>CM032127.1:95000-5422500 GCA_018894105.1 Jacaranda mimosifolia
TAAAAATTTTTGCTTCAAAAAAAAATTTATATATACCCCATAGTAAATTTCTTGAAATTTCTATTTCAAAGAATAGAAAATAATAAAAATATATCCAAAAATTCTTAATATATATGACGTAAATAATGAAAATATAGCATTCCACTGGGATTGGCACTTGGCTGATACAATAAATAATCAATTATGCCATCAAGGCCAATTAACTGATATACAGGATAGATTCAAGAATGCCAACAAGGCCAATCAGCTAAAATACATAATAAATTCAAGTATGCCAATAAGGCCAAACAACCGATATACAAGATAAATTCAAAAATGCCAACAAGGCCAATCAACTGAAATAAAGAATAAATTCAAGTATGCCGAAAAGGCCAAATAGCCGATATACAAGATAGATTCAAGAATGCCAACAAGGCCAATCAATTGAAATACAAAATGAATTCAAGTATGCTGACAAGGCCAAACAACCAATATACAAGATAGATTCAAGAATGCCAATAAGGCCAATTAAGGATTTCACAATCGAGGTTCATATATTTCCCAAAAGAAAGGTATGTTCAACCCTCACAATGGTTTATAAAGCAAGGATCGATAAATATAAGGAACTCAAACAATCATGGATTTCAACGTTTAAGGAATATTACTTCCCAAAAAAATAGGTTCGACAGGCCCTCACCTCAATAGCCTCAGAAAAAGTAGTCACCGCTTACTGATCCACAGGACCCATTTCTTCGTCACCTGGCCAAAAGAATATGTTCACAATCAAAATCCTTATTCGATCCTATAATTATAATCTTACTATTAAAAGTCTAAAATCAATAACTATTCACTTAATGTGGTAGTTTTAGGGTTTGCTCGGCATAAACATTATGAAATAGTGCTAATCATGCCGGTCTCTAGAACAAGATAATATCAGGTCATTAATTACATAATTAACCTCACATTATTACACCAAAACAATAGTAATGGTCTACTCATCTTTAATAATCCAATTTTCAACTTAGGTCTCAAATCCACAAAATTAGGGTTTAATTCTTCAATTAACTTAATTAGCCAACAATTAGCATATAATAACATAGATCTGGGTCAACTAACGCATATATACAGTTCATGCATGTCTCATGCATAGTCAATTTTTCCATAAATTCTTCATTTTCTTACCTTGATACAATATTCGGGAATAAATAAATGATACAAAAAGTTAAAACTCTAAATCCCCATTTTACCCAAGTTTGCTGATCGATGCCCTAGACTCACGAACCAAGAACACCACTACAATCATCGAAACAAGGAGAAGATTCTGCCTGAGCGCCGCCGCCGCTAGAAAATGTCACGCCACCACCTAAAGATGCATTTTAGCTCAACAATCATAATGCCCAAGTCAATTTTCTCTTTTGCCACCGAATTGAGGTCCAATTAACCGAAAAACGTCACTGCTCCGCCACCTCTGCCGCTGTCCGCCACTCAAACTAGAAATCGAAGGTACCTAGCTACTCCCCAAGCTGGGTTCTACAAGACCCATACCCCAGAACCCAACTTGGTCGCCGAAAAATGGAAACCCATCAATCTCCGCAGTCGGCCAACTTGTAGTCTCAATTTTTGGTGGCTCCGCTACTCGGTTCGCCATGCATGTGGTGTTGCCGGTTTGCTGGTGAGGAACATAAGTTGTATATCGATTTGGTTTTCTGTTTTGGGCGCGTCACCAAAAAATAGCCAGAAAAAGGCAGTGTAATGGGAAGAAAAGAAAAATGGAGAAAAAAAGGAAGAATTGGTCGACTTTTGTAAAGTTCAATTTTTCTTGTTTAGAATTTGACCCCCAAACCTTTCCCCATTCTTCAATTAAGTCTTCCAGAAAGTTGCAAAACTTCAATTTCGCCTCGAGATTATGTTAGTGCATAACATTGACTCCTTTGACCAGAAGAAATTCCATGCAAACCCCCATAATTAAATAATTCGGCTCAATCAAGTCTTTCTTAATTGCACTTTGACCCCCAAAACTTTCCATTTCCCTGTAATTAAATCCTTTTTATTTATTTTCGAGCCTTAAAATACGATCAACCAATTTCTTGATTTCTAAATCCTTATTTTTCAAAAATACCAAATTTCAAGGGTGTCACATATAACAAAAGATCCTAGTTTATTATAGGCCTTTTTGTTTTTATTTTTATTTTCATTTTTTATTTCAATCTTTTTCAAAATTTGAAAATGTAGTTAGTCAAAATGAGTTGAAAATGAGTTTATATTTGGATAAATTATTGAAAAAATAATAATTATCACTACAAGAAAAATTACATTTGGTGGCATTAAAAAGTTCCAGCTAAGTAGTATTATAGTGGCAATTTTATACTTAATGGCATTTTCTAAACGTGCCACTTGTAGCGGTGTAGCTAAATGTATAAATATCATTAATTTACTTCTATTGTAACATTAATATGCCACAAAAAATACAATGAATAACATGTTAAAATATCACAAAAATAATTTTAAATGAGATGTTACTTTGCCATAGAAAATACATATGATAATGTTAAAATGCCACAAAAATTCCTTTAGATGACATACTAACATGCCGTAAGAAATTAATTAACATGCTAAATTAAATGCCACAAAAGATTGTTTTGAATGATATGTTAATCTACATCTAGTATTCCATATATGAGACTCCAACATGCCCCAGTTGTTCTGTATAAGACTCAAACTTGAAACCATCTATTTACAACTATATGAGTTTACTATCAAACTACCTATCAAATGCTCAATATATATAGTCAAAAATATTAATTTATTTTTATACTTTGAAAGTCTATTTTTTTAATTATTTAATGTATGCTCAAACTTATTATATTAAATAACGCATTTGAAAAAGATGTGACAGATTAAATCTAGATATAGAAAATATTTAGAAAAAAACATAATGTATAGGAGAGAGAAAAATGGGCAAAAACTTAAATTTTGATACTTTTTTAAAAGTATGGTTAATTTGGTTGGTACATTGAAAGTATATCAAGTAGTTAATTTAATCAATACATTATGATAAGGTATAAATTTTTAAATTTTACAATTATTAATACACCTATACTTTATTTAATTTTGAAATATTTATTTCATGTCAAGCCATAACTAATATATGTAAGGTATTCTTTTTTAAAATAATATTGATAATAGTTAAATTCCTTTAAGATATAGTTATGTTAGTTTATTTTAAGAAATTATATTTATTTAACATTTATTAATCAATTGCCATTAAGTTTATATTATAGTGGCATTTTTTTATTACTATTACTGTGTTATTTTAAGGTGTCACTATACTGTACAATGGCGTTAAATTAGTGCTACTAAAAAGTTTATAGCATCTTTTACAGTGTCAACACCATAAATAAATATTAAAGACATTTTAAGGGAATAATCAATGGCTACTAAATGCCTTGCAAATACATTTATGTTAACATTTTCAATTAAGTGTCACTATTTTTATTTATCATTTATTAATCAGACGCCACTAAATATTATAATACCCCAAAAATTTTATTTCGTATTTAATCACTTTACATTATTTTATCTCATTTATTATTTTAATTAAAAAATGTAATGCCTTAGCATTCCTTAAATATTTGATTAATTATTTTATCATATATTTATTTTATTTTATCTTCTTTTTTTTCTCGTTATAACAGTTAGGAGAACATGTGTGTGTGTATATATATATATATTTAGCACTACATTTGTCTAATGTTTAAATAGTGATTCATATATAAATATTATATATAAAGATAGATATTTTGTATTTGAATAGTATAAATTATAAATCTAATTAAATTAATATTATACTGTGCAAGAGTGAAATTATTAAACTTTAGGATCTGATAATAAATATACTAGAATTAAGATTGAATAAATATCTTAGTCATGAAAGGAGAACAAATAGAATTCTCATTAAGAAAAAATACTTCTTTCATTATATGTGTGTGTGTGTGTGTATATATATATAATAAAACCCTAATCTTTCTAATCAACAACACCCAACTCAATCAAAAGGAAAAGAAAAACGGTGGTCGAAAGAAAGAAGAAAGAAAATGGAGGAAAACCGACTCTACTGTAGAAATTGCCAAGGTACTGTTAGGAGTTTTTTTCTTTCTTCTCTATTTTTGTTTTGTTTTGTTTTTGCTTCCCATTATTTTGCTGACTGAGAGCCTTCCATTCCCCCATGAATTTTTCATACAACATCAATCTTCCTTCCTTTAATTAAATTGCCATAGCCGTCAATTTTGACTAAAAGGCATTTTTGAATTTGCTATCACTATTCCCAACCGTAATTGTTGACTTGTAATATAAAAAAATAAAAAATAAAATAAAAATAAAAAGCTAAAAGAAGGGAGAATAGGGAGAAAAACCCAGAAGGTGAGCAACTTTTAGGCATGTGGGTTTTTTTCATTTTTATGTTTTCTTTTTTTTGATGGGTTAAAACAGTGGGTGTGTAATTTTATATATAAGTGGCAACTTTTAGGCATGTGGGTTTTTTTCATTTTTATGTTTTCTTTTTTTTGATGGGTTAAAACAGTGGGTGTGTAATTTTATATATAAGTGTTTATATATGTGGGATACTATGGACTAGTAAATGGATTTTGATAAGTTGACTGAAGGTATGACAATATGGTGAGTTCTGTTTTTGACAATATATTCCTTTGCACTGTTGTTTTCTGACAAGAGGCTAGGGATTTTGGTTGATGACTTTATAAATTCAGATTTTGAGTTCTTGATGGCAAAACTTGACCGGATTGTTGGATTTTGGATGTGTCCGCTCGATTGTATTGGATTGAAATTCTAGAATATATTGAGATAAATTTTCTTCTTTATAATTTAGGATTGTGAATGGATTTTAATAATATGTGTGTGTGTATAGTAAAATTATTTAGTATCAAATAAGATTGTTGGGTCTTAAGATACTACAGGCTTGTGGTACCCATAGGGCTAGTTTTAAGTAAATTCTGTCTAGTTAGTCAGTTAAATTAGTGATTGATAAGTTTATTAAATGAATTCAGGTGACTCAACATTTGATTTGATTGATTCTGAGGTGATTGACTTTTGGGATTGATTCTGAAGGTGAGTATCTAAACCTATAAATACTATATATTATTATGTTTTAAAACCTAAAATGATATATGCTATTGTATAATTTACTCGTACCTTGTTTCCGCTTACACTGGACTATGACTATATTCCACTGCACACAAAAAAATTATTTATTTTGTTTCACGATACAAGAAAACACGTTTTATGATTTTAATACTTCTAGATTAGCAATTAAATTCGATGATCAACTAATTACTATTACTGTTACTGTTAGTTGAATCCAACTTGGTCTGGGTGTGTAAGGAACTTCACTGGGCAGCAGCGAGCTAGCCGGTTGAACCCCAAACTCCCAAGGCCTAATTCTTCAAGCGCACAACAGAAGCCATTTGTGGCTGAGGTGGGTCGTAGGCATTTCTGAGGACGCTCGGGCACTATTTTGATAAGGTCGCACCTTGCCCAAAGCGATAAGGAACTGTTACAATGGGAGCCATAAGGTTGACTGGCTACAACAAACACTTTCTGATCATCGTATTTAAGTTGTTAGTCTAGGAAAACCCTTTATTAAACTCTTGATTTGATACTGCTTGACTGTTTATAAAATTATTGACTTGTTACTGCTTGACCATTTATAAACTTATTGATTGTTACTGCTAAACTATTTTATGAATTTCACTTATGTTTTTTTTTTCCTCAAATATTTTCACTGTACGAATTCTTGAACATTTTCACTGCACAAATGATTTTAATTCCAGAACTCACATTGCACACACTTGGCACTCACTAAGTCTTTTACTCACACTTGTTTTCTTCTTTAACTTCCTTCTGGCAGACCTGTATCCTAACCCTAGTGAGGATGTTGAACCTGCTCCTGACAAGAACCAGAATTGAAGGTTTTCTTTTGGAATGAGGACTTTCCAGTAGGTTTAGCTTTATTACAGTGTTGGCAAATTAGTTCTTCTCCTTTAAAGATTCTTTTCCAGTTGAGGGAAGAATATTGGGCATCTTTAGTTTCTATGTTGCTATAATTATTTGAATTATTATGAATGTTGGAGTTTTTTTCATTTAAGCTCATGATTTTAGAGAAATCATATATTTTTGTTTGAGATTGAGTTTCACACCTCGAGATTAGACTGTATGGTCAGATTTTGGGGCATGACAAATATTGTATTATAATGACTTCTTTCTATAATTATCAACATATTACTCTTGTGTGTCATTAAACTATAGAATATCACTAATTTAGTGTCACTAAATAATTTGTGGCATTTTTCCTAGATGAGACCATAAATAAATATGAGTGGCATTTTTTAAGAAAAATTAGTAGTACTAATTAAATGCCTTCAAATTACATTTTTGTTGATATTTGTAATCAAATACCACTATTTTATGTGTTGCCTAATAATCAAATACCACTAAATATTTTATTATAATGACATTTGTTTTGACTATCACTATATTAATTTTGTATGTCATTACACTATAAAATAACACTTAGTTAGTGCCACAAAATACGTTATGACAACAACAACAACAAAAATTCTTTCAAATGATACCATAATTACATGTTAGTGGCATTTTTCTAAGAAAAATTAGTGGCAATAATTAAATATTTTTGAAATACATTTTTCTCGATATTTTCAATCAAATGTCACTATTTTATTTGTCATTTAATAATCAAATGTCACTAAATATTAAATTAAAGTGGCATTCATTTTTTACTATCACTATATTATTTTTTCATATATTATAAAATATCACTTAGTTAGTGTCACAATATGTAAATTTTCTTGTGGTGTATGTTGGATTTAATAGGTTGTAGGTGAAGAAAGACACTAATAAAGAGAGAATATATATATATATATATAGATTATTAGGAAAAGATATATAGGTTATTAAATAATGTGTTTTGAGAATGAAAATAAAAATGATGTTGGTGAAAATATGTAAAAAGTGATGTATTTCAATTTTCAAATAATAAAAAAATGTGAAAATGAGGTTTGAAAATGAAACCAAATGGGTTCTATATTTCTTGCAAATTCATTTGTTATTGTGCGTTGGTGTATGCTTGTGGGTGGCTGTAGGTGTGGGTGTGTCTGAAATAGTGAATATAAAATAAAATAGTTCGCTTCAAATAAAATTATATTTACCCCTTCACAATTTTTTTGAAATTTCTGGATTACAACTAAAAAATAATGAAAATATAACCAAAAAATGTTATTAAATTTATTACATATTCAATTATTATTATGTGTGTGGGTGTGGATGTGTGTGCATCGGGTGTGTATGTTTGTGTCTGTGTACGTGTACGTGGGCAGATGTGGGTATCTTTGAAATAGTAAATAAAAATTAAAATATTTTATTTCAAATAAAATTATACATATTCCTTCACAATTTCTTTGAAATTTCTAGTTTAAGAACTAGAAAATGATGAAAATATAACCAAAGGCCCTTATTAATTGAATTTTTTAAACATTCATTTATTACAATGAGCGAAGGTGTGTGTGTGAATGTGTGTGAAATAATGAACAGAACAATATTCATTTTGCTTAAAATAAAATTATATATAGATCCCTTTGTAATTTATTTGGAGTTTCTAGTTTAAGAACTAAAAAACAATGAAAATATAATCAAATATCCTAGCTCATTAAACTTCTTATATTCATTTGTTATTATGTGGGTGGGTGGGTGCGTGTGCATGTGTGTGCTGTGTGTATGGGTTGGTGTGGATATGGGCGTGTCTGAAATAATTAATAAAAAATAAAATATTTTGCTTAAAATAAAATTATATACATATCCCTTTCAAATTTTCTTGAAATTTCTAGTTTAAGAACTAGAAAATAATGAAAATATAACCAGATATCCTAATTTATTAAATTTCTTATATATTCATTTATGATTATATTTGTGAGTATGAGTGTATGTGCGTTTGGGGGGGGTGTGTTTTTCGGTGTGGGGGGGGGTGGGGGGGAGGGGTTGCATTGTGTGGGTGTGTGCAGATGGGTGTGTCTTAAATAGCAAATAAAAAATAATATCTTACTTCAAATAAAATTATATGCATACCCCTTCAAAATTTTGTTGAAATTTCTAGTTTAAGAACCAAAAAATAATGAAAATATAACCAAATATCCAACTATATTAAATTTCTTACATACTCATTTATTATTGTGTGTGTGCGCGGGTGGGTGGGTGTGGGTGTGTGTGCGGGTGGGTGGGTGTGGGCCTGGGCACGTCTGAAATAATTAATAGAAAATAAAATATTTTGCTTAAAATAAAATTATATGCATACCTCTTCAAAATTTTCTTGAAATTTTTAGTTTAAGAACTAGAAAATAATTAATACATAACCAAAGATTCAACTTTATTAAATTTCTTACATATTTATTATTGTGTGTGTGGGTATGTGTGTGCATATGGGTGTGTGTGCCTATGTGTGAGTATATATGTTGGGGGGGGAGGGGTTGTGTGTGGGTGGATGCGTGCGTGCGTGCGTGCGCATGTGTGTGTGGGGGTGTAGGTATTTGAAATTTTGTTCAAATATTCCCAAAGCTTTGAGATACATCCCAAAAAAAAAAAATTTTAGAAAACTCGATTGCTAGAACCCTCAACTCAACACCTCATGAGCTAACCCATAGCATTTTAAGTGCACGGTCTACTTTCCTACTTTCTAAACATCTTCATTGTTCTCGACCCAAACGATTCTTATTGCAGGTGAAACTTTGTTGAAACAATCCCAAAGCTTTTAGATACATCCCAGAACAAAAAATTTTAGAAAACTTGACTTCGAAGGCCATAAACTCAACACCTCATAAGCTAACCCATAACACTTAGAGTGCATGGTTACTGCCCTGCTACTCTCTAAACATCTTCATTGTTCTCAATCCAAACAGTTCTTATTGTGAGTGAAACTTTGTTGAAATTTTCCCAAGGCTTTAAGATATATCCCAGGAAAAATAATTTTAGAAAACTCGACTATCAAGACCCTCGACTCAACACCTCATGAGCTAACCCATAGCACTTTGAGTGCACGGCTACTGCCCTGCTGCTGTCTAAACATCTTCATTGTTCTCCACCGAAACGGTTCTTGTTGTGGGTGAAATTTTGTTCAAATATTCCCAAAGCTTTAAGATACATCCTAGGAAAATAAATTTAGAAAACTCGACTGCCAAGACCCTCAACTCAACACCTCAGAAGCTAACCCATAGTATTTTGAGTGCACGGCTACTGCTCTGCTGCTGTTTAAACATCTTCATTTTTCTCAAAGCAAATGGTTTTTATTGTAGGTGAAACTTTGTTGAAACATTCCCAAAGCTTTGAAATATATCCCAGAAAAAATAATTATAGAAAACTTAACTGCAAGGCCATAAACTCAACACCTCATGAGCTAACCCATAACACTTAGAGTGCATGGCTACTGCCTTGTTGCTCTCTAAACATCTTCATTGTGCTCAACCCAAACGGTTCTTATTGCCAGTGAAACTTTATTGAAATATTCCCAAAACTTTGAGATATACGTCTTAGGTAAAATAGTTTTAGAAAAATCGACTTCCAAGATCCTCAACTCAACACCTCATGAACTAATCCATAGCACTTAGAGTGCATGGCTATAGCCCTACTGCTCTCTTAACATCTTCATTGTTCTCGACCTAAATGGTTCTTATTATGGGAGAAACTTTGTTGAAATATTCTCAAAGCTTTGACAAACACCCCAAAAAAATAAATCTAGAAAACTCAACTACCAAGGCCCTCAACTTAACACCTCATGAGCTAACTCGTAGCACTTTGAGTGCATGCCACAACCCTACTGCTGTATAAATATCTTTATTGTTCTCGACCCAAACGATTCTTATTGTGAGTGAAACTTTGTTGAAACATTTCCAAAGCTTTGAGATACATCCCAGAGAAAATAATTTTAGAAAACTTGACTTCCAAGGTCATAAATTTCCATCTACTAAGAAAATAATACTATCTTTTACGAATCCAGTATTTAATTCTAGATATATTATACTGGAGTTCCCTAGTCTAGTACGTTTTTGGAGTGTTTTTTATATTCACTTTTCCTTTAGTCGAATTTACCTCAATTTGATGTGTGAAATAACATATAAGACCATCTAATACAATAAAATCAAGTTTTCTTCAAGTAGTGGTCGTAATAGCAACCTATATGGTTGGGAAGATACCTATCCATATCCAACCACTTATGTTCTCATTCCTACTAATATAAGGCATTGATATATATAGTAAAAGTATCATTTCGACATCACCATCAAAAAGCAGTCAATATCTCATGAATATATCAATTGTAGGACTAAGAAATTATGGTTTCATAATCATATAATGACTTAAAGAATTAAATTCAACTTAATTCTTGTGTATTAAGAATAATACCATATATTGAAAAAAGAATACCAATTTTATGATTTCAATACTTGATTCTGGATATATTACACTGAATTTTCCTAGTTTGGTGCATTTTTCACGATTCTAATACTTGATTTTGGATATATTATACTAGTCTCTTTTTTTAGTTTAGATGTCATATGTATCTTAAAATGTACTACAGTTTCAACAAACTTTAGCATATATATATAACCATGCCGAGTAGCCTATGGCCCAGTGACATAAGTCTCTCACATAATGTGGGAGGTCAGGAGTTCGAGCTCGAACGAGCTCCTGATGTGCGTGCATGTGTATAAATACATATATATATATATAACAAGTATCTACATTAAAATAACGAGAAAGATACTGTATATTAAAAAAAGACTACCATTTTTGTATGATTCCAATACTTGATTCTAGATATATTATACTAGATTTTCCTAGTTTGAATACCATATATATCTTAAAATATATTGCATTTTCAGCAACCTATAACATACATATCAATAATCAATATCTAAATAATTAAATTTTCAAACTACATCATAAATTATAAACATCATCCGTTCTGATCATCCAAATACTCAAGTAATAAATCCTATCCTTATGATACTCAAATATTGAAACATCCTTCTCAATATCTGGAGATAGGCAACAAGAAGCCGGCCATTTCCCCAGTGTCTACTATAAGAGAGCAGCCCTGGGAATCCCTGATAGAACGAAATTGGGACAATGATGGTACACTGCGGCGCCATACTGGGTCTGATCCTCGGGAATGGGATTTCAAACCGAAATTCCATACTGCGGGACCCAGGAGGTGAGTAGGAACAAGAACGCTCGTCTAACGGACGTCCTCAACAGTTTCAGAAAGTGTTCCGGGGGCTTAATATTCTGTATTAATCCGTCCATAACTCCTTAGCTGCTTAACTCATAGCTCAATAGCTCATTTAGCTCATTAGATACAGGAGCTCAGTAGCTACAGTAGCTGCAAGGCTCAATAGCTCCTAGCTCAGTTAACTTCTCAACATCCATACATAAATACTAAAATCATCCAAGTAATAACAATTCAAACATATCATTAATCAATGTTGAAACATAGTAAACCATACTCATCCCTCATTATCAAATAGCTCATAATCAAAGTTCTATATCTAGTTCCAGTCAAGTAAATAATAACTAAGAAGTAAACAAATGTATAGACTCCGGATAGCCAAATTGCCTCTCGAAGGCCTCATATAAAAATACACACACTATTATTTTCTTATCACATCATCTCATCTTTCTATTCATCACATTCCTAACGTTATCCAAATATACATTCAAGAAAAGGGTCTTCAAGCAAAAATAGTAATAGAAATGGTCTTGGACCTACCACTTTTCATGGAGCCAAGTCCATTGCACCACCACTTCCGTCGGAAAACATCACCTTGCATTTGTCTTCCTGCCGATTTGCTCTCAAATCGTTGTTCTTTTTTTCTAAATTAATGGATGTGAATGAACATTAAAAAAAAACATCAATTGATTCGAAACAACAGGAATGCAAACGTTACTTCAAGCATCCAATACAAACCACTTACAACAAGAAAAAGAAAAATGAAACGAGAGGAGCCCGAAAATTACAATGCATTTCTAGATGAAGAAGAAAATGGAAGGAAATGGAGAGAAAGTCGTGGATGGAAGAACAAAAAGAAAAAAAAAATTGTGGCTGCGCCTTTTGGCCTATTTTGAAGAATGTGAAGAAAATTTAAGTTATTTTGTAATTTAAATTTCAAACGAGGGACATTTCAATTCTTGTACAAGTTACAACTAATAGTAAGTGATTCAAAAGATAAAGTTTAAATGGAAGGGAAGATCAATAAAAAATAAATGCGAATTGAAGCATAAAATAGCTACTTTATTTCTAATTAACCGTTATATTTATTTATCTAAAAGATAAAGGAAATTCATAAGCAGAAACTTCTACCGCATTCTAAATTGCAGCTTTGCATCTTCTCCAAGCTTCTCCAAAGGAAGACAGTTACCACATATCCGTACACGGTAGAAAACATATCAGCTCCGATTGAAGTTTCTCATTGTTACTTGTGTGGGCACATTTCAATCTCCGTTAGCTTATCTATTTTTCATTTCCATTTTACCGGCGATGGCAACTTCTAGAAGCTCGTCAGCGGCGCGGCTGAGCAGGTCGGCAGCGGCAGCGCTAGCGCTCAGGGCATCACGAACTGGCTCTCAAATTCCCTCAATCCCAGCACTCTCCCCTGCTTGCCAATCTATACGCTATGCTGGTGCTGCTTTTCTCGTCCGTCCACGCCCTATTGTTGCTGCTAATGAGAGTGGATGCTGTTCTGCCTGTACCCCTACTTCATTCTCTACATCATGCCTCAGCCGAATTGCATCGGGTTCTGGCCTCGCCCGCTCGTACTCTGCCTCTTCTGCCAGTGGCCAGGTACATAAATCCCGTATTGTGTTCGCTTCACCTGCTCTATGGAGTACTTGTGCTATGTTTCATGATTAAAACGGATACCTTTTTTGGTAACTGAATAGCACGCATCTAAATTATCTTCTCTCTGTGTCATGCCGTTGTTGGAGCGTGTCATGAATTTGTTGAGAAGAGCGCACCAAGAAATTCAGTATATAGACTTAAGAGTGGCCATAATGATCTTCCGGGTGAAATTTTATTTTGATGGAGGGGTAATTTAAGGGGAAAATCAAGCGAAAATTTTTGTTACAGATGCCTCTTTGAAATAGGAATTACAATTCTATTTGCAAAAGAGTTCATTAGTGGTAATAAGGAGAAAAGTAAAGGGAAAAGCTGTGCACCGAAAATAGATTAAGATGTATGAGTGGTTATAAATTGGTTGGGGCATGCATCCGCAATCAACTCTGCCATTCTACTATAAGAGCTTATATACAGTCGAATTTCTTGCAAAATTATGAATTTGAATATAAACTTCGTCACCTTTTTCTTTCAAAGGTTTTCTAAAATTTGAAACTATGTTAATTAATTCAGATTAGTAACTCGGAGTTTACTGAAATGGCATGGGATGGAGTGGTTGGAGCTGTGGATGCAGCAAGAGACAGCAAACATCAAGTGGTAGAAACTGAGCATCTAATGAAAGCCCTTCTGGAACAAAAGGATGGGCTGGCAAGAAGAATATTCACCAAGGCTGGGGTTGACAACACATCTCTTTTGCAGTCTACTGATAACTTCATATCTCAGCAACCAAAGGTATGATATGTGAGAGCATATATGACTATTTCCCTAAAACAATTATCATAACTTTTGCTAGCAGGTTTCAGGGGACACAACTGGACCTATTGTGGGCTCTCATTTTAGTTCTTTGTTGGACAATGCACGAAAATTTAGAAAAGAAATGGGTGATTCATTTCTGTCTGTTGAGCATCTAGTGTTGGCATTTCCCTTGGACAAGAGATTTGGAGAAAAACTGTTCAAAAATCTTCAACTAAGTGAGAAGGCCTTGAAGGATGCTGTTCAAGCTGTTCGCGGTAGTCAAAGAGTAACTGATCAAAGTATGTGCTAACATCTAATAGGTTCAACTTTTGATAAATTTAGCTACATTGTAAAACAATCAATAGATGGACCTAAAGCCTAAGACAACAATCTTTTAATGAAGAGAAGGAAAGATATATCATTTTCTTGTGCTGAATCTGATGGAGTGCTAGGGCTTATCCTTATTTTGTGTTGATGAGTAGCTTCCATGTCTAGTTTGTCTTAAGAGGTTTTAACTGACTTGTTCTGTGCTGATGACAACAGTAAGAATGAACCTCCTAAAATTTGCAATGAAGGTACTTTGAAGAATTCCATTTTGGAGGGATTATGTTGTGGATGCCTTTGTGGGAGAGAATGTTGACAGCAATAAGAATTTTTATTACAATCCAAGAGATTCGGGTCTCTCTCTCAAGAAGTCCTAAGGTCTTGCTCCCTTCGACGAACTCCATTAATTCATCATCATCATCATAGATCCACCAAGGAATCATAGCAAGGGAGAGGATTTGCTTTTTATAGCTGATTTCCCAATTAATCGCCCTGGGACATATTCCTTATAGCGTGCTATAACAGGTTACCATGGTTTTAACATGGAAATAACTGACAATTCTAAAAATTGAAGTTAAGAGAGAATGTGAGTAGGCTTTTAGCCTTTTTATCTATATATTGAGAAAGGTTAATGGAAATCAGATACTGTTATTCATCAGAATTTTTTATGTGCAGGCATTTGAAAAACATGAGTCATGAAGAAGTGTTCTGTGTACTGAATATATGGAGCTCAGTGGGTTCATATTTGCTATAATTGACTTTTTGTCTTGGCTAGAAACACCTCTATTTATATCAGGTTCAAACAATAAAACTTGGCAGGAGTTTTTTCAAGTTGCAGCTAGTTAACAATTAATTGGCAATAACAAAAATTCTTTAATGTTTTATGTGATACTTTATTATTATTGCCTTTCTCTTTTTTCCAGCGAGCTGTTAGTTCTTAGAGGAGTTCTCTTTCATTTTTTCTCCTTTCCCCTGGCTTGTTGTATACTGTTAATGTATTGGTTTCTTGTATAGATCCAGAAGGTAAATATGAGGCACTCGAAAAATTTGGGAATGACTTAACTGAACTTGCCAGACGCGGAAAACTTGACCCAGTTATCGGACGTGATGATGAAATACGGCGATGCATTCAAATTCTGTCGCGCAGGACAAAGAACAATCCTGTTATAATTGGGGAACCTGGAGTTGGAAAAACTGCTATTGCTGAAGGGTATCTTTTCAAAATATTTGCAGTCATGATTCATACCTAGGAAGTATCTGCTATATTATGTGTTATTTCAAAATATTGCTTTTCCTGTGATGCCCAGTAACTGTCACTGATTATACTTAGAGTAATTAAAGTATTGGTATCACCTTACATTTTTTGCTAGCTTGACTTTCGATGATGAAGTGATGGCTATCTTCATCTAGAATCCTAGACAGCTATGTCAAATTTTTATCAGATGACACTTCACAAAGAAGTTATTCAATGTTAGGGGAACTTTAATTATAAACTTGGTGCAGATTGATTTCTGTGGTTTAGATGTTAGCATTGAATATATATTTCTTTGACAACAAAAATTCCTTGGCATCAATATTTCAGATTGTTTTAACGTATATTTACCTTTGGAATAAAAATATAAAAGGTCAATAAGATATGCCGGTTTTTTTTTTTTTTCCCCTTTTCCTTTTATTACATTCAATTTTTCATCAAAGATTATGGTGGGGGCTGAGAATAACTCCTTGGAGAAATTCTTTGATGGCCACAATGTTTCAGATTTCAATTTGCTTGATTGACTATGATTATATTACGCGGAGTCTGGTAACTTGCTGGAGCTTGACCATTTCTGCTATCAGTTTTCGTTTATCCCTGACATTTGGTTTGGAGGATTGGAATATGTTAAGCATGCAAACAGTGTCGGGATCAGTAGAGGAACAAGCTTAAGCACACTGTATCAGGTTATTGATACTTCTTTCTCCATTAAAACAAGCCTTAGTCATAGAAGATAATGTCTTGGAGAGGATCTACGAGTTTTATCACACATTAATTGCTCAAGGGATGTCTAAGAAATTCCATGTGGGTAGTTTTAGCAATAGAAGGTATAGGTGTTATGAAACTTTTTGTGTTTCCGCTTCTATACGATCATTTGATTGTGAAATGATTGCCATCAGAGTTTAGAGCTGATGGAGGAATCTGAACCTTGGAACTGCAAAAACCGGCGGATGTTTGCTTATTCATACCTTGTATATGAAAATCAAATTTTGCGATTCATCAAATTTGTGAAGGTTTAGCGACTAGAGTATGGGTCTGTCACATCAATTTAGCATGTATTTTGCAGGTTAGCTCAAAGGATTGTCCGTGGAGATGTTCCAGAACCCCTGCTGAACCGAAAGGTTGTACTGTAACATTCCTGGTGTAACATAAACAACTTAAGGCAAATATGTTTGTTAGTTCAACATGTTAATGTCTTTAGTGAATTTCTTATCCTCTTTCTTGAACTATGCGTTGTGTGGAATTTGTGGCGTTTTTTCAACTACTAAGTACGATCGTAATATTAAACTCTTCTCTTAGGGAATTCATATTTAGTGGAGACAGATAGATCTTTCTCGCAAATTCTCTGGTCTGGTTTTGTATATAGAAGGAGAAGTTTGTAATTGAAACTGATGACAGATTAATGGCTTTAAGTAGGCATTGCTCCTGCTATGGATATGTGATTTCTTTTCTTTAGCCTTCTATTTTTTATCCTACAGTGAATTAAACCTATTTAAGGTAATGCAATTGAGAGTTGTAACTAGTAGACTTAAATAGCAAATATGTCAAACTTCAATATTAGATGCAGAAACTCTGTCTCTCTTTCTATCTTGCAGTTTGAGTTCAATTGCATATTCCTTTCCCTTTCATCGTTCTAATTTGTTTTGTTGTGTCTGCATTAGTTGATTTCTCTCGACATGGGCTCTTTGCTTGCTGGTGCAAAGTATCGAGGAGATTTTGAGGAAAGGTTAAAGGCTGTATTGAAGGAAGTCACCGCTTCAAATGGGCAGATCATATTGTTTATCGATGAAATTCACACTGTAGTTGGTGCAGGTCCTGAAATTCTATGCTGTTGGATCTCCATTTCTTATCTATAAATTTATCATATCAATCAATTGCTTGCCTTTTTATAATAATTCACTGTAAGTGGTACCCAATACATGCTAAAAAATTGTAACATTTGATGAAGAGCAGGCTTTCTCCTTGACAGGTATACTGACTAAGCAATTTTGCTTTACAAATTGTTCTTATGTAGTAAATCAACTTTTCACTTCATTTACTTTTTATCAATAGAAGTTCTCTTCTCTGGATATATTATTAAAGCTAGCTAGTCGGGAAGGTGACAGATGAAGACACATGTTTCTTTGTTCTAACTGTGGTTGATAACAGAATGTGCATTTTTTTGTTTGTGTTACATTCCGCTCCCCCCTCCCCCCCCCTGCGACCCGATCCCCCTTTTATAGTTCAGTGTCCATATTTAAACCTTACATGATGAGTAGGAATCTTCTACTTCGTGTTCAGGGGCTACTGGAGGAGCAATGGATGCTGGAAATTTGTTAAAACCCATGCTTGGCCGAGGGGAACTCAGATGCATTGGGGCTACCACACTGAACGAATACAGGAAGTACATTGAGAAGGATCCTGCTTTGGAACGTAGATTTCAACAAGTATTTTGCGGACAGCCATCTGTGGAAGACACTATTTCCATTTTGCGTGGATTGCGTGAACGTTATGAACTGCACCACGGGGTGAAAATATCTGACAATGCTCTGGTTTCAGCAGCAATTCTTTCAGATAGATATATCACAGAGCGTTTTCTACCAGACAAAGGTACAACCATGGGTTTTATGTTCAAGATTATCTTTTTCTCAATTTCTACTAGTAACTTCTATTTATATTCCTTTGTTTGGTGGAAAAAGCATCTCTTGTTCTTCTGCTTCCTTCCTTTTTTTTTTTTTTTTTCCCTAATTTCTTTTTCGAGATTTGTGTTTGTATGAATGCTAGCAAAATACACGAACTTGGATAATTGCACGGTTTAAATTTTTTAATACGATAAATATCGTCATATAAAGATGACTATAAATAAATAATTAAATATATATATATAGATATATACATAGATATAGACAAATATTTATCTAAATATAGAATAGCAATATTTTCTATTTTTCTTTCTATTACTTGTGCAATATATCCTCAATGTCTCCCATATTTATTGTTTTCAATATATAATTTTAAAATATGAAATATTTATGCAAATTTATATGTCACCTTTACAAACACCGATGCATGCATATCCACAAACATGCATAAACATATACGGCCCCTGTGTGTATATCTGATCCTACTCCAATTGCTACCATATTCAAAAAAGAAATTTCACACAGTAGGTATTTTGGATTTCTTCAATTTCATTCCATTCTAACTTTTCATTTTCAATAATAAATTATACATAGGAGTACATAGAAAATGATTAGATTCATCTATAATTCCCTGAACATTAGCTAACATAGAAAATGGTACCTTTTGTCTTCCCATTTTCTTCTTAGTCTCATTCAATCCCCAACTATGACTGTTCATGCATACCAATCGTCACTTAAGGTCTTAACATAACCTTATTCTCATACTCAACTGCCAAATTGTTATTTATTATAATAAGAGTATATATGTCCTCTCAATAGGAAGAAACAGACAAGAAATTCTAAATTTCAAAAGTAGCACAGATATAGACATAAATACAGATTAGTATATTTTTTTGCTTTTCTTCTCTTTTAATTTCACTACACATTCATATGAAATAGTATTTAAACTGCAATAAGTTTTAAATAAATAAGCTTCAATCTCTTCCTGGCAAGTGTAGGGCCCAGGAAATTGTACATTATCTTTACCTGACTATAACTTTTTCATGATGAGATGACAAGAGTCTCTTTCTGCTTTATGATATGTTAAAGCCTTGTCCAACTTGTTATGAGTTCTTTGAGGAAATCATCGATTTATGTGTAATGTTCAATCTCGTAGTAATAAAGTTCATTTCAAAGACTAATTGCTGGATCAAGTAAATAGATCCTAGATTTCTAAATTGTTTGTGTAAATACTCCAAATTTTAGTTATGCGCTCATATAGTTAGAGACAATTGTGCTATGCCAGCCATTGACCTTGTTGATGAAGCTGCTGCGAAATTAAAAATGGAGATCACATCCAAGCCTACTGAGTTGGATGAGATAGACAGGGCAGTGCTCAAGTTGGAGATGGAAAAGCTATCTCTGAAAAATGACACAGCCAAAGCTTCGAAAGAACGGTTGATGAAGCTGGAACATGATTTAGGAGCTCTTAAACAAAAGCAAAGGGAGTTAAATGAGCAGTGGGAAAATGAGAAAATTCTCATGAACCGAGTTCGGTCAATTAAAGAAGAGGTGATAGGCTAAGTTTAGGTTTTCATGAGAATGATCAGTATGGCTAACTCAAAATGACCATAGACTTATTTGTTGTTGTTGTTCTTTTAGTAGATTGACAGAGTTAACCTAGAGATGGAAGCTGCTGAGCGTGAGTACAACCTTAATCGTGCTGCTGAACTCAAATATGGCACACTGATGTCACTCCAGCACCAGCTTGCAGAAGCTGAGAAGAGCCTTGTTAATTATCGGAAATCTGGAAAGTCGTTACTAAGGGAGGAAGTCACAGAACTTGATATTGCTGAAATAGTTAGCAGATGGACTGGCATACCACTGTCTAATCTCCAGCAGACTGAGAGGGAGAAGCTTGTCTTGTTAGAGCAGGTGCTCCACAGAAGGATTGTTGGCCAGGACATGGCAGTCAAATCTGTAGCAGATGCGATACGTCGTTCAAGGGCAGGTCTTTCTGACCCAAATCGACCTATTGCAAGCTTTATGTTCATGGGACCTACAGGTGTTGGTAAAACCGAGCTTGCAAAAGCTCTTGCTGGGTACCTTTTCAACACTGAAAATGCACTTGTGCGAATTGATATGAGTGAATACATGGAAAAACATGCGGTTTCAAGACTGGTTGGTGCACCACCAGGCTATGTTGGGTACG
This sequence comes from Jacaranda mimosifolia, assembly GCA_018894105.1. Lineage (NCBI taxonomy): Eukaryota > Viridiplantae > Streptophyta > Magnoliopsida > Lamiales > Bignoniaceae > Jacaranda > Jacaranda mimosifolia. The sequence continues at coordinate 115,067 of CM032127.1, forward strand.
AAGAGGGTGGACAGCTGACAGAAGTAGTCCGCCGAAGGCCATACTCTGTCGTTTTGTTTGATGAAATTGAGAAAGCACATCATGATGTTTTCAACATCCTTTTGCAGCTGTTGGATGATGGAAGAATAACTGATTCTCAAGGACGGACAGTCAGTTTCACCAATACCGTTCTGATTATGACATCAAACATCGGATCTCATTATATCCTTGAGACTCTTAGAAATACACAGGAGAGCAAGGATGCTGTTTATGATGTGATGAAAAGACAGGTTGTTGAGTTAGCAAGGCAGACTTTCCGACCAGAGTTCATGAATCGGATTGATGAATACATTGTTTTCCAGCCTCTGGACTCCAAACAAATCAGTAAAATTGTTGAAATCCAGGTAAAAAAAGGGAGCTTTTACTGATGTTAAATTCATCTTAAAATCTTTAGTACTCTTGCTCTAAGTTACTTTACAGGCCTCACCTATTGAAGAACTTTAGATATGTGTTCTGTGAGGATCTCATAGGTAAATTAGGTTCCTTCCTGATGATGACATCAATTCATTGGACCCGACTGCTGCTGCTTGAACTTTGTTCTCAATTGATTCTAGAACATGGCTACCGTATAATTGTTGTACTCTTTCGCTCGTCTTCTCAATATTTTTCTCTCTCTTGGGGTTTCCAAGTCATTAAACTTTATGCAACCTCCGTGCATTTAATCATCCATGGATTTTTTATTTTTTTTTTAAATTACATTTGACTTATATTTCTGTAGTTCTAATTGTGAATATTAAGTATCTTGTGATCTGATGACAGCATTATCTTGTGTACGCAGTTGAATCGTGTAAAAGATAGACTTAAACAGAAGAATATCAACTTCCATTGCACAGAGGAAGCTATTGAAGTGCTGGCCGAATTAGGCTTTGACCCTAACTTTGGAGCGAGGCCTGTGAAGCGGGTGATACAACAGATGGTTGAGAATGAGATTGCAATGCGAATCTTGCAAGGAGATATTAAGGACGAAGATTCAATTATCCTTGATCAGATCCCAGGTGTCAAGGACGTCCCATCACAAAATAGATTGTGCATAAAAAAAGTTGAAAACTCCTCCACGACTGCCATGGTTGCCAATGACTAATGTTTGTTCCAGACAGTAGGGTTCTTCAGAATGTAGTTGAGATGCAAATGACTATAACGTTTGTTTCAGAATGTAGTAAACAAAACGTGCAAACTGCTTCATGAAGTACTCATGTGTCTTGCTGCTCTATATCTAGTTGCCACCTATCATTCTAATTGAGAACTTCTCGTTCTATTTGAGTGTGTGTGTGTGTTATCCTCACATTTATGCTTTGTATCAGATTCCAGTCCTTACCTATTGCTTCCGTAGTTTCTTTTCATCAATTTCAGAAGAGTTTTTAATTTGTCAAACAAAAGCCTATCAAAAAATTCGAGTTTTGATTAGTTGGTTAGGGTTTCAAATTTTTGTTCTTGTCCATCTCAATCAAACAATGAAAGAATTGATTTTTGCTGACTCAAGGTGTAAGGGAAGTTTAGGACAAGAAATGTAAGCGTAAATACTTATCCTATCAATACCAACTTAATCAACAATTCCATTTCAATCCAAATAAAGCATATTTGACGTGGATCAAGACCTTCAACAATTATAATTATCTAATGGAAACATATATCTGAGTGACCTTTGACTGAGTCTAATGCATAGAGTGAGGTTGGTGATTTGAACCTAACGGACATTCAACATGCATACTCTTTTCCTTAGCTCAATGAGTAAGGTAACACTTCTCTTTACACAATCAATTTTCTTTTGAGATTCTTCACATTCTTAAAAAAGAAAGCAATGTGGATCCTGCAAATCTTCACTTATCACAATTGTTTCGTAGCCATACTTCCCTTTTTTCCTAGCACATTTTTCATTATTACACACTTATTCCAAAAGTTTGACATCGTAATTTTTAATATACTCAATTATTCTGAATCCGCATTTAACAGTGTACTTTCAATTCATCCTAATCTTTTTTTTTTTTAAATCAACAAGTAAATTTCATTTATGAAATTATTTAAAAAAAACGTATGATAACCCTTGAAACATGTCCTTTACAAATCAAGTGAGTCTTTATCTCATACCCAATGGCCATATTTTATGATGTCCGACTAGCCATTATTGATTCATATTGATTGTGAGGCCGTTGCATTGATTGGTTGATACTGTTTGTTTGTTTAACTTTCTTGATTTCCCATAAATGATTTCGAAAATTATTTGTTTTATATGGCGATTATGGCATATAAATTGTGTTAGCTGTTGGGGCTTTCTTACTTATATCATATTAACTCACCATTGGGAACGCTCTTGGGGAGTTTTGGGCTCGTAGGACTGGCTGGCAAGATGACTAAGACAACATCGGGTTGTCGGTGACTAGTCTACTATCCAGGACCCATTTGGTTTGAGATATTGACTTAGGGACATTCAGAGGTTGGCTACTACTGGAAGCTCAATCGGCGAAGATCGGTCCAACCAATTCGCATTCCAATCGATTCGCATTATGATGGTTTGGTGAGTTGGCCGCTCGTCAAGGCGATATAAGGAAGTATTATATGGATTTTTGGGAGTAATAACGTTAGAAAATATCCCACAATTGGTTTTATGAATGATAGTCGGCGTCTGAGAACGTTGAAAGGGAGAATTAGGGTAAAAGACGGATGGGCTTTTCTGTAGAAATAATAAATAAATAAAAATGGGAAATATGAGGAAATGATTATTGGGATAAGTATTAAACATTGGGGTTTCATTATTAGTTGGGGCATTTAAGATTTCAACATAGAGTGAAAATAAAATTTGAAATTAATCAAGGAGGAAGATAATCAAGATAGTAAGGGGTGAAAATGAATTCAAAATTATAAAATGAAGTTGAATCGTCAATTTTAAACTCTAAAAAAGATATATAAATAATTCGTGAAAAATAAGATAGAAAGAGTTGTTTTTAGAAGTTTTGGTGAAGAATATTGTAGCGCCCAGTTCGAGAGATGCCTGCTTCGGATCGAGGTGCTACTTTAGTTGAATTTTCAAAAAAATAAATTACACACCTCCAAAATTTCCAACTTAAGAAATTCCATAACAAAGCGAAGTGTATAAAAAGTTCCAATCGAATTCTAAAGTTCAGACTCCACATACCTATTCATAACTTAAATTCAAAGCTAGTCATGTTGAAAATGACAAGCAGAACCCAAGTTCTCATAACGAGCCACAATTTTTCAAAGGCCCATAATTTAACTTATATATTAACATCATTCGTCAGGAACTCTAACTTGTCACACTTCGTAGAAGAAAAGACACTAACTTATAACATATGCCCCCTATTACATTACGATCATAACATCTCACATATTTACTGTTATAGATGTCATGATAACAATATTTACACTATGCGAAAAGGTAGCCCAAGCTCAGGGTGCTTTCTACTCTTCAATCTGGCCAAAGAACAAAAGAACAGCATGAAGAGGTTGAGTTATAATGACTCAGTGAGGCAAGCATTTGTATGTATAGGAAGAATCAGAGCGAAATGGAATACAATATACATTTACAAGAATAATATTCATTTTGAATCCAAATAACTAAAAATCCAAGTTACGATAACTGGATTTTGGAGATTTGAAAGGGTTTATGGAATCTACGAACTAAAACCAGAAACTAGCATTTCTTGTACCACACTTTATGAGATGACTCAATGTCATCCCATACCGATGAAGTGTTCAATTTTATAAAATAGACTAAACAAGAACATTTTATAAAACCAATGGCACAAGCATATTTTACATGTATGACTGTGTAATGGCCTTCCCCTTTATATTTCCAGTTTGTGTATAAATGATTCGACCGTAAAACGGCCCTCCCCCTTATACCTCCTCTATTTTGCATAAATGATACGACCGTAAAACAGTCTGCCCCCTTATATTGCCTTGATCCGACCATAAAACGGCCTACCACTTTATATCACCTCAACGAGTAGCCAACTCACCAAACACTATAGCACGAATAGGTAAGACCGAACCTTGCCGATCAAGCTTTAAGCCACAGTCAACCCCTGACTGCCCAAAGTCAAGATCGCAAACCAGGTCAGCCAATATAGTCTTTATCACCAATACAATGGTACAGGTCAATCAATGTGATTGCCTTATATCTACTATGAATCAAGAACAGCTAGTTAGCAAGACTGCTCCGCAAACCACATTATAAAATATGACGATTGTCTCAAAATAAATCAGTTAATTCATGCTTTGACAATTTTGAGCTTTGAAAGCTTTATTGTTTAAATAAAAGATTTTCAATTTTGAAATTTTAAGTATAATATTGCAGGATTCCTTTCATATACGAACATTGATATTTAGGAAAAATTCACGAATGGATCTCAAATAAAGGAACAACAAGAAACATTCAACACATGAGTTCAAGTATAAGTCGTTCATGAGTAGGGTAGAATACCGATCTCAAGAAAATAAGCAGATAAGCGGTCGGCAAGATTGTATCACTGGCACCAATTAAAAGTAAATAGCATATACTGGATCAGCCGGCAAGGTTGAGGGGCACAAGTGACAATGGTTCACAACACAATAGTAGGCCCTGAGCATCATGACGATTTCAATCAGGCGAAACATGTATACATGAGTCAAGAATCAAGAATGGCAAAGATCCTCTTTTCCCAGCAATAAAAGGCCAGTAACCTCACAGGGCATACAAAGCAAATACCCAAGAGGTTATAACCTCACCTTAATAGCCTCCGCAATGTTATCATCGCCTACTGGTCTGTGGGACCCAGTTCCTCATTACCTAAGCCAAAAGAATAGGTTCATAGTTAAAATCCTCATTCAACCCTAATAATCCTTGATAATTACAACCACACTAATAACAGTCTAAAATCAATAGGTATTTGATTAATACGTTAGTTTTAGGGTTAGCTCGGCATAATCATTATGAAATCGTGTTATTCACGCCAGTCTTAAGAATGAGAAATTATCAGGTCCTTAATTACATAATTAACCCCATACCATTATCCCAAATCAAAATAACAACCCAAATCTCAAATTCATAAAATCCACAAAATTAGGGTTTTAATCCTTCAATTAACTCTATTAACCCAAAACTATCACGTGATAATAAAAATTCGGCCCACTAAATGTACATATTTATCCATGCATGTCCCCTTTTCGGATTCCATATCATATTTTTCCATCCCAATATATATATCACAATACAAGATTTATAGGAATTAAAATGATACAACATATATGTATATATATAACCCCGATCCAACTCTTTACCGAAAATTTGATTATTGAAATTCACTTTTCACGAACCAATACCACCACTAGAACTACCGCGACAAGACAAGCAAACTGCCTCTGCACCGCCACTGCTACCACCAGAAAAGCTCAACACCACCACCAAAAGACGCGTTTCAGCTCCAGCAATCCAACGCTCATATCAATTTTGAGTTTCGCCATCGGGAAGGCCTTCAATTGGCCAAGAAACGCTAATGCACCACTACTTCCACCATCACTATTTTCTCCAAATTTTGTCGTCGTCGGTGAACGGTTCCGGGAGCTGAGGGTACTAGGTTGTTCTTTGAGCTGAGGGCTTCAAAACCCACCCTAGGTTGCCTCAAAAAATCATTGGAACAATGAGGCCCTAGAAGCTTTGCCGTCACTCATTTTGTCCTCAAGTTTTCCGGTGATTTACCAGTGAGTTTTGCCAGAAAACGGTACGGTCGTGTTCACCGTTAAGAGAGGGAAAGAATGGTACCAAATTTGAGGTGTTTTGATCGGTGGAAAGGTTTTCCAAAGAAGAGGGGTTCACGATGGTGCATGGAGAAGAAATGAAGAAATCAGGGGGCTGAAATGCTATATATAGTTGAACTTTCAAAAATTACATTTGGGCCCACAAAACTTTCCTCCAGCGTGTACTTAAGTCCTCTAAGGTTATGCCTAACTTCAATTCAGCCCCTAAACTAAGTTAATGCATCAATCTCACACATTTGACCTAAAATAATCCTATTTTGACCCACAAAGTTTAAGACTCTTTAAAATCAAGTTTCCTCAAATTTCAAATCAACCCTAAAACTTTCAAAATTCTTATAATCAGGTCCTTTTTATTTATTTTATTTTATTATATTTTTTTTTAATCCTTATTTTCTAAAATACCAAATTTAGGAGTGTTACAAATATAAATATTTTTTTATTTTCCTCAATTCTTTTTAGAAAAAATACTACTCATTTTAATTTTTAAAGCTTTCAGACAAAGTTATAGTTCGGGATTTTAGCTATTCAATGGTTATTTGGTCCACTAGCATAAATTTCAAGTATAAAATGTAAGTTTAGATTTGTAAACCTATCAAATTCTTATATGTGTGTATGAATTTAAAAAAAAATGTTATTTCTAAATCTACATACCACCAAACATATGAAACACATTTTACTAGGATTCATATAATTTATGTTTGAGATTGATACTTTTTAGTTTTAAAATAATTAAGATTCACTAACTAATAAACCAAACAAGGTGTAAGGTGTTCATATAAACTTTTCTCTTCTTTTGGCAACATATTTTTGCTCTAGAGTCCACATACACCAAGTGATCTAGTGTTTTCTTCTCACTAGGCGAGATGGGGCCTATATATTAGGGAGAATTGCAAATAACTCTCCTGTGAAATATCCTACTGGCTAAAAACACTTTGTAAATATCAATTGGCTAATAACCTCCTAAATTTTCAAAAGTTACTCAGCATATCCAAAATGAGAGAGTAAACTACACATGCTGAGATTTGCAACTGGACCTTGAATTTTGCATGTGTAATGCCCCTATTGCCCTTGTTGAAAGAAAGAATGGAAAATTGACCTTCTCTTCATCCTCTTCACCATCCCCGCCCCACCCACCCCACTATCGGCATTGAACCACATTCCACTCTCCAAAAAAGATTAACCTTTCATCTTCTCCACCCCCACCACATTGAACCCATTTATTTCACTAATAATTGGAATAAAGATTTTCTTCATCTTCACCACCATCACCCCCGACTCATTCCACCCTCCATCGCCACCCCTAAACCACGTTCTATTCTTTAAAAAGAAAAAAGAAAAAAACCAACTTTTCTTCGTCTTCTTCACCCTCTTCCACAACACCAAACCTTGCTTCCTCCACCACCAACTAGAATAAAAAATTTCTTCATCTTCTTCACCACTGTCGCCCTCCTACCCAAATTGAATCCTATTACCCCTACCGCCATGGTTTAAAAAATCAGACAAGGACCGGCCGATCGGTCGAACAGTCGATCAGCCGGCGAACCGGTCCGATTTTCTCAAAAAATCAAAAAACTTTAAAAAATGCCATATTTTGTTAAAACCGTTTAGATCGGCCGGTTGGACTGGTGAATGGATTAACTGCTCACGGTTCAATTGAACCGGAGCAATTTTTCCATTTAATTTTAACGATTTTTTTTTTATTTTTTTATCTAAATACAAAGTTTGAAGGCTAAAGTACACCTCACAAGCTATCTAAAAGTCAAAAAAAACCTTGATTTAGAGTTTAGACCTTAGAATTAACTCACTCACTCTATCTAAACTTTAAACTTTAGACTTGAGATATTTAAATTGTTGTGATCATTTATAATATGAATTGTGATATTAGACAATATCATTTAAGCTATTTATGTTTTATATTTTGGCATTTTATTAATTTTTAAGTAATATATATAATATAAATATATATCGTAATTATGACGTCACAGTTCAATTACGGTCTAACCAACGATTAAACCAGTGAACCGTGAACGGGTAAATTTTTCGGTTCAATGGACGATCTGGTTTTTCAAACACTGTCTACCACCAAGTGGAACAATCAACTTAAACAGATTATTAGTGGACCTTAAAGCTGCGGTCCAAGGGAAAAGAAAGATATGCAATTTTCTATTTCCCCCCATCTGAAATAATAATCTTGAGAAAAGAAGCCCATCATGCAAAGAATCAAGCTTGAGGAAAAAAAAATGCCTTTGTGATGGGTTCTTTTGATAAATACAACAATCATATTCCATAATTCTACTTCTAGACTTAACAAGGCATTTGAGTTTGCGCATGAGTTATACGTGGGGGCTTCAAAATATGGTGTTCCATGAGTTGTTGTAACATCCCGTCTTTTCTCTTAAGTAATTCTTCTTTCAATAATATTGAACTTATCTAGTAACTATAGGAAATCAAAGTTTAAAATTCTATATATAGTAAATAGACTGTCTTATGAAATTATCCCTTTCAATTGGATAATAATAATAATAATAATAATAATAATAATAATAATAATAATAATAATAATAATAATAATAATAATAATAATAATAATAATAATAATAATTATTATTATTATTATTATTATTATTATTATTATTATTATTATTATTATTATTATTATTATTATTATTGAACTTATCTAGTAACTATAGGAAATCAAAGTTTAAAATTCCATATATAGTAAATAGACTATCTTATGAAATTATCCCTTTCAATTGGATTAAATTTTAGATCAAACAAGTTTGATCTTAAAATTCCCTAATACATATATAACTATGAATTTAGCCATGCACCCTAAGTCATAAAACATAAAAGTATATATATCTTAAATTACAAATGCAAAATTATATTAAGTATATAATGAAATAGAATATAAAATAAAAGGAATTTTCTTTCTTATATAATATCTTAGGGCCAATCAAACTAAGATGAAAGATTAAGGGCCAATTCACAATAAGGTGGAAATTCAAGGGGCTCCCTAAATAAATAATAAAAATTGTACATCCATATATAAGGGCTCAAGCTCACTACAATTCCCATGGACCATCCTTCATAGTTTCTGCAGGCTGCCAAGATCAAGCCTTCCCTCCCTATGTTCCATCATCAACCAACCAAGATAGTATAACCAAACTTTCCCCAGCTCACCAAACATCAAGTTTTTAAAACATTCCCTTAGAAATTATAGCTTCAAACTTTTGAAAAAATTCCGGTTGAGCAAGAAGATAAACTATCAACTAAAAGAAATCTTATCCCAACAAACTTTTAAAAAAATCGAAAACCACCCTTCCAACCATCTGATCATCCATACAAACCCACCATTAGAAAGCTCTTGGTGTCTAGATTACTGTAATAGTGTAGATTTCTAGAAATTTCACACAAATTCACCTAAAACTCTGTCAAAATCAACATTACAGGCAGAAACTGTTAGAACTGAGAGTAGTTTTGTTTCGGCTATATATGAAGAATTCTTCGTTCAAATGATGAAATAGAACCATGGTTGAAAATCTCTTCAAGTGTAGATTAGATTAGAGCTAGAAATAGCTGAAATTGAGGTTATATTCTTGTCAAAAAGGGCAAGACCGCAACCTACCATCAGAAACGCGACTTAGGTTAGGAGCTCACTTTAAACAGGAATTAGAGAAAATTGGCCCGTTCGATCGACAAATTGAGGCTATAATTAGAAAGTTCATTAAGATCTACTGAGGTAAATACCACTGTCAAAATACCTTAGATTTGGCTTAAATTTAGTTTTATAAAAACTGCACAGTTGACTATGTGATTCTGAAAATGGCAAGTCTTGTTGAATAATTGTGGACATTGACTTTGTTTTGATAAATATGATGAAATATGAATGATTGGATTATGAGATTATGTTGGATAATTAGGGTTTGAATTTAATTGGATTTGGTGGGAATTATAGAACATGATTTAGATACAATGATTTTGTTGTAAATGTATGATGAGGGTTCGATTTCGATGACGGATATGAATCCGGGTATGAATCACGATCCGGTGTATTGATCTTCTGGATTGATTTCGGATTGGAATCCTGCAATCATAGTAAACGTTAGGCTAGCCGAGTGGCCCTCGGCTTAGGCCCTCCGACGCTCAAATCAATATGTATTCGACCTCTTTAATCGAGCAGCGGAATGTATGGGTTTTTTAGTGTATGAGTGCACACCTCTGAGATGCAAGGTTGAGGGGTTTTATATTCTCCCCCTTGTAGGAAATGTCAGGGAAGCCCTTAGCTTACCCCAGGGACCTTCAGCCTCCTACTGGGGGTAATTGGTCAATTCCCCCGTATGAATATTGGTAGCTGGATGTCCTTTTATGCTGTAGGACAAGATGGTACACTGCTGCGACATCTGTTGTGTCAGACGGTGAGGGGAGGGCATGCGCCATTAATGCGGAGGCGTGCTACCAGTCAACGCATTTAATGCGGTGGCAGAATACTGTGCAGGGCTCGACTTGAGAATCGACGAGAAGAGATGTCGATAATGGTCGAGCGGATCAAAGAGCCATGGAGCGCCTGTGGATTGGTTGAACATGGTCGACCAGTCACTTAGGTCCTGGGCTGTTGATTGGGTGTTGGGCCTCGCCGATTTAGGCCATTTTAGGCCATTCTATATCAATGTAATTTTTGGAACAATGTGATAAGAAAAGTGTTAAGATATATTTGATTCATTTAGGAATTAATAAAGTAGGAAAGATTACTCTTAAGGTATCAATAAAGTTAACCGCTTAGATTATTGAATAGTAACTAAATAATTAAAATAGTATATAGTACTTTAATTAAATTAATTTTCTTTATTATTTTCATTCTATCATAATATTATTACGAAAAGAACGATCAATAATAGTTGAATCTTAAATTTAGGTAATTAAGCTTACAAGTATGTCGGAGATTCTCGACACAGGAATCGGTAAGATTTTTTTGTTCCTTCTAAATTTCTATTCTGTTATCTATAATTCTTTTTCCTGAAACACCTTGAATATTGATATGTGAGGTCTTCTGTTCTTTCGCAATATCTTTTCTGAAATCATATATATATATATATATATCATGTTTTCAAGAACACCTCGATCATTGATATGTGAGGTCTTTTATTCCTTTTTAATTTCCATCTATTACTTGTTAATAACTACTTCTTAAAATCATATAACATTTTCACACTTCTTGAAATGCCTCACTTATGGTGATGATAATTATTTGATCTGCTTGGTAAGTTTGAGCCGGTTGAAATCCTTAAGTATTCCTAATCAAAAGATCATGGCATTAATATTTATTTCATTTATTTATTTATAATTAAAATTATGCTACTTAAATAAGTAAAGTAAGGACACCCTATGCCAGATATTCTCGGAACAACAACTCAAAAGATTGTTTAAAAGAAAAGAAGAATATTTTATGAAAAAGTCTTCTTCCTCCAAATAAGTTATAACTTGAAAAAGATTCATGTTTTCTAATTATTATAAATCTTCTCATCCTATTCGTTGAATCGAAAACTAAGTGCCACACTTGCTGACTGGGGATGTGCAGTGGGGGCCACCTGTAGAATCCTAAGGTTGACACCTTCTGCTATATTTATTGTATTCTAGACCATTTTGAATATCTTATTCGGTCAGTACTGTAAAGTATGTGCCAGGCATAGCAAAGTGCCACACTAGTTGATAGGGGATGTACAGTAGGGGCCACCTCTTGAATCTGTCACCGTTAGCGCATCTGGATTTTAGTACTAGACATCTTTCAACTGTATTTGATACTTAAACAATAGAATCCTATTTTACTTTTCATAAAATTAAGTGTAAGGATCTAAGTGCTATGTGCGGGTGTACGGCAAGGGCCACCTCCAGAATCCTATACACTTGAATCCGAGCATGGAAAAAGCATTAAGATTATGAATTCTCCTCGCTGGTATGGGATAGTGATGGAGTTACATGAAAGGTTTGATATAATTATGATGTCTCTAATCTGATAAGATTTTTATAAGCAGTTTAATTAAAGCATCCCTTAATTTATGTAAAACCTTTAGATATCTCAAATATATGTGCATTTGACTTGTGAAGCATTTATTACAAAAGTTTGTTACACAAATCTAGTTATCCTGGCATGTTTGTTTCCTACTTAATACTTAATTCTCACTTTATCATCTTCTACTACAGAATAAGCTCTATACAGGTAACTCTCTCGAACTTTCCTCACTAAGTCATTTGGAAGCACTTTTATACTTCTCTTTATACAAATGAGGTTGGATTGGTCGCACCAGAAAAATGAACTTGGGAATAGAGAAGGGAGAAATTATCTTTTGTTTGAATCCAAATGTACCTAGATCAATAAGTTTATGTATATACATAATAAGACTTTTGGCCATGGCGGCTTTAGTACCATACCTCAAGTACTAGTATATATATACTCATTTATAACTAGAGGAAAATTTCAGACTAGTGTATAACAAATAAAATATAAGTTGTTCCTTTTAATATGATTTGTCATTTTGTTTTGTTAGTCTACGCTTGACATTGGCTCTTGAAGGGAAAATCTCCTAAAAAGGGTTAGTGTCACGATGTGGGGAGTTTGGCGCCTCCGGGGCACCACAGTTGCTTTTAAGATGTTTGATAAATTTTCAGAATAAAAATGGAAGCATAATTTGAGGAATTTTTTAGCATAAAGCATAGGGTACATCTGAATGGTAGTGGATGAGGCTTATAATTTATTGGAGAGGATGGAAATGGATGATCTGGAGCTTAATGGAATTGTTATATGAATAGAGGAATGGATGGTGGAAGAAAGGTTGAGCCTTCCAACAGCATTTGAGGGTAATTTAATCATTATTATTTGATTTGACTTTTAAGTAGGAGTTGGGCAAGTGAATTGAGTTTTTTTTTTTGAAAATTTAGGAATTTATCGGCATTAATATTTTACAAGGAGTTTTTAGCCAATTAGATGGGAATTATTTGCAATGCTCCCTTATATATTAACTAGTATTTCCTTCTCTCTTGTACACCTAGACCTACCTAGTTTTACTAAATTCTTCCTCTCCCGTTGGAGGTCTGTTGATCCAAGCTAAAACATGAGTTGAAACTAAATTAAATCTGTCGATGCGATAGAGAGAGTTGGTACGCATGCTAATATGCTATTAATGAAAGTAGGAATTACCATACCAGACATCAATCCCTCGATACATGGAATGGGATACATATAAAAAATAGATTAAAGTCTAGTTACAAGATAGTAGATGAGATTGAAATAAATTCTAACTATGTGATTGTAGCTAACTGCTGTGAAAATCCTCACGTGATAAAAACACATTCTTTGCAACTTGAGACAAAAGGTAGAAGGCAGAAGGCATTCTTACAACTCTGCTCTGGAAACTTCATCCTTCACAGGTTTGACATAAGATGCATATGCTTTGATTATTGACGCATAAATGTCAATTCCTTGCAAATACTCGTTCTTGTTCAGGAACTGCACAAGAGGACACGCTAAATTTATATCCCTTATTTCAATTGCGGTATTAAAAACCATATAAATTGTCAAGATAAATGACAGGGAGAAGTATCATCTTTCTTTGGTAGCCACAAGTGGAGTAAGAAGAAAATCTTTGTTAAATTTATTAAACAAATAGCACAAGCACAAGGAAAAAGGAGATTGGCACTATTATCTTCTTGCATCCATCAAATGAATAGATTTTTAACATGACCTTATATTTTCATGCAAATGCATCAGCCATATGTTCTAAATCAGTCATATTATGCCTTTTAGAAGCCAAACTAAGAGAAGTCACAGAGCAGATAAGAAGAAAATGTTGACCTCGTTATGATCATGAAGTAGAATGGGAGTGTTTGCCATAGGCGAAAAGCCAATTGCTGGCAACCCGCGTTCCCTGAAATGGCGAGCATCTGTTGAAGCAGGAAAAATCTCTGGTTTTCCAAGTTTCCCATTGGCATTTTTTATTGCCTCTTCTAATAGTGCCCACCAAGGATTTGAACTGTCAAGAGATGTAAGAATTGGCTTGCCAAACTTGTCATATGTAGATGCCTTCTGCTTGAACTGTCCCAGCTACAAAATTCATTAGAACAGCGCCCAATCACCCAAAACATGGGAAATTCTTAGAACTGCTTATGAAAAAACACTTATATATCATGTAGATGAGCAATCGATAAGCCAACACAGGTAAGCACAGTAATTATCCCAAAAGTTCTTCTAAAAGAAAATTCTTTACACACACTCCAATCTCTACAGATTAATCTTTATGTTTTGATACTTTACTATTAGGCCCTTTTCCTATGCCTCAAGAAAGGCCAAAACTACATATAGTGATCAACATGTGCTTATGTCAAGGAACTAACCTTAAGTATAACATAGGACATTTAAATTCTCAGAAGTTCTGCAAGTGTTTTTGGCACATTAAAAGCTGTAATGTTTTATCTAATCAAGGAATTAAATTACAGATATCTGCAATTTGACATTAATGCCCTCATGTTAGTGGACAGACAACTTTTTCTATATAAAAATTGAATTTGAGAAAAAGAACTCAAATTATTAAATAGCCATTAAAATGTTTAAATGAGCTCCAAAGACTAAAGTGTTTAAAAATTAAGGAACTATTTTGCGTGATTAGCCAGCCAAGGCATTGAACTGATTGAGTTTTAGTACTAGCAGTTCGCAATCATATTTGACCACCAAAAAAAATGATTACTAGAAAAGGAAAGAAGAAATAAATATAGCAAATAGTATGGCACCACAGTAATTCATATTCTAAAGGAGCTACACTGGTTGTGTGCCCGCTGAAAGTGCTTTGACTGATCCAACAGCAACAAAGATATGAGATGGCATTATACATTTTCTCACCTCAAAGGTCATGTTACGTGTAGCAGGTGCCCATTCCTCTGCAATTCGTCTCTCTAAGGATGCTGTATCTGCAGTTGGTGGGACTCGGATGTCAAAACCTGCTTGAGCTTCGGATGGTTGCAAGTTCATGACGAAACCCTGCCATGCAGAAAAACCAGTACAAATGACGGTTAGTTTACATACTTTTGTTGTCCCATTTATTCAAAAAAAGAAGTGAAACTAAAGCAAACTAATTAAATGGAACACCCAAAGCAAACATATTGGTTGTGATTGCTTGTGATTTCATTTCTCATTTTTCATTTATGAGAGAGAATAGTGAGATTTTTGTGTTTATGAGATTGAAAAAAAATTTAATGAGAGAGTTATTGTTTGTGAGGTAAAAGTGTAATGATTACAATTGATGTGACATGTGAAAGTTATGAGATGGTAATTGGTTGTGACATTTGTTTTGAGAAAAAATTATAAGATAGTGATTGATTGTAAGATTTTTTTGAGAGAAAAACTTATGAGATGATGATTGATTGTGAGTTAAAAGTTAAAATGTTGTGTATATAATAATTATTATATTGTTTTTATATATAGGTTTTATTAGAATATATCCTATAATAAATACTAAAATATGGTAATGAATTCATGAAATAATTTAATTAATTAAAAAAAAAAAATTATTTAAATACTAAAGTATATGTGTAAATATAATTAAATTTTATTAAAATAATTTTATTTAAATATTAAATATATGTAAATATAATTATAAATTATGAAAATAATTTTACTTATATATTAATATACATGTAAATATAATTATATATTATGAAAATAATTTCGTTGAAATATTAAAATTACCTGTAAATATAATAATATATTAGAAAATAATTTTTTTAAATATTAAAATATTATATGTAATTATAATTATATAGTGTCAAAAAAACTTTTTTATATATAAAATATTACGTGTATATATTATTATAAATTGTGAAAATAATTTTATTAAAATATACATCATATATAATAATATATTATGAAAATAATTTTATTTTAATATTAAAATATTATGTATAAATATAATTATATATTATAAAAATTATTTTATTTAAATATTAAAATACATGTCAATATAATTATATATTATGAAAATAATTTTATTTGAACATTAAAATATTATGTGTAATCATAATTATATAGTATCAAAATAATTTTGTTTATATTAAAATATTACATAGAAGTATAATTATATATTATGAAAATAATTTTATTCGAATATTAAAATATATATCTATATATTATGAAAATAATATACTATAAAAATAATTTATTTAACTTCAAATATTACATGCAAATATGATTATATATTATGAATTTAATTTTATTTATATATCAAGATATACATGTAAATATAATTATAAATTATAAAATTAATCTTTATTTAGATATTAAAATATTACGTACAAATATAATTATGTATTATGAATAATTTTATTTAAATATTAAAGTATACATGTAAATATAATTTTGGAGGAGAATTCAAGAGAAAAACTGTGGAGAATAGGGAGAGAGGCAGAGAATATTTTTCAGAGGAGGGCAGAAAAATCTTGAGGAGTAGCCTTTTTCTTATGAAATATGGTTATGAGATGTATTTATGAGGTGAGAAAAAATTCTCACATCCAATCACATGTTTTGAGCGAAAAAGTACTTAAGAGAACCAAAGGAACTCAAGTACGGGCAAAATTTAGATGTTTTGATATTTTCTCAAGATAAAATGAGCAAAAGGAAGAGAAGGGGTGAAGAATGTTGTAATTCAAATGGTAAGGTACTAAGGTCCTTAGTCCTTATCTGGTGGTATAAGAAATGCTACAATAAATGCAACTCGAACACAATTTATGTCTCATGCACACATGATCTGGTATCTAAGTGACTAGCTCCTCCCAGAGGAATGCGGATCAAGTTAAAGCGTCAGGCTTAGTCAATCAGCATACAGTATATGAAATTTCAAACACATGTTCTAGTTATGTAAAAAGAAACATTAAAACTGCATTGAGAAATTGTCACCTATAAACTGACAATCCCCGTATGATCAATTGATCAGTAAAAATAGCTAGTGACCTATAAACTGAAAAATCCGGATGAGTTAACATTAAAAAGAAATGTTATCATACTTCCAGCACTTAGTTAACAGAGAAACATCTAATACCCTTTTTTTAATTTTTCTTTTCATTACATTCATTACAACCATGCAGTAAACACAGACTATCTTCATTCTCAAAGTTGAAAGTATGCCTGTATGTCCTATTAGCAGCTGCAGTATCCAGCTTCATGAAGAAATAATAACTAACACAGATTTTAATGGTTGATAATTGCCAGGCAGGTCAATATCTCCTGCCCTGCATAAGTAACCAATAATCCAAAGCCTTGTCGCCTTGGTGATAGAAATCATCATACCCAAGGAAAAAAAAAAGGTTTCTAAGAAGTAAGTCAAATAATTATCAATTGGTTTGAACTAATTACATTACAGCTCAACCCCATATAAGTGGTACAAAATCAACGTGTACAAGCGCTGGGGCCGGTTGTTAAAGTAAACCTAAATGTCCATTAGCAACTGTATTACCCAGCCTGATGCAGAAATCATAACAAACAAAGATTTTGATAATTGCCAGGCTAACCAATATCTCCTGCTGAAGTCACCAATAACCCAAGGATGTAGTAGCTTTGGAGACAGAAATCATCATAGACATGTGAAACTTTTAAATCAAAAAATCAAACAATTATCAATCGGTTTGTATTAATTACATAACAGTTCAACTACAAACTAGTAGCAAAAAATCAACTTGCACAAGGATCAGGGTGGAACTCTGTAATGGCTAACTAAATGTCTCATAGTACATGGAGAGGAGACTCACAGTAGGAGATGGAGTGCCGGCTTTCAAGAAGACCATGTTAGCAGAAATGACCTCTCCTTCTGCCTTGATTCCAGCTTTAACCAAATCAAACTGAGAGGCTCTGAATCTCCTAACGCTTTCGATGCTCTTGAGTAAATTCTCCATTGCAGTGTTATCGTAAAGCTTAGCCCCGTGACCGGGTGCTCCTGTAGCCTTAATTACCAGCCACCAGGGGCACCTCTCCCCGTAGAACACCCGGTAATTCTCAGTAGGTGAGGCCAATCCCTCGTCCAGCACAATCCCTACGTTCATATTCTTAAAAAGCTCAGAATTGGCGAACTTCTCGGCGCCGTCGTGTCCACCGATTTCCTCATCTGGAACGAAGGAGAGGTAGACGGTGCGCAGGGGGCGGAAGCCGGAAGCCTGGAGCTTGCGAATCGCCTCCAGATACTGAAGGCCTACACACTTCATGTCCTGAGAGCCGCGGGCGTAGATGTGGCCAGAGGAGGGGTCGATGTGGGCTTGGAAAGGGTGATGGTCCCACTTGTGGTGCTCAGCGGGAACGACGTCGGTGTGTGAATTCAGGAGGATAGACGGGAGAGCAGGGTCCTTGCCAGCCCACTTGAGGAGCACCAGCGGCTTGCCCTTTACGAACTCCAAGATTTGGGAATCCAATGAGAGAGACTTGGCTTGGGAAGCGATGAAATCGGCGGCCTCGTTGTAGCTGGGATCGGGATGCGCTGTATTGATTCTGAGGTATTCCTGAAATCTAGATATGATTGAGGAAGAATCTTTATCTTCCACGGTAACCGTCGCCGTCGGTAACAATACCACTACTACTGCTATTGTGAGAAGCGCCGATAGATGATCGGACCGGCGGTGGTGATATGCTCTAATCATTTTCTTTTTTCTCAACTGAAAATCTCGCACTCTGTGTTCCTACTGTTGTGTGTTGCGCTGTCTGGGAGGAGGCTGAGGCTCTATTTTATTTTGTTCGCAGTTGGTTGTACAAAGAATTAAAGATGATCATATCCAAGCCCATTGAGCCCAATTGGCGAACAGAAGCTGTGAAGGTTAAAGTCCAGTAAGTAAGAAACCCCTTTGGTTAGCCAGATCATGATCATTTCCAGGGTGTTTTTGTTTTCTCTCTTCACGGCCGCTGTGGCCCTTTATGTCTGTCCTCCAAAAATATGCCTGTCTGTTTTGATCTCAATTTGTAACACGTTTCAAATTATTTGTTACATTTCACAAAACACCTAAAAGGGTTTCTGAAAAAATCTCAACTGATTAAGGATAAAGAATTGTGATCTAAAACAACATGAACATAGATAGCTGGATTGTAACATAAACATATACCGAAGGTGAAACTATTAGGATGAAGCAGGAATTGAAAATGCCATTTCTAAATCTACATATGTCCGACATATATATATATAAAATACACGTTTTTAGCAGGACTCGTATAACTTACGTTATATATTGGTATTTTATTAATTTAAAAATAAATAAAGTTCACTAACAAATTAACCAAACGAAGTGTAGGTGTTCGAAATTGTATCCACTTTTCCCTTCTTTTGGCAACATATTTTCACACTAGAGAGTAGAGACTACAAACACCCCCAGTAATTCAGGCTTTGTTTTTCTACGTTTTTTAGAAATATTTTTCAATTCTCAAAAAAAATTCAAAATAAATGCACATTCTTCAAATTTTTTCTCAAAATACTCAATTTTTATCCCCAAAAAACCCATTCCAATTTACTCAAAAAAACCCTACACCCTCATTTTCGCACTCTACCTATCACATTACTTATTCATTTATCACTCTTTCACTTCACTCATATATATATATATATATATATATTTACATATATATGAAAATATTAAAATTTTACTAGTTAAAAAATTCTAAAATATATGTTTACAAATTTAATTAAACTAATTATCGAAAAAATGAACTAAATATTATTTATGTTATTACTAAATAATTCATTTATTAAATAACATATTAAAATAATTAAATTTACTTATTAATTAAATATTATATTAGTTATATTTAATATTTTATGTATTAATAAAATATTACATTTAGTCATTTAATAAATAACTTAAGATGTTTTAATTTGATATAATTAATAAATTAATCTTCTTTAAAAAATATTCTTCGTTAAATATTAATCTTCACATTAATTTAAAATTATAATAAAAAAATTTATTATAGGGTGATATTTATTTAATAATCTATTAAGTTTAATAAATTAATATTGATATGCTTAAAGTAATAATGAGTTAAAGTAATTAAATAACTTATTAAACTAATAAAATTAATTTATTTAAATAACTTGTAATCTATATATTAATTCTGTTTCGAATTTTACGTATAATTAAATATTATGTTTATTTATTTAATAAATAATTTAAAATGATGTAATTTCATATAATATAATATTATTATTTTAATTTGATGAATCGTTATTAAGTCTTATATATAAATTATTAAAAAGTTATTTTATTTAAATAAATTTCTAAGTTTTATTTATACATAAATCGTAAGTAATAAATAATTAAATAATTATATTTTAACTAATAAACAGTAATTAGTTTGTAATTAATGTATTGTAATTAAATTTTTTTATAAGTCGATATTGAAAATTATGATATAAGCTTATTTTTTTATAATTAATATATAATTACGATTTTATAAATAACTAATATTTATTAATATATTTTTTATTCCAAATAATACAATATTTACTAATGAGAAATTTATAAAAATAATTAATTAATTAAATTAATTACACTCATATTTTAATCATTACAAATATATATATATATATACATATACGTACACACAAATCATCCACTATAAATATATATACATATAATACATAAAAAAATTACTTTTAACCTACAAACCTAACAAAAAAGCAATTAATTTGATATTTATAGTAAAATTTATCTATTCCCAAAACATAAAAAAATAAATAGCTCATTCTCAAATCATTTTTCTAAAATAAAAAAAAATATTTTACACATTCTCCAATTTTTCTCCTAAAAATTGTATTCCTTTAAAAAAAATTCCAAAAAATTATCAAAACATAGAACAACAGCCTTCGCATTTTCTTCTCACTAGGTGGTGTGGGAACTGGGGCCTATATATCATCACTAGTGTTCTCTTCTCTCTGCTAGCTTAGCTAGATCTATTTTTACTTGATTCTTCCTCTCTTTGCCCTTTGGGATCTAGGTGGCTCTCTGATCTGTCCTGTCCAACCCCTCACTCTCTCCACTTTCGCCCCTCCCTACATTAATGCAATGTGTGTGCTTATAATAAACAAACTATACTGTCTTACAAAACATATATGGAGTAATACTTTGACATATTCCCATATACGTACATTCTACGCTGTATTTCGCTTTCGATAAATGCGCTGTAGACTGTAGTCCATCCACAACCACGCCCAAACATACTGAGTTTTTGTTTTTTCCATAAAAAAATAATACTCCTTGTTGCTACTCTTTTTCCCATCAGAAACAGAAAGAGAAAGGGCTGAGTGTTTTTTGTCTTGTGAGGTAAGCTTAGTGGAAAAAGTATATAAATGTAGGCATGACTTGGGGAACAATAAGCAAGTGTGGTGGCGGCAAAGACACCGGATCGGTGGTTCTAGAACGCCCCCTGAAGCTCTGGTCTTTGATAATTGACAGCGTGAGGTGCGGCGGAGGTGTCCAAAGGCCTAGTCGGAAGGAAGCCGAGGCGAAGAAGCACCACGGATCCGACAAGCTATCGGAGCTTTTGAAGCAACCGGAGTCGTGGGAAAATGAGGATGAGGTGAGGAGGAAAGAGCAGGCGCTAGAAGGGCTAAAGAAAGTAGCCAAGAAGTTGCAGCAAGAGGGATCAATGGAGTTGGTGTTAGAGGGGGCGGCGGAGGTTAGGAGGCTGACCAGGGAGGACCCACAGGCCAGGACCACTCTAGCGCTGCTCGGTGTCATTCCTCCGCTCGTCTCCTTGCTCGACGCCCAAGATCCCAACTTTCACTCCCAGATCGCCGCTCTTTATGCTTTACTCAATCTCGCCATTACAAATGATGCGTCAGTTCACTGATTCACTCCTCTCTCCTCTCTCCTCTCTCCTCTCTCCCTACTCGGATGCTACTGTATTTGTTTTAGAAAAAAGTAATTTTAATCTTAACCAGCTAGAAATGAATACATACACATGTTTTTATTAGTAATAGAAAACATACTAGTACATTTTTGCATTTTTTTGTCGCCATTTTGTATTTTTTCAATAATTATATAAACTTATCACTTCTATCTTTGCTTTTTTGGTTTTGGTTAACTTCTCGGATTCTACGATGTGTCCTTTTCCATATAGCCTGATATTGTTTTCACTCAGACTGCATATTCTATTAATGTTGCTGTCTACAATAATTTCCAATTTAATTCTTGATGTTGATATCTGTATGTATGGTCCTTGGTAATCCTTAATTTTTTATGCCCATGACCAGCAGCTTTTAATTTGATCTAGATATTGATCTAGAAAGATTTGGTTTCTTCAGGAACAAAGCGGCCATTGTGAAAGCAGGTGCTGTTCATAAAATGCTAAAACTTATTCAATCTCCAAATGTGGCGCAGGCGCCTAATCAAGCCATTGCTGAAGCGGTTGTGGCCAATTTTCTAGGGCTGAGTGCTCTGGACTCTAATAAAACAATTATTGGTTCTTCTGGCGCTATCCCATTTTTGGTGGAAACTCTCAAAGATCCGAATGGAAGTGTTAGCTCTCAAGCTAAACAGGACTCATTGCGAGCGCTGTACAATCTTTCAATCTCACCCTCAAATGTGCCGACGATGCTAG
The DNA here is from genome assembly GCA_018894105.1 of Jacaranda mimosifolia. Taxonomy (NCBI): domain Eukaryota; kingdom Viridiplantae; phylum Streptophyta; class Magnoliopsida; order Lamiales; family Bignoniaceae; genus Jacaranda; species Jacaranda mimosifolia. The sequence goes on from CM032127.1 coordinate 137,469, forward strand.
AGACTGATCTGATTCCACATTTATTTATCAAGCTTGGAGATATGGATATGAGTGAAAGAATCCTTTCCATTCTTAGCAATATAGTGTCAGTAACAGAGGGGAGGAAGGGAATTGGTGGTGTACCAGATGCATTCCCTATTCTTATCGACGTTTTCAATTGGACAGATTCACCTGGATGCCAAGAGAAGGCATCTTATATTCTAATGGTGATGGCTCACAAGTCATATGGAGATAGGCAGGCCATGATAGAGGCTGGAATTGTTTCATCCTTGCTGGAATTAACTCTTTTGGGAAGCACATTGTCACAAAAGAGGGCTTCTAGGATGTTGGAATGTTTAAGGGTAGAAAAGGGGAAACAAGTTTCGGGAAATTACTATGGAGGAGCTGGACCCTTGAGTACTGCCACACTCTCAGCTCCACTCTGTGGGGTGGCTTTATCAACATCATCGTCAAAGTCAATAGATCCTATTGATCAACCAAAGGAGTCATTGGAGTTGGAGGATGGGGATGCGATGATGAGCCAAGAGAAGAAGGCAGTGAAGCAATTGGTCCAACAGAGTTTGCAGAACAACATGAAGAGGATGGTGAAGAGGGCTAATTTGCCACATGATTTTGTTCCTTCTGATCATTTCAAGTCCCTCACATCGAGTTCCACATCTAAGAGCTTGCCATTCTGAGGGAATTGATAGTTTTTCTCACTTCTTTAGCTCTTTGGATTTTCTTGTTTCATCTTCCGGTGCTTCGCAGATGTAGCCAATTCGTATGCAGTAAGTGTTATTAACTTAGGAAGTTAATTTGTCTAGTAGTGACTCTGTCGGTAAGAATTTATAAGATGCCTTGTTTTTATTTCTTTATTCAGCTTTACTCCGCTTTTGATAAATCCGATGGCATTTTACCTTCCTTTTTTTCTTTTTCTTTTTCTTCTTTTTTTTTTGTGGGGGGTTGGGGGCGGGGGTGGGGGGTGTGTGGGATAATATTGAAAATACAATCATTAGACTGGACTGGGGCAGGGGCTAGGCTACCTTTTCTTTTCCTTCTTTTTCTTTTTTAAACAAACTCCATTATTAGAAGTAGCAACTGTTGAAAGATGCAATTATTTCATATTAGTTGGTTGGAATTCTAAATTTAGGAAATCTTTGGTAGTGTTTGGATATATTTTTTGTTTGATTTTATTATGTATTTATTGTGTATTTTGGGAGAATGAATATTGAAAGAATTGTGGGAGAATGTGAAATGAAGGTTGGGGAATATAATTGATATTTGGTTATATTTTTTTGGAATAGTTAAAAAATGGATTTTGGAAGTTTTGATGTGTTGAGTTATGTTTTGAAGAAGACATTTTATAATGTAAATGTCAATTCAATGCCTTTGTATTGGTGTTTGGAGATGAAATTTGAGTTTAATGATTTTTTTAAATATAATAATAATAATCATATGTTGTGTATATATGTATATATATGTAGTGGAATAAAAAAATGAAGGGGAATTTTATGATATTAGCATTTTGGGGTGTGAAATAGTAAAATGAAAAAAAAAAATCAATTGTCATGTTTGAGAATGTTTTTCCAAAACACCGTCGCGTTAATTGTTAATTGACTTATTAATTCTTGATTTTGGTGCAAAATATTTTCATTGAATTGTTTGGCACCCCGCGATAATCAACAATCACGTTATCTTTTGTAGAACCAAGTCCAATTATTCTGTGTTTACATGGCTACCAAGTACCAGCTAGCTTGAAGTTGCCTGCTTTTTGGTTTTTGGTGAATCTACAGGTGCTTTTGGTACGATTCAAGAAACGAGTGGTACTATTCTTGGCATGGGAGACAATGCCCTTTTTTTTTTTTTTTTTGAATAATTAGGATACAATGATTTGACAACAAAATATCCAACTACTTGGTCGGATGGCTATTGCAATTACTAATTTGTACTACTCTCTTCGTATCAATTTTCTCCATTATATCAATTTTGCATGTAAGACCAATTTTTTTACAATTTCTAGGACTAAAATGATACTTTCTTTTCCTTTTTGATATTTTTTAACCATTTCTAGGTTCGGCTTTCGAAAACTAGTTTTGAGTATTTTAGAATAGAGTAAAATATGAACATTTTTGTTTAAATATTTTAGGGTATGAACTTAAGTAGGGTAATAGTCTACCCATTGACTGCATATCCTCCTCAACATCTCAAGTGAGCCCAACACACATGCAATACCCTACTAACACAATATATAAGCTTTTGTATCATTTTCTCTTCTGTAAGTAATACCAAGCTCACTGCATGCTTGTCTACGGACAAATACAGAAATAGTACTTCTCGAGGCAACTGTTCAATAAGAAAGACAATTCAACCAAGTATCAATTCAGCTATTTAAAGGCGATTTGGCACTTGTTAGTGCACTCAAATGCTACTAAAACATTTCAAAGAGTGCTAGATTCCTTTGTATTTAGAGATAAAGTGGTTTAAGGTTCAACTTTTCTAGTTAGCTTCTAAAGTTCTCAAATGGTTTGAAGGGTCAGGATGTCCTGTAACATATAGCTCAAGAACTTTCCCCCATTAACCCTAAATGCACATTTAGCAGCATTTAACATCATTAAGTACTATTTTACTGTGCCAAACGTATTCAAATCTAATATATAATTGCTAGCATGTCATACATATCAATTTTTTTTTTTTGTCCAATCTGGCACCGAACAAGCGATCATGAGTTTATGATAAGTCCACTTAAGATTTTTCAACTTGAAGAACACAACGAAGGGGCAATAAATTCTCGTGCAAATAATGAAACTCAATTTTTTATTTCTAATCTATCAAGATTAACACAATTTGATGATAAAGTTGTACAACTGAATCTATTGTTTTTATTCCATAACATTCATGGATTGGGATTGATTGTAGGACAAAAACAACAAAACAATATGAATTTGTAATTGTTCTTTACCCACCAACCCTTAGATATTTTGGCTGGCGAATCAACTTGGCCCGTTTTTGTCAACTCACGTTAAAATTGGAGTGCCCAAAATATATTGCAGAGTGAAAATAGTGTTGCCACCCAGATCTAATTTCGGTCACTAGATATATAGTTATTGTCGTATCTAAGGGAAATCATTTTGGTCTTGATATTGTTTAAGGATTAGCATTTCATATGCTCTATCGGTAAATTTATGTCTCTCTTCAGTTCTCCCTTAGGTACTGATTTGCAGCTTCCCCGTTATTCTAGGGTTTCTAAGAATCCCCTCTCCAAAAAAAACAGTTCAAATTCCAACCGAATTGTTATAATTACTAAACCAAGTAAATCTTCCCTCCGTCTCACTCACCCTAGGGTTTGTCGTTGATACCTAGGGCGTCGCTATTCAATTGAGTAGCTTTATTTCTATTTTGGCTTTTGGTTCTTTCTGTGCAGAAAGATCTGGTAAAAGAGTGAGCCAAGGAAAAAGATGCCGCCACTTTCCAATAAAGAGTTGGAAGAACGGCTTACGGCAGTTGGGAACCGTCTTCTCCAGCCTCCTTCTTCGCTAGATGAGCTCCTCCCTCTTCTCGATGTAAGCCCTCATCCTCCAAAGAAATATATGGATTTATACATACATACATACATGTACAAATACATACATATACATATTTACATATATATATATATATTATATAATCGTATAAATTTAACTTCCATTTTTCCCTGCATTTCTGTGAGCGTCAGATTTATTGCTTCCGTTTACTGGGCTGCACCTGTTTGGAAATTATTGTTTCTTCCTCTATATTTGAGTTTATTAATTTTGAACTTGGACTTGTAAGGTTTATCTTTGTGAAATTATAGGTAAATTTTAGGGTACATCAACGCCAAATTGAATGATTCACACATTCTTGTGTGTAGAGCAGTTGCATTTACTCAGTTCTAACGAGTTTAGATGAGATGTGTTCTTATATAGGTTGAGCATAATTCATCTACATTGCCTTACTTTAATGTATTAGGTGGCCTATACAAAAGTTTTTCTAGTTTTGATTTATTTCAACAGGGTAGGCTTGATGCTCAATCCAATATCAGGATTTATTCTAATGCAAGTATTTTGGCCATTTCTGAGTATGGTTACCTGCCAAAACTTCATGGCCTTTCTTCTTGAAACTTGTCGTCATGATAATTAAATATGATTTCTATGTGCTGTGGTAGTAGTGGATTTTGAAAATCTCAAAAAGGTGCAGTTATGATTATCTTCTGTTGCTTTTTGATAGAGTCCTACGATGGTGTAGCTCGTGGTATTGTGACTTGCTGCCTGAGTGTAGTTTCCATTATCAATTCAATTAACAAATTCTCTTATTTCAAGAGGAAAACAAGAGAAAAGGATAAGTTTTGAGAACATAAAATGATGTTTTGTCTCATAGCAGGAAATTCCTTCATCACTTCACTTAGATTCTTCTAATCTCCTCATATCAGTCCATTGACAAAAAAACAAAAGCATCAGGGAACGATTCCCAACTTTGTGTTGACCAAAAGTTTGATCTTCCCATCATCTTTCAGACTTGTTGAAGAGTTCACATTCATCAGTAATTTATATGATTCTTTTGTTGGCGGTGAGCATGCATTTTGTGTCATAGAATCATAGATATGCATGTATTTTATTCTCACTATTTATATATTCATGAAGAGGAAGAAAATTAGCATGAACTGTCAAAGTTTGTGCTAGTCCTTACTTGGTGTTTGGTTTCCTAATGTCTCTCTCTTTTTTATTTGCTAGCAAATTGAGGAACTTCTATCAAAGGTGGAGCAATCACCTGCTAAATCCATGCAAACTGCCCTTTCTCCACTAATGAATGCACTGGTTGCAGAAGAGCTTGTGAAGCATTCTGATGTTGATGTAAAAGTAGGTGTAGCTTCTTGCATCAGTGAGATAACCAGAATTACTGCGCCAGATGCCCCGTATGATGATGACAAAATGAAGGTGATATCTTCAACTCTCTCTCTCTCTCTCTCATTTTCCCTTGGTAGTTGTTATGACCCTTCATATGGTTTCAGGACGTCTTTCAACTGATTGTATCATCCTTTGAGAATTTGTCGGACATATCCAGCAGATCTCATGAAAAGAGGGCCACTATACTTGAAACCGTGGCCAAAGTCAGGTCCTGTGTCATCATGTTGGATTTAGAATGCGATCAGATGATTATTGAGATGTTCCAACACTTTCTTAAAGCTATTAGGTAAAATTTTTTGTTGCCACCATCTGGATGTCATGTTCTTATTACTATAATTTATTTATTTATTGAACTTTTTTTTTTTAGTATGTATATATGAGATCCTTTTCTTTTCCTTGCTATCTGAAACAAGGATGGGCGTTTTTTAGTTGCATCTTCATCTACTTCCATTTATTCTTTTTCCTTTTCCTTTCCCTTTTCTTTTGGTTCCTTCCTTTTCCTTTGGAATGAGGTGAATGGACCTTGGGAGCCATGACTTGAGACTTCATAGTCAAACATTCACTTCCACCTCTGATGCATATATAATATCATCACTTCTTGGAGCTATTGGTGTTATAATGCATTTCAATTACCCTGACTGTACTTTTTTCCATTTGTTTGTTGTTCATTTCCCACTTTCACCCTTGTTTTCTTTCAGTTTTTATGCCTGCTGTGTGTCTCCATGTACATGTTTTGCTTATTCTTATTTTTGAACTCTTCTCTGATGGCTATGTGTTGGTTCCCTTTCTCTGAGATTGACTGTGAAAATACTTAGTATACTGAGGAAGAGAATGTGAGATAGGATATGAGGAATATTGTCGGTAACGAATGGATCCTGTAAACCTGTATGAAAATTCACTCCAAATGTTAATAGATTTATGCAATTTACTATGATTTTTAACAATCGAATGAAAGTCTTTCTGCATTATCATAAACCAGACAATTGCTTATAATGTTTTAGGCTATAAAATGAATCATTTTAAAACTATCCATAAACTTTGGGATCCTAGGACTGACTGTCACATAGGATGGGACTTTATTCCATCTCAAGTGCTTATGTCTTGTTATTTTCCCTACTTTCAGAGTTTATCATGCTGAAGTCATCTTTGCATCCATGGAGACAATTATGACTCTTGTTTTAGAAGAAAGTGAAGATATCTCCCCAGATCTACTCAAGCCATTACTGGTTACCTTGAAAAGGGACAATGAGGTCAATTTCCTGGCCTTTCTTTACCAACTATCTTTCTCTTGTGCTCTACGTGCTGCTGAAAAGAATACATTGACAGGCTGTTATGCCAATAGCAAAGAAATTGGCTGAGAGAGTTATTCAAAATTCGGCGGACAAGCTTAGACCTTATTTAACTAAAGCAGTACAATCTTTAGAGGCTTCTTTGGATGATTATGGTGAAGTGGTAGCTTCCATGTGCCAGGAGACAGTTGGGCATAGTAATGAGAGCATCTTAAAAGACCAGCCGGTATGCTTCCCTCTGTTTATAATTGATTGTAGTTTTCTGTTTTATGGAAATTTATCAGATATTCGTCAATTATTCCCGAGATTATAGAGCAATATATTTATTCATTAGGTTGTGTTCTCATTTGGTTTGTTCTCACAATAGTCCAGATGCTTTATTTTGTCATGTGATTTTGGTCCATTATATGGTTATGATTATTATCCTACGTTAGGAAATTCTAGGAGGAGGATGTGTGTTTGAACTTGGTTTCTTGGTTTGATATAGATCCTGGTCAAATTGCCTGTAGCTTTTCATTGATTTTTTAGTTTGATGTTTTCAATTAATAGTCAACATGATGTTGTGCTGTTTTGATTCAGATTTTTGGTATTAAATCTTGAGTCACCATGTTAATGTATTATAGGTTGTTGAGAGGAAGTCTACTGGTGCTTCTACAGCTCAGGATTCAGTGACCCAGGCATGTTGCTGTCTTGGTTTAGTCAAATAATTTCTGAAATTATCTTGGTGTTTAATATGTTGTGTTGGCATGATTACTTTTATATGTTGTTAACAAGACTAGCTATGTTTGTCGAACTGCCAGTTCATGGTTCCCTTTTTATTTTTTGTGATTTTCCTCCAAGCATGAAAATTACTGGATGCAGCATAAAGGCTTGTTGTTCCCTTTCTTTTTATTTTACTTGTGGTGAGGTTTTGATTCTTCTGTTGTGCTCTTTTTTGGGACTACTAGCAATGGGATGTCTGCAGATCATTTGCGGTTGATTAATCTATCTGTTGTCTTGAAGCCAGCAATTTGCTTAAGTTGTATGTGCAAAACCTTGCATTCAGTTTTAGGTGTGCGGCAGCACTAGACAAATTTGTTCGCTGATGCATTCTCTCCCCTTTATTTTCTTCTTCCGTTTTGTTTCCTGGAAATTTAGTTTCTGGATATCATTACTTCATTGCTGGGATGATGTGAAGTTTGTTGATACAACATAGTTCTAATAGTTATTTGCTTCTTACTTCCATTAATGCCACTGTAAAACTCCTGCGCCATCACCACAGTCCAGCATAACGCTTTTACAATATAGTTTAGTTTTTAACTAATTAGAAACAATTTAATGTAATTAGTAAGTAATGCAAGAAAACATCATTCTTTTGTCCCCATATTTTTTATGTTGACCTTCATGGTGAAGATGTAAAGGTGGTGGCATGTTGCTGGGCGATGGGCATGATAATTCCTTTTCTGCAATTTGAACTTCAATAATCTCGCCCCATTCTTTTTCTATTAGTCACCACGGGTGAATCTTTGCCAGCTATGCTCCAGTGTTCATTTTTAATAGGCCTGGGAAAAGTTGCTATCTTTGTCCTTAAAGTAATCTATAGGATCTCATTGTTGTCCAAGCAGGTGGCTAAGGATGGTAGAGAAGAGATTGATTTTCAAGGAGAAGATCCCACTGTGATTAGATCTCCAAAGTCAATTGTGAGTAATGGTGTTAATGAGACTGGGACTCAAGAAACTATGACTGATATAAATTCTTTGGAGAAGGCTGATTCTAACCATCAGCACGATTCCAAATCAATGTCCAAAACTGAATCTGATGATTGGGGTGCTCAAAGCCCAGTGAAATTGGAAGCTGAAGTCGAGCATGAAGAAGATCAGCAGGTGCGATATAACTCTGAATTGCCCAGTGAAGATGTGCATAGTTGTCCAACTGAGGTTAAACCTGTTGAGGCAGCCTTATCTTCGGACAAAGTAAAAGACACTGCTATTCAGCCTTCACCATCAAGAGCACCTGAGAATGAGGCTGTAAATGTAGCGTCTCCAACTGGAAGTGGCGGCCTTCCTGATGAGAGCCTATCTAAAAAGGATAGTCTGCTAAAGAGGAAGGAAAACTTGGTTAGAGAAGAGATAGTATCTGTTGATGCTGCTTCTAAGAAGGCATCTAAAGAAGAATATACTTCAGAAGCAAAGAAGCAGCGCCGCTCAGGAAAAAAGAAAGCTGACGAGATAACTGACAAGAATAAAGCAGCTGAAGAAGGTGCAATCAAGAATGATGATGGCAGTACAAGTGATTCAGAGGTGAGGTCACTAGACCAGACAGAAAAGCTGCAGGATGTTAGTAATAAGACCGAGGATGGATCCTCTTTGAGGAAGGAAGATGGCAAAAAGAGTGGACGTATGAAACCTACTTTTGAAAAAGATACTCCGAAGTCTTCTTCAAGAGAAGATCGTGAGAAAGTAATTCAGTTTTCCCCTAGAATTAGTTTCAGTTACTTTTCTTGGTCGCTATATTCTTCCAATTATCTTATGTTTCTCTTTGTGGTTTATTGTATAGGACACAGTGACTTCACCAAGGTCACCTTTAAAATCAACAAAAGATGAAGGCATCCAGGAAGAAACCCCAAGAATGAGTACCAAGAGAAAGCGAACTCCAGGCACAGAGAAGGTATGTATTTTGAATTATTTGCTTGTACATTCAACTTTCATTTGCCACTGAAGTTTGGGATTTCTTACACCAGCATACCTGAAGTGTAATATCTAATTACAAAAGAACAGGACACATAATTCTAACTCTTAATTTGTACTTGGTGATAGGAAGGTTTTTTGGGAATTTGTCTGACATTTTGAGCATTTGATTCTTGAACCCTTCCATTCCAGGATGTTTTGAGATTGTTGGAAAAATCATGTGTAGAAAATAAGATTTACCAATGAATTATGTGGAACAATGATGTCTAAATATGATTAAAGCATATCCAGAAACCCGAAAATATTAATTTTATATGTAAGTTCTTATGTAGCACGAGAAGCTTCATTTTAAACTAATAATATAATGCATCTTCTCATGTGCAAGAATTTGTTTAAAATGAAATGGCCCCTTAGCCAATTGATGTTTTGTTTTGTTTTGTTTTTGTTTTTTTATTTTTTTATATTTTTGGGTTGGGTTGCCCCGGGGGGGGGGGGGGTTAAGGGAAGGAACAGAATGTTTGCGTCCTGAACACATAATATTGGTATGATTCAAATAATTCGGTTTAAATTATTGCTGTTTATTTCAGGCATCTGAGACTATAGAGTATGGTGAGAATTTGGTTGGTTCAAAAGTTAAAGTTTGGTGGCCAAAAGATCGGATGTAAGTGATTCTTTTGCATGCCATATTGTATGAATGAATGATTAATAATGAAATGAGCTTATATTCTGCTTCTGTTTGGTCATTATTGCTAGGTTTTATGAGGGTGTAATTGCATATTTTGATCCTGTCAAGAAGAAGCACAAGGTCAGTGCAAAAGTTATACACTGCATTTTGTTAGTGCTATATGTGTTGCTTCTATAACTCCCTATTTGAGTTAATGCTCCTATCTGAAATAGGTCTTGTATACTGATGGTGATAAAGAAGTACTAAATCTGAGAAGAGAGCGATGGGAATTTGTTGGAGATGATTCATCAGATGCGGTCAGTTGCTTTGCCAATTCTTATTGTGGCTGTCTTCTTCACTTCTCTGTAATGTGTTACTCACAATTTTTGTTTATAGGACCAAGATGTTGAACATTCAAGTTATGATGCTTCCTCTGACATGTAAGTTTCTATCCTCATTGTTTTACCTGCTCTTCTACGTCTTTTTCCCTCTTAAGCACGCCTCTTAATAAGAAGTAAATGTATTTATAGTTTTACTTCGAAGGCTTGCAATTACTGTAAAGGGCAGGGTCGCATAAGTGATCGTGTCAAATTATTAGCTTTTTATGGTGGCAATGCTTGAAACTGGCTATGTTAAGGTATATCTGAGATATTGGGTGTAAGATTGAGATTTCTGAGTAAGACCAATTTAGGAGTACCTGTGGGATGCACTTTGTGATTAAGATGTGAGCTCTCTCTTGCTCATATGACAGGACACCTTGCTGGTTTGAAGAGAATAAAAGGAAAGAATAATCTATAGAGGCTTTGCTGATTTGTTATGCTGATACTATGTTTTCTTTTACCAGGCAAAGGAAGAAGAAAGGGAATACCAATTCTGAAACATCAAGCAAGCGTCGAAAGATGGAGGGTTCACCAAAAAGGTTTGTTATCTTGTGCTCGGTCTCCATATAAATCTTCTTTCAAAGACGAGGGTGTTTTAAGAATGACCAATAGTGGGTCTCATTCCTCCAGTAAACTGAAAGATACTGCCACAAAAACTGGTGGCAAATCTAAGGATGATGGCAAAGCAGAGCTAGAATCCAAAGATATCAACTCTAAGTCCAGTAGAAAATCTATAGATGATACCATCAAATCTAAGGATTATTCTCAGAAACTTGGGGGCAAATGTCAAGGTGATTCTGCTAAAGCATCTGGTAGATCCAAAGATGATGTTGCCAAAACTCCAAGCCACTCAAAACAAGACAGCCAAAGGACTGCCAAGCCTAAAGGTAAAACGCCACAAAGTGGCAAAACCCCCAGTGCCAGTGGTACCAGGGGGACAAAATCAAGTTCATCAAAGGTGAAAGAAACTGAGCGGGTGAAGGAAAAAATGGCGGACTTGGCCAAATCATCTGAATCAGCCAAGGGGAAATCCATAGATACTGCAAAGTCACGAGAAAGTGAGTCTAAAAGTGGAAAGAAGCGAAGAAGATGAGTTATAAAGTTGTCCGTTTCTCTGCTTTATCCTGTCTTCTGTTGGCTTCAGACGTTTCTTACAGTTTCTCTAGGGTCGTATGTTAAATTAAATTAAACTCTGGGGTTGGATGTTATATTAGGTATTGATATTATTATAACTGTGTCGTAACTTAAAAATTTTCATATTAGTCGGTGGTGGTTATGTTGAGGTAGGTTTCAGTTGGTCTTTTGTTTTATGGTTAGATGGAGATTTGGCGCTAGTAATGTACTCTGTTCCATATTACTGCTGTGACTCCAGTACTGAAAACAAAAGTGCAGCACTGTCAGCCTTCTTACAGGTCGTTCTACCATCGTAAAATTCTTCTTCGGGTGGTTGTTCATTCATGACAAAACATAAATAATGCAGCGCATTGTCGTTCTATCATAATAGCATAATATTTCACTGATTACCACGAAACACCTAGAACCATCTCTAAATATTTCGTTTTATGTCCATTCGAATGGATGTGGCTCAAAATTTTGTAGGAATAACAATTAGACAAAATTTTGTTGTAGTGTTCTTGGAACAATAATTAGATTGAAAGTGGTTTAGCACAAGTTCATGGAATCACAATAGACAACCGACAATGTATTACAATAGCGCTACCAACTATTGCCTAGTCAAAAATCGTCTTGGAGGAATAATACTGTGAATCAAAGACAGCCTTGCACAATTTCGAGCAACACAACAACAGGCAAATTGGCAATGTATTATCATAACATTATCAATTATTTCTTGAATGCAAATTGGGATGTCTGACTAAAACTTCCCAGGGTTAAATTGTACTCTAATATATAAAACGATCTTTTCTAGCTAACATTATGGTATGAATAAATAATGGCATCAGCAAGGTATTCACACTTGGCAGAAGGTAATCCAGCTAGCGAAATTCTTCCATCCTTGGTCATGTAGACGTGCCACTTGTTAGTCATGTTCTCACTCTGGTTCAGACAAAGGGTAAAAATATCAGGACACAATGCAGACATCAATGCAGGCACAACCTAGCATTTTGAACATCCATGTGCCATACCTGAGCTTTGTTTAAGCCTGTAAATGAGAACATGCCAATCTGCTTCAGAATAAAAGACCAGTCCTTTCCACTGTTATCCTTTGCAGTCAGACTATCATATAGTTTCTTTCTGACACTTCTTATCCTTCCAGCCATCAGTTGCATCTCCTCTTTCCATTCATTGAAGAGATCTGAATTTCCCACAACATTAGCGACAATTCTAGCTCCATGTACGGGAGGATTTGAGTACATTGGCCGTGCAAGCCTTTTTAATTGGCTTTTTACCCTGCAGTAACCGGCAAGAGGCACTTAACGATCTTTAAAGATTAATTTAATGCTTGAACAGCAGGCATACACCTCTAAAGCAAACCCTCCATAAAGAAGGAGCTGCAGCTATACTAGCTTTATAATTCTTGTCAATTCGGTTTTTCTCAACCATAAAGGAGGAGACCAATAATAAGTAAACTGGTCATTCTTACTCTGAAATTCAACAAAAATAACACGAAAAGATGGACAAGACAAAACTTATCCTTTTTCTTGTTACCTTTGTGCAACATCGAATGATGAACAGACAACATTGATTGCTCCAATCCTTTCTGCATACAGACCCAAATTTTTACTGTAAGACTGAGCAATCAGAAGTTCCATCCCTCGTGCAGCAAACAATCTCACTGATGATGCATCTGTGTCAAGACTCCCACTTGCAAAACCCTACACTCAGATTGGGAACCCCATAAACAGAACTACCCAACTTTAAATTCCAGCTAGTATTCATTTAAAGTGAAATTGTACTTTAATTTTTTTTATTTTTTATTTCCTAGTTCCCTATCAAGTGAAATTCATGAGCAGTGATTTCCACAGAAATGGAGCATTACTGAATAAAATATGATTTCTAAGCCTCATGTAGCCAACAAAACCATAAACCAGATAACAGGCACCTGGTAGGCAACATCAAAGAATGGAATATGGTTCTTTTCCTGAATAACATCAGCAATTCTTTCCCACTGATCTGGAGTGGGATCAATGCCAGTCGGGTTGTGTGCACAGCCATGAAGTAACACAAAAGATCCTTCTGGAGCTGCCTGAAGACGAGATTTCATTGAAAATAATTAGACTGGAAATTGCTCATAGTGTAGAAAAAACTTAAGGTTTTTAGCTATATAAATTCTCTTCTTTACAGAGGTGAATAGAGAGCACAATCTATCACATCCGCCGCAACAGTCAAATGCATCTCAGAAAGCAAAAGCATTGACTTAATAAACTTGATTTACCCAATCAGGAATGGAGTAAACAATACAAAATGACTTGATTTTATATGGAAAGAAAGAAGTTATATGACTAGATTTTTGTAACAGAAAAAGAAACATACAGACCTCAATAGAAAACCAGAACATAGTTGCTGCACCCTATTCCTCTTCCAGTCAAAGTAGCAGAACTTAAAATTATGACCGTCTAATTTCAGAAAAGGGTATAACGATTCTAATTGTCTCACATTGAAATTCTGAGGCTTTCACAGTGGGTTTTTTTATGCTCTCCAACTTTAGCTTATAGCTTTTGAGGTTGGGTTCTTGCAAGGCCATGTCAACTGGTACCAGAGCCATCTATTGCCTCTCAAAGGCAATCGTATGCACATAGTGATACTAGCATTGAGGCGGCCTTTACATGGGGTGGGGTTGGGGCTAGGTCAAGCTAGTGTAAAGTCAATCCCAGTGGGCACCAAAATTTCAGAGCATGCCAGATGTTATGATCCTAATTGGTTTCTTATACTTTTGTCACATAATTATTATTAAAAGATAATATATAGCCCCACATGGCAAGGGCAAACTTTACAACTAAGCACCATATATATATATATATATATCAGCATATGATCTTACAACTAATAGAATCGATAAATGGACGCCAATTGACTGGAGCAAGACAAGGAGCTAATACAATGTAAATCATGAATAGTACTGAGTGAAGTTTGCACATTTGAGGAAAGGTCAATGGTGTAATCATAAGAAAATTATTAACTGAAATTGAGAGCACAATTCTAAAAAGATGAGCAGTGAGGATGGTTTAAATAACCTTAATGTCAGATATCATGCCATCAAAATCCAAACCAACAGTTTTGGGATCATAATAGCGATATTCAGACCATGGAACTCGGGCATCGTTGAAAATATTTTTGTGGTTCCCTACAGAGACATTATTAGTCAGACGAGCAATGCCAACAATTTATCCAGGTATGTTTAAAAGCATTTTGACAAATACCCCAGGTCGGCGATGATATTAGAACTTCAGAACCAGGAAAATATCTCTCTATAAGTGCTGCAGCAAGCCGCAGAGACCCAGTTCCTGAAAGACCCTGGACAGTGGCAACCTGTGCCAAGAAAAGAGAATTCTCATACAACTCAGGTTCTAAGACCAATTTTAGATTGACAATTTGTCAGTAAAAGAAGAAAACTACATATTCTTACTCTTTGCTGCTGAATAACAGCATTGTCTGCTCCAAATAATAATTCTGCCGTCACCTTGTTAAATGCAGCCAAACCTTCAATTGGTAGATACTACACATTGTGATTTTTTATATCAGCATAATTAATCAGGAATCCAGAAATGATGCTAGCTGAGATTTTCGAGTTAAAATATCAAGTACCTCTTTGTTTTCTCCGCGTTCCAGCATAAGGTTTTCTGCCTGCAATTTTTTTATATTTTATAAAGAGAACATATTATCAAAATATTTTCTTTTGTACATATTCATCTAACATTTGTACTAGCAGCATTTTCAAGTGCAGGAAGAACAGAACAATAGCGATATATCAACAAGAGTAGACGATGCAACTTACTTTCTTCACAACATTGAGCACATAGGGTTGAAGATCTTCGGTACGGTAAGCACCTACACCAAGGTTAAGCTTCATTTCATCAGTGTCTGCTCTGAATGCTTCAGAAACTCCAAGAATTGGGTCGGGAGGAGCCATTGTTATATCATTGAATCTGGAGACCTCAACAGCAACCTTCATGCTTGTCCTTGTGAAAGCATGCTACAAAGATGACATAAGTAAGCAAGATGTGGGGACAAAGGTCCTTGCAATCTGCCTTTCCAAAAAATAGCCATGAACTTTCTTCAGATAACCTTCCAAACTGTCAGTTCCTAGATGAATCAATTAATCGACCGTAATTCACAAATATATAGGATTTAACCTTTTGCTGCAGATAAACTGTACCTCAAGAGCTGATCACATCAAATGGTCAGGCTAGGTTCATAAGGCTGCAAAAAAATGCCTCACAACAGAAAGCAACACATGGACTTTGATTCTGGCGACTAGTGTAAACAGTCATTGAAAAATGGACGACCCACAAAAAAAGAGATCATTATGCATCAGAATGGTGTAATTTAATTAGAGTATGCTCTCTCTCTCTCAAACACACACACACAGCAGATTGACATATGTGCTCCAGCACAGCAAAATCTTTCTGAAAAATTGGACATCTGCACCAATGACCAAAGTGGATCATCTTGAAGCTGTGCACAGCTCATTATGGACCAGGCGCAGGAAACGTGAAAAAGATGTGCTCAATATTCAGCCAAAAGTGGAGGAAAAAATAGAAAAGGAGAAAAGAAACATGAGTAGGAGAAAAATAACCATAACCAGACAATCGTGCGCTCATATTTAACAGAGGAAAGAGATCATTATAGACTTTAAACAAGTAACTGAAGCAGCAACAATTTTAACTTTCAACAGACGTTGAGTCACCAATTCTTTATAATCAGAGTTTAGTGTTTAAGGGCTAAGCTAAACACACCTTTGCCTTGGCATAATCTTTCCCCCAAAATGTTGTTTGATTGGAAGTTCCAAGCTTCGAATTTGCCTGCTAAACCACAGAAGCAATGAATTGGGAAAAAAAAAATGAAAAAACGCATTACTATTCCTGTTGGAAAGAACAACGACCCGGGAAAATACAGACAGAAAGATCATCTGGGAAGAAAGGTATGAGTAAAAGATTAGAGCTTTGTGGTACTAGTTGGATTCCTCAACCAAATTAAACAAGTGGATAATTACCTTGAGATTGTTTAGCAGGGGGCGAGGTGCGAATGGAGAAGCGGAGTTAAGAGAGAGAAGTGCAGAAGAAGCCATCTGGAGATGTATAAGAAATGAAAACGATAACAATTGATCAAATTCTGAATCAGTTGCCACTTGGTCTTGCTAAACGGGAGAATATGAGTATCGACTATCGATCACGTATAAATAAATATAATTCAGATAGCATATGTAAGCAAATGGAGTGGGTTGATCAAAATTATCAGCAGGGAAATAAACAAGGATTAGGATGTGTAGACAGAAAAGAAGAGATGGAAAGATAAATACATTTTCTTATACCTGTTTTGTTTTGTTTTGTTATGGATTATAGTACACAGCGCCGCAGCGGAGATGAGCTAAGGAGAGGAAAAGAAAAAGAGAAATCGGAGGCAGCGATAGCGATAGAAACGAGGGGCAGACTGCGGAGCAGATTGGCCTTTTATGAATGTGAATGAATCAGAAGGTTCAGGCGTCTGTTCTCTTTTGATTTGTCATTTGACACTTGGAGTGTGTTAGTGTCTCGTATCGGTGAAATAAATAAATTATGTTCTATATATATATATATATGATCTCGGACAATTTTATTTTTTGAGCTAGTTTTTGAAGTTGAGTTATGTCTAATATTCATTCTTTAATATGATATCAAAGCCACCTATTTTCGATATTGAGCAATCTGGTATTATTAGACTACCCATTTCACATCATTCCATGCTCCAAATGTTCATTCCACACTCAAGATAAAAAATAAATTATGATTTCTATATATGATTTTGGGTAATCCTCATCTCTTAAACTAGCTTTTGGGGTTGAATTAAACCCAAGGTCCATTCTTTAACATGCTACCCCTACTTGCCTACTTATATATGATTGAATTATGATATGAGATTATAATAAAGTTTAATGGTAATTGCAGTTTTATCCCCATATTTTTTAACATTGAACACAAAAGTCCTCCTTAATAAAACAAAAAGTCAAAACCTCCTCTCTACTCTTTAAGTGTTGTGTTGTCGTAAAAATAAATAGACTATTATATCACTATAGTGATAGTGCCAATATATACTAATAAAATGTGAAAACGCTCTTCTTAGTTGTTATTAAACTAAACGCCCCCTCCGGCCCTCCAACCTTCTCCCCTCTCCCAAAAGGTAAAACCCTTCTGAGTTCTGCCTCTGCTGCTGTGTGAGAAGTGAGATTGAGAGTGTCAACTTTGGTCTTTGCCTACAGCAGGGAAACAGGTAATACAATGAGTGGAGGAGCTCTTATCAATGGCTGCCGAAGATCACTGCTTTCCCCCTTCTTCGTCATCAAATCCATTTCTTCTTCCATTCGTGGTGCCCACAACACCTCCAAGCCCTGTGCTCTCAGAAACCCTTCTTCTTCTTCACCTTTTGAATCCAACATCCTGAGGATCCTCCGCAATGAGATTCAATACCACTATGATTACGCTCCTCCTCACCGGGTAAGCTTTCCCTTCCCTCTCCCTCCTGCTACTACCACACCATCTTTTTGCTCATTCAATCCCACCTTTACAATCCTTCAGCTTTTCTTGGTTATTGCTCTTGAAAACTTTTCACTTTATTCGCCTAAACCTCTTTTTCCTTTAACCGCAGCTTAAGTTTTGTCGATTGAATCTCTCATCTTTCAGCATTAACTATCTGTTCCGTTTCAACTTTGGTTAACGTCGTCAAACAGAAGCTTGAGTTTCCCTCCTATATTGTATGGGAAGTAGCGAATAGATGAAAAGCCCTAGTTCAGCAAAGAACTTGTCGAGGTGTACGTAACAACTTTTTCAAGAGTTGAAAGAAAACGAGTAGTTGAGCATCATTGTCTTGACTTGGATTTGAAAGAAGAAATAAACGGTGTTATCATTGTGGGAGGGGGTTGTCTATAGAGGCAAAGAGAGGTGATAAATGTTTGGATGCGAAATTAAGGATTGGAGATATTTAACCCAATGCTTGCTTTAACTTCAAACACAAAACTTCAATGGCAAAAAAGCATGCCAGGACAGTAAATTCATCAAGATTCCTCAAGGTTTGATCATTCATACCAGGGCTTGTGAAGGATTAGCTTGTTTTATTCAAAATGCTTAATGCCCCCACACAATATGATTTTACATCAACTGATCAAAGATATATTTGTTGCCCTGTAAGGGCGTATTTACCCATCTTATTATTGTCTGCACATAGTTTAATCAATTGTGCACATATGAACAAATCTCTATCAGAATATGTTTGAATTATCTATGTCTGTGATGCTGTCAATATGATCTAATTATAAACTAAAAGAAAGGGCTTTTTCTATTTTCTGGAAGAAAAAGAGAAATTAGAAAACTTTAGCTTAATTTTTATTTTTTATTTCTTTAATTTTCCCTTTCTTTTACTCTATTGATGGATTACTTGTGAGTCAACTGAAATAGGTGATGTTCTCACAATTCTTAGGCAATCTCAGTTTTAAATGGTTTGGATCCTTCCTTATTTGCCTTTGGATTTTTACACGTGTTGTAATTTGGTTATTTCCTTTCTGTGCTTTTATAGCCCATTACAGAGTTTGATAGATTTACGGTGGAAGATCGACCTGGTGAGCAGTGGATTACATTGAGGGGTAAATCAGCTGAGGATGAGAACATTAAAATTGAAGTGACAATGTTTGATGGTTCCATCATTTCTCCAAAATCTGGTGAGGAAGGGACTGAAGAAAAAGTGCGGCTTCACATTAGCATGCTAGTTGATATATGGAAAGGAGAAGGAAATGATTTAATGGAGTTTGTCTGCTCAGCCTGGCCCGACTCTTTGGAAATTCAGAAAGTTTACATATTCAGACATGGTGCATCTCCAGCTCAACCTTACATGGGTCCTGATATTAAGTATGGCATGTGCTCTTTCCGTCACTGCATCATTTTCTTATATATTTGGACTTGGCAGTCCTTAGTCTCTCCTTTCAATTACTTTCTTGGATGTTCTGCTGTCTTCTTAGCGTGCAACATGTTGCGTGCTCAGGGTTATGTATGGGTTTTATGTAGACTTATAATATAACCAGCTGCAGCTATACATGGCTCTTAGAAAAAAGAACTTATATAACAGAATTTTCGCTTGGTTGATAGGCAGTGCTGTGAAATTTGATCTTTCTCTTTATGTCGAGTCATATTCGCAACGTATGTTATGAGGATAAAATATAAAAATATGAATATATGCATAAAAAGGTCTGATGCTGTTCCAGGTGTGTGTAGAACTGTCCCAAATATGTAGTAGTGACCACAATGGAGTTATGTTTCATGTAAATTATAGGTAGAATATGTACTCATTCCTTGATTTGGGCTTCAATTGAGGCCTGCAATTGCTCATTGGTTCACCTGTTACTTGCAGGAATTTGAACACTAAGCTCCAGACTGGATTTTACAAGTTCCTGAAGACAAGGGGGGTAGATGATGGCCTTTCAAAATTTTTGCATGAATATATGATGAACAAAGATAGGGTTGAGCTTATACACTGGTTGGAGAAGGTCCAATATTATTTTGAATAATAGGTGTCTCTTGTGCATGCAGTTGTTGGTACAAATCTGATCTGAGCCCTTCTATGTTTCTGTCATGTGGAAAATTTTGCAGATGCAAGTGGTTCCTTTTAGGCTTTGGAATCTGTTCATTGGTGAAATAGATGAAATCTGTTTTTGTTTGTGCTGTGTGTGATGTCCAAGAGTTTGTGGAACATATCCAAACACTTTGGAAGTTTAAAATACACCAGCCTATAGTAGTAAATAATGATTTGTTCTTTTTCTGCTCAGGGGCATTGAGCATTTTGAAATTGGAATATATGGGGAATGAATAATTTGTTTATGTAAACTTAAGATCTTTTGCTGCATCATGTTCCTGAATTATGCCTTGTGCAGATTCTTCTTTTTGCCTACTTTAAATGACCAGGAGATTGTTGCTTATTTTCATTACCTATTTTCTCTTTGTTTGATCTTCTGGTTTGAATTGAAGTCAATGGACCTGGCGCACAATTCTGTAGGATAATAGTTTTACAATTGGATCAAGCATACGCATTACAGTTATTGCCATTCCTAACAATTAATGCTTATTAACTATAACGTCGTGATTATTAGTTCGGCCTCATTCCTGAAATAGTAAAGAGTTATCAATTGATTTCCTCCCTTTGTATTAACAAAAACATCCTTTTATATTAACAAAGAAATTCTTTCCAGATTTACCATATTTCCTTTTTGGTTCAAAGGAATTCTTGGTAACATTTGAAATTTAGAGAGTTTTTTTTCCTCATCTCCTCAAATATATAATAACTTAACAATCATTTTTGTATTTGTTAGAAAAATTAAAAAATTTATATGAGAACAACAGCTTCTTCAAAGAAGAAAAATGAAGGTTGTGGGGGTGGGGGTTGGCAATAGTGGACAACAAAGGAGGAAAAGGGAGAGATTCGAGGATAGACAAAGATGAGAGAATGCACGAGTACGGGAGGAAGGATGTGATACGAAGACAAACAGAACAGTAGTAACTCAAGCGATATGACAGACCACGATTCCATCATCATATCAACTAAGTCAATCTGATTCATTATTATAGACCAATGACCAGGGTTTTCAAATCAATGGCATGCTTAGCCCAATGACCAGGGTCTAAGGGGGTAATGCTATACGTCAATGAACTGCAACTTTCTAAATTTCAACAAGACCTATGAGAAACAAATATCATGTAGAATCTTTAACCAATGTGGTATACAATTTCATCTCACATGCCATCATAAATGTAAAGAAACAAAAATCCAGTGACAAGCCGATAAAGTATGTACAGAAAATATACCCAGCTTTAGATCATCTCACACCTCACACGGCTCCACCAAGATACTGGGAAAAACTATCTACTTCGTCCACCAGTAAATTAGAATTAGAAACATGCAGACAGATGCAACTAAGGAGAGTATGATGGTGTCCATGGACTTTTTCTTCTTTATTGCTGAGAGAATATTATTCACCTGCAAAATTTCAAGTCACGTACCAGTGAAATTAACAGGTGAACAAAGAAGAACTTTATCATCAACTTAGTCCAGCATATCTGATATCTATAGATAATTTCAAGTATACATTTGTGATTCTTTTTAGTTCTGTTGTTTAAACTATTACATTTGATTAATTTCCTTACCGTGGGAAGGCGGCTGCTGACATTAGTAAGTTTTGAATTGATACCCCCAAATGTGGACCGTTGGAACACGAGGGACTTCAATGTCTCTTGTGCTTGTGATATCACAGAGTCCATCTACAGGAATACAAACAGTTAACTTGAGTAAAAATAAACATACAGAACCAGATGGAAAATACAAACTCATCAACCTTGACATAAGCTATTACTCCGTAATTAACTTCTTCAAAAATTTGTACAGAATACTCAAATGCACAGATAATTCGGATCAAGAGCATTCCAAAACCTTCACTTACCACAACTTCATGAAATAATCACCTTATCCATGTAAAACATATCTTCTATAAGTATACAAATATTCAACCAAGATACAGCCATTGAGAACCAAAACTGATCATTTTATGCACCAAAATGTAATGCTTGGTATTTTTGGGTAAATGGCGACCTGTTACTTTTAGAAATTTGAATTATGTATACTTTCCAAATATTTTGATAATTATATGTTCAGTCTATTATTTACGAATTTGAATGATGCACTTCAAAATTTATTTACACTCAGTTTCCTGTCTGAGGACTTTTTCGAAGCTGTGCTTCTATATTATAAGCTTTCATCATATTAATG
This sequence comes from Jacaranda mimosifolia, assembly GCA_018894105.1. NCBI lineage: Eukaryota > Viridiplantae > Streptophyta > Magnoliopsida > Lamiales > Bignoniaceae > Jacaranda > Jacaranda mimosifolia. The sequence continues at coordinate 159,324 of CM032127.1, forward strand.
ACTATGCAAACCAAGATAGGCCCGCCATTTCAGGCAATTCTCTAATCTGTAGACCAAATGAGGCTTTCGCACTTGTGGCAATTTTTTAAACCAAAGAAGGAATTATTGCCCAATATGCACCATCAGATGGTGATCATTCATATCTCAATACTTCCAGAATTTCTCCCTTAAGTAAGCCATGCGACATTAGGGGCAAACAGGTAACCTTTATATCTACCGGCAAGAAATCAATTTACCAGTCAAATCTGGCTCTACTTCTGGCTAGGGGTGTAAACGAGTCGAGCTCGAGCTCGAGCTTGCCAAAATTGCAGGCTCGAGCTCGAGCTCGAGCCCAGCTTTTTGAGCTCGAGCTCGTCGAGCCTGCTCTTAGGGGCTCGAGCTCGAGCTCAAGCTCAAAAATACTGAGCTCGAGCCGGCTCATCAGAAAATTTTAAATTAAATAAAAATATTAAATTATTAATATATCATAATTATTTAATAATAATTAATACAATAATTAAAATTATTATTATAAATTAAATATATATGAAATTATAATAATTACTATAATGATTTAAATTATAATATATTATAATTATTGATAAATTATTAAATTATTAATATATTATAATTATTTAATTATATATATAAATATTTAAAATTAGAAAAAAAAAGTAAATTATTAATACATATTAATTAATATATAATAAATATTTAAAATTAGAAAAAGAAAGTAAATTATTATATATATTAATTATTTAATTAATATATAAAAAATATTTAAAAATAGGAAAAAGCTCATGAGCAGGCTCATGAGCTTTTGAACAACTAGAGATGAGCTCGAGCTCGACTCATGTTAAAGCTCGAAAAACTCGAGCTTGAGTCGAGCTATAATCGAGCCCGCTCATGAGGCTCATGAGCCGGCTCGACTCATCTTACACCCCTACTTCTGGCTGTCAAACATGATACACAACATATCTAATTCTTCCGAAGTTCCTAGTATATCCACAGTTGGACCCTAAAACATCCATAATGATGATGCAGGAGAAAATTTACCTCTCTACATTTTGTCATTTGGCAAAAAATTAATATCCGTCAAACAAAATCCAGTAGTTTTTTCAAATGTAAAACAAGCTTAAAAATTTTAGTTCCATATTCTTCTGAATACCATTTGTTCATCACAAGTAGGATAAATTCCCACTTGTCTGCAGACACTAATGTCATGCTCATTTTGTCTGCAGACTCACTCTAAGTCAGGCACCAATTTAACTCTTGAGAATCGCATCTAGTAATTAAACTTTTGGCATTTCACCTTTGAGACTACAGAGACCAGATTATTTCTTACCTGGCCAGAACCTCTATGGAGGGAAGCACGCTCCTTGAGAAGAGCTTGTTCATAGGAACCACCACCATCTTCAAGGTCTAATCTAGTACGGTCAAACTCCCTAAAATCCTCAAGCAGTGACGCATGTTCTTTCTTAGCTCTGAGACTGGAATGGAGTCGATTGAATTCCTACAACCCCATAAATGGACTTAGTAAAATATATTAAGCAACATGAAAATCCTTTTAGTCTAGTAAATAAACATTACATGTTTGTCATCTGAAAGAGGATGATGCTTAAAAACCTCGAAAAAGGCAATATGAGAAAATGAAGACATCTTAATAATGTAAAGTCCAAATGAATATAGCTGCTTCAGAGCAATGGCAAATGAAGCTCAAGCAAGTCACATTTACACTGTTATCTACACCTTCTTCAGTCATTTCCTTGATAGAATTACAAGATACATTGTGTCTTTTAACATAAAGCAATATTTTCATAATCCGGACTTTGAGTTAACTCTTTTACGAAGCTTTACTCCTTTGTTCTGCATTTGAGAGTCTTAATGCCAAATCACATGCATACCACCCATTACTGATGCGACTATCCTTTCACGACCACAACAAAAATGCAAAAGTGTGTGGCAATAGCTTGTGAGTCCAGGTTCTTGATGCATGTCAAGTAATCAAAATATTATTAAACCTGAGTAAGATCTTGAAGAATTTCTTGATGTCGAGTCAACGTATGAGAAAAAATTTCTGATCCTCCAGATGAAACCCAAGCTTGCATTTGCACATTTACTTGTTGAAGCTGTTTCAAAAGCTGTTCAATTCCAGACTCCACATCATTATCGCTAGAATTATCAACTTTTGCAGATACCAATTTACGATATAAATGCATCCGCTCGTCCAGCTGGGCTTCAAGTTTCCTTGCCTAGTTGGATATAAACAAAAAGGAAACAGAAACCATCAGACTTCAAAACAAAGAAGAAACAAGAATAGACAACATGCAATGTATATAAGTTTTTTTACAAAGCATTGACAGTTGTCATGAATTCCATTGAAGATATGAACGTCTCCTGCAAAAATTGATGAAGAAGCTATCATAGCAACCACCTACCCATACAAAACTTGATCTAGGACCAAATGCCTAACAGGAAGCAGTACAAGGTATATGCAAAACTTGATCCAGGAACAAATTCCTAATAATATCAATAATATGCACTTGAATTTTCACATCTGAGAAGTGAAGAAAATAAAGCCGGGGCAAGCAGCATTATTCACCAGAAATGATTGAAGATCAATTCTGCATAACATCACAAATGACTTGATTCATCTGAGCTGATCTAATCACAAATGAAATGACTTAACAAGGAATAAATCTGATAATAGCAAAATTGTTTTTGCATCGTCATCCGATTCAATAGTGTTTCCACGTTTTGTTAAAAATTGAATGAAACCCATTACCCACCCTAAAATTAAAACGCGAATGGATATTCGATCATTAGAAAATGGAATTCCCACAAGCACGAGATGAAAATTCCCAAAACAGAATTACACACCTGTTTACGCAACGAATCCCAAGAGCTAGGAGGATCCATTCTTCTTCTCTCACCAATTTCCTCAATCAATCAAATTCTCCACTTGGTAACTGGGATTTGTGTGTGGATTATTTATTTATTATTTTATTGTGGAACAGAGAAAATGGAAGTGAAATCTGTGTGTGAATTGAATTCTGATGCCTCGCCAAAACCAATTATGTTTTGGCGATGCGATGAGATGGGATGCGAGAGGGACTATGGGAAAGGGAGAGTCGTCAAAATGAAGGAAGTGTTTGGTGTTTACAGCGAATTGTCAACTACTACTACTACTATGACCATCTATAACTGTCCGTCGGTTGCGTCTAATCATTTTACTTTTGTTTACCCATTCCCCTTTATTTTTTACTCTCTTCCTTTTCTCTTTTTTATTATTTGAGGATAAGGAAACGGTTAATTAGAAAAAAATTTCTAATCCTACTTTCATTTTAGTGATCGTCCCTATTTGAATTTTTACACACTAAACTCCCTACTTTTTCACAAAACTTAGAAATCACTCCCCATATCTTTTAGAAAGACACATATATCCTTGTAGTTAGAGAAAACAACAAAAATACCTGAGAAATGCATTTTTCTCTTCAAGAAGAATGCTTTCATTTATTTTTTTTCTAAAATCGACGACTTCTCCAAGCGGCCAAACAAAAGGGCGCGAAATCGTTCCTCTGCCATTGATGCGAGAAAGAAAAAAAAAAAAGACACCAAAATTTTTGCCATTTTTTTTGTGACAATGGAAGGAGAAACAATGGCAACAAGAAGCGAAATACAAAAAGAAGTGATAAAAAGAAACAAATGTATGTTTTCTGCATTTACAGTTTTAAATGTCTGTGATTTTTCAGTGTTATACTTATTTCTTGTCTATTTTCTCATGTTTAGGGTTTTTATTTCCTATTTAGTTGTTAAACACTTGAACCCAATTGATATATATAATTTTATTTGTGAGATGGGAAGTTTTTGATTTGTACTTGAAAGGCATAAAAGTTGTACTTCACTTTTTTGAGGTTTATACTTCTTTTTACCTGAAATTATACGATGAAATTATCTGAAAGTGGTAGTATATTATTTGTGGTACAAAACATCTAAGCTTGCAGTACACATTAAGCAAAAGTGTAGTATATAATTTGTATAACTGTAGTATATTTTAGAAGCAAATGTAGTATAAATATTCAAGCTTGCAGTACACATTAAGCAAAAGTGTAGTATATAATCTATGTAACTGCAGTACATTTTAAAAGTATTTGTAGTACAAAATATTCAAAGCTGCAGATTAAATGAAATTATAGTATATAATTTGTGTGCATGCAGTACATTTTAGAAGCATCTATAGTATAAAAGCATTCAAGCATGCAGTATACGTTAACTGAAAATGTAGTATATAATTTGTGTATTTGTAGTACATTTTAGAAGCAACTGTAGTACAAAATATTTAAGCCTGTAGTATACATTAAATGAAAGTATAGTATATAATCTGTGTAAAGAGGAGCTAAATTCATCCGGTGCAAAAAGAGATCAGAGTTGAGTTGGGGCACCGCATACACTTCGAGTCCTTATGTATACGTTGACGAGGATGTCAACGGATCAAGTGGGGGAGAATGTCATGGGTCGCTCATTAGAGAAGAATGGCAACCTTGACTTCAAGGGGCATTAGGAGCGACAAGGCGTTGTTGGCTCACTCGGTAAGGCGAAAAAAGCCCATGAGCAGAGACTCTTACGAGGTGCGGTTTGAAAAACTATTTCAATGGCATATTCCTTAAGTTATGAGGATGCTTCCCACCAAGTTTGAAGTCATTCCGTGTCCGTTTGGGCACCGAACATTGAGGGCGACCTGGAGCGGTCTTACTGCATGCAGGTAGTGCAAAGATGCATTGAGTAGAGTGGCTTGGAAAAGGAATTTTGTGAAACTGTTTCAGTGGGGTGTTCCTTGAGGTGTTGGCAACGTTCCCACCAAGTTTCACCAGTAGACGGTTCCGTTTGGATAGGAAACGGCGAAGATCTTTAGAATGCGGCAGTGCAGTGGCAATGCTGTAATTCCAGCTTATTGCAAGGGAAATTACTGTTCCATGGAGAATCGGACAGAGCTGGAACTTTGTGGAGTTAATGTATAAGCCGAGAGCTATCCAACGATTCAAGCGGCAAGTGATTTGGACACCGGGAGAGGAAGTTGCGAAAATGTAGTACAAAACATTCAAGCCTATAGATTAAATGAAATTATAGTATATAATCTGTGTATATGCAGTATATTTTATAAGCATCTGTAGTACAAAAACATTCAAGCGTGCAGTATACATTACTGAAAATATAGTATATAATCTGTGTATCTGTAGTATAGTTTAGAAGCAACTGTAGTACAAAATATTTAAGCCTGCAGTATACATTAAATGAAAGTGTAGTATATAATCTGTGTAACTGCAGTATATTTTAGAAGCAAATATAGTATGAACATTTATACTTGCAGTACACATCAGGCAAAAGTGTAGCATATAATCTATGTAACTGCAGTACATTTTAGAAGAATCTGTAGTACAAAACATTCAAGCCTGTAGATTAAATTAAATTATAATTTAATATTTGCATATATGCAGTACATTTTAGAAGCATCTGTAGTACAAAAATATTCAGGCATGTAGTATACATTAACTGAAAATGTAGTATATAACCTGTGTATCTATAGTACATTTTAGAAGCAATTGTAGTACAAAATATTTAAGCCTGTAGGGTTTGAATCATACTTTGTATGTACATACATATGTAAATTGAAGCATACTTTGTTTATAATATTATTTTGTATGTAAGTATAATTTTCCATCAAGCATTTATAATATTTTGATTTCAATACAATATGAGGGAAATGAAATACAAATGTAGAACGAACAAAGTAAAAATTGTGTTATGTTGAAGTACACTTCAATTCAATTGAAATTGAGCAGTGAATTTGAGTACAATATGATGGAAATGAAGTACAAATATAGAAAAAATAAAGTATAAATGGTGTTATGTTGAAGTACACTTCAATTAAATTGAAATTAGGTAGTGAATTTAAGTACAATATGATGGAAATGAAGTATAAATATAGAACAAATACAGTATAAATTGTGTTATATTGAAATACAGTTCAATTAAATTGAAATCGAGCAGTGAATTTGAGTATAATATGAGGAAGATGAAGTACAAACGTAGAACAAATAAAGTATAAATGTTGTTATGTTAAAGTACAGTTCAATTAAATTGAAACCGGACAGTGAATTTGAGTATAATATGATGGAAATGAAGTACAAACAAAGTATAAATGATGTTATGTTGAAGTACACTTCAATTAAATTGAAGTTGGACAGTGAATTTGAGTACAATATGATGTAAATGAAGTACAAACGTAGAACAAACAAAATATAAATGGTGTTATGTTGAAGTACACTTCAACTAAATTGAAATTGAACAGTGAATTTGAGTATAATATGATAGAAATGAAGTACAAATATGGAACAAACAAAGTATAAATGGTGTTATGTTGAAGTACACCTCAATTAAATTGAAATCGGGCAGTGAATTTGAGTACAATATGATGAAGATAAAGTACAAATATAGAATAAACAAAGTATAAATGTTGTTATGTTAAAGTACACTTCAATTCAATTGAAACCGGATAGTGAATTTGAGTACAATATGATGAAAATATAGTACAAACGTAGAACAAACAAAGTATAAATAGTGTTATGTTGAAGTACACTTATTGCAATTGAATAATTAGTCTCCAATAATTGTAGTGATAGTCAAATATAATATTTTGAGATTATCGGATCAGATGACGTACGTATTTGTACAGGTTATAGGGTGAATATTATTGTCAAATGCTCATTTGTTTATATCTTTGAAAGCATAAGTATTCTTTATATTACTGCGATTGATAACATTCATTCGTTGAACATTAATGGTTAATACTGTAAAACTTTAATATTATTTTATTCATATAATAAATATTACACACATTTTTAGAGTTTGGTTATTAATTACTGAGACTTAAAAAGCAAATCATGGAACAAATTTTAATTCAACAATATTAATAAAAATATTAAGAAATGGAGTACATAATGGCCGAAATGAAATACAAATGTCGTGAAATCAAATATAAATCTTTCAGATTAAGGTACGAAAGCACTATATCTTGGACAACATCCATTTGCTAACTTCCACGCTAAACAAGTACATTATTGCCAAAAAGAAGTACAAATGTCATGAAATCAAGTACAATTCTACCAAATTAGGGTACAAAAAAATTGATATCTCGGACAACATGCAAAAATGCCAATTTCACGCTAAATCAAATACATAATTGCCGAAATGAAGTACAATTGTCATGAAATCAAGTATAATTCTCCCAGATTAGGGTGCAAAATAACTGATATCTCCGAAAACATACAAAAATGCCAATTTCACGCTAAATCATAGTTGTCGAAATAAAGTATAATCGTCATGACACCAAGTATAGTTCTCCCAGATTGGGGTACAAAATAATTGATATCTCGGACAATATACAAAAATACCAATTTCACGCTAAATCAAGTATATGATTACCGAAATAAAGTACAAATGTCATGAAATCAAGTATAAATCTCCTAGATTAAGGTACAAAATTTAGCTAGATTACTGATTCTTTGCAGATTCGATGATTATGCCCTGTTCTACCACATCTTTTACACTTAATTACACGTTTATCAATTTGTGATGGAATCCTCTGTGTCCTTCTATGCCCAGGTTGAGATCGGCAATCATGTGCATTAATGACGCAATCATCATCTAGAGGGAACATATGCATATCATACGTAGGAATAGTGTTTATCACTGATTGGTATGCTTGTTGATACATCTCAACTCGGTAATATTGATCGGTAAAGTCATACGATGAAAGTGACTTTGACTCGAGAGTACAAATTTTGATAAAATAAAGTAAAATTTAGGAACACTTGAAGTATAGAAATTCAATGAATATAGTATAAGTTTAGATAAAATGATGTATAAAATGAAGTATAATTTCAAAAAACAGAAATATAATTTTTGATAAAGTGAAGTACAATTTCAGAACACCTGAAGTATAAAACCTTAGCAATTGCAACACAATTTTTGAATAATCCATTAGTAGAATACTTGAAACTTAAATAATAGATTTAGATAACTGAAGTATAAGTTTAGAACACTTGAAGTATAGAACTTCAATGAATAGAGTACAAGTTTAGGTAAAATGATGTATAAAATGAAGTATAATTTTAAAAAATAAAAGTACAATTTTAGATAAAGTGAAGTATAATTTCAGAACACCTGAAGTATAAAATCTTAATAATTGCGGTACAATTTTTGGATAATTCATTAGTAGAACACTTAAAACTTAAATAATAGATTCAAATAACTGAAGTATAAGTTTAGATAAAATAAAGTACAATTTCGAAACACTTGAAGTATAGAACTTCAATGAATAGAGTACATGCTTATGTAAAATGAAGTATAATTTCAGAAAATAGAAGTACAATTTTATATAAAAAGAAGTACAATTTTAGAACACTTGAAGTAAAAATCCTTAGCAATTGCAATACGATTTTGGATAATCCATTAGTAGAACACTTGAAGTATAAAACTTAAATAATAGATTCAGATAATTAAAGTACAAGTTTAGATAAAATGAAGTACAATTTCAGAACACTTGAAGTATAGAACTTCAATGAATAGAGTACATGTTTAGGTAAAACAATGTATGAAATGAAGTATAATTTCAAAAAATAGAAGTACAATTTTAGATAAAGTGAAGTACAATTTCAAAACACTTGAAGTATAAAACTTTAGCAATTGCAGTACAATTTTTGAATAATCCATTAGTAAAACACTTTAAACTTAAATAATAGATTCAAATAACTAAAGTATAAGTTTAGGTAAAATGAAGTACAATTTCGAAACACTTGAAGTATAGAACTTCAATGAATAAAATACATGTTTAGATAAAATGAAGTACAAAAGAAAGTATAATTTCATAAAATAAAAGTACAATTTTAGATAAAGTGAAGTACAATTTCAGAACTCTTGAAGTATAAAACCCTAGCAACTACAATATATTTTGGTTAATTGATAAATATAACACTTAAAGTATATAACTTCAATAAATATAGTACAATCTTTGATAAAATGAAGTATAATTTCAGAAAATCAAAAGAATAATTTTATATAGAAGACGTATAGTTTAGGAACACTTCAAGTATAAACTGCTAGAAGTTGCAGTATAATTTTGGATAATCCATTAATAGAACACTTGAAGTATAAACTTACATAATAGAGTACAATTTTAGAACACTTCAAGTACAAAACTTTACAAACTGCAGTACAATTTAGATTCTGTAGAAGTATTACCTTAAATCATCACTGCTTTTCTTTGCACTGCTGCTCAATTCATCCTTTTGGTTTACCAGGATGTCAACAACGTTCATCTTCAATGTCAAATGCAGAAAGGCCATATTCATGATACCGTTATCATCAGTCAAACTCATGTATAATCTTTGATGTTGAGCTATGTATTGCAAACTGAAGTGTTCGGCGTTGATTTCACTCCATTTTCTTGCGAGATTAATGTATATGTCCATTAACTTGATTGAACACTCCTACTTCACTACTGGTTGACATTGTCAGAAAATATAAGAAACTCAGAAGCAACTAAGAAGAAACTGAGAAGAAGAAGAAACCCGAAAATGATGAAAATAAAAAGAGAAGAAGACAATGCAGCTATCGGGTTTGTGGTTTTTGGCTCTAACGTTATTCTTGTTCCCGCCGTGGAGCTTGTTGCGTTTTTTCTGTTCTTTCTATTTCTGGTATGATAGTGTTTACTGTTTGCTTGTCTGGACGAAGAAGAAGAAGAAGAAGTGAGAAAAAATTAATGAAAAATATTATATTTAAGGGCATTTTTGTCAAATCAAGTGAGTGGGGAGTGATATCTAAACTTTTAACAAAATTAGGGAGTTTTTTCTAACAAAAATTAAGTGGGGACTGATCACAAAAGTGGAAAGTGTATTTGGTACTTTTAAATAAGTGTCCCATAAGGAAAACCCAAATTAATATTGAATTAATTAACTTACTATATTTGTATTTTATTTTAAATTCATCAAACATAAACAATTATATATCAATAATAGAATTTACTCCATCCAAATTTAAAATAATCAGCAAAGTGTTGACGCAAACTCTTTGAGATTTTTTTTTTAATATATAATAATGTTATATTCTATGAGAAATAATTGGAATCCTCTTGCTTGTTAGGCCGACAGATTAATTAGATCATCAACCCAATTTATTTTACTTTGAATTTAATTGATTCAAATTTTTTATCGGACATAATATCGTAATTCATAAACAAAATGTACATCCACAACTATATATCAAGTCATAGACCAACAAATATAAATGAGAGGCGTCGATAACAAATTTAAAAGCCAGCAAATCATTAATCAAAATCATTGTCAACAACACATCGCCCGGCCTTATGTTAACTACTTCTTAGTTCATTGGCTACTTGCAATGGGTAAGTATATGGTTGAAAATTTAAATAATTTATATTTTTTATTTTTTCAAATATATTTATTTATTTAATCTAAAATAACTGTAGATACTTTATGTCAAATCAAATTTAAATTCGATTGATATAGTGATAGAATATTATGATGATAGAGTATACTTAAAGAAGAGCCAATGTTCTTTTACTTGCTTATGAAAAAACGAAGCTAATAAGCTATATGTTGTCTATTAACAAAAAAAGAGTTCATGCGCTATTATACTTACCGATGAAGAAGAGCTCGTAGTCGATCATCGATCACTTAGTGATGACTGACGAAGAACAGCTCATGCTCGAGTTTATACTTGCTTATGGAGAAGAAATCACACTTTGTCACCCACTTATATGTATATGAATAAGATACTTATACTCTTATTGACCACATCGAAGGAAAGAAACTATATATGCTTTCACTTGCTAAAGAAGATTTTGTGTTCTGATACGTACATGCTAATAAAGAATAGCTCACGAGCTATTTTTTGTTGATGAAGTATAGTGCATGATCCATCACTTGTTTATTATACAAAAAGAACTTATTTTCTAACGCATTCTAATGAAAAAAGGGCTCACGCTCTCTAACTTGCTAACTAAAAGCAACTCATGATCTATCTAATATTTGAGTCTGAAGAACACCGACTACTCTAGAAGCATCCACATATCTCTATCTTTGATTTTGGTGGATTTTTAAAAATCATAGTTTAACTAGAAGTTTCTAGTGAAAACTAGTGTAAAAGTTTCTAGAATAGTTTCTAGAACCTTATACATAGTTGTAGAACTTGTAAAAATTTTGTCAAAAGTATGTAGAATTCTCTAAAAAGCATTACAGAGAATTCTAGTCTTAGAAAAAATCTGGACTTGTAATCTAGACTGTAAAATAAAATCAATCATCACCCTTCATTTGGGAGGAAAAATAGTATAAATAAGGTAAGAGCCCATTTGTAATGAAACCAAGATAGAATAAAGTACTCCAAGAAAAGTGGTGTGAGGTGTGAGGTGTGAGGTGTGAGTGTTTGTACACACACACACACACACACATATATACACACACTTTATTGTTATAATAATACATAATCTTTGTGTGCCTTGCATTTCATTGCATATTTATTACTTGGTATCTATATCTTTTTCTCGGAGGCAAATTATTCCTTTGCCGCAATCAATCGATTTAAAAATTCAAGTCCTGCTAAATAATTAATTTGAAGAAGAAAAAAAAAGTGCCCAGCTTAATAAATATGTTGAATTTAGAAAATTCATGACTATATGTGTAAAATATATCTAGAGAAAATTTGCACTAACTCCATTGAACAACAAACATTGGGCATTTACACTGTTTATATTTAGTGTTCTCACATGAATTAAACCTTATCTCTGTGAACTTTTTATTAAACTTTCTTAAAAAAAGAAAAAGAAAAAGAAAACATTCTTATTAAGTTTTCTAGTTAAAGATGCAAGATCCTTTTTATTCAAATCTGTTACTTTGAAAGAAAAAAATCTAAACACTTTTTTCCAAAAGCTGCTAATTTTATAGTGTATTTTTTAAAGAAAAATTAGCATAAACTAAAAAGATATACTCAAAATTAAAAAAAAAAAAAGTATTCTAGAAGAGATAATTATGAATTAACAATAATAAATAATCATAATAATAATTAATTATTGACTACCATATAAGGTGATTCGAGAAATAGCACAACAAAATTAGCAAAATATTGTTTGAGGACATTTCGTGTTAAAGGAATAAGCCCAAAGGGTCACTTTTAAAATGCAAAATTATGCATAACATTAAAAGAAAACAAAGTAAAATATATTAACTACTTAAGATAGTACTCATATAAATTAAATCAAATAAAGTATAAATATGATCAACATAAAAATTCTAAAAAGTAAAAAGTGAAAAAGCCACAAATTTTTTTTTTTTTTTTTATCCAGCGAAAAAGCCACAAACCTGGCTAAAGCTTATAAAATTCGATTGTATTTATTTGAAAATAAGAAAACCTGAGAGTCCATATATATCAGAACAGGTTACAGAAGTGCACAACAACTAAAATTCTGGCCTTCTTTTTTATTTTTATTTTTTATATTCTCTCTCTGTACATGCTGGTTCTCCTCCGCCTCTTTCTCTTTCTCTTCCTTTTCTTCCTCTAGTCAAACATTATTTTTCTTCTGTTTCTTAATTTTCGTACGTACTATTAAGTCGAGGTTTCTGGTAGATTGTTTGTGCGTATATATTTTTTCTAGTTCTTGTTGGGTGATAGAGCTGGGGATCATCAGGTAATTAATTACAAATATATATTGGAGTTGGAGATTGATTAACTCGATCGATCGAGTAAAAGCTGATCGCGAATGCAGTGTTTTTGTTTATGAAAAAATATAAGATACAGAAAGATCACATATATATAAGTAAAAAGTTTGTGGCTTATTCCAGATATATAATTGAGTAGATGGGTAACAAGTTTCCAGAAGACATGAGGGTTCTGGCCGTGGATGATAACACCACTTGCCTGACGATCTTGGAGGCCATGCTTATCACTTGCAAATACAAAGGTCTTAATTACTCTTTGCCTTTTTCGTTTCAAAATTCTGTGAATTTTAATTAATTTGTTGTACTGATCATTGTGCTTCGTACGTGCATTAATGTTTATTCACGCATATATGAACATGCATGCGTCCTACCTGCTGCTACTTTTGGTTGTACATGGCCAGGGTTTCATCTTGGTTTGGGACTTGGTTTTATCCGTGGGTTGTCGAATTCTTGTTTTCTGACTATATTGCAGTGCAGTACGGCAGTACCCTTGAATTAATTCATTCAGATAATATATATAGTATAGTAACTATTAGTTCATTCTGCATCATATCTCATGCATATATATGCAAGCGTGGTCTGTGCTCAAGTGTGTGCGCCTAATGGAACAATGTTAAATGAAAAAAATTAGTAATTTGAGATTAAATTTAATCATTGGTGGGTGTTTTTTGGCCTGCCCTTACCCTTGGTGTACTAATAATCATTAATCTCACATTTTCAAACGAAGTTATACATGATGCAAATGTATATTTCTTGTTTTGTTTTGCACATGATCGATGTTTTGTATATATATATATATATATACATGTACATGTGATCGTTTGCAGCGACTACAACAACACAAGTAAACAAAGCGCTTGACATTCTGCGAGAAGAAAAGTTTGATTTGGTTATCACTGAAGTTGATTTGGCTCATCACATGGAAGGCTTTGAGCTACTTGAGCAAGTGAGGCTTGAAATGGGCATCCCCGTCATAGGTAATTAAGCTAACTAATTAGTTCTTAATTGCTGGCAAACTAAAAAACATCATTAATTTTTGTTACCTTTTTCTTTAGCAGATTTAACTTACTTATAAGCCAGCTGTTGGTACCTGCATGGATGTTCAAAGAAAAACACACACACGCGCACACAATCACTGGAAATTAAATACATGTAATTGCTTGGTTGTTACATGCATATATATATATATATAGCTAGAGCTAGAGCTAGCTAGTGCCAGTTAGTTTGATCCATTAATTAACTGTGTGTTTTGATTGATGTAATTTTTATAGTGTTGTCATCACATGACAGTAAAGAAATGATAATGAAGGGGATTACTGAGGGAGCTTCTGCTTATTTGTTAAAACCTGTCCGAATTGAGGTGATAAAGAACATCTGGCAACATGTGATTAGAAGAAATTTGGACATTGAGGTTTACAATGACTCTGCAAATAAAGCGTCCAAGGAGGGGATGACAGAACATGAGAATATTGTTGATCATGATAATATTGCAGGAAAGCCAAATAAGAAAAGAAAAGATCACAAGCAAGATCCAGTTGATCATGATCATGAGATCAAAAGACAACAGTATCATGACCCAATTGTACCAACCCAGAAAAAGCCCCGGGTGGTTTGGACAGCAGAGCTTCACCAAAAATTTGTTGCGGCTGTTAACCATCTAGGACTAGACAGTAAGGAAATTATTATTCTTTTATCTTTTCTTTTTTTTTTTTTTTCTATTTTTAATATTCAAACTATGCACCTCAGACCTTCAACTGATCCATCTCCTTGATCAATTGTTTTCCACTGCATGCAGAGGCTGTACCTAAAAGGATCCTGGAGTATATGAATGATGCAAATATTACAAGAGAAAATGTTGCTAGTCACCTCCAGGCAATTATATAAATTAATTAAATTCTGAGATTTATACGCCCTGCTATATATTATATTATGTCTACAATTATAATAATTATTGACTAATTAATTTGTGATTGCAGAAATATAGAATGCACATGAAAAAGTTGAATGATCGCCTGCAAGCAGCTAACATGGTTTCAGCCTATGGGCAACTTGATATTAATACACAATTCATGGGTGGTGGTGGTTGTGGGCAATACAGTATAGAAACTGGATATAGACATTCATATCAGCCAGCAGCTGCTGCTGCTCATCTAGCTAGTGTTAGTCAGGGTGGTGTTACTCAATGGGGTGGTCAGGCAAGCAATTTGGTGGACATGACTCAAATGATGATGAACCAAAGCCAGTCTTACTTGCCTCGTGGAATGCCAATGCCGACACCAACACTAACACGAACATCGCTGGATCAGTTTGATAATGGACAACAGTATACCACCGATATTACCCATACCCAAATGCAAGAGTACTTGGATGCATCTGCTACTGCTGCTCATAGTACTGATGATCACAACTCAGAATCAGATGCAGCTTTAAATCATGTCATTAATGGAGCAGCAGCTATTGACTATGATTTTGTCAACAGCATTAATGATCTGATGCTAGAGGAAAATCTTTCTAATAATTATGCTGTCAATGCACAGCCGGAGGTTGAGGCTTCTGTTTCTGAAAATAATGGGTCCTCTACAGAAGCTGATCAGGACTCCTTATTTTCAGATTTTTCGTCCAAGTTTTCAAATTATGATACATCATCATACAATGGTAACTGGACTAGTACTACTGGTGTTATTCATCAATCCACGAGTTTGTGCACTCATCCTTCAAGTGATAATATGCGAACAATATCATCATCAGAATTTGATTTGCAGCGCCAACAACATTCATTAAGTAATCATATTGTGGGGAATCACATGATGAATTGCAGCCAAATACCTGCTGCTGCATGCGACCAGGAATTTTTTAGTCATCAAACAAACTCTCTGGTGGTTCATCCTGCAGCAGATCAAGCTAACAACAATATTAATATGTTGGATCAGAGCTCCGGATCATTTCACTTGATTAGTATCAATGGAGGCCACGGCTTCAATTTTGCAAGAGAAAGTGATAACGTGCAGGGTCCCTTGGCGATGCAGCCCCAAGATGACAACTATGGACGAGTTAGAGAAGCCTCTCCCGCCAATATTACAATGAACCACTACACAAACAAGAATATTAATGTCGACTCAATGCAAACTAGTCTAGCTAGTGAATATAGATGATGAAGCTGCTGTGGGTGTAACAAGCTTTGTCTTTTTTGTCTGCTAGCTAGCTGTAACATCAATGTTTCTTTTTTGATGATCACATGGAAAATATATATTGTGATTTGTGATCCATAAAATTAATCTTAATTTCGGTTGGTTCAGACTTCAGAATCAGAGAGATGATCATATCATATGCATATATATTTTCTCTTCCACTTGCTACTTGCTTTTTAAGATACCGATCATCCCATCCACAACTGCCCCTGCCCTTCAAACTTATAATTTGACAACAAATTTTGGTTCCACATGTTAATTTGCAGGATGAATATGACATAGCCCATTTACAATCTGTAGGATGTTGATGTTGAAGGAGATATGCAGTGGTTTAAACTTTAACATCTTGATCAGATAAATTCTGAACTTGCAAGGAAAACTTAGATCGATGCAGGAAAAATAAACCTTTTTTTTTGGTTGATCATAAGCTAAGCTACCTAGTCATTCTTGATTTGGATTGACTGTTTCTAGTGTGGTTTAATAATCTAATCTCGAACTATATCAATAAAAGTTAGCGTCGCACGGTGAAGTTAATGAGAGCCCTCAAGTCAGGTTCAAGAATAAGAGTGACAGAAGGAAATTCCAAAAATAAAAATTACATCTCTTAAAATGGCAAATAATGTACACCTATTTATAGCATTAGGGATTATTTGGTTTGGCTACTTGATGTTATTCCAAGTACTCCAATGACTTTATTTCAACTTATTCTATTGGGTTAGAGAGTTGGGCATCAACTCGCAGCCCAAGTTGAGGATAAGAAAACAAGTTCATTTTAATCTTGACCTATGTCAAATTTATAGATGAAAAAAGAGAACTTTTCGTGTTCAATTATTCATGTTAATGAAGTCCGGTGAATATATCTTATGAAACAATGATATACATTTTGCAATTATGTAAGGAAAGTATTTGCTGTTTCAAATATGGAGAACAATTTAAGAAAATTGATGATTTAATTAGTTCACCAAATTAACCACCATCATTAGGACGATTAATTCATCATTGACTGTACTTTTGTGTGGGTGCACGCACGGGCATTCTTGTACATTTACAGCAAACAACGAGCTTGTTTATTTATGAATTGAAGCATTATGTTAAAATATTTTGACAAAATGATTTTTGAAAAGTAAACTTAGGAAATGTAATGAGTTATTTGTTTGTATTTTAGAAATTAAAAAATATTTTTATCAATTCATAAACAAACATGCCCAAACAATTTCAGCTTTCAAGTGACAATGGACACCAGTTATGCGTCAATAATTGGCAGGATATACAAATTAAAAACAAAAATCTCACCTTAAAATTAATTATTGTAAATCACACTTAAAAATTTAATTTATGTAAATTATAATGCCATCGGGACAGAGAACATCCTCTTTCAAAACTATTCACCACAAAACAGTAAACAGTACAGCGTTTTTATCATTAAGAAAATGAATAAAATTCAAAAAATGTAAAATTCACAAAAAGATTCCTTAATTACACAACTCCCCCAAGTCCCACTTCTCTCTCCTCCATTCTGATAGCTTTCTGCAGTCTACCGATGGCCATCCTTTGTAATGATTGATCGAAAATAAGGAACTCGGCGATCAGTTTCGCAAAACCCATCAAAGATATTTGGTTGTTCTCAAAGTCTCCAGTTCTCATAATCCTTCCTGGTAATTTTCATCAAAACCCATCAATGAATAGATGCATATTCTTCAGTTTCATGCTCTACATTCGTGCATAAATACGTGCGTTTTTTATATTCTAATTCCGAAAGTTATTGATATCGTATCACTTTTTGGGTTCTTGGCAGATAAAAAAGACCAACTTTATGCTAATTAAGAACAGACATGATTCTTTTGTCTCCAAATATGCCCTCGAGGTTTAATCAAGATGTGACTGAAATATCATCTGCTTTAGTTTTTATTTTCCTGGACAACAGAACAAGAAGATATCTAAGATGTGGTAATTATTGGTGATTAGAAGATTTAGAAATAATTTGAAGGGCATAAGTGTATTCGGTTATTTACGAGAGCATCTGTTGAATCAAACTGATTTCTGTTTTATTTTCGGGTTCTGGAGGGCTTCTTGAATGATGAGGAGTTCTGGTATCTGCTGCCTCATTGTCTCATTTTGCTGGATTAATAAACTAAAACCAAAGGTTTGCGGTGGTATAAGTGGCTTTTAGATGATGAGTTAGAGTACTTTTTCATGTCACTCACATGTTTGCTGGACTCAAACCTGTGGTGATATTCTGTGAAAGTTGAAAAGAACACTTCAGTTCTTTGTTTAGAATAATTGGCTTACTGTACTTTTGTTCTTGTTTTCTGATAAAATGCATGTTGGACCGTTGGTTATGTTCAACATGCCAACTTCAGACAAACCAGAGGTCAGAGTTGAAGGAGCATGACTAGGCATTTGTTTCATTTGTGATTTCTTAGGCTCTAAGAACAAGATAGCCTATTTCAGAATAGATTGTATGTTCATTAAGAAGAAGCCATTAAGATTAATCAGACTCTGAAGTTATTCTTAAAAATCATGATGCATAGTGCTATATGTTCTTGCTATTTTCTCTTAGTCTTTGTCAGCTGTTGCAGTTTGTTCTTCAGGATTGTATCCATGCATGTCTTCATTGAGTAAACCATCATTTCTCTAATGAAGTATACCTCAAGGATTAGTAAATTTGAGCTTAGAATGGTAATGCTTGTTATAGCCATCAAGCTAAGACCTTGTTTTGATGAAAGAGATAAAGTCCTACTTTATCAGCCTCCTCAGTGGGCTTGAAAACAACACACTCTAAACCTTTTTCAGTCAATGTCTTCCTCAGTTAACTCTAGTAAGCTGCTCTGACGATATTGTTCATCACTTAAGACGGTCTTCTATCCTGTTTTTCAGGAAGAATAAATTGGACATAGATCCAAGCAAATACGGCAAATTGACCTCCTTTAATTCAAATGTAATTTTTGTGTCTACACTAGCTTACGAACAATCTGGCTGTCATTATAAGCATATGCATGTATATATCTACTTACAGGACATGCATATATATCAGATGAAATTTCTAGCGATCCTTCCCAAATGTCTGCTAAATTTTCTTCTGGCAAGTAATTTCTGATGTTTCTAGTTATCTAAGTCATAACCTCAGAGGTCCAAATTAGGCATGGACTTCTATTTGTACTTCATAGGCTGAATATGCTTCTTTAAAGGGATGCAATGGCATCAGCTCAATGCATTTGCATTCATCACCTAGTTGTGTTCTTTATCATCGTTTCCTTTAATCTCCATATATATATATATATATATATATATATATTTATTTATTTTTTTGCTAGGAAGTGTAATCCAGTATCTTTTTCATAGGTCTTCGTCTGTGAGCAAGGTCAGGATGGCAGACTTGCCTCATTATATGAGAGCTTGCTTTCAGACTGGGAAAATCGCCACGTTAGCAATTCTTGTGTCAGGGGGAATTGTATTGCAAATACTGGTTCTCTTTCGAACTGTGCTTTTAATTGCCTTTGGATCTTGTTAATTGTTATAATCGCAATTTCTGATTATCTTGATGATGTTTCAGGCATGTGCTCTATACAATAATTGGTGGCCAATGCTAACAGGTGTCTATATGCAATTTTCTTTGCTTGAATTATGATGCTCTATGGTTAAGAAAACTCATTAGTATTGACCTTTTTGCTTATACATCTTTCAAGCATTGGTTAGAAGTTTTTAATTTTTGTTGACAATCAACCTGTAATTGATTTAGAGGGACCTTGTTACTAACCAAAATGCAGCTGTATCTCCTGAGTCTAGGAAATCATCCAGATGTTTTGTGTATTTAGTTGTGAATTTTTCACCAGGTCACTTCCGAACATAAGATTTTCCTTTCAGGGATGAACAGAAAGAGTAGAAGTATAAAGAATAATGACAATTAAAAATATATATATAAGATTATGTTAGTTTATGTATGTTTCACAACTCTAGAAAATCATCCAGAGGGATTATGTGTGTTGAATTATGAATAATTCACATGGTTGGTAGTCATCCTCCTGGGAGGAACAATAGAGTGTTAAAGTGCGAAAAAGCAAAAGCAGAATCTAAGCTTTTGAATTGTTATGTTAGTAATTTATGGGTATAGCAACTTTGAACCGTAAATATCTAATAGATATGGATTATCTTCCTTGCATTTTCTAAATGACTGGCAAATTGGATGAAAACACCTCTACTTCTTTCTTGAATATGAGGCATATAATTGTTAAACTTCCTAGTTTGTCTGCATCCAACCATCCATGGATGATTTTCAGAATTTTGAAATTAACCATCTACCGTGACTGTTTATGCATGAATGCGTGTTAAAAGAATTGTTTGATCTTCAAGTTTTATGTAGTGTAATTTTTTAATTGCTTTTTCATGCATCGAATGCTTTGGACTGGGACCCACTCATGAGACTTAGATGCAATGGGTTTCATTAACGACCACTTTCTAACCATCCTTGCTGTGCGAAAACTTCTAATTAAATTGTTAGAAAAGCTCGTTGCACCCTCATAAACTAATTTGGACTTCCTCTTACATCTAATGTTGGGGACTTTATTCTTGCTCGGTTAATTGATTCTTTTTCCATTTTCTGTGCTAAGGCTGAAAGGATATGTGCCATAACATGTGTCTGAATGTCAAATTTTGGACGTGGAGATCTTATGAGGTCAAGTTGAAAATGTATTAAAAATTCATCCCAAGAATTGAACTGTTATCTGCATTTCAGAAACCTTTGAACCCTAAATCTAATGATTAAGTGGATGTTTGAGAGGGCATTACAGTTTTCACCGTTTAGGATGCTAGAAAGTTCAATGGGATTCTGATTTTACCTTCTTTTTTTTTTTTTTGAAATATTTTATTATTTCTGTTGCAGTATTAATGTATGTTATTCTACCAATGCCTTTAATCTTCTTTGCTGGGTCGGATACTGCTTCTCTCTATTCCGAGTCGACCAGTGGGTAAAGTTTTTCCTTTCAAATCCAATTGAGAATTCACTTCATTTTATATGTACATAAGTACAAATATTCTTCCGCCTCATTAATGCATTCGACCTAATTATGCTCTTAAAGATCTTTCTGGCCTTATACTTGGTATTTTAACCAACAATTATTGCAGTTGGGTAGACGCAACTAAGTTTCTGACTGGTGCTTCAGCAGTTGGTAGCATTGCTATACCAGTTATCCTTAAGCATGCTGGTGTAATTGGCTGGGGAGCCTTAGCAATGGAGCTTTCATCCTATTTCATATTTGTAATGGCCATTTTATGTTACCTTGGGACGAATGAGGATGATGGGTACAGTGTGTTTTAAAGCCACCTGCCTTGTTTGTCTTATGATCCATTGGTGCCTGTTTATAATTCTCTGGTTGGTTTTCAAGTTGTATTGAGATTTTATGCTTGATAATGTGTTGCTTGTATAAACAAGCATTCATTGTGCATTCAGGCCTTGTTTCTGAATCAAATCATTATTTGTTTACTGCTTAATGGAATGTCGTGGAGTTGAAAATAGCATATCATGATACATATCAATGAGTAATGAAATGGAAGAGTGAAATTCTATCGGAAATCACTCAATTGTTAATAGTTCCCAGCAGTGGAAAAACAAGTGCCAGACCCCATGAGTGAAATATTTTTATCTCTGTTTATGTACAATGTTATGATGAACAAAGAACATGAAAGCTACCAAATCAATGCAAGGGAAAAACAGAGAGACAGTAAAGTCATCAACTTAGCTGCTTGCTTTATGGGCCTTGTCTGAAAACATCTCCTTTTCATCTTCTTCTTCTTATTATTCTATTTTCACCCACTCTCCCTGCCTGCCTGCCTGCCTGCCTGCCTGCATGTACATTGTACAATCAACACAGGAGAATTTTATGCCCTTTTTGTCTGCATCAATTGTGAACTTCCTCCGCAAACCATCAAAAAGCCCATACTACTTTTCCTCTTCCATCATGTCAATATTACATGGTGGGGCATTTCCAGTCCCCGTTTACTTGTTGCACTACTTTATATACACATATATCCACTTGTTAGGGTTATTAATTATATTCTTTGTTGCAAGACATGTACCCTAATTGATATCAATTTTATGGCGCTAGTAACAACCTTTTTTCCTTTTTGTTTTTTGTGTGTGGTGGGTTGGATGTGGGCGAGGGGTGTTTTATTTATTTATTTATTTAAAAATGTTTTGAGTTGGTGGTCATTTGATCCGCTGACGTAAGCCTTACATATAAAGTATGGAGTCAGGGATTAGAACCTATTGGACCTCTAACATGCGTCTCATATATTAGCTTTTCTATCATTTTTCTCCCATAATTTGAAAAAAAAATTCAATTCTGTTATGTTTTTCTTCTAGTTTTCATTTTTTTTTTTTTTTTTTACTATTTTTCTTATCAACCAAATATTTAAAATTATTTTTTTTAATATTTTCTTTTCTTTTTTACACCAAAACCCTTACATCAAACATAGTGTTAGTTTATGGTTATGGGATACAATGAGTTGTATAGAATTTGTTAAGAGAAAGACAATCGAACAGTAGCAAAGTGGTGGTCCAAGAAATAAAGGTTGAAGGGTATGAGTGTTATTGTGGTCCATCAACAAAGAAAGCCAATTTTTGAGGGTAAAAGGAAGGATAACACTATCTGTGGTAGCCTGAACTATCTTATCCCTTCCAATAAATATCATAAAATATTCTATCTTCAATATAATTTCATTTTTCACCAACAACAAAGTACATAAATAATAATAATAGACTGTGATTACTAAGTAGAAAACACCTTAATCATATGATTTTTAAGGCAGCGATTCTACATGGCAATCAATGGTTAGAAGCATTGTTTCAAAAGCAACATATATATATATATATATATATATATTTTTTTTTTAATTTGGCTAAAGTCCTTTTGGAATTGTTTGATGTGAGAGGGAATTTTGAATTTTCCTTGTAGAAAGGTACAATTATTAGGGCAACATCATGTAAGAATATTTATTCAGGACGAAAGAAAAACATAGAGATGGAATGAGGAAACTAGCAGGGGGTTTGGTTATGTTCTATTTTCATTTTAAGTTGTTTTCACAATTTTGAAATAAATTATCAACAATTTATTATTATTTGTGTCAATATTATAACTTATTTTTCAATAATTTATAATATCTTCTTCCAATAACCTATATACCTTTTATTTTTTTCTCATTATTACTATCTTTCTCCACCTACAACCTACTAAATCATATATAATCATTATTTTTCTAACATACTATTCAAATATAAATTTATTTTTAACTAATTTACTTTAATTAATTTTTCAAATTTTAAAAATATTAAAATAAAAATTGAATTTGAAAACACAACCAAACTCTCCCTAGCTAGTAGCTAGTAGCTAGTCCCAGTACAATTAAACTACAAAGCAGGCAGCCAGCAAGGAGAAAATAGGAGATTGATAATTGATTGTTGTCCTTGTGGATAAGGCAATCACATCACAATTCACATAGATAGCAGGGGCACCACTGCACTATTAAACTCACTACGGAACAGCTAGCTAGCTAGGGTAATATAGGACAGTCGAAGCATGTTTGTTGTCCGCATATGAAATATGAATGAATCCTACTCTTTTGAGTCTCAATAAACAAACAAATTCATTCTCATTCTAAGTATGCAAATTAAAGGAAATACGTAAAAATGTCTAAGCACTGCCAGCTGCCACCTTTGATTTGTAGTTGCACCAATAAATTTATTACAGTACTGGAAAAAAGTGTTGAAATTGGTTGTATATATTTTATGTGGACTGTGGTGTGGAGGGCTGTGGTGTGGCCGTTCAAATCTGATGCTACCTACTTCTAAAATCTACTACACTACATACACTTGATATATCAGTCACCGCCTGCTTTATATTATAAACAAACAAATAGATACACATAATTAAAATCGTGCCTCCATCAACACTACTCATTGCCTGTCGTCCTTTGAATTTTTTAGATGATTCAATCAATGTAATCTAAGGCCATCACAAGTATATATTATAAATGAAAAGTGCACACACACACACACACACGCATGTATGTAATGTTTCTTTGATTTTCAACATAAAATGAAAATGGAAAACTATCATTTTTCTATCTATTTTTACTTAAAATATTCTTTATTTTCATTTTCAACTCTTTTCTAAATCTACCATATATCATTCTACTACTACATCAATCAAATTTAAATTTAATTTGACATAAAATACTCACTATCATTTTAAAATTAATAAAATATACATACATTTGAAAAAAATAAAAAAAATTTAAACATAAAAAAATATAAATCAATTAACTTTTCAACCATTTACTTACTCTAATCATTACTTTCTAGCAAAACATCAAATTTCAAACGCCATTTCATTTTTCATTTTCAAACATAATTACTTTTTTAATTTTTGTTTTTGCATGAAAATGAAAATAACCCTCGAACGTATATCAGAATGGGTACTAAGAGGGTATTTGGCTAAGCTTATTTTAAGCATCTTATAAACTCCTACATCTTATAAGATATTTTTGGAGCTTATAAGATGTTATATCTTATCTTTAAAATAAGTTATTGAAGTATTTAGATAAAATAAGATCTTTGAGCTTATAAGATGTTAATAATGGTAATTTTGAAATAAAAATTGTTAAAAATAAAGGAGCTTGTTAAGATTTCAAAAATAAATTGGGATCTCCTTACTTTTTTAAAAAGCGCTTATAAACTCCTAACATCTTATTTTAGAATCTTATAAGCTCTTTTTTTTAAAAAATTACAAAACAAATTTTATCAATTTATAAGCTTTTAAATATCTTATAAGATATTTTGAGTAGCTTATAAGCTCACCCAAACACCATCTAAATGTCTTGGTTAAATCCTTGTAAAGTCTAATGTCAAGATCCCAAGAGTGACCTCCTTATTCCTTAATTTTACGTTCTGTTTTGTCAGTCGACAGGGATCAACCATTAATAATCACTTTGAATTTTTATTTTTTTTCCTGAAAAAAATGCAACCTACTAATCTGGCACGTCTCAGCCTTTCTTAATTTATAAAGTCCAAAAGTACAAATTATGAAAAAATTTAAATATTAAGTGGGGGCGTGTTTTGATTGCCACGTGGGAGATAATGAGTGGATAGACGGCGACGGACTGGTTGACAAACAAAGGTGGCGAATGCTCCACGAAACCTTAGACGCGGCCTCACCTGCTCATTCTTATAATTAAATAATTTCATGCCTATATCACTTGTTCTTCTGTCGTCCGCAGTCCGCACACGTAACCCTACCGGAAGAACTTTTTAACAGTAGAAGGAAATATTAAAAAAAATTTGACGTACGACAGTATAAGGTAAAAAAGTCAGAGACAGGCACGAGTACACAGTACCAAAATCCAACACAAAAGTTTATTCTCTTACGACGATCAGTATTCAGTAATGAACGGTGAATAATGAAATTTATGGTCTTCACACGTACGTATTATTTATTTGGCCTTTCTTATTACTGTTTTTAAAAGTCTTGTTCAATTTCTCCTGTGGGACACTCCACTCCTACAAAGTAAATCAAAATTATTCAATCATTTCATTACTTTTAATTCGTCTTTTTTTTTTCTTCATATATATATATAATTTGTACGCCGGCCATTTGATCAATAAATTAAATTATATTCATATCATATATAGTAACAAGTTGTTTGAGTTTAAACGAGCAATTTAGTTCAATAATCATCATAATTTGAAAGTCTAATTTTTCCAATGACATATATATATATATATTATATAAATGTCGGTTAAAAAATTTGGTTCAATAATTTCTTTTTATGTACATTATATATAATATTTATGTTATTAAGTACTTGAAATCGGTTTCTCATCATCCCATATATATATATATAATATTCTAATTAGCTAGATTAAAAACAAACAATTATGATTAATGTGATAACACGGGGAGAACACTGACGTTGGAGTTAGCTAGCTATAATTACCTACTCATTTTGTCATTGAAGCTATAAACGTCGCGAAGCCAAAATTATATTATTACTATATATATAGATAAATTAAGAATAGTTATTATAATTATAATCATCATGAGGGGATATCTATGCATAATATACGCATTGCGCATATCGATCGAAACAGCTCTAGCTGGGAAGGGAAGCTGAATTTGTAGGGCTTAATTTGTTCATATTTGAGATATTTTTGGCTGCTTCCAATCGCATTCAAATTTTGTGGCCTTTGGAATGTCCGGTCCGGATATATAGTTGAAAATGATTGTTGGAGACCCACAATATAATGCGCTACTAATTATTAATTCTCTAGTTGTGTTTAGTTCTCTAATTTCAGAAGAAAGAAAGGGAAGGCACTAGATAGGATATATAGCTAAGCTAGCCAGAAGGTTTTCTTTATAAATTAGGTCAAAAAAGAAAAGAAAAAAACTTAAATAATTTATTTATAATATTAAATAACTACATACGTACAGACAGAAGGGATATATAAAAATAAAATTAATTTTAGTCGGATGAAAATAAATTTAATTATCTTTTGCATGCTAATTGCTATGCTTTGAGCTCTCCTTTCCGTTGAATGCTGATCCTACCTAGCTAACAGTCCTTTCGATTTTATTTTTAAATGTCATCTTCATTTTCTGTCATTTTTAAAAGTTGAAAAGTTAATTATTAAATAAAAATAAAAATTGAGATGTATTTAGATAAAATGTTGTAAGGTAATGATTACAATAGATTATATGATCGAAAAGTATGTTAATTTGTATTTTTTATGTTTAAAAAATATATATTATTAATTTTATGTCAAATTAAATTTGAATTTGATTGATGTATAATATGATAATATGGTAGGTTTAGAAAAAGTTTTGAAAAAAATATATATACATTTTTTGAAAAATATTATAAAAAAATATTTATTTACAATTTCTATTCCCACATAAAAATGAAAATGGGCTTTGAAAATGAAACCAAACACCTTCGAAGTAACTCCCATCCTATGTGGTAAAAAAAGAAAGAAAAAGAAAGACAAGGAAAGAAGAAAGTTGAGAGAATTTTGAATGAATCAATGGTGGCTGCCGGCTGGCGTTGGTCTGACGGCACTGCTAGTGTTGGTGCCATGCCATGATTTCAATTTATGGGGCCTACTTCTTTTTCCATTTAAGCTCCAAAATTGTAGGGGACCATTTTCAAATCACCATATTTACAGGCACGTACATATTAGTATACTACACACTTGGCTTACTTAGGGGACCACAGTTCTTCCTGTCTCAACTCTCTAGCTGCTGCTCCTGCTCTCCTGGGACCCTTTGCCATTTCCAGCAATTTGGCCCCCACCATACCCCTCCTCTATCCTCTCCTCCCCCAACTTGCACGCAAATACTTCTTTTTTCTCTTTCAACCCCTTTTATTTCATTTCAAACCCGGCCTAAACTTTTAATCATGCTAAATCAACATTTTAACTTTCTAATATGTGATTCAAGCTATGACACTTTGATTCTGAATTCAATTTATTTGAATTTATCATAATTAAGCTTAGTTGACTTGACTTCGTCATCTAAACATAAATTATTAATCAATATAATGCTACGTATAACCTTTGAATAGCTTAAATTCAAATTATGCACCCTAATCGTAATATATAGAAAGAATACAAGCTTAAAGATTTTAAGGACATTATTTAAAATGTGTAGACATAAATTACGCACATCAATCTTCTAAATTCACCTGCAAGAAAAAATCTTTGTATTTAATTTCACTAACATTTTTAGCTTTTAGCAAATACTCCTTCCTACATTATTTAAACAAAAAAAATTACTACATATCCAAGGGCACTCATCTCTCACTATAAGAAAAAGATAAATTGGTGACAAAATAGTAGATGATAATGCAAAAGTTGTTGCTAATTGTGTATATTAGATGACGAAAGATTTAATTTTGTCATCTTAATGATTTTTACAAATTAAATAGTGACAAAAATAGTATTAAAATTTTCATCATGTAGTGAAAATGAAAATCTTGTCATAAATAATAGCGGCAATTTTATTGTTACTAAATTGTGATCATATGGGTGTCACTAATAATTAATGTTGAAACATTAATTTTTGTTACTATTTAGCCATTTTGTGACAAGATAAAAATTATTGTTACTTAAAAATTATCTTTGATGACAAGATAAAAGTTATTATCACTTGCATGTTATTACTGACAACTTTTACTTTGCCACTTATTATTTTATCACTAATATTATATTTTTATTATAGTGTCTATATATATATAGCTTGTGGAAAAAATGTATATTTTCCAATTAGCAAACCCTCTAAAAGGAAGTACAAGGTCGAAATCAAAGTCTACTTCAAATTAGTTAAAAATAACAAGTGCAAATTAATTTTTGTATGTCTAAAATAAATGCATGACATTGAGATATCAAGTGATAATACATTTTAACATACGTAATTTTAAGAATTTAATTTTGACATCAAAATGTATGTTATGAGATACCTTTCATCGTATTAATTAATTAATACAGTACAAGTAGCTATTTTTAAGAATGAACTCTTTTTTTTCTTAAACCTTATTTCTTCTTCCAGTGGGGCCACGGTAAACCGTGGACCACACATATATAATACAGCTCCTCTTCCCCGTTTTCCATTGATTGAGCCGCCGGCAGGACCACAACTCAACATCTTGCTGGTCCTCATTGGATGCAACTTAACGCGTGCTTTGCTGGTCCCTTTGTTGTGGTCCTCACTTACACCCGCCCGCCACGTGGTGATAGTGCGTCGTTGCCCTCCGGGACCGCCGGAGTTAGGGCCGACCCAATTTATGAATTTATAAACCCCACGCCTCCTTTCCTCAACGCCGCCGTTTCGTTTCCTTGCGTATCGTTGCACGCCTCTGTAATTGTAAACCTTGTCAACTCACCCACTTACTCATTAATTAAAATACTCCCAATTTTCTATTACATCTTCGAACTATGTCTTTGATGCTGCAAGTTTGAATTAACTACTTAGCTTAGTTAGAGTTATAATTCAATTAATACTTTGCCATAGTAAATAAATATTAAATATTTAAAATGATTTATATAAAAATTTAATTATAAATGACATATATTTATTGTGTATTAATTCATAAAATGAAATACCATTTTAATGCAACTCCACATAAAAAATTACAGTTGCTTTACATCTATATTATATATAAAGCATCAGAGTTAGTAATAAGTAAAATTAACTTCACTTTAAAAAATAATATTAAGATAATTTTTATTTTCTTCCTATCACCCTCTTTAACTTTTTTGGTTTCGACTTTGGACTATGACGAGTTGTGATTGAACTTCATTTTTTCCAACAAATTATTATTTGTTACTATAGAGCCTTGGTTCATTTTATGGTGGATGGAAAACAAAAACAAAAGCTATAGTAGGATAAAGTGCTCTCCTATTTATTTTTTAGTTTTTATAATTATAACTTGTGTAGTAATTATTATTTATATTAATTCATTCTATCTATATCTATATGTGTATATATCTACACTGATAATAAAGCGTGCTTTAGTGGTATATTTTCGAGTATTAAAACTAAAATATCCTTAATTTTTATTTTAAATCCTTATAACTATATAAATAACTATTACTTACTCTATTCCAGTACTATCCCACCAGCATTATTTCATATTCCTACTCTATAAGCAAAAGACATTTGAATAAAGGTGGTTTGCAGAGTTTCATATGCAATTGAAAGTATCAACTATTTTAGATTTTAAATGCGCATTTATTGGATAACATAAAAATTATAATAAAAATTCTTATACATGTGTTTTATATATGAATGTACATTTATTGTGCTTTAATATTATAATAAAATTTCTGATACATATATTTTATATGCAAGATATATATTTATTATATTTTAATATTTAATATAAACACATCGAGTGTGCATCGACAAGTAGTATTATATATATTGCTGCAAGATGATGAAATAGTATGCCCCTGTATGGCCAGGTACCAACATGAATTATTAGGAGGCATGTCCACTACCTAACTACTGTTGGTGGCTTAATTATGGTTCAATAATGCATGTGTTTATCTTGGTTTGTATTATTTGATATTAACTATTCTCTAAGAATATATCATAAATTAATAATTCTTTGATTTGTCATTGAATAACAAGCACAAAAGAGAAATCAAAAAGAAACGCGGTAGAGGTTTGGCAACGCTTGCATTGATCGCTATTTATAATTATAAATAATATAGACTTTGTTTGGTTATGTTTTTCAAAATAATATTGTTTTGGAAAACATAACTTAATATATTTTTATTTTTCATTCAAAACACACATTCTTCAATATATATTTTATCATTATTCTAACATATTAATTATATTCCACTCTAAATTATAATTTTTTGTGAATGAGTTGGTTTTGTTGAAGGTTTCACGTGGGAGTCACGGGACATAAAAAGAGACAAAAAGTGCCTCGCTGAGCGATCACCATATATAATACAAACAAAAACAGTTCGTCTAATGTGTTGGGCGTGGAACCTCAAAACAACCTTTTTCCCTATTTCTTTCTTTTTCTTTTCCATTTTTTTTTCAATTGGAAAAGTTTTTTTTATCTTTTCTTTCTAGTGGAAAGCCACCGTCCCCCTCTCTTTCTTCTTTCTTCTTTCTTCTTTCTTCTTCTTCTTTTCACACACACACACACACACACACACACACACACAAACTACAGCAAGTCATATGGTATTAAGTTATGTCTTTCTAACAAATTATGGATTAATTTTCTCTCTATAATTTTCTACAGATAGAGATAGAGATAGATATAGAGGCGGTGACTTTTACTAGTGGTTGCTGCTGTTTAATTTTCTGTACATCGTCTCTGTCGTTGACGATCATTTTCACACAACCATCGAGTTATACACCAACTCTCCGTTCTGCGTCTTTAAGATTTTCAACTCCAAGGGTTATTATATATACATGTATGCGTATGTCAGGTAGGTAATAGCAGTAGCTAGTATAATTCTGATGGGCCTCTAGTTTCCATCTCAATATTGAAGTTGAATAGGTGACGTATAATTTGATGATGAAGGATACTTCGCCACCATTATAGAAGACGACTCACAGGAAATTTGTATCTATTCAAAACCCATAAATGGCCTTTCCCAACCATTTATCACAAGAAATGGCTCTCCAGCATTTCGCCGACCACCCCTTGCCCGATAATTCTTCCGTTCTTCGAAATATCCTCCCCGACCAGCTCGGGCCCCACTCCTCTCCCGATGGAAAACCCCCTGACCACCACCGTCCCACCTGGCTCAACAGTGCTATTCTCCGCCAGCCCACCCAGTTCTCCTCCGCTGCCGACGCTAATTTCCTCAATCTGCATACCAACTCCGGTTCCGCCTCACCCGCCGCTTCAAACAACCAGTGGCTTTCGCGGTCGATTTTCCAGAGGAGTGTCAGCGACGTCAGGGAGGATGTTCAGGTCTCCAACGATTCCATGATGGCCGCTGCGATTTCTCATGAATCCGCCGATTTGAATAGCAATAACGCTAACAATGATGCTAGTAGAAATGATAACAATGAGTTGACTGAGAGTGCCGCCGCTGGTAATGGCGTTGAAGGAGTGGTGAATTGGCAAAATGCGAGGTACAAAGGCGACATTTTATCTCATCCCTTGTACGAGCAGCTCTTATCTGCACATGTCGCGTGCTTGCGTATTGCGACACCGGTGGATCAGCTGCCGAGGATCGATGCGCAGCTCGCTCAGTCGCAACAAGTGGTTGCGAAATACTCCGCTCTTGGACATGGGAGTCTTGCTGACGATAAAGAGCTTGATCAGTTTATGGTAAGAACAAAAAAGTTTTTATTATTATTTAATTCTTTCCACAGAATTCTCAGCTGCTGCCTTTTGTTTTGCAATATAGGAGTCAATATTTCTGCGTTTGTGTGGAATTGCATTTTTTGATTAGATATTATTAAAAAGGATTGTTGCCGTGTTTGTTAGTTAGGTTGATCCTTCGTTATTTAATATACTTCCAAATCTGAATTTGCTTTCTGTGCTGTGGAAAGTCGTTTACTTCTTGCTTCTAATTTTCTTGAGTATGTTGTAATTGGTCTGAGATGGCTATATATTTAACAAAATTGGAAAATTTTCCGGGTGAACTCACAACAAAACAAAATAGAAGGTCTAAATATGACTGATGGTGGGATGTATAGTCATGGTTCATTGTGCTCAAGGACTGTTTGGTGTCCAATACCGAAGCTCAGAATATCATCTTGAATGGTCCGGTGGGGTAAAGTTAATCTGAAATCAAAATTTAGTTGAAATTTGCTTCATAATAGTATTTTCAGTAATGTGAATAATTTTCCCCAGAACCTTTGCTCTTATCCTTGGGATCAGTTTGTGTACTTAACTTGCTTCTCCAGAGAAAGCAATAAACTCCTGCCATTCCAAAGTAATTGGCAAATGCTCAAAATATAGCATTTTCCTTAACGGGCCATTGCATCGAGCTTGACTTCTTTGTTTCGTAGCATTTGTCCAAGTGTCAGGACATTGACTGTCATGCCTACATAATTTGAAAGTGACATCTTCTTTCATGGGCATGAAGTTATTAATATAAACTCAGAGCATCATGGAGTACAGACAGAGTAGATGAGATTCAGTTGATTTTTTCTCGAGAGCTGAAGTTTTTTTACTACTGATACTGTGATGTTTCTTCTGTAGATGTTTCCGTTATGGCCTTCTGTTTCTCCTTTTTTCTTTGTTACCAGATTATATGAGTTGGTCTTAGACATTTTAGTCTAGAAAGGGTAAATCTAGAGGTAACAAATGCTTAATTACAGGCCTGAGAGTAGCTTTCTTCCTCATGTTTGTACTAAAGTAGGTTAATATGCTGCTGTTCGCAATAGAGTAGCATATGCTCTAAAATCTCGGTTAATTAGACAGACATCCAAAAGAGATGGTTGCGGTTGCAGAAATCAGTTCTAAACCAAGTAGCCCCTATCCCCATTTTCAATTGCCTTTGCATTATTAGTCACTTTTCATGTTCAAGTTTCCACATGCCATGCATAGTTGCAAATATGCTTATTATTGACTTGGTGGATAATGCCTTTTTCACATTGAAAAACATCTTTTACTATAACATAATCCTTCCTCCTCTTCTTAATATGTAGACACATTATGTACTGTTGCTATGTTCATTTAAAGAGCAACTGCAGCAGCATGTGCGTGTTCATGCAATGGAAGCAGTTATGGCATGCTGGGAGATCGAGCAATCCTTACAAAGCTTAACAGGTGATGTTTCATATTTCCGTCCTCTTTTAATGACATGTTTCGTGTGCAACTATCAGCTTGGCTCTTTTGGTGTCAGCCTATAGAAGCTATAACTTGTTAAGTTTTATCTGATAATCTTCCTCTCCAAGTTCGCAGGATAGCTCATTGAATAACTCATATAGAAATCTATTACATGCCAAATCCATGCAACATTTCCATTTGTTACCAGCTAAATTTGCATTCAATACCTTAACAATATATGAACCTAAAGTTTGCTTTCACATGCGTTTCGGCCAGGTGTTTCACCTGGGGAAGGGACAGGCGCCACAATGTCCGATGAAGATGACGACCAGGTAGATAGTGATGCGAACTTATTCGATGGAAGCTTGGATGGTCCTGATGGTATGGGGTTTGGTCCATTGATCCCAACAGAGAGTGAAAGATCACTGATGGAGCGTGTGAGGCAGGAGCTAAAGCATGATCTGAAAAATGTATGTTGTAGTACTCTTGACTTTTTGTTGCACACAATGTTGTTTAAGAGATAGAAACTCCAATTTCATCTTGTATTTCTTTTGCTACTCCTGCTACAGGGTTACAAGGATAAAATTGTGGACATTAGGGAGGAAATTTTGCGCAAGAGAAGGGCAGGAAAACTCCCAGGTGACACCACGTCAGTGTTAAAATCCTGGTGGCAATCACATGCAAAGTGGCCATACCCCACAGTAAGATTCAGAAATTCCGGTACATCAAATTAAGTATTATATATGTTGGCCTAGCTAATTGAGAAAGTGAATCCCGCTAGTAAACTCTGTTGGTACAAACAAAACCAATCGACACTGTCATAGTTGTACCTCAAACTTGTATGTATACATACAGTCGTCGTTCATGTTCCAGAGGCTAACTCATGAACTGTATAATATTTGATTTCTTTAGAGCAGTGTTCGAGATATTGTTTTGATTCATATGTCTGATGTTTACTTTCCAGGAGGAGGATAAGGCAAGACTGGTGCAAGAAACGGGGTTGCAACTGAAGCAGATAAATAACTGGTTCATTAATCAAAGGAAGAGGAACTGGCACAGCAATCCTTCTTCTTCTACTGCCTTGAAAAGCAAACGCAAGAGGTATTCTAATTAATCAATCAAGGAGATTTATATTTCTAGTAGTAGCACATATATGCAGTTATAAAGAGGATTTTCACCAATTTAATTTGAGTAGTAAAAAGTAATGCAGGTGAAAATAGCAACATTAATCGTCGGGCGTAAAAGGGAGTCTGCTGGCAAAATATATATGGGCATAGTTCACGCTTCCACTTGAGATGCATACTGGATACTTACTGTTTTTGAGTTTTTGGATCGACAGAATTTAGCATTTAAAGGCAGTGAATTAATTAAGGAGAGGTTTTAATTTGCTGGATATATATATGTAGCGAGGAATGTGGAGACGATGATCTTACACTAGTCAGTATGTACTTACATTACATGCATGCCAAGGAGAGTCATGAGGTGGCTGCGTTAGAAGAAGCCTTTCCTTGAAAGCTTTATGTATATACATTAGAAGAAGCCGTTCCATGACACTTTGTAGTGGGTTTGAATTATGCGGCTGCAGACTCATCCTTTTTTGTTTGTTTTACTGTTTCCACATTTGTGGATAAATATGTAGTATTTAACGATAAACATTTATATATCAAAATGGCTGTAAGAATGCAGGTATAAGGTACAATTCTGTGGAAAACTTACATATGGATCACCACTTTGAATTTTCTATTTCATTCTCTATTTCGTCTCTTATTCCAACTTATTGTATTTATATCAAGTATATTTTTTTCTCAAATAATTATTTTTATAAGGAAATATTTAATACACGTGTCATATATTCATAAAATGAAATAAGAGATGGAATATGAAATGAAATAGAAGATTTAAACTGATTAATTACATATATAGCCTATACAATTTGTTATGCTTTCTTATATGCATGCATGCATGTACCCCATATATGTATATATATGTATATGTAAATTGCCATTACTACTTGACGAGGGTTCGGTTTCGATGACGAATATGGATCGGGTCTGGATCACGATCCGAGATATGATCCTCTGGATAGGTTTGGGATTGGAATCCTGCAATCACAGCAAACGTTAGGCTAGCCGAGAGGCCCTCGGCTTAGGCCCTCCGATGCTCAAGTCAGTATATATTCGACCTCTGGAATCGAGCAGTGGAACGTAAGGGCTTTTTAGTGTATGAGTGCATACCTGTGAGAGACAAGGTTGAGGGTTTTTATACTCCTCCCCCTGGTAGAAAATGTCAGAGAAGCCCTTGGCTTACCCAAGGGACCTCCAGCCCCGGTAGGAGTAATTGGTCAATTCTCCCGTTTGAATATTGCTAGTTGGATGTCCTTTTATGCTGCAGGACAAGATGGCACACTGTTGTGGCGTCTGCTGTGTCAGACGGTGAGGGGAGGGCATGCGCCATTAATGCGGAGGCGTGTTGCCAGTCAACGCATTTAATGCGGTGGCAGAGTTCTGTGCGGGGTTCAACTTGTGAATCGATGAGGGTCGATTAGCTTCGAGGGCCATGTAGCGCTTTGTGGATTGATCGACTAGGGTTGACGAGTCAATTGGGTCCTAGTCCATTGATTGAGTGTTGAGCCTCGCTGATTTGGGCCATCCTATATCACTACTGATTTTTAAGGGGTATTAATTAATTAGTATAAAAAAACATTTGGTGCATGTAATTTACATGATTGATGAGCTTACAATTAAATTGAACTTTGGAAATCTAACAACTTAAAATTAGCGTAAACCACCAATTAAACTTAATCTATTAAACCAATGGTTGAATTATGCTCTTGA
Source organism: Jacaranda mimosifolia (assembly GCA_018894105.1). NCBI lineage: Eukaryota > Viridiplantae > Streptophyta > Magnoliopsida > Lamiales > Bignoniaceae > Jacaranda > Jacaranda mimosifolia. The sequence goes on from CM032127.1 coordinate 195,417, forward strand.
CATTGGAGGGATATTTAGATTTAATCACTAGAATTAATACATCTTCTTGATGATTAATCATTGATTTCTACACTAATTATTTGCAAACTGTTACTGATATATAACATATTATAATATTAATGACAACAATAATAATTTCTAGATCATTTTCCAATGTGTACCTGGAAGAAGCTAGCTGCCTCTGGTGCACTGAAGCCATAGTGTTTGGCATTTTTCTGCAAAACTGCTTAGAACAATATCAAATGAATACCATCACATTACCTAAGATTGAATATATTTCATAACAAACAATAATATAGCTAAGGGACAAAAGCATATATAGAAATCCTAAGTACTTTCACAAATATCATCCGTATGAAAGAAACTATTCTGTTTCTGACCAACAAATGTCATAACAATTTTTTTTTTATTTTTTATTTTTCCCCTAAAAAAGGAATACAAGAGAAAATTAATAAAACACTGAGTAGTGAAGTCCTTATGAAAGAAAGAATGAATAATAATTGTGACTAATTTATATGCGAAGCTAGAGAGACTTCCCATATATATATATATGTCCAAATTAACCATATATTAATTATTTTATTATACATAATTAATATATAATATTTAATCAACGCAACTCAACTAAAATCCCCCTATTTGAAGATATTCCTACGGGCGACGTCATTGCGGCCTCCTCAGCCTCGTCCGCCCTCGGAGTCGGAGACGACGACACTTGAGTGCTACTGTTGTCGTTTCTCCTCTCCCCCGCCAACTTAATCTCATCAGGTGCCTTCTTCACACTGCGGTTCCTCTTCATACTCATCGATAGCGCCTCGAATCCTCTCCTCAGTTCATCACTCCTTGCCGCTATTTCCGGCGTCGCAAGCTCTTCCCTTTCCGAACCGGTGTAATACGCGCCCGGCGGTGATATCGGTATCGGTGTTCTTGGCAAATGATGGTGATGATGATCAAACTGCGTCGTTGTCCTCCTCGGTGGCGACACAGGTAATCTGGCGGTGAAATTCATGGCTTGAAACTCGTCCGAGGAGGGCGGTGCATCGTGATCGAAGTTGAGTGCATAGCTGAGGGGATCATAGCTGAAATCGGCGGAGGAATGGCGGCGGTGGCGCGCCATGCGTGAGATGAAGCTTCGGCATTTGCCCTTGATCTCGGGGAAATCGTGTGCCTTGGATTTGATCCATGCTGAGGGTGACATCCGTGGACTGGGATGAGGTATGGCAGAGGAATTATAAGAAGTAGCATCGAAAGAGGCGCGGCGACGGTGTTGGGTGGTGCCACTGAAGCAACAGGAGATGCCGACGGAGGGCTTCTTGCGCCTGGCCCTCAAACTGGTCATCTCGTACTCCTCCTCCATCTTTGATTTTTTACTCCTTGTTTTTTTTGTGGATAAACAATTCAGACAAATTAATGGAGAAAGCTAGATTTTTGGATGGTTGAAATAATTAATTTATAGGAGATGGGGCAAAGATGACGGAGAGAGATGAATGCTCAATTATGCATGCATGGGGGAGGTGGGGTGTGCCTAGGTTATTATATAGTGAATATTTTCTTGGTGGGTAAACGGATACAGCCAAACAATAATGTAATGTTTTTCTCAATTCGCGGAGAAAACGGTCAAATGCGATTCTGCCTCTGCCATTCAAAATTTCTGGTCAGCGGCCTCCATTGCCTTTTGCCAATTAATTACAGTTTACAGATGCTAAATGGGCCGCCAACTTCTACTGCCATTGGGCCTTTTTGTCATTTGGGCCACCGGCACCGTTTCTCTGACTCTTAAGTCTTTCCGCTCGGGCCTCGTCTTATGTTTTTTCTGGAATCAGCCAGAAGTAGAATGAAAAATCTCTCTTCAGCCTACTCCCTCTCTGCTCTGCAACGCACTTCAAGTTCACTCTCTCTAATTCTATTACAATTTACACATACAAGTACTATTATTTTCTCTCATTGAGGCTTGTTTATTGACTCTCCAATGGAGCAAGATTCGACTCCTGGAACTGAAATGAAACCTATACAAACAGATGCTTCAGCTTCTTCTTCTTCTTCTTCTTCCCCATCATTAGAAGATTTGATGAAGCTATTGAGAGGGAAAACCGACTCTCAACGCCTAGCTGGCCTTCTTTTAGTCACCAAATTCTGTGACAAAAACGACCAGAATACCACTCTCAATGTCTACCACGCCATCGGGTCCACTTTCCTCCACCGCCTCTTACTTACCGGTATCTTTTCACATATCCTGCTTCTCCTTTTATACATTCTCCAACAACCCCTCTTTTATTTTTTTCAATTGTTAAAGTTGCAATTTTTTTCACCACAGGAATGGGGAAAGGGAGTGGTGGAGGTGATAATGCCAACCGCGAGGCTTACTTGCGCTTGTCCGTCACGATGCTTGCAGCCTTTGCTAGGATTTCCCAGGTTGCTGCTACTGATGAGATGGTGTCCAAAGTTCCACTAATTTTGGAGGTCATGTCCGGGGAGTATGTAATTCTAGTGTTCATTCTTTTTTATACGCTTCTCTTGTTGATGCCAGTCGTATGTTTTATGGGAAAGAAGTCAGAAATTTTATCGTTTTAATTTTTTTAGTTCTCTGTTATTTTGTCGGAATTCTAAAATGGAGTTCATTTTCCAGAAGAAGTGGGTGCAAACTAGTTCCGTCACAATAAACTATGTCTATTGTTCACTAAATGAGCACTGTGATGTTTGTATCACAAAGCTTAAAGCATTAACTATATGTAATATCTTGGGGATACTGTGTTCTTTTTGAAGGTTTGAGTTAGATGATTTTAGTTTGAATATCCACTCTTGTAATCGACAACTTGCTGTGCACTTTCGGGTTGAGGAAAAGTGTAATGATCTGGATTATGTGATTTCATTTTCTTGAAGTTCACATAGTGTCCCTGCCTAATGGATGAATGTGTTACTCTTCTGACAGAATCTAATTCTTGGCAAGCCATGACCAAAAGTGTAATGTGTTGTTATAATGCAAACTTGTACTCGAGTTTTTAGCCCATCAATTGCAGTTTAAATAAACAGTGAACTGTTCTTACTGGTAGGAGGAACTTATTTTGCATGATTTACTTGTGATTGCATTATATGTTTGCTTGGTATTGCAGATCTGGTTCGTCTCTCACTGAGGATTGCTATGAATTTCTATTTTTAGTATCCACCGCTCGTGAGGATGGAGCGATAACTTTGTATGAATCAGGAGGCATGGATTTTTTGGCGTCTCAAATGCCTACTTTACCAGATGGTAATTAATTTGAATCTTTTCCGAAATCAATAGATTTAATAAGCTGCAAAAGGATATTGGATCACTCCCTCTTCATAAATGCTAGGTATTTTAGGCTATACGCTAATCGTTCGATAATACATTTTGTTCTGTTATATTGGCAATGGTAAAATAACCGCAATGAACCCTGATGGGGCTGGGCATCTCTCCTCTACGAGAGTTAGCTAAAGTTCCTCAATGAAAATGTCGAAAATGTAGCCTATGATTCTTCTGCTTAAAGTTTTTTTTGGTTAGGATCTGATGCTTAATGTGTGTAGGTTCTCATGTGATGGAGCTTGCCATGAGACTTGTTCAGTTGATTATAAGCAAGCTTCCTGCTGAAAAAATCTATGCTGATCATCCGTCGGAGCTATCAAAGATGGTGATTCCACTTTTTTCTGGCCTTACTTCCTTTCAGATTGTGCTTAAAACTGACTTATTCTTACTATTCATTTTATCTCAATGGAGCTCTTTTATATTGGTCGTTCCAGGTGGCAGCAATAGCGAAGCAATTTGCTGTGCTACACAATGCTTTGAAATTTGAGGCGCTTCACCTTCTCTCAACTATATTATCTTCAAATTATTCGGTATGGAAGTTCTTTTTTACCTTCTAGGAGCATTATCTTCATCACAAATGTAGGGTGCAATTTCATTCTTCTTAGGTGGCATTTTTCCTAAGTGGGGTTTAGTCTATTTTTTATCTTGTAAAGAGAAGATCTCAACATGTTGCCAATTGCCATGACCACTAGCTTTCTCTTTAATTTTCAAATTAATTTGTAGTATTGTGCATTTTCTTTAGTCAATGCACACAAGCCGTTAAGACAAATGGAAGAGAAAGGATTTAATCATTATTCTTACATTACATATCAAATCATGCCAAAGCTTACTAGCTTTCCACATCTGCCAAGTTATTTTGGAATTTACTAGCTTACGCTTGTCAGGAGATCAAAACTCATTGGGTAAATATCAAATAAAATGCTGGATAATGGCAGATGTGCCATAAGAGGACTTAAAATTACCATATCTAAGTGCTGCCTGTTTTTTACCCTAAATGAATGAGGCTCATGCACAGGTTTTACATGTATTTAGATACGATATCTTCTTAATCTTGTTCGCCTAACATCTAACGTCTTATAAAATATAATGTATACTTTGTATAACACTGTAACCTGTAAAGAGATATTATGGCTTCTCTTGTTATTTGAAACAAATGAAATCTGAATCTAAGATTGAGATATAATTCCTGCTTATCTTGATTGATAGCTCCCATGCTCTCTGTGTGCAACTATCAGATTCTAGTGCTGATGTACTTTTTCTTTGTCCGTAAATCTATTCATATGCTACCAGCATATTCTCTGAAGCGTAATTAACAGCTAACATGTAAAAGCAGCCTATAATTCTTTATCTTCCAAATTCCAATGCACTTATATTAAATCTTATTGTGGCTTCTTTACCTGATCTTTAGGGAGCTCTACATACAGTGCTTCAGTCAGTGACGTGCAATGCTTGGTCAACTAGCATACGTGTTGGTATCATGGATGTTTTACAGAATCGAGTTGGTACGATCACTTGTAAATACACATTTTTATGAATAAGTTAGAGAGAAATGTTGCATGTTCTATTAAATACAGTAAAAACCATCATATACAATCAGAAGTGAAGTAGCTCATCTGGTAGCAGTTCTCTTTGGTAGTTGTTGAAGCTCTCTTTCAGATATTTGAAAAAACAGTTATGGTCTTCTCTTCTGTCCTAGGGACATTTTCTCCATATTGCTCCGAAAGATCTGCAATGTGTATTGTGTTGATGTTTCTGTATGAAAGCTCATATTGTTTTCCCCTCATCTGCAGCCCCTGCTGAGAGACTTCACGCTCTTGTTCTTGCTGAGTGTGTGATATCCATTTTTGGGGAAGAATGGCTAATTGGAACTGAGACCTTACCTGAGGCTAGTAGTTCTTTCCCTGCTGACCGGTGCGTGATGAAAGTGACACTTGTCATTTTCATTTTGCTCTTCTCTCTTTCTTTTCTTTAATATTCTTGTAGTAGTTTAACATAGTAAGTTTACTTCCCTTGTCTTTCTCCAGGTGTATACTGCTTGTTTTGGAGTCATCTAGGGTTGAAATTGCTGTTATCTTAAATGAGCTAGCATACTTAAAATATGAAGCCTCTAAAGATTCTCCTCCATATGCTGAAACCTTTCTTGTAAAGCTAAGGAATCTTGGTGTTGCCTTCTCTCTGGTAGAAAGGATTATCAAACTCATCTCAAAATTTGCTGATAATGAAGGTATGTAATCATGAATTGTCCAAAACCTCTGTTGTTATCCTGCTGCTGCTGCTGCTGCTCTCTAAATCATGAAAGGATGAGTTGCAAAAGTTTCCTGTTTTATTCTGTTTAAAGAGAAGTTGTTACGAGGTGATCATAGGAGGTGCCGTCAGACTGTTTAGGGACACAGATAAATGAAGAGAGATGAAGAGGGTGTAGGGTGTGTGTGAGGTAATTGATAGGTTCCTTTTTATTTTCTTATTTTCTGGCAGATGGCTAGTTGAAAATAAAATGAGCTCTTGGTTTGGCCTCTAAAGACGGCATTGTTCTAAGGAGTTGTGTTCTTGTTCATAGAGTATCTGTTATGAGTAGCCCAGGACAAGTGAACATTTGCTTGTTTAATTTCCTTTGTAAGGAAAGTACATTAGTCAGTGATGTGCTCTTGACATCTCATTCTCATCCGACAATTGCAATTGTTTGCAGAATTAAATTCAACTTCCATCATTAGTGAAAGCACTTTCACCAAGATCATTGGTGGGCTCAATGAGACAATTGGTGTGGTCCTTGATTATTTGCAAGATGCGAAGGTAAGACTATTTCTTTGTATGAAGCAATGAAGTTAAACTTGAACCTGTTTATCCTAAAATCATGTTTTCTGCAGGATCATGGGGAGAGAAAAGGTGATGACCTTTTGGCCTCTGTCAGAATAGTTGGGAGGTATCATTATTTCATTTCTTACCTCTTCATGCTCTATTTACCTTTTTGTTGGACTTTGTTTAGGTGTGAATGAAATTTTTTGGTTTGAACAAATTCAAACAACTAATCATGGAGATGTATGTTTTTTTTTTGTTTTTTTTTTGACTTCAGGCTGTAGAAAATCTTAGTGTGCTTACCCTGTGCTGTTGTTTCAGCTATCTTGCAGAGGCGCCTCATGCATGCAAAGAGAAGGTCAAGGAACTTCTTGGATATATGCTGTCAGTTGAAGGGGAAGATGGGTCCAGGTTTGACGTGTCTCATGCTGCTTAAGTTAAAGATTTCCTGGGCCTTCCACTTTCATAATATTGACTAACTCTTTTTATATGTTTTGAAATGGCAGTCCTTTTTACTCTGTTTCCTTTTTGCTCCCTATGCTGTGTCAAATAACAATGAAGAGTGATGGATGTAAAATCTTTGCCTCTTCTGGGGCTTTCAGAGCCGTAAGAAAATGCTTTAAACAATTTCGTCCATTATCTTTCTTTGTTTTTCAGTTGATTCTCTTATGACAAAAACATAATCAGCATTACTTAGGTGAATATCTCCATTCTATAATCAAATTTCTGATTTATTATTTTCATGTATAAACATGCACGTGACATGCACACACAAATTTGGTCCAAGATGGTAGCATAACATTTTCATAATTGAGAGCATTTTATCTGCGCTTTGACTTTTCCTGGCAGGTTGGTGGTTGTCTTATTTCTTTGATTGATTCAAGCAGCTCTAGGATTGAGAATGGCAGTACCTTGTTCTTGGCATGCGATACAATTTTGAATTTCCTTTTAAAGGTATATATCTTTTGCTACATTCTAATAATGAACATAAGGAGTAATGGAAGTCACACTTTCCATTTTCTATCATGAATAGCGAGAGCAACTTCGTATTTCCTTGGAGAATTCTAGTTCTATCAAGCTTTTGCAGGCATTGTCACGTTGGGCAGGTATGCTTGTTTACTTTGATATCTTGAATAATGCCGTTTTTTCTGTTAAAAGTTGGTAGAAATAGCTGTCTATTTGATTGTTATGTTTTGCTTTTTACGTATTTTTTCTTTGACCTCTGTGTTTTGAGTTATTGAAAACAGAACTGACTCATATTGGTGGACTCTATTATAGATCTAATGATCTCCAGAGATTGGATATAAAATCAAGATCAGTAAGATACTATTTCTTCCTTATGGGTATCAAAAGAAGTCTCCATGCTAAGCAGAAAACTGGACTCTATATGGGCGCCAGCAGTAGGCTAATATCAGAAAAACCGATTGGCCCGCCACTGGATTGAATTTCTAATACGATTTTGGGTATTGTTTGGATATTATATTACATACAATGAAACAAGGGAGATCATATAAGTTATAACTGGAAGAGGCCCAGGGTCTCTAGGCACCTTGTACATATTCAGAAGCAATTTCAACAAAACATCATGCTTTTGTTTAATTCCTCACAGTAATCCGCACCTATGCCTTCTCTGCTGTAAAGACTTTTTCCATCTACAATGTTTGTGAAAAGAATTGGAGATTGGTAGTTCTGTCATTTTTGCACATGACAAAGAGACTACCTCCGGAGTGTGGAATGACAGTGCATTTTGCACTAGGAAAAATCAGTGTTTCTGTCTTTTGTCCTTTTTCTTTCTTTATGGTGCTGAACCACATGCTCATGTTGCCTACTAATATCACATCCTCAATTTTTCCGTCAATTCATTGGATTTTCAACATGGACATGCAGAGGACACAGTTGACCCATCTGTTATTATGATGGCATCAAGCATATGCTCATTAATACTTGATTCAACTTCAGAGGAAGCTCTTCTACGCCTTCCAGATTTTACATCTGACAACCTGATTTCTCTGGCACAGCTCATGAAGAGAAGTCTGGTTTCCTGTGGTCAGGTAATCACTGTGATGCCCTTTTTCTCTACGTCTGAATAATCTTTATTCTGTTTGTGCATCGAATTCGGGGGTGGGAATTTTGAGATGCTCATCTTATTCTATAACTTTATAGAGAATGCTTAAGCTTCTAGCAGCAGGTAACTAGTGCAAGCTGGATTGAACAATGAAAGTTTGTGATATCTTTCTTGCTATTTGGACAGGTCTTAAGCTGTTAAGAATACTTATTTTCAATGTGATTCAGAGGCATATCAGTTAAACAGGATATTTATGTACTTTGGGGAATCATTCACGTGGAACCAAGCCTGCAAGGATTAGATTTATTTGTTTGTTTATGCATATATGTAGCATTTTTATGAATTGTGATTAGGCACAATGAATTTGATGCTGCATCCTTTTCTTGGCTCATCTTCTTTTGGTTGATTATGCTTGAGACTGGTTTACATTATGAATCATTCAGTGTGTGTATTTTGTGTAAGTGATGATTTTATGTTCATGTCATCACTATTTGAAATGATTAATTAAGTTGAAAGGCATCAAAATTGTGGTAATTATATTAAGCACCAATCCAAAAAAGGTTCCTCACAACCTCGTGGGCTGCAATTCCTCAATGCAAAAAATAGAACACTGTTTTCTATGGGATATGTGAGATATTGACTCTTTTCCTTTGAAATACAACACACAGGATCTGATGTCTGATGATGGCAACTCGGAGGCTGATCTTCATCAGATAGTTACCTCAGGTATGTATGTGGGTTCAGTCTGGTGTTGAATAAAAACCTCCCTGGGTTCTTGGATGGACTCGAGGTATTATGAGGCACCTGTGGGGATCAGTGCAGTCTGAAATGGAATGATAATATGATAACCCTGGATGCAGGATATTCTTCTTGGGCAGATAGATTCCCTCATATCAAGGAAGTGGTTGAGAGATGAGCCAATATCTCAGATGATAGACCAAGTTTTATCAGCTATGAAATTCCTCATGCGCCTTTTCAAGAGTTGGGTTGCGGAAGGTGACACTCGCGCAGCCATGTTGACTACTTAGTGAAGAAGCTGGTAAAAAAAGCTGTGATCCTTCTTGATGAATCCTTGGATCTTAAATTTTGAGATGGGGTAGAGATGGTACTTGTGTTTTAGCCTTTGTGTTTTACTTGTACGTTGTGACTCATGGGTTTGTGCTTTTAGCCTTGTACATGCTTTTGTAAATTCGTCCTTTTAAGTATGGTAGGAAATTGCTGATTTATGAGGTACAAGCTATAGAAGGCTGCGTCACTTTTTGCTGCAGTAATGATTTTTACCATCTTTGGTGGGAAAACCTTTAATTGTTCCAATTTTTTTTTTTTTAATTATTATTGAAAGGAACGTAAAGGAAAGTAGGGCGCCTGGATTGCTGGGCAGCGTTATTGTAGAGTATATAATATAATAACACATATTACGAATTATTATTTTAGTAGTAACAGCATTGGTGGACAATAACATGATGCAATCACGCTGCTGCCTTTGTCTTCTTAATACCAAGGCTTTGTTTGCCGGGCAATGGAATCGGTTTCTTCTGGTAAAGGTAACTTTTATAAATAATAGTTGATGGTCAATTCATTTTTATCTTTGAATTGGACTTGGAATTAAATTTAAATCTATAAATTGAGCTTTTGCTTCAAAAAATTTGGGTAGTTGGATTAAAATTCGAACTTAAATTTTTCGTAAGTTTAAACTGACGTATGTCACTCTTAAAACAATTCCATTCCGGCTATTTACTTGCATTACTCTTAAATTAAGTAATAATTTATGTTAGAGCCAGTCAACTCTGCCGCAATTAATAATTAACTACACTACTCAGAAACCCGGAGTGAGTCCGGACGAGAAAATTTAGTCTGAAGTCCTTAATTATAAATTTAATATTGCTGTCCTGGCCTGTCACCAACCCGCCACCAGCGGAGGCAACATAAAACAAAATTCCAACTACTCTGGGACTAGACTTGCTGGAGAAACCTTAGCACCACCACCTGCTCGACGGTGACGGTGTTTCTCCTCCTCTCTTCTCACTCACCGACGCACAAATGGGTTGTGGGAATTTGTTCTTCACTCTGGTAATCACCTTTTCAGCAGCACTCATCACGTACAACATAATCATATCAGCAAATGCGTCTCTCAAGCAAGACTTCCCAGACTCTTCGAACCCCGCTTCATCATCTTTATCAAGAAAATCAGCTTCATCGTTCTCTGTTGACCCCATCATCAAAATGCCTACGGACTCTTCCTCCTCATCCTCATCATCATCAAGTTCCAAGAAAACTAAGAGGCTTTTCCATACTGCCGTTACAGCTTCCGATTCGATCTACAACACGTGGCAGTGCAGGGTGATGTATTACTGGTTCAAGAAACAGCAAAATAAGCCAAATTCTGAGATGGGGGGTTTTACCAGAATTTTGCATTCTGGGCGGCCCGACAGATTCATGGATGAGATCCCCACATTTGTAGCTCAGCCCCTCCCCGATGGAATGGATCAGGTTTCCTTATTTATAATAATTTCCCTTTGTGTTTCCTTATAATTGCTCAGCCCCTTGATGACTTGACTGAAAAAGGTGGTGGACTTCGAAATTCAGCTTCATTTTATGCTTTGCTGGGCTTGTTTGTTTTTGTGATTAATCGTTCATTCTGATGGTATTGGAGTCATTCGTCAGGCCACATTTTATTGGCAACCTTGGTTTGACCAATACTAGTTCTACTTATTCATCTACAACAGAAGATGAAAGACCTAAGATAGAATAGTTGTTGGTTTGGGGCAGAAAAAGTAATTCTTAGGCTAGTCTGCAATTCTACTCCCATAGGCAATTCTATCCCAGGCTGGAACCCACAGCACGTATCCAGCCCCTTTGGGCTTTGGATATATAAGGAGTAAAGAGGAAGGAAATTGTGATAATGGGGACACTCTGGGGTTCTTTTGTTCTTAGTAAGCTCGACATTGCTTGTCCTTATTAATAGAGAGCTGTGGAGACTGCAGTCTAAGATTTTGAATTACTGGCCGATGTGCAGCAGTAGCCCTACAAGGATGCTGCTTAAGCCAAGTAGCAGTCTTTGGTGGCTTTCATGTGCACTGACTCGCATTAATATTCACCGGTTTCAGAAAGATCACAGGTGTACCTGGGTAAACAAGTAACATAGGATTCGCCCTTACGGGCAAAAAAGCCTGTTGTCAGGGGCTAGATAAGCCACAGCGGTGTATGGGGGATGGGATGGGAACTGTTATCAATAGTTATGGTTACTGCAAAGAAATCCAGGTAGAACTTTTTTATTTGCTGAAAATAGTTTACATTTCTGTGATAATTGTGGAGTTATTGATGGCAAACAATTCCAGTTAGTCTTTCTTTTACTTATAAAATATTTCCAATTGTGTGGACTGGTAGATGATTTATTACCTCTCTGCTGTTGCTATTTAAATTCCTTTGGGGAGTGGGGACAGTCTACCTCTCCTTATCAAAATTCAGTAATCATTTCTTTTGCATGGGTTGCCTTATTTGCTAGATCTGTTCAAGTCTTTCTGCTGTAATATTTGTAATTCCACAGAGTATCAGAAGTTTTTTGCATGAGAGTTTCCCTGTAGGCAGGTCTAGATGCAGTGTCACTGATATGGTTATATAGACTCATTATTCCTTAAGGCACAAAGAGGACATCTATATTTCCCTACCCAAGAGTGCTAAGACCGACAATCATGAAATGATTTATATGGACCAGCTTGAACTTTTGGCGAGCAACAACTTGATTCACAGAGGATAAATTGATGTCCATGCTCATCTCAACTTAGAAAAGTGATTTTTTGTCCATATTTCAAAATGATTAGGCTTACTTCTCATCTTATTTCAGGGATACATAGTGCTAAACAGACCTTGGGCATTTGTACAGTGGCTTCAGCAAGCAGATATTAAAGAAGAGTACGAAAGCACATGCTGTGGATTTCTTATTATACATGATTTTGATACTTTTAAGACTCTAATAAATTCCTGCTACTAAATGAAATTATTTATCTCACCCTTATGTCTATGTAGCTACATATTGATGTCTGAGCCAGACCACCTTCTGGTGAAGCCCATTCCAAACTTGTCAAGAGATGGCCTTGGAGCGGCATTCCCTTTCTTTTATATTGAGCCTAAGAAATATGAGACTGTGCTGCGGAAGTTTTTCCCTGAGGAAAATGGACCAATAACTAATATTGATCCTATTGGAAATTCCCCCGTCATTGTAGGAAAGGTATCTGTACATTTAAATAGCTATCTGCTTGCAACTTGATTCTCTTTCTTCCATTCCTGAAAGGTCTTGGCAATTTATACTTTACAAACTATATCAGGGTGCCTTAAAAAAGATAGCTCCCACTTGGATGAATGTTTCCTTAGCAATGAAGAAGGATCCTGAAGCTGATAAAGCTTTTGGATGGGTCCTTGAGATGTAAGCTACATCTCTGAGGTTCATAGTTGCATGCTTTTGGTGTTTTAAAGTCCAACTGAGTTTTCTTCTTGCAAATTTAGGTATGGATATGCTGTTGCATCAGCATTACATGGTGTTGGTAACATCTTGTACAAGGAATTTATGATTCAGGTCAGGGTAATTTTGCTGTTGTTGTTGTTGAGTCCTTGTGTGAATGTTGACTTATTTCCTGCAAATAAATCTATTCTAATGTTAGATATCTACGATATTTGTAGCACATGCAGTTGTTCCCTACTGATAATGATATCATCTTTAAGTTGCTATTTTTCACTTGGGCATCCAAGAGCTTGTTGTGTCATCTTCAAGTATGCATTCAAGCACTTAAAAACACGCACCTATTATTACATTCTCTAAGGCTCTCCTATCTTCCAGTTCAGTAAGATAAAGCTCTAGATTAGCTGTATGCCTGTACCCCCATTCTGGAAAAGGTGAGATATAGTATGCAATGCACCACAGTTGATGGGCCAGTATATGAGAGATTCAGTAATATGGGAAAATGTGTGTCAATACATTTGTTTTGGTGAAGAGTTCATACATATAGTGATAAATAATATGCCTCTTTGTCTTAGTATCTTAAATCTTTATCTAGTCAGAGATTTTTGCAGCTATGTTATCAGCCCGACCTAGCCTTGGTTGGCATCAATGCAAATAAATCTGTAGAAACCATCAATTAAGATTGTTAATAGCTCTTATAATGTTAAATCTCCAAGTCTTTCACTCTGTCTCTGTTTTCTTCAGTTGAACTCTACTCTCTAATCTGCTAAAGTGTGTTACTGCAAGTGTGTATGAGTTGAAAATTTACTGCTTTGAAACTTACAGTACTCATAGATCATGCAAATAATGGCTTATAATCTGAGGTTCTCCCTGTCTAATGTACTCCCTTTATGGTTGGCTCTGAGAATGCTGGATTTAAATTGTGTTGCATATATTATTTAATGTTTGTGACTGTATATACATGTTGTTGATGGCCTAAAGAGTTGCCTGTCTGGTAAAATTCCCTGCAGCCTCCTTGGGATACAACAATCGGCAAGGCTTACATAATCCATTATACTTATGGATGCGACTATGATTTGCAGGTTTTTGTTTTTCTTGAGCCAATTTGAGATTCTCTTGTTATTGTTGTTGCTCTTTCTTTGTTTCTTTTTGTTTCCCCCCGGGAAGGAGAAGGGAAAGGTGGGGGGTTGGGAGTGGGAAGCCTTTTCAACTAGAATTTTATATATATTGCAACAAATTTTTCAGGGTAAGTTGACATATGGAAAGATTGGAGAGTGGAGATTTGACAAAAGATCATACGACAATATCTGGCCTCCAAGAAATCTCTCTTTGCCTCCTCCCGGTGTCCCCGAAAGCGTGGTATGTTCACAATTGTTTAGGAAAATGACAACTTCACTTGTTTTTATGTTTCTTGGCCATTCTTAAAGTAGTACTTCTGCGTGTGGCTCTGTGATCTTACGCCAGCAAGTTCTAGCAATTTTATATTTCTGTTGCACGTAAGAATGGTTTTCTTCACGGCTGTTATTTTCATGCGTGAAAAATTTACACAAGAAATGATGGCATGGCAGGTTACATTGGTGAAGATGGTTAATGAAGCAACTGCCAATATTCCTAACTGGGGTTCCCAAAATCCAATCTGAACAGTGTTGGTGAGAAGGCAATTATCCCTATTACTGTCCTCTCCCCTTTTTGGAGCTCTGGGTGATGGTCATGGTCTTCGCACTCTGCAAATTGCTGGCTCATATATTCATCCTTTGGTCTTTAATAAGAATTCTATGGTGGCATATAGCAAACACAAATCAAGAGAAGAGAGGGACTTGTATATCATGAAGAGGACCATCTTTTTAACAGTCCAAGTGAGTAGTTCAAACTTGTAAGAACTGATAATATGTAGATTTCACAATATACAATTTGTTTAGTAATATTTGTGATTTTGGTTGAGAGTATTCATAATGGTTTACCTCGCTATCCCTTCCTTACCTTAGTTGTTTTGTTTTCTAAGATAACCGTATCAAGTTCCAAGTTCGCCAGGTGGTCTCTCTAACTAGCATCCTCATGAATTTAGTCCTCTCATTACTTACATACTTTGACTTTCAAGTGCACTTTACCATCCAAGAATATACCGAACTGCAACTGCAACCAATCCACACTACACTATCCCCAGTCATAAACCGTCTATAACTATCACCATGTCCACTTCTAATGCTCCTGGTTCTGGTCCTAAAGCAATTGCCAAAAGAAACTAAATTTTCAACCAAATGGGTCTACTCAAGCCCCCTCAGTATTATAATCAACACCATGCATATTTTGGTCAACCAACCACATTATCACACTTGAGATTCCCCTTTGCCCAGGACATGTTCAGGCGGTTAATGTTTCTCAGGTTTACACTCGATAGATAGATATATATATATATATATATTCTGGACTTCAAACTATGCTTTTCTGGTTTTCCTCCTTACCATTGGTGCCAAGAAATCTTCAAGCGGGATTATCAGAACCTCATGTACCTCCATTATATTAATTACAGCTGAATTAAATATATACAAGGACTTGTGCAACCCCTTCCATGCCCCAAAAATTACAATCAACTCAAGATGGTTGCAGAGGAGATTCTACTTACAAAAGAAGGAATATGCATGCCAATGTCTCTTAATTCAGATAACGCCTGCAATTCTTCGAATTACAATAGCAAGGAATTTTTTCACCTTCATCTTCATGGTTAAAATGGTAATCATATGTTATCTCCTCACCAGGGTATATGTCTCTTTCAGCAAAAAATACCACCTGTACATCACCATCAAACATCACTCAGTATTTTCTCTTTATTCTATGACATCTGTAATGGCATTCTAATAGTTAAATACAAGTTTAGATTAGAGAATTGAGTCTGTTCAAGCAGCTATGTAGGAGTGCAGCATTCATTACCTTCTTTTCGTTCCTCACAGAAATAACCTTGGCAACGCAGTTTGGCTGGCCAAGCAACAAAAGGAGAAACAAAGGAAGAAAAAAAAAAGTATAAGTCAAGCACCTCCAAAACACTTCGTCCACATAAACTCGTAGCTAGATAGATGTTGTAAAATGGTGCAAATGGATTCATACAACAATAGATCATATCCAATCAGTTTTAGTGACAATTGTTTGAGCCATTTCGTCCACATAAACATGTAGATACATGCTTGAAAGTGGTACAAACTACAAACATCTTCATAGGGCAATAGTTCAAATCCAATTAGTTATAATTATTATCGTTTAAGCATACGGTATCCTTAGTTCTTCACGCATTAATATTTTCTGGAAAAAAATTTCACTGCACTAATCTGCAGGAGACAAATTGTTACAAGAATACATGAAAATGTTGCCTTTGAGGAGACTAATAGTGATTTACCTGACATGAATGGTTCACAAATCGGGCAATCCCACCCTTGCGAGTGGCATCAATTATGTGTTCTTTATCTATCCTGAAGAAATAGCATGCGCTCTTATGCTGTAATTTCTTTCCTGCGTGATATTCGCTCTCTCTTCTGTCCGCCACACGGAGCCCCACTATCTCGCCCACATACTCAACAACCTGGGAAGAAAGCAACTAAGATTGAGCTTCAAAATCATCAATTCAATTTTTAAACTAGGAAATAGCGATAGATCAGACCATTGCCCCACGAGAGATGAACTGAGACGTGTAGAGACCCAGAGCATGTATTCCTGATTTATATACCACCAATTGTTTCCAACCTTTTGACTGCTTATAGCGAGCGTACGCTTTCTGCAATCAATAAGAGAAATGAATAACACTTGATCAGCTACTTAAGAGTAGAAACATTTTATGGTACTGTTATTTGCTTAGCAGATAGTAAACAAGTCTACCCGACAGTCAGAGTCAACACTAGGACGTAAGAGGTGTGGATACCCTCTCCTCTGTGGCTTTTGTCGATGAATGTGCAACCAAGCATTGAGCTGCTCTTGTGGAACAAGGCATCCAGCATTTCCATTTACATCTTGATGATTATTATGCAAAAAGCCTTCTCGTTTTCGGCCCTTATAACCCTAATGCACACAGCATTGAACATTAGGGGGGAAAAAGAAACCCTCAGTCTCTAACAAGCAATAAATTAGCTGATTTCATGTAGTGGATACCTCAGTTCGAGCACAGGTCAAGAACTTCTCTCTTGGTTGAAGGCTTTCATTGTCATCAGCATCAGCATCAGCTTCAGGGACAAACATGTGGGATGTAGCATGGAACATACATCTTCCATAAAAGCTAATATTCTCATTGTCAACAGCTTCAACC
Organism: Jacaranda mimosifolia; assembly: GCA_018894105.1. Classification (NCBI taxonomy): domain Eukaryota; kingdom Viridiplantae; phylum Streptophyta; class Magnoliopsida; order Lamiales; family Bignoniaceae; genus Jacaranda; species Jacaranda mimosifolia. The sequence continues at coordinate 212,341 of CM032127.1, forward strand.
TTGTTCTGAAGCCCCTATTGCAAACAGAGCCAAGTTAGGCATTGAAAACGATATAACTACCCATTCAGCTTCCATCATTGAACAAAAACTTATAAACTTCAGCCTTTAGGAACTGGAAACTGACAAGTACTCAATTCAACTTTCTCAAAAAGCAATTATCCTGCTGCCCATGGAGTTTCAAGTGCTATGAAGTATATTGAGAAAGATGTCATCAAGAAGAAAGAAACTGCAATAAATGTTGAAGTTTTATTTGGGAAGCCTTTCTAGCACTCATTCTAGCAAATTATTGTGAGGAATCCATAAGCAGTTTCCCGCAAAGTGTAGAGACTCCACAAGTGATCCCTCTGAAAACCCATAGACATGGTTCTTGGGTCAAAGTTTATGTAAATACCGACATAGACAGTGAGAAAACAACATCAAGATATCTCCAGAAAATGCCTAACCATTGATGACAGGTAGCATGTTCAATAATAGGGCGAATTCTGGCACCTTGTCAAAGGTGTGGTTCCACCTATTACTGGAACACCTTTGCTTTCCATACTCTTCCATTTGCTGAAACTGAAGATGCAGTGAGTCCTAGATCGCAAAATCTCTCACGATAAACAGAAGGAAAGTAAAAGGCTACCATCTATATCTATTATGTTTCATGAAGCATGCAAGAGAGACTTGCCATTGTCCAACGCCAGTGCATCTGAGGCCATAAATTTTTAAGCTTAGTCACACAGCATTTCATGCACCTAGTGCAGCACCCATGAGTTATCTCCAGCACAACTCACGTCCAATAGTTACAATTTTCTCAAGTCTAACTTCTTACATTGAATATTTTCAACCTGATAATAAATGCACATCTCAAGTTGCTATCATTCAATACTTTATCTCGAGCTGCTAATTTCTCCATCTGTTGTCCATACTATTCTGTTTAGTTTCACTTGCAAGAATCCACCTAATGAAACACTCTAAGGGTATTCAGAGGAAAAGTATGCCAAGCAAATTCATTAAGTCATTTACCAAAAATTGTTTCAATTGTTTTGACAAGTTCAGAATACCAATGAGTTTTAGTACACTAAAAACGTCAAAGAAAGGCTGATATGCCTGTGTGTTGCATGCTCGGCAGTTCTTAGCACTATATGGACAAACTGCAAACATGGAAGAAAAAAAGAAAAAAAGAGAGGCAGCAATACATACCTTAATGAAGAAACTGGTGCACTCTGATGATTGATCAAGTTCATCTTTGTCCGAACTCCCACAAACACAACAAAAAGTGTCTGAATTTTCAAGTTGGTGCTTCTCATTGTATCTGTATCATCCCCACAATTATAGGTCACCAAATATGATTACTGATTTTTCATGTTTTGCTATAATAATTGTGCAAATTAAGCTACATTTGGTTCAGTAGCATAGATTGTGCACCTCTTAGCATTTTTCATGTCATGTGTTTGAATTCTACCATCTGCAGCATCCTCCGTTAACTCCTCCCAACATCTGCTACTTGTTTGGCATAAAGATAAAGAATTCTTCATAATACAAGAGTTCACAACTTTGAAACAATTCTCTGGAGGAAAATTATCAAATTAGTCAGAATGCAGTGCAAACATGAAGCTAAAGCAATAAAAGATACATATTGCCAGAATATTGATTGCAAGAGTAGAAATAATTAACTGACAAATTTTTTTGGTCAACCATAAATTATCCTAGCAACCCATATAATCAACAATCAACATTTTCTGAAATTCCGTTGAGGATCCCACTGGCATACTTCAAAATTAAAGTGATCAATGCACCAGAATAAGTAAAAAGGTGATAGCATTACACTCCTAAGTAAGAGTACCAAAGGGATACCTAGTTGCCATAATTTACTCATCTTTACTCTTTTGAGATTATTACTTAATTTTAACCTTGCTAATCTGATCCATCAAATTCCACTAAGCTTGATGTAATACAGCCAGAATGAAGTAAGAGATTGTACATTTGAGTTACCTTTTATAACAGTTTTATCAAGCAGAATAAATTAACTGTAATCTTTGAAGGAAACCTTAGATACAATTAAGTATTGATGAAGCTACCTAATAAATAGCAAATCAAATTTTGATTTATTCTCAAGTTTTCATTGAGAATCAAAAATGTAATTTGATAACACGTAATTTGACTAAGGTTTGGTTTGCAAAACTGAATCGATGGATATATTCATACAAGTAAAAATACCAATAAATGGAGCTGGAGTGAATTGAAGAATACAGAAAGCATAAACCAACAGTAAAGGCAAGGGAAGAAGCAAATAAAGCTATAGCAAGAAAAGCCTAAAAGTCAGAAGAGCTCACAGTCAGCAAGAAATACAGCACAAGGATCCAGTAGACAGAATGCATTCATGCAGTTATTTCAAATAGTTAGGCAATGAATAATGGCTGCCACTATCATCAGCATCAAGAAAGCTAGAACCTGAAAACCAGACATACTTTGTGCGTGTGGAAAAGTAATCTCAGCACAAGTACCTTTAACTAAGAGTTCATGGAGGCTGCGTTTTCGACCTTCCTTGAACCTTTTCTTCAGAATCCCCGGTTTGCTGTCTGTGATACCATGGTTGTCGTATTTCTGCAAAGTATGTGACAGATCATCACTTCCATTAGCTGCTGAGCAGGATGCTGCCTCTAATTCCCCATTCGGATCATGAGGTTCCAGTTCAATAGGTAGTAAATCATGATTTCCACCTTTTTTCACTTGACTCTTAAGAACTTTCTTACTTAAAGATGTTTCCTTCACATGTTTGACACTCGTCTTCTTCACCTTTACTGATGTGGATTTCAGTTTGTTATTGTCATAAGCATTCCTGTTGCTTTTTTCTGCATGAGACGCCATAGTCTTGAGAATCTTCCTCAACGGAATAATTTTGGTTGGTTTTGATGGATTTCCATTAGAAATGATTCCATACTTCCCAGACACTATAGGCCTAGCCATCGACTTGTAGAAGATGGGCTTACTAAGAGAATTGCTAGGACAATCTAATGATGTCAATTTTGTAGTCAATTCAGCACTACTACAACATACTTTTTGAGTTTCCTTACTCACAGCAGAAAGGTCATCTAATCTTAACCTTTTCTTTCTGAACGTTTCACAAGCTTCTAAAGAATCATCAATCCTGGAATGTTTGTCCACCTTAGTTGTCTGCTGCTCTTCTCGATGATAAACTCCATGCAAATCTCTTTTGAGGGAGATTGGATTGGGAGTAGAAAATGCAGAGTTCCTCTGCTTCAAACTTTGCTCAACTGAATCTGCACAATTGCTGGGACTTCCTTGACCACATCCAACTAGCATCTGCATATCAGAGAATGAATGAACATTCTGCCCAACTTCCTCAGTGCATTTGGAAGATTTGTTATAAATGGAGGATTGACCAGAGACAGGATATGGTGCATCCAACTTCATCCATTTAACTGTTTTCCTTCTCTTTTTTGATCCTACCTTAAACTTTTGTAGGTGATCACTCTCCTCCTGGACCATGGAGCTTCTCTTAATTTGATATGGAGCTTTTTTAGATCTTAATGAATTTTGGAGTCTTATCTCTTCAATGAGACTAAAAGATGGTTTTCTAGGAACTACTTTAAATGGCCCTCTCTTGATCAAGTTGATTCTAGAAGCAGAGCCAAGGAATTCAGCAGAGTATTCATTATCCAGTGCTTCATCAGATGACCAGTTTCTGTCATTTCCGGATCCTTCATCCAGAACAAAGTTATTTGCACATCTGATATCCTCGCGTTCAACGGCAAAAGAATCTTTCTTATTAACCTCAATGGATGACTGAGTCACATCAGGAGCAGAACATCCAGAAGAGATGTTAGATGCTTCGTGCTCCTTCGAGGGAATAGAATTTCGGGCAAATCCAGTAAAGCATTTAGCAATATTGTCAGCACGGCTGCCCAAAGATGCACCAAATGAACCTGCTTGCTGTTCTTTCCTTGTTGAACTGCAACTCTCCATTATTTTTTTGGGCACATCTCTCCACTGAAAAGAATGAGAATCAACCCTCTTAAGATTTGGGGCAACTAAATTTTCATTCTTTTCAAAAGATTTAGCTCTCTCCTTCAGGAAAATACAATTCTCATCTAACTTCGAGTGAAACAAGCTTGTGGTTGCTCCACTTCTATCCTCTTCTTTTACCAAATTACAACAAGTATCACCAATTAAGTTGTATATCCCAGTCAAACAATCCGCTTTAACAGTACAGCTGCACTTTTCAGGTCCATAAGCATATAATAACCCTTGAGAGCATTGCTCTTTCTTGGTGTGAGTAAAGTTGAAATCAATTCCCCCAGGTCTGCATTTTATCGTTATGAGAAAGTAAAGAAAATCAGAAGAGAAAAATGTAAAAACGGGACATCACAATGCTTAACTTTAGAAAAATACACTTCAGCAAGCAATAGTCCTCTGATCAATTTGTCAGAGGGCCCAGCATCCTCCTCTTTCCCTTAAATAGTTTACAATATGAAAATATGCCAATTGCATTCAAGTAGAAAAACAATATTGCAAAAAATTGCATACTCGTCCCATATCATGATAGAAAGAGAGCTCTTTGGTAATGGTGTCTACGGTAAGTTTTCAGCCAAAAGATTACACATATGCATTTATGCTCGGAGCTAAGATACCAAAGCATTTTCAACGGATGTTCTTTAACCAGGAAAATCAAAGGTCAGTTAATAATACTTACCTCACAAAAAGCTGTTCCACAGGAGGAAGATCACAATCTTCAGTGTACAAAGACCTTCCTGGTGGGAATGATGAAAAAGTTTAGAGCTTATTCGAATCAAAATTGTTATAGATATGCTATTTGCTAGTGAAGCTTTATAGGAACAGTCTCGAAGCAAAATACATAATTCATGCAAAGATATTAAAAGGATAAAATATTAGCATGTGACGGCGCAAAGTTACCGGTCATATTACCAGATCTTTCACTGTTATGACCCATCCAACAAATAGTACCAGGTGACATCAACGTCTCTCCAACTTCAGGAATTTTTGGCATCCTTGAAGAATCAAGCAGATGTATGTGATCCTCTGACATTGGAGGGGTGATAGTAAACAGTGACTGTGCACATGGGTTTTTTAGTATCTCAAACTCTTGGGGACTTCTGACAGAAGCAGCGCCATTATCTCTATGAGGTACTCCAAGCATGTTCTGCAGAGCAAGCCTTTTCATATTCTCATCCTGCAAACCTGAGCTTATTCTGCTATATTTTTCTGTCGACAATGTTGGGGTTGCACTTTGAACAAAAACTGAATCTTTGGAGGTACACCCTATTGAAATTTCCTTAGAATTTGTGGAATTTTTGGCATGTTTAACATGATCATGATTATAGTGCCTAACATCAGAGACAGAAGAAATTCTCCAGCAATTGTTTAAGACGTTTCTACCAAGTGATTCATCCGTAATCATGGCAGATGTCTGGTACATATTGGGGCTTTTCTCATGAAAGGCAGGGGAATGATTTGAGGAACTTTCGCCCAAAACTACATTAGAAGTACTTAGACCATCCTTAAATGTCTTGAAGAATTCAATGTTTGATTTAGTTGAACCAAGCAAGCCATCCGCAGCATATTCCACTTCTTTGCCCTTGTTCATATGAATCTGTGCATTTGACAAACTGGTACCAGCCACTTTACTCCAAGGAAAACAAATTTCCTCACTTTTGGAAACATGAGATTCATAATTCAGTCTCTCACTGATAACATGACTGTCACTGCCATTATCATAAGTATTTCTGGATTGCCATTTCATTTCAGGGTTCTTGAAGCATGAAAGCAACAGAAGATTCAGGTCAGTCGTTTCCAAGTTGGATGAATCTTTCTGATAATCAGTGATGGTACCATAGGCTCCTCCCACATGGCATGAATGCTCCAATTGAGTAGGTCCTCTTCTTTCAGATAGATTACAAGCAATATCAGCATACTGAAGACTCCACTTACTCTCTGGCAATTCATTACCTGCTGCATCACTCAGGTTAAGCAGGTTACTTAAAAAAGCAATTCACCCACAAAGTTAGGGAATGGGGGAGAAAGGCAGGTTCATTCAATAATGTAAAGGCCAAGCAAAAACAAAGTCGACATACTTTTCTGTTGATTCTTGTCAGGAAGAAACATTTTTGGGGGCTCAGCATGCATGCCATTCAGATTATACCCAAAGGCAGGTTGAACTTTAGTCTCCTCCAATGCCTGACTTTGCTCTGGTGGCTGCCCAAGTCTCAATTCAATATTGGAAGAAACTCCTGGACCCTCAACAATGAAACTAGTATTTCTACCGACACTAAATCCATTGCGTGCCATTTTTAAGTCTTGAACATTAGGGAGGGCAGGGAAAGTTTCACTTCCACCAATTGAACCAAGTTTTGCTGTAGTAAACTGAGAAGCTTTCTCGGTGTTTATGCCAAATGAGTTTAGCATTCCCCATATCTGCTGATCAGCTACGTGATGCAGGTTTCCATGAGAACTGTTAATGAAGCACTTTGAGAGAGGATTGCTGCATCCTTGTGGAGTCCTGTCCTTTTCATGGTATGGGTATTCATTAACAATGTCCCTACAACTCCGATTTTCCTTTGAATTCATCACACTATATTGTTGTTGCTCATAGCTTACTGAAGTCCTAAAAGGGAAAACTTGATTCAACAAAACGGTATTGTTTGACATGTCAGCTATAGGACGGTTTGTCAAACCAAAAGCTGCTGAAATCTCTTCAGGCCAATCCCATCCTCTGTGACCTTCCAATACCCTAATCTAAAGCATGTTAAAAAATAATCACCTTGGTGTCCCGAAGGATGCTCCAAATGTTTGCCCATGCATTGCAATTTCAATCCAAATATAAATGGAAGCTCAAGCTTTATAAAATGGTAGGTAGGAAGCAGAATGGCATTAATAAGCAACTGATTCAATAAAATATATCCCATAGATATGGAAAGCACTCAGTGAGACTGATGCAATCCCACTTTGAGTGCCACACATGCCTTTTTGTGGACATCACCATCATGATTTTAGATAGTGAGATATCCAGAACTTGACAAAAGAACAAAACAACATATATATACAAGATGACCGTAAAGCTTTAGGTAGATTTTTCCCTAAGATATTTACTACATTACCATGAAGCATTATACACCGAAAGGATTTACTAATATTGTCAAGTATGATATAAAACTAATGAATTTCAAGATCAAATACAAAGAAATTCGTTCTGGAAACTAGAATAAATCTTTTCAAACAATCAGAAGTATGCAGAATAAACATCACAGCTATATGCTAGGGCCAGGAAATCAGAACTCTTCTCATGTCAACACAAACATTAAGCCTCTGTACAAAGAATCTCTCTTTATACAGATGACCAGCCTGAGAATTCAGCAGGAGGAGCAAACATAAATGTATAATTTCAGAATTCCAAAGCCAAGGTACTAGCAGGATCGCCTGGTCTTACTTTGTCTTTATCTATATTTTACAAGAGGACATCTTTTTGAGTGTCAGAAATGGAATGCATAGGCTAATGCACTAAACCAAGTAAAAATTAACCTACCCCAGATTTGGAAAAGAAGGTCTTCCACCAGTGAGCTACAGTTTCTCCATTGTCCATACGAACAGCATACCCAGGATTAACATCACATGAACCGGAGTGCTGCTAAAGAATTCCAGTTTAATATACATTTTCCATGAGAATAAAAATTCGATGTTCACCAATATATCATAGACCAAAGCACAAGAAATTAGGGAGCACAACTGGAAACAGCATAAGTGATTACCTCTGAGAATCTAGAGATAGACATATACAACCCATGGCATGCGCAAACAACTCCAAGAAGCCCAGTATCACTGAGAAATAAATTTCCACCTTTTGAATGATCCAGTTAGTGCAGATCAACATGGCATTCAGCAAAAATATCTTTAGCCACAGAAGAGTATCAAAAACTTACTTGTGCCAGAACAGAAAACACGAGGGAAACTGCTGGAAGGATTATGCCCATGATGGTTAGCAGAAACATTGCTTTCAACAGGAACTTTCTGCAAAGCTGTTACATCCGCATACTTCTGGAGCTTCCAAGTGTTAGGAAAGATTGAACTGACATTATCGTTTCCAATTAGAGAAGAAAAACTCGCTATGTCTTTCTCATGGGTGTTTTGACATGCTACTGCATATGATTTCTGAAAATTTAAGTTGGCAGCCTTAAGTACTGCAGAACTGTTGCCACAATTCACAGTAGAATTAAAGGAAATAAGCGGAAGAAAGACCTCTGCAGATATCAAATTTTGGTAGTCAGTGCTGTGCGGCCATAAGCTAGGAAGGCCTGGAAGTCTACTCCCTGTGGTAAAGCCATGCGGGGTCCCACGATTTAGTGAAACCTGACTGGAGTCATGAATAGGCTTTGCATCCAATAAATGCTGCAAATCACAGGAGACGTGCACTGAAGGCCCCGAAAGAAGAGATAGAAACGTAGCTCCAAGATCAGCATGGGGCAAGTTGTCGAGACCATGCATGTTAGAAATCATATGCTCTTGAGGCATTTCACTGGTTAAAGACATTGATTCTGGCGGAAGTTGCAAATAAAGATGACAATCGGCATTGGGAAACTGTTGGGGGCAAAGCTAGGGGAGAAGAAATTTAATCTCATAGACTCAGCATCACAAAATGAAATTTTTGAGAGATGAAGGCTACTTCTTTAATTTTAGTGGGATGTCTAGAACAGCAGAGTGACAGTTACAATAGGAAAGAATAATATAACAAAAAAAGTGAACTTTATCTCGTGTCTAGATTAAATAAGATATCCCATGAGCATAATCACGTTCATACATATAAGCTCAAAAAAAGAAGAAAACACAGTGTGTTCTGCTCCATTAATCACATACTGCATGCAGAAAATTCGAAAAAAACCAATAAAGCATATTTACTTTATGAATCCAAGAGGTTTGTTCCCAACATTCTAAGTTTAGATTAAGCTTTTGAAAATTGTCCTTCGATTTGTAGACCACAAAGACATTTTATTTTAGTGAAATAGATTTCAATATGCATCCTCCTAACTCCTAGTGCAACTAAAAATTACATAGACAATGTCTTCATTGTCATCAATGCGAATTTTGAGATTCTCACCCCAAATATAGTTAGATAATGATCATAAGATGCTTTAATGTTCATCAAGTGGAAGCAACATCTAATCATACCAATTACAAGACATCAACCAGCATTTGGGAAGCAGTATTAAACTATCATTTTTAAAATGCGAAAGGCCACATTGACTGCAATTATGATTGCTGAATTCCAGTTAAAATCATCCAAGCTGAAAACATTGCTATCCAAAACCAAAAGATTTAAAATAAGCTAAAATTTCAGGAATGCTAATGTCGCATTAACTCTTACTCTGCCATAACAGGGTAAGAAAGTATAGCTACGCCACCAGTTCTTAAAAAAAGCAGCGTGCTTCCATCATTTTTTGTTGAATTAAGATAACTTATTTCTAAAGAGTGACAGTCTGCCGAACAATGAACTCCCGATATTTACAGAATCCACCCAAAAAATGATCTAGACACGTAATTGCACTATTTACAAAACCACAAATCCAAACCTCATTGCGCGCAAGGGCATCTATCAGCCTACCCAAGCAAAACAAACACTGTATGTCGTAAATTGTACATGAATCGCGGTACATTTTCCATTTCATGCAATTAATAAAGCCCATCAAGCTACAATATTTGGACTATTCCAAAAGCCAACCAAGTTCCCCACAAATTTCCTCAAGACATTGAACATGTAAGAAAATCAAGTACCAAAACATAAAAAGAAAAAAATGGTGCGTGCGTATGAATGTAAGACACCTGAGCATGGGAATCATGCGATGATGCCGCTACCTCCGCCGGTAACTGTTGCCACATCGACCCACATTTGCTTTGCCACGAAGTGTCCATTTCAAACGCGGAAAATCCTAACCTTCCTCCATAAAACCCGTAGAATCATCAATTTAAGTCCAAATAAAAACTAAATTTAGGAATTCTGTGAGCTAAATAGACAGGAAAGAGAACAGAGAGTGCTTGAGAAAGAGAAAACGAAAGGATATAGATACAGATGTTTGTATGTATAAACGAAGAAACGCAGAGCGAAGAGCATTCAGTGAGTAGGAGTGTGTGTGTGAAAATGATGACGGGATAGCCTGACACAGAGCGAGAAATGAATTTTTTATAAGCAGGAGTTCGAGGGACAGAGCTGTCGAAATACTAACGATGCGGCGCGTGTAGTTCATCGCGCGATCTCTACCGTCGAATTATTCTCGTTGTAGTTATAAAGCCGTAGGATTTTATTGTTGCGAGTACAGATAGTTTTGTTTCCTCTTTTTTATGGGAAAAAAGCGTAGAGGGGTGTCAGAGTGAATGGGGGGTCACAAATGGCGGGAAAGCGACTGGATATGGGTCCCACTTCCTGAGTTATAATCTGATACTTCTCCACTACAGTAGAGCAGATTATTGTGGACCGATTAACATGTAATTGGGCTTTTGATTGGCCCAACCCTAAATGTAACCAATGCTTTCCAGTTTCCATCAGGCATCAGTTTATAAAAGTTCAAAGGCCCGCCCAACAGTCACTAGTGAGGCATAGGGCTGTCAACATGTCGGATTTGGATTGAATTTGCTATATTTGAATTCAAATTTGATTAACAAAATTAATATTCGAATTCGATCCAAAATTCTATAAGATCTTTGTTAATCAGTACCATATCCGAATTCGATGGATATCCGAAATTCGATTAAAAAATTCGACCCGATTTATTTGTTTCTTTTTTTTCCCCTTTTAAATGTTATAAAAATATTGTATTTATAAAGTAAATATATGTCATATTTGAATTTTTAATAATTTTTTATTATATATTTATTCAAAGGTTAAATATTTTAATACTAAACTCATTTTTCACATTATATTAATGTATATATGAACTATTATATGTTATTATTTTTGATATTTTATCAATGTTCCTCTTTTTTTTAGATTAAAAACTCATTATTAATAGTATAATATAGACGTTAATATTGATATTAGGTCAATATAATACATAGATTTTATTTTAAAATCTTTATTAATATTATATATAAGAGTATTAATTTAATAAAAAATATTAAGGTTCGGATACGAATCTTTAATGGATCGGGTTGCTTAATTCCATATCCGATTCACTTATTTCGGATTTTGAATATTTATAATCGAATCTAATTCATCGAACATTTTAATCAGATAAAAATCCTAAAATTTAGATCGAATTCAAATTGGACTCGAATTAAAGTCCGATCCATTGACAGCCCTAGTGAGGCATAGCATTATGTACTGATTTGAAAATTGTTTGCTTGAACCCACCCACGTAGAGTCAAGCCCAACCATGTAGAAAATCATACCATGAGTGATCGGCATATTTGAATTCATATAGAACCCAAAGAATAATGAATACATAAGACTGCAGAAGTGATTCCACAACCACTAGCTTTGTAGGAAACCATCATAACCAACACAATATGATGAATCAAATAATCGAAAGCTAGCTACTTAGCTTAAACACAAAACTTATTTCAAACCAATGAGAACGGAGGCTGGAGCATTATATATGTAATTGTAAAAGTTTATAATTAATATGCATGTTAAACCACAAATAGATCATAATGTTGCATAAGAACTATATATATAAGACAAATTAGCCAACATGAGTAAATATGATCATTTGTTTGTAGGATGAGGAGATTGATCAGCCATCGTGCCCATCCATGTAGGGGGCAGCATCCCAGTTTGCTCATGCACGGTCTTGAATAATGGCGGCAACATTTTGTAAACCCCTGCAACTTCTTTCATTGCGCCATTAGTCCCATCAGCACTCTCTTGATTTCCAGTTGTCCAAATGCTGATCTTCGGCTGCAGGCCACGGACAGCTTCTGCATTGATCTTGGCTACTTCTTGGTACATTCCGCCACTGATCATCAAGTAATCCCTCAACGCTGCATAGTTTCCTCCCACTGCATCAAGAAGGGTGCGTACGTAAGTCCCCTGAGCTTCTGCCAGCGCTATCAGCCCTTCCGCTTCCTTCTTCTTGGCATACAAATCTCCATCAACTTTTTGTTTGCGCCCATAAAATGCAGCCTCTGCTGCAGCTTTCTGGGCCTGCGCCTCTTTCTCCTTTTCGTAGAGGTATGCTTCCGCGGCTTTTTGTTTCTTGTACAGTTCCCAATTGGCCTCTTGCACCTATGTTTTGGTGAAAAAAGAAGATTCAAGAAAAAAAAGTTGGCTTTAATGTTTTATATATTTGGACATCCATCTATGAAATTATTTTATTTTGACTCTTTCAACATTGCAAATGGATGGTCCGTTATTTTCTTACTCAAAATGATAACAAATCCCCTTCTTCTCGCTCTTCTGTCTCAGTAGTCTATCCCTTTGGGTTGAATAATTGAAAAAAAACCAAAAAAGACAAAAAAGGAGTTTTCAGGCCCAAACTCATGACTAATTATACCATATATTTCAAGAGGACTGACTCTACTTATAGCCATTGTACTTGTACTTAAAAGGTTTCTTGCCATTCACATGGCTTACTGAATGATACACAATCAACAAAAGCCTCTAAATGAGAATAAAGGGACAAAAAACTGATAATCGCAGTCTTCAAATATGAGATATAATGAGGCCTTGATGATTAATTTGACCCTCATAGATAGATAAATAGCTCATCAAATTCGTCAATATTGGATTAATCTGAAGCATCTCCAGTCGTTGAAATCAAGGATATTGACAGTCCTTACCTTTTGATAAGAACTCAGTCTGATTATCCCTAGATTACTTGCCATAGATTAATTTTCACTCCAACTTGCAGAGTCTCATCCCATAGATGTCATGCCACTACTTATTTGCTTTAATGCAACTCAGTTATGGCTTGAAGATATCATAAACTGCTTAAATGACATAGATTAGTTTATGGCGCAAGCATATCAATTACCTTGGTCTCATATTCGACACTGGCTTTGCTCAAGAATTCAGCCTTAAGCTTCTCTGTCCGCGTCAATGCATTCATCTGCTCCACCTGTCTCTGCAGCTCTGCATCCCTCAACGCCACCGCCTTATTGGCCTCCACCTCCGCCACCTGCGCCCCTTTAGCCCACCCGGCCTTCTTTTTTGCAAGCTCGGCGTTGGCCTCAGCCACCTCAGCCTCCTTCTGATTCTCGTACACCTTAACCTCAGTCCTCACCTTTATTTCCTCTTTCTTTCCTTCTCCTTGCCTTTGGGTCGATATGATCTTCGTCTCTGCATCAATTTTGGCTGCATTTTGAAGAGTTTGACCTTCTCTCAGCTTCGAACCAATCTCTCCCTTCATCCTGGCCTCTGCAACGTCGACTTTGGCCTGGTTCGCGGCTTCCATCTGGGTTTTCTGCCCCAGATAGGAGAAATACTCGTGCCCCGGCACGTCAACCAGCTGTTTAACATTTGCATTGTAGATCAACAGCCCAAATTGGTTCAACTCCAGCTGAACTTTCTCAAAGACTTCCTGCTTAAACTCTTTGGTCCCTTTGAAAACCTCCTCCATTGTCATGGAAGCCGCCAAAACTCGAGTCTCCCCTTCAATAATTCCCTGAACAAGATCTTTGACGTGATTTGAGAGCTTGTCGTGGGGAGAGATGAGCTTGGCGTACTTGAGGAGGCTGGTCTCATCATCGATGCGAGGGCCGATAGTGAAGACAGCGGGGAGGACAAAAGGGAGCTTCTCGGCGCTCATGGCTTGAACCTCAAAGGTGTAATTCACGGGGGAGACATCAAATATGCTGTAGGACTGGCCTGGAAGAATCCATGCTTTCTTTGCGATTTTAATATCAGTGATCCCAACGCCGGTGATCACCAGGTACTCCGATGCGCTTGCAACTCTATACATGGATTGGTTTGGTTGCCCAAGGAGACAGATTTACAGCGCTAGAGTGGGGTAGGCTTGGTGCCTGGGTATGTAAACCAATATTCCCATATATAGATAGATGGATGGATATTTTAGTGAAGTTTTAATTTCGTAGTATGTGGTTTGTCAACTCTCACTCGTTCTTCTAATTTTAATTGAAGAAAGTTGAAATCGGCCATATGGCGCATTTTAATAGTTGATAAATATTCCATATCTGTCCTAATTTCATACTAAGACTTTAAGAACCATTATTTTACAACAATTACTCTGGTACCAATGAGTTCACAAGGAATTTGTTTGCAATTCTCGTTTACCTGGCATCATTTATTTATTACCTGGACGATGATAATAATAAAATCATTCTGTCATGCATAGCTTACGTAGCACCATGTCCAAGTCAAATTACTCAGAAGCTTACTCGACTGTTAAGACAAAACTTCATCCATGACTTGTACTTCTAGTTTTCCGTCGAGATTGTCAGCTTTATAAAACTAGGAAGTTTCCTAAGAATTTCTAAGAAGACTTGGGCGGATGAGACATACGAGTAATTGTCCATTTGCACCAGGGCATTGATTGCTCATAATAAAATGTTTGATCTTATCACTATGTCATTTGTCAACTGCTTTAATTATTGTATTGCTTATAAGAAAGAGAGAACGTAACCAATTTATGCGCTCCCACGTTCTAACTCGCGCAATTTCCAACCTGCCAAGTCGCGATTATGTCTTACTCGCCAAAGACTTGAACAATGTACACCAATAAAATTGCTTTCGTAGTCGATGATAATGCCAATTGCAATAACAATAACGGTGCTTAAATTTTCTTCAGGGAGTTATGATCATGAAAATTCTCAGATCACAACATTGAATTTAGCATATGAGTTTTATGATCACAACATTGAATTTAGTATATGAGCATTATGATCTTGAAATTTCTCAAATGCCAACGAAGCTTTACTTGGTCAACCTTAACTATTTTAATAGAAACAGATGGAGGTTCATCAGCCGGCTTTCACGTCCCACGCTAGACCACATCACACGGGGGCATCTCACAAAGAACAGTTAAGACTTGATCTTGTATTTTGCAGTAACGGCAATTGTCCCTCACAGATCCAAAGAATAAAGTTTTAATACTTATAAAATACACCAATCAAATGTGCTTAACAAACCCCTAAATTTGATTAAAATCTTCTAGCACATTCTCAATTCACATTATGAATTCCATAGATGTCCCAATCTCCAACTAGATGACACTAAAACCGTTCTTAACCAACTGCCTATACCATAATTCAGATTTATGGCAGCAAAGCAAAACAATCTTGGGAACATCAACCATGAAGCAAATGAAGCAAATTAAATCACAAAGCATAAACATAGTCCGAGGAAGATTAATTTGAAAAATGATGCATGCATCTTTAAACTCTTGAAAATGAACCGCAGACTAAGTTTCACAAGTATCAAAAAAGGGATGACAGAGAGTATAAATTCACAAAATACAAAAATTTAAGCCATCATGGCAAAGTCAATGGTAATAGTTCCAACTGAAACAGTGCGTTTAAAATCCATTCTCCCAAAACCTCTTTAAAATAACAAGAAATTCAGATTTGCCTAACTCACATCCCTGTGAAAGCCTTCTTTCCACGACCAGAAGAGCCAGCAGGAATCACTTTAAGAACATTAAACCTCACAGTCTTTGACAAGGGCCTGCAAGGTGATAAAGAAACCTATCACATATAAATTCCAGAAGTTTGAATAGAAATAATAAAGAAGATGTAATACTAGCCTGCACTGGCCAATAATGACATGGTCACCCTCCTTCACACGGAAACATGGGGATATGTGTGCTGGAATATTTGAATGCCTCTTCTCATATCTGTAGGTTACCATGAAACAATCAGAAAAACCAGCAACATAATGGCTACTTTACTAAAAGTGATGCCACACCTTTGGTATTTCTTCACCCAGTGCAGGTAGTTCCGCCTAACAATGATAGTTCTCATCATCTTTGCACTGTGGCAGGTCCCAGCAAGGATACGGCCTCTGATGGATACATTTCCAGTGAAGGGGCATTTCTTGTCAATGTATGTGGCTGGAAAAGAGGTATGTATTTGATACTCAATACATAATAGTAGGACAAACAAAGCATGAATAACAAACATAATAGCCAAAATACATATATGAGGTGAAAACTAGGAAATGAACTTTTTGTCAAAGAACTAAGTCACAATATCCCAAAACAACAATGATAGGCACAACAAAAGAACATTAAGAAGTTTAAGTTTAAGTCAACAAGAGATGAATTCATTCAGTTTTAGCAATAATGAAGTAATGCCCACTTAGAAGAGCCCATGGTGCATTGGAAACAAAAAATCTACAAAAACAAAGAACACCATTTAAATCTTTCATAGATGTCAAAGTTTGATTATTCAGTTAAAAAGATTATATAATCAGAAGGCCAAAATTGCCAACCAAACTACAAAGGTTAAGACCCAAATAGATACAATTCATATAATGTTTAACTACAGGTGAAACTAAAGCAACATGCTCAGAATACTCAACACTAATCAATAGCTCAGCCAGGGAGGAGAAAAAAAAACAATGCAACTCATTCCGATATATTAAACATAAAACAAAAAAATAATCCAGATTTCATACAAGATTATTAAGTAAATCGGTTGTGCCAACTTGCAAAAACATGCCTGACTATAACAATACAGGTATTACAAAAAGCACGGACTACCAATCATAGCAAAACCAAGAGAAATCAGAATCACATACCAGAATACCAGAGAGTTTTTAGAAGCCTTATAACATCATTTATAACAAGAAGAAGAAAATATTACGTAAGAGGAAAGCTAAAAGCAAATATAATTAACATAGTTGGACCTTCAATGGCCTCGCGAGGTGTTTTAAACCCTAATCCAATGCTCTTCCAGTAGCGATTCCCTCCCTTTCCAGGCGCCTTACCCTTCCCTGACTTCTTGGAGCTACAAATAAAACGGGCCAAAGAAATGACTACAAATTGAAACCAAACAGATTTTCATTTCTTAACTAGTAGCACAAATAAACGCAAAGAAAACCCTTCTGCTACAATTACCAAAACATGCATCCTTTAATAGATAAAACTCAATTTCGACCACCAAGTTTGCTCATAGATCATAGTAAACAAGCATTATTACATTTACAAATCTAATACTGCGTAAATATGCTCTTACCAAAGGAACACTTTAGGCTGCTTCAAGAAAGCCTTCTCAGTCTGCAAATCAATTCAAATTACTAACGATTTAAATCCACCAGATATTTCGCACCGTATGTAATGTATGTTTATAAATATATATACATATACACAAACATAAACAATGAATACAAAGAGAATGTGCTAGGAGGCTCGTGCTTGATTGAAGAATTTACCTGTTCCGCCATGGCTGCGTGCTATGGAGTGTGCGTGCGTGAGTGAAAATGGTGAAGAGGGGGGCGCAGCAGCAAAAACCCTAGAGACAACAGCTGAGAATGAAGTGGCATATTTGGAGATTTATACGTAAGATACCTCCGAATCCTGAATGGGCCTAATTTCATAATAAAGCCCAATGTAACTGCAGCCCATTAGCTTTTAGTCATAAGGTTGATCAAAAGCTCATACGTCTGACCTACTCTCCATGGGCCAAACTACAAAGTACAAAATGTAATACTGTATTATATTAAACATTTTCTTGAATATTAAATTTTTGGGAGAATGTTTGGTTATGTTTTTTTTGTGATTTTATGTGTTTATTATATATTTTGAGAGAATAAATTATTGAAAAATATAAAAATTATTTTTTGATATTTTGTTTATATTTTGGGATAGACATTTTTTACTATAATAGCAAATCAATGTTTTTTTTTTTTGTTTGGTTTTTTGGTGAAAATGGAATTGAGTGATTCTTTTAAAGTTAGAATAATAATAAAATATATAATATATATAACATGTATGTATGTATTAAAAAATATGTGTTTTGAAGGGAAAACAAATATATGTTTGGTTATGTTTCCCCAAAATAATATTGTTCTGGGGAAACATAACCAAACACTCCCTTAATTATTCTTTTATCATAGCATTCCCACACTCTCTCTTCTCGTGAAAAAGAAGAAGAAGAAGAGGAAGAACAAGAACAAGAAAATGTGCATGCCGACACATTTGTTAAAAGGTTGAACAACCATGAGCTAACTTAATTTGCTTAAACCCTCGATTGAATTTTAACCTAGTTGATCCATTAAAATTAAGATTGTTTTAACTTTAAAGTCTCGTTGATTATAAAGTAAATATATATAGCTCAAACAATTTTTCTCACCCCAAATGTAGATATAAATCAAGACAAACCGAACACTTTTTAGAAAATTACACAAGTTCATTAAAAATCAATTGATCTTTATATCATTTTGATTTTCACCTCTTTTTATTGTTATGAATTTATTATTCTATGTTTGAATTTCTATTTTTTCTCAGCTATTCTTGAAACTTAATGTTTTAAGTTTAGTTTCAAACCGATTTATTATAAACTCTACATCAATGCATGCTTACTTTTGTAGAGCAAAACCGACTGTTGAATAATTATTTGAAAGTTTTAAAAGTTTAGAGGTATTCGATATAAAGACTGCAGTTAACCCAAATGTAGCTAATGAATGAAGAATCATAAAATACGGTAGTAAAGTCAAACAATTGGCTAAAAGACTATGAAGAAGGCCAACTATATGTACCTTTTCTTTCTGTATAAGTGTACGTAATACAAGAACTACTGTTTCTCTACCATGTTATACACGAAGAAAAATATGTATACTGTCCCTTCTAAGCCAAATATCGTTTCAAAAGCAACCGATCATTCCCTCTGCATCATTGGAAACAAAAAATTACTTCCCACCATGTAATGTGAGTGTGAATTAACAAGAAAATACAAGTGCTGATGAAATAAAAGAATGGAAACAGATCCTACCCTTTGACGTTTTAAATTTTGCTGGGACCAACCTCTGCACCTACGACGTGAAGAAGCAGCCTCCCGCTCAGCATTCTCATCAGCAGCCTGCATGAATGCTATCTTAATTAGCATCACTTCTCAAATGCAAGGAAGAGAGAAGAAAGAAACTCATACAATCTATTCTCAAGGTTGTGATCCTTTCAATTTGAAACGCATGGAAAGGCCGCATTTACCTGTGGCTCAACGGAGTTGGCTCCTTCAGTGGAAGGCATATTTGATCCAGCTCCAGTGTTCTCAGAGATCGTCATTGCCTGATGCAGTATATTAGATAAAAGTATCCCTTCATCACTGATGTTAGATGCTGCTTCCTGAGAATTATCAACATCGGAACCTGAAACTGTTGGGAAAAGGTTGGAATTGCAACCGTGGGAATGCTGCCCTGGAAATATTGTCCTTGGCAGCTGCTCAGGTCCACTTGGCATTGAAGAAGGGAACCCTTGGTCATTAAGCACTTCAGCAGGTGAACTGCTGCTTCCTGAAAAGAGTTTGTCACCAGTAATTTATTCAGTTCTCATATGAACAACCATATCAGGCAATTTTGAATTGACTTACCATTCTCTCCGACAATTCCAGTGTTTTGGTGTTGTGTTGTTGGGGGATCGGGCATGCGTTGTTGTTCGGTGTTGCCATCAGGATCCTGATGTTGATCTGATACTTGAGAAGCACTTGTACCATTAGGATTTGCTGAAGTTACATTTTGAACTCTAGCCGAAAATGGGTATAAGATCCCTGTTGAACCACGAGATGAATCCGAACGACGTCTGACAGATGAACCAAAGTAAGCTCTAAAAGAAACTCCCAGTGCTCGGTGCTCACTATTGTGTGAATTTGAATCGAGTGGTGCAGCATCTTGCTGACTAGAATCTACAGTATTGGGTAAACCTAATTGCAAAAACAAGAAAATGTGGAATTCAAAGCTATTTAAGCCTGCAAAATCTGCAGATTCCCAATATCATAAAGGAAAACTCTATCAAACCAGAACTGGTCTGGCACCTGCTATTCTGAACTCAATCCTTCTTGGGAGAAAGGTTGGACTCACAGAACCGCCAGACAACATGGAGCCCTGTTGAACATTTCCAAGAGGAGTCGAACCATGACTTGCCCCTGATTGGAAAGGCAGTGGCTGTATATACAGAGTCAGTAAATCAGAAATTTCACAACCTGGGGAAGGAAGATATATAGTTAATAACCAAATACTACCCGAACCATGATGGAATTGGGCCCCGTTGAGGATATGAAGACAGTCGGTCCTGCATTCACCAATGCATCCGCCTGAGGAAGAAGGAAAACAAATATCCCACATCAGATAACAGTCTTCCAAACAGTCATTCTTCGACAAATTACTTTTGGTAACAGCAGATGGGAAATATGGTGCTGCAAAATTAAAAATTTTATACAAATAGAAAGTAGATGAACACACCGGAGTTTCACCCATTCGTAAGGTCGTTATTGCTCTACCAAGCTCCAGCAACAAAGCACCTAAGTTTTGAACAAGAGATCCTGATCTTATAGCATCAGATTGAAATATTGACCTCTCCAATGCATCAGTCATGCTTGAATTGCACTCAAGTTGTGCTGCAAGTTGCTGCATCAAAAAATAAGAAAAAAAAAAAAAGAGTTGCAGAATCAAACCCTGTAATCACCAGCATTATCTTAGATGGTTATGAAAATTTGAGTATCTGATGTAGTCAGATTCAATGTTAAAAAAATCGGCTTTAATAATTTAACTAAGAGAGGGATTGATAAGGACACAGTGCATGGGAGCATTATCGTTGTATTGCCATATAGCTACCTCATCCAACTAACTCTGATCTGTTTTCCCCAGTGAACAAATATATTTCCTTAATTTCTTTCAGGTCATTAGTTTAAGCACATACCAATAAGCATTCAGTGGCTTCTTCAGCAAGCAGTTGTCTAGTAGACAATATCACCTCCGCCAAGAACTCCAGCATGAGAACACCTCTGGACTCACGTCCATCACTCCCAGGAAGACCGACGTTTCTGGAATTTGCATTTTGTTCTCCAGCTGGAAGGCCCAAAACTCAACAACTTAAGCTAATAAAAAGCCAATGGAGCAACTGGAGGGAAAAAAGTTCAAATCAAAGAGAAAATTCCAGACCATTGGCAAGAAATTCTCGCCTCAGGTGACTCAAGTACTGTAATAGTGTAGTCAACGATTCAGGAATAACCTGCAACAAAAATATTAATATGAAATAACATTATATGCACTAAGAGGAATATCAGAAGCGCTTCATAGTCTTTTACTCAAAGGATATATATATATATATATATGTTACTATTTTCATCCAAAATATTGAAGTTGATGTCTTGTAGGCAAGAAGAACCAATTAAAAAGGCTACCGGAGGCCTCATGGATCCCACAGGAACAGCTGTTAAAGCTGCTTGGTCAGATTGCAGATTGCTAGAACTTCTCAGACCACTGAGGCCAGGTCCAGTTGAGAGCCCATCTGAAGGATGTTGCTGTCCATGAAAAACATGTAGAAGTCATTAAATCCTGTTGGAGAAGTATGAAATCTAGTTCTCATCCGTGAAGAATCACGCAAATAAAGATGGGCTTATGTCAAAGCCAGCATAGAATAGAATAAAGAGCTAAAGGCGAAATCTGAACAAACTCACATTGAGATCAATACCTTCATGGCCAGTTCCAAACAATGTGATTCCAAAAGAAAGTATAGCTGAAATAATCTACAAGACAAATGACCAAAAACATGCATATATTATTTTGAGGCAATATGATCTATCTTTTGAAAGCCATATGCTTACCTGACTAAGATCTCCAGGCTCTGATATATTGAAGGTACCAAGGAGCATACCAGGACCTTCTTGAGTGCCTGGACTATTACCAGTAGTTGTTGCATCAACTGCTGCAAATACAAAGAGCTCGATATTCAGATTACTAGCTGCATGGCCTACAGGTATCTCATGAACTGAGAGGAAATAAACTACTGGAATTCACACTTCACATGGTCATATAATTATAATTATAATAAAAAAAAAAGAAAAAGAAAAAATGGGAAATGAATTTAGAGTCTGCAAATGTGGCAGAAACCAGTCTATCTTGCAAGATACGACCACATGCACAATAACACAGATAGATAATAGGTCATTGTTTCTTATAAGTGTCTTGTGGCTGCTTAATTGACTATAGCCATGACTACAAAACTTATTTGACATAATATTGATTGTTACGGGATACATGTTTGGCACGGGTTATTTACTACCAAATAGGTCTTTTGATATATGAACCATAATTAGTGAAAAGGTGAGAAGAAGTTTTTTTATGATTATTCATTACTAAATAATATCAATCTATAATATGCCACATTGGTGCAAATTATAAAAATAAAATAATGTGGTTCCTGTAGCCGCACCAGAGAAATCCAAGTGAAAATTCATAACTCAATTTCCTTAGACAAATTCAAATAACTATCATCTAAAAATCTGAATCTACAATAAATAGCCCCTGCTTTAGATATGTCCCTTGAGTTATATTTCAGAAATAGTAAAAAATCCTTAAGCAATAGGATGATGTTACATGATATGATCATAAGATGATGCCCCTACTCCTCAACCAAACTCAGCATACTTTTGTTTTCACAATCCAGAGATAAGAGAAAAGTTATTGAGGCATCACATTCAGATCAACATTGAGATTCCAGTATTTTCTCTCATAGAATAAAGATCCAAAAGTCAAAAATAAAAAGGATTCTCAGTAACTGTAATATGTGATGCAATTAATTCAAAGATGAACTTTTTATACTATCTATTAATGAATAAACCATTTAAAATCAAATCTATAACTCCAAGGTAATCAAACGAAACCTGGTCGATCAGATGAGCTCTCTGGTGATGGAGCGGATGGTTGGCTCACGACCAGGTGCAGCGTGTGACCATCTTCCACATCTGCATATATACTTATTAAGGAACTCAAGCAAAAAGTCATAAAATAGGTAACACTACCATCCATTCCCAGATTTCAACAGATTAATTTGTGTAACTTACATTAAAAATATATCTTACTAGAATAACCAAAGGTCCAACAATCTTAGGAGATGCAATAATATGAAAGCTGTGAGGAAAACTTCTATATTGTACCTTGAGAAGCATAGATTTATTATAAGTTATCCTCACATGAAGAAGCACACACTCTCTTTTCTAATATTCACAAATAAAAGAAATATGATATGCTTTTGGCTTGTTTGAATACAAATTATTTTCTTCAAGCAAGTAAATCAGATAACATTATTGGATTCTCAAAAAGGCAGCTTCCAATAAACTTCCAAGTCTGAAAAAGACAAAAGACAAAAACAGACATAAAAAACAACAGAAAAATCTAAATAGTTTGTCAATCCCTTCACAGAACTTCAAAGCAAAGGAAAAACCCACAGCGTAGAGAATGAAAGGATACGGTAATCTGAGAGGAGATGATCATCCGTCAAAACTTTTCCACGGCATATAAGGCGTTGTTGCTCTGACAAGACACCAGTTAAGGAAGCAATCTTTCCCTTTAGTACAGGAACAGGCACCTGTAGCAAAAGTGCAAATTGAGAAACAGAGATTATTAGAAACCTTCAGAAAAGACCAATTTTACATCTTCCAGCCAGTGCCACATGCTTTAATATCATAATAGCTGCCACACAATTGATGCACGAGTCTGTATGAGGCCCGCGACAATTTATTCTTCATCTTGCAACAGCAGACATAACAACTAGCAGCTACAGCCTCTGAAAAATAGCTTCACCTCCCTAGATTACTCTTTCCTTCTCTTCTTCACATAGAAGCAGCCAATCCAGTGAACAGTTATTTCAACCAGTGCTACAATTGTAATTCCTGTCTCCATTTCTTAACTAATCAATCTTTATTCTTGAGCCCCAAACCTCCATGGGCTCTAATTTTAACATCAATCAACTCTCAATTTTCTCACGATTACACCCACCTCACAACCAGGTCCTTCCATCATCATATAGGATATCTAAGGAAAAATGTACATGTTTCAACTATTATAAAATCTGCTACCATTTTACACCACTAAAGTTGATCCATAAAAGTGAAAAAAATGTGGCAGTAGATTGAAATTTGTTTAAGAAAGAGAACTTTGTTCCAAGGGCTTAGTTATAAAAAACACACATACTTTCTGCCTCGATTCTTCACCTAATTTGGAATATATTTGTATGTATGGTTCAATTTTTTTCTGTCCATTTTTCACTATATCCATGGGAATCTCAATACACAAGTACAATTTTCATGCTCCAGGATGGCAAACATACACAAAGAGGGAGAGAAAGAGATAATGATTACATATATATTTGCATGTACTCTCATGCAATTATGCATGTATAGATGGATGGATAGATGGCATGCATCTTGAAAGTAAAAAGAACATTTTTCAGCATAATGAGAGAAGACGTAAAATCCTTTAATTCAGGAGGGTGAGATTCTCATGTAATGTATTCTTCTCCAGCACCAGAAACAATTTCCCTGTTATCATGACAAACCCATGAATGTGACAGTAGCTAACTAGTAAATAAGTCATTCAACAAAAAACTTAGTCAGGTTCTACAGGAGCCAATATCATATAAAGCCAGCAATTTCAAGTAACATAAACTTAGAAGTGAAATAAAAATATTACACATTTATCCACATGCAATGTGAAAGTTTGAGAATCTAATGTCTTGATCTTTATCTCAATGGTAGTTTCAGAGCATTCAGCTGCATCTTTTCCAGATATCTTTATATGCTCACCACCATTACTTCCCATCTTAATCAAGACTTTCAATGCCTGAAAATGATGGTTAGGTATTAGATAAGCTTTACAACCGCAACTAGAAAAAGTAAACATGACCACATATTTACCAAAATCACCCAACATAAAAATTAAATGAGCAGCAAGGAGGAAAAGAGTGAAGGAACAAGAATTTTCATGCATGGTAAAACCAGGGGAATCTTCCATCAAAAGATTGAGGGGTTGAGAAGATGTCGTTCAAGCATATTTAGACACTCATGTGTATTGTTCCAGAGAGCACTCAATTAACGGAATCCAGATAAATGCCAGTTTATTATTTCAGAAAAAGATCTTAATTGATATTCCTCCTCACTAGGCAATTCTCAAATCTCCAATGTGGAATATCTTTTCTTGGCGTTCATTCTCTTTAAAACCCCTATATATATATGTGTGTGTGTGCGTGTGTGTGTGTGTGTGTGAGAGAGAGAGAGAGAGAGAGAAAATGAAAAATCTTGAGGCGCCACCATGATCTCATTTTCTTCGGGTTGTAAAAAGATGACTGTGAAATGGTACCAAAAGAATCTCGTCTCTCCACTAGTAGCAGCAGTTTCTTGAGAAACAAAACCAAGAAACAACATTCAGCTACAATGGTCAGAGCTGCTACATTTCACAGAGACAACTCATCTTCAACTTCAAGTGAATGAAAGCCAAATATCAAGAATGGACATCAAAACATTTCTTTTATCCATCAAATATACTCAACCATACGATGCCCCGTCTATTTTCTTAGTTAAACATTGAAACCAAAAACAACCGTTTTTCAGTCCCAAAAATGATAAACAGTCATCCGTAATGGCTCAAACATAAATCCTCAAAAACTCAACACCTGTATATGTGTGTGTATGTATGTGTGTGTATATATATATATGTATGCATGCGCAGTAACTGAAGAACAACAAGAAGATTTTGATTGAAATAGCCAAAAAGATACCTATGATGGGAGGGATAGACTGACTGTGCCTTTCTTGGAAAAACGAAAAAAAAAGAAAGGAAAGAAGTAATAAGAGCAGACTCAGCAGAGCAGAAGCAGAGAGGAATGTATCTCTGGGTGCTTATGTGTCTTCTCTTCTGTTCCCTTTGTTTTTTTTTTTCAGTTGGTCCGTTATGTTTACCAAACGCT
Organism: Jacaranda mimosifolia; assembly: GCA_018894105.1. Classification (NCBI taxonomy): domain Eukaryota; kingdom Viridiplantae; phylum Streptophyta; class Magnoliopsida; order Lamiales; family Bignoniaceae; genus Jacaranda; species Jacaranda mimosifolia. The sequence goes on from CM032127.1 coordinate 238,200, forward strand.
CGGTGGGCCCAACATCACTCCCAGCGCTAAAAGTGCAACAGCAAGTCAGCATCCAAACGTCCCCTCTTCAAGGTCTTGGAAGTAGCCGTGTAAATGAAATGAAATGATTCACATACAGTTCGAGTTCATCAGTTATATGAGTCAAATTGAGTTCAATAATATTTAATTCGAAAAGTTCATGAGCTAAACATTTTTTTTAATATTTTGTATATATAATTATAATAACAAGGTTCATAAAAAAAAGTAAATAATAATAATAATTTGTTATTTAAAAAAAATAACAAATTTTTTTAAAAAATTTATAATTATAGATTTTATTTTGAATCTAAATGAGCTCGAATTACTTCAAACATATATGAGCTCGAATTCATTCGAACTTATACGAATCAAATTCTTTTACTAAATTGTGACAAGTCTTATCGAGTCAAGCTCGATAAGGCTCAATAGGACTCGCCCCAGCATTTGTCAATTCAATGAGCTAAGTTTAAGCTTGCTATATTCGGATTCAATTTGGTTAAGTTACACCCCTACTTGGAAGTCAAGAAGACGAATATGTGGGCTTTGGGCCTCCGCCCTATCTAAAGAAACCAAATCAACAGCCTGATTTTTGTGGGCTGGGCCTGGAAGTATTGAATCCTTTTCATTTGCTCCAAGGCCATTTCTTAACAAGCTAAAGGTTTACTTGGTAAAGGATTGATTAATGATAACCCCATGTGGGCCTGCTTTGATGCTTCCAAGTCATAGTATACTTCCTTATGACTCAAGAAAATTAGCTCAGCACACAGATCTGGACTCCATCATTAGTCAAAAGGCATGCATATATTTGGCTCAACTTTAAGCGAAAAAAACAAAGAGGAAAAGAGAGAATATTGTAATTATGTCAATTTGTGCCATTATGTATTGAATTCTTCAGTAGCAATTCAAAATCCTGAGGGTGGCCACTCACTGCCCTCCACCACAGGTGCTCAATCAATCCACCCAATAATTTCTAATACAGTATAGTATAGGGTTGCAATGAATCAAATTTTAATCCAAATCTCATCTGATTTTAATTTGAATTTTAAATTTTTTATTTGATTAAAATATTTGATGGATCATTTTTTATTATAAATATTCAAAATTCAAAACAAGTGGATCGAATGTGGAATTAAATAATCCGAATTCGTTAAAGATCCACACTCGAACCGTAATGTTTTTTATTAAATTAATACTCTTATATATAATATTAATAAAGATTTTAAAATAAAATTTATGTATTATATTGACCTAATATCTAAATGAATGTCTATATTATACTATTAATATTAGGTTTTTAATCTAAAAAATAAGACGGATATTGATAAAATATCAAATATAAATAATATATAATAGTTCACCTATATATTAATATAATATAAAAATGAGTTTAGTATTAAAATATTTAATCTTTAAACTAATATATAATAAAAAGTTGTTAAAAATTTAATATGACATATATTTACTTTATAAATATAATATTTTTAAAAAATTAAAAGAAAAGAAAAATATATTGGGTCGAATTTTTTAATCGATTTTTGAATATTAAATTTATAAAATTTCTAGTCGAATTCGGATATTAAATTTGTTAATTGGATTCGAATATGACAGATTCAATCCAAATTCGATTCGTTGACAGCCATAATATAATATTCCTTACACACAATATATATTTATATATATATATCGCATGTGTACGTACATCGATCTTGTCTTATTTTATGTCGTTGTTTGTTTTCTTTCTTCCTCATGTTCCAAATGTACGCCATGGATTCATGCTTAAGATAAAATAAAATCATCGTTATCGAATAAAGCTTCATATTATTCACAAAGCAAAATTAAAAAGCACCTGCACTTCAAAAAAGATGAAAAAAGAAACCAAATACGTTGTAAAGGCCTCAAAATTATGATTCCCTTTGTTCTTTTATTTTTTTTTCCTTTTAAGAAAAAAAAAAAAAATCTTTGTGGCTCTCTGATTTCTTGTATTTTTATTTTTATAAATAATCGCACCTTCGTCCTAAAAGTGGTTTACATAGGTACATAATTCAAAAAACACATCAATTGCACTTTCAATCTTTTATTTTATTTCATATTTTATTTTTTATTTCAGTATAATATATATATATATATATATAAAATAAGTGTAGTCAATTCTCAATTAATTATTATTATAAAAAAAATATTTAACATACATATCATATATTAATTGAAATAGAAGATTTAATATGAATAAAATAAAAATGTAATTAATCAAAAAATAATACTATGTATGGGAACATAGACATGTGGAAGTGTGGAAGGCAAACTAACACGTGTCCTTAGTCTAATCACACCAAAATCCACCTGCATGTCATTCACTTGTCCATCATTGCGATTACGTGATGTTTTGTCACTTGCATGTTCCTCTCCCCACGAGTAATTCTTTTTTCTTTTTCTTTTTTTCATATATTAAACTTTGGGAATATCTTATGATGGATTTACGTAATATAATATATTCTATTGGTTTTAGTTGTGGAGGACCAAGATTCCAACTTTAGAAAATAATTAATTTTGAAAGAACAAATTCTTGGGACACGATGATATACACTTTAGATTTTTTATTTTATTATATGCTTTATCTCATATTCCAACATAATATAAACATGTATATTATATTTGATTCGATTATTTTTATAAAAAAATATTTAATACATGTATTATATATTTATATAATAGAATAAAAAATAAAATATTTAATGGAATAGAGAATCTAAACCGAATTATATATGTACGTTCGGGTGTCGGAATTTTTATTTGTACGTGGTGTGTATAGGAATTTTCTGGAGTTTTTAAGGGGAGTAGGTTATTTGTTGCCTCTGAGAACGAAAATGAGCCATGTGACAGACAACACAAAACAGAAGAGATTGATTAACATATTTTATGAAAACTCAATTGCGTCCCACTCTCATAAATGGAATCCTATTATTTGTTAAGAAAAATGAGCTGTACAGTATAGGAAATAAAATTATTATCATCACTTTTCAACTGGATCTGCCGCTGTGCTCTTTTTAATTAATTAACATATTTTTTGTTGTCTTTTTGTATTCTCAAAGTGTTTTGGCCGTGTTTTACCGACAATTATAATGAGTTCGTATTCGCATCAACTGAGATATTTCCAATTTAATAATTAATCAACGTATGAAACCTCACACCAGATCTCTTCTCTTCAATTAATTGATTTAACGGTGGATGGGTTAGTTAACCCAATTCAATTTTGCCATTTAAACCTAACATTATTGACAGTTGACACTGCATGAATAATTCAAAACCTACAAAAATGTAGTTTTACCTTGAATCAATCCACTTATAATAATAATAATCTATACTATTATAAAAAAAAATGCTATTTTGTGTTTAAAATAGAAGTTATTTGTGATTTTTTACATAATTTATCCTTCAATTATTCCAACAATTAAAAGGGATAATGCAGTTTGAATGATAAAATGAATAATTCAGTATAAAAAGATAATTTACTAATATTTCAAATTTCTCCTTTAAATTGTTATTTATAAGTGATGGCTCAATAAGGATATAATTGTACTTTTTACAAAATTCACAAATTCATATTGCCAAAATTCCATAATCTATTTTTTTTTAATCATATCAAAACATATAACACAATTTTAACTTTATTCATAATTTAAATTATTTTATGTATTAATTTTAGATAATTCAATAAGTAGTTTTATGCATGTAACAACTGCTAGTAATAATATAATGAAATATAATTACTTGCCTACATTTGCAAAGATTTGAATGGCCGGCCGCTAATTTCAGGTCTTCATCACCTAACCCGAATACCCATTAATGGCAAAAATATGGCTTTTGTCAAACTCTACTTATTATTAGCTGATAATAATTTCAACTAAGATATCAAACTCCACCCATAATTATCAACAACAGCATAAAACTTTCTCCATAATTGATAATTACCAACCTGTACTTGCAAGGGCATTGTGGGAACAACAATTAAATATCGCCCGACAGGCTCCATCCACCACTTGTTACAGTAATCAGCGTTGCCACATCCCCTGATAAAAATTGTAATTCACTCTCCAACCCTTTCAACTGTTTCCGTGTGCGTGTAAAAACTGCAAACCAGACTTTTTTCACTAAGTACTCTGTTTCTTTATGTAGGGCTTCAAGGCATTTAAGCTTCCACGCTTTAGTTTCAAGACTAGGAAAGATAGAAAAACCATTAATCAAAACAATGTTATGCTTCAGGGCTCTGCTGTTTTTCCTTCTTGCCGCATTCCTGCTTGTTTCTTGCATTCCCTCTTCCTTTTCATTTGGAGACAAGTCCCTTTTTCCCACTTATCAATCTTTCCAGACTTCAGGTAAGAAGAAATTACTCTGATATTTATTATGTTTCTCTGTGTTATTTTAATTTTTTCGTGATATTCAAGATTTCCTGCTTAATTTCTGCAGGGGAGTATGGTGATGGGAATGGTGGGGGGGTACTGTCTTGGGTTAGAACAGAGAGGTTTCTTGCTGATAATTCAAGTGATCAGCAAGTAAACTCAACGCTTGTGCTGGCTGCAAAGAGAACACAGAGGGAAGACCCTCTTGATCATTTTAAAAAGTACAGGGGTGGCTGGAACATCAGCAATCGCCATTACTGGGCCGTAAGTCTTCAAAGTTGTCAATTTTTTGTTGTAAATACTACTACGATACACTGTTTGGCCCGCCCAACTTAGTGAATTTGAGTTTGTGACTCAACTTCCTCCGGGGATTAGAAAAATTGGAACTTTTAAGACTTTCTGAAATTAGTTTAGTGTTTTTCTTTGGGAAATTAGACTTTATATTTTTGAGTAGTTTTGGTCTAAGGTAGACTGGTTGCGCTAATCATGCGAACCTTGTGGAAAGAGAGTTTATCTTTTTTCTGGTGCAGTATGGTAATTTTCTCTCATCCATATCAATTCATGTTTCATTGCAGTCTGTGGCCTATACTGCTGCTCCTTTTTTTTTAATTGGGGCAATCTGGTTTGTGATCTTTGGGCTTTGCTTGGCTTCCATCTGTCTCTACTACTGTTGCTGCCGAAGGGAGCCTTATGGCTATTCTCGAACTGCTTATGCCCTCTCTCTCATTTTGCTCACACTCTTTACCATTGCTGCAATGTACTCTCTCTCTCTCTCTCTCTCTCTCACACACACACACACACACAAATAACGCTTATAGAGTTTTGTGCAAATGGTGCTAATTTCTGGAGGTGCATTTGCAGTGTTGGATGCGTCGTCTTGTATACCGGCCAGGGGAAGTATCATAGCAGTACCATAAACACTTTAGAATATGTTGTCCATCAAGCAAATACAACATCTGAGAGTCTTAGGAATGTGTCCGGATATCTTTCTGCAGCCAAGCAAATTAATGTAGATCAAATGTTTTTGCCTTCTAATGTCACAGCAGATATTGATCGGATTCAAAACAAGATAAACTCTTCAGCTGCCACCCTTTCCAATAAAACAGAAGATAATTCAGAAAAAATCAAGAATGTAATTCAGTCGGTGTAAGTGAACGCCAATCAGAATCTTTATCTTTTTAGTTTTCCACGTTCAGCTAGAAAGTGAATGTTGATATTCTTGCAGGAGATTGGCCCTTATCATACTCTCCGCCGTTATGCTTCTTTTAACATTTCTTGGATTCGGTATGCCTATTCTGATTTCTTGAACTTGAGAGGAATGTTTTGAGCTTGTTTTGCCGAACTTCCGATTTCTATCCATCTTACATGGGATTTCATCTTTTTCAGTGTTTTCAATCTTTGGCATGCAGTTGCTTGTGTACATGTGAGTGGGATATCTATTCTCTTAGACCTGTTTTACTCTCTCACTCTCACAAACACACACCGATCATCCTGTAATTTTCATGAATGCCTTGTGTTTCCATTTGTTGTTGCAGATTGGTGATTGCTGGATGGATTCTTGTGACTGGAACATTTGTATTGTGCGGCATTTTTCTTCTTCTTCACAAGTATGTTTACAGAGTTCCTAATTCAGTTATCTGACCATGTCCATTTTGCTAATTTACTTAGTTAATTCTTGAGACTATTTCACGTTAAAAAAGAGGTGTTCTTGTGGAACTGAAGTGACCTTAGCTTTTCTCTGAACTTATGTTGAGAGAAAACCACAGACTAACTTGAATTTGATATCAACTTGGAAGAATTAGGAAAAGTATTGTGTGTGAATATTTTGTTTTCACCACCTAAATCATTTTTTCATGGTACTATATGCGGCTCACTAAGTTTTTAAAGTTGGGAATGCAGATAATTTACATTCCTAAGTCATTACAAAACAAAGAAAACCAGATATCGATCTGCTGAACTTTTATCAAGATGCTGCTGATGGATATCATCTTAATCTTGTTTTGTATGTTCATATTATATATTTGCTTCACTTTTCTCTTTCAAGTGATATCCTTTTTCAGTCTACCTACATTTTTTCCTTTTGTCTTTCTCAAGTTCGTGTTGACTGCATTCTTTTTTCTTTCTTCCCCTGTATTGTCCCTTTCAAAATCTGATCTCTTTTTGCAAACTTATCTAACTGTTCATATTTTTTAATTTTAGTGTGACTGGAGATACTTGCGTAGCAATGGATCAGTGGGTCCAAAATCCAACTGCTCATACAGCTCTAGACGATATACTGCCTTGTGTGGACAATGCGACCGCCCAAGAGACCTTAACGAGAAGCAAGGAAGTAACATCCCAATTAGCCAATTTAATGAATACAGTCATCACTAACATATCTAACAACAATTTCCCCCCCAACTTCGGGCCATTCTACTTCAATCAATCTGGTCCACTTGTGCCAAGCATTTGCAATCCCTTTAATCCCGACCTCACCGATCGAGCTTGTACACCTGGCGAAGTAGAACTGAACAACGCAACGCAGGTATTGCATAAGTTCTTCCTCAACTGTCACATAAAATACTTTTCCATGCTGCTCCACAACATACGAGTTTTATCATTTATGGCTGTTCTACCAACAATGCAGGTTTGGAGTGGCTATGTGTGTCAAACATCAGGAAATGGCATCTGCATCACGACCGGCCGTCTGACTCCAGCTATTTACAGTCAGATGGCTGCTGGTGTTAATGTGAGCTACGGCTTGTATAGATATGGACCTTTCCTGGTTAATCTTGAAGATTGTAGTTTTGTGAGACAAACATTCTCGGATATAAAAAGAACATATTGTCCTGGGCTACGTAAATACAGCAAGTGGATTTATGCTGGGCTTGTGCTGGTTGCTACTGCAGTCATGCTGTCTCTAGTATTCTGGGTGATATATGGAAGAGAGAGGCGGCACCGCGTCTATACCAAAGGGCACACGCCGAGGGCCGAAGGAGATAAGCCTTATTAAGGTAGATTTAGTGTGTTTTCCCTTTTTTATGTTAGTTCTTTAGACAATTTTTACTTCATTTGTGATATATAAGGCATTTGTAGTGCTTGCTTGGTTCACTTGAGTTGTAAATACTGGATTCCTGATGATAAAATATTTGAATTATAATGGTGATACTGTGTTTCTTACACAACCTTCTTAAATCTTCTTCATACCAATTTCCAAAAGCCAACGGCTTGTTTGTTTATAAATTCCCAATCCATTTTCCAACTCCCAAAACTTAAACAAATAAATACTAAACATTTTCTAATTTCACTCCCAAAATACAAATTTTATTTTCCAAAATATCCCTACTATTCACACTCCAAACACATTCTCCAAAGTTCTAATTAATTGTCTCATCATTATAAATATATATACATACTATCACTCATACAATTCTATATACACATATATAAATAATTTTAAAGTACTTATTTTACCATACCAACCCAATACAAAAATGATTTATGTGACATCTTATCTCCTCCAAAATCACAAACAAATAAATAATTTTTCTCAATTCATTTTCTATCTACCATTCAAAACACAAACAAACAATCGTCACATTCTTCAACCCCACTTCCCAAAAATTATTTTTGGAATTCAAAATTGGGAGAATGCCCATTTTATATCCAACCAAAGCCCAATAAACTGTCGAGTTCTTGGCTTCAACTCTATTGAGCCCACATACGTAGATAGCAGGCCCACACATCTTATGGGCTATTTTGCAAGAACAAATGTCCTATGCTATTATCGTAATTGCTCTCTCAAAATCTGGTAATTGGAATTTGCACCCTAAAATTACACTCAATTTGTGTTTTCCACCCTCAAATTAAAAATTTAGGGGCCGTTTGTTTTCATTTTCAGAAGTCAATGGCTTTGTTTGGTTGTGAATTGGGCCATTCTCCCAAAATATTTTGGGATAATGGATTTTGGGTAGTGGAGTTGGGGAATGTGATAGTTGTTTGTTTGTATTTTGGGAGAATGAATTGGGAGAAAATGGTTAGTTTATTTGTGTTTTGGAAGGATAAGATGTCACATCAGTAACTTTTTTATTGAATTTGTGGGGGTGAAATGAGTATTTTAAAATTATTTATATATGTGTATATGTAGATTGCATGAGTGGTAATATATGTATATATAATAAAAGAATGTGGGGTGCATTGGGAATGATGTGGAGTTGGAAATAGTAGGAATTTTTTGGGAATAAATTTTGTATTTTGGGAGTGGGATTGAGGAATGTGTTGTGTTTGTTTAAATTTTGGGAGTTGGAAAATGAATTGGGGGTTGACAAACAAACAAAGCCAATGTCAATAGAAAATTATCAATGTCTATACTATTTTCTCAAACATTTTTATTTTCAAAACATTCTTTATTATATTCTCTCTCCATTTTCATCCCCCTTTCAACCTTTAACATTACCTTAATCATTTTTTATCTTCCCAATACTTCTCATACACCATTCACAACAAAAATATTATAAATTCAAATTCAAATTATAATATTATTTTTTCAAATAATCACACATCACATCATAAATTCAAATTCAAAAACTACACAACTTTTAATACAAAAACACCCAATATCCAAATACATCTCATTTTCACATCTATATAAACCTATAATTTTCTACAGCACGTCCAAATAAAACTTCATTTTCAAATTCAACTATTATAACTAACTTTTCACTAGAAAATGAAACCAAATGCCTCTTAGTATTTTGCATCCTGCAAATAATAATTCCTTGGCAGATTGCACCCTCAGGCTATCTTCTCTTGAAAGATCAACTTCATCAGATTTGTAGGGCAAATTCATTATCTAAAACCATTTTTCCTTTTATTGTTTTGTTTATCCCCCCATGTTCACTGCCTATTTTGTTAAGACCTGATTAGAGACAAATTTGATTCTATTTGTCAGTTGGTACAAACATTTGACATCAAACATACAGCAGCAGTAATACAGATACAATAATATAAGCATTTGATCCAAAGTTATCAGTTGATGCATTTTGGCTGCCTCACCGATTGCAGCAGCAGCACATGCGTACCACACAGGTTTAACAGTACCATACGTACCTCATAGCTGGCACCTAATAACAAATATTAAACTATGAGGCTGCATAATTTAATAAGAGGAGTATATAATATAGGCTAGTTGGTATGAAAATAATACAAATAAGACATAATTGTTGGTTATTCATTTGGATTGCATAACAACGTTAGCATGCTTCATTATTGAGAATCATATGTAAGAAGACATTTGCTAGGGGCCGTTTGGTTTTATTTCTCGCAAAAAATGATAAATAATATATTTGTTGATGGTTGAAAAGTTGACCAAAGATAGAAGCTCGGATGAGCGTTTACTAAGTTGCAAGGTCAAACCAAAGATAAGTGTAAAGGTCGTTAGGTAGGAATATTCAGTGTATAGGTAAGTATTAAATGTCATTAATTGATATTCCTGACAATAAATAAGAGGGTATTTATAACTAATGGTTCAGCTGGCCATGTACTGTTGAGTCCATGTGTCCACCTTCCCTAGCGTACAGGTCACTGCTTTGTAGGGCCATGATCTTTTTTAAATAAGGATCCGGGTCGGTGGTCGGGTTAACCAATTTAAAAAATACGCGGATCCTATGGTTATTTTAGGATTTTAAGTAAAGGTAAGGGCATTTTGATCTTTTAATAATTCTTCCCCATGAATTTTCACACTCTATTTTCACTCAACATTATTTTCATTTTTATTTTCAAAATACATTTTTCAACAACCTATATATTTTCTTTATTTATTTCATTATTTCTATCTCTTATATCTACAACACATTAAAACTAACATAATCATTACTTTTCCAACAATATGTTCAAATACAAATTCATTTTCAACTCAATTCCACTAACTAACATTTCAAATTTTAAAAATAATAAAAATTAAAAATGAAAATAAAACCAAACGGTTTCAAGAGACGTGGTGTTCAAGTGGAGGTATTCCCTTGTTGACTTAGTAATCTATTATTGTGTGCCCTTTAAAATGAGCGAAGGGGGGCTGAATCGGCGACTACCCAGTCAAGAATTCTTACAACACTATGGTAATATATATGTATTATATAGGGGTGTTCAAATCCAATCCAATTCAAAAAAAAATCGACGAATCGATCCAAAAAATCGAAAATCGATCAAAACCGAACTTTTTTGGATTGAATTGGATTTGTTTTCTTAAAACCGATTGGATTGGATCGGTTTTCGGTTTTAATCTAAAAAACCGATCCAATCCAAACCGAACCAAAATTATATACTAATAATATAAAAAAATATATATCTTAATTGTAAAATACACAAATAAATTAAAATAAACTAAATTTAGGACTTTTTCACTTTCAAAAATCAAATATATAGGGGTAATTATTGTGGACTTATAACTTTATAGTTGTGTGTTCTAACATAATAAAACTTAATTCCACAAGATTAGTGTGATATGATAGCTAAATAAAATTTATAAATTGATTGATTAAATTAGTTTACTTATCAATAGTAATTTGTCAAATATTTCAATTAAATATTTTAAATTGAAAAATCGATTAACCGATCCAATCCAAACCTATTTAAAATGGATTGGATTGGATCGGATTTACAATAAAAGTCAAACCGATCCAATATACATTATATAGTTTGGATCGATTGACTTTTGTCCCAAAATCAATCCAAACCGAACCGCGAACACCCCTAGTATTATATGTGTATTACTTGCACCATATTGGAACAAGATCTCCACCCTTTTCAGTCGAGTAGCATAAGATTGAAATTCCCCACATCTCGATAACTGTGGGCGGTGGCCCCTAAGCAGATCTAATAGTAATTTGGCTCTCTGAGCATTGCCATCACTCTGGTTTCTGTCCGCAAAAGATCACACACAAGTACTTTTATTATGTATTTATTGTCCCTAAAACATGCACCACCTCTTCCCTTGCCCATCATATATCCATTTTATATCTTGATCCATAGCATGTATCTATCTCTCTCTTTATTAGGATCATCATAAAATATACCAGTATGTAATACAAGTGGCAAGACAAAGAGTGTCTTTGGTTAAATTTTTTTAAAATATTTTATAAGTACCTACATTTTATAAAATATTTTTGTAATTTATAAAATATTAAATTTTATTTTTAAAATAAATTATTAAAGTATTTAGATAAAATAAAATTTTTAAATTTATAATATGTTAATAATGATAATTTTATAATTAAAATGGTTAAAAATAAATGAACTTGTTAAGATTTTAAAAATAAATTAAGATCTCATTACTTTTTTAAAAATAACTTATAAAACTCCTAATATCTTATTTTAGGATCTTATAAGTTATCTTTTTAAAAAATTTATTAAATATTTTTTAACAATTTATAAACTCTTAAACATCTTATAAAATATTTTAAAAAACTTATAAACACCCTCAAACTTCAAGTTCCACTGATGAAAAATAAATCATTATCAAATCAATCAGTTTTGGTTGACAAATTTTCTCTCTTCTTAAATGAAAGTTGAAATTGGATGCTTATCCATGGTCAAGCGGTCCAGTTAATCAACCAGAGACACGCCACGGAAACTTGAGATGAGACTATTTTTTCAATTATTGTTGCTCTAAACTAGACTATACCCCACCTCCCCACTAAATTCTGAACTGCAATTAAAATTCTCCTTTTCCCATCCATATTGTGTTAATCGAGAGGGACTCTGGCGCCCTATTTTCCTGATAAGAGAGAAGCTTCATACTCCACAGTCCAGTAGTCCACATCCAATTTTTTCCTGGATCGGAACAAAATAAAATTTCTTGTGACTTCTTTTATAAATTTAACCATTTTTTTTAGCATACTCCTAAGTGGAGGTATCAATTACATAGTTCCATCAACACTCAATTCACTGTCTGGCTTTTTTGTCTAGAGCCATGGCCCTTGGGCCCCCACAGTGGCCATCATCTACGCATGTCCAGCCTGGCTTCCATATTCGAACCAATCCTCTCAGGAAAATTCTTATTTTCGCTTGTCTATATTTTTCATTTCACGTTTTTGCTTTTTTTATTTATGTCTGCTGATTCTGCAAAATATTTATCCAATTTCCACTTTGGTTAATATTTCTACGTGCTCGTTCTGTTCATATTTCTCTGATTTATACAGTCCCGTAAGCAGAATTTCCATATTTACACAGTCCAGCTCCATTCCCAGCTCCCAAAGTTAAGGGTAAGAGTATATGTTTTTAAAAAAAATTCATTATAACAAGTCGAGCTCCAACTTCAAAGCTTTGAAGTAAAGTTCAGAGTAGCGACTCCATTCCTGCACGCTGCACTTTCTTAAGACAGAGGAAAACAATTGGTGATAAATGAATCAATTCTCAATTAAAAAAATGAATTAACAAGGATAAATAAAATTAAATATAAATAACCAAAAAAAAAACAAACAAACAAATGAACGGAAATTACCTCACACGAAACGACGGATGCGAGACAGGCACGGCGAACGGAAATCTCAACAGACAGTACACGGATATTTGAACGGAACGCAACGAGGCGAAAGTAACGGAATGCCCAACAGAAGGAAATGGATTGATCTTGATAATCTCAACAAACCACCACACCAACTCAGACAACAAGCATAACTTAATCCTTTTGATTTTAGATTGAATTGGTAGTTTTCTGGAACTCAATCGATTGCAAGGGCCTTGAGAGTTATTGATAGTTAATTGGATTATTTTAACTGGATAGTGAATGCTGTTCTAAGTGTCCAATATGTCCTTCATTTGCATATTATATGTACAATGGAGAGAAACATCGGCTCCCTCTGTTTTCAAAATTGCTTAGGTGTTAAGGCTCGCCGGTGTACAAAAAGCTGCCGGACATCTAACTTTGTGGCCTTCACATGTATCGGAACGCCTTCGTAGTAGAAGAGAAAACTTTAACACAATCGAATGACCAAACCTGCAATTTTTAGCAGAGATCTTAGGCTTTGAACATAACTGAGAGGCGGCTTGGTCGCGGCTGGAAGTCAGCTCGACGGCGCTGCTGATGCGACGAGGGACGAATCAAAGCTGCTAAAGCTCGTTTCACCAAATCTCCTTCAACTGTGCCGATCCGCACCAGAGAATTCGTCATCGCCGATCTCCTCATGTTCAACCGGTTCGGCGAGTACGGCATCGAGTGATTCCCGCTGCCGCCGCCGCCGCCTCCAAAGCTGTTTTTATGCAAAGCACAGCGAAACGATCCTGGATGCGTCGTAGGGGAGCACAAGCAGGTCCTCTTTGGAATATTGCCGCTGCTCCTCTGAACTACCTGGTTACGGGGTGCCGCAGCAATTGACCTCCGCGGAGATATGGATCTATCGATGGAGAAACGAACGGATGGAGTCGACGGTGGTGGAGACTGCGCGTGGAAGTTGACGCGCGTTGGAGAAGCTGAACGGCGTTGTTTAAAGAAACCAGCTGAGTGAGAGGAAGAATAGTAGCTGGTGGAGGAAGCAAACGTGGATGGCGACGTTGACGTAAAAGGCGACGCATCTGACGTCATCATCGTGGAATTGCGTAAAGCACCGGACCGTCGGAAAGCCGATGAGACAGGTAAAACCGGTGCGTTTGACCTTCTAGAAGTTGTAGCCATTGATGGAATTACTCGAATTCTTTTTTAAGAACAGAGAAATTAAAGAACTATTTCTGAAGAGAGAGAGAGAGAGAGAGAGAGAGCTAGAGAAGGAGAGAAGAAAGAGGGAAATTTCCTAATATTTTTCTAAAGGGCCCTGAGGCTCTTCAGTTGGGCAAACATAGCTGGTGTCCAAGGGTTGATTTATAGGAGGGGAGGGCAGATGGCACATCTCGAAAATAAGACGACATTGAGCGGCAGAGTGGAAAAGTAGGAAAATTGGGCAAAATTGGGTTTGTAGTGGGGTCCAGTATTAAGTAGCTGTGGTTGTGAGGGAATATGATCCAATGGCTTGAAAGTGACATAAAAGTGAGAAACGACGGAAGAGGGAGCCGTTTTGAGCAACGAATTGCTCGGAGGATGAGGCCGGGCAGCCACGTAACACATATAAAAAAGTTGATGCTTGATAGGGTTGGGTATTCGAGAATAGTAGCTACTATTGACCTACTAAAAGCTTATCAATTTAATTTAATTTAATTGTATTGGTTGGAAGATTTTAAATTTTTGGGCCCTTCTCTAACCTTTGGATGCAATATAAGGCCAAAAATGTATTCAAAATAATCTTCCTAACCAATTCTCTACAGAAATCTTAAGATAATGTTTAGATATGAATTATATATTTTGAGAGAATGAATTTTAGAAGTAGGGTTGGGGAATGTCAAATTTATATTGGGGAATGTGATATGTGTTTATTTATATTTTTGGATGAGATAAATTTTACTGTAACAATCAAATCAATACCTTTTTTATAGAATTTTTGAGGTGAAAATAGAATTGAGTTATTTTTTTATTGTTAGAATAATAATAAAATATGTATTATAGATGTATTTATATATTAAAAAATGGGAAAGATTGAGTGTTTTGTTTTCCCAAAACATCTTTCTGAAATCCCAATTTTCCTTAGCAATAAGAAATGCAGAATGAACTCTATATTTACTGGGACATGCGTAATAATTTAACAAATCAAAAAAGCACATAGAAATTTGAATCAATTTTTTCCTCTAACCGTTAGAGGCTGTTTGGTTTCATTTTCTATAACTATTTTTATTTTTTAGTGAAAAGTTAATTAGAATAGTTGAATTTGAAAATAAAATTTTATTTGGATGTGTTGTTGAAAATTGTATATTTATATAAGTTTGAAAATGATATGTATTTAGATGTTGGGTATTTTTTGTATTAAAAATTATGCAGTTTTTGAATTTGAATTGCTGATGTGATGTGTGATGTTTGAAAAAATAATATTATAATTTTAATTTGAATTTGAATTTATAATATTTTTATTGTGAATGGTGTATGAGAAGTATTAGGAATATAAAAAATAATTAAGGTAATGATAGAGGTTGAAAAAGGGATGAAAATGGAGAGATAATATAATAAAGAATGTTTTGAAAATAAAAATATTTAATAAAATAGTATAGATAGTGATAATTTTTTATTTTTATATTTAGGAGAAAATGAAAATGACTTCTGAAAAATGAAAACAAATGGCCCTTAGGTTATTAAGGACAAAGCATAAACCTTTTTTAAATTGATCACATAGCTGATTAGATTTTTTTTAACTTTTGATTGGAAATTGTGAAAATTAGGGGGGGGGGGGGGCGTATTGGAGATGATTTATTGTCATGATTTGATTTTTTCACTTCAACTTTTGAGTGGAAATTGTGAAAATTAGGGGGGGGGGGGGGGGTATTGGAGATGATTTATTGTCATGATTTGATTTTTTCACTTCAACTTTTGAGTGGAAATTGTGCAAATTAGGGGGGGGGGGGGGGGGTAAATATTGGAGATGATTTATTGTCATGATTGTCAGTGCATACAGATCCTCCTCGAGCTCTTTCCTTCTATTCTTTTTTTACCATTTTTTCCATTTGCAAGCTTGTTTTTAGGTAAATATAAATTGAGTTTTCTCACAAAAAATGATTTTTTACCACCAAACATTATGAAGTATTTATTTAAGATGATGATTATTTATTTTCCTTGGGATCTAAGTACTAAAGGACTATATTTTTTCTTCATAGTCTCTTCCAACATATATATAAGCAAAAATTATCTATATTTAAAAAGTCCAAATAATTGAAAAATGAATGAAATGATATGATGCTCAATTCGAAATTAATTGCTAAAAGTTTGTTTCAACTCAATTTATCAAGTATAACATATCAAATTTGAATAGTTCATTAATAAAAAAATTATAACATATATGTAAAAATATTTAACTATTCGAACTATAGAAATGTTTAACTCAATCAAAATTTATTTAAACTCAATCCCCTAATGGCCAGTTTGCTTGAAGTGATGTAATTATGAATGATTCACAAACAAATGGATATGTTTTAAGTATATCAAGATAAAGCAATATAATTTCATATTTGGTTGGTAAGATTAACTGAAAAGTAAATTAAAATAAAATATACGATCTTACGATTATAACTTTTTATTATTTATTTTAATATATCTTTTTATATAATAATCGAAAGTAATTTGATTTTTTTGAATCTTATCCAACCCAATGAAGATGTATCAAGCCTCTTATCTTTTTGATCAATATTCCAACTTAATATAGGGATAATGATTTATCATAGGTCATATATCAAGACAAACAAACAACAAATTAAAAGTGATATGTATCTATCAAGCATAATTAATTGAAGCAAACAAGCCCTAATAATAAATCAAGATCCGGCACAATTTAAAACTTGATAAATAATTCATATCAAGTTTGAAGGATATTTGTTGAAACTTGACTCACCAACAACAACTTGATGTTATCTGTGCTTGAAAACACCATGGCCTACCATCCTTCAATACCATCAACATTCAATAATACATTACTCGTCTAATCCTATCCATTTCCTAAAAATATTAATGAAGCTCCTTTTTCTATTTCTTTGTTTTTGAAATGACTAAACATTGTGGGGTGTATTTGAATTGAAGAAAGGACATATGGAGCGAATAGATTATAACTGAAACAAAATACAAAATTATTGTAATAACTAATAAAATAATCCCAAATGGAAGCCAGCTATTTCAATAATCACATTTAATTAGTTATGTGAACAATAATGGAAATATCCTCAATTTGGAGGATATCTATGCATTTTTATATGGCGGGTCGGATTAATTTTGCCCCACCCAAAATGATATCCACCATTGATAGGGTTCTATATGTTTGTTAAAATATCAACAATTATAAATACTCCCACCAACAACAATTTTAGCGTTCATGGCTTGTAGTCCAAGCGGCATTTGTCTCCCTCATTAAGTGAAAGGTTTTGTATTCGATTCGTAATGGACGTGTTGTGCACTTTATGTGTGTATGTAGTTTATATTTTATTTTATTTTGATTTGAGATTAGGGATTTCTTTAATTGGACAATAGCAAAATATTGCTTTGTTGAAAGGATAATTTTCGTCATTTGTAACGCTCTATGAAAAAAACAACAATTTTAGTTGTCACTTTGATCACATTCTCTTTATCTGTACACTTTCTTCTAGTTTTTAATACCATTGCCCAATCTGTATACCTAACTTGAACATTGGAATTTTTTTAATAGAATCTACTACCTTAAATTATTTTCCTGTAATTTCAGGTTTTATCTAAAATACTATTGACCTCAAATCTCAAAACAGCAGTACCTAACGTTATAAAGGATCAATCTCAATCCCATACTACAATCTATGTTATATTTTGCGTTTGGAAAACACTTCCAAAATATTTGATGTTAGACAATTAGTATGCGTGAGCGACCGCCTTCTGCCCAAACCACAAAAAGATTATGTAATGTTAAGAGGTGACGAGTTGGTAGATTTCTTGAGGTTTATTCAAAGATAAGTCGTAAGTAGTTCACCAATACTATAGTTGTTGGAGCCTTTTACTTGCCAAACTATCAACCAAATTAATTTGAAACTTATCCTCAAATTAAAGAATTCCCACATTTTAATACTCAACTATTTTGGATTATCCTCAGTTCCTGATGTATAGATGCGTCTAAACCCAAAACTTATCTATTTTTAGTGCAAAAATCTAGAAAGTGGGACATGTCGAAGTCCCACTAGATGATGGACAAAAGACCAAACAATATCTACAAATGAGCCAATGAATTTAGGACACAATTTGCAACTTTGTCTTAACAAGTCCATTTTCATGGTTAAAAGTCATGGCGTTGATCATCATTTAACTTCAATTTCTTCCGTATATTTATTTGCACGACGAAAGTTAAGGCCGAATAAACAGTCGCCCTCGGGATAATGCCCATTGAAAACTCCAAGACAACAATAATTTGTGCTACATGTATAACCTTAATTTACAGTCATACATTGACGATTCTTCTAGAAGAAACACGGTAATAATTTTTACCCGATGCAAGAGATAAACGCAAAATCTATAACTTCTTTTTAGAAATTCCTCTCATAATTAGTTCGAACTTTGCTTTCTAATAATGAAATATGAAAATCAACTGGGGAGATAGAATGTAGATGTTAAGTGATTGGGAGGCCCAAATTGGAGAAAAAGAAGCCCAAGACCCGCAGAGGTAGTCCAAAACCAGTAAAGCCCAACCGTGAATGAATTAGGCTGAGCCGGACCCGATTACCCGAACCCAACTTGGTACTTCGTGACCGTTAATGGATTGACACATGGACACTTGGGATGCAACCATCTCAACTAGCGAATATTGATCAAGTATTATTATAAATAACACGAAAACCCACGTTTGGTGGGTATTAGTTTTCTAAACTCTCATTTTACTTATTTTCAGCATTTGTTATACTTACTCGACTTTGTGATTTGATTTGAGTGTTGGAGGATTTTTGCTGTGACCCTCCTAGCAACTCTAACAACCTTGCTGTGATTTCAAATCATAGTAGATAACTTGAGCCGAAGACCTAACTCGAATCCAATTAACTTGTTTAGCAAATGATTATTCTCAACCTAAATTATAGTGTAATTTACAAATTCAATTAAAATAAATAAAATCATTTTAAACTTTGCATATGCTAATAATTTTAACTTAAATTGAAAATATTTCAAAAGTTCAATTTTTAAATTGAATAAAATATGACTGCGTTTTATTCCAGTGATTAGCTAATAACACATATTGTATTAATGGATGACACCGAGTGTGATTATCCAATCACGTGGCCCAAAGCTGCTACTTGAATAGTGCCCAATAAATTGAACAATGTCGAATCAAATATTATATGAGGACCAGCCCATAATCTTTCTTGCGCATATCAAACGCATTACTAAGTGAGATTAGTCCATAGCTTATGAACTAATAATTTGAATCAAACACGCACTATAAATATGATGAACATCTGTCCATCCTCTAATGTTGGATGCTAAATTAAATTTAATATAAGTATAATGAACATTTCAAATTATTATTTCACACAATTTAAAATTGAGTTTTAGTTTATGAAGTGGAGGTTTGACCGATAATTCCAAGGCATATCAATTAATGGACCTTCATTATGCCTCTAGATTAAAACTGTGGCCTCCATTATTGTCTTTCACAATTATTTTCTTTGTTACACACATTACAGTCCATTTTCTTGTGTTTTTATCATTGACAATTAATCACTTGGTTTTTGATAAGACAAAGATAGGAAAATAATGTAAGGTGATGGCTGACCAACGGTTTTTCAATAAAAAATTGGCATGAGACGCTGGGAATCAAGCACATCATAAATTAAGAAAGTTACGTGCTATTTATGTTTAATCATTGTTTTTATAGATACAACGACTAACATAATCCTTACTTATTCACGAAGCTTAGGGCCGTTTGATTTCGTTTTCAAACCTTATTTTCAGATTTTCTATTTTTAAAATTTGAAATACATCACTTTTTATATATTTTTATTTTTAAAACACATTCATCAACAATCTATATATCATATCCGAATAATCTATATATATTTTCTCTCTATGTTATTATCATCATCTCTCTCCACCTGCAATCTACTACACCAACTAGGGATGGCATCCACAGGGAATGGAATGGGGAGCTACTCCCCCATCCCTGTCCCCGATCCTCGCTGTGGGAAAGTTTTGCCCCTTGTCCCTGTTTCTCGAATCCCCACAAGATTAGAGGGGATCCCCAAAATAATTAGTAAATATTTTTTTGTGTGTGTGCATAAAATGGGCTAAAAAATAAAAAAATAACTAGGTCTGAATTAATATATTTTATTAATTTATATTTTATGATTAATAAATTCTTATAAATTATATGAAATTACTAAAAAAGTATAAAAAAAATAGTGTGTGTGTGTGTGTATATATACAAAATAGTATATATGAAATATATATATTAAAAGCATTTTAGTTAATATGATGGGGTTGGTGACTCTGCAGGGCCAGGGGTATAATCCCTGTCCTTGAATTAGCTTATGGGGGAGTTTCACCCCTATCCTTATCCCGGCGGGGAAAAATTCCCTGAATTTGGGGATATTCACGGGGACCCTGAAATTGGAGAATTTTTTGCCATTCCTAAAACCAACATAATAATTATTTCTATTTTATTATTATAATTTCTTTGCACCTGCAACCTACTAAACCTAATATAATTATTATTTTTTCAATAATCTATTAAAATATAAACTCACTTTCAACTAATTTTTACTAACTATTTTTTCAAATTTTGAAAATGATGAATATGAAAAGTGAGAATAAAAATGAAACCAAACGGGCCCTTAGTCTGTTGACAGTATTGGTGAGTGGGGCGTAAATGTAAAATCTGGAAACTTGTGGTCTCAAAATCTTTGCAATTAAGCTAAGTTGATTAGGCGTAGTCGCTCAGCCGGGAAATGCGACTCGGACATTCCAAGTAAAATCGTCTTCTCCATAATACATCCCATCGGCTCGGCTCTATCCCGACTTTGCCGGCAATTCTCATAAGCTCAATAAATTGAAGTAGCCTCCCTCCCCGAATGCAACAAGTTGGATGAAACTATGTCGTCTTGGTCAGCTCTCCGACGATCCTCCCCGTCGATCCACCGTTTTCCCGCCGTCCAACGCTTCAGCTACCGCCAATTCTCGACCGCACCTCCACCTCCGGAATCTACACAGTTTCAGAACAGTTCTCACGACAATGTAAAAACCAATGTACTAAGATGGATTTCCGCCGGGATAATTACCAGCTCCACCCTCGCCCTTTCTCTTTACTCTTTTTCTTCGTCTTCTGTTAATTTCCCACATGTATCCTTTGCTGACTGGTCAGGGTCAGCCCCCGCTACCACCGTCGCCGCTCTTTCACAATCTTCCCTGCATGATCGGAACAATGAATCTAAGTTTCTCTTTGGAGGTAAAGGAATAGTGGTAATTTGTTCACGAGGATTTTTATTTACAGAATTGGTTAATTTTATTGATAATTGTACTGATGTTAGGCCTTGTTATTGTGCTTTGCAGAAGCTTATAGAAGGAAGATATTCTTTAACTACGAGAGACGAATCAGAATGCGGAGTCCTCCAGAGAAGGTATCTCTCTTGGGCTGTCTTTAATTCCAGTAAGAAAGAAGATTGGTCTCAGTTGTAAGGAAAAAAGCCCATGTTGTACTTATTCTGGCTAATTTGTGTTAAAATGATTGGAGTAAGCTGAATATAGGGTTTTGACTAGTTAAAGAGGTTGATCTGTTTGTTGCCCATCATCCATTCCGATAAGTATATTTGGAATTGCAAAGGATGTACTGTGAGTCTTGGTGTGCTAAGTCTGTGTTAACTAAAAAGGTAAGTGAAGCTGAATAATTTGGGCTTTAATTGGAGCCATTGTGTGATAATTCTTCTTTTGACAAACGAACATTTGAACGGTTGGAGCTTAATAGGAAACGTTTTCTGCATGGTCTGCATCCTTACTTGGTCTCCTTATATTCTATTGGCAGGAGTTTTCTGTGATAAATATTGGGGGTGATACTAGCATTACAAGTTGTTTGTACAATTGATCTGAGCTGCCTATAAATAGACTACGCCATTTTATGTTCTTGATGTTAAAGAAATAGTTGAAATTTTCTGATTTAAATATCAAACTGGTAATCTGAACCATATCATAGGTACTCAACCTTTAAATAATAGAGCCATTGATGAAGATAAGGTGAATACTTTTATGAAACGGAGAGAGTGGTGTTAGAGCCTAGAATATGAAAACTACATAGTTCCATCACTGGGTAATATGGGATTTCGTTGAGTGGTCTACTAACAATTTCTCTAAGTCATGCTGCTTGATCCAATTTCTTTCCTTTCTAAATTCTAAGCTGTAATGGGGAAACTGTGAGCTTCTCAAGATGTTCTATTTTTTATTTAGCTTAGAATTGTTGAAGTATTTGCTCTGCTCTGATGGTCTTACGATGGTGTAGATGTTGTAGACCAAAAAATTAAATAGTTATGTTAACTTAAACCTTTGGTAAATTGCATGTCCTCTTTAAAATATAAGGGATTGTGTGTCTCTCTTAAATCCCTGGAGAGTAATCAGACCAAACATGGCCAAACCTTTTCTTGTTCCTGTTCATTATGAAGCA
This sequence comes from Jacaranda mimosifolia, assembly GCA_018894105.1. Taxonomy (NCBI): domain Eukaryota; kingdom Viridiplantae; phylum Streptophyta; class Magnoliopsida; order Lamiales; family Bignoniaceae; genus Jacaranda; species Jacaranda mimosifolia. The sequence goes on from CM032127.1 coordinate 260,809, forward strand.
TAAAAGCATATGTGTCTTGTATATCTAAAGTTTAACCATCTTGTCGTCATATGTAGAACCCTAATAACTCTTTTCGATTTATCTTTCAAGTTAATCTTGATTTTACCAAATATATAATTTAATATTGATTGACCATGTCCCTTTTAAGGTGTTTGAGTATTTTGCATCTGTTTGTGCCAATGATGGAGAAATCTTTATGACACCTGCTGATCTGATGCGAGCACTTGTTCCCGTATTCCCTCCATCTGAATCAAACCTTGTAAGAGATGGATATCTCAGAGGGGAAAGGAGTCCTGGTGACTTACGTTGTGCCCCTTCACAGTTTTTTATGCTCTTTGACACAAATAACGATGGTCTAATATCATTTAAAGAGTAAGTTATCATTTGTAGTTTCTGTTATTAGTGTGAGATCATTTTTTCTTCCTTTCACGGTTGGTTTCCCCCTTTCAGTTTGTTTTGTCTTTTCATTTTGACTTTCCCCTGGCATACTTTTTCCCTCCTGCATTACGCCATGTATGAAATAATTATCCCCAAAAGGTCTAAAACTGTATAATGGATCTCCAACAGGTATTTATTCTTTGTTACACTACTCAGTATACCAGAGTCAAGCTTTTCGGTGGCATTCAAGATGTTTGACCTTGACTGCAATGGGTATGTACCAGTTTAACCATTGAACATCAATAGGCACAGTTAGGATACCCGTTTGGATTAATTTGTTGTAGACATGTGAAATGTTGATTCTTTTATTTTGATATTCTGGGAAACACGTCTTCCTTCTTGCACAATAAAATAGTTGGAGACTTCGCATCAAAGTGAGGATTCTCTTTGTTTCTTCAGTAGCATAATACGGTTGGAATAAACTTGGAGAGGTAATGGCACCAGCAAAATCTTGGTGCAAATACCAAGTCTTCAGGTGTAACGTTCATTTACTTTGTGTGAGTCAACTCCTGGAAGAAAATAGGTGTACAGCTTGGTTAATTGGTGAACTACAATAGCCACATGAGAGTATGTTTTCATGGATATCATCCGCTTTGAACTTCTGTCTTTTCCAGCTCTGCTGTCTACATCTATAGTTCTATACTTTAGAAAAACAACTTTTCTAAGTTCATTGATTTCTGTCATCACTGTTATTATATTTGGAAAGAACGTCAATTTCTTCCAGCATGTTGATAATTTTTACTTTTTTCGTAATAGGGAAATAAATAGAGAAGAATTTAAGAAAGTGATGACGTTGATGCAAGCTCATAATAGGCAAGGGGCTGTCCACAGCGATGGACTTCGAGCAGGGTACAAGTTGGGTGGTTCAGTAGAAAACGGAGGCTTGTTGGAGTACTTCTTTGGGATAGATGGCAACAATCTTCTCCAACATGATAAATTCGTCCAATTTTTGAGAGATCTGCATGATGAAGTATGTCCATCTCCTCCATCTAAAAAGTCAGGAATAGAGTTGACATGGGGTGGTTCACTTCACAAGGATTTGTTTCTTGTGCTACCTCAATAAATGCTTCAAGTGCTCTGTGCACACCTCCTACCTGATTCACTAGTGTTCTTGCACCATCTCTTGCAATTATGCATTTTTTTTTTTTTTTGGATTGGCTTTCTTGATCTTTTTTGGTACTTCAATTATGGTTTTCTAAGTCAGCAGAGATACAGAGCCAATTGTACCAATTGTGTATAAATTATTGTATCATTATAGAGAAGTTCGACTTTGGTATTCAGAGTTGCTTCATCCCATCCCTTCGACTCATGTTATCGGAAATGTGGATGAGCGAATGGCTAGAGTAGTTTCTGTTTGTGATGTTTTCATCCTCCTTGTAACTGCCATACTCATGATTTAAATTACAAAGTGAATTATGAAATTCCTTGTTAGCATAATTTGTTTGATTCAACTCACTAGCTGCACCTGTGATATTAATACTGATAATTTATCTTTGGGCGCTTTGCAGATGGTGAAGTTGGAGTTTTCTCATTATGATTACAAGTTACGAGGAACCATATCTGCCAAGGATTTTGCACTATCCATGGTTGCATCAGCTGATTTGAAACACCTCAATAAGTTTCTTGATCGCGTTGATGATCTTGATAATCAGCCACATCTTGTTAATATTCGAATTACACCTGAGGAATTTAGGAATTTTGCTGAGCTGCGAAGAAAGTTGCAGCCCTTTTCTCTGGCACTTTTCAGTTTTGGACAAATAAATGGGTTGTTGACAAGGAAGGATCTGCAACGAGCTGCTGACCAAGTAGGTGCTATTACTCTGCTTTTCCCTTCCATTTCTTCCTTTATTTGTATCCCTTCTGAAAGCTCAACTTTTGAATTATTGATCTTTCTTTCGCACTTGAATTGTGGTTTTCCATGCCAGGAGTACCGTGATTAGAGCTCAATTGTAGCTATACCTAATCATGTTGCTTTAGCATGCTAACTGCCTGTTTACTTTACATTCAGTAGATCGACTTGTAAAATTTCAACCAATGTATTGAAAGTTCCTTGAATGATTTGGCTGTTTTAATAGCACTGGAAATTATTTACCACTTGTCTTTTACATTGCTATTCTATATGATCAATGGTAACATATCACCATTGCTTTTGATTGCCTAGTATTGACTCTAGAATCCATCACCATGCAGATGCATGTGGATATAAGGGACATGGGTGCTTGAATGTTCACCATGCTTGTGCATTTATTGATCAGGATTGGTGTCTTGAGTTCATTTGCCAAAATTTTGTTACATTCTCCGGTTTACCTAATAATTACCCTAGATGTATCTATCCTGTACAGGTGTGTGGGATCTCTCTCTCTGGCAATGTCCTTGATATTATCTTCCATGTCTTCGATGCAAATCGAGATGGAAGCTTAAGTTCAGATGAGTTTGTTAGAGTTCTGCACAAGCGTGAAAGAGACATTGCTCAACCCTCAGAGGCAGGTATCTTCAGCTTTTTGTCATGCTGACATTGTTCAAATGCCCACTCCATCTCTCGGTTGTTATCCTGATCAATTCCTTGTTGATGGAGTTCTGCTTAAATGCTCAAAGATCCACCCACCGCATATCCTAGTTTTTGCGGTAATTCTTTTTGAGATACTGCAGATAGTGTCAAGTGGTTGCATACTGCCTCGTTATCTTTGATAGGCTGACAACTAGTGTTTGTAATACCTTTCAAGACAACAACGGACATTAGCTTCTTTATGTATTTGGTTTTTGTCACAAGGGGCCGCGTAAATGACATAGCTTTCGGTCTTGAAATGTAAAGATATGTATGTATGTGTACTGCATAGCGTTATACTAATTATCTGCATATGCTTTTCTTTGCCAGAGTTGGATACAGACCTATAAGGGGCTTAGTATTATATCGTTCAGATTTAACGAACTAAGGTTGGCATGAGCTTTAAATGGACACAAAAAACTTGAAATCTAAACTGTATTGTTTTCCGATTTGCCTATTCTAGTTCCCCAAAATGTCAAAAGGGTGTTTGCTATCTGCAACGGGGTCAAATAAATTTTTATTTATTGATGTAGAGGAGCTCCATTCATATTATTCGAACTTCTATCGAGGACAAAAAAGAAAAAAAGAAATGAAAGTAGCAGCAGTTTGGAACTTTGAAGGAATGGAAATGGACAAGATGAAACCAGAAGACGAGACCAGCAGGGTTGTCATTGTCACATGATCTACAGTTTTAAAAGGAGGCATATGGGCGGGGGGTTGGCGAATTGTGAAGCCTGGGTCCTGCCAAGCTATCCATCTGGGATGGAATATAGGCCTTTCATTTCACTTTGTGCACAATTTTGACGGTGGGTCGGGTCCCACAAATGATTTCTTCAACCTTGTGGAGCTGCGCTGCGCTGTCCTTTGCTTCTTCCACTGAACCAACGCCGCCAACCACCACCCTCTTTCCCAACCGTGCTCTAGACGCGCCACCTTTCGTGGTTGAACTAACTTGACACCGCCCAAGAAACTTTCATAGGAGCTTAGCCATTCTTTCAATAAAGAATATGTTGATAAAAGTTGGAAATGCTACTATAAATTAGCTGATGACACATAATTAGTATTTTATATTTTAAAAAATTACAATCAAGTTTTGCATAAAGCATAGATGTGAATGTGACAATGGGCCTGGCGCGTCACTGCGGACCCGTTGACGGCTAACTGGAGAATTTGAAAAAAATTAAAAAAATTGAAAAAAAAAAGAGGAAAAAAAAAAAGGCCCAGCAAAGATGGAAATTGGAAACCCTAGTAGAGATTTGGTACTTCCCCAAACAAACATCCCTTTTTTGCCTTTCCCAGAAATTCTTTTGGCTTTCCCAAGCTGCTTTTATTCTCAGGCTTTTACATCTCCAGCTTATTTACAGGCACAAAAATTGCAAGCGTTATTTTATTTCCATATTTACGTACGTTTTATCTTCTACGTTTCTGAGCTCGCTGAAAATCAATCACTGATTAAATCTTGATTGACAAATACTCTCTACAAGGTATGGGATATTCTTTATTTGAGTTATTTCTTTTAGTTCATATTTTTCTTGAAGTTTATCTTTTAATCTGCACTGAAAAACTGACTTCGAAGGTGGATTTTATGTGAAAAAATAATAGAGTCATCAAAGCTTTGATTTTGGGTATTAAATTTGAATTCTTTTATTATTTAAAGATTGTTTTTCTCTCGTTTCGTGAGCGGTAAGTTTTATTCATGAGTGTAATTTTGATAGTATTTTAATCAATTTGATGTGTAGTTCAATGTATTTTTATTTAAAAGAGCATAATCCGAGTTTTTCATTTTAAAGATTTGATTCTCCGGATTTTGTTGGAGTGACAAATGGGAAAACCCACTGCAAAGAAGAAAATTCCGACAGGATCAAAATCCAACGATGGAAACACGAAGCCTAGCAAAGCATCTGAACGTAACTCCAAGGCGTTTGATGAAGACACTGCCATCTTCATCAATATGTCTCAAGAATTGAAGGAAGAAGGGAACAAATTGTTCCAGAAACGTGATCATGAAGGTGCTATGTTGAAGTATGAAAAGGCCCTCAAATTGCTGCCACCAAACCATATTGATGTTGCATATTTGCGGAGTAACATGGCTGCTTGTTACATGCAAATGGGCATTGGTGAGTACCCTAGAGCGGTAAATGAATGCAATTTGGCACTTCAAGTAGCTCCCAAGTATAGTAAGGCTTTGTTGAGGAGGGCAAGGTGTTATCAGGCCTTGAATAGGCTTGACCTGGCTTTAAGGGATGTCAATAATGTGTTGAGCATTGAGCCCAATAATTTGACTGCATTGGAGATTGCTGATAGTTTGAAAAAGGAAATTGAGGAAAAGGGTGTGCAGATTGAAGACAAGGAAATTGTTTTGCCGCCAAATTATGTTCAGCCTACTTATGCACCTGTTTCTGGAAAGGTTGTCAAAGAGAAGGGGAAGAAAAAGAAGAATACCAAGTTTGACAGGAAGAGTATTGAGGATCCTAAGGAGAAGGATGTCAATGAAGTTGAGGAAAAAAAGGCTGAGGATAAGGTTGTTGTAGAAGAGAAAAGAAGTGTTAAGGAAGATAAAGTAGCCATGAAATCGGTGAAATTGGTTCATGGAGAGGATATAAGATGGGCACAGTTACCAGTAAATTGTGGTGTTCGTCTGGTGAGGGACATAGTTGTTGACAGATTTCCGAGTTTGAAGGGCGTGCTTATCAAGTACAAGGATCAAGAAGGTGACTTAGTTACTATCACTACGACTGATGAGCTGAGGATTGCTGAGGGATTGGCTGATAGTCAAGGCTTTTTGAGGCTGTACATTGCCGAAGTTAGCCCGGACAGAGAACCACTTTACGAGGGAAAGGGCATTGAAGAGGAATTGCACAAAAGCAATGAGAAACCGATAATGGTCGCTGATAATGTTGATGTAGACAAAAGGTCGAATTGTGTTGAGGATTGGATCATCCAGTTTGCAAGGCTATTTAAGAATCATGTTGGGTTTGAGTGTGATTCTTACTTGGATCTTCATGAAATTGGAATGAAATTATATTCTGAAGCAATGGAAGATACTGTTACAAGTGAAGATGCACAAGAGCTGTTTGATATTGCTGCAGCCAAGTTCCAAGAGATGAGTGCGTTAGCTTTGTTTAATTGGGGAAATGTTCACCTGTCTAAGGCAAGGAAGAGGGTACTTCTTACTGAAGATGGTTCCGCTGAATCCACGTTGATGCAGATTAAAGCTGCTTATGATTGGGCACAAAAGGAATATGAGAAGGCGGCCATGAGTTATGAGGAAGCTCTAAAAGTCAAGCCAGACTTTTATGAAGGGCTTCTTGCACTTGGCCTGCAGCAATTTGAACAAGCAAAGCTTTCTTGGTCTTATGTAATTGGAAGCAAGTCTGACCTAGAGCTAGGGCCATCTGCACAGGTACTGGAGCTATATAACAAGGCCGAGGACAGCATGGAGAAAGGGATGCAAATGTGGGAAGAAATGGAAGAACAGCGTCTTAATGGACTCTCTAAATATGAAAAAGATAGAGCAGAGTTGCGAAAATTTGGGTTGGATGGACTGTTTAAAGATGTATCAGCAGATGAAGCTTCTGAGCAGGCAGGAATAATGAGGTCTCAGATTTATCTCTTATGGGGTGCAATGCTATATGAGCGCTCTGTCGTGGAATATAAATTGAGCCTACCAACTTGGGAAGAATGTCTGGAAGTTGCAGTTGAAAAGTTTGAACTTGCCGGAGCATCACAAACAGATATTGCAGTTATGATCAAGAACCACTGCTCAAATGCAACTGCTTTAGAAGGTAAGATATGGTCTATCAGAGGTTCTATTCATGTACCTTTTTCATGAATGGATTAGGTTTTACACTTATTCACCATTTTCTTTTTAACTTACTTGACCTAGGATTCCAAGTTGATGAGATAGTACAGGCATGGAATGAGATGTATGATGCTGATAGTTGGCGAACCGGTGTGTCATCTTTCCGCCTGGAACCATTGTTCAGAAGGCGCACTCCGAAACTTCATTCTGTCTTGGAGCATCTTTGAATGATCTTGCTCAATAATGGTGATTTAATAGGAGGCAGAAGCACCAGAATTATTCTATATGCTCCACTGGTTCTTTGCCTCCAGATTTTATAGGTAACTTGACAATGCAGATTTGGTATTGCATCGCCAAAATTTAGCTGCCCCATCTTTCTTATTATAGCACACTTTGTTTGTAATGTCTAATTCGCTGTAGATGTTTGTCTGAATATATATCAAAGGTTTATAGTTTATTCTCCTAGTAAGATTTTTTTATTGATAAAATGAATAATTGATTTCTAATCCAATATTGTGTGGAAGGCAAAGTTCTACTATATGTTCATTTCTGGTCTTTTTGCAAAATTTATGCACTTGGATAGAAATGGGAGATTGGACTTGGAGTAGTTGATAACAGTATAAAATGCCTGCTGGTTAGTTGTTAGACTAAGTGGACAATATTGGATTTTTTTGAATGTCTAGAAGGTGATGGAAAGGATCATAGCATGACCAAAATATTTATAACCTCGTTATCTTGTGTACGTTCTGTATTTGCTAGTATTTCAGGTGCACTTTAGCTACTTCATGCATGTTGATAAGTGAAAACATACCATGTTTTTGTTAGATATTTTGGAATTCAGTTTTGTTGAGTCCTAGTCTTTAGGAGTGCTGTTTCTCTTTGGATTATGATATTTTAGTTGGAGTCAAAGTAGGAGTTTTGTTAGCCATGAAAACGTGTTTCTTTTATTTAGCTGTTTCTGTCGATGTATTTGCCTATAAGAGGCATTTGCTTAGCTGAATAAAAGAGTAACTCAATTTATCATATACCAGCTTAAGTTTACAGTTTTCTCTTCACTTTGCTTCTTTTCTCTTTGAAGGGTTGTTTTTATTTCCAGCACTTTTGCATGTATCGAAAGCATTTTGCATTTTATAATTGGATTTCAAAGAGTAGAGGCAACGATTTGTTCAAATTATACTATATTCATAATATTTGTGGCAACGATTTATGATTTGCTCGCGAAGAGTTGGTTTCAAGTGATGAGTATTTATTTACCAATATAATTTCATTGCAGGTCCTTGATGGTTGGTTATTGTCTCATTTTGGTTTTGCTTGTGAAGATGGGGAAGTAAAACACATTTCCATCTCTCAAATATTGGTGCCTCTTGGATTAAGTGGCTTTTTTTCAGTTGTTTGATTTGTTCTTTGGCTCTCCATGGGATGATGAGGTCTCAATGTTGAGAGCATAGATACATAGAGAATGGTGATAGGATGATGTAAAGTATTTTTTGAGAAAAAGGAGATAAAAGAGTTTATTGCTAGTTTGGTGACATTGCTGTATCTCACATTAGATTGTCATCTTGGTGGATATTTGTGGCTATTTCTTTGTTTTGGCAGTGGAAAATGTTTTGGTGAAATTTAGTTTTCCATCTACCCCAATTAAGTCAAGTACATCTTTTTTTTTAAAATAAAAATAAAAATAAAAACTGATATGCTTCCTTTACATGTGCTTGGGCTTTTTCCAGTTATTCAATAGTCCTCATGTAGCTTTCAAAATTTCCAGTTATTTTTCATCAATGTCTTTTTTCTTGCCATTAATCTGTTGTGTGACCAACAAGGGACCATTTTCAGTGCCAATTTTTTGGTATAGAAATAAATATATAAACCCCAAAATATTGTTAGGTTTACCAACTTATCACCCATCGTACAATTGAATGAAAAGGTTGCCTTGTAATTGTAAATAAAACCCATCTAGCAATTCATAAAACTACTTAATTTTTATTTAACAATAATTTTATTAAATAAAGAGCATAAAATTTCACTAAAAATACAATGGTTATATTTGGTTATGTTTTTTGTTTAATTTTATTATGTATTTATCATGTATTTTGGGAGAATGAATTATTGAAAAATGTGAAAGTTGTTTTTTTGATATGTTTGTTTATATTTTGGGAGAGACATTTTTTTATTGTAACAGTCAAATTAATATTTTTTTACTGAATTTTTGATGTGAAAATAAAATTGAGTGATTTTTAAATATTAAAATAATAATATAAAAAATATATTATATGTATTTATATATTAAAAAATATGTATTTTAAAAAAAATTAAAAATATATTTGATTATGTTTTCCAAAACATAACTAAACACTCCCAATAATTTTCAGAAAACAGAAACGGTAGAGGTAGGTAGAGTCCAATTTGACAAGGATTTAGAGTCCAATGGGCCAAGGGAGCACATAAATAAAACCCTGCTGTCTCAGAATGTCGCCAAGTACAGTAGGCGTGGTGGTCGTGGTGCGGTTCAGTCAGAGAGAAGCATTCAATCACTTTCTCTGGTGCACTTTGCGTCAGAATCTAAACTATTTCCTCAATTTTATATATTATTATATTATATATAATACATTACAACATATCTTCTACCAATTCACAGCGACAAGAACGATTGGAAGAATCATTACGACTCTTGCAGTAATGGAGAAGATTAGAAGAGCATCTCACGCTGGTTCATGGTACACCGACAATCGTAAGTACCCAAATTTCGCTCAATTTCCAGTCAATAACTTTTTTTCGGCTTTAGATTACTTAATTGATCTCTGCTTCTCCAAGCTTCGTGAAAAATAGAAAAAAGAACTAATTTTTGAAGGCTGTTGATGAAAAGATCAGTTTTTTACTTTTTTCTTTTTGGCTGGTTTTTGGGAGAAAGTGACGGAGAATTGTCTTTCTGTGTTTACTATTCAAAATTTTCATCTTTTTTGTCTTTTTTTAAAGAAAAAGGAGTTTCATTCACGTAGTGCAACTTAAGGTATGTCATTAAGCTCTGTTTCTCTGTATCTAAGAAGGAGAAAAAAATAATGAAGTGAGGATAGGACTGAAAATTCGGCGGTGATACATCACGCACATAATTGGTTTATGATTGAAGATTAATCTAGAGGTTAATGGGCAGCGTCTTATTGCTGATGAAACCGGTGACATACTGACATGCATAGTGCCTTCAGATTTTGCTTGTTATAAAGAGTGCAAGTCCTGGTTGGATTCTTAAGTTTTCTATTTGGATATATTACTTTCCATTGCTGCACCGGCATTGATGTTCTTTGGATGATATGATTGCTATTCTTGAAAAGTTCATTTGCTTATGTGTATAATGTTTATGTACAGAGGTGTCGATCCACAGAAATATGAAGTAAATCTGCTTCCATTTTCACATTTAATATCAATCTGCTTTGATATGGGTTGATGTTTTGTTATCTCTGTAATTTTTAGCTACAAAATTAGCCGAAGAGCTTGATGGGTGGCTAAGGGCTTCCGGCCTCGTCAAATCTTCCGATGTAAGAGGTGTAATTGCACCGTAAGTCATCACATACTACCACTTTTGGTACATAGTCAAATGGTGACAGCTCTAACACAATTGTAGCTGGCGATTTTGTATCCTTTAGTCATGCAGGTTATTCGTATTCTGGTCGTGCAGCAGCCTACGCATTTGGAAACATAGATCCTGCAAACATGTGGGTTTATCTAACTTCTTCTATTATGCTGGAGTCTGTCATTATTCTATAATAACTTTTGTTGAACTCCTGCATGCTGAAGTCTTCTATTATCCAAGTTATTTCTTTTGTCTCTATCTCAAAATTGAAGAACTCATTATTCTGCAGTACTAGGGTGTTTCTTCTTGGACCATCTCACCACCATTACACTCCAAAGTGTGCGCTTTCGAAAGCCACAGTCTACAAGACGCCCATAGGAGACCTACCAATTGATCAAGAAGGTACTAGATGCACTTTTTAAGTCTTTCTGAGATTGCAGTTTGTCGACATTATACTTCTTATATCTAATTTTAGGTTTTGGTACCTTATATTCTGTCTGCTCCAAGAAATTCCATTTATTTTGAAGGATTGCTTGTTAAGATAAGCCTTGCATAAAGGTGATATTTTGACTGGTCTTGTATTATTGGATGTTTGAATTATTGTTGATATAATCTTATGATCATGACACTACATATGGCTTTGATTTTAGATTTTATTTACTATGTGTCATGAAGTATAGGTATCACATAACCTTCGATAAGGTGATGGGAGTAACTGCTATGAGTTGAAACACATGCAGAAAATACGTACTGCTACTTGCAATAATGAGAACATTAAGACAGTTTGCTGTAATAGCCAGGGATGTATGGAAGCACATATATATATATATATATATTTGTGGGTTTGGTGCAAAGTTTTTGGAAAAGAAAACTATAAATTTAGATATAAATTCTTACTATTAGGATTATTTGGTAAAATATATAAAATATGACTGGTCACAGGGAAAAAGTTACATTGGCATTAGGAAAGTGGATTAATATACACAGGGTGGAGTACCTTATGTGAGCATGTTGGACGTATACCCACTTCTCCAAATCTCAGAAAGTTAGGTCAGTGGGATCTTCCATTACACTTGATGCCTATGCAACCTCGTTGCGCTTTGGAACAAAGTGGGGAGAAGACATTTTTGTTTTGTTTTGGGAACTGGATTGGAGGAACCGGGTAAAGGTGCCCTTCCAATATGGAAGTTGGGGAATTATTATTTCATATCCCGAGAACTGCTCAAAAAAAAAAAAAAAAAAAAAGAAAAAATCAGATAGTTTTCTATGTATCGCTAGATGTCCAAATTCAATGACAGAATGTAGTTCGCCTGGCATGCTGAGTAACTATATTGGCATTTTCTTTCTAAGCTGCTCTATATTTTATGCATGTGTGCATGATGGAAACTTTTGCCAAGATTTTCTTTAGCTAGGTTTTGCTTTGCCTTTGTGCCAGTCAATGAGGAGCTAAAAGCTACAGGGAAGTTTGAATTGATGGATCTTCATGTCGATGAGGCTGAACATAGCATGGAAATGCACCTTCCATATCTAGTTAAAGTATTCCAGGGGTACTTTTTTGGTGAATCTCAATAATATCTGTTTTATTTGTTCATTCATTTGTATGTTTGTCTTTTTGGCTAATATGTTTAAGAAGTTAATACAGATACTCAGTGAAGATTGTGCCGATTTTGGTTGGTGCTCTTAGTGCTGAAAATGAAGCCATCTATGGTCGATTGTTAGCAAAATATGTGGATGACCCGACCAATTTCTTTTCTGTGTCTTCAGATTTTTGTCACTGGGGTTCCCGGTATGTTGTTTCCCTGATTTTCATTTGAGAACTAGTCCTCATTGATTAGATTTATGTTTTCACTAGTCCCCCAGTTATACCTATCTAGTACTCATTTATTGATGATCTTCTGTTCTTATATTCTACGTTAACTCTATAAGTGCAGCACTTTCAAATTTATGGATCCGAAGATCCTATCAATTGGTGATATATATATTTGATGAATATGATTGGGGCTTAGCCAGTTTGATTAAATTTGGCAGTTAGCATCATGACTTATAACAAGAAATCCTAGATACAAACTGCCTTTTGGGGGTAAGTCAACTTTACCCACCACAAAGAAAAAAATAAAAAAATAAAAAAAGAAGAGAAAAGGAAGGATTAGACCCCAGTGAAGATAGGATATATGGTGTCATGACTTAAGAACAATTACAGAATTGGGGCTCATGTATTGTCCACAAAAAGGTCAAGGCGCTCATAGTGTCTTGTGTCACCTTTTAGACACTTCCTGTTTCTTTACTCATACTCATGGAAGCTACTTTTCCTTTCCCTCTATACTCTCTTGCGCTGGTATAAATGGGAACTGTTCGTAGGATGCATTTGGTATACCATCTGAACTTCCTGTTAATAACCTATGGTAGGCTTGTATTAACTGCAGACAGACATTAGTTATTTTACTGGCATATCTCATGAATTTTGATCTTTTCCTCTAGGTTCAACTACATGCGCTATGATAAAAAACATGGAGCCATCTACAAGTCCATTGAGACATTGGATAAAACAGGAATGGATATAGTAGAAACAGGAGATCCGGATGCATTCAAGCAGTACTTATTGGAGACGGACAATACTATTTGTGGAAGACATCCAATTAGTGTTTTTCTTCATGTAAATATCTTTATCTCCCCATTTTTTGTTGTTATGAGGAGAAGTATCTTTGCTTCCAAAATGTTTCTATGGTATAAAATGGAGCCTGTTTAAGTAGTAAAGTTCATCTACCTTCCATTTACTTGTGACTTGTGCATTTGAGCTCCGCATTCAATCTTTTTGTTTTATCCTCTTTTCATTATATTTGGAGGATTTCCTAACGACATTGTATATTTTCCTAATCAACTAGATGTTGAAGAATAACTCAACGAAGATAAAGATTAGATTTCTCCGATATGAACAGTCAAGTCAGTGCAAATCTTCAAGAGACAGCAGTGTAAGTTATGCATCTGCAGCAGCCAAGGTTGATGCTTGAATTTGTAAACCGAGTATGGGATCACCTTGCTTGAACTGCTACCATTCATATTTCTGTTGAATGTAACTTATACTTCTAATTTCTGGCAATTACAATTTATTCTTCTTTTCCTATTTAAGAACTAATTCTAGTGACATTGATGGATTTTTAAGTATGTTTCTGAACTTTTTTCTCTTGAATTTGTTTCAAACATTGGGTTATTTCATTACAATTTGTTACAGCTCGCAGTTTCAACCAATCGCTATCTGGTCTAAGTTGTTGTGACATATATTAGTGTTTTATTAATTGTTATATGTTTTAAGGTGGTAAGAATTTGTGATCCCCATAATTTAAAATGTCAATTGCCATGTGAATTACTGTGAAAAATGTAATAGATTATTATCAGCTTAGTATGTATATTATAAAGTGAGTTCTCTTGAACCGGCAATAGTCTTTCTTTCCTGACTTTGGTGTATTTTGGATGCTCAGCTGATCCTCCCATCTTAGTCATTGAAGCACACAGCAAATAATCTTGTGTCAAACCATATGACTTGCATGATCTTTTGATGAAATTAAGATTATATGTGCAAAATGAATCGAACTCATTAACCTTTAACCTTAATCAAGAACTCTATCCCCAAAATTGGGACAAATGGGCTGAAAGTAATGCAATAAAATCAAAACTGTTTGATCAACTCAAGCAGCCAGCGAAACCAGTAAGTATTATTTCCCAACTCCGAAGCCATAAACATGGCTTGAATTTTACAATTTATGCAGCACAAAGAATGTTATTCAACAAAGAATATTTTATGTAAAACACCGACCTCCCCACTTTCTGTGCTGTGAAACACAAATGAATACTTCAGCTGGGAAAGAAATTGGTCCCCGTTTAAGCAAGTTCAACATCCTGTCTCCCTGATATAAACACGGTCATGGGATTATGAAAAGTTAATAGCTTAATTCAGTCAAAAATCCTCTCCCCTGTGGATAGTAGAAGAAAAACAAATGAACTAAAAATACAGAGTGCCCCTGGGATAAAGAAAACTGCTCTCCAGCTATCCGGACTGGTGAGATCCAACTGGGCGGCCTTTGCGGCTTCAAGAAGCCGACCGGTAAGATCAACTCCAACTATGCCTGCTAAGGTACCAGCTGTGTTAGATACCCCCATGACAATTCCCGCATATCTTGGAGCAACGTCCATGTGATTTACTGCAAATCCAGCTCTTCCAAGTGCCAAAGAACCAAGAGCCACGGAGGAACAGAACACAACCCCATTAGCTGTTCTGAACAAGGGAAGAGCCATCAGTGTAAAAGAAGCCACCACAAATCCCACTGTGTTTAGAAGCTTTCTTGTTCTAGTCACAGACAAAATTCGCCTTGTAATCAAGTGATCTGCAATAACCCCACCAATATTTGAGAATAAAAACATGTTAAAATAAGGCATCATCTTAGAGGAACCCATTTCCTGAAGGCTACGCTGGAGGCCTAATTCAAAGTAGGTTGGAAGCCAATTCATGAGTACATAAAGGCCATAGTGGAAACTGAAATTATTCACCACTATCGCCCAAATTGGCAAGCTGAGGATAATTCTCTTCCAAGGAATTTTTGGTGTTCTAATGGAACGTACTCCATTTTCTACTTTCATCTTTTGATTGCTTTCCATTGGAAGCAAGGATTCGCCAAAACCAGCAGCTGTAGCCTTTGGATGATCAGAACGAGGTGGGTCACTGGCATACTTAAACCAAAGTAGAGACCACAAGGCGCCTAAAGTGGCTTCAGCAAGAAATACTGATTGCGGACCCTGAAACTTGACCAGGCTTGGAAGCACAAGCGTTCCTATAGCAGCACCAAAATACATACCTGAAGTTGTTAGAGAAACAGATCTTGATCTTTCATGTGGTGGCACCCACTGTGCTAGTACAGTGTGAATGGATGGAAAGATGAAGCCTTGGGCCACTCCAACAAGCAAACGGGCTAGGACCAAAAGAGTAACTCGATTTGGATCCAGTGGTATGAAAGCACAAGTCAGAGACCATAAAACAAATGAAAGCAGGAGAACACGCCTTCCCCCAATTTTTTGAGCTGCCCAACCACCAGGAACTTGTGAACAGGCATACCCATAATAGAATGTTGAAAGTATCATGCCCTTGCTTGACTGGTTTACTCCTGCAGCATCAGCAGCAGCAGTATATGCAATGGAGAAGCCTACTCGCTCTATGTAGCACACACAGGTGCAGATAAAGGTCAAGATTACAATCGCATAGCGCTTTGGAAGATATGTGATCCTCATTCTTTTTTGTTTTCATGAATGGAGAAACCAATTCTTTGTAAGTAGATGATTCCAGAACGATAAAATCAATTCCAAGAATCCACAGATCACAAAGGAAGAAGCCCCCCTACAAAAATGAAGATCAACAAGATAATACACCAAAAACACATTTCAGGGAAGACATGCCCAATGAGCATCAATTCTGTGAGTAACAGTGGCAGAATTTTATGCAGCAGGTTCTAGAAAGCAAACATCACATGGCCCTAATATATATGTGGAAGAGACATTTCCTGTTGCTGTATAAACTGAAAAAAGATCCAGTTCTATGAATAAGTATTATTAGTGGACGCAATTAGCGAAACTAGCTAGTTAGGTGTGTGGGATAGAAGCCCTATAGAACCTGCCAAGCACGAAACTGCAGAAGATTAGGAGCCTATGTTGGTCCCCTTCTTTCTTTTTTTCCTTATTTATAATTTTTGGTTCCAAAATACAGGCACAATTTCCAAGAGAATTATTCTATGCAACTGGATCGTCATGGCACATCAACAACAAAAATAAAAATGTGAAATTGATGAGATATAAAATTTGAGAAGGTTGCATCAAATTTAATGTCAAGTATGTATTACGAGCATTTTGAAATAATTTTATAATTGGACACCTGCAATTTCTTGAGCACATATGCACATCAAACAGGGGTATGATAGGATGGAATGTAAACTGCAGCAGCATATTGCAGCAAAGATGCAATCAGATATGAGATGCTGTGGATCATCACTGAGAACTTGCAGTAGAGATAACATATGGTTCACAGGTTCCAAGATTCTAATTTCTAATTAATTCTGTACAAAACAAAGAAAGGAAAAAAAAACAGCTGAAGATCAATAATATTTTTTTGATTCCGTGGTGGAAAAAGAAAATCAAACAGCTGAGGATCAATCAATCTCACACCAGATTCATACATATTTATTAGCATAGGCAATGGAAAAGACAAAGTAGGAACAATACATCAAATTCATCAATAAAATTTTAGCATTTCACTAATTTATCAGGATGGTAACCTTTGTTCTTCCACCATTTTATGTGAAAACCATGACTTATCAATATTAATCGATCAACATGATGTCATAACCAACTGTGGCAACAATCTTTCAACAAGAAAAATAGTTTAAATAAATTAAAAACAAAAATAGCAATATGCATACAATAATAAGTGCATTCACACAGAAAACAAAATACAAAATCAAACAATTTTCAAGTTTTATTCTGCCACACACACATAAATCAAATACCGCAATAGCACCAACAAAGTTTCTAAAAAAGGAAAAGCAAATGCAACTGCCAATGAAACGGGAATCCACCGTAAAAATTCAATTCCAAAACGAAAAAGATCGAGAAAGAAAACTGACCTCACCTCCGAAGTGAAAAGGGCTCCCCGGAAAAATTGAAAGAACGAGCCTTTGACCCAAAAATGGGTTGGGGAGTGGGTAATTAGGCAGCGCTACATTGACAAAAGGTAGCTGCTTCAATGCTGACCAAAAAATAAATAGCCCTCGTGCTTCGCCAACATTTGCTGTTGATCTACAAAAATATGGGTCAACCGTCAATAAATAAATGTGAAGAAAAATAAACAATGGGAGTGGACTATTTCTTTTTCTTTCTTTCTTTCTTTTTTTTTTCATTCAATCAGATGAGCTGACTATTTCTGGTGATGGTTGAAAAATGAAAACTGGTACATTGAGATTGAGAGGGAAGGTCAACACTGTCCGCACATGACGAGACCTCACGTTGCGGCCATTCAAGAATATAATGCTTCTCAAAGTTCATATTTTTGGGCCTTGAATTGGATTTTTCCATCAGAATTTGGCATCAATTTGACACAATAAACTTGCCCATTAGCGTTATTAGGATTGTAGTTAAATAAACGCGCCGTTATAACTTTGTTTTGTCAATATGTTATTTAAAATATCATTATATCCACTGAACTGGCTTTAGGCTTCTATTGAGTCCTGAATATTCAAGTCAAATCCAAATTAAGAAGTTCTTGTTAGGCCTAGAGTGAATACAAGGGATGAGTTGAATTTATTGTTAGGTAGCACTTTATCAGACATGTAGTAAGCAAAGAAGCAAACAAGGGATGAGTTGAATTTATTGTTAGGTAGCACTTTATCAGACATGTAGTAAGCAAAGAAGTAAACAAGAGATGAGTTGAATTTGTTGTTACGTAGCACTTTTATCAGAGGGAGTAAGCAAAGAAGTAATTGGTTTACTAGATGAGTCTTGATCTTTTGACTGGCCATTTCTCTTCTAACATGGACAAAAGAAATGATGGCAAATTGTTCATTTGAAGTCCTTTTATAGATATGCACTCTAGTATTCACCAAAGCATAATAAAGGAATCAATTAGAAATACAGGATTCAGCAAAAATGATAGGCATATTCAGACTAACTCCAGCCAGAATTTTCAGTCAACCACAGCTCTGAGTTAAAAATGATGGATACACGCATTTCAGTTTCCTGAATTCTTGTCCACCGGCGGCAGCGCTGTCCATTTACCTTCAGATTCAATGGGCTCAATAACAACAACTCCACCATTTGATAACCCCAAGGCGAACTGGTATGGTTTCCTTGGATGAGCAGCAACTACGACTGGATCCACATAAGAGCTGTATTCCAAAACAAAATTACCTGAATTATATTCTTCTTCCCAAAAAATGTGATCTTTGAGCAAGGAAATGTATGTAGATCAGGGTTGTAAACAAAATTCTTGATATGAATGGATGACAAAATCCAAAGTACCTCAGACGAGGTGGAAGATATGCAGAGGGATCAATCTCAAATCTTGGTGTGAGATCTGAAGCGCCAAGTATTAAGAGGATTCCATCTTTCATGGCAGCATACACAAATTGGCTATCGCACGAATATGTAGCATGGGAAATCCTGGTACAAAAGTTGGCAATGGTCCACTGAAAGTAGAAAGGAAATAGATCATGCTAAATATCATGATAAATGATATAGAAGCACTTCTTTTTAATAAAGTGTGTGTGTATGCACGCTAAGAGAAAGTGAGGTGGAGGGTAAATACCTGCTTCACACGTCGTAGTGTTGTTGTTTCATATATGGCAAGTTGAGTCTCATGTACTGCAAGGAAGTGTTTCTGATCCTTGTCAAGTTCAATATTGGTCTCTGATAGGTCTGAGGCCAACCAGCCAACTGATATCTGTAACACCGTGCTTTTCTTTTTCTCCCATGTAACAGAATCCCACAGAACAATCTGAGGGAAATAAATGCGACATCAAGTCATTGAAGAACAGTGAGTACACTAGAGTCTAGATACCAGTTTTAGATAAACAAATATGGGGCTGACACTGTTTTGCCCTCTCATACAAGAGAAGTTTAGAAAACTAACCTGAGTATCTACTCCACAAGAGACAAGTAAATTTAAAGTGGTTGAGAAAGCAAGGCCACTAATTCTCTTAGAGTGCCCTTGAAGCTTACTTATTACCTGCAAAATCAAGGACGTAGCTAAGTACGCAATGCATGTCTCTCCTGGGAATCATTAATAAAGAATCATTACCTCATCCACACGTATGTTATAGATGAGGATTGTTGAATCATCCATGCCTACAGCAATTATGTTGTTATCTGGGGGATAGAACACAATACACGTTGCAGCAGGCGGTGGAGGCATGACATTTCTTATTTTCTGCACTTATTCACCACATTCAAATATGATGAGTTGGATCTTTAAGGGCATTGTACAATACTTGAGCACAAGTACTACCATCACCTCAGTTTTATTTAAAAAATATTTGCATAGACTTCTGGATCAAATAGTGTAGAATTCAGCTTTTAGTGGATTTTAACTATTTTGGTTTCATATGCTCTATGAACCAACAGCTTTGAAGTATTTAACCTTGAATATCAACATGTTGTATAAGGTGACCATCCTTCCTAATGCCGAGATAACATATGAATCATTCTTGGACAATGAAAAGCAAGGAGTAACTACATCCAAGCTGTTGTCAGGAAGATCGTTGATCATCAATAATCCACTCTTTGGTTGCCAAAGTTGAGGGGCACACTTTGTAGTTGCCTGCAGCACAGACACAGCTCATGAAACAATAACCAGCACTCAGAAGAAAGTGAATAAAGATTGATTTTCAGTTAGTGAATAAAGAAAATATCATACCTCACCACTTAAATTAGCATCAGTTCTTAGCCATCTCCACAGCAGATGAGTCCCATCTTCTGCTAATGCCAGAATGCCATTACCTGCATGAGTATATACCAATCTCCGGATCTGCAACCATAAAAAATATTAAACTGTAATTCTTCTTCTTTTTCTTTTTTCTTGGAGTTAGCACAGAAGATTGGTTAGTGGTCGTTTTAGCATAATGATGAAGCAACTCAGATGGCCACCACTCCTATCCATCTTAAAATGTGTAGGTATTAAAGCGTGTAATTTGCCTTTTTGGTTGCAGGACGTTATGCCCTGACCAGTCAGTGAAAAATTTAAGTATAAATGATGAATAACAATCATGCTAAGCTGCTGAAAATTTAAAGATGCTTAATCATGAGAATCTAAGGTCTCTTAGCAAAGTGCAGATCAGTAAAAAAATCGCAATATGGGGTCGGTGTTAATCATACCATATTAGTCTTAACTTCAGAAGCGAGCAGCACGGACTGGCAACGTGAAACTTCAACAATTTTAGAAATGTTTGGCATCTCCATTTTGGTTGATTCTGCAAGTCCTTCGGTTTTTACATTTTCCGACACATCCAGAGCTTCTTTCTACAGAAAATTACCAAAGTTTTAATGTTATTCAGATGTAACCAGTAAAATGTAAATCACAGTCAAAACAGTGTTCTAGACCATTAGTAGATGCTCAGTATATAGAACAGATAATCAATCCTCTTGATATGAAGAACATCCATAATGATTTCCAAATAAAGAACATCACAAGTCTCGAGTGAGCCATCTGAAGACCACTTCCTGTAGTGGCCTCTCCTTCTGCAATAGCAGCTTTAAGAGGAACAGGTACTGGATTTACAGAGAGCTGTACACCAATAAACATTAAGTAGAAAGTGTTTCCTGCCAAGAAACTGTAGAAGGATTTAGAAGCTGACCTTTTGGAAAGATTCTGTTGGACATCCAGAAGAATCACCAGAAACAAACTCAAAAGTTTGCAGTAACACCCGGCCATGATCATTGGCCAAGATTTTGATTTGATTATCATCAGCTGAAACAGCCAACAGATTGCCTTTTTTGTTGAAGCAAATATATGGGTTTGCCTTTACAAATTAAAAAGAACCATATTAGAACACAATTTAATCCTAATAAAAAATTGATGACCATTTAACAGGCACAGCTAGTACCAGAACTAAAAAAACCAAGTAGTAAACGTACAGGCAAACCTCCTCCTGCATCAATAACTGCTAATATTTCAGCACTGCCCATTTCCCAAATTTTGATCAGATGGTCATCACCAGCGGCCAAAAACCGATTGGTGCATATATCAAGTTGAACCATAGACGAATAACATTTGCTAAGTCCATTGTAAATCCTAATAATACAACCTTCACTCTCATTCCATTCAACAATGCATGACTCTCCATTTTTGTTCGTCCCACATGAAAATAACCTGAAAATGGTTAAACAATTCAGCATGGGATAGGCGAATAATACAGACACTAAGTGGCTCAGTCAATCACCTTTTACCATCAGTACTATAAGCCATTCTCGTACAACAGAGATCAGGAGCGTTGTAAGTAACCCTTGATCCAATGTTGTCAAATAACCATGCTTTTATCTCACCACTTGTTGAGATGGAAAATAAAAACTGTAACACAATAAAGAAAAGGATTACCTAACAGTCATATGCATGGAAAAGAAGAAAAAGTCAGCATATTGACTTTATTCTCACATGAACATTTTCCTTCATATGAGGGCATAAAGAGTACACTGGACCCTCATGACCTTCAAATGTATACTGTTCGGCCCCAGTCACAGAATCCCAGACCTTCAAAAGACAATGGCAGATTGTTGGTCAATCTTTATACAAAATATCCACTTTCTAAATAAGAAAACCAACCTGGATCAACTTATCATCACCGCAGGTTATGACAAGAAGTTTGTCATGTGGTTTAGAGAATGCTAGATCATTTACACTGCCAACATGTGCATGAATCTGGATGGACAATCTCAAATCAAAAGATTGAAAATAAATCTGGAATATAAATGAAGCAAAAGTAAATAGAAGCTACCTCCAATTTTTTCTCAATGTAATTGCCATTTTCACGATATGAGTATAAATGTATCATGCACTTGGAATATGCAACCCCTGTTATTGATAAAAACACCTTTAAACAAAACCAATTCAATTGACCAGAAAACCACCAGTTTTAAGGATATCGATTTACCAAAGACTGAACCATCGGGGCTCCACAATACACGATTAACAGAGATGCCAGGGTTTTTCTCCATGTCATCCTGGTTAGACACAGTTGCATTTACAATCTTTTTCTATTGTGACTAAAGGGAGTAAGTGGTGATAAAGCATGGATGAGAAGAGCTATACCAATAACACCCCTGCGACTGACTTTACCTCCCGGACCAGAAATTCTCCCTTAAACAACTTCTCTCCAGAGGCAACATCCCAAAGCTCTACATCCCCAACACTTTTTCCAACTAAAAGAATAAACCAGCAGCATGTATGAGTTTTGCAGAAACATAATATCTCGGCAAAATACGAAATTCACAAGCAACATAGTCAACCTAATAGCAGGGTCTCATGAATAGGATGAAAATCCATAGTAGTCAGGGAAGAGTCCACATTTAAAGTTTGTTCAAGAGTCCTGGGAAATTCATCAGGGAGTTCATTTTCTGATTTTTGATGATGGCTTGAAAAATCCGTGGGTGCTACTACCTGCATAATATTATTGAAAATAAAATGACCTTACTTATCAAGAGATCTAATATGTTATGATTCATAGCATAAAGATTAGTTACCTCATCAGGAGGTTTTATTGACTTTAACTTAGAGGCATCATGATAATTCTTAATATCCTCTAAAGCTGCAGCTACCAAATCTGCATTATAATTTTGGTCAAAAACAGGAAAAAAGAAATCAAAATGTTAGAGTCAGAACACTATATAGAATGTAGACACTACCTTGGTTGGGCAGGTCGCCAAGATTTACATCTGTGACAGTAACTATAGATTCAGACATTGAGGGCTGACTAGAAGTTGAGTCGTCCATGAGAGGTGACGCAGATAGTGCCATGGATGAAGGGGGCTGGAAAAGAATTGAATGAAACTATAAAACATACTAGTGCAGGAAAACAATTAAAGTTTGATTAATCTTTGTAAGGACAAAATGTACGAATGCTGTTTACCGTTAAAATCTTACCAATGAAATTTCACTGTTCAATTGTTCCTGCATAGTATCTGGTCCAGGACACTTATGATCTGTAAAGAGGGTATCGATATGTGGTTGTGGATGAGGACTTGCACAGTGAATATGCTGCCAATTCAAACTGCATGTTATAACTTTAGAATGTCACTCAAATAAGAAGCAAATATCCAGCTCAAAAATGTTAGAATTACTAAAGAAGTGAAATGATATCTGATAAACTTGAGCAGAAGAGAAAGGTTAAGTCTCGGATAAATTTGAAAACCAAAAACATAGATGAGGCAAATAGAAAAGAAATACCTCTGGTTAATCAGTCGCCTTAACCTTGACTTGTTAATTTGTGGAAACTTTGTTCTTCCCTGGAGAAGGGGATTTGCCTCAATGACAGTCCTAAGTTCATTTATCATCCTTTTTCTGGCAGATAACGTATCTCCATAGAAGGTGAGCAAACTGTGCTTCCTGTTAATTTACCATGCACTTACCGATAAGTCTTGTTAAGAATCAAGGAACTATTGGTTATTTGATACCATGAATCGTTTAAGGAATTCTTGGCATGATTTGATTTAGAATTTATTTGATTTGTGAGATTCCCTACAAATTTTACACCTGTTCTAATCACATCACCTGCATAAAAAGGTGATGATTATAATTCAACTTCAAATAGAAAAATGAATGAAAATCTTCTAGCTCTTTGGCCATTTTATCAATGGATGTAGGTCAAAATGCCAAACCACGTGTTTCTTTTTCTTCTTCTCCTCCCTTCACATTGTCTTTATTCAAATCTAACACATCTGAAAAAGCAACCTGAAACCGAAGGATATTTACTGTTGTTTATGGTTACACCACCATACCTGAAGTCATCTAGTGTCAGGAGCTGAGTCATTTCTTTGTACAATTCTTTGTTTGATTGTGCAAAAACCTTAAGATCTTTGAGAAGAATGTCTAAAGCCACAGCATATTCATGCCTATCATAAAAAATCAGCACATGTAAGTTGAGAAATAACCCTCAGGATATTAATTAAGGTAAGTACCCTATGATTCATTATAAAAATCATCATCTTACTTGTCTAGAGCCTCAAGAAACTTTTGCTTCCTAATCTCAAAATATATCTTTGTTGAATATTTGTTGTCTTCAACTACTGTGAAGCTTGAAAGATATTTCTCTGCCTCTCCCCAGTTCCCATCGAGCACCAGCTCTTCAAAATATTTCAAATCGAAGAAATAACCTGTCTCCTGCTCAAGCCTATCATGTAGGAGCTACAAAGTAAGTTCCTTAATAAAAATTGAAAACTAGGAAGAAGAGTCAGAAGTCCAACTCACATGTGAGCAGTCCTTTTGAGGTTCTCTTCATCACAGAATTGCAAGATCAAGAAAATGAGGTCTTTGGAAAGAGACATTCCTTCATACCATTAGAATCAGTATTCAGCAAAGTAACTTAGTTGATCAAATTTGCAACAACCAAAGTATATTGAACATCAACATAGCAATCTTACCTCCCATCTTAGCCCAAGGAAAGATCACTAAGCAGCTCAAGATCGTTCGAAAAATTGGTAGACTGAACAAGAATGACAAAGTGAATGCTGGGATAAATGCAGGAGCTAAAGTATGCTCCCCATATATACATACAAGCATAGAAGGCGACCTTAGAACAGATTAACGATTAAACTTAATTTTCAAGAAGAGGACAAACTAAGAAAAAGCATATGTAACTTCAACTGCTCTAGATGATCAAATTCAGTATAGTGAAATCCAACTTGAAGCCACCTTTTCAGTTGAGCAAAATACCTTTCAGAAAAGTCCCTCTGCTCAAATCTTTGATAATTCGAATCAAACTGAAAATCTGAACCCAGAACTTACAAAAGCGTGCCAATTCAACAATCCTTGTCAATTACAGCATCCAACGAATCAAATGAAGCCAACGATAAACCATAAAACGCCACTAGACACAAGATCGAATGATTCTGATCAAGGTGAGCTTCTCCATTTCCATCTCTCCTCTTGATTTTAATTTTAAAAACAGGGTCTATAGAAATCGAAGAAAGACGAAAAAGTTAAGAGTAATAAAAAGAAAAAGAAGTGGAAAAGAAGGGCATAAGATGCTTCCTTTTGTTAGCACTTGACCCAGTTTCACAGAGAGAAACTCACAAACTCTGAAGTTTTAGAACACAATTTGAGGAAAAAAAAAGATTGAAGGAGAAAGA
The DNA here is from genome assembly GCA_018894105.1 of Jacaranda mimosifolia. Classification (NCBI taxonomy): domain Eukaryota; kingdom Viridiplantae; phylum Streptophyta; class Magnoliopsida; order Lamiales; family Bignoniaceae; genus Jacaranda; species Jacaranda mimosifolia. Next base: position 286,024 of record CM032127.1, read on the forward strand.
AGAAATAAAAAGAGGAGAAAGCAGGGGAAAAGGGAGAACAGAGACTCCAATTTGGTGCTCAAAACTTGCTGAGCATTTCCTTTCCTTTTTCTATCTAAAGAAAAACGCTACAACTAATTATCATCTTAAATTCCTAATCTCACGCTAATGATTTTTAATGACGAAGCAAAGAGGTAACACGCGTCTTCTGCCACTAACAAGTTTGTTGGGTAGAATCTGCTGGAAATTAAACAGAAATTCTCTAATTTAAACTAAACGGCACCGTTCGAAGAAAACGTCGTCGTTTTATTACAAGCACAAAAAAAAAAAAAAAAAGAAAAGACATAAAACACATGTTCCTCTATCACGACTCTGCAACATAAAACACATGTTCCTCTTTCAGACTTGTCCTCAAGGCTCAAGACTTGGAAACCTCATGGTGATTTCATCGTAGTCCTCCCAGGTTGCTTCCTCGTTTGGCAAGTGTGCCCATTGAACTAAGATTTGGGGAACAGCTGTATTCTTACGTTTAACCATCCTCCGTGCCAATATGGCCACAGGTTGAAGAATTACTGTACCTTCTCCATTAAAGAAGGTTAGAGAGCTGACAACTTGTTCTCCTGTTCCAATCCTTCATTTCAGCAGTGAGATGTGGAATACAGGATGAATCTTTGCATCTGCTGGTAACAGGAGTTTGTATGCTACCTCGCCTACTCGTTCTATTACTTGAAAAGGGCCTACAAAATTTGGACTCAATTTCCAAACTTTACTTTTGCGCATAGACAACTGTCTGTATGGCTGAAGTTTAAAGTAGACGAAATCTCCAACTGAGAGTACCACTTCCTTCCTCTTCTTGTTAGCTTGGTTCCTCATCCTTTCCTGTGCCTTCTGAAGATGTTGCTTGAGGTGATGGATGATCTCCTGTCTATCTTTCATCAGTTGTTCAATTCCTACCGTTGTGGTTTGTGTGATTGGTTCCAGTGTCAAGTGGGAGGGCTTGTATCCATATAGTGCCTCAAATGGTGTCATGTTGATAGCTGAGTGATGATTAGTATTGTACCACCGTTCTGCCATGGGTAGCCATTTGAGCCATTTTCTTGGGGAAGACCCACACATGCACCTCAAATATGTTTCTAAACATTGATTGACTCTTTCACTTTGCCAGTCGGTTTGTGGGTGATATGTTGTACTCATGAGTTGTGGATCCCTAGGCTGCCAAGTAGTTCCTTCCAGAAGGTGCTAGTAAAGACCTTATCCCTGTCAGAAACAATGCTACAAGGAAGACCATGCAATTTGTAAACAAAATCAATGAAGATGTGTGCAAGATGTGAAGCTGTGAAGGGGTGGGAAAGTGCAATAAAGTGTGCATATTTAGTGAACCTATCAACTATTACCCAAATTACATCCTTTCCTTCTGAGTTTGGGAGTTTCTCAATGAAATCCATGGTCAAGTGCTTCCAGGCCTGTTCTGGAACAGGCAATGGCTGCAAGAACCCAGCTTCCCTTGTAGTTTGATGCTTACTCAACTGACATATATGGCACTGTGAAACAAATTGATGAACCATTTCCTTCAAGTTAGGCCACAGAAAAGTGCTTTTGATTCTTTGAAACGTTGCATGTATGCCACAGTGCCCCCCAATGCTTGAAGTGTGCATGAATTCAACCTCCTTACTCCTAAGATTAGTGGATGCCCCAATATACAGTCTTCCGTTATATCTAATGACCCCATCGTGATAGGAGAACAAGGACAAGTTGTAGGGAGAACATCATAAGTTCAGCAGTAACCTTTTGAGCAATTTGATCATTTTCATAGCTTACTTTAACTTCTTCCCTCCACATAGGCTGCAAAGTTGAAATGGCTTGGCAGGAACTTTTTTCTTTCAGATTTAGTCTAGAGAGAGCATCTGCTACTTTGTTTTCAATCCCTCTTTTATATTCGATGGTATACTGGTATCCCAACAATTTGGTAAGATATTTGTGTTGGAGTGGGGTTGAAATTTTTTGGGCAAGAAGGTACTTTAGGCTCTGTTGGTCAGTTCTGATGGTAAAGGATTTATGAAGGAGATAAGGCCGCCATTTTTCAACTGTCAGGATCACAGCAAGCATCTCTTTCTCATAAACAGACAACCCCAAAGATTTTGGCCCAAAAGCTTTGCTATAATAGGCAATGGGGTGTTTATCTTGCATAAGGATTGTCCCTACACCACCATAGCATGCATCAGTCTCAAGAACAAAAGTTTTTGTGAAATCAGGAATTTGTAAAACTGGGGTGGTGTTCATAGCTGTTTTAAGTGCTTGGAAAGCTTGTTGGGTTTCCTCAGTCCAGTGGAATTTCCCCTTTTTAGTCAGCTCGGTAAGTGGCTTTGCTAACATTCCATAGTGCTTGACAAATTTCCTATAATAACCTGTGAGTCCTAAAAATCCTCTCAAGCTTTTGACTGACTTAGGGACTGGCCATTCAAGTACATTCGTGACCTTGCTGGGATCTACCTCCACTCCTCGCTTACTAATGATATGGCCTAGATAATCTATCTTTTCTTGACCAAAAGAACACTTATTGGCTTTGGCAAAGAGTTGATGTTGAGTAAGCCTATCAAAAACTAGACTAAGGTGTTGCTTATGTTCTTCTAAGGACTGGCTATAAACCAAAATATCATCAAAAAACACAATCACGAACCTCCTTAGATAATCCTTAAAGACATGGTTCATAAGGCACTGAAAGCTAGCTGGGGCATTAGTGAGGCCAAATGGCATTACTTTAAACTCATAAAGACCAGATGCAGTAACGAATGCAGTTTTTGGGATATCCTGAGGATGCATTCTAATCTGATGATAACCTGCCCTCAAATCTATCTTAGAAAACACAGTGGCTCCGCCTAATTCATCCAGCAAGTCCTCAATTAAAGGAATAGGGAAGTTATCCTTGATTGTTAATGAGTTCAATTTCCTATAGTCTACACAAAACCTCCAAGAGCCATCCTTCTTTTTAACCAATAAAACTGGGGATGAGAAAAGGCTTTTACTAGGTTGGATAATTCCATTTGCAAGCATTTCTGCTATCAGTTTCTCAATTTCCTCTCGTTGGATGTAAGGGTACCTATTGGGCTGCTACTTAAATGGCTCTACTCCTTCCTTGAGAGTAATCCTATGGTCATGGGTCCTAGCTGGGGGTAGGTGGGTTGGTTCTAAAAAGATATGCTTATATTGAACTAACAAAGGCTGCAACTCTTTAGGGGTGTGGCTCTTAACTTCCTCACTAACAGCTGACACCATGAACAAGCAACTAATCAAAGGATTTTTCTTTTTCTTAATCATCTTATATAACTCTTCCCCAGTGATCACGCTCAAATTAACTTCAGATTGCACTCCTTGTAGTGTGATCTTCTTATGCGCCCTCCGAAACTGCACAATTTGTTTTTCAAAATCGAAGGTGACTGGTCCCTATTTTCTTATTATGTCAACACCTATCACCATGTCACAACCTCCTAATCCTAACAACCTTACTTCAGCAATGAATTGCTGGCCTCCCATCTCCCACCTAAAGTGAGGGCACCTAGCATTGCATTGTATCTTTCCTCCATCTGCCACAGTGACTAACAATGTTTGTGTCCCCTCTACATCACAATTCAACTCCCTAGCTGTGATGGGATCTAAGAAACTATGTGTGCTTCCCGTGTCCACAAGTATGGTGATGGTCTTTTGGCCTACTTTACCTACAAGCTTGATAGTATCAGGACGTATTTGGCTCGCTAAGGTGTTAACAGAAATTTTAAGCTCCTGTTGTTGCTCTTCCTCACTCAGTTTCAGTACTCTCCCCTTCTTCTCCTAAAATAACAAAGAGCCTCTTACACTTGTGCTCTACACGGTAGATTTCATCACAATTGAAGCATAGACCTCTCTTCTTCCTATTCTCCATTTCTTCTAGGGTTAACTTCTTAATTGGAGGATACCTCTCAACCCTATCACTATTATGTTTAGTGACGGCGTTGTTTGGTTTCCAATTTTTTGAGGACTCATTCCCCCATTGTTTGGAGGACCTTGTCCCTTTAAGAGCTTCTATCAGACTCTCTTGCTTCTTGGCCATGAGGATGGCACCAGATAGTGTGGTTGGATTTAGCATCTCCACTATCTGGCTAATTTCCTCTTTAAGGCCGCTGACAAAACTACCAACAAAGTATTCTTCAGAGAGCGTCTTGTTCATCCCTATCGTGAAAGACCTAAGTTCTTCAAATCTTAAAGCATAATCAGCCACATAAGAGATTTGTTTAAGCTTGTTAAATTGTCCTACCAGATTGTCTTCTTGCTTAAGAGAAAAACGTTGCAACACAAGCTCAGTGAAACGCTCCTAACCCATTCCCTCTTTACCTTCTATATAATCTAAATACCAGTGATCAGCAACATCTTCCATATACATCGCAGCTAACAAAATCTTCTCGTAATCACTCATTGGGTTAAACTTAAAATATTTTTGACATTTTCTTATCCATTTTCTGGGGTTTTCACCACTGAACTTTGGAAACTCAATTCGGGCTGATTTAAGAGTAGGATTGAGGTTTTCAGAGGGTTTTAGGCTGGGTGTTGGTAAAAGGCTACTGGAATCTCCTCGAGGATGGGATGGTATTTGGGAATTTAGGTTAGATGTGCCAATACAATCCTTCCCTCGACTGTTATTCACCAATTCTTCCAGCTGTCTACTTATCACTTCTACTTGTAGTTTCAGCTCTTGTTGGCCGGTTGATAGCAACTAATTTGATTCCTTCAATTCTGCCACCTGTTGCTCCAGTACCTCCGTTCGATTAGCGTTGGTTTTCGCCATGGTTCAGGCCACAGGGAACGTGCTCCGATGCCACTGTTAGCACTTGACCCAGTTTCACAGAGAGAAACTCACAAACTCTGAAGTTTTAGAACACAATTTGAGGGGGAAAAAAAAGATTGAAGGAGAAAGAAGAAATGAAAAGAGGAGAAAGCAGGGGAAAAGGGAGAACATAGACTCGAATTTGGTGCTCAAAACTTGCTGAGCATTTCCTGTCCTTTTTCTATTTAAAGAAAAACGCTACAACTAATTATCATCTTAAATTCCTAATCTCATGCTAACGATTCTTAATGACGTAGCAAAGAGGTAACACACGTCTTCTGCCACTAACAAGTTTGTTGGGCAGAATCTGTTGGAAATTAAATAGAAATTCTCTAATTTAGACTAAACGGCACCGTTCGAAGGAAACGTTGTCGTTTTATTACAAGCACAAAAATAAATAAAAAAAAGAAAAGACATAAAACACATGTTCCTCTATCACGACTTTGCAACACCTTTTTGATTGGAAAAAAGAAAGAAATGAAATTGAATTGAATAGAATACAAAAGTCCTGCACTGGCTGCTTTCCTCTCTTCCTCTCTCCTTCTCTCTCCACAATTTTTCACTCTCCTGAAAATGCTTTCAGAGGGCATAGTTAAATAGATAGAGAAAGAAGGTGATGTGTCAAAGGGGATAAGTTGCTTGACTTATCAGATAAGTCATTGGGGAGCGAGGAATAAGTCCACAGAATTATCACGTGGTACAGGGCACCCGATGTTTAAGACAGACAATGTTAGAATCTCTGTCGGGTGGCGTTTGGGCTGTACGCATATGGATAAAATTTGTTTTTTTTCCTGAAAAAGAATCAGATAACATTAAATATCAATTTTCCATTGCGGGTAATATTGAAATTAACATTGATTTTTTTTTATTTGGTAAATAAATATTGGTATTAAATATAGTAATTTAAAAATATATATTTGTATAATATGGCTTGTGTTAACTACTGAGCATATAAAAATTATTTCATTCATAGTTATGATAACTTGTGGATAAATATACAACAAATATTAATATTTTTTTCTAAATTATTAGGATTTTTATTTGTTATTTATATAGTATTCAATCAATACTTGTGTGTGTGTGTATATATATATTATATCTTTTGATTTTGAACAAAATTTATGTACATACACATGTGTATACACCATTTCTAAATACATAAATAATCATATAAATATGTTGTACATATTAATAATACATTTAAATGTGTGCATATCAATGTATTTGATTTCAAATTTATATACATGAAGTCAAGTCAAACGAAAAGCAAAACTAAATATTTATTTTTTAAGTGATGAAGATTCTTATTCAGATTGATCAATTCTTTACTTTGTAATATGTAGACCTGATATTCATGTAATGACCTGCATAGTGATCGAGAATGATATATTTACTTTGAAAGTGTAACCTAATTAGTAATTACTCTTGTTGTATGAATTTACTAAACAACTTATTATTTTCACATATATCATTGGCTCGACAAAACGAATCCTATCAATTGATTTTGAAATTGCATTCACAAGTTTCTAGCTTCTCCAAATAAATTCTTGTCCAACCTCATTATATAGCGTCAATTCAAATATTCCAAAAAAACACCTTTTAGCAAAGAAAGAAGTAAAACGACTTGTATTTGGATAAATTTTTATAAAAATAATAATTATATTGAGGTAGTAAGTTGTAGGTGGAGAGAGATAAAAATAATAAAATAGATAGAAAATGTATAAATGTTATTATTAGAGAATAAAAATGAAAACGATGTCGGATGAAAATGTATAAAAAAGTAATATATTTTTATTTTTAAATTGTAAAAAATATGAAATTAGAGTATGAAAATGAAACCAGCTTGAGTAAGTTTGAAGTCATTTCCAAACCCCATTTTCACAAATTCTACTATTTCAAAAATAAAACAAATCACTTTTTACACATTTTCAACCAACATCATTTTTATTTTTATTTTTAAAACACAATATCCAATAACCTCTATATATTCTCCCTCTATTCCATTATTCCTATATCTCTCCATCTATAACTTGTTAAAACCAACATGATCATTACATTTCCAAATTTTTCATCCAAATATATTTTCATTTTCACATTACATCACATGCCTAATTTCCACCAATTTAGAAATACTGGAAATTGGAAATGAAAATGAAAATAAAAATAAATCCAAAAGGGGCCTAAGGGTCTGTTTGGTTTTATTTCCACAGCCCTTTTCAGTTTCTAGCTATTTTTAAAAGTTGAAAAGTTAATTATAAATTTGAAATAGAAATGAAAATGTGTTTAAATGATTTGTTGGAAAGTAATGATTAAAATATGTGTAGAATTGAAAAAATAGTTGATTTATATTTTTTTATATTTAAGAAGATTTATTTTTTAAAAATATATGTATATTTTATTAATTTTAAAATAATTATTGATTCTTTATATCAAATCCAATTTAAATTTGATTGATGTGATAATAGGATTATAGGGTAGGTTTAGAAAGAGTTTGAAAATAAAAATAGAAATAACTTGAATGAAAATAAAGAGAAAATGATGACTTTTAATTTTTATTTTCAGATAAAAATGAAAAGGGGCTGCGAAATAAAACCAAACACCCCGTAAATTTTCCAAAATATATTGTCATTCATGGCAAATCACATGTTTTAAATCATTAAAAAAAGAATAGTCCACTGGAAAGGCCAAAAATTATTTGGGCCGCTGTTGTTGGGCTAAAATTTGGGCCTATCCAATGTGTGCCTTCTATAGTTCAACAGCCCAGAAGCGTGCCGCTCCACCGACTGCTTCCAGACACTTCTAAAACTTCGCGACATATAGCAAATTAAAAAGAAAAATAAAAGAGAAACAAATATAGAATAGTACTACCAAGAAATACTAGAAGAACAAAAATTAAAAGTAAAAAGAGAGGTACAACTCCAAAACCCTAGGTAGGCATGGAAAAGTAGGTAAAACCCCCAAGTTTGGAAAAATAACCTCCTTTAGGGTTTTATGGAATATCTCTAATTATTCCATCTTATATACATAGAGAGTATATATATTACCCACTGTATATATTCAACTAAAACCCACTCTTTAACTTTGCACATAACTTTCTGTTGTATTTATATTTCCTTTTGCTTAAGGTGAAAGACTGAAGATGGAGGCTTTGGGCCCTGAGTCTGCGCTGGTGGAGAGGCTATTCAGCTATGCAATTGAGGCTTTTGTGCTTGAAATCTCCAGTACTCTTGCAAAGTCTCTTGCTTGCCTTCTCTTTGCGGTATATAATACACTTGTTTCTTCTTTGCTGCTACGGCTTATTTTGTTTAGTAAGTTAGGATTTGTTGGGCTCTTTTTTCAATAAGTGTGCATGCTATGTGGGCTTGATTGTTCTTCAATTCTGTAGCTTGAATCAGCTATTGAGGCTCTTGTGGTTATAAATTCAATTCATCGTATGGTGAATCTTTCTTTCTTTTCCTGCTTTATAATTTGCTTATAATTTAGTACTTTTGTTGCTGCTAGAATAAAAATGATTGCTTGGCTTATCACGTTGAATATATGAATTTCGGGTGTCGGGGCTTTATCATGTTTGTATTGCTGGAATGCAATATGGGTTTGCTTTAGTTTTACATTCTCAAGTATAATTTTCATTGTTCATTTGGGGATGGTGGTTCAGATTTTGTTTTGGATAGCTACTTTCATTTTCTCACTCGTGCGCGAATTTTAGTGGATCGAATAATGAGATGAAGTGGTCTTGTCCGTATTGTTTGGAGCCATTTAACCTTAATTGGAAGGAAATTTATGTTGTAGCTTGAATCAGCTAAGAATCTGAAGACAGATGGTCCACTATCTAGGATTAGGTTGGGATGCTTTATTTGGCCTGAGTATGTGCCTATTGGGTGCCAAACAAAAAATTTTCAATGATAATTTTTCCCAGTCGTCGCTTTTATGCGGAAATAAATTATGGAGTTCAGTAGAAGATAGCTTTTTAGATGCTTCATAGTTACACATGCTGGAGGTGATGATGAAATATGTCCAATTTTGCTGACACGTGTCAAACATCTCATTTCTTTGCAATAATGTTATGCTTGTTATCTGTTTGCTTCAATCACGAATTATCGATGGCAAAACTTTTATCTATGTGCCATCTATTGATGTTGCAAACATAGTAATTTTTTCAATGACTGTGTTATTATTACAGACAGGATCTTTATCTAATGCTACTACTCAAGTGATCCCTAGAGACCCAATGGTGTTAGAGAGGTTTGTTGTATTCCCCTTTCTGCTCTTTTTTCCTTTTCCTTTTCCTTTTCCTTTTCCTATTCCTTTTTTTTTTTTTTTGGTTGGGGGTTGGGGGCGTGGGGAGAAAGTCAAACAGGAATTGATGGACAATTTACTTGTTGAAGGGTGTCAATAACTGAACTTTCCATGGAGAAGCAACCTGAACCTGAGAATAAAGATGCCAGCGAGGATGAAGACGAAGATGAAGGTGATGGAGGAGAGGAGCAGGATGATGAAGATGCTGGGGAAGAAGAGGATGATGATGATGAAGGTAATGATGATGATGGTGATCCTGAAGATGAGCCCGAGGCCAATGGTGATGCTGGGAGTGGAGAAGATGAGGATGATGATGAGAATGAGGATGAGGAAGAGGAAGGAGAAGAGGATGAGGAGGAGGAAGAAGAAGAGGATGAGGAGGAGGAAATTCCCCAACCACCGGCTAAAAAGAGGAAATGAGCATATCAATTCCTCCTCTGTACTTTATTTTGTACTTTGATTTTTGTTTGACAAGGATGCGACGCTGATAGAAGAAAACATGGGATCGGAAATCTGTCAGTTTTTGCACATAACTAGAAAACTCTGCTAATGCCCATGACTGCAGTTTACTGTCTCTAGTTTTGGTGATATCAATATATGGCGTCTTTGATTGTCCTTTGAATCATTTTTGTACTACGATGTCTGATTTTAGGTTTGCGTTGTTAGTTCGTGCTATAAGGTATTGCGTTGAGTTTCCCGAGTGGTGATATGGCGTTAAGCTGTTATGTCCCTTACGCCGATGAAGTTCAAATTATTTGAACATTTACCCAAGTGAATGCTGATTAAGCTCACAAGCAGAAAACTTATAGGAAAGTTGGCTGTGTGCGCCATTGACTGAGATTAGAGGAAGAAACCGAAAATGATGTACTTGACTGAGAGGTGATTTTGTGTTGATGTTAGCTGTTTTAGTCAAGCATCCAAGATTAATGGTGTAAAAATAGTAGGAAATGTAATTCCCGCAGATCCTTCACAATAAATTCATAATATTTCCTCAAAATATCATAAATAAATTATTATTATTATTCTTATATCAAAATATCATTTTCAATCATGTTATCTTCTACACTTTCTTTCCAAAATCCAGGAAAAGATATGTTAAACACATGTAGCCCCCTTAACCTTAAACTGGAACTCATAAACCCATGCATAACTAAAGACATAACCCGAAAATGGGGCGATAAACGATCCTGGAGGCAGATGACATTCTCTGCCAGTGACAAGCAGAACGGTTGGGTCGATCTTCTCCACCGTCCTGAACCCATAGCAGTCCAACTTCACATTTCCTGCCGGACAGGAACACTCATTAAACAAAGTCACTTCAAATTCAGGCTTTCCTTCTACTAATTTTCCTGTCTGTTTTTGCTTCACCGCTATGTCATTTGGTGAACATTTCTCCTGACCAAACACGCCTGCAGTTCCATTGGAGTGGAAAAAAGAAAAACAAAATTTAAAGGAAAAAGAACCCACAAAAAATCTTCAATGCAAACATGTAAATAATTAATAATGGCTCTATAAACACTTACCTGTGCTGATGAGCAAACTGAGGATGAAAATGGAGAACAAGAACTTCATGATGGTAATAGCTAGTGTATATTACATGCTCTCTCGTATAAGTGTGTGTGTGTGTGTCTATATATATATATATATATATATGAGTTTCTTGAAAGTACCTAAAGAGCATTAATGGAAATTTTATTATGGAAATGTAATTATAAGAATCTCAGATTATAGAATACATTTTCCATATTTGTAATATTGATTTTAGAGTGTATCAATTAAATTACTAATTGGCATGGATCCATTATTTACCGCTGAATATCAAAGTAATTGCATAGGCAAGAACATTTTAAAATTTTAAGTGAGATTATATTGTCAACATCTAATTGCTTCATAAATACAAGATCTTGTGAAACAATACACTGATTGTGTCATATTTAGATTGAGAATAAAGAGAAATCTATGTAATTAACTTAGGCAGGCATTCGAATTTGAAATTTAACGAATTTGAATTCGAATTCGAAGTATAATATTCGATATATAATCGAATCTTAATTGAATTTAATAATATTCGAGTTTGATATTTGATAAAATATACGGATATATATTATTATATTATATTATATGTATATATATTAATATTTTTATTTCTCGAAACTTAAAATTTTGATGATTTATAGTAATGAAGACATTGAATAAATCAAATATTTCATTTTGTGATCTTAATAAAAAGGTGAAAAATCAATAAACAATTCAAAATTTAAGTAAAATATTGAGTTAATCGAATATTCAAATCAAGTCTAAAATACCGAATAGTTACTCGAATCAAATTCGAGCCCAATTTCAAATTTGAGTTTACTTCGAATATAAAATGAATTAAATTGAATTTGAATTTTTAAATATTCACTTCGATTTGATTCGTTAACAGCTGTAGTACAGTGGTGAGGAGTAAACAGGGCAACAAAGATCAAAGAAAAGACAATCAAATAAGAGAAGTTATAGGAACCCATTTTAGTCTAAAACCCCAAGATATTTAGCTGGATGTACAGCGCTAAAGTCGTCATATTTCGGAAAACACTTTACATATCAATTTTTGGCTTAGATTTTATGTGTGTGCGTGTGTGTGTTTTTATTTATTTATTTATTTATTCCGAATAATCCTTGACCAAGTTTATTTGAATTTCGTTTGTGTTATAAGCGTAATTGCATTGTTTGTCTTGTAAGTTTAGATGGTTTCCATTCTTATTAGTGGAACAAGAAATATAAATGTATTGGCTTTGTTTAATTATGTTTTTTGGGAACAATATTATTTTAGAAAAATATAACTCAATATATCTTCATTTTCCTTTCAAAACACACATTCTCCATTATATATATTATATATATATTTTTTTATTATTATTCTAACATTAAAAAAATCACTCAATTCCATTTTCACCCAAACCCAACAAAAAAACATTGATTTAACTGTTACAGCAAAAAATATTTCCCCCAAAATATAAACAAATATATCAAAAAATGATTTTTATATTTTTCAATAATTAATTCTCCTAAAATACATAATAAACATATAATAAATCAAACAAAAAACATAACAAAACATTCCGATTAATTTTTTGGGCCATAGAGGAAACAATCATCTCAAAAAGGGCCAGTGAAAAACCAAAAAAGCTCCTTTGGGCTCAAGCCCTTTGGACATTATTGTACACACCCTAAAGCTTTTGCTAAGGTTTATCCCATTCCCATAATACAAAGTCTCTATTGAGGTTTAATATATATATATATATTGCTTATAATAAATTACTAAAATTAAGACCACTTTGAAATATTTTACAAACCCTCAATAGGAGTTCGTGTAACGTTTGATAGAAGACACGGTAAATGTGTAATTATCTAAAACGTTAGGATTTCATCATCGATTTTAGTTTTAAAAAAAGTAAACGAATTATTAAACATATATTGTAGAAAATTGATGAGGGAGATTTTTTTAAAAACTAAAATGCTCCTCACTTTTCGGAAACCCCTTAAAATAATCCAAGGATCAGTGTCCTTTGTAAACGGGTCAATCCGTCGCCCCAACCCAAACCGGCAACAATGCATGATCTTGGCCTTTTCCCTCATCCATGCGTGTACTTCAAATGACGGCCATGTGGATTCCATAGTACTTAGCCAACCCCACCATTCACTATAAAAACCTCATCATTTATTGTCAAAGAAAACATCTAATAAAATTTGACACTGATCTACACTGCGTGTCTCTTTACCTTACGATCTCTGGACCCCAAAACCGATTCCACTAGTTAGCCTCTCAAATGCTTACCCGAGCCTCCTTTTCTGGTCGATTTCTCGACCATTTATAAATATACCATTTGTTATTTCTTGCGACATAAAAAATATTTGTGCATATTGAAGAAATCTTACATAATTAACCATTCCTTAATGAGAACCTGCTGACCAGGTCGGCATGCATGCAGTTACCTACCTTAATCAACAGAAAATCATATTATATACAGATATTAAACTAAAATTCTAATGTGACAGCCAATGATAGGAACAGCCCAGAATGATAGAAGGTGATGGGATTATGCCAATTTAAAAAGAATGAAGATCAATTATGGTTCAGATGATGCCATAACCAGATCGACTTGAACAGAAAAAGACCTTCATTTTCCTTTCATAAAAAATTGCAGTTTCGGTTTTTTTCTCTTTGTTTTTCAACCCATTTTTATATATTTATACTAAGCGCAGGAGACTTTGTTCCTTCTGTTGACATATACTGGGATTTGGTAGCAGCTATACCTACATATATTTAACTGTAGCACAGTCTTATTTCACTTTGAATACAAGTTTTGTGTGGACAGAGGAAGTTTCCTCAGTCAAGAAAGTTTCGGATTTAGAGAGTATGTATTTGTAACAGGTCATATCTAGTCTAGGTACAGAGTTGCTGAGTTCTTTCTTTCCTCTATTTTGAAATTATTATTTGACATTTTATTATTTAGTAATAGTAAATAATTATAACAGTTATCTTTATGGTCTTTGTCCAATTCTTAGAGTAATGATTAACATCATGAATATAAAATTGAAAATAGGAGGAGAATACATTAATGAGTTGACTGATTTTATCCAAACTAAATTATTCCTTTTAGCTTCTTTGGAATATGATCTGTTGGCTTTTTCAACTAATTCTTTGATGGTATGGGGTACTCAACAAGGGAATGAAAAAGCCCACATCTTTGTTGAACATTATCAACTGCAGGAGGCACAGATACATCAGACTTAGTACTAACAGCCCTTTGAGTTTGACAATTCCTTACCTTGTACTACACTAAAAAAGACACATTTGTTACACCCTTTTTATCATATTTAGTCAAGAACTTCACCAACTAAAGCAAGAGAAAATCCATTGTGTAAGAAAGATCAGATTAAAGAATTGGCAACTGATCTGTATTTTCCTTGAAGCATACACAAAAAAGAACCAACTTTCACCATTCCTAGTTATCTGTTTAAAAAGTAAACAAATACCTTTTTGGCACAAAATCAAGGCAGAATATAGTAATTAAAAATATAGTTGTCAACTTGCACCATTCCATTCTAAATCTATTATTATTAAACCAAGCACTAGCAGCACCACTGAATTTGCTCTGTCAATCCTGGGCCACCCCTTATCTTGATTTCCATTGAGAATCTTTAGTCAGAAACAGCTTTTCATCCAGCTACTGTAGTTGAATTCTTTTTTTTTTTTCCCTTAAAAGAAAAATGGTTGATGAATCTCAGTATATATAGCAAACAAACACACACTTTCATGGCTTATTCAATGAGTGAAGCTCATTCAGATACACTGCTATATGACATGGCTTCTCTATTCAAAATTCTTGGGCTGAGCTTGTGGCTCTACTTAGCCAGCCAAGGCTCGACAACCGCTGTTTTGCAGAGCCCTGGCCTTGTTAATGGAACAGTACATATTGATGGAGGTTCCTCTATTGGAATGACAGATGAAGATTTCATTTGTGCTACAATGGATTGGTGGCCTCCCACGAAATGCGATTATGGAACTTGTAGTTGGGGAAGTGCTTCACTTCTCAATCTGGTAAGCTTCTTCCTTTTCCGATAATGTTATGAACAAAACATGAGTTTTATGTAAGACTTTGAAGTATAGTTTTCATGGGAAATGCAGATTTTGAAGTATGGTTATCTGTAAGAGATGCCACTGACCAAATATGTGATCCCTATTTGTCAATGAATTTCATGACGGCTAGAAAAGAGGGAATTTTCAACCAAAACTAGACACTTTTTCTTTCTTTTTCTTTTGCTTTTTAATATAATAAAGAGTGAGTAAATTATATGATAATCAACTTGAAAATTTGTGCGGATATAAGTAAACGCGAACTAGGGGTCAATGACCTGTGGGAAAAGGCTGCATTTGCTTCACATTCATAGAGTTTCCTCCACTTATGAGTAGTGAAAATGCATGTAATCTACCAAAATTCCACTAGTACAGTGATAGAGATAATGGCTCTCTGAACCAACGAGAGCCCATGAACAAATTTTTTTGATTCAATAATTATATAACAGTTTTTTTTTAAGATGAATGGTGTGATTATTTGTATTAAATTACAAATGGATGTGAATTGGAACTGAAGCCAACTTTATGTTTATGCACTGAATGATATTAATTGGATTTCATTTATTATTTTTTCTATAGGATCTAAGCAACAAGATTTTGCTAAATGCAATCAAAGGTACAAAACTTTTGCTAGCTATATAACAGAGCATTTTTGTGCAAGGTTTTTCTTGACTGAAAGTGTAACATCTGATTGCAGCCTTTTCTCCCCTGAAAATCAGACTTGGTGGAACTTTGCAAGACAAAGTAAGATACCAAACTAAAGATGATCCCAGACCATGTACTCAATTCATCAAGAATAGCTCTGAGATGTTTGGATTTACTGAAGGTTGCTTGCCCATGTCGCGGTGGGATGAGTTAGAAAATTTCTTCAAAATATCAGGGTAACAATATTTGAAGCAGCTCTTATCATATTAAATACCACAAATCTTGTAAAAATGATTGTGAATTAATGATTTTTTTCCCCTTCAAACTGCAGGGCAAAGATTATATTTGGTTTGAATGCATTAACTGGCCGAACAATTGGATCAGATAGCGCTGCTACAGGAGCTTGGAATTCCAGCAATGCAGAGTCTCTTATAAGGCATACTGTCAACAGAGGCTACACCATCCATGGCTGGGAGCTTGGTAAAGATTCTTGACAAGGGCTCCTTCAAATTAGGCTTATAGCAGGACTCTGTCTTATTATGAACATTTTTCATCTTTCTTTGATGTCAGGAAATGAACTCAGTGGCAATGGAATTGGTGCAAGAATTGCAGCTGATCAATATGCATCTGACATGATCACTCTTCAAAAACTAGTGCAAGATATCTACAAGGCGTTTGAGACCAAGCCACTAGTCCTCGGACCAGGAGGGTTCTTCGACGCCGATTGGTTTACAAAATTCATAAAAGGAGCATCCGGCTCTCTTCAAGCTGTTACGCAGCACATTTACAACCTTGGTCCCGGTGTTGATGAACACTTAATAGACAAGATACTTGATCCATCGTACCTTGATCGTGGGGCACAGCCCTTCGGGGATCTTCAGAATATTCTCAAAAGCTCTGGAACTTCAACTGTTGCTTGGGTGGGTGAAGCTGGAGGGGCTTATAATAGCGGTCATAATCTTGTTACTAATGCATTTGTGTTTAGCTTTTGGTAAATTCTGGTTTCTTTATACAAATTTTTCTTCAGTCAAATTTGAGTAATAGATAAAACTAATCTTATGTTGACAATGGAACCAGGTATCTTGACCAGCTGGGGATGTCTTCTTCTTATGATACCAAAACATACTGCAGACAGACTCTGATTGGAGGAAACTATGGCTTGCTCAATACTAACACTTTTGTTCCAAATCCTGATTACTACAGGTGATCTTTGTTATGATACTGTAGTATTCTTATCCTGTTTGCAATGCATAGAATACAGAAGGAAATTGATACATGCATATGTTCTGTTGGCTGTTGCCTATATTTTGTGCAGTGCACTCCTTTGGCACCGTCTCATGGGAAGAAATGTTCTGGCAACGAGCTTTGTTGGGACGAATAAGACTCGTGCATATGCTCACTGTTCAAAGAATACAGTAAGTAGATTACATTATTCTGCAGTATACTTTTCATCTAATGAATACTGCTTCACTTTTGTGTTATAATGGGACAGATTGGAATCACATTGCTATTGATCAACCTGGATAACAGCACTGCAGTTCAAGTGGACCTTTCAATTGGAAATGCCATCTCAAACAAGACACTGACACTTGAACAAATCGCTCAACAAACACGGAAGACAAAATTCACAAACAGATACAAACACCACACCAAGTATGTGATGATGAGAGAAGAATACCATTTAACTGCGAAGGATGGTGATTTGCATAGCCAAACAATGCTTCTGAATGGGGAAATATTATACGTAAATTCTTCAGGGGTAATACCTTCATTAGAACCTAGAAGAGTAAACCCCTCAGAACCAATAACGGTTGCTCCCTTCTCCATACTATTTGCCCAGATACCCTACATTCAGGTCCCTGCTTGTAAATAAAGTATAGAAAAATGCTGTATATGATCATTGGCCGAGCAATCTTACTCCAAGGTCTTCATCAAATAGTTGATCATTGCCCTTCTTCAATCCATTCACAACCTTCTAGCATTTCTAATATGCTCAGCGGGGACTACAGAGATAAAGTAAATAAGTCGTCCTGTACATTAAACTATACAGTACCTTGTCTCACACAGGCACTTTCTGTTGATTATTCTATGTCCCCAACCCCAATCAATAAAAATACAAAAGTGTGGCTGAAGCCAGACTAAATTGATAACTATATACTTGCATGATAAATTATCAACGGTAAGACATCACTTCCAAAATCTAGGTAGGCAATGTTCAATTATAGGTTGCTTATTTCTTACTTTAAACACAGAGATTACCATATGTATTCCTGTATCCTCTGGAAACACCAGCACTTCCACCAAATTAAATGTCAAAAGCTTGCGTCCTATGCTCAAATTGTTGAATATTAATATCTTAATCAATGATCAATTTTGACATTGATGTTTCAACTTGCTGCAGCCTGTGGCTCTTGCAAAGCCAGAGGAATAGCTGGTCTCCAAGTTGTGCCATCTGGGCTGTCCATGAGGGCAATGCCTACAGCTGCCAAATCTTTCCGAATTGCATCAGATTTTTCATATTCTTTATTTTTCCTTGCAACATTCCTTTCCTCAATCTTCTGCACAACTTGATCTTCTGTCAACTTTGTACGCTTCAGTGCATAATGCCTCAGCTGCTGCAATGCCTGGAACATATAAAACCAGAGCAAGCTAAATCACTACGTCGCACCAATCAAGCAATTTAAGTTCTGGAAGTGCCAATGTCAGTTCTGAAAATCACTCACTCACTAATAGCTAAAAATACTATAATAGGTGCTAAAAATTTAAAATCTAATGCAACTTGAAAATAGGTTTGTTATTATGGATTTGAAATCTTTAGCTCTGAGAATCCTTCAATTCAAACAGAAACATGATGATTTTATGCCATCTAGTTGATGAAGAATTTTCAGAAGGCCAAGACTAGGAAATTTTGAGGAATTTCGACCACATCACACTGTGATGTGGTATCATTTGTGTTTATAAGAATTTTTGAAATTTAACAGACTAATCACATATTCAAAAAATATAAAATTTGGAATACCAAAAGCATTTACATTATATTTGGTCCTTGAAGTTAAGCGAGGAAAACACCATTTTCCTTGCTTCAATTAATCCCTTTTCCACACCAAAATTCTAAACCACAGCATAGCAGAACAAGTGAACAACAACCACTTGTGGACACAAGCTTGAATGGTAAATGACAGACCCAAATATATAAAATTCTTAAAAAAGAAATAATTTGTCTCCGACTCATAACCGCACATAGACACTCGGATACACATTGTTAACCATGAATATGTGTGCATTTTGTTTGCGTGTCACAGGTAGAGCAAGAATTACTTATTTTACCTCGGAATAACTATCCGGCAAGAGCCCCAAAATAGTAAGAATACTTCTAATAGTCTTTCCTAAAGCTGCAAGTGACTCTATTCTCAACTCTTGCTTCTTTCCCTGTACAAAGCACCCAGGTCATAGAAAGAAGGTCCAGAAATCAGATCACTTTAACTTGAAATGAGATGTAAAACTCTGCTGCATAACTAAAGAGAAGAGCCAAATTAATCTTAAAAAATGAATGCAGTGGCCCAATGCCAAAAGTGATGGTGCAAATGCATCCTCATTTATATGTAAGGAAGACCATCTTTACTGTTGATGCTCCAGATAAATTATCTAATGCAGATACCAACTTATTTCAACTCGAGGAGTTAAAAGCATTTAGATCTAGCCAGTATATAACAAGTCAGTGGAATTGCAAATCTGATCAAAATTGCTTCCCAATCAACTGAAACCAGAAATACCTTCCGAGTATGTAAAAGATCATTGATGATTTTCAATGGTTCGGACATTGCAGCCAAAGCTACAGGAGTATGAAGATCATCAGATATTGATGTCAAACATTCATCATGAAATTTATTAATGCAAGTCGCAATTCCTGATGGAATGGAAGCCTTCAAGCTAGCTTCATTGTACTGGGTCAGGATACTCTCACAATCATGTAATGTCTGCATTTATAATGAATCAATAAATGAGAGTCTGACCTAACAAAATCAGAATATATAATAATGCAGTGATAGAACATCCACGATTATATAACAAAACAAGTAGCTTTCAGCATGAAAACTGGAAGAACGCAAGTGTGTGGAAAAAGGCCACAAAATTTGGATGTGTTCTTCAATCATACAGACAAGGAGCTTACAATTGGGGAAACAGAAGAGACAGGTACACAGTGGAAGGAAAAGAGAGCATCATCTTCATGTCTAATCATGGGTTGAATGCTTACTATACCTGATAGATATAGAAAACACGGTCTGATGCACTTTCAAGCTGCAGGTCTGAGTAATTGATAGGGGAACGATAATGAGTTCCCATAAGGAAAAGCCGCAAAGCCAGTGGATGGTAAAGTTCTATGACCTGAAAATTAATACAAAAAAGAGGCTTGGCCATTAAATTTAGAAGCATTAAAACTAGCAAGGGTAATTGAGCATATGGTATCAAGTGTGTTTGTCAGAGAGAAAAAAGGTGATTAAGTCATTCATCATCCTTGTACCTGTCGAATGGTGAAAAAGTTTCCAAGAGACTTCGACATCTTTTCAGAGTCAATGGTCACAAATCCATTATGTATCCAATAGCTTACATTGCTTTCATGGCATGCAGCACAACTTTGTGCAATCTCATTCTCATGATGGGGGAAAATAAGATCCATTCCACCTCCATGTATGTCAAAAGAATAGCCTAAATAAGCAGCACTCATTGCACTGCACTCAATATGCCATCCAGGCCTTCCAGGACCCCACGGACTTTCCCAAAATGGTTCTCCCTCCTTTGCTGACTGCAATAAGCACATAATATTCCTGAAACCTCAATAACGCAGAACGCGAATTTTCTTCTCAAAGATTCTCTTTTCAGATATAGGAAAGCATTTTATGCAATAAAAAGTTGACAGACACAAATGGTAAAATTTTGCACTGCTCATTTCCGAGCTGAGAAAAATTTCTTCGTTAAGAGAAATGTGGGAATTCACATTGGCTACAAGTTACAAGAACTCTTTAAGCAATATTAAAATTATATTGACCCAAAGAAAGCCTACAAGAACACAAGATGATGATATTCCACACAAACCCTCTAAAGAATTCAAAAAGCAAAATCATCTCGGGAATGCATAAATGCATTACACTTTAAGTTGCAAGGACTTACTTTCCATAAAGCAAAGTCAGCTGGGTTTTTCTTCCTTGAGTCTACAGCCACCCTTTCACCTGCCCTGTTATCTTCCAATTTACGCCCAGATAGTCGACCATACTTAGGGAATTTGTCTACAGAGAAGTATACATCACCATCAATTGTGTATGCACATCCATTATCAAGTATCTAGCAGAGGAATGAAGAAGAGTGTTAAGAATCCTCTTAATGCTTACACCAACAATTTCATTGATGTCAGAACTATTAGGGCAAGGAGAACCAGATCAAAGAAATGTCATGCATCAAAAGTGCTATAAGGTACTCTAGTTTCTAAGCATATTGCAATCCATCTGGAGTTTCAATACAAGCAAAACAATGAAAAGGTTACAGCAAGGGGAATTTACTATTACCAATGACCAAAAAGAGGAATGAATCATAAATCAATGATAAGTAGAATACCTGTTTAATCATATCAATGATTTGTGGCATGTGATCTGAGACACGAGGTTCCACAGATGGAGGAAGGCAGTTGAGATATGCCATATCATGATGAAATTCTTCACAATATCTTCTGCTTAAATTAATTGGATTTTCACCCAACTCATTTGCTCTGACAATAATCTACAGAATTCGAAAATGCTGACTCAGCTATCCTGTCATGCATATGTAAGAAGTAGTTGGTACTTTTAAACAAGTGGCGGTAGTACCCTCTTCAAGAAAAATTATCAAAAAATTGATCCTGCTAAGTCAATGCAAATATTCGCTTTAGGATTTGTAATAATGAAGACGGTCAAATTGTCGGACATCAGGTTAAGTAAATGTGAATTATGTATAAGAGATTTCATGCTCTCCTGCTTCAGAAGTTTAATAAACTAGTGTTTCTCATCTTTATCAAGCAATCTCTTTTATAATTCTGATAAACTTTACAATGCATCAGGAATCTGTAGCCACAAAAAGTGAGAAACACCTTGAGCTACAGTCTATTTCCTAGTGGGAAGTCCAGCTATTTGGTATATAGAAACTACTAATATTGACCTCAAACTTTATTTGCTTGACGTGGAGTACAATCATCATTACAAATTCAAAAAAGAACGAAACATCTTTAGTCATCTATCTGTTGGGACCATTAAGATTCTAGATATCCAAATAGGCACATTTTCAACTATTCAACTCACCTTGTCATCAACATCAGTGAAATTGCGGACGTAGTTGACCTCGTATCCCAAGTACTTAAGGTATCTGCCTAATTTCGAAAGGAGGGACAGCAAGAAAATGCAATTAGTTATAACAGTTAAGATTTTGACATGTGCTTCAAAAATAGCCAGGAAGTCAATAGGACAGAACTCAAAATGTTTTAGAAATTTATAAGAGCAAAGGTCAGACCTTCCTCCTTACAGCCATACACTTGTTCAATAAAAGAATCCATTCTAGGATAAGCATCAACCACCATATACAAATCAACCACAAGGCACATGCATCTATATGAACCTGAAGAGATACTAATTAATGGTATGCAGCGAAAAAAAGGGACAATATACCTGTAGAGCACGTCAAAAGCAACGTAAACGCGGGCATGGCCAATGTGGCTGAGATCGTATGCGGTGACACCACATACATACATTCCTACTTTCCCTTCAAATTTCGGCTTAAACAACTCCTTTTGCTTGCTCAGAGTGTTGTACAGCCAAAGCTCCTTCTTTATTTCTCCAGAACTATTATTATTATAATTATCATCACCACGAGCAAAATTATTCTTGATACTCTTGTCACTGCAAGTCGTCAAAGGCTGAGCTTCATTGCTGCAATTGACAACAGAAAAAGCGCGAAATCGGAAATTAATTCTGTTGTGTAGAGATTTAGAGGCGGAGGCTTTCCGCTGAAAGAGTGAGGGGCGGAGCGGAAGCAAGGGTTTGTGCCATTTCAGCAGAGTCGCCATTGGATTAGGGCTCGCTATGGATTCAGCAAAGCTTTACTATGTATATATTTGGTGAGAGAGGCTTTGGCATTCATCCATTTATCCTGGAGGTAGAGGGGGGAGAAAAGCCCGGTTCCCCTCTCTCCAATATTTTCCAATTTCAATACTATCCAGCGGGCTTCCAAATAAAAGCGTATGTACACGTTTCCAAATGGGAAGACGCATTTGCGATTCTCATTTGTAAGTATTTATTTAGGATTGGGGTGTAAACAAATTCAGTATGTTCAAACTTAGCTCATTTATTAATTTGTGAGCTCGACCTCAGCAATTCGAGTTGAGCTTGACCTCAAGCTTGATCGAGTCTTGGTTCGATGGAATAAATGAGGGCTCGGCGAGCCCTATTAAGATTGACTTGATAAAACCGTCGTAAAAAAGTAAAAAAACTTGATTCGTATAAATTCGGATAAACTCGAATTTGAGCTTATGTGGGTTTAAATTAACTCAATTTTACTTAGACTCAAAACAAAATATGTATTATAAATTTTTTAAATAATTTTGTTATATATTTTTCTAAAAATAAAAAATCAAATTATTATTATTATTATTATTATTATTATTATATGAGCTTAAATTATAATTATAATTATAATTATATATATATAATAAAAAAGATTGTTCAGGCTTACGAATTTTTCGAGTCAAATATTATTAAACTCGACTCAACTCAGCTCGAGTTGAGCTCAAAAAGATCGAATCGAATATAAACTTTTATCAAGTCGAGCCCAATTTGTTGGCAAATCGTTTCATCTCATTACATCCCTAATTTAGGGCCAGTGGCCCTTCCCCTGGTGGCCAGGTAAAATTAACATATTTTACTTCAAAATATAGGTTAGTAAAACTGGTGACATATACAAATACAGAACCTATATGAGTATGCTGGAAGCCAGCAATGTATTTAAGAGAAAATCACCAGAATATTGGTATGCAAGAAATAAATTTTGGACATTGTTGTTTGTAGTAGTGGTTCAAGCATTAAAGTGAGACTCTGCACTAAACTGGACAGGCTAGCAGCAATGCCTGGTTGTTCCGCTTTCAAAGTAGTAGATGCACATTCAATAGCTTAGATGTATACTATGTTGAAAGATGATGTCTGTAACATTACAAGAACAGGTATTGCCGGATTGAGCCATATACCCCAACTAACTATCCACCTAAATCTGATCTATGAGTAAGATTCAAGTTTCTCAGGTATATGGTCCACTTTTTCCTTCAGATGCTTTGTAAGAATGCTGTCATTCTAGCAAAGAATGAGCTAACTAATGCCCTATAAACCCTCTTTGCAACTCCATATCTAGAAAGGCCGCATGCTCCATGTTCAATTGCTGTCACATATCACATTGCAGAGGATGGTTGGACTCGATGCCGCAACAGGTAATTGTTTAAAGCAGTAACTCTTCCTTCTCAAGCCAAGGAACAAACCTCGTCTGCAACGCCATGATTTAAAACAAAATTCTTAGCATTATACAAAATTTAGTATCCAGACAGAAGGGGCGATGCCCCTAGGCTTTGGCCTGAAAGAACAGGTATCAAAATCACAAGAAAAGTATAAACAAAGATCATGTTTCTGGGGAGAATATCATGACGTAGAAAGTGAAGGTATAATGGGAAAAAAGAAATTATTAAACAACAAATGCAGATTACCTTGCGGAGAGTAAGTACAGCACAGACGACTTTCATCTATATAGGTTGCTTGAAGACCCATCATCCATGAGCCCACAGAAATATCATCATGAGCATAAGTCTTCAAAGATGCACTGCATTAAAGGAACATGAGGACATCTCGTGGCAATAGCTTATGCAGACTAAGATATGACCACAATAGCACAATCCATGATGAGAAAGTTGAGGGTAATGAAAAGGAAGAACACAACCACAGAACTTTTCATTGAATAGCCGAAAGTGAAGATAGTTATTTTACGATAATACTGAATTGGTTCAATTGCACAATTCTTGTTCCCAGCAGTTGATTGCTCACAGGACATTGTCATGAGATTTCAAAAGTGGCTATCGCATCATTCCACAGGAATCTAGATCTTATATTCTTAGACACGAAAGACCCGAAAACAACAGCTGTAACAGGATCAACAGCATGAAAAACTCAACTTATTACTATTGATTAAGATTGACCAACTCTCTGCAAAACTCTTTTACAGTATCATGTTAACATCCAGGAAGTATGAGAACAACCCTTGAGCCAAATAAAGCATATGTCTTCTAAATTGACAGTCCAAAGTAGCCCAGTGTAACCCATACTGATTTCAGCTAAGGCATAAAGGCTCACCTGTTAATATTTATATACTGAGCCATATTTTTTGATAGTATAAAAACAGAATCAGCTGCATGGCGGAAGTACCTGAAAGAAAGATGTCATTTAATGAACTGCTTTAAACCAAAATTGTAAGAAAAGAGCCTTCATGCAGGTATAGGTCACATCAAATGTGTTTCAGTCGAAATCACATTGCTACACTAGCTTAAAACATACACACTAACCAAAAAAAGAACCAATAAATCAACTCATGAGTTATTAAGTTCTAATAAGCAGATGTCTCATTCTTGATGTTATAGTGATGTACTTACGATTTCTTGTCACCAAATTTCCACCATTCTGGCTCATACCATGGTTTTCCCCTGAAAAATAAACAGTATTTAGAAGTTAAAAATAGTGATTCAAATCTTACAGAATTCTCTTTCAAATATAAAAAACATGACTCTTTGTTTACTAAGATTGAATCAAATGATGTCCACAAAAATACACACCCAAAAAGAAGTTCGATCTAAATGAAAGGACCTGTTTCAATATACTTCTATCAGAAAATCAAATGTTCCTTTGCAAGGTCAGAAATTCTACAGAACACATAGTAGTGTTCATACAACTGAATGATTAGACTAAGCAGCATTCATAAACACCACCTATGAAAATAGAGAATTTTCAAAACAACTTCAGCTAAGCAATATGAAGATAAGGTGCATTACACTTCAACTACTACTTCCCCTGACTTCATGCAACCAATATAAGCACTATCTTTCTCACGACGTTCTTGGAGAAGTTCAGTCAGACCGTCTGCCAAGAGAACAGATTTAATATCTTTATAAGTTAAAGAAAATTAGATATCCTGAGCTGCAATGTGCCAAGTATCATCTCCAGAATTTACCTATATCCAGATCAACGTTGTCGTCGACTTTCACATAAAAATCTGCATCCCATATCTGGACTGCTGTGCTAAAGAAGAACTTTGCTTTCTTTGGCAATTCCTCTTGAGCCTCCTCATGATCGTCCTAGCAAAATAGTAATTATTTTATAGTTGCATGCTTTTAATACACATAAAAGAAGCACACCAGCTCATAAACACAAACAATAACAACTTCATGTAACTACTACTATCATTCATGAATATCAATACAAAACTACTATACTACTACTGCTGCTGCTATTATTATTCTTCTTGTTGTTGCTGCTGTTGTTCTACAATTTTTTTAGGAGTAAATGACATTATTAAAAGTTTTTCAGATCAATACCCTTATTACCAGAGCATTAAGGAAAAACACAATAACTTACTAGTTAAAGAAATATATGCTAGCCTACTAGATACAGAAAGAAAATTTAACTGAAAGAATGGCACTAAGAAGATTTATGAATCAGCTCAACCAACAAGGATTGAATGACTCACAAGAATCAAAAAGTCTTTTGTTGCACGATTTTCCTCATCAATATTGTGGTCCAAGCTGTCACCACGATTAGGACTGCAGACAGATGCAAGCAACTGAATGAACATGCAACTTCTAGTTGATAACTGGATCAAGAGCTAGTGTAACACTGATAGTGCTAAAAGAATGACCAAGGAAAAAACAACTATAAACAGTTTTGCTTAAGAAACAAAGTGCTTAAGTAAGTGGGAACCTCCGTCCAATCACAAATCGCACAACAATCCCTCTTTCTTCAAGTCTTGATAAAACATCTCCTGCGATCACAATCATGTTAAATTGAGTTATAATCTCAGACCAAGCACGTCATTAGTCAACAGTGATGTATAGCATTCTAAAGAGATCATAATATGAGGATCTCACAAATAGAAATTGAACTTCAACTAACCGTTTGACATCCAAGAACCCCTGATGATATTGCGTCGCAACCGACCTCCAAAACCAGTATAAACTCCAATAACAGCAAGCAACTTTTTACCAGAAGAAGACCTACTTTGCTGCAGCTGGTTCATAAGATAACCTTGGCTCTTGGCCAATGTCAATTCCATCTCAGCTTCAACAATTCTCCTCTCTAATTCCCTAAAATATTTATCAATATGAGCCTGATGTTTTATCATCCCAACCAGAAAACAACTTACGGATCAGATACATTTTTTCATAGTATATGCATTTTGAAAGAAGTGGAGCCTTAAAAAACATGTACTTGCATCCAAGGACCATCAGTTTGTCTTCCACGGTAGGCACCTTAGGTCGCTGCCAACAAAGGATAAACAATTACTTATTAGTTTTTCTTTTTTCATGTCTTTTTGTGTGCATGGATGCAAATACATATGTAGGGAGGTATATTGAAAAATATGCATTTCGTGGAGGAACCTCACCATTTTAATGTTTCCCAAGCCTCTATTAAATTTAATAGCAGCAGAAAAGGCCAAAGTTCGATATTTTTTTCTCTCTAACCGGCTAGCCAAGACATAAAGTGGAGAAAGAAAAAGAAGAAAGATCTGATCAGTTTCCCTGCAGGTCATGGACGAGGCACTATATTATTGCATTTAGATGTGATGATTTAATAACTCCATTTGTTAGCCCTTAGGTAGCATGCCTTTGTTTGATTACTTCTTTTAAATCAACTCAGGCCTTTTTCAAGTAGCCTTCAATAGTTCAATCGCAGTTACATATTCATATGAGATTGCTAAAACTATCTCTACTTTTATAACAACATCTAGTATCTGCTATCTAGCAAAAGGTTACTCTCTATCAGCTATCTAGTCTTGCTTGTGTCATGTTATCTTTTTCCCTGCAGTTTTGCATAGTTGAACCAAAAAAAAAAAAAAAAAAAAAAAAACAAGAATTTTACAACTACACGTTTCTAGAAGGCACATTCTGCAATTTCTCTCTTGTCGGCTGTGCTCAAATACATCACTAAATAACCCCTATATGCTGAAAGAGGTTTTCCACAGTGCATTTCAGCATCATTTCCTTAGATCTGTATCAAGACAGATTACTGAAGAGAAAGTCCACCACGCTCCATGGATTCAGTTATTTACTAATTTTTCACACTATAGCACTCTTTTTTGCTGGTCCTTTTTTGAAGTTTTTATCATCTTATTATTACTGAATAAAGCTTAAGGTGAACCATCCACAACTTTTTTATGATAGTTCTCTCCCTCATGCTTTAGCTTCAAATACTGTTTACACACAACTCATTCCCTAAGAAACTAAATCACAATGACTTTAAACCCGAAAAAAAAAAAGAAAGCGAAAATAAAAATCAGATTTGGAGAACTCAAACCTGAGCAGAATTCTTCCTCAACAAACTGGCCAGTAAAATACTGCTCTGTGCATCTTGCCACAACCTGACGCAAATAATCAAGAAACAATTTCACCACAAACAAACAAAACAAGAAAAGAGAGAAGGCGCAATGCAGAAAACTTACCGGCCAGCAATGTAAAGCCAGGCAAGACAAGAGAGAAATCCCATGAGAAAATACTTGGAAGTGTCCTGAAGAGTCTTGGATTTCGATCGCCTCTCCGGTTTCGAAGGCAACATCATTGTCACTGGCAACCTGCTCTGCATTTTTCAGTTAAAATATCATATGATTTCTTCATCAATCAACTGCATTAATTTACATTAAAGAACTTCAAGAAAAGTGTAAATCCCAAAATCCGAAGGAAACACATGAAACAGACAAGAATTAAAGAGAATGTTGGGAGAGAGTGGACAGATGTTTGCTGAGTGGTTTCTGTTTGAAGCAGAAATGCCGTTGTTCGTTCACTTCATGGGCCAGGACAGCAAACCCAACTCATTTTGCATCCATTAATGTTTGAATTAAAGCTCAGTTACCTGCAAATGAACTTCAAGCTCACTTTAACCAATTGCTGTTGGAGAGAAATTTACACTAAACCTGTGATGAGCAGAGAGTGAAAGTCTATTTTTATAGGTGAAGAATATAATCTTTATATAAATAAATTTTTTGAGGGATCTCATAAATCCAATATAATAAAGAAAAGTGTAATCTAACCAAATTTATATTAAATTATATAAGAACAAGGTATTTGTCCATAATTAGCGTAATTTTGACTCCATTTTAAATTATGATAATGTTGAATTACTTTATTAAGTATTATGAAGAATTGTGGTAATTTTACTTGCTTTATCATAAATCTTAACTTTCATTTTTAATAAAATTTTGTAAATTATGGAAAGGTAAGTTCAAATTCAAAATTTTAAAGATTTACTTCTGAATTATTTTACTTACTAGTTGTTGAACATATAGTAAATCCGCATTTATTCCATCATAAATCTTAACTTTAATTTATAATTAAATTACAAAATTTAAAAAAAAAAATCTCAAATTTCAAAATTTATAAATTCCACAAGTAATATGTTGGTCTACAATTAAAGTAATTTTGACTGAATTCAAAATTGTAGTAATATTTTATTATAATTTTTTCATTAATTATTAACATTGTGGTAAATTGTTACTCAATCATAAACCTTATCTTTTATTTTCAATTGAATTTCATAAACTAAGAAAAGGTAAATTTACATTTTAAAATTTAAAAAATCTATTCTTCAAATGTTTTATTGTGAAGAAAAATTCTTACTTGGCAACAACATTATAGTAAATTTTCATTTCCTTCTATTTCTAATTAAATCTCATAAATCAAGAAAACTTAATTACAAAATTTAAAAAAAATTAAATTCTTTTATTTTGAAAAATATTCTTATTGATTATTAGTCTATAGTAAGTCCTCACTCCATCATAAAATCTTACTTCTATTTTCAATTATATTTGAATAAGCTATAGGAATTTCAAATCAAAATTTTAAAATTCCAACCAATCTTTGTCTTTATTTCCTTTTTAAATTCCTAAATTAGTGAAATATAATTTTACTTTCAAAATTCTACTTTTTTGTTATTTTTCATTGCATACTTTCACAAAAAACTTGGGAATAATTACCTAAAATACCAGCTAATAAACTTTCATATCCAAAATATCAAAATATGTTTAAATTCAAACAACTTCTTATTAAAAAAAAATAAAATAAAATAATTTTTACATTAATACTATCGAAGTTTTATGATTACTACTTCTTTCATTAAGTTGAACGCTTATATTTTTTGAACTTACTAAACTGATATTACTTCTAAAAACCGAGAAAAAAGATACTTCAGAAAATACAGAGATCATCAAGATTATCATCAACAAACTGCTGCCATGACAACAATTGATGCAGCCTCTCATTAAATCTTTATCATTCTTTCTTCATATAACATAAGAATCCATACAATTTCAGAATATCCAAATCCAAAGATGGAACTAGAGAAGAAGGAGAGATGAAATATGGAGAGACAAAATTAAAAATTAATGGATTTTGTGTCAAAGAGAACCTGATGCAAGGGCAAAATTCAAATATAGCTAAACACTTCTTGCTAAGAAACACAAAATCCTATATTGTCTATTTTCTTTTCTGCAATGAGCACGAAAAAAGCCATTGTATTTCTCCGGTCAAATGTCTAATTTGTCCTCTGTGCTCCAGATAAAAAGTTTGCAAGAGAGGGAACACCTTGGTTTCCCATTTCCTCTTGGGCTCGTTTCAGTTCTTCAGCATCTGCACCATGAAAACAATATGGAAATTATATGGGAAGAATTACAAACTGGAGTCTCATCTCTTCAGGTACAAAGAGTTATATGGGAATTGGGATGGGCAGCTACAAAATGCTAATCTTCAAGTATCAATCCATTCCAATGTTTTACCGACTAGCAATATGTGAACTAATGGAAAGGTATCACAAATATCTATCTAGGTCAGCTGCCAATGACCTTAGCGATTCATTGGTAGGAAGGAACCTGGGTTTGCATGTTTTTTGATTATGGAGTGAAAAAGAAAAAGCAAATTAAGCATAACAGCGAGGCACCAATGAAATCAGGAAGCATAGATCAGGGTAATAACTTACCAACTAGTTTGGGCATCAAAAACATCACAATCACCATAAATCCAATCATCAGACCCATCGGGCTTTTCACAATCGACATTATGGAGAATGGTTCTCTCATCTGCAAATTATGAGATGAAAACCATATGTACTTTTCAGAACTAAAGGTTAACTAAAGCCAATAATTGAAATATAGGCCTAGAAACTCAAACTGACCTCATAATACTGTTCCTCTCTCAAAGGCTCCAAGACAAGCTCACTCAGCACTCTCCTGTTCTCTGTCAGAGCTGCCTGGACCTTACCAGGATTTCTGGCACTGACGTCAACCCGGACCTGAAAGCAAAGGAAAAATTGCCATCACATACATCTCATTTGATTATTAACGAACTAAATGAAGGATGGAAGAACTAAAAAGCTCACCGGAGAGAAGAAATAGCCAATAGCGGCCACTTCAATAAGATGAGTTCCTGCTGGCACATTATGGCTAGAAAAATAGTTAAAGAACAACCCTCGGTCCAATTATTCAATAGTTACCATGTTTTCAGAAATTCAGTAATAGCTCTAGTTCTCTCAATATGGTGATAATTTTTATTCACAAACTAGAAACAATTTGATGTAGTCTCCAGGTCAAGCTAAACCAAAATCATAATACTAAATGAACATCTACCAAAGTTCACAACATATCAAGTCCCTAAAGCGATGAGTTAAGAGACCAAGATGGTAGGATACAATGAAAAATATCCGTCTGGCCTTAGAAAGGCAACTTTTTCACCACCATTAAGTGTAACTCTGACATTTGCAATTTTTGCCGGGAGACCAAAACCTGTTGCACTGAATCCTGGTGGAACAAAACAATAAACAGAGAAAGGCAAAGTTAGTCAATGAAATAAATATTACACTGGCAGATCTTGATTCCAGCACTAGAAAAATCTTCCCTATAAGGCAATAGAAAAAAATGCAATTCGTTATGAGGTGCCCCTTTCATGAGCAATGTTCTCTTCGAAATCTTTTGATCCATATCATGCACACGCACATTATCCCTTTTACCATAAAACATAATTATTAAGTTGCTAGCTCCATGATCCCGCACCTTTTCTTGTCAAGTCTCAGATAACTGAAGTTTATTCTGAATTTTGAGAAAGTAATACTTGCAATTTAAATTAATAAAAACCTCTATTAATTGCTGTATTTCGAAAGTAATACTTCACTTCAACCAAACATATCGTATAAAAAGTCCAAGAGAAAAAAATTGTGTTTGGATTAAAGAATTTGGAAGCTAAGGATTTCGAATCCACAGTAACCAATCCATTGGGCTCGTATGGATAATTTCATGTTACAATGAATTCAAATCCTTTATTACCTACTTTGAGATATTTTCTCCATTATTATGGTGGATTTCTGATCTATCTATGTTAAAATAGTTTGACATCCTTAGCTCCAAACCCCTCCATACAAATGAAACCTAAGCGATCATCCTAAAACTTCTGATGACTTATAACTACAATTCGAAACTCTTGAGTTGAGTTCCTGGCAATCTCAAGAAAATTCTGTTTTTGGATCATTCTGCTACTCACATCTCGTTCTATCACGAACAGTTTAGATTCGACGGAAATTTCAACGACACTTATGCTTGAATAGGCAAAATCCAGCAAAATATCGAAAATTTAGAAGAAATTATGAATTAATGTGCAGAAACCCTTGATGCAACTAGTAGAAAAAGAAAGCATACCTGGAAACTTAACTCTACCATTTATATTATATCCTTCAACATTCCTACAGAAAAGGGGATCGATTAGAGCTGAACGAGAACACAAAACAACCCAACTCAGAGTATCGAAAAGAAACAATCGATTTTTCATTAACCAGACCATGGTACGAATTCAAAAAATACAATCTTTCAGCATATTGTCCACTAAAATAGAAAAAGCGAAAAGGAAAGGTAATTATGGAGAAGAAGAGTTACCCATTGGAGATCCCGAGTGCCGAAGGCAGAAGAAGTAAGATCAGAGAGAGAAAGATCAAGAAGTACCGCTCTGCCATGGAATCGTTCGGTGGGCGGTGGACAGAGGAGGAGAGAGGGAGGCTGAACAGTCGAGATTAACAAGAAGCCTTGAAGTTTGCCTGTTGGGCTACAATTTTTCTATTTGCTAGCAGTAGTCCTCCTTTTTTGTCTCTTCAATTTCACTTAAGTCCTTGAATTTTGAGGTGCATAAAAAATCTCAATCAATTAAATTAAACATAGCATAAAATTAAATTGACTTTTAATAAATTAAACATACTTGTGAACTATACAATTAAGATACTTGTTTCTTATAATCACAAGAATAAAAATTTCTTTTTATTTTTACATAGCATAAATTTGGATTTAATCAAGTTTAAATTTTTCTTAGTAGAGAGACTTGAGATGTTCAAGCAATCGGCACAAATATTTTTCATCAAATTAAGGAGTCAATACATTCGATATATATATATATTATTCAGACATGGATGTTTGTTAAAAAAGTTATAAAATTAATTTTGTTTAGAAGAACATTACAAATTGATGAATTTTAGTCTTTCAACAAGTTAATAATATTCTATTATCAAATCAAGTAAATTGAAGCACAATCAAATACATAAAGAGAAGCCCATTCGGGCTCGAACTGAAGACCTTGCAATTTAATGGGGAAGACTAATTGATGTCATTGGGTGCAGGTAATCCGCATCTTCACAAACATGTCTATTTCACCGAACCTCTCTCTAAGACAGTGCCTAGATCGTTACGCCTTTCGTGCGGGTAAGAACTTACCCGACAAGGAATTTCGCTACCTTACGACTATTATAGTTATGGCCGCCGTTCACTGGGGCTTCAATCGCCAGTTCCCTTGTTATCAGGTTAACAACTTCCTTGACCTTCCAGCACTAGACAGGCGTCAGCCCTCATATATGATCTTACGACTTTGCAGAGACCTATGTTTTTGGTAAATAGTCGCCCAAGCCTGGTCACTGTGACCCCTTTTGTGAGGTGATTATAAACCACTAGACAAAACTAATTGTTTATGTAGATAAATTTGTAATTGTAATCAAATCAATCATGAAACATAAAATTCAAAATGCTCAATACCAATCAATTTTAAATAAAAATAAGATAATCGCATGAGCACATAATCCTTAATTTCTAACAATTATAACTCAAAATTGCAATCACAATTACAATTGAAGGAAATCAAAGAATGGACAATGTTCAACTACACAACTTGAACGTAAAATCAACTGTTATTAACACCTTGAACACGTGCACACAAACTTTCGAGCAACCTTGAAAGACAACAACATTTAACCAGACCAAAATCAAGAATTGGGTTGAAGAGGAAAACAGTTGTTGCATCTGGGGTCAAACAATTCAGACAGGATCAATAGGAAACTGCTCTGAGATCCATTTGCACAGTTAGTCACACCAAATATAGTACATGTGCTCCATCTGCATTCTGCTCTCTCCTGCCCATATACCACCAGCCAACAGAAAGAGTTCTTCCTACCTATTCTGCGGCCTCCCTCGTGTAGACAATGAACAACGTTGAACATTTTGCCGGCTGCTATAGACCCAAAATTTTTGTAAACCAATCAGAAAGATTGGCTATGACAAATCCTGCAAAAACCTGCAATCCAATTTCAGAGAGCAATGTTATAATACTGAGTTTACAAGACATGCAACCAACAAATTTTTCTTGCTTCAGTTGAAAGATAGACATAAGCAGATCAAAGCAGCCAAACGTTACATTTGAAAAGTTAAACTTACCTGAACCGAGCCAAGAATATAGATGGCAGAGTAATGTCGGCCATGAATCAACATATCAGCCACCATGGCGAGTGGAATGGTGAGAGACATGCCCAAGGTAGCCACCAGCGGTGTTGTCCAGACAACACATAATGCCCTAAGAAGAACAGGGCAAATAATGAGATCAACTATCTTGGTGTAAAGTTTCAAAATGGAAAAGGTTGGTTCACATACCAAAAGTAGTCTGAAAGAACACTTCCAACTAGTCCATTGGCAATAACAACTTCATCCACCTTAGCAGAATGTGGAACTGTAAATTTGGGTTCTATACCCAAAGCTGTCAATGGCCATACTGAAATGAAAAGGCAATTTAGCAATTAAATAATCATTACAGAAGTGGGAGGATAAACATAATACAAATGAATGAGCAAAAGAAACCAACTCAAAAACCATATTAGAAATCATTCTTTTCTATCATTACAGCAGCTTCACTATTACAGAAGCAAAAATAAATAAAACAGTATAAGACGAAACATCTTACCAAGCCACCAAAGTGCCACAAGTGTAAATAGTCCAATATAACCAAACAGCTTCTGCACATCGACCCTTTCCCCTTCCTCACCAGAAAACTTCTTAAGAAGTACTGCAGCAGTACATAGAAAAAGAGCATTCAGAAATATAGTCATAAGTGGATTTGTTATTGAGTCAGAGAGCCCCTCACCTGTAAACAAGGCATATGTCATAGCTGATAAAAGTCCAAAAAGATCCCCAACAAGAGAGCGTTTGCTACTTCTTTAACAGAAACAAAAAGTTGAACCATCAGTCAATTCCCTGAAATTTACAATTACAAATGCAAACTGAGGAATAACCATGATTTGAAACATCAATGAAACAGCGAAATCCTTGGTTGCATGCATACTTTTTATGGCACTTCTGTTCAAGGCTCAAAAAGTAGGAGGAGATACTTACGAAGATGCAGTTAGCTGTGACTCATCAGCAGCCCAAGTTTTTCCTAATGTTGTCATAGCAACACCAGCCATACTGACAAATACAGCAACTACCTTTGCAATATTTAAGGAATCTTGGCCCAGAAAAGCACCAATAAAGAGAGTAAACAATCCTGAGGTGGAAGATAAAACTGTAGTACTTGCAACACTTGTACGTGCAAGAGCCGCATTTGATAAGTACTGCAAACGAGGGGTAAAAGGCACACTATGGATCAGATGCATCTAAAGATTGAAAAAATTATAAATCATAGTTCCTGCCAAATATGAATTTCCAAATCTCAACATATGTATATGGTATTAGAAAGTACAGACAAAAATAGGAATTACCTCGGTGATAAACCAAAGAGGAGCAATGTAAAATCCATAAGTAGCAATTTCTTTGGTTGTGATTTCTTTTTCAGACCTGATATTTTTAGTGTCATCTCCTTGTTTAGAAACTAAAGGCTTTCCTTCTTCATGTTCTGAGAAGTCTACTTCACTGTCTTTTCTATTCAGCGATCCCTGAAGTTCAATTTCAAAGATTTTCTGTCCACCAATGTACTTTAAAGGGGAGCCAAGTCCAGGACAAGCTTCATCATTTCTACCTTGACCGTTTTTGCTGGAACGTCTCTTCAGGATACAACATATCCAATCTTTAATATATGCTATTGGGAGATAAATTACCATTAATGAAGCTCCCAGGTATGTCACTGCAAATGGTTGCTTATAGTCTGTGAAAATATCCTGTTCAAAGAACCACATTTAAAAATAAGAGGATATGCACTATTTCTGTTTCATCAATTAAGGTTAAACAACCTAATAACTTACAAAGAGATGATCACATGACATGAAAGAATAACATTTTTCTTGACTAATAACAGGAGTAGTTTTTATTTCCCCCAAAACACACAAGGATAAGAATTTTGCAATAAGCAGATTTTAATTGTTTTGCAGCATCCATAATCTCTCCCTTATAGGAATCGAAATCTCTCTTTACCAAAGGAATCACTAAAACCAGATACACTAAAATTAATTTCTTGACAAAGTTAGATTAAGCATGCCTGACTTCCACATTGATGGATATTCAGTCATAGTAATTCAAACATGAACCTACTATGCACATGGATTTGAGTCTGGCGACGAAGAAGGGGTTCTGGCGATAAGAAGCACAAGAATGGGCCACAGAGTGTTAGATCTCTGCAGATGGCTTATTTTCTTAGTAAATATGCACTCTCATGAGCCAAATGTCCAGGAAGTAGGTTATACCAGCCAATGCAGCAGTGGTGATTCGTATATTCTGAAGCCAGTGGGGCAAAGCTTATGATTTGTTTCATAGTGGCCAAGTTTAATGCTTCATAGGATTCCTATACCGTACCATACAATACCATATGAGACCAAGCCTTAAAGGCTTAATACAACCAAGCAGAAGCACATTTCCCAGAAAATAAAAGAACAGATAATTTGGATTTCCAGAATAAGAGCTGTATCCAGAACAAATAACAAAAACCTGTTCACCTTCAGCTTCCAAAGAAAGGAATTGATAGAAGAACGGAAAAACAAAATAAATAGAAGAGCAAACTACCTCAGACGCATCCAAAGAAACCAATTCAAGCATATTAAAACATGAAATTGTCCCGTCATTACATATCATTCTTCTAGAATACAGTACGTATAGGCTGAATTGCTGACAAACATCTGCCCGCATAATACATCTCAAAAAGAAGAAGTAACTTTACCAATATAACCAAGAAAATTAGATTCAAGACCTTAAACTTGAAACCAGAAAGGCGAAAAAGATTAAAAAAAGAAAGAGATGGAAAAGAAAAGAAACCAGACCTGAGTAACCTCTGCGGAGGTAACCCAAATAATGACCACAGCAGCAATTAACAGCAGACCAGCCTTGTATCTCCACCCCATCACAGATTCAAGAAAAACCCAGATGCCAAAATTTGATCTTGACCAATAAAATCAACGAAGATCTGAGCTTTCTAAAGTTACAGATCTTGTTTCACGAAAAAGTCAAGATCTTTCTCCAATGTAACCGACAGAAGGAACAAGAACTCAAGAAAAATGAAAAATCAAATGGGTATATTACTCAACGTGCGTTTGTTAGGTTGGTGAGCATGACAATAAACTGTAGTTTGATGGTAGGCCAGCAAGAAAATTGAATGTGCTTGGGACAATAGAAAAGAAGGCAAAAGAGGAAAAATGATTATAGAAATAATATGGGTTCAGACCAGTAGTTAATTCTCCAGCTACCTTGTTTTATTTTCTCCATCAAAAGTTGGTGGACTGGTTTGTATATAAGTGCAGAAAGCCAAAAACCCATAAATATGTAAAAGAATTGACCTTGGTTTG
Source organism: Jacaranda mimosifolia (assembly GCA_018894105.1). Lineage (NCBI taxonomy): Eukaryota > Viridiplantae > Streptophyta > Magnoliopsida > Lamiales > Bignoniaceae > Jacaranda > Jacaranda mimosifolia. The sequence continues at coordinate 323,786 of CM032127.1, forward strand.
AAATTGGTCAGACAGAAGATTTGCTTTAACGTTTGAATTACAGCCTGTTAAAGTCCCTGTATTTTCCTTGGAGGTTAATTTTTCTCTTCTTTTTACATACCATTCTTGTCTTTTTCCTTTACTCGATCTCTCTGTCTTCTCGGTCTATCTAACCCCGTAAATGATTGTCAGAATATGGACTTGAAAAGCTTTATAAACTTCCATTGATTTAGAGCTCTACATTTGGACTAAAGTAATTAAGTTGAAGGAAGCTCAGAAGTCATGTCAGCCTCAATTATTTATTAGTTTTCAGGAGTATAAATATTTGTAATGAGTAAAGATCAAAGTTGGCTTGTACCAATCATATGCATTAAATTATTTCAAAGGAATTCTGTTAATTATTGTTTCAAGAACTTCATGGAGAAGAGAGGGAAAAAGAAAAGGAAATTCTGTGCCAAACAGTCCTTTCTGGACTTGGCTGGGCAATCAAATTTTGGCTAATTCACATAATGAGAAAAAAAATCCCACTTCTATCATCCTCTACATAAATGATAACAACTGTTAGTGTCAAAACTTTACATCTCCATTTGTTCCTTCTTGACTATATCTGTAATAACTACATGTAATGAAAAGAAGAATTTTCCAGGCCTGATCTAATCATTCTTGACAATAGCTTGTGATGCCCACTTGAGATGCAAATTTAGCTTTCCTGATTCAGTGCCATCGATGTGTAAACTGTCGGTGAATTCTCCCTCTAATATGGCCCTGGTGAGTGTCAAGATGCATCTTCCCATTTTGTCCTGGAGAATAAAGGAGAAAGAAACAGGGCAGCTGTGATATAATGCAACGTTACTCCCAATAAACCTTTCTGTACTTCAGTAAAATAATAACAGACACGCAGCTGCCAATTGCAAAATTTTTAGCAGAGAGATTGAGTGCAAAAGTTCATCCGCATATGGAATAGTTTTACCTTCCCAAATGTGTCATGGTCGTAGACTTCCATGATTAGTAACTCATGCAAACCGTCCTCCACAACAAAATCAAATGTCTGATTCCAAACTGGATTCAATGTATCATTTAGGACCTGAAAAAGAGAGGAATGTGTCTAATTCAACACAGAAGTTTCAATGATGCAATAAAAAATGTGGGACAGTGAAAATCTCAATACCCTAGTCTTGCTCTTCTGTTCAGACTTTTTCATTGTGAGTACCACAAAAGGATCAGATTTTCCCATGAAATCTGTAGCTGGCAAGCCTTCTGCAGACATTACTGTCACAGAAAGAACTCCTCTGATAATAACATCCTTTTTATTCTGGGAGACAGGTTTTGGAGGACCAGAGGAATCAGCTCCATCATCAGAAGTTACTTGTTTAAGGGCCTTCTCCAGGGAAGTTAATCTGAAGTCTGGGTCAAAAGGATTTGTAAATACACTCTCAGAGCTCAGAGGATAATATAGGAGCTCCAAATGCACCTACAATCAGAGATATATATGTAAACAAGACTATAACCAAAGATGCACTCGGATATTTATCTTTCTGCATATTCTTACTACACAAGATGAGAGGAGAAGACATTATCCACTATTGTATTAGTGCCATTCTGATAACAGATGTAACTCAAGTTTGCTTATTAAAAATACATGTCAAGAATGAGTCTCATCAAAAGCATGAGAAGATTCTTCAGCTAGCGTTCTCACCTGACCACGGTTTTTCTTGTCTCTTTGGATCTCCAGATCCTTCACCAGTTTCAACCACACGTCTTTCACCTTACCAGGCTCAAGCTCACGGAGTGTTATTTGAGCACAACCAATTAATTCAGCAGCTTGAATTCCTTCATCGTCATAAACTTTGATTGTCAAGTGTTGAGTGGATGTATCCTCAACTTCAAACTCAAAGTGCTCATTCCATATTGGATTTATTTGGTTGTCCTAAAAAAATATTATGCCGGTTACTATAAACTGGAGAATAGGAAACAAGATGATGATGAAAGCCAAGATTCCTACAATTGTTTTGCTGGTTTTTGTTCTGTCACGTAGAGGGCGAATATATATCTTTGCAAACGGATCAGATTTTCCCACTATGTCTTTATTTGTTAATTCCTTAGCTTCTATAAGCTTCACCTCCAAAATTCCAACTGGCTTTACCTCGAGGTAACTGAAAGAGGAAGACATATAGCAAGACTTTCCATAAGATGCATCATCCAAAGCAAAAAATATATGCATTCATGTTGAACACGACACACAGGTTAAACTGATAGTTGACCTATAATCTCCTGGTAATATGGGTACAATTTTACGGACTGGCCAGGTAATAGAATCTTCAATAGCATCTCGTATTGTATCCTACAAAGGCACAAGATAAGATGATACCTGATCAGAATTAGAACCACTGAAACAGGGTTAAATGCATTTTTGTCATCTGCTAGGATTATGCAAGTTAAAATTGATCCGACCAGCACTTTGATCAAAGATTACAGGGAGCTCATTGGAAAACCTTGTGAGGGTTATTAGTGTACAGTGCCAGAGAGGGAAATGGATATTCAGACAAACTGCCTTTTGCTTGTTAGCCGTTTAAGGTCTTCTTCAGTTAAGTAATGTTAAGATAAATTGTGTCAGAAATCCTCTAACCTCTAGTGCATCAGATACTCCTGGAATTGCAGATATATCACCGCCAATCACTTTGAGGGTAAAGTCAAGATTTCTCTGCAGGTGAAAATATGAACATGTCAAAGTCTGAACAAACCAAAAGAGTTTATGTATTGCAAATATGTCGTGCAATCAATTCGATTCAATAACAGTGAAGACTCCTTATATATGCAAGTTTCTCTTCAAGCTATGTGTTAGAAAAAACTTGAAGATAGATGCCAAAACCATAAGAGTTTTCAAACATAGAAAGAAACGAACAAATGTTTAGGACTCGCCTTTTCTCTCAATGAATAACAAACAGCTCCAAAACATGGAAACTCATCGACTAATGGTTTGAATATCAACCTGAAAACTCCAGTAAATCCAATGTTTTTGACCTACAGCCAAGAAGATACTGTCAGAATCCGCCATCCTTCTGAAGCTATGCATGATAGTACATGTAGATAACAGAGTATTTCTGCAGACATCATAATCGTGGACTCTAATTTTTGTTTGACATCCTCTGCAGATCATTGCAAAACTATCCGTACATATAACAGAAATCAGGACTGGATTGGCTGACAGTACTTAATGATTCTTCAGTAAAAGATAGAAAATACCTGTATCGGTAGTGCCACGCCAACTCTAGTCTTAATATCAAGTACAATATTCGGATTTCCATCCCACTGCAAGTCCAATTCCATAATTATCTCTTTAGGTTCACCTTCAATGATGGAAACTCCTATTTGACATCAAGTTAATGAATGAGTATTCAAGAAAAGTACCTTTAATTAACAAAATCTCAAAATGCACTTAACAAGCGCAAACATTGAACAAATAAGTTGCATTATAGTCTGATTACCCTGACAAATTCATAGTTCAACAGTCAAAGAACATAAAGAAATGCAAGTGATCAAGAGAATTAAAAGTAATTGAACTTATAACCTGTGAATTGAGGTGCCACAGTCCCAAGAGTCAGCTTAGAAAACTTGAGAGAAGCCAAAACTGCTGGTCTATATTGCTCGAGAATTGGCTCCACCGAGTTTCTTATAATCTCTGATGCTGCCTATGCAAATTGCAGCGGAAGAAGTTAACAGAAAATCAAAACCTAAACCTCAAGAAATAAACCAACATGCCATTTCATTCAAAACGTGCGCAAATACACACAGAGGGAAAATATCAAAAAGGAAAAGGAATAAACCTCATCAACATAAGGCCATATTTTCTCAAGATGGTTATTAAGCCAATTTAACTGCAAATAATAAAAAGAAAAGAGAGAATATCAAAGCCACATTAGATACTCCCCCCCAACAACAAAGTACACATATAGCCACATGAAGTCTCAGGAACACTTATTTAAAGAAACAGAGACATGCAATTATAGAAAGAAATGCAACTCAACTTCTGTCTCTGTGAAAAGACAACCCAAGAAGGGTAGAAGTCATCTGGCAGGAGTTTCCTGGAATCTTGGACTGTCATCCTGGCAAGAGCTGCTATTGCTGCTGCCTGCCACATTAATTAATTTCCGAAATAAATCAAGAATGTTCATTCAGACACTACAAGAACTAATGCACAATCCCGACCAACATGATGGTATATTCCACTCCATGCATGCATATGTTTGCATAAAATCATTGATCAAGAAAATGATAACATTGAAACAGTGTAAAAATACATAAAAAGGATACCAAATCAATGCGGCTTTTGGATTTGGTATTCTGGTATCGAGCAAAGCCCACCATCAAGCCAAACCCCAAGGCAAAACCCAGAATGTAACCCACCACGAATCCCATCTTTTTTTCTCTTGAAGCACAGATTTACTGGAAGATCTTTTCTTCTTGTATATATATAATCTGTCTTTTGCAAAATAAAAATTCACAGGGCCAAATGTACTATAAAGAAAGATTATCTATTTGGATTTATCATGTCGGATTTAATTCCAGAAGAACAAAAAAACCTTTCTTGATTTCCCAACCAAGGCATTGATTTGATTGGTGCAGTTGATTGAAGAACAAAGTCTGAATTGGATCTCTAGCGACAGCTGCCAAACGGTAATACCGGTCATAATACTGACGTGTCTGTCTTGATTACTTGCCACTTGGCGACATCATGTAATCTATCTATCTATCTGGAATCGATTTTTGGTTAAATATACAATCTACACTTTTATTCCCATTGTTAATTTTCACTTGAATTTTAGTGGTAGCTGGATTAATTTGCCCAATCTGGCGGGCTAAGTCCTATCTCACCAGAACCTCGGCCCATAAGCCTCTTTTAACTTCTTTGTGATTCTCAAAATTAGGATCAGTTTCTAAGTCCAATATCTTCCATATTCCAAGTACTCCAAATTTAACAAGCTTGCGTGTAATGATGCATTTGCTTACTCAGTAGCCCACAATTTCTTTCAAGCAGGTTGATGCCAAAGTCATACTACTGGCCCAGCACTCCAGCCACATACTTTTCTGAGTCATATCTTGAACTCTATCATTGTTATTCTTGAATCCAAAAGTCATACATGTTAGAAAAGTACAAGTCTACAACTACCAAAAAGGAGAAGGGAAATAATCTATTCTTCCACGCGCTGCAGCTCTTAATTTTTAAACTCCTGATTCATGTTGCTGTCTAAAATTAGGCCAGATGACTTAATTCTTACATGTAAATCTTGTAATGATTTTCTTTTGGACTTTGGATCTTGATTTGTTTGAATCAGAGCTTTGAATTGGTCTAACATTCATGCTATTTCGTCACCAGATTTTATGCATTTGTCATCTCTCTCACTGTCGCTGATGTCAACCCTGAAGACCTTGTTGCTTACACTTTAACTGATTGTCAAAAGATAATCATTTTGACATCAATATAAATTCATTCCTCCACTTAATTCAAGAACAAAGCACAATATTATAAGTTTCATAGATCTCATTTAATAAGAATGAGTTCTATCCATTTGTCTTCACATTTTGTCCCTATCTTCACTGCATGTTTCTTTCTACTTTTCTCTTGTTATAAACCCTCTTATGGATCCTTCTCAGCAGCTAGTACTGTCACAGGAAATATCACAGATAGGTTGTCTTTGCTCTCTTTCAAAGCTGGCCTAATCTCTGATCCACTGCAAAGGACAGCATCTTGGAATGAATCCATGCATTTTTGCAGCTGGATTGGCATAACTTGCAGCCTCAGACACCAGAGGGTAGTTAAGCTTGATTTGCATTCCAGCATGTTAGTGGGCTCATTGTCACCTTCACTTGGTAACCTCAGCTTTCTTAGAGAATTCATACTCTATAACAACAGTTTCACAGGTGGAATCCCTGCAGAAATAGGCAGGTTATCAAGGCTTCAAATTTTGAGCCTTGAAAATAACTCATTTTCTGGTGAGATTCCAAGAAATGTATCGAGGTGTCTAAATTTGATAAAGCTAGGTTTGGGGGGTAACAGACTGGTGGGCTCTATTCCTATGGAATTTCACTCATTCTCTAAACTTCAGCATTTTTTACTTTACTTGAATAACTTGACAGGAGAGTTACCTCCTTATCTTGGAAACTTGACATCCCTAATATCAATTTCTGTAGGAGGAAACAATTTTGTTGGACGTATTCCTGATACTCTTGGACATCTGAAGAATTTGGAAATTATTAGACTTGGCCTGAATAATCTGTCTGGCACTTTTCCTCCTTCATTTTTCAACTTATCTTCACTGACAGATATTGATATAATTCGAAATCAGCTCCAGGGAAGCATTCCATCTGACATATTTATTTCTCTTCCAAGATTACAAATGCTAAATGTCCCTGGAAATCAACTGACAGGAAAAATTCCTTCCTCAGTGTCAAATGCCACAGAACTTTTAATGTTTGCTATAAATGCAAATGGCTTTAGTGGAGAAGTCCCATCTTTTGAAGGCATGCCGAAAATTGAGTGGCTCGCACTCAACAGGAATAGACTTGGAAATAGGAGACCTGATGACTTGAATTTCATGTCATCCTTGCTTAACTGTACACAGCTACAGCTACTGCATCTCAGTGAGAACAATCTTCAAGGAGTGGTGCCAAAATTCATAGGCAACTTTTCAAAGCTTAGGCGATTCACGATTGGCAAAAATCTCATATATGGTAATATTCCTTCTGAGATTGGAGAAATTTTGAGTTTGGAGACACTTTACATTTGGTCAAACCAACTAAGTGGTAGTATTCCTGAGTCTATTGGGAGACTTAAAAGGTTGAGCATATTGTCTCTCATGCAGAACAAATTATCCAGGGAAATTCCATCTTCTTTTGGGAATTTAACTATGCTGACTGAACTGTACTTGCAGGATAATAATTTGCAGGGTGCAATCCCTTCTGCTCTCGGAAATTGCCCGAATTTGTTGGCAGTGGATATCTCCCGTAACAACTTTAGTGGTTACTTGCCCAAAGAAATTCTTAGTCTCTCTTCTTTGTCTGAATTTCTTGACCTGTCAGGCAATTCTTTAACGGGTCCCCTTCCTTCAGAACCCATCAGTCCAGATCATCTAGTCTTATTGAATCTTTCACACAACAAATTCTCTGGTGCCATTCCAGATAGCTTTGGCAGTTTAATAAGCATGAGGGAGCTCTACTTATCTAATAACTTCTTTCAAGGGAATATTTCTCCTTCCTTAAGTTCCTTGAAAAGCCTAGAGCTTCTCGATCTTTCTCATAATAACTTTACAGGTGAAATTCCTGAATTCTTGGAAAGGTTACCATTCCTAAGCAACTTAAACCTATCCTTCAATGATTTTGAGGGGGAGGTACCAATGGCTGGAGTTTTCAGAAATGGGAGTCAAGTTTCGGTAAATGGCAATCCTAGGCTTTGTGGGGGTGTTACAGATTTAGAGCTTCCAAAATGCCCCAAAGAGGAAACATCCAAGAAACCAAGATTGAATCACTCTCTTAAACTAATAATATCCTTATCTAGCTCGCTCTCTTTGTTAATACTGCTAATCCTGTTTGCCATTGCTTACTACCGAAAACACAAGGAAAAGCTGATAACTTCAGACAGTGCAGCCCCAGATTTTCTCCCAACCTTGTCTTTCCATAATCTATATAAAGCAACAGATGGATTCTCTGAAGCAAACATAATTGGATCAGGAAAATTCAGTTCAGTGTACAGAGGAGTTCTTGATCAAAATGAAGCAGTTGTTGCTGTAAAAGTACTCAAACTTCAAGTAAAAGGAGCAGGCAGGAGTTTTGTGGCTGAGTGCAAGGCATTGAGAAGTATCAGGCACCGTAATCTGGTGAAAATTCTAACTTCATGTTCCAGTGTCGATTTCCAGGGGAATGAATTTAAGGCCCTTATCTATGAATACATGGTAAATGGAAGTTTAGAGGATTGGTTGCATCAGTTAACACTGATACAGAGATTGAACATTGCAATTGATGTAGCTTGTGCCCTGGATTATCTCCACCACCACTGTGGAACTCCATTGGTGCACTGTGATCTAAAGCCGAGTAACATTCTTTTGGATGGAGACTTCATAGCTCATGTGGGTGACTTTGGCTTGGCCAGGTTTATCCAAGAAGCCAGTTTCAGCCAAAGTAACACTTCTGGGGGAATTAAGGGTACAATAGGATATGCTGCTCCGGGTACTATATTAATTAATTCTTTATGATCACTGTTCCTCCTAGATTATTGTTGGAATTATTCTTTAATACAGTTTGCAATGTATTATTTCGCAGAGTATGGAATGGGAAGAGAGCCATCGACATATGGGGATATCTACAGCTATGGAATCCTATTGCTGGAGCTGTTTACAGGAAAAAGTCCCACAGATGATATTTTTACCAATGGGCTGACCCTCCATAGTTTTGCAAAGATGGCCATACCAGAACGTGATACAGAGATTGTTGATCCTATGCCTGTTTATCATCTTCAAGGGGATGAAACAACTGATCAATTCTCTCAAGAGGAAATCAGGGAGTGCCTCATTTCAGTGATTCAGATAGGGATTTCATGTTCCATGGGATCTCCAGGAGAAAGAATGGACAGCAGCAGAGTCCTTAATGAATTGTATTCAATCAGAAATGTCCTCCTCAAGAATTGAAAAGCTGGTGTAAACTATTTCTACTATGAATTATTATCTATAACATTTTTTGTTTTATGTTTACAATGAAAGTTACTTTTTATTTTTTAACATAACTTGCCTTTTATTATTCCAGCAACTAAAAAGTACATAATTATAAAATTTATCCTCTAAATTATCCGTAATGATTTCATAATATCACAATTGTACTTTGCGCAAAATTCGCGAACCCACATTTTCAAAACTCTATCCTCATTATGTTCTTTAACGTAAGCTAGTGAAGCAACTTCTGGCAAGCTGTCTACAGTTCTTTCAAGTGGGATTAGGTGTTTTCTTGTTGCAGATTCATACATTGTTGTTCTTGAATCCAAAAGTCACACAAATTAATGTTAGGAAAAGAGCAAGCTTACAACTATCAACCTCATCATCAGTAATAGAAGGGCTAGCAGTGGAAACAGTACCAAAAAGGATAAGTACATCTAATCGAATCACCTATTTTGTTGTTTCCTCTACTGCTGCTGGCTACTAGAGTAGGAGATGATCCGTTCTCCCAGAAAATGTTTGAAAATTTCATCAGGCCTTGGCAAAGAACTGATTTCTTACTTTTCAGAATCCTGGTTCATGTTGCTGTCTGAAACTAATTATCCCCAATCCCGGAAAGTGTTATGGTGATTGCTGATCCTATAACTCTTCCAGGGAAAGAAACAATTGAATTTTCCCAAGATGAAATCAGGGAGTGTCTCAGTTCAGTTATTCAGACTGGGATTTCATGTTCCACGGAATCTCCAGGAGAAAGAATGGACACAAACAGAGTCATTAATGAATTGTACTCCATCAGAAATGCGTTGTTGTAAACTATTTTTAATATGAACTATCATCTACACTATTGATAAAAAATCAACCCTCTTTTCTGCACATGCAAACATTTTTATGATAAAAAATTATAATTCAATTATATGATATATATAAATTGTATCCTTAAACATCATAATGATGCAAATATCTTAACAAGGTATATGTATCTCTGAGTCTTCACAATTTCGATTTGTAGATTTATAATGATACAATGAGCATTTCTGAATATTTTTAGAGTATTTTTTCATATACCACTTTACAATTACAATTCATTTTGTTCAATGAATATAAACTACACATGGTTTAGCACCCAATATAATGTGCTTAAAATGCCTAATTTTTATTGTTTAATCCTCATAACTACAATTAACGCAGTAAGTATAGTTTATGAAATAGAATGTAATATTATTTAAAAAATTAATAAGTATTTTTATTTACTTTATATTACAAAAATTTTAGCATACACATATGGTGGTACAATATCCAACGTATATAAAGAATGATGGAGTGCTTTGGGAGATTCATATTAGGATTAGGTTAGATTATTTTTGCAAACCTATATATTTAGTGGGCTCACAAATAATGATCCAAGAGATATATTTATGTAATTTTGTCAAGGGGTCTGTAGTTCAATGATATAAGTCTTACATATAATATGTGAGATCAGAAGTTAAAGGCGGAATAAATTATTGATGTGTGTGTCTATATAAAAAAAAAAAAAATTTAGTGGGCTTGGAGGAGGCCTTAGTTTGCCTTAAAATTGAAGGGCACATTTAGGCCCAATTCCCTAGCTAAGCAAACCAAACCTCTGAAATATTTGGCCCAACTTTGTATAATCTTCCCGTTTTGAGCTAATATAATGTTTTTCCTATTGAAAAACGAGAATGCCATGGAGACATTCGCAAACACAATGGCCCATTATGGAAGCCCAAGTGGGGCCCTAGTTTGCTCCAAAATTTGGCCCAATTTTAGCCAAATGTACGTATACATATATACACGATGTACGCGATGTATAAATATTGCTAAGTTGAGAAGGATTATGTAATGCCCCATAATTTTATTTCGTATTTAAGTAATTATTTTACCTTATTTTATTTTATTTATTATTTAAATAAAAAAAATGTAACACCTTAATTTTTTTTAAATTAATCAATTATTTTATCCTATGTTGTTTTATTTTGCTTAGTCATGCTTTCTTATTATATCATTTGGTAAAATAATATAAATATATATGTTCTATTGCATTAGATTTACCTCTAGATTTAATAGAAAGAATTAGTATTTAAGACCATAAATATATATATGATATCACAATTCTTGAGAAAAAGTTATATTTTTTCGAAACTAGTATTGTATTATTACTAGGAATTAGTAATTGAGACCTTAGAAATTTATAATAGAGTGGTCAGATTTATTATAGTGTCATCTTATTCCTAGGTAATTAATAATTCGAGTTCCAATTGAGGCAATCACTTATTCTTTACAGGATATTAGACTTACACCCTAAAACCCTAGATACTTATTCAGGTTTAAGAGAAAAGAAAGAAGAGGAAAAAACAGAGAGACAAGAAAAATGGTGAAGAGAAACGGGAAAAGGGGAAAGAAAGAAGAAGTCGGAGAACAAAGATGTCCAGAAACATCAAACGGTAACAGGGAGTAGGAAAGGTAATTCAAGATTGCACTTATTTCAATTGATTTTTTATTTCATATATGCATGAAGAAACCGAGGGTACAAGATAGAAATTACGAAGGAAGTTAATTTGTGTGTTCTTTGTAGCCATCAATTTTGACCAAATAGGCTAATTTTGAATTTGACACCACTTTTCGGCTGCAAGTGTTCGTTTATGATTTTACAAAGCCGCAATTGTTGACTTGTTATGAAAGAAGAAGAAATAAAAATAAAAGAAGGAAAATAGGGAGGGCCGAGGGGGCGGAGTAACCTTTGGGCACGTGAGTTTTTATTTCTTATGGGTTAAATTAGCAATTGTATAATTTTATGTATGAGCGTACATATACATGTGTGGGATATGATAGATTAGTAAATCAATTTTAATAAATTGATTGAAGGTAATGAATTTTATAAATTGGAATTTTGGGTTCTTAATGACGTAACTTGATCTGACTGTTGGATTTTGGTTATGTCTGTTGATTGTATTGGGTTGGAGTTTTATAGAGTAAAATTATCTAGTATCAAATATGGTTGTTGAATCTTAAGATACTACAGGCTTTTTGTACTCATAAGGCTAGTCCTAGTGAGTTTTGTTTTATTAATCAGTTAAATTAGTGATTGAAGTGTTTAATAAATGAATTAGGTGACTCAGCGATTGAATGGATTATTATGAGATAGGAGATTGACGTATATAATTGATCTCAAAGGTGAGTGCTTCAACTTATACCTATTATATGATATTAATTTTCAAAATCAAAAGGATATATGTATAGTAACGCATGCTGAAATTTCTTTTCAATATACTTGCGCTATATATGTATTCCATTGCGCAAAAAAAGAAATATTTTTCTTGTTTTTATTTATGGATAAAAAAAAAACCTATGCTTTTATGACCTTCTTTTTATACTTCTGAACTAGTAATTAAATTCGATGATCAACTGATTACTGTTACTGTTACTGTTACTGCTACTGTTATTGTTACTGTTTGTTGGATCCAACTTTGTCTGGGTGTGCGAGGAATTTCACTAGGCAGTAGTGGGCTAGCCGGTCGAATCCTAAGCCCCCATGGCCTAATCCCCCCAGCGCACAACAGAAGCCGCTTGTGGCTGAGGTGGGTCGTAGGAATTCCCGAGGACGCTCCACCACTATTTTGGTAAGGTCGAACCTTGCCCGGAGCGATAAGAGACTGTTATGGTGGGAGTCATAAGGTTGACTGGTTACAGCAAAATTGACTGATCATCGTATTTGAGTTGATAGTTTAGGAAATTGTTTAACAAAATTTTGATTGGTTACTGCTTGATTGTTTATAAATTTCTCAACTGTTACTGCTAGACTGCTTTATGAGTTTCTTTTATAATACTTGAATATTTCCACTGTACAAAACAATTTCAATTCAAGAACTCATTTTATACACTTTTGGTATTCACTGAGTCTTTTACTCACACTTTTTTCTTTTTCTTTATTTCTTTCTGGCAGACTTAGATCCTAGTTCTAGTGATGAGGTGGATCCTGCACATGATGAGAATAAAGGGTGAAGATGTAGTTTTGAAAATTTCTGTAGACTAGTATATTTCCTATTATATTCTCTAGTTTTGTTCTATTTGTTATGGATTTTATGGTGTTTAGTTTTATAAATATTTCGATACCTTGGGTTTTATGTTGTGAGTTTGTTAGGAATTGGATGAGTTCTTATTTAATCTTATGTTTTTGATTGTTAGTTTCATTTTTTTTGGGATTACATTTCATGCTCAATTATGGTATAAATATGGTTAAATTTTGGGGCGTGACAAATTAGGTGATAAAACTTTAATATTGTGCACGGGGCTCTTTGGTTTCATTTTCATAGTTCATTTTCACATTTTCTATTATTCAAATATGAAAAATCATAGATTTTTAAAATTTTTTATTCAACATCGTTTTCATTTTAATTTTCAAAATACGTTTTTCAATAACCTATATATTTTTTCTCTATCCCATTATTTATATCTCTCTCTACCTACAATCTATTAAAACCAATATAATCATTATATTTTCAAATATTTTATCCAAATACATTTTTATTTTTACATCACATCACATAATTAAGTTTCACCAAAATAAAAATGCTGAAACTGAAACTGAAACTGAAAATGAAAATGAAACCAAACAGAAGAGAGAACTCTCCGTAGTTCACTGGACTTCTACTTCTTTCTGCCTGGACTATACATACCGTACGTATAATCTACACTTCCATTTCCATTGTTAACTTTCACTTGAATTTTAGTGGTAGTTAGATTGATTTCCCCAATCTTGCGGGCTTAGTCATATCTCACCCGAACTTCGGCCCATGAGCTTGTATTATTTTCTCATCAGTCGTTCTTATATTTCGGGATGAAAACGAACAATTACACATCAGTAGGTAAAGAATCTGTGTAACAAAAGTCGTAAGATTTGATGCGTTGGAGTACATTGAAAGTAATTTAGGTACGAGATTTAATTTATAGGAATTTAAAAATTACACTCACAAATTTAATGGCAAAATTAATACTCAACAGATAGAAAAATAAAATAGTTACAGATTTACGTGGTTCAACAAATTCCACCTACCTCCATGAGAGTTTTCTTTCTTCAATTATGATAGAATTCACCAATACAAGCCAACTCTTGAATTTGACATGCCCAAACTCAAGCCAAAAACTCTTTGTACAACTACTATCATAACTATCAAAGAGATACTTATCCCACATTTTTGTATTACCCCACTCGTATTCACAATAACTACTACATGAGTATTATATCATGAGTTCTACGAGTGTCCTCTCTGTAAAGTAATCAAATAAACACATCATTTATAATAGAAAATTATTTGACTACTTTACTTAGAACTAGGAAATCCAATACAAGAAGGAGTCCTAATTCTAGTCAAACTTGATCTCTCGATAACCAAGTCAAATCCTAATAATCTCCACCTTGACGAGGTTTCTCATCCCAACAATTGTTCATGACTCTATTGCAAACCAAATTCCATTGGCCTTCAAAGATACCATTGCACATGCAGAATTAGTAAGGTCCTGGGTCCAACTAACTCATCCCGGCCAATGCACATGTATAGCTTAACTCCACCTTCAGTAAATATTCACAACTTTAGGAATCCAATTGGCTCAGGACTCTACCTTCAGTGAATATTCACAACCTTTGGAATCTCACTGGCTCAAGAAAATTAGATTCTTCTGTATCTTTGGGGCATAGGTCACACCACCTAAAGTACGAACCGCTCCAACAACTATTTTGATTTTTCCCACTCTAATACTCATGAATCATCGTACAAATATAAGTTACCTGTCTTCCATGATTGAAGTGAATAAAAAATAATTCTCCATGGAGCAAACGTGCATTATGCATCCGGAATCCAAAATCCATTGATCTCCACAACATTGATAATAATGTTGTCCGCAATACAAAGTCAAGTCTTCCCGCTGTAAATCCTTCATATCGATTGGCTTCTTCTACCTTCCCTTCAACGCCACAGCTAAGCCTTGTTGAATTATGAAATCCTTCACCCTTTCTTGCCAAATAGTGAAATTCCCTTTGTCATCAAAATTTTGAATCGTGAAGTAATTTGCTAATAACACTGTCCATTCCAAAAAAATTAAATCTCAACTTACAGCCCCAACCAAAAGCTTCGATACCAGTTTGTTGGAGCACATTGAAAGCAGTTTAGGCACGAGATTTAATTTATTAGGAATCTACAAATCACACTCACAAATTTGATAACAAAATTAATACTCAACAGATATAAAAATAAAACAATCACAGATTTGCGTGGTTCGTCAAATTCCGCCTATCTCCATAGGAGTTTTCTTTCTTTAATTATGACATAATTCACCAATACAAGCCAACATTTGAATTTGACATGCCCAAACTTAAGTTAAAAACCCTTTGTACGACTACTATCATAACTACCAAAGAGATACTCATTCCACCTTTTTGTATTACCCTACTCGTATTCACTATAACTACCCATGAGTATCATATTATGAGTTTCACGAGTGTCTTTAAAGTAATCAAATAAATACCTCTATTTATAATAGAAAATTACTTGACTACTTTACTTAGAATTAAAAAATTCAATATAAGAAGAAATCCTAATTCTAGTCAAACTTGATCTCTCAATAACCGAATTAAATCCTAACAAGATGCATGTTGAAAATTAGTGCCAAAGAATTAACAGCAAGGTAATGATGCATTTTCTTACTTAGTGGCCTACAATTTCTTTCAAGTAGTTTGATGCTTCTAATTTTCCCATTCATACTATTGATTGGTCCAGCCCCTTATTTTTCGAAGTCATATCTTGAACTCTATCATTGTTATTCTTGAATCTAAAAGTTACACATGTTAGAAAATTACAAGTCTACAACTACCAAAAAGGAGAAGAAACTATTGATTCTTGTTGCTTACACACTGATTGTCAAAAGATAATCATTTTGACATCAATATAAATTCATTCCTCCACTTAATTCAAGAACAAAGCACAATATTATAAGTTTCATAGATCTCATTTAATAAGAATGAGTTCTATCCATTTGTCTTCACATTTTGTCCCTATCTTCACTGCATGTTTCTTTCTACTTTTCTCTTGTTATAAACCCTCTTATGGATCCTTCTCAGCAGCTAGTACTGTCACAGGAAATATCACAGATAGGTTGTCTTTGCTCTCTTTCAAAGCTGGCCTAATCTCTGATCCACTGCAAAGGACAGCATCTTGGAATGAATCCATGCATTTTTGCAGCTGGATTGGCATAACTTGCAGCCTCAGACACCAGAGGGTAGTTAAGCTTGATTTGCATTCCAGCATGTTAGTGGGCTCATTGTCACCTTCACTTGGTAACCTCAGCTTTCTTAGAGAATTCATACTCTATAACAACAGTTTCGCAGGTGGAATCCCTGCAGAAATAGGCAGGTTATCAAGGCTTCAAATTTTGAGCCTTGAAAATAACTCATTTTCTGGTGAGATTCCAAGAAATGTATCGAGGTGTCTAAATTTGATAAAGCTAGGTTTGGGGGGTAACAGACTGGTGGGCTCTATTCCTATGGAATTTCACTCATTCTCTAAACTTCAGCATTTTTTACTTTACTTGAATAACTTGACAGGAGAGTTACCTCCTTATCTTGGAAACTTGACATCCCTAATATCAATTTCTGTAGGAGGAAACAATTTTGTTGGACGTATTCCTGATACTCTTGGACATCTGAAGAATTTGGAAATTATTAGACTTGGCCTGAATAATCTGTCTGGCACTTTTCCTCCTTCATTTTTCAACTTATCTTCACTGACAGATATTGATATAATTCGAAATCAGCTCCAGGGAAGCATTCCATCTGACATATTTATTTCTCTTCCAAGATTACAAATGCTAAATGTCCCTGGAAATCAACTGACAGGAAAAATTCCTTCCTCAGTGTCAAATGCCACAGAACTTTTAATGTTTGCTATAAATGCAAATGGCTTTAGTGGAGAAGTCCCATCTTTTGAAGGCATGCCGAAAATTGAGTGGCTCGCACTCAACAGGAATAGACTTGGAAATAGGAGACCTGATGACTTGAATTTCATGTCATCCTTGCTTAACTGTACACAGCTACAGCTACTGCATCTCAGTGAGAACAATCTTCAAGGAGTGGTGCCAAAATTCATAGGCAACTTTTCAAAGCTTAGGCGATTCACGATTGGCAAAAATCTCATATATGGTAATATTCCTTCTGAGATTGGAGAAATTTTGAGTTTGGAGACACTTTACATTTGGTCAAACCAACTAAGTGGTAGTATTCCTGAGTCTATTGGGAGACTTAAAAGGTTGAGCATATTGTCTCTCATGCAGAACAAATTATCCAGGGAAATTCCATCTTCTTTTGGGAATTTAACTATGCTGACTGAACTGTACTTGCAGGATAATAATTTGCAGGGTGCAATCCCTTCTGCTCTCGGAAATTGCCCGAATTTGTTGGCAGTGGATATCTCCCGTAACAACTTTAGTGGTTACTTGCCCAAAGAAATTCTTAGTCTCTCTTCTTTGTCTGAATTTCTTGACCTGTCAGGCAATTCTTTAACGGGTCCCCTTCCTTCAGAACCCATCAGTCCAGATCATCTAGTCTTATTGAATCTTTCACACAACAAATTCTCTGGTGCCATTCCAGATAGCTTTGGCAGTTTAATAAGCATGAGGGAGCTCTACTTATCTAATAACTTCTTTCAAGGGAATATTTCTCCTTCCTTAAGTTCCTTGAAAAGCCTAGAGCTTCTTGATCTTTCTCATAATAACTTTACAGGTGAAATTCCTGAATTCTTGGAAAGGTTACCATTCCTAAGCAACTTAAACCTATCCTTCAATGATTTTGAGGGGGAGGTACCAATGGCTGGAGTTTTCAGAAATGGGAGTCAAGTTTCGGTAAATGGCAATCCTAGGCTTTGTGGGGGTGTTACAGATTTAGAGCTTCCAAAATGCCCCAAAGAGGAAACATCCAAGAAACCAAGATTGAATCACTCTCTTAAACTAATAATATCCTTATCTAGCTCGCTCTCTTTGTTAATACTGCTAATCCTGTTTGCCATTGCTTACTACCGAAAACACAAGGAAAAGCTGATAACTTCAGACAGTGCAGCCCCAGATTTTCTCCCAACCTTGTCTTTCCATAATCTATATAAAGCAACAGATGGATTCTCTGAAGCAAACATAATTGGATCAGGAAAATTCAGTTCAGTGTACAGAGGAGTTCTTGATCAAAATGAAGCAGTTGCTGCTGTAAAAGTACTCAAACTTCAAGTAAAAGGAGCAGGCAGGAGTTTTGTGGCTGAGTGCAAGGCATTGAGAAGTATCAGGCACCGTAATCTGGTGAAAATTCTAACTTCATGTTCCAGTGTCGATTTCCAGGGGAATGAATTTAAGGCCCTTATCTATGAATACATGGTAAATGGAAGTTTAGAGGATTGGTTGCATCAGTTAACACTGATACAGAGATTGAACATTGCAATTGATGTAGCTTGTGCCCTGGATTATCTCCACCACCACTGTGGAACTCCATTGGTGCACTGTGATCTAAAGCCGAGTAACATTCTTTTGGATGGAGACTTCATAGCTCATGTGGGTGACTTTGGCTTGGCCAGGTTTATCCAAGAAGCCAGTTTCAGCCAAAGTAACACTTCTGGGGGAATTAAGGGTACAATAGGATATGCTGCTCCGGGTACTATATTAATTAATTCTTTATGATCACTTTTCCTCCTAGATTATTGTTGGAATTATTCTTTAATACAGTTTGCAATGTATTATTTCGCAGAGTATGGAATGGGAAGAGAGCCATCGACATATGGGGATATCTACAGCTATGGAATCCTATTGCTGGAGCTGTTTACAGGAAAAAGTCCCACAGATGATGTTTTTACCAATGGGCTGACCCTCCATAGTTTTGCAAAGATGGCCATACCAGAATGTGTTACAGAGATTGTTGATCCTATGCCTGCTTATCATCTTCAAGGGGATGAAACAACTGATCAATTCTCTCAAGAGGAAATCAGAGAGTGCCTCATTTCAGTGATTCAGATAGGGATTTCATGTTCCATGGGATCTCCAGGAGAAAGAATGGACAGCAGCAGAGTCCTTAATGAGTTGTACTCAATCAGAAATGTCCTCCTCAAGAATTGAAAAGCTGGTGTAAACTATTTCTAGTATGAATTATTATCTGTAAGAAAAGTTGTTTTATGGTTAAAATGGAAGTTACTTTTTGTTTTTTTACAAAATTTGCCTTTTATTATTCCAACAACTAAAAGAACATAATTATAAAATTTATCTTTTAAATTATCCACAATGATTTGATAAGGTCATAATTGTATTTTGTGCAAAATTCACAAGCCCACATTGTCAAAACTCCATCTTGATTATGTTCTTTATCACATTGAGTGTATGCTATTGAAGCAACTTCTGGCAAGCTGTCTACAATTTCTTTCAAGTGGGGTTTGGTGTTTTCTTCTTGCTGAGTCATACATTATCTTTCTTGAATCCAAAAGTCACACAAATTAATGTTAGGAAAACTACAAGCTTCCAACTATCAACCTCATCATCAGTGCTAGCTGTGGGAAGAGTGCCAAAAAGGATAAGGAAATCTAATTGAATCACCTGTTTTGTTGTTTCCTCTACTGATCTGTTCTTCCAGAAAATGTTTGAAAATTTCATCAGCCCTTGGCAAAGAACTGATTTCTTACTTTTCAGAATCCTGATTCATGTTGCTATCTGAAACCAATTATCCCCAATCCCGGAAAGTGTTATGGAGATTGCTGATCCTATAACTGTTCCAGGGAAAGAAACAATTGAATTTTCCCAAGATGAAATCAGGGTGTCTCATTTCAGTTATTCAGACTGGGATTTCATGTTCCATGGAATCTCCAGGAGAAAGAATGGACACAAACAGAGTCATTAATGAATTGTGCTCCATCAGAAATGCTTTTTTTTAAGACTAGAATACATGCAAAAGTTGTTGTAAACAATTTTTAATATGAACTATCATTTACATTGTTGATAAAACATCAAATCCTGTTTTCTGTCTGTGCAAACATTTTTATGATAAAAGATTATAATTCAACTATATGATACGATGATATATTAATCATATTCTTAAGTATCGTGATGCAAACATCTTAACTAGGTATATATCTTTGGGTCTTCACAATTTCGGTTTATAGATTTATAATGATACGGTAAGCATTTTTAAATTTTCTCAAAGTATTTTTTTCAAATATCATTTGATATGTGATGGCCCAATAGGCTCAGCTCAAAGACTATAGACCCGAGAGTGTAACATCGAGCCTATTTCATCCTTAGGGCCCAATCATGCTACCAACTTCAGTTGACCGAGGTCGACCAAGCAGGTCAACCTCTCACGTCCCCCCTAAAAGGGTGCAATCATTCGACTGGGCCGCAGACTGGAGTCAGATGCTCAACCCGTTCAATCATAGCGCTCGGCTGCCTCTTACACCGGTCGCCAACCCACGGTGAGGTCAACCCTATCACCGACCAGGTAGGTTGACTCGATGCAGAATCAACTCTCTGTCATATTAAATGCTCTGACAGACAGCATGCCTCCGCATTAAAGGCACATGCCGCCCCAGTATCGTCCATACTGCCGCACTAGGCAGGAGGCGCACCTATAGTGTACCATTCTGTCCATGAAACCTGGAGATGCACCCATCTGGAATAGTACAGTAATGAGAGATGACCAAAAGCCCCTCATGCAAGGACAAGGACCCCTCCTACATGTTAAGGGCATCTCAGACAATCCCTTATTAGGAGAAGGCTATAAATACCTCATTCCCTGGCTCACTAAAGATAGGTCATTCTTTACTAAGAGGTCTTCACTCTGTTGCTCGATATATTCAGTTAATTTCATACTGACTTGAGCGTTGGAGTGCCTTAGCCGAGCGCACCTCGGCTAGCCTGACATTTGCTCGTGATTGTAGAACTCAGTCCAACCACTTTTGGTGTTCGATCATTCGACCAGACAAGTCGGTTCTTCCGGATTATCTCCATATTTAGTTACAGGCAGTTTTCACCCTCATCACCATTATACAATTACAATTCATTTTGTTCAATGGATGTAAAATACCCACAGTTTAGCACCTAATATGATGTGCTTAAAATGCCTAATTTTTATAATTTAATCCTCATAATTGCAGTTAATGCAGTAACTATAGTTTACAAAATAGAATGTAATATTATTTAAAAAATAAATAAATATATTTTTATTTACTTTATATTACAAAAAATTTAGCATACACATGGTGGTACAATATTCAATGTATATAAAGAATGATACCGGAGTGCTTTGGGAGTAGGGGTGTTTGCGGTTCGATTTGAATTAATTTTGGGATAAAAAGCTAATCGATCCAAACTATATAATATATATTAAATCGGTTAGATTTTTTTGGTAAATTTGATCCAATCCAATCCATTTTAAATCGGTTTGGATTGGATCGGTTCATTTAGTTTTTTTATTTAAAATTTTAATTGAAATATTTGACAAGTTACTATTGATAATTAAACTAATTTAATCAATTGATTTATAAATTTTATTTAGCTATCACAT
The DNA here is from genome assembly GCA_018894105.1 of Jacaranda mimosifolia. Lineage (NCBI taxonomy): Eukaryota > Viridiplantae > Streptophyta > Magnoliopsida > Lamiales > Bignoniaceae > Jacaranda > Jacaranda mimosifolia. The sequence continues at coordinate 345,053 of CM032127.1, forward strand.
CACATTAATCTTGTAGAATTAAGTTAAATTATGTAAGAATACGCAACTACAAAGTTATAGTCGACAATAATTATTCTTATGTATTTAATTTTTGAAAGTGAAAAAAATTCTAAATTTAGTTTATTTTAATTTATTTATGTATTTTACAATTAAGATATATTTTTATATTATTAGCAAATAAATTCCGGTTCAATTTGGATTGAATCTATTTATCAGATTAAAATCGAAAATCGATCCAATCTGATCGATTTTTAGAAAACAAATCTAATTCAATTCGATTCAAAAAAATTTGATTTTGATCACCAATCGATTTTTGATTTTTTGGATTGATTCATCGATTTTTTTTTTGGATTTAATTGAATTTGAACACCAATAATTTGGGAGGTTAATATTTGGTTTTCTGCAAAACTTATATATTTAGTGGGCTCGGAGGTGGCCTTCGTTTGCCTTAAAATCAAAGGGCGCATGTAGGCCCAATTCCCGAGATAAGCAAAACAAACTTCTGAATATTTTGGCCCAACTTCGTCTAATCTTCTTGTTTGGGGCTGTTTCAAATAATATTTTCTTTTATTGGAAATGAGTAAACGACGCAAACACAAGGCCCATTATGGAAGCTCAAGTGGGGTCATATTTTAATTTTAAATTTGGTTCAATGACATAAATCTTCCACATGATTTGAGATGTTAGGAGTTCGAACGTTAATAGATTCTTAATATGCATGCGTGTGTATAAAATATACACACACACGAGGCGACGTATAAATATTGCTAGAAGTTGAGAAGGATTAGGTGATACACTTTAATATTGTAACTCACTAGGGAAAGGAGAGAAGTCTCTGTAGTTCACCAGACTTCTACTTCTTTCTGCCCCCCCTATATATGTATCTGATTTCTGATTCTGCAACTCACCATCTTAAATTGTAGAAAAGAATATTTGAAAAAAGAATTATTATGTAGATATTGAACAAGGAATCCATGGCTACCATCAGCTTCCCCACCCCATTGTTATACTCTGGTCTTTTTCTCATTCTTCTCTTCTCTTGCCTCAACACACACTTCCACGTCCTCCCCTTTTCTTCTTCTACTCTTTCCACTCATCACAAACAGGTAGGATATATATATATGTGTGTGTGTGATATGGAAAAAGTAGGGTTGATGGGGGGGTGGGGGGTTGTAGACTGCATGCATGTTCATGATGATCTGATGGGCTTGTGATTACTTTTTTTTAATAATTCTGATTAATCTTGATCAGGTGAAGAAAATTGGCAATCTTGAGAGGTTAGAAGAAGGGTTAGCGAGAGCTCGAGCAGCCATAGTTGAAGCAGGAAGAAGCCACAATTATACATCTAATAAGAATGAGAGTTTCATTCCAAGGGGCCCCATTTACAGAAACCCTTCTGCATTTCATCAGTTGAGATTCTATGATCCTTACTTTCATTTTAAACTCTTTTTCCTTTTTTTTTTTTTGGGTAAAAGTTAATAAATTTTTGAAGTAATTGAAAAATAATTCAACTTGTTTTTTAATAAAGAAGGTTATATAGATTAAAGAAATTTTAGTAATTTTCCTTATCCTTTGATTAAGGATATATTAATTATTGATACCTAAGGAGGGCCTAATTTTAGCTAGAAAGTTGTTTTCTTCTCTATATGATATTTTGTATGTATTCATTATTAGGAGGATAATTAATGGACTAACTCAGAAAGAGTTTAGGAAAAGCAAAACTTGTGTTTATATGAGTTAATTAACAGGAAAAGAAAAGAATATTGCTTTACTCATTAGTTGTAGCTTGGTTAATTGCCCTCCTTTCCTTCCCTTTTGATTAATAATTAATCCTTTTTAATCATTTAGTAACAATAATATTCTGTCAATAGGAAAATTAAAAAAATAGGACTGTGACTATAGTCAATTCGTAATGTATGATCGAAATTTTTGGTAATATTAAAATAGGATCAAAATTCATTAAAAATCGAAAGAAAGGACAGTGACAATCGAAAAATACAATCAGCATTGATGATTGCTTGCGTGATGCCTACAATAGTGTTTCACGCAAGCAATCACTGATGCTGACTGTATTTTCCGATGATCTCTGTCATTTTTTTTCAATTTTTAATGAGTTTTGGCACTACTCTAATAACACTCTAAATTTCAATCCTAAAACACAAAATGAACATTGCTATGGTTCTACTTTTGCAATTTTCCCTTCCATCAACCCTAAGAAGAAGCAATACATCCCCTTGAAATCTTGTTTATTCTGGGAAATAAGCACATTATAGTTCAAAATTAAAATGGAAAATAAAGGAAGAAAATGTGAGTAAATAAATTAGTATGAATATGAATTAAGCAACTAATTTTTTGCTAATTAAAGAATATTAATTTACTCAACTCAGGAGCTACATAGAAATGGAGAAGAGGTTCAGAGTATGGGTGTACAAGGAAGGCGACCCGCCGTTGTTTCACGGATCGCCAATGAAAAACATTTACTCGATCGAAGGGCACCTGATAGACGAACTGGAGAACAGTAACAATCCGTTGGCGGCGCGCGATCCCGAGGACGCGCAGGCTTTCTTCCTGCCGGTTGGAGTCGCGAATATTGTCCGCTATCTCTACGCGCCGCGCTTTGACTATGACCGCCGCCGCCTGCGGAATGTGGTGGAGGATTATATCCGCGTTTTGGCCCATAGGTATCCGTATTGGGACCGGAGCGGCGGGGCAGATCACTTCCTCGTTGCATGTCATGATTGGGTAACTAACTTATATATCTTCTTATTATTTTTATTTATTAGAAGTAGCACGTGGGATTCGAACACGTAAATATTTTTTAAGTTATCCAAAAATACTGCATGAAATAATTTGAATTGTAAGATAAAATTAAAACTAAATATATAACAAACTTAATTTGATAAAGGAAATAATGGATTGCAAAATTTCGACAGTATGATTTTGTCGATTTTATGAATTTTGTGAAAAATATAATTATAACCTTATTAGATTGTTATTTGTAAAGTAGAATTAATTTAGGGAATACAATTGTACAATTGGTACTAAATTGACTTCGTATGTACATTCTTTATTTCATCTTTAAAATCAGTTCATTTTAGCTATTGAAATAATTAATGATAATTTATTAAAAAAAAATAGAAAATCACATATAATTTTCATTTTAGACACAAAACAATGTTTCTTTTTGTAGTAATATAGATCAATCGAAGACTATGATTAGCTACGGGAGATTCATTATTAAAGATGAAGTATTATTATTATCACTATAGGAAAAAAATAAATTAGTGATAAAATAGTAAATAATAATGTGAAAATTGTCAATAATTATTTATATTAAATGACAAAAAATTAAGAGAATGTTTGGTTATATTTCCCCAAAACAATATTGTTTTTGGGGAAACATAACCAAACATATCCCCATATTTTTTTTCCCCTAAACTACACATTGTCTAATACATACATACATATATATATATTTTATTATTATTTTAATATTAAAATAATCATATAATTCTATTTTCACCTTAATAACCCAACAAAAAAGTATTGATTTGATTGTTATAGTAAAAAAATATCTTCTCCAAAATATAAACAAACATACTAAAAAATAACTTTTACATTCTCCAATAGTTTATTATTCTAAAACACATAATAAAATCAAACAAAAAACATAAGTAAACATTACCTTAATTTGTCACCTTATTGATTTTTACAAATTAAATAGTAACAAAAATAGTGTCAAAATTCTCACTATAAACAGTTAATGACACATTTATGGTGGCAATGAAAGTTTTGTCACAAATTTAATGACAATTTTTGTTGTCACTATAAAGGGTCACTAATTGTCAATGGTGGCAATTTAAAATATTAATTTTTTTTCACTACTGAGTTATATTATGACATGATAAATATTCTTGTTACTTAAAAATTTTCATTAGTGACAAAAATACAATATAAAAATAATTATCACTCGATGCATATTATTGGTGATAATTTTTATTTTATCACTTATTATTTTGTAATTAATATTATATTTTTTTTAGTATTATATTTATTTATGGTTCACAACATCATTACAATATTTCTCATAATTTTTTTCTTTTTATATATATTTTCAGGGGCCAGATGTCTCAGTTGCCAACCCCAAGCTCTACAAAAACCTGATTAGAGTCCTATGCAACGCCAATGTTTCCGAAGGTTTCCAGCCAACAAGAGACGTCTCCTTGCCTGAAATCAAAGTTCCTCCAGGTCCAGCTCTGGGCCCCCCAGACTCCAACAGATCACCCGACAACCGATCAATCCTCGCCTTCTTCGCAGGCGGATCCCATGGCTACGTGCGAAAACTACTATTCCAACACTGGAAAGACAGCAATGACACTGATATCCAAGTACACGAATACCTACCAAAACACACGAACTATTTCGAACAAATGTCACGTTCAAAATTCTGCTTGTGCCCGAGTGGCTACGAGGTTGCAAGTCCGCGCTTGATTGAGTCGATGCATGCGGGATGTGTGCCGGTGACCATAGGCGATGGCTACGTCCTCCCATTCAGCGAAGTTCTTGACTGGACCCAATTTTCTGTCAACATTCCCGTGGCCAGAATACCAGAAATCAGGAAAATACTGTCGGGGATTCCAAGGGATGAATACTTGGAAAAACAGAAACAAGTTTTGAATGTGAAAAAACACTTTGTTCTTCATCGACCTGCCAAACCCTATGATTTGCTACATATGGCGATTCATTCTGTCTGGCTCAGGAGGCTAAATGTTAGGCTTTACTAATTAATATAATAATATATTGGCATGCAGCATTAATTTGTAAAGGGTAAATTGAAAAACTACAACTATGACTATGGTCAATTCGCAATGTAAGACTAAAATTTATGATAACATTAAAGTAAGACCAGAATTCATTAAAAAAAAAAAAGAACAAGAGCCATTGAAAAACACAGTCAGCGCCGATGGTTGCTTGCGTGACTCCTGCATCAGTATTCCACGCATGCGCCACACAAGCACCACGCAAGTAATAAACGACGCTAACTGTGTTTTCAGGTGGGCCCTGTCCTTTTTGTCGATTTTTAATGAGTTTTGATCCTATTTAATACTACCTCAAATTTTGGTTCTAAAACGCAAAATGGCCATTGTTACGGTACTAGTTTTGCAATTTTTCCATTTGTAAATTATAAGAATTTGTATTCTTTTGGTATTTTAAATTTTCTATTTTTTTTGTTATATGTACGCATATCAAGAACTCGCTCGGATTCGAATTTCTGACCTCACATATTATATGGGAGACTTATGTCAATGAGTCACAGGCTATTCGACTCTAATTTTTGCTATATATGCACAACAAAGTGTGAATGATCATCCCAACTTGTAACTACAAATAAATAAGTTGGCATTTTTTTAATAAAGTGAAATTCCATAGCTTTGGCTAATTATATAATTGTTTCTCATTTCTTTTCTTGAAAAATTGAATGCAACACGCTATAGATAGATTAGTTAAGTGTTAGCATCGATGCAAAGTTAATTAGTTGTAACAATACTATTTGAATTGCATAATTTTTTAAATTTGATATGAAATTTTATTTTTAGTAAAGAAAATATTCCCTTTTGTGATTTTCTCCAAAAATAACTAAAATTTTGCCATCTAAGCATTAAGGACACATCAATATCGATCGCAAAAATATATATATTTCATGATTACATAAATTATAGGACCGTGAAATATAATTATAACATATTGCTCATTGATTGCGTTAAAAATGGTATGTTTTATTAAATAATATTCATCTTAAGTTTTGAATATAATTATGGAAATTAAAATGCAAATATCTCATTCCGATTCTAAATAAAACGTGATCTCAAAGTATGTCAATAATATTATTCCGTCAATAAAACAAAATATTTGCATTCCAAAAATTCACCTCAACTCCTAGGAAGTTAGGATGGACACATCCAATTCATTTACAGGTAATTAGTAGCTAAGATTATTGTAATCAACAGTTGAGATTTTGGTAACCAATCAATTAATACTATGTATTAAATCCCATGGACTTAGGTCAAAACCGTAATTTCACTTTCACACTTCAAGTTCATAACACCTCTCTCTCTCTCTCTCTCACACGTACACACACACACACACACATACACACAGTGTTATAAGTCATTCCCCGCCTTTTCATTCACTTTCCATATAACCGTCTCCTCAACAACTTCACACACTCATCGCAACTGGTGTGTGAAAAATACATACACACACGTCAAAAACACACAGAGAGAGGGAGAAACGGAGATGATGAAGAATGGAGGTGGCGTGGCTTTGTCGATCGTAGTTCTGTCAGCAGTTTTTGCTGCATCGATCGCCATTGTTTTTGTCTTGGGATACGCCTCCGGTGGAGCTAATGGATTCCGGTCGTCCTATTCGGTTTCTGAGGCAGAATTCAAGATACCAGTAGTTCAGTTGGTCACGGCTGCTGCACATACACGTAATGATGAATCCAGAGCTGTGCTTGCTTCTGATGAAATCTCATCCAAATTCAAGCCAACTGTCAGCGTAAGTATTTCACACACACACACATGTGTGTGTGTGTGTGCGCGCGCGCGCGCTTATAGATGACATGATTTTGAATGTGAACATTTAATGTTATTTGGAAATGGCAATCTGTGCAAATTAATTAAATTTATTTTTCAGTTATGTAATCTGATGGAGCTTATGTGTACATGTCGATGCATTTGTCAAGTTGTTATGTAATTGTGCAGGATCGGGTTAATTTAATTATGTGATGGTCCTTAAGAGTGATGACATAGGCACTCCGAATTTTATTTACGCAATCGTAAATAAGGCATTCCTAGCTTGGATGTCGAGTGCGTGAAATAATTTTTGAGCACCTTGGAATGATGAAATTTAGAGTATTTGTAAATAAGTTGTCAGTTAAAGTGGACTGTAGTTTTTATCAGCTCAGTTTTTTTATTTGACTTCCATTTACTGTTCCATTAGTGTGTTTTTGTGTGTGAACTAGCAGTAAATAGAATTAAGTGATAACATGAATTTATGAAAATCTGATGTTTTATTATATAATGAAAATTGCAGAGGAGAGCAAATGATCATAATTTGGAGCAAGGATTAGCCAGAGCAAGAGCAGCAATTAGGAAAGCAGCTTCTACCAGAAACCTATCAAAAATTATCAAGAACAATAACGTTCTCTCTGTGGCAATTTATCATAACCCAAGGACATTTTTCCAGTAAGTAACTTTTAGGAGCATTTTCTTTTAATTTGGTTAGTAGCTAGTATGAAAACTTATTTGTACACCAAAAATGATTAGAATTCACGCTCAATGATTACTAAAGCTTGTAAAGCACTCGCACGAGTCATTTACTCCATTTCTTTAGCTTGTGAATTGCACGTACTCATTTAATATGCAAGTTTTCAACTATGATGAAATCAATTTTTATTCATATTTTCAATAGCTTTTCGGAGAGAGGGGAGTGGGATTTGCTAACTTTGTGGCAACTTTCCTTCGAAGATATCCCGCAGAAATTTCAAGATTATACATTCCACATGTCGTATTTTACTAGTGAGACTTGAATTTTCAAGAGGGCAATGGGAGTCTTCTGCCTGAAGCATGGGGGTGCCTACTGCCTAGTGCGCACTCTCATTTTCCCCCACTCAATTGTTTTTCCAAGCCTGAAAAGACCGAAATCAGTGCCGCCATTACTCATTACTTTTCTGTATCAAACATTGCTCATCAATAGCTTTTCTCTTTTTAAGCTATATCACTTATCCTTTTATTTTCCATTTTTACAGGAAAGTTTTCTCTGGATGAATGCCGGCTGAAATTTTGACTTTATGGTTTAGTAAATCGACAAGAAAGCTTAATTGCTAGTAAAAAAGAGAAAAATCAAAGACTCTTTCCTTAAATTCGTGTTGTCTGAGTTATTAATTTTTCTTTTTCTCTTTCGTAATAATAGATGATCAGTTTTCTAAGGGTGCCACCTGAACAGAAAAAGCTAGTCCTTTCGCATAGAAATTTTCATTTGCCTTTGACTTTTCAATGCATAAATCTGGGTCATCTTGAAGATAATCATGCTTTAGTTATGCATTATATGAGATCTAATTACATACACAGAGAATGAGATTTGTGAGATCTGTTCAAAGAATAGGACAATCAGATTTCGTTAAAAGCATTTACCTTTGGTTATTGTGACTGTCACAACACAATCCCTTACGTTATAAACCTGTGCAAAGCAGTTATACTACTCCGCTATCATTGTGGTGTAATAAGTAGTCATAGTACATTCTGCTATCATTTGATTTGAACCTTATGCACAAGCAGTATCTTACATGCACTAAATGCAAAGCCATCACTTTGCCTGTTATGCCCTCCCACTAAAGAAAAAGGGAGCTACCTTAACAAAAGTGAGTTTAGAACTATCTATTAATTCATTTCTCGGATTATAATTAAGAGAAAATATATTGCAGGAGTTACAAGGAAATGGAAAGAAGATTAAAGGTTTTTGTGTATCAAGAAGGGGAGCTACCAATAGTACATGATGGTCCATGCAAAGACATATACACTAGTGAAGGAAGATTCATACATGAGATGGAGCATGGGAACAACAGGTTTAGAACAAACAATGCACAAGCAGCTCATGTTTACTTCATGCCGTTTAGTGTAACATGGATGGTCAAGTACATTTACATGCCTAATACATATAATGTCACCCCACTCAAAGAATTTGTGTCAGATTATGTGAAACTCATCTCCACAAAACACCCTTTCTGGAATAGAACTCAAGGAGCTGACCACTTCATGCTTTCTTGCCATGACTGGGTGAGCATACAATTGATTGCTAGTTTTGTTCTTCCAATCAATTATTTCACAGAAAAATTGAACATTGCTCTGTTCTTTTGGTATGCATCAACTGCCTTCTAGTTTTAATGAAGGTATCTTAAGGGACCAATATGCTATTATACTATATTTTCGTAACTAAAATTGTGTTTGTTCGAATGGTTGCAGGGCCCTCATGCCTCAAAAGGAAATGAGTTTCTCTACAACACATCAATTCGTGTCTTGTGCAACGCAAATTCCTCTGAAGGATTTAACCCACAAAAAGATGTGAGCCTTCCCGAGATCCATCTTTATGGTGGCAATGTAAACCCCAAGCTAATATCTCAGCCCTTCAATAGTTCCAGACCCTACCTAGCATTCTTTGCTGGGGGCGTTCATGGCCCCATTAGGCCAATTCTCCTCAAACATTGGAAGGGCAGAGACCCTGACCTCCATGTTCATGAATACCTCCCTAAAGATCAAGATTATTATGATTCCATGTTACGGTCCAAATTTTGCTTATGCCCCAGTGGATATGAAGTGGCTAGCCCCAGAATTGTTGAGGCCATTTACGCTGAATGCGTCCCTGTGATATTATCTGATCACTATGTGCTGCCATTTAGTGATGTTTTAAGGTGGGAAGCATTCTCAATACAGGTTGATATTTCTGAAATCCCACGATTGAAGGAAATATTAGCAGAAGTATCAGACGATAAGTATCTGAGACTGAAGGAAGGCTTGAGAGCCGTAAGGAGGCATTTTGTTTTGAACCAGCCGGTGAAGAGATTTGATATGTTTCATATGGTCTTGCACTCTGTGTGGCTTAGACGGTTAAATCTAAGGGTTGCATAAGTATTAGAAAGTAAACTTATAGAAGGGGCAAAAAGTTTGCGAGCTCCAAAGTTACAATATATATTTCCAGTCCATGTAAATTTTTTTAGTGCCCTCATCCAAAGTTCAACAAGAAATTAGTTTTTGCAACTAGTCCAGCCTCTCCTTGCTTGTGATGATCTTGCTTTTATACAAAACAAACGGTCTAGAGCATGATGAAAGTGTTACGACTTACAATGACAGGGTCACTTGATATGATCCATCTGAGTTTACAATTTAAATTACTGCTATTGCAAAATAGAGATGTATAATACTGAAAAGATTAGTTATGTACAATACGAGTCCTTCCAACTATCAAAAACAGATAAACAGCTACCTATTCACATCATTTAATGGCAATGAAGCTGTGGGAGAAGCGTTCTATCTGCGACTTCAAAATGTCCCCAATAGAAAACTTAGGCCTTACAGTTGAGGTTGGTCTAACACTGGTTGTGTCTTCCATCACTGCAAGATCTATCGCACCCATCTCTCTCTTCATAGACTTAATGAATTCCAAGTCCACATGATTTCCTGAAATATCCCTCACATAAAAGGCATTCACCGACTTCTCTCCGTGTGTGGCAACATCTGCTCTCACTACTGCAAGGCCATTTTCCCTTAGAACCCTTGTTATGTCTGAGAGCAATCCCACCCTGTTATATGCACAGAGTTCTAACCGGACGCCCTGCATTTGAATTAGAAATGACCATCTTTTCTACATTGTACAAAAGATCACTTGTTGATTATAAAAGAGTATCATACCTCACAAACCCTGCGTTCTATAGCTGCCTCTAAGCATTTTATGACTCTATCTTTCTCACTCTCCGTGTTTAATGCACAACCATCCGCATGTCTTATAAAGTACTCCTGTGAAAATACAGTTCTGATGAGTCAACTTAAAGATATGCTTGTTTCAAACTAGCTTGCTAGCTAGGAAAAATCATAACATACTTGATATGCATAGCCTCCACAAGAATCTATGGAAGCATGAAAAATCACATATTGCATGTCTGTAAGTGTGCACACAGTGTCAAACATTAGCCTTCTCCTGTCCCTGCATTGGATGGTGACAATTGAATATCCCTTCTCAATGCAACTCTCAATTGATACACTGGCCTTCCTCTCATCATCATCACTGTCTGATCCTAGGGTCGGTGATCTCGTGTGCTGGGGCGGCCTATCAAAGTCGCGGACAGAAAGCATTAGTTGGTGCAATCGGCGTTCTACTCTAGTTGTGGTGCTTAATTCCCCCTTAGGAAGGCCTGCAGGTTTCACTTCTTGCTGGTTAGCATTTTCTTCTTTTGCAGTGGTGGTGGCTCGGAGAACAGTCGTTAAGTGGTCCTCAATGGTGTGGAGCCTGTGATCATCAATTGGAGTGTCCATCGATTGGTCTGCAATGTAAGCAACGCAGGCCAGATGTGCATTATGACTCCATGCATGAGCTTCAATAATGTTGCAGCCCAGGTCAGCTAGAGCTGCTGATATCTCTGAAAACAGGCCGGGCCTGTCTTTTCCTGTCATTTCAATTGCTTTGGGCTCACCCGGCTGAGACTCCAAGCTGGTTCGGGCCTTCGCCTTGGGACTGGTCACTACATTGGAACCAATGACCTGCATACCATGCCTCTAAGTCAGCATTCATCAAGCCAATAAAATTTGAAGTCTTTCTAAAGGTAATTTTAATTATTTACCTGCTGGATGTAGTTGATAACCCTTTGATCATTAATCTTGTTGCCTAGTTCATCTTTAACATGAAAAACTGCAGCACATCAGATCATATATAGTTAATCATGTTTCTTGTTTTACATTGCAACCTTTCCCGAATACGTTAAATGCATACAAAGATTTGTCAAAATTAAAGAAGGGAAGGGATGAATACCATCCATGAACCACCCTCCATCAGAAGAAATGTAACCTTTCGATATGGTAAGATTCATATCTGTAAGTGCTTGCACCACTTCCAGGAGGAGGCCCTGCTTATTTACACTGTCGATCTGCCATTAATGTGCTAAGAGTTATACTTAGTCCATATGCAAATAAAGTTTTTCAAGAAAAGGGGAGAGATGCATTTACCTTTACAATTGTGCAATCTTCTAAGCTTTCATTGTCTATGTTAACTCTACAACTGCAAACAAGAAAGGAAAAGCATTAGTTTTTGTCATCAGTAGGCCAAATTCTAAACTTATGATTGCCAAAGATGGAAGAAGCCAAGCATTTAAGATCATCTGAGGAAAGAACAGGAAAAACTTACGCTGGGCCATATATTCTTTCTGGAAGGCTATCAAAATCAGGATCGAAGTAAGGTGAGCAAACACTGTTCATTCTGTAAACTGCAAATGGGCCATGAAAATCAGATCAAGGAGTTCAGGCCCAGAGGTATTGCCCCCACATCATCACAGTTTCTTTCCTATCCTTCCAATTAGACAAGACTCAATTACTTTCCAGGTTTTGCAGGAAAATTTTTATAACCAACAGAAAACTATGACCCAAGTACTCAGAATGTTCTTGCATATAGAATCTAACAATCATCGTATAATGCTGAAATTCTTGTTAAATTTCAAGAATCCACATAAAAGGGAAAGATAGAACTGAATAGGAGGAGCAAGCCTTTACCTGGAAATGTTGTTTTGTGAGTTCTAACAATAAGAGTTACATCTCCAGTTCATGAAAGAATAGTGTTGCATATAATATGCATTGAGGAAATGAGCTAAGCCCATCATCATGAATGACAAGCAATTACCACAGGGAAGAGAAGAATGAAGATTATTTCAGTTCTTCTCATGAAAGAACAAAAGAAGAAGAAAAATCAACTTTTTTTTTTTTTTTTTTTAATTTTCAGGATAAATGAGAGAGAAAGAGGGAGGAGGAAACTTATGGTTAATAGTAATCCTATTGGTTTGTATTAGTTAGACAATATACTTAAATTGGGTGGTGAAGTTTAATTTGTTAATAAAAGTAAACATAATTATAGCCTTATTTCTTTTGTTGGTCATATATCTCTTTGTTGTCCATGAATGTCTCCTCAAATGATGGAAAGTTGGAAAAATTGTTTTATGGTCTATGTCTCTCAATCATTGCTTTCTGTTTCTAGTACATAGTAGAAGCATGTAGTTAGAGATTGGTGCTTTGATATTTTCTTGATCTTGAACATAATCATCATTTTGAAATTTTCATGTTTCAAAATTATGAATTCAAATATGCGTGTCACTAGTACATAAATAGATGATGTAGATTTTTGTACAATTGGATGTTGCCTGTATGGGTTTAACAAAATTGTTCCACGCAATGGAAGCCAAATTTTATTGGACTTGGCAAAGATATCACATGCTTGGCTTGATTTATATTTGCCAATAGTCATTCCTTTTGTTTTTGACAATGTTTTCAAAATCGAATCGGACAATGAACCGGTGAAGCTACTTATTAGTAGTTCAATCGGTTCAATCACTGATTGAATCGATATAACGCCATAATGACTTAATAATTATATTTAATTTTATAAATATATATAATATTTTAATATTACCCAAAAATAAAACTTTCAATTGATATAGAAAGAATATTATTTAAAAAAAAATCAACTTACTTATTTTTAAGTAGGTTTTTAAAAAAATAATACTACTTCACAATTAGTCAACTATAAATAAATAAAAAATAATATTTCACATTAATTTAAGTAATCATTTGTATCATACTTTAATTCCAAGTAAAAATAAATTTTTCTATGCTAAATATTCAACATAATTTAAGAGAAATTAAACAAAATAAAATAACAAATTAAATATAAGCATTCACATATAACTATCACTTCATTAAATTTCAAGAAAATAAATTCATGTTTTAAAAATTACATATCCAAAATTTTTAATCATCATCTTCTACTTATTTTTCTTCTTTTTTACTTTTTCTTTTTTAAAAAAATTAAAATTTTTGAAAAAAAAAAAAAAAAAAGTTGAACCGATTCAGTTTTGGGCGGTTTTTGATCGGTTTGGACCCATTCAACTGGTTTTTGACCGATTCTCACCGATTTTGATCACCCATGATTTTGAGGGTTCAATCAAACTGAACTGGCCTCCAATCACCGATCGAACCGGCCGATCCAATCCGATTTCCAAAACATTGGTTTTTGGATCAGAAGAAAGGAAAGAACTGCCCATATCTTTTTCAAATCTTCCTTGGTCAATGAACATAAGGAAAGACAACCAAATGGACGGCGTAGATTGTTTTAGTTTTGAAATGTGGAGAAGGTTGATTGAGAGTTCAATTGGAACCACATATGTCAATGTTGCATATGATATAATGTTTTGTCGTTTTCAATTATACATAAAAGGCAAAAGCCTATCCATTTTACTGATGTCGCCCTCACATTTAACACACGCATAACATCATCCATCCAAGCCTTTTTTTTCATGGCTTATTTGACATCGCACCTATTTCATAACTACTGATATATCATACATACAACCATTGCACTTCATAAGATCATATTGTTCAAAGTATAATTATTACACATTTAGCGACTTTCACGCTAATATAATTGGATGTTTTCGGTTTTAAGTCGATGAATTATAATTATAATTCTCAAATGGATCATTACATATGTATATATGCATAACTCAGACTTTGACATATCTTCCCAATCAGCTTATTTTCATATTAGAAAGCAATTGAGGAGTGAAGACCAGCGCAAGTATTAAATCTGCATTTGGAGGGTGTAAAGAACACATCCTCAGTGAGAGATGCACAGGAGAGTAGGACAACAAACAAAACTTTCTAAATGCCTTTAATGAATTGAAGATGGAAAAACTCAAATATGGCATTTGTAACTGTTGGTGCTATTGGATTTGGAGCACAGGAAAGCTTACCAATCCTTACCTATCCATGTCTGAAAAATATCTGCATGAGCTTTCTCAAGCCATTCCAACAGTCCTACCAGTTAAAATGCCAAGAAAAACTCCAAAAAAAGTAAGTGACACCATCATGTTGGTGTGGTTATAGAAGCTCCTTATAGGTGGTGTATCTTGCCATCTCAACTGTCCAACCAATCAACTCAAATCACGGATTCTATAGCTTGTTCTAGTGGTTGAACCAGGGGCCAACCCCACCGTTCACATGCCCATTGCTATGGATCCCAACACCGTTTGGGATCAGTGAAGGAGGCAATCCAACAGCCATTGGAGGTGGTGGATTGGGAGGATATAACCCATGACCATGGGAAAGGGTGTGGGAACTTACAAGAGGACTGCTGGCTGGACTTCCTTTGCGATGTCGGATGGCAAGAATCTGCCTCAGCCCTTCTTCATGGATACGTGATAATGTCTCCAGCTCCTTCATTGATAAAGCTTCCAATCCAGCACCATATAGAGGAGCATGCCGTGACATTTCTTCCTGAAGTTGAACCTCCAGATGATGGATGTATTGCTGCAAGAAAAAAGGAGGGCATCAGCAGCAGCATCAAACAATCAAAGTCCTCAGACAGCAAGCAAAGTCGCAGAATTGGACATTTCATGACGATAGAATCATATAAGCTTTGCGAATAGAACCATTTTACTTTATGCTAGTGGATGGCAACCTTCCCAAACCGATAAACTCCACTTGTTATTAGGCTGGCCAAGACAAAGTCAACAAATGTAAATACAGCAAACCATCCCTAAACCCGTGGTTAACACCTAAAATGTCATGAAAGCAACTGAAATAACAAGTCTCACTAAGGCACCCCATAAATTCCTTTGATCAAATGGGCTGGCCCGTTCAGGAAACCAGTCAAGAAACAAAGGCAAAGGTTGAAATTTACAAGATAAGTTTTATCTTTCTCGTCAATGATTTTGTTGAAAAGAATGAATTAAGAGTTAAGTACTAAAAAAAATCACGACACTGTAGGATATTGACAAATAAGGAATTTGGGTTGAAGCAAGGACCTGGCAGGCCTGCAATTTGGATTCCATCCCATCAATATATGCCTCACATCGAGCAACCTGTTCTTCCTTCTCACGTTTCTCTCCTTCTGTTTGTCCGACTGTTTGCGTTAGCCTACGAACTTCATCTTCAAGTGATTGCCGTATCTCTTCCCGAGTCACATTTTCTGTGGCAAATCTTTTCAACTCTTCATCAAACCTTTTTCGTGCTGCTTCAGCACTCTTTAACCTCTCAGCAAGAGCATTTTTCTCCTTCATTACCCTCTGAAATAGTTGCAAATGGTAGTCAGGTATAACAGTAACCATGCTTAGCTAATGTTAAAGCTCATACCATCCTAATATTGAAAAAATTAGAAAAAATGCATAGCGAATTTTTTGCTAAAAACAACCTAGCAACTTTCTATGGGAAAAAAGACAACCACAATTTTCACAACCACAGAACATAAATTGTTTTAATCTGGAAGTCAATTCAATATAAATCATATTAATTCACAAATCCTACTGAAAATCTTTTAAATTGGTCACCAACAGCAAAAAATAAGCCGCACTGACTGGCTGATAGAATATCAAACCTTTAATTCATCTCGTCTTCGAGATTTCAATTGGGACAGTTGTGATTCTGCATCATAAAGACGATCTTGAAGAGTTTTCTTCTCAGCCATAAGCTTTGTGATCTCGTCATCCCTTTCTGAGCGAACCCACTCAAGTTGACTCTCAACTTCTTGTATCTGCTCTATCAAGTCTTTTCTTTCCCGGGCAAAGCGGTCCATCTCAGATTTCATTTCAGACTGTCATTCCATATGCAAACGTCAAGAGTTGTAATCATTTTCTAGGAAAAGCATTGTAGAGGAAATAGTTACCTTGAGACGGCTATTAGTAGCCTCAGATTCACTTAGCCTTTGAGATAAAACTGCTTTTTCTTTAGACATGTTGGCAATTTCAGCTTTTCTTTCTTCACGAATACGAAGAATATCATCTTCACTGGCACATAGCTGATGCCAAAGAGCTGCACGATCGACATTTGCAAGCTCAGCAACCTCCCGCATCATGCTCAGAACTGGTCTTACTGTTTCCTGCTCTTCACAGACTAAGATCACCAAAATCTCCATATCTAAATCTACATCACGAGTAGCATCTGCCGTAGTTGTAGCACGATCAACAAGCCTCTTTAGCATCCTTAACCTTTGAGACTCATCAGCATAGCGTTTAAACAACATAGCATAAAGAATCTTTACAAATCCTTTCACCCGCAAGTCTCTGGAAAGTGCCAATGTCTCAGCAAGACCAAGAACCGAAGTGAAATCATCTCGTTGTGCTCTCAGTTGCTCAATGACTTCCCCTTCCATGACTACATCAGGCTGCTGAAAATTCTCAGCAACATATTGTGAAGTAAAACTCAATTGTCTAGCAAGGCGTCTTTCCAAGGCCACAGCCACACACTGAGGAACAAAGGCCCCACAAGCTACAGCTCTCTCGAAAGTCTGGGCGGCTTCGACCGCAAGGCAAGGTATGGATAGCATCTCAATTAAAACATAAATATCAGAAAAATGAGAACTACCGTGAAAACTTTGATCATCCCCTGAATGTAGTCTTTCAGAATTAGATCCACTTTCACGAAATATAAAGAACCCACAAGAGGTTGGTGAGAAATTAGCACCAAAATCATCATCACAGTCTAGATCTCGAAGAATAGATTCAGCAATATCCGCACAACTATTTACAGTCCGACTCAAATAATCTAAGACGCATGGAGAGACTTCTGTACCCAAATTCTTTAGCCTGACTCGTACAGACCTCACCTGCAACAGGAGGTCGACAAAAGTCAACGGCGCACTCGGATGACACAAGCAGAGAAAAGAAATCAGGAAACAGATGAAACAGGTTTTATTCTCTCATTTGTGCTTACTGCTTCAGGAAGATGTTGACAATGTATTGCAGCTTTGAATATAAAGTCCAGTGTAGCTGCAAGAGGTTCATCATTAGAATCAGCCAAAAGCTCCAATGATTGAAAAAGAACACGTTCCCATACTTCACTGCTACATTCCAACTGACCAAGTGCCCCAAAAACCTGAGAAATAGAGGCTTCTCAGAAATGGGCTATACCCAATGAAAAACAACTATACTGAAATTTCTTATGAACATGCCAGCTAACACGCATAATAACCTCATCAATGTAATCAAAGACACCTCAATATCTTACCGGCAAACGTAATGCAGGTTCAGCATCAGGCTTCTGCAGCCTATCTAGGAGTGCAAAAGCAGCAAGTGGATGTTCTGATTGCTCAACCAATTTTGGAACCAATGCAACTAGATCCGGCTGAAGATGCTTGGGAGCTTTATCCAACACAAGAGCAATCTTTTGAGCAGACTGCGGCCGTCGCCTTGGTTCTGGACAACCTTGTGGTACTGCTCCATCAAGAGCTCTCAAGGAGTTCACAATCAATCCAAGAAGCTCCTCTGACTGCTCTGGCCACTTGGTCTAAATTGAAGGTTCACTAAATCAATTAACTAACTAAGCAGGATGTTCATTAGTTTAGAAAACACAGTAACACATACCTTGGACCGAAGAGAGGGGCTCTCAAATGAACCAGCAGCAGATGTCTCCGGTGGAAAAATAGGCTGTCCAGGAATAGCTTTTGCATGTAGGTTAATACCATTCAGATCAGAGCTCCGCACAGCAGATGCATTTATACATTCACCAATCCCCAGGTCTAATCTCTCCCCCACAGAAAGCTGCGCAGATTCTGTTACTCCATTGTCTCCATCAGATTCCAGCGGACTAATTGCTCCGGTGCCATCTGGGCAAGGTTTGGAGCTAATATCGGAGGAATCATCACTTGAACTCCCTTCTGAAGGTTGGCAACACTCAACCATTATATCTAAAAGTAAATCAATGATTGCTTGTTGCAAAACTTTGACTCCCATCAACAAATTCATCAAACTGGGAGAAGACTCGTCATTCTTATTAGTTTTCTTTCCATCATTGCTACCAGATATCTTTGTAGGAAGCAGCAGGCGCTTCACTTTTGCAGGATCATCAAGATAAACACGGAGTCCAGTCAGGAAACCAGCTATTGCTCCTGCATCCATGAGCAGTTTCTCTCTTAAAGTGACCTGAGGTTGAGAAGAATTGTCACCATATGTAAGGTGAAAGCCAGCCCTGGACAGAAGATTTCTGAAGATATCTTCTTCATCTCCACTCAGACCCTCACTATCATCAGAATCTATGAGTTCATCAGGGTCAGTTGTCAGGGCATCTTGATCATCTTCAGAAGCTAAAACCTGACAGACATTCTACCAAATTAAATACAGGAACATGACATTAAATATACGAGACAATAGTAGTGATCAGGACAATGCTGATTGGCAAACACACTGCTAATATTAAAATAGAGATATATAGTTCTAGTTCAAAATGAATCTCAGTCGCCTTCAATTCGCCAATCGGAGTTTTCTAAAGGCAACATAAGAGACTGATAAATTTTTAATTTTGAGTTCCAAAATTTAAAATACAGAAGTAAATATTTATTTGACAACAGATTAAAAAGATTGTCCATAAGATAATGAGGTGAGAAGAAATAAAGCTCCAGAAAAAAATGATTGGCCACAAAAAATATCAAACAAAAACTTTTCACCCACAAAAGTGTGCCCAAAGCACTACTTATCATGGCTTCACGTGTACGCTTGAACAAGCAAGAAACATTTTTTTTTATTTTTTTAGTAGGAGAATGGTAAGGATATATGTTAATGTGTTTGCTTGCTCATATTCAGCAGGACCCATGTGGAACAAGCACATAATCAAATAAAGATGACCAACTAACCTCCAGGTCTGAAAACTCAAACCATGGGCAGCAATCCAAGATCTCACAAACAAACACAACTGTATCGCGCAGCAGAAACCCTGCATCAGCTTCTAACATGTCTGATACCTTCATAAATTGAAGAACAGAATTGTTCCACGTCTTTGTACAAATGGAAGACTCCTTCCAAACAGTTTTAGATGGATTTTTTTGGTTCACAATAGCCATCCTGTATCTGACCCAAAAGTTCTTCTCAGGGTCACTGCCAATTGATTGGTCACTCTCCAAATATATGCATATGGTGTCAAAGGATTCATAAACTCCTGCACAACCAAGGGGGCAGCAAAAGAATTAGAATTAACCAACCACTGTAATACCAATAGCTGCTGCAACTATTGAATTGTAACAATGCAAGCTTTTAAAGAGCCACCCACCAATTCGAAGCTCACATCCACCAGCTTGAAAAAATTTGCTAAATATTTTTCTAGTCTCCATTATTTCCTTGAAGGACAAGAAATTCTCCACTTTCCACGTGAATGAACTCTTCTTCCCAATTCCTTCCAACTGAGAACAGGCATTTCCTGAGTCAGTTTCTTGATCAGTGAAGTCCTGCATTATGGATGTCTCTTTCAATATAAGAACCTCAGCAGAGAAGACAACAGTATCCTGGACTAGAAATCCAGAATCCTGATCAAAGAGACTAGTGAGTGTCACAAACTCGCGCCAACCCCAGTCCTTTGCAGCCTTTGAATAGCGATTTTGAGATTCCTTTGTAACAGACTTCTCTTCCATTCTTTGGTTTACAACTGACAAACGATGGCTGACAAAACAACTCCAATCGCTGTTAGTATTTCGTGAATCTGTAACCTCAAGAAACACTGAAAGATGGCATGGAGGCTGAGACTGCCCTGATACAAGGAAGCATGAATGAGGATTCATCAGGTGAAAAGCACAAGTTTGATGAGCATCTTGGATCAGCTCAAATGCAACTTTCCATTAATCGTACCATGAGAAATGCTTACATCCATTTGGTCATTTATTCATTTCTTATGTAATCTTAAAAGATGCCAGTGTGTCAAATGCAACAAGACCATGCATATAAAGCTAAATTGTCCAGAAGCTAAACCCTTCACTCATATAACCAATCCATTCACTTATTAAACATCTTTAGCTTGAAAACAGAGGAGGGCATCAGTTTAAGAATGACAATCCATAATCAGTCCTATCTGGAAGTTCTATCTGAACTATATGCCACACAACAATCAAAAAGCAGAATCACTCAAAATTGTAGGAACAAGTATAATGAGCTTAACTGATAGGTGTATTGATCACTTAACTTTTCAAGCACAGGGAAAACTGCATTAAGACTCTAAACTTCTAAATTAATAGCATAACTTGTTGCAAGCAACCCTCCGTTTATTAGGCACTTTCAGATCAAACAATATCATATCAGTTAAACTCAATAGTATATAGACAAAAGACGGAAATAGGGGAAAAAAAATTAATATCATCAACATATTGCCACGTGCATATGAGAAAAACAAATTCTACGGTAAGAAATTCAAATCCAATTATCATATTATCCTTGCTACTTCCTTACTCTCAAATGGGCAATGAATACCATCAACATATGGCCACTTACATATAAGAAAAAAAATGTTAAGACAAGAACTTCAAATTCAACTATCACATTATCCTTGCTACTCTCTTAGACCCAAAGTACAAGGTCAAACTATCTACTCATTTCACTAACTTACAATATTAATATTTTGAAAATTGTGATATAATAATACTATCATATCTTAATTTCTCCTTTATTGTTTAATATTATTCAAATACATTTAATGAACTAGCAGATAGTTCGCAATTGCTTAATTAAATAGTGTAATTGATAGGCCACGTCACCAGTAGGAAATTCTTTGCACATAGGTAGTATTAGAAATGTAAATAAGCATTGCTAAAACGATTTCCATGTCTTCCCCAGACCCCATTAGTGTTATATGACATACCTCTGGGGTAAACAATAAGGCGACAGTCCCGGTTCCCAATTTGAAACCTTCTACTCTTAATGCAAAGCCCAGTAATCTTCCTCTTTTTCAAAAGATCCTTCAACCGGGTGAAGTTCTCAATTTTCCATGTAAATTTTCCCATATGCCCATCTGACTTTCTCACATTTCCCCCATTCCTCACGCCAATCAAAGTGCCACTCTTTGAGAAACTGCTCAACTCCTTAATAACATGGAAGGATGTGCTAAAAACTGCTGTGTCTTCCACCAAGAACCCAGAGTCTGGCCCCATAAAATCGGGCATTTTCATATAATCATTCCACCCCAAACTTGTGTTGTCCCCACTCTTATTGTCTGCAGCAAACCGCCCATAGCTATCTCGATGGACATGGTTTGAACCATTACCTGGCTTCTGATTCAACACTGACATCCTAAACAAACACCAGCAACTCCTATCCGAAATCAAAGAGTTTTTCTCTGTGTCCTTGCTCTCCAGACACATGGACAAATACTCCACACTGTTCACTACGCTCTGATACACACTAATACGCAAGTTACACTCCCCAGCGGGAAAAACTGGGCTCATTATTTTCTGTGTCTTTATCATCTCCTTAAACAAACTAAAATTATGCACTTTCCAAGTGAACTTCCCACTCAGAACATCCCCAACCACAGGCCCAATAACCCCTCCGCCACCCGTACTAGACACATTATTCGCCTGCAAATCGTAATTATCACGCGAGAATGAAAATGACTCATGAAGTATCAATATATCCGCGGTGATAAGAATACAATCATTCGACAAATGCAAGAATCCGACCTTGGGGTCTAAAAGAGAACTAAGTGATGCAAAATCACACCAACCGTGGGACTTTTTCTTGGACGAAAACCGATGCCAGCTGTCTCGGTGCACTGATTTTGATGAGTCCAACAAATTATCAATGGCAAGACGATAGCTCGCAAAGCAATCCCACTTAGAAGAAGCTGTGTTTCGAGGGTCCATGATTTGTAGGTAAATAGATAAATATCCTGGGAGCGCCTGAGAATCACCCTTAGGGTAAATGAGCAAGCGACAATCGAAGCCCCCGACTTCAAAGTATTTACTCCATAGTGCCCGCGATTTAATTTTGGGAAAATTGGCAATCGTCCATTTGCAGAGAGCGGAGTAATCCCCCCGCCGCTCCACCACCACCGAGTCCGCTGAGGCAGTGGTGCCGACCGACGCAGCAGACGCGGCGTCCCGCAACGGATCCTCCACCTCCATGGATGGCTTCTCGGATGCTCGATGAGAGGACAGCGGCACTGCCACAGAACCGGAGGCGGCGTCGGAGGATGAGACTGCGACGTCGTTTTGAGGGTGGTTATGGTGTTTCATTGTTTGATAGAATGTGTTGCGTAGTTAGGTTTTTTGGGGCTGGTCTAGGTTTCTTTTCTTTTTATAATAAATATAAAATAATTATTTTCATATATATATATATATATTTATATATATAAATAAACATATATATATACTCTTCCCCCTTTTCTGGTTTTATTGTTGATTGATCAACATGGAGAGAGAAGGTGAGAGGGAGAAGATGATAGATTGTGTGGGTAAGGGACTGAGAGGGTATTGGTACTACATTACATGCTCTGGACAAAAGCTAGCGTGCATCACACCAAGCTTGGGGAAAAACAATTTATCTTGCTTTAATTTTTATTTTTTTTTATTTCTCTTTTTCTTTTCTTTTTTCCTTACAATTTATACATGTTCGTGGATCTCTTAATTACCTTAAAATTGGTAAATGTGTTATTAATATTAATAATGTGATTCGTATTTTAACTAAAATAAGTATTTAAATTAAAAATTAAATATCATTATTGTTTCTAGTGTTAAACAGTTGCCAACATGAGCTTTGTAGGCTGTTGTGGGTCAATCCATTGGTCCTATGTGTAAGATACTTGATCTCATATGTTAAATAGTCCTTTTTCTCCATACCTACTGGAGCATACTTTAGGATGCTTTCTGGTGATAGTAGACTAGCAGCATATGATGCTTCTATTGGCTTCGTTTTGTGAGAAATGACCAGTGGGATGTTCTAATTGAGAGCTAAATAAAGGATGTACTACTTCATCAACATAAAAACTTATGGAGTGTCAGATGTACATTGCAATATACTATGGCGAGCTTCTTGTTTTGCGTGTCAAATTGTCACCAACATGAGCTCCGTGAGTTGTTATTAGTCGGTTAGTGGTCCGTATATGAGATGGTCAGTCTTCTCTGTGCCTATCTGAACATGCTTGTTGTCGTTAGCAATATATAATGGTTCGTGTTGGTGTCGTTCTAATTTAATACATAAATTTGGTTATCAGATTGTGATGAACAATAAGCAATGTTGATTTACATGTATTATTTTGCTAAAAGAAAGAATTAATTATTAAAATGTGATTGTTTATCAGGTAATTTTTCAACTACAATGAATAAAAAATACAAAGTTGATGTTGTATTAATTAATTATTCTATCTTTTAAAGATTAGAAAAAAGTGGCTTGTTATCCAAGACCAAAACAAAAATGTTGTTGAACGGGTCCAAAGGTTAATATAAACAAAATAATGTTTCTTTCCAACAACATAAATTGCTATTTTTATCCAATTTTCCCTTGTAATGAATAAGGTAAAAAAAGGGCAATAAAAAGAACCCTCGTGTCAACACATACTATTACAATTAATAGAAGAAATTCTCTTTTATTTGCTTTGGCACAAGTAAATATTAATTTTTACTAAGAGATAAGCTAGATCCATTCCCTAGTATTAATAATGGCACATCCTTCTCGATTTAGAGGGCAATTATGCGTGTCCTTCATTTTAATAAAAACCAACGCCGCGTGACCTAACTTGTACTAATTAGAGCTTTATTTTATGATTATGTACCTCAATCTAATTCTTAGTATTTATCAATGCAAATTTAAAAGAATCTAGCTTCTTAAAAAAATATAAATATATATATATATCTATAAAGTTTTAAATAACTTGAAAGAATTTCAATTTGAATAAATAACATCTTTACGATGTGACGTCACAAAAAATGACGTCAGTATATTTATCGTTAATCAAAAGGTTGACCAATAATGGGAGCTCGGGTGAGTATTTAATTGACAATCAAGTAAAGCTGGTCATGAATTTTGAAAATCGTAGCCGTAGGTAGAAATATAAGAAGTGAAGGCAGTTTTTTAATGTCATTAGCTAATCCTATGAGTAATAAATTGGGGGTAGGCTATTTATAGTGGGTGACTGAGTTGGTTAATCACTATTTAATTTATGTGAACATTATATCGAGCTTACACGTATCATAAAATGGAGGGTAAAGATTATCCCTCTTCTTGGGTACAGGTCGGATGGTCAAATCGACCCATTTAGGAGGGACGCGAATCCTTTGGTATTCTTGAGATTTTGATGGTATTTTTGAGATTTTGATTAAGAGCAAGGGTATTAGGAATTTTAGAAATTCTTCCCGTGTCATGATAATAACAACATAATTATTTAATGCTCGAATTATATTAAAATATAAATATTCATGATATAAATAAATCTTGAAAATTTTATTTCGATGAGATCAGCCATAAATGTGCAATTACTTTGCATACTTGATTTAGACTATCTTTTTTTTATTATTATGACAGGAACCTCTACCCATCTTTTATGCTAAACTTGACCACAAGTCCCCTATCCCATTGCCTTTTTCATCAAAGGGTTGTTATAATATTCATACCTGCAAAAGTGATGGGTTCTTTTGACATAAAAATATATTTAATTACCTCAATTTAAATATTTATTCTTTTTGAAAAGAAAAAGATAGTCAAAAAAGTCCTTAGGAGAAGTACATTGTATAACCAATCCCCGTTCCCTTAGGAAAAGCACAGGGCATAGCCATTCTGGCAATGTCCTTCCTATAGTACTTGTCACAATACACAATGTTTATTTGGTTGGCAATGTTATGATTTGGAATTTTAATAGCACAAAATAATTTTTTCTTTTTGGTTGGTTGTACGATTTCTAAAATTAGAGGAAATAAAATTTAAATCTTCAAAAATCATGAAATTGTTTTCAAAAACTATGAATCGAACTATCAAAAATATGGTACCGTATTCTCATTACTTTCCCTCGTAATATTGAACTACATTTTGTGATACATTCTTACTTTTTTAAACAACATCTACACGTGCGATTATTAATATATAACCATATTGTGCATGATAGTTTATTATGATGATAAATTATTTGTTATAGAGACGAACTTACTAGAACATTTGATTTTAAGCTTAAAAAATGTTGAAAATGACATAATGAAGGGATTCATGTCTTTTTATAAATGTGTTGAATCCGAATTCGATTTGGACAAATTTGTGCCTTCTTATCTTGAATGATGTGGATATTTAATATTATGTCAGGTTAGCCACCATGCATTTGACATTTTTTACAAATATATACTTAAACCCACTCTAGTAGTGAGATATGCTATCTAAATTCAATTAAAAAAATTTTCTCTCCAACTTATATTAGGATATATATTTTCCAGCCTAATTGGGTTTGAATAGGAAGGCCCATCCAACTCGCTGCAGCTGTTGGGTATTGATGGATTTTTTTTATTATTTATACACACATTTTTCAAGAGTTCGTTAAGACTCGAACCTTGACCTTTCATATTATGTGAGAGACTTATGCTGCTAGGCCATGAACCACTCGGCGTATTGATGGATTTCAACTCATATGAATTAAAGAAACAAGATTAAGCTAGACCACTCCATTAGTAAGGCATGCTATCCAAATTGACTTAAAACTTTTTTTCCTCTCCAATTTACCTTTTCGTAATAGGATAAACACTTGACAGCCTAATCAGGTTCGAATAGAAAAGCCCATAGGACTTGCAGCAGTTGTTAGGTATTGATAGACTTTTGCTCGTATGAATTAAAAAGAAAAAGATTAAACTGAAACAAACGAAAAAAATGAAGCCCACGATCAGTGTAAACAAAAAGGCCAAAGGTAAAAGGGAGGCAACATATAAATTTCTTACTCATTCTTCTTAATTTATTCACATTACCAGCCAACTCTCAACTTAAATATCGAAAAGCTTTTGTTAGGTAAACCTTAGTATCCCTAATAGGGGTGGGATTCGGATTCGGATTCGGGTTTGGGGGTACCCAATCCAATCCTATTAAGTATTTTTCGTTTGAATCGGGTATTTTTAGTCTCCTAAACTCGAACGGGTATTTATGGGATTATCCAAAAATTTGGGCGTTGGGTATCAGATATTAGCTTAGGATACTTGATCGGTACCCCCATTTTATTTTTAAAAAATTAATTATATTATTAAGTATTGTATAATTAATTGAAGTGTTTTGGGTCATCATTTTGGGTTTCAGGTCTTTGAATAAAACTTGAAAAATAATTATAAAGCCCAACCCAAATTGGAAAAGAAATTCAAATAAATAATAATAACTAATTTGTTGATTTTATTTTAGAATTTGTTCAAATGTTTGCATTCAATGCTTTTGCGAGTTGTGACTTGTGATGAAATATTATTGTGATATTGTGAAAATTTGAAGTGTGAAGTTAGATTGTAAATTTGTGATGAATAGAGGATGATGATGAGGAGGAGGAGGAGGAGGATGATATTGACAAAACATTAATTGTAACACCTCTAAAGTTGGGATTTGAGAAAATGAGGATTTAGAAATCAAGAAATTGGTTGGTCGAACTTTAGGGCTCAAAAAATAATAAGAAAGACTTAATTGCTCATAAATAAAAAGTTTTGGGGTTGAATCGCAATTTGAGAATACTTGATTGACCAACATTTGGAAAGTTTTGTGGGTCAAAGTGGAGTTATTTTAGGTCAACTAGGTGAATGCGAGGCGCTAAGGAGTTGGGAGACTAAATTGAAGAACGCCAAAGCCTTGGAGGACTAAATTGCAGGCTAGAGGAAAGGTTTAGGGGCCAAAGTTGGATTCCTGAAAAATTGCCTTTAAATAACTCATTTTCAACTTCACCCTCCCATTCTTCCTTTCTTCTCCACCAAAACCCACCATCTCCCTCTCCGACGACGGACCGAAACGAAAAAACTAAGTCTGCCAAAACACTCATCACCTCGGACGTTGACAGCTGGACGAACTCAACCTTAAACAATGTCATATGTGATGATTTTCTGAATTTAGTCTTTTTAGTTCATTTATGATCTGAAAAGGTATGTAGGAGTTGTTGTAATTCATGCAATTTTCTCGCTTCCGTTTGTGCCTCTGTGCCTGGTTTTGGTTGATGGGTTGTTCTTTCGAGTGAAACTGTTCAGAAAGCTTTGATTTTAATTATGTGTATGGATCAATTTATTTTGCCCTTTTAGTCATTATTGCACGATATTACCCTTCTTATAGGGGCATTGCATTTTATCTTCTGATAAGTGGTTGAATAATCAGAAGTCCGGTCTTCTCGTTTTGATATTATTGTGGCTTTTGTTCGTGGGCAAGGCTAACAAATTGGAAACTATCTATTCTAACAAGACGAGATATATTAATTGTTCTTAATATTTTTTTTTATTTTGTTTCATCTTTATTAGTTACAATTTTCTCTCCAACCATTGATAAATTACATCATTTAATTTTTATTTTATTTAAATTATTTCATATTTTGTATATTTTGCTCATTCTTTGAATCAACTTATTAATTTATTTGTTAACTTTTGCATTTCATCTTTAAATTCTCAATTTTTGTTCATTCAATTTTATTATTGTATAGTATGAGATCTCTTATTTGGTTTTTAATATTTTTAAAATTTATTTTACTTTTTAAATATTTATAATTTTGAGAGTATGCCATTTAGTTTTTATTTTCTATTCACATGCATGTAGTTATATATGTACAAGTATGTAAAATTCAAACTCTTTTTAAAACTTTACATACCATTTCATCAGTATACATACATACATATATATATATTAGATCCTTTCTTTATCTATTTGAAAAATATTATGAGATATGGTCAGTTGTATCTATAGAAAATACACCCATTAAATTTTAAATTTATAACACTTGGTGTAATTTAATCTATCAATATATATTTTACTTTTTATTTTGAAAATTTTCATTTCCTTAAAAGATTAACAACTTCTTTTGCTATTCATTTTTTATGCTATTTGTGTACTATAACATGAAGATCCAATTATATTTATATAAAAAATTTGAGATAAACGTAATAATTTATTCTATTCTATATTTTCTTTTTACATTCTAATTTCATACTTACATCCTCTCATTAATTTTCATTTTACTATAAGTATTAAGCTTATAATTACTTATCAATTTATTATTATATTAACTTTGTATTACTAATGTCAAATTCTTTTCTTCACTTATTTGATTTCTAAACTGTGAGTCAAATTAAAGGTTTCTTATTAACTTATATTCTAATATTGATTTTAACTTTAAAATTATTTTATATATTTATTTTGATTTTTTAATCTTTATTATCATAATTTTGTTCTGATTTAATTGATTTTTAATCAAAAACTAAAATTAGATAAGATAGTCTTCACCCCGTAAAATACACGCCTATTGACATGGATGGGAGTAAACCCTCTTTTAGGCTTGTAGTCAAATTTGACAACCTATCTGGAATTGACATTGAACTTGACATTAATGATCTTTCATGAGTGAATAATATTTTGCTTGTGTTTTTGTAAAGTGAAAGATGATTTCGTCAAAAAAATATAAGTGCCGATGCAAAGTTTATCCTTAACATTGTATGTTAACTGATAATAAATATATCATTAATTAATCGTCAATAGTAATAAGTTAAACAAAATTTTCGTGATAATTTTTATATTTTTACTTATTACTTTATCATTATTTTGTATTTTCTTTGTAGTATCTCTATATTTTGAAAATAGGCACATAATTACTCTATGTTTCTATGTGCAAATATAGCAAAATTTAATTAAACAACATTTATATTATTTTATATATTTTAGAATATCGTTATACATGCTATTAATAAATAAATAATTTATATACATATAATTATTATGATTGTAAACCATGAAAGATATGTCTAGTGATAAGATGGTCATTTGTCAATTTAATAAATACCAAAATTGTGCTTAACATTATTTGCCTTATTTTTTCATTTTTGTGGAAAAAACACAGGCAACAGCGTTAATATATAAATTTTGGTGGTTCCCAAAGTATTCTTGGTTTAGATTCCCATTTTCTCTAATTTTGGAGTATTTTTCTATAGAAATTTCACCATTTGGATCACATAGGGCATATTTATATGGTTGTAGAAATCACTTTGTAGAAATATATTTATTTGATTACTAATGTCAAATTCTTTTCTTCACTTATTTGATTTCTAAACTATGAGTCAAATTAAAGGTTTCTTTTTAACTTATATTCTAATATTGATTTTAACTTTACAATTATTTTATAGATTTATTTTGATTTTTTAATCTTTGTTATCATAATTTTATCCTAATTTAATTAACTTTTAATCAAAAATTAAAATTAAATAAGATAGTCTTCACCCTGTAAAATACACGCCGATTGACATGGACGGGAGTAAACCCTCTTTTAGGTTTGTAGTCAAGTTTGATAACCTACTTGGAATTGACATTGACCTTGACATTAATGGTCATTCATGAGTGAATAATATTTTGTTTGTATTTTTACAAAGTGAGGATGATTTCACTCTTAAAAAAAAAAAAATGTGATGATGCAAAGTTTAT
The DNA here is from genome assembly GCA_018894105.1 of Jacaranda mimosifolia. Classification (NCBI taxonomy): domain Eukaryota; kingdom Viridiplantae; phylum Streptophyta; class Magnoliopsida; order Lamiales; family Bignoniaceae; genus Jacaranda; species Jacaranda mimosifolia. The sequence continues at coordinate 375,219 of CM032127.1, forward strand.
ACTTAACATTGTATATTAACTCATAATAAATATATCACTAATTGACCGTCAATAGTAATAATTTAAACACAATTTTCGTGATAATTTGTATACTTTTACTTATTACTTCATCATTAATTTGTATTTTCTTTGTAGTATCTCTCTATATTTTGAAAATAGGCACATAATTACTCCATGTTTCTATGTGCATATATAGCAAAATTTAATTAAACAATATTTATATTATTTTATATATTTTAGAATATCATTATATATGCTATTAATAAATAAATAAATAATTTATATACATATACTTGTTATGATTGTGAACCATGAAAGATATTTATAGTGGAAAGATGGTCATTTGTCAATTTAATAAAGAATAAAATTGTGCTTAACATTATTTGCCTTATTTTTTCATTTTTGTGGAAAAAACACAAGCTACAGCGTTAATGTCTAAATTTTGGTGTTTTTTTCTATAGAAATTTCACCATTTGGATCACATAGGGCGTATTTATATGGCTGTAGAAATTACTTTGTAGAAATACATTTAAATACAATGAATTCAAATAAATACATTTAAATAATTAAAAAAATAAAATTACGCTGTAGAAATCAAATAAATAACATATGAGAGAAGCAGCGGCATTTGTAAAGTAGTATCAACATTCAATCTAAATCCTGTGGCTTTAATACAATCTACAGTAAAGCAAAAACTCAAGTTTGCCCCTAATATTTTATTGTCTTACAAGTAGCCCACCACTCCAATTTATACAAAGGCCAAATCAACCCAAAGGAAGAATATACAGAACTAATTATATCACATTTAAACAAAACATGGTTAACTTTTTCTTAACTTATTACAGCTTCCAAATTGAAATGATGATAACCAGAAACAACAGTTTATTCATAAAACTCCAAAGCAAAGCAAACATTAACATACAAATATTTCACATGAACCCACCAAATTGAAGCTTTACAATAACATAAGATATGGCACACACTTTAAACAGGAAAATCACTTTGTCAAATGGCTGCATCTTTATTTAGTACCTCTGACAGCTTAAAGCCCCAGCATTTTGCCTATGACTTGAACTTCTACAAAATTGAACCAAGCTTGCCTCCACCTCGTTTTCAACACCAGAATTCCAATGACCCCCCAAAATCCCGTGGCAAAACCACCAATTATAAATGAATAAAAACATACCTTGTCAGCTGTATCTCTGTTATCCCCTGCTGCATGAGTTTCAACATTCGGTGGTGCTTTTGTTGCATCATTGTTGTGACATTCCCTCGGCAATGGAGGTCCACAGAGTTTAGGATTGCCATCATAAATTGAAGGGTCGTTAAGAGTCTGTAGTTGTGGTCCTGTGGGGATCAATCCTGATAAATTGTTGTTCGACAAGTTCAAATAACTTAGGAAGATCAAACGAGATAAACTGTCAGGAATCCTTCCAATTAAATTGTTGTTTGAAAGATCGAGAGATTCCAATGACTCCATTTCTCCAATCTTTTCAGGAATTGATCCTTCCAAATGATTATATGATAAATTGAGACCAATCAAGCCAGATAGGTTTGTCAGCTCTGAGGGAATTTCTCCAACAAGATGATTATTTGAAAGATCCAAATTGACGAGATACATTAAAGTTGTGGTATACTCCTGCACCAATCCTTTCACCACTTGACTCAAAATCTCATCACCCCGGCCGCTATAATAAAAGGCACCAAAGTAGATTCTTCCTTGACCATGCCTGAGAAATTGCCGAAGCAGTGTGGAATTTTTCCAGTCAACTTGTTGTTTGCAAGATCCATTACTCGAAGTTTGGACAATTGACAAAATACAGAAGGAATTGCACCATAAAACTCATTGCTCCTTAGCCTAAGAACCGCCAACAAAGGCAGGTAATTTCCAATCCATTCAGGTAGGTTTCCTGATAACTTATTGTCTCCAACATCTAGAACCAGTAACCACATGCAATTCTTTAAAGTAGAGGGAAGTGCCCCTACAAAACTGTTGTTGTTCAAGTGTAACAGCTCCAATGAGTAAGCTCCTCCGATGGAGTTTGGAATGACCCCTGAAATCTCATTGGATGACAATCTTACAATTCTTAAGGAAGAAAAGTTGGACCAACAGCTTGGAAGATTACCGGATAAATGGTTCTTGGACAGATCTAGAGTTTGTAAAGCTCTCATTTCGCATAATGAATCAGGCATTGAACCATTTATAAAATTTTGAGCCAAAAGCATATATTCTAGGAGAGGTACCATGTGACCAATGTTGGTCGGAAGATGATTTATCATGTTGTCGGAAAGATCCAAGGCTGTCATGCTTGAAGCAAGCTCTGGTATTGGTCCATTGATATGGTTGTGGGATAGGAGCAAGTAATCCAAATTTATGGAACGCAGCCATTTTGGCAAGGTTCCAGTAATGCTACAATTCGATAATTCCAGACCAAAGAGTGCTTTTTGGAATTTAAGCCATGGTGGAAATTGGCCTTCAATTTTACAAGATCCCATCCAGAGGTGTTTTACTTGAAAAGGAGGCACCCAATCATATCCCACATTGAGTTTTAGCAAGTTAGACTCTAGGTAAAGGTATTCTAGCTTTGACAGCTTAGCAAAGTGAGCCTCTGAGAGTGTACCGTTGAAGGAATTAGAAGCTAGATCAATGCTCTCAATATCTGATAATTGTCCCAAAGAAATTGGGATTTCTCCACTTAATTGGTTGTTAGAAAGAGTCAAGCTTCTCAAGGCTTTCAGATTTCCAAGTGATGATGGGATCGGACCGGATAACTGATTAGATGAAATATCTAATTCAGTTAAAGCTGACAATTTCCCAAGAGAAGTCGGAATAGGACCACTGATATTTATATCAAAAAGATCAAGATGCATCAACTGTCTGAATTCACCAAGCTCTTCGGGCAAATGACCATAAAAAGTATTTTGCTGCAAAATTAGCCTCTCTAAGTTGTCACTCCAGCATCGGGACAAGTTTTTAAAGGCTCCTGAGATATCCCCATAAAATTCATTATGACTCAGATCCAATGATTTCAAGTGGCATCTATCCCACATGAATTCGGAGATCCAATCTGCCTTGTGGTGAATTGAGTTGCCAGCAAGGTTTAGATGGACAAGGTTCCTTAATCTTATAAAAACATGTGGATCTGAAAAGTTACAGGAGTTCCCTGAAAGATCAAGAACTCTTAGTGAAGTCATATTCTGGAGAAAGTAAGGCAATTCTCCGTCAAATGAGTTCACACTCAGGTCAAGGTGCTGGACGTTAGTAAACGCCATAGAATTCTGCAGAAAATGGCTAGAGTGATAGTTGTTATATGAAAGATCAAGAAATCTTAGTGAAGTCATATTCTGGAGAAAGTAAGGCAATTCTCCTTCAAATGAGTTCCCACTTAGATCAAGGTGCTGGACGTCAGTAAACGCAGTAGAATTCCACAGAAAATGACTAGGTAGATTTGTGTTATCAAGTTTACTGCTGCGCATTCTTAACGCTGTTAAAAAAGGAAGCAAGCTGAGTACTTTAAATAAATCTTTTGTTCTGCTGAGGTTGACACCACTCATATCAAGAAGCTCCAGCGATGAAAGATTAATGGTCCATTCGAGATTATCGACTGCCAGGAAGCTTGCAGAACCACCAAGATCAAGTACACGCAAGCTGGACAGGTTGCCAATATGGTGCGGAATAACGCCAACAAAGTTTCCATTAGAGAGATTAAGATACTGCAGCTGCTTCATTGATCCAAGAAACGCAGGTATGGTGCTGCCCTGAAAATCATTGCAGCTCAAGTCCAGATAACTCAGATGCTTCAATTCCAGCAGTGAAGAATCAACAATTTCACCTTGTAACATTTTATCACGGTCCCTTCTTTTGTCATCATAGCCTCTTATGTAATAATAATCACATCTTGTAATGTTTACAGGTCTGAGATCGAGCTTGATAACATGCCCTGTAATTTTGTCGCACGTGACGCCATGCCATGCACAACAATCTTCGCGGTCCCATGATGATAGCCTATTGGAAGGGTCTGAAAGGCTTGCTTTGAACTTCAGGAGGGCTTTCCTCTCCCCCGCAATGCAATCAGAAGTTGCATTTTGGGCCAAACAGCAAATTGCAAATTCCACAATTAACAAGATGATGGGAAGGAGAACTGTACAAGAGTACATACTCTTCCCCATATTAATTGATTCAAAAATTAAACTAGTAATTAATTTCTGGAAGAGAAAGAAAAGATTATATTTTTTGTAGTAGAAAGCATATAGAACAACTTCTTCTAATTAAGACATATATATATATATATAGTGGTGATCATCATGGGTGTTTAACCAATCCACCCACATCAATCACTAGTCATCAACCCGTAATATACACGTTGATAGACTTGGAATGGAGTAACCCCCCATTATGTGGTTGTCGTCAATTTGATTGATAAGCTAGTTGGAATTGATATTGAACTGGACATCAATGGTCGTTTATGGATGAACGGTATTTTTAGAATGTGAAGGATAATTTTATTGAAAAAGACAAGTGACAATGCAAATTTTTTATCTAATATTGTATATTAATTGATAATAAATGTATCACTCATTAATTATTAATAATAATAAGTTGAATATCATTTTTGTGACAATTTTTATATGGTTATTTATCATCAATTTTCTTTTTCTGTTTAGTATCTCTATCTTGTGAAAATAGGCATATAATTACTCTCCTATCTCAATATGCATATGTCTAAAATTTTAATTGAATAATATTAATATTATTTTATATATTTTAGAATATTTGTGTACATATTATTAATAAATACATAATCTATATATGTGGCTATTATAATTGTGAATCATGAACCATGAAAGATATGTATAATGGTAAGGGGTCATTTGTCAATTTAATAAATGACAAAAATTGTGCTTGACATTATTTGTCATTCTTCAAACCACCCTACCCCACCCACTACCCCCACAATAGGATTGATGTTAAGCCTTATCGTGCAACTCTTATTCTATATGTGGACTTTAAATTTTAGAGAGGAAAACATCAAGAAAAAATTCTTTTATAATTCAAGTGATGTAATTTTGAATTTTAATTTTTGTATTTTTGTATGTTTCGTCTCTTTTTCCTTATTAAAATTCTTTCATCAGTATATATATATATATATATATTTGAATCTTTCTTTATCTATTTGAATAATATTATGAGATATGACCGGTTGAATCAATAAAAAATATACCCATTAATTTTTTAAGTTTATAACACTTGTTATAATTTAACCTATCAATAGATATACAATTTTATTTTTTATTTTAAAAATTTTCATTTGCTTATAAGATTAATAACTTCTTTTGTTATTTATTTTTTTATGCTATTTGTGTAATATAATATGAAGATCCAATTATATTTATATAAAAGATTTTAGCTAAAGGTAATAATTTATCTTTTCTATATTTTCTTTTTACATTTTTATTACATCCTTATATCCTCTCATTAATTTTTATTTTAAAATATGAGTTTTTAATTACTTTATCAATTTATTATTTTTTTAAACTTTGCATTGCCAATATCAAACTCTTTCTTTACTTATTTGATTACTAAGTTGTAGTCAAATTAAAAGGTTTTTTATTAACTTACATTTTGATATTGATTTTAACTTTATAATTATGTTAATAATTTATTTAGTTTTATTTATTTATTTTTTTATCATAATTTTGTCTTGGCTTAATTGATGTTTAATCAAAAATTAAAATTAGATAAGATCAGTTTGTAAAGTCAAGTCTTCAACCCGTGGAAGACAAGCTGGTTGACTTGGGTTTCAGTAGACCCAATTTTAAGCTTCTAGTCAAGTTTGATAAGCTAGGTGAAAGTGACAATTAAACTTGCCATCAATGGTCATTTATGGGTGAATGGTGTATATACTCGTTATGATTGTGAACCATGAAAAATATGTGCAAAGGTAAAAGGATTATTTATCAATTAATTAATAAATGATAAAAATTGAGCTTAGCATTATTTTCCCAAAAATCACAATAACTTTAATGCCTAAATTTTTACCCCTGTCTTCATACATTGATTTTGCATTCAAAGCCATTCAAATACACGCCGATTGACGTGGATGGGAGTAAACCCTCTTTTAGGTTTATAGTCAACTTTGATAACCTATGTAGAATTGACATTGACCTTGACATCATTTATCATTCTTCGGACCCCGCCCCAACCCCCCAACCCCACGGTAGGATTGATGTCTAAGCATTATCGTGCGACTCTTATTCTATATTTGGATTTTAAATTTGAGGGAGGAAAACATCAACAATTTTTTGTTTTTTTAACAATTCAAGTGATGTAATTTTGTATTTTAATTCTTGTATTATTGTATTTTTCATCTCTTTTTCCTTATTCGAATTCTTTCATCAGTATATATATATATATATATATATATTTGAATCTTTCTTTATCTATTTGAATAATATTATGAGAATGACTAGTTGTATCAATAAAAAATATACCCATTAATTTTTTAAGTTTATAACACTTGTAATAATTTAATCTATCAATATATATATATAGATATAATTTTATTTTTTATTTGAAAAATTTTTCATTTGCTTAATAATTTATTTTTTCTATATTTTATTTTTACATTTTAATTTCATCCTTATATCCTCTCATTAATTTTTATTTTAAAATATGAGTTTTTAATTACTTTATCAATTTTTTTTTTTTTTAACTTTGTATTGCTAATATCATACTCTTTCTTTACTTATGTGATTACTAAGTTATGAGTCAAATTAAAAGGTTTTTTATTAACTTACATTCTGGTATTGATTTTAACTTTATAATTATGTTAATAATTTAGTTAATTTAAATTTTTTTATTTTTTCGATCATAATTTTGTCTTGGCTTAATTGATGTTTAACCAAAAATTAAAATTAGATAAGATTAGTTTGTAGAGTCAAGCCTCCAACCCCTGGAAAACAAGCTGGTTGACTTGGGTTTCAGTATACCCAATTTTCAGCTTCTAGTCAAGTTTGATGAGCTAATTGAAAGTGACAATCGAACTTGCCATCAATGGTCATTTATGGGTGAATGGTATATATACTCGTTATGATTGTAAACCATAAAAATGTGTGCAAAGGTAAGAGAGTCATTTATCAATTAATTAATAAATGATAAAAATTGAGCTTAAAATTATTTCCCCAAAAATCACAATAGCTTTAATGCCTAAATTTTTAGATTGATTTTGCATTCAAGGCCATAATTTTCGTCAACATCACCCCATAATTTCCAAGAAACCTTGTAGAAAGACCCAGTGATTAGAAAGGATGCAGCAAATACAATTCAAGCTCATAAACTCCATTCATTAAAAAGAATTTTTGGTGGTTCCCCAACTATATATATATATATATATATATAGATGTAAGACTCCATAGTTCTCGTTGTTGAGTTTTCCTCTTTCTCTCATTTTGGAGCATTTTTTTAGCAGAAATTTCATCATTTGGATCACATAGGGCATATGTTTACGTGGGCCCATATATATCATAATGCTCTCAATGAAGAAAAATGTAACCTCTTGTGAGTCCTAGTAATTCTCTATGTCAAAAGCATAGAGCCATATCTAGGGGTGTAAACGGATTGAACATACTGTTTTTATATTCGTATCCATTTAACTTTTCAAATATTTGGATATGAATACAGATATGACGGATATTCAAAAATGATATCCAAATTCGTATCCGTTGAATATCGATTGAATTCGGATATATCCGTATTCGATTATACTTATTCAAATGCATTCATATTTTATTAAAACTATCCATATTCAAACTATTATTTTATATTCATATTCGATAATAATTATTTAGATATTTATTTATGAATATCTAAATACGTGAATATATGAACCTATAACTAATACATATTTTAATTAATAGAAGAAACCATATAATTTCATTAAAAAAGAAAGCAATAAAATAAATAGTATAATTTCTAATTAACAATTGACTTTATAATTGATTATTAGTACTTATTCATAATAATAATGGTATTTAAATATATTAATTATAAAGTCAACCAACAATTATCATGTTGATTAACTTTATTCTTTAATTTTTTTTCTCTATATTACAATATTTTTTTAAATTTATTCTTTTTTCTTCTCAATTCTCCAATTATAATTTACATATGTATATATACATATAAGAATTAAGATATTTTTACTGAAAAATATAAATAATTTGTTATTTAATAAATATGTATTTGGATTGGATATTAAACGGATTGATTACATATGTATCATATCCGTATCTATTTATAATCGAATATCTACTAATTGAATAAGGATAATATCCACTTTAAATGAATGCAGATAAATTTTGCATAAACGGATACGAATGCAAATGGTAAATGAATTTTTGAATATCCATTTGAAGCCCGGGTCATATCCATTTTGACTCCATAAACTATAAGAACATAAAAGATCTTAATCAAATTTAGAGAAAATAAATGAGCAAAGGAGATCAAGCAATTATATATATGAAAGAATGGATACTTGCAAGGGAACACACACATTATAAGTGTCACAGGAGATTGAACCTTTTTCAAAAGGAAATAAAGTCTAAAATTTAGGATTAGATTCTTTCATTTTAAGGGTGGACAAGTAAAAGTTTTCAACTACCATTTTGACAGCACCTAGTCATAAAGTATAAGTAGTAGAATGAATTACAACACCTAATTTGAGGTTGCAATTTAAATTCTCTGTTCCAATAACACAATCAACAATATGATGGAAAGGAGAACTGCACAAGAGTACATATTCTTCCACATATTGATTGATTCAAAAATTAAACCAGTAATTAATTACTGGAAGAGAAAGAAAAGATTATATTTTTTGTAGTAGAAAGCATAGGGAGTAACTTCTTCTAATTAAGACATATATATATATCTATAATTAACTATAGTGGCGGTCATCATGAGTGTTTAACCAATCCACCCACATCAATCACTAGTCATCAACCCCTAATAGACAGGTTGACAAACCTGGACTGGAGTAAACCCCCCATTGTGTGGTTGTAGTGAATTTGGTTGATAAACTAGTTGGAATTAATATTGAATTGGACATCAAAGGTCATTTATGGGTGAATGGTATTTTTAGAATGTGAAGGATAATTTTATTGAAAAAGACAAGTGACAGTGTAAATTTTTTATGTAATATTGTATATTAATTGATAATAAATGTATCACTCATTAACTATTAATAATAATAAGTTGAATATAATTTTTGTGACAACTTTATATGGTTATTTATCATCAAGTTTCTTTTCCTGTGTAGTATCTCTATCTTCTGAAAATAGGCATATAATTACTTTCCTATCTCAAAATGCATATGTACAAAAATTTAATTGAACAATATTTATATTATGTTACATATTTTAGAATATTTGTGTACATGTTATTAACAAAGACATAATCTATATATGTGGCTATTATAATTGTGAACCATGAACCATGAAAGATATGTATAATGGTAAGGGGTGATTTGTCAATTTAATAAATGACAAAAAATGTGCTTTAACATTATTTGTCATTCTTCAAACCCCCCCCCCCCCAACCCCACAATAGGATTGATGTCTAAGTGTTATCGTGCGACTCTTATTCTATATTTGGATTTTAAATTTGAGGGAGGAAAACATCAAGAAATTTTTATTTTTTTTTTTACAATTCAAGTGATGTAATTTTTTATTTTAATTTTTGTAGTTTTGTATGTTTCATCTCTTTTTCCTTATTAGAAGAATTCTTTCATCAGTATGTGTGTGTGTATATATATATATATATTTAAATCTTTCTTTATCTATTTGAATAATATTATGAGATATGACTAGCTGTATCAACAAAAAAAAAAATACCCATTAATTTTTTAAATTTATTACACTTGGTATAATTTAATCTATCAATAGATATACAATTTTATTTTTTATTTTAAAAAATTTCATTTGCTTATAAGATTAATAACTTCTTTTGTTATTTATTGTTTTTATACTATTTTTGTAATATAATATGAAGATCCAATTATATTTATATAAAAGATTTTAGCTAAAGGTAATAATTTATTTTTTCTATATTTTCTTTTTACATTTTTATTTCATCCTTATATCTTCTCATTAATTTTTATTTTAAAATATGAGTTTTTAATTACTTTATCAATTTATTATTTTTTTTAACTTTGTATTGCTAATATCAAACTCTTTCTTTACTTATTCGATTACTAAGTTGTGAGTCAAATTAAAAGGTTTTTTATTAACTTACATTCTGATATTGATTTTAACTTTATAATTATGTTAATAATTTATTTAGTTTTATTTAGTTTTTATTTTTTTATCATAATTTTGTCTTGGCTTAATTGATGTTTAATCAAAAATTAAAATTAGATAAGATCTGTTTGTAAAGTCAAGTCTTCAACCCGTGGAAGACAAGCTAGTTGACTTGGGCTTCAATAGACCCAATTTTAAGCTTTCAGTCAAGTTTGATGAGCTAGCTGGAAGTGACAATTAAACTTGCCATCAACGGTCATTTATGGGTGCATGGTATATATACTCCTTATGATTGTGAACCATGAAACATCTGTGCAAAGATAGGAGGGTCATTTATCAATTAATTAATAAACGATAAAAATTGAACTTAACATTATTTCATGCCTAAATTTTTAACCTAGTCTTCATACATTAATTTTGCATTCAAAGCCATAATAGGCCTACTCATGCCCATACTCTAAAATATTTAGAAGGATGAAACCTTAATTCTACCGTGTCCTAAAATATCCAAAAGGATGAGACCCTAATCCTACCCTACCCTATCTAACCCAAGACCTATTGGATCTAATTTATTAAATTTATATTTTTAATATAAATATTTATTTTCTTAATATATACTAAAAATATTATTTGACATACGATAACAAAAAATATTTTTTTTATATTTAATTTAATGTAATCATTACATTTAAATTATTTAATTTTAAACTTTGTGCTAATTAAATTAACTATTTTATTGATATAAGAGTTAAACTTTATTAATACAATTAACAATTAAACTTTTTTCTAAATAAATTAATATAATTAAAAATAGTTAATAAAAATGGTTTGAAAGCAAAAACTTTTTTTACATTTAATTTATAAAAAAAATTATTTACTATCTTAGTAAACTTTATTTATTAACAAAATTAATTTTATCAAATATTTTTATAAAAATTATTTATTCCACTATTAATTTTATTAATGAAAAATGTTCAACTGTTGTTATTGCTATTCTAATTCTTTTAAAAAAAATTGCTATCCCAATATATTAGCTTTATTAATTTTATTAATTTAGTTAAATTTTTAATGAAAAAAATTATTTCATTGTTATTGTTCATTCGCACATTTGTAATTTTTATATGTAAAAAGTTTATCATTAATATAAATTTAATTTGGATGTAAACAACTTTTAGATTCATATATTAAATTTTTGGGTATGGATATATGGTAATTTATAAGTACAGACTCGACCCATACCCATTACACTATCTTTAATAAGTATGGATACCAATAAAGTGTGAGTATTGATATTTTAGACCTGAATAGGATAACACCCAACTTATTTATAGACTTAGCCACATCAATCACTAGTTGTCAACCCGTAATATACAAGCTGGTAGACTTGGACTGGAGTAAACCCCCCCCCCCCCCTCTTTTGTGGTTGTAGTCAATTTAAACTGGACATCAATGGTCGTTTATCGATGAATGGTATTTTACTTGTGTTTTAGAATGTGAAGGATAATTCTACTGAAAAAGACAAGTGACAATGCAAAATTTATGTCTAATATTGTATATTAAGTGATAATAAATGTATCACTCATTAATTATTATTAATAATAAGTTGAATATAATTCTTTTACAAGTCAAGTGATATAATTTTGTATTTTAATTTTTGTATGTTTCATGTCTTTTTCCTTATTAGAATTCTTAATTCGAAGGAATTCTTAATTCAAATTGAGTATTAAAATGTGAAATTGAATATCTATTTGAATCTTTGAATCTTTCTTTATTTATCTGAATAATATTATGTGACATGACTAGTTGTATCAATAAAAAATATACCCATTAATTTAATCTATCACTATAAATATACACAATTTTATTTTTTATTTTTAAAATTTTCATTTGCTTAAAAGATTAATAACTTCTTTTGTTATTTATTTTTTATGCTATTTGTGTAATGTAATATGAAGATTCAATTATATTTATATAAAAGATTTGAGCTAAATGTAATAATTTATGTTTTATATATTTTCTTTTTACATTTTAATTTCATCCTATATCCTCTCATTAATTTTTATTTTAAAATATGAGTTTTTAATTACTTTATCAATTTATTATTATTTTTAACTTTGTATTGCTAATATCAAACTCTTTATTATTTACCAATTCGATTACTAAGTTGTGAGTCAAATTAAATAGTTTATTGTTAACTTACATTCTAATATTAATTTTAACTTTATAATTGTTTTATTAACTTATTTAATTTTAAAGTTTTTTATTTTTACGTTCATAATTTTGTCTTGGCTTAATTGATGTTCAATCAAAAATTAAAATTAGATAAGATTAGTTGTAGAGTCAAGTCTTCAGCTCATAAAAGACACGCTAAGACTTGGGCTTTTTTGGATACAATTTTAAGCTTCTAGTCAAGTTTGATGAGTTAGCGGAAAGTGACAATTGAACTTGCCATCAATGATCATTTATGGGTGAAATTGAATGGTATATATACTCATTATGATTGTGAACCGTGAAAGGTATGTGCAAAGGTAAGAGGGTCATTTATCAATTAATTAATAAATGATAAAAATTAAGCTTAACCTTATTTCCCCAAAAATCACAATAATGCCTAAATTTTTAACCCTGTCTTCATACATTGATTTTGCATTCAAAGCCATATTATAGGCTTAAAAATGGGTAGCGTGACACCCTACTTATATCCATACCCTAAAATATGCAAAGGATTAGAGCATAATCCTATTCTACTCTTAAATACCCGAAAGGATGAGACATTAATCTTACCCTACCCTATCTAACCCAAAGCCCATTGGATCTAATTTGTCAGACTTATATTTTTAATGTAAATATTAATTTTCTTAATACATACTAAAATTATTATTTGACGTATGATAACAAAAAAGAAATTTTTTATATTTAATTTAATTTAATCATTAAATTTAAATTATTTAATTTTAAACTTTGTGCTAATTAAATTAACTATTTTATTGATATATTAGTTAAACTTTATTAATATAATTAACAATTAAACTTTTTTGTTAAATAAATTAATATAATTAAAAAATAGTTAATAAAAATAGTTTAAAAGCAAAAACTTTTTTATATTTAATTTATAAAAATAGTTAATTTCTACATTAATAAACTTTATTCATTAACAAAATTAATTTTATTAACTATTTTTCTAAAAATTATTTATTCCACTATTAATTTTAATATTATTAATTTTATTAATAAAAAATATTCAACTGTTGTTATTGCTATTCTAATTTCATTTAAAAAAAATTGCTATCCCAATATATTAGCGTTATTAATTTTATTAATTTAGTTTAATTTTTAATTAAAAAAATTATTTCATTGTTATTGTTCATTCACTTATTTGTAATTTTTATAAATAAAAAGTTTATCATTAATATAAATTTAATTTAAGTATAAATAACTTTTAGGTTCATATATTAAATTTAAATATAAAGTAATGGATAATTTTTGGATATAGGTCCATGGGTAATTTATGAGTACAGATCCTACCCACACTCATTATACTATTTTTAATAAGTATGGGTATGGATAGAGTGTTAACCTATTCATTTACAAGTCTAAGCCATAATTTTCATCAACATCACCCCATGATTTCCAAGAACCCTTATAGAAAGACCCAATGATTGAAAAAGATGCGGCAAATACAATTCAAGCTCATAAACTCCACTCATTGACAAGAATTTTAGGTGGTTCCCCAACTATCCACATATAAAAAACTCCATAGTTCCCCTTGTTGAGTTTTCCATTTGCTCCAATTTTGGAGCATTTTTTTCAGCAGAAATTTCATCATTTGGATCACATATGGCAGATTTTTACATGGGTGCATATGTATCATAACGTTGTCGATGAAGAAAAATATAACCTATTGTTAGTCCCAGTAATTCTCTATGTAAAAATCATGTAACCATATCCATGTTGCCTCCACAGACTATAAGAACATAAAAGATCTCTATCAGATTTGGAGAAAATAAATGAGCAAATGAGATCAAGCAATTATATATATATATATATATATGAAAGAATGGGTCCCTACGAGGGAATATATACATTATAAATGTCTCAGGAGATTGAAAACCTTTTTCAAAAGAAAATAAAGTCCAAAATGGTGCCATTTCCTCATACCAAGAATTAGGATTAGATTCTTTCATTTTAAGGGTGGACAAGGAAAAGTTTTCAACTATCATTTTGACAACACCTAGTCATAAAGCATAAGCAGCAAAATGAATTACTAAGCTTAATTTTGGGTCGCAGTTTAAATTCTCTGTTCCAATAATAAATATTTACATATCAAGTGCATTTTGATAATAATTAATCATTTTAACGAGAAAATATTTATTGCACTTAATAAATATAGGTAAAGTAGAATAAGAGATGAAACATATTGAATAAAGAATCTAAAGTGAGTTTCTCCAACATAAGTTTAACATACCATACTAATAATTAATGTCAACACTAAAAAAGTAGAATTGCATCTTTCCATACTTCACTTCTATATTATTTTTCATTAAAAAAAGAAAAAAAATCACAAGACTCTTATTTTATTCCTTGACCAGTCCAAAAAATTCAGGTAAATGCATCAAATGAATTAAAACACAAATCCAAAAATGCAGAAAAATACCAAAGTGCAAAATACTCCATCTACCTAGAGAGTGTTGCAATGGCAAATTACCTTCAGCAGAAGCCTAAAAACATCAGCATATGCCCTCTAATTCTTAAATTTATTTTCCAGAATGAACTTTTGATTGGATATTCTTTTTGTTTTTTCAGTTATATGTTATCAACTCCGTCAATTTTAATGTCGTGGTTAACATAAGAGGTATTTATAATTTTTTCATAGTTACGGATAGTTTTTGTAAATAAATTAAACCTTGGAGGATTTAGATCATTAGTCCTAAAAAATATCAACAATGTATCAATATTCTAAGCATTGTTACTAAGTCATCCATTATTCATTAGCTTCAAAAGAACTTAGCTCTTAATATGTTTAGACATAGAATGTTTCTCTCAAAAGAATATGATGAACAATTCAATCATAAACAGCCACATATGGAAGGCCAAGTTCACAATAAAAGTTATATTAATGTTTTTACCTCTATGTTATAGATAGATACTAGTCTTTAATTATTTTACTATTCTTACTCTGTGTTTAAATCTTGTCATGAAAAAAATGCTTAAAAATAAAATTTTGAACTTCAAATTATGTAACTTTATATTTTAATTATTGTATTTTTTTTATATTTTTCATCTATTTATTTCATTAAAATCCTTAATCCAAGTTGAGGATTAAAATATAAAATTGCATATCTAAATAAAGGCAAATGACATTTCCCCCAATCCCATAATTTCACCATCTTGGCACATTACTCTCTGAAAGTACTTTACCCAATGACTACTATATATCAGAGCACTTTGGATGTCAATCAAGTACTTCAACTAATTGAACTTGTTGGAGCACAGGAAAAATAATTTAGGTATAAGATTTAATTTATTAGAAAGTTACAAATTACACTCACAAAGTTAATGACAAAAGTAACACCCAACATATAGAAGAATAAAACAGACATAAATTTACATGGTTCCACAAAGTTCGCCTACCTCCATGAGAATTTTCTTTTTTCAATTATGATAGAATTTTATCAGTGCATGTTAACCCTTGAATTTGACATGCCCAAACTCAGGTCAAAAAACCCCTTATACAACCTCTATCATAACTACTAAAGAGATACTCACTCCACCCCTTTGTATTGCTTCACTCATACTCACAATAACTACCCTACAAGAATCAAAAGTTCCACGAGTGTCCTTTCTATCAAATAATCAAATAAATACCTATATTTATAATAGAAAATTACTTGACTTCTTCACTTAAAACTAGTAAGCCTAATACAAGGAGTCATAATCTAGTCAAACTTGGCCTCTCGATAACTGAGTCAAATCACAACCTGTGTCGAGCCTATGAAAGAGTATGCCCGAGTGCAACTGAGAAGATCAAATGACCCAACGGAACAGGAAATGACCAAGTGTAGTTGACTACAGAACCTGCCCGTCGTTGCTAAAGCAAACAGCCAAAGCTTTCCTGTTGATTTAACCTCCACATTGACGAGGTTTTTCATCTCAACAATTGTCCATAACTCTATCGCCAAACCAAATCCCATTGGCCTTCATTTTGTAATAGAACATGTGTTTATATTTGTGTATGGGATCACTCGTATGTTAAGTTTTGAACTTAGAGATATTGTGATATGCCAGATTTGAACTTAAGGTTTGTAGTATATATGAAACGATGAATGATGGGATCTGTCATGGCATGTAAATTACACTTTTGTTAAAGTTTTTTTAACACTGAATCCATTGCTATTTCTGATAAGTTTGAGAAAAAAATTCTGATGGACCTAATGATTGTATTGTTGGTTAAGATTAAAACTGAATTGAGTGTCACTTCAACTTAAGTGCTTTTCTAAAATGGGTGTCACATTAATATTTATATCTAAATTTTAAAATTATATATCATATGGGATTTGAAACTTGCAAATAATAAAATGTGGTGCTATCAATTAGTTCACGACGAAAATAAATAATAAATTAATAAAATTTTAATTTTTATTTATTAAAAATATATAAAAAAAATTTAGTTTAGGGTTTTGGGGCTACCCCCTCAAGTGGGGGTCGAAACTCGTGTATCAAAAAATGACACCCGTGCCGTCGTGCGAGTAACCCCAATGTGGGGTATATGACCCCCACCTGCCCCTAATCCTCAATATCTGTTTTTGCAATGTATTTAAGAGCGCAAAAATGATTGCTCCAAGTTATGATAAATTAAAGACTTAATTTGGCCTAACTCGTATGATTTTTTAATTTATTCAACATAATCAACCTAATTTTAGTATTAAAAAATTTTATTTGATGTTACTTAAACATTATTGTAATTACAA
The DNA here is from genome assembly GCA_018894105.1 of Jacaranda mimosifolia. Taxonomy (NCBI): domain Eukaryota; kingdom Viridiplantae; phylum Streptophyta; class Magnoliopsida; order Lamiales; family Bignoniaceae; genus Jacaranda; species Jacaranda mimosifolia. The sequence goes on from CM032127.1 coordinate 392,477, forward strand.
ATTTCAAACCTCTTATTGCAAAATTTAGCATCGCCCCCACCATGGATTAAAAAATCAGATCGGATCGGACCGGCCGATTGCCCGGTCCGATTTTTTCAAAAAATCAAAAAAAACCAAAAAATGAATATTTTTTAAAAAAACGTCTGGTTCGAACCGGTTCAATCGGTGAACCGAATCGATTTTTTATTTTTAATTTTTATTTTTGTTTGGCCTAAGTACTAAAGTTAAAGGCCAATGTATAAGCAAGAAGTCAAAATAACTTAATATTAGTCAATTTTCATTATTCCCAATTTCTCACAAACTTTAAACTTTAAACTTAGTATCTCCAAAAATTTGGATTGTTATGTTAAAGAATATCATTTGATCTCTTTATATTTTATATTTTGATATTTTGCTAATTTTTAAATACTATATATAATATAAATATATATAACATAATTATGACATTACGGTTCAATTACGGTCTAACCAACGATTGAATTAGTTAACCGTAAATCGATAAATTTTTCGATTTAATGAACGATCCAATTTTTCAAACACTGACCCCACTAGGCCTAAAGTGACCCCAAATCAGAGAAACATTTACGGATCTCACGAGATATTGGATACAAACCTACAGTAGAAGGCGCACCGATTTGTTTCACGCTTTCTTCCAAAAACTGGAAAGTGAATACGATATTAGCTTTTCAATTAGGATTATTAGTTATTACATCAAAACTTTAATTCGGATCAGACATTGCAGAGAGAAAAGGGTGTGGGATGGCGATACTGTACGCGCTGGTGGCGCGTGGCTCGGTGGTGCTGGCGGAATTCAGCGCTACCTCCACCACGGCGAATGCGATCGCGCGACAAATTCTTTAGAAGATCCCGGGAACCAATGATATGAACGTTTCGTACTCGCAGGATCGGTATATTTTCCACGTCAAGCGCACCGATGGGCTCACCGTTCTTTGTATGGCAGACGACACCGCTGGAAATACGCTAACTTTTCTTATCTTTTAATGTGATGTGTAGGTCTTGTCGTTCGAGTTTTGACCTGAATTTGATTTGGTTATCGTGGACTTTAAGATGTTCGTAATTTTGCTTTTTGAATTCGGACGTTGACAGCTGGACGAACTCAACCTTGAACAATGTCATATGTGATGATTTTCTGAATTTAGTCTTTTTAGTTCATTTATGATCTGAAAAGGTACGTAGGAGTTGTTGTAATTCATGCAATTTGCTCGCTTCCGTTTGTGCCTCTGTGCCTGGTTTTGCTTGATGGATTGTTCTTTCGAGTGAAACTATTCAGAAAGCTTTTATTTTAATTATGTGGATGGATCAAGTTATTTGCAAGTTGAATAGTCAGAAGTCCGGTCTTGTCGTTTTGATATTATTGTGGCTTTTGTTCGTGGGCAAGGCTAACAAAATGGAAACTATCTATTCTAATTAAATTGGTTTTGTTCTGCCAACATCATGTTAAACAGAAACCTATTGTTCGTTCATTCGGCAATTGCATGATCTGCCCTTCCTATGATGTCATTTGCATGATACGCCCTTTCTCGAATTGTCATGTGCTTGACTGAAATCGTTTTTTCGGACTATGAATCTGTACAGGGAGAATTCCTTTAGCATTTCTTGAAGAAATTCATCAAAGATTTGTCAGGACCTATGGTCGAGCTGTGTTGTCTGCACAAGCATACGCCATGAATGATGAATTTTCAAGGGTCCTCGGCCAGCAAATGGAGTATTACTCAAATGACCCAAATGCTGACAGGATAAACCGACTTAGAGGCGGAATGAGCCAGGTGATGGTCGACCTTCAAATGTTTGGCCTCTTTCTGCTGTTGAATCCTTTTCTTTTGTATACCAAGTCTTAGATGCACTGGGGTTGCCATGTTTCCAGTTTGATGTGGTTTTTCCCCGAAATGGTCACGTTCAATTGTTTCTGGTGGTGAATGCATTAGATCTTTATTTGCTGCATTCCTTGCTTCGATAAGGAAGCTAATAATATTAGATTATTTGTTCAATATATTCATATGTTATTTCAATGTTTTGCCGCATCTTAAGCTTCTTGCTTTTCAATAAAGTGACTGCTAACATATATAGTTTCCTAGCTCTACCCTTCGTGTGCTTCTATTATGCTATCGAGTACTAGCAAAAGTAAAAGTTTATTTGGTTTATTACAAGTACGAAATGTCATGATCGAGAATATCGATAAAGTTTTAGAGAGAGGCGACAGGTTGGAATTGTTGGTTGATAAAACAGCCAATATGCAAGGAAACACTTTTTGCTTCAGGAAGCAAGCTCGACGTTTTAGAAACACTGTCTGGTGGAGAAATGTGAAGCTGACATATATTAGTCAAACTCAGCACCTTATTTGTTCTGAAATTATAGAGAACTCTGGCCTGAAAAATAAAATACGGTCTATATATTGTACTTTAAATTAATTAATCATGTTCTTTTCACTGCTTACTTATAAAATATTTTATAACTTCCAAAGACAAATTATAAGTCTAGGAACTTATAAGCTCCAGACAAATTATAAGTGTTAGAACTTAGGAGGATACTTTAGGTGAAATTTCCGCACAAAAGCATCTTTTCATCCTATGCTAATTTAGAAGAATTTATCTGGATCAAAACCTTGCCGCCTAGTAGCATATAAAATATTCATTATATAAATAAATCTTTAAAATTTTATTTCGATGAGATGAACCGCAAATGTGCAATTACTTTGCATACTGGATTTAGGCTGTCTTTTTTTATTATGGTAGTCACCTCTACCCATCTTTTATGCTAAACTTGACCACAGGTCCTCTGTCCCATTGCCTTTTTCATCAAAGGGTTGTTATAGTATTCATACCTGCAAAAGTGACGGGTTCTTTTGACATAAAAATATATTGAATAACCTCAAATTAAATATTTATTCTTTTTGAAAAGAAAAAGATAGTAAAAAAAGTCCTTAAGAGAAGTACTTTATATAACCATCCCCGTTCCCTTAGGAAAAGCACAGGGCATAGCCCCCCAGGCAATGTCCTTCCTATAGTACTTGCCACAATTCACAATATTTATTTGGTTGGAAATGTTATGCATTGAAATTTTGATAACACAAAATATATGTACATTTTTTTGGGTTGGTTGTGTGATTTTTAAAATTAGAGGAAATAAAATCTAAATCTTTAAAAATCATGAAATTGTATTCGAAAATTATGAATCAAACTATAAAAAAGATTAAGCTCATAATATTGAACTACATTTTGTGATGCATTCTTACTTTTTTAAATAATAGATACACATGTAATTATTAATATATAACTCATATGAATTAAAGAAAGAAGATTAAGCTAGACCACTCCATTAGTAAGCAATGCTATCCAAATTCACTTAAAACTTTTTTTCCTTTCCAATTGACCTTTTCGTAATAGGATAAATACTTGCCAGCCTAATTAGGTTTGAATAGAAAAGTCCACAGGACTTGCTGCAGTTGTTAGTATTGATAGACTTTAGCTCGTATGAATTAAAAAAAGAAGAAAATTAAACTGAAACAAACGAAAAAAATAAAGCCCACGATAAGTGTAAACAATAAGGCCAAAGGTAAAAGGGAGGCAACGTACAAATTTCTTACTCATTCTTCTTAATTTATTCACATTAACAGCCAACTCTCAACTTAAATATCGAAAAGCTTTTGTTGGGTAAATCTTTAATTAATTGCTTCTTGAATTTTACTATTTTGCAAAGTAGATTAATTTGTGAGCTCATGAGATCTAATCTAATTACTATTAAATTAAATATAATATAAATATTTTAAAATGTTGGATCTTATCAGTCACGAAGGTTCAATGCATGTTTGAGTATATCTCACGATCTTTAAGTATATGTGAAATTAAATAAATAAAAAACTTATATTTAGTACTTTTGTTTCTAAAATAATATTTTTTTTTTAAATAAAATTTATGCATACATGTGTAGTAAAAATTCGTTAAAATTTGAATTATAAACCGAATATATACAAGAGTGAGGGTTATACTGGTGACCGAATTGGTTACTCCACTCTAAAATAACCAAGTTTATGCTTCGGGTTTCTTCCATTTGCAATGAGCCTATTACAATCCTTTCCATGTGTACAAGTATGTACAAGTATGTAAAATTTGAACTCTTTTTAAAACTTTACATACTATTTTGTCAGTATATATACATATATATATATATATATATATTAGAGCCTTGCTTTATCTCTTTGAAAATTATTATGAGACATGGTCAGTTGTATTTATAGAAAATACACCTGTCAAATTTTTAAGTTTATAACACTTGGTATAATTTAATCTATCAATATATATTTTACTTTTTATTTTTAAAAATGTTCATTTCCTTAAAAGATTAACAACTTCTTTTGCTATTCATTTTTTATGCTATTTGTGTACTATAACATGAAATCCAATTATATTTATATAAAAAATTTGAAATAAATGTAATAATTTATTCTTTTCTATATTTTCTTTTCACATTCTAATTTCATACTTATATTCTCTCATTAATTTTTTTTTACTATAAGTTTTAAACTTATAATTTCTTTATCAATTTATTATTATATTAACTTTATATTATTAATGTCAAATTCTTTTCTTCACTTATTTGATTTCTAAGTTGTGAGTCAAATTAAAGGTTTCTTATTAACTTATATTTTAATATTGATTTTAACTTTACAATTATTTTATAGATTTATTTTGATTTTTTAATCTTTATTTTCTTTTTAGTATCTCTATATTTTGAAAATAGGCACATAATTACTCTATATTTCTATGTGCATATATAGCAAAATTTAATTGAACAATATTTATATTATTATATGTGTTTTAGAATATCATTATACATGCTATTAATAAATAAATAATTTATATACATATACTTGTTATGATTGTGAACCATGAAAGACATGTATAGTTGTAAGATGGTCATTTTTCAATTTAATAAATAATAAAATTGTGCTTAACATTATTTGCCTTATTTTTTCATTTTTTTGGAAAAAACACAAGCAACAAGGTTAATGTCTAAATTTTGGGTGGTTCCCCAAGTACTCATGCGGGACTCCAAAGTTTTCTTGGTTGAGATTCCCATTTCCTGTAATTTTGGAGTATTTTTCTATAGAAATTTCACCATTTGGATCACATAGGGCATATTTATATGGCTGTATATCGTAATGCTCTCAACAAAGGGAAAGGTAGCCTCTGTGAGTCTCAATATGATTTTGTTCCTATTATTACAAACATATGATTCATGAGAAAATAAAAAAATAGATCGAATTGAGTATGTCTTATTCTTAAAAGGATAGTTTCACCAGTCAAAATCATACCATCATATCCACTTTTTCTCTGCATACGACTAGGTAGACATAGAATATCTCAGTTAGATTTAGAGGAAATAAATGAGAAAATGAAGATCAAGCAGTTATATACATGAAAGAATGAGTCCTGGCCTGGGAATATATAAATTGTAAGCGTCTCAAGAGATTGAGAACCTTTAAAAAGAAAATAAAGTCCAGGATGGTGCCGCTTTCTCAGACCACGATTTAGGATTAGATTCTTTCATTTGAAGGAAGGTTATGAAATTTTTGAACTTCCATTTTGATAGGACCTGATCATAAAGCATAAGTAATTGAATCGATTACCTAGCTTTGAGGTTGCAGTTAAGACTAGAGGTGTCAAATGGGCCAAGCTAGACCGAGCTAGCTCGACTCCTTTAATAGGTGGTTCACGGCGGTCTCAAGTCAGCCAGCTTGCGGGCCATTCAATATTCAAACCATGATGGACTGAAAGTTAAAAAATTCAGCTCGGCTCAAAACCAGTCCACCATATAGGTGAGTCGGTTTATATATGAGTCAGGCTAGGTGGGCCAGCTTGTGGGTTTGCCCGCGAGTTTTTTTTTTTTTTTCCCTCACTTTGAAAATAAATTTAAAAATTTCAAGTTTTTATACTTATGTGATTATTAATGTTTTTTCAACACTTATAATTTTTTAAACAACTTAATAATATATACTTATGTAATTTAAATATTTTACAGTACTTAAATTTTTGCAAAAACTTAGAAATTTATACTTATACTAATTTTTTTAATCAATTAAATTTTTTCAAAATACAACCAAATAAGGTGGTGAGGGGTTTAGTGTGGATCTCTCTATCCATCATTAATTTAGAAAAAATAATTATGTAGAGGTGGATTTGACCAAATCTCTAAATAAAAATACATAAGAATAATAAAAAGAAATAAACAACTTTGTAATATTTAAACATCTAAATATAATCAATGATAAATCGGTTGTACACTCAAGTAATCCAAATCGCTCTCGGATTGAGATGTAGTGGTGGATGTGGTTTCAAGTCATTTGTCATCGTCTTCTTTAAATTGAGGCAATATGGTCTTCACATTTCTAAAATTTTTGTTTCTATACTCTTGGTATAGCTAATCCTTTCAAAGAATACAAAACTTGATCAAATTAGGATTGTAACAGCTACTTTCCCTTTTTCTTTTCTTTTTTCTTTTTTAAGTTTATATTCTAATTTATAATTTTTATAAATTTATTAATTATATTTCTTATATTAATTCTTAATTTATAATTTAAAAATTATAAGTCCTTAATTATTGATTTATAAATTTATAAATTAATAGATTATAAATTATACATTCTTAATTATAAATTATAAATTTATAATTTTTTAAAATTAATAATTTATATTTTGTAATTTAAAAATTGTAAATTCCTAAATTTTCAAAAATTATAATTTATAATTTAAATTACAAAAATATTGCAGGCTAAGCAGGCTAGCCAGCGAGCTGGCCCATTTAGCCCACAAGTTGGGCCAGCCAGAGGTCCTTCACGATCCACATGCCGAGCCGATCCCGAGCTGCAAAATTAAGCTCAGAATGGGTTTTCAAACGAGTCGGTCCAACCCAACCCTGCCCATATTAAAAAATTAAATGAGCCGAACTGGGCTAGTTTTTTCACAAGCCAGCTCGGCCCGTTTTGACACCTTAGTTTTGATCATCTATTTCAATTTTGTGTCTGTGTGTGTGTGTGTGTGTGTGTGTGTGTGTGTGTGTGTGTCAAATATATTTGATCCACAATCAATTATTTTTGTAAGAAAATATTTAATACATTTTGCAAATACTCATAAAATGGAATAAGAGATGAAATATGTATTGAAATAGAAAATTTAAATTGTTTTGCTCCATCATAATTTGAACATACCATACTCATAGCATCAACACTCAAAAAGGTAGAATTGCATCTTTCCATGCTTCGCTTATATATTATTTTTCATTAAAAGAAAAAAGAAAAAAATCGCAAGATTCTTATTTTCTTCCTTCATCGGTACAAAAAATTCAGATAAATGCATCAAGTGAATTAAAACACGCAAATCCACAAATGCATAAACATACCAAAGTGAAAGATACTCCATCTACCTGGAATGAAAGTGTTGCACCGGCAAATTACCTCCAACAAAATCCTCAAAGCATCAGCACATGCCCTCTAATCTTACATTTAAACAAGGTACTCAAGTAGATGGGAAGAAACGCCTTCTCTCCTCATCCAGACTAATCGTCCACATAAGTGCCAGCAAATTTATTTTCCAAAATGAATTTAACTTTGGTTGGGCTTTTTTTTTTTTTTTTTTTTTTTCTTCATATAGGTGTAAAATGAACATTTTATGTATCAACTCTATCAATTTTAATGGCCGACAGTTAACATAAGAGATAATTATAATTTTTTCATAGCTATAGATATTTTTAAATAAATTAAACCTCAAAGGATGTAAATCATTAGTCCTAAAAATATCGACAAAGAATCAATATTCTGAGCATTGTTACTAAGTCATGCATCAAAAGAACTTAGTTCTTAATATGATTAGACATAGAAAGTTTTTCCTCGAAATTACAGTGTATTTACCTTTATGTTATAAGTAGTTACTAGCTTTTAGTTATTATATGATTATATTTGAATCTTGAATTTTAGTGAGGAGAACACAAAGAAATTTTTTTCCACATATCAAATGATGTAACTTTGTGTTATATTTTATTTTTTTTTATTTTTATGTTTTCATCTCTTTTTTCTTATTAAAATCCTTAATCCAAACTAGGGATTAAATTATGAAATTGCATATCTAGATAAAGGCAAATAGCATTCCCCCCATTCCCACTATTTAACCATTTTAGCACATTATTCTCTAAAAGTAATTTAAAATTTGGCTTTGCAGTATAAAAGTTTCTATCTTCAGAATTGTTTTTCTTTTTTCCTTTTTTGCCCAAAGAAATGGCCTACTAGCCTTCAATATAATCTATTTTGTTTACAGGGTACTGTTATAACTATCTTGCATGTTTTCAATGCATTAACCATACAAAGAATTGTTATATTAATGACAAATAATGAGTGATAATATAAAATTCATCACTAATGATAGGTATTAAGTAACAATAATTTTTTTTTTTATCATTGATAATATCTTTTATATATGTGATAATAATTTTTTTTTTTGTCACAATATGGCTTAATATGACAAAAACTAATGTTCTTAAATTGTCACTATTAATAATTAGTGACATTCCTATAGTAACAATCTAGTGATAATAAAAATTATTATTATAATTTGTGATAAAAATTTTATTGCTGCTCATCTCAGTATAAATGTGTCACAATTGACATTAATGATGACAACTTAAACACTATTCTTGCTAGTAAAAATTACTAAGATGACAAAATAAAAATCTTTTGTCATCTTAGTGATAACTTTTACACTGTTATTTATTATTTTATAACCATTTTTTTCTGCAGTATAATTAAATCAATTCTATTTAAATAAAAAAATTATTAAAAAAATTCTCATTATTTTCTCTTTCCCCTCTATTTTGAGCTTTTTATTTCTTCATTTTCTCCAACTATACTATTTCTTTGTCTCTTTTCCACTCTAAATTTTTTCGGCTATATTATCTTATACAATGAATTCAAATAAATACATTTAAATAATTAAAAAAATAAAATTGCGCTATAGAAATCAAATAAATAACATATGAGAGAAGCAGCGGCATTTGTAAAGTAGTAATTCAGACAGATAGGTATCAACATTCAATCTAAATCTTGTGGCTTGAATACAATCTACAGTAAAGCAAAAACTCTAGTTTGCCCCTAATATTTTATTTTTATTACAAGTAGCTCCCCTCTCCAATTTATACAAAGGCCAAATCAACCCAAAGGAAGAATATACAGAATTAATTATATCACATTTAAACAAAACATGGTTAACTTTTTCTTGACTTATTACAGCTTCCAAATTGAAACGATGATAACCAGAAACAACAATTTATTTATAAAACTCCAAAGCAAAGCAAAGATTAACATACGAATATTTCACATGAACCCAACAAATTGAAGCTTTACAATAACATAAGATATGGAACACACTTTAAACAGGAAAATCACTTTGTCAAATGGCTGCATCTTTATTTAGTACCTCTGACAGCTTAAAGCCTCAGCATTTTGCCTATGACTTGAACTTCTACAAACTTGAACCAAGCTTGCCTCTACCTCGTTTTCAACACCAGAATTCCAATGACCCCCCAAAATCCCGTGGCAAAACCACCAATTATAAATGAATAAAAACATACCTTATCAGCTGTATCTCTGTTTTCCCCTGCTGCATGAGTTTCAACATTCGGTGGTGCTTTTGTTGCATCATTGTTGTGACATTCCCTCGGCAATGGAGCTCCACAGAGCTCAGGATTGCCATCATAAATTGAAGGGTCGTTAAGAGTTTGTAGTTGTGGTCCTGTGGGGATCAATCCTGATAAATTGTTGTTCGACAAGTTCAGATAACTTAGGAAGATCAAACGAGATAAACTGTCTGGAATCCTTCCAATTAAATTGTTGTTTGAAAGATCAAGAGATTCCAATGACTTCATTTCTCCAATCTTTTTAGGAATTGATCCTCCCAAATGATTATAGGATAAATTGAGACCAATCAAGCCAAATAGGCTTGTCAGCTCTGAGGGAATTTCTCCAACAAGATGATTACTTGAAAGATCCAAATTGACTAGATACCTTAAGGTTGTGGTATACTCCCGTGCCAATCCTTTCACCACTTGACTCAAACTCTCACCAGCCAATTTGCGACGAGAACAAAGATCACGATAATTACAAGAAGATTCTTTCCTGACCATATGCATCTTGACCATGCCTGAGAAATTGCCGAAGCAATGTGGAATTTTTCCCGTCAACTTATTATTTGCAAGATCCATTACTTGAAGTTCGGACAATTGACAAAATACAGAAGGAATCGCACCATCAAACTCATTGCTCCTTAGCCTAAGAGCCACCAACCAAAGCAGGTGCTTTCCAATCCATTCAGGTAGGTTTCCTGATAACTTATTGTCTCCAACATCTAGAACCGATAACCATGTGCAATTCTTTAATGTAGAGGGAAGTGCCCCTACAAAACTGTTGTTGTTCAATTGTAACCAAGACAACAAGTAAGATCCTCCAATGGAGTTTGGAATGACCCCTGAAAGGTCATTGGATGACAATCTTACAGTTCTCAAGGAAGAAAAGTTGGACCAACAGTTTGGAAGATTACCGGATAAATGGTTCTTGGATAGATCTAGAGTTTGTAAAGCTCCCATTTCGCATAATGAATCAGGCATTGAACCATTTATAAAATTTTGGGCCAAAAGCATATTATTTAGGAGAGGTAACATGTGACCAATGTTCGTTGGAAGATGATTTATCATGTTATCGGAAAGATCCAAGAATCTCATACTGGAAGCAAGCTCTGGTATTGGTCCATTAATATGGTTGTGGGATAGGTCCAATGTGTACAAATTTATGGAATGCAGCCATTTTGGCAAGGTTCCTGTAATGCTACAGTTGGATAAATCTAGCCCAAAGAGTGCTTTTTGGGATTTAAGCCATGGTGGAAATTGGCCTTCAATTTTACAAGATCCCATCGAGAGCTTTTTTAGTTGAAAAGGAGGCACCCAATCATATCCCACTCTAAATTTTAACAAGTTAGAGTTTAGGATAAGGTATTCTAGCTTTGACAGCTTAGCAAAGTGAGCCTCTGAGAGTGTACCGTTGAAGGAATTAGAAGATAGATCAATGCTCTCAATATCTGATAGTTGTCCCAAAGAAATTGGGATTTCTCCACTTAGTTGATTGTTAGAAAGAGTCAAGCTTCTCAAGGCTTTCAGATTTTCAAGCGATGATGGGATTTGACCGAATAACTGATTAGATGAAATATCTAATTCAGTTAAAGCTGATAATTTTCCAAGAGAAGTCGGAATAGGACCACTGATATTTATATCCAAAAGGTCAAGATACATCAACTGTCTGAATTCACCAAGCTCTTCGGACAAATGACCATAAAAAGTATTACCCCGCAAAATTAGACTCTCTAAGTTGTCACTCCAGCATCGGGACAAGTTTTTAAAGGCTCCTGAGATATCCCCATGAAATTTATTATAACTCAGATCCAATGATTTCAAGTGGCATTTATCCCACATGAATTCGGAGATCCAATCTGCCTTGTGGTGAAATGAGTTGTCAGCAAGGTTTAGATGGAAAAGGTTCCTTAATCTTATAAGAACATGAGGATCTGAAGAGTTATAGAAGTTCCATGAAAGATCAAGAAATCTTAGTGAAGTCATATTGTGGAGAAAGTAAGGCAATTCTCCGTGAAATGAGTTCCAACTCAGATCAAGGTGCCGGACGTTAGTAAACGCCATAGAATTCCGCAAAAAATGGCTAGAGTGATAGTTGTTATGTGAAAGATCAAGAAATCTTAGTGAAGTCATATTCTGGAGAAAGTAAGGCAATTCTCCTTCAAATGAATTCCTACTCAAATCAAGGTGCTGGACGTTAGTAAACGCCGTAGAATTCCACAGAAAATGGCTAGGTAGATTTGTGTTATCAAGTTCACAGTATTGCATTCTTAACACTATTAAAGAAGGAAGCAAGCTGAGTACCTTAAATAAATCTTTTATTCTGTTGAGGTAGACATAACTCATATCAAGAAGCTCCAGCGATGAAAGATTAATGGTCCATTCGAGATCATCGACTACCAGGGAGCTTGCAGAACCACCAAGATCAAGTACGCGCAAGCTGGACAGGTTGCCAATATGGTGCGGAACAACGCCAACAAAGTTTCCATTAGAGAGATTAAGATACCGCAGCTGCTTCATTGATCCAAGAAACGCAGGTATGGTGCTGTCCTGAAAGTCATTGCAGCTCAAGTCCAGATAACTCAGATGCTTCAATTCCAATAGTGAAGAATCAACAATTTGGCCTTGTAACATTTTATCATGGTTTCTTGTTTTGAAATCATAAAATTCTGTAATGTTGCCAGGTCTGAGATCGAGCTTGATAACATGCCCTGTAACTTTGTCGCACGTGACGCCATGCCATGCACAACAATCTTCGCCATCCCATGATGATAGCCTATTGGAAGGGTCTGAAAGGCTCGCTTTGAACTTCATGAGGGCTTTCCTCTCCCCTGCAATGCAACCGGAAGTTGCATTTTGGGCCAAACAGCAAATTGCAAACTCCACAAACAACAAGATGATGGGAAGGAGAACTGCACAAGAGTACATATTCTTCCCCATATTGATTGATTCAAAAATTAAACTAGTAATTAATTTCTAGAAGAGAAATAAAAGATTATATTTTTTTGTAGTAGAAAGCATACAGAACAATTTCTTCTAATTAAGACATATACATATAGTGGTGATCATCGTGGGTGTTTAACTAATTCACCCACATCAATCACTAGTCATCAACCCGTAATATACACGCTGATAGACTTGGACTGGACTAAACCCCCCATTGTGTGGTTGTAGTCAATTTGATTGATAAGTTAGTTGGAATTAACATTGAACTGGACATCAATGGTCGTTTATGGATGAATGGTGTTCTTAGAATGTGAAGGATAATTTTTTTGAAAAAGACAAGTGACAATGCAAAATTTTTATCTAATATTGTATATTAATTGATAATAAATGTATCACTAACTAATTATTATTAATAATAAGTTGAATATAATTTTTGTGACAATTTTTATATGGTTATTTATCATCAAGTTTCTTTTTCTGTTTAGTATCTCTATCTTCTAAAAATAGGCATATAATTACTCTCCTATCTCAATATGCATACATCTAAAAATTTAATTGAACAATATTTATATTATTTTATATATCTTAGAATATTTGTGTACATGTTATTAATAAATACATAATCTATATATGTGGCTATTATAATTGTGAATCATGAACCATGAAATATATGCATAATGGTAAGGGGTCATTTGTCAATTTAATAAATGACAAAAATTGTGCTTGACATTATTTGTCATTCTTCAAACCACCCTACCCCACCCTCCACCCCCACAATAGGATTGATGTCTAAGCCTTATCATGCAACTCTTATTCTATAAGTGGACTTTAAATTTTAGAGAGGAAAACATCAAGAAAAAATTCTTTTACAATTCAAGTGATGTAATTTTGTATTTTAATTTTTTTATTTTTGTATGTTTCGTCTCTTTTTCCTTATTAGAATTCTTTCATCAATATATATATATATATATTTGAATCTTTCTTTATCTATTTGAATAATATTATGAGATATGACTGATTGTATCAATAAAAAATATACTCATTAATTTTTTAAGTTTATAACACTTGGTATAATTTAACCTATCAATAGATATACAATTTTATTTTTTATTTTAAAATTTTTTCATTTGCTTAAAAGTTTAATAACTTGTTTTGTTATTTTTTTTTTAATGCTATTTGTGTAATATAATATGAAGATCCAATTATATTTATATAAAAGATTTGAGCTAAATGTAATAATTTATTTTTTATATATTTTCTTTTTACATTTTAATTTCATCCTTATATCCTCTCATTAATTTTTATTTTAAAATAAGAGTTTTTAATTACTTTATCATTTATTATTTTTTTAACATTGTATTGCTAATATCAAACTCTTTCTTTACTTATTTGATTTCTGAGTTGTGAGTCAAATTAAAAGGTTTCTTATTAACTTACATTCTGATATTGATTTTAACTTTATAACTATGTTAATAATTTATTTAATTTTAATTTTTTTTTATTTTTTTTATCACAATTTTGTCTTGGCTGAATTGATGTTTAATCAAAAATTAAAATTATATAAGATTAGTTTGTAGAGTCAAGTCTTCAACCCGTGGAAGGCATGCTGGTTGACTTGGGCTTCAGCAGACCCAATTTTAAGCTTCTAGTCAAGTTTGTTGAGCTAGCTGAAAGTGACAATTGAACTTGCCATCAATGGTCATTTATGAGTGAATGGTATATATACTCGTTATGATTGTGAACTATGAAAGATATGTGTAAAGATCAGAGGGTCATTCATTAATTAATTAATAAATGATAAAAATTGAGCTTAACATTATTTCCCCCAAAATTAAAATAGCTTTAATGCCCCAAATTTTTAACACTGTCTTCATACATTGATTTTGCATTCAAAGACATAATTTTCGTCAACATCACCCCATGATTTCCAAGAACCCTTGTAGAAAGACCCAGTGATTAGAAAAGATGCAACAAATACAATTCAAGCTCATAAACTCCATTTATTAAAAAGAATTTTTGGTGGTTCCCCAACTATATATATATATATATATACACACAAGACTCCATAGTTCTCCTTGTTGAGTTTTTCTTTTTCTCTAATTTTGGAGCTTTTTTTTAGCAGAAATTTCATTATTTGGATGACATAGGGCATATATTTACATGGGCCCATATATATCATAATGCTCTCAATGGAGAAAAATGTAACCTCTTGTGAGTCCTAGTAATTCTCCATGTCAAAATCATATAATCATATCTAGAGTGTAAATGGATAGGACATACTATTTTCCTATTCGTATCCATTTAACTTTTCAAAATATTTGGATATGGATACGGATATGATGGATATTTAAAAATAACATTCAAATTCGTATTTGTTGAATATCGATCGAATTCGGATATATTCATAGTCGATTATAATTATTCAAATACATTCATATTTTATTAAAATTATCCATATTCAAATTATTATTTTATATTCATATTCGACAATAATTATTTAGATATTTATTTATGAATATCCAAATACATGAATCTATGAACCTATAACTAATACACATTTTAATTAATAGAAGAAATCATATAATTTCATTAAAAAAGAAAGCAATCAAACAAATAGTATAATTTCTAATTAACAATTGACTTTATAATTAAGTATTAGCACTTATTCATAATAATAATGGTATTTAAATATACTAATTATAAAGTCAACCAACAATTATTATGTTGATTAACTTTATTCTTCAATTTTTTTTTCTCTAGATTACAATAATTTTTTAAATTTATTCTTTTTTCTTCTCAATTCTTCAATTATAATTTATATATATACACATATATGAATTATGATATTTTTATTGAAAAATATAAATAATATATTATTTAATAAATATATATTCAGATTGGGTATTAAACGGATCGAATACATATTTATCATATCTGTATCTATTTATAATCGAATATATACTAATCGAATAAGGATAATATTCACTTTAAACGAATGTAGATAAATTTTGCATAAACGAATACGAATACGAACGGTAAATGAATTTTTGAATATCTATTTATAGCTTGAGTCATATCCATTTTGACTCCACAGACTATAAGAACATAAAAGATCTTAATCAAATTTAGAGAAAATAAATGAGCAAATGAGATCAAGCAATTATATATATAAAAGAATGGGTCCTTGCAAGGGAATATATAAATTATAAGTGTCTCAGGAGATTGAACCTTTTTCAAAAGGAAATAATGTCTAAGATTTAGGATTAGATTCTTTCATTTTAAGGGTGGACAAGGAAAAGTTTTCAACTACCATTTTGACAGCACCTAGTCATAAAGTATAAGGAGCAGAATGATTTACAATGCCTAATTTGAGGTTGCAGTTTAAATTCTCTGTTCTAATAACACAATCAACTATATGATGGGAAGGAGAACTGCACAAGAGTACATATTCTTCCCCATATTGGTTGATTCAAAAATTAAACCAGTAATTAATTTCTGGAAGAGAAAGAAACGATCATATTTTACGTATTAGAAAGCGTACAGAGTAACTTCTTCTAATTAAGACATATATATATATATATGTGTGTGTGTGTGTGTGTGTGTGTCTATATAATTAACTATAGTGGTGGTCATCATGAGTGTTTAACCAATCCATCCACATCAATCACTAGTCATCAACCCGTAATATACAGGTGGCAGAAAAGATGTGTCAAAGTTGTTTTGGTATATAGGTTGTCAGCCACCGCCTGCGTGCGGTGGGAAGACTGGGGTCCCCTCCCCTCGGCGGGTTTACCTGCTGTAAGATTAATTATATAATCAAGGATATGATTATATGTGCTTATGGGTTCAACTGATTGTTATGCTTTAACTTAGAAATGTTGAGATATGTTAAGTTAAATATAAGATTTGCAGCATGTATATATTGTGTTTTATGGGATAACACTTTGAACTTGTATCTATTCACAGTTTAGAATTGAGGTTGTTGATGTGTTCAATATCAATAGACGACTTATTACATGTATATATATTACCTTAGTGGAAATTTGTTGAGGTTGAAGCATGTTGTTGTCTTTGATAATTTTGAAAATTTTCTTCTGGGCTTATTGACTATGTTGTGGGTTATGATTTAAAATTGAATTGGTGGCATCTCAACTTGGGAGGTATCATGAGTGGGGCGTCACAATTTAATTTATATATTACATGATAGAAGAAATTTTTTGAATTTTAATGCCTGTAATTTTCTTTTCAACCATAAAAAAGTCTACTATTTAACTTTTATTTGTCGCTAAATTTATAAACTCTTATATCTTTTTATTTATTACTTAGTTTAAGTTATCCAATCATTTATTTTTATTTTTATTTTTATTTTTAAATTCTATTTTTGCTCATTTAATTTTATAATTTTATAAGATGAGATATATTAATTGTTCTTAATATTTTTTTTTATTTTGTTTCATCTTTATTAGTTACAATTTTCTCTCCAACCATTGATAAATTACATCATTTAATTTTTATTTTATTTAAATTATTACATATTTTGTATATTTTGCTCATTCTTTGAATCAACTTATTAATTTATTTGTTAACTTTTGCATTTCAACTTTAAATTCTCAAAAAAAATTTCATTCAATTTTATTATTGTATAGTATGAGATCTCTTATTTGGTTTTTAATATTTTTAAAATTCATTTTACTTTTCAAATATTTATAATTTTGAAAGTATGCCATTTATTTTTTATTTTCTATTCACATGCATGTAGTTACGTGTATATATATATATATATTAGAGCCTTTCCTTATCTATTTGAAAAATATTATGAGATATGCTCAGTTGTATTTATAGAAAATACATCCATTAAATTTTTAAGTTTATAACCCTTGGTATAATTTAATCTATCAATATATGTTTTACTTTTTATTTTTAAAAATTTTCATTTCCTTAAAAGATTAACAACTTCTTTTGCTATTCATTTTTTTATGCTATTTGTGTACTATAACATGAAGATCCAATTATATTTATATAAAAAATTTGAGATAAATGTAATGATTTATTCTTTCCTATATTTTCTTTTTACATTCTAATTTCATACTTATATCATCTCATTAATTTTCATTTTACTATAAGTTTTAAGCTTACAATTACTTTATCAATTTATTATTATATTAACTTTGTATTACTAATGTCAAATTCTTTTCTTCACTTATTTAATTTCTAAGTTGTGAGTAAAATTAAAGGTTTCTTATTAACTTATATTTTAATATTGATTTTAACTTTACAATTGTTTTATAAATTTATTTTTATTTTTTAATTTTTATTATCGTAATTTTGTTTTGATTTAATTCATTTTTAATCAAAAATTAAAGTTAAATAAGATAGTCTTCACCCCGTGAAATACACGCCGATTGACGTGGATGGGATTAAACCCTCTTTTAGGTTTGTAGTCAACTTTGATAACCTACCTAGAATTGACATTGACCTTGACATTATTTGTCATTCTTCGGACCCCGCCTCCAACCCCCCAACCCCACAATAGGATTGATGTCTAAGCATTATCGTGCGACTCGTATTCTATATTTGGATTTTAAATTTGAGGGAGGAAAACATCAAGATTTTTTTTTTTTGTACAATTCAAGTGATGTAATTTTGTATTTTAATTTTTGTATTTTCGTATTTTTCATCTATTTTTCCTTATTAGAATTCTTTCATCAGTATATATATATATATATATATATACTTGAATCTTTCTTTATCTATTTGAATAATATTATGAGATACGACTAGTTGTATCAATAAAAAATATACTCATTAATTTTTTAAGTTTATAACACTTGGTATAATCTATCAATATATATATATAATTTTATTTTTTATTTTAAAATTTTTTAATTTGCTTAAAAGATTAATAACTTCTTTTGTTATTTATTTTTTTATGATGTTTGTGTATTATAGTATGAAGACCCAATAATATTTATATAAAAGATTTGAGCTAAATATAATAATTTATTTTTTCTATATTTTATTTTTACATTATAATTTCATCCTTATATCCTCTCATTAATTTTTATTTTAAAATATGAGTTTTTAATTACTTTATCAATTTATATTTTTTTTAAAGTTTGTATTACTAATATCAAACTCTTTGTTTACTTATTTGATTACTAAGTTATGAGTCAAATTAAAAGGTTTTTTATTAACTTATATTCTAATATTGATTTTAACTTTATAACAACGTTAATAATTTATTTAATTTTAAATTTTTTTATTTTTTTGATCATAATTTTGTCTGGCTTAATTGATGTTTAATCAAAAATTAAAATTAGATAACATTAGTTTGTAGAGTCAAGTCTTCAACCCGCGGAAGACACGCTAGTTGACTTGGCCTTCAGTAGACCCAATTTTAAGCTTCTAGTCAAGTTTGATGAGCTAGTTGAAAGTGACAAGTAAACTTGCCATTAATGATCATTTATGGGTGAATGTTGTATGTACTTGTTGTGATTGTGAACCATGAAAGATATATGCAAAGGTAAGAGGATCATTTATCAGTTAATTAATAAATGATAAAAATTGAGCTTAACATTATTTCCCCAAAAATCACAATAGCTTTAATGCCTAAATTTTTAACCCTGTCTTCATACATTGATTTTTCATTCAAAGCCATAATTTCCGTCAACATCACCCCATGATATCCAAGAACCCTTGTAGAAAGACCAAGTGATTAGAAAAGATGCAGCAAACACAATTCAAGCTCATAAACTCCATTCATTAAAAAGAATTTTTGGTGGTTCCCCAACTCTCTTTCTCTCTATATATATATATACACACACAAGACTCCATAGTTCTGCTTGTTGAGTTTTCCTCTTTCTCTAATTTTGGAGCATTTTTTTAGCAGAAATTTCATCATTTGGATGACATAGGGCATATGTTTACATGGGCCCATATATATCATAATGCTCTCAATGAAGAAAAATGTAACCTCTTGTGAGTCCTAGTAATTTTCTATGTCAAAATTATATAACCATATCTAGGGGTGTAAATGGATAGGACATACTATTTTTCTATTCGTATCCATTTAACTTTTTAAATATTTGGATATGGATACAGATACGGATATGACGGATATTTAAAAATAATATTTAAATTTGTATTCATCGAATATTGATCGAATTCGAATATATCCATATTCAATTATAATTATTCAAATGCATTCATATTTTATTAAAATTATCCATATTCAAATTATTATTTTATATTCATATTCGACAATAATTAATTAGATATTTATTTATGAATATCCAAATACGTGAATCTATAAACCTATAATTAATACACATTTTAATTAATAGAAGAAATCATATAATTTCATTAAAAAAGAAAGCAATCAAACAAATAGTATAATTTCTAATTAACAATTGACCTCATTTATTAATTATTAGTACTTATTCATAATAATAATGGTATTTAAATATATTAATTATAAAGTCGACCAACAATTATTATGTTGATTAACTTTCTTCTTCAATTTTTTTTCTCTATATTATAATAATTTTTTAGATTTATTTTTTTTTCTTCTCAATTCTTTAATTATAATTTATATATATATATATATACACACACACACACATATAAGAATTAAGATAGTTTTACTGAAAAATATAAATAATATGTTATTTAATAAATATGTATTTGGATTGGATATTAAACGGATTGAATACATATGTATCATATCCGTATCTATTTATAATCGAACATCTACTAATCGAATAAAGATAATATTCACATTAAACGAATGCAGATAAATTTTGTATAAACGAATACGAATGCGAACGATAAATAAATTTTTGAATATCCATTTATAGCCTGAGTCATATCTATTTTGACTCCACAGACTATAAGAACATAAAAGATTTTAATCAGATTTAGAGAAAATAAATGAGCAAAGGAGCTCAAGCAATTATATATATGAAAGAATGGGTCCTTGCAAGGGAATATAAACATTATAAGTGTCTCAGGAGATTGAACCTTTTTCAAAAGGAAATAAAGTCTAAGATTTAGGATTAGATTCTTTCATTTTAAGGGTGGACAAGGAAAAGTTTTCAGCTACCATTTTGACAACACCTAGTCATAAAGTATAAGTAGCCGAATGAATTAATTAAACTAGTAATTAATTACTAGAAGAGAAAGAAAAGATTATATTTTTTGTAGTAGAAAGCATACAGAGTAACTTCTTCTAATTAAGATATATATATATATATATATATCTGTAATTAACTATAGTGGTAGTCATCATGAGTGTTTAACCAATCTACCCACATCAATCACTAGTCATCAACTCGTACTACACACGTTGATAGACTTGGACTGGAGTAAGCCGCCCATTGTGTGGTTGTTGTCAATTTGATTGATAAGCTAGTTGGAATTAACATTGAACTGGACATCAATAGACGTTTATGAATGAATGGTATTTTTAGAATGTGAAGGATAATTTTTTTGAAAAGACAAGTGACAATGCAAAATTTTTATCTAATATTGTATATTAATTGATAATATTAATTGATAATAAATGTATCACTCATCAATTATTAATAATAATAAGTTGAATATAATTTTTGTGACAATTTTTATATGGTTATTTATCATCAAGTTTCTTTTTCTGTGTAGTATCTCTATCTTGTGAAAATAGGCATATAATTACTCTCCTATCTCAATACGCATACGTCTAAAAATTTAATTGAACAATATTTATATTATTTTATATATTTTAGAATATTTGTGTACATGTTATTAATAAATACATAATCTATATATGTGCCTATTATAATTGTGAATCATGAACCATGAAAGATATTTATAATGGTAAGGGGTCATTTGTCAATTTAATAAATGACCAAAATTGTGCTTGACATTATTGGTCATTCTTCAAACCACCCTACCCCACCCTCCACCCCCACAATAGGATTGATGTCTAAGCCTTATCGTGCAACTCTTATTCTATATGTGAATTTTAAATTTTAGAGAGGAAAACATCAAGAAAAAATTCTTTTACAATTCAAGTGATGTAATTTTGTATTTTAATTTTTGTATTTTTGTATGTTTCGTCTCTATATGACTGGTTGTATCAATAAAAAATATACCCATTAATTTTTTAAATTTACAACACTTGGTATAATTTAATATATCTATCTATCTATCTATCTATATATATACAATTTTATTTTTTATTTTAAAATTTTTTAATTTGCTTAAAAGATTAATAACTTCTTTTGTTATTTATTTTTTTATGCTATTTGTGTAATATAATATGAAGATCCAATATATTTATATAAAAGATTTGGGCTAAATGTAATAATTTACTTTTTCTATGCTTTCCTTTTTACATTTTAATTTCATCCTTATATCCTCTCGTTAATTTTTATTTGAAAATAAGAGTTTTTAATTACTTTATCAATTTTTTTTTAACTTTTTATTGCTAATATCAAACTCTTTCTTTACTTATTCGATTACTAAGTTGTGAGTCAAATTAAAAGGTTTCTTATTAGCTTACATTCTAATATTAATTTTAACTTTATAATTATGTTATTAATTTATTTAATTTTAAATTTTTTTATTTTTACGATCGTAATTTTATCTTGACTTAATTGATGTTTAATCAAAAATTAAAATTAGACAAGATTAGTTTGTAGAGTCAAGTCTTCAACCTGTGAAAGACACGCTAATTGACTTGGGCTTTAGTAGACCTAATTTTAAGTTTCTAGTCAAGTTTGATGAGCTAGCTGAAAGTGACAATTGAACTTGCCATCAATGATCATTTATGGGTGAATGGTGTATGTACTCCTTATGATTGTGAACGATGAAAGATATATGCAAAGATAAGAGAGTCATTTATCAATTAATTAACAAAAGATAAAACTTGAGCTTAACATTATTTCATGCCTAAATTTTTAACCCACTCTTCATACATTAATTTTGCATTCAAAGCCATAATAGTCCTACGCATGCCCAAACTCTAAAATATTTAGAAGGATGAAACCCTAATTCTATCATACCCTAAAATATCCAAAAGTATGAGACCCTAATCCTACCATACCCTGTCTAACCCAAGACCTTTTGGATCTAATTTATTGGATTTATATTTTAATGTACATATTTATTTTCTTAATATATACTATTTGAAATATTATTTGACATACGATAACAAAAAATAATTTTTTTATATTTAATTTAATGCAATCATTAAATTTAAATTATTTAATTTTAAACTTTGTGCTAATTAAATTAAATATTTTACTGATATAAGAGTTAAACTTTATTAATACAATTATCAATTAAACTTTTTGCTAAATAAATTAATATAATTAAAGACAATTAATAAAAATAGTTTGAAAGCAAAAAAAAAATTTACATTTAATTTATAAAAACAGTTAATTACTATCTTAGTAAACTTTATTCATTAACAAAATTAATTTTATCAACTATTTTTATAAAAATTATTTATTCCACTATTAATTTTATTAATGAAAAATGTTCAACTGTTTTTATTGCTATTCTAATTTCTTTTAAGAAAAAATTGCTATCCCAATATATTAGCTTTATTAATTTTATTAATTTAGTTAAATTTTTAATGAAAAAACTTATTTCATTGTTACTGTTCATTCACATATTTATAATTTTTATATATAAAAAGTTTATCATTAATATAAATTTAATTTGGGTATAAACAACTTTTCTGTTCATATATTAAATTTAATTATAAAGTAATGGATAATTTTTGGGTATGGATACATGGTAATTTATAAGTGCAGACTCTACTCATACCCATTATACTACCTTTAATAAGTATAGATATGGATAAGGTGTTATCGTACTCATTTACAAGCCTAAGCCATAATTTTCATCAACGTCACCCCATGATTTCCAAGAACCCTTATAGAAAAATCCAGTGATTGGAAAAGATGCGGCAAATACAATTCAAGCTCATAAACTCCATTCATTAAAAAGAATTTTTGGTGGTTCCCCAACTATACACATATACAAGACTCCATAGTTCTCCTTGTTGAGTTTTCCATTTGCTCTAATTTTGGAGCATTTTTTCAGCAGAAAAATCATCATTTGGATCACATAAGGCAGATTTTTACATGGGTGCATATATATCATAACGCTGTCAATGAAGAAAAATATAACCTATTGTGAGTCCCAATAATTCTCTACGTAAAAATCATGTAACCATATCCATGTTGCCTCCACAGACTATAAGACCATAAAAGATCTTTATTAGTTTTAGAGAAAATAAATGAGCAAATGAGATCAAGCAATTACATATAGATATACATGTATATATATGTGTGTGTGTGAAAGAATGGGTCCCTATGAGAGAATATATACATTATAAATATCTCAGGAGATTGAAAACCTTTTTCAAAAGGAAATAAAGTCCAAAATGGTGTCATTTCCTCAGACCAAGAATTAGGATTAGATTCTTTCATTTTAAGGGTGGACAAGGAAAAGTTTTCAACTACCATTTTGATAGCAACTAGTCATAAAGCATAAGCAGCAAAATGAATTACTAAGCTTAATTTTGGGTTGCAGTTTAAATTCTCTATTCCAATAATAAATATTTACATATCAAGTGCATTTTGATCAATAATTAATCATTTTAACGAGAAAATATTTAGTGCACTTAACAAATATAGATAAAGTAGAATAAGAGATGAAACATATTGAATAAAGAATCCAAAGTGAGTTGCTCCAACATAATTTTAACATACCATAGTAATAATTAATGTCAACACTAAAAAATTAGAACTGCATCTTTTCATACTTCACTTATATATTATTTTTCATTAGAAAAAGAAAAAAAATTCACAAGACTCTTATTTTCTTCCTTGACTAGTCCAAAAAATTCAAATAAATGCATGAAATGAATTAAAACACACAAATCCAAAAATGCAGAAACATACCAAAGTGCAAAATAGTCCATCCACCTGGAGAGTGTTGCATCAGCAAATTACCTTCAGCAGAAGCTTAAAAACATCAGCATATGCCCTCTAATTCTTGCATTTATTTTCCAGAATGAACTTTTGGTTGGATATTCTTTTTGTTTTTTCAGTTATATATTATCAAGTCAGTCAATTTTAATGTTGCGGTTAACATAAGAGGTATTTATAATTTCTTCAAAGTTATAGATATTTTTTGTAAATAAATTAAACCTTGGAGTATTTAGATCATCAGTCCTAAAAAATTATCAACAATGTATCAATATTCTAAGCATTGTTACCAAGTCACCTGTTATTCGTTAGATTCAAAAGAACTTAGCTCTTAATATGTTTAGACATAGAGCGTTTCTCTCAAAAGAATATGATGAGCAATTCAATCATAAACATTCACATATGGAGGGCCAAGTTGACAATAAAAGTTACATTAATGTATTTGCTTCTATGTTATAAATAGATACTAGTCTTTAATTATCTTACTATTTTTACTCTATGTTTAGATCTTGTCATGAAAAAAATGCTAAAAAATAAAATTTTGAACTTCAAATTATGTAACTTTATATTTTAATTATTGTATTTTTTTTTATATTTTTCATCTATTTATTTCATTAAAATCTTTAATCCAAATTGAGGATTAAAATATAAACTTGCATATCTAAATAAAGGCAAATGGCATTTCCCCCAATCCCATAATTTCACCATTTTAGCACATTACTCTCTAAAAGGAATTTAAAGGTAGTTTAACCAATGACTACTATATATCATAGCACTTTGGATGTCAATCAAGTACTTCAACTAATTGAACTTGTGGAGCACATAAAAGTAATTTAGGTACGAAATTTAACTTATTAGGAATTTACAAATTATACTTACAAAATTAATGATAAAAATAACATCCAACAAATAAAAAAAATAAAATAGACACAAATTTACATGGTTCGACAAACTCCATCTACCTCCACGAGAGTTTTTTTTTTTTTTTCAACTATGATAGAATTTTACAAGTACATGCCAACCATTGAATTTGGCATGCGTGGCATTTAGTTTAGGTGCTATCCTGAGATGGGGTATTACATTAATATTTATATTTAAGTTTTAAAATATATATTATGTGAGATTTAAAACTTTTGAATAATGAAATGTAGTACTATCAATTGACTCACGACGAAAATAAATAATAAATTAATACAATTTTAATTTTTATTTACTAAAAATATATATATATATAAAAAAATAGTTGAGGATTTTGGGGCTACCCATCAAGTGGGGGTCGGGACTCTGTTATCAAAAAATGACACCCGAGTCCTCATGTGGGTACCCGAAAGGCGGGGTACCTGACCCCCACGTACCCGTAATCCCTAATATCTGTTTTTGCAATGTATTTATGAGCGCAAAAATGATTACTCCAAGTTATGATAAATTAAAAACTTAACTTAGCCTAACTCGTATGATTTTTAATTATTCAACATAATCCACCTAATTTTAGTATTAAATTTTTTTTATTTGATCACTTTAATAACTCTTAAACATTATTGTAATTACAAATTTCAAACCTCTTACTGCAAAATTTAGCATCGTCCCCACTGGGCGGCCTAAAGTGACCCCAAATCAGAGACACATTTACGGATCTCATGAGAAATTAGCTATAATCTATAGTAGAAAGGCGCACCAATTGTTTCACGCTTTCTTCCAAAAACTGGAGAAGTGAATCACGATATTAGCTTTTCAATTAGGATTATTAGTTTATTACATCAAAACTTTAATTCGAATTTGACATTGCAGAGAGGAAAGGGTGTGGAATGGCGATACTGTACGCGCTGGTGGCGCGTGGCTCGGTGGTGCTGGCGGAATTCAGCGCTACCTCCACCACGGCGAATGCGATCGCGCGACAAATTCTTGAGAAGATCCCGGGAACCAATGATATGAACGTTTCGTACTCGCAGGATCGGTATATTTTCCACGTCAAGCGCACCGATGGGCTCACCGTTCTTTGTATGGCAGACGACACAGCTGGAAGTACGCTAACTTTTCTTATCTTTTAATGTGATGTGTAGGTCTTGTCGTTCGAGTTTTGACCTGAATTGGATTTGGTTATCGTGGACTTTAAGATGTTCGTAATTTTGCTTTTTGAATTCGGACGTTGACAGCTGGACGAACTCAACCTTAAACAATGTCATGTGTGATGATTTTCTGAATTTAGTGTTTTTAGTTCATTTATGATCTGAAAAGGTATGTAGGAGTTGTTGTAATTCATGCAATTTGCTCGCTTCCGTTTGTGCCTCTGTGCCTGGTTTTGCTTGATGGATTGTTCTTTCGAGTGAAACTGTTCAGAAAGCTTTGATTTTAATTATGTGGATGGAACAAGTTATTTTGCCCTTTTAGTCATTATTGCACGATGCTACCATTCTTATAGGAGTATTGCATTTTATTTTCTGATAACTGGTTGAATAATCAGAAGTCCGGTCTTGTCGTTTTGAAACTATTGTGGCTTTTGTTCGTGGGCAAGGCTACCAACATGGAAACTATCTATTCTAATTAAATTGGTTTTGTTCTGCCAGCATCATGTTAATCAGAAGCCTATTGTTAGTTCATTCGGCAATTGCATGATCTGACCTTCCTATGATGTTATTTGCATGATATGCCCTTTCCCGAATTGGCATGTGCTTGACTGAAATCGTTTTATCGGACTATGAATCTGTACAGGGAGAATTCCTTTTGCATTTCTTGAAGAAATTCATCAAAGATTTGTTAGGACCTATGGTCGAGCTGTGTTGTCTGCACAAGCATATGCCATGAATGATGAATTTTCAAGGGTCCTCGGCCAGCAAATGGAGTATTATTCAAATGACCCAAATGCTGATAGGATAAACCGACTTAGAGGCGAAATGAGCCAGGTGATGGTCGACCTTCAAATGTTTGGCCTCTTTCTGTTGTTGAATCCTTTTCTTTTGTATACCAAGTCTTAGATGCACTGGGGTTGCCATGTTTCCAGTTTGTTATGGTTTTTCCCCGAAATGGTCACGTTCACTTGTTTCTGGTGGTTAATGCATTAGATCTTTATTTGCCGCATTCCTTGCTTCGATAAGGGAGCTAATAAGATTAGATTATTTGTTCAGTATATTCATATGTTATTTCAATGGTTTGCCGCATCTTAAACTTCTTGCTTTTCAATAAAGTGACTGCTAATATTTATAGTTGCCTAGCTCTACTCTTTGTGTGCTTCTATTATGCTATTGACTACTAGCAAAAGTAAAAGTTTATTTGGTTTATTACAGGTACGAAATGTCATGATCGAGAATATCGATCAAGTTTTAGAGAGAGGCAATAGGTTGGAATTGTTGGTTGATAAAACTGTCAATATGCAAGGAAACACTTTTCGCTTCAGGAAGCAAGCTCGATGTTTTAGAAACACTTTCTGGTGGAGAAATGTCAAGCTGACGTATATTAGTCAAACTCAGCACCTTATTTGTTCTGAAATTATAGAGAACTCTGGCCTGAAAAATAAAATACGGTCTATATATTGTACTTTAAATCAATTAATCATGTTCTTTTCACTGCTTCCTTATAAAATATTTTATAACTTCCAAAGACAAATTATAAGTCTAGGAACTTATAAGCTCCAGACAAAATTATAAGTGTTAGAACTTAGGAGGATACTTTAGGTAAACTCTCCGCACAAAAGCATCTTTTCATCCTATGCTAATTTAGAAGAATTTATCTGGTTTAAAACCTTGGCGCCTGGTAGAAAATAAAATATTAATTATATAAGTAAATCTTTAAAATTTTATTTCGATGAGATGAACCATAAATGTGCAATTAGTTTGAATACTTGATTTGGGCTGTCTTGTTTTATTATGATAGTCACCTCTACCCATCTTTTATGCTAAACTTGACCACAGGTCCCCTATCCCGTTGCCTTTTTCATCAAAGGGTTGTTATAATATTCATACCTGCAAAAGTGATGGGTTCTTTTGACATAAAAATATATTGAATAACCTCAAATTAGATATTTATTCTTTTTGGAAAGAAAAAAGATAGTCAAAAAAGTCCTTAGGAGAAGTACATTATATAACCAATCCCCGTTCCCTTAGGAAAAGCACAGGGCATAGCCCCTCTGGTAATGTCCTTCCTATAGTACTTGTCACAATTCACAATATTAATTTGGTTGGAAATGTTATGCATTGGAATTTTGATAGCACAAAATATATGTATATTTTTTTTGGTTGGTTGTGTGATTTTTAAAATTAGAGGAACTAAAATCTAAATCTTCAAAAATCATGAAGTTGTATTCGAAAACTATGAATCAAACTATAAAAAATATGGCACCGTATTCTCATTAATTTCCCTCATAATATTGAACTACATTTTGTGATGCATTCTTACTTTTTGAAATAATATATACACATGTAATTATTAATATATAACTCATATGAATTAAAGAAAGAAGATTAAGCTAGACCACTCCATTAGTAAGCAATGCTATCCAAATTCACTTAAAACTTTTTTTTCCTTTCCAATTTACCTTTTCGTAATAGGATAAATACTTGCCAGCCTAATTAGGTTTGAATAGAACAGCCCACAGGACTTGCTGCAGTTGTTAGGTATTGATTGACTTTAGCTCGTATGAATTAAAAAAAAGAAGATTAAACTGAAACAAAAGAAAAAAATAAAGCCCACGATCAGTGTAAACGAAAAGGCCGAAGGTAAAAGGGAGGAAACATGCAAATTTCTTATTCAATCTTCTTAATTTATTCACATTACCGAATAGGTAATGTGAATAGGTAATTTATTCCAACTCTCAACTTAAATATCGAAAAGCTTTTGTTAGGTAAACCTTAGTATCCCTAATAGGGATGGGATTTGGATTCAGGTTTGGGGGTATCCAATTCAATCCTATCAGGTATTTTTTGTTTGAGTCGGATATTTTTAGTCTCCTAAACTCGAACGGGTATTTATGGGATTATCCAAAAATTTGGGGGTTGGGTATCAGATATTGGCTTAGGATACCCGACCGGTACCCCCATTTTATTTTAAAAAAATTAATTATATTATTAAGTAATGTATAATTAATTGAAGTGTTTTGGGCCATCATTTTGGGTTGCAGGTCTTTGAAAAAAGCTTGAAAAATAATTATAAAGTCCAACCCAAATTGGAAAAGAAATTCAAATAAATAATAATAACTAATTTGTTGATTGTATTTTAAAATTTGTTCAAATGTTTGCATTCAATGCTTTTGCAAGTTGTGACTTGTGATGTAATATTATTGTGATATTGTGAAAATTTGAACTATGAAGTTAGATTGTAAATTTGTGATGAATAGAGGATGATGATGATGATGATGATGATGATGATATTGACAAAACATTAATTGTAACACCCCTAAAATTGGAATTTGAGAAAATGAGGATTTAGAAATCAAGAAATTGGTTGGTAGAATTTTAGGGCTCGAAAAATAATAAGAAAGACTTAATTGCTCAAAAATTAAAAGTTTTGGGGTCGAATTGCAATTTGAGAATACTTAATTGACCAACATTTGAAAAGTTTTGTGGGTCAAAGTGGAGTTATTTTAGGTCAACTAGATGATGGTGTGGCGCTAAGTAGTTGGGGGACTAAATTGAAGAACGCCAAAGCCTTGGAGGACTAAATTGCAGGTTAAAGGACAGTTTTAGGGGCCAAAGTTGGATTCCTAATTGCCTTTAAATAACTCATTTTAAAATTCACCCTCCCATTCTTCCTTTCTTCCCCACCAAAACCCACCATCTCCCTCTTCGCCGACGGACCGAAACGAAAAAACTAAGTCTGCCAAAACACTCATCACCTCGGACGTTGACAGCTGGACGAACTCAACCTTAAACAATGTCATATGTGATGATTTTTTGAATTTAGTCTTTTTAGTTCATTTATGATCTGAAAAGGTATGTAGGAGTCGTTGTAATTCGTGCAATTTGCTCGCTTCCGTTTGTGCCTTTGTGCCTGGTTTTAATTGATGGATTGCTCTTTTGAGTGGAACTGTTCAAAAAGCTTTGATTTTAATTATGTGGATGGATCAAGTTATTTTGTCCTTCTAATCATTATTGAACGATATTACCATTCTTATAGGGGCATTGCATTGACTATGGGTCTATTGATTATCTTGTGGGTTATGATTTAAAATTGAATTGGTGGCATCTCAATTTATGAGGTATCATGAATGGGGTGTCACAATTAAATTTATATATTACATGATAGAAATTTTTTTTTGAATTTTAATGTCTGTAATTTTCTTTTCAACCATAAATAAAGTCTACTATTTAAGTTTTATTTGTTGTTAAATTTATAAACTCTCCTATCTTTTTATTTGTTACTTAGTTCCAGTTATCAAATTATTTATTTTATTTTTGTTTTTAAATTCGCTTTTTGCTCATTTAATTTTGTAATTTTATAAGATGAGATATATTAATTTTTCTTTTTTTTTTTTTGTTTCATCTTTATTAGTTACAATTTTCTCTCCAACCATTGATAAATTACATCATTTAATTTGTATTTTATTTAAATTATTACATATTTTGTATATTTAGCTCATTCTTTGAATCAACTTATTAATTTATTTGTTAACTTTAGCATTTCATCTTTAAATTCTCAATTTTTGTTCATTCAGTTTGATTATTGTATAGTATGAGATCTCTTATTTGGTTTTTAATATTTTTAAAATTTATTTTACTTTTTAAATATTTATAATTTTAAAAGTATGCCATTTAGTTTTTATTTTCTATTCACATGCATGTAGTTACATATAAATGTATTAGAGCCTTTCTTTATCTATTTGAAAAATATTATGAGATATGGTCGGTTGTATTTATAGAAAATAAACCCATTAAATTTTTAAGTTTATGACACTTGGTATAATTTAATCTATCAATACATGTTTTGCTTTTTATTTTTAAAAAATTTCACTTCCTTAAAAGATTAACAAGTTCTTTTGCTATTTCATTTTTTTATGCTATTTGTGTACTATAACATGAAGATCCAATTATATTTATATAAAAAATTTGAGATAAATGTAATGATTTATTATTTCCTGTATTTTCTTTTTACATTCCAATTTCATACTTATATCCTCTCATCAATTTTCATTTTACTATAAGTTTTAAGCTTATAATTACTTTATCAATTTATTATTATATTAACTCTGTATTACTAATGTCAAATTCTTTTCTTCACTTATTTGATTTCTAAGCTGTGAGTCAAATTAAAGGTTTCTTATTAACTTATATTCTAATATTGATTTTGGCTTTACAATTATTTTATAAATTTATTTTGATTTTTTAATCTTTATTATCATAATTTTATTTTGATTTAATTGATTTTTAATCAAAAACTAAAATTAGGTAAGATAGTCTTCACCCCGTAAAAGACACGCCAATAGACGTGGACGAGAGTAAACCCTCTTTTAGGCTTGTAGTCAAGTTTGATAACTTGCCTGTAATTGACATTGACCTTGACATTAAAGGTCACTCATGAGTGAATAATATTTTGCTTGTATTTTTATAAAGTGAAGGATGATTTCATTAAAAAATATAAGTGACGATGCAAAGTTTATACTTAACATTGTATATTAACTGATAAAAAATATATCACTAATTAATCGTCAAGTAATAAGTTAAATACAATTTTCGTGACAATTTTTATATTTCTATTTATTATTTTATCATTAATTTGTATTTTCTTTGTAGTATCTCTATATTTTGAAGATAGGCATCTAATTACTCTATATTTCTATGTGTATATACAGCAAAATTTAATTGAACAATATTTATATTATTTTATATATTTTAGAATATCGTTATACATGCTATTAATAAATAAGCAATCTATATACAGATACTTGTTATGATTGTAAACTATGAAAGATATGTATAGTGGTAAGATGGTCATTTGTCAATTTAATAAATAATAAAATTGTGCGTAACATTATTTTTCTTATTTTTTTATTTTTGTGGAAAAAACACAAGCAACATCATTAATATCTAAATTTTGGTGGTTGAGATTCCCATTTTCTCTAGTTTTGGAGTATTTTTTTGATGGAAATTTCACCACTTGGATCACATAGGGCATATTTATATGGCTGTAGAAATCACTTTGTAGAAATACATTTAAATACAATGAATTCAAATAAATACATTTAAATAATTAAAAAAAATAAAATTTCACTGTAGAAATAAAATAAATAACATATGAGAGAAGCAGCAACATTTTGTAAAGTAGTAATTCAGACAGACAGACAGCAACATTCAATCTAAATCTTGTGGCTTGAATACAATCTATAGTAAAGCAAAAACTGTAGTTTGCCCCTAATATTTTATTTCCTTACAAGTAGCCCACCTCTCCAATTTATACAAAGGCCAAATCAACCCAAAGGAAGAATATACAAAACTAATTATATCACATATAAACAAAACATGGTTAACTTTTTCTTAACTTTAAAACAGCTTCCAAATTGAAACGATGAAACAACAGTTTATTCATAAAACTCCAAAGGAAAGAAAAGATTAACATACAAATATTTCACATGAACCCACCAAATTGAAGCTTTACAATAACATAAGATATGGCACACACTTTAAACAGGAAAATCACTTTGTCAAATGGCTGCATCTTTACTTAGTACCTCTGACAGCTTAAAGCCCCAGCATTTTGCCTATGACTTGAACTTCTACAAACTTGAACCAAGCCTGCCTCCACCTCTTTTTAAACACCAAAATTCCAATGACCCAAGAAAATCCTGTGGCAAAACCACTAATTACAAATGAATAAAAATATACCTCATCAGTTCTATCTATGTCATCCCCTACTGCATGAATTTCAACATTCGGTGGTGCTTTTGTTGCTTCATTGTTGTGACATTCCCTCGGCAATGGAGCTCCACAGAGTTCAGGATTGCCATCATAAATTGAAGGGTCATTAAGAGTTTGTAGTTGTGGTCCTGTGGGGATCAGCCCTGATAAATTGTTGTTCGACAAGTTCAAATAACTTAGGAAGATCAAATGAGATAAGCTTTCAGGAATTCTTCCAATTAAGTTGTTGTTTGAAAGATCGAGAGATTCCAATAACTCCATTTCTCCAATCTTTTCAGGAATTGATCCTCTCAAATGATTATATGATAAATTGAGACCAATCAAGCCAGATAAGTTTGTTAGCTCTGAGGGAATTTCTCCGACAAGATGATTACTTGAAAGATCCAAATTGGCTAGATACATTAAAGTTGTGGTGTACTCCCACACCAATCCTTTCATCACTTGACTCAAACTCTCATCACTCCCGTTGCCATAATGATAGGGCACAAAAGCAGATTCTTTCTTGACCATGCCTGAGAAATTGCCGAAGCAATGTGGAATTTTTCAAGTCAACTTATTATTGTTTGCAAGATCCATTACTCGAAGTTTGGATAATTGACAAAATACAGAAGGAATCGCACCATAAAACTCATTGCTCCTCAGCCTAAGAAACACCAAAAAAGGCAGGTAATTTCCAATCCATTTAGGTAACTTTCCAGATAACTTATTATCTCCAGCATCTAGAGTCTGTAACCACGTGCAATTCCTTAAAGTAGAGGGAAGTGCCCCTACAAAACTGTTATTGTTCAAGTATAACCAACGCAATGAGTAAGCTCGCCCAATGGAGTTTGGAATGACCCCTGAAATCTCATTGGATGACAATCTTATAATTCTTAAGGAAGAAAAGTTGGACCAACAGTATGGAAGATTACCAGATAAATGGTTCTTGGACAGATCTAGAATTTGTAAAGCTCTCATTTCGCATAATGAATCAGGCATTGAACCATTTATAAAATTTCGGGCCAAAAGCATATGTTCTAGGAGAGGTACCATGTGACCAATGTTGGTCCGAAGATGATTTATCATGTTATCGGAAAGATCTAAGGTTGTCACGCTGGCGGCAAGCTCTGGTATTGGTCCATTGATATGGTTGTGGGATAGATACAATCTGTCCAAATTTATAGAATTCAGCCATTTTGGCAAGGTTCCTGTAAGGCTACAATTCGATAAATCTAGAGTAACGAGTGCTTTTTGGAATTTAAGCCATGGTGGAAATTGACCTTCAATTTTACAAGATCCCATCCAAAAGTATTTTAGTTGAAAAGGAGGCACCCAATCATATCCCACATTGAGTTTTAGCAAGTTAGAGTCTAGGAAAAGGTATTCTAGCTTTGACAGCTTAGCAAAGTGAGCCTCTGAGAGTGTACCATTGAAGGAATTATAAGATAGATCAATGCTCTCGATATCTGATAGTTGTACCAAAAAAATTGGAATTTCTCCACTTAATTGATTGTCAGAAAGAGTCAAGCTTCTCAAGGCTTTTAGATTTTCAAGCGATGATGGGATCGGACCGGATAACTGATTAGATGAAATATCTAATTCAGTTAAAGCTGACAATTTCCCAAGAGAAGTCGGAATAGGACCACTGATATTTATATTAAAAAGATCAAGATGCATCAACTGTCTGAATTCACCAAGCTCTTCGGGCAAATGACCATAAAAAGTATTATAAGACAAAACTAGCCTCTCTAAGTTGTCACTCCCACATCGGGACAAGTTTTTAAAGGCTCCTGAGATATCACCATAAGATTTAGTAAACGACAGATCCAATGATTTCAAGTGGCATTTATCCCACATGAATTGGGAGATCCAATCTGCCTTGTGGTGTAGTGAATTGCCAGCAAGGTTTAGATGGACAAGGTTCCTTAATCTTATAAGAACATGAGGATCTGAAGAGTTATACAAGTTCCCTGAAAGATCAAGAAATCTTAGTGAAGTCATATTCTGGAGAAAGTAAGGCAATTCTCCGTCAAATGAGTTTGCACTCAGGTCAAGGTGCTGGACGTTAGTGAACGCCATAGAATTCTGCAGAAAATGGCCAGAGTGATAGTTGTTATATGAAAGATCAAGAAATCTTAGTGAAGTCATATTCCGGAGAAAGTAAGGCAATTCTCCTTCAAATGAGTTCCCACTTAGATCAAGGTGCTGGACGACAGTAAACGTAGTAGAATTCCACAGAAAATGACTAGGTAGATTTGTGTTATCAAGTTTACTGCGGCGCATTCTTAACACTGTTAAAGAAGGAAGCAAGCCGAGTACCTTAAATAAATCTTTTGTTCTGCTGAGGTAGACATAACTCATATCAAGAAGCTCCAGTGATGAAAGATTAATGGTCCACTTGAGATCATCGACTGCCAGGGAGCTTGCATAGCCACCAAGATCAAGTATGCGCAAGCTAGATAGGTTGCCAATTTGGTGCGGAACAACGCCAACAAAATTTCCATTAGAGAGATTAAGATACTGCAGCCGCTTCATTGATCCAAGAAACGCAGGCATGGTGCTGCCCTGAAAGTCATTGCAGCTCAAGTCCAAATAACTCAGATGCTTCAATTCCAACAGTGAAGAATC
Organism: Jacaranda mimosifolia; assembly: GCA_018894105.1. NCBI lineage: Eukaryota > Viridiplantae > Streptophyta > Magnoliopsida > Lamiales > Bignoniaceae > Jacaranda > Jacaranda mimosifolia. The sequence goes on from CM032127.1 coordinate 428,535, forward strand.
AACAATTTCACCTTGTAACATTTTATCATGGTTCCTTATTATGAAATCATAGCTTGGTATGTAATCATCAAAGCTTGTAATGTTGCTAGTTTTGAGATCGAGCTTGATAACATGCCCTATAATTTTGTCGCACGTGACGCCATGCCATGTGCAACAATCTTTGCCGTCCCATGATGATAGCCTATTGGAAGGGTCTGAAAGGCTTGCTTTGAACTTCAGGAGGGCTTTCCTCTCCCCCGCAATGCAACCGGAAGTTGCATTTTGGGCCAAACAGCAAATTGCAAACTCCACAAACAACAAGATGATGGGAAGGAGAACTGCACAAGAGTACATACTCTTCCCCATATTGATTGATTCAAAAATTAAACCAGTAATTAATTTTTGAAAGAGAAAGAAAAGATTATATTTTTTTGTAGTAGAAAGCATACAGAACCACTTCTTCTAATTAAGACATATACATATAGTGGTGATCATCATGGGTGTTTAACCAATTCACCCACATCAATCACTAGTCATCACCCCGTAATATACACGTTGATAGACTTGGAATGGAGTAAACCCCCCATTGTGTGGTTGTAGTCAATTTGATTGATAAGTTAGTTGGAATTAACATTGAACTGGACATCAATGGTCGTTTATGGATGAATGGTATTTTTAGAATGTGAAGGATAATTTTTTTGAAAAAGACAAGTGACAATGCAAAATTTTTATCTAATATTGTATATTAATTGATAATAAATGTATCACTCATTAATTATTAATAATAATAAGTTGAATATAATTTTTGTGACAATTTTTATATGGTTATTTATCATCAAGTTTCTTTTTCTGTTTAGTATCTCTATCTTCTGAAAATAGGCATATAATTACTCTCCTGTCTCAATATGCGTACATCTAAAAATTTAATTGAACAATATTTATATTATTTTATATATTTTAGAATATTTGTGTACATGTTATTAATAAATACATAATCTATATATGTGGCTATTATAATTGTAAATCATGAACCATGAAATATATGTATAATGGTAAGGGGTCATGTGTCAATTCAATAAATGACAAAAATTGTGCTCGACATTATTTGTCATTCTTCAAACCACCCTACCCCACCCTCCACCCCCACAATAGGATTGATGTCTAAGCCTTATCGTGCAACTCTAATTCTATAAGTGGACTTTAAATTTTAGAGAGGAAAACATCAAGAAAAAATTCTTTTACAATTCAAGTGATGTAATTTTGTATTTTAATTTTTTTATTTTTGTATGTTTCGTCTCTTTTTCCTTATTAGAATTCTTTCATCAGTATATATATATATATATATATATATATTTGAATCTTTCTTTATCTATTTGAATAATATTATGAGATATGACTGATTGTATCAATAAAAAATATACTCATTAATTTTTTAAGTTTATAACACTTGGTATAATTTAACCTATCAATAGATATACAATTTTATTTTTTATTTTAAAAATTGTTCATTTGCTTAAAAGTTTAATAACTTGTTTTGTTATTTATTTTTTTTATGTTATTTGTGTAATATAATATGAAGATCCAATTATATTTATATAAAAGATTTGAGCTAAATGTAATAATTTATTTTTTCTATATTTTCTTTTTATATTTTAATTTCATCCTTATATCCTCTCATTAATTTTTATTTTAAAATAAGAGTTTTTAATTACTTTATCAATTTATTATTTTTTTTAACATTGTATTGCTAATATCAAACTCTTTCTTTACTTATTTGATTACTAAGTTGTGAGTCAAATTAAAAGGTTTCTTATTAACTTACATTCTGATATTGATTTTAAGTTTATAATTGTGCTAATAATTTATTTAATTTTAATTTTTTTTATTTTTTTGATCATAATTTTGTCTTGGCTGAATTGATGTTTAATCAAAAATTAAAATTATATAAGATTAGTTTGTAGAGTCAAGTCTTCAACCTGTGGAAGGCACGTTGGTTGACTTGGGCTTCAGTAGACCCAATTGTAAGCTTCTAGTCAAGTTTGATGAGCTAGCTGAAAGTGACAATTGAACTTGCCATCAATTGTCATTTTTGAGTGAATGGTGTATATAATCGTTATGATTGTGAACCATGAAAGATATGTATAAAGATAAGAGGGTCATTCATCAATTAATTAATAAATGATAAAAATTGAGCTTAACATTATTTCCCCAAAAATTAAAATAGCTTTAATGCCCAAATTTTTAACACTGTCTTCATACATTGATTTTGCATTCAAAGCCATAATCTTTGTCAACATCACCCCATGATTTCCAAAAACCCTTGTAGAAAGACCCAGTGATTAGAAAAGATGCAGCAAATACAATTCAAGCTCATAAACTCCATTTATTAAAAATAATTTTTGTTGGTTCCCCAACTATATATATATATATATATATATAGACACACAAGACTCCATAGTTCTCCTTGTTGAGTTTTTCTCTTTCTCTAATTTTGGAGCATTTTTTTAGCAGAAAGTTCATTATTTGGATGACATAGGGCATATATTTACATAGGCCCATATATATCATAATGCTCTCAATGAAGAAAAATGTAACCTCTTGTGAGTCCTAGTAATTCTCTATGTCAAAATCATATAATCATATCTAGGGTGTAAACGGATAGGACATACTATTTTTCTATTCGTAGCTATTTAACTTTTCAAAATATTTGGATATGGATACATATATGACAGATATTTAAAAATGATATTCAAATTCGTATCCATTGAATATCGTCGGATTCAGATATATTCATATTCGATTATAATTATTCAAATACATTCATATTTTATTAAAATTATCCATATTCAAATTATTATTTTATATTCATATTCGACAATAATTATTTAGATATTTATTTATGAATATCCAAATATGTGAATCTATGAACCTATAACTAATGCACATTTTAATTAATAGAAGAAATCATATAATTTCATTAAAAAAGAAAGCAATCAAACAAATAGTATAATTTCTAATTAACAATTGACTTTATAATTAATTATTAGTACTTATTCATAATAATAATGGTATTTAAATATACTAATTATAAAGTCAACCAACAATTATTATGTTAATTAACGTTATTCTTCAATTTTTTTTCTCTATATTACAATAATTTTTTAAATTTATTCTTTTTTCTTCTCAATTCTTCAATTATAATTTATATATATATACACATATATGAATTATGATATTTTTATTGAAAAATATAAATAATATATTAGTTAATAAATATATATTCAGATTGGATATTAAATGGATCGAATACATATTTATCATATCCATATCTATTTATAATCGAATATCTACTAATCGAATAAGGATAATATTGACTTCAAACGAATGCAGATAAATTTTGCATAAACGAATACGAATATGAACGGTAAATGAATTTTTGAATATCTATTTATAGCCTGAGTCATATCCATTTTGACTCCACAGACTATAAGAACATAAAAGATCTTAATCAAATTTAGAGAAAATAAATGAGCAAATGAGATCAAGCAATTATATATATAAAAGAATGGGTCCTTGCAAGGGAATATATACATTATAAGTGTCTCAGGAGATTGAACCTTTTTCAAAAGGAAATAAAGTCTAAGATTTAGGATTAGATTCTTTCATTTTAAGGGTGGACAAGGAAAAGTTTTCAACTACCATTTTGACAGCACCTATTCATAAAGTGTAAGCAGCAGAATGAATTACAATGCCTAATTTGAGGTTGCAGTTTAAATTCTCTGTTCTAATAACATAATCAACAATATGATGGGAAGGAGAACTGCACAAGAGTACATATTCTTCCCCATATTGGTTGATTCAAAAATTAAACCAGTAATTAATTTCTGGAAGAGAAAGAAACGACCATATTTTTTGTATTAGAAAGCATACAGAGTAACTTCTTCTAATTAAGACATATATATACATGTGTGTATATATAATTAACTATAGTGGTGGTCATCATGAGTGTTTAACCGATCCATCCACATCAATCACTAGTCATCAACCCGTAATATACAGGTGGCGGAAGAGATGTGTCAAAGTTGTTTCGGCATATAGGCTGTCAGCCACCGCCTGCGTATGGTGGGAGGACTGGGGTCCCCTCCCCTTGGCGGGTTTACCACGTTCTATGCCTTTGACATAAGTGACAAAATTTAGGTTATTAATGATAGTGAGACTATTATGACCAATTTTGTGTAATGCTGTAAGATTAATTATATAATCAAGGATATGATTATATGTGCTTATGGGTTCAACTGATTGTTATGCTTTAACTTAGAAATGTTGAGATATGTTAAGTTAAATATAAGATTTGTAGCATGTATATATTGTGTTTTATGGGATAACACTTTGAACTAATATCTATTCACAGTTTAGAATTGAGGTTGTTGATGTGTTCAATATCAATAGACGAATTATGGCATGTATATATATTACCTTAGTGGAAATTTGTTGAGGTTGAAGCATGTCGTTGTCTTTGATAATTTTGAAAATTTTCTTCTGGGCCTATTGACTATCTTGTGGGTTATGATTTAAAATTGAATTGGTGGCATCTCAACTTAGGAGGTATCATGAGTTGGGCGTCACAATTTAATTTATACATTACATGATAGAAGAAATTTTTTGAATTTTAATGCTTGTAATTTTCTTTTCAACCATAAATAAAGTCTACTATTTAACTTTTATTTGTCGTTAAATTTATAAACTCTTATATCTTTTTATTTATTGCTTAGTTTAAGTTATCAAATCATTTATTTTATTTTTATTTTTATTTTTAAATTCTATTTTTGCTCATTTAATTTTATAATTTTATAAGATGAGATATATTAATTGTTCTTAATATTTGTTTTTATTTCGTTTCATCTTTATTAGTTACAATTTTCTCTCCAACCATTGATAAATTACATCATTTAATTTTTATTTTATTTAAATTATTACATATTTCGCATATTTAGCTCATTCTTTGAATCAACTTATTAATTTATTTGTTAACTTTTGCATTTCAACATTAAATTCTCAATTTTTTTTCATTCAATTTTATTATTGTATAGTATGAGATCTCTTATTTGGTTTTTAATATTTTTAAAATTTATTTTACTTTTCAAATATTTATAATTTTGAAAGTATGCCATTTATTTTTTATTTTCTATTCACATGCATGTAGTTACATGTGTGTATATATATATATATTAGAGCCTTTCCTTATCTATTTGAAAAATATTATGAGATATGCTCAGTTGTATTTATAGAAAATACACCCATTAAATTTTTAAGTTTATAACCCTTGGTTTAATTTAATCTATCAATATATGTTTTACTTTTTATTTTTAAAAATTTTCATTTCCTTAAAAGATTAACAACTTCTTTTGCTATTCATTTTTTTTATGCTATTTGTGTACTATAACATGAAGATTCAATTATATTTATATAAAAAATTTGAGATAAATGTAATGATTTATTCTTTCCTATATTTTCTTTTTACATTCTAATTTCATACTTATATCATCTCATTAATTTTCATTTTACTATAAGTTTTATGCTTATAATTACTTTATCAATTTATTATTATATTAACTTTGTATTACTAATGTCAAATTCTTTTCTTCACTTATTTAATTTCTAAGTTGTGACTCAAATTAAAGGTTTCTTATTAACTTATATTTTAATATTGATTTTAACTTTACAATTATTTTATAAATTTATTTTTATTTTTTATTTTTTATTTTTTATTATTGTAATTTTGTTCTGATTTAATTCATTTTTAATCAAAAATTAAAATTAAATAAGATAGTCTTCACCCCGTGAAATACACGCCAATTGACGTGGACGGGAGTAAACCCTCTTTTAGGTTTGTAGTCAACTTTGATAACCTACATAAAATTGACATTGACTTTGATATTATTTGTCATTCTTCGGACCCCGCGCCAACCCCCCAACCCCACAATAGGATTGATGTCTAAGCATTATCTTGCGACTCTTATTCTATATTTGGATTTTAAATTTGACTCTTATTCTATATTTGGATTTTAAATTTGAGGGAGGAAAACATCAAGAATTTTTTTTTCTTTTAACAATTCAAGTGATGTAATTTTGTATTTTAATTTTTGTATTTTTGTATTTTTTATCTCTTTTTCCTCAGTAATTTTAATTTTCTTTCATCAGTATATATATATATATATATATTTGAATCTTTCTTTATCGATTTGAATAATATTATGAGATATGACTAGTTATATCAAGAAAAAATATACCCATTAATTTTTTAAGTTTATAACACTTGGTATAATTCAATCTATCAATATTATATATATACAATTTTATTTTTTATTTTAAAATTTTTTCATTTGCTTAAAAGATTAATAACTTCTTTTGTTATTTATTTATTTTATGCTATTTATGTAATATAATACAAAGATCCAATTATATTTATATAAAAGATTTGAGCTAGATGTAATAATTTATTTTTTCTATATTTCCTTTTTACATTTTAATTTCATCCTTATATCCACTCATTAATTTTTATTTTAAAATATGAGTTTTTAATTACTTTATCAATTTATTATTTTTTTTAACTTTGTATTGCTAATATCAAACTCTTTCTTTACTTATTTGATTACTAAGTTGTGAGTCAAATTAAAAGGTTTCTTATTAACTTACATTTTGGTATTGATTTTAACTTTATAATTATGTTAATAATTTATTTAATTTTATTTTTTTTATTTTTTCGATCATAATTTTGTCTTGGCTGAATTGATGTTTAATCAAAAATTAAAATTAGATAAGATTAGTTTGTAGAGTCAAGCCTCCAACCCGTGGAAGACACGCTGGTTGACTTGGGTTTTAGTATACCCAATTTTAAGCTTCTAGTCAAGTTTGATGAGCTAGTTCAAAGTGACAATCAAACTTACCATCAATAGTCATTTATGGGTGAATGGTATATACACTCGTTATGATTGTGAATCATAAAAAATATTTGCAAAGGTAAGAGAGTCATTTATCAATTAATTAATAAATTATAAAAATTGAGCTTAACATTATTTCCCCAAAAATCACAATAGCTTTAATGCCTAAATTTTTACATTGATTTTGCATTCAAAACCATAATTTTTGTCAACATCACCCCATGATTTCCAAAAACCCTTGTAGAAAGACCCAGTGATTAGAAAAGAGGCAGCAATTACAATTCAAGATCATAAACTCCATTTATTAAAAAGAATTTTTGGTGGTTCCCCAACTATATATATATACACACACAAGACTCCATAGTTCTCCTTGTTGAGTTTTTCTCTCTTTCTAATTTTGGAGCATTTTTTTAGCAAAAATTTCATCATTTGGATGACTAGGGCATATGTTTACATGGGCCCATATATATCATAATGCTCTCAATGAAGAAAAATGTAACCTCTTGTCAGTCCTAGTAATTCTCTATGCCAAAATCATATAGCCATATCTAGGGGTGTAAATGGATCGGACATACTGTTTCCATATTCATATCCATTTAACTTTTCAAATATTTGAATATGAATACGAATATAACGGATATTTAAAAATGATATCTAAATTCGTATCCGTCAAACATTGATCAGATTTGAATATATCCGTATTCGATTATAATTATTCAAATGCATTCATATTTTATTAAAATTATCCATATTCAAATTATTATTTTATATTCATATTCAATAATAATTTTTTAGATATTTATTTATGAATATTTAAATACGTGAATCTATAAACCTATAACTAATACATATTTTAAGTAATAGAAGAAACCATATAATTTCATTAAAAAAGAAAGCAATTAAATAAATAGTATAATTTCTAATTAACAATTGACTTTATAATTTATTATTAGTACTTATTCATAATAATAATGGTATTTAAATATATTAATTATAAAGTCAACCAACAATTATTATGTTGATTAACGTTATTCTTCAATTTTTTTCTCTATATTACAATAATTGTTTAAATTTATTCTTTTTTCTTCTCAATTCTTCAATTATAATATATATATATATATATACATATAAGAATTAAGATATTTTTACTGAAAAATATAAATAATATGTTATTTAATAAATATGTATTCGGATTGAATATTAAACGGATTGAATACATATGTATCATATTCGTATCTATTTATAATCAAATATCTACTAATTGAATAAGGATAATATCCACTTTAAATGAATGCAAATAAATTTTGCATAGATGGATACGAATGCAAGTGGTAAATAAATTTTTGAATATCCATTTATAACCCGAGTCATACCCATTTTGACTCCACAAACTCTAACAACATAAATGATCTTAATCAGATTTAGAGAAAATAAATGAGCAAAGGAGATCAAGCTATATGAAAGAATGGATCCTTGCAAGGGAATATACACATTATAAATGTCTCAGGAGATTGAACCTTTTTCAAAAGGAAATAAAGTCTAAGATTTAGGATTAGATTCTTTCATTTTAAGGGTGGACAAGTAAAAGTTTTCAACTACCATTTTGACAGCACCTAGTCATAAAGTATAAGTAGCAGAATGAATTACAACACCTAATTTGAGATTGCAGTTTAAATTCTCTATTCCAATAACACAATCAACAATATGATGGGAAGGAGAACTGCACAAGAGTACATATTCTTCCGCATATTGATTGATTCAAAAATTAAACCAGTAATTAATTACTGGAAGAGAAAGAAAAGATTATATTTTTTGTAGTAAAAAGCATAGAGAGTAACTTCTTCTGATTAAGACATATATATATATATATCTGTAATTAACTATAGTGGTGGTCTTCATGAGTGTTTAACCAATCCATTCACATCAATCACTAGTCATCAACCCCTAATATACACGTTGAGAGACTTGGACTGGAGTAAACCCCCCATTGTGTGGTTGTAGTGAATTTGGTTCATAAACTAGTTGGAATTAGTATTGAATTGGACATCAAAGGTCATTTATGGGTGAATGGTATTTTTAAAATGTAAAGGATAATTTTATTGAAGAAGACAAGTGACAGTGTAAATTTTTTATCTAATATTGTATATTAATTGATAATAAATGTATCACTCATTAATTATTATTAATAATAAGTTGAATATAATTTTAGTGACAATTTTATATGGTTATTTATCATCAAGTTTCTTTTCCTATGTAGTATCTCTCTCTTCTGAAAATAGGCATATAATTACTTTCCTATCTCAAAATGCATAATGAATAAAAATTTAATTGAACAATATTTATATTATTTTATATATTTTAGAATATTTGTGTACATGTTATTAACAAAGACATAATCTATATATGTGGCTATTATAATTGTGAAACATGAACCATGAAAGATATGTATAATGGTAAGGGGTGATTTGTCAATTTAACAAATGACAAAAAATGTGCTTTAACATTATTTGTCATTCTTCAACGCCCCCCCCCCCCCCAACCCCCCAACCCCACAATAGGATTGATGTCTAAGTGTTATCATGCAACTCTTATTCTATATTTGGATTTTAAATTTGAGGGAGGAAAACACCAAAAAAATTTTTTTTTTTACAATTCAAGTGATGTAATTTTGTATTTTAATTTTTGTAGTTTTGTATGTTTCATCTCTTTTTCCTTATTAGAATTCTTTCATCAGTATATATATATATATATATATATTTGATTCTTTTTTTATCTATTTGAACAATATTATGAGATATGACTAGTTGTATCAACAAAAAATATACCCATTAATTTTTTAAATTTATAACACTCGGTACAATTTAATCTATCTATTATATATACAATTTTATTTTCTATTTTAAAATTTTTTAATTTGCTTAAAAGATTAATAACTTTTTTTGTTATTTATTTTTTTTATGCTATTTGTGTAATATGAAGATCCAATATATTTATATCAAAGATTTGGGCTAAATATAATAATTCATTTTTTTCTATACTTTCCTTTTTACATTTTAATTTCATCCTTATATCCTCTCATTAATTTTTATTTTATAATAAGAGTTTTTAAATACTTTATCAATTTATTATTTTTTTTTTAACTTTGTATTGCTAATATCATACTCTTTTTTTACTTATTCGATTACTAAGTTGTGAGTCAAATTAAAAGGTTTCTTATTAACTTACATTCTAATATTGATTTTAACTTTATAATTATGTTATTAATTTATTTAATTTTAATTTTTTTTATTTTTACGATCATAATTTTATCTTGACTTAATTGGTGTTTAATCAAAAATTAAAATTAGATCAGATTAGTTTGTAGAGTCAAGTTTTCAACCCATGAAACACGCTGATAGACTTGGGCTTCAGTAGACCCAATTTTAAGCTTCCAGTCAAGTTTGATGAGTTAGGTGGAAGTGACAATTGAACTTGCCATCAACGGTTATTTATGGGTGAATGGTATATATACTCCTTATGATTGTGAACCATGAAAGATCTGTGCAAAGATAAGAGGGTCATTTATCGATTAATTAATAAACAATAAAAATTGAACTTAACATTATTTCATGCCTAAATTTTTAACCTAGTCTTCATACATTAATTTTGCATTCAAAGCCATAATAGGCCTACTCACGCCCATACTCTAAAATATTTAGAAGGATGAAACCCTAATTCTACCGTACTCTAAAATATCCAAAAGGATGAGACCCTAATCCTACCCTAACCTATCTAACCCAAGACCTATTGGATCTAATTTATTAAATTTATATTTTTAATGTACATATTTAGTTTCTTAATATATACTAAAAATATTATTTGACATACGATAATAAAAAATAATTTTTTTATATTTAATTTAATGTAATCATTAAATTTAAATTATTTAATTTCTTTGTGCTAATTAAATTAACTATTTTATTGATATAAGAGTTAAACTTTATTAATAAAATTAACAATTAAACTTTTTGCTAAATAAATTAATATAATTAGAAACAGTTAATAAAAATAGTTTGAAAGCAAAAACTTTTTTTACATTTAATCTATAAAAAAAGTTAGCTACTATCTCAGTAAACTTTATTCATTAACAAAATTAATTTTATCAACTATTTTTATAAAAATTATTTATTCAACTATTAATTTTATTAATGAAAAATGTTCAACTGTTGTTATTGCTATTCTAATTCTTTTAAAAAAAAATTGCTATCCCAATATATTAGCTTTATTAATTTTATTAATTTAGTTAAATTTTTAATCAAAAAAATTATTTCAATGTTATTGTTCATTCACATATTTGTAATTTTTATATGTAAAATATTTATCATTAATATAAATTTAATTTGGGTATAAACAACTTTTAGATTCATAGATTAAATTTAATTATAAAGTAATGCATAATTTCTGGGTATGGATATATGGTAATTTATAAGTACAGACTCGACCCATACCCATTACACTATCTTTAATAAGTATGGATACCAATAGAGTGTGAGTATTGATATTTTAGACCTGAATAGGATAACACCTTACTTATTTATAGACTTAGCCACATCAATCACTAGTTATCAACCCGTAATATACACGCTGGTAGACGTGGACTGGAGTAACCCCCCCCCCTCTTTTGTGGCTGTAGTCAATTTAAACTGGACATCAATGGTCATTTATCGATGAATGGTATTTTACTTGTGTTTTTAAAATGTGAAGGATAATTCTACTGAAAAAGACAAGTGACAATGCAAAATTCATGTCTAATATTGTATATTAACTGATAATAAATATATCACTCAATAATTATTAATAATAATAAATTGAATATAATTCTTTTACAAGTCAAGTGATATAATTTTTTATTTTAATTTTTTTATGTTTCGCATCTTTTTCCTTATTAGAATTCTTAATTCGAAGGAATTCTTAATTCGAATTGAGTATTAAAATGTGAAATTGAATATCTATTTGAATCTTCAAATCTTTCTTTATTTATTTGAATAATATTATGTGATATGACAAGTTGTATCAATAAAAAATATACCCATTAATTTAATCTATCACTATAAATATACACAATTTTATTTTTTATTTTAAAAAATTTTCATTTGCTTAAAAGATTAATAACTTCTTTTGTTATTTATTTTTTTATGCTATTTGTGTAATATAATATGAAGATTAAATTATATTTATATAAAAGATTTGAGCTAAATATAATAATTTATGTTTTCTATATTTTCTTTTTACATTTTAATTTCATCCTATATCCTCTCATTAATTTTTTTTTTTAAATATGAGTTTTTAATTACTTTATCAATTTATTATTATTTTTAACTTTGTATTGGTAATATCAAACTCTTTATTATTTACCTATTCGATTACTAAGTTGTGAGTCAAATTAAACGGTTTATTGTTAACTTACATTCTAATATTGATTTTAGCTTTATAATTATGTTATTAATTTATTTAATTTTAAAGTTTTTTTATTTTACGATCATAATTTTGTCTTGGCTTAATTGATGTTCAATCAAAAATTAAAATTAGATAAGATTAGTTTGTAAAGTCAAGTCTTCAACTCATAAAAGACACGCTAAGACTTGGGCTTTTTTGGACCCAATTTTAAGCTTCTAGTCAAGTTTGATGAGTTAGCGGGAAGTGACAATTGAACTTGCCATCAATGATCATTTATGGGTGAAATTGAATGTTATATATACTCATTATGATTGTGAACCATGAAAGGTATGTGCAAAGGTAAGAGGGTTATTTATCAATTAATTAATAAATGATAAAAATTAAGCTTAACCTTATTTCCCCAAAAATCACAATAATGCCTAAATTTTTAACCCTATCTTCATACATTGATTTTGCATTCAAAGCCATATTATAGGCTTAAAAATGGGTAGCATGACACCCTACTTATATTCATACCCTAAAATACCCAAAAGGATGAGAGCATAATCATATTCTACTCTTAAATACCCAAAATGATGAGACATTAATCTTACCTTACCCTATCTAACCCGAAGCCCATTGGATCTAATTTATCGGACTTATATTTTTAATGTAAATATTAATTTTCTTAATACATACTAAAATTATTATTTGATGTATGATAACAAAAACTAAATTTTTTATATTTAATTTAATCTAATCGTTAAATTTATATTATTTAATTTTAAACTTTGTGCTAATTAAATTAACTATTTTATTGATATAATAGTTAAACTTTATTAATATAATTAACAATTAAACATTTTTGTTAAATAAATTAATATAATTAAAAAATAGTTTTAAAGCAAAAACATTTTTTATATTTAATTTATAAAAATAGTTAATTTCTATATTAATAAACTTTATTCATTAACAAAATTAATTTTATTAACTATTTTTATAAAAATTATTTATTCCACTATTAATTTTAATATTACTAATTTTATTAATGAAAAATGTTCAACTATTGTTATTGCCATTCTAATTTCGTTTAGAAAAAAAATTGCTATCCCAATATATTAGCGTTATTAATTTTATTAATTTAGTTTAATTCTTAATGAAAAAATTTATTTCATTGTTACTGTTCATTCAAGTAATTGTAATTTTTATAAATAAAAACTTTATCATTAATATAAATTTAATTTAGGTATAAACAACTTTTATGTTCATATATTAAATTTAAGTATAAAGTAATGAATAATTTTTGGATATGGGTCGATGGGTAATTTATGGATACAGATCCTACCCATACTCATTACACTATTTTAATAAGTATGGGTATGGATAGGGTGTTATCCTACTCATTTACAAGCCTAAACCATAATTTTCATCAACATCACCCCATGATTTCCCTTATAAAAAGACCCAGTGATTGGAAAAGATGTAGCAAATACAATTCAAGCTCAGAAACTCCATTCATTAAAAGAATTTTTGGTGGTTCCCCAAATATACACATATACAAGACTCCATAGTTCTCCTTGTCGAGTTTTCCATTTGCTCTAATTTTGGAGCATTTTTTTAGCAGAAATTTCATCATTTGGATCACATAAGGCAAATTTTTACATGGGTGCATATATATCATAACGCTGCCAATGAAGAAAAATATAACCTATCGTGAGTCCAAGTAATTCTCTATGTAAAAATCATGTAACCATATCCATGTTGCCTCCACAGACTATAAGAACATAAAAGATCTTTATCAAATTTAGAGAAAATAAATGAGCAAATGAGATCAAGCAATTATATATATATATATATATGAAAGAATGGGTCCCTACGAGAGAAAATACATACATTATAAATATCATAGGAGATTGAAAACCTTTTTCAAAAGGAAATAAAGTCCAAAATGGTGCCATTTCCTCATACCAAGAATTAGGATTAGATTCTTTCATTTTAAGGGTGGACAAGGAAAAGTTTTCAACTACCACTTTAACAGCAACTAGTCACAAAGCATAAGCAGCAAAATGAATTACTAAGCTTAATTTTGGGTTCTTGTTTAAATTCTCTGTTTCAATAATAAATATTTACATATCAAGTACATTTTGATCAATAATTAATCATTTTAACGAGAAAATATTTAGTGCACTTAACAAATACAAGTAATATAGAATAAGAGATGAAACATATTGAATAAAGAATCCAAAGTGAGTTGCTCCAACATAATTTTAACATACCATACCAATAATTAATGTCAACACTAAAAAAGTAGAATTGCATCTTTCCATACTTCATTTATATATTATTTTTCATTAAAAAAATAAAAAAAATCACAAGACTCTTATTTTCTTCCTTGACTAGTCCAAAAAATTTAGATAAATGCATGAAATGAATTAAAACACACAAATCCAAAAATGCAGAAACACACCAATGTGCAAAAAACTCCATCTACCTGGAGAGGTTTGCATCAGCAAATTACCTTCAGCAGAAGCTTAAAAACATCAGCATACGCCCTCTAATACTTACATTTATTTTCCAGAATGAACTTTTGGTTGGATATTCTTTTTGTTTTTTCAGTTATATGTTATCAACTCCGTCAATTTTAATGTTACGGTTAACATAAGAGGTATTTATAATTTCTTCATAGTTATAGATATTTTTTTGTAAATAAATTAAACCTTGGAGGATTTAGATCATTAGTCCTAAAAAATATCAACAATGTATCAATATTCTAAGCATTGTTACTAAGTCACCCATTATTCATTAGATTCAAACGAACTTAGCTCTTAATATGTTTAGACATAGAGTGTTTCTCTCAAAAGAGTATGATGAGCAATTCAATCATAAACATTCACATATAGAAGGCCAAGTTGACAATAAAAGTTATCCTGGACTTTAAGATGTTCGTAATTTTGCTTTTTGAATTCGGACATTGACAGCTGGACGAACTCAACCTTAAACAATTCTTAAATCAGTGATAAGGTATTATGTTTGATATTTTTAACGTATATGTTTTAAAATTGTACAAGAAAAGCAAATAGAGCCATTGAGTGATAAATACCTCTAATAATCATCGATTTACAAGGACCTTTTTTCCCATGTTTCAAAATTATGTTAAATCCTGCGGTGATTAGCATAAACGCATGGAGGAGAAAAAGGTAATTTTGGTAAGTACCATAGGGCTTCCAGTATTCGGAGCCTCGTACGTGTCAGCCCGGTCGAGGGGTCAAATCCGTTGAGAAACAAATAAGGACAGGTGGCGGAAGAGATGTGTCAAAGATGTTTTGGCCTGCAGGCTGTCAGCCACCGTCGGTGCGCGGTGGGAGGACCGGGGTCCCCTCTCCTCAGCGGGTTTACCACGTTCTATGCCTTTGAAACATAAGTGAAAAAATTTAGATTATTAATGATTGTTGAACTATTATGATCAATTTTGTGTAATGTCGTAAGGTTAATTATATAATTAAGGATATGATCATATGTGCTTATGGATTCAACTGATCGTTATGCTTTAATATAAAAATATTGTAATATGTTAAGTTAAATATAAGATTTACAGAATGTAAACATAGAAAAACTTATATTATATTTTATGTGCCAAATTACATATGCATGTAGACAATTCATTATGTTCAAATTCCGATCTCATATTTTATGTGCAAGATTAATATTATTGAGTCAAAGATGTCATTTGCATGATATGCCCTTTCTCGAATTGTCATGTGCTTGACTCAATTGTTTTATTGTGCTACGAATCTGTATATGGAGAATTCCTTTCGCATTTTTAGAAGAAATTCATCAAAGATTTGTTAGGAAAGATTTATTATATTATATGGTAGTTTTGGGTTAATTAGATGATTAAAATCTTAATATTACGGATTTGAGACATAAGTGACAAAATTTAGGTTATTAATGATAGTTGGACTATTTTCATCAATTTTGTGTAATGCCGTAAGGTTAGTTATATAATCAAGGATATTATTATATGTGCTTATGGGTTCAACTGATCGTTACGCTTTAACTTAGAAATGTTGTGATATGTTAATTTGAATATAAGATTTATAGCATGTATATATTGTGTTTTATGGGATAACACTTTGAACTTGTATCTATTCACAGTTTAGAATTGAGGTTGTTGATGTGTTCAATATCAATGGACGACTTGTGGCCTGTATACATATTACCTTAGTGGAAATTCATTGAGGTTGAAGCATGTCGTTGTCTTTGATGATTTTAAAAATTTTCTTCTGGGCCTATTGACTATCTTGTGGGTTATGATTTAAAATTGAATTGGTGGCATCTCAGCTTGGGAGGTATCATGAGTGGGGCGTCACAATTTAATTTATATATTACATGATAGAAGATTTTTTTTTGAATTTTAATGCTTGTAGTTTTCTTTTCAACCATAAATAAAGTCTACTATTTAACTTTTATTTGTTGTTAAATTTATAAACTCTTATATCTTTTTGTTTATTACTTAGTTTAAGTTATCAAATTATTTATTTTATTTTTAAATTCTCTTTTTGCTCATTTAATTTTATAATTTTATAAGATGAGATATATTAATTGTTCTTAATATTTTTTTTTTATTTTTTTTCATCTTTATTAGTTACAATTTTCTCTCCAACCCTTGATAAATTACATCATTTAATTTTTATTTTATTTAAATTATTACATGTTTTGTATATTTTGCTCATTCTTTGAATTAACTTATTAATTTATTTGTTAACTTTTGCATTTCATCTTTAAATTCTCAAAAAAAATTTCATTCAATTTTATTATTGTATAGTATGAGATCTCTTATTTGGTTTTTAATATTTTTAAAATTCATTTTACTTTTTAAATATTTATAATTTTGAAAGTATGCCATTTCGTTTTTATTTTCTATTCACATGCATGTAGTTACATATATATATATATATATATATGAGCCTTTCTTTATCTATTTGAAAAATATTATGAGATATGGTCAGTTTTATCTATAGAAAATGCACCCATTAAATTTTAAATTTAGAACACTTGGTATAATTTAATCTATCAATATATATTTTACTTTTTATTTTAAAAAATTTCATTTCCTTAAAAGATTAACAACTTCTTTTGCTATTCATTTTTATGCTATTTGTGTACTATAACATGAAGATCCAATTATATTTATATAAAAAATTTGAGATAAATGTAATGATTTATTCTTTCCTATATTTTCTTTTTACATTCTGATTTCATACTTATATCCTCTCATTAATTTTCATTTTACCATAAGTTTTAAGCTTATAATTACTTTATCAATTTATTATTATATTAACTTTGTATTACTAATGTCAAATTCTTTTCTTCACTTATTTGATTTCTAAGCTGTGAGTCAAATTAAAGGTTTCTTATTAACTTATATTTTAATATTAATTTTAACTTTACAATTGTTTTATAAATTTATTTTGACTTTTTAATTTTTATTATCATAATTTTGTTCTGATTTATTTAATTTTTAATCAAAAATTAAAATTAAATAAAATTATCTTCACCCCGTGAAATACACGCCGATTGACGTGGACGGAAGTAAACCCTCTTTTAGGTCTGTAGTCAACTTTGATAACCTACCTAGAATTGACATTGACCTTGACATTATTTGTCATTCTTCGGACCCCACCCCCAACTCCCCAACCCCACAATGGGATTGATGTCCAAGCATTGTCGTGCGACTCTTATTCTATATTTGGATTTTAAATTTGAGGGAGGAAAGCATCAAGAACTTTTTTTTTTTACAATTCAAGTGATGTAATTTTGTATTTTAATTTTTGTATTTTTGTATTTTTCATCTCTTTTTCCTTATTAGAATTCTTTCATCAGTACATATATATATATATATATATATTTGAATCTTTCTTTATTGATTTGAATAATATTATGAGATATGACTAGTTGTATCAATAAAAAATATACTCGTTAATTTTTTAAGTTTATAACACTTGGTGTAATTTAATCTATCAATATATATATATATAATTTTATTTTTTATTTTAAAAAATTTTCATTTGCTTAAAAGATTAATAACTTCTTTTGTTATTTATTTTTTTATGCTATTTGTGTAATATAGTATGAAGATCCAATAATATTTATATAAAAGATTTGAGCTAAATATAATAATTTATTTTTTCTATATTTTCTTTTTACATTTTAATTTCATCCTTATATCCTCTCATTAATTTTTATTTTAAAATATGAGTTTTTAATTACTTTATCAATTTATTATTTTTTTTGAGTTTGTATTACTAATATCAAACTCTTTGTTTACTTATTTGTTTACTAAGTTATGAGTCAAATTAAAAGGTTTCTTATTAACTTACATTGTAATATTGATTTTAACTTTATAATAATGTTAATAATTTATTTAATTTTAAATTTTTTTATTTTTTCGATCATAATTTTGTCTTGGCTTAATTGATGGTTAATCAAAAATTAAAATTAGATAACATTAGTTTGTAGAGTCAAGTCTTCAACCCGTGGAAGACACGCTGGTTGACTTGGGTTTCAGTAGACCCAACTTTAAGCTTCTAGTCCTGTTTGATGAGCTAGCTGGAGGTGACAATTGAACTTGTCATCAATGGTCATTTATGGGTGAATGGTATATATACTCGTTGTGATTATGAACCATGAAAGATATGTATCAAGATAAAAGGGTCATTTATCAATTAATTAATAAATGATAAAACTTGAGCTTAACATTATTTCCCCCCAAATCACAACAGCTTTAATGCCTAAATTTTTAAGCCTGTCTTCATACATTGATTTTGCATTTAAAGCCATAATTTTCGTCAACATCACCCCATGATTTCCAAGAACCCTTGTAGAAAGACCCAATGATTAGAAAAGATGCAGCAAACACAATTCAAGCTCATAAACTCCATTCATTAAAAAGAATTTTTGGTGGATCCCCAACTATATATATATATATACACACAAGACTCCATAGTTCTCCTTGTTGAGTTTTCCTCTTTCTCTCATTTTTGGAGCATTTTTTTAGCAGAAATTTCAGCATTTGGATCACATAGGGCATATGTTTATGTGGGCCCATATATATCATAATGCTGTCAATGAAGAAAAATGTAACCTCTTGTGAGTCCTAGTAATTCTCTATGTCAAAAGCATAGAGCCATATCTAGGGGTGTAAACAGATCGGACATACTGTTTTCATATTCGTATCTATTTAACTTTTCAAATATTTGGATATGGATACGGATATGACGGATATTTAAAAATGATATCCAAATTCGTATTCGTAGAATACCGATCGAATTCGGATATATCCGTATTCGATTATAATTATTCAAATGCATTCATATTTTATTTAATTATCCATATTCAAATTATTGTTTTATACTCATTTTCAAATAATAATTACTTAGATATTTATTCATGAATATTCAAATACGTGAATCTATGAACCTATAACTAATACATATTTTAATTAATAGTAGAAACCATATAATTTCATTAAAAAAGAAAGCAATCAAACAAATAGTATAATTTCTAATTAACAATTAACTTTATAATTGATTATTAGTACTTATTCATCATAATAATGGTATTTAAATATATTATTTATAAAGTCAATCAACAATTATTATGTTGATTAACTTTATTCTTCAATTTTTTTCTCTATATTACAATAATTTTTTAAATTTATTCTTTTTTCTTCTCAATTCTTCAATTATAATTTATATATATATATACACATATGTGAATTATGATATTTTTATTGAAAAATATAAATAATATATTATTTAATAAATACGTATTCAGATTAGATATTAAACGGATCGAATACATATTTATTATATTCATATCTATTTATAATCGAAAAGTCTAAGATTTAGGATTAGATTCTTTTATTTTTAGGGTGGACAAGGAAAAGTTTTCAACTACCATTTTGACAGCACCTAGTCATAAAGTATAAGTAGCAGAATGAATTACAACGCCTAATTTGATGTTGCAGTTTAAATTTTCTGTTCTAATAACACAATCAACAATATGATGGGAAGGAGAACTGCACAAGAGTACATATTCTTCCCCATATTGATTGATTTAAAAATTAAACCAGTAATTAATTTCTGGAAGAGAAAGAAAAGATAACACACACACACACACATACACACATATATATATAATTAACTATAGTGGTGCTCATCATGAGTGTTTAACCAATCCATCCACATCAATCACTAGTCATCAACCCGTAATATACAGGTGGTGGAAGAGATGTGTCAAAGTTGTTTCGGCATATAGGCTGTCAGCCACCGCCGGTGGGCGGTGGGAGGACTAGGGTCCCCTCCCCTCAGCGAGTTTACCACGTTTTATGCCTTTGAGACATAAGTGACAAAATTTAGGTTATTAATGATAGTTGGACTATTTTGATCAATTTTGTGTAATGCTGTAAGATTAATTATATAATCAAGGATATGATTATATTTGCTTATGGGTTCAACTAATCCTTATGCTTTAACTTAGAAATGTTGTGATATGTTAAGTTAAATATAAGATTTACAGCATGTATATATTGTATTTTATGTGATAACACTTTGAACTTGTATCTGTTCACAGTTTAGAATTGAGATTGTTGATGTGTTCAATATCAACAGATGACTTATGGCATGTATATATATTACCTTAGCGGAAATTTGTTGAGGTTGAAGCATGCCATTATCTTTGATGATTTTGAAAATTTTCTTCTGGGCCTATTAACTATCTTGTGGGTTATGATTTAAAATTGAATTGGTGGCATCTCAACTTAGGAGGTATCATGAGTGGGGCGTCACAATTTAATTTATATATTACATGATAGAAGAAATTTTTTGAATTTTATTGCCTATAATTTTCATTTCAACCATAAATAAAGTCTACTATTTAACTTTTATTTATTGTTAAATTTATAAACTCTTATATCTTTTAATTTATTACTTAGTTTAAGTCATCTAATCATTTATTTTATTTTTATTTTTGTTTTTAAATTCTATTTTTGCTCATTTAATTTTATAATTTTATAAGATGAGATATATTAATTGTTCTTAATATTTTTTTTATTTCGTTTCATCTTTATTAGTTACAATTTTCTCTCCAACCATTGATAAATTACATCATTTAATTTTTATTTTATTTAAATTATTACATATTTTGTATATTTAGCTCCTTCTTTGAATCAACTTATTAATTTATTTGCTAACTTTTTCATTTCATCTTTAAATCCTCAATTTTTGTTCATTCAATTTGATAATTGTATAGTATGAAATCTCTTATTTGGTTTTTAATATTTTTAAAATTTATTTTACTTTTTAAATATTTATAATTTTGAAAGTATGCCATTTAGTTTTTATTTTCTATTCACATGCATGTCGTTACATATATATTTAGAGCCTTTCTTTATCTATTTGAAAAATATTATGAGATATGGTCGGTTGTATTTATAGAAAATACAAACATTAAATTTTTAAGTTTATAACACTTGGTATAATTTAATCTATCATATATATTTTACTTTTTGTTTTTAAAAAATTTCATCTCCTTAAAAGATTAACAACTTCTTTTGCTATTCATTTTTTTTATGCTATTTGTGTACTAAAACATGAAGATCAAATTATATTTATATAAAAAATTTGAGATAAATGCAATAATTTATTCTTTTCTATATTTTCTTTTTACATTCTAATTCCATACTTATATCCTCTCATTAATTTCCATTTTACTATAAGTTTTAAGTTTATAATTACTTTATCAATTTATTATTATATTAATTTTGTATTATTAATGTCAAATTCTTTTCTTCACTTATTCGATTTCTAAGCTGTGAGTCAAATTAAAGGTCTCTTATTAATTTATATTCTAATATTAATTTTAACTTTATAATTATTTTATAGATTTATTTTGATTTTTAATCTTTATTATCATAATTTTGTTTTGATTTAATTAATTTTTAATAAAAAAATAAAATTTGATAAAATAGTCTTCACCCCGTAAAATACACGCTGATTGACATGGATGGGAGTAAACCCTCTTTTAGGCTTGTAGTCAAGTTTGATAAGCTACCTAGAATTGACATTGAACTTGACATTAATGGCCATTCATGAGCAAATAGTATTTTCCTTGTGTTTTTAGAAAGTGAAAGATGATTTCACTCTGAAAAAAAAAAAAGTGATGATCCAAAATTTATACTTAACATTGTCTATTAACTAATAATAAATATATCACTAATTAATTGTCAATAGTAATAAGTTAAACACAATTTTTTGTGATAATTTTTATATTTCTATTTATTATTTTATCATTAATTTGTTTTTTTTTTTTGTCGTATCTCTATTTTTGAAAATAGGCACATAATTACTCTATATTTCTATGTGCATATATAGCAAAATTTAATCGAACAATATTTATATTATTTTATATATTTTATAATATCGTTATACATGCTATTAATCAATCAATAAATAATTTGTATACATATACTTGTTATGATTGTGAACCATGAAAGATATGTATAGTGGTAAGATGGTCATTTGTCAATTTAATAAATAATAAAATTATGCTTAACATTATTTTTCTTATTTTTTCATTTTTGTGGAAAAAACACAAGCAGCAGGGTTAATGTCTAAATTTTGAACATTGATTTTGCTCTCGGAAGATTTAGAGGAAATAAATGAGAAAATGAAGATCGAGTAGTCATACACATGAAAGAACGAGTCCTGGTCAGGGGATATATAAATTGTAAGTGTCTCAAGAGATTGAGAACCTTTAAAAAGAAAATAAAGTCCAGGATGGTGCCGCTTTCTCATACCAAGATTTAGGATTAGATTCTTCTATTTGAAGGATGGAGAAGAAAATTTTTGAACTTCCATTTTGATAGTACCTGATCGTAAAGCATAAGTAACTGAATTGATTACCTGGCTTTGAGGTTGCAGTTCAGACTAGAAGTGTTAAATGGGCCGGGCCGGGTCAGGTTGACTCTTTTAATAGGCGATTCACGATGGTCCTGAGCCGAGCCGACTCATGGGCCGTTCAATATCCGGACGGTGACAGGCTAAAAATTGAAAAATCCAGCTCGGCTCAAAATCAGTCCACCATATAGGTGAGTCGGTTTATATATGAGCCAGGTTAGGCTAGCCGGCTGGGGGGTTGGCCCACGAGTTTTTTCTTTTTAATTTGAAAATAAATTTACATTTCAAGTTTTATATTTATGTGATTATTAATGGTTTTTTCAACACTTATACTTTTTTAAACGACTTAATAATTTATACTTATGTGATTTTAAATATTTTACAACATTTAAATTTTTATAAAAACTTAAAAATTTATACCAATTTTTTTAATCAATTAATTTTTTCCAAAAACACCATCAAATTAGGTGGTGAGGGGTTCTGCATAGACCCTTCTACACACTATTAATTTAGAAAAAATAATTACGTAGAGGTGGATTCGACCAAACTTCTAAATGAAACTATATAATAAAAATTAAAAGAAATAGACAACTTTATAATATCTAAACATCTAAATATATTCAATGATAAATTGATTGTTCACTCAAGTGATCTAAATCGCTCTCGGATTGAGACGCGGTGGTGGATATGGTTTCAAGCCATTCGTCATCGTCTTCTTCAAATTGAAGCAACAAGATTTTCACATTTCTCAAAAAAAAAAAAAAATTATATACTCTTGATCTAGCTGATCCTTCCAAAGAATACAAGACTTGATCAAATCGAGATTGTAATAGCTACTTTTCCTTTTTCTTTTCTTTTTCTTTTTTTAATTTTATATTATAATTTATAATTTTTATAAATTTATTAATTATATTTCTTATATTAATTCTTAATTTATAATTTTTTTAAATTTATAATTTAAGAATTATAAGTCCCTAATTATTGATTTATAAATTTATAAATTAATAAATTATAAATTATAAATTATACATTCTTAATTATAAATTATAAATTAATAATTTATAATTTGTAATTTAAAAATTATAAATTTCTAAATTTTTAAAAATTATAATTTATAATTTAAATTAAAAAAATATTGCGTGCTATCCCGCGAGCCGGCCCCTTTAGCCCACAAGTTAGGCCATCCGGCGGTCCTTCATGGTCCGCTGGCCGAGCCGGTCCTTGGCTGAAATGAGCTGCAAAATATCAGCTCAGGATGGGGTTTCCAACGAGTCGGTCCAGCTCAGCCCAACCCATATTAAAAAATTAAACGAGCCAAGCTAGGCTGGTTTTTTTCGAGCCGGCCCGGCCCATTTTGACACATCTAGTTTAGACCATCTGTTTCAATTCTGTGTGTGTATATATATTAAATGTATTTGATCAACAATCAATTTTTTTGTAAAGAAATATTTAATTCACTTAGCAAATACACATAAAGTGAATAAGAGATGAAATATATATTGAAATAGAGAATTTAAAGTGTTTTGCTTCGTCATAATTTGAGCATACCATACTCATAGCATCAACACTAAAAAAAAGGTAGAATTGCATCTTTCCATGCTTCACTTATATATTATTTTCCGATAAAAGGAAAAAAGAAAAAAGTCAGATTGGTATTTTCTTCCTCGCCCAGTATAAAAAATTCGGATAAATGCATCAAGTGAATCAAAACACACAAATCCACAAATGCATAAACACACCAAAGTGAACGAAAGTGTTGCACCGGCAAATTACCTCCAGCAGAATCCTCAAAACATCAGCATATGCCCTCTAATCTTACATTTAAACAAGTTACTCAAATAGATGGGAAGAAACGCCTTCTCTGCTTATCCTGACTAATCGTCCACATAAGTGCCAGCAAATTTATTTTCTAAAATGGATTTAACTTTGGTTGGAATTTTTTTTTTTTTTTTTCATATAGGAGTAAAATGAACATTTT
The DNA here is from genome assembly GCA_018894105.1 of Jacaranda mimosifolia. NCBI lineage: Eukaryota > Viridiplantae > Streptophyta > Magnoliopsida > Lamiales > Bignoniaceae > Jacaranda > Jacaranda mimosifolia. The sequence goes on from CM032127.1 coordinate 453,806, forward strand.
ATGTATCAACTATATCAATTTTAATGGCCGACAGTTAACATAAGAGATAATTATAATTTTTTCATAGCTATAGATATTTTTAAATAAATTAAACCTCAAAGGATGTAAATCATTAGTCCTAAAAATATCGACAAAGAATCAATATTCTGAGCATTGTTACTAAGTCATGCATCAAAAGAACTTAGTTCTTAATATGATTAGACATAGAAAGTTTTTCCTCGAAAGAATATGATGAATAATTCAATCCTAGACATCCCAATATAAAAAGGACAAGTTCATAATGAAAATTACAATGCATTTATCTTTATGTTTCTAGCTTTTAGTTATTTTATGATTATATTTGAATCTTGAATTTTAGTGAGGAGAACACAAAGAAATTTTTTTCCACATATCAAATGATGTGACTTTGTGTTATATTTTATTTTTTTTTATTTTTATGCTTTCATCTCTTTTTTCTTATTAAAATCCTTAATTCAAACTGGAGATTAAAATATGAAATTGCATATTTAGATAAAGGCAAATAGCATTCTCTCCATTCCCACTGTTTAACCCTTTTAGCACATTATTCTCTAAAAGTGATTTAAAATTTGGCTTCGCAGTATAAAAGTTTCTATCTTCAAAATTGTTTTTCTTTTTTCCTTTTTTGCCCAAAGAATTGGCCTACTAGCCTTCAATGTAATCTATTTTGTTTACAGGGTACTGTTATAACTATCTTGCATGTTTTCAATGTATTAACCATACATAGAATTGTTATATTAATGACAAATAATGAGTGATAATATAAAATTCATCATTAATGATAGGTATTAAGTAACAGTAATTTTTCTTTTATCATTGATAATATCTTTTATATATGTGATAATAAATTTTTTTTATCACAATATGGCTTAATAATGACAAAAACTAATGTTCTTAAATTGTCACTATTAATAATTAGTGACATTCCTATAGTAACAACCTAGTGATAATAAAAATTATTATTATAATTTGTGATAAAAATTTTATTGCTGCTCATCTAAGTATAGATGTGTCACAATTGACATTAATGATGACAACTTAAATACTATTTTTGTTAGTAAAAATTATTAAGATGACAAAATAAAAATCTTTTGTTATCTTAGTGATAACTTTTATATTGTCATTTATTATTTTATAATCATTTTGTTTCTTCGGTATAATTAAATCAATTCTATTTAAATAAAAAAATATTAAAAAAATTCTCGTTCTTTTCTCTTTCCCCTCTATTTTGAGCTTTTTATTTCTTCATTTTCTCCAACTATACTATTTCTTTGTCTCTTTTCCACTCTAATTTTTTCGGCTATATTATCTTATACAATGAATTCAAATAAATATATTTAAATAATTAAAAAAATAAAATTGCACTGTAGAAATCAAATAAATAACATAAAAGAGAAGCAGCGACATTTGTAAAGTCGTAATTCAGACACGTAGGTATCAACATTCAATCTAAATCTTGTGGCTTGAATACAATCTACGGTAAAGCAAAAACTGCAGTTTGCCCCTAATATTTTATTTTCTGACAAGTAGCCCCCCTCTCCAATTTATACAAAGGCCAAGTCAGCCCAAAGGAAGAATAATATTTGAATCTTTCTTTATCTATTTGAATAATATTATGAGATATGACTGATTGTATCAATAAAAAATATACCCATTAATTTTTTAAGTTTATAACACCTGGTATAATTTAATCTATCAATAGATATACAATTTTATTTTTTATTTTAAAATTTTTTCATTTGCTTAAAAGATTAATAACTTGTTTTGTTATTTATTTTTTTATGCTATTTGTGTAATATAATATGAAGATCCAATTATATTTATATAAAAGATTTGAGCTAAATGTAATAATTTATTTTTTCTATATTTTCTTTTTACATTTTAATTTCATCCTTATATCCTCTCATTAATTTTTATTTTAAAATAAGAGTTTTTAATTACTTTATCAATTTATTATATTTTTTAACATTGTATTGCTACTATCAAACTGATTTTTTACTTATTTGATTACTAAGTTGTGAGTCAAATTAAAAGGTTTCTTATTAACTTACATTCTGATATTGATTTTAACTTTATAACTGTGTTAATAATTTATTTAATTTTAATTTTTTTATTTTTTTGATCATAATTTTGTCTTGGCTGAATTGATGTTTAATCAAAAATTAAAATTATATAAGATTAGTTTGTAGAGTCAAGTCTTCAACCCGTGGAAGGCATGCTGGTTGACTTGGGCTTCAATAGACCCAATTTTAAGCTTCTAGTCAAGTTTGATGAGTTAGTTGAAAGTGACAATTGAACTTGCCATCAATGGTCGTTTATGAGTGAATGGTATATACTCGTTATGATTGTGAACCATAAAAGATATGTGTAAAGATAAGAGGGTCATTCATCAATTAATTAATAAATGATAAAAATTGAGGTTAACATTATTTCCCCAAAAATTAAAATAGCTTTAATGCCCAAATTTTTAACCCTGTCTTCATACATTGATTTTGAATTCAAAGCCATAATTTTCGTCAACATCAACCAATGATTTCCAAGAACCCTTGTAGAAAGACCCAGTGACTAGAAAAGATGCAATTCAAGTTCATAAACTCCATTTATTAAAAAGAATTTTTGGTGGTTCCCCAACTATGTATACACACACACACACACACAGGACTATATAGTTCTCCTTGTTGAGTTTTTCTCTTTCTCTAATTTTGGAGCATTTTTTTAGCAGAAATTTCAACATTTGGATGACATAGGGCATATATTTACATGGTCCCATATATATCATAATGCTCTCAATGAAGAAAAAAGTAACCTCTTGTGAGTCCTAGTAATTCTCTATGTCAAAATCATATAATCATATCTAGGGTGTAAACGGATAGGACATATTATTTTTCTATTTGTATCCCTTTATTTTTTCAAAATATTTAGATATGGATACGGATATGACGGATATTTAAAAATGACATTCAAATTCGTATCCGATGAATATCGATTGGATTCGGATATATTCATATTCGATTATAATTATTCAAATACATTCATATTTTATTAAAATTATCCATATTCAAATTATTATTTTATATTTATATTCGATAATAATTATTTAGATATTTATTTATGAATATCCAAATACGTGAATCTATGAACTTATAACTAATACACATTTTAATTAATAGAAGAAATCATATAATTTCATTAAAAAAGAAAGCAATCAAACAAATAGTATAATTTCTAATTAACAATTGACTTTATAATGAATTATTAGTACTTATTCATAATAATAATGGTATTTAAATATATTAATTATAAAGTCAACCAACAATTATTATGTTGATTAACTTTATTATTCAATTTTTCTTTCTCTATATTACAATAATTTTTTAAATTTATTCTTTTTTCTTCTCAATTCTTCAATTATAATTTATATATATATATACACATATATGAATTATGATATTTTTATTGAAAAATATAAATAACATAGTATTTAATAAATATATATTCAGATTGGATATTAAACGGATCGAATATATATTTATCATATCCGTATCTATTTATAATCGAATATTCACTAATCGAATAAGGATAATATTCACTTTAAACGAATACAGATAAATTTTGCATAAACGAATACGAATACAAACGGTAAATGAATTTTTGAATATCTATTTATAGCCTAAGTCATATCCATTTTGACTCCATAGACTATAAGAACATAAAAGATCTTAATCAGATTTAGAGAAAACAAATGAGCAAATGAGATCAAGCAATTATATATATAAAAGAATGGGTCCTTGCAAGGGAATATATACATTATAAGTGTCTTAGGAGATTGAACCTTTTTCGAAAGGAAATAAAGTCTAAGATTTAGGATTAGATTCTTTCATTTTAAGGGTGGACAAGGAAAAGTTTTCAACTACCATTTTGACAACACCTAGTCATAAAGTATAAGTAGCAGAATGAACTACAATGCCTAATTTGAGGTTGTAGTTTAAATTCTCTGTTCTAATAACACAATCAACAATATGATGGGAAGGAGAACTGCACAAGATTACATATTCTTCCCCATATTGATTGATTCAAAAATTAAACTAGTAATTAATTTTTGGAAGAGAAAGAAAAGATCATATTTTTTGTATTAGAAAGCATACAGAGTAACTTCTTCTAATTAAGACATATATATATATGTGTGTGTGTGTGTGTATATAATTAACTATAGTGATGGTCATCATGAGTGTTTAACCAATCCATCCACATCAATCACTAGTCATCAACCCATAATATACAGGTGGCGGAAGAGATGTGTCAAAGTTGTTTTGGCATACAGTCTGTCAGCCACCGCCTGCGTGCGGTGGGAGGACTGGGGTCCCCTCCCCTCTGCGGGTTTACCACGTTCTATGCCTTTGACATAAGTGACAAAATTTAGGTTATTAATGATAGTTGGACTAGTATGATCAATTTTGTGTAATGCTGGATATGATTATATGTGCTTATGGGTTCAACTGATTGTTATGCTTTAACTTAGAAATGTTGTGATATGTTAAGTTAAATATAAGATTTGCAGCATGTTTATATTGTGTTTTATCGGATAACACTTTGAACTTGTGTAATGACCCGAAAATCTTTGTATTTTGTCAATAATATTTTTATATAACTTTAATAAAATAAATAAATAAATAAATTTAAAAAAAAAAAGTCAAACCGGACGTGGCAGCACCCTCTTCCCCCCCCCCCCCCCCCCGCCTTTTTCTTTTCTTTCCTTTCTTTTCTTTCTTCTTATTTCTTTCTTCTTCTTCCTTTTTTTTCTTCTTCTCTTTTCTTTTCTTTTTCTCTTCCGTGGGCGACTTCTCCACCGCGCGATCACCACCTTAACCACCACCTCAACTTCATCTAACCCTTCAATCTTCTTCTCCAGCCACCCCCAACACCAACCCACCACCATGCACGGCGGGAGCGGCGCGGCGGAGGTGTGAGCAAGAAAACCCACTTGCGGGTCACCGGCAGTATCTCCACTTTCCGACGACGGGAGCGGGATTTGAGGGCACCAATAGAAAGCAGGAGGTGAGGGGAGGAGTTCCCATCCTTTGCATGTGAAATCCGGCGACGATCGGCGGCGAACGGAGGCAGCGGAGGGAAGGTGGCCAACCTCGATTTTTGGTGGTTTCCAGTCGACTGAGGCACCAAAACAAAAATCTAACTGGATAATAGTGATCAGCACGTCGCAAGGAAGAAAACCACGTAAAGTAGCAGTATTCCGGCGGCGGCGGCCGGCGGCGGTGGCGGTGCTAAGTCAGTATCTTCTGCTCGATCCAATGAGCACAACGGTATAAATCATGTTCAATTCCGATTATTCGTTAATAAGTTATGAATTTTGCAAGATTTATTAATTATATTATTTTTGAGATTTTATATATATATATATATAATCGTGGAAGTAGGAATTATGAATATATTCAAGAATTGTGAAATGTTGTAGATGGTAGGTAGCATTGGAAGGTTATATCTTGATAATTAAGGTTTTGGTAATTATTGTAATTTAGTACAAAATTTATGTAAGTTGATTTGGAATAAAGTTTAGAAGATAGGAAGTTATATGGAAATACAATTAAACAAAATATTCAAATTTGTTGAAAGTTTGGCATGGCCAAGAAATTGTAGTAATTTTGGAAAATCTGGGGCTTTAATTAATTGCTGAGATTATTTGATCGACCCAAGTCTTACTGTAAATTACCTTGGGACTAGGTGAAGAAGAATTGGGCGTGGATCCCTCGTAGTTGACCGTAAGAGTGGTTGGAAAAGAAAGAAGTCTACGATCAGGTGAGGACCTGCCAACCTGGCACTTTCTTTCAATTATCAGTTATTGCGATAAGCCCGTGTGGGTTTTCTATTCTGTTCAGTATTCTATTTGTTTGAACCCTGAAATGTATTGAAATTCTGATTTGTTATCTGTTATCTGATTTGAAACCCTGTGAGGACCTGCCAACCTGGCACTTTCTTTCAATTATCAGTTATTGCGATAAGCCCGTGTGGGTTTTCTATTCTATTCAGTATTCTATTTGTTTGAACCCTGAAATGTATTGAAATTCTGATTTGTTATCTGTTATCTGATTTGAAACCCTGTGAGGACCCACCTACCGGCACTTCTTTTTATCTATCAGTTATTGTGATAAGCCCCGTGTGGGTTTTCTGTTTCTGTTCCGTATTCTGTTGATTATTTTGATTCTATTCGGAATACCCCTGTGTGGGTCTATTTTGATTCTGTTCTGAGCACCCCTGTGTGGGTTATTGTGATTCTATTTTGAGTACCCCTGTGAGGGTTATACCTGTTCTGCATTTGTTCTGTCTGTTCTGGCGCCCAGAATATGTCTGTCATGTATTCTGATTTGATTTGAATCTGTTGCCTTGTCGGCATTTCTGTCTGTTCCGTTCGATTTTGTTATGTTCGTCCGTTGTTCTGTTATCTGATCTATATTGTGGCCATGTTGGCATATCTGTATCTGCCATTGTAATCTGTTGTCTGATAGGCCTTGTTTCTGTCTGCTATAATTTGTTCTGTCTGAATTTGCAATATGTACGGAGTGTATATGGGCTGAGGGCCGATGGTGTGCGGTACGCTAGGGATTTTCCCCTGGGTACTGGTGATGTGTTATGTGGACTGTTGTCCCAATGATGTGGGCCGAGGGCCGATGGTGTGCGGTACGCTAGGGATTTTCCCTTGGGTACTGATGGTGTGTTATGTGGCCTGTTGTCCCAATGGTGTGGGCCGAGGGCCGATGGTGTGCGGTACGCTAGGGATTTTCCCCTGGGTACCGGTGGGGGTGTGGACTGTTGTCCCGATGGTGTGTATATGGGCCGAGGGCCAATGGTGTGCGGTACGCTAGAGATTTCCCCCTGGGTACCGGTGGGGGTGTTATGTGGACTGTTTGTCTGGTATAAGGTGAATCGGCAATGCACATCTTAGATTATCCTTTGAGTGCATCTGCTTTGGGTTTGAATTGTTTGATTGTTTCTGTCTGTCTGACATTTGATCTTGGAGCAATAAGGCAGAAGAGCTTCCTGTTTGCCTTTCAGTACTGTTGTTTACACATCTATTTGATCTAATTCATTATATCATGATTTGTCGAGTTGAGTCATCCTCGATAAATTCAGTTATGTATTCCTCACTAAGTCATTGGACTTAAATCCTTATAATTATGATATTTCAGATAAGGAAAGGAGCGGGCGTGATTGAAAAGAGCAATCCACCGTACTTGAGGTTTATCTGTTTTCTAGTATAGAAGTTAAGTTGTAATGCACCTTTGTATAAGACCTGATCACCCTAGTAAGAGGGTAAAATGTATGTTGTGTATTCAGATCATGATGTATTAAGTAGTAAGAAATGAATGTTTGGAAACTTTATGAAGATTCAGGAGTTATATTACTTGTTAAGTTGGTTGATTGAAATTGGGGTTGTGTGCAGCAAATCTATGGGTTTCTGTTAGCTGTACTCTGATATTATAAGTTTGAATTTGTGTGGTGCCTTGCTTTGGGTATTACCTGAGGAGGGGCGTCACAACTTGTATCTATTCACAGTTTAGAATTGAGGTTGTTGATGTGTTCAATATCAATAGACGACTTATGGCATGCATATATATTGCCTTAGTGGAAATTTGTTGAGGTTGAAGCATGTCGTTGTCTTTGATAATTTTGAAAATTTTCTTCTGAGCGTATTGACTATCTTGTGGGTTATGATTTAAAATTGAATTGGTGGCATCTCAACTTAGGAAGTATCATGAGTGGGGCATCACAATTTAATTTATATATTACATGATAGAAGAAATTTTTTGAATTTTAATGCCTGTAATTTTTTTTTCAACCATAAATAAAGTCTACTATTTAACTTTTATTTGTCGTTAAATTTATAAACTCTTATATCTTTTTATTTATTACTTAGTTTGAGTTAACAAATCATTTATTTTATTTTTATTTTTGTTTTTAAATTCTATTTTTGCTCATTTAATTTTATAATTTTATAAGATGAGATATATTAATTGTTCTTAATAATTTTTTTATTTTGTTTCATCTTTATCAGTTACAATTTTCTCTCCAACCATTAATAAATTACATCATTTAATTTTTATTTTATTTAAATTATTACATATTTTGTAAATTTAGCTCATTCTTTGAATCAACTTATTAATTTATTTGTTAACTTTTGCATTTCAACTTTAAATTCTCAATTTTTTCATTCAATTTTATTATTTTATAGAATGAGATCTCTTATTTGGTTTTTAATATTTTTAAAATTTATTTTACTTTTTAAATATTTATAATTTTGAAAGTATGCCATTTATTTTTTATTTTCTATTCACATGCATGTAGTTACATGTGTATATATATATATATATATTAGAGCCTTCCTTATCTATTTGAAAAATATTATGAGATATGCTCAGTTGTATTTATAGAAAATACACCCATTCAATTTTTAAGTTTATAACCCTTGGTATAATTTAATCTATCAATATATGTTTTACTTTTTATTTTTAAAAATTTTCATTTCCTTAAAAGATTAACAACTTCTTTTGCTATTCATTTTTTTATGCTATTTGTGTACTATAACATGAAGATCCAATTATATTTATATAAAAAATTTGAGATAAATGTAATGATTTATTCTTTCCTATATTTTCTTTTTATATTCTAATTTCATACTTATATCCTCTCATTAATTTTCATTTTGCTATAAGTTTTAAGCTTATAATTACTTTATCAATTTATTATTATATTAACTTTGTATTACTAATGTCAAATTCTTTTCTTCACTTATTTAATTTCTAAGTTGTGAGTCAAATTAAAGGTTTCTTATTAACTTATATTTTAATATTGATTTTAACTTTACAATTGTTTTATAAATTTATTTTTATTTTTTAATTTTTATTATCATAATTTTGTTCTGATCTAATTGATTTTTAATCAAAAATTAAAATTAAATAAGATCTTCTTCACCCCGTGAAATACACGCCAATTGACGTGGACGGGAGTAAACCCTCTTTTAGGTTTGTAGTCAACTTTGATAACCTACCTAAAATTGACATTGACCTTGATATTATTTGTCATTCTTCGGACCCCGCCCGAACCCCCCAGCCCCACAATTGGATTGATGTCTAACCGTTATCGTGCGACTCTTATTCTATATTTGGATTTTAAATTAGAGGGAGGAAAACATCAAGATTTTTTTTTTTTTTTACAATTTAAGTGATGTAATTTTGTATTTTAATTTTTGTAGTTTTGTATGTTTCATCTCTTTTTCCTTATTAGAATTCTTTCATTGGTGTGTATATATATATATATATATATTTAAATCTTTCTTTGTCTATTTGAATAATATTATGAGATGTGACTGGTTGTATCAACAAAAAATATACCCATTAATTTTTTAAATTTATAACACTTGGTATAATTTAATCTATCAATAGATATACAATTTTATTTTTTATTTTAAAAATTTTCATTTGCTTATAAGATTAATAACTTCTTTTGTTATTTATTTTCTTAATGCTATTTGTGTAATATAATATAAAGATCCAATTATATTTATATAAAAGATTTTAGCTAAAGGTAATAATTTATTTTTTCTATATTTTCTTTTTACATTTTTATTTCATCCTTATATCCTCTCATTAATTTTTATTTTAAAATATGAGTTTTTAATTACTTTATCAATTTGTTATTTTTTTAACTTTGTATTGCTAATATCAAACTCTTTCTTTACTTATTCGATTACTAAGTTGTGAGTCAAATTAAAAGGTTTCTTATTAACTTACATTCTAATATTGATTTTAACTTTATAATTATGTTATTAATTTATTTAATTTTAATTTTTTTTATTTTCACGATCATAATTTTAACTTGACTTAATTGATGTTTAATCAAAAAATAAAATTAGATAAGATTAGTTTGTAGAGTCAAGTCTTCAACTTGTGGAAGGCACGCTGGTTGACTTGCGCTTCACTAGACCCAATTTTAAGTTTCTAGTCAAGTTTGATGAGTTAGCTGAAAGTGACGATTGAACTTACCATCAATGTCATTTATGACTAAATGGTATATATACTCATTATGATTGTGAACCATGAAAGATATGTGCAATAGGGTCATTTATCAATCAATTAATTAACGATAAAAATTGAGCTTAACATTATTTCCCCAAAAATCACAATAGCTTTAATGCCTAAATTTTTAACCCTGTCTTCATACATTGATTTTTCATTCAAAGCCATAATTTTTGTCAACATCAACCCATGATTTCCAAGAACCCTTGTAGAAAGACCCAGTGACTAGAAAAGATGCAATTCAAGTTCATAAACTCCATTTATTAAAAAGAATTTTTGGTGGTTCCCCAACTATATATATATACACACACACACACAAGACTACATCGTTCTCCTTGTTGAGTTTTTCTCTTTCTCTAATTTTGGAGCATTTTTTTAGCAGAAATTTCATCATTTGGATGACATAGGGCATATATTTACATGGTCCCATATATATCATAATGCTCTCAATGAAGAAAAATGTAACCTCTTGTGAGTCCTAGTAATTCTCTATGTCAAAAGCATAGAGCCATATCTAGGGGTGTAAACGGATCGGACATACTGTTTTTATATTTGTATCCATTTAACTTTTCATATATTTGGATATGAATACGGATATGACGGATATTCAAAAATGATATTCAAATTTGTATCCGTCGAATATCGATCGGATTCGGATATATCCATATTTGATTATAATTATTCAAATGCATTCATATTTTATTAAAATTATCCATTTTCAAATTATTATTTTATAGTCATATTCGAAAATAATTATTTAGATATTTATTTATGAATATCTAAATACGTGAATCTATGAACCTATAACTAATACACATTTTAATTAATAGAAGAAATCATATAATTTCATTAAAAAAGAAAGCAATCAAACAAATAGTATAAATTCTAATTAACAATTGACTTTATAATTAATTATTAGTACTTATTCATAATAATTATGGTATTTAAATATATTAATTATAAAGTCAACCAACAATTATTATGTTGATTAACTTTATTCCTTAATTTTTTTTCTCTATATTATAATAATTTTTTAAATTTATTCTTTTTTCTTCTCAATTCTTCTCAACTTTTATTGAAAAATATAAATAATATATTATTTAATAAATTATATTCGGATTGAATATTAAACGGATCAAATACATAGTTATCATATCCGTATCTATTTATAATTGAACATCTACTAATCGAATAAGGATAATATTCACTTTAAATGAATGCAGATAAATTTTGCATAAACAAATACAAATGCGAACAATAAATGAATTTTTGACTATCTATTTGTAGCCTGAGTCATATCCATTTTGACTCCACAGACTATAAGAACATAAAAGATCTTAATCAGATTTAGAGAAAATAAATGAGCAAAGGAGCTCAAGCAATTATATATATGAAAGAATGGGTCCTTGCAAGGGAATATATACATTATAAGTGTCTCAGGAGATTGAACCTTTTTCAAAAGGAAATAAAGTCTAAGATTTAGGATTAGATTCTTTCATTTTAAGGGTGGACAAGGAAAAGTTTTCAGCTACCATTTTGACAGCACCTAGTCATAAAGTATAAGCAGCCGAATGAATTACAATGCCTAATTTGAGGTTGCAGTTTAAATTCTCTATTTCAATAACACAATCAACAATATGATGGGAAGGAGAACTGCAAAAGAGTACATATTCTTCCACATATTGGTTGATTCAAAAATTAAACCAGTAATTAATTACTGGAAGAGAAAGAAAAGATTATATTTTTTGTAGTAGAAAGCATACAGAGTAACTTCTTCTAATTAAGATATATATATATATATCTGTAATTAACTATAGTAGTGCTCATCATGAGTGTTTAACCAATCTACCCACATCAATCAGTAGTCATCAAGCCGTACTACACACGTTGATAGACTTGGACTGCAGTAAACCCCCCATTGTGTGGTTGTTGTCAATTTGATTGATAAGTTAGTTGTAATTAACATTGAACTGGACATCAATGGACGTTTATGAATGAATGGTGTTTTTAGAATGTGAAGAATAATTTTTTTGAAAAAGACGAGTGACAATGCAAAATTTTTATCTAATATTGTATATTAATTGATAATAAATCTATCACTCATTAATTATTAATAATAATAAGTTGAATATAATTTTTGTGACAATTTTTATATGGTTATTTATCATCAAGTTTCTTTTTCTGTGTAGTATCTCTATCTTCTGAAAATAGGCATATAATTACTCTCCTATCTCAATATGCATAAGTATAAAAATTTAATTGAACAACATTTACATTATTTTATATATTTTAGAATATTTGTGTACATGTTATTAATAAATACATAATCTATATATGTGGCTATTATAATTGTGAACCATGAACCATGAAAGATAGGTATAATGGTAAGGGGTCATTTGTCAATTTAATAAATGACAAAAATTGCACTTGACATTATTTGTCATTCTTCAAACCATCCTACCCCACCCCCCACCCCCACAATAGGATTGATGTCTAAGCCTTATTGTGCAACTCTTATTCTACATGTGGATTTTAAATTTTAGAGAAGAAAACATCAAGAAAAAATTCTTTTACAATTCAAGTGATGCAATTTTGTATTTTAATTTTTGTATGTTTCGTCTCTTTTTCCTTATTAGAATTCTTTCATCAGTGTATATATATATATATATATTTGAATCTTTCTTTATCTATTTGAATAATATTATGAGATATGACTAGTTGTATCAATAAAAAATATACCCATTAATTTTTTAAGTTTATAACACTTGGTATAATTTAATCTATCAATAGATATACAATTTATTTTTTATTTTAAAAATTTTTCATTTGCTTAAAAGATTCATAACTTCTTTTGTTATTTTTTTATGCTATTTGTGTAATATAATATAAAGATCCAATTATATTTATATAATAATAATTTATTTTTTCCATATTTTCTTTTTACATTTTAATTTTATCCTTATATCCTCTTATTAATTTTTATTTTAAAATAAGAGCTTTTAATTACTTTATCAATTTATTATTTTTTTTTAACTTTGTATTGCTAATATCAAACTCTTTCTTTACTTATTCGATTACTAAGTTGTGAGTCAAATTAAAAGGCTTCTTGTTAACTTACATTCTAATATTGATTTTAACTTTATAACTATGTTAATAATTTATTTAATTTTAATTTTTTTTATTTTTTTTATCATAATTTTGTCTTGGTTTAATTGATGTTTAATCAAAAATTAAAATTAGATAAGGTTAGTTTGTAGAGTCAAGTCTTCAACCGTGGAAGACACGCTGGTTGACTTGGGCTTTAGCAGATCCAATTTTAAGCTCCTAGTGAAGTTTGATGAGCTAGTTGGAAGTGACAATTGAACTTGTCATCAGTGATCATTTATAGGTGAAATTGAATGGTATATTTACTCGTTATGATTGTGAACTATAAAAGATACGTGCAAAGGTAAAAGGATCATTTATCAATCAATTAATTAATGATAAAAATTGAGCTTAACATTATTTCCCCAAAAATCACAATAGCTTTAATGCGTAAATTTTTAACCCTGTCTTCATACATTGATTTTTCATTCAAAGCCATAATTTTCGTCAGCATCACCCCATGATTTCCAAGAACCCTTGTAGAAAGACCCAGTGATTAGAAAAGATGCAGCAAATGCAATTCAAACTCATAAACTCCATTCATTAGAAAGAATTTTTGGTGGTTCCCCAACTATACATATATATATATATATAAGACTCCATAGTTCTCCTTGTTGAGTTTTCCTCTTTCTCTGATTTTGGAGCATTTTTTTAGCAGAAATTTCATCATTTGGATCACATAGGGCATATGTTTTCATGGGCCCATATATATATCACAATGCTCTCAATGAAGAAAAATGTAACCACTTGTGAGTCCTAGTAAGTCTCTATGTCAAAATCATATAGCCATATCTAGGAGTGTAAATGGATCGGACATACCAAAGTGCAAAATACTCCATCTACCTGGAGAGTGTTGCATCAGCAAATTACCTTCAGCAGAAGCTTAAAAACATCAGCATATGCCCTCTAATTCTTACATTTATTTTCCAGAATGAACTTTTGGTTGGATATTCTTTTTGTTTTTTCAGTTATATGTTATCAACTCCATCAATTTTAATGTCGCGTTAACATATGGGGTATTTATAATTTCTTCATAGTTATAGATATTTTTTGTAAATAAATTAAACCTTGGAGGATTTAGATCATTAGTCCTAAAAAATATCAATAATGTATCAATATTCTAAGCATTGTTACTAAGTCACTTATTATTCATTAGATTCAAAAGAACTTAGCTCTTAATATGTTTAGACATAGAGTGTTTCTCTCAAAAGAGTATGATGAGCAACTCAATCATAAACATTCACATATAGAAGGCCAAGTTGACAATAAAAGTTATCATGGACTTTAAGATGTCCGTAATTTTGCTTTTTGAATTCGGACATTAACAGCTGGACGAACTCAACCTTAAACAATTTTTAAATCAGTGATAAGGTATTATGTTTGATATTTTTAACGTATATGTTTTAAAATTGTACAAGTAAAGCAAATAGAACCATTGAGTGATAAATACCTCTAATAATCATCGATTTACAAGGACCTTTTTTCCCATGTTTTAAAATTATGTTAAATCCTGCAGTGATTAGCATAAACGCATGGAGGAGAAAAAGGTAATTTCGGTAAGTACCATAGGGACATAAGGACAGGTTGCGGAAGAGATTTGTCAAAGTTGTTTTGGCATACAGGCTGTCAGCACCGCCGGCGCGCGGTGGGAGGACCGGTTCCCCTCCCCTCAGTGGGTTTACCACATTCTATGCCCTTGAATTTTGAAAGTTGGAGGGGCTGCGCGCCTTATCACAAACAAGAAACAACTTTTAAATATTAGTTTATTTTATTTAAACACATTTAAAATTATAAATTTTTTATTATTACATATGCATGTAGACAATTCATTAAGTTCGAATCCCAATCTCAAATTTTATGTGTAAGATTAATATTATTGAGTCAAAGATGTTATTTGCATGATATGCCCTTTCCTGAATTGTCATAGGCTTGACTCAATTGTTTTATTGGGCTATCAATCTGTATAGGGAGAACTCCTTTCGCATTTCTAGAAGAAATTCATTAAAGATTTGTCAAGAAAGATTTATTATATTATATGGTAATTTTGGGTTAATTAGATGATTAAAATCTTAATATTATGAATTTGAGACATAAGTGACAAAATTTAGGTTATTAATGATAGTTGGACTATTATGATCAATTTTGTCTAATGCCATAAGGTTAATTATATAATCAAGGATATGATTATATGTGCTTATGGGTTCAACTGATCGTTATGCTTTAACTTAAAAATGTTGTGATATGTTAATTTGAATATAAGATTTAAAGCATGTATATATTGTGTTTTATGGGATAACACTTTGAACTTGTATCTTTTCATAGTTTAGAATTGAGGCTATTGCTGTGTTCAATATCAATGGATGACTTATGGCCTGTATACATATTACCTTAGTGGAAATTCATTGAGGTTGAAGCATGTTGTTGTCTTTGATGATTTTGAAATTTTTCTTCTGGGCCTATTGACTATCTTGTGGGTTATGATTTAAAATTGAATTGGTGGCATCTCAGCTTGGGAGATATCATGAGTGGGGCGTCACAATTTAATTTATATATTACATGATAGAAGAATTTTTTTGAATTTTAATGCTTGTAATTTTCTTTTCAACCATAAATAAAGTCTACTATTTAAATTTTATTTGTTGTAAAATTTATAAACTCTCATATCTTTTTGTTTATTACTTAGTTTAAGTGATCAAATTGTTTATTTTATTTTTAAGTTCTCTTTTTGCTTATTTAATTTTATAATTTTATAAGATGAGATATATTAATTGTTCTTAATATTTTTTTTATTTTGTTTCATCTTTATTAGTTACAATTTTCTCTCCAACCATTGATAAATTACATCATTTAATTTTTATTTTATTTAAATTATTACATATTTTGTATATTTTGCTCATTCTTTGAATCAACTTATTAATTTATTTGTTAACTTTTGCATTTCATCTTTAAATTCTCAAAAAAAAATTCATTCAATTTGATTATTGTATAGTATGAGATCTCTTATTTGGTTTTTAATATTTTTAAAATTTATTTTACTTTTTAAATATTTATAATTTTGAAAGTATGCCATTTAGTTTTTATTTTCTATTCACATGCATGCAGTTACATATATATATATATATATATATTAGAGCCTTTCCTTATCTATTTGAAAAATATTATGAGATATGCTCAGTTGTATTTATAGAAAAATACACCCATTAAATTTTTAAGTTTACAACCTTGGTATAATTTAATCTATCAATATATGTTTTACTTTTTATTTTTAAAAATTTTCATTTCCTTAAAAGATTAACAACTTCTTTTGCTATTCATTTTTTTATGCTATTTGTGTACTATAACATGAAGATCCAATTATATTTATATAAAAAATTTGAGATAAATGTAATGATTTATTCTTTCCTATATTTTCTTTTTACATTCTAATTTCATACTTATATCCTCTCATTAATTTTCATTTTACTATAAGTTTTAAGCTTATAATTACTTTATCAATTTATTATTATATTAACTTTGTACTAATGTCCAATTTTTTTCTTCACTTATTTGATTTCTAAGCTGTGAGTCAAATTAAAGGTTTCTTATTAACTTATATTTTAATATTGATTTTAACTTTACAATTGTTTTATAAATTTACTTTGATTTTTTAATTTTTATTATCATAATTTTGTTCTAATTTAATTCATTTTTAATCAAGAATTAAAATTAAATAAGATAGTCTTCACCCCGTGAAATACACGCCGATTGATGTGGACAGGAGTAAACCCTCTTTTAGGTTTGTAGTCAACTTTGATAACGTACCTAGAATTGACATTGACCTTGACATTATTTGTCATTCTTCGGACCCCGCCCCCAACCCCCCAACCCAACAATAGGATTGATGTCTAAGCATTATCGAGTGACTCTTATTCTATATTTGGATTTTAAATTTGACGGAGGAACACATCAAGAATTTTTTTTCTTTTTTTTTACAATTCAAGTGATGTAATTTTGTATTTTAATTTTTGTATTTTTGTATTTTTCATCTCTTTTTCCTTATTAGAATTCTTTCATCAGTATATATATATATATATATATATATTTGAATCTTTCTTTATCTATTTGAATAATAATATGAGATATGACTAGTTGTATCAATAAAAAATATACTCATTAATTTTTAAAGTTTATAACACTTGGTATAATCTATCAATATATATGTACATCTAATTTTATTTTTTATTTTAAAATTTTTTAATTTGTTTAAAAGATAAATAACTTCTTTTGTTATTTATTTTTTTATGATGTTTGTGTATTATAGTATGAAGATCCAATAATATTTATATAAAAGATTTGAGCTAAATATAATAATTTATTTTTTCTATATTTTTATTTTTACATTATAATTTCATCGTTATAGCCTCTCATTAATTTTTATTTTAAAATATGAGTTTTTTAATTACTTTATCAATTTATTATTTTTTTTAAAGTTTGTATTACTAATATCAAACTCTTTGTTTACTTATTTGATTACTAAGTTATGAGTCAAATTAAAAGGTTTTTTATTAACTTACATTCTAATATTGATTTTAACTTTATAATAATGTTAATAATTTATTTAATTTTAAATTTTTTTATTTTTTCGATCATAATTTTGTCTTGGCTTAATTGATGTTTAATCAAAAATTAAAATTAGATAACATTAGTTTGTAGAGTCAAGTCTTCAACCCGTGGAAGACACGCTAGTTGACTTGGGCTTCAGTAGACCCAATTTTAAGAGTCAAGTTTGATGAGCTAGCTGAAAGTGACGATTGAACTTACCATCAATGTCATTTATGACTAAATGGTATATATACTCATTATGATTGTGAACCATGAAAGATATGTGCAAATGTAAGAGGGTCATTTATCAATCAATTAATTAATGATAAAAATTGAGCTTAACATTATTTCCCCAAAAATCACAATAGCTTTAATGCCTAAATTTTTAACCCTGTCTTCGTACATTGATTTTTCATTCAAAGCCATAATTTTCATCAACATCAGCCCATGATATCCAAGAACCCTTGTAGAAAGACCCAGTATTAGAAAAGATGCAGCAAACACAATTCAAGCTCATAAACTCCATTCATTAAAAAGAATTTTTGATGGTTCCCCAACTATATATATATATATATATATACAAGACTCCATAGTTTTGCTTGTTGAGTTTTCCTCTTTCTCTAATTTTGGAGCATTTTTTAGCAGAAATTTCATCATTTGGATGACATGGGGCATATGTTTACATGGGCTCATATATATCATAATGCTCTCAATGACAAAAAATGTAACCTCTTGTGAGTCCTAGTAATTTTCTATGTAAAAATTATATAATCATATCTAGGGGTGTAAACGGATAGGACATACTATTTTTCTTATTCATATTCTTTTAACTTTTCAAATATTTGGATATGGATACGGATATAAAGGATATTTAAAAATGATATTCAAATTCGTATCCATCGAATATCAATCGGATTCGGATATATCCATATTCGATTATAATTATTCAAATGCATTCATATTTTATTAAAATTATCCATATTCAAATTATTATTTTATATTCATATTCAATAATAATTATTTAGGTATTTATTTATGAATATCCAAATATGTGAATCGATGAACCTATAATTAATACAAATTTTAATTAATAGAAGAAATCATATAATTTCATTAAAAAAGAAAGCAATCAAACAAACAGTATAATTTCTAATTAACAATTGACCTTATTTATTAATTAATTAGTACTTATTCATAATAATAATGGCATTTAAATATATTAATTATAAAGTCAACTAACAATTGTTTTGTTGATTAACTTTATTCTTTAATTTTTTTTCTCTATATAACAAGAATTTTTTAAATTTATTTTTTTTCCTCTCAATTCTTCAATTATAATTTATATATATATGCATATATGAATTATGATATTTTTATTGAATAATATAAATAATATATTATTTAATAAATATGTATTCGGATAGGATATTAAATGGATTGAATACATATTTATCATATCTGTATTTATTTATAATCGAATATCTACTAATCAAATAAGGATAATATTCACTTTAAACGAATGCAGATAAATTTTGTATAAACGAATACGAATGGGAACGGTAAATGAATTTTTGAATATTCATTTATAGCGTGAGTCATATCCATTTTAACTCCACAGACTATAAGAACATAAAAGATCTTAATCAGATTTAAAGAAAATAAATGAGCAAAGGAGCTCAAGCAATTATATATATGAAAGAATGGGTCCTTGCTAGGGAATATATACATTATAAGTGTCTCAAGAGATTGAACGTTTTTCAAAAGGAAATAAAGTCTAAGATTTAGGATTAGATTCTTTCATTTTAAGGGTGGACAAGGAAAAGTTTTCAGCTACCATTTTGACAGCACCTAGTCATAAAGTACAAGCAGCCGAATGAATTAATTAAACTAGTAATTAATTACTGGAAGAGAAAGAAAAGATTATATTTTTTGTAGTAGAAAGCATACAGAGTAACTTCTTCTAATTAATATATATATATATATCTATAATTAACTATAGTGGTGCTCATCATGAGTGTTTAACCAATCTACCCACATTAATCAGTAGTCATCAACCCGTACTACACACGTTGATAGACTTGGACTGCAGTAAACCCCCCATTGTGTGGTTGTTGTCAATTTGATTGATAAGCTAGTTGGAATTAACATTGAACTGGACATCAATGGACGTTTATGAATGAATGGTGTTTTTAGAATGTGAAGGATAATTTTTTTGAAAAAGACAAGTGACAATGCAAAATTTTTATCTAAAATTGTATATTAATTGATAATAAATCTATCACTCATTAATTATTAATAATAATAAGTTGAATATAATTTTTGTGACAATTTTTATATGGTTATTTATCATCAAGTTTCTTTTTCTGTGTAGTATCTCTATCTTCTGAAAATAGGCATATAATTACTCTCCTATCTCAATATGCATATGTATAAAAATTTAATTGAACAACATTTATATTATTTTATATATTTTAGAATATTTGTGTACATGTTATTAATAAATACGTAATCTATATATGTGGCTATTATAATTGTGAACCATGAACCATGAAAGATAGGTATAATGGTAAGGGGTCATTTGTCAATTTAATTAATGACAAAAATTGCACTTGACATTATTTGTCATTCTTCAAACCATCCTGCCCCACCCTCCACCCCCACAATAGGATTGATGTCTAAGCCTTATTGTGCAACTCTTATTCTACATGTGGATTTTAAATTTTAGAGAAGAAAACATCAAGAAAAAATTCTTTTACAATTCAAGTGATGCAATTTTGTATTTTAATTTTTCATGTTTCGTCTCTTTTTCCTTATTAGAATTCTTTCATCAGTATATATATATATATATATATATATTTGAATCTTTCTTTATCTATTTGAATAATATTATGAGATATGACTAGTTGTATCAATAAAAAATATACCCATTAATTTTTTAAATTTATAACACTTGGTATAATTTAATCTATTTAATCTATCAATAGATATACAATTTATTTTTTATTTTAAAATTTTTTAATTTGCTTAAAAGATTAATAACTTCTTTTGTTATTTATTCTTTTATGCTATTTGTGTAATATAATATGAAGATCCAATATATTTGTATAAAAGATTTGGGTTAAATGTAATAATTTACTTTTTCTATGCTTTCCTTTTTACATTTTAATTCCATCCTTATATCCTCTCGCTAATTTTTATTTTAAAATAAGAGTTTTTAATTACTTTATCAATTTTTTTTTAACTTTTTATTGCTAATATCAAACTCTTTCTCTACTTATTTGATTACTAAGTTGTGAGTTAAATTAAAAGGTTTCTTATTAGCTTACATTCTAATATTGATTTTAACTTTATAATTATGTTATTAATTTATTTAATTTTAAATTTTTTTATTTTTACGATCGTAATTTTATCTTGACTTAATTGATGTTTAATCAAAAATTAAAATTAGACAAGATTAGTTTGTAGAGTCAAGTCTTCAACCCGTGGAAGACACGCTGGTTGACTTGGGCTTTAGTAGACCTAATTTTAAGCTTCTAGTCAAGTTTTATGAGCTAGTTGAAAGTGACAATTAAACTTGCCATCAATGATCATTTATGAGTGAATGGTGTATGTACTCCTTATGATTGTGAACCATGAAAGATATGTGCAAAGATAAGAGGGTCATTTATCAATTAATTAATAAAAGATAGAAATTGAGCTTAACATTATTTCATGCCTAAATTTTTAACCCACTCTTCATACATTAATTTTGCATTCAAAGCCATAATAGACCTACTCGTGCCCATACTCTAAAATATTTAGAAGGATGAAACTCCAATTCTGTCATACCCTGAAATATCCAAAAGTATGAGACCCTAATCCTACCCTACCCTATCTAACCCAAGACCTTTTGGATCTAATTTATTGGATTTATATTTTTAATGTACATATTTATTTTCTTAATATATACTAAAAATATTATTTGACATACAATAACAAAAAATAATTTTTTTATATTTAATTTAATGCAATCACTAAATTTAAATTATTTAATTTTATACTTTGTGCTAATTAAATTAACTATTTTATTGATATAAGAGTTAAACTTTATTAATACAATTATCAATTAAACTTTTTGCTAAATAAATTAATATAATAAAAGACAGTTAATAAAAATAGATTGAAAGCAAAAAATTTTTTTACATTTAATTTATAAAAGCAGTTAATTACTATCTTAGTAAACTTTATTCATTAATAAAATTAATTTTATCAACTATTTTTATAAAAATTATTTATTTCACTATTAATTTTATTAATGAAAAATGTTCAACTGTTGTTATTGCTATTCTAATTTCTTTTAAGAAAAAATTGCTATCCCAATATATTAGCTTTATTAATTTTATTAATTTAGTTAAATTTTTAATGAAAAAACTTATTTCATTGTTACTGTTCATTCACATATTTGTAATTTTTATATATATAAAGTTTATCATTAATATAAATTTAATTTGGGCATAAACAACTTTTCTGTTCATATTAAATTTAATTATAAAGTAATGGATAATTTTTGGGTATGGATACATGGTAATTTATAAGTGCAGACTCTAGCCATACCCATTATACTACCTTTAATACGTATAGGTATGGATAGGGTGTTATCCTACTCATTTACAAGCATAAGCCATAAATTTCGTCAACGTCACCCCATGATTTCCGAGAACCCTTATAGAAAAACCCAGTGATTGGAAAAGATGCGGCAAATACAATTCAATAAAAAGAATTTTTGGTGGTCCCCCAACTATACATATATACAAGACTCCATAGTTCTCCTTGTTGAGTTTTCCATTTGCTCTAATTTTGGAGCATTTTTTCAGCAGAAAAATCATCATTTGGATCACATAAGGCAGATTTTTACATGGATGCATATATATCATAACGCTGTCAATGAAGAAAAATATAACCTATTGTGAGTCCCAGTAATTCTCTACGTAAAAATCATGTAACCATATTCATGTTGCCTCCACAGACTATAAGACCATAAAAGATCTTTATCAGTTTTAGAGAAAATAAATGAGCAAATGAGATCAAGCAATTATATATATATATATATATATATTTGAAAGAATGGGTCCCTACAAGGGAATATATACAATATAAATGTCTTAGGAGATTGAAAACCTTTTTCAAAAGGAAATAAAGTCCAAAATGGTGTCATTTCCTCATACCAAGAATTAGGATTAGATTCTTTCATTTTAAGGGTGAACAAGGAAAAGTTTTCAACTACCACTTTAACAGCAACTAGTCATAAAGCATAAGCAGCAAAATGAATTACTAAGCTTAATTTTGGGTTCCGGTTTAAATTCTCTGTTCCAATAATAAATATTTACATATCAAGTACATTTTGATCAATAATTAATTATTTTAACGAGAAAATATTTAGTGCACTTAACAAATACAGGTAAAGTAGAATAAGAGATGAAACATATTGAATAAAGAATCCAAAGTGAGTTGCTCCAACATCATTTTAATATACCATACTAATAATTAATGTCAACACTAAAAAAGTAGAATTGCATCTTTCCATACTTCACTTATATATTATTTTTCATTAAAAAAAGAAAAAAAAAATCACAAGACTCTTATTTTCTTCCTTGACTAGTCCAAAAAATTCAGATAAATGCATGAAATGAATTAAAACACACAAATCCAAATATGCAGAAACATACCAAAGTGCAAAATACTCCATCTACCTGGAGAGTGTTGCATCAGCAAATTACCTTCCGCAGAAGCTTAAAAACATCAGCATATGCCCTCTGATTCTTACATTTATTTTCCAGAATGAACTTTTGGTTGGATACTCTTTTTGTTTTTTCAGTTATATGCTATCAATTTTGTCAATTTTAATGTCGCGGTTAACATAAGAGGTATTTACAATTTTTTCATATTTATAGATAATTTTTGTAAATAAATTAAACTTTGGAGGATTTAGATCATTAGACCTAAAAAATATCAACAATGCATCAATATTCTAAGCATTGTTACTAAGTCACCTATTATTCATTAGATTCACAAGAACTTAGCTCTTAATATGTTTAGACATTGAGTGTTTCTCTCAAGAGAATATGATGAACAATTCAATCATAAACATTCACATATAGAAGGCCAAGTTCACAACGATAAAAGTTATCATGGACTTTAAGACGTTCGTAATTTTGCCTTTGAATTCGGACGATGACAGTTGGACGAACTCAACCTTAAACAATTTTATATGTGATGATTTTCTGAATTTAGTCTTTTTAGTTCATTTATGATCTGATGGATTGTTCTTTCGAGTGAAACTGTTCAGAAAGCTTTGATTTTAATTATGTGGATGGATTAAGTTATTTTGCCATTTTAGTCATTATTGCACGATGCTACCATTCTTATAGGGGCATTGCATTTTATTTTCTAATGGTTGAATAATCAGACGTCCGAACTATCTGTTCTACTTGGAGGATAAATAAATGTGATTTTCTCATTAGACTTTTTTTTTAAATAAACAAAATAAGAATTTTTTTGTTGATTAATTAATCACTTGCTAAACATAAATTTACATAGAAATTATACTGTAGTTATTAATTGACATTACCAAAAATTTTCTAAATAATTCTTAAATTAGTGATAAGGTATTATGTTTGATATTTTTAACGTATATGTTTTAAAATTGTACAAGAAAAGCAAATAGAACCATTGAGTGATAAATACCTCTAATAATCATCGATTTACGAGGACCTTTTTTCCCATGTTTCAAAATTATGTTAAATCCTGCACTGATTAGCGTTAACGCATGGAGGAGAAAAAAGGTAATTTCGGTAAGTACCATAGAGCTTTCGGTATTTGGCGCCTCATAGGTGTCAGCCCCTTCGAGGAGTCAAATCCGTTGAGAAACAAATAAAATAAGGACAGATGGCGGAAGAGATGTGTCAAAGTTGTTTTGGCATACAGGCTGTCAGCCACAGCCGGCGCGCGGTGGGAGGACCGGGGTCCCCTCCCCTCAGCGGGTTTACCACGTTCTAGCCTTTAAGACATAAGTGACAAAATTTATGTTATTAATAATAGTTGGACTATTATGATCAATTTTATGTAATGTTGTAAGGTTAATTATATAATTAAGGATATGATTATATGTGCTTATGGGTTCAACTGATCGTTATGCTTAACTTAGAAATGTTGTGATATGTTAAGTTAAATATAAGATTTACAGTATGTATATATTGTGTTTTATGGGATAACACTTTGAATTTATATCTATTCACAGTTTAGAATTGAGGTTGTTGATGTGTTCAATATCAATGGACGACTTATGGCATGTATATATATTACCTTGGTGGAAATTCATTGAGGTTGAAGCATGTCGTTGTCTTTGATGATTTTGAAAATTTTCTTCTGGGCCTATTGGCTATCTTGTGGGTTATGATTTACAATTGAATTGATGGTATCTCAATTTAGGAGGTATCATGAGTGGGGCGTTACAATTTAATTTATATATTACATAATAGAAGAATTTTTTTGAATTTTAATGCCTATAATTTTATTTTCAATCATAAATAAAGTCTAGTATTTTGGTTTATTTCTGAGTTTAAATTATCAAATCATTTATTTTATTTTTATTTTTATTTTTAAATTCTCTTTTTGCTCATTTAATTTTATAATTTTATAAGATGTGATATATTAATTGATCTTAATATTTTTTTTATTTTGTTTAATCTTTATTAGTTACAATTTTCTCTCCAACCATTGATAAATTACATCTTTTAATTTTTATTTTATTTAAATTGTTACATATTTTGTATATTTTGCTCATTCTTTGAATCAACATATTAATTTATTTGTTAACTTTTGCATTTCATCTTTAAATTCTAAATTTTTGTTCGTTCAATTTTATTATTGTATACTATGAGATCTCTTATTTGGTTTTTACTATTTTTAAAATTTATTTAAAATACTTTTTAAATATTTATAATTTTGAAAGTAAGCCATTTAGTTTAATTTTCTATTCACATGCATGTAGTTACATATATATATATATATATATTAGAGCCTTTCTTTATTTATTTGAAAAATATTATGAGATATGATCGATTGTATTTATAGAAAATACACCCATTAAATTTTTAAGTTTATAACACTTGATATAATTTAATCTATCAATATATGTTTTACTATTTATTTTTAAAAAAATTTCATTTCCTTAAAAGATTAACAACTTCTTTTGCTATTCATTTTTTTATGCTATTTGTGTACTATAACATGAAAATCCTATTGTATTTATATAAAAATTTGAGATAAATGTAATGATTTATTTTTTCCTATATTTTCTTTTTACATTCTAATTTCATACTTATATCCTCGCATTAATTTTTATTTTACCATAAGTTTTAAGCTTATAATTACTTTATCAATTTATTATTATATTAAGTTGTATTACTAATGTCAAATTCTTTTCTTCACTTATTTGATTTCTAAGCTGTGAGTCAAATTAAAGGTGTTTTATTAACTTATATTCTAATATTGATTTTAACTTTACAATTATTTTATAGATTTATTTTGATTTTTTAATCTTTATTATCATAATTTTGTTTTGATTTAATTAATTTTTAATCAAAAACTAAAATTAGATAAGATAGTCTTCACCCCGTAAAATACACGCCGATTGACATGGACGGGAGTAAACCCTCTTTTAGGCTTGTAGTCAAGTTTGATGACCGACCTAGAATTGACATTGAACTTAACATCAATGGTCATTCATGAGTGAATAATATATTGTTTGTATTTTTGGAAAGCGAAGGATGATTTCACTCTTAAAAAAAAAAAAAAAAATTGATGATGCAAAGTTCATACTTAACATTGTATATTAACTCATAATAAATATATCAATAATTAATAGTCAATAGTAATAAGTTAAACACAATTTTTTTGATATTTTTTATATTTTTACTTATTACTTTAACATTATTTTGTATTTTCTTTGTAGCATCTCCATATTTTGAAAATAGGCACATAATTACTCTATGTTTCTATGTGCATATATAGCAAAATTTAATTAAACAATATTTATATTATTTTATATATTTTAGAATATCGTTATAGATGCTATTAATAAATAAATAATTTATATATAAATATAATTGTTATGATTGTGAACCATGAAAGATATGTCTAGTGATAAGACGGTCATTTGTCAGTATAATAAATAGCAAAATTGTGCTCAACATTATTTGCCTTATTTTTTCATTTTTGTGGAAAAAACACAGGCAATAGAGTTAATATATAAATTTTGGTGGTTCCCAAAGCATTCTTGGTTTAGATTCCCATTTTCTCTAATTTTGGAGTATTTTTCTATGGAAATTTCACCATTTGGATCACATAGGGCATATTTATATGGCTGTAGAAATCACTTTGTACAAATATATTTATTTGATTACTAACGTCAAATTCTTTTCTTCACTTATTTGATTTCTAAACTGCGAGTCAAATCAAAGGTTTCTTATTAACTTATATTCTAATATTGATTTTAATCTTACAATTATTTTATAGATTTATTTTGATTTTTTAATCTTTATTATCATAATTTTATCCTAATTTAATTAACTTTTAATCAAAAATTAAAATTAAATAAGATAGTCTTCACCCCGTAAAATACACGCCGATTGATGTGGACGGGAGTAAACCCTCTTTTAGGTTTGTAGTCAAGTTTGATAACCTACTTGGAATTGACATTGACCTTGACATTAATGGTCATTCATGAGTGAATAATATTTTGCTTGTATTTTTATAAAGTGAAGGATGATTTTACTCTTAAAAAAAAAAAAAAAAAGGTGATGATGCAAAGTTTATACTTAACATTGTATATTAACTCATAATAAATATATCACTAATTGACCGTCAATAGTAATAAGTCAAACACAATTTTCGTGATAATTTTTATACTTTTACTTATTACTTCATCATTAATTTGTATTTTCTTTGTAGTATCTCTCTATATTTTGAAAATAGGCACATAATTACTCTATATTTCTATGTGTATATACAACAAAATTTAGTTGAACAATATTTATATTATTTTATATATTTTAAAATATCGTTATACATGTTATTAATAATTAAATAATTCATGTACATATACTTGTTATAATTGTGAATCATGAAAGATATGTCTAGTGATAAGATGGTCATTTGTCAATTTAGTAAATAATAAAATTGTGCTTAACATTATTTGCCTTATTTTTTGATTTTTGTGGGAAAAACACAAGCAACAGCTTTAATATCTAAACTTTGGTGGTTCCCAAAGTATTCTTGGTTGAGATTCTCATTTTCTCTAATTTTGGAGTATTTTTCTATAGAAATTTCACCATTTGGATCACATAGGGCATATTTATATGGCTATAGAAATCACTTTGTAGAAATATATTTATTTGATTACTAGTGTTAAATTCTTTTCTTCACTTATTTGATTTCTAAACTGTGAGTCAAATTAAAGGTTTCTTATTAACTTATATTCTAATATTAATTTTAATTTTACAATTATTTTATAGATTTATTTTAATTTTTTAATCTTTATTATCATAACTTTGTCCTGATTTAATTAATTTTTAGTCAAAAACCAATATTAAATAAGATAGTCTTCACCCCGTAAAATATACGCTAATTGACGTGGACGGGACTAAAACCATTTTTTGGCTTGTAGTCAAGTTTGATGACCTACCTGGAATTGACGTTGAACTTCACATTAATGGTCATTCATGAGTGAATAATATTCTGCTTGTGTTTTTAGAAAGCGAAGGATGATTTCACTCTAAAAAAAAAGAAAAAAAAGTGATGATGCAAAGTTTAAATACATTTAAATACAATGAATTCAAATAAATACATTTAAATAATTAAAAAAATAAAACTGTGCTGTAGAAATCAAATAAATATCATATGAGAGAAGCAGCGGCATTTGTAAAGTAGTAATTCAGACAACTAAGTATCAACATTCGATCCAAATCCTGTGGCTTGAATACAATCTACAGTAAAGCAAAAACTGCAGTTTGCCCCTAATATTTTATTTTCTTACAAGTAGCCCACCTCTCCAATTTATACAAAGGCCAAATCAACCCAAAGGAAGAATATACAGAACTAATTATACAGAACTTATTACAGCTTCCAAATTGAAACGATGATAACCAGAAACAACAGTTTGATCATAAAACTCCAAAGCAAAGCAAAGATTATCATTTGCTCACGCATACAAATATTTAATGGGGTTGATAGTTCACATGAACCCACCAAATTGAAGCTTTACAATAACATAAGATATGGCACACACTTTAAACAGGAAAATCACTTTGTCAAATGGCTGCATCTTTATTTAGTACCTCTGACAGCTTAAAGCCCCAGCATTTTGCCTATGACTTGAACTTCTACAAACTTGAACCAAGCTTGCCTCCACCTCGTTTTCAACACCAGAATTCCAATGACCCCCCAAAATCCTGTGGCAAAACCACCAATTATAAATGAATAAAAACATACCTTGTCAGCTGTATCTCTGTTATCCCCTGCTGCATGAGTTTCAACATTCGGTGGTGCTTTTGTTGCTTCATTGTTGTGACATTCCCTCGGCAATGGAGCTCCACAGAGTTCAGGATTGCCATCATAAATTGAAGGGTCATTAAGAGTTTGTAGTTGTGGTCCTGTGGGGATCAGCCCTGATAAATTGTTGTTCGACAAGTTCAAATAACTTAGGAAGATCAAACGAGATAAACTATCAGGAATTCTTCCAATTAAATTGTTGTTGGAAAGATCGAGAGATTCCAATGACTCCATTTCTCCAATCTTTTCAGGAATTGATCCTCCCAAATGATTATATGATAAATTGAGACCAATCAAGCCAGATAGATTCATCAACTCTGAGGGAATTTCTCCAACAAGATGATTATTTGAAAGATCCAAATTGACTAGATACTCTAAAGTTGTGGTATACTCCCTCACCAATCCTTTCACCACTTGACTCAAACTGTCATAACCCATGCTGCCATTATGATAAGGCACAAAAGCAGATTCTTTCTTGACCATGCCTGAGAAATTGCCAAAGCAATGGGGAATTTTTCCAGTCAACTTATTGTTTGCAAGATCCATTACCCGAAGATTGGACAATTGACAAAATACAGAAGGAATCGCACCATCAAACTCGTTGCTCCTTAGCCTAAGAACCACCAATGAAGGCAGGTAATTTCCAATCCATTCAGGTAGGTTTCCTGATAACTTATTGTCTCCAACATCTAGAACCAGTAATCGCGTGCAATTCTTTAAAGTAGAGGGAAGTGCCCCTACAAAACTGTTGTTGTTCAAGTGTAACAAGCGCAATAAGTAAGCTCCCCCAATGGAGTTTGGAATGACCCCTGAAAGCTCATTGGATGACAATCTTACAACTTCTAAGGAAGAAAAGTTGGACCAACAGTTTGGAAGATTACCGGATAAATGGTTCTTGGACAGATCTAGAGTTTGTAAAGCTCTCATTTCGCATAATGAATCAGGCATCGAACCATTTATAAAATTTCGAGCCAAATTCATATATTGTAGGAGAGGTACCATGTGACCAATGTTGGTCGGAAGATGATTTATCATGTTATCGAAAAGATATAAGGCTGTCACACTGGAAGCAAGCTCTGGTATTGGTCCATTGATATGGTTGTGGGATAGGTACAATCCATCCACATTTATGGAATGCAGCCATTTTGGCAAGGTTTCTGTAATGCTACAATTCGATAAATCTAGACTAACGAGTGCTTTTTGGAATTTAAGCCATGGTGGAAATTGGCCTCCAATTTTACAAGAACTCATCCAGAGGTGTTTTAGTTGAAAATGAGGCACCCAATCATATCCCACATTGAGTTTTAGCAAGTTAGAGTCCAGGTAAAGGTATTCTAGCTTTGACAGCTTAGCAAAGTGAGCCTCTGAAAGTGTACCGTTGAAGGAATTATAAGATAGATCAATACTCTCAATATCTGATAGTTGTCCCAAAGAAATTGGGATTTCTCCACTTAGTTGATTGTCAGAAAGATCCAAGCTTCTCAAGGCTTTCAAATTTCCAAGCGATGATGGGATCGGACCGGATAACTGATTATATGAAATTTCTAATTCCGTTAAAGCCGACAATTTCCCAAGAGAAGTCGGAATAGGACCACTAATATTTATATGAGAAAGATCAAGATACATCAACTGTCTGAATTCACCAAACTCTTCGGACAAATGACCATAAAAAGTATTACCCCGCAAAATTAGACTCTCTAAGTTGTCACTCCAGCATCGGGACAAGTTTTTAAAGGCTCCTGAGATATCCCCATAAAATTCATTATACGACAGATCCAATGATTTCAAGTGGCATTTATCCCACATGAATTGGGAGATCCAATCTGCCTTGTGGTGAAGTGAATTGCGAGCAAGGTTTAGATCAACAAGGTTCCTTAATCTTATAAGAACATGAGGATCTGAAGAGTTATACAAGTTCTCTGAAAGATCAAGAAATCTTAGTGAAGTCATATTCTGGAGAAAGTAAGGCAATTCTCCGTCAAATGAGTTCACACTCAGGTCAAGGTGCTGGACGTTAGTAAACGCCATAGAATTCTGCAGAAAATGGCTAGAGTGATAGTTGTTATATGAAAGATCAAGAAATCTTAGTGAAGTCATATTTTGGAGAAAGTAAGGCAATTCTCCTTCAAATGAGTTCCAACTCAAATCAAGGTGCTGGACGTCAGTAAACGCAGTAGAATTCCACAGAAAATGACTAGGTAGATTTGTGTTATCAAGTTTACTGCGGCGCATTCTTAACACTGTTAAAGAAGGAAGCAAGCTGAGTACCTTAAATAAATCTTTTGTTCTGCTGAGGTAGACATAACTCATATCAAGAAGCTCCAGCGATGAAAGATTAATGGTCCATTCGAGATCATCGACTGCCAGGGAGCTTGCAAATCCACCAAGATCAAGTGCGTGCAAGCTGGACAGGTTGCCAATATGGTGCGGAACAACGCCAACAAAGTTTCCATTAGAGAGATTAAGATACTGCAGCCGCTTCATTGATCCAAGAAACGCAGGTATGGTGCTGCCCTGAAAGTCATTGCAGCTCAAGTCCAGATAACTCAGATTCTTCAATTCCAACAGTGAAGAATCAACCATTCGACCTTGTAACTTTTTATCATGGTCCCTTGTTCTCAAATCACAGCTTGTTATGAAATAAGAGCTTTGGTAACCACCAAAGCTTGTAATGTTGCCTGTTCTGACATCGAGCTTGATAACATGCCCTGTAATTTTGTCGCACGTGACGCCATGCCATGCACAACAATCTTCGCCGTCCCATGATGATAGCCTATTGGAAGGGTCTGAAAGGCTTGCTTTGAACTTCAGGAGGGCTTTCCTCTCCCCCGCAATGCAACTGGAAGTTGCATTTTGGGCCAAACAGCAAATTGCAGACTCCACAAACAACAAGATGATGGGAAGGAGAACTGCACAAGAGTACATACTCTTCCCCATATTGATTGATTCAAAAATTAAACCAGTAATTAATTTCTGGAAGAAAAAGAAAAGATTATATTTTTTGCAGTAGAAAGCATACAAAACAACTTCTTCTAATTAAGACATATACATATAGTGGTGGTCATCATGGGTGTTTAACCAATCCAACCCCATCAATCACTAGTCATCAACCCGTGATATACACGTTGATAGACTTGGAATGGAGTAAACCCCCCATTGTGTGGTTGTAGTCAATTTGATTGATAAACTAGTTGGAATTAACATTGAACTGGACATTAATGGTCGTTTATGGATGAATGGTATTTTTAGAATGTGAAGGCTAATTTTATTGAAAAAGACAACTGACAATGCAAAATTTTTATCTAATATTGTATATTAATTAATAATAAATGTATCACTCATTAATTATTAATAATAATAAGTTGAATATAATTTTTGTGACAATTTTTATATGGTTATTTATCATCAAGTTTCTTTTTCTGTGTAATATCTCTATCTTCTGAAAATAGGCATATAATTACTCTCCTATCTCAATATGCATATGTATAAAAATTTAATTGAACAACATTTATATTATTTTATATATTTTAAAATATTTGTGTACATGTTATTAATAAATACGTAATCTATATATGTGGCTATTATAATTGTCAACCATGAACCATGAAAGATATGTATAATGGCAAGGGGTCATTTGTCAATTTAATAAATGGCGAAAATTGTGCTTGACATTATTTGTTATTCCTCAAACCATCCTACCCCACCCGCCACCCCCACAATAGGATTGATGTCTAAGCCTTATCGTGCAACTCTTATTCTACGTGTGGATTTTAAATTTTAGAGAGGAAAACATCAAGAAAAAAATCTTTTACAATTCAAGTGACGTAATTTTCTATTTTAATTTTTGTATGTTCCGTCTCTTTTTCCTTATTAGAATCCTTTCATCAGTAAATATATATATATATATATATATTTGAATCTTTCTTTATCTATTTGAATAATATTATGAGATATGACTAGTTGTATCAATAAAAAATATACCCATTAATTTTTTAAGTTTATAACACTTCGTATAATTTAACATGTCAATAGATATACAATTTTATTTTTTATTTTAAAAATTTTTCATTTGCTTAAAAGATTAATAACTTCTTTTGTTATTTTTTTTATGCTATTTGTGTAATATAATATGAAGATCCAATTATATTTATATAAAAGATTTGAGCTAAATGTAATAATTTTTTTTTTTCATATTTTCTTTTTACATTTTAATTTTATCCTTATATCCTCTCATTAATTTTTATTTTAAAATAAGAGCTTTTAATTACTTTATCAATTTATTATTTTTTTTAACTTTGTATTGCTAATATCGAACTCTTTCTTTACTTATTTGATTACTACGTTGTGAGTCAAATTAAAAGGCTTCTTTTTAACTTACATTCTGATATTGATTTTAACTTTATAATTATGTTAATAATTTATTTAATTTTAATTTTTTTTATTTTTTTGATCATAATTTTGTCTTGGCTTAATTGATGTTTACTCAAAAATTAAAATTAGATAAGATTAGTTTGTAGAGTCAAGTCTTCAACCATGGAAGACATGCTGGTTGACTTGGGCTTTAGTAGACCCAATTTTAAGTTTCTAATGAAGTTTGATGAGCTAGCTGAAAGTGACAATTGAACTTGCTATTAATGGTCATTTATGGGTGAATGGTATATTTACTCGTTATGATTGTGAACCATGAAAGATATATGCAAAGGTAAGAGGGTCATTTATCAATTAATTAATAAATGATAAAAATTGAGCTTAACATTATTTCCCCAAAAATCACAATAGCTTTAATGCCTAAATTTTTAACCCTGTCTTCCTACATTGATTTTGCATTCAAAGCCATAATTTTCGTCAACATCACACCATAATTTCCAAGAACCCTTGTAGAAAGACCCAGTGATTAGAAAAGATGTAGCAAAAACAATTCAAACTCATAAACTCCATTCATTAGAAAGAATTTTTGGTGGTTCCCCAACTATACATACATATATATAAGACTCCATAGTTCTCCTTGTTGACTTTTCCTCTTTCTCTGATTTTGGAGCATTTTTTTAGCAAAAATTTCATCATTTGGATCACATAGGGCATATGTTTTCATGGGCCCATATATATCATAATGCTGTCAATGAAGAAAAATGTAACCTCTTGTGAGTCCTAGTAAGGCTCTATGTCAAAATCATATAGCCATTTCTAGGGGTGTAAACAGATCGGATATACTATTTTCATATTCGTATCCATTTAACTGTTCAAATATTTGGATATGGATATGGATATGGATACGGGTATGACGGATATTTAAAAATGATATCCAAATTTGTATCCATCAAATATCGATCGGATTCGGATATATCCGTATTCGATTATAATTATTCAAATGCATTCATATTTTGTTTAAATTATCCATATTCAAATTATTATTTTATATTCATATTCGATAATAATTATCTAGATATTTATTTATGAATATCCAAATACGTGAATCTATTAACTTATAACTAATATATATTTTAATTAATAGAAGAAACTATTTAATTTCATTATTGCACGTTGCTACCATTCTTATAGGGGCATTGCATTTTATTTTCTGATAAGTGGTTGAATAATCAGACGTCCGAACTATCTGCTCTACTTAGAGGATAAATAAATGTGATTTTCTCATTAGACTTTTTCTTTTAATAAACAAAATAAGATTTTTTTTGTTGATTAATTAATCACTTGCTAAACATAAATTTACATAGAAATTATACTGTAGTTATTAATTGACATTACCAAGAATTTTCTAAATAATTATTAAATCAGTGATAAGGTATTATGTTTGATATTTTTAACATATATGTTTTAAAATTGTACAAGAAAAGGAAATAGAACCATTGAGTGATAAATACCTCGAATAATCATCGATTTACAAGGACCTTTTTTCCCATGTTTTAAAATTATGCTAAATCCTGCAGTGATTAGCATAAACGCATGGAGGAGAAAAAGGTGATTTCAGTAAGTACCATAGGGACATAAGGACAGGTGGCGGAAGAGATTTGTCAAAGTTGTTTTGGCATACAGGCTGTCAGCCACCGCCGGCGCGCGGTGGGAGGACCGGGGTCCCCTCACTTCAGCGGGTTTACCACGTTCTATGCCTTTGAATTTTGAAAGTTGGGGGGGCTGCGCGCCTTATCACAAACAAGAAACAATTTTAAATATTAGTTTATTTTATTTAAACACATTTAAAATTATAAATTTTTTATTATTACATATGCATGTAGATAATTCATTAAGTCCGAATATCGATCTCAAATTTTATGTGCAAGATTAATATTATTGAGTCAAAGATGTCATTTGCATGATATGCCCTTTCCCGAATTGTCATGCGCTTGACTCAATCGTTTTATTGGGCTATGAATCTGTATAGGGAGAGTTCCTTTCGCATTTCTAGAAGAAATTCATTAAAGTTTTTTCAGGAAAGATTTATTATATTATATGGTAATTTTGGGTTAATTAGATGATTAAAACCTTAATATTATGAATTTGAGTCATAAGTGACAAAATTTAGGTTATTAATGATAGTTGGACTATTATGATCAATTTTGTGTAATGCTGGAAGGTTAATTATATAATCAAGAATATGATTATATGTGCTTATGGGTTCAACTGATCGTTATGCTTTAACTTAGAAATGTTGTGATATGTTAATTTGAATATAAGATTTACAGCATGTATATATTGTGTTTTATGGGATAACACGTTGAACTTGTATCTATTCACAGTTTAGAATTGAGAATATTGATGTGTTCAATATCAACGGACGACTTATGGCTTGTATACATATCACCTTAGTGGAAATTCATTGAGGTTGAAGCATGTTGTTGTCTTTGATGATTTTGAAAATTTTCTTCTGGGCCTATTAACTATCTTGTGGGTTATGATTTAAAATTGAATTGATGGCATCTCAGCTTGGGAGGTATCATGAGTGGGGCGTCACAAATTAATTTATATATTACATGATAGAAGAATTTTTTTGAATTTTAATGCTTGTAATTTTCTTTTCAATCATAAATAAAGTCTACTATTTAACTTTTATTTGTTGTTAAATTTATAAACTCTTATCTTTTTGTTTATTACTTAGTTTAAGTTATCAAATTATTTATTTTATTTTTAAATTCTCTTTTCGCTCATTTAATTTTATAATTTTATAAGATGAGATATATTAATTGTTCTTAATATTTTTTATTTTGTTTTGTTTCATCTTTATTAGTTACAATTTTCTCTCCAACCATTGATAAATTACATCATTTAATTTTTATTTTATTTAAATTATTACATATTTTGTATATTTTGCTCATTCTTTGAATCAACTTATTAATTTATTTGTTAACTTTTGCATTTCAACTTTAAATTCTCAAATTTTTTTCATTCAATTTTATTATTGTATAGTCTGAGATCTCTTATTTGGTTTTTAATATTTTTAAAATTTATTTTACTTTTTAAATATTTATAATTTTGAAAGTATGCTATTTAGTTTTTATTTTCTATTCACATGCATGTAGTTACATATATATATATATATATTAGAGCCTTTCTTTATCTATTTGAAAAATATTATGAGATATGCTCAGTTGTATTTATAGAAAATACATCCATTAAATTTTTAAGTTTATAACCCTTGGTATAATTTAATCTATCAATATATGTTTTACTTTTTATTTTTAAAAATTTTCATTTCCTTAAAAGATTAACAACTTCTTTTGCTATTCATTTTTTTTATGCTATTTGTGTACTATAACATGAAGATCCAATTATATTTAT
This sequence comes from Jacaranda mimosifolia, assembly GCA_018894105.1. Lineage (NCBI taxonomy): Eukaryota > Viridiplantae > Streptophyta > Magnoliopsida > Lamiales > Bignoniaceae > Jacaranda > Jacaranda mimosifolia. The sequence goes on from CM032127.1 coordinate 491,014, forward strand.
ATAAAAATTTTGAGATAAATGTAATGATTTATTCTTTCCTATATTTTTTTTTACATTCTAATTTCATACTTATATCCTCTCATTAATTTTCATTTTACTAAAAGTTTTAAGCTTATAATTACTTTATCAATTTATTATTATATTAACTTTGTATTACTAATGTCAAATTCTTTTCTTCACTAATTTGATTTCTAAGCTGTGAGTCAAATTAAAGGTTTCTTATTAACTTATATTTTAATATTGAATTTAACTTTACAATTGTTCTATAAATTTATTTTGATTTTTTAATTTTTATTATCAAAATTTTATTCTGATTTAATTTATTTTTAATCAAAAATTAAAATTAAATAAGATAGTCTTCACCCGTGAAATACACGCCGATTGACGTGGACGGCAATAAACCCTCTTTTAGGTTTGTAGTCAACTTTGATAACCTTCCTAAAATTGACATTGACCTTGACATTATTTGTCATTCTTCGGACCCCGCCCCCAACCCCCCAACCCCACAATAGGATTGATGTTTGAGCATTATCGTGCGACTCTTATTCTATATTTGGATTTTAAATTTGAGGGAGGAAAACATCAAGAATTTTTATTTTTTTAAAACAATTCAAGTGATGTAATTTTTTATTTTAATTTTTGTATTTTTGTATTTTTCATCTCTTTTTCCTTATTACAATTCTTTCATCAGTATATATATGTATATATATATATATATTTGAATCTTTCTTTATCTATTTGAATAATATTATGAGACATGACTAGTTGTATCAATAAAAAATATACTCATCAATTTTTTAAGTTTATAACACTTGGTATAATTTAATCTATCAATATATATATATATATAATTTTATTTTTTATTTTTAAAATTTTTCATTTGCTTAAAAGATTGATAACTTCTTTTGTTATTTATTTTTTTATGATGTTTGTGTAATATAGTATGAAGATCCAATAATATTTGTATGAAAGATTTGAGCTAAACATAATAATTTATCTTTTATATATTTTATTTTTACATTTTAATTTTGTCCTTATATCCTCTCATTAATTTTTATTTTAAAATATGAGTTTTTAGTTACTTTATCAATTTATTATTTTTCTAAAGTTTGTATTACTAATATCAAACTCTTTGTTTACTTATTTGATTACTAAGTTATGAGTCAAATTAAAAGGTTTCTTATTAACTTACATTCTAATATTGATTTTAACTTTATAATAATGTTAATAATTTATTTAATTTTACTTTTTTTATTTTTTCGATCATAATTTTGTCTTGGCTTAATTGATGTTTAATCAAAAATTAAAATTAGATAACATTAGTTTGTAGAGTCAAGTCTTCAACCCGTGGAAGACACGCTGGTTGACTTGGGCTTCAGTAGACCCAATTTTAAGCTTCTAGTCAAGTTTGATGAGCTAGCTGAAAGTGACAATGAAAGATATTTGCAAAGGTAAAAGGGTCATTTATCAATTAATTAATAAATGATAAAAATTGATCTTAACATTATTTTTCAAAAAATCACAATAACTTTAATGCCAAAATTTTTACCCCTGTCTTCATACATTGATTTTGCATTTAAAGCCATAATTTTCGTCAACAGCACCCCATGATTTCCAAGAACCCTTGTACAAAGACCCAATGATTAGAAAAGATGCAGCAAATACAATTCAAGCTCATAAACTCCATTCATTAAAAAGAATTTTTGGTGGATCCCCAACTGTATACACACACACACACACACACACACACAAGACTCCATAGTTCTCCTTGTTGAGTTTTCCTCTTTCTCTCATTTTGGAGCATTTTTTTAGCGGAAATTTCATCATTTGGATCACATAGGGCATATGCTTACGTGGGCCCATATATGTCATAATGCTCTCAATGAAGAAAAATGTAACCTCTTGTGAGTCCTTGCAATTCTCTATGTCAAAAGCATAGAGCCATATCTAGAGGTGTAAACGGATTGGACATACTATTTTTATATTTGTATTCATTTAATTTTTTAAATATTTGGAAATGAATACGGATATGACGGATATTTAAAAGTGATATCTAAATTCGTATCCATTGAATATCGATCGAATTCGGATATATCCATATTCAATTATAATTATTCAAATACATTCATATTTTATTTAATTATCCATATTCAAATTATTATTTTGTATTCATATTCAAATAATAATTATTTAGGTATTTATTTATGAATATCCAAAGACATGAATATATGTACCTATAACTAATACATATTTTAATTAATAGAAGAAACCATATAATTTCATTAAAAAAGAAAGCAACCAAACAAATCGTATAATTTCTAATTAACAATTGACTTTATAATTGATTATTAGTACTTATTCATAATAATAATGGTATTTAAATATACTAATTATAAAGTCAACCAACAATTATTATGTTAATTAACGTTATTCTTCAATATTTTTTCTCTATATTACAATAATTTTTTAAATTTATTCTTTTTTCTTCTCAATTCTTCAATTATAATTTATATATATACACATATATGAATTATGATATTTTTATTGAAAAATATAAATAATATATTGTTTAATAAATATATATTCAGATTGGATATTAAACGGATCGAATACATATTTATCATATTCGTATCTATTTATAATCGAATATCTAGTAATCGAATAAGGATAATATTCACTTTAAACGAATGCAGATAAATTTTGCATAAACGAATACGAATACGAACGATAAATGAATTTTTGAATATCTATTTATAGCCTGAGTCATATCCATTTTGACTCCACAGACTACAAGAACATAAAAGATCTTAATCAGATTTAGGGAAAATAAATGAGCAAATGAGATCAAGCAATTATATATATAAAAGAATGGGTCCTTGCAAGGGAATTAATTATATAATCAAGGATATGATTATATGTGCTTATGGGTTCAACAGATTGTTAGGCTTTAACTTAGAAATGTTGAGATATGTTAAGTTAAATATAAGATTTGCAGCATGTATATCTTGTGTTTTATAGGATAACACTTTGAACTTGTACCTATTCACAATTTAGAATTGAGGTTGTTGATGTGTTCAATATCAATAGACGACTTATGGCATGTATATATATTACCTTAGTGGAAATTTGTTGAGGCTGAAGCATGTCGTTGTCTTTGATAATTTTGAAATTTTTCTTCTGGGCCTATTGACTATCTTTTGGGTTATGATTTAAAATTGAATTGGTGGCATCTCAACTTAGGAGGTATCATGAGTGGGGCGTCACAATTTAATTTATATATTACATGATAGAAGAAATTTTTTGAATTTTAATGCCTGTAATTTTCTTTTCAACCATAAATAAAGTCTACTATTTAACTTTTATTTATCGTTAAATTTATAAACTCTTATATCTTTTTATTTATTACTTAGTTTAAGTTATCAAATTATTTATTTTTATTTTTATTTTTATTTTTAAATTCTATTTTTGCTCATTTAATTTTATAATTTTATAAGATGAGATATATTAATTGTTCTTAATTTTTTTTTTTTATTTCGTTTCATCTTTATTAGTTACAATTTTCTCTCCAACCATTGATAAATTACATCATTTAATTTTTATTTTATTTAAATTATTACATATTTTGTATATTTAGCTCATTCTTTGAATCAACTTATTAATTTATTTGTTAACTTTTGCATTTCAACTTTAAATTCTCAATTTTTTTTCATTCAATTTTATTATTGTATAGTATGAGATCTCTTATTTGGTTTTTAATATTTTTAAAATTTATTTTACTTTTCAAATATTTATAATTTTGAAAGTATGCCATTTATTTTTTATTTTCTATTCACATGCATGTAGTTACATGTGTGTGTATATATATATATATATTAGAGCCTTTCCTTATCTATTTGAAAAATATTATGAGATATGCTCAGTTGTATTTATAGAAAATACACCCATTAAATTTTTAAGTTTATAACCCTTGGTATAATTTAATCTATCAATATATGTTTTACTTTTTATTTTTAAAAATTTTCATTTCCTTAAAAGATTAACAACTTCTTTTGCTATTCATTTTTTTATGCTATTTGTGTACTATAACATGAAGATCCAATTAGATTTATATAAAAAATTTGAGATAAATGTAATGATTTATTCTTTCCTCTATTTTCTTTTTACATTCTAATTTCATACTTATATAATCTCATTAATTTTCATTTTACGATAAGTTTTATGCTTATAATTACTTTATCAATTTATTATTATATTAACTTTGTATTACTAATGTCAAATTCTTTTCTTCACTTATTTAATTTCTAAGTTGTGAGTCAAATTAAAGGTTTCTTATTAACTTATATTTCAATATTGAATTTAACTTTACAATTGTTTTATAAATTTATTTTTATTTTTTAATTTTTATTATCGTAATTTTGTTCTGATTTAATTCATTTTTAATCAAAATTAAAATTAAATAAAATCGTCTTCACCCCGTGAAACACACGCCAATTGACGTGGATGGGAGTAAACCCTCTTTTAGGTTTGTAGTCAACTTTGATAACCTACCTAAAATTGACATTGACCTTGATATTATTTGTCATTCTTCGGACCCCGCCCCAACCCCCCAACCCCACAATAGGATTGATGTCTAAGCATTATCGTGCGACTCTTATTCTATATTTGGATTTTAAATTTGAGGGAGGAAAACATCAAGAATTTTTTTTTTTTTAACATTTCAAGTGATGTAATTTTGTATTTTAATTTTTGTATTTTTGTATTTTTCTATCTCTTTTTCCTCAGTAATTTTAATTTTCTTTCATCAGTATATATATATATATATATATATATATTTGAATCTTTCTTTATCGATTTGAATAATATTATGAGATATGACTAGTTGTATCAAGAAAAAATATATCCAATAATTTTTTAAGTTTATAACACTTGGTATAATTCAATCTATCAATATTATATATATATACAATTTTATTTTTTATTTTAAAAATTTTTCATTTGCTTAAAAGATTAATAACTTCTTTTGTTATTTATTTATTTTATGCTATTTATGTAATATAATACGAAGATCCAATTATATTTATATAAAAGATTTGAGTTAAATGTAATAATTTGTTTTTTCTATATTTTCTTTTTACATTTTAATTTCATCCTTATATCCTCTCATTAATTTTTATTTTAAAATATGAGTTTTTAATTACTTTATCAATTTTTTTTTTAACATTGTATTGCTAATATCAAACTCTTTCTTTACTTATTTGATTACTAAGTTGTGAGTCAAATTAAAAGGTTTCTTATTAACTTACATTCTCGTATTGATTTTAACTTTATAATTATGTTAATAATTTATTTAATTTTAATTTTTTTTTATTTTTTCGATCATAATTTTGTCTTGGCTTAATTGATGTTTAATCAAAAATTAAAATTAGATAAGATTAGTTTGTAGAGTCAAGCCTCCAACCCGTGGAAGACACATTGGTTGACCTGGGTTTTAGTATACCCAATTTTAAGCTTCTAGTCAAATTTGATGAGCTAGTTGAAAGTAACAATCGAACTTGCCATCAATAGTCATTTATTCGTGAATGGTGCATATACTCGTTATGATTGTGAACCATAAAAAATATATGCAAAGGTAAGAGAGTCATTTATCAATTAATTAATAAATGATAAAAATTGAGCTTAACATTATTTCCCCAAGAATCACAATAGCTTGAATGCCTAAATTTTTACATTGATTTTGCATTCAAAGCCATAATTTTCGTCAACATCACCCCATGATTTCCAAGAACCCCTGTAGAAAGACCCAGTGATTAAAAAAGATGCAGCAAATACAATTCAAGCTCATAAACTCCATTCATTAAAAAGAATTTTTGGTGGTTCCCCAACTTTCTCTCTCTCTCTCTCTCTCTCTATATATATATATATATATATACAAGACTCCATAGTTCTTCTTGTTGAGTTTTCAACTTTCTCTAATTTTGGAGCATTTTTTTAGCAGAAATTTCATCATTTGGATGACATAGGGCATATGTTTACATGGGCGCATATATATGATAATGCTCTCAATGAAGAAATATGTAACCTCTTGTGAGTCCTAGTAATTCTCTATGCCAAAATCATATAGCCATATCTAGGGGTGTAAATGGATCGGACATACTGTTTCCATATCCATATCCATTTAACTTTTCAAATATTTGAATATAAATACGGATATAACGGATATTTAAAAATGATATCTAAATTCGTATCCGTCGAACATTGATCAGATTTGAATATATCCGTATTCGATTATAATTATTCAAATGCATTCATATTTTATTAAAATTATCCATATTCAAATTATTATTTTATATTCATATTCGATAATAATTATTTAGATATTTATTTATGAATATTTAAATACGTGAATCTATAAACCTATAACTAATATATATTTTAAGTAATAGAAGAAATCATATAATTTCATTAAAAAAGAAAGCAATCAAATAAATAGTATAATTTCTAATTAACAATTGACTTTATAATTGATTATTAGTACTTATTCATAATAATAATGGTATTTAAATATATTAATTATAAAGTCAACCAACAATTATTATGTTGATTAACTTTATTCTTCAATTTTTTTTCTCTATATTACAATAATTTTTTAAATTTATTCTTTTTTCTTCTCAATTCTTCAATTATAATATATATATATATACATATAAGAATTAAGATATTTTTACTGAAAAATATAAATAATATGTTATTTAATAAATATATATTTGGATTGGATATTAAACGGATTGAATACATATGTATCATATCCGTATCTATTTATAATCGAATATCTACTAATTGAATAAGGATAATATCCACTTTAAATAAATGCAAATAAATTTTGCATAAATGGATACGAATGCAAGTGGTAAATAAATTTTTGAATATCCATTTATGGCCCAAGTCATATCCATTTTGACTCCATAGACCATAAGAACATAAAAGATCTTAATCAGATTTAGAGAAAATAAATGAGCAAAGGAGATCAAGCAATTATATATATGAAAGAATGGATCCTTGCAAGGGAATATACACATTATAAATGTCTCAGGAGATTGAACCTTTTTCAAAAGGAAATAAAGTCTAAGATTTAGGATTAGATTCTTTCATTTTAAGGGTGGACAAGTAAAAGTTTTCAACTACCATTTTGACAGCACCTAGTCATAAAGTATAAGTAGGAGAATCGCACAAGAGTACATATTCTTCCGCATATTGATTGATTCAAAAATTAAACCAGTAATTTATTACTGGAAGAGAAAGAAAAGATTATATTTTTTGTAGTAGAAAGCATAGAGAGTAACTTCTTCTGATTAAGACATATATATATCTATATATATATATATAATTAACTATAGTGGTGGTCATCATGAGTGTTCAACCAATCCATTCACATCAATCACTAGTCATCAACCCCTAATATACACGTTGACAAACTTGGACTGGAGTAAACCCCCCATTGTGTGGTTGTAGTGAATTTGGTTGATAAACTAGTTGGAATTAATATTGAACTGGACATCAAAGGTCATTTATGGGTGAATGGTATTTTTAAAATGTAAAGGATAATTTTATTGAAGAAGACAAGTGACAGTGTAAATTTTTTATCTAATATTGTATATTAATTGATAATAAATGTGTCACTCATTAATTATGAATAATAATAAGTTGAATATAATTTTTGTGACAATTTTATATGGTTATCTATCATCAAGTTTCTTTTCCAGTATAGTATCTCTATCTTCTGAAAATAGGCATATAATTACTTTCCTATCTCAAAATGCATAATGTATAAAAATTTAATTGAACAATATTTATATTATTTTATATATTTTAGAATAGTGTACATGTTATTAGCAAAGACATAATCTATATATGTGGCTATTATAATTGTGAAACATGAACCATGAAAGATATGTATAATGGTAAGGGGTGATTTGTCAATTTAATAAATGACAAATATTGTGCTTTAACATTATTTGTCATTCTTCAAACCCCCCCCCCCCCCCCAACCCCCACAATAGGATTGATGTCTAAGTGTTATTGTGCAACTCTTATTCTATATTTGGATTTTAAATTTGAGGGAGGAAAACATCAAAATTTTTTTTTTTTTTTACAATTCAAGTGATGTAATTTTGTATTTTAATTTTTGTAGTTTTGTATGTTTCATCTCTTTTTCCTTATTAGAATTCTTTCATCAGTATATATATATATATATATATTTGAATCTTTCTTTATCTATTTGAACAATATTATGAGATATGACTAGTTGTATCAACAAAAAATTTACCCATTAATTTTTTAAATTTATAACACTTTGTATAATTTAATCTATCTATCTATCTATCTATCTATATATAATTTTATTTTTTATTTAAAAAAATTCTCATTTGCTTAAAAGATTAAAAACTTCTTTTGTTATTTATTTTTTTATGCTATCTGTGTAATATAATATGAAGATCCAATATATTTATATAAAAGATTTGGGCTAAATATGATAATTTATTTTTTTCTATACTTTCCTTTTTACATTTTAATTTCATCCTTATATCCTCTCATTAATTTTTATTTTAAAATTAGAGTTTTTAATTACTTTATCAATTTATTATTTTTTTTTTTAACTTTGTATTGCTAATATCAAACTCTTTCTTTACTTATTCGATTACTAAGTTGTGAGTCAAATTAAAAGGTTTCTTATTAACTTACATTCTAATATTGATTTTAACTTCATAATTATGTCATTAATTTATTTAATTTTAATTTTTTTTTATTTTTACGGTCATAATTTTATCTTGACTTAATTGATGTTCAATCAAAAATTAAAATTAGATAAGATTAGTTCGTAGAGTCAAGTCTTCAAACCATGAAACATGCTGATAGACTTGGGCTTCAATAGACCCAATTTTAAGCTTCCAGTCAAGTTTGATGAGCTAGGTGGAAGTGACAATTGAACTTGCCATCAACGGTCATTTATGGGTGAATGGTATATATACTCCTTATGATTGTGAACCATGAAAAATCTGTGCAAAGGTAAGAGGGTCATTTATCAATTAATTAATAAACAATAAAAATTGAACTTAACATTATTTCATGCCTAAATTTTTAACCTAGTCTTCATAAGGCCTACTCATGCCCATACTCTAAAATATTTAGAAGGATAAAACCCTAATTCTACCGTACCTTAAAATATCCAAAAGGATGAGACCCTAATCCTACCCTATCCTATCTAACCCAAGACCTATTGGATCTAATTTATTAAATTTATATTTTTAATGTACATATTTATTTTTTTAAGATATAATAAAAATATTATTTGACATACGATAACAAAAAATAGTTTTTTTTATAATTTTTGGTAAATAAATTAATATAATTAAAAATAGTTAATAAAAATAGTTTGAAAGCAAAAGCTTTTTTTACATTTAATTTATAAAAAACGTTATTTACTATCTCAGTAAACTTTATTCATTAACAAAATTAATTTTATCAACTATTTTTATAAAAATTATTTGTTCCACTATTAATTTTATTAATGAAAAATATTCAACTGTTGTTATTGCTATTCTAATTCTTTTAAAAAAAATTGCTATCCCAATATATTAGCTTTATTAATTTTATTAATTTATTTAAATTTTTAATGAAAAAAATTATTTCATTATTATTGTTCATTCACATATGTGTAATTTTTATATGTAAAAAGTTTATCATTAATATAAATTTAATTTAGGTATAAACAACTTTTAGATTCATAGATTAAATTTAATTATAAAGTAATGCATAATTTTTGGGTATGGATATATGGTAATTTATAAGTACAGACTCGACCCATACCCATTACACTATCTTTAATAAGTATGGACACCAATGGAGTGTGAGTATTGATATTTTAGACCTGAATAGGATAACACCCTACTTATTTATAGACTTAGCCACATCAATCACTAGTTATCAACCCGTAATATACACGCTGGTAGATTTGGACTGGAGTGACCCCCCCTCTTTTGTGGTTGTAGTCAATTTAAACTGGACATCAATGGTCGTTTATGGATGAATGGTATTTTACTTGTGTTTTTAGAATGTGAAGGATAATTCTACTGAAAAAGACAAGTGACAATGCAAAATTTATATCTAATATTGTATATTAACTGATAATAAAGGTATCACTCATTGATTATTAATAATAATAAGTTGAATATAATTCTTTTACAAGTCAAGTGATATAATTTTGTATTTTAATTTTTGTATGTTTCAGCTCTTTTTCCTTATTAGAATTCTTAATTCGAAGGAATTCTTAATTCAAATTGAGTATTAAAATGTGAAATTGAATATCTATTTGAATCTTTGAATCTTTATTTATTTATTTGAATAATATTATGTGATATGACTAGGTGTATCAATAAAAAAAATACCCATTAATTTAATCTTTCACTATAAATATACACAATTTTATTTTTTATTTTTAAAAATTTTCATTTGCTTAAAAGATTAATAACTTCTTTTGTTATTTATTCTTTTATGCTATTTGTGTAATATAATATGAAGATCCAATTATATTTATATAAAAGATTTGAGCTAAATGTAATAATTTATGTTTTTATATTTTCTTTTTACATTTTAATTTCATCCTATATCCTCTCATTAATTTTTTTTTAAAAAAAAATATGAGTTTTTAATTACTTTATCAATGTATTATTATTTTTAACTTTGTATTGCTAATATCAAACTCTTTATTATTTACCTATTCGATTACTAAGTTGTGAGTCAAATTAAACGGTTTATTGTTAACTTACATTCTAATATTGATTTTAACTTTATAATTATGTTATTAATTTATTTAATTTTAAAGTTTTTTTATTTTTATGATCATAATTTTGTCTTGGCTTAATTGATGTTCAATCAAAAATTAAAATTAGATAAGATTAGTTTGTAGAGTCAAGTCTTCAACTCATAAAAGACACGCTAAGACTTGGGCTTTTTTGGACCCAATTTTAAGTTTCTAGTCAAGTTTGATGAGCTAGCTGGAAGTGACAATTGAACTTGCCGTCAATGATCATTTATGGGTGAAATTGAATGGTATATATACTCTTTATGATTGTGAACCATGAAAGGTATGTGCAAAGGTAAGAGGGTCATTTATCAATTAATTAATAAATGATAAAAATTAGGCTTAACCTTATTTCCCCAAAAATCACAATAATGCCTAAATTTTTAACCCTGTCTTCATACATTGATTTTGCATTCGAAGCCATATTATAGGCTTAAAAATGGGTAGCGTGACACCCTACTTATATCCATACCCTAAAATATCCAGAAGGATGAGAGCATAATCCTATTCTACTCTTAAATACCCAAAAGGATGAGATATTAATCTTACCCTACCCTATCTAACCCAAAGCCCATTGGATCTAATTTATCGAACTTATATTTTTAATGTAAATATTAATTTTCTTAATACATACTAAAATTATTATTTGATGTATGATAACAAAAAATAAATTTTGTATATTTAATTTAATTTAATCATTAAATTTAAATTATTTAATTTTAAACTTTGTGCTAATTAAATTAACTATTTTATTGATATAATAGTTAAACTTTATTAATATAATTAACAATTAAACTTTTTTGTTAAATAAATTAATATAATTAAAAAATAGTTAGTAAAAATATTTTAAAAGCAAAAAAAAATTTATATTTAATTTATAAAAATAGTTAATTTTTATATTAATAAAATTTATTCGTTAACAAAATTAATTTTATTAACTATTTTTATAAAAATTATTTATTCCACTATTAATTTTAATATTACTAATTTTATTAATGAAAAATGTTCAACCATTGTTATTGCCATTCTAATTTCGTTCAGAAAAAAATTGCTATCCCAATATATTAGCATTATTAATTTTATTAATTTAGTTTAATTTTTAATGAAAAAAATTATTTCATTGTTACTGTTCATTCATGTATTTGTAATTTTTATAAATAAAAAGTTTATCGTTAATATAAATTTAATTTAGGTATAAACAACTTTTATGTTCATATATTAAATTTAAGTATAAAGTAATAGATAATTTTTGGATATAGGTCGATGGATAATTTATGGTTACAAATCCTACCCATACTCATTACACTATTTTTAATAAGTATGGGTATGGATAGGGTGTTATCCTACTCATTTACAAGCCTAAGCCATAATTTTCGTCAACATCACCCCATGATTTCCCTTATAGAAAGACCCAGTGATTGGAAAAGATGCGACAAATACAATTCAAGCTCCATTCGTTAAAAAGAATTTTTGGTGGTTCCCCAACTATACACATATACAAGACTCCATAGTTCTCCTTGTTGAGTTTTCCATTTGCTCTAATTTTGGAGCATTTTTTCAGCAGAAATTTCATCATTTGGATCACATAAGGCAGATTTTTACATGGGTGCAGATATATCATAAAGCTATCAATGAAGAAAAATATAACCTATCGTGAGTCCAAGTAATTCTCTATGTAAAAATCATGTAACCATATCCATGTTGCCTCCACAGACTATAAGAACATAAAAGATCTTTATCAGATTTAGAGAAAATAAATGAGCAAATGAGATCAAGCAATTATATATATATATATATATGAAAGAATGGGTCCCTACGAGAGAATATATACATTATAAATTTCTCAGGAGATTGAAAACCTTTTTCAAAAGGAAATAAAGTCCAAAATGGTGCCATTTCCTCATACCAAGAATTAGGATTAGATTCTTTCATTTTAAGGGTGGAGAAGGAAAAGTTTTCAACTACCATTTTGACAGCAACTAGTCATAAAGCATAAGCAACAAAATGAATTACTAAACTTAATTTTGGGTAGCAGTTTAAATTCTCTGTTCCAATAATAAATATTTACATATCAAGTGCATTTGGATCAATAATTAATCATTTTAACGAGAAAATATTTAGTGCACTTAACAAATACAGGTAAAGTAGAATAAGAGATGAAACATATTGAATAAAGAATCCAAAGTGAGTTGCTCCAACATAATTTTAACATACCATACTAATAATTAATGTCAACACTAAAAAAGTAGAATTGCATCTTTCCAGACTTCACTTATATATTATTTTTCATTAAAAAAAGAAAAAAAATCACAATACTCTTATTTTCTTCCTTGACCAGTCCAAAAAATTCAAATAAATGCATGAAATGAATTAAAACACACAAATCCAAAAATGCAGAAACATACCAAAGTGCAAAATACTCCATCCACCTGGAGAGTGTTGCATCAGCAAATTATCTTTAGCAGAAGCTTAAAAACATCAGCATATGCCCTCTAATTCTTACATTTATTTTCCAGAATGAACTTTTGGTTGGATATTCTTTTTGTTTTTTCAGTTATATATTATCAAGTCAGTCAATTTTAATGTTGCGGTTAACATAAGAGGTATTTATAATTTCTTCAGAGTTATAGATATTTTTTGTAAATAAATTAAACCTTGGAGGATTTAGATCATTAGTCCTAAAAAAATATCAACAATGCATCAATATTCTAAGCATTGTTACTAAGTCACCTGTTATTCATTAGATTCAAAAGAACTTAGCTCTTAATATGTTTAGACATAGAGCGTTTCTCTCAAAAGAATATGATGAGCAATTCAATCATAAACATTCACATATGGAAGGCCAAGTTGACAATAAAAGTTACATTAATGTATTTGCTTCTATGTTATAAATAGATACTAGTCTTTAATTATCTTACTATTTTTACTCTATGTTTAGATCTTGTCATGAAAAAAATGCTAAAAAATAAAATTTTGAACTTCAAATTATGTAACTTTATATTTTAATTATTGTATTTTTTTATATTTTTCATCTATTTATTTCATTAAAATCCTTAATCCAAATTGAGGATTAAAATATAAACTTGCATATCTAAATAAAGGCAAATGGCATTTCCCCCAATCCCATAATTTCACCATTTTAGCACATTACTCTCTAAAAGTAATTTAAAGGTAGTTTAACCAATGATTACTATATATCATAGCACTTTGGATGTCAATCAAGTACTTCAACTAATTGAACTTGTGGAGCACAGAAAAGTAATTTAGGTACGAAATTTAACTTATTAGGGATTTACAAATTACTCTTATAAAATTAATGACAAAAATAACATCCAATAAATAGAAAAATAAAATAGACACAAATTTACATGGTTCGGCAAACTTCGTTTACCTCTACGAGAGTTTTTTTTTTTTTCAACTATAATAGAATTTTACCAGTAGATGCCAACCATTGAATTTGACATGCCCAAACTCAAGCAAAAAACCCCTTGTACAACCCCTATTATAACTATCAAAGAGATACTCACTCTACTCCTTTGTATTGCTCCACTTATATTCACAATAATTATCACATGAGTTCCACGAGTGTCCTTTTTATGAAGTAATCAAATAAATATCTCTATTTTAATAAAAAATTACTTGACTACTTCACTAAGAACTAGTAAGCCTAATACAAGGAGTCATAATCTACTCAAACTTGGCCTCTCAATAACTGAGTCAAATCTCTACAATCTCCATTTTGACGAGGTTTCTCATCTCAGCAATTGTCCATGACTCCATCGCAAACCAAATCCCGTTGGTCTTCATTTTGTAATAGAACATGTGTTTATGTTTGTGTATGAGATTACTCATATATTAAGTTTTAAACTTAGAGATAGTGTGATATATCAGATTTGAACTTAAAGTTTGTAGTATGTATGAAATGATGAATGATAGGATCTGTTATGGCATGAAAATTGAACTTTTGTTAAGGTTTGTTTAACATTGAATCCATTGCCATCTTGGATGAGTTTGGAAAAAAAATTCTAAATGGTTTAATGGTTGTATTGTGAGTTAAGACTAAGACCGAATTGAGTGGCATTTAGTTTAAGTGCTATCATGAGATTGGGTGTTACATTAATATTTATATTTAAGTTTTAAAATATATATTATGTGAGATTTAAAACTTTTGAATAATGAAATGTAATACTATCAATTGACTCATGACTAAAATAAATAATAAATTAATACAATTTTAATTTTTATTTATTAAAAATATATAAAAAAAAATAGTTGAGGATTTTGGGGCTACCCCATCAAGTGGGGGTAGACAAAAAATGACACCCGAGTCCTCATGTGGGTACCCGAAAGGCGGGGTACCTGACCCCCACGTAGCCGTAATCCCTAATATCTATTTTTGCAATGTATTTATGAGCGCAAAAATGATTGCTCCAAGTTATGATAAATTAAAGACTTAACTTAGCCTAACTCGTATGATTTTTAATTATTCAACATAATCCACCTAATTTTAGTATTAAAATTTTTTTATTTGATCACTTTAATAACTCTTAAACATTATTGTAATTACAAATTTCAAACCTCTTACTGCAAAATTTAGCATCGTCCCCACTGGGCGGCCTAAAGTGACCCCAAATCAGAGAAACATTTACGGATCTCATGAGAAATTAGCTATAATCTATAGTAGAAAGGCGCACCAATTTTGTTTCACGCTTTCTTCCAAAAACTGGAGAAGTGAATCACGATATTAGCTTTTCAATTAGGATTATTAGTTTATTACATCAAAACTTTAATTCGAATTTGACATTGCAGAGAGGAAAGGGTGTGGAATGGCGATACTGTACGCGCTGGTGGCGCGTGGCTCGGTGGTGCTGGCGGAATTCAGCGCTACCTCCACCACGGCGAATGCGATCGCGCGACAAATTCTTGAGAAGATCCCGGGAACCAATGATATGAACGTTTTGTACTCGCAGGATCGGTATATTTTCCACGTCAAGCGCACCGATGGCCTCACCGTTCTTTGTATGGCAGACGACACCGCTGGAAGTACGCTAACTTTCCTTATCTTTTAATGTGATGTGTAGGTCTTGTCGTTCGAGTTTTGACCTGAATTGGATTTGGTTATCGTGGACTTTAGGATGTTCGTAATTTTGCTTTTTGAATTCGGACGTTGGCAGCTGGACGAACTCAACCTTAAACAATGTCATATGTGATGATTTTCTGAAATTTAGTCTTTTTAGTTCATTTATGATCTGAAAAGGTATATAGGAGTTGTTGTAATTCATGCAATTTGCTCGCTTCCGTTTGTGCCTTTGTGCCTGGTTTTGATTGATGGATTGCTCTTTTGAGTGGAACTGTTCAGAAAGTTTTGATTTTAATTATGTGGATGGATCAAATTATTTTGCCCTTCTAGTCATTATTGAACGATATTACCATTCTTATAGGGGCATTGCATTGATTATGGGCCTATTGATTATCTTGTGGGTTATGATTTAAAATTAAATTGGTGGCATCTCAATTTATGAGGTATCATGAATGGGGAATCACAATAAATTTATATATTACATGATAGAAGAATTTTTTTGAATTTTAATGCCTGTAATTTTCTTTTCAACCATAAATAAAGTCTACTGTTTAAGTTTTATTTGTTGTTAAATTTATAAACTCTTATATCTTTTTATTTATTACCTAGTTTAAGTTATCAAATTATTTATTTTATTTTTGTTTTTAAATTCTATTTTTGCTCATTTAATTTTGTAATTTTATAAGATGAGATATATTAATTGTTCTTAATTTTTTTTTTATTTTGCTTCATCTTTATTAGTTACAATTTTCTCTCCAGCCATTGATAAATTACATCATTTAATTTTTATTTTATTTAAATTATTACATATTTTGTATATTTAGCTCATTCTTTGAATCAACTTATTAATTTATTTGTTAACTTTTGCATTTCATCTTTAAATTCTCAATTTTTGTTCATTCAATTTGATTATTGTATAGTATGAGATCCTTTATTTGGTTTTTAATATTTTTAATATTTATTTTACTTTTTAAATATTTATAATTTTGAAAGTATGCCATTTAGTTTTTATTTTCTATTCACACGCATGTAGTTACATATATATATATATATATTAGAGCCTTTCTTCATCTATTTGAAAAATATTATGAGATATGATCGGTTGTATTTATAGAAAATACACCCATTAAATTTTTAAGTTTATGACACTTGGTATAATTTAATCTATCAATATATGTTTTGTTTTTTATTTTTAAAAGATTTCACTTCCTTAAAAGATTAACAACTTCTTTTGATATTCATTTTATTATGCTATTTGTGTACTATAACATGAAGATCCGATTATATTTATATAAAAAATTTGAGATAAATGTAATGATTTATTCTTTCCTCTATTTTCTTTTTACATTCTAATTTCATACTTATATCCTCTCATTAATTTTCATTTTACTATAAGTTTTAAGCTTATAATTACTTTATCAATTTATTATTGTATTAACTTTGTATTACTAATGTCAAATTCTTTTCTTCACTTATTTGATTTCTAAGCTTTGAGTCAAATTAAAAGTTTCTTATTAACTTATATTCTAATATTGATTTTAACTTTATAATTATTTTGTAGATTTATTTTGATTTTTTAATCTTTATTATCATAATTTTTTTTGATTTAATTGATTTTTAATTAAAAACTAAAATTAGATAAGATAGTCTTCACCCCGTAAAAGACACGCCGATAGATGTGGACGGGAGTAAACCCTCTTTTAGGCTTGTAGTCAGGTTTGATAACCTACTTGAAATTGACATTGAACTTGACATTAATGGTCATTCATGTGCAAATAGTATTTTACTTGTATTTTTTGAAAGTGAAGGATTTCACTCTTAAAAAAAAAAAAGTGATGATGCAAAGTTTAGACTTAAAATTGTATATTAACTGATAATAAATATATCACTAATTAATCATCAATAGTAATAAGTTAAACACAACTTTTGCGATAATTTTTATACTTTCATTTATTACTATATCATTAATTTGTATTTTCTTTGTAGTATTTCTATATTTTGAAAATAGACACATAATTACTCTATATTTCTATGTGCATATGTAGCAAAATATAATTGAACAATATTTATATTATTTTATATATTTTAGAATTTTGTTAGACATGCTATTAATAATTAAATAATTCATATACATATATTTGTCATGATTGTGAACTATGAAGATATGTATAGTGGTAAGAATGTCATTTGTCAATTTAATAAATAATAAAATTGTGCTTAATATTATTTGCCTTATTTTTTTTATTTTTGTGGAAAAAAACACAAGCAACAGCATTAATATCTAAATTTTGGTGGTTCCCAAAGTATTCTTGGTTGAGATTCCCATTTTCTCTGATTTTGGAGTATTTTTCTATAGAAATTTCACCATTTGGATCACATAGGGCATATTTATATGGCTGTAGAAATCACTTTGTAGAAATACATTTAAATACAATGAATTCAAATAAATACATTTAAATAATTAAAAAAATAAAATTACGCTGTAGAAATCAAATAACTAACATATGAGAGAAGCAGCGGCATTTGTAAAGTAGTAATTCAGACAGGTAGGTATCAACATTCAATCTAAATCCTGTGGCTTAAATACAATCTACAGTAAAGCAAATACTGTAGTTCGCCCCTAATATTTTATTTTCTTACAAGTAGCCCCCACCCCAATTTATACAAAGGCCAAATCAACCCAAAGGAAGAATATACAGAACTAATTGTATCACATTTAAACAAAACATGGTTAACTTTTTCTTAACTTATTACATCCAAATTGAAACGATGGTAACCAGAAACAACAGTTTATTCATAAAACTCCAAAGCAAAGCAAACATTAACATACAAATATTTCACATGAACCCACCAAATTGAAGCTTTACAATAACATAAGATATGGCACACACTTTAAACAGGAAAATCACTTTGTCAAATGGCTGCATCTTTATTTAGTACCTCTGACAGCTTAAAGCCCCAGCATTTTGCCTATGACTTGAACTTCTACAAACTTGAACCAAGCTTGCCTCTACCTCGTTTTCAACACCAGAATTCCAATGACCCCCCAAAATCCTGTGGCAAAACCACCAATTATAAATGAATAAAAACATACCTTATCAGCTGTATCTCTGTTATGCCCTGCTGCATGAGTTTCAACATTCGGTGATGCTTTTGTTGCTTCATTGTTGTGACATTCCCTCGGCAATGGAGCTCCACAGAGTTTAGGATTGCCATCATAAATTGAAGGGTCGTTAAGAGTCTGTAGTTGTGGTCCTGTTGGGATCTACCCTGATAAATTGTTGCTCGACAAGTTCAAATAACTTAGAGAGGTCAAATGAGACAAACTGTCAGGAATTCTTCCAATTAAATTGTTGTTTGACAGATCGAGAGATTCCAATGACTCCATTTCTCCAATCTTTTCAGGAATTAATCCTTCCAAATGATTATACGATAAATTGAGACCAATCAAGCCAGATAGGTTTGTCAGCTCTGAGGGAATTTCTCCAACAAGATGATTACTTGAAAAATCCAAATTGGCTAGATACCTTAAAGTTGTGGAATACTCCTGCACCAATCCTTTCATCACTTGACTCAAACTCTCATCAATCCTTCTGTCATAATATAAAGGTAGAAAAGCAGATTCTTTCTTGACCATGCCTGAGAAATTGCCGAAGCAATGTGGAATTTTTTTAATCAACTTATTGTTTGCAAGATCCATTACTCGAAGATTGGACAATTGACAAAATACAGAAGGAATCGCACCATAAAACTCATTGCTCCTTAGTCTAAGAACCATCAAATGAAACAGGTACTTTCCAATCCATTTAGGTAGGTTTCCTGATAACCTATTGTCTCCAACATCTAGAACCTGTAACCACGTGCAATTCTTTAAAGTAGAGGGAAGTGCCCCTACAAAACTGTTGTTCTTCAATTGTAACCAATACAATGAGTAAGCTCCCCCAATGGAGTTTGGAATGACCCCTGAAATCTCATTGGATGACAATCTTACAATTCTTAAGTAAGAAAAGTTGGACCAGCAGTTTGGAAGATTACCGGATAAATGGTTCTTGGACAGATCTAGAGTTTGTAAAACTCTCATTTCGCATAATGAATCAGGTATTGAACCATTTATAAAATTTCGAGCCAAAAGCATATATTCTAGGAGAGGTACCATGTGACCAATGTTGGTTGGAAGATGATTTATCATGTTATCAGAAAGATCTAAGAATCTCACGCTGGAAGCAAGCTTTGGTATTGGTCCATTGATATGGTTGTGGGATAGGTACAATTCATCCAAATTTATGGAATGCAGCCATTTTGGCAAGGTTCCTGTAAGGCTACAATTTGATAAATCTAGACGAACGAGTGCTTTTTAGAATTTAAGCCACTGTGGAAATTGACCTCCAATTTTACAAGATCTCATCATAAGGTATTTTAGTTGAAAATGAGGCACCCAATCATATTCCACTCTAAATTTTAACAAGTTAAAGTCTAGCCAAAGGACTTCTAGCTTTGACAGCTTAGCAAAGTGAGCCTCTGAGAGTGTACCGTTGAAGGAATTATAAGATAGATCAATGCTCTCAATATCTGATGGTTGTCCCAAAGAAATTGGGATTTCTCCACTTAGTTGATTGTCGTAAAGATTCAACCTTCTCAAGGCTTTCAGACTTTCAAGTGATGATGGGATCAGACCGGATAACTGATTAGATGAAATATCTAATTCAGTTAAAGCCGACAATTTCCCAAGAGAAGTCGGAATAGGACTACTGATATTTATATAAGAAAGATCAAGATGCATCAACTGTCTGAATTCACCAAGCTCTTCGGGCAAATGACCATAAAAAATATTGTTCCCCAAAATTAGCCTCTCTAAGTTGTCACTCCAGCATCGGGACAAATTTTTAAAGGCTCCTGAGATATCCCCACAAAATTCATTATTGCTCAAATCCAATGATTTCAAGTGGCATTTATCCCACATGAATTCGGAGATCCAATCTGCCTTGTGGTGAAGTGAGTTGTCAGCAAGGTTTAGATGGACAAGGTTCCTTAATCTTATAAGAACATGAGGATCTGAAGAGTTACAGGAGTTTCCTGAAAGATCAAGAAATCTTAGTGAAGTCATATTCTGGAGAAAGTAAGGAAATTCTCCTTCAAATGAGTTCCAACTCAGATCAAGGTGCTGGACATTAGTAAACGCCATAGAATTCTGCAGAAAATGGCTGGAGTGATAGTTGTTATATGAAAGATCAAGAAATCTTAGTGAAGTCATATTCTGGAGAAAGTAAGGAAATTCTCCGTCAAATGAGTTCCAACTCAGATCAAGGTGCTGGACGTTAGTAAACGCCGTAGAATTCCATAGAAAATGGCTAGGTAGATTTGTGTGATCAAGTTCACAGTATTGCATTCTTAACACTGTTAAAGAAGGAAGCAAGCTGAGTACCTTAACTAAATCTTTTTCTCTGCTGAGGTAGACATAACTCATATCAAGAAGCTCCAGTGATGAAAGATTAATGGTCCATTTGAGATCATCGACTGCCAGGGAGCTTGCAAAACCACCAAGATCAAGCACGCGCAAGCTGGAAAGGTTGCCAATATGGTGCGGAACAATGCCAACAAAGTTTCCATTAGAGAGATTAAGATACTGCAGCCGCTTCATTGATCCAAGAAACGCAGGTATGGTGCTGCCCTGAAAGTCATTGCAGCTTAAGTCCAGATAACTCAAATGCTTCAATTCCAACAGTGAAGAATCAACAATTTCACCTTGTAACATTTTATCATGGTGGCTTGTTTTTAAATCATAAAGTATGTAATGTTGCCAGGTCTGAGATCGAGCATGATAACATGCCCTGTAACTTGGTCGCACGTGAGGCCATGCCATGCGCAACAATCTTCGCCGACCCATGATGATAACCTGTTGGAAGGGTCTGAAAGGCTTACTTTGAACTTCAGGAGGGCTTTCCTCTCCCCCGCAATGCAATCGGAAGTTGCATTTTGGGCCAAACAGCAAATTGCAAACTCCACAATCAACAAGATGATGGGAAGGAGAACTGCGCAAGAGTACATACTCTTCCCCATATTGATTGATTCAAAAATTAAACCAGTAATTAATTTCTGGAAGAGAAAGAAAAGATTATATTTTTTTGTAGTAGAAAGCATACAGAATAACTTCTTCTAATTAAGACATATACATATAGTGGTGATCATTATGAGTGTTTAACCAATTCACCCACATCAATCACTAGTCATCAACCCGTAATATACACGTTGATAGACTTGGAATGGAGTAAACCCCCCATTGTGTGGTTGTAGTCAATTTGATTGATAAGCTAGTTGGAATTAAAATTGAAATGGACATCAATGGTTGTTCATGGATGAATGGTATTTTTAGAATGTGAAGGATAATTTATTGAAAAAAACAAGTGACAATGCAAAATTTTTATCTAATATTGTATATTAATTGATAATAAATGTATCACTCATTAATTATTAATAATAATAAGTTGAATATCATTTTTGTGACAATTTTTATGTGGTTATTTATCATCAAGTTTCTTTTTCTGTGTAATATCTCTATCTTCTGAAAATAGGCATATAATTACTGTCCTATCTCAATATGCATACATCTAAAAATTTAATTGAACAATATTTATATTATTTTACATATTTTAGAATATTTATGTACATATTATTAATAAATACATAATCTATATATGTGGCTATTATAATTGTGAATCATGAACCATGAAAGATATTTATAATGGTAAGGGGTCATTTGTCAATTTAATAAATGACAAAAATTGTGCTTGACATTATTTGTCATTCGTCAAACCACCCTACCCCACCCTCTACCCCCACAATAGGATTGATGTCCAAGCCTTATCGTGCAACTATTATTCTATATGTGGACTTTAAATTTTAGAGAGGAAAACATCAAGAAAAAATTCTTTTACAATTCAAGTGACGTAATTTTGTATTTTAATTTTTGTATTTTTGTATGTTTCGTCTCTTTTTCCTTATTAGAATTCTTTCATCAGTATATATATATATATATATATATTTGAATCTTTCTTTACCTATTTGAATAATATTATGAGATATGATTGGTTGTATCAATAAAAAATATACCCATTAATTTTTAAAGTTTATAACACTTGGTATAATTTAATCTATCAATAGATATACAATTTTATTTTTTATTTTAAAAAATTTCATTTGCTTATAAGATTAATAACTTCTTTTGTTATTTTTTTTTATGCTATTTGTGTAATATAATATGAAGATCCAATTATATTTATATAAAAGATTTTAGCTAAAGGTAATAATTTATTTTTTCTATATTTTCTTTTTATATTTTTATTTCATCCTTATATCCTCTCATTAATTTTTATTTTAAAATATGAGTTTTTAATTACTTTATCAATTTATTATTTTTTTAAACTTTGTATTGCTAATATCAAACTCTTTCTTTACTTATTTGATTACTAAGTTGTGAGTCAAATTATAAGGTTTCTTCTTAACTTACATTCTGATATTGATTTTAACTTTATAATTATGTTAATAATTTATTTAATTTTATTTTTTTATCATAATTTTGTCTTGGCTTAACTGATGTTTAATCAAAAATTAAAATTAGATAACATTAGTCTGTGAAGTTAGGTCTTCAACCCGTGGAGGACACGCTGGTTGACTTGGGCTTCAGTAGACCTAATTTTAAGTTTCTAGTCAAGTTTGATAAGCTAGCTGAAAGTAACAATTAAACTTGCCATCAATGGTCATTTATGGGTGAATTGTGTATGTACTCGTTATGATTGTGAACCATGAAAAATATGTGCAAAGATAAAAAGGTCATTTATCAATTAATTAATCAATGATAAAAATTGAGCTTAACATTATTTTCCCAAAAATCACAATAACTTTAATGCCTAAATTTTTACCCCTGTCTTCATACATTGATTTTGTATTCAAAGCCATAATTTTCGTCAACATCACCCCATGATTTCCAAGAACCCTTGTAGAAAGACCTAATGATTAGAAAAGATGCAGCAAATACAATTCAAGCTCATAAACTCCATTCATTAAAAAGAATTTTTGGTGGATCCCCAACTATATATATATATATATATAAGACTTCATAGTTCTCCGTGTTGAGTTTTCCTCTTTCTCTCATTTTGGAGCATTTTTTTAGCAGAAATTTCATCATTTGGATCACATAGGGCATATGTTTACGTGGGCCCATATATATCAAAATGCTCTCAATAAAGAAAAATGTAACCTCTTGTGAGTCCTAGTAATTCTCTATGTCAAAAGCATCGAGCCATATCTAGGGGCGTAAACGGAGCGGACATATTATTTTTATATTCGTATTCATTTAACTTTTCAAATATTTGAATATGGATACGGATATGATGGATATTTAAAAATGATATCCAAATTCATAATCGTCGAATATCGATCGAATTCGGATATATCCATATTCGATTATAATTATTCAAATGCATTCATATTTTATTTAATTATCCATATTCAAATTATTATTTTATATTCATATTCAAAAAATAATTATTAGATATTTATTTATGAATATCCAAATATGTGAATATATAAACCTATAACTAATACATATTTTAATTAATAGAAGAAACCATATAATTTCATTAAAAAAAGAAAGCAACCAAACAAATAGTATAATTTCTAATTAACAATTGACTTTATAATTGATTATTAGTACTTATTCATATTAACAATGGTATTTAAATATATTAATTATAAAGTCAATTAACAATTATTATGTTGATTAACTTTATTCTTCAATTTTTTTCCTCTATATTACAATAATTTTTTAAATTTATTCTTTTTTCTTCTCAATTCTTCAATTATAATTTATACATATATACACATATGAATTATGATATTTTTATTGAAAAATATAAATAATATATTATTTAATAAATACGTATTCGGATTGAATATTAAATGGATCGAATACATATTTATTTTATCCATATCTATTTATAATCGAGTATCTACTAATCGAATAAGGATAATATCCACTTTAAACGAATGCAGATAAATTTTTCATAAACGGATATGAATGCGAATGGTAAATAAATTTTTGGATATCCATTTATAACCCGAATCATACCCATTTTGACTCCACAGACTACAAGAACATAAAAGATCTTAATCAGATTTAGAGAAAATAAACGAGCAAATGCGATCAAGCAATTATATATATGAAAGAATGGATCCATGCAAGGGAATATATACGTTATAAATGTCTCAGGAGATTGAACCTTTTTCAAAAGGAAATAAAGTCTAAGATTTAGGATTAGATTCTTTCATTTTGACGGTGGACAAGGAAAAGTTTTCAACTACCATTTTAACAGCACCTAGTCATAAAGTATAAGCAGCAGAATGAATTACAATGCCTAATTTGAGGTTGCAGTTTAAATTCTCTGTTCTAATAACACAATCAACAATATGATGGGAAGGAGAACTGCACAAGAGTACATATTCTTCCCCATATTGGTTGATTCAAAAATTAAACCAATAATTAATCTCTGGAAGAGAAAGAAAAGATCATATTTTTTGTATTAGAAAGCATACAGAGTAACTTCTTCTAATTAAGACATATATATATGTATATATAATTAACTATAGTGGTGGTCATCATGAGTGTTTAACCAATCCATCCACATCAATCACTAGTCATCAACCCGTAATATACAGGTGGCCGAAGAGATGTGTCAAAGTTGTTTTGGCATACAGGCTGTCAGCCACCGCCTGCGTGCGGTAGGAGGACTGGGGTCCCCTCCCCTCGGCGGGTTTACCACATTCTATGCCTTTGAGACATAAGTGACAAAATTTAGGTTATTAATGATAGTTGGACCATTATGATCAATTTTGTGTAATGCTGTAAGATTAATTATATAATCAAGGATATGATTATATGTGCTTATGGGTTCAACTGATCGTTATGCTTTAACTTAGAAATGTTGTGATATGTTAAGTTAAATATAAGATTTACAGCATGAATATATTGTGTTTTATGGGATAACACTTTGAACTTGTATCTATTCACAGTTTAGAATTGAGGTTGTTGATGTGTTCAATATCAACATACGACTTATGGCATGTATATATATTACCTTAGTGAAAATTTGTTGAGGTTGAAGCATGTCGTTGTCTTAAATAATTTTGAAAATTTTCTTCTGGGCCTATTGACTATTTTGTAGGTTATGATTTAAAATTGAATTGGTGGCATCTCAACTTAGGAGGTATCATGAGTGGGCCATCACAATTTAATTTATATATTACATGATAGAAGAAATTTTTTGAATTTTAATGCCTGTAATTTTCTTTTCAACCATAAATAAAGTCTACTATTTAACTTTTATTTGTTGTTAAATTTATAAACTCTTATATTTTTTTATTTATTACTTAGTTTAAGTTATCAAATCATTTATTTTATTTTTATTTTTGTTTTTAAATTCTATTTTTGCTCATTTAATTTTATAATTTTATAAGATGAGATATATTAATTGTTCTTAACATTTTTTTTTAATTTTGTTTCATCTTTATTAGTTACAATTTTCTCTCCAACAATTGATAAATTACATCATTTAATTTTTATTTTATTTAAATTATTACATATTTTGTATATTTAGCTCATTCGTTGAATCAACTTATTAATTTATTTGTTAACTTTTGCATTTCATCTTTAAATTCTCAATTTTTGTTCATTCAATTTTACTATTGTATAGTATGAGATCTATTATCTGGTTTTTAATATTTTTAAAATTTATTTTACTTTTTAAATATTTATAATTTTGAAAGTATGCCATTTATTTTTTATTTTCTATTCACATGCATGTAGTTACATATATAATATATATATATATATATATATTAGAGCCTTTCCTTTTCTATTTGAAAAATATTATGAGATATGGTCGGTTGTATTTATAGAAAATACACCCATTAAATTTTTAAGTTTATAACCCTTGGTATAATTTAATCTATCAATATATGTATTACTTTTTATTTTTAAAAATTTTCATTTCCTTAAAAGATTAACAACTTCTTTTGCTATTCATTTTTTTATGCTATTTGTGTACTACACATGAAGATCCAATTATCTTTATATAAAAAATTTGAGATAAATGTAATGATTTATTCTTTCCTATATTTTCTTTTTACATTCTAATTTCATACTTATGTCCTCTCATTAATTTTCATTTTACTATAAGTTTTAAGCTTATAATTACTTTATTAATTTATTATTCTATTAACTTTGTATTACTAATGTCAAATTCTTTTCTTCACTTATTTGATTTCTAAGCTCTGAGTCAAATTAAAGGTTTCTTATTAACTGATATTTTAATATTGATCTTAACTTTACAATTGCTTTATAAATTTATTTTGATTTTTTAATTTTTATTATCGTAATTTTGTTTTGATTTAATTCATTTTTAATCAAAAATTAAAATTAAATAAGATCGTCTTCACCCCGTGAAATACACGCCGATTGACGTGGATGGGAGTAAACCCTCTTTTAGATTTGTAGTCAACTTTGATTATCTATCTAGAATTGACATTGACCTTGACATTATTTGTCATTCTTCAGACCCCGCCCCCAACCCCCGAACCCCACAATAGGATTGATGTATAATCATTATCGTGCGACTCTTATTTTATATTTAGATTTTAAATTTGAGGGAGGAAAACATCAAGAATTTTTTTTTTTTTTTTTTTTACAATTCAAGTGATGTAATTTTGTATTTTAATTTTTGTAGTTTTGTATGTTTCATCTCTTTTTCCTTATCAGAATTCTTTCATCAGTATATATACACACACACACACACACATATATATATATATATTTGAATCTTTCTTTATCTATTTGAATAATATTATGAGATATGACTAGTTGTATAAACAAAAAATATACCCATTAATTTTTTAAGTTTATAACACTTGGTATAATCTATCAATATATATATATATAATTTTATTTTTTATTTTAAAATTTTTTAATTTGCTTAAAAGATTAATAACTTCTTTTGTTATTAATTTGTTTATGATGTTTGTGTATTATAGTATGAAGATCCAATAATATTTATATAAAAGATTTGAGCTAATTATAATAATTTATTTTTTCTCTATTTTATTTTTAAATTATAATTTCATCCTTATATCCTCTCATTAATTTTTATTTTAAAATATGAGTTTTTAATTACTTTATCAATTTATTATTGTTTTAAAGTTTGTATTACTAATATCGAACTCTTTGTTTACTTATTTGATTACTAAGTTATGAGTCAAATTAAAAGGTTTTTTATTAACTTACATTCTAATATTGATTTTAACTTTATAATAATGTTAATAATATATTTAATTTTAAATTTTTTTATTTTTTCGATTATAATTTTGTCTTGGCTTAATTGATGTTTAATCAAAAATTAAAATTAGATAACATTAGTTTGTAGAGTCAAGTCTTCAACCCATGAAAGACACACTAGTTGACTTGGGCTTCAGTAGAACCAATTTTAAGCTTCTAGTCAAGTTTGATGAACTAGCTGAAAGTGACAAGTAAACTTGCCATCAATGGTCATTTATGGGTGAATGGTATATATACTCGTTGTGATTGTGAACCATGAAAGATATGTGCAAAGGTAAGAGGGTCATTTATTAATTAATTAATAAATGATGAAAATTGAGCTTAACATTATTTCCCCAAAAATCACAATAGCTTTAATGCCTAAATTTTTACCCCTGTCTTCATAAATTGATTTTTCATTCAAAACCATAATTTTCGTCAACATCACCCCATGATATCCAAGAACCTTCGTAGAAAGACCCCGTGATTAGAAAAGATGCAGCAAACACAATTCAAGCTCATAAACTCCATTCATTAAAAAGAATCTTTGGTGGTTCCCCAACTATATATATATATATATATACACAAGACTCCATAGTTCTGCTTGTTGAGTTTTCCTCTTTCTCTAATTTTGGAGCATTTTTTTAGCAGAAATTTCATCATTTGGATGACATAGGGCATATGTTTACATGGGCCCATATATATCATAATGCTCTCAATGAAGAAAAATGTAACCTCTTGTGAGTCCTAGTAATTTTCTATGTCAAAATTATATAATCATATCTAGGGGTGTAGACGGATAGGACATACTATTTTTCTATTCGTATCCGTTTAACTTTTCAAATATTTGGATATGGATACAGATATGACGGATATTTAAAAATGATATTCAAATTCGTATCTATTGAATATCGATCGGATTCGGATATATCCATATTCGATTATAATTATTCAAATGCATTCATATTTTATTAAAATTATTCATATTCAAATTATTATTTTATTTTCATATTCGATAATAATTATTTAGATATTTATTTATGAATATCCAAATATGTGAATCTATTAACCTATAATTAATGCACATTTTAATTAATAGAAGAAATCATATAATTTCATTAAAAAAGAAAGCAATCAAACAAATAGTATAATTTCTAATTAACAATTGACCTTATTTATTAATTATTAGTACTTATTCATAATAATAATGGTATTTAAATATATTAATTATAAAATCAACCAACAATTATTATGTTGATTAACTTTATTCTTTAATTTTTTTCTCTATATTACAATAATTTTTTAAATTTATTCTTTTTTCTTCTCAATTCTTCAATTATGATATTTTTATTCAAAAATATAAATAATATATTATTTAATAAATATGTATTCGGATTGAATATTAAATGGATTGAATACATATTTATCATATCCGTATTTATTTATAATCGAATATCTACTAATCGAATAAGGATAATATTCACTTTAAACGAATGCAGATAAATTTTGCATAAACGAATACGAATGCGAACGGTAAATAAATTTTTGGATATCCATTTATAGCCTGAGTCATATCCATTTTGACTCCACAGACTATAAGAACATAAAAGATCTTAATCAGATTTAGAGAAAATAAATGAGCAAAGGAGCTCAAGCAATTATATATATGAAAGAATGGGTCCTTGCAAGGGAATATATACATTATAAGTGTCTCAAGAGATTGAATCTTTTTCAAAAGGAAATAAAGTCTAAGATTTAGGATTAGATTCTTTCATTTTAAGGGTGGACAAGGAAAAGTTTTCAGCTACCATTTTGACAGCACCTAGTCATAAAGTATAAGAAGCCGAATGAATTAATTAAACTAGTAATTAATTACTGGAAGAGAAAGAAAAGATTATATTTTTTGTAGTAGAAAGCATACAGAGTAACCTCTTCTAATTAATATATATATATATGTATGTATGTATGTAATTAACTATAGTGGTGGTCATCATGAGTGTTTAACCAATATACCCACATCAATCACTAGTCATCAACCCATACTACACACGTTGATAGACTTGGATTGGAGTAAAGCCCCCATTGTGTGGTTGTTGTCAATTTGATTGATAAGCTAGTTGGAATTAACATTGAATTGGACATCAATGGACGTTTATGAATGAATGATACTTTTAGAATGTGAAGGATAATTTTTTTGAAAAAGACAAGTGACAATGCAAAATTTTTGTCTAATATTGTATATTAATTGATAATAAATGTATCACTCATTAATTATTAATAATAATAAGTTGAATATAATTTTTGTGACAATTTTTATATGGTTATTTATCATCAAGTTTCTTTTTCTGTTTAGTATCTCTATCTTCTGAAAATAGGCATATAATTACTCTCCTATCTCAATATGCATACGCCTAAAAATTTAATTGAACAATATTTATATTATTTTATATATTTTAGAATATTTGTGTACATGTTATTAATAAATACATAATCTATATGTGTGGCTATTATAATTGTGAATCATGAACCATGAAAGATATTTATAATGGTAAGGGGTCATTTGTCAATTTAATAAATGACAAAAATTGTGCTTGACATTATTTGTCATTCTTCAAACCACCCTACCCCACCCTCCAGCCCCACAATAGGATTGATGTCTAGGCCTTATCGTGCAACTCTTACTCTATATGTGGATTTTAAATTTTAGAGAGGAAAACATCAAGAAAAAATTCTTTTACAATTCAAGTGATGTAATTTTGTATTTTAATTTTTGTATTTTTGTATGTTTCGTCTCTTTTTCCTTATTAGAATTCTTTCATCAGTATATATATATATATATATATATTTGAATCTTTCTTTATCTATTTGAATAATATTATGAGATATGACTGGTTGAATCAATAAAAAATATACCCATTAATTTTTTAAATTTACAACATTGGTATAATTTAATATATCTATCTATCTATATATATACAATTTTATTTTTTATTTTAAAATTTTTTAATTTGCTTTAAAGATTAATAATTTCTTTTGTTATTTATTTTTTTATGCTATTTGTGTAATATAATATGAAGATCCAATATATTTATATAAAAGATTTGGGCTAAATGTAATAATTTACTTTTTCTATGCTTTCCTTTTTACATTTTAATTTCATCCTTATATCCTTTCGTTAATTTTTATTTTAAAATAAGAGTTTTTAATTATTTTATCAATTTTTTTTTAACTTTTTATTGCTAATATCAAACTCTTTCTTTACTCATTCGATTACTAAGTTGTGAGTCAAATTAAAAGGTTTTTTATTAGCTTACATTCTAATATTGATTTTAACTTTATAATTATGTTATTAATTTATTTAATTTTAAATTTTTTTATTTTTACGATCGTAATTTTATCTTGACTTAATTGATGTTTAATCAAAAATTAAAATTAGACAAGATTAGTTTGTAGAGTAAAGTCTTCAAGCCGTGGAAGACACGCTGGTTGACTTGGGCTTCAGTAGACCTAATTTTAAGCTTCTAGTCAAGTTTGATGAGCTAGCTGAAAGTGACAATTGAACTTGTCATCAATGGTCATTTATGGGTGAATGGTGTATGTACTCCTTATGATTGTGAACCATGAAAGATATATGCAAAGATAAAGAGGGTCATTTATCAATTAATTAATAAAAGATAAAAATTGAGCTTAACATTATTTCATGCCTAAATTTTTAACCCACTCTTCATACATCAATTTTGCATTCAAAGCTATAATAGACCTACTCATGCCCATACTCTAAAATATTTAGAAGGACGAAACCCTAATTCTACTATACCCTAAAATATTCAAAAGTATGAGACCCTAATCCTACCCTACCCTATCTAACCCAAGACCTTTTGGATCTAATTTATTGGATTTATATTTTTAATGTACATATTTATTTTCTTAATATATACTAAAAATATTATTTGACATACAATAACAAAAAATAATTTTTTTATATTTAATTTAATACAATCATTAAATTTAAATTATTTAATTTTAAACTTTGTGCTAATTAAATTAACTATTTTATTGATATAAGAGTTAAACTTTATTAATACAATTATCAATTAAACTTTTTGCTAAATAAATTAATATAATTAAAGACAGTTAATAAAAATAGTTTGAAAGCAAAAAAAATTTTTGCATTTAATTTATAAAAACAGTTAATTACTATCTTAGTAAACTTTATTGGTTAACAAAATTAATTTTATCAACTATTTTTATAAAAATTATTTATTCCACTATTAATTTTATTAATGAAAAATATTTAACTGTTGTTATTGCTATTCTAATTTATTTTAAGAAAAAATTGCTATCCCAATCTATTAGCTTTATTAATTTTATTAATTTAGTTAAATTTTTAATGAAAAAACTTATTTCATTGTTACTGTTCATTCACATATTTGTAATTTTTATATATAAAAAGTTTATCATTAATATAAATTTAATTTGGGTATAAACAACTTTTCTGTTCGTATATTAAATTCAATTATAAAGTAATGGATAATTTTTGGGTATGGATACATGGTAATTTATAAGTGTAGACTCTTCCCATACCCATTTCACTACCTTTAATAAGTATAGATATGGATAGGGTGTTATCCTACTTATTTACAAGCCTGAGCCATAATTTTCGTCAATATCACCCCATGATTTCCAAGAACCCTTGTAGAAAAACCCAATGATTGGAAAAGATACGGCAAATACAATTCAAGCTCATAAACTCCATTCATTAAAAAGAATTTTTGGTGGTTCCCCAACGATACACATATACATGACTAGTTCTCCTTGTTGAGTTTTCCATTTGCTCTAATTTTGGAGCATTTTTTCAGCAGAAAAATCATCATTTGGATCACATAAGGCAGATTTTTACATGGGTGCATATATATCATAACGCTGTCAATGAAGAAAAATATAACCTATTGTGAGTCCCAATAATTCTCTACGTAAAAATCATGTAACCATATCCATGTTGCCTCCACAGACTATAAGACCATAAAAGATCTTTATTAGTTTTAGAGAAAATAAATGAGCAAATGAGATCAAGCAATTATATATATATATATATATATGAATATGAAAGAATGGGTCCCTGCAAGGGAATATATACAATATAAATGTCTTAGGAGATTGAAAACCTTTTTCAAAAGGAAATAAAGTCCAAAATGGTGTCATTTCCTCATACCAAGAATTAGGATTAGATTCTTTCATTTTAAGGGTAGACAAGGAAAAGTCCTCAACTACCATTTTGACAGCAACCAGTCATAAAGCATAAGCAGCAAAATGAATTACGAAGCTTAATTTTGGGTTGTAGTTTAAATTCTCTACTCTAATAATAAATATTTACATATCAAGTGCATTTTGATCAATAATTAATCATTTTAACGAGAAAATATTTAGTGCACTTAACAAATACAGGTAAAGTAGAATAAGAGATGAAACATATTGAATAAAGAATCCAAAGTGAGTTGCTCCAACATAATTTTAACATACCATACTAACAATTAATGTCAACACTAAAAAAGTAGAATTGCATCTTTCCATACTTCACTTATATATTATTTTTCATTAAAAAAAGAAAAAAAAATCACAAGACTCTTATTTTCTTCCTTGACCAGTCCAAAAAATTCAGATAAATGCATGAAATGAATTAAAACACACAAATCCAAAAATGCAGAAACACACCAATGTGCAAAAAACTCCATCTACCTGGAGAGTGTTGCATCAGCAAATTACCTTCAGCAGAAGCTTAAAAGCATCAACATATGCCCCCCGATTCTTACATTCATTTTCCAGAATGAACTTTGGGTTGGATAATTTTTTTGTTTTTTCAGTTATATGTTATCAATTCCGTCAATTTTAATGTCGCCGTTAACATAAGAGGTATTTACAATTTCTTCATAGTTATAGATATTTTTTTGTAAATAAATTAAACCTTGGAGGTTTTAGATCATTAGTCCTAAAAAATATCAACAATGTATCAATATTCTAAGCATTGTTACTAAGTCACTTATTATTCATTAGATTCAAAAGAATTTAGCTCTTAATAAGTTTAGACATAGAGCGTTTCTCTCAAAAGAATATGATGAGCAATTCAATCATAAACATTCACATATGGAAGGCCAAGTTAACAATAAAAGTCACATTAATGTATTTGCTTCTATGTTATAAATAGATGCTAGTCTTTAATTATTTTACTATTTTTACTCTATGCTTAGATATTGTCATGAAAAAAATGCTAAAAAATAAAATTTTATGTAACTTTATATTTTAATTATTGTATTTTTTTTAATATTTTTCATCTATTTATTTCATTAAAATCCTTAATCCAAATTAAGGATTAAAATATAAAATTACATATCTAAATAAAGGCAAATGGAATTTCCCCGATTCCATAATTTCACCATTTTGGCACATTACTCTCTAAAAGTAATTTAAAAGTACTTTACCCAATGACTACTATATATCATAGCACTTTGGATGTCAATCAAGTACTTCAACTAATTGAACTTGTTGGAGCACAGGAAAAGCAATTTAGATACGAGATTTAATTTATTAGAAATTTACAATTGCACTTACAAAATTAATGACAAAAATAACACCAAATAGATAGAAAAATAAAATAGACACAAATTTACATGGTTCGACAAACTTCGCCTACCTCCACGAGAGTTTTCTTTTTTCAATTAGGATAGAATTTTACCAGTATATGTTAACCTTTGAATTTGACATGCCAAACTCAAGCGAAAAACCACCTTATACAACCCCTATCATAACTACCAAAGAAATACTCACTTTACCCCTTTGTATTGCCCCATTCATACTCACAATAACTATCTCATGAGTATTATGAGTTCCACAAGCGTCCTTTCTATCAAATAATTAAATAAATACCTCTATTTATAATAAAAAATTACTTGACTACTTCACTTAGAACTAGTAAGCCTAATACAAGTAGTCATAATCTAGTCAAACTTGGTCTCTCGATAACCTAGTCCAATCCCAACAATCTCTACCTTGACGAGGTTTCTTATCTCAACAATTGTCTATGACTCCATTACAAACCAAGTCCCAATGGCCTTCATGTTGTAATAGAACAGGTGTTTATATTTGTGCATAGGATCACTCGTATGTTAAGTTTTAAACGTAGAAATATTGTGATATGTCAGATTTGAACTTAAGGTTTGTAGTATGTATAAGACGATGAATGATGCGATCTATCATGGCATGTAAATTGTACTTTTATTAAGGTTCGTTTAACATTGAATCCATTGCTATTTTTGATAAGTTTGAAAAAAAATTCTCATGGGCCTAATGATTGTATTGTGGGTAAAGATTAACACTGAATTGAGTAGCATTTCAACTTAGGTGCTATCTCGAGATGTGGCATTACATGAATGCTTATATTTAAGTTTTAAAATTATATATTATGTGGAATTTGAAACTTGTGAATAATAAAATGTAGTGCTATCAATTGATTCACGATGAAGATAAATAATAAATTAATAAAATTTTAATTTTTATTTATTAAAAATATATAAAAAAATTTAATGCGTGGCTCTGGGGGGCTACCCATCAAATGGGGGTTGGAGGTTGGCATCAAAAAATGACACCCGAACCCTCGCATGGGGTACCTAACCCCCACCTACCCCAATTCCTAATATCTGTTTTTGCAATGTACTTAGGAGTCCAAGAATGATTGCGCCAAGTTATGATAAATTAAAGACTTAATTTGGCCTAACTCGTATGATTTTAATTTATTCAACATAACCAACCTAATTTTAGTATTAAAAAAATTTTATTTGATCTCTTTAGTAACTCTCAAACATTATTGTTATTACAAATTTCAAACCTCGTACTGCAAAATTTAGCATCGTCCCCCCTGGATCAGAGAAACATTTACGGATCTCATGAGAAATTAGCTACAATCTACACTAGAAAGGCGCACCAACTTGTTTCACGCTTTCGTCCAAAAACTGGAAAGGTGAATCACGATATTAGCTTTTCAATTAGGATTATTAGTTTATTACATCAAAACTTTAATTCGAATTAGGCATTGAAGAGAGGAAAGGGTGTGGAATGGCGATACTGTACGCGCTGGTGGCGCGTGGCTCGGTGGTGCTTGCGGAATTCAGCGCTACCTCCACCACGGCGAATGCAATCGCGCGACAAATTCTTGAGAAGATCCCGGGAACCAATGATATGAACGTTTCGTACTCGCAGGATCGGTATATTTTCCACGTCAAGCGCACCGATGGGCTCACCGTTCTTTGTATGGCAGACGACACCGCTGGAAGTACGCTAACTTTTCTTATCTTTTAATGTGATGTGTAGGTCTTGTCGTTCGAGTTTTGACCTGAATTGGATTTGGTTATCGTGGACTTTAAGATGTTCGTAATTTTACTTTTTGAATTCGGACGTTGACAGCTGGACGAACTCAACCTTAAACAATGTCATATGTGATGATTTTCTGAAATTTAGTCTTTTTAGTTCATTTATGATCTGAAAAGGTATGTAGGGGTTGTTGTAATTCATGCAATTTGCTTGCTTCCGTTTGTGCCTTTGTGCCTGGTTTTGATTGATGGATTGCTCTTTTGAGTGGAACTGTTCAGAAAGCTTTGATTTTAATTATATGGATGGATCAAGTTATTTTGCCCTTCTAGTCATTATTGAACGATATTATCATTCTTATAGGGGCATTGCATTGACTATGGACCTATTGACTATCTTGTGGGTTATGATTTAAAATTGAATTGGTGGCATCTCAACTTATAAGGTATCATAAATGGGGTGTCACAATTAAATTTATATATTACATGATAGAAGAATTTTTTTAAATTTTAATGCCTGTAATTTTCTTTTCAACCATAAATAAAGTTTACTATTTAAGTTTTATTTGTTGTTAAATTTATAAACTCTTGTATCTTTTTATTTATTACTTAGTTTAAGTTATCAAATTATTTATTTTAATTTTGTTTTTAAATTCGCTTTTTGCTCATTTAATTTTGTGATTTTATAAGATGAAATATATTAACTAATTTTTTTTTTTATTTTGTTTCATCTTTATTAGTTACAATTTTCTGTCCAACCATTTATAAATCACGTCATTTAATTTGCATTTTATTTAAATTATTACACATTTTGTATATTTTGCTCATTCTTTGAAGCAACTTATTAATTTATTTGTTAACTTTTGCATTTCATCTTTAAATTCTCAATTTTTTTCAATTCAATTTTATTATTGTATAGTATGAGATTTCTTATTTGGTTTTTAATATTTTTAAAATTTATTTTACTTTTTAAATATATATATTTTTGAATATATGCCATTTATTTTTTATTTTCTATTCACATGCATGTAGTTACATATATATATATATATATATGAGGCTTTCTTTATCTATTTGAAAAATATTATGAGATATGCTTGATTTATTTAAATACACCCATTAAATTTTTAAGTTTATAACCCTTGGTATAATTTAATCTATCAGTATATGTTTTACTTTTTATTTTTAAAAATTTTC
Source organism: Jacaranda mimosifolia (assembly GCA_018894105.1). NCBI lineage: Eukaryota > Viridiplantae > Streptophyta > Magnoliopsida > Lamiales > Bignoniaceae > Jacaranda > Jacaranda mimosifolia. The sequence goes on from CM032127.1 coordinate 528,867, forward strand.
ATTTCCATAAAAGATGAACAACTTCTTTTGCTATTCATTTTTTTATGCTATTTGAGTACTATAACATGAAGATCTAATTATATTTATATAAAAAATTTGAGATAAATGTAATGATTTATTCTTTCCTATTTTTTCTTTTTACATTCTAATTTCATACTTATATCCTCTCATTAATTTTTATTTTGCTATAAGTTTTAAGCTTATAATTACTTTATCAATTCATTATTATATTAATTTTGTATTACTAATGTCAAATTCTTTTCTTCACTTATTTGATTTCTAAGCTGTGAGTCAAATTAAAGGTTTCTTATTAACTTATATTTTAATATTGATTTTAACTTTACAATTGTTTTATAAATTTATTTTGATTTTTTAATTTTTATTATCATAATTTTGTTCTGATTTAATTCTTTTTTAATCAAAAATTAAAATTAGATAAGATCGTCTTCACCCCGTGAAATACACGCCGATTGACATGGACGGGAGTAAACCCTCTTTTAGGTTTGTAGTCAACTTTGATAACCTACCTAAAATTGACATTGACCTTGACATTATTTGTCATTCTTCAGACCCCGCCCCCAACCCCACAAAAGGATTGATGTCTAAGCTTTATCGTGCGACTCTTATTCTATATTTGGATTTTAAATTTGAGGGAGGAAAACATCAAGAATTTTTTTTTTTTTTTTTTACAATTCAAATGATGTAATTTTGTATTTTAATTTTTGTATTTTTGTATTTTTAATCTCTTTTTCCCTATTAGAATTCTTTCATCAGTATATATATATATATATATATATTTGAATCTTTCTTTATCTATTTGAATAATATTATGAGATATGACTAGTTGTATCAATAAAAAATATATTCATTAATTTTCTAAGTTTATAACACTTGGTATAATTTAATTTATCAATATATATATAATTTTATTTTTTATTTTTAAAATTTTTCATTTTCTTAACATATTAATAACTTCTTTTGTTATTTATTTTTTTATGATGTTTGTGTAATATAGTATGAAGATCCAATAATATTTATATAAAAGATTTGAGCTAAATGTAATAATTTATTTTTTCTATATTTTCTTTTTACATTTTAATTTCATCCTTATATCCTCTCATTAATTTTTATTTTAAAATAAAAGTTTTTAATTACTTTATCAATTTATTATTTTTTTAAAGTTTGTAATACTAATATCAAACTCTTTGTTTACTTATTTGATTACTAAGTTATGAGTCAAATTCAAAGGTTTCTTATTAACTTACATTCTAATATTGATTTTAACTTTATAATAATGTTAATAATTTATTTAATTTTAAATTTTTTTATTTTTCAATCATAATTTTGTCTTGGCTTAATTGATGTTTAATCAAAAATTAAAATTAGATAACATTAGTTTGTAGAGTCAAGTCTTCAACCCGCGGAAGACACGCTGGTTGACTTGGGCTTCAGTAGACCCAATTTTAAGCTTCTAGTCAAGTTTGATCAGCTAGTTGAAAGTGACAATTAAACTTACCATCAATGGTCATTTATGGATAAATGGTGTATGTACTCGTTACAATTATGAACCATGAAAGATATGTACAAAGGTAAGAGAGTGATTTATCAATTAATTAACAAATGATAAAAATTGAGCTTGACATTATTTTCCCTAAAATCACAATAACTTTAACACCTAAATTTTTACTCCTACCTTCATACAATGATTTTGCATTCAAAACCATAATTTTCGTCAACATCAACCCATGATTTCCAAGGACCCTTGTAGAAAAAACCAATGATTAGAAAAGACGCAACAAATACAATTCAAGCTCATAAACTCCATTCATTAAAAAGAATTTTTGGTGGATCCCCAACGATATATATATATATATACACACAAGACTCCATAGTTCTCCTTGTTGAGGTTTCCTCTTTCTCTCATTTTGGAGCATTTTTTTAGTAGAAATTTCATCATTTGGATCACATAGGGCATATGTTTATGTGGGCCCATATATATCGTAATGCTCTCAATGGAGAGAAATATAACCTCTTGTGAGTCCTAGTAATTCTCTATGTCAAAAGCATAGAGCCATATCTAGGGGTGTAAACGGATCGGACATACTATTTTTATATTTGTATCCGTTTAACTTTTCAAATATTTAGATATGGATACGATATGACGGATATTTAAAAATGATATCCAAATTCATGTTCGTCAAATATCGATCGAATTCGGATATATCCGTATTCGATTATAATTATTCAAATGCATTCATATTTTATTTAATTATCCATATTCAAATTATTATTTTATATTCATATTCAAATAATAATTATTTTGATATTTATTTATGAATATCCAAATGCGTAAATATATGAACCTATAACTAATACATATTTTAATTAATAGAAGAAATCATATAATTTCATTAAAAAAGAAAGCAATCAAACAAATAGTATAATTTTTAATTAACAATTGACTTTATAATTGATTATTATTACTTATTCATAATAATAATGGTATTTAAATATATTAGTTATAAAGTCAATCAACAATTATTATGTTGATTAACTTTATTCTAAAATTTTTTTTCTCTATATTACAATAATTTTTTAAATTTATTCTTTTTTCTTCTCAATTCTTCAATTATAATTTATATATATATACACACACATATAGGAATTATGATATTTTTATTGAAAAATATAAATAATATATTATTTAATAAATACGTATTGAATATTAAACGGATCGAATACATATTTATTATATCCATATCTATTTATAACTGAATATTTACTAATCGAATAAGGATAATATCCACTTTTGTAACAGCCCTGAAATTTTATGTTTTTGGAAATAAGAGTTTAGAAATATTAAAGGACTTAAGTGCAAGGAAAGTGGAAGTTTGGGGGTGTGAATTGCAATTTACATATTTATTTAATTATTTTGTGGGTCAATTATGAAATTATGATTAATTGGAGGGCCAAATTACAAAAATGGAAAAGTTGATTTTTGGAGGACACATGGCAAGTTCTTCTTCTCCTCTTCTTTTCTTTCCTCTTTTCTTTCTTCCTTCTTCATTTTTTTCTTTCATTTTTCTTCTCCCGTTTTCTCTCTTTTCTTCCCTCACCACGGTCAACCATCACCACCGAGACCATCTTCACCACTCAACCAAGCCATTGCTACTAACCAACCTCGCCATTCTCTTCCCCAGCACACCCCGGACACCAAACAACCTCCTGCACGGCGGACGTGCAGCAGCCGGAGGAGTTTGAAGAAACCCATTTCATGGCCATCGGTGGATCTCCTTCTTTCGACGTCTGGAGCTGCGTTTGAGGGCATCATTGGATAGCAGGAGGTGAAGGGAAGCTAGTTCAGCAGCTACATAGGCATTCCTAGCGATGAACGGCGGTGAACGGGTGCGGCGGAGCTCGATGGAGAGGAGAAAATTAGCCACCATTTTTGGCAATTTTTGGCCAGTTGGGGCATCAAAACAAAATCTAATTGCACTGTTGGACTCAGGAGCTCGAGGAGAGTCGGACTGCTAAGTTTGAGAATTTTCTGGTGGTGGTGGACGGCGGCGCTCCAGCGGCCGGTGGCGGTGCTTCGGTGACTTGAGGGCAGTTTCTTCTACTGGATCCAATGATCGCAACAGTATAAGCCTTATCTAATTCTGGGCATTCATTATTGATTTGGGAATTTTGGAAGATTTATTAATTATTTTGTATTTGAATTTTGTATATATATATATATTTATATATGACATTGTATGTTGGAGCCAGGAATTGAATTTTAGTGATTATAGAATATTGTGGAGTGTGTATAATGTTGGAAGACTATACTTGGATATATATATATATATATATATGATTTTTGAAAATTATTGGAATATTAATATTATTTTATGAGATTTAATTAATTTGGTAGAAATTAATTTGAGAATTTAAGAATTTATATTCTATAATGGATAATAATTGAATATGGTTAAATCAAAATATTCGATTGTCGTAATATTTGGCATTTCTAGGAGACTTATAGTAGTTTTGGAAAATTTTATGCTTAATCGATTATTGAGACCATTAAATCGACTGAGCTTTGATTATGGATTGTTTTGGGATTAGGTGAAGGAGATTTGGGTGTTGATTGTCAATAGCTTGACGTTGGACTGAGTTGGAAATTCTACAATCAGGTGAGGATCTGCCAACCTAGCACTTCTTTTTAATTATCAGTTACTGTGATAAGCCCCGTGTGGGTTTTCTGTTTCTATTCCGTATTCTGTTTATTTGAAATCTGAAATTTATTCAAATTCTGATTTGTTATCTGTTATCTGATTTGAACTCCTGTGAGGATCTATCCCTCTTGTTACTCGTTATACCTATGAAGCTCTGCCAATTTGGCACCCTATTGAGCTATCTGTTATTAAAATTAACCCCTATGTGGGTTTACTATTTCTGTATGTTACTCAGAATCGTGTTTGATTTCTGTTTGTTATTTGATTCTGTTCTGAATACTCCTGTGAGGGTTATATCTGTTCTGCATCTGTTTTTGTCTGTTCTGGCGCCCAGAATTATGTCTATTATCTGTTCTAATCTGATTTGTATCTATTACCTTGTCGGCATTTCTATCTGTTCTGTTCTGTTATGTCCGTTCTGTTGTTCTGTTATCTGATCTATATTTTGGCCATGTTGGCATATCTGTATCTGTTATTGTTATTTGTTGCCTGATAGGCATTGTTTCTGTCCGCTATGATCTGTTCTGTTTGAAACCAGCAATGTGCTAGGGACTTTCCCCTGGGCATTTGCATAAGCGGTAATTCTGTTATATTGGCCAAGGGCCAATCTGAGCTATCTGTTTGGTGTGTGAGGCACACTAGGGATTTCCCCCTGGGTGTCCACAGCATGCTAGGGATTTTCCCCTGGGTATCGACGGTAAGCTAGAGATTTTCCCCTGGGTATCGATGGTGTGCTATGTGAATTATTTGTCTGGTACAAGGTGAATCGGCAATGCACATCTTAGACTATCCTTTGAGTGCATATGCTTTGGGTTTAATCTGTTTGATTGTTTCTGTCTGTCTGACATTTGATCTTGGAACAATAAGACAGGAGAGTTTCCTATTTGCTTTTCAGTACTATCTGTTTATGTATCTATTTGATCTATTCGATTATATTATAATTTATCGAGTTGAGTCATCCTCGATAAATCCCTTTTGCATTCCTCACTAAGTCTTTGGACTTACGCCCTCGTTTATTTTGATTCTCTCAGACAGGGACTAAGCAAGTAATTTGGACTCTAGGCTGGACAAGAGTATATTTTGTAACAGATCAGATGTTGAATGCATATATGGAAGTTATCTTATTGTTAAGTATGGATTTGAGATCGATGATTTAAGGATTGTACTTATTTTGTTACATAAGAATGTAAATCTTGGCCTTTGCTTTATAGTTTATCGACTTTTGTAAGTTTGAAATTCCGCTGCTTATGTTAAGTTGAACTAGAAATCTTGTGACAGGAATTTAGTTAGGTATTGCATATTACAAGTTTGATATAGTTTTTGAATCCGCTGCTAGTTCTGAGGGGCCTATTTTATTGTATATTAGGTTCAAAGTTATTATATGGAACGTTTTGATATCTCAACTTTGGGTTACCCAGAGTGGGGTGTCACAACTTTAAACAAATGCAGATAAATTTTGCGTAAACGGATACAAATACAAACGGTAAATGAATTTTTGAATGTCCATTTGTAACCCGAGTCATACCCATTTTGACTCCACAGACTATAAGAACATAAAAGATCTTAATCAGATTTAGAGAAAATAAATGAGCAAAGGAGATCAAGCAATTATATATATGAAAGAATGGGTCCTTGCAAGGGAATATATACATTATAAGCGTCTCAAGAGATTGAACCTTTTTCAAAAGGAAATAAAGTGTAAGATTTAGGATTAGATTCTTTCATTTTAAGGGTGGACAAGGAAAAGTTTTCAACTACCATTTTAACAGCACGTAGTCATAAAATATGAGCAGCATAATGAATTACAATGCCTAATTTGAGGTTGCAGTTTACATTCTCTATTCCAATAACACAATCAACAATATGATTGGAAGGAGAACTGCACAAGACTACATATTCTTCCCCATATTGGTTGATTCAAAAATTAAACCAGTAATTAATTTCTGGAAGAGAAAGAAAAGATCATATTTTTTGTATTAGAAACTATACAGAGTAACTTCTTCTAATTAAACAAAACATGGTTATCTTTTTCTTAACTTATTACAGCTTCCAAATTGAAACGATGATAACCAGAAACAACAGTTTATTCATCAAACTCCAAAGCAAAGCAAAGATTATCATTTTTGCTCACACATACAAATATTTAATGGGGTTGATAGTTCACATGAACCCACCAAATTGAAGCTTTACAATAACATAAGATCTGGCACGCACTTTAAACAGGAAAATCACTTTGTCAAATGGCTGCATCTTTATTTAGTACCTCTGACAGCTTAAAGCCCCAGCATTTTGCCTATGACTTGAACTTCTACAAACTTGAACCAAGCTTGCCTCCACCTCGTTTTCAACACCAGAATTCCAATTACCCCCCAAAATCCTGTGGCAAAACCACCAATTATAAATGAATAAAAACATACCTTATCAGTTGTATCACTGTTATCCCCTGCTGCATGAGTTTCAACATTCGGTGGTGCTTTTGTTGCTTCATTGTTGTGACATTCCCTCGGCAATGGAGCTCCACAGAGTTCAGGATTGCCATCATAAATTGAAGGGTCGTTAAAAGTCTGTAGTTGTCGTCCTGTGGGGATCTGTCCTGATAAATTGTTGTTCGACAAGTTCAAATAACTTAGAGAGGTCAAATGAGATAAACTGTCAGGAATCCTTCCAATTAAATTGTTGTTGGAAAGATCGAGAGATTCCAATGACACCATTTCTCCAATCGTTTGAGGAATTGATCCTCCCAAATGATTATATGATAAATTGAGACCAATCAGGCCAAATAGGTTTGTCAGCTCTGAGGGAATTTCTCCAACAAGATGATTACTTGAAAGATCCAAATTGACTAGATACATTAAAGTTGTGGTATACTCCCGCGCCAATCCTTTCACCACTTGACTCAAACTCTCATCAACCCTGCTGTCATTATGAGAAGGCACAAAATCAGATTCTTTCTTGACCATGCCTGAGAAATTGCCGAAGCAATGGGGAATTTTTCCAGTCAACTTATTGTTTGCAAGATCCATTACTCGAAGATTGGACAAATGACAAAATATAGAAGGAATCGCACCATCAAACTCGTTGCTCCGTAGCCTAAGAACCACCAACCAAGGCAGGTAATTTCCAATCCATTCAGGTAGGTTTCCTGATAACTTATTGTCTCCAACATCTAGAACCTGTAACCGCGTGCGATTTAAAGTAGAGGGAAGTACCCCTACAAAACTGTTGTTGTTCAATTGTAACCAAGACAATAAGTAAGATCCTCCAATGGAGTTTGGAATGATCCCTGAAAGCTCATTGGATGACAATCTTACAACTTCTAAGGAAGAAAAGTTGGACCAACAGTTTGGAAGATTACCGAATAAATGGTTGTTGGACAGATCTAGAGTTTGTAAAGCTCTCATTTCGCATAATGAATCAGGCATTGAACCATTTATCATGTTATCAGAAAGATCCAACACTCTCACGCTGGAAGCAAGCTCTGGTATTGGTCCATTGATATGGTTGTGGGATAGGTACAAGTCATCCAAATTTATGGAATGCAGCCATTTTGGTAAGGTTCCTGTAATACTACAATTCGATAAATCTAGACCAACGAGTGCTTTTTGGGATTTAAGCCATTGTGGAAATTGGCCTCCAATTTTACAGGATACCATCGAGAGGTATTTTAGTTGGAAAGGAGGCATCCAATCATGTCCCACATTGAGTTTTAGCAAGTTAGAGTCTAGGATGAGGACTTCTAGCTTTGACAGCTTAGCAAAGTAAGCCTCTGAGAGTGTACCGTTGAAGGAATTATGAGATAGATAAATGATCTCAATATCTGATAGTTGTCCCAAAAAAATTGGAATTTCTCCACTTAGTTGATTGTCCCCAAGATTCAAGTATCTCAAGGCTTTCAGATTTCCAAGCGATGATGGGATTGGACCGGATAACTGATTAGATGAAATTTCTAATTTAGTTAAAGCCGACAATTTCCCAAGAGAAGTCGGAATAGGACCACTGATATTTATATCAAAAAGATCAAGATACATCAACTGTCTGAATTCACCAAGCTCTTCGGGCAAATGACCATAAAAAGTATTACCCTGCAAAATTAGTCTCTCTAAGTTGTCACTCCAGCATCGGGACAAGTTTTTAAAGGCTCCTGAGATATCCCCATAAAATTCATTTTCCGACAGATCCAATGATTTCAAGTGGCATTTATCCCACATGAATTCGGAGATCCAATCTGCCTTGTGGTGAAGTGAGTTGCCAGCAAGGGATAGATGGACAAGGTTCCTTAATCTTATAAGAACATAAGGATCTGAAAAGTTATAGAAGTTCTCTGAAAGATCAAGAAATCTTAGTGAAGTCATATTCCGGAGAAAGTAAGGCAATTCTCCGTCAAATGAGTTCAAACTCAAATCAAGGTGCTGGACGTTAGTAAACGCCGAAGAATTCCACGGAAAATGGCTAGAGTTATAGAAGTTCTCTGAAAGATCAAGAAATCTTAGTGAAGACATATTCTGGAGAAAGTAAGGCAATTCTCCGTGAAATAAGTTCCCACTCAGATCAAGATGCTGGACGTTAGTAAACACCGTAGAATTCCACAGAAAATGGCTAGGTAGATTTGTGTTATCAAGTCGACTGTAGCGCATTCTTAACACTGTTAAAGAAGGAAGGAAGCTGAGTACCTTAAATAAATCTTTTGTTCTGCTGAGGTTGACACCACTCATATCAAAAAGCTCCAGCAATGAAAGATTAATGGTCCATTTGAGATCATCGACTGCCAGGGAGTTTGCAGAGCCACCAAGATCAAGTACGCGCACGCTGGACAGGTTGCCAATATGGTGCGGAACAACGCCAACAAAGTTTCCATTAGAGAGATTAAGATACTGCAGCTGCTTCATTGATCCAAGAAACGCAGGTATGGTGCTGCCCTGAAAGTCATTGCAGCTCAAGTCCAGATAACTCAGATGCTTCAATTCCAACAGTGAAGAATCAACCATTTGACCTTGTAACATTTTATCATGGTCCCATGTTTTGACATCATAGCTTGTTATGTAATCATCATAGCTTCTTATGTAATCATCATAGCTTGTTATGTAATCATCACCGCTTGTAATGTTTCCAGGTCTGAGATCGAGCTTGATAACATGCCCTGTAATTTTATCGCACGTGACGCCATGCCATGCGCAACAATCTTCGCCGTCCCATGATGATAGCCTATTGGAAGGGTCTGAAAGGCTTGCTTTGAACTTCAGGAGGGCTTTCCTCTCCCCCACAATGCAACCGGAAGTTGCATTTTGGGCCAAACAGCAAATTGCAAACTCCACAAACAACAAGATGATGGGAAGGAGAACTGCACAAGAGTACATACTCTTCCCCATATTGATTGATTCAAAAATTAAACCAGTAATTAATTTCTGAAAGAGAAAGAAAAGATTATATTTTTTTGTAGTAGAAAGCATACAGAACAACTTCTTCTAATTAAAACATATACATATAGTGGTGATCATCATGGGTGTTTAACCAATTCACCCACATCAATCACTAGTCATCAAAATATACACGCTGATAGACTTGGAATGGAGTGAACTCCCCATTGTGTGGTTGTAGTCAATTTGATTGATAAGTTAGTTGGAATTAACATTGAACTGGACATCAATGGTCCTTTATGGATGAATGGTATTTTTAGAATGTGAAGGATAATTTTTTTGAAAAAGACAAGTGACAATGCAAAATTTTTATCTAATACTGTATATTACTTGATAATAAATATATCACTCATTAATTATTAATAATAATAAGTGGAATATAATTTTTGTGACAATTTTTATATGGTTATTTATCATCAAGTTTCTTTTTCTGTTTAGTATCTCTATCTTCTGAAAATAGGCATATAATTACTCTCCTATCTCAATATGCATATGTCTAAAAATTTAATTGAACAATATTTATATTATTTTATATATTTTAGAATATTTGTGTACATGTTATTAATAAATACATAATCAATATATGTGGCTATTATAATTGTGAATCATGAACCATGAAATATATGTATAATGGTAAGGGGTCATTTGTCAATTCAATAAATGACAAAAATTGTGCTCGACATTATTTGTCATTCTTCAAACCACCCTACCCCACCCTCCACCCCCACAATAGGATTGATGTCTAAGCCTTATCATGCAACTCTAATTCTATAAGTGGACTTTAAATTTTAGAGAGGAAAACATCAAGAAAAAATTCTTTTACAATTCAAGTGATGTAATTTTGTATTTTAATTTTTTTATTTTTGTATGTTTCGTCTCTTTTTCCTTATTAGAATTCTTTCATCAGTATATATATATATATATATATATATTTGAATCTTACTTTATCTATTTGAATAATATTATGAGATATGACTGATTGTATCAATAAAAAATATACTCATTATTTTTTTAAGTTTATAACACTTGGTATAATTTAACCTATCAATAGATATACAATTTTATTTTTTATTTTAAAATTTTTTCATTTGCTTAAAAGTTTAATAACTTGTTTTGTTATTTATTTTTTTTATGTTATTTGTGTAATATAATATGAAGATCCAATTATATTTATATAAAAGATTTGAGCTAAATGTAATAATTTATTTTTTCTATATTTTCTTTTTAAATTTTAATTTCATACTTATATCCTCTCATTAATTTTTATTTTAAAATAAGAGTTTTTAATTACTTTATCAATTTATTATTTTTTTAACATTGTATTGCTAATATCAAACTCTTTCTTTACTTATTTGATTACTAAGTTGTGAGTCAAATTAAAAGGTTTCTTATTAACTTACATTCTGATATTGATTTTAAATTTATAACTGTGTTAATAATTTATTTAATTTTAATTTTATTTTATTTTTTTGATCATAATTTTGTTTTGGCTGAATTGATGTTTAATCAAAAATTAAAATTATATAAGATTAGTTTGTAGAGTCAAGTCTTCAACCCGTGGAAGGCACGCTGGTTGACTTGGGCTTCAGTAGACCCAATTGTAAGCTTCTAGTCAAGTTTGATGAGCTAGCTGAAAGTGACAATTGAACTTGCCATCAATGGTCATTTATGAGTGAATGATATATATACTCGTTATGATTGTGAACCATGAAAGATATGTATAAAGATAAGAGGGTCATTCATCAATTAATTAATAAATGATAAAAATTGAGCTTAACATTATTTCCCCAAAAATTAAAATAGTTTTAATGCCCAAATTTTTAACACTGTCTTCATACATTGATTTTGCATTCAAAGCCATAATTTTCGTCAACATCACCCCATGATTTCCAAGAACCCTTGTAGAAAGACCCAGTGATTAGAAAAGATGCAACAAATACAATTCAAGCTCATAAACTCCATTTATTAAAAAGAATTTTTGGTGGTTCCCCAACTATATATATATATATATATACACACACAAGACTCCATAGTTCTCCTTGTTGAGTTTTTCTCTTTCTCTAATTTTGGAGCATTTTTTTAGCAGAAAGTTCATTATTTGGATGACATAGGGCATATATTTACATAGGCCCATATATATCATAATGCTCTCAATGAAGAAAAATGTAACCTCTTGTGAGTCCTAGTAATTCTCTATGTCAAAATCATATAATCATATCTAGGGTGTAAACGGATAGGACATACTATTTTTCTATTCGTATCCATTTAACTTTTCAAAATATTTGGATATGGATACGGATATGATGGATATTTAAAAATCATATTCAAATTCGTATCCGTTGAATATCGATCGGATTCAGATATATTCATATTCGATTATAATTATTCAAATGCATTCATATTTTATTAAAATTATCCACATTCAAATTATTATTTTATATTCATATTCGACAATAATTATTTAGATATTTATTTATGAATATCCAAATATGTGAATCTATGAACCTATAACTAATACACATTTTAATTAATAGAAGAAATCATATAATTTCATTAAAAAATAAAGCAATCAAACAAATAGTATAATTTCTAATTAACAATTGACTTTATAATTAATTATTAGTACTTATTCATAATAATAATGGTATTTAAATATACTAATTATAAAGTCAACCAACAATTATTATGTTAATTAACGTTATTCTTCAATTTTTTTTTCTATATTACAATAATTTTTTAAATTTATTCTTTTTTCTTCTCAATTCTTCAATTATAATTTATATATATATACACATATATGAATTATGATATTTTTATTGAAAAATATAAATAATATATTATTTAATAAATATATATTCAGATTGGATATTAAACGGATTGAATACATATTTATCATATCCGTATCTATTTATAATCGAATATCTACTAATCGAATAAGGATAATATTCACTTTAAATGAATGCAGATAAATTTTGCATAAACGAATACGAATACGAACGGTAAATGAATTTTTGAATATCTATTTATAGCCTGAGTCATATCCATTTTGACTCCACAGACTATAAGAACATAAAAGATCTTAGTCAAATTTAGAGAAAATAAATGAGCAAATGAGATCAAGCAATTATATATATAAAAGAATGGGTCCTTGCAAGGGAATATATACATTATAAGTGTCTCAGGAGATTGAACCTTTTTTCAAAAGGAAATAAAGTCTAAGATTTAGGATTAGATTCTTTCATTTTAAGGGTGGACAAGGAAAAGTTTTCAACTACCATTTTGACAGCACCCAGTCATAAAGTATAAGCAGCAGAATGAATTACAATGCCTAATTTGAGGTTGTAGTTTAAATTCTCTGTTCTAATAACACAATCAACAATATGATGGGAAGTAGAACTGCACAAGAGTACATATTCTTCCCCATATTGGTTGATTCAAAAATTAAACCAGTAATTAATTTCTGGAAGAGAAAGAAACGATCATATTTTTTGTATTAGAAAGCATACAGAGTAACTTCTTCTAATTAAGACATATATATATGTGTGTGTATATAATTAACTATAGTGGTGGTCATCATGAGTGTTCAACCAATCCATCCACATCAATCACTAGTCATCAACCCGTAATATACAGGTGGCGGAAGAGATGTGTCAAAGTTGTTTTGGCATATAGGCTGTCAGCCACCGCCTACGTGTGGTGGGAGGACTGGGACCCCCTCCCCTTGGCGGGTTTACAACGTTCTATGCCTTTGACATAAGTGACAAAATTTAGGTTGTTAATGATAGTTGGACTATTATGACCAATTTTGTGTAATGCTGTAAGATTAATTATATAATAGAGGATATGATTATATGTGCTTATGGGTTCAACTAATTGTTATGCTTTAACTTAGAAATGTTGAGATATGTTAAGTTAAATATAAGATTTGCAGCAGCATGTATATATTGTGTTTTATGAGATAACACTTTGAACTTGTATCTATTCACAGTTTAGAATTGAGGTTGTTGATGTGTTCAATATCAATAGACGACTTATGGCATGTATATATATTACCTTAGTGGAAATTTGTTGAGGTTGAAGCATGTCGTTATCTTTGATAATTTTGAAAATTTTCTTCTGGACCTATTGACTATCTTGTGGGTTATGATTTAAAATTGAATTGGTGGCATCTCAACTTAGAAGGTATCATGAGTGGGGCGTCACAATTTAATTTATATATTACATGATCGAAGAAATTTTTTGAATTTTAATGCCTGTAATTTTCTTTTCAACCATAAATAAAGTCTACTATTTAACTTTTATTTGTCATTAAATTTATAAACTCTTATATCTTTTTATTTATTACTTAGTTTAAGTTATCAAATCATTTATTTTATTTTTATTTTTATTTTTAAATTGCTCATTTAATTTTATAATTTTATAAGATGAGATATATTAATTGTTCTTAATATTTTTTTTTATTTCGTTTCATCTTTATTAGTTACAATTTTCTCTCCAACCATTGATAAATTACATCATTTAAATTTTATGTTATTTAAATTATTACATATTTCGTATATTTAGCTCATTCTTTGAATCAACTTATTAATTTATTTGTTAACTTTTGCATTTCAACTTTAAATTCTCAATTTTTTTTCATTCAATTTTATTATTGTATAGTATGAGATCTCTTATTTGGTTTTTAATATTTTTAAAATTTATTTTACTTTTCAAATATTTATAATTTTGAAAGTATGCCATTTATTTTTTTATTTTCTATTCACATGCATGTAGTTACATGTGTGTGTGTGTGTATATATATATATATATATATATTAGAGCCTTTCCTTATCTATTTGAAAAATATTATGAGATCTGCTCAGTTGTATTTATAGAAAATACACCCATTAAATTTTTAAGTTTATAACCCTTGGTATAATTTAATCTATCAATATATGTTTTACTTTTTATTTTTAAAAATTTTCATTTCCTTAAAAGATTAACAACTTCTTTTGCTATTCATTTTTTTATGCTATTTGTGTACTATAACATGAAGATCCAATTATATTTATATAAAAAATTTGAGATAAATGTAATGATTTATTCTTTTCTATATTTTCTTTTTACATTCTAATTTCATACTTATATCATCTCATTAATTTTCATTTTACTATAAGTTTTACGCTTATAATTACTTTATCAATTTATTATTATATTAACTTTGTATTACTAATGTCAAATTCTTTTCTTCACTTATTTAATTTCTAAGCTGTGAGTCAAATTAAAGGTTTCTTATTAACTTATATTTCAATATTGATTTTAACTTTACAATTGTTTTATAAATTTATTTTTATTTTTTAATTTTTATTATCGTAATTTTGTTCTGATTTAATTCATTTTTAATCAAAAATTAAAATTAAATAAGATCGTCTTCACCCCGTGAAATACACGCCAATTTACGTGGACGGGAGTAAACCCTCTTTTAGGTTTGTAGTCAACTTTGATAACCTACCTAAAATTGACATTGACCTTGATATTATTTGTCATTCTTCGGACCCCACCCCAGCCCCCCAACCCCACAATAGGATTGATGTCTAAGCATTATCGTGCGACTCTTATCCGATATTTGGATTTTAAATTTGAGGGAGGAAAACATCAAGAATTTTTTTTTTTTTTAACAATTCAAGTGATGTAATATTGTATTTTAATTTTTGTATTTTTGTATTTTTTATGTCTTTTTCCTCAGTAATTTTAATTTTCTTTCATCAATGTGTATATATATATATATATATATATTTGAATCTTTCTTTATCGATTTGAATAATATTATGAGATATGACTAGTTGTATCAAGAAAAAATATACCCATTAATTTTTTAAGTTTATAACACTTGGTATAATTCAATCTATCAATATTATATATATACAATTTTATTTTTTATTTTAAAATTTTTTCATTTGCTTAAAAGATTAATAACTTCTTTTGTTATTTATGTATTTTATGCTATTTATGTAATATAATACAAAGATCCAATTATATTTATATAAAAGATTTGAGCTAGATGTAATAATTTATTTTTTCTATATTTCTTTTTTACATTTTAATTTCATCCTTATATCCTCTCATTAATTTTTATTTTAAAATATGAGTTTTTAATTACTTTATCAATTTATTATTTTTTTTAACTTTGTATTGCTAATATCAAACTCTTTCTTTACTTATTTGATTACTAAGTTGTGAGTCAAATTAAAAGCTTTCTTATTAACTTACATTTTGGTATTTTAACTTTATAATTATGTTAATAATTTATTTAATTTTATTTTATTTTATTTTTTCGATCATAATTTTGTCTTGGCTTAATTGATGTTTAATCAAAAATTAAAATAAGATAAGATTAGTTTGTAGAGTCAAGCCTCCAACCCGTGGAAGACACGCTGGTTGACTTGGGTTTTAGTATACCCAATTTTAAGCTTCTAGTCAAGTTTGACGAGCTAGTTGAAAGTGACAATCGAACTTGTCATCAATAATCATTTATGGGTGAATGGTATATATACTCGTTATGCTTGTGAACCATAAAAAATATGTGCAAAGGTAAGAGAGTCATTTATCAATTAATTAATAAATAATAAAAATTGAGCTTAACATTATTTCCCCAAAAATCACAATAGCTTTAATGCCTAAATTTTTACATTGATTTCGCATTCAAAGCCATAATTTTCGTCAATATCACCCCATGATTTCCAAGAACCCCTGTAGAAAAACCCAGTGATTAGAAAAGATGCAGCAAATACAATTCAAGCTCATAAACTCCATTCATTAAAAAGAATTTTTGGTGGTTCCCCAACTCTCTCTCTCTATATATATATATACAAGACTCCATAGTTCTCCTTGTTGAGTTTTCCACTTTCTCTAATTTTGGAGCATTTTTTTAGCAGAAATTTCATCATGGATGACATAGGGCATATGTTTACATGGGCGCATATATATGATAATGCTCTCAATGAAGAAATATGTAACCTCTTGTGAGTCCTAGTAATTCTCTATGCCAAAATCATATAGCCATATCTAGGGGTGTAAATGGATCGGACATACTGTTTCCATATTCATATCCATTTAACTTTTTAAATATTTGAATATGAATACAGATATAATGGATATTTAAAAATGATATCTAAATTCGTATCCATCGAACATTGATCAGATTTGAATATATCCATATTCGATTATAATTATTCAAATGCATTCATATTTTATTAAAATTATCCATATTCAAATTATTATTTTATATTCATATTCAATAATAATTATTTAGATATTTATTTATGAATATTTAAATACGTAAATCTATAAACCTACAACTAATACATATTTTTAAGTAATAGAAGAAACCATATAATTTCATTAAAAAAGAAAGCAATCAAATAAATAGTATAATTTCTAATTAACAATTGACTTTATAATTGATTATTAGTACTTATTCATAATAATAATGGTATTTAAATATATTAATTATAAAGTCAACCAACAATTATTATGTTGATTAACTTTATTCTTCAATTTTTTTTCTCTATATTACAATAATTTTTTAAATTTATTCTTTTTTCTTCTCAATTCTTCAATTATAATATATATATATATATACACATATAAGAATTAAGATATTTTTACTAAAAAATAATAATAATATGTTATTTAATAAATATGTATTCGGATTGGATATTAAATGGATTGAATACATATGTATCATATCCGTATCTATTTATAATCGAATATCTACTAATTGAATAAGGATAATATCCACTTTAAATGAATGCAAATAAATTTTGCATAAATGGATACGAATGCAAGTGGTAAATAAATTTTTGAATATCCATTTATGGCCCGAATCATATCCATTTTGACTCCATAGACCATAAGAACATAAAAGATCTTAATCAGATTTAGAGAAAATAAATGAGCAAAGGAGATCAAGCAATTATATATATGAAAGAATGGATCCTTGCAAGGGAATATACACATTATAAAAATCTCAGGAGATTGAACCTTTGTCAAAAGGAAATAAAGTCTAAGATTTAGGATTAGATTCTTTCATTTTAAGGGTGGACAAGTAAAAGTTTTCAACTACCATTTTGACAGCACCTAGTCATAAAGTATAAGTAGCAGAATGAATTACAACACCTAATTTGAGATTGTAGTTTAAATTCTCTGTTCCAATAACACAATCAACAATATGATGGGAAGGAGAACTACACAAGAGTACATATTCTTCCGCATATTGATTGATTCAAAAATTAAACCAGTAATTAATTGCTGGAAGAGAAAGAAAAGATTATATTTTTTGTAGTAGAAAGCATAAAGAGTAACTTCTTCTGATTAAGACATATATATATATATATATATATATATCTGTAATTAACTATAGTGGTGGTCATCATGAGTGTTTAACCAATCCATTCACATCAATCACTAGTCATCAACCCCTAATATACACGTTGACAGACTTGGACTGGAGTAAACAGTGAATTTGGTTGATAAACTAGTTGGAATTAATATTGAATTGGACATCAAAGGTCATTTATGGGTGAATGGTATTTTTAAAATGTAAAGGATAATTTTATTGAAGAAGACAAGTGACAGTGTAAATTTTTTATCTGATATTGTATATTAATTGATAATAAATGTATCACTCATTAATTATTAATAATAATAAGTTGAATATAATTTTTGTGACAATTTCATATGGTTATTTATCATCAAGTTTCTTTTCCTGTGTAGTATCTCTATCTTCTGAAAATAGGCATATAATTACTTTCCTATATCAAAATGCGTAATGTATAAAAATTTAATTGAACAATATTTATATTATTTTATATATTTTAGAATATTTGTGTACATGTTATTAACAAAGACATAATCTATATATGTGGCTATTATAATTGTGAAACATGAACCATAAAAGATATGTATAATGGTAAGGGGTGATTTGTCAATTTAACAAATGACAAAAATTGTGCTTTAACATTATTTGTCATTCTTCAACCCCCCCCCCCCCCCCAACCCCACAATAGGATTGATGTCTAAGTGTTATCGTGCAACTCTTATTCTATATTTGGATTTTAAATTTGAGGGAGGAAAACATAAAAATAAAAAAAAAATTTACAATTCAAGTGATGTAATTTTGTATTTTAATTTTTGGAGTTTTGTATGTTTCATCTCTTTTTCCTTATTAGAATTCTTTCATCAGTATATATATATATATATATATATATTTGAATCTTTTTTTATCTATTTAAACACTATTATGAGATATGACTAGTTGTATCAACAAAAAATATACCCATTAATTTTTTAAATTTATAACACTCGGTACAATTTAATCTATCTATTATATATACAATTTTATTTTCTATTTAAAAAATTTTTAATTTGCTTAAAAGATTAATAACTTTTTTTGTTATTTATTTTTTTTATGCTATTTGTGTAATATGAAGATCCAATATATTTATATCAAAGATTTGGGCTAAATATAATAATTCATTTTTTTCTATACTTTCCTTTTTACATTTTAATTTCATCCTTATATCCTCTCATTAATTTTTATTTTAAAATAAGAGTTTTTAATTACTTTATTAATTTTTTTTTTTTTTTAACTTTGTATTGCTAATATCAAACTCTTTTTTTACTTATTCGATTACTAAGTTGTGAGTCAAATTAAAAGGTTTCTTATTAACTTACATTCTAATATTTATTTTAACTTTATAATTATGTTATTAATTTATTTAATTTTAATTTTTTTTATTTTTACGATCGTAATTTTATCTTGACTTAATTGATGTTTAATCAAAAATTAAAATTAGATAAGATTAGTTTATAGAGTCAAGTCTTCAACCCATGAAACACGCTGATAGACTTGGGCTTCAGTAGACCCAATTTTAAGCTTCCAGTCAAGTTTGATGAGCTAGGTGGAAGTGACAATTGAACTTGCCATCAACGGTCATTTATGGGTGAATGGTATATATACTCCTTATGATTGTGAACCATGAAAGATCTATGCAAAGATAAGAGGGTCATTTATTAATTAATTAATAAACGATAAAAATTGAACTTAACATTATTTCATGCCTAAATTTTTAACCTAGTCTTCATACATTAACTTTGCATTCAAAGCCATAATAGGCCTACTCATGCCCATACTCTAAAATATTTAGAAGGATGAAACCCTAATTCTACCGTACTCTAAAATATCCAAAAGGATGAGACCCTAATCCTACCCTACCCTATCTAACCCAAGACCTATTGGATCTAATTTATTAAATTTATATTTTTAATGTACATATTTATTTTCTTAATATATACTAAAAATATTATTTGACATACGATAACAAAAAATAATTTTTTATATTTAATTTAATTTAATCATTAAATTTAAATTATTTAATTTTAAACTTTGTGCTAATTAAATTAACTATTTTATTGATATAAGAGTTAAACTTTATTAATAAAATTAACAATTAAGCTTTTTGCTAAATAAATTAATATAATTAGAAACAGTTAATAAAAATAGTTTGAAAGCAAAAACTTTTTTTACATTTAATCTATAAAAAAGGTTAGCTACTATCTCAGTAAACTTTATTCACTAACAAAATTAATTTTATCAACTATTTTTATAAAAATTATTTATTCCACTATTAATTTTATTAATGAAAAATGTTCAACTGTTGTTATTGCTATTCTAATTCTTTTAAAAAAAATTGCTATCCCAATATATTAGCTTTATTAATTTTATTAATTTAGTTAAATTTTTAATGAAAAAAATTATTTCAATGTTATTGGTCATTCACATATTTGTAATTTTTATATGTAAAATATTTATCATTAATATAAATTTAATTTGGGTATAAACAACTTTTAGATTCATAGATTAAATTTAATTATAAAGTAATGCATAATTTCTGGGTATGGATATATGGTAATTTATAAGTACAGACTCGACTCATACCCATTACACTATCTTTAATATGGATACCAATAGAGTGTGAGTATTGATATTTTAGATCTGAATAGGATAACACCCTACTTATTTATAGACTTAGCCACATAATCACTAGTTGTCAACTCGTAATATACAAGCTGGTAGACTTGGACTGGAGTAACCCCCCCCCCCCCCCCCTCTTTTGTGGTTGTAGTCAATTTAAACTGGACATCAATGGTCGTATATCGATGAATGGTATTTTACTTGTGTTTTTAGAATGTGAAGGATAATTCTACTGAAAAAGACAAGTGACAATGCAAAATTCATGTCTAATATTGTATATTAACTGATAATAAATATATCACTCATTAATTATTAATAATAATAAGTTGAATATAATTCTTTTACAAGTCAAGTGATATAATTTTGTATTTTAATTTTTTTATGTTTCGACTCTTTTTCCTTATTAGAATTCTTAATTTGAAGGAATTCTTAATTCAAATTGAGTATTAAAATGTGAAATTGAATATCTATTTGAATCTTCGAATCTTTCTTTATTTATTTGAATAATATTATGTGATATGACAAGTTGTATCAATAAAAAATATATCCATTAATTTAATCTATCACTATAAATATACACAATTTTATTTTTTATTTTAAAAAATTTTCATTTGCTTAAAAGATTAATAACTTCTTTTGTTATTTATTTTTTTTATACTATTTGTGTAATATAATATGAAGATCCATGTAACACCCCGAAATTTTTATCATTTATTGAATTTAAATTTTATATATTTAAATTTTGTGATTTTATATTACTGTTGTTAAATTATAATTTTTATGAGTGGTGGGACTTAATTGAGAACAATTGTATTTTAGGATTAAATTGAAAATAATAATAATAATAATAAAAATAATAATAATAAAAAATAAAAAAAAAATTAAAATGAAAGTCAAACTCGATGAACGTGGCAGCACCCCCCCCCCCCCCCCTTTTCTTTTCTTTCCTTTTCTTTTCTTTTCTTCTCTTTTCCTTTCTTCTTCTTCCTTTTTTCTTCTTCACTTTTCTTTCTTCCTTTCTCCTCCACGGGCAGCAGCTCTTCACCGCTCACAACCACCATCTTTACACCCCATCTCAACTCCTTCTAACACTAACAGCTTCTTCTCCAGTCAACACCAACACCAACCCCACCACCATGCACGGCGATCGGCGGCGAATGGAGGCGTGAGCAAGAAACCCACTTGCGGTCACCGGCAAGATTTTCATTTTTCCGACGACGGGAGCGGGGTTTGAGGGTACCAACGGGAAGAAGGAGGTGAGGGGAAGAAGTTTAAGTCGCTGCATGTAAGATTCCGGCGACGAACGGCGGCGAACGGAGGCGGCGGAGGAAAGGTGGTTAACCTCGATTTTTGGCAGATTCCGGCGAATCCAGGGCTCAGAATTGAAAACCGATTGCACCATTGGACTCAGGAGCTCTAAAGGAGTCGGATTGCTACTTTTGGGATTTTTCCGTCGGCGGCGGACGGCGGAGATCCGGCGGCCGGCGGCGGTGCTCCGGCGACCTGAGCCCAGTTACTTCGTCTCGATCCAAGGATCGCAACGGTATAAACCATGTCTAATTCCGAGTAGTGGTTATTGATTTACGAATTTTATAAGATTTATTAATTATATTATTTTTGGGATTTTATAGATATATATATATATATCTATAATCTTGTAAGTAGGAATTAGAAATGTATTCAAGAATTGTGAAAATGTTGTAGGTTGTAGGTAGCATTGGAAGGTTATATTTTGATAATTAAGGTTTTGGTAATTGTTGTAATAATATTAATTTAGTACAAGATTTATGTAAGTTGATTGGAATAAAGTTTAGAAGATAGGAAGTTATATGGAAATACGATTAAACAAAATATTCAAATTGTTGAAAGTTGGGCATGGCCAAGAAATTGTATTAGTTTTGAAAAGTCTAGGGCCTTAATTAATTGTTGAGATTATTTGATCGACCAAAGTCTTACTGCAAATTACCTTGGGACTAGGTGAAGAAAAATTGGGCGTGGATCCCTCGTAGTTGACCGTAAGAGTGGTTGGAAAAGAAAGAAGTCTACGATCAGGTGAGGACCCGCCAACCGGCACTTCTTTTTATCTATCAGTTATTGTGATAAGCCATGTGGGCTTTCTGTTTCTGTTTCGTACTCTGTTGATTGTTTTAATTATATTATTGAATACCCCTGTGCGGGTTTATTTGATTCTATTCTGCATACCCCTGTGTGGGTTTATTTTGATTCTATTCTGAGCACCCCTGTGTGGGTTATTGTGATTCTGTTCTGAATTCCCCTGTGAGAGTATAAATGATGTTTGTTGATGCTCTGTGAGTTATTATTCTCCCCTGTGAGGGATCTTTCAACTACTTATCGTTTGTTTTGTTCCGAAGCCAGAGCATTCTTTACCTTGTCAGCTCTTCATTTCAAATAATTCAGCCTTGCCGGCTAAAACATGATTTTGGTATTGTGAAAATGATATTTGAAATGGTCTTATAGGCCTGATTATGTCAAAAACTGCTTAAAAGGTGCTCAAATGCATCGTTGTTGAAATAAGCCTTGCCGGCTATTGTTGAACAGTTTTCAAGTGATTGTTTAAAAATGAAATTGTTATCTGTTGGCATTAAATTGTTCCACCCTTGGGGACGCCCTTGGGAAGTTTCCACCCGGAGGGACGCCACGGGAAGTTGGGCCCGGGGCTAGGTCCAGAAAGACGGCTGGGCGGAACGGACCGACAGTGACGGTCTTCTGGCTAGTACCCACATACAATTCTGACTTATAGGTAGCTAACTATGAGTGGCAGAATCAGGCATGCGGTCGACCATGCCGTATTGACAAGTTATTGTTATATGCCGAGCTGTGTGCTCGAGCGAATGGAGGGATAAGGGAAAATTGTTTTGTTCAAATTCCAGATATTAAATTGTTATTGCTTGTTCATCGAGGAGCAATAAGGAAGGATGCCAACAGGTCTGCTAAATGTTTACATGTTCCCATTCTTGTGAGAGAGAATCTTATTCCCGTTAATCATTAATTGATCATCTTATTTGTTGTCCAAAAGTTTCGTTCAATACCTTTAAATCTTAATATTTTCCCTCACTGAGTCCTTATGACTCACCCTTCTTGTTATTCTTTATCTTTCCAGATGGGTCGAGGTAAGAGGCAAGAGACTATGCTTTGGGATGAAAGCTATTTTGTAATAGATTAGGTGTGCTAGTTGTATATATGCTTTACACCTAGTCCAAATTGATGTCAGTAACATTATGTAAGAAAATGGTGAGCTTAGAACTTGGGTTGTATATATTATGTTTTATGAGGTAATCTTTTGGATTGGAATGGTTATTTTATCATTGGGTGAATTAAAATTTCATGTTTCTTAGTTTTATTTGAATGGCATTATAAGATTGAATTGGTAGCGCCTCCGCTTGGGTGCTGTCCCGAGAGGGGGTGTTACAATCCAATTATATTTATATAAAAGATTTGAGCTAAATGTAATAATTTATGTTTTCTATATTTTCTTTTTACATTTTAATTTCATCCTACATCCTCTCATTAATTTTTTTTTTTAAATATGAGTTTTTAATTACTTTATCAATTTATTATTATTTTTAACTTTGTATTGCTAATATCAAACTCTTTATTATTTACCTATTCGATTACTAAATTGTGAGTCAAATTAAACGGTTTATTGTTAACTTACATTCTAATATTGATTTTAACTTTATAATTATGTTATTAATTTATTTAATTTTAAAGTTTTTTTATTTTACGATCATAATTTTGTCTTGGCTTAATTGATGTTCAATCAAAAATTAAAATTAGATAAGATTAGTTTGTAAAGTCAAGTCTTCAACTCATAAAAGACACACTAAGACTTGGGCTTTTTTGGACCCAATTTTAAGCTTCTAGTCAAGTTTGATGAGCTAGCGGGAAGTGACAATTGAACTTGTCATCAATGATCATTTATGGGTGAAATTGAATGGTATATATACTCATTATGATTGTGAACCATGAAAGGTATGTGCAAAGGTAAGAGGGTTATTTATCAATTAATTAATAAATGATAAAAATTAAGCTTAACCCTATTTCCCCAAAAATCACAATAATGCCTAAATTTTTAACCCTATCTTCATACATTGATTTTGCATTCAAAGCCATATTATAGGCTTAAAAATGGGTAGCGTGACACCCTACTTATATCCATACCCTAAAATACCCAAAAGGATGAAAGCATAATCATATTCTACTCTTAAATACCCAAAAGGATGAGAAATTAATCTTACCTTACCCTATCTAATCCAAAGCCCATTGGATCTAATTTATTGGACTTATATTTTTAATGTAAATATTAATTTTCTTAATACATACTAAAATTATTATTTGACGTATGATAACAAAAAATAATTTTTTTATATTTAATTTAATCTAATCATTAAATTTAAATTATTTAATTTTAAACTTTGTGCTAATTAAATTAACTATTTTATTGATATAATAGTTAAACTTTATTAATATAATTAACAATTAAACATTTTTGTTAAATAAATTAATATAATTAAAAAATAGTTTAAAAGCAAAAACTTTTTTTATATTTAATTTATAAAAATAGTTAATTTCTATATTAATAAACTTTATTCATTAACAAAATTAATTTTATTAACTATTTTTATAAAAATTATTTATTCCACTATTAAATTTAATATTACTAATTTTATTAATGAAAAATGTTCAACTATTGTTATTGCCATTCTAATTTTGTTTAGAAAAAAACTGCTATCCCAATATAATAGCGTTATTAATTTTATTAATTTAGTTTAATTTTTAATAAAAAAATTATTTTATTTTTACTGTTCACTCACGTACTTGTAATTTTTATAAATAAAAAGTTTATCATTAGTCCTAAAAAATATCAACAATGTATCAATATTCTAAGCATTGTTACTAAGTCACTTATTATTCATTAGATTCAAAAGAATTTAGCTCTTAATATGTTTAGACATAGAGCGTTTCTCTCAAAAGAATATGATGAGCAATTCAATCATAAACATTCACATATGGAAGGCCAAGTTGACAATAAAAGTCACATTAATGTATTTGCTTCTATGTTATAAATAGATGCTAGTCTTTAATTATTTTACTATTTTTACTCTATGTTTAGATATTGTCATGAAAAAAATGCTAAAAAATAAAATTTTATGTAACTTTATATTTTAATTATTGTATTTTTTTTTATATTTTTCATCTATTTATTTCATTAAAATCCTTAATCCAAATTAAGGATTAAAATATAAAATTGCATATCTAAATAAGGCAAATGGAATTTCCCCGATTCCATAATTTCACCATTTTGGCACATTACTCTCTAAAAGTAATTTAAAAGTACTTTACCCAATGACTACTATATATCATAGCACTTTGGATGTCAATCAAGTACTTCAACTAATTGAACTTGTTGGAGCACAGGAAAAGTAATTTAGATACGAAATTTAATTTATTAGAAATTTACAATTACACTTACAAAATTAATGACAAAAATAACACCCAATAGATAGAAAAATAAAATAGATACAAATTTACATGGTTCGACAAACTTCGCCTACCTCCACGAGAGTTTTCTTTTTTCAATTAGGATAGAATTTTACCAGTATATGTTAACCTTTGAATTTGACATGCCAAACTCAAGCGAAAAACCACCTTATACAACCCCTATCATAACTACCAAAGAAATACTCACTTTACCCCTTTGTATTGCCCCATTCATACTCACAATAACTATCTCATGAGTATTATGAGTTCCACAAGTGTCCTTTCTATCAAATAATTAAATAAATACCTCTATTTATAATAAAAAATTACTTGACTACTTCACTTAGAGCTAGTAAGCCTAATACAAGTAGCCATAATCTAGTCAAACTTGGTATCTCGATAACCTAGTCCAATCCCAACAATCTCTACCTTGACGAGGTTTCTTATCTCAACAATTGTCTATGACTCCATTGCAAACCAAGTCCCAATGGCCTTCATTTTGTAATAGAACAGGTGTTTATATTTGTGTATAGGATCACTCGTATGTTAAGTTTTAAACGTAGAAATATTGTGATATGTCAGATTTAAACTTAAGGTTTGTAGTATGTATAAGACGATGAATGATGCTATCTGTCATAGCATGTAAATTGTACTTTTATTAAGGTTCGTTTAACCTTGAATCCATTGCTATTTTTGATAAGTTTGAAAAAAAATTCTCATGGGCCTAATGATTGTATTGTGGGTAAAGATGAACACTGAATTGAGTAGCATTTCAACTTAGGTGCTATCTCGAGATGTGGCATTACATCAATGCTTATATTTAAGTTTTAAAATTACATATTATGTGGAATTTGAAACTTGTGAATAATAAAATGTAGTGCTATCAATTGATTCACGATGAAAATAAATAAATAATAAATAAAATTTTTATTTTTATTTATTAAAAATATATAAAAAAATTTAATTTGAGGTTTTGGGGCTACCCATCAAATGGGGGTTGGAGCTTGGCATCAAAAAATGACACCCGAGCCCTTGTGTGGGATACCTAACCCCCACCTACCCCCATCCCTAATATCTGTTTTTGCAATGTATTTAGGAGTCCAAGAATGATTGCTCCAAGTTATGATAAATTAAAGACTTAATTTGACCTAACTCGTATGATTTTAATATATTCAACATAATCAACCTAATTTTAGTATTAAAATTTTTTTGTCTGATCTCTTTAGTAACTCTCAAACATTATTGTAATTACAAATTTCAAACCTCGTACTGCAAAATTTAGCATCGTCCCCACTGGATCAGTGAAACATTTACGGATCTCATGAGAAATTAGCTACAATCTACAGTAGAAAGGCGCACCAATTTGTTTCACGCTTTCTTCCAAAAACTGGAAAAGTGAATCACGATATTAGTTTTTCAATTAGGATTATTAGTATATTACATCAAAACTTTAATTCGAATTAGGCATTGAAGAGAGGAAAGGGTGTGGGATGGCGATACTGTACGCGCTGGTGGCGCGTGGCTCGGTGGTGCTGGCGGAATTCAGCGCTACCTCAATCGCGCGACAAATTCTTGAGAAGATCCCGGGAACCAATGATATGAACGTTTCGTACTCGCAGGATCGGTATATTTTCCACGTCAAGCGCACCGATGGCCTCACCGTTCTTTGTATGGCAGACGACACCGCTGGAAGTACGCTAACTTTTCTTATCTTTTAATGTGATGTGTAGGTCTTGTCGTTCGAGTTTTGACCTGAATTGGATTTGGCTATCGTGGACTTTAAGATGTTCGTAATTTTGCTTTTTGAATTCGGACGTTGACGGCTGGACGAACTTAAACAATGTCATGTGTGATGATTTTCTGAATTTAGTGTTTTTAGTTCATTTATGATCTGAAAAGGTATGTAGGAGTTGTTGTAATTCATGCAATTTGCTCGCTTCCGTTTGTGCCTCTGTGCCTGGTTTTGCTTGATGGATTGTTCTTTCGAGTGAAACTGTTCAGAAAGCTTTGATTTTAATTATGTGGATGGAACAAGTTATTTTGCCCTTTTAGTCATTATTGCACGATGCTACCATTCTTATAGGAGTATTGCATTTTATTTTCTGATAACTGGTTGAATAATCAGAAGTCCGGTCTTGTCGTTTTGAAATTATTGTGGCTTTTGTTCGTGGGCAAGGCTACCAACATGGAAACTATCTATTCTAATTAAATTGGTTTTGTTCTGCCAGCATCATGTTAATCAGAAGCCTATTGTTAGTTCATTCGGCAATTGCATGATCTGCCCTTCCTATGGTGTCATTTGCATGATATGCCCTTTTCCCGAATTGTCATGTGCTTGACTGAAATCTTTTTATCGGACTATGAATCTGTACAGGGAGAATTCCTTTTGCATTTCTTGGAGAAATTCATCAAAGATTTGTCAGGACCTATGGTCGAGCTGTGTTGTCTGCACAAGCATATGCTATTAATCATGAATTTTCAAGGGTCCTCGGCCAGCAAATGGAGTATTACTCAAATGACCCAAATGCTGATAGGATAAACCGACTTAGAGGCGAAATGAGCCAGGTGATGGTCGACATTCAGATGTTTGGCCTCTCTCTGTTGTTGAATTCTTTTCTTTTGTATACCAAGCCTTAGATGCAGTGGGGTTGCCATGTTTCCAGTTTGATATGGTTTTTCCCCGAAATGGTCACGTTCAATTGTTTCTGGTGGTGAATGCATTAGATCTTTATTTGCCGCATTCCTTGCTTCGATAAGGGAGCTAATAAGATTAGATTATTTGTTCAGTATATTCATATGTTATTTCAATGGTTTGCCGCATCCTAAACTTCTTACTTTTCAATAAAGTGACTGCTAATATTTATACTTGCCTAGCTCAACTCTTTGTGTGCTTCGATTATGCTATTGACTACTAGCAAAAATAAAAGTTTATTTGATTTATTACAGGTACGAAATGTCATGATTGAGAATATCGATAAAGTTTTAGAGAGAGGCGATAGGTTGGAATTGTTGGTTGATAAAACTGCCAATATGCAAGGAAACACTTTTCGCTTCAGGAAGCAAGCTCGACGTTTTAGAAACATTGTCTGGTGGAGAAATTTCAAGTTGATGTATATTAGTCAAACTCAGCACCTTATTTGTTCTGAAATTATAGAGAACTCTGGCCTGAAAAATAAAATACAGTCTATATATTGTCCTTTAAATCAATTAATCATGTTCTTTTCACTGCTTACTTATGAAATATTTTATAACTTCCAAAGACAAATTATAAGTCTAGGAACTTATAAGCTCCAGACAAAATTATAAGTGTTAGAACTTAGGAGGATACTTTAGGTAAACTCTCCGCACAAAAGCATCTTTTCATCCTATGCTAATTTAGAAGAATTTATCTAGTTCAAAACCTTGCCGCCTAGTAGCATATAAAATATTCATTATATAAATAAATCTTTAAAATTTTATTTCGATGAGATGAACCATAAATGTGCAATTACTTTGCATACTTGATTTGGGCTGTCTTGTTTTATTATGATAGTCACCTCTACCCATCTTTTATGCTAAACTTGACCACAGGTCCTCCATCCCATTGCCTTTTTCATCGAACGGTTGTTATAATATTCATACATGCAAAAGTGATGGGTTCTTTTGACATAAAAATATATTGAATAACCTCAAATTAAATATTCATTCTTTTTGAAAAGAAAAAGATAGTAAAAAAAGTCCTTAAGAGAAGTACATTATATAACCAATCCCCGTTCCCTTAGGAAAAGCACAGGGCATAGCCCCTCTGGCAATGTCCTTCCTATAATACTTGTCACAAGTCACAATATTTATTTGGTTGGAAATGTTATGCATATTGTTGGACATGTTATGCATTGGAATTTTGATAGCACAATATATATATATATATATATATATTTGGTTGGTTGTGTGATTTTTAAAATTAGAGGAAATAAAATCTAAATCTTCAAAAATCATGAAATTGTATTCGAAAACTATGAATCGAACTATCAAAAATATGGTACCGTACTCTAATTAATTTCCCTCATAATGTTGAACTATATTTTCTTATACATTCATACTTTTTGAAATAATATATACACGTGTAATTATTAATATATAACTCATATGAATTAAAGAAAGAAGATTAAGCTAGACCACTCCATTAGTAAGCAATGCTATCCAAATTCACTTAAAACTTTTTTTCCTTTCCAATTTACCTTTTCGTAATAGGATAAATACTTGCCAGCCTAATTAGGTTTGAATAGAAAAGCCCATAGGACTTGCTGCAGTTGTTAGGTATTGATAGACTTTAGCTCGTATGAATTAAAAAAAAGAAGATTAAACTGAAACAAAAGAAACAAATAAAGCCCACGATCAGTATAAACGAAAAGGCCAAAGGTAAAAGGGAGGAAACATACAAATTTCTTACTCATTCTTCTTAATTTATTCACATTACCAGTCAACTCTCAACTTAAATATCGAAAAGCTTTTGTTAGGTGAACCTTAGTATCCCTAATAGGGGTGGGATTCGAATTCGGGTTTGGGGGTACCCAATCCAATCCTATCAGGTCTTTTTCGTTTGAATCAGGTATTTTTAGTCTCCTAAAATCGAACGGGTGTTTATGAGATTATCCAAAAATTTGGGTGTTGGGTATCAGATATTGGCTTAGGATACCAGACCGGTACCCCCATTTTATTTTAAAAAAATTAATTATATTATTAAGTATTGTATAATTAATTGAAATGTTTTGGCCATCATTTTGGGTTTCAGGTCTTTGAAAAAAACTTGAAAAATAATTATAAAGCCCAACCCAAATTGGAAAAGAAATTCAAATAAATTATAATAACTAATTTGTTGATTTTATTTTAGAATTTGTTCAAATGTTTGCATTCAATGCTTTTGCGAGTTGCGACTTGTGATGAAATATTATTGTGATATTGTGAAAATTTGAAGTGTGAAGTTAGATTGTAAATTTGTGATGAATAGATGATGATGATGATGATGATATTGACAAAACATTAATTGTAACACCCCTAAAATTGGGATTTGAGAAAATGAGGATTTAGAAATCAAGAAATTGATTGGTCGAATTTTAGGGCTCGAAAAATAATAAGAAAGACTTAATTGCTCGAAAATTAAAAGTTTTGGGGTCGAATCGCAATTTGAGAATACTTGATTGACCAACATTTGAAAAATTGTGGGTCAAAGTGGAGTTATTTTAGGTCAACTAGGTGATGGTGAGGCGCTAAGGAGTTGGGGGACTAAATTGAAGAATGCCAAAGCCTTGGAGGACTAAATTGCAGGTTATAGGGCAGTTTTAGGGGCCAAAGTTGAATTCCTAATTACCTTTAAATAACTCATTTTAAACTTCACCCTCCCATTCTTCCTTTCTTCTTCAACAAAACCCACCATCTCCCTCTCCGGCGACAGACCGAAACGAAAAAACTAAGTCTGCCAAAACACTCATCACCTCGGACGTTGACAGCTGGACGAACTCAACCTTAAACAATGTCATATGTGATGATTTTCTGAATTTAGTCTTTTTAGTTCATTTATGATCTGAAAAGGTATATAGGAGTTGTTGTAATTCATGCAATTTGCTCGCTTCCGTTTGTGCCTTTGTGCCTGGTTTTGATTGATGGATTGCTCTTTTGAGTGGAACTGTTCAGAAAGCTTTGATTTTAATTATGTGGATGGATCGAGTTATTTTGCCCTTCTAGTCATTATTGAACGATATTACCATTCTTATAGGGGCATTGCATTGACTATGGACCTATTGACTATCTTCTGGGTTATGATTTAAAATTGAATTGGTGGCATCTCAACTTATGAGGTATCATGAATGGGGTTTCACAATTAAATTTATATATTACATGATAGAAGAAATTTTTTAAATTTAATGCATGTAATTTTCTTTTCAACCATAAATAAAGTCTACTATTTAAGTTTTATTTGTTGTTAAATTTATAAACTCTTATATCTTTTTATTTATTACTTTGTTCAAGTTATCAAATTATTTATTTTATTTTTGTTTTTAAATTCGCTTTTTGCTCATTTAATTTTGTAATTTTATAAGATGAGATATATTAATTGTTCTTAATTTTTTTTTTATTTTGTTTCATCTTTATTAGTTAAAATTTTCTCTCCAACCATTGATAAATTACATCATTTAATTTGTATTTTATTTAAATTATTACATATTTTGTATATTTAGCTCCTTCTTTCAATCAACTTATTATTTTATTTGTTAACTTTTGCATTTCATCTTTAAATTCTCAATTTTTGTTCATTCAATTTGATTATTGTATTGTATGAGATCTCTTATTTGGTTTTTAATATTTATAAAATTTATTTTACTTTTTAAATATTTATAATTTTGAAAGTATGCCATTTAGTTTTTATTTTCTATTCACATGCATGTAGTTGCATATATATATATATATATATATTAGAGCCTTTCTTTATCTATTTGAAAAATATTATGAGATATGGTCGGTTGTATTTATAGAAAATAGACCCATTAAATTTTTAAGTTTATGACACTTGGTATAATTTAATCTATCAGTATATGTTTTGCTTTTTATTTTTAAAAGATTTCACTTCCTTAAAAGATTAACAACTTCTTTTGCTATTCATTTTTTTATGCTATTTGTGTACTATAACATGAAGTTACAATTATATTTATATAAAAAATTTGAGATAAATGTAATGATTTATTCTTTCCTGTATTTTCTTTTTACATTCTAATTTCATACTCATATCCTCTCATCAATTTTCATTTTACTATAAGTTTTAAGCTTATAATTACTTTATCAATTTATTCTTATATTAACTTTGTATTACTAATGTCAAATTCTTTTCTTCACTTATTTGATTTCTAAGCTGTGAGTCAAATTAAAGGTTTTTATTAACTTATATTATAATATTGATTTTGACTTTACAATTATTTTATAAATTTATTTTGATTTTTTAATCTTTATTATCATAATTTTATTTTGATTTAATTGATTTTTAATCAAAAATTAAAATTAGATAAGATAGTCTTCACCCCGTAAAAGACACGCCGATAGACGTGGACGAGAGTAAACCCTCTTTTAGGCTTGTAGTCAAGTTTGATAACTTGCCTGGAATTGACATTGACCTTGACATTAAAGGTCATTCATGAGTGAATAATATTTTGCTTGTATTTTTATAAAGTGAAGGATGATTTCATTAAAAAAATATAAGTGACGATGCAAAGTTTATACTTAACATTGTATATTAACTGATAAAAAATATATCACTAATTAATCGTCAAGTAATAAGTTAAATACAATTTTTGTGACAATTTTTATATGTCTATTTATTATTTTATCATTAATTTGTATTTTCTTTGTAGCATCTCTATATTTTGAAGATAGGCATCTAATTACTCTATATTTATATGTGTATATACAGCAAAATTTAATTGAACAATATTTACATTGTTTTATATATTTTAGAATATCGTTGTACATGCTATTAATAAATAAATAATTTATATACATATAATTGTTATGATTGTGAATTATGAAAGATATGTATAGTGGTAAGATGGTCAGTTGTCAATTTAATAAATAATAAAATTGTGCTTAACGTTATTTGCCTTATTTTTTCATTTTTGTGGAAAAAACACAAGCAACAGCATTAATGTCTAAATTTTGGTGGTTCCCAAAGTATTCTTGGTTGAGATTCCCATGTTCTCTAGTTTTGGAGTATTTTTTTTTATGGAAATTTCACCACTTGGATCACATAGGGCATATTTATATGGCTCTAGAAGTCACTTTGTAGAAATACATTTAAATACAATGAATTCAAATAAATACATTTAAATAATAAAAAAAATAAAATTGCGCTGTAGAAATCAAATAAATAACATGTGAGAGAAGCAGCGGCATTTGTAAAGTAGTAATTCAGACAGATAGGTATCAACATTCAATCTAAATCCTGTGGCTTAAATACAATCTACAGTAAAGCAAAAACTGTAGTTTGCCCCTAATATTTTATTTTCTTACAAGTAGCCCCCCTCTCCAATTTATACAACGGCCAAATCAACCCAAAGGAAGAATATACAGAACTAATTATATCACATTTAAACAAAACATGGTTAACTTTTTCTTAACTTATTACAGCTTCCAAATTGAAATGATGATAACCAGAAAAACCAGTTTATTCATAAAACTCCAAAGCAAAGAAAAGATTAACATACAAATATTTCACATGAACCCACCAAATTGAAGCTTTACAATAACATAAGATATGGCACACACTTTAAATAGGAAAATCACTTTGTCAAATGGCTGCATCTTTACTTAGTACCTCTGACAGCTTAAAGCCCCAGCATTTTGCCTATGACTTGAACTTCTACAAACTTGAACCAAGCTTGCCTCCACCTCTTTTTAAACACCAAAATTCCAATGACCCAAGAAAATCCTGTGGCAAAACCACTAATTACAAATGAATAAAAATATACCTCATTAGTTCTATCTTTGTCCTCCCCTACTGCATGAATTTCAACATTCGGTGGTGCTTTTGTTGCTTCATTGTTGTGACATTCCCTCGGAAATGGAGCTCCACAGAGTTCAGGATTGCCATCATAAATTGAAGGGTCATTAAGAGTTTGTAGTTGTGGTCCTTTGGGGATTAGCCCTGATAAATTGTTGTTCGACAAGTTCAAATAACTTAGGAAGATCAAACGAGGTAAGCTATCAAGAATCCTTCCAATTAAATTGTTGTTTGAAAGATCAAGAGATTCCAATGACTTCATTTCTCCAATCTTTTCAGGAATTGATCCTCCCAAATGATTATAGGATAAATTGAGACCAATCAAGCCAAATAGGTTTGTCAGCTCTGAGGGAATTTCTCCAACAAGATGATTACTTGAAAGATCCAAATTGGCTAGATACCTTAAAGTTGTGGAATACTCCTGCACCAATCCTTTCATCACTTGACTCAAACTCTCATCAATCCTTATGTCATAATATAAAGACAGAAAAGCAGATTCTTTCTCGACCATGCTTGAGAAATTGCCGAAGCAATGTGGAATTTTTTTAATCAACTTATTGTTTGCAAGATCCATTACTCGAAGATTGGACAATTGACAAAATACAAAAGGAATCGCACCATAAAACTCATTGCTCCTTAGCCTAAGAACCACCAACCAAGGCAGGTACTTTCCAATCCAACCAGGTAGGTTTCCTTATAACTTATTGTCTCCAACATCTAGACCTAGTAACTGCGTGCAATTCTTTAAAGTAGAGGGAAGTGCCCCTACAAAACTGTTGTTGTTCAATTTTAACCAATACAATGAGTAAGCTGCCCCAATGGAGTTTGGAATGACCCCTGAAATCTCATTGGATGACAATCTTACAATTTTTAAGGAAGAAAAGTTGGACCAATAGTTTGGAAGATTACCGGATAAATGGTTCTTGGACAGATCTAGAATTTCTAAAGCTCTCATTTCGCATAATGAATCAGGCATTGAACCATTTATAAAATTTTGAGCCAAAACCAATTCATCCAAATTTATGGAATACAGCCATTTTGGCAAGGTTCCTGTGATGCTACAATTCAATAAATCTAGACTAACGAGTGCTTTTTGGAATTTAAGCCATGGTGGAAATTGGCCTTCAATTTTACAAGATCCCATCGAGAGGTGTTTTAGTTGAAAAGGAGGCACCCAATCATATCCCACTCTAAATTTTAACAAGTTAGAGTCTAGGATAAGGTATTCTAGCTTTGACAGCTTAGCAAAGTGAGCCTCTGAGAGTGTACCGTTGAGGGAATTATAAGATAGATCAATGCTCTCAATATCTGATAGTTGTCCCAAAAAAATTGGAATTTCTCCACTTAGTTGATTGCCAAAAAGACTCCAGCTTTTCAAGGCTTTCAAATTTTCAAGCGATGATGGGATTGGACCAAATAACTGATTAACCGAAATATCTAATTCAGTTAAGGTCGACAATTTCCCAAGAAATGTCGGAATAGGACCACTGATATTTATACCAAAAAGATCAAGATTCATCAACTGTCTGAATTCACCAAGCTGCTCGGGCAAATTACCATAAAAAGTATTTCTTTTCAAAATTAGCCTCTCTAAGTTGTCACTCCAGCATCGGGACAAGTTTTTAAAGGCTCCTGAGATATCCCCATAAAATTCATTATACGACAGATCCAATGATTTCAAGTGGCATTTATCCCACATGAATTCGGAGATCCAATGTGCCTTGTGGTGAAGTGAGTTGCTAGCAAGGTTTAGATGGACAAGGTTCCTTAATCTTATAAGAACATGAAGATCTGAAGAGTTATAGTTGTTATATGAAAGATCAAGAAATCTTAGTGAAGTCTTATATTAACTTTGTACTACTAATGTCAAATTCTTTTCTTCATTTATTTGATTTCTAAGCTGTGAGTCAAATTAAAGGTTTCTTATTAACTTATATTCTAATATTGATTTTGACTTTATAATTATTTTATAAATTTATTTTGACTTTTTAATCTTTATTATCATAATTTTATTTTGATTTAATTGATTTTTAATCAAAAACTAAAATTAGATAAGATAGTCTTCACCCCGTAAAAGACACGCCGATAGACATGGAGGGAGTAAACCCTCTTTTAGGCTTGTAGTCAAGTTTGATAACCTGCCTGGAATTGACATTGACCTTGACATTAAAGGTCAATCATGATCGAATAATATTTTGCTTGTATTTTTATAAAGTGAAGGATGATTTCATTAAAAAAATATAAGTGACGATGCAAAGATTATACTAACATTGTATATTAACTGATAATAAATATATCACTAATTAATCATCAATAGTAATAAATTAAACATAATTTTTCTGATAATTTTTATATTTTTATTTATTATTTTATCATTAATTTGTATTTTCTTTGTAGTATTTCTATATTTGAAAATAGGCACATAATTACTCTATATTTCTATGTGCATATATAGCAAACTTTAATTGAACAATATTTTTATTATTTTATATATTTTAGAATATCGTTATACATGCTATTAATAAATAAATAATTTATATACATATACTTGTTATGAACTTATGATTGTGAACCATGAAAGATATGTATAGTGGTAAGCTGGTCATTTGTCAATTTAATAAATAATAGATAACGTTTTGGTTGGTTCCCCAAGTATTCATACGGGACTCCAATTTTGGAGTATTTTTCTGTAGAAATTTCACCATTTGGATCACATAGGGCATATTTATATGGCTGTAGAAATCACTTTGTAGAAATACATTTAAATACAATGAATTCAAATAAGTACATTTAAATAATTAAAAAAATAAAATTGCGCTATAGAAATCAAATAAATAACATATGAGAGAAGCAGCGGCATTTGTAAAGTAGTAATTCAGACAGATAGGCATCAACATTCAATCTAAATCCTGTGGCTTGAATACAATCTACAGTAAAGCAAAAACTGTAGTTTGCCCCTAATTTTTTATTTTTATTACAAGTAGCCCCCCTCTCCAATTTATACAAAGGCCAAATCAACCCAAAGGAAGAATATACAGAACTAATTATATCACATTTAAACAAAACATGGTTAACTTTTTCTTAACTTATTACAGCTTCCAAATTGAAACGATGATAACCAGAAACAACAGTTTATTCATAAAACTCCAAAGCAAAGCAAAGATTAACATACAAATATTTCACATGAACCCACCAAATTGAAGCTTTACAATAACATAAGATATGGCACACACTTTGAACAGGAAAATCACTTTGTCAAATGGCTGCATCTTTATTTAGTACCTCTGACAGCTTAAAGCCCCGGCATTTTGCCTATGACTTGAACTTCTACAAACTTGAACCAAGCTTGCCTCCACCTCGTTTTCAACACCAGAATTCCAATGACCCCCCAAAATCCTGTGGCAAAACCACCAATTATAAATGAATAAAAACATACCTTATCCGCTGTATCTCTGTTATCCCCTGCTGCATGAGTTTCAACATTCGGTGGTGCTTTTGTTGCTTCATTGTTGTGACATTCCCTCGGCAATGGAGCTCCACAGAGTTCAGGATTGCCATCATAAATTGAAGGGTCATTAAGAGTCTGTAGTTGTCGTCCTGTGGGGATCAGCCCTGATAAATTATTGTTCGACAAGTTCAAATAACTTAGGAAGATCAAACGAGATAAGCTATCAGGAATCCTTCCAATTAAATTGTTGTTTGAAAGATCGAGAGATTCCAATGGCACCATTTCTCCAATCTTTTCAGGAATTGATCCTCCCAAATGATTATACGATAAATTGAGACCAGTCAAGCCATATAGGTTTGTCAGCTCTGAGGGAATTTCTCCAACAAGATGATTACTTGAAAGATCCAAATTGACTAGATACATTAAAGTTGTGGTATACTCCTGCACCAATCCTTTAATCACTTGACTCAAACTGTCATCAACAAATTCGCCACGACAAAAATTCTGATAAGTACAACGACGTCTCTTGACCATCTTGTCCATCTTGACCATCTTGACCATGCCTGAGAAATTGCGGAAGCAATGTGGAATTTTTCCAATCAACTTATTGTTTGCAAGATCCATTACTTGAAGATTGGACAATTGACAAAATACAGAAGGAATCGCACCATAAAACTCATTGCTCTTTAGTTTAAGAAACATCAAATCAAGCAGGTACTTTCCAATCCATTCAGGTAGGTTTCCTGATAACTTATTGTCTCCAACATCTAGAACCAGTAACTGTGTGCAATTCTTTAAAGTAGAGGGAAGTGCCCCTACAAAACTGTTGTTGTTCAAGTGTAACAGCTGCAATGAGTAAGCTCCTCCGATGGAGTTTGGAATGACCCCTGAAATCTCATTGGATGACAATCTTGCAACGCTTAAGGAAGAAAAGTTGGACCAACAGTTTGGAAGATTACCGGATAAATGGTTCTTGGACAGATCTAGAGTTTGTAAAGCTCTCATTTCGCATAATGAATCAGGCATTGAACCATTTATCATGTTATCAGAAAGATCCAAGGTTGTCACGCTGGAAGCAAGCTCTGGTATTGGTCCATTGATATGGTTGTGGGATAGGTACAATTCATCCAAATTTATGGAATGCAGCCATTTTGGCAAGGTTCCTGTGATGCTACAATTCGATAAATCTAGAATAATGAGTGCTTTTTGGAATTTAAGCCATGGTGGAAATTGGCCTTCAATTTTACAAGATCCCATCGAGAGGTGTTTTAGTTGAAAAGGAGGCACCCAATCATATCCCACTCTAAATTTTAACAAGTTAAAGTCTAGGATGAGGTATTCTAGCTTTGACAGCTTAGCAAAGTGAGCCTCTGAGAGTATACTGTTGAAGGAATTATAAGATAGATCAATACTCTCAATATCTGATAGTTGTCCCAAAGAAATTGGGATTTCTCCACTTAGTTGATTGTCGTAAAGATCCAACCTTCTCAAGGCTTTCAGATTTCCAAGCGATGATGGGATCGGACCGGATAACTGATTAGATGAAATATCTAATTCAGTTAGCTTAGACAGCTTAGCAAAGTGAGCCTCTGAGAGTGTACCGTTGAAGGAATTATAAGATAGATCAATACTCTCAATATCTGGTAGTTGTCCCAAAGAAATTGGGATTTCTCCACTTAGTTGATTGTCGTAAAGATCCAACCTTCTCAAGGCTTTCAGATTTTCAAGCGATGATGGGATCGGACCGGATAATTGATTAGATGAAATATCTAATTCAGTTAAAGCTGACAATTTCCCAAGAGAAGTCGGAATAGGACCACTGATATTTATATAATAAAGATCAAGATACATCAACTGTTTGACTTCACCAAGCTCTTCGGGCAAATGACCATAAAAAGTATTACCCCGCAAAATTAGACTCTCTAAGTTGTCACTCCAGCATCGGGACAAGTTTTTAAAGGCTCCTGAGATATCCCCATGAAATTTATTATAACTCAGATCCAATGATTTCAAGTGGCATTTATCCCACATGAATTCGGAGATCCAATCTGCCTTGTGGTGAAATGAGTTGAAAGCAAGGTTTAGCTGGACAAGGTTCCTTAATCTTATAAAAACATGTGGATCTGAAAAGTTACAGGAGTTCACTGAAAGATCAAGAAATCTTAGTGAAGTCATATTCCGGAGAAAGTAAGGTAATTCTCCATCAAATGAGTTCCCACTCAGATCAAGGTGCCGGACGTTAGCAAACGCCGTAGAATTCCACAGAAAATGGCTAGGTAGATTTGTGTTATCAAGTTCACAGAGTTGCATTCTCAACACTATTAAAGAAGGAAGCAAGCTGAGTACCTTAAATAAATCTTTTGTTCTGTTGAGGTTGACATCACTCATATCAAGAAGCTCCAGCGATGAAAGATTAATGATCCATTCGAGATCATCGACTGCCAGGGAGCTTGCATAGCTACCAAGATCAAGTATGCGCAAGCTTGAAAGGTTGCCAATATGGTGCGGAACAACGCCAACAAAGTTTCCATTAGAGAGATTAAGATACTACAACCGCTTCATTGATCCAAGAAACGCAGGTATGGTGCTGCCCTGAAAGTCATTGCAGCTCAAGTCCAGATAACTCAGATGCTTCAATTCCAACAGTGAAGAATCAACAATTTCACCTTGTAACATTTTATCATGGTGGCTTGTGTTGAAATCATAAAAGTATGTAATGTTGCCAGGTCTGAGATCGAGCATGATAACATGCCCTGTAACTTGGTCGCACGTGACGCCATGCCATGCGCAACAATCTTCGCCGACCCATGATGATAACCTGTTGGAAGGGTCTGAAAGGC
This sequence comes from Jacaranda mimosifolia, assembly GCA_018894105.1. Lineage (NCBI taxonomy): Eukaryota > Viridiplantae > Streptophyta > Magnoliopsida > Lamiales > Bignoniaceae > Jacaranda > Jacaranda mimosifolia. The sequence continues at coordinate 569,826 of CM032127.1, forward strand.
TTGCTTTGAACTTCAGGAGGGCTTTTCTCTCCCCCGCAATGCAACCGGAAGTTGCATTTTGGGCCAAACAGCAAATTGCAAACTCCACAAACAACAAGATGATGGGAAGGAGAACTGCACAAGAGTACATATTCTTCCCCATATTGATTGATTCAAAAATTAAACCAGTAATTAATTTCTGGAAGAGAAAGAAAAGATTATATTTTTTTGTAATAGAAAGCATACCGAACAACTTCTTCTAATTAAGACATATACATATAGTGGTGATCATCATGGGTGTTTAACCAATCCACCCACATCAATCACTAGTCATCAACCCGTGATATACACGTTGATAGACTTGGAATGGAGTAAACCCCCCATTGTGTGGTTGACATTATTTGTCATTCTTCAAACCACCCTACCCCACCCTCCACCCCCACAATAGGATTGATGTCTAAGCCTTATCGTGCAACTCTTATTCTATATGTGGACTTTAAATTTTAGAGAGGAAAACATCAAGAAAAAATTCTTTTACAATTCAAGTGATGTAATTTTGTATTTTAATTTTTGTACTTTTGTATGTTTTGTCTCTTTTTCCTTATTAGAATTCTTTCATCAGTATATATATATATATATATATATATTTGAATCTTTTTTTATCTATTTGAATAATATTATGAGATATGACTGGTTGTATCAATAAAAATTATATCCATTAATTTTTTAAATTTATAACACTTGGTATAATTTAATCTATCAATAGATATACAATTTTTTTTATTTTAAAAATTTTTCATTTGCTTAAAAGATTAATAACTTGTTTTCTTATTTATTTTGTTTATGCTATTTGTGTAATATAATATGAAGATCCAATTATATTTATATAAAAGATTTGAGGTAAATGTAATAATTTATTTTCTATATATTTTCTTTTTACATTTCAATTTCATCCTTATATCCTCTCATTAATTTTTATTTTAAAATAAGAGTTTTGAATTACTTTATCAATTTATTATTTTTTTTAACATTGTATTGCTAATATCAAACTCTTTCTTTACTTATTCGATTACTAAGTTGTGAGTCAAATTAAAAGGTTTCTTATTAACTTACATTTTGATATTGATTTTAACTTTATAATTTTGTTAATAATTTATTTAATTTTAAATTTTTTTATTTTTTTTATCATAATTTTGTCTTGGCTTAATTGTTGAGGTTGAAGCATGTCTTGTCTTTGATAATTTTGAAAATTTTCTTTTGGGCCTATTGACTATCTTGTGGGTTATGATTTAAATTTGAATATGTGGCATTTCAACTTAGGAGGCATCATGAGTGGGGGGTCACAATTTAATTCATATATTACATGATAGAAGAAATTTTTTGAATTTTAATGCCTGTAATTTTCTTTTCAACCATAAATAAAGTCTACTATTTAACTTTTATTTGTCGTTAAATTTATAAACTCTTATATCTTTTTATTTATTACTTAGTTTAAGTTATCCAATCATTTATTTTATTTTTATTTTTATTTTTAAATTCTATTTTTGCTCATTTAATTTTATAATTTTATAAGATGAGATATATTAATTGTTCTTAATATTTTTTTTATTTCGTTTCATCTTTATTAGTTACAATTTTCTCTTCAACCATTGATAAATTACATCATTTAATTTTTATTTTATTTAAATTATTACATATTTTGTATATTTAGCTCATTCTTTGAATCAACTTATAAATTTATTTGTTAACTTTTGCATTTCATCTTTAAATTCTCAATTTTTTTTCATTCAATTTTATTATTGTATAGTATGAGATCTCTTATTTGGTTTTTAATATTTTTAAAATTTATTTTACTTTTCAAATATTTATAATTTTGAAAGTATACCATTTATTTTTTATTTTCTATTCACATGCATGTAGTTACATGTGTATATATATATATATATATTAGAGCCTTCCTTATCTATTTGAAAAATATTATGAGATATGCTCAGTTGTATTTATAGAAAATACACCCATTAAATTTTTAAGTTTATAACCCTTGGTATAATTTAATCTATCAATATATGTTTTACTTTTTATTTTTAAAAATTTTCATTTCCTTAAAAGATTAACAACTTCTTTTGCTATTCATTTTTTTATGCTATTTGTGTACTATAACATGAAGATCCAATTATATTTATATAAAAAATTTGAGATAAATGTAATGATTTATTCTTTCCTATATTTTCTTTTTACATTCTAATTTCATACTTATATCATCTCATTAATTATCATTTTACTATAAGTTTTAAGCTTATAATTACTTTATCAATTTATTATTATATTAACTTTGTGTTACTAATGTCAAATTCTTTTCTTCACTTATTTAATTTCTAAGTTGTGAGTCAAATTAAAGGTTTCTTATTAACTTATATTTTAATATTGATTTTAACTTTGCAATTATTTTATAAATTTATTTTTATTTTTTAATTTTTATTATCGTAATTTTGTTCTGATTTAATTCATTTTTAATCAAAAATTAAAATTAAATAAGATCGTCTTCACCCCGTGAAATACACGCCAATTGACGTGGACGGGAGTAAACCCTCTTTTAGGTTTGTAGTCAACTTTGATAACCTACCTAAAATTGACATTGACCTTGATATTATTTGTCAGTCTTCGGACCCTGCCCCAACCCCCCAACCCCACAATAGGATTGATGTCTAAGCATTATCGTGCGACTCTTATTCTATATTTGGATTTTAAATTTGAGGGAGGAAAACATCAAGATTTTTTTTTTTTTAACAATTCAAGTGATGTAATTTTGTATTTTAGTTTTTGTATTTTTGTATTTTTCATCTCTTTTTCCTTATTAGAATTCTTTCATCAGTATATATATATATATATATATTTGAATCTTTCTTTATCAATTTGAATAATATTATGAGATATGACTAGTTGTATCAAGAAAAAATATACCCATTAATTTTTTAAGTTTATAACACTTGGTATAATTTAATCTATCAATATATATATATATACAATTTTATTTTTTATTTTAAAAATTTTTCATTTGCTTAAAAGATTAATAACTTCTTTTGTTATTTATTTATTTTATGCTATTTATGTAATATAATACAAAGATCCAATTATATTTATATAAAAGATTTGAGCTAAATGTAATAATTTATTTTTTCTATATTTCCTTTTTACATTTTAATTTCATCCTTATATCCTCTCATTAATTTTTATTTTAAAATATAAGTTTTTAATTACTTTATCAATTTATTTTTTTTTTAACTTTGTATAGCTAATATCAAACACTTTCTTTACTTATTTGATTACTAAGTTGTGAGTCAAATTAAAAGGTTTCTTATTAACTTACGTTCTGGTATTGATTTTAACTTTATAATTATGTTAATAATTTATTTAATTTTAATTTTTTTTATTTTTTTGATCATAATTTTATCTTGACTTAATTGATGTTTAACCAAAAATTAAAATTAGATAAGATTAGTTTGTAGAGTCAAGCCTCCAACCCGTGGAAGACACGCTAGTTGACTTGGGTTTTAGTATACCCAATTTTAAGCTTCTAGTCAAGTTTGATGAGCTAGTTGAAAGTAACAATCGAACTTGCCATCAATGGTCATTTATGGGTGAATGGTATATATACTCATTATGATTGTGAACCATAAAAAGTATCTGCAAAGGTAAGAGGGTCATTTATCAATTAATTAATAAATGATAAAAATTGAGCTTAACATTATTTCCCCAAAAATCACAATAGCTTTAATGCCTAAATTTTTACATTGATTTTGCATTCCAAGCCATAATTTTCGTCAACATCACCCCATGATTTCCAAGAACCCATGTAGAAAGACCCAGTGATTAGACAAGATGCAGCAAATACAATTCAAGCACATAAACTCCATTCATTAAAAAGAATTTTTGGTGGTTCCCCAACTCTATATATATATATATATATATATATACAAGACTCCATAGTTCTCCTTGTTGAGTTTTCCACTTTCTCTAATTTTGGAGCATTTTTTTAGCAGAAATTTCATCATTTGGATGACATAGGGCATATGTTTACATGGACGCATATATATGATAATGCTCTCAATGAAGAAATATGTAACTCTTGTGAGTCCTAGTAATTCTCTATGCCAAAATCATATAGCCATATCTAGGGGTGTAAATGGATCAAACATACTATTTTCATATTCGTATCCATTTAACTTTTCAAATATTTGAATATGAATACAGATATGATGGATATTTAAAAATGATATCCAAATTCGTATCCGTCGAACATCGATCAGATTTGAATATATTCGTATTCGATTATAATTATTCAAATGCATTCATATTTTATTAAAATTATTCAAATTCAAATTATTATTTTATATTCATATTCGATAATAATTATTTAGATATTTATTTATGAATATTTAAATACGTGAATCTATAAACCTATAACTAATACATATTTTAATTACTAGAAGAAACCATATAATTTCATTAAAAAAGAAAGCAATCAAATAAATAGTATAATTTCAAATTAATAATTGACTTTATAATTGATTATTAGTACTTATTCATAATAATAATGGTATTTAAATATATTAATTATAAAGTCAACCAACAATTATTATGTTGATTAACTTTATTCTTCAATTTTTTTTTCTATATTAAAATAATTTTTTAAATTTATTCTTTTTTCTTCTCAATTCTTCAATTATAATATATATATATATATATATATATATAAGAATTAAGATATTTTTACTGAAAAATATAAATAATATGTTATTTAATAAATATGTATTTGGATTGGATATTAAACGGATTGAATACATATGTATCATATCTGTATCTATTTATAATCGAATATCTACTAATTGAATAAGGATAATATCCACTTTAAATGAATGCATTTTTATTTTTTTGATCATAATTTTGTCTTGGCTTAATTAATGTTTAATCAAAAATTAAAATTAGATAACATTAGTTTGTAGAGTCAAGTCTTCAACCCGTGGAAGACACGCTAGTTGACTTGGCCTTCAGTAGACCCAATTTTAAGCTTCTAGTCAAGTTTGATGAGCTAGCTGAAAGTGACAAGTAAACTTGCCATTAATGGTCATTTATGGGTGAATGTTGTATGTAGTTGTTACGATTGTGAACCATGAAAGATATGTGCAAAGGTAAGAGGGTCATTTATCAATTAATTAATAAATGATAAAAATTGAGCTTAACATTATTTCCCCAAAAATCACAATAGCTTTAATGCCTAAATTTTTAACCCTGTCTTCATAAATTGATTTTTCATTCAAAGCCATAATTTCCGTCAACATCACCCCATGATATCCAAGAACCCTTGTAGAAAGACCAAGTGATTAGAAAAGATGCAGCAAACACAATTCAAGCTCATAAACTCCATTCATTAAAAAGAATTTTTGGTGGTTCCCCAACTATATGTGTGTGTATATATATATATATATATACACACAAGACTCCATAGTTCTGCTTGTTGAGTTTTCCTCTTTCTTTAATTTTGGAGCATTTTTTTAGCAGAAATTTCATCATTTGGATGACATAGGGCATATGTTTACATGGGCTCATATATATCATAATGCTCTCAATGAAGAAAAATGTAACCTCTTGTGAGTCCTAGTAATTTTCTATGTCAAAATTATATAACCATATCTAGGGGTGTAAATGGATAGGACATACTATTTTCCTACTCGTATCCGTTTAACTTTTTAAATATTTGGATATGGATACGGATACGGATATGACGGATATTTAAAAATGATATTTAAATTCGTATCCGTCGAATATTGATCGAATTCCAATATATCCATATTCAATTATAATTATTCAAATGCATTCATATTTTATTAAAATTATCCATATTCAAATTATTATTTTATATTCATATTCGACAATAATTATTTAGATATTTATTTATGAATATCCAAATACGTGAATCTATGAACCTATAATTAATACACATTTTAATTAATAGAAGAAATCATATAATTTTATTAAAAAAGAAAGCAATCAAACGAATAGTATAATTTCTAATTAACAATTGACCTCATTTATTAATTATTAGTACTTATTCATAATAATAATGATATTTAAATATATTAATTATAAAGTCAACCAACAATTATTATGTTGATTAACTTTATTCTTCAATTTTTTTTTCTCTATATTATAATAATTTTTTAGATTTATTCTTTTTTCTTCTCAATTCTTCAATTATAATTTATATATATACACACACACACATATAAGAATTAAGATATTTTTACTGAAAAATATAAATAATATGTTATTTAATAAATATGTATTTGGATTGGATATTAAACGGATTGAATACATATGTATCATATCCGTATCTATTTATAATCGAATATCTACTAATCGAATAAGGATAATATTCACATTAAACGAATACAGATAAATTTTGCATAAACGAATACGAATGCGAACGATAAATAAATTTTTGAATATTCATTTATAGCCTGAGTCATATCCATTTTGACTCCACAGACTATAAGAACATAAAAGATTTTAATCAGATTTAGAGAAAATAAATGAGCAAAGGAGCTCAAGCAATTATATATATGAAAGAATGGGTCCTTGCGAATGTATACATTATAAGTGTCTCAGGAGATTGAACCTTTTTCAAAAGGAAATAAAGTCTAAGATTTAGGATTAGATTCTTTCATTTTAAGGGTGGACAAGGAAAAGTTTTCAGCTACCATTTTGACAACACCTAGTCATAAAGTATAAGTAGCCGAATGAATTAATTAAACTAGTAATTAATTACTAGAAGAGAAAGAAAATATTATATTTTTTGTAGTAGAAAGCATACAGAGTAACTTCTTCTAATGAAGATATATATATATATATATATGTAATTAACTATAGTGGTAGTCATCATGAGTGTTTAGCCAATCTACCCACATTAATCACTAGTCATCAACCCGTACTACACACATTGATAGACTTGGACTGGAGTAAGCCGCCCATTGTGTGGTTGTTGTCAATTTGATTGATAAGCTAGTTGGAATTAACATTGAACTGGACATCAATAGATGTTTATGAATGAATGGTATTTTTAGAATGTGAAGGATAATTTTTTTGAAAAGACAAGTGACAATGCAAAATTTTTATCTAATATTGTATATTAATTGATAATATTAATTGATAATAAATGTATCACTCATCAATTAATAATAATAATAAGTTGAATATAATTTTTGTGATAATTTTTATATGGTTATTTATCATCAAGTTTCTTTTTCTGTGTAGTATCTCTATCTTGTGAAAATAGGCATATAATTACTCTCCTATCTCAATATGCATACGTCTAAAAATTTAATTGAACAATATTTATATTATTTTATATATTTTATAATATTTGTGTACATGTTATTAATAAATACATAATCTATATATGTGCCTATTATAATTGTGAATCATGAACCATGAAAGATATTTATAATGGTAAGGGGTCATTTGTCAATTTAATAAATGACAAAAATTGTGCTTGACATTATTGGTCATTCTTCAAACCACCCTACCCCACCCTCCACCCCCACAATAGGATTGATGTCTAAGCCTTATCGTGCAACTCTTATTCTATATGTGGATTTTAAATTTTAGAGAGGAAAAGATCAAGAAAAAATTCTTTTACAATTCAAGTGATGTAATTTTGTATTTTAATTTTTGTATTTTTGTATGTTTCGTCTCTATATGACTGGTTGTATCAATAAAAAATATACCCATTATTTTTTTAAATTTACAACACTTGGTATAATTTAATATATCTATCTATCTATCTATATATATACAATTTTATTTTTTATTTTAAAATTTTTTAATTTGCTTAAAAGATTAATAACTTCTTTTGTTATTTATTTTTTTATGCTATTTGTGTAATATAATATGAAGATCCAATATATTTATATAAAAGATTTGGGCTAAATGTAATAATTTACTTTTTCTATGCTTTCCTTTTTACATTTTAATTTCATCCTTATATCCTCTCATTAATTTTTATTTGAAAATAAGAGTTTTTAATTACTTTATCATTTTTGTTTAACTTTTTATCGCTAATATCAAACTCTTTCTTTACTTATTCGATTACTAAGTTGTGAGTCAAATTAAAAGGTTTCTTATTAGCTTACATTCTAATATTGATTTTAACTTTATAATTATGTTATTAATTTATTTAATTTTAAATTTTTTTATTTTTACGATCGTAATTTTATCTTGACTTAATTGATGTTTAATCAAAAATTAAAATTAGACAAGATTAGTTTGTAGAGTCAAGTCTTCAACCTGTGAAAGACACGCTAGTTGACGTGGGCTTTAGTAGACCTAATTTTAAGCTTCTAGTCAAGTTTGATGAGTTAGCTGAAAGTGACAATTGAACTTGCCATCAATGATCATTTATGGGTGAATGGTGTATGTACTCCTTAAGATTGTGAACGATGAAAGATATATGCAAAGATAAGAGGGTCATTTATCAATTAATTAATAAAAGATAAAACTTGAGCTTAACATTATTTCATGCCTAAATTTTTAACCCACTCTTCATACATTAATTTTGCATTCAAAGCCATAATAGTTTTACGCATGCCCATACTCTAAAATATTTAGAAGGATGAAACCCTAATTCTATCATATCCTAAAATATCCAAAAGTATGAGACCCTAATCCTACCCTACCCTATCTAACCCAAGACCTTTTGGATCTAATTTATTGGATTTATATTTTTAATGTACTTATTTATTTTCTCAATATATACTATTTGAAATATTATTTGACATACGATAACAAAAAATAATTTTTTTATATTTAATTTAATGCAATCACTAAATTTAAATTATTTAATTTTAAACTTTGTGCTAATTAAATTAACTATTTTACTGATATAAGAGTTAAACTTTATTAATACAATTATCAATTAAACTTTTTGCCAAATAAATTAATATAATTAAAGACAGTTAATAAAAATAGTTTGAAAGCAAAAAAAAAAATTTACATTTAATTTATAAAAACAGTTAATTACTATCTTAGTAAACTTCATTCATTAACAAAATTAATTTTATCAACTATTTTTATAAAAATTATTTATTCCACTATTAATTTTATTAATGAAAAATGTTCAACTGTTGTTATTGCTATTCTAATTTCTTTTAAGAAAAAATTGCTATCCCAATATATTAGCTTTATTAATTTTATTAATTTAGTTAAATTTTTAATGAAAAAACTTATTTCATTGTTACTGTTCATTCACATATTTGTAATTTTTATATATAAAAAGTTTATCATTAATATAAATTTAATTTGGGTATAAACAACTTTTCTGTTCATATATTAAATTTAATTATAAAGTAATGAATAATTTTTGGGTATGGATACATGGTAATTTATAAGTGCAGACTCTACTCATACCCATTATACTACCTTTAATAAGTATAGGTATGGATATGGTGTTATCGTACTCATTTACAAGCCTAAGCCATAATTTTCATCAACGTCACCCCATGATTTCCAAGAACCCTTATAGAAAAACCCAGTGATTGGAAAAGATGCGGCAAATACAATTCAAGCTCATAAACTCCATTCATTAAAAAGAATTTTTGGTGGTTCCCCAACTATACACATATACAAGACTCCATAGTTCTCCTTGTTGAGTTTTCCATTTGCTCTAATTTTGGAGCATTTTTTCAGCAAAAAAAATCATCATTTGGATCACATAAGGCAGATTTTTACATGGGTGCATATATATCATAACGCTGTCAATGAAGAAAAATATAACCTATTGTGAGTCCCAATAATTCTCTACGTAAAAATCATGTAACCATATCCATGTTGCCTCCACAGACTATAAGACCATAAAAGATCTTTATTAGTTTTAGAGAAAATAAATGAGCAAATGAGATCAAGCAATTATATATATATATATATATGAAAGAATGGGTCCCTGCAAGGGAATATATACAATATAAATGTCTTAGGAGATTGAAAACCTTTTTCAAAAGGAAATAAAGTCCAAAATGGTGTCATTTCCTCATACCAAGAATTAGGATTAGATTCTTTCATTTTAAGGGTGGACAAGGAAAAGTTTTCAACTACCATTTTGATAGCAACTAGTCATAAAGCATAAGCAGCAAAATGAATTACTAAGCTTAATTTTGGGTTGCAGTTTAAATTCTCTGTTTCAATAATAAATATTTACATATCAAGTGCATTTTGATCAATAATTAATCATTTTAATGAAAAATTATTTAGTGCACTTAACAAATATAGATAAAGTAGAATAAGAGATGAAACATATTGAATAAAGAATCCAAAGTGAGTTGCTCCAACATAATTTTAACATACCATAGTAATAATTAATGTCAACACTAAAAAATTAGAACTACATCTTTCCATACTTCACTTATATATTATTTTTCATTAGAAAAAGAAAAAAAATTCACAAGGCTCTTATTTTCTTCCTTGACTAGTCCAAAAAATTCAAATAAATGCATGAAATGAATTAAAACACACAAATCCAAAAATGCAGAAACACACCAATGTGCAAAAAACTCCATCTACCTGGAGAGTGTTGCATCAGCAAATTACCTTCAGTAGAAGCTTAAAAACATCAGCATATGCCCTCTAATTCTTACATTTATTTTCTAGAATGAACTTTTGGTTGGATATTCTTTTTGTTTTTTCAATTATATGTTATCAATTCCGTCAATTTTAATGTTGCGGTTAACGTATGAGGTATTTATAATTTCTTCATAGTTATAGATTTTTTTCCAAATAAATTAAACCTTGGAGGATTTAGATCATTAGTCCTAAAAAATATCAAAAATGTATCAATATTCTAAGCATTGTTACTAAGTCATCCATTGTTCATTAGATTCAAAAGAACTTAGCTCTTAATATGTTTAGACATAGAATGTTTCTCTCAAAAGAATATGATGAACAATTCAATCATAAACATTCGAATATAGAAAGCCAAGTTCAAAATAAAAGTTACATTAATGTATTTACTTCTATGCTATAAATAGATACTAGTCTTTAATTATTTTACTATTCTTACTCTATGTTTAGATCTTGTCTTGAAAAAAATACTAAAAAATAAAATTTTTGTACTTCAAATTATGTAACTTTATATTTTAATTATTGTATTTTTTTATATTTTTCATCTATTTATTTCATTAAAATCCTTAATCCAAATTGAGGATTAAAATATAATTTTATAATTTCCAAAGACAAATTATAAGTCTAGGAACTTATAAGCTCCAGACAAATTATAAGTGTTAGAACTTAGGAGGATACTTTAGGTAAACTCTCCGCACAAAAGCATCTTTTCATCCTATGCTAATTTAGAAGAATTTATCTGGTTCAAAACCTTGCCGCCTAGTGGCATATAAAATATTCATTATATAAATAAATCTTTAAAATTTTATTTCGATGATATGGACCATAAATGTGCAATTACTTTGCATACTTGATTTGGGCTATCTTTTTTTATTATGATAGTCACCTCTACCCATGTTTTATGCTAAACTTGACCACAGGTCCTCACCAATGCCTTTTTCATCAAAGGGTTGTTATAATATTCATGCCTGCAAAAGTGATGGGTTCGTTTGACATAAAAATATATTGAATAACCTCAAATTAAATATTTATTCTTTTTGAAAAGAAAAAGATAGTAAAAAAAGTCCTTAAGAGAAGTACTTTATATAACCATCCCCGTTCCCTTAGGAAAAGCACAGGGCATAGCCCCTCTGGCAATGTCCTTCCTATAGTACTTGTCACAATTCACAATATTTATTTGGTTGGAAATGTTATGCATTGGAATTTTGATAGCACAAAATATATGTACATTTTTTTTGGTTGGTTGTGTGATTTTTAAAATTAGAGGAAATAAAATCTAAATCTTTAAAAATCATGAAATTGTATTCGAAAATTATGAATCAAACTATAAAAAAGATTAAGCTCATAATATTGAACTACATTTTGTGATGCATTCTTACTTTTTTAAATAATATATACACATGTAATTATTAATATATAACTCATATGAATTAAAGAAAGAAGATTAAGCTAGACCACTCCATTAGCAAGCAATGCTATCCAAATTCACTTAAAACTTTTTTCCCGCTCCAATTTACCTTTTCGTAATAGGATAAATACTTGCCAGCCTAATTAGGTTTGAATAGAAAAGCCCACAGGACTTGCTGCAGTTGTTAGTATTGATAGACTTTAGCTCGTATGAATTAAAAAAGAAGAAGATTAAACTGAAACAAACGAAAAAAATAAAGCCCACGATAAGTGTAAACAATAAGGCCAAAGGTAAAAGGGAGGCAACGTACAAATTTCTTACTCATTCTTCTTAATTTATTCACATTAACAGCCAACTCTCAACTTAAATATCGAAAAGCTTTTGTTGGGTAAATCTTTAATTAATTGCTTCTTGAATTTTACTATTTTGCAAGGTAGATTAATTTGTGAGCTCATGAGATCTAATCTAATTACTATTAAATTAAATATAATATAAATATTTTAAAATGTTGGATCTTATCAGTCACGAAGGTTCAATGCATGTTTGAGTATATCTCACGATCTTTAAGTATATGTGAAATTAAATAAATAAAAAACTTATATTTAGTACTTTTGTTTCTAAAATAATATTTTTTTAAATAAAATTTATGCATACATGTGTAGTAAAAATTCGTTAGAATTTGAATTATAGACCAAATACATACAAGAGTGAGGGTAATACTGGCGATCGAATTGGTTACTCCACTCTAAAATAACCAAGTTTATGCTTCGGGTTCCTTCCATTTGCAACGAGCCTATTATAATCCTTTCCATGTGTACAAGTATGTACAAGTATGTAAAATTTGAACTCTTTTTAAAACTTTACGTACTATTTCATCAGTGTATATACATATATATATATATTAGAGCCTTGCTTTATCGATTTGAAAATTATTATGAGATATGGTCAGTTGTATTTATAGAAAATACACCCATTAAATTTTTAAGTTTATAACACTTGGTATAATTTAATCTATCAATATATATTTTATTTTTTATTTTTAAAAATGTTCATTTCCTTAAAAGATTAACCACTTCTTTTGCTATTCATTTTTTTATGCTATTTGTGTACTATAACATGAAATCCAGTTATATTTATATAACAAATTTGAAATAAATGTAATAATTTATTCTTTTCTGTATTTTCTTTTTACATTCTAATTTCATACTTATATCCTCTCATTAATTTTTATTTTACTATAAGTTTTAAGCTTATAATTTCTTTATCAATTTATTATTATATTAACTTTATATTACTAATGTCAAATTCTTTTCTTCACTTATTTGATTTCTAAGTTGTGAGTCAAATTAAAGGATTCTTATTAACTTATATTTTAATATTGATTTTAACTTTACAATTATTTTATAGATTTATTTTGATTTTTTAATCTTTATTTTCTTTTTAGTATCTCTATATTTTGAAAATAGGCACATAATTACTCTATATTTCTATGTGCATATATAGCAAAATTTAATTGAACAATATTTATATTATTATATGTGTTTTAGAATATCATTATACATGCTATTAATAAATAAATAATTTATATACATATACTTGTTATGATTGTGAACCATGAAAGATATGTATAGTGGAAAGATATGTATAGTGGTAAGATGGTCATTTGTTAATTTAATAAATGATAAAATTGTGCTTAACATTATTTGCCTTATTTTTTCATTTTTGTGGAAAAAACACAAGCAACAAGATTAATGTCTAAATTTTGGGTGGTTCCCCAAGTACTCATGCGGGACTCCAAAGTTTTCTTGGTTGAGATTCCCATTTCCTGTAATTTTGGAGTATTTTTCTATAGAAATTTCACCATTTGGATCACATAGGGCATATTTATATGGCTGTATATCGTAATGCTCTCAACAAAGGGAAAGGTAGCCTCTGTGAGTCTCAATATGATTTTGTTCCTATTGTTACAAACATATGATTCATGAGAAAATAAAAAAATAGATCGAATTGAGTATGTCTTATTCTTAAAAAGAGAGTTCCACTAGTCAAAATCATACCATCATATCCACTTTTTCTCTGCATACGACTAGGTAGACATAGAATATCTCAGTTAGATTTGGAGGAAATAAATGAGAAAATGAAGATCAAGCAGTTATATACATGAAAGAATGAGTCCTGGCCTGGGAATATATAAATTGTAAGCGTCTCAAGAGATTGAGAACTTTTAAAAGGAAAATAAAGTCCAGGATGGTGCCGCTTTCTCAGACCACGATTTAGGATTAGATTCTTTTATTTGAAGGAAGGTTATGAAATTTTTGAACTTCCATTTTGATAGGACCTGATCATAAAGCATAAGTAACTGAATTGATTACCTAGCTTTGAGGTTGCAGTTTAAACTAGAGGTGTCAAATGGGCCAAGCCGGACCGAGCTAGCCCAACTCCTTTAATAAGTGGTTCACGGTGGTCTCGAGTCAGTCGGCTTGCGGGTCGTTCAATATTCAAACCATGATGGACTGAAAATTAAAAAATTCAGCTCGACTCAAAACCAGTCCACCATATAGGTGAGCCGGTTTATATATGAGCCAGGCCAGGTGGGCCAGCTTGCGGGTTGGCCCGCTAGTTTTTTTTTTTTTTTTTTTTGCACTTTGAAAATAAATTTAAAAATTTCAAGTTTTTATACTTATGTGATTATTAATGTTTTTTCCAACACTTATGATTTTTTAAACAACTTAATAATTTATACTTATGTAATTTAAATATTTTACAGCACTTAAATTTTTATAAAAATTTAGAAATTTATACTTATACTAATTTTTTTAATCAATTAAATTTTTTCAAAAATACCACCAAATAAGGTGGTGAAGGGTTTAGTGTGGATCTCTCTACCCATCATTAATTTAGAAAAAATAATTATGTAGAGGTGGATTTGACCAAACCTCTAAATGCAAAATACATAAGAATAATAAAAATAAATAAATAAACAACTTTGTAATATTTAAACATCTAAATATATTTAATGATAAATCGGTTGTTCACTCAAGTAATCCAAATTGCTCTCGGATTAAGATGTAGTGATTGATGTGGTTTCAAGTCATTTGTCATCGTCTTCTTTAAATTGAGGCAATATGGTTTTCACATTTCTCAAATTTTTGTTTCTATACTCTTGGTGTAGCTAATTCTTTCAAAGAATACAAAACTTGATCAAATCAGGAACGTAATAGCTACTTTCCCTTTTTCTTTTCTTTTTCTTTTTTTAAGTTTATATTCTAATTTATAATTTTATAAATTTATTAATTATATTTCTTACACTAATTCTTAATTTATAATTTTTATAAATTTATAATTTATAATTTAAAAATTATAAGTCCTTAATTATTGATTTATAAATCTATAATTTAATAGATTATAAATTATACATTCTTAATTATAAATTATAAATTTATAATTTTTCAAAATTAATAATTTATATTTTGTAATTTAAAAATTGTAAATTCTTAAATTTTTAAAAATTATAATTTATAATTTAAATTACAAAAATATTGCGGGCTAAGCTGGCTAGCCAGCGAGCTGGCCTATTTAGCCCACAAGTTGGGCCAGCCGGAGGTCCTTCACGATCCACATGCCGAGCCGGTCCCTAGCTGTAAAGTTAAGCTCAGAATTAGTTTTCAAACGAGTCGATCCAATCCAACCCTACCCATATTAAAAAATTAAATGAGCCGAATTGGGCTAGTTTTTTCGCAAGCCAGCTCGGCCCATTTTGACACCCTAGTTTTGATCATCTATTTCAATTTTGTGTCTCTGTGTGTGTGTGTGTGTGTGTGTATCAAATATATTTGATCCACAATCAATTATTTTTGTAAGAAAATATTTGATTCATTTTGCAAATACTCATAAAGTGGAATAAGAGATGAAATATGTATTGAAATAGAGAATTTAAATTGTTTTGCTCCATCATAATTTGAGCATACCATACTCATAGCATCTACGCTCAAAAAGGTAGAATTGCATCTTTCCATGCTTCCCTTATATATTATTTTTCATTAAAAGAAAAAAAGAAAAAAGTCACAAGATTCTTATTTTCTTCCTTGATCAGTACAAAAAATTCAGATAAATGCATCAAGTGAATTAAAACACACAAATCCACAAATGCAGAAATATACCAAAGCGAAACATACTCCATCTACCTAGAATGAAAGTGTTGCACCGGCAAATTACCTCCAGCAAAAGCCTCAAAACATCAGCATATGCCCTCTAATCTTACATTTAAACAAGTTACTCAAGAAGATGGGAAGAAACGCCTTCTCTCCTCATCCAGACTAATCGTCCACACAAGTGCCAGCAAATTTATTTTCCAAAATGAATTTAACTTTGGTTGGATTATTTTTTTTTTTTTTTTTTTTCAAATAGGAGTAAAATGAACATTTTATGTATCAACTCTGTCAATTTTAACGATCGACAGTTAACATAAGAGATATTTATAATTTTTTAATAGCTATAGATATTTTTAAATAAATTAAATCTCAAAGGATGTAAATCATTAGTCCTAAAAATATCAACAAAGAATCAATATTTTGAGGATTGTTCCTAAGTCATCCATCATTCATTAGATTCAAAAGAACTTAGTTCTTAATACGTTAAGACAAAGAACGTTTTTCCTCAAATGAATATGATGAACAATTTAATCGTAGACATCCCAGTATACAAAGGACAATTTCATAATGAAAATTACAATGTATTTACCTTTATGTTATAAGTAGTTACTAGCTTTTAGTTATTATATGATTATATTTGAATCTTGAATTTTAGTGAGGAGAACACAAAGAAATTTTTTTCCACATATCAAATGATGTAACTTTGTGTTATATTTTATTTTTTTTTATTTTTATGTTTTCATCTCTTTTTTCTTATTAAAATCCTTAATCCAAACTAGGGATTAAAATATGAAATTGCATATCTAGATAAAGGCAAATAGCAGTCCCACTATTTAACCATTTTAGCACATTATTCTCTAAAAGTAATTTAAAATTTGGCTTTGTAGTATAAAAGTTTCTATCTTCAGAATTGTTTTTCTTTTTGCCTTTTTTGCCTTTTAACAAGGTACTGTTGCAGCTATCTTGCATGTTTTCAATGTATTAACAATACAAAGAATTGTTATATTAATCACAAAATAATAAGTAATAATATAAAATTCATCACTAATGATAGGTATTAAGTAACAATAATTTTTATTTTATCATTGATAATATCTTTTAAATATGTGATAATAATTTTTTTTTATCACAATATAGCTTAATATGACAAAAACTAATGTTCTTAAATTGTCACTATTAATAATTAGTAACATTCTTATAGTAACAACCTAGTGATAATAAAAATTATTATTATAATTTGTGATAAAAATTTTATTGCTGCTCATCTCAGTATAAATGTGTCACAATTGACATTAATGATGACAACTTAAATACTATTTTTGTTAGTAAAAGTTATTAAGATGACAAAATAAAAATCTTTTGTTATCTTAGTGATAACTTTTACATTGTCATTTATTATTTTATAACCATTTTTTTTCTGCAATATAATTAAATCAATTCTATTTAAATAAAAAAAATATAAAAAAATTCTCATTCTTTTCTCTTTCCTCTCTATTTTGAGCTTTTTATTTCTTCATTTTTATCCAACTATACTATTTCTTTATCTCTTTTCCACTCTAATTTTTTCGGCTATATTATCTTATACAATGAATTAAATTAAATACATTTAAACAATTAAAAAAATAAAATTGCGCTATAGAAATCAAATAAATAACATATGAGAGAAGCAGCGGCATTTGTAAAGTAGTAATTCAGACAGATAGGTATCAACATTCAATCTAAATCCTGTGGCTTGAATACAATCTACAGTAAATCAAAAACTCTAGTTTGCCCCTAATATTTTATTTTTATTACAAGTAGCTCCCCTCTCCAATTTATGCAAAGGCCAAATCAACCCAAAGGAAGAATATACAGAACTAATTATATCAGATTTAAACAAAACATGGTTAACTTATTACAGCTTCCAAATTGAAACAAAGCAAAGCAAAGATTAACATACAAAATATTTCACATGAACCCACCAAATTGAAGCTTTACAATAACATAAGATATGGCACACACTTTGAACAGGAAAATCACTTTGTCAAATGGCTGCATCTTTATTTAGTACCTCTGACAGCTTAAAGCCCCGGCATTTTGCCTATGACTTGAACTTCTACAAACTTGAACCAAGCTTGCCTCCACCTCGTTTTCAACACCAGAATTCCAATGACCCCCCAAAATCCTATGGCAAAACCACCAATTATAAATGAATAAAAACATACCTTATCAGCTGTATCTCTGTTATGCCCTGCTGCATGAGTTTCAACATTCGGTGATGCTTTTGTTGCTTCATTGTTGTGACATTCCCTCGGCAATGGAGCTCCACAGAGTTTAGGATTGCCATCATAAATTGAAGGGTCAAGAAGAGTCTGTAGTTGTGGTCCTGTGGGGATCTGCCCTGATAAATTGTTGTTCGACAAGTTCAAATAACTTAGAGAGGTCAAATGGGATAAACTGTCAGGAATCCTTCCAATTAAATTGTTGTTTGAAAGATCAAGAGAATCCAATGACTCCATTTCTCCAATCTTTTCAGGAATTGATCCTCCCAAATGATTATAGGATAAATTGAGACCAGTCAAGCCAGATAGGTTTGTCAGCTCTGAGGGAATTTCTCCAACAAGATGATTACTTGAAAGATCCAAATTGAAGAGAAACATCAAAGTTGTGGTGTACTCCCACACCAATCCTTTCACCATTTGACTCAAACTCTCACCACGCAACGTGTTATAATAGAAAGCATAAAAAACAGATTCTTTCTTGACCATGCCTGAGAAATTACCGAAGCAGTGTGGAATTTTTCCAGTCAACTTATTGTTTGCAAGATCCATTACTTGAAGATTGGACAATTGACAAAATACAGAAGGAATCGCACCATAAAACTCATTGCTCTTTAGTTTAACAAACATCAAATCAAGCAGGTACTTTCCAATCCATTCAGGTAGGTTTCCTGATAACTTATTGTCTCCAACATCTAGAACCACTAACCGCGTGCAATTCTTTAAAGTAGAGGGAAGTGCCCCTACAAAACTGTTGCTGTTCAAGTGTAACAGCTGGAATGAGTAAGCTCCTCCGATGGAGTTTGGAATGACCCCTGAAATCTCATTGGATGACAATCTTACAACGCTTAAGGAAGAAAAGTTGGACCAACAGTTTGGAAGATTACCGGATAAATGGTTCTTGGACAGATCTAGAGTTTGTAAAGCTCTCATTTCGCATAATGAATCAGGCATTGAACCATTTATCATGTTATCAGAAAGATCCAAGGTTGTCACGCTGGAAGCAAGCTCTGGTATTGGTCCATTGATATGGTTGTGGGATAGGTACAATTCATCCAAATTTATGGAATGCAGCCATTTTGGCAAGGTTCCTGTGATGCTACAATTCGATAAATCTAGAATAATGAGTGCTTTTTGGAATTTAAGCCATGGTGGAAATTGGCCTTCAATTTTACAAGATCCCATCGAGAGGTGTTTTAGTTGAAAAGGAGGCACCCAATCATATCCCACTCTAAATTTTAACAAGTTAAAGTCTAGGATGAGGTATTCTAGCTTTGACAGCTTAGCAAAGTGAGCCTCTGAGAGTATACTGTTGAAGGAATTATAAGATAGATCAATACTCTCAATATCTGATAGTTGTCCCAAAGAAATTGGGATTTCTCCACTTAGTTGATTGTCGTAAAGATCCAACCTTCTCAAGGCTTTCAGATTTCCAAGCGATGATGGGATCGGACCGGATAACTGATTAGATGAAATATCTAATTCAGTTAGCTTAGACAGCTTAGCAAAGTGAGCCTCTGAGAGTGTACCGTTGAAGGAATTATAAGATAGATCAATACTCTCAATATCTGGTAGTTGTCCCAAAGAAATTGGGATTTCTCCACTTAGTTGATTGTCGTAAAGATCCAACCTTCTCAAGGCTTTCAGATTTTCAAGCGATGATGGGATCGGACCGGATAATTGATTAGATGAAATATCTAATTCAGTTAAAGCTGACAATTTCCCAAGAGAAGTCGGAATAGGACCACTGATATTTATATAATAAAGATCAAGATACATCAACTGTTTGACTTCACCAAGCTCTTCGGGCAAATGACCATAAAAAGTATTACCCCGCAAAATTAGACTCTCTAAGTTGTCACTCCAGCATCGGGACAAGTTTTTAAAGGCTCCTGAGATATCCCCATAAAATTCATTTTCCAACAGATCCAATGATTTCAAGTGGCATTTATCCCACATGAATTCGGAGATCCAATCTGCCTTGTGGTGAAGTGAGTTGTAAGCAAGGTTTAGATGGACAAGGTTCCTTAATCTTATAAGAACATGAGGATCTGAAGAGCAATAGGCATTATGTGAAAGATCAAGAAATCTTAGTGAAGTCGTATTCTGGAGAAAGTAAGGCAATTCTCCGTCAAATGAGTTCATACTCAGATCAAGGTGCTGGACGTTAGTAAACGCCGTAGAATTCCATAGAAAATGGCTAGGTAGATTTGTGTGATCAAGTTCACAGTATTGCATTCTTAACACTGTTAAAGAAGGAAGCAAGCTGAGTACCTTAACTAAATCTTTTTCTCTGCTGAGGTAGACATAACTCATATCAAGAAGCTCCAGTGATGAAAGATTAATGATCCATTTGAGATCATCGACTGCCAGGGAGCTTGCAAAACCACCAAGATCAAGCACGCGCAAGCTGGAAAGGTTGCCAATATGGTGCGGAACAATGCCAACAAAGTTTCCATTAGAGAGATTAAGATACTGCAGCCGCTTCATTGATCCAAGAAACGCAGGTATGGTGCTGCCCTGAAAGTCATTGCAGCTTAAGTCCAGATAACTCAAATGCTTCAATTCCAACAGTGAAGAATCAACAATTTCACCTTGTAACATTTTATCATGGTGCCTTGTTTTTAAATTATAAAAGTATGTAATGTTGCCAGGTCTGAGATCGAGCATGATAACATGCCCTGTAACTTGGTCGCACGTGACGCCATGCCATGCGCAACAATCTTCGCCGACCCATGATGATAACCTGTTGGAAGGGTCTGAAAGGCTTGCTTTGAACTTCAGGAGGGCTTTCCTCTCCCCCGCAATGCAATCGGAAGTTGCATTTTGGGCCAAACAGCAAATTGCAAACTCCACAATCAACAAGATGATGGGAAGGAGAACTGCGCAAGAGTACATACTCTTCCCCATATTGATTGATTCAAAAATTAAACCAGTAATTAATTTCTGGAAGAGAAAGAAAAGATTATATTTTTTTGTAGTAGAAAGCATACAGAATAACTTCTTCTAATTAAGACATATACATATAGTGATGATCATTATGAGTGTTTAACCAATTCACCCACATCAATCACTAGTCATCAACCCATAATATACACGTTGATAGACTTGGAATGGAGTAAACCCCCCATTGTGTGGTTGTAGTAAATTTGATTGATAAGCTAGTTGGAATTAAAATTGAAATGGAAATCAATGGTTGTTCATGGATGAATGGTATTTTTAGAATGTGAAGGATAATTTTATTGAAAAAAACAAGTGACAATGCAAAATTTTTATCTAATATTGTATATTAATTGATAATAAATGTATCACTCATTAATTATTAATAATAATAAGTTGAATATCATTTTTGTGACAATTTTTTTGTGGTTATTTATCATCAAGTTTCTTTTTCTGTGTAATATCTCTATCTTCTGAAAATAGGCATATAATTACTGTCCTATCTCAATATGCATACGTCTAAAAATTTAATTGAACAATATTTATATTATTTTACATATTTTAGAATATTTATGTACATATTATTAATAAATACATAATCTATATATGTGGCTATTATAATTGTGAATCATGAACCATGAAAGATATGTATAATGGTAAGGGGTCATTTGCCAATTTAATAAATGACAAAAATTGTGCTTGACATTATTTGTCATTCGCCAAACCACCCTACCCCACCCTCTACCCCCACAATAGGATTGATGTCCAAGCCTTATCGTGCAACTCTTATTCTATATGTGGACTTTAAACTTTAGAGAGGAAAACATCAAGAAAAAATTCTTTCACAATTCAAGTGATGTAATTTTGTATTTTAATTTTTGTATGTTTCGTCTCTTTTTCCTTATTAGAATTCTTTCATCAGTATATATATATATATATATATTTGAATCTTTCTTTACCTATTTGAATAATATTATGAGATATGACTGGTTGTATCAATAAAAAATATACCCATTAATTTTTAAAGTTTATAACACTTGGTATAATTTAATCTATCAGTAGATATACAATTATATTTTTTATTTTAAAAAATTTCATTTGCTTATAAGATTAATAACTTCTTTTGTTATTTATTTTTTTTATGCTATTTGTGTAATATAATATGAAGATCCAATTATATTTATATAAAAGATTTTAGCTAAAGGTAATAATTTATTTTTTCTATATTTTCTTTTTATATTTTTATTTCATCCTTATATCCTCTCATTAATTTTTATTTTAAAATATGAGTTTTTAATTACTTTATCAATTTATTATTTTTTTTAACTTTGTATTGCTAATATCAAACTCTTTCTTTACTTATTTGATTACTAAGTTGTGAGTCAAATTATAAGGTTTCTTCTTAACTTACATTCTGATATTGATTTCAACTTTATAATTATGTAAATAATTTATTTAATTTTATTTTTTTATTTTTTTATCATAATTTTGTCTTGGCTTAACTGATGTTTAATCAAAAATTAAAATTAGATAACATTAGTCCGTAAAGTTAGGTCTTCAACCCGTGGAGGACACGCTGGTTGACTTGGGCTTCAGTAAACCTAATTTTAAGTTTCTAGTCAAGTTTGATAAGCTAGCTGAAAGTAACAATTAAACTTGCCATCAATGGTCATTTATGGGTGAATGGTGTATGTACTCGTTATGATTGTGAACCATGAAAAATATGTGCAAAGGTAAAAAGGTCATTTATCAATGAATTAATCAATGATAAAAATTGAGCTTAACATTATTTTCCCAAAAATCACAATAACTTTAATGCCTAAATTTTTACCCCTGTCTTCATACATTGATTTTGTATTCAAAGCCATAATTTTCGTCAACATCACCCCATGATTTCCAAGAACCCTTGTAGAAAGACCCAATGATTAGAAAAGATGCAGCAAATACAATTCAAGCTCATAAACTCCATTCATTAAAAAGAATTTTTGGTGGATCCCCAACTATATATATATATATATATATATATATATAAGACTTCATAGTTCTCCGTGTTGAGTTTTCCTCTTTCTCTCATTTTGGAGCATTTTTTTAGCAGAAATTTCATCATTTGGATCACATAGGGCATATGTTTACGTGGGCCCATATATATCAAAATGCTCTCAATAAAGAAAAATGTAACCTCTTGTGAGTCCTAGTAATTCTCTATGTCAAAAGCATAGAGCCATATCTAGGGGCGTAAACGGAGCGGACATATTATTTTTATATTCGTATCCATTTAACTTTTCAAATATTTGAATATGGATATGGATATGAAGGATATTTAAAAATGATATCCAAATTCATATTCGTCGAATATCGATCGAATTCGGATATATCCATATTCGATTATAATTATTCAAATGCATTCATATTTTATTTAATTATCCATATTCAAATATTATTTTATATTCATATTCAAATAATAATTATTTAGATATTTATTTATGAATATCCAAATATGTGAATATATAAACCTATAACTAATACATATTTTAATTAATAGAAGAAACCATATAATTTCATTAAAAAAAGAAAGTAACCAAACAAATAGTATAATTTCTAATTAACAATTGACTTTATTAATTGATTATTAGTACTTATTCATATTAACAATGGTATTTAAATATATTAATTATAAAGTCAATTAACAATTATTATGTTGATTAACTTTATTCTTCAATTTTTTTCCTCTATATTACAATAATTTTTTAAATTTATTCTTTTTTCTTCTCAATTCTTCAATTATAATTTATATATATATATATACACATATATGAATTATGATATTTTTATTGAAAAATATAAATAATATATTATTTAATAAATACGTATTCGGATTGAATATTAAACGGATCGAATACATATTTATTTTATACATATCTATTTATAATCGAATATCTACTAATCAAATAAGGATAATATCCACTTTAAACGAATGCAGATAAATTTTTCATAAACGGATATGAATGCGAACGGTAAATGAATTTTTGAATATCCATTTATAACCCGAATCATACCCATTTTGACTCCACAGACTACAAGAACATAAAAGATCTTAATCAGATTTAGAGAAAATAAACAAGCAAATGCGATCAAGCAATTATATATACGAAAGAATGGGTCCATGCAAGGGAATATATACGTTATAAATGTCTCAGGAGATTGAACCTTTTTCAAAAGGAAATAAAGTCTAAGATTTAGGATTAGATTCTTTCATTTTAACGGTGGACAAGGAAAAGTTTTCAACTACCATTTTAACAGCACCTAGTCATAAAGTATAAGCAGCAGAATGAATTACAATGCCTAATTTGAGGCTGCAGTTTAAATTCTCTGTTCTAATAACACAATCAACAATATGATGGGAAGGAGAACTGCACAAGAGTACATATTCTTCCCCATATTGGTTGATTCAAAAATTAAACCAATAATTAATTTCTGGAAGAGAAAGAAAAGATCATATTTTTTGTATTAGAAAGCATACAGAGTAACTTCTTCTAATTAAGACATATATATATATATGTATATATAATTAACTATAGTGGTGGTCATCATGAGTGTTTAACCAATCCATCCACATCAATCACTAGTCATCAACCCGTAATATACAGGTGGCCGAAGAGATGTGTCAAAGTTGTTTTGGCATACAGGCTGTCAGCCACCGCCTGCGTACGGTAGGAGGACTGGGGTCCCCTCCCCTCGGCGGGTTTACCACATTCTATGCCTTTGAGACATAAGTGACAAAATTTAGGTTATTAATGATAGTTGGACCATTATGATCAATTTTGTGTAATGCTGTAAGATTAATTATATAATCAAGGATATGATTATATGTGCTTATGGGTTCAACTGATCGTTATGCTTTAACTTAGAAATGTTGTGATATGTTAAGTTAAATATAAGATTTACAGCATGAATATATTGTGTTTTATGGGATAACACTTTGAACTTGTATCTATTCACAGTTTAGAATTGAGGTTGTTGATGTGTTCAATATCAACATACGACTTATGGCATGTATATATATTACCTTAGTGAAAATTTGTTGAGGTTGAAGCATGTCGTTGTCCTAAATAATTTTGAAAATTTTCTTCTGGGCCTATTGACTATTTTGTAGGTTATGATTTAAAATTGAATTGGTGGCATCTCAACTTAGGAGGTATCATGAGTGGGGCATCACAATTTAATTTATATATTACATGATAGAAGAAATTTTTTGAATTTTAATGCCTATAATTTTCTTTTCAACCATAAATAAAGTCTACTATTTAACTTTTATTTATTGTTAAATTTATAAACTCTTATATTTTTTTTATTTATTACTTAGTTTAAGTTATCAAATCATTTATTTTATTTTTATTTTTCTTTTTAAATTCTATTTTTGCTCATTTAATTTTATAATTTTATAAGATGAGATATATTAATTGTTCTTAACATTTTTTTTTTAATTTTGTTTCATCTTTATTAGTTATAATTTTCTCTCCAACAATTGATAAATAACATCGTTTAATTTTTATTTTATTTAAATTATTACGTATTTTGTATATTTAGCTCATTCGTTGAATCAACTTATTAATTTATTTGTTAACTTTTGCATTTCATCTTTAAATTCTCAATTTTTGTTCATTCAATTTTACTATTGTATAGTATGAGATCTATTATCTGGTTTTATTTTTAAAATTTATTTTACTTTTTAAATATTTATAATTTTGAAAGTATGCCATTTATTTTTTATTTTCTATTCACATGCATGTAGTTACATATATATATATATATATATATTAGAGCCTTTCCTTATGTATTTGAAAACTATTATGAGATATGATCGGTTGTATTTATAGAAAATACACCCATTAAATTTTTAAGTTTATAACCCTTGGTATAATTTAATCTATCAATATATGTATTACTTTTTATTTTTAAAAATTTTCATTTCCTTAAAAGATTAACAACTTCTTTTGCTATTCATTTTTTTATGCTATTTGTGTACTATAACATGAAGATCCAATTATCTTTATATAAAAAATTTGAGATAAATGTAATGATTTATTCTTTCCTATATTTTCTTTTTACATTCTAATTTCATACTTATATCCTCTCATTAATTTTCATTTTACTATAAGTTTTAAGCTTATAATTACTTTATTAATTTATTATTCTATTAACTTTGTATTACTAATGTCAAATTCTTTTCTTCACTTATTTGATTTCTAAGCTCTGAGTCAAATTAAAGGTTTCTTATTAACTGATATTTTAATATTGATCTTAACTTTATAATTGCTTTATAAATTTATTTTGACTTTTTAATTTTTATTATCGTAATTTTGTTCTGATTTAATTCATTTTTAATCAAAAATTAAAATTAAATAAGATCGTCTTCACCTCGTGAAATACACGCCGATTGACGTGGATGGGAGTAAACCCTTCTTTTAGGTTTGTAGTCAACTTTGATTACCTACCTAGAATTGACATTGACCTTGACATTATTTGTCATTCTTCGGACCCCGGCCCCAACCCCCGAACCCCACAATAGGATTGATGTATAATCATTATTGTGCAACTCTTATTTTATATTTGGATTTTAAATTTGAGGGAGGAAAACATCAATAATTTTTTTTTTTTTTTTTTTACAATTCAAGTGATGTAATTTTGTATTTTAATTTTTGTAGTTTTGTATGTTTCATCTCTTTTTGCTTATTAGAATTCTTTCATCAGTATATATACATATATATATATATATTTGAATCTTTCTTCATCTATTTGAATAATATTATGAGATATGACTAGTTGTATCAACAAAAAATATACCCATTAATTTTTTAAGTTTATAACACTTGGTATAATCTATCAAAATATATATATATATAATTTTATTTTTTATTTTAAAAATTTTTAATTTGCTTAAAAGATTAATAACTTCTTTTGTTATTTATTTGTTTATGATGTTTGTGTATTATCGTATGAAGATCCAATAATATTTTTATAAAAGATTTGAGCTAATTATAATAATTTATTTTTTCTCTATTTTATTTTTAAATTATAATTTCATCCTTATATCCTCTCATTAATTTTTATTTTAAAATATGAGTTTTTAATTACTTTATCAATTTATTATTGTTTTAAAGTTTGTATTACTAATATCGAACTCTTTGTTTACTTATTTGATTACTAAGTTATGAGTCAAATTAAAAGGTTTTTTATTAACTTACATTCTAATATTGATTTTAACTTTATAATAATGTTAATAATATATTTAATTTTAATTTTTTTTATTTTTTCGATCATAATTTTATCTTGGCTTAATTGATGTTTAATCAAAAATTAAAATTAGATAACATTAGTTTGTAGAGTCAAGTCTTCAACCCATAAAAGACACGCTAGTTGACTTGGGCTTAAGTAGACCCAATTTTAAGCTTCTAGTCAAGTTTGATGAGCTAGCTGAAAGTGACAAGTAAACTTGCCATCAATGGTCATTTATGGGTGAATGGTATATATACTCGTTATGATTGTGAACCATGAAAGATATGTGCAAAAGTAAGAGGGTCATTTATTAATTAATTAATAAATGATGAAAATTGAGCTTAACATTATTTCCCCAAAAATCACAATAGCTTTAATGATTAAATTTTTAACCCTGTCTTCTTACATTGATTTTTCATTCAAAGCCATAATTTTCGTCAACATCACCCCATGATATCCAAGAACCTTCGTAGAAAGACCCAGTGATTAGAAAAGATGCAGCAAACACAATTCAAGCTCATAAACTCCATTCATTAAAAAGAATCTTTGGTGGTTCCCTAACTATATATATATATATATATATACAAGACTCCATAGTTCTGCTTGTTGAGCTTTCCTCTTTCTCTAATTTTGGAGCATTTTTTTAGCAGAAATTTCATCATTTGGATGACATAGGGCATATGTTTACATGGGCCCATATATATCATAATGCTCTCAATGAAGAAAAAGGTAACCTCTTGTGAGTCCTAGTAATTTTCTATGTCAAAATTATATAATCATATCTAGGGGTGTAGACGGATAGGACATACTATTTTTCTATTCGTATCCGTTTAACTTTTCAAATATTTGGATATGGATACAGATATGACGGATATTTAAAAATGATATTCAAATTCGTATCTGTTGAATATCGATCGGATTCGGATATATCCATATTCGATTATAATTATTCAAATGCATTCATATTTTATTAAAATTATTCATATTCAAATTATTATTTTATTTTCATATTCGATAATAATTATTTAGATATTTATTTATGAATATCCAAATACGTGAATCTATGAACCTATAATTAATACACATTTTAATTGATAGAAGAAATCATATAATTTCATTAAAAAGAAAGCAATCAAACAAATAGTATAATTTATAATTAACAATTGACCTTATTTATTAATTATTAGTACTTATTCATAATAATAATGGTATTTAAATATATTAATTATAAAATCAACCAACAATTATTATGTTGATTAACTTTATTCTTTAATTTTTTTCTCTATATTACAATAATTTTTTAAATTTATTTTTTTCTCTATATTACAATAATTTTTTAAATTTATTCTTTTTTCTTCTCAATTCTTCAATTATGATATTTTTATTCAAAAATATAAATAATATATTATTTAATAAATATGTATTCGGATTGAATATTAAATGGATTGAATACATATTTATCATATCTGTATTTATTTATAATCGAATATCTACTAATCGAATAAGGATAATATTCACTTTAAACGAATGCAGATAAATTTTGAATAAACGAATACAAATGCGAACGGCAAATGAATTTTTGGATATCCATTTATAGCCTGAGTCATATCCATTTTGACTCCACAGACTATAAGAACATAAAAGATCTTAATCAGATTTAGAGAAAATAAATGAGCAAAGGAGCTCAAGCAATTATATATATGAAAGAATGGGTCCTTGCAAGGGAATATATACATTATAAGTGTCTCAGGAGATTGAATCTTTTTCAAAAGGAAATAAAGTCTAAGATTTAGGATTAGATTCTTTCATTTTAAGGGTGGACAAGGAAAAGTTTTCCGCTACCATTTTGATAGCACCTAGTCATAAAGTATAAGAAGCTGAATGAATTAATTAAACTAGTAATTAATTACTGGAAGAGAAAGAAAAGATTATATTTTTTGTAGTAGAAAGCATGCAGAGTAACTTCTTCTAATTAATATATATATAGATATATATGTATGTATGTAATTAACTATAGTGGTGGTCATCATGAGTGTTTAACCAATTCACCCACATCAATCACTAGTCATCAACCCATACTACACACGTTGATAGACTTGGACTGGAGTAAAGCCCCCATTGTGTGGTTGTTGTCAATTTGATTGATAAGCTAGTTGGAATTAACATTGAATTGGACATCAATGGACGTTTATGAATGAATAATATTTTTAGAATGTGAAGGATAATTTTTTTGAAAAAGACAAGTGACAATGCAAAATTTTTGTCTGATATTGTATATTAATTGATAATAAATGTATCACTCATTAATTATTAATAATAATAAGTTGAATATAATTTTTGTGACAATTTTTATATGGTTATTTATCATCAAGTTTCTTTTTCTGTTTAGTATCTCTATCTTCTGAAAATAGGCATATAATTACTCTCCTATCTCAATATGCATATGTCTAAAAATTTAATTGAACAATATTTATATTATTTTATATATTTTATAATATTTGTGTACATGTTATTAATAAATACATAATCTATATATGTGGCTATTATCCATGAAAGATATTTATAATGGTAAGGGGTCATTTGTCAATTTAATAAATGACAAAAATTGTGCTTGACATTATTTGTCATTCTTCAAACCACCCTACCCCACCCTCCAGCCCCACAATAGGATTGATGTCTAAGCCTTATCGTGCAACTCTTATTCTATATGTGGATTTTAAATTTTAGAGAGGAAAACATCAAGAAAAAATTCTTTTACAATTCAAGTGATGTAATTTTGTATTTTAATTTTTGTATTTTTGTATGTTTCGTCTCTTTTTCCTTATTAGAATTCTTTCATCAGTGTACATATATATATATATATATATATGAATCTTTCTTTATCTATTTGAATAATATTATGAGATATGACTGGTTGTATCAATAAAAAATATACCCATTAATTTTTTAAATTTACAACACTTGGTATAATTTAATATATCTATCTATCTATATATATACAATTTTATTTTTTATTTTAAAATTTTTTAATTTGCTTAAAAGATTAATAATTTCTTTTGTTATTTATTTTTTTATGCTATTTGTGTAATATAATATGAAGATCCAATATATTTATATAAAAGATTTGGGCTAAATGTAATAATTTACTTTTTCTATGCTTTCCTTTTTACATTTTAATTTCATCCTTATATCCTTTCGTTAATTTTTATTTTAAAACAAGAGTTTTTAATTATTTTATCAAATTTTTTTTAACTTTTTATTGCTAATATCAAACTCTTTCTTTACCTATTCGATTACTAAGTTGTGAGTTAAATTAAAAGGTTTTTTATTAACTTACATTCTAATATTGATTTTAACTTTATAATTATGTTATTAATTTATTTAATTTTAAATTTTTTTATTTTTATGATCGTAATTTTATCTTGACTTAATTGATGTTTAATCAAAAATTAAAATTAGACAAGATTAGTTTGTAGAGTAAAGTCTTCAAGCTGTGGAAGACACGCTGGTTGACTTGGGCTTCAGTAGACCTAATTTTAAGCTTCTAGTCAAGTTTGATGAGCTAGCTGAAAGTGACAATTGAACTTGTCATCAGTGGTCATTTATGGGTGAATGATGTGTGTACTCCTTATGATTGTGAACCATGAAAGATATGTGCAAAGATAAGAGGGTCATTTATCAATTAATTAATAAAAGATAAAAATTGAGCTTAACATTATTTCATGCCTAAATTTTTAACCCACTCTTCATACATTAATTTTGCATTCAAAGCTATAATAGACCTACTCATGCCCATACTCTAAAATATTTAGAAGGACGAAACCTTAATTCTACTATACCCTAAAATATCCAAAAGTATGAGACCCTAATCCTACCCTACCCTATCTAACCCAAGACCTTTTGGATCTAATTTATTGGATTTATATTTTTAATGTACATATTTATTTTCTTAATATATACTAAAAATATTATTTGACATACAATAACAAAAAATAATTTTTTTATATTTAATTTAATACAATCATTAAATTTAAATTATTTAATTTTAAACTTTGTGCTAATTAAATTAACTATTTTATTGATATAAGAGTTAAACTTTATTAATACAATTATCAATTAAACTTTTTGCTAAATAAATTAATATAATTAAAGACAGTTAATAAAAATAGTTTGAACGCAAAAAAATTTTTTGCATTTAATTTATAAAAACAGTTAATTACTATCTTAGTAAACTTTATTCGTTAACAAAATTAATTTTATCAACTATTTTTATAAAAATTATTTATTCCACTATTAATTTTATTAATGAAAAATATTTAACTGTTGTTATTGCTATTCTAATTTCTTTTAAGAAAAAATTGCTATCCCAATCTATTAGCTTTATTAATTTTATTAATTTAGTTAAATTTTTAATGAAAAAACTTATTTCATTGTTACTGTTCATTCACATATTTGTAATTTTTATATATAAAATTTTATCATTAATATAAATTTAATTTGGGTATAAACAACTTTTCTGTTCATATATTAAATTTAATTATAAAGTAATGGATAATTTTTGGGTATGGATACATGGTAATTTATAAGTGCAGACTCTAGCCATACCCATTATACTACCTTTAATAAGTATAGGTATGGATAGGGTGTTATCCTACTCATTTACAAGCCTAAGCCATAATTTTCGTCAACGTCACCCCATGATTTCCAAGAACCCTTATAGAAAAACCCAGTGATTGGAAAAGATGCGGCAAATACAATTCAATAAAAAGAATTTTTGGTGTTCCCCCAACTATACATATATACAAGACTTCATAGTTCTCCTTGTTGAGTTTTCCATTTGCTCTAATTTTGGAGCATTTTTTCAGCAGAAAAATCATCATTTGGATCACATAAGGCAGATTTTTACATGGATGCATATATATCATAACGCTGTCAATGAAGAAAAATATAACCTATTGTGAGTCCCAGTAATTCTCTACGTAAAAATCATGTAACCATTTCCATGTTGCCTCCACATACTATAAGACCATAAAAGATCTTTATCAGTTTTAGAGAAAATAAATGAGCAAATGAGATCAAGCAATTATATATATATATATATATATGAAAGAATGGGTCCCTACAAGTGAATATATACAATATAAATGTCTTAGGAGATTGAAAACCTTTTTCAAAAGGAAATAAAGTCCAAAATGGTGTCATTTCCTCATACCAAGAATTAGGATTAGATTCTTTCATTTAAGGGTGGACAAGGAAAAGTTTTCAACTACCATTTTGATGGCAACTAGTCAAAAAGCATAAGAAGCAAAATGAATTACTAAGCTTAATTTTGGGTTGCAGTTTAAATTTTCTGTTCCAATAATAAATATTTACATATCAAGTGCATTTTGATCAATAATTAATCATTTTAACGAGAAAATATTTAGTGCACTTAACAAATATAGGTAAAGTAGAATAAGAGATGAAACATATTGAATAAAGAATCCAAAGTGAGTTGCTCCAACATAATTTTAACATACCATACTAATAATTAATGTCAACACTAAAAAATTAGAACTGCATCTTTTCATACTTCACTTATATATTATTTTTCATTAAAAAAAGAAAAAAAAATCACAAGACTCTTATTTTCTTCCTTGACTAGTCCAAAAAATTCAAATAAATGCATGAAATGAATTAAAACACACAAATCCAAAAATGCAGAAACACACCAATGTGCAAAAAACTCCATCTACCTGGAGAGTGTTGCATCAGCAAATTACCTTCAGTAGAAGCTTAAAAACATCAGCATATGCCCTCTAATTCTTACATTTATTTTCTAGAATGAACTTTTGGTTGGATATTCTTTTTTTTTTTTCAATTATATGTTATCAATTCCGTCAATTTTAATGTCGCGGTTAGCGTATGAGGTATTTATAATTTCTTCATAGTTATAGATATTTTTTGCAAATAAATTAAACCTTGGAGGATTTAGATCATTAGTCCTAAAAAATATCAAAAATGTATCAATATTCTAAGCATTGTTACTAAGTCATCCATTATTCATTAGATTCAAAAGAACTTAGCTCTTAATATGTTTAGACATAGAATGTTTCTCTCAAAAGAATATGATGAACAATTCAATCATAAACATTCGCATATAGAAAGCCAAGTTCAAAATAAAAGTTACATTAATGTATTTACTTCTATGCTATAAATAGATACTAGTATTTAATTATTTTACTATTCTTACTCTGTGTTTAGATCTTGTCTTGAAAAAAATACTAAAAAATAAAATTTTTGTACTTCAAATTATGTAACTTTATATTTTAATTATTGTATTTTTTTATATTTTTCATCTATTTATTTCATTAAAATCCTTAATCCAAATTGAGGATTAAAAAATAAAATTGCATATCTAAATAAAGGCAAATGGCATTTCCCCCAATCCCACAATTTCACCATTTTGGCACGTTATCTCTAAAAGTAATTTAAAAGTACTTTACCCAATGACTACTATATATCATAGCACTTTGGATGTCAATCAAGTACTTCAACTAATTGAACTTGTTGGAGCACAGAAAAAGTAATTTAGGTACGAGATTTAACTTATTAAGAATTTACAAATCACATTCATAAGGTTAATGACAAAAATAACACCCAATAAATAGAAAAATAAAACAGACACAAATTTACATGGTTCGACAAATTTCGTCTATCTCTACGAGAGTTTTCTTTTTTCAATTATGATAGAATTTTGCAAGTACATGTCAACCATTGAATTTGGCATGCCCAAACTCAAGCAAAAAAATCTCTTGTACAACCCCTACAATAACTATCAAAGAGATACTCACTCCACCCCTTTATATTGCCCCATTCATACTTACAATAACTACATCGTGAGTATCATAAGTTCAATGAATGTTCTTTTTATCAAGTAATCAAATAAACACCTCTATTTATAATAGAAAATTACTTGACTACTTCACTTAGAACTAGTAAGCCTAATACAAGTCATAATCTAGTCAAACTTGGCATCTCGATAACCGAGTCAAATCCCAATAACCTCTACCTTGACGAGGTTTCTCATCTCAGTAATTGTCTATGACTCCATCGCAAACCAAATCCCTTTGGCCTTCATTTTGTAATAAAATAGGTGATTATATTTGTGTATGGGATTTAAACTTAGAGATATTGTGATATGCCATATTTAAATTTAAGATTTGTAGTATATATGAAACGATGAATGATGGGATCTGTCATGACATGTAAATTGTACTTTTGTTAATGTTTGTTTAACATTGAATCCATTGCTATTTCTGATAAGTTTGGAAAAAAAAAAAAAAAAATTCTAACGGACCCAATGAATGTATTGTGGGTTAAGATTAAAATTGAGTTGAGCGGTACTTCAACTTAGGTGTTATCCCGAGATGAGGCATTACATTAATGTGTATATTTAAGTTTTAAAATTATATATTATGTGGAATTTGAAACTTGTGAATAATAAAATATGGTGCTATCAATTGGTTTACGATGAAAATAAATAATAAATTATTAAAATTTTATTTTTATTTATTAAAAATATAAAAAAAAAAAAATAGTTGGGGGGGTTTTGGAGCTACCCCATCAAGTGGGGGTTGAGCCTCGGATATCAAAAAATGACACCCAAACCCTTGTGCAGGTGCCCCAAGGTGGGGTACCTGACCCCTCAAACTATCCCTAATCCCTAATATCTATTTTTGCAATGCATTTAGGAGCGCAAAAATGATTGCTCCAAGTTATGATAAATTAAAGACTTAATTTGGCCTAACTCGCATTATTTTTAATTTATTCAACATAATCGACCTAATTTTAGTATTAAAATTTTTTTATTTGATCACTTTAGTAACTCTTAAACATTATTGTAATTAAAATTTCAAACCTCTCTTGCTGCAAAACTTAGCATCGTCCCCACTGGCCCAAAGTGACCCCAAATCAGAGAAACATTTACGGATCTCATGTGAAATTGGCTATAACCTATAGTAGAAAGGCGCACCAATTTGTTTCACGCTTTCTTCCAAAAACTTGACAAGTGAATCACGATATTAGCTTTTCAATTAGGATTATTACATCAAACCTTCAAATCAGACATTGCGGAGAGGAAAGGGTGTGGGATGGCGATACTGTACGCGCTGGTGGCGCGTGGCTCGGTGGTGCTGGCGGAATTCAGCGCTACCTCCACTACGGCGAATGCGATCGCGCGACAAATTCTTGAGAAGATCCCGGGAACCAATGATATGAACGTTTCGTACTCGCAGGATCGGTATATTTTCCACGTCAAGCGCACCGATGGGCTCACCGTTCTTTGTATGGCAGACGACACCGCTGGAAGTACGCTTACTTTTCTTATCTTTTAATGTGATGTGTAGGTCTTGTCTTTCGAGTTTTGACCTGAATTGGATTTGGTTATCGTGGACTTTAAGATGTTCGTAATTTTGCTTTTTGAATTCGGACGTTGACAGCTGGACGAACTCAACCTTAAACAATCTCATATGCGATGATTTTCTGAATTTAGTCTTTCTAGTTCATTTATGATCTAAAAAGGTATGTAGGGGTTATTGTAATTCATGCAATTTGCTCGCTTCCATTTGTGCCTCTGTGCCTGGTTTTGATTGATGGATTGTTCTTTCGACTGAAACTGTTCAGAAAGCTTTGATTTTAATTATGTGGATGGATCAATTTATTTTGCCCTTTTAGTCATTATTGCACGATGCTACCATTCTTATAGGGGCATTGCATTTTATTTTCTGATAAGTGGTTGGATAATCAGAAGTCCGGTCTTATCGTTTTGATATTATTGTGGCTTTTGTTCGTGGGCAAGGCTAACAAAATGGAAACTATCTATTCTAATTAAATTGGTTTTGTTCTGCCAGCATCATGTTAATCAGAAGCCTATTGTTAGTTCATTCGGCAATTGCATGATCTGCCCTTCCTATGATGTCATTTGCATGATATGCCCTTTTCCCAAATTGTCATGTGCTTGACTGAAATCTTTTTATCGGACTATGAATCTGTACAGGGAGAATTCCTTTTGCATTTCTTGAAGAAATTCATCAAAGATTTGTCAGGACCTATGGTCGAGCTGTGTTGTCTGCACAAGCATATGCCATGAATGATGAATTTTCAAGGGTCCTCGGCCAGCAAATGGAGTATTACTCAAATGACCCAAATGCTGATAGGATAAACCGACTTAGAGGCGAAATGAGCCAGGTGATGGTCGACCTTCAAATGTTTGGCCTCTCTCTGTTGTTGAATCCTTTTCTTTTGTATACCAAGTCTTAGATGCACTGGGGTTGCCATGTTTCCAGTTTGATATGGTTTTTCCCCAAAATGGTCACGTTCAATTGTTTCTGGTGGTGAATGCATTAGATCTTCATTTGTTGCATTCCTTGCTTCGATAAGGGAGCTAATAAGATTAGATTATTTGTTCAGTATATTCATATGTTATTTCAATGGTTTGCCGCATCTTAAACTTCTTGCTTTTCAATAAAGTGACTGCTAATATTTATAGTTGCCTAGCTCTACCCTTCGTGTGCTTCTATTATGCTATTGACTACTAGCAAAAGTAAAAGTTTATTTGGTTTATTACAGGTAAGAAATGTCATGATCGAGAATATCGATAAAGTTTTAGAGAGAGGCGATAGGTTGGAATTGTTGGTTGATAAAACTGCCAATATGCAAGGAAACACTTTTCGTTTCAGGAAGCAAGCTCGACGTTTTAGAAACACTGTCTGGTGGAGAAACGTCAAGCTGATGTATATTAGTCAAACTCAGCACCTTATTTGTTCTGAAATTATAGAGAACTCTAGCCTGAAAAATAAAATACGGTCTATTAAATCAATTAATCATGTTCTTTTCACTGCTTACTTATAAAATATTTTATAACTTCCAAAGACAAATTATAAGTTTAGGAACTTATAAGCTCCAGACAAATTATAAGTGTTAGAACTTAGGAGGATACTTTAGGTAAACTTTCTGCACAAAAGCATCTTTTCATCCTATGCTAATTTAGAGGAATTTATCCGGTTCAAAACCTTGCCGCCGAGTAGCATATAAAATATTCATTATATAAATAAATTTTTAAAATTTTATTTCGATGAGATGAACCATAAATGTGCAATTACTTTGCATACTTGATTTGGGCTGTCTTGTTTTATTATGATAGTCGCCTCTACCCATCTTTTATGCAAAACTTGACCACATGTCCTCTATCCCATTGCCTTTTTCATCGAAGGGTTGTTATAATATTCATACCTGCAAAAGTGATGGGTTCTTTTGACATAAAATTATATTGAATAACCTCAAATTAAATATTTATTCTTTTTGAAAAGAAAAAAGATAGTCAAAAAAAGTCCTTAAGAGAAGTACATTATATAACCAATCCCCGTTCCCTTAGGAAAAGCAAAGGGCATAGCCACTCTGGCAATGTCCTTCCTATAGCACTTGTCACAATTCACAATATTTATTTGGTTGGAAATCTTATGCATTGGAATTTTGATAGCACAAAACATATATATATAGATATATTTTTTTTTTTTTTTTGGTTGGTTGTGTGATTTTTAAAATTAGAGGAAATAAAATCTAAATCTTCAAAGATCATGAAATTGTATTCGAAAACTATGAATTGAACTGTCAAAAATATGGTACTGTATTCTCATTAATTTCCCTCATAATATTGAACTATAGTTTGTGATACATTCTTACTTTTTTAAATAATATATACACGTGTAATTATTAATATATAACTCATATGAATTAAAGAAAGAAGATTAAGCTAGACCACTCCATTAGTAAGCAATGCTATCCAAATTCACTTAAAACGTTTTTTCCTTTCCAATTTACCTTTTTGTAATAGGATAAATACTTGCCAGCCTAATTAGGTTTGAATAGAAAAGCCCATAGGACTTGCTGCAGTTGTTAGGTATTGATAGACTTTAGCTCGTATGAATTAAAAAAAAAAAAAAAAGAAGAAGATTAAACTGAAACAAAAGAAAAAAAATAAAGTCCACGATCAGTATAAACGAAAAGGCCTAAGGTAAAAGGGAGGAAACATACAAATTTCTTACTCATTCTTCTTAATTTAGTCACATTACCAGCCAACTCTCAACTTAAATATCAAAAAGCTTTTGTTAGGTAAACCTTAGTATCCCTAATAGGGGTGGGATTAAGATTTGAATTTGGGTTTAGGGGTACCCAATCCAATCCTATCAGGTATTTTTCATTTGAGTCGGGTATTTTTAGTCTCCTAAACTCGAACGGGTATTTATGGGACTATCCAAAAATTTGGGAATTGGGTATAAGATATTGGCTTAGGATACCTGACCGGTGCCCCCATTTTATTTTAAAAAAATTAATTATATTATTAAGTATTGCATAATTAATTGAAGTGTTTTGGGCCATCATTTTGGGTTTTAGGTCTTTGAAAAAAACTTGAAAATAATTATAAAGCCCAACCCAAATTGGAAAAGAAATTCAAATAAATAATAATAATTAATTTGTTGATTTTATTTTAGAATTTGTTCAAATGTTTGCATTCAATGCTTTTGCGAGTTGTGATTTGTGATGAAATTTTATTGTGATATTGTGAAAATTTGAAGTGTGAAGTTAGATTGTAAATTTGTGATGAATAGAGGAGGAGGATGATGATGATATTGACAAAACATTAATTGTAACACCCCTAAAATTGGGATTTGATAAAATGAGGATTTAGAAATCAAGAAATTGGTTGGTCGAATTTTAGGGCTCGAAAAATAATAAGAAAGACTTAATTGCTCAGAAATTAAAAGTTTTAGGGTTGAATTGCAATTTGAGAATACTTGATTGACCAACATTTGAAAAATTTTGTGGGTTAAAAGTGGAGTTATTTTAGGTCAACTAGGTGATGGTGAGGCGCTAAGGAGTTGGGGGACTAAATTGAAGAACGCCAAAGCCTTGAAGGACTAAATTGCAGGCTAGAGGACAATTTTAGGGGCCAAAGTTGGATTCCTAATTGCCTTTAAATAACTCATTTTAAACTTCACCCTCCCATTCTTCCTTTCTTCTCCACCAAAACCCACCATCTCCCTCTCCGGCGACGGACCGAAACGAAAAAACTAAGTCTGCCAAAACACTCATCACCTCGGACGTTGACAGCTGGACGAACTCAACCTTAAACAATGTCATATGTGATGATTTTTTGAAATTTAGTCTTTTTAGTTCATTTATGATCTGAAAAGGTATATAGGAGTTGTTGTAATTCATGCAATTTGCTCACTTCGGTTTGTGCCTTTGTGCCTGGTTTTGATTGATGGATTGCTCTTTTGAGTGGAACTGTTCAGAAAGCTTTGATTTTAATTATGTGGATGGATCGGGTTATTTTGCCCTTCTAGTCATTATTGAACGATATTACCATTCTTATAGGGGCATTGCATTGACTATGGACCTATTGACTATCTTCTGGGTTATGATTTAAAATTGAATTGGTGGCATCTCAACTTATGAGGTATCATGAATGGGATGTCACAATTAAATTTATATTTTACATGATAGAAGAATTTTTTTGAATTTTAATGCCTGTAATTTTCTTTTCAACCATAAATAAAGTCTACTATTTAAGTTTTATTTGTTTTTAAATTTATAAGCTCTTATATCTTTTTATTTATTACTTAGTTTAAGTTATCAAATTATTTATTTTATTTTTGTTTTTAAATTCGATTTTTGCTCATTTAATTTTGTAATTTTATAAGATGAGATATATTAATTGTTCTTAATTTTATTTTTTTTTATTTTGTTTCATCTTTATTAGTCACAATTTTCTCTCCAACCATTGATAAATTACATCATTTAATTTCTATTTTATTTAAATTATTACATATTTTGTATATTTAGCTCATTCTTTGAATCAACTTATTAATTTATTTGTTAACTTTTGCATTTCATCTTTAAATTCTCAATTTTTGTTCATTCAATTTGATTATTGTATAGTATGAGATCTCTTATTTGGTTTTTAATATTTTTAAAATTTATTTTACTTTTTAAATATTTATAATTTTGAAAGTATGCCATTTAGTTTTTATTTTCTATTCACATGCATGTAGTTACATATATATATATATATATATATATTAGATCCTTTCTTTATCTATTTGAAAAATATTATGAGATATGGGCGGTTGTATTTATAGAAAATACACCCATTAAATTTTTAAGTTTATGACACTTGGTATAATTTAATCTATCAATATATGTTTTGCTTTTTATTTTTAAAAAATTTCACTTCCTTAAAAGACTAACAACTTCTTTTGCTATTCATTTTTTTATGCTATTTGTGTACTATAACATGAAGATCCAATTATATTTATATAAAAAATTTGAGATAAATGTAATGATTTATTCTTTCCTATATTTTCTTTTGACATTCTAATTTCATACTTATATCCTCTCATCAATTTTCATTTTACTATAAGTTTTAAGCTTATAATTACTTTATCAATTTATTATTATATTAACTTTGTATTACTAATGTCAAATTCTTTTCTTCATTTATTTGATTTCTAAGCTGTGAGTCAAATTAAAGGTTTCTTATTAACGTATATTCTAATATTGATTTTGACTTTACAATTATTTTATAAATTTATTTTGCCTTTTTAATCTTTATTATCATAATTTTATTTTGATTTAGTTGATTTTTAATCAAAAACTAAAATTAGATAAGATAGTCTTCACCCCGTAAAAGACATGCCAATAGACATGGACGGGAGTAAACCCTCTTTTAGGCTTGTAGTCAAGTTTGATAATCTGCCTGGAATTGGCATTGACCTTGACATTAAAGGTCATTCATGAGTGAATAATATTTTGCTTGTATTTTTATTAAGTGACGGATGATTTCACTAAAAAAAAAAAAAAAAAAGGTGCTGATGCAAAGTTTATACTTAACATTGTATGTTAACTAATAATAAATATATCATTAATTAATCGTCAGTAGTAATAAGTTAAACACAATTTTCGTGATAATTTTTATATTTTTACTTATTACTTTATCATTATTTTGTATTTTCTTTGTAGTATCTCTATATTTTGAAAATAGGCACATAATCACTCTGTATTTCTATGTGCATATATAGCAAAATTTAATTGAACAATATTTATACTATTTTATATATTTAGAATATCGTTATACATGCTATTAATAAATAAATAATTTATATACATATAATTATTATAATTGTGAACCATGAAAAATATGTCTAGTGATAAGATGGTCATTTGTTAATATAATAAATAACAAAATTGTGCTTAACATTATTTGCCTTATTTTTAAATTTTTGTGGAAAAAACACAGGCAACGGAGTTAATATATAAATTTTGGTGGTTCCCAAAGTATTCTTGGTTTAGATTCCCATTTTCTCTAATTTTGGAGTATTTTTCTATAGAAATTTCACCATTAGGATCACATAGGGCCTATTTATGTGGCTGTAGAAATCACTTTGTAGAAATACATTTATTCGATTATTAATGTCAAATTCTTTTCTTCACTTATTTGATTTCTAAACTGTGAGTTAAATTAAAGGTTTCTTATTAACTTAGATTTTAATATTAATTTTAACTTTATAATTATTTTATAGATTTATTTTGATATTTTAATTTTTATTATCATAATTTTGTCCTGATTTAATTAATTTTTAATCAAAAATAAAATTAAATAAGATAGTCTTCACCCCGTAAAATACACGCCGATTGACGTGGATGGGAGTAAACCCTCTTTTAGGCATGTAGTCAAGTTTGATGACCTACCTGGAATTGACATTGAACTTGACATTAATGGTCACTCATGAGTGCATAATATTTTGCTTGTGCTTTTATAAAGTGAAGGATGATTTCACTATAAGGAAAAAAGGAAAAAAGTGATGATGCAAAGTTTATACTTAACATTGTATATTAACTCATAATAAATATATCACTAATTAACCGTCAATAGTAATAAATTAAACACAATTTTCGTGATAATCTTTATACTTTTATTTATTACTTTGTCATTAATTTGTATTTTCTTTGTAGTATCTCTATATTTTGAAAATAGGCACATAATTACTCTATATTTCTATGTGCATATATAGCAAAATTTAATTAAACAATATTTATATTATTTTATATATTTTAGAATATCGTTATACATGCTATTAATAAATAAATAGTTTATATACATATAATTGTTATGATTGTGAACCATTAAAAATATGTCTAGTGATAAGATGGTCATTTGTCAATTTAATAAATAACAAAATTGTGCTTAACATTATTTGCCTTATTTTTTCATTTTTGTGGAAAAAATACAGGCAACGGCGTTAATATATAAATTTTGGTGGTTTCCAAAGTATTCTTGGTTTAGATTCCCATTTTCTCTAATTTTGGAGTATTTTTCTATAGAACTTTCACCATTTGGATCACATAGGGCATGTTTATATGGTTGTAGAAATCACTTTGTAGAAATATATTTATTTGATTATTAATGTCAAATTCTTTTCTTCACAGATTTATTTTAATTTTTTAATCTTTATTATCATAATTTTGTCCTGATTTAATTAATTTTTAGTCAAAAATTAAAATTAAATAAGATAGTCTTCACCCCGTAAAATATACGCCGATTGACGTGGATGGGAGTAAACCCTCATTTAGGCTTGTAGTCAAGTTTGATGACCTACCTGAAATTGACATTGAACTTGACATTAATGGTCACTCATGAATGCATAATATTTTGCTTGTGTTTTTATAAAGTGAAGGATGATTTCACTCTAAAAACAAAAAAAAAAAAAAAAAAGAAGTGATGATGCAAAGTTTATACTTAACATTGTATATTAACTCATAATAAATATATCACTAATTAACCGTCATTAGTAATAAGTTAAACACAATTTTTGTGATAATTTTTATACTTTTATTTGTTACTTTATCATTAATTTGTATTTCTTTGTAGTATCTCTATATTTTGAAAATAGGCACATAATTACTCTATATTTCTATGTGCATATATAGCAAAATTTAATTGAACGATATTTATATTATTTTATATATTTTAGAATATCGTTATACATGCTATTAATAAATAAATAATTTATATATATATAATTGTTATGATAGTGAATCATGAAAGATATGTCTAGTGATAAGATGGTCATTTGTCAATTTAATAAATAACAAAACCGTGCTCAACATTATTTGCCTTATTTTTTCATTTTTGTGGAAAAAACACAGGCAACAACGTTAATATATAAATTTTGGTGGTTCCCAAAGTATTCTTGGTTTAGATTCCCATTTTCTCTAATTTTGGAGTATTTTTCTATAGAAATTTCACCATTTGGATCACAAAGGGCATATTTATGTGGCTGTAGAAATCACTTTGTAGAAATACATTTATTTGATTACTAATGTCAAATTCTTTTCTTCACTTATTTGATTTCTAAACTGTGAGTCAAATTAAAGGTTTCTTATTAACTTATATTCTAATATTGATTTTAACTTTACAATTATTTTATAGATTTATTTTGATTTTTTAATCTTTATTATCATAATTTTGTCCTGATTTAATTAATTTTTAATCAAAAACTAAAATTGAATAAGATGGTCTTCACCCCATAAAATACACGCCGATTGACGTGGACGGGCATAAAACCTTTTTTAGGTTTGTAGTCAAGTTTGATGACCTACCTGGAATTGACATTGAACTTGACATTAATGATCATTCATGAGTGAATAATATTTGCTTGTGTTTTTAGAAAGCGAAGGATGATTTCACTCTAAAAAAAAAAAAAGTGATGATGCAAAGTTTATACTTAACGTTGTATATTAACTCATAATAAATATATCACTAATTCATCGTCAATAGT
Source organism: Jacaranda mimosifolia (assembly GCA_018894105.1). Classification (NCBI taxonomy): domain Eukaryota; kingdom Viridiplantae; phylum Streptophyta; class Magnoliopsida; order Lamiales; family Bignoniaceae; genus Jacaranda; species Jacaranda mimosifolia. Next base: position 614,386 of record CM032127.1, read on the forward strand.
AATAAGTTAAACATAATTTTCATGATAATTTTTATATTTTTATTTGTTACTTTATCATTAATTTGTATTTTCTTTGTAGTATTTCTATATTTTGAAAATAGGCACATAATTACTCTATATTTCTATGTGCATATGTGGCAAAATTTAATTGAACAATATTTATATTATTTTATGTATTTTAGAATTTCATTATACATGCTATTAATAATTAAATAATTCATATACATATACTTGTTATGACCATGAAAGATATTTTGTTTCATCTTTGTTAGTTACAATTTTCTCTCCAACCATTGATAAATTATATCATTTAATTTTTATTTTATTTAAATTATTGTATATTTTGCTAATTCTTTGAATCAACTTATTAATTTATTTGTTAACTTTTGCGTTTCATCTTTAAATTCACAATGTTTGTTCAGTCAATTTTATTATTGTGTAGTATGAGATCTCTTATTTGGTTTTTAATATTTTTAAAATTTATATTCCTTTTTAAATATTTATAATTTTGAAAGTATGCCATTTAGTTTTTATTTTCTATTCACATGCATGTAGTTATATATGCACAAGTATGTAAAATTCGAACTCTTTTTAAAACTTTACAAACTATTTCGTCAGTGTGTGTGTGTGTGTGTATTAGAGCCTTTCTTTATCTAGTTGAAAAATATTATGAGATATGGTCAGTTGTATTTATCGAAAATACACCCATTAAATTTTTAAGTTTATAACACCTGGTATAATTTAATCTATCAATATATATCTTACTTTTTATTTTTAAAAAATTTCATTTCCTTAAAAGATGAACAACTTCTTTTGCTATTCTTTTTTTTTTCTTCATGCTATTTGTGTGCTATAACATGAAGATCCAATTGTATTTATATAAAAAATTTGAGATAAATGTAATAATTTATTATTTTCTATATTTTCTTTTTACCTTCTAATTTCATACTTTTATCCTCTCATTAATTTTCATTTTACTGTAAGTTTTAAGCTTATAATTACTTTATCAATTTATTATTATATTAACTTTGTATTACTAATGTCAAATTCTTTTCTTCACTTATTTGAGTTCTAAGTTGTGAGTCAAATTAAAAGTTTCTTATTAACTTATATTCTAATATTGATTTTAACTTTACAATTATTTTATAGATTTATTTTGATTTTTTTCAATTTTTATTATCATAATTTTGTTTTGATTTAATTGATTTTTAATCAAAAACTAAAATTAAATAAGATAGTCTTCACCCCGTAATATACACGCCGATTGACGTGGATGGGAGTAAACCCTCTTTTAGGCTTGTAATCAAGTTTGATAACCTGCTTGGAATTGACATTGACCTTGACATTAATGGTTCTTCATGAGTGAATAATATTTTTCTTGTATTTTTATAAAGTGAAGGATGATTTCGTTAAAAAAATATAAATGACGATGTAAAATTTATACTTAGCATTTTATATTAACTGGTAACAAATATATCACTAATTAATCATCAATAGTAATAAATTAAACATAATTTTTGTGATAATTTTTATATTTTAATTTATTATTTTATCATTGATTTGTATTTTCTTTGTATTATTTCTATATGTTGAAAATCGACACATAATTACTCTATATTTCTATGTGCATATATAGCAAACTTTAATTGAACAATATTTTTATTATTTTATATATTTTATAATATCGTTATACATGCTAATAATGAATAAATAATTTATATACATATACTTGTTATGAGTTATGATTGTGAATCATGAAGGTTATGAATAGTGGTAAGATGCCCATTTGTCAATTTAATAAAAAATAAAATTGTGCTTAAAATTATTTGCCTTATTTTATTTTTTTTTTCGTGGAAAAAATACGAGCAACAGCTTTAGTGTCTAAATCTTGGTGGTTCCCAAAGTATTCTTGGTTGAGATTCCCATTTTCTCTAATTTTGGAGTATCTTTCTATAGAAATTTCACCATTTGGATCACAAAGGGCATATTTATATGGCTGTAGAAATCACTTTGTAGAAATACATTTAAATACAATGAATTCAAATAAACACATTTAAATAATTAAAAAAATAAAATTGCGCCGTAGAAATCAAATAAATAACATATGAGAGAGGCAGCGGCATTTGTAAAGTAGTAATTCAGACAGGTAGGTGTCAACATTCAATCTGAATCCTGTGGTTTGAATACAATCTACACTAAAGCAAAAACTGCAGTTTGCCCCTAATATTTTATTTTCTTGCAAGTAGCCCCCCTCTCCAATTTATACAAAGGCCAAATCAACCCAAAGGAAGAATATACAGAACTAATTATATCACATTTAAACAAAACATGGTTAACTTTTTCTTAAGTTATTACAGCTTCCAAATTGAAACGACGATAACCAGAAACAACAGTTTATTCATAAAACTCCAAAGCAAAGCAAAGATTAACATACAAATATTTCACATGAACCCACCAAATTGAAGCTTCACAATAACATAAGATATGGCACACACTTTAAACAGGAAAATCACTTTGTCAAATGGCTGCATCTTTATTTAGTACCTCTGACAGCTTAAAGCCCCAGCATTTTGCCTATGACTTGAACTTCTACAAACTTGAACCAAGCTTGCCTCCACCTCGTTTTCAACACCAGAATTCCAATGACCCCCCAAAATCCTGTGGCAAAACCACCAATTATAAATGAATAAAAACATACCTTATCAGTTGTATCTCTGTTATCCCCTGCTGCATGAGTTTCAACATTCTGTGGTGCTTTTGTTGCATCATTGTTGTGACATTCCCTCGGCAATGGAGGTCCACAGAGTTTAGGATTGCCATCATAAATTGAAGGGTCGTTAAGAGTCTGTAGTTGTGGTCCTGTGGGGATCAGCCCTGATAAATTGTTGTTCGACAAGTTCAAATAACTCAAAGAGATCAAATGAGATAAACTATCAGGAATTCTTCCAATTAAATTGTTGTTGGAAAGATCGAGAGATTCCAATGACACCATTTCTCCAATCTTTTCAGGAATTGATCCTCCCAAATGATTATATGATAAATTGAGACCAATCAAGCCAGATAGGTTCGTCAACTCTGAGGGAATTTCTCCAACAAGATGATTATTTGAAAGATCCAAATTGACGAGAAACATCAAAGTTGTGGTGTACTCCCACACCAATCCTTTCACCATTTGACTCAAACTCTTACCACGCAACCCGTTATAATAGAAAGGATCAAAAACAGATTCTTTCTTGACCATGCCTGAGAAATTGTCGAAGCAATGTGGAATTTTTCCAGTCAACTTATTGTTTGCAAGATCGATTACTCGAAGATTGGACGATTGACAAAATACAGAAGGAATCGCACCATAAAACTCATTGCTCCTTAGCCTAAGAACCGCCAACAAAGGCAGGTAATTTCCAATCCATTCAGATAGGTTTCCTGATAACTTATTGTCTCCAACATCTAGACCTTTTAACTGCGTGCAATTCTTTAAAGTAGAGGGAAGTGCCCCTACAAAACTGTTGTTGTTCAATTGTAACCAATTCAATGAGTAAGCTTCCCCAATGGAGTTTGGAATGGCCCCTGAAAGCTCATTGGATGACAATTTTACATTTGCTAAGGAAGAAAAGTTGGACCAACAGTTTGGAAGATTACCGGATAAATGGTTCTTGGACAGATCTAGAGTTTTTAAAGCTCTCATTTCGCATAATGAATCAGGCATTGAACCATTTATAAAATTTCGAGCCAAATTCATATATTGTAGGAGAGGTACCATGTGACCAATGTTGGTCGGAAGATGATTTATCATGTTATCGGAAAGATCCAAGGTTGTCACGCTTGAAGCAAGCTCTGGTATTGGTCCATTGATATGGTTGTGGTATAGGTGCAATTCATCCAAATTTATGGAATGCAGCCATTTTGGCAAGGTTCTTGTGATGCTACAATTCGATAAATCTAGAAAAACGAGTGCTTTTTGGAATTTAAGCCATGGTGGAAATTGGCCTTCAATTTTACAAGATCCCATCAAGAGGTATTTTAGTTGAAAAGGAGGCACCCAATCATATCCCACGTTGAGGTTTAGCAAATTAGAGTCCAGGGAAAGGTATTCTAGCTTTGACAGCTTAGCAAAGTAAGCCTCTGAGAGTGTATTGTTGAAGGAATTATAAGATAGATCAATGCTCTCAGTATCTGATAGTTGTCCCAAAGAAATTGGGATTTCTCCACTTAGTTGATTGTGAGAAAGATCCAACCTTCTCAAGGCTTTCAGATTTTCAAGCGATGATGGGATCGGACCGGATAACTGATTAAATGAAATATCTAATTCAGTTAAAGCCGACAATTTCCCAAGAGAAGTCGGAATAGGACCACTGATATTTATATAAAAAAGATTAAGATACATCAACTGTCTGAATTCACCAAGCTCTTCGGGCAAATACCATAAAAAGTATTAACCTGCAAAATTAGACTCTCTAAGTTGTCACTCCAGCATCGGGACAAGTTTTTAAAGGCTCCTGAGATATCCCCATAAAATTCATTTCCCGATAGATCCAATGATTTCAAGTGGCATTTATCCCACATGAATTCGGAGATCCAATCTGCCTTCTGGTGAAGTGAATTGCCAGCAAGGTTTAGATGGACAAGGTTCCTTAATCTTATAAGAACATGAGGATCTGAAGAGTTATAGAAGTTCCCTGAAAGATCAAGAAACCTTAGTGAAGTCATATTCTGGAGAAAGTAAGAAAATTCTCCGTGCAATGAGTTCCCCCTCAGGTCGAGGTGTTGGACGTTAGGAAACGCCGTGGAATTCCACAGAAAATGGCTGGGTAGATTTGTGTTATCAAGTCTACTGGATTGCATTCTTAACTCTGTTAAAGAAGGAAGCAAGCTGAGTACCTTAAATAAATCTTTTATTCTGTTGAGGTTGACATAACTCATATCAAGAAGCTCCAGCGATAAAAGATTAATGGTCCATTCGAGATCATCGACTGCCAGGGAGCTTGCATAGCCACCAAGATCAAGTACGCGCAAGCTGGACAGGTTGCCAATATGGTGCGGAACAATGCCAACAAAGTTTCCATTAGAGAGATTAAGATACTGCAGCTGCTTCATTGATCCAAGAAATGCAGGTATGGTGCTGCCCTGAAAGTCATTGCAGCTCAAGTCCAGATAACTCAGATGCTTCAATTCCAACAGTGAAGAATCAACAATTTCACCTTGTAACATTTTATCACGGTCCCTTCTTTTGACATCATAGCCTATTTTGTAATAATAATCACAGCTTGTAATGTTTCCAGGTCTGAGATCGAGCTTGATAACATGCCCTGTAACTTTGTCGCACGTGACGCCATGCCACGCACAACAATCTTCGCCATCCCATGATGATAGCCTATTGGAAGGGTCTGAAAGGCTTGCTTTGAACTTCATGAGGGCTTTCCTCTCCCCCGTAATGCAATTGGAAGTTGCATTTTGGGCCAAACAGCAAATTGCAAACTCCACAATCAACAAGATGATGGGAAGGAGAACTGCACAAGAGTACATATTCTTTCCCATATTGATTGATTCAAAAATTAAACCAGTAATTAATTTCTGGAAGAGAAAGGAAAGATTATATTTTTTGTAGCAGAAAGCATACAGAACAACTTCTTCTAATTAAGACATATAAATATAGTGGTGATCATCATGAGAGTTTAACCAATCCACCCACATCAATCACTAGTCTTCAACCCGTACTCTACACGTTGATAGACTTGGAATGGAGTAAACCCCCAATTGTGTGGTTGTAGTCAATTTGATTGATAAGCTAGTTGGAATTAACATTGAACCGGACATCAATGGTCGTTTATGGATGAATGGTATTTTTAGAATGTGAAGGATAATTTTTTTGAAGAAGACAAGTGACAATGCAAATTTTTTATCTAATATTGTATATTAATTGATAATAAATGTATCACTCACTAATTATTATTACTAAGTTGAATATAATTTTTGTGACAATTTTTGTATGGTTATTTATCATCAAGTTTCTTTTTCTATGTAGTTTCTCTATCTTGTGAAAATAGGCATATAATTACTCTCCTATCTCAATATGCATACGTCTAAAAATTTAATTGAACAATATTTATATTATTTTATATATTTTAGAATATATGTGTACATATTATTAATAAATACATAATCTATATATGTGGCTATTATAATTGTGAATCATGAACCACGAAAGATATATATAATGGTAAGGGGTCATTTGTAAATTTAATAAATGACAAAACTTGTGCTTGACATTATTTGTCATTCTTCAAACCACCCTACCCCACCCTCTACCCCAAAATAGGATTGATGTCTAAGCCTTATTGTGCAACTCTTATTCTATATGTGGACTTTAAATTTTAGAGAGGAAAACATTAAGAAAAAATTCTTTTACAATTCAAGTGATGTAATTTTGTATTTTAATTTTTGTATTTTTGTATTTTTCGTCTCTTTTTCCTTATTAGAATTCTTTCATCAGTATATATATATATATATATATATTTGAATCTTTCTTTGTCTATTTGAATAATATTATGAGATATGACCGGTTGTATCAATAAAAAATATACCCATTAATTTTTTAAGTTTATAACACTTGGTATAATTTAATCTATCAATAGATATACAATTTTATTTTTTATTTTAAAAATTTTTCATTTGCTTAAAAGATTAATAACTTCTTTTGTTATTTATTTTTTTATGATGTTTGTGTAATATAGTATGAAGATCCAATAATATTTAAATAAAAGATTTGTGCTAAATATAATAATTTATTTTTACATCTTGATTTCATCCTTATATCCTCTCATTAATTTTAAAATATGAGTTTTTAATTACTTTATCAATTTATTATTTTTTTAAAGTATGTATTACTAATATAAACTCTTTGTTTACTTATTTGATTACTAAGTTATGAGTCAAATTAAAAGGTCTTTTTATTAACTTACATTCTGATATTGATTTTAAACATTATTAATTTAATTTTAAATTTTTTTATTTTTTCGATCATAATTTTGTCTTGGCTTAATTGATGTTTAATCAAAAATTAAAATTAGATAACATTAGTTTGTAGAGTCAAGTCTTCAACTCGTGGAAGACACGCTGGTTGACTTGGGCTTCAGTAGACCCAATTTTAAGCTTCTAGTCAAGTTTGATGAGCTAGCTGAAAGTAACAATTAAACTTGCCATCAATAGTCATTTATGGGTGAATGGTGTATGTACTAGTTATGATTGTGAACCATGAAAGATATGTGCAAAGCTAAGAGGGTCATTTATCAATTAATTAATAAATGATAAAAATTGAGCTTAACATTATTTTCCCCAAAAATCACAATAGCTTTAATGCCTAAATTTTTAACCATGTCTTCATACATTGATTTTTCATTCAAAGCCATAATTTTCGTCAACATCACCCCATGATATCCAAGAACCCTTGTAGAAAGACCCAGTGATTAGAAAAGATGCAGCAAAGACAATTCAAGCTCATAAACTCCATTCATTAAAAAGAATTTTTGGTGGTTTCCCAACTTTCTCTCTCTCTATATATATACAAGACTCCATAGTTCTACTTGTTGAGTTTTCCTCTCTCTCTAATTTTGGAGCGTTTTTTTAGCAGAAATTTCATCATTTGGATCACATAGGGCATATGCTTACATGGGCCCATATATATCATAATGCTCTCAATGAAGAAAAATGTAACCTCTTGTGAGTCCTAGTAATTCTCTATGTCAAAATTATATAACCATATCTAGGATGGTAAACGGATAGGACATACTGTTTTCCTATTCGTATCCATTTAACTTTTTAAATATTTGGATATGAATACGGATATGACGGATATTTAAAAATGATATTTAAATTCGTATCCGTCGAATATCGATCGGATTTGGAGATATCCATATTCGATTATAATTATTCAAATGCATTCATATTTTATTAAAATTATCCATATTCAAATTATTATTTTATATTCATATTCGACAATAATTATTTAGATATTTATTTATGAATATCCAACTACACGAATCTATGAACCTATAACAAATACACATTTTAATTAATAGAAGAAATCATATAATTTCATTACAAAAGAAAGCAATCAAACAAATAGTATAATTTCTAATTAACAATTGACTTTATAATTAATTATTAGTACTTATTCATAATAATAATGGTATTTAAATATATTAATTATAAAGTCAACCAACAATTATTATGTTGATTAACTTTATTCTTTAATCTTTTTTCTCTCTATATTACAATAATTTTTTAAATTTATTCTTTTTTCTTCTCAATTCTTCAATTATAGTTTATATATATATATATACACATTTATGAATTATGATATTTTTATTGAAAAATATAAATAATATATTATTTAATAAATATGTATTCGGATTGGATATTAAATGGATTAAATGCATATTTATATATCCGTATCTATTTATAATCGAATATCTACTAATCGAATAAGGATAATATTTACTTTAAACGAATGCAGATAAATTTTGCATAAACGAATATCCATTTAATTTTGAATATCTATTTATAGCCTGAGTCATATCCATTTTGACTCCACAGAATATAAGAACATAAAAGATCTTAATCAGATTTAGAGAAAATAAATAAGCAAAGGAGCTCAAGCAATTATATATTTGAAAGAATGGGTCCTTGCAAGGGAATATATACATTATAAGTGTCTCAAGAGATTGAACCTTTTTCAAAAGGAAATAAAGTCTAAGATTCAGGATTAGATTCTTTCATTTTAAGGGTGGACAAGGAAAAGTTTTCAGCTACCATTTTGACAGCACCTAGTCATAAAGTATAAGCAGCCGAATGAATTACAACGCATAATTTGAGATTGCAGTTTAAATTCTCTATTCCAATAACACAGTCAACAATATGATGGGAAGGAGAACTGCACAAGAGTACATATTCTTCCCCATATTGGTTGATTCAAAAATTAAACTAGTAATTAATTACTGGAAGAGAAAGAAAAGATTATATTTTTTGTAGTAGAAAGCATAAAAAGTAACTTCTTCTAATTAAGATATATATATATATACATAAATATTTGTAATTAACTATAGTGGTGGTCATTATGAGTGTTTAACCAATCCACCCACATCAATCACTAGTCATCAACCCGTACTACACATATTGATAGACTTGGACTGGAGTAAAACCCCCATTGTGTGGTTGTAGTTAATTTGATTGATAGGCTAGTTGGAATTAACATTGAACTGGACATCAATGGATGTTTATGAATGAATGGTATTTTTAGAATGTGAAGGATAGTTTTTTTGAAAAAGACAAGTGACAATGCAAATTTTTTTTCTAATATTGTATATTAATTGACAATAAATGTATCACTCATTAATTATTAATAATAATAAGTTGAATATCATTTTTGTGACAATTTTTATATGGTTATTTATCATCAAGTTTCTTTTTCTGTGCAGTATCTCTATCTTGTGAAAATAGGCATATAATGACTCTCCTATCTCAATATACAAACGTCTAAAAATTTAACTGAACAATATTTATATTATTTTATATATTTTAGAATATTTGTGTACATGTTATTAATAAATAGATAATCTATATATGTGGCTATTATAATTGTGAATCATGAACCATGAAAGATATTTATAATGGTAAGGGGTGTCAATTTAATAAATGACAAAAATTGTGCTTGACATTATTTGTCATTCTTCAAACCACCCTACCCCACCCTCCACCCCCACAATAGGATTGATGTCTAAGCCTTATCGTGCAACTCTTATTCTATATGTGGATTTTAAATTTAATTTTTGTATTTTTGTATGTTTCATCTCTTTTTCCTTATTAGAATTCATTCGTCAGTATATGTATATATATATATATATTTGAATCTTTCTTTATCTATTTGAATAATATTATGAGACATGACTGGTTGTATCAATAAAAAATATACCCATTAATTTTTTAAATTTGCAACACTTGGTATAATTTAATATATCTATCTATCTATATATATACAATTTTATTTTTTATTTTAAAATTTTTTAATTTGCTTAAAAGATGAATAACTTCTTTTGTTATTTATTTTTTTATGCTATTTGTGTAATATAATACGAAGATACAATATATTTATATAAAAGATTTGGGCTAAATGTAATAATTTACTTTTTCTATGCTTTCCTTTTTACATTTCAATTTCATCCTTATATCCTCTCATTAATTTTTATTTTAAAATAAGAGTTTTTAATTACTTTATCAAATTTTTTTTTAACTTTGTATTGCTAATATCAAACTCTTTCTTTACTTGTTCGATTACTAAGTTGTGAGTCAAATTAAAAGGTTTCTTATTAGCTTACATTCTAATATTGATTTTAACTTTATAATTATGTTATTAATTTATTTAATTTTAAATTTTTTTATTTTTACGATCGTAATTTTATCTTGACTTAATTGATGTTTAATCAAAAATTAAAATTAGACAAGATTAGTTTGTAGAGTCAAGTCTTCAACCCGTGGAAGACACGCTGGTTGACTTGGGCTTCAGTAGACCTAATTTTAAGCTTCTAGTTAAGTTTGATGAGCTAGCTGAAAGTGACAATTAAACTTGCCATCAATGGTCATAATTGATATTTTCTGAATTTAGTCTTTTTAGTTCATTTATGATCTGAAAAGGTATGTAGGGTTTATTCTGATTCATGCAATTTGCTCGCTTCCGTTTGTGCCTCCGTGCCTGGTTTTGCTTGATGGATTGTTCTTTCGAGTGAAACTGTTCAGAAAGCTTTGATTTTAATTATGTGGATGGATCAAGTTATTTTGTCCTTTTAGTCATTATTGCACGTTGCTACCATTCTTATAGGGGCATTGCATTTTATTTTCTGATAACTGGTTGAATGATCAGACGTCCGAACTATGTGTTCTACTTAGAGGATAAATAAATGTGATTTTCTCATTAGACTTTTTTTTTAATAAACAAAATAAGAATTTTTTTGTTGATTAATTAATCACTTGCTAAACATAAATTTACATAGAAATTACACTGTAGTTATTAATTGACATTACCAAGAATTTTCTAAATAATTCTTAAATCAGTGATAAGGTATTATGTTTGATATTTTTGACGTATATGTTTTAAAATTGTACAAGAAAAGCAAATAGAACCATTGAGTGATAAATACCTCTATTAACCATCGATTTACAAGGACCTTTTTCCCATGTTTCAAAATTATGTTAAATCCTGCGGTGATTAGCATAAACGCATGGAGGAGAAAAAGGTAATTTCGGTAAGTACCATAGGGCTTCCAGTATTCGGAGCCTCGTAGGTGTCAGCCCCATCGAGGGGTCAAATCCGTTGAGAAACAAATAAAATAAGGACAGGTGGTTGAAGAGATGTGTCAAAGTTGTTTTGGCATACAGACTGTCAGCCACCACTTGCGTGCGGTGGGAGGACTGGGGTCCCCTCCCCTCAACGGGTTTTCCACGTTCTATGCCTTTGAGACATAAGTGACAAAATTTACGTTATTAATGATAGTTGGACTATCATGATCAATTTTGTGTAATGCTATAAAATTAATTATATAATCAAGGATATGATCATATGTGCTTATGAGTTCAACTGATCGTTATGCTTTACTTAGAAATGTTATGATATGTTAAGTTAAATATAAAATATACAGCACGTATATATTGTGTTTTATGGGATAACACCTTGAATTTGTATCTATTCACAGTTTAGAATTGAGGTTGTTGATGTGTTTAATATCAATGGACAACTTATGGCATGTATATATATTACCTTAGTGGAAATTCATTGGGGTTGAAGCATGTCGTTGTCTTTGATGATTATAAAAATTTCTTCTGGGCCTATTGACTATCTTGTGGGTTATGATTTAAAATTAAATCGGTGGCATCTCAGCTTAGAAGGTATCATGAGTGGGACGTCACAATTCAATTTATATATTATACGATAGAAGAAATTTTTTGAATTTTAATGTCTATAATTTTCTTTTCAACCATAAATAAAGTCTACTATTTAACTTTTATTTGTTGTTAAATTTATAAACTCTTATATCTTTTTGTTTATTACTTAGTTTAAGTTATCAAATTATTTATTTTATTTTTAAATTCTCTTTTTGCTCATTTAATTTTATAATTTTATAAGACGAAATATATTAATTGTTCTTAATATTTTTTTTATTTGGTTTCATCTTTATTAGTTACAATTTTCTCTCCAACCATTGACAAATTACATCATTTAATTTTTATTTTATTTAAATTATTACATATTTTGTATATCTTGCTCATTCTTTGAATCAACTTATTAATTTATTTGTTAACTTTTGCATTTCATCTTTAAATTCTCAAAAAAAATTTCATTCAATTTTATTATTGTATAGTATGAGATCTCTTATTTGGTTTTTAATATTTTTACAATTTATTTTACTTTTTAAATATTTATAATTTTGAAAGTATGCCATTTAGTTTTTATTTTCTATTCACATGCATGTAGTTACATATATATATATATATATATTAGAGCCTTTCCTTATCTATTTGAAAAATATTATGAGATATGCTTGGTTGTGTTTATAGAAAATACACCCATTAAATTGTTAAGTTTATAAACCTTGGTATAATTTAATCTATCAATATATGTTTTACTTTTCATTTTTAAAAATTTTTATTTTCTTAAAAGATTAACAACTTCTTTTGCTATTCATTTTTTTTTATGCTATTTGTGTACTATAAAATGAAGATCCAATTATATTTGTATAAAAAATTTGAGATAAATGTAATGATTTATTCTTTCCTATATTTTCTTTTTAGATTCTAATTTCATACTTATATCCTCTCATTAATTTTCATTTTACTATAAGTTTTAAGCTTATAATTACTTTATCAATTTATTATTATATTAACTCTGTATTACTAATGTCAAATTCTTTTCTTCACTTATTTGATTTTTAAGCTGTGAGTCAAATTAAAGGTTTCTTATTAACTTATATATTAACATTGATTTTAACTTTACAATTGTTTTATAAATTTCTTTTGATTTTTTAATTTTTATTATCATAATTTTGTTCTGATTTAATTCATTTTTAATCAAAAATTAAAATTAAATAAGATAGTCTTCACCCCGTGAAATACACGCCGATTGACGTGGACGGGAGTAAACCCTCTTTTAGGTTTGTTGTCAACTTTGATAACCTACCTAGAATTGACATTGACCTTGACATTATTTGTCATTCTTCGGACCCCGCCCCCAACCCCACAATAGGATTGATGTCTAAGCATTATCGTGCGACTCTTATTCTATATTTGGATTTTAAATTTGAGGGAGGAAAACATCAAGAAATTTTTTATTTTTATTTTTACAATTCAAGTGATGTAATTTTGTATTTTAATTTTTGTATTTTTGTATTTTTCATCTCTTTTTCCTTATTAGAATTCTTTCATCAGTATATATATATACACACTTTAATTTAATCTGTCAATATATATATATATAAATATAATTTTATTTTTTATTTTTAAAATTTTTCATTTGCTTAAAAGATTAATAACTTCTTTTGTTATTTATTTTTTTATGATGTTTGTGTAATATGGTATGAAGATCCAATAATATTTATATAAAAGATTTGAGCTAAATATAATAATTTATTTTTTCTATATTTTATTTTTACATTTTAATTTCATCCTTATATCCTCTCATTAATTTTTTATTTTAAAATATGAGTTTTTAATTACTTTATCAATTTATTATTTTTTTAAAGTTTGTATTACTAATATCAAAGTCTTTGTTTACTTATTTGATTACTAAGTTATGAGTCAAATTAAAAGGCTTCTTTTTAACTTAAATTCTGATATTGATTTTAACTTTATAATTATGTTAATAATTTATTTAATTTTAATTTTTTTTATTTTTTTTATCATAATTTTGTCTTGGCTTAATTGATGTTCACTCAAAAATTAAAATTAGATAAGATTAGTTTGTACAGTCAAGTCTTCAACCCGTGGAAGACATGCTGGTTGACTTGGGCTTTAGTAGACCCAATTTTAAGTTTCTAATGAAGTTTGATGAGCTAGCTGAAAGTGACAATTGAACTTGCTATTAATGGTCATTTATGGGTGAATGGTATATTTACTCGTTATGATTGTGAACCATGAAAGATATGTGCAAAGGTAAGAGGGTCATTTATCAATTAATTAATAAATGATAAAAATTGAGCTTAACATTATTTCCCCAAAAATCACAATAGCTTTAATGCCTAAATTTTTAACCCTGTCTTCCTACATTGATTTTGCATTCAAAGCCATAATTTTCGTCAACATCACACCATGATTTCCAAGAACCCTTGTAGAAAGACCCAGTGATTAGAAAAGATGTAGCAAAAACAATTCAAACTCATAAACTCCATTCATTAGAAAGAATTTTTGGTGGTTCCCCAACTATACATACATATATATGTACATATATATAAGACTCCATAGTTCTCCTTGTTGACTTTTCCTCTTTCTCTGATTTTGGAGCATTTTTTTAGCAAAAATTTCATCATTTGGATCACATAGGGCATATGTTTTCATGGGCCCATATATATCATAATGCTGTCAATGAAGAAAAATGTAACCTCTTGTGAGTCCTAGTAAGTCTCTATGTCAAAATCATATAGCCATTTCTAGGGGTGTAAACGGATCGGACATACTATTTTCATATTCGTATCCGTTTAACTTTTTAAATATTTGGATATGGATATGGATATGGATATGACGGATATTTAAAAATGATATCCAAATTTGTATCCATCAAATATCGATCGGATTCGAATATATCCGTATTCGATTATAATTATTCAAATACATTCATATTTTGTTAAAATTATCCATATTCAAATTATTATTTTATATTCATACTCGATAATAATTATCTAGATATTTATTTATAAATGTCCAAATACGTGAATCTATTAACTTATAACTAATACATATTTTAATTAATAGAAGAAACCATTTAATTTCATTATTGCACGTTGCTACCATTCTTATAGGGGCATTGCATTTTATTTTCTGATAAGTGGCTGAATAATCACACGTCCGAACTATCTGCTCTACTTAGAGGATAAATAAATGTGATTTTCTCATTAGACTTTTTCTTTTAATAAACAAAATAAGATTTTTTTTGTTGATTAATTAATCACTTGCTAAACATAAATTTACATAGAAATTATACTGTAGTTATTAATTGACATTACCAAGAATTTTCTAAATAATTATTAAATCAGTGATAAGGTATTATGTTTGATATTTTTAACATATATGTTTTAAAATTGTACAAGAAAAGCAAATAGAACCATTGAGTGATAAATACCTCGAATAATCATCGATTTACAAGGACCTTTTTTCCCATGTTTTAAAATTATGCTAAATCCTGCAGTGATTAGCATAAACGCATGGAGGAGAAAAACGTAATTTCAGTAAGTACCATAGGGACATAAGGACAGGTGGCGGAAGAGATTTGTCAAAGTTGTTTTGGCATACAGGCTGTCAGCCACCGCCGGCGCGCGGTGGGAGGACCGGGGTCCCCTCCCTTCAGCGGGTTTACCACGTTCTATGCCTTTGAATTTTGAAAGTTGGGGGGGCTGCGCGCCTTATCACAAACAAGAAACAATTTTAAATATTAGTTTATTTTATTTAAACACATATAAAATTATAAATTTTTTATTATTACATATGCATGTAGACAATTCATTAAGTTCAAATCTCGATATCAAATTTTATGTGCAAGATTAATATTATTGAGTCAAAGATATCATTTGCATGATATGCCCTTTCCCAAATTGTCATGCGCTTGACTCAATCGTTTTATTGGGCTATGAATCTGTATAGGGAGAGTTCCTTT
This sequence comes from Jacaranda mimosifolia, assembly GCA_018894105.1. Classification (NCBI taxonomy): domain Eukaryota; kingdom Viridiplantae; phylum Streptophyta; class Magnoliopsida; order Lamiales; family Bignoniaceae; genus Jacaranda; species Jacaranda mimosifolia. Next base: position 630,293 of record CM032127.1, read on the forward strand.
CGCATTTCTAGAAGAAATTCATTAAAGTTTTTTCAGGAAAGATTTACTATATTATATGGTAATTTTGGGTTAATTAGATGATTAAAACCTTAATATTATGAATTTGAGACATAAGTGACAAAATTTAGGTTATTAATGATAGTTGGACTATTATGATCAATTTTGTGTAATGCTGGAAGGTTAATTATATAATCAAGAATATGATTATATGTGCTTATGGGTTCAACTGATCGTTATGCTTTAACTTGGAAATGTTGTGATATGTTAATTTGAATATAAGATTTACAGCATGTATACATTGTGTTTTATGGGATAACACGTTGAACTTGTATCTATTCACAGTTTAGAATTGAGGATATTGATGTGTTCAATATCAACGGACGACTTATGGCTTGTATACATATCACCTTAGTGGAAATTCATTGAGGTTGAAGCATGTTGTTGTCTTTGATGATTTTGAAATTTTTCTTCTGGGCCTATTGACTATCTTGTGGGTTATGATTTAAAATTGAATTGATGGCATCTCAGCTTGGGAGGTATCATGAGTGGGGCGTCACAAGTTAATTTATATATTACATGATAGAAGAATTTTTTTGAATTTTAATGCTTGTAATTTTCTTTTAAATCATAAATAAAGTCTACTATTTAACTTTTATTTGTTGTTAAATTTATAAACTGTTATATCTTTTTGTTTATTACTTAGTTTAAGTTATCAAATTATTTATTTTATTTTTAAATTCTCTTTTCGCTCATTTAATTTTATAATTTTATAAGATGAGATATATTAATTGTTCTTAATATTTTTTATTTTATTTTGTTTCATCTTTATTAGTTACAATTTTCTCTCCAACCATTGACAAATTACATCATTTAATTTTTATTTTATTTAAATTATTACATATTTTGTATATTTTGCTCATTCTTTGAATCAACTTATTAATTTATTTGTTAACTTTTTCATTTCAACTTTAAATTCTCAAATTTTTTTCATTCAATTTTATTATTGTATAGTCTGAGATCTCTTATTTGGTTTTTAATATTTTTAAAATTTATTTTACTTTTTAAATATTTATAATTTTGAAAGTATGCTATTTAGTTTTTATTTTCTATTCACATGCATGTAGTTACATATATATATATATATATATGACACACCCCACTCTGGGTGACTCAAAGTTGAGGTACCAAAACGTTCCATTCAATAACTTTGAACCTAAAATACAATACAATAAGCCCTTCAGAACTAGCAGCGGATTCAAACTACAACAAATTTGTAGTACGCAACACATGACTAAATTCGTGTCTCAAAATTTCTAGTTCAACTTAACATAAGCAGCGGAATTTCAAACTTACAAAAGTCGAGAAACTATAACGCAAAGGCCAAGATTCACATTCTTATATAACAAAATATGTACAATCCTTAAATCATCGATATCAAATCCATACTTAACAACCAGACAACTTCCATATATACATTCAGCATCTAATCTGTTACAAAATATACTCCTGTCCAGCCTGGAGTCCAAATTACTTGCTTAGTCCTTGTATGAGAGAATCAAAATAAAAGAGGGCGTAAGTCCAAAGGACTTAGTGAGGGGTAACTGTAAGCATATCAGAAGGAATCTGTTGAGGAAGAATTGACTCAACGGACTATAAATAAATAGCCAAGCGGAACAATTCATCATAAGATCTGACAGATAGCAGTCAATCAGTTAGAAACAATCGAAATCTATCAAAACATATGAAATCCATCACATCAATCTAACAAATCATATCAGAACAATCGTATCAGTCATTTAACAGCTCGTCCTGCTTTAGAGCTAGGAACAACATATCGGCTCGCCCCGCTTTATAGCTGGGGACAACATATCGGCTCGTCCCGCTTTACAGCTGGGAACAACATATCAGCTTGTCCCGCCTTACAGCTGGGAACAACATATCAGCTCGTCCCGCTTTACAGCTGGGAACAACATATCAGATTGGTAACAAATGACAGACCATCAGATAACAAATCAACAGATAACAGAACAAATGGATACAGATTTCAACTGCCGGATGACTCTCCCAAGGGTTACACTTACAAACGATTCAGAACAGTACAAAAATGGCGAACAGGCCCCCAGATAATAGAACAAATAGAATAGATAACAGAATAGTACAGATAACAGATAGGAGATTCTGGGCGCCAGAACAGACAGAAACAAATGCAGAACAGATATAACCCTCACAGGGGTATTCAGAACAGAATCAAATAACCCACACAGGGGTGCTCAGAATAGAATCAAATAAACCCACACAAGGGTATTCCGAATAGAATCAAAATAATCAATAGAGTACGGAACAGAAACAGAAAACCCACATGGGGCTTATCACAATAACTGATAATTAAAAAGAAAGTGCCAGGTTGGCAGGTCCTCACCTGGTTGTAGATTTCTCCTAATAAATTTCAAATTAAACTACGAACGATCAACGCCCAACTCTTCTTTACCTAATCCCAAAGTAATTCATAATAAGAACCTGATTGATAAAATAGTTTCAATAGTCAATTAATGCTCATAATTTTCAAAACTACTACAACCTCCTAGATATGCCAAATTTCCAACAATTTGAATATTTTAACTTAATCATATTCACTACAAATTCTTAAATTCTAAACTTAATTTCTACCAACTTACTTAAATCTCATAATAAATTAGTACTATTACAATAATTACCAAAAATTCTTAAATATCAAAGTATAACCTTCCAACACTACCTACATCCCACAACATTTCATAATTATTAAATAAAATTCATAGTTCCCACATACAAGGTCATATATATTTATATATATCTACACAAAATTCAAAAATAATATAATTAATAAATCTTATAAAATTCGTAAATCAATAACCAATACTCGAAATTAGACATGGTTTATACCGTTGCGATCGTCGGATCGAGAAGAAGAAACTGGGCTCAGGTCGCTGGAGCGCCGCCGCCGCCGCCCGCCGGAAAATTTCCAAAATTAGCAGTCCGACTCCTTTCGAGCTCCTGAGTCCAATGGTGCAATCGGTTTTCAATTCTGAGCTCTGGATTCTCCGAAATTCTCCAAAAATCATGGCCGACCACCTTTCCTCCGCCGCCCCCGTTCGCCGCCGTTCGTCGCCGGAATCTTACATGCAGCGGCTGGAAATTCTTCCCCTCACCTCCTGATTCCCGTTGGTACCCTCAAACGCTGATCCAATCATCGGAAAAGAGGAGTTTCGCCGGAGACCGCAAGTGGGTTTTCTTCTAACTTCTTCCGCCGTCTCGTTTCCGCCGTGCGTGGTGGTGATTCGGTGTTAGGAGTCCTGGAGAGGAGAATGGTAAGGTTAATTGGTATTAAAACTATGGTTGTGGTAGTGGGAAGTTGCGGTGGTGAGGATGACCGTGGTGGAGAGAAAATAAAAGAAAGAAGGAGAAGAAGAAAAATGAAGGAAAAGAAAGGAAAAGGAAGAAAAGAAAGGAAAAGAAGAAAGTGGTGGCTCCTGCAGCTGCCAACGTGATTGTTTGTTTTCTTTTTTTTTTCATTTTTCATTTTTATTATTTTTTTAATTATTATTATTATTTGCAATTTAATCCTAAAAATTCAATTAATCTCAACTAAGCCCCACAACTTATAAAAATTATAATTTAACCTACTTTCTTAAAAATGCTAAATCAAATTTTCATAAATTTTATAAACTAACCCCCAAAATTACATAAAATAATAATAATTTAACAACGGTAACATAAAATCACAAAATTTAAATATATAAAATTTAAATTCAATAAATTTTAAAATTTTGGGGTGTTACAATATATATATTAGAGCCTTTCTTTATCTATTTGAAAAATATTATGAGATATGCTCGGTTGTATTTATAGAAAATACACCCATTAAATTTTTAAGTTTATAACCCTTGGTATAATTTAATCTATCAATATTTGTTTTACTTTTTATTTTTAAAAATTTTCATTTCCTTAAAAGATTAACAACTTCTTTTGCTATTCATTTTTTTATGCTATTTGTGTACTATAACATGAAGATTCAATAATATTTATATAAAAATTTTGAGATAAATGTAATGATTTATTCTTTCCTATATTTTTTTTTACATTCTAATTTCATACTTATATCCTCTCATTAATTTTCATTTTACTATAAGTTTTAAGCTTATAATTACTTTATCAATTTATTATTATATTAACTTTGTATTACTAATGTCAAATTCTTTTCTTCACTTATTTGATTTCTAAGCTGTGAGTCAAATTAAAGGTTTCTTATTAACTTATATTTTAATATTGAATTTAACTTTACAATTGTTTTATAAATTTATTTTGACTTTTTAATTTTTATTATCATAATTTTGTTCTGATTTAATTAATTTTTAATCAAAAATTAAAATTAAATAAGATAGTCTTCACCCGTGAAATACACGCCGATTGACGTGGACGGCAGTAAACCCTCTTTTAGGTTTGTAGTCAACTTTGATAACCTACCTAAAATTGACATTGACCTTGACATTATTTGTCATTCTTCGGACCCCGCCTCCAACCCCCCAACCCCACAATAGGATTGATGTCTGAGCATTATCGTGCGACTCTTATTCTATATTTGGATTTTAAATTTGAGGGAGGAAAACATCAAGAATTTTTATTTTTTTTAAACAATTCAAGTGATGTAATTTTGTATTTTAATTTTTGTATTTTTGTATTTTTCATCTCTTTTTCCTTATTAGAATTCTTTCATCAGTATATATATGTATATATGTATATATATTTGAATCTTTCTTTATCTATTTGAATAATATTATGAGATACGACTAGTTGTATCAATAAAAAATAAACTCATTAATTTTTTAAGTTTATAACACTTGGTATAATTTAATCTATCAATATATATATATATAATTTTATTTTTTATTTTTAAAATTTTTCATTTGCTTAAAAGATTAATAACTTCTTTTGTTATTTATTTTTTTATGATGTTTGTGTAATATAGTATGAAGATCCAATAATATTTATATGAAAGATTTGAGCTAAATATAATAATTTATTTTTTATATATTTTATCTTTACATTTTAATTTCATCCTTATATCCTCTCATTAATTTTTATTTTAAAATATGAGTTTTTAGTTACTTTATCAATTTATTATTTTTCTAAAGTTTGTATTACTAATATCAAACTCTTTGTTTACTTATTTGATTACTAAGTTATGAGTCAAATTAAAAGGTTTCTTATTAACTTTTTTTATTTTTTCGATCATAATTTTGTCTTGGCTTAATTGATGTTTAATCAAAAATTAAAATTAGATAACATTAGTTTGTAGAGTCAAGTCTTCAACCCGTGGAAGACACGCTGGTTGATTTGGGCTTCAGTAGACCCAATTTTAAGCTTCTAGTCAAGTTTGATGAGCTAGTTGAAAGTGACAATGAAAGATATGATTGTGAACCATGAAAGATATTTGCAAAGGTAAGAGGGTCATTTATCAATTAATTAATAAATGATAAAAATTGAGCTTAACATTATTTTCTGAAATGGTGTATGTACTCGTTATGATTGTGAACAATGAAAGATATGTGCAAAGGTACGAGGGTCATTTATCAATTAATTAATAAATGATAAAAATTGAGCTTGACATTGTTTTTCGAAAAATCACAATAACTTTAATGCCAAAATTTTTACCCCTGTCTTCATACATTGATTTTGCATTTAAAGCCATAATTTTCGTCAACATCACCCCATGATTTCCAAGAACCCTTGTACAAAGACCCAATGATTAGAAAAGATGCAGCAAATACAATTCAAGCTCATAAACTCCATTCATTAAAAAGAATTTTTGGTGGATCCCCAACTGTATACACACACACACACACACAAGACTCCATAGTTCTCCTTGTTGAGTTTTCCTCTTTCTCTCATTTTGGAGCATTTTTTTCGCGGAAATTTCATCATTTGGATCACATAGGGCATATGTTTACGTGGGCCCATATATGTCATAATGCTCTCAATGAAGAAAAATGTAACCTCTTGTGAGTCCTTGCAATTCTCTATGTCAAAAGCATAGAGCCATATTTAGAGGTGTAAACGGATTGGACATACTATTTTTATATTTGTATCCATTTAATTTTTTAAATATTTGGATATGAATACGGATATGACGGATATTTAAAAGTGATATCCAAATTCGTATCCATTGAATATCGATCGAATTCGGATATATCCATATTCAATTATAATTATTCAAATGCATTCATATTTTATTTAATTATCCATATTCAAATTATTATTTTGTATTCATATTCAAATAATAATTATTTAGGTATTTATTTATGAATATCCAAATACATGAATATATGTACCTATAATTAATACATATTTTAATTAATAGAAGAAACTATATAATTTCATTAAAAAAGAAAGCAACCAAACAAATAGTATAATTTCGAATTAACAATTGACTTTATAATTGATTATTAGTACTTATTCATAATAATAATGGTATTTAAATATACTAATTATAAAGTCAACCAACAATTATTATGTTAATTAACGTTATTCTTCAATATTTTTTCTCTATATTACAATATTTTTTTAAATTTATTCTTTTTTCTTCTCAATTCTTCAATTATTATTTATATATATGCACATATATGAATTATGATATTTTTATTGAAAAATATAAATAATATATTGTTTAATAAATATATATTCAGATTGGATATTAAACGGATCGAATACATATTTATCATATCCGTATCTATTTATAATCGAATATCTAATAATCGAATAAGGATAATATTCACTTTAAATGAATGCAGATAAATTTTGCATAAACGAATACGAATACGAATACGAATGGTAATTGAATTTTTTAATATCTATTTATAGCCTGAGTCATATCCATTTTGACTCCACAGACTATAAGAACATAAAAGGTCTTAATTAGATTTAGAGAAAATAAATGAGCAAATAAGATCAAGCAATTATATATATAAAAGAATGGGTCCTTGCAAGGGAATATATACATTAAAAGTGTCTCGGGAGATTGAACCTTTTTCAAAAGGAAATAAAGTCTAAGATACAGAATTAGATTCTTTCATTTTAAGGGTGGACAAGGAAAAGTTTTCAACTACCATTTTGACAGCACCTAGTCATAAAGTATAAGCAGCAGAATGAATTACAATACCTAATTTGAGGTTGCAGTTTAAATTCTCTGTTCTAATAACACAATCAACAATATGATGGGAAGGAGAACTGCACAAGAGTACATATTCTTCCCCATATTGGTTGATTCAAAAATTAAACCAGTAATTAATTTCTAGAAGAGAAAGAAACGATCATATTTTTTGTATTAGAAAGCATACAGAGTAACTTCTTCTAATTAAGACATATATATATATATATGTGTGTGTGTGTGTGTGTGTGTGTGTGTGATTAACTATAGTGGTGGTCATCATGAGTGTTTAATCAATCCATCCACATCAATCACTAGTCATCAACCCGTAATATACAGGTGGCGGAAGAGATGTGTTAAAGTTGTTTTGGCATATAGGCTGTCAGCCACAGCCAGCGTGTGGTGGGAGGACTGTGGTCCCCTCCCCTTGGCAGGTTTACCACGTTCTATGCCTTTGGCATAAGTGACAAAATTTACATTATTAATGATAGTTGGACTATTATGATCAATTTTGCGTAATGCTGTAAGATTAATTATATAATCAAGGATACGATTATATGTGCTTATGGGTTCAACTGATTGTTATGCTTTAACTTAGAAATGTTGAGATATGTTAAGTTAAATATAAGATTTGCAGCATGTATATATTGTGTTTTATAGGATAACACTTTGAACTTGTATCTATTCACAGTTTAGAATTGAGGTTGTTGATGTGTTCAATATCAATAGACGACTTATGGCATGTATATATATTACCTTAGTGGAAATTTGTTGAGGTTGAAGCATGTCGTTGTCTTTGATAATTTTGAAAATTTTCTTCTGGGCCTATTGACTATCTTGTGGGTTATGATTTAAAATTGAATTGGTGGCATTTCAACTTAGGAGGTATCATGAGTGGGGCGTCACAATTTCATTTATATGTTACATGATAGAAGAAATTTTTTGAATTTTAATGCCTGTAATTTTCTTTTCAACCATAAATAAAGTCTACTATTTAACTTTTATTTGTCGTTAAATTTATAAACTCTTATATCTTTTTATTTATTACTTAGTTTATGTTATCAAATCATTTATTTTATTTTTATTTTTATTTTTAAATTCTATTTTTGCTCATTTAATTTTATAATTTTATAAGATGAGATATATTAATTGTTCTTAATATTTTTTTTTATTTCGTTTCATCTTTATTAGTTACAATTTTCTCTCCAACCATTGATAAATTACATCATTTAATTTTTATTTTATTTAAATTATTACATATTTTGTATATTTAGCTCATTCTTTGAATCAACTTATTAATTTATTTGTTAACTTTTGCATTTCAACTTTAAATTCTCAATTTTTTTTCATTCAATTTTATTATTGTATAGTATGAGATCTCTTATTTGGTTTTTAATATTTTTAAAATTTATTTTACTTTTCAAATATTTATAATTTTGAAAGTATGCCATTTATTTTTTATTTTCTATTCACATGCATGTAGTTACATGTGTGTGTGTGTATATATATATATATATATATATTAGAGCCTTTCCTTATCTATTTGAAAAATATTATGAGATATGCTCAGTTGTATTTATAGAAAATACACCCATTAAATTTTTAAGTTTATAACCCTTGGTATAATTTAATCTATCAATATATGTTTTCCTTTTTATTTTTAAAAATTTTCATTTCCTTAAAAGATTAACAACTTCTTTTGCTATTCATTTTTTTATGCTATTTGTGTACTATAACGTGAAGATCCAATTATATTTATATAAAAATTTTGAGATAAATGTAATGATTTATTCTTTCCTCTATTTTCTTTTTACATTCTAATTTCATACTTATATCATCTCATTAATTTTCATTTTATGATAAGTTTTATGCTTATAATTACTTTATCAGTTTATTATTATATTAACTTTGTATTACTAATGTCAAATTCTTTTCTTCATTTATTTAATTTCTAAGCTATGAGTCAAATTAAAGGTTTCTTATTAACTTATATTTCAATATTGATTTTAACTTTACAACTGTTTTATAAATTTATTTTTATTTTTTAATTTTTATTATCGTAATTTTGTTCTGATTTAATTCATTTTTAATCAAAAATTAAAATTAAATAAAATCGTCTTCACCCCGTGAAACACACGCCAATTGACGTGGATGGGAGTAAACCCTCTTTTAGGTTTGTAGTCAACTTTGATAACCTACCTAAAATTGACATTGACCTTGATATTATTTGTCATTCTTCGGACCCCGCCCCAACCCCCCAACCCCACAATAGGGTTGATGTCTAAGCATTATCGTGCGACTCTTATTCTATATTTGGATTTTAAATTTGAGGGAGGAAAACATCAAGAATTTTTTTTTTTTTAACATTTCAAGTGATGTAATTTTGTATTTTTGTATTTTTCTATCTCTTTTTCCTCAGTAATTTTATTTTTCTTTCATCAGTATATATATATATATATATATATATTTGAATCTTTCTTTATCGATTTGAATAATATTATGAGATATGACTAGTTGTATCAAGAAAAAATATATCCAATAATTTTTTAAGTTTGTAACACTTGGTATAATTCAATCTATCAATATTATATATATATATATATATACAATTTTATTTTTTATTTTAAAATTTTTTCATTTGCTTAAAAGATTAATAACTTCTTCTGTTATTTATTTATTTTATGCTATTTATGTAATATAATACGAAGATCCAATTATATTTATATAAAAGATTTGAGCTAAATGTAATAATTTGTTTTTTCTATATTTTCTTTTTACATTTTAATTTCATCCTTATATCCTCTCATTAATTTTTATTTTAAAATATGAGTTTTTAATTACTTTATCAATTTATTATTATTTTTTTAACATTGTATTGCTAATATCAAACTCTTTCTTTACTTATTTGATTACTAATTTGTGAGTCAAATTAAAAGGTTTCTTATTAACTTACATTCTAGTATTGATTTTAACTTTATAATTATGTTAATAATTTATTTAATTTTATTTATTTTTTATTTTTTCGATCATAATTTTGTCTTGGCTTAATTGATGTTTAATCAAAAATTAAAATTAGATAAGATTAGTTTGTAGAGTCAAGCCTCCAACCCGTGGAAGACACGCTGGTTGACTTGGGTTTTAGTATACCCAATTTTAAGCTTCTGGTCAAGTTTGATGAGCTAGTTGAATAACAATCGAACTTGCCATCAATAGTCATTTATGGGTGAATGGTGTATATACTTGTTATGATTGTGAACCATAAAAAATATGTGCAAAGGTAAGAGAGTCATTTATCAATTAATTAATAAATGATAAAAATTGAGCTTAACATTATTTCCCCAAGAATCACAATAGCTTTAATGCCTAAATTTTTACATTGATTTTGCATTCAAAGCCATAATTTTGGTCAACATCACCCCATGATTTCCAAGAATCCCTGTAGAAAGACCCAGTGATTAGAAAAGATGCAGCAAATACAATTCAAGCTCATAAACTCCATTCATTAAAAAGAATTTTTGGTGGTTCCCCAACTCTCTCTCTCTCTCTCTATATATATATATATACAAGACTCCATAGTTCTCCTTGTTGAGTTTTCCATAGTTCTCCTTGTTAAGTCAGTCAATAATTATTATGTTGATTAACTTTATTCTTCAATTTTTTTCTCTATATTACAATAATTTTTTAAATTTATTCTTTTTTCTTCTCAATTCTTCAATTATAATTTATATATATACATATATGAATTATGATATTTTTATTGAAAAATATAAATAATATAGTATTTAATAAATACGTATTTAGACTGGATATTAAACAGATCGAATACATATTTATCATGTTTATATCTATTTATAATCGAATATTTATTAATTGAACAAGGATAACATCCACTTTAAATGAATGCAGATAAACTTTGCATAAACGGATACAAATGCGAATGGTAAATAAATTTTTGAATATCCATTTATAACCTGAGTCATACCCATTTTGACTCCACAAACTATAAGAACATAAAAGATCTTAATCAGATTTAGAGAAAATAAATGAGCAAAGGAGATCAAGCAATTATATATATAAAGGAATGGGTCCTTGCAAGGGAATATATACATTATAAGTGTCTCAGGAGATTGAACCTTTTTCAAAAGGAAATAAAGTCTAAGATTTAGGATTGGATTCTTTCATTTTAAGGGTGGACAAGGAAAAGTTTTCAACTACCATTTTGACGGCACCTAGTCATAAAGTATAAGCAGCAGAATAAATTACAACGCCTAATTTGAGGTTGCAGTTTAAATTCTTTGTTCTAATAACACAATCAACAAGATGATGGGAAGGAGAACTGCACAAGAGTACATATTCTTCCCCATATTGATTGATTCAAAAATTAAACCACTAATTAATTTCTAGGAGAGAAAGAAACGATCATATTTTTTGTATTAGAAAGCATATAGAGTAACTTCTTCTAATTAAGACATATATATATATATGTAATTAACTATAGTGGTGGTCATCATGAGTGTTTAACCAATCCATCCACATCAATCACTAGTCATCAACCCGTAATATACAGGTGGCGGAAGAGATGAGTCAAAGTTATTTTGGCATATAGGCTGCTAGCCACCGTCGGCATGCAGTGGGAGGACTGGGGTCCCCTCCCCTCAGCGGGTTTACCACATTCTATGCCTTTGAGACATAAGTGACAAAATTTAGGTTATTAATGATAGTTGGACTATTATGATCAATTTTGTGTAATGTTGTAAGATTAATTATATAATCAAGGATATGATTATATGTGCTTATGGGTTCAACTAATCGTTATGCTTTAACTCAGAAATGTTGTGATATGTTAAGTTAAATATAAGATTTACAACATGTATATATTGTGTTTTATGGGATAATACTTTGAACTTGTATCTATTCACAGTTTAGAATTGAGGTTGTTGATGTGTTCAATATCAACAGATGACTTATGGCATGTATATATATTACCTTAGTGGAAATTCATTGAGGCTGAAGCATGTCGTTGTCTTTGATGATTTTGAAATTTTTTTTCTGGGCCTATTGACTATCTTATGGGTTATGATTTACAATTGAATTGGTGGCATCTCAACTTAGGAGGTATCATGAGTGGGGCGTCACAATTTAATTTATATATTACATGATAGAAGAAATTTTTTGAATTTTAATGCCTGTAATTTTCTTTTCAACCATAAATAAAGTCTACTATTTAACTTTTATTTGTTGTTAAATTTATAAACTGTTATATCTTTTTATTTATTACTTAGTTTAAGTTATCAAATCATATTTTTATTTTTGTTTTTAAATTCTATTTTTGCTCATTTAATTTTATAATTTTATAAGATGAGATATATTAATTGTTCTTAATATTTTTTTTTTATTTTGTTTCATCTTTATTAGTTACAATTTTCTCTCCAATCATTGATAAATTACATCATTTAATTTTTATTTTATTTAAATTATTACATATTTTTTATATTTAGCTCATTCTTTGAAATAACTTATTAATATATTTGTAACTGTTGCATTTCATCTTTAAATTCTCAATTTTTGTTCATTCAATTTGATTATTGTATAGCATGAGATCTCTTATTTGGTTTTTACTATTTTTAATATTTTTTATTTTTTAAATATTTATGCCATTTAGTTTTTATTTTCTATTCACATGCATTTTGTTACATATATATATATATATATATATTATAGCTTTTCTTTGTCTATTTGAAAAATATTATGAGATATGCTCGGTTGTATTTATAAAAAATACACCCATTAAATTTTTAAGTTTATAACCCTTGGTATAATTTAATCTATCAATATATGTTTTACTTTTTATTTTTAAAAATTTTCATTTCCTTAAAAGATTAACAACTTCTTTTGCTATTCATTTTTTTATGCTATTTGTGTACTATAACGTGAAGATCCAATTAAATTTATATAAAAAATTTGAGATAAATGCAATAATTTATTCTTTTCTATATTTTCTTTTTACATTCTAATTTCATACTTATATCCTCTCATTAATTTCCATTTTACTATAAGTTTTAAGTTTATAATTACTTTGTCAATTTATTATTATATTAATTTTGTATTACTAATGTCAAATTCTTTTCTTCACTTATTTGATTTCTAAGCTGTGAGTCAAATTAAAGGTCTCTTATTAATTTATATTCTAATATTAATTTTAACTTTATAATTATTTTATATATTTATTTTGATTTTTTAATCTTTATTATCGTAATTTTGTTTTGATTTAATTAATTTTTTATTAAAAATTAAAATTATATGAAATAGTCTTCACCCCGTAAAATACACGCCGATTGACGTGGACGGGAGTAAACCCTCTTTTAGGCTTGTAGTCAAGTTTGATAAGCTATCTGGAATTGACATTGAACTTGACACTAATGACCATTCATGAGCAAATAGTATTTTACTTGTGTTTTTAGAAAGTGAAAGATGATTTCACTCTAAAAAAAAAAGTGATGATCCAAAATTTATACTTAACATTGTCTATTAACTAATAATAAATATATCACTAATTAATCGTCAATAGTAATAAGTTAAACACAATTTTTTGTGATAATTTTTATATTTCTATTTATTATTTTATCATTAATTTTTTTTTTGTCGTATCTCTATTTTTGAAAATAGGCACATAATTACTCTATATTTCTATGTGCATATAAAGCAAAATTTAATCGAACAATATTTATATTATTTTATATATTTTAGAATATCGTTATACATGCTATTAATAAATAAATAAATTATTTATATACATATACTTGTTATGATTGTGAACCATGAAAGATATGTATAGTGGTAAGATGGTCATTGTCAATTTAATAAATAATAAAATTATGCTTAACATTATTTTTCTTATTTTTTCATTTTTGTGGAAAAAACACAAGCAGCAGGGTTAATGTCTAAATTTTGAACATTGATTTTGCTCTCGGAAGATTTAGAGGAAATAAATGAGAAAATAAAGATCGAGTAGTTTTACGCATGAAAGAACGAGTCCGGGTCACGGAATATATAAATTGTAAGTGTCTCAAGAGATTGAGAACCTTTAAAAAGAAAATAAAGTCCAGGATGGTGCCGCTTTCTCAGACCAAGATTTAGGATTAGATTCTTCTATTTGAAGGATGGAGAAGAAAAATTTTTAACTTCCATTTTGATAGTACCTGATCATAAAGCATAAGTAACTGAATTGATTTCCTGGCTTTGAGGTTGTAGTTTAGACTAGAAGTGTCAAATGAGTCGGGTAGGGCCGGCCCGGCTGACTCCTTTAATAGGCAATTCACGATGGTCCCGAGTCGAGCCAACTCGCGAGCCGTTCAATATTCGGACCATGACGGGCTAAAAATTGAAAAATTCAGCTTGGCTCAAAATCAGTCCACCATATAGGTGAGCCGGTTTATACATGAGCCAGATTAGGCGGGCCGGCTTGCGGGTTGGCCCGCGAGTTTTTTCTTTTTAATTTGAAAATAAATTTTAAATTTTAAATTTTTATATTTATGTGATTATTAATATTTTTTTCAACACTTATACTTTTTTAAATGATTTAATAATTTATACTTATGTGATTTTAAATATTTTACTACATTTAAATTTTTATAAAAACTTAGAAATTTATATTTATAATAATTTTTTAATCATTTAATTTTTTCTAAAAACACCATCAAATAAGGTGGTGAGGGGTTCTGCATGGACCCCTCTACCCACCATTAATTTAGAAAAAATAATTATATGGAGGTGGATTCAACCAAACTTCTAAATGAAACTATATAATAAAAATAAAAAGAAATAAGCAATTTTGTAATATCTAAACATTTAAATATGTTCAATGATAAACCGATTGTTCACTCAAGTAATCTAAATCACTCCCGAATTGAGACGCGGTGGTGGATATGGTTTCAAGCGATTCGTCATCATCTTCTTCAAATTGAGGCAACAAGATTTTCACATTTCTCAAAAAAAAAAAAAAATTCTATACTCTTGATCTAGCTGATCCTTCAAAAGAATACAAGACTTGATCAAATTGAGATTGTAACGGCTACTTTTTCTTTTTTTTTTCTTTTTCTTTTTTTAATTTTATATTATAATTTATATTTTTTATAAATTTATAAATTATATTTCTTATATTAATTCTTAATTTGTAAGTTTTGTAAATTTATAATTTAAAAATTATAAGTCCCTAATTATTGATTTATAAATTTATAAATTTATAAATTAATAAATTATAAATTATACATTCTTAATTATAAATTAATAATTTATAATTTGTAATTTAAAAATTGTAAATTTCTAAATTTTTAAAAATTATAATTTATAATTTAACTTAAAAAAATATTGCGGGCTAGCCCGCGAGCCGGCCCCTTTAGCCCACAAGTTAGGCCAGCCAGCGGTCCTAACGGTCCTTCACGGTCCACTGGCAGAGCCGGTCCTGAGCTGAAATGAGCTGCAAAATATCAACTCAGGATGGGGTTTCCAACGAGTCGGTCCAGCTCAACCCAACCCATATTAAAAAATTAAACGAGCCAAGCTAGGCTGGGTTTTTTGCGAGCCGGCCCGGCCCATTTTGACACATCTAGTTTAGACCATCTGTTTCAATTCTGTGTCTGTATATATATCAAATGTATTTGATCAACAATCAATTATTTTTGTAAGAAAATATTTAATACACTTAGCAAATACACCTAAAATGAAATAAGAAATGAAACATGTATTGAAATAGAGAATTTAAAATGTTTTGCTTCGTCATAATTTGAACATACCA
Organism: Jacaranda mimosifolia; assembly: GCA_018894105.1. NCBI lineage: Eukaryota > Viridiplantae > Streptophyta > Magnoliopsida > Lamiales > Bignoniaceae > Jacaranda > Jacaranda mimosifolia. The sequence continues at coordinate 646,270 of CM032127.1, forward strand.
TACTCATAGCATCAACACTAAAAAAAGGTAGAATTGCATCTTTACATGCTTCACTTATATATTATTTTTCATTAAAAGAAAAAAAGAAAAAAAATCGCAAGATTCTTATTTTCTTCCTTGATCAGTACAAAAAATTCAGATAAATGCATCAAGTGGATTAAAACACACAAATCCACAAACGCAGAAACATACCAAAGTGAAACACACTCCATCTACCTGGAATGAAAGTGTTGCACCGACAAATTACCTCCAGCAGAATCCTCAAAACATCAGCATTGCTCTCTAATCTTACATTCAAACAAGTTACTCAAGTAGATGGGAAGAAACGCCTTCTCTCCTCATCCAGACTAATCGTCCACATAAGGGCCAGCAAATTTATTTTCTAAAATGAATTTAACTTTGGTTGGATTTTTTTTCCCCCCTTTTCAGATAGGAATAAAATGAACATTTTGTGTATCAACTCTGTCAATTTTAATGAACATTTAGTTTTAAATGAACTTTTTTTTTTTCAGATAGGAATAAAATGAACATTTAGTTTTAATGAGCGACAATTGACATAAGAGATATTTATAATTTTTTCATAGCTATAGATATTTTTAAATAAATTAAACCTCAAAACATGTAAACCATTAGTCCTAAAAAATATCAACAAAGAATCAATATTCTGAGCATTGTTACTAAGTCAGCCATCTTTCATTAGATTCAAAAGACCTTAGTTCTTAATATGTTAAGACATAGAACGTTTTTCCTCAAAAGAATATGATGAACAATTCAATCGTAGACATCCCAATATAAAAAGGACAATTTCATAATGAAAATTATAATGTATTTACCTTTATGTTATAAGTAGTTACTAGCTTTTAGTTATTGTATGATTATATTTGAATCTTGAATTTTAGTGAAGAGAACACAGAGAAATTTTTTTCCACATATCAAATGATGTAACTTTGTGTTATAATTTAATTTTTTATTTTTATATTTTCATCTCTTTTTTCTTATTAAAATCCTTAATCCAAACTAGGGATTAAAATATGAAATTGCATATCTAGATAAAGGCAAATAGCATTCCCCCCATTCCCACTATTTAACCATTTTAGCACATTATTCTCTAAAAGTAATTTAAAATTTGGCTTTGCAGTATAAAAGTTTCTATCTTCAGAATTGTTTTTCGTTTTTCCTTTTTTGCCCAAAGAAATGGCCTACTAGCCTTCAATATAATCTATTTTGTTTACAGGGTACTGTTATAACTATCTTGCATGTTTTCAATGTATTAACCATACAAAGAATTGTTATATTAATGACAAATAATGAGTGATAATATAAAATTCATCACTAATGATAGGTATTAAGTAACAATAATTTTTTTTTTATCATTGATAATATCTTTTATATATGTGATAATAATATTTTTTTTTTCACAATATGGCTTAATATGACAAAAACTAATGTTCTTAAATTGTCACTATTAATAATTAGTGACATTCCTATAGTAACAATCTAGTGATAATAAAAATTATTATTGTAATTTGTGATAAAAATTTTATTGCTGCTCATCTCAGTATAGATGTGTCACAATTGACATTAATGATGACAACTTAAACACTATTCTTGTTAGTAAAAATTATTAAGATGACAAAATAAAAATCTTTTGTTATCTTAGTGATAACTTTTACATTGTCATTTATTATTTTATAACCATTTTTTTTCTGCAATATAATTAAGTCAATTCTATTTAAATTAAAAAATTATATAAAAAATTCTCATTCTTTTCTCTTTCCCCTCTATTTTGAGCTTTTTATTTCTTCATTTTCTCCAACTATACTATTTCTTTGTCTCTTTTCCACTCTAATTTTTTCGGCTATATTATCTTATACAATGAATTCAAATAAATGCATTTAAATAATTAAAAAAATAAAATTGCGCTATAGAAATCAAATAAATAACATATGAGAGAAGCAGCGGCATTTGTAAAGTAGTAATTCAGACAGATAGGTATCAACATTCAATCTAAATCCTGTGGCTTTAATACAATCTACAGTGAAGCAAAAACTCTAGTTTGCCCCCAATATTTTATTTTTGTTACAAGTAGCCCCCCTCTCCAATTTATACAAAGGCCAAATCAACCCAAAGGAAGAATATACAGAACTAATTATATCACATTTAAACAAAACATGGTTAACTTTTTCTTAACTTGTTACAGCTTCCAAATTGAAACGATGATAACCAGAAACAACAGTTTATCTATATATTTATCATATCTATATCTATTTATAATCGAATATCTACTAATCGAATAAGGATAATGTTCACTTTAAACGAATGCAGATAAATTTTGCATAAACGGATACGAATGTGAACGTTAAATAAATTTTTGAATATATATTTATAGCTCAAGTCATATCCATTTTGACTCCACAGACTATAATAACATAAAAGATCTTAATCAGATTTAAAGAAAATAAATTAGCAAAGGAGATCAAGCAATTATATATATGAAAGAATGGGTACTTGCAAGGGAATATATACATTATAAGTGTCTCAGGATATTGAACCTTTTTCAAAAGGAAATAAAGTCTAAGATTTAGGATTAGATTCTTTCATTTTAAGGGTGGACAAGGAAAAGTTTTCAACTACCATTTTGACAGCACCTAGTCATAAAATAGAAGCAGAAGAATGAATTACAACGCCTAATTTGAGGTTGCAGTTTACATTCTCTATTCCAATAACACAATCAAAAATATGATGGGAAGGAGAACTGCACAAGAGTACATATTCTTCCCCATATTAATTGATTCAAAAATTAAACTAGTAATTAATTACTAGAAGAGAAAGAAAAGATTATATTTTTTGTAGTAGAAAGCATACAGGGTAACTTCTTGACATATATATCTATATATCTGTAATTAACTATAGTGGTGGTCATTATGAGTGTTTAACCAATCCATCCACATCAATTACTTGTCATCAACCCGTAATATACACGTTGATAGACTTGGACTTGAGTAAAGCCCCCATTGTGTGGTTGTAGTCAATTTGGTTGATAAACTAGTTGGAATTAATATTGAATTGGACATCAAAGGTCATTTATGGATGAATGGTATTTTTAGAATGTGAAGGAAAATTTTATTGGAAAAGACAAGTGACAATGCAAAATTTTTATCTAATATTGCATATTAATTGATAATAAATGTATCACTCACTAATTATTAACAACAATAAGTTGAATATAATTTTTGTGACGATTTTTATATGGTTATTTATCATCAAGATTCAGTTCCTATGTAGTATCTCTATCTTCTGAAAATAGGCATACAATTACTCTCCCATCTCAAAATGCATATGTATAAAAATTTAATTAAACAATATTTATATTATTTTATATATTTTAGACTATTTGTGTACATGTTATTAATAAAGACATAATCTATATATGTGGCTATTAAAATTGGGAATCATGAACCATGAAAGATATGTATGGTAAGGGGTCATTTGTCAATTTAATAAATGACAGAAATTGTGCTTAACATTATTTGTCATTCGTCAGACCCCGCCCCCCAACCCCACAATAGGATTGATTTCTAAGTATTATCATGCGACTCTTGTTCTATATTTGGATTTTAAATTTGAGGGAGGAAAACATCAAGGAATTTTTTTTTACAATTGAAGTGATGTAATTTTGTATTTTAATTTTTGTATTTTTGTATGTTTCATCTCTTTTTCCTTATTAGAATTCTTTCACCTATATATATATATATATATATATTTGAATCTTTCTTTATCTATTTGAATAATATTATGAGATATGACTAGTTGTATCAACAAAAAATATATCCATTAATTTTTTAAAATTATAACACATTGTATAATTTAATCTATCTATCTATATATTTATACAATTTTACTTTTTATTTTGAAAATTTTTAATTTGCTTAAAAGATTAATAACTTCTTTTGTTATTTATTTTTTTATGCTATTTGTGTAATATAATATGAAGATCCAATATATTTATATAAAAGATTTGGGCTAAATGTAATAATTTATTTTTTCTATACTTTCCTTTTTACATTTTAATTTCATCCTTATATCCTCTCATTAATTTTTATTTTAAAATAAGAGTTTTTAATTACTTTATCAATTTATTATTATTTTTTTAACTTTGTATTGCTAATATCAAACTCTTTCTTTACTTATTCGATTACTAAGTTGTGAATCAAATTAAAAAGTTTCTTATTAACTTACATTTTGGTATTGATTTTAACTTTATAATTATGTTAATAATTTATTTAATTTTATTTTTTTTTATTTTTTCGATCATAATTTTAGCTTGGCTTAATTGATGTTTAATCAAAAATTAAAATTAGATAAGATTAGTTTGTAAAGTCAAGCCCCCAACCCGTGGAAGACATGCTGGTTGACTTGGGTTTTAGTATACCCAATTTTAAGCTTCTAGTCAAGTTTGATGAGCTAGTTGAAAGTGACAGTCGAACTTACCATCAATAGTCATTTATGGGTGAATGGTATATATACTCGTTATGATTGTGAACCATAAAAAATATGTGCAAAGGTAAGAGAGTCATTTATCAATTAATTAATAAATGATAAAAATTGAGCTTAACATTATTTCCCCAAAAATCACAATAGCTTTAATGCCTAAATTTTTACATTGATTTTGCATTCAAAGCCATAATTTTCGTCAACATCACCCCATGATTTCCAAGAACCCCTGTAGAAAGACCCAGTGATTAGAAAAGATGCAGCAAATACAATTCAAGCTCATAAACTCCATTCATTAAAAAGAATTTTTGGTGGTTCCCCAACTTTCTCTCTCTATATATATATACAAGACTCCATAGTTCTCCTTGTTGAGTTTTCCACTTTCTCTAATTTTGGAGCATTTTTTTAGCAGAAATTTCATCATTTGGATGACATAGGGCATATGTTTACATGGGCGCATATATATGATAATGCTCTCAATGAAGAAATATGTAACCTCTTGTGAGTCCTAGTAATTCTCTATGCCAAAATCATATAGCCATATCTAGGGGTGTAAATGGATCGGACATACTGTTTCCATATTCATATCCATTTAACTTTTCAAATATTTGAACATGAATACGGATATAACAGATATTTAAAAATGATATCTAAATTCGTATCCATCGAACATTGATCAGATTTGAATATATCCGTATTCGATTATAATTATTCAAATGCATTCATATTTTATTAAAACTATCCATATTCAAATTATTATTTTATATTCATATTCGATAATAATTATTTAGATATTTATTTATAAATATTTAAATACGTGAATCTATAAACCTATAACTAATACATATTTTAAGTAATAGAAGAAACCATATAATTTGATTAAAAAAGAAAGCAATCAAATAAATAGTCTAATTTCTAATTACCAATTGACTTTATAATTGATTATTAGTACTTATTCATAATAATAATGGTATTTAAATATATTAATTATAAAGTCAACCAACAATTATTATGTTGATTAACTTTATTCTTCAATTTTTTTCTCTATATTACAATAATTTTTTAAATTTATTCTTTTTTCTTCTCAATTCTTCAATTATAATATATATATATATATATACATATAAGAATTAAGATATTTTTACTGAAAAATATAAATAATATGTTATTTAATAAATATGTATTCGGATTGGATATTAAATGGATTGAATACATATGTATCATATCCGTATCTATTTATAATCGAATATCTACTAATTGAATAAGGATAATATCCACTTTAAATGAATGCAAATAAATTTTGCATAAATGGATATGAATGCAAGTGGCAAATAAATTTTTGAATATCCATTTATGGCCCGAGTCATATCCATTTTGACTCCATAGACCATAAGAACATAAAAGATCTTAATCAGATTTAGAGAAAATAAATGAGCAAAGGAGATCAAGCAATTATATATATGAAAGAATGGATTCTTGCAAGGGAATATACACATTATAAATATCTCAGGAGATTGAACCTTTTTCAAAAGGAAATAAAGTCTAAGATTTAGGATTAGATTCTTTCATTTTAAGGGTGGACAAGTAAAAGTTTTCAACTACCATTTTGACAGCACCTAGTCATAAAGTATAAGTAGCAGAATGAATTACAACACCTAATTTGAGATTGCAGTTTAAATTCTCTGTTCCAATAACACAATCAACAATATGATGGGAAGGAGAACTGCACAAGAGTACATATTCTTCCGCATATTGATTGATTCAAAAATTAAACCAGTAATTAATTACTGGAAGAGAAAGAAAAGATTATATTTTTTGTAGTAGAAAGCATAGAGAGTAACTTCTTCTGATTAAGACATATATATATCTATATATCTGCAATTAACTATAGTGGTGGTCATCATGAGTGTTTAACCAATCTATTCACATCAATCACTAGTCATCAACCCCTAATATACACGTTGACAGACTTGGACTAGAGTAAACCCCCCATTGTGTGGTTGTAGTGAATTTGGTTGATAAACTAGTTGGAATTAACATTGAATTGGACATCAAAGGTCATTTATGGGTGAATGGTATTTTTAAAATGTAAAGGATAATTTTATTGAAGAAGACAAGTGACAATGTAAATTTTTTATCTAATATTGTATATTAATTGATAATAAATGTATCACTCATTAATTGTGATACCCCACTCTGGGTAACCCAAAGCTGAGATATCAAAACATTTCATACAATAATTTTGATCCGAATATGCAACAAAATAGTCCCCTCAAAACTAGCAGCGGATTCAAAAACTACAACAACCTGTAATACGCAACACCAGACTAAATTCCTGGCACAAGATTTTCAGTTCAACTTAACATAAGCAGCAAAATTTCAAACTTACAACAGTCGATAGACTATAAAGTAAAGGCCAAGATTTACATTCTTATATAACAAAATATGTACAATCCTTAAATCATCACTCTCAAAACCATACTTAACAATCAGACAACTTCCAGATATACATTCGGCATCTGAGCCCATAGTTTTGTTGCATACAACACCAAATTCCAATCAATCAACTTAACAAGTAATATAAAGCTGAATTTCACATTTTAGATAACCCCTGAATCTCCATAGAGTTCCCAAACATTCATTTCTTACTATTTAATACATCATGATCTTAATACACAATATAACATATTTCCACCTTACTAGGGTGATCAGATCTTATACAAAAGTACATTATAACTTGAATTCTATACTACAAGCCAAATAAAACCCAAGTACGGTGGATTTCTCTTTTCAATCACACTCGATCTCTTCCTTATCTGAAATATCACAATTATGGGGATTAAGTCCAATGACTTAGTGAGGAATACATAAGGGATTTATCGAGGATGACTCAACTCGATAAATCATAATATAATTGATTAGATCAAACAGATGTATAAACAAACAGTACTGAAAAGCAAACAGGAAGCTCTCCTGCCTTATTGCTCCAAGATCAGATGTCAGACAGACAGAAACAATCAAACAGATCAAACCCAAAGCAGATGCACTCAAAGGACAGTCCAAGATGTGCATTGCCGATTCACCTTATACCAGACAAACAATCCACATAACACACCATCGGTACCCAGGGGGAAATCCCTAGCGTACCGCACACCATCGATACCCAGGGGGAAATCCCTAGCGTATCATTGACACCCAGGGGAAAATCCCTAGTGTGCCTCACACCATCGGTACCCAGGGGAAAATCCCTAGCGTACCGGGGACACCCAGGGGAAAATCCCTAGCGTGCCCCGCCCACCAACAGATATCTTAGATTGGCCCTTGGCCCACATAATCCCTGTACATATAACAATTTACCGTTTATGCAGATGCCCAGGGGAATATCCTTAGCGCATTGCCGGTTTCAGACTGAACAGATCATAGCAGACAGAAACAATGGCTATCAGGCAATGACAGATACAGATATGCCAACATGGCCACAATATAGATCAGATATCAGAACAACAGACGAACATAACAGGACAGAAAGGAACAGACAAAAATGCCGACAAGGCAACAGATACAAATCAGATCAGAACAGATAACAGACATAATTCTGGGCGCCAGAACCGATAGAACAAATGCAGAACAGATATAACCCTCACAGGGGTACTCAAAATAGAATCACAATAACCCACACAGGGGTGCTCAGAATAGAATCAAAATAGACCCACAAAGGGGTATTCAGAATAGAATCAAAATAATCAACAGAGTACGGAACAGAAACAGAAAACCCACATGGGGTTTATCACAATAATTGATAGTTAAAAGAAGTGCCAGGATGGCAGATCCTCACCTGGTTGTAGATTTTTCTCCATTAATCTCACGTCAAACTATGAACGATCAACACCCAACTCTTCTTCACCTAATCCCAAAGTAATTCATAATAAGAACCTGTCGATAAAATAGTCTCAATAATCAATTAATGCTCATAATTTCCAAAACTACTAAAATCTCCTGGATATGCCAAATTTCCAACAATCGAATATTTTAACTTAACCATATTCAACTATTATCCATTATAGAATATAAACTCTTAAATTCTCAAATTAATTTCTACCAACTTAATTAGATCTCACATAATAATATTAATATTCCATTACTTTCCAAAAATCATATATATATATATACCCAAGTATAGCCTTCCAACATTATCCACGCTCCACAATATTCCATAATCACTAAAATTCAATTCCTAGCTCCAACATACAATGTCATATATATATATATATATATACACACACATACACAAAATTCAAATAGAATATGATTAATAAATCTTCTAAAATTCGTAACTCCATGACCAATGCTCGGAATTAGATATGGTTTATACCGTTGTGACCGTTGGATCGAGAAGAAGAAACTGGGCTCAGGTCGCCGGAGCACCGCCGGAGCGCCGCCGCCGGCCGCCGGAGCTCCATCGTCCGCCGCTGCCGGAAAATTCCCAAACTTAGAAATCCGACTCATTTCGAGCTCCTGAGTCCAATGGTGCAATTGGTTTTCAATTCTGAGCTCTGGTTTCGCCAAAATCTGCCAAAAACCGTGGCTAACCACCTTTCCTCCGCCGCCTCTGTTCGCCGCCGTTCGTTGCCGGAATCTTACATGCAGCGGCTGTAAATTCTTCCCCTTACCTCCTGCTTCCTGTTGGTACCCTAAAATGCTGCTCCCATCATCGGAAAAGAGGAGTTTTGCCGGTGACCGTGAAATGGGTTTTCTCCTACCTTCTTCCGCCGTCTCGTTTCTGCCGTACGTGGTGGTAGGTTGGTGTTAGGAGATGCTGGAGAGGAGAATGGTATGGTTATTTGGAGTTAAGATTGTAGTTGTGGTGGTGAGCATTCGCGGTGGGGAGGGTGGTAGCGGTGGAGAAAAGAAAGGAAAGAAGAAGAAAAGAAATGAAGAAGAAGAAAGGAAAAGGAAAGAAAAAGAAAAGAAAGGAAAGGAAGGAAAAGAAAAACGTTGGCTGTCCCCCACTTGCGGCCGAGTTGACTTTATGCTTTCATTTTCTATATATTTTTTTTTAAATTCAATTAATCTCAATTAGGCCCCACAACTTATAAAAAATTATAATTTTACCCACTTTCTCAAAAATGCTAAATCAAGTTTTCATAAATTTTATAAATTAACCCTCAAAATTACATACAATAATAATTTAACAGCGGTAACATAAAATTATAAAATTTAAATATCTAACATTTAAATTCAATAATATATAAAATTTTTGGGGTCGTTACATTAATTATTAATAATAATAAGTTGAATATAATTTTTGTGACAATTTTATATGGTTATTTATCATCAAGTTTCTTTTCCTGTGTAGTGTCTCTATCTTCTGAAAATAGGCATGTAATTACTTTCCTATCTCAAAATGCATAATGTATAAAAATTTAATTGAACAATATTTATATTATTTTATATATTTTAGAATATTTGTGTACATGTTATTAACAAAGACATAATCTATATATGTGGCTATTATAATTGTGAAACATGAACCATAAAAGATATGTATAATGGTAAGGGGTGATTTCCCAATTTAACAAATGACAAAAATTGTGCTTTAACATTATTTGTCATTCTTCAAACCCCCCCACCCACCCCCCAACCCCACAATAGGATTGATGTCTAAGTGTTATCGTGCAACTCTTATTCTATATTTGGATTTTAAATTTGAGGGAGGAAAACATCAAAAAAAAAAATTTTTTTTACAATTCAAGTGATGTAATTTTGTATTTTAATTTTTGTAGTATTGTATGTTTCATCTCTTTTTCCTTATTAGAATTCTTTCATCATTATATATATATATATATATATATATTTGAATCTTTTTTTATCTATTTGAACAATATTATGAGATATGACTAGTTGTATCAACAAAAAATATACCCATTAATTTTTTAAATTTATAACACTCGGTACAATTTAATCTATCTATTATATATACAATTTTATTTTCTATTTAAAATTTTTTTAATTTGCTTAAAAGATTAATAACTTTTTTTGCTATTTATTTTTTTTATGCTATTTGTGTAATATGAAGATTCAATATATTTATATCAAAGATTTGGGCTAAATATAATAATTCATTTTTTTCTATACTTTCCTTTTTACATTTTAATTTCATCCTTATATCCTCTCATTAATTTTATTTTAAAATAAGAGTTTTTAATTACTTTATCAATTTATTATTTTTTTTTTTAACTTTGTATTGCTAATATCAAACTCTTTTTTTTACTCATTCGATTACTAAGTTGTGAGTCAAATTAAAAGGTTTCTTATTAACTTACATTCTAATATGGATTTTAACTTTATAATTATGTTATTAATTTATTTAATTTTAATTTTTTTTATTTTTTCGATCATAATTTTATCTTGACTTAATTGATGTTTAATCAAAAATTAAAAATAGATTAGATCTGTTTGTAGAGTCAAGTCTTCAACCCATGAAATACGCTGATAGACTTGGGCTTCAGTAGACCCAATTTTAAGCTTCCAGTCAAGTTTGATGAGCTAGGTGGAAGTGACAATTGAACTTGCCATCAACGGTCATTTATGGGTGAATGGTATATATACTCCTTATGATTGTGAACCATGAAAGATCTATGCAAAGATAAGAGGGTCATTTATCAATTAATTAATAAACGATAAAAATTGAACTTAACATTATTTCATGCCTAAATTTTTAACCTAGTCTTCATACATTAATTTTGCATTCAAAGCCATAATAGGCCTACTCATGCCCATACTCTAAAATATTTAGAAGGATGAAACCCTAATTCTACCGTACTCTAAAATATCCAAAAGGATGAGACCCTAATCCTACCATACCCTATCTAACCCAAGACCTATTGGATCTAATTTATTAAATTTATATTTTTAGTGTACATATTTATTTTCTTAATATATACTAAAAATATTATTTGACATACGATAACAAAAAAAAAAAATTTTATATTTAATTTAATGTAATCATTAAATTTAAATTATTTAATTTTAAACTTTGTGCTAATTAAATTAACTATTTTATCGATATAAGAGTTAAACTTTATTAATAAAATTAACAATTAAACTTTTTTCTAAACAAATTAATATAATTAGAAACAGTTAATAAAAATAGTTTGAAAGCAAAAACTTTTTTTACATTTAATCTATAAAAAAAGTTAGCTACTATCTCAGTAAACTTTATTCGTTAACAAAATTAATTTCATCAACTATTTTTATAAAAATTATTTATTCCACTATTAATTTTATTAATGAAAAATGTTCAACTGTTGTTATTGCTATTCTAATTCTTTTAAAAAAATTGCTATCCCAATATATTAGCTTTATTAATTTTATTAATTTAGTTAGATTTTTAATGAAAAAAATTATTTCAATGTTATTGTTCATTCACATATTTGTAATTTTTATATGTAAAATATTTATCATTAATATAAATTTAATTTGGGTATAAACAACTTTTAGATTCATAGATTAAATTTAATTATAAAGTAATGCATAATTTCTAGGTATGGATATATGGTAATTTATAAGTACAGACTCGACCCATACCCATTACACTATCTTTAATAAGTATGGATACCAATAGAGTGAGAGTATTGATATTTTAGACCTGAATAGGATAACACCCTACTTATTTATAGACTTAGCCACATCAATCGCTAGTTGTCAACCCGTAATATACAAGCTGGTAGACTTGGACTGGAGTAACCCCCCCCTCTTTTGTGGTTGTAGTCAATTTAAACTGGACATCAATGGTCGTTTATCGATGAATGGTATTTTACTTGTGTTTTTAGAATGTGAAGGATAATTCAACTGAAAAAGACAAGTGACAATGCAAAATTCATGTCTAATATTGTATATTAACTAATAATAAATGTATCACTCATTAATTATTAATAATAATAAGTTGAATATAATTCTTTTACAAGTCAAGTGATATAATTTTGTATTTTAATTTTTTTATGTTTCGGCTCTTTTTCCTTATTAGAATTCTTAATTCGAAGGAATTCTTAATTCAAATTGAGTATTAAAATGTGAAATTGAATATCTATTTGAATCTTCGAATCTTTCTTTATTTATTTGAATAATATTATGTGATATGACAAGTTGTATCAATAAAAAATATACCTATTAATTTAATCTATCACTATAAATATACACAATTTTATTTTTATTTTAAAAAATTTTCATTTGCTTAAAAGATTAATAACTTCTTTTGTTATTTATTTTTTTATGCTATTTGTGTAATATAATATGGAGATCCAATTATATTTATATAAAATATTTGAGCTAAATGTAATAATTTATGTTTTCTATATTTTCTTTTTACATTTTAATTTCATCCTATATCCTCTCATTAATTTTTTTTTTTAAAATATGAGTTTTTAATTACTTTATCAATTTATTATTATTTTTAATTTTGTATTGCTAATATCAAACTCTTTATTATTTACCTATTCGATTACTAAGCTGTGAGTCAAATTAAACGGTTTATTGTTAACTTACATTCTAATATTGATTTTAACTTTATAATTATGTTATTAATTTATTTAATTTTAAAGTTTTTTTATTTTACAATAATAATTTTGTCTTGGCTTAATTGATGTTCAATCAAAAATTAAAATTAGATAAGATTAGTTTGTAAAGTCAAGCCTTCAACTCATAAAAGACACGCTAAGACTTGGGCTTTTTTGGACCCAATTTTAAGCTTCTAGTCAAGTTTGATGAGCTAGCGGGAAGTGACAATTGAACTTGCCATCAATGATCATTTATGGGTGAAATTGAATGGTATATATACTCATTATGATTGTGAACCATGAAAGGTATGTGCTAAGGTAAGAGGGTTATTTATCAATTAATTAATAAATGATAAAAATTAAGCTTAACCTTATTTCCCCAAAAATCACAATAATGCCTAAATTTTTAACCCTATCTTCATACATTGATTTTGCATTCAAAGCCATATTATAGGCTTAAAAATGGTAGCGTGACACCCTACTTATATCCATACCCTAAAATACCCAAAAGGATGAGAGCGTAATCATATTCTACTCTTAAATACCCAAAAGGATGAGACATTAATCTTACCTTACCCTATCTAACCCAAAGCCCATTGGATCTAATTTATCGGACTTATATTTTTAATGTAAATATTAAATATTAATTTTCTTAATACATACTAAAATTATTATTTGACGTATGATAACAAAAAATAAATTTTTTATATTTAATTTAATCTAATCATTAAATTTAAATTATTTAATTTTAAACTTTGTGCTAATTAAATTAACTATTTTATTGATATAATAGTTAAACTTTATTAATATAATTAACAATTAAATATTTTTGTTAAATAAATTAATATAATTAAAAAATTGTAACACCCTGAAATTTTTATAATTTATTGAATTTAAATTTTATATATTTAAATTTTGTGATTTTATATTACTGTTGTTAAATTATAATTTTCATGAGTGATGGGACTTAATTGAGAACAATTGTATTTTAGGATTAAATTGAAAATAATAATAATAATAATAATAATAATAATAAAAAAAAAAATTGAAAATGAAAGTCAAACTGGACGTGGCAGCATTTTCCTTTCTCCCCTTTTCTTTTCTTTCTTTCCTTTCTTTTCTTTCTTCTTATTCTTTCTTCTTCTTCCTTTTTCTTCTTCTCTTTTCTTTCTTTTTCTTCTCCTCCGCGGACAGTCTCTTCACCGCGCACAACCGCCGTCTCTACACCCCATCTCAACTCCTTCTAACACTACCATCTTCTTCTCCAGTCAACACCAACACCAACCCCACCACCATGCACGGCGATCGGCGGCGAACGGAGGCGTGAGCAAGAAACCCACTTGCGGGTCACCGGCGTATCTCCATTTTCCGACGACGGTAGCGAGCTTTGAAGGCACCAATGGGAAGCAGGATGTGAGGGGAGGAGTTTCCAACCGTTGCATGCGAAATCCGGCGTTGATCGGCGGCGAACGGAGGCGGCGGAGGGAAGGTGGCCAATCTCGGTTTTTGGAAGATTCCGGCGAATCCAGGGATCGGAATTGAAAAATTATTGCACCATTGGACTTAGGAGCTCGAAAGGAGTCGGACTGCTAAGTTTGGTAATTTTCCGGCGACGGCGGCCGGCGGCGCTCCGGCGGTGCTCCGGCGACCTAAGCCCAGTTTCTTCTTCTCGATCCAACGATCGCAACGGTATAAACCATGTCTAATTCCGAGTAGTGGTTATTGATTTACGAATTTTATAAGATTTATTAATTATATTATTTTTGAATTTTGTATATATATATATATATGACCTTGTATGTGGGAACTAGGAATTTTATTTAATGATTAGGGAATATTGTGGAGTGTGGATAATGTTGGAAGGCTATACTTGGGTATATATATATATATATATATGATTTTTGGAAAGTAATGGAATATTAATATTATTATGTGAGATCTAATTAAGTTGGTAGAAATTAATTTGAGAATTTAAGAGTTTATATTCCATAATGGATAATAGTTGAATATGGTTAAGTTAAAATATTCGATTGTTGGAAATTTGGCATATCTAGGAGATTTTAGTAGTTTGGAAATTATGAGCATTAATTGATTATTGAGACTATTTTATCGACTGGGGTCTTATTATGAATTGCTTTGGGATTAGGTGAAGAAGAGTTGGACGTTGATCGTGCGTAGTTTAACGTGAGATTAATTGGAAAAAATCTACAACCAGGTGAGAATCTGCCACCCTGGCAATTCCTTTCATTTATCAGTTATTGTGATAAGCCCATGTGGATTTTCTATTCCTGTTCTGTACTTATTGTGATAAGCCATGTGGGTTTTTTGTTTCTGTTCCGTATTCTGTTTGCTTGAAATCTAAAATGTATTGAAATTCTGATTTGGTATATGTTATCTGATTTAAACCCTTGTGAGGTTCTCCCATTTTGGGGTTATTGATTCGTTATCTGTTATCTGATTTGAACCCCTGTGAGGATCCACCTCTCTAGGTATTTGTTATATCTATGAGATTCTGCCAATTTGGCACCCTATTGAGCTATCTGTTGTTGAATTACCCCTGTGTGGGTTTGCTATTTCTGTACGTTATTCGAAACCATGTTTGAATTCTATTTTATTTTGATTCTATTCTGAGCACCCCTGTGTGGGTTATTTGATTCTATTCTGAGCACCCCTGTGTGGGTTATTTGATTCTGTTCTGAGTACCCCTGTGAGGGTTATATTTGTTCTGCATTTGTTTCTGTCTGTTCTGGCGCCCAGAATCTCCTATCTGTTGTTTGTCCTATTCTGTTATCTGTTCTAATTGTTCTATTATCTGGGGGCCTGTTCGGCATTTTCGTACTGTTTTAAATCGTTTGTAAGTGAAACCCTTGTGAGAGTTATTCTTCAGTTGAAATCTGTATCCGTTTGTGCTATTATCTGTTGATTTGTTATCCGATGGTCTGTCGTATGTTACCGAGCCGATATGTTGTTCCCAGCTGTAAGGCGGGACGAGCTGATATGTTGTTCCCAGCTGTAAAGCGGGACGAGCCGATTTGTTGTTCCCAGCTGTAAAGCGGGACGAGCTGATATGTTGTCCCCAGCTATAAAGCGGGGCGAGCTGATATGTTGTCCCCAGCTATAAAGCGGGGCGAGCCGATATGTTGTTCCTAGCTGTAAAGCAGGACGAGCTGTTAAATGACTGATATGATTGTTCTGATACGATTTGTTAGATTGATATGATCGATTTCATATGTTTTGATAGATTTCGATTGTTTCTAACTGATTGACTGCTATCTATCAGATTTTATGATGAATTGTTCCGCTTGGCTATTTATTTATAGTCCGTTGAATCAATTCTTCCTCAACTGATTCCTTCTGATATGCTTATCGTTACCTCTCACTAAGTCCTTTGGACTTACGCCCTCTTTTATTTTGATTCTCTCAGACAAGGGCTAAGCAAGTAATTTGGACTCCAGGCTGGATAGGAGTATATTTTGTAACAGATCAGATGCTGAAAATATATATAGAAGTTGTCTGATTGCTAAGTATGGATTTGACATCGATGATTTAAGGATTGTACATATTTTGTTATATAAGAATGTGAATCTTGGCCTTTGCTTTATAGTTTCTCGACTTTTGTAAGTTTGAAATTTCGCTGCTTGTGTTAAGTTGAACTGAAAGTTTTGAGACAGGAATTTAGTCATGTGTTGCGTATTACAAATTGTTGTAGTTTGAATCCGCTGCTAGTTTTGAGGGGCTTATTGTATTGTATTTTAAGTTCAGAGTTATTGAATGGAATGTTTTGATACCTCAACTTTGGGTCACCCAGAGTGGGGTGTCACAAAAATAGTTTAAAAGCAAAAACTTTTTTTTATATTTAATTTATAAAAATAGTTAATTTCTATATTAATAAACTTTATTCATTAACAAAATTAATTTTATTAACTATTTTTATAAAAAAATTATTTATTCCACTATTAATTTTAATATTACTAATTTTATTAATGAAAAATGTTCAACTATTGTTATTGCCATTCTAATTTCGTTTAGAAAAAAATTGCTATCCCAATATATTAGCGTTATTAATTTTATTAATTTAGTTTAATTTTTAATTAAAAAAATTATTTCATTTTTACTGTTCATTAACGTACTTGTAATTTTTATAAATAAAAAGTTTATCATTAATATAAATTTAATTTAGGTATAAACAACTTTTATGTTCATATATTAAATTTAAGTATAAATTAATGGATAATTTTTGGATACGGGTCGATGGGTAATTTATGGATACAGATCTTACCCATACTCATTACACTATTTTGAATAAATATGGGTATGGATAGGGTGTTATCCGACTCATTTACAAGCCTAAGCCATAATTTTCGTCAACATCACCCCATGATTTCCCTTATAGAAAGACCCAGTGATTGGAAAATACAATTCAAGCTCATAAACTCCATTCATTAAAAAGAATTTTTGGTGGTTCCCCAACTATACACATATACAAGACTCCATAGTTCTCTTTGTTGAGTTTTTCATTTGCTCCAATTTTGGAGCATTTTTTTCAGCAGAAATTTCATCATTTGGATCACATAAGGCAGATTTTTACATGGGTGCATGTATATCATAACGCTATCAATGAAGAAAAATATAACCTATCGTGCGTCCAAGTAATTCTCTATGTAAAAATCATGTAACCATATCCATGTTGCCTCCACAGACTATAAGAACATAAAAGATCTTTATCAGATTTAGAGAAAATAAATGAGCAAACGAGATCAAGCAATTATATATATATATATGAAAGAACGGGTCCCTACGAGAGAATATATACATTATAAATTTCTCAGGAGATTGAAAACCTTTTTCAAAAGGAAATAAAGTCCAAAATGGTGCCATTTCCTCATACCAAGAATTAGGATTAGATTCTTTCATTTTAAGGGTGGAGAAGGAAAAGTTTTCAACTACCATTTTGACAGCAATTAGTCATAAAGCATAAGCAACAAAATGAATTACTAAACTTAATTTTGAGTAGCAGTTTGAATTCTCTGTTCCAATAATAAATATTTACATATCAAGTGCATTTTGATCAATAATTAATCATTTTAACGAGAAAATATTTAGTGCACTTAACAAATACAGGTAAAGTAGAATAAGAGATGAAACATATTGAATAAAGAATCCAAAGTGAGTTGCTCCAACATAATTTTAACATACCATACTAATAATTAATGTCAACACTAAAAAAGTAGAACTGCATCTTTCCAGACTTCACTTATATATTATTTTTCATTAAAAAAAGAAAAAAAAATCACAAGACTCTTATTTTCTTCCTTGACCAGTCCAAAAAATTCAGATAAATGCATGAAATGAATTAAAACACACAAATCCAAAAATGCAGAAACATACCAAAGTGCAAAATACTCCATCCACCTGGAGAGTGTTGCATCAGCAAATTACCTTTAGCAGAAGCTTAAAAACATCAGCATATGCCCTCTAATTCTTACATTTATTTTCCAGAATGAACTTTTGGTTGGATATTCTTTTTGTTTTTTCAGTTATATATTATCAAGTTAGTCAATTTTAATGTTGCGGTTAACATAAGAGGTATTTATAATTTCTTTAGAGTTATAGCTATTTTTTGTAAATAAATTAAACCTTGGAGGATTTAGATCATTAGTCCTAAAAAAATATCAACAATGCATCAATATTCTAAGCATTGTTACTAAGTCACCTGTTATTCATTAGATTCAAAAGAACTTAGCTCTTAATATGTTTAGACATAGAGCGTTTCTCTCAAAAGAATATGATGAGCAATTCATTCATAAACATTCACATATGGAAGGCCAAGTTGACAATAAAAGTTACATTAATGTATTTGCTTCTATGTTATAAATAGATACTAGTCTTTAATTATCTTACTATTTTTACTCTATGTTTAGATCTTGTCATGAAAAAAATGCTAAAAAATAAAATTTTGAACTTCAAATTATGTAACTTTATATTTTAATTATTGTATTTTTTTTATATTTTTCATCTATTTATTTCATTAAAATCCTTAATCCAAATTGAGGATTAAAATATAAACTTGCATATCTAAATAAAGGCAAATGGCATTTCCTCCAATCCCATAATTTCACCATTTTAGCACATTACTCTCTAAATGTAATTTAAAGGTAGTTTAACCAATGATTACTATATATCATAGCACTTTGGATGTCAATCAAGTACTTCAACTAATTGAACTTGTGGAGCACAGGAAAGTAATTTAGGTACGAAATTTAACTTATTAGGGATTTTCAAATTACACTTATAAAATTAATGACAAAAATAACATCCAATAAATAGAAAAATAAAATAGACACAAATTTACATGGTTCGGCAAACTCCGTCTACCTCCACGAGAGTTTTTTTTTTTTTTTCAACTATGATAGAATTTTACAAGTAGATGCCAACCATTGAATTTGGCATGCCCAAACTCAAGCAAAAAACCTCTTGTACAACCCCTATTATAACTACCAAAGAGATACTCACTCTACTCCTTTGTATTGCTCCACTTATACTCACAATAATTATCTCATGAGTTCCACGAGTGTCCTTTTTATGAAGTAATCAAATAAATATCTCTATTTTAATAAAAAATTACTTGACTACTTCACTAAGAACTAGTAAGCCTAATACAAGGAGTCATAATCTACTCAAACTTGGCCTCTCAATAACTGAGTCAAATCTCAACAATCTCCATTTTGACGAGGTTTCTCATCTCAGCAATTGTCCATGACTCCATCGCAAACCAAATCCCGTTGGTCTTCATTTTGTAATAGAACATGTGTTTATGTTTGTGTATGAGATTACTCGTATATTAAGTTTTAAACTTAGAGATATTGTGATATATCAGATTTGAACTTAAAGTTTGTAGTATGTATGAAATGATGAATGATAGGATCTGTTATAGTATGAAAATTGAACTTTTGTTAAGGTTTGTTTAACATTGAATCCATTGCCATCTTTGATGAGTTTGGAAAAAAAAATTCTAAAGGGTTTAATGGCTGTATTGTGAGTTAAGACTAAGACCGAATTTGTAACACCCCCTCTCGGGACAGCACCCAAGCGGAGGCGCTACCAATTCAATCTTATAATGCCATTCAAATAGAACTAAGAAACATGAAATTTCAATACATTTTAGATTTCAAGCAAATAGAATACGGAACAAAAACAGAAAACCCACACAGGGGTCAAGCCAAATAACAGATAATTAAAAAGAAGTGCCAGGTTGGCAGATTCTCACCTGGTTGTAGATTTTTCCCAATTAATCTCACGTTAAACTACGCACGATCAACGTCCAACTCTTCTTCACCTAATCCCAAAGCAATTCATAATAAGATCCTAGTCGATAAAATAGTCTCAATAATCAATTAATGCTCATAATTTCCAAACCTACTAAAATCTCCTGGATATGCCAAATTTTCAACAATCGAATATTTTAACTTAACCATATTCAACTATTATCCATTATGGAATATAAACTCTTAAATTCTCAAATTAATTTCTACCAACTTAATTAGATCTCACATAATAATATTAATATTCTATTACTTTCCAAAAATCATATATATATATATATATATATACCCAAGTATAGCCTTCCAACATTATCCACACTCCACAATATTCCATAATCATTAAATAAATTTCCTAGTTCCCACATACAAGGTCATATATATATATATATATATATATATACGAAATTCAAAAATAATATAATTAATAAATCTTATAAAATTCGTAAATCAATAACCACTACTCGGAATTAGGCATGGTTTATACCGTTGCAATCGTTGGATCGAGAAGAAAAAATTGGGTTTAGGTTGCCAGAGCGCCGCCGTCCGCCGTCGCCGGAAAATTCCCAAAAGTAGCAGTCCGACTCCTTTTGAGCTCCTGAGTTCAATGGTGCAATCGGTTTTCAATTCTGAGCTCTGTATTGGCCGGAATTCTCCAAAAACCGTGGCTGACCACCTTTCCTCCGCCGCCCCCGTTCGCCGCTGTTCGTCGCCGGAATCTTACATGCAGCGGCTTAAACTTCTTCCCCTCACCTCCTGCTTCCCGTTGGTACCCTCAAACCCCGCTACCGTCGTCGGAAAAAGGAAATCCCGCCGGTGACCGCAAGTGGGTTTACTTCTCACTTCCTCCGCCGCGTCGTTCCCGTCGTTCGTAGTGGTGGGTTGGTGTTAGGAGTGGCTGGAGAAGAGGATGGCAAGGTTAGATGGAGTTAAGCTGGTGTTTGTGGTGGTAAGAATTCGTGGTGGTGAAAGCTGCCACGGTGGAGAGAAAAAAAGAAAGAAAGGAGAAGAAGAAAAAATGAAGGAAAAGAAAGGAAAAGAGAAGAAAAGAAAAGAAAGGAAAGAAAGGAAAAGACAAGAGGTGCGGCCACGTTCTTTCAGGTTTGACTTTCATTTTTAATTTTATTATTATTATTATTATTATTATTATTATTATTATTATTTTCAATTTAATCCTAAAATACAATTGTTCTCAATTAAGTCCCACCACTCATAAAAATTATAATTTAACAACGGTAATATAAAATTACAAAATTTAAATATATAAAGTTTAAATTCAATAAATTATAAAAATTTCGGGGTGTTACAGAATTGAGTGGCATTTAGTTTAAGTGTTATCCTGAGATTGGGTGTTATATTAATATTTATATTTAAGTTTTAAAATATATATTATGTGAGATTTAAAACTTTTGAATAATGAAATGTAGTACTATCAATTAACTCACGAAGAAAATAAATAATAAATTAATACAGTTTTAATTTTTATTTATTAAAAATATATAAAAAAAAATAGTTGAGGATTTTGGGGCTACCCCATCAAGTGGGGGTAATCAAAAAATGACACCCGAGTCCTCATGTGGGTACCCGAAAGGCGGGGTACCTGACCCCCACGTACCCGTAATCCCTAATATCTGTTTTTGCAATGTATTTATGAGCACAAAAATGATTGCTCCAAGTTATGATAAATTAAAGACTTAACTTAGCCTAACTCGTATGATTTTTAATTATTCAACATAATCCACCTAATTTTAGTATTAAAATTTTTTTATTTGATCACTTTAATAACTCTTAAACATTATTGTAATTACGAATTTCAAACCTCTTACGGCAAAATTTAGGATCGCCCCCACTGGGCGGCCTAAAGTGACCCCAAGTCAGAGAAACATTTACGGATCTCATGAGAAATTAGCTATAACCTATAGTAGAAAGGCGCACCAATTGTTTCACGCTTTCTTCCAAAAACTGGAGAAGTGAATCACGATATTAGCTTTTCAATTAGGATTATTAGTTTATTACATCAAAACTTTAATTCGAATTTGACATTGCAGAGAGGAAAGGGTGTGGGATGGCGATACTATACGCGCTGGTGGCGCGTGGCTCGGTGGTGCTGGCGGAATTCAGCGCTACCTCCACCACGGCGAATGCGATCGCGCGACAAATTCTTGAGAAGATCCCGGGAACCAATGATATGAACGTTTCGTACTCGCAGGATCGGTATATTTTCCACGTCAAGCGCACCGATGGGCTCACCGTTCTTTGTATGGCAGACGACACCGCTGGAAGTACGCTAACTTTTCTTATCTTTTAATGTGATGTGTAGGTCTTTTCGTTCGAGTTTTGACCTGAATTTGATTTGGTTATCGTGGACTTTAAGATGTTCGTAATTTTGCTTTTTGAATTCGGACGTTGACAGCTGGACGAACTCAACCTTAAACAATGTCATATGTGATGATTTTCTTAATTTAGTCTTTTTAGTTCATTTATGATCTGAAAAGGTATGTAGGAGTTGTTGTAATTCATGCAATTTGCTCGCTTCCGTTTGTGCCTCTGTGCCTGGTTTTGATTGATGGATTGTTCTTTCGAGTGAAACTGTTCAGAAAGCTTTGATTTTAATTATGTGGATGGATCAATTTATTTTGCCCTTTTAGTCATTATTGCACGATGCTACCATTCTTATAGGGGTATTGCATTTTATTTTCTGATAACTGGTTGAATAATCAGAAGTCCGGTCTTGTCGTTTTGATATTATTGTGGCTTTTGTTCGTGGGCAAGCCTACCAAAATGGAAACTATCTATTCTAATTAAATTGGTTTTGTTCTGCCAGCATCATGTTAATCAGAAGCCTATTGTTAGTTCATTCGGCAATTGCATGATCTGACCTTCCTATGATGTCATTTGCATGATACGCCCTTTCCCGAATTGTCATGTGCTTGACTGAAATCGTTTTATCGGACTATGAATCTGTACAGGGAGAATTCCTTTTGCATTTCTTGAAGAAATTCATCAAAGATTTGTTAGGACCTATGGTCGAGCTGTGTTGTCTGCACAAGCATATGCCATGAATGATGAATTTTCAAGGGTCCTCGGCCAGCAAATGGAGTATTACTCAAATGACCCAAATGCTGATAGGATAAACCGACTTAGAGGCGAAATGAGCCAGGTGATGGTCAACCTTCAAATGTTTGGCCTCTTTCTGTTGTTGAATCCTTTTCTTTTGTATACCAAGTCTTAGATGCACTGGGGTTGCCATGTTTCCAGTTTGATATGGTTTTTCCCCGAAATGGTCACGTTCAATTGTTTCTGGTGGTGAATGCGTTAGATATTTATTTGCCGCATTCCTTGCTTCGATAAGGGAGCTAATAAGATTAGATTATTTGTTCAGTATATTCATATGTTATTTCAATGGTTTGCCGCATCTTAAACTTCTTGCTTTTCAATAAAGTGACTGCTAATATTTATGGTTACCTAGCTCTACTCTTTGTGTGCTTCTATTATGCTATTGACTACTAGCAAAAGTAAAAGTTTATTTGGTTTATTACAGGTACGAAATGTCATGATCGAGAATATCGATAAAGTTTTAGAGAGAGGCGATAGGTTGGAATTGTTGGTTGATAAAACTGCCAATATGCAAGGAAACACTTTTCGCTTCAGGAAGCAAGCTCGACGTTTTAGAAACACTGTCTGGTGGAGAAATGTCAAGCTGACGTAAGTTAGTCAAACTTAACACCTTATTTGTTCTGAAATTGTAGAGAACTCTGGTCTGAAAAATAAAACGTGGACTATATATCGTACTTTAAATCAATTAATCATATTCTTTTCACTGCTTATTTATAAAATATCTTCTAAGCTCCAAAGACAAATTATAAGTCCATGAACTTATAAGCTCCACAGACAAATTATAAGCTTAAGAATTTAGGAGGATACTTTAGATAAACTTTAGCCAAACTCTCTTTTAATTTGGAATGTGCATGAGCTCCAATATTTTCCTTTTCATGGGGATATTTTCAATGCCGCATAGAAGCATCTTTTCCTCCTCTGGTAATTTAGAAGAATTTATCTGGTTTAAAACCTTGCTGCCTAGTAGCATAATTTAGATCATAATTACATCTGCATTTATGTCCTCCATGTTTCTAAACAGGTAATGATTTGTTTTGGTGCAGGATTGCATTGATATTCCTTCTCCTGGTAATAATTTATGTTGTTCTAGCTTTTGTTTGCCATGGGCCTACGCTCCCATCCTGTCTGAAGTGAGTGTCCGACCAAGCGAGATTTGGTTCCATTTCCTAGTTCTTTCTTTTTTCTGTTGAGTATACATGCAATTCTTCTACTTCACATCTTCCTGAGATGTATGGAGAACTTTTGCAATCGTGTGAAAGGTTGACATGTCAGGTTTTATGTCTTTGATTTCCCTGGTTTGGGATGTTGTTCTGTGTGATGTGTTCTCTGGCCTTCCAGCTCTACCTAGATGTTCTGGATTGCAAGGCAAGACATTTTTATAATCAAATGTAGAATTATTGGTACATTAAGTTATGAACAATATTGTTTGTGTAATTAATATGTTTTCAAATATGTGTTTTTCCTTTGAGAACTAATGGGAATTATTTTGTTTGTGACTCAATTGCTTGCTCAATTTATCTGTTGAAGTTGCTTTGTTGAATGATAAGTATTCCTGCTGTTGGAGCTTGTGAAAGCTATCCTTTCCATTTTCTTGCCTATGAAGAACCATGGCAGGATATAGGTGTTGGGTACTGAAAACCTTCCAGCAAGACGGACAACAACTTTTTAACTAATGTTTTTCTTGCTGAAAGAATTGGAATTCATTGCAACGTTTTGGGAAAAACCATGTCTATTGTTGTACTGTTAAAACTATTAACAATTGAGAGTTGCCAGAAGAAAGGACAGGAATACATGTAACGAGAAACATGTGTCACCATGTAATGCTAATCTCCACCAGTTACTGTATTTGATCAATGTCCACTCATTTTGCACTCAGAGCATTTGTGAAGAAAACAGCTGAGATTGGTGCATTTGTTGGCTGTTAGCTCTTGGAAGCTCCTTATTGACATAATATAAAGTAGTCACATGGAGTTGAATAATTGGCCCAGGTTTACCTGCCTTGCATGTGTTGCCAGGTTGAGGGGTGGGGTCCATTCTGTTTCCATCATTACAAAAATATATCCCAATTCCCACGTCTATATGTTACCATCCACCATGTCTGCTACCATCTCTATTAGTAGCAGAAATTCATTAATGCCGTCCAAGTCCACTCATCAATGATATTGGGATGACTAAATAAAATTTCACAAAATATATAAATTAAATTTCAACTATCTCTGCGTATCATAATCAGGGGTATTCAAATTCAATTCAATCAAAAAAAATCGACGAATTGATCCAAAAAATTGAAAATCGATCAAAATTGAACTTTTTTGGATTGAATTGAATTTTTTGTTTTTTTAAAACCGATTGGATTGGATTGGTTTTCAATTTTAATTTGAAAAATTGATCCAATCCAAATCGAACTGAAATTTATATATTAATAATATAAAATATATATCTTAATTGTAAAATACACAAATAAATTAAACTAAATTAAACTTAGGATTTTTTCACTTTCAAAAATCAAATATATAGGGATAATTATTGTGGACTTATAATTTTATAGTTGTGTATTCCTACATAATTTAACTTAATTCCGCAAGATTAGTGTGATATGATAGCTAAATAAAATTTACAAATTGATTGATTAAATTAGTTTAATTATCAATAATAATTTGTCAAATATTTCAATTAAAAATTTAAATTGAAAAATCGATTTAACCGATCCAATCCAAACTGATTTAAAATCGATTGGATTGGATTTACAATAAAAACTCAACTAATCCAATATACATTATATAGTTTGCATCGGTCAACTTTTTTGTCTCAACACCAATTCAAACCGAACTACGAACACTCCTAATCATAATATCACCGTCAAGGCTAAATTCGACTTTACTTACTATTCGAACTTTTTATACATACTGCTACATGAATGAAAAACTTGGGGTTAGAACCGTAGAAGTGCTAACTCTTCAGCAAATTATGATGTTTGTTTGAGCAGCCAGTGCTTAAAGATTAGCTTGCATCAATAATTGATATCTGGGTTTAACACAGTCTGGACAAAGCACAAGACAAAAGCACATTAAAGCAATTGTCCATCTTTACCCATATAAGAAACCCCTACAGCTCACAAGCTGGCCGGATATGCCCATTCTTTATTCACCCATGCACAATTTGCTAATATATATATAGCACTGCCCATTTTCCTGCATACCATGCCAGATTCTGTATGCTGGTGCAATTTTAACTTTTAATACATGCTAAACATTCATTGAGTGAAGTACAAATGTCCATGTTGAAACTCATACTGATACACAATACATTTTGCATATCCGAATAAATGTTTACTTCACCAAACCTCGTTTTGAAACGATGCTCAAATTATTATGTTCTTTGCGTGGGGTCGAACTTACCTAACAAGAAATATTAGTACCTTAAAATCTTTATAATTAAGATACCGTTGAGTTACCAACTTTCTTGATCTTTGATTATTGGACAACTTAGTTCTATACAGAATTTTACGACTTTTGAGAGAGGTAATTTCAGTAAACATGCACTTGAGCATGTTTGCTTACTAGTCATGATATGATAACATCCTTAAAATTTTAAAAGTGATGATGCATGCTGTGGCTGTAAATACACTTCTCTCTGACTTCCTAAGGTTTGGGGAATTATACATATGTAGCATCACATAATGTGTTTGTCCAATGTTTGGCAAATCAGCAAAAAAATTTAACCTTGCAGGGTTAACAGAATTAACCAGACACCAACTGCTAAGATGCCATGTCTGTGCTTTCCACTTTCCACAAGCTTACAAAATTCCAACTTGTACACTCTTGTTGCTTCCACTCAATCCCCCTCCAAACATCAGCCTCACATTTCCCCTTTATAATGGGTACAATCCCTTCATACTTAGACCATCCCTACTCTAACCCTATTCCCACGCCAAGTTATCTAGCCATGGCCACCAGCAAATTCTCAGCCACCATTTTAATCCTCTCCTGCCTCCTTTTTGCTACCTTCACGGCCAATGGCTGCGGGACGTGTGGTCCGAAGCCAAAGCCACCAGCGGCGAACCCTTTTTGCCCCCGGGACACACTGAAGCTTGGCGTCTGTGCTGACCTCTTGGGGCTGGTAAATGTGCTGGTTGGGAGTCCACCATCGGGCGACAAATGCTGCCCCTTGCTTGAAGGCCTGGCTGACTTGGAAGTAGCCGCTTGCCTCTGCACAGCCATTAAGGCCAATGTGCTAGGCATTAACTTGGACGTGCCCGTTGCGCTTAGCGTGATTGTTAGTGCTTGTGCCAAAACCATTCCTCCTGACTACAAGTGTGTATAGAATGGACTGTAGAACATGGCAACAAGTTCACTAGTTAAGTCCATATTTTCTTGTGTTTCTTTTTTCTTGCTTTGAATCTATTGCAAATTGATCTGTACTGTTGTGGATTGATGAATGATTACTTAATTAGGGAGTTTACTGCTTGTTTGGTTGTGTCTTTTAATTCCTCAGTTTCAGTTGTTTGTCTGTAAGGTGATCTTTCTTTTCAAGGCAAGAAACAGGCAAGACTGTTTGCCTGTTTGCCTTCTGTACTGTGTAAACTATTGTTTGTGTGTAATTGCCATTACTCAATTATGATGTCTGTGTAATGAAAAAGTGGTATCACATCTTGTTTTTTTGTCCATAATATGACAGACTAATCTGCACTTAAATTTGAATGTAAGAAAAAGGAGGGCAATGCATGGTAGCAGCTAATGTCCAGCTTCATGGATCTTTGTTCACGTTAGTAAACTTCAAACTTCAAATCCCAAATCATATCACATTCTTTCAATCTAATGTTGCTTAGAAAATAATTCAGAGCAAGATTTCTTGATGCCCAGTGCCCACATATTATTGATTCATGATATCATTGATTCTGACTTCTCGGAGATATGAAAGTATAAAATCGTGAAAAAAAAAAAAAGTTATTCAATATTAATTGACAAAAATTCATTTAGCTCAATTTATTAAATATAATAAGTAAATTTGAACATTCTATTTTAGTGAAATTCGACGTACAATTTGAATTTTATTTGATCAGTTGAAAAATAATAAAGTATATTCCAGAAAAATTAAAAGAGACAATAAAGAATTGATTAGTTAATAAGTGAGTGTATGTAGCATTATTATTAAAAAATTTAATATTTTAGGTTTTGTTTTGGCCAAAACGACAACGTTATGGGGAATCATTCCCAAACATGACAACTGTTTTTTTTTTTTCATTTTACAAATGCACTTGTCTTATTTGGCTAATATCAGAAATGTTCCTTGTATTTTCCTATTCCACTACATATATAGACAACATATTTTATTATTATTATTACATTTAAAAAGATCAGTAAACTCAAATTTCACCCCCCAAAAACCAACACAAAGGTATTAATTTGACATCTACAATATAAAATGTCTTATTCAAAACATAATCAAACATATCATAACTTTCAAAATTCATTTTTTAACTATTTAAAAAAACATAATCAAACATCAATCAAATTTCTCAACATTCATTTCACATTCTCCCACAATTCTTTTAACATTCATTCTCTCTAACACATAATTAACTACAATTCAAACCAAAAACATTAACTACAATTAATTCTAAGCCATTTGAAATCAAGTGATGCTCTATTCCAACATGAGAACGTTAAATTTAGATTAATTTGGTATAAATAACAAAAGGAAAAGGAATACTATAAAAAAGAATGTCATTTTTGTCATAATATTTTCCATGAAACCAAGGGGAAGGGACTTTATTTTAGTGATTTTCTTTTAAGTTGGAAATTTTTTGCTAATTAAAGGGGAAAAATGGTCGATATTTTCTAGAAAAAGAAAAGACAAATAATTGAATAAATTACTGAAACAACCAACCCTCTCCGGTGCCTCATCTCCAATAATCTCCAATTTGAATTAGACTCGCTTTATTGATAAAAAAAAAAAAAAAAAAAAAAAACGAAAAAAACAGAGGAGTCGTCAGTCAAGCCGAAGCAGGGTCGTGACGCACCCTGCACTTTGTAGCCACGTCCCACTTTCTCCTCCTCTTATCACGCGCCGGGGAAAAACCAAAGAGAAGAAGGGAATATTGTACGAGCTCGATTTCAATCACCCAAAACCCTAATCGCACACTAAATTCACCATTAATCTATACCTTCTCATTGTCTTCATAAATAACTGCTAGGTACTATGTAATTCAGTAAAATTATACTTATAGATATTGAGTGATTGATCGTTATTGAATTTTAAAGAAATCAAGTGATCGAAATCCAATTGATAAAAGGAAAGTGGTGGGTCGTAATTCCAAAGTGTGGAGATGCAGAGGCAGAGTCCACCGAAGCACAGGCACGATGGAACTTCGCCTTTGCCTTTGGGTATGGATTGGAGCCCTCCGCCTCGTACTTGGGTATGCTTCTTTTTTTATTATTATTATTATTATTATTATTATCCCTTCTAAATCAACGATTTTTTAACTGAATTTAATGCCTAGCGATCCATTTACCTCATAATTAGTTGTAGATACTCGGATCGATTTGGATATTTGGTGTTTGGATTTTAATTTTTGATATGTGATTTATAGATTATAGCTTGCGATCAGCTCTATATGTTTTAAATTATTAGCTTTATGAGTAAGATAGCTCAAATTTTCTACTTCACATTCTGTACATGGAAAGATCAATTAGAAATTCTATTGAGGCTAATCTTGGATTCCTAGTAACAATGTTTATGTGATTCTTTGAGTGCGATCCTTATAGGGGATTTGTTTTCCAGTTCTACTGAATTGATATTTTTTGCGGTATGAATGACAATTGAGATTGTAGTGTGAGAAGGAAATTCCATGTTGCATAAAAGAAAGTGCTTTAGGAGCTGAAGATGAGGTTTTAAGGGGAAAAGTTATTGCTTTATACGAAAGTTGAAATGTCTGTGGTAATCTTTGTGGTACTAAATTTGCATAGTCTTGCTGAACTTATTGCCCAAAATGCTGATCCTCTAGACCTCAATACCAGCATTTGTTTAAGCAAATTGGTTGAATTTTGGAGTACAACGGCGTTGGTGCTATTATTAGCTTTCTAATAAGCAAACTTCATTTCAGTTCAATGTTCAGACATGATATCGCTATTATTTCTTGGGTTTATACGTTATATGTACTTTACAGGCTGGGAGAGAAACCATTTGGCCTCATGATCCTCGCACAGGATGGAGTTACTGTGTTACAATACCTTCCTGGATTGTACTTGCAAAGTCAAGAGATTCTGATCCTACAGTGGTATCTTTTTTTTTTTTTTTGGTTCTGTTATATGTTTGTTAGATGATGTGTTTCATGAACTGTACTTGATTGTAACTATACATGAAATTGTAAGATAATTCAAGAAATTGCTTGGTTTTCATCCTGAAAAGGGTAGCAACACACTAAGTCAGCCAAGTTGCTTCTTTTTCACCCTGGCCTTGCTACAGAACTTTTAAAAGTGATAAAGATATGATAAACTGGTCAAATTGTTGCCACAATTGGCCAATATGAGACTGAGTATTATGCATCTGCAGCAGCTGTAAAAGAAATGTGCCAAGATAATTGATGGAAAATTCTTCATGTCACATAATCGTATCAATCAATCAGATTTTTTTGTATTTATTTTTTGTCATTTCCCCTTTATCCATGTGTATGTGTGTATGAATGGAAGAACATTTTCCCCTCTGCTGGTTGTTATTTATTTTAATTGTTGGTCCAAGCTGTTGTTGGTGAATGTTTTGTTTATATTTTATTATTGGTCATATTAGACCCTCTTCTTCCATGTAGGTTTTTTCACTACGTGAGGTAGTTTCCTGAATTAACATTTTTAAGGGGCAGTTTTACAGGGTACAAGTTGGTATTCAATCACCAGAAGGGATTACAACCACAAGGACTGTGTTGAGGAGATTTAATGATTTCTTGAAGTTGCATGCTGCTGTAAGTTCAAACATTGTAGTTGGAAATTGGGCATTGTCATCATCACTTTCATAGGGACATATGGATAGTGATGTCCTTCTTCACCTTGCTTGAGCTCGCATGTTTGTTCCCGTAATGGAATTGTAATCAGTGATTTTTCTGTTGCAGCTCAAACGAGCCTTTTCTCGGAAAAGCATTCCATCAACTCCCCCAAAGGGACTCACGCGGATGAAAACTAGAGCAATGCTAGAAGCGGTAAATATTTTTTAGAGCTGAGGTCTCATATTGTGAATTGAAGACCTTGAACTTTTTTGCAATTTGCCTCTGAACAGGTTTTATCTTGTTGTACACTAGGGGAACTCATAGTAATTATTATTTGTCTTAGTGCTATTCATGCCTAAACGAGCATGATGGTGGACAATAATTTTCATGTACAGCATAATATTACCTTGCAATCTGATCCATATGGATTTTTTTTTTTTTTGGGGGGGGGGGGGGGGGGGGGGGGGGTTGGAGGGAGGATAATTATCCTTATGGATTATTGCTTTGATGAGCTTTGGACCTACATTTTCTTTTCTTGGCCGGCGGGGTGGATGGGTGGGTATGCATTGTTTATGATTGGATTCCCTTAGGAACATGGAGACAGGATTCTTTTCGTTCATATATCTACTTCTCCAGTTTAATATGTTGTTATCAGAGTCTTCTGTTTGTTGCAGAGGAGGAGTTCTTTGGAGGAATGGATGACAAAGTTACTATCAGATATTGACTTATCAAGAAGCATTGCTGTTGCGTCCTTTCTTGAACTGGAAGCTGCTGCTAGATCATGTGTGTATCTGCTCTGACTTGATATTATTAATCTCGTAAATCTTTCTATATTGACTTGAATAAAGTGGTTTGTTGCATCTGAATTTTTATCATTTTACTCTATTATTTTTTGACATTCCTCAGTTCTGCTAGTTATAAATTTACTTTGTTACAATTTTTTTCAGCATTCCAAGAGGAGGGCCAACACAGTTCTGATTCACATCTTTCTGTGAATAACACCAACTCATCTCTTCATGTTCATCCAAATTCAAGCCTATCTCTTGTAGCAGGCAATTCATCACTGGCATCAGATTATGGCAGTGATACAGCTTATGAGACATCTGAGATTGGTACTTCAAGCCTTGGAAGGGATAACAGCTCTGAAGTTGGGATGGAGGATCTATCATCTTATGATGACGTAATAAGTCCAATGGACAAGTTTGTTAAGTATGGCATGTCAAATATTGACGAGGGCTTGTCTATGGGGCAGGCTATTCTAGAGAAGCTCGAAAGTTTGCCCAAGCATAAAGTACAGGCCCGAGACATTCATAATGATTTGGAACACAATATGAGCAATGGTAGTTCCTCTAAAGCCTCTCATTATACAGAAGACGCTTTGGAGCATCTCTCTGAACAAGACTCTGGCACAGTGGTTAGTCATGTTCGAAAGCAGTCGAATGAGAGTATTGGAAGCGACAGGAGTTCTCAAAGAGGCAGTGAGTTGTCAAATTTATCATTTCCTAATTCAAATGGGCATGGACTTCTTGATTTTAGAAGTCGGGCTGAGGTCTCAAGCACCATTGGAACTGTTGGAGACCCCGATTATCAACTCCCAGATGATACCCACCTGTTGGTCCCAATGGATCAGCGCCAGAAGATGAATAGAGTACTTACAACATTGCAGCGGAGGCTAATCACCGCCAAAACTGATATGGAGGATCTTATCTCAAGGTTGAATCAAGAAATTGCTGTGAAGGACTATCTTGCATCAAAGGTATTGGAATGCTATTTGGTCTTGCAGCAATTTTCATATCTGGCTTCGGATCTATCATTGACAAATAATTCTAGGATGCATGAAAAGCTAAGATTAAAATTCAATCACAGTAAAGTATGCAAATGATTTTGGACCTAAAAATATTGTCAGAAGAATCTGGTCAGTTGAGATTGACTACAAGTCTCATTCTGTTCTTTACAATCCTGGTTGATAATCTTCTCTTCAAGGTACCCATGATTTTTCTCTTTGTCCCAGGTGAAGGATTTGGAAGTGGAGCTTGAAACAACTAAACAAAAAAGTAAAGAAAATCTCGAGCAAGCTATATTAATTGAAAGGGAAAGAGTGACTCAAATGCAATGGGATATGGAAGAACTTAGGCGGAGGTCAATGGAAATGGAATTGAAGTTGAATTCTCAACAGGTTATGCATCCTGTTTGGTGTACCTTGCAGTTATAGATTATCTCAGTTTGAACAACTCCATATTGATATGAAACATTTCCAGGCCCAGGGGATGGACGCTCAGTCTACCAATTCACCAGGCAATCAACCAAAAGATGCGCTACAGCAGGAGTTGGATTCTGCAAAGCAGCAGTATGAGGACTTGTTGAAGCGGAATCAAGAGCTGGAATCGAGGTCCAAAGCTGATATCAAAGTTCTTGTGAAAGAAGTTAAATCCCTAAGAAGTTCCCAAGCAGCACTAAATCAACAACTTCATCAGTCACTCAAAGAAAAATCTAAAGCAGAGGTACACTTTGGTTGCTCAACTATTTCAAAGCATGTAGATTCACCACATATCTATCAGTCCACTGTCTCCAGTAGCATGCTTAGGGCTCTTCTGTTGTCTGACATGTTGAGTCAATCACAACCCTCCTAGGGATTTTAAGATTGATAACTTTATCACTCGTAACATATGTTCTCCTCATTGTGCTCCTTTTGAACTATTATTTTGATATTTATTTGCTTTTAGGAAATGAATCTTCATTATAGAACTTTTCTTGAGGCAGGTGAAAAAATGTATGGGGAGGTTCATTAATATAGGAGTTATCACTTAATGCATCAGTTCTACTTTATGTGTGCATGTAGGCAAACATGCAGTGAAATTTGCTTTCCCTTTTAAGTATTACGATGGGATAAAGATTTCTAGAGTAGGCTATAGAGTTTTAAAATATAGGTTCCAATGTCACTATATATTTGTTCTTCTATAGCATTTCTAATTGGACTGCATGTTGCTTTCAAAATTTTGCATGAAATTAATATAATTGGGAAATCCGTGTTTTTTTTTTATATTAAATTTAATTATAACTGAAACTTCTTGTCAATCCCAGGAACTTCTTCAAGAAGAAAGAGAGAGAAATGAGCAAACAAGAGCCTTTTGGAGGAAGCTGCTACACAAAAGCAAGATTCTCCACGATCAGCTTCAGGAATGCAATATGACTAACTTAATGCACACAGAAGGCGATGTTCTACCCGAAAATATTCCATCATTGTTGGATCCATTGGATATTGTAGGGACATCTGATGATCAAATAGGTGTTCTCATTGCGGAGGTACTCCTGATGCCTTGCAGTATTATTCTTGTCTCACTTTCATTTTTTTGCTCCCTCAAAATTTGGATCTTTTATTGAAGCGTATATTGTTTGTGGCATGCTCTCGGGACAATTCTTGGCTGTTCTAGTTTTGGTGGTTGGATGTATTATTCAATTGAATTTGTTGCTCCTCTTTGTGTTCATGGAAGTTTGGAAGTGGGGGTGCATTCCATATATGATTAGATTCATCCAGCGGATTTATCTCAAATTTTTGTTTTGTCTTTAACACAAGTTGCTTAATCTCATATTCCTAAATTTGACCAGGTGCAGCATTTAGCTGAGGATGTTGATTATTCTGCTTCAGTGACCGATGGAGTTGCTGAGTTGGATGATGATGTGAGTTCTGTAGATGAGAAGTTGAGGCAGTTGCTGTCGAGTATCTTAGTTGATAATGGTGTATTGACAAAACAGGTGAATTCTCTCATTGTTCATGCTGTTAAGATGAACAAATCAAATGAGAAAGTTGATATTGAGTCTCATTCAGATGTAAATGTAAAAAGTGAGCTTTAACCCATAACAGCAGCTAACTTTGAGGAATGTTGTATATTCAGTTAGGCCACTTGCTACACTTCATACCACATCGGATACGAATAACATGGGAGATTTTTCTTCTACTTCCACAGCATCCCATGTATGCAATGCAATCCATGAACTGATCCAGCAAAACCCTTTATTGTCTCACACGTTCTGTTTTAGTGAGATTCCATAAAATAATTCTTTTGGTCTCCTATGCTGTAACAATGCACATATGGCATTGGCAGTGCCTTTTGTTATCATGATTATACAATTGAAGTTGTAACGCTCATAGATCGTTGTTTTTTGGCCTTGGTGTAGATTGATAATATGAAATTATTTGCACTTGGTCTGGTTTCTTCGTGTTCATGCCTCCCAAAAGAAAGTTGAAGTATTTTGATGGGCTTGGGAAGTAAGCTGCTACTAGGTATTTGGGCTATCTTTCAAAAGATATTTTGGTCCCATAATTTTCGGTTGGGCTTTCAAAGGCACACACTTACACTGGAAATTCACTAATTCGACATAATGCGAGATTTATGTCGTCGGTTGAAAGTAACAGCCTGAGGTAATGTTTTCAGAATCGGATCGGTGATTCGAGATTAATCCGGTTCGGTTCAAGTATAAAATCAGTGATTGATTGGATTGGTCAAAATGTGGTTAAATTGGGATCGATTTTTGATCGGTTTGTTTATTTTATTTTTTGAAAATTTAAGAATTAATTTTAAAAAAAAAATAAAAAATGTAAATATATATATTATGAGTTGAAAGATGATGATTAAAGATTTTGGATATATAATTTTTTGAAACATGAATTTATTTTTTTAAAATTTAATAAAGTGGCAGTTATTTGTTGATGGGGGTGAAATCCGTTTTGGATTGGATCAATTGGTAAATTTGGATGTATTCGACCTCAATGGTTGAGATTGAGGTAATTGGACCGAGTCTTCTAATCACGAGCAAATGTTAGGCTAGCCAAGGTGCTTTTAACTAAGGCATTCCGATGTTCAAGTTAGTATAGAGTCAATCGAATGTAACGAGCAGCACTTCGACATTCAAGTTAATATAGAGTCAATTGAATGTAACGAACAGCAAAGCGAGGGTTTTTTGTATATAGAATGGCATATCTTTAAGAGGCTGGAGTGGGGGTATTTATAGCCTCCTTTCAGTGAAAATTTGTCTGAGATGCCCCTGACAAGTAGGAAGGATCTTTGTCATTGCATGAGGAGCATTAGGTCATCTCTCACTCTTGTATTATTTCAGGTGGCTGCCTTTCCAAGCTTTTGGGACATAATAGGACACTATAGACACGCCTCCTTCCTAGTGCGGTAGCATGGGTGGTACTAGTCACGGCATACGCCAATAATGCTGAGGCATGCTGCCTGTTAGGACATTTAATGCGGCAGAGTTGGTTCCACACCAGGTCGACCTCCCTAGTTGGTAGAAAGGTTGACCTAACAATGGATTGGCACTTGGCGTATGAGATGGACAAGCGACGCGGTCGAGGAATTGACTATTGGTCTTGTATGTGACCCTGTTGAGTGCCCGCCTACATGAAATGAATTATTATTTCAATTAATGTAAAATATTATTTTTTATTTATTTATAATTGACTAATTATGAAATATTTTTTTTTCTTCTAAAATACGTATTTAAAAATAAGTAAGTTGAAATTTTTTCAAATAATTTTCTTTCAATATCATTGGAAATTTTATTTTTGTTAATATTAAAATATTATATATATATAATTAAATATAATTATTACATTATTATAACATTATATCGGTTGAACCAATTGAATTAATAATCAGTAATTTCTTCGGTTCTTTGTCCGACCAATTTTAAAAACATTGGCCAAGTATATTTTGTCTCTCTTCTTCACTTTGAAGGTGAAAAGCATTCTTCATTGTAGCACTTATCTGAGTCCCGACCTCATCTCTTGGGTGTCGGAAGGGTGCGTGTACGAGTTGAAACCTCATTTGGTAGCTGCCAAATCTATGGCTACTATAGTTGGATAATTACAAACATCAATAAGAATAGTACCAAAAAAAGAAATGAAAGACATGGAAAAATACAAAAGAAAGGCAACATAGGACCCATTAATCTTGTGACTTCTACATCAACAAGAAAAATGGGCCCCAAAATGACGTGTTTGCCCTTGAATCTTCCTTTTTTTTCTGCATTTGCTTCTAGTGGTGATCAGAAGCTACATGTGGCAGATGCTGACCCCCTCCTTGCTTCTATTTCAATATAATTATAACAATTTTCACGAAAATTTATCCTTAAAACTTTGGTTTTGTTTGGATATGAATTGGGACATTCTCCCAATTTTCAATTTCCAAAATGATTTTTGAGAAGTAAGATTTGAAAATGTGATAGTTGTTTATTTGTATTTTTTGTGGTAAGCAGAGAATGAATTAAAAAAAATTATTTATTTATTTGTGTTTTGAGAGGAAACAAAATATCATATCAATAATCTTTTTGTTGGGTTAGTATGGTGAACTGTGTATTTTAAAATTATTTATATATATATATATATAGATTATATGAATAATAGTATGTATATATATTTGTAATAATGAGATAATTGATTGAAATTTTGATAAATGTGTTAGGAGTATGAATACTAGGGATATTTTAGAGAATAAATTTTATATTCTCGAAGTGGAATTAGGGAATGTATAGTGTTTGTTTATTTAAATTTTAGGAGTTGAAAAATGAATCAAAAATTTATAAACAAACAAGCCCTTTGTCTTGGGGTTCCTAAAGCTTATTCAAACCGTTGATCTTCGAGATCTACGGCCGATGCAATATTATTATGTTGTGATGAGAAACTGAAATCTCTAAAATACCCTTACATTGAAGTCGTGAAATGATGGAGTTGGGTGTTGATTACGGCCTCGTAAAGCTTTTCCGTGCCTGCCCAGCTCGAATCATATCCTGCCGCTTGCACGCTGCTAATGTGCGCTTCGCTTCCCTCCATTTCCAATCCCTTCCCGCAACTTCAAGTTTTCTCTGCAGATATACATACACCTTCAGCTGTATCTATTTGTGGGATTTCTTACTTCTTGTATTTTGATTTCGTCCGATGGTAGATGCGAATTTTATGTATGTGAAGGTCCGGTTGAGATCAGATGTGGTTAGCAAATGAAGCATGGCGCTTTCTGCCTCTTTTTCCCTCGCCTCTTCTCGTCAGCTCTCTCAGGTCTTACAGATTTTGGAATTTTTTATCTTGTTTTTGTTTCGTTAACTATTTTTTGTAATAAAGTTCTATTATGTGCCGTATTCTCTCTCTGTTTTTTTTTTTTTTTTTTTTTTTCAATTTGATTGTTTGTAAAGAGCTGATCTTTTAATAACTTCAACTGGTTTGATTATTAACAATAATTCGTATATAAGTGCTTTTTATGTATTGTGTCGTTTGCTATTTCCAGGGTTCTGCTTTTTCCGCATATTGGTAAAGAGCTAAGATTTGTGTGCGGAATTAGATTATTCAATATTCCTCGATTACTTTTGAATGAGATGAAGCAGTGAACTTTAAAGGCTAAATGAAAAAATAGAATACAGTTTTTTAGTATTTGTATGACAATTTTGCCCTGAAAAAGAGGCCAAGTTAATACTCATTTTATTTTAATCGCTCTGCTTTGTTATGCTATTCCAGTTATTAATAAATTTGCAGCTAAACGTGTCCAGTAATAAAAAGGATTGTCTTAATGTTTTCTAGTTGGGTTACTGTAGGCATATTCGTTGGTAATGTATGAGCTGTTATTAAGTCGGTATTAACTTGATGTGGATGAGAATGTGATACATATTTGATTAATATATGTATGAGGGTGTGACTTTGAATGACGTCTGCAGTTGTGCTATCCTGATGTTAAATGGAAGCTGAATATATTAGAGTCTCTGAAGCTACATAGAAGAAAGTGTAGTTACTCGTTGATTGTCAAATCAGTCTTAAATAGCAGGAGATCTTCGAGCATTAGTGACGATGGAGCAACTGAACCAGCTAGGATTCTTCTGGAGAGGTTGTTTGCTCAAACACAAAAACTAGAGGAACAGATAGGCAGAGATCCTCGTTCACCCCATGTTGCTGAGCTGGGTGTGAATCTTGGTAAGCTGGAATCAGATCTTCAGGCTGCTCTGGCAGCTTTGAAGAAAAAGGAAGAAGACCTGCAAGATGCAGAGAGGAAAGTCTTGTCGGAGTACAATGAAATTAATCTTGCCAGGAAGGACTTGGAGCAACGAGAGGAAGAAATAATAGCTGCTAGACTGAAGCAGGAAAAACTAGAAGAGGAGCTAAGACTAGCGAATATAGATTTAGCTTCTCAAGCCACAGAGATTGGTGATCTTAAACTTCGTCTAAAGGAGAGGGATCAGGAGATTTTAGCCTCTCAATCAGCGCTTTCAGCTAAAGAGGAGGAAATCATAAAGATGAAATGTGAATTGACGAGGAAGACTGAAGAAGCTGCCAATGCTGAATCAGAACTCAGATCCAAGTCCAGGCTTCTGGATGAAGCAAATAAAATTGTAGAGAAGCAAGAAGTTGAGCTCCAGCAACTAAAGAGGGCAATTCAGAAGAAAGAGGAAGAGCTAGAAATTTCCATCAGCATGCAGACAAGTGAAACTGAGAAATTGAAAGTTGCTGAAGCAAAATTGGAGAAGCAAACTGTGGATTGGTTAGTGGCACAAGAGGATTTGAAAAAGCTGGCAGAGGAAACATCTAAGCATGTTGGGGAAGCAAATGAAACCCTGGAGGAGTTTGGAAAAGTGAGAAAGCTTCTTTCAGATGTGAGATCTGAGCTAGTTTCATCTCAGCAAGCTTTGGCTTTCTCTAGACAGAAAATGGAAGGTCAAGATCAGCTGTTGGTGGAGCAGCTTGTCGAACTTGAAGAGCAACGGAGGAGTGTCATGTCTTATATGACGAGTCTGAGGGATGCTGAAGTAGAGGTGGAGAGTGAGAGGTTGAAGCTACGGGTTGCTGAAGCTCAAAACAGGGAGCTGGAGGGGGATTTATCCATGGAGAAAGAGCTTGTCGGTATGTTACAGAAGGAATTAGATAAAGAGAGATCATCTTTGAAACAAGCAATTCAGGAAATGTCAGTTCTGCAGGCGGAGATTGACCATAAGAGTGCTGCATTCGAACAAACACAGACTCTTCTCAAGGCTAAAGAGACAGAATTGGTGGAAGCAAGGCTAGAGATCCAGCATTTAAAGTCTGCACAGGCTTCTCTTCAACTTATACTGGAAGAGAAAGACTTAGAACTCTCTGATGCCAAAAAGATGTTGGAGGAACTAAATCAGGAGATTACTGAACTAAAGGAGATTTTGCTCACCAGCGAAGATGAGCTTATTCAGGCAACATCCATGCTGAAGGAGAAGGATGAACTTGTCCAAACAATGCAACATGAACTAAGCAATGCAAAATTAAAATCCTCTGAAGCTGAGGCAGTGGTGGAAAAGATTGTAGATCTCACTAAGGACTTGGTTCTATCATCTAATGATGAAGGTTTTTATGCACTGAGCTCGCTCGATCCAAATGACAGGTTGCCACCTCCATTGCAAGATGGATGGGCTGATGATTTTAAGTGGCAGAAAAAACAGCTCGAAGCTGAACTTCATTTTACTCGAGAAAGCCTGAGGGCGAAGGAAATGGAAGTTATTGCAGTACAGAAGGCTCTCACTATCAAAGATGAGGAGCGAAAAATGGTCCTCCAAAGATTGGATGCCCGAGAAAAGGAAATAACAAAACTGAAGGGAGACATGATGCAAGATAAAGATGATCTGAAAAAACTTTATGCTTTGGCACAGGAAAGAATCGATGGAAAGAGTGTTGGTGACCTTGCCACTGAGAAACTTCAACTAGAAGCAGTTCAACTGGAAGTAGAAGCGGCAACAAGTGCACTGCATAAAATCACAGAAATGAGTCGGGTACTTCTGAATAAGGCTGGTTTAAGTATTGAGGCTGATTATGATACCCGTCTCCGGGAGCTGAATGGCCTTGAGGCTAGCATCAATATGATCAAAGAAAATGAATGTTCGGAAGAAGTAAAATCAGAAGTTTCTCGGCTTCTGACTTTGACCGAGCAGCTTGTCAGAGCGGCTGGTATCGCTGGTGACATGAGCCAGCAGAGGCAATTTTGAATTTCTTGACTTGGTTGAAGTGTAGTATCTAACCAATTGTTTAATGTTGGTTTGAGGTTGGACATATTTGCTCCTATGTCAATACACATTGTGTCTTATGGAATTCCTGGGCTGTATTATGTCACTGATTAATTGGTTGTATTTCTGATGTTATGTGCTGCAAATAAGGAATCTTAACGAGATATTTTCTTTTCTTTTTCTTTAGGTTCTACCTTAACAGCAGTTTGGGTTTGCCTAATTATGATTTATTCACAAATATGAATGAGCAGGAGTTGCGTTGCATGTTACCCTCGGCTTTTGCTATAATTATCTTGTCTAAGCCTGAAGTTGATGAATGAAGCTGATGGTTATGCGTTGGTTTTCCTCCTACCACCATCATTAGATCTTATAGTGAATTAAACAAACCTTCAAATACCCAACAAATGAGGAGTTTCTTGAAGTTCACAGATAATG
The DNA here is from genome assembly GCA_018894105.1 of Jacaranda mimosifolia. Classification (NCBI taxonomy): domain Eukaryota; kingdom Viridiplantae; phylum Streptophyta; class Magnoliopsida; order Lamiales; family Bignoniaceae; genus Jacaranda; species Jacaranda mimosifolia. The sequence goes on from CM032127.1 coordinate 688,176, forward strand.
GGCTTTCTCCCATGCATAGTTGTGAAAGGCTAGCGCTGAGGCGAGGTGAGGGTGTCGCTTTTTCTCCTCAGATCAGGCGAGCACCATAAGGTGAGATGAGGTGACCGCCTTGGTAGCCTCAATAGTCTTGTTCGCCTTAGTTGTTTTGATCCAATTTAAAAATAATAATAATAAACGAGCCTCCTAAAAGAAACGCTGACATTTTGAAATAAATAATCCAAAATAAAGAAACACCCAAATCTTTCTCTACAACCAAGGCATTCTCTCCAACACTTTGATTCTAGCAACCTCGACTCTTAAGTTCTCTTCTCTCTTCTCTTTTCTCATTTCTCTTCTCTCTCTGTCTTTTTTTTTTTTTTTTTTTTTTATGTTCTTTTCTCATTCAGACAATACTTTTGATTTTTCTAAAATATTTTTCTTTTTAGTTTGTTTAATATATTAATGCTTAAACTAATACTTAATATATTTAATTAATTAATTTGTTAATTTAATATCAAATATATTAATATGTTAATATTTAATATATTTAACTTGATTTAATTTGTTTTATTATATATATTTAAAAAAAAAATCTTAATTAACACCCAATTGCCATTTGATCGTCCATCCCTCGCCTCACCTCTCGCCTCGCACCTTTAATAATTATGCTCCCACGAAATTATTATAGGCACTGAAGGCACATGACCCTGACAGCCACAATAATAGATAATTGACATTCATTTTACTTGAATGTGCCTATAGATAAATGAAAACCAACCATCTATTTACATGAACAAGCTACCAGTTTCCAAATTCAGATCCTATAAAGTTGAGCTAGGAGGCCACAATAATAATAGATAATTGACATTCATTTTACTTGAATATGCCTATAGATAAATGAAAAAAAAACCATCTTTTTACATGAACAAGCTACCAGTTTCCAAATTCAGATCCTATAAAAGTTGAGCTAGGAGGAAGTTTATATTCCCCAAGCTGAGGGATAGTTTATGACCAACTTTGCTCCCATTATTGTTATAATTTACAGGCACTGCGCAATTGGTAAGGTCTTGGTTATCATCTGAAAATGTCAGTCACCTTTGGAGGACGCCATCCAGCATTGCTAGCAGCAGTCTGGTCATCCACATTTTGGTTATCAACTTGTACTACAGGACTAACAGGACTCTCTTCCTTCTCTACCTTCAACTTCCCTCTCTCCACTTTTTTCCCGATGAAACGGCCCAACTTCATAGCAGTAAATAGACCAAATGCAATCAAGAGTGGCCTGACAACCCAGTGAAAATCCTCTAGATGTTGGTACTTTTTCACCATAGTATTGCAAGTGTCGAATGACACTAGTTCCACTTCAGCAGGATCACCCAAGAAGCAGCTGTTCTCCCTACCAATTATCAGTCTGCCTGGGAACTTCACAATGAGGCAGCCATTTGGCAGTACTTGACAAACTCTCCCTGTTGCCCACCCACCCCCTCTTTTTCTAGGCCATTCAAATCGGGGGTTGCTAACGCTTGATTTGACCTTCACAAACTCTCCCATGCAATAACGTTTTGCCCTTTGGAGTTCTGAATAGTCGCCCTTCCAAAGAGTCCCCAGTCTTACAAATGCAACTGCTACACTTCCATCACGGTTGACGGAATGAAGAACACCCACTGATGAATGTTGCTTGTCTTCTTTCTTCAGACGAACCCAATCTCCTACAGCCAAGCCAAATGTGATACGCTCTAATGCAGAAACATGAACTCTGATTGGGTCATGAACTCCTTGCACCCTCACTAAAACAAATCCATCTTGATCGGTATTCCTTTCTAGACCGACAATAATCCCCTTGGGGATATCCATATTTATGGGGTTGCACGAGTTCGGTGATTTCCTAGATCGGACTGTGTCACCAATTTGGAGGTGATCCTTTGCAAGGAACCACTCAGTATAACCAACACCACCTGGTTTCTCCCTGATCATTCTACCTCCAAAACCTGTCAAGCCTCCATCCTGTTGAACTGCATTCTGTGAACTGCAAATTCATTAAAAAGTCAGCTTAGAAATACATCCATAAGTCTCTGAAATCTGAACTATCCTTTAATGAAGCAAAATATTATAAGCACGTGGATATGAAAGTGGACAAACATAATATATAATGTGTGTGTATATAAATATATTATGGGTAAAATGTAAAAATCGTTCTCCTCAGACAGCATAAAATTGGTTGGTTTAGGAGGGAGATTCACACCTCAGAAAAAATATTTGATAAGGAATTAACCACAGAAGTTATCCAATCCCACAATTTGCCTCACAATGATTGGTTTCCTCTCCAAGTAATTCATAGAAAAGAAAACGTTCTTCCTTTTAAAATCAACAAAATTATATAGACTCTACTCCACTAACAAACTGTTCTTCGTTGCTGATTCAACTTAGAATGGATATCATCAAGGTCCATCATAATCATAAAGACTGGAAATTTTCACAAGGCACCCACCTAAGTAAAATGCCCTTGGAAGTTTCTCATACAAAATATGCAGCATAGCATTGAGTTGTTAAAGGAGAGTGGAAGTGCTAATTGTGAAATCTGAAGATTTTTATCAGTTAAATAAATTAATGGAACTTTTTAGCAAGTTCTCGTCAAAAGATGGCATCACTGTAGAGGGTATTGTTTGTCAGCACAATGAACACATACATGGCCCGTCTAAGTTTTCATTATAAATTCTACTTAACATGTTTCATATTGTTCAGGAAGTTTAACCAAATGATTCGAGCACTGCATCAAACTATTATTGAACTGAGATTAGAATTTTTAACAGCTCTGGCATTTTCATTAAAAAAAACTCCGTTTTATCGAACACAAATTCGAGATCATGCCATAAAACGTGGTTGTATCAAAGAATAATCAACTAAAGCGCGTGCAGTTCTACAATAAAAGCAATTTAATGTACTGTTGGTAGAGTTCCCAGGAATGATATAAACCTAAAATAATCAGGCAGCTTATTGATGTGAAAACTGCAAAATAAGTTCCTTCTCATGGTAAATTCAGTGCAAGTACTTTGGTTCTGCCCAACACAGGTCACCAATTCCATGGACAACTTCCATCATGGATAGAGATATCTTCATATAGGAAATACGAGTCTTCAATTATCTACCTCAATTATTTCCCCTTTTTTGCAGAAAAAGCCTAAGTTTCCAAGGTCATATTCCAAATGCAGCTCTGTGAGCATGATGTGGTATTCAAAATAAGAAAATAGTTCAACATTTTTCTCAATTATGATTTAATGCTGAAAAATTTTGAAGGAAGAGAGATACCTTTGAAAAGCATGTAAAATATCTGCCATCACTGGGCGATTCCTGAAGTCATACTCAAAGCAACCAGCAACGACATTCTCAACTGCAGGAGGAAGCCCATTTGGAATATGAGGTTTTTCTTGCTTCGTTACAACCAATTTGTATATTTCATCATTTGATTTACCACTCCAAGGCTGTGTTCCAGTTAACATCTCCAATATGCTACAACCAAATCCCCATGAATCAGTCTCAAAAGATATCGGACCTCTCACTTCTGGTTCCCATTGTTCTGGAGCCATGTAGTTGGGAGTACCAAGTCGTTGAGCCATGTCTGTGCTGGGCAATGAACTCCCTAATACCACATAAGGAATACCGGCATCCCCAACAATTGTCTGGTCATTTCTATTCAAAAGGACATTAGAAGGTTTAAGGTTAAGAATAAGGATCTCTTTTGCATGCAGGTCCATTATTCCCTGAGCCAGATCTGCCCCATACCTGTGCATACAATCACAGTGGGAGCAAGTAAAGCCTGCATTACTTTAAATGAAACTTTAAGTTTTCAAACTCCAATTCAACAAAAATACATTTTCCTGATAGTACAAGAATTACCTCAGAACATCAGTTAGTGACAGCTTTCCTCCTTTGATGCGAGCCATTTTATCTCCAACTGAGCCCTCATAAAATTTCATTATAATGCATATCTAGAAGAACAAAACAAAAGATGCTTTAAGTAAAGAGCTTCCAGAATTCTTTTTCTCTATTTTCATCTACCTTTTACATTAGGCAATTGGAAAGGTAGCAACTTCTAAGCATTATAACAAAAGATCAAACAGGAAACTCACATTCTTATCTATAACTGAAAGTCCATGGAGCCTACAAACTGTTTCCAACCCATGGCACTTGTAAAGTAAATTATCCAACCTGTTAACGACATCTCTAATGTTATCTTCATTAATAGGATTCAACATTTTAACAGCAACTTCATGACACTCTTCATTGTCTTCTGATGGACGATAAGTTGCTAGCCAAACATCACCAAAAGGCCCTGTTCCAATTAGGTGCCTAAGCTTAATTGTTGTTTGACCAATCCATGGGTTGATTTGGTTAGATGATGCAATAATGGAACTACTGTCACCAGAGTCTCCTTCAACAAGCACAAATTCAAATGAAGACACAGGCCGATTATTGGCAACTTGTCCAGCCATTTTCCTAAACTTTCCAACAGAAAATTATCTACACTGAAATCATTAACCAAGTCAAAAATACATGTCCATAAAGATAAACAAGGAAATAAAAATCCAAACATTGCATGCTACTCATGTAGATCGATCATGAAATAGTCTATTCCCATCTCTATGCGATACATCTAGAAATTTGACAGCAATTGATAAACATATAATTCAACCGCATTAAAAGCAAGAAATAAAAAGAGCTTAGAGTTACTAAAGACATGCCTTAAATGCCTTTGGTTGAACCATTTCAGCAAATTTTCCACTATAAATGGTTTAAAAGTTTTGTCCAGGGTTTTGTCTATTTAGTGTGTCATGATTTTTATAGTATTATATACAATTGTTACATAAACAAATGGAAATATATATATTTAAAATAATGATTCAAAAATATAAACACATGTGGTTATTTACTTTTTTTAATAATTAAGATATATAAAATATATGTTCAAATTATTGTAATTATTTGGAAGAATGAAAATTTTGTTTTGGAATAAAAATATCATTCCCCTGCAAATCAATATAGTATAGACTACAGAGTATTCTTCAGATTACCCCAATCTTCAATAGCATGCACACCCACCCACCCACACACACACATATATATATATAAAGAACTTTTTTTTTCCCCCAGAAATTATGTTTATGTTGGGATTATTCACACAAAACAGAAATACCAAAAAAAAAAAAAAAACCATGATTTTATTTTTGATTCTTTATCCAAATTCTTTCAACTCATGAACCACCATAATAAAACTAATCAACCTAAACATATACAACTCTCGCTGAGTAGAAGCAAAAATTAAAAAAAATGTAGAACAGAAAACTTACCGATAGTCCTGAGCAGAAAAAGATTGTGATTGAATAAAACGATATGAATATGAATGAAGAAAAAAAAAAAAGAACAGCAATTCACTAATTATACACGTAAACGTTGCAGAAAATTAGAGAGTGAAGAATAGAGAGAAAGGAGAGTGACAGATAGTCAAATGATGCAAACATATAAATAGAGTAAGAAGCGGCGAGGAGAGTCATCCGAATTGAAACGTCTAAACGGTGTCGCATCCGTGCCTACCGCTACTGCATTTGTGCACTCTAAATTGACCAATGGCTTGTAGCCGGGTGGCATCAATATCCCCTTATTATGTCGAAAGTCTTGTGTTCGACTTCACGTGAAATTCATCATTTATAATACTTTCTTAAAAAAAAAAAAAAAAAACTTTGACTAAATTCTCTTTACATTTTCCTAACAATATTTTTGCTTTACTAAATTTAATTTTTGGTTTTCAAATTATCTTAATTTCCTTCCAATATTTTTGATTTATTAAATCAATTTTTGATGTACAAATTTTTCCTCAATTTTCAATATTCAAAATGTAATTTAATTCTAGAAATAATAATAAAAGAAACGTGTACAATTTTAATTTTCACGAATCATGATTAATTATTGAAAAAAAGTAGGAATATATATTGATGCATAACTAACTTTTTGCATCAATAATTTGAATCAACAATGATAGTATTGTCCTCCCAATATGTGTCTTTATGGGCTTATTTGGAGTTGTCAAAAAATTATGTTCAAATGATAAACTATTAGAAATATGTTGTTAATTGAACAAATATATATATATATATATGTTAGTTTTATATTTATTGGAAACATACTAAGCTACATTTTTGTTAACGCTCTTGATAATATTACATATATTCTTTTGTATATAAATATATGTTTTCGTACCTTTTTTCTAAAATTTTATGATTTAATTTTTATAACTTCCAAATTATATTTTCTATATTTTGAAGGTGAAGACTTATGTCCACCACCAATAAATTGTTTTTCCAATATGAACATATTCATTTTCTCTTCAAGAAATGGTCAAGAAATTAATGCATAAACAATATGATATCCATCAATAGCATCACACTACCTTTTGCATTTTTATATGATTTTGGGTTGGGCTCAACATATCAAAACTGAATTTGAGCGGATTGAGTTTTAGATGAGTTGTGTCAAATTTGAGTTCAAGATAGATCCACTCAAAAAATTTAATTAATTTAATAAATCATCTCATTATGTTTTAAAATTATATATTGAATAAAGTATAGAAAACATAATAATATGATTATGGTCTTTTGAATTAATTTTTTAAAATAAGTAAATTAAATTATTTTTTTTATTTTCTATTGAAACATTTCAAATCCAACCCAATCCACTAGGCATGGCAAAAAATTCCTCAACTTCGGGGAGATTTTAATTCCCATCCTTGCGGGGAAAAAATTCCTCAACTTCGGGGTCCCGAATTCGAGGATTTTTTCCCCGCAAGGATGGGAATTAAAATCTCCCCAAAGCTAAATCGGGGACGGGGACAGGGATCATACTCCCCGCCCCGCGGAGTCCCTGACCCCATCATATTAATTAAAATACCCTTAACATATATATTATATATTTCATATATACTATTATATATACACTATTTTTTTAATATTTTTTTAGTAATTTCATATAATTTATTAATTATAAAATATAAATTAATGAATATATTAATAGAGATCTAGTTAGTTTTTATTTTTTAGCCATTTTATGCACACAAAAAAAAAAATTACCAATTATTTTGGGGATCCCTGCAGGGATTTGGGAAACTGGGACAGGGGGCAAATTTTTCCCATGGCGGGGATCGGGGACGGGGACGTGGGATGAGGTGGGGTTTAGGGACGGGAACGGGGGAGTAGCTCCCCACCCCATTCCTCGCGGGTGCCATCCCTATAACCCACAACTCAACCCATTTTGAATACAACCTATTTTCAACTCATCTATTTTAAGTCACATAAACCCAAACCAAACCCAATCAAATCCACCCATTTGCCACTATTAGTTTGATTCATTCCAAGAAAACAATGAATTTTCAATTCTTTTTGCAATATTAGCTCAAATTAAAAGAGTAATTAATCATTGTAAAATAGATTACAAAATAGATTACTAATCTTACTAATATCTTAACCTTAGTCCATGTGCCATCAATTGTTTGATCCTTTCATGCGTACAAGAAAGTAGAAACATGTTTTCATATTTTGTTATCATTTTGTATGCTTCTTTAAAAGACAATTTGCAAGTCATTGTACCTTCTTAGACCAATCCGCAGGACTGCTGACCACTTCCTTTGATCCATTCATCTTTTGCTAAAATAATACTAAGTATTGGCTCTTTCTCACTCTGCTTTTCTTCTTTTGTATTATCCAATAGCTTGCATGAAAGTGAAAGGCAATTGAAGCTGGCAACCTAAGGCTAATTTCACGACAGCCCACTATTCCTAGTAGCTTCCAAATTAGTTATTTTAGTTCTAGACACTTCTCATTTGGAGTACAGAGCATTCTAAATTTGGATACCTCTCAGCAACCTAAGTTTTCTGTTTCTGCAATGAACTCCTAAACTGCATAGGTTTATATAGTAAATTGAATTTCATCATCAGCAGGTACAATAGGGTTAAATTCATTCTAACTCCTCCCCCCCCCCCCCCCCATGGAACAAAGTAAGCATTTCAAATGATCCTGAGGTTTTCAAACCTCTTTTGACAGGAGGAATTGATTTATTACAAGTCTTTAACATCATTATACATCAATCTAAACCCCAAAAAAGAATTGAAAAGAAAAAGGGAAGTCAAGTTTTTAGCTATAAATCGAAATGGATGCATGACTGAAATCCCACAACCAAGAATCCACTTTTTTCTCAAGAAACGGGGAGCACCTTCTTCACTATCTCCTGGCTAAGCGCTGCAATCTGGGAATCAAGAGTTCTCACAGGTTCCTCCTTCTGTTTCTCCAACCTAGTCAATGCCTCCTGCAGCTCAGCCTCCACCTTCTTCCTACCCTGCGCCAGCTTCTCCTCCACCTCATCTTATTCAGCGCAGCAGATATCTCCGCCCTCGCCCCTCTTCATCACCATCTCTGCTTGGTCCTCCAGCTGTTTCACCTATGCAGAAGTGTCCTTCATGCTGTTCAGCTTCTCCCTCATGGCGGCGTCCCTTTCATCCCTCAATTTGCAAGTGGGGTGTAGTAAATCTTGTCTAAGGCAAACATGAGGAACAAGAATTCTAATGCTATGATGGGGCGGGTGAGATTGAAGTCAAAAAGGGCCACCTTTTCGATTTCTTCTGCCAGTGACGGAGGCGAGTGAGAAGGTCGTTGCATCGGCAAGGAGGGCAGGCAGCTGATTTTACGAAGGCCATCTCTTTCTATGCTGCATACAATATGGTGGGCATGTGGCTCAACTGAAACGAAATGAAATTCAAGAATTTGAGCTGGGCCGTGCTGCTTACGTGCTTCTCATGAAATTTTTACACTCATCTGATGTGATACCATTTTGTGATCATTGACCAACAAAATCTGTGAAGTAGAAACTACTTAAATAAGAGAGAGCAGTAGTAAAAGAAAAGAAGAATTTGATTCCATCAAGAAACAGGAAGAGAAGGATGACTTGTTGAGCATGGGGTCATGCTTTAAATCAAATCATCCCCCCAAAACTTTTTATTTATAATCTGAATGAAGTAGGCTAATTTTGGTAAATAATCCCTATTCAACAGGAACACATTACAAGATACAAGATCAACTCACGACAAACCAAGTTACATGTGGGATGCAGATCTTTTACTATGCATAAATGTAGACTGAGCCAACAGGTAATGGGGCAAAATTTTCCCATTCTAGTGACCAAAACTGCTATCTGACGTGTGATAATGGTGAAACAGTTCATTTCTCCTGTTTACTTCTGCATGTATGCATGTATATCTCTACAGATACAGCTTCGATGGATAATAGGGACCTTCCTGGCATAAACATGTGGGGCTCCAATGGAAGTTAACTTCCAACTGAAATTGGAAGCACCGTCAGTTTATTCTGGCAGTCCCAAAACTGTGGATATTCGACAGTCCAAGAGTTAGTATCCTTTCCAAGTATCTCTTGGAGGTTCATATTTATTGCTGGAACATCGTAAGCATTTCTTGAAACTTCCTAGCATTTTGGAAGGAAATCTTGGTGAACCACTGATCTCTTCAATTGCCATGTCGGAGTTGGCCAACTTACGATATGGGAACCACCCTCTTAACAACTGAGTTAACCTGTACTTACAATGTGAAATAAGATCACCATCTGACTCTACATGATCATCATGGTTGTCCTCTATAATCTCTATTTGATGATCATCTTTCTCACTATTTTTCAGTCCATCCTTGTGGCCTTCTGAACTGCAAAAAGAGTGGACATTATGGCATGAGTCTGATCCATAACCATGAGTAACAGCTTTAATAAATTTATGGAATGCCAAGAAAAGTGGAGATGAGCTCAATTCCATAGTGAATCTAGGTAGGAGACCAACAGAGCGCTGGCACATAATACATATATATGATCTTAAATTTATAAGGGACAGAAAAGCTATGTATCAAATGGCAAAGGAATATTTAAGTCTAGACAGATATTCTGATCCAAATGAAAGAAACAATGATAATGCCCTGGATATCCTTGTATACTGTGGATAACAATGCAACAGATATAGCTGCAATTTCAGCTTAGAAGCCTAAATCTCTTAACAAAACGAAAAAAGAGACAAAAATGATGCTCGATTCTGATATCAGAATATCCAGTTAAGCTATCATACACCAGACTAGATTCTCCAACTAATACCCAAGATTTGTGTGCCACAAGCCTTGTTAAACATATTTATAAAATTTGTCCAGGTCACCTTTGAGGAATTAACACCTTCAGATGGAGCTAATTAGATTAAGGCCAACAATAACTACTCCAACAGTAATAAGAGATGCAAGCATGGACAACTTACACGCAGGATTCATTGACCAAATCAGAGTCCGCTTTCTCTATCTTTACCAAATTGTAGGCAGTGGAAGCATGACGAATAAACTGCAGCTGAAGGTGCCAAAAAATTGAAAATTGTTATACAGAAAAAAAGGTGCAACATCAATTTTCTAAGACAAAGATATTTCCAATTCAACCAGTGTAAAGAACTTTCATAGTGATGAGAGGGAGCATCAGCAAAATGAAGTAGCAGCAAAAGTAAATGAATTCTGTTTCTATATCTCATCTAAGGCATAGATTGTACTGAAACATTTACTTTTCAGAGTTACCAGAACTGTCAAGCAGCAGACCGCATTCTGCTAACTATTTCAACCACAAACCTGTTCCAAGATCTATATTTGAAACTTGTTTCATACAAAATTCACCATATTTTTTAAATAAACAAGTATACTAGGTAAATGTTTGGCAAACACATTTTCGAAAGAAATTAATCCATTTTTAAAGTCTAATCATCTGCTTGCCTTTTCGGGTGAAGACAAACCTCTCGTACAGTCATCTCATTTCTTTTTTTTTTTTTTTTTTCTATCCACCCAATGTTATACCAGAATCTCCATCACAATTACAAAGGATAATCTTGGCCTCATGTGCCATTGGCTTGCAAACCTCCCTGTTTCCTTCAATAGCCCTTCTGAACATTTTAAGAAGGATTTAGGCTTCTGTCCAGTATTTCCATGATGAGGTGGAAGAATAGTCGGATCCTAGCCAATTTCATTTTTCTCCGCACTAGTCCATCTTAACCTCTCCAAGAGTCCAAATAATATGATTTTAATAAATTGATGAGATAGTTGCTTCATTTTCCTTTTGGAATCACTAGATACTTCATTTTCCTTTTGGAATCCACCATTCCTTGAAAGACTTGTCAGTCACAATCAGCAAAACCTGATTGTGGGACTACTTTAAGAGTCAACTACTTATACTTAATTACTGCATTGAAAATTACTTTTGGTTCAACTCTTCTTAAGGTTAGCTACTAAAGCATCTGTGCCCACATGCTGCAAGATATATAATCAGCCTGAGTCTATCAATCTATGAAATTTTCAAACTGCCTGTAAAATGCACAACGTGTCTAGGCACAGGCAGGAACTCGCATATTTTACAAAACCATCACCAACCTGATCACCATCCTTGATGCCAAACATTCGGATACAATCACTATCAGACAGTAACTTCTGGCCTTCATGACAAAGACAAAATTGTCCCCATACATGTTGCCTGCATAAAATTTTTGAAATTTAATTTGCAATAGAAAGGACCACATAAGATAAATTCATTAAAAACCAATCAAAATTATAGAACATCTTCTCAGAAATAAATCTCCAAAAGGTGCTTAAATGATCCAGTTTCTACACCCTTCAGTGCATCTAGTATCCTTTAGAATATAATAACCATGAATAACACATTAACTTTCCAAGTCAGAAGTTTAGCAACCAATTCCTGTAGAAGAAGTTAAGATACGAAAAGTAAGGAGTTATAGCCTAATCTAGTGCAGTTCATAACTAAATCAAGAAGATTGAGTTGTGACAACAAATTGCCAAGGACAACTAATCTTTGAAACTATTCAGAAAGGCATAAAATCAGAAATTGCGATGCCACTAGTGAGAAAAAATTAAGATAGCACTTCATGACTTAGGTAAAACATTGCGTAATGGGTTAGTGAATTACTCATTGTATCACATGATCTCAAAATTATCCCTAGGGCAATGCATGATAAAGAAATCAGGGGAAGAGTATTAAGTTTCAAGAGGAATACAAATCTTCAGCTGCTTAATCAGCTTTCCCTCTCCTCCTCTCTCCAACAGAACTTACATAGAAATGTATACAGACACACAGCCACTGACACAAACACAGACAGATAGACACACACACACATATGTATATATGAAATTCTGCAAATGCAGAGCACATTACCATGAAACACTGCCAGGACCCTTCTTTGGCAAATGACTAAATGCTGCTTCCACTGCCCGCTTCAGCTCCCCAACCATTGCTGTCTTTCCCACCTCAATTCCTTCAGAAAAGGAAATTCATACATTTCATACACCCACATATAGATAGAAAAGAAAATTTATACATTTCATACACCCACATATAGATAGGTCCTCGTATGCATTTATGCAAATCTCAGGTAATGTAGATGCATAAGTGTTCGTAATAAACACGTGAGCCTAAACAAATATGCAATAATATCGTTTTTAAATAATCATCCCAATCAATCAGAAAGAATAATTCGAAACGTACCAAAAGATGAGCCATCCAATTTGCGAACACTGACCCTGAGAGGCTGCTGATGAAGCTTGTTATAAGAAATGCTGCTTCTTGGGCTATCAATGGATGACAGTGGGGCAAATAAACACGACATCGATCCATTCGAAAACCGAGGCTCATAATCATCGTCCTCGTTCTCCACGATCTGCATCATTACAAAACAAAACAAAAAAAAAAAGAAAAAAAAAAAAAGAGAAAAAGATTCTACTCAGCAGAACCCTAACATTAAAATTCTACCTAGAATTCCATCGAAACCACCATATATAGGGCTCTTTTCTTTTTTCGTTTTCCCAGAGAAAGGTAGTTTTTGGAATGTGATTTTAGGTATTCTGTGATTCCTTGGCGAAGAAATGGAGATAGGGTTTGGCTTGTGTCGGGAGAGATTCTATAGAGAGAAACAGAGTGGAGAATCGAATTTGCTTCTCTTCTTTCTTCTCTCTTTCTCTCTCTATGCTTTTCCCTCTGTTGAGTGATGACAGTTAATTTGGTTGGATCCCCATCAAACTGTCTCATACACGCGACTTTTATGGCGCGCTGCAAATAACTAATATGGGCCGGGCAGCTGATTTATTGGGCTGACAATCTCCAAATATCCATAACCAAAGCAGGCCAACTGCCTAAGACGGACCCCATTAAGGCTTGCTACATTTGGGCCCAAATTTAAAGACATGTTTGGGAGTAGAGATTTATAATTGATTAGGCTTGGCAATTTGAACCCATTTCGAGGGGACCCACCCAGACCCACCACGATGGGACGGGTAAAAAACCCAATCCGCATGGGATAGGGCGGGGTGGGGTCGGGTTCAAGACCAATCCATCCCGCCCCGGGTATATATATATTTATTTATATTATATTTTATTAATTCTTAAAAATGTAAAATAAAACTTAAGCTCCTTAATCCTATTCAACACTTTTGAACTTTTCATTCTTTAACACCCGCCGCCTGCCTTCACTCTCTGAGAAAACAAACCCACCTCATCCTCTCATTTCTCAACACCCAAATAAACATTATTTGAGTTTTATGTCTTAATTTTTATTTTTTATTTTTATAAAGACAAAACTATTGTTTTATTTGAAATTGTACTAAGTTGTTGTGAATTGAACGGATCAAAGTGGGGTGGAGCATGGTAGGTGCGAATTTTATATATTTAATGCGAGGCAGGTTGAGATTTTCAAATTTAAAATTCGCGGGGCAAGTTTCAAAATATTTTTCTTAGTGCGGAGCAGGTTTGAGTTTAAGGAAAACCCGCCCCAACCCGTGTCCATTGCCAAGCCTAAAATTGATCTAATTTGTTGATCATTTAAATTTGATTTAATTGTTAAATAAAATAAGTTCAAATAAATTTTAATTTTAATTGAATCGAAAATAAGTTAAGGTCAGATTGTTTGACATATGTTATCATTCTTTAACTAATAAATTTAAATTGCACTGTCGAATTGATAAACCTTTTGAATCTTATTAATCAAGGGCACGTTTGATTGAGAATGTGGATAATAGTAGAGATTTAAATAGAAGAAGATAAAATGAGATTAAATAATTTATTACTCTGTTTGATATTGAAAATTGACCTTATAATTAGTTGCCATTAGAATTTATCATAATTTCTAGTGCATGTTTGATATGTAAGATTAATTAGGTAAATAACAAAATTACCCTTAAATAAAACCCCATCCCTTCCATTGACCTATACAAAAAAAAGAGAAAAGGGGCAATTAAGGAATCAAAATTGTAATGAGATGATGAGATTACATAATAACCCCCCCCCCCCCCCCCCCAACTCACTACTTGAATAGAGCACAATTGCATGATAGTTTTGGGCTTTGGATTAATTGCAGGCTGGCCCACATTTTCATCTTGCTTATCAAATAACACATTAAATGATATTAGAAGACTATGTTGGAATTATTGTCCCAAAAAGATATGATGTTACACACTAATTAGCTCAGCACTAATCAAAAACACCCACGGCATTTCAAAAATTATAAGTCTAGTTCGCTCCAACCCTCAGCTCTCTTTTCTAGATTCATAGATATTGCAATCGATCTTGAAGTGACAATTAATTTAAATATTTGATTAAATGAGTTTAAATAAAATTTTGATAATTATCTCGAGTCGAGAATCAAATAATCAATTCATTTTTCAACCCCATCAATCAGTGCAAAATAAAATGAAATAGGATTCAGAACTATTCCACAAAATTTCTTCTGAGTCACCCTCATAAAGAGTACAGTCTAGCAAATTTGACTTTAGTAACCACATAGCATGTGAATATTATTATTGCAGTCTCCAGCAAATGGAAAAAGTGGCTACATAAAGCAGCTGTATAGTAATCTAAAATTTGCATATATTCTGATCCAAAAGCCAACATCCTTATTGGAGTCCCCATCAGAGAATACATCTTCATCTTCTCATAGATGGGATTGGGATATCAAAACTGATAAGTGATGACTTTGTCAGATCAGCTAAATCAGTCATTTCAGAATAAGCTTATAGTAGGCATATATTGCAGACCCAATGAAGCCCAGGAGCTGCCCACTGACATTCAACTGCAAGCAAGTTACATGTTGGTGTTAACATAACAGCACACATAAAGCTCAAGGGTGATTAAGAACAAATACAAGGCCACACTTACTAAATCAAATGGCAGCCCACCGAAAATTAACCAGCCGAATGTAATTGTGAAGAAGTCCTACACAGACAAGATCATAGGCAATGTTACAATGTATATAGAATGTGAGCCCAAAAGCTAAATAGCTATCATAAGCCGAGAAATGCAAATTAAAGAACATAGACTCAACAGCCATTCAACAATTGTAGCCACTGAAGAAGCAGATTTGAAAAGGTTCATATATTCAGAACTATTTATCTCGGACCAAAGCTTTAATCTCTAGGGCCATAGAAACTATGCAATTGCAGTATTGTTTAGAATTATGCATGAAACTAAAATAGTAGAAGGAAGAAAAAGGATTCTGAACAAACCTTCAAATTACCACAGATTGTCTGTGTGAGTGCAGAATTCAGAGTTGTGTTGAGGAATACGCTATAGTTCAGGAAGAAAGCCAGGATGCAGGATAAGAGCAATACCACCTGATATCAGAAAGTGGAGGGCATGTTATGAAAGCGCAACACACACACAAGTCTATAAATGAAACAGATACAAAATTGTCTACCGAATATGATATATCAAAAGATGGAAAGATAGGATAGCAATATAATATGTTGATCCACCTCTCTATACTTAATAGCACAGTTGGATACCCCGGCTGACAGTTTAATCCCTTGCATATGTGTATTCTCTATACAATTTTAACGAGGGGAAGGCAGATGCAATGTTCACTTCAGCAGAAAATATAATGTCCATGGGAAGAGCAGAAGGAAAAAATTATGATAGATGTGAAGTAAGTTTGAAGCAAATATCAAGGTTCAGCTAGTCATCATATATTACCAGGAAACCAGGAGAAAGCAAATATGGAAAATTCATCGCCATCTTCAAGTCACCTTTGAAAAGGGTCCAGAGCAGTAAAATGGGTCCACAAGTAATTGCTGTACCAAAGGAAAAAACAAAAAAGAAGGAAGCATATCAGAAATTTTAAAGAAAGAATTAGCAAGTAAATGGTTAAGAGAGGTAATACAAAGGTTTGGTGACTCACAGTTGCACCACATGAGGCCAAAGCTGTTGAGCCCACTAGATTTTCCTGGGCAAATAAAGTATCAGCAAGGTGAAAGTAAGAATGAAACTGCAAAGAAAACATGGTGAATAGAGGTAGAAAAAAGAGTACCAATGCGGGATATGGTTGTAAGGTATATCGCTGTGGCAAAGTTGGATATAAAAACAACTAGATAACCATAGGCGTCAAATGAGAAGTCCCGGGCTCCCGCAATAAAAGCACCTAATACAATTAATGCCACACTGGCAAAACCTAAATTATTCATCATCCAAACGAACAAAAGGTAAACATATAAGTTCGTGCGCTTGAGTGCTTCCTTCATCATAACCATATTAAGTTTAGCATCAATTATCTATTAATTCTCCAGCACAATCTGCTCTTTCAATTAACAATTAACGCATATTTGCATTTGGCTACATGGCCTATTTGCAGAATAGTAAAATGTTCAATGCACTATGCAATGACAGTAGTTTATGAGCAGTGCATACTTTGTCTGCTTGTATGTGCATTTGCATATACTAATCACTTTGTTTATATTTGTGCTCAATTGCAAACACTCTAACAATGTACCAGTCCCTGTCAGCTAAAAGGTATCCTCACATAAGAATAGAATCATTAGAATAATATAGATGCTTACCTTCCAAGGATAGGACGTGAATAACTCTGCCTCACTAGCATGTACTCGAGTGTCATTGTAAATACAACGGTCGTTCTCCTTAAGGTTGTATACATAGGTACATTGACACCCCGAACAGCCTCCATGGAGGCTAGCTTTCAAACAAACCAAGAGAACAGGTGAACCTTTTTTATTTCTTTCTTTTTTGGGATGAATAAACTTGCAAGTTGCAACAGGAAAAAGTTATTACCATGTAAAGCAAATAGGTTAGAGAAAGAGGCAAAGTCTTGCTCAATGTCTTTACAGGTACCAATGTACTGGAACTTTCAGTGAGGGCTTCATTTGCACTAAAAGAAATGAGCTTTAAGCACCGTAATGCATAAAGAAAACAGCATGAACATATGATCTGCAGCAGACACATGAACAAGAATAATGAAATTTCTGAGATCATAGAAAAATGCAAATGTGTCGTCAATATTTAAGCACAATAACTAGATATAATGTAATTGCATTTTTCTTTTTTCTTATTGTTAAGAGATAAAAGAGGGACAACCAATGTAGAAAACCTCCTTAGGTATGACTATGACAATCCCTCAACTATGGAATGTGCAGTTCTCATTTAGCTACTGTCCATGGACAGTTATTCGGAATATCTAGTTCATGACTACTACCACAAGTAGGTTAGAATGCATGACCTCCTCATGGGGTAGTCAACGAATGGACTAACTTGGCTACCACCTCAGTGGGTAAATACTGCGTGTTTACAGACAAAACAAAAGAAGACGATAGTAATAATACGAAATACTTAGCAAACAATGAAGAGACATCCAGTTTTTACAGAAAGGGTTATGATCTCAAGTGAAAGCATTGATTTTTCATTATTAGGTACAAACAATTTAGGACTTGCTCAGCACTTGGTAAAAAGCAGTTACAATCCACCTCTGCATACTTGCATTCTAACATAAACTGTGGAGAAGACACATTCTATCATTCTATGCTTCTCTTTTTATAGTATTAAATATGTGCTCTGACCCATCAAATCATTTTTAATTGATGATGTTTGCTTGTTAGTTGATATACTGACAGACATCTTCACTTGAAACTGAAACCAAATTTCCGTTCGCATAAGGAATGTAGTTCATATATAGATGTCAAATCCATTACAGGAATCAAGTTGCTTATAATACCTGACAAAGTGTGATGACATTGGCACATGGGAAGCGGAATGAAGAAAGAGCAGCTTTATTGAACATTACCAAGAGCACTGCAATTAAAGTCAATTCACGTTTCGATAAATGCTGGTTAGAAGATTGAGAAGTTTATTCCACTTTTGGGCAATAAAATTCTGAATGAAGCACAATCAGTAGCTCTGACTAAGTAGCCAGAGCCAGTAAGCTGATGGCAACCAAAGTAATCTCATATTTATTGTTAGAAGATTTGACTTCATGAATTCTAACCAGTGTCCACAATTTTAAAGTGGTTAAAAATTATGATGAACAACCATGTTTTGCAGTGATCTGCTAGCCATTGAGAAGCCAGGCAGAAGATGATAACAATATGGCCAAAAAGAAAAAGGACAAAAATACAAAATAAAAATAAAAACAAAAACAAAAAAGAACTTAAATATTCCAAATAAGACCATCAGAATCAGCCCTCAGCTTCAAAAAACTCAATGTGCTTTTAGCTCCAAAATTAAGCCCTTAATGTCTACAAGTACACATGTAGGCCCGTATTGTCTGTAGTTAGCAAATATTATATTCATCAAAAACACACCAATTAATGAATCAAGTTTATCATCCTCCAACACACCTAAAGAAATTAATCTTCAATCAAGACGTAATTGACATAAAATGGGAGCAAAAGCCATGCTTGTAGTAAACAAACGCCCGCCAAACATGTTGTTAGTCAAAAGAGAGTTCAAAATTTCAACTTTACTAAATCCAACATAACCGGAAACCAAACACAGGAAAACATTTTCTTGAATTTCAACATGCAATGGTTTCAACCTTCAAGAGGGCCCTAAAGATCAACGACAAAAACCCAAAATCCGCTTTAAAAACTGAACAAAAAACAGGAAAAAAGAAACATCTCAAACAACATCCTTCAATGAACTCAAACTATAACACTCACCAGCTTTACATGAAAACAAAATTCTGGTTCAAATTCATCACAGAGTAAACACACATCATTTTTATATTCTCAAGTAAAATGGTAAAAAAGAAGAATTAACAAAGTACCAGCACAAGTCATATAAAAGCTGGCAGCATAAGCTCCGCTCTTAGTCATGGCGGCTACTTTGCTGAGCTTCTCTTCCTCTCTCGCCAAAGGATCGGTCGTCGCCACCGGCAGAATGGAGCTGCTGTTCGAATTCGTTGCCATGGAATTGTTTTGTCTCTGTAATTCTGACTGCTGAAAGATAAAATATTATGAACATCAAAATTCTACTTTTACCAACCGTTATATAGTAGTAATTCACATGATTTTGTTATTAAATACAGTAAGACTTATTAAACATTTACTAATTATTCTTACTTTAGTTATAATAAGTGAAAATATATTTGTTGCAAATATAGTTTGATTTATAAAATTATTTTTTTTCACATAAATATATATGATTTTTCAGAAAATTATGGCTATTCTTAATTTAAAAAAAAATTGCATGAAATATAATATAATCTGTTAAATTTATTAATTATTCTTAATTAATATTTTATTTACATTAGATGTGGTAGAATTTGTTAAAGAATTGGTAATCCTTGATGTTTAAATTTTTTCTTGATATATATATATATATATATTGAGAGATTTTCTTGATATATATTAAATGTAGTACCATTTTAGAAAAATGATTATTCTTAATTAATTTTTATTTATATTAAATGAAGTCAACTTTTTTAAAAATTATTAATTATTCTTAATTAATATTTTTTTCCTTTTTATTAAATGCAATATAATTTGTTAAAAGTTACTACATATTGACATAATTTCATATTCAATTTTCAATTAATTACAATTTATATATATATATATTGAGAGATTTTCTTGATATATATTAAATGTGGTACCATTTTAGAAAACTGATTATTCTTAATTAATTTTATTTATATTAAATGAAGTCAACTTTTTTAAAATTTATTAATTTTTTTAATTAATATTTTTTCCTTTTCATTAAATGCAATATAATTTGTTAAAAGTTACTCCATATTGACATAATTTCATATTCAATTTTCAATTAACTAAAATTTTATAATATATTCTTTGTTCGGATTTTGATTAAGTTTTAAGCATTTACCAAGTGGTTGTAATCTATCTATCTATTAAATGTCAAGCATTTCTTAAGTAATTTCATATTTAATTTTCAATTACTTACAATTATATATATCCTTCTTTAGATTTTGAGCTTTTATTAAGTAGTTGTAATCCATCTATAGATTTTATTATCAAAATTCTCTTGATCTTAATTCATATAATTTACTTTTTGTAACTCCCTCCAATTACATAAATAAGTGATATATATATATGTATATATATAACCTATTTTACATTAAATACATAGAAATATTCTTAATTTGTTTATGGTAATTGTGATGGTAACAATTTTTTAGTCAAAATTCATCCATATAAAATTGTTCATAAAATTTGATAAATTTCCAACATATATATTACATGAATTACCAATTTATTTGTTGTTAATTATAATTTAAAATTCATAATTACACAGAAATTTGGTTACCATATTTTATTATTTGAAACGGGTGATTATTTCTTCTTTTATATTAATAAGGCAAACAAATTCTCTTTTCTCCAAATTACCACATTGATACAATTATATATATTTATTTTCAGTTACTTAGAATTCTATAATAAATTCTTTCAATTTTTTTAATTTTAATTACACATATTACAATAACATTATTTCACATTTAATTTTCAATTATTTATATTTTAATTTCAATGAAATTTCAGCCATTCATTAAGTAGCTAAAGCTAATACATAAATTTCAATATTGAAATCCTCTCACCTCTCTCTATCTATATAATTTACTTTTTGTAACTCCCTCTTATTTATGTAGATGAGTGATAGATTTATTTTACATATTTTACATCACATAATGTATATAATTTTTACTATTTTGCAGTAAATGTGGATGTGAAGAATTTTTTTGTCAAAGTACAATATATATACAAATTATTCATGAAATTTTCATAAATTGCCAATAAATTACATGAATTGCCACTAATTAGTGGTTATAATTGCTACTTCATAATTTCATAAAAATTGTGTTATATATGATTTCATTATTTTTTGGTAATTAAATTATTCAAATTAAGTAAATTTCTTAAAGTAAGTTAAAAGTCCTCAAAAATAATTTATACTAAAAATAGTCTAAACATACAATTTTTTCTAATTAAATATATGTGTATATATATAAGTCTTATTTTTTTGGCTTCTATGTGATCATTCACTGGAGACTAGTGATATCTTCTTCTTTTTTTTCCTTTTGAAAATATATTTCATAATATTCATGTGTTTTCCTAATATTCTTTAATTATTATGGTATGAAGTATGAACCCAACTAATTTATAAAAATAAATTTTAAACTGAAGTCCTAATTTTGTGATAAGATTATATTTGATATTTTTTAAAGCAACAATTCATGATATATATATATATATATATATTCTTTCGCAATTCGAAATGTAAGTTGGTTCTCATTATCATAACTTTAGCTTCGTCCTTTTTTTCTTTTTAATTTAAGTGACAAAGTATAATCCTAAACTGAATAATCTAATTCATTTAAAATCAAACTCAAATTTTGCCATATTAAGTCTAACTTTGCAAACTGTAATTTTTGCTTGATTTCACTTTCTTATTGTGCAAATTAAGGTTTTTAGAATTGGGATTTGAATTTAGGGTTTTATTTTTCATAAAATTTTAGGACTTTATTGAATCCGAGTTTAGTAGTAAAAATATATAAAAGCCTTATCAGATCTCGAGTTAGGATTAGATGTCTCATATTATAATTTCAAGTTTAAAATATTAGGAATTGATCCAAAATTAATTCAAAATACAAGGTTTGGTCCAAAATCAATTCAAAATAGGATACATAAAAAGGTACTCAACATCCCCCCCCCCCCCTCTCCCCCAAAAAAAATTTACATACACACCGCACTAAGATTTCATTAGGGTTCAAATTTTGAACCTTACATATACGACAGGGATATTACTCAATCAACTGACCACTCGACGAAAGAAAAACAACTTGAACCATGAGCAATTGATCTAATTTAAGATTTACTCTTTTCTTAATATTGCTCTATTTTATTTTATTTTTAAAAAAAAAAGATGGCATATATAATAAATCATCCAAACATCAAAGTTTAATATGTTAAAATTAATAACTCTAAACCAAAAATAAGTAAACATAACAAATGGAAAAGCAAAAAATCTTATGTGTATATATGACTTAGGGGTGTCAATTTGTGTGGGTTGGGCGGGTTTAGGTTAGGTTGAAGTTGGGATATAATATAAAAATACAAAATTCAAACTCAACTCAGCCTGATGTTAAATCCAAAAGTTCAATCCTAACCTGACTCATAAACTTTCATGTCAGATTCGAATTGTCCTGATCTTTAGTCAGGTCACCCAACAACTTGATAAACCTAACCCCACCTAACCTGATCTATTTATTTTATTTTTTATATTTATAAATTCCAACATCATAATTAAGTAGAAATTTGATTTATAATAAAATCTAAAATTTGGCATAATAATTAAGATCTAAGAAATACAATAACTTGTCATGTCCATGAATACTCCAAATACAATAAATAAATAAATAACAAACCATTGTTCAATTAACAATTTTGATGACAACCATCAAATGATCAAAATGCATAATTAACTACAAAATAGTGGAAATTAAAGTCGAAAGACAAAAACATATCAAATTCAATTGTCTTTGAATTGGAAGGATGTAATTACGTATTTGTTAATAATGTTATTATAATTTGTAAACTGTAATTGAATTTTCAAATTTTAGATTTTTGGATATATATATATATATATTATTTATATTTTATTTTAATTTGTAAATTGTAATTGAATTTTCAAATTTTAGATTTTTGGATATATATATATATATATTATTTATATTTTATTTTAATTAGTTAAATTTTTCAGGTGGGTCGGGTCGGGTCGGGTTGGATAAGATTTATTGAGTTATTGGGTCACCCATTTATTTTTTCAGATTACGCAAATTAACCCAAAAATAATCCAACATTTTTTTTTTTCGAGTCATTTTCGAGTCTAACCCAATTTGACCAGAACCCAAAAACTCCAAACCCAAACCTGATTTTTTTCAGGTAGGTCATTATCGTGTCATCGGATTGGATTTGATTTTTATACCCTTATATATGTACATATATATTTCCTATATAGTAATACATAATTTTGATAAGATAGTGGACAAAAATTGAATAGAAAGTCTAAACATATAGCATAATGTTGCATTGGGCCGTAATATATATTCCTCAATCATCTCTCACTCTTTTGTAGTTTTGTTGAATATCACCAACAAAAATTTTGGTTGTTTATATGAAAGTAACTAAACGAGGAAACTTAATAATTGGACAAATTAATAAGCCACCTTTGAATACATGCATGAACGAGGAAATTAATAAAGTATGACTTTGTACGTAAAGGCAGCAGATTCTTAGAATGCAATATGCATGATCATGCAAGAAAAGACTTTACCTCAAGAATTAAGCATCAAAAACTATTGAGAAACCTTTGGTTCATGAATCTCCTTTAATTTCGATATTCAAACACATGATGACATATAGATTGAAGGATCAATCAAGGGATCTGAAGATATATGTCATTATCAATTAATGTTTGAGGAGGCAATTGGTGTTGGGCTGTTTTCTGGTTTTCGTATGGTCAAATGAAAAATAACATCATTTTCTTCAAATAAGAGAAAATGCAGTCATGTTCTTGACTCCTTAAATATGAATGAGAAAACTGTCCTTTTCTTTGTTAACTTTGTGCACTACAAATGCTTTAAAACCGTTGTAGACAAATGAGAAAAATGACACTCTCTATTAATTACTCAAGATTATTGATATCGCAAGAAATAATTTCAGTATATTTATCAATGGTCAAGAGGTCGATCAGAGATGGAAGCTCAGATGAGCGTTTATTGGGCTCACTGGTAGAGTCGACCGAAGGTTCTAGAAGTCGAATGATAGAACATATGAAGTATAGATGAATGTCAGATGTTATTAGTTGATCCTTCAAGCAATAAATGAAGGGGTATTTATAATGGACGGTTGAGTTGGATAAATACTGTTGGATCTACTTGGCTATCATCTAAGATGTACACGTGGTTGAGAGGAAGGATCAAGATCGTCTACTGTTATGGGTACGGATCGGTTGTCAGGTCGACCCATTTGTGGGGACGCAGATTCTCAGTTAATTTTAGGGAATTGACTAAAAATAAGGGCATTTTAATCTTTTAGAAATTCTCCTTTATCAATTATCATGCATTAATGTGGGTTTGATTTGAATAATTTTCCAACTATCAAGTTAACATGTCATTCCCATCTAATTAATCATAATTAGCCAAGATTAAGTCCACATAGTAAATCTTTTGTGTGTGTGTTTAACTTGGTTTCATAATATATACTAATTAAGCATGGGACAGAGAGACAAGTTAGACAGATAAAGAGTAGAACTATGGCAATGCATGCATGCTGCCACACCCTTTTCTCTGCTGTCCGTATCAGTGTCCCGGTTTTGGCCGACGGCCCAACTTCAATGCTGCCCCTTCCATCCCGTTTTTCTCTTTTCAACCCGACAACTTGTGCTCATTTTCCTGTTCTTCCTGATCTCTTCACTATTCGAACTGCTCCCTTCTAAAATAAATAAATAAGTACTCCCTTCCCTATATATATGCATGCATGTAAAACATACATTTAGACCAAATTAAGCTACACATCTCTCATATATATAGATATATGATTCTTTGTTCTTGGTTTCTTTGATATATAGAAGATCCTATATGCATAGTTATATGAGTGGTTTCATGGCACTTGAACTAGGTCTTACTCTTTCGGACCAAAGTACTGATCCTATGGTACTGATCAAAGGGTTGGACTTGAATTGCAGCAATAAAGAATTGGAAATGGAAAAAAACAAGGGCCCTAAAGGTTATGATCATCAGAAGCGGGGTTTTCTTGATGATCATCTTACTGTTGATCAAGATGAAAGCAAGGGTTTATCTTTGCTCTTATGGAGTGGCCAACCCCATGACGACGATCATGGCCGCCCACAGAAATGGAGAAAAAATGACGAGTAAGACTAGTTATGTATATATTTTTTCTTGCACTTAATTTGCCTGAAATTAGACACTTGATTGTTATATATTTTGATCTCTTGGATTGATGATTATAATATTGTTATACATTTTGACAGGAAAAGTGAAGAAGAAAATCAAGAAATGGTGGGGTGGCCACCCATCAGTTCATTTAGGAAAGAGTTGCTCCGCCGTCATCAGGGTGGTTTGCTGGGCTACCACCGCGCAGCAGCAGTGGCAGGGCGGCATAATATTGCAGTGAGAAACTCTAGGTATGTGAAGGTGAAGATGGAGGGCATGGCAATTGGAAGAAAAATTAACCTCAGGCTTTATAATTCTTATGAGGCTTTAACAAACACCTTGATCAACATGTTTGCTAAATGTAATTTCCCCTTGAATTTCATATTATTATTTCTTTCACTCTTTTGAGACAGAAATAATGTAAACATAACTTCGTGGTTAATTATGTTGTGTCTATATGCAGACGGTAAAATTGACAGAAATATCATGAACTACACAATATTGTACCAAGACAAAGAGGGAGATTGGATGCTACTAGGACTGGAAGATGTCCCATGGGAGTAAGTATTAGTTAATTTCATGGGCGTGTAAAGTTTCTATTATAATTTTTACTTAATATTTGATTGTATTAATGGTTTTGCAGAACATTTATCGAATCCGCGCAGCATATGGAGATACTAAAGAATGAGAGCAAAATGGGTTTATCATAGATTATTGTCACATAAATCAAAAAAAAAAAAAAATTATATATATATAGCTAATATTGTGAAAGTGAATTTGTCAAAAATAGAGCTATCAACAAGTCATATTCTTGTTGAATTTGTCAGCTCAACTAGAGCCCACAGCAGAGTCCATAGAATCTAGATAAATAAAAGAGACCTATATAATGGTTGGCCCCTTTGGAGATAGGCCTCATTGGTCTGTCCACAAAGAGTGTAGTAAAAAGGAACAAATATTAATATTGGTTTGTGATAATGTGGGAATAATTGCCCTGAAAATTTAGTGGGGAGACTTGCAGCAGCAAAAGCAAGTCTTGTTTCTTTAATGAAATGACCTACTTATGTTTATAAATCATAAATGAAATGATTGCTGTGGTTGTTAATAATCAACCAATGAAAGATCATCCATTAAAAGTTCCATATGATGCTGATAAATCATAAATGCAATGATATTGGTAGTTAGTCAACAATCAATGAATGGAAGATCACATCAATTGTGGAAATCAATATGTAGTAGATTTGTGATTTGTCTCATCAGTACTTTGGGGTTTTGTCTTTATATGAGAAAATATTTGGACGATGAAAGGAAGAAAAGTAACTTATAGACTATTCTAATATGATCAATTCTTACAATGTGTTACAGAAATTTAAATACATGAACATTATTTTTACTATGATGCCGTTTGATGATACTCGAATTCGTCTCATGCCAACGATCGTAGGTGGGATTTTTGTTCATGTAGAAAAATGGGAACAACTTATATACTCTCTTACAACTATTACTCTTGTGAGGTAGGATAAAATTTGATATTAATAATATAAAATTAAATATGTTAACATATATGCATCACTCTAATTTTAGTCAAGGATACAAATTTGTCGGTATTTTTTATATAGTAACAAATTAAACAACGGCTTCAAAATTCTAAATCTTGACATCTCAACTTCTTCTTCTTTGAGATTTAAATACTTTTTATTTTTCTAACTATGCTTACCAACTAGTCCAAGATTTCACACTAGAGCATTATTATATTTCAATTCCTTTCACACTAGGTTTTGTAGTTTCTGTTATAGTTACTGCTTGAAAAAGAAAGGGGCAATTGCATTGTATTAAGAATATGATTTAGCCGGCAGCAATACGTTAATGAATACAAATTGGTCATATATAACTAATAAAATTACCTTTCACCAATGATCCTGTGGTGCTGAGCAGTCAAGAAGATATTCTATTCAACATCATATCATCTCTTGACAATGATAAAGCATTACAATATTATTTTTCAATGCATACATTCCTTTGAACTTAAGAATTTCAAGTATTACAGCCTCAAAATCAGACAAAATTTCAAGACTTGCATGAAAAAAAAAACTGTAAATTGACATATTTTGGTGGGAAAGATTGTACAGTCAAAGGAAGCAAAAAGTCTATTTTGGCAGTTTATGTGGCCTTAACATCTCACATCCTATTTGTTCAATATATTATGAGGCTCATGTAGACTTTTCAGGAGCAAGAAAAATCAAGAAATTCAATTGCCATGGCCTTATGCGTTTGTTATCTTCCTAAATATCCAAATATCCCCCAGTTTTTATCAGCCCAAGAACTTCACCACTTTCAGTTTGAAAGAGTGAGTGTGTGTGTGTGTGTGTGTCACTGTGTGTTTCTTTATCAGCAAATGGGGCTTTTTAGTTTCTCCTTCTTTGCACTTTGGGTGCTTGAGATTGTTGCTGCACAACCAAAAACTGAACCCCTTGAAGGTGTTTGTCTATAAGTCTCTTTGCTTCAGTATATGCATATCTTTTGACATATTTTTGTTGCCAATTTTAATTCTCTACTTGAATGATTCATTTAGTCTTTATTTTCTATTTTTGCCTTATATGATAATCAGTTGATGCTATCAACAAGATTATTGATCACTGGAATCTAAGAAGTAAACTGAATTTAAGTGTTGATCCCTGCATCCAAGATGCTTCCTGGGCTGCTGAAACTGCTAATCCAAGAATTGCCTGCGACTGTTCTGAAACTGTGTGCCACATAACCCATTTGTTAGTCAATTTTTACCTTCATTTCACACGTTTTCCTTTTTTCTTTTTTTTTTCTGGAAAAAAAAAGAGTGATGTTCAATTATCACATGATTCAGGAAAATATATGCTTTAGATATCTCTGGTGAAATTCCTCCAGAACTGTTTTTGCTTACAGAATTGATGGACTTGTAAGTGATAGCAGTTGTTTTAAGCATTTTCTCATCATTCTTGGGTTAATTGGTTGATTTGATGGTCTAATTCTATGATTGAAGGAATTTGAACCAGAATGTGTTGAATGGAACCATCCCACGGGCAATTGGGCAGTTTTCGAAAATGGAGTACTTGTTAGTATCATTCAAAGTCTCACAACTTCATACTATTAGCTCTTTGTATTTTCAAATGAAGTGTCTTCACTTTGGTTTTTTGAAACCAGCGAATTTTATTCTTGATGAACTGAAAATACAGGGCCCTTGGCATTAACAATCTCACAGGTCAAGTGCCTGCAGAGCTTGGTAACTTAACAAAGTTGCACTCCTTGTAAGCAATTAGCTGTCGGCTTGCTGTGTTTTTACAGTTATCTATCCTTTGCTGCTGCTTCCCTCCTTAGTACTGCATAATTCATCTGTTTTCCCCCATAATACAGAAGTTTTAGCTCAAACAATTTGCAAGGAACTTTGCCTCCTGAGCTAGGAAACTTAGCATCCTTACAGCAGCTGTAAGCACTTATCTGTCATTTTGTTACTCATCTTTGTGGTTTCCTTTCCATTCAACTCACAAAAACTAAGGGGAGTTGTATTATGCATACAAGTCCAAGAGAGTGCTTTTACTTGGAAAGAGATAATATCTTGCTGCATTATATTATGTTTAAGCCTCTTTCAATCTTGCAGGTACATCGATAGCAGTGGAGTGAGTGGACCAATTCCACAAGAATTGTCAAATTTGAAATCCCTCCAAATACTGTATTTCTCTGCTTTTCTTGAAGTAGACTAAAAGTTGTTCCCTGTAAGCTTGAAGGTGATGCTTGATTTAGATAAATTTACTCGGCCATACTTGTAATGTTTCAGATGGGCATCTGATAATCGTTTCACTGGAAAGATTCCAGAGTTCTTGGGAACTTTTACTGATCTCAAAGTCCTGTACGCACAACCTTTCTCTGTTATATCTCCCCTTCTGAAGAGTATATGATCATTAGTTTTGAGAAGCCTTCAAATTTTTTTTCGGTTTTGTTATTGATTCTGAGGTGTGAATATTTTCTGTTAACAGCAGATTGGAAGGAACGAATCTTGAAGGTCCAATTCCAAGCAGCTTTAGTGCTCTAACCAAACTGGAGGACTTGTAAGGATTTCTATTAGCTTCTGATGGATTCATTTATCATTAACAACTCTATGAATATCTCTTCTGCTGATGCATACATACAATTGGAGTTTCTCATTAGCCTTTGCATTCTCTTGACCTTCTAGGAGAATTGGCGATCTTGGTGCAAGTGACAGTTCTCTGGATTTCTTAGAGAATCTGAGTAGTCTCTCCATATTGTAAGATCATGAATCACTATGAAAAAGAACTCCTCATTTTGCACATCAGATCTTTATATGATACATTTCTTTTCTTATACTTTACTTCCAAGTACAGATCATTGAGAAACTGTCAAATTGGTGGCCAAATTCCAGACCAACTAAGCACTCTGCCCAACCTGAAAATCTTGCAAGTGTTTTTGATCAACTTAATTCAATACTGCTATAGTTACTTGGTTTTGAAGTTTATGCACACTACTTTTCGGAAGCTTATTTCAGCTGGAATGGGTTCACCATGACAGGGACTTGAGCTTCAACAAGTTGACAGGTCGAATTCCAGCTTCATTCAAAAACTTTTCTTCATTGCAGTACCTGTAAGTGAGCCGTTGCTTTTCAAGATTAAGAAAATTACACACATTAATAGCTTCTCAAATTGCATTGGTGGTTGCTTTCAGATATGTTGGAAGTAATAATCTGTATGGGGAACTATCTTCTGTTGTTATACCTTCAACACTCGTTGCCCTGTAAGCCCAAATCATCTGAACTGCTTGCTTCCCCTTCTGCTTATTTTACATACTTTGACAGCAAATTCAAACTTCACACAGAGATGTCTCCTTCAATCCTCTCACTGGGAATGTCCCTTTAGATCGTAAAGACATATCAATGTAAGTTAACTTGAATTTTGCATAACTGTTGATAGTTTGCTTTCATCATGAAGCTTCAAACCTCTTCTTTGAATGCAGAAATGTGGTTGGGACTTCCATTAATGATGTCAACTTGAATAATGAGTAAGTAACCGACAACATCTAGAGTCCTAGCCAGTACCCATGGCAGACTTCAATGGTTAATAGTACTTACAATTAGCATAAAGTTATTCTCTATTTATAGCTGTATTCACATTTATTTGTTTGTGATATGTGCAGGAAGTCATCTGGTATGTTGCAGTGCCTTCAGGGCAATGCCAAGTGCAGCATTAAAGATCCATCCAGTAAGTAAACTTCTTGCAAACAACCAATATAAAATGGAAATATGAAGCTATTTACTCTTAAGCTGATTATAGGAAATATATATTTTCTTGTAGCTTCATTTTCTGTCAACAGTGGAGGGGAGGAACAAGTCTCTGCAGATGGGATCAAATTTGATGGAGATTCAGAAATTCTGGGAGCAGCCTCATTGTACACAAGCAGCAACAATCATTGGGCAGTCAGCAGCTCTGGAATTTTCATTTCCAACCCAAATGGACCTCGGTATATAGCCAAGACAGAATCTCAGATCACCAATACTTTGGATTCTGAACTGTATAAAACAGCCAGAATATCACCAAGCTCATTGAGGTATTATGGCCTTGGATTGGAAAATGGAGTATATCAAATTGAGCTTCACTTTGCTGAGATACAAATGGATGATTCCACTTCTTGGAAAGGTCTAGGCCGACGTCTGTTTGATGTTTATATCCAGGTACTCGTATTTTTTGCTTGTGTTTTTTTTTTTTTTTTTCCTCTTAATCAGTCGATTTCCAAGTCAGTCAACAGAGTATATGTTTTGTAACTCATCAAGGGTGAAAGAGTTGTTCAAGATTTCAACATACTAAATGAATCCGGAGGATCAAAGAGGGCCCTGATCAAGAGATTTGAGGCAAATGTGACCAACACGGTGATGGATATTCATCTCCTGTGGGCTGGGAAAGGGACCTGCTGCATCCCATTCCAAAGCACATATGGCCCTTTAGTCTCGGCCATTCAAGTTTCTCAAGGTTCTTGCCACCATTTCCTATATTTCTTGGCATTTTTCCCCACTTCACTTCATCCGAGTCTTGAATGAATACAACTTATCTTGACAACCTTTTGCAGTGTCCGACTCTAAGGATTCATCCAAGAGCAACAAAAAGCGTGTCAGAAAAATTCTGGGGATTGCTATTGGAGGTGCAGCAGGGCTACTGATAACAGGTTCTGTTTTATACCTTTGGTGGACAAAAAAGGAGCCAGCCCACATGAGAATTCCCACTGAGTCTCCAAGGAAAAGTTAATGGTATTTTACGCAAAAAATTGATGCACATGTGCTCACTTTTATTCTGTCACTCACTTGAGTTCTTGAATTAGGTGCAGTAATATCTAATTTTATAAGAATCTGTTTGGATAGAAAATAAAAAATGTCAATCTCCATAAGAAAATGAATGGATATTACAACATTGGCACGTGAAAGAGTGGGACAGATCACCTGCCCCCCACACTTACATTTGACATCACATATACTTCATACAACTATTTGACAATTCAGTAGTTTGTGTATTAGGTGAACAACAATTGGACTTAAGTTGGTGGACCTTTTTTGCCTTCACTTTCCACTACTTTGTGAAAAGCAATTTCTCCTCCCACTTGAAAATGACACCCACATATTTTTTAAACAAGAACCAGAGAAAATTAGGCAAAGCTAAGCTAATCAATTATTGTTGAAATTTTGATCATAATTAATTTTGAGTTTTGACCTACAAACAGCCAGAGAGTAGCTTTCCTATCTAGGCCTCTAAAAAAGTTTAATTAACTCTTGGACAGTGATTAGTGAGTAGAACTACAACCTGGACGCAACTGGCAGTGTGGGTTGACAGAGGCCCTTCGGTCTTATTCTTCAATGATTGGTTGTGTGGACCAGTTTATGTGTCCTCTATTTGGACTTATCAAGCTCGAACCTAATATTATTGTGTTTAGTACACAAACCAACTTTCAAAATTCCAAGAATATGGAAAGAGAAGAAAAATAAGTGGACTGATTGTAGAAAAATTAAACAAGCACATAAGTTTCCAACAAGCTTAGAAAAAAAATTGGCCCGCTTGGAGTAGGCTGTCCGTATTCAACAATGGTGTCCCGGCGAAAAGGCAGCAAAAGTGCCTCCAGATGCCAACCCAAGAACAACCACGAAGCTTCTCCATCTTTGCATGAGGAATATGATGGAGTGGAATAATGCTTAATGGGGAAAAAGGAGGTTCCTTGTTTGGAATCTTGTGGAGAGGAATTCCACATAGTACTGGCATTACATGGTCTTAAACATAAAAATTTTCCTTGATCTCAATTTTCATACCAAAACAAGAATTTTTCAAGGGAGCTAATACCAACTTTTTAGGCTTCAAGGTAAGATGCAAACAAATCGAGCCAGCTCGTGAACCTGACGAGCTGGCTCGAAAAGCGTTGGAGCTCAAGTTTGAAGAATTCAAGCTTGAGCCAAATGATTCTTATTCGTACATTCGTGAGCTTGTATTTTTTTTAAAAATAATAATAATATTTATATATATATATATAAATTATAATAATACATTAATTTTTTTATATATTATAAAATAATTTTACATTTCGAACTCGAGCCTATAACTTTGTCACAACCTCGAGCTTAACAAATCGAGCCGAGCCGAGCCCTAGCCTCAATTTTCTAAGCTCGTCGAGCTCAAGCTCAAGCCTCAAAAAATGGTCAAAGCTCGGCTCAACTCGACTCGTTTGCATCCCTACTTTAGGGAAATGAAAATAAAGGAACTAAAAGGTAGTCCCTCAAGAAAAATGAAAAATTAATTTTAAAAAAATCCCCTTTCAGCATATGATTTGGCATGGATATTGGATGAACTATGACTCAGCCAAGCATCCATCCTTGACCTGCTAAGGTAATTTGACATGGTCTGATCAACCAAATGCCAGAAAGGAGAATCTAGCAAGTAATTTCAGATAAATTGGCTTCTTGGTTTCAATCATTTTGGAAACTCTTAAGTTGGACTAAGAAAAAATTTTGAGTAAAATTAAGGTCAAGTTGGTGAAAAAAGTAGAATAAAAAAGCTTAGTAGTTAACTACTTGAGCAAGACAGTCACTTTCAAGGGCTAAAATCAGGGTTTTCACTATTTCTGCATCGGATTATCCATTGTAATCCAGTGAGTCCTGATTAAAATAAACTCATATACACAGAATCACAGACAATAACTACAGACGGCATCAATATCAATTCTTATCTTGCACAAGGTCACAACTCACAGTCAATCATCAACAAGTTAAACAAAAATCACGCTTCCGCATGCCCCAGAGTATATCTATAACGCATGGAAATAAGCCCTCGCTTCAATAGCATAAGAAACAATAGTCATACTCAAAAACAGCACCCCCTACTATATATGTTGTAACTCGAATATCTTCTGATGTAGGCTTACCAATGACACATATTAGCTACAACCAGAAAAGATTCTGACTCCTTAAACAACTCGTATACAGAACAACATGGACTAAGAGGACGTCCATAGAAGTGGCTATAGTTAATTTGCATCAATTTACAAGTAACCATGAACAATTGGGACATGAATTCATCATATTAAAAGAAATCAATTTAATGTTCTAAACGGAGCAGAATATTAGCATAAAGGTCATGGAATCCCAAATAATATTACAAGACAGAAAGAGACACAATAAGTGGATTACATAGCACCCCACAATCACTTATCCCTTCAGCTCAGTTTCTCTTCCCTCACCCCCTCTCTACCCCAAAGTCATGCACACATGCAAGTAAAAAGTCACATAAGATACAGTGGATACAAAATTAAAACCAAAAGTAATCTAATGTATAGAGAAATTCACCAAAAAAATCAGTAAGGAGTATGGTAATACCCAGCAGGCGGTATTCCCACTCCATTTATTGGTGGCATCCCATAAGGCATCACAGGCTGTACACCTGGAGCATAATATCCGCCTGAGCCAATCTTGGCCAAACTAGCTTGGCCTTGCATGCCATCTCTGGCATACTGTTGCCATACCGTCTGCTCCTGCACTAGCAAATGCTGCTTCTTCTCCATATCTGCCATCTGCACATATGAAGGAGGGGGAATGCTCAAAGATGCAGTAAATGGATCTTGTTCAACTGTCTGGACTGTTCCATCAGGTGCAGGGAGTGCCAATACAGGGGTTTTACTAGCTCCAGGGCCCGGCAATGCCACACTGCTGGCACTACCACCGCTCAACTTGGCGGTGCTCACATGCTGCCTAACCATTCCCTGGTCATACATGCCATGCAACAACAATGTATCTAGTCCACCACCCATTGCAGCCTTCTGCTTAGACAAATGACTGGCAGACTCAACCAAAGCCAATTCCCAGTCAGCCTTGCCAGTCTCTGCAGCTGGATTTTGCCAAGCAGAAGTCACCTCTGGCTCTCCATTTGACGGGAAAGCTTCCCACGAGCCATTTCCACTGTTTGCCACCGGCCCAGCAAACAACGCCAAAGCCAGCTTATTACCTTGATCATCAGCAGTCACTCCCTCATCCCTTAAATCCACCAAATCCCTAGTCTCCTGAATGACAGGCTTTGGAGGCTCAGGCTCAGGCTCAGGTGGCGCTGGGGGAGTATAGTTCTCAGGAGGCGGCAATGCTTTAATCTCATTCATATCTGGCACCGGCTCCTCCTCCTGAGGAGCTGGCTGGGTCTCTACCTTCCTCTCAGGACTCTTCATTGCCTTTGCCCTGTCCCTCACAAACTCCTCCAGAGTCTCCAATAATTTACTAGTGATCCTCTGCACTTCTGGATACTCCGAAGATCTTGCCACACCAATATCCTTGCACCAGTTATAGAATCCCACCAGCTCATCAATTTGCTTCGCTGAGCTAACATATGCATCAAAAGCCTTCACACAATCTTGATACTCCATATCAAAGAACTTATCTAGAAGCACAGCCAAAACCTCACACACATCAGCATACAACTTGAAACTCTCCTTCACAATAGCGTGTAATGCCACCAGAATCATTCTCTCATTCTTTGCCAACCCTGTTGGCCGACAAGATAAAAACCGATCCACCAGCCTCTGCAAATGACCCATCTTTCCAAAAATCCTCTCCGGCTTCATTTCCCTGAGCGGAGTAACATCTTTCCTCTCCTGTGTCGACTCTCTCACATCACCAGATGACCTGGATCTGCGCATTCCATAATTCGGCTCATCACGAAACTCATTGTAATCATAATCATAACCTTGGTTTGATCCTGGTGGCGATCGATAATTATATCTATCCTCTCTACCCCCAAATTTATCAATTTCGCCTCCATTTCCACTTTGCTTCCGCTCATAAACCATCAACTCAAGCCTCTGATCCAAGTACAATGCATAAGTCCTCACAAAAGCGGAATGATCCCACGAATTCGAATGGGCCTCATCACGAAAATCAGACAAATTCAACAACCTAGTCCCCCTCCTAGTAGCATACATAATTTCCTGCTGAAAAATAGCATCTCCATCGTTGAGCAAGCGGTGGACGAGCATCAAACACTTGAGGGCCACAATCCAATCACGGGTTTTCCCCAACCTTTTCGAGATTGCAACAACACAGGCGCTGACATATCCACGGGAATAAGAGGTCAAATGAAGAATTTCCCTTATATACTTCTCAGAGGCGGGGTCGTCATCGTGGCTGGTAGCTTTGACTACGGCAACTTCCAGCTCGGGCGCCATGTTGCTCGCAACTTTCGCTATCCCGATGCTCGTTTGATCCTTGACCGCCCCGATAGCCTTGCGTATTGTGGTTGGCGCCATGGCTCGAACTCGCTCTCCTTGATATCTACATCAAGAATTCCAAAAACTTTACAATTAACACAAAAACACGCTACATATGAGCTTCATTATTTTAAAACATCTCCCAAATTAGCAAGAAATTATTGCAAAAAACGAACTTGGATGAATTTAGTGAACCAACAGTTGTCAAATCAAGTAACAAAAACAACAAGCAGGTGATAGGTTGCTTTACTCAACGAAAGCACATTCCAAACTCCTCCGGTGTAAAAACAACAATGAGCAATAAAGGAGTTCTGCAATTTGTTCACCTTCCAAATACGCAAACGCTTTAGATCTGCCCTGATACTGGAATATCAACGGCTCTTCCCCACAAAGAGAAAATATACAGTCAGATCTTGGCTCCCCTTCAATGAAAATGAGCTAAATTTGACCTAATAGTACAGTATATTCTGTCTGTGAATATCGGGGTTTAGGGTGGAGGCCGGGGGAGGAGGGCTGCAATGCAACGGAGGCCGGCTTTCTCTTTCTCTTTCTCTTTCTTCTCTCTATCTCTCACTAGCTTTGCTGCTAGCTTTAGGAGAGAGAAAAAAAGGTCGTATAAAAATGGAAAATGAAAATAATTGAAAAAAAGAAAGAATAAAGAGGTGGATTTAAATGGAGGATTGGGATCCGGGAAAATCTGGGCCGTTGGATTTGACATTCGGATAAATTCCCGGAGGGGTGGGGATGATGGGTTGTCGGAGCGGTCTGTTAAAAAATAGGCTGGAGACTGGAGTACAGTTGGGTATGACTCATTATGAGCTGCGGTGCTATGCGGGTCGGGTTGCCTCTGTTATTTCTATTAGTTCCCGAACTGCTACTACGGTAAATTCAGACATTTTAAGGAAAGCTATCATGTTGTCTTGTTATCATTTGTTTTTATTGTACAAGTTTATCTGATCTGAGATTGGTGGTGGCCTGGCTTGCTCACTATTAGTTTTTCGTCAACTTTTCTTTATGTCTTTGTCGAGTTCAGTTGTACGGGCTATGATTTTAGTGGGGTTGAAGCAACTACGATTACATCAATTCTAACTTTAGATTGGGATAGATTTAAAGTCACAGGATATTCAAATCAAATTGAAGATAATTTTTTGTCGGAAAAAGAAAAAAAAATCTTTATGTCTTTCTAGTAATTTTTGTATGTAGTGAGAAATAAAATAAATCAAGAAAATCGAATTAATGAAATTTAATGTTTTATATTCAATTCATATAATGAGATTTCTTTTTTTGAAACATACTTAGTCATCGTGGTTGTATGTGTAAATCA
Organism: Jacaranda mimosifolia; assembly: GCA_018894105.1. Lineage (NCBI taxonomy): Eukaryota > Viridiplantae > Streptophyta > Magnoliopsida > Lamiales > Bignoniaceae > Jacaranda > Jacaranda mimosifolia. The sequence goes on from CM032127.1 coordinate 725,542, forward strand.
ATCGTCGATTATTTTTAAATATAAATAAAAAAAAATGAGTTACGAATAGTGGAGTTTGTGTGTACTGACGGAAAAAAGAAAGTTATGAACTATTTGTCAAAATATCTTTGATGAATGAATCTTGATATATTAATTTGAAAACTAGTGTATCCAGTATAATGTCTGCATTTAATTAACCGATCAAATTGCACACATCCAATATCAATTTTCTGAAATTTCATAGTTTTTTTGAAAGAACATTATAAATAATAAATTTTTATCTTTTTCAATACGTCAATATTAACTTATCATAGAAATCGAATCAATTAAATTAAAGTGCAAACTGTATATTTAGATATACATAACGTGCATAAAAGGAGTTTATTTGAATTCGAATTTGAAATCTCCTACATAATAGAAAAAATTAATATTATTGGATCACATGCCACTGAACCCTTCCACGTAAAATTTGATTTCACAACTCATTCTGCATGGAAGTGTGCCATAATGTTGGGCCCGTAAAACTTGGCCCAACAAACCTACTTCCTGTCTGAACACAAAATATGGGTCACTACAACATTCGTATAATAAGAGTTTTAGTGGACTGGACTTCTTGTAATAAATGTATATGGCACTTTACCTTGATTGCAAGGAAACCTAACTTATTCCATACACAACACAACGCATTTTCACCCCATCACTTTAGGTTTTCATTTGCAATCAATGTATATGGCACTTTAAATCTTATTATTTTAGTATGTTATGGTTTAAAGTAATATGAAAATATTTTTCTACAAAGTTAAAGAGTCAATTAAGTATTACAATAACGAATTGAATACTCAAATCAAATTAGAGGTCATGCTGCTCATCTTAAATAAATAGAAAGTTTGGGCCACAAGTCATACACGAGCCATTGGATGGCACGACAAAAGAATATCAGAACTTCACTTTTCACTCAGAATCCTGAAATAGTTTTCATATTAATTAAAAGATCTATTCACTCATATAAAAAAAAAATATCATGACAAAATCATATTTAAATAAAGACTAAAATGTAAGAATCATCTAACGCCTTAGGTCTTTGACAAACATGCAAAATAGTTGCAAATGATAATCGAGAATTAAATATTAATGTAATTATATAACGCGATAAAATTCAAAGTCCCTAAAAATAACAATGGGGAACTAAACGTTTTTGTAATTATATACCGATAAAAATACAAAACTCCCTGAAGATGAGATAGGGATCGACTAAAAATTTTCCAACAAAAAAATTACTCTCCAAATTCCAAAAATGAAGAAATAAAGGATTTTAAATTACTTTCAGAATAATGTACTAAAATTGTAAATTTTCAAGGACACACATCAAGCGTGCACCTAAAAAAGTATTTTATACATTTAATATCTCCGTACCATGTGAAATATTTATTTGCAATAATCCAAAATATACGAAAAAATCATTGATGCTAATTATAACCAATCCTGATTATTGGTTTGTCTTTGGCTTTGTTTGGTTATATTTCCCAAAATAATATTATTTTGAAAAAACATAATCAAATATATCTCCATTATTTTTATAAAATGTACATTCTCCAATATATACATACATATATTATATATATTTTATTATTATTCTAACATTAAAATAATAACTCAATTTCATTATTATCCCAAAAATCTGACAAAAAAATATTGATTTAACTGCTATAATAAAAAAAAAATCTCTCCCAAAATATAAACAAACATATCAAAAAATAACTTTCATATTCTTCAATAATTCATTCTTCCAAAACACGTAATAAAATCACACACAAAACATAACCAAACAAAAGTACGGGTTTGTCCCGCCTCTTTGCTTTATTTTGTGCTACACTATAATTATATTCACCTTCTACAAATTATTACAAAAGAAAAAAAGAAAAAGAAAAAAAGGGCATCTTTTCTCAATCTTTGAAGATCACGTCATTGGCCATAGTTATCAACTGGCGCAGTGAGCCTTTGGAGAACTTTCTGGCAAACAAAAACGGATCATGTCTTCTCTGTGACACGGTCGAGTTTGAACCGTCCAATTTCTCATCACCGTATCTAGGTCTATTCTTTTGGAGGGTCCGGATCAACTCTGGGCCCACTTCGCTAGCTTTGTACATTCTCGGGTGACCCGCATGACTACCCTTCCAGTCAACGTGAGTCAGGGTGCAGGGTACGCACCCCCGAGGGTCCACCATGCTCAAGAGCGTAGGGAAATAATGCTCCTCAGGGTAACACGTGTCGTCATGTAAGCACGGTAGCTTGAACTTTGACCAAAGCCTTCTGTCCCGCACGATAATCCTTGCATGCTTACGCTTTACCACCCAAAACTGGGACCCGATCCGGAAATCCTCATACTCCACCTCCGGCAGCATAGTTTGTTCCCCACGCGCCGCCCATCTGCCGTACGCGTCGGGCTCATCTTCAGTATCTCGATGAAGCTTCTTCTCGACTTTATCAAAGTCCCTGTAAGTGAAGTTAAATGAACGTATAGGGATGCAAGATGGTGAAAGCAGCGCAAACATCGAGTTGGACCCGTCGTGGAGAAGCGCGTGGGCAAGTAATCTACGCGCCTGCCGAAATAAGAGTAGGGGTGTGGCGGCGTGTGGCCTTAGAAGCAATGACTCGGCCGCTGAACACGCCGTGAAACGCCGCCGTGTAGTTGATAAACCTCGGGTCTGCATGGACATAAACGTTGTACAAATTCTTGGGGGCGCGTGCGAAGAAGAGCTCCCAAAGAGGTGCAAACGGGAGTGAGGATGTGGTCAAGAACATGAAAGCCAGTTTCTTTTTGGGTCTCGGAATCGGGTCCACCCGGGAAGCAAGTTTAAACAGTGTCCCATCATCATCTTCAGCTAGTTGACTCTGCGGAGGCGGCGGCGGAGGAGGAGGAGCGGAGGGGGAGGACTGATTGTCTTAGCTGTAGTCTGATTCTTGATTTGGGGTTTCACTAGAGTTTTTCCTTAGAGGCAGTAATATTGCGGGTTCTGATTTCTTTTTGTCAAATTAGTAATAGGGGGTACTGAGGATGTGGTGGCGGCGCCGCCGTCGAATGAAGCGGCGGCGGTGTTGGAGGATGGGTTGGTGAAAGTGAAGATGACGGCGAGGGGTAAACAAAGAAGAACAGCACACAGAAGGGAGAGCGGCGTAGGCAGGCAAACCATGGTTTCTACAGGGACTGGGGTCCGGTTCTGGATTTCTGATGATGATATTGCAGGAAAAGCAGACAAGACAACGCTCACTAATTAACCTGATAAATACAAATTAAATTGCACTCAAACACGTTAATTAACTTTGTTCACAGAAATAAATTAGTTCTTACTCAAAGTGTTCAAAGATTCTTCATTTGAAATTGCTTTAATATTACTAATTAAATAAAAATTATGATTAGAAATAAAGCTAATGAGATTATATTTTAAAACGAGAATGAAGCCATGAGGAGTAGCCTGATTTGGTTGAATAGACAAATGGCTAACATGCAGATGAGGGGAAAATGGCCTGAAATATTGAGGTGGAAGCATTTATAGTGTGTGGGGTCACAAGCAAAGGGTTATCCAACTTCATTTATGCGGCTATAATGGGAGAAAAGCATGGTTATGTGTGATTATTGAACATTGGTTTTCCATGGAATTTACTTTGAGAAAATTGAGGTGTTCTTTTTTGCTTTGTTTAGTAGTGTATCTCTTTTGGAGAGGATGGGTATGGATATGTTAATTAATTCTACTTTCAACTAATGTTGAAGTGAGATTTGACATTGAAATTATGCCTTAGGTTGGAGTTGGTCCAACTAATTCATAACATCTTTTTTTAAGTGAAATGATTGACTGTCTCATTATTAATCTAATTTATTGAATAATAAACTTTAAGTCTAGCTTATTCCAAAATTTAATTTAAGAGATGATGATTGTCCAAAATCATATATAGAGGTTACTGTTTAGTTATTTTATTGATGTGAGATCTAACACACCTCGTGCAATGAACATTTGGAATATGGAATAACATGAAATATGTGGCTCAACAATATTGGGTAGCTCAACATTAGAAATGTGTGGTTTTAATATCATGTTAAAAAATAAATTTTGAGCATAACGCAACCTAAAATGTGTGGTTTTAATATCTTGTAATGTTTGGTTATGCTTTATATTTGATTTTAACATGTGTTTTGGGAGAATGGATTTTGTAAGTGGGATTGAGAAATGTAAAAGTTGTGTTGCAGAATGTAATGGGTTTTTTGTTATGTTTTTGGAATAATTAAAAATTTATTTTAGGGAGTTTTGGTATGTTTATTTATATTTTGGGGGCGACATTTTTTTACTGAGCGGAATCAATGTTTTTTTTATTTGGTTTTTTGAGTGAATGAAATTGAGTAATTTTTTATTGTAAAAATGATAATAAAATATATATATATATATGATATATGTATGTTTATGTATTGGAAAATGGGAAAGCTTTGTGGATAGTGAAGGATAAAAGAAGGTATTTTGAGAAAATCTATTTTAGTTTTTTGGAGGAAAAATAAGTGTATATTTAATTATGTTTTCCCAAAATTTGTTTAGAACATTAGGAAACAAACTATTATGTATACATTTTTTCATAAAAATGTTCTAATATCTATTCAAATAAATTGAAATTCAATTTTGAATCCTTTTATTCGCGAGGAGCTAGATGAGAAAAAAAAAACTCTCACGTCCAATTCTGTAATAGAGATGGAATTCCAAGACAACCATCAACTAGAACCCAAAAAGAAGTAGATTCCGTAAACAACATAGAGGAAAAATGAAGGGAATTTCTTATCGAGGTAATCATATTTGTTTCGGTAATTATACTCTTCAGGCACTTGAACCTGCTTTGATTACATCTAGACAAGCCGAAGTCGGTCAACGAGCAATGGTATGAAATGCACACCGTGGTGAAATTTTGGAGAAACATAACTAAACACTCAATTTGTTTTTGTTTAGGGTAAATGACACTTCACCCCCACCTACCCCTCAAAAAAAAAAAACTAAATTTAATTTTTTTTGGCACACCCAAAATTTAATTTGAAGCCACTTCACCCCCTCAACTTAGCGTTGGCTAAACACTTTGCCTCCCAAATTACAATTTTTGGTAGATTATGTGGTTGGGGAAAAGGCTATTCTTATCATTTTCACATTTTTTTTTTCATTTTTTCTTGTTCAAAAAAAAAAAAAAAAGAAAGAAAGAAAGAAAGAAAGAACCCCAACTACCCTTGTCATTTGTACATTTTCCATCTCAAAAATAAAGAAATCCATGAACAATATGATACTAGGTGTAGACATATCAATTTTTGGCCAATTGATAAGTGATAAGTGTAAAATGATATGCTAGTTATTAATTTAAAATTTTATATTTATATTTTGAAATTTACTAAATTTAATTCCAAAAGATAAATAGTTAATTTTAATTAATACTATAGTATTTATTATGCTCAAATCAAATATTGGCAAGTATTAAAGATGAAGTGTCTACGTTTATGGACTAATTAAATCAAAAATATTTGATATTATCTATTGATATATGATATTATTTCTTAATATCCGATATTATCTCTTGATATTTAATATTATCTTATCAAAGAAATAACTATCGAAGAAGTTCAAGTCAATTTGAAAGTCTCCCAATCCATGGTGTTCTAAGCATTTTTCAAAAGCTCATCGTATCTTGGCATTTGATTCAAAATTAAGGTGCGAAGCCATCCAATTGGCGTTATTTCAAATCAAATCCAAGGAGATTCACAGCTTTCAAAGCATTTATCGTGGAGCTCATCAAATTTTAAGATCATATTTTGAGAGGGAAAATCAGAGGATTAGATTAAAGATTGAATCCACAATTGATAAGTTTGAATTTTATTTTATTTGTATATACTTTTCTTGTCTTGTAATTTTATTTATTGTAGACAAAAAAAATTTGCACGTACAACTGGGGTTCTTATTATTTTCTTACCTTCAATTAGTTCGTTTGCCATCTCCTATTATTTAGGAAATTAATTATTGATTGAATTACAATAGAATGAGTTTTAGTACATGTTTAGTTAGAAGTAGCATGTTCAGTTTTTCATTCATGTGATAGGAATGGTGGTTGTACTGGAAATGACATCTCCAAATTGATTAATTCATTTTGTTATCTGGTAAAATTGTTGAATCAACCATATTAAAGAAGCAAAACTAATAACCTTATTATTACTCTAAAACAAAGTTTTCTTATTTTATAAAAGACATTTTCAAGAAATAGTAAAGTCGACGTTTCATTATAGTAATACTAAGATTATCTAATCGACTTTTAAAGAATTAGAATCATTCATTTAAATGAATATATACACAACACATTACGTAAAATATCATACAAATACACTGAGAAAGGTGGAGAAAAGTGAAATGACAAGAATAATCTTTTCTTCAGCCACATAATCTGTCAAAAATTATATTTAGGGGACAAAGTATTTCGATAACTTTAAATTGAGGGAATAACGTGACATTAGGTTAATTTTGAGGAGTAATATACAAAAACAATTAAATTTTGTGGGATAAAGTGTCATTCAACCTTTCGTTTATTATCTCGGTTGCAATTAATAAATATTAAATAGTAAGTATGACTTTTTATCACGCAGCGTGAGGCTGGGGTTTTGCAAGATTGCCCACCGACAGTGACAAATATCATCATCGTCAGCGCTTCCCCCCCCCCCCCCCCCCCCCACCACATGAATGTTCTGTGTTCAGTCCTCACACACACACACACACCCCTCTGTGTATGTGTGTGTTTTGGGGAGGGTTGGGTGGGGGAGGAATCCTTGTAGCACTGGGAAGCTGGCATGTGGCTAAGTGGGGGGACACCCCAATAAACTTGAATCATTGATTGACAATACACAAAAGTGAAAAATTAGCAAATTCATAATGTACTATTATTTATTTATTTATTTTTTTGGATCACGGCTAATTGCATTTTATCCCTGCAGAATAATCAGAATAGGTAAAAGACCCCTATTATAAAAAAAAAATTAAAAAAATCTGTATGTATTTTTAAAAAAATATGCATATCTCCCCTACCTATTATTTAGTATTCATTTATCATTTAACACTTAAAAAGGTAAAACATCCTCAAATAAAACTAAATATTTTTTTATTTTATCTATTATTTTATTTTTCTAATTTTTAATTAACTTCTTCCTTCTACAACCGCCATAGCTGCCTTTACTCTCACCAATCCAAAAACATCGGTCGTGCATCAAAACGACCACCATGACAAATGTGGCCGCTAGTCAGATCTGGCCATGGCCAATCGTTCTTTTCACGGCATGCGATAATGGCCAATCATATTTTTTGCAGCAGTCATAGCTAGTTCCCGTTTTTTTAAATGTAACTTAAAAGTTAATATTAAACTAAAAATAAATATTTATTTTATTTAATATATATTGTAAAAATTTTAACATATGCATCGAATATGCTAAAATTACAAATATAATATATATGCGCTATAATATAGTAGTTAGGGGTGTTGGGGGGGGGGGGGGGCGCCGGGGGGTGTGGGGATGGAGAGTGGAGGTTGGTGGGTTGGTGTACAATATTATATGTAGATATATATATGTATTTATTAAATAATATATTTTTAGATATAATATTTAATTTGAATTCTTAATTTTTTTAGAATCATCCAGCAATTAATATTAATGACAAAAAAATTTATTTTATACATAAATTTTTTAAAAAAAATTTGCATAATCACTCGAATTTCAAAAACGCCCAAAAAAGGTTTGTTGCATGATTTTAAAAATAATGAAAAGATATTTTGATTTTGTTTTTACTTATTTTATACTTTACCAGGGGTTAAATAATTTTTTCCCTCTTTGGTACAAGTATTGGAAAGTATAATCTATAAGGCCTGAGGGCCCAAAGGTTTCTCCATCACCTTTTTTCTCCCTTCTGTCATCCCTCTCGGTTGAAACAGTGTTTCCCCACCTAAATACAGCATTCCCCTAAATGCAGACACCATAAAAGAACACATATTCAAGAAAAAAGAGAAAATCAAGCAGCGAAAACAAGCCTTGTTGGTAATTTTTCTTTCCTAACCAGAGTACTCTGCTTTTTCTTTCTGTTTTGTGCTTGAAGATGCCAAGACCAGGCCCAAGACCTTATGAATGTGTTAGAAGAGCTTGGCACAGTGATAGGCACCAACCCATCAGGGGTTCTCTTATTCAAGAAATTTTCAGGTACTTTCTGTGTTCGCTGTGTGTGGTGTGTGTTTGGTTAGTTTCACACTTTGCTCTTTTCTTAAAGTATTTTGGGTTGCTTTGTTAGGATTGTGAATGAGGTTCATTGTTCAGCTACTAGAAAGAACAGAGAGTGGCAAGAGAAGCTTCCCATTGTGGTCTTGAAAGCTGAAGAAATTATGTATTCTAAAGCCAACTCCGAGGTAGTTTTGTGCTTTAGCACAGTTAATTTCATCAAAGATTGGTCTTTTATGGTATACCCAGTTCATATTTGTGCTTTTATTGTGTCTTCTTGATGATTGGTGCAAAATCTGTTTGCTTAGGCTGAGTATTCGGACCTTAAAACTCTTTGGGATAGAGTAAATGATGCAATTAACACGATAATTCGAAGAGATGAGAGTACTGAAACTGGAGAACTTTTGCAGCCTTGTATTGAAGGTATACTATTGGATTTGCCCTCATTGAAGTTGAATACTTGGCTTTGGGAATCTCTTTTGCATTTATATGTGAATACAAATTTTATAACTGACACTGAGGCACACACATAAAAAGTGGATTTTGTTACTTTTCTTGGTAATTTGGGAGTGTGTGTTTGACTTAGGATTGGAAGAATTTTCATCTTTCCCACTAAAATGCAATTTCTGTTTCCCACTATGGCCAGCTGCCCTTCATTTGGGATGCACTCCCAGAAGATCGTCAAGAAGCCAGCGAAACGAATCTCCGAGATATTACCTTAGGCCGGAGACATTAGAGGCTCCCTCTGTTGCTGACTGCAATTCAAATGTTAGAGTTTATGAAGATCATACCGCTAATAGTCCTTTTATGCTGCATTACCAGCAATATTCGACACTCGATACCATGAATCCCTTGCATTCCTGCTTAAAGGCTGACAATCGTAGTATTCAGGGCAGAAATTCTAATTATATTAAGAAATTTTCCTTCTTTCCAAAGAATTTTGCTCAGAGTGATAACCATCATGCATCAGTACAAGCTTATGCATCATCACACGCATGGTCTGTCTATCCGTTGTGCTGGAATAGTCAAATTCGACCCGATGACCCAAAGTTCTATTCTTTGAAACCGTCAAACTCAAATTCTCACCTTTTGGAGAGTGATAGACTTGGTTTCCAGCAGAATCTTTCTTCCTTTACACTTGATGCTTCGGACTTTAATTTTCCATCCAACCATGAACACACTTCGAACAAAGGACATGGGATCGAGTGTGATTTAACATTGCGGCTGGGCTCTCTAGGGGTTCCATGTGCTCGTATGGGGAATGGTTGCCCCCTGCAAGTGGAAAATGGTAGCTCTCTGGAGGGGATGCAACTCAAGAGCCTTCCCAACAAATGATAAGAAATTTCTACTTCCTTCAGGCCAATTCAGATGATATGTTAGGATGTTCTTTAACAACCGCAGTCCTGAGAATCATAAGCCGACGGTAGAGGCAACTGTGAGTAAACAAAAAGCAGTTGTATGCCATACAGTGAGAATGAGCATTGTGGCTTGGCTCTTTGCACGAATGGAGTGCCCTTCAATATGTTTACAAAGGCATATTCAGTCTCCACAGTGTTGAAACTACAAATCTCCTTCTATCAGGTAAACTATAGCTTGGGAGTTTGTGCATCTGAGATTTAGACGCACAACTGGTTCACAATAATTTGTAAAGAGGGATTAACTTTACAAAATGCTAGCTTTTGTCTATAGTTTTAGAATAGCTCTTAGGTTTGCATAAAACCTTAGTTTGTAATTTGGATGGTTAACTTGTACTGGTTAAATGGCAGAATTTATTGTGGAGCTGGTTGAAGGAGAAATGATTTCAAGTGGAGGGTTGATATAATCCTTTAAGGACATTGCCTGTTTTAGATTTTTCTAATGATCTCTACTTTACGTGCCTCGCCAGTTTCTCTGGTTCCTTATAAGAAAATGTAATGAGAGCCTGGTGCCTCTGATTTGGCATGAAAGGACATCTTTGCAGACAAGCTTTAAGGAGAGCCAAATGACTAGAAAAATCACTTGAATATTCCAATCATTTTGCTAAGATAATGGACCTAAGGATGGCGGACAATATTTTGCCAGTACCTGTATTGCATTCAAAGTGAGGATGAATGTTTGGCTAGGCTTCTTTTTCTTTTTCTTTTTCTGGAATAAATTGCTGATTAGGCTTGTTTGTTCAGTGAGGAAACACAGGGGGGCCCATTATTGTTTGTAGTCTGGTCTGTATTCTACTTTATTTGATTATGATGTTGAAAAAGTGGCTGCGGCTGAAAGAATGGATGGCATTTTAGGTATTCTCTTTTTTGCTAAAGTTTTCTGTGTTCCCTGAGAAAAGCAATATGGGATTTCCTTTATTTTAATCCCATGCTTGGTATTATTAACTTGTTTTCTCAGGCTTGATGAGGTGATATATCGCTTTTTTGTGTGTGTGAAAGATGATTGTGGCTGATTGTCCAGCTATCCTCTATGCACTCAAAATGAGTTAATCAAAGTTTATTATCAAACCACCCATTTGTTCCTAAGTGAGAATATATCAATGGTTGGTGTTCATTAATTTGATGACTGCAGTATTATCTGTATATAAAGCACATCTCCTACTTGGAAAAGATGGTAAAGTTGTTTTTGAGAAGCAAGTGGGATAGTGTGACTCCAAAATACCATTTCAGGAAAAGGCTCTTGACAAAAGTATGGCCATGGAAGGATAATAATTTGCCATCATCAAAAGTTATTCGACTTGCCTAAAGTTTTGGCAACACTAGCTATCAGAATAGCATGTCTGAAGCAAGGGGGCTTTTGGTTGAGTATGTGGGTCCCTACATGCCTTGAGCATCTCTCTTTTCTGCTAGTGACAGCTCCATATTCATTGATGGTGATAGAACAAATCATTTACTATAAGATAAGAGGGGCATCCTCATGGTGCATCAAGATTCACCTTTTCCTGCATCTAGACTTTTCAAAGAAGTGGCTCAGGGCAACCACCTCATGCACGCATGGAAGTTCTGTTTAGCTGATGGCCCCAAAAAAACCTAAAGAAAAGGAAAGGAAAGGCCAAAGTCAAAAGATTAACAACCCCATCTTCCCCCACCCCCCACCTCCTCAAACCAACAAAAAGCCCTCACAAGAATGACAGTAGTGAGACCAGTTTGAATATATATTTCCTGGGAACTTTCAGGCATCTTAACTGACAAGAACAATTATAGAACAACTCTCTTGATGCTGCAAAAGTAGGGATTGCCATATAAATTCATGGAAAATAAACTGAATATTACTATTGGAAACATTTAAGCAACGTGGCAACCATGGAGGTAAATTACAATATAATTTACAATTGTGGATAGCATATCCTCATTCGGAAAAAGGAGAGGATGTAGTAGTAGTTAGAGAGGAAATGGGAGATGAAGTTAGGGACAAAGGAGGAAAAGACAAGCAGCTGTAGTTGAACTCTATCTGCAGCCGGTGATGGAGGGAGAAGTAAGAGACAGCCTTCTTTTTCTCTTCCTCCTTGAGTTCTTTCAATGGTATTGCTGCAAGAAATCTTTTGATAAATTCTCTACAGCATTCTTTGCCACTGCATATTATCTCTTCCTCTTCCATTTCCTCTTTCCTATTTTCATTCCCTGCTGCTTCTGTTGTTCCTTTGTCTGACTGTTTTCGCATTAGGGCCTTGTCATCAAACCTTAATATGTATGCCTGATGGCACCCCTCGTAGAGCCTCTCACCCAACGTGTCGATGATGTAATAAGCATCCACCTCGGCTTTCAACACGAAGAAATGATCATTCCAACTAACTATGTAGATTCTTGGTGCAGCAAAGTCATCAGCAGCAATACTGCTGCTAATTTCATCCCATATGTCGTCAAAAGACATGGCTCCTTTCAGGGCCTCGAATGTTTCAGCACCAAAGAATCCAACAAACGACTTGTTGTGTGAAATCGATATGGGTCGAATGTTTGCTCTAAGGACAGTCTCAAGATCAAAATGCTTGTTGGGGAAATCATTCGCATAGGCAACATCTTCACATAGTTTTCTCCATTCAGAGGAACCTTGCATTATGAGGTTGTCGAATTCCAACCTGTTGGGCATGGAGGCATTGTTGCAGTGCAGCCAGTGAGATATCACGGCAACTAATGCTGTGCAAGCACTTTCTCCTGCAGCCTTGTCACTTCGCTGGTCGAACGAAGCAAAGAAAACTGGAACTTTTAGCTTTGCCTGCCCATCTCTACTGAGTAGCTCCTTTTCTTCCCAAGCACCTGCTGTGTTATCCTGGTACTCTGGTCCTAAATCAGATTTCTTGGAATCATCTTTCTGAAAGCAAATACGAGGAAAAGTGAGCCCCTTGTTAGATTAAACAATTCAGAATCCATTGATTCATTTAGACAAGAAACGAAACACGAAATGTGTCTATTTTCATGTGAAAATTATCTTGTAATACCCTTGAAATCTTTACAAATCTAAGACAGTTTTCTGCTCTCTATTTTAGCATATACCGCTGAAACTTGCAGAATATTATGAGGTAGGAAATCAACATCTAGAGTGAACCTAGCCAGGCCCACGAGAAACAAGTGAAGCTTCGGAATACTATAAACCATATTGTCTCAGTCAACTCTTTTAGATTGAAAAAGTCAAGGACAATACTTCAGTACCTTCCCCAGCCCATTAAATGTAAACAAATGATATACAATAGCAGCCTGATAGAAAATTGCACCTGCAGGATGATGCTATAACTACTAAAATAATTGTTCAAATTTTTACCAAGTCGTATTATTCTTAATCTTTTGATCCAAGTGGATATAATAAAATCCCAAAATGCACAAAAACACACACACCTGTAATGCACGGTCAACAGAAGATGAAACAGAGGATTGAGGGTCAGCATCAATCCTATTCTCATTGCTGCAACTCTCTGTTTTCTCATCGAATTTCTCTTCTTTAGTCTTAGCCCGCTTAAAACTAAACCGCCTACTCTTCCAAGAAAACCATCCCTCTTTCTTGTCCGAGTCCAGTGCAGTTGCTGAAACTGCAGACAGCCCAGATTTCGCTTCAAATGTACCCGACTCATCCGATTCATCCAGTCTCACTTCCTCTTGGCTCAATGATCTTCTTCTTGCTTTCAAACTTTCTCTGTACTCATTGGCATATATGCCTCCTTCTTGGCTAGATTTTGTTGAGCCGCCTCTAGTTATAGCCATGGAGTCTTGGGGTTCTCTGATTTCAACAAAGTTAAACAGCACCTGTAGACACATGTGTTCAATCAGAACTAATCCAGATTTTGCTTTATACATTCATCAATGCTACATTGTTACATGTAACTACATTAGTTAATATACGGACACCAGATGCAGGTTGTGTGTAGGGGGGCCTGTGGACTGGAAAAGATAATCAAAGCCGAACAGTTTATTCAACAGGACAACCTGGCTAATTACAACTAGTTTGAGTTAGTTTGATAACTTAATCATCAATGGTCCCTCAGTTTTCAAACGTATAAAACTGTATTCATTATTGATGTCTAATGACAACTAACCCAAGATATGATTAATTGCCAGTAAAGAACTCTATACGATTAATTAAAGCAAGAATTAGCAGAACCCTCATCTAACTTCATATAATTAACCCAAAAATAAAGTCTGAACTTTGGGGCATCGATCGGTCAATTTAGATATCTTCTAAACCAAGGAAAATACACAAATCCTATATATGAGAGAGAGAATATTAAAATGAAATCAACTTTTTGACAAAGAAGCTTAAATTTACCGTGAGGGTAGCTTCTCTGGCAAGCCCATCAACCTGCAAACTCAGAGGAAGCTTCTGTTCAACTGAAGAGTTGTCCGTTTTCCAAGCAATTTCTGATATGTTTATCGAAACTCTCCCAATCACCGCCATTTTAGCCTTTGAATCCGTCATCTCCCTCTGTTTCATGCATAAACCAAATCTCATTTTTCCATCTTATTCAGATTTATTAAAATAAATTTCTTTAAAAAAGTGATTGAACTTACATATAGAACATTGAAGGAGATTTCCCAGGCTCCAAACTTTGGATCATGATTACCATTGGAAACAACAGAAAAACAGCATGAATTCTCGAACCACCGGTCCTCATCCCACTGAATAATTCCCTGGCCTTTCTTCAAAAGTTTCTCGCTCGATAATTCCTTTTTAGGCCTCGACTGGAATGGCGCCATCAACGGAAAAAACTTGGGCTGTCCTTTCCATTTTATCTTGATCGCCACAAATTTCTCCATCATCTCAGGATCATCACCGCCGCCGTCTTCTTCCATCACCATCTCAATCTTCACAGGCTTCACCGCCACCTGAAACTTCCGCGTAACGGGGGCTGCAGCCGGCGGCCACGGCGACCATTTTCTCATCTTCACCACCATTTCCCTTTCTCAATATCTACTTTCCAAATCAAAGAAAATGTTTTTGATAGAATATTTTATATGGGGTGGAAGGAGACAATCATACAAACTGTTTATATTAAGGTAGAGGGGATATTACGAAGCAACGGAGCAGGAGCCGCGTATTATCTGACGGCGACCGCAAAGGGGGATTAACAAATAAAACCAATCAAATATCGCCACGTGGGATGATTGTACTTGTCGGGTCCAGGATATGACGTGTCGTGGGACGATTGGATTTGTGTTGAGTTCCAGGTGTACTTGGGTTATGCAGAGTTGTCGGAATCGTCTGGGGCGTATACAGCGAGGACACGTAGACGCGGGAAGGAATTTCCACACGTGATGTACGCGTGGAGTTAGGGAAATCCGAGGTATACGAAGAATGTGGTAGAATACGTGTGTATACAAAATAGATATACCGTATTTTGGAGGGAACGTTGAGACGTGGGACAACTGCTAATGGATTTTTGAAGCATTCTAAAGAAATGATCAAATTGAATTTTTCATGCTCACGTATTTTCGGATTAATACGCCACGATGGTGCAGCTTCTGGATTATTGTTCGAGAGATTTAGATTTATCTATTTTTTATATAATAATATTAGATTTAAGGCTATCAATGAGTTAGATTTGGATCAAATTTATCATATTCGAATCCGAATTCGATTAACAAAATTAAATATTCGAATTCAAATTCGATACGAAATCCTATTGAATCTTTGTTAATCAGTACCATATTCGAATTCGATGGATATTCGAAATTCGATAATAAAATTCGACCCGACTTATTTTATTTATTTATTTATTTTCTTTCAAATTTTATAAAAATATTGTATTTATAAAGTAAATATATGTCATATTTGAATTTTTAATAATTTTTTTTATTATATATCAGTTTAAAGATTAAATATTTTAATACTAAATTCATTTTTCACATTATATTAATGTATAGATAAACTATTATATGTTATTATATTTGATATTTTATCAACATCTTTTTTATTTTTTAGGTTAAAAACTCAATATTAATAGTATAATATATATTAGGTTAATATAATACATAAATTTTATTTTAAAATCTTTATTAATATTATATATAAGAATATTAATTATTAATTTAATAAAAAATATTAAGGTTCGGATTCGAATTTTTAACGGATCGGATTGCTTAATTCTATATTCGATTCACTTATTTCGAATTTTGAATATTTATAATCAGATCTGATCTATCGAATATTTTAATTTGATAAATTTTTTAAAATTCGAATTCAAATTTGATCCATTGACAGCTCATTTAGATTTGAATTTTATTGAAGGTGGAAAATCAAATTTGAGACATAAAAATAGTCCATTCTGTGTTGATGGCCCATTCACTTGACAAACAAGAACATGGGCTTCTTGATGGGCTTGTCCGAGGAAAGGCCCCTATTTTCTTCATTTGATAACACAAATGATATACAAACCCATAAGGCTGTTAATGGATCGAATTTTAATTCGAATTCAATTTAAGTTTGATTTGAATTTTTAAAATATGCAATAGATTTGATTTGATTATAAATATATGTAATTCGAAATAAGTGGATCAAATATGGAATTAAACAATTTGATCTGTTAAAGATCTGAATTTGAAATTTAATATTTTTTTATTAAATTAATACTCTCATATATAGGAGTGTAAGATGAGTCGAGCCGGCTTATGAGCCTCATGAGCGGGCTCGATTATAGCTCGACTCAAGCTCGAGTTTTTTGAGCTCGAGCTCGAGCTCATCTCTAGTTGTTCAAAAGCTCATGAGCCGGCTCATGAGCTTTTTCCTATTTTTAAATATTTTTTATATATTAATTAAATAATTAATATATATAATAATTTACTTTCTTTTTCTAATTTTAAATATTTATTATATATTAATTAATATGTATTAATAATTTACTTTTTTTTTTCTAATTTTAAATATTTATATATATAATTAAATAATTATAATATATTAATAATTTAATAATTTATCAATAATTATAATATATTATAATTTAAATCATTATAGTAATTATTATAATTTCATATATATTTAATTTATAATAATAATTTTATTAATTATTATTAAATAATTATGATATATTAATAATTTAATATTTTTATTTAATTTAAAATTTTCTGATGAGCTGGCTCTGGCTCGAGCTCGAGCTCGACTCGAGCCTTTAAGAGCAGGCTCGATGAGCTCGAGCTCGACTCGTTTACACCCCTACTCATATATAATATTAATAAAAATTTTAAAATAAAATCTATACATTATAATTTATATTGACATAATATTTATATTAACGCTATATTATGCTATTAATATTGACTTTTTAGCCTTAAAAATAAGAGAGATACTGATAAATTTTAATATAATAATGTATAATAGTTTATTTATGCATTAATATAATATGAAATAGGGGTTTAAAATTCAAATATGTAATTTTTGGACTAATATATAATAAAAAATATTAAAAATTACAATATGACATAAATTTACATTATAAATATGATATTTTTATACAATCCAAAAGGGAAAAAAAAAAGAAAAAAATATTAAATTGGGTTGAATTTTTTATCAGATTTTGAATATAATATTGATTAACAAAGATCCTATAGGATATTGGTCGAATTTGAATATGAATTTTGATAATCGGATTTACATTCGGATATAACTGATTTGATTTAAATCTGACCCGTTGATAGCCCTAATAAACCCCTTTTGTCCAACCATGTCGAGTGTCCTATGGTCCAGCAGCATAAGTCTTCTACATAATGTGGAAGGTCAGGAGTTCGAGCCCTAACGACTCATGATGTGTGTGTGTATATAAATAATAATAAAAAAAAAAACCATAGTTGAAAACTTTCAAAAGGTTGAAAGTCGAATGGCATGTGACCCAACGGTATAAGTCTTTAACATAATGTGGGATATCAGGAGTTCGAATGCGAACGAACTCTTGATGTGTGTGTGCAAATAAAATAAAATAAAAAAAAAAACCTTTCAAAAGGTTGAAACTGATTAAAAGGACTATTTTAATAATAGTTGATCAAAGGAAAATGGTTTCAATTAAGCAAAAAGTAGCCTTTAACTTGTTCTTGCTGAATTTTCCAATGCCTAGCCCCATGGACTTAGTCGTTAATGATGTTTTTCTAATGAAAAAAGAAAAACATAATACCATAATACCTTGGAGATAATTGTGCATTGTTGACTCCTCAAGTTCCAATTTTTTCAACCTTTTTACAACTACTATGGTTCTTGAAAATTGAATCCGACTTTTGAGTTTTGACGATGGGGAAAAAGGTTGCAAGAAATGGACCCACAATTTGTCAAGTGGGCTGAAACACCCTGAACCTGCGGGTATGAGTAAGGCCTGTTTGGTTTTATTTTCACACCCATTTTTTTTATTTTTTATTATTTCAAAAATAGGAATCGACACTTTTTAGAAATTTTTCCCTAACATTATTTTCATTTTCATTTTAAAAATACATTATCCAACCTATATATTTTTTCTCAATAACTATATATCTTTTCTCTCTATTCCACTATTTCTATCTCCCTCCACCTACAACATATTGAAATCAACATAATCATTACATTTTCAATATTTCATCCAAATATATTTTCATTTCCACATCACGTCACATAACCAATTCTCACTATTTTAAAAATGATGAAAATAAAAATTAGAAATGAAAATAAAACCAAACAACCTCGAATCTTTTTCAAATCTTAAATACACACACACATCATGAGTCGTTAGGGCTCGAACTCCTGACCTTCCACATTATGTAGAAGACTTATGCTGCTGGACCATAGGACACTCGACATGGTTGGACAAAAGGGGTTTATTAGGGCTATCAACGGGTCAGATTTAAATCAAATCAGTTATATCCGAATGTAAATCCGATTATCAAAATTCATATTCAAATTCGACCAATATCTTATAGGATCTTTGTTAATCAATATTATATTCGAAATCTGATAAAAAATTCGAGGTTGTTTGGTTTTATTTTCACACCCATTTTTTTATTTTTTATTATTTCAAAAATAGGAATCGACACTTTTTAGAAATTTTCCCCTAACATTATTTTCATTTTCATTTTAAAAATACATTATCCAACCTATATATTTTTTCTCAATAACTATATATCTTTTCTCTCTATTCCACTATTTCTATCTCCCTCTACCTACAACATATTGAAATCAACATAATCATTACATTTTCAATATTTCATCCAAATATATTTTCATTTCCACATCACGTCACCTAACCAATTCTCACTATTTTAAAAATGATGAAAATAAAAATTAGAAATGAAAATAAAACCAAACAACCTCGAATCTTTTTCAAATCTTTTTCATCAATATCGTCCAACCCCCCCCCCCCCCCACCCCCCAATTCAATCATCCCAACAACCATTTTATTTTCCCCTACACTAGTTCATTTATGGCTTCTTAGCATTGTAAAGCTGTAGTAATATTTCTTCCTGCCTATTGAAGTCCCATTTGACGGCTATACAGGCCAGCACAGCAGCCTCTCAATTTATGTAATTGGCCTACTTTTTCTCATGATCCACTTTCTGTTGCATGAATTCTCTCAATTTGCTTGTTCTTGTTCTGTTTCTACTGCAAACGTGCACCTCTAGTGTACAAAATATTGGGAAATTGAAGCCTGGATTCAAAGGATCTCAAATGAACTGGATA
This sequence comes from Jacaranda mimosifolia, assembly GCA_018894105.1. Taxonomy (NCBI): domain Eukaryota; kingdom Viridiplantae; phylum Streptophyta; class Magnoliopsida; order Lamiales; family Bignoniaceae; genus Jacaranda; species Jacaranda mimosifolia. Next base: position 744,875 of record CM032127.1, read on the forward strand.
GACAACAATGGATTGTTTCTAGTATCCAACGATTCAAATTTTGCTTTTGGCTTAGCTGCTACTGATGCAAATGTGACTTTGTTTCTGCTTGTTGTGATGCATCAAAGCAGCTCAACTATAGTTTGGGCTGCCAACAGAGGCTCCCCAGTTCAGAATTCAGATAACTTTGTCTTTGACGATAATGGGAATGCTTACTTAGAGAGTGGGGGATCCAGGATTTGGTCCGCGGGTACTGCTAACAGAGGAGTTTCTGCAATGGAATTGCTGAACTCGGGGAATCTGGTTTTGATCGGGAATGATGGCAGTGTAATTTGGCAAAGTTTTGGTCATCCCACAGATACACTTTTGTCAAACCAGGAGTTCTCTCGAGGGATGAAACTTACGAGCTCCAAAGCCTCAAATAATTTGAGCTATTCTCTTGAGATTCAATCTGGGAATATGATTCTTTCTGCAGGTTTCCAGCCCCCACAGCCATACTGGTCTATACGAAGTGACAGCCGAAAAACGATTAATAAAGCTGGAGGTGATGTAACTTCTGCAGTTCTTAGTGGTAATTCTTGGAAATTTTATGATCCAAACAAGGTGTTGCTATGGCAGTTCATATTTTCAGAAGGTACTGATGCAAATGAGAGTTGGGTGGCAGTTTTAGGGACTGATGGTTTCATCACTTTCACCATGCTACAAGGATCTTCGACTAATCCCTCATCAGCAAGAATTCCGGGCGATCAATGCAGCAGGCCGGCAGCTTGTGACCCCTGCTCTGTCTGTTATCCTGGCAACACGTGCCAGTGTCCATCGGCCCTTCCGTCGTGCAAGTCGTTGACGTTCCCGTCGTGTGAGAACTCAGGAGGCTCTGTGGAGCTTGTTAGTGGCGGTGATGGTCTTAGTTATTTCGCGCTGGGATTTGTTCGACCGTTCTCTAAGACCACTTTAGATGGCTGCAAAGATTCTTGCCTTGGGAACTGTTCTTGTGGTGCCTTGTTCTTTGAGAGCAGCTCAGGGAACTGCTTTATGTTTAATGAGATAGGAAGCATGGAAGGATCCATCAAGGGAGCAAACTACACTTCCTACATCAAAGTGTTTTCAACCAGTGAAGACAAGGGAGGAAACGGTGGGGGTGTTGGCAATAAGCGCATCCTGTTCGTTATTGTCTTTGTGATTGTTACATTTATCGTCATCTTTGTTATGTTTTTTGCTGGAATCCATTTCTATAGAAGGAAAAGAAAAGCGAGTGAGACTAATAAAGATAGTTCAGAGGAGGATAATTTCTTGGAAGGTTTATCTGGGATGCCAATCCGCTTCAGTTACAAAGATCTTCAGACAGCAACAAATAACTTTGCCATTAAACTTGGCCAAGGAGGATTTGGCTCGGTTTATCAGGGCACTCTTCCTGATGGAACTCCACTGGCTGTGAAAAAACTGGAAGGCATCGGCCAGGGTAAGAAAGAATTTCGCGCTGAAGTTAGCATCATTGGCAGCATCCACCATCTTCACCTGGTGAGGCTGAAAGGCTTCTGTGCTGAAGGAAGCCACCGGCTTCTTGCATACGAGTACATGGCGAATGGGTCTTTAGATAAATGGCTTTTCCGGAGAGAACAAGGAGAATTCATGTTGGATTGGGACACTAGGTACAGTATTGCTGTGGGCACAGCCAAAGGCCTAGCTTATCTCCATGAGGACTGTGATGTAAAGATAGTCCATTGTGACATAAAACCTGAAAATGTGCTTCTTGATGATCAGTTTATGGCCAAAGTCTCTGATTTTGGCCTGGCTAAGCTCATGACCAGAGAACAAAGCCATGTTTTTACCACACTAAGGGGCACCAGAGGGTACCTTGCACCAGAATGGATCACAAGCCACGCCATATCAGAGAAGAGTGATGTTTATAGCTACGGAATGATGTTGCTTGAATTAATTGGTGGCCGGAAAAACTACAATCCTGCAGAAAATTCAGACAAATCTGACTTCCCATCCTATGTTTTCAAAATGATGGAAGAAGGAAAACTCAAGGACATTGTTGATGAGAAACTGAAGATAGATGAAGAGGATAAGAGGGTTGCTATAGCAATCAAAGTTGCTCTGTGGTGCATACAGGATGATATGCAGCTCCGGCCGCCAATGACGAATGTCGTGCAAATGCTTGAAGGGCTGAGTCCTGTCCCACCACCACCACCGCGTTACTCAAGTTTCTTCAAGTTAATCAGTGAAGAGGGAATTTCATCAGATCGTAACAGCTATGCTTATGGTTCTTCAGCTCGTCTTTCTGGTCCAAGATAACAGCTGCAGGTAGTAAGGGACCCCAACCAGATCTTAGGCCTCAGGCAGATGACTCTTGTATTTTATCTTTCCTGTAAATTTCTTGGATTCACAGCACAAATTTTGTAGCAAAAGTTATCATGGAGCTAAATGTTTATAGTCTTGACCTGTAAATGGATGGTACATTGATGTAGTGTAAGGAAAGATTTATTTTACATTTAGCATCGAATTAAAGAGACTATATTCAAAAAATAAAGATTTGCTCTATAGTTCAGATCGGATAATTTGGTATGCTCAATTAATCGTCTATCTTTAAGGTCTAGCCTTAAGTACAAAATCATGTGATATGCCTTCTTTTCTCTATTTCACTGACGTCTACGTATCTTTTTTAAGCTAGCATATTTGTACTGATAATTATCCTCATAAAATCCTCATTCGAAAGCTTCAGTCTAAATAACTCTTTTAAACTACATTTTCTACTTACACCCGTTGGCTTAAAGTAACGAGTCGCATATTAATATAAAGTTATGTTTACAAGAATTCTTAGGATTGGCATCATCCGATTGAACCAACATAGAATCTCCAAGCTCAAATCATTCAAAATTGTCCTTAGAAATGGGAATAGGAATAGGAATATTTTAGTGGAATAGGCTATTGTTGTTAGAAAACCTTTGATGGAAACAACAAATTTGACCGTGATCTTGAGGTGTGATGACACTAATTTTAAGGTGATTTTTGCCCTCATTTTAAAGAGTTGCCAATGAATATAATAAGGCAATTCATCCCCAAGATACAACAAATCACCGAACTTTGCAAGTGACAATCGTGAAAAGTTCCTTCATAACTTCTTTTATGGTATCTAATAATAACTTTGTAAAGAACAGATATTGCAAAATCACTTTTCTAGCTTGTTTTCTTAGTATTAAATTTGCAGAGAGCTTTGTGTATTTATAATTAATGAAACAGTATATCCATTAACTATGAACTGACACACTATTTAAGTTAAACAATATGTCTGTTTAATTCAAATCATCTGATACAACTTTTCATAAAAAAATTAAAATTTTTCATAAAAAATATAACCTTTATTTTATTTCATAATTAAATAATTACGTAAATAAAAATGAAATACATAACTTATAGAATACACACCATTTAAGTGCTAAGTGTTTCTAAATATAAATAATATATATTAGCTCCCACACTTTTCACAATCTTTTATTCATATATCATATACCACAACTACTTTATATACCATAAAACTCTTACTCTATTTTTCTATGTGGGACAAACTCCCACATAATTATTATTATTATTTTTTTTTTAACATACAAGCTAACAATATATTCCAACAATTGTGCTTACTGATATATTATCAAAATGTTTTGATTTGGAGCAAGTCATCTTTGATTTCATAATATTGATTCCATTTTCCTTGAACCTTAATTTCCAAACCACGAGCAAAATATGTGAAAAATCAGTTTAAAAAGATTTATAGTAAAAAGAAACTTCAAAAGAACAAGTACTGCAGCACGAGGTGCAACTTCGTCAAGAAGAGAGAGAAACTTTTTTGTAATTATAAAAATAATAATATTAATAACAAGTAACAAATCATTCAGAAAAAATCAACGGACCGGAGCTCTTAGCAGGCTACTGAAAATGAGGAGCACCACAGCCGCCGTCGACCCATCGTTGCTCGGTTCCGCCACCTCCTTTTACACCGGGAGCGGGCTCAAGTTTGCAGTGAGAAACTCAACGGCGGTCAAAGTTGTCGGGAAAAGGCTCGCTGTATCATGTGCTACGTCGTCTCATTCTCCATCATTTGGGAGGCGAGAGCTAATGTATATGGCCACAACGTCGATTCTCATGCCTTTTCCGAGTTTGGCCTCTGCTACTGAGTAAGCTTGAAGTGTGATGTTGTTCAGTTTATCTATGTACATGAAGTAGAGAATGTGAGTGGTTTCTTGGTAATATATGTTTCCTAGACTTTGATTTTCAGCTAGCTGGTTAACATTTTACCAAAATCCGTAATAAATTGTGAAATTAGTCACAAGTTCATCAAGGTATATACTGCGGGCCTTTAATCAACAAAAAAGCTGATGTTGTTGATGCAAATGGTGTCTACATTGGAGAAGGAATGCAATAACGCTTTAAGTGTCGGAGATTTGAAGATTTCAGTTAGTTGGTTAATATTTACTGAAATCCGTAATAAATTGTGAAATTGATCATAAGTTCATCAGGATTTATATTGCGGGCTTTTAATCAACGGAAAAAGTGGTCTTCTTGATGCAAACAGTATCTATGCTGGAGAAGAAATACAGTAATGCGTTGAGTGTTGAAGATTTGAAGATTCATTACATTTTTTCAGACATATAGCTATAATGAAATATGTATCGTTATATATCTATAATGAAGCACACACAGCTTATTGACCTCAAGGTTTTCTGCTCCAGTGAAAATTCTCTGTTACAAGAAGAGATTGGAAAGGTATTATCCAAGGGCAAGGCTGCTGGTTTACTTCGTTTAGTTTTTCATGATGCTGGAACTTTTGACAAGGGTGATAAAATGGGTATCTTCTTGATGACTCCAGCTTTTTGTTTAAAAGTAAAATTTGTCAATAAGGAAGAAAAAAAATTTAGGAACCAAAAAAAAAGAAAAAAAATAAATCTGTATGCTTAAAATACTATCTCTTGCAGTTGAAAAACTACTTTATTAGCCCTTGAGAGATGGCATCATACTTAAAATAGTAATTTGCATAGAGCGGTTGTGTTTGAGGTCCTGTATGACCAATATTTTAGAAAGTAGACCTGAAGAAGCATTCGCCAGGGAAAAAATTGTTATGACATAACACAGAATATCAGAAAAGAACCACAAATTGTATGGTTCAATGAAATTTGCCTACTTCCATAGTGAATTTCACTTGAAAGTTGAAATTGCAAAGATACTTTGCACTTAAACTCCCACTTGTTGTAATGAGAAAGTTGCTTATAAATTCCATTAGATACATCCCACTTGCATAAACACTAAGTTTTGTCAAAATTGCACCCAAGAAGTGTTTCTCTGTCGGGTGCTGCCCCATATCCCTTTTTCCCTTTTACATACATAACCAGGCCACTTTATAATCATGCATGAGGACAACACATCACAAGTAAATCTTGTTTTTCTTTACCCTTTATTGAAAATCTAGTGGTTTTATTTTATAGTAGCTTTTTTCTTCCTCTCTCTGTGGTTCTTATACATAAACATTTTGATTTTTTGGGCTAATGCAATTTCACTGTTTTAGGTGGTATGAATGGATCAGTAGTTTATGAACTTGATAGACCTGAAAACATGGGTCTTGAGAAGTCACTGAAGGCAAGCTTCCTCTCTACTTCTCTATTCTTTCTTTAGATTCGCAAACCTTTCTGCTTACACTTGTGACTCACCTGTCTTGCTGATTGTTCAAAATTTTTTAATTCGCTATCAAATTTGAGATTCTTGTTGGTTTCAGTTACATACAGCCTATGATGCATGGATACTCCTAATAATAGTTCCGAGTAGTGTTGGATGCTCCCCGAATGCGCGAAGGATGTGTATTCGATATAGCAAGGAAGTATCCAAAAATTAACAGCAAAAAGGAAAAAATTGGATACGGTATAGGGTACAGCTCCAGGAGCATCGGATACATTTTGGAGATGACCGGACACGTTACGATAACCTATGAAAATTTGAGGGCAAATATAAAATAAAAAAAACTGAAATTGATTTTGAACATTTTGAATAATTTATTAGAATATTCATGTTCATAATATGTTTATGCTTTCATTTTTCATTAAAATATGATCAAATCCATAAAAAATCAAAATGAGATTGTATGAGGTTAAAAATTACTTAAATGAGTTGAACATATTTTCATTGTTTTCACACTATTAGCATGCTGATGCTTGGCATTGGTACTTAATAATGTCAATCTATATTATTTTTTTTATAATTAAAAATGTGAGTTTTTATTGAAAAAATAAAAATAATAGTTAGATAAGTGAAAACATAAATATTTAAGAAATTCCTGTTCTTGACATGAGTTATTGCTCATTGGTACGTCAATGTCTAAACCCCCTCTCTATGTAACCCAACCCCACCACCCCCAGCCCACCCCAAAAAAAAAAGAAAAAAAAAAATATATATATATATATGTATTATCAATTGCTGTTATTGTTGTCTAGATTCTGGAGAAAGCAAAAGCTCAAATTGATGCAGTACGACCAGGTATTTTTTGGCCAATGAACCATGAGAATGTCCCATCTCTAGTAACAATGACACACCATCTAACTCTATTTTTTCTTGGTGCTTGCTAGTATCCTGGGCGGATTTGATAGCTGTGGCTGGAGCGGAGGCTGTTTTAGTGTGTGGAGGTCCAAAGATCGCTGTTCAGATGGGAAGAATAGATGCAACGTAAAGGGCTCAAATCTTATGAACTCTTCCAAGAACATATTTGAACTGATAGAAACATGGGAAGATTAGTAGATTGGTGCATTGGCACTAATTGAAGCATAACACAAATAGCCAGCACTAAATGCAGCCACCATAATTACCAGAACTTCAGATGCCATCCACTTGTACAAGTTATTGCTCTTGGTTACACACCTGTTCATCACAACCAGGATTTTTGATGCTACTGCGCCTGCTATTCTTGCACCAATTTTACCATGACATGAATAGCCACCATAACTACCAGAACATCAGATGCCATTCCCTTGCACAAATCACCAGCTCTTGGTTACATACCTATTCACCACAAGCAGGAACTTCTGTGCTTTCTTTGCCTGCTATTCTTGTTTCTTTAAACTGTCTAATATGCATAGTAGCACCATCTTGTACTTCTATTGCTTAGCAGACATCATGGTAACTCATAGCCATGAACTAAGTCATTTTGTCAATGCCATCATTACCATTAGTGAAATTCAACAGCCGTCACCAACTGGGTCACCACCACAGGAATTGCAATCATATGTATATTTCAGTCCATGCCACCCATCAATGCTACTGATTACCATATCATTGATTCTTGGAGCTATTAACGTTAGTGATGGACTAGGTTTCTACTTGAATCCCATTCAGGGAGAAGCTTATGTTTAAGTGGAAGATTACACAAAGAACTGGATTTATAAAATGAATCTCCAAAAGCAATTTCCCATATCACCCATCCAAAACATGGACACTATTCCAAAACAATATGATTCTTTTATTTGTCTAGTCATTTCACCCTCAGATATCAGTTGGATATCACCAAGTAGTCTGGAGATATCTTTAGGTTGCATGCAGGATCATAGAATTGCTACATATTAAAATGAGTTAAAAGTTATTTCTTAGAAGTTCATCTCTTACATTGCAGGACGCCTGATCCCGACGGAAAGCTTCCTGTAGAATCACTTGATGCCACTGCCATGAAGCAATGTTTTCAAAAGAAAGGCTTCTCGTGAGTATTAATATCCAACTTAAAGTTTTCTTTTTACCCATCCATACTTCTGTTCTTTCTCATGCTTTTCATGCTCAGGCATGCATTTACTTTCTTCATCTTTGCACAATTTTCTGGAATATTGAAGCTATTTAATATTTAAAATCGTTCATCCACTTCCATTTGCTCTAATCTCTTTTGATTGCTCTCTATTTCCCTAATGTTGAAAAGAATATTTATCCAGGTTCTAAATAAGAAACTTGTCTTAAAATTTGATAGGCTTCTAAACATTGTCCTAACCATGAATATGGGTTTTGAAAATGCTGCATTATTAATTCAAGTGTTTCAATATGTGAGAAGTATCATAGTGTTGTGTTTTCTTGCCTGGGTACAGATAAAGAAAGAATCGGCATTATTATTACCTAATAGAACTTTATGGAAACTCACAAGAAAAATATCGAAACTGTCTCATTCATGGAAATAGCACTAAGCTCTCTCCTCAAAAATGTTTTTGTTTTCCTTGTGATAAAGAAAATTTTTTGGGTGGACCAATAAGAAAGCTAAAAGATTGTTATTGTTTTATGTTTTTATCAACTGAGAAGGGACGGCCTCATCTTTTAAGCAACTCAATTTTTGGCATATATTGCCTGTATTTGATGGGCATACCAGTAGTTCTTTCTTTTTTCTCTCTTTCACTTTGTCCTTTTGCAACCAGTGGTGTGTTGGAATAAATGTTTGAGGGAATTCATCTACAGAACCCAGGAACTTGTTGCATTGTCTGGAGCTCATACTCTTGGAAGCAAAGGTTTTGGAAATCCAACTGTCTTTGACAATTCTTACTACAAAGTTCTTCTAGAGAAGCCATGGTCATCTTCAGGTGATGAAGAATGTTTTTTCTTCCTATTCCATCTTGTTTTGCATCCTTTTCCGCAGCCTAGGTAGTTCATCACACATGCTGAATAAGATTTCTGGGACTCATCTGCTGGTTGTTACTGAATAATTCCAGATTCTCCCAGCTCTTTAGGTCAATAATAAATAATTTTTTATATATTTCTTCCACTTAAATATTTTTCTCATACATGTAGGCGGGATGTCTAGTATGATTGGCCTTCCCTCAGACCGGGCACTTGTTGAGGATGATGAATGCATTAGGTATGCCATTTTCTCAGCCGTAGTTACTGGCGTTGCACTTGTCGTGAAATATAGCCTTGTAATGTTGCTGCAATTGAAAATTGAAGATGTAAACTTGAGAAAACTGGTCTAGTTCTTGTCTATGATAAGACGCACCAGTGATAGGCTGAAGACAGAATTAGTGCAACATGGTGGTATGCTGACATATTGCTGCACAAACAGTTTCCAAACATGGCCTTTTATGCTATTATGCATGTGCTGACTGGCTGACTGACTCCCTCTGCTTATCCCCATTAAAAATGAGAAGAATTTGGCATTTTTGTTAATGGTTCTAATGTCTAGGGATTTATTAGGACCAATCTAGTGATCCAATTAACAAATGATAATTTCAATGTGAAACACATCTTGGTATCACCTAGTAATTTTCCCCCCTTATTTTTGATGGACAGGTGGATCTCAAAGTATGCCAATGATCAGAATCTGTTTTTTGAAGATTTTAAGAATGTCTATATTAAACTTGTGAATACTGGTGCAAAGTGGAGATCTGCATGAGTCAAGAAAAGCAATGGTATGTTGTGACAGCTGTTCTGGCATATTGAGATAATCATCACTGTCGTGGCAATTGTAACATTCTCGAGTGAGAATTCTGTCTGCTGCAGTGTATAGGAGATAGCTTCAATAGCCCCTATTTGGAGCAACTTGTTATTAACATCATATGTTTATTTTCACTCTATGACCTGTTGGCTTACACATAGCAGATCCATGCTGTGGGTTTGTGAGGTGAGTTCTACTCCGATAAACATATAGACCAATGTAGCAGACGTGTACATCTAAATTGAGAATATTATTCAACAATATTCACTGGTCTCAAATCTTTCTGTAGTAATAGTTTGATGCAAGACATGCAAAAACTTCGTAACTTTGAATTTATCCATATTATCATAATCTGTTTCCAGTTGAAAATTCCAGCCCAAACATAAGAGGCAGAAAATATATACCATTTGCATACATATGATCACAATATCAATGTAGTGGATCGTGGTATATACATGAGGAATGTGTTATGGATAGTAGCTGTAGACACAGCATATTTACATGATATGATTTGAATGTGATGCATTTAGGATGCTTTTACTGGAATAATTACTTACAGCTTAGCATCTTCAAGGTATGTGGTTGAAGATTCTAAGGTAGTCAACATTTATATGGGATTTGCACCAGGCTGGAGTAATCACTAACACAATGTACCCAGGCTCCTTAGTGGTTGGCTTAAATTTGTGCAGAAGTTGGGACAAGAAGTTCATAGCATTTTGGGAGATAGGAGCTATATAAGTACATGGTATTGCAGTGTTGATATGATAGAATAGGGATCAGATTAATGCATAAAGCACAGAACCGTATTTCCCTAATTGCAAAACCTAAGATAAGGTATCTACTCTTCAATTTGTCCACGTTTACAGAGTTGTAGCTTGGTGAGCAGCCCCCCACCCAACCAAAAGAAGAAAAGAAAGGGCGTCATTTAAATTTGGCAGTTGAGACATCACCTTGAGGACCCTGTTGACTTTTCTCCTGAGTTGTTTGCAACTGATGGGCCCTAACTCCCCTTCTTTTCTGGACAGGTATATTTTTACATGCATAATTCTGTGTATTTTTCTGCATGATTTGGATATTTAGAACCTTGTGAGCAGCTGACATATTCTTGAGGACCACTGAGCTGAGTGGAACTTTTAGATAAAGAAAATGAGGATCAAATCTTCTACAATCCAATGTGGTGAGATGAATAGGGTCTCTTTGTGTCAGGGGGGATGAAAAAGGTTTTTACTCTAATTTCAGACACGAATCGACATTTTTGTTCGTATTTACTTATACTTTGTGCATGGTTTTGAGAATCAAGTTCTAGTTGAATAGACATATACAGGAGTCTATGTTCCCAATCCTTCCTTTACCATCTGGCTTAGATAAACTGGGGTTTGGATGCAGATTAAGACAAACACAAACAGACCTTTTACTGGTATGACTTTGCTTGAGCAATTTCTTGAGCTGAACTTTTTGCAGTTTTCAGTCTTTTGCCTATGCCCTATTTTTTTGATGAAGGCAATTGCATCATTAAGCTGGTATTTTCTGTTTATTGCTGTGAAGTTGTGATGCATATACATATATGTATTGGACCTTTAATTTGGGGGATAATTATGGCCATCTAATTAGTGCCTAATTGCCAACCCTGAACTAGTTTTGGAACAATTAGGTCCAAAATCCTTTTATAAGCAAACATAGACCATAAACAAGACAGGCTGATAACATGTGTATGCATATGAGCATATCCATGAATTTGTGGACAACATGGGAATATTCAAAGCATTGTTACCTTGATCACATAGATAGAGAACCATATAATGATGATATAAACTTGATCAAATGTTCAATCCCCTAACTAATAATTGAAAGAAAAAAAAAACTGATGTTGAATATCAGCATAATGACAAGAAATGAAACCACCACAAGCACACATCCAAACCCCACACTTGCTTGAAGTAATACCTTTTCTTCAAGGCAAACAATTTTTCTTTCCTTTTCAAATGACAATTACTGTTCAATTGAAAATGTCTCAAGTCTCTCTCAATCTCATTCCTGATAAAAACTAGACTTGTGGATATCTTTAAGATTATTCCATGGTTGAAGTTTTATTCGTTTTGAAGGCCACTAATTATTATACGAGGAAAAAGCTTTCTTTAGGTTATCTTATACGGAACTTCATATTTTATTTTATCTTTTATAATTATATTTTTATATTAAAATAGTAATCTAATACGTTCATCAACAATTGATGAGTTACGACGAACAACAAACAAGTTCAGGTGAGTGAAATTTATATCTATATAATTAATGAAATTTAAATTTCAAGATCTTGTACTTGTAAATTACAAGAGAACTATTTTAATGCTAGCTGAAATTTAAACTAAGTTTACTTGAAATTAAGTATTAAAAATATAATCATAGTATAATCGTATTTGAATTCGATAATTAAGGTGATCAAATATCCCCTCCCCTTATCATCATAAGTTTTATTATTATTATTATTATTATTATTATTATTATTATTATTTACACACACATCAGGAGTCAGTTTGGGTTCGAACTCTTAAGTCTCAACCTCCCACATTATGTAGGAGACTTATACCGTTGGGCCATAGATCACTCGACCCCTTATCATCATAATTAAGAATATTATACTTATCTTTTATAGCTAAAATTAAAGGCTAATAATGCTAATCTGGTTACCATATAGACCAGGCCAATAATGCACCAATTTTTGTTTGTTTGGCAACAAATTATAAATGAGAAATTTCAAATTTCAAATTGACCAAAATGAGTTCAAATCACGGAAGCATTTGATGGTGGCATACGACCCGTTTGAATTAAAGATATGGCCACAATTTGGTGCCTCATAGTATAAATTAATTTATAATTGCTAACCATGTCTTTTTGGGTGATTAATTATAGGTGTATATTATTAAATATTAATGTAATAAACCATAAAAATTATATAATTAACTTTATATTATAGATAAATAATATATTCTTTAAATTATTTATTCCCCAAATTATTTTCCTGAGCAGAAAGTGACGTGGAGTGGATTTGAATAGCGACGGCACAAACCCAAAACCACCAGAAACAAACACGCCTTTGCCTCTTATGAGAGTGAGAGAGAGAGAGAGAGTATTTTCAACATAATTTTCAAGTTCAAGAAACACCAAAAAAAAGGAAAATAAATAAATATTTCCCAAAAACAAGAAAAAAAGTTCAAAATTTCAACATCATTTCAAAGTTCGGACTGCAAACCAGACCAGACGGGACGAGACCCATTTAAGAATCACGCAGATCTTTATATAATGGCCTTCTGATATTATTTAAGTTCAAATGCTTTGAAAGGTAAGTTTTTTTTAGTAGTAGACGGGAAAATGTGGATGTAATACTGTGTTGTTTGTGAAGTGGAAATGGGTTTTTGAATCTGAATCTTAGAACGGGTAAAGATGGGATCTTGTGGGGGATTGTGGAGATCTAGTGTGGAGATTATTCTATTAGCCTTTTTCTTTCTGATTTTTGTCTTCTTTTCATGGGATTGTAGCTTAATTCTTCTTTTCTTGGGGTTTATGAATTGGAAGTACATAGTTTATACTCTTTACTGCTTCTGTTTAATTCCTGTGGCGTTATCGGCATAAGATTTGTCGGAACGGGTTTTCTATTGCCAGAAAAGATTTAAAGAGGTGGGATTGGGAATGTTGAACTTTTGAGTTTAGATTCTTTAGTGTATGTATGCATTCTTGTTCGCGAAGATGGAATTTTGATTGAGATTTCATTTAGTCTTCTTTAGTTTCTTTTGGGGCTTAGTGTGCTGCGTTAGTTGTGCGTTTTTTCTTTGAAGATAGGCTTTTGCTACATATTCTGTAAGTTCCTATTCAGGTCATATAAAATTATGCTTCATTATTTGTGGATTTTGTGCAGTCATCGTCTGTATCAAATTGTTTAAGCTTCTGTGTTCAGTGAAATTAAATGGCTTAATTGTCTGTAAGAATATCGACTGTGTATGTGCCTGTTATTTGGATTTAAAAAATGGACTACTGATTCTGCTCTTATATTTAAAGGAAACATTTTGATGGGGGTTGTATGTGTTATTATTTGCAAGATATGTGATGTGAATTATGGTTTTTTGTTAGATAGAATGAGCGCGATGGATGCTGATAGTATCATTCCTGTGTCTGGAAATGGGGCTGATTTTGAAAATAGTCTTCACCAAGAAGTCCCCATCTCTGTGAAGGTAAATGGAACTTCCAATGCAAGCTGGGAAACTGAAGAATTGGGTGAGAATTTTGAAGATGCTGTGAAGTTGAATGATCATAAAACTTTAGGCTCCGCCCAAGAAATCTTAGAAGAACCTGTTTTACCACCAGAAAGCCATGCAACTAGCAAATCCAAGGTTGGAGACTCGAAATATTTTATTAAGTTGCTTAGCTCAAGTAATTTTTTGGAAAGTGCTCTAATAACTAAATACACTTCTAGGAACTTGGAGTTAAAGAATCGGGCAATTCTAAGAATTTGAAAACACTAAAGGGTAGGGGAATGGCCAAGAATGAGAAACCTTTGAGCCCCAGACTTGCTGCAGCAACAGGTTTGAGCAAGAGCAAAGATGGAAAAGAGATGATGAAAACTTCGGTTGCTTCAAATGGTACCATTGCTTCAGAATCACGCCCTAGACAGACTTCTGCTTTTAGAACAAAAAGTAAATCATTCAATGAGAAGCAAGGTGCTGACAACTCAAGGGCAGCATCTGTCCAAAATAAGGTAAAACTTAAAAATTGTATGCATTACACATGGATGTGGTTCTTCGACATTACTATTGGCTATTATCTTTCCTTTCTGGATTCTTTAGCATAATTTTCTAATTTAAAGCAGCAGCATGGGCTTCCTGATACGACGTCATCTTCCACAAGTGGAGAACAGCCTGAAGATCTCTTGTATGTTCTTTTCATTAATTATTAAACTCCTTGTCTAGATAGATCTTGATGATACTTAATATCTGGCAAAGTTGACTGATATTTCATTGTGAGAAAATGCAAGAAGTTCTCTAGTAGGCATTTTCTAATGAACTGTCTGAAATTATATCTTCTGTGTTTCCATTACAAAAAGTTTCGTGTTTTCCTTATAATTTCCTACCACACTGTGATTTCATGACTACAGGGAGAAGACAAAGCTGAAGGCCCTTAGAAAAGGCACTGCCAGTAAAGCCGAAGAGATATCAGAGTCTTCATTGTATCCTTTTATAGTTTATTACATACCATCCTCCTCTTTAAATATTGAAGAGTGAAGGTTTGTGCATATTGTTCTCTTCGTTGTGATATAAATGTTGTTTATGGTTTATCCTTAAGTACTTTTTAGAAGTCCCACCGCTGGAGATGCCAAGCCCCGCAAATTAGGTGCTCTTCCAGCCTATAGCTTCAGTTTTAAATGTGATGAAAGGGCTGAGAAAAGAAAAGAGGTGAGTATTTTGTTTCATCTGCAGTACTTACTGTTCGATATTTCTTGCAAGTATGGACCTGAGGCTTTTTCCTTTATCTTGATTGGACAGTTCTATTCAAAACTCGAGGAAAAGATTCAGGCAAAGGAAGCAGAGAAGAGTAATTTGCAGGCTATGACTAAGGTCGGTACTTATAATATCATATTATGGCTGTAACGTTTCAGGCGGTGGTCTATGGCATTCAGTCATATTTATTCCTATCTGTTAAATAGGAAACACAAGACGCCGAGATCAAAATGTTGAGGAAAAGTTTGGCATTCAAAGCTACACCAATGCCAAGCTTCTATCAGGAACCTCCACCACCAAAGGTGGAACTAAAGAAGGTAAACTGATGCTTACTATGCATGCTATAGTGCAAGTGTGTATTTGTTGCTTGTAATATAATTTTGTATTTTAGATATGTTGAGGCCATGGCATATATTATGGTAAAGATTTAACTCCCTTTCCATGGATCCTCTTTTACTGTTGAATTTGCTTCTTTTGATTTAGATTGCATGGCCTATGGCCATTTATCAATTTGCAGTTGTTCCTAAATGCCATATGAATTATTGTTTTCACTATTCTGATGTTTATATTTGAATACTTTGTGGTTATATTGAAAAGCTTTAATTGAACTAAGTTCGAAGTCTCAATGTTTAAAGCATTCTCTGGAAAAAACTGTGATTTAAGGCATAAACTGATCTAAATTAGATTGCTGTAATTAGATCTAAGCAAGGGTTACTGGTGCCAAGAAGCAATTAGGCTTGTGCGCAACAAATTAAGAGGACTCTGTAAGGGGAAAATTTTAGGCTATTGTGCTGCCCAAAAATCTTTGCTACCCTTGGCGGTGCCCCTGACAATCTTTCAATAGATTATTGGAATTGTTGTTGGTCTTCCTACCTGGTATTGTCTGTTTTCTAGTTCATGCGTGTCATTGTCTGATATGTGATCGGCCTTCTTAGATCCTTGTTACTAATCCTTACAGGGGTTTAGCTAGGGTTCTCTATGTGCTGAGATTCTTGAATGACACCTAATGCCTTGTCTCTAGTCTTTTAGATAGGGTTCTTCATGTGATAATATATCTCTAAACATTCGGTCTGCTTTTTATAAGACACCTAATGCCTTGTGAGCATCATTCCTTGATGTAGATACCTACTACCAGACCCAAATCTCCCAAGCTTGGTAGGAAAAAGAGTTCACCTACTGCCGACTCCAAAGAAAATGGTGGGCTCAGCACTCGCCCGGGTAGGTTAAGCTTGGATGAGAAACTTTCTCAAAATAACCTTGCCAAAGCACCACCAATCGCCCATGTTAAGAAGCCACAAAGGAAATCTCTTCCCAAGTTGCCATCTGAGAAAATTGACTTGTCCTGTGAAAAGAAAAATGCTACCTCTCCTAAGATCACCACTTCCAAAGAATCAGGTGAATCGGCAGTTAAGCTGAACAACTCATCTGAGGAAATGAATAAAGCGGCATTAGATACAAAAGAACAAGAGGAAGAGCACGCTGCTGAGCCAATCAAGAGTATGTCAAACATGGATGACGAAACTGTTCTGGAAGCTCAAGAACAAACCGCTTTGGTGCAGGGACCGGTTGCAGTGTGAATGTTAAATCAGTATCAGTCACACAGGTTTGTATATCCCTTATGGCCTACAATACCATCTTCACCTAAAAACGTTGGAGATGTTTGAATAAAACTTAATTGTTCCAACATCGAAGGCATGGAGGGCGGGGTATTGAGGGTTGGCGTGTCATTTTATCCATGGTCAGCGACCAAGTTTGGTTGTTTAATATGCTTTTGAAGCTTGCTGAGTGTGGTGGTGAACTTCTTGTCCTAATTTATATGTTTATATCTGAATCACCCCAGACAAAGTCAGAAATTTTTTGGGGAGTTTTCTGCCTTGAAATGGTCCAAGATCAAAATATTGTCTGTTTCTAGATTTTAGTTTGGCCACCACTTTTGAGCTTGTATTTGCTTCTTAATGTTCAGACGAACACAAACTTTCCATCCTTCTTGTGTTGTATCATATTTGTTTGCAATGCTCTCTTTGTGCTGTTCCCATATTCGGGACCTTCTGACAAAAATATTACCTGTCGTTTGAATTCTTTACCTTTGATCTTCATTCTATTCCATTCCAAAATGAAAAGTTCAACACAATTGAGATCTTTTTCTTTTTTAAATTCAATTCATGATATGGTATGTATACAATGAAAACTTCATTCTTGATTCTACGAGAATTTTTTATAAAAGTCTTTCAATTTCCTTGGACAATTATCATCATTATACATAACTGTAGTCACATACATGCCTTATCTACGCACCAATATTTTTCAACTGCTGTATATCTTCATTTCTGATGTAACTATGTTGAAAGGGCAAAAAGAAACACAATTTTTTCACTTATCTAAACACGCAATTTCCCATTTCCTTGTCAAATACAGCACTTTCCAGTCTTTTTTCCAAGAACATAAGGCGGGCAGAGAATGTTTTTATTCACAAGCAAATAGAAAGTCAATTCCTTGGCTGCCATAAACTTCCACACGTATTGTTGAAAGTTACAAGCACAAAGTCCATGGGAAGCATATATATAGAGCAAAGTCACAGATGCAAGACAATTCAAGATAAACAAACAAATGATATTTCAGATAGAAAGCTACATAAAAGTGACCTTTTATTCATGTTCTACTTTATCACTAAGGTACAAACCAAATTGACACAAGAAGGAAAGGTTGCATGGGGACAGTTCCACAACAAGAGAAACCTGCAAAACTAGGGCTCCGGAAAACAAAAAACAACCCCTTCCGGAGGTTGTCATGGCAGATCAAAAGAACTTGCTGCCACAGCCAGAGCCCACGAAAGCAAAGGCGACAAAAGTGAAACTGCCAAAAGCAACCGGTAAACAAACCTAACATGGATGCTACCAACAGGCAACACTAGACAACCAACTGTAACGTGGATGACTCGGTAAAACTAAATAGACCAAACGACTTGACACTGTAACAAGCTTCAACCAGCCATAGCTAGGCCAGAAGCTAAAAACATTATGATAGGACCACATAAGAATCTAAAGATCCAGCACCCATTGTCAAGAGTTCTCAGCTGCACATGGCCAACAGCTTAAAGCTGCAAAAAAGGGTATCAGGCCATGTTTGCTGGAAAAAAGAAGCCTTGGTACTGAACCATTGAAGACCCATGTTGACGGACCCAAAAACTACAACTGCCTCCTAGATAAAAGCACCTTAAAGAAATAGTGGAAATTTTTGAATAACCCCTCAGTGTTGCTTCCAATTTGACTCGTGGTTGGGGTCCTCTAATATTTTTCTGCTTAAGAAAGTATGTTGCACCTCCAAAGTTGCTCCAAAAGCAGATTAACAGTGCCATAGCTGATTCCACGGCAATGCTGGATGTTCAAACCAACCAAAGTCTTACCCAACACTCCCAAGAAAGGCAAGCTCTTGTCAGAGACCAAGAAGCAACCTGCAAGGGATAATATCTGCAAATTGAGCTGATTGGTCCCAGCCAGGACCGCAATCCCAGAATCCGTTATTTGACTCTGGGAAACATCCAGTTCACTCAGAAATAAGCAATTCCTTGCAATTGCCATCAAGCTCACATCAGTAATACACCTGCAACCATCCAGATTCAGAAACTCCAAAGTTTCCCCATGAAGCTTAGTAATTTCTTCAACAACGTTGTCTGTCAGGTTAACACATCCACTCAAATCTACTTTCACCAAACCAGCCTCCGACCTCTGAACAAGGGGTAGAACGCCAGAGTCAGTTATTCCATGAAGGCCACTAAGATCCACATGGGTCAGTTTGGGGCACAACCTACCCAACATGCCCAAGCTAGCATCACCAAACCCAGGGCAGTTGCGGATGGTCAATGATCGGAGAGAATAGCAAAGTGACGTCAATGGAAATCCAAACTCCACCTCTCTCATCCCCAGGCAGTTTGTCAAAGCGAGAGCCTTCAATTTTCCACCACAGTTTGCAAGGATGCCTAAAACCCCACATGTTGTGATCCTGTGGCACTCCTCCAACTTAAGACTTTCAAGTGAACCAGCAGCTTTGGCAAATGACACCACTCCATTGTCGGATACAAGTGGACATTTTCGAAGGAGGAACACCTTCAGATCTGGACAACCTTTACCTATAGCGTCAAGCCCTATATCTGAAACTCCTTGGCAAGAAGTTATCGATAAGGATTTCAGATGCTGCAATCTTTGACCCTTCCCCATGACCCAAAAGCCCCTCTCATTCACACTGCGGAGGCCACCAAGTGAAAGATCAGTCATTGCACTTCCATAGTGTCCAATTACAGCAAGAGACACATCGCTGATGTTGAGTGCATGAAGGTTTGCCTTTGTTAGGACGTGACCAGCTGAAGAAAACAGACCTGCAATTCCCTGGTCACCGACAAGTGGGCAATTTTTAACAGTCATGCACTTTAAGTTGGGGCAGTTGCGGCCCAAAGCTTTTAAGCTCTCATTACCAATGTTTGAGCAAGATTCTACTGTAACTGATGTCAGATTGGGACAGTTCATTGTAATAGCAATTAAGCCTTTATCTGTGATAGCTGGGCAACGGCAGAGGTCAAGCTTTTCAAGGAAATGACAACCAGATGCAATTTCAGAAAGCCCTTCATCACCAATCGAGGATAAATTCCACAGAGAGAGAACTCTTAGAGAAGGACAACCCCGGGATATCGCCCTGAGGCCAAGGTTACTCAATCTACGAGTGGAAGCATTTCCTCTGATGGAAAGCTTGCCCAAACCTCCACGGCTTGCAGTACAAACAGAAATGGCAGCCAATCTCACATCAGTAGCCTTTTTTCCTTCCAAGCATCTAGATAGATAACCATGAGAGTCAGACTCTCCACAATCATCATCTTCGGACTTGATTCCATTTAGATCACCAAATTCACCCTTCTCTATAGGCTTGGCTGACTCATGTGCCTTCTGAAAATCAGATCTGATCTCAGGCTCCACGAATTGAGTAGTTGTAGCAGTGCATATTTCATCCCCACGGATGCTACTTAAAAGCATAAGCCAACGCTTTGATACACAAGCACAGGCACTCCTCTCCTGGCCTCCAGGAAGTCGTCTGAAAACCTCAAAGAGGCACTCATCAGGAAGAATTTCAATCGACGGCTGCAGCTTGGGCTCTTCACTAATAACAAATGGAGCACTAATGCGAGATCTCTTGCGAGGAGGAAAATACACATCCACATGGCGGCCAAGAGACAAAAACAGACTCGATTCCTTGGGATTTTGGTACAGAAACCCTCCAGGGCAAAAATCATTGTCACCTGAAAGCAAAGATGCAGGCGCAAAAATCAGATCTGGTACCTCGCCCAAAAGTAAGTGCATTCATACAATGATTCTTCAGTGAAGTATATGTTTTGGTTAGCTTAAAAATATGCAGCTTTTGAGCAATTCTAACAACCAAGCATAACTCGGGACATCAGTAATGCACAACTTTTTTCGTCCATCGAAATATTGAACATTAATCAACTAAAATTTGCACTTTTATCTTAAGGCTTAAACTAAACTATAAACTAAGTTTGCCAGATTTCATTTCTTCAAAAGAAAATTAGATCCACATAACCTCAAAAGAAAATCCATAGATATATCAAAAATCTGAAATTCCCTCAAATAGAAAAGGCAAGTAAGATACAAGGCATTAAATAGACCCAAAACCCACCAAAGAATTGAGGTACTAGCACCCACCTTATATACTAAAAGCATCCATACAGACATGAAACACGATAGCGCTTGAAAATAACAAGAGTTGTGGACATAAAAGTCTAAAGACACAAACTTTCAGCGAAACCCTGGAAGGACTCCAAATCAGAACACTGATGTCATGCATGCGCAAGTAGCTGTATATGGTTCAGAACAAAATAGCAAGATCTGAATAAAAATAGCCGCATAAAGCTAAAGACATGAACTTTACCTACAATATTCCATTTCAATAAGAAACTTAAACCATATAACATGAAAATTAAAAAATAAAAGCCATCAATCACAAAGCTAAAGACTTTAAGCATAACCCACAAAGGATCAGAGTCCATACCACTGAAATCAAAGACTTTAGACATGGGAACAGTGTGACAACCCCAGGAAAATCAAATCCAAACCGTGGAAGCCCAAAAAACCCTCTGGCGAGAGCAAAAACAATCAGATCAAGCAAGACGAAGGCTATCAACAAGGCCTCAAGAAAAACTGAATGCATCAGAGAAAAAAATCAAAGGCAATTGCTCATCAAGAAAACCCTATTCAATAGGGCAAAAAGAAGAAGAAAGAAGAGATAAGGGTGTTGTGGGTGGACGTTGCAAAATGTATTTAGAGTCTATGTATTTGTACATGGAACACAAAAGTGTGTGGGTGTGGTGTTATATCTTATTCATATCTTTTGTTGTCAAAAGGTGGGGTCCATTTTCTTCTTTCTTTATTTAATTTGAGTTTTTTAATGAAGAGAGAGAATGAGTTACATGCAATGAACCAAACTATTTGCTATGTTCAATGTTTCTTCCTATTCATTATTTAAAATTATTCAATCACAAAACCATCCTTTCAAGAGATACCAAATCCAACAAAATAGAACAAGTTTTTTTATTGTTTATTTATATTATATTACTAGTGATTTCCCCAAGGTTGGTTTTCCCAAAGTTTATATTTTACTATATATTATCAAGAATTATGTTGGGCAAAAGTAGAAAAAGAATGAAAATAAAAATAAATAAGTAAACAAAATTTAACATTTAATTTTTCAAAATGCATCATATAACTAATTAAATCTTCTATTTTGGATAGATATATGTTGTGATACCGCTCCGAATAGTGAGAATGCGATATATCTGCCTTAAAATAGCTTGCTATTGTTTATTGGGAGGAATTGGAGAGAGACTTCTTAGGACAAGACTGCATATGAAGTCTGTATATGAAAGTTAAAGTCGATAAATAGAGCTGGAGTGATTTCCCAACTAACTTTATAGGAAGGATTTTCTTTCCTACCTTTAGTCGTTGGAGGAGTTGGGTCGTAGATTGGTGGATGCATTCCTATGAATGGCACATTTGATGCAAATCTACTCTACTACAACATGTCAGTTTCCTAAAGTGATGCAATTATATTCGATTTCTTGTCTTTCTTGACAACCGTTATTCTAATGTTGACCATATTCCCATACGGGTGATAAGTGGTGGATTGAAACTAAGCCATCCTTTGTTTAGTTTGAATCTCGACGCACCAAAAGAGCGTCCGATAAAGTAATATTTCAGCGTCTAACTTTGTGCTATCTATATACATTTTCACTATATCCATCGCCTGCTTGCATTTCAAAGTTAACGATATTTTAGCAAATATGGCATTTAATAATTCAGTATTCTATTTATTGGAATTTCTTTAATAAAGGTTTTGATTTTTTTTTTTTTTATTCAGATTCAAGCACATATAACTATGTAAAGTTTTTAAAAAATAAAAAGAAAATAATAGAATTCAAAAATTACATCAAGTAGTCAAAAGGAGACAAAAATGGGAATAAATGACAAAAGAAAAGTGGGGCCCACACCCAAAAAGCCTAACTGCCGTAGTTCCAGTACAATTCATTGAACAATAAAAGAACCCCGTCACTAAGACATAGTGAAGCATCAAATATCAATAGCGTCTGGTTTAGGAAGAAAACACGTGGTTTCCTATCTCCTCTACATTTATTTTCACAAATTACAAAGTGGCCCTCATACTCTTGTATTGTTACAATTCAGCACTCAATATCACTATTGCAATTGTTTTATACCCTTTTTCTTTTTGTGGCATATTTCCCTTATTTTTATAATGTAATCGAATAATTACAATATTGTTTGGACCAAAACATATATTTCACTATTGGTATTTATTATCAGTATCATCCTTTAACTCAAATAATTTAATTAATTGAGTACAAAAAATTTGACACTTATGCAGACATAGTTATATATAACTGATTTTAGTCTTATACGATGTTTTACGTTGCCAAATGCATAAGAAAATAAATTCGCTCCATACTAATAACTATATCTTTTACATCAACAGTAAGCGTTTGTCTTAACAATTGATTTCCAAAGCGAGATCATAGGATCAAGTCTCCCAAATCAGTGTAGGAGGTGTTTGTCCTCTTTTGCTTATGTACAATGTTACTGGGGTTGAGGCAAATTTGACTTAAGCTCGGCTTTCCTCCTGACTTCAGCTCGGCTATTCTTTTGACTTCGGATCGGCTCTTCTCCTTACCTCAGCTCGGCCCTTCCATGAGTTCAACTTGGAAAAAGGATTGTTGTATTTGAGTCCAATATTTCTGGCAACCTTAATATAAGCCTTTAGCTTGGATTATTATATCCACGCCATTCGCATTTCTTGCTATTTAAAAAAAAAAACTTAAAATAATAAAAAAAAATCTCAAGAAAATAAATAATTCAATGCTACCAATCAAAGCCCATCAATTTCAATACACCAAAATAATTAATCTTTTTTTTTCTAGGAATTATGATAACAAAATGTTGTAAATGGATGGCATAAGTACCAAATTCAGATCATAAAAGTAATTTATTTGTGGTGCAGGTCAAAATTATGGTCTGGTGAAATGCAGCTGATGCTGAGTTATTGTTATATAATTAAATTAAATGAATAATTGCTAGCCGTAATATATACTTTGTACTTTGTGCAAGTGGATGAGGAATATTAATTTATTAAAAGTAGGACAGATTATGTAGAATCCAAGTGGATGTATGAAATCATGTAATAATTTTAAATAATACATTCATTTATTCGTTCTGTAAATTTTTTTGAATACAGAAATCTTGGTTGTTGGGCAGCCATTGTCCCGGAATCTCCCATATTCATGCATCCAATGAAAGCCTATCCTACGCTACATTGCATCTAAAATTTTGGTGGGAAAATTAAAAACAAAATGATTAAATAATAAATTATAAGGTAATATTACTTTAAAAAAAATTAAAAAAAATATTTTTCTTATTAAAATTCAAGAATCAAATTTTACTTTTTTTAATATATTTTTTTGAGAGTTTACGATAATGAATTTTATTATATCAATAAAACAATATTATCCTATTATTGAAATCAAATCAATTAATTGAAAATACAAACTGCACACTTTTTATGCACATAAGAAGCTTATTCGGGTTCGAACTCCTAACCTCCCACATAACAAGGGAAACTTATATCATTGGGCCGCAAACCATTCGACAATGAAATACTTAATAAATTGCAATTGCAGAATAAAAGACGAGTTCATCAGTACAATCCATCTGAATGTCTTGACTGTAAATTAACAAATTATTGACTAACTATTATCAAAAATAAAATTTGAATAAATAATTTCCATATTAATTAGACCATTGGCATACGAGGTCAACTTGCATATACTCCAATAAGAAATAAAGCATATATGAGTCCAAAAATAAGGTCAAGTGGGCAAAGCTTAATAATGAAAGTTGATTAAAATAGTTTGCCACTTGTTATGTTGAATTATTTAGCTATAAGAAAAAATGCCAAGATCAATGAACCTATCTTTAAATTGAAATGTAAAGGTACGCCCACTTGACAATTAATTGAAATAGTCTTGTGGCCGCACAACTAGGTAATTGCATCAAATTAAAGGAAGCCAACTCACCATAGAAAATATATATTATATGATATATATATTTATACATGCAATATGCATGCATGGATGATTAAGATGAATCTTGTAAAATTTGTTTTTGTGGAGAGGAACATTCTCTGTATAAAGCACGTTTTTACACATATTATTCCAACTCATCCTCATGTTGCAACTAGCATATATGCATAATGAACCTAGCTTCTATTTAATTTCCAATTTTCCTTTTATGATTCCAATCAAACTTTTCTTTTTATGCAAATTAATTGATCAACAGCCAGCTACACCTAATATGTTATTACTATTGCTTAAAATTTCATTTCTATTCATAATTTTTTGAATGTCAGTAAGAAGTCAATTTCATACATCAACATGCTCGTTTATCCCTTTTTTAATTTGGTTAAGGGTCTTAAGAATAGCAGGGTTTCGAAACAAACCAATAAAGCTGTGTAAATGTGTGTATAAACTAATAAAATCAGATATTCACTAATTAGATAAATTTATGTTATTTTTTCTGTGTAGATAACAAATGTTCCTCCTCATCATGGGAACTCATTCAGATGTCATACGTTTTTGCTCATATGTTCTATGACTAAATCAAACTTGATGAATAAAAATTGATTTAACATCGACTTGTTAAAAGAAAAAGAATGCACCATGAACTAGATACATGGGGTTGGAATTTTGGATGGGCCATTTGTGTCAAATTGGCCGACAATTCACCACAAGAATTTAATAGACAAAGAAACGAGTGGTCACCCTTTCAAAAATTAAAGGATTAAGGGCCCTCCTCCACTTTTGAAAAGTTCAACAATATGTATTATATATTTATATACCCATTATAATTAAAGAAATAAAATAAGAAAGCCACGCTTTCACATTCGCAAACACATAAAGCCGTCAACAAAAAACATAACACGTTAATGGGGGGAAAAAAATTGAAAGAAAAAACTAAATTGGTGTACCAGCAATCAAGTGTGAAAGCTGATGGTGAGTCAATTGTGCCAGTAAAAGTGACAGCGTGTAGTATGGCGTATGAGAGGCATTGACGAGCAAGTCTTTGTTATTGTATTTGATCATTATATTATTTTTATTATCATTTTATTTCATCCCAATTTCAAGTGACATTTGGATCGTCACATTGAATTTAGTCCAAAAAGATACAATCAAACTCTTATTTTATATTCAAACGAAATATATTCTATACCATGCAAGATATTATAACTTAATTAAAATAATTAGGCATGTATCAAAAGTATCGTAATTTATAGGAATGGCACCCATGAGAAATGGGGCGGGCCGCTACTCCCCCATCCCCATCCCCATCCCCATCCCCGAACCCCACCTGTCCCTCGTTCCCGTCCCCGATCCCCGCCGTGGGGAAGTTTTGCCCCCTGTCCCCATTCCCTGAATCACCACGAGAATTTGCAGGAATTTCCAAAATAATTAGTAAATATTTCTTGTGTGTGCATAAAATGGGCTAAAAATAAAAAATAACTATATCTCAATTAATATATTTTATTAATTTATATTTTAAAATTAATAAATTCTTATAAATTATATGAAATTACTAAACAAATATAAAAAATAGTATATATGAAATATATATATATATTAAGGGCATTTTAGTTAATATGACGGGATCGGAGACTCTGCGGGCGGGTAGTATGATCCTTGTCTCCATCCCCAAATTAGCTTCGGGGGGAGTTTCATCCCTATCCCCATCCCCACAGGGAAAAATTTCCTAAAATCGGGGATCCACGCGGGGACCCCGAAATTGGAGAATTTTTAGCCATCCTAAATTTAAATTACCTAAAGTAATCGAGGCTAAATTACTGTGAAACGAAAAAGTACCTTGAGAACCCATGATGGATTCTTAAACCTTAAGCCTGATGATGAAATTATCAACTTATGGTTGCATTATTGGCAGGGAACAGCATGATCCCAGGAAATCTTGCAAATCTACCTTAAAAATTACAGTAAGGTACTTTTTGCCATTTTTGTGCAATAAACAACTTTCAGAATGAAATCCAGCTCTAAAGAAACAAAAAGTCAATATTTTTAGGTGAATGGCAGATGCAAGAATCTCAACTAACACTTTCAAGAAAAATTATACTAGTGTAAAACTGTACCCTGCTAAAAGATTGTCCTAAAGCATTACACCCGAAAACCAATGCAGTAATTGACAAATGAACAAGGAAAACAAATGCTAACAGCTAACAAGAATCTTATACTACGTACCTATAGGTAACATATTCTCCTGCAGTCTCACTTGTTCGAATAATTTTGACGACTTGCCCACGTTTCATCCCGTAATACCGGGCAACCGGATCGGTGACTTGAATCCGAGGTAGCTGATCCAGCAAAAGGAAACACAAACTGCCTTCAGTATCAAGAATGGTCATAACTGAACCTGGAAAATCTAGATTATAGCCTAATAGCAACAAACAAAAATGCTGAATTGGTCAATCTGCATGCATATGCAGATGTTGGTGGAATCTGTTATTGCTACAAAGTGATCTATAGAACTGTCATAGAACGAGACTTATTAGTAGATTGATTGGCCTCTTATAAGTCAAATATCCTTCATCAGGTTATGGGCATTGGATTCCATCCTGACTTCAAGTCTATCTTAGTGAAGTAACGGGCTTCCTGCATGGTTCGTCAGAACCCCGATAATTCTGCCGGAACGAAGCTCGGGGCCTATGTGACAGTGGTGAACGGCCATGATTCAAATCAGCCACAACACTCCACAAAGTCAGCTGGAATGCCGTCGGATTGTCGCAGCCTAAACGCCACAGAACGGCTCGGTTTCGGCATAAACACTGCTGAGATAGATTGGGGCTAGGGTGTGGTGGTGATGGTGATGATGCAGTGGGGTTGGGTCTCCGCAAGCTTAGATTGGTTACCAGTAGAATTGGGGGAAGCTGGCAGAATTGGTTTGAATGAAGGAGAAGAAGTGGAGCTAGGGGCCGAAGGCAGCAAAGCGACGGGAGGGTTGGGACGGCCGATGAGGTGTTGGCTAGTTGCAGAGACTCTTTTTGGAGGAGTCTCCTTCTATTTCTTTTCTTTTCCTTTTTTAATTTTATTTTTACTTTATGAATTTTTTGTGCAATTTTCAATTTCTAAGTATGAAATATTTTAGTAATTAAACATATATTAATATAAAATATAAAAAAATTAAAATACTTTGAACCACAAAATGAAAGGAATGGTCGAATTCGTTTCGCAAAGTTGCAATAAAACTGAAACGGTAACCTCCGTTTCGATCTCCGCAACTGTTTGTACGAACCATGGCTTCCTGGGCTTCCTCAACTAGTTAAAGGTGAATACACATGGTGACAAGTTAAAAATTGCAGCATAAATATGTAGCAAATTAACCTGTGTTTCTTTGACAGTGTATCTTTGGAGCAAAGTCTTCTTTCCTTCAGGAGTAAGAACTTCGTGCTTTGGCACAAGTGAGTGCTGTGTTACATTGACCATCAACTCTGCCTCCTGCAGAAAACATTGTAGGCATTGTCATTGAATTCTTCCACAATCTGTGTTCTGTAATTCAATTAGTAGGCATATTGTCATTGAATTCTTCTGCAATCCGTAAATATATATACACACACACATTCACACACATACATATATATTATGAATTCTTCCATGAATTGCATGGTTCTGCTACGTACCACTACTGATCCCAAATATACTCAATTTGTTTACAAATGATGAAACTATATTTGACATTAGATATGAGAGGGAACTAGTCCAAAGGCTATATCAGATTATTTTCACAAACAGTTTGTGATCCATTGAACATAAGATGTATTCTTAGTGAATCCTCTCAACTAGATATATTCAAATTACAGTCACCACATCAAATTGTTGAACAAAAAGTTGACTATAAACTGACAATATCATTATATAAATGAATGAAAATTAAAAGGCATCACCTGGAAAACCTCCACGTAGAATTTAGAAGATATTTCATTGATGCAGCTCCGAGCAAACGGAGTCAAGTTCTTCTGCACAACTAATATTGCCCGAAGAACGCCTTCCTCTTTCATCCGACTCGTATACATCTTTATTGTCTTGACACCAACCTTTACCTCATCCGGAAAGAACACGTATATCTGCTACATAATTAAACAATTCCAAACATATAATTATAGACCAAACAATTTCACATGTAGTGATGCATTTGATCGTTTCTTTACGGCACATTCACATAAACACAGAATCATATGATCATATAAAATACAGAAAGACAATCGTAAGACGACCTTGTCATCCTCGTTGCTATTGAGAGCTTTGGCGATCGTAAGATCATCTCTCTTCATGTTCTTCCCAAACTTCTCAAGAAACTCCGTCTTCGTGGTTTGTAGTTCGAAATCACCCACGAGATAACCCCTGTCTTTCAGCATCTCCATCACCGTTTTTCGAATTCTATGCAGCTTCGTTATTTCTTCATCCGCAGAATCCATATCTTCACCAATGCAACTTCCCTTCTTTTCTAAAAAATTGGGACTCTTTATTTAGTGCAGAAATAAACTAGGGTTTTTCTTTGTCTGGGGTTTATATACGTAACGGAAGAGCAATAAAAAATAGTTGTAAATTATTTAGACGCCCCTGGAGTTTTTGGAAACTAAAATTATCTCCTCATAGTTTGTTAAATTTAACTATGCGAACCCCTCTAGCTTTATTTCTTTTTGTTAATTCATTAAGAAAATCTCCCCCCTACTTAAAATTCATTACTATAACCAAAAAAATAAGGGAGCCAAGTGGTCTATAATCCAATGACATATATTCACTATATAACGTGGGAGGTTAGAAGTTCAAGTCTGAACGACTCCTGATATGTGCACGTGAGTATAAAAAAAAAAAAAAAAAAGACACCCAAGTAAGTAAGGGAGGCGTAGAAAGTCAATGCATAAAGAGTTATGTTTTGTGTTTATTTTAATTATAGTTGGATGTTGTAGCAATTGGAAGTTATCTCCTCTAGTCCTTTTTAGTTTTATATATGACATTCATGATAATGCAATGGGTTCCTTTTTCATAACCATTGCAGATATTTTGCCCATGGATTGTATTGCACTTACAAGGTATTTGGGTAAACTTATAAGCTTCTTAAAACATCTTATAAGATGATTGAGAACTTATCAGTTACTAAAAAATGTTTAGTAATTTTTTTTAAAAAAGAGCTTATAAGCTCTTAAAATAATATGTTAGAAGCTTATAAGCTGTAAATAGACCCATACAACCAGAATTTCACATTAAGCCCAAACAAAGATAATTCTTCACTAGAGTAAACCACCACACACACACACACACACAGAGGGAGGGAGTGAGGGGAGAAAAATAATTGTCTTGTTAAAGTCATTTTTGCTCCACTTAATGTCGGATATCCACAATGAGGAAAGCATGAGCAAGAGGGTAAAATAATTACAAATTCTTCGCAAGTTGGAAACCTTGAGATGATAAAAGTAAACAGGGTGGCAACTGCCCATGCTTAGAGGAACACTTCTTACAGAACCACCTTAATCAGCAGCTAGCTGTGTTGTACACAGTTGAAAATTGTATCCTCGTATAAATAATCATCAGTCATAAAGTCCCTCCTGCTCCCACACATCAACCAGGAAATCCACCATTTCCTGTTGGTTAAACTCCTAGAGTTAAGAACAGAAATGGAACAAAGAGAAACTAGAATAGAAACCTTTAATGTAGCAAACTGACCGGCAAAGGGATGGGCTGGGGGAAAGGTTTGTTGGTCCCAAGCAAACTATCGTAGGTTGCATTCCAACTGCAAAACATACAGCAATAATGTAAAATTCATTTACTTTAACCACCTCTTAAGGAAAACAACAGCCTAGGATCAACAGAAACCAAGGAGTGGAAAACATGTCGGTCCGTTTGTTTTCACCAGTACCCTTACTCAGCTCATCAATGACCTGTTGTCATATTAAACATAAGGAAAACGACAGTTATCACCTTAATTTGGGTTCTCGTGCTTGTACAAGCTTTTCAGATCCTTTATTCCCAACCCACTGCTGCCTTGTTTGATTCCAAAGGAGAAGTCCTTCAACAGAGAGAAAAAATTGAATTTTGATGAGAGAAGAAAAGGCCAAGATTAGTATTAGAAATTAAAAGGAGAAAAACAAAAGAAAGGCATTGGATAATGCTAGATAATGCATTCTTCTCAAGCTCACTCATGTCCCTATATCCATGCAGTCATAGGGATCAAAGCATAATGAGAGATAATGAATCATAATCTGTAAAGAGGCTGGTGTTCCAGTTGTACCAGAATAGATGATTACAAAAAGGTATTTAACATACTAAAAAACTTAGTGAAAGAGGAAGTGGGTTCGGAATAACTCAGGCGCTGACTTCAACAGAGAGTAGCCATCCTCGAAAATAATAAAGGTATAAGTTCTCTAACTTCTGTAGAACATCCCATGTTAACTGGTTAAGTGAAAACTAAACAAGCAGTTTGGACCTGAAGAGTTACAAAGTCCATCTCAAAAGGACAATTAACATAATCTCATGTTTTTGGTCCTATGTTTCACTACTAACTAAATATATAATAGAACGTGCATGGGTCATTCTACAAGTTTGAGTATCCATAAATCCTGTGTATATATGACGAGAGTGTACAAGTACTTGCCATGATTTACAAATTCAGCAGGGTTGCTTGTGCCACCAGCACTGCTTTGGGTATCAAGGTTTTGGTTTGAAGTGCTTATTGATGATATACTTCTGTGGGATTGGAAGGCGCTATTATCCATATCGCCTGAACTGGTGCTCCAAAAGTCCTCTGTCAAGCTACGTTTCTTCACACGTTGGCCTTGAATTTTCAGCCCCTTGGATGGCTCATCGACAGAGATTACTAGTGGTGGCTTGGTACAACATCCAAAACAACCTCTGCTCTGTTACAAATTAGGTTTATCACCATACAAACGATTAGTGTATCAGCAGAAACGATTAAGATATTATACATGTATAAGAAGAGGTTTTCTCCAAAGACGAGTAATTGGCATAAACATTTAGAGCCCTCAATTACTTAGATTTGCTATTTCTACAACTTGCATTCCCCCTTAGCAATACTAAACAAAACCAATAGGTCTTGGAAAGTCGACAAATTCAAATTCTTTTTAGATCACGAATCTCAAACAAAGTCAGCATCACAAAAGATCAAATGCATTACTGCAAACTCAATATCTGAGCTACAAATGACTGCAGGGCCACATGCAAATAAACCAAAGGTCGTCCTTTCAGAAATCTTTAAGGAGGTGCAGGACGGGGAAGGGGAGATCAAAGAAAGGGAAGGGAGGTCAAGCTCAAGATATCACATCCAGGACACTTTACAACAATGTGAACAGTTTGGTCAGCACGACTATGGAAAGCACTGGGAACTTTAGATTCCTTCAGTCACATTAAACAAGAGTGGCTAAAGTGGTAAGAATGCTAAAATGGGTTAATCCAACAAACAAGCACATGAAGTGTCTGGCAATTGATATTTATCCAAGTTAATGAAATTTCTACATCCAGATACTATGTAATGAAGCACTCCAATTTCGCAATGCTAGAAATATTGACCAGAACAGAAAAGAAAGTGGCCCAATTCAGGAAAAGGAAAATGAAGTATTTAAGGTAGAAATTCAAGAAAAATTAAATCAAATGAAAATCTCAAACATCCAGAAGAGCAAAATGAGCCCTTGAATCAACCCAACCAAAGCAAGGTAAAATGTTTAAGACTTGTTCTACCCTCTTACACGAAAAATATCTCTGCATTTATCCTTCAATCTTTCCGTAATCAACCCAATGAGTACTTGAAGATACTTCCTAAAACACCCCAGGAAAGAACATAAAGGCCTTCTTTCAACACAAATTTCCATCTGTACAACTAAACAGCATCTATTATACATAACTACTACTATTCTCTAATTTCACTCTTTTCTCTTCCAAGAGCCTGGGGATGCTATAGCTAAAGAGTACAAATACGTGGCGTATTCAAGTACTACTCAAACAAACTCTTACACCACCAAGCAAAGCATGATGTAAAAGAAAGAGAAAAACCAAACTTTCTGTTGGAACACACTATTGTTGCTTGCTTAAAATACAAGCAAAATCAAGATTCCAAACCACTAAAAGAAAAACCAAACTAAAGTAGGCAAATGAATTCTTGACTAAAATAAGTTACCCAAAATCTCAAGAAAAGACACCTTGTAATAATTATCCAAAGATCTACTTTTATTCTTTATGCTGGCTTTCAATATCCTTTTCATAGTCCTCTGCCATTATTCCATTTTCTAACTCAACAGCTGGGATATGTGAATGCAATCACGCAGAGAGTGACGGATAAAAAGCTTGAAGTTAGAGTCTTTTAACTACTTCATATACTTTTTCCTGTTTTTTTAACCCCTGAGCTTCAATAAAAGACAAAATAAAGACTTTGGCTTCCAAAAAGCATAACAAAAGCTTTTCCCAAATTTTCAGCTACCCACCAAATTTTAAATGAAAGAAACATAGTAACTAAACATAATAACCAGCTTATTATTAATTGAATCATCCAATCTTTAAAAGTTGTACCTTGCGCTACTATACTAGAACAAAATGATCAGTCAATCAATACCACCACCCCACCTCTACACGCATACACACAGAGAGAGGTAAAAAAAACTGACCCCATGCATGCAAGTAACTGAGAAATCCAAGAGGGAACTGATCTACAGCGATACTTCATTAATAGATGGTACTGCTGACAATAATTCACCCAAGAAAATCATTCCTTTTCGAAGCCCAGATCTCAATATCCATAAAAAGAGAGAGCCCCACTAATCTGCAAACGAAAACAAGAATTAATCAGTCAATCGAACAGAGAAAAAGAAAAAAAAGAGACAAATTAAATACTTTGGTCAAGAAACCGATTACCCTTCTGATCTGATCAATCACCATTCACCAATTGTTTGATGGAGTGGTTGATTCTCCGTTCTCGAATATAGTAGCAGAAAAAGTGTCTCGAGCACAGTGTGAAATATTCAGAGAGAGAGAGAGACAGAGGCGACTGTAAGCTGCTTTGTGCCAAGTAGGAAATGGTGGGTAATGAAGAGTATTCGCTGTATGCCTGTATGCCCACTTGTTCTCAAGGTGAAATTACTTGATTGCCCTCAGGTGGGGTTGACTTCTAAATTATTGAGTCCTTTGGGTACTATATAATTGTACATTTGTACTTTTTGATTTTTCATTCCAATTTTTCATTTTTGCATTAAAAAATAAAATAAAATAAAATTAAAACCTAATGACTTGTTTGGCGTCGTACATGGGAGAAAAAAAAAAAAAAAAAAGCCAAATACGTATTTGAATGTTAAATGAATTTATAAAATAATTTTGCATTTATACTTGGTAAAGATATTTTTTAAGAGAAATATTTTATAGTGGGTTTTCTTACTTGCTAATTGAATTAAATAGCGAGAAAATGAATTTTAAATATTTTAAACACATGTAATAGAGTTAAAATGGGCTAATTTTTCAAGTTGCAACGCGAACCCAAGTCTAAGTGGGCCTCATTTATATAATAACGATTTCTAAGATGGGCTAATTTTGGGCCTATTAACGAAACTGTCAAACTTGTAAAAATCTTTGGCTAGTTGAGTTATTTTTTTGCGGGCCTGGGCCCAATTCAGGAAAATGGATCTCTACCTAAAACATTTTTTCACAAGCAAGCAATCTATGTACCACATAGTCTTTTTTTTTATTTCTAAATTTATTTATTTACACTTAGGGCTGTGAATGGGTCGGGTTCGGATCGAATCAATTATGTTTGATTCAAGTTCGAATTTAAAAGTAATATGTCAGATCTAAATTCAATCCAAGATTTATCGAATTTGTGGTTGGTATAACCATATTCGCATCAAAATAAAAGTCAAATATCCAAAAAAATTCAAATTTTAATATGTCAAAAATCATTATATATTTATATTATTTTTTAAAATTTTAATAGAATCTAAATTCAAAACAATTATCCTATTCGTTCTATTTATTTTGGATTATGAACTTTTTTAATAGAATTATATTCGTAGAATCTTTTATCAATTAAAGATCTTAAATAATCAAATCGAATTCAAATTAAAATCTGCTCCATTGACAGCCATATATACACTTGTGTATTTATTCGAAATTATTTCGATTTAAACTCAGATTTTACACATATAAATATGAAGATGGTACTTTCGATCGATTGACCAGTAATTTATACGTTAAAGAAATTTTAATTAAAGAAAACATAAGAGGGAAAATATAAAGGCCCACATTCATTGCAAGTTTTTTAAATAAACAAAATATCAAATATTTTTCTATAAGTATAATTGAGTATAACAAAAATAAATGAAACAAAATTATAAATCAATCAATGTTCTTGTGATCATATCCTATAAAAAGTTCCTTTGCATCTTTCCTTAAAAAGAATTATAAAATATACTTTCTTTTTTAATATTTTCGTAGCTGGAATCCATGCTATACTAGTATTAAAGAAAAAAAGAGAAAAAAAAGGTATATTCATTTTCATTAATTGGCATTGAAGTGGAAAGAGGCACTTAACACATACAATAAACCCAATTGTCAAAAATACTAAGATAGACAACATTAAGAATAAAGTAGTTAAGCTATTTGTGTCCATTTGGTAGTAGACTGCAATTCTCAACGTCCATGGGACTTCGCTATTCCCAAAGTAGATATATATAGGGTTTATTTATTATATTCTCAAACTCCTTTTTAAGAACAAAAATGAAAACTTCCAATGATAATTAAAAGAGTAAACTAAAATGAGTTTTATTTATTCAAATTCAACGCAGATTAAATTAAATGACACGATATTTTTACTAGGGGTGGCAATTTTCGACACGATACAATAACACGACACGAACCGACACGATATTATTGAGTTTGGGTTGAGGGTTATTGAGTTGGGTCGACCCGATAAATAACACAAAAATTATGAGTTGGTTTGAGTTGGGTTTCGGGTAACCCGATAATAACTCGAAAACAAGATAATTTGATAGTTTTTTTTTATGTTTTTGCATTTTTAAGTAATGACTTATTATTTTTGAACAATTTGACTCTAGATTGATTTGTAAGGATTAATGATTATTATTTACTATGTAAATCTTGACTACTTGGTGATGTTGGGATGATTGTTAATTATTGAATGGTATGAATTATATTTCTTTGTTGGAATTTGACTTCATTGTTGTTAAAATTAAGTTGTGCAAAACTTTTGATTTAACACGAAAATTTGTATATTATTGATGTTGTAGAGGAAATTAAACGAAATCTAATTATCAAATTGCTCTATGGTACAAAAGTTGGGCGGCTAGAGTATAATGTTGACTTTTTATAAAAAAATTTATAAGTTGACTTTTCTCAAAAACTTGGTATAAATTAATTATTTTATTAAGATTATAGTTTAACATAAAATGTGTAAGTTTTTTAGATGAATATTAATGAAAAACAATCATATACTGAAACGGGTTGGGTTTGGGTTGAAGCTTATTAGATTGAGTGCTTATTGGGTTGGGTTCTGGTTGAGCAAAATTTTGTGATACTCCCACCTCAACCAGACACGAAACAACCCAACACGACACGATTGTCGTCCCTAATTTTTACATATATCTTATTACTTTTTAAGTTAATGAAATCGAAATTGAGCCAAACTGTAAATCTTATCAAACAGAACGAAGTTACCAAATTGGATTGTTCAAACAAAGTTCAATTCATTTTCCAACCTCTATTGTTGTCGATTTGGAGATCCAATCGCTTCAAAGTATTGTCCGATCGATATGCATATGATAAAAAGTTTTGTCTTTAGAAAATAACGTCTTAAAAGATAAGAGATGGTGAATATCAAGTCTGTCGACTCCTCCAATCTGAGTCATTTTCTGTCAATTTATTAGGTTAGGTAAGGCAAATATCACCAATTTTGAGTGAAATTCATTTGATACCTTAAACATAAAAAGGGTCATGGTTTACTCTCAGCTTTTTCACAAGTCAAAGTTAGGATCCAAAAAAGTCTCATTTCACCAAACACACATAAATATTCCAGCTATTTCTTTTGAGAATAGGAACAAGTCATGGTCTCATTTTCTCACCTTCTTGCCTGTCTGCTGCAGGCAAAATGCAGCCAGACACTGCATTTGGATGGAAAGAGGATGAGAAAACAAGCAATAATTTCTTTTCATATGATATTTCAACACAAAGTACTGTGATGAAAAGGAAAGAGAGATAGCCCCAACCCAAGGAACATAGGGGGGAGTGGCCAACCCCACAATTTCTAGTTCCAAGGACAAAATTCATTAAATAAATCAGAAAAAAAAAATTATTAAAAATTTCTTAAAATGGATGTATAATTTATTTCAATACAAGTATTTATTTAATTTTTGATATTTTTTACCAATAAATTAATTAATTAAAAAGAGAAATCAAATATTGTTTTTTCAATTGTTAGATTTGTTTATACTTTTGAAAGATCATTTTCATTTTTGACACTCAAAAGCTGAAAATCATAAACTTACTCATATTTTCAATATCATTTTCAATATCTTATAAACATACTCTATAATTTTATTATTACATCAATGAAATTCAAACAATGTTTTCAAAATCAGACCGGACAAAGAACCGATGACCGTACTGGCAAGGTTTTAAAAATCGGACCGGACTGGCCGATTCGACCAGTTCGACCGGTAACCGGCGACTGGTCCAATCCGAATTGCTCCCCAAAACCAGTCGGGTTCGGACCGGTTCAATTTTTATTTTATTTTTTTATAGGATTTTTTGATTTTTTAAATTTACCTACCAATTTTGACCGTTTGACCAATTTTAAAGAATGAAAACTAATTGGCTAATTGACTAATACCTTATACCTTCGGACTGGTCCTTTACTCCTTTCCTTTCCTTTCCTTCCTAAGTTTCCTTCCATTTCCTTGCCTTTGTTCCTCTTCTTCACTTCTTGGTTCCTGCCGGCTGCTGCTACAGTGCTCCTTGCTACTATTCTCTACTGCAAATTGCAAGATCTTCATTCCATAGTTCATTATCTTCAACATTTGAACAAGAAAATGGTAATATATTGGACATTTGGCGTAAAAAAATATGTTTTATTTTGTTAAATATTAAACTTGAAACTTAAAGGGATGACCATTTGTATTAATATTAAATAGTTGTGTATTACTATTTGAATTAGATTATATATTTATAATTGATTAATAGAGAAATGGTATTTTCTAAAGAACCATTTGAAGGGAAAAAATGGCTAAATTATGCAGAATTTTTTTTAATTTTTCAATATTGTTGGAATTTTTCTATTTTTTACAATATATTAATTATATTATATATATTTATAAAATTAAAAATAATTATTACGTCATTATGACTTCACACCAGTCGAACCAAGACCGGTTGAACCAGTAACCGGTAGCGTCGCCGGTTCTTTGTCCGATCCGATTTTGAGAACATTGCTTACTGGTTACTAGTTCAACCGGTTGAACCACCAGTTCGACCGGTATGACGTCATAATGATATAATAATTATATTTAATTTTATAAAATATATAATATTTTAATATTAACAAAAAATAAAACTTCCAATTGATATAGAAAGAATATTATTTGAAAAAAATTCAACTTACTTATTTTTAATTATACTTTTTAGAAAATAATACTATTTCACAATTAGTCAACTATAAATAAATAAAAAATAACTTTCACATAAATATAAGTAATCATTCGTTTCGTGCTTCAACTCCAAGTATAAATAAATTCTTCCACGCTAAATATTCAACATAATTTAAGAGAAATTAAACAAAATAAAATAACAAATTAAACATAAGCATTCACATATAACTACCACTTCATTAAAAT
Source organism: Jacaranda mimosifolia (assembly GCA_018894105.1). Lineage (NCBI taxonomy): Eukaryota > Viridiplantae > Streptophyta > Magnoliopsida > Lamiales > Bignoniaceae > Jacaranda > Jacaranda mimosifolia. Next base: position 783,296 of record CM032127.1, read on the forward strand.
TCAAGAAAATAAATTCATATTTAAAAAAATTACATGTCCAAAATCTTTAATTATCATCTTCAATTCATAATTTCTCTTTTCTTTTTCTTTTTTTTTTAAAAGTAATTTTTAAATTTTCAAAAAAAAAAAAAGGAGTGAACCAGTCAAAAACCGATTGAATCTGTACCAGTTCAACCAGTTTTGACCGGCACCGATATTTAGACCTCAATCGGATCAGACTGGTCACCGGCCAGCCGGTCCGATTCAATTTTCAAATCATGGAATTTAGGTTTGATATGATTTGAAGTAATACTATCGTTTTAAAATAATTAAAAAATACATATACACTTTATTTTAAAAATTATAACTAATTTTTCAACATTTGAAAATGCTCGGACTACTTTGTCCTTAGACAAAGGGCATAAAACGTCTTTCATAAAATTATTTTAGATTGTCTTCATTGTTATTTAAAGTCTTTCTTGTCAAGACTAAAATGTTCTTTGGAGATAATTGGAGAATCACGTCCCACAATAAACTGCAGTAGTTATCAACATTAAGGCTTAGTAAAAGCAGTGGCAGGTGAAAGCTTTTATTACAACCTCACAAAAGAGTACCTTTATTTTCTTCCCACCGACGACTAACTGCAATTAAAACCCTCCTCTCTTTATTCAGTTGCCAATTTTCTTGCAGCTTTTTGATTTGCATGCAATTTTTAGCCACTTGAACAACCTAAACATGGTGCCATCAAAGAAGTTCAGAGGCGTCAGGCAGCGCCAGTGGGGCTCTTGGGTCTCAGAAATCCGCCACCCTTTACTGTAAGTTATAACCTCAACTACCCAGCAAACCCCTTATACTTCTTCTTGCATTCTTGATCATGCATTCTGATGCCAGCCCAGTTTTGGTCTTCAGACATGAACATCAGTCTAAACAGTCTTTTTCTGATGTATCTATGTTATCCAGGAAGAAGAGGATTTGGCTGGGAACTTTTGAGACAGCAGAGGCAGCAGCAAGGGCATATGATCAAGCAGCCATTTTGATGAGTGGACAAAATGCAAAGATTAACTTTCCAATCCCAGCCAACACTGGAAATGACACCTCCGGCCCGACTTCAGACTCTCCATTGTCTCCATCAGCACTCTCAGAAATACTGGGAGCAAAGCTCAAGAAATGCTGCAAGAATCCAGCACCTTCCATCACTTGTTTAAGGCTTGACAATGACAATTCTAAGATAGGGGTGTGGCAAAAGCGAGCCGGTAGACATTCCGGCTCGCACTGGGTCATGAAAGTTGAGCTCAAGAAGAAGCCAACACAATTGTCAAATCACAGCTCTCCATCTCAGTCAGCTTCATCAGAAATTGATGAAAGTGGAAATAATCTGATGGATGAGGAGAATAGAGTTGCAATGCAGATGGTTGAAGAACTACTTGATTGGAATGGTTCACCACCTTCACTTACAAATGGGATCAATGGAGGTAAAGGGCCCTATATGTTTACCCCCTAGATGAGAAGTACCGCAACAAGGATATGGTCATTACCTTAGTTACTAATTATGCTTTCTTCCCTACCCAAACTTATGTATAGAACTCAAGCCACCATCATCAGCTCCTCATCAGGGTCTGATCACTTGATGACCACCCTTGGGGCAGCTAGAACAGCTAGGTTTACTCCATCAAGTGTCAAATAGATGTGCTAAATCTTGTAACCAATTGTATACAGCTAAGTCCTACTGGTATAAGACATTTATGTATGCATACGTATATATATAGAAAGCAATAAATAAATGTTATAGACAATTAATACTTCATGTTTTTGGTTTTCTCTTGGCATAGTGGCATGAACCATTTGAAGTTTTGTGTTGATAACCATGACAATCATATGTATGCAAGCATGTTTGATCAGTTACAGGAAGCTGAAGCTCCATATTAAATTCATTGAAACTCAAAAAAATAAAAATAAAAATATGGGTTTTCTAAGATTAACATAAATAACGAGTGCCACACACATAGTCATGAAATGTCCTTATTTCCCAAGCATGCTTACATGTGTTTAGGTGAGAATGAGGTTTATCACTGGAAAAGGAGGTCCCCAGGTAACTGGTCAGAAGCAAATGCAGTCACATGCACGCACCTTCATGTGTACAAACAAACAAAAACAGGAGGAGTGGATCTTTACTTGCAAAAGCCACACTTTAAGCAACTGCTAACTACAGACTACAGAGTAATATTGCATTGTTGGACCTATTAGTTAGAAGGTCGGCAAAATTAGTCATGCTGATTATGTATAAACACATTTTGTCCCGTAACTACACTGCAACAGATTTAGGATTCCCATTAATTTTTAGAGGAAAATGATTCCCTGCCATGCTCGTGGCAGATGACGTGATTTGTGGATTCAAATGCCACGTGTCAACTTTCCATCCAAAAATATCTAATATACTAAATTTCCCACAATGCTTATGTAAGTTGTAATGCCAAATCTACTAATTCATAACCATGGAACTAACCACTTTATTATATGCAGTTTTTTAAGTAATTGTTTATCCACAGAATTGGTAATTGAAAAGCCTGGCCTGATAGGGACAGATATGTGTGCATGCATTGCTAGTTCTGAGTACATTATCTAGCAATAAAGGAATTTAAGAACTTAACAATTGCACAGTTCAGCAACAATATGAGTATAAAGTTGAGTATCTGCAGCGTGTATAAAAATTGTATGGCATAAAAGATAAAAAATAGCAGCCCCCACTTTACATTATGATATCTCTATTTCTTTCCAGTTAATTCTGTACTTTCTCCCAATGAATCAAGAGGGTTGAGAGGGGGAAGATTCTGAACATATGTTAGTACGTGTAGCTTAGTTGTGATAAAAGTTACGCCCCACTTCAACTAATGTTTGACTTTTAAAATGACTTGGGATGTCCAGTATTTAAGGGGTTTTCTGGTTGTGAAAGAAAAATAGTCCATCTGGCCTACACTTTCAGGTACATTCTTCACAAATCAAACTGATGACACTAAATGTTACAGCCTTGGGGTTGGTAGATAATTAATGCCGATAGCACTGCCACTAAGCTACTCTCAAGATAGGTAGATGGACAGATGTTTATTGAACATAACTGTTTCATTTAAAGAGCAGTCTTCTACCTCATATATATCTGTGGTGATCTATGCACTCAAAGCATCTCTTGAAAAGCTTGTCCATGTGACCTTTTCACACTGATATTTTACACTCAGCTTTCCTAGGCTGCACGAGTAACAAAGTAGAAAACAGACAAGTAGAAGTAGATTCTTAAGGTCGTATGTTTGAAAAGTCCAATGTGTATCTTCAGATGAAAAAAGAAACAAGAAATTTCCATGCAATGGTCCGTAGTTGCTCTTATATATAGAAGATTATGCACAGAGGTACTTGAATAATGTTATCAGCAGCATTTGATTATTCTTGTTTCTTGGTTGGCAATGTATACCTGGTTGGTCTCTTCACATTAGACACAAGAAAACACAAGAAGGAGCATTTTTCCTAGAATCTTTTAACTGTTTCCACTTGCACAATCACATTCCCTCCCACGTCCAAGGTGACAGAATGAGAGTAAAGACATGATGAATAATCAAAAGATAATAAAGATTAAAGGCATGTATTAAGATATTGGAATACATATTACCAACAAGAATTATACATAGGAATACAGTAACCAACTCATAAAAATAAAAGTTCAGAAAAGTTGGATATCCATTTGCTGCAACAGCACTGGGCAATTTCTGTAAAAGATAACAGCAAATGAAAAGAACTTGCAACAAAACAAGCAAAAAGAACAAAAGGTAGAGCACAACAGCATCCCCATGCAAATTGGGATTTCCTGCAGGAGAGAACTGACTTCGGAATACGGCAGAGTGGCCTTACAGCAATAGAAAAGGAAACCAGGAACTGTATCAAATGACTAATAAAACCTGAATCAGATTTTATCAGCCAGGTACCTGCCCAGAGAATCAATGGGCTTAGTGGAAATAGTATTTTCCATCCTTCTGTGTCTAATTTTGATGCGAGCAAGATAATCAGCAGCAATCCAAGCAAAGCTTAACATCACAATTTTCCCAGCATCATCTAGCAATTGCAACTCCTTGGACTTCTTCACATAACTGTCATGGTAAGTTACCTGATACCAAGCTGATGCCTTTCTTTCATACATAATATTTTTCTCATCATCAGAAAGCTGATCAAATTCAGGGTCCATGCACTCAAAAACTTTCCTGAAGTCCTTTCTGAGGGTGCTATAGGCATGCTTTAGTCTCTCCTTCAACTCCCCTTGTTTTTTGCTATTGAACTTTGGCATGGACCATATGTGCCCAGTAACCACCTCCTCTTCTCTATTCACTTTGTACTGTCCCAAAAGACCAATCAACTGTCCATCATAGGAACACTTACAGTTCCATGCATCAGCAATAAAACTTGTTGATCCTGGAATCTCTAGGTCTGGGTCGTATATAATGTTTTCCGAAGCAAATGCATCTTGAGACGATGCTTCATAGTCTCTGTCATAGGCATCTTTAATTTTCCGGTAGAGCTTACCTAAAATCTTAGTCGAGCTGTAAGTTTGAAAATGCTCTTTCCCCATAAAATCAGGATACATCTTTGGCTTCAAGTCAGCAGGCATAGTTACAATCTTTCCTGTTTTAGGGAAATCAACAGCAGTTGCTGCAAGCTCTGCCAATTTGATGCATTTCTCATCCAGAGCCCCATATTCGCTAACGTCAGCATGAACCACATGAGCATTGCAGATGGCACCCAGACATTCATTCACCATGTTCTTCGTGAAAAATTCAATTATATCCTGCATAAAAAGGCAACTCATGTCAAAACCTATAGCAACTGTGTCCTTCATATAGGGCAACTCAGTTAACCTCTACAGCTTTGTTGAGACATACAACAGTACCCACTGACAAGCAGAAGTGATGAGCAAGGTATAAAAAGTCAGCTAATTATTCAGGAAAATAAATGAAGTCAACAATCAGCTTTGCAATGTGAACAACGTCAGTTACTCAGTATATCTCACAATCACAACATAATACAGTCAATACATTTTTATCATATTCCAACTAAAATCTGAAGACTGGGGAACAGATAGGCCATTTCTAGGTTCTCTGCAGAGCAGACTATGACAGGCACAGAGAATGTCTGAACAGTGAACACAAACTCATAGACAGAATGATAGAAGCATCAATATGACACAAAAATAATCATTGCATGGCAAATTTGACAAGAAAGAGTTTTTAAGAATAAACTATATAGAAGGCAAGTGATTACTGAGTGCTTCACTTCACGTGGCAATTGCTTGACTTCTCCAGGTGCATATTCCATAGGGGTCCAGCTTCTCTTGCTTGGAGGAATGAGATTCTCATCCCAAGTAACAAAATAGAGATCCCCATCCAGATCACTCCCAGATGCTTCATTTGTATGTGGTCTATCTCCTTTCTGAGGAAAGACAAGACAATCATAAAGATGATGCAACCCAGTGACATCAACTGCCTCCAGAATCCGCACATCTCCAGGGTGAAGACAAGGGTTCTTTGCAATTGCTACAAGGCCCTTGATCACTTGAAGCTTTTTCTTGGTCTCAGAAAACTGCGACCCATGCTTCACAAAACAATCTTCCAAAGAAGGGTTTGACACCTGGATGAAGCATTGGCCAGTTTCAAGTATACCAAGCTCATCCAGGCAGCCCATCAACCACCTTCCTGGAGGAACAAAAATTCTAGCTTTTTCCCTGAGGTCCCCAAGCTGGGCAGCTCTGATGCTCATTAGCATCCCTCTTAAATGAGGTTCGCTTTGAGGCCTGAAACCAGCACTTAACATCAATGCTGCTGTATTTCCTTGATCAGTGCATGAAGTGGTAAGAACATCAAAAGCCATGTCTGTGTCTTCAAGCATCTGATCAAGTCTTGAAACCATAGTTTCTTGCATGCTCCAGAATATGCCATCTTGCACTTCTAAAGCAGAGAGTAGCGTGACTATCTGTCGATTCAGAAAACCAGGCTGGAACCTTGTCCAAGAACAAATCTCAAGTATTGTGTGATTTGACTCAAACTTCTTCATACTCGGTCTGAGATACAAGCGGATTCTATCACTTTCCGCAGGCCAACATGCAACAACGCCTTTGTAACCTGCATATCTGATTTGATAAGCACATGGTGGGTTCATACTCAACTGCAGTTTCTGAGCAACTTCCATTGCAAGATCAGGTGATATCATACCAATACCATCAGAGAAAACATAGTCATTTCTCTCAATATCAGGAAGCTTCGCATTAACTTCTGTTGGTGGGACTTCAACTGTGGCATAAGTCGACGAGAAGCATTGCCCCATCCTTGCAGCACACTTTGCCACATTTCGATTCGTGAATCTTCCCATCCAATTTTTAATGCTGGCTACCCCAGTATTCTTGTCTTCAGCAAAAAACCAGGCTGAACGATCCCGCAGTTGATTTGCTGAAAATGCCAGAAAAGAGTACTTCCGACCACACAAGTAAAACCCATTAATTAAAATATCCTTTACCCTTTTGAACATTGATGTTCTCTGTGGGGTGGAATTTGAGGTAATGTGCCTCGCAATAGGTCCAACATAGTAAGTGAGGACATTGTTATTAAGGGTCTGCATAGCTTCATCCATAAAAGTGACTCTTAAGAATCGATCAGCTATATTCCTGTAATTTCTCAGGACTCTATTCGACAGTTCCACTTCTGGTGGAAGACAATAAGCATTTGATGGAGTTATGATCAATCTTCGAACTTCAACAATATCATCCATCTCTCGAGGTCTCTCAAGGAGCTTAGGGTTTTTCAACAGCCATTTCTGCATCAATGCCAAAGCCTTGGTAGCATCATAAATGGGACGCTTGTTGGAATACATGTGCTTAAGGGCAATTGTATTGAGCTCCTCTGGCTGACTTCTCAACAGATTGAAAAACTCTTCGGACATTTGATGCTGATTGATTATGCCTTTGTGCATGACAGCATTGACCATAAACATAATCTTGAAGGTTATACCTTCCTTGTACTGAATACAGAAAAGGGGATCTGACATGGGCACCCCAAAATCAGGCTCATCTTGCACCCGAAGGTGCCGTCCTGGACTCTCATCAAGAACTGGCACCCTACGATTTCGAAGATAAGATAAGGCCTTCAGAAGAGATTGACCATACCGAGGTCGGACTGAAATTCGGTAAGTATTACACCTACCAATTGCCCCACTAGGTGTGAAATCTGTAGTGCGGATCCATGGATCATCATCATCCAACAAATCAAAAGGTACTGTCTCTTCAATGTCATCATCTGCAGTTCTGTAGGAAACCAAGGGCGACGACACCAGCTGTAGTATAACTATTAAAGAAGAAAAATCTTTGTAATGTTTTATCTCGTTAATTTCTCTTGGCAAGAACTCGATCTTAAAATTGCACTTTATTACAGCACATTTAGCTTCACCTTTAAAGGAGAAAGCAGTATCCTTCGTAAAATGTAGTTTGCATGTCCCATTGAAGGGATCAACAAGAAAATCGACCCCAGTTCGAGGCCCTTTCCAACCAACAACAAACTCATCTCGGCTCCTCATAACTCCAATCTCAACAAAAACATCAGATAACTTATATGGTGTTGTAGTTCTTCTCCTCTCATTCAACCGGTGAGGATTTTCTGGCCCTAGGCTAACTTTTAATGGTTTCCCTGCCAATTTTAGGTTGCCACAGCCTGCATCCTCTAGTGCCAATTTTGCTGAATGTGCAACCGCAAAATGCACAAATGCATGAGGTTCAACCTTTACATAGTCATCCTTTCTCTGCACGCTTTCAATATCAATATCATAATTTGGATATGATTCGGGGGGAGTTGAGGAAGTCTTCAATCGACACCTCCAGACCAGTCCAACATTACGTTCAAAATAGTCTAAAAGCATCTTGGCTGTGACGTAATTTCCTAGCCCCCCAACACTAATTTGGGTGACGACCATGTCCCTATCGCCTATCTCAGATCCCATTTTCTTTATTCTAAGAGTCACAAGTTCGCAACTTAAAATCTGCAGGGCAAACAGCCTTATTAGGATGACACGGATGAAGAACAAAAGAATATGAATAACTGTAAGTGAAGATCAGCATAATTTTAAGTGCACAGATCTTTTACTCATAGGACCACAAAATGCACATAATTTTGAAACCCAGTTACCAAATAACATTAATTGCTGAAAGGAGAAAAATGCTTCATTTTACTGCTTGGTTAGCTCATTTTCATATAAGAAAGAAAAAGATAACAGCTCCCAATATTCAATTCCATTGTTCCTGAGAAACACACAGATGGCAAAGAAATAACTAACATCCAGATCGGCTTTCAAGTTAATAGCCAATTGAACCAATGGCTTTACAAAGTTGGCTGCGAAGAGAAACACTAACATACACCTATTCTCAATCGGCCAAACAATTATTGATAAAGTACAGCAGGATTGTGTTCGCAGAGTAAAACTAGATCATCCCTAAGAGAAGATTGAAACTTCAACAGAAAAAAGCCATCATTTGCATAAAAACTGATAATCTAAACGAATTTTCACCGCAGAGTGACAAAAACTCACAAGAAGAAGAAAAATTGAACATTTTGAAGAGAACCCACTTACCGTTTTGCTCTCACCAATCAATCAAGACAATCCACATATAGCATTATTCTCTGTATGAGTGTGTCTGGGAGTGAAGAGTAGAACAAGTAGAGTGAAAGAGTCAAGAAAAGAGAAGGGCTCTATTATTGTCTATTGAGCTTTTTTGTGGAAAATGGGATGCTTTAAACCAATGGAATAGATGGATTACCAAGGAAGTTTCTTCTTTTTTATTTTTCTTTTCTTTCCATTTTGTTTGGGTGGAGCCATGGAGATGGCGAGCGGGGTGGGGGTGGTTTATCACGCGGGAACGCTTTTGCCCTTTTTCAAGGCACGAAATGAGTGCTGGAAAAGGTGACACTAACTTTAATTCAGACATTGTATCGATAATAATTTTAAATTAAGAATTTTATAATATTTAATTTAATTATAATTTAGATATTAATTTTTTATAAATATTAAAATAAAAAAATTCATAAATATTATACTAGACTTATTATGCATCCCTACATAAAATATAAGATTATAAACCATTCTTTCAACGAATAAGATCAATCAAAATGAATATAAAAAAAGAGTAGCTTTATGAGAGTCTTTGAATAATAATTTCATGCTTATTTTTAAATTACACAAAAATTACTCATTAAATTTTATAATTATGTAAACTAATGAAATATTATTGGAACATCAAAAATAAATCACAGGATAAAGGAAAATTATAATATAAAAAAAAAGTTAAAAAAAATTATCAAAACTAAAAAATAAATGTAAGATTTTAATTTACCACAAATTCAAGACTTTGAATTCCTTTTGTAAATTAACCTGACTCATAAAAAAATGAGAATTTAACCCATCAAGCAAATGATCCTATGGAGATAAAGGGGGAAAAAAATTGTACATTTGAATATTAGTGTGTTGCATGTTTGGTTATTTTTAGTATATAATATTTGTAAGGATTATGGACTTAGATTAAGGAATTTAACTTAATTAAAACAACAAATAATGGAATACAATATAATTTAGGAAAATATTGAATTAAGGTAAAAAAAAATTGGACTAAATACAAAATCTTACCATTTCAAAATATAAAAAATATCAATAACTACTTTTTAGACTCAATGCCTGAATTTATTAAATAAAAATTTAAATATATATTTAGCATTAATATATCAATAGCTAAATTTACACACTCAAATTAGCCATTTATATACTAACTTAATAGTTGTTCTTAGATGATCAAAGACAACGACGGTTGTATCATATTTGATAAGATTTTAAAATTTCTTAACATATGCAATCTCGAAATTATTATTTTTAAAATAAATTAGCTACTTTTTACTTTAGCTAAAATAAATATTTTACTTTAATAACATGGTTTATAATCTAGTTCGAACCAATAATATAAACATAGCTGGTTTATATGTAAATTATAATTGGATCTATAGAAGTGCATATCTTAAACATATGAAAAGTAATAAAACTGCTTTTAAAAATTCAATTAAAAACAATTTTACATGCATAAATTAATATATGCACACATATATATAGAGAGGGGGGGGGGGGAGGGAGAGGGAGATAAACACAAAAATTAATATGGAATACCACACACACACACATATATATTGAATACTTTCATTATTAGATATGGAGTTACCAAAAAATCAATTAATATAGTATTTACTTACTAACAATAAAACAATTCATTGTTATAGCAAATTATATATGAAAATTATTGAGATGGCAAAAAGAAATAAAGGTAATTTATCCACATCATTGCGACATAATAAACATTATTAAAATAGGGCTGAACATCATTTTATTTTATATATATTAGATTTAATGCATCAAATGGTAAAACTAGATGATTTTTCGCATTCTTGTTCACTATATGCACATCGTGGCCTAATAATTCTTTAGTTTTGGTAAATTTGGTTGGTTCTTTTATAGAATTATTGACAACTATTGGCTAATAATTTTCACACACACGTAACGATACATAGGAGTTTTTATTGACATATATTTTTATTTTTGACTGATACATATATTATCCACGAAAATTCTACCAAGATAAAATTCATGCCTTTCGTCGATAAAATCATAATTATTTTAGTATCAAAAGGGTAAAACTATATGATTTTTCGCATTCTTGTTCACTATATGCACATTGTGGCCTAATAATTCTTTAGTTTTGGTAAATTTGTTTGGTCCTTTTAAAGAATTATTGACAACTATTGGCTAATAATTTTCACACATATGTAATTATACGTGGGAGTTTTTATCGATATATATTTTTAATTTTGACTGATACATATATTATCCAAGAAAATTCTACCAAGATCTTCTCATGCCTTTTATTGATAAAATCATAATTATTTTAGTATAAAAAATGCGTTGGCTATGATTATGAGTCTTAAAAATATACACAAAACTTTGATTCGGCATGCTTTCTATCATTGACTCAAAGATTTCATTATATCATAAATAGAATTAATTAAATAATTTGTCAAAAGTTAATATTACATTAAATTGATAATTCACCATAACAATTTAAGTTATGCCAAGAATATTGCTATGATGTGTCGATGCAATATAAAAATAATATATTAAAATATGTTAAATTTGTACTTATTGCTCAATCCCATGCCAAATGACAATGCACGATCTTTCATAACCAACTTTTTTGATTAAATCTTTTGTAACTCACTTAAAATTTAAATAAATTGGACATATGTAGTAGCTTTATTTCTAGTCTTTCCTTGCTTTCTTGTTCGAGGCTATTGTCCCTTTAGACATAGGAGAAAAACATGCTACAAAAAGTTGTTTCTTCTTCATTAAGAAGCATAGATTATAAACAAAATAACTTGTCCTTATGGTAAAACATGTGCAAACATAAAGAGAAAAGGGGAAAAAGGGGGGAAGAAGTCGCCCTTACGATGCACGCTTTCTAAAGTTTGATGGCTTCGGAATCAATTCATGCATCAATAATGCGACATCGCATTACCTCACTATGTGAACACATACATAACATGTGGATGTTTGCCTATTGGCTAATAAAAGAGTGAGAAGCATACAATATGACACTCACATAATGCATGGTTTTTATTATTTTTTCATTTAACTTATAATAAACACGTGACTCCAATAATGCATGGTTTTTATTATTTTTTCATTTAACTTATAACAAACACGTGACTCCAATTAAATTACGTATTCATATGCAATAATTCAAAGTAGCATGCACGTCTGAAATTTCAGTATTAATTTATTAAAAGACAAATTATGTTGAATTGATAGCGTGCATAAAAAATCCCATTCTTTTTCTTCCTTTGGAGCGCCATGCTTTAAAGATTAATGACCTTAGACTGAAATCATGCTAAACTGTTTTGATACAATTGTGAATATCATATTGAAACATACTAAATTGTTATTTCTTTATTCGTTTAAAGAGGATTATAATCAATTTATCAACTATTTTGTATGGAGTTCGACTAATTTATACTTCATCAATTCGTAGGAAATAGAGCTGGCTAAACTCGTGTTTTATTGTTTAATTCCCTCCGAAAATGAGCACGTTTGATATCTTCAAGGAATTTTTTTTTCACCTTCTTATTCATAGTTATTTCACCTTAAATGTAGAAGATGAGATGGATTAAAAAATTTGTTTCTTCACGACGAAGCAAACAATAAATTGTTTTATATCTCTACAATATTATTCTTCTTTATCTACATTTACATTTATTATTTTTATATAGATGAGATTGGGAAGTCCTTGCAAACAATGATGATCAACTCTCCGAAGCTGTCTTCATACAGACAATGATGCCTTGACATTGCCGACTGAAGAAACTTGTCTTGTGCTACATTAGAAAAAGAAAAAAAAACTTTTGGGGTAAATTAAGAATTTTCGACAAAATGAGAGGTCGAAATGAAAAATCGCATAAAACAAACAATTGGAAAATGACCCCTGGGAGCGGTCAAACCAATGGGAATATTTACCCCCCGCGAACATATTCTCTTTTACCATATTGGCATATTCGGTCGCTCTTCAAACCTTCGAATATTCCATTCTCCATTAATCCCACCTATACATACACACATACTCTCTCTCTCTCTCTCCAATCATCAGCTTTTTCTGATCTTCTCCTCCAAATTTTCATTATTTCATCGAAAAAGATGAAGTTTTGGAAGATTTTAAGGAAGCTTCTTGATGAGATATTCCCGGATTGGCAAGACAAGTTTATATCTTACAAAGATTTGAAAAGGCAGCTGAATTTGATTCATCCTATGATGGAATCGTCTGATAATCTTGCAAGTGATGGAGGTCAGAGGCCGAATAAACGGCCCAGATTGGGCGATGATGAAGTTGACGACGGGGATGAAGGGAAGGAGGTGACGGAGGAGATGGACGATTTTGTGATGCTTTTGGACGGGGAGATCAAGAAGTTTAATAAGTTCTTCATGGATAAAGAGGAAGATTACGTTATTAGATTAGAGGTATGATTTTTTTTCCCCGTGTTTTTATTATTTTGGGGCTGTTTTAAATGTTTTTTCTTGGCTACAAACACACACACACACACTCAGTCTCTCTCTCTCTCTCTCTCTATATATATATATATATATATATATATATATATATATAGATATCTGATGTTTGTTTGTGGAGATTGAATTTAGGTAGAGAAATGATAAATGTTAAATTAGAAAGGATACCCTGTAATCATTTTAAAATTAGTTGAAACAGATGACTTGTATGAAAAAGGGAAGGAAGCTTCATTGAAAGAAATCACTGAGGCTAGCTATGGATTGCATTTGAATGGAAAGAAATGATTTAAGCCAAAGTGCAATGACTTTTATGTGGCATTTTCTGTGGAGCCCTGAATTTGATTTGTGCTCTATGTTTACAGTTTTATTGCCAACATGAGTATTAGCTGGTCAGAGTGTGGATGTATCTATGGTGGGTTGGTATCTGAGTTGGTTTCTCTAATTATTCTCATATTAGCTTAAGTTACTCTGTAGTATACTTGTGTTGTTGTAGCGAATCCAGCATGGATGAAAATTTCTCCAGAACCACTTAAGGCATATCGTGTACTGGTGGTTTTCAATTTGGACTGCAGCAAATTGACCATCCAAACCTTTAGCGTTAGCTTGTTCTTGTTGGGTCCTTTTTGTCAAAATCTGTATATTAGCTAATCCTCATACAATGCTTGTTTTGACTGTAGAAGATAAGCAATTCGACTTTGTGTTTAAAATAATACCATTAGATCACTAGACTGTTTGATTGTTAGCTGAAAATCATTCTCTCTCTCCCGCCTCTGGTTGGACGTTAACTTGGCACTGTCCATAACATAATAATGTGCGTAATACAGGTTACTCTGTTAGTCTTTGTGAAGTTGCAATGTGTAAAAATTCAAATATTATCGCAAACTTTATCTTTACCACATTCTAATGAACCTCCTTTAGTCTTGCTCTTTTTCGTTCATGAATTTTATTTTATTTTTGGGTTTTTGGTTGATGTAGGTGCTGAAAGATGACATCGCTGAGGCTAGGGATTCAGAAGGAGAACTTATGAAAGTAGGAAGAAAGATGGTAGATTTTCATGGAGAGATGATTTTGTTGGAAAACTACAGCGCTCTTAACTACACAGGTTTGTCTCTCTATTTTTACGTTCTCTTGAAAAGGCTCTCTTTTCCGGAAATTTATCAAAAAAAATTGTGTATGTGCGTTCCTTTGAGAGTCAACAATTTTCTCAACCAGACTTTTTAAGACCAGTCAGGCATGTATCATCTATTATGCCAAGTTGTCTAGAATTTTTCCCATTTTGGATTTGTTTTTATGGAGTATGGGAATAATGTTTTGGTGTAACCGTGTTACCAATGGTTCTTAACCTTTTATTTGGTTAGAGCAGGACTAGTGAAGATTCGGAAGAAATATGACAAGAGAAGTGGCGATCTGATTCGATTGCCTTTCATCCAAAAGGTTCTCCACGAACCTTTTTTCAGGACCGAAGTAATAAATAAACTAGTGAAGGAGTGTGAGACAATGATTTCTAGCATCATCTCAAGGCATGAGCAATTGACCCCACCAGAAGACACCATTCAGAAAGAAGGTAACAATGAGCAGCCTGTGGTTGTGGAAGAGACAGAAAAACCCTTTAAAGTTCCCTGAAGAACTTGCAGAAATCGAATGCATGGAGAACATGTACTTGAGGCTTAGCATATCAGCCTTGCAGGCCCTGAAGCAAATCAGAAGTGGAAGTTCCACTGTAAGCATGTTCTCTTTGCCCCCAGTGTAGGGTAATGACTTGGATGAATCTTGGAAGTAATATCACGTTGCAGTTCAAGAAGTGAAGTAACCTTGTTAATGATGTACTTTTGGGAGATAATTTTGCTGGCTGGAAGCGAATGGTTTTGTAGAACTCTAGATTTTCTTGACTGTACTATTTGAAGGACATACCACAGAACTTAATGCAAATCAAAACTATCTTGGAGTCAAGAAAGTTTTGGTTAGCTATTAACCTGTGTACTTACTTGAATAATATGATAAAAGCTTAGTCATTATCATTCGTCTGGCTCCTTATTCATTCCTTTCTTCATTCTTCTATCTTGAAAAATCTGTAGATTCATAGATTAACAGCAGATCTCTTCAGGTGATTTCTGCAGTTTTGGTATTTGCTGTTGTTTCAATGTAATGTCCGATGAAAATTTCTTACTAAGAACACCTAGCAGCTGGCGCCTGTAGCTCAGTGGATAGAGCGTCTGTTTCCTAAGCAGAAAGTCGTAGGTTCGACCCCTACCTGGCGCGTGTTTTTTTTTTCCTCGTTTTCTTTCATGTCATCTGAATGCACTGCCAATCAGCCAACCTCCACCCTTTTGAAGATCATTCCATATACCATGATCAACCCACTATCCACCAAAACCCCACTTCTCATATGAATCCAACCTTTCTTAAGTAAGCCCAATTGCAATTTCTCTTTCAATTCAACACACAATAATGTCCTTAGTTGCTGAGGCACCAGGCTTCCTGCAAGTCTTCTCAAATGGCGTCGTAAAACGCTTCACCCCTCAAACAGCTGATTGTTCTAATGTCTCCAACAGATACAAGTCCAAGGATATAACAATGGACCCATCAAAACCAATAACCGCCAGAATCTTTATCCCTGATGCCTCTGATTTACTAGCACAACAACTTCCAGTCCTGGTTTATTTCCATGGAGGCGGATTTTGCATCGGCTCAACAACCTGGCTAGGCTACCACATTTTCCTGGGAAACTTATCAGTCACAGCCAAAATCATTGTCCTGTCCGTAGACTACCGCCTCGCCCCAGAAAACAAGCTCCCAATAGCTTATGAGGATTGCTACACAGCACTCGAATGGCTAAGTTCAAATTCTGAGCCGTGGCTTCAGCATGCTGATCTTTCCCGCGTTTTCCTCTCTGGTGACAGCGCTGGTGGAAATATAGCTCACCAGGTTGCCATAAAAGCCATCAAAACCAATATTTTCAACATCAGAATCAAAGGGTTGTTGTCCGGACTGAGCTGGAGCTGGCAGACACCTCAGCCGATGAGGTAGCCATGAATGACATGTTTTGGAAGCTGAGCTTGCCAGAAGGATCAGACCGTGACTTTTACGGGTGCAATTTCGAAAAGGGGGACACTGAATGGAACCTGTTTCCAGCGGTTTTGGTCTTTGTTGCCGGGCTGGATTTCTTGAAAGAGAGGGGAGTGATGTATGCAGATTTCTTGAAGAAAAATGGCGTGAAGGGGGTGAGTTTAGTTGAAGCTGAGGGTGAATCCCATGTTTTTCATGCCTGGAATCCTGAGTCAGAGGCAGCATATTTGCTACAAAAACAAATCAGTAGTTTCATACAAAGCCTGTGATTATAAGCATGTACATGTACTGTTGTTTCCTTTCTCCAGCTTTACTTGAAAAAATATGTTATAGTTTAGTACTATAACATATTAGAAACATAAAACCTTGGAAACATTTCAAGTTCACAACAAGACAAGATCATAACTTTAGTCTCATCTTTGTTTGTTCGGGTCTTATCCTTTGGATTATGAATATCAATGAAAATTATATATAATTAGTATTAAAATTTAAAAAGAAATTCAAAGTCAAATAAATTGATTCATCATTTCAAAACTAAGGGGCCGTTTGGATTTGTTTTCTAGAGGCATTTTCATTTTATGGTGAAAATGAATAGTAAAAAGTTAGTTACAGATGTGTTTTTGAAAATGAAATGTTGTTTAAATGTTTTGTTTAAAGTGTAATGATTATGTAGGGTTCAAATGAGTTGTATTTGAAAAATCTAGTATTTTGTATTAAAAGTCGTACAAATGTAAATAGGAGAAAATGAAAAATGCAAATGGATAAAGAGTGTAAGAGGCCATTTGGGTTCATTTTTTGGAGCTATTTTCATTTTTTAGTGAAAATGCATATTGAAAATTTAGTTAGAATAGTTATTGTAGAAAATGAAGTTTTATTTGGATGTGTTGTAGAAAATTATAGGCTTATATAGGTGTAAAAATGAGATGTATTTGGATATTAGGTATTTTTGTATTAAAAATTGTGTAGTTTTTGA
This sequence comes from Jacaranda mimosifolia, assembly GCA_018894105.1. Classification (NCBI taxonomy): domain Eukaryota; kingdom Viridiplantae; phylum Streptophyta; class Magnoliopsida; order Lamiales; family Bignoniaceae; genus Jacaranda; species Jacaranda mimosifolia. The sequence goes on from CM032127.1 coordinate 800,475, forward strand.
ATTTGAATTGATGATATGATGTGTGATTGTTTGAAAAAAAATAATATTATAATTTAAATTTGAATTTATAATATTTTTGTTGTGAATGGTGTATGAAAAGTATTAGAAAGATAAAAAATGATTAAGATAATGACAGGGGTTGAAAAATGGAGAGAGAATATAACAAAAAATGTTTTGGAAATGAAAATGTTTGTGAAAATAGTATAGATAGTGATAGTTTTCTATTTTTATTTTTAGGAGAAAATGAAAACAAACGACCTGTAAGAATTTGTTTGAAAGAATATTTTGAAAATGAAAATATTTGTCAAAAAAGGGGAGAAGTTGACGATCCTTTATTTTTATTTTCAACAAAAAATAAAAATAAACCCCGCCCTGCCTGACAATTGAGAGACCTAAAACCCGCCCCGCCCCGCATTCCCTTTGGCTTGAACCTTGGGGGTTGGACCTGCCTAACTCGATTTTTTTTATATATATATATATATCTTTTTTTATCCTCTCTTTTTCATCATCACTTGAATGTACAGATTTTACAGTGATGGGTAACAGATTTGAGAGGATAAAATTAAAACAAGTAAAAAAAAAGAGAAGTCCTAATTTTCTAATATAGTATTATAGTCTACTAGATACTTATACTTCTAAATATATAATATATAATATAATTACTATACGGGACGGGTCTACCTAAACCCGTAACCTGTCCTGAACCCAGGTAGATATTTCTAATAAAGACCCGCTACCTATTCTGAACACCGTTTGTTTCACCCCGAACCTGCACCATCCGGGGCGGGTCCCGGTTTACCCATTGCCATCATGCTAAATCAGCGGTGAGTTTGAAAATTTTCAAAAGTTTTAGTCGCATTTTGTCCAAGTTGTGGACAAGTGAAACACGCTTTCTAGCATGACTAACATGCGCCTCTAGTTTTTGTTGTGCTCTCCTAAAGAAAGCCCAATGCTGTATGTAATTCTCGTATTGGTCCAAGGGCACGACAGTCAACTGGGACCTTTTTACATTTCATTATTAAAGCTGCTTCCTCCATTATCTGCCCTATCGGCTATCCCGAGCTCTATCTACAAATATCTTTTTAGTTTCCATTTTTTCCTAACATTTTTCTCTGCAGAATCTCGAAACCCTAACCCTAACAGCCCCAAACCCCCATAGCATCTTGCTGATTCAGCAGGTAAGCAAAGCAATATGGCCTAGCTTTCTTCCTAGTACGTATTGTTTTTAATTTTATTTGTGTAATTGAGTATATGTATGTATATTTTGAGTTTGAAAAATGAGAAAGATTAAGTTTTTCCTGTCGATCTGTTGTGTGGTGCAGCAAAAGCAGCAGTGAAAAATGGGTGAGACGAAGGAGAACGATGCATACGAAGAGGAGCTTCTCGACTATGAGGAAGAAGACGAGAAAGCCCCTGACTCAGTCGGCGCCAAAGTCAACGGCGAGTCCGTCAAGAAGTGAGTTCCATACTAGTCTCGCCATTTTATGCCGTAAATGGGTTTTTCATATTTTACTTAATATGTTCATCAATTATTGCGGTTTCAGCACTGGGTTTCTCTATGTATGTATATGTGTTTGGTGTTTTTCTAGTTCTTGCAAAGATTACCGTCTCTCGGCCTTTTTAGCAGCTGTACCCCTTTGTTTTTTATATTTCACAGTTGTGAATTGTATCTATTCAAAATAAGTTTTATGATTAAAGCTGATAGCTTTTGTCAACTGAGATATTGCTTATTGTGCCTTTTTTTGAGCGACGTAGCTGTAATTTTGTTGTTTTGGACTCAATTTTGTATTCTCTTCTTTTGGAATACAGAGGTTATGTCGGGATTCACAGTTCGGGATTCAGAGACTTTCTCTTGAAGCCAGAGCTTCTACGTGCTATTGTGGACTCAGGGTTTGAACATCCATCAGAAGGCAAGATGTTTTCTCTTTTTGTTGAGCTCTATCAAATGTTACTTATGTAGTTCATGCTATGTTAGCTGTACAGGCTGGAAATGATTTTCAACCCTTCAGTCTGTATTTTTAGTGCTACTGATCTTGGTGTGATGTCAGATCTTTCAATTGAAAATAAATGATGATAATAGATGTAATTGGAAACTTCTATGCCACAGCCTGTGAAATTTGTGTGTGTATATTGTTCTTATTTTTCTTATCTTTGTGGTGGGCATAACTCACTTACATATGCATGTTATGGGCCTATGGCACTAGTTATTTGAATTTACCTGAATCAGCCTGCATCATTTAATAATTGGACCAAGCTCTTGTTGTGAATTCCTTTTATCCTAGCCTGTGCAAAGGAGTATGTTAATTAAATTTTTGCAATATATCCTTCCTTATCATGTAATTGATGCTGGTCCTTTTCTAGTATGTACGCTTCTCTCTCTCTCTCTCTTTTGTTGTTTATCTTGCTTTTTGGATGCTACTTAAAGCTGCTGCTTCTTCTTCTTCTTCTTTTAAAATACAATTTTGGCAATTTATGCTCCTCTATTATTTAGCTGGTGCCTGGTTCTGTCTTTATTAAATATATGCTTTTGATCTCTTTGTGTTTCTGTGTTTTTCCTTATACCATTAAATGAAGTAACGCTCGTAAACAGAGACTTACAACAGCTTGATCGTATGTTTCTCAGGTAAATCATTATTATCACCCCACCTTGGAGAAGTTGAATGGTAAAACCTTTTTTAATTGAAACTGAGGCTTCCTTGGATGAACTTTCTTTGGTGTTCTTCATCAGTTCAACACGAGTGCATACCTCAAGCAATTTTGGGAATGGATGTCATCTGCCAAGCAAAATCTGGCATGGGGAAAACTGCTGTATTTGTTCTTTCAACATTACAGCAGATTGAACCCATTGCTGGTCAAGTTGCTGCTCTTGTCCTATGTCACACAAGGGAATTAGCTTACCAGGCATGTCTTTCATCTATGTACATTTTTTTCTTTGGGCTTTTGATATTTGATTTCCTTTGTTTCCCACTGAAAACACACTGACATTATTCACTGTAGCCCTTCAAACATACAATAGAATTTTGTTGTCTACTTCTGCCATCTTCAACAAATAGCAGTTCACTTACCGTGCCTTGCATGTTTTTCTCTCACTTGCAGATTTGTCATGAATTTGAAAGGTTCAGCACATACTTACCAGATATCAAAATTGCTGTTTTCTATGGTGGTGTCAACATCAAAATCCACAAAGATCTCCTGAAGAATGAATGCCCTCATATTGTTGTTGGAACACCTGGGAGGATACTTGCTCTGGCAAGAGACAAGGACCTCTCTCTGAGAAATGTGAGGCATTTCATTCTTGATGAGTGTGACAAGATGCTTGAGTCTCTTGGTAAGCCTTGTGAATAGTACCCTCTTGAGTTTTTGTCATGAATGCTACATTTCCTTCTCTCATCGAAATGGAAAAATGCGCTCAGTTTGCTCACTAGTTGTTTTGTGTTATCCTAGACATGCGGAGGGATGTGCAGGAGATTTTCAAGATGACCCCTCATGACAAGCAAGTTATGATGTTTTCGGCTACTCTCAGTAAGGAGATTCGACCGGTTTGCAAGAAATTCATGCAAGATGTAATGTCCTGTGGCCAGTTCTTCTTGAATTTTAGAAGTCTACCATGTTTCCATTATTCCAGATTTCTACAGGCGATTTGTGGTCAAGAATGCAGTACTTGATGCACTGTATACTTGCCATGTCGTGTTTATATATCCAACTCACATAAAGTGATGGTTCATTTGAAAAATTCAGTAGGTGGGCATGGGAAGGCTCCAAGTTCCATATGCAGTTGCTCTCATTGGTGTTATTTGCACTTTGCATTTTCTCTTTATCTTTTTAGTCCATTCTTTTTGGTGGGTTTTTTTTCTTTTTAACGGAAGGATTAAAGGGAAGAGGGGCTGGGAGGAAATTCACGTTGTCTAAGTTAACAATTTCATAGTAGCTAGTTTGAATCGCAGTTGTGACGGTATGAGTGGTAAAGTATCTGCAAGAAGATGATTCAGATGGACCAGAACATCAATTCGGGCCTTTTTTGACCGTCATTCATTTCATACTGGATACCATTAGCTTCAGATGGGCTCCTAATATGCTTTACTGTGACATTTCTTCATTTCAGCCTATGGAAATATACGTGGATGATGAGGCCAAATTGACTCTTCATGGTCTTGTACAGGTTTGATTTTGACATTTGAAGTGCTTTATTTGATACTATAAGTGGTGTTTTATCTTACTTGATAGTGCCTTACCACAGCACTACATTAAATTGACTGATCTGGAGAAAAACCGGAAGCTGAATGATTTGCTTGATGCTTTGGATTTCAATCAAGTGGTCATCTTTGTCAAAAGTGTCAATAGAGCTGCCGAGCTGAACAAGTTGCTTGTGGAGTGTAATTTTCCATCTATCTGCATTCACTCTGGCATGTCCCAAGAAGAAAGGTTTGTAGAAAGCTTTTGTCAATTATCAAGTCACTTCCTTTTAGCTGCTTCAGTAGATTTCTTTTAGGTGCTGACTTATCCAAGCGTCAGATGTTGATAATCTTATGTATTTCAGTTCACGGAAATGGTATTTTTAATTTTTTTACTAAAATGGACAAACTGAAACCTGCATGAAGGAACAGTGTATTGGGGGGCTGGGTATTCTAAGATGCACTGCAATTACAACTCATAAACAGATATAATATCTGTGTATAGTGACATAATTCCAAGTGAGGGAACAATAGAGCTAATACATCTTTCTCCGTCTGTCTGAAATATTCTGAATTTTGGGAGCGCAGGTTGACTCGGTACAAGGGATTCAAAGAGGGGCATAAGAGGATTCTAGTAGCAACAGATTTGGTTGGTAGAGGAATCGACATAGAACGAGTTAACATTGTGATCAACTATGATATGCCGGATTCTGCGGACACTTACCTTCACAGGGTAAACTTTTCTGTTCTTTTGATAATCAACGTCAGGGTGGCCGGTGATTTTGAATGGTTAGCCCTTAATTTGCTTTTCAATGTTTTAGGTGGGTAGAGCTGGAAGGTTTGGCACGAAAGGGCTAGCCATCACATTTGTTTCTTCTGCATCTGATTCAGATGTTCTTAATCAGGTTGGATACTGTGATAGCTACTTGTTAGTCAATTTTTACCTTTGGCTGCTCACCTGCTAATATGTATATACAATGTGTTGCAGGTTCAGGAGAGGTTTGAAGTTGATATTAAAGAGCTTCCTGAGCAGATTGATACATCCACATATAGTAAGTTGGTTTCTTTTTTGTTTAATGCATGTCTTAAATTTCTTGGCATTTTAGGATTCCATAAGAACCTGATGGTAATTGCAGCAAATTTGTGAGGCTGTCCTCCCATTAACCTGGCTGCGTGAATCTGAATGGCTACTAGTTTCTCTGTTGGCAACTGGTTTTATTTGCAGAGTGTATTTTTTACTCGACTGGTTCTAGTCTGTTAACTTTTCGTTAAATTTGCTGTTCTGTTCTAACTATGGCTTTCTCTTTACTTTGTCCGGTGGTCATGCATTCTGAAATAGGAATGTTTACTTGTAGTTGTGGTGTGTGCTGTGTAACTATGTTTAAATGATAATATTGTTGTTTAGTTTAGCTTACACTATCTTTCCACTTATGCAGTGCCATCTTAGAGCCATTCAAGAACCCGAATATCTTTGAGGATAGAGAGGAGGGAGTTTCCAGTTATTAAACTCTAGTTTCTTTAATTCTCTTAAACATACAAACCAGTTAAGTAGAATAGTTGATGGTGTGCTCTTTTCTTCTACACGACGCTGTGCCTTCTATTGAACTTTCTCGCAGCCAGCCTAGCGGAGAGAATCAACATTGTTATTTTGGTAGACATTTATCTTTGAATTATGAGAAGTACAATATCTGCTTTGTCTTTTCAGCTTTGCACCTAGTTTGATTTCTCCTCAGGTGGTGGTGAAAGGATCACTCATCCCTGCATTGTATAATTATCAGTCTGCCAGCTGTCATCAGTCACTGATTTTGTTTGAGATTTGCATGTTATACCAGAGAATACAAGATGCTGATTTGTTACGAATTTTGTAATTAATATACATCTCAGGGCAAATTATATTTTAAGATCAGAACAATTTAACCCTTTATTTTGATGTTTCCTTGCGCGAGCAGTGATGCATGCTGTGATTGTCATAGTGACAGTGAATCTCTTGCATGTTAATGCACTCAGATGTGTAGTCCTTGATAATGATGGGATATATTTCTCTTTTATTTTCAGTCTCTCTTAAGAGGTTTGATTTGCATTTATAGGGCTATGGAGCATAAAGTTTGGGCTGTCTGTAATCATCTAACTTTAAAAGGTCTGATACGATCTTTTCTCTCTAATTTAAGGTAAAATATGAATCGTTCTTTTCTGGATGTGTTGATATTCCCTTTTTTTTCATTTTAGTTATTGACATTGGAAGGTAAGTTCTTTTTTATTTTTCTTAATTCATAAAAACTATTTATAAAAAAATTAGATAGAATAACTTTAACCTTTTCAACTGATAGTGAAAGAACGAAATGAGGGTACATATATGTACTTAGTACGGGTAGATCTCCTTGGCTTGTGGGTTCTGTTTTGCCATAAATTTTGTGTTTGTGGATGGAATTCCCCAACAAGAAATGGTAGTTCCTAAGATTGGTTTAGGATCATGGGATCTTTTTCTAAGGATTGATACCATTTTCTCTTGAGTAAATGCGTTTAAAGATGGGTTGAACGAATAAATGGGTAGGGTACCCCTAGATATTTGAGGAGAAAACTTCCTATATGATTTGGGCGGTAGGGTGGGGGGCGCTATTCATTTATTCATTCAACACAATTTTGGATGCATTTACTCGTAGAAAATTTTTCTCAAGAAAAAATAATTTGATATAAAGAAACTTCGAATATTTGATATTTCTCTCTTTGAATAAGATCTCAATTCTAGTGACGATTTTATTAAAATCATTCGTTCAGCACCCACCCCAAAGCATATATTTCAATAGGAATTACACAAAGGTTTTGACATCTTCTTTTGGAAATCCTAGCCATTCTTAGCATGACATTTGGAAATATGAAATGGTTCATGCATGTTTGTTGCCACGAGCAACAAGATCAAGTTGGTAAGAATTAATCTTTCATTTCATTTCTATGGTCGATGATTGGCTCTTTCCACAAAGCAGAGGAATGATCCTTTTTTATATTTGACTAATGAGCCCAAGGAGAAGATGCGGGTTCGATTCCCACTATCCACCCAAGATAAAGTAATATTTTGGGAATAAAAGAAAGATAGTGGAAATGGCTTTTATCTTGTGATTTGGAAGAAGGGTTTCTCTGCGGCAGATGCAGCCATTTTTATGGTAAGAGAAAATGCCCTTTTTTTGAATAAGCGGTTCAAATCATAATTCGGTTGCATGATAGACATCGGTGTCCAGTGCTCGTTTGAGTAAGAAAAAATACCAGTTGAAAGAATAAGTTCGATTGAAAGTTTTTGATTCATCTTCAATATTAAAATATTTCAAATGTTTTCCCTTGACTTTGTCCGTGTTAACAAACAATTCAAAGTACCTCGACTTTTTTAGAACATGTCTGAGTCAAATAACAATGATTCGAAACACTTCTTTTGATTTGCCATTTCTTAAAATCTCTCTTCTAATTCAAAATAATGGTGTAATGTGTACACCCCACTGATGAGTAAATATTTCATAGTAGCCTCATTGAGGCTGCGGGTTCGAATCCCGCCAGTCCCGATGGAAGAACTAGCATTCTTATAGAAACTAGAACTCGTTCAAATTCAATTGAATTAAACATATGATACCCGAACTCATGCCCTATAGAGCATGTTATCCCATTTTTAAATTGGCATAGGATTTGATCTTGTTAAATTAAGTTAAAAAATTAATATAAGTTCATAATGAAGGTTCAAGTTTATATCTAATTACTCTTGAATAGAAAGGGAAAAGGGAAACACATTTGTACTTAAGTTTGTATTTTCTGGAGTAATGAAATTGCAGGAGGGAGATATTATAAAGGTACCTATATTTTCAACAAGGAAAATATTAAAAATATGCTCTTTCTCAATTTTGATTTTCATCTAAATTTTCTTAATGGAGCAATGAAGAGAAGACATAGGAGTTAGCAGTTAACTATTTTGGAAGAAGCATAAATTGTCCATGACATTTATATCAAATGACTAGGTCTCAGAATAAGCAGCCAAAAAAGAAAGACAGAGTTGAGTTATCCTTATTCTTGTTGTAGCATGGTAAAAGTTGAAACCCCAGCAAACAAATTCAAGAATCTACTTAGTTTTCTCACAAGTCTAATTTCACCATGACAAAAGTTTGACTTCACTACCAAAATTTATCTGCTAACAACACCATAGTCTTCAATTAATCACAAAATAATCATCCTCTATTTATGTGCACAAAAGAAAGATCATCCCTTGTCTCACAACAATGTCAACTCTAGTACTTGTTATTTTCTTGATCCATCAAACTTCTCCTGTCTTGGTGGAATCCCACAATTTCTCCTTCACATCCTTTGGTTCTGCAAGTTGTGGAAATGGAAGCAATCTGATCTGTTGGGGATCAGCAAATCCAGGCAGTGGGAGCCTAAACATCACACCGGACCAGCCCAAAGAGACAAGTGAGGTGGGAAGAGTTTTATTCAAGTATCCTGTGGCTATATGGCCAGCATCTTTTTCCACCACCTTCACTGTCAGGATTACATCCAATTCAACAGTATCCGGTGATGGAATGGCATTCATCATAGCACAGGATAATGGTCCCTCCCCATCAGAAAGTTTTGGTTCATACATTGGAATCATGGACCCTTCAACTGAAGGTTTTTGCCCCATTATCTCATGCTATGTTCTTTCAAAAAGGAAAATTCACTCTTGTTATTTGCTCTTCATTTTGAGGTTTACTTCTTTGATCTCTTGTTCTTTAATCTACAAATGCAGGTCGTCTTAAACAACTTGCAGTGGAGCTAGACACTTACAAGAATCCCCGTGAAATAGATAATAATCATATTGCAATCGACACTACCAGTCTGGAGCATCCAGTTGCAGTAAGAAGCCTCAGTGATATTGGGATTGATCTCAAGAGTGGGAGAAATATCAAGGTTAGAATTGAGTATGATGGATGGAAAAAAGTTCTTGACATTTATGTTGCATATGCAGGTGAATATATGGTGAATTTCTTGAGCCATAAGATAATCATGCAAGATACAGTTCCTCAGCAGGCTTATGTGGGCTTTACAGGTTCAACTGGCCATTTCCGGGAGGTCCATCAGGTTCTTGATTGGGATTTCACTTTGTATGAACTGTCAAAAGAATCTCTAGATCATGGGGTTACTCAAAACAAGATCAAAAAAGTGCTGAAGATTGTTGTCCCAACCATTGTGCTTTTATCAGTAGCTGTTTTCCTTTTTTTGGTAAAAGCTAAAAGGTGGCGAAAGGTGAGACTCGAGAGGAGAGACGACATTGAGATGCTGACGAAGAATGCAGCTAATGCTCCCAAGTTTTTCACTTATAAGCAGCTTTCAAAGGCCACTCGCAATTTCAGTAAAGAAAATCTACTTGGAACAGGGGGATTTGGAAGTGTTTATAAAGGAATACTATCTAATTCTGATACTCCTACAACAGTAGCTGTGAAAAAGATCAATGCAACTTCAAGCCAAGGTATTCCCTTCTTGAATCCCTTTATAAATGAGCTGCTAAACAAGATCAAGGGCCAGCTTTTCTCAAGATTATAATTGCCTCAAAATGATACCTCTTGATTGATCCTTATCATTTGATTTCAGGTCAAAAGGAATACTTAGCTGAAATATGCACAATTGGGAGGCTAAGGCACAAGAATTTGGTGCAACTACAAGGCTGGTGCCATGATAGAGAGCAACTACTACTTGTCTATGAATATATGCCCAATGGAAGTCTTGACCGATACATTGGCAAGGACTTTCTTGATTGGAAAACTAGATACAAAATCTTATCAGGGTTGGCATCTGTGCTGCTTTACCTCCATGAAGAATGTGACGATCCTGTAGTACACCGTGATGTAAAGCCAAACAATTTGATGTTGGATTCCGACTACAATGCTCATCTAGGTGACTTTGGTCTAGCAAGATTACTCAAAAACAATGCCTTTGTCACCACCATGGTGGCTGGAACAATAGGATATTTGGCACCAGAAGTTAGTTACACAGGACGAGCCACACCTGAGTCCGATGTCTATAGCTTTGGAATGGTGGTTCTTGAAGTGGTCTGTGGGAGAAGATCAAAGGGCATGATGGAAGAATTTAGCCTTGTGGACTATGTTTGGAACTTACACGAAAAGGGTTCGTTGTCATCGTGTGTGGATCATATGTTGAGAGGACAGTTTGATGAGGAACAGGTGAAGAGAACTTTGGTTGTAGGATTAGCATGTTTGCATCCTGATCTGATGCTTAGGCCTAGAATGAGGAAAGTGGTTCAAATATTTATGAACCCTGAGGAACCATTGATGAAATTGCCAGAATCAAGGCCTACTGAAGTGTGTTTATCTCTGCCATCTTCTTCGCCTTCGAATACTGCTACAACTGATCTTGGATCCATCAGAACTCCTGCTGCAGGTTCCATTGAAGATTCTCCAGATGAAATAACAATACAACATGATGACTATTATGTTAAGTAAATTTTGTTAGTGTAAAAGAGCTTTGTAGCTGCATCTTGAAGTTAAGTTGTCAAATAACAAAAAATGAAGCTAAGTTGGCACTTAGCATAATTGAAAAAGATTTAACATAATGCGTTTGCCGGGAGTCGAACCCGGGTCTATTGCTTGGAAGGCAATTATCCTAACCGTTGGACTACAAATGCATTGATGCCTCGAGCTTGTGAGTTAGAGGGGGAAGTAAAATTAATTCTTATTTATACATACCCTTATCTGGCATAATATGAGTCATTTTTAATATACTTATTGATTCAGTCTAAAATACGATTAATTCAACATAGGGTATATGAACTTTTAGTAGTTTATCGAATAAATTAATGAGTCGGGCATTTCCGGTCTACCAAACAAAATTGATGATTTCTTGATTACGATTAACTATAACTAAAGTTCCATTAAAGACAGTTTCAAGTGATAGAACCTCTTCATAGAATATAAGATGTTCATGAGGCTAATCTTGAACTTATGCAATAATTGATTCATTCCACTGATCCCCACCTAAATAACCACTTTGAAATGGGATAAATTCCCACTTGTTGTAATATTATATTAACTTGAAAGGGAAAGAGATAAGGACTGGTTTATAATTGTCAAAGTAAGTTCATAACGAGTTAGACAAATGCCACTTGCAGTCCATGTTTTGGCAAATACAGGAAGGAGAAAGTGTCAAAATTTTGTGGGTTGGCAATCATCAAGGAAGTAGGTAGTATTATAATATTTAATACTATTAAAAAAAATACTAGAAAATTTCGATTAAATTGCAGTTGGCACAAAAATAAACTTATACAGCTATCTAGGGGTGTTCACTGATTGGATCGAGTCGTAGGAAAAATCGAATTGAATCAATTAAATTTAATCAGGTGGGATCCAATTTAGGGGTGTTCACTGATTGGATTGGGTCACAGGAAAAATCGAATTGAATCAATTAAATTTAGTCAGGTGCTATTGGATCGGGTTTCATGAAATTGGATCTTCAAATCCGAATCCAATTTAGATCAAGTTGGTTCGGATCTGGTAATTGGGTATACTTATTCATTTTTTAAAAAAATTAGATATTATTTTGATTATATATTACATTCAATTAATGAAATAATTAAAATTTTAATTTTAACTAGGTAAAATATTGAAACTACTATATATACTATATGACCAAAATATTGAAACTAGTGTACTATATGACCATTTAAATATATATATATATATTATATTTTAATTTTTCATCGGGTAGTCGGGTCGGGTTGGATATGCAAAAGTTGGATTTGAGTCCAAATCGATTGTTAATTGATTTTAATCGAGTTTTACCCGATTGGAGCTGATTACCCGATTCAATCCGAACCAATTAAGTTGGTTTGATTCGGGTAATCAGGTTCATCGGATAAATCCGATCCAATGAACACCCCTATAGATATCTCATGTGTTAGGTATTGAATATTTGTATATATCTTCCTACTTTGGTATAGTATTATAAGCAATATTATTTTTTATTCTATCTTGATTGATAAAATTTATGGTCAAAACAGGCCTAATAATTTTTATAATGACTTTTTCCAGCTGCCTGGCCCCTTTCTGTCTCTCTCATTGGCTACTGTCTGAAACTAGAGACTTTCTTTATGCAAACTAACAAAAAACCAATGATTTTTCTTACTATTGTAGATAAAGGGATTATTCCAAATTAAATACCATTTCTTACATCTTTTCAAGATCCCAGTTTTCATCTTTATTTTCATGGCAGCCCCATTTTTGTCCTTTTCTATTTTCATTAAGTTTGGCTGCAAATAAAAAGACTTGTTATAATTTCAAGCTTAATTAAAGCATATTTGGTCATTATTCTAAAGTTCTAACAATAAGGAAGAGAACTAAGACTTTTTAACCACATATGTTGACTATATTCTCAGCAAGAATGTGAAGGTTGAGTTTGGATTGCAAAATTAATTCAGAAGTTAAGAATTTCAAAATCATAATAACAAATTCGTTAGGATTGTATAGTAATTTTCTAAAATTCAAGTCGCGTTGAAAGGATAAATAGTACACGAAATCATTTTAGATTCGCCTATAAAAATTTTGTGAGATTTTTTATTCATGTCATACTTATTATTTAATGACAATATCAATTTTTAAAATGTTAGTCAAAATGATGTACTTCACTATTAAGTTGATTGATTCAATCAATTTATTCTCATAAGCAAATCCAAAATTAGGCTTCTTTAATTTATTGTTGAGAAGTTGATAAGTCATTATAAAGAAAAACATTAAAAAGAACAGGATTGCCACAACTATTTAAAATTTATCTTCGAATACTTGAAGGATCCACATATTTTTATAATAGAGTGTGCTAATGGTAAGATCTAAATATCACCGGATTAGGTCCTGGCCCACCATAGTCGACCAGATAATGGGCTTTAGGTGAGAACTTAGATGGAGACGGGTCGAATCCTGCGATCAATCAGCACACATTAGGCTAGCCAAGGAGGTTTTTGGCTGTGGCACTTCGACACTTAAGTCAGTGTAAATCAACCATAATATAAAGCGGCATAGTGAGGGTCAAAGTGATGGTGAACATATCTTACTGAAGGACAGCAGTAGGGTATTTATAGTCTCTTGTGAGAGGTTGAAATGTCCATGATGCCCTCATTCATGCAATGAGGGTCTTTGTCTTTGTCCGAGGACCTGGTCTTCTTCTACCTGAAAACCTCCTCCAGGTGGCGTGTCCCCCTTCTTCCTGGGATATGGAGGAGATTCCTGCATTTAATGTGGAGGCATATTGGTGGTACAGTGGAGGCATACTTCATAAATGCGGAGGTACGCCGCCTGTCAATACATTTAATGCGACAGAGTGGTAATTGAGTTGCATTTAAAGTGACAGTGACCTATGGCGGGCAAATACTTCCCATTTCCCTAATCGACCTCCTATGGTCGAGATGGAGCTCCAACTGGGAGTCTCTTAGTGATGCTCGGATCGAAATGACAGATCTCCTAGGGCCTAAAGGCACCTTTGGTCGAGGGGTCCATCAACCATAATTGGGCTAATTGACTTCAACCTGGTCAACTGAAGCGATGCTGACAATCTGTTCTAGCTAATTAGCCCAGTGCATTTTTTGGCCTAGTCGAGTACTGTTGGGCTTATTGGGCTTGATTCACCTCCTTATATCAGGGTGGATCGTTTATTTTGATACGTGTATCTAATGTGATAGACAAATATTGTTATTTAACTATAAATACTTCCCATAATTATTAAAATATCAAACAGAGATAGTTATTGTCCAAAATATTTATTGTAGGACGACTAAATCTTATATTTACATAAAATAACTACCACACCACTAACATCGCATAATAATTTCATGAAAGTCATACATATTTTCCTTTCCATGCAGCTTCATTTGGTACTATTTCTTCCATTTAAATTATTCTTTTTACTTTTATCTATACTACTTCTTTTAGAGCTATGTGAATGAGTATGCTACTTGTGTTAATTGATTAATTTTTTTTTATATTATACCAATTATTTTCAAGCAACTTATATTATAAGGTCATATCATCATGGTACAATTATTTTTTTACATTTTATTAAATACACATACACCATACATCAAATATGCATTGATCAGAGAGACAAGCACTATTGTCCGGATATTTATTTGAGGACGACTGAAATTAAACCTTATATTTGAGATATATATATATATATTATATCTTAATTATTATTTTTCGCACTAAAGTATAAAATTCCTTTAATTGATCAATATTGAATGTTGACCACCCCAAATTAGGGATGTAAACGAGCGAGTCGAGTCGAGTCGAGTTTTGATAATTTTTTCAAGCTCAAGAATAGAAAGCTATGGGCTCGGAAATTGAGGCTTGACCTCGACTCGATTCAATTCATTAGGCTTGAACTCATAATCAAGCTATAGGCTCCGGTTCAAGTTTCGAAAAATTAAATTATTTTATAAAAAATTTTAAAATTAATATATTTTATTATATTTATATATATAAGTAACTTTTTAAATAAAAATATAGGTTCGCGAGCTAATTCACGAACTTGCGAACAAGAATGATCTAGTTCGAATTCGACTCAAAACTTATACGAACTTGGCTTGAATTCGAACATTTTTCGAGTCAATTCATCAACCTCGCGAGCTGATAAAAGAAAAATATTGGTATGGAAAATGGACAAATTTTGAAAATATAGGAATAGACAAAATGGACCACACAAGAAAAGCTGGCAGACTTTACGTTTCGTCGTGAAATGTAGAAGAAAAATCGTGTACAAAACTATAAAGTAGGTGATTAAATTTTGCCTTTATAACACGAGTTTGAGGATTCAAATTTTTCGTTTTTTGCTTTCCACGCGTAAGGCTTGTGCACTAGCCCTATGTGAACCCGATTTTATTTTCTCCTTTGGCACGACTAACCATGTCGATCCTTTGCTTGATAAATAATGTTACTCTGCAATGAAGGCCGCAATTTGCATACATTTTTAATTGTGTTGAGGAACGTAATGAATTTTTAATTATATTTAAAAAAATAATTAAAAGTTTATTTTAAATAGTATTGATATATTTATTTATATTTTAAAAAAGATATTTTTTATTGTAACAATTAAATAAATATTTTTTTATTATATTTTTTTTGGATAAAAATGAAATTGAGAATTTTTTTTATTGTAAGAATAGTAATAGAGTATATAAGATATATATGTATGTATATATTAGAAAATTGAGAAGTTTTGAGGATAATGAAACATAGAATAGAGTATTTTGAGAAAATTTTAGTGTTTTGGAAGGAAAATGGATGTACATTTAATTATATTTTTTCAAAATAAAATTATTTTACGGAAACATGACCAAACACTCCCTATATCTCTACTCATAAAGAAAGGATGTATTGACATTTGTTTAAAGAAATAAAATTATTTTAGAACTCCTGAAAATATCATAGTGATGTCAAGAATAATTTGCAAGAGCACCAATTAAACAAAAACAAGAATACTCTTATTTTCTGATGTGTATTGGTTTGTCTTACCCTTTTCAACAAAGTCTTTTATATGACTAAAGATCCCACTATTTGAAATTAGAACTGTCCACTAAGCCACTAATTATTTTAATACAATTGAATCAATAAAATGAAGACACGTGTATACCCATATTTCTCTTTCTTCGGTCATGGGACCGAGATTTCTGCATCTGAAGGGCTTTAGTCTCGGCTCGGCCTAGAAAAATGAACAAAAATCGAGCCGCAGCTCGGCTGCATCTTCATCACACTACACTCTTGTTTCCCTAGACTATTCCATGGCAACTTTGGTTTATTCAATTTAGTTCGACCATTTAACCCAATGTCATACTATCAGTATCATTATCGTAGCTCAACTAATTGTTATATTTCCATTGTTCTTTGCCAACTGCTTCGATTTGATATGACTCGGATTTTTATTCTATCCAATGCCTTCACCAGCATTATACCAGCACCGTCGGCTCGGTCAACTAATTCGGCTCGGTAAATTGATTCAGCTCGGCCATTTGGTCCATTTATATTTACAGCATCAGATATTTAACCATAAAGCAAAATAAAAAATAAATTAAAGAACAAGACAATGTTTGTATGGACCCGGTTTATCAGCATATCCGAGTCAGATTCCCCCGCAGGTCAAGTTTAATGGGTCCTTGCTATGGGCTCCACAGGCCCAACTTCACTTTGTCCATAATCACAATTAATTAGACTTATTTTTCACTATTTTCTTCTTTAAATCTTTTCACATCAAATCTCTCCATCAAATAATTTTTGACTTAATTTCATGCATAAAATATAAAATTAACAGTTCAAATATAATGAATTTCTAGTGTCCTCTATATAAGGATATAAACTAGTCGAGTCAAGCCCGAATCTAGTAGACTCAAGCTTTGCTCTGCTTGTCTATTAATTTACGAGCTCAAGCTTGAACTTGGTTGAGTTTAAACAGCAAAGCTCAAGCTCGGGTCTAGGGCTGTCAACTGGTCGGATTCAGATAAGATCTGTCATATCCGAATTCGAATCCGATTAACAAAATTAATATTCGAATCCGACCCGAAATCCTATAGGATCTTTGATAATCAGTATTATATCCAAATCCAATGGATATCCGAAATTCGATTAAAAAATTCAACTCGATTTTTTTCTTTTTAAATTTTATAAAAATATTGTATTTATAAAGTAAATATATGTCATATTGAATTTTTAACAACTTTTTATTATATATTTGTTCAAAGGTTAAATATTTTAATACTAAACTCATTTTTGACATTGTATTAATGTATAAATGAACTATTATATGTTATTATATTTGATATTTTATCAACATCTCTTTTATTTTTTAGGTTAAAAATTTATTATTAATAGTATAATATAGATGTTAATGTAGATATTAGGTCAATATAATATATAAATTTTATTTTAAATTTTTTATTAATATTATATATAAGAGTATTAATTTAATAAAAAATATTAAGGTTCGTATTCGGATCTTTAATGAATTGGATTGCTTAATTCCATTCGATTCACTTATTTAGGATTTTGAATATTTATAATCGGATATGATTCATCGAATATTTTAATCGGATAAAAATTTTAAAATTCAAATTGAATTCAGATCGAATTCGGATTAAAATCCAATCCATTGACTACCCTACTTGGGTTGCTAGAATAGATGAAGGTTTAGCAAGCCTTATTGCGATTAACTTGATAATGCTCATCATAGAAACGTAGAAAAGCTCGATTCGCATAAATTAGGATGAGCTCGAACTCAAGCTCGTATAGATTTGAATTAACTCGAGCTTATTTAGATTTAAAATAAAATCTATAATTATAATTTTTTTAAATAATTTTGTTATTTATTTTCTTAAAAATAAAAAAATTAAATTATTATTATTTACTTATCTTTATAAATTTTATTATATAAACCTAGATTATAATTATATATATATAAACAAAAAACTCATTTAGATCATGGCTCAAAGCGAACTTTTTGAGTCGAATATTATTGAATTCGACTTGACTTGACTCAAACTCGAAAAATTGAGCTGAATACAAGTTTTCATTAAGTTGAACCCAAATTATTCGTAAATTATCTCATCTCATTTACAGCTCGTACGCTTATATAAAATTGATAGTTCAAATTTAAGAAATTTCTAGTATCACACCTATATAAGTGAAAAAAATCAACCCCTCCAAGAAGTGAAACAAAATGAACAAGACTTGACTATGTTTATGTCCTAACAGTCATGATTATGACACATTACCTTTAACTTAGCCCATAACGTGTCAGTCATTATTTGGTCTTAAAATACCCAATTTTGATAAAATATTTTACCACAAGTCACATTCCACATCCCCATAATCCCTTCCTTTACTCCTTTTTCCACGCTCTCCACGTTGCCCCCCACCTTACATTAAAAACTCTTTTCCAAAATTTTAAACTCCAACCCCATTTGATATTTTAGTATAAATAAACATTAAGGGCCTGTTTGGTTTTATTTTTATTTTCATCATTTTTAAAATAGTGAAAACTAATTATGTGATGTGATGTGGAAATAAAAATATATTTGGATGAAATATTTGAAAATATAATGATTATATTAATTTTAATAGGTTGTAAGTGGAGAGAAATAGAATAATAAAATAGAGAGAAGACATATAAGTTGTTGGAGAATGTGTTTTAAAACAAAAATAAAAATTATATTAAGTGAAAATTTTTAAAAAATAATTATTTTTATTTTTAAAATAGTAAAACTGGTGAAATGGGATTTGTAAATAAAACCAAACACCCCCTAAGGCTCTAGTTGGTTATGTTTCCTCATAACAATATTATTCTATAAAAATATAATTAAATATATTTATATTTTTTTTTCAAAATGCATATTTTTCAATATATATTATATATTTTATTATTATTTAAAAAATCACTCAATTTTATTTTCATTCCAAAAATTTAATAAAAAAATATTAATTTAACTATTACAGTAAAAAATATCTCATCCAAAACATAAAAAAATACTAAAAAATAACTTTAACATTATCTAATAATTTTTTCTCCTAAAATACATAATAAACACATAATAAAAACCAATAAAAAATATATAATCATTATATACAATAAATAAAATAATTAATTGTAAATTAAATACAATTAAGACAAAAATTACTACTAGTCTAGCGTAGGTGACCAAGTCTACTACTAAGAGGTAGAAACTTAAATCCAACCCCATTAGTCTTCCTTTCTTTACTTCACTTTTTTCCACATCCCCCATCCCCCACGCCACCCCCGGGCACTTCTCTCCCTTCCCCCCCCCCCCCCCCCCCCAAGCCACCGCCTGATTATAAGGTAAAAGATCTCACCTTTCTCCTCCACTTCCAGCACCACCAATGGGGAACGGCGGAGCACTGTCAGATGGGGTGGTGAAGAAGATCATTCTATCCTACACCTATGTCGCCATATGGATTTTCCTTTCCTTCACCGTCATCGTCTATAACAAATACATCCTTGACAAGAAGCTCTACAACTGGCCCTTTCCGATTTCCCTCACCATGATTCACATGGCCTTTTGCTCTTCCCTGGCTTTCGCCGCCGTCCGCCTCTTCAAAATCGTGGAACCCGTCTCCCTCAGCCGCCGTGTCTACCTCTCCTCGGTCGTTCCAATTGGTGCTCTTTACTCTTTATCCCTCTGGTTATCAAACTCTGCCTATATCTACCTCTCGGTTTCCTTCATCCAAATGCTGAAAGCCCTTATGCCCGTTGCTGTTTATAGTATTGGGATTCTGTTCAGAAAAGATAGCTACAAGAGTAGTACCATGTCGAATATGCTTGCGATTTCTGTGGGAGTGGCCATTGCTGCTTATGGTGAGGCCAAGTACGATTCTTGGGGGGTTTTCCTGCAGCTGGGCGCTGTTGCTTTTGAGGCTACGAGGTTGGTTATGATTCAGATTTTATTGACCTCTAAGGGGATTAATTTGAATCCCATTACTTCGCTTTACTATGTGGCGCCGAGCTGTTTGGCGTTTCTTGCAATTCCGTGGGTGTTTGTGGAGTATCCTGTGTTGAAGCAGCGGAGCTCTGGATTTCAATTTGATTTCGTTATTTTCGGGACTAATTCTCTGTGTGCCTTCGCGTTGAACTTGGCTGTGTTCTTGTTGGTGGGAAAGACTTCAGCTTTGACCATGAATGTTGCTGGGGTTGTTAAAGATTGGCTTTTGATTGCCTTTTCTTGGTCTGTGATTAAGGATACAGTGACCCCATTGAATTTGTTCGGGTATGGGTTGGCATTTTTGGGCGTTGCGTATTATAATCACTGCAAATTGCAGGCTTTGAAGGCAAAGGAAGCACAGAAGAAGGCACAGCCGGCGGATGAGGAATCAGGGAAGCTGCTGGAGGAGAGGGAAGGGGATGGAATGGGGAGGAAGGGAGATTCACAAGCTTAACTGGAAAATTATGTATTTAGAAAAAGGGCAAAAAAAAAAAAGAGAAAAAAGAGTTTTCATTGGAATAAATGTGAGAAAGAAATCTGGGGTTTTGCTGGTATCCATGGATCTGGGATCTAGGTATGGCCACTGAAGGATGATATGTTAATGTGCATTATTTTGGTTATCACTGGTGCTGGTGTTTGAGATCCACCTTTCTTGCTCACAATGCCGGTTTATGTACTATTATCTTTGTTTGAGTAAAAGTAGTAAATGCAGTCTCATTCCATTTTTTTCCCTTATATTTCCTGTTTTTGTCTCACTAGACTCACTTCTACACTGGTTTTGACAACCCTTGTTCTATTATTATGGGCATCTGAAGCTCATACGAACTAACACAAACTCCATTATGTTAGAAAGATTTTGCAAGATTTCATCTTTTTATGTTATTCGGCTGCCTGCTGTCAATGCCGGGTTTTTTGGATCTTGCTTTGGAATAGATCAGATGTGCAATGGCTTGTGTGATACTAAATTTGTCTGTCTGACCCTTTCATGATTAAAAAAAGGAAGGATGTCAGGTGGCAACTTAGCAGGGGGAGTAGATAGGAGAGATATATGAGGGAAGAAATTGTCCAAAGAAAATTAATAAGGAAAAATTGCCCAAAGGAAAAATAAGTAGTTTTGTATTAAATTGACTTTATACTTTGACTAAATCTATTTTGAGGTCTGTTTGTTGCCTGAATGACACGGATGCACTAGCCTGTTTGGTGGTTTTAGCTGTTGGCGTTTGAGGAATTGTCTCTTGAAATACACTTTGGTAATAAAAGTGGAATTTATAGATTGTAATAGAATATCTTCTTGAACAAGAACTACTGTAAAAATACCATTTTTTTTGGTAATGAAGATTTATCTCCTGATGTTTGGCAGCCCAAATACAGTTAGCTGCTAGAAATGCTAATGAAATTCAGTTTGTCATCCAGTTCACTGCCCCGGATGGTTGTGATTGTTCGAGATTTGGATTCGAACTGTTCAATTATTTGGGTTCGGGTTCGATGGTTGAACAACAAACCATGTGGCCGTGATAGTTAAGGATCGTTTGGATGGCCGCGACTGTTGAATCTATAACCGTTCAAATGTTAAAGAAATGTTCAAGTGGTACGAAATGTTGGAATAGGTCACATTTTCTGCAACATGAGTTGTTAACCCTACCCTTGTCTGGCATAATATATGTACTTCCCTGTGTGTTTTCTCCTGCCAGCTACTGGGCAAGAGTAAGCAGTGAGCAGATTCCATTAATGTAAGTCCCTTTAAGTGGCAACAAGCATTTGGCTTAAATTTCTACTGCCTTAAGTACCTAATTTCTGTTCAGCATCTGTACCTGCTAATGAAATTACAGCTAAACTAATCCATGTGAGTAGTAGTATATGGAATTATTCTAGATTAGGTTTGGTTAAACTATGTAGATTATGTACTAATTTTGCATCAGAGTTGACTTGTATTTGCTTAAATTGTTGTAGACTTAAAGAACTCTATTTGGCTGGCATAGCTAGTGCAGATTCATCAAGCAATATATGTCTTAAAGAACTCTATTTGGCTGGCATAGCTAGTGCAGATTCATCTAGCAATGTATGTCTTGCTTGCTTGTAGGGGTTGAATATTCACTTAAAATAAGTCCAAGTTAGGCTTGTTCATGTATATAGATATGGTTAAATATTTAACTAACTTATACTCTGTACTCACTGGTAAAATTGAGTACTTTTTACTTACACCTGTAATTTGGAAGTGTACTTGCCTTGCCCAACTTTTCTGGGGTCATGTAGTAGAAATTTGTGTGGATGGCAACATTTTCAGTTTTTATGGTGGCAGTTTCTGCACACACCTAACTTAGAAATTGGCTGTTAATAATTGCACAATTTTTTTCCTGTTTTGATATTTTGAGAAGTGGTCCAACAATTTGACAAGAGTGGTTCAAAAGAACATGGATTTTGGAGAAGAATGGCATCAAACAAAGTCCCACTTAATCAACTATCCCATTTACAATAGTCAAATTGAGAAAGTAAGAAGACAGCTATTTTTACTGTTTATGAAAACTATCTTGCTTCATGCTCACAAATCACAACACTCCTTTCCTCTCTTTAACTTATTTGACTTAATTGTCAAAGATTCACTACTAGGAATGATAAAATAATCTCCAACTTCGAGATTTTCATGGGGATCCCTGAATTTGAGTCCCAAATTTAAAGAACTTTCCCCGTGGGGATGGGGATTGGGAAGAAATATCCTCGAGACTAATTCGGGGATGGGGATGGGGATTATACGTTTGAAAAAGTTGCAAAAAGGGTCTGCGTATCATGTTGGTGATTCACACACTGCAAGTGCGATTTTTTCTACCCTTTTGAAGCTATTTGGTGCCATAAAATGACATATTTGCTCTCCTATTACAATAAAAAGAAATGCCATCCATTTGATCTATTTTAAATGCATTTTTTAAAAAAATAACAAAGTCATTTTAAAAACAAAATAACAATTATTTAAACTAATATAATAAAAAACAATAATGAAAACACATTTTAAAAACAAAATAAAAAATGCAGTATGAAATGAAATGAACAGTATTACCTTGACGATCAGGTTGGGTTTAGCATCTACTTGTTTTAATATGCAAAAATAATTGGACAAATACTTTGCTTATGATGGAATATCCTAAAATCATCAAACGTGAAGAAGCAAAGTCGGATTAGAGCTCATATTTGGGGAGGATTAAAGGTTAGGATTTTTCGTCGTGTTGAGAGAACCACTTCAAAACAGTCAATTAGAAAAGAAAAAAAAAGAAAGCTTTGCCTTTCAGATATAAAGAAGGACAATTTAGTCATTTGATAAATTTGAAAAATATATAAATGGCTTGGGGAGAGGTACAACTTTTTCAGAAGTACAGAGGGTTATATGCCAATTAGAAAAATATAAAGAGTTTTCAGCTTATTAAACTCTTTACAAGAGGTAAACGGAGATTGGGGAGTAGCTCCCCTTCCCATCCCCGCTCGGTGCCATCCCTAATAACTACACACAATAGATAGTGGCCCAAACTACCCAACCAAGCGTAAATGGCATAAATTGGGCTTGGAGGCATAGCCCAAATTGGCTTATAACCATGGACTTTTACATTTCCCATCAACTTCTATATACTTAACTTGATTCGGTTATCTTGAATTGGCAAATCCAATTGGGCCGTCTTATTATCAGTAGCTCAAACTCCCAAATACAATCCAATTTGATTGACAAGAATATAAATAATTGAAAAAAAAAAAATCTTAAAAAGGCATATATCACACAGAAAATTTGACCCTTAGCAAAATGTTTGATTTCTTGAATCCAGGTGAGAGTACAGAAGAAGAAATATTATTTCCAGATTCTCAACAAGACTTGCAAGCAGGATGGCATTAGAATTAGCACCCCTCCTCAGCCTTGCCAACACTTTCCATTTGCAAATCCCTTTTAGTTGTTTGTAATCTATACCAAGAAGCACAGAGAAGAAACACCCCAAGATCAATGAAGTTCAACACAGCCAAGAGTCCACAGTAGCAATCAAGCCTGCCATTGTTGATGCTGTCCCCCACCCATGCTTTGCCACCACCACTGCCGCCTGTGGTCACATTCTGAACAATTGAAACAAGCAAACTGCTAAGGAAAAACCCGAACGAAAGAGTGGTCAGGCATAGGCCGGTGCTAATAGTTTTCATCCCCTTAGGTGACTGTGTGATGAAGAAATCCAACTGTCCACTGTATATGAATGCTTCTCCAGAGCCCACTAACAAGAACTGTGGGATTAATAAGAAAACACTTGAGAGGTAAAACCGCTGTGTTTTGGCCTATTTTCTTTGCCTTGGCAAGTCTCTTCGTTTCAGTTAGTGCTGCTGCTGCCGTGCCTAATGTGGACAGGAATAGGCCAATGCCTATTCTTTGTAAATTTGTGAAACCTGGTAAAAATGCTTCCAATGTGTGAATAATTTACAAGTTCTGAATGTGAAGAATACATCTGAGAGTGCTTTTTACCTGGTTTTCCTCTCCATTCTTTGGACAAGGGAATGATTAAAAGGTCATAAACTGCCAAAGTGATCAATATGGCTGCAACGAAGAAGACGGTTAGAGAGCCAGCTGGGGGAAATGTCCAATGTATCTGTCCATGGTAGAAGCTTGCTCTACCGAGAAGGTAATCATTTGTGCATATGTTGACCAAAATATTATAGTTGTTGCCCAAACAGGTAGAAGCCTGATCATCATTTTAACTTCCTCTACCTTTGTTATTGAAGAAAGTGTCCACGGATTTGGAGACCTACTATTGTTGTCTGTATAGTCTTCTTTTGTGATTATAGCAGCCTTGTCCAAGAAACTATAAATTCATAAACATGATGGTAAGTTCAAGAGCTTGGTTCGAGCTCTGAAACGAAGAAATTTTTGTTGAAGAATACTTACTTGAATTGATCTAGTGATGAATTCTTGACGATTCTGCGGTTGTTTCATACAACAAAGTTACATCCTTAGGAACCTGAAGACCCCTCTTTCTTACAGCAGCCACAATGACTTGAAGAACGTGGATTATAGGGCTTCCTGAGGTTTTCTTGAATCTTTTCTTGGGGGTTCCAGCTAAAAATATCAAGATTGCAATAAACATGGATATAGAAAAAATCCCATATCCAAAAGTTCTACCAACTTCATCTTGAACATACACAAGAACTGTAACTGCCATCAGGGTTCCAAGGCTAACCAAGAAAAAAAAACCTACCAAAGAAGAAGTTCATCTGTTTTTTCTCCATATCATCACTCTCATCGAACTGATCGGTACCAAAACCCAATACACTTGACTTTAAACCACCAGTCCCTACTGCTATTACATAAAGAGATGCATACAGCATCGCCATTTGGAATGCACTCGTTTGTTCACATTATATGGTTGTCGATTTTGCATGGCAAGGAGGTGGACGAAACTGTGGAAGCCGAGTTGATATAGCTAACAACATGTACCCTGGTTCAAACTTTATGCTTTGTTATTATCATTTAAAAGAAAAAAAGATAAATATGGTAACATTGTGATAATAATTTGGAATTACTTACAAGGGTCTGCACAGATGCAAAAATTCCAACTGTTCTATATCTTCCCAAGAAAGACTCTGCTAGAAAACCCCCCAGCAAATATAGGAGAGAACAAGTTCCCGTGAATCTGTAACAGTGTTGGCAGAAGTAGCACTTGGGAGATGCATTGTTCCTATGAGGTACGTCACAAGGTTTACTGTTATTACCATCGTTGATAGCCTCTCACAGAACTCAATTCCTTTAAAACGTGAGGGGAGTTTTAGAGAAAACGGAATGCAATCAGTTTATGTTTATCCTAACTACTGTATTAACGCAGATATAAACTCAACATGAAACTGGATCACCACACCAAAGATTAGAGTAGCAGGTAACCAGCCTCCAGTTTTACACTTATTGGCAGGGGAACCTCTGTGGTCTACAGCACCAGCTGCAAAACAAACCGTCTTTTCCTCTTGTTGACACATTATGTATACCAAGAATGTTATCAGAACTTTGAATTGTTATCATCTGGCTACAACTACATACTTGACAGTTCAATGATAAAGACCACATCATTTCTCTGAAATTCAGTTAAAGATCATGAGCCTCTTCTCTCTTTCCCTCAAGTTGCTGGTTACACTTTCCTGGATTTCTTCCTATATATATATATATATATATGTATGCCAAACCAAACGATTTCAATAGTCTTCATAATTATTTCAAGAAATGGAAGTAGGATTTTTCCTGTAAGGCATTATCAGTTGGTTCAGCATTGATTTTGATTTGAAAAATCCTCAAAATATTCAAAACCCTTACACTAAAATTCCATTGCTGTCCCACAGGAGCAGCTCCATTTGACAATTTCATATTCCAATGCTTTAGCCAGGACTGTGTTAAACTAAGACGCCAGCAAATCTTTTTACTTTATATTGTTTGTGGCGCTTGAAATATTCATTTTAGCTCTTAATAATGGAGCTTCTAATTGTCAACAGATAGTTGAAAAGAGAACATGAACTGTATCCCAGGGACTACAGTTTAACATGCATGATTGATTTGCCCAGAACATGGATTTAGACTTTTGACACTTTTTTCAGTGGGACAGTCTATTAGCAATAATACACCCATATATGCATGATAACTAAGAGCTCCGTCCAATAAACAACCAGAAGGGCACCACAGTTCCTTGTCCCTGGCTCTGTCATTAGTCCTTGTTGTTGCCCTGATATATATTTATTTCAATTCTTGGAAATTATTGAAAATCTTTCATTTATATTGTTAAGATTGCTTATATTGGAACTAGTTTTCGGCATGCAAAATATTGCAGGACAAATAAATTGTGTCTTCAAGTCAGTAACTTAATTGCAAAGTTTATATATAACTATGTTGTCTGAAAATACAATGTATCATCGACTTGATCCAGTCTGTCCGTATGAATGCTACTACATATTCAATGACAATCTAAGCTCTGCTAGCTGACCAGAATACTTCCCCCAAACGACGTCATGTTCATGTCAAATCCTGCAAAAAAGATCAAACAAGCATGTCATTCTTCAAGAAAGATATCTAAAGAAGATGAAAAGGGAAATGACTAGAAGGATCAGTGGCAACATACTGGATAAACTCAATGTTGATTCTAGCATCAGGGGAACGCGAAACTGCAGCAAAGGCATCATTTGACATCACTATAGTAGATGGGCACGGCCTTCTTGAGCAGAAATCCACCACCGTTACATCAACGTTGCCCCCTCTGCAGGGCTTATTGCTCCCACTCAGACACCTCAATCTGTACCGCCGGCCACAGGCGGCTCCATTATCCCACAGCCCCTCACTCACCTGAACAAACAGGTTCCCTGATGGGAACTGGCCTGGCCTATTGCCATTACACTTAGTAGCTGCACAAGATTTAGTACAAATTGTCAGAAACGTAGACTGCATGAAGTGCTACTATGTAATAAGTTGCATTCGTTGTAATAACTATAACATAAAGTAATCAGATAATCTGTATGCATATACTTACGTGCGTATGGAGGATCATAGGAAGTAGCTGTGCCAATATCACCAAGAACTAGACTGATTTCTTTGCATGATATACTTAGGACTATTGCAATGACTAAGCTTAGTAAACCCATGTTGACAGAGAAAACCAGGAAAAAGCACAAAGTATTCTTAATTATTATACCAGGAAGTTGACAATTCTGCTTCAAAGGCTTCAAGTTAAGCCAAATTTATAGTTGGGAATGTCGGTTGTGGACACGCATAATCTAAGTTCATAAACCAATAGTTACTTAGATTCATTGTAACATTTTCACAAGCACGTTTAATGCTAATAAAGTATGATTTTTTGGATCAAATCAAAACCTAATTCCCTCTTTGTTTCTTTGATCAAAATTGTCATTATGTGTTTGTGTGTGTAAATCCATGTGCTGAAATTTATGTGTGGTGGGATACTTAGTTGGTTGATCCAATTGATTAATTATTAACACAAAAAGTGCGCACATATAATAGTGGGTTGATTTGTGTTTATCCATCAAGAATTCTGTGCCAAATTCTCTACCCAAAGAACTTTATACCAAGATGGTCGATCTTTATGATCAATCATATTTGTGCATCAAGATTTGTACATCATGTTACATGTTTTTAATTCGATAAGGGTTATCCAAAACTTAGTTCACTGCAAAATAATAAGCGATAATATAAAAATTATCATTAATAATAAGTTTTAAGTGATAATAGGTTTTATTTTGTCATTCATGATATTTTTTAAGTGACAATAATTTTTATTTTATTAAATATGGCTCAATAGTGACAAAAATCAATGTTTTAAGTTGCTACCGTTGATAATTAGTGATACCCTCATAATGACAACCTTGTGACAATACAAATTATCACTGTAATTTGTAACAAGATTCTTATTGATACTAGGTTGTCTGTCATCATATGCGTGTGTAATTAGATGTTAATGGTGACAATTTAAACACTATTTTTATCATTATTTAATTTGTAAAAATCATTAAAATAGCAAAATAAAATCTCTTGTCACCTAATATATATAGAAATTTCTTTTTCTTTAAAAGGAAAACAAGATAAATAGTCAATCTCTTAGTACATGAGGAGAATCGACCTATTCCTGATTATTTTTTCCTTTTTTCTCTGTCTTTTCTTCCATCCAAACTAAAAACAAGATCATTTTATATCATCTATTTCATTTTCTATTTCATCTCTTATTCTATTTTGGATATACCACACGTGCACTAAATACTTTTTTATAAAAATAATTTATTGAAAATCAAATATACTTGACATATATATAAATACATATCAAGTTGAAATATAATATAAAATAAAAAAATGAAATAAATGATCCAAAGTTAAATAAGATGGGGGTTGTTTCCCAAATCTTCCAATTCCTCCCACCAATTTCATCCACACATTCATTTCCTTACGCTACATTTGGATCAAGAAAAATAGTAAGAAAAAAATAAAAGAAAAATGCAAAAATCTAATATTAAAGCATATAATTACATCGTTCGAAGGACGAAAAAAAATTTCTTTGACATCTTCTACATTAAAATCCCAAAACCAAACATAAAGTTAGGGTTCACACAAGGATATTCTTTATCCCATGATCAAATCCTGCAGATTTCCCATAGATTACTTTTATTTATATACATAAGTGGGCATGACATAAATTCCTGCATTTGTTACTCTTGCAAATAAAAATTAACATTTTCCCACGCATTCATTGTTATATTTTTAAGGATGATATCATGTTAGTCATGAAATAATTTAATTTTTCTTTAATTTTTCACTTTATGATATATTAGTTTAATTAAGAAGATGCCATCATCAACATGATTAATTATCTTTTCAGAAATTAGAGGCTTAAAGTCACACGTAAACTATGTAAATTTAATTGCTTCCACTAAAGTGAGTTCATTCGTAGTGCGCCAAAATGTAGTACGGATAATATTAGGAAACTAATTATACAATTGACTCAATCCTATTTTTGTCAACAAAAATTGACCATTGATTTGAGTGGGTGCACTTGACTTATATAAGTCGTGGAAACTTCTTGCTTGTTTTCTTTAAATAATTATTGGATCCAAATTTTATTATGCAACTTGTTAGGGTTAGTATTATTTTGACTATGTATGTTGTGGATCTCTATTTATTTGCAGATGCGCTTATTTAGAGAATTTGTTCGAGTTATGAAAGTGATTAGATTTCATTTTTTGTCATTGGTAATGGTATTTATAATATTTCAGTTTGAACGTTGCACTGTTTCATTTGACAGTCCATCTTAAAACTTTCTACTGCTTCAGGATGATTTGACTAATGTGTCCTTGCGGGTATTATAGTCATTAATGAATTAATTATTAATCTTGAGTTTACTCCTACTGAACATGTGATATTGGCAACGAGAATAAGCACTCATTTTATCTTGATGCTTGTGGAGCGAAAATGAGATTAAACTGAATTTAGATGGACCTCATATTCATAATTTATTTTTTGTAATAGATGAACATTATTACATGTAAATACGAGTGCACAATCGACATGGGCTCTAATTTATTTCTCCTTAAGTCATAACAAATACGTCTTTAAATTTTTTTTCAAATTTTTTTAAAAATAAATGCATATTTTTACGCAAACCTCAACAGTCACTTGTTCTAATTCTACATATTGATCGAAGTGTGAAATGTATTAAGTTGATTGTTTCTTGATTATTGATTGTGGAGTTAATTGTTGATTCATTTCTTGATGTACATAATTATGTAATTATTACTTAAAAATAAAAAAACACTGATAAAAGTTCAAGACAAGAAGATAATTTAAATTAATTTGGGCACTTTACGGCATGATAAATATTGAGATTGTGCTGTAATTATAAAGTAGTGGCTGCTCAACATGTTACACACACACACATTAATTATCTACTTAATTAATTAGTCTAAAAGTTAAATTAATAACGATAATAGTGACTTCTTGCTGGATCTCACAGCACAATAAACTGCTAAATCAACCACCGCCGCAATTAAATTTTTTTTAAAAGAGAGCATTACAGATGATAAAATATTATATTTTTAGCGAAATAATATATTTTTATTCTTAAATTAAATAATTAAAGTACAAACTATACACAAAACATATAAAGTGCACAACACACTTATTACGGGTCGAACACAAGACTTCCCACCTAATAAAAGAGACAGATACCACTTAAATTACAAGTCATCCCACTTTAATTACAGAGTGACACTAAATATACATGATGAAAATAATAAAAAAAGTAATTATTTAATTTC
Source organism: Jacaranda mimosifolia (assembly GCA_018894105.1). Taxonomy (NCBI): domain Eukaryota; kingdom Viridiplantae; phylum Streptophyta; class Magnoliopsida; order Lamiales; family Bignoniaceae; genus Jacaranda; species Jacaranda mimosifolia. Next base: position 830,949 of record CM032127.1, read on the forward strand.
TCTGGTTAAAAAGTTCTGATGGATCAAATCGTAATCCATATTAATTGCTTTCGGGTCAGTGGAGTATCCAATACATTGGTCCATATCTCATCTCAGGGAATGAGAATCCACTTTATCTGCCAGACGAATTAGGGCCAGAATTTAGTATTCTTCGATCCGGCGGCTAAGGCCCCGTTTGGTTTCATTTTCATTCCAATTTTTATTTTCATCATTTTTAAAATTTAAAACATTAGTCAGCGGAAATACGTTGAAAATGAGTTTGTATTTGAATAAATTGTTGAAAAAATAATGATTATGCTGTTTTAGTAGGTTATAGGTGGAAAGAGATAGAAATAATGGAATAGAGAGAGAAGATTTATATAAATTATTGGAGAATATGTTTTGAAAATAAAAATAAAAATAAAAATAATATTGCTTGAAAATATATATGTAAAATGTAATATATTTTATTTTTAAAACAGTAAAATATAAAAAAATGGGCTATAAAAATGAGACTAAACGGGGCCTAAACCATCTTGACCATTATCCATACTATATAAAAAAGAAAGACTTTTTAAACACTCAAAGTGGCAGTCACTCCATACTACACCAAATTTTGCTTTACCAATTATACCCTCAATTTTCAATTCAATTTCAAAAGTGAATTTATCATTTAATTTAAAATTGAAAACATAAATAATATAGTGAAAACATAATAACAAAATTTATGGAATGTATAGGTAGATATATTTAATAATTTTGAACTTTTGATGTAGAAATAATTTGCTAAATATGAGTTTATATTGATGAATAATTACTATTGTATGCTATTGATTTAATTATTGTTAACATTATATTATTGCTAATATACACAATAAAAAACTAAATACTTTATTTATTAATATAATTTAACATCAATAATATGATAAACTAATATGCACACAGAGATGGCGTGTCATTAAGATAATATAATTTAACATCAATAATATGATAAACTAATATGCATGCAGAGACGGCGTGCCATATACACACACACACACACAAAGAATCCCACTGTATAGTGTAACTTATTATATTTTATTATATATTCAAAAATCTGCACTAAATATATAAATATTTATTTAAATATACATACATTTGAATAATTTGGGCGTGAATTACTCACACTTAACATTATTGTGTCAAAAAATACAATCATAAATAAGATAGAATATTATTGATAAAAAATCAATTAAAACTAATGTAATTTATTCGACGCGAAGGACTTATACACACACACACACACACACACATACATACAAATTCTAACAAAAATTAAATACGTAACATAATAAGATCACATAAGACAATTAGGCAATTCAAAGCTTTTTGTGGTGGTTCACACTACACAGTATGTATACACGCGCACAATGATGGCTGATGATTTTTTTTGACTGCTATAGTGTGTTTGAACACATGATATTGAATTATTGATCATAACAAGTCATGATCATTGCCCCATTTGAAGCACCTTTTTTTCTTGCTTTTTTCAGCAAAAATTTAAATTTTGGTGAGTACAGATTTGATCGATAAATGGGTAGAGTTGGGTTTTGACTTCCACCACAAAAAATCCTAAAGAAAGTTAATGTTAGAGCACTTTTTGAACTAAAGTCCAATTTCTAGGGCCCGTTTGATAATTTGTTTTCTAGAGGTATTTTTATTTTTTGGTGAAAAAAATAGTAAAAAGTTAATTATAAATGTATTTTTGAAAATGAAATATTATTTGAAAATTTTGTTTAAAATGTAATGATCATATAGGGTTAAAAATGAGTTGTATTTAGAAATTTTGTATTAAAAGTCGTGCAAATGTGAGTAGGAGAAAATAAAAAGTAAAAATAGAGAGAGTGTGTGTAATAATGTGTTTGAGAAAATGTGCTGAAAATAAAAATGTATGTGAAAATAGAGAAAAAATTGACAGCTTTCTATTTTTATTTTTAAAAGAAAATGAAAAGAGACTTTGAAAACAAAATCAAATGGGCCCTAGGTAAAAGAAAATGTTTGACATTTGGGATAAGCTTCAATTACGAGAATTCAAACTCAACAACATAATTAATTTCATAAGGATGGAATTATAAGCTAGTTCAAAAATAATGACAAATACATTGTACTTCACTACTTGACCCAAAAAAAGGTAAAAAGTTTCTATTAATTCTTTATTTTTGAAATTACAATAAAATTAAATATAACATATCTGATTTTTCGACAGAAATTAGATCAATCTCTTTTATCATGCGAAATTCATGAAATCAAGAAGATATCGGCCTCAAACTTGCCACATATGCATCCAAGAATTTCCCCTTTTCTAGTAAAATGTCTCTTGTTTCACTTCTTTACGAATCATTAGAAGTACGTCATATTCTGCACATCAAATTTATAAGAAATACAAGTAAGTATACCGATTTGAGAACTCAAAAAAGAAAGAAAAAAAAAAACTAATTAAAAAAGTGTATCTATATTAATTAGAGAAAGAAATTAAATAGAATTAATTCAAATTGATTGTAATTAATTGAATGAATATTAGTATATGTACTGGATATATTCGATGTTGATTTTTGCATGGGGAGAATATGAGATAGTGGCAAAAGCGTCATTTGACATCACGATGGTGGACGGGCATGGCCTTCTGAAGCAGAAGTCTACCACCGTCACGTCCACCGTACCGCCTTTGCATGGCTTATTCCTTCCACTTAGGCATCTCATTCTGTAGCGCCGCCCGCACGCCGCCCCATTGTCCCACAGCCCTTCGCTGACCGCCGCAAACAAATTCCCTGCCGGAAATTGATCTATTCTATTACCACCGCACTTAGTGGCTGCACCAAAGTCAAAACAACGTTATTCGAAATTAAGTCATTTATACCTTGTAGATATACATACACGATACATACATATGATATGTATGCGTACATATGTACATACATATATATGCATACATATATATATAATATATATATGAACTTATAGGCCGTTTGAATTTGTTTTATGGAGACATTTTCATTTTTTGGTAAAAAAAAATAGTGAAAAATTAGTTATATAAGTGTTTTGAAAAATAAAATATTGTTTGGATGTTCTGTTTAAAATGTAATCATTATGTAGGATTAAAAATAAATTGTATTTAGAAAATATAGTGTTTTGTATTAAAAGTCGTGCAAATGTGAATATGAGAAAATGAAAAGTGATTAAAAGTGAAAGTAGAGAAAAAGTGTAAGAGTTTGTCTGAAAGAATATTTTAAGAATGAACAATGTCTGTGAAAATGAGAGAGAATATGAAAATAAAAACAAATGGACCCTTAGCACATGATTATTTTGAAAATGAATTACTGTAGACATCCATCTTATCTAAAAATTTAAAGCAAAAATGATCTTGCAATATTAATATAGTACAAGCGATACATCACGAGTGCATGGCCAATTCCAAAAGACAGAGATCCTAAGATAGAGATTTTAGATATATACTACTTTCATGACTATGTGTATTTTAGAATTTGAAAAAACTATTAAATTGAAATACTAATGAAATAAATTCAAAAATGTTCTTTATTTATAGTACTGTAAATCCATGATTCATTTTCCGGAGCACCCTTTGCCCACTCGGGTCATCACCAACATAGCCGTTAGACTTTAATAATATAACATGCCTGATCAAGTCACGTGGTTTATTAATTATTTTAAATGATAACTATATAAGTAGGTTTTGTCAAATATATATTATCCCAACATTAATTTCTGCTTTCAACAATATCACACTATATACTCTAGGCGGATCTCATGAGATCTATGCCGACCATAGAAATCAAATGAAGATCGAAGGACCATTGATCAATTCATGTTGGGGCATAGCAGCAATCTCCCCTAGTGCCATTCCCGAACCTGGATTGTGCCTGAATTCATATCGAACCAGACCCTTCTTTGTTTGAACTGCTCCCACACACGTAGACCAAAAGATCTCACTTGTCTTGAACTGGAACAAGTACATAGAGGAAGTGTATACACAGGGGCACTTTTAGATGAAATTCCTTTTTTGCCCCTAAAATCTCCAACTTATGTTCAATGTCCAAAGGTAGGAAGAATTAAATTGGAAATTAACTTTATTGACTTGGAAGTTGGAGAGTTTTTCTTCAACAATCTTAATTTATTTTTATCTTTATATAATGATTGAACTAACAAAAGTACTAGCCAAAAAGTTCAATTTAAACTAAAGAAAATTCCAACAACTTACATCAAACATAGGTCTATAACATTATTAGTTAGGACTCTTTGCATACACACAAATTACATGATCATGCAACAAAATATATGCAATAGTTACTTACGCGTGTATGGAGGACCATAAGACGAAGCAGTGCCAATGTCTCCAAGAACTAGGGTTATAACTTGTACACACCATGCTAACACCATTATTGCCCTAACCAAATTACCCATAACTAAAAACTCAAAAGTCTATATGAATGCTACTTATAATGTACTTGTGTGTGTGTGTGTGTGTGTGTGGGTGGGTGGGTGGGTGTGTGTAGGAAATATATATATATATATATATATGCATATGTATATACTTGCACTAATCACGCCCATATACAAGAAAAAGTTGCACACAAACCACCTTTATATATAGCAATGGAGAGTGTGAAATGGGAATGAGAATCATGAGCTCAATTTGACTATTTTTTTTGTCTTATTGCATGGCTGCTATTTTAGTGTTCTAGATGATGAGCACCTTAGAAAGTCCTGCCATATTAGATTTTGTGGGGAGCACTTTCGAGAAAAAGTATTTGTGCATGAAAAAGGAACTAGAAGAACTAATCAATTTTCACTTATATTCTTGTTGAAGTATCTTATATGTATATGGTTGAAGCATATCACAATCGAATCGATTCTCAGTCCAAATGGAGCTAGCAATGGGTGAAGAGATATCTTTTGTAATTGGATCAATATATGTAGGGAGATGATTAAGGTGACATATGTATGTAACTTCGACTTCTCAAAATATTACCATTTGATAATTGGTTTGGTGCGGGCACTAGTTTCACATTTATAATTAGGGTTAATTGCAGTTAGCTCTTCAATGTATGGCCTTCTTTGCATATTGCTATCCAATCATTGTCGATGTGTAATTTTACTATCCAAACTAGTTAAAATGTGCTTTAATACCATATTTGCTCATTTTCAGTGGAATCTAATAAGAATATTCTGTTTTCTTTAGCGCATGTGCCCAATGCTTATTAGTCGGATTCCACCGAAAATGAGTAAATGTGATGTCGGCGCACATTTTAACTAGTTCATATGGTAAAATTGCACATCGATAATGATTGGAGGCAATGTGCTAATGAGGCCATAGGTTGGAGGCCCGACTACAATTAACTTTTATAATTATATGTATTAGATTTGGATTCAAATTCAAGCCACTTTAGACACTTATATAAAGAGGGAGGGGGGGGGGATGTAGATTGAAAAATCTAAAGCTATTAAAACATTACACGATGGACATTTAGATAAAGTAGTGGGTGCTAAAGCGAAATTAATTACAAAAGAGGAAAAATTAACCATTCCAAATCAAAGTATTACAGCATCGTAGGTGGAAAAAAATAGAAGTTGTGTGCTTTTGAACTCATATTCCAGCTCTCCACCTCAACTAGTAAAATTTTGAGGCCAAAAAAGTAGTTATTAGTCTAGATTCTTATTTGTTATGTGCAAACTTTAATTGGAATCATATAAAGAATTATGCAATTTAGATTGATATATTCCCCTCACTAGTGGGTTTTTTGACCTAAGAGTACATAATTAGGGATGAGGAAAATTATGGGATTAATGGAGAGGTAAGTGGACAAAGTGGTCAACCACATTCTCTAGCACAAGTCTAGTGGATTGCCCTTAATTATGTTGATTATAGGATACTAGTCATTGTGGTACGCTATCCTTACGTGCATATTAATTTATCATATTATTTATTGATACTAAATTATATTAATAAATAAAATATTTAATTTTTGCAGTGTATATTAATAATAACATAATTTTAACAATAACCACGTCAATAACATACAATAGTAATTATCCATTAATATAAATTAATATTTAGCAAATTATTTCTACGTCAAAAGTTTAAAATTATTAAATATATTTACCTATACGTTCCATAAATTTTGTTCTTATGTTTCACTATATTATTTGTGTTTTTAATGTTACATTAAGTGATAAATTCACTTTTGAAATTAAATTGAAGATTATGAGTGTAATTGGTAAAGCAAATTTTTGTATAACATGACGTCACCGTCACTTTAAATACGTAAAGAATCTTTCTTTTTTATATAGTACAGATAATATCCACTAATCGAAGTTGTCCAAATTAATATATGTTGCATGCTATGCACCAGTCACTATAGCCACACATATTGCAAGAAAATATACAACTTGGAATTGTTATTTTAATCATACAATGTTTGTTGTCATTTCCAACTGGAAGCTGGTATCTTAGCAAGTATGACGTCCGCCGGGAAAGGCCTCGACTGTGGGCAATAACAAGGGCGTGTCCTTTTATGGTAAGACACTTGCTTCGGTCAGGATCAAAGTTTAGGCTAGTAGACTAATCAAAGCCAGAAAACTAAACTTAAAGAGGAAAAAATGCCAGAAATCTAAACTAAAAGAAGGAAATTATTAAAGAAGAAAAATCTTTGTAAGAATATTAAAAATCTTTCTGTTGCAGAGGATCCTATTACAGGCAACTGCAGAACATACTTGATTTTTAATAAGTCGGAGATGGTGGCGGAATAGTAAAGTAGCGGATATAGATAACTATTCTTAAAGAAAGAAAGATAACAACTAAAAAGATAATAAGATAAATAAGAAGAAGAATTTCTAAAATAGAAAGCAACATTATTATTTCACTCCCCACTTCTCGATATCAAACTGAACAAAATTCATCCCTTATATAGAGGGAGAATTGACACAGTAATAATAAAGCTGGACAAACGACAAACTTATAACAGTGTCCTATTAGACAGCTAGTACAATAATTGACACACCTTTTGACAAAATAAAAGCAAAGGACAATAATTTAAAAAGCAAAAGTAATACGGGTAAAATAATATAAACAACTTTAACACTTATGTCAAAAAGCCAGCAGGATAGGGACCAAAGACCACAGTTGATAAATTCTGTGGTGGAGTCTGACTCAAAGGGTTATCCAGATTGAGCGTGATTTCTGCTATTTCCAACCACTGACTTTCCAGCTCAAAAGGGTCCTGTGAGTCTTGTGAGTCCATTATGATGTCTTCATCAACTTTCTCTTTTCCTTTGTTAGATGAAGAAGCAACAATAGTGAATGGCGGAACAACAGAAAATGAACAGGGAATCGTAGCAGCAACACCTTGGGAAGAGTTATTGTGAGACAATGAATTCTAATTAGTATTGAAATAAGTCTTTGAAACACCCCACATATTTTTTGGTGTAGTCCTTCTGAACTCCGTGTGGAACTGCTCAAAGTATGCCCTTGCATCATTCTGTAGTTAGATTGCATAATCAATAGGCATTTGTTCCCACGGTGCATCATCTTCAAATCTGGGACAAATATGTGGAGGGACTATAGAATTCTGCTCTGCCATTTTTCTCTGTAGTTCTCTGATCTCAACTCCATGATCATAGAAATCCTTATAAAGAAGATAAGGAAACACACCATATTCTTGAACTGAATAGAAATATGGTAGGTTATGGATGTGAGGAGAACTTTATCTTGAAAGGATCAAAATAACAGAGACTCCTAGATCAGATTTTCCTGTCTGTTTGATTTGAATTATCTTAAACAATCTCATCTAATTAGATAAGGGGTAAAACCATTCAAGAAATGCTCTAGCACAGGGATTATCATCAAAGTCATCGAACCATCCACTGTGTAGTTCAGCTATCCACTTGATAGATTGCTCAACCGGGAATTCCACCGCAATCTTTCATTGTTCAAGCATGTACCAAAGCATACAAAGTAGTTCTTTGGAAAACATGAGATGAAAGGGATTAGAAACACTGAACAATGTGAAGAATGGATAATTTGGATGAAATCCTAAACCTCCAAATGTGTGAAGTCCAGTTTTTCTGACAGTAAGGGATTGATACTTCAACATTAACTCCTTAGCTCTAGACTTAATGGTTTTGGTTTTGATGAGGTCAAATAGTTCAGGAGGAAGGGTTTCCAAAGGAAAATCTTGGAAGGCAGAGACATTTGTGAAAGGTGTTGGAGAAAACATGCGGATAATGGGAATATGGTTTCTGGGAATCTTAGGAAGTTTAGGCTTGGAAAGAAGATCTGCAAGGATATTGTTTTTCCCTTTGATATGATTAATAGTAAAGAAATATTGGGAAAACCATTCTGCCCATCTAAGTAACTGAAGAGGAGGAACGGAATGTGGCTTGAAACTCAGCATCTTAGGGAAGGCGTTCATATCCATCTCAACAAAGAAATGATGGCCAATAAGATGAAATTGAAACTTTTCAATACCTTTCTTTACTGCCAAAATCTCCTTGTAAGTAGAGTGGTAGTGTTGTTCTGAAGTTTTGAAAGAACCACTCTTAAATCCACATACATTTCTCTTTCCATCCTTTTCTTCAATTAGAACTGTAGCCCAAAAAGTATCACTAGCATCTATTTGGAGTATCCTTTTCCCGTCTGAAGGAATCTGCAAAGGAGGAAGCTTTTGAATAATGGCTTTCATAGCAACAATAGCTTTTCTTTGAGCATAAGACCATTGTGGGGGATTTTTCTTCAGCATATCCTGTAATGGTCTTATGATAGATGCTAGCCTTAATATAAAGTCTGCTGCGTAGTTGATAACACCAAGAAACTGCTGAATCTGCTACTTAGATTCCAAGTCATCAGGAAATTTGAGAAGTTCAGTGGCGATATGTGGCTGTAGAGAGTACTGTCCATCCTTAATGAACATTCCCAAGAACTCAATTTCATTCTGCGCAATGGTCATTTTCTTTTCTGAAAGCATAATACTATACTGTCGAACCAACTCCCCAAAACGATGCAGAAGATGTGAATGAGTCTGTATATCTTCAGAAAACAAAAGAATATCATCAATATAAATCAAGGCGTTTCGGAGTAATGGCTCAAAGATCTGGACCATAGTTTTCTGGAACAATGATGGTGCCGTCTTTAGACCAAAAGGAATGACAATCCACTGAAAGTGAGCATTTGGGATGCAGAATGCTGTTTTGTAGCATCAGGATGAATGCCAATTTGCCAAAATCCTGCTTTGAAATCAAATTTGGAGAAGACATGAGCTTTTGTAAGGTTGGAGAATAGGTCATTCCTATTCTGAAGAGGAAACTTCTTATCAGCAAGGAAGTAATTCAAGGGCTTGTAGTTGATCACCAGTCTCATCTTTTCCTTTGCTTGCTCTGACCTTTTATTAACATAAAAGGCTTGACTAGCCCATGAGGAATTTGTAGCTTCAATGAGACCTTCATCACGAAGCTGGGCTAATTCCTTAGTTGCCAAAGGGGTAGCTGAACAAAAAACTCTGTATTTTTCCAAAGGGGATTTGTGCATTTGTGAAGGAAGATAGAATGAGATTCTGCACAACAATCTCTGATGAGTTTAGCACGGATATCTGGAATGGGATCAGTTTGAACAGAGAGGTGATATTGGGGCTTGATGTAAGGAAGAAAGTAAGATTTAAACCTAAGACCTTCTGGTTTAGGAACTACTTTCTTTTCCCATAGTTGTTTTATGATGTCAAACCCAATAACAACATCCTTCCCAGGTAAAGAAGAACCAAGAAATTTGTGAGTGATTGAGAGTTCTGGGAAGAATTGTATTTTGACAGGCTTGCTAATTAATTCAATCGTCAAACTTTCACTATTAGCAACCTGGAATACCTCATGATGTTTTTTTCAGAATGAGGCAGGTAGGATTCTAGGATTGAGAATAGAATTGGATGCTCCTGTGTCAATCAAAGCAACTACATTGATAGGGTTATCAAATTTCTGAGGAATAATCTGTACATGCACAAATGGTACAGCCAGAGCAAGACCAATGAACTGGATTCCGAAAATAGGAAATTGGTCTCCTTTCATTTCATCCTCAGAAGAAAAATCTTCTGAAACATACTCCAAAGCGAACAATGTCTGCTCCAAAGGCTCGTCTTCCTCAGAGAAAAGTGATTCCAGATCCTCATTCTCAAGATCACACTGGGTCAGTTGAAGAATCTGCGTAAGAATTTTGTTCCTTCTTTTGCTAGGACAGTTCTTAGCCCAATGTCCCCACTTATGACAAATGTGACATATGTCTCTCTTGTGCTTGAAAATTTTCTCCTAAAGAATCTCCTTTTTCCTCCTTGGCCTCCATTGTTGGTGATGATGTTGATGGTGTCTCTTGAATCTTCTGGATGCTTATAGGATTTCTCTGGACAGTGACATTTCTCTGATTTGCACTTGATCTGCAGGTCCTTCCTATCACATTCCTTTGAGAACTTTTTCCCTATCTCCTGGAACTCCTTGAAGAATTTCCAATTGTTGCATAGCTTTTCCAGGGCTTTGAAGACAAATTGATAAATTTCTCCCAGGGAAACATTCTCAAGTGTTCTCCCCCTGAGCTCAATTAGTCTTAAGGCTTCTTGACCAAGGGACTCAGGAATGGAGTTAAGATAGGCCTACTTCAGATTTGGATTGTCCATCCTACCAAGAATATAGAACTTTTGACCCATCCATTGGAAATGTTTCTCTAGATCACTTCTTTTGAAAGAATAACGTTTCATCTTAAAGAACTCCTCCCGAGCAACATCCAAATTGTTATGATGTTGACCCAGAAACTCAATGTAGATATATCTCATGAAAGTTTCAATGTTTGGTGAGTTTCTAGCCTGGATCTGCCGATATTCTCCCAGAGCATACCACCATTCTTTTAATGTGCCAATCATTCTTGGAGTGAAACCATTAATGACCCCTATAAGTGTAGCGTTTGGTTTTTGAAGTTCAGTAACACACCAAGACATCATTTCATGGATTCTGTCTTCCAAATAGAAGGAAGAATGTCATCAAAGGTGAATAGATGCCTTGAATTACTGGCAAATGTGTCATCAAGCTGTTGACCATGGGGATTTCTCCATTGGCCCTACTGACTGGTTTCTGGTTCATCGTCTACAACAGGCTCTTGTGGAGTATCTGGAGGTCTCTCTTCTGGAGGTTGATTCATGAAGAGGAAAGGAACATCTTCTGAAAGCTCCTCCGCATCACTGATATCTTCTGTAATGAATACTGGCCATGGTCTGTTAGGCTTGTCTCTTTCATAGTCGGCCGCCTTTTTGAGAAGATCAGTGAAAGGATTTGGAGAGGATGAACTTTGCATCATGAACTATTGTGAATCACGGGATCTTGAAACAACTGGTCCAGTGGCATGCTTGAAACTGTAGCCTGGGCTTGGGGCTTATTCTTCTTTTTAAATTCTTCGGGATAGAAGAATGAAGAAGAGTCTCCAAACATCTTCTTGAAGTTGTCCAGCCCATGTAGAGGTTGTGATACAACAGGATAACAAGATACCGAAGGTTCTAGCCTACTCCAAATAGAGTCTCTTTGGTACTGTTCTTCGAGAGACTTTAATTGGGTTTTGAGTATCTTGATCTCCTGCTCCTTATGACTAAAGGGCTGAGAACTGTGGAGATGTCTCATGATTTCATTGTGAATTGTATCAATTCTTTCTTTCAAAGATTGAATTAACACCGCAATTTGACTCTCTATCTTGGCTTCAATTCTCTCCTGGCTTTTAATAATCTTCTGCAGCATGTGATTTTGAACTACTACATTTTCGGACTGCCAGTTGAGAGTTGCTTCCACAGCAGTAATCTCCACTGTAGATCCATCGTACTTTCGAGATGTTGGATTCTTTATCTTTCAAGAGTGCTTGTACTCAAAAGTTTGAATTTCCTTTGGAGGAAAACTTGGCTGTTGCAAGGAAGAAGAAAAAGGACCAAACATCATAATATGTTTTGGGATGGGTTCTGTATCCAACTGGTTGTATGAGGGATAGTAATCATCATCATTCTTATAGTAATCTTCATCATCACTATCTTCATATCCCTCCTGAACTCCCCATCCAGTATGAGTTGTTGGCCACGGTGTTGGAGGTGGTGGAGTATATTTGACCAGATAATCAAACTTCCCTGATGGTTGTCCCAGAGTGTCAACAAAAGGATCATCCCTAGAAATCCATGATGACCGTTGTATAGGGACTTTGGGTGGTGCAAAGATAGGACTTCCATATCCATCAAATCCACAAATTTCCATAGTGGATTCAATAGAATAAAGGGAATTAGGATTAAAACAGTTGGGCACTCCAGTCTTTTCCTTCTGCTTTTTAAACTTGATTTCTACCGTTCCATCTTGATTTTTGTGAAAAGATGGTTCAGCAGACTGTATTGGCTTTGATTCCTTTGTCACCTGGTGAGTCTGTTCATAGGCAGTAATCCACGAATCAGGAATCAGCTTTTGCAACTCTTCTCTTGGTAATTGTCTGGGGACATAGGTATAGCTGGGTATGTGATTAGTGTCCACAGAAATTAACAAAGCTTCGTCTGTCTCCTGAGGAAAGGAAAAATCAATTGAATGATTTTGAATCATGTACACCATTTGGTAATGGAGTGTTGCAAAGTAAGTTGTAGCTGTAGGAACAGCTCCACAAATCTGGATCTGAAGCTTGAGCGCCAACTGTAAACATGAATTTGATATGGCATGTTGAAATTAGGGAACATGGTAACAAGAACTATTCCAGCATTCAACGTTGTTTGAACTGTGCAGATACATGCATGTTGATAGTCTGAAAATTGAGTATCCATGAGAGCAATCCTGGAAGTAGTAGGAAGACCCTTTCTTCCATGGATGGTAAGAGCAAACCTTATGGCTCCAAAATGGATATGGGTGTATCCTTCATAAAGCCATAATTGGGGTAAATGGGAAGGTAGCTCAATCGTGACCATTTGCTCCTTTTCTGTGGCAGGAAGAAAGTGTTGGTCAAAGCTCCGATACCAACTGGATCAAGCATTGGATTTGGAAGATTATCGACACACTCGACAATGCTGTCTAAATCAACTTTGTAAAAGTGCATCATATAGTCCTTAACAGCAGCATCACCTCTACTCTGTACGTCATCAATAATGGGTTGAACCACATTGAAAATGGATGAAAAATCAGTTCGGGGACGAGCTTTGAAGCTGTCGAAACTGATTTTTCATCCATTTTCAATGTGGTTCATCCCATTATTGATGACGTACGGAGTAGAGGTGATGCTGCTGTTAAGGACTATACGATGCGCTTTGACAAAGTTGAATTAGGCAGCATTGTCGAGTGTATCGATAATCTTCCAAGAAGGAAATTATTAAAGAAGAAAAATCTTTGAAAGAATATTAAAAATCTTTCTGTTGCAGAGGATCCTATTACATGCAACTGCAGAGCATACTTGATTTTTAATAAGTCGGAGATGGTGGCGGAATAGTAAAGTAGCGGATATAGATCATTATTCTTAAAGAAAGAAAGATAACAACTAAAGAGATAATAAGATAAATAAGAAGAAGAATTTCTAAAATAGAAAGCAACATTATTATTTCACTCCCCACTTCTCGATATCAAATTGAACAAAATTCATCCCTTATATAGAGGGAGAATTGACACAGTAATAATAAAGCTGGACAAACGACAAACTTATAACAGTGTCCTATCAAACAGCTAGTACAATAATTGACACACATTTTGACAAAATAAAATATTTATTTTACATGTGCTAGATTTAATTAAATATTTATAATTAATTTTATCTTTTCTGTAAAACATATGTTCACATTCTATATATATGTTTGTATGTGAAATATTATTTTTACCCAAAATGTTGTTGCCACAATAGTTCACATGAGTAGACAACTTTGACTCAATGGATCCGAGGATTCACATAGGCTATTGCTATGTTTGATTTAAAATTTTTACTATTTTTTTAAATTAAAATTCAAGATTCACGTGACAGCCACGTGTTCCTAGATGTGTCCCTAAGAAAATGCATACATGAATTTGGGCCCAAATGAAAATTTGGGCTTTTTTCTTGATCCAAAGGATTGGGCCTTAATGTGATGCTTCACGTGGGTGAGTTTGAATTAGTACAAAGTGTAGCCCAAAGTTAAGGGCAATGGACTGTCAGGGTTGTGGGTAAATTCGTGTTATATTTGACAGTTTTTTTTTCAAATAAAAAAATTCATAATTAATATTAAACAACCAATAAAATTGTTTTACAATTAAAAAAGTTTCGAATTAAAAAAAGAATTTAGCCAAAAATACATAATTTTTTTTGGAAGATCACCTTCATCACATATATAGTAGGATGGATTATAGGTTTAAAAATATATTACAAAGCCATTAAATTTGATTAGTTGGCATAATCTAATAATTCACTTTTTATTTTTATTTTTATTTTTATTTTTTTGAAGACCATTACAAATCAAAAAGATTATCCTTACAAGCTATAACAAGTCAATAAAATCAAAGTATCAAATTAAGTAAATAAAAATACAAATTTCACAACCAGAGACACACATAAAATACACAAAAAAAATTCATTCGAGTTTGAATTCAAGATCTTCCACATAACATTAGATATCATAGGTCCAGTAGCTTGTAATTTAGTAGCATCAATTTCTCTCATATTATGTGGAATGTCTAATATTTGAACCGAAATGGGCGTCAATGTATACCTTTGTGCAACTGATTGTATTGTATTTCAATTTACCTGATTTGATAATAAGATAATATTGACTTATTGAAAAAATAGATTTCGTCATTTGTAATGTTAAAAAATATTAGATATCATAGATTGATGTATGTGAACAAATTTAAAGAATGTATTATAGTTATTAAATTTGATAGTTGAAATATTTTAATGATTTTAAAAATAAAAAAGAAATTTACCATTACTATAAAACAATCAAGAAAATTGCTTTAAACAACTAAAAAGGTCAAATTTTAAGAATTCAAATATATAACCAGAAAATATATATATATATATAATAAAAAATATATAATTATGATTTACAGAATGATATTACTTTCCCTTTATATATGTGAGATTCAAAATTTAAATTTTAAGAAATTCTTAATGTATGTAGACATATATTAATATAAAATACATAATTATAATACAAAAATCTCTTTCAATATATAACATACAACAATAATACAACTTGAAAGTCAACAATGAGGTCTCAAATTTTATTCCAACTGGATTGTGTGTCTAGAATCTCGTAACATTTTCATGTGCATCCAAATCTTGAATTCCTAGGATTTCCCAAATTATTATGAGTTATGACACTGAAATAAGAATTTGAACCCATGATATCTTGTCTTTATATTAATTCATTTGTATCCCTTTCATGGGATTACTCTTCAGGGTCAAATCAAATTCAATTGACAATTTTTTTTTAATAGTATTATAAATAACGAAATATTATCTTTCAAACGAAATAATATATTTTTATTTTTAAATTAAATAAATTCATATTTTTAAATTAAATAATCAAAGTATAAACGATATACAAAGCACTAAGGTGCATAATATGTCAATTTCGGGTTAAATACAAGATATTCCATATAATAAAGGAGATGAATGTCACTTGAGCTACGAACCACTTACAATTGATAAAATTTATTAAAAATCACAAAAAAAACATTTTGAGCATTACAAAAAAAGTAAAAACGATTATTATAATATCACAAAATATCTTTTTGCAAAAGGCGTTAAAAAGGGCAAAAATGAAATGAAAAAATGTATCTTTATTATGGCATTTAAATATTTCATTAATTCCATCCACCTCTCCCCTTTTCTGAAAGAAGCCCTTACTGAATCCTCCGCCACCACGGTCTGAGGCCTAAGCCCCACCTTTCTCAGATTCGAGCAATCTTAGGACATTTATACATAATTATAAATCTAGTAGTCTGGGATTAGCTGTTTTTCAGTACTAGGATTAATGTTATAATATCCTTCTGATATTCCCACCTACCATATTTTTATTTTTCAAGAATGTATAATTTGCCTACCAATTTTCTAAAAATCAAATCTTTTGCTGCCTCTCCTTTCCCATATTGCCTGGAAACATGAAATCTTTGGAGTTTTGGGTTTTTTGAATTTTTCCGATAAAAAGAGTCAGGTTCAAAGGAAAAAAGAACGCAGAGTGATTCAAGGGTCTGGTTCTTGAGGTTTCTGAAAGGCTCGAATGATGGATAGGAAAGGAAAAATTCAATCTTTGGAGTTTAAGAACAATGGGTTTTCATCAGATTCTCATTTGGGGCTTCAATGGAATTCCCAAGATTGCAACTTGTTCTACCCTGTTGGTGGCTTGTTTGCCTCTGTCAGTCAAATGGGGAACAGTGACAATGGCGGTTTGAATTTGCTTATGAAGTATGTTTCATTGCCTGAGGGGAATGAGACTGAGAAGGGTTTGGGGAGTAAGAAAAAGAAAAGTGGGCTTAGGCTTAAGATTAAGATTTCTAATCCTTCTTTGAGGAGGTTAATCAGTGGGGGAATTGCTGGGGCAGTTTCAAGGACTGCTGTGGCTCCATTGGAGACAATTAGGACTCATTTGATGGTGGGGAGTAGTGGACATTCTACCACAGAGGTGTTCCAAAATATTATGAAAACTGAGGGATGGCCAGGATTGTTTAGGGGAAATTTCATCAATGTGATTCGGGTTGCCCCTAGCAAAGCCATAGAGGTAAAAGAAAACTAAAAAGAATATCTGAGTTATGCAACATTAGTTTGTTTTCTCATCTGTTTTCTACCTTGCTTACTTTATTTGCCTGTACTGTTTTATTCTGTGTTGTTTTGTTTGGTTGTATCTATCTATTCTTTTAGCTTTTAGTGGATTATGATTAACTGGCTATGGTTTCTTTATGATGCTGTGAACATTTTATTAGTGTTATGAGTGTGGCCATTGCTTGTCTCAGTTGGAGATAGTTTTGAGTTCATACCATATTCAAGCATCAGCAGAAGGACCATCATCCAAGTTTCCTATCATTTTTAGACTGATCTAGATGCTGCTTTGGTTTCATTCTATTCTGTTGGCAAGTTGATTGATAAATTTTTAATGTAAAGGCTAGATAGAAAAAGAGTTGTTGAGCAAGACCACCTAATCTGAATACTCTATTTGACCACGCATTTTAAGATCTTTCTAAGAAAGGATATACACAGGGAAAGGCGGAAAGCCACGTGCCTTGAAACTGACCCAACATAGAAATTATCCACGCCATCCGATTAGCTCTAGGTTCAAATCTGGGCAACTGTCATATGACTCATACCAAAATTATATGCTTAGCAATCCATATTTTCCTTTTCTAATCCATTTCATTTAGTTGCACTAAATTCGGATAGAGTTAGATAGTTTTTGGGAATGATTGAAAAGGACCACTTGTTTTATTTTCCTTAGTATTTTCTTTTTGTAATCCACTTCATTTAGTTACAATGAATTTCAGATAGATTTAGATAGTTACTGGGATTGGTTGGTAAGGAGCACGTGTTTTATTTTCCTTAGTATTTTCTTTTTGTAATCCACTTCATTTAGTTACAATGAATTTCGGATGGATTTAGATAGTTACTAGGATTGGTTGATAAGGATCACGTGTTTTATTTTCCTTAGTATTTTCTTTTTGTAATCCACTTCATTTAGTTACAATGAATTTCGGATAGATTTAGATAGTTACTGGGATTGGTTGATAAGGACCGCGTGTTTATTTTTCCTTAGTATTTTCTTTTTGTAATCCACTTCATTTAGTTACAATGAATTTCGGATAGATTTAGATAGTTACTGGGATTGGTTGATAAGGACCGCGTGTTTATTTTTCCTTAGTATTTTCTTTTTGTAATCCACTTTACTGGGATTGGTTGATAAGGAGCACGCGTTTTATTTTCCTTAGTATTTTCTTTTTGTAACCCACTTCATTTAGTTACAATGAATATCGGATAGATTTAGATAGTTACTGGGATTGGTTGATAAGGACCGCGTGTTTTATTTTCCTTAGTATTTTCTTTTTGTAATCCACTTCATTTAGTTACAATGAATTTCGGATAGATTTAGATAGCTACTGGGATTGGTTGATAACGACCATGTGTTTTATTTTCCTTAGTAGCTAAAATGGGAGACCAAATATCTCTTTTGATCATGTGTGTCTTGGTTTCCTCAATCTTTAGCCCTCCTATATCATCAATCGAATTTCGTTTGCCACATGTGACCGCTATTCTTTTTTTTCCATTCAGTTTACTTATTACTATAAATCTATAGTTAATCCCGTGATCTGTGTGATTTATTGTTCTGATTTCCTGTAATATCTTCTGTATGTTATGAAGAGGAGTATAACTAAGTCTCTAATCTCTCACAGAAGCACTGCTTCATTTCATATGCCTTAAGCTGTCTAGTAACTCTGCTTCTTGCTGAACATACAGCATTAAAACTACTACCCTTTTCCACATTCTGAAATATCTATGCTTGTGTATTTTGTTCTTTCCCATTCCTGAAACCTGCATCATCTTTGCAGTTATTTGTTTATGACACTGTCAACAAGGTTTTGTCACCCAAACCTGGTGAACAACCCAAAATGTCCATTCCTCCTTCATTGTTTGCAGGAGCCTGCGCTGGAGTCAGCTCAACTTTGGTCACCTACCCCCTTGAGTTAGTCAAGACTAGATTGACCATACAGGTAGAACCAGAGATACATCCATCAGTTATTTCCAACTTCTGTATAATTTATCCTTACTGGCTATTTCCGTGATGTAGAGAGGAGTTTATAATGGTTTGTTGGATGCTTTTGTCAAAATATTGAAAGAGGGTGGGCTGCAAGAGCTCTACAGAGGTCTTACTCCTAGTCTTATTGGAGTAATTCCATATGCTGCAGCTAACTATTGTGCATACGACACTTTGCGAAAGTTCTATAGGAAAATTTTTGAACAAGAGAAGATCGGCAATATAGAAACCCTCTTGATTGGATCAGCAGCCGGTGCCATTTCTAGCACTGCTACATTTCCTCTAGAGGTGGCTCGTAAGCACATGCAGGTTGGAGCCGTCAGCGGGAGGCAAGTGTACAAGAACGTGCTTCACGCTCTTGCAAGCATACTTGAGAAAGAAGGCATGCAAGGTTTGTATAAAGGGCTTGGCCCAAGCTGTCTGAAGTTGGTACCTGCTGCAGGGATATCTTTCATGTGTTATGAAGCATGCAAGAAGATTTTGGTAGAGGAAGAAGATGATGACTAGGAGGGCCTCGAGTCGGAGAATAAATAAAGACATGGTTTCAAAATTTCACCATGCATTATAGACATAGATCACAGACAGACCACAATTTTTTTGGCATTGACTACATGAGTTTTGCATCATTTTCCCCAGCAGAAAGTTTTGCCTGGGATTTTTCTCTGAACTTGGAATTTTTAGATGAGAATTTGATATGTGTTGTTTTATTACAAATGGTTTTCCAGTGATGTTGGTTTTTCTACCTAATCTAGGTTTTGGATCTCTTTTCTTTCCCATCTTTGCTGAGAATTTTGCCCTACCAGTGAAACTGATATCATGGTTTGGATAATGGAGAATTCCCAAGTTGTTTCATCTGAGAACTTTTGTAATAAGTTCTCCTGTCTCTTGACCACTTTAATATACTCTTGAATCAACTTTCTGTCATTAGAACGAGAATAACTCACAAGGTCTTGAACCAACCTCTGTCATTGTCGTTAGAACAAGAATACTCATATGGTCTTACATCAATTTTTGTCCTTGAACCAACAAGAATAACTCAAGTGGAACCTCTTAGTTCCAGAATTGATAAAATCAAGTCATACATGGATTCATATGCTAAGAACTTATATGGTGACTTAGCTTTCAACACATTCATTAGCCTACTCAGAAGTTAAAAACTAGATATTGTTTCACCCAGAAGTAATCTTCCGGAGATGTAGTCGTTATAGCAGGAAGCACAATTCAATCCAACAGTCTCTACAGAAGTTACTCATTGCAGACTCACGAACAGACATAATATCACCCCATCCTTAAAGGTTTCAATTAACTACATAAAATGATAGGGATAGGTAAGATGACAAGCCATAAAACAAGTTCACATGCATCTGAGGTGAGGTCAATTCTGCTCGTCATTTTCCTCAGTTTCGTTTTGATCTTCTTCAGCTGCCATTAATTCGTCAAAGTTTGCTGATTTGCCCAGTAATATCTCAATCTACAAAAGAAAATAAGTAAAATGAAAAAGGGCACTTAAGATTACCAAAAAATTGATCCTACTGAGAGAAGTAAATTGTGAAAAAGCTAAGATGGTAAGGCGAATAAGAATATAACACACAACAGAAACTAATCCAGACTCAAACAAGAACCACTGAACAATATTGAAAATTCTATAACATACCTTTGCCTTGGGCAGTGGTCGTGCTCCAGGATCATCCCTCATGTCTACAGTCAATGTCCTGATTTCTGTGTGTATAATAGGCACCACAATGTGTACACATGAGAAAAGCAAGAACACATGTTGAAGAAGACTGGACAAATGAGTCAAAAGCCAGAAAAAGGAAAAGGTATATAATGAAATAAATACGAGAAGAAAATAGAAAGAGTAGAAACGTCTTACTTTTCTCAATGGCAAATCCATTGTTCTTCAAGATTTCGGCAATACTCACCACAGTGGAAATAGCTGTGTGCAACACACAGTGTGAGTTGTGAATTTACACTAAAGCAATTGGTAACTGTTGGAACAATCTCCAATATTAACAGCTAATAAATCCTTATGACTTGGTAAAATTTCAGATAGGAGAAATACCCATTCCAAGACCAGAGAGTTCCACCTCATTGTACTGCTGCAAGTACCTCTGGAGACATGATTACCAATTCATTAGGTAACCATACAGACCCCTAGCAAAATGTAAAAACTCACACACAGACACACACGATTTGTAAATAGAGATGGAAACAGAGTTACAAGTAGAAGAGGTATGGATACATAGGTACTCCATTACCTAAAATAAACTAAATATAATAAAATAAGATACAGAAAATATTCTAGTAGATACTGATAATATTCGAACTTCCCTTCAAACTAGCATATCTATCAATCATGCTCAACTTGTTACACAGATACACAAGCATCTTGAAGAAGAACCTACAGACCTCATCCTAAACAGAGATATAAGAAACTTTTTCCCCCAATGCTTCAGCCCTCAAGAGCAAAATTTAAGACATATTTCCATCCCAGATATCCATAAATTTATAGGTGTTGAGCACCCCCAAAGGAAAACACAGTATAACAATTTTAGCATTCATTTCCTACACAGCATTAAATAACACTGAAATCAGTTTCTTTTTATTTCAATCAAGAAGCATAAGTCGAAATTAAAAAGATTCAAGCACTTCCCAACAACGTATCAGCATCCAAGAAAAGCTTCACATAGTAATCCAGGAAAAAAGATTGTAATAACACGGAAAAGAAACAAGAAAAAGTAACTTCCTACGGTTAAAGAAAAAAGAGCTTTCTAGCAACCCACAAAAAGAATATCAAAATGTGAAACAGAAAAGGTAACAGTCTTTAGCTAAAAGGGAGACAAGAAATCCCTAACCCAGGCAGCCATGTCTTCAGCCCGCGTGAATACACCAGCAAAATCCATATATATGCACATATAAACGTCTAATAATCTATAATAGAGCATTAAATAGTACACCAAGCTAATGCTTACTACCCCCAACCTACCAGAAAAAGAAAAAGAATACAGGGGGTGGATATATGTACAGGGGATAAAGAGAGAAATAACATGAGAAAAAGAGAGGAGGGAAAAGAAAACCTTGGAGAGATTAACGTAGAAGAAAAGGGATTTCTTGGAGTTGGAGACTTGGATTCTGTTCCTCTTCACTCCCTCTGTCATCCCCTTCTCCATTTCTCTCCCAATTCTTCTAGTCACCACAAAAACCTCAATTTCTAGAGGATTGGGGGGGTTTAACTATGCTCGTGGAGCCTTTTAGAGGAAGTCGCAAGAGCGACTTTGTGTGGAAGGTCAACGATTTTTTACGTAGTTTGTTTGAGGAAAAATCATGCATTGGTCTTACCTGGTTAACTTCCAACAAGATTTGGACTTTATTTAAAAAGATCTTTCCTTTAAAGATTTTTAGTATCATAGAATAAATAACTCATTATTTCAAGAAAAATACCAAATAATTAATAGACCATCTATAGTTTCAGCAACAATTCATCACATCACTGCACATGTTAAAAATTAAGTACACAACACCTACACTTACAAGGGTCCCCTTGGCCTTGGACACAGAACACTTAAAAAGACTTTGAAATGGCCAAAAGTTACATCATTGTTTGATGAATATATCCAACACTTTAGGACTATGAAAATTGGTACAACATAATTTAGGGACTCCAAACACCAAACATAAGATTTCATTTCACCTTCGTTTCTTATCTGTCTATATACACCAAGGCAAGAACTCATATAACAAGATGACCTTCAAAATGCTCAGCAGTTGACACCACATTGGCCTTGGGAAGCTCTCCTTGTAGCCTCCGATGTAAAGGGGTCGATACGGACCCAGAGCAGAGAGAAGATGGATGCAAGAAGAATCGACCAGACGATGACAATAGTAGGAGTGCGATTTTGCCGGCCCAACAGACCTTTGAGGAAAGGATAGAGGTGGACAATAACCCAAATTGCGAAAAAGAGTTTTCCAAAAAGAGGACCCCAAGACTGATACCCACTGTTAATAGCATATGAAACACCGGCCACGATTCCTACCAAGTTCACAATAAGTACTGTGGTGGGAGGGATCAGAAGGGATGTCCATTTGAACACGTAAAGCTCAGCAAAATCCCCATCATCATCGGAAGCCTTTGAAGTGACAGTGAAATTGGTATCAATCCCGGCTAGTACTTTCAGGAGACCTTGGAAGACAGCAAACAGATGAGCTGATGTACCACCAATGACCCAGAATTGTTCGTTTCTCCACCAGTCCTCAACGCTAACACCACTCCACCTCATTTCAAGTATACCAGTGGCAAAAATTGAGACGAAGAGGAGAATAAACCACATGCTAGCAAAATTGCTTATCTGCACAAGAATAGAATTAGAACCAGAGAGTTGTGGGGGATAAAATGCCGGTGTTATAACAATAGCATTATGTGCTGCTTACCTCGGGAATGATAAATTTGTTAGTGAGAAGACAGATAGCAGGAAGAATGCAATAAGCAAGCAATGGAATGGAGGTGAGTGGATAAACAATGGTGTTGATATATGCGAGTCTCTCCAGGAGCTGCAGTCTCCCATTGTAGCCATACCATATAGGACAATGCCTGCTTAGAAGAATTTCAATGGATCCCAGAGCCCACCGAAGGACCTGGTTCAGACGATCTGACAGATTGATTGGAGCAGAACCCTTGAATGCTGGGCGAGGAGGCATACAGTAAATGGAAATCCATCCTCGTGCATGCATCTTAAACCCAGTTAAAATATCTTCTGTGACAGAACCATATATCCACCCAATCTGAATAAAAGAATTAGGCTTGATTAACTTAATGCAATTTTATCAATAAAAAAACAAATGTCATTCTAGATGCTGTAAATTTATGTTAGCAAATAGAACTTGAAGTAAACTAATACACACCTCTTTGCCCCACTCGGTCTTGTCCTCGTATCCACAGCTAATGACGTGGATTGCTTCTTTCAAAAGAGTAGCAGAATTTGTTGATGGTGGAATGCCTCCCTGTTCCATAAAGGTGGCAGCAATGAAGACGGGAGATTGACCAAACCGCTTCTCTAAGCTCTTCTGAGACATAAGAAGTGACTTCTCATCATCATATCCTGTCAAATAATGCAATTGCCGTCAATTACCACAATATTAAATATCGCCTGTATGAGTATCACGGCCAAATATATAACACCAGAAAAGTTCAGAATTTTGTTTATAGGAAGCAGGAAGTTCAATGAAGCTGTTATTGTTTAACTTGGGAGATTAACCAAATTTTGGGGTGGCAGTTGGGGGGTGGGGAATCCAAGCAGCTGACTGGGATGTACAAGGAATAAACACTTTGCTGAGTTGAAATTAGTAAGTTCAACGTTTCTAATAGTTTACCCAACAATATTACATTTTATGGAGGTGCTTTGTAGAGCAGGTCCAATAATCCAAGCGATATCTGGATAATAAATTTGTCAGGGGAAAAAAAAAGATCTGTAGAAATACCATTGTCCTGCCCAACCTACCTTCCACACCCTCTTCAATGTCCTCCATATTAAAGATTGGAATGGTTGATTCGGTCCTTTTCGCTGCTCTCTTCTTATCAATGTACTTCTTATTGGCACTCCTTCCCTTCTTCCTTGAACCACAACAGCTTTTGACAATAATGTTTGGTTGCAAATCTTCTTCAGTTAGAACTGGATCGTACCCATATAGAGCTTGCCTGTTAAAGCAACACCCAGTTCCCACATAGACAGGACCCTGAAGGCCATCCAATCCTTTCAAGTTGATCTGCAGAGAGGAAAATTGTCAACAGAATATTGCACAGATGACAAGAGAGATGTCACCAAAGCAAATGGCAAGAACTATTAAAATTCAAGAGGACACCTACATCAAAGAAGACAATGTTGCGGTTAGCATATCTATCGTGCAAATCAATGCCATCAAAACGCTGTGGGAACTGAACATAACAAGTCTTCCTTCCAAGAGCAGGATCCATCATAAGGCACATGGCTTCTTTAAGAGCTTTGCTGTTATTGAAGTAGTGATCACAATCGACGTTCAAAAGATATGCTCCATTTGTGAGGACAGCAGAGACACGAATCTGAAGCACATAACAAAACATTAAGTCATTTAGAAAACAATCAATTATTAGAGGAGAGTGAAGAAAATCCTATTAATTGTAAATATGTACATATACATAAATGTATGAGAAGAGGATAGAGAAGGGGTTGATTAAGAAACTCTTTTTACTCAAAACCCTCTTCAAGCTACAAGTCAGAGCTCATATCTTGAAATATATTCCGATGTGGAGCAAGGAATATCAATCACCTACCAAAGCATTCATAGCTCCAGCTTTCTTGTGATGTTGGAATCCAGGACGCTTCTCACGAGAAACATAAACCAGTCGAGGTAGCTCATTTCCATCTGTATCAAGGCCTCCACTGTGCCCCAGAAAGACCTGATAATCAGAGGCAGGGTGCAAAAATTATAACAGGGTATATAGAGAAGGAAGAAATACTAAATATTTAAGGGCTAAAATTTATACCTGGATCATTCCTGGATGATCCCGTGGGTTGTTTCCAGGCCAAGGAGTTCCATCTTGCATCGTCCATCCTTCTTCAGGCATCTTTTGAGCTTTTGCAACAAGAGCATTTATCCGTACCTTAAATTCTTCATATTCTCTCTGCAGGACAAGTGGTTTGGAAATACAGTTACATCCCAATTTTCACTTTGTTTCCTGCTTTACCGGATGGACTTACCAGACCGGTAGACACTAAAATTAAGACACACAATCTTACCTAAAGGAATTGACCTAAACAAGCTTTTAGTCATGTTTCTAAATAAAACACTGCTAGCATGCCCACCTTGAGGAAGCTTTGGCACAATTATGATTGTTATGCTCGGTTATACTAAATATTAAGAATTCTAATGCTATCTAAATATGTTTGTTTTATCTTGAATCTGTAAATGCATGTACCATAAACATCTTCAACACTTCAACATTAAGTCAATTATCTTCCTGTAAAAGTCTCACTCAAGACACTTGTATCTAGTGCAGCATACTTGTGCTTTTAGCCTTTTGCAATATAACTATCCATCATATTTCACATCATTGAAATCAGATATTGCAGAAACAATGGACATGGTGATCCAGACAATTCTCAACTATTGTACAAATAACTCTTATGTTCTCAGCCATCATCCACATCTTATTGTCTACTACTAATGCTATATTATTTCAGTTACTCTTCATAAATCATTCAAAATCTTCTATTGGGTTTGATGTGCTATGCTTAAAAACAGCATGGCATCCTGAGGAAATGGACCAGGTTGAGAGAGAAATGTAAACTATTTGAAGATTAATAATCACCAAGTCTGTTATTCACCTTCATTGCTCTGCGCTCTTTCACAAAGGAAGGCTGAATCTTGTCCTTCAGGTAATCTATCTTCTGCACAAAATAGAATTCAGGAGCCCTAGGCTCAATGTTGTGCTTCTTGCAGAATGGTACCCATTTCCTGGCAAACTCTGCAGTTTCAGATAGGGCTTCAAAAGTCAGCATTGCTGAACCATCATCCGAAACATAACATGAGACTTTGTCGACAGGGTAATCCACAGCCAGGATGGACAGCACAGTGTTGGCAGTTACAAGAGGAGGTTCTTTCATGGGATCCACTGTACTCACAAACACATCAACAGGTGCTAACTGGGAAGGCTCACCATCTCTATCATATCTGTGAACAGAGAAGGCAGAAAGTTAAGATAGAGGAGGAACAATTGAAGACCACAGAATAATATGACTCAGAACCCGTGTGATTATCCAAGCTTCAACATATGGGGCTTAACTTTAAGAATTGGGAAAAGTCCACTAACCTCAGTGCAAGTCTTTCAAGATAGGTCTCACGATTAACAGGGTACCATTTGGGGAACTGATCCAGAAGCCAGGATAAGGCAAACCAAACTTCACAGATAACTGATGTCAGCCACAAAGGATAAGCATCCTTCACCGGATGAGTGCAACGGTATTGCAAGAAAAATCCCAAGATGATCAATCGAAGAATGATCACAACACGATAAGGAGTAAGATGAGAAGAAGGAATAGGCACGATACGGCTCAAAGGTTGGCGAGCATCATCAGCCCTGCCACCAATACAAATTATTAACATAGCCTAAAACATACAAATCAAATGATCACCCAGGACCAACATTAATGGAAGTGATGACATCATATAAATTCCAATCAAGGTAGTAGTGGATTATAAGAGAAAAGTATGACCTGAAATGAAATTTGAAACAAAATGCAAAGATAATCTCAATCCTTATGCCAATCAATAAATAAGATAAGCAGAAGACTGAATCTGATTATCTGATTGTTCTAATAGAAATAATAACTCAAGTCATCAAAAGGAGTTTCTTTATTTTTTTACAGTTTACATATCTTGAACAGATGTCGGAGAACGATGAATTTGTCTTTCATTTATATTTATCTATACTATTGACAATAAACCTTCGAAAATAAGCTTACATTTGTAGCTCTTCTCCATTTGACCCAGTGCCTTCAGTATCTCCTTTCCCTTCACTGTATCTGTTGTTCATTTGCCCCATATTTTTCTCCTGTTTTAGTTTCCAACCTTCCACCCTCTCCTTCCAGTCAACACTTCCAAGCCCATAAGAATTCAGGTCTTTGGAAGGGTCAACTATTCTTACAGGAACTGCAGAAATCAATGACATTGTAAATTGTTTGCATATCAAAAGGATAGAGGACATAATAGCAAATGAATATATAAATATAAGTAGCTACCCGGCTGCCGTGGATCAACATATGGAAGGGAGTGAACACGGTCTCCAGGACCCAAAGGTCCTGATGTACTTCTGACAGAATGAGTGTCTTGTATAGATGGAGGAATCTCGCCAGAGACCTATCGATAATGGATAAGATGGGAGAAAACATAAATATAATTACTTTGCATGTAGTAAACAAAAAGGAAAAACACACATCATAAGACAAGAGAAGAACATATATAATTGATTTGCTTTGCAGCTATTTAACAGAATGCAAAAACATCTGGATATCCATCAACAGCCCCCAAAAGGTTACAAGAAAGGAGGTGACACTAGTTATTGTGACAACATCCTTATTTGTCAGTTGCGTGCAGATGGTGGTAATGGAGTTTGATTTTACTGGAGAAATAGGGACCAAACAAAAGGACAATTGAAATCTAGCAGGAAAAGAGAGTAAAAGAAAACATTTTTATCAATGTTATCTAATCTGTAATTGAGTAAAAGATAGTAGTCTTTAGCTAATGTCAATGAACAGGCTGAGAACAGCAAGAGATGTGGACTTCAACTCATTCTTGACAATTGACCAAACACACTGAACAGAGTTGTTATTTGAGAAGTACTTTGATCTTACCTCCAATCAACATAGATATCTGATTTTTGTTCATAGACAATAATAGGAATAAAAAGGTAGAAAAATGATGGAACAATTAGGATATTTAGATCTACGTAAATTGTAAGCAAGATTTCCAATAATAGACCAACCATTGTAATGCAAGCAAAATGTATAGTAAAACTTTATTTCAGAATGATACTGCCAGAACTGCATATGCTGGAGGCAAATTCAACAACTACAATAATTGTTGAGGAATTAAAATCTGACTTTCAGAGGCATGTTGTGCGTCAGGAGATCATCAGTTTCAGTTATGGAATGCCATATGCATCTATGGTAAATAAACACATCCATCAAGAATTAGTTTACTTGACTTACTGGCTGTCCATTGGTAAGAAGAGGGATCGGTTGCTGAGATTCATGTCTGGAAGATGCAGATAGCTCAACCTCATCACCATGCCATTGAGATCTAGCCTTGAGTTTTCCCTGAGAATAACTAAACTCGTTCTCCAAATCATCAGTGTCATCCTCCTCATCATCACCATCAACTCTTGGACTCCCTAAGATATGCAGAACCAGTAAGTTCATATGCCTCCTTAAATAGGACGAAAGTACAAAAGAACCTTAATTGCACTATGAGAAGAAGACTAACCTTTTTGTCTCTTGTACCTAGTCTTACACTGGGGGCATGACTGATTTCCATCTTTCCGCTCATATTCATAACAAGCACGGCAAACTGGAAAGGCACATTCATTGCAAGCAACAAAGACATCACCATTGGCACCCAATCCAACAGTATCTCCACAAATCTGGCATATCTGGCCATTCAAATTCTTCAGCGGCTTTGACTGTATTACAGATATGCATTACAATGATCAATACAGAATCTCAATCAAGTTGATTCAAAGATTCAAATTGCTCACACATGCTCTAGTGCATTAACTAAGTCAATATTGAATTTTGATAAAACTAAACAAAGCAAAGAAATTTGATGCCATCCCCTACATGAAAATTCAATAGAGTTATGTATGCAAAGTACAGGACAAGGAAGAAGTGCATTCAAGTCCAACAAAATGAATATCAAATTAGGAAGTGAAGTCACTGCAGAATTCCAGAAAAGTAACTCATAATATCAGCATATATAATCACAGAAGAGGTAATAGACTGGTGTCTTCTCATCAAGTCACCTAGAAATAGATCAAATACAATGATTGCATATACAGTAATCCCATCAATGAGATAAACCTTAATATCTCAACTATCATCGGAATCAGTCAAAGAAGGTAAATTTTGTGACCATGATGTCTGTATGGTAGCATAATGACAAGTAAACCGACAGCAAATCCATCCAAAGATTTGCACCTTCAGCTGATCATCATCAACCTTACAGACAAATAAAACTAAGAATGATCCACACCAATGAAGAGAATCTAAGTTCCAAGAGAACAAACTAAGAAGAAAATAAATATGTAAAAACCTCAAGAAAAACAAATAGGGAGTGAAAATCAAAAGAAAGAGGAGTCTCCTCCCTAATTTTAACACAAAGACCAAAATTTCATTCCAAGAATCACTCTGCTTCAGCCAACACACAGATCTAAACAAAATATTACAGGCAAGTTACATGCACAAACTAACACAAATAAAATGCTCATAAAAAACTTCAATAATACTTCAAAACCAAAACTAAGCACAGCCCATTTCTCAATCCATGTCAAGATCGAAACTTTAGCTCCAAAATCACTTCAAGACTACAAACACTCAGATCCAAGCCCACAACAACAAATTCAAGAACTAAAACCCAAATGCACGATCACCCAAGAAAAAAGGCATACCCCACTATCAGAATCATGACGAATTCTAACTAGCTCATTCCTCTTGTGAGATCCAGCCACCATACCCTCACTTGCCTCCATTACAATAACCTGGAAATGCTGTTAAACAATGGGGTTTATTTTGTTTTGAACAAAATCCTCAGCATCAAATATGAGTGGCGAGAAAGAGAAGAACATTGATAATATGATTCTTAGCCTCAATCACTCGGCCATTTCTCTCTACTTCCCCCTGATTTTCATGCTACTCCAGTTCTGTCTTTTTATCATTTTCTCGAGGTCTTATTTATTAATAAATTTTTGTTTCTTTTTCTTTTTTATGACAATAACGTAAGGTCTTTACCCGCTGAACCGGTAGTCAGTGCTCCACTGTCGGCTCATTGTTTATTTCACCATAATACTTCTCACATTATAAATTAAAGAATTATTATTAGCATTGAATATATCTATATTTTTAAAAATATTTTGTTGACAGATTTTTTTTCTCTTTTTTTTTTTTTTAGATAGAGAAATCATTCTCAATTTGATTTAAGTACCTTTTTACGACCTCGAATTCATCTCCAATTCAGGATTATGATTGATGCAACCAAATTTGCTTCGATCCCACGTCACCCTCGCTAAAATTACATGACTGCGCAATTAGAATCGACGAATATTTTATTGATAGTTAATCATATATTTAGTTAACAAATTGACAATGATTGATTGGAGAATTATATTATAATGTCATAATTAAATCATTTAAATAATTACTTTAATGAAACTTAGCCACAGATTGGTACAAGTGAGCCACATGCCTAAACAAATCAATACCAAGGCATCATTGTTTGTTGTCTTTTCTCACCCAACTAACCATCACTCATAAAATGGCCAAAAAAGAAAGGGAACTTTGATTGAAATGGGCATTTGATTATATATGTGTGGTAAAGTGTAAGCTTTTGTCACATAATTTGACTTAACTACTTTAGATAATAATTTACAAATTAATCATAGTATAGTTTATTTGAATTTAAAATAAATATAAAATATTTTTATTTTTTTAATAGACGTATGCACATTAGAAGTTTGCTAGAATTCGAAACTCAAATCTAATACATACAAGTGTGAAAACGATGTCTTATTAAACATAGTACCATCTCTTACTCCAAAAAACTCCACATAAAATATGATATGACAAAACAGTCTCTTACTCTTATCTAAAATATTGGGGGCCTCTCAACTATGTCAAGAGACTAGTAAACGATAAGTTGGATGTAAGATTCAACTTATACAAATTTATGGGATATCCAAAAGAGTTTTTGAATTATTACTTCTAGGATCCCTAGAAACAAAAGGCGCTTGTTTCAAAAAATACCATCTCTTTTAAAAAAATGAGTTTGTATTAGATGAAAAATGCGTTATCGTTGAACTTGATGAAGTTCAAAATATATAAATTTATATGAGTGAGAGAAAATTTATAAATTTATGCTTGTTTGTTAACTTATATATTAAAATTCAAAGTTTTTTTTTAAATTTATGCACGCACATCAAAAGTTCGTTTAAATTCAAACTTCTAATTTCCCATATTATGTGAAAAACTTCTGTTGCTGGGTCATATGCCACTAGGCAAATTCAAGGTTGAATTATCAAAATTTTATCTAATTTATTGAAAAAATTTAAATAATTGTCCCTTTGATAGTAATCAATATGTTGCTTAATGTTATTTTAAAAAATATTAAATTAATTTTAATAAATTGTAGTCTAACTCAAATCAAGAGCCAACCAAATTTTCGACACATAGACATGGATTTTTGGGTTGCTTGTATAAGTTGCACCGTGTTTCAGAAGCCGCGCTCCTTCGCTGTGACCAGGCTGTATTTTTAGCAGCTACCGGCTATTGCCGGTTGCTCCCTCCGACTAAAAAAATAACTAGTTGTCGGTGGACTCAATACTTGGTTGCAAGTGAAACCAAATTACTATTTCACCCCTGTCCATTTAATTTTTTAAATCAAACTACCAATTATCAGAAATTTTATTTCATTTTATTGGGAAAAAAAGATATTAATAGGATCAAGGTAATTATACTAATTTATTTTAGTGCAAAATCGTTCTACGATGAATAGAAAATTTTATAAAATATTGAGAAAAGTATGTAAAGAATAATTTTTATTAATTAATGAAATTTTATTTAAATGGTAAAATAAAAATTAGTTCCATAGATGTGTCTGTTATTATTATCTTTCCGATGAAAAAAGTAAGAATTACGATTAGATTTTATTAAATTATGGATAAAGAAATTATAATATAACATGATTATCATTACCTCCTCAAAAACTTATGAGGAGCCATGCCTAAATTTCTTCATGTAAAAGGGTTAGGTTATCAGTCAATTTGCACAATAATATCATCTGATTTTTTTTTTCATATTATATCAATTATACTTTTGAATTAGTATAAATGTACAGATAGAACATCACATCAATCTCTGACTTCGTTTTCCTTTCTTCCCCAACATAAAAAGAGGGAGCTTTTAACAATTAAATTGGAATATCCAAGACCATAATTTTAGAAAATTCATTAAGTAATCAAAAGTAGGTTATAAACATGCTCTTGGACTTCAACTTCACCAAACTTATTGCTTGACCGCCAGCATTTAAGGAGAATTTTGCCTGCGCCTATGGCCCAGCAGCATAAGTACGTGGGAAGTCAAGACTTCAAGTTCTAACGGATTCTTGATGTACATATGTATAAATAAAAAAAATTAAAAAAAGAGAATTTTGCCTTAAAAAATGCTCATTACTTGACAATTTATTTGAAAATTTTGACCACTTTTCATGATTTGGTAGTCCCTTGAGCTGTGATATTTCTTGGCGAATGATTGGAATTCAACCATGATCATTGAATGCGGAGAGACTACTGATGGTCCATTGAAAGGGATTAGCCCGTTTCTCAGATAGATTGCATCCGATCCACTACAGATTGCTTTCTTTAAACCGTCCTATCGACAGGCTTATAGTCAAATGCCTCAAACATCAGATGTATAGAAAGGTCATTTGCACCATAACAAACTTCTTCGAATACCCTAAGGTAGTAAACACCATTTCTCCCGTAGCATTATCATCAGCATGATTCATCCTAACATAGCATCAGCCGGTGAAAGAGGGAACAAGATAAATATAAAACGAATCATACAAAAGCCTCTTTTCTATGCCTCAGATGTATGAAGAACTGCGGCCCAACTCTGTGCTCTCTCTAGTCTCTTCCATTGGCTTGTGTGGAAGACCTTTACCAGCGAAAAAATAGCTACTTTCCCTCTTTTGAGCCTGCAGTTGTGTTCTTCAGTATCTGCAAGTTGAAACAAATTATGGCAACATATAGACTCTGATTAGAACGCAGCAAGCATGCATCGTTACATCAAATGGTGTGAAACTGAGCTGAACAAGTATGAGACCGATCTTTTACTCGTGTGTAATCAAGATGTTGGCCCAATAGCTTGGCAAAAGTAGAAGGGAAGGTGCTAGGACAAGCGCCTATGAACTTCAATCCCATACACTTATCCTTGTGAATTTAGGATTAGAGTGCCAAACTGTTAAAAAACCTATTGGTTCCAAAGTTAAGGAGGAGCATAGTGAAGATCTTGATGGTGAAAGAACTAACATCTTGATAGGACATAGAAATGATGTTTTCAGTAATCTTGTTTCTACATGTTGCCAGCAAGCTAAAAGAGTTGGTTCTAAAGAGTTCATCAAACTAGCAGGTATCATAAACAGTAAGAACTGCACTTCAGTCTTCAGAAAAATTTCCTTCAAAATTTGAAAATTTGCAATGACTAGTGGATTAATGGGAATTACAACTCATTTAGATGACAAGATCTGAAATCATGAAGATAAAATGTAGCCAAAAGGCTCTGAGGGAAAGCTATTGGTATAATTGGGTTCATTCCTTTTCAGTTTCAGAAGACAATACAAACAAGTGAAGAGCATGAATGTAATTACTACCAGAGGCAAACTACGCCGGTTATTAGTGAATGGACTGATATATCACATTAAGAGAGACATGCAAGATGCCCTCTAAGAACATTATAAATGATCATACAGAAAAACGAACAAGTATATATATAACATGTCTATGTTATGCATTAGTAGTAATCCTCGAGCTACCTTATTTTTGTTGTATCATGCTTCAAACAATAACAATTGAAGTAATAAATTACTACGATGCAACATCACAGTATGCCCTCAAAGTGACCCGTCTAAATTTCCCAGAAGTTCAGAAGATGATCAAAGAAAGAAAACCATAAAGAAAGGTTCTTTCTTTATTGCCAAAGTGAAACACCATCCAGTGAGATCATTATCAACTGATAGATTAATGACATTTTCAAATGATGGTGATGTAGATGAATAAGATTACATAGACAGAAGAGTAAAAGGGTGAAACTTTACCTGTCTAAGCATTTGGTTCTCATTTTGTAAAGTGGAAAGCCTCTCTTCCAGCTCAGCATTCTTGGTTTCCAACTCTTTAACTCTTGCCTCCAAATCAATCAAATATGCCTTCTTCCTCTCCCTTGCTTGTTGTGCTGAAACTCTGTTCCTCAACAACCTTTCCCACCCAAAAACAGCAAAAGCACACAATTATCAAAGTGCCCCTAATGAACAACCACCAGAAAAACAGTCCCAATCTCCCACCAAACAGCCCAAGTGCATGATCAGTCCATTTCCCACATACCCATCACCATGCATGATGCAACTTTTTAAGTGGGTCCCAAAGAATATTCGTGGACCAGCATTGACATGGCAAGACATGATTGGATAAGGATTGGCCTAAGTTCACTTACCTTTTTAACCTCTTGTTTTCTTTGTCAGCTGGGGTCCTTCCTCTCCTCCTTGGACCACCGGCTGAAGGCTGGACAGGACCGGCAACAGAACCTCCGTCACGGCCGGAAGCTGTCGGACCGGGAGCCTCACCTGCCATCTCAGGCACTCTTCTTATTTCCTCATCACTCTCCATGCCTTCACAAGGTGTGGAAAGAAATTAAAACTCATTCTACGATATCAATGGTCAATAAGAGTAAAAATAAGATCTCCCTGTAATAACAGCTTTTATGTTCTCAAGAAAATTCACGAGAATCCAAAAAAATTTCACATTATCCAAAACCCAAGTGAGATCTTCTTTAAATTGCACCAAAATCAACTAACTTATGCAAGGAAACACAATTAACATAAAATAAAGCTCTGAAGTATATTTGAAATAATTCGGTATTCTCAACTGATAATACATCAGGACAGCTATAACAGAATTCAGGAAGAAAAAAATCCAAGCGCATGGATCATGGTATTCAGCCAGCTGAAATTGTCCCCCAAAAAATCATGAAATAGCAAGTTAACTTTTCGGCAATGTTGGACAATAAAGACTGAACTTTTAAGGAGAATAACCACAGAATGAAGGAACCCTCTTCGATTTTAATCAAAAAATTCACAAGGCATGATTTGCAGCCAGCTCAAGACTGCAAAAAAGATGCCATGGAACTAAAGAATTAATATTTTTGCAGCACAAGACTGAAGAGATTAATTTTTAAACAGCCCACCAAAAGAAGATAAGACAGGGAAAAGATCACAAAAAGAAACCTTCTTTGGCTTCAACGTGAAGCGCAGAGCTTGAAGATCTCTCACTACTAGACGGCAAAGAGCTGGCTGCAATAGAACTTGTAGCTTGCTCTTGCATTTCTATTCAAACAAAGCCAGCAAAAAGAACAAGAAATGAAGAGAGAGAAACAAAATTGCTTTAGAGAGAGAGTATAGGACGAAATATCTAAGGTGTCGGAGAGAAAAAGAGCGGGTTGTCAATGCTACAACAGTAGGGTGAAAGCAGACAGAAAGAAGGTAAGAACGCTGATGCTACAGTAACCGTTGGATTGAGGTTGATCTCACGGATCAAAGTGATGAGCGTGGCATTGTTGTGAGCAATAAAGTACTGAATCGATCAAAGGTGCACGAGTTTGGACCGTGGTGGCATATTAGCCTTCAGATTGAAATGTGATCAGACGGCGGAGACGAGTTACTGCTGGGTAAGAAAAGTACTCCAAATCATATTTTATTACACAAGTTAAATGTATAACATTAACACTCGACGAAGAAGAGACTGACTCAGAAAGAAAATGAGATACATCTAAGTTGGAAATCCTTTTCCTTAGTCGTTTTTTCCCAACTTTGGAAGCTTCTCGAAAAATCTTGCAAATCCACCCTTCTTCACTGAGTTTGGCAACGGCGGCTTGGCCAGCGGTGCTGATAAATTCCGCTTGTAAACTGGTGGCTCCGCTGCACGGCGTGCCGCCGTTCCTCCGCCTCCAATACTGTGGCAATGCCTTAGTTCTGCTAACTTCCCTTCATCCTTCATCAATTGATTAATTTCATCAGCTAAATCTAATTCAGTACTACCCCATACAGATCCTGATGAGCCTTGCCTTCTGAATGATTTTGTAGACCTCTTCAAAGTAGCCATAACTGGTATAGCTCAAGTCTTCCCCTTCTTCTTTATTATTTTTCCTTTTATCTGTAGCTATGTATCTATCCTGCATGAAATGATGGGTATTTATAGGTTCAGAGGAAGAGAACTGTTTGAGGAAGATGAGGCCACAAGATGGCATCTATGTGGAGTTCGCGAAGAACTCTTCTGGTGTTTTGATTTGCATGTTTTTAGTAGCATGCCGTTGTTCATTTACCGTCCTGGTTTTCTGTGCCATTCCAACTTTTAATTTTCCCGTCTCATTAACCAAAGACTTATAATTTGTCATCCCATAATAGGATTTATAGGTATCAATTTGGATTGATTAGGGGTGTAAATTAGTCGAGCTCGACAAAAATTATAGATTCTAGTTCAAGCTCGATGAGCTTGTTTTTAAGGGCTTGAGCTCAAAATACTAAGTTCGAGTTCACCAAAAAATTTTAAATTAAATAAACATATTAAATTATTAATATATCATAATTATTTAATAATAGTTAATAAAATAATTTAAATTATAATTAGTAATAAAATATATATATTAAATTATAATATATACTATAATTATTGATAAAATATTAAATTATTAATATATTATAATTATTTAATCATATATAATGAATATTTAAAATTAGAAAAAACATAAATTATTAAAATATATTAATTATTTAATATATAAAAATATTTAAAAATAGGAAAAAGCTCATGAACCAACTCATGAGCTTTTAAACAACCAAAATAAAACTCGAGCTCAAAAAGGTCAAACTTAAGTCAAGCTATAATCAAACGGCTCACGAGGTTCGTGAGCGGCTCAACTTATCTTATACCCCAAAGACTAGTCCATACTAATAGATGATTCGAAATGAGAGTCGTTGAATTTGAAAAGGATTGAACCTTCCAAATAAAATTATGAATAAATATCAACAAACTCTCATCGTGAGCCTACTCGACTTATCTTATACCTCTAAAATTGATCATACTAATAAATGATTCGAAATGAGAATTATTGAATTTAAAGAGGATTGAACCTCCCAAATAAAGTTACGTGTAAAGATCAATAGACCATCATTAACTCTATATAAATAATCATTGACTTATGCAATTTACATTCTCTACTTATTTCCTCTTATTTATGATTTTAGACTGATTTAAGAGTTACAAAATTTTGTTGGATTTAATGTCAACCCAATCTTATTTGGATTTTAGAATAATATTTTTCAAATAACTCATTTGGCATTATAGAGAAAGAAGCTCCCATATATGTTCACTTCATAACTAAAGTATATTGATATTTTCAAATATAAATATTTATGATTATTGTTTTTCAATTTATTTGTAAAGGTATTTCATATTTTTAAATATCATTATCACTAACAGTCATCAGAGCTGAAAGCGCTTTTCACATGAGGAATAGTTGTTTGACTGAGTTAAAAGCGCATGCACGTCTTTTCCAAATTTTCTAATAAGAAAATCCATCGACAAGTCTCTCTCTCTCTCTTTCTCTCCTTCAACGCACACACCGTTGCACAATCTGCAATGGCGAATACTCGAACGAAAATTCAAGCGAAGGGACAATTAGCAATGGCGAATACTCCAACGAAAATTCAAGCCAAGGATAAGTGGACCAATCTATCAAAATATGCTTGCCGCTTGTATTTCTTACTCATCATTCTTCAGGTGCCGCTTTTCAGGTAAACATTTAAGAACAACGTTAGGCATCATTCGCGTTCATTTTCAGTTTCTGTTTTCCATTTTTTAGTTATGTAGATGTAAAAATGAATTCTTGATAAAAGTGATTGTGATTTCAGTTGAAGTTGATCGTTGCCATGTTTGAGCATCAGGGCTAATTTTGTCTGAGGCAGAAATTTCCAATCAATCCTAAATTTTCAAGTTTTTAGCTTTTATTTTTACTGATGCTGCACTTAGTTGAGGAGCCACTTAATGCATTACGTTTTCAGTATTGTTAATTGATCTGGGCCATCATATTCTCATGGAACTATTTAGTGAAGTTATAGAATATCTTGATGATCTGACGCTAAAACCAATTTTTTATTTTTAATTTATATATCTAATTTGGAGGGATCGCTGATGTACATCTATAGCTGCTCTATGTCACACAGAGCATTCTATGATGGTGATGAGACTATGGATGAGAATGTTATGGGGATTGCTTTCTTCCTCTTTTTGTTTTCCTGGATCTAGACAGTTTCCTAAATTGTCCATCTATGATTACATTGAGCAAGGTTGCGTACATGTTATGAGAAGCGTTAGCATTGATTTAAATGGAACTAAGCACAATATAAATTAATACTTCAAGCATGTCTCAGGTTTCTAAAATATGAATTCTTCTCTCTATTGTTGCTGTCCCTTGCCCTTTTATTGACACGGCTCCCTCTGGCCATCTGCTATTTCAAGAAAATGCTTTGTATTT
Source organism: Jacaranda mimosifolia (assembly GCA_018894105.1). Classification (NCBI taxonomy): domain Eukaryota; kingdom Viridiplantae; phylum Streptophyta; class Magnoliopsida; order Lamiales; family Bignoniaceae; genus Jacaranda; species Jacaranda mimosifolia. The sequence continues at coordinate 869,818 of CM032127.1, forward strand.
GTTGAAGGAGATATGCATGGTTTCTGTTTGTTTTTATGAACTTGTGAAAGCTCTGATCTTCTCATTTGGTAATTGATCAGTTCATTCTCCCATGGTTCTATCCAGTTTATCACTTTGCTACCTATATGCGTGAAATTTCCAACCTCGTTTACAAATCCACCTATTTTGTATTTCATTGCTTTGTTCTGTCTTTTTGTGTATAATTTCTCAGGGTCCAGTGTAGATCTGGCATGTGTACAACGCCTGTTCAGGTTACATCTTCGCAGTTGATTTCCAGTGAGGTCCTCCCTCTTCCAGTTGTGAAAAGCCTTCTTTATCCTGGAGCCCTTGTAAATGGCCTCATCAATGGTATGACTGTGCCAAGCTGGGACAACCTGCTGAAGATCTATAACTTGACAGACATAAAAGAGGCTTCTGCAGTAACAGACCTGCAGCGCTTGGAGGTCTGTTTGCCTTTGGTTTCCAATTTATCTGTCTTCCTTTTCTAAAACTTTTTCCCCTGAATTTCGTTTTATATTCTTTATTTGTGGGTTTGACCCAACAATACATAATCCAGTGGTAATTTAATTGTCAAAGTTGTGTTTTAAGCCGGATGTGATTTGCTCCTCAGCATGGCACAATTGGTGTCATTGGAAGCTTTTGAAAATGCAATAGAGTTAGAATTGCTTGTTTTTCTATCATGTTTATTGTTGTAGTCAGAAAGGCATGAGCTTTCATAGTCTTTTAGAAAATTTAACATGTTACCCTCCTTTTCTTTATCTTCTGGCTTGTCCTGAAAATGCTTCTAATTGTTTTGACCAGGTTCTTGCCGGGAGTTACTTCTGTGTGGCTGGTTCGCTAATTGGTCTTATAAAACCTGGGAGGATGAGCATGTTTGGGAGTCTTCTAGTTATCTGGGGTCTTGTCAAGGAGGGGATTCTTGGAAAGCCAGTGAACACAGATCCAACAAAAGCAGTATTTGTCCACCCGACAATGTTGATCGCTTTGGTTTGTTCTTTCTTATCAGTAAAATACGATCTTAAGAAGGTAGCCAGAAGTGCCCCAGCTCAACCTGCTGCAAAGCCTCTGAAGAGCTCTTCAAAATCTAAGCTGAAATGATTTCAGTGATGCAAATTTGAAACCAGACTAGAATATCATTCACCTTAGTTGCTTTTGAGTTTCTCACCTATGGTTTACCAGCTGCTGAGTTTTTTTATTGTTTACTCATCTAAGAAAACATATTGTATCGGGAAGGAAACTATGAAATACACAAGAAGGAATCTACCTGTAGCCTTTTGCTTTGATAGAAACATGGAACAAGAAAAGTAAAATTTGGAAGGGTGACCATTCTCTGTATTTATGACTCAAATTCTAAATCAATTTCAATTTCTGAAATTACTCTTAATGATTCTCCATTACCTCAGAGATTTATCCCATGTACTATGTATGTATTTCCCCTATATAGAAGTGACCTATTCTGAGCTCCAACACACCACAAGTGTCCTTGCAGCTCCAACTTCCCTTTCATCCCTGCAGTCTCCCAGACAAACTTGAACAACCCCAGGGCCCTGTCCAGTTGCTTCACCCCACTCCAGACTACCTTCTCCTCGTCCACGGTCAAAATCTTCCCCATATACAAACAAAACTTACTGCCACCACCAACTGCATGAAACCCTCCACGAACTTCTACTTCGACATCTTTAACACTGCCAAACAGATAATATAACAGAAGTGTAAATAAACATCTAGATGAGTGGCCCAATGTCTTTGTTAGCTTCTTCCGCACCAAATGTTCCTGGTGCCTAGTCTCCTTGTATCCAATGTTCTTATCAACCAACACATCCCTAATCTGATAGAGCCCTTCTTTCATAATCTCAAGCTTAGAAACATGGACATCTAATTCCCTTTCATTACTCAAACAGTTGACAAGATCAATCGACATCTCAAGAACATCTGCCCATTTGGGCGAATCAGATGAATCTGCCCCTTTTGTAGGCGTGAGCCGCATCCATGAACTGGTCTCAGGATCATAGGACATAGCAGATTCAAGAAACTTCAGACAACCAACAACAATTTGCTGAGCCAATCTTACCTCTTTTCTTGGTTGCTGATGAATCAGAACCTCAATCTCAGATTTCAATCCATTTAGTATCTCAACAAGTGCACCAGTCCATATCTGATATTGTGTTACCTGTGGGCAAATTGTGTGCCTAACCACCTTCCTTCGCTGCGCTGAAATGCTCAAAATGTCAGAAACTTTTGTTAAAGAATTTACTGCAAGTGCCTCCCTTTCATGTCGTTTACTGAAGTACTGAAATTCTGCACATTGTGTATCCGCTAACGAAGCCATCAAATTCTTCCTCATTGTTTCCTTCATCGATGGATGCCCTATAAAGACCCTAGCAATGGACTTAAAAGTATGCAATTTTTGTTCCAGTTTATCATCAAAAACTCTTGAATGGTCATTGATGTTCACAAGCCTCCCACCAATCAAGTCCAATTCTTTCAGCAATTGGCTCCATTTCTTCATCTTTAAGGTCATTTCACACCATTCAGAAGGTAAAATCTCTTCTTCTTCTTCAGGAGATTCCTCTCCTCTAGAATGATAATACGCTAGCCTCGCATGCATCCCATTATTTTGTCTGCTTCTAAAATGCTTTGCTCCAAACAAAAAATTCTGCAAACGTTTACAGACCATTCTGAAACTCACTTCTCAGTTTCCTGCAAATGGGTTTTCCATTTCACACTCTAAGGCTAAGCTTACAACACCAAACCCGCGTGGACATTTTATCGAACAAGTTAGGAACATTTTCAATGCAGAGAACGTAGACCACTTAACCAAAAATGCTGCAAAAAATCAGGATCTAGCAGTCAGGCTTAGCTCAATATAGTTTCTTGAACATGATATACGAAGATCCCCTGTTGTAGACCTGTTCGAGAATCCATTTTAGCCTGCGAATTAACCGCGTCAGTCAGACATTCAAGTTTTGCCTAAAGTTCGCAGTAGGAGCAACTGGCAACCTCAATTCAACCTAACTTGCCAGAGACTAATTACTGTCCACTTTAGTCGTACTCAGCGACTTTCTTGTACGATTTGATTGAAATAATTTTTTTGATATGCAAATATTTAACATATTTCAAGATTTTTTAAATTCTATGATAAATAGTACAACCATCACTGATTTATCTTTAGAAATTAGAAAATTTAGATTGATCTCAATTTTAAAATAATTTTTTCACTTCAGTCGCTACTCAAAATAATGACTTTTTTGTCTCCGTAGTTCTGCCAACATTTTTATGTTTAAAATTTACATAACGTACATTTTTATATTATCATATGAGGACAAATTTGTCAATAACTCCTCATGTGTTGTCAGCATCAAACTAAGAGTCGTATCAAAATTTTGAGTGTCATTTTCTTTATTGGTTGACTACCAATAGGTAGGTACGAGAGTGCCTGACGGTAGAAAGTCCCTAATGTTTGCCCCTCTAATAGTCCAACTATTAATAAAACCCTGCTGCATTGTAAATATATTTATTTTTTATTTTTATTAAACTTTTATACCTATAAATAACTACAATTTATGATCCACCATCTTATAACCCACAACTATCATTTTATCATAATTAGTTATCATTATTTTTGCAATATTAAAATTATTAAAAAATTAATATTATCTTTCAATAATTTTCTTACAGAAGTTCACTTTCAAAAGATGGAGTCCCTTGAACATTTATCTTGCATGGACATGTTTTCTTGGCTTCAATCCTAATGTTTAATTTCGTATTTTAATTCACTTGAACATTAGTAGATAAAATCAAACTTAAAAAGCCCAAACATAATTTCAAACTCTGAAAAATTGCAAAGTATAGATGCTACTTTTCTTGCAAAATCAGCAGCAAACTATCTTGTTGGCAGTCTTTTTTGGGAAGCAAATAATTGTGAGAGTGATCAACACCCAAAGTTGAAGGAAAACTGGTAACTTGTAGCCACCAGAAGATTGAATGGATGGTGAAATTTGTGCTATCATGTGAATGAATTCTATCAATTACATCGGCATATCAAAAAATGTATCAGAAGAAGAAAGGTCAAGAGATTACAAAAACAGGTCGATGTAAAATCACTGACAGCTACAAAAAACGTATTCTTGCCTGCGGCGAACTACACAGTTAATCATACAGATATCTGCCTTTCCCTTCCCTTCCAATTTTTTCCTTTTTCCTTTTTTTGGTTCTTTTGACCTTTTCACTTGTGCAGAATTTTCCTACATTTTTCTCCCATTTACAGATTCTTTTTTTGTGTTTGATTCATTTCCTGAGTAATGAGTGTGTCAAAAATCTCCTATACTTTCCTGATTCAATATATCACTACTCGAAGAAGCCCTGGTTGTGGCTCAGTGAAATCTAGGCCCTCCTCCTCCAGCAGGTATCGCTGAACAGCAGTTGGAAGTCTTGCAGGAGTACGTGAACCCCTTGTGTGATGACCTGTCCCAACGCATATGTAGGCGAGCATACGTTGATCTGCTGATCTGGCTGCATTCCTCAGTACGGCCAGCTCACGCTTGAGCACATGAATGGCTTCGTTCACATGTAGACCATGCAGGTCGATCATTCGCTCTCGCCCATTGGCCTGCATTTCTGGATTTCTGCAAAATTAGTGCAAAATGACACTTAACATCCAGCAGTCCTTGCAGGAGATTGGGAAGTTTTCAACACAGTCGTTATACAGATGTACAATAGAATCAGACGAGTCCAGAGGAAGCATGTTTGTCCGCTGTTGAGGATGACTTCTATCCTTCGTTATGTTTTAATATTGTCAAAGTAAAATAACGGACATTAATAATTTTTACCATGAATAAAATTTGAGTCCAGAAACAACAAACCTCTGACGGTAAATTGATTCTTGAGCTTTCCCATGGGCTGCTTTCATCTGCATGTTGTGCAGCTGTCCTTTAATGCTCAATTCCTTGGCCAGGGCTTTGTTACCAATGAGGTATGCCTGCCGCGCCTAAGTTCGCAGAATATTTTTTATATGATCAAATATAGGAAACATGTAACAGTTCGCTAAGATAGATAAGAAGATAGCACTTTGTTAACATAGGATAAACACCATGATCGCATGGGCATGTTATTCTACTAAAATGAAATTTGAAGAGAAAACACATGGACATGAGAATCCTGACCAGGGCATGGACAAAAAGAGAATTGCTTTCTTACTTCCACATACAAAGTCTTAAGAAGAGAATCACAACCCTTTAGATGTAGTCTAACACCACTAAATCTGACTTGATGTTCGCTGCAGGCAAGTCTAAATAGGTCTATAGTGTAAAGCAACAGAAGATATGCGAATTCACGACCTCTGCTCATAACTTTTCTTTATCTAAAAAGCAAGATGCCATCAGAAATTTGAATATAACACAGTCAACAACTTACAGTCTTATCATGTCAAAATGGATAACAATCATCCACTCGCCTCCTGCCCTATCCCCCAAAATGTAGAGAGGGAGAAGAGGTTGACATTATTTTATCCAGTTTGATAAGTACAAAAAGATAAATCTACTTTAATTTTTGAAATATTTTCATTATTTCATTTTCACCCTTCTACACATGCTCATTGAACATACCTGCTCAAAGTATGCATTGCGTACGCGTGCATGATCACGTGCGTCCTCCCGCATTTCAGAGTACATATTTGCTGCCATCTCACAAAGTTAAAGCATATATACATGAATAAAGCAATTTAAGACAATTACAGTTTGACAAAGCATGTTAAATTTATTGCCTCAAAAGAATTACCGACTGCTTCTCCGGTTTCAAGCCAGAGAGAAGATGCATGAGATGACCCCCGATTTTGCAGCCTATCACCATAAATGGCCCTGCTGGGGCTACTGTTATATGAGCTTGCCAGGACTTGTGAACTTCTACTTGATCCAATGCTTGTGTCTGAAGAACCATTTCTATCATACTTCCAGATGCTAGAATCTTGAGATGCCATTTTTCTTACAGCTGAAGCAAAATCTGTAGCACCTCTTGACGGAATTGACGAACTAGATCTGAATAGAAGTGTGCTATCCTTTTCAGAAGAGCGATAAGGACTAATATTTTGATGATCATCACCAGCAAACTTTGCCACACCATTTTGACCATCTGTCACAGACAGAGCAGGAAAATCCGAAGCACTAAGATTTGGAGTAGAGAAGGACTTTGAAGTAAGAGTCTGATTGAAGCCTCCATCAACCTGAAGCTGGAACCAAGTATAATATACAGTTAAAATGAAATAGGAAAACACATGGCCGCATATCTATACATCATCAGATTTCAGAAAACATTTTCTGGAAAAGACACACACAGGAAAAGGTTGCCTATACAAAAGCCATTCCCAGACCAGATAAAACAACAATTTCTGGAATTATACATGAAAATCTCACCTATGGTTTTTGGGATGGAGATTCTTTTAATTGAATGGCAACCTAACATACGTCAGCTTTGCAGAATTGTTATGAAGATATGCGACTAGGAATTGATCCCTATGATCGGAGTTATGCACTCTATGATATAAGTCTTACCCATACAATTAATGAGAAACATACAAAAGCTTTGGAATTATTTTCAAGCACCAGAATGAAATCCATAATGAAAAATTTAAACAAAAGGTTCAGCAATATCCTTTGTCTCCTCAGCATAAGTCAGACTTAGATTTGTTGAGTGATACATAGCATGATTTACATTATATGGAACTTACAGAATTTTTACCAAACTTGGCACTCATACTAGACAAGAAGCATGCAATATCAATGCTGAGGAAATAGCCTACCTCAAGCTGAGTAAGCATCTCGATTGTTAGGTTTATGTCGCCTCCATTGGCAAAATACACCTCTGCAAGACTTTCAGCTGCAAAACCAGGAAATTGTGAAACTAAAAACTCAAGAGGGCTCATGTCGCCATTGTCCACTGATAACTGCTCATTTGATATGTCAGCAAGGAAATTGTGTCTTGAATTTCCATTATAAGGCTGTCCTTCTCTTGCAAGAAGCTGATCATTGGGGACAATTTGTTTGTCCCAAGATTTAGCAAGAGAAGGTTGATAACCTGTAGGCGATGGATATTCTCCATAGGATGAGACAGGATATCTCAGCTTTTCAGAATAACTGTTACCATTAAGAGGACGAGGTGATAACGCCTGCTGTTCCTTCAACATAAAGCTGCTGCCTATTGAAGAAGCATATCTTGAGCTTTCATTAACATCAGTCAAGGATAAATTTGAAAAGGATAAGCTGTTGATCCCTTGAGAATTATCCATGCCCATGACCTTAAAGTCAGGAGTAATGTCATCCGGGAGCTGATGGCGCCAGTACTGATGGGCCTCATCATCAGAATTATTTGAAACTGATGACTCTGATCTATCTAATATAGCTTTCCCAGGGGAGGCAGCTGCAGAGGTAGCAAATTTAGAAGATGCATCTGCATTGCTCGTGCCTGCAGCTGGTGACCTGAGAGCAAACGGAACAAATTCTGCGGCATTTGGATTCAAAGTTAATTTTGCAGTACTAAGCTTCTTGTCACCAGCAGAAGCTCCCCTTCCTGACAAGTTCATTATTTTTTTCTTCTCTTCCTTTTTTGGTTTGTGAATAGGTAAGAAAATCGGTCTCTACATACAAAAGAAAATCCTTCGACGAAATAATTGAAGCAGTAGTTATTGAAATTGTGTTAGCCGAACCCTGCAAATAAATGGATTCTTCCCAGTCAGGATTCTAAATGCTTTACAAATCTGAAATCTTCAACCCTTCTCGACATACACCAATGAAAAACAAAAAATCACTGGAGTCAGAGACATTACATTTACAGGCACCATGTTGATTCAGATAGAAATGGGCTATGCAATTAGATAACTGAGTTTAACTCAGATCAACAAATAAATATAATTTTAGATTTTGATCAAGAGATCCATATATCATGCTAGCTTCACCATAAATTACTGACAACATAAATTGAAATTGGGAAAAAAGGGGGAAAAAAAATTGTTTGGTTGAAACAAGACCAGCTAGAGATTTTCTTTGCCATACTTTCAATAATACCATATCTTGCATTAAATATCCAACAAAACTGTACAGTAATAAAAGTAGCCATAATTACTAATAACCAAAAGCTACAAACTTACAACTAACAATTCATGATAAACTCCAAAAAAAAAAAAGGTAAAACTGTTTCAACCATTTACTATCTGGAAACAAACAACAAAATTCATCATCAGCAATAACTATTCTCACTTGAAACAGAAACACAGTGTCCCTTTACTAAAATTCTCAAAATTCAGCAACCCAAAACAAAGCAAAAGATCAAGTCAAGAAAAATGAAAAAGAAACAAAAGCCGCAACTTTGAACTTCAACAACACAACTTATTCGAATAGATCTCTTAAAATCTGAAGCAAAAATAAACATATAAATTAAAAAACAAAGTCCGAAGATAAGAAAAAGGATAAAACAAGATCTGGGTTCTGTGGATATACCTTTGCGAAGTTCAGCGACGAAAGAAACCATATCAAATACATCCATCACCACACAGAAAAAGATGGGATTTTTACAAGATTCAAAGCATAAAGACTACAATTTTAGAAAAGAGTGTTGACTGTGTGTATCTGTATAATCACAGAAAAAGAGAAAATCTCTTGATTCTTTTTACTTCTATTTCTGTTTCTTGAGTTGTGAGCTGAGGCCAAGGCCGTCTAATTTTTTCTTCCTTTCTCTTCTTCTCTGTCTAATCTATCTATCTCTATTTCAGGCTTTTCATTTCATTCTCTCTCCTCTCTCTCTATTTCTGTCAACTCTCTCTTCTCTTCTCTTCTTTTCTTTTTCTAATTTTATTTTCCTTTTCTGTTCTTTTTTTTTTTTTAATCTTTTAGGTAATGTTTGGTTGCATTTTGTATGTTTTGAATTATGTGTTTGAGAAGAATGAATTTTGGGAGTAAGTTGAAGAATGTGAGATTTGTGTTGGAGAATATGGTGGATATTTGTTTATATTTTAGGGAATATTTAGAAAATTATTTTGAAAAATTTTGGTATGTTTGTTTATATTTTGGGATGAGATATTTTTTAGTATAACAGTCAAATTAATATTTTTTTATTGAGTTTTTTGAGTGAAAATAAAATTAAATAATATTTGTTATTATAAAAATAATAATAAAATGTATATATATGTATATGTGATGATTAGATATGATTTTTTTAATTATAAAAATAATAATAAAATATCATGATATTTTTTATATATATGTATGTATATAAAATTTTTGGTAATAATTCAATTAATTTGAAGAGATATTTTAAATATTGATATTTAATATTTTTCCAAAAAGTCAACTCATATATTTGATTACATTATACCAAAATGATTTTATTTTGGTAAAATGTAACCAAACATAGCCTTAGCTTTTAAGACCACAGAGAAACGTTTCCTGTTCTCTCTCACTCTCTCTCCCTTTGTCTTTTTCTTTCTCGCTTTCCCTTTAATTGGTTTTCATCTCACTCCTTTTTCATATCACTCCAAAAACCAAGCCCAATAAATTATACCATTGATCATTCATCCCAAAAGTTTAGGGAATGTTTGGTTATATTTTCCATAACAAAATTGTTTCGGAAAAACATAATCAAATATATTTTTATTTTTTCTCTAAAATGTATATAAAAAAATCCTAAAATATCTTTTATTATCCTTCATTATTCCTAAAATTTTCATATTTTTCAATATATACATGCATATATTATATATAAATATCATATATATTTTATTATTATTCTAACAATTAAAAAAATAATTTATTTTATTTTCACCCTAAAAATCCAACAAAAAAGCATTGATTTGGCTGTTACGTATAGTGAAAAAGTCTCCCCCTAAAATATAAATAAACATACTCTCCAAAATCAATTTTTAACTATTTCCCAAAATATAACCAAAAATTAATTGCATTTTCCAACACAATTTTCACATATTTTAATAATTCATTCTCCCAAAGTATACAATAAAATTACACAAAAAACATAACCAGACATTCCCTTAAATTAGAAATTGAAAAGGAGTAATATGACTTTATAGACATATGTGATTGCATAACAAACATGACTATTTCCTTTTCTTTTTTTTTTAGTTTAAAATTAGTTATAATTTTTGAATGAGTAGTATGTTTGTCTGCTTAACTCATTTTCAATATAACATGTCCATTCAATTAGAATTTTTTTAAGTTATATCTATTTGAATTCAACCTTTTAATATATGTATTCCATTCATCCAAATGATGCATAGGGTTTTATAAGTTCAGTGATTGGCATTCATTCTCATTCGTTGTTCTGAAATTTGAAGTAATATAATTTTAATAAAAATATTGGGAATATTTGGTTATGTTTTTTGTGTAATTTTATTATGTGTTTATTATGTATTTTAGGAGAATGAATTATTAGAGAATGTGAAATTTATTTTTTTGTATGTTTGTTTATGTTTTGGGGAAGATATTTTTTTACTATAGTAGTCAAATCAATGATTTGTTGGATTTTTTGGGTAAAAATTGAATTGAGTGATTTTTTTAATGTTATAATAATAATAATAAAATATATAATGTATATATAATATATGTATGTATATATTGAAAAATGTGTGTTTTGAAGGGAAAATAAGAATATATTTGGTTAGGTTATATTTTCTCAGAACATACCTAACTTTATGTTTTGGGGAAATATAATCAAACATTCTCATTGTATCTCAAGAAGCAATTATTGGATAATTGTTAGCATCTGTATGATTTGGAAGTGGGGCGGGTTAGGCTCGCCCTGCGAGACCATACCCCGCCCTGCCCCGTCGGGTTGGCGAGTTTAACTCTCCAGGTAACTTGCCAATCCAAAAAGAATTAGAAAAATTGAAATTAATCAATAAAAGTATCAAATCAAAATCATTTGACAAAAATTAAAATTTAAATTTCATGTACAAGAAAAAAATTCATGCAGATAAAATAAGATTCTATAAGCAAAATAGGAAATAAAAATAGAATTAAAGTAATAACCACCACAATATCCAAATTTTTATACATTGTGAGTTTGACAGTAAATTGAAACAAAAAACTCAAAAATTTTAAATCCAACAAACTTCCACCATATAGTTCTAATCTCCATCTAAATTAACTCATCCCACATTCTTCAACATTTTCCTCTTCATCGAGCATAGTTGGACATTATTTTTAATTAGAAAAATATAAAATAAATTATATATAATATATTTATTATTATTATACATATACTATTTATATTGGTGGGGTAGGGTTGATAAACCACATGCCCTGTTAAGTCTCCCCAACTCGGGTTCAAGTTTTGTCCCACCCCATTACCACCACTATACATGAAGTGCAAAATGATCTTAAGGGAATTGAAATTAATTTCAACCGCGATCCATCCTTTATAGCTGCACTTTACCGTAATTTTTCAATTATATCTCATTTTAATTATTCATAATTTTTATTCTATTAAAACTTTTTTTTTTGTTTTTACTATTTGAGCAATATATATTTGTTATTCAATCCAAATTTAAATTTAGTAATCATATATGTCTGCTTTATACTTCATCCAACATAATTTAATAAGGATAGGACTACCAAAAAGTAAAATCCACATGCAATTAGGGGACACTTGTAATTAATGGCACAATTGTGAGCTTGTATTGATGTCGTACTTGTTCAAAATGAATATTAAGCAGTACATTTGGAGGAATCGAAGAAGGTGATTTGCTCTATGTATTTCAGCAGTTGGAGTCTGCTTATCTTTAATTTAAAATTTTTAATCAATACAAAATTATACGATAGTATTCAATTTTTTCAACTCGATGATTCAATCTATTATCTATCATTTATGGGCATTGATAAGTTTCATTAATTCAGATAATCTTCAGATGATATAGTCTTATAAGGATGATAAAAGTGAGATTTAAATAAGAAAAAAATTACAGCGAACACCTAAACACCCAGAGACAAGAAAAAACATAGTAATCAGTAATGCTTCAGAAAAATAAAAGTAAGCATAGATTCAAAAAAAAATTAATAGAGCAATCTTTCAAACTGCTGTTGAATTCATATGTAGGTAAGAGATAATATAACGAATAAGTTTTGTTTTATTTCACTAATCGATTTTATATAAAAGGCAACATATGATAAATTTTTCCTAAGCCACATTTTCATAGAGTTGTGTTCATATATTATAATAGACAGTTTAAACCTTTTTTTTTTTTTGCACTTCTAATTTATTTTTGTTGCATTAGGAAGCAATGAGATTATTACAAGGTGTACAATCAAACTACAAAGTCAAAGTCTCCTCGTATCCTCAATAATTATAAAATTAATTTAAGTGGGCTAAGAGCCTAGCTAGTAGCTTTGCCAACTCATAGCAATTCTTGTTGGGGTCAACCATGTGAAAGACAACACAAAGAATGGTACATGTAAAACTTTTCAACGGATTAAATGCAATATATTTCATTCATTTAATTCATTTGATTTATTTATCCTAAGAGAATTTATCTAACTTCTTTTTTTATTTAATATTGAAAAAATCAAGAAATTCTTCACAGGCAATTTTTAGGTGAATTGGGGCTCATGATGCCAATTTGATTTTATGTTGGAATCATTTTAATAAAAAGAATGAATCATAATCTCGGTGTTACAAAAGTATTAAGATCAAATACTTTAAACCTACCTAAAAATTGAATATTCAATAATGTAGCATGTTAGTTTAGGGATGACAATGGAGCGGACAAAACCCGAACCCGAGCTCAATCCATCCCAAATGGGACGGCTTTGGGGAGGTTTAACAGGGTATGGGGCGAGATTTTCCTAACTCAAATTATTTGGGGTGGGGTATGGGGTTTACCAACCCCGCCCTGCCACCTCGCACATATAAATATTCTATATATAATAATAATATATAATTTATTTTATATATTTTTAATTAAAAATAATGTCCAACTATGCTCGATGAAGAGGAATATGTTGAAGAGCATGGGATGAGTTAATTTAGATAAGGATTAAAACTATATGGTGAAAGCTTGTTGGACTTAAAAATTTTGAATTTTTTTATTTCAATTTACTATCAAACTCACAATGTATAAAAATTTGGATATTGTGCTGGTTATTACTTTAATTCTATTTTTATCTCTTATTTTGCTTCTAGAATCTTATCTTGTTTGCATTAATTTATCACTTTGTACTTGAAATTTAAATTTTAATTACCGTCAACTTGTTGTAATTTGATTGATACTTTCATTGACTTATTCCACCCACCAACCCGATGAAACGAGGCGGAATGGGGTGGGGCCTTTTTGGGGCGGATTGGGATATGGAGTAGGGTATTATCTCGCAGGGTGGGGTATGGGGCAAGCTCAACCCGCGCCACTGCCATCCCTATGTTAGTTGTGCATTTAATTTGTAGAATTTTATAAATAAATAAAAAATTAGTAGACTTATAGATGTCTTCTTGTTGAAAAATAATTTCAAATATCATGTTATATTTATTTAGAAAAATCTTATATATTATATGGTTAGAACTCTGATCACTTATATTCTTTTTGAATTCATAAAACGAATTGAGTTAGGTTCACACTGTTATTAGTGAGACCTGCATATAACGCCATAGAATTAGATAATGAAGAATCAATTATATGATGCCACGTGGCGATATCCTTATTATAAATAGCAATTTTAGACATTTTACTCAAGTACATATAACTCATTAGAAGACATAAAACTTGATCATTATTGTTAATTCCTTTGGTTGGTCTACTACCTCAATATTCAAAGTGGTTATCATATGCAATTTCAACAATCATTACATATTATGACTTATAGAACCTTAAAGTACATATCAGTATTTAAAAAATCGAATAGACCATCAACTTGCCGACGAATTGGTTTGATTTTCTCAAAAAATTAAAAAAAAAAAAGCATCGTATTTTGTAAAAATAGTTCAAACCGGCCGACTGGATCGGTGAACCGTTCACGGTTCAATTGAACTAGACAGATTTTTCCATTTAATTTTTAATAAAATTATTTTTTTAAAATTTTTTTGTGTCTAAGTACAATTTTTGAAGGTTAAAGTACGCTTCACAAGTTATCTAAAAATAATTTAAAAAAAAAACCTTAGTTTAGAGTTTATAATTAACTTACACACTTTAAACTTTAGACTTAATATATTTAAATTGTTATGATCATTTATAATATGAATTGTGAAATTTGGATTGTAATGTTAGACAATATCATTTAAGCTCTTTATGTTTTATATTTTGGCATTTTATTAATTTTTAAATAATATATATTTCGTAATTATGACGTCACGATTCAATTACAATCCCATCAACGGCTGACCAGTGAACCTTGAACCGATAAGTTTTTTTGTTCAATAAATGGTCAGGTTTTTCGAACATTGGTACAGATAATTCATTTGATATTTGAGTTTGGATCAAGAGAAAATATTATCATTTCAATAAGATAATATTATCTTATTATTAAAATTAAATCAAAGAAATTGAAGTGCAAAAGACCAAGCAAATATTAACTATAGATGGAAATGAAATCGTACACGCAATATAAGCATGCAGATATCATTACATGTGGAGAATACGTAACATAACAAAATTAAGCATTAGATTTTGATAAGATATAGTCTTTATCACCATTGGTTAATATGTGCCAAGTAAATTCTCAAAATTTTTTTATTTTTTTTAATTCCTTTTTTGGTGTATTTGTTTTCTTATCCTTTTGTTCTTTTGCTTTTTCATGTCCCACAAATGGCACAAGTTGCTCCAAAGCCACAACTTGCCGTACCCAAAATGGGCGTCTGTGGGTCCCAAATGAAAAAAGATCAACCGCCATGATTATCTCATGGAACCGACCCCACCAAAATCAATAAAATTTTGAAGAATATGGGAAAGAGTATAAATTTAATTATCACATCAAGAAAATCAATTTTACAATAAATTAAATAGAACACAAATATTAAATACAAATAATGAAATTATAAATTCCACAAGACGGCAACCAAGAGACACACATAAGGTGCACACAAAGACGTCAATTCATGTCGAACACGAGACATCCGACATAATAGAGAAAATTTGATGCCACTGGGCTACAAGCCACTGGACGAATAATATTATGTCTTCAAAATGCTAAAAAGGGTGAAAAAGAAATTATGAAATAATTTGTAAATATTATTGAATCATCAAGTGACATGCCAAGGTTTTATTTAATATTGAGTCAAAATTAATTGGACTTGATAAATTAATAATATTAAAATTATATAAAATAATTATAAAGATTGAATTTTAGCTTGAAAAAATATTTTTATAAAATTTAATGTTGGACTTATCAAAAAGGTCGAATAGAATAATCATTTTAGCTTATCTATAGTGCACACATTATCATCATAGACACCAATAAATTCTTGCCCTAATTAGCAATTTTTTCCACTAACATTTCAATGATTGCTTAATCCACAAAATTTCCACATTAGTCAATCATCATTTTAACCTTTCTATTGCCATCTATCTAACAATACCCTTCGAGTAAAATTTTATCAATTTAGCATTATACTATACTTTTTTTTGCAAACTAAAACATTGTTTATATGTAATTACAAGAAATGCTTGTTGGGGGGGGGGGGGGATGATGTGGTATCTGTGACACGTTATTTGTCTGATTATCATATTTTCCCTCAAATTTAATTAAAATTTACACTCTTTTTATTAAGTTTCGCTACTCTCTAAGTTATGGAATTGAATATCAAGAAATTATTTAGAGGATACATGCATCCTTGCCCACTAACACTCTTTTATTATAAATAACGATACGAGATATTTTTATATTTATGATTTATGAATTTTTATGCAATACCACATTTTTGTATTATTGATTTAATTGTCAAACAATTTTTGTCAGTAATACCAATGATCCTAATTATTTATGCTTTTTTAGCTTGCTTGACGAACGAGTGACTGAGGATGAAGAGAAAGCTCTTGTACCACATTTTTATTTTTATTTTCTTTTGCATAAAATATGTATTAACTTTAAAATATTTTTAAATTAAATACATACACATAATTACAAGAAATGCTTGTTTGGGGGTGGAAGTGGGGTTGGGGGGGGGGGAGGAGGAAGAAGAAGAGACAAGGATGATGATGTGATATTTGTGATAGGTTATCGGTTTGATTATCATATTTTTTCTCAAATTTAATTATGATTTATATTTTTTTAATTAAACTTCGCTACTCTCAAAGTTATAAAATTGAATATTAGGAAATGATTTAGTCTATGCATGCCTCCCTTACCACTAACACTCCTTTATTATAAATAATGATACGAGATACTTTCATATTTATGATTTATGAATTTTCACACAAGACCTCATTTTTGTATTATTGATTTAATCATCGAACAGTTTTTGCCAATAATATCAGTGATCCTAATGGTTTATA
The DNA here is from genome assembly GCA_018894105.1 of Jacaranda mimosifolia. Taxonomy (NCBI): domain Eukaryota; kingdom Viridiplantae; phylum Streptophyta; class Magnoliopsida; order Lamiales; family Bignoniaceae; genus Jacaranda; species Jacaranda mimosifolia. Next base: position 886,292 of record CM032127.1, read on the forward strand.
CTTTCAGCTTACTTGACGAACGAGTGACTGATGCGTTAACTAGGTTTGGATGAAGAGAAAGCTCTTGTGTCACATTTTCTTTCTTTTTGCATAAAATATTTATTGACTTAAAATATTTTTAAATTAAATACATACACATGTAATAATAATAATAATAATAATAATAATCTATGAATATAGGTACGAATTACTTTTTCAAACATTTATTTCGCGTTTAATTTAATTAAAGAAGCGTTAAGAGTTGTACCGTACAATCTTAATAGCAGAGAGAGCGACACAATATGGCTGTATTAGGAGCAGCGTGACCCCACGCGTGTGAAAATGCACGTGGGCGTCCTTCTTGCGATGGGCTCCGAAGACCCGCAAAATGTCGCCGTAACACAGCTGGCACACTCCGTGACTTGTTTTAATCACCTGCGGCACGGACCATCTCAACATCACTGCACCAATTCATAGAAATTGATTGATTGTTTTGTCCCTAGTTATTGTTTTTTCCTCCTTTCAGCTAAATGCTGAAAAGACTTGAGTTGTTGTCTTGGAATTGAACTTATACTTTATTATGAGAAGTTGCTACTAATAATAAACACGCGCATGGCATCTGCTCCCTATTAAGTACAAGGTCTTGATTTCGATTCGTAATTGATGTATTATGTATTTTATATTTTAATTTATTTAATTTATTTAATTTAAAAATAAAAAAATATTGTTTTGTTGAAATAATAACATTCGTCATCTGTAATATTCCCTCTCAAAAAATAAATACTCGCATGCAATGAGAATATATTTATAAGAATAATATCATTGCTTCAAATTATCAAGTTTTATTCTTTTTTTTTTCTGTTAATTTTTAAGGCTTGAACATAATATTAAATTTTTGTTTGAATGGTTTGTGAGTTGGCAGGTATGATACTTTTTAAATGTTTGTATTTGTTATTAAAATTAAACATGATTGATAAATAGATTTCATATTTTATTTGAATTTAATTATATTTAACTACGTTACGTGTTCAAATAATATTTTCATAAAAAAACAAAAACAACAAGAATTGAAGGATATAAACATCAAAGTATTTTATTTTATTTTTTGTATGAAATTTTGATTAATTTAATTAATTAAATTGAAATAGATTTAATTGAATTTTCTTAAATCACTTTAAACGTAGATTAAAAAATATATAATTAACTTATTTGATTATATTCTCTATATGAGAGATATTAGAAAAACGTGCTAACTTAATATTCATCCCAAATTTACAATTGAAACAAGACATTATCCTAATGTGATGCCTCAAAGTCCTAACGCACTTTGATAAAATTTGATCTAATTGTTGAATCGGTCAATCCCACAGGAATATTAAAAATTATGATAATTTTATATTCATATCGAATTTACAATTGAAAAAGGGCATTATCTAAATATAATACTCTGAGTATCACTTTGGATCTTATATTTCATCACGTATTTTATTTCATATTCTAACTTGATATATAAATGTCAAGTATATCTGATTCTCAATCAATTATTTATATAAAAAAATAATTAATACACATGCCATATATCCATGAAATGAAATATAAATTGAAATAGAAAATCTAAACCATTTTGGGTCCATTTGCATTGTAGGAATAGATCATAATATCAAGTCACATCAAGTGTTTGATTTTAGTATTTTAAGCCATTGATGGATAAAGGGCTTGGTCTACAATCCATGAAATAATTGATAAGTAATCCTCATGATTTGGCTGCTGGGTGGCTTATGGTCCAATGACATAAGTCTCCTACATACTGTGGGAGGTTATGACTTTGAGCTCCAACGGACTCCTGATGTGTGCGTGTGTATAAATTAAAAAAAATCCTCATAATTTGGCTAAGATTGTGTAATCCTTTATGATGATTGGAAGAAAACAGTTAATCATTTGAATCTCACCACATGTAATCCTAGTCATCAAATACAATGCTATTATATTTTCAACAATGTAATCTCACTTTATCAATCTTATCTATATATCCAAACGTTCCCTTCAAGTATAGGGATGCTTCAACAAAAATTGATCTAGCTGTTGAGTTGTTCGACTTCAAGAGGACATTTTATAGCCTTGACCATACTCAATCAAGCACAAATGAAGGGCAAAGATCAATTGAGAACACGGAATTCCACCGTACACAAAGCAGCAGATCCTGGCTCATTCAGACAGCAGTAAAAAATGTAGCATCATAATACTTACGGAGTATGAGAACCGCCAATGATTAGTGATGGCGTTCTTTGTCTGTAATACCCACGTTAACCCTTGCCCAGTTGGCAGAAGAGTCCACAAAATCTATCCAACTTTTCAAATTGTAACTCACACTTGATTCAATCCATTGTATAAATTCCTCATACAGTCTTGCTGTTTTCTCACAATCTCAGTTGAGTTCACACATTAATAAAATAGAGAGAGATACACATATGTTTCACATGCATACATATAAAATGCTGAGCCCAAGTTCTTGAACCTTCATTCCAGCAGTAAGAAAAAGGTACGAAGAATAATTAATTGGGAGAAAAACAGGGCCGAGAAGGGCTCCCTGGAAATGTATATGGTATTCAAGCGTTTGATCATTGGCGGAGAGATTGTTGAAGAAGAAGGTGAGTGGGAGAAAGAAAGATAAAAAGGAAAAAGGAAAAAGGAAAAATCCAGGTTCAAATAAAGGAGAGTAGTTCTGAAAAATCCAGAAGATTTTCAAGATTCATCAGTTACCAAATATACATCCGGCGGAAATTCTCTGCAGATTTTCTTGGATGTAATTGCCATTAAACCCTTTATTTATTTTTGGCATTTGAATTTTCAAAATATTTTCAGTTTATTTTCTGTTTATAAATTTTCGTGATTCGATATAGTTCCTTTTTATTGTTTTTCTTTTTCCAGTGATAATGGAAATTGCGCAAAAAACAGCGCCGCCGGCGGCGGCGGCCGCGGGGGCAGCCATGATGAAGGGAACTGATATCGGGTTTGCTAGATGCGAGTGCTGCGGGCTGACAGAGGAGTGCACGCAGGAATACATAAAGCGTGTGCGTGATCGTTATTCGGGCCGGTGGATTTGCGGGCTTTGCGCTGAGGCGGTGAAGGATGAGATAGTGAGATCAGAGAAAAGGATTGGAAATGAGGAGGCCTTGAATCAGCACATGAGTTTTTGCAAGAAGTTCAAGAATCTGAGCCCGCCAAAGAATCCTACTGAGGAATTGATTTCTGCTGTGAAACAGCTGCTTCTGAGGAGCCTGGACTCCCCCCGGTCCAGCCCAGTGAAGAAGCCCGGTTTGGTTCGAACCCAAAGCTGTCGTCCTGCTTCCAATCTGGCTGCTTGAAAATGAATTGATCTATAAGTGCTGATGGTATTATTAGATATGTTCTTGAATGAAATAATTGCTCCTTTTAAGGTAGCAAGAAAAACTATGTTAGAAAGATCTGTCAGTTTAGTGTTTGTATTGGCAATGATTATATGTATTACAAGTAAAAATTTAGTAAAGTGTTCTGGATTGCCTTTCTTAATGTGCTATGTATCCTCTTTGAATTCGGTTTTTTGGATTGATTGGAACTTGGCATAGTATGATATAAGCGAAATTCAGAAATATGCTGTTGTTTAGATTAGACTTGAGATCTTGTGGTGAACTGTTAAGACCCTGTTTGCTGCTCACGAGAAAAAATTGCAGAAAAGGGACTGAATCTATGGTTTCAGATGAACTGGGATGGAATTTGCAGAAGCAGGGACTAGCTTAGGAAAATGATTCCATCAAAACATCTGCTGCAATGTGTGGGCCGGGCTGGGATTTAGACAATCTGTGGCTGGCCCTGATGATTCCTTTCATCCAACAATCTCGAGTTCTTGTGGGGTTGTTTTATGCGATTATCGTCCTTGCTTAATAATGGCTATCTTGGTAGTTGAGTAGGACATGATCCAAGGAGAAATCACGTTTAAGGTCTTAAAATTTGGGTCTATTTTCGTATAGAATTTAGATGGAATGAAGGTTCAAAGCCTCAACTTGCTTTGTTGACAAATAATAAGGATACTAGTTTGGTTGGATTTTTAAGTTATCTCATGATTATTTATCATTATGATATAGTTTAGTTGGAATGATAAATAAACCCATGGAGAGTGATAAGTTAATTTATCATGGAAATTGCAAATATAAACATGGGCTTTTGATATTCATGCGAGTCTGAGTCTTTATTGTCACTATAACCAAATGAATGATAATGTGGGATAAAAATATTGTATCCCACCTTGTCATCTCAATCAAAGTAGCCCTTGGGGTAATAATGAAGTGGGCTTATACCGATTTGTTCAAAGTGAAGGAAAATTCTATTGCCACGTGTAATGATAGACGGTTGTTTCAGAATAGAAGAGATATTAACCCTAACAGCTACAAGGGTATTCCGGATAAATTAAAGAATGTTTTTGTCCTTCAAAGAATTTAACCACATGATAAGCAAAAGCATAAAAATATACCTCAGATTTCAATATTCAAAGTCAAATTAGTTTGTAATTCTGTTTTCAGACAAGCAAGAATTAGCATTATGTTGAAGCAGTTTGGACTGCAACATGAAATTGTCATGTTCATTACATAGAGAAACAATTACCAACTTGAAGTTAGGTGCTTATTCTTGACCAGTTTGTTTCTTTCTTGCATTCTTAAATGAGTACTTGGCCAATCAAGAATTGACACATACTGTCAGAAGATGTTTCAAAGACAGAAATGTACAATTCTGGTAGGATATTTTGTCAAAGTGCATGAACTTGAGGGATGCCTTATGTCTGCACCAATACATGCACCTGATATGCATAGGGATGAAAAGCATTTTTGGCACAATTTTTAAGTGCATTGCAAGAAAACAGGCTGCTTGAGGTGATACTGAAAGGGAATATATATAATTGAATGAAATAAAATAAGCCACCAATCCCCGAGAATCAACCATGGAAAATCCTAGGGTTTGTTTGGTTGTGAATTCGGGCATTTTGCAGAAAAGATTTTTGGGAAGTAGGGTTAGGGAATATGATGGTTGTTTGTTTGTGTTTTTGGGTGGTGGGCAGAAAATAAATTGAGAGAAAATTATTTGTTTGTTTGTATTTTGGGAGGGGATAAAATATCACATCAATAACTTTTTGTTGGGTTGGTAGGGTAAAATGGGTATTTTAAAATTATTTATGTATGCGTGCATATAAATTGAATGAATGGTAGTATGTGTATATATTTGTAATGATGCGATAAAGATTGGAACTTTAAGGAGTGGTTTGGGAGTGTGAATAGTAAGAATATTTTGAGAAATAAATTTTGTATTTTAGGACTGAAATTGAGAAATGTGTAATGTTTATTTATTTAAATTTTGGGAATTGAAGAATGAATTTGGAGTTCTTATCCAAACAAAGTCCTAATGTCCCTTTCTGGGTGGCTGGGAGTTTTCATAGATAATCGAATATTTATATATATTCTTCTTCTTCTTCTTCTTTTTTTATAACATTTTTAGGTTCTTTTTTCTAGGTTGATGATAACGCCACAGCAGGAATCTTTTTTGCTCTGGTATTAGGGAATTTTATCTGCATTATTAGAGCTAATGAATTGTGTCATAAAATGTCACACAAATAAAATGTAAAGGCATAGCATAAGTAAGCTTTTGGAATTTATTTGTAAAAATATGTATTCTTTCAAACATTGATTGAATCTCTAAATATAGTTTTATCCTAAAAATATACAAAGTTTTAAAATATTTTAGGGATATGTGTTTTTATAAGTCGGTCCAACCCAATTATATAGCCCAATGCGCAGCCCGTGATTCGAGTCTTTTTATGTGGCACGATATAAAGAAATGAATGAATGATGTGAAATATTTATATTATACTATTATTTTGAATATCTTAAATTTGGATGACTTAAGGATGCATTTTTCATTATTTTATTGCTTGCATCAACTCGACCTCTATCCGGTTCCCAACTTACGTATCAAAGTATTATAATGGGCATTTTTTAATAATATATTGCGTTTAGAGACGGAGCAAGGGGACTAATAGGGGCAGCCGCCCACCCCACTCCTCTCAAAATATTAAAATTTTATTTTTTGTATTAATTTTTTTTAAATATTACACTTTTGCCATTCTTAAATTATAAATTTGTCCCCTCACTTATTGAAAATATGCCTTTTGTCCCATTATATATATAATATAAAAAAATATATCATATTTTTAATAATTTAAAATTTCGTCCTCCATAAAGAAACATTCTGACTCGGTCTGGAATTGTGTTTCAATTTTGAGAACCCACCATTCGACATATTCTAATGATTATTTTGCACTACTCCAATCAAGCACATGCATTAATCGCTAGCCATAGGACTAATGTGAAAATCTTGCTGAAAACGGTGCGTGCAAGAAGAGATTTGAGTTAATTTCAAAGTCAAGGTTTGGCTAAATAGGCTAATAGCTTTTGCTTTAACGTAATTTAATCTCAATGATATGAAAAGAAAGACGCTACTACAATTCTCCCCCTCAAAACACGCTTTTCTTAAGAACTCGTTTGTTTGATGTACTTGAATTAGACATGATACGCATGACTAAGACAAATAGTAGGTTATTATGTATACTATCTAATATTTATTTGCATATTTTAAATAATTTAATATTCAATTTTAATTGTTTGCTTGTCATTATTCTCCCATTTAACAAACTACAATTTATATCCAACTTAAATTGAAAAACATATCACACTCTAAAACCGTGGTACATTAGTCAAACTTTGCCTTAAATGCATGTTTGACATTAACTGTATCAAAGCTTTCAAAAATAAATCAAATATTAAAACTAAGTTGAATTGTATATCTATCACACAGTATCAAAGACCTTAACTATCTCAAAAAGGTCCAAAAATGAATCGAACATTAAAGTTAAATTGAATCGTGTATCTATCACACAATATCAAGTCTCTTTTAATATTTGTTTCAATTGATAAAAGCCCTTGATAAATCCTAGGTTCTACACTATTTATTGTTGCTTTTGAAAAATGGATCAAGGGGGAAAAATCTTGAGAATTACAAAGATTTAATAAGGTCTATTTTTTTATCTTATTTCCAATTAAACCATGATTTTAAAAATGGGAAAGAATGAGAAAATTATGAAAAACTTATTAAAAAACATAAATGATATATAATAGTAAATTTATATATTATATTTTAATTTATTTATATATTAATCATATCAACCAAATATAAAATTAAAATATTTTATTCTACTGGACTTAAAATATATCATTTGCTTATATATCTAACTGTATCAAAGACTTTCAATAATGAATCATAAAAATTAAATTAAATTATGTATCTATCACACAATATCAAAGTAAACAAACAAACTATAATAATTTCTTTTATCAATTTCACGTTAAAAAAAAAAAGATTAGCGATCTAATAATTACTGCATCATTCTTTATTTTTAAATAGTTAACTACCCCATCAAAACAAAATCGACCCATTATTGATAATAAGACAATAGTTGTGAAGAACAAGAAAAATCTACCAAAAAGATAACGTTATTCTCTTGGAAATGTTGCAATAAAATAGGCCAACGATTGAATTTCAGACAGGATATGGCTGATCGCAGGAGAAGGAGCAGTCTTCCCATTCTGTTTTTGTGAAAAATTAGGTTGATTTTCTCTGCCTACGTAAGGAGGAACAAAGATATACTAGGGTTTCAAGAATGTATACAGTATTGTAGTACATGTACATCCACTTTGTACGTACCTCTAGAGGGTTTTGTACTACATTCCTTTGTGATAATTAACTATGCAATTTAGATAATTTCATTGTTTATTTAATTTGATTAACTATCATCTTATTATACTAGGGAAGTTTTAGGATAACATGTGTAAATTATGAACAACATAATCATTTTACATCGATGTTGTCTAAATCATTTTTACTTGTCAATTTATTTATTTTTTTATCCTATATATATAATTTTTTTAATAATTCAATATGTCATATGAACGCAAACAAGTTGACCCGAATCGAGCCGAGTTTTGATTATTTTTTTAGGTTTGAGTTTGAGCTCGAATCAAATAAATCAAGTTCGAGCTATGAGCTCAGAAAATTGAGCTCAAGCCCATCTTCGAGGTTGGGTCGAATCGACTTGATTCAATAAGTTTAAGATTGTGATAAAGTTAAAGGCTTGAGTTTAAGCTTGACCTCGAGCTCGAAGCGTGAAATTATTTTATAATATATAAAATAATTAATGTATTATTATAATTTTTATATATGAATATTATTTTTTTTTTAAAAATACAGGTTCAAAAACTTACAAACAAAAATTATTTGAATCGAGCTCGGCTTGAACCTTGTACGAAACAAAAATTCGAGTTCGAGTTTGAGTTCGAATACTTTTCGAGCCAACTCATCAAGTTCGCGAGGTGACTCGATTTGTTTGCATCCCTAAATATAATTGTTGAGGAATACAATCTCATTATACTTTGAAATACCAAATTTATTGATCTTCAATAGTTTCATAATATAAATTGGCACACACTTTAAAATTTCACAAAATTGAGGTTAAAGAAAGAAAAAGAATCTTTTGTCCTCACCACTACAAAAGTTGTGTGTTGATAAGCATTTATACAGACAACTTTCTTAATAACGTACAAGAATGTAACAATTGTAGTACACTGTACACTACCCCACCACCCCTACCCAAAAAAAAAAAAAAAAAAAATCCACACCAAAGAGAAAAGAATTAAAAAAAGAAAAGGTAAAAATGATCACACCCCCCACCCAATTTATCAATTCCAAGAATCCAAAATTTCAATCCAACCCCACCAAACCGAAATAAAACCAGCCAGGCCGCTTGATAAAAATCAAATCTTTATCCTTTCTTTCCAAGAATTCCTAGCACCAAGAACCCAAAAAAAGGGGAAGAAATTATTCAATTTCTGCAAAGATGATGCACATGACATTTTACTGGGGCAGAAGTGTTACAATTCTGTTTGATTCTTGGAAAACCGATTCATGGATCAGTTATTTCCTCTCTCTCTTGGCCTGCTTCCTCGTCTCCGTCTTCTACCAGTACCTGGAGGATCGTCGCCTCCGGTTCAAGCTTCTCTCCATCGCCAATAAGTCGCCGCAGCCTCCTTCCTCCGCCGGTGCCGCCCTCAACACCCCTCTGCTGTTTACGAAGTTGGGTGGCCGCAACTGGGCCCCTTCCCGATTTGCAGGGGCGATCTTGTTTGGGATAAACTCGGCGATCGGCTATCTCTTGATGCTGGCGATCATGTCCTTCAACGCCGGTGTGTTTATCGCGGTGGTGGTGGGGCTGGCTGTTGGGTACTTGATTTTCAGGGGTGGTGATGAGGATGCGATCCTCGTGGATAATCCTTGTGCCTGTGCTTGATTCAATCGTGGTTGATCTTTCCTTTGTTCTCTTTTTCTTTCTTTTATGGGGTGGGTGGGATGGATGTTTACTGGTTGGATCTTGAGTTTAATGATTGAATCTTTTGCTGTAAACTCATGTGTGTTGTAAATTTGCCATGGATGAAAACATTATTACATAATTCAAGGATCTCTTGTATTTCCATTTTCCATTTACTATCTCTGTGTCTGAGAAAAATTACGCAAGTTCTATTTCTTTTTACTTTAATTTCTTTATGATGGAAGATATTTTTTTTGGCTGTACTCAGATTTTTGTGAGCATTTAGATGTGGGGCTGCCCGCTGCAGCTTGCTTGGTGAAGTTGAGGCTTTTCTGGTTTCCTCACTGGTCTAAAATGAAAAGAATGCTGCAGATAGAATGGGACAAGTGATAAGCTTCTGCATTAAATTGTTTCTTAATTCAATACAATTTGTATGTTGAAATTGTTGGCATCTTATTTTGTATCATTGTACTGTTAAAGTAGGACTCTAAATTTGGATGGAGTAGTCTAAATATATAAAGTCAGTTCATTTGGGGTATATCCATGAGAAATTTTTGAGTTATTAGCATAGCAATATCAAGGGTTTAAAAGGGTGTCTGCTGGTAATCTTGAGACTTGTTGGAAAGGAAATGAATTTTTTCACTTTGGTCTTTGTATTAAATTTGAACTTATACTGCTTAAATCTTTTTCATAGTTAAGCTCCGGGGAAATCTGCAAACTTTGTCAAACTATGTAATAATTCTTTGCAATTCATAATTTTTCGGGAAATTAATTAATAGAAATTTCTTGTTGGATGCAGTACTGATTTCTGACTGTTGGCCATATTGGTTGCTTATTAAGAAAGTGCTTTTTTTGTTTTGTTTAACCTGTTATGTTTATTGAAGACAACTTCAGAGGAAATGTCCAAGCAACAAACTAATTCTTCCCTAAAACTTATTCAACTTCATAATCTACACCCTTGAGTACTGATTCAAGGTACTGGACACAGATTCTTCTTCAAGAAATACATAAACAAAGAAAACTGCTGCAAAGGAGTAAAAAAGTGGAAGAATTATTAGTCAGTAGGACATGGAGGTATAGATATCTTTGTAAACCCCTACAGCATAAGAACTACACCTTTCATGGAAGGGCGTAGAATTGGGTCAGCCTGAATGCACCAAAGAGCCACAGTCACCATTCTCTCCAAGGATTTCTTGTCAACCTCTTCATGGGCAACTAGCTTGCCTAACTCCCCTGCTGCAAAGCAACTATAGGCCCAACCAGAAAGCTGGATCTCTTCGGGTCTTGAGACGTTGAGATCAATGCTTTTTCTGTAGCTTATGATTTCCAGCAACACGATCCCATAGCTATAAACGTCGACCTTAACGGATATAGGCATGTTTTTCTGCCACTCGGGGGCCACATAGCCTCTAGTCCCTCTGGTATCAGTGTCGGTCCTGGTTTGATCAGGCATCAGCAGTTTGGCCAACCCGAAGTCTGCGATTTTAGCTGTCCAGAATTCATCCAACAGTATGTTCTGAGGCTTTATGTCACAGTGGATGATGGGGGCCTCACATTCTTCGTGCAGGTATAGGATCCCTCTGGCCACATCTAGTGCGATTAGCACTCTTTCCTGCCAGTCGGGCCGCCGTTCTGATCGAAAAAGGAGGTCTGCAAGAGATCCACTGCTCATGTAGTCGTAAACTAAGAGCCTGTTGGAGCCTTCAGTACAATAACCAAGCAGCCTGACAAGATTTTTGTGATGGGTTTTTCCAATCACTCGCATTTCTGACTGGAATTCTCTTTCGCCCTCTTCCACCAACTTCTGCAGTCTCTTCACAGCTACAAGCTTCTCGCCGTTGTTTATGTTTCCTTTGTATACTGCTCCAAAAGAGCCCCTGCCTAATTCCTCTTTGAAGCCTTTTGTTGCCTCTTTGAGCTCTTTGTATGAATACAATCTCAGAGTTAGTTCCCTGGCAAGGCCTGAAGTTCCAGATTCCAGCAGCCTTTTGTACTCCATGACACGAATTTTGAATATAAAAAGACCAGAGGTTGCAAGAGCGACACATGAGTACGTAACGAGACCTAAACTTAGCAGAAGAATTAGCAGCCACGTCTTCTTGCTCGTCACATGTATTACTGACCCTGGAAGAATGGTTCTATTGCCATTTTCAATTCCTCTAGTCCCAACTTTAAAGAAAGTAACGGAATTCTTCTGAATATCTCTGTTAACATATCTCAGGGGAAATTTATGCTTATTGCAGGTGTTGAAGTCATATTCTGCGGCATCACAGTCACAGTCTTCCAGACAGGAATTCTTGCAGTCCTCCTCTGACATAAGAGCATTAAAGTATGGAACATCATCCCACTTCAGCTTCTGCATTGTTGTGATGTAGTAGGAGGTGATGTCTGCTTTCCCATCTCTGCACTTTTGTTTTGTGAAGTTCCTCTAACAACCATCATAGGTTTGGGCATAATTAATGAAATCAGTGCCAGGTACACAATAGCATGAAGGCTGGTAGTCAGTTGAGGTGCAGTAGCTGTTGAAACCACAGAAGCTCCTCATTTCACATGTACCATTGAATGCTGTCCACAATGGGTCTGTGGAAGTGTTAAAATACACTCCAAAGTTTCCATTCGGATCAAGTGTTGCGTGATAAATAGTCGTGAGCGTATTTCCTGAATAATTTCCATTTAATTGCTTGAATGCTGACGAGTTGAGTCGGCCTTTGAGCTTTAGTCTACCATCATTATCCAGATGCAGGTAATAATACCTGGTCAGGAAAACATAATCATATGTTTCTGTATCCCAGTAAGCATCTGTGGGTATATCATTACTCTTTGATGGATATGCAACAAGATTTCCATCAGACTGCATCTTCAAGCGAAATCTTCCAGTTGAGAAGTTGGATGGAGATGCTTTTGAGAACAGCTGATGTTCCGCAGGTAACTTCTGGCCTCCTAGAATTGTATCAGTGGGAAAGCTAAAACTCTCCCATATGGCATTGGAGCCTTTGCCATAAAGCACGAAATTTCCAGTGTCATGCATGGAAGCAAAAGCTACTGGTTCTGTTGGATCAGCTATGAGTATTTCACCGATATCAGCATTCAAAACCAGCTTGCCATTTTCAGTTAGCTCAATCGTGGCATTTGAGGACACTGGTGGAGAATCCCGATTTGCAGTCCATACCATTATATATTGGCTATTTATATCGCTGATATCATCCACAATCCAAATTCCCACCAGAAAACCATCCCCTTGTGGGAGAAAACCAAAGGCCAATCGACCAGAAGGTGAGTACCATGCTGAAGGTTTGGTGTTGGCATGGATACGCTCATTGTGATTTATTACATGGGATTTGTCTAAAAGAGTATCTGGCGATACAAAGTAAGGAAAAAGGAGCAACAAAGCTATGAACACAGAAGCCATGATAGTAGCCACAGGTTTATGCTTCTCTGTGCTTATGGTTTCCCAGCTTTATACACAGCACCTTACCGTTATACTTTCTTGTTCAGTGGAAGTCAAGCAAGGCTATTGACGTCCTTCTGGGTCTATAAGCAGAGTCCAGCATAAGTTGATGTGATGAACTGCAAAAGAAAGACTTTCCACTACAAGGGGTCCTCCCAGACAGATTCATAGTCTTCCAACAATGACAGGTAGTGTTAAGTCTTGGTCTTTCTAACATTTCTTACACGCCAGAGAGAAAATTATTCACAAGATATTTGCAAGACTTTTTACCCTTATACACACAGGAACAACATGGACTTGACGTGTGGGTCAAGAATTTGTGGAATGCTGGATTAGATATCATGACAGTTAGGGCTGTTAAATGAGATCAGATCTTGGTTGGACAATTTTTTTGCTTTGCCATTTTTTAATTTTTTTTGGTGTTATTAGTAGCAGAAAAGGAATGTCTTATAATGAAATAGTCTTGCATAATTGGGAAAGATGATAAATCTTTGCATTTCAATGCAAGCATTATTAATTCCAGTTCTAAAATTTAACTTGATACCAGGCAGTCGGCGGGTATATGCAGTAACATTTATTGGATGTGGGGCTGCTTAGTTTAAAGTTTTGATATTGATTATTGAGGTTGTTTATTTATCTCTTTGCACGTCATTTTATTTTCATTGCAAACTGAATCCAAGTTCTTTCGTCTTAAATTTCTCCATTGGATGGGAAGAAAATCATGAGAATGTTTACTTGGCTCGGTTTCTGCTAATGAAAAACTACAAAAGCAAGAAATATAAAAGCTTATGCTCAGTAAAATAAAAAAAGATCTTACTTAGAAACAAACTCGACTGGCATTGCCTTATTGACACATGCAATTTAAGTACTTTACAAACATATTACATGATTCTTGTTGTTGACATGAACTTCTTGAATCATTACCTTCAAAGGTTAAAAGACTAGCATGCATAGAAAAGCCACTCATGACAACCTTCAAGGTTGAGGTTCCGGTATGTTCATGGTTCCTTCTAACATTAGTATCACATTCTTCATTGCAGAACGTAGATTTGCATCATCTTGCACGCACAGCAGTCCGACTTTCACCGTTCTTGCCAAGACTGTCATGTCCACTTCTTCATCATCTATTAGATTCTTCAAGTTATTAGTCAAAAAGCAATCATACACCCAATTAAACCGGAGTGTTTCATCAGCTGTTGGGACTTTGAGCTCCATGCTCTTGCAACATATGATCTCCAACAAGACAACCCCAAAACTGTAGACATCAACTTTCTCAGTTATCACCGTGGCTTTCTCCCACTCAGGGGCCATGTACCCTCTTGTCCCTTTAGCCCCTGTAAAGGTCCCTGATTGATTATTCATCAGAAGCTTCGCTAACCCAAAATCAGATATCTTTGCAGTCCACGAATCATTCAAAAGAATATATTGAGGCTTTATGTTACAGTGAATTATACGGGACTCACATTCTTCATGCAAGTATAGGATTCCTCTTGCTATATCCAATGCTATTCTCATCCTTTCTTTCCAAGGGGGTCGATTGTCCGCCCTGAAGAGATAATCTGCCAGGGAGCCATTGTTCATGAACTCACAGACAAGAAGTTTTCTGGAGGCCTCTATGCAAAACCCCAGCAACCGAACCAGGTTCCTGTGATGTGTTCACCCAAGTGCAGTTATTTCTGTCCGAAATTTGCTCTCTCCCTCTGCAACATTTTCTAATGTTTTCACGGCAATGCTCTTGTTACAATCAGGTAAAGTTCCTTTGTACACTGCTCCATAAGGGTTCATGCCAAGAATTTCTTTGAAACCATCTGTGGCTTTCTCCAGCTCATCATAAGAAAAAGAACGCAGGGTAAATTCTCCATTCAGGGCTTGATGTGCAGTTCCAGGTAAAGCTTGATATCTGTGAGATCGGCGTCTATATAGAAAGATACTAATAATTGCAGGGAATGAACACAATGTAGCAAACAAGCCTAGGCTCAGCCCAAGAATCAAGACAAGTGTTTTCTTTCTCTCAACCACAATCTGGGAATTGCTTGGAACAAAGGGGTTTACTGGAGAAGAAGATTTTACAAAGGCAGTGATTGAATTATTCGGGTTCAGAATTGCAGATATAAAAGGAGGCTTATACTTGTCGCAAGTACCATTATAAAACAGAGCTCCCCAACAATTACAATCCTCCATGCAATTCTGATGACAATCTTCCCGGGTCACATTAAATGTAGAATAATAAGAAATGCCTCCCCACTTAATCTTCTCCAAGACAGTCATTTTGTATGATAGCGCCGAGTCTTTTCCTAGGCAAGCACCCTGATCAAGGAATCCAGGATAGCAATCTGGAACCTTAATGTGAGGGAGAAATCCAGGAAGACAAGTGCAATTCCTGGAAGATCCATCTTCAGAGCAATAGCTGTTTAAACCACAGTAAGCTGTATTCTGGCACAAGCTTTCTAGTGCTGACCACTCCTTCACAACTTTAAGCTCACCAGCAACACCAAATCCATGCGAGAAGAGGATGAAATTGCCATCAGGACCAAGTGTGGTCGGTAAACTACCATAGTTTTGTTATTAGGTGTCTGGAAGCTGCTCCAAGCTAAGACTGTGTTGGTTGAGTCTTGATAGCGAAGGCTTAGAATTCCTGTTTGATTATCAAGATACAGAACGATGTCTGTTCTTCCTTTTGATGCAGGATATACATATGTCTCAGAATCCCAGTAGGCGGAAAAACTTGATGTCCTATTTACAGGATATGCAATCAGATTCTCATCACTTTGCATTATCAGATAAAACCATCCACTCGAGTGGTCCAAAGCTGATGCACCAGAAACCAGTGTGCCATTCACGGCTAGGCTCTGACCACCTAATATGGTGTCAGTTGGATGATCAAAGCTTTCCCAGATAACCCTTGATTCATTATCACGAAGCACAAAGTTACCAGAATCCAGCATGGAAGCTGAGGCTGCTCTCACTGCGTCAGGAAGTTCAGCAATGGCTTTCATTTCACCTTGCTCATTCCAAAGAATGAGCTTCCCATCAGTGGTAAAGTTAATTGTGGCCTTGGCGGAGACCGGCTTTTCTTCCCGGTTGGCTGTCCAAACTATGGTGCTTTCAGGTGCCCCAACACCTCCAGCTAGCCATATGCCAACTGCAAAACCAGGCCCGTATTGGTAAAAACCAAATGAGAAGCGCCCTGAAGGAGAATTCCATGAACTCTCAGGACCTGTAGGAGTCAGAGATGAACCCAAGCCCATCACATTAGTACTTACACATTGAGATGTTTGAGTATTTAGGAGGAAATAGAGCAGTAACAAAAGCAACATTTTCAGTGGAGCCATGAGTAGCGTGTTATTTCTTGAACACATAAAACTTGAAACTAGTTCATCTATGCTTATTTTTCTCACTTTGTCTTTATCTTGCACCTAGCACAGTACATGCGTTGCGTGTTAACGATGGCTGACCAGGAAGACTCGATGCGTAGAATAATTGAAAGGACTCATATCAGAATGTATCTTCATAACTGTTCTTCCATGCAAAGACTAAGACCTAAGGACTCTGCCTTTCCTGGCACGGCTCCTTGATGTATGTATGTAAAGGGAAGGCTTTTTGCACAGTTTTTGCTTTCTTGCAAAAGAAAGACACAGATTAATTGAATCTTCACTATCTATCACAAATGTTACAAACGTTCAAAGTGTGTCGTCTATTGCGTATTTGACAATCCACACTAACTATAGATGTTTGGATTTATCAAATTCCTTCTAAAATACGTTATTTAATTCACTCAAACCTTTTCCCTCTAAATTATTCGACCTACGACTCCAGTTGACTTGAGTGTTGGAATATTTTTGTGGAGTCTTCCTAACAAGTGTTCTACCGTTTCAAATTCTAAATATTTTGAACATTCGACTTATCTACCTAACTTAGAGATCTTCGTAAATTTGGGTTAACCAAAAGATAATGCCGAACCTACGTACGATGTAATGAGCTATGATTGATAAGTAATGAATTAGAAGCCGCAAGAGTAAGATGCTGGATATAAAAATGGCATGGTTCAAAATTCTTTCTTGTCAAATTACAGACACAACCGCACAACAAGTCGCTTTGGCCGAGTGGTTAAGGCGTGTGCCTGCTAAGTACATGGGGTTTCCCCGCGAGAGTTCGAATCTCTCAGGCGACGACCTCATTTTTTGCCCGCCAATTTTGGTGAGTATATGTAACAATGCGGAGCTTAACACATGGCACCTAGGGTTGAATTCTTTTCTTATTCCATTTGCAAACAAATTAGAATTCGATTCAAACTCGAGCCGATTTAGTTTGGATTTTGCTCGTGAGCTAATTTGATTCATTTGCACTTCTAATATATGTGAATTTTTTTAAATTTAAATTTTGTCTAGAATATGTGTACGGACAATAAGCTTAATTTATCAATTGAACTTTAAACAATTGCAAATTTAAACTTGAATTTGTTCGCGAACTTCAAGCCTTTATATATAGACGTCTTGAAATCGATTCAAGATAAGATCAAACTCGATTTGATTCAACTAATTTCGAATCAAGTTAGCTCGAATTCTACTTGTAAGGCTCATGAGTCATCTCGACTTATTTGTATTGTGACCCTAATACATGTGAATTTTTTTTTTAAGTTAAATTTATTGAGAGCATGTATACAAAAATACAATTCAAAATTAACATATCAAACCCTCAAAAATTTATTAATTCTATGTGGGGGGGAGGGGGGGGGGGAGAAGAGACAATCTTTGGCAATATACACACTAAATTGAGCACTGTGTAACAACCTCTTAATGTTTTCCATCCAAAAACATATGGCTAATAATTTCCAATTTCTAGTCGCCTAGGGCAAGTGAATTGATCGAGTTTAATCTTAATTTGAGTCCATCTAATTTTGATCTTGTCGTAATATAAGTGAGATTAAAAAAATACGTCATTCAAATAAAATTTATGTTTAAGCCCTTATACTTGTAGAATTTGATACTTCAATTTTGACCGCTGAAATAATATATACCTCATGGATAAGTACATAACAATTATCAACTTTAAACTGAGCAAGTAAGGGTATTTGGTAATTTTATAAGATATTCAAGACATGTTATAAGTAGAGGTGTAAAAGGATATTAAATGAATAAGATACACTGTTTTCATATTCGTATCTATTTAACTTTTCAAATGTTCGAATACAGATATGAATTTGACGGATATTTAAAATTGATATGCGAATTCGTATCCATCAGATATTGATCAAATTCGGATATATCTGAATTTGATTATAATTATTCATATTTTATTAAATTTATTCATATTCAAATTATTTTTTTATATTCATATTCGATGATAATTATTTAGATATCTATTTACAAGTATCCAAATACATGAATGTATGAATCTATAACAAATACATGTTTTAATTAATAGAAGAAACTATATAATTTCATTAAAAAGAAAGCAATCAAACAAATAACATATTTTTTAATTAATAATTAACTTTTAATTGAAGAATAATAATAATAATAATAGCATTGAAGTATATTATTATAAAGTCAACCAACAATAATTATGTTGATTAACTTTATTCTTCAATTTTTTTCTCTATATTATAATAATTTTTTAAATTTATTCTTTTTTCTTCCCAATTCTTCAATTATAATTTATATATATACACATATATGAATTATGAGATTTTTATTAAAAAATATAAATAATATATTATTTAATAAATATATATTCAGAGCGGATATTAAATGGATCGGACCCGCATTTACTATATATATATATCCAATTGGATATTTACTAATTAAATACATATAATATTCGTTTTAAATGGATATGGATAAATTTTGTATAAACGGATACGAATGCAAACGGTAAACAAATTTTTGAATATCCATTTACAACCCTAGTTATAAGATGCTTGAGAGTTTATAAAATGTTACTAAGTGTTTGATATATTTTTTTAAAAAGAGAGCTTATAAGCTTTTAAATAAGATGTGAGGATATTATTAATTTCTTTAAAAAAAAAAAAAAAAAGAAGTTCCTTACTTATTTTTAACATTTTAAAAAGCTCCTTAACTTTAATAATGCTTATAGCTAATTCTCCATTTAATATATTAATTATAAGTTTCACAATCTTAGTTATCGAAATACTTCAAAAGTTTATTTTAAAAATAAAATATAAGATTTTATAAGTTTCAAAAATATTTTATAAAATATAAAATTTATTGACAAATGCCCACTAAAATAATTTGTTTTGCCTTTGAATTTAACTATTTAATAATCTCAAATATTACAATCTATTATTCTTTCGAAGCTTTCTCATTCTATGAAGGTCGCCTTTATTCAAATTTAAATTTTAAAGTCAATTAGCCGTTAGTTGAAGTGTCCATTATCTTAAAATGAAGTTTAGTTTTTAAAACAAGTAAATCATAGAATAATGTCATAACTTTTATTATCTCATGAAAGGAAATATTTAATTAGAAAAGGATTAAGCATCATTTAGACGACTTGCAAGTAGCCAACTAGGGATGGCAATGGCCCGAGTTTGGAGTGGGATTACAATGCGGGTGTAGACATATTAAATTTTTGACCAATTGAGAAGTGACACATGTAAAATAATATATTAAATATTAATTTAAAATTTTTTATTTATATTTTGGGATTTATTAAATTTAATTTCTAAAAATAAATAGTTAATTTTAATTAATAATTTAATATTTATTTTATATTCAAATCAAGCATTGACAAGTGTCAAAGATAGGGTGTCTACATCAATGAACCAATCATATCAAAGATATTTGATATTGATATTATCTTTTGATGTTTGATATTATCAAAACAAATATATTTCTTGATTTTGATATTATCTTATCAAAAAGACAACCTTTGAAGGAGTTCGAGTCAATCAGAAGTCTTTCATCAAATACATATATAAAAGGGTGATTCCAGCAATTCTCTCAAGCAAATTTAAGGAGATCCACGATGTTCAAGGTGTTCTTTGAGGAATTCATATATTTTTGGCGTTTGATTCGAGATTAAAGTGCAAAGCCCTCGAATTGACGTTATTTTGTTCAAGGAGATCCACAACGTTCAAAGCGTTCTTTGCGGAATCTATATATTTTTGGCGTTTGATTAAAGATTAAGGTGTAAAGCCCCCGAATTTGCGTTATTCTAGTCAAATCAAATTCCTTTGCGGAATCCATATATTTTTGGCGTTTGATTCGAGATTAAGGTGCAAAGCCCCCGAATTGGCGTTATTCTAGTCAAATTAAATTCAAAGGAGATCCATAATGTTCAAAGCGTTTTTTTGCAGAATCCATATATTTTTGGCGTTTAATTCGAGCTTGAGGTGCGAAACCCTCGAATTGATGTTATTCTATTTAAATCAAATCAAAAGAGATCCACGGCGTTTAAGGCGTTTTCGCGAAGCTCAAGATTATATTTGGAAGGAAAAAAATCAGATAATTAGATTAGAAATAGAATCCACATTTGATTGATTTTGATTTTAATTTTGTTTGTACAATTTTTTCTTATTTTGTAATTTTAATTTTTGCAGATAAGAAAATTTGCTATTACAAATAGCATGCCCAGTGGGCTATCTCTACCTCTTATCTCTTTCTTTCATCGAAGATTGAATTATCATGGCCACCAATAAAACTGTTGCATTGAAAATTACTACCACAAACTACATAAATGCTAGAATAAGAAGTGTTGGCGTCACCACAAGGAGTATGTCCAAAAAGTTGCAATCATCTTCAGAGGTAAATCATTCACTTGAAGTTGTGGAAAAGGCATTGCTGCATGCTATTGATACCAATGAAGGTGGTGGAGACTCAAAGGAAGAATCAACAACATCCACTCCTCGCTCAACCTCAAGTTCCTCAAGCATAGCGCCAATAATTGTGACAAGTGCTATAACTTTGGAGGAACAAATTGTTAATTTGACAAAGATTATTGAAGGGCTGGCAAAGCATGTCCAAGAGCAAGATTCTCAAATCTCCAAGTTGATGAACAAGGTAGATAATGTTGAGACTAGTCGCGTGATGGAGAAACAAATAGAGGCTCAAGATGAAGTCCAAACATCCACAAAGAGGCAGTCAGTTGAAAATGAAAAGCCTACAGTAAAGGAACTGCAAGTTTCCACCAATGGACTAATTCCTATTGACCAGCTGAGGGAGTTTATCATGGGAACTATCAAAGACAAGTTTGAAGGAAGCTCTAAGTCATTTATGATTTATTCCAAGCCATATACTCAAAGAATTGACAACTTGAAGATGCCGACTAGTTATCAACCACCGAAGTTCCAACAATTTGATGGCAAAGGTAATCCAAAACAACATGTGGCTCATTTCATTGAAACTTGTAATAATGTTGGGACGTATGGAGATCACCTAGTTAAGTAGTTTGTTCGATCTTTGAAAGGCAATGCTTTTGATTGGTACACTGACCTAAAGCATGCTCAATTGATAGCTGGGGGCAACCGGGGCAAGAATTTCTCAATTGCTTCTATGGTAACTGAAGGACAATTAGTATGATTGAACTCACCAATTCTCACCAGTGGAAAGAAGAGCCAGTCATTGATTGCATTAATCATTGGAAAAATTTAAGCCTTAATTGCAGAGATAGATTGTCTGAGGCTTCAGCCATCGAGATGTGCATTTAAGGGATGCATTGGGGACTTCGATGTATTCTGCAAGGAATTCAACCCAAAATATTTGGAGAGTTGGCTACTCGAGCCCATGATATAGAGTTAAGCATGTTTGCTTGCGAGTAGAAGGGCCACCAATTTAAAAGCCTCAAAAGCCTAAAGAAAAGCAAGAATTCAAGAAAGGGGAAATGAAGAAAGGATTCCTTCTAGTGAAACATGTCTATCTGATGAAGAAAATCATGATGTGACTGAGGAGTGCATGTCGGCAATGACTTTCACTGATAAAGACTTGTTGCTTGGCTCCAAACCCCACAATAGGCCATTATTTGTAACTGGCTATGCTCGTGAGCAGAAAATAAATAGAATTTTGATTGATAGAGGCTCTACAGTCAATATCTTGCCATTACGTGTGTTGAAAAATTTAGGAATCTCCACAGATGAATTGACAAACAATTGCCTAATGATCCAAGGGTTCAATTAAGGGGGGCAAAGGGCTCTTGGAATAATAAGGGTAAAATTATTAATGGATGATATGTTGTCAACGGCATTATTTCATGTCATAGATGCCAAGATGTCATACAATATGCTTTTAGGCCTACCTTGGTTACATGAAAATGGTGTAGTTCCTTCTACTTGGCACCAATGCTTCAAGTATTGTCGAGAATGTGTGGTAAGCTTAGAGATAGCAAACTTTTCACTGAACCTGAATCACATTTAGCAGATGCCAAATACTACATTAAAAGTATGAAAACCGCTAAGGATAAAGAGCAAGAGGAATCCAAGCAATAAAATAATCTTGATGGAGGAAATAATGTTAAAAATTTGACTCCAGCATGTAGCAGTAAAGATCACATAAAGCGAGAGTCACCTCTAGTAGGATATGAGTCATTGAAAGAACTGACATTTCCTCTAAGTAAGCTTGATATGAAGAAACCATCCCCTCAGCCGCTAACAGGGTTTGTTCGCGCAACTCAAGGAGTCAAGAAGGAACACGGAGAATCTATGCATCTTCAAAATGAGAGTTGCTTTAATCCAAAAGCTTATAAACTTTTTGTCAGAGCCGGATACAATCCACAATAACATTCTATTTTGGGAAAACTCCCTCCTGAGGCTTCTGGAAAGCAAACGTATTGGTTTAATACTACCCAAAAGATGTTGAAGGAAAAGGGTCATGGTGTTCAAAGCTCCCGAACGGGACTTGGATTTGTCCCTCAAAATTCTATTCGTATTGCGACTAGGAGAGCCAGTAGTAATCATATAGTTGGAGAGGAATTTTTCTCAACAAATGATGCTTTTGATGAGAATGGGAAGAAAGTCTAGCGAATCTCAGTTTTTAATAAACTTGAAAAGTGCCGGCATAAAAGAACCCATAATCGAAGATTGAATTCATCCAAAATTCCCAAGTATTTAAAGTGGGTTAGCGAGCCAAAAAAGTTAAGGAGTTCAATTTCTTCACGCATGAAGCAGTGCTCTATTTTGAATATATCATGTGGTAGAACTTTGAAGGTTGAATTGTAAACTATTATCTTCACACGAACTCAAATGGATGAAGAAGACGATAGAGAAAGTGTGTCCTCTTCATATCATATTATTAATAGTACTAGTCGGCCAATTCGTCAAAATACTAGATATCATCTTTTCAAGCAAATCTTCAGGCTTGTCCATAGTGGTTACATAAGTGAGAAAGATGGCGTCATGAAGACGGTCTATATAAGAAAAAGGGGTGGACAAACAAGGGCATGTGTGGAATTTAAGAAGATTGAGCCCATGAAAGATGAAATTGTGCTAGCATACCATATTACTTTGAGTGAAGAATTTTTTACCAAAGAAGAAGATGCTGAAACTGCTTCTCCTGAGTTCGAAGAAGGTGTTAAGGCTATTGTAGATGAATTGAAAGAGATCAATTTAGGCAGTGTCAATGACCCTCGGCCTGTCTACGTTAGTACTTCGTAGACTGCAGAGGAAGAAGAAATATATGTTGAGTTATTACATAAATTCAAAGATGTATTTGCATGGTCGTACAAAGAGATGCTTGGGTTAGATCCAAAGGTGGCAGTCCATTACCTATCAGTAAAGAAAAGAACTCGTCCAATCAAACAAGCTCAACGGCGATTTCGCCTCAAACTGGTTCCTTTAATTGAACCTAAAGTGAACAAACTCATTGAGGTTGAGTTCATTAGAGAAGTCAAGTATCCAACATGGATTTCTAGCATTGTCCCCGTAAGAAAGAAAAATGGCCAAATTCAAGTTTGTGTTGACTTTAGAGACTTGAATAGTGCTTGTCCTGAGGATGATTTTCTATTGCCCATTGTCGAACTCATGATTAATTCCACCACAAGGCATGAAGCACTATTATTTATGGATGGATCATCTAGGTATAATCAAATACGTATGTCACCAAAAGATGAGAAGTTGATGGCATTTTGTACTCCTAAGGGTATATATTGCTATAAAGTAATGCCATTTGGGTTGAAGAATGCTGGTGCCACATATCAAAGAGCTATCAGAAGATTTTTGATTATATGCTCCACAAGAACATTGAATGTTATGCTGATGACGTGGTTGTTAAGTCCAAAAGGCGATAAGATCATCTCCCAGATCTGAGACAAGTTTTTGTGTGCCTGAGGAAATATCAACTCAAAATGAACCCATTAAAGTGTGCATTTGGAGTTACATCAGGGAAGTTTCATTGTTCATCATCGAGGCATAGAAATCAAGCAAGCAAATATTGATGCAATTTTGAAAATGCCAGAACCTCGAGACATACATGAACTCAAGAGTTTGCAAGGAAAATTAGCTTATCTTCAAAGATTCATATCAAATTTAGCTGGTAGATGTCAACCATTCAGCCATCTAATGAAGAAAAGCATTCCATTTGAATAGGATGAAGTTTGTAGCAGCGCTTTTAAGAGTATAAACGCTTATCTGATGAGGCCTTCTGTGTTGGTCACACCAGTGCCTGAACATCCACTAATCCTTTATATTGCTGCTCCAGAACATTCTGTTGGAGCTTTACTGGCACAGAAAAATGATGAAGGAAAGGAAAGTGCCTTGTACTAGTTGAACAGGATGATGATGCTAAGGGAGGAGAAATACTCGCTAATTGAGAAAATATGTTTGGCTCTAATTTTTGCAATCCAAAAGTTGAAGCATTACTGTCGGGCACATACTGTCTGTCTTGTCTCAAAAGCAAATCCATTAAAATATGTCATGTCAAAACCTATCCTCTCTGATAGACTTGCAAGATGGTATCTTCAGTTGCAACAGTTTGAGATTATTTATGTTTCGTAGAAAGCCGTGAAAGGGCAAATTTTGGTTGACTTCTTGGCTGATCATCCCATGCTTGCTGAATGGGAATTATCTGATGACCTACCCGATGAAGATCTCTTGGTAGTTAAAATTACATCTCCTTGGAAAATGTACTTTGATGGAGCATCCCACAGAGAAGGAGCTGGTGCTGGAGTGGTATTCACACATCAAATAATGAAGTATTACCATATTCCTTCACTTTATCTGAAAATTGTTCAACAATGTTGCTAAATATCAAGCTCTTATTCTTGGGTTGGAGATGACGGTAGACATAAAACAGTGGCGCCTTAAAGTCTATGGAGATTTTAAGTTGGTGGTCAACCAATTGCTTGGATCATATGAAGTTAAGAAGCCTAAGTTACTCCCTAGTTTAGTTACGTAAAGAGACTCATTGGATGGCTTGGGGACGTAGACATCTAACATGTGCCAAGGAAGGAAAATAAGCAAGTTGATGCGTTAGCTAAATTAGCCTCTTCACTTGCCATACCTAAAAATGAAGTGTGTATTCCAATATGTAGAAGTTGGATTGTGCCACCAATTTTTGAGGATGAGGATTCTAAAGAAGATGAAAATCATGTCATTCAAGTGTTTGAGATAGAGAAGAAAGATTAACGCCAACAAATCGTGGATTATTTGAAGTAAGAGAAGTTACCTAATGATCTACGCCAAAGAGTTGATATCCGATGTCGCGTGGCTCGCTTCATCTATTATAAAGGTGTGCTTTATAGGTAGTCATTAGATGGAGTCTTCTTGAGATGTTTAAGTAATAATGAAGCTATCCAAACCATGAAAGAAGCCCATTCTGGAGTTTGTAGCGCCCACCAGTCGAGTCCAAAATTACATTTTTGAATAAAAAGAATGGGCCATTGCTGGCCGATAATAGTAAAAGATTACATGAATTGTGCTCAAATATGTCAAGCTTGCCAATTTCATGCAAATTTCATTCACCAACCACCTAAGTCATTACATCCAACTGTTGCTTCATGGCCATTTGATGCTTTGGGATTGGATGTGGTTGGGCCCATGCCAAAGTCTTCTGCTGGGCACTTGTATATGTTGGCTATAATAGACTATTTCTCTAAGTATGCTGAAGCAATACCCCTCAAATAAGTAAAGAAGGAAAATGTTGCTGACTTTATCCGCATCAACATTATATATCGCTATGGGGTTCCTTGATATATAATCACTGATAATAGAAAATCCTTTAGCAATACTCTGATAGATAAACTTTGTCATAAGTTTAATTTTAAGTAGAGGAAATTTTCGATGTACTAAGCTGCTGATGGTTTTGCTGAGGCATTCAATAAAACTTTGCATAATTTATTGAAGAAAGTAGTCTCAAAATCGAAGAGGGATTGGCACAAAAGGATCGGAGAAGCTTTATGGGCATATCAAACTACTCATAAAACACCTACACAACCAAGTCCGTATTCATTAGTTTATGGTGTTGAAGTTGTTTTACCGTTTGAGCAGCAAATTCCATCATTGAGGATAGCCATACAAGAAGGATTGACTGAGGAAGAAAATGCATGCTTACATCTTGAAGAATTGGAGGCCCTTGATGAGAAAAGATTGGAAGAACAATAAAAACTTGAGTATTATCAAGCCCGACTCTCTAGGGCATCTAACAAGAAAGTGCGATCACGATCTTTTCAAGTTGGAGATTTGGTGCTCGCTGTGAAAAGGCCCATCATCATGACTCATCGAACTAGGAATAAGTTCACATCAAAATGGGATGGTCCTTATATTGTCAAAGAAATCTATACAAGTGGTGCATATAAGTTGATTACTGAAAATGGATTAAGAATTGTTCCTATAAATGGAAAGTTTTTGAAGTGCTACTATGCATAAAGTTGGGAGATTGCTCCTTAACGCACGAGCCTAAACTACCTGACCATGTTACTCCTTGACGCATGTTACGCACAAGTTTAAACTGCATGTTACTCCTGACCCGCATGAGTATAGACTGTGAAAGGTACCTACCAATGGTAGTGCATGTGGTTAAACTGCTAACTTACTCACCAACTGGTAACTTATTCCACCAAATGTAGTGCATGTGGCTAAACTACTAACTTACTCCACTAAATGTATTTTATGTGATTAAAATATCAAATACCCTACCTAGTCTAAGGTGGTTAAGCAATAGATACTCCTAGCCCGCATGAGTATAAATTGTAAACGGCACCCTCCTCTAAAATGTTAATTTCTTTGAACTATGTTATGACTTGATCCCTATATTGGGTACGTAGGCAGCTTAAATATTTTCTAAGTTCAGTCATGAGTTCATTTTAAACATATTTTTTCTTAGTTTCATAATAAAAAAAAAAAAAGAATAGGAAAAAGCCAAGAAGTGATCAAGCCCAATAATTTAACAGAGCAAATACCCAACAATCAAGAGTAAATTCTTAATGTGTTTGCTGTGTGCTTTTGACCTCTCAATCAAGTCCTTTTTAGAGGCTCTCTTTAAGTTCAAATAGTTTGAGTGGGACTCAAATTCTTAATTTGTTTATATCTCAGTTCTATCCAGTGTTAGTTTTACTAACAAACTCAAACTTATCTCAAATCCATTCGTTTATCATGATTAGCCAAGAAAATAAGGATGAAAGAAATAACTGAGGAGGAGTCCGGAAGGAAAAGAAAACTGGACGCAGGTGTTCTGAGGAAAGGAACTCTGGAAGCTTGAAACTTGAATGAATGAAGATTACCTTTGTGGGCCACATAAAAAGATTCTGTCGCCTAAATTACGTGGTGCTTGTGATTTGGCAGTCAATTGAAATCATAAATGATAGATTCGGATTTTGGAATATTGATTGAGAAAATTAGATGTGCTGAATGTTCTCGGCTCTTTATTTTTTTCATTGAAAAAGAGGCTGTTGTTGTTTAGCTTTTAAGCCTCAAGTGGGCTGTTGAGGATTGGGCTATTTGGGCTGCAAATAGGATAAACATAATAATACAAAGGTGAAACAAAGCTTGAAATGATGGTCTTTTCATGAGAACAAGAGATGGGCTCTTCATTGAATTTTGTTATGGGCTTTTATTTGGCCCATGTATGTCATTGAATAAATAAATATATATATATATATATATATTCTCAAAATACTTCAAGTCTCGTCTCTTTTGGGATTGATTTGCACCCCTTTGCCAAGCCTTGAAGTGGGGATATTTGTAGACATGTTAAATTTTTTTGAGAAGTGATACATGTAAAATAATATATTAAATATTAATTTAAAATTTTATATTTATATTTTGGTATTTATTAAATTTAATTCCTAAAATAAATAATTAATTTTAATTAATAATTTAATATTTATTTTATATTCAAATCAAGCATCAACACGTGTCAAAGATGGAGTGCTTGCATTAATAGACCAATCAAATCAAATATATTTGATATTGAATTATCTTTTGATGTTTACTATTATCAAAATCAAATATATCTCTTGATTTTGATATTATCTTATCAAAGAGATAACCTTTGAAAGAGTTCGAGTAGGGCTGTCGATGGAGCGGATTTTAATATGAATCCGATCTGATAATTCAGGATCTTTAACCAATAAAAGATTCGATGGATATTATCCGATTAAAAAATTTCGTAATTCGAAATAAATGGAGCAAATATGAATTTAACTCGATCCGATCAATTAATATTCCGAATCCGAATATATAGTCTTATATGTATACATATATATATATACGTAGGATTCTATAGCAATGTCAAAATGAATTTTTGGACAAAAAAGTAAGGAGCTTCTATGCAATATATCAAATCAGTTGATTTTTCATATAAAATGTTAGATTTAGAGGTTATTTACATCATAATTGCATTACTTGTTTCTCTATTTTTATAATAAAAAATAATGCCAAAAAAATAATGAGCAGAAGCTAAATGTTGTAATATAAAAAACATAATGCAAATCTCAATTTTATTGAAATGAGTTTCTTTTTTTTTTTTTATAAAACTTTAAGTTTATAATTAATTGATTGAAAAATCAATATATATGCATTTAAAATGTCAAATAAGTACTATTATTAGTAGCAGAACCTAAAATACAATAGTATGATAAATAAATGTGATTAAGTTATATTCTATTATTTTTTTATATGATAAATAAACTTAAAAATTTATTTATTAATATGTTGTGTATATCTTTTTTTAAGGATGAATGTTTTGGATTTATATTCTATTATTTTTTTTTTTGAAAAATAACAAATATATAATTTTTGTGAGTATTCGAATTTGGATCTTTTTTCGAATATCTGATTTTTATATGAATCCAAATATAGTTATAACAGTCAAGATCCTATAGGATCTTGGATCAGATTTGGATATGGCATATCATTGTCGGATTCAGATTCGAATCCAGCATGATCCGATATTATCCGACCCATTGACAAGCCTAAGTTCAAGTTAATCAAAAGTCTTCCATCAAACACCTATATAAAGGGGTGATTCAGATTCTAGCTCATTTGGAGGGGAAAAAAAATAGCAGACGAGAGAAATTTTGAAGGAGTCCAGTAATTATCTCAAGCAAATTTAAGGAGATCCACGATGTTTAAGATGTTCTTCAAGAAATTCATATATTTTTTGCGTTTGATTCGAGATTAAGATGCGAAGTTCTCGAATTGACGTTATTTTGTTCAAGGAGATCCACAATGTTCAAGGCATTCTTTGCGAAATTTATATATTTTTGGCGTTTGATTCGAGATTAAGCTGCAAAGCCCCCCGAATTGGCACTATTATAGTCAAATTAAATTCAAAGGAGATCCATGACGTTCAAAACGTTCTTCGCAAAATCCATATACTTTTGGCATTTATTCGATATTAAAGTGCAAAGCCCTCGAATTGATATTATTATGTTCAAATCAAATCAAAGGAGATCTACGGCGTTTAAGGTATTTTTCGTGGAGCTCAAGATTATATTTAGAAGAAAAGAATCAGATAATTAGATTAGAGGTAGAATCCACAATTGATTAATTTTAATTTTAATTTTATTTGTACAATTTTTTCTTGTCTTGTGATTTTAATTTTTGCAGACAATAAAATTTATTGTTACAGCGAGTTAGGTAAATTTTATATCTAGCCCCAAATACTTCGAGTTATGAAAATTAAGCCATTTTCCCTTATTCACATCCTGTTAAGTCGATAGGTTGAGTTTGAGTTTGAGTTTGAGTTTTGACCGAATCCAATGCCATCCCTATTTTCAACTTTGATAATTAGCTGACTTGATCTTACGGAACCAAAATATCATCATTTATTAATTTTTTAGTTAGCGTGAAGCTGTGGACTATAAATAAATAAATAATTTAGGTGATGTTTGGCAAGAATTATTCCAAGTAGGATTATAAATTAAAATAATCATTATGTTGGAATCCCTTTCAAAATACTCATAAGTCAGGAACATTAAATTAAGACATCGGAAGTACACAATTAGCACGATGATTCCACAATATTATTTTTAATACAATAAAATTAATAATCTATATTAAATTCAAATTAAAAGCATTTTTATTTGTTTTAAATGCTGAAAATAAAAATAAAAATTGGAACCAACACAACATCCACAATGCCTTAATACTAATGCCATGGACCTAGACCTGACAATTGGGTACCCGTGGATAACCCAATCACGGGTAACAACGGGTTGGGTAAATTTACCCATTTTTTATTGGGTATGAAGTAGGGGACTTGTTACCCATCCTCACAGGTAACGGGTAACCCGTGGGTACCCAAATTTTTTATTTTATTTTTATTTTTTTATATTTAGAGGTAAATTAATATCCAACTTATGACTTACATGATGTTGCTCAAATTTTAACCAAATAAAACTCAAACAATGAAAAAAAACTAAAAATTTAAAACATTAAATTGAACAAATAACTAAAGTACATTAATAATATTGTAGTTTAAAACTTACATTTTAAATATTCAAAGTCTACCAAATTTAAAATACATTACATTCAAAAGTTCAAATTTAAATCCATTACATGCCAAAAGTTTTTTGAATTGAAAGTTTAAATATCAGTCGAACATTGTTGTCCTTGTAGAAGAAGATGTTGCATCCATGTTTTTGGGAAGGGATTTTTGTTATTTAGAATTTTATTTTATGATATAATTTTTAATTTAATTTGTTATAAATATAAAATATTTATATGTAAATATATATAATATAAAATAATAAAAAAATATATTTATAAATACGGGTAACCCGCGGGTACCCACGGGCCGGGCCAAAAAGCGGCGGGTAAATTGGGTACGGGTAAAATTACCCGTAATTTTTTGGGTTGGAAAAACAAGACCCATTACCCGTAATTTTTTTGGTTGGAAAAACAAGACCCATTACCCGTAATTTTTTGGGTACCCACGGGTACGGGTAGAATTTTACCAGGTCTACATGGATCCGGGCCTAAAAGTATACCAATCTAAATCCTTTATATAAATGGTGTTTAATATATATTTTTTCGATTATATAAATTTAATATATACTTGTAAAATATAATAGAATATGAAACACAAATTTAAAAAAAAAAAAAAGTTATAAAATTAAAGGGACAGCGGCTGGTATAATAGTCCTTTCTCACAAATTTGTTACACTTTGT
The DNA here is from genome assembly GCA_018894105.1 of Jacaranda mimosifolia. Classification (NCBI taxonomy): domain Eukaryota; kingdom Viridiplantae; phylum Streptophyta; class Magnoliopsida; order Lamiales; family Bignoniaceae; genus Jacaranda; species Jacaranda mimosifolia. The sequence continues at coordinate 917,717 of CM032127.1, forward strand.
GTACCTTTTGTAGTAATTGGACATCAGTACAATAAATTTGGTCCCACTTGTGGGGGAATAAAGTCGGTATATGTCAAGCTCATCTATTAATCCGCAGACTTTCTGGACCAAACCATTAAAATATTTTGGTTGATTAATGAAAAATAAATCGTGGTTAGCATTGAAAATGACTAATACTTATCATCCTGACAGTTGGAATTTATTTATTTTTGAAATATATAAATTAAATGAGTGTGTAAAAGAATAGAATAATTTATTATCAATTATTGACGACTTTTCATATTAGTCCCAATAATTGCGTTAATAATTTAAAAATTGAATTCATCCAAAACATTACAACTCTTGGGAAAAAGACATAAGTATTTTATATAAATATGCATCTTCCATCATAAACAAAGAGATCAACAAAAAGCAAGACAAAAATAACTGTTTATCTTCGTTCTCCATAAAAATTCTACAATTTTTTTCCTAAATTTCAAGAAAGTGATTTAGAGGTGTCAAATGGCCCGGCTCGAGCCAGGCCAGCCCATTTGACAATCGGTTCACTATGGTCCCGCGCTAAGTCAGACCGTTCACAGTCTGAACTATAACTGGTTGAAACTTGAAAAATTCGGTTCGCCTCAAAACCAACTCACTGTATAGGTGAGTTGATTTATATATGAGCTGTGCTAGGTGGGCCGGCTCGTGGGTTGGCCTGTGGTTTTTTTCCTTTTTTAAATAAATTTAAAATTTTTAATTTTTTTAAATTTATGTGATTATTAATATTTTTTTCAACATTTATATTTTTTTAAAAGACTTAATAATTTATATTTATGTATTTTTTAATATTTTACAACACTTAAATTTTTATAAAAACTTAAAAATTTATCCTTATATAATTTTTTTGTATCAATTATATTTTTTCAAAAATACCACCAAATAAGGTAGTGAGGGATTTGGCATGGACCCCTCTACCCATCATTAATTTAAAAAAAAAAATGCATAGAAGTGGATATGACCAAACCTCTAAATAAATAAAAAAAAAAAACAAACAACTTTGTAATATCTAAACATCTAAATATGCCCAATGATAAACCGATCATTCACTTCAGTGATCTAAATCGCTCTAAAATTGAGATGCAGTGGTAGATGTTGTTTCAAGCCATTTGTCATCGTCTTATTCAGATGGAGGCAATATGGTCTTCACCTTTCTCAAATTTTTTGTTTCTATATTCTTAGTCTTGTCAATCCTTTTAAATTTATTTTTAATTCTTAATTTATAATTTAAAAATTATAAATTCTTAATTATTGATTTATATATTCTTAATTTATAAATTATAAATTTATAATTTTTTAAAATTAATAATTTATAATTTATAATTTAAAAATTATAAATTTATAATTTTTTAAAATTAATAATTTATAATTTAAAAATTATAAATTTCTATTTTTTTAAAATTATAATTTATAATTTATAAATTTAAATTAAAAAAATATTGTGAGCTAAGCGGGCTAGCTTGCTTAGCCTGCGAGCTGGGCCAGCCGATAGTTCTTCAGGGTCCGCGGGCTGTAAAATTTTAGTTTAGAATGGATTTTCAAGTGAGCCGATCTAATCCAATCTATATTAAAGAATTAAACGAGCTGAGCTCGATTGATTTTTTTCGTGGGCCAAGTCGGGCCAGGCTGGTCGGACTAGCCCGTTTTGACACCTCTAAAGTGATTACTGCATATCTATTTTTAGAGTGTAGTCTATGAATAAATCGTGATTGAGTGTGTCTACTGAGATCAATTTATTTTCAAGAAGACACAAACATATTGTGGAAATTATTGTTTTTAAAAAGGTATCTTGAGTGATACGCATAGCCCAATAAATTTTCATTTTATTTTATACTTTCCAACACAATCTATATGTGCGCACAAACACACACACACACACACACATGTATATATATGTGGCGAGAATAAAATTTTAAATATCTTGTAATAATAACAAGTACATTATTATTAAAAAATATTGTCTAAATAAGATAGAGTATTCATCTTTTTATCCAAATTAGCCCCAACTTAATTGTGTTTGATACTATGCATTAATAATCGTGATTATTGATGAAGATTATATTAATTTTTTTGTTTGTAGAAGAGCTTGGGGATGATATTGTCCTCATTTCCTCTTAAGTTGAGAGGATAAGTGAAAATAAAAATAAAAATTGAGATGAAGACCTCATAAATCCAACCGAATTTCGGAAAAACAGCTTAGAGCACATTTGATGTCCAAACAATTTTATTATTGTTCGTGCATACATAAATTGAAATTGGAGATAAAACATATATTAGAATAGAGAATACATAATTACTGAACTAGAAGATACAAAGGGTATGTTTGGTTATATTTCTCCAAAACAATATTATTTTTGGGAAATATAACCAAACATATCTCCATTTTTCTTCTTAATTACACATTTTCTAATACATACATCATATATATTTTATTATTGTTCTAATAATAAAATAATAATTCAATTTCATTTTTATCCTAAAAATCAAACAAAAAAAATATTGATTTGATTGATACAGTAAAAAAATGTCTCATCTAAAACATAAACATATATTTCAAAAAATAACTTTTATATTATTCAATAATTTATTTTTCTAAAACACATAATAAACATATAATAAAATTAAACATTACCAAAGTATACATACTTAAATGTGTTCTGTATGTAATAATAGATGTACATACTATGTGCGGGTTTAGCATCATACAGATAATATTGGTTCATTATTTTCCACTTATCATTAATTTTCTCGTCCACAAAAAAGGGAATGGGATCGTCCTGTTTCAGCATCGTCTCGTTGATGGGCACCTTCCTCCGCTGGTCTGTTAAGGCCGCGGGACTCACCTCTCAAACGGCGGAAATCGACGGCGACACCACCATCCACTTTTGGGGTCCCCCCGCCGCCACGGCCAAACCTAAGCTTGTCCTTATTCACGGCTTCGGGCCTGGGAGCATATGGCAATGGCGGCCGCAAATCTCCTTCTTCGCCGCAGAATTCGACGTCTATGCGCCCGACCTATTATTCTTCGGCGACTCCTTCACCAATTCTCCCGACAGGTCCGAGGTTTTCCAGGCGACTTGCGTGGCCAAACTCCTCGAAAAGCTCGGGATTCGTAGGTAATCCGCGAACAGATTGCATCAGCTAGTGTAATTGTAAAATTAACACACATATTGCCCTAGGATAATTTTGAATTTTCGATTTTGTTTAGGATTAATTAAGCATACAGTTTTTAATCACTGGTTCCGTGATTTCCGGCTATGTAGGTACTCACTGGTGGGGATGAGCTACGGCGGATATGTGGCCTATCACATGGCGGCAACGTGGCCGGAGAGAGTGGAGAAGGTGGTCATCACCAGCTCCGCCGTGAACAGACGGCCGGGAGACATGGACGAGATGATTAAGAGAGCAAAGTGCGAGAAGCTTGAGGATTTATTGTTGCCCGTCACTGCTAAGCAGATGCGGCTGTTACTTGAGTTCGTTTCTTTACGGCGTCAGTACATGCCTGATTGCTTGCTCAATGATGCCATCGACGTGAGTCTTGTCCGCACCCCCCCCCCCCCCCCCTCCCCCTCTTTTTTTTTTTTTCCTGAACTTTTTAATATTTAGATATATTTCCCATATTTTTTCATCTATATATAAAGCAAAAATCGCAAAAATAATGTGTTCATAATCTTAATTTGTAAAGCACTTAATTGAACCTACGATTGCAAATGGGTCCAGAAATTGATTTCTGAAAATAGGAAAGAAAAGCTGGAGCTCTTGAATGGAGTGACCCTTGGACGGTACGAGCCTTTCAACGTATCTCCCCTACCACAGGTATATTCACGGCTATTTGATTTTATTGTCTATTTCAACTTACTAAATAGATATTAAATATATCTGATTTTATATTAATGTCTTACATTGGTATATGCTTTTGGGTATTTCTCACACTTTATGTTAGCTTTTGAGGTGAGTTAGGCCCAAATTTAAATTTTTAACATAGTATCAGAGCCATCTATTCTTGATATTGAGTAATCCAGTGTTGTTGGGCCACCTATTTTATATTATTCCACACTTCAGGTGCTCATAACTTCATTCTTGGACATGCGTTGGGTATGTTAGTGTCTCACATTAATAGAATAAATAAATTGTGGTCTTTATATTCTATGTTGAATAATTCTTATCTTTTGAGTTAGTTTTTGTGGTGAGTTGGGCTAAGTTCAATTCCTTAACACATTTCAAATTAATTGTTTTTATAAGAAAATATTTAATACGCTTGGCATGTATCATGTAATGAAATTATTCTGAACTGATACCTAAATGGCTTGATGATTTGGCAAAATCCTATTTGGTAATTTATTTTGACCTTTTTTTGTGAGAGATTTTGGATTCCGAAATGCAGGAAGTGTTGATCGTGTGGGGAGAGCACGACCAGATATTTTTATTGGAGAAAGCCATCGAACTCAAAAAGTATGTATCCAAATTCAACTCAAACTAACCAATTGAGCTATTTTTGTTATTTATTTATTTTTTCACGTGAATAACGTGAACTTTATCATCATTACAATTTGTGAAAATTAATATATCTAGTTGGGTTGAATTGGAATTTAAAGAAATGGATACTTCCACAGATATGCAAGACATGTCAATCACATGTAGCTATGCTTGTTTCAGACAGAAAATTGACAAAATTAATGTAGTTAAATCTATATTACCTAAGATTAATTAATCTAAATATAAATGATAATGTTGGTTTTGTAATTGCAGATTGCTAGGGGACAAGGCTAAACTAGAAGTCATAAAAAACTCATCACATGTTCCCCCATCAGAACAACCAGAGCAGTACAACAAGATTGTCAATAATTTCTTACTTGGGTCGTCGTGAACTTTTTTTTTTTGTGTGTGTATTTTGTAATAAGGATGAAATGCTGATGACTTTGGACCTTAGATGAAATTATTGTATTAAAATTTTTATCATATGGTCTTATATAGAGGGAAGGGTTTTCTAATATGTATTTGACGACACAAAGCATTTTTCCCCCCTATTTCTAAGGTAGGAGATTGTTCCCAATCTGCTTTGAATACCCTCTCTCTCTCCCCCGACGGTCTCGAATCTACTCCAATTGATACAATTGAGGATGTTTTGGCCCCCACGGTCCCCTAGTAAGGATCACACACCCAACTTATATAAATCATTTAAGTGACAAAATTTATAAAACTTAAGATTTTGATATTTATGTTCGAATTTCATCAAATATATGAGTATTTATCCACTTCTAGAGTAATAAATTATTGGTAATTAATATTTATAATTTGTTAACTAATAATTATTTTCATCCGTTTGAAGTTCATATGTGAATAATCCTAATTCGCTTCATTAAAAATACATACATATATATATATATATTTTTTTTCAAATTCTTGTCGACGAAATAATAGAAAGTGAAAAACAGAAAATTGAGTGGTCCATTAACGAACCAAATCCATTGCCAGAAACCCCGCAAAATATTGAGGCCCAAGCCCAATTAATGTGTACCCAGATCCATGCTAAAATTGTCAGTGTGGATCTGGGTCGGATCCTATATTCTAAATAACTGTTAATCATTGACTGGTCAAAAGTTTTGAAACCGTTGGATCTGGGATTTAACCTAATCACAAAACCACCAAACTCTCCACTCCCACCCACCCGGCTCACCCCCCACCCAAGAAAACCACCCGATCTCTCTTTTTCCACGGCCAGTCTCCGTCGTGTACCGCCACTACCGCCATCTACATGCGCCGCCTATTGCCGCGGTGCTATCACTAATAGAGTGTCTTCTGCTCTGCCGCAACCTCCAAAAGTCCACGTCAGATCCAGCACCGCCGCCTGAACAGTTCTGCTGACTACCAGATCGTCTCACCAGCGCTTCCTCAAAAGACCCACATGTAAATCGATCGCAGAAGAGCTTCCAGCTCTACTAAAAACTCACGTTAGATCCCCTTCCACGGCATCACGTCCTGAAAAACCACTGCCTCGCTAATTACCTCCTGCAGCTAAGCTACGACAAGATCAGCCATCCTGGTTATATATCCGGTGCAAGTCAGAGGAGCTCGTTTTGGCCAAGGTATATTAACAAAACCATGCGTTTCGAACTCCTTGTTTTTAAGAAAGAGAAAGATGCTGAGAAAGTTACTTAAGGTCTTCGCTAACTTGATAAGAAAAATTCTCTTCGTTTGTATCACTTTGCTTGCATTTTAGATGGCGGTTGTGCCAATGAAATACAAAGCCAGAGATATTTTTTAGTATTTACTTGCTATAGAATTGTAGATTTTAGGGAACTCCATTTGGTCAGAAGTATACCGCTTCTGCTTGGTAAATGTATATCGGCACTCAAAATTTTTGTCGTGTGTTCTGGTGAGAAAAATGTTTGCTTTAGAGAATGGTGTGCACTATGATCAATGGGTGTTGAAGGATCGGAGGAGCATTGATCAAGACTTTGAATATAGGAATGAGACAATGGAGCTGGTTTTTTCCATGGGATTGAATTTCGGCTGGCTAAAGTACTGGGTCTTAAATTTCGAGCTCTCAAACTTCTTGTGGGTTTCATTATTTCAAGATTTCTTCTTAAACCTTTAGCTTTTTTCTTCGTATATGCAATATGAGATAAAAGGTCCTTTCTGCTTATAACATTTCTTCGTTATATTTTTTTGAGAGTTTTTTTCCCGCCGGGGGGGGGGGGGGGCGGTGGTTATATAAGAACTTTTAGTGCTGTATTGACACGTTTTTAATTTTATTTGTTATTTACCTGACTATGTTTGCCCATTTCTTATTCCTGCATTCTGTAACCTCGTGGCTCTCTGCAGTCCTGTAGTTAGATTCTGAAATTAATTGGTCTTTTGTTTATGAAAAAATAATTTTTTTCCCCATGCTCCCACAATGCAGTTATAAGAAGCGCTAGAATTCACAAGTTAAAGTTTAGAAACCTTCTCTTATGTTGCAGAAGTATAATTTGAGCCCCTTGAAAAAGGGTTGGATCTTGACTTGACCTATTAATTGGATTAGCTTAGGTTTATTAGATGCCCAGAGCTGATGTGTCCCCACTGGTTCAGGTACACCACTCTAATGAATGGGTATTCATTGGGTATGGGTGTTTCCAGAATCCATACTCATCTACAGCCCTAGGCCCGAAGGATTGAAAAACCTAGTCTTGATTGTTGAAATGATGTGTTAAATGTGTACTGATGAGGCTATTTTAATTGAATAATGGATAATGAGGTCAATATGAGCTACACTTAAGATTTGCATTAGGTGGTATGTTATTTTTCAGGGTTGGTGAAAATTTTGTACTTGTGTCTTGGTGAGCATTTTTTCACTGGCAGCGTAGAGTATTTTTCAAGCAAATGCTTCTTTTGGTGTGGTGATGTTGGTTGGTCAACATTTTAAAAGCTGCTTGATTTTATTTTTTTCATTTGTAAATTAACAGCGAGATAATGAAACCTTATTCTAAAAAAATGATGTTACTTCGCATATAGCTGCAGGATTTTCTCTTTCTTTTTTGTTTGCCATGCCTTTTATCTGATTGTTGATCATACTGAAAGGGCGACACCTGACTCCCAAACTGTGACATTTAAAATTTACATTAATGAAGAAAACAAAAATTAGTTGCATGAATAAGTTTTAAGTGATCTGCTGGGGCCTTTCTTCTAAAATTGTATCTCAATTTTACTGGTTTTAAAGAATAATAACTTTGGATCTAGGTACTCAATGGAATCGTATAGAAGATTGGCCGAAGGGATTTGTAATTGATCCCCAGCAGCAACTTGAGTATACATGGTATTTATGTTGTGTATGCTATTCGATAATATGGGGTCACTCTGCAGTAGACAACGTCACAATCAAGCTGATTCTGAAGAGAATGAGCAGGTAAATCCTTCTGGAAACATCCAAAACTTTTATGTCAATTGAAGAGTAGTATTATGTGGTATTCTTTCTCTGAGTTGTTGTTATTTTGGTATTAACATATTTATGTGCATTGAATTTTCAGACTGCAGAAATAGAAAGGCGAATTGAACAAGAAACTAAGGCAGAGAAACATATTCAGAAACTGCTATTACTTGGTATCTGTACATGGAAACTGGTTATTGCTATTGTTTATTGACTTTGATATAGTGATTGAATGTAATGTAATGCTTATAATTGATTTATCATACATGCGATTTTTTATTGCTTCCTCCCTGGAGGAGCTTAAAATTTAGAGAGTCAGCTAATATATAAAACTCAAAATTCCTCGAGTGTTTATTGCCATAGCTGGTTAGAACTTTCATCTATACCACTTTTTTTTAATATATATTTAAATATTTGAACAATCCTCATGCATTCTTCTAGATGCCAGCTTTGGCAGTGTATTGACATTATTATTGGGTTTGTTTATGTCTTAAATACTTCATTTAGCTACTTATAGTTGAAAAACTTTCTTCACTTTTTCACAATCTTTTGTGGTGGCCAGCATCCATCTAGCAATTTAATTTGATAACAGAAACATAGATTTCTTTCTTTTGCTAATCTGATTATATCGTAATCCAAAATCTGTCTTTTTTTTTTTTTTTTGGTGACTGTATCTGCCCCAGATTCTTTGTAGAGGTTCTGTGAATTTTCTTCTCATATCTTGTGAATTTTTTCCTTCTTGTTGACATTCATGGAATGTTTTATTCGTGGCTAAGGTGCTGGGGATTCTGGGAAGTCCACCATTTTCAAGCAGGCAAGATGCTCTCTCTCTCTCTCTCTCTCTCTCTCTCTCATCAAGATCACAAATTATTTGATGCATGTATGTCTGCATATATTTGCCATTGACTCAAATAGGTAATTGCATATGCCATGCAGATAAAACTTCTGTTTCAGAGTGGGTTTGACGAGGCTGAGCTAAAAGGCTACATCCCAGTCATCCATGCCAATGTTTATCAGACAATAAAAGTATGAAATATATGAAAGGGTGTGTTGGTTGTTTCCCTTTAGCATTATGCAAAAATGTTCAGATTGAAGCTGATCGATAGGATGCGCAAAGTTTTCAGATGACACTACTGTAGATATTGAAGTCATATGTATAGAACCTTATTTAGTTTGAATTGTTCTCGGCAGATCTTACACGATGGATCGAAGGAACTGTCTCAAAGCTTAGAAGATTCTTCGAAATTCATTTTATCTGATGAAAATAAGGTATGCCTCAATTTTGGTAGCTTAGTCCTTATTCGTCCTTAGTTGTCATTGTTGTAGGGACTTTATTCAGAAACCAGCATGTGTATATGAAGATTTAAGAGCTTATAAAGAAATCTGCTTTGGGAGCAGAAGTTAATATTCATTTTCTTTTCTGCATCAGCAAATTGGGGAGAAACTATCAGAAATTGGTGGTAGGTTGGATTATCCACGTCTAACTAAAGAGCTTGCACATGAGATTGAAACGCTTTGGAGAGATAATGCAATACAGGTCAGTTTGCTTCATTTGATGGACTAGAATAGTCTTCACTAGATATTTTGAGTTCTGAAATTAACTGATCCGTTTATAGATTGATTTTATCAAATGTTTGATGGTGATTGGCAGGAAACATATTCTCGTGGTAATGAACTTCAAGTTCCAGATTGTGCCCAGTATTTTATGGAAAATCTACAAAGATTGTCTGATCCAGACTATGTTCCTACAAAGGTATGGGAAAACATGAGAGCTCACATATATCTTTCTTCTCCTTCTCCCTACGTAAGCTCAGAATAAATCTTCTAGTGAAAACAACAGATTATCTGCTATTGACTGAGAAAAATATCATAGATCTGTATTACAAGAACTTACAATATGCTTTCAGGCCACTTTGGCAAACGAGGAAAAAAAAAAAAGTGTGAACAAATTGTACAATGGCCATTTTTTCTGATAAGACGGGTTTCCATGTCAGATTGGTCAATGCATTTTTTATCTTGGGAAGATAGCTGAAGTGGATGAAACTTGTTAAAGACTTATTATTTGTTTTACACGAATGCAAGACATGTCTACCCTGATTTTTGGAAGATTTTGGAAAAACTTCACTGTGAGTTAAAATAACTAATAATTCACTTACTAAATAGTAATTAAATATAAATAACAACCCCTCCTGACTTCTGCTGTCAGAATCTTTCACCTCCTGTCTGATTGCACCCCTCCTTGATTGCTGCCACACCAATATGGTTAAAATTGCATATCCATTAGTCGGTTGGTTTGACTGCTAATTAAGTTTCAAGATTTTGTTTAATTATGTGCTCATTAAAAAAATACTGAATGTTCTATCTGAATCAACATTGTTATTCAGCATTGGGTATTGCCTTAAATTTGAAATGTTCACGCTGGTAACTATTTGAGTGGAATATGATCTCAAACTAGTCTATCATTGTAAGTGATCTAGCTTTTTCTTATATCTACTTTTTTCTTATCAGAGAAATGGACATCAATTCTATGATTTTCTTGTTCAGTGGTCTGAAATAATTGCTTCTTCTGTGTGATAAACGTTTGGACATTGTGAACATAATGGGATTCACATGGAAGAAGAAGAAAGTAAAAAAGTGTCAGTTTAACTGTGTCTTTAGGTCGTCAATAAATTTGTATTCATCTCATTGTTCTTGATGCCTTATGAACCAATCTTCCTTTTTCTTTTTTCCTCCCCCCCCTCTAAATCTTATGTTGTTCATCCCTTGTTACTAGTTACACTGTTGTTGTGAGTGTTGAAAAATGTTTTTTAATTTCTGTCATGATGTAGGAAGATGTTCTTTATGCCAGGGTTCGGACAACTGGTGTTGTAGAAATCCAGTTCAGGTGATCACTAATTCCCATTTTTTGTATGATGACGTTAAATTATTCTTTCTCTGGTGATCCAATCATATTTTAAAATGACAATGGGGTAAGTGACATATTGTGACATCTAACACTTAGATGTTCCATCTTGAAGTTCTATCGACTTATTTTAAAGTTTTAGGAATAGTGTATTTGTTGGGACTTGGGGAGATCAGTTGCATTTTAGTCTTTATTGCAACTAAGGCTCTCTAGAAATGTTTTTGTTAAAGTTTTTAAAACTGAAAGTCTTCATTGTGAAATCATGGATTTCAAACAGGAAAAGAAGGGGAAAAAAGGAATGGCACAATTTTCTTTCCTTACATTTGTGGATTGTTATTCTAAAGTCATATTTTTCTGCAGCTGCCATCATGTATAATATTGCTGCATTTGTGTCTGTACGCACCCTCTGACAATCCATCATTGGCATGCCATATTATCGTTTCATTTTGTGCTGTGAATGGATGGTTCTGTTTCTTGCTATATGCATCAGCATCCTTGAAAGTACTAGGGCTGACTCAAATGACGTTTTTGTGAAGCACACTCTAATTATTTTGATGTTTGCAGCCCAGTTGGAGAGAACAAAAAAAGTGGAGAAGTATATCGGCTGTTTGATGTTGGAGGCCAGAAAAATGAAAGAAGAAAATGGATTCATCTCTTTGATGGTGTTACAGCTGTGATTTTCTGTGCTTCCATAAGCGAGTATGAGTGATATTATTCTCTCATTTACATTAAAAAGGAAAAAGGATATTCCTCTCTCTTACTGCATGCAAACTAGTAGCAATGATGATATCACACCTTGTCATGAGGATATATATATTCGATTATCTAGAATTTGACTTTTACTATCATGCTGTAACTTTAATCTTGGACATTACACAGAAGAAAGTTTATATCTGTTGAGTTAGCTTAGTGGATGTATGATAATATTGTGACGTATGCAAGGTCATCACTGTTTTTTCAGGTATGATCAAACTCTCTTTGAAGATGATAACAAGAGCCGAATGATGGAGACGAAGGAACTCTTCGAGTGGGTCCTGAAGCAACCTTGCTTTGAGGTTTTATCTTGTGACATATTACAAGACTGTATGCTGTAGTTATGTTTGGTGATGCATAAGCTAATCACTATATAATATTTTTTGCCTCGTTCTTCTATGCAGAAAACTTCTTTCATGCTCTTTCTCAACAAATTTGATTTATTTGAAAAGAAGGTTCTGAAAGTAAGGGCATTTAAGATTTTCAACATTTTGTGAATTGTGTGGCTTCCATGAGATTGGGATCACAGTGTTCTTGTATGCAGGTCCCACTAAATGCATGTGGGTGGTTCAAGGATTACCAGCCAATTTCAACTGGAAAACAAGAAATTGAACATGCATATGAGTAAGCTCTTTCTCGTGCCTTCTTTTGGACACCTTAGTATTGCTTATTTACTAAACATAGCATTTTGGAAACTCCCAGTGTCATGTGTTGCTCTGATTGGCTTGCATGGGAGTTAAAGATGGCAACAGATATTTGCATTTTGCTGGCGTCATTTATTTCTTTCTTCATTCTTTTTTTCTTGTTACCTCCATATTTTCATATCTTTTCTGTCCATTTGCTCAACATCTACCCAATAATGATGCTTTGCACTCAGGTTTGTGAAGAAAAAATTCGAGGAATTGTATTTCCAAAGCGCAGCCCCTGATCGTGTTGATCGTGTCTTTAAGATCTATAGAACCACTGCCTTGGATCAAAAACTTGTGAAGAAGACTTTCAAACTGGTAGACGAGACTTTGAGAAGGCGAAATCTATTTGAAGCAGGACTATTGTGATGCCACGGAAACTCCAAGAATGGAAGCCCGTCAACATCTTGAAGAGTTTCAGGGTTCTGACACACTTGCTGAGGTTCAGACATCGGACTGCTGGTTCTTTATCCACAAGTTACATTGTTCGGGTCTTTCAGGTGCTGTCATATTAGCTGTAATTTATAAAAAGAAACTGCTCTTTTATTGACTTTCTTGGCTTAAAAACCTTCCAGAAAAAGGAAAAAGAAAAAAAATCCCATACGAGGATGGATAAAAGTACTGTTTTAACTTCACATTCTCTAAAATTCTTCATTTGTAAATGAAGTGATCTGGCTGTAAATCACATTCATTTTGCACCATTTTACTATATAGTATAAAATTCTGTCTACCCTGCCGACTATCTATTACTCCTATAAATTGAGCCGACCTGTCAACATCACTGAGAAATTTTGTTGTGGACGGTTTTTGACTGAGACTTTTAAGTATATTTCCATTTTGTATGTTTCTGTCCACAAATTGATTCTTTTTCCCACTATAGGCAAGTTGCGAGTGGGCGTGTACAATTTGCAAATTTGCATGTATATAGCATGAAAGTTGATAGAGAGATGTTTTAAGTGGTATATTAAGGAAAGTTCCTGAAAAATTATACTGAAATTTTACCAAGAATTAGGTATAAATCACAATCACTACTAAAAAAAGTTGGGGGAAATCTAAACCGACCTCCCATGTGGTTTTGGGGGATTGCATTTGCCCCCACACCACAATCTTAAAAGCTAAGCAACAAGCACTAAATGGTAAATGAACCTATCTAATATTATTGGATGGTAATGGGTGGGTCAAAATTGGAATCTGAATTCAATCCATCTTGAATGGGACTAGCTTGGGATGAACTAACGGGATGTGGGTTGGGGTATGAGACATGATTTTCATAAATTGAAGTATTTGGGACAAGGTATGGGGGTTTACCTAACCCGCCCCAAATTTGCTCTGTACCCCACCCCAAACATGCTTCATGTAATAATAATAATAATAATAATAATTTATCTTATATTTTTCAAATTATGAATAATTTGGATGTTGTGCTAGTTGTTACTTTAATTCTACTCTTATTCTTCTAGAATTTTATTTTGTTTGCATGAATTTTTTATTTTTTAACCTGAAATTTGAATTTAAATTACTTTTAAGTGGTTATGATTTAATACTTTTATTAATTGATTTTGATTTTTTTAATTCTTTTCGAGTTGGTTGCCAACCCAGCGGGACGAAATGGGATAGGGTCTTTTTTGGGGCGGGACAAGGCGTGGGGTGGGATAAGATCTAGTAGGACAGTGCATGAGTTAAGCCAAACCAGTTCCATTACCATCCCTAACCATGTGCCCTATTTAGGCCATTGCTGCATAATTTCCATAATGCTTTCAACTATTTTCATGTTTTAAACAAATGGGAAAACGTGATTTGAAGTTTCCACAAGCTGAAAGTGGTAATGTCCTCCCTATTCAAACTATCATTATTTCTTGATTGGCCCACATAAGAGGTGGTCAAATGAAGCCCTTTGGCCCATTTCTGTAATTTACTTAATGTTTGACAATTAGAATATTTTGATGTATTAGATGATGTAATTGATATTTTTGAAAAAAGATAATATAATATATGTTACATCCATTACAATTATATATTTATTTGTGCCACACGTTGACAATTTTCTTTATTTTTTTTTCTCTCTTAATTTTTTTTTATATACATACTCACGCATATTAGGAGTTCGTTATGGTTTGACTATTTAACCTCCCACATTATGTGAGAAACTTATGATATTGGACTGCAGACCTCTTGACCTCTCTATCTCAATTGACTTATGTTAAATTCTGCATGTAAATCTAATTATCACAAACTATTGGTCACACTAATTTTTCTTTTGTTTAGATATTGATTTTCCTATGGCAATGGCATATAAATGCCCACTTATATTAATTTCCACGTGTAATTTTAATTAGCAGAAAATATTAGCTATCCTAATTTTTTCTTTTTATTTAGGTTTTTTTTTCTCCTATGCCAATGGCATCTATATAAGGCATAAACATTTTGTCAATCCAAGGGTATTATTATTTACGACAAAACCTCACCGGAGGTGACTGTAAATTATTTCTCTCCCCAAAAATTAAGGAGCTTAATTTTTTTCTTTTTCTTTCATTTTTTATGAAACTTAGCTTGAATTTTCTCTCTCAAACGACAAAGCCGCGGGATATTCCGGTCATCATTTTTGGTTGAAAGGGGAATGCATGTGAACGTAAAATAGGGGCAGAAACATGGAGAAGATGGAACCCACATGGAACACGGAATCCTGAATGAGAAAAGTCCCGTTCCACTGGGAACCGATCAACAGACATTTAAATTGGTGAAGACCCAAAGGAAGCACATTACATTAATTGAAGGAAAAGAAACAGAGGTCAGAGATTTTCCCACCTTTTTGCGTCTTTAATTTCTTTGCATTCTTTAATTTTCTGCGTAAAGCGACAATGCCCAGATAATATTTAGTAATAATGTCTATGATTTCGTCAATCGAAAGTCCAAGAAATCATCTTGGTCAGAATGATTACGTAATTGAATGTGGGTTGCCTGCCTTTCTCTGTTTCTTGGCAAGAACCATTGTAAAAGCATATTCTTTACCTCCTCCTGTATCTTTTATTTTTTCCTCTTTCAATTCATACAAAAACCCTGATCGAACTTTTTGAAATAGTTGACGGAATCATGTTAAAGGGTTTTTGATCTTTCCTTTAGAGCAATTTGATTTTCGCTTTTCCTGGTTTGTTCTGACTTTTTTCTTTTTCTTTCTCTTCTTTTATGTGAATTGATATATTGCATGTCGTTTTGGTTGTTGTTCCTAATAAATTTGGTGAATTTATTTTTTTCGACTTAATTGTTTGCACGATTTTGCTGTTGATCGTGATGTTTGAACTGGAGCTGATCAAATCTTATTAGGGTAGAATTGATTTAAAAAAGGGTGGTCTTTATTCCAGTTTTTTTAGTTTGTTTACCAGGAGAATTACCAATGTGGCAGCATTTTTCTTTGAGTTTGATTGCCTCATGTTATTAGAATTGATGTTATTGTAGATTGGATGGATATATAGATTTGGAGATTCTTGCATATCACCCATCACCCTCATAGTTTCATGTATAATCTCAAAGCACTGATCATCCTTCATTTTTTTCCCCCTTTAAATTTTCATTTACCCAAGAAAAGTCTGATTCATGGTATCATATGTTGATTAAATCAATGTTTTCTGGGTAATTTGCACTACATTATTCTTTTCTAAACCTTAGATCTTAAAAACGGAATAATATGTTCATTAAGCTTTCTCAGGGTGAGCTGTTGTTCTCTTCTTATTGATCCTTTGAAATTATTAAATATTTGCTAATTGTTATTAGAACTTGAGCAGGTATTATCTATCTGTTTTGGGGCAGTGAGAATCGTTACGAGAGTTCTGGACTGGAATAAATAATCAGAATTCAGGTGGTAGTTTGATATGGGAAATAATTGGTTGTTCTTCGTTGAACCCGACAGGGGTTCAAGTGGTATTTTTCCTATGGATCCACTCTTGCCACATAGTTTGGGTGTTCATTGGTTCTCACATATTGCATCATTGGTTGACAATTCCAGATATCTTTATGTGCCTGGAAGTGTGGCACTTAAAGAAGCTTTCAACTGCATGTCCAAATTTGCTGGTGCTCTAGTTATATGGTTTGCTAGTGGGTCGAATTCCAATATCAAACGCAAGTTTCCGGGTGATTGTCTTGGTTCTCATTCTAGTTGCTCCAATCCTTCGACACAAGTAAAGCACATTTCTTCTGTAAGACATGATTTGACTGGATTTTTCTGGAAGTCAAAACATAGAAGGAAATCTGCCATTCCAGTGGTGTTTGGTAAGATATCAAGATTTGCTTTGAAGCAAATGTGTAAAGAGGCTGAACGGCTCCAATCATTTCCTATGCTATCATTGGCAGCTGCATTGGTACCGCCACTCACTAATGTGTAAGCTCAATGTCTGTTCCTACTTTTAATAATGTCTTAGCGATTTTCGTGCATTTATCATGCTAACCCCTGATAGTCTGTGTGAAGACATGACTTTGCTCCTCCTTGTTTGATTTTCATATCGTTCTTCATTCTCCCTCTCAAGAAGTTTCTGATTTTGCATATATTCTTTAGCTCTTCAAATGTTTTAGCCATTCCATTGGAGACCAGTTCTGTGGAAGCACAGAGATGCATGGATCAAAGACCCTGTGAGATTGAAAATCGAGGAGGTGGGCCCTGCAGTGATCTTTATTTTCAGAGTTTAGCTTGGGCTAAAACAATTGAGCCTAGAACTGGGGTTGAGTTCCCTACCCTTTTGGACAACACTATATCTGGTGAAAGTAATTCTAGTTTCACTCCAGAGGTAGGGGCAAACAATTTGAATCTTATGCTACAGTTACTTGATGTGAATGCTGTGGCTTTTGAGATACTTGACATCTCTTTGGTGATGCATTGTAACAAAACCATGAAATGATATATCTTGCATCTTTACTCAGCTATCTGCCATACCTTAGCGACTGTCATACATGTTTGGAGCATCTTCTATCTAAGTCCAGTTGGAGAAGTTGAAAATTATCTTAACCAAACACATGGCATGAAACTTTCTTCTTGCTTTATATATAGCTTAATCTCTTCTTCCTGGCAATTAGGAAGTATGTAAAAAGAAAATGATATGAACCTCAGTTCAGAGTTACATTGCTTGAATTGCCTAAAGAAAGACTAGGACACTCTCATTTTCCATCTTTCTTCCTTCTGCTACTTCTTTTAGAATATTATTATTGTTTTGCCCTTTTAAAGTATGCGTCTGAGCTAACACATATTTCATTAGTTAGTACAGTGAGAAGTATAATGTTCTTTTGAAGTTTGCTTTGCTTGTGCCATGAATTATCCTTCTTCTCATTTGTATGCCTGCTATCTTTTTTCTGTCAAGTAAGAAACGAGAGAAACTTTTTCTATTCTCCAATATAGAATTAGTCCTTGGTTGGCATAACCTGATGTGACTCTAGTCATATCTAATCACATGTTGCTTTATGTATGACCTTGTTTTCTTCCCCTTTTTGGTAATTTATTATTTTCTCTCCATGCTGCCTAATTATCAGGTCCTTGTTGGAACTGGATCAAGAATTATGACCATTATAAGAATCAAATCTCTGAAAGTCTATGCATTTGGTTTCTGTAAGTGCTTGGGCTACTGTCAACTCTCCTGAAACATACTAGAATTGCTTCAGAAAATTTCCCCAATAATTTAGCTCATTTGATTATTCAACAGACGTTCATCCATTTGATGTCTGTGAGAAGTTGGGCCCAAAGTACGCTTGCATACCAGAATATGAATTGAACAAGCGCCAAGATTTTTATCAGGATCTTCTAAGGTTTGTTGTATTATTTACTGAGTAATCTAATGATTGATGTAGTGCAATGGCTATGCTTGTGATATTATTTGAGTTTACTTTCATTATTTGGACAATCAATGGGAACGGTTGCAATGGTGCCATTGCCTAGCGCATTCCATGACACGTTGTTACTCATAAGAAATTTAAATATATGTGGAGTTACTAATGGAAAATCATATGTGGTAATATACTACTAGAAATCTATATACTATTACAGTAGTCTGAATCTCTTAATAATGCATTTTCAAATACCCTTAGTTAACAAGTGACAAAACAGTAATTATGATAATGAAATAGATGGCCAGGGAAAAACACCAGATGAGGTTACATCCCAGCTTAAAGCTTGTAGATGTTATCCAATTGGATAATAACCAAATCAGATTGCGGAGTTGTTAGGTTACACATGATGATGTCATAATTCATCATCGTTTCACTTTATTACACCATTACGTGCCCTAGAAATTCACTTGGGTAGTATGAGACCCAGATCTAAATGTGTATATTAGAGATAATCCTGCTCCAACAGTTTCCATGCCATGAGTCTTCGACAGAAAATATAGAGAATTAAGTCTTCTAAACTACTAATGGCTACTAAAGCAAGCAACCACCAAAAAGAGGGGAAAATAGGAGAGGAAAATCTGAAGAGAGAATAGAAGATTTATTGCATGAATAATGGCTCCTTTAAAAAATTAAAGGGTTATAACCTGTGTTATTAAGAATAGTCAGCAGCCACTAACTTCACTTATAAAACACATGGCCACTAGGCCCAACACATGCGCCACCCTTCTTTACCCAGTTAAAGAGATTGGAAAAATGAAATGTTTCTTAGTTGTATTTATTCATCTGCATCTGTTGCCATTGTAAATCTAGGCCATTTTTCCTATAATATTACAGCACGACTTCTATAATTTAGGACTGATATATGATATCATATCATGAACAGTTTGTGAATTGAATTGGACTTGGAAAAAATTTCTTTTTGTAAAATTTTTGTGCATGTGCTGCAGGGAGGATATCAACATGACAGTTAGGCTTGTTGTTAGTTGCAATGGAATCAAGATCAATACTGTGAAAGAGTAAGTCAAATTTTGTTGTGGCATGTGAAGTATAATCATTGAATGGATTGGCATTGGTGGTCACTGGCAAAAACATTTCTTGAAGGGAAGAAGCTTGGTAGACTACAATTTTCTCACACACTTGTCTCATATATCTCGAGAAAGCAATCACAATTAACAGCATCGTTTGCTGCTAAGTAGCCTTCCCGTCAAGTCTCAAGGCACAATTATATATTTGACACACACAGAACTAAGATTTTAATGAAATAAAATGAGCAGGGAAAAACACACCTGAATTCTGATAACTGCTAATATTTCTGATTCATTTTATAAATTCTCTCTTGTAGTGCTTTTGAGAAGTCTCTCCGAGCCCGATTGGCAAAGGTAGGTTTATTCTAGTTTTGTCTGTTTCTGATGCAGTATTCCTGAATTCTTGTACTGACTTGAAGACTCTTTTCAGACAAATCCTGATGCTGATTTTAGCTGCCTACAAACGTTTGGTTCTATGTTCTCACAGGATATTCCCTTACACATGGTATGTATCATTTGATCCATATTTGTCTTATCTTTCGTTTTCCTAAGGAGCTGCATCACTAAGACAAGGAAAATTTTTACAGGGTACAACAATCAATTTCCGGCGTACAGCAGATGGACATCTAATTACTGAAGGTGAGAGTGGCTGTATGATACCAACAAAGAACTACTGCTTGCTTGATAATAATGACTTGCTTAACTAGACTTTTGACTATTTGAAACTATGGGTGTGTGTGGGCGTTCCTTAGTTCTAATTTTTCATTATCTACATGAGATCATATCAGTGAACTGAACCATAGAATCTTTTGGAAATTGATGTACTTGACAAGGTAATATTTATTTGCAGTGGGAGGGAATAATATTGGAGCAGTCCAAAGCAAAGACTTGTGCAGTAAGTGCATTGTTTTCAGGAGTACTATTTTACTTGTTATTCGATCTGTATGCCAGAGGGAGATGCAAATTGCTTATAAGATGTATTGAAGAAAAAAATGAAAAATAACTTGTCATATTCATAATAAGATTGGGAAGTTTGACGTATTTTCTGCATGTATCCAGGGGCCTTTTTCGACATGTACATTGGCGACATTCCTGTCTGTGAGCAGACAAAAGAAGAGATCGGAAAAAATGTGGCAAGTATCGTTAAGATGTGCTGAGCATACTTTATTACCAATGGTTTGTGAACAGCTGTTCTTTGGGGAACCTGCCATAAACCACCAAAAGATTTGAGGAGACTAAATTCCTGGAAATCATGATGCACTGGAAACAAAGAAATTGTTTTAGCTGCCATATTTAACTCATTTATTTCCATGCAGTGAAATATGCTGCTATTCAATCTGATTGTACCCTGGTTATATTTGTCTTAATGTGGTAGAGGTACCCAAACAGGCTGTAGTACAAAATAGAGCCAGCCCTAATGTTTTTACTGGGGTTTCTTACGAAAGATGTCCGAGTTTTTACTCGTTTCCAATGATTCTTTGTAGCTTCAGGGGATTTGCAATTGCTGCCCCTTTCAAATATTGTAGAATTGATTCTGTACTCCATGTTCATTGAAAATGAATATATTTCACTCCTCTTCTTTTGTAAATAGAAATAGTTTATCGTGCTGCTGGATTATATGTTCTTGTGGTATTTGCCACAAATTTAGATGCATTTTGTTTTGTCTGATGAGGTGAAAGTTTGAGAAGTAAAATTGAACATGGATTCTGGAAACAAATACATATAAATTTATATTTGAGGCATAAAATCTGTTCAAACTGGAAATTGTTATTACCTGCTCCTTGAGGCAACAAAGTTGTATTTGTAGATGTTGGGAAAAGAGAAAAGGAAAATGTAACAAAGTCGATTATTTTCTTGGGTCGTTAAAGATGAGAGTAGATTGATGATAAAATAGAATCTTGGGTTGCCAAAGATCGAAAATGAAAGAGAATTATTAATGATAAAATAGAATCTTAGATAACTAAAGATTGAAGATGAAAGAGAATTTTATTTTTAGTTCTTTGATTGCCTTAACAACATAAGAAAGAAATTTAAATACAAAATCTATTTATATAATTGATTGTTGTTGGAAAAACAATTCTCACAAGTAGTAACATACACAAAATAGGAAAACAAGAAAAGTTGAATCCAAGCAGCCTCAACATTAAGGGCATTTAGAGTTTTACACAAATAATGTAAGCACATCATAATCATAATGCAGACTGCAGATCCTGTAAATATTCATGAGAGGATAAGACATTTTCAACTAGAATGTCAAATGTTAGGATGAGGCGAAAAAATTGGGACACAAGAATATAGGAAAAAGGAAAAAAATTTGTTTGGTTAAAAATAAGCTGACAGTTTTAGCAGATAAAAAGGGGTAAGTCCAATGGTTGTCAACACCTTCCATGTTTATCTCATGTTGACTGATGGTTACCAAATCCTTTGGTTCTCAATGCCTAACTGCTCATAACTAACTTTTCAGCTGACTTCCCGCCAAATCACAGAAACAAAGCTAAGGTTTCCATCATTCTAATCCACTCAGCCTCCATACTTTATCTTGCTTCACACACAAGACACTCATAAAGACAAGAAAATCGAACCTTTTTTCTCTTTGCATATTGATATTCAGATACATCCTTTTCTTGAAATGAAGATTGTTTTGATGGGAATCCATGGAAATGGTCTGGAGGCATATGCATATACCATAACATTGCTTATGCTCTCCGGAGGTCTTCTATCAGTAGTACGTGCAGATTTTAACTATCAGGATGCCCTTACAAAGTCGATTATTTTCTTGGAGGCACAGAGATCTGGAAAGCTCCCTGCAAACCACAGGCCCTCTTGGAGAGGAGATTCTGCCCTGCAAGATGGAAAACTTGCAAATGTAGATATTCTTTCTCATATAAAAACACATACCCTGCACCCAACACAAAAATGCAGAAATTTTGCCTGTTAGGAGCTTTAATCTCACATTTTTCTGAACCCCTTGCAACATTTTTATCTTGATATAAAGATTGGTCATAAATAATAATCAGTCTGCATAGTTAAGACAAATCCAAATGTGCAAGTTTCCAAGCTCATGCTGATTGATAACTAATATATGCCTGCTTGTTTTATAGGTGGACCTTGTGGGAGGATATTATGATGCAGGTGATAACGTGAAGTATGGCCTCCCAATGGCTTTTACGGTGACAACCTTGGCATGGGCTGCTAGCTTTTATCACTCTGAGCTCCAAGCAGCTGGGGAAATGGCAAATATTCGTGCTGCTATTCGCTGGGGCACTGATTATCTTCTAAAAGCCAGTGCCAAGCGCAATCACTTGTACGTGCAGGTATGATCCCACATTTTGATCCAAGAGAAAGAACATATCTTGATTTAAGTAGACAAATAGTTTAAACTGATGGAATTGGATTTATTTGTCATTGAGGTAGGAGATCCTGTACAAGATCATGAATGCTGGATTAGGCCAGAAAACATGAGAACACCTAGAACTGTATTGCAGATTGATAGAAATACACCTGGGACTGAGATTGCAGCAGAGACTTCTGCTGCAATGGCAGCTGCTTCTGTTGTCTTCAGACACGTTGATAATGCTTATGCTCGTCGTCTCCTTAAAAAAGCAAGATCGGTATTTTAAATCCCGTCTCTTATAATAGAGAGATCTAACCACTTTTTCAGTGGATAGCATGCATTCTTACATGATTTCCTTTGCAGCTCTTCCGGTTTGCAGAAACATATAAGGGAACCTATGATGGAGAATGTCCCTTCTATTGCTCTAACTCAGGCTATAACGTAATGTCTCATTCTATCTCTCTCGACAAATCTTTGTCCTCTCCCTTCAAATTCATTCTGCTGATCCACTAGTTTGAGTGAAAAATGGTGGAACAAGTGCTGCTTTAAATCATTTTTCCAATAGGCAATTTTAACCAAATAAGTCGACAAAACAAACATTCGCATGTTTTTTCTGCAGGATGAGTTGTTGTGGGCAGCAACATGGCTATATACAGCAACCAGAAGATCTATATACATGGACTATTTACAAGATGAGGCCATAAGTGCAACTGTTTCTGAGTTTAGTTGGGACCTCAAATATGCTGGAGCTCAAATACTCCTGTCAAAAGTAATATGATCTCTTATTTCTTGATTTCTTCATTATACATACACCCAATTCTCTTCATCAATAAGCTCAATTCTCCTAAAAAATATGTAGTTCTACATGGAGGGCCAGAAGGATTTGCAGACTTTCAAGCAAGAGGCTGACAGTTTTGTATGTTCTATACTTCCTGATAGCCCCCATCACCAGGTTTATATCTCTCCAGGTTAGTTCTATCAAAAACTACACAATTATGGTCTCTATGTTTCTAGCTATGGTGAATTACTCAAAAGGATCTAGTAAAATCGACTTTTTGCCATTATGTCGAAACTCAACAGGAGGAGTGATTCACCTAAGAGATGGAGCAAATTCCCAATATGTCACAGGCACTGCTTTTCTGTTCAGTGTCTACAGCGACCTTCTAGCAAAACATAAACAACAAGTCATCTGTGGCGACAAGAAATTTGGCCCGGTTCGTTTGATGGCCTTTGCCAAGCAACAGGTGAAATACCCTTTTCAAGAAAACATCAACTTGTCAATCTACATATATATATGCAATCTTTTCTAGCCTCCCCTTCTCTAAACTGATAAACCTAAGTGAATATACAGGTGGATTATCTGCTAGGAAAGAACCCCATTGGAAGATCATACATGGTTGGATTTGGCAACAAACCACCAACACATGCTCACCACAGGGGTGCTTCTGTCCCCAAAATGTCCCCATCAAAAGTCATTAGCTGCTCTATGAGCTTTGTGTATTGGTACAATACAAATGCATCAAATCCTAATGAGCTAACTGGTGCCATTGTTGGCGGCCCTGACAGGAACGATAACTTTGTCGATGATCTTTCAAATTCAGCCATGACTGAACCAACAACATACATTAACTCATTGGCAGTTGGTGTACTAGCAAAGCTGGCTAGACACCATGCTCAATCATGAATCTTTTTGCAGGTCTAGAGTAACTTACATTACAGTTTGCTGTGGAAAATTAGATTGCATATTGATAAAGCCTAATTAAGCTGATTTTTTCTTAGTGAAGCAGAATTTTAAGGCTCTTGTATAGACACTAAATGCATACAAAACTTTCAAATCATAGTTCTTCTTTTTCCTTTTTTGAATCCTTTTTTGCTCCCCTCCTTTTGAGCTACAATTTGTTTGATAGAAGCCCTTCTGTACATTTGCTACAATTGTAAAGTAACCAGATCTTTTCATTAATATTTAACATTATCTTGTATATAATAGTACAATTTTTTTTTTTTTTTTTTGTGTAGATAATGTTGTGCAACAAACGAGCCATTTTATTTTTCTTACTCTTTTTTTTTTTTTTTTTTGAGATATATAATGTATAATTTTGTGCAAATACTCAGGTTAATAATATTATTTTTATATTTATATCTGTATGATTTAATTTACAATAAAAAGATTATACAAAAGAATTTATTTCTAATAAAAGGGCAAATTATAATGGTCACAATTACTATTTTCAAGTCTTTAATGTTTTGTTCAGTGACTTGTAATTCAAGTAACATTAGTCTCCGTTATTATATGAAAGGTCACTTGTTCGACTCAAATGAACGCAGTCTCTCTCCCTCTCTCTCTCGTAAAAAAAAAAAAAAAGAAAAAGAAAAAAAAAGTCTTTAGTGTACCGTGCAGATGGTGACTCATCACCAAGTGATTGGGACTATAGTATATGTTATCTGTATCAATTCCCAACTACTTTAGTGAAACGTGGTCGTATCAAATCCTGACAATTTTATATTAAGGATGCCCTGTTTTCAAAGTTATCAGATGTGGGCCTGCAAATTGGATATTGGCCCAACTTTTGTCAATATTATTTGAGTGGGCCCAACAACCTATTACTAGTGAACTTGTGAATTGGCATTGAACCCTTTGCAAGACTTAAGATTAATATTTCTAAATTATTTAGGATCATTTCCATAAGATGTATAAGTCATACCAACAACTTGAAATATTAAGCCAAAAAAAAGGAAAAAAAATAAAAGAAAACCCATATGCAATGGTTGGTTTTCTTTGCCAAACTATACGTACGAAAAACAATGTGAGGTTAAAATGGTAAATTTAATAGTGTTCAGAATCCTCTTGAACCTTCGTTATAAATTTAAATGGAATTAATTGTAGCGTGCCAAAATTTTCCAATCAATTTAAATAAATTGTTACGGTTGGTTTATTTTTTTCGTATTTAACTTAAATTCAACAGAAAGCTTAGTCGTTTAATTTATGCATCGATATTGAGAACAAAGTTTAATTTAATAAATCAAGAATTAGTATGGTTCATCTTATCTTGTTTGTGGTTGGATTCTTTAATCAATTATATTCAAAACATAAACCATGTGCACCATTAGGTCAACTAAGTTGATTTATCTTTATTTTGATTTAATCTTACTTTTGAAGATAGGGTGAATTATGGAGAGAGCGAGGGAGAGAGAGAGGGGATAAAGTAGAGCAAAGATCTTACAATCTTATCCTTGGACAAGTGTAGGACCCACAATAGATTATTGAGACTTTAGTCTTTATGACTTTCTAGATTGTTCTTGCATTAGATACTTGTACCTTAGGGGATTGTTCAAGTTCAACCCCCAATGCCACAGCTAATTTCCCACCAAATTACTACTTTTGTGGTTGAAAATTTTAGCTAATTGATGAGCTTTGGGATAAGTATCAAAAAGCCAGTCAGGCTGTTGTGGCCAGCAAATATTTATTGTCCCATCTTCATCAACATATAATGTCATCATTTTTCATTGGTCCCTTTGTTTTGTGTTTCAAAAAAATTGTTGTCTCCCTGCAATCAACAGGTAATATGTTTGGGCAGCAGCTTTCAATTTTGCAGTCAAGATAGGGAAATTGCTGCTACCATGGAAACAAATGCAGTGAACCCTACACAATTATATGTGGAACTATTGTAATTATTCTAAGCTACATGGAATTTTAGCATTAGGGGAACATGTATAGTTTTAAATGTATATGAATCATAGAAATAAAATTTAATGCTAAGTAATAAACAAGAAATAAAAAGAAATGACAAAATCCTCCATAGAAATTTTTGCACTAGTAACTACTAAAGTTTTGATCAAACACCTAAAACCGAATGTGGATTAGTAGGCTTACTAGGGTTTTAGCGAGTTAAAACACTCATTATTGCATGCCAATCGATTGGAGAAGCGGGTACTCAATTAACATTAAGAACTTTTCATATCGAGGGAGCATTCACAGAGTTACTGCAGAACATGTGCGAGCTCCTTCTAATGAAAAAATAAAATTCAATGAGGATTTGGTTTTTCCGACACGTACACGTTATGGACATCCCGCCTTTCTATGTTCTGTAAACTTGTATGTAACTATTGAGAGTGAAGATATTCGACATAATGTAAATATTTTACCTCAAAATTTTCTTTTAGTTCAAAATGATCAATATGAGAGTAGATAAAGGATACATTGCCTATAATGGTGAGTCCTGGGCTTATTAGGTTGTTGTGGATTAGTCCAAGCCACAGCAATTTCTCAATCCAACATACGCATCCAAATAGGTATATCCACATTCTTAAATCACATCGACCCTACTATTGAAATAAAATGCAGATTCCAAGATGGTAAGTATATCTTCCCCACAATTTCAAAAATTATTTAATAATACAATATCATCCATTGTTTCAATACCAAGTCCAACTTAAGAATATGCCGTGCAAACTAAAGCTACAAAATTCCGTAAGTGTCCGTTTGGTTTTGTTTTCAAAGCCCTTTTTCATTTTTTGCTGAAAAATGAGCAAAAAATGAAAACAGATAACCATCAACTTTTTTCTCATTTTCACAGATATTTTTATTCTCAAAATATTATTCCAAACAAACTCTTATACTCTCTCTCTATTTTCACTTTTTTATTTTTTCCTACTCATATTTGTTCGATTTTTAATACAAGAAAACTATATTTTCCAAATATATCTTATTTTCAGCTCTATATAATCATTACTTGTTAAATAAAATCTCCAAACAACATTTTATTTTTAAAAATATATTTATAATTAACTTTTCACTATTTTTTTCACCAAAAATAAAAATATTTTCAGAAAACAAAACCAAACGGCCCCATAATATAAGTGCAAAAATCTAGCACCCCAAAAAGAAAAAAGATAATCTTGCCAAAACTTAAAAGAGTGGAGGTTGATCTGGTGTTGGCCCAACCCAACCAGTGGACAAATCAGAAGGAATCAGAAGCGGTGTGTTGACCGGGATAAATAGTATACGCATTTGTTGGGATAATTATAATGAAACGTGAGCCAAGGGACAGCTAGCTTCTCATCCAAGCATTACTTTATACAATTTTAGTACAACTCCATCTTTAAACAAACAACAGTAGGTTGATTGAACTTTTCCTCTAAAAACAAGAACAGCCAGTGGATGAGGAGGATTTCAGGATAAGACCTAACCAACCCCACCCCACCATTTATCTCATCATTTATTATATATCCATCCACAGGGAATATTCAATCCAATCCTGCTGTTAAGACTTTCCTCTCTTTTGTCGTTAGGATCCAAGATAAACTAACAATAGTTTGAGTATTGCTTGTAATATTTTTCTTTTTCTTCTTTTTTCTAGTGATCCATCATCCATCCCAGCCCACATGAAGTTATAATATGATAGAGTAATACTTCTTGCTATTCTTGCTTCTTCTTCTTAGATCCCATCTTTAGTGGAGAAAATATGTGTGTAGTCTCCTTATGAGCAAGAACCCTTTTCTGTGAATGTTTTTTCCTTCATGATCATCCAGCCCATATCAGTTTTTCTTGAATATACTGAGCATTTTTGGGGTTCTTGAAGTTATATATTGTACTCACATATATAGTTCTTGGGTTGATTTGCTTTGGCTGAAAGGAATATGCCTACAAGAGGTATGAACAAGAGTGGGGTTGAAGGTGGTGGATATGTGAATGGGATGCCTGGTGTTGATGAGATTTACAGTGTAGATCAGAGATTTCTGGTGGGGAAAAAGGTTGCCTTTCAGGATGTTAGGGGGGAGGAAGAAGGAAAAAACGGGTTGGTGAAGAATTCATGCATTAAGAATGATTCTTGTTCAGATGAATCATCTTCTATAGGGAAAAACAGTGATCTTTCTGAGAATTCCTTGGAGAAATCGGGAGATGGTGAAGAGGTACAGAGCTCCTATAAAGGGCCCTTGAATGCCATGGAAGCCTTGGAGGAAGTTTTGCCAATAAGGTAGGTTTTTCTTTAATATTTTAATTTTAGTATTAAATTTATTTTTCATATGGTACATAATTATAGTTTGTATTATGACCAACCCAAAAGTTGACAAAAGCATTTCTTGGATTTCCTGTTGGCTTGCTTTCTTTGACTTTCCAAGTCTTGTTTATCCAGATATAGTTATCACTTATCACAAGGGTCTTCAATCAATTGACTGTTTTGTGCTTAGACTGGAAAAATGTTGTCTGATTTCTCAGTCATGTTCCTCTTCCTTTGAGCTCTCTTCCACTTTATGTGGCAAGTTTATGCCAGCTAAATCATCCAACTAGAGGATAGATAAACTTTGCCCTTTAAAAATAGGCCAGCAAGTGCTTCTGTAATGATGAATAATTTTCTTGACCCACAATCAGAACTTTGGAAAATAAGATCATGTGGCATTCTGGCAGAAAAGCTGCCAAATGGCCTTTAAGGCCCTTAAGTTCAATTTTCCTCTGTTTCTCCATGTGTAATACTAGGTCCCAGAGTTTGCATCTTGGTGTTCTACATGCCCATCTTACCAGGCCCACAAAAAATGTATTCTTTATGGGAGAAAGGTTATATAATTTCTTCAGCATCATCATTTTCTTGAAGCCTAACAATTTGAAATGCTAATGCAGGAGGGGCATCTCAAGGTTCTACAATGGCAAATCCAAGTCCTTTGCAAGTTTAGCAGACGCATCTTCTTCATCCTCTATAAAGGACCTTGCGAAGCCAGAAAATGCATACATGAGGAGACGCAGAAACCTGCTGGCTTGCAACCTAACCTGGGACAAGACAAGGAGCTCTCCTCTGAGAAGCAATGGCAGTGGCATATCGAAGAGGGTGACCAGTTCGAGCAGGACAACGTTGGCTTTGGCTGTAGCCATGAGCAACCCTGAGAGTGAAAAGCAGGCAGGGGAATGCAATTCTGCTGGATCATTATCTGTGTCTTCTCCCAGGGAGAATTTCTCCCCCTGGAGATCATTCTCTTTGGCTGATTTGCAACAGTGTGCTTCTGTTGCTAATGTATTAGCTGCAAAGCCATCTTGATGGGTACATGCTCACTTGATGTCTTATTATTGTCCTGAAGCTGTGGTCATCAATTTTTGATGGGCGACTGGAAAAGGAACTGAAGTCACAGATTTCTGTCTCATCATCAGAATGAAATATGGAGTTACTGAGGAGACCCATACCAGTTCCATCATTTCTTTTGGAGAGAACAGAGCTGGAAAAATTAGCCATTGGTTGTTCAATCAGACCCCCGATCACAAGTAGAGTGAGAATGGGAGGGGCTCTTGCAGCTATGCATAGGAAGTGTATATTAGTGGATTATGATCTGGTGAATAAAAATGCCTACCTAATCTTATCTTCAATATACCGTTTCTTTGTCCTCTTGTTCCATGTTCCCTGCACTCATTCAATTAAACCAAATTTTGTAACTTTTCTATCTCAACCTAAACAAACCCAACATCATTTTAACACAAAAGTGCAACAGTTCCACGCAATTAAAAAAATTTCATTTCAAGATTCATCAAAAACTGTACACAAAGCTCTAGAATGGTGCGCTGAAGCCTATTTCAACTTATAGGCAGGAAACCATCTCCAGTACAACAGGTTGAGTGGAGAGGAAGACTGCTACCGAAAAGAAGCTGTGGAGGACACAGCATACTGTTAACACGAGTACAAATAATCTACAGCGCTCAAAAGGGCCAAGCTTCGACAAAATTATACTTAAGCCTATCGAGCGAACTTGCTAATCCTTTGTACAACCATTAGCCCATCCTAATCTGCGTGTGATCTATTATTAGCTAATGGAATTGAATGGCCTGATAACTTTTCCATCATCATGGACAAACAATTTCAACTTCCAGATAACCTAGTTCTCTAATTACAATTCTTTAAGCAGATTACTCAAAAAATTCCATGCAAACGGCCAAAATCGATCAGCCCCACAGAACAGACTGGAGGAATAGGCAGGACATCTGATGCGATTATTTACTTCTGATTCTGGAGCAGTAACTGTGCAGCAGGGTACTCCGAAAAGAACTTTGGAAGCTCTATATCTGAAGGATCGGTTGCAGGAATTGCCATGTATACATCTTCAGTGGAGAATGGAATGCTGCAAGTAAGATCATAGAGGAAACAAAACAATACCTTAGAAAGCTATACAGGAGAACATTTCTGGCTATGATTTGTGAGTTATAGCAAACAATAAAGAAGTGGTTATTTTAGCCAAAAATTCCATAAGCAGAACGCAATGACAGCAAGCTCCATCAAATGGAAGGAGATTTAAGTAGAGCATCCATAATAGCTTATTCGGAACCTGGGTTAATGTTTTTTCTTTCTTTTCACCACTGTACATCAAGGAATATATGTCAACAGAAATTCATAGGCTAAAGCTATTGCAAGTCTACCAGAAATACAGGGGTCAAAACTTGAACATGGTAATAGCAAGATAATTAATTCTTACATTCAATATTCAGACTCTACATAATCATCGCAAAGGAATTTTACCCACCACAGTATGACTCTCAACAACTTGGAAGCTAAGTGTCATTCATGAAGTGAAAAAGTTTGAAACTATTGACACTAATAGAAAATAAGATCCTCATCTCCTTTGCCATGTTAATCACATATCTACAATCATACACATGATAGATTTTTACCTAAGGTCATCATCCAACAAGAATGAATTTGATGAGGACAAGTTCTGGGAATCCTTATTTACAATCTCCCTCATCTGAGACACAACCTGCAAAAGCATGAGGAAATAATAAAATGTTAATCACAAGCTTCAACACACAAAAGGAATTCTAGGCATCTCTGCTCAGACATTCTGTGAAGGGTTTTCCCTCCATATGGTTCCAAATGTTCATTATTCTGAAAACTTCATCAGCAATAAAGAAAACTAGCAATTCCCAGTCATCCATCACTCCACTACTTAAAAGGTAAACATGGAGCCATAAGGATGGGGCAACTTTCTATGAAGTTCTAGTGGAGCAACCTGCATTTCTCAAAATTGAATAGTCACAAAACACAGATATTCAAACCACTTGCCTCGTTTGACACACTCTGAGTCCCATACTTATCATCCCAGTACATTGTGCTTATGCGATAGATTTGCCTAACAGTCAATTTCTGCCAAAATTATTAAATGGACACAAACTTAGTCTGAGAAGAGATCAGATTAAATCATCCATGCCAAAAAAGCGAAAGAAATGGTGCAACAGTACATATAAAATATTCTACAATAGTCATACCGGGCAGAGATCCTGTCTTATCTCTTCTAAGGACTTCTTCCTCTTTTGATGTATTACCTAAATTTAATAGCAACATATCAGTAACTACATGTTGAAAGATCAACATAATAATCATAATCATAAAGACTATGGGCTATACCAAAAATCCAACAGCTTGTCTAATGTAATTTAGCTCATGCCAAGAGGTTCCAGCAAACTGTATCCAATAATGACTCAGATTAGGAGATATGTAGTCCAATTTGTGCTAGAGATAAAGAGTCAAAAAGAACATCATAAATACCTCTTCTGTTGCATTGACTATCCATTTTTCCAATTCAGCCAGACCAGATTTGACATATTCACCATTTGAGAATGTGCAGCACTCACGACGAAGCAGAAGACTGCCAATGATTTTAGTTAAAGATTCTCTCATTGTTCTTGGGGAGCAATATGGAAATCTTAAAGTCAGATACATACCTGTTAAATAATTGTATATTGATGAAGGAGAAAACCTGTGTAGTGAGCTTCCGGATGAAAAATGAAGGAACCTGGAAATTCATTAATTTAGCATATAATGAACAGATAAACTAAAAGGAAATGGAGAATAAGAGAAACAAGGATCAGAGGAAAGTTGTGTACATGATTTCCCCGTAAACGACTCATTAGCGAGTCCAAGAATTTGATGATGCTATCCCACTCACTACTTGGTGATTGCTGAGGAACACCACCAGGTGATCTGGAAGACTTCCCACCATGAACTCGTTGGTTTTTAGGTGCCTTTCCAAAGTTAAAATGAAAGGAAAGTTAGATGCAACTATACAAACCCTAGATCACATACACTTTCTAAGAAATTCAGAATTTTTTTTAAACTAATGCTGCTTTCCTAGTATCAAAGAAATGGTCAGCTGCTTCATCTACTTATTATGTTTGCTTTCTGTTATTCTATATAATACGAGTAGCTCTTGTTTTCCATATATTACTGTTCTGGCTAGTGCCAAAAAAAGAAAACATTGATTAAGGAGTACCTGAATGCATTGTCCCAATAATGGAGATATTTCTTTCTTCAAATTATCCCTGATCAAACCAAATATCTTCTCTACACAAGCAGTCAATTGCTGTTTGAATAATAGAGCCGGATATTTAGCTTCCATATGGGATAAACCATCCTCCAGACCAAGATACTTGAAAGACGACTTTGTGACCTGTGAAGCAAAAAGAAGGCTTTATGCAGTCTCAAATTAATACGAAGTAGATATCAAATGTGTAGTAGTTTAGCAAAACTTCAATGACTGACTGAATTCATTAGGACTACACATATATATAGTGTGTAACAATTTACACTTCTTACAATCTGCGCTATCAAGGCCATCTCCATCAAATTCTTTCCAATTACCTCTTTCCATGGAATCTTAAGTCCATATTCCTCTAGGTTTACCATTAAGACTGCTTTTATCACATTCCAAACAATATTACTGTCCAAAACAATAACTGATAAGAAGGTAGAAAAGCAAGACTGCAATATTTGTGGAGATTTAAAATATGCCTCCACAAGCAGCTATTCAACTTCATGTAAACGGTTTCACCTTCAAAAGTAAAATGCAAAACCTTGTCTTCTCATACAATAAAACATTTTTTTGAGTTCTAGAGGGACTATTAAGTAGTTCAGGCATAGATCTGATGAATCTAGTAGGAAGCAGCCTAGCTTTTGTATAGGCCAAGCTTGGTAACTACAAATCAGAAAGTAATTGAGATTTCACATACCCCATTATACATTAGATCTAGAGAAAGGCAAAGTAAGAACATGGAACTTACTGCATTAAAGAAAGATCTTTACAATTCTTGTGAAATTAGGGCAGGGTGGAATTATTTATTCCTCTGCAACTTAAACTAGTATATGTTTCAAATAAGCCACACTGGGACCTCAGGCTAATTTGCCCAAACTAGTGGACTTGCATATGCATTACCTCGCAAACTTAATAAGTGTGAACATTTAATTTTATAATCTATGTTTGTTTCATGATATGGATTTATTATGTTATGTGTTTATATAAACTAATGAGAAATTTAAAAATAACTATATTTTGGATAGTCAAAGAAAAAGTTGAGATGAGATTAAATAATATATCTGGAAAAAAGAAAGAAAAAGAATATGTTAGAGAGGGGAGGGGAGAGAAGACAAAAATCTAACATTATCTTCTTTGATGGGGTTATTTCTATTTTTCATTAAAAAAACACCAAAACAGCTACTCCAAGGGGCAAAATCCTCACACTAATAAATGGTATAGATAGATGAGATCATGTTCAATGTAATAAAATGAGATGTAACTGAACTAGATCATGCCCAATCAATTATCAAAGTATACAAACAGTCTTAAAACATCGACACTGTTTTGTGCCAAACAATTGAACCCACACTCAACTTACCTGCGCAAGCCTCCCATTCAGCCCTGTAGACCCCACAGAACGCTGAGAACCAACAGCCAAGAACCCATTGGACCGCAGGTTTCTTTGGAGAAGGCATAAAAGTGCAGATGTGTTAGATAACCAGTAAGGCAAAGTAGCATCCTCATCGCCCTCCTGAAACAACAACGAATAAAGATCTAACTATATTACTCACACATGCCAATCCTCATCCTCATTGCTCCTCACACATGCAGCCTCAACATAAAAACTATAAACTATAACATAGATAGATGCACTCTATTACTTGCATGGAGTCACTTATTCATTCAAGTGATCAGGAATTAATATTGCAGAGAAGTAAAATGACTAAAAACAACAGTCAAGAAACTTTGCAATGAGTTGGAGTTCAGATCAATTTGAAATTCATGCACAAAATTTAAGATTTAAATGTAGTCACCTTCAAAACATCATTGATGCTCTCAATGATGAAGTCAAAGATAGCAGTCCTCTCAGATTCAAAGGCATGCCAATGAAGGAGGCATTTGTAGATGACACAAGCAGCTACTGGTTTGCCATCTTTGAAGCCCAAATTTTCTTTAATGCAGCGTGAAAGGATTTCTTGGTTCCCCTGCAACCGTGTTAAAATCGAATGAAGAAAATCACCTAATAGCTAACTGCTAAAGATAATATCACTTGTAACCCATGTTATTAATGGGCCAATCAGAATCACTTAAGTAGACAAATGCCATGTTAAAGAACCTGATGCCTTTCAACCCCTGACTTTGTTCTGCGAGAATCAGAAAATCCTTGCGATAGCGGTGCAATTAATTTGGATGGAGTAGGTGATTCCTGCAACAATCATAAGTAAGAATATCAGACTAGAAAAATAGCTGGTCATCGCATCTAATGTGGATAGCAACTTACATAAGATTTCTTATCAGCAGAAGCGACAAGTGCACCAGAGAATTTCTGTTTTAAAAAAAACGTGCAAATTAAGAGCACAATCATATTGTGAGAGTTCCTCCCAAGAAATATAAGTTCGATGATGAATTATTTGAGAGTTGTAAGCCTGTAAGCCTAAAAGATTTCCTTTTACAGACTTCAACACATGATGGAAAGTGACTAAGGATTTCTCACATCAAGGAATGGTTTGACAAATCCAGATCGATTGCTCCTTGGAGACACATTCAATGTCTTCTGGCGCAGGATATGATTCTCATCCTCTAGATTCGACAACTTCTCTTCCATACTGATGCAAAGGAATAACATAAGTTACAACCAAGCATATGCAAATACTTCCACAGAAAATCATAACTGTATTGGTTGATATTTATCCTTACTAGTGTTATTTTGGAAAATGATAAGGTAGTTGCTTGATTCTTTCTTCTTTGTTTTCTTCTGGGGTCAGGCGTACATGTTGTTTTATTTTATTTTTTATTTTTATTTATTTATTTATTTATATTTTTTTTGGGCGGGGTGGGGGGGGGGGGGGGTGTTGAATTGTTGTAGGTTCAACAAAAATTTCAAACATACCTTCGCAAATTTAGTTGCAGTTGCAAACATGTTTTCTCAACTTCCTGCAACTTAGCAATGGTATTACTTGCATCCTCTTTAGTTTGAGCAAGCTCACGCTCCAGCATCACGTTCTTCTCTGCTAATGCATCAAGGGAACTCTGCAAAAGTAAAATATTCAAGTTAACGAATTCTTCTAATGAGAAAACCATTTAGCAAGATTTCATGTTATTTTTTGAAGCTTCAGTGTTAACTGGTAATTAAAATTTATACTGCATTCAGGACCAAATTGGCAAATTGAAATAACCCGTTTAACCAGGAAAAGACTCTGGAGGTCAAGTGAAGAAACACAATAAAAGTGAAAGTCTATGGACAAATTTAGCGGTTTATTGGCAAAAACAAAAAGGTAACAATGGCAAGACAGTATCCCAAATTATTGACAAAAAAATCTATCCCACAATCATAGTGTGCAATTCAATTGCGGATGTCAGAGTCAAACATAAATTAAAGCCACCATAAGCCAGTATTGGTGGTGCCTTCTAGTTTGCAATACTTAGACATAAAAGAAAAAATAAAAAGAATGTGATCCTTAAAACAAATATAGAGAACAAATAAATACAGACAGAAATTATCATTAATCACTAACACTAATATCAAACGCTCATGAAAGAATTATAACTGACCCATCAATATGGGTAAACTTAAGAAGAAAAATCAAATCACTACAATTAAAAAGATTTAAGCATCGATAATAGCTTGTGCAAAGTTACCTTTAAGAGTGCATTTTCATTCCTCAGTTCAGTCAAAGAAATTATTTCTCTTTCCAATGCAGATTTTTCCTTAGCCGACAATTCAAGCTGTCTTTCTAGCACCATGTTCTTATTGAATTCATTTAGGGTTGCAAGTTTGGCTGCATCTAGCTCCAATGTAAGAGACTCTACAGTCTTTCGAAGTTTTGAGATCTCAACTAACTTAGCCTCTTCATTAGACACCTGCACTTCCAATCAGCCATTTAACCAAAGCTGCTTTATACATGGATAACTCTCATAAAGAATTAGACCAAAAATAAAAAATGAATTAGACCTGTCCTGTACATGGATAACTCTCATATGGTAAAAAACAATGAAAGCAACAACACTAAGTAGAAAGTAGATGCATGAAGGGTGAGTACTGTTAACATCACAACCCCAACATTTGCAATACAAACTTGAAAATCAAAAGTTAGAAACCATATCCCAAAAATAGAATATATGCAAATCACATACAAAAAGTACAACCTACAGAAAAATGTAACTCCCAAAAACACATAGAATCACCATAGAGTATATGCAGCACTGCCTAATCCAGATCCTACGTATAATGGATATTAATTCAAGTAGATAGAAAGAATACAGTGCTAAGAATCAACATCAGGTTGGTAGTCCTGCATGACACGAATATTCCTGAAATTTTTATATCATAAAGGTGGAGGTTTCCATTTAATACCATTGGTTCTTGGGAGCAAAACAAAATTTCTGTATGGTAATCTGCTCATTTGATAGCAAAATTTGGCAAAAGTCAAACATGTTTTAAGCAATGACCTTACTACATAACAGAGAATAA
Source organism: Jacaranda mimosifolia (assembly GCA_018894105.1). NCBI lineage: Eukaryota > Viridiplantae > Streptophyta > Magnoliopsida > Lamiales > Bignoniaceae > Jacaranda > Jacaranda mimosifolia. Next base: position 954,958 of record CM032127.1, read on the forward strand.
GAGATCGGTGACTGCTAAGAATAATTTTGGGAACCCAATGTCAGGGATCTAATGCGGATACTTATAATATGTCAAGTTTTGGTATCTCGGAAAACCTAATGAAAGAAAAACACCATTTCATTCAGTCACAGACAGCTATGAACTGGATTATAACTACCCAAGACACAATATCATAAATTGCAGAACTGATCGATCTTTGAATAAAGATTCCAACAAACTGGTACCCGTATTTTTTTCTCCAGGTCTAATCGCCAAGTAAGATCCTCCAACTGCTTTTCAAGCTTGCTTTTTGCTAAACGCAATGCACCAGCCTCATTAGCCTCCTGCATAAAGAATGGAAACAATCTAGTACTAGAAAAATATAGGAAATAAAATTGTGAACAAATGGGTGCAGAATGTCCAAAAATGCCTTCTAAAGACTGTATAAGAAAAAGGAGATAATTCACACAAAAATGATCACCATTCGATAAACAATGCAACTTTATCCAGCAACCTACTTCTCGAAAGCTGTAAATTGATTTCTAAACTGAAACACCTAGGAAAGAAATTGTGGGACAAGTGCACACTAATTTTTGAAACTGATTCATAGCAGTCTAAGCACCACATTTTGACCTGGGGCAAAGCCAACACTGCCATACATCAGAGAATGAAAATGAAATGTTTTACATACAGATATTCCATGTGCAGGCAAACTTCATATGGAAAGTTTCAGCAAAAGGCATACTAATTTTGACTGTAACGTAGGTTTGATGCGCCACTTAGAGACTATTCTACTCTCTTTTGGGATCCAAAAAAGGAAAAAGATCAGCATAAACATTCTATAGATCAAGATTAATCAAACAGACAATCACATTCAAATTACAGTACTGTACTATCAAACTACAGCTTATTCTCACCTTCTTAAGCCTCCTAAGTTCTCTTTTTGCCAACTTTTGCCTCCAGAGACATTGTATCGCAATAATGTTAGATTGACGATTACGATAGTTATACCGGACCTTGAACATCCTCCAATGAGCCTGATACAAAAGCAATTGTTTAGTATGGCACACTCAAACAAAATCCAAAGCAGGACATGGATCCTTCCTACAGTATCAAAAAAGATCTGTTATATCATGCACATTCAGGAATACTGTCACGATAATCAGTGAACTCTGAAAGTTATTGGGTCCCAATAAATACAACTCTAGAGATTGTGCACCAATAAAACATTGCAGAGGATGTTTATTATGCACATCACTTACAACAGAAAGCCCCAAAGGCACATAACACAAATACATATATTCACCTGAATAAGAGTGGCAGCTCTGTCTTCCTTTGCATGCAAAAACTTCCGGCGAGCAGAGAAACCACGAATAGTAGATTGTATGAGTATGGAAGCCAAACGGAGTTGAACATATGCATGCCTGAAAAGCCAGCATCGAAAATATTTCTGAATTACAATTGCTGCAGCTGTATCACGCATGGCAACGAATTTATTTCGAGCAAGATAGCCTGCCACAAATTAAAATTACATAAATATCATCTAAATAGACTTTGTGTCAGGTCAAATTGAGGTGTCTAAAAGATCGTCAGATGCAAAAACAAAACCCCACGCATACTCAACCGTCAACAAAATCCCATAGATCTTTCAGCATTAATAACGGCAATGTTTTGATAAACACATGTTTCTTATATTACAAACTAGAAATGCACAGAAACAGAGATTCCTCACAGCACAAAGTATCCTATTATAAGAATTAAAAAGTTATTCATTTCTTAGTAACATAACCAAACATATTGATAATCACAAGCAACATCAACGTTATTTCTGGGCCTTGTCCCTTGACAAGTTTGCTGACTACCCATGATAATCAAAGAATACTTGGAGCAAAGCTAAGACTCTTGCATTAAGAATATCTTATATAAATAGTGTTATAATACAATATGCATGACAAAGAACAACTTTTGGAAGCTGTTAATTCCAAGCATGAGCATATTACCTCTACAACACGCTTGTAGAGAAATTGCAGCAACACGCCTTGTAACAAAGTCCCTGCGGGCAACAAATGTCCGAAGACGACCCTGAATACGCTTGGCAGCAGAATCCAAAACCTCAGCTCGAAGTGAGTCTAATATACCAATCTGACCAGCCCTAAGGAAAACTTTAGTCTTTCCTAACTGCAAAAGAGAAACTGAATCCTGTGAAGTATGCTCAAGAGACGTGGAAGAACAAACAAGAAGCTACAAACTCATGATGCATAACATCAGAAACCAATCTAAAAACTTTCCACTGACTCTTCGCATAACAAACCTGAAAGTTCTCAAGCTTTAATCTCTGCAGTATTTTCTCAGTCACAGTTTTATCATCATAACTGAAAACATATTAAAATGGTGAATGAGCAAATACATTCAACTTGAAACATAAAAATGCATATTAGATGATAAAAGCACAGGCAAGACAAAGAGATTAAATTCTGCATCATCAAAAGTTTAGCAGTCAACAGAAGCTATAAAATTAATTGTTGATCAACAATGACTGAAGTTTGCAGTTATCAGCACCAGATGTACATTAAATCTCATAATAAGATTACATATAATCCATTACAATGAAATTGACCCTGCAAACTTATTCTTAACCTACAAAATAGAACCAAGTTCAAGAGGGGCCATTTAAAAAACCAGGCAATTTTTTAGCGGCCCATGCACCGAAAGAAAATAAGTGAACAAAGAGAGATTTAAACATGACAGTCTAACAAGGGGAAAGCAAAAACTGGTTGTTTTAAGTTCTGACACCTTATGTGAACGTTAGCCAGGAAAGCATACTGCACATCAAAAAATTAGATAAAGTTAGATAAAGTAGGACTTGGAGTAGAATTTTAACCTACCCTCCATCCATAATATCTAAGGCAATTATCCCAAATCGATCAACAAACTCATGGTAAGTCTTCCGAGTAGGGTAGCCTGCCATACTTATACGAACAGCCTCCAAAACACCCTGCAGAAAAATCAGAAGAATACATCACAAAAATTATAGCAACCCAAAATGGTTATTAAAAAAAAAGAAGAGGAAGAAAGAAAGAAAGTCATCAGAACAACCATAGTTTGTTAAAATATCCTTCATTTTCCCTTTCCTAGCACTAAACAAGCAGCAAATTTTAACACATACATGACAAACCTCTTCTGATATATCAAAGGAGAAAAAAATCCAATCATCCTGTTCGTGTATAACAATAGGAAAAAAGAATCATAGAAAAGGGTTAACATTTTTTTATCTTGGAGAGCAAATTTTTGACTCAGCGAATAACAAAAAACTTTTCTACATTCAGTTACGTTCCGCATCTCATGAAACCTTTGTGCTACAGCGGTAGTCTCATAAGCATGTCCTTTTTGATCATGAATATTAACCACTCCAGTAGTAATATAAAGAATAACATGGTCCCCTGATCTGTGAACCATGCTGGTTTCATGGAGCAATAGCACATCAATTGTATCTCAAGTTTCAGCAAGAAAATTGTTTTGGTTCAAAGAAGATGCTTGTTGATGGAAGGATATACCAACAAAAGAGGTCCCAAGGAAACAACTCAGAAAGATAGTAGCAAAAACATATTTTGTTCTTCAAGGTTCAATCTTGCTTTAGAGGTGATCAGTATAATATATGTATAGATCAGAATTTGCTTAAGGAGGCTTCTCCATATGGCAGATGGATAATAGGAGAGATGCTCCCAATGGATTGTACAGGTGCCATTTGCACCTCTGCATTTGGTTAAACAAGACTGATTATTCCTGAAAGCCCTCATTCCACTTGTATAAGTCAACTTATACTCCAAAAGGTAAATGAAGTATGACCTTCCACTGCTTAAAGTAGAGCCTAAGATTCACAGCCACATTAAAAACAGCTTCTTGAGATGATGAGACAGATTCAATAGAAAAGTAAAAAGTAAGTGTTGCTTCTGCAAAACATGCAATGGCAAGATGTTTGGTGATACTGACCCCACAACGCAACTGGTGTAAGATGCTTGGATTCTCGAACCTGTGAGGCCTATTTAGTGAGTTTGGCTTCACACATCGAATGTAGTGAGGCTCTGTTGAGCTGAGGGTTTCCATAAGAGCTTGAAGTTGTTGCTGCAAGCAAGCAAAGTGACAAATGCATGAGATGACAACGATAATCCAACAGATGATGAATTAAGCTAAGCACATGTTATCAAGAGTCCAAGATTAATTTCAGTAAACCAACAGGATTGAATGGATTACTTGAGCAAGATATTGAATTTTATCGAAGAGGTGAAAATTCCATAATTATCAATCAAACACACACGCAACATCATTGTATCTAAATCAGTGTATGACCAACAATGTCCATGTATCACATGGAAAATAACAATTCCAAAGACACTAACGGCACCATGGGATTCACTGAAATCAATAATATTTATCTGATTCGATCTTTCTATTGAGTGATGGTGCAGAGCGTATGACATAAGACTTATCTTGAATCTATTTGCTAGTAAGAAACAGAAAAGTTGATATTCTTTTTCCTTTTCTCTAGGAGACATTAGGAATCCATACTTGAGGGGGTGAGTAGGCATACAATAATGTTTGTTGTTTGTCATACAATCAACACATATCCACCTAGATCTATAGGTTATAGCATTGATCTCTACAAGTAGGGGTGTCAATTCGCGCGCGCGCGCGCGCGGGGGGGGGGGGTTAGGTTGAGGTAGAGGTATAACATAAAAATACCAAACCCAAACCCAAAAGCCTCAACCCTAACTTGACCCACAAAAGATCGTGTCAAGTTCCGGTTGGGTTGACCTAATTTTTAGTCAGGTCACCCAACAACCTGACTTAACCCAACCCAACCTGATAAAATTGACGCAACCTGATCTATTTAATTTATTTTTCATATTTATAAATTTCAATATTATAATTAAGTAAAAGTTTGATTTACAATAAAATCTAAAATTTGGCATAATCATTACAGTCTAACTTTAAAACTTGCCGTGTCCATGAGTACTCCAAATATAAAAAAATAACAAACCATTGTTCAGTAATTGAATTTTCAAAAATTTTATTTTTGGATATATATAATTTAGATTTTATTTTAATTAATCAATTTTTTCAGATGGGTCGGGTTAGGTCAAGTTTATTAGATCATTGGCTTATTGGGTCATCCGCTTGTTTTTTTTCAGGTTAGGCGGGTTAACCCGAAATCAACCCAACCTTATTTTTTATTCTCAGGCCATTTTCGGGTCCAACCCAATTTGACCTGAACCCAAAAACATCAAACCCAAACCTGGTTTTTTTTTCAGGTAGGTCGTTGCTGGGTCATCGGGTTGGATTTGATTTTGACACCCTTATCTACAAGAAATGAAGTCAACTTTAGCCATACAAATAGACCAACACAATGCATTGTGATCTTCTGTTTGCTCAGATCAGATAATAAAATAACAGATAACACAACCATTCAAGCTGGCCACTATCTATGTTTTCACAAGCCAAATCCCTGAAAGGGTATGGCTTCCAACAGGTCAAGGACCAAGCAAATTAAAAGGGGAGAGATTTTTCCATATGCATCAGAACTGCCACCTGAGGCTTTCTCCTGAAAAGCACAAAGACCCCTCAACTAAAAACTATAGAACACAAACAATATCTAACAATCCTTGTGGTAGAATTAGCAACCATGAGGACTTTACTGCCTAAACCTCCAGTTTCCAAAAAATGTTGTTTCTTAATTACTTCTTATTCAAAAAACTATGGACACAAGCTGAAATAAGGTCAACATAGTTCCTAAAGCAGAGAAATTGCTACCTTAAACCGAGAAGCCACCGATGAAAACTTGTATGATGATCGAGATGATTCTTCAGGCAAAGGTGGAAAGAGGCCAGCTATAAAAGGGCATCTGGAAGAAGCTAATAAATTGCAATGTTCAACCACAACATAATCACGATTTTTGTCTAAAAATGTCTCTGTCTGATAGTTCACCTAGAGAAGAACCAACAGTAAAGTGAATGATCAATAATTTTTATTATCTACAACACAATATTAACCTGTTAATCAAGAGTTCATAACACAGGATGTACCTTGCCAGCATAGTGTGAAATAATAAAATCTGTTTCAGAAAATTTTGCTTTATTTAGTCTTTGGTGGGATCGAAAATGCTGGAACAGCTTGTTTGAAAATGTTTCATGTGTTGATTTTGGAAACATGCTGCAGGAAAAGAAATTTCGGAGGAAGGGTTAAGGATAAGTGAGAACCAATGCATAAACAAGAGCAAGACATGAAAAAACAGGAAAGAACGCTGAATGTACCAAGCTTCATCCAGAAGAGCAATTATTCCTATGGGTTTCTGCAAAAGAAAGTCACCATTGGATTAGTCCAAATGAAAAATGTCATGCTCGCAACAAAAGTATGTATGAGGCGGAAAAAAAGAGAGAGAAAGATGGGCTTAATATAGATCTCCATGAATGTTTTGGTCCTTGCTGGAAATTACTGGGTAATTGCAAGCCATAAAAGTTGATTCAGTTGAAAACATATATTTCTCCAGAACAAGCATAAGGTAAGTTTCTAAAGCTTCTAAAACTTACTGATTGCACTCACTCAACTACAAATTAATAATAAACATCACATTCTTTTCTCATTAACAAAAAAAAATCCTCTGTTTCTTCATGAACAAAATAAACAAATTGCCAACAGGATGACATCATTCGGAAGTCTCATAGGCATATCTCAAATAAAGGCAGGCATCATGTTGATAAACATTTGGAGACATAGTGGGATTTCCAAGAATAGCATTGCAAACTTAGAAATCAACCAAATAAATTCAGCAGACATATATTACTGCTGATAGAAAAAAGTTGAGTTTTGATCCCTCACAAGATCAGTGTCAAACTAATCAGAACGAATTGCAAATTCTCAAATTCATCCTGCAGTGTAGCACCTCTTTTTGGTTTTCTATGTGGCAGTTTAGGGAGTTATTTCAATACAGCTTAAAAATTAAACAGAATAGAGTGTAAGAGAAGACCTTCTCTATCAAATCCAAAACATCTTGGTTGTCAATAAATTCAATGTAGCTCCAGTTGATTTCTTCTCTTTGATATTCCTCCTGCTCCATCTTAAACACGTGCTGGAAAACAAATCCCCCCCAAAAAGGGGATAAATAAATTAAGCGAGGAGCAAGCAAATAAGAACCATATTTTACAAAAAGATAGCACCATAGAATATCATGTCACCTCATTAAAATGTTGTTGAAGCTTCTCATTTGCAAAATTGATGCAGAATTGTTCAAAACTGTTCAAACGGAGGCAGAACCCACTAATAAGTCGCCAGAACACCATGCAGTAGAATTAATATGTCCGCACACGCGGAATTTCCAAGAAAAAGAAACATGAAATTGCACTTGCAGTTACTTGAAGAATTGCAAACTATGTAGCACCATGGCCAGACTGATACCCAGCAAATTTATCAAGGAAATCACGTACCCATACAAGGTCAGAATCATAAAAATTTATTTACTTTCATACATTGGGACATTCTCGCAAAGCTCCATTACCTTTATCTTTTAACATTTTATTTGACATAAATTGTTAATTGGCTACTAATACTGTCTCTTACAGAGCTTTCAACTGCAACTGATATGTGAGGTGAATCAGGCCAATGCTTTTTTTACAAGAGGATCTTGGTCACCTGGCTAGGTTTCTTACTTCTTTAATCTAATTCCCCAAAAACACAATCCCACCTGGTCAAAATATTGAGCAGAATCAAAGGATAATGAGATAAAGGGGGGAAAATGATTTACAATACTGTACCTATTAAACTTAAAGCATTCAAATCCATATATGTCCAAGACTCCAATTTGTATCTTAGAATCACGATCTTGCCCAACAGACCTGTTAATCTTTTCAACAAGCCTGAAACCACAAAATCATCTGGATTTTACCTTCACATTATTAGTTTAATCAAATAGTGATAGCTCATTTCGAACAAGGCAAATAATCCAGCAGACCAGTCAAACAGCCTAGCATAAACAGTCTTAGCCAAAGCATCCCGACCAGCTACAGCAGCATTACAGTCCAGAGCTTTGACAATTATCCCCTCGCGAGTTTGAATAGAGCGTGTTGTGAGGGTGGCTAGCAAAAGATTAACATCACACCTGAGTAAATGGAAAAACTTCAGTCATCAAAGGTCAAGTGAAACCACCAAATATGGAATTTAGAGACTGCTAGCACTAAAATCCTCTAAATGAAGGGCAAAGTGGAAAAGAGATAATCTGATTCCAGACAATTTGCAGAAGAAAACCATATGGTAGAGCAAGTTAATCAAGAACTCAAATGAAATTACAGAAAGGAAAAATCAGACACATGTTAAGTCGTCATTCAGCCATCCAAAACTGATACAAAAAATTGTATAAGATGTCACAAAAAATGACAACCTAAATAGATCGGCAGCCATCTGCAAATGAAAATTAGACTTCTGATCCTTGATAACTGATGAATCATGCTCTTTGCCTGGAGAAAATTCTACATTTCCAAGATGTAAAATACCAGCCAAGGTTCGAAATATGGCTTCCTGGTGAAAAATGAAAAGAAAATAAGACATGACTGAGAAATGACAGTCAAGATGCAAGATAAAAACAGAGACTTTGTTCAACAAACCTGTTCATCATCACTAATCCCAACAATATCCATTGCTCTTCTTGTCTTCACATATTCTTCAGCATTGCTTACTCCATCTAACTCATAAGTCTTGCTTTGGTTCAAGTAATGGAAGTTGCTGGGATGACCTAGCTTGTATGTCTCTGCATCCTGGATAACAGAATAACATCATCAAATACAAAACCTGGAAGTTAAGAATCCAAAGAAAATAATATGAACAAAGCCAAAACACACGATTTCTATCAACTGTTTCAGAATGTCATGCACTAACCTAAGAAGCTGCTCATAATCTTATCAAGGCAACAAATAAAAAACATTAATTGCAAAAGATCAGAAGAGATATTAATCTCCATATCTATACTTAGGAAGCACCGACTCTCGACCATCATATAGGCTGGTTATTCAATACTTAATTAAAAGCCACTGCAGGAAATATGACAACTGAGAAATTGACTATAAGGGGCAGTGAATGCATTCTCACGCATAAAACATCCAGAAGATAATATACAATTACTCAAATCCACACACTCCAAGGGATAAGTAAATTTGTTTTTCCATCAATTTATCGGAGTTATATACAATTCAGCACACCGAGGGCAATAACAAAATTCATAATTATTATCACATATTAAGCATAAGACTTAGCATTTGGATAGATACTAACGGAAGAGTCACAAAACCCATATTTCCATTTACTAAAATTTCAGTATGACAAACATGCATTTGTGTGTAACATAAACTTGGGGAGTACCCTGCCAGATGCACACAACTGATAGAAACAGTGATAATTTCTCTCAGGATCTGTTATTTTAACAACACGAGATCGCTCCAGAAGATATGTTCTTATTGCAGCTCCGGAAATTCTTCCATTTGAATCAAACTGGATCTCGACAAATTTGCCAAAGCGACTGCAGAGCAAGCAAAGGAAGTAAGTATCTTTACAGCTGAGGCCAAAAAGTATTGCTAGTCTCATCTTTAGATAAAACTCTAAAATTCTTTCCACCCCAGGTTGAGTAACTTCAAGTAAATAGAAAGATGAAGTCCAACTCATAATTCAAAGCATCCTATCATCTGCTGGACAACATAAGTATTCTAAATTTTTACAGCACTCAGAATCAACAACCAAAATGATAGAATGCATCATAGCCTCACACTTCATACAAATAGGAGAATGCACCAATACATTAAAACAACAAGACCAAATCAAACAATGTGAATAAAGTATGGGCTTCAGCAACAGGTGCAGAGCATCTTCCTGAGATCTCAATCACAAACCAATCGCATCTTTAACATACTGTATACTTAATCCTCTGTTCGTAAACCTTTGACACAAGATTAGACTAGATATTAGCCAACTCCAGCAAATATTTTCTGAGATAACAAGATCTTTTTAGGAACAGATTTTAACAGTCATAATTAAACTTTAAGTAGGAAAATGTTCTCCTATGCTTCAAAGCCATCTAAGAGCAAAAGTCTATTAAGAGAAAGCTCGCATCAAGTTACTTAGGCCAAAAAAATACAAAAATATGCACTTATTTCTGCTTTACAACCCAAAAAGTTCAACAATTTTGAGTTTTCTAATTACTAAAACGGGATTTGACAATTTGGAAAGGCTATCTTCCAACAAAATGAAATCAGTTGAATGTTAAACACTTGCTGGAGATACAAATTACATAGATTAAGGAGAGATAGAGAATCAAAGCTCAGAAGCAACATTATATCATAAGGGAACCACCAGCAATTAAGATTTAGAAGATACTATGTCCTAAAAAGGCAAAGTTAAAATTACTCTAAGAATAAAGCCTTTACTATATCAGAGGAATCATCGCACATATATGCATTACAGAGGTAAAGAGAATTATTCAATACCTTGAATTATCATTCCTAGCAGTTCTCGCATTGCCAAATGCCTCCAAAAGAGGGTTTGACTAAAATAGAGAAAAACAGGTGGTTAGCACTTCCATCAGGCTGCTCACGGGTTTCAAGATATTGAAGAAAACAACAATTTTGATTAAAGAACCAATGGTTAGAACATAGTTTCTATCAAAAAAAGAAAAAAAAGAATATGTATAGTTATGACTGACTTAAGACTATAATCCAAACTCATATCATATGTCCTTTCCAATTGGCTAGAACATACTTCCTATCCAAAAAATAATAATAATAACTAAAATTATTATTTTAAGACTATAATTCAAACTCATATGTGCTCTCCAATCTCTTATACAATATGGGCATAGACAAGATACAGGTTTTCACTCAAGATAATTCCTCAACTTTGGTTTAACCATACCACAGCATGTTAGTTTTTTAAAGTAAGTCTCTATTCAACTACCATCACATAACTAAACAGAGTAACATGATCAAACAGAGTCAATCCTACCTCCAGAACTTGCTGTTCAACTGTTCTGTCATCATCTGCAGCACGACCACCAACATAAGTAAGATATTGCATTATCAACTTTGTTGTCTCCGTCTTTCCAGCCCCACTTTCTCCACTAACCAGAATGGACTGACTACAACCCTCACTCATCATTGCTCTGTACCATAAAAATCAGACTAAGTCACCTGCTTAAGAAAAAGTACACTAGTTTGTGTTCAAGTGCAACATAACAATTCAAAGAAGACAAACCTGTAAGATGCATCAGCCACAGCAAAGACATGGGGGCTCAATTCACCAAATGGAGCCCCCTTATATTGCTCCATCATGTGCATATTATATAGATGAGGAAGCTTGGTAAATGGATTAACTGCAATTAAAATACTTCCTGTGTATGTCTAGAATAGACATAGAGCATATATAAGCCACAATGCAAAGAAACAAAGAACAGAATCTCAGACAAAATAAAGATAAATCGAGATTAGAACGCCTTCTAATTTAACCAGCTTAAATGTAAAGGCAGTTTACAAAAGTATTATGCAATAAACGGGTAGCAAAACTGAAAAAACAAGAAGCCAAAATTTACACCACAAATCAGGAAGTACCATCAGAATAGTCCAATCTCAACAGCTTAAAGACTCTTAATTGTCTTTGTTAATTTTCAATATAGGCATTTAATTTCCATAATAATTGTACCACCAAAAACAGAGGCGCTTGCCAATAAACTACCTATCTTCCTCCATTGTGCAACTAATGCAACGACCTGTCTAAAAATTCAGGGTACTACTCTAAGTTTTAAGTTACTCACATATATTTCATTAAGCCCATATCTTCTCCGAAGATTATCAAGAACACCAGGCTCATTCAAATAAGTCAATTTGGTCATGTCATCCACTCCTCCAAGGTCGCCCTCTTCATCACGTGGCTGCAATCTCTCCGCCGCCAACAACGCCTATTCAAAACAAAAACGTAGCAGCTCATTACACAACAGCAATTAGCAAAACAAAATAACAAATACATTAACCCCTCATTCCAATACAATCTCGAAACATTACACACCCCTGCAACTTCAGTGTCGGAAAAAACACAAAACCGCACCATTCCAGTACATATTCAACTAGAACATATTGTGAGAAAAATAAGACAAAAATCCACCTTTTTGACGGATGAAGTGAGTACTTGAACTTGTTTACCAACAATATCAATAACCTCCGCTTCAACCCAAGCCGATTCTTTGTCTTCCACCCACACTTTCGAACCCTTCCGGAGAGTCATCTTTTTTACTATTTTTTCACTTCTTTTCCTGTGATTTCAAAAAGAACAAAATCTTGAATTTCATGAACTTCAAAGGAATTCAAAAGCCCTAAATTCCATGGAGAAATAATGGCGAATTTTTCAGCTTCCCGCCTAAGGCAAGGGGGGATTCAATAGTCAATATCACCAAAAGAAGAGCAAAAGGAGACTGTAATTTTTTTGTTTTCCCAAATGAATTAAATGCCCACTGTACTGTCTCTTAGAGTAGATACAAAATTCAAATTCTGTCCCATTTTATTCTCTGCCCACTTCTCCATTTTTTCAAAAAAAAATATTTTAAATATTCAAATAATTATTTATTTATAAATTAGAGCATTTCGTCATAATATTTTGATAAAATAATTTTTAAAAAGTGAAGTTAGAAAATATGATGGTTGTTTGTTTATTTTGAATGATAGGTGGGGAATGAATTGAGAAAAAATTATTTATTTGCTTATTTATATTTTGAAAATGAATAAAATGCCATATCAATAACTTTTTTGTTAAATTAATAAAATAAAATTAATATTTTAAAATTATTTATGCATATATGTATATAGCTGGGGTAGGGGGAACAAAAAAATCAAAAGGTTAGACATTGAGAACTGGGTAGAAAATGAATTGTAATGGAATTTTGAACCTTTTTGATGAAATATGAATAGTAAAATTGGAGAATGTGATAATTTTTTATTTATATTTTAGGAATTAAAAAATATTTTAACAATTTACAAACAAATAAGTCATCAAACTTTTAAAATGATAACAATTTATTAATATTTATATTATTTGTTTTGTAAAATAAAAAATGTATTTGGTAAAAGTTGAATTACTTTACATTGTATTTTAAGTAATTTTTTAAATATTCCTAAGAAATTTATGAATAGTATTAGTATTAGCATAAAGTATTGTTGTATACCTTTCATCAAATACCGTATGTTATACGGCAACTGCCCAGCAGCTTACTTGCCCGCTGATTACGATAACGTTTATGATATGATTATTACAATCATAATCCCATAATGGGTTATGATTATTATAATTATAATCCCATAATGGGTCAACCCGTTTGGGCTAGAATGGGCAGGATGGCATAAGCCCAAAGGCGAGATTAAAATTAAATTTGACGATGATGATCCAATTAATCATGTTTACTCAATTTATTCAGACTTGTGTGCTTTAATTGATTATACTCGATAGATGCACAATCAATTTTAATTATTATTTATCTTAATATAGAGTCCATGATAAGTCATTGACCCAGTATTAAGTTGAAATATGAATCAAGAGGGGAGATATTTGATACATTTTTCTTGTGTTAAATATGATTCAAAAAAACAAAAAACCCTTAATTAGTATGTAAAAAAATATATTAAAATAATAATAAATATTATAATCGTAAAATTATGTATATCTTACAAACCAAACATAATATTATATTATTTTATCTCGATATACTTAAAATATATCTATTTGTTTATATATTATTCATAATCATATCATTAAAAGAAACAAGCCCTCAATAAAATCCAACAACTACTACCAAATCCAGGCCCACGTTGGCCCAATCTTTCCAAGATACGTATCCCAAGGCACGGCCCAGTACCGGCCCCATCTCCCCAAGAAATGCTACATATGCACGTGTCACACGTGTGATATGGATTCAAGAAGACCACTCATCCACGTCTATAATTATTTTTCTTTTCTTTTTATTTTTTTTTGCAATGACGTCTATAACTATTTAAAAAATTAAATGGACTATAAGTCAGAACCCAAATGATTATTTTGATAAAATTATAGTTTCCCTCCGCGTTGGGGCCCAATAACTTAGGATGCCTAAGCAAAATAAATCAAATTCTTCGCATCATCATTATAAATAAAGAGCTTTCCCACACGCACACCAATACAAGCAAGCCTTCACATAAAAACATCTCCAAGAATCTATAACAAATTCATGAGTGGCAAAATATTTAGTCCAAACATACAATTACAAAAATGCCCCTTGTGATTACACCCAAATTCAGGGGTATGAAGATAATTTTAATTCCACATGACATAATGGTACTGTCAAAGCCAAGGTCCACAAAGATATTATTGCAATGTACAAAAACTGCCTAAGAGTACGAGCCAAAATCTATCATCCAGATCCATTTCCAGGCTCAGGAGGACAGTGGTCCCTATACTCCAGTGCAAAAAATTCAAACAGTACATGAAACACACATGACTTTGGGTGCAATGCTTTTAATTCTTAGGCAAAAAGAGCCCTGTCCACTTCTTGCAGCTTACTAACTGCAACACTTGGTACTACTACATATTTTGTACAATATTCTTTTGGATTTTAACATTCTTGGATTCTTTACTAGTTTCTACATGGTAAAAACTTCTTACAGGCAGTGAGAATTCAGACACTATTCTGGGAAATTACTTCTCCAAATTTGAGGAAGAGTTGAGCATCTGAGGTGCTCATGGATGAACAATTGACCAAATGAGGAGTTTTCAGATTGGCATACTCATCCATATAACTCTGAGCTTTGGTGGATGGGAGCCGAGCAGACGGTATAGGGGCGAATGGCTTAGCGTCTGGAGGCGGCACAAGGCTTCCTAGCACGCGAACCACTTCGTGCATTGTTGGCCTATCCGACGGCTGTCTCTTGGTGCATAAAAGAGCAAGCTGGAAAACCTTCTTCACTTCTCCAAGATCTTTACATGTTTCAGAGATCTCAGGATCAACAGTATCCATGACTGCATTGTTTGCTGCCTTAGTTAATATCTGCAAAATAAAATAGACAAAACTTCAAACGTGGTATACGCCAAATATGTCATATGCCCCACGGACATATTTGTCGAATCATCCTTAAAAATAAGTTCAAAATATTGAAGTAGACTGCCAAGTACAGTAAGCCAAACCCATTAAACTCAAGCACTACTTGTGATAGAAAAAAGGCATCTAATCACTCACTTTCTAACTCGACATGTTCGCATCAAATTGGATACATATGCTAAAACTGGACTTCTTAAACTGTAGAGAACTCACCAGATGATGGAGATTGGATTCATTATCCACAGCTTTCCTTCCAGTAAGCAGCTCAAGAAGAACAATTCCGTAGCTGTAGACATCGGATTTTTCTGTCAGGCGGGAGGTGCGAGCATATTCAGGATCAATGTAACCAATAGTTCCCAGAATGTAAGTAGAAGTATGAGTCTTGGAAGGGCACAAGCTCTTGGCAATGCCAAAATCAGTAAGATGGGCTTCAAAATCCTTGTCCAGCAAAATGTTACACGACTTCACGTCCCGGTGGATTATCCGAGGGCTACAATCATGGTGCAGATATGCAAGCCCTTGTGCAGCGCCCAGTGCTATACTGAGCCGAGTGTCCCAGTCGAGCTTTTTCTTTTTAGTAGTCCCTGGAAAGCAGCATTTGTCAACATAGGATAAAGAAGCATATCTAGCAGACAAAACTGAATGCTTAACTCACCATGAAGGATGTCCCAGAGGCTTCCATTTTCCATGTAGTCGTAAAACAAAAGATTTCCAGATGGAGAAAGGGAGTAACCTTGGAGACTGACTAGGTTACGATGTTTAATGCTCCCAAGAGTCTCTAGTTCTGTCTCAAATTCTTTCAGGCAATGGGAGTAGTGAGAATAAAGCTTCTTCACAGCGACGGGCTTGCAGTTCTTGAGGACACATTTATACACGGTGCTTGAAGCTCCATAACCGATTATGTATTTTTCATTGAGATTCTCCGTCATCCTCATGATGTCATCGTATACATGCAGCGCCATATTCATGTCAAGGATGACAAGCTTTGGAGATGAGTAATTGACTGTATATTGAAAATATGAAATGATGAGAAGCAGAAAAGTAAGCTCATATCTACATTTGAGATGGAAAATGGAAACTATTAATACAAAATAAGGTACCTGGTTTGTCAAGTGGCCTATCGATAAACGGTTTTGGGTTCTGCGGCCGGCAAGCTGCAACCAAGATCATAAGAAGAATAACCAGGGCACCAAGAGCGATTCCGAGTATAGCTGCTTTAGATATTGCCACTGAAAACACGGAGACAAAAATTAGTACAATAAACCGCCAGAAAATCATTCTAGTCGGACATGGGTTCTGTGCTCACCTCGCTCGGCTGGATGAGGTGCATAGCAAGAAGAGCTGAGCCAGTATGCACAAAGACCTGGATTCCCTAAGAAGCTGAAGGGAGGAATTTTATGACAAAATGAACAAGATGGAGACTAAAACAGGGAGCAGCAACAAAAAGGAGGATTAAAGAAAAGCAAACCTGTCTGGTGAAAACCTTGAGAAGTTGTTCCCTGTAGGAATATAACCAGCAAGATTGTTGTATGATACATTCCTGCAAAGAGACATTGTTCATACTTAATAGCAGCTATATGTAACAAGTTCCAAGTTAAATGAAGCTTGTTTGAGAACTTACAGCACTGTGAGACTGAGGCAATTGGCCAGTGACATTACATCACCCGAAATATTGTTGCTCTCCAGCTTCCTGTCATTAATTTGCAAAAATGTTGCTTGATTTGTCATCAAGACGAGAACATGTCAATTATTACACACATGCGAGGAGCTCTTACATCAAGAAGACATTCTGAAGCTGACCAAGCTCCTGAGGAATGGGGCCTGAGATATGGTTACTTGAAAGATCGCTGCAAGAAAAAGAGCAAATCCAAAATAATGCAGTTTGATACGAGAAGGGGAGGAATGTTGAACTACTATATTAGGCAGCTTATTTCCTTACATCTCCATTATGCTTCTCAAGTTACCGAACTCAGCAGGTATCGGCCCAGTCAAATCATTATTACTCAAATTCCTGTTCAATAACTGAAGAAAGTCGGATACAGAAAGACGGCAATACAACCAAAATCAGGATAAGAAGCACTCACAGTTTAAGCAGATGTTCCAAGTCACCAAGAGAAGCGGGCATATAACCACTGATCCTGTTATTTGACAGGTCTCTGTTCCAACAACAAAGAGAAAAGTAGTATTAGGATTGTTGAGAAATGCAGTGCAAGAGCAACAATTTTCCAGTTAGCAAGTCTAGCACTTACAAAGTGTCCAGATTACCAATACGTGATAGCTCAATCGGAATGGGGCCCTTGAGATTGTTGGAGGATAGATTCCTAAAGAACGTGATCAAAAGCAGAACATATCAGAGAAAAATTTCGCAAAAAAGAACTTCAAGTTCGGACAGAGAAAATGCCTGTGATAGAATCTGCAAACTTTTTGAAAGATTTACTCAATAGTTGAAAGCATAACTTGTCTAGAAAACAGCATGGAACTCACAGATATGTCATGCTTTCCAGCTTCTGAAATGCCGGGGGAATAGTCCCACTCAATTTATTTCCATGCACATTGCTGTCGCCAAAAACTAGTAAATATTATGTTTGAAAGAAACAATCATTCAACAGAAAACGAATGTTTGACAGCGTGAGATGCTCACAGGCTATTCAGATTTGTACAAGAACTAAGATTATCTGGTATAGGCCCCTCCAAGAGGTTGTTGGCTACATTTCTGTGTAATAAGATAAGAGTTAACTTTATTTTTGCAGATTCACAAGTACCAACACGAGAAGGCTTTATGAAGAAAAAACATACAAGTCAAACAAATCTGTGAGCTTCCCAAGTTCGGGTGGAATACGGCCAGTGAGAAGATTATCATTCAATTCCCTGAAAAAAGAGAAGCCACTTTAACAAGATTATAATACACCAGTCTTCATGACCCGGGAAAGAACAATTTCCGTCCTCAAAATATGTTGCGTAAGTGGAGAAAATCAAGTGCCCTTAACAAAACTAACAGATGTTGCGGATGCATGGTACTTTCTTCAGCATAGTAAATAGTTAGTCGCCATGCAGAACATGATGAGAGAAGGAGAAGAAATAGTGGACAAGAATTATACAGATAGTGGAGCTTTGTCATATCCCCAAGCTCAGCAGGAATGGAACCAGTTAGCTTGTTCCCATGTAGATACCTTCAAGAACAGATGATTGGAGGTAAACAAAACCACCACACAAATGTTAAATATAATGCAAAAACATGATAGAAGTTTGATTTTAGGATAACAATATCATACATGACGCAACTACTAATAGTTCGATCTAAAGCAAAACTGTAACTAAATGCACTTCTAATCACATGTGACACTATTCAACATAGTGAAAAACGAGAAACTCCTTAAAGTCGTCCTATCGAAGTTGGTTTTCAATTCATTTGGACAAATAGCAGATTCTGAACAGATTTTAGTACTTACAGCTTCTCAGTGAAAGTTAAATTTCCAAGAATTGGCGGGATTGATCCACTCAACATGTTGCAACTTAGATCTCTGAACAGAAGAAAACATCAAGGACAGACCAAAGACCAGAGAATACGAATTAAATGTCAGAAATCAATATCCAGAAATGCGAGGTTATTAATGTAACTGAAAGAAAATGAACACTTACAACACTGCAAGTGCTTGCATCAAGCCAATGACTGATGGGATTTGCCCAGAAAACCGGTTACTTTGCAAAGACCTATTTGCACCAGAAATCAATTAGCACGCATGGATTTAGCCTTTAAATGGTGTTATCACACTTCATAGAATAGAAGTCAAGAAGACACATACAAGGTAGCAACTTGGAGAAATCCAATGTTGAATGGAATCTCACCAGTAAAATTGTTATAGGACAAATCCCTAACAGACATAGACAATTGTTATTAGCTTAACCATGTTAAAAGACTTCTTAAACTCCATCCATAGGATTAGTTAAGGTACATACAGAACCTGGAATGCAGTGCAGTTGCCGATATTTTCAGGTATGGAACCACTCAAGCTATTATTTCTAACATCACTGCAAATAGCCGATCAAGTTTAGTAAACAAATACTCTAGATGAATAACTTTAAAGGCTTTAAGCGATGAGGACGATCAAGAAAACTTACAAGTACCACAAGCCCGTTAGCTGACACATATCAGGAGAAAGTGTGCCTTGTAGGTTGTTCCCCCGCAACCCCCTAACCAAAAGCAACAAAGTTCTTAGGATCATAATTTACATTGTCAATCTTAATTACAAGAGCTACACTTCAGGAATGTAACTGAACTCACAGATATTGTAGAAGTTCATTCCAATATAATAGTCTTGGTATTTCCCCACTCAACTTGTTCTGAGCCAAGTCCCTAGAGCAACAAATTTGAAAGTACTTGTAATCTTACCTCATGCATGATCACAAAGAAACCAAAAGAAACGGAGAAATACCAATATTACTCACAAAATTTTCAAGTTGGGAATCTGAGAAAGTGTCGAAGGGATTGGACCAATCAACTGGTTATTTTTCAAAATCCTGAATAGCAGTGACATAGATTAGATACAACACAAAGAAAGCATAAATTCAAGGCAACACAAATGCTAAAAATGTTGCTTTAACTTACAAGTTCTCTAGTTGCTTCAGCTTTGAAATTGAGAAAGGAATGTCTCCATAGAGCTCATTAAATGATAAGTCCCTGATAATTATGGAAATCACTAATCTCAAATAGTCCAACAAACAAACAATTAAACTAACAGTAAACCATATTTGCATAAAGGACCAAGAAGCGTTTACATAGCTAGACGGCTCTCTCCAACTTCTCTTAAATTGATAAATCAAACATTAACTTTAAAGCTTATCAAGGCTGACCTAAATATTAACTTACAAGTTTATCAAAGCTGAGCAGTCCCCAATCTCATCTGGGATCTGTCCAGAGAGCCGATTCCCCTTTAAATCACTGATTTTAAGAACACAGAATAATCACTTTATGTTTTAGACCTTAAATGGAAGTTATCACAGAAAATTTACTCAAAAAAGAACACTTGAACAGAGCGTGAATTTACAGGGAAAGAAGGCCTTTAAGCTGGCCTATGGCAGGTGAAATTTCTCCATCAAGATTCAAATCCGAGAGATTACTGCATTATATGGACATAAGTACAAAAGGTTAAAGGAAAGATCAAATCTTTTGACTGCCAAAACTCAAGAAAAATAATTCTGCAGCAAAACTGTCATAGATTACTTTAAATTGTCCCAAAATTAATCAGGAAAAAAAAAATTCCATGAATGATAAATCAAAGAAGACCATGAAAAGGAACTAATAAGACAGAAATTTACAGTGCAACCACATTGAAGGTGACGTTATCACACGTGACCCCTCTCCATACACAGAAATCTGAAGATGGTGAGTCAGTCCAGTCATACAACACATTGTCCGCGTCTCTCAGTGACTTCTTTACCTCCAGCAAGATAGTCCCTTTTCCACGTAAGTTCACATAAATCAAAGAGAAAAGAATGCATGCATTAGTGAGAGTTAAATTTGAATAGATTACGAGTTACCATTATAGAAGGGATGGAAGCGTTGTTCTTGAATGAAATTGGTTAAGGGGTGGAAATAAGACAAAACAAAAGGTTTGGTGCCGATAATGACGTGATAATGATAGGATAATTAGGTCCTAGACACAATTATAATAAAGACAAACAGACAGAAACTTCTTCTAAAAAGTTAATGAATAATTAAATGACTAAAAACACTGAACTCCAAGTGCATGCTCTAATAAGCCAAGAATAAGGAAAAGCCAAAAGACAAAGGCAACAACTCTCACCATCATCACAATCCACAGAAGAACAGCTCAAGCACACCGCCAGAAATACAACAAGAAAAGTTCTTTTCCATGAATTAGCCATAGCCCACTTCTCATAAACCAATTTACAAATAATTACAACCATGAGATGCCAAAGTTGTTTAATGGGAGCTCATTTTGTAACTAGGCGGGTTGAAAATGACATGGGATGAGATTAAAAAAGTGAAAGCTACAATACTAGCACCAGAGGCTGAGGACATGGAGTCTTTGATTCACCCACATAGATAAGAAAGAATGAGAGTAGAAGAAGAAGGAGGAATATAATTACTGCTACTCCAGAAAAGATGTGAAAAAATGTGA
Organism: Jacaranda mimosifolia; assembly: GCA_018894105.1. Taxonomy (NCBI): domain Eukaryota; kingdom Viridiplantae; phylum Streptophyta; class Magnoliopsida; order Lamiales; family Bignoniaceae; genus Jacaranda; species Jacaranda mimosifolia. The sequence goes on from CM032127.1 coordinate 976,222, forward strand.
CTAAAGAAAGAAGAGCAGGCTATGACATGTTCTGATGTTCAATCACATCTTCTGCCAGGGAACTCTGAAGTGTGTGCTGCGTGTGTGAGAGAGAGAAAAAAAATATAATGCATGTAAGATGCAGAGAGAGAAAGAAAAGCATTTGTGGGAAGAAAATGGAGAATTATTTGAAGAGGGAAAAAGTTAAAAGGCCATCCGCCAAAGTTCTGATACTAGCTCTGATGCAGCAACAGATTACAGCTCTCACTTGACAGTTTTTCCCTCTCATTAGTACTACCACATCAATTTCTCTCTCCATGTATAAATACATACACAAATAAGTATCTCTACGTGTATCTCCAACACAAAAATACCCATAAGGGGGCCTCAAAATCTAATAAAAATCGAATCTTTGTTAACTGTCTTAGCTTAAGAAGTAAACCAATCTTGATTACCAAAAGAAATTGCAATCCACACTCTTATCTTATATATATACTGACTATTCAAATAAAGATCTTTATATTCCTCAAAGCTTTATAAAAGTTGAATCTTTGTTTTGTATTCTGGACACACACACAGAGAAAACACAAATATGTATCTATGCTTGTAAATCTGTAGATTTTAAGGGTTCATTCGTAAAAAGTCGCTAAGTCTTAGGCTCTTAGCAGAGATGAGAGGGCTGAGGAGTCAGAAGAGCAATCCTTTCTTCAGTTGACAATATTACAACTTTTCTTCTCTTTAACCAAATTTTATCTATATAAGTGTAACTTATAAATTCATATCATGCCCATACAGCTAGGAATCTCTGCACTGTAAATATTTGATCATACTTTTTCTACTTTGTGCATGTGATTATTTGCTGCTAAAAGTGGGTGGGTGTTTGTTTGTTTTCTTGTTATGGTTCTGTACTCTTTTCTCATAATAATATGGCCCTTTTCCATCCCAAGGACAGATTGAAATCATGAATTACCCTCCCAGCCCCCCTTTTCTAACTGCAGTTTGGGCTGAAATTTTTCATCAAGCAAGATTCTTTCTTTAATGTAAACATATTAACATTTGACTATTTTACTTCTTCCAAGAACAAGGTGGGCTTTGTACTGTAATAAAGGAGTAAAGCTCATCTGTTTGTTTTCTAATTATGGGACTGCATCATAAACATTCTTGCATTTAAGGCCATCTTTTTCCCAAGAAGTTTTACACTCAGGTTATCAATTTCTCCAGCTTTCTGCCCTGTAAAATAACAAATATCACCATCAATTAGGTGGAGAAGAAAGGGTTTTTTTTGTTTACAAACTCCCAATTCATTTTTCAACTTTCAAAATTTAAACAAACAAACATTATATATTTCTCAATCCCACTCCTAAAATACAAAATTTATACCCAAAAAAACCGTACTATTCACACTCTAAACACATTTGCCAATATTTTAATTAATTATTTTATCATTACATATATATATATATACTACCACTCATACAATTTATATATAAATATATATAAATAATTTTAAAATACTCATTTCATTCCACAAACTCGATAAAAAAATTATTAATGTGATATTTTATCCTTCCAAAACAAAAACAGGCAAACTATTTTCTCTTAATTCATTCTCTAACCTACTTCCCAAAATCCAATTTCCCAAAAAAATTTGGGATAATGCCCCAATTCACATCCAAACAAAGCATAAAGAAATATTTGGCTTGAAATTGTTTTTGAAGAGGTAGTTTGAATGAAATAAAACTGGAAAGCTGTTTCTATGGCTTGATAATTTTCTATTTCTAATCTTGTACATGCCTTCATGTATTTAGAAACTATATCACAGTAGAAAAAGATACCCATGCAGGTTCCATAAATGATAGCATTAAAAATGTGAAGTAAACTGGCAATGGGACCAGTCCTCTCAGTACAAATTCCCAATTCTTTGGTCTTGTTTGGTTATAAACTCCTAATTTATTTTTCAACTCTAAAAATTTAAACAAACATTATACGTTCTCGTTGAGTGGCTTGTAGTCCAATGGCATAAGTCTTCTAAATAATGTGGGAGGTCAGGAGTTTGAGCCCTAATGATTCATGATGTGCGTGTGTATAAATAAAAAAAAAATACTATACATTTCCCAATTTTACTTCCAAAATACAAAATTTATTCCCAAAAAAAATTCACTATTCCCAACTCCATACTATTCCTCAAGGCACCCATATTCTTTCATTATTATAAATATATATATATATACTACCACTCATACAATTTATATATATACATATATAAATAAATTTAAAATACTTATTTCACCCTCACAAATTCAATAAAAAAGTAATTAATGTGACATTTTATCCCCCCAAAACACAAACAAACCAACAATTTTCTCCCAATTCATTATTCGAAAATACAAATAAACAACTATCATATTCCCCAATTCCACTACCCAAAATCCATTCTCCCAAAATATTTTGGGAGAATGGCCCAATTCACGACCAAACAAAGCCTTTGTTTTGCAGAAGTTGTTGTACTGAAGTGGCTAGACACTGCATATGCACCAAAGGCAGTGTAAGCTCATGCAATAATATAATGTTGATCAGCAATTTTAAGAAGAAATTATTTAAATATAATGGTCTTTTAATATAATACAACCACTCGAAAATTTAAGATAATTAAATTTAAATTTAAAATATCTTTTTTGACAAAAAAAATAATAATGTCACTTTGATCAATTCGACAAAAATTTATATATAATACTCAAATTGAACAATTTCCAACTAGAATATAAGTGACTGCCGAAGCTATCTTCATTTTGGTACCATAGAATCATAACTTTGTTGAATCCTCTCTTAGACAACCTTTTTAGGCCTGTTATAAGGATTTTTCTTGTAAACTCACCTATTTTCTATACTGTAACAACTGTTTTGACACAATCTTACCTCATTTATATTTTCTAAAAGTATAAATGAGATTAGACAATTCTCGAACAGTTCAAGTTTATCAGTTAAACGAATCGATTCGAGCTTAATAATATTTAGCTCAAAAAGCTTGCAAATCTAGACAAATTTTTTTATTTGTATATATAGTTATATACAATAAGATTCATAAAGATAAGTAAATAATAATAATAATAATAATAATAATAATATTTTTAAGAAAATAACAAAAAAAAATTAAAAGTTCATAATTTTATTTATTTATTTTTTTTAGATGATATTAGTTCGAACTAATCAAAACTTATACAGTCTCAAATTCATTCGAATTTATACGAATCGAGTTTTTATACTAATTTATGACAAGCTTTAATGAGACGAGTTCGATAAGACTCTCTCAAACATTCGTCTATTCAATTAGTCGAATTCGAACTTGCTATATTTGGGCTTACACCCCTAAATTATTTTCTTTTATTTTTTCCCTCAAGTATGGATATATCAAAAGTGACCCATAAAAATCCTCAAATTACATAATAACCCACAAGTTTTTGACTCTGCCGTCAAACGAGAGTTACTTTTGCTCCTCTTTTGTTGCCTCGGGAAGGTCACTTGTCCATTCACATGTCAGACATTAAATAATTAACAGTTAGTGGGGCCCCACATTTCTCAACAAAGGCTGGCATCCACATCCAATTGACGGATCTTTTAACGGCGTCAACTTCACCATCCATGTCTCCACGTAGTTCTTTTGGCGCAAGTTTGGTTGGATTTTAAACTTATCTCATGATAAATTATTTCAAAAAAGGGTGGGATAATTTATTTTATCGATGGATGTGGGATTAATAATACTATATATTAAGTTTATATATATGGGTATAATAATAAATCACTGGCTTGAGTGTATATAATCTTACAAACCAAACATTAAATTAAAAATAATTATTTTTTCTAATCCTACGTAATCCCACTAACCAAACTTGCCCTTCAAGTTCCACTTGCTTTCAAAAGCCATTTATAAAGAATGTTTAAGATTTAATGGTTTTGTTTGGCTGTAAATTTGGCCATTCTCCCAAAATATTTTGGGAAAATAAATTTTGGATAATGGGGTTGAGAAATATGATAGTTGTTTATTTGTATTTTGAAAGAATAAATTGGGAGAAAATAATTGTTTTATTTATATTTTGGAGGGACAAGATGTCACATTAATAATTTTTTTATTGGATTTGTGGGGTGACATAAGTATTTTAAAATTATTTATATATGTGTATATATAGATTGTATGAGTAGTAATATGTGTATATATTTATAATAATAAAAGAATATGGGGTGTCTTGGGGAATGGTGCGGAGTTGGAAATAGTAAGAATTTTTTGAGAATAAATTTCGTATTTTAAAAGTAAAAGAATACATAGTGTTTGTTTGGTTAAATTTTAAAAATTAAAAAATAATTGATAGGCATCATATTTGAATATCACATGGAAAGGTCAAATTTTAATCCATGTTTCCTTGTTTGAAAAATGCTTCTAAAATCCAAACACATTGGCGTTTAGCACTCATTTTCAAACAGTGTGTTCACGGATTGGCAGCTCAAGGAACAGTATATAGATTTCCAACTTAGGCCTTGGCTTGACACGAATAGATATCTTTTGCTGTAATTTTTTTAATTTATACACACATATGAAAATATTTTAATTTAAATATTAAATTATATATATGTAAATATAGTATCATTTAATTAATTAATTGGTGATATTTATAAATTGATGCAAGTACTACCAATCAAGTCAATACAACTCGTGTTTATTAGCCAAAACTTTAAGATTTTTTTTATAAGAAAAATTTTAAGATTTAAAGGCAACCAAGAGACTAACAACCCGTTTGTTTTTGTTTTCTGAACTCATTTTCAACCATCAACTTCTCCGTCATTTTTACAAATATTTTCATCATCAAAATATTATTTCATACAAACTTTTACACTTTCTTTTTATTTTTCTCCCATTCATATTTACATGACTTTTAATACAAAAACACTGAAATTTTTAAATACAATTCATTTTCAATCTTACATAATGATTATATTTTGAACAAAATATCCAAACAATATTTTTATTTCAAAAATGCATCTATAATTAATTTTTCATTAAAAAATAAAAATACCTCCAGAAAACAAATCCAAACGGCCCTAAAAATTGAGAATTTTTCCAAGTGACAAGATTTTCTACGTTACCTTAGGGATGTCAACGAGTCGGATTTGAATCGGATCTGCCATATCCAAATTCGAATCCGACTAACAAAATTTATATCCAAATTCGACCCGACATTATATGGGATCTTTGTTAATCGATACCATATCCCAATCCGATGGATATCCGAAACATGATTAAAAATTTCGATCTGATTTTTTTCTTTCTTTTTTCCTTTTAAATTTTATAAAAACATTGTATTTATAAAGGAAATATATGTCGTATTTGAATTTTTAACAATTTTTTATTATGTATTAGTCAAAAAGTTAAATATTTGAATACTAAACCCATTTTTCACATTATATTAATGTATAGATGAACTATTATATGTTATTATATTTGACATTTTATCAATATCTCTTTTATTTTTTTAGGTTAAAAACTCAATATTAATAGTATAACATAAACGTTAATATAGATATTAAGTCAATATAAGACATAGATTTTATTTTAAAATATTTATTAATATTATATATAAGAGTATTAATTTAATAAAAAATATTAAGGTTTGGATTCGGATCTTTTACGGATCGAATTGCTTAATTCTATATCCGATCCACTTATTTTGAATTTTGAATATTTATAATCAAATCTGATACATCGAATATTTTAATCGGATAAAAATTCTAAAATTTGAATCAAATTCGAACTAAAATTTGATCCATTAACAGTCCTACATTACCCCTACATTATTTAAAATGTGAACACGCATATAACCCTTCATGTTATATTGGGCCTCACACAGAGCCCACCGGGCCGCCACAGTATGGCGGATCTGATGACAGGAAAAGGTCAATGTCAATGGAGTAGGCCCACCACGTGTTTAAGTTTTCTATAAACAAACTCATCAAAATGTGTTCCTATTCTTAGTACAGTAAAGGGAATTAATTGCCAAAAGTGGATACTTCTTTTTGAACGAGGGAGTGGTAGGGAGGAGGCGATATGGTGGGGCCAACGATCACGTGCAAATCGTTTTCGCCCAACAACAAATATCTATATCACATGCCTATTTATTGAGCGAATTTAAGGTTTTGTTATATTTGTAGGCCCAATTTTTCAGTATTATTACTTCTGCGTAAATTCACATCTCTGATCCACAAGTTACATTCTACAATCCTTTTCCAACAGTGTAACTCACAAGGGCTGTAAATGCGGAAAAAGTCGGAACGGGGAGAAAAGTCCAGTGGCCCATTTGGTATTTATTTTTTTCCATAGTCACTTTTTTTTTACTATTCAAAAAATGAAAAACATCACTTTTTAAATTTTTTTACTCAACATCATTTTCATTTTTAAAACACATTTTTCAATAACTTATATATCATTTCTTAATAACCTATGTATCTTCTCTTTCTATTCTATTATTTCTATTTCTCTCCACTTACAACCTATTAAAACCAACATAATCATTATATTTCCAACATTTAATCCAAGTATAAACTCATTTTCAACTCATTTCCACTAACTAATTTTTATCATGTTGAAAATGATGGAAATGAAAATAAAACCAAGCAACCCCTTAACTAATTGGTTTCATTACTACACTCCATTTTCACATTTTTTACTATTTTAAAAATTAAAAACATCACTTTTTTCACATTTTCACCCAACATCATTTTTATTTTTAAAATACATTTTCTAATAACCTATATATCTTTTCTCTTTATTTCATTATTTCTTTCTCTCTCTACCTACAATCAATTAAAACCAACATAATCATTACTTTTCCAACAATTTATCCAAATACAAATTCATTTTCAACTCATTTCTACTAACTAACTTTTCAAATTTTAAAAATAATGAAAATAAAAATTAGAAATGGAATAATAAAACCAAACAGGCCCTACGTTTGAGGTTGACAACCCATATTCTGATTACCTCGTGTTAAACCGAACACAAAAATTTAATAGTTTGCAAGGGCCACAATATGCCAGTGTATTGCCCAATGATTCCTCCGATAAATAATTTTCCAAGAAAGTGCGCCAAATCCAGCCAAATTATATTTGAAAAAGAACTAATCAACACTTGAAAAGCGAATTACAGACATGTGGATTAGGATGGGTTCTAGTTATATTCTACAAGTATAGTAATCCTTGTGCGGTACATATGAGACGAAACTCCTGAGACATGTTCATAGTAAACATAGACAATGGATCTTGAAATTTAAAAGCCAAGTGAGATACATATTTATTCCAACAGACAGACAACAATAACCCCACCACCACACACACACACACACACTTCTTATCCTTTTTATGCATCACATTAAGATAAATTATAGATGCTCCTTCAGAATGTAGTGGAAAAACAACCTTGGTTTCCTAGTATGCCATTCTATAGATTATATGTTTAGAGGGGGTTGGAATTGCATATAAGGTCTCTATATTCCTTCAACTGAGAGAAGTTCACCTCTATTCATATCAATCTTTGGGCGCGTCATTGTGGGAAACTCTGACCTCTCTTCCTCTGAGAGAGGCCTTGAGTTTTATTCTTTGCATCTATTGAATTGAAGATATTTCCCATTCTGCTTATTGGAGAAAGAAAGAAAATCTTTTGTTTTTCATTCTACAGAATAATCACTGTAAAGAGGGAGGTATGGATATGGCTAACAACACAAGGGGCATCATCTGTTTTTCAATTTTAGAGAAGCTAACTCACCCAGATGGTACTATTTTTTATTGAGCATGGATGCCGGCTTTGCTGTTTTCTTTCTTCCTTTGAGGCTCATGGAACTGCAGGAGCAGTGAGTTGGTGACAACAAAAATTGAGCTCAAAGCCATCATTCCACCTGCAAAAACAAGCATGTCATAGGGACAATATCCCAATTCAAATTGATCAATTGACAAAAGATGTCAAGTGCTCACGTCACTTTGACCAACAAAGTCAAAGCAGACGGGTTATTTGCTTGAAAATCAAGTTCGTGTCAGCCTCTCAGTAATTTCAATGGACTAGTCACGCTTGAACAAATCAGAGTGTCATGTTTGAGAAATCAGTTTCTATGTGGTGTGGTGCATGATTCTGGCAACTGAATTACTTAATTTGCTAGGAAAGCTTACAAATTAAGATATGTCGTTTGAGAAGTGCCTGAAGTAAAGAAAGAGAAAGCACTCACCTGAAAGCGAGGGCGTCATAGCAAAATCAAAATGGGGAAGTAATATTCCAGCTGCCATGGGAATTGCAATAACATTATAGGCAACTGCCCAGGTCAAATTTTGGTGAACTTTTGCCATTGTTGCTCTTGCAAGGTCAATTGCTTCTACTACCTGCACAGAACCCAAGTAAAATATCTCAGTCCAAGGGATTGAAATCCAAAAAAATACATATCGAGCAAGAATATTCCTATTTAGAATAGAATAAAAGTACATGGATGGGAAGATTAACAAGAATATGCTACAGTCAGAGTTAAACATAAAGTCAATAATGGACAGACACAAGCCACCAGAGAACTGGACAAGCTATCTCAAAAACTTGCTAATATATCCGAGGGATAGCTTCTGTTCCTTCATTTCTATGCTATAACAATAACACCCATTTGCCTTGTGTTCTCTGAACCAGTAACCTTAATCAATAATGTACATAACAGCTATTAGAAAATGGCAAACTCCACTTATGGCGACATGACAGAAGATGATGGATGCCAAGACAAGAGGGAAATACATACCTGTGACAGTCTATTTCCCAAGAGTATTATGGATGCTGCATTTGATGCAGCATTTTCTTGTCCTTCAATTTGCAAGGCAATTCCAACGTCAGCAAGTGCAAGAGAAGGTGCATCATTAATACCATCACCAACCTTCAAATACACAACTTAGTTTAGCAGTAATAATTCTCAAATGTAGATTTATACATCAATTACAAGTAAATGAAACATTTCTAAGCGCATCTACAGATTTTACATCCATATTTTAATTATGGCATTATCATAAGAACTCATTTAGAGAGAGTCAAATGCAAGTAGTTTTAAATTAGCAGTCATCTTTCATCTGGCATACCTACTTCTCTGGTAGTGAGTTTGAGTCGCAGGTTTTGTTCTCGGGTTCAAATTACATCCTCCCATGACCCACCCCTTAACTACACTCCAATAGAACCCCCACGAAAAGAAATACTAGTTACTTTTCATAGAATTGCCCCAAAATCAACTACTTGCTACCGTTTCTTGCACATTTACATATTGTCAGATTCATATTTCCATCAGTATAAGATGCCAGCTAAAAGAAGCCAATTCATCAAATCGTGCAAATAATTTACAATCAGCAGTTACCCTTAATAGAACTTGCAAGTTAATTGTTTCTCCATGAGGAGACCATAAAATATACTGTTGAACCAAGACATTTCTCCAAGTCAGCTTATATTCAATGATAAAAGCAATTAATCTCAAAATTACAGGAAACAGTCAGCCTTTCCAAAATTTTCTGCTTCACACAGTATGTATAATTACCATAGCAACGCGATGGCCTGATGCTTGAAGACTTGAAATAAGGCCAGATTTCTGCTGTGGTTTTAAAGAACCATTCACAAATTCATTTTCTATCCCAACGGTCTTTGCTACAGCTGCAACTGCCTCTTCCCTGTCCCCTGACAAGAGGACTGTACGAATTCCCTTCTGCTGAAGCCTTTAAAACATCAAAGTAGAAAAGATATAAGAAAATAGAAAAGAGAATAATTCAGAAATGCCTAGAGTTCATGTAAGCTAGAAGCAGGTTCACCATTTCCAATTTGAACCTCCCCCATACATTTGGCTGGGAGGAAATAACAAACAAATCAGGAAACAATGAAATTGATCTCTTTAACACTATAAGCAATGACAATTCATAAACACAACTCCAAAAAGTAATTCCAGAGCTTAGGAGGAATCTCTAAGCTGTAGTCAAAGAAAGAACTTGAATGAAGCAATCCTGCTTTAGAAAAGCAAAAAAAGACATCACTGATAACACTTGAACAGCAAATCCATCATGCTAATTCTTGTGTATTTTGCTTTAGGAAAGGCAGATAGTACCTAGATATAGTAGATTCAGCGTCCTGTCGCAAATTGTCTGAGATTGCAATAGCACCAATGACGCCTTCTCCTTCCCTACCAACATAAACAATCGTTCTTGAATGGCTAGACGATGAATAATCTGCAGATGATTGATGCATCACAGATTGCTCAAGCCTCTCTATATCAGAGAGGCTTGTTCTTTGCTGAAAACGCTCATGAACCCAACTTAATTTGCCAACCGCCACTAATAGCCCATCCACTTCTGCTAAGGTTCCAGAACCTGGTTCAGCTAATTGCCCCCTTGTACTAGGAATATTCAAATTCAATGATTCAGCTTTAGCTATAATAGCATTTGCAAGTGGATGTGATGCTGTTTTTTCCACTGCAGCAGCAATTTGAAGTATTTCTGATTCTTCAGGACAAAAAGATGCGACAGCTGATACAGCAGGTCTTCCTTCAGTGAGAGTTCCCGTCTGAATGTTGAATAGCAAAGGTGAAAACAATCAACTTGAGTGATAGTGTTGCATATTTCTTTTTTTCCCCATCTTATACTTTGTATATAAATGAATAGCAGATTGCTAGAGCATATAAGACACAGAATTAAGTATGCTTGGGTACTTACTTTATCCAGAGTGATGTAATCTATCCCTGCCAAGCGCTCCAATACATCTCCTCCTCTTATAAGAAGTCCTTGTTTTGCCCCTGATGTCAAGGGAATGGAGAAAAGTTAAAGCTTCCAGTAATAAGGCCCAACACTATGAACTAACTCAGGATCAAAATCAAAAACTCCAAGTTCGTGAAGTAATGTGTCTTAACTCTTAAGTTGCCCAAAGTTACAATGAAACCTGCAGCTAAGTGCATTTTTCCTGAGTATAAATCAGCTCGCAAATTAAATTCCCTAAACTTAACCAAATAGTTCATATTGGACTTGTCCGAGGCATTTCAATATCTATGCTGACAGTTGATCACAACTGTCAAAAATGAAACGGCAGATCTTCTAATTTAGTAATAGTATAGACTAGACACAGTATTTGGGCAACTTTCTCTCATCCAACTAAACATCCAAGGCTGGACACCACTTCATCAGAAAGTCTAGTAGAGTTACAACAAGAGAGAATGTTACTAAAGCCAAAATGAAAACACGTATGTTTCAAAATTGTACCAAGGGAGGTGCCAACTAGAATTGCTGTTGGTGTTGCAAGGCCCAAAGCACATGGACAGGAAACAACCTGGAAAAGAAAATTGCATTAAAATCAAGACAAGGTTAACTAATACACAATGCAGCATCCATCTGTCATGGAGAGGCTTATTAACCCATGCATACTTTCCATATGTGAAGAGAATTTTATGAATGTCACAAAATAAACTGCCTGGTACTGCCAGGTCTAAAGATAAATAGTTACCAGTTACCTCAGAGCTTTTCTAGAACTGCTTAAATTTGCAAAGCCCCTGGCAGAAATTTTCTGTTTCAATTAATATGTGTTGATTTTTCTGTAACTATATGTGGCCAGCTACTGAGTCCAGCTCACTCTAAAATCCTATCACTATGGAATCAACTTGTTTCTTATCATAAACCAGATACAAAGAAAAGAAACAAAAATGGCAGAAATCTACAAAATAGAAATAAGATCAACATTATCTTTTTCATTCCCCACATTTATTCTAAAAAATAGTGGATATTAATATGAAGACAGGAAAAAAAGAGCAAAAACAGAGAATAAATGTATATAAACCTATCCAAACTGCTAGTGCAATTTATATTTACCGCATAAATATAGAGAAAGTAATTAATTAAATAAATTATGCCCACAATATTCAAAAATATGAGGTACCAAAAGGATAGGACAGGGTAGTTGAGTCAAACAAGATGTTAGAACTAAAACCTCTTCAGTTCAACATAATTACCCACCAAAACATCCACAGCAAGCTTCATACTTAATAGAAGAGAATTTCCATCTGGCCCAGCTATATCGTTAAGCAACACATCTGGAAACATATGAGTTCCAACATAGTACCTGACAGAAGATTGGGGGGGGGGGGGGGAGCAGCAAAGGTCAAAGCATATAATGAAAAATGAATATATAAAAATGATCCTACTCTAACAATCCTCCCATTTTAGTCTTAATTAATTTTGCTATCAGTTACGCTATTCTAATCAACAGCTGAGAACACATTTATGCATTTATAACTTTGCAGTATAAAATTGAAGATGCAGAGACGTACCAAAAAGCAAATGTGGCTGCTGACAATGTCATGACACTATATACGAAAGGGCCAGCAATTGAATCTGCAAGCCTTTGAATAGGTGCTTCTCGTCCTTGAGCATCCTCAACCTTCAAAACAACAAGGAAAATGTATACGGAATATTTTAGAAGAACTGAAGAAGTCCACTGGAAGCCATTCCATGATGCAATAACAAAATTGAAGTAATCAATAATGAGTGTGCAAATGCCATTGTAAAGAAAACACCACAGGAAGTACAGACACACACACACACACACACACACACACACATACACACACATATATATGGAGAGAGAGAGAGAGAGAGGGGAGACCATGTTAACAATCTTGGATATTGTTGAATTTGAACCAGTGGAAGAAGCCTCTATCCTTAAAGGACCATCCTGAAAATTTTTTGGGATAAATCAATAGAACCATAAATGTAAAGATATTTCAGAAAATATTCATTAAAAAAATTACAGCTGAGCCAATTTTGTTTAGCTGGAGGGCATTTTGCCAAAGTAGCTACATCTTGAAACAGCCATGTATCCACAGAAATTAATTGCAAAGCTTCTTATTTAGTTTTTACCATGCACTGTATACCTCCAGAGTCTAGAAAGAAGTCAAGCTGTAGAAAAGTAATAGACATGTAAAGAAATAGCTAGATCAACCAAATGAGTCACAGAAGTCATTTGATTTAAAATGCAGAGGTTTTTCCTGCAACTGTGTTCCATTAGTACATGTATGCAAATAACTATAAAAATAACGCACAAGTTCTTGGGGTTGCCATTAAACACACATCCTTTTTTTTGTATTTTGTCTTTTTGAGGGAAAAACGATGAATTAGAACTATTTGGAGACAACTACTTGAAGCGGAATACTTTGAATGGCCTCATACCCAATTAATCGTTCCTGCTGAAACAGAAAGGCCTTTTTCCTTGAATACAGGAAGAGATTCACCAGTAAGCATGGACTCGTCCACCACACTTCGACCTGCAAGGACTTTTCCCTGTGCAGACAATTTGATTTCATTCATCCAGTAAATAGGCATATTTTCACTTTTGTAAACGGGAAAATACACATTAGAAAAACATCATACTGATATAAACTCTAGTATTTCCTCAAATTTCAGCAAGATTCTTTCCGAAGAATGATCAGGGCTGAAAAATAGCTTCTAAAAAGAATCGCCTTTTCTGAGAGTAAGTTGTCGCTCATTTCCTTATTTTATTATTAAATTATATTTATTGATTTGGGGGTGGGAGGCCGGGAGGCTGAAGTTAAATTATCAAAATATCCAATTACAAATTTAGCTGCCAAGCTCTGACTTCCAGAAATCTTTGCATAGATTTATGTAACCAATCACATTTTACTTTACCCAAGAATGGTTGCGGTCTATGAATACCATTTACAATCTTATCCAACAGTTTCTGTGTAGAAAGCTTCAGGGAACAGTATGATCTGAGATTCTCAGCATTTATGATGCATAACCAAGTTTCTTGTCAGATCATTCTCGATCTGAAAGATAGTGAGAAACAAAAGGTAGAACACCACAGGTACTCAAGCGGAAAAAGTCAATACATATTGATACAAAATAAAACACAAGTAACATAAGTGGGAACTTACATCTACAGGAATTGTTTCTCCAGGCAAAACCAAGATCGAATCACCAACCCGAACATCATCAGTAGGGACTTCAATGCACATTGCATCAGAACAAAGAACGCTGTCGGCAGAGACACCACTTCCAGTGGGAGCAATCACAAGTCTGGATTTAGTTGATATAAGTGACTGCAGCATGACCAAATTAGCTGTTTAAGTTATCAACAACCAAAAGAGTAGAGGATAATTTTTACAGAAAACACGTTTGACCTTGAGGCCACATAGATATTTGCTAATAGTGTTTCCTGCAGAAATTAAGCAAGCAATTTTTCACCCTGTCACAACAGTTCTCTGGAACAAAATTTGCTCTTGTGAAAACATATAGTTCATCTAAACAAACTATATGGCCTGACCTAGCTATGACATGTCCGTATATTATTCCTCCATGTGTATTTGGCATATATCACGTGAACTCGTTACTATTTCATGTTACAGGCATGTTATGAACCCATGCAGAGAAGTAATTATCAACATATTACGGAGTAGGGGAAAGCTCTCCTAACAGCTTTGAAGGTAAATGTTAAAACTTACTAATAGCTCATTCATGTCACTAGAAGCCTTGATCCTAGCTCTTTCTTCAAGTGAACGCCCCAGTAGGATAAAACCAAGAAGCATGACCTGCATGCTAAAAATCAATTAATTCCAGTAAGAAACTTGACAAATTACCCCACAAGCAGTTATCAGCATATATATTTAATGGAAATTTTGTTGATAAGCCATACATATGGAGTGAGCTTGAAATCAGTTAAAACATAAACAAATTTAAGTATTAGCAAACATTACCGGCTCATCAAAAAATGCAGCATTCCATTGAAGTTCAGGGTTGAGAAGTGACACCTAAAAAATATGTGAATTAATCAATGAAGTGTAGTTACAAACAAGCTACGACCTGGAAACATTCTGGAGCACCATGGAAAGAGTAATCCAGAATCATTTACATCCTTACCGCACTTATTGCAAATGCAGCAATTGATCCAAAGCCAACAAGAGAGTTCATATTGGGCGAACCCTTTCTAAAGGCCTTTAATCCATCAAAAAGCAAGTCTACACCATAATTTAAGTAACTGTGTCAGCAGAAAAAGTGTACGAAACACCCAATAATAACAGCATAAAACTCTACAGTACACACCACACATCAAGTTCAAGCAAATTAATGCAAAAACTAAGCTAGCTGATTAAGACAAACTAACCTCGTCCAGGTCCCAACAGAGAGCCCAAAGCCAAACCACCTTTGACATACGAATTGTGCAGAATAGCCAAGACTGATCCTGGACACAAATAATTAAAATAACTTAGTACAGTTATTTAATGATTAAAAAAAATAGTATAGTTGTAACACTTAAATTGGGAAATGAAAAATTGATACACAACAATAGACTTTTTTCTTAAAAGTAAAATTGCATTTATATTTGCTTGTTATGGCAAATAAATGATTGAAATCACCTTAATTTAGTACATTCTGAAAAGCAGAATTTCGTAAACACAGAAAATCCAAGTCATGTAGCATAAACATCCAGCATCATTAGCATTCACAAATTTTACATCTTCTAAATATCTGGAAAAATGTGCCAAAAGTTAAACATCAAATATTCCCAAATCAAATCCTGGATGCTGAAGGAACTACAGTATTTGTGGCCAAAGCACCTGACAGAGTTAGTTAGGGATGGCAATCTCGTGTTGGGTTGTTTTGTGTCGGGTTGAGATAAGAATATTATAAAATTTTGCTCAACCCAAATAAGCCTCAATCCGAACCCAACCCGAAAATTTTCGTGTCAACTCGAACCCAGCCCATTTCAACTTGTGATTATTTTTTTCATTAATAATTCATCTAAAAACCTATGATATTTTTTATATTCAATTTAAATTTTAATAAAAAATCAACTTATACCAAGATTTTCAAAAAAATCAACTTATCCTAAAATTTAGAAAACATGTCAACCTTATGTTCCAATAGCCTATATTTTGTATCATGAAGTAATTTGATAATTAGACTTCATGTAATTTTCTATACAACATCAACAATAATAATATTTAGTTCATTACAAACGAATCTAAAATTAAACTATTTAAAACTCAATGCAAATCATTAATTTAAAAATGCAAAAATAACATGTTCCAACTTCTAATTTCAAATATATCTCTTTATTGTCATTTTCTTCTTCCAATTGAGATTTGGTCAATCCAATAAGTATGCAAAAGTATTAATTCATAAAACATATGAATCGGGTTGGCTTGGGTTGTATCAATTTGGTGGATTATTTGATAAAATTATCATGTTTATCATGTAACCTGAACCAACCCAATATTTTCGTGTTGCTTATTGTACCAGACCCAACCCAATAACATCGTGTCGATATGTCATATCGTGTTATCGTATCGTGTCCAAAATTATCACCCCTAGAGTTGGTGCCTATGCAAAATCAGAAAAAATAGTAAAAGGCCAGAGAAATCTAAAGACCATCAGAACAGCTTGCATTTTGATTATCGGCAGCAGTATCTAACTGAAAAGCTGAAAACAAAGTGAAAATTCCTACCATGACCGACGTGAATGCCGACGGTATGCAAAATATGAGACGCGTGAGCACCACAGCAAAGCGCAACCAAAGTCCAAGCGAACGCCACCCTGTTCCTACTCTTCACCAGCAACGCCTCCTTCTTCTCCACTGTCTCCCTCCACTTCCGCACCTTTGCCTCCACCCCCATCCCCGACACCCTCCGCCGCGCATCGAAACCGGTCGCTGATAATCTCCCAGCCAACTCCTCCGCCACTCCGGAGAAATCTTCTCCAACTCCTTCCTTCAGCTTGATCGCGGCAGTCTCAGTCAGCATGTTGACCACTGCCGAGTCAACGCGCTCGTCGCCGGAGAGGATAGACTTGACACGTGTCACGCACGCGCCGCACATCATTCCAGACACGTCAAGCAAGACAGTAGAATTAGACTCTTCCTGAGTTGCCTCATCCTGCAGTTGTAGCTTGCTAGCTGATTCAAACTCGACGGCTTTCGAGGAAATGCGGGTAACGGTACGCAATTTCGGCGAATGTCGTGGAAGCAAAGGGCGTCGTCTGTAGTGGAGAGGGAGGAACTCATGGCGGCGATGGAGAGATAAGTTGTTGGGTGAGAGAGAGAAACGGAGGAGACTGGTGGTGGACATGGCTCCGGAGAGAGATAGAAGAGAGAGAAACGACGCCGGTGAAATGAGTGCGCGTGAATTTGAGCATAGGATTTTGGGGCACGTGCGACATGTGGTGCGTGTGGGATAAGGTCAAACGTGGAATTTGACAATTGGTTATTATAGGGTCCCAGCTCAGCAATGAATAACATGTGATTCTATTTGGGGGAAGTGAGGTTTCTGATTTTTTTATCATTTTTTGTGGTTAGGTAGATTTAAAATAAGATTTTTAATTGTTGGTAGAGTCTATTTTTTCGGCACGTAAAAATTCTTTAATCGGGCATTGGAATTTGAATATTAATGGAGATCATAAAAATGTTAAATAAAGTAATTTTAAAAAAATTATTAATATATTTGATAGTAATATATTCTGAATATTAATTGTCACGTTTGATTTGGAATGTCAATAATAGTGCAGATTTTAATAGAAGAAGATAAAATAATATATTAATTTATTTGATATAGAAGATTGACCTTACAACTATGTGCAATTATGATCTACCATAATCTCTAATGTATGTTTGATAGGTAGGATTATGTAGATAAAAGATAATATTGCCTTTAATAATTTTTTGTTTAATTATATTATATTTTCTCTCTTTTTTATTTTCTTATCTTTTGCCCACAACTTTTCATGAACATTTTTTTTTTGTTTTTCTAATCAAATTATTTGTATTAATACAATGTTAATTAATGTCCCTTTTGTGACATAATTTGAAAATTTTGAAACTTAATCTACAAACCAAATTTATATTTAGAACGAATACTATACTCATGGTGGTAAATGTATGGGCAAGTGACCAATTACAAAATAAGTATAATTGTAAATTATATTTATAGTTATATAATATCATTAATTACATAAATGATAATCCATGTGAGAATTTATTCTTGCAATAGTAGAAACAAGAATGAAACAAAAAAAAAAGGTGAGAAGGGAAAGCAGCAGAATGAAACCCCGTCACTATGGTGGGTGGTTGGGGATGAATTAAATGATGAGGGCAAAATGAAAATATGGCATACCAATCTAGAGGGCTTTGCTGTAAATTTGTGTAAAGAAAAGTCAGACGGGGATAATCGCACTCTCAATGACGCTACTTGACTCATGCTTAGTAAAGGTTACAGTACCGGGCTAGAGAGATTATGCGAGCCAGCCCGCGTTGTTTGTCTCACGTATCAAACGTGAAATTAGCCCATATTAAGATAGTGAATCATACCTAGTTGAGAGTATCAAACACGCCTCATATGAATTAACCACCATGTCAATGTCCCTTAATTTCTATTGAGGTATTTGATACACATTATTATTTTCTTGTGTTGACAAAATTGCCCTAGGTGAAAAATTCTTGCCAAAGGAGTCCTGAAATGCCTAAATGGAATAAAACGTGAACTTGAAGGATAATTTTGATATTTTCAACCCAATCAAATTTCAAATAGCAGTGAAATTACATAATCTCATATCCAAAATCACTACTTCAATAACTAGTAATCTCACATATAATGCGGGCTTTAGATAAATTGTGAGCAGGCCGGCAAATTTCATATTGCATATCAAACAAGACCCTACATTAGAAGCCATAATTAATGTTAATATCTCAAATCAAACGTACCCGATATATGTAGATATAGTTAAGACCAAAATAGAGATTCAAACTCTGCCCACTCTTCTATGAACCTACCTCATTGTTGTTCGATACCTAGACACTCTCATGTGCTTATCATTTTACTTGTTTTGAATGATTAATGTTCTCAATAATATAATTTTTATATTTATATATTTAAAGTTTGAAATTTGATATTTGAATTATAACAAATTCTTAATGTTCATATATGTATTTATATATATTGCAAAAATAACCTTCCTCTTTTTTTATGTAAACATTATAAGAATAAAGATCAACCTTGTCTTGTAAATATAAGCACATGCAATCTTAACTGGTTGAATAGGCTTAGAATGGTCAATGAAAATAAGGTAAAGTGAATGGTAAAATTAAATAATTAAAAAAGCAATACATAGACAATTTAATCATCATATTTATAATTTATCAATATGGACAATTTCACACATATGTTTAAAATTGTATAGGTAATTCTAATATTTTTATATTTAATAATAATTAGTAGCTAGGCCTATATATCTCATTCTTAAATATCATTGGACAAAGGCCATAAACATATCCCCTTTATGCATTTGTCAATTGTTATAAACATTTGCCAGTTGTGTGTTTTTCGACCCGAATATAGATCAATACCGATTTATGTAAACTTTACTCGGTCTTTAGTGGTGCTGCGCTGACGGGACTTGTACTTACGTAAATTATTCAAATGTTTAATATGTTTGTAGTTGAACACGAAAGACCGAATATGATGTAACGAGAAGAGGCAAAGTCGCCATTAGTGCTTATTTCCTTCTTCCTTTCATCAAACACACACACACACACACACACACAATCCTACTTGTCAATGAAGGAAGTGATCGCGCAATTTCCAAAGAATACAAGGCCTGGATCTATAGTTTCACAAAAATGTAGGGGCGAAAGTGAAAATATCTTTATCTTCCACTCATCCAATTTAAATTTCTAGAGGCTTTTCTTTATCCCCATCAAATTTGCTTGCTCGACGCTTCCCTGCAGCAAAAAATGGATTCTTGCTTCTTCGCGAAGCACTCCTCAGCAGACGAGCAAAACTCTTCTGCTAAAAACCCAGCTTCACATTTTCTAATATTGCCACTTTCTTACCCCACTTTCAATTTTATTCGCAGCAACCAATTTTTCAGACAACCTGTAAATTTGAACCCCAGCTTCCCGTTGCTGATGGAAACTTCCAACGTTGTTCGTGAAGTGCAAAAATCCGTTGCTTCTAATGTCGATAGATGTCTCAAAATGCTGGATAACTTCAGGTCCCGAAATGGGTTTCTCGATAAAATAATGTCCTTTTCTTCTTATCTTCAAAATGGCTGCCAGGTATTCTTTACATCTCTGTTTGTACAATGAATTCAAATACGTGTGAAATGAGTTTGTTTTCTTGTAGAGGTGAACTGTTTTGGTAGTAAAAGACTATGAGAATTGAGAACTGTGGAATTCCTGCTGACTGGCAATTGTAACTAATAGTTGATTTTGGAAGGCATGTCCTCTTTGTTGCAGAGCCAAACTTTCTAACTTGCTATACTATTTATCCTGCAGCATTAATATTGTTGTTCAAATACTTTCTAGCTAAAAATGGCTAAATTGTTTGTTTGCTTAATATATTCAGAAAAATTCAAGTTCACTAGTAGTCAATAGTTAACACTCCAGAACACTAAGACTTCTCTTTGAGTCATGAAATTTTTTTAGATTGGATTGCAGTCCTCTGTTCAATGTTGGTGTGCATTTTTTATAGTCTTGCAGAGTAGCAGCTGGTATTAGATACTGCCATTACTTTAGAGTATCTTCTTCCTTCAATTTAATTTCTGACAGTAGTATGGTATTGGTTGTTGACAAAGGTTTGAGAGTTTAGGAGATGTGGGAAAGGAGACTTTATGCTTATACAGCAATTTTATGCATAAAGAACAATGGGATCATCTATGTGCTACTTATAAGTACTAAGTAGGCATGTCAGTTTATGATTAGGGCTCAGCACCTTTTGTAAATGCGAGAACTACTTACATCCAATACCATTTCTTAGAGGCAGAAGCTGACACGTATATGAACTTCATGCAGGTTGCTACAACTACTCAAAGTACCACTGTTTTCTTCTTTCTTTGAACTGGACTTGAGGTGTCTTCTATGTGTGGTTCTGACCCAGTTATGCCTATTTGTGAACATTAGTAGCTAGAGTCGAATAATGAGTGGGTCTAAGAGTTTTGGTGTCTGTCGCGGATAGGGTTGCAGCAAAGGAAAAAATCCTTATATTGTGTTTTGTTGGTTCTTTCGTGGTGATGTGAGCTGCATAAATTTGCTTATTTTTGTTTTCACTTTTTTGTTCAGTTCTTGATTACTCTGTCTTAGTAACTAAATGAGTGATGTTGAGCCAAAAGATTGAAAAGATAACGAAGCTTACCCTAAATGATAATTGTATGCTGTTCTGTATTGCAATGTAGATGTCAAAAAAGTATTCTCGACAACCATTTACTGTCTTATATTTAATATTCCCTACCTATTTCAACTGCTTAGATGGAATGGACAATTAGAAAAGGGATTTACACTCATGGTTTAGTCTGGGAGGTCACCCTCTTTTGAGCAGAATAGTTAAAGAAAAACCATAGTATGGGACAAGACACTGTAGCCTTGTCTCTTGATTCTTATTCTGGGAAGATATTTGTAATAATATAGAACCATTGGAGGCTATGCTGATCTATGCTGTATAAAAGTGATCTTGAGCTTATATATCTTTACAGTGATTGTTTTTGTTTTTAGCTTGATTAACCCGCACTTGAACATTCTTCTTTTCAGATTACACGCCGAAACCACCAGAATTTGGTTATGCTGCGCAGTTCAAATTTTGCTGCCATTTTACCAGGTGATTCAGTGGCAGGAGGTGTGGTGGCTAATGGGATTTTGAATTTCTTAAACATCTACAACACTTTGTTGGTTGTGAGGCTTGTTTTAACTTGGTTCCCTAATGCTCCTCCAGCAGTTGTCAGTCCCCTCAGGTATGAACAAACCTTTGGTATTTCTTTGGATTGGATCTTTCGCAGGAAAACCTGCCTGTTATGTCAACCTGGCAGTTCCCAGACAAAATCTTCAATACACTTATATCTGAAGAAACATATAGAATTCTGACATGGAATTTACTACTTTCAGCACTTTATGCGACCCATACTTGAACATATTCCGAGGAATCATTCCACCACTTGGAGGGACTCTGGATCTTTCACCTATACTCGCATTTCTTGTTTTAAATGCCTTCACAGGCACAGCTGCAGCACTGCCTGCTGAACTTCCATCCACAGAAGTACGTAAAGATATCCCACCTCATACAACAACGTCTCACCTCACCACATCAGAGAAGAAATGGATCAGGAGGCTCTCCGGCAACAAGCCAAAAAGATCTAGTGGTGAAATATAAGTTTGTCCCTTCCTTTTTGACCTTTTACTTATCAAAGTTATAAAGTATCATATTCTTTTTAAATATACTGGTTACTTGGAATTCTATTACAGTAACTAAGTTATGATGTGTAAATTCATATTTGATTCTTATGATTTGGTCGCTTTGTTCTTTTCTTTTCATTTTTGTTGGTTGATCTATAAGAGAATATCTAGTTTTCATAATTTAGTGGGATTTTACCAAATTATAGACAAACACACTCGATTCTCTTTTCCACTTTATTTTTTACTTTCAGTCTGAGAATTGAACTTAATTAATGCTGCCAGAATCAGATTCCCTATACATTTGCACCACTAGTAGTTCTGACAGATAAAGAACGCTTCTCTAATCTGTCTACAGTCTACTTGTTCTTATCTTCAAACTCCAAATGTCCACAGCTTGTTTTACAAGCCCTGAGCCCCTTAACCTTCCAGACTAAATAATCTTTGTCCATATAAAGATGACAAACTCAATACAATATCACAACTTAAAGAAACAGTGAAAAGAATGTTTGCCTGCTCAAGTGATCTATTTTATCTTTCCATGATTCATTCCATGTGAAAGTCACATTTGAAACACTCAGGCCTCTGAAAAAGGTCCTCTGAATGGAGCAAGGAACAAGATGGTGGGGTGGCAGGGTTTCATCTCATGACAAGAGGCTTTTGGCCATAGGTTTTGCTATTCTTGCTGTACTTTCTCCACTCTATATTGATCGCATGTCAACGCCTGAGCCGGAGTTAGAAGAACCCTTAGACTTTTCTTCCTACCTGCCCCTTCTGCTGCTGGTTTTGATAATGGCCATTGCTATTTCGGGTTGTTTAGAGCGTGGATTTACCAGGTTCGATCCTTACTGGATTCATCGGGTTGGTGGCTCTTCAACAGGGATTATAATTGTTTTAGTTGTCCTTTCCTTGGTTTTGAAGTGTAAATCCTGTAAAGAAAACTGAGCTCACGGGTTGTGATTTTCACCAGAAAACTGTAGGATTCGGGTGAAATAAGTTCCAATGGTTTGTGAAAGTGCAAAGTTTTGCAGCTTTAATAGTTGATCTTTTCAGCATCTCCATTCTGCTCTCGTGCACACACACACACACACGTATATATATATGTATGTATGTATATATTCACATTTTGAGCATGTGCCATATATAATACTCTATGACTGAGAAGTAGGAATGCAGAGAAAAAATGGGAATGCTTGCACCGAGGGGAAAACATAGGCTACAGTTCTTTTTTTTTTTTGTCATTTATCCACAACAAAATCAAATATGGAATGACTTTATCTAAATATATTTTTCTTCCATAAAATATTGTAAAAAAATTCTAGTGATTACTATGCACATACATATTTCAATCATAATACTAATATAATAAACCATATACTAAAACCAAAAATTTCATATGATGCTATTAATCAGACAAAAAATTACATGAAAAGATATTAACGGAATAAAACAAGTCTTCTGAAGATCAAGCTAAGACATGTTTTATCTCAACCTGATTCCAGGGAAAAAGTATTTTCTGTTGCATTAAGCACTAGGTCGGTGACAATAATGAGTAAATGCCATATGTGATTCCTGAGAAAGTGTTTCCAAATTGTTGAGGGAAAAAAAACTAATGCTGTCAAAAAAGCAAGAGGACTTTATCCTGAAATTTTACATTTTAAAATCTATCAGATTGTTAAACTTGGGTACAAATTGGCGCGAGGGGCGAATAGCGTAGCAACACTTCCTCAGGTTCAAGCAAGTTAACATGATCCAGTAATGGAGTCAAGTTTAACCCAATTATCCTCACAAGTGGATTGGAATGCCCTCTCACAAATACATTTGTGATCTGCAGCAGAAACATAGCATGGATACACAATTAAACATAATCTATCAATCTAGTGCATTGAAAAGTGATACAATGAGATACATCAAACCATTGAAGATAGACTGAAAACATAAAACAGAGGACCATAAGTGAGATTCTTGATTAATGGGACAAGGGCATACCTGCCTACAACCAAAAACCTTGAGCAGCTTCAGTGATGGGCAACTATCAACAATCAGCCCTAGAGCCTCATTGCTAATTCTGCGACACCATGATATATCCAAACTTACCAACTTTCTTGAACGTTTAGCAAGGGACAAAGCAGTGTTGGCTCCGACCTGCTAAATATCACTAGTTAGTTACAAGCGTAAAAAAAAAAAAAAATCAGAGAACAAGCAGACCATGAAGAAGAAGAAGAGAAAGCAAGATCAGAAAAAGTCAAAAGAAGCAGGATTATTTGCGGTACCTTTGTCATATTATTCAGTAAAAGTTCAGTCAAGGATTCTCCAGAGCTTTCTAGAAATGCTGCCATAGCTTCATCACTAACATGCAGGAGAAAAGACATATTGTATTACTATTATGGAAAAGAAGCTTCACATGCCTGAGAATTGCTAACAAAAGTAAATAATAGAAGTAAATGAGATAAATAGTTCCCAAATAAAATGAATAGTAAAGATACACAGAGAAATCTCCACAGGTTGCACGAATAACTGATATATTCATTATGAGAGTTTTGAAGGACCTCATTCTTTCATTTATGCAGAAAGTTGCTAAGAATTTAGATTTTAACAAAAGAATTCAATAAAGGAAACTTATACTCTAATTTTCATCTCGTGTGCTATATAAAGCAACAAAAACTTGGCATTCCAGCTAAACAAATTGATATAGTTCTGACTGAGGCAACTTCCACAGAACCTTCAGCTATCATTAACTAATCAAGAACAGAAGTGTCTTAATTGCGGGAAAATTCCTCTGCTGCAAAACATAATTCTAGCTTTTAATGCTTCAGAATTTGTCAGATTATTATGTAACAACTAACAATCCCAATAGAAAAGGGACACAAAAAAGAGGCCAGGCAGGAAGAAAAGGATTTGTGATCCTAAAACAATTTGCCCAACTATAAATGTTAACATGATCAAGTCAAGCCCACTTCATTGTCAGACCAATATGTATTACATAGTTTATCAAACATTCAAACAAATATGATGCAATTGCCTTGTTATTTCCTCATTGCATGCTTCCACTGTTAGTTTATAATCATGCAAGAATCTAACTCCATGAAACTGCAGATTTTACATGAAGTAAGCTGAAAATGGGGAATTAATAGAAACCTGAAACCATTGCGGCAAAGTTTGAGCTTTTGAATAGATTTACAACCATTGGCCAGGTACTCCATTCCTAGATCTGTCAAGTTATGCAGGTTTGAAATGTTCAGTGAACGTAAATCAGTGCAGTTGCTACCAATTGTTTTGAGAGAGCAATCAGTCAGTTCCCTGCAGTAAGTATGAAGTAGACAACAATTAGAACCTACCAAATGTATATAGATCAGCTAGAGGTACCAATCAGATCAACTTACAGGCAATCAGCCAAATCAAGCTCCTTAATACTTTGTCCGCACAAAGTAATCAATTCACTGACAAATTGATCAGTTATGCTACGTATACCAGCAACTGACAACACCTCCAAATATTTAAACTTCTTAAAAGCAGGTAGAATCAGCATTGCTTTTATTTTCTGGCAATAATCTATATACAGCTCCTTCAAATTTGATCCCAAAGAATCAGCAATAAAGTTGATGGCGTCACAGGTCAGAAGGGTGCACTGACCCAAGTTAATAGACTGCAGTGCAGGTGCTGACATAACAAGGTCTCTAAGCCCACCGTCTGATAAACGGCAAGCACCTCTAAGGGACACAATAGCTAAACTAGTAAACTTAGTTGAGGCCAATGTATCCCTGAATGCAAAATCAAGCATGCATTGCCCACACAGATCAAGTTGAAGCACCTGCATCCATATTGCATTATTTAAGTTTGCTTCACCACAATAATCATATAAAGATTAGCAGTAAAAGAAAAAACCATAATGTGATCAACCCTATCTTGACTTCCTGCTCATTCCAGCAGGAGGAGAAAAATAAAAAAAAAATAAAAAAAAAATATATATATATATAAACCGAACAAATTAAAACAACAAAACCACACATAAATTCAAATAGGGAGGAGGTACACATAGAGTTCAACCCCGGTCCCAACTTTTTGAGCTCATGATTTGAGAAAATTATGCAAATGCTAAAATGAACACTAACATCATCGGCAGCTTCTGCATTTTCACTCAATCTCAGTCCCCTATTCATAGAGAACTTTAGGTTCTTCTATTACTGAATTAATCACAGAGGAAAATAATTAGGATATTTAAATTTGAGTACGCTTAGGCCATCAATAAATCTAATACTTAAAATTTGAGTACACTTAAGCCATGAATAAATCAAATACTTAGTAAAATATATGGCATACATGCCAATAACAATGATGATAGCACAACAGCCTGTAATTGTATTCCACTCAGAGATTTTGCGTTTTTCGACCGTCAACATATATATAAGTCTCCATCCTTGAGAGACCAATTGGCAGACCGGAGCCTATACATGAAAAAAATGAACATTGGTGACTACCAATTACAGCATATAAAGTGTAATTCTATCATGAAGAGTCAGGCATATAGAGTAGTGACGAATTACCTAAGGACATTGACAACCTCAGAGGAGAGACATAACATACTTTTCCACACCGCGAGTCAAGTATAAATATAAGATGAGAATAACTACTATGTTCACAAACACATAGGAATATAACAATTGCATCTATTACCCTATAGAAGCTTCTTTAGCACAATAACTCACAACATTTATAAGCATAAGACGAAAGCGAAAATAGGTTACCCTCAAATCTTTTGTCTGACAATTTCCTAATGTCTGCGGAAATTGTTTTTCAGTTAGCCATGAGCAATTCTTTATGCGTATCTCAGTTGGACATCCTTTTACAAGAAGGTCCAGGATATGAACATTCATTTTACTCATATCACACAACATGTCAGTTAGCCTTCTACGGAGGTTATCTGGAAGCAATTCAAGTGACACTAGTCCCTCTGCATTTTGCGCAAGAGCTTTCAGTGATAGATCCAGCAGTGAAGGAACCAAGGGTGCAGTAATGCTTCGATCCAGATTCTTTTCTGAGGGTTTCCACTCAATCAACTGCTGAGTTGCTCTCTTTGAAGTTCTTTCTCTTACCATCTTAAGAGCATTGGAAAAAGGGCCAGGAGAAATTCCTAATTGATCAAGAGCTCCTAAGGTAGGTGCTTCTTGTTTCTGACTAGAGAGCTCGTTTGCACCACTCTTGTCTGGAAGGTTTACACGTGCAAATCGTTTAGCAGTTTCTTTCCAAGCTTCTCTGGACAATGCCTCTCTGTCTCTTATCGCTCGGTCAGCTTGTCTTAGTGCTCTTTCAACCAATTCAGACCTTGCTACCGGTGCTGCTGGCTGCCATGTTCCAACTTCAACATCTTCCATAGGCTCAGCAGTCCTGATTGATTCATAACTATCAGTCTTCAAATCCAAATCAATTGCACAATTAGCATTAAGTGATAACCAAGAATCAACAACATTAGCCTTCCCCTTTTCTTCCCAAGTATATCTCCTCTCACCGCCAGTCATTAAACTACTTTCACCACCAACACTATCCACATTCGTTATTCCCAATCCAAGGCTCAAATTTTCCGTCCTTTCATAAGGCATCCCCGATTCTATTTGTTTACCCTTTACATTATAACCTATAATTTCCACCTCATCATCACTATCATCTGATCCAATGTCAATAATCTCCACCTTGTTCTCATTCATCAGGGGCCCTTGAGTATATTCTGAACTGGCCTTCTCCGTCCCACCATCCTGTGTTCCATCCACTGGAACGTTAAGATCAAAAACGAAACCTTTCGACTCTTCCTCATTGCCAAAAATCATATCAAAATTTATATCAAAGTCCCACATGTTGGACTCCTTCAGCCCACCAAGACTTGGACCATCAAGAATATGAGGAACTATATTTCCCAAATGGTCTCCACTTTTATCCACTTGTGCAGAATCCATCCCTCCATTCTCAACAAAATCTTTCTCACCTTCAATTCTCTCTAAAGCGCCACAACTCTCATAAATTCCATCGAAGAACCTAACTTTCTTTAATACCAAGTTTTCACTTCCCCTTTCAAGAGTCTCATTGACCCTCTTCATTCCAACAAATCTCACGACTGATCACCACTCTTCCCTGAAAGTCAGGACTGAAACTTAATCCACAACCCTACAAAATTTTAGGGGTTTTCTTTAAGTGAAAGAGGGAGGAAAAAATAAATAACAAACTTGGCTTTTGATGATTGAAAAGAGAACGAACGTCAAGAATAACACATAAAAGAATAGGACCAAACCCACAAAGAATTTCAGGGCTTTACTCAAAAATCAAAGACAAACAAAGAATCCTTGGTTTTACGAGAAAGAGTAAAGTTCTAATCTTCCCTCAACAGGAAGACCAATCAAATTTAAAATAACAAAAAAAAGCATAACCCAAAATTCAAACCAAAAAATTAAC
This sequence comes from Jacaranda mimosifolia, assembly GCA_018894105.1. Lineage (NCBI taxonomy): Eukaryota > Viridiplantae > Streptophyta > Magnoliopsida > Lamiales > Bignoniaceae > Jacaranda > Jacaranda mimosifolia. The sequence goes on from CM032127.1 coordinate 1,004,888, forward strand.
GAAATAAAAAGATGGAGAATCAAGCGGATCATAAAAGAGTAGTGGTGATGATAAAGAGGATTTGAAGCGAGTAAACAAAATGGTCTTACGATCATTTGTAGGGGTTCCGTGGGGGCATTTAGGTAATGTGAGAGTGAAAATACTTCGGCTGATAATTTCAATAAAAAATGCAATAGCCGTATATATTGGAGAATCTGAATTCATTGACGAAGACTTGTGTTTGAGACTGGAAACTCAAAGCTAAAGCCGACGACACAGGGATTCAGATTTCGGTAGAAAGAGAGAATTTTTATTGTCGAACTGCCAGTTAAGGGAGGTGACCCTGTTTCTTGCTTTGCATATCACACACATATGTGTGTATAAGTGTGTGTATAAGTCTCCCCCCCGCCCCCCCCCCGCCACGTGTGTGTATAAGTCTCCCAAATAATTAATTGCCTTTTGTATGCTCCATTCTTGCATTTGTATTTTGTAGTATTTATATTTGAAAAAAGAAAAATATCTTCAAATTTATTTTAAAGTTTTATTTAAAGATGTTTTTCTTTTTGTTTTCATGCTCTTTAATTAAGTAATTAAAAATCCATTTATTCAATTACCTTTTTACCCTTTGCATAAATATTTATTTATATTTGAAAAAAGAAAAATATCTTCAAATTTATTTTAAAGTTTTATTTAAAGATGTTTTTCTTTTTGTTTTCATGCTCTTTAATTAAGTAATTAAAAATCCATTTATTCAATTACCTTTTTACCCTTTGCATAAATATTTAAAATTGTCATAATTAAAAATAATGATTATATGTATTATCATTAATTGTCCTTGTTGTCACATTATTATAATAAATTCAAATTAGATAATTTTATTAGGTGAATCCAACTAAAATTTTGTCGGATATAGATAAATTTATGATGGTTAATGCATTTGGGATGTATTTGTTTTTCTTTTAGGGTTTTAGTAATTTGTTATTATTAAGTAATTATAATCGATATATTACTTTGTAGACAATATTTAAGAGATATTGTGTATGTGCTTTTTTTTATATATATATATAGTAATAATACTTAGTATTAATGGATTTCATTCCTTTTTTATTCTACAAATTAAATTATATTGAATTAAGAAATTATAATTTAATTTATTATGAATCTTATTATAGAAAGAGAAATTATTATTTAATTACTCATTGAATTTTAGTTATTTCAAAATTTATGAAAATTGGGTCCTTATTTGACTAAACCACATTTAAATTCAAAATTGAAGATTGCATATATTAAATATCAATAAATGATATTCTTTTTTAAAAATTGAGTAAATGAGAGGATCTTAGGAAAGTGCCTACTTATTTCTTGAACAAGAGCTTGCCGACATTGTAGAAAACTAATATTGATTATTTGATTTTTTTTCTTTTTGAGAGAACATTACATGAAATTTATATTTTTAATAAGTCAATATTATTATATTCTCAAATCAAGTAAATTTAAGTACAAACTATATAATCAAATGCACATAACATGCACAGCAACGTCCATTCGAGTCGAACACGAGATCTCACACATAATAGGGAAGACTAAAAAGTTTAGGCCCAATTTTTAGATTATAGAGTCTATTAATAATAATGTCTCAAATTATTACCACTTAATTTATATCATTTATTTGTCACATGATTTATATTATAAATTTAAAATTATGAAATGAGTTGGTCAACAATTCATTTTTTTTATTTTTTTATTTTTTGCTTCATCAAATGAGGCCTCATCTCATCTCATGTCACATCATTTGCATGAGCACAAAAGGGGGATGCAATTTTGGTGCAGGCACTTATTCTACTTGAGAAAAGACAACCCAATGACTTTCTAGAATAAGGAAAGCACTTCAAGATCCACTAAAGCAGCCACATTCCTATTCTTTTATTTTTTTAAAAATTATTATTCATAATAATATTAAGAGTAATAATATCTAAGGAAATGGGAATTCAATTGTGGAGTAGAATTATAAGACAAAACTTTCCTAGAAACTTATGTGGTTCTTGGAAACCTTTTCACAAGTTTCCAACTTAGACACCAAGTCAAATTTGTCACATGATGAGTTCATATAATGTTGTCCCATTCCAATTGTTAAGTCCTAGTCATGTTTGGTTTTGCCCACAAATTCAGCTCATTCTTGAATTTTTTTTTTAATAAAAAAAAGATAAATTATTGAGGAAGAGGAAAATCATATAATAAACAAATAAAAGTTTATTCATACATATTACTCATCCCCATTGTCTCATACGGCTAAATGTGGATTGTAGCATGCACTAATAGACCATATATATTGTGAGGCCAGCTAAGGATTGGCCCCATCACCACTTTCAACTGAAGGGGCTGTTTGGTTTTATTTTTATTTTTAATGTTTATTTCCATCATATCTAAAATGGTGATAGTTAGTTATATGATGTGTTGTGGAAATGAAAATGTATTTGAATGAAATGTTTAGAAACGTAATGATTATGTTGGAAATATAATAATTATGTTGATTTTAATAGATACCGACTGGGTTTTCCGCATTCGAGAGATCAAACACGCCGTCATGGGCCAACAAACTCGAGAGCACCTAAAGCGGTCAGGAAGTGGACCATGGCGGATGCTTCGCAGTTCACCCCATGCCGCAGCCTATTGGCGGCGCGGCACAAGGCGAGAGAGATAGAAATAATAGAATAGAGAGAGAATATATATATATATAGGTTATTAGAAAAAGATATATAAGTTAGTGTTTTGAAAATGGAAATACAAATTATATTGGGTGAAAATGTTTGAAAAGTGATGATTTTTATTTTCGGACTAGTAGAAAATGAAAAAAGTGGGTGTGGAAATAAAACCAAACGGGCTCTTACTACAGGGAAGTCTATCTTTTTCTAATTTATCTTTTCCAAGTCAAAAAAAGATTAGGCAAGCGTTTGGTGCCCTTCTATATGTCACTTTAATATGCCTACTTTTTATACTACTTTCATGTCATTCTTGTTCAGCTGAACATGGAGGCAATTCACCTGTTTACTTTCTTTTATCATTCATGTCCAAAAATAATGCTAAAAAAGTTTGTAGATCAGGGACCAGGGCTATTGATCAAGCTTTATGAACTTGTATTAAAGTGAATTAAAGCCAAGTATTCTTGGAGAGTAGTTGAGTTAGCTGGATGGAAAACTTTCCCACAACTTGACCCAATAGGCTGTCAAGCTTGACTTTTTCTGTGTGAAAATTAAAGTACAATGGTGTCAGCTAGTGAATGTTCATGAGTCATGACAACCTAGTATGAAAAATATATTCAACTATTAATCTTTGCACACAATATTGAATAATTCAAACTGATAAAGAGAGGGCTGTAGGAGACATCTAACAAGGAATTCCAAGAACTGTAGAATATGAGAAGCTGCTTATCCAAAAAGTCATAATAATATCAACTACACGAAATTAAATTCCAAATGCAGAAGCCAATGCAATCAAACCTGTAGCTGCAATTGACCAAAGATGAAAGGTTCTGGACAAAGCTATTGCACCATTACAATCATCATTGGCACCACTAAAGCATCCGGGCCGGCTTATCTTGGCGACATGTCCTTCTAAGACAAAACTGCTGTTTGATTTTCCATTGCTGAACAGCACACACCAAAAATAGGGACCGCCACCATTTGAGCCACTCACAGCAGCACCCACCTCTGAGTGGTTCTTGCTGTGAAGTATTTCGATGCTCTTTTCATTTTTCATCAGAATATCTGAAAATGCTACAGTTGGCTTGATATATTCAGACTGGCATCCGAGTAGACGGCCGGTGATTGGAGTAAGGGTTGAGGCCTCAACGCCGCAGTTGGGAGCAAAAGTTTCGGCAAACTCAGAGTCAGCTGGTCTCTTGGCATTTGGCCCGCCGACAGCACTACAGTCACCTTGAAATGCTTTAATGTATTGGAGAGCAATGCATGCGAGGCCCGGGTTGCTGTACAAGGATGACGATTTACTTGCGGTTCTATTACTGTTGACTGCAGCCACCAGCTCGTCTGCAGGGTTATCTGTCGCTTTATCTGTGTTTCAGACGTAAAGTAATTTTGTAAGAGCCCATGAGAACCAAAATAGAAAGGTTAGGGAAATAAATAGACAGGGATTACAAATTCAATCATAAGAAATGAATTGGCCACAAGCTTTCATGTTCATTGCCTATTTCACTGGTTTTTAACTATCTTTTATTTTGATCTTTTACTCCTTGCTTGTGGGTGAGTTTCTTATGTTCGCCCACAGTATACCTGCAGATGATAAAGACTTTGATGCCCTTATACTATCATACAAAGTTATGAGCCATATGTATAACACATGATCAACTTTGTTGCTATATATATGACAGGTGATTAACTTAATAGTAAAGTGCATAAAAGATTACTAATCCAAGTTTATAATGACTGGCTACCATATTTTGAAATGATATCAAACACTTATCAAATAAAGAAACAGAAGATAAGAAACATCCCCATTTCCAATGGAAAATCCTTCTCTTGGGCTGCTATACATTCACTCAACAATATTCGACTAGTTATGCTATTCGGAACTGCATATTGGAATTGGATAGCTAAAAGTAATAGGCATTGTGAGGTGTAACCAGCCAGTGCACTTTACAGAAACTGAAAATAAACATAAGAATTGCAAGCACAAAGCTAAAGCTCTTAAAACAATCCCAGTAGGTATTTTAATCCAGAAGGAGCATTCATTTGATAAACCAAGAATATCAGGATGACGTTAAATGCAACTAAATCTTAAATGTGAAGTGGGGTTAAGGTTGCCCCATCTAACTCATTAAAACAAATTTTGGCACATTGATGTCAACCACACGGAGCGAAACAAATTGGAATATGTACAAACAGATAATAGTTTACAGAACAATGAATTCACATTTACTATGGAATCATCAGCCAAATAGCATGTAGTGGCTTCTGGTAGAAAGAAAATGAACCAATCTACAACACCATTTCGAAAACTGAAAAATTGGAGCACAGAAGAATCATTACAAGCTAGCATATAAGACTAGTAGAAAAGGTAAGAAAAAAAAACTCCATAAAAGCAAAATCCCAACTAAATTTCCTTTGTTATATTCAACTTTCAAAGATATTGGCAATCCACAATGGATCATGCCATAGATATCTTCAATTTTCGACCGCAATGACTAGCTGTAAAAGCCTTTTATTGTATAGAGACTACAAGATCCCAACAGCAAATATCTGCAGAAGCACAGACAATCAAACTATCCATCTAGAGATCTATCTCCAAATCAATAAAGAAATCCAAGCAAAGCTCATAACTTGACTCCCATAACTACCACCCCTTTCACTATTCAACTACCAATTGCAGAGAAAGACAAAACAACTCAAGTATTAATCCTCTAATCATTCAAGAAACAGTCATAGAGATACTAACAGTACCAAATTAAGACCTCATACAATGATCAAGAAACCAGTAACAATAAATAAGCATAAGGAAAACCCAAGTTCTTAACAGATCAAGCAACCACATTAACACTGTATTCTCTATATATTTCACACCCCTTTTAAACTAATCACAGACATTGCAACAAATAATCAAGAAGCCTACAAATGAAAATGCTGTACAAGAATTTCTTGAAATAAAAGAAGTGTATGAGTAAAGAATCTGACTCTGAACACTGGCAGAAGCTGAAATGAAGAGAATGCAAAGAAGAAGAATCCATATGCTGTCTGCCATTGCTGTAATGTAGAGAGAAAGAGAGAGCAGTTGAAGAAAGGTTTGCTTGAAAGGAACGAAGAGTAGAACTGAGAGTTCTTTTAAGTTTTCTCTGTTTGCTTCGATCTGACAGTCTAACTAAAATAGGCACCGACAACACCTGCAATAGCTGGGAGGCCACCACTTTTTTCAATTTGCTCCCTCAAGTTAATGGAATATTGAAACTTGGCCCTTAATAATGTTAAATTATATTTTCACCCACATATTTTTCTATATTTGTTACACTAACGGCAAAAGGAAATATATTGTTATTTCTTCAAGGGTAGATTTGTAACTTGAAGTTTAAAAATTACGAGGCCGGGGAAGGAATGGATAAGATTTCAACTGCCTGGTCGCCAGTAATTTGCCCCGCAAAATGACCACCACCGCCGTCGCCGTTGCCGTTGCCACCGCCTCCGTGCAAGGTGGCACCTGTCACTTCGCTCCAGTTCTCTCTTTTTCGCGCGCCTCAAGCTTGATGGTTGAGCCAGTTCGGCGCACTTTTAGCTCTAGAGTGAGATGCGCATCGTTTCCAGAGAGGAGGCGGGAGAGCAGACGATTGGTGTCCTTGTCGCTTGCTTTTCTCCATTTCGTCTCTCTATCTAAAGGTAAGCCTTTTGCTCGCGGAGTGCAATATTCACATCCAAGAATTGCCTTTGAGGAAAAAAAAAAGTGGAAAACTTCATTCACAAGTTCATAAATTCTTGTTTATTGTTGTACTGAACGCCGTATTTGGATTTTGGACTGCAATAGTGTGAACTTCCGCATATGATGCGAGTATATACGTTCTGTATGTATGTATACATTGAATAGTGATTGCGTCTGGAAGAAAATAAGCATGTAGTTGAGCAGAAAAATTAGTTCATGAGCCAGAAATTACGTATTACCTTGATTTAATCTTGATTAGTTTATCACGGAAATTTTCAATCAAAGCAGAATGCGAGTGTAGCGCAGTTTTGGGATTTCGACTTGTGTATCTTGCTTTGGTTTTACTTATTTGTTTTTGTTCTGCTTACATCATAGTTATGGTCGGAATTTTGGAGTAACTGCAGTTTTCTTGATTATACATTTTTCCATGTTCTGATGAGATTTTTTTCATAGCTGCAGATGCAATGAGCGCCAGCATTTTTGACAAATATGTGAAAAAGTATGTAAGAGTCTTTTTTTTTTTTATTCTATGTTTGTAATGTGCAGTCCTGGTATTTTGATATCTGCTTTTAGATGCTGGACATTGTGATAAATGCAGCTAGCTACTTTAGTTTATTGATCAACGGCCAGCAGGAACTCAGTCAATTATAATATGCTAGTTACGACCAGAATTAGTCGTGAACGTGCATGGAATTACCTAAGACAAAAAAGAACAGATATGAGTTTGATATTACCGGTGTTCTGTGGAATTTAAAGTTTTTTAGTGTTTAGATTAGTTAGGCCACCTTAATGGGCATTTATGTTGCCGTACTATTTTGATTTTGGTGTGAGTATTGAGGCTTGTATTTCTACCGGCATCTACTTCACCTGATTCACCATTAGTCTGAAAGTTTTGCTGCATATTCTCACTTTCTTGTTCAAGAAGCCTCGAGTCAAGTTAGTGAATGTGGCGTATAATAATATTCTTATGCTGTGATCAGAATGGAGAGCACATGGTTGTTTCATCTTTTGATAAATTTTCCCCATTCTGTGAAATTGATGTGGTGATGTTTTCCTTCAATACCTTGTTGATTTCTCAGTTCTTGCTTTAGCTGGAAATTGCATTTGCATCTTGGCCACTGCTTGGTGGGTAGTTTTCATTATTGTGTATAATTCTTCTTTTCTGGTCACAAACTTTTATATAGGAAAAAGCTTGATCCGCTAGAGGCTTATGTACCAGCTGTTATATTGACTGAGCTGCAGATTAAGGAATTAGGTAATGCTTCTTGATCGACTTATTTAATAACTTATTTGGGTAACAGTGCTGATCCAAATATTAGGTGGGAAGGCAGGAGGGACCCTTAACGCCTTTGTTTTTTTTTTTTTTCTTTTGTTGGAGATGCAAATGAGTGAGTTTATTCTGCTGTACCATGTGGTGTTTATAAACATTTGCTACTATATTGTGGCTGTACGGAATGCTTCCTGTAGAAAGCACCATTCTTTTAGTAATTATAAGACATTATCTCACCGTAACTAGTGTTTATGCCCCAGAATGTACTGGATTGCACATGATAGTTGCTATTATTTTCTGGCCGTGACCTTTTCCAAAATGCTGTTTACAAAAATTCAAAGAACTCTAAGCGAGACTACATGATTCCACTTCTGATGAATATTTGAGTCTTTTCATCTGCTACTGCTGCTCCTACTGTAGGGCAATATCTCGAAGTCGATCGACCTAAATTTGCTGACTGCCGGAATCTTTTAAGATCTGGTCCTGCAGCGTCTTTGCGAGTTAATATTCGAGCAGTAAGTCAATCTTTTTCTGGCAACATTTCTTCTCTTTAATCCACACTTCTGCTAATGAGTTTTCTACACCTGTTGAGATTTAGATATGAAATTATGTAGGTGCATTTCGCAATGTGAAATTAAGAGGGGAGCCTTGGTGAACAGAAACTATACAAATAAATGAGTTAATCCCAATTGCTCCCACTTTTGCTGAGTCCTGCATCTGGGGCTTTTGGCCCAACTAAGATGATCAAAAGTTGGATTTGGCTTTGGCTCAGGACCGTCAAGGGCATGGATGCACTAACTACCTTGGTACCTGATACAACGTTAGCAAAAGGTGCTTGCAATCCTTCGGGTGACTTCCTAGCCCCAGGGGAGAATGTTGAGAGAATAGAGTAGTTCTCGCTCTTTATTGGCCTTGTCCTTCACATTACAAGGAATTTAAAAATTTTAACTTTATCTTTCTTCAACGCTATCCACCTCAAGAACTCAGTGTAGTACTGCATAACTCAGCTGGTCAAAGGAAGAATATAGTAAAAGCAGTAAAAAGGTTAACATTGACCTTGTTAGTAATTTTGCCTAATTTTCACAATTTAGGTGTGCAACAGCTTATTTTGTAATTCTTGGAGATTAAATAGAAGCAGTAGACTAGTTCAATTTCCAATACTGTTATATCTGTATGCTTTATCTGCTAAAAAGATTGTGTAACACTGCTCATGAAGCTTCTTCATGAACAATCTCTCTTAATGTCGTTGTGCAGGTAGCACAATATGCCTCTGATGCTGGGAATGGCAAAGTTGCTTTCGATGAGGTCGATCAGTGTTTAAGGTATCATTTCTACTAGCTTGTGGAGTGAAGTGTTCTATTTTGATATAAAAGAAATATAAAGCATCTTCCTTTACATGAAATGCTTATAAAAGGTGCTCCCTGTATTTTTGTGTTCCTCAAACTTTGACCAGATCAAAACCTAGATGGCTTTATTTAGCTAGTTGTGTATTAATTTGTAGAGCCTTGGAAGAACTTGATTCTCTGCTTTTGCGGGCATCAAGAAATGATTCGAATTCCTCAGTTGAATCAATGAAAGTGAAAGTTGTTACTGCACTCAATGCACTGAACAGGTAATGGCTTACGATTAAGATTCTTGTCTTAGGAAAAGCTTGAAAAGTCGATTGTGAGTCAAAATTTTATATTGTTAGCAAGCTCTGATGATGGTTTTCTACTGCCCAGCCTTCTCAAAACTGTTCCTGCTGAGGTGCTGGACAAGGGGAAGGCTATGGCTGATGCATACTTAAGTCCAGAAGAAGATTCTACGCCTGAAAACCTCGACCCTCGGTTAAAGCAGTTAGAATCAATATTGTGAGTGTCTGCTTTCAAGTTCAAATAATTCTTGCATGATACTAGTTACTTTTGAGCGAGGCCCCGTGGTGGCTTGGAGACAAATGCTGCCTAATTATTTTGGATTTTGTATAGTATTTTTTATCAGTATCACCTCTTATTTACCATATGAGGCCTAAGAAGGTGTTGGCTAAGTTTATTTTAAATATCTTATAAACTTTTACATCTTATAAGATATTTTGAAGTTTATAAAATATTAAATCTTATTTTTAAAATAAATTGTTGAAATATTCAAATAAAATAAATTTTGAAACTTATAAAATATTAATAATGTCAATTTTATAATTAAAATGATTAAAAATAAAGAAACTTGTTAAAATTTTAAAAATAAATTTAGATCTCCTTACTTTTTTTAAAAGAACTTATAAATTTTTAATATTTTATTTTAAGTCTTATAAGCTCTTTTTTTAAAAAAATTATCAAATATTTTTTATCAACTTATAAGCTCACCCAAACACCCTCTAAATCTTGTCCACAGAAATTGTACAAGCCAGTAAAAAATTATGCTGCTTTTCTAGTTCCTTTCCTACTCTCCCCGACATTATTCCATGCTTGAGAAACTTGGGAGTCCCTAATATTATCTCAATCATCAAGAGTGGAAACAGCTGTTCCAACCAGACATTGCTACCCAAGGTGTGGCAGTGCTGTCAAAGCATAAATGGACGAGAATATTACTCCATTATTTGATACTACTCTGCACGACCAAGTTAAACATATTGAATAAATAACAAGTACAAATAATTCTGCAATGTATAAAGAAAGCACGCAGAACAGCAGAGAATTGACATTCAATGGACATAATCAACCAAATTCTGCTTTGGCATAATATAGAAAACGCTAAGTTAAAGGCCAATAAAACTAGCCATGTAATAATAACACGCAGAAGAAATCTACTAGGGCAATCCATGATATTTTTTGTCACAAACATTTGAAGTACTAATAAATCCAAACAAGACAGAACATGCACTATGTACAAGAGGGCACAGCATGCGATTGACACGCTAGTTGTTGACTGAATATAACAGATGTTCTATTGATATCTTCAAATTTCTGTTTGCATCATGTTGGTGCTAAGCTGTTGAAGATGCGTTTCAAGCTCGGGCATGCGGAGCGTAATGTACCCATGCTCAATGGAGATATCTGTCAAGGAGAAAGAAAACTCATATTTTCAGTACATTTACAGGGTTTACCTAGACAATGGAAAGTTTTGGCCTCATATCATGACCGTGTGTGTGTGTGTGTGTGTGTGTGTGTGTGTCCAGTTAGATAGAGACATGATCGATCTCACCTTTGGACAAAAGCGCACATCAAGTGTCTCAAGCATGCTGCACTGCATTATGGCAGTTTCAACGGCTTCCTCATCAATATTACAAGACTAGTATATCCATACATGCATAAACAAAAGAGGGGTTAGAAAACAACATAATAAGAGTGATAGCTTGACAACACAACGCAAAGAAGAGTAAACAAGCCAACAGGGTGGGTACTGAAGTTCGCATTAGACTTTAGAGACCTCAGGTCTGATCCACTGGAACGGATTCCAACTTTTGTCAGTTGAATTCAATTTAGATCCAAGAACGGGTCCAAAGTAGAATCATCATTTTGAAGTCATTTTGGATCCATCAATAATAATTCAAATCATATGTTCAATTCAAAAACAAACATTTCATATATTTGAAATAAGATAAATAGCCTCATAAATAGTGTTATAATAATGTCGGATGGCATCTATATTCAATATATTCCATTTTGGATACACCCAACCTAACTGTGAAGCACCTGGAGCGAAAATAAAATGCATACACAGTCCTCAGACCAGCTTTTCAACCCTCTTTATTGAAGCTAATTTACGATCATACTCAAACAACAGAATTGAAATGATGGGATGATGAATGGATTCAAGTTTCACTAATTAATTACACCTGGCTCAGAAACATCAAGCACTTTGCCTTAACCTTCAGAGTTTATATATAAAGAAGGCTGGTAATACTTTCGGAGTCTGTGGAAGAGGAGGTTGGAAATTCCCCAACGATGCACACTCAGAAGACCACATATCCAAATTTTGCTTATATGTCTTATTAAAAAACCAAAAGAATGATATAAGTTTATTGGATCTATGCTACTCATAGCGATTGAATCTTACAGTACTTGAGAAGTTAGCTTACGCTTCCAGTGTCCACAATTGAAAGCTCCTTTTTCTTTCTGGAATGTCCAAAACTAATATAAGTATCTCATTTCCAAAATTGCATTTTTGTTTCTATATCTAATCTCTCTGTAGCACAAGTACCTCCACTTCTGAACTTCTGAGGTTAAAAATGTGACGCACTTAAAATTCACCTTTACAACTCTCATTTGAAACTCCATCATCCCAATGGCAAAGTTAGAAAGAGAGTAATACTAAAAATGCTCTGCACGCTTGAACATTTGCAATCTCGACTATTACAGTACTTATAAGTCTGATAAAACCATACCTGAAGAAAAAGGCTGGTCAATCTTGGACAGTCGAGCTTCAATATTTCCAATGAGTTGCAATTGCTGAACAATTAGTGCAACATGATCAAGGGAGCGAATATTTAATGACTTAGGATTGGAAGAAAGTGGGATAACACATACCTCAAGTTAAGAAAGAACAAATTGGAACATGATATATCAACTTCCTTCAAGTTTGAAGACAATGAAAGGTTTAATGATGATAAATGCAAACATCCTGCTGTAGGAGGAATAACCACCTTCTTGATATTTGGACAACCAACACAGTTGAGGTTTTGCAACAGGCGGCTGGATTGGTCCATAGGCAGGAGGACATTTTCAGGAGAAGAGTCAAAAGAACCGCAAAAGTTGCCGACATCAGACGGTCTATCACGGTGAAATCCCCAATCCAAGTCATGCATATTAACGCAACCATTCAAGCTGACATGAGTTAAATGTGTACAGCCAGCCAGCAACTCCTCTATTGCCGACTGGCAGAGTGTCCCATAGGACAAGTCTAGTTCACAGAGAGCCAGGAGAGCACCACCTTTATAGAGAGGCTCCAACGATGTGTCACTAAGATACTTGCATGCTTGCAATTTTAGAACCTATAAGATAAGTATAAATCAACATAACAGAAAAGGAATTTTAAAAAGACTTTGCAGGATAATATAACTGATCTCTTTGATTAATTGCCAGAAAACCATGATGCACCCTCTCATCACTATATGATCAAAGTAACGGAAGAAACAACATAGAATCAGCACGAACACTTAAGTATTGGCAACAAATATTTTCGGCTGGCCTAATATCTAAATGCATGAAGAATAGTTATTCATCTGATAAGAGAGAAGGATGCAGATGACAGATGCAACAAAGTACCTTCAAATACAAACAGGAGTCAAAAACAGGCTGCAAATTAACCAAAAAGGTGTAGGACAGATCAAGGTATGTCAGATTGGGAAGGCAGCGTAAGGATGAGAGTCCATCCGGACCAACAGAAGGGCATGACATTAACACCAACGATTCAATAAGTGGACATGAAGATGTTGTAGCAGACAAGCAGTCATCCTTGAGTTGGCTGCACTCGTAGATCATAGAAACACTACAGTTAGACACAATAAAGAACAGACAATCAAGTATCAATTTAAATCTGGCAGGACAAGTTGCTGAACACCCTAGATAATTACTAAGTAAAATCACCTGCAGAAAGATGCATCCAAAGAAGTCAGAAGTGGACAATTGATGAATGCTTCAGACAATACACCACACCCCTTCAATTCAAGTGAAACCATCAGCGGCGCCTCAACATGAAGCACATTCAATTTGGGGCATATGCCCAAATTCAATGACTTAAGACCAACCTGCAACAGATTTATAAACATTTGAACGCATGATGAGCAAATCAAGTGAGACTGAAATACATCTTCAATCGTACCAAACTATGGCTCAGACAAGCATCCCCTACACATAGATAAAATACATTAACTACACAGTGCAAGCAGGATACACAAACATAGAATGTCAAAAGTTCAATTCATCAGTTCTTTTTACAGAAAATTCAGAGTGAAGGTTTTAACGCAGCCTCAAATATAATGACTTCAACCCCAAGACAGGATGAAATAAGGAATCAATAAGAGGATGACTTACAGGTGAAAATGATGCTCTCTCAAGATGATCACAACCATCTAAAGAGACATGCTCAAGGCAAGGGCAGTTGAGTTCAAGAGAAGTTACTGCACGGCAACCACCAAGAGAAAGACTAACTAGAGACGAACTGTAGAAGCTCACTGCTGTCAAACTCTGGGAAAGAGTAATAGCTACAATCAGATATAATGTTGATGATTATATAACACAGCCATGGATATAAGCCATGTTGCATAGGCTCATAGATGATAGATAGGATAACAGGTAGTAAACATTAGTTTAAAAGCTTTCAATGACCTAAGATAAACTTCTTTGTAAATCTCTAGCTACGTTTTGAAACTCAAATTCTCAAAGAGCCCTAAGGTAAACTTTATATATGCCACACCCTTTTTCTGAGTTCTTATCAAACTCAAGAACACCTACTCCATTCTTGCATGAACTAATACATACATTAATTCGCAGTACATATGATGTGCCCACATACGTAAATTTTGATCCTATGCATAATTTAAGTATCAAGAAATTTATCAAAAGTAATCTAAATCCTCCTTCCTGCAAGAGTTGCAGAGGAAACTGGTGATTCATTACAAGATTATTGCCGATTATAATCAAGCTTTGTCAATCCATTAACAATAAAAAGGTATTGCAGATCACAAATAGAATATTTGATAAGTAAAAAGAAAAAAGTTACAATGACAAACCTCACAACTATCAAGAACTAATGACCTCAATACAGGGCAGCCTCCTCCGCTACTGAAAACTTCGCAAATGGAATTCGTCAAGGACTCACATTCAGTAAGGTCTACTTCTTGCAAACAATGGCATTGCAGCGCTAAGGTTGTCAAGCTTTCTTGCTTTTGCAGAACTAATTTCTGCAAGTAAATATAGAAAGTATAGTCATTCCTAGGATTTCAAATTCAGTAACTTCAAAGAATAAAGACATTATCACTTAAGGAGTAAAAATTTTAGGGAAGAAAGCATTCATGAATAAAGGACATACTTTAAGTGCATTCGATGTAATACTGATTCTCTGGAGAGAGGGGCAATTCGAAACCGTAATTGACGACAGCATGCTGCTTCTTAGAGTTAAATCAACAAATCTACAGGGCAGAAGTAAATAGTCATTCACCGCAAAAAGGTCAGATTTAAGGCTCAAAGTGAGAGGGCAGGACATACTTCCGACAGTGTACAAGCCTAATGTTCTTCAGGCGGGGCAGATCCAAAGATACTGATGTTAATAAGCTGCAATTATCAAGCTCAAGAACCTACAATAAATCCATAGGCAACATCAGCAACCTAAGATAATAACTAATCAATCAAATCATAAAATCATGACAATTAGGGAAGGATAATATTCAAGAGGGAGTTTCTAATCGAACCTCAAGCATATAACTAAAAGCTATAGCAACCATTGAAGCAGACGTAATACCCTCACAGCTATGCAGCTTAAGAACTGTCAGCATTGGCAGTCTCACGGACTTCAAAGGATTATCATTTGTTAGATGGCATATACATAAGCACGTATTGAATTTAAGAAAGCAAAAGAAGAGGAGAAAAAAAAGGTGAGAGAGAGAGAGAGAGCGTACTTCAAGGGAGATGTTTGGGCAGTATGAAGCATCAAGAATATGGAGATTTCCACAAGCCATAGCTATTTCTCGTAGTGTCTCATCACTGACACATGAACAATTGGACATATCCAAGGATTCCAACAATGGACATGATGTTGCTGCTGAACGGATTGCAGCATCTGAAAGCTTGTGACAGGAAGCAATATCAAGCTCACGCAAAAGGGGGCAATTGAGAACTGCATGCGGCATGCTACTGCGTTTGAGAGACAATGTCTCAAGCTGGGGGCACCTGATACGAACCATGATTATAACATACTGGAAGAGTGGATAAACATTTGGAATCGAGACTGATAATGATTTAGCACCTGATAGAGACACGGAGCACACGACATTTCACTATTTGAAGATCATGCAATCTATCATGATAAATGGGAATTTCCTGAATGCCATTGCCCAAGGTAGCATCATTGACAGTTAAACTCTTCAGCATGTGGCAATCTGTTAAGGCTTGGAAAAAAGTTTCGCCTAATTGGCCTTTGCCCAGAGTTAAAACCTCAAGATTTCTGCAGCAGATTCATAGAATCAGAAACAATCTAAAGATTACCAAGTTGAAAAAAGTTATCAGGCAAAATTAAAGTAAACTTACCTTAATGAAGAGACTGCTTTCATCACGAGATGATGGATAGCCGGAGTACCATAAACATTCACTGCAGTAGCATTTGGATATCGCTGACACATGTCCTCAACTAAGGAGAAAACGACTAACCAAAGTCAGTTTCTTCATGGAATCAGAAAATTAAGATATGTAGGTAAGAAAGATGAAAGTATTAGCCAACAAAAGGAGAACACTCCCAACATTTCTACAAGCTAACCAGCGTTATGGAGCAAATAGTTTAATTACATTACAGGTGCGAAAACATTGTCATCAAGTACCATACTTAGCACTTCGATCCTTCATTTAAGCATAAATAGTAGATATTTATCCATGTCATACGAAGGAGACAATTTCTCCAAATTATAAATATAGACCAGACAATGTTGAATATCGTGCTTGACACACATGCTTTACACTCCTAGTCAAGCAAAACTTATATAAGCACGATACTAGACTAAGTAGAAAACATGTCAGTCAGACCAACACTCTTGTAAACAAGGTTCAACAGGCTCAAGCCAAACTTAAGTTACTAAAACTGGTTCTGGAAAAGCTCAAAGTCATATATCCTGGTAACACTGTCAAACAAGCCAAAGTTACGTAGCTTAAGTTCTCAAGGTAGTAGCATCTCTTTGTTCAATAAACCAGGTCATTCGCAAAACAAATTCATGTAATATGTATAATCCACAGAGCTTCAAAGCACAACGTGCAGCATGACAGCACACTACATCTTATGCTTCTCACCAATTGTACAATAGTTCCAAGTGAAATGGATATTTTCAAAGCAATTCCAAACAAGTTCATCCGGCATGCTATGTGGCAGCATCTATATCTTTACGTAATTGAATGTTAGCAGTGATAATCAATAACAGGAAGCTGGTAAACAAAATAAGAGCATCTCAATAACACCAGACTCACATTGCTGCGTAGATATGTATAGATTCTCAAAATTCAAGTACCGCCAGAAATCTTCATGAGAACTTGCATCTCTCCACTGCCTGCAAACTCTTGCCGCTCGGCATAGATCAATGTGGTCCAAGAAAGTGAAAACCTACAGCAGATGACAATAAAGAGTCCCATTGTTTCAGAGATATAAAAAGAATTCAGTTTCACATGGGTCATTTATTAGACCTACCATATGCAATAAGTCATCAGTAAGATCCATCCGAACTTCCGAATCATCCATCTTCATAGTATCATCATTGATTCTAGAGTTGTCCCCTGCAACACTAGAATCAGGCAAATCCTCATCATCAGCCTCCTCGTGCAGAGGAGCAAGGTAATGAATTTCATTTTCAAAATTAGTGCCCCAATCCCTGCATAAGAAAGAAAGATCAAGACAAAGGGTCATGGCTTTCCTTAGATGCAGAAGAACCATAACATAATAACCAACATACAGTAAAACAATGGCCCCTGTAAAGCCACTAGTGATGGGATGACAAGAATTCCTAACTGCATACTCTAAAAATTAGGGAAAATTACTAAGAACCCAAAATTGGAGGGACAAGAATTCCTGACTTTCATACTCTAAAAATTAGGGAAAAGCACTAAGAACCCTTAAAATAAATCTTTATGTCCAACTAACTCATTAAAAATTTTGAATCTAAAACTATTTCACCAACTTTTCATTCCCAAAAAACCAACCATTGGGTTCTATGCTAAAATCATCAAGGTACATTGACTAGATTACTATCAGTTTCTTATAGTAGGAATCATGTGTTGGATTTGTTATGGGACATTTGAAAATGCGAAAGAAAAACATTTCAAAAAAGTACAAATTTCCTATACTAAAAAATGAAGGGTAATTTAGCTCAATCAACCTAGCAATGTTAGTGGTAAAATTAGCAGCTGAATTTTTTGGAATGAAAAATTCCTTCAATCGGATTTTGGAAATCAAAAACATTTTGATGGACTTTTTAGGCAAGCATATTTCGTGGGCTTTTTGGTAATTTTCCATAAAAATAACAAGATAATGGGTTTTGGTAATTTTCCATAAAAATAAATACATTGTATCATGAATTATCAAAACTTCCTAAATGATTGATGTTGCTGATAAAAAAGGCGGAAAAGCAAATTCATTTATGATCCCATATGAGATGCTTAAGCAGCCAAGAAATCCAAAGGCGTCTGGGTACCCACGTTTCCTTTTCAACACACTTTAAACTTAATTTCCACGATTACATGGCCACATATAAAAGATTAACCATATCATGGAAGAATTTGTACCCTGGACTTAAATAACAGTTGAAAGAAAAAGTCACAAAAAAAAGTATATAATCGGGGATACAGGTGAAAGCGGCGCAATGATGCATCTTGAGAAACACCCAAACTGGGAAACTACCCATTAGTTTATTACAAAGAGTATGAAACAAGGAACAAACTTGCACAGCCTTCTTCTTGATGTTGCAGACTGCCACAGTTCTCAAACCCAATTACACACATTTTCACAAGTTAGTATTCAAGCTTGACTTCCATTTTCCCCGAAAGACTTGTGTAGAACGCCAGAGCAGCATACAAAATAAAATTAAGGACATTCTACATGCTTCTCAACCTTAGGAAAGAGGCTCATACTCATGGAAGTGATGCACCGAGAAAACTCTGAAAATGGGCTAACTATTAAAGAACATGAAAATTCATTTAATCTCAATAACATACCGAATACCAATCCCTACATATCTTTCATTCCAAAGTATTCAAAAATTACATTGGTCAAACACACAAAATAAATGTGATAGGCATATCCACACCCATGCACACATGCATTGCCGCATTTATATATATATATATATATAGAGAGAGAGAGAGAGAGAGGGCTCACAGAGAAAAGGAATGAACTTTGGGCCGTTTATTCTGTGTATCACGATCGCAGGTCTCTCTTCCCACAGCAACCATTGATGACGATGAAGATGAAGGCTCACTACCCAACCCCAAATTCAAATTAACATCCACTTTCACCCCCTGACTTCCACTACCGCCACTAGCAGCACATCTCAATTCTTCATCACAATTGAACCTTTCATTTTTCTCTGTCCGGATCACTCTCTCACCACTCACCTGTAGCCCTAACCTCTCCCCCTCACCCCCACCATCACCAGCACTACAAAAAGTAGCCCAATAATCGAAATCGGAATCGTCATTCTCCATTTCCTCGCCCTCATTCCCCAAAACGTCCTCCCTCATATGCTCTTTCCCCTTATCACAATAATAACAATTATATAAATCACTACTAGTAGGACTACCTTCCTCTCTTTCTCCAAAGCATAGAAAAGGAAAACACCAAATCTTCATACACTCGACAAAAGCTCCCGACTACTTCACCAACCCTAGCTACCGATTCCACATATTTCACCACAAAAGCCCTAGTTTTCACCACAGAACCCTGCAAGCAACAAAAATGGCAAGCAAAAGATTTTCAGAACGAAATTTATATACAAAAAGTCTTTCTCTCTACCATTCCGCTTCATAATTGTCGACAAACCAGAAAAAAACTTCACAAGCAAATTAATACATACAAAAACCGTACATAGAGTCCAAACAGATCGGATCAAATGAAATAAGAGCAAAGAAGCTCTCTCCTTGAGGATTCCCTCTTCGAAAAGATCAGCGGCAATGGAGATTTTTGGTTGTCTCGTCCTCCACTTTCTCTCTCTTCTTTTTGCCCCCTTCTTCGGCACACACACACTCTGTCTCTGTCTCTCTCTCTCTTCTGCAAAAAAAGGCTTTATCTTTTGTTACTCCTCATGACCGAATAGGTATTCATACGAAGTTTTTGGGATTTTCTAATTTCTTTTTTTATTTCTTTTCCCAAGCAGACGACGTCGTCTTACGCTAAGCTGTTAATTGGGCAGATGGGAACCATCGCCTGGCCCATCATAGGCCCGGTAAGATAGGGTCAGATTTATTACACGTTCGGCCCGCTAATCTTGCTACTGATTCAAAATTAAACGAGTTTTAGGCCCTTTGGGCCGGGCCCAACAACACTCATTGTGCATTTCCTCTCTTTTTCAACATAAAAGTGGAAATAATGCAAGTTAACAGCCATAAGTACAACAAAATTTGATAATGGATGCAAAAATATATGCGTTGCATCGAATCGTTGCTAGCCACAGGCGCACTTGTGCCTCTTTTTTCATCACCTCAATGCCCTCATTCCACATATCAAATTTAGAGTACAGTTTGATCAGTTTATAAGCTTCTCAAAATATCTTACAAAATATTTAGAAAGTATTTGATTTTAATCATTTTATTTGATTCTGTTGAATTTATTTTCTGCATCACCATTTGACTCATGAGCTAACCGTCCACCCCATGGCGCTTATAAGATGCAGCCACCTCAAGCCGACCGTAACTTTTATACGGTGCTTTGTACTGCAAAATATATAAGAAAATAAAGTAAAGTACGCCTCTGCTAACAACTATAGCTTTTAGTCCAGTGATAAGTGTCTGATTTTAATAGATTTTAATTATTTTTATTGTGAAATTGTCCTAAGTGATTGACTTCTGTGAGATAATGAATGAGAAATATAGAAGAAAATATTAACCATGATTTAGGATACTAGATTTAAATGAAAAAAGGTAGTGTGATTTTAATTTGTTTGTTGTGTAATATTTAAATGGGCCTTCCCTAGTTGGTACGGAATAGTATGGAATAATGAGGCTATTGATGATGGATGAAACTATAATGTACCTAGACGTGAAAAAAGGGTAAAACAACTCAATAAGCGCAGCTGTCCCCCTGCCCTCATTCAAACCATCGCCGGAAAAGCATGCTTAATAGCTAATAAAGTTCATAGTTTGTTGGAAATGAAATTTATTTATATACATCCAACTTAGGAAATATTAAACAATACAAATCATATTAAATGTAGATTTTCAATTGAAGTGATATATATTTAATTGAATATAAAGTCTCACTTAATATGAACATAACGAATTTGTTTTGGGGGGGCTTTCAATGAGCTCAGTAGTAAAAAGAACATAGATTGTATGAAATTGGATTATAATTTTTTTGCCTGAAAAAAGATACTCAATAAATGTACTTGAGTTCTCCAATCGAAGTTATGAGGTGGTCACTTTTTTAGTATCTTACTAATGTAGGAAGGGGTGTCACAATTAGTCACTAAGTATTGAGATTTTAGAGATGACTCTAGCCTGTGTAGCATTTTGCCATCCCACATGTACAGTACTTTGTCTCGCATAGTATTTAATTCCCACCATTTCGATTGATAATCAACCTGTTAGATGTAAAAATTGTCTCATAACCAACAAAATGCATCTTAAAATTAGACTATAATCAACTTGTCTGAAATAGATACCCAATTGATGCACATGAGTTATTTGACCAAAACTTATGAGTAGTCACCCATACAATATTTACGTTGATCAGTGGTTAAATTCAATCCATTGAGAGATGGGTGAAGTTGGAGTTCTAGCCTTCATAAAGGCATTTCCAGCTTTTTTAAACACACACATATAAAAAAAAGTTCAACTTTCACCCAAAAAGAAGATAGAATTTATATGAATAGTAAGAGTTGCACTTATAAGATTTTGGCATAGATCTACCTCTTTTTCAAGTTCATCAATTGAAAATTATGATGATACTATAGCTTATTTTGCATTGAAATCAATAATATTGAGCAACTTTTTTCTTCCACCATCCACATCAAAGCATATTACTATATAGCATAAAACATCAACACATCTAAACCTTTATACTTGACGATAAATTGATTATCTTGATTATCACATCAACACAGCATAGACTTTAACATGAACATGACTTAAAGCTCAATATTTGTTGTTTTCACCCTTACGGCTCCATTTGTTTTTGTTTTTTGGATCCATTTTCATTTTCCGCTGAAAATAAAATCAGAAAGCCATCAATTTTCCCCCCATTTTCATAGATATTTTTATTTTCGAAATATTCTTCCAAGTAAACTCTTACATTCTCTCTCAATTTTCACTTTTTCCTACTCACATTTATACGACTTTTAACATAAAACATTATATTTTCCAAATACAACTCATTTTCTACAATACATAATCATTATATTTTAAACAAAACATCCAAACAATATTTTATTTTTAAAAATACTTTTATAATTAACTTTCCGCTATTCCTTTTCAACAAAAAATAAAAATATCTCCAAAAAATAAATCCAACCGGCCTATTAGCATATAAGATTTTTTTTTTTCTTTTTTCCCTCAAAAACTTAGGTGGAGTGTTCATACTTTAATTCAAATTAGTAAGATACATTTTAATTGTGTTAAACGTTGTCAAGGTAAAGGTAGGGGCAGAATATGTTTACTGTCTGTACTGCAAAGCAGAAAAAGCAGTCAGAGTTCTGGTGAAATGATGTGTGGATCTGCCCCTTAAGTAACCAACAAATTTAATGCCTAAGAATGATTAACAGATGGGTAACATTTGAATTAATTGTAATAACCCTCGTGATGAAACACGTGGGGCCCCACAAGCCCCAATCAGATCAATGGCTGTAAAAACATGGTAAAGTAAGATCCTCCGGTCCACCAAATCCCAGGCATTGTCAACACTATTTAATGGCTTTAGGTGGCCGACAGCTTACTATTTTAGTCCTTCCCACCAAAGTCTCCCATGATTTAAATAATGTTCTTGTGATAAGTAAGGTGTGGGGCCTACATGTACCTTTTGTCTTGCCTTCCAAAGCCAAAATTATATTTCATATTTGATTATGGAAAAAATTGTAAAATAAAAGTTTTATGTGTTTATTTCATAAATTTGACATTACATATTTAATCGAATAAATGCATAAAGATATTTTAGTCTTTTCACTTATAATGTCAATACAGAATTTTTGTAATTTCATCCTTCTTTTATATACACATATATGTATTTAAAATTTTATTTATAAAAACTTAGGGCCCGTTTATTTTTATTTTCTACTAAAAATGAAAAAAGAGAACCATTAACTTCTCCCTTATTTTTACAGACATTTTCATTTTTAAATATTATTTCAGACAAACTCTTACACCCTCTCTTTATTTTCACTTTTCACCACTTTTTATTTTTTTCTACTCACATTTGTACGACTTTTAATACAAAAATATTATATTTTTTACATACAACTCATTTTTAACCCTACATAATCATTATATTTTTAACAAAACATATAAACAATATTTTATTTTCAAAAATACTTCTATAACTAACTTTTTACTATTTCTTTTCATCAAAAAATAAAAATGCCTCCATAAAATAAATTCAAACTGCCTGTTAAATTTTAATTATGACCTGACCCATAGAGTACAATCGTCGATAATTTGGCCACTCCTACAAAATGGCACTCCATCTAGTTATGCTTTGCTTTGGTTTTCCTTGCTCCTTACATGCTTTTTATTTATATTTCAATGAGGTTCTCGTTGAAAGTTCTTTCTTTTTATTCATGTTTGGCCTTTTTTGTGTGTGTGTTTGAAAATTAACCATTCAGTTGTATTATTTAAGTAACACACCAAAATTTTCAAGATACACTGCATATAACTATTTTAACTTAAAAGTCCACAGAAGAGAAAATGACATGTTGATAAATAATAGTTAAACGAGATAAACAATGCATTAAAGTGCCTATACAAATAACCAAAAGAGTACTACTTTGCTACATATTGGAAAAGGCAAAATATGATTTATTTTATTTTCCTTTTTACTAAGTATAAATAAATTGAAACAAATAGATATTGTGAGTTAAACCTTAAGTTGGTTAAGCATTTTAGACCTTAATAAGAACTAGCCAAACATTCCCTAAGAGCCTGTTTGGTTTCATTTCCCCACTCCCTTTTCACATTTTATACTATTCAAAAAATATAACACATAACTTTTTATACATTTTTACTCAACATCATTTTCGTTTTCATTTTCAAAACACATTCTCTAATAATTTATATATCTTCTCTCTCTATTCCATTATTTCTATTTCTTTCCACCTAAAACCTATTAAAATCAACATAATCATTACTTTTTCAACAATTTATCCAAATACAAATTTATTTTTAACTCATTTCCACCAACTAACTTTTTAAATTTTAGAAATGATGAAAATGGAAATAAAACCAAATGGGCTGGTCATCTGTTAATTCCAAGATTTTGAAAACCGGAGCAGATAGGCTAGTCCGATCGGTGACTGGAGGCCAGTCTGGTCCAATTAAAGCATAAAAACTGTCAATAGTCAAAATCGGTGCTAATTCAACCGATTAATTTTTTTTTTTTTGAAAAATAAAAAATTATGTAAAAGAAAAAGCAAAAAAGAAAAGAGAAATTATGAGTTAAAGATGATGATTAAATATTTTAGACATGTGAATTCTTGAAACATGAATTTATTTTCTTGAAATTTAATAAAGTGATAGTTATATGTGAATGCTTATGTTTAATTTGTTATTTTATTTTATTTAATATATCTTAGATTATGTTGAATATTTAACATAAAAGAATTTAATTTTACTTGAAGTTGAAGCATGAAATGAATGACTACTTAAATTAATGTAAAATATTATTTTTTATTTATTTATAGTTAACTAATTTTGAAATAGTATTATTTTCTAAAAACCTTACTTAAAAAATAAGTAAGTTAATTTTTTTTCAAATAATATTATTTTTATATCAATTGGAAGTCTTATTTTTTGTTAATATTAAAATATTATATATATAGTTATAAAATTAAATATAATTATTACATAATTGTAACATCATACCGATCGAACCAGTGGTTCAATCGATTGAATCGATTAAACTAATAACCAGTAATGTTACCGATTCTTTATCCGGTTCGATTTTGAAAACATTAGTTAATTCTCTCGAATCCCCAGCTGGCCTGCTTTGTCCATATAGTTGGGCCCACATTGCAGGAGCAAAGCCCATGGCCCAAATAAAAGCCCAACAAGCGGGCAAACATAAGTTTGGGCTGAAGTTTGGTGCATTGTGAAAACTAATTGGGCAAAGTGGCCGCAGAGGACATTGGGCCTAAGTGTTTTCTTTGGGCCTATCTTGAATTGATTTAACCCAGCCCAATAATTAACCCCTTATTGAATTCAAATTGCTAATGCACATGGAAAGGATTGTAAAAGAAAGATAGGCCCCATTGCAAATGGAAGAAACCCGTAGCATAAACTTGGTTATTTTAGAGTGGAGTAACCAATTAGGTCAGCGGTATTGCCTTCACTCTTGTATGTATTCGGTCTATAATTCAAATCATAACGAATTTTTACTGCACATGTATGCATAAATTTTATAAAAAAAAATGTTTATTTTAGAAACTGATGAGGGTTCGATTTTGATGACGGATATGGATCCGGGTATGAATCACGATCTGGTGTATTGATTTTCTGGATTGATTTGGGATTGGAATCCTGCAATCGCAGTAAACGTTGGGCTAGCCGAGTGGCCTTAGGCTTAGGCCCTCCGACGCTCAAATCAGTATATATTCGACCTTTTTAATCGAGCAGCGGAATGTATTGGCTTTTGAGTGTATGAGTGCATACCTGTGAGAGGCAAGGTTGAGGGATTTTTATATTCTCCCCCTTGTAGAAATGTCAGGGAAGCCCCTGGCTTACCCTAGGGACCTCCAGCCTCCTACCGGGGGTAATTGGTCAATTCTCCCGTTTGAATATTGCCAGCTGGATGTCCTTTTATGCTGTAGGACAAGATGATACACTGTTGCGGCGTCTGCTATGTCAGACGGTGAGGGGAGGGCATGCGCCATTAATGCGGAGGCATGCTGCCAGTCAACGCATTTAATGCGGCGGCAGAATACTGTGCAGGGTTCGGCTTGATAATCGACGAGAAGAGGGGTCGATAATGGTCGAGCGGCTCCGAGGGCCATGGAGCGCCATGTGGATTGGTCGAATAGGGTTGACGAGTCGCTTGGGTCCTGGGCCATTGACTGGGTGTTGGGTCTCGCTGATTTGGGCCACTGTGGGCCATCCTATATCAGAAACAAAAGTACTAAATATAAGTTTTTTATTTATTTAATTTCACGTATACTTAAAGATTGTGATATATACTCAAACATGCATCGAACCTTCATGATTGATAGGATCCAACATTTTAAAATATTTAAATTATATTTAATTTAATCGTAATTAGATTAGATCTCATGAACTCACAAATTAATCTACCTTGCAAAATAGTAAAATTCTAGAAGCAATTAATTAAAGATCTTTTAAAATATATGATTTATTATTAATTGCGAATCAAATGTCAAACTTGTGATAAATATTGATAAGCTCAAAATGGGTGGATGGATGACCAATTTTTCTACCAATAACGTTGTACTCTAATGGGATACATTGGTGGTGTTAGTCATGTCTCACTAATGATAAGCCACTAATTATCAATCATAATCTTAGAACTTATCCACCATATGATATTATCTTTGACTTTGTTAGAAGGCCACGAATCCTATGCTCTAGTTGCAAATCATATATTGAAATTTTAGCTTTCCTAAAGTGTCACGACAATCAACAAGGTTCTCATCTAGATTTTTTAAGATTGTCTGAATGTGCCAATTGATTTTACCTAGTCCAACTTTAATTTATTAAGGGAATATCAAAAAATCTATAGATCATTTGGCTTAGAAATATTTTTTAGTGAATTAATATATCATAAACCCATGTTCCCCAATAATTTAAATAAAAAGACCATACATACTATAACCTATACTTTTTTTTTTCCTGAATTAGATTAGATTCGATCTACATGCTAGTCATTCTAACTATTAGACCAATAGATATTACCAAAAGAAGTCACCTAATTATAACACATCATAAGTCAAATAACTTTACCTTGTAATATAAATTGTAAATCATTTATAGATATAGTGTAAATTATTTACTTTCAACTTTTTCTTTTTGATTTGTATCTTCATTTGAAAAATAGAGAATTTTCTCTGGGCTACACCCTGCTTTATTTAGCTTGTCCTTATACTTTTAAATTCAAGTTCACATTTTGAATTGAATCGACACGGTAAAAATCAATTGATTCAATTTGGATCAATTTGACTGTTGGCTTTTGGAGAAAAACCATCTTAATTCAAATTAACAACCATCTAAATAACTGTACAAATTAATCTAGAAAAATATGCAATTATAGAATATTACTTCTGTTGGTCGTATAAAATATCATATTGATATTGGAAAATAATATTTTTTTTAAGAAAAATGAAAAAAATAAATTTCCATCACAACAAGTATGATTAAAATAGATGATTGGACATATGGGTTTACTAATCAAATTTTGAGCTCATTGATTGATGATCATATATAGGCCCATAGCAAATATAAGTTTGTGTGTGTGAAAACCAAAAGAAAAGCCAAAAAGCTCAACTCTCTTGAACTGAAAATAAAGCGAATGTTTGCACAAATCAAAAAGTTCCATCAATGCAACCCATCAATGATTAAAAAAAGCTTCATAAAAGGTACAAAACGACAAAGAGCCAAACAAGAACTAACAAATTAAATACAATAGGGCAAATAAAAATAATATTAAATAATAATACCAATAATATATACTAATTAATGATAGTAACACTTCTTCATTTGGTGCCAAAAGGTGTGCAGTTGAAAAAGATTTTGGTGCACTTAAAAGCACAGTTGTAAAGGAAAATAAAGTGGGGACAAAATCTTTTTAAAAAACTAACAATATTTTCCTCATTTCAGCTGTGCAATTGATTCACTAACGTGGTTTTAACAACTGTGGGAGGTCCCATTGAGAGAAAAACAAAACTTTTTGCAATCATCATGCAAAAACAAAAAAGCCCTTATCAACTTGAGTTGTATAATTTGACATGAGTTTTATTAATTAAAATTTTTATATTTTTTATTTTTAAATGGGAACGTGACCAGTATTCAAACTTTCATCGATATTAGTTTAATAAATATAGTCGTAGAGTGACGAGCTAGTACTCGCACGTAGTATTCAAACTTTCATTGATATTAATTTGATGGAAATAGTCAGAGCGACGATCTAAATTCAGATCGATTAATGCAATAATTGTAAATAAAGGTTCAAGATCTAAAGGGATAGAAAGGAGGGACAAGCTCAGTTGGAGAAGAAATCATTATGATGAAACCGAAAGAAAACTCTATCATGATTACAGATTGATTACAGGCAGAATCCAGTCTTTTCTTGAGGAAGTGGGATAGGAAGATTTTTCGGAAAAGAATTGTCGTTTAAGACACGACTGCTCACACGATTTTTCTTTTACTGCTCAGGACCTCAATTCTCATTAAAGTAAATTTATTTAAATTATTATTATTATTATTATTATTATTATTATTATTATAGTTTTCTTCTCATATAAGGAAGAAGACATCAAAAAGGGATCAAAGACTTATTGAATGAAAAAGTGGGTCGTGATTCACCAATTTTCTTCTCTTGAATCACTTTTGAGTATTAATGTTAGCTTTATGCTTGATTGAACTATAGGTCTTATCAAATGTGAATGAAATGAAATTAAGTATGATATATGTCTATCAATATGAGACGTGACTGATTATTTGTAAACAAATATATATAGAAAACATGATATCTATATATATTCATATTGATGAATAATTGACTTCCAAGATAGCATATGATATGCAACAACTGGACTCAATTTTCCTTATTTTACACGATAGAATATTCGTCACATGAGCTTAGATAGATATTCAATTATATTTGATGTTGACAATGAAAATCATCAATTTGCTCTGATTAACAAAATCCATAATTTCTTACTTTTGGTTTTTTATTTTTATTTTTATTTTTTATAAATTTTATAGACCACATGCACAAACTTGGATTAATGATTCGAATTGAAACCCCGAACCTCACAAATACAAGTGTGAAAACACGATATCTTCTTACTTTCATGTTAATTATTAAAATTACTATATTAAAAAATATCTTATTTTAAGTTTGTGAAAACATACATCTTGAATTGTGTGTGTTCAGTTCAATTTTTAAAGTAGCTTTTTTGATTATTTTATAAAATACACATTCAAATTAATCTTTATCATGGTCACTAAAAATATTTGAAATATTTCTGATCAGATAAAATGAAACATCCCTAAATTTGATTTTTCAAAAAATAAGAATTTAGAAATCAAAATATTGGTTAATCGGATTTTAGGGCTCGAAAAATAAATAAAAATGACTTAACCCCAAAATTTTCAAATTTCTTGCACTTAAGTCATTTTTCATTTATTTTTCAAGCTCTAAACTCCGATCAACCAATACCCTGATTTTTAAATTCTTATTTTTCGAAAAATCGAATTTTAGGGGTGTTACATAAAAAGGGAGATTTAAACAAGTATTTTTAAATAAAAGAATTTCAGAGCAATTTAAACCTGGATTACTTTTTCCAATTTAATATTCACCCATGAGATTTAAATCTAACTCAATCTTTAAATGGAAAAAATAAATAAATAAATAAATCACAAGTTGATGGAAAAAGCACGTCCATGCATGACACGGATACCGGGGACGTACGTATTTTTAATTTTTGCATGACACACTTACCGGCGCACATACGTATCTGATACTCTGCATGAGTCTGCACATAGCAACGGAAAAATGGTATATTTATTATACTAATATAAACGGTACATTTCACAAGAAATTATGATCTTATCATTACTTTCCTGAACTGTGTTCGCAGTGCAAAGCATTTTGTCTTCCAAAAAATTACAATCTACCATCAGCAGCCAATTGGAAATAAATTTAGGGTTAAATTAGTAATTTACTGTAAAATTTTGACACCATCAGTTATTTTACTAATAACAGATAACTTTGAGGGGGTTATTTGAAAATTTTCAAAGCATATGGGGTATTTGATACATATTTCATAGTACAAGAAGGTAAAATGAATTTAACCTATAAATTTATTGTAATTTTCTTTTTTTTTTGGCAATTATGTTTTTTATTTTTTGATGTTAAAGAATTTTAGAAGCCTCTTTGATTAGTTTATAAATTATTTTTTCTCTTTCGCTCGTTGGGGATTTTCCAGCATACCATGAGTGCAGATGGGCAATATATATTTTGTGGAACTGGCTATACCTTTATATAATTGATATCGAATTTCAACTCTATGAGCAAGTGTTTTTTTTTTTTTTATAAATAATTAGACATTTAATTCATCATGAATTAAAATGATCGAATTACTGTCAAATAATGGTGATTCACTTAGAAAAAACGTTAACATGTAGATCAACCAATAAATATATCACCAGTTGAGTAAAAAAATTCAGCACACTTAGCTAAATTACGGGTTGCTAAATTAGCATTTTTTTTAAAAATAAATTTAAATCATCATTTAGGTCAGATAGTTTAGAATCTTTGAATCTCATCGATCAAACCGTGAATAAATCAACCAATTGAGTTTTTAGCTAACAAAGTCTCATACTTAAAAGACACAAAGCCTCGCACTTAGAGATAAAAACATCAATTATAATAAAAAAGATGGGAAAAAAATATTCAAGTACAAATTATTAGCCTATATATGGTTATTAAAATATTTAATTATAAGACATTTGATGATTCAACATAGAACTATCCCACTTTGGGCACTTTTCCACACTATAATTTGTGTTCTTATTCAAACTTTTCTCTACTTTTAATGAGAAAGTGAAAGGGGAAAAAGGAAAAGATTAAAAAAGTCGAAGCTATAGAATTAGGGGTAGTCATGTGTGGGAACCAAGTAGATTTGATTTATTTTTTTGAAAAAAAAATCTTTTGGCTTTGTTTGTTTATTATTTGGGGCTTTTTGCCAAAATGGTATGTGGGAAGTTTGTTTGGGGAATATAATAGTTGTTTGTTTGTGTTTTAGGTGGTAGGTAAAGATTGAATTGAGAAAAAATTATTTGTTTGTTTGTGTTTTGGAAGGAAACAAGATATCACATCAATTACTTTTATATTGGGTTGGTAGGGTGAAATTGATATTTTAAAATTATTTGTGTATGTGTATATATAAATTAGATATGAAAAACAAAAAATGATATAATTAAATATTGGGAAACGACTAGAAACTAAATTGGGAGAGTATTTTTGGCTTCTTTGGGTGCATTTTGGATAGTAAAATTGGAGAATGTGATGAATTATTTATCTGTGTTCTGAGAGTTGGAAAATATTTTGACAAATCTCAAACAAACAAGCCCTTTGTTTTTGGTTTCGCATGAAATGGATTGGGGCGTTTGCCCGAGGCCATGAAAAGCTCATAAAGCTTTTGTAGATTTTCATCTTTTTTTCTGCATGAGGAAAGAGAATCTGATACTCATATCTAAGTAAAGTTCCGTTAGGCCGTGAACTTCAAAAGTTTGTTATTCAGGACAACTCTCTCGATTTGGAGCACTTACCTATGTTGGAAAAATCTTTGACCGATTTATGGAAGTTCTACGAGGTTATATTGTTCTTTAGGGTAAATTCATTTTTCTCCTCCTTAATTTGGGATCATGTCAAAGACATTATTGTACCATAAAAGCTTTTAAATTCCCCCTAAAAAACATTTGCTTTTAGGATTTTTTTAAAATACACATGCACATATATCAGGAGCTTGTTAGGACTCGAATTCCTAAAATTTCATATTATGTCGGAGACATATGCTATTGGGTTACAACCACTTGGCTGCTTTAGTTTATTGATGATTGGATAGTTTACGGAAACGAGTCGAGCTCGAGTTCAAACTCTAATTTGAATCATTTTCAAGCCTTTTGTATATTCTCGAGTTAACATATAATTAAATATTATTTTTTATTTTATTAACAAATGTATATTATATTACTATTTTTTATTTTGAGCTTGAGCTTGAGCCCACATTTATGTATAATTCAATTGTCAACTCGAAACTTATCAAGCTGAAATCGAGTTTAAAATTTTGGGCTCGTCGAGCTCAAGCCTAATATATATTTTTCAAGCTCAAACTTAAAATTTTTCTCCAAAATTAGCTCAATTACACTCCTAGGATAATTAATGTATATTTTATACCCATAGAAGGATTTAAGGGAATTTTTAAAGTTTTTATAGTGTAATAAGATTCTTTCTATATGCCCTTCGTAGTATAAGGGAGATATGAATTTAATCATGTTATTCTTGTGGTCTTTAATTTCTGTATGTAAATTATTTAAGTCAGACGAAAAAACTTGGTTTAATGTATGAATACATATCTTTTATTAATACAATTTGAAATAGTTATAATTTTTCAATAATACTTTTGGGGAAAAAATATATTTAAGAAATATTAATTTTATTTTAAGAGAAAATTATATTTTAAGAAAATAAAACCAAACATCAATTGCTTCCTGCAAAAAAAAAAATGAAAAGAGAAAAAAGAGATGACGTGGGACTGAATTAACCAAAATTTATGGTGAACTTACACCAATTTATATTATATATTCATTTTGTTTTTGATTTTAAAACACACACACACACACACACAGCATAAGCTAAGTGGTCTGTAACCCAATGGTATAAATCTCTCCCATGATATGGGAGGTCAGACGTTCGAACCCTAACGAACTCCTGATGTATGTGTGTATAAATAAAAATAAAAATAAAAATCAAGCAGTAATTAAATTTTGGATCTTTTCTTTAGAACTTAACTGAATTACATAATTTATGCAAAAACTTTAATAATTTAGAGAACCAAATCTTTGAATAATCATGCAGAACATAGGAAACATCATCATCATAAGAGAAAAGAAACTTTTGTGAAGTGTCAAATATAGCAGATTAGATGCCCTGTGGATACTTTACAGCCCAACATTTTAATTATTGGGAACTTGAACTGTATTGATTGGGTCCTTGGGACTATGGCTCATTGTCATTCATTCTCTTGCAAAGACAAAAAAGCACTAATTTTGGATTTTCTAGAAGTTGATATATGTCACAATATTATTGATGGGCTTGCCCAGAATTATTGAAAACCACATAATTAAAAAAAAAAGGAAAAAAAAATCAAAATTTCCTCAAGATATTCATTTACATTGCTTGAGCAATTGAAAATAAAAACAAAAGGCAGAAAATTATATTTTAAAAAAGAAAAGAAATTGATAATATCACTGAGGGCTGTCAATTTCTTGGGAAAATTTTCTGGCCAGGTGCAAGGATGGCCATTGGATCAAAACTGGCTTTTCTTTCCTGGAATCTCGTCCATTGATTTCCAAAGTGATGCTTCCAGCCCTCCTTGGAAGTGTAGTGGGGAAGGTACAGCTTGAAATCAAAGCCATTTTTAGTGCAGGTTTGAACAATTTGTTGGTTTTGTACAATCATTTCTTGTGCTGATAGCCCTTTTGGATACGGAAAGCAGAACCGTAGCAAAGCCACCAAATAAAAGATCTCTTCTCCTTCTGGTAAAACTACTGATTTGCGACTATCCCACCTATTTTTTTTTTTTACCAACAAAATAGCCAAAGTCGTGTCATTGTCATAACAATTTTGGTGATAGTTTTTCGTTTTTTTTTAAAGTATCATTTACAACAAGTTTATACATTCAATTGTCAAATAAAAAAAATCAGTATTATAACAAATCAATAGAATACAAATGTTATATTAAAGAAGATAAAAGTACAAACTCTGCAAAATCACAATCAAGAGACATACATAAGGTGCACACAAAGACCACAATCACACAAAAGGTACATGCAAAGACCACAACCAAGAGGCACACATAAAAAATTCACACAAAGACGTCTATTCGGGTCGAATACGAGACCTCCCATATAATATGAGAGACTTGATGCCTTTGGGCTAGAAGCCACTGGATATAATTTTCAATTTTTTTTTTGATGATATATTAGTGTTGATATTTCATGCTCCATATCAATGTCCTTATCTCATTTGATTTCTAAAAATTAAATACGACCAATTATGTCTTTACACAAACCAAGAGAAGGGGTATTTATGTCTTTACAAAAATGTAGAGCTCAAACAAATTGTCGCTTGGTAGTGGGTTTGGCCAGTTATTACCATTTGTCCTCATGTAATGGCCAAAACTGACCGTGAAAGCTACTTCACTTGTCATTTTATGCAAAAAGACCAAATTGCCCCCAGCCCAAAATAAATCTTAGTCTAATCCAGGCAAAACCCACAAAAGAATATCTTTTTCAATAATTACAATTATTGAAAAAAATAAAATATATCTTTTTAATTATATTAGAAAATTAAATATTAGAATTAAGGTCCATCCTAAGGTAAGACAAAATGTAGCTTGAAATTTTGCCTAAATTATTAACTAGAAAAGGCGGGAAAGTGATATACCAAACTACCTAAATAAATAAATGCAGAACACCTAATAGTCGTATTCTAGTACAAATTACAAAAGGGCACAACGACATGCGACGACTCTTTCTTACAGCGTAATTTCATTTCCTTTTTTTCCACATTAAAGTCGTAGGGTCAATGGCATTTAATCCAATTAGGGTCTTGTAGGAAAGAAACATGATCCATATTGAAAATCTTAACAACCCGATTTAAAATGTCCTAGCAATTTTGTCAGCGGATCGGATTTGTACAATCGGGTGGTCCATCTCTTTATTCGTCCCTAGGATTCACTGAGTCTATTTTTCATCTATATTTGGTAACCGGTTATTTACATTAATAGTTTTGACACATTTCACATATGTACTGACAGTAAGCCTCTTTATTCGTCTCAAAATTTATCGGGTCCACTTTTAACGTACATTTGGTGACTGATTATATAATTTAACAATTTTGACACATTTTACGTGTGTGCTGACAGTAAGCTTATTTATTCGTCCCAAGACTTATTGGGTCCATTTTTCACCTATATTTAATGACTGATTATATGAAGTAACAATTTTGACACATTTTACACATGTGCTGATAATAACACAACAAATATATAGTGTTATAAACGTAATTTTAATCTTCCAACCCTAGTGGAAAATGGGGTTAATTGTATGTATGGTAGTGGTGGTGGAGATAGTACTTACTTGGAACGTAGTAGAGGGTAGACAAGCATTGGGCCACCAACGCCATGCTTCAAAATATTCTTGAAAACAACACGATCAAAATCAGCTATGTCTCTTTTGGACACAAAGAGGTTGAGCCATGGGTGTGGGGCGTCCCATATACCATTTGCCTTGGCCTCTTCCTCTGCGCGCTTCACCCGCAGCAGAAATTCCATGTACCCCACATCCACCTCGAACCTCAACTCCTCCACAAATCTCAACCCTCCAATCAATCTCTCTACCCGCTGCAATAATGCAAACTCATTTATTTGACTCTTATGCGTGCAAAGCAACATTAATTTCATCAAACACAAAACGACAATACAAATCTAAGTCATTAAGTTTAATTAATTAAAGACATCCTTAAATCAATTGTTTTATTATAATCTACTGTAATCTCAGATCACATCAGAAAACTAAAATATCTATGCGGGTTGTTGTAAGGAGAAAAAGCCGAAAGTTTATATTAACTATTATAATTAGTGTAACCTAACTCACTATTTTAATAATCATTAGTGATCCAAATCATTATACTCATCAATATATATAGGTCACGTTTTATACAAAATATTATAGTAACTAGCTTCTTCAATTCATATTAATAACTTGTTTGATAGAAGAGATTATGATGACAGGTCGAGTCAAAATTAGCTCTGAACCCGCACCGAGTCCATACTGTTCATGCAATTGGGTCTGATTGTCATCCCATGATTGGTGATGAAATTGTAATCAACTAAAAAATATATGGACAAATTTATCCCTCATTTTGAGATGGACAAATAAAGGTAACAATGAAATTTAAAAAAATAATTTTTCTCAATCTTTTAAACCAAATAAAAATAAAAATTATGAAATTCATAATTTGAGCTATAATTTTTAATATCAAATATATATATATTAATTCATTCAAATAATTTTTTATTTTATTGAACTATAATTCGATACGATTAATAATTTTTAGTATCAAATGCGGCCATATATATAGGTAAGATTGGGTGGCGAATTTGGATTATGTGGAAGAATTGGTGGGGGACCGGGGGACGTCAATAGAAATCTGGATGACAAGCAAAAAGACAGGTAAGAGGTGATGGTAACATTACTGTTTTGGCCCTGACTAAAATTTGTCATTAACGAGAAGGACGTCAGTGGAGAAGTATGGTGTCAATCTCGTAATAAGGACCGGATTCTGTGTCCACTTCCATACGTTGATGGTGTCAGAAAATCCAATAGAAGATACATATCGGCGAGAGTAGAGTCAGTTTTCGATTTCTTTTTAATTTTTGTCTTCCCGGCGGTGGCAGAGCGCGGAGGCGCCACCCAGCCCCGCCGCCTCCACCGCGAGGGAGCTTGCGGTAACTACACGTGGCAAGGCTTTTTTGACTTTTTCACTGTTCTGGTTTTCCGGGGTGTGGGGTCTATTTACTCCTTCGATGTCAACATCAAAATTGTGGGTCCAATTACCAAACACCTAGGTCAAAACTAAGTCTCCTTCCTAGTCTCCATTGGCCCTCGATTTTAAAATATAAAGTCTAAATCACCAAAAATAATTATGTTATTTAAAAAATCAGACAAAATTATGCCGAACGGTCTGTGTTCCAATAACATAAGTCTTTCAAGGTAAGTTTGGTTAGTGAGATTATATGAAATTAGAGAAAATAATTATTTTCAACCTAATATTTAGTTTGTGAAATTGTATATATATATATATATGCCTGTAATTCATCATTTGATCCGTATAAACTTAATATGTGGTATTATTAATTCCACCCACCACCACCCCCACCCATGGGTAAATTATCTCACTTATGAGATAAATTTAAAATCTAACCAAACTTGTTTTCACATAATGTAAAATGTCAGGAGTTTGAATTTGAACAGGCTTTTGATATATGTGTGTGTTAAAAAAAAAAAAAAAAAGACTAAACAAAATTATAAGTTAGGAAAAATAATAATTATTTCTTTTTTTGAAAATCAATAAAAATAATAAGAAGAATTATATGTATTTGTTTTTGCTTTTAAAAAATTTCTGATTTACCGTGTCAACTGCGGAGGGCGGGTCCTCGGTTTTGTAATGCAAGGCTACCTCAAGGGCGTAGAGAACCGGACCCGCTGTCCGGGGGATGTGGGTCGGGTCAAAGAATTGGTCAGAATCCAGTGGCACCGACGGCCATCCGTTAACCGAGTCATCGCTGTTGACGAAGACGAAACCTTCGACGTAATCGAACGAGTCACCCTCCGCCCGAGTCACTAGAAACTCGGCATCCTGAGTGAACTCGCTGAATTCACTGTACACTAGCCTTATCCACCTCACCTGATCACCAAAACCACCACATAAAATAATCAGCTAGTTAAAAACCCATCAAAAAAATATTGATAATTACTTTACTCAAACGTTTCTCCTTAATCCTTATGTATATTATATACCATGTCGGGGGCGGGTTGGAGCAAAACCCTGGCCCGAGTGATAATTCCGAATTGCCCGAGTCCACCAAGAACGCTGAAGAAGAGTTCAGGATTCTGATTCTTGGAACAAACCAGTACGTCGCCGTTTCCAGTGACCACCTCCAGCTCCGTTACATTTTCAGTCTGGGGACCATAAATGAAAGTCTGACCGCTAACGCCGGCGTTCGACAGCGTGCCACCCACCGTCAACCCCAAGTAATCCGTCCACGAGCGGGGGGCGAGGCCATAGCCCAAAACGCAGCGTTTAAGCACGTCCTCCCACAATGCACCGCCGCTGACGTCGGCCTGCGCCGTGGCGGGGTCGACGTCGATTTTGGATTCAATTGCTTTCATATCGAGGACTAGCCCGCGGTGGGCCATGGCCTGCCCGTTGACCGAGTGTCCGTTGCCGCGGGCAGCGACGGTCAGGTGCGGCGACCTTGAAGCTAGCCTTATCACCTTCGCCACGTCATCGCTGTTGGATGGTCGAATGACGGCCAACGGTTTGGAGAACTTCACACCGCCGAAATCTTTACCGGCGGCAGAGCCGCATCCGGCGAATTCCAAGGCGCCGTGGAGGTCGACGCCGTTAAAGAGCCGCAAGAGGTCGCCGTCTTGTTCGGGGGTCTCCGGCTCGGGCATGGAGTCGACGTCGTTCTCTATAAACCGCTCTATGTATGCTATCATCATGGTTGAATACAAGCACTAATGGCTATCTATGGCTTCTTTATTGAAATTAAACGAAATCTTGAGGTATAAATGGCGTAGATGTATCTATGAGGATTATCAGAATTAAATAATGGGAGGTGGTGGGAGAAATTAGTGTGTGGAAAAAAAAAAAAAAAAAAAGGTGGGGGAATTGAATTTGACGTAAGAGGGAAATAAAAGGAAAAGAAAAGGATTTCAATATCTTCTCGAGTCTGTGTATCCTATCAGCTGCATCTGTCTGCCACTTCTCCACATTATATTTATTTCCTGTTTTGGGGTTATGAGGTATTTCACCAAGATTCACAGCCATTACTGTCATTTCCCCACTATTACTATCAATTTTGATCATCTATTTCATTTCGTGTTTTATCTCATATTCTAATATAATATACATATTATAAGTATATTACATTCTCAATCAATTATTTTTACAGAAAAATATTTAATATGTGTGTTATATATTCATACAATGAAATAGAAGATGGAATATAAAATTTGAACCGTTATTACTATAGACCCACTTACAAGAATATAAATGTGACATCATACAAAATAACTAATGAGCACGTGGCACTATATATATCGACAGGATTACAATTATTTGTCAGTATAGTGTCATCATAAGGGCAAGATGATAATTATAATTATTTGATCTTAAATTTTTAAGATTGTCAAATTTGAAATTTTTCTATGTCCATCCTACTTAACAAATGAGTGAGTGCTTATTATATTGGCAAGATCATAATCATTTGATCTTAAATTTTAAGATTGGTGGATTAATCAAAGTTTCTCCGCGTCATCAAGCATAATAAATGAGTGAGTTTTACTATATTGACAAGATTATGATCATTCGAATTTAAACTTTAAGGTTAGTACAATTGAAATTTCTCTATGTCATCATGATAAATGAGTGATGTTACTATGTTGATAGGATTATAACTATTAGATATCTTAAGTATTGATGACATCTTATAATGTCATCATGCTAAATATCAAATGAATATGTGGTGTTACATTAACAAGAGTATAATTATTTGGTAGTTTGGTATTATCATACTTTGAATGTCTCAACGTTAGTTTCTTTATTGGTTGAATAGGATGTGCTGGTTTAGAAGACACGAAAACCAGCTATTGGTTCGAAAGAGAAAGTGCGTGAAAGACTGAAAAATGAAAATTCAACAAAAGACGAGCTCAAGCGAGCGACATCTTAAAGAAAGGACAAAAGACAATCCCGATTATTTTTGAAGACACTGAAGGAATAGAGTAAAGAGAGCTCAACTGCACTAATACTAGCTAGGCTGGTTTGAAAGAGAAAGTGCGTGAAAGACTGAAAAATGAAAATTCAACTAAAGACGAGCTCAAGCGAGCGACATCTTAAAGAAAGGACAAAAGACAATCCCGATTATTTTTGAAGACACTAAAGGAATAGAGTAAAGAGAGCTCAATTGCACTAATACTAGCTAGGCTGGTAATTTTAAAAGAATTCATTAAATTATTGGATCTTAAAATTTTAATAAAAAAACTCTAATAAGTTACCACAATTTTTTCCACATAAATTCATATGCTATAACAATTATTAAAAAGAATTAAAAAAGAAAAAGGGAGGCCTCATTATTTTGGTGTTAAATATATAAAATAAACAAATAAGTATTGGGAGTATGAGCCCGGCAATGGGAAACAAAGGCCGACATGTCCGCGTTGATGTTGAATGGGTTTCATTAAACAAGTAATTACAACTGTTTTCTTCCCCTCTTTCAATCATTGAATCCTTTCACTAAAGAGACAAATTAACTGATAAATTCAGTTGCTATTTCTTATTTTAAATAAAGTAATAGAAAAAAAAAAAGTAAAGTATTGTTAGAATTGAGAGAAATTCTGTTGCAATGGAAGAGATCCAATGTACATACATCAGATCAAAAATAAGTTGGGAGTTGACCTTCATTACATCTTACGATGACTTATATATATATATTTATTTATTTTTAAATTTGCTTATAGGTAGTTTGAATTTGTTTTCTAGAGGTATTCTTATTTTCTGGTTAAAAATAATAATAAAAATGAGTTATAAAAGTATTTTTGAAAATGAAATGTTGTTTGGATGTTTTGTTTAAAATATAATGATTATGTATGGTTGAAATGAGTTATATCTGAAAAATATAGTATTTTGTATTAAAGGTCGTGAAAATGGAGAGAGAGTGTGTAAGAGTTTGTTTGAAAGAATATTTTGAGAATGAAGATGTTTGTAAAAATGAGAGAAAAGTAATGGCTCTCTATTTTCATTTTCTATGAGTTCAAAAAATAAAAACAAACGGACCCTTAACATTTTTGTCCTTTTTTTTTCCAAAAATTTTAAGGGGCTAGTTTAGTAATTATTTATGATTTTCTGCTTTTTTAATTTTCTTTTGCCAAAACCAAATATTAATGAATTTCATTTTCTATTTTAGTTAAAAAAAAAAAGTAAAGCTACTATTTCAATTCCCTTTTCCTTACAAAAATTTGTAGTTTATTTTTCAACTAACTCATATAAAATTTAAGTTCACGATTAATCGGGCAAAAAAGATTAATTTATTTTTTAGTTTTGACTTAGGATGGCGATGACTCTAATTTTATTTATATGACAATTTTTTTATGGTTGACTCTAATTTTATTTATTTTATGTCTTATTAAAATAATTCTTGATTCTTAGATATGATAATGATTCTTGATTGACTTTATATATTTGTATTAAATATTATTATTACACTTTTTATGTATATCTCCTCAATATGAATTGCATTTATGTTAATTGACCAACGAACCACCATTTCCCTATGGATTATGATTCTTAAAAGTCAACTCTCGTTTAAATGGCAGGTCACACGTCTCAAGTCTTGAAGATAAACAGTGCTAACTGCTAACTAATTAATACTGTGATGCTTTGATTCCGAAGCTTGAATACTTTAAGGTCTTGTTTGCTTGATTTGATTGAATATAATATATACCTAATTAAATATTTTTTAATAATTGGTTTAATTGATAAAAACTCTTAATAAATTATAGACTCGACATTATTTATTGTTGTTTTTGAAAAATTAATCAAAGGGGGGAATACTTGATTTGGAGATTGTTTACTTGGGCATATAGGATTATGATGGATTAATATGCTAGTGATACATAAGCTAAAAATGATATTCAAAATCATATAATTTATTATTTGCTTAAATTTTAGAAATTATCGATATCCCATACTTAATACTATTTAATGTTTGATTGACAAGATTGCTTAATGTGATTACACTTTGTAATGTCTAAAATATCTTAACTTCTAAGAAGGTAAATTTTTAAAATTTGACAGAAGGTGTAGAAGATAGAGTTTTTATGACGGTAAGAATGTTATTTTTACTCTTTATCATATCAAATTTGAAATGATGGAAAATGGATTAAGCCAAGATGACTTAATCTATAAACCAGTTTGACCCACGACACCATGTCAGGCTGCAAAGGTATCGTGGGCTATAAAAATGTGAAGCAAATAAGAGATCAAACTTGAAAATTGATCTATCAAGCTTTATTTAATGAAGCAAACAAGCCCTTTGTGTGATTAGAATTAAAAAAATCAAATAAGGCCTGTTTTTATCTTATTTTCCAATTAAACTTTGTTCCTAAGAATGGGGAAGAATGAGGAAATTGTGAAAAATTTATTCAAAAGTATAAAGGATATAATAGTAAATTTATATATTATATTTTAATTTATTTATATATTAATCTCACCAATCAACCATAAATTAAAATATTTTATCATAATGGGCTTAAAATGTATCCATTTGCTTATATATCACTTCTAATCATATCATCATTCAAAGTAAACGAGCCCTAACTATTTTGATCCTCGGACACAATTGCGGGCCAGTAACCTTGGTGGGGACGATGTTGGCTGAAGCGACCTCAGTTGTATCAATCATAGCCTTAGATTGGGCGGGTTTGAGGCTGTAGAGAGTAGTACTCAAATAAATTTGGGGACGATCCTCATTTGTAAGCCAAAAAAAAAAAAAAAAAAACTTTATTTATATTGAATTATCACTAATATTAAAATTTTAATTTAATTATTATGAAATTGAAAGTAAATAATTCTAGATAATAAAAGAAATGTAGAACAATGGGATGGTACATTAATTTGTCTTCTTCTTCTTTTAGTGGTAAATGATGGGTACATATTTATGATAAACAAAGAGAAAATAATGGATGGTGGGAGTAATATGATTTGATTTGATGTTTGATTGAAATTACATAGCAATGGTTCATAGTTGATATCCACTTTATTTGAATAATAATTAGTGGTTGACATTTGCAAGTACTTGTACCAATTAAAAATTTGTCAGCATCTTACAGTCCCTCACTCATCAATTCTGTCTTATTAATAATTAATTATGTGAATTTAACTTTGGCCCTTCAATTATATAAAGTTAAATTCACTTATTAAGTGGATTTAATTTGCTCCCCTGAAATTATAAGAATTTATAATTTTACCTCCACAGACAAAGAAACTATGGTAATGTTTGGTTATGTTTTTTGTTTGATTTAATTATGTGTTTTGGAGAATAAATTATTGAAAAATATGAAAGTTATTTTTTGGTATATTTGTTTATGTTTTGGAGGAGACATTTTTTACTAAAACGGTCAAATCAATACTTTTTTGTTGGATTTTTAGAGTGAAAATGAAATTGCATAATTATGTTAATATTAAAATAATAAAAATATATATATAATGTATATATATATAATATGTATGTATATATTAGAGAATGTGTAATTTAGAAGAAAAGTGGAGATATATTTGGTTATGCCAAAACAATATTGTTCTGGGGAAACATAACCAAACATTTCCTATATTTTATTTTTAATTTTACCTAGCTTTTTTATTTAAAATTTTACCTATATTTACAAAACAATTTAAGAGGTGTTGAAATTTTACATTTCTTGTCTTCAATAACACAAAGTAACTAATTTATATTCCACTTATTATGAATTATCATAGTTAGATGTTATATGTAGGTTACTATAAGTGTTATTTAATTTATTTAAACTTATTCATAATTATCATAAATAATAATTAAAAGGCTGGTGGAAGTTAAACAACATTTTGAATAAAAACAAAAAATAATTGTATGGCAAAAAAATATAGGATGAGTTATAACTTTCTTGATTTTTCGACACTAAACATGCGTTAATTAATTTATATGGTTCTGAAATATATTAAGACACTTAAAATAGTTATAATTACTCATTGATGATATACTCAATTATTTTTTTCTAATTCAAATAGATTTTTTCTAATTTAAATTAATGTCAAGTGGACTATACAAGTCGAGCAGATCATTAAGTAAATACTATCACTTTCCCTTCTTGTTAAGATGATCAGGATTACAACGATATTTCTCTAACAAGTAATGAAGTAATATAATCGATTGTTAATTATTGTTCAAAGTTCGAAAATTACTTTAATATGATTA
The DNA here is from genome assembly GCA_018894105.1 of Jacaranda mimosifolia. Classification (NCBI taxonomy): domain Eukaryota; kingdom Viridiplantae; phylum Streptophyta; class Magnoliopsida; order Lamiales; family Bignoniaceae; genus Jacaranda; species Jacaranda mimosifolia. Next base: position 1,048,390 of record CM032127.1, read on the forward strand.
TGTAAACATTGTTTATCTATTTTTATTCTCTTCATATGAATACAATACATTCAATTAAAAGGGCTATGTTATAAAAAAACTACGCTAATTTATTTTGAGCTATAAATGATCTAACAATTTAAAGTCTAAAATATTATATATATAATACCATTAAGACCAAATAAAATAGCTCTAGCTCAATGAATTGTATTTTATACTCCAATTCTTACAAAATCCCCAAATCTAGGTATGTTAGGGAGGACAAATCATATATAACACATCTCTTTGATCTATTACAGGGATGCAAACAAGTTGAGTTGAGCCGAACTTTGATCATTTTTTTAAGTTTGAGTTCGAGTTCAAATTAGGGATGCAAATGAACAGAACCAGCTCGCAAGCCTAACGAGCTAGCTCGAAAAGTTGAGCTCGAGCTGAGCTTGTATAAGTTTTGAGCCAAGCTCGAGCCAAATAATTTTTGTTTGCCGGCTTGGGAGCCTATATTTTTTATTTAAAAAAGTATTTATATATAAAAAATATAATAAAATATACTAATTTTAAATTTTAAATTTAACTTTTCGAACTCGAGCCTATAGCTTGATTATGAGTTTGAGGCGAGCCGAATTGAACTCGAGGCTCAATTTTCTAAGCTCATCGAGTTCGAACTTGAGCTCGAACCTGAAAAAATAGTCAAAACCCGACTCGACTCGTTTACATCTCTAGTTCGAATCAAATGAATTGAGCTCAAACTCGACGTGCTAAGAAAATTGAGCTCGAACCCTTGTTCAGACTCGGCTCGGCTCAGTTCGTTAGATTCGAACTCATCAACAAACTATAAGTTCGAGTTTAAGCTTGGGCTCGAGCATGTTTAATATATATACAGGCTCACAAACTTGCGAATAAGAATTGAGCTTAATTCGTTTGCATCCCTAATCTATTATGAGCCAAAAAATATATTTAATATTCGAATTACTTGGACAACTATGGCATGGGGAAAGCTCAATCTCGTATCTTGACTTAATTTTTTGTTTTTGTTTTTCTGATTCGGTTAATCTAGTCCTACATCCTAGGACAAGGAAAGGCAAGATTTTGGTACCTAATCTAAGCTTTAATTTTCAGCTTAGTAAATCTTTGCCCCGATTGAGACTTGTTCCAAGGCGGCATTATTTAATCCCATCCGATGTAGACTTATCATACAACTTATCTCATTAATGGGATTAGAATATTAATTGAGTAGATTATGTTCTCGATACATTACGTATGATTGATTTGTATGTAGATATAGGCATGAATCAGTATACCATTTTTATATAATTTTTTTTTCAGAGCTACATGATTTTTGCGAGTAAGTAAAAAAATTACGCCCAATCACAAAATAAATATAATTAGTTGGACTTATCCAATCAATCGTACATTATTTATTTTATATTTATAATAATACTCGAATTTATTGTTAGACATGAAAAAACCATTTTTATAAATTTATTATATATTCCACTTATGTATATCCTGAAAGATTTTATTTTATTATTATTATTTTTTTTGAACATCGTATAGGATCAATTTGAGAGGGTTAGATAAGGACTCTTCGGTACTTAGAGTTCTATTATTATAAAAAGATATCCAAATATGTGAAAAAGAGAATAGTTGACAAACTACCTTAGGTCTACGACTTCTATTAACATTCACTACAAAAAATTAAGGCATTAGCTACGAACAATCAATAATTGATGCTAAAAGTTCGTAACTTAAGTTACGAAATCAACATAACCAAATTCGAAATAAACGCTTTTGTAGCAAGTCCCCATTATGACCAATTTATTGGTGATAATTATTCTTTTGTTTTATATATATATATATTAATTTTTTTACATATAACACATAGATAATTTATTGTGCTTTAATACGTAAAACTATAGGTTAATAGCTTTATTTTGTTACTTTTTTATTAAAAAAGAATAAAATACATTCAACACAAATATAAAATATCTATAGTTATAATTATGGTCATAACTATAAAAATAATTTTATAGTAATTTTTCTTACCAACCTCATTTTAAATATGTTAAAACTGACAAATGGATTGTTTAAATATGGTGCACTAATAGTGGGGAAGATCCTTAAATCACAAACTTAGGTCATTCTAAATCTGGAATATCAATAGTTAGCTGGCTAACGTTGAACAAGTAACCAATCAGGAGAAAATCTTATTTTTTGTCAGCTGATCTGACCATTTGTCTGAATAAAAAAGTGCAGAAAAAGAGAAAAAAATATTCAAGCAGTTATCAAGAATTCAAGATACGCAGTTTTTGTTGTAGATTTCTTGCGTAGTTGAAACTTAGGGGTCGTTTGAATTTGTTTTCTGATGCATTTTCATTTTTTGAAGAAAAAAAAATAGTAAAAAGTTAGTTATAAATGTATTTTTAAAAATAAAATATTATTTGGAAGTTTTTTTAAAATGTAATATGACTATATAGAGTTGAAAATGAGTTGTATTTGAAAAATATAGTACCCGTTTGGTTTTGTTTTCAACACTATTTTCATTTTCTATTGAAAATAAAAACAAAAAAATATCAATTTCTCTACTATTTTCACAAATATTTTCATTTTCAAAATATTCTCCAAAACACACTGTTACATTCTTTCTCCATTTTCACTTTTCATTTTTTTCTACTCATATTTTGCACAATTTTTAAAACAAAACACTATATTTTCCGAATACAACTCATTTTCAACCATACATAATCATTACATTTTAAACAAAACCTCCAAACAATATTTCATTTTTAAATTCAAATTTATAATTAAATTTTCACTAAAAAATGAAAATGCCTCCAGAAAACAAATTCAAATGGTCCCGTGGTGTTTTTGTATTAAAGTAATGCAAATATGGATATGAGAAAATTAAAAGTAAAAATGAAGAGAGAGTGTAATAGTGTGTTTGAAAAAATGTGTTGAGAATCAAAATGCATGTGAAAATGAAGGAGAAATTGATGCCTTTCTATTTTTATTTAAAAAAAAAATGAAAATGAATTTTAAAAACAAAACCAAACGAACACTAAATCTTCTATGATGCAGTGGTCTTTTATTGAGGATTTCCTTAAAAAAAATAAAAAAAAAAAAAAGGAAAAAAAGGAAAAAAAAGTGGTCCCTAAAAGATTTCAGTTCCTAGAAAATCATTTACTCATCAAATCCCAGTTTGATTACAATAAATATTTAGGGTGGCTTAACTTCATCGTTTTTGTTTTTTCCTTTTATTTATTCCAACCTGACATCTGATGTTTACCTAAAATGCTTATCCTGTCCTGACATAATCAAGACAAAATTATCATTACCTTTTGTATACTTAATCAGAACAAGAATATGAAATATGTGATCACTCATTACAATTGGAGGGCAATTTTGTCATTTCCCAGGTGTCCTTTCCTCACTATTTTTGGATATGAAAATTATGTTAAAGGTAGTATGGTCAATTTACAATCTATATGATGTGAATGAGATGATAAAATAATAAATGTGATTGAGCTTGAACTTAGTCCTAAATTTATTAAAATTTAAGCAAAATTAAGAGTGAACCTAAAGAAACATTCAAAATAATAATAGTAAAATTTTGTGCGGCAAACATAGACTTTCGAACAGTATTATCTGAGTTTAAGTTGAAACGAGATTTATTCAAATTATTTCATTAAGTTCACAAGCTGGCTCGACTCATCTTGTGTCCGCAGTATTTTAAATACTCTAAATAGAAAATAACACAAAATCCTATTTATAGTCTTTGAGCAACGGATTCTTAATTGTCATTCTTCAATTAGATATTAGTATCTTTAGTTCTCGAATTATATAAAAATCAGTGATAAATATATTTTTTTTCATTTCAAATAGTGGTATGATTTTCTTTAATTTTAACATATATATATATATATACATATTTATTTTCTTCAACAAAATTCAAGAACCACACCTATTCTTGTTTTTGTTTAAGGGTAAGACCATTAATTTTGATCATAAACATGCTTCATCAAGATCAACATTTGACTTAAAAGAAAAAAGAAAAAACCTTGGCAATAACAACTTAGTGCCCCGTTTGGTTTTGTTTTCAAACACCATTGTTATTTTTTCCTGAAAGTGAAAATAGAAAACTATCAACTTCTTTCCATTTTCACAGATATTTTCATTATCGGCACATTTCCCAAACAGACTCTTACACCCTCTCTCTATTTTCACACTTTATTTCCCATACACTTATTTGCACGATTTTTAATACAAAAACACAACAATATCCAAATATAACTCATTTTCAATCATACACAATTATTTCATTTTAAACAAAACATTTAAACAACATTTCATTTTTCAAAATCAAACTTATAACTAACTTTTCACTATTTATTTTCACCAGAAAATGAAAATGCCTATAGAAAACAAAATCAAAAGGCCTCTTATAGGAGATCATCATACGTAAGTACTTAGGAAAAAAATTCAGCTTATGTACTACACAAATATATATATATATAAAATGAACAATTTGATTATTTTCTTGTTTGACTATATATGCTTCTACTGTGATTTCCACTTGGCTGGAGATTCCCAAAATCTAATCTTTGATTTGGAAGTCTATTCAATATCTCAGACTAGGAAGAAAATACTACTGCTGTAGAGATTTAATTGATGGAAATTTTGAAATATTGAACTAAAAGTTACATCTGATTCTTGACTTATTCATAATTGGCTTCTGCAGGAATTTTTCAGCTTAATTGCAGCCATATGGATTCTTCTTCCGAATCAACTAAAGAAAAAATAATAATAATTATTATAAGATATGATATTTAAATTTAATAATGAAGCAGAAGTAACCTTAGTTAGTTTAACAAAAAATAATGATTAATATAATAATGTGCTCAAAAGACTTTATATATTTCAACATGATTTAATGATTGTTGATGAATTCTGACGAATGATAGATCGCCATATGTACAAATGATGGAGATATTTCACAAGTCACTACAAGAAAAAGATAAATTTGTGATAAAATAGTAAGTAACAATGTAAAAGTTGTCACTAATTATGTATATTATGTGACAAAAAATTTAATTTTGTCACCTTAATGATTTTTACAAATTAATTAGTAACAAGAATAGTATTAGAGTTGTCACCATATATAATTAGTAACACACCTATGGTGACAATTAATATCTTATCACAAATTATTTTATTGTCACTAAGTTATCACCATAGGAATGTCACTAATTGTTAATTGTGACAATTTATAATATTATTTTTTGTCATTATTGAGTCATTTTGTGACAATATAAAAATTATTATTGTTTAAAAGTTATCATTAATGACAAGATAAAAGCTACTGGCACTTAACATTTGTTATTAGTGATAATTTTTACTTTGTCACTTATTATTTTGTTATTGATATTATGTTTTTTTTTTTTTTTAGTGAGTACTATCACACTATATATTCCATATTTGCGTACATATTCTATGAATTCTTCTAATTTCTATTATCTTTTGACTGTATTGATTGTGTTTTGTTATTTTATGCTGTTCGAGCATTTTTAAGAATTAAAAATCAAGGTATAATTGGTAGTACAAAATCTGGAATAGAGTGGCCAATTGACTTATTGGTATCGCCTCTCTCATGTACGAGGTCCGCAATTCGGATTTTAACGAATTCTTAGCGCATGTACATGTGTAAGCAAATTAAGAAAAAAGAAAATTGGGTGTGTAAATAGTGTAAAATTGGAAAAATTGCAAAATTTGTGAAATGAAAAAATGGGGAAAATCTACAAGGCCGATTTGGCGATGCCGATGAACCCAGCCCACGGGAGAAACAAAGATTTCGGTCTATGTTAATATGGGCTTGGATCCAAAGAAGGGCCCAGCCCAAGACTGAAGTGAATTTTTTGAGCTATATTATTGGAGAGGACAAGTGCCGAAGGCTATTCTCATTTTTGGATTTCGTGTCCATATATTTCCCGGATCATGGGCAGTGGGCTGATGGTTCAGAAGTTCTCAGACTTAAAATTCCAGTGATCCATCCATCCAGCCTGGAGACAAGTACATTTTAACTTGTTCTTGTACTAGGAATGGCAGAACATCTAATACATTTTATTTTATTTTTTAAAATAGGGGATCATCTCCAATTTAATTTGAGTACCACATAATTAAAATTAAAAATATTTTATTATTTTTTTGTGGTTGATACTATATATATATTTTAATTGTTTTATTTCTTTTAGTTGGGCTCATGATAAGTAAAAGAAAAATGATTAAAAATTAAAGAGGATTTATATATTTTGAAAAAAAAAAAAAGGTGTGGGAATACAGTGGGGAGAAAAAAAAAAACTACACTGATATGATCTTTTTTTATGTGGAGCGATATTGGTGAATTTTTATAAATCTATTTTTTTTTTAATGAACCGAACAAGATAATTTTTTACCATCTGACTCAAATAAGACTCTGAAATACTAAGTTTATTGTTGGCTATATATACAAACGCATGAATGATTCAATATTTTTTAGGAAAGAGTTCTTAGAGGGTGTTTGGCTGAGCTTATAAACTTCTCAAAAAGTATTCGGTAATTTTTTTTATTTTAAAGAGCTTCTAAACTTTTAAAATAAGATGTTAGGAGCTTATAAACTATTTTTAAGAAAGTAAGAAGTTCCTAATTTATTTTTAAAATCTTAACAATTTTTTTTAATTTTAATTATATTAATTATAAGATTGTTATTATTAACATCTTATAAGTTCCAATATTTTATTTCTTCCAAACACTTTAAGAACCCTTTTTTATTAAAGAAAAAAAAAGGAACTTATTTTATAGTACACAACACATAACCAGTGTTCGAAAAATCGGACCGTTCATTGAACCAAAAAACTTTCGTTGGTTGGACCGTAATTAAACCGCAATTGAACCGTGACATCTACGAAATATATATTACTTAAAAATTAATAAAATACCAAAATATATAAAATATAAAGAGCTTAAATGATATTGTCTAACATTACAATCCAAATTTCACAATTCATATTATAAATGATCACAACAATTTAAATATATAAAATCTAAAGTTTAAAGTATGTAAGTTAATTCTAAACTCTAAACTAAGTTTTTTTTTTACTTTTAGATAGTTTGTGAAGTGTACCTTAACATTCAAACTTTGTACTTAAACCAAAAAAATAAATAATAATTTTATTAAAAATTAAGTTGAAAAACCAGTTCGACCGGCTGGTATGAGTGGTTTTTACAAAATATGGCCTTTTTTTTTCAATTTTTTGAGAAAATCAGACTGGTTTGCCGGCCAGTTGACAGTCCAATCGGCCGGTCCGGTACGATTTTTTAAACAGTGCACATAACAACTGAAAATAACATCTATGAGTAATTTTTAATGCAATTAAATACTATAATATGAATTAAAAAAATAAATATATAATTTAATAAACCATCTCATTATATTGTAAAATTATATATTAAACAGCATGTAGAAGGTATATTAATATATTACTATGATCTTTTAAATTAATTTTTTGAAATAAAATATTTTTTTTTTATTTTCTATTGAAACCATTTCAAACCCAACAAACTCACAATTCAATCAATTTTGAATCCAACATACTTTCAACCAATATATCTCAATTCATATAGAACTCAACTCACATAAATTCAAACCAAGCACAACCCGCCCCACCCATTTCCCACCAGGGGTAATATGCAACATCCTAAAAGTACTTTATCAACAATTTAGGTCTGACATTGAATAGATATTTCAATATGTTGATATTTTTCTTGAGTAGACATATTATATTGTCACACTGTACTACAAATCAAATTTTAATACAATGGGCTCCGCTAACTCCTACCTGCACTCATCAAGTAGGAACCCATGGCCACTTACATATCATGCCAATTTTCCTCCTATAATTCATGTGGGACTTCACATCATCCCCGGATTGAAAATCAATACAAAATTATATATGTATTAGTAGCTTTGATTTCCATCGCCAAAAATAGAAATTATTTTTCATTTTTGGTACCTATAAATTTCTTTGAGCTCAGTGACTTGCAGCTCAAATGGCATTTGTCTTCCCTATTAAGTAAGAGGTTTTGTGTTCAATTCGTAATGGACGCATTGTGCACTTTATGTACTTTGTGTGTGTGTGTGTGTGTATTTTTATTTTATTTATACACACGCACATTAAGAGTCTGTTCAGACTCGAATCCTTGACCTTCCACATTATGTAGGAGACTTATATTGCTAGGTCACATGCCACTCTTATGCGTTTTGTATGTTGTTTATACTTTAATTATTTGATTTGAAAATAGAAATATATTACTTTGTTGAAATAATAACATTTCGTTATTTGTAATACTCTCTTAAAAAAAAATCTTTGAAATTTAAGTTGCAGGGCAAAGTTCACAAGTTCTTTTCTTATTTTTCTAAAAATGTTAGATTGATGAACTAGTATTATTTATTATTTATTTGCATACACACACACACACACACAAAATTTATCATGATTAAAATTCTGAACTTCATACATAAATATGTGAGAGTGATGTAATTGTACACATCCATGTACATATATATTAGACAAATGTATTGGACTTAGATGAATAGCCCTAATGTCATTGATGATCCACATAGATATAGTCACACATATGTGGTTGAAATTATGAATCTATTATTTGCAATATTGAATTTAGAATAAATAAAAAATAATTTATTGTACTTATTTTATCAAAGAAATATATATTCATATGAATCCGTGCTTTGGATTGCACCTAAACCATTGCCAATAATCAATTTTGTTAAAATACTAAATAATACATACATGTATAGCATTAGACAAAAGATAGATACATGTAGAATTATTAAGGCTATGTTTGTTTGTGTTTTTCTCTAAACATTTTTCAATTTTCAAAATAATTCCAAACATTCAACTTCATTCCCCGAACTGCACTCCCAAAATATTTTTTTACCCAAAATACCCTCCAAAAGGGGGGGGGGGGGGAAGGCAAACTGGTACATCAATCATCATCCATATACATATTTATACTATTGTAAAAAGGAAAGCAGTTTTGTTTTTAAAATGAAAGTTATGATACCAAATTTTAATATACCAAAATTGTCCTTTTACTTATACAATATTTAATAAAAGATTATACGTACAAATAACTACCATTTATTTAAAAACTTCCACTATGCATCAATTTTAATTAGTTTTATATTTTTTCTTTAATTTAGTAATGGAATAATAAAAATTTACTTTAAGTAAGTGCTATCTTTATAATTATGCAAATTATAAATATGTTTTTATAACGCATATCAATTTTTAATATAGTGAATGTGAGAATATTTTTACTTAAAAATATTTTATGCTCACAACAACTGCGTGCAAATGACTGCTCGATAATTTCATTGTTTAACCTAAAAAATACAATTTTATCATACAAACTCGACAAATAAGTAACTGATTTAATATTTATAATTATTTTTATCTCATACAAAATAATTCCATTTTTCATATTTCCCAAATTAAAATCAAGCAATCCGCACATTTTTCAAATTTAACTCCCAAAACATATTTTCTCAAAATATTTTTCAAAAAATGCCTAAACACAACTAAACATAGCGTGAAGTAGGGAAAGCGAAATGAAAATGAAAATGGAAGCATTGTTGCTGGGAAGGTAGTTGGAGGGGCAAAGTCTTGCTGAGCGGAGGAAAGGGAGACAACGGGAAATCTACTACATTTTGAAGTGCAGAATGGGATACGTGGAAAGATCAGAAAAGGAAAAAGAAAGGGGTGCAAAAGGATGATAGCCGTTGGATGCGCCTCGCGTTTCACACCGGACACAGAAATTAATGTAGGGAAGGAGACAGCAAGGACGAGCAACACAGTGACACATTCACGTGCGCCACCATCAATTGTAATAGACTTCCGTTTCAGAATGTCTCTCTGCAGTTACCTGACCCTGCTCTACTCTGCAACACACACGACCACACGTGTCCTTTGTCGTCTGTCTCCTTTTTGTTTTTTCCTATAATTTTGTAAAATGATATTTAGTCTCGTTAAATGATTTGGGTTCGCTTTTTCTTGGTGAATTTCTTGATGTATTTGTTAGGCGATATAATGCAATTCTTCATTAGTGTTATTAGGTCGTAAGGTAAATTCGATGGGATTTCAGGAAGATTAAATTTGATAAGAATTCAAATTGATATCTGAAGGTCTAAGGTTCAAAAAATCTACTGCCCGTTTGATTTTATTTCGAAGTCCAATTTTATTTTCAGTTATTTTTAAAAGTTGAAAAGTTAGTCATAAAATGATAATAAAAATTAAGATATATTTAGATGAAATGTTGAAAAGTAATGATTAAATATGTTATAGGATTGAAAAGTATATTAATTTATATTTTGTTATGTTTAAAAATATATATATTTTATTAATTTGAAAATGATAATGGATACTTTATGTCAAATCAAAATTGAATTTTATTGATGTGTGTAATAGAATGATATGGTAGGTTTGTTTAGAAAGAGTTTTAAGAAGAAAATATGTACGTTTTTTTAAAAAAAATTGTGAGAAAGTGTCTATTTTCAATTTTCATTCTCGAATGAAAATGAAAATGGGGCTTGAAAATGAAAACAAATGGGCCGATGATCTTACTAATACGTGCAATTATCGAATTATCAGGTGATCGAGTTTTTTGGGCTGATGATCGGGTTTTCATTGATCTGAATATAAAAAGTGGGTTTTGAAGAATGTGGGGGCATTTTAATAATTTTAGGGGCCCCTTTTATGTTTTTTTAATGGTTTAACCAACATCACTAAGGTATAAACTATAATTAAAATTTAAGAGTTTTCTTATTTGAAAGATGATGGTTAGTTTTGAACATCAATAATTTGATGACTTTAAGTGATGCAATCTAAGTAACTTAATTTTAAAGTTACATTTAGATCTTTTGAGTTCCAAGCAAAAGTGTTAAGGTATATTCGAAATTTAGGATGTGAGTATAAATTTTAAGATAAAATATGTTGTAATTTAAAGCAAAAGTGTTAAGATATATTCGAAATTTAGGATGTGGGTATAAATTTTAAGATAAAATAGGTTGTAATTTAAAACTTAAATAAAGTTGTTAGATGCATGAAGAAAGAAAGGGGTACTTTAAATTATATTTAATTTTCTTATGCGAGTCTTAATCAGAATGTACAAAAAAGAACTCTTAAAGGAATAAAAAATAATATACATACTTGGACACATAGGGATATATGTGAAGAGTTTCTTGCTTAGGTTGGGGGAAATTTAAAAGAATTTACTAACTTGATCATGAATATAAGATTATTTATAGTGTACTGCACCTCTTCCCTTGGAGAAGGTTATACTTGCATTGAGGTATTGAACTTTTTATTTATTATTATTTAGTTGTTACTAAATGTTTATTACAATTTGATAATAATAACATGTTAATTTGTATATAATTATGTGTCACTGTTCATCAATAATATAATTTATAAATATTGATGTAATTTACTATATATATACATGTAATATTATATATATTTAGATTCGTATTATTAATGGATCATATCGAGTCAATCCATATTCGCTCCATTTATTTTGAATTATGAATTTTTTTAATCGGATCATTTCAATTGAATCTTTATCGGTTAAAGATCTTAAATTATCGGATCGAATTCAAATTGGATTCGGATTAAAATCCTCTCCATTGACAGTCCCTAGATGTAAATATATATATATTTTTCTTACAGTGGCATATAGGGTGAATTGTAAAAATAAAATCGTAATTATAGCTAATTCAATATATGACCAAAATTTAGGGTGGTATTAAAGTATAACCAAATTTCATTAAAAATTGAAAAAAAACAAGGACAACAGTCACCAAAAAATACAATTAGCATCGGTGATTGCTTACTTAGCGCCTACGCCGGTGTTCCTCATATGTACCACGCAAGCAATCACTAGTGTTGGTTGTGTTTTTTGATGGCTGCTGTCTTTTTTTTTTGTTTGATTTTTAATGATTTTTGGTTCTATTTAAATATCACTTCAAATTCGGATCCTAAAACGTGAAATGACCATAGCTACGATTTTTATTTTGTAATTTTCCCGTGGCATATATTACCATTTGTCAAAATAAATAAATAAATAAATAAATTATACACAATTGTCACACCTATAAATCAATATTGACAATTTGTTGTAACTTTAATTACCAATATTTTCCGGGTAGGTGTGCCTCCGAATAAAAGTTTATTATGTGTTGTTTTTAAAAAATATATCCAGAAAAAAACAAAGCAAATCAATAATAATAAACAAAAAGGAAGCCAAACGTTGGATTCTTCTAACCGGGTCAAGTTACACACAGAAACCCCGCCCCGTTTCCCCCGGCCCTTTATCTTCTTCCACAGTTGCTCAAACAAACAGACCTGTAGGAGGGTTTTCAATCTCTTCCTTTTCTTCTTCCCACTCTCACCTCTGCCCACCCATTTTCCTCTCTTCCCTCAAAAATCCTGCACATTTTTAGGGTTTTCTATAGTACAAAATTTCCCTACTGATTTACCACACAAAACTTGCTTAAATTATCTCCAGAACTGCACTCTTTTTCTTCTTCTCCTTCTTCGAGATCTACCAGTGTACTTGTTTTTCTGTATTTATAGATACTGCAAAAAGGGATGCATTCGGGTTTTGAAATCCCCGGGATCCAGCACCAAGTACAGCACCAGCAGGCAGCTGAAGCCCCAGTTTTGCTGTCCATGAACCAAACCCATTTTCTCGAGCAAATCCATAACCTACCTTCGACCCAGCAACTATTCCTCGAGCAGCACCATTTTCTTCCGCCCCACCACCACCAGCAAAGTAGGCTGAACAGCCACTACGTGGGCGGCGGAGGTGCTGGGGCGTCTTCGTCAACCTATTTCCCGGTGAATTTCAAGCTAGGTTTGAACGAAATTTGCACAAGAAATGATTACAAAGATGGAACTACTGTCAGGTGCGTTGATGAAGCTGGTGGAGGAGATGCTTTGCTTCGTGGGAGTGAGCAATATGAAGTCCCCGAGGCCCGACACTCTTCTCTTGGAATGCTCCATTGTTGGCAAAACCAAGAAGATTCTGCTATTAAACAACAACCCTTCTGGTAAATTTTCATTTCTTTTGCATTAATAACTCGTTTGATTTGACTACTGCAATCCTTGTAAATGTCAGCAGTGTAATTACTCTTTCTTGTGAGTAAATTAATATTTATTCTTTCTTTAATAACTACTAATTCATTCCTTTATAAGTAAATGTCTGAAGTTTCCATTATGGTGCTCCCTCTATTTTCAGGTTAATAAGCTAATTTAAGTTCATGTACTACAGTTATTCCCCCACTGTTCTTATAGTTTTTATAAGTATAAATTAATGTTCGTAGGGAACCACTCCCAGCAGAAGTATCCAATGATAAAAGTGAAATAGTTGACAGACAAGAACACTTAGAACTGAACCAGAAAGAAGCTCCAGCGAACTGTTTGGAGAGCAAAAGTAGAGTACACTTTGGCGAGCTGGAAGCCATATACAAACGCCTCGGTACTGCTGGGAGTAACCAAACGGGTCCTAGTGAAAGTTTGCCCGCAAATGCTCACTTGCCGGCCGTGGGGTTTGATCATGGGTCTGAGGCTTCGATTGGAGAAGAAGCCTCAGCGTCCTTGAAAAATGCTAGAAAGAAGAGGAAAAAGAAGAAAAAGGAAGCTAGCTTTAATCAACTGGTTAGTCCCATGGCTGATTTTTTTGGGAACTTGGTGAAGCAAGTGATGGATCATCAAGAAAACCTTCACAAGAAGTTTACAGAAGTGATTGAGAGATTGGATGAAGAAAGAAGGGCAAGGGAGGAGGCTTGGAGGAATCAAGAATTGGCTCATTTTGAGCAAGAAGCTGCTGCGAGAGCCCGCGAGAAGGCCTTGGCAGAAAGTAGAGAAACCATGATTGTTTCATACTTGGAAAAAATTACAGGTCAGAGAATCAATCTTCCCACATTTAATCCCACTGATATCACCTCTACTAGTACAAGTGATGATTTTCAAGGGCTAGATGGAGCTCCCGAAGGCCTAAACTTGAAGCCCCCCGGCCGTTGATAATTGAATTAGTTCAGAACTATCTTGGAATCAAAGATCAAACTTTCAGTATATATATTTTAGAGCTGGGAAAATTCCTCTTCATCTGGAAACAGACATGCAAGAATCCAATAGTGAATCTGGAATTCAGGTGTGCCCATGAGGTGAAAAGGGAAGTTAGAGGATGGTTAAAACTTCAACAAAATGGATCTTGCAAGTTCAACGCAAGAACTACCTTAATTTGTTTATCTCCTGAAAAGAGATATGAGTTTGAAGAAGAAAGAAAAAGGTACAGATCAAAGAATATTTCAAGGGTGCTGAAGGAAATTCTGGAAATGGAATTGAAGAGCTTTGTAACAAATTCTAATAAGGCTTAAGTAGCATGGATCTGCAGGAGAGCAGCTAGCTAGCACGATCAGCTCTTCTCAGAGAGAAAACTAGCTAGGGTTTATGTTTGGTTCCTTTGTTTAATTTAACTCCTTAATAAATGAGTGAGTCTTTTTCTTCACTAATTTATATTGTAGGACTAATCAGTTTCCCGTTGTACTAATTTATTCGAATTTTGTTCAAGTGGAAGACTTTTGGGACATTCAAATGTGTGTGTGTGTTTTCCACTATTTTTTTTCAATATAGTTTTCTAATCATTATTCTTTTGTTGTTTCTTGTAAAGCCTAATGTTGTCATTTAGATAATTGATACAGAGAACAGAGAAATATTTACTAATCAGATAGGATTAGAAAGCCGAGTGGTATCTGGCCCAATAACATAAGTCTTTCACGTAATGTGGGTAGTCAGGAGTTCGTGTTCGAACGAGCTCTTGATGTATAAACGTGTGTATAAATTAAAAAAAAATATATAGGATTAGGAAAAGAAAAATATATAGCTCCATTTTTGTAGCCTATGGAAATAATTATGGAGAAATTATATATATATTTTTTATTTATGCACACGTATATCATGAGTTCGTTATGATTCAAACTCATGACCTTCCACATTATGTAGAAGATATGCGTCTAGGCCACAGGCCACTCAGCATTGAGAAATTATGTACCTAATTTCATACTCCTATAAAATGGATTATGAACTGTTAATTCATATATTATGATAAGGAATATATAAGCGTATTTGCTTGCATATGCACATACGTGAAAATAGCAATTGCTTAGGATATTTAAATCTAACTATATATTAACAAAATATATTTTAATTAATACAATATATAATAAAATCAAAATAAATAATTTAGATTAGTTCGATAAAATTGGCCATATATAATGCTTCAACAATTACTTGTACCTTTTTGAGACTTCCTTTCTCATTTCGTTCATCAGCCCCATGCATAAAAAGAAAGATGAAAATTAAGTTTTGGTTTTGAATTAAAGTTTAATGGAAATATTATATTTTCCGGGCGGGGCCGGCGTGGGGTCGTGGTGGGCCGGCGGTGGCGGGTCCCCGCCACAGATATGATTAAAAAAGTCCTTAAAACTTTCGAGAAAAAAGCTGCTCAGAGAGACTGAGGCTGTTTATCTTTACGTGAGTTTGGATTTCTGAAACTGATGGGGATTGGGTTTGGTTGCAGCTCCACAAACAGACACCATCCATTAATGGCTGGTCTGCATGCTGTACATCCACCACACATGCTGCCCTTTTTATTATTATTTTTATTTAAAATTAATGGGCTACAATTTTAAATATTTTAAATAATAAGTCCAATAGTCCAATAGTACTGTAGATTCTTGCACGACTAAGGGTGCAAACGAGTCGAGCTGACCACGAGCTAACTCGACTCGAGCTCGAAACAATTCGATCTCAAGCTCGAGTTCTAATTCGAGCCTATTTCGAGCCCTCTATATTTAGGCTCAAGGCTCACGAGCCAATATATAATTAATTTTTTTATTTTATTAATAAATATATATTATATTATTATTTTTTTTATTTTGAGTTCGAGTTCAAACTCAAGCTCAAGCAAGCAGTTTTTTATAATTCATTTGTCAATTTGAGCATTATCAAACTGAGCAGAGTTGAGATCAAAAATTTTATCTCGGCTCTGCTCGGCTCGATTACATCTCTACTTGCATCTACTTACTTTATTTTTTTAAAATGGGCTATAATTTTAAATAGTTTAAATTGCCCAGGATTGCAGATTTCATGCGCAGGCCCAAGAGATGATCCAACGTCAATTCTGTGATAATGGGCCCGCCAACGTCTGCAGAAGCTTGTTTGAGGGTTCACAATTTTTACTGTGATACTAAAAAATGCCATGCCTCCAGGCTCCATCAACTAATGAAATATTCCTTTTAAATTGCTTCCTTGTAGTCGTGCAAAGACTTGACGAGGCACTTATAAGATTATAATAAACATTTTTCTTTTTGGTGAATTTGCAAAGTAACCACGACCAAGCTAGGTAATACAAAGGTATATGTGCTTATAAATGAACATGTTGGCAATACTATTAAGATGGTAATTTAGTTGAATAGGGTTCGTTGCTTTCCATAAGAAGATTATGGGTTCGAATCTGCTTGCAGTAGTTGTTCATAAATTAGTTATCTTTGTAGTTGAGGGGTCTTATATGACAAGTGCTTCGATAGAGTTGTGGTGACGTGCTTACGTTTTGAATAATAGCTATGGCTCAAATCAGACATTTCATAGCGGCAAGAAACTCTTATGATTAAGCTCAGGGACTATGGAGGGTTGCTATATTGGTTGTCCCCTCCTTTCCCTTGCCTTTCATTCTATCCACACACACAAAAAAAAGAAATGTTGACAAGATTTAAAGAATATGAAAAATAAAAACACAATTTATTTAGAGTTAAAATTGTAATAGTTAAGAGTGATGATCACAAACTTATGTTGTGACATCGGAATCAACTACGGCTTAATATTTGGTATGTTAAATTAAAATTATTGTGCATGATAACTCCCAGACTTGTGGGCCATAGATGAATCTAATTCCTTTTAATTTCCAATAATAAATTATCTTACATCATTTTGTTTATTAGACAAATCTCGAATATTCGTCAAAGAGACATTCTCAAATGTGTCTCCAAAATTTTATGAAACACTTTTATGATTAACTATATTTTTTTTGAAACAAACTATATTAATTTCAAGGCTATTGAATAATTTTTCTTTTCAATTTTATCATTTCAATGATTCATACTAAATATTGAACCAACAAATTCTCTTATTTCCCATTTCATCATAATATATGCTTCAAAGAAGTAAACACTCACTCAAGATTTTACAAAAGTGTTCTACTACAATAGTAACTGCATTGGTTATACTTAACCGCTATTAATTTCCAAGCGACTCCGCACAAATATAACCTTCTACTTCTCCTGTACCACAAACTACAATGAGCTTCAGAAATTTGTACGTACCGTATTCGTACTTACAATGTACAAGCCCTTCGAAGCACGCAATTCTGTCATTGCACAATTGCCCACTGTAGAATTACGCTTCTCCCCTCCATTACACGTAACACGCACACGTCACGTGACCCTTTCTCCCCCCACCCTGTGAAACCGAGCATATAAATTCCCCCATCCCACCGCCCCCGACAAACACATAAGCAATACAAAACCCGAAAGTTGAAAACCCTTTCGGACGTTGGCCCTTCAACATATGCCTACATAGAACAGTGTCTACATACACACGCATATATATATGTTCAGTAGAGTGATGATTTGAGGAAGAAATTTAAGCCATGTCAATCAGGTTCAAATTCAGGAGCTCGTTGAATTTTGACACGGTCGAGATTGGAAATCGCGCCTCAATTTCCGTCGGAGAGCTACGAGCAAAAATCTTGCACGGAAAAATTTCTCAGCAACAACAGCAAGGGTTTGATCTCATCTTCTCCGATGCGGTTTCTGGTTTAGGTAATTATTAGTTTCTCAAATTTGTTTTGATTCCTTACCATTTCATTAATTTCCGTGTATTTTTCCCTCTGTTTTATTGCTCTTTTATGTATTTTTTTTTTTTTTTTGTTTGTCGGTTCATTGATTTTCTTAAGTAGCTTCTGGTGTTGATAAAATTTGCATTAATTTATATTGAGTTGTTTTTCGTTTTCAATTTTTTGGGGGAAACTGAATTTGGCAGAGTACGAGGCTGATGATTCTCAAATTCCAAGCGGATCCAGCGTGATTGTTAAGAGAGTTCCAGGTGGAACTCTGCCGTCGACTGTGTAAGTTCTTTCAATTGATTTAATAATTTGACTGCTTAACAGCGTTCATTCTTTCCGGGTGAGTTTGTACTGATGCATGCATGTGCATTTTTGCCTATGCGAATGTCTGTCCATGAGAATTTTGCTTGTTGATGAGTTGTGTCTTTTCTTCTTGATGAACTTTGGAGTTTTCAAGCTGTTCTTTCTAGATATGTAGCCAGTTTGTAGGGAAATTGATGATTTCCTTGCCAGATTTGTAGGTAAGTGATGATGATGATTGCCTGAAAAACGATGGTTTGGTGGTCATGGTCAAAGTTTTTTAGATTGCATGCTGTTGCTGATTGTTCATCATGTAGTAATGCATGTGAAGCAACAAATTTTGTTTTGTTCGAATAAATTAGTGGTTACTAAATAATGGCCACAATTATGGAAAGTGCATGTCATATATTGGAGTATTTAAGTCGTATTATTTAGATTGGTAATTATTGATGAAAAGTTCGTTATGTTTATAGATGCTACTACATTGAAGAATGACAGCTAATGTCGTCCTTTAAGTTTGTTATGTGACTTACATAAATTCTAGGCTCCTACTTTGACACATTTAGGCAGCCGATGACCCCCCCCCCCCTCACCCAGCCCCCCAACCCACCCACCCAAAAAAACCACACACACACACACAATAAATAAAAAAAAGAGAAAGAAAGAAGGATTGGGAGGTACTGAAATCAAGCTAAGAGATATTTGAGGTACATGTGTAGGCGATTGCCTTTTTAGTGCTTTTACTTTATTTTGGTAGTTGGGGAATTTTTGAAACATTATTTGCACAATGCACTCTTGGCGGGGTCTATTTTGGTGAATATTATGCTGTTCGCTTAAAAATTCTTTTGTTAAAATCTCTCTTGAAATTAATTCAAGATCTTTTTCAAATTAACTCAACCAATATTAACTGATCCTTCCCATAAATAGCAACTCACTTGCTTTAGTTGATTAATATTAAAGAATGGACTTTGAACCTAACTCAACCTCAAAAGCTAGCTCAAGAAGTGAGGATTGCCTAAGACCATATATAGAGACCACAACTTATTTATTTCACCAATGTGGGACACTAACACACCCCGCGCACGCCCAGGAATGAACATTTGGTGCGTGGAATAATATGAAATGAGTGGCCCAACAACACTGGGTAACCCAACATCGGGAATAGGTGGCTTCGATACCATGTTAAGGAATGGACCTTGGGCTTAACTCAACTCCAAAAGCTAGCTCAAGAAGTAAGGATTGCCCAAAACCATATAAGAGACCATAATTTATTTATTTCACCGATGTGAGACACTAACACACCCCGCGCACGCCCAGGAATGAACATCTAGAGCGTGGAATGACATGAAATGGGTGGCCAAACAACATTGGCTAACCCAATATCGGGAATGGGTGGCTCTGATACCATATTAAAGAATGGACCTTGAGCCTAACTTAACCCCAAAAGTTAGCTCATGAGGTGAGAATTGTTCAAGACCATATATAGAGACCACAACTTCTTTATTTCACTGATGTGGGACACTAACAATTAATGCTATATTTACGTAACAAATGGAGCTAGTTATTTGTCTAAAGATAACCTCGAAAGGCAAAAGACTCTCTTCAGCTGGCTGTTCCAATTGACTATAACATAGGGTGTACCCAAAAACTTGAAATCCACAACCTCGAAAATAATATTAAAGCCGAGAAATTTGACTGCATTTAGCTTCATTTTTGCACCAATGTGTCTATTTTAAAACAAAATCTTTTGCACTTTCTTTTGTTTGCAATTTTGGAATTTTTATGTTTTATTGTAAGTAGGTTTCTTTTCAGAGTTTTTTCCAATTGATAATTATGTGGAGCTTCTGGGAAAAATGTAATGAGATATCTGTCCGCCTTTTACACAATAATGCATTGATTTTAAATTGTAGAAATTGACCAACCCTCTATCCTCCTGATTGTTTCTACATTGCAATAAATTTAAGTTTGTCGTTACTCTTTGAGTTTAGATATAAAGACTTTTGCAGAATTAAGTTCTTGCTTTTTTCCCCCAAGTTTCGCTCATATGACATAACTTTGTTTCAGGTTGCCCATTCAAGATGTAAAGGATGTGGGAATGAAAGAGACACATAATCTCAATCCAGCTGTAAGCAGCCTTTTGTGTGGATTTCACATCCGTACTTTCTTTTTGCCATTGTCTCTTTCCTATTGAAATTGGCAACATTTCTTAAATGAGCTTGTTTCAAATATCTTGGCGGATTGTTATCCATATGGGACCAATATATTCCTTCCCTACGTGCATGCAATATACATTTACATCGAGATTCACATATATGATTCTCTCCCTCATTTGTATTACTGGAGTAATTTCCTTGCCGTTTCACATTTCTGGTTTTATTGGGGGTCCTGATAATATTTTGCTTTATTCAGTACAAAGTTGAACCAACCTCTGCGGCCATTTTCCTGTAAAATTGTTGTTATCGATTTTGTATCTGTTCAACTACGTTGATCCTAGCTTAGTGTATGACTGTATTACGCTACTATTTCTTTTTTGTGCAATGAGTTGATCACTACTTTCCTAATATGGGCATTTTTTGTTCTCTGCAGAGTGGACCAATGGACAAAATTGATGACTTCGGTGCTGATTTGTGTCCCATGCCTGATTCAAACTTCCCCGACTTCAATCTAGAATTTGATAAAGATAACTTCATGGGTAGTGAGAATGGGATTTCTGGTTTGAGGTATGATGACTTGTATTGGCTATTAAAGTTACACAAGTCGGTGTTTCTGATTTGCATGATGTTAGGATTTGGCGATCATTTGCATGAACAGGCTTCAATTCCACATCTTTATAGAGTTTTCCTGCTCTTGTGCAAGGCTGTGACACTGATGAAATTTTGTTTGCCAAATAATGACTTGTCCCAGATTTTTTTAAAAAATTTCCTTGTAGTTTTTATTGTACAAGCATCTGTCCTTTATCAAGAAATGTTTTATGAAAGTTTTGTACTTGGATTAGTTTCTACTGAACTCTTCCACTGACCAATGATCATATTTTGCTGATGCATTGTTGGATTAATTGCTTTGTACCAAGTTCTAAGGAGATGTACTTATTCATCACTGATTGGGCAACTTAACAGAGACTTGAATGTATTTTAAGTAAATTTTAAGTCCCACGATCATTTCCTTTTATTCATCAATTCTAGGTGCAGGATAGAGGGATAAATGTAATGTTAGTTGTTCGAACTCTGGGTCCATAACCTCCATCGTACTATAATGCAGAGAAGTTGAACTTCTTTTTAGTTAAGTTAACTATCTATATCAATTTCACATGTGGTAGATGTGTTTGCTTGTTATGGTTGCTGTGGATGTGAACATAAATGATGAGATTTTCGCTCATATTTGGGTATTTTATGATTGTTACTGTAGTGGTGTCCAAATTGTTGATTCTTTATTTGCTCTTACTCAATCTGGGTAATGATCTCCATTTTTCTTGAAGCAAAAAATCCTTGTGTTTAAAATTAAAATTTGTCTCTCTCTCAAATTTATAACTATTTTTGCTAGAGCATTTCAATTGTAATGCCTCTTCTTGATGGTGGGAGTGGGTTGTGCTGCCATATTTTCATTCTTGGATCCCCTTGATTAGTGAATTATTTGATTTAGATTGCCTGTGCTATCCAGGTCAGAATGTCAAAACCCCAACTCAGATGACCTCAGTCGAGCAATTCCAAGAGGTTTGTCCTGTTTCGGTCATCTTTCTTCTAGGTTTTCCTATAGACTTTGCTCACAATGGTACAATGTTAATCTCAGATTCTAATCAACCTGCAAATGAGACGAGTATTTCTCCGAGAGTTGACGAGCGGATAAAGTTAGAAGAGTATGATATTTTGTTTCTACTTTCATATTCTTCTTGAAGGTTTATTCTTCCAGATCTGACATCATCTTTTTGGTTAAGGCTGCCCACATCCAATTTCCTGGCTGTACAAAGTACTAATTTGCCATTAGAACTAAAGTGCTCACTGTGCAACACTTTCTTCAAGGAGGCTATGATGATACCTTGTTGCCAACATAGCTTTTGTGAAAAATGTGAGTTGTTTATGCAGTAATGAGCTGTTCGGATGCCCATAGTCTATTACTTTTGAGTCAATACTGCCAACATCAAGATTTTTCTCACACTACCCATGGCTCAGAGTTTCATAGGATTTGTCTGAATCACTCATTAAATATGCTTCTTGGTGGGATTGCAGGTATTCGTCAAGTGCTTACTGAAAAGGGGAGGTGCCCAAAATGCTTGTCTAGCAAATGCAATGTACAAGATCTGCTACCAAATTTGTCACTGCGCCAAGCAATTGAGCATTTCCTTGAATCTCAGTTGCTTGATGCGGGTTTAGAGAATGCCATGCAGAAATATGTGCCTGGTGCATAGTTTATTTTCAGGGAAATCTTCAGGGACTTTTGATGGGCTTCACTTTGGAATGGTGCATGATTGCTTTTTTCTAAAAATGCAGATGGAGAATCTGGAATTCAAGCAAAGGATGTTTCTTGTGCATTCTATGAGCAACAACATCGAAGAAATGTGCCATATGGGAACTCTGGTTATAGAGATGTAAAATCTGCTCTTCCATCACAGAAAGTCAATCAAATAGATGGTGCAACACCTTCAACAGATTTTCAGGGTGAGAATCAACCTGTTATCCCTGAAGCCAATGTTCATGATGAAGGTACTTGCCTCTGCTCAAGGTTATTGTATTCTCTCCATATGAGAACCATTTTTTAAATATTCTCTACTATCCAATGTTTAATGTAGACTTGGTTTCCAATTTATCCCTTCAATCAATTTTTTTCAACCAGTTTCCTGTTCCTGATATGTTCCGTTCTTCTGCAATTTCACTGCAGCTGATTCTAACACCAAGAGAAAAGGGGGATTCTGGATCGACTCTGGAGGTAAACAAAACTGCCTTAATGACTGTAGCGCTCATAACCAATAGTTGCAGTTTAATTTAATCTTGGACGTTTGCTTTAATGCTGTTATTTTCAGGTGGAGATAGGAATGCATTCGCTCTTGGTGGGCATAGAAAGGTAACTTCGGTGATCACATCTGGTTATAAATGTCTATTTATCTATGCTGTATAAGCTTTTAAGGTTGAAGCTTAGGTGAAATCTGCCAGTAGTAGCACTTGTTTAGTCCAATACATTAAATTCCATAAATCCAAAATCCCAAGTCCTCACTCTCTCTCTCTCTCTCTCTCTCTCTCTCTCTCTCTGTTGTGGGAAAAATATTGAAAATATAGTGTTTCTTCTCTTGTTCTGTCCAAAATTTTCCTTTCTCCTTTGCCTTCTTTGAGCTACTCTTATATTTATGGAGCACTCTAGCAGTTTGAATTCATGAAAAATTTTATATAGTCCATGTGAAAAATCTTGTGCATTTTATGCTTCTGAAACTTATGTCAATGTTAATTTACTTTGTTGGAGTTCAGGGGGTCCGCAATTGCTACACATGTGGTTCTCCTGACCATCTCATGAGAGACTGCCCTATTTCAAATCCAAATCCCCTGTTTCAGCCAGGTATTTTCTAATATTTCTTGTTATCTTGACAATATCAAATGCTTATTTAGTTCACATTCTAGGAAATGGAGCATTTCATGGAGGCATGCCAGGCTATGCACCACCGTACTGGAATGGCACTCCATTGCCTCCCTTCAGACCGTATGTGAATATGTATAGTAACCCTGCAATGATGCCGTTCAATGCATCCATGGTCCCAGTTTCACCCTTTGCTGTTCGTCCCTACATTCCATCCATGCGTGGTGGCCTGCCTGGCCCTGGGTAGGTTTGATGAGTCTTTGTCTTATCTTCAAGTTTACACTTGCAAAAGTAGTTCATGCAGATTTTGACACCAAGTACATCTTTGCAGTGGAAATATGACAATAGGAAATATGGGACCTCCTCGCCATTCAGACAACTTTGGTCTTCAACTTTGTGAAAATAGAAGGAAGCATTCAAATGAAAATCTAGGAAGGTAATTTCAAGTGTCATAACATAGCAGTAAAGGAAGATGGCAGGGAAAACTTTAAGATATATATCTCTGGTAAATTTATGGAACTACTATAGTAACTGCACACTGCCTTCACATTGTTGCCAACTTATTTATTTCTCTGCAAAGATGTTTGTTCCTTGTCACGAGGATGTTAAAGTTCACATGCTTGTTGCACTTGATTTAGTTGTCCTCAATCTTCTCTTCCCCTTCTGGGAATTTCCGTTCTTCATTTTTATTTACTTTTTAGTATTTGTGGGTTTGGATACAAATTTCTAATTGAGGTTTTGTGCATCAGAGAACAACTTTCTGACAACGAGGATGATTCTCCAGAATGCTATTGGCATAATAGCCCTGAAAAATCAAATGATTATAAATTACAGAAAGACATGGAACCAAGTTTGAGTCACAGTCACTCTGGGGATAGCTTGGCACGTAGATCAGGGAGGAAAAGTCATCATGACAAGTATGTGCATTCTGATGTTCGCTATGCTGATGAAAGGCTTGAGAAGGGCTCCCGCTCATCTTTTGCTGGAAGAGACAAGAGGCCAGGTCATGCAGAGAGGTCAAGTTCAGGCAAAGAAGATTTACCCAGGAGCTCTGACCGGCATAGTGAAGGGAGGCACAGGCATCATCATGGAGAGTCAAAGAAGTACCAAGAGAGAAGGGGACATTGTGACAGCGATTCAAGTTTGGATCATCACTCGGCCAAAAAAGATGTTAAACGAAGAGTTGAGTCTGATGTCAGAGATTCTCACAAGAAACACCACAGCTTTTCAGAATCTGGTTTTGAGCCTGCCTCGCCTTCTGACCGGAGGGGGGCATATAAAGAGAGGGATACAGTCCATGATGCTAGACATTCCAGGCATAGTGCAAAGCGCTTAAGAGAGAAACAGCACAATGACAGGTGGCCGATGGTCAATGGCTCTGACGAAGACCGCAGAGATGAATATCGTTACCATAAACGAAGAGCACATTGAAACAAGTCCTGGGCATGAATATTGAGGTAAAAATGTACATGAAGTTGTGCAAATGGACTTGATGATCCATCTGTTATCCTTTGAATGGTCAACTTGTAGTTATAGGTGTATCTTAGTCATATTAGGAGTCATTTTACTTAAAGGTTGATACAACTTACTTTAATACATTTAGGTCAAAGGCTGCTCTAACTTAGAAATTGCTACAGATAGTTTAGATTGGTCTACCTTTTGGTTGGAAATTTAACAGCATTTGCTTATATACTTTAGATTGGTCCACCTTTTCGGAATTAAGGCCATCTGGTTATCTTTTGTTGATTTTTTGTGACTAACCTTCTTCCCTTCTTCAGTGTGAGGTTCAGATGCTGGCAAAAGGTTTTGTCCCTCTGGCAATTGAAAATACTGTTTGGAAGTTTACATTTCTCACTCAATTGATGTTTGTGCAGAGATTTCGATGCTGACTTATGAAGGTATGTTTTTCTAGAATCAGAGATCCTAAACCATTGTGTCTGGTTGCTAGTAAGTTGAAGCCGCCTTTCTTGAAATCCTCCATGCTTTCTTTGTTTATTTTTAATTTTTGAGGAAACAAAATAAAAAATGAAAAAGGATTATAAACACTCATTAAGACTGAATCTCTTGATAGCTGTAACCGGATTTTTGTTGAGGACTGAAAACAAACTATGGAGGCTAATGCTATGTTTGAATTTTGGATTTTAGTGAGGAAAGTACCATGGAAAAGGTTTCCCTCTAATAGTACAATTTTATGCTTTACTTTCAATAGTTTTCAATATATATATATGTGTGTGTGTGTGTGTGCGCGTGTTCTTTATTGCTAAAATCCAAGCTTCAAACATATCCTCTAAGTTTCATCTGTCTGATGCTACAAGTCCAGCGGTTTACTGGTTTGTGACAGAATGATTAGGGATTCTATTCTTCAAGTTGGCTTGTGTTGGTCGCTCATGCATATATCAATCTCAAAACTCTATAATATATTGTATTTCGCATTATTATCATCCCATGTCATTTCGTTCACTCACATTAGTTGGTCATGTTTAAAGCATTTTGGGGGAGCAGATTAATTAGATTTGTCCTTCAAAGTGGTGAGAATATAATTGCATCGTTCTTATTAATAAGTAGATTTGCATGTCAAAAGTTGTTTATACGTAGCAATTAGTGGGTCTTGTCTTTTTTTTTTTTTTCCTTCATCATTTCATGATGGAATTTCTTTCAACTCCCTCCTAGCCCTCACAAAAAATTCGTTAGTCTATTATCTGGAGTTTTCATGTGCATTTTTTTGGTCGCCATCCCTCTCTTCTCATTCTTCCACCAAGTACCCCAGCCCACTCCTCTCCCTTTTTTATCCTTTGCCAAGTTCAGCTAATGAATTGAGTGTTAACACACCACATGTTTAACTAATGATTTGATAAACATTTTTAGAAAAGAGTTTCTAAGATTCTAAAATGAGACGTTGGGATCTTATAAATTTTTGGGTAAAATTTACTTTACCCCCTTGTACTCAAACTTCATATCACTTTGCCCCCTTGTACTTTTAATTGCATTACTTTACCTCCTTGTACTCACAATTTTTCTTAAATTATTCAATTCCGTTAAATTTTCTTCATCTCATTAACACTGTTAACTTTTTTTTTTTTAAAAGATAAAGTTGTCCATAATTTTTAATTGTTCATTTAACAAATAAAACCTATATTCTCCATAAAAAAGAAAAAAAATTATATTTGAAGATTTATAAATATAAAATCACCAAATACATATAACAGAAACGTGTTTCTTAAAGACTGACTTCAAATGCCATATGAAATTTAACTTACACGTAGTTTTGTTGCTATTTGGTGTTAAAGACAGTGTTTTATTTTCGATTTTTTATGATTTCATAGAGGGATATATTAAGTAATAAAACAGAGTTAGTGAAGCAATTCTATGGAGGATAAAATGGGGTCTGCATGTTATTAATTGAGTTTTCTTTAATGAAAATCGTTGTTTATTCTAGAGATGTACTATTAGTAATGATGCAAGTTTTTGATATATTTGTAGTGCACTCAATAGTAATGTCTAGGTTTCATCTTTCAGCATTCAGTTTGGATCTTTTAATTTAAATTTAATATTATTTTGTATAAAATTTGTGTATTCATATAAGAGAAGAGTAGCTAGGAGAGATTGACAAAAAAATATTGAGGTATAGGTATTTTTGGCATATAAATATAAAATATGATGATTTAATCATTTTTATTTGGTTTGCTAATAGAAATTGAAAAGGTTTTAACGGTGTTAAAGTAAGTGAAGTAAAATTGAGAGTACAAGGAGACAAAGTGATGTAATTAAAAGTATAGGGAGGTAAAGTGAGACGAAACTTGAGTATCAGGGGTAAGGTGGATTTTACCCTAATTTTTTTTAGAAAAAGTAAGAAAAATTTAATTTATTCTCAAGACATTAACAAGTTACTTTAATTTAATCATTTTAATTACAAAATTGAGATTGTTGATTTTTTATAAATTTTTATATCTTATTTTACTCAAATACTTCAATGACCTATTTTAAAAATAAGATTTAGCATTTTATAAGCTTGAAAAATATTTTATAAAATGTAGGGGTCTATTCTCTTGTGTTTTGGTAATTTTCTAGAAAAAAATTTTAGAGAATGGGTTTTTGGGACAAAATTTGAAGAATGTGCAAAGCGTTTCTTTTTGTTTTGGGAAAATATGGAAAGTGATTTGAAAATGAGTTGTTTGTTCCTTTATATTTTGGGAGGAGACAAATTTTACTATTGATGTCAAATTAATTGTTTTTTTGTTGGATTTGTAGGGTGAAAGTGATTTTTTTATATAATATATTATATATATATGTATATTTAGAGTTGGAAGATGTGTATGTATATATGTAATAATTGATATATTGTTATAATAAAATGATGTGTAATTAATTCAATTGGTGCTTTATTTTAAATTTATATTTTTGTGAATTTATTAATAAATATTAAATATTTATGAATTTATAATTATATATTAATTATAAAAAATTGGTTAATATCATAATTATATCATAATTGTTGATATTAGCATATATAATTTTTTTTAATTATTGTTTTTTTTAAAATATAATTATTTAATTATTTATTATTTACAATTCATGTATAAATAAAATTTAGTTATTTATTTAAATAAAATAAAATATATATAAGACTTAATAATAATTCATCAAATTAAAAAAAAAAAATTTATATTATATGAAACTAAATTATCTTAAATTATTTATTAAACAAATAAGCATAATATTCAATTATATGCGAAATACGAAACATAATTAATGTATACATAATAAGTTATTTAAATAATTAATTAAATAAATTAATTAATTTAATAAGTTATTTATTTACTTTTAACTCATTATTTAATTAATATATTATTTAATAAATAAATTACTTAGTAACGATCAATTTTTTTTTTACTTCTCGATGATTATTTTAATTAAATTTGTAAACATAAATATATATATATATATATATATATATGAGTGAAATGAGAAAGTGATAAATGAATTAGTGATGTGAAAGATGGAGTGAGAAAATGAAGGGGTAGGTATGTTTTTTAGGGTGTAGGATTTTTTGGGTAAAAAATTATAATGTTTTGGAAAAAAGATTGGAGAATGTGTTGTATTTTGAAATTTTTTTGGGAGTTGGAATTTTTTTCTCCAAAATGTAGGAGAAAAAGTCCTAAGAGTTTATGAGATCTTTTACATGAGTTTAGTCAAACATAGGGGTGTAAGTTGAGCCGAGCTAGCTCAACTCGATTTGGAAAAACTTAGCTTGAGCTCAAGACTTATTGAGCTTGAGCTTGAAATTGAGCCAAGCTTGAGCTTTAAGATGGTGGCTCGAAGGCTCGTGAGCCCTAATATTTTTTAAAATACTATTATGTATATAGTAAATAATACATAAAAATAATAATTCAAAAAATATGTGCTACATATTGAGTTAATTTTTGTCACATAATTCAATTATTCACTTATTAATAAAATAATAATTTATAAGATACGAATTTATAATTTGTAAAATACTAAAAATAAATAGCAAGATATATTTGAAAAAAATGTAAATTTTCTAATTCAAATAATTTTATAAAAATATATAATTATATAATAAAATTTCATTGTATAATATTTTATATATGATTACTGTTTTTTTTTCAAATTTAATAATGCAAGTTCAAAAGTCAAAACAATAATTTTACTTGAAATTCATAAAAAAATGGTTGACCTTTAGAAAAATTGATGCTGCTGTTGGATTTGCTAATAGATAATATTTATTGAGAGTTTCATAGAAAATAGTAACGACTAAATTGAGCTAGATCAGCTCGAGCTCAACTTCACATGTTGAATGTGGAATATGCCGGATGAGGCTCAAGCTCGATTGTGGCTTGATATCTTATGAGCTCATTGAGTTCGAGCTTGAACTTGATATTTACCAACGAGCTCAAGAATTTGGAGCTTGATGAGTTCAAGCTCAAGCTCGTGTGTTTTAAAACGAGCCGAGCTTGAACTTGAAATTTTTTACTAAGCTCGTTTACAGCCCTAGTCAAACAGCCTCTAAATGCTTAACTATGGCTATAATGTTTATACTTCCATTATTAACTGGAGGGTACATACCAAGTAAAAAAAGCAATGTACGGCTAACAAATTAGTATTAACAAATTAGTATGATTCCTAGAGATGTGGCATGGTAGATTCTCTCATATCCATTTCTCCATTATAAGCTACGACACCCAATTTATAACCGTTCTTTCTTTTTTGGAACGGATTTTGGTATAATTTAAATAAATTATTCACCTTAAGAAACTTAGTAGGAGTCATGCATTAACGATTGAAGGCAATAAACAATGTGAAGGATAATATTAACCAACTTAGAAAGAAATATCCCACCAATCTAGTTGGCTCCTCATCCTCTGGCTCCTGCAAAAGGATATTGTTGTGGATGTGTTAAGCAACATAATACCATAAGCTTTCTTGGAGAAGACTGCGTTCATACTCGTGGCATATGGACTACTTTTTACATGCATGCTATGCAGTTGCGGACATTCCTTGAAACTTTGTTCTGGACACTGAAACAAGAACTGTGCAGGTGGAGAATTTCTTGGACTGGAATTTGGATTCTGTTAAAAATTACCCAAAAGATAGAAAGGACTTTGCAATTGAAGAAAGAGACTTTTGGGTTGGGATGTTTGAATCTTTGTTGGAGTATGAGAAATAAATAATAAGAATGAATTTCATCCTATTAAAAAAAGAAAAGAAAAGAAAAGAGAAGGGAGAGGGGGGGGGGGGATAATGACTAATTAAATTCTAAATTAAATATTTTTAAAATTAATTATTTTTAATAAAGAATTTAATATATCCCTAATGTATTTATAAAATAA
Organism: Jacaranda mimosifolia; assembly: GCA_018894105.1. Lineage (NCBI taxonomy): Eukaryota > Viridiplantae > Streptophyta > Magnoliopsida > Lamiales > Bignoniaceae > Jacaranda > Jacaranda mimosifolia. The sequence continues at coordinate 1,079,088 of CM032127.1, forward strand.
AATATGAATTGAAATAGAGAGGCCGTGTCGTTAAAAGGGTGGACATGTGACCCGATTAACGTGGAAATGTGGGAAATTACTTGATCCAACGATCCAATAGGATTAACACAAAGATTACCGCATAATTGAGATGAAGAGAGTGTTTGGGTGAGCTTATAAGTTCCTCAAAATATTTTATAAGATGTTTAAGAGCACATAAGTTGATAAAAGGTATTTGATGATTTTCTTTTTTAAAAATGAGTTTATAAGATCCCAAAATAAGATGTTATGAGCTTAAAAAAATAAAGAGATCCTAACTTATTTTTAAAATCTTAATAAATTCCTTCATTTTTAACTGTTTTAATTATAAAATTGTCATTATTAATATCTTATAAATTTTAAAATCTTATTTTATCCAAACACTTCAATAACTTATTTTAAAAATAAGATCTAACATCTTATAAGACGTAGAAGCTTATAAGGTGTTTAAAATAAATTTAGCCAAACACCTTCGAAGTTGAGAATTGAGATACAGAATATGGACATTGGGGGCAAAAAGGGGTATTTCACCTGAGGAGGAGGGGTGTCGGTTGTGGTTTGAGTAGTGTCAACCTCAAAGGGCCACATGTACCTGTCTGGCTTTCCACTCCTTGCCAAGCTCCAATCGTATAGCCTTCTTTCTTCCACTGATGACAAAATAGAATGTGATTCCTGCATGGTAAAAATGGATCATAACGTTGAGGAACAGTTTATCAAATAGTTGAAAAATTGAAAATATAAATTGAAATCGTCTGTTATATCCACCTTCAGTAGCTCCAATTCCTTGCTAAGTTCTTCAGGTAGCCCTTTATTCATCACTTCTCTTACCTTGTTCTTGTAAGCAATGTTGACCTGGAGTTCATTGCGTATAAAAACATGAGTAATTAAGTATAATGCATAAATATATATATATTTAAGAAGGTTTTTTGACAACAACTAGACTATTCGATCACAAGGGACGGAGTCAGAATTTTTCTTTATGGAGGGCGAAATTCTGAATTATTAAAAATATAATTTTTTTTAATTTCACATATATACAAAGAAGTACAACGGGGCAAAAGACATGTTTTCAATAAGATGAGGGGTGGATTTATAATTTGAGGATGGCAAATGTGTAATATTTTATAAATTTTAATGTTAAAAATAAAGTTTTAATATTTTGAGGGGGACGGTTGTAGGGGAGCAATCGAGTCAACTATAGTCGAGTTTGGACAAAATTTTTGAGCCCAAGCTCGATGAGCGTAAAATTTTAAGTTCGAGTTCAAGCTCGATAAGACTCAAATTAACAAATGAATTGTAAAAAATTGTAGGTTCGAACTCGAACTCAAAATAAAAAAAGTAATATAATATATTATTTGTTAATAAAATTAAAAATAATAATTAATTATATACTGGTTCACAAGCCTAAAACATAGATACATATGACTCAACATCGGCTCGAATTAGAGCTCAATTTAACTCGACTCAAGCTCAGCTTGTGAGCCGACTTGACTCCTTTGCACCTTTAAGTGGCCGCCTCTATCAGCCCTCCTGGCTCCCTCTTTGCCGATCACACTTTCTACTGTATGTAATAAGTATTTTATGTTCTATTCCACATCATGATAAAATATCAATGCATCAAAGTATATCTAATTTTAATTAAATACATTTGCTATGCATTTGTTAATGTGAAATACGATATAAAATATCTATTATAATAGAAAACTTAAAATGCCTAAATTAACTATCACTAAATATTTTGAGAATTCATGAATCGTTGCTGGTAGGATCCTATGAGCGTTAGCTTGTGAGGCGTTTATCGTTGTCTTTCTGACACATTTCAAGATAAGACGAATTGGTTTGTTTTTGTTTTTTCAATTTAAGAATTATTACGAAAAAAACCCCCCTCAAAATGCAAATTAAAATAGTGATATTAGAATGCTTAAAATTAAAGGCTTTGTTTGATTATATTTTCTCAAAATAATATTATTTTGAGAAAATATATTAAAATATACATTAAAAAAATTACTCAATTCTATTTTTAGTTCAAAAATTCAACAAAAAAGCATTCATTTCATTGTTACATTAAAAAAATATATTCTCAAAAACATAAACAAACATATCAAAAAATAACTTTCATATTTTTCAATAATTCATTCTCCTAAAATGCATAATAAACACATAGTAAAATTAAACAAAAAACATAACCAAACATTTCCAAAGATTTTCAGTTCAGATGTATTTAATTCAGACCTGATCGTATGAACATCCACTCCGAAGACCAAGCGTGCCATAGTGATCGGCATCCGTAATTGCTGCAACTCTAAAACGAAACTTCATCAACAATCTTCTGCCAAAACTCGCCAATATCCAAAAGAAACAAAAATCAATCACAGAAGGACTAGTTACCAATCCCACGCAAAGCTTTCTCTACATTAAGAGCTGATATAAGCGACGGAGGCCCTTTCGGGATCTCCACCGGCGCCGCCTCGGATTCTGCTTCGGTCGCCGCGGTAGCACCTTCATCACTGGAATTCCTGGTAATTAGTAATCCCCCGCGTTGCTTTCTTACATCAAAGCACGCCGAAAATGAACCCGAAGTCGAAGCCCTAACCCGATAATTTTTTGTACAAACGTGATTTTGGACAGCTGTGTAATAAGCAGTACTTGCCCCAGTAGCCGATGATGCAACGGCCATGGCTGCGTGCTGTTGATGGATCTGTAACTATATATTGTTGCAGATTTTGCTGGGGGTGTTTGTATGCTCTGGTTTTGGAGTTGTTAGTTTTGTTTAGAATATATGGATAACACAAGGATCTCTCGTTGCCAAAGAAACGCTATCCCCCTGCTTTTGTTTTACTCTAACACGTCTTGTGGAATGCTAATAAAAGATAACATATTTTTTTGAACTGATATTTCTTGTTGGACGGGTCTAAATTTATTATTATTATGTGATGTATTTAATCTATAAAATTGTAAGAGTTTGTTTGCTTGGTGTATTTGGATTAGGCATGATATCTATGACTAGGATAAATAGTGAGTTATTGTGTATAATATCTAATATTTATTTATATATTTTAAATGATTTAATATCTAATTTTAATTGTTTGCTTGGCATGCTATCTCATTTGACAAATTCAAAACTTACCTTCAATTTAAGTTGAAAAATATATCACACTTTAAGGTTTTGATACACAAGTTAAATTCGGCCTCAAATGCATGGCGAGCTATAAAATTGTATTAAGGGTTTCTAAAAATTAATTAAATATTAAAATTAAATTGAATTGTATATTTATCATATAATATCAAAGCAAGTAAATAAACTCTGATAGTTATGAATGTCTATAAGAATATAATTAGACTGATAAGCCGTTAAAACCCCTGAGAGAGCTTCGATAGCTTAGCCTCTATCATAAGAAATCATATCCATTTTTTTTTATCTCCTTATGATCTATTTGAAGCATATAGGGAATCTTGTATGGAAAAGAATTGAAATATTTTCTCCTAAACTTGAACAAGTTATCAGTAATCTATCATGAGTTTATTAATTTGCATTGGATTCATATTCGTATTCAATATTCAAAAAATTAATTAAATATGAATATAAAAATAATGTATTTTATCTTTGATTTTATTGCAATGGTAACACACGAGTAACCAACAAGTCGTTGTAGTATAGTGGTGAGTATTCCCGCCTGTCACGCGGGTGACCCGGGTTCGATCCCCGGCAACGGCGTCGTTTTATTTTTCTAATTCTAATATCAAATTAATTTTTTGGAAGTGAATATTGAAATTCTAATATCAAATTAATTTTTTGGAAGTGAAACCACCCACGCATCTATCTGTTGTTTGGAGTAACGGAAACGGCGTCGTCCGAGGTTCTCGAAAACACCATCGCCTGGAATTTTTAACAGAATACTTAGAGAGAGGGAGGGGGAGGGGGAGGGGGATGGGGCTGAGACAAGCAACTCCAGTTACGGGCGACGCCACTAGCAGTGGCAACTCGGATGAGGGGCCTAGCGCCAGCAGCGGCGGCGTGCGGAGGTTTGCCTTGGCGGCTCAGCCAGAAATAATGAGAGCAGCTGAAAAGGACGACCAGTACGCTTCCTTCGTCTACGACGCTTGCCGCGACGCCTTCCGGCACCTCTTCGGTACTCTAATTAAACTATTGAGCTTTCGTCATAGCGTTTACATTCCGCAGAAATTAGAAATGCTTGCGTGTTTAATGTGATATGAAGCTAGCCGATTCCAATTTCATTAGCTCAATTCTGTGGGATTCTTATAGTCGAACTTGGAAATTGGAATTCATGAAAAATGTATTCAAATACTTAGGCAAATGTTTCTAGCTTCAATTGTAAGGTTTCAGTTTCTTGATATCAAACACTATGTGAGTGTTATTGCATATCTTTCATAACATTTCTTTTTATTTCAGGTACAAGAGTCGCTGTTGCTTATCAGAGTGAGGTTTGCTCCTCTTGCTATTTTTTAGCTTCATTCCCAATCCTGCATTGTTCTTACTGTTAATATAAGCTACTACAGCTGCTTTTGGTTAGGCACTTGGATTAAGTTTTTTAATATAATATATCAAAAAACTGCAGTGCTTGTATGTTAATTATTGATAATTGCAAGACCCTTGAAAGTAGTTTCAGTTGTTCCTGGAGAATTAGATGGCCTTTCTAAACAGCTCTTAGAGTCTGAATTTAGCTTTTAGCAGAGTAAGGAACAATCTCTCTTTCTAACCTGCAATTTTTCTACCTTGTATTGGAATAGGCATGAGCTGCTTGAAATTAGTAAAGTTTTCACTGATGGAGTTGTCATTTCGTGTTATGGAAATGTTTATGATTTCTCTCATTTGCTTATGCAAGCTAATTGGTTTGCAATTAAGTGATGTAGTTTCATGTTTGTTTTACTTTCTTTTGCTTCCACAGATTGATGTATAAGATTTTATCACATTTGTTCAAAAACAGTGGGCTGAGTTGTTTAGTTTTGCAGGCGAAACTTTTGGGACAGATGCTCTATTACGTGTTAACAACTGGTGCAGGAAAACAGACCCTAGGAGAAGAATATTGTGACATTACTCAGGTGTGCATCACTCATTATGTGTTCATTCGTGAATATGCATGAGGCTGAGTTGGATTTCTCTTGGGTTTGCACATACCTAAGATTAAGCGAATAAGACAATGTAAAGAAATGATGCTCATGGTGGAGGAATGCTTGTTCACAGTCTGCTGTATTTTTGTGCATGCATTGTCATACAGAGTCTTCAAGAAATACAAAGAAGATAATACTTTCTCAAAGATGCTTTGTTTTGGAATTTTAATAATCTCTGGACATTGCTGCAGTAGTTGCATTGTGCCTATCAATTAATCAAATGGGATTTGATGCCTAAAGTTTGAGCTGAAAAGTTGATTATTTGTGTTTTGAGCATTTCCCGCACATGGACCATTATACTCTTTGATGCTTGAAGTTAAATTTGATAACGAAAAATATGAGTGAATAATTATTTTGGGCATTTATAGATATGAGAGGAAATTCAATCTGATAATTGGTTGCATTGACAGGTTTCAGGACCCTATGGACTTCCTCCAACCCCTGCAAGGCGTTCTTTTTTTATTTTTTATCAGACTGCATTCCCATATATTGCGGAAAGGATCAGGTTCTGCAAGTTTAAATTTTATTGCTTGAATTCCGTCTCTTTGCTTGTAGGTTTCAAGTTATTTGAAACTTTAAAATGTTCATAAAGATGGCCGACTTTTTTTTATCTATCTGTCTTGCAGCTCACGTATTGCTTCCCAAGGCATCACCATGGCTGATTCACTATCTGATGATATCGTTGACAATGACACTGCCACGAACAGTCAAAATCAGTCACCTGCTGGTACTGAAATCTCATCATCCTTGAATTCAGGAGTCCCTGTTTCAGCTTTGTCAAGATTGAAAGCCAGAATTACCAGATTATGGCCGTACTCAATTCGGAGTTGGCCCTCAGTATGCTCTCTTCCACCAGATTAGTGGTGCTTGTATACAATAAATTTTAGGAAGGACAAATACATGTGGAATGAGTTCCTATCTTTTAATTTGAGTCAGTTATCATTTTTTTCATGGAATTCAACTGCAAGAGCTTAGCACTCGCCCTCCTTACCCTTCCCTGCCCCTCACATTCTGTAAATTCTTTTCCAGCCAATTTATCCTTCCTACTGTTTAATTCAGGTGCTCCCTTTAGCCCGTGAGTTTTTCATGTTGGTTCTCCGTACAAACCTCATGTTCTTCTATTTTGAAGGTGAAATGATCAAGCTTTATTCATTTTAAAAAGCCAAGAATTAATTTGAACACAAATCTATTTGTTTTGTGGATCTCATATTGATTTGTCTTTGACAGGCCTATATTATCATTTATCAAAAAGAGCTGCTGGGATTCGTTATGTGTTTATTGGCAAACCAACCAACCAACGACCTAGGTACATCTGCCAATTAGCACTAAAAGTTAAGCCCTTTATAAGCGAAAAAAATTGTCTAAGAATGATATATTAACATTTTTATTCTGCTCTCTAGTTCTGAAAATTACTTATCTGATATCCATCTTTTTAGCCTAAATCTTATTTCATGGCCTCTTTCATTTTCTGAGACCCTATTCATAAACATCCTTCTATATTGATTAAAATTTTCCTGTCCTGTTGAATGATTATACCTCATACAGACAGATAGTTATCATGCATATTTAAGCATTCTTACCAGGTGGTGCATTGAGCTTGTGTCCTCTGATTCTCGTCATGGAAATAATTGCAGATCCTGGTCATTCCAAATTTTAAATGCATTCTAAGCCCATTTTCCCCACTCTTGTGCATTCTTTCCTGTATTAGTTACCTTCTCTTCTCTATGCTGTTGATTGATTGACTTTTATTTTGAATATTTTTGTGTAAAGAATTGGGATCCATTTCTCTAAAATTCTTCAAAACAGTTGCTTCCACTTGTTTTTGAGAATTTGGATTTGTAATGAAGTGACACACACTTTGACATATTTATTTGATTAGAAAGAGTAATCAAAAGGAGAAAAGATTAATTTAATGATCAGAATAATATGATTGTACTATATTTACTAGTCAATCAGTTGTGTGTGAAATTTTCTCTGATGCAGATATCAAATTTTGGGAGTTTTCCTCCTAGTTCAGCTGTGTATAATTGCTGCTGAAGGACTAAGGAGAAGCAATTTATCTTCTTTTGCTACTTCATTTCAACAAATATCTCCTGGAGCTTATCAAACTTCAGCAGGTTATTTCTTGACTTTCTTGAAAATGTTATGAGCTGTAATAATTACCTATGAACTCCAGTATTTGTTCTTCGAATGTATGACTTTGGTTTATCTGGTTTTAAGAACCAGAGAATACAACATTACTTGTAAAGTAAAGATATCCATCTTAGTTAGAGTATTTCTGTTGAATTCACAATGCTAGCATTTGTGCTTAATTGTTGGAAAGCCTTGTCCTCAGACATTTATGGTTGGATCCAAGTCATGAGAATTCCTACTCTCTGAAGCATGTATAGAGGGAAATCCTTAAATTTTCATATTTGAATGCTTTTGACGATGACATTTCATAGCTTTTGTTATTTGTCATGAGCTTTGTGGTCAACATATGGTGGGATGAATTATTAGTCACTGACTGCTAAGTTTAGTGGAGAATAATAAACATTTTTATTGGCAGGAAGAGGTTTACCTGTCTTGAATGAGGAAGGTAATCTGATAAATGAGGACTCTGGAAAGAGTAGTTGGGTTTCAGAATCCGCATCTACTTCAGAGGTATGTCTTGCTCTGTGCTAAATCTGCATTGCCTCCCCTCAACACCCACACCCCCCCCCCCCCCCCCCTCTCTCTCTCTCTCTCTCTCTCTTGTGTGTGTGTGGGTGTGATGTCCTTGTATTCTTGTGTTAGCATATATGCAATTATATGCAAAACCACAAAAACTTGTTATACAGATACCTGACCAAATCTTAATAATGTTGAATCAGGTTTGGCCACTTGATGTTTATGGATTATAGGCACTGTTGCTGGCCTGCAGTTTCCTTAGTTAACATGTGTCATTGCTTTTGCTGTTGCCCTTGCCTTTGCCTTGTTAGTAATTGAGTGTATACTTTTACTGATCCCATGATTGCATGTGTAGCAATTACTACTGGTTTCCATTATCTGCAAAAGTTGCGAAAGCATCATCTATAATGCCTATCAGTTTTTTCTGGATATTGCTAGTCTTACTTTAATCGAATGAGACTGGCTCAGTACCAGTATCCACTAAGTGGTGAAGAGTGCTAATGAGCCTTCAAAATGATTTGTCTTTCTCAGTCTCAAGTGAGTGGAGTGAGCAAATGCACGCTTTGCCTAAGCAATCGGCAACACCCAACAGCCACTCCTTGTGGCCATGTATTTTGCTGGTATAGACTCCAAGATACCCACTTTCCTTTTACTTAATCGATCTCAGCTTGCACGACATACATCTTTATCTTACTTCCTTTTTCCACAGGAACTGCATCATGGAGTGGTGCAACGAAAAGCCTGAATGCCCACTGTGTCGTTCGCCTGTAACTCATTCAAGTCTAGTTTGTCTATACCACTCTGATTTCTAACCTCCCCGTGTTGCCAAGTCAGATGGAAAGCAAACCAAGCAAACAAGGCTGAAACAGCAATAAGCTGGCTCGACACTTTTTGAGAGTTTAATGCAGGCAAGCTGCGAGGGATCATCCATGGACCCCCGCTTTTACTCCATTAACTAATAAAGAGAGCTCATCATTCTCACTAAGTGTTTTAATGTGTATCACAAATGAGAGAGAAATAATAGCAATCCTCGCACTGTAGTCAATAGACTTATTCTGGTGTAGTAATGTAATGAAATTTTCTTTACTTCGAGAGTGTTTGGCTAAGTTTATTTTAAACATCTTATAAGTTTCTTTATATTTGGTGCTTATAAGATATTAGATTTTAGTTTTAAAATAAGTTGTTGAAGTATTTGGATAAAATAAGATATTGAAGCTTATAACATGTTAATAATGGTAATTTTGTAATTAAAATGGTTAAAAATGAAGGAGCTTGTTAAGATCTCAAAAATAAATTAGAGTTTTCTTATTTATAACTCTTTTTCTTTTTATATATATTTTTTTACTTAGAAGTTGCAATATACGTTATGGTTAGATTTATCGCAATAAAACATAATGTCTAATGACTTAAGTAGTATTACCATCTTTCAGTAGAAATTAGCCTTAATCCTTGACAAATGAAGTAGACTGAGCAAGGATGTGGCCTTCAATAAGATTGACTTCTTAATGCATCTTAAATGAGCTTGTAATATTGGGACCCATTTAATTAATCTTAGAAACAATATTAGTATTAAACTCTGCCCTCGGAAACATTTTTTAACCACACTATTTTCTGATATCATTTATCATCTAAAACTCTGAACCAAAATATGATTCCTTTAGGCCACGTTTGGATATATAGATAAAATTGATAAAATTATAATGATATGGTGGAATTACATTGTTGAAGATAATATAACACTATGTTTCGTAACTAGAATTATACATTTTGGATATGTATTTATTTTATCGATTCCTTGTATGGATACAAGAATTAAATAATTGGTCATGCAATGTTGTCAAATTTTATGAGTTTTGTGGATATAATTGTCAAATAATTAAGGCTTTGTTTGAAAGTGAATTGGGGTATTCTCCTAAAATTTTTTGGGAGAATGGATTTTGGGAAGTGGAGTTGGATGATGTGATAGTTGTTTGTTTGTCATTTGGGAGGTATGTAGAGAATGAATTGAGAGAAAATAATTTGTTTGTTTGTATTTTGGGGGAACAAGATGTTACATCAATGATTTTTTTGCTGGGTTTGTAGAGTGAAATGAATATTTTAAAATTATTTATATATGTGTATATATTTGTGATGATGAGATAATTGATATGAAACATTGGGAAATGTGTTTAGAGTGTGAACAGTAGGAATTTTTTGTGGATAAATTTTGTATTTTGGAAGTGGAATTGGAGAATGTATAGTATTTGTTTATTTAAATTTTGAGAGTTGAAAAATGAATTGAGAGTTTGTAAACAAACAAGCCCTAACTATTTTTCCCCACCATAATAAATGATTATATAATCTAGGCCAAATTATGAAGATTATTTATCAATTGATTTGTGGATTATAGACCGTGCCCTTATCCGTCAAGAACTTATTTCTCCTAAACTAAACATTTAATGGGGCTTGATAACAATCTATCAATCTCAATCATATATCCAAACGTGCCCTTAGTGTAGGTCTTATTATCTTTTGAAAATAGGACTTTAATATTTATTAAAGTCTTTGAGAATTCATAATTTAATTTATAAAAAGATCCCAACCATCCCACAAAATTTCTTTGGTGGATTATTAATTTAATTAAATTAAATGCAAATGAAAGAAATGGAAGAGCAAAAAGGTTTTAAGTGTTATTACTATTAAAAAAGAAAAAGAAAAAGAAAATGATATAGAGCAAACATAATAACTATGATAAAATTACTGTATAAAAATAAATAAATAAATAAATTTACTGTATCAATCCTGCCCTCCACTCTAGGGTTTCCCATTAACAGTATCAGAGTTCAAACAAACAACATACAATCAGCAGGACGCAGCGGCGGCTGAGCTGAAAAACCATGGCTACTCAGATGAGCAAGAAGCGAAAGGTTAGTCTACACTTCTCAAATTCACAAATTTGAAGATGAATGACGCAATTAAAGCTTCTTTAGGAAAGCACTTCTAGTAATGAACCGGAAATTCAATTTTCATTTGCTTTGAATTATGTATTTCTTATCATGTGAATTGTGTAATTATGTGTAGTTTGTTGCTGATGGAGTTTTCTTCGCTGAGTTGAACGAAGTGCTGACTCGAGAGTTGGCGGAGGATGGCTACTCCGGAGTCGAGGTTCGAGTCACACCGATGCGTACCGAGATCATTATCCGAGCTACTCGTACTCAGAATGTACTCGCTAATCTCTGCTTCCCTATTTAAATGCGCATATGTTGATATATTTATGTAGGCATACTGAATGTAGACTTCAATGCGCTGATGGATTGAATTTTGTTCTGTGATTATGATGCTTCGATGTTTTGCTTGTCTGTTTGAGATTCTGAGTATTTTAGGACTTAATTTATGTGTTGAAAAACAAGTTTGATTACTGTAAAATGTATATACATAGTATGCCACAGAAGCTGGGACCTGAGAATGAGGACCTTGACATCCTTATTCATTAACTTTTATTTAGTTTAAAAATGTGGAACTTTTCTAACTAAAATGTCTCCAGTAGGACCTAGATGGACAATAAGGTTTCTTTTTCTTATATTTAATATAGACCATTCATTTGTTTTCTCTTTCCAGAAGAGAAGGGTAGGAGAATTAGGGAGCTGACTTCAGTTGTTCAAAAGCGATTCAGGTTTCCAGAAAACAGTGTGGAGCTTTACGCTGAGAAGGTCAACAATAGGGGCCTGTGTGCCATAGCTCAGGCTGAGTCATTACGATACAAGCTGCTTGGAGGCCTTGCAGTTCGAAGGTATGCATCTCATGTTTTTTACCAGACTTTCCTTTTCTCCATTAATGGATATTCCTTTTTCATAACTGGCTGTACTTTAGGACTATTTGGTTATGAAATTTGTTGCCTAGTGTACTCAATGTTGTATTCCCCTTTCTGCCCACTGGATAATTCCTTTTCCGTTATGATCAACTTGGCATTGAAAAATTAGATATTTAGTTTAAAGCATCTGGAATAATATTGAATTGAAATAGCATGGTGGATCTCTTTTTTCTTGCATTTGCTGATATAACCTAGAATCTAGATGTAGATGGAGCAATCATAGTCATCGTTACAGCGAGTTGGCAGTAATAAGTGCCTACCTCGTGTCTGAAGGTGACTAAATCTAATATTTCCATTAAATCTTGTGTAGAAGGGACAATTTATTTCTCTTCGGACAGATTTAAGATGGGAACATCAGATACTCAATTTAGAGAATCAAGGGCTAATTCCCAAAAGCATGCTTGTAGATCTCATGTGAGATGTTCTTGCTTGGACTGCTTGTATTGGCACTTAACCAATTGAATTTCTGAAGTCTCCCCAGCAGAGTAAATATATAGTTCTCCTTATTGCGGTCTGCAAAGGCTTTCCTGTGCATACTCAATTTTTTTGCATTCTATTGAGCTCTCATTCTGATCAAGTCATGGATACTATTTCCAACTTTTAGAGATGAAGTATATTAATTTTAATTAGGTTCTCAATCTTAATAGCAGTGCCATTGGCAGCTGTTCTTTTTTAAGATCCAGTTTCTTCATATTGTAGGAATTTTCTTTTTATTAAAAAAAATAAATAATAATAAAGGTGGGCATTTTATTTTGATTCTAGATCATGAGATCAAAGTCATTCATCCCATTAGATTGTACCTCATCTTATGTTGCTATTATGAAATCCTTGTGAATGAATAGGATGAAACAAATTATAGCTACTACATCAAAGCTTGTATTGGAGATCTGTTCTTTGAGGATTGTACCTTATCTTATGCTAATTTATTTCAACTGAACCTTCTCTCTTTTTTCGGATGCTGTAGGCCTTGCTATGGTGTTTTGAGGTTTGTTATGGAGAGTGGAGCAAAGGGATGTTAGGTGGATTAGAAGTTTTAGCTTTTAATTCTTTTCATATCAAAGTGGCCTATATTGTGCTCCTGACTTCTGACTTACTTCTGTAGGTGATTGTAAGTGGAAAGCTCCGTGCTCAGTGTGCCAAGTCAATGAAATTCAAGGATGGGTACATGATATCCTCTAGGCAACCTGTCAAGGAGTACATTGATTCTGCTGTGCGGCATGTTCTACTTAGACAGGTCAATTTTTTTTTCATTTGGTATTCAAATGCATTTTTGCAAAGTGCTTAATATAGTACTTGGGTCTTGTATTGCCAAAGAATGTTACTGGTTTTTCACATTCTTTTGCTTGGATTGATTTTGTCAGGGCGTGCTTGGCATAAAGGTAAAAATTATGCTTGACTGGGATCCAAAAAACAAGCAAGGGCCGACGACACCTTTGCCGGACCTTGTTACCATACACCTGCCCAAGGAAGAGGAGTATATTCCCCAAGTTGTAGCCCCTGCCATTGAAGTAGCATGAAATCAGAGCTGGTTTGTACCAAATAGATTTCTTGAAAATATTATCCATATTTGCTAGGCATCAATTGTTACCCTCTTCACTTTTACTAGACGCCATACTTGTAAGCATAATGAGACCTTTCCTAAGACCACCTGTTTTCTTCTTCAACAATTCTGTCGATTTTGTTTCACTTTTGTAATGTTTACTGGGAGACACAAATCAAGAATTGTTGTTCCATCGTCCCGTTGTCCTAAGTAGTACCTAACCCAAAACTCATCCTGTTCGCGTTTTCTATGTATAGTTATGAACTATGTGAGGAATTTAAAGATTGATCTTTCGAACTTTAGTGTTGAATGCAAAAATAAGCCCAGGGCAGATGAATTGGTCTAAACATCACTTTTTCTTTCTAAATGTGAAAACTGCAATTGCAAATCGGGAGAATTCTATGGGACCAAAATTTTCTGGGCACAGCACGTCCCACAAACTTTTCGTCCTTTCGCTTTAAACATGATGAATGTGCAGCTTCAAGGAGTGATCGTGGTCACTCTGATCATTATGACATCATCCTCATGTCACAATGCAAACAAAATGAATAACACGTGTGCAGGCCAACCTCGATCGTACCGTTGATTTTCTATGTATGTACTGTTACGAATGTTTTCAAGATAGTACCATTCATACTATATATCCTATTATTCAGGTCATATTGCAAAATAAATAAATTTTATTTTTTAATTCGCATATCAAATTTTAGTAATTTAATACCATAATACCTAAGGCCCGTTTGGATTTATTTTTTAGAGACATTTCATTTTCTAGTGAAAATGAATAGTGAAAAGTTAGTTATAAATTTGAATTTAAAAATAAAATGTTGTTTGAGAGTTTTGTTTAAAATGTAATAATTATGTAGGATTGAAAATGAGTTGTATTTGAAAAATATAGTGTTTTGTATTAAAAGTTGTATAAATGTGAGTAGAAGAAAATGAAAAGTGAAAGTATTTTGGAGAATAAAAGTATTTGTGAAAATTGGAGAAAAGTTGATAGTTTTTTATATTCATGTTCAACAGAAAATGAAAAGGATGGTTGAAAATAAAACCAAATAGGCACTAAATGTTTCGTTTTTCCGTTGAGTAACTTTTGGATCAGTAATATTAAGTTCACACATAAAATGTAAGATTCAGGCTTTAAACTTAATGAACTCTTGAACGCTTGCATATAAATAAAACGAAAAAAACTTCATGATGACTATATCAAATAATTATTTATAAAATGTAGTGATTTATATAGAGTAAGCTACTATAGTTTAGACTTTATATTAAATTCATCAGTAACTTTGATGTCGATTTGATATTAAAAACAGATAAATGGACACAATGGAACCGCATGCCATTGAAAAATTTTAATTTATTTTGTTGGTCATATTGTTAGTGAGCTAGTGTGGCCAACACATGTCATGCTGAACTTGGTCCATTTAATCAATTAAGTCATTTTCAAGGGCTGCACAAACTCAACTTGTGCCAATCTTCTCATAGGGAATATACCCACAAATGAAAAAGAAAAACCACATTCAAGTCATTATGGAATATTAGATATAAACAAATAAAGATTTGGTGCAATGTTTCTGATGTCTATCTTTCTCACATAGTAAAATGCACTTGCTATCTTTGTGCATACTCAAATCATTACACATTATGTTGGGGGATTGTTAATATTTTAGGGTTTGGCATGCAAGAATGATCATTTATAGTACACATGTCATGAATGAAAGGATGGATTTCATTAAGATAATGAAGAAAGGAAAGGAAATAAAATAATTATTTCCATTAAGAATGTAAAAGAACTAAGTTGGCCTGCAAGTCTCATCAGCCAAGTTCGAATTGTTACAAGTTTGATTTTATTTTGAACTAATATTCTCGAACTTTCTGTATCTAAACTCAAGGCTCGTAAGTCAATATATAATGTAAAATTTTTTTTCGTTTTATTAACACTCGAGCTCGTAGTTACTCAAAGTTCACTTGAAAAATTAAATTTAATCAAGGCAAGCTCGGGCTCAAAAAATTATATTCGTGGAGCTCGAGCTCGAAGTTTTTTCTTGGACTCTGGGTTCGACTTATTTGCACACTTAATTTTGGTTCCTTGGACTTGGGGGCTAAAATAATTTTAGTCCAACTAGTTTTTCACTCGATAGTTCTAGTGTTTCACAATTTCGAAGTTTAACACAATTAAATCAGCTTAGTTGTCTAGTTCTTTTAGTTTTTAACATTGTCGCATCATTATAAACGATAAATTAGGATTTTGTACAGAAAAAATGAAGCATGAAATGTACTTATTAGGATAGTATTTTGCCCTCAATAATGTCATGGGGTTATAAATTAATAAAATTGTGATCTATTTGTAATTATTGGAAAACTTGAGGGACTAGAAATGTAATTTTTTCCAATAAAAAAAAAAATTGAAATATGCAATGAAGGCACGCATGCATGTAGAGTATTTGAGGAGATGATGAAATGAAAAGCTTTGACCTATTAATTATCAAAGGTCATACTAAATGGATTTAATAATCCATTGACTTAGTGAGGATTGTGACATTTTATGAAAAGAAAAGATTGAGAATAACGTTTTCTTTTCTTCTTCTTTTTTTTTTTTTTTTTTTTTTCTCAATTTTGAAATTTTGATTATTAAATGGCAAAAGTCCCTGAAAATGATTGCAGCCGCCCCTTACAATAGGATATGGCCATATAATAATAATGGATATCTTGTGGATTGATTTTAGAAATATTTTTAGGACCTTTTTGGGCTTTGTCTCCCTATCACAAGGTAGACTAACAACCCAATGAGCACTTCTTTTTGCATATGCTTACCTTTTAAGTGACCACAATACCCCTCGAGAAGACTAATTCTCAATTAGAGAATTAAATAATTTGTTAATATTATGTTATGTATATTTGCATTTGTACATTATTTTAAGTAAAAAGACTATTTTGTTAGCTAAGAATTAGGTCTCACTATATATTGTTAATAATACAAAGGTACAATTCTCTTATCATAGATTACTGATATTTTACAGTTGTGAATTCTTTTTTGTTCGATAGATTAAATAGTTAAAAAAGAATAAATTTCCAGCTTTTATTTTGATAGTTTGTCAAAAAAAGAACAATTTTTCAACCTCTTATTCTTTGTAACATTAGATTTATTGGAAGAATCTTGATTAGAATAGTTATAGAACTTGATAACATAAGATTTATTGATATAATTGTGATGGGTATGGTATTTAACTTTATGTCACATCACCATCTTGAAATTGGAAAAAAAAAATATTGGCTACCTAAACCAAATGATGATTTAGTGTTTTACATGAAGTGAGATGCATTAATCATTATTAAGAGATTGGCGTGCAAAAAGTACTTATTAGTTAGTATACTTTTTTAAGTTACGCCGTAAAATTAGATTCACAAGATCTGTTATATTTGTCGTCTTTTGATGCCATGTACAACACATAGACTTAAATTCTACACTGTTTTGGATTCTTTATTCTAAATAGTACTGTTCCATCTTATATTCTGTTTTACGAAATCATGGGAACTGTATCTAATCTATTATACTTAATACTTTTATTTATGATTTAAATTTAAAAATTATGAAAGATTTGAAAACAACTTTTAATATGAAACAAACTTGATCTTTCCAAAAGGGCAAAAGAATAAGTTTGAGACAAGTGCATAAAATATATGATGGGGATGTGGACATAAACTAGTTGGGGAGTGATATAATGGATTTGTGGGAAGAGGAAAAAAACAAAGAAACAAAGAAAAGATGGAAAGTGGGCTCTCCACAAAAAAGAAATTCATACTTAGTGGAATATCCGCACGCTTGAGAGACAGCCTCTCCTCTCCTCTTAACTATGTAGAGAGAGGCTGCGAGCTGAGAGGCCCACCACCTGCCGGCTGCCGGCTGCCGCCTGTCTCCTCCGTCAAAGGCCACTATAATCGAGCACGCCTAACATTTTATCCACTCATATATATATATATATATATATAAACCAACCAACTCATTATCATTACTTTTTGGCATGAAATATTAATAATAATTATTCTTCTTATTTTGTCTTTCTTTCTTTCTTTTTTTCCCTCTACTTTTATGTATTATAATGTTGTCGGAGTGGGTAAATTAAAAGAAAAAAGGTGATTATAGAGGGTAAAAATTTGTATATTTTTGACCATATGTAAGGTTTAGAATTCTAATTTTTTGATGTATGTATGCATGTATAGATAAAATTAGAAAAATAATTTTGAACTTTAAAAATGGTATTCATAGCAAATGATTGAGAAGTTTTTTGGATAACGATTATTATTTTACAATCTTGAATATTATTAGGGACTCTCAAAAAGAAAATTACAGAAACTTAGCCCCCGTTTGG
Source organism: Jacaranda mimosifolia (assembly GCA_018894105.1). Taxonomy (NCBI): domain Eukaryota; kingdom Viridiplantae; phylum Streptophyta; class Magnoliopsida; order Lamiales; family Bignoniaceae; genus Jacaranda; species Jacaranda mimosifolia. The sequence continues at coordinate 1,096,648 of CM032127.1, forward strand.
ATTTATTTTCATTTTCATTTCCAGCATTTCTAAATTGGTGGAAATTAGTTATGTGATATGATGTGAAAATGAAAATGTGTTTGGATGTAGAAATGTAATGATTATGTTGGAAATATAATGATTATATTGATTTTAATAGGTTGTAGGTGGAGAGAAATAGAAATAATGGAATAGAGAGAGAAACCATATAGATTATTGAGAAATGTATTTTAAAAATGAAAATAATGTTTTATTTTTAAAATAGTAGAATTGTGAAAATGGGGTTTGAAAATAAATCCAAACAAGCTCTTAGGATTCTGAAAATAATGGAATTATAATCAACGAAAGAGATAATAAAATTCATAATTTTTATATTTTCATATGTCTAGTCCATATATATATATATATATGGATTATTTTTTTTGAAAAAAGAATTGATGATTAAGAATACTGAACTGATTATATTTTTGTCTAGCTCCTCACGAATAAAATAATTTAAAGTTGAATTTCGATTTATTTAAATAGATACTAGAACATTTTTATAAAAAAAGTTTAAGTAATCTACTGATCGATCAAATTTCAATAAACAAATTTTGACTTTATCCCTGACTCAGCGTTCTTGCTATTACTAAGTCAATTTTTTTTCGTTTTTTTTGCCAATTTCTAAGTTTATGATACCCAAAGAAAAATGAAGTAATAAAAAATATTTTTTTTAATATTCAAATCGATTTCAATATATATTATATTATATACACCTTATTAATTGAATTAAATATAAAATATTCTCAATTTCTTATTACTCACTACATATATTCCACACACTTGTACCTTAATTCATCGTACTTGTATGTGTCGTATGTATAATACATACATACATACAGATATATACTAGTACAGGTCAGATGTGAAAATGGATGTCATCAAGCGTGGTGTTGTGGTTGAGCGTGTACAAAAATGGGCCCACATAAGTCACGCGGTTCCAATAAATATTTTATGCTCCTCCAAACTTAATTTCAAAATATATATTGCGCATGCTTTTATGGTATACCTAAGTTGTACATTTTCATATACCTAAATTTGGCACCGTTCAACCTTATCCAAGTTTCAATTTTTCAATTAAATTTGCAATAATATACATACCTTTTAATACAAAATGTTAAATCACAAATCAACATGGTTGAATCGTAGTAAAATATTTCACATGTTTCACGTAAAATATTCAATGAAAAGAGTCTTTTATATAAGTTGTGTATTATAAAACCAGTAACAGTTTCAAATTAAATTTATACTTATTAACTGAATAGTTCTTTCATCGAAGGTTCAAGAAAATATTATGAGGAAGTGGTGTCTCTTTAGAATCCATTCCATCACTTAGAAATTGATTAATCAGCAAATATAGATCTACTTATTGCCCTATCCAAGAGGGAGACCCAAGTTCTAGTCGTCTTGCTAATTGATGATTCAACATCTAGAAACCAAATCTATTTTTCGGCCATTTTATGATAATGAATCCAACGAAGAAAAAGCATGAATATTACAAAGATCAATAATTTCTGCCCACGTTGCGGTCAATTTTGAAATTAACATTACTGAATAATCAACTCAATTGTTTTTTAACAAGATATTGACTTTTCTAGTTAACTTATTTAAACAAGTTATTCAAATATATTGGAAAACATAACAAATACTCAAGTAATTGAAATTTCATGTGTTATAATATTGAAAATTATATAAGAATGTGCATATTGAGTGGAGGACAAGAAGAATAATTAGTTAAATCTCATGGGGGCAAGATTAATTTTAAATACATGCATGTAGCAACTACCATGGCTCTAGGGACTTAGTGATGACAAAAAGACAAAAATGAGATACATGTGTGGACTTGCCATATATACTTTTGGATGCCTATAAAAGAGTATCACAACTTAGCACAAATTCACTCCCCAAAAATTTTTAGCCTCACTTGACCATTTTGGCTCTCTCTTCATCTCTTCTTTGTTGTCATATTTATTTCTTCTTGTCCTTTAATTTTTCATCTCTAATTGTGAGTTAGGGAAAAAAATAAAAATAAAATCAACATGGGTGAGGCTGTGGAATTCTTTCCTTACAACAATGGTTTCTCAAAAGTGCACTATGAAACCAATCACATGATCATGAACCAAAATCAGGAGGAAGAGGATTCTTGGTTTGAAGAAGAGATTGATGTTGATCTCAAGTGGTCTTTTGCTTTGAACAGGTATGTTATATTTATTTATGTTGGAGTATACATATTTTTTGTGCATGACTATTACTTGATATTTGGTTCGAGTTTGATTTCAAATTCACTGAATGTGTGTTTAAGATTAATTGGGGTTACTTTCATTTGTTAAACATAACAAATCAAGTTTGAACGGACGTTTAATTTATAAATTCGACTTTAGAATCGTTAAAAATAGAAGAAAAATATAAACATATATAAAAAAATAAAGTAATTTAAATTCGATATGATTAAAAATCATTCAACTTCTATTCTATTAACCATCTAATCAAATTCATATATGACTTTTAAAACTTGATAAAACTTTAAATAGTCTTAAAAAATAATATATTGACTCAAAACTCGATTTATTTACAGCTGTACATGAAACACTTTATTTTCTACACGTCTCTCTTTCTATGCGATGATTATGATGAATTTTTTTAGGGTTCTCTATGCAATTTTCCTATTTTAGCATGGGATCAATTTTGAATTTGACAAAAGATTTAACCATAATTTCTTGATTTCCCATTTTTTTGTGTGTGATTATTTCTAAGTAGATTATATGCATGTAACATAATTCTTTTTCCTTTTCTTTTTCTTTTTCTTTGTCTTCCTTTTTCCTATTATTTCTTGAATGTTCTACTCACATTAGCCATTAGCAACGCCATTAGAGGAACATAACGGTGCTTTTTATGATTATTACTTTGAAATAATCAACTTGTGAAAGTTACTAATTAGCTGTTTACCATAAGCGTTAACTTTAATCAATGCGTGATTCGTGTTAAACATACACAAAAAAATTCTTGCCCAGGTCATGTTTGGCCATAGCAGCTAATTTTTTCTCCATAAAATATAGAATTATAAGATGGTTTATTTTTTTTTTTGTTTTGTTTTCTAAAAAAAAAAAGAAGATAAAATGACTATTGTGTCCCTTCCTCTTCCACCAGGGTGCTGCACAAAGGAACTAGCGAGTACCAAGAAATAGCTCTTTTGGACACAAAACGTTTTGGCAAGGTAATCAATTACTACTAATTATTAATACATACAATTAATTATATATATAATTGTATCTATTATTAATTTAATACTATTGACTAAGTCTATAAAATAGTCTAATAATTAAATAAATTATATTATCTTAATATTCAACATATAGTAGTCGAGTGGCCTGTGGTCCAACGGTATAAGTCTTCCACATAATATGGAAAATTAGGAGTTCGAGTCTGAACAGACTCTTATTGTATGTGTGTATAAATAAATAAAATTCAATATATATAATTGTGATCATTTGCATTTTGGGGTGTAAATATATATATATATATATATGTATATGCAGGTGTTGGTGATTGATGGGAAGATGCAGAGTGCAGAAGTTGATGAATTTATTTATCATGAATGTTTGATTCATCCAGCCCTCTTATGTCACCCCAAGTGAGTACTTGCATATATAATTATGGCTTATCCACTCCCTTTGACTTTACATATTTGTTATGGTCATCATCTCATTTTCTTGATTTAATCATATTGCGCATGCATGTACAGTATGTCTTACACACTATGACATATAATATATATATATATATTTATATATATATCGTGAAATTAAAGTCTTTTTGCATCTATATTTATCTCACGATAAATAAACATTGATATTTAATTTATTATGAAAAGCTTATATTTACGAGAATGAATAAATAATGAGCTCTTTGTACAATAACTAGCACAAAATTTTCCCCCATAGGAATATATGCACGAGCACTACCCTACATATATACATACATATATATACATGTATCGTGTTTCAAATATCATAATGCTGATAAAATATCGAGATTGTGCATTAATTTCTTGACGTTGTAGGACGTGGGGCGAAAGACGATTAATCTTTTCCGCTCTCTTTTTCTATTTATACCATATTCTGATATTAGGGTTTTCAAGTAGTTTTTACCCTACATATATACATACATATATATATATATATGATTGTGTGTCAAATGTCACAACGCTGATAAAATATCGAGATTCTGCATTAATTTCTTGGCGTTGTAATATATATATATACATGATTGCGTGTCAAATGTCACAACGCTGATAAAATATCGAGATTCTGCATTAATTTCTTGGCGTTGTATGATGTGCGGCGAAAGACAATTAATCTTTTTCGCTCTTTTTTTTCTATTCATATCATATTCTAAAATTACGGTTTCAAAGCAGTTTTTACGGTCTTCAAAAAGATATTATTAAAGTTATGTCCTCGTCACTCGTAAACTCAACTTGATTATATTTGGGTGAATCACATAAATTTTTTGCTTCATTTTATTATTATGCTTTAAATTTAAATATGTATATGTTAGATTTGTAGGTTTTAACTGGATATATCTATGATTGCAGCCCAAAGACTGTGTTTATAATGGGAGGTGGTGAAGGTTCTGCTGCAAGGGAAGCACTAAGGCACAGATCAATAGAGAAAGTGGTGATGTGTGATATTGATCAGGCAAGCATTCAAAAAGATCAATTATTATTCTTCTAAGCACTAAGTCATGAAATAATTTTATTTGTACAATATACCTATCCTTGTATATCATTTTAGTTCATTAAGTGGGAATATTATGCATGTGACCTACACACCATTTTCACTAAGTGGGTTTTTTAGATAAGATATATACTATTGATTACTATTTTGGAATTTTTTGCCCTTTTTTGCCCCCTTTTTCGACAACCTTAATCCTGGTATGAAGGGACAGGAAATCTTCTTTTGAGTAAGGTTGTCCTTTGTCCTAATTAATTTGGTTTAATTAATAGAGTTTTCTACTAATTTACTGGAATTAGGGGGACCTGATTAAAAAGGCCCAACATGATAAGATCCCAAATAATTAGCTCGACGAAGAAAGGAATAGTGGATAAAAAGAAAATTTATAAAGAGAAAAGAAAAGAAATGGGACATGTCGACTAGAGTTCATTATTTCATCCTCCTCAGAGTTAAATGATTAAGATATTTGAAAGTTTATAAGATGTTATAAAATATTTGATAAAATATTTCAGAAAAAAGAGATCTTAAAAGCTTCCAAAATTGTCTAGTGGTTTGTAGTCCAGTGATATCAATCTCTCCTATTATGTGGGAGGTCTCGAGTTCGAACCCAAATGAACTCCTTTGTTCACCTTATGTGCATCTAATTATGCAGTTGTTGAAAAAATAAAATTCGTAAATTGTAATGTTCTCTCTCTCAAAAAAAAGAAAAAAGCTTCCAAAATTAAATGTTAAGTCTCATAGTAAAGAGTTTCTAACTTATTTTTAAAATTTTAGCACATATTTATAATTTTAATTATGTTAATTATAAAATTATTGTTAAAAATATTTTATGATTTTATCAAACGCTTCAGGACTTTATTTTTAAAATAACATCTAATATTCTTTAAATTTCAACAACGCCTTATAAGATATAAAAGATTATAAGATAATTTAAATAAATTTAATCACACACCCTCTAATCTTTGATTTTTGTGAATTGGTGCAGGAGGTTGTTGATTTCTGCAGAAAGCATCTCACAGCAAATCACGAGGCTTTTCGAAACATGAAGCTTGATTTAGTGATAAATGATGCCAAGTAAGGATTTGGGAATTAATTATCTTGGTTTTATTTTATGTTTTAAGAGTAATATTTATTTAAATAAACTAATATTTGATAATTAATTTGAGTATTAATTAATTTTTTTTGGTGATGAAGAGCTGAATTGGAGGAGAGGGAGGAAAAATTTGATGTTATAGTTGGGGACTTAGCAGATCCAGTTGAGGGAGGACCTTGCTATCAACTATATACAAAGTCTTTCTATGAAAATATTCTCAAGCCTAAGCTCAATAACAAAGGCATCTTTGTTACTCAGGTTAGTATTTTGTATTTTGTGTTCTATTATTATGTGGCAATCAAGAAGGATTTTTTTTTTTTATAATGTTAGTCGAGATTATTCAAAAATCATAGCCTTTGTTTGGTTATGTTTCCCTGAAACAACATTGTTTTGGAAAACATAATCAAACATATCTCCATTTTCCCTTCAAAACACACATTCTCTAATATATACATATATTATATATATATTATTTTATTATTATTCGAATATTAAAATAATTACTCAATTTCATTTATCCCAAAAACCCAACAAAAAAAATATTGATTTGACAACTATAGTAAAAAATGTCTCCTCCAAGATATAAACAAACAAACAAAAAAATAAATAAATAAAATTCACGATCTCCAATAATTTATTCTCCCAAAACACAGAATAAAATAAAAAACATAATCAAACATAACCATAATAATTATAATTTGTATATCAAATGTGGGCCGACATGACCTAACCATTTATAATCTCTTCATTATGGTGATTCATGTTGCAATAATATAAGTGGGAAAAGACCCCATAAGTCTATCATAAAAGTTGAATAGTATGATCCAATATCTTATGATCTCTAAAGTACGATAATCCCTCTTGCAATAGTATAAAAAAATGCCATAGGTCTTATCATCTTTCTCATGTAAGAAAAATTGGATGATACAAAAAGAATAAAACGAAGTAAAAGTAGTTGATATACGCAATTGCCCCTCAAATCTATTTAGGCCACGTTTGAAACCGGTTAATAACCAGTATTCTACATGCTAATGTGGGTTAATGTTGTGTTTGATGTGGGAGATGGAAACTACAGGCCAGCCTGTAAATTATGATTGGCCCGGCACTGTAGATCATATTACTTGCTATTCATATAACGGCCTTGGGGGTGCGATTAAATATTCGCGCTCGTGTTGGCTGAATGACTTTGTTACAAAATCCCAAAATTGCCTTTGATTTTGATGATGGGTAATGGTTTAAGGGAAGGGCATTTATGTAATTTACCATACTAATACTACGCATCAAACATGCATCAGAAATTAGAGTAGATTATAATTGCAACTTATCGTAGGATCACTTTTCAATATCAAACATATTATTATATTATTTAATCTCATCTTATCTCCTTCTATTCAAATATCCACTACAACGGCATATAATTTTATTTTTGTCCCTTTAAAAATAACAAATTTTTACTTCATATTTTGTGAAAATACTGAGTTTTAGTGTGTTTCAATGTGTGTAGGCTGGACCAGCAGGAGTGTTCACTCACAAGGAGGTCTTCTCATCAATATACAACACTATAAAACAGGTTTTCAAGTGTAAGTCAGGCCAATCTTTTTTAATTTCTGCCTTGAGAAGAAAGAAAAAAAAAAAAATCTTATGATTCCATCTATATGTTGTATTTACACAGACGTTCGTGCTTATACTGCTCATGTCCCATCATTTGCTGATACGTGGGGATGGGTTATCGTAAGTAAAAACACGTTTTTTGAATTATAATTAACAACTTACATTATATCTGATATTTTTGACTGAAACAAACGTGTTTTGTGCAAAACTCAGGCCTCTGATCATCCACTCCGCATTGAAGCTGGAATCATGGATGTGAAGATTGCTGAAAGAATCGATGGAGAACTGTTGTACTTGAATGGCGCCTCATTTGTTTCCTCTACTATTTTGAACAAGACAATTGCAAAAACGTGAGTCTTAAAATTTGTTAAAAATCTAAGTATCATGACTTTCCCATATATCGACGTTTGATCCTTATTTTTGGTTCAGGTTGAAGAACGAGACTCATGTTTATACTGAGGATAGCGCGAGGTTTATCCATGGCCAAGGAGTAGCATATCGGATTTGAGGGAGTGGGAGGGAGAAGAAGTGAAGCCCTATGAAAATGGAATGAAGAGAGGATGTCCAAAACTATGAAGTAGTAATTGATGAGAATTCTTTAGGAAAATCTAAGAAATTGTTAGAAGCTATTGTCTTTATGGTTGTTTTGTTTTAGGACTATCTCATGTAATGTAATGGTGAAATATCATGAAGGGGTTCCTCCTCTATTAAGCTTTCATTTGATATTTCTTTGATTTTGCTAGCTTTCCCATCTTTGCCAATTAGGAAAAAACACAAAATCTTGCAAAATTTGATCCTCAATTGCAATTTATATTTCTCGAAATAACGTAAAAAAGATTAATTTGAATGAAAAAGTTACATGGCTTGTTTGATTCTATATATGGATCATTTTAACCTTTCAATTCATAGATGTAGGCTATGTTTGGTTGTAAATTGAGCCATCCCCCAAAATATTTTGGGAGAATGGATTTTGGGTAGTGGGGTTAGGGAATGTGATGGTTGTTTGTTTTTGTTTTGGAAAAATGAATTGGGAGAAAATTGTTTGTTTGTTTGTATTTTGGGGGAATGGGGCAAAATATCACATCAACGACTTTTTTATTGGGTTTGTGGGGTGAAATGAGTATTTTAAAATTATTTATATCTGTATATATAGATTGTGTGAGTGGTAGTATGTGTATATATTTGGAATTATGAAAGAATATGTAGTGCCTTGGGAATAGTAGGGATTTTTTTGGAATAAATTGTGTATTTTGGAGAGTGGGGTTGGAAAATGTGCTTATTTGTTTGTTTATGAATTGGGAGTTGGAAAACAAACTGGGAGAATATAACCAAACAAAGCCGTGGATCTTGAAGAACAAATTCAAGAACTCCTTGACTTGTGGATTTTTTTATCTTGATTCTGATGCTTCTTATTCAAGACTATCATAAAATGTCATTTTTTCTTTCCTCTCATGCCTACTTCTGTAGGAGAAATAAAATTTCAAAATGGTCATCAACTCCCATCATGGCGTCATCCAAACTTCCTAAACATATAACTATGTGTAACATATTTTCATATAAAAATAATTAATTAAGATTAAATACACTCTGTATAATAGATTTATGAGTTGAGAAAATGAAATATGAATAGAAAATTCAAAATAATTTATATTGTGCTTACTTTAAAAAAAGAGGAGGTGTTAATTACATCATTCTTGAATCGAGCAAAATCGATCATAACAGCCCATTATGAATGGCCTAAGGCCCTGAGCTTTGGTTTGGCTTTGAATTGGGTTTTTGCATGTCAGCCCAGTTTCAATGGATCACTTTTTATTTTTCTAGCAAGTAGCCCAATTGGCACTTCTGCTTTGATAATTTTTTTTCTCTTCTTTCAAAAAGACGTCCATTCGAATTGAATACGACACCTCCCACGTAATTGGGGAGAGCAATACCACTTCAATTACAAATCACTGGATGAATTCTGTTTATTAAAATTTAAAACTAAGCAAAATAAATAAATAACACAATATGCAATTAATCAACTTGAACAGCAACAAAATATATATATTATGTCACATAATTAATAATAATTAATACCCATAGAAAATTCAATCTCAAATTTTTAAGTCCTTTTAACCGGATCGAAGTTTGAAACCGCGACCACAGCGCCGACAATAACACCAAGCACAACGCCACCAGCCGTAATGCTCAGCAGGAAATTCTTCAGCGACGGAGTCACGCCGTCCGCCGCCTGTGCAACCTCCGGCACCACCATCGACGCCGCCACCGCAGCCGCTGTAATTCCGGCGACCGCCTTTTCCTTCAAGGAGGCTTCAACTCTGAGCTTTGCTTTTGAGTTGGCAACCTTAACTGGCTTTGTTTCCTTCACGTGGAGCTGCTTGAAGAATGCATCGGAAGTCCGCGGCTGCAGCCGATTCTTGGCGCCTGCGGCTGCTAACGGCATTGCCATTGAAGCTGAGGCCATTCTTTCAAGTTCTTTTTCTTTTTCCTTTTCTTTGGTGCAAAAATTGAGAATTAGTAAAATGCTTTTTCTTTTTCTTTGAAGATGCGCTTGAAATAGAGAAAAGGGAATATGAGGAGGAAATCGAAGATTTTGTGCTGACGTGGCATTCGAGTGAGATCCTACATGGCATTTTCCTAACCGTTGTCTGATGGATAATGTTATCCTCTAATATTGATCCACTAATGTTGAGAGTTGTTCTCCAATTGCCATTGGAGAAGTAAATGGAAAGGGCAAAACGAAAATATTGAATAAATTTTTAATGTGCGTGTAAATAAATAAAAAAATTAAAGAGAAACTAAACTAATTTTCAAAGCATGTCGAAATCTCAATATCAGATTTCATTGTGAAAGACATCATTTTTTCTGAAGAATCTGCCATGATATACTTAATCCATGCACAATATCATGAAAAATGGATACAAAATTTTGACTGCTACTTAGTATCGATAATATGTCTGAAAAAGTATCTAAATATATCAAATTTAGATATTTATACCCTGTCGCAGTAAGGAACCATGAACAAGCCATAGAAAATCAAACAATAATATACCATTCTTTGCATAGCGACTGAATTTACAAATTATTTCTCTCCTTTTTTTTTTTAATCTTTTTTCAAAGATAATTTAGCTTTGTCTCCAACTATTCTTACAAAGCTCCAACCCATCAATTATCTATTCTCAGTGGAGATTACCACCAAACTAGTCACTCATCTTACTAAATTTACTACTTGAAGCCAAGTTGGTTAGCTCTTTCAAATATTTCTTCCATTCTTGAGCTACATACCAACGCACATTAAAAAAATTGTGGGGGCTTTGTTGTTAATCTAAATCATCATCTTCAGGTTTCCTCATGGCATCACCTGCAAAGAACAAAGCCCAAAATAAATCTAAATGGAATATTTTGCGAGCAGAAGTACACAAGTAAAATTCTTTGTAAGTTCTGAAAGGATAAAAAGAACAGTGCTTACTTGTAAAAGACATCAAGAAATTTCATTGTTTTTTTCAGTAAAAATCATTTTCCAGTTTCTGTTATCGCCCTTTTGGACTCGACAAGATGAACTTCTTGAGGAAGAAGATCGTATCTGATATTCAGCTCTTCAAAGATTCTCTTCATCTCGAGGACCAGATCAGTTTTTCTTCTGCTCTTCGTCCCATAGTCTTGAAAGTTCATCGTGTGGTTGAAATAGAGAGCCATTTTAATCTTGTTCACGTTTTCAATCTCCTTCACTACCACACTGTGATTAGGATGCCAATGTTGAGGATTTCTCTCTAAATACCTGAACAAATGAACAAAACATGAATAATACAGAATTTCAATCTCCAACTTAATTGTTAAAGAAGTCGAATCTGATGTGAAAATTTACTTACTTCTTAATCTTTTCCTTCAAAGTGCCTATTTTCTCCAGTGGTGTCTTGAAATCAATGGAGAACTCAAGCGCATCGCCCATATCTGGGCTTCTGTAGAAATTGCTTATCGGTTTGGTGGCCAAAACGGAATTTGGGTAGTATATTTTCTCATTATCATATCTCAGAAAGACGGTTGTCAAGATATTCATCTCTTCCACGATCATCTGCAGAATTATGCAAAAAGAACAGCATGATTAATAACAATTGACTTAAGACTCAAACAGCCAATAATGTGGGTGGCAAAAGTTACCTGAACGTCGTTAATAACACAACGATCACCAACATCAAAAGGATGCATTACGAATACAAATATAATAGCTTCAAATATAGTCTTGCAGGTGTTTCCAAACACAAAAACGGCTAGAACAAGCTGTGATGAGAGAACTACAAGCACTTTGGTGGTTGCTATTCCTGTCAAGAGAAGCCACACTATTATCATGATAACAATGAGAATCGCTGTGACGAGCTTGTCCAATTGCTTTACTGCTGTTTTGGTGTCGTTCAGAGCATGAGCTAGCGCTTTCCGACCTTTGTAAACCTTCACCTGACAAGTATGAAATAATACAATGTTGTAAGAAGAGTCTGTGCTTCCAGTCGACAAAACTTTTGCAGTTGAACAACTCAAAAGACCATCATATAGCCATGGTATTTGCTACACAAACAAGACATTATACTTGTCATGACTGCAGTGTTGGTTAAATCTAATTAAAGAGATATTTCATTTCCCACTTCTTATTTCTAGTTATCTTGCTTATGTAGAGCTTTTTAAACCTTTTTCAGAACTAATCCTGTCTTAAAACAATAGAACTAGAAATAAGACAGAGAGAACTAAGATATATCCACTTTTCTAATTTAACAAGATTGGTGAAAGGTCTTGCATACCACCCAGTCTGTCAGAGTTTTTCTATCAATCTGCCCTGTCTCATTCACATCAATCATTGGAAAAACGATCTCCACCTCTTCTTTAATCATGAATCTGCTTAGATCCAGTTCATCAATGTATCTGCACATAGAAGATTATCACACAATAATGATGATAAAAAAGTCATTCATGGTTCAAAAGATAGATATTGCTCACTTGCAACCAGGCTGAGCTACGTTTCTGAAAATGTGATATGCAGCCGCAATTGCCTCCTCCTCATTGGTAATCACTTTATCTGTTTGTTCAGTACCTCTGTCATAGACACTTTCATCGATTGTATTTGAAAGGGTGGTCAGACCAGAGTTAGATATCACATCAACCAACATCTTCATGGTCCAAGCCGAGACCTTATCTTGCTTCATCCGATGAAGTTTATTGATATCAGTCACCTCCTTCTTTTTCTTTTCCTTGCCTCCCTTTTCCTTCTTTGTGACATTGCTGCTTGTTTTCCCCAATATGTTTGCTGACTCCATGACTGGTGGACCAGATAGGGTCAGCAGAATGTACTGATGAAATATTGATTCGTGAATCCTATCAAAGAATGTATTTACGTGGAATGAAGAAGCCAAAATCTTTAGCAGCAAAGTCTTCAAGAGCCACAAGAATGCACCAATTAATAACGAGGCAATAGTCCAAGTTATGAAATCCAAAATCCGGGTGGCCAGAGGGGATCGCTTGACCCCTTCCCGGAATAGCAAAACCCAAGTGACAAGAACCAATGCCAACCAAATACAAACTTGAACACTCTTCTTCAGACCATAAACAAAATACAACACCTTCTTTTTGAGCAAATAGTTTAACTCAATCAATAAAACAAGAAAATGCATCAACCATTTAGTAACCAACAAGCCACTAAAAGTCACCAAAACAAGCAAACACCACTTCCAAATTCTCAGGCCCCAAATTCTCCAATTTTGCAACTTATCAACAGTCAAGCTGATAATCAAACACCCCAGAATGCAAAGAAACAGAAACCACTCGATCGAAACCTTGGCTTTCACTTTCCTATGCTTCACTTTCCTCCAACTGCTTACTTTCTTGTATATTTCTTCATCCTCATCAACTCCTACAAAGCCATCGTCTGGAGAAACTAATGGCATTTTTGGACTTCTTGGCACCATTCTATCAGTTTCTATGGCATTAGCGTTGCTATTATGCAATTCAGCACTAGGTGAAGCCCGACCAGAGACTACACAATCTTCTGTTATTACTCCATTTTCAAAAATGGCACTGTCTATAGGCATAGATTGCTCACCAAATCTTGATTTGGGCTTTGAGTAAACTGACTTTGAAAGCGATTTTCTACGAGTGAGATTCTCACCTCTGGGGATTTTGGGAGGCTTACTGGGGCTTGGACTAATCCTTGCAATTTCAGGTGAAGGGCAGCTCAAAGGCACCGACTTTTGGGCACCACATGTTGAATCTTCTGATAACCTATGCGGTGAATCAGCTGAAAGTCTACGCTTTTGGTCCTTTGAAGCATCTGGGATTGGAAATTTCGAATCTTTTTCATCTTCAGTTATGCTAATGATTACATCAGTCAACCTCTTCTGGGTCTCCGCCATGCTTGTTTCTTCGCTTGTGCTTAGAGCTTTACCATTTGCATCCATTGAAACAAAGCCTGCGAAAAACCAAACACGAAAGAGCAACACAATGACAGTCCCTTAAATCACTCTTACACACGTGATAATCCAGAAAAGTGTGAAAAGAATTCGAACTCTCCGGAAAAGGAAACAACCATTATGACAATATAATATTCTTAAAACTATAACTTGGTAAAGTAAGTCAATGAAAATAATGCAACCCAACCACCCCAGTTGTACTTTTCGATCATCTTCTGAACAAAGCTCAGTTGCTTGTTTATCAAAGTTCTGAAACAACGATTCTTAAGCTGTTAATGCACTATAAGTACTACATAAACACAATATTAACTCATTTAAACACACAATCATACACTTTCATGTAGTGAGAGACCAAAAGTTAGAGACTTTCTCTTTCCTCTTTATTTTCTGGGCATTGGAGTTAAGAACAGCAAGAGATCAGAAAAGGGTTTGCTTCATTACCGTAGCAAGTGTCGCCGGTAGCAGTAAAACTGAGAAAGATCTGGTAATATATGTAGTAGTGCTGACACCTATGCTAAGTTTTACTTTCCATTACATTATTAAAATCATAGAATATACTAGGTTTGCTGCCAGAATAACTGATCAAGATTGACTTAACTAATAAGTCTGCTGAGTTTTTTATTCAAGATTATTGTCGCATCTGCGCGCTCGCGTGTGTGTGTGTGAGAGGGAGGGAGAGAGACAGAGGGGCCGGTGGTGGGGTGGGGGCAAGACGGGGTTTTGCAGAGGCAGCAAAGAGAGAGTAGGTGTCAGTGGGAGAGCTGTGTGAAGAAGGTCTATATGAATATGGGAAGATGTGCGTAATTTGATTACAAAAAAGGACGGTTGTTGAAAGGATACATTTTTACCAACTTTATCGGTATGAAAGAAATTCACCATTAAAAAGTGTGAATCATTCCAGATATTCTTTCCATAGAAAAAGAAAAAAAAAAAGGAGAAAAAATCTTTGTATATTTAAAACTAGTTAAGTTTATTTAGAGAATTATATAAATTCGCATTTTTGTAACTCATCATTTAAAAAAAGGAATTATAATAAATTTTACTTTTTAAAAAAAATCATGAAATTTGTGACATTATTGATGGAGTTAGTGATTAGAGTAGTTAAAGATTGAAAATTTAGGTCATTTATATTTTTCATGTCAAGACATGTTTTGAAAAATATGGGCACATTTGGTTTGTTGGACATGGCTTAATAAATAATTTTATGAAGTCATGTCAAGTGTGTGAATGTAATGAAAAAAATTCAAGATTGATATAAAACTAGGTCATTTATCCTGCATTCAATTGATAGTTAATCATACCATTTGGGCCCAAATTGTATAATTCAAATTGAGAGTGAGAATAAGAAATTAGGTTTATGACAATTATACCCAAACAAATTCATAAAACTGGACATTTATAAGTGGTATTTTAATAAATTCATTAGTTCAATTATTTAATTCTTGTATCCAAACAAGGGATTAATAAAATAAATATATATCCAAAATGCGTAATTCTAGTCATCAAATATAGTATTATATTATCTTCAATAGTGTAATCTCATCATATCATTT
This sequence comes from Jacaranda mimosifolia, assembly GCA_018894105.1. NCBI lineage: Eukaryota > Viridiplantae > Streptophyta > Magnoliopsida > Lamiales > Bignoniaceae > Jacaranda > Jacaranda mimosifolia. Next base: position 1,112,105 of record CM032127.1, read on the forward strand.
TAATTTTATTAATCCTATCTATATATCCAAATATGTCATATATGTATATTTTAATCACTTTGAAATAATAATAATATAGGTATTTTATGTTAAATTGAGTTTAATTTGATTGATGTGTGATAAAATGATAAGATAAATTTAGTGGCAACCGAAAATAAAAATAAAGACAAATAATTTTAATAATTAATAATTTTTTATTTTTTAATAATAGTAAAATAAAAAATAACTTTAAAAACATAAACAATGTTAACTTTTTTTTAAGTCTCGAACATTTTATTCCTCCCTTTAGAACTAATGAATTGTTACCTCCCACGTTACATTAATCATGAAATTTGTATTATATTAATGTGATATGATCCACATTATTTGATATTTTATTATTATGCGACGACAATAAAACATCAAACTTTAGTCATAACAAAATTAAAAAGAAGATGGTACTGAATTGACACAATGATTATTGCTGTCCAAGTAGAGATAAGGCTAAGTTTATTTGTATTAATTATTCTTTATAAACTATATATTATATAATAATTTCAATTAATTTGTGAAAATTTAGAAGTGCATGAATTTCGTGAGAGACAAATCAGCCAGAATGGGACCAGAAGTATGATCAAAACCCACTTTAAGCCAACATCAAATTTTCATTATTTTGAAAAACCAATCTCAAGTACTATAGTATATTTTAATAATTACTATAAATGATAGAGACCTCCATTCATTTTGACAATACCTTTATTGTCTAATTTAATAATTTTAAAATCTTCATTCAATGATTAATTATGGCACGTATCAAAATCTTTTTTCGTTTGTCTCTATCTGAATTTTATTTTAAAATATTTTATGTATATAATGAGTGTAAAAAATATTAAAGGGTTCAAATCAAGCCGAATTAATATAATATAAATTATTTTTATTTTTATTTTATAATACTTTTTTACTTAGTACAGATAAAACTTTTTCATCTTATTTTTTGTTAGAAGTTCCAATTTCACATTTGATTAATAGTTTGCTTGCATTTATGGGCTAATTATATTTTCTGAGATGATCTTCAATAGTGGGTCATATGGGCCGTAATATGATCGATTTGGGCCAATTATAGAGCCCAATCCCACCCTCATAGCCGAAATCTAAAGTTACAAAACCACCTTAATAAATACTCATCAATTAGCTGTTTTTTTATTCCTTTTTTTTTCTTTTCCAGAACTTACAACTACGAATTTAGCTTTTCAACAAGACAATATTATTCTATTATTGAAATCGAATCAACTAATTTAAAGTACAAATTTCACATTTTATTATGTACATAAAGAGCTTATTTGGGATCGAACTCCTAACCTCCTATACAATAGAGGAGACTTATACTAGTTAGTTGTTATACAACTAGTTGAGTGCAGTATTCGAAAAATCGGACCATTCATTGAAGCGAAAAACTTATCAGTTTACTGGTTCAACTGTTGGTCGGACCGTAATTGAATCGCGACGTCATAATTATGAAATATATATATTTATATTATATATTATTTAAAAATTAATAAAATGCCAAAAATATAAAATATAAAGAGTTTAAATGATATTGTCTAACATCACAATCCAAATTTCACAATTCATATTATAAATTATCACAATAATTTAAATATCTCAAGCTGAAGTTTAAAGTTGAGAGTGTGTGAGTTAATTCTAAAGTCTAAACTCCAAACCAAGACTTTTTTTTTTTTTTTTTTAACTTTTAGATAGCTTGTGAGGTGTACTTTCGCCTTTAAACTTTGTACTTAAACAAAAAAAATAAAAATAAAAAAATTTCTAAAAATCAAATGAAAAAACCGATCTGATTCAATTGAACCATGAGCAGTTGACCAATTCAACTGTCCAACGAGCCGGTTTGAATGATTTTAATAAAATATGACGTTTTTTTAAATTTTCCAATTTTTTGAGAAAATTGGATAGGTTCGCTGGCCAATCCAGTCCGATTTTTTAAACAGTGGTCGAGTGATAAATTGTGGTAAATTAATTTAATGACATTTATGATATACATGGAGTTTGAATTCTAATGAATCCTTAATGCATGTGTGTAAATTAGAAAAAATGTATATTGACCTGAAAAAATCGATTACCCTAAATAGAAAGTAAAACTCATAACTAAATGATTTTAAATTAAACACCATCGTAGAGAAAACTTCATAAATAAAACTTTCTAAAATTTGTGAAGAATAAAATAAAATTGAAAAAAAAAAAAGCCCAAATTCGTACTGGGCTAGCTAGCTAGCTACTCTGAGCTATCTTTAGATCTCTTCAAAATAATTCTCAAAGTAGATGTAATTTCTCCAAAACTGGGTCTGGCTGCAGGTTCTTGATCCCATGACTGTTTTATGAGTTGAATAACAAGTTCCATTTGCTCATCCATCTTAGCAATTGTAGGCCGAAGTCCATTTTCTGCAACTTCCAATGCTATCTGTTAAGAAACAAAGGGTTTGAATGGTTAGTTGTTCTAATTAGGGCTGTCAATGGATCGAATTTTAATTCGAATTCGATTTGAATTCGATCCGAATTTTAGAATTTTTATTCGATTAAAATATTTAATTGATCAAATCCAATTATAAATATTCAAAATCCGAATTAAGTGGATCGGATATCGAATTAAGCAATCCGATCTGTTAAAAATCCGAATCTGAACCTTAATATTTGTTATTAAATTAATATTCTTATATATAATATTAATAAATATTTTAAAATAAAATCTATGCATCATATTGACCTAATATCTATATTAACGTCTATATTATACTATTAATATTGAGTTTTTAACCTAAAAAATAAAGGGATATTGATAAAATATCAAATATAATAATATATAATAGTTCATCTATACATTAATATAATGTGAAAAAGGAGTTTAGTATTCACATATTTAACTTTTGGACTAATATATAATAAAAAATTATTAAAAATTCAAATATGACATATTTATTTTATAAATACAATATTTTTATAAAATTTAAAAGGAGAAAAAAAAAAGAAAGAAAAAAATAAATCAGGTTGGATTTTTTAATCGAATTTCGGATATCCATCGGATTCAGATATGATATTGGTTGGTCAACAAAGATTCTATAGGATTTCGGGTCAGATTTGGATCTAAATTTTGTTTATCGGATTCGGATATGGCAAATTCGATCCAAATCCGACCCGTTGACAGCCCTAGTTCTAATGACATCATCTTCGTATATAGAAATATGAGATTCTATATTTGAAACTGAAGAATTCTTAGAATGTTTGCATGCATAAAGAGATATAAAAAGAAATTCAAATTTTCATCTATGGAATAAGTTTTTGTTATATAGTATACCTTGGAAGGACCATATTCTGTATCAATGTAAGGATATTCTCCGGTGATTAATTCGTTCAATATGATACCAAAACTGTAGACATCACATTTTTCATCATAAGGACCACATTGGATCACCTCAGGTGCCATGTACACAAATGTACCTGAAAGAGAATTTAACAATAGTTTTGGAAAATAAATTAATGATGGTAATCAAATTCGCAGTTAGATATAGAAGTGAGCCGTTTAGAAATATGATTTATCGACACATATTGGTGGGGAATTTTTGGTAATGTTCAGATATGAATTATGCATTTTGAGAGAATAAGTTTTGAGAGTGGGGTTGGGGAATGTGAAAGTTGTGTCGGGAAATATGATGTATGTTTGTTTATGTTTTGGAAATAATAAGAAAATTATTTTGGAAAATTTTGGTATGTTTGTTTATGTTTTGGGAGGATACAAATTCTATTTCAACAGTCAAATCAATGCATTTTTGTTGGATTTTTGGGATGAAAATGAGTTATTTTTTTATTATTAGAATAATAATAAAATATGTATGATGTATATATATAATATATGTATGTATATATTGAAAAATGGGGAAGTTTTGGGGATAATGAAAGATAGAATATGGTATTTTGGGAAAATTAATATGGCATTTTGGAGGAAAACTTTTGTATGTTTGATTACATTTTGGGAAAACAAAACATAGCCTTTGTCTTTAAAAAAAAGACACTACAATGGAGAGAAGAAGAAGAGAATTTTCCTTGATTCTTCGATGTGGGATGAGATTATATATTCTCATAATTTCTGATTGAGAAAGATGGAAAAAAATATAAGTTTTCATTTCAATGTTGATGAATACAAATATTTAGCCGTTCTAAGATATTATCCGCCAGTACACATTGAAAGACGTTTGTCATAAGATATAAAATCGTCTTGTAATGCGTCGTTAGAACAATATTTCAAAATAGCGTAATCAGATACTATAATGAAAGTTAAAACAAGGAAAAATGGGATCGATAGCATCAATTCTTTGTACCTGTTTCTCCCGTCAGAGCCTTTTCTCCGTCAGTCAAGTACCGGGCGTGCCCAAAATCCGCAACTCTCACATGCAAAGCATCATCCAGAAAAATATTACTCGGCTTCAAATCACGGTGGAGAATCTTAGGCTTGTTTTCATGCAGATATTGCATTGCTTGGGCAATCTCCAATGCCTTCGCAATTCTCTCATTCAACGCCGGAAGAGGGATTGTTCTTTCCTTGTGCCTTTTTCCAGGGCCATGGAGCCAATCTTTCAGATTAGTGCTCAAAAATTCCGTCACAATCCAACAATTTTCGGGAGGATCAAGACAGGCCCCCATCAGCTGCAGCACGAAAGGGTGGCGCTGCCTCGACAGAGTCTCCACTTCTTGCGCGAAGAAGCTCACCCCGTTCTCGTTCGACCGGAAGAAATCCTGGTACATGCACTTGATCGCCACGTCCAGGCCTCGCCACTTTCCCCTGTATACGTCGGCAGTGGTGCCTTGAGCTGATAGATGGAGCATTTCAATCTGTTTATTTGAGTTTTATAACAGCATTAAGGTTTAGTTTGCTGCAAACTGGGAAAATTAGAGGTAAAATAAGAAATTTGAGATTGATTAACCTCTTGAGGGTCGATGTACCATCCGTTGGTCTTGGCTTGCCGTACGAGGGAAGCAAGATCAGGGTGGAATTTGCCTGGAGATGGGCTTTGAGGACTGATACTGCTGGAGTGGGCTATGGTTGGAGAAATTGAGAATTCTTGGTCTTTATCCTTGTTGAGTATGAGATCCAAGAACCCATGTTCTTGTGCCACTTGGAGACAGTATTTTAGGAAGACTTGTGTTTTTTCCAGCCTCATCTTGTACATGCCCGTCAGCTCTTTCTGCTTGCGGAGTTCTTTCTCTATTTCCTCCACCTTGATTTGGAAACAAGAAACCACATTTTGAAAATAGAAATAACTATAGTATGAGAGAGTACTATGGTTTTTTCTTTTATTTTTTCTTTGAATTATTGTTGTATCTGTTGAAAATATAGGTTGTCACGTCACGTGGACTGACCCGATTCACTTGCTAACTCATTTTAATAAGTGGCAAAGTGAAAAGTTAGTATTCAAGGTGAAACAACTCGAAAACTCGTATTCAAGGTTAATATTCTAGTTAAATTTCACATTTATATATATTTTTTTCAATATGGCTTTTGTACCTGTTGAACAAGTTGGTCAAGCCTAATCGCACGTTGCTCTAGGTTGACGCGGTGTGAAGCAGCCGGTCCCATAACTATACAGTCGCTGAGCCGCCTACAAAAGCCTCGAGATGCAGTGGTGGTGGTGGCGGCTGCCGCCTTTTTCCTCCGTTGCTTGGAGTTGGAAGTGTTGTCTTGCCGGCTGGGAGTAGATGGGATGATTTTCTTATCAGGGTTTTCTCCGTTGACACTCATCGTGTGTAAATTTGAACTGCAAAAGTATCAAATGTTTGATTGATTGGGAGTGGGATAGAAAAAATGCAGAAGATGGGCAAAACAAATAAGCTATAAGTCTAGAGAATCTTGTCTATATATATGGACTTGGGATTTTGAGTATTGGTTAGGGGACAGAATTGGGGCGGACATTCTAATGAATATATCCATGCCTTGTTACATACAAGTTGAATTGGATTACAAAATTTAACAAGGAAAATGAAAATTGGGTAGGATTGTTTTGGACTAAATAATCCTTTCCATTTCAGCCTTTTTCTTTTTGTCTTCTGCTGCTCACTCTTTGGTATCTCAGAAATCTCTTCATATCACCTCCTTTTTTTTTTCTTTTTTTTTTGTTTTGTTTAAATGATAGGAGAATTGTCTCCAATCTGATCTGAGTACCCCCGTGGTCTCGAATCTACCCCTGATTTAGGGTTAAGATTGGTGTAACCGTAGTTACTTCGGCCCTCCGTCGCCCCCGCTAAGGTCATATACCCACTCAACTGGGCTCGCCGAAAATCTCTTCACATCACTTGAAAACTCAAGTAGTATTTGTTCATTTGTAATTAGATTGTTACAATTAGCAATGTATATTTTTGGGTCACTTGATTGGTGGAATATATACTTCATCAATTGAATCATAGTATCTTTGAATGGAATTTCCAACCGTTTTATACTTTCTCTAAAAAAATCATTTCTTTAAATCTGATTTGATATTTTATTTTATATTTCATAAATCCTGAAATAAATGTACGTTCCAACATACGATTTTTTTAATGTCATTGAAAAAATTTAAATATTTTTCTATTTAATTTCAAGATGGGATCAAATTAAATATATATTTTCAATCAAATAAAGAGTAACTCTATCACTAGCTAGGCTCAAAATGTTATGCTAGTAGGCGTAGGGATTTAAGAGGTGCAATTGTAAACATAGTACTAAGAATTATTACATTTTATTGCCAATAATTAGTGATAGGCCAAATTTAGTACGATTTTCTATTAATTTTCCTTAAATAGAAAAGAAAGAAAAAGACAAGAATGCCTATCGATGATGTTGAGGGCGACAAAACCCACGATGTTATCGACGATGTTGAGCAAAAGGGGGATGCTGGCATGGAGTTGTATTGAAACCTCCACCAATATTATTCTTGTAAATATTTTTAAGACAACCCCAATTTAAGAAATTGCCCATCTTAAAATACAATCACGGAGAGTCACTTGTAAAGGAATTCGGCCCAATACTGCTGCTAACATTTTTGGCCCAAGCTCAAGTGCTCATCATTACAAGGTGATGTCTAGGCTGTTAATGAAGTGAATTTTAATTCGAAATCGATTTGAATATTTATAATATTTAATTAATAAAAGATCCAATGGATATATTTTGATTAAAAAAGTTCGCTATATGAAATAAATTGAGCGAATGTGGATTTGGCTCGATCTGATCAATTAATAATCCAAATTTGAATATATATAGTATTATATATATGTAGACAGAGGATTCTATAGCAATGCCAAAGTAAGTATTTGAATGAAGAAAGTAATAACTCCTATGCAATATATCAAAGTCAGGTGTTTTATATATATATATATATATTAATATATATATATATATAAATTGTTAGATTTTGAGCTTATCTACATTATAATTGCATCACTTATTTTTTTATTTTTATAATAGAAAATGATGCGAGAAGAATAATGAGTAAGAGTAGAATATCATGATATGGCAAGAACACGATGCAAATCTCGATTTAATCAAAATAATATTTTTTAATATAGAACTTTAAGTCTATAATTAGTTGATTGAAGAATAAAATATAGCTATATATTTATAATGCCAAATAAGTACTATTATCAATAATGAAACCTGATATGCGGTGATATGGAAAATGAATGTGAATAAGTTATATTCTATTATTGTTTTTAAATTATTAATAGACTTGCAAATTTATTTATTAATACAATACAAATCTCGATTTAATCAAAATAATTTTTTTTAATATAGAACTTTAAGTGTACAATTAGTTGATTGAAGAATAAAGTATAATTATATATTTATAATGTCAAATAAGTACTATTATTAGCAATTGAACCTGATATGCAATGATTTGGGAAATGAATGTGAATAAGTTATATTCTATTATTACTTTTAAGTGATTAATAGACTTGAAAATTTATTCATTAATATGTTGTGTGTATATTTTTTTAAGGATGAATGATTTGGATTTGAATTCTACTAAATTTCTAGAAAAATAACAAATATATGATGATTTTGGGAGTATTCAAATTTAGATTTTTTTTTTGAATATTTAATTTTTATTTGAATTCAAATATGGTTATACCAATCGCAAATTCTACAGAATTTTGGCTAAGATCAAATATCATATTGCTCTAGTATTCGAATTCGGATCTAATATGATTTGGTCCAAATCCGATCCATTGACGGCCCTAGTGATGTCAATTTCTTTTTCTTTTTTTCTTTTTCCAAGTTAAATTTTCAATTCAATTGCAATAATTGAATTCTAATTCTTATTCAACTTGAGAGAGTTCTGCTTTTTTCAATTTACACACATGTACACTTAGAATTTCTTAGGGCCGTTTGGTTTCATTTTCATACCTCATTTTTATATTTTGTACTACTAAAAAATGAAATAAATTCTTTTTTACACATTGTTACTCGACATCATTTTTATTTTGAAATACATTTTCCAATTACTTATATATCTTTTCCTAATAATCTCTCTCCCTCCCCCCCCCCTCTCTTATTATTTCTATCTATCTCCACCTACAACCTATTAAACCCAATATAATCATTATTTTTTCAGTAATTTATCTAAATACAAACTCGTTTTCACTAATTAATTTTTTAAATTTTAAAAATGATGAAAATAAAAACTAAAAATTAAAATAAAACCAAACGGGCCCATACTATAGACTAAAGGGGCAAAAAAGCTTAATCCAATGTATGAAGAATAGAAGTAGGGCTGTCAACGGGTCATATTTGGATCAAATCAGAATAATTCGAATATGAATCCGATAACATGTATATATAATTGAATTTGAATCCGAGTCCTATAGGATCTATGCGTCCCAATTCCATGTCCGGATCTGATAAAAATTCAAAACCAGATAAGAAAGTCCGGTCCGATAAGAAAGTAAAAAAAATAAATTGTGTTCTTTAAATTTTTATATTATTAGAAAGAACCGTCTTATAAGACATGTTATGTGAGATTTCAAGATTACCTTTTAATCCAAATATAATATTTGCAAAGTTAAGAGAGCTCAAATTTAATTTTTTTTTCATAACTTTTTATCATATCATTGCAAAAGCTAAAGATTTAAGGCATAATCCATGGGGGTTGTATCAAATTGATCATTTGGTAATATATATTTTACAATGCATAAGCCATTATAAATTGTATATTTAGGCGATAATATGAAACATACTTATATATATAATTACTTTATTAAATTAATTGCTTCAAAGAAATAAAAAAATTAGGGTGTTATCAATTATAATATCACATATATTGCATTCCAGTCAAAAGTCTTCATTAATATAATTTATACTATATAATTATCAATTTAATAATATATTTAATAAAATTCAGATTTGGATCTTTATTAAATCGAATTGTATAATTCCAGATCCGATCAACTTATTTCGAATTATGGATATTTATAATCGGATCTGATTCATCAAATATTTTAATTGGATAAAAATTCTAAAATTCGGATCGAATTCGAATTAAAATCCGATCCATCAACAGCCCAAATAGAACCTTAAGCGATTTTGAGATTACAACACAAAACATGGCCAGATTGTTAAATTAACAACCTTTGCTACTGTCTAAAAATGAATAAATTATTACTTATGATTAGGCATGAGAAATTAGGTCAAAATATGTAAGAAAGAAAATGTTTATGTATTTCAACCTTCGATATTCTCTGTATCCTGACCCACAAAGATTGTTGCATTATTCTTACTTCCCCACTTCACCAACCATGGAAGCTCGAAAGAATAATCATTCCAAAAAAGCTTCTAATATATTTATTCTAATTATATTTCATTAGAAGAAAACAAATTGAAGGTTGGAAGAACCTTCTTAAAATAATTTTGGTACACAACAAACTAAATTAATAGAAGGAATTATAGAGTAAAACAATTTTTTAAGTTTTTTATTTTCCCTTTTTTTTTTTGGGTTAGCAATCATTTGATCATGCTGGATTTTGACTAGGAAGATTCTTTTTTCCTTTTGCTTTTAACGTTATTTGAAAATTGCATGCTTCTCGCGTACTATAATTTAATTATCAGTAGGGTGAGCATTGATTGGTGTGGTAAATTGATCGATCAAATCAATCGATTAATTAATTAAAATGAAAAAAAAATTATAACTGTTTATTAAATTGAAATTTTTGATTAATCGGTAAAATTAATCGAAAAAATTCGATTTGATTTGGTTTGGTTTGAATAATGAACCAATTAACAACTTCTTATTTAAATTTATTTCTCAACATTATTATTCAAAAAAATTATAATAGTGTAGCTCCATTCAAGAAATCTGATGATCCATATTGCATTTTCACACAATTTCTTGTAATGACGTTCAATTTTGTTTTTGTTTTTTAATACAAATAATGATCCATGAAAAATTTCTCAAATAAATGAGAGTTTATAAAGTATAGCAAACTCTCTCTATATATAATTGATCAAGATTATCTCGTAATATCAACCATAAAATTAACGTAAAGATCGCATGGAACGACAACAAACATCATGAAATCAAGTAAAGTTACTGGTGATGCAGAGTACATAAACTTTCTATTTTGAAAAATCCGATTAAATCGATTTCTAATCATTTTTCTGTAAAAATTAATCGAAATGAACTGAAAATCAAAAACTTATAAAAATTAATCATTAGCCAATCCGAAAATCAATTGGACAAATTGGTTCGGTGAATTCGATTTTGATTCGATCGGTTAATCGATTTTTTGATTAATGAATAATTGTGCTCACTCATATTGAGTAGTGGCCCATCCATACATTGAAATTCTCAAAGAAAATAAGGAAAAATTCATTTTTAAATTGATATTATCGAATTTGAATTTGGGAATCTTTTCGAAAAAAGTAAAGTTGTAGGTTCTTACTTCAAGATCACGCTTGCTTTGAGAGATGCTTAAGTTATTAAAATGTTATTCGATGTCCCTTTTTGATCATAATCACTGGTATTTATAATGATTGAGTTCTTAATAAACTGAGCTCATTAGGCTTGACGGTTCCTGTCAGTGGCCTTAGGGCACGTTTGGTTTCATTTTCAAAGCCCATTTTTATATTTTCTACTTTTTAAAAATGAAACACATCACTTTTTACATATTTTCATCCAACATTATTTTTATTCTCATTTTCAAAACACATTCTCCAATAACCTATATATCTTCTCTCTTTATTTCATTATATTTATCTCTCCTCACCTACAATCTAATAAAATCAACATAATCATTACTTTTCTAACAATTTATTCAAATACAAACTCATTTTCAACTCATTTCCACTGATTACTTTATAATATTTTGAAAACGATAAAAATAAAATAAAACCAAACGGTCCATTAGTGACCCATCTCAATACGTCACATTTGTCCTTTTGTCATAAATCCTAAAATGTAAAAGAGATATATCATGAATAAAATCAAATAAAATAAAAAACCCAATTCCTAGGTCATAGGAATGTCTAACCACAAGACAAGCAGGTTCTGAGAGTTCCAGTTTCATGTTATCTGAACAGCTACCTGTAGGTAGGTTACCTTGTTATTACAGTGGTCCTGTTCCTTAATATGCATTGAAGATACAATTTTAATTTCTTGACATATCCAATTATTTTAACTGTATTAGGTATCGACGATTATGTCGATATTAATTGTTATAATTTCGCTTTTAATTTTTTCCCTCAATTTGTCAGAGCTGTGACCACTTTCATGGATTTATGACCTTTATTTATGAAACTAATTAATTAACTTTTGACGTATCACACTAATATTACAAGGTAGTTGTATCTATGTATTTTTATTTTTTTTTAATTTTTGTTATATAGAGTAAAGTGTTGTTACATACTTTATAAGCAGTTATTGAAAAAGTTACGAATTGTAGCAACAATGGGTCCACATCAATATGGCATACGTACCATAATATGATATCTACAATTGTTTGGCTATGGCTCCTTTGGTTGTTGGAAGAGGTTTTCCCACAAAAAGTATGGCATATTATTGCTAAACATATATGGAAGAAACTAATATCTACATTGGTGGAAGTCAAACCTAAAATTTTGATATAAACTTTTTTATTTAGATAAGAGACCTCCTTAAAATTACATTATTGATATATGCTTCTCGATGGTAAAAATTTCTTTTGCTTTCGATACTTAAAATTAATTAATACTATGATACCTTATGGCGCACATCTTTTTATGTGGATTAGATCAAAATGCAACCTGCGTGCTGGACTAATCATCCATTAGACAGTTGTGGATAAAATATTCTTGTCCGAGGTGTTATATACGTAGGATTAACAGGACTTGTTCACGTTACATGCATATTATATACATTCGATCATTATATGACAAATGTATGCAATGCAATATTCCACTTGCTTTATACATCGATTTGTTTGTAATTCTCATATATGTCGATTCCAGGTTTAAACTCTATAGCCACTTCTTGCTTTATATGTCGATGTGTTTCTAATTCTCACATTTGTCTACTTTAGGTTTAAACTCCATAGTCACTTGATTTCAAATGTTTGATTGTGATATTCTGTCTATAGACACAAATAGACTACTATAGGAAAGACACGTGGGACGATTGCAAATTAATTTATATAACCAAAATATTAATAATTAAGATTAGCTAATTAAATATAACGATTAGTCATATATTAGAACTATATAATAAAATTAATATGAAATAAGATAAACAGTCATATTATTTGATGATTAATATCTTATCTATTCGCCTCAATCTTCGCTGCTTGAGGATGGTGGTTTTTCCCTTATTTCCTAAATCAAGATTTATTTAATTAAATTTTATAGAAATCCTATGTCATATGAACAATTATTTAAGAAACATATATGACTTCTTAACTTAGAGCCACTTCTCAATCATTAAGCATCAAAATCAAGTCATAACAATTCAAAAGGCCATTAATTAATGAAGCTCTTGCTTTCTTGGGAGAGCATCTCCTTCTCCTACTATTAGTTAGGCTATTTCATTCTTCCTAAATTCTGAGTTGAAATTTCAGCAATTAGAAATGGTCCCAAAACTAAGTGCAGATGAAGCCATTATTGTATTGACCTAACATTGTAACTAAACATGCAACTTGATCATTGAATGTATGAGAGAAGGATGAAATCTGAATTAAACTACTTAAGTTGCACAGGTTTAATTTTGATAACTATCTAAAGTAAAAAAAAGCTGAGAATCCTAAGCATGCATATCCCTTATACCTCATTTCTTGTGACAAAAAATGCAACTAAAGTTATACCCTTAAAGGACCAAAACACCTTTGTATTTATTAAAACACGCTAATAGTCACTTTTTTATTTGGGTTGAAGGATCTGACTCTTCGACTCCATTAATTAGTCTCCTTAGTCGTCTGTAAAATATGTGGCGATTGAATCTTTTTTTTGTTTAAGATGAACAGTATTGAACCACCTTAACATCTTAACGTTCCAATATAAATACACTTAACATTTAGCACGAGAGCGAATTGATTAACGCTGCATCCCTTGTGGAACGCACTAAGAAATAAAAGACTTATTGGACCCATGGACAAAATTTTCAATTCAAGTAAACGACCCTTTGGCATAACTAGGAGATTGATCCTTAAAAACACGAACTTAACTCTAACCTCCTTTCTCTTTAAACTCGATCACTCAAATAGATTAACTTGGATTTTTCCAAATAGTATCTTTCAAGAATTAAGACATAAATCAACCTATTTTATAAGAAGTATGTATAAATATGAAAACAAACCTAAAATCCTCAAAATGCCTTTCAGAGAAAGGGAAAAATACATAAACAGTCTACAAATATTGTATCTTTTTATTTGGATCAAGTTCGATAGGACATCCAACCCATTCAAAATATGGACTATTCGATAAAAACACGTGGCAACATCCTGGCCTTGCCTTCCATGTGTGTGTATATGTGCGGATGGGTGGGTGTTCGTTTCATTTTTATTGCAATATTCTTACATAATCTCAAGATTTGATGTAATCTAAAATCATCTAAGAGGGTGTTTGACTTAATTTATTTAAAACATCTTATAAGTTCCTACATCTTATAAGATGTTAGATCTTATTTTTAAAATAAGTTATTAAAGTGTTTGGATAAAATAAAATCTTGGAGCTTATAAGATGTTAAGAAGGGCAAAAAAATAAATGAGCTTATTAAGATTTTAAAAATAAATTGGGGTTTCATTATTTTTTTTAAAAGAGCTTATAAGCTCATAACATCTTATTTTAGGATTTTATAAGTTCTATTGTAAAAAAAATTGCCAAATATTTTTTATCAACTTATAAACTTTTAAACATTTTATAAGATATTTTGTAAAATTTATAAGCTCATCCAAACACCCTCTCTTAATAAATTGAACTTTCTTGTTTCAACGTTTGAATGGCCTAAATCACTACAGTTCCGTGACTGTGTAAATGCTGCAACAACTACCTTTATTACAGTTTTTCAAGTTTAGGACAATTAATGCCTCCCAAGATTTAGATAATCAATATTGACAAGACAAACAAGATTCTTACCATAGTAATTGGAGATGATTGAAAAGGTGAAGAATTTAGCAGCATTTCATTCTTGACCAAAATTCTAAGGGCCCGTTTGGTTTCATTTTCTGGAGCTATTTTTATTTTCTAATGAAAATACTTAGTAAAAAATTAGTCAGAAAAAATATTTTTGAAAATAAGTTGTATTTGGATGAATTGTTTAAAATTATAAGTTTATATAGGTGTGAAAATGAATTGTATTTGGATGTTGGGTGTTTTTATATTAAAAATTGTGTAGTTTTTTTAATTTGAATTAATGATATGATGTGTAATTGTTTGAAAAAATAATATTATAATTTGAATTTGAATAATTTATAATATTTTTGTGGTGAATGTTGTTTGAGAAGTATTAAAAAGATAAAAAATATATATATAGGTAATAATAGGGGGGAAATAGGTATGAAAATGGAAAGAGAATATAAAAAGTAATGTTTTGAGAATGAGAATGTATGAAAAAATAGTGTAGAAGTTGATAGTTCTTTATTTTCATTTTAAGGAGAAAATGAAAATGGGATTTGAAAATAAAAACAAACGGGCCCTAAGGTAGTAGAAACTAGAAACACAAAAAAAGGAACACAGATTAAAAAACTCCCAAACAAGTGCCACTTTACTTGGACTTCTGGGGATCTGTTGAACACCGTTTTGAAGCAACAAAAATTCCTTCAAACTTCATTAAAAACAAGAAAAAAAGAAAGCTAAAGATGTCCACTTTCCCTATTCCCATGGGGAAGATTTTTGCCTTTTCCTTTACCATCACCACCTCAACTTTTTTTTTTTTTTTTTTTTTTTTTTTTTTTCTGGCTTCTCATTTTGATCTCGAATCTTTCATTTTCTCCTCTCACTTCTTTCTTTTTCTTTTTAATTTTTTTTTTTATTTTTTCTCTGTTTTATCAAAACCTGTCACCTGGGATCAGCCCTATTCCCTTCTTTTTCAGTGCCTGTCTCCATTCCAAATCCTGCTTTTTTCCCACAAAATCCCACATATATTTACATCCTCAAATTCCAAAAAAATGGAAAGTAAGATACAGTATCAAAGTTTGTATGATATGATATGATCAAAAGCATTGTGAAAAGGAGAGCTATACTTGAAGTTAAAAAGAAAATGTACAACTTAAGTTAAAAAACAAAAAACAAATCTTATTTCTTGTATGATCTAATGAATCAAACGACTAGCAATAGCACGATTCGTATGGAAATGAGTAGTTTCATACACCGGAAGTTCTTCACAAAATCTATTGTTTCCAAATAATGCTAAGTGATCAAGTTCGAATAAATCCGAACTTGAATCACTTATCCCATCATTGTCATCATCGTCTTCTTCTTCGTCATCTTCGTCCCGAATTTTCCTGAAAATGGAAAAATCATCACCCCTTTTATTGTGGTGGCTGCCTTTTAAAGCATTTTGTGCAGCCTCTTCAACTTTCTCCCTTAATTTGCTCAAATTCAACTCTGCCAATGCATTTGGTGGCAGTGAGGGCCTTCCATGTTTATCAGAATCTTCATCATATATGGACTTATGTCCACAGGGCCTTGAATCTTCATCAACAATCACACTTACAGGATGAAATCTGACCGTTCTTTGAGGCCCATTCCTCATTTTCTCCCTTGATTTTGGTGAATATTTGCTCAAACAAGACCTGGAAAAAGAAGAAGCTGATGAACAAGTTGATGAGGGCATCTTCGGGGACTTCAAATCTTGAAGCCCTTTACTTGTATCAACATTTTTTGACTTCTTCCCATTTCCATTGTTGAAAAGTGAGTTGATAAAACTTGTCAGCTTCCCCCCTGGAGAAATGGGCTGCTTCACTTTCTTCAAATTGGCATAAATCTTCAAGGCCCTGGATTTGGACTTTATCAAATCATCTTCCACTTTCGGGCTCTTTTCCCTGGCCGAGACGCCTGTCCGAACCGGCTTAGGCCTTGTAGTAAAACAAGAAACCTTAGGCTTAGTTGTCGAAGAACCAAAGAACTCTGTGTCTGATGATGAGAGTGCACCAGAACTGTCAGAAGAACTCGAAGTTGAACTAAAGAACACCAAATCATTGTCTTGCAATGACTTGTTCTCCACCTCTGGCAAAAATGATGGCCTTCTTCTATCCACACGGACCACATCTTTCTCATTAGCCTTCTTTTCCATCCATTTCTCAACCAAACAAGCCCTTCTGAAACTTGCTATTTCCCCATCTCCCACGCTGCTGGCACTGGTCTTGGCCCTGAACCCACCCTGCTTTTTCGCCGGCTTTTCTTTGTACCCCTTAAACTCTTCTGATTTTTTTTCTGCATTCCCATCAATGGAGCGGTAGATTTCATCAAGAAGAGTGGAGGAAAATGATGGCATACTATTCTTGTCGCTTTTCTTTGATTTATAACAAGGTTTTTCCCAATTATACATTTCTATGAGTCTGTGTGGGCAGAATCTGAGGTTTCGGCTATGGTTTCTGAAAGAAAAAAAAGGTGGTGAGGAAAAGAAAGTATGAACAGGGGAACAAAGGGAAAGAAGATTTGTAGTTGGGGTTGGGGAAATTGTGGGCAAAAACTAAAGAGAAAGCGAGAAAATGAGAAGAAAATTGTACAACTTAAGCTTCAAGTTGAATGGAGAGAAGGGAATAGGAAAGAGAGGAATATAAAGGAATCAGCACGCGCGGTCTAAATTTAAGCCATTGCCAGTTTGGCATTTGATTCTTGGATTATTATTGTACTTCCCAAAACCCCTACCCTTTCCATTTTAGCAAATACGCGTAGAAAAAAAAATACTTATATTCAAAATACTTATCATATATACCTATTCAAGATTGCAAATCTTTGGTATATACTATATATTAATGCTTGAATTTGAATTTCAAATTTGATATGATCAAAATATGATTGAAGGGTAATTTGGTAAAACTATTATTAACAACGCGTACATTAATATAATGAACCTTCATACATAAGAATTCACCGATAAAATGAATATGGGTTTGAGCCTAAAATTCTCCAAAATCGATAAATACCATAAAGTTGACCGAAAATGAATATCTAACCACTTTTTCTCTCGAGCAGTTCTTTGAGAGAAAGCATACTCTCAAATTAAAGATCCACTACTTTACTCTTTGACACAAAATTTCAAGAAGACCTTCTAAACAAAATGAATCCTGTGTCAAAATCGAATTTGAGTTCAATTTCTATTTTTTGTCATCACAATAAATCATCATAAACTACAAAATCATTTATTAACAGGTATTTTCATTTTCAATAAAAACCAATAGAAATTGATAATAATTACATAGAAATATATTTTAGGGTTGCCAAAAATGCAATAACAACTTTTTAACGTAATTATTAGCATATTATATATCTTTATCTTTAATTTTCACATATTTTATAGAATAGATACTTTATAAAATTAATATGGCTTAGTTCGATGTTCGTATCAAATTTGTACTCGAGTACTTATACAAACCTTTACAAGTAATTACATGGGGAAATATCACATGTAGCCCAGCACATAATAAACATATGCAGACGACACTGTTATAGTCTATAAGACCTGATTGAGAGTGGGCCCAGTACACATATTTGTGGGGACACAGATTCTGATTTCTTAAAAGTGCAGTTCAGTGGGAGGCAATTACAGAATCCCGTCCTCGTTAGTGTTCTAACAATTGTTATAACACTTCTTTTGGAAAGAAAAAGCTGATGACTTTGGAAGATGAGATGCGTTGGGGGGAAAAGGGTAAATAGGGAACATATGAGTTTGTATTTTTGGTAAAAATTTGATTCTTGAAATCATCTCTAAATCATTGGATTTCTTGTAGGGTTTATGTAAGTTCGGGACTGGAGTGAGGTCTTTTTGATATATTGAAAAATGTTGATTCTTTTTTTTTTGGAACGTGCGTAGAGAGATTTTTATCTTTTAAAAATTCTTAAAAATTTGTGGTTCTTTTTGCGAATGATTTCGTTTTTGTCTTGATTTTTTTAGTTTAGGGTGCAATCGAGCTGAGTTTGGACAAAATTTTTGAGCTTGAGTTTAGCTTAAGCTCGAGCTTGGCTCGATAAGACTTGAATTGACAAATGAACTATAAAAAACTACAGGTTTGAACTCGAGCTCGAACTCAAAATAAAAAAAATAGTAATATAATATATATATTTATTAATAAAATAAAAAATAAAATTTAATTATATACTGGCTTGCGAGCTTCGAGCTTAGATACAGATGGATCGAGATCAGCTCGAATTAGAACTCGAGCTCGGCTCATGCAGTTCGTGAACCGGCTCGACTCGTTTGCACCCCTAGTTTAGACTTATTAGGGCTTTTTTTGCTATTCTCTTTAGGTTTAATTTGTCTTTGAACTCTCTGACCTTTTTACTTAATCAATTAATTTAATTACTACGTCTTTTTTAGTTAATTTATCGTATTGCCTTTATAGTCAATATTGTCTGCACAAGGATTATTGGGTCACGTGGATTTTATGTGAGTTTTATATAAATTTCAAAAAATATAAATATAATTTAATAATTGTGATTGTTTTGAGACCAACTGATAATAGGTATTGCCTTCCATTTTGATTGTCCTTTACATGCTTAATTATTGTGTATCCATTTTTAAATAATGAATAAATGAATGGAGCAAATCAAGGAATGATGACCAGAAAGTCAATAGTGAATAAGGAAGCAAAGATTTTGTCAAGGAGGAATTATGGTCATATTTAATTGTTCAAATTCCTTTGGTTAATTCAGTAAATTCCGATGGAGTGGCTTTCTAAGTATAATATTTTATTTGATATTTCCCTGCTAGGGATAAAAATGAATTATTCAATTTAAATTTTAATTAATATGTCAAGGCAGTAATTACTAGCTAGCCTTTTATTAATTGCATTTTATTATTACTTTAATGGGCACTTACCACTTGTTCTTGAATTGCTTTAAATTTTAACGCATTTTATTTAAGTTTTTGGTCAATTTTTATTTTTTTATTATTAAAAAATATGCGTGTATAAGAAAACTACGAAATTAACATAAAAATGCCAATTATAAAATCTCGGCCTAATAAATACTAGTACTATGATATAATAATTTTATTATATATATATATAATCTTATAAATCGAAATTATTATGTATTAACTATCAAGAATACGATGTAAGTTAAGTCTTTTTTTTTTTTTTTTTAAATTTTAGGAGGTTTGGTGAATCAATTAGTATGAGGCATCTTTTTTATGTCTAATAAATTTCACGTACCAATGCTATCTAATATTGGATAGTTTTATCCCCCAACGCGTTGGATAATTTGGTACCATACTACCAAATTAGGAACCACCGCACATGCACCTATACCAACTTATTGTTATTATTCACTAGTATTTTTTGCTCAATTCATTAATATTATTGCAACCAACTAGATTGAAATGAAGAATATGCTCAAGTTGGTAGGCATTTCACACAATTTATTTCATTTTTTTTTTTTTGGTTACTTGTTGATATATTTTATTTTTCGATATTGTGCCTATGTAATTTTGAAATATTACATATGTCAACACCAAAATATATTATTAATAATTAAAAAGCTACGATTCTTGAATTTATTTTTAATCGAAAATTGATATGACAAATTATGGCAATAAGGAACCAAATTAATTAAAAAAAGCGGGAGGCGGGTTTTTCTTTTGGATATGAAATTTGCCCCTCCTTAAGATGGGCTCCTCAATCCAACCCACCAAGGACTTGATTAATATAATTACTAGCTTTTATATCCAATAAGATGTAATTATTTGCAAACTCGAACTCTAACTATATGCAAGCGTGTTCCTCAAGGAGAAGTCCCAACATCATATTGATTTTTTGAAAGGGTCCTGATTCTATTTTTGAACGACATCAAAGATATGTACTTTAGGTTATGAGAATGTAATTGTACAACTCATAGATTTAAATCCTAAATCGCATTATGATAATTATGGATATCTTGATATATATATGTGTGTGT
This sequence comes from Jacaranda mimosifolia, assembly GCA_018894105.1. Classification (NCBI taxonomy): domain Eukaryota; kingdom Viridiplantae; phylum Streptophyta; class Magnoliopsida; order Lamiales; family Bignoniaceae; genus Jacaranda; species Jacaranda mimosifolia. The sequence continues at coordinate 1,132,695 of CM032127.1, forward strand.
GTGTGTGTGTGTGTGTGTGTGTGTTTATATTGAATTCTTTGTTGAATCTTTTCATTTAAAAAAATCACTCTTTTTTTAAAAAAAATAAAAATATAGTTACTGTTTGTTATATTTTTTGTTTGATTTTATAATGTGTTTTGAGAGAATGAATTATTGGAGAATGTGAAAGTTATTTTTTGGTATGTTTGTTTATATTTTGGGGAAGATATTTTTTTTTACTGTAGTAGTCAAATCAATATTTTTTTTGTTGGATTTTTGGAGTGAAAATGAAATTGAATGATTATTTTAATATCAAAATAATAATAAAATATATATGATGTATATATATATAATATGTATATATGTGTATATATTGGAGAATGTGCGTTTTGAAGGAAAAATGAGATATGTTTGGTTATATTTTTTCAAAACAATATTATTCCGGAAAAATATAACCAAACAAAGCTATAATATTCATTCCTCTTCGTAGTATTACCAAACTATGTGCTATAGTAAATTATTCCAATGTACGAATGTACCTTTAACCTTTCAAATTTGTCAAGTAATTCAAATTCAAGAAAAGATGACACAAAAGGTTCAATAAAATGGATTTTCATAATTATCATATGGTAAAATCGATGGAGCGGAGTCAAAACGGCCACATGAGGAGCCTCATGGTTTAAATATTTTGATTAAAATTTAATAATTTTTGACTTATAACTTTTAATTGTTGGTTATAATTTAAATTTAAACCATGGTAACTAATTGGTGATAAGAGACTTAAATTAGCTCCCTAATAATTATTCGAAGGAGCCATTCTTCATAAGTGGTTGAATATTCTTGAAAAGGTACTGGCTATTAATTTCTTGGGGCTGTAAATAATTATTATTAACAATAAAGAGGTAATTGGAAGAAGAATCTGTACTGAAAGTGAAGGTGAAAATTATGATGAGGGTGAAAAAGAGAAAAGCCTGGAAATTTTACTTTAATGATGTATATGGGGTTACACAAAAAAAAAAAAAAAAAAAAAAAAAATCTGATTTCAAATCAAAAAGAAAAAGTGGGATTTTAATTATCAGGTTGTCACATCAGGAGTAGACATTAGATTCACCAGAATTATTGAACCTCCAAAAGTATTTACTGCAACCTTACAATAATTAATTGTAGGTTCCTTAATTACTACTACTATTGATTAATTAATTAATTATATCTGTTATGTTTGGTTATATTTTGGGAAAACAAAATTGTTTCCCCCAAATGTGATCAAATGTATAAAAAATTTCTTTACAAAATGTCAAATAATTTTTTTTAAAATACCATATTCTATCTTTCATTAGTTTCAAAATTTTCTTATTTTTTAATATATATCATACATATTTTATTATGATTCGAATAATAAAAAAATCACTCAATTTTATTTTCATCACAAAAATTCAATAAAAAGATATTGATTTGACTGCTAAAGTAGAATTTATCTCATCTCAAAACATAAACAAACATACCAAATTTTTCCAAAATAATTTTCTTACTATTCCCAAAATATAAACAAATATATATCACATTTTTCAACACAAATTTCACATTCCCTATCTCCACTCCCAAAACCCATTCTCCCATAATTCATATCCAAAGTCCAAACACTACCATCGTTTCTTTTTTTTTTTCTTTTTTTTTTAATTCCCTTTTTTTCTTTTAAATAGAAGAATGATATGTGGGTCTATTGTTTGTGATTTTTATTGAATTTCTTCTCATGAAGTCAATGATTTTTTTCCCCTTAAATATTTGTTTATGTTAATTAATCATACCACGTTTGGGTCTACTTTGGATTTTCTTCTGTTGTTTTTTTGGACATTAACTAATCGTAAAATGAGTGTGGAAGAGTTTATCAATAATTTTTTTCCTTACAAATGCTAAAATCACTTATTTTTCTAAATATAATTATATTTTGTCATCTAGTAATAAAATACATAAAAATATATTAAAAACACATGTAACGAGAATTTTATTAACTTTTTTCTAATGTACTAATCAATAATCACAGTACTATTTTTTATATTGCGCATTGCACGAAATTATACTTATATATATAAAGATTTAAATTGAACAAATGGGTTAACTCAAACAATTTATATATTTGTGTTCTAAATCGGTCGAATAGTGAGTTTAGAGATGAAATCTGAATGTGATTTGAGATTTTTTGATTAGTTGAGTTAATCGATATAAAGTGATTGTATTATCTCAAAACTTCCTTTTTTGATATGGGGTTTAGCTATTTATAATGATGAATTCGTACATGTTTATCACATCAATCTTCCCTAAAGGATAATGACATGTGTATTATATCAACGACTAGAAGGTTAGGTCATTAGCCTGATCAAACATAATGCCAGATTGACCAAAATTTAAAAAATATATAGAAATCATTTAGCCTATTTAGTCATTACTTGATTATTTAAGGACAAAATGATCATTTTAATCACTACCCATATCAGGTAAAATGAGTTTATCATTACCAAGATAAATATGAATAATTTTGCCAAATATCCAAAATTGTTAAGTCGTCGTTAAATTTTCTTGAAACTTTCGAATTTCTAACATGGGCATATGGCGTACATTGGACCACCTATATATGTAGTTATTGGCTAGTTTGGTTGAGATGATAAAGTGGGATATATTATTTTTAACTCATCTCATAATTCGTTTGGTTGGAGTGACAATAAACACTCAAACCCACATGAACATCAAAAACCAATGTTTATATGTGTAATTCTCATGATAACTTAACCGGCTACCCCATGAATTACACAAATTATCTTTACTACAAGACATTTATCAACACCCACGCACGCACGTGACAATCACAAACAATTCTAACTTCCTAAACTAAAGTTTTGGATTGATCCATGAATTGCTGTTCCCTTAGAAACGCAAACATGCCGACATCATTAACAGCCACCGGAAAGCGAAATCTTGGACTTAAGTTAATTAATCCCACGAAATAGTCCAATTGCCGGAAATTGATGGATTGCCAGATATTTGCCCCCATAATCCATGTCAAGATCACATGCTTTTTCCTCTTTTTGATTTGCTATATATATACAATGCTGATCCATATTCAGATATTAGATGTGATGTATATATTTTTTTTCTAAGGCAAACATCACTTTCCCTGCAGAAAGCTCTGGGTTCTGGTCCCTCTAACGGGGGTTCTTCTTGATTGATGATATCTGATATACATCTGCCTTAGCCCTTAGCCGGGTACGGATTGTGTGTGTGTGATTGATAAAGTTGGACAATGCTTATCTTCTGGATTGATTTTGCTATACTTTGAGTAATTTTATAGATAATTATGCACTGTCAGTGCTTGTAGCTCAACTAGCATATGTCTCTCCTATTAAGTGTGAAGTTTTGTGTTTGATCCGTAATGGGTACGTTGTGCATTTTATGTGCTTTGTGTTTAGTTTATACTTTGATTATTTGGTTTGAAAATAAGAGTATATTACTTTATTGAAATGATGACGTTTCGTTATTTATAATGCTCTCTCAAAAGAAAAGAAAAGAAAAGATAATTATGCACTCAAAAAGCCTTCTAATTGATTGAAGTTTTTGATCTTGAAGAGACAGTTGTTAATTTTTTTTTTTTTTGAGAGAAACGACGTTTATTTGGATCGAACATGAGATCTCTCACATAATAAGGGAGACTAATGCCACTGGGACTACAAGCCACTTAGCAAAGACAATTGTTAATTGGGACACTTAATTTGGGCCTTTGAGGATCAATATTTTCTTTCTTTTTTTGTTTCATAATGAGATTGAGTTGAAAGTCACAATAATTGCTCATAGTATTCCTCTTCACTACACATATTCTAGATTGATCATTCAATTAATTTTTGGATGAAATATGCTTAGTATAAGTATGAATTTATTTGGGTGGATAGAGTAATACTTCGAAATTAGATAATAATTAATGAAATTGCCCTGTATAGGTACTAATAAATTTTTAAGGATTATTTTTTGAGATAAAACGAGATAAATCTCAAACAATAATACTGTATATCTCAAGGATAATGAAATCACAAGAACATTAGAACCAAAATAATATTTTTGACTTATGACATTGGAAAGTTTGAAAAGAATGTAAGAATGAAAATGAAATGATGATTTATATGAATAAAGTTTGCAAATTAAATACAAATTCTATTAATCATTAAGAGGTATGTATGTTTAAATGAATATAACTATTGGAGAGGTGCTAACTAGTTGAACATGTTTGTCCAGTCATAAAGGTACATTTGTTTTTTAATACGGACATATGTGTCTTTTCGTATAAATATGTTTATCTTTTTACACAATCACGTCCTTTTATATAAAAATATCTTCTTCTGTATAGACGTGTTATTCTATTTGTACGATCATATTCTTTCAAATAAAAAGTTTTTTTCTTGAACAAATATATTTGTTATTCTTGATACATTTGTTTTTTCAAATAATCATGTTTGTTTTGTGTCGTTAGAAATTGTTTAGCAGTTCGAATAACATGTGTCGCTCGTTAAATAGTACCACTAACCATATTCAAATTGTTATAAATTAATTTTTTTTATTAAAATAGTTTTACTTATTCTATATAAAAGTATATACTTACCATTTTGACTTTGTACCATCTTACCACATCTTCCATTTCAATTAAGAAGCTATGCTATTTCAAACGAGTAACTTTGTCTTAATATTCTATTGTTTATTCGTTATTCAAAAAATAGATTACATTAAGTCAAAAAGTACTCCCATAATTGCTAAACGAGATCTACTTAAATAATCTCCAAAATCTAATAAAATAAAAAATTTCAAATCAATTTTCTTATCTACCTTCTCTCATGAATAAAAAGTCAAGGCAATATATTTATATTGGCATATGACCTCCCTATATAGCAAAAATATCGAACTGAAATACTTGTGTTAACCTACTTTGGATCTTCTATTTTATTCCGTAGTTTATCTCATATTCTAATGTGATGCATATATATCAAATGTATTTGAATTTCAATTAATTATTTTTATAAAGAAACACTTGATACGTATATTATACATTCATACAATAAAATAGAATATGAAACATATATTAAAATAGAGAACGTGAATCGTAATTAACCAAGTTGTTTTAATTCAACTAGGCATGCGAAATTTCTTCCATCCTTGATTGACTCTTGAACCATTTCCTTTCTTTTTTTTCGCTATTTCTTCTTTCTATATACACAAATCAAAGACAATTTTCGACATATGGGCCATGTAGTGTTTTTCTCTTGCATTTTCTCTCTCTCAATTTCGTTTGACCAAATTTAAAACTTGGGAAGCGAATTAAAAAATTAATTTAAATTTAATATAGATCGAGAAATACTTATGATAGATTACTTTTGTCATATTGATCATCAAAGGGGCTGGTTTATTTTTCTACGACATGCTTCTAAAAAAAAAAAAAAAAGAAGATTTGGTCGTACATAGTAAAACTTATATACAATAATGTATAATCCACGTATCACTACAATAAAATTTAATAATATTCGAAATAAATATATAAAGACACATTTTTAGTCAATTACTAATGAAAATTTAATTAGGCAATTTAATAATATTATTGTTATTGTAAAGCGCTGTCATATTTTTGAAGACCTATGTACTAAGACACATAACTGAATAGTCCATTAACAATGATAAAATAACTCTAAAAAAATAAAAATCCTACATTTATTATTTTATATAAAGATAATCTTTAAAATTATTTACATATATTTTAGGATTGCAGGAATGGAGGTTATTTGTCCAAATATTTCCACTGTATTGAAGGTAATTTTTAAGTTTTCAAAGATAAAAATAAGTCCCAAAGTTCCTATATTACAATATTATGAACTAGAGGGCTGTCAAACGAGGAGGTTGTCCCGGCCGGCCGGGGAACATTTTTGCTGTTAATTGATTTAATGACATTGTCTTCATATTTTTGATATATGGACAAATTAAAAGAAAAAAGAACTGTGTATATGCAAATAATGCCTAGAAATTAACAAGAATCAGTCAGCTTAATTCTTGCCAAGCTTTTCAATGGGCAACATCTCTTGTTCCCACCAAAATTACAGTGCAAAAAAAAAAAAAAAATATATATATATATAGATATATATTCTTGATTATGAAAGAGTGCTCTTTCTCTCGACAAGACACACCAGGTCTGAGCCACCCTGCTGAGCAACGTCTCCCTCTCTTAATTACAGCATATTTCTTTGTGTTTCCCTGAGTTGCCTGGAAACCTAGCCAGCTCCACGTGCACTCAGATTCACCATCACTTTCTTGGCTGTGTTGTCGTCACGTGCCGCCCCTTCCAATTGTCCATGCATGCATGCATGGATGTTGGGTGTACACACTCCACAGCATGTATATATACACGTACCATGTATGTGGGTCAAGTACGTAGTTGAGAGCCTATCTCTTTAGGGTCATTGATTCAGTTTCTGGGTCTAATATATTTATTTCTTGGGTATGGTGTACAGTATCCTGGAACTATACAAGGCATGAAGGCACTATGCACATCATTTGAAAATGACAGTACTGCTAATTTAATTTCATCCTTCAATTTTTTCTTCATTTCACACATTGAATAAGTAAATAGTTGAATTGGATGCATTTGGAAAGCACCAATAAAATGGACTGCTAACTAAGCATTTTTTTATTGAATTATTGATCGATGTGTTGACTGATATTTATTTTTATTAAATTATTAATCGACATGCTATCAGACATTTATTTTGAAAATTATGTTACTGACGGATTAGGGGGTTGGGTCCCTACATTTTGTGTGTGTATATATATATATATATAATATTTTTATACATTTTTAAATTTTAGTAATAATCTTCTCAATATATATATATATATAAATTTTTGTAATAGTTTTTAGTTTATATATATATATTTATTTAATTCTTTACATATTTAGTTTTGTAAAGTTTAAAGTAAAATTTTAGACTCATATTTACAATCAAATAATATACAATTAGGTTAGGTTTAGGAACATTAAGACACTTCTATTTTACTTCTTTGAGAACATATTTATCAAAAAATGACGACTATAAAAGTTAGATGAAAGATGATTTTTTTAGCTAATTTTTTAGTTACTTATATTGTTGAAAATTTTGATATTGATTCGATTATTGATGAATATTATGATATGAAATAGCGACGTCCTCAACTTCGACGACATAAAATTTGAATTTAAACTTTTATGTTTTATAATTTTTTACTCCCGCAGTCTCAATTCTGAATCCGTCCCTGTATAAAGTACTTTTGGGACTTTTAACTCGTTCTACTTCTATTTGTACGCAAAATTTGCAATAGTTGGGATATTTAGCAAATCTGTTGGTGTTAAAAATTAACATGAGACTGCCTAGAAATTCTGGAAAGACAAAAGGGTCGTTATTTAACCGCCTTTTCCCTCGCGCCTTCTCTGTGTGGCGCGCCTTTTCTCTCTTTACTTCCCTTATATGTAAATTCTGAATTATGAAAATGCTTCACTTATTATAATCATTTGTACTTAGTCTGCAATGTTGAAACAACATCAAATGATAAGAAAGTGCTAAAGTTAGAAATGGCAGAGGAAAAAAGTCCTAATGTTAACCCAAATAATTCAAAGAAAAAAGAAGCAATAATTGAAGACCCTTTCGCGTTTCTGAGCGACATCTCAGCGAAATATAACAGTAGGAATTCTTTTGATGGAAGTGAAGATGATGACGACGATGATGACATTATGCTGGACGAGTCCTGTTTTTCAGAAAATTGGTTTGGTGGTCTCGATGATTTTGCTCCAACTGCAAATGCTGAGGGAAACTTCCATTGGAGCAACTCTAATAATAATAATACACCTTTTCAAGGAAATCATCAATATGGTTTGGACCAAGAAAGTGTTTTTAATGGAAACATCAAACCTAATCCTTTCCAAGGTAATATAACTGGTTTGGAGCAGGGGAATATCTTCAATGGAAACAATGCCAACCCCAACAATCCTTTCCAGGGAAATGGCTTGGAAGAGCCAAATATCTTTAATGGAAACAGCAACAACCACCCTGTTAATGCCTTTCCAGAAACTGGCTTGGAGCAGAGAAATATTTTCAATGGAAACAGCAACAACATCCCTGATGCTCTCCGAGGAAATGGTTTTCAGCAGGAAAATGTTACGGGTACTGGAAATGCCTTCCAAGTACAGGAAAACATAAGTAATGGAAACAGCAACAACATCCCTAATGCTTTCCAAGGAAATGGTTTGCCGCAGGAAAATATCGCCAATGAAAACATGAAGTCTAATGGTTTCCCAGGGATTAATTTGGACTTTGGGAATCCAATGAGAATCCCAATTTGGCCATTTCCACCCTCTCCATATTATTGCACTTTTTGTCAAATACTCAGACAATATTTTCATGTTAATGGTATTATTTCATGCTAAACCCATATTTTCTTTGTTTAATTTTGATCCATGCATGCATGCAAGTGTCTTTATACATATTTTCCTTTTTCTTTTTTGTTAGAATCTTATACATGGAAGCTTGAAATTCATGGAAGACTAGGAATAATAACCCACGGGGTGCTGACTATAGATAAATATGATTTCCAGGCTTTGGACAGTTGCCAGTACTACATGTTTGAGTAAGCTAATTTATACATATATATATTCTTCTCCTTTCTATTTAATTTCTGGATAAATTAACAAATTTAATTTATTTTCTCGTCTCGTCGCATTTTTTTTTCCTTCAGTTTCTCCCAGGACAGCATATCCAACGTGAGGCGATTCTTGGAACGTTATTGTAATGACCGCAGAAGAGAAGGTTACAGGATGTTGCCGGATCCTCTGTCTGAGTTTTACAGAGCCATCTCCATTGGGCTTGACAGAGAGAACATAGCAAACAGTTCCCAGCAACCTGCACAAAACCAGGAAATTGCTGCAGCAGGAGAGATCACTAGGCGCAACATTGATATCAGAATACAGGTTACTAAATAATTAGACCATAAATGCATATTCTTATTGCATTTTGCTCCAATCTAATACTTTTTTGTGCGATTTGCTCTGGCTGATGTGGTGCTCTTTCTGGTACTGACAAGCAAGCAAATTTCGATGCTAGTTTCTATTCTCATTTGTCAAATGATTATTTGAACGGTTGTTGTTTTATAATATCCCTCTGTAATGCTCTCCCTTTGTTTTGTTGGAAGAGCAGAGGGAAAGAGTAAGAAAGATTAGACTGAAAGATTTGGTAGGAGTGTTCCATCTTCCCATCAAGATTGCAGCTTCGATAATGGGGTTGTGTATGTCTTCTCTTAAGTTTATATGCAGGAGGGAGTTCTTGGCCAAGTGGCCATACAAAAAGGTGCACCTCTTGGCTACCTTCATGTTAACTATGTATATTTGGAACATGCTAACTAAAATATCTGTTCATTTTTCTATGATACTATAACTTTTTTAACAATTTCAATGTATTTATGTATTTGCATAAGTTGTAGTTATAAGATTAAAAGATAATGATGATGGCATTTTAATCAGATCACATATATACACAATTAATCCTCAATTCTGCAGATAAAAGGGATCAAGGGCAAAATAGCAAGGGCGCAAGAGCGTTTGGCTAGAATAAACGGTCCCAACGAAAGAGCAGTTATCTACACAGAGATACAAATGCTTCAACAAAGACTTGATAATTTGTATCTAGTATTATTCAGAGAGCAGCTTCTTGGTGATGATGCACAGAATCATGGCGCAGGAGGGGTTGATGGCACAAGAAATGTCGTCGTTCAGCAGCAGTACAACACAAATGTCGTTATTCAGCAGGAAGACGACACAACAGGGGATGATGGCTCTGGAAATGTTGTTGTTCAGCGTGACAACACAACAACGACAACAACAACCACAACAGCAGGGGATATAGATGGTTTCCAGACAGAGAGGGAACGATCAGTGGTGAGTAGTAAAAAATATTTTGACATGAATTAATTCACGTGCAAGTTAAGATTGTCTTATGAACATGTTATGCATTTTCTCAGGTGCTGAGGAGGAGATATAATACTCGAAGACAGAACCTGCAGTCTGCAGCAAGCGCAAGTCCAATCCCAAATCCAAGAATTGTAAGTGAATATTTGTAAATTTGCATGGCCCCTTGCAATTCAAGTGCATATAACTGATTGAGGTTATTTGATTGAAATTAACAGGGGCGAAGGCGAGGTAGACCACCTGGACGCCAAGTTCCACCTCCATCTGTTATTGGTGCAGGAGGCAGAAGACTGGCTGGAAGCCAAGCTCCACACCCGCCAGCACCTCCATCTGGTGGTGGAAGAGGCAGAAGACCGGCTGCAAGCCACGTTCCACCTCCATATGAAGGTGCAAGCTAAGTTATACATATTTAGATCCACCCACAATTCCAGTTAGTGCTGCAGGAAGCAGCAGAACCTATGTAGTTAGGATCAAGAAGATCGGCAAGAGGAAATTAATGTACAGATGTAAATTGTTTTGAAGTTTTGTTGCCAAATTTTCCAATTCTAGTTTATGGCATCTTTTGTGAATATTATTAACTTTGAAGCCAGTGGAGTCATATGAAAGCCTTCTATTAAGAAAATTCATTCAATTGACACTCATTTCAGCTTTAAAGAACATCATCTTCCCCCTCATAAACCAGAGGCTCCCTCTCCTTCTTCTCAAGGTATCCATATTTCCTAAGCACATACAACACAATGCGAGTGATGTTACCTACAAACACGACCCCAGTCAGCGCCAGCCAAACCAGAACTGAAATCCTGGCCACATGATAGACAGTGCCCTCAACATGCTGAGGAGTCATGTTGATCAATGTGACGAAATATGTAAGAGTCTGTGCAGTTATAGCAATCCACATTGTCACCATTTGTGTCCACATCCACCTCCTTCTTCTCATAGGCAAGCCACTAACTTGTAGCAAGATTATACTGAGTGATGCCAAGAATGCAATAGTATTGAAGATCATATACTGCCCGTATTTTGAAGGCAGGGTGTATGCCATTACAGATTGCCCGGCTTTGTGTGGTTTATCGGCCCTGGTGGTGCCATTGGGATTGCCTGAGTAGTCCCCCTGCCACACGCCGCCTGGTGGGGAGAGCCCAGCTTGAAATGCAACTGTGGCTAGCAGTGAGGCTACTATCATTAGTGCATTTCTTTTCCTGGCCAGCCAATCTGTGTGCTTGTGCTTCTTGGGCTGATCTTTTATTGTTTTAGTCTTCCGTGGTGGTGAACTTTTGATGCTTTTGGAGATGTCTGAATCAAGTTTGGCAGATTCTTTGCGCTCGGTTCTTGAAGTTCTGCCCCTATCAAGACATTCCTTGATCTCCAAATCCCTCAAGTCTCCTGGGCTTTGTAATAAGAGATCTAATGCTGTCAAGCCATTTGCATTTCTTGCATCTTTTTCTATTCTTGTATTATCTAGCAGATACTTAACAATCTGCAAATATGTCCCCAATTTTACAATAAATGTAGCAAATTAGGAATAATTAATCTAAAAATGCAAGCAAATCCAACACTAAATATCATCTAATTTGCAGTTAAATCTCATAATAAATACACTAATTTTCTTAATTAAACAGTTGGAATCTTACATACCTCGATTTGTTTCTTGGCAACTGCAAGATGCAGAACAGTATTCCCATCTTGATCCTTCCAATCCACCAACCGATCTTCCCTCTTCAAACATTGCAGAATCACTTTAATCGCCTCAAGGCGATTATACTTCACACACATATGCAAACAGCTCTCTCCTCCACCGGTCAACACCACCGCGGCCGCCGGCTCCGCCCTTAACAACTCGCCCAAAACCTCCGTCCTGCCTTTGATCGCCGCCAGATGAAGAGGGCTTCTACCATCACCGTCCACAACACAGCACATCGAAGAATCCACCAAAACCAGCTCTTTCACAATCTTCACATGCCCTTTTGCTGATGCCAAGTGGAGCGCTGCGGACCCTTTTGAATTAAGTGATTTCGATAGCTCAGGATTTATACTAAGAAGTTGTTTGGTGAATTCTAGGTGGCCTAGAAGCACTGCTGTGTGTAAAGGATTTTCAGACATGGAAGAAATGCCTGAGCGCAGGAATTGAGGATTTTCTTGGAGGAGCTGCAAGAGAAATGGGACTGAGCCTTGTATTGCTGATTCCTGAAGCTTTTGCTGCTGTATCTCATGTTTTTGATTATTTTCTTCTTGTTTATCGTTCTCTAGCAAGCTCAGAAGCTCCATTTTCTAGTGTTTAACACGCAGAGATCCACAGATTGGATGGAGTTGTGAAATTGTTAGGAACTATTTTGGAGGATTTTAGTTTATCTTTTTTGTAGCCCTCCAATTTGGACCAGAGACTTTTCCTGAGGGGCCAAGAGTCTCCATCATATTTTGCATCTAGAAAGAATGAATTGACCCTTAAAAATTAAGCTGAACAGATTATATTGACCTGCCCTTAGCTAGAACTGATCATTCCATTTCTTCTAAAGGAATAAACTTTGGAAGCTGCTACAGGAACCTCAGATATCAGAAAAGAAAACAAGCTTGCGATTGCTTATGGGATTTCATCCCATTTTCCTGACTCTCAAACACGGAACATGGAGCAAGGCTTGTTTGGATGTAAGATTATTTTTTTTATCTTTAAAGGCCCGTTTGATTTTATTTTCAAATCTAATTTTTATATTTTTTATTATTTTAAAAATAAAAATTATCACTTTTTAAAAAATTTTATTCATTTAATTTACATTTTCATTTTCAAAATACATTCTCCAATAACCTATATATTTTTTCTCAATAATTTATATGTCTTATCTCTTTATTTCATTATTTCTATTTTTCTCCACCTACAACCTATTAAAACCAACATAATTATTACATTTTCAAATATTTCATCCAAATACATTTTTATTTCCACATCACATCACATAACTAATTTTTATCATTTTAAAAATGATGAAAATAAAATAAAAAAAAAAAACCAAACAGCCACTAAGATTTAGAGGCAATGTTGGGTTTTTTGTTCGAAAATGGTGGGAAGGGTAGGCTTAGGGCTGTAAATGGATACTTGAAAATTTGTTTAACGTTCGCATCCGAATTTGTTTATAAGCATATTATCTGTATCCGTTTAAAGCGGATATTATTCATATTCGATTAATAGATATTCGATTGTGAATAGATACGAATATGATAATTGCCTATCTGATCCATTTAATATCTGCTCCGAATATATATCCGTTTATAAATTTGATTATCCGTAATTTAATTAAATCTGTGATCCATATTTGATAAATAATATTTAAAAAATTATTATATATAATATATTATTATACATAATAAATTATTTTTATTTTTCCAATATGAAATCTCATAGTCTATATATAAATGAATATAAATATAAATTAGTAATTAAAAAATTAATAAGAAAAAAAATAGTAATCAAGGATTATGAAGAATTGATATACGGTAGTAATAATAATTAAAAACTACTAAATCAAGAGAAAAAAAAATAAAAAATTCAATATGTGAACGATAAAATTAATCAATATAAAATTATTGTTGCTTGACTTTATAATGAATTTATATTAATGTCATTTTATTAATATTAATTGATCATAAAGTTAATAACTAATTTTTAAAAATTAACTAAATCAAGAATAATTAATTCTTTTAATTCTAAGAAAAGTAGTCAACTTTTTTTTTTTAAATGAAATTTATTAAAAAAATACATTTTATTACAAATTAACGGATTTGGATATTTATAAATGAATATTTGGAAATTTATAAACGGATATATCCTATTAATAGGATGACAATGGGTCTGGATAAATCGGGGACGGGGAGGGTTCAGGGTAGGTAGCGGGTCTTGATTAAAAAGACCCGCTGGGTTCGGAGCGAGTTACAGGTTTGGGTGGACCCGCTCCAGACCCACCCCGTATAGTAATATATTATATTATATATATATTTATATTATATATAACAAATATATTATATATAAGTATAAGTATTTAATAAGTTATAATACTATATTAAAAAATTAGGGCTTTTCTTTCTTTTTACATGTTTCAATTTTATTCTCTCGAACCTGTTTCCCACCACAGCAAAATCTGTACATTCAAGTGATGACGAAGAAGAGAAGGTCAAAAAAATACAAAAAAAAAAAAGAAAAAATTGGGTTAGGTGGGTCCAACCCACCGGGTTTCAGGCCAAAGGGAAGGCAGGGCTAATCCCAGGTCCTGCCAGACCCGTACCAAACCTGCCATGTTGCCATCCCTACCTAATAATTATAATTGGATACAGATATATCTAAATTTAGTTAGTATCTATCAAATATGAATTTGAATGTTATTAAAAAATATCCGTTGGATACGGATATGAACACGGATACGGATATTGTATATCCGTACCGTTTAATATTTATTTATAGCCCTATGTAGGCCGATAGGTGGAGTGCTGACCTATTCCATTTTCTATATCCTTTCGGTTTTTTTTAATTGTTTGTTCGTTTGTTTCATGTTTTTTTTTTGTTTTAATATTTTTTATGCTTTGTTAATATAAATAAATTTGAAGTTCTTTCTTTATTTAAAATTGTATGATGATGAGTATTTTAAAATTTATTAAGAATTAGATATTTATTTAAATTTTTTATAGATAATTTTAAAATTATTATATAAGTTTAAAAAATATTAAGTTTGTATTTTTATGTAATAATTTTAAATGCTATATATTTAATTATATCTAAAATTTATTTTTATTTTTATAACGGAGAAGAATAATACTTGAAGAATTAATTAAAATATTTTGTTTTTGTTTGAATTTAAAAGTATGTATCTTATTAGCAAAAATATAAGATTTCAAAATCAAATTATATACTAATACAATATAAGAATAGAAAATTTTTACTATTACATTCCAAATTTGGTCTTGTATCATTTTCAATTATAGGCATATAAATATTCCTGAAATAAATTTTCAATTCCCATAACGAGAAGTGTGGTAATTTATTATTATTATTATTATTATTAATAATAATAATAATAATAATAATAATAATAATAATAATAATAATAATAATAATAATAATAATAATAATAATAATTTTTTTTTTTTTAATAATATTGAAACCTTATTGGCTAAACAAAATTTTGAATTATTTGACAATAATTAACATTATCATTTTTAATAAAATGCAAGTTTATTACTTTTACAAAATAAAAAAAATATTAACAAAATTTTTTATTCATTTATTTTTATCATTTTTTGATTAATCCAATGAATTTGAAATTTATTAAAACAATTCATGATAATCTTCAAAAGCCTTTTTAGTTGGAATTTAATTTTTCTCAATTTAGAAAATATTTGATTGTTCATTTTATAAAAAAAGTATCAAATATGTTAATTTATCTTGTTATTTATTTTTGTTAAACATAATTTTTGAAAACAAATTTGCATAACAAAAAAAAAAAAAAATGCCAAAATTATACGATACGTATCTTTTAAATTATTTTATGAATAAATAAAAAATAAAAAATAAGTTTCTAACCAATCCAATTAATGAGATTTGTTAGTAAAGTTTACAAAATTATGATTTAATAAAATTTTAAAATATCAATAAATTTTGTCTATATTATAAATTCCAAACAGATCGAATTTTTAGCAAAATTCGATATATTAATACATGACGTATATTTTAAAAATAAAAAACGAACATTGATTTAGTGAATTTATAGAATATCTATAAAATTTTCTACATCATAAATCTTAAACAAACCCAAAACATCAAAAATTGATTTATTAATAAACGATAGTTTTTTTTTTTTTTTTAACGTTTAGAACAAATAATTTCAGTTTAACATAATTATAGATTTTTCTTAATTTTTTAATATATTATTGCTACCAAACAAATTTAAAAAAAAAACAAAAATAGATTTATTCATAGACAATATTTTGATAAGAGAAAAAGCAAAAAATTGATTTATTAAAATTAAAAATTTATTGTAAATTGAAAAAAAATTTTCATACAACAATTTTATTATCTAAAATAAAATTTTCAAATATATCTAAAAAATAATTTTGCAACCATTCACAACTGCAAATCACATCAATATATTATATTATTATAATTATTATACTTTATCTCACAATCATTCACAACTTTATATCTCATTCTCATATCTTAAAAATATTAAAACAACCCCAAAATCTTTAAAACACTAAACATGAAATGAAAGTCTACAAGGAATCACAACCCAAACTTCTTATCCTGCTAGATTCAAACACTTTCATGGCAAGCATTCTCATGGTTTCCTTCAAGAAAATTTCTAAATCTTCTAGGCCGTCATACAATGATTCCATTGTTCTTCAACCACCTGTCTACCAGCCGAACCGTGTTCCCAACGAGAAGAATTCCCATCACACTACACCACACAGCTAGTCCAATCTCTATAACATGGGCCAATGATTTCCTGTCCTTCGATGGAGTTACAGCGACAACAGATATTGTGTAAGTCACTGCGATTGATGTCGCCGTCAGCCACATAATCACCATCAGAATCCACATGAATAGCCTGCGCCTAAAGGGCAGCCCGCTGATGAGAAGCAAGATAGTACTAAGTGATGAAACGAAGGCTACTGTGTTGAACCGCATGAAGCTCTTGTATGCTTTAGGATGATTATGAGCCATTACAGCCTCTCCTGCTCTGTGTGGATTGGCCAAAGGGTCATTTGAATCTTGTGTTGAATCGTCTTGCCAAACGCTGCCTGCAGGGCTCACCCCGGCTTGGAAAGCCATCGTTGCTATGAGGATCGCTACCACCATTATGGAGTCTCGTTTTTTGGTCAGCCACTTGACTGGTTGATCAGTCTGAGTGTTGGTGGAGTTGCATAGTTGGGGTCTAAGAATTTTTTTGATAATTTCTGAATCTGTTGTGTCTGATGGACTTTGTTCTAAAATGGTCAATGCTGTTTGTCCCCTTGAGTTCTTTGCATTCAAATCTATGTTGGTTTTATCAACCAAATACCTGATAATCTGCAGGCGTTTGATTCAAACTTTGAGATAGAGATGAAGAATAAAATGATTCAGACTGATTTAACTTAAAGAAAACTTTGTCTTACCTCAATCTGTTTATCCCTAACTGCCATATGCAGTATGGTGTTCCCATCGTCGTCCTTTGAATTGAGGAACTCATTCAACCTCGGAACCAAAATCTTCAAAACCTGTGAATGACAATGTTTTACACACAAATGTAACAAGGTCAAGCCTCTATCCAGCTTTTCTCTTGCAGCAGAAGGGACTGTCCAAATGAGTTCGTCTAAGACCTGAACATGACCTTTCATGGCTGCAAGATGGAGAGGATTCCGTCCTTGACAGTCACGAGACAGGCACATATCAGGTACAGCTGCTAACAGTTTTCTCACAATTTCCACATAACCTTTAGCTGATGCTATGTGGAGGGCTGATGATTGTTGGGAGTCTAATGCTTCAGCAAGATGAGGATTGTGATTCAAGATTTCTAGAACAAAGGCCAGCTGATTCTTCATTGTTGCTACATGTAAAGGAGTCTTATTGGGACATGTATATGAAACTCTATCAAGAAGCATTGAATCTTCTTGGAGTAATTCTTGCAGAGCTCTTTCATCTCCCTTCGCTGCAGCATCGTAAAGCCTCTTTTCAGCCATCCCTGCAGGGCTTCCTTCCATCTCTCTCTGTCCCTTTTTCACACACAAGACATCCACAGAAGTCTCTTCCCCATGTATAAATCATGTTAGTTTGTGCATGTCCTTTGATTGACTTTGGCATATTCAGGGAAGACTTTGCAAGAAGACTTCCCCATAAGGTTTTATTAAGCAAAGTTACTCAGAAACCACATGAGGCTACACCAAATAATATGTTCAATCTGAAATTACTTGGTAATAACCCAAGGCAGTAAGGTACCAGTGGTGCCCAATTGCTCATATATAAAAACTGTCATAGTGGTTCATTTTTTATGACTAATTTCTTGTGTTAACGCATTTGACCTTGTGAACAAGCATATTATTTGGGATGAAAGTCCTCTTGTTAGGTGATAAGTAAGTTTCAGTTGACGGTTAAAATCATATAATATGATTAATAGGAAGTTTGGACATTGCTGCATTTCTTTAACTTTCTGTATACTGTTTCAAAGGCCAAGAGGTGGATGTTGACTTTGAGGTGGACAAAAACTGATGAAATAATCTTGCATTTTGAGTTTTGGGCAAATCTTGAAGTTGATATTAGGTTTCCCTGAGCTTGGATTTCATATTTCACAGTACACACTTACTGTTAATCTGATACACAATTAGGACTTGCAACAGCTTCACATATGGAATTGCTCATTTGAACGCAACTAGGGATGGCAATAGGTCTGGGTAACCCGGAGACCCGTCCCGGATTTGGTGGGGGGGGGGGGTTTAGGGTGAAAAATATAGGGCTCGGGGCAAGTAGCGGGCCTTGATTAGCAAGACCCGCCCGGGTCTGGGGCGGGTTACAGGTAAATTATATTATATATAACATATATATTTATATTATATATTATATTATATTATATTATATATATTATATATATAAGTATAAGTATTTAGTAGGTTATAATACTATATTAGAAAATTAGGATTTTTTTTTTTTTTTTTAACTTGTTTTAATTTTATTCTTTTAAACACGCTATTCACCAAAGCAAAATCTGTATATTCAAGTGATTATAAAGAAAAGAGGGTAAAAAAATATATATATACAAAAATACAAAAAAAAAAAAAAAAAAAAAGGGTTGGCAGGTCCAACCGGCTGAGTCCGGGGCCAAAGAGAAGGCGGGGCAGGACGGTTTTTAGGTCTCTCAATTGCCAGGTGGAGTGGGTCCCGAGTCCTACCAAACCCACCCCGTTGCCATCCCTAAACACAACTACAACATTTGGAAAAAATAAGGAAAAGAAAGAAAGAGGTTTTAAATAGCAACACTATTCACAAGAAGTGCTGAACCTGCAACCCTCCTCCTCCTCCTCCTCAGTGTTTTTCTCAGCTTTCCAACCACCTTCACGATCAAGCAAATCGTATGGCCAATGAAGACAGAACCTTCAGTCTGCAGCACGCGCAAGTCTAATCCCAAATCCAAGAACTGTAAGTGAATACTTGTAAATTTGCACGCCCCCATGCAACTCAAATGCATATAATTAATTGATTTTATTTGATTGAAATTAACAGGGTGGAAGGCGAGGTAGACCACCTGGACGCCAAGTTCCACCTCCTTCTGTTATTGGTGCAGGAGGCAGAAGACTGGCTGGAAGCCCAGCTCCAACCCCACCAGCACCACCATCTGGTGGTGGAAGAGGCAGAAGACCGGCTGCAAGCCACGTTCCACCTCCACCAGCACCTCCATATGATGGTACAAGCTAAGTTATACATACTTAGATCCACTCACAATTCCAGTTAATGCTGCAGGAAGCAGCAGAACCCATGTAGTTAGGATCAAGAAAATCGGCAAAAGGAAATTAATGTACTGATGTAAAATGTTTTTGAAATTTTATCTGCAAATTTTTCAATGCTAGTTTATGGCAGCTTTAGTGAATGTTATTAAATTTGAAGCCACTGGAGTCATATGAAAGCCTTCTATTAAGAAAATTCATTCAATTGACATTCATTTCAGCTTTAAAGAACGCCATCTTCCTTCTCATAAACCAGAGGCTCCCTCCCCTTCTTCTCAAGCTATCCATATTTCCTAAGCAAATACAACACACTGCGAGTGATGTTACTTACAAACACGACCCCAATCAGCGCCAGCCAAACCAGAACTGAAATCCTGGCCACATGATAGACGGTGCCCTCAACATGATGAGGAGTCATGTTGATCAATGTGACGAAATATGTAAGAGTATGTGCAGTTATAGCAATCCACATTGTCACCATTTGTGTCCACATCCACCTCCTTCTTCTCATAGGCAAGCCATTAACTTGTAGCAAGATTATGCTAAGTGATGCCAAGAATGCAATAGTATTGAAGATCATATATACTGCCTGTATTTTGAAGGAATGTTGTTTGCCCTTCATCGGCCCTGGTGGTGCTGCTGGGATTGCCTGAGTAGTCCCCCTGCCACACGCCGCCTGGTGGGGTGAGCCCAGCTTGAAATGCAACTGTGGCAAGCAGTGAGGCTACTATCATTAATGCATTTCTTTTCCTGGCCAACCAATCAGCGTGCTTGTGTTTCTCGGGGTGATTTTTTATTGTTTTGGTCTCCACGGGTGATGAACTTTTGATGCTTTTAGAGATGTCTGAATCAAGTTTGGCAGATTCTTTGTGTTCGGTTCTTGAACCTCTGCCCTGATCTAGACATTGTTTGATCTCCAAATCCCTCAAGTCTCCTGGGCTTTGTATTAAGAGATCTAATGCTGTCAAGCCATTTGCATTTCTTGCATCTGTTTCTATTCTTGTATTATCTAGCAGATACTTAACAATCTGCAAATACATCCCCAATTTTATCAATAGATGTAGCAAACTAGGAATAATTAATCTAAAGATGCAGGCAGATGCAACACTAAATATCATCTAATCTGCAGTTAAATCTCATAATAACTACATGAATTTCTTGATTGAACAGTTGAAATCTTACATACCTCGATCTGTTTCTTGGCAACTGCAAGATGCAAAACAGTATTCCCATCTTGATCCTTCCAATCCACCAACCGATCTTCCCTCTTCAAACATTGCACAAACACTTTCATCGCCTCAAGGCGATTATACTTCACTCACAGATGCAAATAGCTCTATCCTCCGTCGGTCAACACCACCACCGCCGCCGGCTCCGCCCTTAACAACTCTCACAAAACCTCGGTTCTTCCTTTGATCGCCTCCAGATGAAGAGGGCCTCTCCCATCACCGTCCAAAACACAGCACATCGAAGAATTCACCAAAACCAGCTCTTTCACAATCTTCACATGCCCTTTTGCGGATGTCAAGTGAAGCGCTGCGGACCCATTTGAATTAAGTGATTTCGATAGCTCAGGATTTATACTAAGAAGTTGTTTGGTGAATTCTAGGTGGCCTAGAAGCACTGCTGTGTGTAAAGGGTTTTCAGACATGGAAGAAATGCCTGAGCGAAGGAGTTGAGGATTTTCTTGGCGGAGTTGTAAAAGAAATGGGACTGAGCCTTGTATTGCTGATTCCTGAAGCTTTTGCTGCTGTATCTCATGTTTTTGATTATTTTCTTCTTGTTTATCGTTCTCTAGCAAGCTCAGAAGCTCCATTTTCTGGTGTTAAACACGCAGAGATCCACAAATTGGATGGAGCTATGAAATTGTTAGGACTATTTTGGAGGATTTTAGTTTATCTTTTTTGTAGCCCTCCAATTTGGACCAGAGACTTTTTCTGAGGGGCCAAGGGTCTCCATCATATTTTGCATCTAGAAAGAATGAATTGACCCTTAAAAATTAAGCAGAATAGATTACTAATACATATTGTAGATTATGGATTATAATATAATCCTTAATCAGTTAGGAAAATGGTTTTTCATATCATTAACATACCACTAGCTAGAATTGATCATTCCATTTCCTCTGAAGGAATAAACTTTGGAAGCTGCTACAGGAACCTCAGAGATCAGAAAAGAAAACAAACTTCTTATCCTACTACATTCAAACACTTTCTTGGCAAGCATTCTCATGGTTTCCTACAACAAAATTTCTAAATCTTCTAGGCCGCCATACAATGATTCCATTGTTCTTCAACCACCTGTCTATCAGCCGAACCGTGTTCCCAACGAGAAGAATTCCCATCACACTACACCACACAGCTAGTCCAATCTCTATAACATGGCTCAGTGATTTCCTGTCCTTTGCTGGAGTTACAACGACAACAGATATTGTGTAAGTCACTGCGACTGACGTCACCGTCAGCCACATAATTACCATCAGAATCCACATGAATAGCTTGCGCCGAAAGGGCAGGCCGCTGATGAGAAGCAAGATGGTACTAAGTGATGAAACGAAGGCTACTGTGTTGGACCGCATGAAGCTCTTGTATGCTTTAGGATGATTATGAGCCATTACAGCCTCTCCTGCTCTGTGTGGATTGGCCAAAGGGTTGCCACTCGAATCTTCTTGCCAAACGCCGCCTGCAGGGCTCACCCCTGCTTGGAAAGCCATTGTTGCTATGAGGATTGCCACCACCATTATGGAGTCTCGTTTTTTGGTCAGCCACTTGACTGGTTGATCAGATTGAGTGTTGGTGGATTTGCATAGTTGGGGTCTAAGAATTTTTCTGACCATCTCTGAATCTGTTGTGTCTGGTGCACTTTGTTCTGAAATGGCCAATGCTGTTTGTCCCCTTGAGTTCTTTGCATTCACATCTATGTTGTCGTTTCCAACCAAATACCTGATAATCTGCAGGCGTTTGGATTCAACTTTGAGATAGAGATGAAGAATAAAATGATTCAGACAGATTTATCTTAAAGAAAACTGTCTTACCTCAATCTGTTTGTCCCTAACTGCCATATGCAATATGGTGTCCCCATCGTTGTCCTTCGAATTGAGGAACTCATTCAACCTCAGCACCAAAATCTTCAAAACCTCTAAACGACAATGTTTTACACACAAATGCAACAAGGTCAAGCCTCCATCCAGCTTTTCTCTTGCAGCAGAAGGGACTCTCCAAATGAGCTCTTCTATGACCTGAACATGACCTTTCATGACTGCAAGTTGGAGAGGATTCCGTCCTTGACAGTCACGAGACAGGCACATATCAGGTGCAGCTGCTAGCAATTCTCTCACAATTTCCACATAACCTTTAGCTGATGCTACGTGGAGGGCTGATGATTGTTGGGAGTCTAATTCTTCAGCAAGATGAGGATTGTGTTTCAAGATTTCTAGAACAAAGGCCAGATGATTCTTCATTGTTGCTACATGTAAAGGAGTCTTACTGGGACATGTATATGAAACTCTATCAAGAAGCAATGGATCTTCTTGGAGTAATTCTTGCAGTGCTCTTTCATCTCCCTTCGCTGCAGCGTCGTAAAGCCTCTTTTCAGCCATCCCTGCAGGGCTTCCTTCCATCTCTCTCTGTCCCTTTTTCACACACAAGACATCCACAGAAGTCTTCTCCCCATGTATAAATCATGTTAGTTTGTGCGTGTCATTTGATTGACTTTGAAATATTCAGGGACGACTTTGCAAGAAGACTTCCCCATAAGGTTTTATTAAGCGAAGTTACTCAGAAACCACATGAGGCTACACCAAATAATATGTTCAATCTGAAATTACTTGGTAATAACCCAAGGCAGTAAGGTACCAGTGGTGCCCAATTGCTCATACATAAAAACTGTCATAGTGGTTGAATTGATTCCTCCAACTTTGACAGAGCTAGGACTACTACTTTTTGTTTTCGGAACAGAAAGCGATTGACTCGACACTACCCTAGGTGTGACCATAGGAAGCACTTATGATTATTTTTTTTATGACTAATTTCGTGTGTTAACGCATTTGACCTTGTGAACAAGCATATTATTTGGGATGAAAGTCCTCTTGTTAGGTGATAAGTAAGTTTCAGTTGAAGGTTAAAATCATATAATATGATTAATTGGAAGTTTGGACATTGCTGCATTTCTTTAACTTTCTGTATACTGTTTCAAAGGCCAAGAGGTGGATATTGGCTTTGAGGGGGGCAAAAACTGATGAAAGTAATCTTGCATTTTGAGTTTTGGGCAAATCTTGAAATTAACATTAGGTTCCCTTGAGCTTACATTTCACATTACACAGTGCACACTTCTGTTAATTTGATACACAACTAGGACTTACAACAGCTTCACATATGAAATTGCACATTTGAACACAACTACAACATTTGGAAAAACTAAGGAAAAGAAAGAAAGGTTTTAAACAGCAACACTATTCACAAGAAGTGCTGAACCTGCAACCAGCCTCCTCCTCCTCAGTATTTTTCTCAGCTTTCTAACCACCTTCACGATCAAACGAATTGTATGGCCAATGAGAAGGAGAGCCATCAAGCAAAGCCATGAAATTACTGCGAATCCTATCACAGTCAAAACTGACTTTTCTGACTGAGTAGGTGTCAGCAGTGTTATGGCATCAATATAAGTAAGGGCTATTGTTGTGATCGCAATCCATGTGATCACCATAAGAATCCACATAAAAAATCTGCGCCTTAAGGGCAATCCGCTCATCAGAAGCAGTATGATGCTGAGAGAGGCAACAAAGCTTGTTGTGTTGATAATGTAAAATCTATTGTATCCACGAGGATAATTACGCGCCAGTACCGAAAAGCCTGCTTGATGAGGATCAGCCACAGGATTGCCTTGTGAGTTGACTAAGTTATCGTCTTGCCAGACCCCACTAGGAGGGTTAACTCCAACCTGAAAAGCCATGGTTGCAATCAGTGAAGCCACAACCATCAGGGCACTTTTCTTTCTCTCAAGCCACTCATCCTGCTGCTTGAATGACCTCTCCCAGATATTCTTTTGATTAGTATTTAGCAGTGGTATATTAGTCTCTGAGGTTCCAAAACCTCCAGCGAGTCTAAGGGACTCTTCTATTTCTGAGTTTCTCAAATCCCTTCTGCTTTGGATCAATACGTCGACGGCTGTCATCCCATTAAGATTCAGGGCATTCACTTCAAGTGAAGCCACAGTCAGCAAGAAGCTGATGGTCTGTTAAAGAGAATTTTCAACTTTAAATAACATGCATTACGACAAATTCTACCATAAAAACATAGAGCAGGAGATCAGTTATAAATGGACATTCAGAGACTTTGGCATATTTACCTCAACTTGCTTATCGGCCACAGCTAAATGCAGGGCAGTATTTCCATCAGTATCTTTAGAGTTTGTGAACTCGGGTTCATCTATTGTCTTCACAAGGAGCTTCAAAGCCTCCAGCTGATAGTATTTGACACACAAATGAAGTATATTCTCTCCCCTATAGACCATCAGTTGGGCTGCATCAGGTTTAGCTGGAAGCAACATCTTCATGACTTCGACCCGGCCTTTGAGTGCTGCTAGATGGAGGGGCGTTAGCCCGTTTCTGTCACAAGCCAGGCACGTCTGAGGATCGGCTGATAAAAGGGCCCTGACTACATCAATATGGCCTTTAGCTGATGCCAAATGAAGCGGAGACGACTGCTGTGAATTCAGCTCATTTGTGAGCTCTCGTTTTATCCTTGCGATTTCCTTTACAAAATCAGTGTGGCCTAACATTGCTGCCACATGCAAAGGAGTCTCAGAGAAACAGTTAACTACAACTCTATCAAGAATTAGTGGATCCTCCTTTAGCAGCTTTTGCAATGAACTAACACTTCCTTTTGCTGCAGCTTCAAAGAGCTTAGTTTCAAGACTCTCCATCTCTTCTGATAGGACTCAATCAGCATTGTGCGTATATATATAAATCAATGATCGTAGAGATTGCTTGTGATAATTTCTATAGAAAGAATATTAATAAATGTACATATCTGTGCCCGAAAGTCAAAAGCACGTATTTTTGATTTGGAAGAAATAGCAGCCCATTGGCAGATTGCAAATTAGATAAATATTCATGCAACTATTTTAATAGAAACTGGATTATCGACTCGGGCATGTTGGTTTTTTTGATATAATTTTCTGGATAATGCAAATAAATTAACATCATCGCTAAACTAGGACGAAAGCAGGGAGTTGACTAAAAAACAATAGGTTGTGAGATATGATATGACATAAGTCAGTTTCGCTTGAAGGCGGAAATGATATAATTTGATCAATTTGAGGTAGCACTACTGTATTTCTTCGCTTTCTCTATATATATTGAGTTTGAGGCGGACATAAACTAATGAAAATAATCTTGCAATTTTGGGCCAATGTTGATGGTAAAATTAGATTCTCTCGATCTTACATTCAAATTCAAACAAAGGCAAATTGGACGAACATACTTCTATTGATCTGATAAAAAACTAGGACTTAATTACAACAGCTTCACATATAAATTATATGATTGGTAAACATTGAAACTGCACATTTGAGCACAAGAACACTTGAAAAAGCTAAGAAAAAGAAAGAAAGACAATCCAACAATAAAAATTTTAAACACCACCAACACTATTTACAAGAACTGCTGAACCCACAGCCATCCTTCTCCTCCTCCTCCTCAGTGTTTTCCTCAGTTTTTTAACCAGCTTCGCGATCAAACTAATTTTATGGTCAATGTGAAGGAGAGCCATCAGGCCGAGCCACATGAATACATATTCTGTGACTGTCAAAACTGAATTTTCTTGCTTAGTGGTTGTCATGACACCTATTGACTAGCTATAACAAAGCACGATTGCTGTGATTGCAATCCATGTGACCACCATGAGGATCCACATAAAAAATCTTCGCCTTAAGGGCAATCCACTCATCAGAAGCAATATGATGCTGAGAGATGCAACAAAGATTGTTGTGTTGACAATATAAAATCTCGTGTATACATCAGGATAGTTATGTGCCATTATAAAAGAGCTTGCCTGATGAGGATCAGCCACTGGATTGCCTTGTGAATCGACTAATTTATCGTCTTGCCAGACACCACTAGGAGGGTTAACTCCAACTTGAAAAGCCATTGTGGCAATAAGTGAAGCCTCAACCATTAGTGCACTTCTCTTTCTCTCAAGCCACTCATCTTGCAGCTCAAGTAGCCACTCCCAGGTGTTCTTTGGATTGATATTTAGTGGTGGTGTCTTAGTCTCCGAAGTTCCAAAACCTCCAGCACTTGAGTAGCAAAGCACAATATTGCTTAGATTTCCTCTTATTAGGCGTATCCCTTTGCTTTGCTGGCCCCTTATAACATCTGATGAGGCTATAGCGAACATATCCTGTGCTCTCGTAGTCCGTAAGGGTGTGTAATGGTCAAATTTCGGTTGGGATGGGGCCTCTGACGGTCTTTCTCAGACCGAGTTTGCCCATCTCCTTCCTCTTTTGTGAGGGCACCCCCATTGTATTTTTTGACCATTCCTTGTCCTTCATAACGTTCGTTTCCTCTTCGTGCACATATTTTTCTGCCACTTCCATAAGGGTCTCCACATCGGGAGGTGGTTCCCTGGCCAAAGCCGACACAAACGATCCTTTCTTAAGGCTATGAATTAAGATGCTAACCATCATATTTACGTTAAGGTCAGGCACCTCCAACATTTCTTTGTTAAAATGGCTCATAAAAGCACGAAGAATCTCATCCTCTTTTTGCCTTATAGTGAAGAGATATGTAGCCGGGCCTCTCAGATTTCTTTTTGTTGGCGAAGTGATATAGAAATTTCCTACATAAATGGTCATAAGTCACCATGGTCCTAACCAATAAGGAGGTCAACTACTCCTGCGCCCATCAATATAGGGTAGTGATGAACATCCTGCAATTAATGGCATCGGACAAACCATATAGTTACATTACGTGTTCAAACACCGTTAAGTGCTCCTGGGGATCTGAATTTCCCTCGTACCTTGGTAGGCTGGGTATTTTAAATCCCCTGGGCACTGTTTCCAACAAAATCTCCATACTAAAGGGAGAGCCTCTCTTTTGCAGGGTGGATCCCTGCTGTTCCTTTTTCTTCATTTCCTCCAGTTTTGTGCTCAGTTGTTCCTTTTTCTTCATTTCTTCTTGAACCTCTATGTGAGCTTATTCCTTAGAGTACCACTCAGACGACGTTCCACCTCTGTTCCTCTGTATGCTTGTCGCTTCCTCCTCTCTGCGCTTCTGGTAACTTCCCTCCTTCCCAGAGTCTTCTTCACTTCTGACCACCTCTCTCCCCTTAACCTCTCTGAAGGCTCTTCGTGAAATAATTGCCTTGGGAAAGGAGGTGTTAGAGGCACACTCGCTAAATTGCCATAGATAACCCTGTTTGTTACAGTTTCTCCCAAAGATTGTAACTTTGATCGTGTAATCCCCACAACTGGCTCAGAGGGAGGCACGGGAGGGATCTACTGCAAAGAGAGTGAACTGGTTCGAATTTTTGGGGTGCCCACATTCTTACTTGGAGTCGCTGCCATAAGCCCAGCTTAGCCAAAGTTCCAAACACTTAATCCAGCTTTCCCACAGATAGCACCTACTGATGTCGCAAAAAATGACACACAGTATATTTATCAATGGTCAAAGAGTTGACCAGAGACAAGGGCTCGAGTGAGTGTTATTTTGGCTAACTGGTTGTCCTAGTCGAGAGCTCTTTAGGTCGGGAGGTAGGGATGCGCGTGGTATAAGTATATATCCGATGTCTTTCAGATGATCCTCTGGCTGACAATGACGGGTTAAATTATAGTGGGTTCTTGAGCATATTGCATACTATTGAGCTTGGGTGGATGCCACCGCTAGCTTGCATGTGTCATAAAATGAAGGGTCAGAATGATACCCGCACATGGGCACGGGTCGGGTGGTCAAGCCGACCCAACCCGTTTAGAAAAGATGCGGATTCTTACTTGTTCTTTTAGGGTTAAATAAATTAAGGGTATTTATATCTTTTTAGAAATTCTCCCACATCACTTTTGCTGTAGCTTCAAAAAGCTTATTTTCAAGACTTGTTCCTACCGACACTTTCTCAATTATTCAGAGAATAAATCCTTTTTGTTATTTTTATTTCAATAGACAATACCACGTTTCATGCAAGATTCAAAAAAAAATTTCATGGTCAAATCCTAAAAATAAGTTCTATGCATGCGAAAAACTTTTATGAACAATTAAATATATGCAGATAGATGATTCTTCAAGAATTAAACCATTAGATTTAAGAATTCAATATGCAAAATCACCTATTTTGATGCAAAAATCATTTATGCAGAAAATATATTTTCAATAGAAAGAAAATAGACATTTACTTACTATTTCATGCAAAAAACATTTATGTAAAGAGAATATTTTTAGTAGAAGGAAGAAAAAATTTACTTACACCCAAATATTAAAATCCAAACTATCTCTCAAATTTGATCTACCACTTAAACGTTCTCCACTAGTTCTATGATAGAAACAATAGTATGTTAATATCCAAGAATAAATTTCCTACGAATCTTCTAAAGGACAATAGAAAGAAAAATTGATATTTTTTTCGCCTCTGCGTATTGTCTTCTCTATTTCATACTATAGATGCATTTATACTATTAGGCTAAGTATTCCAGATAAACTAGAATTGATATATATATATATATTATTGAGATAAAAAGATAACTTGAATTTCTAACTCCCTCAGACTTGATTAGTATCAATCCCAGATAACAATAGCTCCAAATTGCAAAGATAATTCTAAAATCTTAACCTTATAAGGATTAGATCGTTACTGAAATCCTTCATAATCTTTAACTTATAAGGATTGGATAACTACTAAAATTCCCAAGTCTATTATGACTAAATATCCAAAATCCTAACTTTTCATAATTTAATTATTCTGGATCTTAGCTAACTATTAACATAGTTTAGTAATTAAATAAAAAGAAAAATCTATGATGAATTTTCGCATGAAAACAGAGTGGTACAAAAAAAAGAGGTCTTAAGATTTCATATCACCTCTATTTATATGGTTTTAGCTAACCCATATGACTAGATACCTTATGCAGAGTCAAAAACTATCCAAATAGAAATTTAAAATAGTGGGAAGACATCTAGAACTATCCATCTATCCATAAATTCGAAAATTCCATAAAAATTGATTTTTCGTCATCTTTAACTTGATAATCATGGACCTAAGCGCTAATTACTTCATAATAATTTGTGGGCTTATTTTCTACACTACTTATGGGATTAATCATAATTTAAAATGAATTAAATAAATTGGAATGTTATTAAACCTAACCTATAAAACACAAACACCATTTTTGGTCATATTTTTATACTTGTTATGGGCTAAACAACTTTGAATGAATTAAATAATGTGGGCTAACTAATACATCTAACAAGATAGACCGAAGATTAATATTTCTTTCACCATAAAAATATAATCAAAGCTATATCGTATTGCTAATTCCTAGATAAAAACCCAATCTCCATACATATTTTGTCGACTTCTAATTTTTTGTTCATATACGATTCATATAATTAGGGCCTGATTCAGATAACTTGGAATGGAAGACTAATTTATAGCTCCAAAACTAACATCTGTAGAGTAGCTAACTTAATCATTAAATAAAACTCAATAAGTAAAGTTTCCATCAAATTATTGGTTTGATAAATTCGGCATCTTCAATCACCACCGAACAATCCTTACAAAATTATTAATAATCTAAAGGCTATGTCCTTGAAATAGGGAAAAAGAAAGAAAGAAAGAAAGAAAGAAAGAAAGAAAGAAAGATGAATGAAGATAAGTACCTAAAATAGGATCCTTAATAACCCCAAAAAGAATTCAATTTATATTTCATATTTATTTTCAATTAAAATCCCTTAAATATTGATCAAACCCTAAATAAATTGCATGTGTAGGTAGAGCAATGCAAGAATACTAAAATCAACTCATATTACTCCATTATTCCTAAAATTCAAGATTAAATCCATTATAATAATTCATATAAAGACTTGGGGTATTAAAAGGTTCCCCTGAGCTTACATTTCACATTACACATTACACGCTTCCATTAATCTGATACACAACTAGGACTTACAACAGCTTCACATATGGAATTGTACATTTGAACACAGCTAAAATAGTTTTAAACACTGACAGTATTCACACGAAGTGCTGAACCGGCAACCATTCTTCTCCTCCTCATTAGTGTTTTTCTCAGCTTTTTAACCAGCTTCACGATCAAACAAATAGTATGGCGAATGAGGAGGAGTGCCATCAATCCAAGCCAGAAAATTATCACGAATCCTATCACATTCAAAATTGACTTTTCTGAGTGAGCAGGTGTCAACACTGTTATGGCTTCAATATAATTAAGGGCGATTGCTGTGATCGCAGTCCATGTGATCACCATACGAATCCACTCAGAAAATTTGTGCCTTAAGTGCAATCCGCTCATCAGAAGCATTATGATGCTGAGAGATGCAACAAAGCTTATTGTGTTGACGATATAAAATCTCGTGAATATATCAGGATGGTTATGTGTCATTACCGCAGAGCCTGCCTGATGAGGATCAGCCATAGGATCGCCTTGTGAATCGACTGATTTATCGTCTTTCCAGACACCACTAGGAGGGCTAACTCCAACTTGAAAAGCCATGGTTGCAATCAGTGAAGCCACAACCATCAGGGCATTTCTTTTGCTCTCAAGCTGCTCATCCTACTGCTTGAATGACCTCTCCCAGGTATTCTTTTGATTAGTATTTGGTGGTGGTATATTAGTCTCTGAGGTTCCAAAACCTCCAGCGAGTCTAAGGGACTCTTCTATTTCTGAGTCTCTCAAATCCCTTCTGCTTTGGATCAATACGTCGACTGCTATCATCCCATTAAGATTCAGGGCACTCACTTCAAGTGCAGCCACAGTCAGCAAGAAGTTGATGGTCTGTTAAAGAGATTTTGGAACTTTAAATAACATGACAACAAATTTTACCATAAAAACATAAAGCAGAAGATCAGTTATGAGTGGACATCAGAGATTTTGGCATATTTACCTCGACTTGCTTATCTGCCACAGCTAAATGCAGGGCAGTATTTCCATCAGTATCTTTAGAGTTTGTGAACTCGGGCTCATCTATTGTCTTCACAAGGAGCTTCAAAGCCTCCAGTTGATAGTATTTGACACACAAATGAAGTATATTCTCTCCCCTATAGACCACCAGTTGGGCTGCATCAGGTTTGGCTCGAAGCAACAGCTTCATGACTTCAACCCCGCCTTTGAGTGCTGCTAGATGGAGGGGCGTTAGCCCGTTTCTGTCACGAGCCAGGCACGTCTGAGGATGGACTGATAAAAGGGTCCTGACTACATCAACATGGCCTTTAGCTGATGCCAAATGAAGCGGAGACGACTGCTGTGAATTCAACTCACTTGTGAGCTGAGGTTTTATGCTTATGATTTCCCTTACAAAATCAGTATGGCCCAACATGGCTGCCACATGCAAAGGAGTCTCAGAGAAACAGTTAACTACAACTCTATCAAGAATTAGTGGATCCTCCTTTAGCAGCTTTTTCAATGAACTAACACTCCCTTCTGCTGCAGCTTCAAAGAGCTTAGTTTCAAGACTCTCCATGTCTGCTGACAGGACTCAATCAGCATTATGTTGGTAGAAATTACTCGTGATAATAAATATATATAACATCTAATGTAAACGTGTGGTGTGAATATTGGCTTGTTGGGTCCAATTCGTAGGCCCTAACTAAGTGATCAAGTCACAGCTACCAGGAGATTGGGGTAGTGATTAAAATATCGGATCGGATCGGTCAGCTCAACTAATTTAATCAAGAATCGGCAAAAGTTTCAATTTAATTTGACAATTAAAACTAATTGGCTAAAAAAATCCACTCAAATAAGTTCAAATCGGTAAAAATCAGCTGAATCGGTGAATCGATTCTTATTTTAAATCCGTTATCAAAATTTTTAAATAAAAATTAAAAATTAAAGAGACCGAATTTCTCTATTTTTTTTTTTTAAGAATTCAAAGTTCTTTACTTTTTTTGTTTTTCCATTTTCTCATTCAAATTCTCTTCAAACATCAAATTCCAAACCCAAATTTAAAACTAAACTTCAAGATAATAGAAAATTTGTATATCTTGACTTTGTTGCCTATTATAATATTGTTCTTGATTTATGAGTTGAAACTTTTATATTATTTGAGTTGATATTTGTTGTTCTTGTAAGTTGTAATAGATTCTATAAGAATTTTTTTTTTTTTAATGAGTTACTTTGTGATTTGATATTTTAAATTGATGTATGGATATTATTGTAAAGTAGAGTTTGTAAAAAATTTAATAAATACTAAATAATTTTTATTTTTTCCATATATATATTCATTGTTTTTTTATTTTTATATATTTATATAATATTAAATATAATTATAAGTTATACTGATTCAACCAGTAGTTAAATCAATTAAATTAGTAATAAATAAGATCACCAATTCAATCACCGATTTAATTTTTCAAACATCAGGTAACGGGTTCCATCTATTTCCACCTATCACCGGAGACTCCCGGTATACAGTTGACTCATTTTCTTTGTCTTTTACTACTCTTTACACCTGGTGCTCCCATAATTTTATCACATTTGCTCTTTTATTTCATTTACTCATTCACTCCAAGATTGAATGTCACAATATCAATTAAGGGTTAATATTGAATAGTATCATATTATTATTTCAATGAAATCTTGAAAAGAAAAATCTCAATTTGAAAAAATAAAAATATTTAATATAGGATAGAAAGTCAACAAGAAACAGTATGATATGGAATGGGAAATTGAAATCTATACTTGTCGTGTAAGAACACAATACAATATATTTTCAAATATTAAGGCCAAAATTTCAGTTCAAAATACGAATGTACAAATTGCTAAGTAAAATGTGATTCGAATTTGTGAAGAAATAAGTCCGTTTTAAATTTAATGAAATATATCATTATGTGGTACTGAATTTATACTTATATATGCAAAAAATAATTTTATTTAAGTATTAAAATATACATGTAAATAATTATATTACAAAAAAAATAAATTTTCATTTAAATAATAAAGCGCGATTGATGTGATTGCAATCCTTGTGACCACCACGAGGATCCACATAAAAAATTTGCGCCTTAAGAGCAATCCACTCATCAGAAGCAATATGATGCTAAGAGATGCAACAAAACTTGTTGTGTTGACAACATAAAATCTCTTGTATACATCAGGATAGTTATGCGCCACTACAGAAGAGCCTGCCTGATGAGGATTAGCCACAAGATTGCCTGGTGAATTGACTCGTTTACCGTCTTGCCAGACACCACTAGGAGGGTTAACTTCTCTTTCTCTCAAGCCACTCATCTTTCTGCTTAAGTGGCCTCTCCCACTCCCAGGTGCTCTTTCATTAGTGTACTTCCCTTTCTTTCAAGCCACTCATCTTTCTGATTAAGTGGCCTCTCCCAGACGCTCTTTCATTAGTGCACTTCTCTTTCTCTCAAGCCACTCATCTTTCTGCTTAAGTGGCCTCTCCCCGGTGCTCTTTTGATTGATACTTAGAGGTGGTTTATTAGTCTCCAAATTTCCAAAACCTCCAGCACTTTTAAGGGACTCTTCTATTTCTAAGTCTCTCAAATCTCTTCTGCTTTGAATCAAAATGTCCATTGCTGTTACCCCTTTAAGATTCAGTGCCTGCACATGAAGTGCAGCCAGAGTCAGCAAGAAGTTGATGGTCTGTTAAAGATTTCTTGAACCATAAACAGCATGGTAGCAAACTAGAACATAAACATAGTGCATAAGATCAGTTATAAATAGACAAAATATTTTGGGAATACCTCGACTTGCTTATCTGTCACAGCTAAATGCAGGACAGTATTTCCATCAGTATCTTTAGAGTTTGTGAACTCGGGCTCATCTGTTGTCTTCACAAGGAGCTTCAAAGCCTCCAGCTGATATTATTTGACACACAAATGAAGTATATTCTCTCCCCTACAGACCATCAGTTGGGCTGTATCAGGTTTGGCTCGAAGCAACAGCTTCATGACTTCAACCCGGCCTTTGAGTGCTGCTAGATGGAGGGGCGTTAGCCCGTTTCTGTCACGAGCCAGGCACGTCTGAGGATCGACTGATAAAAGGGCCCTGACTACATCAACATGGCCTTTAGTTGATGCCAAATGAAGCGGAGACGACTGCTGTGAATTCAAGTCAGTTGTGAGCTGAGGTTTTATCCTTATGATTTCCCTTACAAAATCACTATGGCCGAACATGGCTGCCACATGCAAAGGAGTCTCAGAGAAACAGTTAACTACAACTCTATCAATCAAGAATTAGTGGATCCTCCTTTAGCAGCTTTTTCAATGAACTAACACTTCCTTCTGCTGCAGCTTCAAAGAGCTTAGTTTCAAGACTCTCCGTCTCTTCTGATAGGATCCAATCAAAATTATGCATTTATAAATAAATCAATGTTCCTTGAGATTGCTTCCTGGTAATGACTATGGAAAGAATAAGAATAAATATCTCTGTCTGAAAGTCAAGTGCATGTAGTTTTGGTTTTGGACAAGTAGCAATCCATTGGCTGATCATGAACCAATGTTGGCAGAAATTATTTGTGATAATAAATATAATAAACGTTGATGAGTCATGAGCATGTGAATATTGGCGTGCGGTCTGTGGTCCCGAGTGGTGGGCCCTATCAAGGTTACCAAGTCTAAGCTACTAGAAGATTGGAGTATAAGGTTGACTCATTTTCTTTGTCCTTTACTACTCTTTAGTCTTTCCACCAAGTGGTCCCATAATTTTATCACATTTGCTTTTGTATTTCATTTACTCATTCACTCCAAGATTGAATGTCACAATATCAATTATAGGTTAATATTTAATAGTGTCATATAATTATTTCAATGAAATCTTGAGAAGAAAAATCTCAATTTGAAAAACTAAAAATATTTAATATATGACTTGAGAAAGTCAACAACAAATAATATGATATGGATAGTAAAAATCGATACTTGATGTGTGAGAATACAATACGATGTATTTTCAAATATTAAGGCCAAAATTTCAATTCAAAATATGATTGTTCAAAATTCTAAGTAAAATATAATTTGCATTTGTGAAATAAGTCCGCTATAAATTTATTTCATAAATTTGTTAGTGTATGCTTTGTCACTAATTAGTTCTCTAACGAAAATAAAGTGTCACAAAATTAATTTTGTGACGGAATTTTCATCAAGAATCGAAAAATCATATTTATGGTTATAAAATTTGTGACAAACTCTTCATATCAATAAATATTTTTCATATCCATTACAAATATAATTATTAATATATATATATATATTTGATAATTTTTAAATTTGTTAGTAATCCATCAAAAATCTATTACAATTGTCTTCAAAGTGTGACAGAATCCTCTTTGTTAGAATTTTTCCGTTAATGAAGAG
The DNA here is from genome assembly GCA_018894105.1 of Jacaranda mimosifolia. Taxonomy (NCBI): domain Eukaryota; kingdom Viridiplantae; phylum Streptophyta; class Magnoliopsida; order Lamiales; family Bignoniaceae; genus Jacaranda; species Jacaranda mimosifolia. The sequence continues at coordinate 1,168,662 of CM032127.1, forward strand.
ATGTTTTTTTATAGTAATTACTTCTATTATCAAAATACTTTTTCAATACTAACTAGGGCATGTCTACGGTGAGGTAGCATTGTACTTTACTCATATGAGGTATCTTCAAATTAAATGATATATATTTTTTACAGCAAGTCATCATTAATTTTACAACAAGTCATTGTTTTTCATTTTAAATTTTTAATACATTCTTGATAAATATGTTCCAAACAAAATTAAAATACAAAAATTAAAAATAAAAATAAAAAACAATTAGCTTAAATAATATAATTTTTAAAAATTTTGAATTATATATTCTATATTGTTAAATAATAAATATGTCCAAAATAATATGAATAAATTTAATTAAGATCTAAAATTAAAAAAATAGAAGAATCTAAAACTATCGTTCTACAATATAATTTTAACTTGTATACTCAATAATTTTAGATAGATATATTTAAAATAATTTAACTAAATTTAGTTAATAAGTTAAAAAAAAATTAAAACAAGAAAAATTTATATTTATTATTTCAGATTATATAATTTTAATAATTTTAGTTACATGCTTAATAATATTAATAAATAAATATATTTAACTTAATTAAATTTATTTTTCATCAAAAAGTAAATAAATAAATTAATTAAAAACAAAACAAAAAATAACTTCCAACCACCCCACCATGACCCACACTTCCGCAGTCTGCCTGGATTTGGGGGTCATGGGTGGGGTTATATTTATATATATATATATATGTATATATGTACCTATGTATATATAATGTATAATATACATACATATATATGCATATTTATATATGTACATGTATATATATTTTGAGTATAATTTTAATAAAGAGCAAATTTATCATTTATTATTTAATTTTTTTATTAATATTTTATTCATAAAATTTATCTAATACAAAAATAAATTCTCTAAATAATATTAAATATAAATATGAATTCCTGTTAGCCAATATATTAATACAAAGTATGGTAATAATATACCTAGAATTTTGAATTGATTTGAAGAATTTCAATTAAGAATAAAATTCTGGTACCTTTCCTAAAATAACTTGCTAACATAATTTTTGAAGTATATTAATGTATATCATATGTAATTATTGGACATTTCTATTGAAAATTCAATCAATTTATTATTGATTTAAAAATAAAAATACATTCAATGATATTAAAATATACTATGAATTGAAATTAAAAGATAATATATAGAAGTATAATAAATAAAATATGCCAATCCTATATTTTTGGGGATTAATAATGAAAAATATTTAAAGGAAAATCCAATTTAATAGGCCCAAAATATATATGGAGCCATTTAGTGGGATGGAGCTCAAAATAAATAAAAATTTATTATTGGTAGCAATTATTTTATTATAATACACCATCAACATACAAGCGAAATTCACCATCAATTGCTTGTACAGGTAGCAGGTTAAATGTACTTTATTATGTTGCCAATGATTCATCGAAAAGAAAGATTATGATTTCACAATTTAAATTCAACGGTTCAAATTAAATACATTTATACATACCTCACATGAGGTATGTACAACCATAAATGCACCATAGACTACTCCTACTAACTAATTATAGTTTTATCATTTGTAAAGATCTATAATTTTGATAAAAGTAGTACAAGCCCAATATTTCGGAAACTTCACCGTGGAATATCTACCATTTATCTATTTACAAGAAAGAGCTCTCAATTCCAAAATAATCCATTCTTCTCTATTATTAGGGAATATGGTGTATTTCCATATTATCTCAACAAGGAATGGTCTAGATATGGAAAAGAAATCAAGGACTTCCAAAGAATTATCTGCAGAACCTGAAAATGCATTAGTCCAAGAAAATGATATAGAGGGATGCTAAGAATTGTATGGGGCCATTCAGACCAGAATTTTTCGAATAATTGTATTGTGTGTGACTAAATAGTGTTTCTTTCTTCTCTATATAAGGAGAAGCTTGTTGTATCAAAAGAACATAACACAGAGTCAAATAAATAAATATAAGTCTTGTTTTTCTTATACCCTTTCTAAGTCCCTTATCTTCTTATTTCCTCTTAGCTTCCATAAAAGTCTATTAATTTAATATGCTATGCAATTGTCATTTTATAAGATCCTCTACATCAAAAAAAATTTTAATAATAGATTTGACTGATCATCTAGTTACGGCCCATCACTTGTGAATATTATAGAATAAAAATGTTGCAAAAGACTATTATTAGGATTTTTAACCTCCATTATTCTGCAAAAGGAGCGTGGAAACAAACTTTCTTATGTCTCCAGAAGTTGTAGCAAAATTTGCCTTTGCCAAGAAACTTAGTGGGCCTCCTTTAAAATTGACTGATTAACCGAAACTTTTAGTTTTTTGAAAACCATAAGGTTCGGTTCAGTAAAATCGAAATCGAATCGGTTCAAGGTTCTTCAAAAACTTTTTTTTTTTTTTAAAAAAAAACTTATTCTTTTGTACCAAAAAAATGTTGTAAAAGTTTGTTTGATAAAAGTAAGTTTGATTGATAAAAAATTCGAATTGGGTTACTTATTCTTTTAATACCAAAAAAATTATTTGTTAAAGATATATTGATAAAAATTATTTATTTTTTAGGTGAAAATATTAAATTAGATTAATTTTTTTTTTGCACCAAAAAGTTTGTTTGACAAAGAATATTTGGTTTTAGGTAAAAAATTTGAATTTGATTGCTTTCTCTTTTTTTACTATTTGATAAAAAAAATGTTTAAGTGATAACAAACTTGAATTGGACAAATATTTGGTACCAACATGTTTGTTTAATAAAAGTTTGTATAATACTATATTGACAATTTACAGGAGTAATGATAGAAGTAATGAGTTTAGATCTTAAATTTAGTCTTTTTTTTTTATTTATACACACGCACGCACATCAGGAGTTAGGAACTCGTTTGGGCTCGAACTCCTAACCTCCCACATTATGTGGAAAACTTATACCATTGGAACACAGGTCACTCAGCTACTAAAGTTATATAGCTAATTAATCCTATCACATCATAATCTAGATTGTAGATTTGTAAATTTTGTGAAAAATATGATTATAATCTTATTAAATCATCATTTCTAAAGGATAATTTTGAAATATTGATAAAATTTGTATCCAAACTATCTTTTTTATGTTGAATTCTCCAATTTATCCTTCAAACTATATTGTCAATTTTTGTTGTTGGAATAATTAGAAGGACAAATTATGTAAATGAACAAAAATAACTTCCATTTTAGGCACAAAATAGTTTTTTTTTAATAATAATATAGATAAATCTTTATTGACTAGCAGATGTAATATACTACGAGTACTACTACATGAATAGCCGACTAGGATTCAATCTCTTAGTTTGCAATTTAAATTGAAATTTCAATTTTACTCATCAATATACTATATAATATATAAGTTTAATTAACTCATTAAAAGAAAATTTTTAATTTTCTTTTTATGTAACATTTTTTGCTCTTAAAATCACAATCATCTATTTTTTATATGTAATGTATATTAGTTCATATAAAAAAAAATTATGCAAAATATCATTTTTTTTCCTCTTTGTATCACAACTATTCATATTTTTATATGTCATACATTAATATCTATACTATTTATAAAACATAAACTATTTTGATATATTTATTAGCAATAAGATGATAAAATTAATTATGTTTAGTAAAATAAAGACAATATAGGTTTATTTTCTCTTCTCCAATTTCCCCTTATCAAAAATTTCCTTTTATTTATCCCAAAAACTTTAAAATACATTAACATTTACATTATTTGAAAAATTATATTTATTTATCTTAAACTTAAAAAATTTAATAAAAAATATGAAATAAAACTAAAACTACTAGCGCTTGAAATTTTATATATAAAAAATTGAAAAAACCAAAATACCGATTTTTTGATTCGATTTACCGAATCGAACCGAACCTTTTTTTTTACGATTTTTGATTTTCTGGTTAACCGAGTAAAAAATTCGAACCGAATCGAAAATCAAATTTTTTTGAAATATAAAATTGAAAACCAAACTAAACCTAATTTGATTTGGTTTGGTTTTTTTGGGTTTCTATCGGTTTGGTTGGTTTTGAATTCTTTTTTTTTTTTTAACACCCCTAAGCTCAGGCAAGGATTCTACATTGCCTTCCGTTGTTGCTTTGTACAACACTTTTTCCAGGGTTTTTTCTTGACTTTATGGGTGTAGGATCAATGTTTTCAAAATCAAATTAGACAAACAACCAGTGACGTTATTAATTACTGGTTCAATTGATTCAATCGGTATTACTTAATAATTATATTTAATTTTATAAATACATATAATATTTTAATATTAACAAAAACTAAAACTTCCAATTCTAGAAAGAATATTTTTTGAAAATTTTGTAACTTACTTAATTTTACGTACATTTTTTAGAAAGAAAAAAAAATACTACTTCACAATTATTCATTTATGAATGAAAATTATGTTTCACATTAATTTAAGTAATCATTTGATTCATACTTCAACTCTAAGTAAAAATAAATTTTTCTATGCTAAATATTCAACATAATTTAAGAGAGATTAAACAAAATTAGATGATAAATTAAAAATAAGCATTCATATATAATTACCATTTTATTAAATTTCAAGAAAAAAATTCACGTTTCAAAAAATTACATGTCCAAAATCTTTAATCATCTTCTTCAACTCATAATTTCTCTTTTCTTTTTTTATATTTTTCATTTTTTTTAAAAATTAATTTTTAAATTTTCAAAAAAAATAGGAAAAAAAAAAGTGAACTGGTGGTCAACCGGTCGAACCAGTACCGGTTTTACTGATTTTTTGACCAGTGCAAAAGGTCATCAATTTTTATGCTTGAACCAGATCGGATTTGCCTTCGGTCATTAGTCCGACCAATCCGACCGGTCATTCTTGTACGATTTTGAAAACATTGCGTAGGATTCTACAATTACACCTTAGAAGTCCATCTTATTATTTTGTCAATTATTCGAAGAATGTTATGGGGCCACAAGCAACCTTTAATGTCAAAATAGAGCAAAAATGCTCTTTTGCCATCAAGAAATGCATGAAGGGGCCCAAATTGAGGCATGCATGGTCGGTAGTCGGGAACATTATAAAAAATACGCTTACATATGAATCTATTAGAACACCTTTGATGGAAACAGCAAATTGACCTTGATTTTGAGGCTTGATGACATTATTTTTAAAGTGATTTTTGCCTCTACTCTAAAACAGTTTGCCAACGGATCTAATAAGGTAATTCACCCCTAGAATACAACAAAACCACCAAACTCTACAAGTAGCATTCTTGAAGAGTTCCTTTAGAACTTTTTTTATGATTTCTAATAATATATTTGTAAAGAACAGAGATTGCAGAATTCTTTTTGTAGCTTGTTTTCATAGTATCGAATTCACAGAGAACCTTGTTTATTTATAATTAACGAAATAATACATCTATTAATTATGAAATGATACACTATTTAAGTTAAACAGACAAACAGTATATCTGTTTAACTCAAATCATCTGATATATCATTTTACGAAAGAATTAAAACTTTTCATAGAAAGTATAACCTTTGTTTTATTTCATAATTAAATAATTATGTAAATAAAAATAGAAAAAGTAGTAGAATAAATTTATATACATGCACGAGCAAAGTGCTAGGTGCTAAATACTTTTATATATAACTAATATATATATATATATATATATTAGCTTCCACACTTTTAAAGATCTTTTACTCAGATATTATATTTGACAAGTATTTTATGTACGATAAAACTCTGTTTTTATTTCCCTATATGGGACAAACTCCCACATAATTCTTTTTCAATACACAAGTTAACAATATATTCCAACAATCCCCCACTCAGACTGTTGTATTGAACAAATATAAATCTTGACAAACTTATGCATACAAGAATGTATCTTTTGATTTGAACCTTCAATTAGTAGAAATATTTCAAACTTCTAATGAAATCAATGGTGGCCTTAAACTCTAAACCATGGTTCTTATCCATTAAAATTGGAAATACCACGCACATAAGTTATCTAATCATAAAAGAGGCTATTATTAAGTTTCAATAAATATGCATATGGTAAAAATGCAAATACGTATAAAATTGTGATTCATTTAAATATGTACATCAGTAATTGTAATTTTATGGATCGAAATGAGTAATGCATCATAAAAAATACTCAAGGTGCACAATGATGAGCTGAAAGTGGGGCAAAACTTTTGACACCTTGACGGCCAAAAATGAACTTCCAACACAAACTCAAATAATACTTATCTTGGTCTACAATCTACAAAAGTAAAAGTCAAATAATAGTTATCTTGGGCTTATTGGCCCATTCTGGAATTGTACTATACATATAGGTAGGGCTGTTAATGATCATTCGAATTGGATCATGATGGATTAAGTTTGCATTCAAAAGTAATATGTCAAATTCAAATTTGATTCAAGATCCATCAGATCTGCAGTTGATATAACTATATTCGAATTCAAATAAAAGTGGGATATCCAAAAAAATACAAATTTGAATACTTCAAAAATCATCATATTGTTATTGTTTTTATAAAAATTTAGTAGAATTTAAATTCAAAACAGTCATTTTAAAAAAAAAAAATACACAACAGATTAATGAATAAATTTTAAAATCTATTGATCACTTAAAAGCATGAATTGACCCTTAAAAATTAAGCAGAATAGATTACTAATACATATTGTAGATTATGGACTATAATATAATCCTTAATCAGTTAGGAAAATGGTTTTTCATATCACTGACATACCACTAGCTAGAATTGATCATTCCATTTCTTCTAAAGGAATAAAATTTGGAAGCTGCTACAGGAACCTCAGAGATCAGAAATGAAAACAAACTTCTTATCCCACTAGATTCAAACACTTTCTTGGCAAGCATTCTCATGGTTTCCTACAACAAAATTTCTAAATCTTCTTGGCCGCCATACAATGATTCCATTGTTCTTCAACCACCTGTCTATCAGCCGGACCGTGTTTCCAACGAGAAGAATTCCCATCACACTACACCACACAGCTAGTCCAATCTCTATAACATGGCTCAGTGATTTCCTGTCCTTTGCTGGAGTTACAACGACAACAGATATTGTGTAAGTCACTGCGACTGATGTCACCGTCAGCCACATAATTACCATCAGAATCCACATGAATAGCCTGCGCCGAAAGGGCAGCCCGCTGATGAGAAGCAATATAGTACTAAGTGATGAAACGAAGGCTACTGTGTTGGACCGCATGAAGCTCTTGTATGCTTTAGGATGATTATGAGCCATTACAGCCTCTCCTGCTCTGTGTGGATTGGCCAAAGGGTTGCCATTTGAATCTTGTGTTGAATCATCTTGCCAAACGCCGCCTGCAGGGCTCACTCCAGCTTGAAAAGCCATTGTTGCTATGAGGATCGCTACCACCATTATGGAGTCTCGTTTTTTGGTCAGCCACTTGACTGGTTGATCAGTCTGAGTGTTGGTGGAGTTGCATAGTTGGGGTCTAAGAACTTTTCTGATCATTTCTGAATCTGTTGTGTCTGGTGGACTTTGTTCTAAAATGGCCAATGCTGTTTGTCCCCCTGAGTTCTTTGCATTCACATCTATGTTGGTGTTTCCTACCAAATATCTGATAATCTGCAGGCATATGGATTCAACTTTGAGATAGAGATGAAGAATAAAATGATTCAGACATATTTAACTTAAAGAAAACTTGGTCTTACCTCAATCTGTTTATCCCTAACTGCCATATGCAATATGGTGTCCCTATCATCGTCCTTTGAATTGAGGAACTCATTCAACCTCAGCACCAAAATCTTCAAAACCTCTAAATGACAATGTTTTACACACAAATGCAATAAGGTCAAGCCTCTATCCAGCTTTTCTCTTGCAGCAGAAGGGACTGTACAAATGAGTTCTTCTATGACCTGAACATGACCTTTCATGGCCGCAAGATGGAGAGGATTCCGTCCTTGACAGTCACGAGACAGGCACATATCAGGTGCAGCTGCTAACAGTTTTCTCACAATTTCCACATAACCTTTAGCTGATGCTATGTGGAGGGCTGATGATTGTTGGGAGTCTAATGCTTCAGCAAGATGAGGATTGTGATTCAAGATTTCTAGAACAAAGGCCAGCTGATTCTTCATTGTTGCTACATGTAAAGGAGTCTTACTGGGACATGTATATGAAACTCTATCAAGAAGCAATGGATCTTCTTGGAGTAATTCTTGCAGTGCTCTTTCATCTCCCTTCGCTGCAGCGTCGTAAAGCCTCTTTTCAGCCATCCCTGCAGGGCTTCCTTCCATCTCTCTCTGTCCCTTTTTCACACACAAGACATCCACAGAAGTCTTCTCCCCATGTATAAATCATGTTAGTTTGTGCGTGTCATTTGATTGACTTTGAAATATTCAGGGACGACTTTGCAAGAAGACTTCCCCATAAGGTTTTATTAAGCGAAGTTACTCAGAAACCACATGAGGCTACACCAAATAATATGTTCAATCTGAAATTACTTGGTAATAACCCAAGGCAGTAAGGTACCAGTGGTGCCCAATTGCTCATACATAAAAACTGTCATAGTGGTTGAATTGATTCCTCCAACTTTGACAGAGCTAGGACTACTACTTTTTGTTTTCGGAACAGAAAGCGATTGACTCGACACTACCCTAGGTGTGACCATAGGAAGCACTTATGATTATTTTTTTTATGACTAATTTCGTGTGTTAACGCATTTGACCTTGTGAACAAGCATATTATTTGGGATGAAAGTCCTCTTGTTAGGTGATAAGTAAGTTTCAGTTGAAGGTTAAAATCATATAATATGATTAATTGGAAGTTTGGACATTGCTGCATTTCTTTAACTTTCTGTATACTGTTTCAAAGGCCAAGAGGTGGATATTGGCTTTGAGGGGGGCAAAAACTGATGAAAGTAATCTTGCATTTTGAGTTTTGGGCAAATCTTGAAATTAACATTAGGTTCCCTTGAGCTTACATTTCACATTACACAGTGCACACTTCTGTTAATTTGATACACAACTAGGACTTACAACAGCTTCACATATGAAATTGCACATTTGAACACAACTACAACATTTGGAAAAACTAAGGAAAAGAAAGAAAGGTTTTAAACAGCAACACTATTCACAAGAAGTGCTGAACCTGCAACCAGCCTCCTCCTCCTCAGTATTTTTCTCAGCTTTCTAACCACCTTCACGATCAAACGAATTGTATGGCCAATGAGAAGGAGAGCCATCAAGCAAAGCCATGAAATTACTGCGAATCCTATCACAGTCAAAACTGACTTTTCTGACTGAGTAGGTGTCAGCAGTGTTATGGCATCAATATAAGTAAGGGCTATTGTTGTGATCGCAATCCATGTGATCACCATAAGAATCCACATAAAAAATCTGCGCCTTAAGGGCAATCCGCTCATCAGAAGCAGTATGATGCTGAGAGAGGCAACAAAGCTTGTTGTGTTGATAATGTAAAATCTATTGTATCCACGAGGATAATTACGCGCCAGTACCGAAAAGCCTGCTTGATGAGGATCAGCCACAGGATTGCCTTGTGAGTTGACTAAGTTATCGTCTTGCCAGACCCCACTAGGAGGGTTAACTCCAACCTGAAAAGCCATGGTTGCAATCAGTGAAGCCACAACCATCAGGGCACTTTTCTTTCTCTCAAGCCACTCATCCTGCTGCTTGAATGACCTCTCCCAGATATTCTTTTGATTAGTATTTAGCAGTGGTATATTAGTCTCTGAGGTTCCAAAACCTCCAGCGAGTCTAAGGGACTCTTCTATTTCTGAGTTTCTCAAATCCCTTCTGCTTTGGATCAATACGTCGACGGCTGTCATCCCATTAAGATTCAGGGCATTCACTTCAAGTGAAGCCACAGTCAGCAAGAAGCTGATGGTCTGTTAAAGAGAATTTTCAACTTTAAATAACATGCATTACGACAAATTCTACCATAAAAACATAGAGCAGGAGATCAGTTATAAATGGACATTCAGAGACTTTGGCATATTTACCTCAACTTGCTTATCGGCCACAGCTAAATGCAGGGCAGTATTTCCATCAGTATCTTTAGAGTTTGTGAACTCGGGTTCATCTATTGTCTTCACAAGGAGCTTCAAAGCCTCCAGCTGATAGTATTTGACACACAAATGAAGTATATTCTCTCCCCTATAGACCATCAGTTGGGCTGCATCAGGTTTAGCTGGAAGCAACATCTTCATGACTTCGACCCGGCCTTTGAGTGCTGCTAGATGGAGGGGCGTTAGCCCGTTTCTGTCACAAGCCAGGCACGTCTGAGGATCGGCTGATAAAAGGGCCCTGACTACATCAATATGGCCTTTAGCTGATGCCAAATGAAGCGGAGACGACTGCTGTGAATTCAGCTCATTTGTGAGCTCTCGTTTTATCCTTGCGATTTCCTTTACAAAATCAGTGTGGCCTAACATTGCTGCCACATGCAAAGGAGTCTCAGAGAAACAGTTAACTACAACTCTATCAATCAAGAATTAGTGGATCCTCCTTTAGCAGCTTTTGCAATGAACTAACACTTCCTTTTGCTGCAGCTTCAAAGAGCTTAGTTTCAAGACTCTCCATCTCTTCTGATAGGACTCAATCAGCATTGTGCGTATATATATAAATCAATGATCGTAGAGATTGCTTGTGATAATTTCTATAGAAAGAATATTAATAAATGTACATATCTGTGCCCGAAAGTCAAAAGCACGTATTTTTGATTTGGAAGAAATAGCAGCCCATTGGCAGATTGCAAATTAGATAAATATTCATGCAACTATTTTAATAGAAACTGGATTATCGACTCGGGCATGTTGGTTTTTTTGATATAATTTTCTGGATAATGCAAATAAATTAACATCATCGCTAAACTAGGACGAAAGCAGGGAGTTGACTAAAAAACAATAGGTTGTGAGATATGATATGACATAAGTCAGTTTCGCTTGAAGGCGGAAATGATATAATTTGATCAATTTGAGGTAGCACTACTGTATTTCTTCGCTTTCTCTATATATATTGAGTTTGAGGCGGACATAAACTAATGAAAATAATCTTGCAATTTTGGGCCAATGTTGATGGTAAAATTAGATTCTCTCGATCTTACATTCAAATTCAAACAAAGGCAAATTGGACGAACATACTTCTATTGATCTGATAAAAAACTAGGACTTAATTACAACAGCTTCACATATAAATTATATGATTGGTAAACATTGAAACTGCACATTTGAGCACAAGAACACTTGAAAAAGCTAAGAAAAAGAAAGAAAGACAATCCAACAATAAAAATTTTAAACACCACCAACACTATTTACAAGAACTGCTGAACCCACAGCCATCCTTCTCCTCCTCCTCCTCCTCCTCAGTGTTTTCCTCAGTTTTGTAACCAGCTTCGCGATCAAACTAATTTTATGGTCAATGTGAAGGAGAGCCATCAGGCCGAGTCACATGAATACATATTCTGTGACTGTCAAAACTGAATTTTCTTCCTTAGTGGTTGTCATGACACCTATTGACATGCTATAACAAAGCACGATTGCTGTGATTGCAATCCATGTGACCACCATGAGGATCCACATAAAAAATCTTCGCCTTAAGGGCAATCCACTCATCAGAAGCAATATGATGCTGAGAGATGCAACAAAGATTGTTGTGTTGACAATATAAAATCTCGTGTATACATCAGGATAGTTATGTGCCATTATAAAAGAGCTTGCCTGATGAGGATCAGCCACTGGATTGCCTTGTGAATCGACTAATTTATCGTCTTGCCAGACACCACTAGGAGGGTTAACTCCAACTTGAAAAGCCATTGTGGCAATAAGTGAAGCCTCAACCATTAGTGCACTTCTCTTTCTCTCAAGCCACTCATCTTGCAGCTCAAGTAGCCACTCCCAGGTGTTCTTTGGATTGATATTTAGTGGTGGTGTCTTAGTCTCCGAAGTTCCAAAACCTCCAGCACTTGAGTAGCAAAGCACAATATTGCTTAGATTTCCTCTTATTAGGCATATCCCTTTGCTTTGCTGGCCCCTTATAACATCTGATGAGGCTATAGCGAACATATCCTGTGCTCTCGTAGTCCGTAAGGGTGTGTAATGGTCAAATTTCGGTTGGGATGGGGCCTCTGACGGTCTTTCTCAGACCGAGTTTGCCCATCTCCTTCCTCTTTTGTGAGGGCACCCCCATTGTATTTTTTGACCATTCCTTGTCCTTCATAACGTTCGTTTCCTCTTCATGCACATATTTTTCTGCCACTTCCATAAGGGTCTCCACATCGGGAGGTGGTTCCCTGGCCAAAGCCGACACAAACGATCCTTTCTTAAGGCCATGAATTAAGATGCTAACCATCATATTTACGTTAAGGTCAGGCACCTCCAACATTTCTTTGTTAAAATGGCTCATAAAAGCACGAAGAATCTCATCCTCTTTTTGCCTTATAGTGAAGAGATATGTAGCCGGGCCTCTCAGATTTCTTTTTGTTGGCGAAGTGATATAGAAATTTCCTACATAAATGGTCATAAGTCACCATGGTCCTAACCAATAAGGAGGTCAACTACTCCTGCGCCCATCAATATAGGGTAGTGATGAACATCCTGCAATTAATGGCATCGGACAAACCATATAGTTACATTACGTGTTCAAACACCGTTAAGTGCTCCTGGGGATCTGAATTTCCCTCGTACCTTGGTAGGCTGGGTATTTTAAATCCCCTGGGCATTGTTTCCAACAAAATCTCCATACTAAAGGGAGAGCCTCTCTTTTGCAGGGTGGATCCCTGCTGTTCCTTTTTCTTCATTTCCTCCAGTTTTGTGCTCAGTTGTTCCTTTTTCTTCATTTCTTCTTGAACCTCTATGTGAGCTTATTCCTTAGAGTACCACTCAGACGACGTTCCACCTCTGTTCCTCTGTATGCTTGTCGCTTCCTCCTCTCTGCGCTTCTGGTAACTTCCCTCCTTCCCAGAGTCTTCTTCACTTCTGACCACCTCTCTCCCCTTAACCTCTCTGAAGGCTCTTCGTGAAATAATTGCCTTGGGAAAGGAGGTGTTAGAGGCACACTCGCTAAATTGCCATAGATAACCCTGTTTGTTACAGTTTCTCCCAAAGATTGTAACTTTGATCGTGTAATCCCCACAACTGGCTCAGAGGGAGGCACGGGAGGGATCTACTGCAAAGAGAGTGAACTGGTTCGAATTTTTGGGGTGCCCACATTCTTACTTGGAGTCGCTGCCATAAGCCCAGCTTAGCCAAAGTTCCAAACACTTAATCCAGCTTTCCCACAGACAGCACCTACTGATGTCGCAAAAAATGACACACAGTATATTTATCAATGGTCAAAGAGTTGACCAGAGACAAGGGCTCGAGTGAGTGTTATTTTGGCTAACTGGTTGTCCTAGTCGAGAGCTCTTTAGGTCGGGAGGTAGGGATGCGCGTGGTATAAGTATATATCCGATGTCTTTCAGATGATCCTCTGGCTGACAATGACGGGTTAAATTATAGTGGGTTCTTGAGCATATTGCATACTATTGAGCTTGGGTGGATGCCACCGCTAGCTTGCATGTGTCATAAAATGAAGGGTCAGAATGATACCCGCACATGGGCACGGGTCGGGTGGTCAAGCCGACCCAACCCGTTTAGAAAAGATGCGGATTCTTACTTGTTCTTTTAGGGTTAAATAAATTAAGGGTATTTATATCTTTTTAGAAATTTTTCCACATCACTTTTGCTGTAGCTTCAAAAAGCTTATTTTCAAGACTTGTTCCTACCGACACTTTCTCAATTATTCAGAGAATAAATCCTTTTTGTTATTTTTATTTCAATAGACAATACCACGTTTAATGCAAGATTCAAAAAAAAAATTTCATGGTCAAATCCTAAAAATAAGTTCTATGCATGCGAAAAACTTTTATGAACAATTAAATATATGCAGATAGATGATTCTTCAAGAATTAAACCATTAGATTTAAGAATTCAATATGCAAAATCACCTATTTTGATGCAAAAATCATTTATGCAGAAAATATATTTTCAATAGAAAGAAAATAGACATTTACTTACTATTTCATGCAAAAAACATTTATGTAAAGAGAATATTTTTAGTAGAAGGAAGAAAAAATTTACTTACACCCAAATATTAAAATCCAAACTATCTCTCAAATTTGATCTACCACTTAAACGTTCTCCACTAGTTCTATGATAGAAACAATAGTATGTTAATATCCAAGAATAAATTTCCTACGAATCTTCTAAAGGACAATAGAAAGAAAAATTGATATTTTTTTCGCCTCTGCGTATTGTCTTCTCTATTTCATACTATAGATGCATTTATACTATTAGGCTAAGTATTCCAGATAAACTAGAATTGATAGATATATATATATATTATTGAGATAAAAAGATAACTTGAATTTCTAACTCCCTCAGACTTGATTAGTATCAATCCCAGATAACAATAGCTCCAAATTGCAAAGATAATTCTAAAATCTTAACCTTATAAGGATTAGATCGTTACTGAAATCCTTCATAATCTTTAACTTATCAGGATTGGATAACTACTAAAATTCCCAAGTCTATTATGACTAAATATCCAAAATCCTAACTTTTCATAATTTAATTATTCTGGATCTTAGCTAACTATTAACATAGTTTAGTAATTAAATAAAAAGAAAAATCTATGATGAATTTTCGCATGAAAACAGAGTGGTACAAAAAAAAAGAGGTCTTAAGATTTCATATCACCTCTATTTATATGGTTTTAGCTAACCCATATGACTAGATACCTTATGCAGAGTCAAAAACTATCCAAATAGAAATTTAAAATAGTGGGAAGACATCTAGAACTATCCATCTATCCATAAATTCGAAAATTCCATAAAAATTGATTTTTCGTCATCTTTAACTTGATAATCATGGACCTAAGCGCTAATTACTTCATAATAATTTGTGGGCTTATTTTCTACACTACTTATGGGATTAATCATAATTTAAAATGAATTAAATAAATTGGAATGTTATTAAACCTAACCTATAAAACACAAACACCATTTTTGGTCATATTTTTATACTTGTTATGGGCTAAACAACTTTGAATGAATTAAATAATGTGGGCTAACTAATACATCTAACAAGATAGACCGAAGATTAATATTTCTTTCACCATAAAAATATAATCAAAGCTATATCGTATTGCTAATTCCTAGATAAAAACCCAATCTCCATACATATTTTGTCGACTTCTAATTTTTTGTTCATATACGATTCATATAATTAGGGCCTGATTCAGATAACTTGGAATGGAAGACTAATTTATAGCTCCAAAACTAACATCTGTAGAGTAGCTAACTTAATCATTAAATAAAACTCAATAAGTAAAGTTTCCATCAAATTATTGGTTTGATAAATTCGGCATCTTCAATCACCACCGAACAATCCTTACAAAATTATTAATAATCTAAAGGCTATGTCCTTGAAATAGGGAAAAAGGAAGAAAGAAAGAAAGAAAGAAAGAAAGAAAGATGAATGAAGATAAGTACCTAAAATAGGATCCTTAATAACCCCAAAAAGAATTCAATTTATATTTCATATTTATTTTCAATTAAAATCCCTTAAATATTGATCAAACCCTAAATAAATTGCATGTGTAGGTAGAGCAATGCAAGAATACTAAAATCAACTCATATTACTCCATTATTCCTAAAATTCAAGATTAAATCCATTATAATAATTCATATAAAGACTTGGGGTATTAAAAGGTTCCCCTGAGCTTACATTTCACATTACACATTACACGCTTCCATTAATCTGATACACAACTAGGACTTACAACAGCTTCACATATGGAATTGTACATTTGAACACAGCTAAAATAGTTTTAAACACTGACAGTATTCACACGAAGTGCTGAACCGGCAACCATTCTTCTCCTCCTCATTAGTGTTTTTCTCAGCTTTTTAACCAGCTTCACGATCAAACAAATAGTATGGCGAATGAGGAGGAGTGCCATCAATCCAAGCCAGAAAATTATCACGAATCCTATCACATTCAAAATTGACTTTTCTGAGTGAGCAGGTGTCAACACTGTTATGGCTTCAATATAATTAAGGGCGATTGCTGTGATCGCAGTCCATGTGATCACCATACGAATCCACTCAGAAAATTTGTGCCTTAAGTGCAATCCGCTCATCAGAAGCATTATGATGCTGAGAGATGCAACAAAGCTTATTGTGTTGACGATATAAAATCTCGTGAATATATCAGGATGGTTATGTGTCATTACCGCAGAGCCTGCCTGATGAGGATCAGCCATAGGATCGCCTTGTGAATCGACTGATTTATCGTCTTTCCAGACACCACTAGGAGGGCTAACTCCAACTTGAAAAGCCATGGTTGCAATCAGTGAAGCCACAACCATCAGGGCATTTCTTTTGCTCTCAAGCTGCTCATCCTACTGCTTGAATGACCTCTCCCAGGTATTCTTTTGATTAGTATTTGGTGGTGGTATATTAGTCTCTGAGGTTCCAAAACCTCCAGCGAGTCTAAGGGACTCTTCTATTTCTGAGTCTCTCAAATCCCTTCTGCTTTGGATCAATACGTCGACTGCTATCATCCCATTAAGATTCAGGGCACTCACTTCAAGTGCAGCCACAGTCAGCAAGAAGTTGATGGTCTGTTAAAGAGATTTTGGAACTTTAAATAACATGACAACAAATTTTACCATAAAAACATAAAGCAGAAGATCAGTTATGAGTGGACATCAGAGATTTTGGCATATTTACCTCGACTTGCTTATCTGCCACAGCTAAATGCAGGGCAGTATTTCCATCAGTATCTTTAGAGTTTGTGAACTCGGGCTCATCTATTGTCTTCACAAGGAGCTTCAAAGCCTCCAGTTGATAGTATTTGACACACAAATGAAGTATATTCTCTCCCCTATAGACCACCAGTTGGGCTGCATCAGGTTTGGCTCGAAGCAACAGCTTCATGACTTCAACCCCGCCTTTGAGTGCTGCTAGATGGAGGGGCGTTAGCCCGTTTCTGTCACGAGCCAGGCACGTCTGAGGATGGACTGATAAAAGGGTCCTGACTACATCAACATGGCCTTTAGCTGATGCCAAATGAAGCGGAGACGACTGCTGTGAATTCAACTCACTTGTGAGCTGAGGTTTTATGCTTATGATTTCCCTTACAAAATCAGTATGGCCCAACATGGCTGCCACATGCAAAGGAGTCTCAGAGAAACAGTTAACTACAACTCTATCAAGAATTAGTGGATCCTCCTTTAGCAGCTTTTTCAATGAACTAACACTCCCTTCTGCTGCAGCTTCAAAGAGCTTAGTTTCAAGACTCTCCATGTCTGCTGACAGGACTCAATCAGCATTATGTTGGTAGAAATTACTCGTGATAATAAATATATATAACATCTAATGTAAACGTGTGGTGTGAATATTGGCTTGTTGGGTCCAATTCGTAGGCCCTAACTAAGTGATCAAGTCACAGCTACCAGGAGATTGGGGTAGTGATTAAAATATCGGATCGGATCGGTCAGCTCAACTAATTTAATCAAGAATCGGCAAAAGTTTCAATTTAATTTGACAATTAAAACTAATTGGCTAAAAAAATCCACTCAAATAAGTTCAAATCGGTAAAAATCAGCTGAATCGGTGAATCGATTCTTATTTTAAATCCGTTATCAAAATTTTTAAATAAAAATTAAAAATTAAAGAGACCGAATTTCTCTATTTTTTTTTTTTAAGAATTCAAAGTTCTTTACTTTTTTTGTTTTTCCATTTTCTCATTCAAATTCTCTTCAAACATCAAATTCCAAACCCAAATTTAAAACTAAACTTCAAGATAATAGAAAATTTGTATATCTTGACTTTGTTGCCTATTATAATATTGTTCTTGATTTATGAGTTGAAACTTTTATATTATTTGAGTTGATATTTGTTGTTCTTGTAAGTTGTAATAGATTCTATAAGAATTTTTTTTTTTTTAATGAGTTACTTTGTGATTTGATATTTTAAATTGATGTATGGATATTATTGTAAAGTAGAGTTTGTAAAAAATTTAATAAATACTAAATAATTTTTATTTTTTCCATATATATATTCATTGTTTTTTTATTTTTATATATTTATATAATATTAAATATAATTATAAGTTATACTGATTCAACCAGTAGTTAAATCAATTAAATTAGTAATAAATAAGATCACCAATTCAATCACCGATTTAATTTTTCAAACATCAGGTAACGGGTTCCATCTATTTCCACCTATCACCGGAGACTCCCGGTATACAGTTGACTCATTTTCTTTGTCTTTTACTACTCTTTACACCTGGTGCTCCCATAATTTTATCACATTTGCTCTTTTATTTCATTTACTCATTCACTCCAAGATTGAATGTCACAATATCAATTAAGGGTTAATATTGAATAGTATCATATTATTATTTCAATGAAATCTTGAAAAGAAAAATCTCAATTTGAAAAAATAAAAATATTTAATATAGGATAGAAAGTCAACAAGAAACAGTATGATATGGAATGGGAAATTGAAATCTATACTTGTCGTGTAAGAACACAATACAATATATTTTCAAATATTAAGGCCAAAATTTCAGTTCAAAATACGAATGTACAAATTGCTAAGTAAAATGTGATTTGAATTTGTGAAGAAATAAGTCCGTTTTAAATTTAATGAAATATATCATTATGTGGTACTGAATTTATACTTATATATGCAAAAAATAATTTTATTTAAGTATTAAAATATACATGTAAATAATTATATTACAAAAAAAAAAAAAATTTCATTTAAATAATAAAGCGCGATTGATGTGATTGCAATCCTTGTGACCACCACGAGGATCCACATAAAAAATTTGCGCCTTAAGAGCAATCCACTCATCAGAAGCAATATGATGCTAAGAGATGCAACAAAACTTGTTGTGTTGACAACATAAAATCTCTTGTATACATCAGGATAGTTATGCGCCACTACAGAAGAGCCTGCCTGATGAGGATTAGCCACAAGATTGCCTGGTGAATTGACTCGTTTACCGTCTTGCCAGACACCACTAGGAGGGTTAACTTCTCTTTCTCTCAAGCCACTCATCTTTCTGCTTAAGTGGCCTCTCCCACTCCCAGGTGCTCTTTCATTAGTGTACTTCCCTTTCTTTCAAGCCACTCATCTTTCTGATTAAGTGGCCTCTCCCAGGCGCTCTTTCATTAGTGTACTTCCCTTTCTTTCAAGCCACTCATCTTTCTGATTAAGTGGCCTCTCCCAGGCGCTCTTTCATTAGTGCACTTCTCTTTCTCTCAAGCCACTCATCTTTCTGCTTAAGTGGCCTCTTCCCAGGCGCTCTTTCATTAGTGCACGTCTCTTTCTCTCAAGCCACTCATCTTTCTGCTTAAGTGTCCTCTCCCAGGTGCTCTTTTGATTGATACTTAGAGGTGGCTTATTAGTCTCCAAATTTCCAAAACCTCCAGCACTTTTAAGGGACTCTTCTATTTCTAAGTCTCTCAAATCTCTTCTGCTTTGAATCAAAATGTCCATTGCTGTTACCCCTTTAAGATTCAGTGCATGCACATGAAGTGCAGCCACATTCAGCAAGAAGTTGATGGTCTGTTAAAGATTTTTTGAACCCTAAACAGCATGGTAGCAAACTATAACATAAACATAATGCATAAGATCAGTTATAAATAGACATAAAATATTTTGGGAATACCTCGACTTGCTTATCTGCCACAGCTAAATGCAGGACAGTATTTCCATCAGTATCTTTAGAGTTTGTGAACTCGGGCTCATCTATTGTCTTCACAAGGAGCTTCAAAGCCTCCAGCTGACAGTATTTGACACACAAATGAAGTATATTCTCTCCCCTATAGACCACCAGTTGGGCTGCATCAGGTTTGGCTCGAAGCAACAGCTTCATGACTTCAACCCGGCCTTTGAGTGCTGCTAGATGGATGGGCGTTAGCCCGTTTCAGTCACGAGCCAGGCACGTCTGAGGATGGACTGATAAAAGGGCCCTGACTACATCAACATGGCCTTTAGCTGATGCCAAATGAAGCGGAGATGATTGCTGTGAATTCAACTCACTTGTGAGCCGAGGTTTTATCCTTACGATTTCCTTTACAAAATCAGTGTGGCCTAACATTGCTGCCACATGCAAAGAAGTCTCAGAGAAACAGTTAACTACAACTCTATCAAGAATTAGTTGATCCTCCTTTAGCAGCTTAATTGTGCAATGAACTAACACTCCCTTTTGCTGCAGCTTCAAAGAGCTTAGTTTCCAGACTCTCCGTCTCTTCTGATAGGATCCAATCAAAATTATGCATTTATAAATAAATCAATGTTCCTTGAGATTGCTTCCTGGTAATGACTACGGAAAGAATAAGAATAAATATCTCTGTCTGAAAGTCAAGTGCATGTAGTTTTGGTTTTGAACAAGTAGCAATCCGTTGGCTGATCATGAACCAATGTTGGTAGAAATTAATTGTGACAATAAATATAATAAACTTGGATGCAATGATTAAAAAACCGGACTGGACCGGCCGGTTCGATCGGGAACCGGTCAAGGTTCCTATCCGGTTTGATGTATAAAACCAGTTGCTTAAAAAAACGATTCAATCGGTGAACCTGTTTTTCAAACAAACCAGTTTTTATATTTTTTTAAAAAATAAAAATTAAAAACTAATTAAGTAAATATTTTTTATTTATATTTGGAACTTTTATGTTATTGGAGTTGGTGTTTATTGTTTTTGTAAGTTGTAATGAATTCTATAAGGATATTTTCTAGAAAGTTTTATTTTATGAGTTAATATTTGAAATTGATGTATGTATATTATTATGGAGTAGAGTTTGGAAAAAATTTCATAATACTAGGCAATTTTTATTTTTTTTTCTCTTTACATATATATATTTACATTGTTTAAATTTCTAATATACTTATATAATATTAAATATAATTATGATGCCACATCGATTAAATCAGTGATTAAATCGCTTGAATCGATCGAACCAGTAATCAATAAAGTTATCGGTTCAATCACTGGTCCAGTCTTTCACACATTGCTTGGATGAGCGTGTGAATATTGGCGTGTCGGGTCTGTGGTCCCGAGTGGTGGGCCCTCTCTAGGTGACCAAGTCAAAGCTACTGGAAGAATGGAGTATACGGTTGACTCATTTTATTTGTTCTTTACTACTTTTTAGTCTTTCCACCAGGTGCTTCCATAATTTTATCACATTTGCTTTTGTATTTCATTTACTCATTCACTCCAAGATCGAATGTCACAATATCAATTATAGGTTAATATTTAATAGTGTCATATTATTATTTCAATGAAATCTTGAAAAGAAAATTCTCAATTTGAAAAACTAAAAATATTTAATATAGGACTTGAGAAAGTCAACAACAAATAGTATGATATGGATAGAAAAAATCGATACTTGAGGTGTGAGAATACAATACAATGTATTTTCAAATATTAAGGCCAAAATTTCAATTCAAAATATGACTGTTCAAAATTCTAAGTAAAATATAATTTGCATTTATGAAATAAGTCCGTTATAAATTTATTTCACAAACTTGTTAGTGTATGCTTTGTCACTAATTAGTTCTCTAATGAAAATAAAGTGTGTCACAAAATTAATTTTGTGATAGAATTTTCATCATGAATCGAAAAATCATATTTATGGTTATGAAGTTTGTGACAAACTCTTTATATCAATAAATATTTTTTGTAGCCATTACAAATATAATTATTAATATATATATATATGATATTTTTCTAAATTTGTTAGTAATCCATCAAAAATCTATTACAATTATTTTCAAAGTGTGACAGAATCCTCTTTGTCACAATTTTTCCGTTAATGAAGAGATGTTTTCTTATAGTAATTACTTCTATTATCAAAGTACTTTTTGAATACTAACTAATTATAGTTTTATCATTTGTAAAGATTTATAATTTTGATAAAAGTAGTACAAGCCCAATAGTTCGGAAAATTTAACCGTGGAATATCTGTCAATTTATCTATTTACAAGAAAGAGCTCTCAATTCCAAGATAATCCATTCTTCTCTACTATTAGTGAATATTGTGTATTTCCATATTATCTCAATAAGGAATGGTCTAGATATGGAAAAGAAATCAGGGACTTCCAGAGAATTATGGCATGGCAAAATTCCACAATATACCCCCAGCCTTAGATCTAGCCAGCAATTGAAGAAGATGCACCCTGGGAAAAACTTCCTTTAGATTATGCTCTTCAATTACAGGAAGACTCAAGAGCATGTTTTGAAAAGTTTTATACCCAGACCAAATAGACTACTCCAGAATACATGTAGGGAAAATGCAAGGAAGTATTCCACAAGAATTGGAATCATTATCAAGAAATATGGCTCCTCAAAGTTTAGATTGTCAAACATCTACAATGCCAAAAGAATTAATCCCAAAAGAATCACATGATAAGAGCAAAGCTAAATATGATATGATAATTGATTCCCAAGATTCGTATGAATTAGCAACCCAGTCATGGTGGAGAGCCATCGGGTTATCTGCAGAACTTGAAAATACACTAGTCCAAGAAAATGATATAGAGGGATGCTAAGAATTGTATGGAGCCATTCAGACCATAATTTTTCAAATAATTTTGTTGTGTGTTAGAAATAATTGTATTATGTGTGACTAAATAGTGTTTCTTTCTTCTCTATATAAGGAGAAGCTTGTTGTATCAAAAGAACATAACACAGAGTCATATAGATAGATATAAGTCTTGTTTTTCTTATACCCTTTCTAAGTCCCTTATCTTCTTATTTCCTCTTAGCTTCCATAAAAGTCTATTAATTTAATATGCTATGCAGTTGTCATTTTATAAGATCCTCTGCATCAAAAAAAAATTTAACAATAGATTTGACTAATCACCTAGTTAGGGCCCACCACTTGTGAATATTATAGAATAAAAATGTTGCAAAAGACTATTATTAGGATTTTTAACCTCCATTATTATGCAAAAGGAGCATGGAAACAAACTTTCTTATGTCTCCAGAAGTTGTAGCAAAATTTGCCTTTGCCAAGAAACTTAGTGGGCCTCCTTTAAAATCGACTGATTAACCGAAATTTTTATTTTTTTGTAAAAACCATAAGGTTCGGTTCAGTAAAATCGAAATCGAATCCGTTCAAGGTTCTTCAAAAACTTCTTTGTTTTAAAATTTTTTTTTATTCTTTTGTACCAAAAAAATGTGTTAAAAGTTTGTTTGATAAAAGTAAGTTTGATTGATAAAAAATTCGAATTGGGTTACTTATTCTTTTAGTACCAAAAACTTTATTTGTTAAAAATATATTGATAAAAACTATTTATTTTTAGGTGAAAATATTAAATTAGATTACTTTTTTTTTTGCACGAAAAAGTTTGTTTGACAAAGAATATTTGGTTTTAGGTAAAAATTTTGAATTAGATTGCTTTCTCTTTTTTTACTATTTGATAAAAAAAATGTCTAAGTGATAACAAACTTGAATTGGACAAATATTTGGTACCAACATGTTTGTTTAATAAAAGTTTGTATAGTACTATAATGACAAGTTGCAAGAGTAATGATAGAAGTAATGAGTTTAGATCTTAAATTTAGTTTTTTTTTTTTTATTTATACACACACATGCACATTATGTGGAAAACTTATACCATTGGAACACAGGTCACTCGGCTACTAAAGTTATATAGCTAATTAATCCTATAACATCATAATCTAGATTGTGGATTTGTAAATTTTGTGAAAAATATGATTATAATCTTATTAAATCATAATTTCTAAAGGATAATTTTGAAATATTGATAAAATTTGTATCCAAACTATCTTTTTTATGTTGAATTCTCCAATTTATCCTTCAAACCATATTGTCAATTTTTGTTGTTGGAATAATTAGAAGGACAAATTATGTAAATGAACAAAAATAACTTCTATTTTAGGCACAAAATAGTCTTTTTTTTAATAATAATATAGATAAATCTTTATTGACTAGCAGATGTCATATACTACGAGTACTACTACATGAATTGCCGAATAAGATTCAATCTCTTAGTTTGCAATTTAAATTGAAATTTCAATTTTACTCATCTATATATCATATAATATATAAGTTTAATTAACTCATTAAAAGAAATTTTTTAATTTTCTTTTTATATAACATTTTTTGCTCTTAAAATCACAATCATCTATTTTTTATATGTAATGTATATTAGTTCATATAAAAAAAAAATTATGCAATTATACTGTTTGAGTTTATAAAAAATATCATTTTTTCCGCTCTTTGTATCATAACTATTCATATTTTTATATGTCATATATTAATATCTATACTATTTATAAAATGTAAACTATTTTGATATATTTATTAGCAATAAGATGATAAAATTAATTATGTTTTGTAAAATAAAGACAATATAAGTTTATTTTCTCTTCTCCAATTTCACCTTATCAAAAATTTCCTTTTATTTATCCCAAAAACTTAAAAATACATTAACATTTACATTATTTGAAAAATTATATTTATTTATCTTAAACTTAAAAAATTTAATAAAAAATATGAAATAAAACTAAAACTATTAGCACTTGAACAATAAAATTTTATATATAAAAAATTGAAAAAACCAAAAACCAAAATACTGATTTTTTGATTCGATTAACCGAATCGAAATGAACCTTTTTTTTTATGATTTTTGATATTCTGGTTAACTGAGTAAAAAATTCGAACCGAATCGAAAATCAAATTTTTTAGAAATATAAAACTGAAAACCAAACTAAACCTAATTCGATTTGGTTTGGTTTTTTTGGGTTTCTGATCGGTTTGGTTGGTTTTGATTTTTTTTTTTTTCAACACCCCTAAGCTTAGGCAAGGATTCTACATTGCCTTCC
This sequence comes from Jacaranda mimosifolia, assembly GCA_018894105.1. Lineage (NCBI taxonomy): Eukaryota > Viridiplantae > Streptophyta > Magnoliopsida > Lamiales > Bignoniaceae > Jacaranda > Jacaranda mimosifolia. The sequence continues at coordinate 1,193,655 of CM032127.1, forward strand.
GTTGTTGCTTTGTACAACACTTTTTCCAAGGCTTTTTCTTGACTTTATGGGTGTAGGATCAATGTTTTCAAAATCAAATCAGACAAACAACCAGCGACGTTATTAATTACTGGTTCAATCGATTCAATCGGTATTACTTAATAATTATATTTTATTTTATAAATACATATAATATTTTAATATTAACAAAAAATAAAACTTCCAATGCTAGAAAGAATATTTTTTGAAAATTTTGTAACTTACTTAATTTTAAGTACGTTTTTTAGAAGAAAAAAATAACTACTTCACAATTATTCATTTATAAATGAAAATTTATGTTTCACATTAATTTAAGTAATCATTTGATTCATACTTCAACTCTAAGTAAAAATAAATTTTTCTACGTTATATTCAACATAATTTAAGAGAGATTAAATAAAATTAGATGATAAATTAAAAATAAGCATTCATATATAATTACCATTTCATTAAATTTCAAGAAAAAAATTCATGTTTCAAAAAATTACATGTACAAAATCTTTAATCATCTTCTTCAACCCATAATTTCTCTTTTCTTTTTTTATATTTTTCATTTTTTAAAAAAAATTAATTTTTAAATTTAAAAAAAAAATAGGAAAAAAAAAGTGAACTGGTGGTCAACCGGTTGAACCAGTACTGGTGTAACTGATTTTTTTATCAGTGCAAAAGGTCATCAATTTTTATGCTTGAACCAGATCGGATTTGCCTTTGGTCATTAGTCCGACCAATCCGATCGGTCGTTCTGGTCCGATTTTGAAAACATTGCGTAGGATTCTACAATTACACCTTAGAAGTCCATCTTATTATTTTGTCAATTATTCGAAGAATGTTATGGGGCTACAAGCAACCTTTAATGTCAAAATAGAGCAAAAATGCTCTTTTGCCATCAAGAAATGCATGAAGGGGCCTAAATTGAGGCATGCATGGTGGGTAGTCGGGGAACATTATAAAAAATACGCTTACATATGAATCTGTTAGAACACCTTTGATGGAAACAACTAATTGACCTTGATTTTGAGGCTTGATGATATTATTTTTAAGGTGATTTTTGCCTCTACTCTAAAACAGTTTGCCAACGGATCTAATAAGGTAATTCACCCCTAGAATACAACAAAACCACCAAACTCTACAAGTAGCATTCTTGAAGATTTCCTTCAGAACTTTTTTTATAATTTATGTTTGTAAAGAACAGAGATTGCAGAATTATTTTTGTAGCTTGTTTTCATAGTATCAAATTCACAGAGAGCCTTGTTTATTTATAATTAACAAAATAATACATCTATTAATTATGAAATGATATACTATTTAAGTTAAACAAACAAACAATATATCTGTTTAACTCAAATCTTCTGATATAACTTTTTACGAAAGAATTAAAACTTTTCATAGAAAGTATAACCTTTGTTTTATTTCATAATTAAATAATTATGTAAATAAAAATAGAACAAGTAACTTGTAGAATAAATTTATATACATGCACGAGCAAAGTGCTAGGTGCTAAATACTTTTATATATAAATAATATATATATATATATTAGCTTCCACACTTTTCAAGATCTTTTACTCAGATATTATGTTTTACAAGTATTTTATGTACGATAAAACTCTTTTTTTATTTCCCTATATGGGACAAACTCCCACATAATTCTTTTTCAATAGACAAATTAACAATATATTCCAACAATCCCCCACTTAGACTGTTGTATTGAACAAATATAAATCTTGACAAACTTATGCATACAAGAACGTATCTTTCGATTTGAACTTTCAATTAGTAGAAATATTTCAAACTTCTAATGAAATCAATGGTGGCCTTAAGCTCCAAACCATGGTTCTTGTCCATTAAAATCGGAAATACCACGCACATAAGTTATCTATAATCTAATCATAAAAGAGGCTCTTATTAAGTTTCAATAAATATGCATATGGTAAAAATGCAAATACGTATAAAATTGTGATTCATTTAAATATGTACATTAGTAATTGTAATTTTATGGATCGAAATGAGTAATGCATCATAAAAAATACTCAAGGTGCACAATGATGGGCTGAAAGTGGGGCAAAACTTTTGACACCTTGACGGCCAAAAATGAACTTCCAACACAAACTCAAAAAATAATTATCTTGATCTACAATCTACAAAAGTAAAAGTGATATAATAGTTATCTTGGGCTTATTGGCCCATTCTGGAATTGTACTATACATATAGGTAGGGCGGTTAATGAAAATTCGGATTGGATCACGATTGATTTAAGTTTGCATTCAAAAGTAATATACCAAATTGAAATTCGATTCAAGATTCATCGAATCTGTAGTTGATATAACTATATTTGAATCCAAATAAAAGTGGGATATTCAAAAAAATCCAAATTTGAATACTTCAAAAATCATCATATAGTTATTATTTTTATAAAAATTTAATAGAATTTAAATTCAAAAAAGTCATTTTTTTTAAAAAAATACAGAATAGATTAATGAGTAAATTTTCAAATCTATTGATCACTTAAAGGCATGAATTGACCCTTAAAAATTAAGCAGAATAGATTACTAATACATATTGTAGATTATGGATTATAATATAATCCTCAATCAGTTAGGAAAATGGTTTTTCATATCATTGACATACCACTAGCTAGAATTGATCATTCCATTTCTTCTAAAGGAATAAACTTTGGAAGCTGCTACGGGAACCTCAGAGATCAGAAAAGAAAACAAACTTCTTCTCCTACTACATTCAAACACTTTCTTGGCAAGCATTTTCATGGTTTCCTACAACAAAATTTCTAAATCTTCTAGGTCGCCATACAATGATTCCATTGTTCTTCAACCACCTGTCTATCAGCCGAACCGTGTTCCCAACGAGAAGAATTCCCATCACACTACACCACACAGCTAGTCCAATCTCTATAACATGGCTCAGTGATTTCCTGTCCTTTGATGGAGTTAAAACGACAACAGATATTGTGTAAGTCACTGCGACTGATGTCACCGTCAGCCACATAATTACCATCAGAATCCACATGAATAGCTTGCGCCGAAAGGGCAGGCCGCTGATGAGTAGCAAGATAGTACTAAGTGATGAAATGAAGGCTACTGTGTTGGACCGCATGAAGTTCTTGTATGCTTTAGGATGATTATGAGCCATTAGAGCCTCTCCTGCTCTGTGTGGATATTGGCCAAAGGTTTGCCATTAGAATCTTCTTGCCAAACGCCGCCTGCAGGGCTCACCCCTGCTTGGAAAGCCATTGTTGCTATGAGGATAGCCACCACCATTATGGAGTCTCGTTTTTTGGTCAGCCACTTTACTGGTTGATCAGATTGAGTGTTGGTAGATTTGCATAGTTGGGGTGTAAGAATTTTTCTGATCATTTCTGAATCTGTTGTGTCTGGTGGACTTTGTTCTAATATGGCCAATGCTGTTTGCCCCCTTGAGTTCTTTGCATTCACATCTATGTTGGTGTTTTCTACCAAATACCTGATAATCTGCAAGCGTTTGGATTCAACTTTGAGATAGAGATGAAGAATAAAATGATTCAGACTGATTTATCTTAAAGAAAACTGTCTTACCTCAATCTGTGTGTCCCTAACTGCCATATGCAATATGGTGTCCCCATCGTTGTCCTTCGAATTGAGGAACTCATTCAACCTCAGCACCAAAATCTTCAAAACCTCTAAACGACAATGTTTTACACACAAATGCGACAAGGTCAAGCCTCCATTCAGCTTTTCTCTTGCAGCAGAAGGGACTCTCCAAATGAGCTCTTCTATGACCTGAACATGACCTTTCATGACTGCAAGATGGAGAGGATTCCGTCCTTGACAGTCACGAGACAGGCACATATCAGGTGCAGCTGCTAGCAATTCTCTCACAATTTCCACATAACCTTTAGCTGATGCTATGTGGAGGGCTGATGATTGTTGGGAGTCTAATTCTTCAGCAAGATGAGGATTGTGTTTCAAGATTTCTAGAACAAAGGTCAGATGATTCTTCATTGTTGCTACATGTAAAGGAGTCTTACTGGGACATGTATATGAAACTCTATCAAGAAGCAATGAATCTTCTTGGAGTAATTCTTGCAGTGCTCTTTCATCTCCCTTCGCTGCAGCGTCGTAAAGCCTCTTTTCAGCCATCCCTGCAGGGCTTCCTTCCATCTCTCTCTGTCCCTTTTTCACACACAAGACATCCACAGAAGTCTTCTCCCCATGTATAAATCATGTTAGTTTGTGCGTGTCATTTGATTGACTTTGAAATATTCAGGGAAGACTTTGCAAGAAGACTTCCCCATAAGGTTTTATTAAGCGAAGTTACTCAGAAACCACATGAGGCTAACCAAATAATACGTTCAATCTGAAATTACTTGGTAATAACCCAAGGCAGTAAGGTACCGGTGGTGCCCAATTGCTCATACATAAAAACTGTCATAGTGGTTGATTTGATTCCTCCAACTTTGACAGAGCTAGGACTCTACTTTTTGTTTTCTGAACAGAAAGCGATTGACTCGACACTACCCTAGGTGTGACCACAGGAAGCACTTATGATTATTTTTTTATGACTAATTTCGTGTGTTAACGCATTTGACCTTGTGAACAAGCATATTATTTGGGATGAAAGTCCTCTTGTTAGGTGATAAGTAAGTTTCAGTTGAAGGTTAAAATCATATAATATGATTAATTGGAAGTTTGGACATTGCTGCATTTCTTTAACTTTCTGTATACTGTTTCAAAGGCCAAGAGGTGGACGTTGACTTTGAGGTGGACAAAAACTGATGAAAGTAATCTTGCATTTTGAGTTTTGGGCAAATTTTGAAGTTAATATTATGTTCCCTTGAGCTTACACTTCACATTACACAGTACACACTTACTGTTAATTTGATACACAACTAGAACTTACAACAGCTTCACATATGAAATTGCAAATTTGAACACAACTACAACATTTGGAAAAACTGAGGAAAAGAAAGAAAGAGGTTTTAAACAGAAACACTGTTCACAAGAAGTGCAGAACCTGCAACCATCCTCTTCCTCTTTAGTGTTTTTCTCAGCTTTCTAACCACCTTCACGATCAAACGAATCGTATGGCCAATGAGGAGGAGAGCCATCAAGGCAAGCCACAAAATTACCACGAATCCTATCACTGTCAAAACCGACTTTTCTGCCTGAGTGGGTGTCAACAGTATTATGGACGCAATATAACTAAGGGCGATTGCTGTGATTGCAATCCATGTGATCACCATAAGAATCCACATAAAAAATCTGCGCCTTAAAGGCAATCCACTCATCAGAAGTAATATGATGCTGAGAGATGCAACGAAGCTCGTTGTGTTGATAATGTAAAATCTAGTGTATCCGTGAGGATAGTTACGCGCCAGTACTGAAAAGCCAGCCTGATGAGGATCAGCCACTGGATTCCCTTGTGAGTCGGCTAAGTTATCGTCTTGCCAGACGCCACTAGGAGGGTTCACTCCAACTTGAAAAGCCATTGTGGCAATAAGTGAAGCCACAACCATCGGGGCACTTTTCTTTCTCTCGAGCCACTCATCCTGCTGCTTGAATGATCTCTCCCAGATATTCTTTTGATTTGTATTTAGTGGTGGTATACTAGTCTCTGAGGTTCCAAAACCTCCAGCGAGTCTAAGGGACTCTTCTATTTCTGAGTCTCTCAAATCCCTTCTGCTTTGGATCAAAACGCTGACTGCTGTCATCCCATTAAGATTCAGGGCATTCACTTCAAGTGAAGCCACAGTCAGCAAGAAGTTGATGGTCTGTTAAAGAGATTTTGGAACTTTAAATAACATGCATGAGAACAATTTACCATAAAAATAGAGCAGAAGATTTGTTATAAATGGACATCAGAGAATTTGGCATATTTACCTCAACTTGCTTATCGGACACAGCTAAATGCAGGGCAGTATTTCCATCGGCATCTTTAGAGTTTGTGAACTCGGGCTCATCTATTGTCTTCACAAGGAGCTTCAAAGCCTCCAGCTGGTAGTATTTGACACACAAATGAAGTATATTCTCTCCCCTATAAACCACCAGTTGGGCTGCATCAGGTTTGACTCGAAGCAACATCTTCACGACTTCAACCCGGCCTTTGAGCGCTGCTAGATGGAGTGGTGTTAGCCCGTTCCTGTCACGAGCCAGGCACGTCCGAAGATCATCCGACAAAAGGGCCCTGACTACATCAACATGGCCTTTAGCTGATGCCAAATGAAGCGGAGACGACTGCTGTGAATTCAGCTCACTTGTGAGCTGAGGTTTTATCCTTACGATTTCCTTTACAAAACCAGTGTGGCCTAACATCGCTGCCACATGCAAAGGAGTCTCAGAGAAACAGTTAACTAAAACTCTATCAAGAATTAGTGGATCCTCCTTTAGCAGCTTTTTCAATGAACTAACACTCCCCTTTGCTGCAGCTTCAAAGAGCTTAGTTTCCAGACTTTCCATCTCTTCTGATAGGACTCAATCAGCATTGTGCATATAAATCAATGTTCGTAGAGATTGCTTGTGATAACTACTATAGAAAGAATAATAATAAATGTACATATCTGTGCCTGAAAGTCAAATGCACGTATTTTTGATTTGGAAGAAGTAGCAACCTATTGGCTGATTACAAAATCAGATAAATATTCATGCAACTATTTTAATAGAAACTGGATTATCGACTCAGGCATGTTGGTTTTTTGATATATTTTTCTGGAGATAAAGCAAATAAATTAGCATCATCACCAAACTAGAACAAGAAGCAAGGAGTTGACTTAACAAACAATCGTTTTAAGTAAGAGAAATTACTCAGAAACCATCTGAATCCACACCAATTAATGTTCAACCTGAAATTGCTCGGTAATAACCTAAGGCTGTAAGATAAAATATGACATAAGTCAGTTTCACTTGAAGGTGGAAATGATATAATATTATCAATTTGAGGTAACACTACTGTATTTCTTTGCTTTTTCTATATATATTAGTCTCCAAAATTCCAGAACCTCCGGCACTTTTAAGGGACTCTTCGATTTCGAAGTCTCTCAAATCCGTTCTGTTTTGAATCAAAATGTACACTGCTGTCATCCCTTTAAGATTTCAGTGCATTCATATCAAGTGCAGCCACAGTCAGCAAGAAGTTGATGGTCTGTTAAAGATTTATTGAACCTTAAACAACATGATAGGAAATTATAACATAAACATAGTGCATAAGATCAGTTATAAAAAAGATTTTGGAACACCTCAACTTGCTCATCTGCCACAGCTAGATGCAGGACAGTATTTCCATCAGTATCTTTTGAGTTTGTGAATTCAGGTTCATCTATTGTCTTCACCAGTTGTTTCAAAGCCTCCAGCTGTAGTATTTGACGCACAAATGAAGTATATTCTCTCCCCTATGGACCGTCAGTTGGGCTGCTTCTAGTTTTGCTTGAAGCAACATCTTCATGACTTCAACGCGGCGTTTGAGTGCTGTTAGATGGAGGGGCATTAGCCTGTTTCTGTCACGAGCCAGGCACATTTGAGAATCGACTGATAAAAGGCCCCCGACTACATCAACATGGCCTTTAGCTGATGCCAAATGAAGAGGAGATGATTGCTGTGGGTTCAGCTCACTTGTAAGCTAAGGTTTTATCCTTATAATCTCCTTCACAAAATCAGTATGGCCCAACACTGCTGCCACATGCCAAGGAATCGCAGACAAACAGTTAACTGCAACTCTCTCAAGAATTACTGGATCCTCCTTTAGTAGCTTTCGCAATGAAGGGAGACTCCCATTTGCTGCAGCTTCAAAGAGCTTAATTTCAAGACTCTCCTTCTCTTCTGAGAGGATCCAATCAAAATTTTGCATTTATATGTAAATCAATGTTCCTTGAGATTGCTTCCTGGTAATGACTATGGAAAGAATAAGAATAAATATCTCTTATCTGAAAGTCAAGTGCAAGTAGTTTTGGTTTTGAACAAGTAGCAATCCATTGGCTGATCATTAAATTAGATGAATATTCATACGACTGTTTTAATAGAAACTAGATTATCACCATAATCTTGTTGGTTTTTTTATAGAATTTTTCTGGAGATGATGTAAATACATTCTCATTATCACCAACAAGAAGAAGAACGATGGGTTTGACTTAAATAACGGTAGGGATTAACCTTTTTCTTTTCCATGCACTTGGCTCATTGGGAATTATTTATGTTAGGGGCTAATAGACATTGAGATGATTTCCCAAGTTGAAAATGACAAATTTTGGGCCGGATGTAGAGTTATTTCCTGCCTGTTTAGCAGTTTTGAAATCTAAAGTCCAATAATGAACTAACTGCAGCAAACTAAATATGTTGAGATTGATCCAATGAGAAAAAGAATCAGGGGTTGTCAGTATTCGAAATCACTCATTGGTACGATTTTACAAGATATTATTAATTGTCAAGGCATAATATATATAAAGATTAATATTTCTCATGAAAAGTGAACTACAAGAATGTTAAAATGCCCTCTCAAATCAGGTTTATGTAGGATTTTTAACTTAATATTCAGAAATAGTGTGGATACTTCCTTTTATTCTATATGACTTCTTCTTTAAGAATGCTGAAACGTTCTTGTCCGAGCAACGCTGCTTCATGCAGAGGAGTTTCTCCAATAGTTGTAGCCACAATGCACCTGTGAGAATTAGAGGGTCTTATTGGATTAGATCAAGCATGGATTATACATTGCCTGGATAGCCCTTTTCCCATTGATTTTTTCTTGACTTTCTTGGAATAGTATTCTACAACTGCACCAGACTAATACCAACTTATTATTCTATTAAGTTTATTTTGATAATAAACTCGAATAATAGTCATCCTGATCTACCACAAGTAGACTCATGTACGTGGTCGCTAATGCTTGTGATCACGTGGAATTGGACTTGTATAGTTAAATATGAATGAACACACTTCAGTCTGTTGATCTGATAAACAACTAAGACTTAATTACAACAGCTTCACATATAAGTGACATGGTCGGTAAACACTGAAAACTGCACATTTAAACACCAATACTTTTCGCAAGAACTGCTGAACCTGCAACCATCCTTCTCCTCTTCAGTGTTTTTCTCAGCTTCATGACCAAACGGATCGTATGGCCAATCAGGAGTAGAGCCATCAAGCCGATCCACAAATCTACCGAGAATTCTATTACTTTGGGAAATAATTTTGCTTGCTTAGTGGGTGTCAACAGCTTTATTGATGCAGTATAAGTAAGTGCGATTGCTGTGATTGCAATCCATGTGATCACCATAAGAATCCACACGAAATATCTGCGCCTTAAGGGCAATCCACTCATCAGAAGTAATATGATGCTGAGAGAGGCAATGAAGCTTGTTGTGTTGATGATATAAAACATAGTATAACAAGCTGGATCATAAAGCGCCAGTACAGACAAGCCAGCCTGATGAGGATCAGCCTCAGGACTACTTTGTGAGTCGACTAATTTATCGTCTTGCCACACACCACGAGGAGGGTTAACTCCAACTTGAAAAGCCATTGTGGCAATAAGTGAAGCCACAACCATTAGTCCACTTCTCTTTCTCTCAAGCCACACATCTTTCTGCTTAAATTGCCTCTGCCAGATGTTCTTTTCATTGATATTTAGCGGTGCTATATTAATCTCCGAGGTTCCAAAACCTCCAGCGTTTTTAAGGGACTTTTCGATTTCTGAGTCTCTCAAATCCCTTCTGCTTTGAATCAACACGTCTACTGCTGTCATCCTATTAAGATTCAGGGCATTCACTTCAAGTGCAGCCACAGTAGTCAGCAAGAAGTTGATGGTCTGTTAAAGAGATTTTGAAACTTTAAATAACAGGCATGACAACAAATTCTACCATAAACATAGAGCAGCAGATCAGTTATAAGTGGACATCAGAGATTTTGGCATATTTACCTCAACTTGCTTATCAGCCACAGCTAAATGCAGGACAGTATTTCCATCAGCATCTTTAGAGTTTGTGAACTCGGGATCATCTATTGTCTTCACCAGGAGCTTCAAAGCCTCCAGCTGGTAGTATTTGACACACAAATGAAGTATATTCTCTCCCCGATGGACCACCAGTTGGGCTGCATCAGGTTTGGCTCGAAGCAAAATCTTCACGACTTCAACCCGGCCTTTGAGAACTGCTAGATGGAGTGGTGTTAGCCCGTTCCTGTCACGAGCCAGGCACGTCCAAAGATCAGCCGATAAAAGGGCCCTGACTACATCAACATGGCCTTTAGCTGATGCCAAATGAAGCGGAGATGACTGCCGTGAATTCAACTCACTTGTGAGCTCAGGTTTTATCCTTACGATTTCCTTTACAAAATCCGTATGGCCCAACATAGCTGCCACATGCAAAGGAGTCTCAGAGAATAAGTAAACTACAACTCTATCAAGAATTAGTGGATCCTCCTTTAGCAGCTTTTGCAATGAACTAACACTTCCTTTTGCTGCAGCTTCAAAGAGCTTAGTTTCAAGACTCTCCATCTCTTCTGATAGGATTCAATCAGCATTGTGCAATTATATATATATATATATATATAATTACCTGTCGGCGGGTCTGTGGTTCCAAGTCGTGGCCACTATTTCCACCATTCACCTGGAGACTGCCGGAATACATACGGTTGACTCATTTTCTTTGTCCTTTACTACTCTTTCAACCTCGTACTCCCATAATTTTATCACATTTGCTCTTTTATTTCCTTTATTCATTTACTCCACGATTGAATGTCCCAATGTCAGTTAAAGGTTAATATTCAACAGTGTCATATTATTACTTCAATGAAATCTTGAGAAGAAAAATCTCAATTTGAAAAAATAAAAATATTTAATATAGAATTGAGAAAGTCAACAACAAATAGTATGATATGGAATAGGAGAAATCGATACTTGAGGTATGAGAATACAATATAATATATTTTCAAATATTAAAATTTCAGTTCAAAATTCTAAGTAAAATATAATTTGAATTTGTGAAATAAGTCCGTTATAAATTTATTATTTTGTGATAAATTTATTTTACAAATTTGTTAGCATATGCTTTGTCACTAATTAGTTTTCTAACGAAAATAAAGTGTCACAAAACTAATTTTTGTGATGGAATTTTGTCGCGAATCGAAAAACCATATTTATAGTTATGAAATTCTTGACAAACTCTTCATATCAACATATATTCTTCATATCCATTACAAATATAATTATTAATATATATTTATATATTTTTAAAAGTTATTAGTAATCCATCAAAAATCCATTACAATTGTCTTCAAAGTTTGACGGAATCCTCTTTGTTACAATTTTTTCGTTAATGAAGAGATGTTTTCTTATAGTAATTACTTCAATTATCAAAATACTTTTCAATACTAACTAATTACAATTTTATCATTTGTAAAGATTTATAATTTTGATAAAAGTAGTACAAACTCGATAGCTTGAAAAGCTTACCTGTGGAATATCTGTCATTTATCTATTTACCAGAATGAGCTCTCAACTTGAAAATAATCCATTCTCCTCTACTATTAGGGAATGGCAAAAGAATTAATCCTAGAAGAATCACAAGATAAGAGCAGAGCTAAAAATGATATGATAATTAATTCTCAAAATCCATATGAATTAGAAATCCAATCATGGTGGAGAGCCGTCAAGTTATCTGCAGGGCCTGAAAATCCACTAGTCCAAGAAAATGAACAGTGTGAGGCTAGGAATTGTATGAGGCCATTCAGACTAGGATTTTTCGAATAATTATATTGTGTGTTAAAAAAAATCGTATTGTGTGACTAAAGTATGTCTTAAATAATTGTACCAAGAAAAGGAGATAGACGTCTTATCTTGTTCTCTATTAATTGTACCAAGATAAGGAGATAGACTTCTTATCTTATTCTCTATTAATTTTAATTGGCTATTGTAGATTCCTTATCTGAATTCTATTGGTTGTCTAGATTATAGCCAATCATTATAGTGTTTCTTTCTTCTCTATATAAGGAGAAGGTTATTGTATCAAAAGAGCAGAACGCAGAGTCAAATAAATGAATATAAGTCTTGTTTTTCTTATATCCTATATAAATCCCTTATCTTCTTATTTCCTCTAAGCTTCCATAAAAGTTTATTGATTTAATATGCTCTGTAGTTGCCTTTTTATAGGATCCTCTGCATTAGAAAAAATTATAATAGCAGCATTAACTTGTCACCTAACTAGTGCCAACACTTGTGAACATTATAGAATAAGAATGTTGCAAAAGACTATTATTAAGATTTTAAACCTTTATTATTAGGAATGTCAATGGGATGGGACCATCGCGAGGCCAAATGCTCCCCATCCCCGCCTCTCCACGGGGAGATAGATACCCATGGGTATCCACTGGTTTTTGATAAAAATTATACAAAAATCATAAATAAAAAAATTAATACTAAAATTCATAAAAAATTTCAGTAATTTAAATAATTCTCAAAACTAAAAAATTATCAAATATAACATACCAAATTTAATTATCCATTACAATACAAATATTAAAAGATATAAAATGCATAAATATATCAATAGAATTTCACAATTCTTCCAAAGAATTCTCCATTTAATGTGGTTCTTATAAAAATATATATAATTTATTAGAAAGAAAAATTATTTTTAACAATCACATATATTTTAATATTACTTTAAAAATATATAATATTAAATTAATAAATAAATTAATTTCTAACAAATAGCGGGTACTTGCAGGGACGAGGACTATGATCCCCATTATTGCCCCATTTAACAATCGGGGGTCAATTTTGACCTCATCCCCATTTTCGTGGGAAAAAATTTCTTTCCATATCTACTCCATAGAGGGAAATTCTCTCCGGATACCCACGGTGATGAATAATTTTGACACCCTTATTCATTATTCTGAAGCAGCGTGGAAATTGACTTACTTTTGCCTCCAAAAGTTGTAGCAAAATTTGCCTCTGCCAAGAAACTTAAGAGGGCCTTCTTGAGTTAGCTCAAGCAAGGATTCTAGATTGCCTTTTTGTCGCTTTCTACAGCCCCTTTTCCAGGGCTTTTATCTTGACTTTATGGGAGTAGAATTCTACAATTACACCATATAAGTCCATCTTATTATTTTGTTAATTATTTAGAGAATGTTATGGGCCACAAGCGACCTTCAATGTCAAAATAAAGCAAAAATGCTCTTTTGTCATTAAGAAATGCACAAAGAAATCTAAATTGAGGCATGCATTTTGGCTAGTTAGGGACCATTCTAAAAAATACGCTCGCATATAAGACTGCGAGTCTCAGCAAACATGAACATTGTAAAAAGGCAAATGCGCATAAAATTGTGATGCATTTAAATATTTATGTTAGTAATTTTATGGATCAAAATGAGCAATGCATCATAAAAAATACTCAAGGTGCACAATAATGGGTTGAAAGTTGAGTAAAACTTTTGACACCTTGATGGACAAAAATGAACTTCCAACACAAACTCTTTGTTTGATAGAATAAATGTAGGGAAGGGTGGATTAGCGTAGCAACCCTCCCTAAGGGTTACTACATGAGTCTCTGTCCGCTGTGGAATGTTCAATTTGAGCTATAGCATGAGTCTCTATTCGTTGTGGAATGTTCAGTTTGAGCCATAGCTATTATTCAAAGAGCGAGCCCATCAAAACCCTCCCTGAGCGTTATTATAGGAGTCTCTATCTGCTGTAGAATGTCCGATTTGAGCCATAACTATTGTTCAAAGAGCGAGCCAGCACCACAGAAGTAACTGGTTTACAGACTACTACCACAAGCAAGTTCGAACTTGTGACCTCCTTATTGGAAGTAATGAGTCATATCCAACTAAGATACCACCTCAGTGGTAACTTTTGACGCCAAACTCAAATAATAGTTATTAGGGCTGTCAACGAGTCAGATTTGGATCGAATCTGTCATATCCGTATCCGAATTCGATTATTAAAATTCATATCCGAAATCCGTTCCGATATCATATAGGATCTTTGTTAGTGAGTACCACATCCAAATTCAATGGATATCCAAAATTCGATAAAAAAATCGACTCGATTTAATATTTTTTTTCTTTTTTCTTTTTCTTTCTGTTGGATTGTATAAAAATATTGTATTTATAAAGTAAATTTACTGAATATTTGAATTTTTAATAATTTTTTATTATATATTAGTTCAAAAGTTAAACATTTGAATACTAAACCCCTATTTCATATTATATTAATGTATAGATAAAATATTATACATTATTACATTTGATATTTTATCAGTATCCCTCTTATTTTTAAAGTCAAAGACTCAATATTAATAGCATAATATAGACATTAATATATGTATTAAGTCAATATAATATATAAATTTTATTTTAAAATTTTTAGTAATATTATATATAAAAGTATTAATTTAATAAAAAATTATTAAAGTTCGGATTCAAATTTTTAATGGATCATATTGTTTAATTCCATATTCAATCTACTTATTTTGAATTATGAATATTTATTATCATATATGATCCATTATATATTTTATTCGAATAAATATTTCAAAATTCGAATCCACTTCAAATTGTAATTTGATTCATTGATGGCCATAATACTTATCTTGATCTACAATCTACAAAAGTCTTGGGCTTATTCGCCCATTCTGGAATTGAACTTGTATAGCTGTTGAATGTGTACCAAATTCCCAACCCACGTAAAGTTTTGCTTGGCGATGCATTAAATGATTAAATCACTCTTGGATCGCACAGGATCCATCTTTTCCGACTCTTTTTCCTTTGTTGGATTGGGTGTTTGGGCTTTTATTTTTCCAGGGCTACATCCATTTCAGAAAAGCTTCTTCTAGTCTCATATTATGGGGGACACCAAGATGTTATAGATTTCAAAAAGAAAATCAGAATAATAAATTCAGATTAAACACAAATACTATGAGCTCGTTTGTTTAGTATGTTTGAATTAGACATGATACATATGACTAGAATAAACAGTATGTTATTGTATATCCTATTTAATGTTTGTTTGTATATTTTAAATAACTTGATATCCAATTCTGATTGTTTGCTTGATATGATTATTCCATTTGACAAATTATAATTTATTTTCAATTTAAATTGAAAAATATATCACACCTTAACGTCTTGATACACAAGCCAAGTTTGACCTTAAATGCATGTTGTGCTCTAACTGTATCAAAGACTTCTAAAAATAAACCAAACATTGAAATTGAGTTGGATTATGTATATATCCTGCAATATTAAAGAAGCAAATGAGTTCTATATACAATAGTGATGATAAGTTCAATAAAACTTCAAAATTGAATTTCAACACAATTGTAATTATTTGAAAGCTTGAAAGAATATTACAAAATTCTATTGGGGTTCTACAAGTTTTTACTAACCTAATCTGAATTTAAAAATTCAATCTTGAACTCAAACAAAAGAAAATATATGCCTAGAGAATCGAAACTGGTCTAATATTTTTCTTTAAAGTCAAATCTTGATGTGAATTAGTATGGATGTTATTGCCTGTTAGATAAAACTCCATTTTTTTGTTCGGTAATTGGCACGTTGCACCCTGAAAACACATTTAATAAGCACTTTGCATCCGCGAAATATAAAAATGGCATAATACACCCTAAAAATATATATTTCTTTTGGTATGTTGCACCCCAAAGTAATTTTCTATCAAGATAACTCAATTTAAACGGAGGCAAAAATGTCCAAACACTTTTTAGACAACTTTCTTACCACCATTTAATAAGGTAATTGTAGAATTTTATGTAGAAAGTCAAAACTTCTATATAAGTCCAAAAAATAAAAGGAAAATAAAGATATATGAGAAACAATGGAACGACCAAACTCATGCTATCAATTAACATATCTAAAAAAAATTGGAAAAAAAAAATCATGCCATCATTTAATCACTTTTATTTTCCTTTTTTTTTTTTTAATAAAACTCAATTTCAAGTTTTTTTTTCCTTATTATTATTGTCATTATTTTTCAATTCAAAATTAGTACTTTAAAATGGCACAGAGAACACTATTTCTTACCAAAAGATAATTTCAATAAAAGAATTGCAAGGAAAAAAATTTCTTACCATAATCAAAAGGCTGAAGACTATTCCTCAATTTCCACACCATGGCTCTAATGATAATTGAAATTTAAGGCTAATTTTATGATATTTTGAGTTTTGAGATGGTGATTGAATGGTTATGACTAAAATCCTATGTGAATTTGGGGATGAACAAGTCTCTTTATTTCTTTTTTACACAGGTCAATTTTTTGGAAGAAAAATGAAGTAAATTTCGAAAGTTTAAGTGAGAGATTAACCTTAAAAGATGTTTGTACATTTTTGCCTCAGCTTAAATTGAACTATTTTGACAAAAAATCACTTTTGGGTGCAATTTGCCAAAGGAAATATATTTTCAGGGTGCGTTCTGCCATTTTTGTATTATGAGGGTGTAAAATGGCTTTTAAATGTGTTTTTAGGGTGCAAAGTGTCAATTACCCTTTTTTGTCTCTAAAATATCAAATTAGTTCAGGCCTTGTTTGGATGTAGGTTTTGTAGACATTCTTAAAAACCAATGTACAGTGTTGTCTCAGAGACAAAACCTAAGATGCATAGTACCAAATACCAATCTCTCTCCTCTATCTCATCTGAGATGCACAGTACCAATGCAGAGTATTGGATGTACGTTTTGTAATTCATTTTTAATTTATTATACTTATTATCTAATTATATTTTTTTAAGTATTTAAATTTTATAATAAAATATTAACATATAAAATTAATAATGAATACCACAGTTTAATTTCGGACGATACGCAATTTTGCAATTTTCTTTCGTCATAAAAAATAATAAATTTTAAATTAACTGGATTAATTGAAAATTTGTGAAATTTAGTGATTGAAAATATCAGGACATTCTACCATATTAGCGAACGAATATATATATATATAATATTTTAAAATTAATAAGAAAATCTATGTATTAAATTATAATTTAATTCGGCCAAATAATTTTTTTGTAAAATTAAATTAACAAACAAAGAAAAAAAAATTAATGGCACTTATTTTGGACAACACCCAATTTTCCGCATTATTTTTGGAATTATATTTTATAATTTTTTTTATTTTATTATATTTATTAGTTTATTTTTTTATCTATTAAAATTCCAAACAAAACCAAAAATCAAAACTCACAAAATAATAACCATATCTCATATAATTCTCTCGAACATATTTTAAAAACAACCTCACAACATCAAATCACATCAACCCATTATATAATTATAATCATTACACTTTATCTCATAATTAATCACAACTTTATCTCTCATTCTCATATCTTTCAAACAACAAAATATTTTCAGAATCTTTAAAACACAAAAATATGAGCACAGCCTTACAAGCAATCGCAACTTATATGTTTAAATGCTAGACTCATTATAATAATTAAAAATGCAGTAGGGAAAAAAAAAAAAGAGTAATGGAGGATCAAAATTTCAAAATCCAAGGGGCCATATAAAAAAGTACAAATAAAAAGGGTGTTCCTGCCCACAAAGATCTCTTTGTTCCTCATCATGAGTGATCCACAATTTATAACAAAATAAAGCAGCCAACAGCGAGCAGAGAAGTTTGATATGGAAGGATTTTCAAAAGACTAAAATGCCCTTCACTTTAGCCAATTTCCTAAAAACACCCTAGGATCTGCGTCTTTTGCAAGTGGGTCGACCCGCCATTCGACCTGTATCCATAACCCGAAGAGATCTTAACCCTACATCACTACCACATATACGTTTGGAAAGGAGGACACCTGCCCCTAACAGTGGCTTGCCAGCTGAACCATCACTTATAAATACCTCCTCATTTATTGTCAAAAGCTCAATTAATAACATCTAATACCCACCTGAATATAGAGTATCCCTACCTCACAACCTGTAGACCCCACACTGAAATTTATCCCTTAACCCAGTAAATGCTCATCCAAGCTCCCATCCTTGGCCGACCTCTCGACCAACAATAAACATATCGGTTGTCGTTTCCAGCAACATCAAAGTTTTTAGATTTTGTTGAGGAGGAAGATTAGAAATTGAAAGTGGCAAAGATGAGTTTAAGTGCTGCAGAGGATGATTCAGCATCAGATATCCATCTTCCTGCTGATATAAATTGGGAGATGCTTGACAAATCCAAGTTCTTCTTCCTTGGTGCTGCACTATTTTAAACTGTGTTCGAGACGCTTTACTCGATTGTTGTGTTGAAAACAAGACAGCAAGTGATGTTGAATGCGATTCCATGTTTCAAAATGGCGGCATCCATTTTCAGGAGCGAGGGAGGCATCCATTTTCAGGAGCGAGGGATATCGGGCCTTTTACTCTGGTTTTGGTACATCTCTTATGGGAACTCTCCCGGCTCGTGCCCTATACATGGATGCACTTGAAGTTACCAAGAGTAATATAGGCAATGTTGCTAGTGGTCAGCTATAGGATTGTCCGGGGGACCATAGATCTTCTACACTTAATTATCTAGATATATACTGCGATTAATTTTTCATGCCTATAACATGTTTCTTCCCATCAAACATCAACACGTTGATAACTAGAAGTGAAGATTGACTATACAGCCAAAATAAAAAAACAAAAAGTTAAATTCAATATTTAGTAGAATATTCACATCAATTAGAGAGAAACAAGAAAACCCCAAGAACTGTAACAATAATCCTCCCAAACAATCTCAAAAGAAAAGAAAAAACATGAGCACAGAAAAAACGTGGAGAAAAGGAAACTTGTGATTCAAGAAAACATGGATAAAATCCTAAAACAAAACCCTAGTGATCTGTCCATGAC
Organism: Jacaranda mimosifolia; assembly: GCA_018894105.1. Classification (NCBI taxonomy): domain Eukaryota; kingdom Viridiplantae; phylum Streptophyta; class Magnoliopsida; order Lamiales; family Bignoniaceae; genus Jacaranda; species Jacaranda mimosifolia. Next base: position 1,212,487 of record CM032127.1, read on the forward strand.
TATCTTTAAATGAAAATCTTTATTTTATATTTGAATCAAGAAAATTAGAGGGGAAAAAATGGGGAAAAAAAAAAGGGAGAGAGAAAAAAACTCAAAGATGCAAAAACTAAAACATAAAGACAAGTTATCATTTGGAATATGAAAAAAAAATTCATTAATATTTTCTTAACTAAAATTCAAGATCCAAACATAGGGTTTAGATTATTTTTTCTGAAAAAAAAAAAAAAACAAAAAGAAGAATGAGAGAATCAACATTACCTGGAACCAGGCCCCCATAGGTTCAGTTTCATCAGGACTGTCCTCCAGTGAGATTTCACCACCATCAAACTTAGACTTGTGGTTTTCTTGAGAGGGAGCCACCACCATTATGGCGTCTCGTTTTTGTTCAGCCACTTGACTGGTTGATCAGTTTGAGTGTCGGTGGAGTTGCATAGTTGGGGTCTAAGAATTTTAATTTTCTGATCATTTCTGAATCTGTTGTGCCTGCTGGACTTTGTTCTAAAATAGCCAATGCTGTTTGTCCCTTGGAGTTCTTTGCATTCACATCTATGTTGGTGTTTTCTACCAAATACCTGAACATGACCTTTCATGGCTGCAAGATGGAGAGGATTCCTTCCTTGATAGTCACGAGACAGGCACATATCAGGTGCAGCTGTAGCAGTTCTCTCACAATTTCCACATAACCTTTAGCTGATGCTATGTGGAGGGCTGATGATTGTTGGGAGTCTAATTCTTCAACAAGATGAGGATTGTGATTCAAGATTTCTAGAACAAAGGCCAGCTGATTCTTCATTGTTGCTACATGTAAAGGAGTCTTATTGGGACATGTACATGAAACTCTATCAAGAAGCAATGGATCTTCTTGGAGTAATTCTTGCAGAGCCCTCTGATCCCCCTTTGCTGCAGCGTCATAAAGCCTCTTCTCAGTCGCCCCTGCAGGGCTTCTTTGCATCTCTTTCTGTCCCTTTTTCACACACAAGACATCCACAGAAGTCTTTCAATTCCCCATGTATAAATCATGTTAGTTTGTGAATGTCATTTGATTGACTTTGAAATATTCAGGGAAGGCTTTGCAAGTAGACTTCCCCATGAGGTTTTATTAAGCGAAGTTACTCAGAAACCACCTGAGGCTAACACCAAATAATATGTTCAATCTGAAATTACTTGGTAATAACCCAAGGCAGTAAGGTACTAGTGGTGCTTAGTTGCTCATATATACAAACTGTCATAGTGGCTCAATTTTTTACTCCAACTTTGACACAACTACCTTTTGTTTTGGGAACAGAAAGCGAATGGCTCGACACTACCCTAAGTGTGACCACAGGAAGCATTTATGATTTTTTATGACTAATTTCGTGTGTTAATGCATTTGACCTTGTGAACAAGCATTATTTGGGGTGAAAGTCCTCTTGTTAGGTGATAAGTAAGTTTCAGTTGAAGGTTAAAATCATATAATATGATTAATTGGAAGTTTGGACATTGCTGCATTTCTTTAACTTTCTGTATACTGTTTCAAAGGCCAAGAGGTGGACGTTGACTTTGAGGTGGAGAAAAACTGAGGAAAGTAATCTTGCATTTTGAGTTTTGGGCAAATTTTGAAGTTAATATTATGTTCCCTTGAGCTTACACTTCACATTACACAGTACACACTTACTGTTAATCTGATACACAACTAGGACTTACAACAGCTTCACATATGGAATTGCAAATTTGAACACAACTACAACATTTGGAAAAAATGAGGGAAAGAAAGAAAGAGGTTTTAAACAGCAACACTGTTTGCAAGAAGTGCTGAACCTGCAACCATCCTCTTCCTCCTTAGTGTTTTTCTCAGCTTTCTAACCACCTTCACGATCAAACGAATCGTATGGCCAATCAGGAGGAGAGCCATCAATGCAAGCCACAAAATTACCACGAATCCTATCACAGTCAAAACCGACTTTTCTGCCTGAGTGGGTGTCAACAGTATTATGGACGCAATATAACTAAGGGCGATTGCTGTGATTGCAATCCATGTGATCACCATAAGAATCCACATAAAAAATCTGCGCCTTAAAGGCAATCCACTCATCAAAAGTAATATGATGCTGAGAGATGCAACGAAGCTCGTTGTGTTGATAATGTAAAATCTAGTGTATCCGTGAGGATAGTTACGCGCCAGTACTGAAAAGCCAGCCTGATGAGGATCAGCCACTGGATTCCCTTGTGAGTCGGCTAAGTTATCGTCTTGCCAGACACCACTGGGAGGGTTCACTCCAACTTGAAAAGCCATTGTGGCAATGAGTGAAGCCACAACCATCAGGGCACTTTTCTTTCTCTCGAGCCACTCATCCTGCTGCTTGAATGACCTCTCCCACATATTCTTTTGATTTGTATTTAGCGGTGTTATATTAGTCTCTGAGGTTCCAAAACCTCCAGCGCGTCTAAGGGACTCTTCTATTTCTGAGTCTCTCAAATCCCTTCTGCTTTGGATCAAAACGCTGACTGCTGTCATCCCATTAAGATTCGGGGCATTCACTTCAAGTGCAGCCACGGTCAGCAAGAAGTTGATGGTCTGTTAAAGAGATTTTGGAACTTTAAGTAACATGCATGAGAGCAATTTACCATAAAAATAGAGCAGAAGATCAGTTACAAATGGACATCAGAGAATTTGGCATATTCACCTCAACTTGCTTATCGGACACAGCTAAATGCAGGGCAGTATTTCCATCGGCATCTTTAGAGTTTGTGAACTCGGGCTCATCTATTGTCTTCACAAGGAGCTTCAAAGCCTCCAGCTGGTAGTATTTGACACACAAATGAAGTATATTCTCTCCCCTATGGACCACCAGTTGGGCTGCATCAGGTTTGGCTCGAAGCAACATCTTCACGACTTCAACCCGGCCTTTGAGCGCTGCTAGATGGAGTGGTGTTAGCCCGTTCCTGTCACGAGCCAGGCACGTCCGAAGATCAGCCGACAAAAGGGCCCTGACTACATCAACATGGCCTTTAGCTGATGCCAAATGAAGCGGAGACGACTGCTGTGAATTCAGCTCACTTGTGAGCTGAGGTTTTATCCTTACGATTTCCTTCACAAAACCAGTGTGGCCTAACATTGCTGCCACATGCAAAGGAGTCTCAGAGAAACAGTTAACTAAAACTCTATCAAGAATTAGTGGATCCTCCTTTAGCAGCTTTTTCAATGAACTAACACTCCCCTTTGCTGCAGCTTCAAAGAGCTTAGTTTCCAGACTTTCCATCTCTTCTGATAGGACTCAATCAGCATTGTGCATATAAATCAATGTTCGTAGAGATTGCTTGTGATAACTACTATAGAAAGAATAATAATAAATGTACATATCTGTGCCTGAAAGTCAAATGCACGTATTTTTGATTTGGAAGAAGTAGCAACCTATTCGCTGATTACAAAATCAGATAAATATTCATGCAACTATTTTAATAGAAACTGGATTATCGACTCAGGCATGTTGGTTTTTTGATATATTTTTCTGGAGATAAAGCAAATAAATTAGCATCATCACCAAACTAGAACAAGAAGCAAGGAGTTGACTTAAAAAACAATCGTTTTAAGTAAGAGAAATTACTCAGAAACCATCTGAATCCACACCAATTAATGTTCAACCTGAAATTGCTCGGTAATAACCTAAGGCTGTAAGATAAAATATGACATAAGTCAGTTTCACTTGAAGGTGGAAATGATATAATATTATCAATTTGAGGTAACACTACTGTATTTCTTTGCTTTTTCTATATATATTAGTCTCCAAAATTCCAGAACCTCCAGCACTTTTAAGGGACTCTTCGATTTCGAAGTCTCTCAAATCCGTTCTGTTTTGAATCAAAATGTACACTGCTGTCATCCCTTTAAGATTCAGTGCATTCACATCAAGTGCAGCCATAGTCAGCAAGAAGTTGATGGTCTGTTAAAGATTTATTGAACCTTAAACAACATGATAGCAAATTATAACATAAACATAGTGCATAAGATCAGTTATAAAAAAGATTTTGGAACACCTCAATTTGCTTATCTGCCACAGCTAGATGCAGGACAGTATTTCCATCAGTATCTTTAGAGTTTGTGAATTCAGGTTCATCTATTGTCTTCACCAGTTGTTTCAAAGCCTCCAGATGTAGTATTTGACGCACAAATGAAGTATATTCTCTCCCCTATGGACCGTCAGTTGGGCTGCTTCTAGTTTTGCTTGAAGCAACATCTTCATGACTTCAACGCGGCATTTAAGTGCTGTTAGATGGAGGGGCATTAGCCTGTTTCTGTCACGAGCCAGGCACATTTGAGAATCGACTGATAAAAGGCCCCTGACTACATCAACATGGCCTTTAGCTGATGCCAAATGAAGAGGAGATGATTGCTGTGTGTTCAGCTCACTTGTAAGCTAAGGTTTTATCCTTATAATCTCCTTCACAAAATCAGTATGGCTTAACACTGCTGCCACACTACATCAACATGGCCTTTAGCTGATGCCAAATGAAGAGGAGATGATTGCTGTGTGTTCAGCTCACTTGTAAGCTAAGGTTTTATCCTTATAATCTCCTTCACAAAATCAGTATGGCTTAACACTGCTGCCACATGCCAAGGAATCTCAGACAAACAGTTAACTGTAACACTCTCAAGAATTAGTGGATCCTCCTTTAGTAGCTTTTGCAATGAAGTGAGACTCCCTTTTGCTGCAGCTATAATGAGCTTAGTTTCAAGACTCTCCATCTCTTCTGATAGGATCCAATCAAAATTATGCATTTATATGTAAATCAATGTTCCTTGAGATTTCTTCCAGGTAATGACTATGGAAAGAATTAGAATAAATATCTCTGTCTGAAAGTCAAGTGCAAGTAGTTTTGGTTTTGAACAAGTAGCAATCCACTGGCTGATCATGAAATTAGATGAATATTCATACAACTGTTTTAACAGAAACCAGATTATCACCAAAATCATGTTGGTTTCTTGATAGAATTTTTCTGGAGATGATGTAAATACATTCTCATTATCACCAACAAGAAGAAGAGCGATGGGTTTGACTTAACTAACGGTGGGGATTAACCTTTTTCTTTTTCATGCACTTGGCTCATGGGGAATTATTTATGTTAGGGGCTAATAGACTTTGAGATGATTTCCCAAGTTAATAATGACAAATTTTGGGCCGGATGTAGAGTTATTTCCTGCCTCTTTAGCAGTTTTGAAATCTATGAAGTCCAATAATGAACTAACTGCAGCAAACTAAATATGTTGAGATTGATCCAATGAGAAAAAGAATCAGGGGTTGTCAGTATTCGAAATCGCTCATTGGTACGATTTTACAAGATATTATTAATTGTCGAGGCATAATATATATAAAGATTAATATTTCTCATGAAAAGTGAACTGCAAAAATGTTAAAAATGCCCTCTGAAATCAGGTCTGTAGGATTTTTAACTTAGTATTCAGAAATAGTGTGGATACTTCCTTTTATTCTATATGACTTCCTCTTTAAGAATGCTGAAACATTCTTGTCCCAGCAACACTGCTTCATGCAGAGGAGTTTCTTCAAAAGTTGCAGCCATAATGCCCCTGTAAGAATTAGAGGGTCTTATTGGATTAGATCAAGCATGGATTCTACCTTGCCTGGACAGCCCTTTTCCCGTTGTTTTCTTCTTGACTTTCTTGGAATAGTATTCTACAACTGCACCAAACTAATACCAACTTATTATTCTATTAAGTTTATTTTGATAATAAACTCGAATAATAGTCATCGTGATCTAGACTCATGTGGTCATGGTCACTAATGCTTGTGATCACGTGGAATTGGACTTGTATAGTTAAATATGAATGAACACACCTCAGTCTGTTGATCTGATAAACAACTAGGACTTAATTGCAACAGCTTCGCATATAAGTGACATGGTTGGTAAACACTGAAAACTGCACATTTAAACACCAATACTTTTCGCAAAAACTGCTGAACCTGCAACCATCCTTCTCCTCTTCAGTGTTTTTCTCAGCTTCATGACCAAACGGATCGTATGACCAATCAGGAGTAGAGCCATCAAGCCGATCCACAAATCTACCGAGAATTCTATAACTTTGGGAAATAATTTTGCTTGCTTAGTGGGTGTCAACAGCTTTATTGATGCAGTATAAGTAAGTGCGATTGCTGTGATTGCAATCCATGTGATCACCATAAGAATCCACACGAAATATCTGCGCCTCAAGGGCAATCCACTCATCAGAAGTAATATGATGCTGAGAGAGGCAATGAAGCTTGTTGTATTGATGATATAAAACATAGTATAACAAGCTGGATCATAAAGCGCCAGTACAGACAAGCCAGCCTGATGAGGATCAGCCTCAGGACTACCTTGTGAGTCGACTAATTTATCGTCTTGCCACACACCACGAGGAGGGTTAACTCCAACTTGAAAAGCCATTGTGGCAATAAGTGAAGCCACAACCATTAGTCCACTTCTCTTTCTCTCAAGCCACACATCTTGCTGCTTAAATTGCCTCTGCCGGATGTTCTTTTGATTGATATTTAGCTGTACTATATTAGTCTCCGAGGTTCCAAAACCTCCAGCGCTTTTAAGGGACTTTTTGATTTCTGAGTCTCTCAAATCCCTTCTGCTTTGAATCAAAACATCGACTGCTGTCATCCTATTAAGATTCAGGGCATTCACTTCAAGTGTAGCCACAGTCAGCAAGAAGTTGATGGTCTGTTAAAGAGATTTTTTAACTTTAAATAACACGACAACAAATTTTAACATAAAGATATAGCAGAAAACGAGTTATAAATGGTAGATTCTGGCAGATTTACCTCAACTTGCTTATCAGCCACAGCCAAATGCAGGACAGTATTTCCATCAGCATCTCTAGAGTTTGTGAACTCAGGCTCATCTATTGTCTTCACCAGGAACTTCAAAATCTCCAGCTGATAGTATTTGACACACAAATGAAGTATATTCTCTCCCCTATAGACCACCAGTTGGGCTGCATCAGGTTTGGCTCGAAGCAACATCTTCACGACTTCAACCCCGCCTTTGAGCGCTGCCACATGGAGTGGTGTTAGCCCGTTCCTGTCACGAGCCAGGCACGTCTGAGGATCAGCCGATATAAGGGCCCTGACTACTTCAACATGGCCTTTAGCTGATGCCAAATGAAGCGGAGATGACTGCCGTGAATTCAACTCACTTGTGAGCTCAGGTTTTATCCCTATGATTTCCTTTACAAAGTCCGTATGGCCCAACATAGCTGCCACATGCAAAGGAGTCTCAGAGAATAAGTAAACTACAACTCTATCAAGAATTAGTGGATCCTCCTTTAGCAGCTTTTTCAATGAACTAACACTTCCTTTTGCTGCAGCTTCAAAGAGCTTAGTTTCAAGACTCTCCATCTCTTCTGATAGGACTCAATCAGCATTGTGCAATTATATACATATAATTTCGTGTCGGTGGGTCTCTGGTTCCATGTCGTGGCCACTATTTCCACCTTTCAACTGGAGACTGCCGGAATACATACGGCAGACTCATTTTCATAGTCCTTTACTACTCCTTCAACCTCGTACTCCCATAATTTTATCACATTTGCTCTTTAATTTCCTTTATTTATTCACTCCACGATTGAATGTCGCAATGTCAATTAAAGATTAATATTCAACAGTGTCATATTATTACTTCAATGAAATCTTGAGAAGAAAATTCTCAATTTTTAAGAATAAAAATATTTAATATAGGATTGAGAAAGTCAACAACAAATAGTATGATATGGAATCGGAGAAATCGATACTTGAGGTGTGAGAATACAATATAATATATTTTCAAATAGTAAAGCCAAAATTTCAGTACAAAATATGAACGTTCAAAATTCTAAGTAAAATATAATTTGAATTTGTGAAATAAGTCCTTATAAATTTAATAATTTATTATTTTGTGATAAAATTTATTTTACAAATTTCTCAGTATATTCTTTGTCACTAATTAGTTTTCTAACGAAAATAAAATGTCACAAAACTAATTTTGTCATGAAATTTTTTTCACGAATCGAAAAATCATATTTATAGTTATGAAATTCATGACAAACTCTTTATATCAACATATATTCTTCGTATCCATTACAAATATAATTATTAATATATATTTTTTTAAATTTATTGGTAATCTATCAAAAATCCATTACAATTGTCTTCAAAGTGTGACGGAATCCTCTTTGTTACAATTTTTTTATTGATGAAGAGTTATTTTCTTATAGTAATTACTTCTATAATCAAAATACTTTTCAATAGTAACTAATTATAATTTTATCATTTGTAAAGATTTATCAACTCCAAGATAATCCATTCTTCTCTACTATTAGGGAATGGCAAAAGAATTAATCCTAGAACAATCACAAGATAGGAACAAAGCTAAAAATGATATGGTAATTAATTCTCAAGATCCATATGAATTAGAAATCCAATCATGGTGGAGAGCCGGCGGGTTATCTGCAGAGCCTGAAAATCCGTTGGTCCAAGAAAATGAGCAGTGTGAGGCTAGGAATTGTATAAGGCCAATTAGACTAGGATTTTTTGAATAATTGTGTTGTGTGTCAAAAATAATTATACTGTATGACTAAAGTGTGTCTTAAATAATTGTACCAAAAAAAGGAGATAGACTTCCTATCTTGTTCTCTATTAATCGTACCAAGATAAGGAGGTCAACTTCTTATCTTGTTCTCTATTAATTGTACCAAGAAAATTCTAATTGGCTATTGTAAATTCCTTATCTGAATTCTATTGGTTGTCTAGATTATAGCCAATTATTATAGTGTTTCTTTCTATTCTATATAAGGAGGAGGTTGCTGTATAAAAAGAGCAAAACGTATAGTCAAATAAATAAATATAAGTCTTATTTTTCTTATATCCTATCTAAATCCCTTATCTACTTATTTCCTCTAAACTTCCATAAAAGTATATTGATTTAATATGCTTTGTAGTTGCCTTTTTATAGGATCCTCTACATTAGAAAAAAATTATAATAGCAGCATTGGCTTATCACCTAATTAGTGCCCACCACTTGTGAACATTACAAAATAAGAATGTTGCAAAAGACCATTATTAAGATTTTTAACTTTTATTATTAGGAATGTTAATGTGGTGGGATCATCGCGAAACCAAATGCTCCCCATCCCCGTCTCCCCGTTGGGAGATAGATACCCAAGGTATCCACTGGTTTTGATAAAAATTATAAATAAAAAATTAATACTAAAATTTATAAAAAATTTCAATAATTTAAATAATTCTCAAAATTAAAAAATTATCATCTATAAAACACAACAAATTTAATTATTCATTACAATAAAAATATTAAAAGATATAAAATACATAAATATATCAATAGAATTTCACAATTCTACCAAAGAATTCTCCATTTAATGTGGTTCTTATAAAAATATATATAATTTATTAGAAGAAATAATTATTTTTAACAATTACATATATTTTAATATTACTTTAAAAATATATAATATTAAATTAATTAATTTCTAACAAATCGTGGGTACCATAGGGACGAGGACTATGATCCCAATCGCCGCCCCATTTTACAATCAAGGTCAATTGTGATCTCATCTCCATTTTCACGGGAAAAAAATTTCTCCCCATATTTACTCTATTGCGGAAAATTCTCTATGGATATCCATGCGGATCAATAATTTTGACACCCTTAGTCATTATTTTGAAGCAGCGTAGAAATTGACTTATTTTTGTTTCCAAAAGTTGTAGCAAAATTTGCCTATGCCAAGAAACGTAAGAGGCCGTGTTGAGTTAGCTCGAGCAAGGATTCTACATTGCCTTATTGTTGCTTTCTACAGCCCTTTTTCCACAACTTTTATCTTGACTTTATAGGAGTAGGATTCTACAATTACACCATGTGAGTCCATCTTATTATTTTGTTAATTATTTAGAGAATGTTATGGGGCCACAAGCGACTTTCAATATCGAAATAAAGCAAAAATGTTCTTTTGTCATTAAGAAATGTACAAAAGAATCTAAATTGAGACTTGCATTTTGGCTAGTCGGGGACCGTTGTAAAAAATACGCTCGCATATAAGATTGCGAGTCTCAATAAACATGAACATCGTCAAAAGGCAAATGTGCATAAAATTGTGATGCATTTAAATGTATACGTTAGTAATTTTATGGATTGAAATAAGTAGTACATCAAAAAATATACTCAAGGTGCACAATGATGGGTTGAAAGTTGAGTAAAACTTCTGACGGACAAAAATGAACTTCCAACACAAACTCTTTGTTTGACAGAATAAAGGTAGGGACGGGGACCGCCTGGGGGAGGGGGACGGCGGGTTCAGCGTAGCTACCCTCCCTGAGGATTACTATAAAAGTCTCTGTCCGTTGTGAAATGTGCAGTTTGAGCCATAACTATTGTTCAAAAAGCGAGCCTCTCCCAACCCTCCCTAAGCATTACTATAAGAGTCTATATCCGCTGTGGAATATCCAATTTGAGTCATAGCTATTGTTCAAGGATCAAGCCCATCAACATAGCCCCAACGCGCTAATTAGCTAAGGCCCCTCTACCGCAACTATTATCCAAAGAGCGAGCCTGTCAAGATAACTCCATTGAAGCATTAATCAGCCGAGGCCCTTCACCACAGAGGTAACTGGTTTATGAACTACTGCCACAAGCGAATTCGAACATATTACCTCCTTGTTGGAAGTAATGAGTCCTATCTAACTAAACTACCACCTTGATGGTGACTTTTGACGCAAACTCAAATAATAGTTATTAGGGTTGTCAATAGGTCGGATTTGGAAATGATATGCAATATCTGTATGTGAATCCGATTATCAAAATTCATATCTGGAATTCGACCCGATATCATATAAAATCTTTGTTAGTGAGTACCACATCTAAATCTAATGGATATCCGAAATTTGATTAAAAAAAAATTCTTGCTCAATTTAATATTTTTTTTCTTTTTCTTTCTTTTGGATTGCATAAAAATATTGTGTTTATAAAGTAAATTTACGTCATAGTTGAATTTTTAACAATGTTTATTATATATTAGTCCAAAAATTAAATATTTAAATACTAAACTCCTGTTTTACAGTATATTAATGTATAGATAAAGTATTATACTGATGATGGTTCGAATCGATGAATATGAATGTGGGTTCAGATTTGGATAGAACTTGGTCCAAAAGGTTGATATTCCTGATTGATAAGGGTTAGAATCCTGCAATCACGGCAAATGTTAGGCTAGCCAAATGGCCTTCGCCTTAGGCCCTCCGACACTCAAATTAGCATATAATTCGACCTCTTAAATTGAGCAGCAAAGTATCGGAGTTTTAGTGTGTATGAATGCATACCTATAAGAGGCAAGATTGAGGGTTTTTATATCCTTCTCCCTTATAGGGAATGTCAGGGCAGCCCCTGGGCAAACTGAGGGACCTCCAACCTTCTTCCAGGGGTAACTGGTCATTTTTTCCGTTTGAATATTGCCAGCTAGCTGTCCTTTTAAGCTCCAGGACAAAACGGTACATTGTAGCGGCGCCTACTGTGTCAGACGATGAGGGGGAGGGCATACGCTATTAATGCGGAGGCGTGGCGTCAGTCAGCGCATTTAATGCGGTGGCAGAGTATTGTATAAAGATTGACCTCCAGTTCAACTTGAATCAGGTCGACTTATGTCGAGTAGCTCCGAGGGCCATGGAGCGCCTGGCTAGGCTTGGGGAAGATTGGTCGAGCAAGATCGACGAGTCACATGGGCCCTAGGCTGTTGGCTGCGGTCCTTTGACTGGGCCATTTTGTGTTGGGCCCCGTTGGTTTGAGCATTGTGGGCCATCCTATATCATATACGTTGTTATATTTGATATTTTATCAATATCCCTCTTATTTTTAAAAATAAAGACTCAATATTAATAGTATAATATAGACGTTAATATAAGTATTATGTCAATATAATATATAAATTTTATTTTAAAATTTTTAGTAATATTATATATAAAAGTATCAATTTAATAAAAAAATTATTAAAGTTCGAGTCCAAATTTTTAACAGATCGAATTACTTAATTTTATATTCAATCCACTTACTTTAAATTATTGATATTTATAATCATATATAATTCATTATATATTGTAATCGAATGAAAATTTTAAAATTCAAATAAATTCAAATCAGATTCAAAATTAATTCATTGATGACCCTAATACTTATCATGATCTACAATCTACAAAAGTCTTGGGCTTATTCGCCCATTTTGGAATTGTACTTGTATAGCTGTTGAAAGTGTACCAAATTCCCAACCCACGTAAAGTTTTGCTTGGTGATGCATTAAATGATTATATCGCTCTTGGATCCCACAAGATCCATCTTTAACAACCCTTTTTTCTTTGTTGGATTGGGTGTTTGGGCTTTTCTTTTTCCAGGGCTATATCCATTTCAGAAAAGCTTCTTCTGGTCTCATATTATGAGGAACACCAAGAAGTTATACATTTCAAAAAGAAAATCAGAATAATAAACTCAGATTAAATACAAATACTATGAGCTCGTTTATTTGGTATGTTTGAATTAGGCATGATACGTATGACTAAAATAAATGGTAAAAGCCCTTTTGGCATTTTCATGTGGCATTTTCATGTTCAAGTAAAAAATAGAGAGAGGAAAGTTGGTTAGAATAGTTGAATTTGAAAATAAGTTTTATTTAAATGTATTATAAAAAATTATAGGTTTATATAGATGTGAAAATAAGATGTATTTGAATGTTGAGTATTTTTGTATTAAAATTTGTGTAGTTTTTGAATTTTAATTGATGATGTGATATGTGATTGTTTGAAAAAAAAATAATATTATAATTTTAATTTTAATTTTAATTTTTAATATTTTTGTGGTGAATTGTATATGAAAAGTATTGGGAAGATAAAAAATGATTAAGGAAATGATTGGGGTTGAAAAGTGGATGAAAATGGAGAGAGAATATAATAAAAAATATTTTAAAAATGAAAATATTTGAGAAAATAGTATAGATAGTAATAGTTTTTTGTTTTCATTTTCAGGTAAAAATAAAAATGGATTGTCAGAATGAAACCAAACCGGCTCTAAGTTATTGTATATCCTATTTAATGTTTGTTTGTATATTTTAAATAACTTGATATTCAATTTTGATTATTTGCTTGGCATGATTATTCTATTTAATAAATTGCAATTTATTTTCAATTTGAATTGAAAAACATATCACACCTTAAGATCTTAATACACAAGCTAAGTTTGACCTTGAATGCATGTCGGGCTCTAACTATATCAAAGGCTTCTAAAAATGAACCAAACATTGAAATTAAATAAAATTATATCTTGCAATATTAAAGCAAGCAAACGAACTCTATATACAATAGTGATGATAAATTCAATAAATATTCAAAATTGAATTTCAACACAATTGTAATTATTTGAAAGCCTGAAAGAATATTACAAAATTATATTGGGATTCTTAAAGTTTTTACTAACCTAATATGAATTTAAAAATTCAATCTTGAACTCAAACAAAAGAAAATACATGCCCAGAGAATCTAAATTGGTTTAATATTTTTTTTTAATGTCAAATCTTGATGTGAATTAGCATGGCTGTGATTGTCTATTAGATAAAACTCCGTCTTTTGGTCTCTAAAATATCAAACTTAGTTGCTCAGTGATTTGTAATCTAAGTAGCATTAATCTTCCCATATTATATGAAAAGTCTTGTATTCGACCTCAAGTGGACACATTGTGGACATTTTATGTGCAATGTTAATAGTTTATACTTTGATTATTTGATTTGAAAATAGAAAAAATATTGATTTATTTATATTTTGATTGTTTGATTTGAAAATAAAAATAATATCAATTTGTTAATATGATGATAAATTTATTATTTATAATACTCTCTCTAAAATAAATAAATAAATAAATAAATATATATATATATATATCAAACTTAGTTTGGATGTAGGTTTTGTAGACAATCTTAAAAACCAATGTACAGTGTTGTCTCAGAGACAAAATCTAATGTGCACAGTACCAAATACTAATCTCTCTCCTCTATCTCATCCGAGATGCACAGTGTTGGATGTAGGTTTTGCAATTTGTTTTTAATTTATTACACTTATTAACTAATTATTTTTTTTAAATATTTAAATTTTATAATAAAATATTGACATATAAAATTAATAATGAATACCACGGTTTAGTTTTAGACAATACGCAATTTTGCGATTTTCTTTCGTAATAAAAAAATAATAGATTTTTAATTAACCGGATTAATTGAAAACATTGTAAAATTGATTAATTGAAAATATCAGGACATTCTACCAAATTAGAGAACAAATATATATATATATATAAATAATTTAAAATTAATAAAAAAAATCTATGTATTAAATTTATAATTTAATTCGGCCAAATAATTTTTTTTTTCTTTGTAAAATTAAATTAGCAAACAAAGAAAAAAATAGATTTAATGGCACTTATTTTGGACTACACCCAATTTTCCACATTATTTTTGGAATTATATTTTGTAAATGTTTTTTATTTCATTATATTTATTAATTTATTTTTTTAACTATTAAAATTCCAAACTAACCAAAAATCAAAACTCACTCACAAAATAATAGCCATATCTCATACAATCCTCTCAAACATATTTTAGAAACAACCTCAAATTATATCAACCCATCACATAATTATAATTATTACACTTTATCTCATTACTAATCACAATTTCATTTCTCATTCTCATATCTTTCAAACACCAAAACATTTTCAGCATTTTTAGAACACAAAAATATGAGCACAACGTTACAAGCAATCGCAGCTTATACCTTTAAATGCTAGACTCATTAGAATAATTGAAAATGCAGTAGAAAAGTGAAAAAGAAAAAAAAATTTGGAGGATCAAATTGTAAAAGGGGCCATGTAAAAAAGTACAAATAAAAAGGGTGTTCCTGGCCAAAAAGATCTCTTTGTTCCTCCTCATGGGTGATCCACAGCTTATAACCAAAAACAAGCAGCCAACAGCCAGCAGCCGCCCACCCAGATGAAATTTTGGACAGTCGAGGTACAACCCCTCTGTCAAGTTTAATAATATTTTTGGAATAAATTAATTGAATACATTTACGGCCCGTTTGTTTATGTTTTCAACACTTGTTTTTATTTTCAACACAAAATAAAAATAAAATTTATCAATTTTTTATTTATTTTTATTAAAAATATTCTTTATTTTCTTTTTTAAAATCTTTTCTAAGCATATCTTATCATTCTACTACTATATTAATTAAATTTAAATTTGATTTGATATAAAGTGCCTATTAAAATTTTTAAATTAATAAAATATACATATATTCTACAAAAATAGATCTATTTAAACATAAAAAAATATAAATCAATTAAATTTTCAATTATGCACATATGCTAATCATTACTTTCCAAGAAAATATTCAAACACAATTTTTTATTTTCAAATTATAACTACTTTTTCAATTTGTATTTTTATATAAAAATGAAAAAGACCCTTGAAAATATATCAAACAGATTGTTAGGATTGTTTGTTTATGATTTGGAGCATTTTGTCAAAATAGTTTTTGGGAAGTGGGGTTGGGGAATGTGATGATTTTTTGTTTGTATTTTCAGTAGTAGACGGAGAATGAATTCGAAGAAAATTATTTATTTATTTTTGTTTTGAGAGAGAACAAGATATCACATTAATAATTTTTATGTTGTGTTGGTAGGATGAAATTAATATTTTAGAATTATTTAGGTATGTGTATATATAAGTTGGGTAGGGGGACAGAAAATGAGAGAATTAGACATTGGATAATTGGTAGAAAATAAATTGTAATGGTATTTTGGGCCTTTTAAGTGTATTTTGGACAGTGAAATTGAAAAATGTGATATGCTGTTTGTTTATATTTTGGGAGTTGAAAAATATTTTGACAATTCACAAACAAACAGACCCCCTTGGTTTCATTTTCAAAGTTCATTTTCACATTTTCTACTATGTCAGAAATTAAACATATCACGTTTTACACATTTTCACCCAATATTATTTTTATTTTTATTTTCAAAATATATTCTTCAATAACTATATATCTTCTCCAATAACTATATATCTTCTTCAATAACTTATACTCTCTCTCTCTCTCTCTCTCTCTCTCTCTCTCTCTGTTCTATTATTTTTACTTCTCTCCACTAACAACCTATTAAAACTAACATTATCATTACTTTTCCAACTCATTTAATGACCCGTTTGGTTTTATTTTCATTTTCAATTTTATTTCTGCAATTTCTAAAAGTTGAAAAGTTGGTTAGGGAAAATGAATTAAAAATGAGCTTGTGTTTGAATATATTGTTAGAATATAATGATTATATTGGTTTTAATAGATTGTATGTAACATCCCTAAATTCAATATTTTGAATGAATAAGGATTTAAAAATCTAGATATTAATTAATTTAATTTTAGGGCACGAGAAAATAAATAAAAAGGACTTGGTTGCAAAGCTTCAGAAGTTTTGGGGGTCAATGTGGGGGGAAAAGAAGGTGGAGGACCTCAAAATAATTTTGTTTGAATTTAACTAACCAAAATTCGAAAGTCTAGGGGCCAAAGTGTAAGAAATCAAAGTCTGGGGATCGAAATGAGAATTGCGGGGCTGATTGAAAGGCGGTTTAAAGTTCAGTGGTCGAAATAAAGATGGTGGAAATTTTGGGGTGGCCGGTGCAAATATCCAAATTTCAAAAATATTTAAAGGAAGGATGCAACTTCTTCAAATTCTCAAAATGCGACCCGAACCTCTTTCATCTCGGTTTAGCTTCAATTCTTCATCAAATTGCATTCTATTTCGATCATTGTGTTCCTTACCTCATGCGAAACACAACCATACCAAGTTTTAAGCAAAACAACCACGGGAAACGGAGGAGCAGGTGGCCAGTGGGTTGAGGTGGATGGTGGTGGTCGGTGATGCTCAATCGCGAGTTGAAGCTTGAAAATAACAGTAGGGCTACACGAGTCTCGTTTCAAGGATCACGCCGGTAGCTCGAAATCAAGTTTTCATGGCCGAAGGGGGAGAATTTGGGAGATTTCAGGCGTGACGGCGGACGGCAGCGGAGCTTCGGTTCGTGGCAAAATTCGCCGGTGAGGAGCAGGTTTTGGCTGGAATTGAATGAGGGGTTGGACTGAGCACCTCAAGGCACACCTCTTGGTGGTATTGGTTCAATGGTCTGCGATGGTCAACGGCGGTCAATGGTGGTCAACGGAGATCAATGGTGACTAAAATGCAAAATCTTCGGCTCGTCGTTCTAAGTGCGTCTGGACAAAAATCGTGTTGGGAATTTAACTATAACTGGTTCAATTGAGTAAATTTTGATTTTATTGGATTAAATAATTTTTAAAGTTAATTTGATTTAATTCAAATTGAGTTGGACATGACTTCCGACCTTGAGTTGACCAACATATGACTGTAATTTGCAATTCATGGGCTTGTAATTATAGAATTTTGTATGAATTTGATTGGGACAAATTGAGATGATTCAATTAGGTCAAATGACCATTATTGAGAAATCAAGGTTAAAAACAGCAACCATTGGAACTTACCTATAAGGCTTGATAAGTTAATTCGAGCGAGATCATAAATGATAGTAACATCATTCTAACTTTATAATAGTGACCTTGTTCCTAAAAATCTATTTTCCCTAGATAACGTATATAAGAATTCCTTAAGAGCCAGTATGTCACGATTTATAATAAGATAATACCATTAGATTTCGATTCTGATATCATGTTTAATGAATTAGGCAGAGAGAGAGCTGAGCTTGCCAGGGGACAAGAGGACGCCAGTTTGCAGAGCCTATCAGGTGAGTTTATACTCAATAGTATGAGATTCTTTCGTGGAGAAAGAACATATATAATCGCTAATATATCCTTATTGTCTTATTTAAATTATATTGAGACTCCATTGATGATGTTTGTTTGCTCCATGATTCTTATCAACTAATGATTCCACTAATACTCTTGATAGCCATTTTGTCCCTTTCTCGTTATCCCTGAATTATATCCACTTGAGTTCTAAGTGGGTAAACGAGTGTTGAGAAAACAAATTGTTTATAAAAATAGTACTCTACATCACCTTTTTCACTCAGCACTTTTATTGATGTTAATTAACGTCGCTTTATCCAAAGTTGGCAATTGTGTTGAGGAAGCTAGAAAAGTGATTCTGAAAAATAAGTTATTATTGCCATGTGTATTTTTAAACTAGCCTGAAGCTGAAATAGTGATTTCGTGTTGACATGGCAAATTTTGAGAAGTATCTTTTCAGTTGCAAGAGTGATGTGTGGCATTGTGTACGTAGCACCTCAGCCGAAAGCAGGCACCTTCCGATCGGGACGTTACATTGTAGGTGGAGAAAAATAGAAATAATAAAATAGAAAGAAAAGATATATATGTTTATTTGAAGAAAATATATAGGTTATCAAATAATATATTTTAAAAATAATGTTAGGTGAAAATAAATAAAATTTTATGTGCATGTTTTATTTTTAAAAAAATAGAAACGGTAAAAATGAGCTTTGAAAATGAAATCAAACGGACCACACGCAACCCATTTAATTTTATGGCAGGAATGGATAAGCGTCCATGGATGCCTAGGAAGAAAAATTTCACCTCTTTTACAATTCAATGATTAGCATTCAGTCCCTCTGCCTTTTCTTAGTCATTACAACTGATAACCCATGAAGTGAAGTTCCCAAAACACCAACTGACACGAGTCCGTGTCCCTCTGATTCGCCAAACCCTGAGAAAAAGTTTCCCCAAGTCGATGACCCCTTGAGACACAGGGTTGCGCCACCCTTCTCTTTTCTTCAGATATATATACGTCAAGAAAACTCTACTTTTCTTGAAACCTTTTCATTGGTTTTTCTCAAGAATTATAGATCTTCTTTTCTTGGATGAAACCTATTTCCAAATGGCCAGCATCCAGTTTCTGGTGAGGAAATGCTGGAGCTCTTTGTGCTGACTCACTACGAACGCCAAAAAATACTGGCTTTATCCAATATATAAGCACCCACATGCAGAAGGATTGATTTTTGTATCATATGATCTAGGCCCGTTTCAATACTGCAAGGGTTCGATTTAGCTTAATTTTTATTAAGCGAAGTTACTCAGGAACCACCTGAGGCTAACTCTAAATAATATGTTCAATCTGGAAATTACTTAGTAATAACCCAGGGCAGTAAGGCACTAGTGGCACTCAGCTGCTCGTATATACAAAGTAATCTTGCATTTTGAGTTTTGGCAAATCTTGAAGCTAATATTAGGTTCCCTTGAGCTTACATTTCACATTACACGGTACATACTTCTGTTAATCTGATACATAATACACAACTACAACTTACAACAGCTTCACATAGGGAATTGCACATTTGAAAACAACTACAGCAGTTTTAAACACTGACACTGTTCACAAGAAGCGCTGAACCTTCAACCATCCTTCTCGTCCTTCTCCTTGGTGTTTTTCTCTGCTTTTTAACCAGCTTCACGGTCAAACGAATCGTATGGCCAATGAAGAGGAGAGCCAACAAGCCAAGCCACAAAATTACCACGAATCCTATCCCATTCAAAATCGAATTTTCTATGGCTTCTGCCTGTGTGGGAGTCCACCATTTTGCAGCTTCTGCTAGAGTGGGTGTCAACCATGTTATGGACACAAGATAAGTAAGGGCGATTGTTGTGATCGCAATCCATGTGATCATCAAAAGAATCCACATAAAAAATCTGCGCCTTAAAGGCAATCCACTCATCAGAAGTAATATAATGCTGAGAGATGCAATGAAGCTCGTTGTGTCCAAAATGTAAAATACAACGTATGCTATAGGATTTTTACTCGCCAGTATTGAAAAGCCTGCCCGATGAGGATCAGCCATATGTTTGCCTTGCGAATCAACTAATTTATCGTCTTGCCAGACACCACATGGAGGGTTAACTCCAACTTGAAAAGCCATTGTGGCAATAAGTGAAGCCACAACCATCAGGGCACTTTTCTTTCTCTGAAGCCACCCATCCTGCTGCTTGAATGACCTCACCAAGATATTCTTTGGATTAGTATTTAGTTGTGGTATATTAGTCTCCGAAGTTCCAAAACCTCCGGCGCGTCTAAGGGACTCTTCGATTTCTGAGTCCCTCAAATCCCTTCTGCTTTGAATCAGAACGTCGACTGCTGTCATCCCATTAAGATTCAGGGCATTCACTTCAAGTGCAGCCACAGTCAGCAAGAAGTTGATGGTCTGTTAAAGAGATTTTTCAACATTAAATAACATGCATTACAACAAATTCTACCATAAACATACAGCAGAAGTCAGTTATAAGTGGACATCAGAGATTTTGGCCAGATTTACCTCAACTTGCTTATCAGCGACAGCTAAATGCAGGGCAGTATTTCCATCAGCATCTTTAGAGTTTGTGAACTCGGGCTCATCTATTGTCTTCACAAGGAGCTTCAAAGCCTCCAGCTGATAGTATTTGACGCACAAATGAAGAATATTCTCTCCCCTATAGACCACCAGTTGGGCTGCATCAGGTTTGGCTCGAAGCAACATCTTCTTGACTTCGACCCGGCCTTTGAGTGCTGCTAGATGGAGTGGCGTTAGCCCTTTCCTGTCACGAGCCAGGCACGTCTGAGGATTGGCTGATAAAAGGGCCCTAACTACATCAATATGGCCTTTAGCTGATGCCAAATGAAGCGGAGATGAAAGCTGTGAATTCAACTCACTTGTGAGCTCAGGTTTTATCCTTACGATTTCCTTTACAAAATCAGTATGGCCCAACATGGCTGCCACATGCAAAGGAGTCTCAGAGAAACAGTTAACTACAACTCTGTCAAGAATTAGTGGATCTTCCTTTAGCAGCTTTTTCAATGAACTAACACTACCATCTGCTGCAGCTTCAAAGAGCTTAGTCTCAAGATCCTCCATCTCTTCTGATAGGACTCATACTCAATCAGCATTGTGCAATTATATACATTGTGTCGAATCCGTGGTTCCAAGTGGTGGGCCCTCACTAGGTGACCAGTCAAAGCTACTAGAAGGGAAAATTGGGGCAACACATTACATCTATTTCCACAAGATTGGGTACCGCGTAGGGTGTAAACAGATATTAAACGAATTGTATATACTATTTTTATATTTATATTTATTTAACTTTTTAAATATTTAGACACAGATACGGATTCGACAAATATTTAAAAATGATATTCAAATTCATATTCGTTGGATATCAATCGAATTCACATATATTTGTATTCAATTATAATTATTCAGATTATTTATATTTTATTAAATTTATCCATATTCAAATTATTTTTTAATATTCATATTCAATGATAATTATTTACACATCTTTTAATTAATAGAAGAAACTATATAATTTTATTAAAAAGAAAGCAATCAAACAAATAGCATATTTCTAATTAATAATTAATTCTATAATTAATTATTAATATTTATCAATAATAATAATAGCATTGAAGTATATCAAATATAAAGTTAAATAAATATAAATAGATTTGGAAAATTTTTCCACAAGGAAGCACAACCTTAAACTTCATTATCCTAAAGTAGCATGGAAATTGAGTTTCTTTCATCACCAGAAGTTGTAAACAAGACTTGGGAAATTTTTCCACAAGGAAGCACAACCTTAAACTTCATTATCCTGAGGTAGCGTGGAAATTGACTTTCTTTCATCTCCAAAAGTTGTTGCAAAACTTGCTTCTGCCAAGAAACTAAAAGAGTTAAGAGGGCCATCTTGAGCTAGCTCATGGCAAGGATTCTACATTGCCTTCTGTTGTTGCTTTCTACAGTCCTTCTTCCAAGGCTTTTTCCTTCACTTTATGGGCATAGAATTCTACAATTACACCATATAAGTCCAACTTATTATTTTGTTAATTATTCGAAAATGTTATGATGCCACAAGCGACTTTCATTGTCGAAATAGAGAACAAATGCTTCTTTGCCATCAAGAAATGCATGAAGGAACCTAAATTGATCGAGTGGCGTTAGCCCGTTTCTGTCACGAGCCTGGCATGTCTGAGGATTGGCTGATAAAAGGGCCCTAACTACATCAATATGGCCTTTAGCTGATGCCAAATGAAGCGAAGACGACTGCTGTGAATTAAGCTCACTTCTGAGCTGAGGTTTTATCCTAAAGATTTCCTTTACAAAATCAGTGTGGCCAAACATTGCTGCCACATGCAAAGGAGTCTCAGAGAAACAGTTAACTGAAACTCTATCAAGAATTAGCGGATCCTCCTTTAGCAGCTTTTGCAATGAAGTAACACTTCCTTTTGCAGCAGCTTCAAAGAGCTTAGTTTCAAGACTCTCCATCTCTTCTGGTTGGACTCAATCATCATTTTGCATATATATATATATATATGTATATATATATATATATATCAAAATTCGTAGAGATTGCTTGTGATTATTACTATAGGACGTATCTGTGCCTGAAAGGCAAATGCAAGTATATTTGATTTGGAAGAAACAGCAACCCATTGGCAGATTACAAATCAGATAAATATTCATGCAACTATTTTAATAGAAACTGGATTATCGGCTCCGGCATGTTGGTCTTTTGGATATAATTTTCGGAAGATAATGCAAATAAATTAACGTCATCGCTAAACTAGGACGAAAGCAGGGAGTTGACTAACAAACAATAGGTTGTGAGATATAATATGACATACGTCAGTTTCACTTGAAGGTGGAAATGATATAATTTGATCAATTTGAGATAGCGCTACTGTATTTCTTCGTTTTTTTTATATATATGTTGAGTTTGAGCAAAGGCCGTCTGATTCTGCATTGTTGCTACATGTAATGGAGTCTTATTGGGACTTGTACATGAAACTCTATCAAAAAGCAATGGATCTATTTGGAGTAATTCTTGCAGAGCCCTCTGATCCTCCTCTTCTCAGCCACCCCTGCATGGCTTCTTTCCATCTATTTCTGCCCCTTTTTCACACACAAGACATCCACAGAAGTCCTTTAATTCCCCATGTATAAATCATGTTGGTTTGTGAATGTCATTTGATTGACTTTGAAATATTCAGGGAAGACTTTGCAAGAAGACTTCCCCATGAGGTTTTATTAAGCGAAGTTACTCGGAAACCACCTGAGGCTACATCAAAAAATATGTTCAATCTGAAATTACTAGGTAATAACCCAAGGTAGTAAGGTACCAGTGGTGCCCAATTGCTCATATGTAAAAACTGTCACAGTGGTTGAATTTATTCCTCCGACTTTGACAGAGCTAGAACTACTACTTTATGTTTTCGGAACAGAAAGCGATTGACTCGACACTACCCTCGGTGTGACCACAGGTAGCATCTATGGTTTTTTATGACTAGTTTCGTGTGTTAACGCGTTGGACCTTGTGAACAACCATTATTTGGGATGAAAGTCCTCTTGTTAGGTGATGAGTAAATTTCAGTTGAAGGTTAAAATCATGTAATATGATTAATTGGAAGTTTGGACAATGCTGCATTTCTTTAACTGTCTGTATACTGTTTCAAAGGCCAAGAGGTGGATATTGACTTTGATGTGGACAAGACTGATGAAAGTAATCTTGCATTTTGAGTTTTGGGCAAATCTTGAAGCCAATATTAAGTTCCCTTGAGCTTACATTTCACATTACACAGTACACACTTCTGTTAATCTGATACACAGTACACAACTACGACTTACAACAGCTTCACATATGGAATTGCACATTTGAAAACAACTACAGCAGTTTTAAACACTGACAGTGCTCACAAGAAGTGCTGAACCTTCAACCATCCTTCTCGTCCTTCTCCTCCGTGTTTTTCTCAGCTTTTTAACCAGCTTCACGATCAAACGAATCGTATGGCCAATGAGGAGGAGAGCCATCAAGCCGAGCCACAAAATTACCACGAATCCTATCGCACTCAAAAGCGAGTATTTTGTGGCTTCTGCCAGAGTGGGTGTCACTGTCAACCGTTTTGTGGCTTCTGCCTGAGTGGGTGTCAACAGTGTTATGGACGCAAGATAAGTAAGGGCGATTGCTGTGATCGCAATCCATGCGATCACCAAAAGTATCCACATAAAAAATCTGCGCCTTAAGGGCAATCCACTCATCAGAAGTAATATAATGCTGAGAGATGCAATGAAGCTCGTTGTGTCGTAAATGTAAAATGTAACGTATGCTCTAGGATAGTTATGCGCCAGTACTGAAAACCCTGCCCGATGAGGATCAGCCGCAGGTTTGCCTTGTGAATCGACCAATTTATCGTCTTGCCAGACACCACTTGGAGGGTTAACTCCAACTTGAAAAGCCATTGTGGCAATAAGTGAAGCCACAACCATCAGGGCACCTTTCTTTCTCTCAAGCCACCTATCCTGCTCTTTGAATGACCTCACCAAGATATTCCTTGGATAGGTATTTAGTTGTGGTATATTAGTCTCCGAGGTTCCAAAACCTCCAGCGCGTCTAAGGGACTCTTCGATTTCTGAGTCCCTCAAATCCCTTCTGCTTTGAATCAGAATGTCGACTGCTGTCATCCCATTAAGATTCAGGGCATTCACTTCAAGTGCAGCCACAGTCAGCAAGAAATTGATGGTCTGTTAAAGAGATTTTTCAACATTAAATTGTTAGGGAAATTTAACAAATAATACCGTATGTGTTTGTGCCTTGTGCAAATATATAATTAAAATATAAAAATATATAAAATTATGTAATACGAAATAACTTTCAAAGAAAGTAATAGAAAGCCTACCTAAACAAAAAATAAAAAATGTATTGGCTGTGGCCTATTGCTCCAACAGTCTCTTTAATGTAATATTGTCCCTCACACGGTGCTAAAAGGCTTCTGGTAATTAACCTCCCAAGATATAATAACTCTCCTCCCGTCTAAAGTAGCTCTCCTCCCGTCTAATGTAGCACTCCAATAGAACTGAACTATCGAACTTTACTAACTTAGAACTTTTTTTCAATGGATAGTGTATGAGTATGTAATGTAGTGAGACAAAATGCTAGTATGTATACTTCTCATTTTTCAATCATTTTGGTTAGTTTCAAGCACTCCTATTTATAATTCTGCAATGCAATTTGTTGACGAGACATGATTCTTGACAAGAATCATAATTCTTTCTTTTAAAAATACAACTATAGGACAAAATTCCGTAGTTTTACTCTTTTAATGTAGAGTCACAACTCCTCTAAAAAATTAGGACCTCAAGTCATAACTTTAGTTTTTGAGCTAACTTTTTTATAAGAGTGTGTCCATTGGGATGTGTTAAAATGAACTTTAATTATTTTATTTATACACCAGCACTCTTTTTCCCAAAGTGGGTAAACTCGTTCTACCCACTAAAATATCCTTAAATTATTTCTCAATTTAAATTTAATTTTCTTATTCAAATATTTGATTTTGGCATATAAATATGCTAAATATGCCAAATATTACATAAATAACATACATTACAACAACTTCCACCATTAACATACGGCGGAAGTCAGTTATAAGTGGACATCAGAGATTTTGGCCATATTTACCTCAACTTGCTTATCAGCGACAGCTAAATGCAGGGCAGTATTTCCATCAGCATCTTTAGAGTTTGTGAACTCGGGCTCATCTATTGTCTTCACAAGGAACTTCAAAGCCTCCAGCTGATAGTATTTGACACACAAATGAAGAATATTCTCTCCCCTATAGACCATCAATTGGGCTGCATCAGGTTTGGCTCGAAGCAACATCTTCTTGACTTCGATCCGGCCTTTGAGTGCTGCTAGATGGAGTGGCGTTAGCCCGTTCTTGTCACGAGCCAGGCACGTCTGAGGATCAGCCGATAAAAGGGCCCTGACTACATCAACATGGCCTTTAGCTGATGCCAAATGAAGCGGAGATGACTGCTGTGAATTCAACTCACTAGTGAGCTCAGGTTTTATCCTTACGATTTCCCTTACAAAATCAGTATGGCCCAACATGGCTGCCACATGCAAAGGAGTCTCAGAGAAACAGTTAACTACAACTCTATCAAGAACTAGTGGATCCTCCTTTAGCAGCTTTTTCAATGAACTAACATTCCCTTCTGCCGCAGCTTCAAAGAGCTTAGTTTCAAGACTCTCCATCTTTTCTGATAGGACTCAATCAGCATTAATGTTGGTAGACATTACTTGTGATAATAAATATATTGCTAATATCTAATATAAACGTGTGGTGTGAGTATTGGCGTGTCCGGTCCATGGTTCTAAGTCAAATTCTAAGTCAAAGCTACCCAAACACTGGGGCAACACGCTGCATCTATTTTCGATTTAGATTCTTTATTTTAATTTATATTTCATTCTTTATTTTATTATATGAATACATGACACATATGTTAAATACTTTTTTATAAAAATAATTAATTAATAATTAAATATACCTTTTATATATATATATATATAAATAATTATATTAAAATAAAAAATAAACGACAACATGTTATAGAAAATCCAAAGTGATCTTCTTCCACCTTTCACCGAAGACTCCCGATATACGGTTGACTCGTTGTCTTTGTCCTTTAGTACTTTCCACCTCGTGCTCCGATAATCTTATCACATTTGCTCTTTTATTTCATTTACTCATTCACTCCATGATTGAATGTCACAATACCAATTAAAGGTTAATAATTAATGGTCATATTATTATTTCAATGAAATCCTGAGAAGACAAATCTCAATTTGAAAAAAATAAAAATATTTAATATAGGAGATTCTTGACGTGTGAGAAAGTCAACAAGAAATAGTATGATATGGAATGGGAAAAATCAATTCTTGACGTACGTGTGAGAATACAATACAATGTATTTTCAAATATAAAATCCAAAATTTTAGTTCAAAACATGAACGTACAATTGCTAAGTAAAATATGATTCAAATTTGTGAAATAAGACCGTCATAAATTTAAAGAAATATATCATTATGTGGTAAATTTATTTTAGAAATTTGTTAGTATATGCTTCATCATTAATTAATTTTGTAAAGAAAATAAAGTGTGTCAAGTAACTAATTTTATGATAAAGTTTTTGTCACGGATCGAAAATCATTATGAAATTTGTGACGGACTCTTCATATTAATACACATTCTTCATATCCATCACATGTATCATTACTAATATATATTTTTGCTATTTTTTTAAATTCATTAGTAATTCATCAAAAATCCATCACAATTATTTTTAAAATATGACAAAATTCTCTTTGTCACAAATCTTCTATTAATAAAGGAGTATTTTCTTATAGTGATTATTTCTGTTATCAAAACACTTTTTCAATACTAACCAATCATAATTTTATCATTTGTAAAGATATATAATTTTTATATGTTATAATAGTAACTTTGACTGTTCACCTAGTTAGGGCCCACCACTTGTGAACATTATAGAATAAGAATGTTGCAAAAGACTATTATTAATTTATTAGGATATTTAGCCTTCATTATTCTGAAGTTGCGTGGAACTTGACTTGCAACTATTAGTAGGATTTTTAACCTTCATTATTCTGAAGTAGCGTGGAAATTGACTTACTTTCGTCTTCAGAAGTTGTAGCAAAATTTGCCTATGCCAAGAAACTTAAGAGGGCCTTCTTGAGTTTGCTCAAGCAAGAATTCTACATTGCCTTCTGTTGTTGCTTTCTACAGCTCTTTTTCCAGGGCTTTTTTCTTGACTTTTTGGGCGTAGAATTCTACAATTACACCATATAAGTCCAGCTTATTATTTTGTTAATTATTCAGAAAATGTTATGAGGCCACAAGCCACCTTCAATGTCGTAATAGAGCAAAAATGCTCTCTTGCCATCAAGAAATGCATGAAGTGGCCTAAATTGAGGCATGCATTTTGGCTAGTCATGGACCGTTACAAAGAATACGCTCGCATGCAAGACTGTGAGTCTCAGTGACCGTGAACATTGTAAAAAGGCAAATGCGCCTAAAATTGTTATGTATTTAAATATTTATGTTAGTAATTTTATGGATCGAAATGGGTAATGCATCATCAAAAATACTCAAGGTGCATAATGATGGGTTGAAAGTACGGACAAAAATGAACTTCCAACACAAACTCTTTTCTTGATATAATAAAAGTAGAGGAGGGGCGGTCAATGTAGCAACTCTCTCGGAGCGTTATCATAAGAGTCCCTATCCACTGTGGAATGTCCGATTCGAGCCATAACTACTGTTCAAAGAACGAGCCCATCAACACAGCTCTACTGAAGCATTAGTCAGCCGAGGCCCATCCACCACAGATAGGGGTGTGCATTCGATTAAAACCAAACAATTCGATCGGTTAGCCGAAATTTTTGATTTTTTGAAAATCATAATCGAAAACCGAACTAGACTAGGTTCGATTTTGGTTCTAATCGAAACCAAATCGATTATAATCAAATTTTTACCGAAATCAAAAAACCAAAAAAATCGATTAAAATAAAAACCGAACAGAGGGAATATATATATATATATATATATAAAACTTGTTTTTTGTACCAAAAAAGTGTGATAAAAGTTTGTTTAATAAAAAAATTGAATTGGGTTACTTATTCTTTTAGTAACAAAAAATTTATTCGATAAAAGTATATCAATAAAAATATTTATTTTTAGGTGAAAATATTGAATTAGATTACCTTTTTTTTTGTATATTGAAAATATTTATTTTGATAAAATTATAATTTATCTATTGTAAATAAATACATTTAAAATATTATAAATTTAAGAAGATAAATAAATATTTTAATTATTTTATGTCATAAAAATTTTAGTACACACATTAAGTGTGCTAAAATTACTGGCTTATAACCGCTAAGCCAGATGCATGCGATTTTTGCATATTCAAATCTTAACTACCAAGGTCGGATAACGAATTAAATCTTAAACTTAGTCTACTAAAATTAAATAGCTAATTAATTCAATGGCATCATATTATAGATTGTGGATTTGTAAATTTTGTGAAAAATACAATTTTAACCTTATTAAATCATAATTTATAGAGAATAATTTTGGAATATTGATAAAATTTATATCCAAACTATCTTTTTTATGTTGAATTGTCCAATTTATCTTCAAACTATATTTTCAATTTTTGTTGTAGGAATAATTGAAAGGACAAACTATGTAAATGAACAAAAATAACTTCTATTTTAGACACAGAACGATTTTTGTTTTTATAGTAATATGGATAAAATCTTTATTGGTCAATAGATGCAATATACTACTACTATCACCACAAGAATAGCCGAATAGAATTCAATTCCTTATCCCTTAGTTTGCAATTTAAATTGAAATTTTAATTTTACCCATCAACATACCCTATAATATCTATAAGTTTAATTAACTAATTAAAAGAAAAAAATTAACTTTCTTTTTATATAACATTTTTTGCTCTTTAAATCATAATCAACTATTTTTTATATGTAATGTGTATTAGTTCATATAATAAAAAAAAATTATGTAATTGTGTCGTTTGAGTTAGAAAAAATGTTATTTTTTTTCCTTTTTGTGTCATAACTATTCATGTTTTTATATGTCATATATTAATATCTATACTATTTATAAAGCGTGGGGTTCTTAATAACTATTTTGATATATTTAGTAATAAAAAAATAAAATCAATTATATTTTATAAGATAAAGACAATATAGTTTTATTTTCTCTTCTCCAATTTTACTTCTTTTTTTCCAAGTATTTCACCTTATCAAAAATTTCCTTTTATTTTTCCCAAAAACTTAGAAATGCATTAACATTTATATTATTTGAAAATTTATATTTATTTATTTTAGACTTAAAAAATTTAATAAAAAAATATGAAATAAAACTAAAACTAGTAGCACTTGAATAATAAAATTTTATAACCGAATCGAACTGATTTTTTTTTATTTTTGATTCAATTTTGGTTAATCGAGTTTAAAAAAAAAGAAAAAAACCTAGTTTGATTCGGATTTTTTTGTTTTAACACCCCTAACCACAGAGACGATTGATTTACGGACTACTACCGCAAGCAAATCCAAACTCGTAACCTCCTTGTAGAAAGTAATGGATCATATCCAATTAAACTACTACTTTGATGTAATTTTCTACGCAAACTCAAATAATAGTTATTTTGATCTAAAATCTACAAAAGCGAAACTATTGGGCTTATTCGCCCATTCTGGAATTGTACTTGTATAGTTCAATACGAGCCAAATTCCCAACCCACATAAAGTTTTGCTTGGCGTTGCATTAAATCATCAAACCACTATTGGATCCCACAAGATCCATCTTTTCCGTCTATTTTTTATTTGTTGGATTCGGTTTTTGGGCTTTTCTTTTTCCAGGGATAGATCTATTTCAGAAATGCTTCTTCTAGTCTTATAAAATGCTGCCAATAAATTAGATTTTAATTCGAATTTGATCTAAATTTTATATAAATTTTAAAATTTTTAATTAATTAAAATATTCGATGAATCAAATTTGATTATAAATATTCTTAATCTAAAACAAATAAATCGAATATAAAATTAAGCAATCCAATCAGTTAAATATTCAAATTCGAACTTTAATATTTTTTATTAAATTAATGCTCTTATATATAATATTAATAAAAAATTTAAAATAAAATTTATATATTATATTGACCTAATATCTATATTAATATCTATATTATACTATTAATATTGAGTCTTTAACCTGAAAAATAAAAAAGGATATTGATAAAATGTCAAATATAATAATATATAATAATTTATTTATGCATTAATATAATATGAAAATAGGAATTTAGTATTCAAATATTTAACTTTTAGACTAATATATAATAAAAAGTTGTTAAAATTTAAATATGACATATGTTTCTTTATAAATATAATATTTTTATAAAATTCGAAAGGAAAAAAATAAAAAAATTAATAAAAAAAAAATCAGACCATATTTTTTAATCAAATTTCAAATATTCATCGAATTCGAATATGGTACTAACTAATAAAGATCCTATACGATTTTAGGGCAAATTCGAATATAAATTTTGATAATCAAATTTAAATTCAGATATGACAGATCCGATCATAATTCAATCCGTTGACAGCCCTACCTTACATTATGGGGAACACCAAGATGATATACATTTCAAAAACAAAATCAAAATAATATATTCAAAATAAATAGATGATAAATTCAATAAAAATTCAAAATTGAATTTCAACACAATTGTAATTATAAGAAAGCTTGAAAGAATATTACAAAGTTATATTGGGGTTCTACAAGTTTTTACTAACCTAATTTGAATTTAAAAATTCAATCCTGAACTTAAACAAAAGAAAATACATGCCCAAAGAATCGAAACTAGTCTAATATTTTTTTTTCTAAAGTCAAATCTTGTTCTGAATTAGTCTGTTTAAATGCTAGACTCACTATAATCATTAAAATACAATAGAAAAGAATAAAAGAAAGAAAAAGTGAAGGATCAAAATTTCAAAATTCGAAGCCAAGTGGTCTATGGATCAATGGTGTAAGTCTTTCACATAATGTGGAATATCAAGAGTTCGAATTCGAAGAAACTCCTAATGTACCTGCATGTATATAAATAAATAAAAATAAATAAAAATCCGAGGGGCCATACAAAAAAGTACAAATAAAAAGGGTGCTCCTGCCCACAAAGATCCCTTTGTTCCTCATCATGAGTGACCAACAGCCCGCAGCCGCCCACCGCTGGTGAGATTTTGGACAGTCGAGGTACAACTCCCGTGTCCAGTTTAATAATATTTTTGGAATAAATTGATTGAATACATTTACGGCCCATTTGTTTATGTTTTCCACACTCATTTTTATTTTCAACACAAAGTAAAAATAAAAAATTATTATTTTTCTATTCATTTTTACCTAAAATATTACTTCTTTTTTTTTTAATTTTTTTCTAAACATATCCGATCATCATACTAATATATTAATCAAATTCAAATTTGATTTGAAATAAAGTACCTACTAATATTTTAAAATTAATAAAATATACAAAAATTTTACAAAAATAAATCTATTTAAATATAAATATATATATAAATCAACTAATTTTTCAGCCTTATACTTACACTAGTCATTGTTTTCCAACAAAATATTTAAATACAATTTCATTTTTCATTTTCAAATCATAACTACTTTTCTAAAAATAAAAATCACCCATGAAAATATATCAAACGGGTTGTTAGGGCAATACAATTTGTTATGTTTCATTTTCATTTTCAGCTATTTTTACTATTTAAAAATAAATTATCGGCAACTTATCATCATTTTTATCAATGTTTCAACTTATTTTCATATCAAAATATGTATTTCAATAATACACATATCTTCTCCCAATAACATATATCTATTGTCTCTTCTGTGATATTATTATCTCTCTTCACGTACAACCTATTAAAATCCTACATAATTATTACGTTCCCAACAAATTATCTAAATACAAATTTATTTTCAACTTATTTACTTTAACTAATTTTTCAAAATTTTAAAATATTAAAAATAAAAATTGTAAATAAAAACACAACCAAATTCCCTATTGGTTTATCTAGAATGACGGAGTCAACCCATTTAATTTTATGGCAGAAATGGATAAGCCTCCATGGATGCCTGGTAAGAAATATTTTACCTCTTCAATAATTCAACGATAAGTATTCAGTCCCACTGTCTTCTTCGTTATTACAACTGATAACCCCATGAAGTAAAATTCTCGAAACACCAACTGACACGAGTCCATGTCCCTCTGATTCGCCAAACCCTGAGAAAAAGTTTCCCCAATCTATGACCCCTTGAGACACACAGGGTTGCGCCACCCTTCTCTTTTCTTCAGTAATATATATGTCAAGAAAACTCCACTTTTCTTGAAACCCTTTCATCGGATTTTCTCAAGAACTATAGATCTTCTTTTCTTAGATGAAAACTATTTCCAAATGGTCAGCATCCGGTTTCTGGTGAGGAAATGCTGGAGCTCTTTGTGCTGACTCACTACAAGCGCCAAAAAACACTAGCTTTATCCAATATATAAGCACCCGCATACATAAAGATTGATTTTTGTATCATATGATCTAGGCCCGGTTGAATACTCCAAAAATTAGGAAAAGGGTTCGTCTTAGTTTAATGATTTTCCAGAGTTCCAAGATTTTTCTTTTTTAGTTTCGTTCTATATATAGACTGGTAGCTTGGTGTGTTATGTTATTCTAGGAGCTAAATAGTTTTAGATTTTTTTGAGGGGGAAGAGTAGATTTTTGTTTAAAGAACTTGAAAGTGGCGAAGATGAGTTTAAGTGCTGAAGAGGATGATTCAGCATCAGAGATCCATCTTCCTGCTGATGTAGATTGGGAGATGCTTGACAAATCCAAGTTTTTCTTCTTCGGGGCTGCTTTATTTTCAGCTGTTTCCGGGACGCTTTACCCGATTGTTGTGTTGAAAACCCGACAGCAAGTGATGTTGAATGCGATTCCATGTTTCAAAATGGCGGCATCAATTTTCAGGAGCGAGGGATATCGGGGTTTTTACTCTGGTTTTGGTACTTCTCTTATGGGAACTATCCCGGCCCGGGCCCTATATATGGGCGCACTTGAAGTTACCAAGAGTAACATAGGCAATGTTGCTGGTGTTCAGCCAGGGCTGTCCGAGGGCTCGGCCTCAGCTGTTGCTAATGCTGCTGCTGGACTAAGTGCAGCTATGGCTGCACAGTTAGTTTGGACACCAATAGATGTCGTGAGCCAGCATCTAATGGCCCAAGGAGGTGGTTCTAGTCCAAGTTCTAACCATGCTTGTGAACTCTCGGGGTTCTAATAAGTTATCTTGGCCAAGATTTTAACTACAACGCCATTAAGAGAGGCTTTAGAAATCTTAACTACAACGTCATTAAGAGTGGCTTCTGAGATCTTTTGCTACTGTAATCCCGTAGTTGTGCTACAGAATTCGTTCCTACCGATAATTTATCGATTATTCAGAGCATAACTCTTTTTTATTATCCTTATTTCAATAGAGAATACAATTTTCATGCAAGATTCAGAAAATTTTTGTTTTACATGCTCAAATCCTAAAAATAAGTTTTATGCATGCGAAGATAATTTTATGAACAATTGAACAATTACAGACGGAATAATTCTTCAATAATAAACTGTTAGAATTAAGAATTCAATATGCAAAATTACCTATTTTAAAGCAAAAATCATTTATGCAGAAAAGATATTTTCAATAAAAAGAGAATAAACATTTACTTACTATTTCATGCAAAAAATATTTATGCGAAGAGAATATTTTCAATAGAAGGAAGAAAATAAATTTACTTACTATTTCATGCAGAAAACATTTATGCGAAGAGAATATTTTCAATAGAAGGAAGAAAGAAATTTACTTACACCAAAATTTTAAGATCAAAAGTTTCCCTCATATTTGAGTACCACTTAAGCCTTCTCCACTAATTCTACAACAGAAAAATACGATGTTAGTACCTCATAATGAAATATTCTACAGATTTTTAAAGAATAAATAGAAAAATTGGTATTTTCTTACATCTGCATATGGCTTCTTTATTTCCGACTGTAGGGGTATTTACACTACTATGCTAGGTATTATGAATAAACTAAAATTCATATCTTATTGAAATAAGAAGATAGTTCTATCCTAACTTTGATAAGATCTCAATCCCAAATAATGATAACTCAAAACCCTAACCTTATCATGAGTGGATGATTACTAAAATCCCAAGCTGATGATTAACATTTATCTAAGATCCTTACTCCTTATAATTTAATTATTCTAGATTTTGTCTAGTTATTATCATATTTTAGTAATTAAAAGAATATGAAATATCCATGAATTTTTGCATGAAAATATAGAGGTACAAAAAATAAGGCTCTAGGATTCTATATTACCTATATTTACATGGTTTTAGCGAACTAATATGACTAGATACCTTAAGGGGGTCAAAAATTATCCAAATAGAGTTTTAAAATGGTGGGAAGACCTCTAGAATTATTCATCTATCCATAAATTCGAAAATTCCATAAAATTTAATTTCCGTCGTCTTTAATTTGATATCATGGACCTAAGCCCGAAATTACTTCATAATAATTTGTGGGCTTATTTTTTAGACTCTTTATGGGCTTAATCATAACTTAAAATGAATTAAATAGTTTGGACTGTTATTACACTTATCCTAAAAATGCAAATATAATTTATGGGCTTATTTTGATACTTACCAATGGGCTCTAACAACTTGAAATAAATTAAATGATTTGGGCTAACTAATACATCTTAAATCACTAATTAGATATGAACTAAAGAATATTTCCTTCGCCATAAATTGGTATTCATAGTAGCTAGCTTAATCCTTAACATAAAACTCAACGTATAAAGTTCCCATCAAATAATTGACTTGATAAATTCTACATCTTCAATAATAACAGAGCAATCTTTAGAAAATTATAAATACTCTAAAATCTATGTCCTCGAGATTGTAAGTGAAATTCAAGACAAATACCTAAAATAGGATTCTTAATAAGCTCAAAAAAAAATTTCAATTTACATCCCATATTTATTTTCAGTTAAGAACCCTTAAATATTGATCAAGCCCCAAATAAATTGTATGCTCAAATTCTAGGAGAAGAACACCCCAAGAATATCAATGGAGAATCAAAATCAACTAATATTAATCCATTAATATTCCTAACATCCAATATCGAATATATCCAAAAAAATTTCCTCAAAAGATAGAAGCTCACTACTAACCACGCACTATTTTATTCTAGATCCCATAACATTGAAGCATAGCCTTAATGAAATTCAAGTACTTCTAAAGGTATAATTAATAATACTTCTAAAA
The DNA here is from genome assembly GCA_018894105.1 of Jacaranda mimosifolia. NCBI lineage: Eukaryota > Viridiplantae > Streptophyta > Magnoliopsida > Lamiales > Bignoniaceae > Jacaranda > Jacaranda mimosifolia. Next base: position 1,248,350 of record CM032127.1, read on the forward strand.
TAATAATTCATCCAAAGACTTGGGTTATTACGTTCTACCCTTCTTACAAAAAGTTTTGTCCTCAAAACTTTAGACTTTCCAAATTTCAATACAATCCTAGGTTTGTAAATAGCTCCTCTTGTGATATACTTCTAACTTCCACTCTAGAGACCCCAATTGATGTGATTCTTGAGGTATTGGTAAGTTAAGTGGGGGAGCCTAAAAATTTTATGTTGATACTTCAATCTAAGTAAGTTGACATCAAGGAGCAAAGTTGAGCCCAGATTAGATTCAAGTCTTAGAAATCTCAAATTTGACATATCTTAGTATTCTAGCCATAACTTTTTCCATGTATATTGGATTAGGGTGATTATAATGGCTATAGAAACCTAACAGACAGATCTACAAATCCTATGTTGACACTTTTCTTAATTTCATTAGGATCAAGCCCTAAAAAGCGTCATAAATATCTGCTATTGAAAAATCAAAGTATGTAGTTTCTGCCTTAATGCGTCTTAGTATTTTAGTCATGACTTTATCCATATATATCGAATGAAGGTGATTCAAATAGATATAGAAACCTAAGATATAGATATACAATTATCCATTTTTGAAAAATCAAAATCCTATATTTCCAGACTTGTCACATCTTAAAATTTTGATCATAACTTTATATAAATTGGATTGAGGTGATTTAGGCGGAAATATAAACCTAAGAAATAGACCTAAAATTCATATGTTGATTATTTATCTTAATTCTGTCAAGAAGAAGTGGTAAAGGTGTCACAAATATCCATTTTTGGGAAATCAAAGTCATGTATCTTCTGACTAGACACATCTTAGTATTTTGGTCATAACTTACTCCACATAAATCGGATTGAAGTGTATCAAATGGCTACAAACACCTAAAAGATAGACCCACAATTCTTGCATTTGGCACCTTTCAAGATTCATTTAGTAAGTATGATAAAAACCCATTAGAAAATCTGGTGGTGTAAAATAAAGATCCTAGGAGAGTACTCTTTTATGTAGCATTCCTTTCCCAAAGTCAAATGGTTGTCCTCTATACCAAAGTATATCCCAAATCTTCTACTTCTCGACTTAAGGTGTTGTTCTCTAAGATCACCTAAAAATTTCAAACCAACATCTTAGTAAAAAATTGTGACCTAAGCTCTGATACCACCTATGTCATGCCCCAAATTCGGGACATAATACGGCAGTGCCCCTAAGCCCAAAGACTCAGAGATACTCTCAAATCCAATAGAGCATGCGAAATTCCCAAAAAATTTATTTAACAATTCCAAAAATAATTGTCAAAATGAACTACAATTCAAATACTTGTCTTAACAATCACACTTGAGTATCCAAGACCTCAAAGAAAATTTCCTAATCAACTAACTAGAAATTTTAAACATCAAATAGACATATTCTAAAAAAAATACCAATCTCTATTCACCATCCCCAAAACTGCTCATCTTCCTCGTCTGAACTATGTTGTTTGCAAAATGGTGAATCAATATCTTATGAGCAACACTTTGCCCAGTAAATAAATCCATTTCTCCTCCTACCAAATTTGAACAAGTATAAATATCAAACAGAAGAAAAGAAATCATTGAAAACAAGAATATTCGCTTTCATTCTTTTTAAATAACAATTCAATACAAAAATCAGGAACCATCTTATCAGAAAAATTTCAGGACATACTTCCAGATTAATATAGAACAAAAGTTACACAACTTATCGGAAACTTTCAATTCGGTAATTAGCCATGCTCATAAACTTTCATGATTCTAATCGGTCATCTTGGCTTCAGATATCTTAACTACAACGCCGTTAAGAGTGGCTTCAGAGATCTTTTGCTACTGTAACCCCACAGTACGATCCTACTGACACTTTCTCGATTATTCAGAGCATAAATCCTTTTTATTATTTGGGTAAAATCCACTTTAACCCCTTGTACTCAAGCTTTGTCTCACTTTACCTCCCTGTACTTTTAATTGCATCAGTTTACCCCTTTGTACTCTCAATTTTGCTTTACTTACTTTAACACCGTTAAAACTTTTTTAATTTCTATTAGCAAACCAAGCAAAAATAGTTAGATCATCATATTTTATATTAATATATCCAAAATGCCTATGCCTCAATATTTTTTTGCCAATCTCTCCCAGCTACTCTTCTCTTATATCATGAATACACATATTTTATACAAAGTAATATTAAAATTAAATTTAAAGATCCAAGCTGAATGCTGAAAAGATGAAGCCTGGACATCACTATTGACTGCACCACAAATATATCAAAAACTTGCATCATATACCAATAATATATCTCTAGAAGAAACAATGATTTCCATTAAAGAAAACTCAAATAATAAATTATTAAAATATAGTGATCATCTAACCATTTTTGCTTGGTTTGCTAATAGAAATTAAAGAGGTTTTAACCATGTTAAAGTAATGAAGCAAAATTGAGAGTACAAGGAGGTAAAGTAATGCAATTAAAAGTACAGAGGCTTAAAGTAAGACAAACCTTGAGTACAATGGGGTAAAGTGGATTTTACCCTTATTATTTTTATTTCAGTAAAGAATACTATATTTCATGCAAGATTTAGAAACTTTGGGTTTTAAATGCTCAAATCCTAAAAATAAGTTTTATGCATGCCAAAAAAAGTTTTTTTTTTAATAAACAATTAAATAACGGCAAACAAAATAATTCTTCAACAAATAAATCGTTAGATATAAGAGTTCAATATGCAAAATTTACAATTTTGGTGCAGAAATCATTTATGCAGAAAAGATAATTTTAATGGGGAGAAAATAGATATTTTACTTACTATTTCATGTAGAAAACATTTATGCAAAGAGAATATTTTCAATAGAAGTAAGAAAGAAATTTACTTACTCTAAAATCTTAAAATCGAAAGTTTCCTTCGTATTTGATCTACTACTGAAGCGTTCTCCACTAGTTCTATGACAAAAAAAATAAGATGTTAGTACCTCAAAATAAAATTTCCTACCCATTTTTTTTTTTAAGAACAAATAGAAAAATTGATATTTTCTTACCTCTGCATGTGCTACTTTATTTCCTACCCTATGGGAATTCTGGATAGACAAGAATTCATAGCTTATTGAGATAAAGAGGTCACTCTAATCCGAACTCCTTAGATTTGATCAGATCTTAATCTCAGATAATGATAACTCAAAGCCGCGTGGATAATTCTAAAATCCTAACCTTATCAAAATTATGTAGTTACTAAAAATTCTAAAATCTTTAACTTATTAGGATTGGATAGTTCTTGAAATTTCCAAGCTCATGACTAAATATCTGAAATCCTAACTTTTCATAATTTAATTATTCTAAATTTTAGCTAACTATTATCATAGTTTAGTAATTAAATAATAGGGAATATTTATGATGAATTTTCGCATGAAAATATAGCGGCACAGAAAAGGAGGTTCTAAGATTTCATATCATCTATATTTATATGGTTTTAGCTAACCAATATGACTAGGTACCTTATGGGGGTCAAAAACTTTTCCAAATAGAGTTTTAAGATGGTGAGAAAACCTCTAGAATTATCTATCTATCCATAAATCTAAAAATTCCATAAAAATTAATTTCCATCATCTTTAACTTGATAATCATGGACCTAAGACCGTAATTACTTCATAATAATTTGTGGGTTTATTTTCTACACTACTTATGGGCTTAGTTATAACATAAGTGAATTACATAACTGGAGTTGTTATTACACTTAACTCATAAAAACGCAAATTTTTATACTAGTTATAGGCTTTAACAACTTGAAATGGATTAAATAATGTGGGCTAACTCATACATTTTGAATCACTAATTAAATATGGACTAAAGATTAATATTTCCTTTGCCATAAATTGTTATCCGTAGTATCTAGCTTAAAACCATTAACATAGCTCAATAAATAAATTTCCATCAAATAATTGACCTAATAAATCCTACAGCTTCAATCATCACCAAGCAATCCTAAAAATCTAAAATCTATATCCTTGGAATTGCAAATGAAATCAAAATGAGAATCTAAAATAGGATCCTTAATAACTCCAAAAGAAATAATGTAATCTATACCTATCTTTTTTTTTGTGTGTGTGTGTGACAAGTAATCTATATCTACATCTCATATTTACTTTCAATTAAAATCCCTTAAATGTTAATCGGGTCCCAAAATAATTTATATGCTCACATTCTAGGAGAAGACCAACCCAAGAACATCAGTGAAAATCAAAATCAACTAATATTACTCTATTGTTCCTAACATCCAATATCATATATCTATATTTTTTTCCCTCAAAAGATAGAAGCTCAACCACGCATTCTTTTATTCTAAATCCCATAATATCGATGTCTAGCCTTAATGAAATTCAAATATTTCAAGAGGTATAATTAATAAAACTTCTAGCATAAACTATAATAATTCGTCAAAAGACTTGTGGTATTACATTAATATTAGGCTCCCTTGAGCTTACGTTTCACAATAGGCAATGCACACTTCTGTTAATCTGATACACAACTAGGACTTACAACGGCTTCACATATGGAATTGCACATTTGAACACAACTATAACTGTTTTAGATAGTACTACAACTATTCAGAAAAAGTGTTGAACCTGCAACCACTCTTCTCCTCCTTCTTAGTGTTTTTCTCAGCTTTTCAACTAGCTTCATGATCAAATGAATCGTATGGCCAATGAGAAGGAGAGCCATCAAGCCGACCCACAAAATTACCATGAAATCTAGCACAGTCGTAAGACTCAAAGCTGACTTTTTTGCCTGAGTGGGTGTCAATAGTATTATGGCTACAATATAAGTACGGGCGATTACTGTGATCGCAATCCATGTGATCACCATAAGAATCCACATAAAAACTCAGCGCCTTAAGGGCAATCCGCTCATCAGAGGCAATATATATGATGCCGAGAAAGGCAATAAAGCATGTTATGTTATTAGTGTAAAATCTAATGTATCCACGAGGATAGTTACACGCTAGTACCTAAAAGCTTGCCTTATGAGGATCGGCCACAGGATTGCCTTGTGAGTCGACTAAGTTATCGTCTTGCCAGACGCCACTAGGAGGGTCAACTCCAACTTGAAAAGCCATGGTTGCAATCAGTGAAGCAACAACTATTAGAATATATGTTGAAAAGTTGGAAGTCTGATGTGCCTAATTGCATGTAGAATCCCTACATTGTCCTTAAGGTGATAATTGTCCCCACTATTTGTGCTGCATGGACTATGGCAATTCACCCCTAGGATTCAACTAAGGCATCCAAGGAATTGCAGTCAGCACTCTGAAATTCCGACTTAAGAATTTCTTTTGATGTTGAGAATAATTGAAAAAAGTATGAAATATCTTTTTGTTGGAGAGTAAAAATACTTTGCTTTGAAAATGCATACATAATTTGTGTGGATTAATTCCCCTTATATAGTGTTACAACAACTATTCACACAATTACGACTGTTAGTTTAAACAACACACTGATTATAATAGTCTTATCTTTTTCCTAAGAGTCACATTGTTTCTGATTAAAAACGTAATTTAAATAATTAATTAAATTTCGTATTTAATTAAATACTAAATTAAAATATAATTTGAATTTAATCCATCCCGCGTCGCGCACATGCAAAGTGTTAAGTCTTGATTATTATATATATATATATATTATTCAAACAATATATATAATTCCCATGCACTTGGACACTCTCTAAAACCTTAGAACAATCTGAAAGCATAACAAGATATTCACCTAATAAAGGAACTCTCCTTTTCTTATTTTTCCAATGTGGGATTGAGATCCCAAAGAATTATCATCTCTTCTCCACTTAACATACTATATAGAGTCCTAATTAATTCCAACAATCCCCCACTTAGATAGTGATGTTAAGAATTTATAGAATTATGCATAAGAAAGATGTCTCTCGACTTGAATCTTTCCTTAGTGTAAGTACTTCAAAGTTGTAATAGAATAGATGGTGTCTTAAGTTATTGAACCATTATTTTTTGCATTAGAACCGGAAGTACCACGCTCAAGACTCTCCAACACCTTTAGAAATTCGCCGAGATTCTTATAGCACCAATATGGCCATGTGCTACATCCTAGTATTCATAAACATTTCCAAAGGTCAACCCTTGAACCTTTACCAAGAGCGGCACCACTCCTTATGTTTATATAGGTGAGGTTTCCCTTAAGCTTTGAATAATTTTGGTCATATTCAAACACCTAAGCCTTATTAAGAGTTATACTCAGCCTCCAAATATTATGTACTAGCTTACTTGAAAGTTGTCCTAGTACCTCCACAGCCACTTAACAGTAACTTGTTTTTACCCATTGAACTTTTAACTAGTGGTAATGCTAGAGAAAGTTGGGTTTCTATTACTGGTGACTCTAGGAAAAGAGTCTTAAGCCCATTCCAATTGATGTTTTCTTTACTAAATCCTTAGTAAGTCCTTTTGTGAATGGGTCCGCCAAGTTATTACTTGTTTTTGTATATATTATGGTTATAATTCCTTCAAGAATTAATTGCTTGATATTCTCACGTCTCAAGCTTATATGTCTAGATTTTCCATTATAAATCTTGCTATAAGCTCTAGACATAGCAGCTTCGCTATCACAATGTAAAGAAATGGTTGGCATTGGTTGTGGCCACAACTCTATTTATAGTAATAAATTTCTCAGCAATTCTGCCTCTTTACTTGCTCATGCTAATGCGACAAACTCAGACTCCATAGTAGAATAAGTTATGCACGTCTGTTTCTTAGAAGCCCAAGAGATAGCTCCTCTACCAAGGGTAAATACCCAACCAGACGTAAACTTATTGTCACTGGCACTGTTATCAAACTAGCATCAGTGTATCCCTCTAATACCGCTGGGTAATTTTCATAATGCAGTCCTAAATTTATAGTTCTTTTAAGATATCCAAGGACTAGCAATTGCTTTACAATGTTCAGCGCCAAGATTACTAGTATATCTGGAAAGCTTGCAAACAGTAAATGAAATATTTGGCCTAGTACAATGCATGGCATAAATTAAACTACCAATTGCACTAGCATACTCAATTTGAGCAATAGCTCTCCCAGAGTTCTCCACTAATTTGTGTGAACTATCATATGGGGTGCTTACTTCTTTGATTCCCAAATGTTGATATTTCTTTACAATTTTCTCAATGTAGTAGGATTGGCACAAAGCATAACCCCCACTATTTTTCTTAACTTTAATCCCCAAGATAGTATCTACCTCACCTAGATCTTTCATTTTAAACTACGAGGATAAATACTTCTTTGTTTCATTTATGCCATTTATATTTGTCCCAAATATCAGCATATCATCAACATATAAGCACACAATGACACCATAATCCTTTGTAAATTTAGAATAAATACACTTATCCGCATTATTATGCTTGAACCCATTAGACAAAATAACAGAATCAAATTTATCATGCCACTATTTTTGTGCTTGTTTCAAGCCATATAGTGACTTTACCAACCTGCATACTTTCTTTTCATTTCCAGGGAGAATAAATCCCTCAGGTTGTTCCATATATACCTCCTCATCCAAATCACCATTGAGGAAAGCTGTTTTGACATCCATTTGATGCACATATAAATTATGAATAGATGCTAGAGCAAACAATACTCTAATAGATGTTATTCTAGCTACTGGTGCATATGTATCAAAATAGTCTTGTTAGGTGATAAGTAAATTTCAGTTGAAGGTTAATATCATATAATATGATTAATTGGAAGTTTGGACATTGCTGAATTTCTTTAACTTTTTGTATACTGTTTCAAAGGCCAAGAGGTGGATGTTGACTTTGAGGTGGACAAGAACTGATGAAAGTGATCTTGCATTTTGAGTTATGGGCAAATCTTGAAGTTAATATTAGGTTCCCTTGAGCTTAAATTTCACATTACACAATACACAGTACACAGTACTCATATCTGTTAATCTGATACACAACCATGGTTCGCAGGAACGGTCGTGGGGATCGGAACGGAGAGTGAGGTTCCAGTTCCATTGCAATGTCGCGGAACGGTCGCAGGGGTTCCGTATATTTTTATTATTAAATTATTCAAAAAATTTAAATAAATTATGAAAAATATGAAAACATTTAAAATTATATTTCTTGCTTATATAAAGTAATTAGCATAATTTTAAATATCACAAATTAATGTTACAAACTATATTAACTTAGCGAAGCTCTTAAATATTAGAAAAATTATTATACAACATAATAAAGACAAAATAATTATAACAATAAATTTCATTCATTCTCTATTCTTGCGAAAGCTTTCACAAACAAGTTTACACAACCCAATTACCCAACCTCACCACTCATCGCCCTCTCTGTCATCTTCCCACGTGTCATAATTCATTTCTCATGATAGTACTACCACATTCCACACACTCATTATCAAAACACTGACATTCCAGAGTCCACACACCCATCATCCCCATCCCTATCATTTCTTATGGCCTTCGATAGTAGCGAACAAGGGTGGGCAATTTTCAGCAAGAGAAAATTGCATCCTCATCGTTTAGCAGCTTGCTGCAACAAAACAATTCCGTGCCGCCGTTTCCATTCCCGTTCCCGTTCCGTTCCACCTTGTCGGACCGATTTATCGGTCTGGAACGCCGTTCCAGCGATAAATCGGCCGTTTTTCACCGTGCTAGTCACACCTCCGTTCCACACCGGTGCGACAGAACGCCCATGGTCGTTCCGGTTCCGTATCGGCCGTTTCGGCCGATAAATCGCCATTTCGGCGAACCATGTACACAACCAGGACTTACAACAGCTTCACATATGGATTGCACATTTGAAAACAACTACAGCAGTTTTAAACACTGACACTGTTCACAATAAGTGCTGAACCTGCAACCATCCTTCTCGTCCTTCTCCTTAGTGTTTTTCTCAGCTTTTTAACCAGTTTCACGATCAAACGAATCATATGGCCAATGAGGAGGAGAGCCATCAAGCCGAGCCACAAAATTATCACAAATACTATCACGTTCAAAACCAACTCTCCTGCTTGAGTGGGTGTCACGTTCAAAACCGACTTTTTTCCTTCCTCAGTGGGTGTCAACAGTGTTATGGATGCAAGATAAGTAAGGGCGATTGCTGTAATTGCAATCCATGTAATCACCATAAGAATCCACATAAAAAATCTGCGCTTTATGGGCAATCCACTCATCAGAAGTAATATGATGCTGAGAGATGCAACGAAGCTCGTTGTGTTGAAAATGTAAAATCTAATGTATCCTTCAGGATAGTTACGCGCCAATACTGAAAAGCCGGCCTGATGAGGATCAGCCACAGGTTTGCCAGATGCTACTAGGAGGGTTCACTCCAACTTGAAAAGCCATTGTGGCAATAAGTGAAGCCACAACCATCAGGGCACTTTTCTTTCTCTCAAGCCACTCATGCGGCTGCTTAAATGATCTCTCCCAGACATTCTTTTGATTAGTATTTAACGGTGGTATATTAGTCTCTGAGGTTCCAGAACCTCCGGCGAGTCTAAGGGACTCTTCTATTCCTGAGTCTCTCAAATCCCTTCTGCTTTGGATCAAAACGCCGACTGCTGTCATCCCATTAAGATTCAGGGCATTCACTTCAAGTGCAGCCACAGTCAGCAAGAAGTTGATGGTTTGTTAAAGAGATTTTGAAACTTTAAATAACATGCATGAGAACAATTTACCATAAAAATAAAGCAGAAGATTAGTTATAAATGGACATTCAGAGACTTTGGCATATTTACCTCAACTTGCTTTTCGGCCACAGCTAAATGCAGCGCAGTTTTCCATCAGCATCTTTAGAGTTTGTGAACTCGGGCTCATCTATTGTCTTCACAAGGAGCTTTAAAGCCTCCAGCTGGTAGTATTTGACACACAAATGAAGTATATTCTCTCCCCTATAGACCACCAGTTGGGCTGCATCAGTTTTGGCTGGAAGCAACAGCTTCATGACTTTGACCCCGCCTTTGAGTGCTGCTAGATGGAGTGGCGTTAGCCCGTTTCTGTCACGAGCCAGGCACGTCTGAGGATTGGCTCATAAAAGGGCCCTAACTACATCAATATGGCCTTTAGCTGATGCCAAATGAAGCAGAGACGACTGCTGTGAATTCAACTCAGTTGTGAGCTGAGGTTTTATCCTTACGATTTCCTTCACAAAACTAGTGTGGCCTAACATTGCTGCCACATGCAAAGGAGTCTCAGAGAAACAGTTAACTAAAACTCTATCAAGAATTAGTGGATCCTCCTTTAGCAGCTTTTTCAATGAACTAACACTCCCTTTTGCTGCAGCTTCAAAGAGCTTAGTTTCCAGACTTTCCATCTCTTCTGATACGACTCAACCAGCATTGTTCATATATATATATATATATATATATATCAATGTTGGTCGAGATTGCTTGTGATAATTACTATGGAAAGAATAATAATAAATGTACATATCCGTGCCTGAAAGTCAAATGCACGTATTTTTTATTTGGAAGAAATAACAACCCATTGGCAGATTACAAATTAGATAAATATTCATGCAACTATTTTAGTAGAAACTGGATTATCGACTCAGGCATGTTGGTTTTTTTGATATAATTTTCTGGAGATAATGCAAATAAATTAACATCATCGCTAAACTAGGACGAAGGAGGGAGTTGACTAACAAACAATAGGTTGTGAGATGACATAAGTCAGTTTCACTTGAAGGTGGAAATGATATAATTTGATCAATTTGAGGTAGCACTACTGTATTTCTTCGCTTTCTCTGTATATATTGAGTTTGAGGTGGACATAAACTAATGAAAATAATCTTGCATTTTGAATTTTGGGCCAATGTTGATGGTAAAATTAGATTCTCTCGATCTTACATTCAAATTCAAACAAAGGCAAATTGGATGAATGTACTTCTATTGATCTGATAAACAATTAGGACTTAATTGCAACAGCTTCACATATACATTATATGATTGGTAAACATTGAAACTGCACATTTGAGCACAAGAACACTTGAAGAAAAAGAAAGAAAGACAATCCAACAATAAAAATTTTGAACACCAACACTATTTACAGGAACTGCTGAACCCACAACCATCCTTATCCTCCTCCTCCTCAGTGTTTTCCTCAGTTTTTTAACCAGCTTCACGGTCAAATGAATTGCACGGTCAATGTGAAGGAGAGCCATCAAGCCGAGCCACACGAATACAGCATATTCTATGACTGTCAAAACTGATTTTTCTTCCTTAGTGGGTGTCATGACACCTATTGAGAAGCTATAACAAAGCGTGATTTATGTGATTGCAATCCGTGTGACCACCATGAGGATCCACATAAAAAATCTGCGCCTTAAGGGCAATCCACTTGTCAGAAGCAATACGATGCTGAGAGATGCAATAAAGCTTGTTGTTTTGATGATGTAAAATCTCGTGTATACATCAAGATAGTTATGTGTCATTACAGAAGAGCCTGCCTGATGAGGATCAGCCACAGGATTGCCTTGTGAATCGACTAATTTATCGTCTTGCCAGACACCACTAGGAGGGTTAGCTCCAACTTGAAAAGTCATTGTGAAAATAAGTGAAGCCACAACCATTAGTGCACTTGTCTTTCTCTCAAGCCACTCATCTTGCTGCTCAAGTGGCCTCTCCCAGGTGTTCTTTGGATTGATATTTAGTGGTGGCATATTAGTCTCCGAAGTTCCAAAACCTCCAGCTCTTTTAAGGTACTCTTCGATTTCTAAGTCTCTAAAATCCCTTCTGCTTTGAATCAAAATGTTCATTGCTGTCATCCCTTTAAGATTCAGTGCATTCACTTCAAGTGCAGCCACAGTCAGCAAGAAGTTGATGACAGCAAATGGATATGGATATGGTAAATGCGTATCCGATCCGTTTAATATTCGATCCGAATATATATTTATTAAATAATATATTATTTATATTTTTCAATAAAAATCTCATAATCCATATATGTGTATGTATACTATAATTGACGAATTGGGAAGAAAAAAGAATAAATCTAAAAAATTATTATAATATAGAAAAAAATTGAAGAATTAGGTTAATCAACATAATTGTTGTTGGTTGACTTAATAATTAATATGCTTAAATACCATTATTATTATTATTATTATTATTATTATTAAGTACTAATAATCAATTATAAAGCCAACAATTAATTAAAATTTATGCTATTTGTTTGATTGTTTCGTTTTAATGAAATTATATAGTTTCTTATATTAATTAAAATATGTATATGTTATATGTTCATAAATTCACGTATTTGGATATTCATAAACGGATATCTAAATAATTATTATTGAATATGAATATAAAATAATAATTTAAATATGAATAAGTTTAATAAAATATGAATGTATCTGAATAATTATAAACGAATACGGATATATCCGAATCCGAACGATATCCGATGGATATGAATTTGGATATCATTTTTTAATATCCGTCAAATTCATATCCGTATCCAAATATTCAAAAAGTTAAACGGATACGAATATGAAAACAGCGTATCCGATCCGTTTAACATCCGTTTACACCCCTATATATTAGTTATAAAACATAGGGTTTTTAATAACTGTTTTGACATATAATTTACTTCTTTTTTTCTCAATTATTTCACCTCATCAAAATTTTCCTTTTTATTTATCCCAAAAATTTTAAAATACATTAACATTTACATTGTTTGAAAATTTATATTTATTTATTTTAGACTTAAAAATTTTAATAAGAAATGTGAAATAAGACTAAAACTAGTAGTGATTGAATAATAAATTTTTATATAAAAAAAAAAAGATAAAAAAAAAGGGTTTTAATTTTTTCGGTTTGGTTCCCAACCGATTTTTTTTTGGTTTTTTTATTTTTCGGTTAACCGAATAAAAAAAAAACCCAAAAATTGAATTTTTTTTAAATGAAAAACCAAATCGAACCCCGGTTCGGTTCGGTTTTTTGGGTTTTCGCTTGGTTCGATTAATTTCAGTTTTTCTTTTTTTAACACCCCTAATTATATATACTAGTAATTTTGGCACGCCTAATATTTTTTAATAATTTTAATGTAGTTATTTGTATGTTTAGATGAACGAAAGGAAAAAATTATGATAGAGTGGTATTAATGAGACTATGGGGTGACAATGATGAATTGTAAATTGTAGTTATGTTATGCAGAAGTTGTGGTTACAGTGATGAAAGTATACTAATGATGGCAATTTAAGAAAATCACTCGAAAATCTATTACTAATACAAAATAGAAGCTACTTTTCTCTCTAAAGTGGCAGTTCTCATACCAAATTTTAGAACTCCAAAACTACCCTTTTTTTAATCAACACATAGAATTAAGTTAGGTTCCCATGAGCTTACATTTCACATTATACAGTACACACTTCTGTTGATCTAATACACAACTAGGACTTACAACAACTTCACATATGGAATTGCACATTTGAACACAACTACAACACTTACAATAGCTTCACATATGGAATAACATTTTAACACAATTACAACACTTGGAAAAACCAAGGAAAAGAAAGAAAGAGGTTTAAACAGCAACACTATTCACAAGAGTGCTGGACCTGCAACCATCCTTCTCCTCAGTGTTTTTCTCAGCTTTTTAACCAGCTTCACGATCAAACGAATCGTATGGCCAATGAGGAGGAGAGCCATCAAGGCAAGCCACAAAATTACCACGAATCCTATCACAGTCAAAACCGACTTTTCTGCCTTAGTGGGTGTCAACAGTACTATGGACGCAATATAACTAAGGGCGATTGCTGTGATTGCAATCCATGTGATCACCATAAGAATCCACATAAAAAATCTGCGCCTTATGGGCAATCCACTCATCAGAAGTAATATGATGCTAAGAGGTGCAACAAAGCTCGTTGTGTTGAAAATGTAAAATCTAATGTATCCATCAGGATAGTTACGCGCCAGTACCGAAAAGCCTGCCCGATGAGGATCAGCCACAGGTTTGTCTTCTGATTCAGCTAACTTATCGTCTTGCCAGACACCACCAGGAGGGTTTACTCCAACTTGAAAAGCCATTGTGGCAATAAGTGAAGCCACAACCATCAGGGCACTTTTCTTTCTCTCAAGCCACTCATGCGGCTGCTTAAATGACCTCTCCCAGATATTCCTTTGATTAGTATCTAGCGGAGGTATATTATTAGTCTCCGAGGTTCCAGAACCTCCTGCGTGTCTAAGGGACTCTTCTATTTCTGAGTCTCTCAAATCCCTTCTGCTTTGAATCAGAACGTCGACTGCTGTCATGCCATTAAGATTCAGGGCATTCACTTCAAGTGCAGCCACAGTCAGCAAGAAGTTGATGGTCTATGAAAGAGATTTTGGAACTTTAAGTAACATGCATGAGAACAATTTACCAAAAAAATTGGGCAGAAGATCAGTTATAAATGGACATCAGAGACTTTGGCATATTTACCTCGACTTGCTTATCGGCCACAGCTAAATGCAGGACAGTATTTCCATCAGCATCTTTAGAGTTTGTGAACTCGGGCTCATCTATTGTCTCAACAAGGAGCTTCAAAGCCTCCAGCTGGTAGTATTTGACACACAAATGAAGTATATTCTCTCCCCTATAGACCACCAGTTGGGCTGCATCAGGTTGGGCTCGAAGCAACAGCTTCATGACTTCGACCCGGCCTTTGAGTGCTGCTAGATGGAGGGGCGTTAGCCCGTTTCTGTCACGAGCCAGGCACGTCTGAAGATCGGCTGATAAAAGGGCCCTAACTACATCAATATGGCCTTTAGCTGATGCCAAATGAAGCGGAGACGACTGCTGTGAATTAAGCTCACTTGTGAGCTGAGGTTTTATCCTAACGATTTCCTTTACAAAATCTGTGTGGCCTAACATTGCTGCCACATGCAAAGGAGTCTCAGAGAAACAATTAACTACAACTCTATCAAGAATTAGTGGATCCTCCTTTAGCAGCTTTTTCAATGAACTAACACTCCCATTTGCTGCAGCTTCAAAGAGCTTAGTTTCAAGACCCTCCATCTCTTCTGATAGGACTCAATTAGCATTACTGTTGGTGGAAATCACTTGTGATAATAATAATATCTAATATAAACGTGTGGTGTGAATAATGGCGTGTCGGGTCCTTGGTTCCAAGTTGCGGGCCCTAACTGTGGGTTTTTTAAGGTCTATACTCATAGTTCTAACTTATCATCACATACTCACTTTTTAACTATTTATATCAGTTTGATTTGATTATCACCTCCAAATCATCATAAAGTAAAGAATCGTGGTTCTTATAAAGAAATATCTTCTTTTAAAATTAAATTCTAAAAAATAAAATAAAAGTCATTACCATTATGATACTCAATAATCTAATTAAACTTATTACTTTTAAAAAATTAAAAACTCTCTTTTTCTAATATTAAACCCCTAATTCAATTAAATAAAAAAAAAACTCTTTGTGAGATTGCATAAACAAAACAGAAAAACAATCTTAAATTGTGGATTTAATATGTTCATCGAATGGACAGCATAGCAGGAACGGTATATGCTGGAAAATAATTCTTTTTTTTTTCTCCCTAATTCTTGAATTGTGGATATGTTTATGTTGTGGTTGCCATGGAGCTCAATTGCAAACATGTGTGTGATGTGTTTAGGCGTGTGTTTATTGAATTGGTTAGTGCGGTCTCTCTAAATTCTTGATGGTTTGGATGGAATGTGGAACTTTTAGGGTTTTTATGTTTTGTTTTGTTTTAAATTTCTTAAAATTATTATGGTTAATTTGGTATCAACGAGTTTTCTCTAATTTTCTTCTGATTGCATTCATTTTTTAAGATTTATTTTCTTTGATTTTCAGCTAATTAATTAGGGTTTAATATTAGGAAAAGAGAGCTTTTAATTTCTTTAAATTAATAAAGTTAATTTGGTCATTGAGTATTAGAAAGATAATGGTTTTTATTTTATTTTTTCATAATATAGTTTTAAAAGAAGATGGTTCTTTATAAGAATTATGAAAGAACTATGGTTCTTCATTTTTTGATGATTTGAAGGTAATGATCAAATCAAACTGATATAAATAGTTAAAAAATGGGTACGTGATGATAAGTCAGAACCATGGGTACAGGACCCTAGAAAATTTTCTTGGGTTGACATATTTTAATATTCAAATGGAAAGGTTCAATGGCTAATAGCCCAATGACATCAAATCTCCTCGAATGGGTGTCTTTGTGTGCACCTTATATGTGCTCTTGGTTGTGGTCTTGTGAACTTTGTACTTCCATCTTCTTTGATTTGATATTTGTATTCTATTGATTTACTTGTAAAGCTGATATTCTTCATTTGATAATTAGATCCATAGACTTGTTGTAAATGATACTCTTCAAACAAAACAAAAAAAAAAAAAAAATCCAAATGGAAAGCAAAATTTTGTTGGAGTGCATGAAAGAGGGTTGTTAACAAATTGAATTCTTATGAAATATTCGAGATTCAAATTTAAATAAAAGATTCAAATTCGAATTTAATATAATATTCAACACATTAATTAAATTTGAATCGAATCATAAGATATTTGAGTTCGATCTTCAGTAATATATTCAAATACATATATATATATATATATATAATTTTTGTATTTTTAAAACTCAATTTATAAATTTAACTTATTTTAGAGGCTTATAAACTTATGGTTGAATTTGTTTGTTAGGATTTATTTCTTCTAATTCAATTAGAGTTTAATGTGAGGAAAAAAGGTTTTTTAATTTCTTTATGGTAATAAGGTTAATTTGGTCATTTCGTATAATAATTTTTATTTTATTTTTCATAATTTAATTTTAAAAGAAGATCGTTCCATGGAAGAACGATATAAGAACCATGCTTCTTCACTTTATAATAGTTCGAAAGTGAGGATTAAATCAAACTGACATAAACTATTAAAAAATTTGTACGTGATGACAAATCAGAACCATGGGTACGGAACCCTAGGAGCTGGATTAGTTGTGTTCTAGAAAATCATATTCTCATTTTGCACTATTCCGAAAATAGAAAACGCCATTGTTTGTTGAATCATGAATGAAAACACCATCCATTTTCATTTTCATTTTCATTTTCATACCTACAAAAAAACTTATAATACTTATTAATTTAAAAATAATTAAAATCCACCAACTAATTAAATATTATTTTTTTCCATCATTCCAAAAAATGGGACCTATATAAAAATTTAATACTAATTTTTTATCACATCATCATCCACTAATTTATTAAATAATTATTTCTTTTCTATCTTTTCAAGAAAATGAAGCCACAATCAATTAAACAATAATAATTAATACTATTACATTAAAATATTTAACATTATTATATTAAAATATTATTTTCAATCTATTTTTTCTTCAAAATTTTCACAATTCACAACATTTTTATTTTCACATGCAGAATAATAATAAAATAAAAACATATTTTAGAACAATGAAAACAAAAAATGAGAATGAAAACACAACCAATCTGGCTCTAAAAAACCCAAACTAAGGATAAGAAAGGAGTTTTAAACACCAATACTATTCCCAAGAACTGCTGAACCTGCAACCATCCTTCTCCTCAGTGTTTTCCTCAGCTTTTTAACCAGCTTCACGATCAAACGAATCGTATGGCCAATGAGGAGGAGAGCCATCAAGCCAAGCCAAAAAGTTACCACCAATCCTATCACAATCATAACTGACTTTGATGCCTGAATGGGTGTCAACAGTATTATCGATATAATATAACTAAGGGCGATCGCTGTGATTGCAATCCATGTGATCACCATAAGAATCCACACAAAAAATCTGCGCCTTAAGGGCAATCCACTCACCAGTAGTAGTATGATGCTGAGAGAGGCAATGAAGCTTGTTGTGTTGATAATATAAAACATAGTATAACTAGTTGGATCATTATACGCCAATACTGAAGAGCCGACCTCATGAGGATCAGCCACAGGACTACCTTGTGAGTTTTCTAATTTATCGTCTTGCCACACACCACTAGGAGGGTTAACCCCAACTTGAAAAGCCATTGTGGCAATAAGTGAAGCCACAACCATTAGTGCACTTCTCTTTTTCTCAAGCCACTCGTCCTGCTGCTTGAATGACCTCTCCCAGGTATTCTTTTGACTAGTATTTAGCGGTGGTATATTAGTCTCCAAGGTTCCAAAACCTCCAGCGCGTCTAAGGGACTCTTCGATTTTTGAGTCTCTCAAATCCCTTCTGCTTTGAATCAAAACGTCGACTGCTGTCATCCCATTAAGATTCAGGGCATTCACTTCAAGTTCAGCCATAGTCAGCAAGAAGTTGATGGTCTGTTAAAGAGATTTTTGAACTTTAAATAACATGCATGAGAACAATTTACCATAAAAATAAAGCAGAAGATCAGTTATAAATGGACATTTAGAGACTTTGGCATATTTACCTCAACTTGCTTATCGGCCACAGCTAAATGCAGGACAGTATTTCCATCAGTATCTTTTGAGTTTGTGAACTCAGGCTTATCTATTGTCTCAACAAGGAGCTTCAAAGCCTCCGGCTGGTAGTATTTGACACACAAATGAAGTATATTCTCTCCCCTAAAGGGCATCACTTGGGCTGCATCAGGTTTGGCTGTAAGCAACATCTTCATGACTTCGACCCGGCCTTTGAGTGCTGCTAGATGGAGTGGCGTTAGCCCGTTCCTGTCACGAGCCAGGCAAGTCTCAGGATCAGACGATAAAAGGGCCCTGACCGCATCAACATGGCCTTTAGCTGATGCCAAATGAAGCGGAGATGACTTCTGTGAATTCAACTCACTTGTGAGCTCAGGTTTTATCCTTACGATTTCCTTTACAAAATCAGTGTGGCCTAACATTGCTGCCACATGCAAAGGAGTCTCAGAGAAACAGTTAACTCCAACTCTATCAAGAATTAGTGGATCCTCCTTTAGTAGCTTTTGCAATGAACTAACACTTCCTTTTGCCGCAGCTTCAAAGAGCTTAGTCTCAAGACCCTCCATCTCTTCTGATAGGACTCATACTCAATCAGCATTGTGCAATTATATACATCGTGTCGGATCCGTGGTTCCAAGTGGTGGGCCCTAACTAGGTGACCAGTCAAAGCTACTAGAAAATTGGGGTAACACATTACATCTATTTCCACAAGATTGGGGTAACACGTAGGGTGTAAATAGATATTAAACGGATCGTATATACTATTTTTATATTTGTATTCATTTAACTTTTTGAACATTTGGATACGGATACGGATTCGACGAATATTTAAAAATGATATTCAAATTCGTATTCGTCGGATATCAATCGAATTCAGATACATTTGTATTCGATTATAATTATTCAGATTATTCACATTTTATTAAATTTATCCGTATTCAAATTATTTTTTTATATTCATATTCAATGATAATTATTTACATATCTATTTACAAATATTTAAATACGTGAATTTATAAATCTATAACAAATACATCTTTTAATTAATAGAAGAAACTATATAATTTTATTAAAAAGAAAGCAATCAAACAAATAGCATATTTCAAATTAATAATTAATTTTATAATTGATTATTAGTATTTATCAATAATAATAATAGCATTGAAGTATATTAAATATAAAGTTAACCAACAATAATTATGTTGATCAACTTTATTCTTCAATTTTTTTTTCTATGTCACAATAATTTTTTAAATTTATTCCTTTTCTTCTAGATTCTTCAATTATAATTTATACATATACTTATATGAATTATGATATTTTTATCAAAAATATAAATAATATATTATTTAATAAATAAATATTTGGAGCAGATATTAAATGGATCGGATACGCATTTATCATATTCGTATTCTATTTATAATCGAATCTCTACTTATCAAATATGGATATTATCCACTTTAAGCAGATATGGATAAATTTTATATAAACAAATACAAATAAAAATAATAAATAAATTAACACGTAATAATTATTAAATTTTATATAAATAAATACGAATGAAAACGATAAATGAATTAACACGTAACATCTATTTCCACCTGTCACCAGAGACTCCCGGCACAAGGTTGACTCGTTTTCTTTGTCCTTTAATACTCCTTCTGCCTCGTGCTCGGATTATCTTATCACATTTGCTCTTTTATTTCATCCACTCATTCGCTCCAAGATTGAATGTCACAATAGCAATTAAAGGTTAATATTAAATAGTGTCATACTATTATTCCAATGAAATCTTGAGAAGAAAATTCTCAATTTGAAAAAATAAAAATATTTAATATAGGACTAAGAAAGTACGATATGGAATGGAAAAAATCAATACTTGACGTGTGAGAATACAATACAATGTATTTTCAAATATTAAGTCCAAAATTTTAGTTCAAATATGAACGTACACATTGCTAAGTAAAATATGATTCGAATTTGTGAAATTAGACCGTCATAAATTTAAAGAAATATATCATTATGTGGTGAATTTATTTTAGAAATTTGTTAGTATATACTTTATTATTAATTAATTTTGTGATGAAAATAAAGTGCGTCAAGTAACTAATTTTATGATAAAATTTTTGTCACGGATCGAAAAATCATATTTATTGTTATGAAATTTGTGACAGACTCTTCATATTAATATATATTCTTCATATTTATTACAAGTATCATTACTAATATATATTTTTACTATTTTTTTAAATTTATTAGTAATCCATCACAATTATTTTTAAAATATGATAAAATTCTCTTTGTCACAAATCTTCCATTAATAAAGGAGTATTTTCTTATAGTGATTATTTTTGTTATCAAAACACTTTTTCAATACTAACTAATCATAGTTTTATCATTTGTAAAGACATATAATTTTGATATGTTATAATAGTAACTTTGACTGTTCACTTAGTTAGGGCCCACCACTTGTGAACATTATAGAATAACAATGTTGCAAAAGATATTACTAATTTATTAGGATATTTAGCCTTCATTATTCTGAAGTTGCGTGGAAATTGACTTGCAACTATTATTAGGATTTTTAACTAAGTAGCGTGGAAATTGACTTACTTTCATCTCTAGAAGTTGTAGCAAAATTTGCCTATGTCAAGAAACTTAAGAGGGCCTTCTTGAGTTGGCTCAAGCAAGAATTCTACATTGCCTTCTGTTGTTGCTTTCTATAACTCTTTTTCCAGGGCTTTTTTCTTGACTTTTTGGGCGTATAATTCTACAATTACACCATATAAGTCTAGCTTATTATTTTGTTAATTATTCGAAAAATGTTATGGGGCCACAACCCACCTTCAATGTCGTAATAGATCAAGCAACTATTATTAGGATATTTAACCTTCATTATTATGAAGTAGCGTGGAAATTGATTTACTTTCGTCTCCAGAAGTTGTAGCAAAATTTGCCTATGCCAAGAAACTTAAGAGGGCCTTCTTGAGTTAGCTCAAGTAAGAATTCTACATTGCCTTCTGTTGTTGCTTTCTACAACTCTTTTTCTAGGGCTTTTTTCTTGACTTTTTGGGCGTAGAATTCTACAATTACACCATATAAGTCTAGCTTATTATTTTGTTAATTATTCGGAAAATGTTATAGGGCCACAAGCCACCTTCAATGTCGTAATAGATCAAGCAACTATTATTAGGATATTTAACCTTCATTATTATGAAGTAGCGTGGAAATTGACTTACTTTCATCTCCAGAAGTTGTAGCAAAATTTGCCTATGCCAAGAAACTTAAGAGGGCCTTCTTGAGTTAGCTCAAGCAAGAATTCTACATTGTCTTCTGTTGTTGCTTTCTACAGCTCTTTTTCCAGGGCTTTTTTCTTGACTTTTTGGGCGTAGAATTCTACAATTACACCATATAAGTCTAGCTTATTATTTTGTTAATTATTCGGAAAATGTTATAGGGCCACAAGCCACCTTCAATGTCGTAATAGCTCAAGCAACTATTATTAGGATATTTAACCTTCATTATTCTGAAGAAGCATGGAAATTGACTTACTTTCGTCTCCAGAAGTTGTAGCAAAATTTGTCTATGCCAAGAAACTTAAGAGGGCCTTCTTGAGTTAGCTCAAGTAAGAATTCTACATTGCCTTCTGTTGTTGCTTTCTACAACTCTTTTTCTAGGGCTTTTTTCTTGACTTTTTGGGCGTAGAATTCTACAATTACACCATATAAGTCTAGCTTATTATTTTGTTAATTATTCGGAAAATGTTATGGGGCCACAAGCCACCTTCAATGTCGTGATAGCTCAAGCAACTATTATTAGGATATTTAACCTTCATTATTCTGAAGTAGCGTGGAAATTGACTTAATTTCGTCTCCAGAAGTTATAGCAAAATTTGCCTATGCCAAGAAACTTAAAGAGAGCCTTCTTGAGTTAGCTCAAGCAAGAATTCTACATTGTCTACTGTTGTTGCTTTCTACAGCTCTTTTTCCAGGGCTTTTTTCTTGACTTTTTGGGCGTAGAATTCTACAATTACACCATATAAGTCTAGCTTATTATTTTGTTAATTATTCGGAAAATGTTATAGGGCCACAAGCCACCTTCAATGTCGTAATAGCTCAAGCAACTATTATTAGGATATTTAACCTTCATTATTCTGAAGAAGCATGGAAATTGACTTACTTTCGTCTCCAGAAGTTGTAGCAAAATTTGCGTATGCCAAGAAACTTAAGAGGGCCTTCTTGAGTTAGCTCAAGTAAGAATTCTACATTGCCTTCTGTTGTTGCTTTCTACATCTCTTTTTCCAGGGCTTTTTTTATTGACTTTTTGGGCGTAGAATTCTACAATTACACCACATAAGTCTAGCTTACTATTTTGTTAATTATTCAGAAAATGTTATGGGGCCACAAGCCACCTTCAATGTCGTAATAGCTCAAGCAACTATTATTATGATATTTAACCTTCATTATTCTGAAGTAGCGTGGAAATTGACTTACTTTCGTCTCCAGAAGTTGTAGCAAAATTTGCCTATGCCAAGAAACTTAAGAGGGCCTTCTTGAGTTAGCTCAAGCAAGAATTCTACATTGTCTTCTGTTGTTGCTTTCTACAGCTCTTTTTCCAGGGCTTTTTTCTTTATTTTTTGGGCGTAGAATTCTACAATTACACCATATAAGTCCAGCTTATTATTTTGTTAATTATTCAGAAAATATTATGGGGCCACAACCCACCTCAATGTCGTAATAGAGCAAAAATGCTCTCTTGCCATCAAGAAATGCATGAAGGGGCCTAAATTGAGGCATGCATTTTGGCTAGTCATGGACCGTTACAAAGAATACGCTCGCATATAAGACTATGAGTCTCAGTGACCATAAACATTGTAAAAAGGCAAATGCGCATAAAATTGTTATGTATTTAAATATTTATGTTAGTTATTTTGTGGATCGAAATGAGTAATGCATCATCAAAAATACTCAAGGTGCATAATGATGGGTTGAAAGTACGAACAAAAATGAACTTCCAACACAAACTCTTTTCTTGATATAATAAAAGTAGATGAGGGGCGGTCAATGTAGCAACTCTCCCGGAGCGTTATCATAAGAGTCCCTATCCACTGTAGAATGTCCAATTCGAGCCATAACTACTGTCCAAAGAACGAACCCATCAACACAACTCTACCGAAGCATTAGTCAGCCGAGGCCCCTCCACTACAGATACGGATGTGCATTCGATTAAAACCAAACGATTCGATCGGTTAATTGTTGATTTTTTGAAAATCATAATCGAAAATCGAACTAGACTAGGTTCGGTTTTGGTTCTAATTGAAACCAAATCGATTATAATCAAATTTTTACCGAAATCAAAAAACCAAAAAAATCGATTAAAATCAAAACCGAACAGAGGGAAAATATATATATATATATATAACTTGTTTTTTGTACCAAAAAAGTGTGATAAAAGTTTGTTTAATAAAAAAATTGAATTGGGTTACTTATTCTTTTAGTAACAAAAAATTTATTTGATAAAAGTATATCAATAAAAAATATTTATTTTTAGGTGAAAATATTGAATTAGATTACTTTTTTTTTTGTATATTGAAAATATTTATTTTTATAAAATTATAATTTATCTATTGTAAATAAATACATTTAAAATATTATAAATTTAAGAAGATAAATAAATATTTTAATTATTTTATGTCGTAAAAATTTTAGTACACACATTGAGTGTGCTAAAATTACTGGCTTATAACCGCTAAGCCAAATGCATGCGATTTTTGCATATTCAAACATTAACTGCCAAGGTTGGATAATGAATTAAATCTTAAACTCAGTCTACTAAAATTAAATAGCTAATTAATTCAATGATATCATATTATAGATTGTGGATTTGTAAATTTTGTGAAAAATACAATTTTAACCTTATTAAATCATCATTTATAGAGAATAATTTTGGAATATTGATAAAATTTATATCCAAACTATCTTTTTTGTGTTGAATTCTCCAATTTATCTTCAAACTATATTGTCAATTTTTGTCGTAGGAATAATTGAAAGGACAAACTATGTAAATGAACAAAAATAACTTCTATTTTAGACACAGAATTGTCTTTGTTTTTATAATAGTATAGATAAAATATTTTATTGGTCAATAGATGCAATATACTACTAGTACCACCACAAGAATAGCCGAATAGAATTCAATTCCTTATCCCTTAGTTTGCAATTTAAATTAAAATTTTAATTTTACCCATCAACATACCCTATAATATCTATAAGTTTAATTAACTAATTAAAAGATGCCGAGTGGCCTGTGGCCTAGCGGCATAAGTCTCCCACATAATATAGGAGGTCAGAAGTTCGAGCCCTAACGGACTCCTGATGTGCATGTGTATAAATAAAAAAAAATAACTAATTAAAAGAAGAATTTTAACTTCCTTTTTATATAACATTTTTTGCTTTTTAAATCATAATCAACTATTTTTAATATGTAATGTGTATTAGTTCATATAATAAAAAAAAAAACTATGTAATTGTATCGTTTGAGTCAGAAAAAATGTTATATTTTTTCCTTTTTGTGTCATAACTATTCATGTTTTTATATGTCATATATTAATATCTATACTATTTATAAAGCGTAGGGTTCTTAATAACTACTTTGATATATTTAGTAATAAAAAAATAAAATCAATTATATTTTATAAGATAAAGACAATATAGTTTTATTTTCTCTTCTCCAATTTTACATCTTTTTTTCCAAGTATTTCACCTTATCAAAAATTTCCTTTTATTTTTCCCAAAAACTTAGAAATGCATTAACATTTATATTATTTGAAAATTTATATTTATTTGTTTTAGACTTAAAAAATTTAATCAAAAAATGTGAAATAAAACTAAAACTAGTAGCACTTGAATAATAAAATTTTATAACCGAATCGAACCGATTTTTTTGATTTTTGATTCAGTTTCTGTTAATCGAATTTTAAAAAAAAGAAAAAGAAAAAAAAAAAAAACCTAGTTCAATTCGGATTTTTTTGTTTTAACACCCCTAACCACAAAGACGACTGATTTACGTACTACTACCGCAAGCAAATCCAAACCCATAACCTTCTTGTAAGAAGTAATGGGTCATGTCCAATTAAACTACTAATTCGGTGTAACTTTCGACGCAAACTCAAATAAAAGTTATTTTGATCTAAAATCTACAGAGCGAAACTCTTGGGCTTATTCGCCCACTCTGGAATTGTACTGTTATAGTTCAATATGAGCCAAATTCCCAACCCACTTAAAGTTTTGCTTGGCGTTGCATTAAATGATCAAACCGCATTCGGTTTTTGGGCTTTTCTTTTTCCAGGGATAGATCCATTTCGGAAAAGCTTCTTCTAGTCTTATAAAATACTGTCAATAAATCAGATTTTAATTCGAATTCAATCTAAATTTTATATAAATTTTAGAATTTTTAATTAATTAAAATATTTAATGAATCAAATTTGATTATAAATATTCTTAATCCAAAATAATTAAATCAAATATAGAATTAAGCAATTCAATCAGTTAAATATCCAAATTCGAACTTTAATATTTTTTATTAAATTAATACTCTTATATATAATATTAATAAAAAAATTTAAATAAAGTTTATATATTAT
This sequence comes from Jacaranda mimosifolia, assembly GCA_018894105.1. Lineage (NCBI taxonomy): Eukaryota > Viridiplantae > Streptophyta > Magnoliopsida > Lamiales > Bignoniaceae > Jacaranda > Jacaranda mimosifolia. Next base: position 1,274,439 of record CM032127.1, read on the forward strand.
ATTGACCTAATATCTATATTAACATTTATATTATACTATTAATATTGAGTCTTTAACCTGAAAAATAAAAAAGAATATTGATAAAATGTCAAATATAATAACATATAATAGTTTATTTATGCATTAATATAATATGAAAATAGGAATTTAGTATTTAAATATGACATATATTTCTTTATAAATACAATACTTTTATAAAATTCAAAAGGAAAAAAAGAAAAAAATTAATAAAAAAATAAATCAGGTCAAATTTTTTAATCAAATTTCATATATCCATCGAATTCGGATATAGTACTGACTAATAAAGATTCTATAGAATTTCGGATCAGATTCAAATATGAATTTTGATAATCAAATTCAAATTCAAATATGACAGATCTGATCATAATTCGACTGGTTGACAGCCCTATCTTATATTATGGGGAACACCAATATGATATCCATTTCAAAATAATAAATTCAAAATAAACGGATGATAAATTCAATAAAAATTCAAATTTGAATTTCAACACAATTGTAATTATAATAAAGCTTGAAAGAATATTACAAAGTTATATTGGGGTTCTACAAGTTTTTACTAACCTAATATGAATTTAAAATTTCAATCCTGAACTCAAACAAAAGAAAATACATGCCCAAAGAATCGAAACTGGTCCAATATTTTTTTTTCTAAAGTCAAATCTTGATCTAAATTAGTAAATGTTTAAACGCTAGACTCACCATAATCATTAAAATGCAGTAGAAAAGGAAAAAAGAAAGAAAAAGTGAAGGATCAAATTTTCAAAATTCGAAACCGAGTGCCTGTTGCCAATGGTATAAATCTTCTATGTAACATGAGATATTAGGAGTTTGAATCTAAACAAACTCTTAATGTGCATATGTATATAAATAAATAAATAAAAATTCAAAATCCAAGGGGCCATATAAAAAAGTACAAATAAAAAGGGTGCTCCTGCCCACAAAGGTCCCTTTGTTCCTCATCATGAGTGACCCACAGTTTATAACTAAAATCAAGTAGCCAACAGCCCGCAGCCGCCCACCGTAGGTGAGATTTTGGACAGTCGAGGTACAACTCCTTTGTCCAGTTTAACAATATTTTTGGAATAAATTAATTGAATACATTTACGGCCCGTTTGTTTATGTTTTCAACACTCTTTTTTATTTTCAATTATTTTCAACACAAAGTAAAAATAAAAAATTATTGTTTTTCTATTCATTTTTACCTAAAATATTACTTTTTTTTTTTGGAATCTTTTCTAAACATATCCAATCATCATACTAATACATTAACAAAATTCAAATTTAATTTGACATAGAATACCTACTATCATTTTAAAATTAATAAAATATATATAAATTTTACAAAAATAAATCTATTTAAATATAAAAAAAATATAAATCAACTAACTTTTCAGCCTTGTACTTACACTAGTCATTGTTTTCGAACAAAATATTCAAATACAATTTCATTTTTCATTTTCAAATCATAACTACTTTTCTAATTTTTATTTTTATATAAAAATGAAAATCACCCATGAAAATATATCAAACAGACTGTTAGGTCAATTTATTATGTTACATTTTCATTTTCAACTGTTTTTACTATTTAAAAATAAATTATCAGCAACTTCTTATTATTTTTATCAATATTTCAAATTATTTTCATCTCAAAATATGTATATCAATAACACGCATATCTTCTCCCAATAACATATATCTCTTCTCTTTTCTGTGATATTACTATCTCTCTTTATGTATAACCTATTAAAATCCTATATAATTATTACTTTCCCAACAAATTATCTAAATACAAATTTATTTTCAATTCATTTACTTTAACTAATTTTTTAAATTTTAAAAAAATTATAAATAAAAACACAACCAAATTCCCTACTAGTTTATCTAGAATGACCGAGTCAACCCGTTTAATTTTATGGCAGAAATGGATAAGCCTCCCTGGATGCCTGGTAAGAAATATTTTACCTCCTCAATAATTCAACGATAAGTATTCAGTCCCACTGTCTTTTCTTCGTTATTACAACTGAGAACCCCATGAAGTAAAATTCTCGAAACACCAACTGACACGAGTCCATGTCCCTCTGATTCGCCAAACCCTGAGAAAAAGTTTCCCCAATCTATGACCCCTTGAGACACACAGGGTTGCGCCACCCTTCTCTTTTCTTCAGTTATATATACGTCAAGAAAAAAACCCTTTCATCGGATTTTCTCAAGAATTATAGATCTTCTTTTCTTAGATGAAAACTATTTCCAAATGGTCAGCATCCAGTTTCTGGTGAGGAAATGCTGGAGCTCTTTGTGCTGACTCACTACAAGCGCCAAAAGATACTAGCTTTATCCAATATATAAGCACCCACATACATAAAGATTGATTTTTGTATCATATGATCTAGGCCCGGTTGAATACTCCAAAAATTAGGAAAAGGGTTCGTCTTAGTTTAATATTTTTCCAGAGTTCCAAGATTTTTCCTTTTTAGTTTCGTTCTATATATATAGACTGGTAGCTTGGTGTGTTATGTTATTCTAGGAGCTAAATAGTTTTAGATTTTTTGAGGGGGAAAGAGTAGATTTTTGTTTAAAGAACTTGAAAGTGGCGAAGATGAGTTTAAGTGCCGCAGAGGATGATTCAGCATCAGAGATCCATCTTCCTGTTCCTGCTGATGTAGATTGGGAGATGCTTGACAAATCCAAGTTTTTCTTCCTCGGAGCTGCTCTATTTTCAGCTGTTTCTGGGACGCTTTACCCGATTGTTGTCTTGAAAACACGGCAACAAGTGATGTTGAATGCGATTCCATGTTTCAAAATGGCGGCATCAATTTTCAGGAGCGAGGGATATCGGGGTTTTTACTCTGGTTTTGGTACTTCACTTATGGGAACTATTCCGGCCCGAGCCCTATATATGGGCGCACTTGAAGTTACCAAGAGTAACATCGGCAATGTTGCTGGTGTTCAGCTAGGATTGTCCGAGGGCTCGGCCTTGGCTATTGCTAATGCTGCTGCTGGACTAAGTGCTGCTATGGCTGCACAGTTAGTTTGGACACCAATAGACGTCGTGAGCCAGCGGCTAATGGTTCAAGGAGGTGGTTCTAGTCCAAGTTCTCGTGCGATTGAATTGAAGAAGTACAATGGTGGGATTGATGCTTTTAGGAAGATTATATGTGCAGATGGAGTAAGAGGCTTATACAGGGGATTTGGGATATCTATACTTACCTATGCACCTTCCAATGCTGTGTGGTGGGCTTCTTATTCTATAGCTCATAGAGTCATTTGGGGTGGCATTGGTTGTTACTGTTGTAAGAAGGATGATGAAAATGGCAATGGTGGGAGTGGCTATAGGCCGGATGGGAGGGCGGTGGTGGCCGTTCAGGGGCTGAGTGCCGCCATGGCTAGTGGAGTATCTGCATTGGTGACAATGCCACTTGATACAATCAAGACGAGATTGCAGGTTCTTGATGGAGAATACGTGCGTGATAAAAGATCTACAATATTACATAGGATGAGAAACTTGGTTAAGGAAGGTGGATTGAGTGCTTGTTATAGAGGTTTGGGGCCGAGATGGGCTTCAATGGCTATGTCCGCGACGACGATGATCACTACCTATGAGTTTCTCAAGAGGCTATCCACTAAGAATCAAGAGAGCTTTGCTTAATGAGTTTAAAGTCCTTGAAGCTTTGAGCAGAGGAAGATAATCTAAAGGGGGAAGGGGAAATCTTTTGTGTATTTTCAACCCTTCTTTACTTTGTTTATCATATAATTTCTGTAAAAATAGTAGAAATCCATATTATTAACCTTTATATGTCTCCTTAGATAATAACTTCTTGTGGGTTTATCATTGTTTTTCAAGAAAAGCTTTTAGGTCTACTTGTGCATTACTTTATATTAGACCAAGAGAGCCATTTAAAGTATGGAGGCAAAGGGTGGTTGGCTGGATGGCTCTACCTCTGTGGTGTTGGCCTTATTTGAGTTGAAGAGACAGCATTTACTAGCATAGTGGATGGGCCATTTACATTGGTCTCCTTGGTGCATTAACAAGGGCTTGTTTGTTTGTGAATTGGAGCATTTTGCCAAAATAGTTTTTGAGAAGTTGGGTTGAAGAATGTGATGGTTATTTGTTTGTATTTTGGGTGGTAGGTGGAAAATGAATTAGGAGAAAATTATTTGTTTGTTTGTGTTTTTGGTGGTAAGTGGAAAATGAATTAGAAGAAAATTGTTTGTTTGTTTGTATTTTGAGAGGAGACAAGATGTCACATCAATAACTTTTTTGTTTGGGTGGTATGATGAAATTGATATTTTAAAATTATTTATGTATGTATATATATAGAGAGAGATTAGGTGGGGGAACAAAAAATGAGAGAATTAGATATTACGGAATGGGTAAAAAAGGAATTGAAATGGTATTTTGGGCATTTTTGAGTATAGTTTAGATAGTGGAATTGGAGAATATAATAGGTTTATTTGTGTTTTAAGAGTTGAAAAGTATTTTAGCAATGTACAAACAAACAATTCCCAAGTTTCTAATCAATTTGAAGAGCCAAAATTTCAGCTCTTCCTCCAAAAGACTAGACCTACTCTTACTATTGCCCCTTGCAACCTCATGTGAAATTTCCAGCTGGCTTGGCTCGGAAGATCTAATTACAAATTTCTTTACAAAAAACCTTGATCTAATCCTGGTCGGTAATTATAAATGTAAGAATAATCTCAAAACTATGTCCTATAGTTATGATTCTATAACTTGCACATATTTGACTGGATTTATAAAACACCTAAAAATATTATAAAGTGTTCAGTAAAATATTTTAAAAGATGACTTTGTAGATTTTCAAAATAAAATGGTAGAATTTTATAAATTCCTTTCCAAAAAAGTAAGAATGACCTAACTTATTTTTTTAGAATTTTACAAATTTCTTTATATTAACTATATAGTAATTATACAATTATTACGGTTAATATTCTAAAAATTCCATATCGAAATACCTGAATAATTTTATTTTCTAAAATAAAATTTAGCATCATATAAGTTGGCAACATATCTTATAAATTTTTAAATAAACTTTAACTAAACACCCTATAACTACCATTTTGCATTACAATTTATAAGATACCGAAATTGAAATGAGATATGGCACAATGGCCGGCCAGAAGTGACAAGGCATTGGAATAACGAGGATAGCAAGGACAATGATGTGATTCCAATTGGAAAATTGAAATATGAAATTATGCATTAGGTCATGTTTCACCATCCCACGAGGTACAAAGGACCACGGCTTTCAATTTATGTCTTGTGCCTTTCTTTGCAAAGTAGAAGTTGTTGAAGAAAAAACTCCAATGCACAAAGCTAAAGAAATGTTTGGTTGGGTTTTGGGATTTTGGGAGAATATTTTGGAAGAATATATCTTAAAGTGGGATTGAAAAATGTGTTGAGAATTTAATTTTGTTTGGTTATATTTTGACAGAAAAAATAAATTTTATTAGATGTCTTATTATGTGTGTTTTTATTTAATTAACGATATCATATCAAGTTTTTATATTAATATATGTGATTTTTTATAGTGAAATATTTATATTAAAATAATGATTGAAAGATATAAATATATTTGCTTTGTTATGAATAAATGATCAGAATTTTTAATATTTTGAGAGCGAATATTGAATTCTAGAAGAAATTTTCGTTTGCATTTCGATATAATTTTCCGAGAATGAAAACATTCTTCGAAAATAAAAACAAGCATGTTCTAAACTACTCAATGCAATCGTGTTAAATTTAATCTGGAGATTCGAAGAATCACATATGGTTTGAGTTGGAATTACAAATGAATTGAGTTGAATCAAGGTAAATGCTACGCAAATTTTCAGATTTGAATTCAGGCACAAGCTTGATTTTTTTGTACGAGGATTAAACTCAATGTGGATAGGCTCAAAGTACTACTTAAGAGCCCTACTTGATCTCTTTTGGGGTCCTAGTCAAATGCACGCACTGGCTTGCCCGTGGATTGGGATTACTTTTACTATACTTTTTATCCCATGAGTATGGGCCTGATCTAGATCTGCATAAAGCAACCCTTGTGACTTCCATGTGATTCTTGGACACTTTTCTTTGTTGTAAAAGATTTTATACCCATCTTTTGCTCTAGTCCTAACCAAGATTCTTGAGCTTTTTCTACCAAATTTAATTCTGGAGAACTGGTAGAATAGCTTAGCAGACAACCTGATAAGCTTATCAAGAATGGTGAAACTATGAAACGGAGGAGACAAAAAAGGACACAGGCAGTGGTGTACATTGATTAACAGAAGCAAGAAAACCTTTAAGATTGATTGTTTAAATCAGACAGATGTAAGAAGAAAGCAAAATTCAAAACTTCTACAACAGGTTCCAATTCAGATATTCATCATTTTGCAAGCTCAAAGCACCACCAATTACCAGTAGAGAAGTAACAGAGTGAAAAACTAATCTCAATACTGTAAAAGCTGTTAAACATTGCCAAGGATGAACTGCCGATGAATGTAAGTTTTTTGTTCTTGGATATCTGTCAATGGATAGCAGAAGTCTGTTGTCAGGTGCTATTACACGTAAGTTCGCCCCAACATGTGTCGTGGCATTCATGGTTAAAAGAAGAGATTTAGACTCTAAATTCAGGTCACTGTAAAAGGTAATCACTGTTGAAGACGCAGGAGAGATTAGAGCCAGATTTGGTGGATTCCCAGCTGTTAATATGAATTCAGATTCAGATGCATCTCCACTTATCCATAGTCTTGCTGATGTTTGGGTTCAAGGACTCAACTTTTTCATAATTTTTCATGTTGAGAAAGCACCCTCTTGAACCCAAGCTTTTTTCCATGCATGAAGGTGCCAAGACTTGTGAAGATATGGCTACAGGCTACAGCATTGAAGATATCAATGGATCAGTAGGATCAGAATATATAGTTATCGATATGAATCAAACGCTGCATTCACCTTTCTTGACTTGGCCACCATGTTTCGAGGCCCGAGTTTGCCAACACCTAAGGATGCCATGCTATTGCTTTGCATTGACATAAATGGGGATGCCTTTAGTACAATCAAGAGGAAGCACAATTCTTGCGGGTGGAGTCCTCATTAGTTGAGGGTAAACCTGGTTTCCACACTGACGTGCTTAATTTTGAGGAGGATGATAATTGCAAGTAAGCAATTATGTTCCAAATTTGGACTTGACAATTGACGCAATCTGCATTTCCACGATTCAGAGATGGTTTCAATGCAGCCATCCCTGTTCTAATAAGTTTCCAAGGTACTTATATACAAGAACTTCTTATTGGTAAAGAAAAATACATAAGTATTTGAATAAAATAAAGGATAAGCCTTAGAAAATCACATACACTAAGATGAAAAGCTGAAGTTAAAGATTTGGCTCCAGCCACAAGTTATCAGCCACCACTGTTTCCACGAAGGCACTCATTTAATACACTTTCATAAGCTTCCACATCAAATGCTGGGCAGCTATTTCTCATCTGATCAAAAAGGTTTTCTACCTCATGTACCAAACCCCTTAAATGCAATTCCTTAACAAACATTTCGAAGCACTCTTTCCTAATCACAAGTCTCTTACCAATCATCTCCTTAAAAAGACAAACTGCCTTGCTTATATCTCCATTTATACAATATGCTTGAATTAACAAACTGTACAATGTGGTATCAAGGCCATGACCATCTTGAATCATGTCATTAACAAGCATGTCAACATCCTGCATCCTTCCTTTGGCTCCAACGAGCGCAATTATCACCTCATTGTACGATATAAAATTTCGGTGAAAACCCCATTGGGGCATCTGCTTCAAAAGAAGAATGGCTTTATCAAGTTCACTTAACCGAATAAGACTCCTAAGAACAGCATTAACGCTAGCTAAACTAGGACTAAACCCCCTTGCCGTCATTTCCCTTAATAGCACAACTGCTTCGTCTGGCCTCCCCAACTTGCAGTACTCATTCACAATCACAGCATATGACTGTCCATCAAGATTCATACCAAGATTAATCATTTCTTTGAAATGTTTAATAGCCTCATCAGATCTACCAGCAATGCAGTGCCCCTTCAACAAACTCGTATGGGTGGCAATGTTATCCCTCACTCCACTCAACCTCATCCTGCTCATCATCTTTCTCGCTTCATCCACATCTCCTTTCAAACACAACCCATTGATCAAAACATTGTACGTTAATACATTAGGCTCGCAATTACCCTTACTCACCATTTCATCAAAGCACCTCATAGCATTCCCAAAATCCCCTTTCTTGCAATACCCATCAATCAGAGTTGTATATGACACAACATCAGGCGAACAAGCCTCATCTCCAACCATCTGATCAACAACTCTTTGAGCACTTTCCACTAAGCCCTTCTTGCAGAAGCCATCAATGATAACATTATAAGTCATCAAGTTTTTCCTACAACTCATTTGATCAAACAATTTTTCCGCATCCTCAATCATGCCCGCTTTACATAAACCCCTGATCATTGTCGTGTAAGTGGAAACATCAGGTTTTACAACACCCGCTTTAATAACAATCTGGCCAAAGTACCCCCAAGCATGATTAACCTTATTCGCCTTAACCAGAACACCCAGCAATGCATTATAAGAAAACAAACAGTCCCCTAATTCCCTCCTCATATTAAAAAGCTTTGCCGCCGATTTCAGGTGTCCCAAATCACCATGGGCTTTGATAAACTTACCCACCATAAAATCTGAAAACTTGTCGTGAGTTTTCAGTAAATCAGCTGCTAATGAAAATAATTTGTGTGAGAGGAGCTTGTCCGTGATGGCAATGTAGCAAAAGTGGGAGTGGTAATAATGGTTGGGGTTTGGGCTTGGGTTTGAGGCCCAGTTGAAGAAGAAGAGGGAATGATAAGGGCTTGTTTGGTTTTTGATGATTTCTATCACTAAATCAGCAGTTAAGTAAGGAGAGAACTGATCGAGGACAGAAGAATCAGGGTTTTGGTGGGTTTTAGGATTTTGAGGGTTTAGGGATTGAAGGAGGGAGTTTATGGTAGTGATGACTGTGTGAGATTTGGGGAGTAGACTAAAGAGTGGTTGATGCAGGTGACGAGAGACGCTGGCCACGGCTGTCATAGCGCTGTATCTCGCCGTCGCATACGGTGGCTGAAATTTGAATCTTGCTCGCCTCTCTCCCAAGTGTAACTGAGCTAGGAAAAGAAACCATTATTGAATACTAAAGGGCCAAAATGTATAAAACATTTGAAATTTTGATTATAACTAATTAATAAGTATCTTTAAGCTTGATTTCCGCATAATAATTCTCTAGAAACTTTTATTCTGAAAAAAAAATATATTTTGAAAAAGTTCGAGGTGAAGGTTTTAGATTGAATATTAATGTTGTAAATGTTTCAAATTTAAAAAAAAAAAATTAGTAATTTGTCAAAACAAATAAAAGAATTACTCAACCACTTGTCAAAATAGCCGAAGGAATGGCCACAAAACCATTCCACCTAGGGTGGTAATCGTGTCGTGTTAGGTTATTTCATGTCGGATTGATATGTGAATGTCACGAAATTTTAATCAATTCGAACTCAATCTGAAAGTTTTCGTGTTAACTCAAACCCAACCCGTTTCAACATATGATTATTATTCATTAATAATTCATCTAAAAAAAATATACATTTTATGTTCAACTAAAATCTTAATAAAATAATCAATTTATACCAAGATTTTGAGAAAAGTCAACTTATATGAAAAAAATTAGAAAAAATCAATATTATACTCTAGCCGCCCAACTTTTATACCATAGAGCAATTTGATAATTGATTTCATTTAATTTTCTCTATAACATCAATAATATACAAATTTCAATGATAAACCAAAAGTTTTGCAAAACTTAATTGTCATTCCAACAATGAAATACAATTCATCCCATTTAATGATCAATTATCATCCCAACATCACTAAGTAATCAAGATTTACGTAATAAATAATAATCATTAATTCTTACAAATCAATCTAGAGTTAAGTTGTTCAAAAATAACAAATCATTACTTAAAAATGCAAAAAAGCATAGCATATTCCAGCTTCTAATTTCATTCAAATCTCGTCATTGCTATCATCTTTAATGATCAATTGAAGTTTGCTACAAAAAATAAGTACACAAAGTATTAATCATAAAATAAGTATACATGATATATACTTATATAATGATAAATTTCATATAGAATACTAAAAACACTTACCAAAATTCAAGTGACCAAAGATTCTCTATATCAAGATTAACAACATCATAGTTATTAGCTGCAGTACTCAACTTGGCATCATTTTCATTTGGACATGTCATAATATTTTCAATCAATTCATCCAATTTCACTTTAGTAGATACTATAACAAATACCAAAAAAAATTATTAGTTTACAATTAAATACTCCCTAATGATTAAAGTAGTGATAAGATTATCATGTTTTCAGGTAACCCGAAACTCAATCCGAACCAACTCACAATTTTCGTATTGCTTATCAGGTCAATCCAATATAGACCCAAACCCAATAATATCGTGTCAGTTTGTGTCGTATCGAAAATTGCTACCCTTATTCCACCCTCCATTTCATTTCAATCTCCTATTTTAATTTACATTTTATTTTTTACTTTCAATTTCATAAATCTATATCAAATGCATTGAATATTTTTATAAATCTATATCAATTGATGATTGGCTTTTTTTACATAAATGATAAGTGCACTATAAACTTTGCACGTTTCCTTCTTTACTCCTTCATCTATCGTTTTGATATAAAAACCTTGATCCATCTCCAACTTCAATTCATTATGTTCAAGAGCTTCAACAAAACTCTAAGGTCTCTTGCAGCCTCTATCAAAATTAGCTTTTAGGACAAAGAGGATGTTTGGGTAAATTTATAAGCTCCTCAAAACATCTCCTCAAATATAAAATATTTTCAAAATTTATAAGACATAAAAAAGTGTTTGGTAAAATTTTTTTAAAAAGAACTTATAAGCTTATAAAATAAGATGTTAGGAGCTTATAAGCTCTTTTTTAAAAAATAAGGAGTGCCTAACTTATTTTGAAAATGTTAATAAGTTAATTTAATTTTAATCATATTAATTATAAAAATACCATTAATAACATCTCATAATCTCCAAGATATTATTTTATCTAAACATTTTAAGAACTTATCTTTAAAAAAAGATATAACATCTTATAAGCTCCAAAAATATCTTGTAAAATGTAAAAACTTATAAGATCTTTTAAATAAGATTAGCCAAACACTCTCAAAGTCGAGGTAGAGCCAATACAAAAGACGGGGGAAGAATTAAGCTAGTCGTCACAAAGAAAGCTTAGCCGGTTACAAATATAAAATATGATTTTAAATAGAATATTCAAACTATTTTCTTATCCTTTCTGGAAAAATGAAACCGAATTTTTTCAACCCAATACCTTGGCCCAATTTAGGAAAGACTGCAGCCCTACCCAATACCTTGGCCCAATTCATCTGACCCCGGATCGAACAGCTCTTCTTGATCATTCCTGAAGAGAAAAGAACAATGTAGTAATCTCTCCACTTTGATTTTAATTACAAGCTGGAACTCTCCAGCAACAACGAACACTTTGCTAACCGATCAAGCACTATATAAGGACCCCATCAGCATACCATCTCGCCCATCTCAAAATTGCAGCAATCAAGCAAACTGATCAAAAATCCAATCAACATTAAGCGCCAAAGAAAATCAATGGATTTGAGAAACTTCGGGATCGATACTGCCTTCCTATCCACGCTACAAGACATGTTAGATTTCGCCGAAGACCATGAAAAAACCACCCAAAACAACCCATCCAAAGCCTACATTCGCGACGCCAAGGCTATGGCGAAGACGCCGGCGGACGTCAAAGAATACCCCAGCTCATACGTTTTCATCGTCGACATGCCTGGAATTGCTGCCGGAGATATTAAGGTGCAGCTGGAGGACGACAACGTTTTGGTGGTGAGTGGGGAGAGGAAGAGGGACAAAGAGGAGGGAGTGAAGTACTTGAGAATGGAGCGGCGGCAGGGGAAATTCATGAGGAAGTTTTCGTTGCCGGAGAATGCAAATATGGAGGCTATCTCCGCCGTGTGTCGCGACGGGGTGCTGGTTGTGACGGTGGAGAAGCTGCCGACGCCGGAGCCGAAGAGGCCAAAAACAATTGAGGTCAAGATTGGTAACTAGAAAGGAATTGAGAGTGTTTATGTTTGTATTGAGATGAAGAAGTTTGGATTGTTGGCTGTGTTCGTAATATGTTTCCTGTTCTTCTCTTCTGTTTTGTTAATATTTGCAAAATATTACAACAATGTAAAAATAAGCATGTCACATTGAAATAAAAGTCAATACTCATTTTCTTCGTTCATAATTGATGAAAACAAAGAAATCTCAATTTTGGAGGACTTTCTTCAGATTAGCAAAGGAAAGACAACCTCAATTACACAACTTTTCTTAATATCAAGTGAGAATGTTAAAATTGCTAAATCTTTTCGAAATGAGAGAAGAAGGGAAGGCACGCTACAACTAACATAACAACTAGTTGAAAAACCTAACTAGGCACGTAATGATTTTCTCTAATAGGGACTCGCTTTTTCTGTCCAACATATACAAGGTGCTACTTGCTTTCTCTGAGCCACTAGTGGCTTATGTAGTGGTCGACATTCCTCCTTGACCCCCCACTTATGAATCCAAATGTGGCCTTTGGATGTTATTGTGATGCTTTGGTAACAAAGGTTACCGAGGTCTAGGTTTATGGATGGATTCAATCAACGAAAGTCCCTCAATCAATATTAACAAGATGTCATGATTGCTTAGGCTTGGTTGATTTTGTCAATGAAAAAAAAAGGAAGAAGAAGGTTTGGGGGATTCATTGATTAGTACACCTCCAGTGCCAGGAAGGTCGGGACCGTGGTTGTCCGTCTCCGGTTTGGTCTTAGATGTACTAACAAGACTTCTATCCAAGCTACTAGGTTTGATTTTAAATCTTTATTTATAAATGATCGGGACAAAAATAACCTACCGAAATATTAATAGTATTGAAACTCTTCACACCTTAAAGGTAAATTCACTAAGTATTACTTTATACAAATCCAAATCAATGACCTCTTTGTGGGCAGTTATAAATCAAATCAATTAAACTCTTCAACTCAAGGCTTTATAATTTGTCAAAAAAATATGAAAAAGATCGAAGGAAAAAAGAAATCCTCTCACTTATTAAGTATATCAAATGCACAAAGAGTTTTATAAATTTTTAATTAATGAAATATAATTTTTTTTTAAGAAATAATGAAATATAATATGAATCAATACATATTAGATTAAATAATGTATCCATTTAATTTAAATTAACAGACCACCTCTTTACATAAAAATAAAATAAAACAAACAAATTTTCACAATCAACTACAACACTTCGATTTTAAAAATGAATAATTATACGATTAGTCTATACATATTTTACTGTATTTTCCAATAGGATCTTATAAACAAAACAAAACAAAACTATTTTTTGTAGATAAAACAAGGATCCAAATATTTTTCAATATACGATTTCATGTGACATATTGATACTCATAATTTATTTTACCCTCATTTTCGTCTCACCAAAATTAAAATTAATTGAGTGGGCATTTCATTCTATCCAGTACTCAATATAGATCTGAAAATTGTAATTAAGTTGACCGGTATTCATCAATTGCCACGTCAGCGGACATGTAAACATTCTAGAACTATCAAATTCAATTTTTACTAGATACTCCCAGAAGCTTTCCTTTTTCGATCCAGAAACTTCTTCTATTCTCCTCCTCCTTCCATGCCGGTCCTATAAATAACTACCCACTCTTTTGTACGTTCAGCAGAGTAACCAAAAACCAGCCCTCAAAAACATCTATAGAACTACCAAAATCAAGCAAAGGTATCCCGCATTTGAAGAGAGAATGGATATCAGGTTCCTGGGCTTCGACGCTCCACTCTTCCACACCCTCCACAACATGCTCGATTCCGGTGACTCCGACAACAAATCAATCAGCGCCCCCACCCAGACCTACGTCCGCGATGCCAGGGCCATGGCGTCGACGCCTGCCGACATCAAAGAATACCCCAACTCCTACGTCTTTGTAATCGACATGCCAGGGTTGAAGTCTGGAGACATTAAGGTGCAGGTTGAGGAAGACAATGTTTTGCTGATCAGCGGTGAGCGGAAGAGGGAGGAAGAGGAGGGGGCCAGGTATGTGAGAATGGAAAGGAGGATTGGCAAGTTTATGAGGAAATTCACCTTGCCGGAGAATGCCAACACGGAGAAGATCACGGCGGTTTGTCAGGATGGTGTGCTGACTGTTACTGTGGAGAAACTGCCACCGCCGGAGCCAAAGAAGCCAAAGACTATCGAGGTCAAGATTGCTTGAGAGATGCTGTCGACTGACAGACTGTTGGAACTACTACTGTTTTATGAAGAACTTGTCAAATAATGTTGGGTACTGTTACTACTACTGTTTTCTTCGATCGAATCTAAACCAATCAGCTGTGTGATTTCTTTTTGAGTTTGGATTAGAATTTCTCCGAGTGTTCTGCATTAGGTTTGGTGGGTTGTGGTCCTTTGGTTTTTGGATTAACGGATGATCTATGTGTGAGACTTCATAATGTTGATGCTATGTTCTCTTCTTGTTCATTTCTGTTTCTGTTAATGAAAAGTAAATGCTAATGTGTTCTCATAAACAATTTATTGCTACAGCATTTCTTTAAGTTTAAAAAAATTGCATACAACTGAAGAAGAACTGTATGGAAAAGTTTTAGATACCTCGTGCCTTTGCATTCTTGCGAGATAGTTTAAATAGTCGATGTGGCGCTTTAAGCATCTTGACAATGAAAATGTTCAATGGCTTTCTGGTCTTATAGGGATTTTTCCTGGAGAGTGAGTTTGTCTTCTTTTCTGCATTTTTTTGATGATCTTCTGGCTGATGAATGCCTTTCCTCACGAACAGAGCAATGAAGAAGCCTTCTTTGTCGATTGTCAGATCAGTTCGCAGCAAATGTTCAGCTGAAAAGATGAAAAATAATGGAGTCAATCTTAGGCGTTCTTAAATCGTGGTAGTTCCGAAGACAATCTATATAAGTCGTGGAAGATTGGAAAAGACAATTGAAAGATGATATTCCTGTCAGACAAAGGATGATAATTTAGCCAAAATTATCTGCTTTTTAACCAAGAAATTAATTTCATAGTATAACAGAAAACATACACTCATAAGAAATTAATAGTATAGCAGAAAACTTACATCCATCAAAAATCGGCAGGCCACGGCGAGGCCACTGGGGAAAGGGTGTTGCCAGTTGGAAGCCATGAGACGAAGCAAGATGCAGAACAGAGTTGACAACATCTTCATTCTCAATTTGGTGTATTGAACATGTGCTGTAAGCAATTCTCTCCACTGCCGGGACTGTAACCACATTCAATAAGATTTAGTATTTTTTCTTTCAAGAAAAATTAACAATGTTAGAAGAAGAAAAGAGTTCTTGCTAGTTTAAAACGTTTGTTGACGATGACTCAGAAACCCGGAGTACACAGCATATTCAAAGTTTTGCACATCACAAAGACAAACCAGAAAGGGGTTATCAACTGTAGCCTTACAAGATAATGCATGTTCCAGAACCTTCTTCTGAAAACCCGCAAGTTTATGAAGCCGCTTTATGTCAACATGATCAGCTTGACCTTATAGATAGAATCAAGAAAGACAAGATGTTGCATGATTAAAAATTTGCAACAATAGTAGCTTGCACATTCAAAGTATTGAGATTAGATGGCAACAAAAGCCAGGAAATAAGATGCATGCTAATGTGCGTGTCATCACTCGATAAAAGGTTTCTCAAACAAAGTTAAGAAGTAAATTAACGCATCTGAGAATTGGTGGTCCAAGATTCACAATTGGATGCCATCTTGAAATGGTGCATTGTTTCAGGAAAAGTCATTTACGTGTATGATAGGCATGACAATTATCTAGGGCTTGGTTAGTGAGCGCAAAATTTTCAGAGGTTGATGGTAATACAGGGAGTGGTATTAACAGCACAACGGAATTTTTTTATTGAGATTTCACAAAGTGAAGCATTTCTAGGCAAATACATCCTTGGGGTCAGCTTATGAAAAAAGGGATGTGCACAATGTAGTGTGAGGACAAAGCAGAACGATTAAGTGATACGAAAGGCATCAAATATGCAACAGAAGGATATAACGAATGGTACTTCCAGGGACTGAAGATTAAAGACACCTGCACTATGTGATGGGAGTAAATGATCTAATCTCTCAAAGGCAGTCCCTGATCCAGAACATGATGGATCTAAAAGTATAGCACGTACCTGTCGAATGAAAAGAGTTATTCTTGAGAAATTCAACTCGTATAAAGCAGATAAATATCAAGGAGAGAATTGTGACAAGTAAAAAGGCTATTCAAGATCACCTTTGAATACGAATGATCTTTAGGATTAAGATTTAAGAAGTCTTCATGCTTAACTTTCACATCTAGGCCAAGTTAAGTTTGTCAATCTACAATGCGTTAAATCAACTATGCATGTCAAGAAGAAACAGACAGTAATTAATAGGCACGCTATGCTTCTAATGAGATAGATAAAAGCAGAAACATGGAGATAAAACACCATCATATGAAGCAAGATTTTTCAAACCGGATGGGTATTTTGCTAAGGCAGATAGGTGGAGGGCAAGAAATGACACAAAGGATACTTGTGGCCCCAGCCAGTTTGACATTATTCTTCAGGCGCTTAACCCTTTCCTTGTTAAGGTCACAAGCTATAATTTTTCCCTTGCCCTTCATAACAGCAGCAAGGTGCACAGTTTTGTTCCCTGGAGCTGAACAAGCATCAATGACCTTCACGAAAAAAATCTTGTGTTAAGCAACCAAAAATATGTGAAGTTAAAGAAAAATATATCAGGTTTTACAAATAACATACCTCCCATCCGGGTTTAGGTCCAAGAGCTACAGCAGCCATGGAGCTTGCTTTGCCCTAGAAAGAGAACAGATGTTCATACTTCCCCTTCATGCTACTTTTATCTTCCTTCAACATAAGATGTCATAAAGGAATAAATAGAAAAAAGACCCTTTAAAACTCTGGACACTTAATACCTGCAAGAAGACGCTTCCATTCACAACTAAAGGATGATTGTGTAAATCAGAACCTGGCGGAAGAATCAATAAATCCGGCACCATGTCATCCTTCTGGACCTGATAATAGATGTGACAGTCAAAGAACAAATTAATGAAAAAGTTAAACATATGACCTTGTATAAAATGTTATATAGAGCATCCATATAGTAAATAATAACCCATGGTTTTTATGCTCCCGAAGTTCGGATATTTGAATTCTTCCCATTATTTCCTTTTGCATCCAATTACTATTTAATAGTCGTGTCATTTTTTTCCAACCCTCTTTCTCTCTCTCCTCACTTGCCAGAGGTTCTCTTCTCTTTTTTTCTTTTTCTTCAGAGAAATACTTTAACAAATTCTGTTCCTTATTAACAACCTGTGCCCATTGACATACAAATATACCGAAGGCTTTGCACAGGTTCTGGTCAAGACACAAATACATTAACTGTACAGTGAACTTATATAAATCAAAGAACATACCGTGTATTGTTGCCCTAATTCGCTTATGGCAAATTCCGTATCTACCTTGAGAGTATTTACACGAACATAACGAGGTTTTCGTACTTCTGCAGAGACATAGACGACAAAATTGAAAACATAATTTAAGAGGAGCACTGCATGCATACATAAATTCTGATAAACAAGTTTTTTCGGGTATTAGAGGGGCAGGCATCCCAAACGCATTGAAGTAAATGTTCAACCCAGCAATTTATTTCTCAAATTCAGATGCCCCAGCTTTGTTAGGGCATAGATTTTATTCCCATCTTATTATCAGAAGTTCAGGACACATATCAAAGCGAAATAAAACCACAAATTCAACAAACCTTAAAAACTATACTGACCATTCTTCAGTTTTAAACTAGGAAACCTCCAGACCTCAACAAAGTCACATTTGGCAAACCTGTTTGAAATGAAGAGCATATATATTCACCAGAAGCAGGACAGCAGCAAGAGGTTACATACCAGAAATTTTATCAAGAGCCATCAATTCTTCTACAGTTTTCACTCCCTTGCGCCGTAAAACCAGTGACAGAGCTGATTGTAATGCATCTTTTTTTAGCATGAGATATTTTTCAGCATCACCAATTAAAGAACCTTCCTAGATAAAGATATTCAAATCAATAATTTAGAAGAACATTAGAACGGAGCAATGCAGTGTGGACAAAGTAACGCTACGAAACACCATTACCACAATTTACAAAAAGAAAACCAAGCAATAACAAACACTAGATTACCTAAAACTAGTCAAACCCTTGTGGGTGATAAATCCATAAAAAAAAGAAAGTAAATACGAAAAGTTTCACCTGTCCAAAAAGTAAGTCATATGTGATGATATACATTAACTCTATCTGCTTCTGCAGAAACAAATATGAAATTAACAAAGCATTATTGAAATTGCCAACAACACTATATAATCAAATCAATATCTGTTCTATCAGTTATTACCTTCTGCTTAGCACTTAGAATATTTGCCTCCTCCATAACATCCTTAATAACTGAGAGATCTAGAAATCCAAAAACAGAAACACCAAACTATAAGACACAATAAATCTGCTTGCCTAGCTCCCAAAGTAAAAGACAAGATAAATATAGCAAGAACAACTAGTTGTCAGTTAAGCAAAGAATTTTGATGGTGATCAACCACTACGAGTGCTTTCGAGCTTTATTTGTTTTAAATTAATCAAAGTTGAATAACCTTCCTTGTAGCATAAATCTCAAAATTCAGCTTGGTCTCCACTTGATAAGCTAAGAAATGCTAAAATCATATTACCAAATTACCAAATATGAAGTTTAGTCAAAGCTTGTCCGAGAATGACTCATTAACATACAGATTAATGAAAAACCATGTCTGCACACTTTGCATTTCTGCTCTCTAGATTCATTTCCCCTCCTAAGAACAAGTCAATTATTCTTTTTTAATAATTCTCAATCCAAACTGTTGCCTACTCTGCTCGACTGGTTGCACAACTAAGTTCAACGACTAAGATTGCTAACGTACGCTTGAGAGTTTGGCAAACCAAGGCATAGGTAGCCTTTTTGTTCCTGATGGAAGGGCTGTAAACAAGAGACTTAATTGAGCCGACAGCTCGGCGCCGAGCGTCACCCTGGAGCGTGCTGCGCAAGACCTTAGCGGCTTCCCTCCGTGCGAAGTAAGCCGAGCGTTCAGCATTGCTCGGCCGCTTCTCTTTCGGCATCCGCTCTTTAGCCGCTGATCTTTGAGCTGCAATTGGCTTCCTCCGCGCCATGGCTCACTATTTCAGTAATACTGGGAAGATGAACCAGAGGAGTTCAGGGTTTAGGGTTTTCCTGAAAATTGCGCATTTTTGGAATGCAAAAACGCGAGTTTGATTGGTAACACGATTTTTTAACTAAACATTATACTCCAATCAACCATAGCCGTTTGATCTTTTCCTACGGTTGGCTAGAATTATTGGAAAAAACTTTGCTTTCTATTTTTTGACAATTTAAAAGAAATACTAATTATACACTAATTATAGTTCAAAAATTATATGATATGGATAAGCCCGTATGAATTTAATTATAACGCAGAATATCCTCATTGCATTTGCCCACAAAAAATAAAAGAATTATTCTCATTACACAATAAATATAAAATATATTATCCAATTAATAAATCATTGTCCAGTGACTTGTAATCCAATGACACCAGTCTTCCCTATTATGTTATATGAGAGATTTCATATTCGATCCCAAGGGAACGCCTTTGTGCACTTCATGTACATCATATTAAATAGTTTTTACTTTAATTGACTTAATTTGATAATAGGATAATATTGACTCGTTGAAAATATAAATTTTATCATTTATAATGTTCTCTAAAAAAATATATATATTCACTAATTATAAATAATTATACTTGATTTTAACAAATGACATTAACAATATCTCTTTTATATTGATGAATACTTAATTTAAAATTTTTCTCGAGTTAGATCCCTTAACTTATAATTAACTCAAATATTATATAACTTTCGTTGATTAAATTTTATTAACAAATTTAAGTTTAGTCACTTCAAATAGCTTAATATAAAATTGCAACAAGCAAAGACCAATTGACCATAAGATATGAGAAGGACATTGAACTACTATTTTGTGGCAAAAGAAAATAGAGAATGCCAAAATTGACCCATTGACAAGACTCTTCTCATTCCAACTTTATGATTATTTATGACCCAAGGCCCAAAGTTTCCAAGTCCAATGGGCCCATTTAACCATTGTTCTTCTTGGTCTTCCATTGATTCCATCTCCAATGGCATTCCCAAACCAAATTCTCCATTGACTGGATTAAATTACTCTTTTGGGCTAAGCTACCATTGGAGCAATTGTCCAAGGTCTAGGCCCTAAGGACCGGTTTGGTTTTATTTTCGTTTTCAGTTTCCATTTCCATCATTTCTAAAATTTGAAAAGTTAGTTAGTGAAAACTAGTTTGTATTTAGATAAATTGTTGAAAAAGTAATGATTATATTGGGTTTAATAGGTTGTAGGTGGAGAGAAACAGAAATAATGGAATAGAAAGAGAATATATATAAGTTATTGGGAGAAGATATATAGGTTAGTGGAGAATGTGTTTTGAAAATAAAATTAAAAATGTGTAAAAAGTTATATGTTTCATTTTTGAAATAGTAAAAAATGTGAAAATAGGGTGTGGAAATGAAACCATTAGTCACTAGCCTACGAGTAATTAACCAAAGGTCGAGTAAAGTCCACAAAAGCCAACATTAGTCCACATCCAGGTCGAAGGGCATACAACCAGCAAATGTTTGTAACAAATGCATAGAAGAGATTCGAACCCAAATGTAGACATTACAAATCACATGGGAGTGAGTTTGGAACCACTCGACCACCACCCCTGGTGATTTATACGTGATTATTTGATTCTTATGATTATCAATCAAATAATCAATATTACAACTTGATATTTAATTGAGCAGTATCGTACTCATACTCATATATATATATAGGTTTCGAGTTTTAATATTAAATAATCTTAGATGCATGTGCATATGCAGATAAAAATAATTAATAATAATAATTATCAATTAATATTGATATGTCTAGAATTCTTGAACCTTGAGTCGTAATTGGAATACTAGGGCTAGATTTTTGCTACCCACTTGTCAATTGTTTTGCACTAATTGACTCATCATTCAAGGGCTCTTCAATTTCCAATTTTGTTTAGTAATGAGCATTTATGTTCATTATTTTTTTTTTTAGGGAGACGGCTAATATCTTACATTTTATTAATATAATATAACATGCTTCATATATTATATTATATTTAATGTTACTACTTAGGTCATTGAAAGAATATTTAGCATAAATTTCCTATCAGATCAAGCAAGCCTTTCGCCGTAAACAATTTTATCTCGATGACTTTTATTAAATGTGGCCAAAAGTAACCTTAAAATATTCCATCTCTAAAGAAGTGAACGACTTCTAGAAACTGCCATGACCGAAGGTTGGTCCAAGCATCCTTTTCATATTTATTAGCTAGCTAGTATTATAAGCTAAAGTTTTTATATTAATAATGTCTAAATTCATCGACACATATTGCTTCGTCGAACATCAATTAAGAAATTTTATTCTTGTCATAAATTATTCTAATAAGAGATGAATAATTTATAAATCATTTCAAAAAATTTCATTATTTCAATACGAGATAAAACATGTGTTATCAAGTTCTCTATAACTATCACTTTTTATAGATATTTCCATTTTGAATTTTTCATGTTCAATGACAAATTTTAACATCATAACCTATTATAATATTTACTACAGTTGGGGTGTAAACACGCTGAGTCGAACGCGAATTTAGTTAGCTCAAATTCGATTCGCCTATTAATTCGTGAGTTGATACTTGGTTGAGCCTAAACAACCAATCTTAAGCTCGACTCATTAAATAGGTGAAGGTTCATCATAGAGAAACAGAAGAACTTGATTCGTATAAGCTTGGATGAGTTTGAGCTCATATAGATTTAGATTAACTCGAATTCATTTAGGCTCAGAATAAAATTTATAATTATAAATTTTTTAAATAATTTTATTATTTTTCTAAAAATAAAAATAAGATATTATTATTATTATTATTATTAGACTATAACTGTGTGTGTATAATATTAAAAAGCTTATTTAGGCTTGCAAGCATTTCAAGTCGAACTTTGAGGCGAATACTATTGAATTCGAATTGACTAGTTTGACTGACGAGTTTGAGCTAGGCTTGACTCAAGCTAAAAAAAATCGAGTTGAATACGAGCTTTCGTCGCATCTAGTTCGAACTATTTGCGAATTATTTCATTTCATTTCATTTACACCCCTAATTACGATACAAGTTGTCATCCATTATAACTACTTTATTTGATCCAAATGTGCACGTAGCACGCTAGTTTAGCATTAATCAACGGATATCTCTTTCCATTGACAAGACACAATTGTATTGATGTAATTGATTTTCTTTATAGGATTATGTATATATTACCAATAATATATAAACCACGTGATATTGTCAAAAAAAAAAATACTTATAAAAAAATTGAATATAACAACCTCAACTACCTAATTCTTTAGTTACACTAGTTTTATATTAAAAAAAATAATAATAATAAAATAAAATATAAAAAGCCCACTTTTAAAACATAATCCACGCACTTAATCAATTCGTAATCTATTTATAGTTGTTGACTTATAGATTTATTTAATTTTCGCAGAATTAGGTATGTATTTTTAAAAAAATACCCTATTCCAAAGACTATAAATTAGTCATTGGATGAAGTAAATTAATTCAAATCTTAGTGGGCCATACGCAGTACATCAGTATAACGACTGATGACCCTGTAGCACATTCCGAGGAACCCACATGTCTTCCTACAATTCAACCTAGCCACCATATTACATGTACAGAATTGTATCAGGGCCTTGGGGGTTGTTGAGATTTTTCTATAATTTGGATAATATCTTAGGAATTGGGACATTAAAATAAAAATAAATTAGAATCGGATCTTGAGTCGAATTGATCATGTCATGTGCAACGTCCATCAATTGAGTTGAATAGATGTCTAACAAAATTGTTTTGACGGTCAATTCAGTAAAAAAATATGTAACAATAATAGCGTTAGAATAGAAATAAATTTATTTACAGTAGCTCCAACTAAACTGATTTGTAACTGTATGAATTGATTCAGGATGTTATTTGCATGCCCAAATGGATGAACGGGCTTTGAAATAACAAACGCAAATTTAGAACTTGTTTCTTAATTGAGGTCATTTTTAATATTTAATTGTTGTGGTACATTATTCCTACTTATATAAATTTAGAATATCATAGTATTAACAGTAATCATCTATACTATTATAAAAAAAGGCTATTTTATGTCTAAAGTGAAAGTTATTTATGGGTTTTTATATACTTTATCCTTCATTTATCTCAATAGCTAAAATGGATAATGCAGTTTGAAAGATAAAATGAAGAATTCAGTACAAAAATGTGGTTTGCATACCAAATTTACTAATATTCCAAATTTCTTCTTTAAGTTGTCCTTTAAAAGTGATGGTTCAATATCGTCACAATTGTACTTTTTGCAAAATTCACAAACCCACAAATTTGTATTGTCAAAATTCCTTTTTCCATTATCTTCTTTATCATATCAAAACATCTAACACAATTTTAACTTTACCCATAATTTAAATTATTTCAAGTATTAATTTTAAATGATTCAATAAATAATTTTATGCACGCAAAAATTGCGTACAACAACTGCTAGTATCGATAAATGACAAAACATTCAACGCTATAATTAGAAAAGAAAATTGATGAGCGGATTTTATGGGATTAATTTTAAGAAAAATATATGGTTCGTTTGTAATTTTGTAGAAAAAGATACTCAATAATAAATATGTTACAATTTAGTATAACGATATGAATACTATCATTCTACTGGTGTATAAATTTTGTCTTTTCATAGTATAGATACCGTATCACCCCCCGCCCACCCCGGTGGGTGGTGGGAGAAGGGGTTTGGTCCAAGCACGAGACTGTAAATAGACTTAACTTAGAGAAATCAAGAATCAAAAAGTCTACGCACAAGTCATCCACTCTTTGTCCATATTTCACTTGGCATTGTCAGTTGATGTTAGGCATTTCATGGGCCCAACTCATTTTGCTTAGCCACCACTGATAAGCAATAAGCAGCAGCTCCGAAGCTTCTTTCTGCATAACACGAAGCTTGCCTCTTGAGCAAGACTCAAAACAGACTTGTATATAACATGCCACCAATCCACACTGACTTGATCATGATATATCATGGCTGACAATTACTCCAATACAAACATATCCAGCGCCTCCTTCGGCTCACAGGACTCATCGTCGGTCAGCACTTATAGCCAGGAGATGAACTTTGAGGTCTCTGATTTCTTCGAGTTCAATGACTGGATTCAGGAGGATTTTCCGGCCTTCTCTTCTTCATTTTCTGCAGAGTATAATCCTCAAAACGAAGCCGTTGTTAATCCCAGTGGGATTAGCAGGAGCAGCTTCTCTGAAGGAACCATCAATAGTAAGCAAGTTCATATAATCTGAGTTTTTAAAGCAAATATGTATGTGAGAATAGAGCTAAACGCCGTAGTGTTTGTGTTATCAGGAGATGGTGGGAGCGGCTGGGAGAAGAGGGAAATCAGAGATAAGGTTGCTTTCAAGACCAAGTCAGAGGTTGAGATACTGGATGATGGATTTAAGTGGAGGAAGTATGGGAAGAAGATGGTAAAAAATAACCCAAATCCAAGGTACAGAAATCATACTCAAGAAATGGACATGGTTTTTGTTTTCGGCATGCTTTTTATAGTAAAATTTCAATAATGATAACTGTATCATGTAACCAACAGGAACTACTATAGATGCTCTGTAGAAGGGTGCCCAGTGAAAAAGAGAGTTGAAAGAGACAAGGAGGATCGACGCTATGTGGTAACATCATACGAAGGAATTCACAACCATGAAAGTCCAACGCTCTAATATCAATCATGGAAGTTTCATAAAAATGCTATCACTGTTCTGCAAACAAAATTCTCCAAGAAGTAGTGTAGGAAGTCGAGATTACCTTTAAGACTTGACCAGGATGCCTGAAGTAGATGCTAGTGTAAACAGATTCCAGAGATTGTAATACTATGTAGGTGATTAGAGTGAGCAGACGTATTGTGCTGTGATTTTTAGCTTTACCAACTTGTATTCGACATGTATCCATCCAGGCCTTATGAGCGCACATTAGCTCCAAGGTGTCGAATCATGTTTGTCCTTAAATAAAAGTAAAAACTAAAGCAGACAAAGATGAATAAGATTGAAAAAGAGAGGCATCATTGAAGATCACAAAGATGATGCTTCCAGTTGATTGCTAAATACTGTGAATTTAAGCAGTTTTCTCTGATGTTCAAGCATGTTGCATAGGTGCAAGAAATCTGAGTTTCACCAAATACGATGAGAACAAAAACTTATCTCACTACCATTGAAGACAATAAATGTGATGGATCACTTTACAAACAGATATGTACAAAGATGCCTCCTTCAGCATATCTTTACATTTTTAGCTGAAAAACATAGTTTACTGAATTTTGGGACCACCCCGCAAGCAACCTCAGGGCTAGATTCTGATACGGCTACCGCCACATGGCCGTAATGCTTCTAACCCCATATGGGAATAAATATCTAGCAAAAAGGGTAGATCCAACTTGGTCAGGTAGGTTCTGCCTCCAACTTCTGTGGATAACTTGGAGATTCATTTGGAGAAATAATATCTGGATTTCTTACATGAACATTTAGTGCAACCAGCTCATCCCATGCAGCTGCTTCACCTCGCATATGAGTGGATATGCTCCACAAAACATCCCCTTGCCATGCTCCTCTCATTGTCGTGGAAGAGGGTTCTATAATTGCATTTGATTTGGAAATAGGATGTTTGTTGGTTCTAGCCATGCCACCAGAAAGCAACCATCGGGATCCGGATCGATGTTGTCTGCTAGTACCCCAAAGTTGTTTATTAGCAAGTAAAACATTCGGACCAGCAAGATGGGCTTCCAAGACTTTAAAATGAGGAATGCCTTTCCCACAATCCTGTTTTGAGTTAAAGTCAATCCCTTCTTGAATTAATTTTTCATCCAGACCTTCCTCTTCTACATTACAAATTTTTTCTAGTGATCCGCATTGAGGTCCTGGTTGCAAGGGTGAATAGGCCCTATTCACTTGAATTAGAGCAAGCATAGAGGAACCCACCATTTCATAATTACGGAAGGGATCTCTAAGCTGCACTTTCAGAGCCATCCAAAAGTTGTCACTGAAAACACCATATCTTCTGCCCAACAATTCGACTCCCTCATCTTCCCTTATCAACTGTTCACTGCTCAAATTGCTGGTTTTGGCATAATGTACTGCAAGAAGTTTCTGAATATTTTCATCAGTTTCAGCTTTGGAATCAAAATCTCCAGAATCCAGCCTCATCCATTCCTCCAACGACACAGAATATTTAACTAATTCATCAACATCACGCACCTCTAAGCCTGAAGCTCTTTCAGAACCATAATTTCCACCAAGTTTAGCAGTCTTGCCTGCAAACTGGATCTTAATGCTTGAAGGGGCTTCTTTATCTTGCATGCCTGACTGAACCTTTAGCCCTTCAATTAGAAGGCCCTCAATATTTGTTATTGCCACAGGAACAAGATTTTCCCCAGTTACAAACTCAGACCTCATATCCTCAGACATGGAGCATGAGTACATGACAGACCTTTGAGAAGTATCTAGTTCAGATTTAGATTCTGACACCACTTCTTGTATTGTCTTCCCTGTGATATCTTCCAAAGGCATCAATTCTTTTGCCTGGGTAGACATCTTTTCAATCCCCCCAGATGCCCAACACTGTAGTACTTCCATGATAGTAAAACCCATTGCAGCAGGTAACACAACTGGAGCAGAGACTTGCACAACTAATCTGGCACCATTGTTTGCATTTCTGAAAAGTAAAGGATTCATAGACCGCAAGAAACCACCATTCCTGGCCTGAACAATTGGACCTAGGCCTTCTCCAAGAGAAGGTAACTTCAAAGGTTCTTCTGCGGGAAGATAGACTGGACTTCCAAATCCACTGGAGCTAATGCGAGGAGAATTCTGAAAAGCGTTTTCATTCAGCCCCCATTCATGCATTAAAGATTCAGTTTCCCGGTTTTCAAGAATTTTAACATTTCTTTTAGTCCTCGTTGATTGCATCAGACTAACATGATTCTTTTCCACTGCTTGAATATGAAATGACAAATCAAAGTCATCTGCACATTCCAGTCTGTCATAACTACTGGGTGCAAGACAACAAGATTCCTGCTGCTCTGCCATTAAATCAGTATCAAGAAGGAGGTTTTTCCAAGCTACGGCATCCCCTCCAAACTCTCTTAAAAGGCGATCTCTGGGAGACTCAGTGCCACTATCAGAGACTATGTTAACTGGACTCTGTTCAATGCTCAACATGTTGAGAAAATCATTTTCTATAGATTCTGCAATATCATCCAAGCTAAGTGATTTTGTCAACTTACTTGTATTGAAGCTAAACATGGTTCCAGTGCTATTTTCTTGCTCATAAAACTTGTTTATATCTAGTAACAATTCTGACTCCATTGATCTAGATGTGAACATGTCATAGAAAGCTGACTCCAGTTCTCCAGTAGATGGTTCTTTAATGGATCTGTTATTATGTTTGCATACAGTATCATCTGTTGCACTTTCATTATTCACATGATCATTTGTGTCAAGATTTGAATTCCATTCAACATTCTCATCAAAATCTGTCTCCTCTTCCTTGAAAATCTCCTCAACATTGATTATTTCAACTAGAGAACTCTCAAACCTTTGACTACCTTGCTGCTCAAGCCTTTCTGGATCCTTCATGCATACTTCTACACCCTTCTCTGTATCACTGCATTCATGCCTATAATTTTCACCAGCAGACTCAGGTGAGGGTTCAGACTTCAGTTTTAGGGACTCCAAAGGCTCATGAAAGAAATCAAATTCTATGACATTACTCATCTTTCCTTCGTCAAGTTTCTGATATAATAAAGTAATTGACCGTTCGAGCTCCAATCCTCGGCTTGGAATAAGTTCATCAAGAAATTTTATATCTGTGGACTGGGACTGATGACGTGACCCTTGAGTTGAGACTGTTGGGCCAGTACCAAAACTGTGTAGATGGCTGGTCCTACTATTATCAAAACCAGCATAATGATCTGCCATTATGGCTCCACCTTCCCTCAGAATATCAGGAACTTTCACAAAGTAAGCTGGCTCAAATGAATTACCATCCAATATGGAAAACCCAAAGCTAACATTCAGCACTGCACCTTCAGCCTTGCCTGTGAGCTTAAAACTTGTAGTCCACCTCCCTGAGCTCCTCTTTTCCCCCTGTAACTCCTTATAAGTAAGTGGAAGCAACCTCGTTAGATCAATCCAGTGCTTACCAATGTCTAGAGCTGGTGGCCCAATCACAGAGGTATGAAGCAAGAAGAGCTTGGGCTCATATTTTGCTAAATTCTGGTGCCCACTTCTACTTGCATAAACAGTACACTGGTGCAGGAGAGTCTCTTCAAACTCAGCCATTCCCAAACAGACTCGCGCAGGCTGAGTCCGCAGCATGTCTCCCTTCCGCTTCCAAGTAACACACAAATTGAGGTTGTTGAAATTTGTAGGTAACCCTTCAACAGCATGAACATGTAGAAAGAAACAGCAGTTGAATCGGTCATCGCGGATGTGGGTGAGAGCCTTTAAGGGCTTCCAATTCCATATTGATGATTTCTTGTCCTTATGCGGTGAGCCTTGAATAGTTACTCTAGGTTTGGATTCCAAATTGCTAAATTTGGTAGCCACATTTGGATGGGGAACAGAAGATGAACTAAGTGCTTTAGGCGGGTTCTTGTGCAAATAAAGAGCTTTGCTAATTTCTTCAATATCACGCAGCAAAAATCCAGTGCTAAAATCTTCATCCTCCCCCACCGAACACTCGACTTTAGACGACATCCTTTCAATTCCAAAGCAAATCTATAAAAACATAATACAGACTTATCAAAAGTCTGAACTACTCCGGTAAGCGATTTCTAAAAAGGAAAAGAACTAAAGCACCCACCAGAGAAGAAAAGGAATTGATTTAACAATTAAAGCCCAGATGGTATATAAACTTCACTGTGCTTTTGAATTGCTTTCTTTTGATTCTCCTTGGATATCCTAGCTTTCATATTTCATCAATTTGTAAATAGTTCTTCAAATAAAAGAACATAGAGGTACTGCCTTTACATGAATTCTTACCTTCCATTCCCCTTCTAATCAACTTAACTTAGATTGCTCATTTTAATGACTAAAGAGTTTAATTGAATAAAGAACTGTAAATCTTACCCAAAATCTTTAGCTACAAGCCCATAAAACACAAATTGCAGCTTCACCTCTACATATAACAACTACCAATTACATTATAGGGGAAAATTTAGAATAATGAGAAAAATCGAAGACGAAATCACACATTCACTACTTTGCTCTCACATTAATACAATGAATCAAACAGACAAATCAAGAAAAAAAAATATTAAAAGAACTTGTGAAAAAATCAATTAAAAAGCCAGATTTGTAACATGAACAAAACACATATTAAACCTGTACTTTGAAACTATAGCAAGAACCCTTTCGAGAAACTGAAAAGATTCAAACGAGTCATTCAGAACTCCCAAAAAAAAAAAAAAAAGAAGAAGAAAACGCTTACTTAAAACCCACGAAAACTCAGTCGAGATTGAAGGAAGTATTGAATAAACGTCATGAAGGTTAAGCGGAAGCGTTTTCTTTTTAATTTTTCTCTTTTTCTTCTATTTTTGGTTATGGAGGGATGGAAATTTATTGGCGCCGATTTGTGGGTTGGCCGGTATTTTCTTGGGGATTGTGTTCTTGACACAGCTGAGCAAGTCTTGGATTCTTTTGGTTTGTATGCTGATGAGGTTTCCCATACTTTTCCATGTAGTTTTGAAATTGTTAAGAAATGAGTTCTATTTCATTTTTGTCCAATTGTCCTCTGATGGAAGAAGTGGGGTCATCGTCAATAGGGCGCTCATTGGATAAATTCAATCCGATGAATCTCACGGTCTAAATCAAACTAATTCGAACAATTTAATTTGTTTGGATTGGATTGAGTATTTGAATTGGATTCGGCAAAATTCGTTCAAATCCAAATACATTTTATTTGGTTCTCGAATTGCATATTCACTTATCCAATCCAACATTGATCCGACCCGATGATTTAATTAAAATAAACAATAATTTACTTTTTTAAATTATGAATTTTGTTATGTATATTTATATTTAATGTTCAACTTATGTTTGAATTTTGAATTTTATATTATTAATTATGGCTTTTGGTAAATAATGAAATAATTTATAACAATTATAATTTGTGATGCTAAGGTGCAATGTTGTGTGCTTTTGAATTTTAATGAATATTTTGAAAATAATTTGATTGTCTTGATAGAATTATACTATACTAATGTTGTTTACGTAGGCCATCTATTCAGTTTTAATTTAAATACAACCAGTGCTTGCTTGCTTCATGCTACTTCTTCTTCTTTTTTCATTTTTTTTTTTGGGTGGGGTTGGGGGGAGGGGGTTATTACCCAATTTGGATCGATTTGATTTGGTTCGAGTTCAGCAATTAAAATTTACAAAACTCAAACCAATTCAAATTGATCGATTTAGATTCATTTTCTCTTCAAATTCGAATCAATCGGACCCATGAAATACCCCTAGTCATTATTCTGTCCTCAAACAAAATCAAGCATCACCATCTAGTCTGAAAAAAATAAATATAAATAAATAAAAAACCTTCTTTTTTCTTGATTGCTTTAAAAGCATAAATTATGAAATTGAATATTATAAAATTTTCTTTTTCCTCAAATGGATCACTCAAATTTTGAAAAAGACATGATGGGAACTAATTATTTTTGGAGTTTAAAATTAGTATAGTACATTCATCATTTTCAAAAAAATAAAATAGAAAATTAGACACAATTTGTTTGATCTGTATGCTGCTTGCAATAGTTGCAAGAGGATCAACTGCAAGGAGGATTGGTCAACACTTTTAGATTATGTGAGATTAAATCGAATTATTGACACGATTAATTGTCTAGCATATAGTTGGATTTGAGGTGAAAATGATTATTCGTTTATTTAAGATTGCACACTAAATTATCAAAAAATTAAAAAAAAAAAAGTGGGTAAATAAGAAAAAAGATATATTTATGTAGTACAATGTCGTCCAATCAATTAGACATTAAAAACCAAGGAGGTTATAAAACTCTAGCTTTAATCTCTCCATTAATGACCAAAAAGATTACTTAGGGAATGTTTGGTTATGTTTTTTACGTGATTTTATTATGTATTTATTATGTGTTTTGAGAGAATGAATTATTAGAGAATGTGAAAGTTGTATTTTGGTATATTTGTTTATGTTTTGAGGAAAATATTTTTTTACTATAGCAGTCAAATTAATATTTTTTTTGTTATATTTTTTGAGTGAAAATAGAATTGAGTGATTTTTTTATTGTTAAAATAATAATAAAATATATATGATATATAATATATATATGTATGTATATATTAAAAATTGGAAGTTTTGGATGGAAAATGAGAATATGTTTGGTTATGTAACTCCCTTAATTTTGTCTAATCTTCGCATGTTGTAACTATGTAAGATTGTTATCCAGTAGCTTGTAGCCCAAATGGCATTAGTCTCCTGTGTTATGTGGGAGGTCTTGTGTTCAACTTGAATGGGCGTCGTTTCTCTCAAAAAAACAAAAACTATGTAAGATTGTTAATAGGACATGTCAAACATGGTTTAGATAAAATACTAAAAAATACAACATAATTGAACAGACACTTTAGTAATAATTAATAATTTTGGTACGCTCAATGCATATGCTAAAAATTTAGAAGGTCAAGTAAATAAAATATTTATTTTACTTTTTACTAAACAATACATTTTTTTAAATAATTTCAATGTATTTATTTAAATTCTTAAAATAAATGAACAAGAAATTGAGATGAAGTAAAATAATTGAAGATAAAAAATAAAAAAAAATTGAATAGGAAAAAGGAGTTAGAAACTTAGAGAGGAGAAAACAAAAATTACATTTGTTTTTATTTTTTAATGTGGAGCTAATTTTGTCAATTCATCTAAAACAACACTAATAAATTTGTGGTGTTCTAGACATAACTAGCAATTAGGCACATCTGATGCACGTGCTAAAACTTCTTATATAATATTATTTTTTTATAATTTTAATGTATTTATTTAAAATTTTACATAAATAATATTAATAAATTATGATAAAATGATAATTGTAAATTATAGAATGAGCAGAGTATAAATACCAACTATTACATAATTATAATTATAAAAATTAGAAAACAAAATAATGACATTAGATACATCACTGAAAAATATATTAAAATAAATAAGTATTTTATAAATAATATAAATATAGATGTAGATATTAAAAAACTATCTAGCACGTTTCTAACGTTTTAAATTTTCCAAAAAACAAATTACCCATAAAATCAAAGGCTATAATGCACTCACCAACTTGTGATTGGGATAGATCATGGATGTGGGAGATGTGATCCATTCAAATTGAAATTTAATAAAGTTTTTGGACACTTTTATATTTTTATAAAATATTTATATAATATTACATTTTCAATCAACTAATTACATAAAAATATATTAATTTAACACTTACAGTAAAAAAAATCTCATTCCAAAATAAAATCAAATATATCATTCTTTCTGAAAATAATCTGTAATCACTCGCAAAATAAAATCACTTATATCACATTTTCCAACCACATTTTCCAAAAATACTCAAAGTAAAACCGAAAAAAAAAACCTCATTTAAATAATTTGGGGTGCACAATAAAACTATTAAATGAAATAAAAAAACAATTGAATTGAGCTTTAATTGCTATAGATATGTATTTTGAGAGAATATCTTATGGTGGAAATTATCCTTTAAATAAAATGTAATTTTCACGAATAGTTGGGTGTAAGCTTTCACATTTAAACTAATTACTTATATTAGTCGTTGGTTTGAGTTTCATAAAAAATAATTAAAAAATTAGTTATAAAAAAAAAATTATCTGCACGTAATTATTTGTTAAAATAGTTTTTTGCTCAATCACTTGCATATATTATCTTAAACATGGAGAATATGGATGATAATATTACTTGAGTATTTTATTTTTTTGTGCAATAAAAAAAATAGACATATATATATATGTGTGTGTGTGTGTGTACTATGTATATACAAATTCAGCATAATCTTATATATAAAATATAATATAAATAAAAAAAATAATCTAACTCAAATGAAATTATATATATATATATTGTACAAGTAATAATTGCAATTAAAATATGAAAATTCGTACAATAAAAGAATAAAACAAAGGAAAGGAAATTCTCCAAGTTTCACGTCGTCAACAGATTGGATAACGCAAAAGGATAAAAGGCAGCGAACACGTTGCTGACTGACTTTCAGTTGTAGAGTTCCGGTGATGGCGGCGCATAACGGCGGCATTGTGGATTCTATTGTGCAGGTGCCCTACGACGCTACCGTACGCCTGATGCTCGCTTCGCTCGAGCGCAACTTGCTCCCTGACGCCATCGTACGCCGCCTCACTCGACTCCTGCTCGCTAGTCGTCTCCGCTTCGGTTACAGATCCTCCGCTGACATCCAGTTGTCCGACCTGCTTCATTTCGCGCATTGTACGCTGCTGAACTGTGTCGTACTGTAGTTTATTACTTTTTGAATACTGTTCGTTCGAACTTAATTTTGATTCTTTTCGCTGCGGATTGTTGCTTGGTTTTATTTTATGTTCACTGACTTAATTATTTTTTCTGAGTTGTTATAACTTATAATTTGACATATCAAAAGGAAAATTCATCGCATGATGATGTTAGATGAGACCTAATTCTTTATGCTGTAGCATTAACTTCATTTTTTTTCGTGTTATTATTGCTTATAGTTTTCATTTTACGAGGTGTTTATACAATTTGGCTATATGGGATGTAGCAAGCTTTATTTGCTCTTTGAAATAATAGCATAATAAAAAAGCTACTGGCAAAATGGTGTGTAAGTTGCACCTTTTGGCTTCTGAATCCTGATACAGATATTACTAGTGGAGGGGAGCGGCAACCATGTAACTTTCATAGAAATGCAAAAATTTATGACTTTTTACTTTAATGTATAGCGTGATATACAACAAAATGGATTCCAATACTAATGACTTCATCGTGCAGCTTTGAGAGAAATGCCAATAGCAATCAAGACAGAAAAGCCAAAGTCACAGCATTATGAAGTTCCAACATCTTTCTTCAAGCTTGTCCTTGGAAAGCATCTAAAATACAGGCAAAATTTAATTTATGCAAACCCAGAATTGATTGTCTGGAACATGCACTATTTATTTCTAGAACATACAATAGACGAACTTCCTCTAGTTTCAGAACATCTGAAAAGCTATCATTTCTCTCGGGACTTTTACTGATGTTATTGTGCAACTCATTGACCACATTTTATGAGATGATCTTGTTTTTAAATGGCATTGTGCAGTTGTTGCTTCTTTCCAGACAAGTCAAGCACTTTAGAGGATGCTGAGAAGGCAATGCTAGAATTATACTGTGAGAGGTCACAGATAGAAGATGGTCATTCTGTTCTTGATGTTGGTTGTGGCTGGGGATCTCTTTCTATATACATAGCACAGAAGTATCCCAATTGCCAGATTACAGGGATTTGCAACTCAATAACCCAAAAAACACATATTGAGGAGCAGTGTCGGTACTTTACATAATTCTTTTCTTATGTACAAGCATTGACATTCAGATACCTGGAAGCTGCTAAATTTATGTAAAACATACTATAACAAGTCTTATTTGCATTCCTTTTGTGTTCTCTAGAGTGGTTTTGTGTCAAAACATGTCCATAGTTGCCTTAATTCATCAGTCAAGCTGATGATGGGGTAAGAAATCATTCTTTGATATACAAAGTGTCTCATATAAGCGGAATGGAGGATCATCTTCCAAGAAAATTTCGCAGCATTGTAGCTTGTTTTTTGAATTGATAAATTGGATTATGATCTAGTTGAGGTGTTTCTTTCGAAGAGAACATGCATATATATCTTTCTAAGTCCAATGCCTTCTCATTTATCCATCACAATCAAAATCCCGCGCAAAGAGAATCACTCTAACTACTACAGTTGTTTTTCCTCACAGTGATCTTCAGCTGCAGAATGTGGAAATCATTGTTGCAGATATCAGCACATTTGATATGGAAGCTTCCTATGACAGAATATTTTCCATTGAAATGTTTGAGGTACTGAATCCTCACTTGATTCCAGTAGAAGCCAGGGATATGACTTATTGTTGGTCAGGCTAATGAATCTTCTCTATGCATTTAAACCAGCATATGAAAAACTATCAGGATCTTCTTAGGAAGATATCCAGGTGGATGAAACCAGACTGTCTTCTGTTCGTCCATTATTTTTGTCATAAGACATTTGCTTACCACTTTGAGGTAATCATGACTAATTTTCTCACTTCTATCTTTCAACTTGAAGAGCATTTTTCATCGCTTAGTTCGTCTAGATATTTATCACAATTGCTTCACTGAAATTTTCAGAATACTGAGTCCTTTGATATTTTGAACATATATATTATGCAGGATGTCAATGAGGACGATTGGATCACTAGGTACTTTTTTACTGGAGGTACAATGCCCTCAGCAAACCTGCTCCTCTATTTTCAGGTTAGCTGCCTGTTTGTATTTCTGGAATTTCTTCTTTACATTGTTTTGGATCTCGATGGATCGGATGAAGAATGGTGCTCTTAGATTCTTCCATTCTTTTATCTCATTTTCCATCTCAACGACTGCTCACATTATGAAAAGAAAAGCAAATCAAATTCATGCATGACTATTCTTTAACATTCTGACAAGCATATTGACACGTTGAATTACCAAAATTTACCTGAAAATCAGGTTTCACTTAAATCTGCAAAATAACAGGTCAAATTATTTATTTAGCAAATGATCATGCTATCCCTGGGTATGTTGGTAATCTTTATATATTAATTTGAAAGGGATGTACTTATATTTATATAGTTGAAGGATGATTCTGTAATATATAAATAATTAAATTTCATTTTATAGAAATTCAACTTTACCATGAATTTAAATTATCATTAGTTAATTCCAAGTTAAAACAGATTAATATCTTCTTGGAAAAGGTTTTCATACGGTTAAGAAAGCATTATAATTTGAAGCCCAAAGCACAGCTAAATTATCTCACCACTTGCTTCTTATAATGTCTTTCATGCAGGACGATGTGTCTATAGTTAATCATTGGCTTGTGAACGGCAAACATTATGCACAGACAAGGTAAGGGTGTGAGCTATGAATTAGCATCATCTCTTTCATTACAATGAAAGATTGTTTGTCCTTTATGGGATTAGAAAATAAAAAGCTTCTATGACTGATTAATCCTTCAGCCGCTGCATCAACAAGTTCTTTTGCCTGGAAGTAGAATCTTGGAGAAATCTAACCAGATAACTTTGCTTGCAGCGAGGAATGGCTTAAGAGAATGGACCAAAACTCGAGTTCTATAAAGCCAATAATGGAATCCACTTATGGCAAAGACTCAGCTGTCAAGTGGACTGTCTATTGGAGAACATTTTTCATTGCAGTTGCAGAATTATTTGGCTACAACAATGGAGAAGAATGGATGGTTGCTCATTTCCTTTTCAAGAAGAAATATTGACATGTTAGTGTAGCTGGTGACAATGATTTCCAGTCATTGTGTTTGTACTGCAACGGGAACTCTTGTTTTCTGTGTTAAAATATGACAAAGTTTTGGCTCCCAAGTCTAGGAAGAAACAGCAGTGAACCACATGCCTCAGAAATTTTTACAAGGATATCCTCAATGCTGTTGAAGATGGACTAGAAATTTTTTCCATAATTTCCATTAAACAAAGTACATGACTAGTTGATTTTTCCCCCTATACCCCACAACTGCTGGTTGCGTCGGACTTCAACACTCTCATTGATCATAACATGCAGGAAGCCAACCCCAAACAACTACCACGGTGTCATTCCTATTACAAAAGGAAAAGATTCTTTTCAGTAAGTTTATATCCACTTTTCAGTCGAAAACCTGCAAAATGCAGCCAACGTCAAGATTATCTTAGTTATTCACTCTGATCAGCCAAATCTCCAACAAGTTCAAACATTACAATTCAGCAGACACAACTTTTACTTGTACTCAAGTCAATCCTGAAACATGCAGATGTCTTGTAATGATTTTATCCAGCAACATAAATAGGAAAGAACTCATAATCTGTATAGTTGACCAACTACTCAGTATAGAAGAAAAATAATGTGAGCATGGAGAATTTTTCGAGTCGCTAGTTGCTACCTAGGAGAAGTTGCCAGGCAGAACATAGACATCAAAAAGAAAAGAAGATTCGATAATTTCACGTTGAGTAAAACCAGCTGAAAGATTAGTCCATCTTTATCAACTTTTTAAGCTCTTGCTTTTCAGTTCTCTACCACTTTTCATCACCTCAAACATCATATCCCTTTGAAAACAGTAATTCAGATTGTAAAGTAGTTTGAATATGATTCCATTTGTCTTTCACTTTATTCAGTAACAAAACTTCCATAAGACACACAAAAGACAGCTTCTAACATTTCGGGACTTCATTCCATCCGTCCATACGAGAGTTGGATACCTTGGACGACTTTAGTGCATTGGAAGAATCCAATAGTAATGAAATTCTTGTCAGCTTCTGAATCAAGTGGACTAATCTTGTCCATGAGAATTTAATACCTAAACCGACTTCATCATCTTGAAAGAATCAAGTGGTAATGATAATTCTATTTCAGCTTCCGGACCATCTTACAGAGGAAACACCTTAAGTGAACATGAAACTCCATAAGTATTTGATACCTAGAAATGCTCCTCTTGTTCTTCCTTCGTTGAGGAAAATCACTGTACTGCATATTCCCTCGTGATGACAATCCATCTTAACTGGATCAAATGTAAAGATTTTGGATGACAATTTTCCT
Organism: Jacaranda mimosifolia; assembly: GCA_018894105.1. Lineage (NCBI taxonomy): Eukaryota > Viridiplantae > Streptophyta > Magnoliopsida > Lamiales > Bignoniaceae > Jacaranda > Jacaranda mimosifolia. Next base: position 1,312,793 of record CM032127.1, read on the forward strand.
GTACGAGGATTCTACTGTCTTCTACTTTATTCCGCAACAAAACTTTCAGAAGACACCTAAAGTGAATGAAGAAATTCCACAAGAATTTGATACCAAGATTAAAGAAACACTCATCCCATTCTTCTTTTGCAGAGGAAACGCTCAAAATTCAACCCACTTACTCTTATATATATATATCTCTTACTTATCTCTCACACACACACACACACACATTCGTAGTTCCGAACGGTCACCTTCACAGTTCTCGCAAACACAGAAGGTTTCATTTTTAACAAGGCAACAATGGCGGAGCAGAGACAAAAGCACTCCCAATTCAAAGGACAGCCGAGGCTCCCCAAGTTCGCAATCCCCAAGCGCTACGATCTCAAACTCAAGCCTGATCTCACAGCTTGTAAATTCTCCGGCGCCGTTCAAATTTCCGTCGATGTCGTCTCTGAAACCAAGTTCCTCGTCCTCAACGCTGCCGAACTCTCCATTAACCCTAAATCCGTCACCTTCACATCTGATAATAAGGTACCCTTGAGCCTTCCGGGATTGTTGTGTTAGGATTTTCATGGACTTTTGTCCGTTTGTTTGTGCATTGTTTGAGAAAGCAAAATCATTATGAACCAAATTCAATTATATTTTCTTTGGGCTAATTGCAATTTATCATGTGATTATCAAAATAGTCAAATATACAAATAATTTCTTTATATTTTTTAAAATCATGCACACCCGCATTCTTTTTTCTGCCCATTTAACATAATTTTAATATAAAAAAATTAATTTATTCTTGATCATTTAATATATTTTTAATATAATTTAAATAATATGTTATTACCAAATTTTATATTATTTTTCTTTTTTCATTCCTTTCTTTTCTTTTTATTTCTCAATTCTCTTTTCTTCCATTATTTCATATATTTTTTATGTTATACATATATATAAATTTATCATTATTTCTCATTTTTCATTATTTAATTTATATATGTTTATAAAATTAAAATCACTTTTATTTTTATCTTATCAATTATATTCATCTTTCTTTCTATTAATTCATTCCAAAGTAAATAAAATTTGAATTTCATAAAAATATATAATTTTATTTATACTTAAATACTATATAGCATATATATATATATAAATTTATCTATAAAATTTATCTATGTAAAGATGATGTTATTATCATATATATATGATAATAACATCATCTTTACATAAATTTATCTATAAAATTTAAATAACATTGATTTATACCTTTTTTCTTTCTAATTATTTATTTCTAATTATTTATTTCAAATTAAATATTATATATTTATATACATATATATTTTTTTATATGATATTTATACTTATATATATTATCACATGATGTTATTATCATATGTATATATATGATAATATATCTAATAATATATATTATAATACATATATGATATACAAAACCCTACCCCCACCCCATCTCCCCCAAGATCTTGCCAGATCTGGCCACCAACAGCCATGGCCAATGTAGCCATGGTGGCCCTATTTTTGAATTTTTTTTAAATACTATTGCAGGGTGTGGTACAGTTAATGGGGTGGGGGAGTCATTTATATTACATGTATAATATGTAATATATATACACACACATTATATATATATGATAATTTATTATATTGTATATATTATATATATATTTTTTAAAAATATAATATAATTTGATTTAAATTGTTGATTTTTTAAAAGAAAATCCAATGACCGATGAATAAAGGGCATAATTATTTTTTTATATACAAAAATATAAGCTTAGATGCAAACACAGCGTGTCCTACACCCACGCTATAAGAGGGTTCGTTGCAAGATTTTTTAAAATATGAGGGCATTTTTTGTATATTATTTTTTTACGATGGGACTTTTTACTTGTTTTTATGATCACAAGGAAGTCATTTATAAAAATTCCTATTTTCTGTCACATAGGATGATACTAAGTTTTAAATAGTTTTTTAATTTCTTTGAGTACATGGGATAAAAATAGTAATATTTTTGTGATTGAATTATCATTGATTTGAATACACATGATAGTTTTTCAAAATAATGATATTTTCTTTGTGACTTTGGTGAAGTTTTGTTCTTTTGTATATATGATCCAAGATTTACTAAGAGGAAGTGAGAAGGAAATCAAAAGTACTTTTCCCATTTTTCTATAGTACCATCAATTCTAAAATCTTTGTTGAACTTAGTTGGGTGCTACAAAAAAGTAAATAAAATAAATTTTCAATTAAAAAAATATCTTTCAAGAAAGAGACAACCAACTAATTATGTAATTAAGCCCTAATCATCAGCTAACGAGTTCGAACATACTCAAGGAAACGACATCGTATCCTTATTTAGCCCTATATTAGGCAAAACCTAATTGAAGAGCAATGGCGCCATTTTCAACAAAGTGAAACGGCGTCGTATTGACTAGAAACAAAAAAATAAAAACAAAGAAAGAAAGCATGTTTTTCCCAAGTATGTTTTGTAACATAGCCCCCTCCTCATCAGTCTTGCCCTCAAGACTTTAGATTTGGAAACTTTGCAGTAATGGTGTGATAATCTTGCCAGGTGGCCTCGTTTTCCAGGAAGCTGTGTGCCTACTTGATTAACTGTTGTGGTATAGGGGCGTTCTTCCGTTTGATGAATCGACTACTCAGTATCTTTTCAGGTTACAGAAGAAACCCTCCATCATCGTCAAAAGGTGGCAAGGTACTGGAGACATGGTCTGAATTTCCTACATTCTTTTTGAGCATTGAAACATGAAGTACTAGATGAAACTTAGCGTCTGCAGGGAGCTGGAGTCTATAAGCAACCTCACCAACTTTTGCAATTGCAGGAAATGGTCTAGCGTACTTCGGGCTAAGTTTCCACATCTTACTCTTCCTTACTGTCAGTTTCCTGTGGAGTCTAAGCTTTAAGTAGACAAGGTCTCCTACCTGAAACTGGATGTTAGATCTTTTCTTGTTAGCCACTTGCCTCGTACTATCCTGAGCCCGGGCTATCTATTCCCTGAGATGCTGGATAATTAGCTGTTTCTCCTTCATGATTTGCTCAACTCCAACAACTGAAGCTGACTGTGGTAGATCCATGGCCAGTTGGGTGGGCTTATATCCATATGGTGCCTCGAATGGGGTCATTGTGATGGTTGTATGATAATTAGTATTGTACCAAAATTCAACCATATCCAACCACTTCAGCCATTTCTTAGGAGTTGTCCAACACATGCAACGTAGGTATGCTTCTAAGCGCTGGTTGACTTGTTCTGTTTGAGTTTGACCATCTGTTTGGGGTTGGTATGTGGTGCTCAACTGTTATTGGATGCCAAAATTAGTGAGCAATTCCTGCCAAAAGTGACTGAAAAATTTTTCATCTCAATCAATAGTGATGGTATGAGGAGGTAAACCACACAATTTGTAAATATTATCGAGGAATATGTGTGCAATGTGTGTGGCTGTGAAGGGGTGTGAGATAGCAAAAAAATGTGCATATTTTGTAAATCGGTCCACCACCACCCAAATCACATTCGTTCCTTCTAAACTGGGCAATTACTTAATAAAATCCATAGTCAGGTCCTTCCAAGCCTGTTCAGGTACTGGCAGTGGTTGCAAGAGTCCTGGGGTCTTTAGGTTTTGATGTATGCTTAACTGACAGACATGGTATTCAGTGACTTTTTTGTAAACTTGATCATGCACCCCTGGCCATGAAAAAATGGTCTTGACCCTCTGCAATGTGACCTAAATTCCATGGTGACCTCGCATGCTGGAGGCATGCATGAACTGAATGATTTGTCTGAGGTTAGTAGTGCTTCCAACATACAACCTCCCTTTGAACCTGATAATCCTATCAGGATAAGTATTAAAAGAAAGATTATAGGGATAGAACATGTTGTTAGCCAAGTACTTCCTGAGCTACAGGATCTCCTTCGTAACTGGTTCCAAGTTCTTCCATCCACAAAGGTTTGAGAGTAGTTAGGCTTGGCACTAACCCTCCTGCATGTCTCTTCTTGATAAGGCATCAACAACCTTGTTCTCAAGTCCTTTTCTATACACCCTAGGTGCTTGGTGAGGTATTTGTGTTGTAAATGGATGGATATTTTTTGTTCAAGAAGGTATTTGAGGCTTCTTTAGTCAGTCTTAATAACAAAGGGTTTGTGTAAGAGGTAGGATTTCCATTTTACAACAGCAAATATCACAGCCAACAATTCTGTCTCATACACTAACATTCCTAAGGCTTTGGTTCCAAGAGCTCTGCTAATGTAAGCTATAGGATGTCTCTCTTGTGACAGTACAACCCCTAATCCTCTATAACAGACATCAGTTTCTATGGTGAACGTTTTATTGAAGTCTGGGAGTTGAAGAACAGGAGCTTAGGTCATAATTTTTTTAAGTAAGTCGAAAGCTTCTTGAGTTCCCTGGTCTCAGTGAAATTGTCCTTTCTTTGTGAGATTTGTAAGTTGCTTTGCTAAAACCCCATAATGCCTACTAAACTTTCTATAGTAGCCTGTTAGTCCTAGGAACTCTCTCAAGGCCCTTACGTTTCTGGGTACTAGCCCTTCAACCATGGCTGTTATCTTCTTTGGATCTACTTCTAGCCGTTGCCCACTGATGATATTCCCCAGGCCCAGGTAGTCAATCTTAGGTTGGCCAAAAGAACACTAAGAAGCTTTAGCATAAAGCTGGTGGTGTGCTAGTTTCTCAAATACAAGCTAGAGATGTTTCTTATGTTCTTCTAAGAACTTGCTATACACTAATATGTCATCAAAGAATAATAAGACAAAGTCCTTCAACTGCTCCCTAAAGAAATGATTCATGAGTGACTGGAAAGTGACTAGGGCTTCAGTAAGCCCAAAGGGCATCACTTTAAATTCATAAAGGCCTGAAGAAGTCGCAAAAGTTGTTTTAGAAATGTCTAAAAGGTGCATCCTTATCTGGTGGTAGCTTGCTCTTAAATCAATTTTTGAAAAAACATTAGCCCCACCTAACTCATCTAGGGGATCATCAACTAAAGGAATTGGAAAACTATCTTTGACAGTGAGTGAGTTTAGCTTTTTGTAGTCCACACAAAGCCTCCATGTTCCATCTTTCTTCTTAACTAGAAGGACTGGTGATGAGTATTGGCTTTTGTTAGGTTGTATGATGCCTTGTCTTAACATTTCAGCCACTAGCTTCTCAATTTCTACCTATTAGATGTAGGCGTACCTCATGGATGCTGCTTAAAAGGCTCTACTCCTGGTTTAAGGAGAATTGGATGGTCATGGGACCTATTGGGAGGTAACACTGCGGGTTCTTCGAAAAGGTAGTGATAGTGGTTTAAAAAGGGCTGCAATTCTAGGGGTCCCTCAGGTTTCTTTGGGTCTTGAAGGGCAGAAGTAACCGATCAGTAGGGCTTTCTTCTTTCTAAGCATTTTGTGAAGTTCCTTACCAGTCATCATCCTTAAAGAGACTTGAGTTGGGAGCCCTAACAGTGTGACTCTCCTGCTTTCTCTCTTAAATTGAATACTAGGCCTGTCAAAGTCAAAAGTTATTGGTCCTAGCTTCCTAAGGATATCTACTCCAAGGATCATATCACAGCCCCCCAACCCAAGCAATCTCACACTAGCAGTGAACTTGTGCACTCCCATTTCCTAGCTAAAATTGGAGCACTCAGAGTGACACTCCATCCTTCCCTCATCTGCTACAGTGACAATCATAGTGTGTGCAGGTTCTATGTCACATTGAAGCTGCCTAGCAGTATTTGGATCTAAAAAACTATGAGTGTTTCCTATGTCTATGAGGATAGTGAGGCTGTGGGTGCCTACCTTGCATATGAGAAGGCCTGTTTCTCCTAAGTCTGTTTTGTAACATGAATGCATGATACAACATTTCCCTCGTGTTTTCCTTTAAAAACAAAGAAATGAATAGTTGCTTTGTTGTTTTCTGCTTGTAATTCAAGTTAAAAACATTGCTTGAACATGAATACATGATACAACATTTCCCTCGTGTTTTCCTTTAAAAACAAAGAAATGAATAGTTGCTTTGTTGTTTTCTGCTTGTAATTCAAGTTAAAAACATTGCTTGATGTTCTACAACTTTTCAGGTGGTGGAGCCTGTGGAAGTAGAGCTATATGTTGAGGATGAGATAGTGGTGGTGGAGTTTAAGGAGAGTTTGCCAATTGGGGTTGGGGTTTTGAATATGGAATTTGAGGGCACTCTAAATGATAAAATGAAAGGGTTCTACAGAAGGTAATTATTTAATATATATATATAATTATGTTATTGTTCTTTACATGCGTTCTTTGTGTTATTGTCATTTTCATTCTAAGGTTACCCTTTACTTCTGTTGGCTACTGGAATTATTGTGTCTCTTAGATGGAATTTGCAGTAATGGTCGGCATATTATTGTGTGTGTGTGTGTGTGTGTGTGTGTGTGTTTCATGCATGTGGACATTCTATTTAAAATGTCTCTTGTACTTGGAGTTTTATATTATTTGACTGCAAATTTATGATTTTGAGTTGGAATCTATCATCGGAAAAGCTGGTGCTAAGTGATCTGAATTCCAATTCACAAGGACATAGTTGAGGAAGTGGAAGACTTTATTTCTGTGAAAATCCCTGAAAATAATTATAAATGAGAACATTCTTGCATAGTGAAGGTACTTCCACCTACTAGATTTTCTCATAATTAACAATGTATGTAGGAGAAGGAGAAGTGTCCTTTGTGCAGTATTTCTTTGTGTGGCATGGGATCACTTAACGGTTATGGAAGGAATATTTTTTTGTGTTGTGTTGTTTGCTCCAATTTCTGCTTTTGGCTTGATTCAGCACCTATGAGCACATTGGTGAGAAGAAAAATATGGCAGTGACGCAGTTTGAGCCAGCTGATGCGAGGCGGTGCTTCCCCTGTTGGGATGAGCCGGCTTGCAAGGTACTTGGAATAGTTTCTCAGTCCTTCTGAAGGCATGCACTTGTGTGTTTGTGATACTTTCTCACCTGTGCACAGTAATCTATTTTTTTATGCAATTTTCAGATTTTTGTGCTGATAAAAGTTGCGGTTCATTAAAAAACACAATTTTTCATAGATTTTTCTTTAATCATTCGAACCTATCGGGTGTAAATTTGTGGATGGGACATGTGGTCACTACTTTTGCTTAAGAATTACTGAATGCATTAATTAGATTGTGCAAAAGATAGATTTATTTAGTGTAAAGGGTAGATATGGCTAGTCTAATTTTATGGCTGAGCATGGTTTAAAGTTCACTACATTTGTAGTCAAAAGGTCTAAATGCTTCTGTTTTGAATGGCTTGGAGAAAACAGAAGAATTATCTTGAGATTGCAAAATTACTAATGTCACTGGAATTCTTCAAACATATAAGCTGTATTTTGAAATAAAATGAACATTTTTGAAGCTTTCGATTTTACAAGATTCTGATTGCATAAAACCAGGAATGTTCAGCCATTTTTAAAGATATCACTGCAATGTTGGTTGTATGCTGTTAAAATGATTGAGTTGGATGGTCATTGCATAAGTTGGAACCCTTCTGAATGACCACAGCTTTCAAACCTCTAAAGAATTTGGATTTGAAGCATCAAGAATACTTTTTATAAATACAGTATGTAGCTCAATTTCTTATATAGAGATTATGCTGCCAAATTGGTTGAGGTGTATTGCAATTGTATAAGTTGGAACTCTGTGAAAGACCATTACATTCTAATCTCTTTAAAGAAAATTTGACTTGCATCTAGACTGCTTTATAAGAAAATATAATGCTTAACCAATTGTTCTAATACAAAAACCACTGGTTGAGTCAATTTTGAATCTACTGCTCACATTGAAAAACAAGCTTTATAATTATCTGTTGCAGAATTAGTCCATAATTTATTCTAGTGGAGGACTAAGAAGTTGTATATAGAGGCATAAGGAGCTGTATGTGATCTGGCTTTTGACTTGTCCAGAGTCAGGGAATTCTTGTTTTTGTCCACTGGTTTGTGGACTAAGAAAGTTTGCTATATGCCATCTAACACATGGAGTTATAATTCTATGTGTTATTCCCATGGAATTCATGGCCAGACATAGTTAAAGTAGTACATGTTTATCCTGTGCATTATGGGGTTGCTGTCTTTGCAGAATATGTTGTAAATGTTGTATCTTTTATCAGGTGTCAATTGTTACTTAAACTACCTTCAGTTTTTTCCCTAAATAATTGCTGTTGAGATCTTGAGTGACCATATCCTTGATACATTCAGTTCCTGCAATTCAGGCTACTTTCAAGATTACATTAGAAGTACCATCAGAACTGGTAGCTCTTTCAAACATGCCTGTCATTGAAGAAAAACTAAAGGGAAATCTTAAGACAGTATACTACCAGGAATCACCAATCATGTCCACTTACTTGGTAGCAGTTGTCATAAGCCAGTTTGACTATGTTGAAGATCATACACCTGATGGTATATTTGTGACTTTCTATTTATCACTGCTGTTTCATTAATATTAGAGTTGCACTGCTGATGATGTAACAGCATGTTTCCAGGAATCATTGTGAGGGTATACTGTCAAGTTGGCAAAGCTAATCAAGGAAAATTTGCTCTGGATGTTGCTGTCAAAACACTTGGCCTTTATAAAGAGTATGTGCTATGCATTTTAATTGTTTCAAAACCTAGATTTTTCGGATAGTGCAATTAGAAGTGATTGGTTGTTGTATATGAATGAAGAAGGATTGGAAGGATCCAAAATAATTGCAAAAATAAAGCAAAAATTAACCTTCAATTTTCCTATGCCAGGATCTTATGTCATGCGATAATTAAGGATTTTAAAGCAAGAGAAGTTACCTTGAAAGAAAACTTCCTCTAGAACACCTTCTATGCAACATCTAGCTCCCTTTTGTACTTTTGGATCCACTTCTCCACACCAAAGCCGCCGGTGAAGGAGATTCTTCAAAAATTGTCTTGGATTGAAGGAATGACTTCACCAATACTTAAGCACTCCACTTGTTGTGCCTCTAAAGTTGATCCATACACCTAGAAGCACTCTTAATCCTCTCTCAATATGTTAGAATATGGAGGAGGAGGAAGATGGAAGATTGGAGAAAAGGTGTGAGGAAGTTGGAGGCGAGAGAAGTTGGTTGGAGAGAATCTAGTGAGGTGGGTTCTCTCACACATGAGATCACCACTTTGGGAGGGAAAAATGGGCAGCTTATTCAGCCCCAAATGGCCGGCTATAGTGTGTTTTATAGTGTGATATGGAAGCTATTGGAAGCTTCCACCACACTCTCCTCACATGGCCAACTTGCATGCCCACTTGCATGCATTGTTGGGTTTTAATTTTTAAAATTAAAATGCCAACTCATTAATATTAAAATGAACTCTTTCATTTTAATTTTTCCTTTAAAATTAGATTCTTCTACTAATTAAATTAACTCCTTAGTTTAATTAGATTAACTTAACTTTTTAGGTTAACTGAATCAACTTAACTCTTTAAGTTGACCTTCACTAATCAAATTGTCACATGGTATCAATTAAATTAACTCCTTAATTTAATTAGCTTAGCTTAACTCTTTAAATTATTTTGGTTAATTTAACAATTAGAACCAACTCTTAATTAATCAAGTTGATCTCTCCTCCAAACTTGACCACTCTAATTATCTTACTTAGATAATTTTCTCCAATCAAGTAAGAGTGTTTCTAAACTTTTGTGTGTCAAAGCACAAGGACCTAAATACAAGGTTACTATGGAACTTCAAGTCAAATGATTAATTATACGTACTATCGTAAGTTAGAGAATTTATGTGCCACAACGGTTACCTTGTGGATTCTCTAGGCGAGTTTTCAATGAATTTGTTTTTAACAACCATCCACTAACATGCATTCATATCTAATATAGATTGCCCACGAAACAGGGGCAATATCCAATTCTTTGGAGTATGTATCGTTAGTGCAAGTTTATCCAAATATTACATCCCCGTCTCATAAGATTCTATAATTTGACCGTAGAAATTTGTTTCATGATCACCATCATATGCATGACCAAGTCTTGTGGTCTTGTATAATTTAAGAGTTTCAACCAAATGCATGTGAAGAAAATTATAAATGCATCAAATGAAGATAGCCATTTTAATGAATATCATTCAATAAAAACTGTTGCATGGAGTAGTTACCTGCCAATCTAATTGGCTTGCGTGCGGGGCTATTGGAATATATAATGGCTTTATTTATTAGCTCGTGCAGTTGGTTTTAAACTTAAACATGGATATATTCTTTCTTAGGGGCTCACACAGATATGAATTTGTTGACTCACTGCTTGTTAATTAAACAAATTCAGGTACTTTGCAGTGCCTTATTCACTTCCTAAATTGGACATGGTTGCAATTCCTGATTTTGCTTTTGGGGCCATGGAGAATTATGGTCTTGTTACATATCGAGAAACAGCTTTGTTGTATGATGATAAGCACTCTGCGGCTGCAAACAAACAGAGGGTACAATGAACGTGCTTGAAATGGATGAAAATTGCCTGATTAAATACCCATTATTTGTTTTATTTTTATTAAATCCCCTATATTCTTGTGTTAATCGTACTGCTTCTCTTGTACTTAGGTTGCCACTGTTGTGGCTCATGAACTAGCACATCAGTGGTTTGGCAATCTTGTGACAATGGAATGGTGGACTCATTTATGGCTGAATGAGGGATTTGCTACATGGGTATCATGTTACATTCAAGTTTAAGTGCTTGTGTTTATGCCATGAGGTTCCTTATGGTTCAATAATATTTGGTTTTGGTATTCAGGTAGGCTATTTAGCTGCTGATAGCTTGTTCCCAGATTGGCAAATTTGGACTCAGTTTCTTAATGAAAGTACCGAGGGACTTCGATTGGATGCCCTTGCAGAGTCTCACCCTATCGAGGTAAATGACAAATGTTGATTTTTCATTATATTTGTGAGTGTTGGCTATATAAATCTTGAGGAGCTAAATGGTTTATTTTCAAGAGTATAAATCTTGAGTGAGAAATCTTATTTCTTATGTTGCTCATCTATTATATGTATCTTGGAACTTCTGATGGTTTGCAATCTCCTTTAAGGTGGACATTAATCACGCTGGCGAAATCGGTGAAATTTTTGATGCAATCAGTTATAAAAAGGGTGCTGCTGTCATTCGGATGCTACAGAGCTATCTTGGCCCTGAATGTTTTCAGGTAGGTTATGTTGTTTAAATTTTATTTTTGCTTCCCATTAGTGTATACTTTTTATGTATTCTTAAATTAATGTTTTGGTTCCTTATTTGACGTGGATTAAGTTCTAACTTTACTCAATGAGTTATCCAACCTTGATAGATAATTAAACCTAGGACAATTCTCTTCTCTGAATCTTTTTGATTCATAAACATCACACTGAGAGTTGGAAAATTGTTTGCATCTGAAGTATATCAAAATGTGATAGATAAAGTTTCAATTATGAAAAGTGTCAGTGTTTGCACTCCATCCTTTTCATTTCATTTATGATTTCTCTTTATCTCTTGACATTCTTTATTTCAAAATTGATAAGTGTTTTCTATGGCTTCTTCCAGAGGGCACTTGCTTCCTACATTAAAAGATATGCTTGCTCAAATGCAAAGACAGAAGATTTATGGTCAGTTCTTCAGGAAGAATCTGGTGAACCTGTGAGCAAACTAATGAACTCTTGGACAAAACAGAAAGGTTATCCTGTTGTCTCAGTGAAAGTCAAAGATCAGAAGTTGGAGTTTGAGCAGGTTATTTGATGACTGACTTCTTTAATTGATTGCTTTTGTTAGGTGTAACTATTTCCTAATCACTTAACATCTTCTCTTCCATGATGGATATTTGGTAACTTCTTGCAATTCTGACCGCTGTTGGGCTCTTGTCTATTGGCAGTCACAATTCTTGTTGAGTGGTTCTCATGGTGAAGGGCAATGGATTGTCCCAATAACTCTGTGTTGCGGCTCTTATGATGCTCGTAAAAATTTCTTGCTGCAAAGAAAAAGGAAGACTCTTGATGTTAAGGAATTCTTGGGTGCCTCAACTTCATCTGGCCGCCCTTGGATTAAAGTTAATGTAGATCAGACTGGTTTCTTCCGGGTGAAATATGATGAGGATCTGTCAGCTAGACTTAAGGATGCAATTAAGGGAAAGAGCTTGTCAACCAGTGATAGATATGGTAATTATGATTTTAACTGTTTGTTATCTTCTTTAACAGTACAGGGGAATTTTAACTTCAGTGTACTTTGTGTGAGCAGGAATACTGGATGACTGCTATTCATTGTGCATGGCATGCCAGCAACCGTTGATCACTTTGCTTGATTTGATGGGTGCTTACAGAGAGGAGCTTGAATACACAGTCCTATCTAACCTGATCAGTGTAATGTTCTCTATTCTATGTTTACTGTTTTTCTTTCTTTTGCTCCTAGTTAACTTCCCTTCACATGAGTTTTCTTGCTTTTGCAGGTAGCTTCTAAAGTAGCAGAAATTGTGGCTGATGCTGAACCTGAAGTGATGGATGACGTCAAACTGTTCTTTATCCACCTTTTCCAGTATTCTGCTGAGTATGTTCTTTATGATTTCTACATGTGCTTTCAACACAATATATAATAACTCAATTGTTTGTGCATAATGTATGCATCTCTTGTGTGCTATAACTTATACATAGACCTTCAGATTCAAATGTCAATGAGTTCCAATTGGAGAGATTAAGTTTATCTCGTTCTACATTTTCATGGTCATGGGGGAAGAAACATTGAAAAGTGCCACAACTTTCCATTTGACATAAGGTTGCAATTTATTGTGAAGTTGAAATGACCCATCTAGCGAATATGCTTGGAGAAGATATTCAATGAAAAATCAAACCACCAAAAAACTATTTTACCGGCCCACAACACTGTGGTGCATTGTTGTGTGAGTGAGTAATAGGTATTCATGTAGAGCAACAGAGCTGGTGCACATGTCCACAGACTAACACATCAACAATCTTATGCTTCCAGTTGATGGTTGTGTTGTATCATGAGTACAAATATATAACCTTGCTGCTATTCATTTCTTTATCAGGAGACTTGGTTGGGATCCTAAACCAGGGGAGAGCCACCTTGACGCCATGTTAAGGGGAGAGCTGTTGACAGCATTGGCTTCGTTTGGACATGACATAACAATAAATGAAGCAAACAGGCGGTTCCGCATATTTCTGGATGATAGAAACACACCTGTTCTTCCACCTGATTTGAGAAGGGTCAAAGGACAAACTTAACATCTCGTCTATGATCAAGATGTGAGAACTTGTCCACTATTTTGCTGACAGCTCCGTTTTCATCCATTTTCCAGGCAGTATATGTTGCTGTGGTGCTGAATGCGAGTAAATCAGACAGATGGGGCTATGAATCTCTTCTGAGAGTTTATAGAGAAACTGACCTCAGCCAGGAGAAAACACAAATTTTAGGTACAATTCTGTCATTTCCAGCATTTATATCATGACTGATTTTGCAGCAACTAATGGATTACCATCTTTTCCTGTCAGGTTCATTAGCCTCATGCCGGGACCCTGAAATTATTCATGAATTTCTGAACTTCTTGTTATCTTCAGAGGTATTGTTGATCTTCTTGCTTTAACAATTGAGATTTTCAGTTTTACAATTTAAATTTCTTGCAGATAATCTGAAGTAGCTAAACTTTCTTCTTTGCTTGTTCTTATGCAGGTTAGGAGCCAAGATGCTGTTTTTGGACTGTCTGTCAGTAGGGAAGCTCGTGAGACGGCATGGAATTGGTTGAAAGTAAGTTCACGTAATTGCTGTCCATGGAAATAGAAATCACCACCCTTTCCTTATAAAAATCACAAAAAATTTCTGCATTAGCCATATTGTTCATTCTGATACTGAGACCAAAACTAGTCATTTTTCAACCTTATATTGATGGTTGGCTTACAGGACAACTGGGATCATATCTGTGAAACTTATGGAGCTGGACTCCTACTAACTCGCTTTGTCAGTACGGTTGTGTCTCCGGTTGGTGCTCTTCTCTTCTGTGCATTCTAATTCTAAGCTTAGGATCATTATAAGATTTTTATGATCTGTAGTTTTTCCTTCTTTTTTCTTTCCCCCAGTTCTCGTCTTATGAAAAAGCACAAGAGGCAGAACAATTCTTTGCAAGCCGCACGAAGCCTTACATTGCAAGGACCGTGAAGCAGAGCATCGAAAGGGTTCACATCAATGCAGCATGGGTCAAAAGCATTCAGAGTGAGCTGAGGTCCTGAAGGAGCTGGCATACAGGAAATATTAGCAACCAAACTGTTTCTATTAACATTGCTTTGCTATGGATTTATGATGTGTACTTGTTTTGGGTTTTTGTTGTGGAAAACAAACATAATATTAAGAAAAGCAATAAATTATGAATGAACTACTACTGCTGCTGCTACTATTTGTTCGAGTGCAGATTTCATTTGGTATCAATTCTATCTAGTAGAATTTAAAAATATTTTATAATAAACGTATAAGAAAATCTTCTTAAATTTGCCCAAGATCTTTGAAATTCATTTTTTTCTCCTTGGGGTGGCTTGCTTATGGAAAGTGGAAATGGAAGCAAATCACTTTCGAGTGAATCGACACTCCAAAATAAAGCGAGAAAAGTCGAGGCATAGGAGCGCCCCAACTCAATTAGGAAAACGACCAACAACGAATTTTCTAACAAGCCTTACAAGAAGCAATAGAAATGAATATTTGTTTGAATAATGAGTTACATTTATGTGCCAATGGTGTTAATATTGCCATGTTCTCCTTCTTCCAAACCCCCCCCCCCCCAACCTTCCTCAGCTGTCAAGGGGACCTTCATCGGAGATTGCAGTTGCAGAATTATTTGGCTACATCAATGGAGGAGAATGGATGGTTGCTCATTTCCTTTTCAAGAAGAAATAAACAACAATGGATCATAAATTCTATAAACTGCTAATAAATATGGAAAAGAGTCAACCCATTTGGTCGAAAAATTGACATGTTATTGTAGCTGGTAACAATGATTTCCAGTCGGGCAGGGCCTTAGAATGGATTGTGTTTGTATTGCAACGGGAACTTTTGTTTTCTGTGTTAAAATATAACAAAGTTTTGGCTCCCAAGTCTAGAAAGAAACAGCAGTGAACCACATGCCTCAGAAATTTTTACGAGTACATTCTCAATGCTGTTGAAGATGGACTGGAAAAATGTTCCATAATTTTCATTTAACAAAGTACATGACTAGTTGATTTCTCCCCCTATAGACACAACTGCCGGTTGGCAGGAAGCCCCAAACTATTACCAGGGTATCATTCCTATTACAAAAGGAAAAGATTCTTTCCAGTAAGTTTATATCCACAAATGGGAGAATAAATAGCAGTTATGTGAATTGGAACATAGTAATGCACGAATATTAATATCTAGTTGAGATGACAAACAATTATGCAGCAAAACCAGCAAACAAATCAGTTATAGAACTTTTGCAGTCGAAAACCTGCAAAATGCAGCCAACATCAAGATTACCTTAGTTATTCACTCTGATCAGCCAAACCTCCAACAAGTTTAAACATTACAATTCAGCAGATACAGCTTTTACTTGTACTCAAGCCAATCTTGAAACATGCAGGTGTCTTGTAATGATTTTATCCAACAGCATAAATAGGAAGGAAATTATAATTTGTATAGTTGACCAACTACTCAGTATAGAAGAATAATAATGTGAGCATGGAGAAATTTTCGAGTTGCTAGTTGCTACCTAGGAGAAGTTGCCAGGCAGAAACATAGACATCAAAAGGAAATGAGATTCGATAATTTCATGTTAAGTAAAAACATCTGAAAAATTAGTCCATCATTATCAACTTTTTAAGCTTTGGCTTTTCAGTTTTCTACCACTATTCATCACCTCAAACAACAGATCCCCTTGAAAACAGTAATTCAGATTGTAAAGTAGTTTGAATATGATTCCATTTGTATAGATCACGAATGAGAAATTTATTTACAAGTATTCTAGGGCCTTTCACTTTATTCAGTAACAAAACTTCCATAAGACACCACAAAAGACAGCTTCAAACATTTCGGGACTATTCTTGTCCATATGAGAGTTTGCTACCTAGAATGACTTTAGTGTCTTGAAAGAATCAAATGGTGATGAAATTCTATGTCAGCTTGCAAATCATCTTAGATAAAGTACCTAAATTATGGCAAAGATTCTATAGCCTTTTACTTTATTCAGCAACAAAACTTCCATATGACACCAGTAAAGGTAACTTCAAATACTTTGTTGAGGAAAATTATTGTACTACATATTCCCTCGTGATAACAATCCATCTTAACTAGATCAAATGTAAAGATTTTGGATGAGAATTTACCTATACGAGGATTCTTGTGGCTTCCACTTTATTCCACAACAAAACTTTCATAAGACACCACTAAAGAATGCTTCCAACATTTTGGTACAGTTCTTGTCCATGAGAATTTGATACCTAGACTGACTTTATTGTCTTGAAAGAATCAAGTGGGAATGGTAATTCTATGTCAGCTTGCGGACGATATTACAATAAAAACACCTAAAGTGAATAAAAAAATCCCACGAGAATTTGATACCAAGATTAAACAAATACTCCTCCCATTCTTCTTCTGCAGAGGAAACACTACACCATAACTAGTCGAACATCTACCATGTTTCATGAATCTGTAAGAGATACATATCAAATAGAAACTGAAAAATACTTTCCAAATATTACATAATCAATTAAACTAAACAAAGAACTTCATCACAATCACCTTTGATTAAAAAGAATCACTAAGAAACACCACCGGGGCTTTTAAATTCAGCTCGATTGTTTAAATCTATAATCCCATCAGCTTCCAAGAACCGACTTAGATGCTTATCATCCAAATGTTGCTGGAAAAAAAATAAAAGCATTATAAACTTAACTCAATTTCATAACTACCAGAGGAATATGAATTTTTACTTCAAAGATCCAACAAATAAGAGCTTACAGACAAACACTCTCTGTATTTTTCCCACTCAGAAACACACTCTTCTTTATCCCACTGACCCTTCAAGAACTTCTCAGAATACCACCTACACATAAAACCCAAATCAGACAGTTAAAGAGTTGGGGTTCAACAAAACCCTTCAACACACAAGAAGAAAATACTCCTCCACAAAACAAGAAACTGCTAAAACGTTCTATTTACCACAAAAGATCATCTTTTTCTGAAACCTAAGCACATAGTAATAAGTAAAACAAAGAACCCAGAAGAAAATAAGAGAAAAAATAAAGTAAATACTGAATCTTTACCTGTTGAAGCAACTATGGTAAGCAGTTCTGAGATGGGCACAAGGTGAAGTTGCCGAAGAAGAGGACCGCTTCTTGTCTCTGATAATACCCATTCTGCTGATTAATGCAATGAACAATTTTGAATTGATTTTTTCAGTCACTAATCATTCCAAAACACTGCTGTATTTTCATTTTTTTTCTTTTTTCTTTTTGTTTTCATTCTTTTTCCTTTTTGGGCTTTTTTATAAAAAAAATAGTAAAAAAAAAAATTATAAAAATACGGTACTATTCACAACTTTTACATTTTTACAGTAAGTTGCAGTCTCTTTCAACAGTAATGAACAGGAACTGTTTTTTTTTTTTAATAAAATTAGTAAAATAAATAAATAAATAAAATGATTGTTTTGTGTATACTTGTATATTATTTCGCTTGATTGAGGTAAGTTTTTTAATTATGTTAAAATTTAATTATGTTTTAGTTATGTTCATTATATTTTGGTTAATTATCTCCATTAATTAAAGTTTGATTTATGTTTTAGTTATATGAAATATGTATTATATAATTTGTATCAATTAGTTAAAATTTATTTATTTTTTAGTTAAAATTTGATTTATGTTTTAGTTTTATGAATTATATTTTATATAATTTGTCTCAATTAGTTAAAACTTAATCATGTTTTAGTTGAAATTTAATTTACGTGTTGGTTAAACTCAAATAATAATTTATTATTTTTGGTATAATAATTTGATTTAACAGAAATAATGATTTATGTATTAGTTGAAATTTGGATTACATTTTATGTTAGTTTTATATGTTGTTATATTTGTTAGAGTTATGTTTTTATTTGAATTACAAATTTTGTTAGAATTATTATTGAGTTAAATTTTGTGGTACTACATATTGAATTGTATTAAAATTTAAATTTTCATTCAGTTTGTGAAATTATGATTTATTAATAAATATGTGTCCATCCTAGTAACATGTGCCTAATGATGCAGGCTATCTTGACTTGGTGGAAATCTTTTGTCAGTGTTAATTTTAGTGGAGCATTAATATACCAATAAATATCTTAACTTGGTGGAAAAAATTAATTTTAGTTAATTATTTCAGTCCTCAATTTGTTTGTCATTCACATTAATATACCAATAAATATTTTGGATGTACCTAATCATATTTTTTTATTTATTTTTTCAGCAAATATTTTAGGATGGATATAAGAGATATATATGGTCTACATGATCCCAGTGTCTTATACATACAAGATGGCCATCGATCAGAGAGTGTATTAGCTGAAAATATAGATGATACTTTACTTGTTAGACGAGGAGATAGAAGATTTTGGAGAATTATAGGACACCAAGCTCTACACCCTCGTGTATTATCTTTATTAAATAAAATGGGATTCTATGGTGTCTACAGTTGTAGAAATATTGAGACTGATGTTCATGTGATTACGGTTTGGTCGAGAGGTGGCGTTCAGAAACTCACACATTTCATTTACGTGTGGGAGAGGCTACAGTTACGTTGCAAGACATAGAAATTATTTGGGCATTACCGATAGACGGTATTTTGCTTACAACTTACTAACTACAAAAAAGCTAGGGATTGAGTCTTCCAAGGCCTTGTTGTACATTTTGAACTTCATCAATGCGACGTGCTCGTTGTCTTGCTCTTGCTTGCAGCTAATCCATTTCATTTTGAATTCAATTGGTACGGTCTCATGTGGATGTATGTCTTCTCGTCTCATGTGGTAGTTGTTGAGAAGATGTTCCCTCGCCGTATGAAGGCAATAGCTCTTCCATTGTATCAATATCTACCTCATCATTGTCATTATCACTAAAATCATCACTATCATTTTCATCTGGTTCTGAATCCCTCAACTCCTCATCACAAAAACTATCTACTCGTGGCTCTGGTTCACAATCATGAACGAAATGCGTTGGGTTATCTTGCTCTCCTTCAAAAACTTGATGAGAGGTAGAAGGGCCTTCACCAAAATCATGAATCCCAACATTTGCAAACCCTTGCGTGACCACAGGAACATTTATTTCTGTTTGAGTTGGGTATTGTTGATCCCATCCAAAATCTTGGTAAGAGGCAAATTGACATTCGGGTTACATCAAAAGCCCCATGTAAGACCCCACTCCAAGAGTATTATCAACACCAGTCTAACTTATTGCCTCTATCTCAACATATAATTCCACACTATCAAGTTGGCACTGTGGACCAAACAACATAAATAAACCACCATCATTCTGTATTTCCACAAGTGTAGATATCCCGTACTATTTATCCAAATAGAATTTTGCTTGAATTTTTAGTTTATAGCTACTGCTATCAATAGCTGTCGCTCCATAGATTTCGTGGCACAGATCAGAATATGTTATTTCACGAGATACTCTAATAATACTGCATGATGGACAATCATAATCCACTGAGCGAGAATCTCTAGTAATATTTCCGCTAAAGTATATTAGAACAACAATGGTACTCGAAGTCGACATACCTTCCACAAATACACACATAAATTATATTAATTAATCAGTCTAATCAATAATTATCATAAAAATTTACATTTTTCAACATTTCTACAGTACACAAAAAGTAAATTTACATATACTAACAAAAATTTAATTAACTCATAAAAACACAAATCTATGAAAATATAACAACATTTAATACATTAATCAAATTTAAACTAATATAATTTAATCTAATTCATAAATTAAATTTAAGCTAACATAATAAATCATATTTTAAACTAGTATTTATAATTAATAATATTAATAAACACATAATGACATATAAACACTCCCCCTTATGTCCATCATCATCATGCAAGAAATTAAAAACCAATCAGCAACAAATGAGAAGGCTCCACCCCTTCTCCCAACATCCCATCCTCCTTTGTGAATCCACCAATTCTAAACATTTCTAAAGTATTGTACTATAAAAATATTACAAAATTAAAATAAGATATCCAAGCTTACCGTTAAATGCTCCACTAAAATTAACACTGACAAAATATTTCCACCAAGTCAAGATAGCCTGCATCATTAGGCACATGTTACTAGGATGGACACATATTTACTAATAAATCATAATTTCACAAACTGAATGAAAATTTAAATTTTAATACAATTCAATATGTAGTACTACAAAATTTAACTCAATAATAATTCTAACAAAATTTGTAATTCAAATAAAAACATAACTCTAACAAATATAACAACATATAAAACTAACATAAAATGTAATCCAAATTTCAACTAATACATAAATCATTATTTCTGTTAAATCAAATTATTATACCAAAAATAATAAATTATTATTTGAGTTTAACCAACACGTAAATCAAATTTCAACTAAAACATGATTAAGTTTTAACTAATTGAGACAAATTATATAAAATATAATTCATAAAACTAAAACATAAATCAAATTTTAACTAAAAAATAAATAAATTTTAACTAATTGAGACAAATTATATAATACATATTTCATATAACTAAAACATAAATCAAACTTTAATTAATGGAAATAATTAACCAAAACATAATGAACATAACTAAAACATAATTAAATTTTAGCATAATTAAAAAACTTACCTCAATCAAGCGAAATAATACACAAGTATACACCAAACAATCATTTTATTTATTTATTTATTTTACTAATTTTATTAATAAAAAAAAAACAATAACTGTTCATTACTGTTGAAAGTTGCAGTCTGTGACTGCAACTTACTATAAAAATGTAAAAGTTGTGAATAGTACAGTATTTTTGTAATTTTTTTTTTTACTATTTTTTTATAAAAAAGCCTCCTTTTTGGGTTGGTAATTTCTTGTGTTGAGGGTTGTCAATAGATTGGATTCCAATTCGGTTCAAAATTTTATGAAATTTGTAGTTAGTATAATCGTATCAAAATTTAAATAAAAACTAGATCTGAATCCTCTAAAAATTATCATATATTTATTTTTCTAGAAATTTAATAAAATTTAAATCTAAAACATTCAACCTAAAAAAACACACAACACAATCAATAATTTTTCAACTTGATTGATTATTTAAAAATAATAATAAAATATAATTTAATTACATTTATTCACTAGATTATTGTATTTTAAGTTCTATAATAATACTTATTTGACATTATAAATACATAAGTATACTTGATTTTTCAATTAACTAATTATAGATTTAAAGTTTGATAAAAAAAGAAATTTATTTTGATCAAATCAAATTTTGCATTGCATTATTACCATATCAGACATTTTGTTCCTGTTCATTATTCTTCCTGCATAATTTTCTATCATATAAATAGAGAAACAAGTAATACAATTATTATATGAATAAACTCGAAAGATAACAATTTATATGAAAAAACACATAATTTAATATATTTTACATGAAGAATTCATTACTTTATTCATTAAAAAACCTACTTTAACATTGTTATAGGACCACGTGCGTTTACATGTATAATGCTATGTATGTGTATAATATTATATATTTTTCGATTCGAATTATAAATGGATCGGATCAAATCAAATCTATATTCACACTATTCATTTCAAATTATGAACTTTTTTGATCAGATCATATCTGATGAGGGTTCGTTTTGCTGGATTAGGACCCGGGTTTGAATAAGGGTGGAACTTGACCTGAATGGTTAATTTCCTGTTTGGTTAGGGAAAGAATCCTGCAATCACGATAAACGTTAGGCTAGCCGAGAGGCCCTCGGCTTAGACCCTCTGACGATCAAGTCAATAGAGTTCGACCTCAAGAATCGATCAGAGGAGTATGGACTTTTAGGTGTGTATAAGTGCGTACCTTTAGGAGGTTGGGTTGAGGGTATTTATATCCTCCTCCCTTTTGGGAAATGTCTCCCAAGCCCCTCCGTGCATCCAGAGGCTCTTAGCCTTGTGCCAGGGGTAATTGGTCATTTCCCCTATTTGAATCTTTCCAGTTAATTGTCCTTCCAGGTTTCAAGGACAAGGTAGTACACTGTAGTGGCGTCTGCTGTGTCAGACGGTGAGGGGAGATGGCATGCGCCATTAATGCGAAGGCGTGGTACCCGTCAGTGCATTTAATGTAGTGGCAGGGTACTGTACTGTTCTTGGTCTCCGACTCGACCTCAATATGGCCGACTGGGGTCGAGGGATTCCGTGGGCCTTCGGGTGCTAGACTGGGCCTGGGCAGATCTGGTCAAATGAAGTCGATGAGACATACGGGCCCTGAGCCCCAAACTGGGCATTGCTGGTTTGGGCTCGAGTCTTTGGACCACCCCATATGGGCCTTGCTGGTTTGGGCCTAAGCACTTGGGCCATCCCATATCAATATCTATAAATTTCTTTATTGATTAAAGATTCTAAATAATTAAATTTGAATTTAAATTCGTTCTATTAAAACTCTTATGTGGTTTTATTAACCGTACCAAAAAAATTGGGCCAAGGCAGGATAAAATGATACCGCCCATTGGAAGATTTTTATTTGATAAAACTAAACTCAAAATTCAATCCCACATGCCCTTATATACATCGCTTATCTCACACACACATCCGTAGTTTCGAACGTTCACTTTCACAGTTCTCGCAAACAGCAGAAGGTTTCATTTTCAACAAGGCAACAATGGCGGAGCAGAAGCAAAAGCACTCCCAATTCAAAGGGCAGCCGAGGCTCCCCAAGTTCGCAATCCCCAAGCGCTACGATCTCAAACTCAAGCCTGATCTCACAGCTTGTAAATTCTCCGGCGCCGTTCAAATTTCCGTAGATGTCGTCTCTGACACCAAGTTCCTCGTCCTCAACGCTGCCGAACTCTCCGTTAACCCTAAATCCGTCACCTTCACATCTGATAATAAGGTACCCTTGAGGCTTTCGGTTGTCCAGGATTGTTGTGTTAGGATTTTGATGGAGTTTTGTTCGTTTGTTTGTGCATTGTTTGAGAAAGCAAAATCACTGTGAATCAAATTCAATCATATTTTCTTTTCTGGAAGGATGATACTGAGTTTTAGATAGTTTTTCAATGTCTTTGAGTACAAGGGATAAAAACAGTAATATCTCTACGATTGAATTGTCATTGATTCAAATGCACGTGATAGTTTTTCAAAATAATGATATTTTGTTTGTGATTTTGGTGAAGTTTTGTTCTTTTGTATATATGGTTCAAGATTTACTAGGAGGAAGTGAGAAGGAAATCAAAAGTATTTTTCCCATTTTTCTGTAGGACCATCAATTCTAAAATCTTTATTGAACTTAGTTGAGTGTTGCGAAAAAGAAAATAAAATGGATTTATGACTTAACAAATGTCTTTCCCTACACTTCCCTCATGTTTTCCTTTAAAACCAAAGAAATGAATAGTTTCTATATTGTTTTCTGCTTCTAATTCAAATTACGAACATTGGGTGATGTTCTTTTCTGCAACTTTTCAGGTGGTGGAGTCTGTGGAAGTAGAGCTGTACGTTGAGGATGAGATAGTGGTGGTGGAGTTTAAGGAGAGTTTGCCAATTGGGGTTGGGGTTTTGAACATGGAATTTGAGGGGACTCTAAATGATAGAATGAAAGGGTTTTACAGAAGGTAGTTATCTGATTTATATATGTATTATTATGTTATTGTTCTTTACATGCATTCTGTGCATTATTGTCATTTTCATTCTAAGGTTACTCTTTACTTTGTTGGCTATTGGAATTATTTAACATTTGTGTTTCCTAGATGCAATTTGGAGTAATGGTCGACATGTTATTGTGTGTATGTGTGTTCGGGCATGTGGAAATTCTATTTAACATGCCTCTTGTACTTGGAGTTTTATATTGTTTGACTGCAAATTTATGATTTTGAGTTGGAATCTATCACCAGAAAAGCTGGTGCTAGATGATCTAAATTCCACTTCACGAGGACATAAGTGGAAGATTTTATTTCTGCCAAAATCACTGAAAAATAATTATAAATGAGAACATTCTTGTATACTGAAGGTACTTCCAGCTACTAGATGTTTTCATAATTAATGATGTAAAGTAGGAGAAGGAATATTTTTTGTGTTGTGTTGTTTGCTCCAGTTTCTGCTTTTGGCTGTGTAATGTAGGGACTATGAAGTCTAGTACTTCTATAGATCCTAACTGTTTTTGTTGCCTTAATTCAGCACCTATGAGCACAATGGTGAGAAGAAAAATATGGCAGTGACGCAGTTCGAGCCAGCTGATGCGAGGCGGTGCTTTCCCTGCTGGGATGAGCCGGCTTGCAAGGTACTTGGAATAGTTTCTCAGACCTTCTGAAGGCATGCACTTGTGTGTTTGTGATACTTTCTCACCCATGCAATGCGATCTATTTTTTATGCAATTTTTAGATTTTTGTGCTGATAAAAGTTGTGCTTTGTTAAAAAACACGGTTTCCCACAGATTTTTTCTTTAATAGTTCAAACCTTTGTGGATGGTACATGTTATCACTATTTCCAAATTATTATAGAAAGTTGCATTTCTGCCTTGAGCTGGGTATACTTTAAAATGAATCCGTTGCAGTACCTTTGAGACGATAAAGTTTGATATTTAATGTAGAATGCTTAAGAATTGTTGAATGCATTAATTAGATTGTGTAAAAGATAGATTTATTTAGTGAAAGGGTTTAGTTTAATTTATGGCTGAGCATGGTTAAAGTTCACCAAATTTGTAGTCAAAAGGTCCAAATGCTTCTTTTTTAAATGGCTTGGAGAAAACAGAAGAATTATCTTGAGATTGCAAAATTACTAATATCATTGGAATTCTTCAAACAAATATGCTGTATTTTGAAATAAAATGAACATTTTTGAAGCTTTCGATTTTACAAGATTCTGATTGCATAAAACCAGGAATGTTCAGCCATTTTTAAAGAAATCACTGCAATGGTGATTGTACGCTACCAAAATGATTGAGTTGGATGGTCACTGCATAAGTTGGAACCCTTCTGAATGACCACAGCTTTCCAACCTCTAAAGAATTTGGATTTGAAGCATCAAGAATACTTGTTATACAGTATGTAGCTCAATTTCTATATAGAGATTATGCTGCCAAATTGGTTGAGGATGTATTGCAATTGTAGAAGTTTGAACTCTTTGAAAGACCATTACATTCTAATCTCTTTAAAGAAAATTTGACTTGCATCTGGACTGCTTTATAAGAAAATATAATGTTTAACCAGTTGTTCTAATACAAAGGCCACTAGCTGAGCCAATTTTGAATCTACTACTCGCATTCAAAAACAAGCATTATAATTATCTATTGCAGAATTAGTCCACAAGTTATTCCAGTGGAGGACCAAGGAGCTGTATATGGTCTGGCTTTTGACTTGTCCACTCTAAGAGTCAGGAAAATCTTGTTTTTATCTACTGGTCAGTGTTACTTGTGGACTAAGAATGTTTGCTATATGCCATCTAACATGTGGAATTGTAATTCCATGTGTTATTTCCACGGAAGTCATGGCCAGACATAGTTAAAGTAGCACATGTCCATTCTGTGTGTTATGTGGTTCCTATCTTGGCAAAATATGTTGTAAATGTTGTATCTTTTATTAGGTTTCAGTTGTTACTTAAACTATCCTCAATTTTTTTCCCCAAATAATTGATGTTGAGATCTTGAGTGACCTTATCTTTGATCTATGTCATTCCTGCAATTCAGGCTACTTTCAAGATTACATTAGAAGTACCATCAGAACTGGTAGCTCTTTCGAACATGCCCGTCATTGAAGAAAAACTAAATGGGAATCTTAAGACAGTACACTACCAGGAATCACCAATCATGTCCACTTACTTGGTAGCGGTTGTTGTCGGCCTGTTTGACTATGTTGAAGATCATACACCTGATGGTATATTTGTGACTTTCTATTTATCACTGCTGTTTCATTAATATTAGAGTTGCACTGCTGATGATGTAACACTGTGTTTCCAGGAATCATTGTGAGGGTATACTGTCAAGTTGGCAAGGCTAATCAAGGAAAATTTGCCCTGGATGTTGCTGTCAAAACACTTGGCCTCTATAAACAGTATGTGCTATGCATTTTAATTGTTTCAAAACCTAGATTTTTTTAATAGTGCAATTAGAAGTGATTGGCTGTTGTATATCATGGTTTTCTTTATTAGCTCTCACAATTGGTCTTAAACTTAAACATGGTTATATTCTTTCTTAGGGGCTCACACAGATATGAATTTGTTGACTCACCGCTTGTTAATTAAACAAATTCAGGTACTTTGCAGTGCCTTATTCACTTCCTAAATTGGACATGATTGCAATTCCTGATTTTGCTGCTGGGGCCATGGAGAATTATGGCCTTGTTACATATCGAGAAACAGCTTTGCTTTATGATGAGAAGCACTCTGCAGCTGCAAACAAACAGAGGGTAAAATGAACGTGCTTGAAATAGATGAAAATTGCCTGATTAAATACCCATGATTTATTTTATTTTTATTGAATCCCCTATATTCTTGTATTAATCATACTGCTTATCTTGTACTTAGGTTGCCACTGTTGTAGCTCATGAACTAGCACACCAGTGGTTTGGCAATCTTGTGACAATGGAATGGTGGACTCATTTATGGCTGAATGAGGGATTTGCTACATGGGTATCATGTTACATTTGAGTTTAAATGCTTGTGTTTATGCCATGAGGTCCCTTATGGTTCATTAATATTTGGTTTTGGTATTCAGGTAAGCTATTTAGCTGCTGATGGCTTGTTCCCAGATTGGCAAATTTGGACTCAGTTTCTTGATGAAAGTACTGAGGGACTTCGATTGGATGCGCTTGCAGAGTCTCACCCTATCGAGGTAAATGAGAAATGTTGATTTTTCATTATATTTGTGAGTGTTGGCTATATAAATCTTGAGGAGCCAAATGGTTTATTTTTAACAGTATAAATCTTGAGTGAGAAATCTTATTACTTATGTTGCTCATCTATCATATGTGTCTTGGAACTTCCGATGATTTGCAATCTCCTTTCAGGTGGACATTAATCATGCTGGCGAAATTGATGAAATTTTTGATGCAATCAGTTATAGAAAGGGTGCTGCTGTCATTCGGATGCTACAGAGCTATCTTGGCCCTGAATGTTTCCAGGTAGGTTATGTTGTTTAAAATTTATTATTGCTTCCCGTTAGTGTCTATTTCTTGCAAATTCTCAAATTAATATTTTGGTTCTCTATTTGACTTGGATTAAGTTCTAAATT
Source organism: Jacaranda mimosifolia (assembly GCA_018894105.1). Classification (NCBI taxonomy): domain Eukaryota; kingdom Viridiplantae; phylum Streptophyta; class Magnoliopsida; order Lamiales; family Bignoniaceae; genus Jacaranda; species Jacaranda mimosifolia. The sequence goes on from CM032127.1 coordinate 1,340,215, forward strand.
TACTCAAGGAGTTATCCATCCTTGATAAATAATTAAACCTAGGACAATTCTCTTCTCTGAATCTTTTTGTTTCATAAACAACACACTGAGGTGTTGGAAAATTGTTTGCATCTGAAATATATCAAATTGTGATAGTTAAAGTTCCAATTATGAAAAGTGTCAGTGTTTGCACTCCTTACTTTTCATTTCATTGATGATTTCTTTTTATCTCTTCGCATTCTTTACTTCGAAATTGATAAGTGTTTTCCATGGCTTCTTCTAGAGGGCACTTGCTTCCTACATCAAAAGATATGCTTGCTCAAACGCAAAGACAGAAGATTTATGGTCAGTTCTTCAGGAAGAATCTGGTGAACCTGTGAACAAACTAATGAACTCTTGGACAAAGCAGAAAGGTTATCCTGTTGTCTCAGTGAAAGTCAAAGACCAAAATTTGGAGTTTGAGCAGGTTATTTGATGACTGACTTCTTTAATTGATTACTTTGGTTAGGTGTAACTATTTCCTAATCACTTGACGACATCTTCTCTTCCATGATGTATATTTGGTGACTTCTGGAAATTCTGACGGCTGTTGGTCTCTTGTTTATTGGCAGTCACAATTTTTGTTGAGTGGTTCTCATGGTGAAGGGCAATGGATTGTCCCAATAACTCTGTGTTGCGGCTCTTATGATGCTCGTAAAAGTTTCTTGCTGCAAACAAAAAGTGAGACTCTTGATGTTAAGAAATTCTTGGGTGCCTCAACTTCATCTGGCCGCCCTTGGATTAAAGTTAATGTAGACCAGACTGGTTTCTTCCGAGTGAAATATGATGAGGATCTCTCGGCTAGACTTAGGGATGCAATTGAGAGAAAGAGCTTGTCAACCAGTGATAAATATGGTAATTATGATTTTAACTGTTTGTTATCTTGTTTAACAGTACAGGGGAATTTTAACTTCAGTGTACTTTGTGTGAGCAGGAATATTGGATGACTACTATTCGTTGTGCATGGCATGCCAGCAACCATTGACCTCTTTGCTTGCTTTGATGGGTGCTTACAGAGAGGAACTTGAATACACAGTCCTATCTAACTTGATCAGTGTAATGTTCTCTATTATAGGTTTACTGGTTTTCTTTCTTTTGCTCCTAGTTAACTTCCCTTTACATGAGTTTTCTTGCTTTTGCAGGTAGCTTCTAAAGTAGCAAGAATTGTGGCTGATGCTGCACCTGAATTGCTGAATGAAATCAAACTGTTCTTTATCCACCTTTTCCAGGATTCTGCTGAGTATGTTCTTTATGATTTCTACATGTGCTTTCAACACGATATATAACAACTCAATTGTTTGTACAAAATATATGTGTCACTCGCATGCTATAACTTATACATAGAACTTCAGATCCAAGTGTCAATGAGTTCCGATTGGAGAGATTAAGTTTATTCCATTTTGCATTTTCATGATCAATGTGGAAGAAACATTGAAAAGTGCCTTAACTTTCCATTTGACATAAGGTTGCAATTTATTGTGAAGTTGAAATTTGCTAATGACCCAAGGATATACACTCATGACATTTCATCTAGCCAGTATGTTTGGAGAAGATATTCAGTAAAAAATCGAACCACCAAAAAACTATTTTACCAGCCCACAAAACTGTGGTGCATTGTTGTGTGAGTGAGTAATAGGTATTCATGTAGAGCAACAGAGCTGGTGCACGTGTCCACAGACTAACACATAATAATAATAATAATAATAATAATAATAATCATCATCATCATCGTCATCTTATATTCTTATGCTTCCAATTGATGGTTGTGTTGTATTATGAGTACAAATATATAACATTGCTGCTGTCATTTCTTTATTAGGAGACTTGGTTGGGATCCTAAACCAGGGGAGAGCCACCTTGACGCCATGTTAAGGGGAGAGCTATTGACAGCATTGGCTTCGTTTGGACATGACATAACAATAAATGAAGCAAACAGGCGGTTCCGCATATTTTTGGACGATAGAAACACACCTGTTCTTCCACCTGATTTGAGAAGGGTCAAAGGACAAACTTAACATCTCGTCTATAATCAAGATGTGAGAACTTGTCCACTATTTTGCTGACTGCTCTGTTTTCCTCCACTTTCCAGGCAGTATATGTTGCTGTGGTGCTGAATGCATGTAAATCAGACAGATGGGGCTATGAATCTCTTCTGAGAGTTTATAGAGAAACTGACCTCAGCCAGGAGAAAACACGAATTTTAGGTACAGTTTTGTCATTTCCAACGTTTACATCATGACCGACTTTGCAGCAACTAATGGATTACCATCTTTCCCTTCCAGGTTCATTAGCCTCATGCCGGGATCCTGAAATTATTCATGAATTTCTGAACTTCTTGTTATCTTCAGAGGTATTGTTGATCATCTTGCTTTAACAATTGAGATTTTCAGTTCTACAATTTAATTTTTGTTGCAGATAACCTAAAGTAGCTAAAATTTCTTCTTGGCTTGTTCTTATGCAGGTTAGGAGCCAAGATGCTGTTTTTGGACTGTCTGTCAGTAGGGAAGCTCGTGAGACAGCATGGAATTGGTTGAAAGTGAGTTCATGTAAATGCTGACTGTGGAAATAGAAATCGTAGCCCTATTCTTCCTCATAAAACCACAAAATTTCTGAATTAGCCATATTGTTCATTTTGATACTATGACCAAAATGAGTCCTTATATTGATGGTTGGCTCACAGGAGAATTGGGACCATATCTGTAAAACTTATGGAGCTGGATTCCTAATAACTCGCTTTGTCAGTGTGGTTGTGTCTCCGGTTGGTGCTCTTCTCTCCCATGCGCTCTTACTCTTAGCTTAGGTATATCAGAAGGTTATTATGATCTGTAATTTTTCCTGTTTATCTTCCCCAGTTCTCGTCTTATGAAAAGGCAGAAGAGGCAGAACAATATTTTGCCAGCCGCATGAAGCCTTACATTGCAAGGACCGTGAAGCAGAGCATCGAAAGGGTTCACATCAACGCAGCATGGGTCAAAAGCATTCAAAGTGAGGAACATCTTTCTGAGGTTGTGAAGGAGCTGGCACACAGGAAAAATTAGTAACCAAGTTGTTTCTTTTAACACTAGTTTGCTATGGATTTGATGTGTTCTTGTTTTGGGTTTTTGTTGTGGAAAACAAGTACAACATTAAGAAAAGCAATAAATTATGAATGAACCACTACTACTATTTGTTTTGAGTGCAGATTTCATTTGGTATCAATTTATTTGATGCTAGAACACAGTCATTGGAATACTTCTTAAATTTTTCTCAAGATCTCTTGAATTCGTTTATTTCTCCTTGGGGTGGCTTGCTTACGAAAAGTGAAAATGGAAGCAAATCACTTTCGGGTGAATGGATATTCTAAGAAAAACGAGAAAAGTTGGACTTATGTTATCAGACGCCCAATTATGTGAAAAAAAAAATTAAAAAATACCAACAATGAATTTTCTAACAAGCCTTGCAAGGAGCTATAGAAACTTTGAATATTTGTTTGAACAATGAGTCACATTTACGTGTCATGAGTGCTAATATTGGCATCTTCTCCTTCCCCCAACCCAAAGGAAAAAAGAAAAAAGAAAGAGCATGTTACAAATCTCCATATTATCAATATAACACAAAGTGATACATCTCACAGAGCCTTTAGTTCAGAAGCACAATAATGCCCTCGTTTCTAACAGCACGGAGCTTCAAATTCCTACTGCAAATAGCTATAGACTACATTGGCAGCAATTGGAACAAAGTTTGAGACTGAGAGTTCCAGAGTGCTGATGCTACTACAGACATCAAGACTGCCATTCTAGAGAAGCTATAGATAGCCCTTCAAGAAAATGGGCCTCTGAACCAAATGATAATTTCAATTCTTTGATTAAAGAAAGGATAAATGAAGGGGAAGAGGGAGAAATACTTTGATGCTAGGTTCTGCTCTTAATCTTTCTTTGAGCTTTCAAGTCTACGACGACTACAGTGATGTTATCCTTGCTGCCCTTTTGAAGGGCACGGTTTGACAGATATTCAGCTGCTGCTTGAGCTGCAGGATCTATTCCTTCCCCCCTTTCCAATGGAAGCGTTACTCCGTTGTTCTTATGCCAGAGTAGTATCCTTTTACGAGCAATGTCACAGACCTCCTCATTCGTCATAACGTCCCATAAACCATCACTTGCCAGAATGAGGCATTCGTCCTCCCTAGCTCGGGGAACAAACATCACTTCGGGATCTGGAATAATCCAGGGTTTCAAATATCTATCTCCTGCAATAAGAATGATGGTTTCAGAAATTCTTTTAGTTTTCCAGTGTTCGGATGAACAGTTAGAATCAGTTATTATCAAGACCTGGATACCTTCAGACTCTTGCTTTAAATGATTACCATTCACTAATACCATTTCAACACAGCACAACCACAAATTAGCGCCCTGAAGGCTAAAACATTTCTCACCACATTTAAGATGTTTGAACAAATAAGATTGCTTAAGGACCTGCATTTATGTTGACACGGCATCTTTTTTCTTTTTTCAAGCTACATCATGCTATGCCGGTTTCCAGACTGGTCAGGAGATGGAAAAACTTAGTATCATTAATATTTTTTTAATTTATAGACGTGCATGCAAGAATAACAAATATAGGGTCAGACCCTTTGGGAAGCTGGAGTTATTGGATGCACAATAAGACTGAAATGCAAAATGAAACAAAGATGGAGGCAAAGGACATACCAATTGACCTAGACATTGCAAGGACCCCAAAGACACGATATCCATTCCACGGTATTACCTTGCCACCAGCTGCTTCAATTCTTGCATATTCATCTTCCCGATTCGGCTAGTGGAAAGAAGAGAATGATATTAGATCATGTTTGTAAATGATTCCCCATTGAAAGTTCAGAATGAATTATATTATTACCTTATGATCCACGGAAAGTGCCATGGGTTCTTTGCCACGGCAGAGCACAGCCCTTGAATCACCACAGTTAGCCACTATTATATGCGATGAACAAATTGTAGCAACGACAGCAGTAGAGCCAACAGTTTCCGGAGCAGCAGGTTCAAGACCGGCTTTCCCCCCAATTTCATCATCAACCTTGATAAAACATTTGGTGAAAGCTCTTCTCCACTGCTCTTCACAATTAACCTTATCACTTCTGCCATTCAGGTTGGCCATGATAATTTCCAACTCCTCAGTCAAAGCGGAATGAAAACGATCTCGACAATAATTAGCAACCTGAAAATAAAATTTCAAATACTCTCAACTCTCAAGCACCACAATTCTATTGAGTGTGTGAGTAGGGCCTCTACATAGGTGTCCATATTTACATGCGGACATGTGAGAAAGAGAGATATACCTGAGATCCTCCATGGCCATCGTAGACTCCAAAGAAGTGGCCGGTCAAATGACTCAAACGGGAACTCAATCCATCAATTACATGATCACCAATTAGCATCTCGAGAGGAATCTTCAATAACCGAGGCACAGTTGCAACTGCATCTTCCATTTCTGGTCTTCTTCCACAAATGGATGTAAAACCCCAGAGAGGCACATAATCCACCTCAAAAATACTGCGGCTGGCCCTTCCACTTGGCCCTTTATCTACTTGAATGTCAACCGTAGATGATTTTGAGCTGGCACCTTCAGCAATCTCCTCCCCAATGACCGCATCATCACTTCGGTCTCCCAAATCTCTCACCTTGGAAATAAGTTTAACATCACATATGCTCTTCTCAGCGTCTAAAATATTCGTCCCAATTTCAGAATTCGTCTCAAAACCTAACAAATCATCACCACATAGACTACTAGTATCACTCACCACGGACAAGGAGCAGGAGCTATCAAGAATTGGGTCACCCTCCAATGATGATGAGCCATCTTCACTTTCTCGCACTACATCATCAGTAGCTAGCCAGTTGCTTTCATCCTCAGAAGTTGTGGCCATCGCAGAAGATTTACCCAACAACACTGTAAAACTAGCTTCACTTCCTGAATCACCAAAACTGCAATCCTCATTGTCCCCATCTGCAGATTTATCCAAACTTTTAATCTCAGAATCTTCAAACAAGCTAGCTTGGTCAGCCATCAACTTGAGGTTCATCACATCCAAATAACTTCCGACGCTCAGATTGTCAGATATCAACTTACCTAATATAAATGGCACTGCAACCGCCCCATACATCTCCTCCATCGAAATCACTATCTAAATAGCAAAAGTTACCCTGCCACCCATCTAAAATTACATGACCTGTCATTGTTAAATTAATTCGCCACCTTTCTCCGGTGTGAAGAAAAATCTAGAAGTACAAATTGACAAACCACTTCCCATGCTCACAACATATATAGAAACTTATAGACTCTTAACTTCACCATTAAATTTGTGGCATCCAACTCAACTGAAGAGTCCTAAAATAGAATTACTTGTCAGATCTGGTGGCCTAAAAATAAACACCAACTACCATCCGTGAAAAAGTGTCACTATATGTAGAAAGGTGAAACTAACTTGTCTGAACCTTCTCTTCTTATCCTCCGGACTCTTCACTATCTAATTCAGTCAAGTACAGTGCACATGGAGAAAAGAACAACATCAAGGTAGATCCTTCAAATTCAAGTAATCAAACTTAAACCAAGAGAAGGAAAAAATATGAAGAACCAGAGCTAGGAACCGAGCTCAGCCCTTCATCATTTCCAAACACAAGAAAAAGAGAGAAGCAACAAAAGGGTTCATGGGAAAGACACTAGGAAAGGCAGAATAAAAGTTTCAAGAATCACAGGGAAATCCTGAAATAAAAAGGCAACCTTTTTTCAACATAAAAACTTGAGTACCCTGGATCTGAGGCAATCCATGTCAACCCTATATTCAAATCGTGAGCCACTCCCCCTTTAGTCTAACTGTCTCTTTCAACCAATAATTCTTTACTTGCATCAGTTTGCTATCAAGATGGTAATAACAATAATAGTGATAATGAATGAAGTTGAAAAAAGTAACTATACAGCCACCACCTAATTTGTTACCTGCTGTTTTTGTTTGTTTATTACAAGACACTGTTTTGCACCCTCCTTTCACTTTCTTGAGCATCTGCTGGAAACATATGAGGAAAAGAAATGAAAAATGAAAAAAGATTGAGAAATCAAGAACCCAACAAAAAAAATGGGGTGCTAGAAAATGTCAAACCATAAATTTTTTTTCAGGAGTTGCTTTTATAGTTATAATTGGTTTTTGCCCAACACACAGAATAACAACTAACTGAGTGGAAAAGAGAACAGAGAGATCATCATTAAAGAAAAGAATAAACAGCTATTAATTATTACAATTATTATGAATTTTTTTGTTTAAAATAGTATAATATATATCACGAAAAAGGAAGAAAGCATGGCAAGACCCTATACAGGTGTCAAATCGAGAGAAGCATATTAAAGCATCTCCACCCGTTTTGTCATAAGTGCCTTTCTTTCACTTCTCTAGCTTTATTGATATTCATATCACCTTTTTGCTAAGGCCTTAAGACATTAGGCACTAATTAGTAGAGATGAAAATGAATTGATTAAGGTATATTAGAATTGATTGAATTATGAAATTTTAGATACAAAAGTTGTGAATATTGAGGTCAAATCAAGAAGTCCTTCATAAATTTATTATTTTATTGATCGAAAGATCAAGTAATGATTAGATAAGAGTCAAATTCACTTGTCCACTCTTTTAGAAAAGTTAAGGAGTTGATTGGTCAAGACTGTCGAAAGTGTGTACAAGGATAGGTAGGACTTAAATTATTTATGTCAGTTGTCGATGCTTTTATTTATTTATATATACATACATCAGGTGTTTATTAGGTTTAAATTTTCGACCTTACACTTTATGTGTGAGACTTATATCGCTTGGTCAAAAGCCGTTAATTGTTTGTTAAAGATAGGGGGATTACCTTCTTCCAATGTTACTATTTGGTCTAAGAGTGTTATTTCAGCTTAGTTTTCCATGAAAAATGATTGGAGTATTTATATAATGTCGTTGAGTTGCTTTAGTAGTGATCATGTAGCCTTTAGATTCAGCCACGTGTATCCATCCAAATGTTGAGGTCTGGATCAAGAGGGAATGGGGTGTGTTGTGTCGAATTTTGACCCGCATTAAAGGACTCAAATTTAGTGGCGTGATTGGTAAATGCGTTAGCTTTACTAGCCTAAGATAAGGGAGCCCGATAGAATAAAGAGATGAAGCTCTCTCAGCTCCCAGTATAGGGGCAAGAGTGGAAGCTTAAGATAAAGATCTAGGACTCCAACTCTCTAAAGGTTCTAGTTGGGTTGGAGCTTTCCTCAGTTCATACGACTAAGAAAGGGGCTAACCAAGAGTGAAGAAGCTTGACTTGTATGGCTTGCTTTTCGCTATCCTATACCATCAATCGCTGGGGGCTTATCTTCTCAATGACATATTTATCAGTTGCTTGTAATTACAATAATGATGTTAAATTATTATTTTAAATAAAATATATCTTAAACACTTTAAAGAATAAAATAAGATTGATGAGGATGTAAATAAAATTATGATTTTAATCTTTCCAAATGAGATCATTGTCTTTTTAAATCAAGTTGAATTCGAGTAGTTACATCTAATGTATATCCAACATTGAGGAGAAGTATATGTTGTAGAGGTTTTTGAATGTATCAGATCACCTCCTGTACGTTTGTCAATAACATACCATTATAAATACGTAACGTCAATACATATAAGTACACTACATTGAATTCTTTTGAGTTTATTCTTATTTTATCTCACTTACTAAACCTACTTAATTATTAACTTAAATTTAGAATATTTTTTATTGAACGGTCTTGACGATCCTTATCTCTTACCAATTATTTGAAATTTCAAAGATTTTAATCTTACTAATTTCTTTACATCAATCATCCTAAAGATTTTAATTTGACTTTTGAATCGATTTAAATGATTGTCCAAATAGTCATGAATTATAAAGAAAGTAGTGTGTAAAAAGTTCAAATTTTGTTGACTTTATTTGTGGTAGTTAGATATAGTCAAGTGTTTACATCTTTACAAAATTGGGTATGCTTTGCACTTATTTTAAGTTGAGTGAAATTGTCCTTTTCCACCTCAACCAAAGTAAAATGGTTTGTTAATTGCTTGCACGGTTGCACCCTTGACAATGTAAATTATGAACTATCAATGTTGATGGTGACAAATTTCTCCATATATATCTCCTATAAATTATGGCGTCACTTAATTGCATTATTAAATTACTTAAAATGACAAAAAAGCCCACTTGACATTAGTGTAAAATTATTAGTGATCATCTTGAGTTATCACCTAGCCAAATAAAATAAAATAATGATGAGCACTTAAATTTGCCCTATGTTTGAAATTAAGGGAATATTTGGTTATGTTTTCCCAAAACAATGTCCTCATAATCAAATATATTCTCATTTTGAGAAAATATAATCAAACATATCATCATTTTTCTCCAAAATACACATTTTTCAATCTATACATACATATATTGTGTATATATATTTTATTATTATTCTAACATTAAAAAAATCACATAATTCTATTTTCACCCCCAAAAACCCAACAAAAAAGCATTGATTTAGCTGCTACAGTAAAAAAATGTATCCCACAAAACATAAACAACGTATCAAAAAATAATTTTTATATTTTTCAATAATTCATTCTTCCAAAACACATAATAAAATCACAAAAAACATAGCCAAACATGCCCTAAGATTTTAACATGGAAAATGTTAAGAATTTTTTTTTTTAATGTTTCAAATAATGTAACTCTATACTTGAATATTTGTACATTTACATTTTCCTTATCTTTTATCTCACTGTTTTCCTTGATCCAAACATAATATTAGTACCTATACAAATGAACATTCAATAAAATTTTCAATTTGCACAAGTAATATTTTATATACTAAAAAAAAAATGTAAATTACAAGTAACACAACAATAATGAAGACCTAACTTTGGTGAATGATTAAAATTACAAGTTAATAAGTTTCCAAAAGTTTTGTGTAGCTTTCTAATAATAGATGATGGGATGAACTGTAGTTGTGAAAAGATTGAAAAGACTAAAAAGATGAAAATTTGATAATTTTTCTTATGGTTTGATTATTATTAACAATAAAAACATATTTGTTACATGTTAATTCACATATAACAATATATCATAATTTATTGCAGAAAGAAGAAATAAACAATATAAGAGAAATAAAATGGTATTAGCTTAGTATTATTTAAGTAAATTCTACTGTAAATATTTTATATTATAAGCTTTTGTTAGATTACAAATTTTTATATTGTTATACTTTATTTTCATCAACTGAGCATATATTTGTATTAAAGTAATAAAATATACAAATATAAATAATTTTAATTAATTTAATAATTGAAAATGATTAGAATTATTTTATTTTATTTAGTTTTATTTTGGGCGAATGATCCAAACACTGCCCAACATCCTTGTGAATTTGTCGAATAACCCCGAAAAGTTTGTGATTTGCATCGAAGTCCCTAAAACTTGCGCCCAGTTTAGAAATGCGATTTTAGTATGAACCGTAGAATACTGCAGCAATATATTGGGAAGCCGAAGGCGATTGCGCGTGAATCTTCCAGAGCCTTCAGCATAAAAAACACCCAAAAGCTTCTTCCACACAGATCCGCTCGGCGAATTCTTTTTCTGCAGAAAGGTTTGCGTTGCGAGACAGCTAAACCATGTCGTATTTGCTGCCACATCTTCACTCGGGATGGTCTGTCGATCAGGCGATCCTCGCCGAGGAGGAACGCCTCGTCATCATTCGTTTCGGTCACGACTGGGACGAAACGTGTATGCAGGTGAATTCTATTTGCTACTTTTACAGTTATTTATTCAAATTAATTACTGTTTGAGAAGTTATTTTTCTTCAGGTGAATGCCATAGTTAGTGCTACTTTGTTTTGGGCGCATTGGTTTTGGTCTATGGAGTTTTTTTTTGGGTGTTTTGCTATTTTTAGCTGCTCGATTGCGTCAATTAGGGTTCTGCTAATTGGAAGTTTTGGATTTTGAATTTTAACCTTTTTTATGGCTCCATATGATGCACCGGAAAATTACGTAAAATCGACATGGGTAGACTTATGTGACTCTTACGAAAAGTATAATTTCAGTTGTTCTGTGAGTATTGCAATGGAGTACTGATCATTCATCTTGGAGAATGGCCAATCATTAGGTAATTATCAGTTCAATAGCCATGGTTTTTAAGCATAATTAATCTAGAGCGGATGTTCCATGTTATGGATAGAAGTTTTAGATGGACATCACTCTACGAATAAGTAAATCAGCATTGAAAATATATTGATTACTGCACGCATATGTTGTTTTTGTCCATGAACAATATAGCTGAGGGCTCTTGTGGCCCCATTTTATCCTTTCCACATCAATGTAGGTATGAGGTTGTTTTTTGTAAATCATCAACTGATGTTTAGTAACCTGTTGTAGATATCATTATGTTTAGGATTCTTATTTGGGAATGAATTAATTTATTCTTATCTACATTAATCATTTTTCAAGTTATAATGAATTAAAGCTACTCACAGCAGTTGTCCCATTAGCTATCATACAGCTGAAGCAACAAATTTGTTTTATGTTGCATCACACAGTATGAATCGTTTATATATCTGAATATCTGTGTTTTGCCCAAAATTTTCAACATAGTATAACATAAATTGAGATCTTGTTCTTTCATATAATGTCCTCTATATTTAACTACTGCAAATTAATGCTCAGTTTCCTTCTCTTTTAAAGAATTTTGATGGTGATGAGCTGTGAGATAGCTTCTCTTCCCCCCCCCCCCCCCCCCCAACCCAAAACAAACAACACCCACCCACCCTCAAAAACCATCATGCAAGATGAACGTGTGTTGTGGTAGATATATCCTCTGCCTGGTAGCAATGCTTTTATTCCTTGCAAGCAAGGTTTTAAAAACCGGACTGGACCGGCTGGTTCGACCATTAACTGGTGGCTGGTCCGGTCTGAATCATCCTCCAAAACTGCTTGCGCTCGGACCTGTTGGGAACCGGTCGAACCAGTCCCGGTTCGACCGGTTCTATTTTTTATTTTTTATTTTTTTGATTTTTCGATTTTCCAATTTCCGAATTTCCCTACCAGCTTTGACTATTACTATTGACTGTTGACATTAGGTACTAATTTTTCCCAATTTTTTGAAAACCTAATTCACAAACTATTTTTGGTCTATTTCCTTTCCTTTCCTTTTTCCTTTCTCTTTCTTCCTCCCCGGCTGCTACTACAATGCTACTGCTCTCTGCTGTAATTGAAGAGAAAACAAGAAAATATTACAAGATCTTCTCTCCATAGTTCATCATCTTCAACATTTGAACAACAAAGGAATTACGTCATTGATGAAGATAATGACTAAAGACTTTGGGCAATAATGTAGTTTTTGAAACTTAAGTTTATTTATTTGAAGTCCAATGATGTGGTTATATTCTGGATAATTGATGGTTGAATTTGTTATTGTTTTATTATATGGAGAATTTTTTTTTATTTTTCTATATTGTTGGAATTTTTCTATTTTTTACAATATATTAATTATATTATATATATTTATAAAATTAAAAATAATTATTACGTTATTATGACGTCACACCGGTCGAACCGGTGGTTCAACCGGTCCAACCGGTTGAACCAGTAACGTCGCCGGTTCTTTGTCCGGTCCGGTTTTGAAACTCAAAACCGGACCGGACAAAGAACCAGCGACAACTCAAAACCGGACCGGACAAAGAACCGGCGACGTTACTGGTTCAACCAATTGAACCACCGGTTCGACCGGTGTGACGCCATAATGACGTAATAATTATTTTTAATTTTATAAATATATATAATATAATTAATATATTGTAAAAAATAGAAAAATTCCAACAATATAGAAATATAAAAAAAAATTCTCCATAATTTATTCATTTTTTTCCCTTCAAATGGTTCTTTAGAAAATACCATTTCTCTATAATTAATTACAAATATATAATCTAATTCAAATAGTAACACACAACTATTTAATATTAATACAAATGGCCATCCCTTCAAGTTTCAAGTTTAATATTTAACAAAATAAAACATGTTTTTTCACACTAAATGTCCAATATATTCCAATAGAAATTAATAAAACAACAACAAATTCAACCATCAATTATCCAAAATATTGAAGATGATGAACTATGGAATGAAGATCTTGTAGTATTTTCTTGTTTTCTCTTCAATTGCAGCAGAGAACAGTACTACTGTAGCAGCAGCCGGGAGGGAAGAAGAAAGGAAAGGAAAGAGATAGTTTGTGTTTTTGTGTATTGGGTTTTCATTTTTCAAAAAATTGGTCAAAATTAGTATCTAATGGCAACAGTGAACAGTAATGGTCAAATCTGGTAGTAAAATTCAGAAAATCGAAAAAAAAAAATTGAACCGGTCAAGAACCACAGGTCAGAGCGAGACCGGTTTTTGGGAGTGATTCGGACCGGACCAGTGCCGGTTACCGGCCGGTCCGGTCCGGTTTTTAAAACCTTGGCTATAACTATTCAGAACATTCAGTAACAATGTTCTCATCCAGTCCTTACATTTTCCTGATCCTTTTCTCTCTGGTTTTTGGCTTGAAAAGTTTTCTCTTTATCTATGCTCAATTTATGCACTTGCGATGTTGTTGTTGGCCATCTCATTTGTTGCTTCATTTTAATTTTCAGATGGACGAGGTGCTGGCTTCAGTTGCCTGAAACGATAAAGAACTTTGCTGTCATATACCTAGTGGATATCACAGAGGTGCCTGATTTCAACACAATGTACGAGTTGTACGACCCCTCCACCGTCATGTTCTTCTTCAGGAACAAGCACATTATGATTGATCTGGGCACTGGAAACAACAACAAGATCAACTGGGCCTTGAAGGATAAGCAGGAGTTTATTGACATTGTTGAGACTCTCTATCGTGGTGCTAGGAAGGGCCGTGGTCTGGTTATTGCTCCTAAAGATTACTCCACCAAATATCGTTACTGATCGTTATTTATATCTTTCTACTATCATATGGCATAATTGATTTGCAACTGCTCACTAATGGATCTTGTAAAGCTTGGGTTGTTCATTCAGCTCATATGCAACCTAATTGCTCCAAGTGAATAGACCGTTCAGTTATGCTTTTCTGGTGTGTTTGGGCATGACATATATGTAAATGCCCTGGTCAGACCATCTATTTGAAAGTGAGTCCTTTGAGATAACTTATATGGATTTGGAACTTAACTTGCCTTTGGAGAGTGGGGCTTTTATGTTACCTGTCCTTTTCCTGCAAATGTCATTCCTGTTCATGAATAGTCTCCTCTCGACTTGAAAGATTCTGGTTGAAATATTATGTGGTTCTTCCATCCTAAATTTGATTGTCCTAAAATTAAGCCAGTGTAGGGCCATATAACAATGCATGAATTGAATGGTGATTACGGGTAGGATTTTATCCTATTCAAAGTTACATGTACACTGGATGATTGTCTATTGGATCCAAACTCAAATTGAGACCCATTAAAAAATTGAGATGGATGTGGATCCTGTTATATTCAATTTTGAGATGGATGTGGATCCTTTTATATTCAAAAATTAATTATTACTCTTTTTTTTAGAAAGTATTCTTTACAACAAGTTTATATATTCAATTATCAAATTAAAAAGATTAGTTTTACAACAAATCAATCAATAAAATACGAATTCAAATTAACTAAGATGAAAGTATAAACTTCAAAAAATCACAACTAAGAGACACACATAAGGTGCACACAAAGATATCCATTCGGGTTGAAGACAAGACATCCCACATAATATTGGAGATTTGATGTCACTAGTCTATAAACTATTAGACATTATTACTCAATTTTTAAGACAGTTAAATTGTGGCAAATCCAACTATCTAAATTAATCCTCAACGTTGCATCCGCCCTCCAGATTTCCCGACTCCCTTTGGTATATATATGTACTTTGAATTTTATATTTTATATTTTATTTTAACTTGATGAAAATATACCACATGTATTTGATTTTTACCATATTATTTTTATAAGAAAATATTTAATATGCTTATTATATCTATAAAATACAATAAAAATAAAATACGAAATGAAATAGAATATCAAATTAAGTATATGTTTTGTTATCAATAAATTGGATTTGTTACTAATATTTTAATTGAATTTGGTTGGATCTGAAGACAAATTTGAATTTAAATAGTTGAAATATAAATTTAAAATTGAATTTTTTTAGAGAGAATATTACAAATAATGAATTTTTTATTATTTTAATAAATTAATATTTTTTTATTCTCAAATCAAATAAATCAAAATATAAACTATATACAGTGTACATAAGGTGCACAACTCGTCCATTTCAGATCGAAGACAAGACCACTACAAACCACTTAATATTAAAACTTAATGGTCGTAATCGAATGAGAAATAAGTCTAATTAAAGCCCATTTCCTGTTTGGTTGAAACCCAATTTGACTGGGCCTGTCGAAACCCTTAAAAGGAAACCCCCACCAGCACTTCAATCTGCAGAGCTCCCACTTCACCACTGTCAAAACCCTAACCCTACTCCTGATCTCACCCTCTCTCGCTTCATCTGTCTTACTTTTTTTCCTAGCATTTCTTCCTCGTACAATTATGGCAAGCACAGCAGAACCCACAACCCTGAAAAGAGAAGAAGAGGAGGATGACTCGAAGCCAGCAGCAGAAGATGAGGATACCGGGGCTCAGGTAGCCCCGATCGTCAAACTCCAGGAAGTATCCGTTACTACAGGCGAGGAAAACGAAGCTATT
Source organism: Jacaranda mimosifolia (assembly GCA_018894105.1). Taxonomy (NCBI): domain Eukaryota; kingdom Viridiplantae; phylum Streptophyta; class Magnoliopsida; order Lamiales; family Bignoniaceae; genus Jacaranda; species Jacaranda mimosifolia. The sequence goes on from CM032127.1 coordinate 1,356,028, forward strand.
CTCCTCGACCTGTAAGTAATCTGATTCTAGATTTAATTTCACATGAAATGTTTGTTAAGTATTCTTAGGGGAAAGATGGTTTAGGTTTGAAATGTATTGATGCAGTGGATGAAGGCCTCTTGTTTATGAAATTGATGCAGTAGATGCCTGATTTTTTGGATGAATCTATACAGTTGATGGCATGTAGTTGAAATTTGAACTAGATTATTGATGCCGGAAGATGGTTATTGTTTCTGGTCTTAATTGAATTGATGCAGTAGATGGAGTGAGTTTTCAAGTGTTACCTTTTATGTGGCGTGACCGCGTTTGAGTTTTGTAATTATTTATGTTGAGTTGTTACTGATTGATAGGAAGATACTTGTGTAGACTTGTGACTTTGCTCTTTTTTTCTCCGTCTCTGGAAGGTGGATTTAGTTAAAGGGTTTTTAATGAAGTGATTGTAGTACATGTGATTTTTTTTAATTTTTGTGTTGTGTGAATGTTGTATTGTTGTGGTGATGATAGTGTCTGAGTTTGGTAATTATCATTATTGATGTTAAATTGTTTGTCACTGGTAGGAAAGCAAAGTTGTATAGATTCGACAAGGAAGGTAACCAATGGAAAGAGAGGGGAGTTGGGACTGTGAAGCTACTCAAGCACAAGGAGAGCAGCAAAGTTAGGCTTGTTATGAGGCAGAACAAGACCCTGAAGATCTGTGCCAATCATCTTGGTTAGCACATCATATACTTATTTTTTTTGTATTTGTGTTTTACATTAGGTGTATGTATCTGTGCTTGTGTTATGATTCTCTATCAGTATCTATGGTGCTAAAAGTGGGATTTTGATTTTGATATTTGGTTTGCAATTCTATATGTTGTATTTATTGTTAAAGATACGTCACATCTCATGATACAGTGGTATTTCTGGCTCAAAATTGAGTTTTTTCTTTCTAATTATAGTGCTACCCACTATGACGGTTCAAGAGCATCACGGAAACGACAAGTCGTGTGTGTGGCATGCGGCTGATTTTGCAGATGGAGAGCTGAAGGAGGAGACTTTCTGCATCCGTTTTGCCTCTGTGGAGAGTGAGTTAATTCTACTTTTTGTCTCCAACATGAATTATTTTATGCAATGTAAATCTGATATTGGTTCTATATGTCAGTACAAGCCTGATGGATGTGTATGTTAGTGTATGTTACTGAACTGTTATATTATCTGCATGTTTACACTTTTAGTGTAAAAACTGCTTCATTTGAAGGTTCACAGAGAAATAGAAAGCCTTCATTTTACTGAGGTCGTCTAGCCTTTTGGGATCTCTCTTGAATAATTTGCTTTTGTAATAATCCATATACATCTATGGGTTGTTGGGATATGCAAGCAGCGTATCTTGTTTTATTAGGATGTGAATAAAATGCTTATGAGCTCACATTAGCTCGTGATTCATATATTTTCTTCTAATATTTTGGAGTAATCTATATTAAATTCGTCCTTTTATTTTCCTATTTCTTTCAGATTGCAAGTCTTTCAAGGATAAGATCGAAGAGATAACTGAATCTCTGGCAAAGGACAGTGGAGAAAGCGCGGAAGCCACTGCTGCTGCCAGTCTTATTGAAAAGTTGAGTGTTGAAGGAAAAGATAAAGAAGAGAAAATAGAAGCAAAAGAAGCACCTTTGTCCTCGGAAGAGAAAAAGGATGACACTGAGAAACAGGAAAAATCTGGCGATGAGAAGTAAGGCCTCTAGGTGCCTATAGGTGTTCTTGTCTGGATTTTTGTTGACAAGGGTTGAAAATTTGTATTTCCAGTGAATTAGCCCTCTGCCAGATACTATAATCATGGAACATATCCTTTACTTTGTCATTTGGTTTGTTTGCTGGTTTCCTGGTTGGTTGGTGTCAATTGTTGTGTTTCGAGTTCAAGAGTGTGATTTTCCTTGATATTTGTCTTTCTTAATACTGGCCATCTTGTATTGCAAAAATTTCAAAGAGGGTGCATTACCCTAGCAAATATTTTATCTTTGATCATTATAATGTCTTTGTTGCACTCCCAGCTGATCATGCTTGTGGAGGAGAGTTTTGACATCTATTGATATTTTATTTATATGTCTGAAATCACCAAGGTAGAAGGCTGGTGGTACAGCTAAATTACCTGCGCTTTGTGGTTTACTCTCAAACAGAATTTTCTGCTCGATTAGTTGAATTTTGTCGAAGAAGAGTGCAATGAGTGATGAGAAAAACGCTGGACTTGATCGATACCGTCAGGTCCAGTATTTTATTGGGGCCTTTGGTGACGTGTAAAATGTATACCAACTTGTGTCCGGCCAAGGGAAAATGAGTGCTAGTTTTTGTTGAGTCACCGGAGAAGATTCACTGGAATAATATACATTAAAGGCTAAAGCATATTACAAAACTTGTAAGCAGATGCAAGTAAGAAATTCAGTGTTCATGCAGCTCTCATTTTTTCCCCAAAGAAGAACAAATGAGGCATCTTCCATGACACAGAGGAGTAGTCTCTGGATAATCAGTCACCCATAAAATGTCTGACCAGAAAACTGCCACAAGAGATAGCAAGTTCCCTTGCCAACCTGGGCAGCCCACAACCTACTCTAATTTTACCATTGCACACACTGTAATATTTAAAGGATGTTTATGCCCTAATCGAAGTTTCACGCACTTGTTGCGATTATCATACTGTACAATTGAACGATGCTTCTGCAGAATAGGGCAGCCATCTATCCATCCATCTCAGTTCAAACACTGGATAGGGGAGCAAACAACCTACAAATATACAGGCATTCGCCACCATCCTTGACAAGATTTCCAGCTAAGCCGCCCTTAGGATTGTTGTTGCTATGGAGACATCATATCATCCATTGATGTGATCATCTGTATATCTGTTTCCTCGGGTGTTCCTCTCCTCACTTGACTTTCCATGGAATCACCTATTCGGATACAGAACGTTGTATTAGTCCATAACCACGAAAATCTTAGCCATTAAATTCGATGTCTTGTACACACATCTTACCAAATAACGAATCAATTGAGGGCCGGCTTGGTGATGTACTCCTCAAATGATCTACATTAAAACTTAATATAAGGTTTGTTCCATGAAGTTTTTCTTTTCTTTAAAAAGAAAGAGTTAAAATCAATGTCAGCTAAATTGTTTGTGAATTATAAAAAGGAAGAATTATCAGAGAAAACTTTGGAGAAATACGACAGTGAGTAATGTTACACCTACTGTTGGAGATAAACTGATCAGCAAGTCATTTAGAAATGCTAGCAGTGGATGTGTGTATTCATATAACAAAATATGGAATAGCAAATAAACATATTTATCTAGGACAGTCCAAGTAATGACTATTATTGTCAACTCAGGATAATGCAAATCCTTACCTGATGAATAACGTAGTGCCTTAACAGCATCAAAATTCTTGTAAGTATAGCCCACGAAATTCAAATCTTTCGGATTAAGATGCACCTGCTAGATTAAAAATGAGGGCGAAGTTATTTACCTTATTCATCATCAAGCTTAAGCATAAGAGAAGTAAACCATTACAGGAATGAGGACCATCCTATCATCATTGCTTTAGTCATTGCCAGCCAGAAACAAGCAAAATAAAAATTAAGCACATAATTGAACATAAATTCAGTATTTTGCAGGAATTTGCAACCAATAAATTGACAATGCATAAAGAGCAAGAAAAACCTTCCGTGAGGGGCCTGAGCCAGATCTTGCTGGTGTTGGAGGATCCAACTGTGGAACCAACAAGAAATTTGCATCAGTTAGTTGGGAAAAAAAACAAGACTATAGAAAGCGCTTGGCATAAAACATCAAAGACAGTAGAAGATGATAATTATATCAAGAACAGTGGCAAGAGTTCGATGAAAATGCAACAACAAAAAATATTTTAAGTTGACATTGCTAAAGAAGGTAAGTAATATCCAACTTGTGGCCAAAAGATGTCTCAAACTTTGAGATACCAACATTAGATTCCAAGTATTAGCATGAGAACAAAATTTCTTCCCAGAGAATCACCGTACAAGGCAAAAAATTTACTAGGGCAAAAAGGAAAAAGAGAAAAGGAAAACCTGACCATTACCAAGCACGCATTGCATTTTTTGTAGGCTTTATGTTAAGCAAATGAGCCCACATTCATGAAATGAAAAGTTGCACTATGAGATGCTACAGTTATAATGGAAATGAGTAGTATTGCACTGACTTTATAGGTATTTAAAGTAAAATTCACTAAAATTAGTTCTATTTCAGTAACTAGTTGTACAAGCTCATATTTGCAAATATCTGTTACAAAAGTAGCATACATGGCATGAAACATAATAAAGCAAAGAGATTAGAGCGTACTTCGTCAAACTTCATAAAGTTCCGGGTGTCCAGCTCTCCATTAACCTCTGGTTTAAAGGCTGCTTCCATTTCATATAGTTTATCCCACTCAATATCCTTAAACCAAGGGTGAGCCTGTATGCATTTATTTATAATTCAAGTGAGAGGGAGAGACAGAGAGAGAGGGAGGGAGAGTGTGTGACACCCAATTTTTATAAACTTGTACCTTTATCTGGCCTGCTCCTCCAGTTCCAAGCCTATGATCTACATCACAGAGTAACCTACAGATGAGATCTTTTGCCTCGGGACTCAACTTGGCATCTTCAGGAAATTTCAGGTGATTTCTCCAATGAACAATCTGGCAATCATTTGTTAACCTTATCAGATGAAAATTGCTTCAACAGTAATTCTAGTTCGTAGAGGAATATGTTGCTTGTTGCCATTTTATTCTCTAGCTAAATGCAATGTGCATACAGGCAGTTTATGCATGATGAACCAATAGAAAAGACTTTATCCATCATAACACTTATCAAATGGCAGGAGCCACTATTGTTCTCACTCTCTTGCTAATAGTCACACATAAATCAGCAAAATAATTTGTAAATAGAATGTATTCATAATTTCATATAACTTTTTCAAGGAAGCATAATCGCATGCATATATTTGGTTGACCTATAGAACTCTTACATAGTTCCATATGGTGGCAATTACGTCACTTCAATAAATTGAAGCAGACAATATAGCAAATGGGTTACTGAAATAAGGACAAGAATTTTCAAATTACTTCCATGTATAATGTGGTCCATGTGGAAAGGAGCCAACCAGAATAGGACTCATGAATGAGTGGGATATAGATTATTTGGTGTTTGCTCTCCAATTCACACTAATTCGGCAGAGCAAGCTTATAAACAATTCACCTAAGAATTCTTTTTGTCCATGTCTTGGGGTAGTAAGCCTACGGCAATTAGGAAACTAAAAAATTAGCATAAATCTGTTCAAATTTAGCTTTTTGGATTTTAATTCAAATTCGATCCAATTATTTAAGATCTTTAACCGATACAAGATTCAACGGATATGATTCAATTAAAAAAGTTCGTAATCCAAAATAAATTGAGTGAATAAGGATATGGCTCGATCCGATCCATTAATAATCCGAATCCGAATATACTTAGTATTATACATATGTATACACAGGGTTCTATAATGATGACAATGTGGATATTTGGATGAAGGAAGTAACGAACTGCTACGCAATATATCAAATCAGGGGCTTTTCATATAAATTATTAGATTTTGAGCTTATTTACATCATAATTACATCAATTTTTTTTTTTTTTTTATAACAAAAAATAATGCAAGATGAATAATAAGTAGGAGCTGAATGCAACAATACGGCAAGAATGCAATGCAAATCTCAATTTGATCAAAATGAGTTTCTTTTTTATAAAACTTTGAGTCTATAGTTAGTTGATTGAATAATCAAGTATAACTATGTATTTATAATGCCAAATAAATACTATTATAAACAACGAAACCTAAAATGTAATGATTTGGTGAATGAATGTGATTAAGTTAAATTCTATTGTCGCTTTTAAGTGATCAATAGATTTGAAAATTTATTCATTAATCTTTTTGTATATTTTTTTAAAAAATGATTGTTTTGAATTAGGATTCTACTAAATTTTTAAAAAAATAACAAATATATGATGATTTTTTAAGTATTCAAATTTGGATTTTTTTAGATATCCAAAAGATATCCAACTTTTATTTGAATCCGAATATAGTTATACCAAAGACAGATCCGATGAATCTTGGATCGGATTTGGATCTGACATATTAATTTCGAATTTAGACTTGGATCCAACATGATCCGATCCGAATCCGACCCATTGACAGCCATAATTGTAGATATATATATATATGGCCCAGTAATTAACTCTAAGATGTAGACATGGTGTAGTACTAGAAATAGATATGAAGCTGAATGAAGAAAACAGATGTTCACACGATATATGCAAAGAATGTACCTTCCTGCAAGTGGTCATAGGATCGTCAGAATAAAAAGGGGGGTACCCCACAAGCATTTCATACATAATAGCGCCCAATGACCACCTGCATGCATATGTGGTGGTTATGGTGACAAGAAATATACAAATTAGCACAAATAACATTTTCTTTGGCATCTATATTTCCAAGTAATGCAGTATAGAAAATGCACATAGTTCTGAATGCCAGAGTCACTGCACAAAAGCCATTACTTAGATCGTTCAATGCAATAGGCGCAAATGGTTCAAGAAGTCTCATATCATGTCTTTCCATATTTTAAAGTTATGCAGCACTGGAAATTAAACCCTAAAATAGGTCTGCAAGATTCAAGCTAAACAGAATGTATGCATATACATTTTTTAAGTTGATAGCAGTATGCCAACAAATCAATGATAGAAGTAACTGAATGTAATAAGAAGGGAAAGACTTGAACTGACCAGTCACACTCCATACCATATCCCTTCTTCAACAACACTTCTGGAGCAATATAGTCTGGAGTACCCACAGTTGAAAATGCCTTAAGAAAAGAAATGTATAGATGATTAAATTATGTGTACCGGAAAGCAATGCAATAAAATTACCAATCGTGATGCAACTTGATAAGTGATACAAGAGCCTTTATGCATAAAGAAAATGGCATGCTGCATGACATGATTACCAGACTAGATAATGGGAAATAATGAAAGCTTCAAGCCAGGATGAAAAATATAACTTTCCATTTGACCAAAAAGAAAGATAATGCCACTGTCATCACATTATAAACAAAAGAACATCTTCTTTGGCAAGGGTTCTCTTGTTTCTGATAGTCGAAAATCGGACATAGATAATGAACAAGGCTCCAATCCAGTGGTTGTAGGTAAAAAGGAAAAACCTCTGATTTCTTACCAACTTTCTCCTATTCATCTGCCAGTGCTGAAGTTGTTCACGAGGACTTCTCCAATTACTACCATTTGCAGCATCAGGAAAGCGGCCATCAATGTCCATTGGTTCCCTTATATTTTCATCATCCATGGCCTCGTTTTCATTCACTGTAGATAAAGTTCTACAATCAAGTGGCTTGCAAAGACCAAAGTCTGAGAGCTTCATATGACCATTCTTGTCAAGGAGAAGGTTGTCCGGTTTGATATCCCTAAAGAGAAAACGAGTGAGAAAGTCCACAAGATAAATTAATCTTTACAACTCGTAACAAGGTCTAATTCTCCAGAAATATTGGTATCAAATGCTCTAATTCATCGAATATTAGATCACGCTCACCTATGAATATAATTATGCTTGTGAATGGACTCAATGGCAAGTACACTTTGTGCGATGTAAAATTTAGCCACACTTTCAGAAAGTGTGTCTTCTCTCATCAGCAGAGTCATCATGTCACCACCAGGGAGATACTCCATGATAAGATATAAATACTCAGCATCTTGAAATGAGTAATACAATTTAACTATGCAGTGGCTTGCAACTTCTGCCAATAGATTCCTCTCTGCTCTAACATGTTCCACCTAGAAAGCAGAACATTTTCAGATGTATGAAGCAGATAATGTAAAAGCCCTTCCAAAAGTTTACAATGACTGGTAACTACAACTCACTCAGACAAGGACACACACACACACACCAAAAAAAAAAAAAAGCCTTTCAATTTATGCCAAATGTAGAAACCTTGTGAGTGTTGGATTTTCTCATTACTTGTAAAGAGCCAAGTAAAATCCCACAAAGGAGAATAAGGAAAAGAAAGTTCTACATGTTTAATTACTATACTACCTGTCCTCTGGAAAGCATTTCAGACTTCTTCAACTTCTTCATGGCATATATATTGCCTGATTTTTTTTCCCGGCATAATCGGACCTAAAGTTTCAAATTTAATCAGAAGCTGAGAAAGCAACCAAAAGAATAGACAATCACATATTTATTATAATTATCAGATTAGACAGTTACTAGGAAAAAAATATCTATCATCAGTTTAGGAGAAGGCCAGATCTGAATTAGATACATGCGGTTTCATATAAAGAGATGGCATGAAAAATTTCAATTGCATGGAATATATTAAGAACCATATAAACTGAGATGGAAGAAGAGTGATATGTCATATGCATGCAAATGACCAACCTCGCCGAAGGCTCCACGACCAATGATGATTAGAAATTCAAAATCATCTACGCATATCTTGTTCCTTCTCAATCGCATAAACTCCGTTTCCTTCCGTTCTAAATCTTTAATTAGATTTATCTGTTCCTCTTTAGGCACATCTGAAGATGCCAACTTCCTTTCTAGTATCCATCGCCTGGAGTGAAAACATAAATATCGAGGTTTTAAATTTAGCTTAAAAACCTATAATAGTAAATCTAAAGATTCTAAACAGGTAGAAGTGTTGGTCTGAATGCATCAACATGAAGTAGACTGAATGTTACTTTGATGTGACATTCATATATAGAAATACAAAATTTCCCTTTTCTGCATGACTATAAACTTCTCATGGTTGCCATGTCGAAAGGCTAGAATCACCTTCAAGCTATTCTTTGTCTTTTCCAGATGACAAAAGCAGCATATAGCAAGAGCTAATGCTGTCGTTTCTTTTATCATTTAAATGAAAAACATTAAGGATACAAATAATGAGTTAACAAAATACCACATGTGACTCCCATAGGTACACATACAAATCTGGTAAGGAATTCAAACATATTTTAAGTGACAAATCAGATTTAGCATTTAATCTTTACTCTCAAGATGGTCTATTTTGAACGCTTTTGTAACCAGGGTATACACTTCACAAGTTCTAAATACATGGAAAATATGTCATATTAGGATCCACAAAGGGCAGTTTAGATATCATCTCTCTCTCAAAGTACACTATATTTATACATCATATTCTAATCCAGAAAGCCAATTTAGATATCTCTCGCTTTAGTCCGCATGATGATCACGTATTTAAAGGGGTGGCTCAGGTTAAGTCTAGTGGAGCCAGTATTATGAACTTTGTCCATAATCACATGAATTCCATGCCAGATGTTATTGTTCCTCATAATTAAATAAGTTATTTTTGCTCTTCTACATGCCTTTCAACTTCTTTTAAAGTTGTCTAACTCAACCTAAGCGGAAAGGCCATATAAACTTTTTATTCCAAAGTATCAAAATCACAATCAGCACACTCCAGCATGCCTCTTATATTTTCAGAAGAAACAGTGTCAAATGTGTTGCTGTTCAGATCCTTGAAAACCCTCCAGTTGGTCTATTCATCATCATGTTTCCTATCACTAGGCACACCAGCTAACTTTAACTTCTCTAAATTTTCTTCCATATATCAAAACAAAGCATAAGAACTTTTTCCTGGCATGAGTTCCCCTATAACATAAGCACTCCTGGATGGAGGAGGTAAATCATCCTCAGGTTTGTAAGTCTCACTCTACATGGTACAAAAGAGCAACCACCATTAATCATGCCCGACAAAAATCTCAACTACCCACCTGAGCATCTTGAACTAACATGCCAGCATCAATAACTAATAATTTATTGCCTTCGATGCATCAAACAAGAAATTCCAAACCTACTTTTGAATCCATGAAAAACATCCATGCTAATGAAGATTCAGCTCTGACCTAACACAGAATTTGAATACAAATTTACTCCATCTGATGTATCCTGGCAAGAGTTCCATAACCTTGACTCAGGAAAGCACATTCATGCATAGAAAATCCATTATTCACAACGGTCATACACTCATTATAAATCACAGCATATTAATCAGAGTAATACTAATCTCAAATTAACCACTTAAGTATACAGTTCCCAATCCCATTGCATCGATAGAGCACTAGAAATGAAATCCTTCTAGTTAAAACGAAATCCAACACCCCCCCCCCCCACCACAAAGAAAAAGAAAAAAAAAAAAAAAAAAAAAAAACCGCATCAATTCACCATCTATATATGCATTAGACAGCTCTATCATGTCTAATCAAACATAATCTTAACTGACTTTCAGAACCTATAATCCACAAGCTAAATTCCCAAAAAAGTGTAAAAAAAAAAAAAAAGAAAAAGAAAAGAAAAAACAAAGCAAAGCAAACACCGGATCCCGTACATAAAATTAAATCGCAACTCAAAGTAATTGACTCAACGCTATTTCAATGACACTCCTAAGTCAAAAAGTTGCCACAAACACAAGCACATAGCTTGTTATTCACTTATATATATAAGGCACACACACACACACACACACACATATACCTTTCTTTTCTTTCCTGTATGCTTTTCATCTGATTTTTGTAGTGATTCTCGATGAACTGTTTGGCAGCGGCGACTTTTTCCATTGTCAAACTTGAACCTAGAATTTCTTCTTCTCCATTGTTACTCTCTTCTTCATCCATCTCTGCTTCCTCTCTCTCTCTCTCACTCTAGATTTCCGCTAAATTTATGTTCCCTCTCTCCCTAAAAATATATGCGCGTACATATATATATAGTTGTGCCTCTCTGTGTGAGTGGATGCGTGTTTTGTGCATATACAAGTGTGTGTATTTATTGCAGGAAGAGAAAAAGGCAAACCCCCGCTTGGTGTCGTTTTACCCCATCAGCTCGTATTTTCGGCTGGATCCCCTAGTTCGCAATTCCGTGCACCACGTTAGAGAATCTTGAAGCTGATTGTACCGCGAGACTTTTTCCGCACGGACAATAATATCTATCTTTAATCCTATTTACTAGTAATAATGTGAATAACTACCTTAATATTTTTTGCCAAATGCTAAATATATTTCGCCTTTTTATAATATTAATACATGTAACATTTGCCGTAATATTTTGATTCAATTTTTTAGACTATGTTTGGTTACATTTTGGGAAAACAAAATGCAACCAAATATATAAAAAAATTCCCTCCAAAATGTCAAATTAAATTTTCTAAAGCATCATTTCCTATCTTTCATTATCTCCAAAAAAAAATTATTTTTTAATATATATACATATATATATTATATATTATATATTTTTTATTAATATTCTAACAATAAAAAAAATCACTCAATTACATTTTCACCCTAAAAATCCAACAAAAATGCATTGATTTGACTACTACAATAAAATTTGTCTCATCCCAAAATATAAACAAACATACCAAATTTTTCAAAAATAATTTTCTTATTATTCTCAAAATATGAGCAAACATACATCACATTCTCTTACACAAATTTCACATTTTTCAATCTCACTCCCAAAATACATAATTCATATCCAAATATTACCTTATATTTTTATTAGCTTTGTTAACACAATTTTATACCGAATTAGTGAAGATGCAATAAAGTTTTATTATTATAATTACTAATTTTGTAATTTAATATTATTATATCCCACTTATACCCTAAAGTTACATTAGTAAAATCACAACAAAAGAATAAATATAACTTGATGAGATTATCGCTTGGATTTACTTAGTAGGCAACCAAATCTAATAGGCTGGGCTTAACAAAATTCAAATACTAACTTTTACAGTTAAAGAAAAACAGTGGATCCTTTATGAACTAACTTGAGCATTCTCTTTAAGCGAGTGCATTATAAAAATAGAAATTCACTATTTCATAATTTTTGAAAAGGTCTTGCAATTCAATTTTGTGCAAATCAAATATATTTTTAAACATAAAAAATCAACCATAAATTTTTTTATTCTCATAGGGGGAAAAAATAGAATATGCTAATGAGTTTTTGTTTGTTGAATGTACAAGTCAAAAATATGGGCGTAGGGAGACCTGTTGTGTGCAATTACTGCCCCAAGAAAGGTTTGGATCTGGTGCAATGCAAATGACAGATACACTCTAAACTGGACTCACTTGGCTGGCATTTTTCTATAGCTTTTTTTTTTTTTTTTTTTTTTTTGGACGCATTTTTTTAATAGCTTTGTTTGGTAAGGATTTAATTAAATTAAAAATTTATTATTTAAAACTTTTAATTAAGAAAAATAGTACTTTATTGATAAATAGTCACCTTATGCAATTAAAATGTGAGTCATCTATGTAAAAAATTCTTCCTATGTTTATTATGATAATGTTTGAATATGAACTATGTGTTTTGGATTATGTATTTTGGGATGAGTTTTGGAAGTGGAAGTGAGAATGTGATGTATATTTGTTTATGTTTTAGGAATAGTAAAAAAATTATATTTTGAAAAAACTTAATACGTTTGTTTATGTTTTGGGAGCAAATAAATTCTACTATAGCAATCAAATTGAATGGAATTGAGTCATCTTTTATTGTTAGAATAGTAATAAAATATATATGATATATATATATATATAATATATGCATTTATATATTTAAAAAATGAAAAGTTTTGGGGATAATAAAAGATAGAAAAATGTATTTTTGGGAAATTTTAATTTGGCATTTTAGAGGGAAGATTTTTGTATGTTGGGTTACATTTTGGGAAAACAATTTTATTTTCCCAAAATGTAACCAAACATAGCCTATATTTTTATGATGAACTATTGTGTTAATTTGGAATAGGGTGAGATATGAACATCATGAAAGAGTGTTTGCACTATATATGAGTGCATTTTACTCTTACTAAGGAGATATTTAGAAAATTAAATTAATTACATAAGAATTATATAACAAAGTTTATATCCATTTATTCCTTGAGCTATACTTGATAACTCGACTTCTCATGGTGGATTGTTACTATATCGACAAAATCGATGCTTGAATTAATTATTTAAATATTTGATATATTTTATAATTAAATGTGAAAAATCATACATGCTGTAGTAGAAGAAGGCAAAATTGTCATTACTAAATTTAATAGTAAAATTTGATTAAATTAATTTAACGCTAGATACATGAATGAATTATTGGTTTGGGTTGAAACCTTATTAGACTAATCATGATTGTTTGATGAAGTTTACTTTAAAAGACCGTATAAGTTCCTAAAATTTTAATATATATTTTAAGCTTGTAAATATTAGATATTATTTTTGGGAAAAAATTACAAAATAAAAATATGAAACTTATAATGTTTTAATTTTATAATTAAAGATGTGACAATTGAAAGAACTTATTAAGGCAGTGTTCTAACCGATTAAACCAAATCCCAGGAAAATAAGGAATCTAGTAGAAAATTTGATTTTTTTTTTCCTTTTTCTATGTATGGGGTCTTTCTAAAGAACAATAAGGGTGATACAAGCTAATAGTAGATTGGCAAATTATTAGGTCATTGAATTCGGACCAACGTAGATATATTGCCAATAATTTTACATTCTATCCCCATTGACCACTTAAAAAATCAATTTTGAGTTGACTGAAAATCCTTGATAACCTTTTTTTGTAGTACTCGATCCTTAGGGGAACTTGGATCCCTATTGTCTCCGTAAATGAAAAATGTCCTAAACTATTAGATGATTGGGGCCGACTTGCTCAACCACCCTCATATTACAATCATAGTATGATCATTGTTTTGGAATCATCAATATAATTGAATGATATGATTACAATCGAGGGATCTTTTCGTTTTTTAGAATTATATAGAATTTTACATAAAAAAAAAAAAGAATTCTTTATTTGTTATTAAATCAATTTATAAGACCATCATTTTAAAATTGTACAAGTCCATCTCTTAAAATTTTTACCAAACACTGTATTATGACATTATATAAAATTTCAAATATTTTATAAGTACTTCAAAAAATTAATAAATCCAACCAAACATGTTAGGCCACCTCATACAAATACAATTATTAATCATGTAAGGATAAATTGGTCGGTCGAAAATCCATATGCACTCCAAGTGTGACAAAATCTCGAGTTCTCCACTTTCCTATGTTATATTCTCTTTTGGCCACCAATGAATTTATTTAATTTAAAGTACTAAGTGGCTTTACAAATCAACATAATAAATTAATACGAACATTATATTAAGGGTTCAAACAAATTTATAAGGTTGTGTTTGGTTATATTTTTTGTTTGGTTTTATTATTTGTGTATTATGTATTTTGGGAGAATGAATTATTGGAAAATGTGAAAGTTGTTTTTTAGTATGTTTGTTTATGTTTTGGGGGAGACTTTTTGTACTGTAGTAGTAAAATCAATACTTTTTTGTTGGATTTTTGGGGTGAAAATGAAATTGCGTAATCATTTTAAAGTTAGAATAATAATAATATATAATATGTATATATACATTAGAAAATGTGCGTTTTAGAGAAAAAATGGGGATATGTTTGGTTATGTTTCCCCAAAATAATGTTGTTTTGGGAAAACATAACCAAACAAAGCCTAAACTTTGACAGGTTGGCGCACTCCTGAGATATTTCAAAAAAAAAAAAAAAAGTATATATGTTCTTTTTTTTTTCCCCTATTTTTATATGTATATGCTATTCTGTCGAATTTTAGTGTTAGATTCTGTCTGTTTTGTTTTATTTTACTTTTTATTCGGACAAATCTTTTTGTTTTAGATTATTTTGCATGTCTTAGTAATAAAGTATAAAAATAGATTAGGTTATGGGTATTAGCAAAAGTTGGGATTGAATAAATTCTTGGGCAAATTATTCTTTGTGAAGCGTCGCATCTTATATGTTATGCTCTGAATATGCCTTAAAAATATTTTAATTAAATTATTATTGAAAGCAGTATAAAGTATTATGACGAGATATAAAATAAAGTAGCACAATTTTCAAATACTAACACTATAAATATTGCTATCACTTATTGAAAAAGACATGGAAATACTTCATCTCACTTAGATGAGTTCTTTAAGCAAGTCAGCAAGTGTTTTCTCTTCCTACCTTATTGGGTTCATTGAATATTTCATCTTCTATTTCAATTTGATGTATATATATCAAGTATATTTGATAAAAAAATATGTAATACACGCAGGGATGCAAACGAGCTGATTTGAGCCGAGTTTTGATTATTTTTTCAAGCTCGATGAGCTCAAGAAATTGCACTTGTTTGGGCTCGGCTCGGCTGGACTTGATTCATTAGGCTCGAACTCATAATCAAGTTATAGGCTCGAGTTCGAGCTCGAAAAATTAAATTATTTTATAAAAAAATTTAAAATTAGTATATTTTATTATAAAATCAAGTTATAGGCTCGAGTTCGAAAAATTAAATTATTTTATAATTATTTTTTAAATTAATACATTTTATTATATTTTTTTAAAATAAAAAATATAGGCTCGCCCCGCTCGGGAGCTTACGAATAAGAATTATTTGACTCGAGCTCGAGCCGAGCTCGAATCCTTCGAACTTGAGCTCGAACACTTTTCCAGTCAGTTTCAGCTCGTTCAGCTCTTGAGTTGGCTTAATTCATCTGCATCCCTAATTATACACGTATCATACATCCATAAAATAAAATAAAAGATGAAATATAATTTAAAAATAAAGGATTTAAACTGCTATTATCCGGCTAACAACTCACGATTTGCCCGCTGTCCACGTCCACCATTTTCTCCAGTTAAGTCGGCAGCGGTCCAGCTTTTAGGTCGGCTTATTGACGACGGCTCGGTCTTGACCGAGTCAGGATAGCGTGGCTGTAATCAGAAGACTCAGGGTGAGCTTGGACTGAATCGGCATCAGGTCCTCACCCCAGGTCGGCGGGCAGCCAATGAGGCGGCCCGTGCTTAATGCTCAGGGTGAGCTTAGACTTAAGTCTTCCGCGGGTAACCTCTCGTGGGCTGAGCTGTCTTAATTGGGCTCCGTTGCTTTAATTGGGCTGTACTGATGGGCTAGTATTATCAAATAATTCAAATTCAAATATAATGGAGTAGGGATAATTAGGACTTGTTTGCTTCATTGAATAAAATTTGATAGATTCATTTGCAAGTTTTATCTCTTGTTTGCTTCATATTTTTATGGCCCAGATACCTTTGCGGCCCGGTATGGTATTATGGGCCAAGCTGGTTTATGGATTAAGCCAAGATCCATTTTCCATCCTTTTAAATTTGATATGATAAGAAATAAAAAAATCATTCTTACAATTCATATGAAAACCCTAACCTCAACACCTTCTGAGAAGTTGGGACATTTTGGATATTATAAAGTGTAATCATATTGAGCAATCTTGCCAACAAAATATTAGATAATGTTAAACATAAGATATCACTAATTTCTAAAATCCAAGCAAACAATAAATTACATGATTTTGGAAACCATTTCTAATTTATGTATCACTAGCATATTAATCCCTCATAATCCTATATGTCCAAGCAAACAAGTCCTTTGAGTTTATGTATGCTTAATCGTATATGCAATTTAATCATGTCAAAAATAATGGGAATGTTTGGTTATATTTTTAGTGTGATTTTATTATATATTTTAGGAGAATGAATTATTGAAAAATGTAAAAGTTGTGTTTTGGTATATTTGTTTATGTTTTGGGGGAGATATTTTTTACTGTAGCAGTCAAATCAATACTTTTTTTGTTGGATTTTTGGAGTGAAAATGAAATTAAGTAATTTTTTTATTATTAGAATAATAATAAAATATATATAATGTATATATTAAAAAATAAAAATTTTGAAGAGAAAATGAAAATATGTTTGGATATGTTTCCCCAAAACAATTTTGGTATGGAGAAACACATCCAAACATTCTTATATATGCTCTTTTTATGCATGCTTGACTGTAATCCAGTCTCTGATATTTCTATTTTGCAACAATATTCCCTCACGGTATGTGCATCAATTTAAACAAAACAAAAAAGAAAAAAAAACATTGTTATATGTTGGGGGGGGGGGGTTAGTATAATTGAAACTGTCTTAGGGTATGATCATAAGAATTTTCTGTCCTTATATTCTTATTTGAGTTATAACTATTATTTAAAGGGTAAGTCCGTTATCATAGTGTTACAAAAGGGCCAATCAAATTAAAATTTCTCGATTATAGAAGTGCTTGGTTTTGGGTATGATCATAAAAATTTTCTGTCGTTTTATTCTGATTTGAATTATAATTATTATTTAATGAGTGAGTCCGTTGCCATAGCGTTACAAAAGGGCCAATCAAATCAAAATTTCTCGATTATAGAAATGCTTGGTTTACAAATTATTACGTAAAGTGAGTTTCAACTCTTGACTTCCTTGCATGAAAAATCAATAAATTATGACTGAAAATTGCATGTATCTTGAGGAAGCATCAAGAGAAAATAACAAATAAATGAAGGTAACAGCTGGGCAAGGCCGGTGGGCAGAGACTACAAGACATTATGAACTAACAACGTTTGACTTTTGTATAGAAAGGCATGGAAAGTCACTGTATAATTGTCAATCTTTTCTTCCACCAACATTGATGAATGATGGCAGTTCAAAATTTCCTATTCAAACTTTTGCACCCCACCGCATCTTCTACCATGTGGAGGTCTAAGTTAACCATAAATGCATTCCATGCTTTGAAATATTTTAGTCTTTTAACCCTTAAGGGCCCATTTGGTTTCATTTTCAAAGCTTATTTTCATATTTTTTATTATTTCGAAAATAAAATACATTATTTTTTATATATTTTTACCTACATAATTTTTATTTTTATTTTCAAAATACATTCTCCAATAACATATACATCTTCTCTCTCTATTCATTATTTCTATCTCTCTCCATCTACAACCTATTAAAACCAACATAATCATTGTTTTTTCAACAACTTATCCAAATACAGACTCATGTTCAACTCATTTCCACTAACTGACTTTTGAAATTTCAGAAATGATGAAAATGAAAATAAAACCAAACGGGTTGTCGGGCCCTTATATTTCTTATTTTGTGTTCCTTTCATTCACAATGAAAGAAACCTTTCAAGTTCTTGAGGTTGAACAAATTAAAGTTCTTCTCATCCCCTTTTCTTCCTCACTATTCTATTGAATTTTTGGAACAATACTATAAAGCCCCTTTGAAATTAGTTATGATTATATCTGGGATCAAAGTTCTACCTAACAAATAATAGAAAGGGCTTTTTTTATGGTTGTGGCTTTTCTCATACATTTCCTCAATCATAAAACAAATTAGCTTAATGGTGTGAAAGAGATCACCTACTTTGTCTCAGCCATCTTAACTTTATTGTCAACAACATTCACATGGAACATACAGCCAACTTATTTTAATCTTACAAACAAAGCAATGTAGGACCAAAAGACACATTAAAATCCAAATTAGCTAATGGATTAGATGACAATATGTGGAATAATCTCATCCAATAGTCACTAAACCACAAAATTATCATAAGAGAGAGTCCTAAAACAGTAATGAAATACTATAAAGTCGTCGAATTTAAAAAATATTTTGGCTGTCCTTTTCAGAACAAGAATGATATATGTTTGAGGCATAATCTCTTCCTTAAGGGACTCCTGAGTAATATGGTTCTTGCCTTTTGCTGATTAGACTAACCAACTAAATGTCTTTCTTGGTTTGAAAATGAATACTCAATGCATAAGAGGAAAATTCCGTTTCACAAATGGGAACAAAATGTATTTTTTCAGGCTTTTGAAGGTTTAGGATACAATTCTTTGGAAGTATAACAATGCAATAAAACAATCAGCTTTTGAAACTAATGTAATTCACCTAAATTACTGCTAACTGTAAGAACCTGAACTACATCTGTATGTGATTTCTGTGCATGATATCTTCAGCCTACAAGACAATAACCATCAATTTGATGAAGGGGAAAAGAACCTATGATGGAGAAATGGAGCCCCTTGAACAAATTGTGGCTGTCTATTGTACAAATCTACAACAACACAAATGACTTTTCTTCAGCTTCTCCTAGGAAAGAAATGATGTGCCAGCATGATTATGATGCAAAAGATTATGAGCAATTGCATCTCTTGCCTTCATAGCATGTGCTGATCTCAATCCAATCTCCGGAACCATCTCATCATCGAAGAGCTCAAACTTAAGATCCGGATCCAAATGCTCGTTCCTCAACTCACATATGTTATGCAAAACGCAGCACGCCCCAAGCACCACCGGCAAGTCCTGTAGTTTTACTTCAGTCCTTTTCTGCAAACAACCCCACCTCCCTTTCAATCTTGCGAACGAATCTTTAGCGATCCTTTGAACCTCCCCAATTTTCTCATTGAAGGCATGCTGAGTCCAAGTCAAATGCTGCTGTGTATAAGGCACCAATATCCAATCCATCAAAGGGTATCCAGAACCACCAACAATCCAAGAGCCCTGATAGAACCCCGCATTTGCCCTCTGACAAAGTGTGGATTTCTCCAACACTTGATCATCAGGCATTGATCCTGGATAACCTATGCAAACATCAGCAAACACTCCCCTTGGATCAACAACACCTTGGACAGTAATAGAATATGATGTCTTCTGATTCCTCTCAGTATGCCTCCTATTGAAATAAGCTGCCACACTAATCTTAGGAGCAATGATGGGTATATGTGTTGTATACATGGATCCAACCACATTAGGTATCCCAGATGTCGACTCAAATTCTTCCTTGATCCTCCTAATACTCTCCTCATCCGGCCACCTAAGATACTTAGGCATCAAAACATTCCTTATTGCAGAACA
Organism: Jacaranda mimosifolia; assembly: GCA_018894105.1. Classification (NCBI taxonomy): domain Eukaryota; kingdom Viridiplantae; phylum Streptophyta; class Magnoliopsida; order Lamiales; family Bignoniaceae; genus Jacaranda; species Jacaranda mimosifolia. The sequence continues at coordinate 1,375,867 of CM032127.1, forward strand.
AACTTCTAACACAAGCTTATGACATGTAGATATCCCCAATCCAAACTTCTTGGAAACAAGCCTAAGCGGCTCACCGGTGGCCAAACGCCATATACACACCGCCACACGCTGCCTAACCGGAACAGCGTCCCTCAACATAGTATTTTCCTTAGCAACAACAGAGCTTAGCTCATTACAAATCAAGTCAAATGTATCTTTCCCCATCCTAAACGCCTTCTTGAATTCCTCGTCTGGAAAATCCGGACTGTTACATTGATCCCACCAATCTTTAGACCTATTCTTGACCCACAGCCTCCTTTGGGGCCCGGCTGCTGGAGCTTTATCATTTATGGCGGTATTTTTATCATTAGAAACAGAATCCTCTGCACTTGCAGCACCAATGGCCATTGCAGCAACATTTGTGGCGGCAAAAGCATTCGCCTTTGCCTTTCTTTTCCTCGTCCCTTCAGTTTGCTCAGCATCTTTATGAAAATCCTGCACCTTGGTGTAATAATCCATCATAGCTCTCGTCTTCTTGCCGTGATTTTCTTCCAATTGAAGCCTTTCTTCTTGATTGACCTTCTCCAACTCCTCAAGATCGTTCTTTTCTTGATCCTCAAGCAAAATCAAAGAAGTTATGATCTCGTTCAACCCTTTAGTCTTCACTTGCTTCTTTTCATCCACTTGTTCCTCCACAATCCCAACGCTACTGCCCGCGTTCTCTCTTCTTCTTCTCTTCCTCTGCTGCTGCCCCGCCTGCTGCTCCTTCCCATTCATCTCGATATGGGCTTCCTGAAAAAAGTCTAAAGCACGCAAAAAAGAAGAGGAGCAATCAGAATTTTCTGTAAAAAACGGATTCTTCTTATACATATAGAATCAAGGTGATGGACAGAATGAGCAAATGAAAATGTGAACGCACAGCTAATGTCAAACTACAAAAAACAGAATTTGAAAACTTCGGGTCAGCTGTATATATAGTATTTATATATGCAGCAGATATCGATACACATATTCAATTGAGAGAGGAAAACGTGTGGGATTTGTGTGAACACGCCATTGGGATTGAGGAAGTTTCGAGGAGAAGATAACAGAGACAGCGGGGGAGGGTTAGGGGTAGGGGTGGGGGTGGGTGGGTGGGTGAAGACGGTGACCTGACCTGGGGCAGAGTTGAGAACTGAGACTACGCGTATTGGGCACAGTTGTTTGGCCTTTTTTATACAAGAAGAGTTTTGTTTGTTTCAAATAAAATTTGATAATTTTGAGGTTAATTTTGGGGCTATATAATTAATTAATTTTCTAATTTGGGATATTTTTTTTCTACCTTCTAATGCCTGAAAATATGAATAATTATTGATTTTTTTTTTCAAATAGAAAAGTCAGAGACAATATTATTATCGTATCGATAACATTCATAATTTAATTAGTCTGATTTAATTATAAATTCCTATAAATACTGTTTTGCCTTAGGAGTTTTTTATACAAGAAGAGTTTTGTTTGTTTCAAATAAAATTTGATAATTTTGAGGTTAATTTTGGGGCTATATAATTAATTAATTTTCTAATTTGGGATTATTTTTTTTCTACATTCTAATACCTGAAAATATGAATAATTATTGAATTTCGTCTATTGAATAGAAAGTCAGAGACAATATTATTATCGTATCGATAACATTCATAATTTGATTAGTCTAATTTAATTATAAATTCCTATAAAATAATCTTTTGCCTTAGGAGTTTTAATTCTGTAAGGTTTTTACGGTACTGTATTGTGATCGTTTTTTGGGCTAACATTTTTAATAAAATAATTATTGAATTTTCCCAGTGAAATTGATATTTTGGGCCCCAATTTTTAATTATTTTATCCTCTAGTTATAATTTAAAAATCATGTAGTTCTAATAAATTTTACTTTTTTTTTAAAATCAAATTCAATTTTGTTATACTCTATTGTAAGTAAATTAAATTTATTGTACTTTGGAAGTTAGGTTGCAACTAACCTTTGTACTTCTTTTGTCATACTTTAGATATCACTAAAATCTAGGTGGGTTTTTCTCTTCTTCATCATTTATTATCATATGACAATTTAATGGATTTTATTTTGTGAATACCATATTTTTCTTTTTTAAAAGACTAAATCAGTAACTTTAATAATTGTCACAATTAATTAATAAAGTGACTCTCATTTTATTGGAGGTGATGGTTTAATTAGTAACTGTAATTATTGATTATTGAATAATGAGATTATATGTCAATATTTTTTGGTAATTGCTATTAAAAAGATTGGTAAAGCCATTAAATTAAGATGCTTCACAATTTAATTATTAATTATTCAGATGTGTAGAAAATAAGGGAATGTTTGGTTATATTTTTTGTGTGATTTTATTATGTATTTTGGGATAATGAATTATTGGAGAATGTGAAAATTGTGTTTTGGTATGTTTGTTTATGTTTTAAAGGAGACGGTAGGGGCAGAGGGAATTTCCGGTGGAGCAATGAAATGTGTAGAGATAGGAAAGAGCACCAACAGCGAAAGCACTCTGCTGGGTCGATATTGACACTGAGAGACGAAAGCTAGGGGAGCGAATGAGATTAGATACCCCAGTAGTCCTAGCCATAAACAATGGATACTAGGCGCTGTGCGTATCGACCCGTGCAGGTCCATCACAAGGAAAACAAAAACCAAGATTTGCTTTATCCGGTATCAAACGGGAGCTACGAGCAAATAGAACACCTTTCAAGAGTATCAATACCGTGACATGAATCGTAAATGTTTTTTTTTATTTTATTTTATTGTAACAGTCAAATCAATAATTTTTTGTTGGATTTTTGGGAAGTGAAAATAAAATTGAATGATTTTTTTAATGTTAGAATAATAATAAAATATATAATACATATAATATATGTATGTATATATTAAAAATGTGTGTTTTAGTGAAAAAATGAGAATATATTTGATTATATTTCTCAAAATAATATTATTTTGAGAAAACATAACCAAACATTCCCTAAAAAATCTATTCCAGATTATGTGAATTCTCAAACATGCCTTTAAGCCTACCTACCTTTTTTCAAACAAAAATATTAGCCTGAAAAAATATGTGGGCCATTCCTATTAATGTTAATTATAAAACTTGGCTGCTTTTTATGGGTGTAAAACGTGTATCACAAAACACGTTTTTCCAGATTATCAGAATTTTTGGAAGAATTCCAAAGTTGAATGTCTAAGACAATCATTCAAAGTTCGTTGCCACATTTGTGTGTGCATGATGACAATGTTGTTGCACTATTTTGCAGGCAACATTTGTCCATTTTAGCACAATTGATAAGATGGGTGAAGGAAAATGTTTCCAATTTCCCAAACTCCTCTTAGCTCAATTATTGATAGTTTATTTGGATTTATTTTTTGGAGGCATTTCTATTTTTTGATGAAATAAAAATATTTTTGAAAATGAAATGTTGCTTGAATATTTTATTTCAAATGTAATTATTATGTAAAGTTAAAAAAGAGTTATATTTGAAAAATGTATTGTTTTATATTAAAAGTCGTGTAAATATAAGTAGAAGAAAATAAAAAGTGATGAAAGTGAAAATGGAGAGAGAGTGTAATGACCGGTTTGGTTTCATTTTCTAGAGCTATTTTCATTTTTTTTAGTGAAAAGTTAGTTAGAAAATATTTTTTTGAAAATGAAGTTGTATTTGGATGTGTTGTTTAAAATTGTAGGTTTATATAGTTGTGAAAATGAGATGTATTTGGTTGTTGAGTGTTTTTGTATTAAAAGTTGTGCAACTTTTGAATTTGAATTGATAATGTGATGTGTAATTGTTTAAAAAAATAATATTATAATTTGAATTTGAATTTATAATCTTTTTGTGGTGAATGTTGTTTGAGAAGTATTGAGAAAATAAAAAAGTAAATATAAGTAATAATATGAGGAATATATATATATATATATATATATATGAAAATGGAGCCTTTTTTAGCATAAATGAAAATGGCGTTAGAAAATAAAAACAAACGGGCCCTAAGAGTTTATCTGAGAGAATATTTTGAAAATAAAAATATTTTTGAAAATACGGAGAAGTTGATGACTCTTTGTTTTCACTTTCAACAGAAAATGAAAATGGGCCCAGAAAACAAAAACAAACGGCCCTTAGGGTAATAAAAAATTCGCCCCTTTTTTTTTGTTTTAATTTTTATGTTTCATGTTCTCATTATACATAATTATGATTTTTATTGGTCGAAGTAAAATTAATGGACCGAGTTGCTCCACAATTACGATTTTGCTCTTTTCAGTTAACTACTTCAACTCTAACAAGACGAGTTAGTTTCGGAATTACTTAAGGGTTCATTTGGTTTTATTTTCATTTCCAATTTTTATTTTTATTATTTTCAAAATATTGAAAAGTAGTTAGTGAAAATGAATTTCTATTAGGATAGATTGTTAGAAAAGTAACAATTATGTTGATTTTAGTAAATTATATGTGGATTGAGGTAGAAATAATAGAATAGACAGAAAAATTATATAAGTTATAAGGGAATGCGCTTTCAAATAATAGAAAATGTGAAAATGAGCTTTGAAAATAAAACTAAACGAGCCCTTAGTTCATTGTGAATTGAATAAATCAACATTGTTATAATTTAAATTTTTAGATATGAATCACTCAACATATCCTAATGCGACGAATATTCTATAATTGCTAATCTCATTATCACATGAAACAAACATATTATTATGATCTTCACTTTTAGATAAGCACAATGTTGTATTATATGTCATTATACCCTTTGATTCTTCAAGGTAAATACATTTACGGGCCGTTTACTTTGTGATATGGGATGTGGAGTAATAGGATGAAATGAAGGATAAACAGTAGGATTAGGATAATTTTATGTTTTTGATTGGATGTTTATTTTGTGGGATAATATGAATGATAAAATTGAATTATTGTATTGATAATGTTTACATAAACATGAATTATAAAATTTGGATAAATTATAAAAGATTAAAATACCCCTAGTTAAAATATTTTTTCTATTTAGCATAAAAAAAAAATAATTCTTCTCCATGTCAATACAACATCCAACTATTTCTTCTTTTTTCTATTTAGCATAAAGGAATTATTTTTTCTCCATTCCAATACAACATCTTTACACAAATTATATATATAATATATATATCGAATTTTCTTTTAATTATTTTAAAATAAATATAATTTTAATATTTAATATTTGTAATTATTTTTAAATTTTTGATTGGCGCCACAACCAGGAATTATTTGAAGTTGCGGCGCCAAATGTGTGATAAAACCATCCCACCTCAAATGTGGAATGACTCATTGCTCAAAAAATCCGCACAGCGGCGCACCGTCATGTTTTTAAAGAGCTTTTATCCTTGAAAGTAAATATAGAATAAGGCAGGATGTGGACTTTTATCCTGTCTCATCCTTCAAAGTAAATGGGCCTTAATATATCCATGTATGCATGATTCTCTAGAAAATTAAAAATTAAAAAGAAAAAAGAAAAAAGAAAAAAAGAAAAACCCTTTTAATTTACTATCAAGAAAGAGAGAGAGAGAGAGAGAGTTAAGAAAGTGATAGGAAGATCTTGATTCTTTACCATGAAGAAAGTGAAAATCTTGCAGACTGCAAAAGACAAATAGAAATAGGAAAGCAAAGAAAGAGAAGTGGTGCATGGTCAACAAAAGTGGAATCCAATAGAAACCTCTACTAAAATTTTTTCCTTGGCTGATTCCTATGTCTTCAACACATGACAGCCTTCTTAAAAGTTAGAAAACAACTTTTTGACAACATCTTATATTATTTGAAGTTTGATTGTGTTCTATTTGACAAGTTGAATTTAAATCCATTTTTCTTGAAGATGCAATATTTTCACCTTTCTGTTTCCTTATTTTAGTAATATTCTCTAATATCTCCAAATTGTTATTGCCCTCTTGGATGTCAAATTACCGGTTTAAATCCCTTGCTTCATGAATATATGACATGTGTATTAAGATTGTGTTTGATTATGTTTTTTGTTTGATTTTACTATATGTTTTGGAAGAATGAATTATTGGAGAATATGAAAGTTATTTTTTGGTATGTTTTTTTATATTTTGGGAGAGACATTTTTTTTTACTATAGCAGTCAAATCAAGTGATTATTTTAATGTTATAATAATAATAAAATATATTATATATATAATATGTATGTACATATTGAAGGACGTGCATTTTAGAGAAAAAATGGAGATATATTTGATTATATTTTCCCAAAACAATGTTGTTCCCGAAAAACATAACCAAACAAAGCCTAAATATTTTGACTGAAAATTAGATATACATGACATAAATACAGTAAATTAAAATAAAAAATGAAATATAAGATCCAAAATGTCAAATTACTTCACCCCATTCTCATACGCCTCAACCTTGTTGCTCATTTTGTTAATCCGAACCCTTGATTTTACTTATGCTGAAGTTGCTCACATGTTTTGATTAGAGTTGAAATCATCTAAGAATTATTATCATACTACTTTATATCTATATGTATATTTGGAAATTTTTTATGAAAGAAAATCTTTGATGATTTCTTAACTATTCCATATGGAACTCGAATTCACCATCAATCTGTTTGGAAAATGAGAGTTTACCACTAAATTACCAAGTGTCCGTTTGGTTTCGTTTTCAAAGTTTCTTTTCATTTTTTCCTAAAACTGAAAACAAAAAAGCTATCAACTTCATATTTTCATGGACATTTTCATTTTTAACACATTTCCCCAAACACATTATTGCATAATCTCTCTATTTTCACTTTTAATTTTCTCCTATTTATATTTGCACAATTTTTAATATAAAAACACTATATTTTTCAAATACAACTCATTTTCAACCTTACATAATCATTACATTTTAAACAAAATCTCCAAACAATATTTTATTTTCAAAAACACATTTATAACTAACTTTTCACTAGAAAATAAAAATTCCTCCAGAATACAAATCCAAACTGCCCCTAACTCTTGCCCTACCCCCACCCCACACCCCACACCACACCTCTCTTTCTCTCTCTCTCTCTCTACACACACACACACACATTTGGCATTCTTGGTTAATTGATTAATGTAAACTTTCATCAAGTTTGGCAGGGTTGAATTGAAATCTCTTGCCGTCCAAGATTCCAAGTAATGACTTAGACTTGACCCTAATGGAGCCTTTTCTTTTTATAACTCTAAGGAAAGACCTTAGTGCCCGTCTATTATGCAACAATATGCGTCCCTAATGCGCTGCAATAATTTCCTGCAGTTGAAATATAACTTATGTTTGGTTCCTTGCTTAAACTAAACCTAGGATTTATCTTTGATTCTTGTTTAATTGCTAAAACTGAGATATACCTTAAACTCATATTAAAATAACAATATGTAAATTATTTACACAAGCACACACATCAAAAGTTTGTTGAGTTTCGAATCTCGAACCTCACACTTACAATCTAGCCAATCATATATAATTCATACACACACTCACGCACATGTATATATATATATATATATGCCTAAGAAATTAGGGCAAATTGTTGCATGGAAAAGCCCTTATTTGGACAACAGACCTTGTTTTCAACGAAGACTTTGCTGCCAAGGGGCCGTATTTTGACCACATCGTAGGGTCCCATTTGGTTTCATTTTCATTTCCATCATTTTTAAAATTTGAAAAATTAATTAATGAAGATAGGTTGAAAATGAATTTGTATTTAAATGAATTGTTAGAAAAATAATAATTATGTTGATTTTAATAAGTTGTAAGTGGAGAAAGATAGAAATAATGGAATAAAGAGAGAAAATATATAGATTATTAAAAGAAGTATATATCTTATATATATCATTGAAAACTGTGTTTTAAAAATAAAAATAAAAATAATATTGAATGAAAATATATAAAAAATAATATGTTCCATTTCTTGACAGTTGCCGAGGAGCACAGAAGGGGCGACATCTCCAATTGACGAGGAAACCTAGAGAAATGAGCAATCGTTCGATAGATTGTACATCAAGGTGGGGAAAACGAGTTGTAAACAAATGGGCTCTAAATGAACAAACCAATTTCCAGTACCAGAAAAGGTCAAACTCCTTCACTCCTTCCTCAAAATTTCTTCAAATTGTGCAGAAACATCATATAGAATAAAATAGAAACATACTAATGCCTGTTGGACACAAATTAGACACAAATATTAAGCGCTCAAGTTGATCCAATTCTATAAATATGTTCAAACTGCCAGTGATTCCAAGTGGAAACCCATTACTTGGTATTTTCAAGAAAAATGCTGTATGGAGGGCTGTTCTGTTCATACGCGGTAACAGCTATCAGCAGTACAGCAAATTTTTTTCCTAAATGGGGATTGGGGAAGCCCCCAGAGACACATTCATTTGACAGACATCAATTAGTCAAAGAATACCATGTGCTTTCTGCCGAGTTCAAGATCCAAGACTGGGGCTCGTCTTCAATTCCCATAATGTCATACTGGAATTAAATATATGTATTCATAGTGATGTTTAACTTATTTGGAACACAACACATGGATGCTTTTTTTATGGAAGTTGGACAAACATGCATCTCTAGCCTATATTCACATCAATGCCTGAGAAGAATCATATCATTAAGACAAATCATAATGTGAAAAATATTTCATTTTTGTTTATATAAAATATTTTTGTCGTATTTTCTATGTCCTTTAGCATATTTATATACATTTTCAAGGATGCATAATTACATAGTGGGAACTAGTAAAACTCACCTCCATGCTGTGATGAAGTCTTAGATCTGGCCAATGAGCTGGCGGTGTTTACAGAAACCTAATTGGAGGAGAGAGCATATTCAAGCAATGGAATTGCATTAGCAAGTATCTGAAAGAAAGATAAGAACATCTGACCAAAAAAGCATATAGGTAATTATAGGATGATGAATTTCTTCATGGATTTCAGCAACCAATACCTATGTCCAACACCTAGAATAGCGTGCATGTACATTTACAACATGCATTGGGCAGTTTCATGGGCATAAATACATATTTAAACATAACCAGGGGAGTTTAATAGGAAAAGAGATGGCAGCACCAGCAAAAATGAGATGACTAGTTGAATCGGCAATCTTTTGCTTTCCATTCATATGACGAGACAAATTGGGCTGCTTCCCTGTGAAAAAACTTTACCCTAGTTAGAATCACTGCACTGCACTTGTCATGTTGCAGTCCGTGTTTCCCAAGCCATAGTGAGACAACATCATATTTCTGAAGCAGCTGGAATTAGCTCAAGTAAGAGATTTCCCAGCCCATTCTCGTTGTCTTCGCTTTTCCTTTGCCTGCATTCTGTTGAATTTCTCCTTTCCTTTTTCCAAAAGAGGGTCGTGCACTACATAGTCATTCGGATCATTACTACGAGACATATTATCCTGCAGAATAATGCAAAAGTTCATGTTATTCATTTAGGGTTTAAAAAAATGTGAAAATGAATAAAAATTTAACATTATGATAACAAACTCAAATTGATGTAAGAAGCTCAGGAAACATATCAAAGGGTCAGACAGGATACATTTCTGTCAGAAAGCAGAAAGTTCACAACTACAGAAGGTGAACTCTTAAAGTACCTTGCCAGGCTCAGGAGCAAACTTTAGTGTAACTCCCATCCAACTTGACAAATCATCATCCTTGCCACCAGCAGGCTCATCATTTGATCCTTTGGGTTTGCTTGAGAAGACTGACTTAAACTTCTCAAGTTTTGCTAGAACCTAGAACCCACATGAATACACCAATAAGTAAATTTATCAAGCCATAGGAAATAGGTTCCATTTGACATCTAGCACATTTACAATGTTGCAGATTATGAATTTGAGTACTTGGAATGAAATAACTGTCCCCTTTTCTGCAATATTTCAAATAGTGAATCCCATTTTAAAAGTAAGTTTTGTTATGCATGGTAACAAATAATATGTGCAGCTTCCATTCCCTGCTCCACAAACCATAAAGAAATATCCTGCCGTTGGGTAGTGGAACATAATAACATCATATACTAGAAGAACAAGATTCTGAAAGATAAACAAAATACCGATATAACAAACAATAACTTAAAGCACACCTCGTCTTCATGTCCTTGACGCCTACGTTTCTTCTGCTTCTGCAGCTGTCTTTCTCGTTCTGCTTCTCCAAGCAACTGTAAATCTGCATCTGCATTAGCCATGCGCTCAGCCCTGGCTTCGGAGCCTATTCCTTTTTTCTTCAGTGACAACTTATCCACTTTTGGCCTTTCATCATGTTTGTCAACATTGGACCTGGTAAGTGCAAAATCAAGATATAGATTGAAATTCCTAAGCCAGACTCTCAAAGAATTGTTTGTGTGTGTGTGTTGGCAGGGCGGGGGATAGTCGATGACCATTGTAAAATAAATCCACATGCCCATGGAGTGAAACAAATTTTTGCTGGGGTTAGTGCTAAAAAGAAAAATAATACTCTAAAACATATAAGGCCACGGTCCGCGTTATATTGATCAGGCATCAAAAGTTAAACAAAAATTCTAGCTAATTATTGAGTTGTGCAAAGATTACCCCCAGGGTATATTGTATAAACATGCCAAAAACTTCCAGTATTGCCAATTCTTTTATTCAGAAGATAACATCACAGTGCATTTTTCTGTCAATTGAATTATGAAACATGAAATTTGTGCCATACTCTGATGAAAACTGACCAAAAAATCTGACTCGCTGGTTTTTTTTGTTTTGGGGGGGGGGGGGGGAACCTGAGTTTAACGTTTTACGTTCGGAAAACTCATTTTTAAATAAAATACTCTGCAACTTCAAGAGAGATATGTAAACCAATGTGGAAGCGACAGATTCCCTATTGAAGACATTTGCTAAAGAAAAGGAAAAAAGTGGGGACTCTCTTAAGTCTATCACTAGTGGTCACTGAAAACCCAATGAAGAATTAGCTCTTTTCATCAACATCGGAATCAAAACATTAGGTGAAAATTTCAAGAGTAAGGGGCCGGCGACAATATGGTACATATACATACTTAAATATATGCACCAATAATGAAACTTTATAACTGCAAACTTCTGTGGAATGCGATCTAATCAAAAGTGCATATACTTGTTCTTCATGACATTAACATTGAAAAAATCTCAAGCAAAAACAATCATACCTTGGTGGAGATGCTGCACGGTTCCCTGAACCTACATGTTCTGCCAAGGCAAAAGATGAGTCTAGATGAATAGAAAGATACATGTCCAGTCACAAAGAAGAAAATATTGAGTAAGGAAAAGAATAAATAACAGACACTTCTGAAGCAGATAACAATTCTGCTACTTTAAAAGGCAAAACAATTTTCAAAAGCTTTTGAGCTGAAAAATTGACAAGTAGGAAGGGAGGAGTCAATGTTCTATATTGTAATTTAATTAATTAATTAATTTTTTTGAGAGAGAGTGTGTGTGTGCGCGGGCATGCGCTCTTCAGGATGGGAGAGAACCCTCACACAGACCAACAACACCTTCCCCTCAACCCTTCTAAGAAAAATTTACTGGACAATGAACTGATGAAGCATCTCTGCTCATATTATTGTACAGAGGATGAAAGAAAGAGAACATATCAAATTCTACAAATTTTTGGCTCACCATCAGGCAACTCTTTCTTAGTCGGCAAGTCTCCAAGCTCCTTTCTTCTTCTTAGTATCTGCTGGCGCATTCGTGCATCAAATCTAGACTCATCTTCATCACTATCATCAAGAGATTCAGAAAATCCAGCTCCTAATTCTTTTTGGTGTTCTCTTTTCGAGCTTAGAGCTTCTCTCACAATTGACTGCGCCTCCTTTGTTTTTTGACCTTCAGATGAGTTCTGCATAAATAAGTTGCATTAGATGTGCCTTACAAAAAGTTAATTTTATATTCAAGAAAATTTTCTTGAGAACTTGAGTCTTTTGATGCATATCAAGAATATGCCCCCAGAAAACATGAGGCTTCCAACATATGAATCGAAGAAGAAGAGAACAGACAAACAAATTAATAACTATGAATCAGTAAAGTAGTGCGAACTACAAGACATAAACTGCATTATAGTTGGATGCTTTGCAGTTTAGGACAATGTTCTAAATGAATCAAGTAGATTTATATTGGTGCGTCTTTTACATTCACTTTCCTCATCTCCAGTCCTCATATTTTTTTAACACCCAGATCCCAATCTGATGCAGGAAGCCAAGTCAAGTAATACCAAATAACAATAATTTACCAACAATTCCACATCATTACCAAATCATTCTCAGGGCCCCCCTTCAGGAGGCGGGGATCATTCAGAACATCGTGACTACTTCTTATTCTAGTACTGGCAGCTGCGAGTTCTTTGTCCTCTTCTTCAGCTTCTTCTCCAAATGAAAGCAAGTTCAACTTTCTGTACAACAATTCAAAAGAAACCATGATCCTACTATTTTGAAGGGGAAAAGAGTATGACAGCAATACTGCGTTCCACATCAAACTGCATGGACAAGATACCTACTTGGTAACCTTCTGCTTTGGTTCTTTCTTTTCAGGTGATGGTAAAGACTTTGCACGGATTGTCCTAGGGACAATGTCATCAAATGGATTCCATAACACCTAAACAACAGTTTCAAGAAGAAAATTATACAATGAAATCTATAGGCACAGGGCTGCATAACGAAATAAAATAAATTTCTAAGGCCTATCGGCATTAACCGAGTCATACATGCATATACATACATCTACAGTTATTTATGCATATACATACATCTACTTTTTTCCCATTCACTACCATCAACATAAAATGACCTACTAACACTAGCATAAGCACATAAACTCTTAATACTATAGGAAAAGATAAATTCCACAGGAGACTCTGAGGGTCTAAATTTTGCATAACGGCTGAGCTGCATGAATCAAGTCAATAAAATGTTTGGATTGTTAGATGCTCCAGATAATACAACTGGAGATCAACAGACTGTAAGTATTCACAGATACAAGACTCCAGGACAAGAATAAACTAATACCTCAACTGAAAGTATTTTAGGAAGTGGGTCCATTGGCCTATCATCTTTATCAGTCTCTACTTCTCCTAACTGTAGGAGATTAAATATTGAATCTCCAGTTACCTGTGGAAAAAAAAATTAGGCCACTGTCAACTTCAAGACTGCAAGTCATGGAATCTAGAGATAAACATTATATATTAGGATATAATTACTTTTCCAAATATTGTGTGCTTCTTGTCAAGCCAGTCACAACGATCCAAGGTTATGAAGAACTGGCTGCCATTTGAATTAGGTGTGCTAGCACCAGCACAAGCAACCAAACCCCTGTGCTTAAATCTTAGACGAGAATGAAATTCGTCCGGAAAACCACCACCATATATACTCTCACCACCTGTATGTATAAAACCAATGAATTTATCAATAAAAAATATAAGGTAACAGAACCATGAGTTGGATTTAAGGATCACAAACCAGTCGACAGTCAATAATAACAATTCCCAATTATCATGATTTTCATATCGTGTCTTGATAAAGGAAATTTATCAAATATAACAATAATAAGGGGGAGAAAACTAAATTTAGGCATTTAGCCTAAAGTAATCATAGGACTTTCAGCAGAAAATAGTTTAATTAACCAATGGAAACCCCAAAGCTAGCATTTCCACAGTGAAATAACCTAAAGCAACATGACTGAGTTACGAATGCAGTAAATGATTCAAAAATGATCAATGAAACTCAACCAACCAGTTCACGCCATTCAATTCCATAAATAACTAACAGTTAAACGATAAAGTTACAGCATACAAACTCCAAACTTCATCATGCCACCCTTTATCTATTTGAAAAAAGTGAACATTCAAATAATTCCCTAGACGCCTATCCTTATTTCAATGACCAAGTTTTCTTTAATACAAAACCAAAGATGAAGCCCCATGTACACAAAGAAATACATTAAGTAATTTCATAACGCAATAAATTCATACAAAATGCTCATCAAATACTGTTAACTTCAAGTTAATAGTCTCAATTTCTGCAATTTTCCATTACTCTCTTTCCCTTCCCAAACCAAACAAAATCAACACTTCAGCGCAGAAATGCACACAAACAGCTCGTGCACATAGAAGTACAGGTGCTAAGATAAGGGCTTGAAATTTCATAACAATATATTGAAATGAGAGTACCTTCTCCAGTGCCGGTGGGATCACCCCCTTGAACGAGAAACGACTTAATGACGCGGTGGAAAACGGTGCCGTCGTAGTAACCTTCGAGGCACAGCTGCACGAAGTTGCGGACGGCCTTCGGCGCCTCCTTTGGCCACAGCTCAATGTCCACTGGACCGTATGATGTCGTCAATATCACCTTCCCCTTCGTCGGCGGCTCCAATACATACACCGTCGACATTTTCAATTAACTCTCAACTGAATAATTATGGCAAAGAATTCGTCGATTACTGTCAGGATTATACGTGTTGTGAATTTGTGATCCAATGATAAGTCTCGGTAGTTTTAGGGTTCAATTAGGGGAGGTTTTGAAGTGAAAATTTTGGTACGAAACGACGACGGTTAAGGAACATATAATGGGATCCCTTGTTGGTAAAATTGGGAAAATATTTTTTTTTCCTGTGTGTGGTAAGCCTCAATTAATTAATTTTGATGGTGTTATGATGAATTTATAGTATAATTTAAAAAGTTTGTAAGATGTTATGAAATTTTAATAATTTTTTAAAAATAAAAATATAAATTTTTTTATTTTTTTAAATTGATTTTTTTTCTATCAATAATTTAAAACTGGTTCAAAATCTTGATACCAAACAAAATATTTCTAATGGGATTTATGGCTCTCTAGCCCTCTTTCAATTAAAAGTAGGAAATCACAATTAATTACTTAATTTTGATTTTTTTTTTTTTTTACTCGACTACCTATCTTACTTTTGAAAGAAAAGATTCAATAATCCTTGTAATCCAATATAATCAGTCTCCCCTATTATGTGGGAGGTTTCGAGTATAAATCCAAATGAGTTTCTTTGTGCATCTTATGCGTATCTGGTTGTGCAATTTGTACTTTTATTTACTTGAGTTGATAATTAAATATTATCAACTTGTTGTAAGGATATTTTTTGTCATTTGTAATATTCTCAGAAAAAAAAAAAGATTCAATAAATAAGAACTACCGATGATTAGGAGTGTAAACGGATATTAAACGAACCGAATACACTATTTTCATATTCATATCCGTTTAACTTTTCAAATAATCGGATACGGATATTTAAAAATGATATCGAAATTCGTATCCGTTGGATATCGGTCGAATTCGAATATATCCGTATTCAATTAAAATTATTTAGATGTATTCTATTTGATTAAACTTATCCATATTCAAATTATTTTTTTAATATTTATACTTGATGATAATATTTAGATATCTATTTACGAATATCCAAATACGTGAATTTATGAACTTATAATTAATACATATTTTAATTAATAGAAAGAACTATGCAATTTCATTAAAAAGAAAGCAATCAAACAAATAACATAATTTTTAATTAATAATTGACTTTATAATTAATTATTATTACTAATTAATATTAATAATAGCATTTAAGTATATTAATTATAAAGTCAACCAACAAGAATTATATTAATTAACTTTATTCTTTAATTTTTTTTTTTATATTATAATAATTTTTAAATTTTTTCAAATAGATTTAGTCAAATAAAGTCTATTGAATTTTAACATATTAATTAACTTTTCTCAACCCAAAAATTCAGGGAGCCCACCATGAAAAAACATGGTTCATTAATACGGTCAAAGAGAGTGAATGGACGGAAAAGCATCCCAAAAATAGCATGCATCAAGAAGTCAATGTCGGTTATGTCAGTTAAAGTGAGAGGGAGATATCTTAGTGTCCCTTCTTGATTTTCATCTTTTTCCATCGGAAAACTCGTGGAAAGGAAGAAAGAAAGTGGTGGTTACGATGGCAATGGCGGTGGAAATGCTGCTGCACTAGTGGTATTAACCTCATTGCACCACCACATTCGACGAGGACGACGAAACATTCGAATACAGATCATTTTCTGAAAATGTTACACCAAATTCTCGACAACAATCCCATTGTTGTAGCTGTAGAGAAGGATAAAAATAGCACATTTGCTGTTAGATGGGCCATCGAACACCTCATACAAAACCAAGTTCTTGTTTTGATCCACATCAGGACTAAAAGTAGGTGTTCTTCCATTGTCTAATGTTTTGTTCCTGCTTTTTTGTCTGTGCTTTATCCGGATGTAATTGCAGGCGGAGGGAATGGCGGTGCTGTGGAGGCAAACGGTGGATGGATGGACGAAATTTTCACACCTCTCCGTACATGTTGTGCACGTAGAGGGGTGAGTGGAAGATTTTTCTCTATAGGAATCACAATACATTTGGCTGAAACTATGTATTTTTCGATCTGGATTGCAGATAATGGCGCAGGAAGTTATCTTGGAAGGTGTAGATGTACATACTGGACTTTTAGACTACATCAACACGCACCAGATAACCAATATTGTTCTTGGCGCCTCATCAAGGAGTGCCTTAACAAGGTACAGGACATCTCTGTGTGTGTTGAGTTGATGCCTTAAAATCCTGACGGGACGACTGGCTTGTGCAGGAAGTTTTGGACCTATGATGTGCCAACGTTGATAAACAAAGCGGCTCCAGATTTTTGTTCTGTGTATGTGATTTCAAAAGGCAAGGTGCAATCAATACGTCCTGCAGCACAAGCAGCAGCAGCCAGTTTGAAGCCGTCTGCTCATAGGTTGCCATCCTCGGCAAGGGGGGACAGGAGGTCGGCTGACAATCAGAATGACATTTTCAGTAGATGGTTTTTTTCTCCTGGTGATAGTCCTGCAGTTCCCAAGAGAAGGGCTAGAAATTCATCCAATCACTATTCTGTGGATGACGATTCGACGGATATAACTAGAGTGCAAAATTTAGATATTACTATTGTGGGAGAAAGAGCTGAAACTGAGGGGAATGCCTTGTCTTCAGTAAGTATTGCTTTTTGTGGTTGATATAGTTTTATAGGAGAACTTACTAGAGCTGTTCTTGAAATGGCAGAATGAAGTTCTAAGACTAAAGCAAGAAGTGAAGCAAGCCATGGATATGTACAACACAGCTTGCAAACAAGCAGTTTCAGCCCAACACAGGGTAGAAAATTTTGATTTTGATGCTTGAAACTTTACATGAGAATGTTGAGAGATTTAAGACATTTTTAAGTTTTGTTTACTAATTTTCAGATAGGTGAACTCCAACAACAAATGAAGATGGATGAAACAAACAGATTTGAGCAGGCCCGGCTTACTGAAGAGGCGGCCCTTGCGCTTGTAGAGATGGAGAAAGCAAAATGCAGAGCAGCCATTGAAGCAGCAGAGAAGGCGCAGAAAATAGCCGAGAAGGAAACACAGAGAAGACTGTATGCAGAGCAGAAAGCCAAGAGAGAAGCTGAAGAAAAAAATCGAGCCCTGGATGTATTGTCCAACAACGACGTCCGCTATAGAAAATACACCATAGAGGAGATTCAGGCAGCCACGAATAAATTCTCGAGTTCAATGAAAATTGGAGAAGGCGGTTATGGGCCTGTCTTTAAAGGCAAACTTGATCACACCCCAGTTGCTATCAAAGTACTCAGATCAGATGTTGCACAGGGGAGAAAACAATTCCAACAAGAGGTATAAATTATATATATTTGCATGATATTCAAAAGTTTTAAGTCCCACTTGGTCGTTTCCATCTTAAATCCTTGTTCTGTCCTTGAATCCAGGTTGAAGTCCTGAGCTGCATAAGACATCCAAACATGGTCCTCTTAATGGGAGCTTGTCCTGAATATGGATGCTTGGTTTACGAATTCATGGACAACGGAAGCCTAGAGGACCGTTTGTTTCGCAAAGGCAACACCCCTCCAATTCCATGGGGGATCCGTTTCAAGCTTGCAGCTGATATAGCAACAGGGCTTTTGTTCCTCCACCAGACCAAACCCGAGCCCCTTGTGCACCGGGACTTAAAGCCAGCCAACATTCTATTAGACCATCATTACACGTGCAAGATCAGCGATGTAGGTTTAGCTCGCTTAGTTCCACCTTCGGTTGCAGATAGTGTAACTCAGTACCACATGACATCAGCTGCAGGCACATTTTGTTACATAGATCCTGAGTATCAGCAAACAGGAAAGCTAGGGACTAAATCTGATATATACTCACTAGGGGTGATGCTGCTACAAGTTATCACCGCTAGGCCTCCAATGGGCCTCACACATCATGTCGAGAGGGCCATTGAGAAAGGGACGTTTGCTGATTTGCTCGATCCAACTGTGCCCGATTGGCCTGTTGAAGAAGCCCTCAGCTTCGCGAAATTGGCCCTGAAATGTGCTCAGCTGAGAAAGAAAGACAGGCCTGATCTTGGTCAAGAAATATTACCAGAGCTTAACAGGCTAAAAGAACTTGGATTGCAACATGGGTCAGGCCACTGGCAGACTCCTCATAGACCAACTCCACATGAAAATTTCTCCTAGGTGATAATATGCATGAAGTTCAATTGACCACTTTGTCTGGTCTTTTCATCTTCATAACTTGTGCTTTCTTTTTCTTCTCACAGATTGTTTTTCATAACGGAATGGTCAGGATGCTAGAGTTGGATAAAGACTTAAGCATGTGAACCCCTTTTCAAATCAAAATGAAGTGCAGGCAAAGAGCTGGAGATCTTGAAGTTTACCGCGAAACAACTCAAAACAAATTAATGGAACATATGTATATACAAAATGAACCAAATTCCAAAAGGGCTGTAATTCATTGTGCTTAACAGGCTTTTGTTGACTATAGGGCAAGTACAAATTAGTGAGGGTTATTTTCAGTTTCAACCTCAATACGGCTCGTCTCATTCTGTATATTTGTTCATCCCTTCTATGGTCGAATTATTCGTCCAAAACTTAGTACTTTGTGATTAAGATGATGTTGCTATACATTCTTGCAGTCCTGTTAATTACAAGACAACATAAGAATCATTTTTATCATTATTAACTATCAAATTCTTAGGACAGGCAAAGAATGTCTTGTTTATTGAAGCAGCTCAGATTTCCTGATATCTGATATGCAAGAAAAGAGCTCCCTCAATCAGAATCTGCAGAGTGGATGATGAAATTCTTTTCTTGGGATTAGAGACCAAAAAGGGGTGATTCCAAAGTCCAAAAGAAAAGCATATCCAAAGGAGAAAAGCAAAAAGTGTGGAACAAAGTTTGGTGGAATTGGTGCCAACAAATCTGGATTGTGTCAATAGAAAAAAAGCACCATAAAAAGTTGGAAATGCCACTGCCAATTGCATTCCACTTTGGATTCTCTTTTAAACTTTAGGACATTGAGGATAACATCTTATCCCCCAAATCTGGATTTTAAAGAACTAATAACCATTATCAATGCGTAATTAAGGATAATGATATGGGCTGCAAATGGATTAGTATTTTCAGACAGTTACATGAAAAAGTTTCTTCAATCAGCACAGAACAGTTCTCAGACTTATCTACCTTCTAGCAAAGGTTAAATTTCTACGGACAGCCATGTTCGTCTAGAAACTCACACGTTAACACTATTGTCTTGACAATAACTCTCTTATTCACAATATGAAATATTATTATCTAAATCAAACTTTTTAGAGTACTTTAATGAAAGGGGAAAGAATTGTTTGATCTGTTTTAACTGCACTCCTGAGTGTTATATGATAAAGGGCTGGCCCCTCATTCTAGATTCTATTCTAGGCATTGTTTCTCTATAAATACACACTCCACACAAGCATCATAAGCTAATAATCAGTCACAAGTACACATCAAGTCCAAAACCAAATGAAATCTTCAAGAGTACTTCTTGCTTTCATGACTAGAAAAAGTTGGATCATTCTTCTTTTGATCTTGTTTCCAACTTCAAAATCCGAAGGCCAAAAGGACACACAGCCAACAGGTATGCTATGCGTTAGCGACTGTGATACGTGCCCTGTCGTATGCTCTCCAGCACCTTCTACTCCAAAGCCGCCTCCACAACCACCAGCAGCCCACCACCACTCACCGCCAGAACCACCAGCTCATCCACCACCGTCGGCAAATGGGGCCGTTCCTCCACCTCCAGCACTTTATGTGTACAGTCCAGGCACCATGCAGCAGAACTTTTCTTATCCATACTATTATTTCTACTCATCCAAAGCTACTTGTTCCCTTCCTCTTCATCAGGGATTCTTTCTTTTTGCATTGTCCATGTTCTTCCAAGTTCTGTATGCTTGTAGGTGAAAGAATAATTGGGAATGGGATAATTTCCTTGCCTTTTTTCTATGGAAAATAAGAGCCACTTTCTGATCCTGGACTGTCTAGTTTGTAATCTGATTTCATTGTAACTCTGTCTTCATATAGAAAATGACAAGTCTTGGTTTGTTATTTGATTTCTTTGAATAAAATCCTTGTGGGTTTCAGGCCATTCTTTCCCCGAGAAGATAGTTGCTAAACTGTATTAATCTCATTTCTCAGACAGCTTGAATTTGTGTGTCTGAAATGGAGACAATGTTAAAAGTATGAGGATGTTTGTGATATAATTGAGACATGAGTGACTGAAGTACAAACTTTGAGAAACTTGAGGGACCAAGTAATTATTTAACATTAATTTGCAGGTAAAATGTCAATTTGAATAGAAATTTGGTAAATTCTATTTTTTTTTGAAGGAAGCACATTAAAATATAATTATTGATTTAATACAAGAGCTTTACAAATACATCTGCCTTTAAAGTCCTTGTCTAAAGATAAGGGTCATACATTTTTAGTACGGAAATGAGCACAACTATTAAAAGTATGTCTAAAATGGATAAAATAAAAAGAATTTGTATATTCTAGAAGATTCCGTATATCTAAAAAATTGTACTTAATTTTTAAATTGATCAAAAAAATAAAGTATATATTATGACCTTGCTGAAGAGATTTAAAGATGATATCTTAAAAGAAAAAAATCAAATCAAATTAATAAAGAGTACCGTACCATAAACTTTCTTGCTATGAACAAATTTTGTAAGTTCTTTTAATAAAACTAATCCTATCGACACACACACACACACACACACACACACATATATATATATGTATATATATTTTGAAGAATTAATAAAAGTGAAAATTCACAGTCTTTCAATGAAGATGAAGTACTACATCAAAAGAATAATGGTGATAATTTACTAATCATAAATTCTAAAACCTTATATAAATACCTCAAAAATCGATTCTTTCTTTGTTAAAAAGACTAATTTGGATTTGATAAAAACATAGAGATTATATATTTTTAGTGATCATGATTTATATTATAAGTTTTTTGGGTGAAAATTAGGATGACATTGAAGAATACACGAATTTGAGTTTAATGCAATGAAAACACACAATCCACTAATATTGGACTCAAGCATGCATGAATCAATAAAATATATTTAACAAAAATAATGTGTGGTTACATATTAAATAATAAATGAGATTTTATTTAATTTTTTTCTTTAATGACAATAATTGAACATACCCTCCATTTAAAAAAAAAAAATTTGTTTTTTTCCCCAAGACAAGTTTGTTAACTAAACACAGCACAATAGTTGAGGGGCCGAAATACAATATCACAAACCTCAAGGGGGCATATATGCTTTCTTTGAAAAATTTGAAATTCTACCCTATAATCTTAAAAATATCATACAGGCCCAGAGGAAAAATCTCGTTAAAATCAGATCAAAACCCACTTCCAGATCTCTGGCAGAGATCGATCAAACTCTGGGCTTGAAAAATGACGGCAATGGCGTCGCCAGAATCTCCGGCCAACGACGACGTATCTACGGATATGTCGAATCTTCTCCCTCTTGCCTCCGCTGCGCAGCAGCCCTACGTCTCCGAACTCCTCTCGTTCACTCTCGATCGCCTCCATAAGGTATTCTTACAGTCCCGTATTGCTTAATTACATGTCTGGGTTTTGAATTCGAGGTAATGTGTGGGTGTTTTTTTGGATAAGGAACCGGAATTGCTAAGAGTAGATGCGGAGAGAATACAGCGGCAGATGCAGGAGGTGGCGGTTGGCAATTACCGTGCATTCATTGCAGCGGCGGATGCCTTGCTCGAGATCCGAGAGGAGGTTTCTTCTATTGACAAGCATCTCGAGTCTCTGGTAAATTTGATTCGATTACGACCTTTTATTTTTATTTGAAT
This sequence comes from Jacaranda mimosifolia, assembly GCA_018894105.1. Classification (NCBI taxonomy): domain Eukaryota; kingdom Viridiplantae; phylum Streptophyta; class Magnoliopsida; order Lamiales; family Bignoniaceae; genus Jacaranda; species Jacaranda mimosifolia. The sequence goes on from CM032127.1 coordinate 1,398,093, forward strand.
TTGGTTTAACTTGATGTAATTATTGAGCTGGTAGTGAAATCTATGAATTGTTAATTTTAAGCTGCTTCGATGCAAATAATAGGAATTGAGAGTGAAAATTAATAGAAAAACTAAATTACCATATTGTAATTTGTGAATTTGACGGTTCAATATCTCTGTTACTGAGGAAAGAAAAATTGGAGTTCCTAGTGAGTTTGGGAGGGCAAAATTATTTTAGCTCTGTCCTTCTCTTCAACAATGCTCTGAACGTCGGGAATTCTTGGACTGCAAATTGATCTAAGCTTTCAACCAAGTTTTCCCGGTTGTTTAAACCTTGAATCTCTCTCCAAGCACTGGCCAGCTTGGAGGCCATTGATTTGGTACTAGACCTAACTGTCCAGGACTTGGCCAAACTGCTTGTTGAATCTACTTCAATCCCAGATTGTGGCTGGTGATTACTATGAGACAAAGAAGTAGTGGATGGAAATGGATTTGATTTGAGCATAGGCAAGCTGTCTTGACTTAAAGAACATGGCAGTGGGATACTGTTTTCTGGAGTGAGACGAAATTTGGATGAATACACAAGTTTGCATACGAAGAAATGTTTGGTACTGTGGCAAACTGCCTGTCTTTGTAACCTTATGAAACTAATAGGGATTAGTTCTGAGGCTAGAATCTCGATGATAGTGTCATACAATAGTAATGGGTATAACCATAGTTTCTATTTGCTTCTTCATCGGGCTTGGGTCCTCAAATGAGACAATATAAACTCATGAAGGTTCATGCTTTTTGCAGATAGCTGAAATTCCAAAGCTAACATCTGGCTGCGCTGAATTTGTCGATTCGGCTGAACATATTTTGGAGAAAAGGAAGATGAACCAAACATTACTAGCAAATCATAGTACTTTGCTTGATTTGCTCGAAATTCCTCAACTCATGGACACGTATATCCCCAACCTTATCTGTCTACTTCTTTAATTATCTGTCAATTGATGTTTTCTTTTAAATATAACTTAAAGTTTCTCAAAGAATGATTAGATGGCATATTAATCCAGATGCGTGAGGAATGGAAATTATGATGAAGCTCTTGACTTAGAGGCATTTGTTGCAAAGCTTACTACGATGCACCCAAAGTGAGTTTCCTCTATGATTCCCTTAGCAGCATGCAATCTTTTTGATCTCTGAACTTGCTTGATGCATTTATTGAAGCACTATTTTCTGTTTTCTCTTTCAAAAAAGAATTCCTGTGATTCAGGCTCTAGCTGCAGAAGTTCGACAGACCACCCAGTCTCTTCTTTCTCAGCTTCTCCAGAAACTTAGATCTAATATTCAGGTACCGGGTCTTGTTTCAAATTAAGCATGTAAATGAATTGTAAAATAATTAAAATACAATCATGGACTCTAATAATGTGACTAGACACTGTTCATCATTTTCTTGCAGTTGCCAGAATGCCTCCGCATAATTGGATATTTACGTCGAATAGGAGTTTTCAGTGAGTATGAAATGCGCCTACAGGTAGCCTTATTAAAATTTCGTGCCTTATTATGTGAATGGATTTTTCACCTTATCTTGGTGTTCATAGTCCTGTCGCTACATTTTTTAAGGTATAAATTTCTGATCAATGATGCTTGTCTGGTGTTCACAGTTTTTAAGATGCCGTGAAGCCTGGCTTATTGGAATACTTGATGATTTGGACCAGAGAAATCCTTATGAATATTTAAAAGGGATGGTAAATTGTCACAGAACGCATCTTTTTGATGTTGTTAACCAATATCGAGCCATATTTGCTGATGACACATCTGGGAGTGAAGAAAATTATGATGGTGGCCTTCTCTTTGACTGGGCCATGCATCAGATTACTTTGCACCTCAAGAGTCTTAAAGTCATGCTTCCAAAAATAAGTGAGGGTGGTTCCTTGTCAAATATTCTGGATCAATGCATGGTGAGAGTCAGTTATTTTTCTTGTTCTCCCGGCTCCCCCCACCCCCAAAAAAAGAAGGAACAAAAAAATAAAAAAAAATCCCACTCCCTGGAACCAAAAAAATATACTAATAAAAAAAGCAAATAATAATAATAATAATAATAATAATAATAATAATAATAATTAAAGAATGGAATAAAAAGCAAAAAGTTTAAAGACAAAAGGCTGGGACAGTATATTTCTTTCTCTTCATTTTCTGAAATTTCTTGGTGGAGGTGATACTCCAGTCTTTTTGTTGCTTTTGTGCTTATTGTGTTGTTTAATATTTGTTTTCATATTGACAAATAGATTTGGAAATCTAAAATTTTGTGATGTTCTTTTCTCTGATTGGGGTGTACAGTATTGTGCTATGAGCCTTGGATGGGTTGGTTTGGATTTCCGTGGCCTGCTTCCCCCTCTTTTTGAAGAGTATGTGTCTATCAGCTATTTAGATATCTCTTACAGATTTTTGGCATTTGGCAAGCTCACATTCTTGACATGTTTGTTTTCACAGAGCAGTGCTTAATTTATTCTCAAAGAATATGAGCACAGCTGTTGAAAATTTTCAGGTATGGTTTCCAGTAGTAACTAATGGCATGCTTTGCATTTTACAATTTCTTCCTGCTTTTCTGTAAGGCATGCGATTTGAATCTCGATGATCTTTCACAGCAAGAAATTATTCATTCTCGGCTGAAGATTTATGACACATGTTTTGATTAACCCAGTTAGTCTTGGATTCTCATCGTTGGGTCGCATTGCCAGCAGTTGGCTTCCCTGCCAATGGTCTGGGTGAAGAAAGTCAGGATGATGTTGCACCTCCTTCAAATCTTATGGAACATCCACCTCTTGCTGTTTTTATCAATGGTAAACTTGGAATTGCATTTGCCTGTTTGCTGTGTTTAAATCAGACACTTCCTAAATGTTGTTGTTTGATCTAAGAAGTGATAATAATTTAGTGTTTCTTCCATTTTCATCTCTGGTGGTTTCAGGTGTATCTGCAGCAATGAATGAGCTGCGTCCTTGTGCCCCATTAAGTTTAAAAAATGTGCTTGCTCAAGAATTAGTAAAGTCTTTGCTCGCTGTTTCTGATTCTCTACTGAGATACAACACAAGTAGGATGCTCAGAGACAGCGAGTCTGTACTTTTCCTTAAACTTTGCCTGGCATTTGTTGAGGTGAGTTTCTTTACAAATCTTTAGTTTTAGTTTCGATGTTGGCTTTGTTCTTCAAACAAGGATCTGCACTTTGTTCATTCCGTGCAGGTTGCCTTCCCACATTGCGCTACTTGCTTTGGTCGTTGTTACCCTGGTGGAGCTGCTCTGATCACAGATGCCAAGAATTTATTTGATGGAATTAGCCGACTACTAGCAACCTCACCCTCAAGAGAACTACCAAAACCTGTTAATAATGCAGAGGCCAAGAATGTATCAGAAAACGGTAATCATCCTGTGGCTGAAAATGGGGTCCTTCATAGCATTGAACGAACTGCGAGTTCCAACCTAGAGGAGGAAGAACAGAATAGTGTTAGTTCACAAAGGGAAGAGAAGACAGCAACAAGTGAAGATACTCAAAGATCATCAGTGTTGTGAAATAATCCTCAGATACCGGCCTCCATACTCTTCGGTTTGTAATTATAACATCCCAAAGCACACTTCTTTTATTTCTTCTTACATTAATTCCATGTAAGCTCTGAGAGGGGATTCTTCCATAGTAGTGAGGGATTGGATTCAAAAGGAATGCTTGGAAGTGAAAATGAAAAGGTTGACCATGATGTATTGCATTAAGGCGATTCTTTTTGTACGTAGGTTGTTAGACAACTATTTCCAGAGGAGGTGTTGTAATAATTTTGGTCTTATAGTGAAACTTACAGAAATATGATTTATGTTCATTCTTGTGTTCCAAATTTATAAATGGTTTGGTCTTCTACATGATATTCATTCAAATATATGATTCCTTTGAGTTACCAATAATTATGAACATTTTACTGACAAATGTTATTGAATAGTGCTATAAAATTTAGTTGTAAGAGGATTTATTTAATTTAGATATCTATGCAATTTTTTTTCTTTATACACATGCACATCAGGAGTTTATTAGGTACGAACTCTTGACCTCCCACATTATGTGGAATACTTATGTCGTTAGGCTACATGCCACTCGACATTTAGATATCTATACTTATGTACACTTTGTTTTAATTTTTTATTTATTGTCCAATTGTAATAAGAATTCGGCTCTCTTGTGGGGCATCATTCTCCTTTTATCCTTTAGTTTAGTCTTTCTATGGTCCTTGGTATGATTTAACCATCACGCTTTTTAGGTTTACGAGATGGATTTGATTGGATCTACTAAGTTTTTCTATAATTTATTTACTTTGACGCGTCGACTAAACAGTTCATTGTTGTAGATATAAAAAGAGACTCCAATTCAATTCGAATTTCCTACTCAAGTGATGTGATTTTGTCTTACCAGACCACAAGAAAACAGAACAGTCAACATAAAGGATGTTCATGATAGATTGAAGCATGAGCTATACTCGTCTTATGACATAGAACTATTCTTATTTTATGACGAAGAGCTTCAATAGATTCAGTAAGTGGTTTGAGCCTTTTATACTGTACTATTCATACGGGGGGTTTGAAACACTTCCCCCCAAAAATTAACTAACACAATTAGTTGGAAGAGAATTATGATCATGCTCAAATTCCATAAAGAATCTATTTTTTCCCTTTCCTTTAATGAATTCTTTGACCTTGTTTTTTTGAATTTTATAATTGGTCCATTGTATTTTTGTAACATTTTAAACAAAATAATGTTTAGGACTTGTTTATTTATAAATTGCTAAAATATATTCTAAATCTCAAAATACAAACAAACAACCCATCACAGTCTTCAATCTCACTATCCAACATTCACCCAAAAAGGTCTAAAATACAAACAAATATCCCATCACATTCTCCAATTCCAATATCCAAAATACACCCAAAATACCCTCACAATTCATTTTCTATCCATTCCTCAATATTTAACCCACTCATTTTTTGTCCCCCCTACGGCCCTATCCAACCTATACATACACATATATAAATAATTTTAAATTATCAATTTCACCCTACTAATCCAACAAAAAAGTTATTGATTTGACATTTTATCTCATCTCAAAACACAAATAAACAAACAATTTTCTAATAATTTATTTTCCATCTACCATCCAAAGCGCAAAAAAACAACCGAACATGGGCAAAAACTTTGAGCTGGGGGCGCAAAGTTACTGTTCACTACGCGCCAGGGCGCACGACGCGTGTTTTCATGCCTTTTTCGCCCATGTTCACTCCTTGGCGCACCTTGCCTCGCGCCCCGACGCGCGGCATCCTTCCAACACGTACCGAGGTGTGTTTTCGAGCCCATTTCGACTGCCTTGCTCTGTTTCACTCCATTTTTTTTGTTTCTTGTTAATTTTACCTCAAATTTCAAGGCGCACATTTCTCAATCCCACTTTTCCAAAAATTATTTTGTCAAAATATTTTGACAAAATGGTTCAATTCATAAACAAACAAGCCCTTAATAACTCTGAGATTCTTATTAGAAAGGGGGAAAAAGGAGAAAATTAAAACGAGACAGATACTATAAAAGAACCTCCTATAAGGGTTTATAACTTTTAAATTGCACCTTCCCCAGCCAGCAGGGTTATAAATCCTTCGAACAGTTCCTCTCCAATAGGTTGCCTTCAATTTCCTCAAGTTCCACCTAAAGTCGTAACCTAGCAACAGCATTCTAATCAGCTCCAAATTTTTAAGTACCTAAGGGGAAGAGCATAAATTTGTTCATCAACCAAAGTCGGACCGTTGGTTTATTTGAGCAAAATCTGTTGGATTCCTGTTTCTTTGTTAATTGGCCAGAAAGGTTAGCTTTCAATCTTCTTCCTTCCTGTTTCTGGTAGATTTGTTTTGCTTTTTTACTTGTTAGATATTCGAACATAATACATGTGTGTTTATATATATATATATATATATATATCTTGAATATCGAATTGCTTGATTCTTGCATTTATGCAATGGAATTTTATATTCTTAAACATTGGGTGGCGGAATTCTTGAAATTTATGCGGTGTAATTTGCCAAAGTTTGTAACTTTTAGTTTAGGTCAAGTATTTGCCTTTGGTAAATTCTTTGATTCAGAAAGTTGAATTTGGATCAGTGCTTATGTGGAGGTTTTCAGTTTTTCAACCGCGCCAATGTTGAATATTGCATCAACTAATTCTTGAATTTCATTTAATAATAACTTGGAACTTCACCAAAGGTTGCAACTTTTTTCTTTATGTCAAGAATTTATGGACCCTTCTATTTCCTTTATTTTTTGCTTTATTATTTTATCCAATTCTGTTTTCTAGGAAAGGTTTGGTACTATGGCATCCACATCCGATACACAGATAAGTTCACAAGAAAATCAACAACCACAACAGCCAAAGATACAAATTTATTCACCCAGCAATGATGAAGTACCGGCCTTCTGGAGAGGTTCATTTCTCTAAAGCTTCTTTTCTCTTTTGCTTTGAAGTTGCCTCCTGTTAGTTGAAATGCAAGTTTTCATATGCTAAATCAGTACTTCTGTTGGCAGAGAAGTATGAAAAAGATGCAAAGAAGTACTGGGATATCTTTTATAAGCGCCATCAGGACAAGGTTAGTTTATTTATGATTTCCGGACAGTTCCATGAGCTGAAGTATGGTAATTGAGTTTGAGGCTACAGAATGTATGAGTCTTGTTCATATTTTAGATCAACATGAGGTTTATAAGGATTGAAAAGATATTTTATTTCATTAAGTTGCTGTTTGGGTTCTGCTAATGCATATTATTTCTGGGGATTTAGAGGACAGGACCTTGAGTAAGAAGTCAATGTATCTTGTTTCTGCTTTGCATGAGTTTGCATAAAAGCACGGCCTGTCACTTTTTTGTATTCCTGGCAAATGCTTAATATTTGATGTTAATCTTTTGTTCTTCTGTTCTCCAGTTCTTTAAGGATCGTCATTATTTGGACAAAGAATGGGGACACCATTTCTCTGTAAGTTCAAAAGATGACAATACGGTACTTGTTAATTGTGCTAGGTTTTAATTTACTGCCTATTCCATTTTGCAGGGAGAAGGAAGAGTCATCCTAGAGGTATTATCTTTTGATGCCTCTGCTAGTTAGGATTTTGATGTTGTTTTATTTATTACGCTAGTTATCTGCTTTATGCCACGTGTCTAAACTTGGGATTTTATTTGGGCCAGCATTGTCATTTGGGGAGGTTGATATATCCCTTTCCCCATTCCTGGTTGAACTTACAAATTATCTTCACATTTCAATATTATGCACTTGAGGTGTTTAAACTTAATTTTGCATTGGTTGCTTGATTGATGAACATGACAATTGCTGTTTACCAGGTTGGTTGTGGAGCTGGAAATACTATCTTTCCTTTGCTCGCAACATACCCAGATATATTTGTTCATGCTTGTGATTTCTCACCACGTGCTGTAAATTTGGTTAAGGTTAGATCTCTGTTCCTTTTGTTGTTTTTAGAGAATGAAACAATAAACCTTCACTTTTCATCCACTATCTTTTGCTTCAAATGGAGTCATGCAACTCACAAGTTCCAATTGAGATGATCTTTCACAGTTTGCAGCTATCAACTCACTGATATTCCACTTTATATGTTCTATAGTGATTTAACTCATTTGCACACCTTTGTGGTCCTTACTCCTGCAGTAAACTGAAAAGGGCTGGAGCCATGCAACTTATGAGTTTCAACTAAATTATCTTTCACAGTTTGCAACTATTGACACATGGATTTTTCATTTTATATGTTCTATTTATGAGAATATTCATTTAATTTATCTCTGTACCTTTGGGGTCTCTACTAATGAAGTTTACTTTGTCTTGGATGTCTTTCTAGATGCACAAGGACTTCACGGAGGCTAGAGTCAATGCGTTTGTTTGTGATCTTACCGTTGATGATCTATGCCTGCATATTGCCCCTTCTTCAGTGGACATTGTAACAATGGTAATAATTATGTTATATGTATTGGTGCTCTTTTAGAGGATTTTTTTGTTGAATGGTTTGGTAATAAATTGCCTTCCTAAAAGCAGGTTTATTTTTCTTTTGTATATTACTGTCTTTCCTTTGAAGAATAATGAAGTTGCTGTTAATGCAAACTGGCTGACTTTTTTAAATAGATTTTTGTTTTGTCTGCAGTATCCCCAGAAAAAATGCCTTTAGCGGTAAAAAATATCAAAAAGGTTCTCAAGGTGAGTACTGAATTTATGGCACAAAGGCATTACATTGTTTAGCTCAATTTACACTTAAAATTTTGCTAACACAACTCATATTTTCCTTGTCCAGCCAAATGGTCGTATATTGTTTCGCGATTATGCAACTGGTGATCTTGCCCAGGTGGGATTCTGATCTGACAGCACCATGATATACCTGTTTGTGATGCCTGTGCATTCAAATTTATGCCTATAGTATAATTAGTCAAGCTATGATGCATATAGAGGTACATTTGAAAGAACATTTCCTGAATGTGCAACACAGATTTGACATCTATATGTTTGTGGCTCTCAGTCTCAGTGGCTCCTTACAAATGCTAGACTATAACTTTGGCATTTAAATCCTTAAATGATACAGAAGAAATTTGTTTTTTAACACATTATAATTGTTGCAATGTTCTTACCGCATCTTGCCATACTAACAGGAAAGGTTCACTGGCAAGGAGCAAAAGATCAGTGAAAACTTCTACGTCAGGGGTGATGGCACTGTAAGTTTCAGTTATATTGGGTTAATGCTTCTTGAATTTCTATGAATATATCCAGTTTCTTATAGCATATACTTTGCTGCCAGCGAGCTTTCTACTTCTCAGATGAGTTCTTAGAAAATCTTTTCAAAGAAAATGGATTCAATATGAAAGAACATGTCTTGTGTTGCAAGCAAGTGGAAAACAGATCGAGAGAGATTGTCATGAATCGGTAAGTTATTGCATTTTACTTTCTTAAAGAATTATTGCCTTTTCTTATCACATGGTTCAGATGAATGTTCTTTCTTCTACAAAACGCAAAATCTGTTGGCAGCACCATGAGCAGCTATGATCAAATGAGATATCATCAACCTTCTATGTACAAAGAGAAAATACATGCATGTTTGTATATAACAGTTGCAATTGGAATACAGGCGATGGGTTCAAGCTGTATTTCAGCCAGATGACACGGACAAAATTTCTTGTGCCATGACTGAAGACAAACCAATACGTGTACAAGGGGGTTGTGACAAAACGAAAGAGGATGTTGATGGGGTTGAAATTGATATGTTGGAGGGAATGGCTGTCGAAATGTTTGGTATTTCATCTTCCAGTGAAGAGGTACTGAAACACTCCTAGCTTTCTCTAACCTGCAATATCATTCATACAAATTACTTTTAGCACGATAACTCTTTCATCTTAGAGACCCTAATCTGGATTATTATTTGCATTCTCTTAGATTGTCGAGCTTTCTGTAAGGGACTACTTATTCAAGATAAAAGTACTCTCCAAAGAGTATCAACATACCTGCACATCAACTGGCTTGATGCTGTGGGAATCAGCAAGGTTAATGGCTTCTATCCTTGCTGCAAATCAGGAGATAGTTGCTGGGAAAAGGGTTCTAGAACTTGGATGTGGATGCGGGGGAATTTGTTCAATGATAGCTGCTAGATCAGCTGACCTTGTGGTCGCCACTGATGGAGACACAAAGGCCCTTGATTTGTTGACTGAAAATGTAGCCTCAAATCTCAAATCACCATCTCTCAATTCCTTAAACGTGAAGAAACTCGTTTGGGGGAATGAAAACGATATAGAGTCCATCAAGCAACTGAATGAGAAAGGTTTCGACATCATAATTGGCACAGACGTAACTTACATCCCTGATGCAATTATACCATTGTTCGCAACTACCAGAGAACTGATTTCAACCAGAAGACTTACAGAAGATAACAAAGAGCCAGCTTTAGTTCTGTGCCATGTTTTGCGTAGAGTTGATGAGCCTTCTATACTTTCAGCAGCATCTCAATATGGCTTCAGGCTGGCGGACAGATGGCCTGATCAAACCCCAAATAGCTCGTCCCGGGGGATCATCAAGAATTGGTTTTCTGAGTGCCAATATGAAGTTCCCTCTACAGCGCTTAATATTATGTACTTTCAAATTGCAAAGTTGCATATTGAATGTCCTTACTAAAATTTATGCACTCTATTTTGTAATTCAAATGAGGGTTTAATTAGTTTGCGTGGATATTATGAGGGCTTTAAGATGCTCAAACCATCCCAGTTTTGTTTTATTCAATTCTTGTAACAGACAGAGACCATTAATGTTCTTATGCAAGTCCAGTCTTTCTTTGATACTACATTTGGGGCTAAATTTATTGCATTTTTTACCAAGTAGAACACAGACCCCCCCCCCCCCCCCACACACACACTATAATCATTACTTATACTAAATGTTAATATATATTACATAACCATAATTATCTCACATAAGTGATAATCTTGGACCAATATAACATATTGTGAAACCTTAACCAATATCACTAATTTAGTCCTTGTAAAAGATTTTTCAAAATCCTGAGTTGTATTACACATGATATCTACTCACGAAGAAACCATTCTCAGAGAAAACAAAATCAACTTAAATATACTACAGCAGTGAACTTTGAGTTAGCAAACTTCAACATGATGAAGTAATTGAAGAGAGATAAAGAATTATATAAAAGTATGATTAAAGTAGTGTGGTCCAAACTATGAAAAACTAAATAAGTACTGTGACATTCCCATTAACAAATCATATGCTGATCTTCTTTGATTCTTAGCACTATTAATATGTGTGTCAGTGTGTGTGTGTGTGTGTGTTTAATTGATGCTGATCAATCCGATCTCAGGTACAAGAAAAGGGATTTCTTTTTCTTTCTTTTTTTCCAAAAAAAATCCTTAGTCTACACAAATATTTATTAAAATAACCTTATAGGCATTAGCAGCAGTTTATAGATGCTGATGTTTCACCTATTGAAAGTACTAATTTAAGAATACATTTCTCAGGTCACCTTAATGGTCCACAAATCTTTGAAACTGAAACATGTTTTAACTTTAGTGCACACTATTTTATGGGCAAAATATTTTAGTATCCTTCAAGAACACAATCTCAAGATATACTATTTGATGTTATATATGAACTCAAGAAGAACTACATGGTCAGAAGAACACCAAGGAAACTATCATTTTACAAAAACGAATTAAGACAGGAAACAAGTTTAATAATTGTACAAGTACATATACATTTGTATACAGAAATTTGATATACACTAATCATGCTAGAGGTAGGTAGACCTAGCCAATGTCAAACCCTAAATATAAATTATACAAAGTGAAAATGAAGTAGAGCCCGCCTTTCCCTTAGAGTTCGCTTCAATTTGCAATAATTTATGTAGTCCCTTGCTGTTTGTTCATCGAATATAAGGTGGTCCTTCTTTCGGATCCTGTAATATCCATTGCAATATGCTGCAAGAAAAGGTGTATGAGGTACCGGAAAAGTTTTAGACAAAATAAAATTAAAAGTAAGTGTATTTGAATGGATGGAAGAACTAGCTCTAGCTAGCCCCTTTTGCTTCAAATAGGTTTTGAGGGTGTGAAGAAAGACATCATTTCTAAACACATGTACACAAGAACTAAGTAAAAACTGCAAAAAGTATTACAAAAAACTGCAAGAAACCAAGAGAAATTCGATAAAAATGGAAAAAGTGAGGAGAGAAAGGGAAAGCAATATATATATATATTAATTTGATCTCACTGAATTTCGACCTGAGAATGACTAACAGTTTAGCTTCTGAATCATATGTAGTATATATATGCCAATCTTACTGATGGTTCCTTCAGAACTACTTGGTTTTCTTTGCTTAGAAATTACAAAGAAAGAAGAATTTCACAGAATGACAAAATCCCCACAGCAGACCCAATTTACAGAAACTTAAGCCAAGATTTTCCTGCTGCAAGAAAAGCGCAAATATTGTGAGTTCTGGTGTGTGATTTTGTCAATATATGAGGGGAAAACCACAGAAATCAGTCCTAAAAGTACCAACCTCAGTGCACAAAATGATATTTAGGGAGAAAAGAAAGCAAACCTCAAATTTAGGGCTTTTCTCAAGATCTAAGCTTTTGTGAGATTGGTGTATACAAATCCCTCAAAAACCACCAAATCCAGAAACCCTAAGCTTTGATTTCCTCCTCGGATTTTGCAACAACCCCAATCCCCACCCCCAACCCAAAATAAAAAGAAAAAAGTAGTACTAATTTTATTATAATAAAATTAGCAATAATTGAGGAAGCCCTTGATGCTGAAAACTAATTCAAATGGGAAAACTTCATCATAACATGCTATAAAAAAAATACAATAAAATGGAAAAGGGGTTCACAAAATACATTAGGGCTACAGAAATGGACAATTTGCAGGATCATTTACAAAATTAACACACACACACACACACTAGGAAATCACAAAGGGAGAAAACATGCAGAATTGCAGATAAACCAAGATTAACTCTGTGTGTGTGTGTGTGTGTGTGAGAGAGAGAGAGAGAGAGAGAGAGAGAGAGAGAGAGAGAGGTGGTGGGGTGACAGACAGAGAGTGAGCACCCATAGCTTCAAGCATGTAGAATTATTCATGCAAGAAAAACACCATGTGTGCTCACTCTCTTCTGTCACCTCCCTTACCCTTCATCATCAACAAATTTACTCAATTCCCACACAATAAATCAAGAAAAAGATGTATACATACACATGTATGTATAGCAAGAATTAAAGATTGTCTCAATGTATCAAGAACCCTAAATTTGGAAACCCTCAATTTTAAGAGCAAGAGCACTGTATTTTATTTTACATATATATATTTGCTAATAGTGGGCATGCACTGTTCCATTAGAAAAGGAACACTGCTTTTAGTTCTGATGTGTGAACAAATGATGCACCATTTGTGCCCTTTATATAGGACGCCAAAGTCCAACGGTTGCCATCAGCCATCAACCCTATGGAATAAATGTGGGTTTATCTTTTTATGGCCCTGTCCCAATATTTTATTGCAGCCCCCCAGATATCAATCTCTCTCTCACACACACACATATATATATTTTTTATTTATAAACACGTATATCAGGAGTCTATTATGACTCGAATTTTTGACCTCCTATATTATGTGGGAGACTTATACTGTTGGGTTACAGACCACTCGTCACACATACACATATATGTATATATATGAATTGAGGATGAAAAAAATTCTTTGAATCTATTCAAGATCAAGTAATTAATAGTTCGAATCGAGTTGATGATAACGGATCAAATTGGTCAAGATTTATAAGTAAGGCGTTGTCCAACAAACTAAAAATCCTTCAAATGCTCAAATTAGCTATAAAACGGATTAAGATAGTATAAAAAGGAGTAAAGTAGACAATAAGTTAGATGGGATTTAATAGGACATACTATAATGGGCATAATATATTATAATGAAGTGTTACTTGGCCGACATAAAAAGAGTGATGTGGTGTAATTTGGAGTTTTTCAAACTTAAATATATTTGACTCGATCTATTTTAGACTTTCAGTTGAACCACTCAATTTCGACTCGATTAAAAAGGACACAAATCCCTATTATGTGAGAAGTTTCGTGTTCGATCCAAATAGGCGTCTTTGTGGACACTTTATGTGTGCCTCTTAGTTGTGGTCTTGTGGAGATTATACTTTCATCTTCTTTGATTTAATATTTGTTTTCTATTGATTTATTATAAAATTAATCTTCTTAATTTTATAATTAGATTTATAAAATTGTTGTAAAGGATACTTAAAAAAAAAAAAGAAAAAAAGTACACAAATCCCAACCTAATAAGGGCAAAATTGTAATTTCATCAATTTACATCCTCACCAAAAATCCAACAAGAAAAAATGAAAATGAAAATCAGAATCCATAAATTCAATTACACTTACCAATGCATCTTGTAATTCTAAATCTTTTACCAGCCAATGGCGGCCACTATTTCAAATCAGAAGAAAGAAGACTCCTTAACAGTTATCTATGTCTGTCTCTGTGTGTGGTATAGTGTGGTCAACTCATTGAAAATGCTAAATGGATGCCATTGTCACAGTAGGAAAGTCCAAAACGATAAGGATCTCCAAATATTAATTCATTGTATAATTTCTACTGAAATTGTTTATTATTATTTGAATTAAATTTTATAGCATACATCAAATTTGAACATCTTTTAAGTTTATTGAAAGCCCAATTCAAGGTTAAGATTAATGATATAATTATACATCAGGAATTTTTTTATTTATATAAGCAGGCACACTAGAAGTATGTTAAAATTTAAATTTCAAGTACACATCTATATCTATATTATTATAAAAAGAAAAGCTACTTTGTGTTTAAAGTGGAAGTTATTTGTGATTTTTTTACATAATTTACCCTTTAATTATTCCAACAACTAAAATGGGCTATGCAGTTTGAAGAATAAAATGGAGAATTCAGTACAAAAAGATAGTTTGGATACCAAATTTACTAATATTCCAAATTTCTCCTCTAAGTTGCCCTTTAAAAGTAATGGTTCAATAAAGTCACAATTATACTTTTCACAAAATCCACAAATTCGTATTGTCAAATTTCATCTTCCATTATTTTCTTTATTATATCAAAACATCTAACACAATTTTAACTTTACTCATAATTTAAATTATTTCATGTATTCATTTTAAATGATTCAATAAGTAGTTTAAACACGCAAAAATTGCGTGCAGCAAATGCTAGTATGCATAAATGTAAGAACAATGTTATTAGGTCAGTTGATCACTCAATGCTCTTATATATATATATATATATATCTGAAAATGTTAAGATACTTAAACTCAATTTGTATTAAGTTCAATGAAAGGAATTCAAGCCTGGCTTCGTAATAATGAAATTAAAGAGACAAAAACATAATTTAAACGAAAAATAGAATCAAGCTTTTAACAATGTCATTTTTCATTTGACTTAGATTAATTTTGAACCCTACACTTCAAATAATCTCAAAATAAGAGAATTAACATGTTTTTAATTATTAAATTCAATATCTACCTATTTATATATGTGCAATTAAAGTGTCGCGAAATCACCGTTGACCCAATTTAATAGATTAAAAATATACAAGTTTTTTGAGCATTTTTGTACTGATGTAATTAAGTATTGAAATTTTAATATATCTATTATGCTCTTTACGTTGCTACATTTTGTGAAGATAAAATCACTGTATATATCAACGACATTTACAATATCTTATGAATTTGAATCTTTTATACATTTAACGATAAATTTCGATATCAGCATATATAATATATGAATGATTCAACAATAATTCATATTAATAAACCAACTATATATTAAAAGAAAAAAGGGATTGACTAGGAAAGAATATGTTCACATAAGTTGAAAAAAAAAATCTATATATTATATATATAATATTATAGTAGGTATAGGAGTATAAATGGGGTATAGGAGTATAAATGTTAGGTTGATAGTAACATGAAGTTTATCAAATTATGGTGGGATGACGCCTTCTCTTCCCCCATCCCTTGAATGTGCATAAATGGGATCCCACACCTTTTCTCAGTTGCCATATGATTCCACTTCAGGAGAATGCCTACGTCATTGATTTCCCACTTTTGAGGATTTCTTCACCTTTTTTAAAAAAAGTTTCATCTACAGTAATTAATGTATTTTATTATCAAATTAAAAATATTTGAACAGCCAATGGAACCTTAACATATAGTGGTAACTTTTGTGGACGTATTATGTGATTTATATATATATATATATATATATATACTATTGAATGATTGAAAAGTTTTTGCCCAAATTAGATTCTTAATTCCCGCAACTAATCATGCACATAATTATTGATATTATATTTCTGTGATTGTATTGACCTTTCTTATCGAAGAATGGACGTTAAACCTAACTTTCCTAAAAAACTAGTTCAAGAAATGAGAATTGCTCAAAGTTATATGTAGATATTATAATTTATTTATTTTATTGATATAGGACACTAACATACCCCATGTTTGTCCATAAATGAACATTTAGAATATGGAATAACATGAAATGGATGACCCAATAATATTGGGTAGTCCAACATCGGAATGGGTGGCTCTGATACCATGTTAAAAAATGAATCTTGGGCCTAACTCACCCATTCCGATGTTGGACTACCCAATGTGATTGCCTAAGATCATATATAAAGACCACAACTTATTTATTTCACAAATGTGGGACACTAATACTACTTATACTGTATACCAATGGCATCACAAATACATTTATTCACTATATAATTGAATTACTTGATTAGGGCTAGAATTGAACCCCCCCCCCCCCCACACACACACAAAAATCCATTTCTTGATCACTTATGAAAAAGTGAAGGGGGCCATTCAGGATATAACTTAGTTTAAATTTGTCTAAAATATATATAATTTGAAGTGAGCAAGGGATTCTTTTCTTAATTATCTAGATCGAATTGTTGAATGAACTATTTGTTATCAGACAATTTTAAAAGTACAAATCATTAGAGTTGTTGGTGTTACTGGCAAAAATTCTCTAGACGATCAAGTCAGTAAGGTAAGAATGAAGTTTAATAAGGTGAAGTATATAAAAAGAGTAATGCGAGAATCAAGAATTTTACTTAGGAAATATCTGAAATATCTTGCATTATTATTGATAGTAAAAGAATAGTGATGCGGTGATAAGGACACGTGACATCATCCAAATCGTTCCCTATTATTCAATCTAGTCCATAAAAAAAAAGACATGGATCCAACAAGCAAACAAGTAAAACATTATGAGTTATAATTAGGGATGCAAACGAGTTGAGCCGACTCGTGAGTCAAGTTGAATCAAACTCAAGTCGATTTCAAGCCGTCTCAGTCTGTATCTAGACTCGAGGTTCACAAGCGAGTATGTAATTAAATACTATTTTTATTTTATTAATAAATAAATATTGTATTACTATTTTTTTATTTCTAGTTCGAACTCAAACTCGAGATGGAGCCTATAGTTTTTTACAATCATTTCTCCATTAGAGCCTTATCGAGTCAGGCTCGAGATTAAAATTTTAATATATAATTCGAGCTCGAATTTGAGCTCGAAAATTTTGTCCAAACTCGACTCGACTTCACCCCTACTTATAATACCACATCAAAATCAATTTTATAGTTTGTCCAAAGATCAAACTAAGTGCTTGCACGCATGGAACATTTCAAAATTGAAGAAATCAAAAAACAAGAAAAGAAAATATATTGGTCTACTAATGAATATATAAGGACCATGGCTGAAAATAATATTGATAATAAACAGTGGGACGCAATAAAATATAATAAATACAGTAAGAGAAGGCTTTTTCTTTATGAAAAAGGATAAAGGAAAAGAGGATAAAGGCAATGCTGATGAACCGATCGATCATCATCAGCCAATAGCAGCTCAACAGCGAGTGAGTGGGTTTAATAAACCCACGCGTAGATCTTGTGCGGCTCCAAAGCATCTTGACGTATATATGCTTTGAATTAATTTAATTAAAAATAAAATAAAAAAATAATATTGGTGAAGAATACGTTCCAAAACATCTATACAAAGGCGTACTTTGCGGGATCGTCACAACATTCCCACCCACATACCCTCGTAGTGGGCATGTTGCAAAATGCTAGCTAATATGTGATGGTAAAGTACATGTTCATAGGGAGAACCTAATAGTTCTCTAGGGTTGGATTATACGAACTTGTATATATATATATATATATATGTGTGTGTGTGTGCGCGCGCGCGTGTGCGCACGCACACGTATTTATTGATTGTGTAAGATAAGTGAATTAGTATATGAGTTAGATAAATTTATCGACGCATATTCGAAGAGTAGTAACTGTGTTGATATCAAGTTTTGTCTCATATTGAAAGAGATAAAGTACTATTTGAAATAGTTTATAAGTTATATCCTTCTCGTACACATATTAGAATGTCTTTTTATAAGGATAAAACTCTAGATGTGTGTATGTGGAATAATATCTTATAAGATCAAGTCTTCCATACCTGATGCTGAATTTTAATATCATCAATAGTGTCATCACAACAGCCATATACCACTTCTCGAGCTCATCGACTGGAAATTTATCATGATATTAAATTTTATTCTATATTAAAAGAGTGTAGAGCTTTAAAATATTCTATAAGCTATTAAAATAGAAGTAATTGGTCGGTTTAAATACGTATATATTTTTTTTTCTATAATTCAAATATTTTTTGTATAACTTGGAGGGTGTTTCGGTGAGCTTATAAACTTCTTTAAAATATTTTATAAGATGTTCAAAAGCTTGTAAGATTTTAAAGAGTGTTTGGTAATTTTATTTTGAAAAAGAGCTTATTAGCTTCAAAAATAAGATGTTAGAAGCTTATAAACTCTTTTTAAAAAGTAAGAAATTCCTAACTTATTTTGAATATTTTAATAAGTTTTCTTAATTTTATTCATATTAGAATTGTCATTACTAACATTTTATAAGCTCTAAAATCTTATTTTATCCAAATATTTTAAAATTTTATTTTTTAAAAAAGATCTAACATCTTATAAATTCCAAAAATATCTTATAAAATACAGAAACTTATAAGATCTTTTAAATAAGTTTAGCCAAATACCCTCTTAATTCTATCAATAGATTGCATGACCACATAATACATCATTAGACCACCATAAATATCTTGAAGAATATTTTATAATTGATTAAATGATTGAAGAGGGAGGGTTTGCATTATAAACAGTTGTGGCTAGTTAAGATGGGGAATTGAATAGCTAGGTAGGTAGATTTAGGTTTCACTAATTAGGCAACAATCCACTTAATTAAAGAAGTTGATTAGTACATATGATTTGTACTAGATTAGTCCAATATGCTTGTACTTAGTAATAGGTTGCTGGTCCAATAATGACATAGTGAGGGTACAACTTGATGTGATGACATTAAAGCTTTCCCTTTATGGAAGTGGTGGATTCCTTGAGGTGGCAATGGGGTTCCCACGACTTTCCCATTCTAGCATATCTTGGTGGAATAATATTATTTGCTTGCATTTATTCATTGGTTTTGATTTTCCTCAACTTTTCTTCTAGTTGGGGAATTATATATTTTCTTATATGGTCTCAAAACGTCTCATGTAATTATGATAATTCATGTGATGGGCATAACTGTAATTTTTGAGAAGTTTATACTCATCGTGTCTAGTATTGAATGTATCAGCATTCATTTTATTAATATTTCAAATCAATTATGGGACCTGTTTGACACCTTAATGGACACTTAATGTTGTATTAAATGATCTTATTTGGTTGCTTTTCGTTTATATAATGCATACAGATTTAATTGCTGGTTAGGCAAACTCGATAACCCACAATAAAAAATCCATTTTCTTGTGATTACGAAGTTTATTGGAATGTGAAAATATGATATTCTTGAAATACAGAATTCCACTTTTCTTAACTACCCAAAGTTTCGATATATTTCGCAATCAAACAATATCTACTAGTGCTTTTTTGATTGATGGGGTCTTACCGCTTTTTTGATTGACAAATGGTGACAAAATGAAAGAAAAATGTGGAATGGTGCATGCATGTAGTAAATTGACTTTTGAATGTGTAGAGATATATCTCTTTTGAGATTATATTCTGAATTGAGAATTTATTCTTGTGGTTATATGATATTACAAATCAATAGATTAATTATTGATTGATAATCATTCAATCTTGATAATATTTATATACATAGACGGAGCCGAGTGGGCTGATAGGGGCAGCCGCCCCTCTCTTAAAATATTAAAATTTAATTTTTTATATTGAAAATTTTAAAATATTATAATTTTGCTATTCCCTCAAATTATAAAATTGTCATTCCTTTTATTGAAAATATGCCCATTGTCATTGTCATTGTCCTTCTTTGTCTTTCTATTTTTCTTGTATCTATTATTTTGAAACTATATATTTTGAATGATTGTATGTATGATAAAAAAAAATTATATTTTTGATAATTTAGAATTTCGTCATCCATAATAAAAAATTCTGACTCCATCCCTGTTATATACCCACCTCGGATACAATTTAAAAGATGAAATAATATTTCACACTTGTATCATAATAAAAGATAACCAAAAAACATTACATAAATGTATGCTAAATTAAACAAATTAAATTTCCAATTATCCACAACTACCCTAACACAATTCCTCATTTAATTTTTAAATAAAATAAAGGGTGTGAAAAAAAGAAAAAAAAAAGTTGATTGGTGGCAGCCCAACTTGGGTTGATTTGATTGATAAGAATCTTGTGGCATCAAGGGAAGATAATATTTCTTTTTTGTGAGTGGTCAAAGGGCTTTAGCATGTTCCCCTCCTCATTCTATCTTCTCCTCCTTTCACTTTCGGCGGCACCGCAACTGGGAATGTTTGTGAGACGTGGATTCACTCATGCGTTCCACGTGGCACGGATCACTAGCTTTTCCGTGGCGGCTGCAGCCCAGCCACAGGATCTGTTTTGACCTTTTTTTAAAGTACGGTGGTGATTGTAGTCACGTGTCACAAATCAATACATCTGTCACCCGCAGTGGTTTTTATTTCACAAAACTATCTCAAATTTTCTTTTAAACAAAATAAAATAAATTAAAAATAAAAGATTTTATGAATTTCATTTTCATTGAATTGGATTTGGGTCATAGTTATTATTCAAAAAGTAAAATTCACCATTTCATCAAATTGTCATTTATAGATAGTTATACGTTAAAAAATTATTAAAATTTAAACCTCAAACATTGCAATTATATATATAAGAGTGTCGCCACTGAGCCAACTGCTGAGTTGTTGACACGGAAAAGGAGGCTAGAAATGAGATAGAAAAGACCAAATTAAGGTGAAAAAGATCTTTTCATAGTTCGTGTAGTCCTAAATAGAGTTGGTAATGGGTCCGGATAAATTGAGGACACCCCTCCCCCTCGAATGGAGCGGGTTCAGGGTGAAACAAATGATTCTCGGGGTGGATGTCGGGTTTTGATTGTAAAAAATCACCCGATTCCGAGCGGGTTACAAGTTTAGATAAATCCACTCCGAATCTATCATGTTTAATAGTAATTATATTATATATATAAGTATTCAGTAGGCATTATATCATATTAGAAAATTAGGGCTTTTCTTCTTTTTTACTTGTTTCAATTTTATTTTCTCTCAAACCCTCTACCCACACAGGCACAATAGGCAAGAGGGGGGGGGGGGGGATATTAATAATAATAATAAAAGGATTAGGTAAGTCCAACCCGTCGGTTCAAGGCCAAAATGGGGGACGGGATGGGGCGGGTTTTGGGTCTCTCAAGTGTCATGTGGGGTGGGTCATGGTTCCTACTAGCCCCTGCCCCATTGCCGTCCCTAGTCCTAAATATGATCATAAACGCTAAAAGCACAAAAACAGTTTGAGATATAGGGATATTTTGAACAATAACTTTTCAATGCTCAAACTACTAAAATATAGATATAAATATTTTGGGAGAATAAATGAGTAATAATTGAGATTATGTACTTAATAAAGGACAATTATTAGACTATTTATAGTAAGTGACACATATAAGTAAATGAGGTTGATGTGTTGGATTCGTACCACTTGAACTAGGCTTGAAACCAAATATAGGGTCTTTTGCCTAAGTGTAATTTTTTGTCTCTCAAAATTCAATTTATAAATGTTTGATGAATAATATTTATGTCAAATATATAGAGTCATAAATTATTCTAAATAAATTAATACCTTTGACCTCCTTCTGGGAAAAAAAAAGGGTACATGAATTGAGTTGGAATGCTGATAAAATAGAATCACAAGTCATAATGATGAACCACACAAATGAATCTTGAATCACATATAACAATTAATTGAGTTATACTTTTTATTTAAAGAGTTTGTCAATATTTTAAATATTAAAAGAACTTATAAGATCATAATATTTAATTTTAACAGTTTATAAGTTGTTACTTCAAAAATTTTACCAAATACTTCCTTACATCTTATAAGTTTTCAAAATATCTTATAATATATTTTGATAAACTCATAAGCTCACCCAAACACCTTTAATAAATTCCTAATTTATTTTATATGTTATAAACTCCAAAATATTGATAAACTAAAAAGGAATTCCATTTAAAATTTTTCACATATGAAAGCCACATGGAAAATAAAAATAAGACCTCTATTTTTAAATTATCATCGATGTTAATTTTTGTTTATAATTACTTCTACTTTTAGCTTTAATTAAAAGAAATTGCTTGCCATCTTCTAACATCTCAGCCATAGGGCTTCATGTGGCCCAAAAATAAGTAACAACTTTAATGGACTTATAGTGTGATGGGCCCAAATTATGGATTTACAAGCTTTCTCCCTAAGCGTACCAATTGATCAAGATACAATTATTATAGTTTAGTAAACAATTAATCCAATAACATTGTCATCATAGTTCTAGGGCTATTAACGGGTCGGACATGCTATATTTGAATTTGAATCTAATTATCAAAATTTATATCTGAATCCGACCCGAAATTCTATAAGATCTTTGTTAGTCAGTACTATATTCGAATCTGATGGATATCCGAAATTCAATTAAAAAATTCAACTTATTTTTTTCTTTCTTTCTTTTAAATTTTATAAAAATATTGTATTTATAAAGCATATATATGTCATATTTGAACTTTTAACAACTTTTTGATATATATTAGTCTAAAAATTAAATATTTGAATACTAAATTCTTATTTCACATTATATTAATGTATAGACGAACTGTTAAATGTTATTATGTTGGAGATTTTACCAACATCTCTCTTATTTTAGGTTAAAGACTCAATATTAATAATATAATATAAATATTAATGTAGATATTATATCAATATAATATATAGATTTTATTTTAAAATCTTTATTAATATTATATATAAAGTATTAATTTAATAAAAATATTAAAGTTCGATTTCACATCTTTAATGAATTGGATTGCTTAATTCCATATCCAATCCACTTATTTTAGATTACAAATGTTTATAATCGAATTTAATCAATTGGATAAAAAAAAATTAAATTCGGATCGAATTCGAATTAAAATCCGATCCATTGACAATCCTACATATTTGTATGTGTAAGATTTAAGTTTAAACTTGTACATGCGTGTGCATATAAAAAAATATATATTTATATTATTTTATTTATTTTTTAGAAAATAATAAATCATATAACCATTCATTTTCACCAAGGTTTTAAAAACCGGACCGGACTAACCGGTTCGACCGGTGACAGGTCCAGTCCGAATCACACCTAAGAACCGGTCACAATTTGACCAGTTCACTCTCTCTTTTTTTTTTTTTTTTTCCCTTCTGTTTTTCTGTTTTTTTTAGGAAAAAAACATAAATCAAGGTCCAAGATAGCATATTAATCGGGTCTACTTATGACTTTCGCATAGGGTTTTTATTTTTCACTCCCACTTTTTATATCAAATCCTAATTTCTTGATTTCTTTGCTTGTTTCATTTTCTTTAGGCTTTTTCTTTCTTCCTCCATCTCCACTGCTCAATTACTATTGATGTAGCCTGCAAGTGGAAAAACTTGTTCTATTTTATTAAATATTGAACTTGAAACTTGGAGGGATAACTATTTGTATTAATATTAAATAGTTGTGCGTTACTATTTGAATTAGATTATATATTTGTAATTAATTAATAGAGAAATGATATTTTTGAAAGAAATATTTGAAGGAAAAAAAATGACTAAAATATGGAGAAAACTTTCTTTATTTATTTCTATATTATTGGATTTTTTCTATTTTTTGCAATATATTAATTATATTATATATATTTATAAAATTAAATATAATTATTACGTCATACCGGTCGAACCAGTAACTAGTAAGGTCGCCGGTTCTTTGTCCGGTCCGATTTTAAAAACATTGATTTTCACCAAAATTATAATTTAAGATAAATTTGATTATACAATATAATCAAATTACATAAAATATACTTCGAAAGTGCATTTATGAGTTTATTTTATTGTGGAAAAACGTACTTCACCAGCTAGGGATTCAATTATTTGGCTCCAATAATTTCAAACCTATGTTCGTAATGTTAAAAAGAAAAAGATATTTTCATTCTTCAAAATCAATACAGTTAATTCTTTAAAAATTATTTTAACTTGAGAATTTAACAACCCGTTTGGTTTTCTTTTCATTTCCATCATTTTCAAAATGTTATAAAGTAATTAGTAGAAATGAGTTGAAAATAAATTTGTATTTAGATGAATTGTTGGAAAAGTAATATTATATTGGGTTTAATAGATTATAAGTTGAGGGAGATATAAATAATGAAATAGAGAGCGAAGATATATAGGTTATTGGGAGAAGTTATATAAGACATTGGAGAATGTGTTTTAAAAATGAAAATAAAAATGATGTCAAGTGAAAATAAGTTATATGTTTTGGTAATATTTGGATATGAATTATGTATTTTGGGAGAATGAGTTTTGAGAGTGGGGTTGGAGAATGTGAAATTTATATTGGAAAATGTGGTATGTATTTGTTTATATTTTGAAAATAGTAAGAAAATTATTTTGAAAAAAATTGGTATGTTTGTTTATGTTTTAAGAGGAGACAAATTCTACTGTAACAGTCAAATCAATGTATTTTTGTTGGATTTTTGGGGTAAAAATAAAATTAATTGATTTTTTTATTATTAAAATAATAATAAAATATGTATGGTGTATATATATAATATATGTATGTATATATTAAAAAATAGGAAAGTTTTGGGGATAATGAAAGATAGGAGAGGGTATTTTGAAAATTTTAATTTGACATTTTGGTGGGAAAACTTTTGTATGTTTGGTTACATTTTGGGAAAACAAAATTATTTCCCCAAACTGTAATCAAACATAATATTTATTTTTGAAATAGTAAAAAATGTGAAAAGAGCTTTGAAAATGAAACCAAATAGACGCTGACTTAATGACTAAAATATTGTATATATATACCCTTGTATTCTTTTTTTTTTTTTTTTTTTTGTTATAAACATAAACACACATCATTAATTCGAATTTAAAGCTCACATTTATATATCTGAAAGCAATACCAATAAATTTAATTGACGACTTGATTGATATGCACTTATATACAAACAAACTCTGACCAACTTTCTATAAATAAAATTCAGTCAATTTGTCACATCATATGAGATGT
Source organism: Jacaranda mimosifolia (assembly GCA_018894105.1). NCBI lineage: Eukaryota > Viridiplantae > Streptophyta > Magnoliopsida > Lamiales > Bignoniaceae > Jacaranda > Jacaranda mimosifolia. Next base: position 1,423,374 of record CM032127.1, read on the forward strand.
GTTTAAGAATTTTCCAAATCTTCAACTTCTATTTAAATAATTTAAAAAATTAATTTCATTTTTGAAAAAAAAAAAAAAAAAACTATGCATCCGTCGTGCAGAGATGATCGCACAAATGATTGATGGATCTCAAGTGGGCCAAACCCAAACCCAAACCCAAATTCAACTCATGGACAATCATTATTGGCCCAAACATCCCACAAATATACCTTGATCTCTGGACACCCCGAAACGACGCAGTTACATAAGTTAGAACAAAACGTCGTCGCTAAGCAATCAAAGAGTCAGGGGCAGAATTGGGATATTCGTCGAAAGAAGACAAAGGGGCGGTAGTAGGCTCAAGCTAAATCCCTAAAAAGAGAACTCTTCTGCTTTTTGCTTCTCCGTTTTTCAGTCTCTCTCATCTCTCTTCTCCTCAACTCCGCGGCGTAGATCCGAGGAGTTTTGGATAAATATCGACGCTTGAAGCAAATCCTAAATTGCGCACTTGCTCGATTTCGTTTTATCTCAGATCTTTGGCGAGTTTTGATTGCTGTCAGGTAACTTAATCAGACCGCTATTGGATATGTGTGTGTGTCTGTGTGATTCTGTTTATGTAGTTGCTTAGGTTTAGTTGAGTAAGTAGGTGGTTGGTTTTTGTTTTATTTTGATTGGTGATGGATTCCTTCTGTTTTTGTTTTTTTGCCCTTTTTTTTTTTTTTTAACTTTTTTCCGTATTGATTTGATTCGTTTTGGTTGTTTGATTTTTGAAATATCACGCTTTTTTTTATGCTTCTGTTTGAGTATTATTCTATTTTGACATAATTAGTTGTTTAGGTCTTTCATTCTTTTTGTTGTTATACGTGAAAATTAGCATATTCGTTTCCTATTTTTGGTCGTTGATCGTATGTTCTGCTGGAGCCCTGGCTTTTGACATTAAATTCTGCTGTAGCTAGAGCAGTAAATTATATTTTATATGTGTGCGTGTAGATATCTCTATGAGATTATTCACATATTGAACTAAATTGCCTCTGAAGCTCAATAAATATTGCATTATCTACTTAAGCTTTTACTTGTATAAAATTTTTGGCTTATTTTGCCTGCATTTTTTGTTTGATTTGCTCTTGTTTTGTCAATATATTGTTAACCTATCCACTGCAGTATTAGTACATTTACTTGGAGATAGGACTGTCAGATTTTCTAATTTATGGCATTGTTTATTATATCATTTTCTTTTATGAAACTGAAAATATGATGATTATATTCATCATATCTACTGGTCTTTGTCAAGCAACTTGAACTCTCCATTACAGTCATTATTTTGCTAAAGGGTCATGGTATTGGTATGTAATGTTTTTCTGCTACAATTTTATTTTCTTGCCATTTTATACCCGTGTGTTGTCTTTCATTCACTGCAGAATTATAATTGAATTGTCTTTTGCCCTTGCTTGGGGTCGGTTGTTTCATCCCATCTTGAGCTGACTTGTGAATTAATGTGTCTCGTTTGTCGATTTTTCTGTGCTTTCATCTTGCTCTCTTGAGCTGTGTGTTTATGTTTGCTTTCTGTTGCTGCAGTCATGGCTGGAACGGTACCTGAAGGTTCTCAATTTGATGCTCGTCAGTTTGACGCCAAAATGAATGAGTTGTAAGTTCTCATCTTCTTTTTGTACCTATCAGCATTCTGAATATTAGCTTGAAGAAGTGGTTCAACCTTTTAGTTTCTTACTTCTGGTCTTGTTTTGATCATTGAACTCTGCGGACACAGACTTGGAACTGATGGTGGCGAGGAATTTTTCACAAGTTATGATGAGGTGTATGACAGTTTTGATGCTATGGGATTGCAGGAAAATCTGCTTAGGGGAATCTATGCCTACGGTACATAAAAAATGGTTTAAATGTACTATAATTCTTCTCATAATTTCTGTGTTTTTGTATAATTTGAATGCCAATCCTTGATTTGTCATTTGTTGGACTTGTTTCCTCTTCTATTCCTCTGATTTTCCCTCAGTCCCTGATGATATTTCATATTCCACCCTTTTGATTTATTGTCTTCACCAAATCCTCATTTATCACAAGTGGTTATGAAGCCTGCTTATGTATGTGTCTGTGTGTTTTATTGATGTGAATTTAGTATACTGCATTTGTACAATTGAGTTTATGCTTCGGACTAATGTGACTTCCTGCTTTTTGTGGTCTGAGATGCTATAATAGTGTTTCTTTTTATTTTTGCCTTGTCTCATCCTCTGTTTTCTTTTAAGGTTTTGAGAAGCCCTCTGCAATTCAGCAAAGAGGGATTGTTCCTTTCTGTAAGGGTCTTGATGTGATTCAACAGGCTCAATCTGGCACTGGGAAAACTGCAACCTTCTGCTCTGGAATTCTGCAGCAGCTAGACTACAATGTAGTTGAATGCCAGGCCTTAGTTCTGGCACCCACCCGTGAACTTGCACAGCAAATTGAAAAGGTTATGCGGGCACTAGGTGATTATCTTGGTGTTAAGGTTCATGCTTGTGTTGGAGGTACCAGTGTTCGTGAAGATCAGCGTATTCTTTCCAGTGGGGTTCATGTTGTGGTTGGTACTCCTGGGCGTGTGTTTGACATGTTGAGAAGGCAGTCTCTGCGCCCTGACTATATCAAGATATTTGTGTTGGATGAAGCAGATGAAATGCTTTCCAGGGGGTTCAAGGATCAGGTCTGCCTCTTAGGTTTTTGCTTTATTTTCATGTGCTTTAACCAGTGCTATTTCAATGAGGATTTTTTTTTTCTCCGTTTGCACAAGATGTGTTTTTATTATTGTTGCCTGTTAAAATCAACCTTCTTGTTGCATCAAGCTGCTGCTATTGTGTGAATTTGATCACAGCTTTCACCTATTGTGTCCTTGTGCTTCTTATTTCTCCCGCTGTTGACCCCCACTGGTCCTCCTTAAGCTCCATATTTTGCATCTAATACCTGGTCTTTGTTTTTCCAGATATATGATATCTTTCAGCTTCTGCCACCTAAGATTCAAGTTGGTGTATTCTCTGCTACCATGCCTCCAGAGGCACTTGAAATTACAAGGAAATTTATGAATAAGCCTGTCCGCATTCTTGTGAAACGTGATGAGCTAACCCTTGAGGGTATTAAGCAGTTTTATGTTAATGTTGAAAAGGAGGAGTGGAAGCTCGAAACCCTTTGCGATCTTTATGAGACCTTGGCCATTACTCAGAGCGTCATCTTTGTTAACACCAGGCGTAAGGTTGACTGGCTTACTGACAAAATGCGCGGCCGTGACCATACTGTCTCTGCCACCCATGGTGACATGGACCAGAACACTAGAGATATCATTATGCGGGAATTCAGATCTGGTTCTTCGCGAGTGCTCATCACCACTGATCTTCTGGCCCGTGGTATTGATGTCCAGCAAGTCTCTCTTGTTATCAACTATGATCTGCCAACTCAGCCTGAGAACTACCTGCATCGTATTGGACGAAGTGGACGGTTTGGTAGAAAGGGTGTTGCCATAAACTTTGTTACCAAAGATGACGAACGCATGCTTTTCGACATACAAAAGTTCTATAATGTTGTAGTTGAGGAGCTGCCGGCCAATGTTGCAGACCTCCTGTAACGAGGTTTTGAGTCCCTGGGGTTAATGTTCCTTACTTGAAGCAATTTACTATCTTATGTCATAGGCTAGTTCAATGTGTAACCGACCGTGATTGGGAGCTATAAGTGCCGTGAATTGCAGAGGGGCCTCGCTCATCTCCCAGTTTGGTTGCCGTTCCAAACTGCTGTTGCAAAATTTTTGGTTTGTCTTTTGTATTTTATTTGTGTCCAAAATAACTGCAGATTTGGATGATGTTGGGACTTAATAGAGTCGTAAAAGTTTTTGGTTTTGTGTATGTGATGATCTATTTATGTTCATGAGGTTTGATTTTATATTGGAACATGATACTTGTGTACAAATACACTCCACATCTTGGGTATATGCGAATCCTAGTGTTTTTTTTTTTTCCTTTGTTGGACTTGTTAATTTATTTATCACTTTTCATGTAAATGCTATGGGGCCAAATAATAGAAGAAAACCATTTCAACCAAACCCAAAGGTATATTTTGCCATGTATACCACCCATGTTCCTTGGTTCGAAAGATTAATTGGATGAGCATTTGTTGGATGTTTCTTTGGCACAAGATAGCTATGTATATGATTGTCTTTTGCTACCTACCTTGTCCACTAATCCTTTATGCATGGCTGAAAGTTCATGCCAAATGAATGTAGGCAGACATCGATCACTTTTTGGTGGGGATCGCCAGTTTTTGGGACATGCTGAGGCCAAAGAACATGATCAATTCATAATGTTCCCATGGGATATGAGCTGGTCTGCATAATCTTTAATAACAGTTGGATGCATCCAATGGCCTTATAATACAGTCCTATTCTCCGAATTATTTAAATCAAATTCCAAGGGCCCGCTTGTTTTTGTTTTCTGAATCCCTATTCATTTTCTATTGAAAATGAAAATAGAGACATCAACTTCTCCCTCATTTTTACAGACAGTTTCATTATTAAAATATTCTTCCAAACAAATTCTTACACTCTCTCTTCATTTTCTCCTACTCACATTTGCACGATTTTTAATACAAAACACTATATTTTTCAAATACAACTAACTTTCAACCCTATAAAATCATTACATTTTATAACTAACTTTTCGCTATTCCTTTTCATCAGAAAATGAAGATGCCTTCAAAAAACAAATTCAAATGGCCTTTAAGGTTAAATAGCATCAATAAACGTATCATGGAGACCAAAATGGAAGAGTGATTGTAGAAGGACAGAAATGCCCCTGCATCAGCACTAGATCATCCATGTAGTATGAGGGCAAACAGTCATTTCACCAAGAGCGAATATATTTGGCTCACATATAAATGTCATTTCATTCTTCTAGTAAGTTCTTTTTCTCGCTTTTTTATTTTATTTTTTGTATCACATTTAAACCCTAGAAACAAGAGAAATGACTGTATTTTAAAATCATAGTCAAAATAAGCTTGCTAAGGCGCCTACACAGAACATACAACATTCTTCTAATCATAGTCAAAGTCCACATTTTACAAAAGCTGTCATCTTTGTTAAAATTCTCATATCAGGTGATGGCCCATGATGTGCACTGATTTTAACTACTGTAAAAAAAAAAAAAAAAAAAAAAAAAGGAATTAAAATATTGCTCTTTTTCCCTTATTTCTCCTATCAAACTTTTTCCTTCTCATTCTAAAACAAGTAGTCCAGCAATGGCTGATTAGGCATGCACTGAAATAAGCAGTCTTTTCCTATATTAACTTGAGTTAGTTTTGGGTTGCCTGGAATTATTGATTGTCAAGTTGCTTTGTCAATAAGGCTCATGATTTGGAGAACATTTAGTTTTGTTTGTCACACTTTTTTTAGATCATTGTAAGAACCCTAAAGTGACTTTAGCCTGCAACATATGCTCCCATGAATTATGAGTGTGAATGATGGCTCCCCAAAGCACAAGCTGCAACACAAATGTTTCATCAAAATGATTGCATTTTGATCCATTATTGTGATCAAAATTACACTTCTACCTTAAATCCAAGAAGTCAATTCTAGGGCTCTCTCTCTCTCTCTCTCTCTCTCTCCCCTTTGTCTTCTTGAGATAAGTATAAGATTGAATCTGGTTGATATGTTTGAAAGTCTTATTTTGAACTACTAATCATATTCTTAATTTTCAATTTTTATAAATGTCTTTGTCACTCAGTATAAACTGACAACATACAGATAATATAGTTAAGATATAATGAAAAAACTTATATAATGTGAAGGCGATCATAATATTTGACATTTCTTAACATTTGAGGTAAGAATTATTCGCCATTAAATGTTATATAAATAGATAATTAGTATTATATTATATTTAATGTGGATATAGAAATTCATGTTTTATTATTTATCAATATAACTAGTATCAATACTTTGATAAGTTAAATTTATGGATGCAAGGACAACGTGCTGCGAAATTAGTACATAAGTACAGAATATGTCTAAGTGTATCAAATCAATATTTATAAAGTAAAAAAGAACCAAAAATATAATTCTATCATAAAAACACAACCCAAGCCACATGTTTTGATCTCAAATCATTGAAATCACAACCCATCTAACTATAGCACACAAATTGCTTCCCTTAAGTTATATATTTTAAATTAATAGAATTCTAACACAAAATTGAAGAATAAAATAAACTAGGTTTGACTGGTCTAACTGTAGAGGCTGTTTGATTTCATTTTCTAGAGCCATTTTTATTTTCTAATGAAAATGCATAGTGAAAAATTAGTTAGAATAGTTGAATTTGAAAATAAAGTTTTATTTGGATATATTGTAGAAAATTATATATTTATATAGGTGTGAAAATGATATGTATTTGGATGTTGGGTGTTTTTGTATTAAAAGTTGTGTAGATTTTTAATTTGAATTGATGATGTGATGTTTGATTTTTTGAAAAAATTAATATTATAATTTAAATTTGAATTTATAATATTTTTGTTGTAAATAGTGTATGAGAAGTATTGAAAAAATAAAAAATGATTAAGATAATAATAGCGGTTGAAAAAAAGATGAAAATAGAGAGAAAATATAATAAAAATGTTTGAAAAATAAAAATATTTAAAAAAATAGTATAGATGTGATAGTTTTTCGTTTTCATTTTTAGGAGAAAATAAAAATGACTTCTGAAAATAAAAACAAACGGCCCCTTAGAGTCCTTGAGCCCATTTTAAACGGCATCAAGAAATTATTTCCACACTCGACAATTTCAAAATCAAACAATAAAACCACCACTCACTCAACATCTCCTCCCCTCTTCCTCTTTGGTGGTTTGTCTTTGGCCCCCCACTCTGCCAAATTTCCCCATCCTCTTACCTGTCAACAAAACAACCCAAAAAATACTCATCAAGACTAACTTTTTCCCACCCCATAGCCAAAGACTCATAAACTCAAGCGAAGGCTCAAACTTTCTTCCCAAGAATCCATGGAAGACTACAGATCAAAGTCCTACAATCATGGGGGAATGCAAATAGAGCCTTACTATGGACCCCCATCTACTACTAGGCCCAATGATTTCAGGTCTTATAGTGTTTCATACACTTCCTCTGCTGCCTCCTCTTCATACTACTATGCTGCCCCGCCGCCCCCGGTGGTGGCGCCGCCCCAGAAGCTGAAGAAGGGGAAGAGCACTAGTGGGTCAATTTCAAAATCTTGGAGTTTTAGTGATCCTGAGTTTCAGAGGAAGAGAAGGGTGGCCAGCTACAAAGTTTACTCTGTGGAAGGTAAAGTCAAAGGGTCTCTTAGAAAGAGTTTTAGGTGGCTTAAGAATAGGTACACTCATGTGGTTTATGGATGGTGGTGATGTAAACAACTCAGGGGAGTATGCTTTTGCTTTTCTATAATATATATTTTTCTTCTTTTGTTTGGATATAGAGTTATGAGATGCTTTAGATTGTGATGTGTAATGAGCAGTCAGCATGAAAAATCCATCAAAGTTAAGTCTTTTTAGAGTATTTGTACTTACTGCTCTGAAGAAGTTATTTCTGGTGATCTGGATTGCTTCCTTTTCAAGATTTGAACCTTAAATCTTGTCTGGTCTGATGTAATTTGCATGTCTGTGTATCTTAGGAAGGAGATTAGATTTGATCTTTGAATAGAGAAATAATTATGATGTTATGTTCTGAATCTGAAATTGCTTGATCTGAGATTTATGAGTTCTCTATTTGTTTGTGGCAGTGGATTAGTACTGGTTGACCTTTGAATCTTTGCTGATCATACATCCATGAATAGTTTTATGGGTCTTCTCATGTTGATTTTTGGCTTAATTTTCTGTTATGGAGTTGTGAAGTACTTGTTTCCTATGAGGGAATTTATGAGTTTGTTTCCAATGCAATTTTGTGCATGAAACACAATAGGTTATGAGTGAAATTCCTTTACTCAAAGTCTGATTTAACGATCGAACCACCTCTTGGAACACATTTTGGATCTTTTATTTCATTTCGTGTTACATCTCCTATTTTAATTTCATGAATACATGCCAAGTGTATCTGATTTTAAATCAATTATTTTTATAAGAAAATATTTAATGCAATTGACATATGTTCATTAAATGAAATAGGAAATGAAACATTGAATGAAATTAGGGTTGTCAACGAGTCGAATTTGGATCGGATTTACCATATTTGAATTTGATTCCGAATCCGACCCAAAATCCTACAGGATTTTTGTTAGTCAGTACCATATCTGAATCCGATGGATATTCGAAATTCGATTAAAAAATCTGACTCAAATTATTGTTTTTTTCTTTTTTCTTTTTTCCTTTTGAATTTTATAAAAATATTGTATTCATAAACTAAAAATATGTTATATTTGAATTTTTAACAATTTTTTATTATATATTAATCCAAAAGTTAAATATTTAAATACTAAATTCCTATTTCACATTATATTAATGCATAAATGAAATATTATATGTTATTATATTTGATATTTTATCAATATTCCTCTTATTTTAAGATTAAAGACTCAATATTTATAGTAAAATATAGACGTTAATATAAATATTAGGTCAATATAATATATAAATTTTATTTTAAAATTTTTATTAATATTATATATAAGAGTATTAATTTAATAAAAAATATTCAAGCTCGAATTCAAATCTTTAACGAATCGAATTACTTAATTCCATATCTAATCTACTTATTTCGGATTAAGAATATTCATAATCGGATTTGATCTATTGAATATTTTAATCGAATAAAAATTTTAAAATTTGGATCGAATTTGGATTAAAATCCAGTCCAATGACAGCCTTAAGTAAAATAAAGGATCCAAACCGCATATAACACACTGTACTGATTCTGTGCTCTTCCTATGAGCATTTTCGACAAGATTTATCTTATATGTGCACTATAAATAGTTTTTCCCTATATTTGGAAGTAAAATTATTCTTAAAAAGTTATGAATGATCAAGTAAAAATTTTAAATTCTCTCTACAGTTAATAATCTTAGTACAATCAAGAGTTCCCCTCAATGCCAAAAATTTGAAATAAAAATAACCTGCAATATTCTGCAGCCTTGGAAAAAAATTGAAATAAGGAAGAATAGGGAAGCAAATAAGTAAAGTCAGCTTGCGAGTTCATGAATTGAGCTCGAACCAGCTATTTTGAGTTAAATCAAACTCGATTTTTATTTTAAACAAATTTCTAATTGTCTTTGCCTTGGGTCGAAGCCCCTAAACCACTATATAATTAAATTAATCTTTTTACTTTACTAAGAAATATAATATTATATTATTGTTTTACTTCGAGATCGAGCACACACTCGAACTTAAACTCGAACTCATAGTTGTTTACAAATTACTTGACAATTTGAGTTTAAACTGAATCAAGCCAAGTTACGCTTGAGTTTTTATTGAATCAAATTTAAGCTCAAGCTCCAGCTCGAACTTTCCCCTAGGCTCGGATTGATCTAGAACGACAAGTTATTATATAACAAAGGGATGATTACAAGTTGAGTCAACTTCATAATTCACTGGGTTAACACATAAGCCAATACATGCATTATGAGTACATGTGCTAGACCATAATTGTACACTTAAAATTATCCAATCTTTATATCAATTGTACAATAGAAAGACGAACCTATTACAGACAGGATAAGTACCAGCTCACAATGGAAACAAGCTCATGGCTCATACCAAGTCAGGCTTCCCATGATCAAATATTTACCGGGGAGACTTCCAGCAGATGGTGCAAGGTATGTGATCTTCTTGCTGGCGGTGACAAAATGAAGGAAGACCATTGTTAGCAGCAAAAAATGGCTATTATTGTTTCATTAACGAAAAAGTTCAGGTTCAAACCTTTCGAAGTTAATATCAGTAATCCAGATGAATCCGGCAACATTACTAGCAAGAAAAGAAAAACAAATCATGCGAGGGAATTTCTTTCCTCATTTCTGATTTAATAGTAAGTAATCAATGAATTAACAAGACATAATTGTCTGGCCCAACCTTAAGGCTGTTAAGAAAGGTTCAGTATCAAGAGATTTACGCTCCAGGGCCCAGAACATTCGAGAGGAGAAGGGGCTATACCTGGAAATAATTTCTTCTGGTTCTTTGGCAAATGAGACGGCTAGGACTAGATGGAGCAAGTCTTGGTTAATACTAACTGGAATCAATCTTGTAGGGTCTGCAGCTGGCTCAGCACCAACTGGCAGAGCAGACCGTGGGGCCTGTGGTCCACCACCAACTCGATAGATGCACAGATCACTAAAACTTACAATGTTAGAATGTGGCGAAAGATCATTTGCAGGGCCATAAAAGTATTCCTGCAGTCAAAATTGAAACGAATGAGAAACGTTTCAGAATGGAAGAGCACTTGAAAGGTAATGTGTCTTTGCAAAATTCAATGATCATGAGATCAAATGTAATCAGTTGAAACTGAATTCACAGCCCCTCTACAAGCACGCATACACGTATTCTGTAGGCTCTGGCCTTCTGACGGGCTTTTGCATTTCTAGAGACAACACCACCAGACTTTTGAAGTTTCACCACATCTACATTAGTCTTGTTTTTCAAAACATCTTTTAGCATACTCCAAAGCTTTTCCTGCAGGTAGTTATGTGTACAAGAAAACAATTAGAAGATCAATATTTCTCATCAGGTTTTGAAGTACACGGAACAAGGAAACACCCCCCCCCCCCAACCCCCCAACATTCTTTCTGAAGTTCCAATGTAAAACAAAAACACTAGAAGATCAATTTTTCTCATGATCTTTGAATTACATGGCAATTGATATTTTCTGACAGTCAAAATATAGCCAATGAAGAACATGTTCATACGATCTTTTCTGACAGTCAAAATATAGCCAATGAAGAACATGTTCATACGATCTTTTCTGACAGTCAAAATATAGCCAATGAAGAATCCTTGTCACTTCACTCAATTCATAATCATCAAGTCATTATTCAAGAAGGTCTACTTTAAGTAGAACTAATGGATACCTGACCCAACACCAGAACAACTGTCGCATTGAACATATCAATTGCATGCAACAACAGCTGCCAAAAAAATAAGAAAAAACCGGGGTAAGATACAGTAAATGAGAGAAATCTACCCTGTCTTTAACTCGTCAAAGCCATATGCATGCAATGAAACAATGACTACTCAAATACCTCATAACCAACACCTTCAATCCATCCCATGGTATTGACCACCATGCCTGCAGCTCTAGATTCAATATTTCCGGCAAACTGCCTCTCCAAAATTTGAGCAAGCTCCTTCACCAATACTCTGTAAAGATCTATATTGGCACTGGAAAGCACCAAATTTGAAGGGGCAAAAAAATAAAGTTGAGAAAAGATGGCCCTGACAAGTATAGTGGATCTGAAATAAAAAGACCAAATGCAGAATTATTAAGTTGCAGACTCCATTACCTAGGTGTCACATGGCCATGGAAGTAAACTAGAGGCATATCAAGAGGAATTCCTTCTACTGGATCAATAGGCATTTCAATTGGCGTAGCAGCTATGCAGCCAGGTATTGTTATGGAACCTTGGCCAATGTCTAAATCTACAAAAGTAGGCTTCCATCCCTGTTTAGCTGCCCAACTAAGAAGCATCCTTGATAGGGTACTCTTTCCAGAATCTGTAGGTCCCACAACAATAACTCTTGGTCCCTGAATGAAGTGAGCAAAGAGTAAATTCTAGTGGTATGTGCACCAATAGACAGATTTCTGAAGTGAGAACTCCAATGGAAATAGGCACACCTTCTTGTTCGACTCATTTAGAATTTTGCTATCCATGCCTCTACATTTTTAGCTCAACTTAGGAAACTTAGTCCCATGTATACTCTTCCCAGAAGAAGAAAACATACCAGTAACAAAATGAGACCAAATTCTGAAACCCATAGCCTTTGTAATATGCATACTCATAAAGATGATGGTACCTGAGATGTATCCGAATCACTTGCTGAAGCTTTGGCACGATTTCTTCGAGCATCCAGCACAGCGTGCACATTGACATAGCTGATCATAGGAGTCTAAAGAACAAACGGAAAAACTGTCAAACAGCAACTAAAAAGAGCAGCAAATAAGGAGTCTCTGTGTGTGTGTGTTTGGGCACACAAGATATCAAATTTAGATAGCAATAAACCGAGCAACAATACCTCATCTGCTGTATAATCAGTTTCAGTTGTGCCATCCATTTCAATTGTGGCACCATGCCAAGTAAATACCTGATGTGGGCAATTGAACTTCAAATCAGAACTATGACATTAACCATTTATGAATAAATAGAAACCAGACTCCCAATCATAAACCCCTGCTAGCCCTACCATTTTGCCCCCATTTGTACAAGATTTAAGGAAAAGTGATTCAGTACAGCAAAATCAATGAAAACTCAACTTTTGCTGCATTTTTCTTTTTAACCAAATAAGCATCAATTAGAAGAAAAATGAAATAGATCGATCAAAAAACTAACAAAGATTACCGGAATTGCATTCAGAGAAGCATTCCTTGCCATTAAAAATTTAAAAAAATATATATTTTCCCAACTCAAATCCAATGTCTACTCCAAAAGAAGCACTAGCAGTTCAATCCATCATCATAATACACCAACCCACACAACCTATCTCTCTGCCTAGGTATACGTGCAAATGCAAATAAAATTACATTTTTTAATCTCGACATACAGCAAATTTGAGCCTTGGTGGAATAGTAAGCCAATTCCCCGGCGGCATTTCTGTTCCAAAAATCTCTGCGGTGCCGCTGAGCAAACGGAGCCGAAGCGGAGCGTTGGGGCCGACTTCAACTCTGAGCTCACATTCTTTTTCCAGCTTCACCTGCCTTATAGTCATTGAGCCACTTGGTACCGCAGTAGGAGCTATGGCAGCGCCGCCATAAGCCATTTCAAAGCTGTTTCAATCAACTACCACAACAAATTTAAATAAAGAAAGAATAGGACAGTAGAATCTTCTTTTATGTGTATACGGGCGGAATAGATGTCGCATGTGCCGGAAGGCGTAGCGCCGTCGGCGTAAGGGAGGCGACGAAACAGAAGCGGCAATTGAGGAGGTGAGCCTTTGTGGTTTTGTCCTTTGACCGATCTTTTCTTATTTTTGGATGTTTTCTTTTGGGCCCTTTATTTTCTTTAATTTAACGGAGCGGTCCTTCGAATACAGGCAGAAAACCTAAATAATATTTCCTTAGTTGCTTAATTATTTTTCTTAATACTACATAAAGTTTTTTGGTTTAGATCCTCTATTTTAATTTATATTTCATCTGATATTTTATTTTATGGATATATGATACATATATTAAATATTTTTTTTTAAAAATAATTAATCGAGATTCAGATATATTTGGCATGTGTACATCAAGTTGGAATAGGAAATAAAACAAGGAATGAAATAGGGAATTCAAAATGAAAATCATTATGTTTTATGTCAACATATTTGTATAATTATGTGTATGAGACATTTCTTTCTTAATTTGAACTACGCATTTTTTAGTATAGAATAATTATTTGAATAGGGTCATTGGTTAACATGAAGAAAATCCTTCAACACTTAAGTGAGTTCAACGTTCATAAACGAGGGGAAATCAATAGAGAAAATATGAGTCTAACATTCATAATCGAGGGTAAATCAATAGAGAAAATACTATAAATGCTAGGAGTTGCATACTTCCAAGTTATATAAGTGGAATTATTTATAGAGATAGATGATGAATTGACCCATTTTAAGTAACTTCACTTAAATGGTTCAATTCTCATAAAATCTAATGACTATCATTTGAATTGATAAGTTGGGTCTTGTCCGACAATTCAACCCACAAACATATAAAAGAATTAAGTCCATTTTATTTGTCTCATATCAAATTGATATTGATCAATACAGACAATAGACAATATATTAGCACGTCCTTGTAATTACACTTATGCAAGGAAGAATTGGACACAAAGTACTTGAAAAAATTAAAAAATAATGTAAAAATGTCGAAACTATGTGCATAAATTGATTATTGAAGTTTAATAAAAACAAATAACTTGTGAAATATATTATCACATAAATAAACTTTAGAAAACATATAATCTAAAATGTAATTCCTAAATGCAACTATACAACAACATCTAACAAAGTGAAGAAAGATCACTTTATTCCATCTTACTCAATGTTTGTAGTTAGGTTATTGTGAAAAGTTGACCTTTAGATGGATTTTATTTATGCCACCATGCTTTAAAAATGAGACTATTTACTCTTAACAACCAATGCTATAAATTTACAAAAAAGAAAAAAAAAATCTTTGGAATACTACCAAACCTAAGTGCCCATTTGGTTTTGTTTTCAATGCCCTTTTTCATTTTCTTCTGAAAATAAAAATAGAAAGTTACCAACTTTTTCCTTATTTTCAAAGATATCTTTATTTTCAATACATTTTTCACATTATTATAGTCTCTCTACATTTTTACTTTTTATTTTCTCCTATTCACATTTGCACAAAATTTTCAAATGTAACTCATTTTCAACTCTACATTATCATTATATTTTAAATAAAATTTCAAAATAATTTTTCACTATTTCTTTCATTAGAAAATAAAAATGCATCCAGAAAATAAAATCAAACGCCCCTAAAAAACCAAGAACCAAACAGGCCGCCACCCCGGGGGGGTGGGGTACTGTACCATTTATTGATACGGAAATCGACGGAGATCTGTGATGATGGACAGAGATCTCTGCAGAGCTTACGAGTTACACACATCACGACATCTCTCATATGTTATAATATATATACATATGCAAAAACATCAATCTTAGCAAAGAGGGAAAAAGATTAGCAAAAAGAAAACTAAAGAAAAAGAATAAAGAACACACAAAAGGGGGTGGGAGGAGGGAAAGAGAGATGTGGGAATCAATTTGCTTAACGGTTGCGGCCACTGCCGGAAACAACATCGGCAAAGTCCTCCAGAAGAAGGGCACCCTCATTCTCCCACCTCTCTCTTTCAAGCTCAAGGTATGTGTATGCGTTTGGTGTGTGTTGCTGGATATATGTTCATATTTTCTTCAATAGCATATGCTTGTCTCCGTGTGAATGGTTTCTGGGCTTGTGGCTTTGTGTAAATCTTGGATATATCCATTTCTTTGATTGTTGATTGGATTTTTGTATAGCTGTGCGCCTTAAAGCGTGATCTTTATTTATTCTTCTTGGTTGTCTTTGTATTATATTGGTCAAGGTTCAATTTTGTGGTTGTCTATCTATTTGTGTCTCTGTGGGCGTGTTTGCGTGTTCTGGGATTGTAATTTTATATATGGAATATATTTATCTTTAATTTGTATAAACAGAGTCTGGCTTTTCTGTTTATGTCCGTCTTGAGTAGATTCATATTTTCCCCTGGTTAATTTGATTTTCTTTAGCTGTTTTTGTTTGTCTTCTTGATGGGTTTTGTATAATTATGGCCAAGGATTTATTTTGCGGGATTCTCCTAGATGCACACTGATATATCCGTGCTGCATGTATTTCACACGTATATTTTTTATTGGGGGATTGCCTAATCTTGTTTGGATTTATATAGATGGAATCCTTACAGTAGAAAAGCTCATCTTCTTGAGTTTTAAAGCCTGGTGTGATCAACAATTATATTGATTATGAGGAAATTCTTTGTCAATGATCTATCGTTATTGTGATATTGAAGTGAAGTGGCCAGGCTTTTCTTTTGATGGCTGATGGGTTGCAAATTCATGTTTCACTTCTGGCAGCATTAGAATTTGCATGTTGCATCTATTTACTGTTAGGTTTTCTTTGGCCAATTTTTTTCCAGCATGCCCTTATTTTACTTCTCCTTTATGTTATTACGCCATAGCTGTGTGCACTAATTAGTAAGTGTATCTTTTCTTTTCTTTTGTCATGAAGCCCCATGATAACATTTGCTAACAAATGTTCATTGAGAAAAATCTAAAAATATTTAAAAAGATTGCAGTCGTGGTAATCATTCCCTAGGTGTTTGAGTCAAGTTTTTGACCTTAGCTAGCAGGAGTGGAGTTCTATATAGAGAAGACTTGGAAAGGGGCGTTATATATATAAGGAAGAGGATAATTTAGATGTATATGCATGCATCTAACATAGAATGTGACAAATTGTTATCAACATCTTTTCTCTATCTTTAATAGGAAAGTTTACTCACACTTGTATCAGTAAAGTTCATATTGTTCAAATTGAAGTAAGCAGAATAAACATGGCAGATGATCTGTATTTGCAGGTGATAAGAGCATATGCTTCAAACAGAGCTTGGATTATCGGCTTCTTGATGGATATTTTTGGAGCTCTCTTGATGCTGCTAGCACTATCTCAAGCCCCTGTAAGTGGCAAACTTATATACTTAATTTCAGTTTGTTAAGCTATTTGACTTGATCCTGAGATTTTACGCTTATGTAGGTTTCAGTCATTCAACCTGTTTCTGGCTGCGGACTTGCTATCCTTTCAGTCTTTTCTCATTTTTATCTGAAGGAGATCATGAATGCTATTGACTGGATAGGAATTGTTTTTGCTGGTATTGGCACTATAGGTAATGTAAGTTCTTGGAGTGCAAGCTAGACACTAGGATTCCTTGGAGTGCACTATGGATTTCTTTTCCCATTGGCTGCTATTCCAATTTCTTGTTTATATGCTCCACTTGTTCTTAGTTGAAATCCTGCTTTTTTATTTCTCTGTGCCAATGCGGCAATGCCCCAGTGTAACAATCTGTCCCTTTTTTCTAAGTTAATGTGCAACTTTGGCTTCAGAAATGGAAAAGAATTATCTGGTTTGTTTCATGAGTTTAAGCTTCAAGTTTCATTTGTTGTCACAAAATTAAAAGATCTCTAAGATGATTTTCTTAGAGTTTGGATCAGTTTGTGTCTCAACCCAATATCTGTGACCTTAAGTTCAAATAGGTTATGAGTAATCAGATGTTACTTCTACAGATCCTGCAGTGGCTGGATGGTGGTATTTCAATAAAACTTCTCAATCCTTGAATGGGTCTCTCTCTAACTTGTTGCATCTTCTGCATCCAGGTGTTGGTGCTGGAGGGGAAGAACAAAAGGCATCGTCCATCTCAGTTTTTCATTTACCATGGCTGGCATTTGTTGTTGCTATCTTGTTTGTAGGTACCTTACCTTATTCAGCGTCTAATCATTGAGATGAAATTATGAAAATGTTATCATCTGGAAACTTGAAGTGCATGTAATACAAAATTGTTATCAATCTCTAGGTACAGCTCCAAGGAGCAATTCTATAGGAGTCTGCATGTTGAAATGCCAAATTACTAATGTGTGTGAGAAACATAATTATTCTGAACATATTTCTTTTAGACTTTCTGCAATTCTTATGATTGGAGGTCCTGCACCACATGTAATTTTGCTATGACAAAATGACAGAATAAATCAGCCGATTGGTTAAATTAAAGAGGGGTGCACTGTATTGTTAACAGTACAATTTGGCTTGGTTGGTTCCAGTCAGATCAGTTGAATATTATCGGAAGATCATTGTTCAGTATGATAACTTTATTGCTTCAACAATGTGTATTCCTGTTCACTAGTTGGTTCCTTTTTTATTCTTTTTACATTTTCTTAAAGACCTTCTAATCATTTAGTTACAGTCACTTCAAATAATAATTGAAAGATAACAAGCCCTTTTGCAAGTTAAATCTTATGCTAAACTGGGAAACTCGTTATCTAGATGAACCCCTCACTTTAAGGGGCAGCCGCTCAAGGCATCTTCATGATGGGGTATTTTTGTTGCATTTCTTCTGCTATTTGAGCTTTGTTTCTGTTGCACGACTCCAGCAAGTATTGACTGTAACTGTAACAAGAGAGTGCTTTGATCCCTTCTCTGCTAAGAAAGAGAAGAAATTGAAGAACAAATTTTCTTTATATTTATTTCTAATTATTGTAATCTTATACTATTTGCTCATCATAGGTACTTCTTAATGGATGGCTTCGTGTATATAGACGCCAAAGAAGAGAGCAGGAGTTGGTATTTTGAAAATTCCCAGTTAAAGATATAATGCCATCAAAGTATTGAACTGGCCTTGTGAACTTGATGTCAATTGTTTACACTTTGGCCTTGCAGATGCAATATGAAGTGGTTGAGGAAATCATTTATGGTTTGGAATCCGGCATTCTATTTGGGTACTGTTATGCATTTAACTTAAAGAATAAGTATTCTTGTTCGATTATTTTCATTTGTGTAGAAATTGGGCCGCCTTACAAGAAAAGAAGTACTTCAAATTTAATTTCAGGATTGCATCTGTGATATCAAAGGTGGGATTTGTATTCTTGGAGCAGGGATTTTCCAAGTTATTTCTTCCCATTTGCATTTCAATAAGCATATCCTGCAGTGCTTCAGGGTTTGTTTACCAGGTAATATAAATTCATGTTTCTGCTAACTTGCACTTAAATTCATGTGTGCATTTAGACAAGGCCATAGTACAAATATATCTGGAAGTTATTAAAATATGACTATTGTCGACTGATTTAGTAATGGGTGGATACTTCTTTAGGCTTTTCTACGTGTTCTAGACTAGGTAGAAAGTTAAAGGTTGTCCGACAATTCATGGAGGATACATTTAAGATAATAATTTGCCTTTGTCATTTCCAAACAGACCCGTGGTTTGAAGCATGGAAGGGCAATCGTTGTGTCCACTTGTGCCGCTGTTGCTTCAATCGTGACTGGTGTACTTGCTGGTATGTTGGCATTGGGTGAACGATTGCCTTCCGCTCCTGTGGGCCGCCTAATGCTTCTTCTTGGATGGTATCCAATTTACATATCTTATCTTTCTCTTTTTCTTTTTCTTTTTTTTTTTTTTTGTTAGAATTAGCACTTTGAACTTGCTACTCTATACATTTTCAACAATGGATCCAAGTTTCTCGCTTATTAGTCCTCCATTTTTTTAACTTATTATCTGCAGGCTGTTTATCATTCTTGGTGTGATCCTACTGGTAACTTCCACAAGGCTGGTGCGACACCTTCCAAGGCCATGGAGACGTTTTGCACGAAGTGGTGTAGAGAGGAATTTCGGGCTCAGGCAACAGGGCTCATTCCGTACTAGAGACACAAACCCGAGTGCTGTTGTCCAAGCAAGCACGCTGCATCATTTAATAACGTCTCCCTCAAAAGCTAAAGCTTGAGTTTCATAAAACAAGAAAAATACTAACAACAAAGAACACTCTTCGACTCCTGAGCATGTAAGTAACTAGCTTCACCTTGGAGCTATTGGTTTGATTGGTCGATCATTGTGAGTGTACAGAAACTGTGAAGATTATTCTTTCCCCAACTGTTTTTTCTTCCTATTTTTTCATACTTAACAGAAACTGTTGAAAGATTGGTTAACACTTAGCAGTAGACTTTTAATTGACTTGCTGAATTTTGTTGTTTCTGTTGAGCTCCTAATAATGGAGTGGGGAAATTGTGTCTGAAAGATAAACTCGGTGAAAATTGAATGAAGAACCAGTTCATGTCAGCACAAGACATGCTCTGCTGTAGCATGTGCAAAAAAAATGATGCTAACATGCCACAGTGTGTTTTCTGTTTTTTTTTTGCTGTCTTGTGTTTT
Organism: Jacaranda mimosifolia; assembly: GCA_018894105.1. Classification (NCBI taxonomy): domain Eukaryota; kingdom Viridiplantae; phylum Streptophyta; class Magnoliopsida; order Lamiales; family Bignoniaceae; genus Jacaranda; species Jacaranda mimosifolia. The sequence goes on from CM032127.1 coordinate 1,442,974, forward strand.
CATGTTGAAATTCTAACATGAGTGGTACTGGACCATGATGGATAATCTTGTGAACAACAATAATTGGATTATGCTATTCTTTGGAAGAACCGGTTAGCATAAAGTGAGGCAGTAATCGAAACTAAGCATTCATGCTAACGGTGTTCACAGACACTCGAATAGAGTCATTCAGGGGCTATTGATTGTGTAAAGCCTGTGATGGCAATGAAATCTGGTAAAGTATATAGAAAAGACAGTTCTTTTATTGTATATCAGCATCTCCCTCTTTTGCCCTTGAATCATGGTATGTGTTCAAAGGTTGCCTGAGAAAACTTTTTGGGAAACAAGATTCTTGTTCCTCAAGAATCCAAACAGAAAACAGAAAGGACTTGAAAGCTTGTTAGGTGAACTCTGTACAGTAGTTGGCTTTTCCAATGGCTGCAAGGCTTTTGAGAAGAGATAAGATGCATAGGCTTGAAAGACAGAGAGCACTAGACAGAATGCACAACCCTCCTACGGGACCCCTCACGCTAATGGGGAAGGCGCCACCTTAAAAACTCCAAAAGGCACTCCAACCTTGTCTTGACCTTTTATCAAACAAGTGTTGTGTATTATATAGCCCACTGAATTTTCAATCAATCAAAGAATTCCAGTCCCTTTATTATGGTACTCAAGAACATGGCTTTTATGAGTTGGCAATGTACCATCCATACAATCATGCACATGAAGTGGCCATATTGTCCCCCTTTTATGATCAAAATAGTTTTACTTGTCGATCTGCTCAATGTTCGCTAATGTTAAACAGGTAGCTAGCAAATTAAAATTGGAACCAACGGGGTTTACAGAGTTAGAAACCTTTGCACAATTCGCTTCAAATTTTGATAAAGTTGCACGGACTTACAACTCGTTCAGCAATAAGGTAACGCAGATGGTACAAAGATTAGCGACCTGATGGACCCTAAAACATGTGATTCAGGGTCGAGGAAAGGAATGCGTAGAGGAACAACATAAAAAAACAGCTTAAAACTGGAGCAAACAACTTGATTCTTCTTCACATGGCACTGCTATAGATAAGTAGTATTCTTTCAACCCACAAAATGTTCAACGAAAATTGATTCAAGCAACTCATCAATCATAAATTGCAGAAACTGAAAGGATAATAGTGCTGGGATTCAAGTCATAAAGAATCAAAGGGCACATAGTAATGCATCATTCTGGTGGCCCCAGCCAAACACAATCTTAACCTTAACACAGTATTAATCAGATCTGATATCCATCCAACACATAGTCCTACCACAAACAAGAATTTTTCATCATTTCTTTCTTCCTGTAGGGTAATTGCCCAGTTGCTCCATCTGCCAGCTTTCATGAGGGGCTATGTGTTCATTGTAAGGAGTGTATCGCTGCAAAGTTAAATCACAAGACAAACATATTTTTACAGCAGAACATCTTACCATGTTTTCTTTTCCAATATGATAAGAATTTGATAAAATTAAGGTAAAGAGAAAGTACCTCCATGTGTATTAGAAGCTCTTTGGCAGTTGGAGCTGAAAGAACTATGTGTCGAGCAGCTGGCTCAATGAAACCTTCTTCAACACCTTTGTCGAATAATGTGAGCAAAGAGTTATAGTACCCATCGACATTCAGCAAACCGACCTGCCCACAGAACCGTTTGAAGTCAAAAGAAAATAGTCGACTTCATCTGAAGCCTACAGAACAAAGACAGATGCATAACTGGTTTTTTATGGATTCCGAGTTGTGCCCATGTTATCATCTCCAGTAACTCTTCCATGGTTCCATATCCTCCTAAAAAGTTCAGGAAACAGAAAGTGCTACTTTATGAGATAAAAAGAGGACTAAACTGTTTAACTAATATAGAGCTTTACATCTTTACCAGGAAGAGCAATGAATGCTTCAGCCTCCCGAGCCATTTCAGCTTTACGCTCATGCATATCAGTGACAATTTTTACGTCTCCAACAGTTTTGCCTGAAATCTGACAATACAACTCATATCCATAATGGCTTATCAGAAACTATTTCCAGTCATTCCAGCATTTATAGTATCAGTAAATTCTACGACGAACAAACTCTTATGCTAGTTAAAAAGTGAAGCTAAGTTCATAGAGAGTGGCTATATTAGATGACCACTAATCCCAAAACTTGCAGTAGTTCTGAGAGAATGTTGCTTAGAGACAATGATAATCAATACCTCAATGGGAACCAGAGCTTTTGGGATTACTCTGCAGGTTAAAACAAATAACTATCAAGATAAGGCTATGATATTAACCCATAGTCATTTTTAAGTTCAAGAAGAGATTTATACCCAAGAACATGGCAACCACCATCATAGACTCTCTGGGAAATGAAGCCCATTAGCCCAACACTACCACCCCCATACACCAAATTTATCTTCCTATTCACCTGCAATCAACGTTCACAAAATACAAAATCATTCACATAACTTAATAAGCCAGTCCCATAATCAAAGCAGCAGTTGAAACCCTTTACCAAGACAAAGGAAAAACAGTTCATAAACAACATAAAGACATTCAAAGAACAAACTTTTAGGAACCCAAAAGAATCCCAATGTCAACCAGCCAAGAATTCACCCAAAAGTCAATCTTCTGTCAATCAAAGATTGACTCTTTTTCCAAGAAAGAAAGAGAAAAGGAAGAAACCAGTTCATTGCCCAAGTCAATAGCAGCATCACTGAAGACTTTTCTGTGGCCCGGGTTACTTCCACAGAAAACACATATTTTCTTGAATTTGCTACTGCTACTTGAATTGCTTTCCATTCAAACTCAGCCCTCCACAGAATTTTTTTTGAAATTTTACTTATATATATATATAGCAAAAGCGGAAGTTAGAAGATTCAAAAGATTCAGACTTCTTTCCTTTTATTGATACTATATCAATACATGTATCAGAAACTATTTCAAGAGGGAAAGATAAAATAGACAAGACAATATTAAATAAAGACAATCTGGGTATTTCTTGATTAAATGAATAAAGCAGTTGGAGCCCAAGAAATCTACAGGGTTTTTCAGACGTGTCTGCTGCTTATGTATGTGTTTTTCTGTGTCTTTGTACACTCGTCAAATGATTAAATAAAACATAAGCAGCCCACATACTCTATCTCTGTCGGCTTTTCAAATTTTTGATTAAAAAACTTAGGGTGTAAATAAGAAGATTGATTAAATCAAACACCAGAGCTTTACTGTCATACCAAATTCTGATTGATGCATTCAAATTGATCAGAATTTACTATAAAAAATGGTTATTGATACTTAGAAGATGATCAAATTGTCCTTAGAAAGAAAAAAAAAATTAAGTTGGTTAACCAAGAAGGCCCCTAACTCCATCATCAATGCAAGAGCACTCCACATGTCACCTTTTCCCAGTAGACAAATAAATTGGAATGGACTTTAAACATTTGACATAGACACATAACCCAAAAAGATAGCATATTTTCTTTTATGAAGTAGGCAGCAACCTCGTCAAGATTATTACATTTGATGCAGTTTGGTCGGAAGTACCTAGCTTTTTTCTTGTCTGTGAGGGAATTTTGACATTTCAAATATGTATTAATGAATGTGATAGAGATCACTTTAGTCTTGGAGAAGTTTTCTTTCTTTTTAGTGCATATCATTGGCATCATCCCTTGGAGCTTTTAGTGTTTGTATACCTGAAAAGACTATGGGAATTTTGAATTGAGAAATTGTATTGAGATACGTTCATCTATAGTTTTGTGTTTGTTTTGTCTCAACTGTATATGATCTAATGATTATGAATTACAATTCATTGTTTCTAACTTGAATTTTTCAATAAAATTCCTTTCAAACTCATCACTTCAAATTGACAAAGTACATTGATATTGTCCATTAGAGACTTATCGAACAAAAGAAAAGAAGAAAACGAAATGTAGAAAGAACAAAAAGGAAAAGACAAAAAGAAAGTTTCGTTAATGCAAGTAACTAAGGGCTCGTTTGTTTATGTTTTTAAACCTATTTTTACTATTTAAAAATGAATTATCAACAACTTTGATATCGCAAGAAATGACAAACAGTATATTTATCAATGGTCGAGAAGTCGACCAGAGACAGGGGCTCGGGTGAGCATTTATTGGACTCGCTGATGGAAACAAATATGGGTCTAGAGGTTGGAAGGTAGGGACACTTGATATATAGGTAGGTATCGAATGTGATTAGTTGACCCTTTTCTGATAAATGAATGTGTATTTATAGTAGATTAGGGGGCAAATTGAGTACTGTTTGCCTGTCGTGTACACCATCTTCTCCGTACACGTGTTATGGTATGGAGGGTCGAGATCACCCCATCCCCTGGGTATGGGTCGGGTGGTCGGGTCAACCCGTTTGGAAAAGACGCGGATCCTTAGGCAAATAAATTTTAGATAAGTATGAAGACATATAAGTCTTTTAGAAATTCTTTCCTTATCAAACTTATCATCATTTTTATCAATATTTTAACTCATTTTCATCTCAAAATACATTTTCTAATAACCTACATATTTTTCCCCTAAGAATACTGTTTGAAGAAACAAAATCAAAGTTCATCCCTTTGAGGTTATAAGTTACATAGCACACTTTAATTTTAGTAATGTTGACAAAGAAAAATGGAAATGAAAGACTCATAAATCAATGTGCATGTCACTTCTCATGCCCCACCCAATAAATAGATTTTCATATCATTATTATATATTAAAAATATATGTATTTTTCAACGAAAATAACTAATTTGAACCGTCAAAATTTAATGTTGGAGCTAGACTAGAGGTGCCCACCCTCTTGGCCTTAGCTTTTCTCAGCACAGCCCTGAATCCAAGCAACCTCTTTCGGGAAACCAATTCACAAGAAAAACAAAAGAGAATCAAATACAACAAGATTCAACCTTAAAAAAATAAAATAAGAAAAATAAAAATCATTTCTATAAATCCCAAAAAAATAATCAATTTTGAACTTTTATTCATGCTTGAAGAAACTGCGTTCACTGCAAACTTGGTTTTCCTGTTTTTTTGCCCTTGTTCCCTTGTACATGGGTAAAAAAATTCCTTTAGGTTGTAAAGATAAAATCTTGTAATTATTAATATATATAATTTTTTTTATAAAATTAATTCTTTATCAGTTTATAATCTCATGCATTCTTGCAAAAATTTACTGCAGTTGCATTCCTCTGCGGCGTCTTAGCCCGCAAGAAAACGCCGCCGGTGGACCCGGATGACGACGCCGCTAAACGAGAAGACAATCCAGATATCTCCGCCGCAGCACAAGCACCGGCAGATCAGCCATCTGCCAGCAGCACCGACGAAAGCCCAGATGCAACGGCCAGCGATCAGCAGCAACCACTGCCGCCGCCGCCCGGCACAACTGGGCACCACATGAGAGCCGCCTCCTGCCATCACCACCACCACCAGCAGCGGTCGAGCTCCTCCGCCTCAAAGCTTGTATCCAGTATGAGCATGAGGGTGCTGGGTTCCCGGCGAGAGGCCGGCGAGAAGCCGCGGAAGGAGAAGAAGTTGAAACAAGAGGATTCGATATGGAAGAAGACGATAATACTAGGAGAGAAATGTAGGGTTCCTGATGATGACGAGGACAGCATTTTGTACGATGAAAAAGGCAACAGAATAGCTACGTTCCATCCCAAAAGCCAGAATGTTGGCGCCATGTCTTTTTCCAGGCAGACTTCATGCATTGAGTTTAACAAGCAAGACAGGAAATAGGTAGGAATTAGTTGCCATATTTTTTTGTGTTTTTTCACAGTACATATATTGATATACTTCATTCTTGTTAGATTGGATTTCTTTTCTTTGGTTTTCATTTTAAAGATTTTATAGATTAATTTTTTTGGGTATTTTTGAATTGAATTCTCCAAGTACACTTAGTCAAATTGTTGCATAAATTATTTAATTATGCATGTACTATCTTAGTTTAGTTGTTTGCCATGGGATATGTATAATTTATACTTTAATTTTGACGATGATATAAAGGATCACCAATCAAAAAAAAGTTTATAGTACACTCTCTCTCTCTCTCTCATTTCATGTATTTTGATGGGATGGGGTAATTCGTTGACTTGAATGGACTTATGTATTCGAGAATGAATTTGATCAACCACTGATGTAGAGAACGATGGTCATATACTTATTCGATTATATATTTAGTTTTATCTCACATTAGAAGAATCGAAAATATACTTGCATAAATTATAAGTTGCTCCTTTTCGACCTCTCACCTACATTTCACCAATCTGCATCGGCTGAATAATGTTTTGATGTAGTTGAGTTTTCATATATTTAGAGACGAATTTGATCACCGTTAAATTTTACAAAGTGCTGAATTGTGATTTATTTATCTTTTTTGAGCGAGATGATTATAAGTATGAAACGTGGAGATCACATGTGTATCGTTCTTTTAAAAAAAAAATCTACCAAATAATTAAGTCAACTAGAATTGCCTCAACAATTTGGTCATCAATACAATTTTCCACTATGTGCACCATTCCTTTCTTCCTGACAAAAGGAGAAACAAATACCTAAACCTATTTAACCACATACACATCACATGCTCTTCTTCAGTCTCAGATATAGTTGTCCAAAAAAATCAAGAATTTCAGAAAAAATGAAGCAGCCCTCTCTTCTCACCTTAACATTCTTGATTTTTCTTACACTCCTCACAAAATCCCCAGTCAATAGTTCCAGAAATCCAAGACTTACTAAATCCCATGAACTAGTAACAGATGCACTAATCCATATGGTTTGCCCTCAGACAAGAAACCCTCATTTTTGCCAACACATTCTGAACCAATTCAAAGGCAAACCAGTCTTTCCTAAACCTCTTGCAAGTGTAATTGGGATGGCACAGATTCATGCTAGAACAACAGCAAATAAGATATGGGGCCTTCACAATGGCATAAAAGATGATGAATCAGAACTAAAACTGAGGTACTATAAGTGTTGGGAGAATTACAGAAATGCTATGAATCAGCTAACTGAAGCTAACAGATTCATGCATTCTGGCAACATAAGATCTGTCAAAAGTTGTACTTCTGTTGCCATGGCTCAAGTTCAGTCTTGCCACCAAGAACTGGCTAGAGAGCAGCATGAACCATCAAATCTTGCCAGGGACAATAGGAAGTTCGAAGACCTTTCTAGTGTCATATTGGCCGTATGTGATAAGCTATTGCCTGGTCGACGTAATAATGAAATTAAGGGTTGAAGACAAGAGAAATGTAGTTTTTCAACAAAAGTTTTAATAAAGCATGGCCAAGGAGCTTTTGCTTTACTTGGTCATCAATAGACTTTGCCTTAATTTGTGTATGTACTCTCATTTCTTAGTACCTTTAAAAGAGAGGAACCAGAACTAGTTAAAAAGCAAATCATGCATATGTTTTGCATTGTCTTAAATAATAAATATTCAAGAAATAAGAAGATGAGATCTGCTTAATTACTAGACATCACCTATGGAGATTTTAAGACATGAATGAGATTAGCATCATATTTAAGAAGAAACAATAATGTTTTCACTTATTTAAGAATAGAGGAAGGGTTCAGATATTCGGCAGTACTCTCAAACCGACGATTTGTTGTCCAAGAAAACAAAGCAAAAACAAAATTCAAGAACTCAAAAGAATGTTTGTACCTTCTCTTGTTAGCTCGTTCTTGTTTTTTCTTGTACTTGTAGCAATATCCCCTCTAGTCAATAGTTCTGAAAACAAAACGGTTTCTAATCCCAGAATTATTAAAGCTCCTAGTAATATAGTAACAGATGAAGTGATACAGAAGACATGGTCTCAAACAGAGGACCCTCCTCTTTGTTGGCTCATTCTCAACCAATTGAAAGACAAACCCCTCTTTCCTAAACCTCTAGCAAGTGCTATGGGCCTGGCACAGATTCATGCTGAAAAAACTACAAAAAGGTTTTTGGGCCCTTTATGATGGCATAAAAGATGACAAATCTGAACTGAAACTGAGTTACCAAAAGTGCTTGAAGAAGTACACAAAGGCTATGGATCTACTCCTTAAAGCTATAACAAACTCATGCACCCTGGCAAGGCGCAGTCTGTCAAAATTTACAGCTCATTGGCCATGGCTAAAGTTCAGTCTTGTGATCAAGAATTGGCTAAACAGCCCTATGAACCATCTAACCTTTACAAAGATAATGAGTTGAATAAATTTGGTAGTATTATATATGCCATATATGGTAAGGTCTCACCTGGGAAATGAAATTATAAAGTTGATTAGTAATAAATCTCAAAATAAAACAATATGTGGCCTCAAATTTGAGATAATGAGGCTGCCCTTTTCATTTAAATCCTTAAACCTATAATTTCCAAGCAGATTTTGCTTCACTTTGTCATCAATACCTTTTGCCTATATATGCACCATTTTTGCCTATATATATTCAAGGACAAAAAGATATCAAAATTCAAAAAGTTCAAGAATGGGTAGACTTTCTTTTCTTGGCTCATTCTTGATTTTCCTCATACTCCTAACATCTTCAGCCAACAGCTTCCATTGGGACAGCCCAGTAATGCAATAATAACAGATGAACTCATCCATAATATTTGCTCTCAGACGAGGAACCCTTCTCTTTGTCTGAACAATTTGAAATCTTTAAAAGGTAAGAGCTTTCTTCCAAATCCAATTGCAACATTAGGTAGCGACTCCATGGACTTGGCCATATCTCGAGCTAATAGATCAGTTGTCTTAACTTGGGCCAATTACCAAGTTATAACAGTTCATAAACCTCAACTGAGAGTAAAGTACTATGAATGTTTCTTGAAATATAAAGTTGTCATGAATCAACTCAGACAAGCAAAAATGTACGTGTTGGCTGGGGCTGCAAGATCTGTTAAATACTACATTTTGGTTGCTCAGAATCGAGTTAATTCTTGTGACGAAGAATTGATGAAACCACCACATGAACATTCAGCCATCATGGAGGCTAATGGCAAGTTCAAAGATGTCTGCAGCATTATTTTGGTCATTTGTGATAAAATGCCATAATATATTATGTGTATATACTTTAATTCTAGTTGGAAAAATGAAGTTAAATATATTTACTGATCAGCTTTAAAGAAAAGACAACAAATCTGGGATGGATTCATAGGTATATTGTTCTTGTACAAGTGTTTCAATAATGTCTTCGGTCATCATGTCTTTTTGCCTCTATAATTGTCTGTCTTTGCTGAAAAAAGAAATAGAAAAACAGTACCTAAATTACTTGTACAACAGCAAATCATATGAATTAACAATCAAAATTGGAACAAGAAAAGCTCAAGAATGAGTCTACTTTCATTGCATGTCTCATTCTTGATTTTCCTTATACTCCTAACATCTTCAACCCACAGCTCCCCATCAGGACAGCCCAATAATGCGATAATAACTGATGAACTCATCCATAGGATCTGCTCTCAGACAAGGAACACTTCTCTTTGTCTAAACAATCTCAATCCTTTGAAAGGCAAGAGCCTTCTTCCAAATCCTATATCTGCCCTTGGCAGTGACTCCATGAACATGGCTCTATGGCAGGCTAACAGAACAGCCGAGTTGATATGGCGTCGTTATCGTGGGACGACAGTTGATAAACGTGAAATAAGATTAAGGTATCATATATGTTTCATGAAATATGCGGTGGAGGTTATGGATCAGCTAACAAAAGCTAACACGTATATGTTGGCTGGGGCTGCAAAATCTGTTAAAAAGTGCATTTCTGCTGCTGTGAATAGAGTTGATTCTTGCAGCCAAGAACTGATGAAACCACCACTTCAACAATCAGACAACATCTTGGAGGCTAATGGTGTGTTTAAAGATATTTGTAGTATCATTTTGGCTATTTGTAATAAAGTGCCAAGGTGAAATGTAAGAATTTGAGCATCATATGAACCATTAGTGAATTGAGGTAAACAATTTGATACTAAAATTTCGACTCTTTCCTCACCTTACATTAAACCACTTAATTTTACAATAGCCAAGTGGTGATTTTTGGAAATAATTAAGGCACCCTTTCTCTTGAAGTTACAGAATTATTGGGTTGAGTTAGTTAATTAGGGAAAGTTGTCTTGTACCCTCTAAATATTCTCTATCCATCCATTTGTGTCGTATTTCAAATACAAATACCCTTTTTTGTTTAAGCATCATTTAAGCTTTTTTTGAAAGTATGGCGTGGAATACATTGATGTCGTAGCGCCTAGTGCCTAGATACTGACTTGGGGTGTTTTGCTTTCTTCCGCTGATAAAGTAAAAGCATCTTCTGTTATTGAACAAATAATCATTTCGGCTAACTGTCGAGTGGCACCTTGTTGTATAAGTCTCACACATAAAATGTGAGTTCAAGAGTTCGAATCTTAACAACTCCTAATATGTCTAAGTATAAATAAATAAATATAAAAATAAAAAAGTTCAATAGCATAAGTCTCACACGTTAAAAGTGAAGCTCAGAGTTTGAACCTAGTGAATTCTCAATATACGTGTATAGATAAAAAAACAAATATTTTTCTACTGACATAGCATGAAATAATTTTGAAACTTTACCAAATAATAAATTTAGGTTTAAAAATTTTAATTTTGTCATTTCAATTAGAAACAATAATATTACTCTATTATCTCTACTAATTCTCGCGACACAACAAATATGTGTGCTTAAAGTTTTAATTTATAGAAAATCAAAAAGAATAAAAAAAAAATACATTACGTGTAGAAACATAAGAATTCCTCTTTATCAATTTTAATAAAACTAAATTAAGGTAATTAATTCTAGCACCTGATAAATAGGTAGAGGTGCTTGGGAAAGTAGATCCGAAAAAGACTTCTACTCACGTTTTGTTTCTTTCAGATTCGTAGGAATCTGTTTCCCACGTATACTGTCATTATCACCACTAATTTTTCGAAAAAATTTGAGTCAGATGAATCCAACGGAGCCTTCCTAGAAGCGAGGAAAGAGGAGAATAAGAACCATTATATATAACTATTCAATCGGTGGAAAGATCTGATTTCTTGATTGACAGGCTTCTGATTATTCATCGCATCTTTCTGTTTTGCTTCTTGAGAAAGATTCTGGCTTTAAATTCAATAAAATCTTCCCAAACTATGGCGGTTGTGTTTCAATTTTGAGGGACTCTATTCTCTTCGGAGATTGATGTATCTTGCTTTTACTGAAGAGGGTGATTGGCTTGCGAACACAGGGTTTGTTCTCGGGCCATTTGTTTTGCCTTTTGAACGGAAAGTGTTTTCTTTTTGCATCCCAAGAGATAGATGGGATAAGGAGTTCTACAAGTTGCAGGGTGGATAAGAAGTTTTTGTTGCATGATTTGGAAAAGATTGAATTTTGATAATTGGGTTTGAAAATATAAGGATTTTACAAGATGGACTCTTCACGGGGATCTACTTTGTCATCAAATGTGACTAGTTTTGCTGATGGATCTTCTGCAAGTACAGAGGTGAAGTATATTGACAGTATTCCTGTCTATGTTAAGGAGTTGATTGCTGGAGGTGCCGCCGGTGCATTTGCTAAAACTGCAGTTGCTCCTTTGGAGCGAATTAAAATACTTTTGCAGGTGATTAATTCAAAAATTGTTCTTAGTTTAGTTTCAGGATTTCTTGTATCATCTTCCTGTTGATTTCAGTGGTTATGCATGGTTTTTGTGTTGTTCATTAGTAATATCTATGATCCATTTCTGATTTCTTTTCATGGTACTTCTCTCTTCTAGACTAGAACTCAGGGCTTCCACTCTCTGGGGATCTATCAATCCCTAAAGAAGCTAATGAAGCATGAAGGTGTTGCAGGATTTTATAAGTAAGTTTTAAGCCATGATTCTCCCCTTGATCATTTGTAGTTTCTAGTACACCAATGTGGCTTCTTCTTTTGAATACAGAGGGAATGGAGCTAGTGTACTTCGAATTGTTCCATATGCAGCATTGCATTTCATGACTTATGAGCGGTACAGGCTGTGGATTTTGGACAACTACCCTGTCTTTGGAACGGGGCCTGTTGTAGATCTTTTAGCTGGTTCTGCTGCAGGAGGAACTGCAGTTTTATGTACTTATCCCTTAGATTTGGCTCGCACCAAACTTGCTTACCAGGTAATAACCATTTGAAATTTTATTTCAAGAAAATATTTAGTTGCAGTCAGTTTTGCAGATAATAGCCAATAGATTTGAAATGGGCATATTGCTTATGTAGATATTTCCCATGTCCTCTTAGTCTCAGTATCTGTGTTGAATGATTAACATAATGTCTTTAATCTTTAATCTACTTCATTCCCTTAGATTGTAGACACAAAAGGAACTCTGCCACAAGGGAGAAGACAATTTAATGCACCTCCTGCTTACAGTGGAATAAGAAATGTTATACAGAGAGTCTACAAAGAGGGCGGAGTGCGCTCGCTGTATCGAGGCATAGGTACATGTGGATGCTGCATTAATTTCTTTTATTTGCATAATATTTGACATCATCTTGTTAAGCTATTGGTCTTACTCATAATCTGTCCTAATAAAGGGAACAAGGTTATAAGGTGTAATCATTTGTGAAATGTATTCCTTCAGGTTTTCTATCTGGTTGCTCTCTGTTTTAGCTAGACAGGATCTTTCAAGCATAGAATTAGTCATTTCTTTTTGCAGTGATGTTTAACTTTATGATCATGAGTTGCGAATATCATGTCACAACCAAAATTGCTCAGCAATAATGCGTTTCATATAGGTCCAACACTTGTTGGTATTCTTCCGTATGCTGGACTGAAGTTTTATATCTATGAGGAGCTTAAGAGGCACGTTCCTGAAGAGCACCAGAAGTCCATCCTATTGCGACTATCTTGTGGAGCTCTCGCAGGTTTATTTGGACAGACTGTAACGTATCCATTGGATGTTGTCAGGAGGCAGATGCAGGTAATGCATTATTCTTTACTTATTATTATTTGTCAATTCAATTATATATGGGATTAACTCTACTAGTATAATATGTTGTCCTTACTTCAAACTGATGCCTTACCATGGTTGATATGGATCTGTAGTGTGAAAAGATTTTGTGTCTAATATTATCGTATATCTTCCAATGATTTAATATGAGTTACAAGATTTGACTACGCAGGCATGTGAGGAGCGGGTGGGTGCATACGAGTCATGCTTGAGTGGTGCTTTTAGAAAACAAGCTCGACTTAAATATTTTGATCCTGGGCTTTTCAAACTTATATTTTCTGGGCTCGCGCCTGAATTAAAGTTAACCTCAAGTTTTCCTTAGGATCAAATCATTTACTGTCTTGCTTTTGAAGTTTTTTATAGGCAAATTTTAGATTAGCCCTGCTTTTTCTGAATTTCATCCTTCAGATTAGTGATTATAAGCTATATTTCAGGTTGAGCATCTGCGACCATCGTCACAAGGTGGTGTCAGATACAGAAGCACCTTGGAGGGGCTCGTATCTATTACTCGTGATCAAGGTTGGAGACAATTATTTGCCGGCGTTAGCATTAATTATATCAAGGTAATTTTCCTATGCCTACAGCTGCAAGGATCAGCTCTTTGTTATATGATTAATGGAGCTCTTTGATCTTTATTGCAGATTGTTCCCTCAGTAGCAATTGGTTTCACTGCATATGACATGATGAAGGCCTGGCTGGCAATACCTCCCCGACAAAATTCAAAAGCCATATCTACTGCATAAGGTGCATGTCTAATTTACTTAGAAAAGCAACAGAAAGAAAAGGGAGAACAGATGATGCATGGATTTGGTGTCCATCAATACAATTTGCCATTATATGCATCATTTTTCACATATCTCAAAAAGGGGAACTGTCCCTAGACTATTTAACAACAATTCCCACAGAAATTTTCCCATTATATGCACCTATTTAAAAGCTCAAGAATGATAATTTCTTTCCTTGGCTCATTCTTGATCTTCCTCGCTTCTGCTAAGCCCAATACAACAGTAACAGATGAACTGATCGATAGAATCTGCAAGAATACAAGGACCCCTTCTCTTTGTCTGCAGACCCTCAGACCCTTAAAGGGCAATAACCTTCTTCCCAAACCAGTTGCAACACTAGGAACCAAACCCCTTGATATGGCCCTGATCCAAGCTCACAGGATCCATGCCATGATTTGGGCTCTTCATCAGAGAATAAAGGACAGCACCAGAAGAAGGCATCTGATTAAACAAAAGCAAAGGTATTATAAGTGTCATTTGAAATTTTCAGATGTCCGCCGGCGACTGACTGAAGCTAAGATGGCAATGCAGGAGGGTAACTCAACATCTGTGAGAAACTACACCTCCATGGCCATGTATCAGGCTGGTTCTTGCGAGGCAGAATTCATCAACCCGCCTCGCGAGCTGTCAGCTGTTGCCAAGGATATTGGGACCTTCAGAGATACTTGTAGTATCATCTTGGCCATATGTGATGAAGTAGCACAGTTAGAATGCTCCAGTTTAAACTTGGTCTTGAATTGGGGCACTGATCAGACAAATGTCCTTGTGGCTCAGTCAATGTGCAAATTTGTGCCTTGAATTTTTTTGTGTTCGTTTAGTTTTCTAGTCTTTGTGCAGCCTTCATAACATGCTTTCACAAAGTGAAATGTTGTAACTCATTATTGAACTTTGGTCAAAAGTTTCAATCTCTAACATAATAATCTTGGCAATATATTATAGCTAAACTTTTTGTCAAGCATGAAACATTTAATTTTGTGAGGTATCATCATGTCTTCATTCGTGATGAGAGATTTTGTTCTTATAAAAAGGTATGGTTAATTTACACCAAGTAGATCCACTTTTAAGGAATTTTGGAACAACTATCGTTCGATAAATACACAAAAATAATGAAATTGCTTTGACTAAATCATGTATGTCTAGGCTTGTCAATGGGTGGGTGGGTCTTACCCTACAAAGGCGGGCCCCCCCCCCTCCCCGACAAAAAAAAAAAATTGCAATACTCAAGTCGTACCTATACCCAATAAAAAAAATGCAATTAGTATAAGTGAAAAGAAATAAAACATTTTATAAAAATAGTGCTTAGTTAGTATATAGTCAGACAAACAATACAAGAAAGTGGACTTATATATGATAGCTTCCTTAACAATATTCAGATTTTAGAAGGAAAAATAGTGCCTTTTTGGTTTTATTCATTTAGTATAATAAAATTAAATATGTATAAATAATTAAATATATATCCTAATTAAATTTCAATAATATTTTTTTGTTATCGTATACCAGAAGAATTTGTTAATACGAAAAAATATAATTAAAAAATTAAAAAATTATATTCAAGAAGCTATACCTAATAGGTATTGAGTTATATAGGGTAGAGACGTCGAATAAGATATAGGGTCTTGTTGACTGGATATTTTAGGGTAGGATAAAATATATGTGATCTTATTGTTTGGGTATTTTATGATATGTGTATGAGTAAGTGAAATCCTACCCATTGACAGACCTATGTATGTCTCTTGGAATGAACCAAATGATCAAATCAATTCCTACATCCCTTGAACCTAGCTTGTAGCAAGCCAAAAGTGTGGATAGAGCCAACTTTGCTGAGAGCAAAGATCATGCTAAAGTTGTTGCTTTCACTTGATACTTTTTTACATGCATTTCTATTGTTGGACAATGAAAGATAATGTATAAATTGATTTAAGTCACTTGTCTCCTTCAATATAAAATAAAATTTAGTACCACTGAATAATATGGGAAGTGTTTGTTGTTTTGAGAAAACATAACTAAACATATATTCATTTTTCTTTTAAAACACACATTTTTTAATAAATACATACATATTATATATATATTATATTTTTTTATTATTCTAATATTAAAAAAATTATTTAATTCCATTTTCACCCTAAAAACCCGACAAAAAAATATTAATTTGACTATTACAGTAAAAAAATGTCTCCCCCAAAATATAAACAAACATATCAAAAAATAACTTTCACATTTTTTAATAATTTATTCTCTCAAAAAATATAATAAAATCACAAAAAAAAAAGATAACCAAACATTCCCATAAAGTTTTGAGTTAAATTATTGTTAGGTTTGCTTGTGTTTTGGTGTTCGTGCTTTGACCAACTCAAATAAATTTCTTGGAAGTTACATAAAGACATATATTTGTAAATATACATATACATATATATTACGTGTTTGACTCGAACTGTCCTTTAATTAGCAGACCTTCAGACTTAGAAATAACTTCACAGTTCACACTACTACATCGAGTCATCAGCCAATGGGGTTGAATCTGATTTGAATGGGCAACTAAAATTCCAGCCTCACCAACTTCTCTTTAGGGAATTATTACTATATGGAAACAACTTGCAAGAATGGGGTAACCCTATACGTACAACTTAATTAACTCATGCACATGTAGAGGTGCAAATGAGTCGAGCCTACTCATAAGTTTCACCAGTTGAGCTCGATCTAGCTTGACTTGAGCTTGGAAACAGTACGAGCTTGAGTTGAGTTGAGTTGAATCAAACTTGAACTCTAATTCGAGTCGATCTCAAGCCATTTGTATTTAGATTCGAGGCTCACGAACCAGTATATAATTAAATATTATTTTTTATTTTATTAATAAATATATACTATATTAATATTTTTCTATTTCAAACTCGAGCTCGAGCTTAGCATTTTAACAATTTATTTGTCAATTCAAGACTTATTGAATCGAGCCGAGTCGAGCTCGAATTTAAAATTTTAAACTCATCGAGTTCGAGCTCAAACTTAAAATTTTTGCTCAAACTCGACGAGGCTAGATTGTTATATTTATTATTGGTAAATGGAAACAATGGGCACATGATTTTGACCTTTTACACTATCATTTTCAACCAACGCAAGTAAATTCCATCAACTAGGAAAATTTGACCTTATAAGATTCTTTCCATGATTTTCCCTAATATTGATGTGGCACTTGTCTATGCAACCAAAATTAAATTTCAGAATAGTTCTCGAAAGTTGGAATAATTTGAAAAAGAGGAATAGCACTTATGATTTATATCATAACTCCATTTGAATTTTTCTAATTATTTAAGAATTCTATCATATCTTACAGAATTCTATGATATCTCACATGTAACTATTCAATATTAATCCTGATCGAGTTCACTTTGAATTTAATAAAAATAGTACTTGTAAAGTATGTATTCGTGTGTGTTTTATAGATCTATCCATTAGAAAAAGAGGAAAATACAAGAATTGGAATTAGGATTCAAAACCTTTTCTTTTCTGATAAATCCTTTTCACCTCTTAGGTTTTAGTTTCTTCTAGTAGAAAAAGTGTATAATGGTTCATAGTTTGTGAACAATCAACACGCAACAAGCCATTGAAAAAGATAAGTTGAGACGTAGATATATACTATCTAGCGACGATGATAATAATATCTATCATGATGTGATATATCAACAATATGTAATTTTCATTTCAACGCTAGTACTAAATTATCATTTCCTTAAATTGTCTTAGGTTAACGTAGAAAAATCAATTTGTTCTCGAAAGTCAAAGTTAAAATTAGAGTTCCCCGAGAAACGTAAATGTTAAGTCCACGATACATATCTAGTACTCTCACATAACTTATGAATTGTGACACGTTTTCTTTTCCAAGAAAATAAATAAAATTACATAAATTTAATGACAATAAAAATAAAATCGCTCAATATATTTTTTTATTTTTTTATTTTTTTTCCCTTCTTTTTTCATGATACATTTCTGATAGAGGTAGCACAGCAGAACCATCCAACCTCGAAAGATGAAGAAAAATATATATAAAAAAAGACTCGAAGAAAGCTAAGTCCAAAAGACTTTGGCAGTCATAGTTTTGCACAGCAGTATGGGACATAGCATGAATTTCTTTTAGTTTTGCCTACTTTATTTGCTGCTTCTTCAGTCTTCCCTTTGTCTTTCCTTGGAACTTCACTGAAGGTTCATTATCCAAGATTTTCCAAAATGTGACCATTTTTCTCTGGCTGTTTGCTTGGAATTTCTGTTGCCCTTGTTCGTTTCTATTGTTGCCCTTTTTGAATGTACTTTCTTGACAGCTGACTTTGAAGGTTTACTAGTGTTTAAGACCACCTATATAATGCAGTGGTTGTAAGAGTAGAGAGTAGGTGGTTATGTACTTGACTTCATTATTCCAAGTAGAGATAAAAAAGAGTGAAAAGGAAGAAGTAGAACTTCAAAACAAGAAAGAGATATCATCCAAAACTCTTGCTTAATATTTCCAAAAGGTGAATTGTTTTGTTCAGAATGCATTACATGTTTCTGTTTCTGGATCTCTTGATTTTAGTTTTCATGAATATGTTTCTGTTTCAAGATTTACTGATGTGTTTCTGAATATTGTTCTCAGCAGATAGAATTTGAGCAAGATTTACTGCTGGCTGCAAATGGGGTTGTCCCTTTCATTGCTTTTATCACCGTGGAATCAAATGCTGAGGCGAAGGATTTTCAATCTAACAGACACCATAGAAACAGTTGTTGCGAGATCCATAAGCTTTGGAAGCAGAGATGGAGAGATGATCTTAAGAACATTTAGTTTCAAGAACAAAGATTTGAACATTCTTGGCAACTCTGAGGAGTCCGAGAAAAGCCTCAATCCTCAAAAGCAAATGCTAAAAACTCTTGTCCCTATACAAGGATTGGTCTTGAGCAAGGAGAATGAGAATTCAGATGGAAAAGATGATCATGGACAAACTAATGAGCCGAAGAAGCCCTTCGTTTTTTCTTCTCCGAGACCTATTAGTGAACTTGATGATGCTGCGACTAAGCTGCAAAAGGTGTACAAGAGTTATAGGACAAGAAGAAACCTTGCAGATTGTGCTGTTGTGGTTGAAGAGCTCTGGTTTGTCTACTTGTTATACTTTCTCTGATTATCAGAATAAGATTAGCCCATGTTAATGCTTTAACTGATCTATTAATTCCTTGTTTTCTTTCATTCTAGGTGGAAAACATTAGAGTCGGCAGATTTGGACAGAAGCTCGATATCGTTCTTCAACTGCAGCGGACAGGAAACTGCTGCTTCGCGGTGGTCTCGTGCTAGGACAAGGGCTGCTAAGGTTGGCAAAGGTTTACTCAAGGATGAGAAAGCTCAGAAACTAGCTCTCCATCATTGGCTTGAAGCTGTAAGCTCTTTCTCACAGATGTTTATTCAGTACAATGTCGCCATTAAAATATTTTATAATAATTTTTTTTTAATTTATACACACGCAGGCCAGTTAGTGATAATTGCTTTTGTTTTTCCTGTAGATTGATCCTCGTCATCGCTATGGACGCAACTTACACTTCTACTACGATGAATGGGCCGACAGGAAAAGTTACGAGCCTTTCTTCTACTGGTAAGACTTCTCTTTTCTCCCATCCACACCGGCACCCACATGCCAAAACGAAGCCTATCCTTATTACTAATCCTATGTTCGGTTTTCTTGAAGGTTGGACATTGGTGATGGTAAGGAAGTAAATCTTCCAAGCTGCCCTAGAGCCGAACTGCAGTCCCAATGCATCCAATATCTTGGACCCGTAAGCATGATATACACAATTCCAATGAATTAGTTTCCTAACAGAAAGAAGTATATATATTTCCTGAGTTCTGATTAACCTTCTGTTGTGCCACAGAAAGAAAGGGAATCGTATGAAGTGATTGTGGAGGAAGGAAAGCTAGTATACAAGCAAAGTGGGACTTCCTTGAACACAGATGAAAGTTGCAAGTGGATTTTTGTCCTCAGCACGACCAGGTCTTTGTACGTGGGACAGAAAAGAAAAGGTGTTTTTCAGCACTCAAGTTTTCTCTCCGGCGGGGTTACAACCGCCGCCGGCAGGCTGGTAGCTCATAATGGTATTCTTAAGGTATAACAGATGGAGCTAAAAAGTCTCTCATTGCCTTGTTTTCTTTCCTCAAACATTGCTCATTCCTTTTTCTGCTTTGCAGGCAATATGGCCTTATAGCGGTCACTATCTTCCTACAGAATACAATTTTAAGGAATTCGTCGGTTTTCTTGAGGAAAACCATGTCGACATGACAAATGTTAAGGTAAGAATTGGGTTTTTTTTCATACTAGCAGTTCTTTTACACAGTTTTTAGTCCAAAAATTACGTGTTTGACAATTTGCACCTACTTTCTGCAGAGATGTTCAATAGATGAAGATGAGTTTAAGCCAGAAACTGCAACGACCACAGCTGCAGAAGACGACGGACTTAAGGGGCCCGAAGACTTTGTACCAGAATGCAGCATGGCAATCAATACAGCTAACATAAATGCACCCAAACTTGACTTGACCAAGAGTTTGTCATCCAAGTGGGCTAGTGGAGTCGGGGCCCGAATTGGCTGTGTCAGGGACTATCCGATGGAGCTCCAATCCCAGGCACTCGAGAAAGTTAATCTATCCCCAACAGTTACAGTTACCCCTTCACCCCGCTACTCCAAGAGTAATGCTCCCATCCCTTCACCACGGCCCGACCCGAAGATCCGGATGTCTCCTAGGCTTTCGAACATGGGGCTTCCTAGCCCCAGAGTGTCTCCTTCGACTGTCATTAAGGTTCTTGGCCCCAACTAGTGCAGTGAATGTCTTGTTCGCTAAAGTTATGAACCCTTATGCGTGCCTAGGGGCTACGGCACTCTAGACTTTTGGTCTAGGGCCACCTGTGCAATGTCGATGGATGTTGCTAGTTTAATATTTGTCATTATTTGATTCTTGTTGTCAATCCATGTAATAAAGTTTGAATACAAGTTGATGGGCATGATAAAGATAAGTCAGTACTGTCTCTTATGAATAAAGATCCCATTTTTCTTATTTAGTTGGATCAGATTCGGTTTATTCCACTTCATATTCGACCCGGTACTGTAAACCATGTCACATCATTCACTGTATCCTTATCAAATGATAGTGAAGTATAAATACTCAATGCTCACTATATTTTCATATATCAAACTTTATACATTTACGTATAACACATCTTGCTCGTGCTCAGAATTCAACATTTAGAGAGTGGAATAATATGAAATGTGTGGCTCAATATCGAAAAAAGGGTGGATTCAATACCATATTAAGGAATGTCCCTTGGGAGTTGGAACTAAGGGTGACAATTCAGGTGGGTTCGAGTTGGATCAAGGTATAAGTATTACTTAAATTTGCTCAACCCGAACCCAACTCATTTAATTTTTAACATGATAAACCTAAACTCAAACCCAACCCACTTCTAATCAGGTCAACCTAATTATGAATTGGGTTGACCCAATATCCTAAAAACCCACAACCCACCCAACTCATTACGAAAATCATGCTTTTTAATGACAAAAAAAAAATAAAAATTGATATTGTAAATCATATTTTTGCATTGCTTATTGATTTGACTTGCATAGTCCATTTTTATTGTGCATTGTAAGAATAAAATACATCACATGAACACTTGTACAATATGAATAATATTTCAATAGGTATTAGCTTCGTGGATATTCTTATTTAAAAAAAAATTGGTGGATTTGAAGCACATACTTTTTACATCACAAACTACGCACAACCTCTCTAATTTTTGCAACATATACTAATATATACGTATAAGGAAAAAAATGTCATGATTCTCCAGCCAAAACAAAATGAAAAACCTAATGCAAAAATTGTTAGGTTGATCATAGGCTAACCAAAATCCAAAAGCTAAAAACTCTAGTTTGTCATGAATTGAAATCATAAATTGCAAACATAGCTCCAAAAATTACAGCTACTAAATTCAAAATTTTAAATATCTAACTCGTATTTATTTTTTAATATATTATATGTGTTGGATTGGGTTGATGGGTCATCCAAAAAGTAATTTCGGATTAGTTGGGTTAACCCATGACCCAACCTAAACCCACCCAAAATTTTTGGTTTATATTTTGGATCGACCTGATTTCAACCCAACCTGATAAGCCCAATCCAAACCCAGTAATTTCGTGTCGATTTTGTGTTTGGTTGTTGGGTCAGATTCGGAATTGACCCCCTCAATACCCTAAAAGCTAACTCAATATGTAAGAATTGTCAAAAATTATATATAAAGATCACTATTCATTTATTTCACCAATGTAAAATCTGACACATCCCAATAACTTTAACATTTTATTGTTATTAATCTAAATATCCAAAGAACTTAATTTAAATTGAAAACAATCCAATTTGAATTATATCAACAAATAACTCTCCAACTGAGGTGACAGATATCATAAAAACTTGGGAAGTCTTCTCGCATGCGGGCATTTCTTTGTTGATAGTTTCTGTAATTTGTAAATTCGAAAACAGTATATGTCGGTCAAACCTTGAAAGCCTGCCATTAAAGGTAGCAAAACCTATGCAATTACAAAATTCAGTTCAGATATTTAAAATTAAATTAATACATATACAAAATATTTAATTATTCAACATATATACATAGTATTTATTTTTATATCATAAAAAAACACAGCCCCAACTCCCGAGGAATCTCTGTGGTCTAACTTTTGTAATATTAGAGTTGCCAAATTGGGATTTTGATACTCCAAATGGTAATTAGTAAATAAAAGAAAATTAAGGGGTAAAGACAAAAAAGTGAGTTGAAGTTTTCGACCTCGAAGGATGTTAAGACCAATCAAACATGTTCTTTTGTTTGTTATCATGTTAAACATTGGTATTTGTTCAAAATTAACTTTTATAATTTGAAATTAGTGGAAATTAGTATCAACTTTTACGCAGTTTGGATTTGTTTTCTGGAGGTATTTTTATTTTTTGGTGAAAAGAAATAATGAAAAGTTAGTTATAAAAGTATTTTTAAAAATGAAATATTGTTTGAATGTTTTGTTTAAAATGTAATAATTATGTAGGATTAAAAATGAGTTGTATTTGAAAAATATAGTGTTTTGTATTAAAAATCGTGCAAATATAAGTAAAAGAAAATAAAAAGTGATGAAAAGTTAAAATGGAGAGAGTGTATAAGAATTTGTCTTGAAGAATATTTTAATAATGAAAGTTTCTGTGAAAATGGAGGAGGAGAAGATGGCTCTTTGTTTTCATTTTTAGCAGAAAATGAAAATAGGTCCAGAAAACAAAAACAAACGGGCCCTTAATGAAAGATTCCCAAATAATTATTTATTTATTTTTCATAAAAAAAAAAGTAGAAAAACGTTATGATCACAACAATCCCTCGCGCATCATTGTGAAATATGTTATTTGAATCATAACTACTATTAATTAAAAAAATTAATCCATCGCTATTGTCTCTTCAAAATATCAATCAGATAATTATATATTTATTTAAAAGATTAGAAAGGGTTATGCTCGAGCTAGAAAATTATATTGAAAAAATTATTATTATTATTATTAGTTGGCTATTGAAATACTACTTTGTACTTATTTCAACATCACCAACATTGTTGTACCAATCAAAATTGACACGATTTTCAATTTTCAGGTGATTTGTCGAACTCTTCAAAAGATAATGGATTTATTTGGACGGTTGAAGACTTTAACAAAGAGAGGTCCCCAATTTTGATAGTGGAAAAGCCCATGGATCCTCATCATATTTGTTGTTGATAAGTCTTGAGAGTCAAAACATTATATACTTTTATGTGTTGTCAATTATACAAACTCCTAAAAAACTAGGCAATTAATGAATCATGAATTATTGCATGTTCTCCCTTATTAATTGCATCATTAATTGGATCAAAACCTCAAACCCTTAGAGGGCCTCACAAGGTAGACATGTTAGGTGCATTATGTGAAATATTTTGTCAATTATTTGGAGTTGATAGCATATAGTTGTGGATATTTTAAAACTTTAAAAATACAACAACTATGATAAGTATTTCTTCAGTAAGATAAAATCGTATATATTGTGTTTGGATGGTATTCTATTTATACACAACCCGATTTAAAAACTACCGATCCAAGATCTATCATGCTGATGTTATCAAATAATTTCGTACAAAATCTGAAACATGTTCAACTTATCATAATATTTCATCATTTTGAAATCATAAGGTATGCAACCTAAATCTATTTTCCCATCTTCGTGGGAACTGTTTTGTCCATACGAACATTACTATTTGAACTCAAACTTGATTTAAGTATCGAAATATTATAGTTCAGATCACTCGACGAGTTTGACATACATTCATATGCTTATCCGTTACGTCACAAGCCCCCCTCATTTTATCCATTTGAAAAGAAAAGTGAAAGAAGACATGAAACATTAAAAGAAACTTTTCATTTTCTTGAGCAAAAGTGTACTTACTTATACATCATATCTTGGCAAATTTGAACCTTCAAAAACATCCTATGTGTGTGTGTATATAGATACATGTGTATATATACAGACAGTCCCCACTCCCACAGAAGGGATCCAATGCAAATGCTGTGGTTTTTATCTGCAAAGACAACATAGATCTTCTTGCAGTGCACTTTTACTCTTTTTGGGATTTCTTTGTCTGTTTACAATTTGGTCTTATAATCTTATTTGTTTGTACCTTTTCATGCACCACAGTCCACACCAAAAGGGTTCGTGCCTTTCTAGGATCCCACTCAAATAATGTATATACAATTGTCCAAAATTGCCATTCTTGTAATTACTCCCAAAAGATGTGGGCATTTTGTCCTCCCAGTGGAGCGGGAATAAACCCTTCATTTGTTTGAATTTCAAATGTCAAAACTCCAAACCCCAACGGCTTACTCTCATCGGACACAACAAAACAAACAAAAACACACAGTACACACAGTTGCCACCACTCACCACGTAGTGTACCCACTACCCCCCACTAATATAGACAACATTCTTAATCTGTGTTTATTTTTCTTTAGAATCCAAGATTTTAGTGAGGATTTTGTCAAGAAAAATTAGTCTTTTTTTAGTACCAAGATTTTACCAAAGATTAGTTTTTTTTTTAACACATTTCATTGTGTTTTCAAGAATTTTCATAGATAATATTAGTATACTGAGGTATTTTTGTTTGCTTTCAATGTGTAATCTTGCCAACAGATTTTGTTTGTGGCTGAAAAGGAAAAGGGAATCCAGTTTTAGTTAAAACAAGAATCACAAAAGGGAAAATTTATAGAATTCAGAAATTATCTTTTTCTTTGGTTTTGATTTAGTATTTATCCTTCTTGGCAAAGCCATAATGATTAATTCATAGTGGTTTAATTCTAATAGGTCTTCTTGGAGGGCTATCTCTGAACACCTCCCCAACCCACCCCGCCCCCCACCTACTCTGTCTCATAAATGCCCATATTTATGTTTTTATTCTTCTCAAGCAGAAACATCTATTTTTACAGCTCTTAAAAGCTCTGGTCCTCTGTATTGCCTATCAGTTTCTTCCCTTTTATTCTCTCTCCCTTTTTTTATTGCTTTTGCTTCTTCATTCTCTCTCTCCCTCTCTCTCTCTCTGTGTTTCAAAGGTTGGCATTTGATCCTGTGAGAAGCTTTCTTGAAACATCAGAAGGGGGTGTTTGTTTGTTATTCAAAGGGCTTCTCTGGAATGGGGGCTTCAGGCAAATGGATTAAAGCACTGTTAGGAGCCAAGAAACCTGATAAAGAAGACAATGTAAGCTTAAATACTCCAAAAAAATTTCAATCTTTGTAATTCTTGGTTACATTTATTAGTCAGTTGGTGGTTCTATTCATTTTTATACTTCAATGAATTTTGACATCTTTTTTGTACTTGGCTTCATTTATAAGATGAGAATGTAAATTTTTTGTCAGATGTACATAAGTTCTCCGCTTGATTTTCTTCTTTTTGTTTCAAATGTTGGCTAAAAATTTAATCTTCTGCTCACCATAACATACATCTGTACAGAAGGTGAAGTCTAATGATCTTTATTTCTTATATATCTGGCGGTTTATGTTATGTTCACTTACATAGTCTTTTGTGTTGAATCTATCTTTAATGCTTTTTGCTGCAAATGGTGAGTCAAAATCTGAGCTTTCTGCTACCTCTAGGCTCTATACATTTTAACTGAAGGTACAAGCTTTAATCGGTTCTGTTGCATACATTCTCTTGCTGATTTTTTCTTTTTCTTTTCTTTATTTCAAAGGAAAAAGTTGGTGGAAAGGGCAAGAAATGGAGGATATGGAGGAGTTCATCAGGGGATCTTGGTGGGCCCTCTTGGAAAGGTTTCAAAAGAAATGTGGGAACCATTGGTGGGTCAGATTTCTCTTCTGATTCTTCATCTGTGAACAATGATGCTTTCACTGCTGCTGTTGCAACTGTAGTGAGGGCTCCTCCTAAAGATTTCAGGGTTGTGAAGCAAGAATGGGCTGCCATTAGAATCCAAACTGCATTCAGAGGATTTTTGGTGAGCCTTTTTTACATGGGGCATCTTTTGAAGAAAGCACTAGCTTTTCAAACATGGAACTCTTTTCTTAGACTTTGTAGCTTTTCACTTTTGTTTCGTACTTAGAATTATCTTTGTAGTGACTTCTTTGTCTTTTATGTCAAAGGATGATTAGATGTTTCCTCATTTCACTTGAATGATTGACTCATTATATCTATTGCTGGGAAAATGTTTTAGGCAAGAAGAGCTTTGAGGGCTTTGAAAGGATTGGTGAGACTTCAGGCCATAGTCCGTGGCCGGCAGGTCCGAAAACAAGCTGCTGTAACTCTTAGGTGTATGCAAGCTCTTGTTCGTGTGCAAGCACGGGTGAGAGCTCGTCGTGTACGTATGTCTGAAGAGGGACAGGCCGTGCAGCAGATGCTGGATGAACGCCGGGGAAAAGATGATCTCTTGAAACAGGCTGAGGTAGTCCACCAACCCTTTTATTGCATCCTAGTTCTCTTCATGGATTGTCGAATTTCATTTTTAGCAAAAACTTCATTCTCTTGTTCAGGAAGGGTGGTGTGATAGTAGAGGAACCCTGGAGGAGGTTAAAGCAAAGATACAAATGAGGCAAGAGGGAACTGTCAAGAGAGAAAGAGCACTCGCATACTCCCTAGCTCAAAAGGTATTCAAATGGCAAAAACACTTTTGTTCTTCTTCACTTCTTCTCTCCCTACTCTTGCTTTATTTATCTTTGTTTCTTTCTTTGGCAGTGGAAATCAAGCCAAAACATTGATTCTTGCACCAATGTTTCACTTAAAAGTCATGATTTTGACAAGAGTAACTCGGGCTGGAGCTGGCTGGAAAGGTGGATGGTGGCAAAGCCATGGGAAAATAGATTAATGGAACAACAAATCAATAGTGACCAAGCTTTGGAGATAACTCCACCAATTAAGACCTGCAGGGACTTTACTAAGAGAAATCCTAATCTTTCTAGGTTGTCTGAACCAAGTGCAGTGAAAGTCAGGAAGAACAATGTCAGCACAAGAATATCAGCAAGGCCTCCACAAGCTACTTACTCATCTTCTAGCCCGAGTTCTGACTTGAGGTATGATGAGAGCTCGGCTTCATCTTCAATTTTCACAACGACAACTCCAGTTTCTGGAAACACTATTTCGGATAGAACAGATGAGAGCAACAGCAGTAGACCGAGTTATATGAATATGACAGAAGCAACCAAGGCGAAGCAGAGGAACCTTAGAACTCAAAGACAGTCCATGGATGAATTTCAGTTTCTTAAAAAGTCAGTGGCATTCAGCAATGGTGATTCAAAAAGCAGTGCTGGTTCTGATTCTTGTACAGTCCCTATGTCTAGACCTCTTTGCCCCCCAACAAGAATGGATAAGTTCTCAAGGAAAGTTAACTAACTGATAGAGAGAGTTGCTTCTAGAAATGGATTGAATTTACAACAGCTTGTTGTTGTTATGTTAAAAACTGTAACCAAATTGTGTTTTGAAAGAGGGCTTGAGTTATGATTTGAATTCTGCATTATGTAAAGTTGTAAGTTATGATTTTTGGATCAGTTAAATGCCATTTAAGCTTTGAAACTAGCAGGTTTTGCTTATCAATATGATCCAAAACTACAGTATTTATTGCATGAACTTTTACATATATCTTTGTGACTTTTCAAGCACGTTTGACGGCTTGAACCTTTACACCATGTCTGAAGTTCTGTACTATGCCGTACTCAAGTTCCAAAGGATTCTCCATCTTTGGAGAATGCCTGAATACAAACTTTCTGTACAGATGAATCAATGAAAGTTTAAGTTCTTGCAAGGAGAATTTCTGTCCTATGCATGCACGCGGTCCTATTCCAAAGGGAATGTTGGCATAAGGATGTCTCCTTTTATCTTCCTCGCCATTTGGATCAAACCTCTCTGGCCTGAACTTCTCCGGTTCAGGGAAATTTTTTGGATCTTTTGCTAGAACTCCAAGAGCCAACCACACCCATGTGCCCTGCTAATTTAAAAGCTCATCTTAACATATATTAACCAGACATCATACAAACAGCCTACAGGCTAAATTTTTCATCTTTGGAGACAATTAGACTGAAACAGACCCCATAAGAGACCTCATATGTACACCCAAAGGTAATTTAAACATGTATAAAAGTTTAACTTCTACCAAAAAATTAAAAATAAAAATAAAAACAGTACCTTCGGAAGGACATAACCTCCAATATTAACTTGGGCTGATGTTTCTCTAGCAACTAGGGGAGACACTGTGTAGAATCTCATTGCTTCTTTAATCACCTGCAATCAGAAAACAAGAAAAACAATGCGATTTATCTCATCATAAGTCCAGCTTCAGAAGGTGACAACATTCTTGCACAAACTAGATGTATCATTGTGTAGCTCTCCGAAATTGCTCTATGTTTCACTAGTGTGATGTCAAGAAACAAAGACATAGAAACCTGCCTGATCAAGATACGGAAACTTGTTTTGAAGATCATGAGCCGTAGGCATCTGATCATGAGGACCAAAGGCGTCAATCTCTTCTAGCACCTTTTTCTCAACCTCGGGATGGCAAGCAACCAGATAAATAATACTAGATAATGTAAATGATGTAGTAGCTGATCCAGCCAATAAATGCTCATAAGTTGCTGCACTAACATAATCTGATGTGAAGACATTCTTCGCAGCTGTCTGGGACTCCCTTGCGCTAAGTATAAGGGACAGAAAATCCTTTGAGCCACGGTTATTGTCTTTCATTCTTTTCTGAACAATCTCATCAAGCCGGCTACTCAAATTCTGGTTCGTTCGTTCAACCTTCCAGTCCATGGTGCCAGGTATTCTCTTGAGAATCTGGCGAAATGGTTCCTGGAGAATAGGAATGAGCAGGCCTAGTATGATGGAAAACGAGCCAGATAAATCCATCTTAAGCTGACTCGTCGAGTAAATGTGTTCATTGATAAATTCTTGGACCTGATCATCTTCTTGTTTAGCAGAATCATGACCTGATTTTGACTTGGAGAGGCCAAAATCCACCCCAAACGCGGCTTGTCCAATTACATCTGTTGCTAATTTGAGGGAGAGGTCAGAAAAAGTGAATTCTTTAGAATCAAGATTTTGAGTAGCAGATTCAATGAACTCTTGCATGGTAGGAACCAACTTGGCAAGATGAGATGGCTGATAAACAGATAGTATCGTGTTTCGCATCGTCGACCATCTTGCATCCCTGAAAATTTTTACACAAACATGAATTAGGCCACTGAAAGACTTGAGTAATATTACATCAATCTTGATCATGATCAATGGTTGCAAATTACGGAGACGGTCACCTGCCATTGTTTAAATTTCATTTTACCTTGTGAAGAAAAGGCCCTTTTGATGAAGAGGTGATGCTGCTATAGGAGATGGGATGCTTCTGTTGGAAAAGAATTTGAATTTTTTTATACCAACTTCCCTGCAAAGCTCTGGATCTGCTACAATTACCAGTGGTTGTCTGCCCATGTGAAACCTGTTTCCCCAAAACTCTATCGGTTAAACCTCCCTAACATTTCCAGAATTTCACTCAAAACATTTAATACAGTCAACTATATCTCATCAGTGGTTTCCTAGTACTGTGGTATGTTTTTAAGCATAGGCTTTGCACTGTACAATGCTGTCAAAGAAAAACTTCTGTAAGCATCCTGGACAACTGTATTTCCTTCTTCTTTCCAGGTTCTATTTTAGTCAAATAGGACCCACATCAATCAACATTTGGTATGATATTCCACATCAACTGTCCATCAAAATTATTAAGGCTTTGTTTGGTTATGTTTTCCCAAAACAAGTTGTTTCGAGAAAACATAATCAAAGATATCTCTATTTTCCCTCTAAAGCACATATTTTTCAATATATACATACATATATTATATTATATATATATTTTATTATTATTCTAATATTAAAAAAATTATACAATTTCATTTTCACCCCCCAAAAACTCAATATAAAAATATCGATTTGACTGCTACAGTAAAACATATCGTCCTTAAAACATAAACAAACATACCAAAAAATAACTTTTACATTCTCCAATAATTCACTCTCCTAAAACACATAATACATACATAACAAAAACAAACAAAAAACATAACCAAACATAACCTAAATCTAGTGATTAATTGTATACTAGTTTTTCTACAGTGAAAACCCACAATAAATTAAATTTATAATTTCTCATAGTAAATACATCAACTGATGAGTCCCCACCATGATTATTACTTTTGCAATATAATAAAATTTTCAATGGAATAAAAGCAACAATTCTACGCTGTGTCTAAATATATTTTTTATTTTCACACGCAACTCAAATACAAAAATTAAAATAAAGTTAAAAATTTATGAAAATGAAAACAAAAAATTCCAAAATAAGATAACCAGATTACCCTTCTGCTTATTCCTCAATAAGAAATAAAAGGTAACAGAAATAGCAGAGCTGCTGTCAAAAGGAATAAACTTTAAATGTCAAAGAACAACCAGAAGTATACATATCAATGTCAACATGAAAACCAAGAAAATCATTCTTCAGTTTGAACTCTACTATCATTATTTCTTTGTCCATCCTTTCACTTTCTGTATTATCCATTAACATACCAAAGCGTCATCTCAAATTTTTCACCAAAAAAAATGCTAAAAAACAAGGGTTCTTGAAGCCCATATGAAAAGAAAACAAATTCTACAAGTATTCTGCAAGCCCACACGATCAAGAAATGGCTGAAAACAAACCTGAAAATAGGACCATAGCGCTTGGCAAGAATGGAGAAGACATCAGGGCCATACTTAGCAAGCAAAGGGAGGTGTCCAACTAGAGGCATTGCTGGAGGGCCAGGCACTTTTCTAACACCCCAATAAGGCCCATAAAAGTAGGCCAGAACTCCAGCTATTGCTGCTGAAATTGTGAATATAGTTGATAATATGGGTGTTTTGATTATGGGTTCTGAGAAAATCTCTGAAAAGTGCTGAAAAATTGCTGCTGAAAGCTCCATTTTTGGGAGGAAAAAGAAAAGAGGAGGAATGAGAAAGAGAAGTGATTGTGGCGTGAGATTTTATAGAGGTTGGAATGATATGAAAAGGGAAATTTGGCGTAATATTTTATTTTGGTGATATTGGTCATTGTCCTTGTTGAATGATGATAATGTTGCCAAATGGTGGGTGGGGTCCTTAACACAATGTGTTGTATGTTTTTTTATTCCCTTCATTCAGTTACTTTCAGTTCATTTGTTTTTGTTTTTTGAGCTCATTTTTATTTTTTATTAAAAATAAAAATAAAGAATCATCTATTTTTTTTTATTTTACAGATATTTTTATTTTCAAAATATTTTTCTAAACAAACTTTTACAGTCCGTTTGGTTTTATTTTTAAAGACTATTTTCATTTTCAGTCATTTTTAAAAGTTGAAAAGTTAGTTATGAAATAAAAATAGAAATTGAAATGTATTTGGATGAAATGTTGGAAAGTAATTATTATAATAGATTGTAGGATTGAAAAGTAGGTTAATTTATATTTAAAAATATTTATTTTTTAAAATATATGTATATTGTATTAAGTTAAAAATAATACTAGATAACTTTATGTAAAGTCAAATTTGAATTTGATTGATCTGTAATATGATGATATAGTAGGTTTAGAAATGAGTTTTTGGAAGACAATGTGTACTTTTTCTGAAAAAAGTTATGAGAAAGTGTTTGTTTTCAATTTTCATTCTCACATGAAAATGAAAAGAGGGCTTGAAAATGAAACCAAACACTCTGTTACACACAATCTCTATTTTCACTTTTCATTTTTTCCTACTTATATTTGCCGGACTTTTAATACAAAAACACTATATTATCCAAATATAACTCATTTTTAACCCCACATAATCATTACATTTTAAACGAAAAATCCAAACAACATTTCATTTTCAAAAACATATTTATAACTAACTTTTCATTATTCTTTTTCACCTGAAAATGAAAATGTCTCCATAAAACAAATCCAAACGGCCCCTTAGAAAATAATCTTGAATTGGACGGTTTTAAATTTTTTTTACAAATATTCATAATTTTCAATTAACATGACTTGAATTTAATAAGTTCAAATTATAATCTGGTTCGAGAGGTCTATGATGCAACTCAAATTTAGTAGAGAAGAGATGTTTATGTTGATAGTGGAGAAAACTAATCAATAGGTTCGACTTGAGAGTTCAATACCAACCTCATAAGGCTTCTTATAGTATGAACCGATCAAAATATTCTATATATTTTGGGTTTATGTGGCTCAAATGAGATTTGAAGAAAATATAAAGGGTTAAGGATTTTATAAAGGAAAATGATTTGCATAATTTTCTTCTTCTTCATAGTA
This sequence comes from Jacaranda mimosifolia, assembly GCA_018894105.1. Classification (NCBI taxonomy): domain Eukaryota; kingdom Viridiplantae; phylum Streptophyta; class Magnoliopsida; order Lamiales; family Bignoniaceae; genus Jacaranda; species Jacaranda mimosifolia. The sequence goes on from CM032127.1 coordinate 1,475,576, forward strand.
AATTTTTTTTTCCTATATATTTTACCCATAAACATAAGCATTTTTGGTCTCGAATCACCTTAAATTCTTGCACCTAACTTGTCTTGTTTTCTCTTCTCTTCGCGTGATTATGAATGGACCTAACTTGTTTAAAGGAGTGGGATTTGACAATTATCTTACGTAATTCAATGAGTTGAGTTTAGGGATTATTCAAAGTAGACCTAGGGAGGAGATTTCATTAGACTTGGTAGTGATTGGACCTTAGTTTTGCAACTTATCATCAGTCACATCTGATATTTAAGTCCGCAAACAAGTAAGCTCCAATGGAGATTTGACAAAATCTTGCCCTTAGTTGAGATATATGGTGCACTCCACAATTACCATTATGATATATTTTGATAGAATAAAGGAAAGAAATAGTAGTAGCGATATTACTTCCCCCACTACGCCATGTTTGAGCCTTCGTGTTTAGCCGCGAACATATCAAACATCCAAACAACTCACTTAAGCATGGGTGCCATGTTCGAACTTTCGTATTTAGTCGCAAATAAATCAGACACCTGAATAACTTGCGTAAGCATGAATCCCATCAGCGTAGAACCAACTCAGGTAAGCATGAGTGCCATGTTTGAGCTTTCGTGTTTAGCCGCGAACATATCAAACAACTGAACAACTCACGTAAGCATAGGTCCCGTCAACGTAGCACCACTAAAGGCTGAAGTAAAATCCACAAAAGTTGACATTGGTCTACACCCATGCCGAAAAGCACACAATTAACAAATATTTATGGTAAATGCATAGAGGGGATTCAAACTCAAAATGTGGACTTACCAAACCAAATAAGAGGAAGCTTGGAACCACTTGATCAAACATTATATATATTTGGATGTTGCTAATTCTGCACAAATTACCACAAAACTAATTCTAATGAATTTCCATTTCTTTTAATACTTAACTTGAGAAGTAAAAGAAAAAACAATTATTACAAAAGTACTCGAGAAACACTTAATTTCAATCAAAGCATATTTCATAAATTGTCGTAAAACTCTTCCAACCGACATAACATGCTATCTGATCTTTTCAAAATACGTTTACTTTAAAACGAGCATTAAAGTAAAACAAGTCGATAGATCTGAAAATACCACAAATTGGATATTGTCCTAACATGGCTGCTTCACCAAGCATCAAACTAAAAGAGCATCTTGACCAAAAGATCATGTGATTTTTTGTGGTCCATGGAAGGAAAAGGGAATAATTTATCTAGGGTTTGTAGCAATTGTTCTCCTCTATCCCAAACTAACCATTTATCCCTTGACATATTATCATGAGAGTATCAAATTTTGGCAAGACAATGAAATTTTGGTCTAGATTCCTCCACACAACTTTTGTCTTATTATTGGAATAAACCCTTCCTTGTGATCATGTAAAATCCAATGCTTTTAATTAAATTAGGCAGCTTGCATGAATTGATTAATACCTAATCCAATAATAAGATAACTTTTTGGATTAAATGCAATGAAAGTAACACTTTTAGGCACAAGCCAACTTCCAGTGAAGTTCTCAAAAGTGGACAGAAATGATGCAATCCATCATTTTCAGTGGGAGTGGTTGATAATTTAAATCAGATCTAGAAGCTGAATGTGAGAAATAATTCCAAAATGCATTGAATGTTGTCTTGGCCTTTGACTTAAGTTATAAATGAACGTTTTATTTAAAAATTAATCTATGGACATAATTAACCCTCTCTGAGAAATCATAACCTCAGAAGGAGTGCAGCTTAACAAAGAAAAGGGTGGATGACGAGTGATTCCTTGGAAAACTACTTTTTTTTGTATTAGGGAAGGGGATCGTCCCCAATTTGCTCTGAGTACCCCAGCGGCCCCAGACTCATCTCCAATTTAGGATTAGAATTCATGCAACTGAATTTACTTCGGCCCCCACGTCTCCCTTGTTAGGACCACAGGCCTGCGCAACTGAACTTGGTGATGATTCCTTGGAAAACTTAACACTACTATGTTTGGTTTAAGGATTTTTGACAAGAAAAGAAAAATATTAGGGGGGGGGGGGGGGGGGGACAAAGAAATATAAAACTTTAAATTTATTTGGTTGTTAAAGAAAATAATAAAGAAACAAACGAAGAAAAGAGGTGATGAAAGTATTGAAAAATGAAATAGTACTGCAAATAGAAATTTTCCTCGTTTTCCTCAACTATATTTTCTCTCAAATTTTCCTTTGTTTGATATTTTTCTTGCCAATCAAGTAATTAAAAGTATTTTTCTTAGTATTTTTTTTTCTTTTGCTCACCAAAATCCATGAACCAAACATAGTGTAAGAGTTTCCGCACAAGATTCCTTCACAGAGGGTGAATTAGTACTAAGATCTGGCTAAAAGATGCATATTGATAGATAACATGTGAATATTTCAGTACTACCTCTTAAGAAGGGATCTCAAGGGATGGAGTTGATTAGATTAGCCAAAGATATTGAATCAAAAACATAAAAACAAGGTAAGAAGAGATAGAGAACATGCCTCAAGCCAATGTTCTAGCATCAGGAGCTACCACGTTGAAATAATCCACGCGATACTCCCGAAAAAAGTACTGGTATCGAGCCGACACAAATGGATAGATAAAAAATATTTAAAAACGTACAACTATATAAATTCAAGAGAAAGAGTGTCTCCTTACAAAAGAAACCGTAGTAAACAAGCCCAAGGGAAAGCAACTGTTAAAATTATTTACAAACACAGGTCTCTACAAAGTTGTATCATCATGTATTATCATGCTATGCATTATCTGATACACAACGCCTGGAAAATTTGTATCTTCAATGTAGATATCTCCAGCAACATTTATAGATTTAGCAGCCGAGTAGGAGATGGGCACATTTGCTGTCTGAGCATTGAGACCTTCATAGAATTTCTTTACAACTGTTGTTCACTGCCATCATCTGCAGAAAAGGACAGAGAGATTAAGAAAAGGCAGGCAGAAGAAACTTCTCAATGTTATATGGCTGGAAAATAGAAGCAACAAAATACAATTGAATTCAGCTGAGACATATCAAAACAAAACCATGACAAATCTTGGCCTCCAACCAACCTTAGGTTCCTTGATATGAATAGAACAATATGTGCATCAGATACACTTATTGAAAAGTTATATCCACAGAACCATACCCAATATTGAGGAAGTGAAGTGTGTTATGGAGGCCAAATCAAACACATTATTACAAACTAGGTGGAATCTTAATTGTTTCAACTACATAAATCCCAGTTGATCAACAATATCTTGTAAATCCTCACCCCAATCTGATGCTTTTGCAACCAAATCTTCGATTTCCACATCTGTAGATTGATTGGCAGCCAGGATTTCTTCTGCCTCATCATCAGCTATAACACCTTCTCCAAGCAACTTCTCCCATATATCCTCAGCCATAGGATTCAACCTGGTGTCACTAGTGGAGGGCACAGCCTCGGACGAAGGACTGTTCATATTGCTGCTTGATTCGTCATCCAGTGCGGCTGAAAATAGCATTTCCATCTCTGTTTGAGCCCCCATAAGTCCCTCTTGATCTTGGCTTGTATAATTCGAACACTGTAAATTCTCTATGCTTGGACTCATGGTGAGTCTTCTCTTTTGCCCTATTTCGACACGGTTTTGATCATTCCTCTGCACGTATTTATCCATGTACTTCTGGACAAACATAGGATTGCTGAAGGCCTTAGCAAGGAAACTCAGCATTTGTTGTTGCTTTCGCTCTGTTCCATGTATGCGTTCTTCAATGACCGTGATTTTCTCCCTAGAGTTATGCTGCTGTTGCTTAAGCTTCACTATTTCAGCCATTAACAAATTTCGATCTCTTTTCAATCTTTCGAGCTCTTCTTCAGTTCCATAGTGCCCTAACTCTACACAGGGGCCTCCACCTTGCTGAGCCATGGTCTGCATCACATTTCTCCTCCGTTTGATGGTCTTCAAGAGATGCTTCTGTCCTCCCAAAAACCCCTCATTGGCAAACTCCCATCTATCAGGATCCACTTTTCTAAAACCCTGCATGTTATACACTATTTCAGTATAATCATTGGACTCAAAATCTAAATGTGCTTCCAGCTGATCAACATTCAAAACAGAGCAAACAACCTATAGGAGTCTCTTCATGCCAGAACCACCTTGACTGTCAAATGCAAGCATAGGAGCTGTGATCAGAATCAGTAAAGATTATCCAAGAATCAAATACAAGCCTATTAAATTAAAAATCGCCTCTGTGCTTTTGCATCAAACAAATCTTGCTTTATGGCATTCTTGCAGTGTCAGACTAAATACTTTGAATTAAAACGATCAAATGCTGAAAATCCAGTGGAAATTGGACACATCAAGTTAAAAGACATTCAAATCTCCCAGAACTACTCAACTGCATAAACATACCTCACATAGTATGACACACTACTAATCAACAATTTGGAGTAAAACATGGGAGAAAACCAGAGTCTTAACAGGCTTCAAGAAAATTTGATTTCAACAGTCAAAAGTTAAGAATAAATACCAAAATGTATGCTATTCTTGAAAGGGTTACATAATGTATGCTATTCTTGAAAGGCAAACATAGAAGAATGTTGTGGAAATTTCAGAACAAAACCCTAGCTACAGATCATACTACTGAGCAAATTTGAGCACTAGAACTCACAAAAGAAATGCCAACAACTAAAGCTAAGCAATCAACTTCCACAGGCTTCTGAAACTCTTATAGAGAACCCTAATCAGTAATCACACAACTCTTCTATTCTATAATTGCAAGAAATTGAGATAGACAGGAACCATCATACAATCAAACCAATTGAAGCAAATAAATGCACAAAAATCAGAGGAAAAAAGAAAAGGTGAGATTTTGATTGTGGGTTTCCAGTCAGAACTTACATATGTGTTGAGCTGGCGAATAAAGCTGGAGAAATTGCTATGTTTGAAGTATCTTGGAAGCAGACTGGTGGAGAATTTGTGTGAATCCAACACAATGAAGCTGTTCCTACCCCTACTCCATGAGATCACCGAATCTGTTGAAGGGTCCTCCACCATTTCAAAAGTCTTGACCAAGAATGGAGGTGCGGCCACTTCATGCAAACCCTCAACAGGCTGTGGTAAAGAAGATGATGATGCAGCAGCCCCACCACCGCATGAGGAAGCGCCGGTGGTGGTGGAGGCTGTGAGAGCGCACTCCTCTTCTATCTTCACTTTCACACCTTCCATTATTCCCTATTGGTTTATTTTCCACCCATTCTGTTGAGTTGTGTGCTTGAAGTTGAAGCCATACTTGGGAGTATGACAGAAAAGGAAAGAGTGGGTGGGTGTTATATGGGTGATTGATCGGAACATTCTGGAAACTGGAAAGAATGGAACTTTTCCTTAGATATTTACATTAAAATATTCAGTTTAAATATGAATGTCAGCAGATGTCCAGGATTTGGTGGGCCATGGATTTGCTTATGTGTTGCCCATGTGGGATGTTGTAATTCGGCGAAAAAGATCTAGAAACTTCTCAAGATTCTTTCGTGGAAGCATTAGAAGCTTCGTGAGATAAAGGGAAGGATTAAAATTAAATATTTGACTAGTGACTTTTTATTACGCGTTTTATTTTGGGCCATGGTTTCTCATTGTTGGGCCTGAAGTCCATATTGCCCATTTCAAATGGGCTTTTATTTATGATGTGCCCACAGTATTTTTTCGGGCTGTCAATTGGTCGGATTTGTATTAGATCAATTATATCCAAATACAATTTTGACTATCAAAATCCATATTCAAATTCGATTCGATATCCTATAAGATCTTTGTTAATCAGTACTATAACCAAATTCGATGGATAACTGAAATTGGATAAAACAAAAAAAAAAAATCCAACCCACTTGTTTAGAATTATAGATATTTACAATCGGATCTGATATATCAAATATTCTAATTTGATAAAAATTTTAAAATTCGAATCAAATTCAAATCGAATTTGAATTAAAATTCGATCCATTAACAACCCTAGTAATTTTATATTGCTTCCTAAGAGATAATAATATATTTATCCACGAACATAAAAAATAAAAATTAACTAATAGGCCAGCTTAAGAATCAAAGAAGGAAAACTATGATTTTACTTTAAAAAAAAAAAAAAAATTATGAATGTAGTAAGTAAAAGTACCATGGGCCTGCCATGTTTGGCCTTGTTGGCAACCCCATGGGATGGCTTCCTAGCTACAGTACATGGGCTCCAAACAGGTACCAATGCATTTCTAAGAGAAGAGATGCGTGTGTGGTTTTCAAAATACTTGCATTTTTTCTGTATCAAGGACAAATATTTTTCCTTTATATTTATATTTATGTATGTATGTATGTATGTATATGCGTGTATATATATTGTTTCGAAATTGTGATCCTTCTTTTAAGTGGAAATGAAACAACTTTGATCGAGACAAGAGACAGACTCTTCATCTTTAAAATGAATTTGCCCATCCCCACACTGGTGCTAACTGCTAACGGCAATCATTTTTGAAAATATAAAGACCGACTGTTGAAGAATAAAAAGTATTTCAAATCTTTTGAAACAACCAAAAAAAATAAATAAACTCTCTCTTCAACCTAATGTAGAATGTTAAGGCTATAAATATTGTGTTGCTTCGAACGAATGAAATGATAGTTTCATAGAATCTATTTACAGTTATTGAAGGATTGCTTTTCTGAATGAACATGACTATTAAAAATGTTTTCATTGAATTAACAAGCCTCTTGTAAAATAGCAGATTGAACAAACAATTTGTGATTAGTAATTTCAAATCATCGTAGTCATAAGATCATCCAAAACCACCACATTATGATACATTAACATAATCTTTTTTCTTACAAAGATCGATCAATATAAATACTCCACCTTTGTCATGTCCCTAGTCCTTTCAAACTAGACCTGGCAAAATTCAACCCATACCCATGGGTATCCAAAAAAATACGGATAATGGGCATTGTTTTTCTAACCCAAAAAATTGTGAGTAATTTTATCCGTACCCAATTTACCCGACATTTTTTGGCCCGGCCCGCGGGTACCCGTGGGTAACCTGTATATAAATATAAATATTTTTAATCTAAATAGTAACTTTTGATTTCATAAATTAAAATTTTATGGCAAATTAAATTAAATTATATCCTAAAACAAAACCCTAAATAACAAAAAGCCCCTTCCCAAATTATTAATATGCTTTAGGTATTTGTTTAATTTAATGTTTGACATTTGTAGTCTTTTTCTTTTTTAGTTTTATTTAGTTAAATTTGTAGTTTTTATTTTTTTTATTTTTATTTAATTTTTATTTTTAGTGTTTACCTTTAAATATTAAAAAAATAAAAAATATTATGGGTACCCATGGGTTATATCCATTACCCATCCTCACGGTAACGGATCCCCTATCTCGTACCTGATAAAAAACAGGTAAATTTACCCGATTAGTACTCAATTGCCAGGTCTATTCCAAGCTAACGATGCGGGTTCAATTAAGTAGTAAGTCTACCCCAAGATAAGTGCTTCTTAAAGCCACAGGAATAATACCCAATAAAAAAACTCATTCAAATTAAGAGCAGAATAAATTTTCAAGAGTAATCAATACATAACGAACTAAAATCCCGTAAAAATAGAGATTTTCTTTGTAGTGTACCTCTATTACAAGAAGTAGTACCTAAATAGGGTAAAACTAGTCCTTGTCTGAATCAGATTCATTCATATGTGGTCAAAGATCCACATCCAAGGAATAAGAATCCTAGCTCACTATAATAATGGTATGTATTGTGGGTTACAATGAAAGCACATTGTGGTGCAAAAAGATTGGAAAGTGACCAACTAATAGCTTCTTTGAGCAGCAAATATCATCATCACCACCCATATTCCCATAAAGTTGTTCCACATATGATGGTTCTCAACGCATTTGCTGGCGTATCAAGTTTCCACTTAACAAGTAATTGCTTCCAAATCAAGCCCATAGTTTAGCTTTAAAAAAAAAAAAATTATTGAAATTTTTTGGTGTCCTTTTGGAATCTTTTCATTCATAATTACTTTAATTTGTTTTAAGATATATAAATGGAACTAAACTATATATAGTACAATGATTAATTACATTTTGACTTTAACATTATGGGATTTCAATTATTACAATTATAAGATAAAAATAAATAGGTCCAAATATGCGACAATGATTATATTTTAGTACTCCACTTGAGCTTCATTGGGTTGACAATTTAACTTTACCATCCACGCGTGAACAAAAAGAAAATAAGAGGAAAAAGGATGATGAGAAATGTTAATTTTTTATTCCATGTTGAGAAATTAGGAAGATTGAGGTCTATTCAAGGCATCTTTTTAAAATAATTTTTTTCCATCAACGCGTGCAGGTTGAACTCGATATGTAGGGATGGCAATGAAGCGGGTCAAAATCTGAATCCGAACTCAACCCATCCCGAGGTACGGGTTGGGAGTGACTTAATGAGGTGTGGGTCGGCGTATGCCGTATGGAGTATAATTTTCATAACCTAAAATATTTGAGGCGAGGTATAGGGTTTACCTAACCTGCTCCATAACTTCGCCCCAACTATGCCCCACAATAATAATTATAATAATTTATTTTTGTTTTTCAAATTAAGAATAATTTGAATGTTGTGATGATTGTTACTTTAATTCTACTCTTACTATCCTATTTTGCTTCTACAATCTTATCTTGTTTGCATGAATTTTTTATTTTTATACATAAATTTTGAATTTTAATTGCTGTCAATTGGTTTTAATTTAATACATTTATTGAATGATTTTGATTTTTCTAATTCTTTCCGGATTGACGGGTTAGACCCGCCAACCCGACAAGACGAGATGGGGCAAGGTCTTTTTGGTATTGTCATCTCTATCGACATAATTGGACATTCATATTTAATGATAAATCTAATCCTGTGCTTGGGCCTTGAATTTTATTATGAAAAATGTGTAGTTTTTTTTTTTTTTATATAACCTTTTTGTGCTTCAAATGACGTAAACATGTGCCTTAATATTTGCATTTTCTTTCTCTTTATCCTTACTGTTAATTTTCTTTGCTCCAAACACAGCATAAATGTTATTGTGTCCATTTGTCGATCATTCCGTAAACAAATTGGGTAAAATGAAGATTATTTTATCACCAAATTGCCTCAATAATTTTAGATGAGTTAAGTGCATTGCACTTTGAATTCCATAACTAATTCATGTCATCTTATTCAATTAAAAATGTACTCAATTAAGTTATAAATAATTAAATCATATACGATAAAGTCAGTATTTAATTTTATAACATTATTGTATCTTTATTCAACAATTCACTTTTTATTTTAAAAGAAATGGTATAAAATTTGTTGAAATTATATTATTTAATAAAAAAAAAACAACATATATTTGGTAAATGGCAAAAAATAGATTTGATGAAGCGTGCACGCAATATATAGGTCCGGAAACTGAGCCATACAGAGACCCATTTATTATCTATTTATTTTACCACTTGTCTACAATTTAATGTTTCGTAAGAATTGAGGAAAAAATCGGTTATTTTTGCCTAATAAGATATACTAGAAAATTTTACGGCCCGTTTGTTGTTGTTTTTGGGGGGGCTCATTTTCATTTTTTAATAGAAAATAAAAATAAAAAATCATCAACTTTTTCCTCATTTTTACACATATTTTTATTTTCAAAATATTTTTCCAAACAAACCCTTACACTATCTCTCTCCATTTTTACTTCTCATCACTTTTCATTTTTTACTACTCTCATTTGCACGACTTTTATTACAAAAGTATTATATTTTTTAAATACAACTCGTTTTTAATTTTATATAATCATTAAATTTTAAACAAAATATTTAAATAATATTTTATTTTTAAAAATATTTTTACAACCAATTTTTTACTATTTTTTTTATAAAAAATATAAATACTTTCAGAAAACAAAGTCAAACGGTCTATTACCAATTTTACAGAGGGGAAAAGAGGGACGAAATAAAAATCAAAAAAATCAAAAAAGAAGTGAAATGTGATTCGTGTTTGCGTCAGCCATGTGCGCCGTGTGCCGCCCTCCTTTGGAGTCAACTACCACTAAAAATCCCAAACCCAACGGCGCCGACACGTTTAGTAAAAATCTGGAAATGGTGGGCAGGGTGACTGACTATTTAAGGAAGTTCAAATTCAATTAATCTCATGGAAAAATAATTTTTAGGGTTTTAGATAAAAAAAATTCTTTTTCCTCCCTTTTTTTTTTAATTATGCACAAAGGTACTGAAAGAGTTTAGTAAGGTTCGAATTTCGAAGCTCACATTCATTTGTACGAGAATCGTGTCGTTGAGCTAATTAGCTATCAACTTTGGATACACGTTAAAATAACAAAATTTTGAAGTATTTTTGGTAAAAATAGCAGTTGAGAGTTGATTATGTTTTATCGGAATTTCAATTGCATTAATTGATATTTAAAAATAAAAAAAAATGAAACCAATGAATTTATGAAAAAAATTACTAGAATGAAGGCAGTTTTCTTCGGTGACAGTTTATGATGAAGCGAAAGAAAACGAAAAAAGCCTATTTAAGGTTAAAAAAATTAAACAATTATAAGGTATACTAAAAGTTTTATATTTAAATTCTCATTATAGAAAATGAATAGAATCTCGTACAGCCAAAATAATATACATATCTCTTTAGAAAAATATGTTTTTTTATATATAAAATATTATACATTAACTAAATTTTCAAATCTATCCCTATTCTGTTTTATATTTTTACATAATTCATCCAAATATATATATTCATTCCTATATAAGAATTAATTAATAATTTTTCAATTTTGAAAATAAAAATATATTGTGAAAGCATAAAAACGCACTAATAGACCATTTGGATTTATTTTTTGAAGGCATTTTCATTTTTTGATGAAAAATAATAGTGAAAAATTAGTTATAAAAATATTTTTGAAAATAATATGTTGTATGAAAATTTTTTTTAAAATGTAATTATTATATGGGGTTGAAAATGAGTTGTATTTCAAAAATATAATATTTTTATATTAAAAGTAAGGCAAATATGAGTAGAAAAAAATAAAAAGCAAAAATAGAGAAATAGTATAATACTGTATTTTGAATAATATTTTAATAATAAAAATAGGAGATAAATTGATAAATTTTTTTTTTTTAGTAAAAAAATAAAAATAGTATTTGAAAATAAAACCAAACGGGCACCAATGATATCCCAAAAGAAAATATTAAGTGAAGTTCCACATAAAAGTTTGAGCACTACCAATTTCCATTTTTAAAAAAGAAAAATGAGATTAAATTCTTATTACTATATATATACATATATATTTAATTTTCAAGTCCCATCAGTCAGCTCTCCCAATCCCTAGACAGTTGGCACGTGTTTTCACCATACACGACCTTAGAATTACATATGATTCCCACATACGTACAACAAAATGTTTTGTTTTTTTTCAATTCTTTTAGCATTATTTTTGGCACATGTAACGTGCACTATACTGCAACTTTTTTTTTTTTTTTTCTTTGCCTAGTCATTCACATTAATTTTGTCCCCCATATGTGTGTCGTCTAATTCCTTGCAGCTCCCCTTTTTTTTTTTTTTTTTTTTTTGAGCTCATTTTTATTTTTCACTGAAAATAAAAATAAATAGTCATCAATTCTCCTTTATTTTTACAAAAAATTTTATTTTCAAAACATTATTTTAAATAAATATTTACATTTTCTTTCATTTTTACTTTTCATTTTATCTACTCATATTTATACGATTTTTAATACAAAATATTATATTTTTTAAATATAACTCATTTTCAATCTTATATAATCATTACAGTTTAAACAATATTTTATTTTAAAAAATACATTCATAATTAATTTTTTATTATTTTATCAAAAAATAAAAATACCTTCAAAAAATAAATTCAAACAGAACCTTACGGGGTGTTTGGTTTGATTTCCAAGACCCCTTTTCATTTTTATCTGAAAATAAAAATTAAAAACTATAACTTTTTTCATATTTTCACTTAAACCATTCTTATTTTAAATTTCAAACTTTTTATAAATCTACCATATCATTCTATTATCATATCAATCAAATTCAAATTTGATTTGACATAAAGCATCAACTATCATTTTAAAATTAATAAAATACACATATATTTTTAAAATATACATATTCTCAAATATAAAAAAATATAAATCAACCATCTTTTCAATTCTATACATACTTTAACCATTACTTTTCAACAAATCATCCAAACATATTTTCATTTCCATTTCAAATCTATAACTAACTTTTTAACTTTTAGAAATGGTTAGAAACTGAAAAGGGCTCTGGAAATAAAACCAAACGGGCCCTTAACCATTTCATCTAACCCAAAAAAATAGAAAAAGAAAAAAAAAGAAAATGTATATATATTTCCTCAAAAAGTAAAAAAGAAAAGTTAATTAATTTGATTTGATTGAGCTGATGATGTAATCAATGACGAAGAGGATGATTTGACATTTGAGATTGGACTTTGCTTTGCATGGTGACCAAAAACCACATTAAAACTAGAATTTATGATGTTGTATTGGAAAAATAAAAAATATGTCAATCATATATCTACTTTCGGTTGAGGAAGACTGTGAAAAATGATGATTTTTTTAATTTAATCCTATGGTCACCAATTAAAGTTAAATTGCTTCTGTTTTTAACCTAATAACAAGGGTGATAAGGGTGCCATCCTCAACCAATGGCAAAGAGAGAAAGAGAGAGATTAGATGATTTGACAACAAAAGAGTACATAAACTAAGTGACCGTTGGATTTTATTTTTTGGAGGTATTTTCATTTTCTGCTAAAAAATTAATTATAAGTATAAGTTTGAAAATAAAATAATTATATATAATTGAAAATAAGTTGTATTTGGATATTGTTGTATTTGTAAGTAGAAAAAAATAAAGTGTGAAAATGGAGAGAGAGAGAGAGAGAGAGAGAGAGAGAGAGAGACATGTGTTGAAAATGAAAATGTCTGTGAAAATAAGAGAGAAGTTGATAACTTTCTAATTTCATTTTTAGGAGAACTGAAAATTATGTTTGAAAAGAAAACCAAACACGCACTAAGAGAAATAATGGAAATTTATTGGTAATTTAAAAAGGCATTGATGTTTCAAAGTTAAAAGTAAATTATTAAAGAGCAACGAAATGTTGATGATTTGAGTTTAGAAATGATTTTCCACTAGTTGATTGTCAGACGATGGAATTAAAGGCAATTGTATTGTATTGATAAATAGATTGTCGGATAACACGTTTAATAGATTATTCAAGTTGAATTAAAATTACATAATTTTGAGTGGTCCGAACTCAAAATGATTGGATAAAATAAAGAACGTCCATTCAGATAAGGCCACGTAGACTTGCCCAACTACCACTTGCCGGTGCCATGAATAGTTATATTAATGACATATTGAAGGAGTGCGATTCTTGTTGAAATTCAATTATATGCTTTATTTTGCTTTCAAATGAAGTTGCCTTTCACGAATGTGAGTATTGGAGAGTTTTCATCGGATAGTTCGACCATCCTAACAAGCTTGTGATTTCAACTTTTTGAAAGCATTGGAGTAGACCTACCCAAATTTTGATTAAGTCCAAATTAAGAGAGAAATTCCCAAACTCATATCAATAGCTCAACTAGTAGGTTTATGTTGATTCAACCCTTTGAAAGCTTTCATTGTCCTATGAAAATTTGTCCATGCTCAAACCATATCAAAAGAAATATAGAGAAAAATAGTAAATAATTGTAATTAATGTGTACTTATAGATGCTCAAAATGAATTATTATTCCTAAAAGATTGACACATGCAAATAACATACCATTGGGTGGTTAAATTTGAAGCGTTCAAATTAATAAAATTTAGTGGTCAAGATCATTCAAATTCTGGGTCTTAATTAGACCGGATCGAATTAACTTGACTAAAATCGTCTGAATGTTTAAACGTTTGATATTATATTGTACAGGATAATTTGCGGAACTTCCCAATTACAAACTCTCCTAGCCACATATAAACCTTCTAATTAGTCGCAAAATATCTCTATTTAAGTCACAATTACAAATTAAGATCAAGATATACTTGTTAAAATATTGTCTTCAAAAATCAAAATTTTATAAAAATTACTTATGCTAAGTGGCCATGGCCATGGGTCATCTAACCTTTACAAAATAATTCATCCCACATGGCAAGCTAAAGTCAAAAAGTTGTACGAGTAGGGGAAATTTGTGGATTGGGGTGCAAAGTCAGTAATGTTGCTCATGGTGACAACAACCATGCATGACCATGTTCCCTATATTTCAGTTACAAAGGTAGTACTACTTTTGAGTAAAATTTTGATGCTTGCGTGATAACTTCTTCTTGTGTTGTCACTTTGTTGCCAGAAAATTTAGTGGATTTACATTTATATTTGACTTTTTAATAATATTTATTTTAAAAAATTCTTTTTATTGAAGAATAACATAGAAAGAGTAAATCGGCATAGTAACTCCCTTGCACATGACCATAAGAGATTCTCATTGTTACAAAATATTCGATTTGAATCATAATTAGGGATGCAAATGAGTCGAGCCAGCTCGCTAATCTCATGAACCAATCTCGAGCTAGCTCGACTCAAGATTGAGTTCCATTTCGAGCTGATATCGAGATGTTTATATATAGATTCAAGGCTCACAAACTAGTATATAATTAAATGATATTTTAATTTATTAATAAATATATATTATATTACTATTTTTTATTTCGAGTTCAAGCAAACTCGAGCTCACAATTATTTACAACTCATTAAATAATTCGAGGCTTATCGATCCGAACCGAACATAGCTCGAACTTAAAATTTTAAACTCGTCAAACTCGTGCCTAATATATAGATATATTTCAAGGTCAAGTTCAAAAATTTTAACCAAGCTTGGCTCAATTGGACCCCTAATAATAATTATTATTCGAAGGACAAATCAGTCGCCATAACCCCCTAAATGATAAATCATTTTTCAATTTAATTTATAAGAATCCTTGCAAAATATCTGATCTAAGCCATAAGTTCTCCTCATTGCTCTGAAATATTGGACTTAAACTATAATTACCGTCCAAAAGACGAGTGTATACAGCAATCCCCCGTAAAAAAAACAAAAAAGGAATTAGCAATAAATTTTAGACAAATTTGGAAAAGCAATTTATCATTTTAGACAAGCTACAAACAATAATTGGAATGTAAATTTTTTTTTTCCTATGATGACGCAATTACTTACACATAAAAATATAAAAACAAAAACAAGCTGAAAAGTCCCCGTGGCAGACACCAAATATAGCACCATCAACGGTTCACCTTTAAGCCTTGCACGACTTTGGTGCACGTTCTATTGTGTGGTGGGCCTCATCCCCCACAAACAAAGGCCACCTCTTTCCCTCCATTATTCTTTACACGCACAACACACACTACACTTTCCAACTTTTATATGGCATCACCAATTATTATAAAAAATTTAATCAATACTTTATTAAATTATCACAAGATAAATAAAATTAATTGCATAATGTCACACAAACACTTAATTATTCATCATTTTTAATAAAGAAATTAATTGCACACGTCACATGACCACTTAATTATTTAGCCACCATCCATGTATGTGGATGATGTGTTTATCATACGTAATAGTTGCAAAATAACATAGTGTAATAGAAAATAGTCAGTTCGTATATTACACTGTTGGAAAAGACATTATTAGATTTGTATTTCTAATATTTAGAAAATGTTGTCTCTTAAATGGCCTATCATAATATATATTTTTTAACTTAATTTGTTCTGAATTGAACACTTATATTTTTCTTATATATTTTTTGTTAATTTTTTAGTGGTATTTGGATGTAACTTCTTACTATTTTTTTACAATTGATAAATTGTTTCAGAATTATTTTTCCTATTCAAATAATGAAATGACTTACGCTTTGTTTGGTTATGTTTTCCCGGAACAATATTGTTTTGGAAAAATATAATCAAACATATCCCCATTTTTTCTCTAAAACACACATTTTTCAATATATATATATACATCATATGTATATTTTTTCTTATTCTAATATTAAAAAAATTACTCAATTTCATTTTCACCTCAAAAATCCAACAAAAAAGTATTAATTTGATTGCTGCAGTAAAAAATATTTCCTCCAAAATATAAACAGGCATACCAAAAAATAACTCACATTTTTTAATAATTCATTCTCTCAAAACATATAATAAAATCAAACAAAAAATATGAACAAACATAACCTTAATATTTAATTTTACTTCTTTTCACCTAAACTCTGACAAGACTGTAAAATTAATAGAGTATATAATAATTTTCTTAAAATAATATTTTATTTTTAAATAAGAACTTTTTTAAAATAATCTTTTCATCTAAGCTAGTGATACCCTACCAATTTAATTATTATTTTGAGGGCAATGACAAAAGATTCACGAAATTTTTAAATCTTTGAACTTTTTTCTAAAATTAAATTCCACTTTGAGTAAAATAGAAGCCATAAAAGGTTTCTCTTTATTTATTTTCACCAAACCACGTGGCGGACTCCCACTGGCTCCATACCGTGCGCCCTACAAAAGAAGTCCACAGTCTCCGTCCCTCAAAGAAAAGTGGAACAGCCGCCACTTGTCATATGTAAGGATGACGTGGACTAAATTGATTATGTCAGCTGGTGGGTCCCCATCTCTTTGGACCCTACGTGAATTTCTTTTGACACATCAGATATGCCCAGTGACGTCACGCCACTGGGTGGGTCCCTTCTGTTCCCGCGGGGTCCACATGATGTAAGAGTTACGTTTTTTAGTTCCCATTCATCCTCACCGTCACGGCGTCACCCCATGTGCCAAGTCCATGCATCTAAGGGCGCGTTTGGTAGGAGACGACGGAAACGAAATTATTGCACTTGTCTTTAATTATTGATGTTGTCAGGCTCAATTGTGCAGGCCTGTAATTCTAGCAGTGATAATATAGATATTGAAGCAATATCAGTTGCATTAATTCTACTTCTAAATTAGAAGTGGATTCTGATGCCAAAAATAATTTGCAAGATCATCAATTAAACAAAAACAAGAACACCTTTATATTCTACTCTCTCTTGGTCCCCCTTTACATTTTTCAATAAAGTCTTTTATATGATTAAAGATCCTACTACTTGAGATCAGAACTGCCCACTAAGCTACTAATTATTTTAATACAACTGAATCAATAAAATGAAGACACATGTAGCTCCATGTTCTTCTTTCTTCGGTCATGAGACCGAGGTTTCTGCATCTAAAGGACTTTGACGTCGACTTGGCCTAGAAAAATGAACAAAAATCAGGCTGCAGCTCGGTTACGCCTTCGTCACACTCCACTCTTGTTTCCCTCGATTATTCCAAGGCAACTTTGGTTTATTCAATTTAGCTTGGCCATTTAGCCCAATGCCATACTATCAGCATCATTACCGCATCTTGACAAACTGCTACATTTTCATTGTTCTTTGCCAACTGCTTCGATTTGTTATGGCTTAGATTTTTATTCTAGCCAATGCCTTCACCAGCATTATACCAGCATCGTCGGCTCGACCATTTGGCTCATTCATATATACAACATTAGGTTCTAACAGCAAATAAGTATTTAGATCAAATTGACGACTATTCATAACCTAAAAATAAAAATATATATATCGATGTGCAGAAAAAAGAAAAAGAAATTAACCTCTTTCGAATATATAATGCAAAAAATATTTGATATTCCTTGATTTAATGCATTATTTAGGCATGGTAGATCTTCAAGTTCAACGTTGTCTCTTTGTTACATGGATCTTGCTCTTAGAAATAAATTTGCAAGTCGGCGTTGTGGTCAACCCACCTAATCTTTTTATATTAGAGCAAAAATTTCTACTTTACCCCCTAACGTCGGCCAAAAGGTGAGTAACAATATTTTATTAGTTTTGAAAAAATATATATTATTTCTTGGTCCTTGGAAATTGGAATATTCATTGGTTTTGGTTTATTATAGTCGCTCCTTTGACTCTGGATTTGGTTGTTTGTATTAATCACACTTATAGTGAGAATACGTTTAGGTTAATTTGTAAGTATTTCAAAATATTTTATGAGATATTATTGAACATTTTGTAATATTTTTAAGTTATAAAAAAAAAATTAAAAATTTATAAGTCATTCTAACACTACTAGAAAATTGGGCATCACGCGGTCACTAATTTGGCATAAAATCGATCACTGACATTGTCAGTAACCGCATTGTTACCTCGTCACAAAATAACTCATCATAAGAAAAAAGTAAGTAATTTTAATTTATTTTTAAATTTTTTAATAACATCATATAATTTAAATTAATTTAATTATAAAATTATTATTATTAATATCTTATGTTATGCAGATACATTAAAAGCTTATTTTTTAAAAAAGAATTTAACTCACATAAGCTCTAGAGACATTTTATAAGATTTAAGAATTTATAAGATATTTTAAATAAATTCAGCTAAGTATCCTCTAAATTTAATCTAAGATTATTTTATTCCATTTCACATATTTAGCGCCAATCTTTCAATTGTTATTGTTACCCCAAGTGGTATTTCTTCTATTGCATTTTTATTTTTTAAGAAAATAAATTGAATTTATATAGGAATGTGACGACCAACCAGCTTGGGCTGGATGTTGTCGAAAATATTACTTAATTAAATTTGATAAAACATGATTTTTAATCCTTAATAGAGATTTTAGCAATCCTCTTTTTTTCCAAGAGGCATGATTTGCAACTATATTTCCAATAATTGCAAAATACTATATTATATAATCAGGGATGGAGCTAGAATTTTTTATTACAGGAAACGAAATTGAATTATTAAAAATATAATATTTTATAAATTTAAAATGATAAAGAAGAACAATAGCAAAATGTATATCCTCATAAAAAAGGAAAGATCATTTTATAATATAAAAAATTATAAAATTATAATATTTAAAAAATTTTAATATAAAGAATTAAATTCCAAAATTTTGAGAGAGCGATTGCCCCTCTCACCTCCCCCCCCCCCCCCCGCCCACCCACACTACTATATCACATAATTACTTTTAAGATGGAAAAAGACCTATTTTAAGACAATATTTCAAGAAAATAAATAGGGCAATTTGACTATGGTATTCAATACTTGGCATTAATTAATGTTACCACGTTTAGTTACCATTATTAAACTAAATAATTAGAGATGGGAGAATCAAGAAACAGATCAGTGGGATCTTTCTGTTTTGTCATCTAGTGCAGGTAGTCCCACATTTCTCCCCTACTCCCGCGCCTCATTTTATCTTTCTTACGTCTCCCCATATCACACCAAATATTTAAGTATTATTTATATAATAATCTTTTTAGAAAAAAAAAAAACCCACTGATTTTGTATACCGTGGTCGGTACAAATATTTTATATTGTGCACTTTAAATATTAGTCTACTATGTTAAGTTATAGTATATATTATTAAGGCCGAAATATAAAAATATTAAAAATTTTAAAAATATTATTACAAAAATATTGTCCGACACAAAATTCTTCAAGTAAATTTAACTTATGCATCCTCTTGAATGACAATAGAAATTATGTGCTATATCATATATGATAATGATCATTTTATGTGATTCATATTCAAATATTACTGACCAAAAAATTCTTATGTTAAATTTTATACATAGAACATTAAATAATAAGAATTATGTTATGGAAGTGATGAGGGTGAAAACTATTCAGTTAGAGTATTGCACTGAGATATGGTATAATCGATCTGGTGGAGCATTCAATGCGGTTGAGAGGCTGCCGTCTTAGCTCGACCTCCCTGGTCGAGGTGAACACTTATCCTGGGTTCCTCTTTGGGCTCTCATCGAAAATACTAAGTCTGTCGTGGTTAAACCTTACTGGTCGGATGAGCGAATGCGCCTTTGGATCCAGGTAGACCAGGATCTGGTTGACAAGGTGAACGTTGGCCGATAGATTGAGCTCGTATTCTGTCCTAGTTGAGTGTCGTTGGGCCATCCCATATTAGGAATAATTTATTGGATACTGATGTGATATGCAAACAAGAATTTTTGGTCCAATGTTCTACCATCCCACCTCCTTCCTTACTTCCCTTTTATGAATTATCTTTTTTTACTTTTTTTTTGTATATGTATAATACCATTTTGTCCTAAATTGGATATTTATTTTCTAAAATTATCAAGATAATTTTCTTAGAATTCTCCTTTTTAGTAGTAATTAGAAAAGAAATTGTAAAACCCATACCCCCGCACCACCCCACCCTACCCCACCCAGAATAAACCACCCCCTCGCCTCGTTTTCATATATAGGAACCCCATACGCCTCTCCCCTCCACGTACCCATTTTACTCACCAGTCCTGACAAATTCCCAAGCAAATCTTACCTCACAAAGCCGTTGACACAATCCTCTCCTCAACGGTGGCGATGCAAGGCGTCCGCCGTTACGGGCCGCTGGCAGACGGCGGTGTCCGCCTCGAACTCACCCCCACCACTACCTCTCCCCTCGCCATCGACGTCACCGAGTCCACCGAGATGCGCATCCAGCGCCTCATCTCCGAGAACCCCGTCATCATCTTTAGCCGCTCCTCTTGCTGTATGTGCCACGTGATGAAACGCCTCCTCTCCACCGTCGGCGTTCACCCCACCGTAATCGAATTGGAGGAAGACGAGATCGCCGCCCTCAGTCCACGTGATAACAGCAACAACAGCGAGTCCTCCTCCTCCTCGACCGCCATCGGCAGCGCGTCTGCAGCACCGGCGTTGTACATAGGTGGCGCGTGCGTTGGTGGACTGGAGAGCCTCGTGGCTTTGCACCTGAGTAATAATCTCGTGCCTAAGCTTGTTGAAGTTGGTGCTCTAAGAAATGAATTTCTAAATAGCTAAAAAATTTTAATTATATTATTATTAATTAATTTTCATGATCATTAATGATAAGCACTATGAGTATAAAAATGTTAGAAGAGGAAAAAAAAAAATAAATAGTTTTCTTCTTCTTAATTATTGCTGTTGTTGTAAGCTTGTGATTAGTGTTTTCTTAGATTGTTAATTATGATTAGGATTATAATTAAATTTAAGTTTGATTATTATGACTTTCTATATCATATGTGAATGAAAATTTGCAAGATTATTATTAGTATATATATGCAATTTGTGTGTATATATGATCTCTCTCTCTCTCTCTCCTTATACCAATAGAAATGCATTAATTGGTATAAAAATTATTTAACATGGTTATTATTGAAGTGTATTTAAAATTATATTGTAAAATGAATTATATTTAAAGTGAATGAATATCCCAACAATTGTGGAGGAATATTCTTGGGCTTGTTTATAGTTGTTGGAAATTATTCTTTTAGAGAAATTTGGGATCACAATTGCTTGTTAGATGCACTTTGTTTGTGCTCCATTGCTAACTACTTTTGACTGCCAAATAGTGAGAAATTTTATTATTCTTTTTTATTTTTTTCTTTTTTTCCCCTCTATTTTTAATATTTGTCTTACATATGGTTGGCATCTACTGGTTCTTGGCTACTCCAATGCTCAATCACTGATTTTTGAAGCTTCCCCACTTTTGTCAGGTTTCTTTTTTTTTTTTTTTTTTCAAATTTTTTTAATTTTCCTTTTTTGTTTTTCGATGCGAACAGTTTAGATCTTCTATTGAATTATTGAACACTTTATATGTTCTATTAAATTATTTTATTAATTTGTATGATCAATTCTTTTTTTTTTTTTCATTTTTTATTTTTGAATATCAATGTTTTTTTCATTTATTGATTTAAATGAATTAAAAATAGATTTATGATTCGATGAAAGTAATTGTTTGACTTTAAAAAGGTCAAATTCGTTCCATTTTTATATGGTATGAGTATTGGAATCTCAATTGTTGGTAACTAACTACTCTAGCCAAAGTGAGCCAAATGGGAGTATTGTTTTAATTTCTACATAGTTAAAGTTTTTTTTTTTTAATAAAAAAATGAAAATTTATGCAAATAGTGAAAAGAGGGATATTTCGGAGATTTTTGTGGGTGTTTTGAAAAGTGTTTTCGAAATATTTAATTTCAAAATTTAAACTAATTAAAAATATTTTGAGAAATCAGAACCAAACAAAGATTTTGCTTGACATTATATCCCCAAATGAGGAAGAGAGAAAAAATTAAAGAAAAGAAGTGGAAAAAGAAACATTCCATCAAATGAAGGAAATTCCAATAGAATCTGGACAACAGTGATAAAATTGAAAAGGAAAGATGGTGAGGAAAAAGGACTCTCCTTGAATTATTATTGGAATAAAGATTCCATAAGCAGTTACTTTAATAAAAATACCAAAAAAAAGCTACTACATGAACATGACGTGACAATATACTTTGATCGAATTTTGATGCGTGTATATGTAAAAGTCGTATGTTTAGTGAAAATTTTCAATTTTATAGTAATTTTGATGGGATTGTATGTATGAACGGATTCAGACTGGATACTTCTATAATAGTAGAAGATAATTCTATTGTACGTCTATGCTCAAGCTACATATATATCTATTTTTATTTTCTTAATTTTTTTTTCAAGATTTTTTGGTTAGAAAAACTAGAAATTTATTGCAATATTCAAAAATTGTTCATTGAATCGAAAATTTTATCAATTCACAGTTTACTAGTTTAACTGTTGGTCAAACTGCAATTGAACCGTGACGTTGTAATTATACAATATATATATTTATATTATATATATTGCTTAAAAATTAATAAAATGTCAAAATGTAAAACATAAAGAATTTAAATGAATATATTGTCTAATTTTACAATTCATATTATAAATGATCATAATAATTTAAATATATCAAGTCTAAAGTTTAAATATGGTATGAAGGCTTATCTTAGCCTTAAAACTTTGCACTTAAATAAAAAAATAAAAATATTAATTTCATTAAAAATTAAAGGAAAACAATTGCTTTGGTTCAATTGAATCGTGAGCGGTTTAACGGTTTGAGTTGTCCAACCACCGATCTGAATGATTTTAATAAAATAAGACTTTTTTTTAATTTTTTGATTTTATGAAAAAATCGACTTGTTTGACGGTCGATCAACGGTCCGATTTTTTAAACCATGATTTATTGTTGTTTTATTTGAGCTTGGCAAAGAGATATTCGTTTGTGGCACATATATGACCTAACCAAGATTTTGTCAGCATTGCATGAGACAATGGTCATGTTGTTCTACTTAGTACTTGCTTTATTAACAACTAGGTAGACTTGAGGGAGAAATCCAAATTGTTGAATATTCTCAACTCCACACCTTGTGGTCATAACACATGCAGAATTTATTCCTATGCAACATTAATGTGAAGAATGCATTAATTTTCAAAAGTTAGACATAGTCAAACTTGGACAAATATCAAAAGATTAATAAGAAGACTTATTTATTTATACTTAACATAATTATTGATCCATAAATTAGAAAAATAAAGTCTCTTAATACGATGGCACCAAATAATTTTGAATCCTCTATTCATCTTCTCTTATACTTTACGAGTTAATGTTGCACGAAATTGAATATGGGGTCTTTTCTGTAAATTGTTAAATAGTGGGCTTTTGCTCCAGAAAAGCATTCGCGTGGATATAGCGCTCGAGTTCACAAATGAAGCTTTAGATGCACTATTTGGCTACAAAGTATGGTATTTGTAGTGAAGTTCTTGACGGGTTTAAGCTCATTAAATTCATAGGACTCATTTTAAGTGGGCTTAGTGGTAGGATTCGAGCTAACTAATGCCAGATTACCTGAAAGTAAATGTTATTAAAGCATTAAACTTAAAACAGGTACATATATATGCAGTAACATTCACCTTCCAATTTACATTTATCATATTATATTGAGTTATGATTAGTGAAGAAAATGTTGCATTTAAGCCAAACCCACTAGAAAGATCTTTCCCAATTAAGGAAAAAACAAGGAAAGATAGGATGCTAAGATCCATTATCAGAGGAAAGAGATCAACCCCACTTCATTCATCCCAATGGGTCATTTATATATTATTTTTATCAATATTATTGGTTAATTTTTTAATAATATTATTTTTTTACCCAATTTTCCTTTTTAACTTTACCTTTTTCCTTTGGGTTTGGAATAGACAGGTCCTTGTGGCAACAGCAACAACCACCACTAATACTATTATTACTAGTGACTGTTGAGTGTTGTACCCACAGGGCCAGAATCCAAAAACTCTGTGAAAATTGGTTGAAAATGGAATCACACATGGCAACCATTTATGGGCAACAAGGAACAAAATTAGTGGGGCCCATTCTATAGAATCTTTTCACTGCTCAACCTCAGCAGAATCTCTAACTCAAAATCTTGGAAAAAGAAAACCCTAACAAGTCTTTGTTCCATCATTCAAACCTAATAATAATTGGATATTTGTTTTAGATATATTAGTCGTCGTGGCACGCAGAATTTTGTAGGCATAAAATAATTATTGGTTACTTTAACAGTATAAATGGACAGTTGAAAGTACGAATAAAACGAAGAAAACTAATAGCGACAAATGGGTGAGTTGAGTTGATTTTATGTGGGTTGAGTTAAAATAAATGAGTTGAAAGTGAGTTGGATTCAAAATGAGTTGAGTTGTGGATTGGGTTGGATTTGAGATGGTTCTAATAGAAAATAAAAAAATTGATTTAATTTATCTACTTCAAAAAAGTAATTCAAAAGACCATAGTAATGTTATTATATTTATGCCTCCTACACTCTATTTAATATTCAATTTTACAACATAATAAAATGATTTGTTAAATTAATTAAAAATTTTGAGTGGATTTATTTTGAACCCAAATTTGATACAACTCATCTAAAACCTAACCTGCTCAAATCCATTAATGAAATGTTGAGTCAAACCAAATCCAAAACCATGTGGGTTGGGTTGAGCCCATGAGTTCTAACCCAGAAATTACAAATGATGGACTTGGAATAAACTAGTAGAAGGGAGTTATGGATTATTTTTAAAATATATTTATGTGAAAATTGTTATTATATAAATATAAAATATATTTCTTATATGTATGATGTACCCCCCACACCCTACCCCACACAAAGGTTATTTCTTATTGTGGTGTTTGGTTCACTCTTTTTTCTCCAACTAAGTCTAAAGTTCCAAAAGCCTCTTTTGGTACTTTAATTTTGTTCCCCTTCTTTGTCATAGCTTGAGTCATGTTTGCTTTGGCTTCTTTATGGGGTTTCCACTTTAAATTTTTAGTTATTTCTTTTCCCCCTATCATTACCTACTTGCCCCATGTTTTATTGCATAAAATGCTTACATATCATTAACTAATTAAGAAGTTCTTCAATGTTGCAGTAACATCCATTTTGAATAAACTTATAAATTAATTTTTTAACAGTTCGAATTCACACAATATTATAAAAAATTCATAAATTTTTTTAAAAAAAGATCTTAACAATATTTACAATGATCAGTAATATCTTATAAGTTTCATAATCTTACTCTGTCTATTCATATAAAAAAAAATTAGGAAAAATCTTTTAAATATACTTAAGGGCCCGTTTGGTTTTATTTCCACAACCACTTTTTTCATTTTCTGTTATTCCATAAATGAAAACCATTACTTTTTAGAAATTTTCACCTAACATCATTTTTATTTGCGAAACACATTCTCCAATAACCTATATATGTTCTCTATCTATTCCATTATTTCTATCCCTTTTCACATACAACCTATTAAAACCAACATAATCATTACATTTCCAACATTTCATCCAAATACAAACTCATTTTCAATTCATTTTCACTAACTAACTTTTCAAATTTTAAAAATGATGAAAATGAAAATTAAAAATGAAAATAAAACCAAACAACCTTAATCACCCACCTAAGTCTTTAACTATATTTTATTCAAAAGTGCACCACAAATGCATTGGAAGTACAGTGTTCCTAACCCCACCTGACAAGCATAAAAAACTTCCCCAGTTAAGACCTTCCTTGCATTATTTAGCAACCAATAATCATGCACTCCCTGCTGTAGATTATAACACATCTTTCTTTCCTTTTTAACTACTCATTTCTTTTGGGATCTGAGTGCTGACCTATTCCCTCATTTAAGACCAAACCCATCAGCTTCACATATTTCTATCCTCAGCCACAAAAAGTTGCAAGAAAAGATATTTGATTTATGTCCCAAGATTCCACTTGCTACTTCTAAGGTTTATGATGCATGCATATGTACTCCTTGAGAACCTATTTTTCAAGTTCAGGTAATTTCAAAAGACATTTTTCTTTTCTTGTTAAGTTTGTGCTGTTTGATAAGAATGATAGTTTTCTCTAAAAGTATTGTCCACTAGGACCTCTTGCTTTTGTTGCCAGTTCTATGTTTCTCAAAAACGCACCTAGAAAATATAGCTGTTACCATGTAATGCACATATCGAAACAGATTTGATACTAAGATAATTGTTAATGCAACTAGTAATGTGATTATTTCAACTGAATTGAGTATTGCAAGTAACGATTGTATAAGAAATTTTCATTCGTAAACACTCGCAAACCCATTATTTATATGACTAGAATTGTGGTAATTATACACACATACACACACACTCTAATTCACGGAAAAGAGCGATCATTGTCAATTTCAAAAATTTGATTTTCAATATCATAGAAGATAGAATAACTATTTCCATTACTATCTGAACTGAAAAGGTATCATTAGAGATGAAATTCCTAATGTGTTTAACGCTGATTGATTTGGTTATTCCATAGCCAAGGTAACTTGAGATTTCTGCAAAAACCCTTGTGAGGAGGAACATAATAATGAGAGGAATGATGAGAGAAACCAACTGATTAGTATTTATCCAAGAATTTCTCATCCATTCTGGTGTTTTATTCAAGAATGCAAAAAATAGGAGATGGTCATAAAAGGCTACAGTGTTTGTGAGTTCAATTGTAAGCATCACAATTGACACTAAAACAGCTCTCAGTTAGAATCTGACTTCCTGCTATACTCTATTCTTGCCTGTATATTTGTATCATTGTATACTTTGTCCTAATTGTGAAGGTGAGCAAAACTTGAATCAACTATCCTATAATCCTGTCTAATTCATAAACTTCTTCATCTCATCATACAAAACTAAAACAGCTGCCGCACCTGTGCTCCTAAAAATGCTGGACAGAGCCCCGCGATAAAAAGAAGCGAATCCCTCTGTCTTGTAAATCGTCCGCCAACAATCCAATGTGTTCAGGTACATTGGTCGTTCTAAGCCCGACTGCATCATCATCCGTCTCCTAACTGTATCGAGTGGATAAGACAACAGCCCGGCTGATGTTGTGACTGCTTGAGCAGCAGCCCAGCGTTTCCACAATGCTGCATCTGACTTGGATTCTTTTGACATAATTTCCTTCATAGTATCGAACCCCCCAAAGTAAAGGCCCCGGTGAACAACCATTCCTTGCAGAGAGGCAGGAAGTCCCCTGTAAATCCCTTGAATTCCATCTTTTTCGTGTATTGTCCTCAGGAAGTGGCAAATACCTCTGAACTGACGAGCTTCTGTCCGCCCAAGATCAGCAGCGAGACGTGTATGTGCAATATCAAGCGGATAGATGATGATCAGCGTTGTGCAACCGGCTGCAGAACCCGCAATGAAATTGGCTGATGGTCCAGATAAAAGATCACCTTGTCGTGAGTTGCCGCGGAGAATGTTCCTATACAGATCCTGTCAAAATCACATTTTGTCAATGCTGAAAAATGCCATAAAAAATCACCATCTCATCCATCTAACAGAATTGAAATCCAGATGATGCAGCTTTTATAAGCAATGCAAAGTCTCAACAGAACAGTAGGGCATAGATTGAAAATTAGACTACAGATGCTGAGATAATAATGCTATAGACATACCTTACACATAATTTCTCAATTCACCAGACTTCATTATCAACATGTTGGTTCATACTTAGAAAATATTTAGAGAAAGTGTAATTAAAGAATCTTCTACAAATAATTAAGTACTTTGATACATCTTTCTTATTTCTTATATAGGGAGACAGAGAGATGTCAATGCCCGAATACAATATCTAGTTATCTATATTGTGTTCGGCAAACCATGTTTTATAAACAACATCCTATAAAACAGTGATTTTACTGTGAGATAGTCATGTTAATAACAAATTGAACCAGATACAATTGTTAAACTTGTTGCTTTCACATAATGTTTCTTAAGAAAATGAATGTCGAACATCAATATGCAGTGCAATTAAAGACTTATGCTAACTCATCCAAGTTCTGCACCGACAGCATCCAAGAAGCTTGCAATATGATACACATTTGCTCAGCGATAAATAGGGAATCCAAGGGTACTTCGTCTGTCAGTTCTTTAGTAGGCAGGTAACTATCCTGTTCTTGAAAAGGAAGGTACTCACCCCCACAGATTCAAAACTCATAATTAAAAGGGGAATACGAAATTGATTTCAATTTCTTTAACATGCAAAGCCCTTTATTGACTCATAGGATATCTATCAACATTTTCTTTCATTGCATATAGCATATCCACAGAGCATGCTATAGGCTTGAGCTTGGTCTTTGGTAACACATTGGAGCGATCATAATGCTGGTTACAAAGGGTGGTAGAGGAAATTTTAACTAAAAACCTAAGATTTGTAGTCTCACATGGGAGGGTAACTGAAACAGATACATGCAATGACTTAATCATCGAGGTACACCTGGATAGAGCAGAGAAGAAGAAGAAGATGATAAAGACACAAGTTAAAGCTTAATTGAGTGGAGTAGAGTTGAATCGAATCATTTAAGCAAACATAGAGCAGCCTTAATTACTTCACACCAACTTAAAACATTTCATTCTTATCCTTTCTACATCCACTTGTCAGACTACAGCAGAGAATTGCTCCGGAAGCAAGTTGGCTTGGCACAAATGACCGTCAGTACTAAATTAAGTATAGAAAGTAACTTCAATTTAGCAATCTTTACTTTTTCCCCTTGTGAATGTACATGGATAACTTGCTACACCTCCGACCAGAAGTTCAAAATTATGAGTTTCCTCAAGTAATGCTATCCTCACATCATTACCTTCACTCCTTTTACCCCTCATCCCTAGCTCGGGAAAAGTCATACTACCTTCACCTCTTTTCATCCCTCAGTGTGCGCATTTAATTTTTTCCAAGAAAGCACCAAGAATGCAAGAAAGGGGCAATTTTTCAGTAATCTACTAAGCATCACTATTACACACAGTAAATTCATGATCAAAAAGCCAAACAATGTAAATTTACACCATCTCTGCCAATTTGACACTAGAGTATGGAGCTACCTTAATCGGAAAAAACATGTGTTACTCGACTTAAATTATTGGCGCAGCATATG
Source organism: Jacaranda mimosifolia (assembly GCA_018894105.1). Taxonomy (NCBI): domain Eukaryota; kingdom Viridiplantae; phylum Streptophyta; class Magnoliopsida; order Lamiales; family Bignoniaceae; genus Jacaranda; species Jacaranda mimosifolia. Next base: position 1,505,032 of record CM032127.1, read on the forward strand.
ACACTCAAGAGTACGCTTCAAGAAAAATCATGAAACGACGACCAAAATAACCACAGTGATCATACATTTGCAAATTATAGTGTTGAGAATTGATACTTCCCATATGATCACTGATTCTTGTGAGCAAAGCTATGAAAACTTAAGGAGCTATGAACTCTCAAGCATTAAGTCCTCCACCAAAGAAAAATCATACTCATAGTAACCCATTATATATAGAACAGTAACCTACATTGCTCATCATAGGAATTTAACACCATACAATACCAGCAGTTTATCATTCTTGAAAGTGTAAGCACACCCTTAAACTGCAAGAACCAAAGAAAGAAAACAAAAGAAACACATGAAGATTGAAAACATTATCATCACTACCTTAAGAGAGAAATTGAGAGCAACTGAGGGATAATATCTGATCACACTGCTGCCATTCCCTCTCCACAAGGATAAAATTCCTTCTTCCTTCACTGTACGGAAAATGCAATCTATCATTCCTTTAAACCTCCTGTGGGGTCCACTAGCCAAGATTGCTACGTTACTCTCTTGAGTCTGCAGCAGCAGCTTCGCCCTCTCTATGGGGGCCACAATCGTGTGCACCACACCCCCAATCATCGCCCCTGCCGTCAGATCTCTATGGAAGTTGATCAACCAATTGAGCGGCCCAGATTGCTTTCTTGAAATAACCTCACCACCGCCCTTCTCTTCTCCTGCCTCCCCTTCATCCACGGCTCCCACCATTTTTCTTGAAAAGATCAGTTGAAAAAAGTACAGAATATTTCAAGTTTCCTTCCCTTTTTATTTATATATGGGCTTTGTTTCTTGAAATGGCACCTGAAGAAACCACAAAAAAATTCTAACTTCTTAATCTTGGGGGATGAAAAACAATTAAACAATGGTATATATCTGGGTTTTAATTTCTGTTAAAGAATCTTCTGTTCCGTTGAGGTTTCTTGATGGGGAAAAGCCCAACTTGTAAACTTGTAAACGGGCTTTCTTGATTCTGTTTCTAGTCGCGTTATCTTTGAACAAAAGCGCAATCTTTGAAGACGTGCACAAATGCTGGGACCTTCCCTTTACTTTTCCTACTGTATGTTGCCGAATGATTTGTTCTTCGCACCATATGTGAATGGCTTTATGTACAAATTGGGGACGGGCCGTGGTGCATCGATGGGGGGGGGTCTTGATGTTGATACTTTGAATACGAAAGAATTGGAGAATAGGGATTGAGGCATAGACGGGAAGTTTCAAAGGGGCCATCTTGATTCTCGATTGTCATGTCTTAAGAATTTCGTAAGCTGTACTTAGCAGCCATGTTTGACTTTAGTCCCACACTTTTAGTTTGGGTTTTAGGCTTAACTCAAATATATTTATTTTTCTTCCATTTATCAAATTTATAACCATCAAGAAATAGAAGTGCAACATTATTTCACATAGGTATATGTATTTATATATATAGATAAAGAACGATTAATTATATTTTATAAAGACATACGTAAAAGTTATATACTTTTTTTAAAAAATAAATCTTAATTAAAACTGTTATCGGGATGATGATTAAGTGGTTTTATTTTTTATTTTTTTTTCCTTCAAAGAGGACCATGACGGACTATCCATGTCTTAAATTTGTATTTTCTAAATCAATTTGTTATAAAAAATTATTATTTGTGTACTTTTGACTCGAATAGATAGCAAGGTTAATTTCTTTGAATTATGCTCAATCCTTAATGATCTAAGTTAATGAAATTTGTGCTTTCACTATTAAATACTAGAGTTCAAACTACCCTTTTTTATTGTCCAAAGAAGTTACTAATGGTGAATGAAATGAAATGTAACCATGACTAGGGATGGCACCCGTGGGGAATAGGGCGGGGAGCTACTCTCCGTTCCCGAATATCCGCACCGTGGGGAAATTTTGCCCCCGTTCTCGTTCTTCAAATCTTTGCGGGAATCTTCAGGGATTTTCAAAATAGTATACATTACAAACTTAGTACCAAATTTATGATTAAAAATTAGGAATAAAAATTAGATTTAAATTACATATTTTTTATTATTTATATTTATAATTCATTAATTATTATAATTTAGATGAAATTACTATAATAATAAATTTTTTACATATATATAAATATAATTAAGGGTATTATAATTATTTGACGGAGACGGGGATCCCATGGGATGGGAATTGTAATACCCGTCCCCATCCTCAAATTAGTTTCGGCGGTATTTTCATTCCCACAGGAAAAAATTCCCCAAATTTGGGGATCCCAACGGGAACTCCGAACTTGAGGATTATTTTTCCATCCGTAACAACAAATTAGTATATATAGTAATCTTTTAACTCCAAGAAAAGTCCTTCAAGTGGTGGAAGTACATTACAATGAATCAATTCCAAATGCTTAGCGTGTTGGGGGGGCACATATTCATAAATTCCTTGGGCTAAATAGAGAACGCGCTTTTAAAGTAAGGAACTTGATTATTAGTACGTCACCTTTATGATAAGTCGTAGATGCTTTTAACTGAGGTGTTTACCAAAACACGCTTTTAGCAAATATTGTTTGTTCCTAAGAATTGAGATAAAAATAGAGCACCATCAATGGATGTAATGAAAAAGCAACAAGTTTGATGCTTTTTCAACATCCACACAGCTGTTAGTTGGATGCTGTGGTATTGCTTCCAGCAGCAGACTTCAATGACCCTTGGGAGAAATAATACAAAAAGACGTTACAGCCCGTTTGATTTCATTTTCTGAAGTCATTTTCATTTTCTAGTGAAAATGTATAGTAAAAAGTTAGTTAGAAAATGTATTTTTGAAAATGGAGTTGTGTTTGGATGTGTTGTTTAAAATTGTAGGTTTATATAGTTGTGAAAATGAGATGTATTTGGATGTTGGATGTTTTTATATTAAAAGTTGTGTAGTTTTTGAATTTGAATTGATGATGTGATGTGTAATTATTTGAAAAAATAATATTATAATTTGAATTTATAATATTTTTGTGGTGAATGTTGTTTAAGAAGTATTGGGAAGATAAAAAAGTAGATATAAGTAATAATATAAGGGAAAGATGTGTGAAAATGAAGAGAGAATGTAAAAATGAATGTTGTGAGAATAAAAATGTATGAGAAGATAGTGTAAAAGTTGATAGTTTTCTATTTTTATTTTCAGCAGAAAATGAAAATAAGGTTTGAAAATGAAAACAAATGGGCCCTAATTTTCTTTCTTCAATAGAAAGACATGTACAACTTTTTTCAGTTTGGTGTTAGCATTATGTTTTATGAATTAATCATTGGTGGCTTTCTTGTTTTTACCAACTTGTGCAATTTGAGCTTTCTTCATAGTCCAAGTGCTAAGGTTGTCCAATCAATCTAACTTCCAACGAGGGCAACCCATATTTTCTCTTATCTTTGCAATTTAGTTGGCCGGTGGGGTCTCCATAGAACTTTGGATTTGCATACAATTTATATATTGAGATATTGTCTTATCGATGTGTATTAATAAAAAAAATTGTGAAAAATATTTCAAGAGAATAAGAGAGAACCCATATTTCTCGATATGAGCACACATCATAGCTTTCTTTATTGAAAAGATCCAACGTTTCAACAGCTTTTGCTTGAAAGCGTTGTTAAATTATAATTGGTTAATTTCTCAGCTTGATGCTTATGTTCTAAAACTCGGATATTTGTGAAATCTCAGCACTTTATGGGACGGTGATGAGATCGATCACCTAAATTTTGACTAAAACCTTCTCTCACGATTTCTAAAATTTTTAAATATTTCTACTTATTTTCTATATAATATTTGAGAAACTGTTACTCTGTTGTTATTGCTAAATTATCTCACTAAATCATTTGAACTTATCTTATTGTACTGTTTCTTCTCGTTTTGTACCCAGATAGGAGCGAGTGGCCAAGATAGACTAACCCAGCTAACACATAGGTAATGAGGGTGATATAAGCATTAGGTGTGACTTATGATATTTCGATTTATAGTTGTGCATTTGTTGGAAGTTTATTGTAGAAATTAATTACTTAACATGACTAGGTTGTCATACCCCAACGTATGCACCTAGTCGTCGTTTCCATAGTTGGTGCCAATAATGATGAAAAGAGGCACGTAGTCGTTGTTTTGATATCTGGCTACAACGATGATAATCAAATTCGTCATCAAATATGGATGCATTAACAACATCATCGAGACATACTGTCCCACCAGCATGTTTTAATGAGAATTTTGTCCTAAGAAAATGTTATTCAAATGGAGAGTGAGGAGGAAGAACCCATATTATCCCGCTGGCACGTATTGGTAAAAAGAACTTATATTTAAGTCTCATACCCCTCAATATCTCGACATGGAAAAAGACCAGATAGACCATTATTTTGAGAGAGGATGAGACATATTAGCTAACTCCAGTACAAAGAATGGCAGATTTATTATCCTTGAGAAGGAATTGTGCGGCAGAAGCAGACCAACAAACCTAGATATCCTATGGCTGGTTCAGATTAATACACGCTCAACATGAATCCAACTGATGAAATTAATATTTCCATGTTCTGCGCTTAATGTACTGATAGAACAGGTGATGAACCCCTTTGTACTACTAGTACTACAGTATTGGTCCATTTCATAAGACCATTTTAACCAATTCTACCGTTGCCGTCAAATCAAGGTAACTATTTCAACAAAAAACAACATAAATCAAATTGTTATAATTTTGATATGCACTATGACACAAGAAAAATGTGTTGAATTATCGTTAGGACCATCGTACTTGTCGAATAAGATGACCAGATTTAGTACAATAGTATATTTAAACATTGTCTTACTATATGACCCAAAAAAAAATGAAAATCATAAATTTTGATGGTCATTCTCGACCACAATCTATTGTCTCCCGGTGGAACACAATTATTAAAGAAAGAATAAAAATAAGAAATATCCACAATAATTGTGCCTCTTGAAATTTAGATAATAGGAGCATAGATCAATATAGTTGAGCACAGAAATTAAATGCTATAAGTTGGAATTTGAAGTTCATTCACAATTTCCACAAATCCATGCTTAGATCGTCATTAATTTCAATTTTAATTTCGATTGAAAATTCAATTTTTATTTAGAAAAAAGTGAAAGTTAAGTGATAATATAGAAAATATCTCTAACTACATATATTATGTGACTGAAAAATTTATTCTGTCACAACAATAATATTTGCAATCTCAATAATGGCGAAAGTTATGCTTAAATTATCATCATTTACTATTAAGTGCGTATATATATACACAATGTCAACTTACTAACAACAATAATGAATGTCACTATAAATATGTAACGGATCGTTAACAGCGACAACTAGATCCATTAATTAATTTTTATCACTATTACATCACATAACAACAAAATGAAAATTATTATTTCATTTTAAAAAGTATTTTTACTGACTAAATAGACATCATTGTCACTGAATACATACTATTAACGATAAATACTTTTTAGATATTACTCAATTCGAATCTTTTGAGCCATCTAAAATTGCATATCTTGATTATAGTTGAATTAATTAACTAATTAATCTTGAGATTTTCATGCACACATAATTAGTCAATTCAATTTTAAGACTTTGATTATAATTGAATTAATAAATTAATTGATTTATCTAAAAAATTTGTTCTGTCACAATAGTAATATTTGCAATCTCAATAGTGGCAAAAGTTATGCTTAAATAATCATTATTTACTAATAAGGACGTGTATATATATATATATAGTATCAACTTAGTAATAAAAATCATGATTGTCACTATAAATTAACCGATCGTTAATAGTGACAACTAGATTCATTAATTAATTTTTATCACTATTACATCAAATAACAACAAAATGAAAATTATTATTCCATTTAAAAAAGTATCTTTACTGACTAAAGAGACGTCATTGTCACTGAATACATACTATTAATGATAATTATTTTTTAGATATTACTCAATTCGAATCTTTTGGGCCATCCAAAATTGCATATCTTGCATAGTTGGATTAATTAACTAATTAATCTTGAGATTTTCATGCCCATATAATTAGTCAATTCAATTTTAAGACTTTGATTATAATTGAATTAATTAATTGATTGATTTTGAGAACTGAATTATTGATTGATTTGGTTGAGTGGTCCATCAAGGATGGTGTCCTCCGAATTGGTCCAAGCCCAAAATGTAACCGATGGTACCTACGTTGTACCATCGTAGGGATAGATTTTGGCTTTTGCTCTGAGGGGCATCTCAATTTTCTACCATTCAACTTAGGTCTTGTTTTAAACCAATATATAAAATATCTCCAATAAATTTAATGATAACAAAAATTATATGTAATAATTATTATTATTATTGTTATTATTGTCAATAATTGAAAAACACACATGTATACTACCAACGCAAATATTATGATAATTTATTATTTTGTTGCCAGTAATCTAAAATACGATACATTAGGAGGTGAATTATCTATCTTTTACGTGATATTCCTTTTCATTATTTTATGTGGAGTACACGGCTCGAATTGCTACACCCTCACCCACAAACACGTGTGACATATATTTACATATATATATATATATATGCAAAATTTAAATTGAATTTTCAAGAAAATGACTTAGTGGTAGGATTTTCAATTGGGCTTAAAATACAATTTATTTTATTTTTTTATTTATATGAATAAGTGCTAGGACAACGCAATAAATTAATTGACCACTCGAAATCTGCTTTATTCCGCTTTATGTATTATTATTCAACCAACAAATTTTCTTTCTATATATTATAATTTTGTCAGTCCACGCGCGAAGAAAATTACATAATTTCTCACTACTTGAAGAAGAAGAAAAAAGGCAAATTTATTTTTTCTTTTTTTATATGTATATTGAGTTAGGTTTAATATAAAATTAAATTAAACAAAAAGCTGCAAAAGTGAAATAAAATAATAAAATGGCCTGGATCGCAGCATATGAAATGACAAATTAAAGTTATTAACTATAATTTTTTAATCAAAAGAGAATATATCCATATTTGAACTTATTGAGAACATGATTAAACAGAGACAATATCGCTCCATAGCATGTCACGTTCTTTTGTTTGATTGTAAAATTGGAAATTTTCTCATCTACCTCCATTTTTATTTAATTATATATGCATGTACTTAAATAAATACAAAATTTATAAATGCAATTATTTTTTTATTTTTATTTAGCTCTCCTCTGAAAACTCCATATTGATGAGTCATAATTTTGAGATGGATCGAGTGAGTACAATTTTATCTGAAAATCATATTGTAAAAGTTTTTAGTTGAACAAGATTTTTGAAAATCAGTTACAATCTTTTCGTGGGTGATGCTGAAAATTCATGACCTTAGTTATGCAATTGACATAATCGAATTCGAGAGCAGATACTCTCATAGCTAATTAAATATTATTGCTAAGACCAATCCGTACATAACTAATCATTATTCTTTTTATATTCATTAATTTTTCTATGAATAATTCATATAATCTATTGTGCTTGCAAGCAACAAACATAGGGGTGTAAATTAGATGATATGATTCGTGAACGGTTCGGGCTTAGTTTGATGAAAGCTCTTATTTGGCTCGATCTTGTTGAGCTCGAGCTCGTCAGTCAAACGAGTCGAGTTGAAATCAATAGTAATCGGTTCGAAAAGCTCGTGAGCCTAAACGAGCTTTTTTATTATATATATACATATATAATTATAATTTAGGCCCATATAATAAAATTTATAAAGATAAGTAAATAATAATAACAATAATAATAATAATAATAATTTGGAATTTTATTTTTAAAAAACTATATAACAAAATTATTTAAAAACTTTAACCATAGATTTCGTTTTGAGTATAAATGAGTTCAAATTAATCCAAACCTATACAAGCTCGAGCTCGAGCTCATTCAAGCTTATACGAATCAAGTTTTTCTACTTTTTTATGATGAGTTTTATCAAGTCAAGCTCAATAAGGCTCACCGAGCCTTTGTCTATTTCAACGAGCCGAGCTTGAGCTCGCGAATTAATAGACGAGCCAAGCTTGGGCCTGTTACATTTGAGCTCGATTCGACTCGTTTACAAACATGGCTATGAATTGATAGTCTTGTTGTTTGTAATTTTAAAAAATATATATATATTTGCTTCGTGAAAGCCGTAACTACACTTTGTATTTTAATAATTTTGTAGTAATTTTCCTATAGTAAATACCTAATTTTTCAACAGTGAAAATTTCGAAACGAAAGTTAATTGATGGATGGACTCAAAGACATTTTGAATCCGATATTCAAAATAATGTGTGTATATATATCCACAACCAAGTATTTATACAAAATATATATATATATTTAATACATTAAATATTTAAATATATAATATAAAATAAAAAAATAAAAAAACTCAATAAAATAAAATATCAGAACTGCGAAACTGCCCAGCGTGTGAGAGTGCATGGGTTAGTACTACTGTTATGTTATGTGATGCAATTGTGTAGTAATAATAATATTGTGTAATATATATGAATCCAATTTTCAAAGGAGTCATCGATGGGTGAGAAGAAAGAATAATAGAACAGCTTTCCGTGACTGCATGTCTCTTGGATTAATTTAGTTTAATCCAATGTATGTACTGCTAAACCAATCATGTGATCATGAATGTGTCCATGCATGGACAAATTAGTCAACTCACTTTTCAACACTTCTCCCAAGTTACTTATATTCAATCATTTTTTATCTATATATATAATAAAATTTTAAATTTCAAAGTAATTATAAGATTTTGTTTTGAGCAATACTGTATCATTTATCGTAATACTAGTAAGAAAGTGAAATAATTTATAACATATTTGGAGAATGTTTGGCTGAATTTGTTTAGAATAGTCTTAAACGATCATATATTTGATGAGATGTTTTTGAAATTTATATAAGCACCAGAAATGTTTGGGGTAAAATAAAACTTTTTAGGGCCCGTTTGGTTTTATTTTCATTTATTTTCATTTTCATCATTTTCAAAATATTGGAAAGTGGTTAGTGGAGATGAGTTGAAAATGAATTTGTATTTAAATAAATTGCTAAAAAAGTAATGATTATGTTGGTTTTAGTAGATTTGTACAGAGAGATAGAAATAATGGAATAGAGAGATAAGACATATTAGATTATTGAGAATATGTTTTGAAAATGAAAATAAAAATTAAAATAAAAATAATTTTAGGATGAAAATATGTAAAAAATAATGTGTTTTATTTTTAAAATAGTAGAAAATGTGAAAATGAGCTTTAAAAATGAAACCAAATGAGTTCTTAGCTTATAAGATAATACTAATAAAAATTTTAATATGAATATAATAAAATAAGTTATAAAGTCCTTACTTTTTTTAAAACAACTTTATGTAAAGGCGAAAGATCTTATTCTGAAAATTCTTTCGAAAAAATTATAAAACATTTTATAAGATGTCGGGAGTTAATTTACAGGATTATCCAAACACCGTCGTTGTAATGAATAGTTAAATGTGGTGATTAGTACTTGTATTTTTACTTAAGTACTAATTTGTCAAGGGTTAAAATGAAAGGGTATATCATTGGTTAAGATTAAATAAAAATGAAGAAAATTGCAATTATTGAAGAAGGGGAAAAAAACAAAGGAAAAGACAAAGTGAAACGTCAGAAAGGTGTGTTGGTTTTGGACTATGGTTTTTTGGTTATTGAAGAGGGGTGAAGAACTAAAGATAGAAGAGATACCTTCTCATCCACATCTCTCTCCCTCTCCCTCTCTCTCTCTCTCTCTCTCTCTCTCTCTCTATGTTTGCTGTTTTCATACGTATGGCTTTTCTGGAGCCTTGTTGGTTTTAGCAGCAATTCAGGTGATGTTTTTATTGAAAAAGCTAAAACAGATGAAAATGTTTTCAAGAGCATACATACATATATATATATATATAAGATTCTTGGAGGTGTTTCAGTGAAAAAACTACTTTATAGTACTATGTTTCTTGCCTTCTTTCATTCATATATATACATACACACATGTATGTATATATATACATGTCTGTTCTGCTGTTCTTAATCTAATTTGTCATCTTTCTTTAGGGTTTTGGAAGAGGGACCTGCCCTGAAGTACTTATGAAGATACATGGATTTGCACTGAAAACTCAAAACTGACCTTTCTGTAATAGCTTTCATCACCTTCACTTTTTGTTAGCCTTTCCAATTTAGGGTTTCTGGGCAGATCAAAAAAGCTGATCTGTGGTGAGAAAAAGAAAAGATAGCTAGCCCTTTAATCTGTATGTATAGTATTGAATCTGTACTATAGATTATATACAGCAGAAATTAAGAAAAAAGATTGAGAAAATGTTACAGGGCTTGGTGGGGGATGACAATATGTCGAACTTGACATCTGCTGCAATATCGAATGAAGCAAGCATATCTTCGACCAACAACGTAAATGAAATGGGTGGTACTACTGCTGCTGCTGCTACTCATATGTACCCACAGCAGCAGCAGACTCAACCTCCGCCTAGGAAGAAAAGAAATCTCCCCGGCAATCCTGGTATGTTAATTTTATCTTATCTTGTATTAATTAAGACCGGTGAAATCTTTTTCCGATTTGAATTTCAAGAGTTTGTATTAGATCCTGAGGCGGAGGTGGTGGCGATGTCTCCGAGAGCCCTCATGGCGACAAACAGGTTTCTGTGTGAGATCTGCAACAAGGGATTCCAGAGGGACCAGAATTTGCAGTTACACAGAAGAGGGCACAATCTGCCGTGGAAGCTGAAGCAAAGGAACAACAAAGAAGTTGTGAAAAAGAAAGTTTATGTCTGTCCAGAGCCGAGCTGCGTCCACCACGACCCGTCGAGGGCTCTGGGGGACCTGACGGGGATCAAGAAACACTTTTCCAGAAAACATGGCGAGAAGAAATGGAAGTGTGAGAAGTGCTCAAAGCGTTATGCTGTTCAGTCTGATTGGAAGGCCCATTCCAAGATTTGTGGTACCCGTGAGTATAGATGTGATTGTGGTACCCTTTTTTCCAGGTATGTAAGAAAATTTTATCATCATCGGATTATATTATCAAGAAAATTTTCATATTATCAATCAAATTTTTGGTCTTTAATTCTTTGGGAGGGGGACAAAGAGATGGATATGCACAAGGTTGTAATAATTCATACAGCTATAGCTACTTTTCTTGAGAACAGTAATATCTAGTACCTCTTCTGTCGATGGAAAAATGATGGGAAAAAACACACAGGATTGAAGATTCTCTCTCTCTTTCTGTGTGTGTGTGTGTGTGAAAGAGAGACAGAAAGGGGAAAAAAAAAAAAAAAAAAAGGCCTTGAAGATATGATGACTATACAGTACTACTGTTTGGAGAAGGCATTATGATAATATACTATGGGTTTGTTCTTTTTGTTGTTTAGCGTTTGTTTGTTTGTTATTGTTTTCACAGGAGGGACAGTTTCATAACCCACAGAGCATTCTGTGATGCTTTGGCTGAAGAAAGTTCAAGATCAATGGCAGTACAAAACCCACTTTTGTCATCCCAAACGGTCCCTAATCAAGCTCAAATCCATGGCTTAATCCACCATCCATTAATCCCACTTAAGCAAGAAAACCAAAATTTCAGCCACCTCCCACCATGGCTATCAGCTGAACAAACTGGTGCAGGTGGACCAGGCCCACCAATGAATAACCCATTGTTCACCACCTCAACAATTCATCAAGAAAACCCTAACCCTAATAATATTAGTATAAATGTTAATTCCAGTTCTACCCTTTCTTCCCCTAATTCTTCTCTCATGTCTGCAACTGCACTGCTTCAAAAGGCAGCTCAAATGGGTGTTACAATGAGCACAAAAATGCCTAATTGTCAATCATCAGATGAGTCAATTTTAATCAGACCCCATCATCACGTGGGGGCACCGGGCTTCTGTGCTGCCTCACTCACTACTACAGCTGGCTTGCCCTCACGTGAAGAGATGGGAACAGCGTTTGTGCATGGCTTGGCATCATTTGGGAACAAGGCTGTTAACGTCACCCCCGGTTGCATGGAGCTTCAAGATATGAACATGGTGGGTTCTTCTTCTTTGCCTTCTACTAGTGGGTTTGATGTCTCAGCATCAGCTTTTGAGGATACTTTCAATGGAATCTTGAACCCTAAGAGAAACATCAACACTTTTCAAGAAAATGCCCATTTGATGAGTTTAAGGAAAGAAGCCGCCACCGCCGCCGCCGCCGGCAGCCGCGATGGGCTGACAAGAGACTTTTTAGGACTGAGAGCGTTCCCTCGTAGAGATTTTGTCAATACGGCTGGTCTGGATCAAATGGCATCTTCATCGTATGATCATCATCAGCAGACTCAAAATCAAGCTCCATGGCAAAGTTGATCAGTTCGTGAAAGTGTTTCTTGTTTTTATCCTTATTTTGTTGTATTTTCTTAGTTTTCTGAGAAGGGGCTAATTAAGCTTCCTTTTAATTAATGTAATAATACTGAGAATTGCAATTCATGTTGTCCTAATTTTCCATTTTTCAACATTAAACAGTACTTTAATTTACATTGTTGTTATTATTTGAGTTGGTATATATGTTGACTACTGTTTAATTATATTAAAGATGCATGCAAAGATATTAAACCTTAGGAATTATTTAGTAATTTAACTAAACTCTTTAAAAATTTTGTAATATTAAACTTGTCGAAAAATCAAAATACTAAATTAATCGAACAATTAGATAGTGTGGCATCGACTGTAGAAATAAATCGAACGTTAGTAATCATTTATAAACCAACTACTTCTGTGATATGCATAATATGACTTCAACATGACTGTTTAATATTCATAACTTTTTTATTTTAAATATAATGTATACATACATACGTATATATGCATACAGAATTAAATGATAAATTGAGAAAAATACACCGATGGGAGTATAAAGAAAACAAAATTCATAAAAGTTATTGTACTGAGTTTTATTAATAGTTGGAGAAAAATAAAGTTTTACCTTCATAAAAAATTTAACAAGAGCTAGCTATTTTGGATGAAGCAATACTTTTTCTCAAGTAATTTTAGAAAAAATCAACTTTTAATTAATTCTTTTAGTACTCTTATACTTTTTAAAATATATGAAAAGGAATCTAATATGGCCAAAACATGTCGAACACCGTTTTTAATTATGTCCTTGACATGCTACCAAAAGTATCAGAGTATTTTTATTTTTGTTTCATTTATAGGCATATCAAGTGGCGTTCTGGATACATGTGGGAGGCGTATCGTGTCTGACATGGTATTCAATACATGTCCGACATGACACGAATAATTTTCTGAAATATCAATACATTATAGCATATTTAACTACTTGACATCTTAACTAGTTAAAAAACAAAATGGAAAAAAGAATATGTGACATATATAATTGATGAAAATTTACTTATGAATATATGAAAAAAAAATATAAGATATGAAAAGTTGATATATTAACATGGCGATATACATGACAACATAAGAACAATACATATATTCTATATACATCATTATGTGATAGTTTATTCCCCACCATTTCCAAATATAAGGAAGAAGATGGTGTGGGCATGGGGTATGGTGGTGGCCTGTGCCAGCCTTAGGGCTTTCCTGTTTGCTGCTATTGAGTGAGATTCTAATTCTTGAACCATCATCATATAATTGTACCATTTTTCAATGTTATGGTACATTTGTTCTTTGCATGTGACATTTCAATAATTTCCTATCTTGGAAAAATTTAGCCTATATCTGTCTGGAATGCATTTATGTCATTTTGGGAATATTTATGATTGAATTTTATACTTTTTATGCGATTGATTTATTTTATTTTGTTTTTTTTGAAAAAAGAAGTAGGGTACATTATGCTTCAATAATTTTGAAGTCTCAAAACTTCAGTACTTGATCGATTCATTCTCAGCAATGCAGTAAATCACAAAATAATTGAATGATATCAGATTAGGTCTGTCGAACCCAAATGCTAATACTAATTAATTAAAAGTTTAAAATTTTAAATAAATTTTTAAGCTATAATTTGTAACTCAAAGACGCCATGGAAATAATAAAATCCTCTATAAATATAAGCTTTGAGTACCACTTTATTTTATATACTTGTAATTGGATTGTTGTTGGGCCTTAGGCACTTATATGTGGGCCGACAAAAGCATAACTGATATGGGCCCCGGCCCATAAATATCCTAATCAAAGTTACTTGAATTTTATATGGGCTTATAGGGTTGTTAATGGGTCCGATTTGAATCAGATTAGGGCTGTCAACGGGTCGGATTTGGATCGGATATATCATATCCGAATCCGAATCCGATTAACAAAATTTATATCCGAATCCGACTTGAAATCCGATAGGATATTTGTTAATTAGTACCATATCCGAATCCAATGGATATCCTAAATCCGGTTAAAAAATCCGATCCGATTTCATTTTTTTTCTTTCTTGTTTTTTCCTTTTAAATTTTATAAAAATATTGTATTTATAAAGTAAATATATGTCATATTTGAATTTTTAACAACTTTTTATTATATATTAGTCAAAAAGTTAAATATTTGAATATTAAAGTCCTTTTTCACATTATATTAATGTATAGATAAACTATTATATGTTATTATATTTGATATTTTATCAATATCCCTCTTATTTTTTAGGTTAAAAAACTCAATATTAATAGTATAATATAGATGTTAATATAAATATTAGGTCAATATAATATATAGATTTTATTTTAAAATATTATTAATATTATATATAAGAGTATTAATTTAATAAAAAATATTAAAGTTCGGATTCGGATCTTTAACGGATCGGATTGCTTAATTCCATATCCGATCCATTTATTTCGAATTTTGAATATTTATAATCGGATCGATCCATCGAATATTTTAATCGAATAAAAATTCTAAAATTCGAATCGAATTCAGATCGGATTCGGACTAAAATCCGATCTATTGACAGCCCTAAATCAGATTTGTCATATTCGAATTCGAATTTGATTATCAAAATTCGTATTCAAATATGACCTGAAATCCTATAGGATCTTTATTAGTTGGTACTATATCTAAATTCGATAGATATCCGAAATTCAATTAAAAATCAGACTCGATTTATTTTTTTTCTTTTTCTTTCTTTTTGAATTTTATAAAAATATTGTATTTATAAAATAAATATATGTCATATTTGAATTATTAACAACTTTTTATTATATATTAGTCCAAAAGTTAAATATTTAAATGCTAAATTTCTATTTCATATTATATTAATGTATAGATGAATTATAATATGTTATTATATTTGGCATTTTATTAATATCTTTTTTATTTGTTAAGTTAAAAACTCAATATTAATAGTATAATATAGATGGTTATATAGATATTATGTCAATATAATATATAAATTTTACTTTAATATTTTTATTAATATTATATATAAGAGTATTAATTTAATAAAAAAATATTAAAGTTTGGATTCGAATATTTAATGGATCAGATTGCTTAATTCCATATTCAATCCACTTATTTCACATTTTAAATATTTATAATCGAATAAGATCTATCGAATATTTTAATAGGATAAAAAATTTTAAATTCAAATTAAATTTATATTGAATTTGAATTAAAATTCGATCGATTGACAGCCATATAGGCTGAGCTTATTTGTTATCTGCAGGCCCATTCTGGCCCACCTTTGCGAACAGAGCAAATCCCAACTATTTCTTTTTAATGATTATTTTGAAAATCCCTTCCATCAGTGACTTCTCGATGGAAAAGAAAAAAGAAAAAAGAAAAAAAAACAATTATCTAAAACAATTACAAATTTATAATTTATAGGGTGCGCATTAGCACACGGTGCGCAAATTAGCACTTTCGTCTCTCGGCACCGAGTTCAGAGGATCTATTCGCTATATCAAATTGAAGATAATTTTCGTTCGAAGTCGTTTCGTACTTTCTGAAGAGGAAAACTGAAAATATCAATATTGTTTTTGTCCACTTCAGAGCTTTCTCTCTTTCTCCACCCCATTTTCGATCACTTCTGCACTCGAAAATTTCCGAAGTTCACAAGCAAATTTATAGCTTTGGAGGGAGACGGGAAAAAAGGGACTTTGAGGGAGGAAAAAGATTGATTTTTTATTTAAATCTTTTGTCACTGTTGGGAAAAGATGGCTTTAAGGCGCCTTATCAGTCAGGTCAGCTGCAAAACCCTTATCGCTTGAATGTCTTATGTTTTAGATTTTTGTCGAGAGTTTTAGCTGTAGTGTTTTTCTTTTTTTTTTACTGTAGAAATGTGTGAGGATACGAAAACCCTAATCTTGATTATGTTTTAGTGAATTGTTTATTTCCGGGATGGGTTTAATTCTATTAGAAGATCAAAGATTGTTTGTTTGCTGATTTGGTCAGCAAAGAGTTAACTTTCGTTAGGTTTTTGAAGAAAGAAAGTTCTTCCATCAGCTCACCCCTGGCTCTGTTTAGCTTTATTGGGAAGTTTCTTTATTTGTATGCGAATTATTTTGTAGTTGGAAGTAATTTCTGTTGATGCTTTGTCACTTGAGAATATCATCAAAATGCCCATCTGATTGCATTCATTTTATATTCAAGATTCAATATGCTTCAACTTCCCGGTCTTACTTTAGTATGTTGTATGGATTGTTGCTATAGGTCAAAAGACATGAATCACAGTTGAGGCAGTTAAGCAATTTGGCTGCTCAACCATATCGATCTTCACCATATGCTAGAGGACGAGGTACGGGCCACTCTTTCGTTAGGCGCAAACTTGTTTTCAACCCATTCTCATTCTGGTGTTCATATTTAATATTATGAGATGGTATAGATTCTGATACATTCTTCTTCACGATGAATTGTCTTTTGGGGGGCATATGGTAGAAACGGGCTTTAGTTGATCATATTGTGTCTAATTGGGTTTACATGTATATATATTCTTCTAACTTAGTTTTCTGAGTATTCCTTTTGCATACTCTCTTGTGACATATTAGGAGTGCTTGCTTCGTCATTATTGTATCAGCTGTAGCTACATAATATCCAAGTAAGATTGTTTGGTTGAGGACTTCCTTTTCTGATGAATACAGCCATATGTTGGTAGAACATGATTCCAATTTGTGATTGTTGAGTTTTCTTGGATGAGCATTTCCTCTTTCCTTCGTTCATGTATGGCTTGCATTTAGCGCAAGAAGGCACTCAAAGTTCACTACAAGCATTCCCATGCTTCTCACTATTTGATTTTCTTATCTAGTGGAGAAGCTTTCAAGTACTGTGGGAACAAGTACCCTAGGAAGATCGAGTTACTTTGGTAGTCTAGCTCGTAGACTACGTGAAACAGAGGGATCAAGCGATGCTGCATATCTTAAGGACCTCTATCGTCGAAATGATCCAGAGGCAGTCATAAGACTGTTTGAGAGTGAACCATCACTACATTCTAATCCATCAGCTCTTGCTGAATATGTCAAGGCTCTTATTAAGGTTGATAGGCTTGATGAAAGTGAGCTGCTTAAGACATTGCACAGAGGTGAGGACAAAAGAAATTCGCCTCAGCCTTCAGATTTTCCACCTTAGCTTTATAAACTAGATTCTTTGGAAGAGCTCCAGCCACTGAGCTCCCTTCTTATATGAGTTTGAAGTCCACTTGAGATATTTCTAGTTTTTGGTATTGATCCATGGACACCTGTATTTACTTGGCTCCTTTCAGGGGTCTTGGGAGCTGCTAGCTCACACATGGATGAGGAAAGTATTGGAGCGCTTTCAGCTTTCAGAAATGTAGGGAAATCTTCAAAAGATGGAATTCTTGGTACTGCAAGTGCTCCGATACACATGGTGACTGCTGAAGGTGGGCATTTCAAAGAGCAGTTATGGCGCACAGTCCGTGCTTTGGGTATGGCCTTCCTCTTGATTTCGGGCTTTGGTGCACTCATTGAGGACAGAGGAATTGGTAAAGGTACTGATATATCCTTATGCACTGCAGGCTTTCTGCAGTCTAATTCAGTTGCATCACCAACTAAATAAAAATTATTTTTGCCTCTCTTCATTCTTTGCTCTTATCAGGACTTGGTTTGCATGAAGAAGTGCAACCCAGTATGGAATCAAATACAAAATTTAGTGATGTGAAAGGAGTTGATGAGGCAAAAGCTGAGCTGGAAGAAATTGTTCACTACCTTCGTGATCCTAAGGTAACTGCAGCACTGGTCTATTATTAGGTGATGAACTTCTCCCTTTTCAGTTTTCACGCACAAAAGAAAGAGAAAATTAGTTTATTATGTCCGGTTGGATGTTGCAGGCAGTGCTAAATGTACAGCTGGAGAAGCATTTATAGATTAGTTTTTCCCCTTTATTGGGAGGAGGAGTTTGTAGATAGTCAGAATTAGGCTAGGTTATATAGTATATGTGGATTTCATTATAGCTATCTTGTCATTACAGCGCTTCACACGCCTTGGCGGCAAACTTCCAAAAGGTGTTCTGCTAGTTGGGCCCCCTGGCACTGGGAAAACTATGTTGGCAAGAGCCATTGCTGGAGAAGCTAGTGTCCCATTTTTCTCTTGCAGTGGCAGTGAATTTGAAGAAATGTTTGTTGGTGTTGGAGCCCGTAGAGTGAGAGATCTCTTTGCTGCTGCTAAGAAGAGGTCCCCATGTATAATTTTCATTGATGAGATTGATGCTATAGGAGGAAGCAGGAATCCAAAGGATCAGCAATACATGAAGATGACTTTAAACCAGCTGCTTGTTGAATTGGATGGCTTCAAACAAAATGAGGGGATTATCGTGATTGCTGCTACCAATTTTCCAGAGTCGTTGGATAAGGCACTGGTGAGACCTGGACGGTTTGATCGCCATATTGTTGTTCCAAATCCTGATGTTGAAGGGCGGAGGCAGATCTTGGAGTCTCACATGTCAAAGGTAGTTGATTTTGCCATGAAAGTTTTGCGTGCCTTGATTGCAGTTAGGCTTGAAATGTTTGATTTAAGTTTTTGCTGGCATATTGACCCAGGCTTATGATATTACCTTGCTGTCTTCTTTCTTTTGTCTTTTTCCTTTTATGTTATCTATTATTTAATGTTTCATGAATGTTTCTTCTATCTTTAATACCTACTGCTGCTAATATATTCGAATTCGGCATGCCAGTATATGTAATCATGCCATGCGCACTTTTGCTATGATCTCTTGCTGAATTGTGAAATCACAGGTTATGTGGCCCTGGCTTGCCTTCAGTTAGTGCGTGGAATTTCTTAAGCTAGGATTCTTGCTCTGAGGCAGTTTATTATTCATAACTCGTGTGCAATGCATTATGGATTCCAAAAGAAAAATGGAAAATTTTGATTTGTTTTGCCGACTGTTGTATCATAATGATGGAATTTGTGCGTATGCATCAATCAGATCAACCGTTTTGACTTGTATGCTAAAAACAGCCAACTGCTAGTTTTCTGCATCAGTACTCTGCCTATACTTAACATTTTATGGGATCTCACAGGTTCTCAAGGGAGAGGATGTTGATCTAATGATCATTGCAAGAGGGACTCCAGGGTTCTCCGGTGCTGACCTTGCAAACTTGGTCAATGTTGCTGCTCTCAAGGCTGCCATGGATGGTGCCAAAGCAGTGACTATGGCTGATCTCGAGTATGCGAAGGATAAGATCATGATGGGAAGTGAGCGCAAATCAGCAGTTATATCTCCTGAATCCCGTAAGCTTACAGCCTACCATGAGGGTGGTCATGCCCTTGTAGCCATACATACTGATGGGGCATTACCAGTGCACAAAGCAACTATTGTTCCGCGTGGTATGTCTCTTGGAATGGTTTCCCAATTACCCGAAAAAGATGAAACAAGTGTATCACAGAAGCAAATGCTTGCCCGTCTTGATGTTTGCATGGGTGGAAGAGTTGCAGAAGAGCTCATTTTTGGTGAAAGTGAAGTGACTTCAGGTGCATCAGATGATCTCCGGCAAGCAACCAGTCTGGCTAGAGCAATGGTTACTAAGTATGGCATGAGCAAACAGGTGGGAGTCGTCACCCACAACTATGATGATAACGGTAAGAGCATGAGCACTGAGACTAGGCTCCTAATTGAGAAGGAAGTGAAAGAATTGTTGGAAAGGGCTTATAACAATGCCAAAACCATTCTCACCACAAATAGCAAGGAGCTTCACGCACTTGCCAATGCTTTGCTTGAGCAGGAGACACTTACCGGGGTTCAGATCAAGGCCCTGCTTGCTCAAGTAAACTCTCAGCAGACACAACAAGAACGGCAACAGATTGCTGCAACAGAGAGTAATTCACAGTCCAATGCAGCTGCATCTGCTGCCGCTGCTGCTGCAGCAGCCGCAGCAGCTGCAACTGCAACTGCTGCTGCCAAGGCAAAAGGCATTGCCCCGGTAGGATCTTAGCAGTTGCAGGCCCATGAAGAAGATATTCTACCTCTAAATCTTAGCGCATCGGCACTGGTAATATGGTGCCTTCTGGATATCATCAGTTGTGTTGTGCATATGGTTAGTTATACATGGAAGCCTTATGTTCCTTGAGAATAACTGTGGTGTTGGGATTACTGCCAATTAGGCGATAGTAAGTTTAGAAATGAATGGCAGTTTGTAAAAGAGAACCATAATATGATAAAATCAACTAGGGACTTTTTTGGACTTTGGGTTGCAATTCTTGAATGTTTTGCCGAGTATTCAAATGAGAAGAGGAGGACACAATAATTGCATTTTATTTTCTTTATTAGTTGAATATGTGAATAAGAGTTGATTCAGGACGAATGGGATAGTTTGATGGTAATGTTTTATTTTTGCAAACAAATCGCAGGTTCAAGACTAATTGAAAATCAGCTATAACCCTCTTGAAAAAATTAAAAAGATAATAATTTGAACAAAGATGTGTGTGTGTGTGTGTGTGTGTGTGTGTGTGAGTGAGTGCGTGCGTGTAAATTAATCCTTTTAATTTTATTTAGAAGCAAGTTTTCCACATAAGGATAAGAATTCTAAAGTTAAGTGTGTCTGAGCGAGAGTAATATTAGGATGAATGATCCCTATAGAAGTCTTCGTGTTACAGTCTTTTTTTAAAAAAAAAAAAAGGAAAAAGAAATTTTCTACATAATGAAGATAACAAACAAATGTAAAATGATTTTTGAAAGATAATTTATGGTGATAGACAAATTCAAATAAAACAAGAAATTTCAGAAAAAGCATTAAACATGAGGTTCTAGGTTGCAAAGAAACTATTAGTCAAAACACTATAAGACCAAAAAATTAATTTACAACATTGTATTTTAATTGAATTTGATCATATTAATATTATTATGTTTTTATGAAATTAAAATTATATAATATTACCCCCTCAAATAATACTAATTCCATTGTCCCTTGGGAGGGAGGGGAATTACATCCGCTGCTTAAAGCTGGTGTGATTTGGGAAACACGATTACAGTACAGCAGAGACCACCATTACGACCCCCACATTCATTCGTGGAAAACAGCAAAAGGAGCAGATTCCAATGTCGGAAAAACAACAGAATCAGCCTTACAAGCCCGCAGGTGAATATTGTGCGACAGATTTTGTAATTACTTGGTTATAGTTTCAATTCAATCTGAGTAAATTATGTTTCCTTGATTTCAAGGTCATAAATAAGACAGCAAAGAGAAGATTGAAAGGCATAAGAACACCCTTCATTTTCTTCGACTGTTTTGATGATCAAATTCTCTACTTTATTGATTACCTGACGTGGGTTTCCCATTTGACATTCAAAGATTGTATCTTTTTTGTATGTTCTATTGTATCAAATTCTCTACTTTATTGATTACCTGATGTGGGTTTCCCATTTAACATTCAAAGATTGTATCTATTCTGTATGTTCTGTTGTTCTCTCTCTCTCTCTCTCTCTCTCTCTCATATTTTTGTAATTTGCTTACTGAAAGATGTAAAACCAGAGGTATTCATTTATAATTTGTCTGGATAGCTGAGATTGTGCTGCGCCTTGCAGCGTTTTGTGTTGGAAATGTATCTTTGACTTGTAAGCTTAAAAATTTTGAATAAGCTAAAGGGGGAAATGAGTTCAAACTTGAAAATTCAGTGAATCATGGAAAATTAGCAGGGAAATGGAATATGACAATTATCTTTTCTAATGGTTCTTGGATGAGTTAGTATAAATGTTGGAATTTCTGGGGTTTATTCATTTTGCTATTTGTTAATTCATCTTTTGCCAGTGGTGGAGCACAAGAGAGTGTTGATACAGAACAGCCATGGTGAGAAGCTTGTGGGGGTATTGCATGAAACAGGCTCTCCTGAGCTTGTAATTATATGCCATGGATTTCGATCCTCAAAGGTATATGATCTTGTGGATCGTATTAGGACATTATTTTTAACATTTTTCTTTTCTTCCCTTAGATTTGTCTGATAATTAATGTTTCTTTAGCTTTTCTCAGGATCGTATTCCAATGGTGAGCCTTGCTTTTGCGTTTGAAAGAGAGGACATTAGTGCCTTCCGCTTCGACTTTGCTGGTAATGGGTAAGTGATCAAGAAATTTTTACCTCTTTTCTGGCCAAATTGTGAGTACACAAATCATTATTGGCTTTCAGAGAGAGTGAAGGTTCATTTCAATATGGCAATTACCATAGAGAAGCTCAAGATCTACGTGCTGTAGTTGAGCACTTTCAGCAGGAGCAACGTTTCGTAGTGGCAATTATTGGGCATAGTAAAGGTATTTTTGTTATATCTAAAACCTTTTTGGGTTCTTTTCTTGTTTGGTGTATCATCTTTTCCCTTTGTAGCTATGGTTGTATGGATTCAGGGTGACATGGGATGCTATGAGGGCTCTGAGCATATGAATAGTTTGTCCGCGAGCTTGATCTCGTTCATTTTTTTCTGTCCCATTGCTGAAATGTTTAGGTTTATCATAATTGATCTCAGATTTGTGAATTACTTAACAAACATCAAAAAACTTCATATGAACTTTCTTCAATGTGTCATACTGCTGCTGGATGGGATTCTTACAGGAGGTAATGCTGTGCTTATGTATGCCTCACAGTACCATGATATACAAACAATTGTCAACATAGCTGGCCGCTTTAATTTGAGAAGAGGGATCGAAGGTCGCCTGGGTAAAGACTTCCAAGGAAAAATTGAGCAATATGGATATATTGATGTTAAAAACAGAAGAGGTAAGTCTGTTATTTGTGTTCACTTGCATATTCCAATCTCCTTTTGTCATACGATGGTCTAAGTTTGCTGCACTTTAGTGCATCCTAGTTACATCACAACCACATCAAAATTTAGTTTCAAAAGGCTGCTAATTTTGAAGGCAACTTCTTGAGTGCAGATGATTAACGAAATTGGTTCCTTGTCGTGGAAAAATTGTAGGAAAAACTGAATACCGAGTAACTAAGGAGAGTTTGATGGACCGTCTGGAGACAGATACTCGTGCTGCATGTCAAACCATCCCACCAAGCTGCAGGTTGGAAATCATCTACTTGTAACTTGTAATCGATGAAAAATCAGATCATTTGACTAGCAGAAGCTCATTCCATTCGGTAATCTTAATTTGGAATGAGTAGATGAAAGCTAATATTACAACACCAATTGCATGCAGAGTGTTAACAGTCCATGGAACGGTGGATGAAATAGTACCGGTTGAAGATGCAACTCAATTTGCCAAGTACATACATAATCATACCTTACGAATTGTTGAAGGAGCTGATCATGAATACACTAAGCATCAATCTGAGTTGGCTTCGATTGTGCTGAGCTTTGTGAAGACAGGTCTGCATTTGTCTAAACCCTCATCATCGTTCTACAAAACTGAAAAGACTATTGATTCTCGTCTCTAATCACTGGAATGCAAGCATCTGAGAGAAGCTTAGTTATCATAGAAACTTGAGTGGTATAGAGGTTTATTAGTTGTAGGCTGTCCATCTTATAGAACTCACATGATTGCAACTCTATCGGTACAGCTTCAATGAGAATCTGGTTTTGAACTTTTGAAAATTGATCATTTACTTACTATTGTAGTGCCTTGTAACTGGCATATATAGTGCCAAAAGATACAACAGAGTCTTTCAGTTTAAATTAGGGATGTAAACGAGCTGAGCGGATTTAAACTTTGATCATTTTCCCTAACTCGAGCTCAAATCAAATGAAACAAGCTCGAGCTCGAGAGAGCTGAAGAAATTGAGGTTCGAATTGAGCCCGGCTCAATCCGTTTAGTTCGAAATTGTAATCAAGCCATGATAATGCTCAACCAGACTTGAAGAAATTTTCCAATAGTTTTTCATGGTAAATGATAAAATTTACAAAGTAAAGTTTTAACAATTTTAAGTTTCCCTCTTGATTTTTCCAAAAATAAGAAAAGTACAACAATCAATTCTCCACTTGGTCATCAACTTTTTCAAAAGTGAAAAATGTCTTCTTTATTGTCTACAAAGCTACAGAAACCAAAGACCACTGGCCAGTACTGTACAAGTGAATGATTGCTTCAAATAATTTTTGGTAGTCACAAGTTACAAAATGGGATTTGTTATATTTTCTAATATTAATAAAAATCATAATATTTTTGTAAATCTTTTTGCTCACTTTGGTCAACGTAGCAGTATTTAGGTTAAACTTTATGTAATAAAATGATTCATCAATTGTCCTAAAGAACGAGTGCAATTATTACAATGCATGTAATTGTACTTTTCACATGCCAAATTCATGGTAGCCATCATTCCACATAACAATCTCATGAAACGCCACGGTCCCTTCATACATGATCATGAATTTAAAAGATTTTTTTATTTTTTTGGCCTTTTCTCATTAGGTTCTTACATTGATTGGAAATTACATTACTATCAATTTGAGTTAATGACTGTAATTACAATTATTTGAGGTTGTAATTCAGTTGATTTGCCCCATAACCTCTTATAAAAGCCTCATGAGTTCGAAATCATCTATCACAATAGTTCGTGAATCAATAACCTCTTTAATGGAAAGATTTCAGTTTAATTGACACTTTAACAGAGTCATAATAACTATAATTACGATTAATCGAGGTTGTAGTTCAGTTGATTCATCACATAATTTCTTATAAAGACCTCATAAGTTTGGAATCATCTCTCGTGCGTCAATAACCTCTTTAATGGAAATATTTTGATTTAATTGATATTTCAATAGAATCATAATCACAACGACTTAAATAGATCAATAATAATTCTTCAAAATTCAAATCATTAGGACAGCATTTCAAATTAATAGTGTCAAAGACAAGTTGGCTTCATTTAAGAAAGAATTAAGAAGTTCACTCCCATAATTGCTCCACCAAATCTCATAATCACAACAAATAGTACCACTAAAAGCACAAGGGGAAGATATTTTTGTGGTGCTTGAAAGGCATATGCATGTGCATATTCTTACTTGCAAGTTGCTACAAGACAAGATCCACTTTCAAGTGGACCATATCCCCCCATACCCATTTTTTAAAAATTAGAGTCTATAAGGAGAGAGGGAGAGAGAGAGAGAGAGCTTTGATAAGTTTTCACATTTCTATATTAGTAGTAGCCCAATTGTGCCCATTCATAAATTTGCACATTTCTCAATCCTCAACTACCATTTGGTTTGTTGACTTGTGGTTGAACATATTGAGCTTGCCTTCACTAATGCTCAATTTCAACTTATATAATTTTTCCCCTTTATATTTCAAAACTTGCAATTATTTTGATTCCTTCATTTAAAAAAAAGAAAGAAAAAGGGATTTTGTAAGTGAATATCTTAGAATTTAACCATTTCCTTAATTTGCCTAAAGCCATTTTCCCTTCAAAATTAGGAGTAAGTGAGGATCACATGAAAAGGCACATCTTTAGGGGGTAAATGTTACATTTTCTAGTTTTGAGGGGTGAATGTGATATATTATAGAATGAGGTAAAATATATTTAACTCTAAAAAAGTACGTACTTTTTTTTGGCGCGGGGTGGGGGGTGCGTAGATCAAGAAAAATGCAAAAAAAGTTTTGTGTAGGTAGAAAAAGTACACTATTAGCCAAATTGCATGTGGTCCAATTGTATAAATCTCCCACATTATGTAGGAGGTCAGAAGTTCAAATTCAAACAAACTCCTAATGTTCGTTTTTATAAATAAATAAATAAAACACAGATAGTTTGTAAATTACTACCACCCAATGGCCGATACCCATTCTCATGAATTTGCACCACCTTCAGACTGCCCAATCATATTGCTTCCACATGTATATGTCCCTACTATAAATCATTGAATAAAAAGAAAATCCCAAAAAAGATTTAAATTTTCTGATTTTGCAAAATTTTATTACAGCAAGATTTTTACCATTACAGCTTTGCATTGCCAATTCAGCGTACTTCGTGTGTTAACCATCCAGTGGTGCTTCTTAGGTCCCTTCGTTTCGCACACACATTTTGGATCAGAATCTCAATCTCCGCCTCACTCAACTGTTATAAAAAAATCCAAATCTTTTCGTTAACCAATGGAAGAGATGAGAGAAGGGAGATAAGCAAAGGGACTCCTCAGATCTCTTTTTCTTCCTTCATCTATTTCTCCTCCATTTAATTTTTCAAGAACCCTCTTTCAAATCTTGAATCTTGAACCAAAAATGGAGCCCAAAAGGTACATTACATCAGATGAGCTGAAAACCCACAACAAAAGAGGGGATCTTTGGATCTCAATTCAGGGGAAAGTCTATGATGTCTCAGAATGGGCGAATCATCATCCAGGGGGTGAGTCGCCACTCTTGAATCTTGCTGGGCAAGATGCAACTGATGCATTTGTTGCCTATCATCCAGGCAGTGCTTGGCAGTTTCTTGACAAATACTTTAATGGGTTTTACTTGAAAGACTATTCTGTTTCTGAAGCGTCCAAAGATTACAGGAAGCTTGTCTATGAATTCTCAAAGATGGGCCTTTTTGAGAAGAGAGGTCATGGGGCTTTCATTACCATGTCTTTTATGGCAATGCTGTTTGCTGTAAGTGTTTATGGTGTTCTTTGCTGTGAGGGGATGTGGCTGCATTTGCTTTGTGGTGGTCTAATGGGGGTTTTTTGGATTCAAAGTGGGTGGATGGGGCATGATTCTGGGCATTATCAAATTATGCTAACCCCTAAACTTAACAGATTTGCTCAGATCCTATCTGGGAATTGTCTTGCAGGAATAAGCATTGCGTGGTGGAAATGGAACCACAATGCTCACCATATTGCTTGCAATAGCCTTGATTATGATCCAGATCTGCAGCATATGCCCTTTTTTGTGGTATCTTCCAAGTTTTTTAACTCAATCACTTCTTGCTTTTACGAGCGGAAAATGGATTTTGATTGTGTAGCTAGGTTCTTGGTTAGCAATCAGCATTGGACATTTTATCCTGTCATGTGTTTTGCTAGAATCAATTTGTTTGCACAGTCATTCATTTTGCTATTCTCTAAGAGGAAAGTGCCCCATAGAGGCCAAGAGCTTTTAGGATTGCTGGTGTTCTGGATTTGGTACCCTTTACTAGTTTCTTACTTGCCCAATTGGGGTGAAAGAATTATGTTTGTCATTGTTAGCTTCTCCGTCACAGGCATTCAGCATGTTCAATTCTGTTTAAACCATTTTTCATCCAGCGTTTATATCGGTCCACCTAAGGGAAACGATTGGTTTGAGAAGCAAACAGATGGAACTTTGGGCATAAAGTGTTCTTCTTGGATGGATTGGTTCCATGGTGGATTGCAGTTCCAAGTTGAGCATCATTTGTTTCCTAGGTTGCCTCGATGCCATCTCCGGAAGATTGCCCCCTTTGTTGAGGAACTTTGCAAGAAACATGGATTGCCTTATAATGCTGCATCATTCTGGGAGGCCAATGTTATGACAATTAGGACACTAAGAAATGCAGCTCTCCAGGCCAGGGATCTCTCCAAGCCTGTTCCAAGGAATTTGGTCTGGGAAGCAGTCAACACACATGGCTGAATTGAAATTTGAATCTATAGATCAAAGCTACTTTTGGGATTTTGCAGTGGCTTTCTTGAATGGTTTGTAGGTATGACAAGTGATGATTGTTTTACCATTGGTTTCTTAGGATGTGTCATCCATGTTACTATTTTTCAGCAAAAATGAACCATATTCTATTCAGCACTTTTAAATGAATCTTTTTGGAAGAATTCACTTTTTATTTATTTATTTTTAATCTTTGTTGTATGCCGGTATTTCTGTTTGGTTTTGTTTGGCCTTGTTGAGCTGAAATTGTCAAATTAGATCGTGTAATGTGTTGCCTTTGTACAGATTGTACACTGTCCTATTCTATTACAACTAGGGGTGCAGTCGAGCCGAGCTGAATCGAGTTTGGGCAAAATTTTCGAGCTCAAAATATATATATTAGACACGAGCTTGGTTCGACAAAAATTCAGACTCGGCTCAACTCGGCTTGATAAGGCACGCGAACCTTGAGTCTAGATGCAGACGGTTTGAGCTCGGCTCATAAGGCTCGAGAGGCGGCTTGACTTGATCGCACCCCTAATTACAACTTTTGGCTTGAAGTGAAAAGCTATATTCTGGGTTAGCACAAGTTTTGGACTTAATATACATGGAAATTAATACAACATGGGCTAAACTGGCAAGACTGCAACAGTTTGAAAAGAACAGATAAAGCCAACAAAAACGAGGTTTGGCGGCAAGGACAAAAATACAAGAAACAGGGCATCATGAGACGGTGCTAAAAGGCTTAGAAAAAGTGAAACTCACCTATCTTACAGCCTGTCTGAATTCAGGTCCCAGGAAATATCTTTTTACACTTACTCGACTCTTTCCACAACCACATGAATGTGTGTGTGCTAAAGGTACAAAATACAGAGCAATGTGGACCAAATAAAAACCAAAGAATTAGGTATAACTAGCCAGTACTAACGCTTGATTGGAGCTAGTGCAGTGCAGCCGGTTAACCATGACAGCTTTAGTCTAATCGAATGCACTGCTGTTGGAGATCACTCGTTCTCTTTTAATCTAACAGTTACGGATGGTTCGAATGCATTGTACTCAATTCACTATAGTGTAATTAGGATATGGATTGGGTGCTATTGGAGACCACCCGTTCTCTCTTAATCTTATGGTTTGGTCACGGTTGGTTCGAATGCATTGTACTCAATCCACTATAGTATAGTTAGAATATGGATTGGGTGCTGTTGGAGACCACCGGTTCTCTCTTAATCAAATGGTCACGGTTGGATCGAGTGCATTGTACTCAATCCACTGTAATATTATTACGATATGAATTGGGTCCTAATAGTTGAATCCTTTTTTTATTCAAGACCAAGTACAAAGTGCAAGCATAATAAAGTCTTCTAATTTAAAATTTTCAAATTACTAAATTTTCTAATAGTACTCAACCAACTATTAAAACTCTTTCTCTTATAGAGATAGAATCTTAACGTTAGCTATCTCCATGTCTAAATAAGTTTTATAGTTTTACTCAAATATGGACATAGGGTGTACAAAAAAAAAAAAACAACCAAAAATCGATCGAACCGACCAAAAATCGTAAAAACTATGTTCGATTCGATTTTTTATTTTATACTTAAAAAAAAATCAATTTTTAGTTTGGTTCGATTTTTATTTTTTTTACTCGGTCAATCGAAACCGCATCAAAAACTGAGAAGAAAAATGTTAACTGAACCAAAACCGATTTGATTCTTTTCCTTTATTTGTTTTTTAAGCATTGTTATTCAAGTCTCTACATCAATAATGCAAGTGTGGAATATCTTTTATTATGTGCTAGTAGTTTTAGTAAATTTCATATTTTTATTGATTTTTCAAGTCTAAGATAAATAAATATAATGTTTAAAATAATATAAATATTAATGAATTTTCAAGTTTTGGGGATAAATAAAAAGAGAAATTTTTGATAAGGTGAAATAATTGAGGGAAAAAAATGGTAAAATTGGAGAAGGAGAAGAGAAAATAAAATTAATTTTATCATCTTATTACAAAATATATTAAAATTCATTTTATCAAATATGTTGGTATCAAATACTTATTCAATTCAAATTTATTATAACACAAAAAAAAATTATCAAACAAACTTTTTGGTACCAAAAGAATAAGGACCCGTTTGGTTTTTATTTTCATTATTTCTAAAATTTGAAAGTTAATTAGTAGAAATGGGTTGAAAATGAGATTGCATTTAGATAGATTGTTGGAAAAGTAATGATTATGTTAATTTTAATGAGTTGTAGGTGAAGAGAGATAGAAAAAATGGAATAGAGATATATATATATATATAGAGAGAGAGAGAGAGAGAGGAGATATATACACTATTGGAGAATGTGTTTTGAAAATAAATTTGGGTGAAAATGTGTAGAAAGTTGTATGTTTCATTTCTAAAATAATAGAAAATATAAAAATAAGCTTTTAAAATGAAATGAAACCAAACAGGGGTAATCCAAATTTTCTACATAAAACTAAATATTTTTTTTATCAAACAAACTTTTATCACATTTTTTAGTATTAGAAAAATAAGTGATCAATTTAAATTTTTTATAAGTTTTATCATGATCTTCAAGGAGTAGAATAGTACTTTTTTTTCCCCATATTAGCAAAAGTGATACTACTTTTAAGATGAAAAAGGCAAAAAATAAAAAATTGGGAGGGGGTCAGTTCAGTTAAAATCGAGCCAAAACCAAACTGATTTCAACGGTTCGATTTCGGTTAAAATCGAATTCAATCGAACTTTCGATTTGATCGATTTTAAATGAATGCAGACCCCTATATGGACACTCTTTCTTACACATAGGTCATGGGAGCCCAATTTACTTTAAAGCCCATCAAACTTGCATACACACATGTTGGGGCTTAATCCTAATAATTCAGCCCAATATTCCCATCATTTATGTCCATGGCAATTGGTATACAAATTACATAAAGATGAATGAGTACAAAATACTTCAAATTTCTCCTACATCTTCCCAACTTAATGAAATTAGATGCATATAATTCAAAACTTTTACTTGTTCAATTTCTCATATAAAAGCCCACGTCAACCAACTTTTAATTTGGATGGAATAAAATTCTTTAACTATTATTTTTTGTCTTTTTCCCAATATTTCAAATTGCGCTTTTCATTGTTACTACTCACTGGGTATATTAAATTCAAAGTTGTACAATATTTTTCATTTGTTTTCAAAAGATTTTCTTCCCCAACATGAAAAGAAAAAGGGAAAGTAAATACAAAAATTAAAAGGAAAAAAAAAAAAAAGTGATTGTTTACTAAGAGGGTGTTTGGCTGAACTTATTTAATAGATTTTATAAGCTTTTATATCTTATAAGATATTTTTGGAACTTATAATAAGCTAAATTTTATTTTAAAATAAGTTATAGAAATATTTGCATAAAATAAGATTTTCAAGCTTATAAGATATTGATAACGATAGTTTTATAATTAAAATGGTAAAGATTATAGGAACTTGTTAGATTTTGAAAATAAGTTTGAATTTTTTAATTTTTTTTTAAAAGTTCATAAGATATTGATGTCTTATTTTATGATCTGAGTGGTTACTATTTAAAAAATTTAACAAAATACTTTTTAACATCTTAAACTCTTAAACATTTTGTAAGATATTTTAAGAAATTTACAAATTCCTTCAAACACTATCTAAAAATCAACCCATCTAACCTTGATGGACCAAGGAAGCATCGGTCTATTATCCTTCCATTGAACAGAGCGTAGGTTGTCCTCTTCATGGCTTGACACGGCGCCCTCCACTCTACGGGCTACCAAGCCCATGCATTAACTTGAGGCCTAGCGCAACTCCCCCCTTGGGCCGGACAGGCCAACAATAAGCAACCTATGAACACAGCCAACTAGGGTAAGGGTTTTGAAAGTAGAATCCATAATGTCTATTACACTATTTTTTTATTTATACATACACGCACATCAGGAGTTCATTCGAATTCGAACTCTTAACCTTTCATATTATATGAGAGACTTATGCCGCTTAAACTAATGTGAAAGACTTATACCACTGCGACATATGCCACTCGTCATAATGTCTATTACACTAAAAGAATTCTTTCGATGGTAGAATTAACGATTTACATCATATTATAGATCTGTAAAAACTCATCTAGATCACGTCTGCATTCTCTATCTAATCCCATAATCATCATCAACTTTTCTTAAAATTATTTGAAGCTAAACATAATTCAACCCGATATTCTAAAGTAGAAATATGATAAGAACGTATTGGACTTCTTAACTTATAAGTCATGTTATATACTTATATCTTTCTTTGATTTAATTTGGGAACCATCAATAAAAGGCTAATCACCCATAATATAATTGAAACACTCAAAAATCCTCACGTCTCATACTTCTCTCCCACGTCCATATCCACTCTCCCACTCTGCATATGGCGTTTTCCTCAACTTCTCAAATACTATACCATTTTGCACGTAAGAGACTTCCCCAGATAATAGCCACCTTTTTCTCCAGGAAAAAGCTCCAAAGACTATGAACACAACGAACACAATCCCAAGATTACTATAAATCTACCAAATACTCCTTCTGATCTCACCACAGCAGAACTTTCAAACCGTAAAGGGCCAAATACTGCCCCCAGACGCGATGGACCAAACACTGCTCTCAATCTTGCCACAACAGAAGTTTCAAAGCCTGATTGGCCCGCCGGCGGCCGGGCTGCAACGGGCGATGGAGTCTCCAGACCTAACTGGACGGGACAAGCATGCGCGGCATGTAAGTACCAACGGAGGAGATGTGCGCCCAACTGCCCACTTGCGCCGTATTTTCCAGGAAATAAGCAGCAGGACTTTCTGAATGTGCATAGATTGTATGGAGTTTGTGGAATAGTAAGAGTATTAAAGAGTGTGCCGAAACACCAGAAAGGTGAAGCCATGAAATCTTTAATTTACGAATCCAATATGAGGAGTATTGATCCTGTGGGGGGGTGCAATGGTGTTATCAGGATATTGACGGAAAGACTAAATCTGCTTAATGCAGAATTGGATTTAGTCCTCAAACGGCTTTCTGTTTGCAAAAAGTTGAATTGCACTGTGATGCCAAATTCTGATGTTCGGGATGGGATAGTTCAGAGGATTAAAGGGAAGCGGCCTGTTGGCGTTGGGGATGTATTAGTAAATGAAGGATCTAGTAGCCAAACGATAAATCATCTGATGCTAAGAGAAAATATATCAGTAGATGAAGAATCAAGACATCATCCGACTGTGAGAGAAAACGTATCAGCAGATGGAGGATCTAACAGCCAAACAGCGCACTGTTCGAAGGTTAAATGCATCGATCAAGATATAGTTAAGGTTGAAATGATGGAACAGTGTATGAACGATAAGCCAATGGAGGATATTAAGATTGAAACGACAAAATGAGCCAACAGAGGATATCAAACAAGACGACGAGTTCAAGGAATTGAATGAATCTAGGTTTGTCTTACTGAAACTATACAACTTTTATGCAATAGATTCGTGTAGTTATAATTCAGAAACTTAAATATAATTTCGTGTTTTAACTAATTTCATTCGTTCTATGGACCTTTTGTTGCAGGATGAAGGGCGGTGAAGTATGACTACAGCAATAAGCTTTAAACCAGATTAAAGGATGCTTGGTTCTTTGTTTGCTCTTGAAATTTATCCTATTTTTTCTTTTCTTGGTATTTAATTGTAAAGTCAGTTGTTTGGTGAGATAGTTTACTGTATAGATAGCCATACGAGAAGCAAGAGTCATTTTAATGGTCTATTATTGCAGTTAAATTATTATGGATGCATATTGAAAAAATAGTTCTTACTTCATTCTTGTTTTCCTTAATTTCTGTAAAGTACCTCCTCTTTGGCTGCAAGGCTTTGAACAACAGTTTAATTTGCTCATCGGTGTTTGACCCAAAATGTGGATCATCAAAATTGCATTGGCAGACCTGAACTCCGGTTTGTTGAAATATAGAGTAGGAGCTGGTTGAATTAATAATTCCTAATCATCGGCAGAAAATATTTACAAAAAGAGTTTCGAATTATAATATGTGCCAAGCATCCCACATCGCGATAATACTGCTATTAATGACTGCTTATACCAGAGGAAAAGGCTGGCATTGTCCGCCGAGCCTTGTAACGTGGGCTTGTAACCCGAGTGGGGGCAATAAGGTGATTGAACGTTGGGCTTGCTCGGCTAGCTGGGTCATTTGAGGCTTACTTCTGGCCTGCCCGTTCCAAGCGGGGAGTTGGATCATGCGGCCCAGGCGAAGGCATGGGCTTTGTGATTCTTAGAGAGGGGGGCACTGCGTCAGGCTGGTTTCACAGAGCAGCGAATACCCCCCGCTCTCTGCAGTGGAAGGATAACAGGCCGGTGCTTCAGTGGCCCGATGAAGCTAGATGGGCTGGGCCTAATTGGACTTTCACCTTTTTAATATTTTAACTGTGCTTCGCCTGTTCTTAGTTGGGACAATGACAACCCCCATCCCCTTTCTTAAAATTTTTCGTTTGAATTTTGGTTGTGCTAATTCTACAATAGTTCATAAATTACTTTACACCAAATTTGGAAAAATATTTGAAGTTTTATAGATTGAGAATTTATTAAGAGGGTGTTTAAGTGAGTTTATAAATTTTTCAAAAAATATCTTACAAGATATTATGGAAATTCATAATATGTTATAATGTATTTGATAAAATTAAAAAAATTATAAGCTACAAAAATAAAATAAAAGGGTCTCATGAGTTGTTTTGAAAAAGAAAAAGTAGTTTATAATTTATTTTTAAATTTTAATAAATTCTTTTAATTTTAATCATATTTTATTTTTATATACTCTAACAATTTATTCTAACCAAATATTTTAAAAGTTCATTTTCAAAATAAAATTAGTATGTTATGAACTCTAAATTTTATAAACATTTTAAATAAATTTAGTCAAATGCTATTTAATTCTAACATAAAAATTCAGTACGAAAAAAAATGAAAAATCTTGTCCCCAATGCTTTTAGCTTGTCTCTGGATTAAGAAGGTGTTTGGCTAAGTTTATTTTAAATATCTTATAAGCTCCTACATCTTATAAGATATTTTTGGAGCTTATAAGATGTTAGATCTTATTTTTAAAATAAGTTGTTGAAGTATTTGGATAAAATAAAATATTGGAACTTATAAGAAGTCAATAATAGCAATTTTGTAATTAAAACGGTTAAAAATAAAGGAACTTGTTAAAATCTTAAAAATAAGTTAGGATTTCCTTACTTTTTTTTTAAAAGAGTTTACAAACTCCTAACATCTTATTTTAAGATTTTATAAGCTCTTTTTTTTAAAAATTTACCGAACACTTTTTATCAACTTATAAACTTTAAATATTATATAAAATACTTCGAGAAACTTATAAGCTCAGCCAAACACCGTCTAAAACATTTGAACTTTATAAGTGAGCTCCACTCAAGAAAAACTAGATTGCAGTTCTTGCCTAACAAGACACGATTATTGCATGATTTATTTTATATCTTTGATGCGGAAATTAAAATTGCAAAGCACCAATCAAAGAAAAAACACTCTTTATTTTCTCATATTTGTAACTTGTCCATTGAAAATTACAATAAAGCATTTTATATGACACAAATCCTACTACTTGATATGAAAATTATCCACTAACTCACTGAACATCCTAATATAAATAAATCAATAATATATGGACACATGTAGTCCCACATTCCTCCATTTTCGATCGTGGTAATGAGATTGATGTGCCTGCAATCTCAGCTCGGTCCATATATTCTCATTAACCTTGAGCTGAGCCGCAGCTCGGCACACCCCTCATTTCTGTAGCTCCTCGCTAGCTACTCCAATTCAACTTGTTTATTTGATTTGGCTCGGATTTTTGGTCCAACATATCTCTTCACCAGCATCATCTCATTACTTTAGATAGAAATTTGAGAAAAAATAAATAATAATAATAATAAAGAGGAAGTTGTACTTGTACAATAATACAAAGTAATAAATGTCCATCTAGATTTAAGTTAGAATTATTTTCCTTAAAGTACTTGCGAGTAAATTTGAACTGCAAATATTATAGGCGGTAAATTAAAATTAAATGTACCGCAACAAGTTTTAGACTTAATATACATGTATTAGTAAATGAAGGATATAGTAACCAAACGATAAATCATCCAATGTTAAGAGAAAATATATCAGTAGATGAAGAATCAAGACATCATCCGACAGTGAGAGAAAACATATCAGCAGATGGAGGATCTAACAGCCAAACATCGCATTGCTCGAAGTTCAAATGCATCGATCAAGATATAGTTAAGGTTGAAATGATGGAACAGTGTATGAACGATAAGCCAATTGAGGATATTAAGATTCAAACGACGGAATGAGCCAACAGAGGATATCAAACCAGATGACGAGCTCAAGGAACTGAATGAATCTAGGTTTGTCTTATTGAAACTATATGACTTTTATGCAATAGATTCGTGTAGTTTTAATTCAAAAACATAAATATAATCTCGCGTTTTAACTGATCTCATCCTTTCTATGGACCTTTTGTTGCAGGATAAAGGGAGGTGAAGGATGACTACTGCAGTAAGCCTTAAACCAGATTAAAGGATGCTTGGTTCGTTGTTTGCTCTTGAAATTTATCCTAATTTTTCTTTTCTTGGTATTTAATTGTAAAGTCAGTTGTTTGGTTAGATAGTTTATTGTATAGATAGCCATATGAGAAGCAAGATTCATTTAATGGTCTATTACTGCAGTTAAATTATTATGGATGCATATTGAAAAATAGTTCTTACTTCATTCTTGTTTTTCTTAATTTTTGTAAAGTGCCTCCTTTGCTGCAAGGCTTTGAACTAGTACTGTTAATTAATCGAATCGAATCGAATATTTGAGGATTCGAATTCGATTCGATTCATTTTACTCATATTCGTATTCGAATTCGATCCAAGTAACCATTCGATATATTCGGATTCTATTCGAATCTTTAATTAACCCAATTTGTTACTTGAATTTTGAATTATTTATTAATTTTTCACCTTTTATTATGATTACAAAATAAAAATACTTGATTTACCCATGAAATAGTTGACATAATATTCAATGGGTTCATTACTATAAATCATCAAAAATTTAAGTTTTGAGAGAAAAAAATATTAATATATAATAATAGAATATATATATATAATCATATATATTCGAATATTTTATCGAATATCAAATTCAAACATTATTAGATTCAATTCGATTCGAATTCGATTATACATCGAATATTATACTAAATCGAATTCGAATTCGTTAAATTTCAAATTTGAATCTATTATTCGAATTATTGGATAAAGATTTAATTCGTTAACAACCCTACTTTAAATAACATTTCAATTTGTTCAGCGGTGCCTGACAAAAATCTGGATCATCAAAATTGCATTAGCAGATCTGAACTCTGGTTTGTTGAAATATGGAGTAGGAGCTGGTTGAATTAATTCCTAATCATTGGCAGAAAATGTTTACAACAAGAGTTCCGCATCCCACATCGTGATGGCACTTCTATTTACGACAGTTTATAGAAGGGGCAAAGGACACACATGTCCGCCGAGCCTTGTAGCGTGGGCTTGTAACCCAAGCAGGGGCGATAAGGTGTCTGGACGTTGGTCTTGTCCAACTAGTTGGGTCGTCTGAGGCTAAATTCTGGCCTGCCCGGTCCAAGCGGGGAGTTGGACCATGCAGCCCAGGCGAAGGCGTGGGCTTTGTGGTTCTTGGAGAGGGGGGCATAGCGTCAGGCTGGCTTCACAGAGCAGCGAATACCGCCCGCTCTCTGCAGTGGAAGGATAACAGGCCCGTGCTTCAGTGGCCCAATGAAGCTAGATGAGCTGGTCCTAATTGGACATTCACCTTTTTAAAATTTTAACTGTGCTTCGACTGGTCCTAGTTGGGACAATCCCGGTCCCCTTTGTTAAAATTTATTGTTTAAATTTTGGTTAAAATAGTTCATATGGCAACAAAATTATTTTATACCAAATTTGAAAAAATATTTGAAGTATTATAGCTTGAGAATTTATTAAGAGGATGTTTGAGTGAGCTTATAAATTTTTCAAAAAATATTTTATAAAATATTATGAAAATTTATAATATGTTACAAAGTATTTGATAAAATTCAAATTATAAGTTCCAAAAATAAAATAAAAGGATCTCATGAGCTGTTTTGGAGGGGAAAAAAAAAAAAGAAAAAAAATAGTTTATAATTTATTTTTAAAATTTTAATAAACTCTTTTAATTTAATCATATTTTATTTTCTTTTATACTAACAATTTATTCTAGCCAAATATTTTAAAAGTTTATTTTCAAAATAAAAATTAGTATCTTATGAGCTCTAAATTTTATAAATATTTTTAATAAATTTAGCCAAACACCATCTAAATTTAAAATAAAAATTCGGTACAGAAGAAAATGAAAAATCTTGTCTCCAATGCTTTTAGCTTGTCTCTTGATTAAGAGAGTGTTTGGCTAAGCTTATTTTAAACATCTTATAAGATGTTATTGGAGTTTATAAGATATTAGATCTTATTTTTAAAATAAGTTGTTGAAATGATTGGATAAAATAAGATGTTGGAGCTTATAAAAAGTTAATAATAACAATTTTGTAATTAAAACAGTTAAAAATAAAGGAACTTGTTAAGATCTTAAAAATAAGTTAGGGTCTCCTTATTTTTTATAAAAGAGCTTATAAGCTACTAACATTTTATTTTAGGATATTATAAGCTCTTTTTTAAAAAAATTTACCAAATACTTTTTATTAACTTATAAGCTTTTAAATATCCTATAAGATATTTTGAAGAGCTTATAAGCTCACTCAAACACCATCCAAAACATTTGAATTTTATAAGTGAGCTCCACTCAAGAAAAACTAGATTGCAGTTCTTGCCTAATAAGATACGATTATTGCATGATTTATTTTATATCTTTGATGCGGAAATTAAAATTGCAAAGCACCAATCAAAGAAAAAACACTCTTTATTTTCTGATATTTGTAACTTGTCCACTGAAAATTACAATAAAGCCTTTTATATGACACATATCCTACTATTTGATGTGAAAATTACCCAGTAACTCACTAAACATCTAAATATAAATAAATCAATAATATATGAACACATGTAGTCCCACATTCCTCCATTTTCGATCGTGGTTGATCTCAACTCGACCTATATATTCTCATTAACCTTGAGCCGAGCCGCAGCTCGGCACACCCCCCATTTCTGTAGTTCCTCACTAGCTACTCCAATTCAACTTGTTTATTTGATTTGGCTCGAATTTTTGGTCCAACATATCTCTTCACCAGCATCTATCTCATTACTTTAGATAGAAATTTGAGATAAAAAAAAAGAAAAAGAAATAACAAAGAGGAAGTTGTACTTGTACAATAATACAAAGTAATAAATGCCCATCTAGATTTAAGTTAGAATTATTTTTCTTAAAGTACTTGCGAGTAAATTTGAACTGCAAATATTATAGGGGGTAAATTAAAATTAAATGTAATGTAACAAGTTTTAGACTTAATATACATGTATTAGTAAATGAAGGATAGAGTAACCAATCGATAAATCATCCGATGTTAAGAGAAAATATATCAGTAGATGAAGAATCAAGACATCATCCGACTGTGAGAGAAAACGTATCAGCAGATGGAGGATCTAACAGCCAAACAGCGCACTGTTCGAAGGTTAAATGCATCGATCAAGATATAGTTAAGGTTGAAATGATGGAACAGTGTATGAACGATAAGCCAATGGAGGATATTAAGATTGAAACGACAAAATGAGCCAACAGAGGATATCAAACAAGACGACGAGTTCAAGGAATTGAATGAATCTAGGTTTGTCTTACTGAAACTATACAACTTTTATGCAATAGATTCGTGTAGTTATAATTCAGAAACTTAAATATAATTTCGTGTTTTAACTAATCTCATCCTTTCTATGGACCTTTTGTTGCAGGATAAAGGGAGGTGAAGTATGACTACTGCAATAAGCTTTAAACCAGATTAAAGGAAGCTTGGATCTTTGTTTGCTCTTGAAATTTATCCTATTTTTTATTTTCTTGGTATTTAATTGTAAAGCCAGTTGTTTAGTTAGATAGTTTATCGTATAGATAGCCATGCGAGAAGCAAGAGTCATTTTAATGGTCTATTATTGCAGTTAAATTATTATGGATGCATATTGAAAAAATAGTTCTTACTTCATTCTTGTTTTCCTTAATTTCTGTAAAGTACCTCCTCTTTGGCTGCAAGGCTCTGAACAACAGTTTAATTTGCTCATCTGTGCCTGACCCGAAATGTGGATCATCAAAATTGCATTGGCAGACCTGAACTCTGGTTTGTTGAAATGTGGAGGAGGAGCTGGTTTAATTAATGATTCCTAATTCATCGGCAGAAAATATTTACAAAAAGAGTTTCGAATTATAATATGTGTCAACCATCCCACATCGCGATAATACTGCTATTAGTGACTGCTTATAGCAGAGAAAAAAGCTACTGCTATCCGCCGAGCCTTGTAACGTGGGCTTGTAACCCAGGTGGGGGCAACAAGGTGATTGAACGTTGGGCTTGTTCAGCTAGCTGGGTTATCTGAGGCTGACTTCTGGCCTGCCCGTTCCAAGCGGGGAGTTGGACCATGTGGCCCAAGCGAAGGCATGGACTGCGTGGTTCTTAGAGAGGGGGGCATAGCGTCAGGCTGGTTTCACAGAGCAGCGAATACCCCGCGCTCTCTGCAGTGGAAGGATAACAGGCCGGTGCTTCAGTGGCCGGATGAAGCTAGATGGGCTGGGCCTAATTGGACATTTACCTTTTCTTATTTTAACTGTGCTTCACCTGTTTTTAGTTGGGACTAGGGCTGTCA
The DNA here is from genome assembly GCA_018894105.1 of Jacaranda mimosifolia. Classification (NCBI taxonomy): domain Eukaryota; kingdom Viridiplantae; phylum Streptophyta; class Magnoliopsida; order Lamiales; family Bignoniaceae; genus Jacaranda; species Jacaranda mimosifolia. Next base: position 1,545,896 of record CM032127.1, read on the forward strand.
ACAGATTAAATTTTAATTCAAATGCCGAATTTTAGGATTTTTATTTGATTAAAATATTCGATAAATTAGATTCAATTATAAATATTCAAAATTCAAAATAAATTGATTGGATATGAAATTAAGCAATTCGATCCGTTAAAAATTCGAATCTGAACTTTAATATTTTTTATTAAATTAATACTCTTATATATAATATTAATAAAGACTTTAAAATAAAATCTATGTATTACATTGATTTAATATCTAATTAATGTCTATATTATATTATTAATAATAAGTTTTTAACCTAAAAAATAATAGGGATATTGATAAAATATCAAATATAATAACATATAATAGTTCATCTATATGTTAATATAATGTAAAAATAAGTTTAGTACTAAAATATTTAACCTTTGAACTAATATATAATAAAAAGTTGTTAAAAATTCAAATATGACATATATTTACTTTATAAATACAATATTTTTATAAAATTTAAAAGGAAAAAAAAAAAAAGAAAGAAAAAAAAATTGGGTCGGATTTTTTAATCAGATTTCAAATATCCATCGGATTCAGATATTAATTTTGTTAATCGGATTCGAATATGATAGATCCGATCAAAATTCGACCCGTTGACAGCCTCAGTTGTGACAATGACAATCCCCATCCCCTTTCTTAAAATTTTTGGTTTGAATTTTGGTTATGCTAATTCTACAATAGTTCATATGGCAACAAAATTACTTTACACCAAATTTGAAAAAATATGTGAAGTATTGTAGCTTGAGAATTTATTAAGAGGGTGTTTAAGTGAGCTTATAAATTTTTCAAAAAATATCTTACAAGATATTATGGAAATTTATAATATGTTATGAAGTATTTGATAATTTTTTTTAAAAAAAAAAATTATAAGCTCCAAAAATAAAATAAAAGGGTCTCATGAGTTGTTTTGAAAAAAAAAATATTTTTAAAATTTTAATAAATTATTTTAATTTTAATCATATTTTATTTTTTTATACTCTAACAAGTTATTCTAACCAAATATTTTAAAAGTTTATTTTCAAAATAAAAATTAGTATCTTATGAGCTTCAAATCTAATAAATATTTTTAAATAAATTTAATCAAACACCATCTAAGTCTAAAATAAAAATTCGGTACAAATGAAATTGAAAAATGTTGTCTCCAATGCTTTTAGCTTGTGTCTGGATTAAAACATTTGAATTTTATAAGTGAGTTCCGCTTAAGAAAAACTAGATTGCAATTCTTGCCTAATGACACACGATTAATATATATTGCATGATTTATTTTATATCTTATTACTTTTGATAGAAATTCGAGACCAAAAAAAGAAAAAAAAGAAAAAAGAGGAAGTTGTACACTTGTACTTGTACAATAATACAAAGTAATAAATGCCCATCTAGATTTAAGTTAGCATTATTTTCCTTAATGTACTTACAAGCAAATTTGAACAGCAAACGTACAATAAAGTAAGGGTGAGCATCAATCGATTCAATAAATTAATCGATTAATTAATTAAAATAAAAAAGAAATTAATAACTATTTACCACACAAAAATTTTTAGTTAATCGATAAAACTGATAGAAAAAACTCGATTCGGTTCGGACAATTATCCAATTAACTACTTCTTATTTAAATTTTTTTTCTCAACATTATTATTCAAAAAAATTATAATAGTGTAGCTCCATACAATCAATTTAAAGATCCATATTGTATTTTCATATATTTTCTTCCAATGACTTTCAATATTTTTTTAATACAAATAATGATCCATAAAAAATTTATCGAATAAATGGGAGTTTATAAAGTGTAGCACACTCTATATGTATATAATTAATCAAGATTATCATGTAATATTAACCACAACATTAACATAGATATAGATGCATGGAACAACAACAAACATCATGAAATCAAGTAAAATTAGTGGTGATGCAAAGTATATATAAGCTTTTTATTTTGAAAATTTCAGTTAAAACGATTTTTAGCCGATTTTTTTGTAAAAATTAATTGAACTGAACCGAAAATCAAAAATTTATAAAAAATTAATCATTAATCAAACCAAAAATTAATTGGACAAATAGATTCGATGGATTTGATTTTTTCGATTAATGGACCCTACAATAAGGGAATGGAAAATATTATAGGGGTAAATTAAAATTAAATGTACTGCAACCAAGCCGACACATTCCAACTGCCTTTGGTCGGGTCCAGTGAGCCAGATCTAGGAAACCAGACACCCACGTGAACACGAATTTGATTTTCCCTTATTCTATGTTATCCCATATAGTAGAGAAGATGGTTAACTTCGGTTTGAATTTATTTTATCTGTCTAAGGGGAAAATAATAGAGTTGTGTTATGATGTAATTATTACCACATTGAATGGTTTATGTGGTCTTGTCGGCGCCCTTATGATCAATGGTTAGTTTCCAAAAGTCATACTAGGTTGGTAAACACTCTTTTAATTGCAATCTTGTGGGTCGGATTTAGGTGTTGAAATTGTTTTATTTGCCGAAGTTTGGAATCATCGAACTAACATTTAAATAGTAGTTACAGTTCAAATTGAATATTTTATAAAAAAAATTTTAAAAAAATTATGATCACAAAGTTGTTACGCTGATCACTTTAATTCTACCTTTTTAAATTAAAAAGGATAGGAGGAGAAAAAAAGTTCAACAAGCTAATATAAAGCCAATTTGCATGGACGAAAAACTAAGGCATGTTTGTTTGTTTTTCCATTTTTAATTTTAATTTTTATTATTTCTAAAATTTGAAAAGCTAGTTAGTGAAAATGAGTTAAAAATGAATTGGTATTTGGATAGATTGTTGGAAAAGTAATGATTGTGTTGGTTTTAATACGTTATAGGTGAAGAGAGATAGAAATAATGGAATAAAGAGAAAATGTATAGGTTATTGGAATAAAATATATAGATTATTGAAAAACGTATTTTGAAAATGAAAATGAAAATGATGTTGGGTGAAAATGCGTAAAAAGTGATGTGTTTTATTTTTGAAATAGTAAAAAATGTGAAAATGAAACCAAACGGCCCCTTGGTGGAGAGTTGATTATGATGAGTTATATAGGTAGTTTGGTAGTAAATTTTCGTACTTAAAAATAGATCAATTGTGGGTCAATTCTCATAGAAATAGTTGAGGAACCAGCCATAATAAATGGTGGGTTTATATATATATATATCCTTTGAGCATCTTTTACTTTAACAACTAGGAAAAACTAAAGAAAGCATTTCTATATCTATATTGAGAAGAGAAGAGAAGAAAATTCAAAACAAAAGTTTGTTTGCCACAAATGAAAGCAAAGCATGTTGGATTTGATTATTTGATATGAATTGAATGCATATGCCCACATTTTAGAGTATTCTTGAAGCACAACATTTTCAAGTTCCATGAAACACTAGAAAATAGCTTTAAGGACAAGGGGTCAATGTCAATGCCTACCAAACATTTGACCCCTTTTACTAGGAAAAATGAAAGAAAAGAAATAATGAGACAAGAAACTCACTTACCGTTGTGTAGCCAAGAAATGACAAAGAGCAAATACTCCATTAAATTATGTCCTTGAAAGAAATTATGCATTTGTGGCCCAAAATTCTTGATAATTTCCATTACATTAGAAAACAAATTTAATCACACCACATTTTTTTTATACACACATACATCAGAAATTCGTTAGAACTCGAACTCCTGACCTCCCATATTATATGAGAAATTTATGCCGCTGGCCACAAGCCACTCGGCGGGATTACACCACAGTTAGTTGCATGCTGAATTAAACCAAAAACTTCAAATTGACCCCTTTACTTCTCACTAATGATAAAAGAGACCCCAAACTTTGCCTTTCTATTTCCACTAAGATTCAGGGCTCTATAAACAAACACCCCAAAATTTCTCCAAATTGCAAAAAAAGGAACAAAAAGTGCTAGAAAATATAAGAAAGAAAGTAGTATAATATCATAGCAATTAATAACAAAAATAAAAATAAATATGCCAAAGAAAATTAAGGGGAAAAAATAAATTAGGTAGAATTAATTAAAAGGTCCACTTCAAGATCTTGATTCTGAGATCAACTTTACACTTTGCATTGGCAGTCTTGGCCACTGCCGGAGCTGCATTTTTACCCTTTGGAACCGTCCCATGGATGCCATCACACTTGATTCTGATCCCAATCTTCTTCATCTTCAGCTTTTCCATCTTCACACCTACCATGGTATCCATAACGATTTCCATGGGCAACCCGTTTTTCCTCTTCAGATCCGATTTCAGTGAGTTCACGGAGTCAGCATCCAGAACCTGAGAGTTGAGCCCCATTCTGGTGTGGATTATGGAAATGCTGTCCGGCGAATTGGTGAAGTTTGCGAAGGAGCCGTTTGATAAATTGACTGAGTTAGATAGGATTGTGATGGACATGGGATCGTAGAGAAATATTATCTTTTTGTTGGGGTTCTTGGCCGAGAGGGTGACGTTGATTTTGGTGGTGAGGTGGGTGGAGTCGTCGGCGGGGGTGGTGGTGAGGTTGAAAGACGAGATTTTGAGGGAGGTGACGGAGAATAGAGGGCGGTGGGGGCGGTAGAGCACGTAGAAGGCGGCGGAGGCGATGGCGGCGAGGAGGAGGATGGCGATGAGAATGAGGATGGACCAGAAACAGGTGAGGCAGCAGCAACGGCGGCAGCTGAAGCGTCGGTACTGCTTATGGCGGTGGCTGGATGTCGGAGTTGGCCGGTAGGGGTGGCGCGTGGGGTTGTAGAGGTGGGTTTTGGTTGAAGGTGGTTTGGCAATTGGTGGGGCGGCGTTGGGTTGAGTGGCGCCGGCGCCGGCGCCGGCGCCGGCGGCGCCGGCGGCGCCGGTGGTTCCATTTGGCTTGGTTGATGGGTAAACTCTATCTGTCATTTTAAAGAATTTGGCACCAAAGAGTGCGTGTTTGTGTGTGAAAACTGAAAACTGGGATCAAGTGCCCAATAAGAAGGAAAAAGGCAAAGTGTGGAAGAGGGAAGATAATGTAAGAATTAGTGTGATAAGTTTAAAAAGGGGGATGCTTTGAAGATGAAAAAGAAGGTAAAATATAAGTGAAGTGAGGATAAAGAAAGTGTTCTTTTTTTTTAATGAAAATGGGAATTTGAAGAGGAAAAGGTAATAGTGTAAGAACAACTAGGAATGGTTCCACCTCTACTAAGTGTGGAATCTCTCTTTACTTATGGCTTTTGTCTGCTGTCTCGATTCAGATCCTCTATTTCAATATATGTTTCATCTCCTATTTTATTATATGTATATACGATACGTGTATTAAATATTTTTTTATAAAAAGAATCGATTAAGAACTAAATACACTTGACATATACACATCACATTGAAATATGAGATGAATACATAATGGAATAGAGGATCCAAAGTGCTGCTGGTTGGCTGCACTTTGTATCCTTTATTCTATTTCCTATTTTTATCTTATTTTCTATTTCATCTTCTATTCCAATTTGTTGTATTTATACCAAGTGTATTTGATTCTCAATTAATTATTTTTATAAAAAAATATTTAATACGTATGTTATATATACATAAAATAGAATAGAAGATGTAATAGAGAATTTAAATCGAGTTGGCTGGGTTTCTATGTATGTAAAAAAAAAACTATGTATATGTGATATTCTTTGATTGTGAGGTGCAAATGTTGTAATATAGGCTAAGGGGTTCACACGTGTGGGTGTAATTAGATTAGAACAAAAGAAAGTGGAGCCTTTTCTTGTTTGACTGTTTGGGCTGACAACAAAAACATGCTCCCTAAATTCATGGATCTCTTGAAATCCAAATGTGTGTCCACACACTTGAAGTTTTTGTTTTACTTATGAGGTGTGTACGGTTGTGTGTGTTTGAGGAGTTATCACCTCATCGGTGTTCACTCTAGGGAAATGGTTTCTTACCTCAACTTAGGACCAAATTGTATGTACACACATGCATATATATATATACACGTGTGTGTGCACGTGCGTGTCTTCTCGAGGAATGATATGATTTATCGAGTTTAATTTGGATCCGACTTTATTCAATTCAATCCTATAATCTAAAGTAAAATACATATTAGATTTGTTAGATTTGTTTAGGAAAAATAATATGATAAAAGATGTAAATATAATCTACGTATATATAAAATTGCTTAACAAATCATCTCTGTTTGAGGTAATAATACCACCAGTATTTTAGCAACCAACTCGATTGAAAAAATAAATAAATATTAAAAATATGCAAAACATGCTGCACTTTCTAAATGTATTTCCAAAATTTGAAATCAAAACAATATTACTTAATTTGGTCCACAAATATATAGCTTTCACTACGATTCTTGCGAGAGAGCATTACAAATGACGAATATTATCTTTTCAACAAAATAATATTTTTCTATTCTCAAATCAAAGAAATCTCTAATTTCAATTCAAATAAATTAAAGTACAAACTACACATGTATGTAAAATGCACAACGCATTCATTACGGATCGAACACAAAACTTTTTTACTTAATAGGAAAGACGAATTTCACTATGATTCTTGCAGTTTTGGCGAAAATAAAGAATGACTTGTAATTATGCTAAGTCATTCCAATTTCCAATGTTAGCTATCCCGAGATTTCAGAACAGGAAACATTTTGGGTTGAAATTTAAATGAGTTTTGCTATTTTCATAAATGGAAAAGGCAATAAGAGTAGAATAATGGCCTGCTCCCCAAACCTACTTCCCAGTTGGCATTCAATTATGGAACAGAAAATTTCCAATGACTTCAAATACAAGTACAAATGCAGTAATTGCACACAGTTTCATCGTGCATAAATATTTTTTGGATTATTTAAAATTAATGTTAAAATAATTTGAATTATATGGTAAAATTAAGATTATGTTAGATGTGTGACATGACAAAGAAAATAATTCAGGACGAAGTTTTGACAATGCGGGCTTGGATTTTGTAAAAAGAACAATTATAACCTTATGAATTATATATATAAAAAAAATAGAGAATAAGTTTGAAATATTAATAAAATCAGTATTCATACTATTTTTCATATGCTAAATTCTCTACTTTTTCTTTCAAACTATATTATTTATTTTATTTATTGGAATAATTAAAGGGCAGCTCAAGTAAAAAATAAAAAATAACTTCCAGTTTAAATATAAAATACCCATTTTTTATATATAATGGCAGGTAAATTATTGTTGGTTTCAAAAGCATATAAATTCTAATCGAAACATTGCCCTCACACATATAAGTGTGAGGTATAGAATTCGAACCCTTGATATGAGTGTCTGTAAATTAAACAAAAACGCACATATAAATTCTAAGACTACTAAACAAGAAAATAAGGCTATGTTTGGTTACATTCTGGCAGAATGTAAAACAAGGATATGAGGGGTTTGTTCTGGCAGAATGTAACCAAACATGCACCATGATTTTTTCCCAAAATAGCTACCCAAAATGTCCAGATTACCCCTGCAATTAAAGTGGCAAAAACTCAAAAACCCCACTCATTTACATATCACAATATTTTTATTACTATTATAATAATAAAAAATATTATTAAAATCTATTTAAATCTTCAAAACCTAATAAAAAACATTGATTTGACTGCGGCAGGAGAATTTGTCTCCTCCCAAAACATAAACAAACATACCAAAAATTTCCAAAATAATTTTCTAACTATTCTCGAAATATAAACAAACATATATCACATTCCCCAACACAAATTTCATATTCCCCAATCCCACTCTCAAAACTCATTCTTCCAAAACATATAATTCATATCATATCCAAATATTACCTAAATTATTCTAAAGTTGCTTATCTCATTATGATTCCACCTAGCCAATCATTATTATTATTATTATTATTATTATTATTATTATTATTATTATTATTATTATTATTATTATTATTATTTCAATAAGAAATTAAATAAAGACACTATAAGTTCAATCTTTTTATAGAAGCAATTCCCAAATTATCAAGAACTATAATAAAAACTTGCCAATTTCTAAAGACTTCTTCTTCTAGTAAATATATTATTACAGCTAACGGCTTCTGCGGAAGTGTCATAGTTTTATTGCATCATATAAAGTAGTAATTAATATTATAACAGAAAGTACAAAAGTGTAATTAGAACATTAATTAGCTGACCACTTATTGTTGTATTGTGGCATTAACTTCAGCGACAAGTCAATTAACAAGGATTAAATAACTAATTATTGTTCGATTTCGAGGTCGGAGAATAGGAAAGTGGCGTGTGATTTAATCTATGAAACATTATTACGGTTATAATTAGGAGAAAATACCATGGAAATGTTTGATTATATTTTTTGTGTGATTTTGTTATGAGTTTATTATGTGTTTTGGGAGAATGAATTATTAAAAGATGTGAAAGTTGTATTTTGGTATGTTTATTTATGTTTTGGAGGAAACATTTTTTACTGTAACGATCAAATCAATGCTTTTTTGTTAAGTTTTTTGGGTGAAAATAGAATTGAGTGATTTTTTTATTGTTAAAATAATAATAGAATATATAATATATATAATAATATATGTATGTATATATTGAAAAATTAAAATTTTAGAAGAAAAATGAGGATATATTTGGTTATGTTTCCCCCAAACAATATTGTTTTGGGGAAACATAACCAAACACTCCCTATATTTTTTCTTCAAGAATTAATTCCTTGTAATAAATAATTTTCTAAATAAATGTTTATGCCAATTATACTCCTAAATTATGAAAGAAAATTAACGAAAAAAAAATGAAAAGAAAAACCATGAAAAATAGAAAGAAAAAAAAAACTCATGAATTAAGGATATTAACAGCTATATGGAAATGATTTAGGTGAGATGTTATAAAGTATTCGGTAAAATCTATGAAAAAAAAATTTATAAACTCCCAAAATAAAATATTAAAATCTTATAAATTCTCTTGAAAAATAAAAAAATTCCAACTTATTTTTGAATTATTTTTTTTAAATTTAAGAGTTTCCTATCTTATCAAAACATTTTTAAGAGATTATTTTTAAAATAAAATATAATATTTTATAAATTCCAAAACATCGATCTTATACAAAGGAGAAGCCCATAACATTTTTTAAAAATAAATTTAGGCAAACACCATCAAAATATTATACGACATAATTTAGAGAGCTAAGTAGTACAAAAATTTATTTAAAGGGATGTTTGTTATAAAAGACATGATTTAAGGGGTCAAAAATGTATTTTAGCCTAACAATTATATATGAGTGTATATTATATAATATATAGTAAGATATTTATTATTAATTAGGTGGTTTGGTTTTAATTCCACACTCGTGCCGTGCCACTTGCCACCGACACAGATAAAAATATAATAATACTACTGAATTTATATATTTGTTATTTATTTCCTTTTTAAAATAATTATTTTCTTGTGGGTTGGTCCCACTTGTCCAACCACTTTGGTCTTATGATATTATTTTGTTTCTTATATTTATCTTTTCAGGTATTTCATATTTTCATTTAGGAAAATAGGTGAAGATTTATATATAGAAAGCATAAATCATGTTGTTCCTATGTCTAAAACAATAATTATTGGGTTATTACATCAGTATGTCACTACAAAAGAACATAATATTAGTAACAAAATAATAAGTGATAAAGTAAAAATTATCACTAATAATATATATTAAGTGACAATACTTTATCTTGTCATTAATGATAATTTTTATTTTTTCACAAAATGACTCAATAGTGACAAAAATTAATATTTTAAATTGTCACTATTAATAATTAATGACACCCTTATAGTGACAACTTATTGACAATAAAAATTATCATTACAATTCATGACAAGATTTTCATTGTCACCATAGGCATGTCACTAATTGTTTATGGTGGCAACTCTAATACTATTATTGTCACTATTTAGTTTGTAAAAACCATTAAGGTGATAAAATTAAATTTTTTATCACATAATATACAAAATTAGTAAAAAATTTTACATTGTCGTTTATTATTTTATCACCAGTTTATCTTTTTATTGTAGTGTGTCAAAACTATTTATATTAATAAAATATATATTTCGATCATATTGTTGGATACATCGAGTCTTGTTGGGTCGTTTTAAACCAAATAAAATACAATATTTTTGTGATTCTTGAGCGAAATTTTTCTTAGTGCCCGTTTGGTTTTGTTTTCAAAACCCCTTTTCATTTTCTCCTAAAAGTGAAAACAGAAAATTATCAACGTTTTCCTTATTTTCACAGATATTTTCATTTTTAACATATTTTTTCAAGTACACTCTCTCTATTTTTACTTTTTGTTTTATCGTACTAATATTTGCACGATTTTTAATACAAAAATATTATATTTTTTAAATATAATTTATTTTCAAGCTTATATAATCATTACATTTTAAATAAAACCTTCAAATAACATTTCATTTTTAAAAATACATTTATAACTAACTTTTCATTATTTTTTTTCACTAGAAAATAAAAATATCTCCATAAAATAAATTCAAACGGCCCCTTAGCCTTTGTATATCGAGAAATGATTTTCACATCCAAAAATTTTAAAAATACTTTTTTCTAAAAAATTTAATTAAAATATTATATATGGGGACATATTTAATGGTTTCATCCAAAAAAATATAATAAAATGGGGTGTATTGGACCCATTAAGGGACAGAGTACTGGGGAGAGCTGAGTGGAAACGACTGACAACTGAAGAAATGCCGCTTTAGGTACGCAATTTATGACCTCTCAATTGGATTGCCTGACCCTCTGCCGGTACTTATGTACTGAAATTTGAAGATCTGATATGTGATCTAAAGTTGCAACATGTCCTACAGTGGAAAAGTTTTATTAATAATTTTTGTGATAATGTAAATTTTGTTCTCTCATATATCTGTGGAGAAAAACTTCATACATAGAATAATAGACTAACTTTTTTTTTTATTTTTTATGTGGGCACGGATCGTCCCCAATCTAATTTGAATTCTCCCGCGACCTCGAATTTATCCCTAATCTAGGACTAGGATTGGTGCAATTGTAGTTGTTTCGGCCCCCACATCGCCCCGCTTGGGACATAGATCCGCACAATTGGGCTCGACAAAGAATAACAGACTAACTTACACTGTGATACGGTAAATAGTTGGGAATATTGAAAAGGCTCATCACTAGATTCAAAAAGGTTAAATATTTCAAGATCTATGTTTTATCGATTAGATCGAGTTTGATCCGACACAGAATTTGGTGAGCTTACAGGGAGTTTGGTTGTGTTTTTATTTTCAATTTTCATTTTCAATATTTTTAAAATTTGAAAAGTTAGTTAGAGTAAATGAGTTGAAAATAAATTTGTATTTGGATAGTATGTTGGGAAAGTAATGATTATATAGGGTTGAGTATGATATAGATAGAGAGATATAGTAATAATGAATAAGAGAGAAAAGATGTATAAGTTATTGGGAGAAAATATGTAGGTTATTAAAAAACGTATTTTGAGATGAAAATAAGTTGAAATATTGATAAAAATGATAATAACTTGTTGATAATTTATTTTCAAATAGTAAAAATAGTTAAAAATAAAAATAAAACATAAACAAACTGCCCCTTATAACAGAAAACAGGAGCCGTTAGATTAAGATGTGAGACAAGATCTTAATCACCGTACATAAAATGACCACAGATGTCCAGTCACTAGTACCTTGTAAAAACCCAATACTCAACTGTGTAGGACAAAGGTACATACATTATTGCTCACTTGTTAATTGTCCTATGTTAATATTGGATAATGTAGATCCAAAGTAATTTGAAAATTGAACGATTTTTATTGGAACTCTTCCCGATAATATCAACTATTTGTTCTGTTTCAGAATCTTTTCAAATAAATCGATTTGAACAGCTAAATAGGATATCCCGAATCATACGGAATTAGGGGTGTTCATATGTCGGGTTGAATTGGGTTTGGGATGAAATGAATCCGAACTGATTATTTTTAATTGGTTTGGTTTGGTTCAAGTTTTATGATTTTTAATTTTTGAACCCGAACCAAACCAACCCGATCGGGTTAGTTTTGTTTGGGTAATCGGGTTCAATGAGAGAGAAGAGGAGGAGGAGGAGAAAGCATCAGTTGCAATTTCTTTATTTTTTTAACTAGAAAATTAAGATAATCAAATTATTTGCAAAATATTCATCAAAATTCGAAGCTCATAGTATTGCACCAAAGCATTACAAGTCATTATTGTTATAAATTATCTCCTTCTTTATCACAAACCATGATTGATAATATAAAATATCAAATCCAAATCTAAGTTGAACATTAAATATAAATATAAATAATAAAAGTCATAATTAAAAAAATTATTTATTTTAATTAAATGATCGGGTCGGGTCGGATGAATGAATATAAAATCCGAGAACCTAATCAAATGTAATCGGATTTGACCCGATCCAAACCGAACCAATTAGAATGGTTCAGTTTGGATCGTTGGATTCATTAGATCGGGTTGATCCGATGAACACCCCTATACGAAATATTGCTATACTTGAAAGGATTTTAATATATACTGACATAATTAATTGGGTTTTGACGATTTACTTTTTCAGATCTAATTCATATGTTGTGTTTTAGTATAATTAGAATAAAGTAAAAAATAATAAAATATATGTGGATTAAATGAATTTTTTATAAACTAATGAATAAAACATATTTTAGCACATGTGGGCAATATTTATGCCATGTTTATGTTTCTTCCTATGTTGGAAACTTATCAGTTAGTAATTTGACTATAACGTATTATTGTTTTGAATTAATTAAGTTGGCTAATCTTATATTGATCTTTTCCAATTTTAAATAATCAATCCACAAATTACGGGAAAAACAAGTGTCAAAATACTGTGGAAAAGGGGACAAGGATCATATAGATAAGTTGTAGCCGAAATTAAAAGACAACGAATAATAGAGCAGCACATGCATGTGAATTGTGATGTGGGTTACACATGTGAGTCCGCCGGCGCATCGTCTATGGAATGCATTGTTTTCTCAATCGCCCAAAGTGTCGGATTTTTTTTATCGAATTTTGAATATTCATCAAATTTGAATATGGTACTGATTAACAAAAGTTATTTAGGATATCAGATCAAATTCAGATATGAATTTTGATAATTGAATTTGAATATGGCCTATCCAATCCGAATTCGATCCGCTGACAGTCCTAATTAAATACAAATAGTTCCGAGTTGAACACATTCATTGAACCTGAATGAAAAGACCAAATCAGTGTGGATGGCGTTATCTATGAAAATTCTCTGATGTTCAAATAATAAATAGAATATAAGTTGGTAAAAATGTTTAATATTTCATTACAAATAATTTATATGTAAAAGATAATAGTAAATGTATTTGTAGTGGTATCAGTAGGCATATTATTGACTCATATGATGCGTCTAGTGTATCACATTCCTTAAAATTCAATAATTCGATGATCATTCATAATCAGAATTGGATCAAGCGGTGAAAACTGCATAAGAGAGATGCAAATCTTCATTTAATTTTATAATTCAATTATTTATTTAGACTTAACACCGATACGTAAGAGTGTCAAAATCAAACACAATCCGATAATCTGATAATGACCCAACTAAAAAAAAATCAAATATGGGTTTGGTGTTTTTGAATTTGGGTCAAATTGGGTCGGACCCGAAAATGACTTGGGGGGGGGGGGAGGTTGAGTTGATCTCGGGTCAACCGCCAACCTGGAGAGATAGGAGGGGAAAAAAAATAAAAAACATGACCCGACCCGACCCGACCCGAAATCACCTACCTGAAAAAAATTGATTAGTTAAAATAAAATATAAATGATATATATCCAAAAATCAAAATTTTAAAAATTCAATTATTGAATAATAGTTTGTTATTTTTTTGTATTCGAAGTACTGATAGATATAACAAGTTTTAAAGTTATTATGTTTCTTCGACTTTAATGATTATGCCAAATTTTAGATTTTATTGTAAATTAAACTTCTACTAGATTATAATGTTGGAATTTATAAATATGAAAAATAAAATAAATAGATCAGGTTGTGTCAGTTTTATCAAGTTGGGTTGTGTTGGGTTAGGTTTATCAGGTTGTTGGGTGACTTGACTAAAAATTAGGTCAACCCGAACCTGACACGATCTTTTTTTGGTCAGATTAGAGTTAAACCTTTTGGGTTTAACATCGGGTTGGGTTGAGTTTGAATTTAATATTTTTATATTATACCCCTACTTCAATCCAAACTCACCCAACCTACTTGAATTGACACCCCTATCGAGACGGAATGTGTCCTAGACTTAAGAAATGATATTAATACTGGTTGTGCCTGTGGGTTTGAAAATCCTAACTTACATCAACATTATCATCGTCCTATCTCAAGCACTTATCAATTTCTTTTTTAAAGAAAAACTTTCTAATTAACCATAATATAATAATTCAATTATAATATTATAAAAATTAATATAAAAAATTCAATCAACACAAAATATTCAAATATATCAAATAAAACATATAAAAATCAATGAAACAAGAGAGTTAGATGTTGAAGTAGGATCCAATTCTTCTTTTTTTTCTTTCTTCCTAATTAAAAATATATATTATATTATATATTATAATTCTATAAGTACTCAAAATGGGTTATTTTTCTGCTATGTATGAAATTTACATTTATCAAAGGCATTTGAAGAAATACCACATCAATAATATAATATTACACACACACACACACACACACACACACACAAATATATATATATAGAGAGAGAGAGCAAAGATTTGCCAAAGTCGTAATCCAGCGCAACAGACTAAGAGGGTGTTTGACTAAACTTATTTTAAATATCTTATAAGCTCATACATATTATAAGATGTTTTTGGAACTTATAAGATGTTAGATCTTGTTTTAAAATAAGTTGTTGAAGCGTTTGGATAAAATAAGATCTTAGAGCTTATAAGATGTTAATAATGGTAATTGTGTAATTAAAATGGTTAAAAGTAAAGGAGCTTGTTAAGATTTTAAAAATAAGTTAGGGTATCCTTACTTTTTTTCAAAGAACTTATAAGCTCCTAACATCTTATTTTAGAATCTTATAAGCTCTTTTTTTTAAAAATTTACCAAATACTTTTTATCAACTTATAAGCTCTTAAACATCTTATAAGATGTTTTGAAGAGCTTATAAGCTCACCTAAACACCCTCTAAGTGAGGCCTAATTTTGGTCTGAAACAGACACAGTGAGAGTGATTGATGCGTCAAACTATTTTGTTAGGACAAGTAAATGTATCCATCAATCTCGTTGGAGCCAACTCAAACTGTCAAACATATCCCTCAATTGAAGGCATGACTTGCCGCTATTTATGACTGAAAAACTCCTAGAATGTATATATTCTTTTATTTATTTATTTATATACAGTTATGCACATTAAGAGCTCATTCGGGTAGAACTCCTGATTTCTCATATTTTGTGAGAGACTTATACTACTGGGTTACAGACCACTCAACTATAAATTTGTATATATTCAGGATACATTGTTTTCGTATATGTGCTTTTCCTTGCATTAACTCTTCTCTTGATACCTCAGTCTCTTATTGCAACCTAATTATAGTGTTGTAATATTCTCTTTAGCGTTGTTAATGGATCATATTTTAATTTGAATTTGATCCGAATTTTAAAATTTTTATCCGAGTAAAATATTTGATACATTAGATTTGATCATAAATATTCGTAATCCGAAATATGGATTGGATATAAAATTAAGTAATCCGATCTATTAAAAATTCGAATCCAAAATTTGATATTTTTTTATTAAATTAATATTCTTAGATATAATATTAATAAAAATTTTAAAACAAAATCTATGTATTATATTGACCTAATATCTATATAATATTTATGTTATGTTATTAATTTTGAGTCTTTAACCTAAGAAATAAGAGGGATACTAATAAAGTATCAAATATAATAATGTATAATAATTCATATATGCATTAATAAAATGTAAAATAGGAGTTTAGTATTCAAATATTTAATATTTGAACTAATATATAATAAAAAGTTGTTAAAAATTCAAATATGACGTAAGTTTACTTTATGAATACAATATTTGTATATAATCCAAAAGGGGAAAAAAGAAAAGAAAAAATGTTAAATCAGGTTGATTTTTTTTTTTTTTTTACGGATTTTGGATATCCATCAGATTTGGATATGGTATTGACTAACAAAGATTATATTAGATATCGGGTCTAACTCGCATATGAATTTTGACAATTAGATTCGAATTCAAATATGACCGATCCGATCCAAATCCGACTCGTTGACAGTTCTAAATTTCTCTATTATTCTCATGTTGGGCCTCAAGACCCTCATTTCAGATTGAAATTTCATAGGCCCACGCGAGTAAAGTATCTGTATTCAAAAATGGCAAAGCCTAAGGCCCAGTTAGTAGTTTGAAAGATTTGGCCCAATTATTTTTACTTGTGATTTATTCTAAATTCTAATGAGGTTCAATTGTTTGATGTCAAATACCATATGTAAATATATTTCAAAGCATACTGTAAGCAATTTGTCATTTCTCAATCCAATATATTCATCTTTTAATAAAAATAAAAGATGCTAGCTAGCCTACTTTATGGGTCTGGGTCTGGGTATTTTAAAATTTTATGGATCTGAATATGGTACTATCCTACCCATCAACAAGCTTGTAATTATTGTATTTGACATAATTGAATTCCCATATTTATCAATCCCTCAAGACGATCGAATGACAATTACGACCCCCAAAAGAAGAAAAAATAAAATAAAATAGTTGACTATGCCTTATTTTTTGTTCTTCATTAATGATGATTTAACATTTTTGGAGTGTCTAGGTAGAACAAGAGGTCCCAATTAAAATTGGCCAAATTTGTGACAAATTTGATTGAGATATGGACCTTTGGGCACCCATCAAAGTACCCAATATGGAATAGGGAGACCCACAAACAACATCACAATAATACTTTTTCTACTTCTTTCCCTTTCCAAGAAAATTCTACCTAAGAAATTTGATGTCACCCATTTGGGTATCCATTTGTATCCTTTTAAACTCCAAGCATCATGATGGATGTATGTATCCAAATGCATGTAACTTAATGGTAACACTAGTTAGAATAGAACATGGAACATTTCATGCCTTTCAAAAATTATTTTTTATTTTACTTTATGAATTTATGTCGAGTGTATCAAATATTTTTTTACAAAAATACTTGATTATAGATTTACCTGTACTTTGCCGGACAATTGTAAAATAGAATAAAAGATAAAATATCAGTTAAAATAAATAATCAATTATTGTGTTATTTAAAGTATATTTTTCTTTTATAACAAGTGCCCAAAAAGCTCCCATTACAAATGCCATTTTACCAAGCCATTTGATACAATATTGAGGCATGAATCTCATCATAGAAGCAAAGGCTCACACTATGGCACTTTGAATCCTCTATTCTATTTTTTATTTTATTTTCTATTTCAATTTGTTTAATTTTATGCCAAATGTATCTAATTCTTAATCAATTATCTTTATAAAAAAAATATTTAATATACGTGTCATGTATTCATAAAATGAAATAAAGGACTTAAACCGCACACGGTGGGGCCATTTAGGTAAAATTGTAAAAAGTATGTCTTGTAATTGTCTCCACTTTTCATCCACTTTGAATCCAATTGGTTGATGCACAGTAGGTGGTGGCACTAGAAAGGGATGGAACATCTAACTAAAGCCACATTTATTGGCGCATGCCAATAATATCTCATCTTCACAACCCTATTATATTTACCAAAATACCCCTCCCAAAGTGAAAAAAACAAATAAGTTTGCTTGAGATTTGAAGCTAAATGGTCCAAATTTCTGCAATGTAAATTGTAATGCATGTTATCAAAAGTTAGCCCCTCAAGTTATATCATGTCATTACACATAAATGCAACAAGATGAATTGACCAAAATGCCCATCCATAACCAAACAATTATCAAAAAGGTCCAACCAACCACATGGACAGAGCATCAATCCACTTTCCCATGAAACCTAACCTTACCACCACCATCCATGCAAAAAATCCCAGAAGTTACTCGAAATTGCAGGACAACCCCAAAATTAAACAAATGTTACAAAACAACCCCTTGAAAAACGCAAAATAACGTTATGTCCCCCCTCTCCCCCTCCCTATCATGTCCTTGTACCTGATAATGGAGTCCAATCTCTGAAGCTTCAGCTGCTGCTTAAACCTGTTGATGAAATCATCGGCTTTCGCATCCACCTCTTCATCACCCTCGGTCACTTTAGCATTTCCCTTCTCCTTCACAGTCTCCGGCCGCCGCGCCTCCACAATATCCTCCTCTTCAAAATGGGCAAACGCTGATTTCAAGCTCGCCGACTTCCTCATTCTGGCGGGAAGTTTGGTCGGAATCTCCCCGGAAGCTGGTTCAGTGTCCGATTTCGTCCTGCTAAAGTGACTGCCTTTCAGGTAAACTTCATCCATGTTCTCCTCATTTTCCTCGGCTTTTTCTTCACCACTCAGCTGAAAATCATCTTTTTCTTCGAAACCGAAATGGGCTTCACTTTCCTGGGGATTATCCTCATGGGATTGTTCGAAAACGTAATGGGCTTGTTCCTGAGGAGTAGTTTCAAGATTTTCCTGAGAATTATCCTGGAAAAAGTAGTGGGACGACTGGGTCTCAAGATTTTGATGGGCTTGGTAGTCGAACAAATGGGTTTCGGAATCCGCGTTTTGTTTGTGATAAAGCGATGAATTTTGGGGTTCTTGAGATCTGTGGTGAATGGAAAAATTGATGGATTTAAGGCGCTGGAGAACTGAGGGTGATCTAACAATGTTGGGCTGATCTTGATGAGGATCATTTTGGGACTGTTTCTGTTGCTGTTTTTGGTTCGCAAGTGTGGAGGTAAAAGCAATGGTGCCTATCATGAGATTGAGGAGGATGAAAAGAACAGTGGGAGTGAACCAGCTGTTCATGGATGCCCATATTGAAGATGATATTGCAGATGCAGATTCTTCAAGCATTCTGGTTAGCTTCAGAGGAAAAATGGAGTGGTTTTTGTTTGTGAAATGGGGGCCTTTGATAGTGAGAAATGAGAGTGGTGGGAGGGACTATGGTATAGTATAATAGGTGGTGGGTGGAATTTTGTGATTTTTTATTTTTCTTTTAGTGGCCAAAAGTAAAAAAGGAAAAGAAAGATAAAGTAACTTGTTTGTATTGTTGATTGACAAAATGAGCATTAATTTTAATCACAAATAGTCACATCAATCACTTTAGTATTTAAATACATACCATAAATAATAAAATATAAATTAAAATACAAGATCAGATATATTTTTATAAAAATATTTGTATATTTATTAAATTCAAGTGGCAAGACCCGTATTGATGATCTCATATGAGTATATCAATTTATTTAGTTTCTTCAGGATTAATTAAACATAGCACTTAGAAGGTGTTTGGGTGAGCTTATAAGCTCCTCAAAACACTTTATAAGATGTTTAAGAGCTTATAAGTTGATAAAAAAGTGTTTGGTAATTTTTTTTAAAAAAGAGCTTATAAGATTCTAAAATAAGATGTTAGGAGCTTAAAACTTATTTTAGAATCTTATAAGCTCTTTTAAGAAAAATAAGGAGACCCTAACTTATTTTTAAGATCTTAACAAGCTCCTTTATTTTTAACCATTTTAAGTACAAAATTGTCATTATTAACATTTTATAAGCTCTAAGATCTTATTTTATCCAAACACTTCAACAACTCATTTTAAAAATAAAATCTAACATCTTATAAGCTCCAAAAATATCTTATAAGATGTATGAACTTATAAGATGTTTAAAATAAGCTTAGTCAAACACCTTCTTAGTGCACACTCGATGCGTGTGTATTCAATAAAAATAAAAATTAACTTTATTTGTATGACTTAAAAAAAATCCTATAATAGAAAAAAAAAAAAATCAGTTAATACCAATGCCAAATTCATTTGTACATCTTTGAAAAAGATAACATAAATAAAAGTTGAAAAAAATAATTTAGATGGAAAATCATGTTTGTAAGAATAAGTTGAGAAAAATAGAAATATGTATAACTATATATAGTCTTTATGGACCTATTATGTAGTAATGGTGAGGGGAGGGGGAGGAGAAGGAGTAGTAGTGAGATGGTAATTATTTTATATGGGCATCGAAATTTTTAAAGAAAATGAGAATATTTTAAAAAATACACTTGAAAATATATCAAAAAGAAAATGATAGGCTATTTATTAAGGGTTTGTTTGTTTGGGCATATAAGATTAGACAAAATTCATATTCTAGTGATACATAAATTAGAAATTGATCCAAAATCATATAATCTATTATTTACTTTGATTTTAAAAATTAATTATATCCCATACTTGACATTATATAATATTTGATTTTAGAAAAAGGGTGGAAAATGAATCAGGCCATCTTGGCCTGATTCATAAGTCAGCTTGGCCTAGTTCATGATACCATGTCAGGCATCAAATATATCATGATTCATGGGCCATAAAAATATGAAGCAAACAGAAAATAAGACTTGAAAATAAATTTATCAAATCTTAACCTTTGAAACAAACAAGCCCTAATAATATAGATAAGCACAATAATTTTAATAATATTTGGATTGTGTTCCGTGATTGTGTGATTATGCATCCCAATGATTACACGTGTCGATAGAAATGGTGGGAGATTTTGTGAAGATATGGACAAAAGAGAAATGAAGGGAGGACCAGAAAACAGACAGCGTGGGTACATGTAAGGTTGCTGGGGGATTTTAGTTAGTGGTAATGGGGAAAGATATAGCAGAACAATAGTGGTGGTTGGACAAACGACGACGTTTAAGGACATTTGTGGATTGCTTATTAAGAGTGTAAAAATGAGTTAGGGTTGCCTCACAAGCCTCCTCCAAAATCATTTCTATCTCGAACTCAAATTAATCTCTTTATATTAGGGTTGTAATGTAATCGAGTTGAATTTGAAGAAAATTTTCAAATTCGATGGGTTTAATATTTGAGTTCAATTTTGACTCGGTGAAGATTCGAATTCGATTCTACTCGATTAAGTTAAAGTAACCAAATAAATTGTAGACAACTGAGAGTTTGAGTTCGAACTCAAAATAAAAAAATAAAAAATAATATTTAATTATATATAAATTTGCGAGTCTCAAGTCTAAATACATACTCGAAATAGAGATCAAACTCGATTCAATTCGACTCGAGTTCGAGCTATACTCATGAGGTTAGCGAGTTGGCTCGAGTTGAAACCCAAAAATTTAATTTCATGAATTTCGATTAATAAGTATTTACTAGCTTAGTCCAGTGGCTTGTAGTCAAGTGGCATTAATCTTTTCTATTATGTAGGAGTTTTCGTGTTCGACCTCAAGTGGGCACCTTTGTGCACTTTATGAGCATCTGATTGTACAGTTAGTACTTCAATTGAGTTAATTTGATAGTAGAATAATATTCGTCATTTGTAATGTTCTCTCTCTCAAAAAAAAGAAAAAGGTATTTACTAGCTTATAAACTAGTCCGTGAGTTTTACTTATTTTTTACATAGCTTGTACATTTTATATCATACATAATATTTAAAATGATGAATTCAAACGCTGAAATTTTACTAAGTTCGACTGGTTTATGCCTAAGTATGCGTGTTATGTGGACGGGCTTTTGGACCGGTAATTGATCCATCTCGTCCAGTGCCACTACCAATAGTGGCCTTGGCCCGGCCCATTTACCCTTTTACTTTATTAAATAATCGGGCTCTATTAGTTTAATTTCAAGGAACCAAGTGTAAATTGCACTAGGCTTTGAATAAATCACTCGGCGCAATCAAATATTTTATTATGTATTTTAAGAGAACGAATTATTAGAGAGTGTAAAAGTTGTTTTTTGGTATATTTGTTTATGTTTTGGAGGAGTTTTTTTTTTTCATGCAGCCGTCAAATCAATGCTTTTTTGTTGGGTTTTTGAAGTGAAAATGAAATTGAGTAATTATTTTAATATTAAAATAATAATAAAAAATATATAATATATAATATATGTATGTATAGATTGAAAAATATGTATTTTGGAGAAAAAATGAGAATATACCTAATTAAATTCTCCAAAATAATATTAATTTAGAAAAATATAACCAAACAAAGCCATAAACACTTTAGACATATAATATTAAGATGTGGTAGTGATCATATTAAATGTAGATGCCTTCCACGCAATAATGAGACTTGAAATATGCCACTATATATAGTCTTTCTTCTCTCTCTTGAAGAAAAATGCGTATTAAGTCAATATTAATTAATGTACCTTGTTCAATTTATTTTAATTATAGGTGAAATGTCGACATAATTGTGATTTATGAGCCTCAAGAGTCAAAAATTGAATTAAAGTGTGTTCAAATTAAATTGAATTTGATCTTTAATTCGAATTCATTTCAAATTATCTGTATCTATACTAGAGGTTTACTGTTTAGAACGCATTTGACGATTCGAGCTTAGTCAAGTCGGGTCCATGGGTACAATCGAGCCGAGACAAGGCAAAATTTTCGAACTTGAGCTTGGCTCGATAAGGGTCGAATTGATAAATGAATTGTAAAAAACTATAGGTTTGAACTCGAGCTCGAAATAAAAAATAATATTTAATTATATACCGGTTTGCTTTCAAGAGTTAGCTAGCGAACCTCGAGCATAAATACAAACAGCTCGAAATCGACTTGAATAATATATATATATTAGTTTGAACTTGAAAATATCTCTCAAACTCGACTCAATTTAGTTCAATTATACCCCTAATGCCAGGTGATGAAGACATTCTATAATAAATTTAAGGCGCCTCAATCACATCGTTTTTGTGAAAAAGACAACCAAAACAAAAAAACAATAATGATAAAAAATAATGCACTTGCTTCCGCGTCTTATTAAATTAAATGTCCTTTTCGGTAGTTGCTGAGCGAAGCTTGCAATTTCACACGTAATAATTGTACCCTAAAGTTTTTTTTAGTTCATTTATATAATTTTACAATATAATGTAAATCAAAATGCTGAAATTATATGAATTTGGCAAAAATTATAAAGTCTTTAATAATATAGCTTTAGCGAGTATAAAAATAAATCAACTCCTATACTATTTAGAAATATAATAATCGAATTAAAAGTAATTTGATGTGGGCATAAGTTTTCAATATTATTGAATCGAGATTGATATTAGGTTAGTTTGATAAGCGTAATAAATTTTGTAATATAGTTTTCTTAGAGTGAATTTATTTATTTATTATTATTTTTTTAGAGGCTTATAGTGAATTTAATTGTTATGAAGTTAAGTGTGTTAATAGGTTGATTTGAATCAGCTAATTGCACTTAAAAAAATTAATAAAACTTGAACTATCAAACATATACCAATAAATTTAGGATGGATGATCTAGGTTGATATTTTCATAAATAAAGACAAATGAGGTAAGAAATTTGTTCTTTTCTCTTCTTTTCTTTTCTTTTATATTTTTTAAAGTTATGAAACAATAAATTTGGACATGTGACATGTCCTTATTCTTACAACGACTTTCTATTATTGTTCAACAAACAAAAATCATATTTACAAACGTTCTTATTTAAAAGGACCAAAATGCCCTTACGTGTTTCCAAGTAAGATTTAGGTTGAAAATAATTTTATTGTTATAATTAGACACGTATTATAATTAAAATAAAAAAATAAACACTAAAATTCATAGTTGACAAAGGAAAAATCAATGACAAAAAAGGGCAAATAACTTAAAGGGCATAAGAGATGTAATTTATTGCGCAATATGGCCTTAAGTCAATTTCAGAATAAGAATTCTTTCCTTTTGGATTCATTTTCACCAATTCTACTATTTTAGAAATAAAAAAAAAATTTTTTTTTACACATTTTCACCTAATATCATTTTTATTTTCAAGATACATTTTCCAATAACCTATATATTTTATCTCTCTATTCCATTTTTTCTATCTCTCTCCACCTGCAACCTATTAAAATCAATATAATTATTATATTTCCAAACATTTCATGCAAACACATTTTCATTTTCACATCATATCATATAACTAATTTCTATCAATTTGAAAATACTGAAATCTGGAAATGAAAATGAATCCAAACGGGGCTTAGCCTTTTGTGTGGCCTCAAGTCAATCCATTTTTATATATAGGCATTGACATGAAGAAGAACACCTTGCAATAACCTCATCACATGCTTCTTACAATCTTGCTATATTGTTGACTTCATTAATTTTGATTATTTTTTCAAATAAAAAAGATACATATGGTTGATGGATTGATTTTACTCATCACATTTTTATATTTTCATTATTTAAAAAATTGAAGAGTGTGATTTAGTTTGTTTAATGCGAATTTGCAATTTTGTGATGCATATAATCTTTTGATTTAATATACGATATATTTGAAAAACAGCCTAATAATATACTACTTTATTTATGTTACAAATTTTATTTTTAATTATAGTTTTTTAGTTACACATGCGACGCCCTAAATGATTTAGTTCGAATCTCAAACTTTAAACAACCACTGGACATATTGTAAAGTACAATTGAGTTGAGTTCGGACAAAAATTTCGAGTTCAAATTTGAAATGTATTTATTAGGCCACGAGTCTAATACTTTGAGTTTGATTTCAACATAATGAAAACTCGATTTTTGGCTTAGTTCAGCTCGATTAAACTTGAATTATTAGGTTAACTAAAAACAATAATGAGCCTGAGCTCAAATTTGAGTTGAAACTTGAAATAAAATGATAGTAATAAAATACATATTTATTAATAAAATAAATATAATACTAAATTATATATCGACTCACAACAAATCATCGAGTTTAAATATAAACGGTTCGAGATTGAGCTCAAAATAGAGCTACCAACTCGTTAATTCAATTTAATTTAAGCTCGACTCACGAAGTTCCATAAGTCAACTTCATTCATTTGCACACGTAGCCAATTGACCACTCCTTCAACAATAAGTACAATTCATATACACAAATTCTCAATTATAAAAGAAAATTATTCTAATGTTATTTACTGTAACATTTAAATCAATGTTTTTTGATTGAATTTTTGAGGTGAAAATGAAATTGAGTAATTATTTTAATATTAAAATAATAATAAAATATATATACTATATAATATATGTATGTATATATTAAAAATATGTATTTTGAAGAAAAAAAGAATATGTCTAATTATATTCTCCAAAATAATATTATTTCAGAAAAATATAACCAAATAAAGCCATAAACACTTTAGACATATAATATTAAGATGTGATAGTGATCATATTAAATGTAGATGCCTTCCACGCAATAATGAGACCTGAAATATGCCACTATATATAGTCTTTCTTCTCTCTCTTGAAGAAAAATGCGTACTAAGTCAATACTAATTAAATGTACCTTGTTCAATTTATTTTAATTATAGGTGAAATGTCGACATAATTGTGATTTATGAGCCTCAAGAGTAAAAAATTGAATTAAATTGTGTTCAAATTAAATTGAATTTGATCTTTATTTCAAATTCATTTCAAATTATCTTTATCTATACTAGAGGTTTACGAGCTAATTTGTGAGTCGATATATATAAAATATTATTTTTATTTTATTATTAAATATAAGCTATATTTTATATTATTTTGTTTCGAGCTCGAGTTCAAACTTTGGATTGTTTAGAACGCATTTGATGATTAGAGCTTAGTCAAGTCGGGTCCATGGGTGCAATCAAGCCGAGACAAGTTGAATTTTGGTAAAATTTTCGAATTTGAGCTTGGCTTTAAAGGCTCGAATTGATAAATGAATTGTAAAAAACTGTAAGTTAGAGCTCGAGTTTGAACTCGAACTCAAAATAAAAAATAGTAATATAATATATATTTATTAATAAAATAAAAATAATATTTAATTATATACTGGCCTGCTCTCGAGAGTCGGCTAGCGAACCTCAAGCCTAAATACAAACAACTCAAGATCGACTTGAACTAGAATTTGAACTCGATTCAGCTCGGCTTGAGAGCCGGCTCGACTCATTCGCGCTCCTAATTGAGTCGACTTGAGATTAAGCTTAACATATATATATATATATATATATATATATTAGTATAAACTTGAAAATTTCTCTCAAACTCAACTCAATTTAGTTCAATTATACCTCTAATACCATGTGATGAAGACATTCTACAATAAATTTAAGGCGCCTCAATCACATCGTTTTTGTGAAAAAGACAACCAAAACAAAAAAACAATAATAATAAAAAATAAAACACTCGCTCCTACGTCGTATTAAATCAAATGTCCTTTTCGTAGTTGCTTTTATCGCATGGATTGTACCCTAAAGTTTTTTTTCAGTTCATTTATATAATTTTGCAATATAATGTAAATCAAAATGCTGAAATTATAAGAATTTGGGAAAGATTATAAATGTCTTTAATAATATAACTTTATAGAGTATAAAAATAAACCAACGCCCTATATTGTTTAGAAATATAATAATCAAGTTAAAAGTAATTTGACGTGGGCATAAGTCTTGAACGTTATTGAATTGGATTGATATTAAATCCAGTTCAAAAGCGTAATAAATTTTGTAATATAGTTATCTTATAGTGAATTTAGTTGTTCGATATTAAATTGGGTTGTTATGAAGTTAAATATGTTAATAGGTTGATTTGAATTGGCTAATTGCGATTAAAAAAATTAATAAAAGTTGAACTATCAGACATATACCAATAAATTTAGGATGAATTTTGATAATCGAAAAGGATTTTGATATTTTCATAAATAAAGACAAATGAGGTAAGAAATTTGTTCTTTTTTTTTTTTTTTTTAAATCAAACGTTCTTATTTAAAAAGATCAGAATGCCCTTACACTTTTTCAAGTAAGATAGGTTGAAAATAATTTTATTGGTGTTATAATTAGACACGTATTATAATTAAAATAAAAAAAATAAACACTAAAATTCATTGTTGACAAAATCAATGACCAAAAGGGTAAATAACTTAAAGAGAATATGGCATATAATTTATTGCGCAATTTGGCCTTAAGTCAACTTCACAATAAGAATTCTTTTAGGGAAAATTTGGTTTGATTTTAAATTTATCTCTTGATAACTTATTTCATAATAAGTTGTTTGATTATTAATTATTATAATGTTGTTCGATTTGCGTGATTATTTGTAAATATATTGATGTGATTGTTGTTCGATTTTAGGTATAATAATCATTGTCATTTGATTGTTTTATGATATGACCATGTTATCCTTTAGCTTAAAAAAAAAGATAAGCAATCCTTTAACTTAATTTATAATGTATGTTCATAATCATTAATTTCATATCATAAAATTATAATATATAATTCATTTTGTTAATTTTCTTAAATTATTAATTTAAAATAAACAAGTTACCAAAATTAATAATTAATAATTTAGTTTTATAAATTTCTACCATTATTGATTATTAATCTATAATTTACTCTCATAATCCATAATTATTATTTATAATTTTCAAATAATATTATAATTGTCCAAGATAGTAATAAAAAATAATTAATTTTCTTCACATAACTATTCAAAAATAGTTTCATAATTTTATAATTACATAAATATGAAATTATTTATGATAAATTAATTTCTCAAAAAAACTAGAGACAAAGAAAATGTAGTTCCCCAATGTCCAAATGCTATAATATAAAAATAATTTTTTATTGATTTAATTATTTTTTCAAATTGAAAAAAAAAAAGAATGAATAGAGCATATTAACCATGACTACAACTGCAAAAAAAAGAAAAAAAAAAGTAGAAAAAAATCTGCATGAAAAAGTTTATCAAGGAATTGATTCCCTAACTTTAGCTTGTGTTTGCGTTTTTGTGGAGGTATAAGACATTCTTTAAGGGCAAATAAGACTTTTTTCCTACAAATGAATAATTATGGATCAGGAGGAATAAATTATCCCAGGAGTGGGAGTGAGTTTAATAATACCATATTTTAAGTTTATATATACGGACCCAATGATAAATCACGAGTCTATGTATATACAATCCAACAAATCAACCATTAATTTGAAAAGAATTATTTTCTCTAATCCCATTAAATTCCACTAACTAAACTTGCCCTTAGCCTTTTGTGTGGCCTCAAGTCAATCCATTTGTATATATAGATATAGGCATGAAGAAGAACACCTTGCAATAACCTCATCACACGCTTACACTTGCTATATTGTTGACTTCATTAATTTTTATTATTTTTTCAAATAAAAAAGATACATATGATTGATGGATTGATTTTACTCAACACATTTTTATATTTTTCATTATTTAAAAATTGAAGAGCATGATTTAGTTTGTTTAATGCGAATTTGCAATTTTGTGATAGATACAATCTTTTGGTTTAATATACGATATATTTGAAAAACAGACTAATAATATACTGTTTTTATTTATGTTACAAATTTTATTTTTAATTATATTTTTTTATTTAGACATACGACATGCTAAAGTATTCATTTTGCATCTCGAACTTCATACATACAAATATGAGAACGATCATTAGACATATTGTAAAGTACAATCGAATTGAGTTTGAGAAAAATTTTCAAGCTCAAATTTGAAATGTATATATTGGACCATGAGTCTAATACTTTATGTTCGACTTCAATTTGATGAAAACTCGATTTCGGCTCAATTTATCTCGATTAAGTTTGAATTACCAGGTTAACTAAAAACAACATAAGCTTGAGCTCAAATTTGAGTTCAAACTTGAAATAAAATGATAGTAATAAAATACAAGCAAGTCTTGAGTTTAAATATAAATGACTCGAAATCGGACTCAAAATAGAGCTACCAACTCGTGAATGCGATTTCAATCTAATTTGAATTCGACTCACAAAGTTCATAAGCTGATTTGATTTATTTGCACACATAGGCAATTAACCACTCCCAACTTTTCAACCATAAGTACAATTCATATAAACAAATTCTCAATTATAAAAGAAAATTATTCTAATGTTATTTTTGAAGGAAAATTACAAAAAAGAACAACCAAAAAGGACGTTTTCAGTATTATTTCAAGAATGCTCGCGCAGACAAAACGTCTGCTGAAAAAATAAGTGTATTTAATAAGTATTACAAAGGGTGTCGACACAATAGAGCTGATTCTCTTACAAACAGGCGCCGACTCCCATATTTCCTTCACTTCCTTCTCCAAAAATGTCGACATTTCTTCTTTTCTCTCTTTCTCTATATATACTCTTTTGTATCTGTACATCATCTCTACCTGTTATGTATACCTTTATTCATTCACATTTGAGAAAATCCATTACCCCATGTCATGCATACGGAATTCGTCAGCACACTTGTTTGATTTTATTTATGTATGCATGCCACTCTTCGCACATACTTTCGTGTGTTGAGATTCGTGTTTTCTTGCTTTGTTGAGAGTAAGCAGAATTGAATAGAAGGCTCCAAAGAAAGGGAAAATAAAAACAAGCGGACTTCACTTTCTGCAGATGTCATTTCTAGAGGTTCTCTTCTTCCGTTACAATCGAGAGCGGTTTTCTTTTTCTCTTTTTCTATTGTTATTTTCCTCATTTTCTGGTGCTTGTTTTTGGGTTTTGATGTGTGCCCGTGATTGAAATTTTGTTTTTGGTGCAGGATCTGTTGCCGATTCTTTGGTTCGGGAAATTTGGAGAGAGAATTCGGGGTTATTCAGGTAAATTTTGACATCCAATTTGATTGTTTTGCCTTAGAATTGAGGAAATGTGCGAAAGATTGAATTTTGAATTATGGGTTTTGTATGATTAGTAGTTTTTAACTGGTTGAGAATTTGAACGTGTATAAGAACATGTGCTTCTTTAGAAAGGGAATTTTGTTAATGGCATGCCTTAATTGGTGAATTGAAGGACAAAGGTGCCAAATTTTCAAGTTCCTCTGCTGCTATTTTTATAGCTTGAACTGTGAGATTGCAGTTTTCTTCAGTTGCTTTTCTGTTTTGTTACTCAAATTTCGGTTTTCATTATGAGGGAAAGAGGTCTAATCAGGCTTAAATTCATTTTCTTTTTACCTTTATGGAATGTATATCATAGGTGCTTTCAGGGTCTTTTTAGATTTGAGATCATTATTTGGATCGCAAGAAAGGTTTGGTTTGTGAATTTCCTGTTTCTTGTCTGCATTTGCTGTTCTACCCAATCGGAAGTATCTTAAAAGGCTATGCTTTGATCATGCATTCAGTTAAGTTTTCCTATGGATATTCTTTATTTGCTAAAAGTTCCGTGTTTGTTGTTACTCTTGAGGGGATATCGTGTTCAAATATGTGTACCATTTTCCGCTGGAGTCTAGTTTTACTAAAAGCTTGTTGTTTGTCGGATGTCCTTTGCCAGCAGCTAATCAATTGTCGTTAGCGTTTTGAGTGTGTTGTCGTTTCACTGAGAATATTTTGCAACTCTTGCCATTATTTTAATTTCCCATTATTTCACGAATCCAACCAAATTACTGGGGATACGGTTTATTTCGGTGTGATCTACTGCAGTTTTGGAACTTGTTTTCTTCTTATTTAGAATGCAGTCTCAGTTGGAGATCATTCCAGCATTAACCTTCGAATAATTCGAGAACTTACAAGACACTAACTCTTTGGATTTTCCTCGTTTTGGTGGTCATAAAGACTCATTTCTGCAGAACATTTCTCAATCCATGTCAAACGCAATGTGCAGCCATGTCCATGGTGAAGAATTTGAAGGATGCCGGGATGACTCCTATGCCCTCATCCTCAAACTGATTGCAATTGCTGCAATCCTCATTGCGGGAGTCTGTGGTGTGGCCATTCCATTAGTTGGAAGGAAACGCCGCTTCCTACGGACTGATTCCAACCTCTTTGTCACTGCCAAAGCCTTTGCTGCTGGTGTCATCCTTGCCACAGGCTTTGTCCACATGCTACCAGATGCCACATCAGCACTCACAGACTCTTGTCTGCCGAAATTTCCATGGTTAAAGTTTCCATTTTCTGGATTCATTTCAATGATGGCTGCGTTGGTCACACTGCTGGCTGATTTTGTTGGCACACAGTACTATGAGAGGAAACAGGAGAAACAAAGCCAAGTCGTTCGGGTTGAGTCGTTGGACGCAGTGTCTGAATCAGGGATAGTTCCTGTTGAAACAAGGGGGTATAATGGGAAAGTGTTTGGAGAAGAGGAAGGGGGTGCCATGCATATCGTGGGGATGCACGCCCATGCAGCACATCACAGACACAGTCACTCACAAGAACAGGGGGCATGCGAAGGGCACCTGAGGGAGGATTCCCATGGCCACTCGCATTCACACTCGCATGGGTTTGATGGTGGAGATGAGGAAGGCGGTGTCAGGCACATTGTCGTTTCACAGGCATGTTCATTTCTATTGCATTTTAATGTCTTCACCATGCGATTTGACAAATGCTTGCTGTATTTGCTGCTACTTCAAAAATTTCTTAGTTTCTTTGAAGAGATTCCAGAACTGTTTACCCATTCCAGAGGGTCCTATGGGAGGTGTGATGAGCGCATACATTTGCACTTGAAAAAGAAAGATAAACTTTCTCATACATGGACTTTTTTCATTTGAACTCTGGTCTATATATATGGTGCTTGCAAGTTTCAATTAGTTTTGCGTCAAAAGTTCTTAAAGAATCGGCATAATTGTCTCTTTGTGGATGGCTGAGAAGTTGGATATTCACTAAATTCTCTCATAATTTTAAGCTATCATGATTGACATATATGGGTAAATGCACATAGGCGAAAGGGTTCATGGTAGTGTATTATTTGTCTATGCATATCCTTTTAAATGCATGAATATATATATATATATATATATTGTCATAGACAGATTCTTGATACCATACGTGTTGTCATATTAAAATTCTTATAAGCATACCTGTTGATTTTAGTTTTATTTATTAGTAACAGTTACAAAAATTTTGCTATAATGTCTATATTACTGTAAATATTGAGTAGTTGCTGGTGTTCATGCTTGAATCCTGCAGTGTATTTGTGTTTCG
This sequence comes from Jacaranda mimosifolia, assembly GCA_018894105.1. Lineage (NCBI taxonomy): Eukaryota > Viridiplantae > Streptophyta > Magnoliopsida > Lamiales > Bignoniaceae > Jacaranda > Jacaranda mimosifolia. Next base: position 1,578,015 of record CM032127.1, read on the forward strand.
TTTTGTTGTATTCCTTTTTTAGAAGCGAACATATTTTCTTATTATTGTCTAGTACTTAAGTGTCTTTACAGGTTCTTGAACTCGGGATAGTTTCACACTCCGTGATCATAGGACTGTCGCTCGGAGTTTCACACAGCCCATGTACAATTCGGCCCTTGATTGGAGCGCTATCATTCCACCAATTCTTTGAAGGTTTTGCTCTAGGAGGCTGCATCTCACAGGCCAAATTCAGGAACCTTCATTCGACCATAATGGCCTGCTTTTTCGCCTTAACAACTCCCGTGGGGATTGCTGTTGGGATTGGTATTTCTTCCATCTACAATGCTAATAGCCCAAGAGCTCTAATAATCGAAGGCATCTTCGACTCAATATCTGCTGGAATTCTTGTCTACATGGCCCTAGTGGACCTAATCGCGGCTGATTTCTTGAGCAAGAGAATGAGCTGCAACATGAGGCTCCAAGTGGTGTCGTACTTTGCTCTCTTCTTAGGGGCCGCGTTGATGTCTTCACTGGCAATATGGGCTTGATAAAAACCTGGGATAAGGAAATGGGGATGAAATTTTCTGTTTTTTTATTCTTTTTCTTTCTAGGTCAGAAGATTTATCTTCCTTAGTTTCCCCCCTTATTGCTTTTCATCTTGTTTCTGTTGTTGTATAATGATGAACTGATGGTCTGGATCATGAACATTTTGTTCTGAAAATTTGTGCTGTTGAAAAGGTTAATGTTGTTGTTCTGATGCATACAAGGAATGTTGGATGCAAGGTATCTTACTTTGTTCTGCATAGGCCATGTCTTAATCTACAAAAATCTGCAAATGATGGGCTTTTGATTCAATATTGAAGTATTTATTTGCATCTGTTAAGATGGCAAATGTCAGATCTTCACTTGTCCCAAGATCTGTGTCCTATTAATGTGGTTTTTAATTTGATTTGTGTATTTTTTAACATGGTATTTATTTAAATTCAAAATTCTGGTATTTATCGGGTAAAAAATGAGAGATAGTTCAGTCGTTCCTTTTGACATTTTATTTAATTCAGTCCACAATTGGGGTATGAATGCAAGATGGTTCTTTCGACTCTAAAATAGAACGTACTGGAACAATAGCTGGAAATGATTATCAATACATCGTAGGCTGCAGAGCAAAAAAGGAGGAATTATTCAAAAGTTGGAGATAATTACCAATACATCGTAGGTTGAAGAGCAAAAGGAGGAATTTACCCAGATGGAACTTGCATGATTAGCTAAAGCTGAGGTCCTCACTTGAGGTAATTTCCAACTATAAATAGGTTATAGGTGCAACTTCAACCTTATATTTGTTGGGCGTCGAGTGGTCTGTGGACCAGCGGCACAAGTCTCCCACATAATATGGGAGGTCAGGAGTTCGAGCCTGAATGAACTCTTGATGTGCGTTTGTATAAATAAAAAATAAAAAAAAACTTTTATTTATTGGGCTGGTCTGGACAAGATTCTGTGTTAGGACCCAGTAGGATGGTTTTTGACAAAGTTGTAATGAAACCAATCATAATGGAGAGAGTAATATTAAGCCCAAATCATAACCTAAGTACTTCATGCAAGAAATGTTTGTGGCTTTTATAAGAATAATAAAGAGTCCATAAAATTTGCCCAACAATCAAATTGAGGTTAAAAAATTTACAAGTATTATGTAGTAATGTAGTTGGTGAAGACAATGACATGAATACAAGTAAAAGCATATGGTCAAATTTGTATTATAAATAGCTGGCTTATGTTGTTTATGGAATCTAGTTCTTTTTGGGTTATAGTTGATGGTTGTTTTGAAATTTCATCTCTAGCTAAATAAATTGCTTCTGCTTCAAGGACCGAGGACTGTGTTGGTTGTAAGAGATGTGAATTCGTCTGTCCAAAAGATTTCTTGAGTGTGTGAGTTTAGTTATGGCATGAAACAACTCGCAGTATGAATTTAGCTTATTGATACGTTCCATAAAACTCTACTTGAATTCATTTTTCCTTTTTTCTTTTTTAATACCAACAAAATCGGTGCTCAAATTAGTTCTTGCAAGAAATGTTTGTGGCTTTTTATAAGAATAATAAAGAGTCCATAAAATTTGCCCAACAATCAAATTGAGGTTAAAAAATTTACAAGTACTATGTAGTAAAGTAGTTGGTGATGACAATGACATGAATACAAGTACAAGAATCTGGTCAATTTTGTATTATAAATAGTTGTCTTATGTCAACTAGCAACATTGTTTATAAACTAGAAATTTAAATGCTTTTTTTAATGCATAGTTACTTTGTTGAATAATTCATTTAGTGGCTAAAAAGAAAATATGATGGGATTCTTCACAATTTTTTATCTCTAAAATTTAAAAAAAAGATTAATATTAATTTGATCATGGGAGGTAAAAAAGAAAGAATGTTGTTAATAGTATAGTTGAACAATAATAAAACTAAATTATTAAATAAACTTACGACACAATGGGGTTGTAACTCAATACTTTCATAACCCGTCACACAAATTTTTCATTCCCCCCCCCCCCCCCCTTGGGATCCCATTAAGGGCAAATTTGATTGGATTTTAAACTTATCTCATGAGAGGATGAGATAATTTATCCTATGGGTGAAGGTGAGATTAATAATACTACATATTAAGTTTATATATACGAACCTAATGATAAATTACGTGCCTATGTGTATATAATTCTGCAAACCAAACATTGAATTAAAAAAAATTATTTTATCTGATCTCATATAATTCCATCAACCAAACTTGCCCTAAGAGTAAAAGAATTTTGCAATGTTATGTTCCATATTTTATTTTGACAAGCCAAAAGTGGGGTCCGAGAAAGAAATTCAATAGCCGTTGATCTCAGTGCCACCGAACCCTCTCCTTGATCCAATGGCCCAGACTGCACCAAACCCCGTCAGCAACCACTCCAAGACCTCACGATTGTTTATTTAATTTAATCCAAGATTCACCAACTCCCCTTTGTTACGTAAGCACCCACCAAAGGTCCAAAGGCCACCAACCAGACAGAGAAAAATGTTTTTGCCATTGGAAAGCACAATTTTCAGATCTTGATCATGTTATTCTTGGAATATTGAATTTATGCCTTTTATTTTCATTTAAAGAAAAATACCATGTGAAAAATAGTTTATATGAACATCAAGAATTAAAATTTTATGATTAAAAGATACTAATTAAAGTTTGGTATCAATCTATGTGTATGAATTATATTTTATTCAATTAGCTTCAAAATTTTCATTTTACTGAAACGAGGATTTTGGGGAGTGTTTTGTGATGTTACCCCAGAACAATTTTATTTTGGAAAAATATAATCAAATATATACTTATTTTCTCCCAAGAACACTAAAATAATTTTTTTCAAAATACCATTTCATATCCTTCATTATTCCTAAAATTTTCTCATTTTCTAATATCATATATCATATGTATTTTATTATTATTCTTACAATAAAAAATTACTCAATTATATTTCACTCCAAAAACCCAATAAATAAGCATTGATTTGACTGCTACACTAAAAAAAAATTTCTTCCAAAACATAAATAATCATACCAAAACTTCTCAAAACAAATTTTTAACTATTTCCCTAAACATAAACAAAAATTCATTATATTTTCCAACACAAATTTCACATTTTTCAATCTCACCTTCAACATTCATTATCCCAAAATACATAATAAAATCACATAAAAAAACACAACCAAACATTGCCTTGAATTTCTTGAACATAATTCTTGTTTCCTTATTCTCTTGATGTGAGGTGAGAAATAAAGACAAGAAAAATATATGTAAGAGAATCTCCAAGAATGAATCTTTGAAACATCACAATTGTGAATTGTCTCAATCCAAGAAAGTGAAAATTTTATTTTTGAGGCTCTATTTTCATTGTAAAACAAAAAGTGTTTTTTTTTCTTGCAAAATTAAATAAATTTGATCCATTGAATTTCAATCCCTTCCCATTCATTCCCTTCCATACATTCTCAAATTGTCCTTTTTTTTTTTTTTTTGGCATTTAACCAGCAAATGTTTTTTTTCCCTTATTACAAAAAAGATATGATTTTTACAAAAAAACAAAAAACAAAAAACATGGGCTTGAATAACATCAAGATTTGCACGTGGCCCCAAAATCCATGTCCTTTTCGGCTTTTCCTCAAGTGGATGTTCACCCACCCCCAAATTCTGAAATTTAATTATTATAAATAAAAAAAATCCCATAAATATTAATCTGAATCTAAAAGAAAATTATTAATTTTATATATACACTAACAGTTATTGCACGTAATTTTTATCTGCATAAAATTACTTATTGAATTATTTAAAATTAATTCATAAAATCATTTAAATTATGAATAAAGTTAAAATTGTGTTAAATGTGTTGATATGATAAATAAAATAATGAAAAATGAAAATTTGACAATACAAATTTATGGGATTATAAATTATGTGAAAAGTACAATTGTTATCTTATTGAACCACCACTTAAAGGAGAAATTTGAAATATTAATAAATTTGCTATCCAAACTATCTTTTTGTACTGAATTCTTCATTTTATCCTTCAAACTGCATTGTCTATTGTAATTGTTGGAATAATTAAAGGGTAAATTATGTAAAAAATCATAAATAACTTATATTTTATACACAAAACAATCTTTCTTTTTATAATAATAATATAATATAAATATATATGTATATGTAAAGCCAGTGCGACCTCAACCACCACCAACTTTCTAAAATCATGGTACAATAAAATTGAACTTACTATTTTTCCATACAAAAAGAGAGAGAGCAGCAATAGTTTAGAGCAAAAACTACACAAAGCAACAAGCTTTGTTCATTTCTTGAATTCTTTCTCTCTTTTTTTTCCCCTTAATCCCTTTCTGGGGTGTCCCCATTTCCTATTCTTCAGACAAAATTTGCATTGAAAAAAAAACAAAAAGAAATGGAGCGTGCCCGAAAATTAGCCAACAGGGCTATTCTAAGACGCCTGGTTTCAGAATCCAAGCAGCAGCTATCGTTGTACGAATCCTCGAGGTACGTCTCCTCGTTATCCCCGAGTGTGGTTCAAGGTGGCAGCAATGTTTTTAAGGCTCATAGTTTTAATTCAAGAAGTTTGGTACAATTTGTGGGCTCTCGATCCATTTCTGTCGAGGCCCTTAAACCGAGTGACACTTTTTCCCGCCGCCATAACTCAGCCACACCGGAGGAGCAATCCAAAATGGCTGAGTTTGTGGGGTTTAATAGTCTTGATTCACTCATTGATGCCACCGTGCCTAAAGCTATTCGTATTGATAAGATGGAGTTGCCTATATTTGATGAGGGGTTGACAGAGGCACAAATGTTTGCGCATATGAGAGATTTGGCATCCAAGAACAAGGTTTTCAAGTCATATATTGGAATGGGATATTATAATACATTTGTCCCACCTGTAATCTTGAGGAATATTATGGAAAATCCGGGGTGGTATACTCAGTATACTCCTTATCAGGCTGAGATTTCACAAGGGAGGCTCGAGTCCTTGTTGAATTTTCAGACAATGATCACAGATCTTACAGGTTTGCCTATGTCGAATGCTTCGTTGCTCGATGAAGGGACTGCGGCTGCTGAGGCTATGGCTATGTGTAATAATATTCAGAAGGGGAAGAAGAAGACTTTTGTTGTTGCTAGTAATTGTCATCCGCAGACGATCGATGTTTGTCGGACGAGAGCTGATGGATTTGATCTTAAGATTGTTGTTTCTGATGTTAAGGAGATCAATTATAAGTCTGGGGATGTTTGTGGGGTGCTGGTTCAGTATCCAGGGACTGAGGGTGAAATTTTGGATTATGGGGATTTTGTTAAGAATGCTCATGCTAACGGGGTGAAGGTTGTGATGGCCACTGATTTGTTGGCTTTGACAATGTTGAAGCCTCCTGGTGAGTTGGGAGCCGATATTGTGGTCGGCTCTGCTCAGAGATTTGGTGTTCCTGTGGGCTATGGAGGTCCTCATGCTGCCTTCTTGGCCACATCCCAAGAATACAAGAGGATGATGCCTGGAAGAATTATCGGTGTTAGTGTTGATTCAGCTGGAAAGCCTGCTCTTCGTATGGCGATGCAGACAAGGGAGCAACATATTCGTCGGGACAAGGCTACAAGCAACATTTGCACAGCTCAGGTAAGTTAACTTCCTATTTCATTAATATTTGTTTTGTTAAATTACAAGATTTTCTTTGGAATTCATGTGTTCTCTTGCTGATTCCCGAACTCATATAAGGCTGTATTGGCTGTATTGGTCCACTTTTACTTTCTTCAACTGTGCGTCAGTTGCTTTGGAATGTAACTACGGATGACAACTAATCAAAATAGAAATCATATGCTCCTGTTGTTAGGTTATTTTGAGTATGCTACTAATTTGTTGCAACCTTAAGTATTTATCTTGCTTGATGAAGGAAATGCAGATTTTTCTCAACAAATTATCATGTTCCCTCATGTAGGCATTGCTTGCCAACATGGCTGCCATGTATGCTGTTTATCATGGACCGGAAGGCCTTAAAACCATTGCCCAGAGGGTTCATGGTCTAGCCGGAACCTTTGCTGCTGGATTGAAAAAGCTTGGGACTGTAGAAGTTCAGGGCCTTCCCTTCTTTGACACTGTGAAGGTCAAATGTGCAGATGCAAAGGCCATTGCTGATGCTGCTTACAAAAGTGAAATAAATTTTCGGATTGTGGACAAGAATACTGTAAGCATAAATCTATGTATAACTCGATTTTAAATGTGAACAACTTGGAAATAACCATACCCTTTGTCCTCTCAGATAACTGTTTCATTTGATGAAACAACCACATTAGAAGATGTGGACAAGCTGTTTGAAGTCTTTGCAGGCGGGAAGCCGGTAAGTACGAGTATTTCTTTAAAGACGTTTCAGTAAATTTCAGTTGTGTACATGTTATGACGTCAATATTACGTTTATCAGGTGACATTCACTGCTACCTCTCTTGCACCAGAGGTTCAAAATTTGATTCCTTCAGGGCTTGTTAGGGAGAGCCCGTTTCTAACTCACTCGATATTCAACTCGTATGAACATTTTATAAGTTGGTCATTTGAATTATAACCTTTAAGGTGAAATATAACTGATTAATTTTATAGGTACCACACTGAGCATGAGCTTCTTCGATACATCCATAGGCTTCAAGCAAAAGATCTTTCTTTGTGCCACAGCATGATTCCCTTGGGATCTTGTACAATGAAATTGAACGCAACAACAGAGATGATGCCAGTCACATGGCCTGCCTTTGCAAACCTTCATCCTTTTGCCCCCATCAAACAGGCTGCCGGTTACCAGGTTAACAGAAAATGGAACTCAGCTCTATAAGTTCCTCTCTCTTTTTTTAACCTTTTATGGATTTCATTATCAAACCATGATATTCTTCTTGCAGGAAATGTTCAAGAACCTCGGTGAAATGCTGTGCACGATTACTGGCTTTGATTCTTTCTCTCTGCAGCCCAATGCTGGTGCTGCTGGAGAATATGCAGGGCTGATGGTTATTCGAGCATATCACATGGTAAATACTGTGAATTTTATGAGAAATTTGAAACATAATATGTCTCACCTTTTGTCAATTTAGCTATCATCGCCTTTGATTTCGACTTAAACTCTAATGTAGTCAAGAGGAGATCACCACCGCAACGTATGCATCATTCCAGTCTCGGCACATGGAACAAACCCTGCAAGTGCGGCTATGTGTGGAATGAAAATTGTTGCAGTTGGAACAGATTCCAAGGGAAACATCAACATTGAAGAGTTACGTAAGGCTGCGGAAGGTAATAAGGAGAACCTAGCCGCTCTAATGGTATGGATAGCTATGTTTATTTTTCTCTGAATATATACTGTTTGTTTTTTGTATTTTGCGTTAATAAGTTTTCCATCCAAATCCAGGTTACATATCCTTCAACTCATGGAGTTTATGAAGAAGGAATCGACGAGATATGCAAAATAATTCACGACAATGGTGGGCAAGTCTACATGGATGGAGCTAACATGAATGCTCAGGTACAATAAATCTTGCGTTCTGCTGCTCTGAAGCAACTTGGTAGCCGGTAAATTATTACTACATGATAACAATTCTTTTGTGCATGGAGGTTGGTCTGACGAGCCCCGGCTTTATTGGTGCTGATGTTTGCCATCTCAATCTCCATAAAACATTCTGCATTCCTCACGGTGGAGGTGGACCTGGGATGGGGCCGATTGGGGTGAAGAAACACCTAGCACCATTTCTACCATCACATCCTGTGGTACGTATGAATCCATTATCTATCAACCAATATTGGACGATGTATTATTCCATCTTTTCTACGCCAAATGCAACGAAACAGAAGAAGAAGCTGCTGGTAGTTGACACAAATGGTTTTTATTGATATTGTAGGTACCGACTGGAGGCATACCAGCCCCGGCTCAATCTCAACCCCTTGGTACTATTTCTGCTGCACCTTGGGGGTCGGCGCTCATTTTGCCAATATCATACACCTATATTTCCATGATGGGTTCAAAGGGTTTAACTGATGCATCAAAGATAGCCATCTTGAACGCGAACTACATGGCGAAGCGCTTGGAGGTATCCACTTCCATCTACATTTGTTAAAATTTGTATACCTGTTTTCTTATTTCATATCTCAACATTGATCCTTTATCCTTTTGATGAACAGAATTACTACCCCATTCTTTTCCGAGGAGTTAATGGGACAGTTGCCCACGAGTTCATTGTAGATTTGAGAGGCTTTAAGGTGATTCTACCTTAACATCATTTACACACAGCTTCCCCTTTAGTTTCCAAGAATTACATCATTTTCTTACTGCAAGTGGTGGTTTGCTGTAGAATACTGCTGGAATTGAGCCTGAGGATGTTGCAAAGCGCCTCATGGACTATGGATTTCATGGACCAACTATGTCATGGCCGGTTCCTGGTACACTCATGATTGAACCAACTGAAAGTGAAAGCAAGGTTAGTACAGCAGAAGAAAAATTTACAGGATCATATTCATGCTGCAAATATACACAAGTAGATCATATCTTTTTGCTTCATTTTGTTTGCAGGCCGAGCTAGACAGGTTCTGTGATGCTCTCATCTCTATTAGAGAAGAAATTTCATTAATCGAGAAAGGAAAAGCCGACATTCACAACAATGTTCTCAAGGTATTAGAATTGGTCCCCTTTCTATAATTTCATTATATCAATGAAATTTTCATCTTTTCTTTGGCAAAACCATGACAAAGTTGATTAACCAAACATGATATTCAGGGGGCTCCTCATCCACCATCGGTGCTCATGGCCGATGTTTGGACAAAACCATATTCAAGGGAATATGCAGCCTACCCTGCTCCATGGCTCAAGACAGCCAAGTTCTGGCCAACCACAGGTGCATATATTGAACTTTCATAACTTATATATCTTTTCTTATCTGTTTGCTTCTGTTTTGAATTACAACCATGTTTTTGCAATCTCAGGACGTGTTGACAATGTGTATGGTGATCGCAACCTCATCTGCACCCTCCTTCCGGTGTCACAGATGGCCGAAGAAGCAGCTGCAGCTACTGCTTAAGATTATATGGCAGGCTTTCCTAAACAGATGCCGACTGTGATGCCTCCTTTTCATCATCATTTGTTGTACATAACAAATTAATTGTTAATGTGCTTACTTTATACATGTTTTTCTTGATATTCTTACCCATTCAAAATCTCAGTGATAACAATTGTTGCTGATTGCAACTTTTCCTTCTTGTGGTGACCACCACCTCTCTTTCATGTCCTAATTTTCACAATATGTTAGTTTTTGGTTAGTTACAGCCTTGACAAGTTTTTGGGGAGAAGTCAATACAATTCAATTATTTGTAGGACTATTCACTTGGTGACAGATATTTCTAGAATACTTTTAACACAGGATTTAACATAGTACCTTTACCATATCATCTAACAAACATAAGACTATCAACTTTGAAAGAATTTTTTATATTGGCATAAGTTTTACACATATAGTGTGGGGTTAGAGATTTGAGTTTATTAGATTTTTGATATGCGCGTGTATAAATAACAAAAGACTTTAAATAAATTTTTTATCGATCACTTTTAGATATGAATGTATTTAGTGTAGAACGAAAGAAGACTAGTCATTTCGAGGTGTTGCTCTTCCCATGCACATTTGGTTGGATTTTTTTTCCGTAAAAATTTGTATAAGAACTCGGAGGTTCCCTTGGAGTTTGAACGCTTGAACTAGTAGTTCCTCTAATATATGATTCATCTATATTTGTACGCTCCTAGTTGAAGCTGACCCACCACCCATATGGAGCTCGAGTAGAGCCTCCTTAAACAATCTTCAACATCGCACCCCTTCTCCAAGACGACATATGGGTTCAGACAACTAAATTGTGTCACAATTTCAACCCGGTTAAAAAGAAAATAGCTTATTAACTATCTCAATTCCTTAACGTCTTTCGATGCGGTACAACTAAGTATCATCATAGTCATCCAGCCGAAGGACTTGAAAAGATACACATAGCCATCCTAAAAACAACGCAAAACATATGATAATGTCCAAGTTTGTTGCCAACATGGAGCCCTAGTAATTTGAAGCTCCGAGGTATTGTTCCGCCAATATGCAAAGAGGGAGAAATTACAAAATATCTTGGAATAGAAATATTCACACTCAGGTCCTTGTTTTCCCCTTTTCCACTTCAATCATGCACCACTTAATGACTTTCCTCATACTGCATAATTTATGAATCTGTTTAACGAAGATCAACCGACAGTACCTATATTTTATAGGACAATTAGTGCATCATTACCATTAATGTATTGGCGGCTAATCTTGATTCTTTTGCCCATATTTCTTTAAGGTTTCTGCAGTTTTAAAAATTAAGTTCTTATCCTTTCTTGCAACCAACACTTTCTTTTCTTGTCCCAAACAGGCTGTCCATCGTCAGATTTTACTTTTAATACTAATTCTCACTGATGTAAACACATGACAAAAATGCTAACATTACAAAACCCCACTTGTCGTCTGTACATATACTATGTATGTATGTACGTAGGTATACGCTGAATGTGTGTATATAAGTGTGCCTGCACGAATCTAGCACAACTCCTCATGGCTTCTTCTTTCTCCTGGAAATACGATCCTGTGTATGTGTTCAAAATCCAGCGAGAACAGTGCCCATGTCCAGCTCGGGCCACTAACCAAAGTCGTGTGAGGAGAAATGCGAGGATGAAGTCGCCATCATCATTACAGTTGGTAATGTCTCTAGTGGAAGACGAGAGGCTGATGAGTGCAAATAAAAATGGGTCCAAGATCAGTAGTTCAGTGATCACTGTGAATGTGGATCTGGGCACCCGGAGCTACCCCGTTTACATCGGGTCTGGACTTTTGAATCAGCCCGAACTTCTGTCGAGGTACATGGATGAATCAGTTTAGATCCTTTATTTCATTTCGTATTTCATCACTTATTCTATTCTATGGATATGTAATATGTATATTGAATATTTCCTTATAAAAATAATCGATTAAAAATCAGATACATTTGACATGTATACAATAAGTTAGAATACGAGATGACATAAAAAAAAATAAACAATCCAATGTGTAAATCAAAAAATCTACTTTTAGGATCTTCCAAATAGAGGTGCAAACGGGTCGAGCCGCACGAGCAAAGTTCGAGTCGAGTTGAATCGAACTCAAGCTCAAGCTCTAATTCGAGCATATCTCGAGCTGTTGTATCTAGGTTCGAGGCTCGCGAACTAGTATATAATTAAATTTTATTTTTTATTTCATTAATAAATATATATATATTATATTACTATTTTTTTTTTATTTTGAGTTCGAGCTCGAACCTACAGTTTTTTACAATTCATTTATTGATTCGAGCCTTATTGAACTGAGCCGAGCCGAGCTCAAACTTAAAATTTTATGCTCGTCGAACTCAAGCTCGAAAATTTTCCCAAACTTAGTTCGGCTCGACTCGATTGCATCCCTACTTCCAAATAATTGTTCTTTAAGCAAACAACTTTCTCATAGTCCATCATTGGATTAATTAAAGAGGTGATTATATCAACATATCATAAAAATAATCTGAACTAAGCGTAGGATTCATTAATTCACACTTGAAATAAATATAATATAGCATTATTTCTCACAATTTAATTCCACATAAAATTCCCAGGCATATTCATGGCAAACAAGCCCTAGTGGTGACCAACTCCAAGATTGCACCTATGTTTCTGGATAAGGCTGTTGTTGCTTTAAAACAAGGAAACCCTGAAATCACTTTGGAAAATGCGATTTTACCAGATGGTGAACAATTCAAAAACATGGTAAGTAAATCCATTTATACCATTAGAAATTATTTTTTTCTATTTTGCTGTAAATTTGAGGGTTAATTTGGTTTGCAATTGGCATGAAAAGATGTGATATTTTATTAGCCTTATCATTTGTTTGAATTGAATTATAAAAAATACGTAAATTTGCAGTTATACAATTTGTCTGTTCTTATAACGTAAACTGTGGAGTAAATAAATCGGTCAGATCCCTTGGAGATTATTTATCCATTGCCTTGATTCTTATTTTCAATTTAATTGCCTTGGTCCTTGTGTATATATATAAATAATTATACTAATCAAATTATATCATAATGATTAAAAAAAATCACATGTATTATCACATGATAAACAATCATGTAGTAACTTAAAAATCCAATCAAACTAGGTCTTTACAATTAATATTTTTTCGATGAGATAAAGCAATTCAGATCCTCCATTTTAGTTAATTATGTTCTATTTCATTTCATGGATATATGACATACGTGTATTAAATATTTTTTTATAAAATAATTAATTGAAAATCAAATATACTTCATATATATATATATACGGCAAATGAAAATAAAAAATAAAATAAAGAATTCAAACTAGAGATAAAAGAGGCGAGCATGGCTATGTTTGGTTACATTTGGACCAAATTTATATCGTTCACTATCTCCAAAACTTCTCCATTTTTCAATATATACACAGATATTATATATATATCATACATATTTTATTATTATTATAACAATAAACAAATCACTCAATTTTATTTTCATCCCAAAAATCCAACAAAAAAATATTAATTTGATCGCTACAGTAAAAATTATCTCCCCCTCAAAACATAAAGAAACATTAATCACATTCCCCATTTTCACTCCCAAAATTCATTCTCCCAAAACGCGTAATATAATACATACAATTTATAACCAAACATTATCTATATAAAAGTTCTTTTTCTGTCATGCATGCATGGGCTACATATGTAGGAGTCTGTGATGAAAGTGTTTGATGCGGCAATCGAGGGGAGGATGGACCGCCGCTGTACGTTTGTGGCGGTCGGCGGCGGAGTCGTCGGCGACATTTGTGGATTCGCCGCCGCATCTTATCTCCGAGGAGTTAATTTTATTCAGATCCCAACTACTTTCATGTCACAGGTTAATTTCTTGCAGAACCTCTTTTTTAAGAATTTTTTCTTTTTTTTCCCTCTTGAGTCTTGTTTGTTTATTTTAGTCAAGGATTAAGAGAGTGTTTGGGTGAGCTTATAAGCTCTTCAAAATATCTTATAAGATATTTAAGAATTTTAAAAATATGAAAAAGTGTTCGACATTTTTTTTTTTAAAAAGTACGAAATGTTTAACTTATTTTGAAAATTTTAACAAGTTAGCTTAATTTTAATTAGATTAATTACAAAAATATCATTGTTAATATCTTATAAGTTCCAAAATATTATTTTATGCAAACACTTTAAGAACTTATTTTAAAAAAAAAATTTAGGAAATATATACACATTCTCTAATACATACATACATATATTATATATATACATTATATATATTTTAATATTAGAATAATCATTCAATTCTATTTTCACCCTAAAAATCCAACAAAAAAGTATTGATTTAACTGCTACAGTAAAAAATATCTCCTCCAAAACATAAACAAACATACCAAAAAATAACTTTCATATTCTTCAATAATTCATTCTCTCAAAACACATAATAAAATCAAACAAAAGACATAACCAAACATTATCTTAACATCTTATAAGTTCCAAAAATATTTTATAAATTGTAGAAACTTATAAGATCATTTAAATAAAATTAGACAAACACCCTCTAATTTATCTTAGATCTTCTTTCAGGTGGATTCATCAGTGGGGGGAAAAACAGGAATAAACTACCGTGTTGGTAAAAATATGATTGGTGCGATCTACCAACCCAAGTGTGTGCTGGTAGACACGGACACTTTAAGTTGCCTGCCAAACAGGGAATTAGCATCTGGGATTGCTGAGGCCATCAAGTGTGGGTTGGTTAGAGATGGCAAATTCTTTGAGTGGCTAGAGAACAACATGCACTCTTTGCTAGCAAGGTATAAAAAAAGGCTTCAATTTTATTTTTTTATTTTTTTTATTTTTTGAAGTATATTATGATTTATGCTTTTAGTGATTTTGATATTAAAGACTAGTTTGATTAGAATAATAATACGGGATACAGTATTTTTATCTTACCTTATCATTCATTTGGCTGAAGTGATAATTAACATACAAATTCGCATGAATACTAAAAGTTCATGTTTATATGTGTAATTCCCATGATAAATTAACATGTCACCTCTAATGGGTTTTTTATCATGCTAGTCAAATTATACCATAATAATAAAAAATCATACAAATTATCACATGATAAATAATCATGAGATAGTTTAAAATTCCAACCAAATCAGCACTACATGTTCTCAAAACATGTGCTATTTGATCTGGTCAATTCAATAATAAGCTCTGTTGGCATTCCATTCTTATTCTTTAAGGACTTATTCAAAAGAAAATCAATACTATTAATTTTTTTCACAAAAAAATTATAATTAAGTACTTGTGGGATTTCTTTCTTGATATATAATGTGAACTTAGAAGATCCAACTCACTTTTTTTTTATTATAAATTTTATCCAATCTATTCGAGTAGACTTTGTTTACAGATATAGAAATTTATCGTCAAACTATATATTTATCCTAAATCAAAAGAAATTTATACATATATAGATAGTTCTAAAGAATAGCTAAATATGTTTCAGGTTATGGCTGCTGTAATGTCTCACCGCTTAGGATGGATCGATGATTCTATAGCGAAACGGGTGAAGAATATCTTACGACGAGCAAAATTACCAATCACACCTCCACCAATCATGACCCTTCAAATGTTCAAGTCTGGCATGGCGGTAAATATTTGATTAAAAATAAAAGAATCCAATTATTTTCTTACATTCTAACAGGGTGTTTGGTTTCATTTCCAAACCCTCTTTTCATTTTCATGTGAAAATAAAAATTGGAAACAGACACTTTCTGATAATTTTTTTTAGAAAAAGTACGCATTTTCTTTCCAAAATTCATTTCTAAATATACCCTATTATTCTATTACACATCAATCAAATTCAGATTTGATTTGACATAAAGTTATCCATTATTATTTTTAAATTAATAAAATATATATATTTTAAAAAACAAATCTTTTTAAACATAAAAAATATAAATTAATATGCTTTTCAATCATACAACCTATTATAATCATTACTTCCCAATATTTCATCTAGATATATTTTAATTTTTATTTTAATTTTTATTTCATAATTAACTTTTTAATTTTTAGAAATAAATAGAAATGAAAATGGTCTTTGGAAATAAAACCAAACGGGTTGTAAGTCTTACAAAGTTGTTTGTCCAAACAGGTTGATAAAAAAGTGGCGGATGGGCTACTAAGGCTTGTGCTCCTAAAAGGACCTGTGGGCAGCTGTGTTTTCACTGGCTCTTTTGATAAAGAAGCTCTTGATGATACATTGCTTGTATTTTCGAAGTTGTAGACTTTGAAAATGGTTATTATAATCTTTATCTAAATCTTGCTCTTTTTTTTTTTTCCCCTATATTCCCTTTTTTATATAATTTTCTGTTCTTGTAAAATGTGTTTCTTGATTTTCCTTCTTTGTGTATTTGTATATGAGTGGGAATATATTTTGATCCCTATAAGGGCATGTTTACATTTGTTGATGGACCAAAATAACACTCCACATCCGCATAATCTGCCTAGCCCGCTACTGTATACACTACATTTTTTATATATAGGGCCTGTTTGATACCCCAAATTAGGGGCAATTAGGGGCATAATATGGGCTAATTGAGCGTTTGATATGTGAGACAAAAAATGAGGGCCAGCCCGCATAATCTACCTAGCCCGCTACTGTATACACTGCTAACCATGAGGCAAGTAGCGTATTTACAGCAAAGCCCTTCAGATTGGTCTATCATATTTCCATTTTGCCCATTTTTTTAATCCTTCCCCAACAACCCAATTTTTTGTCTTTACCATTTTGTAAAGGGCAAAATAGTAAATACCAGAACTGTAGGTTGTATCGAACACATGATATCAATTATATGAAATTCATGTAGTAGATAATGTGTATTACAATTTTTACTATCAAACGTTACATTAAATTATCTAATTTCTCCTTATCTTCACTATTACAATAGCCCATATATAAACTAAATTCCATATCAAACATGCCTATAAGCAAATGATGTCCAATCCAAAGTGTGAAGTCTGCCACTGTTAACAAATTCCATTCTAAAATTCAGCAAAATTTATGGGCGGGATGAGGATTTTTAATTACAATTATAACTTTACTAATGGAAGATTCAACAGGACAATTGTGATTTCGAATTGGTAGCTTTTTCATCTAATGGATATTTTGATCATTTTCTGGCCATCCCATTAATCTCGTCCACATATAAACATTGGAGTAAAACATCATTTTTCATCCTTCACTTCATTTTGGGAAAAAAATAAATAAATAAATAAAAGAAAGAAAGTAGTAATAGCGATCTTGCCTCCTCCCTCTACGCCATGTTCAACCTCGAACATATCAGACATCTGAACAACCTGCGCAAGTACGGGTCCCATCAGCATAGCACTATCAAGTGACGAGTAAAATTCACAGAAACTAGTATTGGTCCACACCTAAATCGAAGAACACATAATTAGCAAATATTTATGACAAATGCATAGAGAAAATTTAAATTTAGGACTCAACATACCAAACCACATGGGAGTGAGCTAATCCAAGTCCTTATTATCATCATAATTTTCATCCTATTATTCTACATTCTATCTGAAAAAATAAATTGACCCTTAGTACAAAATTTACTTACAACAACATTTTATTCAAGTGGGTTTTGAAGGAAAGTGCAATGAAAAATATTTATGAAATAAATGATTTGAAATTTATTTAAAATGCATACTTTTCTTTCCCTTTTTTGGGCAAAAAATGTGATAGAATTTAGCCTTTTAATACATTTTTTCATTATTCTTTAAATAGGAACTGATCTTGAGAAAGTGGTAGCCCAATAAATAAACAATTTCTATATATAGCCCAGTTGGAAAAAATAAAAATAAAAAATAAATAAATAATTTGCTCAAACCTTTTCACCAATTTCGAACCTTCTTTGGCCACATTTGAAATTTTGAACAAATTTTTTCTCCTAGGTAGAAAGTAGCCACACATCATTAAAAGTTTGGGCCCAGTCTGGTAAGAGAGAGACTGTTTGTGGAGTTTCAGGTGCATGCACCTTTCCTCTTTCATGTCTTTTTCCATTCAGATGAAGGTTCCAAATTCCAATGTTTTTATCTTTTTTTAAATTTTTCAAAAGAACAACACAAGAAACAACAGTAACAAAATAAAAAAATCAACCTTTTTTCTTTCCTTGTCAAGCCTGAGGGTACCAATATAATCAGATACCATTTGATCGTTCCTTTCCCATTTCCACAATATGGGTTGTCAAGTTTCCACAAGATTATGGAGGTATATCAACTACTGCAGCATAATTTTTCTTTTCTTTTTCTTATTGAGTCTATTACTTGAATTGCTTATTTTACTTCAGTTCTTGATCTTCGTTCTTCAATGCAGTTTTCTTTAGTGCAGTTTGAGTTTTCTGTGTGTTTCTTTTTATGGGTTTAGAGCCTTGTTTGCTGATTTTTTTTTTTTTTTTATCGCTTTGGGAGCTGAAAGTTGAGTGGGTTTTTTGTGTTAGTGTTAATGAAATGTTTATGGTTTTCATTTTTATTGGTTTTCTGGGTTTAAACTTCTAAGCATTTTACATTAGCATAATTCTCTGTGATCCTAATCCAGATGGGCCTTGTTTCTGGAAAAAGATAAGATAGAATAATAGCTTTGAGATGTAAAATTTCTGCTATTGTAATCAGCAGGGTCTTTATCCTAGAAAGTATTAAGATCACATTAAATAACTTTCTTCCTCATAAAAAGGAAGACCTTTGGACTTTCTAATTCAATGTTATGTATGCATGCTGAAGCAATTGGAATAAGTACTCTGTGGGATGACCTTTTGCTGTTGGTATCTAGGCCACAGGTGCAGCAACACAATGTTAGAGATGTAAGGTTAATCCTTTGGAAGCATGTAAATTAGCTTACGGTTTATGTGTGGTTCTTCTTTGAAGATATATTGTATGCGATCTAAGAAAGTTGCTTATGTTGGAAGGTTAGTGAGCTTAGTAGAACTGGAAGCGTATGGATGTTTTGTGTGTAAAAGATGTATAGTCCTGCTGATCCAATGCCACTTGATAGCATATATTTGTTGAATGATGGCTTTCAGAGCAAATGAGGTGTGTCTAGAGACATTACAGTATTTTTCATTTCTTCTGGGTAATAAGGAATGACAAACGCGAGATGAATTTTCAATGCATGCAATATTCTTGTATTTACCTGGAACTTCAATCATGGTATTTGTTTGACTACTATGTTAGAGAAAAAGGTTATATTCTCCATCCGTATTTTGATGGATCAGGACACATATGGGGATGTACAGTTATTGTGAATGTTCCACTAGCGATATGTGATTCTTGTGCTTCATTTGACTCTGCAATCGTATGTATGCCTACCTAGTTTATCCAGATTTGCCTTTCTTTCACCTCATAATGGTATCTTATGTCACCTTTTCTCTTGTTCTCTCTTCATTTCCAAATTCTAAGTATTCTTCCTTACAACAATGTAGATCTTTCATTTCGGCGGCAACAGAACTGATGTGCTTATATTAGTTCCTAATATTAACACTACACTGGACAATGTTGTCTGATGAGCAAATAATCAGGATTGCGAGATCGTATTTAGCCATATGCAATCGAGAAAACTTTCTCTGATGGAGTGTGAACTTGTGAACATAGCTGAAAGCAAAAGCTTGGAGGGAAGTATTCTGCATGAACTCTGGCCGCTAGATGAGGTGGACCCACGAAAGGCTAAATTCCCATGCTGTGTAGTGTGGGCACCTTTGCCTGTGGTCTCATGGTTGGCACCTTTCATAGGGCAGGTTGGCATATGCAGGGAGGGTGGTGTGATTCTAGATTTCTCCGGCTCCAACATCATTAAAGTGGATGATTTTACGTTTGGTCCCGTTGCAAAATACCTTCAGTTAGATAGAAAGCAGGTATTTCTTCTCCCCTCGCTCTCTTTATCTTCCTATTTGTTCTCGTGTTTGGCATGTGTGTAATGTTCATATGCTCTATGCGCATGAGTCGAGGGAGGTTAGGTATGCACTTGGTAACCTAATTTGCGCGTGCTTGCATGGGATCCTTCAAAAGAACTCAACTATGTGAGTAGATCAAAAGAACATATGGCCACTCTATATCCCTTAAAGTATGGTATTATCTCATTTTCTATTTTCGATGGTCCGATTATTCCTTTTGTAGTAAAACATATGAGGGTTAGATACAATTACCTTTGATATCCTCTCGAAACTATTTAGTTAAGATTTGCTGTGTATGTTGAATAATTTCAGTTTAGATCCTTTATTTCAAAACCATGTTTCATTTGTCTATTTCATTTCATCGAATGTTTGTCAAGTGCATCTGATCCATAATCAATTTCAATAGTTTGGCATATATTCAATAAAGTGGAACAAAAGATAAAGTATAAATTGGAATAGTGCATTCAAACTGCTTTGATCACTTTGGATCCTCTATTTCTAAATCATGTTTCATCAGGTATTCCTTATTTGTCAAGTATATCTGATTCACAATTAATTTTTTTATGAGAAAATATTCTGGCACATGGTGTGAACTATACAAGAAGCTGATATAGCTTACATGGTGTGATTTTAATATGCCAGTGCTGTTTCCCTCCAACCCTTGCTGGGCATACATGCAAGCATCACTCTTTGCATGCTGACTATGGGACGGCGATTACTTGGGATGATGCAATACAGTCAAGTTCACGCCAATATGAGAACAAATCTTACAACCTCTTCACATGCAACTGCCACTCATTTGTTGCTAATTGCCTGAATCGGCTGTGCTACAAGGGATCGATGAATTGGAACATGGTCAATGTTGCTGCTCTTATACTATTCAAGGGGAAGTGGGTTGATGGTGTTTCTGTCTTAAGATCATTTATGCCTTTTGTCGTGGTTACCTGCTTCGGTGTTTTCATGGTTGGTTGGCCGTTTATAATTGGATTAATGTTGTTCTCGTTCTTCCTTATTGGATGGTTTATGTTGGGCACTTACTGCTTTAAAAACTTGTTAGGTTGCTAGATTTGGATCTTTATGTTTCATGGCAAATGAACTGTTCTTGATGAAAATGATCTTTGTAACATACAGACATCCAATGCTGGCAATTGTATAGTTTAAATTTGAGCAACATAGTTATTGCAGCCTCAACAAGAACGAATATTGACTGCAGCACAACTGAAAGATAGAAAAATGTAAAGGACTGCAGCTGGAACTTGTCATGTTTACAAGACACAAAGATGATATCATGAGACAAATGCAAACTCAACAGATCAATTCACATTACTGAACCCGCAACATAGCTGACTTAAAACTTCAGCAGTTTATATCAATAACATCAACTGTTGCAGGTTCTTGGAGGAAGGAGTACATTATTGTAATAGGAGTTCAAACTTATCAGAGCTGAATTTCTAACCAGGATTTGCAACCCCATTACCCATGTTAAAGTTAATTCATTATTTCAGTTGCATTAGCTGGGATAAAAATAGACCGTCTTCCCGAATAACTTCACCTCAAGCTCCATACTTTGGGGCTTTCCAAAGCTTGAATGCTACTTCATGTAAGAACCTCAAGCTCCATACTTTGGGGCCTTCCAAAGCTTGAATGCTACTTCATGTAAGAACCTATCGGCCGGTATAACAAGGTTTCCACCATTCTGCAGTATACCAGATTCAAATGTTAGTTCAAAGCTGAAAACAATCATATACACTTTTTACTAATTAAAGAACCAACAAAATGGGTATTAACATTGTTTCCTTAAACAAGCTTCCTAAAGATATTGGCCCAACAAAGAAACAAGAAGATGGGAGCTTCCCCATTTTAACAAAGCAGGTCTGATTATATAGCATTTTCAAATACCTAAGGCTTAAAGACTTGATTTGTTCAATGTTTTTTCAGAGATCAAATCATATTGTAAATACAATACTATCATACAGAAATTAACTATTGCGCACTAACAATACTTTAACTTATAATTTAGATCTAATTTATGAAAACATTAAAATAGCACAGAACTGTCATATTAGCTAATCAAGTCGAAGCTTACCTCGATAAAATCTGTAAAAGAAAATGATCCCACCATATCCTTACGAGTCACTGCATTCTGATACTGAGCAAGTAGCATTGGGCAGTGCTGCCTGAAAAAGATTTCATTAGATAGATCCATAAGCATAGATGGTACCATAAGACACTCACCAAGAACTCACCTAATATTTTCCCTTGGCTTTCCGCCTTTCATCATGTAACTTTGACGAGGAAAAAGCAGTGAAAGTTCACTATTATTCTTGAATTTAGCATCACAAACTGAGAATTCTTTATGGTCATCCTCTAGGGCAGCCCCATAGCTCAGCATAACAGACATGTGCAACCGATAACCAATATCACTTTCAGATTGTGCCATATGCAACAAATCTCCAACCAAATGGTTAATAAGTTCAATGCTTTTAAGATCATACATATTCTCACCGCCTCCAACATGGACAAACACTAAATCAAACTCGGTCGTGTCCAAAATCTTCCCTTCTTGAAATCCAAGCAATTTCAGCAATCCAGAGGCCAAAGATGGCAAGGAATGACACTTATCAGACAACTCGTTCCAGTGAAAAACAGTCAAGCCAATTTTACCTCCAAAAGATTTCAAACTTAGATTATCAGTTATAAGAGCTGCTTTCATTCCCATGAACCTGAAATTGAATTCAAAACGAGGCCAAGCCAACAGGTTACGTACTTTTATGCTCTGTTCACAGACGAGTTAAGCAGATATGACGAGAAAAAAATGTAACGAGATACCTCTCTGCTATAGTTGGCAATGCACACTTTTCTTGAGATTTATCCTCAACTAATTCTTCCACACCCTGAAGGGACATTAGGGAGCTGTTAGATTTTCAAGTTTTGATCCACAACATTATCAAAATGACAAGTAAAAGCTCAAATATTAAATGAATCAGAATGATTAATCAGTACCCAGTTGAGATACACTTCATTTGCATCAAGTAGCTCCGCAAACTCCCTAATTGTCCTACTTTCCTCATTTTCTGCAATCTAATTTCCAAGTAAATTTGAAGAAACGACAACGAAAAGACACTTTCCATACTAGGAATTAATACGAATAATAAAATAAAATAGATCCTAAAACTTCACAGAATTGTATCGTCTGAGATAATAATGAAAAAACGAGGCCCGCTTCATGCAGAAAACAGAAAAGAAAAAACCTTCACATTCGAATGGGTACATAGATACCTTACATGCAATTAATCAAGGAGAAATATTATTACCTGAAGGAGGGGAATGAGGGAGGGCCAAGAAACCACAGGAGGCCCGAGAAGCGAAGGAATGGAGGTGGGTTTGGGCCGGGTCGATGAATCGGGCCAAGCCTTCTCCGTACAATACCACCGCTCTGCTAGGCTTGTCTGCCATGGATGTATAGTGTAAGACAAAATTGCGAGATTAGACGCAAGGAAGATTTACCGAAGAAACACAGGTGAGGGACCGAAGGGCAGAACAGAACAACAGACAAAATCTGTGCTGTGGTAACGTAAGAGGGTGCGTAATTAGAATTCGTAGGAGAGCTGCACTTGTACGCAAGAAGGAATAAAATTATAATTCAATAATTTGTTTTATGATTATATTTTGTTTTTAGGTTAGTTACCACTCACCGGACAAAATGCATCACAACTTTTTATTATTATTATTTTTTGCTTTTTCTTTTTTTTTTTTTTGAGAAAAAGTAATGGATATTATTAAATAGAGTCAAGGACCAAAGCTTGGCCAACTACAAGAGACCGAGAACAACGATTTTGAGAAATAGAAAGAGTCATTCTAGCAAGAAAGTCACCACATCGAACATGTAAAAAAGAAACTGAGCCAATAAAGAAAAGTCTTCTCCTAGCATCAGAGATGAGATTATTATGATAAATTCATATTTTCAAACTGCAAAACACGAATCATAAATAAGCAATCACCCTCAATGAATACTTAAGGCCACCCATAAAAAGCACACAACTCACAAGCGAACTTGGCTGCTATGACTTCAATCACACAATGCATCACTAAAGTAGAAGAGTTATTTATTTGCTGGTCAATCTCCTATAAAAATGTGGATTTTTTTTTTATATATAATTATAAAAATGTGGAATTTGAAACTGTGAATAAGAGATAAGTAATGGGTTTACAATATATCTATATTATAATTAATCACTAATAAAACATTGAATTTGAGCTATAAATGAAGAAAACATTAACTAATCTCTAATCTTATGAGAATTATAGTTATTGATTAAACAAAGCCTATCTTTCTAAATGTTTTTGACCTATAGTTAAGTTCTACTCAATTGAATCAAATTTCACATAAGACAATGATTATGTCAGAATACCCAATGATCAATTGGTTCAATTGTATCATCTTTATATGTGTCATATTTAAAGTTCGAACATTGACAATTTTTTTATGAATGTGCATTTATAAATATTTAAAAAAAATACAATTATTGCAAGGTCAAAGTATATTTTATTAATTATGTCTAATTTATCTTTATATATTGATATATAATGTCATAGCGTATTTTTTTCATTGCAGTATTGCTAATTTTCAAAAGCAACACAACATAATAAATTTCACCATTACATATGTACACAAGCACTTGAACATATAAATCGGCACCTTTTCACATCTGCAACACCAAAAAATTTAGAA
The DNA here is from genome assembly GCA_018894105.1 of Jacaranda mimosifolia. Taxonomy (NCBI): domain Eukaryota; kingdom Viridiplantae; phylum Streptophyta; class Magnoliopsida; order Lamiales; family Bignoniaceae; genus Jacaranda; species Jacaranda mimosifolia. Next base: position 1,602,319 of record CM032127.1, read on the forward strand.
AGACAGCACAACTATAGCCATAGAAATAGAAATCAATACGCAAGCACAAATTGGATGCGCAGCAAGCTTGGACTCTACAAGAAACGCCCATTTCAAATGTGCTTGTAAAAAATGGGAAAATGTTGAATCGATTTTGTGGATTGAATATGATCTGATTTTGATTGAGCCCATGTGAAGGAGCCACCCTGTCCATCTCCAGCAATAATGAGAGAATCACAAGGAGCATCTGGGCTGTATCAGGAAAACCTGAGATGCCATCTTCACTAGTGAAAATCTGATCCAAGAAATGATTTGTGCATCTCAATCTTCGACCTCAGTGTTGAAAGCAAAACTGGGGAAAGCTGTAGTGATGTCCCTGGAAGAACATGAATACAAGCAGTATCAATGTTTAGGAAAGTCGAATAAAAAGCAACTGCAATGAAAAATTTCCTAAGTTATTCATGGAAAAAAATTGAGACTGGTTTAACAACCTCCGGGGGAATACATTTTCTTTTCAGATATAGGCCACTAAACAGGTACCGAAGAAATGAAACTGCCAATGGTGACAAAATTTCAATTAATTTTCAATTCACCATGGCCGCGCACAAATTTACCAACAATACATTATACACCATAAAAAGAGAGATCATGCACAAATCATTAACTGCAAAATTTCAATTGATTTCCAATTTACTTCAGCGCATGCACGTGTGGGGAAAATAAACACAAAAAGAGAGATTATACCCAAACATTAACTGCTATAGGAGAACAATGGGAGGAAAACTAGAACATGATAGAAGAAGAACAAGTTTCATACTTCAAGTAAGGTAAAGTCATGTTCCTTAAAAGTGATGGATGTCGAATGACAAAATCTTTCCACTCTTCTTTATTAATTTTACCATCCTTATCAGCATCAGCATCAGCAAATGTCTGTTGAAAAGATGAACAAGCACAGTGAACACATGCTTCATCCGTTAAGAGAGATATATTATGAGAAAGGACTATAAATTGGGATGAAATCTTACCTTATCAATTATTTGCTCCAGGAGTTCATCAGATAGCTCCATATCAGATTCTTTAAGTATTGCAATCACCATCTGCTTGACCTGAAGTAAGAAATTTATACATGATCTCATGACTGCATAAGATTTGTTTAATAAATGATTCAATATGGCAGAAAGATAGATGGTGCAACAAGGGAACTGCCCAGATTGCCTAACATAATTTATGAATTAAGTAAATCTTCTTTCAATAATTCTCCTCGGTTACATCTAACAGCTGCTCTTCTAGTTACAAGTCAAACATCTACCTGGACCACAAACTTGCAAATAGTTCCATATCCCTTATTTAAAATTCTAATTTGAGGACTAAGCATTATTATGAAAAGACCAAACCCAAATTGATACATTTCAAACATCTCATTCAAACTTGCACTGGATGAACTCAACACTTCACCAGAAATAAAAATAACTTCAAGTTTTACACCCCAATCAGAAACAGTGTTTCAAATTGAGATGGCACAAGAACGAATCAGGTGTCATGCTGAATATGGTTAATTGCTGAATATCGATGGAAAATGTAGCACTGATGCGGCAGCAATGAAGGAACTCAACACAGACAAAAGTGATAGATAAGATCGGTTATGGAGGGACCAACACAACAGTGAATATTACTATGACAAAAGGATGAAGCATTTTAGACAGATCAGGTCTGAGAATGTACACACCTTGGAGGTAGCTTAAGCATATATATATATATATGTATATATATCAGTTAAAAAGAATCTTGAGAAGAAAGGACTCCTAGAAAATTACACAGTCCATAAACATCAGTTTTTCTGTACACTTACGATTCAAACTAATCTTTGTTGCTTGCCCAAACCTAAGTCCCATTTTACAGAGTTAATTGGTATGAGACTAATACTTGCATGGCGACACACTTACTTCTTCTCGCTCTATGAACCCAGTTTGTCTCAGATCATAAAGCTTGAATGCAACTGCAAAATAAGGAATGCCATTGCAGCAACATTAGTACACAAATTGGACTTCAAATCTTTAAGCCATGATTTCCTGAAATCTAGTCATATATCAGTATCAAGGCTCATAAGAAAAAATGCAATATTTTAAATTACAACGAGTCCTAATAATCTCTTACAATCTATTTTCTCTTCCATAGGGGCATAAGGATGGAAGACATTAAGTGCGTGAATAAATTCTTCAAATTCAATGACGCCATTCCTTTTCTCATCAAAAAGATCAAAAACCTGCAACCAAAAGCAAGAATCATGCAGAAGACTAGGCTAATTAGCAATATTCATATGCACCCAACATGTATAATACATTACAAAAATAAATAATCTTTGTAAGTGAAGCACAAAAAGATAAATATACTACTGCCTACCAGCAGTTTCATTGAGAAACAATATAGATGAACTCAAAAGGTGTGTGTCTTAAATAACAAGAGATATTCAATTATTAGCTACAAGACATGATAATGTTGATTTTGTCAGTAAGTTTCCTACAATACACTGTCAGTTTATACTGAAATGAATTCAACTAAAGGCAGCAAATGTGCCAACAAGAGAGGCTATGGCACATTCTCTGAGATGATTTCTCGAGACATTCATGAAAGCAAGAGCAAGTGCCATGCAAGAGCTGCGTTTCAGATGAAATTTGAGGAAGCAAGCAGCTGGAAGCCACCAACAATATTACTAGCATTAACTAGTCCAATTGATTTATCTTTCCCATTTTCACAAATCCAAACAAAACAGTACAACCAATAGAATGTCAAAATCAAGATTGTGATTACCCGGTCCAAGAAAAGATTCTCACCACATGCAGTTCTAAGCAATGCCAGCTGAAGCTCTTCCTACATGTGAACAAAAAGTTAGAGAAAAGCATCCACATGATGATAATGTACAGTTAAGTGAAATTGTTCAACGAACAAATGAAAGAAATGTGAAAAAATAAGAAGGCATGCATCACCAGAACATTTGTTACAAAGACTAAAGAACGTTAAAAACTTGCTGAAAATTAGACAGTAGCACAAGATTTCCCAGAAATAATAATTAAACCAATAACATAAGCTTTATAACAACAAATAAGTAATGAAGTACAATGATTTAGCAGAAAAATAGATAATATTACTCCGGAATCATACCTTATGAATAAATCCATCATCAATAATTGAACTACTTAACTTCTTAAACAACTCATATAATGCCTCCACTTCATTCACAGTAACTGCAAAAATTAACCATAAAAAGTAGTATCCAATCTCAATAAGAAAGTTAACAAGCAAAAATTATAAAAATAAAACAGTAGAAGAAGAAGGAAAAAAAAGACATCATTAAAATTACTTTACATCGCGATTCGTTGGAAAGTCGAACAAACTCCTGGAATCCACAGCGCAATTTCTTGCTATGACTCAGCTTAAGGCAATCAAAGCAACCGGAAACCGCGAATATCAACGCCTCAACTATTGCTATAACCGGAATCACGGCCGCGCAGATTTTCTCAGCAAAACTCAAGGAGCTCGAGTCCTGCTTCTCACCAGAATAACTAATAACATCAACAACCAACAAGATTCAATCGATTCGACAACGCACATTGATATGAATGTACAAAATACATCAATATTGAAGAAAATCAAAAATTTACCGGCGAACTGTTGGTTGAATCCATTTCAAATCTGGTAGAAGCAAAATAAATTCACATTCTCTCGCTCTTTAGCACACACAAGCAGGATTACTTTCTCTTGAGCTCCTTAATCATTCGAGTAAATTATATTCGTAAATTTTTGGTCTATCTGCGCTACTATGTGTGAGCTGGAGATGACTAGAAGAGTCGTTGGGTAAATTTAAATGCATACGGTTTGGAACTGATGGGGGGAAATTTACAGGGGGCTCGGTTTTATTTCTAGTTACATTTTTTAACATTAAAAAGTTGGTTATGTAATGAAAATAAAAATTGTAATGTATTTGGATGAAATGTTAAAAAATAATAATTAGAATAATATAGAATTGAAAAGTGAGTTGATTTATATTTTCTTATATTTAAAAATATTTATTTTTTAATATATATGTATTTTATTAATTTTAAAATGATAGTTGATATTTTATGTCAAATTAAATTTGAATTTGATTGATATTATACTAGAATGATAAAGTAGATTTAAAAAGAATTTTGTGAAGAAAAAGTATATTTTTTCTAAAAAAAATTATGAGAAAGTGATAATTTTCAATTTTTATTCGTAAATGAAAATGAGAATGGATTTGGGAAACGAAAACAAATGGGCATTAGCTGTTTTTTACTAACAACTATGCATGATTGCACTTTCTTTTCTTTTTTTAATTAGATAAAAAGCAGAAGAGAGCGATCAGCGTAGCAACTCAACTTGATCGTATTCATAGAAATTCCCGTCATTATAAAATATTCAATTTGAGTCACAAGTACTATCCAAAGAATGACTCCATCACCACAATCCCACCCAATCGCTAGATATTTGAGGCCTGCATGATTGCACATTCAATATTGTTGATTTAGCCTCTTTTCAAAGTGCATGCCATGCATTATATTATGTGGAGTATATGATATTTATTTAAGGCGAAGTCAAATATTATGTTTTGAAACAATTAAATATATATCTAAATATCTATATAATAATATTAAAATTTGTCACATATTAAAAATATTAATTTTTTTGAGATAATTTATAAATATTTTTTTTTACTTCCATCCGACAATATCTACTTTTATAAAGACAAAATCTCCCACATTTTCGAATAGGATAATATCATTAAATTAATTTTCATGTCCATAGATGAATTTGAACACCATCGCATATCACAATTATAAAAACAATAGTCACGTGACTTTTCTCAAATCCTTCAGCTAGAAATTTCTAATAATATTGAATTTATCCTAATGGATGAGTAATTGAGAACTCTATGATACTTCTATAAGGATAAAACTCTCCACTTCCATCATTCGCTTGACAAGATAATATCTCACGAAATTGATTCTATTTGATAATGTATTTGGGATCATTTGTCCTTGGCATGCCCCCATCCCACACACTTCGGGCTTACGGGATGAGTTTGGTCAAAACCTATTAAAGCTCTCGACCAGTTGTTTGCTTTGATATGTCAATTAAGCGATCTATTGTTGTAGGTATAAACAGTGATTCCTATTCAATAATTACAATTTGATATATTATATGGAATGACTTACGCTTATGAAACATCGAGAAAACGAAGTAGAGTAAACAAGGCAACTTTGCTTCATAGTTTACACTCATAATTAATGACTTGGCACTTTTTTTTTTTTTCCTCAATTAAATTTATGTTTTCGGTTTTCATTGACAATATTTTCCAAAAGCATATTACCCTTGCAAAATAACACCAAACAATTCGTACAGCTACATTTTATAATTGGTATGCAGGTCCAGAAAAATTAATAGGAAAAATTTCTTTTTAAAAAAAAGGAGGGGGGAGGGGGGGTAAGATTGTCCTATCTAGGAGTCGAGCCGACTTAACTTGACTTAGTTCGATAAAGCTCAAATTGACAAATGAGTTATTAAAAACTTCGCCTTTGATTGCTTGTGGGAAGAAATCTCATTTCTCCGTTTGTGAGGCAAGAAAAAATTGAAAACATATGTTTGAAATTTGAATGCGGGTGATCTCATGTCTCATGGGATAAGTGGAAAATTTTGACTCAACCTCTATTCTCTTTCCTCCTGTGTGTCTATATCTAATGTCACCTGACTTCTCTTTCCCCACGCTGGCCCACTTTTCACTTCTATCTTCTTTGTCTGTCTTGCACACCTAATTCCTCTTTCCTTTTTGTTTGTTTGCCTTATTTTTTGATTGTTTGTTTTTTTTTTCTTTTCTTATTTTTTTATGCTTTTGTCAATATTAGTCTATTACTTTAAGTTTTTTCTTGGGGCATTTATTAAAAAGTACCAAATGCACTTTTTAATTTAGTGATCAGTTCCTACTTTATTTTTATTAAAACAAACTCCCTAGTTTTGTTAAATTTTTAGAGAGTACTCCCTACTCACTTGATTTGATAAAAATGCCCTTAAGTATCATATTTTTCATATATTTTTTCTCACTTCTTCTCCAATCGAATAAGCAAACAATAAACTCTATCATACACTCATTACCAGAAACAGAAAGAACAGAAAAAATGCAACAAGCTGCACGGCGAGAGCCAAAAACCACCAACCCGACAGCTGCATTGTCTTCTTCTCTTTTTATTTTCATCATTTTCGGGTTTCATCTTCTTCTCAGTTTCTTCCCAGTTGCTTCTGAGTTTCTTATATTTTTCCAACAATGTCAACCAGTAGTGAAACAAGTGTGCTCAATCAAGTGTTGGGGAGTTGCCGCTACAAAGATCAGCTCCATATAATGTCAATTAAGGATAGTATAACTTTAATGGATATGTACATTAATCTCGCAAGAAAATAGAGTGAAATCAAAACAGAGCACTTCAGTTTGCAATATATAGCTTCACATCAAAGATTGTACGTGAGTTTAACTTATGACGATGATGTCATGAATATGGTCTTACTGCATTTGACATTGAAGATGAACATTGTTGACATCTTGGTAAACCGAAAGGATGAATCAAGCAGCAGAGAAAAGAAGAGCAGTGATGTTTTAAGGTAATACTTCTACAAAATCTCAATTGTACTACAGCTTGTAAAGTTTTGTACTTGAAGTGTTCTGAAATTGCACTCTGTTTATTTGAAAATCTTTTTGTACTTGGAGCGTTCTAAATTATACTTCATTGCAGTTAACATTGTACATCATCTCACAAAAATTATACTTTATTATGTAAGTTTTATACTTCAAGTGTTCTATTAAATGATTATCTAAAACTGTACTGTAACTTGTAGAGGTTTATACTTGAAGTGTTCCAAATTGTACGTAATCTATACAAAATTATACTTTCTGTTTTCTGAAATTATTCATTTAACCAAAACTATACTGAAGTTGCCAGGGTTTTATACTTCAATTGTTCGAAAATTGTACTTCATTTCACACAAATTTGTACTCCAGTTATCTGAAATTGTACTTCATTTTACTAAAATGGTACTCTATTATTTAAGTTTTATACTCTATTATTTCACTAAATTTGTACTCAAGTTATCTGAAATTATACTTCATTTCACTAAAATTTCTACTATTTGATTATCCAAAGTTATACTGCTATTGCTAACGGTTTATACCTAAAGTGTTCAAAAACTTTACTTCTTTTTATTTAAAATTGTACTTCAACCTTTTGAGATTATACTTTATTTTACACTATTTTTACTTATTTATTGAAGGTCTACATTTTAAGGGTTATATATACCGATTATCCGAAATACACTGCAGTTGCTAGGGCTTTATACTTCAAGAGATTGAAATTGTACTTCACTCTATCTAAAATTATACATTTATTTCATGAAATTATATTTTCTTCTGTACTTCATTTTACATAAACCTATACTCTTTTCATTGAAGTTCTATACTTCAAGTATTTTAAAATTGTACAATAATGTATATCACAATCTTCACTATCAAATGTTACATTAAATTATTTAATTTCTTCTTATCTTCAGAATTACAATAGCCCATATGTAAACTAAATTCCATATCAAATATGTGGTTCGATCCAAAGTGTGAAGTCTGCCAATGTTAACAAATCCCATTCTAAAATTCAGCAAGATTTATGGGCGGGATGAGGATTTTTAATTACAATTATAACTTTACTGTTGGAAGATTCAAGAGGACATTTGTGATTTCAAATTGGTAGCTTTTTCATCTAAAGGATATTTTGATCATTTTCTGACCATCCCATTAATCTCGTCCACATATAAGCATTGCATTAAAACATCATTTTTCATCCTTCACTTCATTTGGGAAAAAAAAAAATGAAAGAAAAAAGCTGAACATCCTTCCCTCTACACCATGTTCAGATTTTCATGTTCAACCTTGAATATATCAGACACCTGAACAACCCGCGCAAGTACGGGTTCCATTAGCATAGTACTATCAAGTGCCGAGTAAAGTTCACAAAAGCTGGTATTGATCCACACCTAAATCGAAGAGCACACAATTAACAAATATTTATGACAAATGCATAGAGAAAATTTAAATTTAGGACTCAACATACCAAACCACATGGGAGTGAACTAATCCAAGTCCTTATTATCATTATAATTTTCATCCTATCATTCTACATCCTATTGAAAAAATAAATTGACCCTTAACACAAAATTTACTTACAACAATATTTTATTCAAGTGGGTTTTGAAGGAAAGTGCAATGAAAAATATTTATGAAACAAAAGATTTGAAATGTATTTAAAATGCATACTTTTCTTTCCCTTTTTTGGGCAAAAAATGTGATAGAATTTAGCCTTTTAATACATTTTTTCATTTTTCTTTAAATAGGCACTGATCTTGAGAAAGTGTTAGCCCAATAAATAAGGGCTTGTTCTCCTATGTTTTCTCAAAAAGATTTCCAATCCCCCAAAAAATTTCAAAATGAAAGGCGCATTCTCCAATTTTTTCCACAAAAAACTCAAATTTTATACCTAAAAAATCCCTATCAATTCATTCAAAAAACCCTACACCCTAAAAATCACACCTACTTCCTCTCTTTTCTCACTCTACCTTTCACATCACTCATTCATTTATCACTCTCTTATTTCACTCATTCATATATATATATATATATATAGACACACACACATACATACATGTATATATATAAATATTAAAATTTTACTAGGTAAAAAAATTCTAAAACTTATGTTTATGAATTTAATTAAATTAATTATCAAAAAATGAATTAAATTTAATTAAATATTATTTATGTTATTACTAAATAATTTATTTATTAAATAACATATTAAATTAATTAAATTTACTTATTAATTAAATAATGTATTAGTTATATTTAATATTTAATGTATTAATTAAAATTATACTTATTCATTTATAAATAACTTAAGATGTTTTAATTTGATATAATAAATAAATTAATCTTCTTCAAAAAATATTCTTCATTAAATATTAATCTTCACATTTATTTAAAATTATAATAAAAAATTTGATTATAGGGTGATACTTATGTAATAATCTATTAAATTAAATTAATATTGATATGTTTAAAGTAATTGTTAAGAGAATTAATTAAATTTAAGTAAAATTATTTGATTATTACTAAGTAATTTATTTAATAAATAACGTATTAATTAAATAATGTGCTAAAATAATTAAATAATTTATTAAATTAATTAAATTAATTCATTTAAATAACTTATTATTTATATATTAATTATATTTCATATTTTTACTTATAATTAGATATTATGTTTATTTATTTAATAAATAATTTAAGATTATGTAATTTCATATAATATAATTTTTTTTTTAATTTGGTGAATTGTTATTAAGTCTTATATATATATTATTAAAAAATTATTTATTTTAATAAATAACCAAGTTTTATTTATACATAAATTGTAAGTAATAAATAGTTAAATAATTATATTTTAATTAATAAATAGTAATTAGTTTATAATTAATGTATAATTAAATCTTTTTAGAAGTCGATATTAACAATTATGATATAGGCTAAATTTTTTATAATTAAAATATAATTATGATTTCATGAATGATTAATATTTATTAATATAACCAAATAATACATCATTTACTAATATTAAATTTATAAAAATATAAATTTCAAAATAAATAACCAATTAAATTAATTACACTCATATTTAAATCATTACAAATATATATATATACATACACACATCATCCAACTATAAAAATACATACATATAATACATAAAAAAAAAAATCACTTTCATCCTACAAAACCAACAAAAAAGCAACTGATTTGACATTTACAGTAAAATTTGTCTCTCCTCAAAACATAAAAAACAAACAATTCATTTTCAAATCATTTTTCATATTTTCCCAAAACAAAAAGAAACACATGGTACATTCTTCAAATTTCCTCCCAAAAATTCATTCCCCCAAAAAATTTTCTAGAAAATAGCCAAAACATAGAACAACAAGCCCTAAACCTTTTCTATATATAGCCCAGTTTTAAAAAAATAAAAATAAAAAATTTGCTCAAACCTTTTCACCAATTTCGAACCTTCTTTGGCCACAATTGAAATTTTGAACAAGTATTTTCACCTAGGTAGAAAGCAGCCACACATCATTAAAAGTTTGGGCCCAGTCTGGTAAGAGAGAGACTGTTTGGGGAGTTTCAGGTGCATGAACCTTTCCTCTTTCATGTCTTTTTCCATTCAGATGAAGGTTCCAAATTCCAATGTTTTTATCTTTTTTTAAATTTTTCAAAAGAACAACACAAGAAACAACAGTAACAAAATAAAAAAATCTACCTTTTTTCTTTCTTTGTCAAGCCTGAGGATACCAATATAATCAGATAGCATTTGATCGTTCCTTTCCCATTTCCACAATATGGGTTGTCAAGTTTCTGCAAGATTATGGAGGTATATCAACTTCTGTAATTTCTCTATTCTTTTTCTTATTGAGTCTGTTACTTGAATTGCTGATTTTACTTCAGTTCTTCATCTTCGTTCTTCAATGCAGTTTTCTTTAGTGCAGTTAGAGTTTTCTGTGTGTTTCTTTTTATGGGTTTAGAGCCTTGTTTGCTGATTGTGAGTGATAGTGAGTGTAGAGTCTGGAGTTGTCAAAATTGCATTTTTCTTATCACTTTGGTAGCTGAAAGTTGAGTGGGTTTTTGTGTGTTAGTGTTAATGAAATGTTTGTGGTTCTCATTTTTATTTGTTTTCTTGGTTTAAACTTCTAAGTATTTTACATTAGCATGATTCTCTGTGATCCTAATCCAGAAGGGCCTTGTTTCTGGAAAAAGATAAGATATAATAATAATTTTGAGATGTAAAATTTCTGCTATTGTAATCTACAAGGTCTTTATCCTAGAAAGTAATAAGATCACATTAAATAATCTTTTTCCTCATAAAAAAGAAGACCTTTGGACTTTTTAATTCAATGTTCTGTATGCATGCTGAAGCAATTGGAATAAGTACTCTGTGGGATGACCTTTTGTTGTTGGTATCTAGGCCACAGGTGCAACACAATGTTAGAGATGTAAGGTTAATCCTTTGGAAGCATGTAAATTAGCTTACGGTTTATGCGTGGTTCTTCTTCGAAGATATATTGTATGTGGTCTGCGAAAGTTGCTTATGTTGGAAGGTTAGTGAGCTTAGTAGAACTGGAAACATTTTAGATGTTTTTTACAGCGAATACTGAAGTAGGGGAGCTTCTTATTGATCGTTAATATGGATGTTTTCTGTGTAAAAGCTGTATAGTCCTTCTGATCCAATGCTACTTGATCGCACATATTTGTTGAATGATGGCTTTCAGAGCAAATGAGGTGTGTCTAGAGATACTTATTACAGTATTTTTCATTTGTTCTGGGTAATAAGGAATGACAAACGCGAGATGAATTTTCAATGCATGCAATATCCTTGCATTTACCTGGAACTTCAATCATGGTATTTGTTTGACTACTATGTTAGAGAAAAAGGTTATATTCTCTGTCCTTATTTTGATGGATCAGGACACATATGGGGATGTGCAGTTATTGTGAATGTTGCACTAGCGATATGTGATTCTTGTGCTTCATTTGACTCTGCAATAATATATATGGCTACCTAGTTTATCCAGATTTACCTTTCTTTCACCTCATAATGGTATCTTATGTCGCCTTTTCTCTTGTTCTCTCTTCATTTCCAAATTCTAAGTGTTCTTCCTTATAACGATGTAGATCTTTCATTTCGGTAGCAACAGAACTGATGTGCTTATGTTAGTTCCTAATATGAACACTACAGTGGACAATGTTGTCTGATGAGCGAATAATCAGGATTGCAAGAACGTATTTAGCTATATGCAATCGAGAAAACTTTCTCTGATGGAGTGTGAACTTGTGAACATAGCTGAAAGCAAAAGCTTCGAGGGAAGTATTCTGCGTGAACTCTGGCCGCTAGATGAGGTGGATCCACAAAAGGCTAAATTCCCATGCTGTGTAGTGTGGGCACCTTTGCCTGTGGTCTCATGGTTGGCACCTTTCATAGGGCAGGTTGGCATATGCAGGGAGGGTGGTGCAATTCTAGATTTCTCTGGCTCCAACATCGTTAAAGTGGATGATTTTACATTTGGTCCTGTTGCAAAGTACCTTCAGTTAGATAGAAAGCAGGTATTTCTTCTCCCCTCGCTCTCTTTATCTTCCTATTGGTTCTCATGTTTGGCATGCGTGTAATGTTCATATGCTCTATGCGCATGGGCCGAGGAAGGTTAGGCATGCACTTGGTAACCTAATTTGCGCGTGCTTGCATGGGATCCTTCAAAAGAACTCAACTATGTGAGTAGATCAAAAGAAAATATGGCCACTCTATATCAAGTATAGTATTATCTCATTTTCTATTTTCGATGGTCCGATTATTCCTTTTGTAGCAAAACGTATTAGGGTTAGATACGATTACCTTTGATATCCTCTCAAAACTATTTAGGTAAGATTTGCTGTGCATGTTGAATAATTTCAGTTTAGATCCTTTATTTCAAAATCATGTTTCATTTGTCTATTTCATTTCATCGAATATTTGTCAAGTGCATCTAATCCATAATCAATTTCAATAGTTTGTGGCATATATATTCAATAAAGTGGAACAAAAGATACAGCATAAATTGGAATAGTGCATTCAAACTGCTTTGATCACTTGGATCCTCTATTTTCAAATTATGTTTCATCGTGTGTTCCTTATTGTACAAGTATATCTAATTCACAATTAATTTTTTTATGAGAAAATATTCTGGCACATGGTGTGAACTATACAAGAAGCTGATATAGCTTATATGGTGTGATTTTAATATGCCAGTGCTGTTTCCCTCCAACCCTTGCTGGGCATACATGCAAGCATCACTCTATGCATGCTGACTATGGGACGGCGATTACTTGGGATGATGCAATACAGTCAAGTTCACGCCAATACGAGCACAAATCTTACAACCTCTTCACATGCAACTGCCACTCATTTGTTGCTAATTGCCTGAATCGGCTGTGCTACGAGGGTTCGATGAATTGGAACATGGTCAATGTTGCTGCTCTTATACTATTCAAGGGGAAGTGGGTTGATGGTGTTTCTGTCTTAAGATCATTTATGCCTTTTGTGGTGGTTATCTGCTTCGGTGTTTCCATGGTTGGATGGCCGTTTATAATTGGATTAATGTTGTTCTCGTTCCTCCTTATTGGATGGTTTCTGCTGGGCACTTACTGCTTTAAAAACTTGTTAAGTTGCTAGATTTGAGATCTTTATGTTTCATGGCAACTGAACTGTTTTTGATGAAAATGATCTTTGTAACATATAGACATCCAATGCTGGCAATTGTATAGTTTAAATTTTGAGCAACATAGTTATTGCAACCTCAACAAGAACAAATATTGACTGCAGCACAACTGAAAGATAGAAAAATGTAAAGGACTGCAGCTGGAACTTGTCATGTTTACAAGACACAAATATGATATCATGAGACAAATGCAAAACTCAACAAATCAATTGACATCACTGAACGCACAACACAGCTGACTTAAAACTTCAGCAGTTTATATCAATAACATCAACTGTCAGTCTGTTACAGCTTCTTGGAGGATGGAGTACATTATTGTCATAGGAGTTCAAACTTATCAGAGCCAAATTTCTAACCCGGACTTGACATCCCATTGCCCATGTTACGTTAATTCATTATTTCAGTTGCATCAGTTGGGATAAAAATAGATTGTCATCCCGAATAACTTCACCTCAAGCTCCATACTTTGGGGCCTTCCAAAGCTTGAATGCTACTTCATGTAAGAACCTGTCAGCTGGTATAACAAGGTTTCCACCATTCTGCATTATACCAGATTCAAATGTTAGTTCAAAGCTGAAAACAATCATATACAATTTTTACTAATTAAAGAACCAACAAAATGGGTATTAACATTGTTTCCTTAAACAAGCTTCCTAAAGTTATTGGCCCAACAAAGAAACAAGAAGATGGGAGCTTTCCCCATTTTAACAAAGCAGTTCTGATTATATAGCATTTACCTAAGGCTTATGGACTTGATTTGTTCAATGTTTTTTTCAGAAATAAAATCATAGTGCAAATACAATACTTAGGAAAGAGAACGCCAGCAACCCCAGTTGGTCGAAACTATCATAGAGAAATTAACTATTGCGCACTACCAATACTTTAACTTACAATTTAGATCTAATTCATGAAACTATTAAAATAGTACAGAGCTATCATATTAGCTAATCAAGTCAAAGCTTACCTCGATAAAATCTGTAAAAGAAAATGATCCCACCATATCCTTACGAGTCACTGCATTCTGATACTGAGCAAGTAGCATTGGGCAGTGCTGCCTGAAAAAAGATGTCATTAGATAGATCCATAAGCATAGATGGTACCATAAGACACTCACCAACAACTCACCTAATATTTTCCCTTGGCTTTCCTCCTTTCATCATGTAACTTTGACAAGGAAAAAGCGGTGAAAGTTCACTATTATTCTTGAATTTAGCATCATAAACTGAGAATTCTTTATGGTCATCCTCTAGGGCAGCCCCATAGCTCAGTATAACAGACGTGTGCAACCGAGAACCAATATCACTTTCAGATTGTGCCATATGCGACAAATCTCCAACCAAATGGTTAACAAGTTCAATGCCTTTAAGATCATACATATTCTCGCCAGCTCCAACATGAACGAACACTAAATCAAACTGGGTCGTGTCCAAACTCTTCCCATCTTGAAATCAGAGCAATTTCAGCAATCCAGGGGCCAACGACAGCAACTCAGCAAGGGAACGACACTTGTCAGACAACTCATTCCAGTGAAACACAGTCAAGCCAATTTTACCTCCAAAAGATTTCAAACTTAGATTATCAGTTATAAGAGCTGCTTTCATTCCCATGAACCTGAAATTGAATTCAAAACACAACCGAGCCAAAGGGTTAGGTACTTGTTATGTTCTGTTTACAGATACATAACATAAGACCATTTGACCAGGAGAAAAAAATGTAATGAGATACCTCTCTGCTATAGTTGGCAATGCACAATTTTCTTGAGACTTATCCTCGACAAACTCTTTCACGCCCTGAACGGACACTACGGAGCTGTTAGATTTTCCAAGTTTTGATCCACAAAATTATCAAAATGACAGGTAAAAACTCAAAACATTAAATGAATCGTTATGATAATCAGTACCCAGTTGAGATGCACTTCATTTGCATCCATCAGCTCCGCTAACTCCCTAGTTGTTCTACTTTCCTCATTTTCTGCAATCTAATTTCCAAGTAAATTTGAAGAAACTATAATGAAAAGACACTTTCTATCCTAGGAATTAATACGAATAATATAATAAAACAGATCGTAAAACTTCAGACAATTATATCGTGTAAGGTGCAAGGAAAAAATCTAATAACCAAAAAAAAACGAAAGCCCGCTTCAAAGAAAAGAAAATTCTTCACGTTCGTATTAGCCTACACAAAAATTTTGCGCCCACATCTACATATATACAAATACATGCAATTAACTAAGGCGAAATATTATTACCTGAAGCAGGGGAACGGGGGAGGGCTAAGAAACCACAGGAGGCCCGAGAAGCGAAGGAATGGAGGTGGGTTTGGGCCGGGTCGATGAATCGGGCTAACCCATCTCCGTACAATACAAGTGCCCTGCTCGGCTTGTCTGCCATGGATGTATAGTGTGAGACAGAATTGGGAAATTCGACGCAGGTGAGAGACGACACAAGTAAATCTGTGCTATTGTACGAGGCAGCGTAATTAGTATGCGATGAAGAGCTGCACTTGCACGCAAGAAAGAATAAAATTATAATTCAGTAATTTGTTTTATGATTATATTTTATTTTCTTTTAGGTTCGTCACCCGATAAATTGCATCACTAAAGCAGAGGAGTTACTTAGGGAATGATTGGTTATGTTTGTTGTTTAATTTTATTACTTGTTTATTATGAGTTTTGAGAGAATAAATTATTAAAAAATATAAAAATTATTTTTTTGTATGTTTGTTTATGTTTTGGAGAGATATTTTTTATTGTAACGGTCAAATTAATATTTTTTTGTTGGGTTTTTGAGGGTGATAATGGAATTAAGTGATTATTTTAATGTTAAAATAATAATAAAATAATATATATATATATATATATTAGAAAATGCACATTTTGAAGGAAAAATGAGAATATATTTAGTTATATTTCCCCAAAATAATATTATTCTGGAGAAATATAACCAAAGAAAGCCTATTTATTTCTATGGTTAATCTCCCATGACATGTGGAATTCGAAACTGTGAGTAGGAGATAAGTAATAGGTTTACAATATTTTTTTTTTTTTTATTTATACATACGCACACATGGCTCAAACTCCTAACCTCTTATATCGTGTGGCAGACTTATATCATTGCGTCACAGGCCACTTAATAAGTAATAGGTTTATAATATATTTACATTGTAATTAATCACTAATAAAATATTGAATTTGGGCTATAAATAAAGAGACCATTAAGTCATTAACTCATTTCCAAGAATGCAAGTTTTATATGAAAAAAAAATAATAATAAAGCTTATCTAACTAAAAATTTTTTACCTATAATTGATTTCTACTCATTGAATTAAATTTTACACAATACAATTATTGGGCCAAAATGTCGATTGGTCATCTAATTCAATAATATTATTCTTAGTTTGAAATTTGAACATTAACAAAAAATATATATATATATATACCTATATAAATATTAAAAAATGATTATGTCAAGATTAAAATATATCTTATTAAATATATTTAATTTAGCTTTATATATTGATATATTATGTCATAGTGTTTTTTCTTTTGTCATTGCAATATTACTAATTTTCAAAAGTAATAAAACACTAGTTCAGTAGCTTATGATCCAATCATATAACTTTATCATCTTATGTGCGAGGTTGTTTGAACCCAAATGTATATGCATAAAATTAAAAAATTGATAACTTCAACACTATATACGTACATAAGCACTTACACATATAAATCGACAACTTTTCGCATGTGAGATATCAAAAGTTCGAAAAGACAACACAACTATAGCCACATAAACCAATACGCATGCACAATTGCAAGTTTGGACCCTATAAGAAAAACCAATTTCAAATGCTCGTAATTGGGAAATTGTCGGATCGATCTTGTGAATTGAATACGATCTGATCTTGATTGAGCCCATGTGAAGGGGTGAAAAAGATTCTGCTTTTTCATATTTTCCTGAAGGTAGAGCCTCCCTGTCCATCTCCAGCAATAAGGGGAGAATCACATGAAGCATCTGGGCTGTATCAGGAAAACCTGGGACGCCATCTTCACTAGAGAAAATCTGATCCAAGAAATGATTTGTCTGATCCAAGAAATGATTTGTGTATCTCATCTTCCACCTCAGTGTTAAAAACAAAACTGGGGA
Source organism: Jacaranda mimosifolia (assembly GCA_018894105.1). Lineage (NCBI taxonomy): Eukaryota > Viridiplantae > Streptophyta > Magnoliopsida > Lamiales > Bignoniaceae > Jacaranda > Jacaranda mimosifolia. Next base: position 1,619,841 of record CM032127.1, read on the forward strand.
AAGTCGTAGTGACGTCCCTGGAAGAGCACGAATGTGATTATATGAGTAGTGTCAATGTTATAGTCAAAAAAATGAGATTGGTTTAACAACCAATAGAGGGAACACATATTCTTTCCAGATAATAGGCTGTTAAACAGGTACCGAAGAAATGACACTGCCACTGATGCTGGCGTATATAAGTGCACCTAACAATACATTAGAGACACACAAAAGAGAGATCATACCCAAATCATTAACTGCAAAATTTCAATTAATTTCCAATTTACTTCAGCGCATGCAAGCGTGGAGACAATACACAAACACCCACAAAAAGAGAGATTATACCCAAACATTAACTGCTATAGGAAAAAATGGGAGGAAAACAAGAACATGATAGAGGAAGAACAAGTGTTCATACTTCAAGCACGGTAAAGTCATGTTTCTTAAAAGTGATGGATGTCGAATGACAAAATCTTTCCACTCTTCTTTATCAATTTTACCATCCTTATCAGCATCAGCATCAGCAAATGTCTGTTGAAAAGATGAACAAGCACAGTGAGCATATGCTCCATCCATTAAGAGAGAGAGATTATGAGAAAGAACTATCGATTGGGATGAAATCTTACCTTATCAATTATTTGCTCCAGGAGTTCATCAGATAGTTCCATATCAGATTCTTTAAGTATTGCAATCACCATCTGCTTGACCTGAAGTAAGAAATTTATACATGACCTCATGACTGCATAAGATTTGTTTAATAAATGATTTAATATGGCAGAAAGATAGATAGTGCAACAAGGGAACTGCCCAGATTGCCTAACATAATTTATGAATTGAGTAAATCTTCTTTCAATAATTCTCCTCAGTTACATCTAACAGCTGCTCTTCTAGTTACAAGTCAAACATCTACCTCGACCACAAACTTGCAAATAGTTCCATATCCCTCATTTAAAATTCTAATTTGAGGACTAAGCAAAATTATGAAAAGACCAAACCCAAATTGATACATTTCAAACATCTCGTTCAAACTTGCACTGGATGAACTCAACACTTCCCCAGAAATAAAAATAACTTCCAGTTTTACACCCCAATCAGAAACAGTGTTTCAATTTGAGATGGCACAAGAACGAATCAGGTATCATGAATATGGTTAATTGCTGAATACCGATGGAAAACATAGCACTGATATGGCAGCAATGAAGGAACTCAACACAGACAAAAGTGATAGATAAGATCGGTTATGGAGGGACCAACACAACAGTGAATATTACCATGACAAATGGATGAAGCATTTTAGACAGATCAGGTCTGAGAATGCACACACCTTGGTGGTAGCTTAAGCAGATGTATATATCAGTTAAAAAGAATCTTGAGAAGAAAGGACACCTATAAAATTAAACAGTCCATAAGCATCAGTTTTTCTGTACACTTACTATTCAAACTAACCTTTGTTGCTTACCCAGACCTAAGTCTCATTTTACAGAGTTAATTAGCATGAGGCTAATAGTTGCATGGCTACACACTTACTTCTTCTCGCTCTATGAACCCAGTTTGTCTCAGATCATAAAGCTTGAATGCAACTGCAAAATACGGAATGCCATCGCAGCAACATTAGTACACAAATTGGACTTCAAATTTTTAAGCCATGATTTCCTGCAATCTAGTTCATCTATCAGTATCAAAGCTCATAAGAAAAAATGAAATATTTTAAATTACAACGAATCCTAATAATCTCTTACAATCTATTTTCTCTTCCATAGGGGCATAACGATGGAAGACATTAAGTGCGTGAATAAATTCTTCAAATTCAATAACGCCATTCCTTTTCTCATCAAAAAGATCAAAAATCTGCAACCAAAAGCAAGAATCATGCGGAAGACTAGGCTAATTAGTAATATTCATATGCACCCAACATGTATAATACATTACAAAAATAAATAATCTTTGTAAGTGAAGCGCATAGAGATAAATATACTACTGCCTACCAGCAGTTTCATTGAGAAACAATATAGATGAACTCAAAAGTTGTGTGTCAATTATTAGCTACAAGACAAGATAATGTTGATTGTCAGTAAGTTTCGTACAATACACTGTCAGTCTATACTGAAATGAATTCAACTAAAGGCAGCAAATGTGCCAACAAGAGAGGCTATGGCACATTCTCTGAGAATTGAGATGATTTCTCGAGACATTCATGAAAGCAAGAGCAAATGCCACGCAAGATCTGTGTTTCAGATGAAATTTGAGGAAGCAAGCAGCTAGAAGCCACCAACAATATTACTAGCATTAACTAGTCCAATTGATTTATCTTTCCCATTTTCACAAATCCAAACAAGAGAGTACAACTAATAGAATGTCAAAATCAAGATTGTGATTACCCGGTCCAAGAAAAGATTATCACCACATGCAGTTCTAAGCAATGCCAGCTGAAGCTCTTCCTACATGTGAACAAAAAGTTAGAAAAAAGCATCCACATGATGATAATGTACAGTTAAGTGAAATTGTTCAAAGAACAAATGAAAGAAATGTGAAAAAAATAAGAAGGCATGCATCACCAGAACATTTGTTACAATGACTAAAAAACGTTAAAAACTTGCTGAAAATTAGACAGTAGCACAAGGTTTCCCAGAAATAATAATTAATACAATAACATAAGCTTTATAACAACAAATAAGTAATGAGGTACAATGATTTAGCAGAAAAATAGATAATATTACTCCGTAATCATACCTTATGAATCAATCCATCATCAATAATTGAACTACTTAACTTCTTAAACAACTCATATAATGCCTCCACTTCATTCACAGTAACTGCAAAAAGTAACCATAAAAAGTAGTATCCAATCTCAAGAAGAAAGTTAACGAGCAAAAATTATAATAATAAAACAGTAGAAGAAGGAGGAAAAAATAAAAATGGACATCATTAAGATTACTTTACATCGCGATTCGTTGGAAAGTCGAACAAACTCCTTTAATCCACAGCGCAATTTTTTGCTATAACTCAGCTGAAGGAAATGAAAGCAACCAGAGACCGCGAACATCAACGCCTCAATTTTTGCTGTCACCGGAATCACTGCCGCGCAGATTTTCTCAGCAAATCTCAAGGAACTCGAGTCCTGCTTCTCACCAGAATAACTAACAACATCAAGAACCAACAAAATTCAATCGATTCGACAACGCACATTGATATGAATGTACAAAATACATCAATATTGAGGAAAATAAAAAAATTTACCAGCGAACTGTTGGTTGAATCCATTTCAAATGTAAACGTAAATGTAAATGCATGCGGTTTGGAACTGATGGGCGGAATTTAAAGGAGGTTTGGTTTTATTTTTCTCTAGCATAAATTTGTACGCACATAAAATTACTTATTGAATCATTTAAAATTAATATATAAAATAATTTAAATTATGAATAAAATTAAAATTATATTAAATATTTTTATATGATAAGGAAAATAATAGAAAATAAAATTTTGACAATACGAATTTGTGAGTTTGTGGATTTTATAAAAAGTACAATTATAACCTTACTAAATCATCACTTCTAAATAACAACTTAAAGAAAAAATTTGAAATATTAGTAAATTTGGCATCCAAACCATATTTTTGTACTAAATTCTCCATTTTATCCTTCAAATTGTATTACTCATTTTAATTACTGGAATAATTAAAGGATAAGTTATGTAAAAAACCACATATAACTTCCATTTTAAACACAAACCTGTCTTTCTTTTTAGAATAATAATATAGAAAATATAGATATGCATTTCTGATTTTCATGAATTTTCAAAAATTAAAAAATTAGTTATGAAATGAAACTAAAAATTATAATATATTTGGATGGAATGTTAAAAATAATAATAATTAGAATAAGTTATAGGATTGAAAAATGAGTTAATTTATATTTTTTATGTTTAAAAAAATTATTTTTATAATATATGTGTATTTTATTAATTTTAAAACGATAGTCAATATTTTATATCAAATTAAATTTGAATTTAATTGATATGATAGTAGAATGATAAAATAGATTTAGAAAGAGTTTTCTGAACTTTTTCTTGAAAAAAGTTGTGATAGTTTTTATTTTCAAATGAAAATGAAAATAAATGGACCTTTAACTGTTTTTTACTAGCAATTATGCATGATTGCACTTTTTTTTTAATTAAATAAAAAGCATGAAAGAGTGACCAAATAGCAATTTTATTTGGGCATATTTACAAAAATTTCTACCATTATAAAATATTCAATTTGAGTCAAATTTACTATCCAAATGATAAGTCTGTCACCATCACCCCGCCGAAACACTAGTTATTTGAGGCCCACATGATGCATGTTCAATATTGTTGAGTTAGCCTATTTTCGATGTCCATGCCATGCATTACATTATGTGGAGTATATGATATTATTTAAGGCGAAGTCAAATATTATGTTTTGAAACAATTAAATATATATCTATATAATAATACTAACATTTGTCATATATTAAAAATATTAATTTTTGAGATAATTTATAATTTTTTTTTTCACCTCCATCCATCAAGATATATTTTCATAAAAGATAAAATATCCCACATGTTTGAATAGGATAATATCATTAAATTGATTTTCATGTCTAAAGATGAATTTAAACACCATCGCATATCGCAATTATAAAAAATAATAGTCATGTGACTTTTCTAAAATCCTTCAGCTAAAAATTTCTAATAATATCAAATTTATCGGAATGGAGGAGTAATTGAGAGCTTTATGATATTTTTATAAGGATAAAACTTTCCACTTTCATCATGCGCTTGATAATATAATACCTCATGAAATTGAGTCTATTTGATAATGTATTTGGGATCATTTATCCTTAGCATGCCCCGGTCCCTCACGTTTCGAGCTTACGGAATGAGTCTGGTCGAACCTATTAAAGCTTTTGACTAGTTATTCGCTTTGATATGCCAATTAAGCGATCCATTGTTGTGGGTATGAAAAGTAATTCCTATTCAATAATGACAATTCAATATATCTTATGGTATGATTTAGGCTTATGAAACATCGAGAAAATGAAGTAGATTAGACAAGGCAACTTTGCTAATTCATAGTTTATACTCATAATTAATTACTTGACATTTTTTTTATTTTTTCCTCAATTAAATTTGTGTTTTCGGTTTTCATTGACAATATTTTCCCAAAACATAAATAACACCAAACAATTCGTATAGCTAGATTTTATAATTGGTACGCAGGTCCAGAAAAAATTAATAGGGAAAATTTCTTTTCTTCCCTTTTTTTTTTTTTTTTTTTTTTTTTTTGCTTTTTGAGAAAAAAAAAAGGGGGGAGTGGGATTGATGTACAAATGGATAATGATGAATGGTCCTATCACTGGGCCTCTATGTTAGGAAAGGGTTGTTTGGATACTATATTTTATATTTCATCTCTTATTCTATTTTACATATGCATGTCAACTGTATTAAATATTTTATTATAAAAATAATTAATTTAAAAACATATATACTTAGTATATATTCAATAAATTAGAATACAAAATAAAATAGCAGATTTAAAGTCACAAAACAGAGGGTGATTTTGCCCATATCATCCTCATCAAATACAATTAAATGAATTGAATAAATATGTTGTACAAATCAATCTAAGAATTTCACACATATAATAATGTGCAGTGTGACATTTGAATGCACATGCTTTGGTTCCCCAACTGACACATTTGCTTACTAAAATTTGAAAATTGGAAAGTGTGTGATTCAAATGAAACTTGATGAGAACCTAGTATTGTTCTCCCCCCCCCCCCCCCCCCCCCCCAAATGCACTATGATTGATTATATTGGCTTGTAATATTTCTTTTTAATACTACACACATATACATATTTACATAATATATATATGTGTGTGTGTGTGTGTTTTAAAATATCACCTTCACATAATCTTATCTTATTCCTATATAAAAAAATAAAAAATAAAAAAAGTGACTAATGTAGAAGAAAATGACATTTTCACATTATCTTATCAGTATTAATAGTCTATATTAAGGTGCAATATAGTCTAATCGAGTCGAGATTGGAAGAAATTTTCAAACACTGTTCTAGGTAAAGGATGTAATTGAGTCTAACCAAATCAAGTTTGAAAAAAAATAAAAATAAAAATTCTACCTCCAACTCGAAATATATTAGATGTAGCTCAATCTTAACTCAATGAAAGCTTGAGTTCAATTTTATTAAACTCAATTTTTTAAGTGAGCTTTAAGAAACTGCAAGCTTGAGTTCGAATTTCAAATAAACAATAATAATATAATATATATTTATTTATTAATAAAATAAAAAATAATATTAAATTATATACCAACTCGTGAGCTGACTTCACATATCTAACCTAGATGCAAGCCATTCAAACTCGATTCAAAATAAAGATTGAACTCATTTCAACTTGATTGAAACTCGAAATAGCTCTAACTCAGCTCATGGGCGACACGTTTGCACTTCTAATCTATATAATCATTCAATAAAAAATCAAATAGGAGGTTTCGTCAAATAAATACTTGATGGCATCCAAATATTATTAAATTTTAGTCAAAGTATATATAATTACTACTATAATGTAGCATTTTTATATGTTAGGTTATATCTACATTCCTCATACCTAATAATTATTCTTAAACTTATATTAAAACTTGCAAAGATTGTTATTATTATTATTTATTTATTTTTATTTTTTATTTTTTTTGGGGACACTAAAACTTGCGAAGATGTTAATTTTGCTTTAACGCGTACACGATGCGAAAAACAACGCACCCCATTTGTCTAACCCCCCCCCCCCCACGCACCCACACAATATATGTTTATATATGTGTATATATATTTTAAGCACATATACAATGCCTTAGGGCACTAAAACTTCACATAAGCGACATGGACAATTACAATTAATATAAATAAATACACACACATATATATATATTGTTTGGATTGCGTGTAAAGTTATTCCAATAGGACTTAGAGGGTGTTTGGATGAGTTTATAAGTTCTTCAAAATATTTTATAAGATGTTTGAGAACTTATAAGATGTGAAAAAAATATTTGATAATTTAAAAAAAAAATAAACTTATAAGTCTTTTTTAAAAAAAGTAAGAAGTGCCTAACTTATTTTAAAAATCTTAACAATCTAACTTAATTTTAATTATATTAATTACATAAATACCATTATTAAACATCTTATAATCTCCAAGATTACTTTATCCAAACACTTTAAGAACTTATTTTTAAAAAAAGATATAACATCTTATAAACTAAAAAAATATCTTATAAGATGTGAGAACTTATAAAATCTTTTAAATAAAATTACCCAAACACTCTCTTAATATCTTTTTTATTTTAGAAAAAAATCATCAAATTAAAATATAAAATAAAATAAATGATCCAAAATACGTAACCAATCATGTGATTAGATTGTATGCATCGCTGGATTTCAGATTTCCAAGCATCTTTGTTCCCACTGTATGCTGAAAATATTACAGCTACAAGACAAGGTGTGCCATGGCATTGCTGATATTGACAGGCAATTAAATAAATATAGGAAATCTGACAGACCCTTTATAATATTTGACATCGTTTGCTAATTGCTAATTATATTATTAATAATTAATATTTTAAATTTAATAATTTTTTTTTTTTTTATATACACACACGTCTGACCCGTTCGGACTCGAACTCTTGACCTCCCACCTTATGTGGGAGACTTATATCATTGAGCCACAAACCACTTGGCTAATAATTAATATATTTTTAGTAGTTAATTAATTTAATAATATTATTTTAATACTTATATCTTATATTTATCGATTTAAGATTCCAATCATAACAAATTTTTAATGTACGTATCTTTGTTAATAATATATATATATACAAAGACTGAGTCAACAGATACTGACATGGCAACCGCCCCCTCAAAATATTAAAACTTTATTTTTTATATTAAAAATTTTAAAATATTGTACTTTTGTCATCCCTTCCTGAAAATATACGTTTTCCCCCATTGTGCTTCTTTATATATATGTGTAATTAAAATACGCACACACACACACACACACATATATTCGATTAGTTCAGAATTTCGCTCCCTATAAACAGAAATTCTGATTCCGTCCCTATATATATACACACACACACACACAATGATAAACATTTAGAATCATTTCACTATAAAATTTATTTTTCATATGCACATATATATAATTATCCAATTTTTAAGTTGTAATTGACCATGTGATTAGATTGTATGCATCGCTGGATTTCAGATTTCCAATTCTCCAACTGCATCTCCAGCATCTTTGTTCCACTGTATACTGAAAATATTACAGCTACAAGACAAGGTGCCAAGGTATTGCTGACAGTGACAGGTAATTAATAAATATAGGAAATCCGAGAGAAAGACTTGTTTGCTTTAATTGATTATGCTTGATAGATATATAATTATTCTTAATTTATTGTTTGTTTGTCTTGATATAGAGTCCATGATAAGTCATTGGCCCTGTATTAAGTTGTCATATGAATCAAGAGGTGAGAAGTTTGATACATTTTTCTTGGGTTTGATAAAACTCAAAAAGACTAAATTACCATTTATTAGTATATAAAAAGATATATTAAAATAAATAATAAAAGATTATAATCGTAAATCATATGCTTTGTTTTAATTTACATTTTAGTTAATCTTACCAACCAACCGTAAAATTATATTGCTTTATCTTGATAAACTTAAAATATATCCATTTATTTGTATATCATTCATAATCACACCACTCCAAACAAACTAGCCCCTACAATATTAGATAATAGTCTATGTTGGCCAGATTTGATTTGGAATGGAAATAATAGTGAAGATTTGAACAAAAGGATATAAAATGAGATTAAATAATACATTATTCTGTTTGATATAGAATATGTGCCTTAAAATTAGGTATGACTATAATCTATTATAGTCTTTTTATGCATGTTTGATGTGTGAGATTCAATAGATAAATGACAAAATTACCCTCAAATAGCAAAAAAAAAAAGGCACAGTTGAGGATTTTTCAAATAACACAATTGGAATAGCCAAAAGGAAGGTGTGTGGGGGGGGGGGGTGGTGGAAGGGTTAATGGAGGATTAGATTGTATAATGGCACCTTCAAGGCAAGATTATAGTAATTACCGTTGCAGCTAGCCCGCTGGCCCACTCCTGTAACATCTCATATCAAATATGAGATCAGGCTAAATTATTCTCATTTATCTAGTCTAATTTCACAAATCAAACGTGCCCGTTACTGATAGTTGTTAGCATCGATTGCTAATTATATTATTAATAATTAATATTTTTATCTAATAATTAATATATGCTGAGTAGTTAATTAATTCAATAACACCATTTTAATACTTATACCTTATACTTGTAGATATAAGACTCGAATCACAACAATTTTTTTTATTTATGTATATTTGTTAGTTAATATAATATATATATATATACACACACAATTATAAACATTTATAATCATTTCACTATAAATTTTATTTTTCATATATATATATATAATTGTCCAATTTTGATGTTTATAAGCTAATCTTGATTTGGGCCCATAACCTCAATTTTGGAGAATAAAATAAATTTGCAGCATTGAGAAGTCACCTAAATAGGTAAAAATAAAATAATATCAGAAGGTACAACGTTCAAAACAGAAATGATGGTGCATGTGTTTGTTGTACCATCCCAATCTCATTTTCTCTTAAATTTAGGTGTAATTTTTAATGGACATACCCTACCCAGGCCCAAAATGTCATACCCATACCTATTAAATATAATGTAATGGGTATGAATAGGGTCTATACCCATAAATTACACATGTACCCATACTCATACATTACTCATTACTTTATATTTAAATCTAATTTATGAACATAAAAATTGTTTATACCGAAATTAAATTTATATTAATGATAAATTTTTTATATATAAAAATTATAAATATGTGAATGAGCGGTAACAATTAAATAAAATTTTTCATTCAAAATTAACCTAAATTAATAAAATTAATAAATTGAGATAGCAATTTAAAAAAAAAAAATGAAATAGCAACAGTTGAACGTTTTTTATTAATAAAATCAATAATGGAATAAATATTTTTATAAAATAGTTAATAAAATTAATTTTGCTAATGAATAAAGTTTATTAATATAGAAATTAACTGTTTTCATAAAATTAAATATAGAAAAAGTTTTTGCTCTTAAACTATTTTTATTAACTGTTTTAATTAACTACTTTTAAACTATATTTTTTTTAATTAGCAAAAAGTTTAACTGCTAATAATATTAATAAAGTTTAACTATTATATTAATAAAATAGTTAATTTAATTAGCAAAAAGTTTAAAATTAATTAATTTAAATTTAATGATTAAATAAATATAAAAAATTTATTTTTTATTATCATATGCCAAATAATATTTTTAGTATATATTAAGAAAATTAGTATGTACATTAAAAACATAAGTCCAATAAACTAGATCTAATGGGTCTTGGGTTAGGGTCTCATTCTTTTGGATATTTTAGGTTATGGTAAAAATTGGGTATTTTTATTCGGGTGTTTTAGGATATGGGTATGGGTAGGGTGATAGCCTACCCATTTACGGGCCTAGACACATATGCATTCACTAACTTCAAATCATAATGAGATCCATCCATTATAACGTATTAGACATACATGAATTTTAGTTCATAAATTATTATTAGTTTGATTTCAGGACAAGCAAAAAAGTAATGTTTTTCATTTTTTTTTAGGGGGAATCGATAATAGTTGAAATTAGCGTTTCAAAAATCGATTTGTTCATTAAATCGAAAAACTTATTGATTTACGGTTTACTGGTTCAACTGTTGGTTATACTGTAATTAAACCATGATGTCATAATTATGTAATACATATACTTATATTATATATTACTTAACATTTAATAAAATATTAAAATATAAAATATAAAAAGCTTAAATGATATTGTCTAACTTCACAATTCATATTATAAATGATTACTATAATTTAAATATCTCAACTCTAAGCAAGGTTTTTTCTTGTATACAATTTTTTTTTTTAATACTTTTAGATAGCTTATGGAAGTGTACCTTAGTTTTAAAACTTGTATTTAGCAACAAAAAAAATTTTAAAAAAATAATTTCATTAAAAATTAAATAAAAAAATGGGTCCGGTTCAATTGAATTGTGAGCGGTTCATCGGTTTGAACGATTTTAACAAAATAAAGCGTTTTTTCTAATTTTTTGATTTTATGAGAAAATCGAACCGGTTCGACGGTACGGTCCGATTTTTTAAACCATGCTTGAAATAACAAAGAGTAAATAGATATCTTCAATGGACTATAAATCGGGTGATCAATTAATTTAATGACATTGTCTTTATACATATAAATATAAAATTCATAATTTAAAATTTAAATATTAATAAATTCTTAATATACATGTGCGTAAACAAAAAATAAAAATGACTATAAAAAAATGAAGACATGAGTTTAACATATACACATAAAATTCCAGAGATATGTCATCCAAGTTTGATCGTAATTTTCCTTTTACATGTTATGTTCTGGGATAAAATATAAATACAAATGTTATTTCTTTTCTTGAATTCAAATTCTATTAGATTTTCTTGATATTAACTTGTTTTTGCAATATTTAGGCTATGTTTGATTACATTTTATCAGAACAAATTGTTCTTGCATAATATAACCAAACATGTTGCATTATTTTCTTCCAAAATGCACCTTTCAAATTACCAAAACACCCCTGCAATTCACTTGACGGATTACCAAAAAACCCCAAACCCTTAGTCCATGAAAATAATACTGGTTTTTGCAGATTTTGTCTACAAAATCTGACAAAGCCACTAATATATATATATATATATATATAATATTATTCCAGCATTTCAAAATTCAACATCATTCAACCAATATTTTCAAAATTACATCACAATCATTATCAATCATGGTATATATATATATATATACCTATCATAATATTTTATTATTATCATCATAATAAAAAAATATTACTAAAATTCAATTATACCCTCAAACTCAACAAAAAAATATTAATTTGGCTGCTACAGTAAAATCTATCTCCTCCCAAAACACAAATCAATATGCCAAAATTCCCCAAAATAATTTTTTTACTATTCCCAAAATATAAACAAACATACATCACATTTCTCAACACAAATTTCACATTCTCCAACCCCACTCCCAAAACTCATTCTCCCAAAATACATAATTCATATCCAAATATTACCTTAGTTTTTGATAGTTATTATGATTGAATACATAATTATTCAAAATTGACATATGAATGTCGAATGCATTTTTATTTTTTGAAAGAGTATTCTTTACAACAAATTTATAGATTCAATTATCAAATCAAGAAGATCAGTCTTACAACAAATCAATAAAATACAAATATAAAATCAAATAAGATAGAAGTACAAACTCCACAAGACTACAACCAAGAGACACACATAAGATGCAGACAAAAATATCCATTTTGATCGAACATGAGACTTTTCTCATAATAGGAGAAACTTGATGTTATTAGACTATAAATCATTGGACGAATACATTTTTAATTTAAAAAAAAGGAAAAAGAGAGAACCTAAAAAAAATAAACAGAAACACTTTGATTCAGTTGCTACCCAGTCTGGCCCGCGACTCAACTGAAATGTCAACTGTGCCTCATACTCGCACATACTCCACGTGTCAATTCCTCGTGCCCATCCAGAGCCATTTCTTCCACTTCTCCACCGATCAAATCCTTCGCCATCCTCCTCCTCTTCAACCTCCGTCAGTCAGTCAAAATCGCTTTTTCGGGCTGCGAAATGGCTACTCCGTCTTCAAGGGCCGGAGAATCTTCCAAGAGCGCAGCATCCGAAAACGACGGAGTTGAATCTTCTCGCCGCAATCGAATTCTCGCGAGCAAGCTCTACTTCGACGTGCATACTTCTAAGGTAAAACCTAACAGCTGATTTGTTGATTATTTTCTTAATTTGCCGCAGCGAAATTTTGTTGAAGTTATTTAGTTTATTTTTGGTGCTTCTAGAGTGGAAGGAGTTTGAATTTTCAGTAAATTTATTTCGTTTTTTGTTTTTTATTAGGTTCCGCTAATCTATTCATCTTCATATGACATCGCCTTTATGGGCATTGAAAAGCTGTAAGTAATCTACTCCTGCCCGCTCTCCTAGTTTTAGTTAATTTAACATGTGAACCGAAATTCGGAAATTCAGAGCTGGCATATTTTCTCTATGTAAATGCATTCTGAGGTTCTATTTATGTTTATCATTATTCTTAATGCGATAGTAATGAAGTTAAAATTAACATTAACTGTTCTATTCCTACCACACCGTAGTGTGGTTGGTTTCTCTCTAGTAAGATGAAATAGTTTTTCAAATATTTTCAAATGACTTCTCCATGAGTTGGACAGAGAAGAAGCTCCTATATGGCAGGCCTCAAAGCAGATAATGAATATTTTGCTTTTCCTCATGGAATTCTTCTACTGTGGTTTTTATTACTTCTGTAGTTATTGATGGTCCTCATGTTCTTCTTAATTTACCAAATTATGTAGATGTATCTTCTTAAGAGCATTATTGAAAGTATGAGGAGTGCTTAACGTTAGTTCTTTAAATGGAAATTAGAAATGGATCTTCATGTGCTCATTCATGTTATTGTGAAAATTTCAGGCACCCTTTTGATTCTTCTAAATGGGGTCGCATCTGTGGCTTTCTGATTGCCGAGGGTATTCTGGAGAAAAAGCGCATAGTTGAACCTCTGGAGGCTAAAAGGGAAGATCTTCTAGTGGTATCAATTCTTATTTGCATAATCTTTGTTTGATTATGTTGGCATGTGGGCCTGTCTGAGGTGGGTACTGACAATAATATATTAATATACACGATTTATTTGAAACTTCTAGATTTTTTGGATGTGTATCAGTACAAACCAACCAATTGGTAAATTGAACTCTACTCCGTTGCTTTTACTTCGACATACTTCATCCATGCCAGCTGCAATTTTTTGGCCACCAGCAACTTGATGTTGGGTAGATGGTTCAGTAGTGGGTTAATACAGGGTTGGCTTCTGTAGCTAGGGATTTCTATATAAGTGGGAACCATTTTATAAATCTGTTACGTCTAGGTTGAGGTTGTATGATAAGTGCCACAAGTTCCCAAATTGATTCACTAGTGAAGTATGCTTATCAGGATTTAGGTTTGAGACTTCTGAGTCGAGCTATGTTAGACTAAGGTAGAACAAGTTTACTATATTCAACCTATAGTTTGCCAAAGAAATTAATGTTGGCCATGCCTTCTTAAGCTACTAGGAACATTCTTAAGCTACTAGGAACAATTTGGAATCCTACATCAGCACTTCCTGGCTTTGTACTTCAGAGTTTCTGAAAATGATTTTGTCTTTTACTCTATTCATCAACATTGTTCTTTAAGATTTAAATGTTGATGAACTATGCAGTTTTTTGCACGGAATTTTAAAGAGAAACAATATAAAGTTGCTGATGCATTCACTAATTTTGACCTTGCATTTCAAGGAATGATGCTCCTTAAGTATTAATTGGATTATTATGTGTTCCAGTATTTCTTGTCAGATAAACGCTATCTGTATTCTATATATATAAAACACTTTTGATTGCCAGATTTCATGATTTGTATTTTGCGATCTTGGTGACAGGTGCATTCAGAGTCATACTTGGATAGCTTAAAAAGCAGCTTAAATGTGGCCACAATAGTTGAGGTAGATTTTTCTGAGTTTTTGCCAGAGGTTTTCAGTGCAAAAGAAAAGAGAATAGCTTTGCACTATTTCTTTTTGATATCAAAATCTCATTCTAGCTTGAATTTGACTTATAATTGTCTAAAGAGAAAATAGTTTGATAGGGTAGTTGGCCTGACATGATAAATTATCTTTATTAATTTTTAGTAGACATCTTTGGTTTTCTATTGAAATTATTCTTTCTTAACAGTTTTGTGGTTATTAAATTTAGGTTCCTCCAGTCGCATTATTACCAAACTGTCTTGTGGATAAGCATGTTCTCTATCCATTCCGCAAACAGGTTGTTTGACATACGTGAATCTTTTTCTCTGTTGTTATTCTCTGGAATCATTTTATTAAGACTACAATTAACTGCAGGTTGGGGGAACCATTTTGGCTGCTAAGATTGCAAAAGAACGAGGATGGGCTATCAATGTTGGTGGTGGGTTTCATCATTGTTCGGCAGAAAAAGGGGGTGGATTTTGTGCTTATGCTGACATCTCTCTTTGCATTCATTTTGCCTTTGTCCGTTTAAATATTGCAAGGTATTAAAATGCAGTTCGTAACAAAATATACATTCGGAGGCTCTAATTTTAAGTGGATCCTTGAACATGATGCCACGACTTACTTTGTGCTCACTAGTTGTAATTAACACATAGGGTGATGATAATTGATCTTGATGCACACCAGGGAAATGGGCATGAAAAGGATTTTTCTGATGACAGTATGGCATTTTGCCTTTCTTCATTTACTTCTCCAAGGCTTTCTTATCTCTCTATCTATGTTGAGTCATGTCTTTGTGATTGTTTATTTATTTTGATTGTGCAGGAAGAGTGTATATTCTCGATATGTATAATCCAGATATATATCCATTTGTAAGTTACCTCATGCCATATTCCTTACCAGCCCTTCTCTCTTTGCTTTGAAATTCTGAAGAGGAAAAGAGAACTAGGAAAGATCTTTGTGAGCAGTCATTTCTGCCGCCCTTTATGTATACTTTGCTAGTACATTTTGGTCGGTTTAGTATTGGTATTCCTTCAGATTTGTACAAAAGATCAATGTTCAATAAGTTGAAATATCTGCGTCATCTTAAAACCTGATTTATGTTTTATTTTCATTTTCTCTTGTGAAGGATTTTGAGGCTAGGAGATATATCAATCAGAAAGTTGAAGTAGCGGTAAGAATGGTGTTGTATTTCAACTGATAAAGTGCCTCCATTTCCTGTTTTGATCACTTTGTCGTAACAGAGTGGAACGGCAACTAATGAATATTTGTCAAAACTTGATGGAGCATTGAAGGTATGTGGTTGCAGTCCTATTCTTTTACTTATTTGCTTGTTATATTTCAGAAAAGTGCATTGTTTTGGATGCTAAATGCCCTTTTGTGGAATTGGATCTTATTTGATTGGTAAAAATAATTTTCAATTGAAAAACTTTTATCTTCCATCGGGATGTGAGATTCTGTATATATTCTAGGTTAATTTTAGGGACCTCCCTTAAGGTTTGTCCAATATACAAGTACTTCCCATGCGGTATGTCCAATTACATTTATCTCATCTGAAATTAAAATCTGTTAGAAATCCCTAATATGACACATTGACTGTTTAAAAATTTACCCAAACCTTTCATAAGGTTTGTCAAATGCATGATGACCTCCTCTATGATATTTCCAGTTTAAAACCACCTCTTTTGAAATTTGATATGCAAATGAACTCTAGTTTATCCGAAAAGGGAAAAGAAGGAGAGACTTTGAGCATTCAAAGGCACTTTTGGCCATCAATTACGTATATAAATTCATATAGTGAAACTAAAACTTAAGTGGATGACTGTATCTTTGAATCTAGACTTAGGTTTGGATGGAAACTCAACTACTTCTTTCTTCCTCCTTGTAATCATCGAGGGAATGTGATCCATAACAACAACCACAAGTGAAGACGTATAAAACCTTTTTTATTTTCCTCCTCTCTCTCTATTTTAAGAATATGAACAATACATTTTTTTCTTCTGGTTCATTGGAGAAAAGAAGAAAGTAATTTTAAAATAACAAATACTATGATCAGGGAAAATATGTATGCTAATAACTTCAAATAAAATAATTTTAGAAAGATATTGTTAATCATATGTATTTTGAAAAATATGAGATTTTTTATTATAACTTTGAAATGTGAAAAGGAATTACAATTTTCCAAAGTTATTATAGATTAGAAAATAATTTTAATAGTTGATAATAAGGATAAATGGTTAAACCTCGGGAGAGGATTTTGTTAACTAAACAAACTTTAGGAAATATTATGTAAATAGAGACAAAATTCTTGGGTGTGTATAAATTCATCGTTCACATGATGCAATAATTTTGAGGGTAAAATCGAATTTTCACTATCTATTTGAAGTGACCCTTTTCCATTACGGATGCATAACAGAGGGGAGAATCTGTAAACGCTAATGAACGTATAGAGGACTGTTGCTTCCTTATTGGACAAACCTCACTAATGTTATTATCCTTTCTCCTAATGAATTGATAGGTTGCTGCGGATGCATTTGCCCCTGAATTGATCATCTACAATGCTGGAACTGACATTCTCAATGGAGATCCTCTTGGTAGGTTGAAGGTAAGCCTTTTATCCATAAATTTGTCCACTTACACTCTCCCTCTCTCTCTTTCTCTCTCTCAGCTTATTGGTGGATTTTTCACATCCATAACCTTGGGTTTGAAGTCATAATCATATAAAGGGTGGTTTAAGAAGCCTTAATAGTAATTTTTACATATAGCAAACACAATGTGGAAGATAATTATACCGTGATTCATGGATCAAAAGTTCTAATTATGCTTGGAATATTATGTAAGTAGCACTTTACTAGCTTTTTTTTTTTTTTTCCAAGATGATATGATTTTTTGATGGTTCATTGATCATAATATTTAAGTGTCGCCTGGTCATCTACTTATGCTTTTACTTGTTAATATACATCTAAATCAAGAACAAATAGTTTCTTGTACAAGAACCTCTGAAGTTGTTCTGTGGTGAAAAGCATAGAGGAGGCTCTTCTTTAACAAAGCATGAAAAAAGAGTGCAGGATTTTTGAGGCAATATTTATCTGCCATGTTCCAAACACATTTGTCCATAAGCGCGGTATCATATGCAAAAGTATGTGCAGATCAGTCCAGATGGAATTGCCACGAGAGATGAAAAGGTTTTCATGTTTGCTCGCGAGAGGGATATTCCTCTCGTCATGCTCACATCAGGTTTTGATTTCTTCTTCTAAAGTTCATGATGGACTTTCTCTTACTTTTTTGCTCGAACCCAATGTGTTGCATCTCAGACCAGCTTTTGTGTTTCAGGTGGTTACATGAAATCTAGTGCCAAAGTAATCACAGATTCAATCATAAATTTGTCAAGGAAATCTTTGATAGACATGGAGAGCGTACGAAATATATCAATCGTGTGAAGATCTTTTTGGACTCCATGGAGAACTAGAAGCAATGTAGCTCTGGAATTGTCAAATGCTGTTTCAAATTATTACACAGAGAAAAAAGATGTGCACACACAGCCAGTTAGGTCCTGAAGATAATTCGCATGAACTGCAACTTTACCAATGCTGATAGCAGTTTGAATTTTTGGTAGTTTTCGAATAACTCTTGGAAATATGTCGTAATGTGTGTTATTTTTTCAAGTATGTCTTTTTTCTCATCTCTACTCTCCAAATTTCGAGTCTACCAGAACTTTGGTCTTGTCAGCTGATTTTTGAACCGAACTATGGAGTATATAGTTGAGGTGCCAGATTTATGAATCCAGCTATGGAGTATAGTTGAGGTGCCAGATTTATGAATCCAGCTATGGAGCATAGTTGAGGTGCCAGGTTTGTGAATCCAGTCATGCAGTTGATGCATGATAGCAATATGCCAGTGTGTGTGAAGCAAGAATACAGATAGCATGATATGAAACCGGGACCAAATGATGAGGGCTTTTTCCGCCTCCTTTTTTTTTTTTTAAGGATTTCATTTGATGGCCGAGGTCTCTAGTTCAAGTACATGACTATTTAGCTGCATTGGGAACGAAAAAAAATAATATGCGAATTGAACTACTTTAAGCATTTTCTACTTGATTGGAGGTTCTTGATTTTTTTAAGAGGCTTTAACTTAGTGATCAATTTGTCTGTTATTTGTGAATGATTAGTGAAAAGATTAGTCCTACGCATAATGACTTTAAATTAAATTAGAGTTAAAAGATTATTGCTGAGTGGCTGTAGCCCAACGCTATAAGTCTCTCACATAATTTGGGAGGTTAGGAGTTCGAATCCAAATAGATTTTTGATGTTCGTGTGTATAAATAAAAAAAATAGAGATAAAATGTTTCACACTTTGTGGATTGCTTGAAATGGTACAAATTAATAGGATTATATTTCATCACAAAAATTTCTTTTTTATTTTTAAATAAAATTTTTTATTTCATCGTGAGTTATTACATAGTGCTTTAGCAATAAAAAGGGGTGGACTATGATTTCAAATCCTATGATCAGACATAAAACTTGAGGCTTTTATTACGACATGAGCCACTGAATTCGCTGATCTTCCAACAAAAGAGAGATGAAGATGAGCTAAATTTTATTTGATTTTCCTATAATCATTAATAATGATGCCTACAAAAGAGAACCAAAGATTTTAACATGACTCTTCGAAAACCCAATTGTTCAATCACAACAATTTTTTAGGCTTTGTTCACTAGCATTTTGGGGAAAATTTTTCCAACTTTCAGAACAATCGCAAAAAATATACACATTCTCCAATTATTTTTCCAAAATACAAAAAATTTATATTAAAAAAACCTTCAAAATTCAATATAAAAAAGATCATATACACTACCTTAGCCCTACCTAACACTCAAGTGTGTATATGTATATATATACACACATCATCAAAGAGTATATATATATACACACATTCAAACAAACACCAAAATATTAACAAACAAACAATTCATTCTTAATCCATTTCTCCCATTTTTCCAAAACATAAACAAACACTCGACATTTTTTTCAAATTTTCTCCCAAAAAACTCATTCTCTCAAAAAAAAAATTTAGAAAATGACCAAAATATTAGTGAACAAGCCCTTAATTTTACGAAAATATTACATTTATTCCCATTGAAAAATGCGAACCCACAAATTTTCAAGTATAGGACAAAATTGTGTTTGCTCTGTTTTTTTTTTTGGATGGGGTTTGGTTGGGGGGCGGGGAAGAGGGGTTGTCATATCATTTTCATTCTTTGGAATAAAAAAGAGAAAGAAAAGGAAAAAGAAAAATAAATAAAAATAAAAACTCACGTGGTGGGCGCATCCCTGAAAAACATACCTCCGTTATCGTCTTAATTAATTTATTTACTTAACCACTACTTTAATTAATTGCAAATGAACACTATATGAAGATCTAATTTACAATTATTGCACACACCTCATATATTTCTCACTCATCTCTGTCTCTCTCTCTCTAGAGTTTTTACACTCCGTGCAGTACTATCTGTTATACCTGTGGTACACATCCGACGGACAGCGACAGGCAAGCTAACCGACACTCGCCCCGCTGAATCATCCATCCATTGACGTACGCCGGGGCCCTGCATATCAAGCGCCTGCCGGCGCGCGATCGTCAAATGACTAGATCTTTGGCCGCCGTAGTTTTTCTCTTTGTGGCTCTAGTCGCCGCGACGACGTCGTTCGCTGCATCGGAAGATTCGAGGTTGGTTGGAGATAAGGCCGTTTCTGCTGCCAATGTTACCGGTAATGAGTCCAGTGGGGGGAATAAGACGGGGGACACATTTGCTGATATGATCGATCGTGCGCTCGAGAAGGAGTTCACCGAGAATGAGGATCAGAACGAAGGTTTGCGTAGATCTCTTTTCTTTTGCGGTGTTTACTGAGCTGGGTTGATGTTCGTTGTTTTAATACGCTTTTGTGTTGTGTTCGTGATACGCGCTTGATTAGGGTTTGCATTGGGGTTTATTTGTTTTAGTGAGGAATTAGAGATGTACTGTGAAACTAATTGTCCGTTATCCATGACTGACGCGATGTGCTGCTATGTCTTAAAATTTTATTGATTGTGGCTTGGAATGAGAGCTTTATTAGGTTTTATGAGAAATCAGAGGCGTATATTGTGAAACTGATTTAACCAAACCATTTTTCTGTGTGTGTTTTTGGGGGTTGTGGGGTGGGTTTAAGGTTTTTTAGGTTCTTTCTGTTGGCTTCAGATGCCAGTGATGGACATAGTTTTAATAAATATTTGTTTTGGGCAAATCTATGGATCTAGTGTGAATCATTATTTAGCCTGAGTTTCATTTAAGTTTCCCATTTTAGGTAATTTGAGGAATAACGAACATTTCCTGTTTATTGTTATGTTGTACATGGAAACAATTTGGTTATTGGTTTTATATTTTGTATGATTAAGGTGAAGTTGGATTATGATTTGATCATGTCTAAATTGAATTGAATTGAATTGGCAGCAAATGATGCTGGTAGCTTCAACAACACCGTGGCCGAGCAGCAGGTTTGTGGCATTGCACCCTTTTAAATCTTTTTATATGTTATTTATGCAATTCTGGTACCTGTTTACTTGTTTAGCACGTTTAAGAGGGAGGTAGTGGACTGTAATCATTCCAGAAAATGAAATGATGACTTAATATAATGTATGGATATGGTATTGACTAGTGATTGATATCATAAATAAAGCATCATATAATCTGAAAACGAGTTCATTGGAACTTGTTGCTGATGAAGGCAGGTGTAATGCATTGGGATTTTGGGAAGCTCAACATTTAGAATTTCAGGAACTTAGCACTTGAGGGGCTCTAGTTTTAAGTATTTTATGGTAATGTAGGATAAATTGACAAAGAATCTTTGTTTTGGTGCGTTGCTGAACTGTTTGCTATATTTCTTGCTTACTTTGTTTATTATGATCAGGCTGTATTGGAAACAGTAGCTAGAGTCAAGACAAAGAAAAATGAAACTAAGGAGGAAAAGTAAGTATTTGTTTCGTTTTTGCAGAAATTTTGTGACTGACACCTTCACTTGCTAAATTTTTTACTTTCCTTGTTAATTGATTTGCTTTACTTTTGTTTTCTCATAATTATAGGTCCTTTAAGCTTAATCAAGTTTTCAATTTGGATAATGACAATGGAGCTGAAGAGACCCCAACATTGATTGATAGAAAGGTAACACAATGTTTCTTCCCTGTTGTTTTGGTTTTGGTGTGACACTGTTTTCCTTAATGCTTTTCTGTAGCATTTTTATCTTGGGGAAAAAGAGAAGGGAAGAAATAAATGGGTTGAAGTTATGCAATTCGAAATAACTCTGCCATTGTGAATGCATAAACAAATCATAGTTTTTTATGTATGTTCAGGACAACGTGTTTATCATATCAAATTTCAAATCTAAATACCCAGTGCTGCAGTTAGACTTGAGGTACACTTATCAGTTTGATATGATGTACTCTGTCCAGTCGTTTTCAGTTCTAGATTATCTGACAATGATTTTGCAGGCTGATATCAGATCTGGTTGTCGTCATTGTGTCTGCAACTTGTGGTGGAATTGCTTTTGCTTGTGCCGGACAACCGGTTTGATCTCTGCCCTTGGCATGTGTTCTCGTGTTCATTTTCACTCTTTTCAACTTTTTTTTTCTAATTCCCAGAAATACCCTGCAGGTTCTTACTGGATACTTACTAGCAGGATCAGTTGTTGGACCTGGAGGTTTTAATGTTATCAGTGAAATGGTGCAAGTATGTGATTATAGAAAGTTAAATTCTTGACCAGCTAACTGTGCTAGTTTTCATTTTTAGACGTTTTTAGAAGAAGATTTTCTTTCTTTTTTTTTTTCTTTTTTTTTTTTTTTGTTGGTTGGGGTGTGTGTGTGGTTGGTATGATTTTGACCTGTAGTTGAGTTGTTCAGAATTTGAGTGAAAAAAATTAAAGGATTTTTTGGTGACTATGGTTGCGATAAACTCTTTTATGAAAAGCTAAGTTCTGTTGCTTGGTTTCCATAGAGAGATTATGCTGACTTTAGGGTAATTCTCCATTTTATTCTCTTAATATATACTGAGAAAATATTGTTTGTTTATAAATATAAATTGAATCCTAAAGGGGTGTTTTAGTGGGTATTAATTATTTAGAAATTGAGAAAATTATTAACTGGTTGGCTATATATTTTTTATTTGATGACTGCTCTGTTGTTTAATTATATAGAATGATTTTGTTATGACTTTTGGTATATATTTGAATATGGAAACACACGAAATGTGAATGTGCATGTCATGCATTGATATTTAAAAGGTTACGTGTTTCTTCGTTCTAATGTAAGTGATGCATACAGGTTGAAACAGTGGCTCAGTTTGGTGTAATTTTCCTTCTTTTTGCTCTGGGCCTAGAATTCTCCACAACAAAGGTCAGCTTCTTTAGAATGATGGATTATGGTTCCTTTCCCTTCGTATATAAAATTGAAGTCATGATTATTGCTGTAAACTAATAATCTATTTCACATATTACAGCTTCGAGTTGTTCGTGCAGTTGCTGTTCTTGGAGGGTTACTACAAATTCTCCTTTTTATGTGCCTGTGTGGAATTATAGCCTTGGTACGTTCATAACTTGGGGTGTAGATCTTTTCTTAAATACAAAAGGCTTAGAAACGCCACTTCATTCATGGTCATACTCACGAATTTGATAATGTAGATGATAACGATGATAATGGACCATCAAACTAGTCTTATGAGTATAAGCAATTCCTATAATAAGAACCATGCGAAGTTGCTTCAAATGTGAATGCTATGACGCCTCATTGTATTCTGATAGATATTTCACGCAACAGTGGCACGAGAATTTTCCTCGATCTCTTCTTCTTATCTTAGATATAAAAGTTATAGGAGTAGTACTTAAGTTTCCTTTTATAGCATGTGTGGCAACCAGCAGATAAGCTTAGTTTCCTTTTAGAGGGGATTGTCATATTGATCATGACAATGGAAAACAACTTCTTCTTCAGTCTATGTACTGCAATTTTAAGTCTTTGATTTTCACTTTATTATCTGCAGTTATGTGGTGGTAGAGCTTCTGAGGGGGTATTTGTGGGTGCTTTTCTGTCAATGTCATCTACAGCAGTGGTAAGCTCAGTGCATTATTCACTTGATTGAGTATTGCCTCTAGTATGATTCTTAAATTTTTCCCTTATTCATGATTTTCTGTGTGTAGGTATATAAGTTTTTGATGGAGAAAAATAGTACTAATGCACTTCATGGCCAAGTGACTATTGGCACCCTGATCTTACAGGTATCTTGAGTATTGGTTTCACTTTTACTTTTTGACTGTTTTATTACTGCCCCCCCACATAGAAAAATCTGTTTTTACAGCTTCAGTAAAAAATCTCTCCTATTCCTATGGAATTTTATTTGATTATGTTAATCTTAATAAAATTTCCTTGTGTGGCATAGCAGTTGAAGTCTTCCATTAAAAGACGTATTTCAGTTTTACATGTTAATGCCTGAAGTTCTTTTTTGGAAAATCTTCTAAATCTGAGCAGCCATTTGTTTTCATTTTCATACACCTTTTTCATTTTCGTCACTATTTGAAATTTGAAAATTGAAAAGTATCAACTTCTTCCACATTTTCACAGGAAATACAACATGTCTTCATTTTCAAGTTTTCCTAAATTTACCCTATTATTCTATTATAACATCAATCAAATTCAAATTCGGTTAGACATAAAGTACCACTATCATTTGAAACAATTAAAATATACATAGAAGATTAGAAGAAATGCTGTCTTTTTAAACATAAACAAATAGACCACCTAAATTTTCACTTGTGTACAAACCCTAATAATTATTTTTTTACAGAACATCCAAATGCAATCTCATTAAACTGGAAATAAGAATGTTGATAAATGTGTACGGGCCCTTATTTTTCAGGACTGTGCTGTGGGATTGCTGTTTGCTCTTCTTCCAGTGCTGGGTGGAACTTCTGGTGTCATGCAGGGTGTAATATCCATGACTAAGTCGTAAGTTCTATCCTATTCCTTTCTCACGGACTGGATTTTCTCAAAAGGGTGACGGCTACCTTTTTCGCTATATTGAGAATGCTTAGCATAATTCGATAGAGATTTTTAAGCAACAGTTAAAGAATCCAGTTAAGCAAAAAATGGAGGTTGGATATTAATTGTCTAATCAAAGTGAAAAGTTGGTTTTTATTTTATGGTGAAAGGGACATAGTTTGAGTTTTTGGAGAGCTTGTTGCATATATATATATATATATGCATAGTACGCTAATCCAAAATATATTTTGGAGACTAATTAGTTTCATGCCAAGGGACAATGAAGTTGATCTATTTATATTTTGTATAAAAATTGAGAACTGAAAATGATCATAACTTGAGATTAATTCCTCTTGCTCCCGCAAGCATTTGGGTTGTGCATGCCAAGATGTGAGGACTGAGTTAGAAGCAGTGTAGTACTTCGAAGAATAGACATTATTCTTTCTTTCTTCTTGTTCTGTTCCTTAACTTTTTTCCTTCATATTAGGAGAGCTTGAAACTGCAATAAAATTACCTTTCATGACCATTTAAATTTCAATCTGTTAGACATCATACTGATTAATCCATTAGCCAGGTTGGTGGTGTTGATTGCTTTCTTGGCAATTCTAACGATATTGTCACGGACCTGTGTGCCTTGGTTTCTGAAACTTATGATAAGCTTATCATCACAGGTAAAAAAAAAATGGCAAAGTTTATTCTTTCATTTTTTTGTTTGTTTATGTTTTTCTGTGAGCAAGCTGCTTCAACTTTTCAAACTTACCATGGAATTGTCTTCTTTTGCAGACCAATGAACTTTATCAATTGGCATCTGTTGCATTTTGCTTACTTGTAGCTTGGGTTAGTTTCCTTTCCAATTTCTAAGTGTCTTTTGACTTACTTCAGTGTCCACCTACATATATACACGATATTCATTTCACTACATTGTTGTGATGATCATGTTGGCTTCTACTTTCTGGTTGTACATTATCAATATACAACCATGCCACAAAAGGCAAATTTACACAAACAGCTCCACATCTTGTCTCTGATTGTTAATTTGGTATATAATCTCTTCATTTAAATCAGCCTCTTATCAATATCGACTGTTCTGTATCATTTCAGTGTAGTGACAAGCTCGGTCTTAGTTTAGAATTGGGTTCATTTGCTGCTGGAGTGATGATAGCGACAACTGATCTTGCTCAGCATACGCTTGAACAAGTAAGACTACTTTGAACACTTTTCAATTGCTGAAGACAAATTAAATACATGCTAATGTGTATGTGTGTCCTCAGAATTGTTTTCATTGATGTTCGTGCATGCCTAAATAGTGAGAAATTTTTGTTGCTTGTATATTCTACTGTTTACTTGGTGGATGTGGTAATTTATTTCATGGCTACATTTGATTTTGAGGCTTGTTATTGATGCAGGTTGAACCTATTCGCAACCTGTTTGCAGCTCTTTTCCTGGCTAGCATAGGGATGCTTATCCATGTCCATTTTCTGTGGAATCATGTCGATATCTTGCTTGCTTCAGTTATATTAGTTGTCATTGTTAAAACTGTAGTAATTTCTGCAGTGGTCAAGGGATTTGGCTACAACAACAAAACTTCACTTCTTGTAAGATGCTGCCTAGCTGGTATAGCACATTTGAATTTGTCTTTAAATGTATTCATTAACAATGTGCCCTGCTCCTTGAGATATGTAGGTCGGGATGTCTTTGGCACAAATAGGAGAATTCGCTTTTGTATTGCTTAGTCGTGCCTCAAATCTCCATCTCGTTGAGGTAAATGCTTTCATTGGAGTTTCGTAAAACTTGATAAACAACCTTACCTTTTTCTCCCATGGCGATGTTTTATGTTGTGGAAGGGAGAGTAGCCTATTTTCTCATGGCTGCAATTTATTGCTGTGTGAACTCTATGACAAGCATGTTGATATTTATGAGATTTTCTGGTTTTCTGATAAATTGTTTGATTTTTATTTTATTTTTTTAGGGGAAAGTGTACCTGCTGCTGCTTGGAACAACAGCACTCAGTCTGGTACAAAAACATATTTCTCTTGCTTTACTTGATTCGTTATGTAAAAGTTTTGCATGCTTATATAGGTACTTAACTCATTATATGCGCGAAGGGCTCTGCTCTTTTCATATTTAGAGTATCATTGACAAATATACTTCTGCAGGTAACTACTCCATTGCTTTTCAAGTTAATACCAGCAGTTGTACACCTTGGTGTATTGCTGCGCTGGTTCGCACCTGACAGTCAAATTGAGGTAATGTCTTTTGGGATATCCTTTTTACAGAATTTTGGAACAAAAAGAATCTCAATTCCTATTGGTAATTTTCAATCTTTCTATTTGGGTTCTGACAATTGTTCTATATTCATTTCCCGAATTGTTCTCTGGACACGATTTTTACTGCTAGCTTGGATTTAAAGGAGACAATCTCCGGTCAGACAGTGCTAAGCAGAGAATTGTTTTGATATCTAAGGACCTGATACATGAAGGATGAAGGATGACAATTATCAAATTCTAATGGTTCCACAAATTTCCTTGGAAAAGGTCCTATGGTACCATCTGATGTCTAAACAACTGGAGGACAGCTTCATTGCATCATAAGTTCTTCTCTGTTCCTCTTAACAGCAAGTCCGTGTGATGTGATATCTCATCGTATACATCTCTAACCAAAGTAGCGAAAGACAAAACCATCGCAACCTCAAAAGATACCAAAGACTCTCTAGGAAGTAATCTAACTGCTAGAGCCAACTAACAATTCAAAGCACTCAGCAAGGTAATGCTCCTCAATCTGTGATTTTTATTTCCCATTTTTCCCCTTCAATGTAAAATAGTTTTGATCTTACTCCATGTAATTCAGACAGTTTTCTTTTCCCTTTTTTCCCCCACTGCTTTTATTCTCTTTTTTATCATTTTTTTTCTGTATCTTCAACTTGTAGAGCTCTGATATGTATCATCATCATCTGCATTAACTCGAATCGACATCTGCTGTACAAAAACGCTTTGCTTACAAAGAGTTTGAAAGAGGAACTCACTGCCTTGGATTTTTTGCTCATCACATTCTGAAGTTGGTTGGTTCTTTTGAATGGAAAAGAAGGATAAATATCATTACATACTTATCCTGAGTGCCCACTTTTTCTTGATCCTTCCCCTTATAGATGAACTTTACACCAGCTTGTATTATTAAAACCCATATATAAATGATTACTTAATAAATTTATTCATGTCAGCATACCTTTGACCTTTGGCATCCACTCAACTCCTTTGTTGTTTCCTTATCTTTGAAGTTTGGTGGTGTCCCCGCCTGTCCTGGCCGCATTTTTGTTAATATAGTATTGGACAATAATTATGGTTGTTGCTGATTTGCTAATGATGAAGACTTCTCAGCTCTATTTTATTGCACATTTGATGGA
Organism: Jacaranda mimosifolia; assembly: GCA_018894105.1. Taxonomy (NCBI): domain Eukaryota; kingdom Viridiplantae; phylum Streptophyta; class Magnoliopsida; order Lamiales; family Bignoniaceae; genus Jacaranda; species Jacaranda mimosifolia. The sequence continues at coordinate 1,648,118 of CM032127.1, forward strand.
GCACAAAAGGAACACCCACACACACATATTATATACAATATTAGTAAAGAGCCAAACCACTAATTTATGTTTAAATTAGTGCATGTCAACCCAATATCTGTACCTGCAGAAAAGGGAGACTTCCAATCAGAATATGAGAAGCTACAGTTGTAAATTGTTGACAAAACTTTTTGCACCGATTGTGATGGATAACTGAGGGAATAGCAACAACAAGAGGGGAGTATGCTTTTTAGTCTTTACTGCTGCTTATATCAAGAACCAGATATTTTGAGCATGCAAAGCATCCAACACAAAAGGTCAAAATTGCTTACATTTATTCTTTTACCCACAAGAGCAAATACCAACAAAAAACATAAATATGCATCACAACATATATGTACATGTGTGTGTGTGTGTGTGTGTGTGTGTGTGTGTGTGTGTAGGGGATTTTGGTGATTGGATCCCCTTGAGGGTGAGGGTGAGGTTGCCATCAGAAAAACAGCTCTTTTGTCAGTGCAGGTGCACGAATCCTTCCAAAAACTTCAACCCCATGACAATCTTTTTTATCATCATTCATCACTTCAAGATCAAGTCTTCCTTTTCTTTTCTGTTTATATATATATATATATATATATTGTCTGTTGGGACCTTGGGACTTTCCCTCTATTTTTTTACTAGACCCTCTTTTTATCTTTTCTGTGGGTTTTTAATAATATAGGAGAAGAGCTTTCGGGAAGTACTTCTGTATTTAATTTATACCATGGGTATTGTGTTACTGTCTGTCTCCTTCTGTTATTACAAACCGTTTAACCTCGAATGGGGACAAAACATTAATGTCAAGCATTAGTTTAATACAATTATTTAGCATCCATCATCATCTCCTCTTAGAAATTAGGGAATTTGCCTCAATAGCAACATAAGAAGCCAAATTCTTCTACATATTTTTGGACTGCATTTTGAATTTTTTATTCCACCATATATTTTCTCTCTTATTTTATTTCAACGATATATGTTTAGCATATTCAGCCTACAAACAAGTATCATTTGTTATGTATCTGATTGTCTATTTATATTCTTGTCATCCACTAAATACGCTAGACAATGAGCTACAGAGTAGGAAACACAATATTCAATTATGCCTTAAAGTCGTTCATTAGGTCAAATTGCGAGATAAAGGGATTCTAGGTGTTTCTCTGAAAAATCATCTTTTTTATTGGAGAGTTAAGATTATAGCGGGGGTTTCATATGAATGTGTCGTATTAACTTGTAGGATGATGAATACCGATCGACTAATGGATCAAATTGACCCGTTTAAGAAAAACGTGGATCTTTTAACATATTTTATCATTCCTAGTTATTTAAGGTGATTTTAACTCTTACTTACTTCAGCATCTATAAAGTGGAAATGAAAAATGAAACATTTTTCAAAACTGAAGATCTGAACTCTAAACTTGATTTGAATGGGGATCTAATGATCAGACCACCCCACCCCCCCCACCCCCTTCCCTCCATCCCACATGCATTATTGACTACTCACTACTTATAATAATACTCCAGTACTGAATACAAGGCCATAATCATTCAAGATCAAAGACCATTCATTTTTGCAGTTAAAACCACACACATTTCACCACTAATTTATCCAAAAATAATGATCATTAAATTATTCCCCCATTTATTCATAATAATTATGATGCTAATTTAATTGGAATAATAATCTGAGCCAAAATTTTCTCAAAAAATACGACCCTCAATAAAATATGTCTATATTCTTGGTCCACATTAAAACACCAAAAAAAAAAATTAAAAAAAAAAAAGAAATTATAGATTAATAAAGTGGGCCCAGGTGTGGTGAGGAATCCTGCAAAGTGGAGTTTAGATCACGCGGGCAGTTTGTTAACTTTCTCACATGATCCGCGAATCTACAGCTTGCCCTTTTCAACGATTGTGACTACACCCTTCTTCTAGGGCACTTGTCCTTTTTCACCCCCCAACAATTTTACCCTTTTGTCCTTTTCCTCCACCCAACAAATTAGTTTAATTATCCATAGTTTAATTAGTTCTTTCCAATTTGATCCAAACACTACTTAATTAGACAAAATGAAAAAGATTGATCTTAAATGTCACTTAATAGAGACAAAGACGGCATGTTAATTATCAAGTCAGATAAATAACTGTGATCTTCTGGATTAATTTGAATGCACAATGTGAAAATACTGAATCGACAATTAAATTCTTAACGAATTCAATAATTCAATCTTTATTAGCTGGCTGATCAATTCAAACGATGAAAGTACTTGACAGTGATTCATTGAACCATCAAAATAATATTTTTTTATTTAACAAATTATTATTTCCTTGTCCATTTATAGTTCTTTGTTTAAGTAAGATTTAAGTAACTTACTTGATGACCAATGGTGCGATTGTATTATATTGTTGAATAATTTTTTTCTTTTCAATGTAAGGTGACTTGGGAATATTCCTTAATTGCTTTAATTGATTATGAGCCTACAAAAATTAAACACAAGTTAAGGTGAATGGATTTGCGTTCATCAAAAGAAATATAACCAATCATGAGTCTATGCAAGTTGCAAATTATCATCATAAAATAATCCCCACACCTATTTTCTTACATGTTCTAGCTTAATTGATTCTAGCTTCTTCTAATGGTACTTTTCCCTCTACTCTAACCCCTTGTCTAAATTCTCTTTTACTAAAAGTGGAAAGCCATTGTCCTAGAATTAAGGTGGACAATTTGCTTGTCATTTTGCAAGAATTAGGACAACCCCACAAATAAAATATTCATACATCATGGATTATGTCTATATTTATATTATATTATATGTACACACACTTTTTTTTATTTTTTTATTTTTTTATGCATACACACCCCTTTACCAAATGTAGGTATAGCTTACAAGATGTCCCCATTTTGTATTGCTCATTTTAATTTTATACTAATCCCTTTCTTGGAAAAATGACAACTTACAAGATTGTTTTATGAATTACACAAAATCCAAGGGCAAATTTGTCCATACAAACCTTTAAACAAACAAACCCTAAACACCCCACCCCACCCCCAACAAAACTCAACTTCCTCTCTCAAGTGTTGATTTGTATAATAGTCCACTTCTTTAATTTTATCCAAAGTTTTAATTTAGCATATAGCATTGTCCTCCCAAATTCTAAAAACTCCATAGTTTATCCTCCAAACCCACCATTTTTTCTCCTTATTTTCATCAATCTCCTCATGAATTCATAGTATCAATGGATAAATAACAAATTTCTTCACTTTGATTTTCCCTTCCCCCATCCCCCCCCCCCACCCCACCTCATCAAACCACTTTCTCAAAAGCTACATATACATATATATATATATATGTGTGTGTGTGTGTGTGTGTACACATAAAAACCTCCAAAACCTTCTCTAGTTTCTCTTTTTCTTGAAATCAAGAAAAAATTGTCAAACCCTTTTCTCCATTCTTTTCCCTTTTTCTTTTTCTTGCTTGGAAGTTTTATGCTATTTTGTCAAAGACTTTGAGGAGCCCTCAAGAAATCCACACATAAACCCTCGATCACACTTCTTTCCTTTGACCTCTTTCTGCTTTCTTGAATCAATGGATGACAAAAATCAAATCCCTCAAGGGCTGACGCCGGAGGAATACGCGCAGCTGGAGCACGTGATCCGCACCTACCACACCTTCGATGCATTGCCCAACACATGCACGTCACTCATCACACAGCGCATCGACGCGCCGGCGGAGGCGGTGTGGCCCCTCGTGCGGAGCTTCGACAATCCCCAGCGCTACAAGCACTTCATCAAGAGCTGCAGGCTCATCGGCGACGGCGGCATCGGCAGCATACGCGAGGTGACGGTGGTTTCCGGCCTCCCCGCCTCCACCTCCACCGAGCGGCTAGAAATTCTCGACGACGAAAGGCATATAATCAGCTTCCGAGTGGTGGGCGGCGAGCACAGGTTGAACAATTACCGGTCGGTGACTTCCGTTAATGAATTCAAGAAAGACAGCAAAGTTTATACAATCGTCCTGGAGTCGTATATAGTAGATATACCGGAGGGAAATACGGGGGAGGATACGAAGATGTTCACGGATACGGTGGTTAAGCTGAATCTTCAGAAGCTCGGGGTGGTCGCAATGACATCTATGCATGGCCATGAATGAATCAATTTCTTCATGTAAGAATTTCACAGTTTCTGGAATTCTATGGCTCTGCAATGGCGGCGATGAAGGCCAGGTAGGTAATTAAGAATAATAATGGTGGTGCAAAAATGGTGGTGACGTTTTCCTTTCTTTTCTTTTCTTTTCTTTTTCTTTTTCTTTTTTCTTTTTTTAAATATGTTTTGATTATTTGAATATTTTCTGTTTAGTGGTTAGAAAAGGGTTAATTTCTTTTGTTATGCAAGTTGGGATTAGTTTCTCTTTTCCTTTAATGAGGGTATAGTAGTTAGAACAGTTGAATGTGTTTGGTGGATTACATAGTTGTGTGAATTTTATTTCTAATGACATTTTCTTTTTCTTTTTCAATAAATGATTGGTTGATCTTAATTTGGGTGCTCAATTCTCCTTCTTTGTTATTCGATATTGGATCTTTTATTTCATTTTGTGCTGCATTTTTATTTTATATTATGTATATATCATAAGTGTAAATTCAATGCTTAATTCCTAATTAAGGATAATGAATATTGTAGCCATTCAAGGAAAAATTACTACCAAGTTCTATAATACTATAACTAATTGTACAAAATGTCATCATTTTCTTGTAATCCATATTGCTATGTGTGTGTGTGTGTGTGAGAGAGTGTGTGTTGTGCATGCATATATAGTTGTGATATGTTCAATTTTTTTGTATATTTTCTTTCTTTTTTTGTGGGCTGGATAATTTAGTTTGGTGTGTTGCTATTGCCATTTCTTTTTCAAGAAATGATTGGTTGATCTTGGCTCCCATTGATATTTCCTAGTTTTAATTCTTTTGTTTTCATTTGGATATTTGGGATATGTGTTTTTGTGGGCTCAATGAATTGTGAACACTATAGAAAAAGAGTCTATTCAATGCCTTCCTCACAATATATGTGCCATCATTTGCATTTAAAAGAATACCACAAAATCCTTTTATTACACTTGTCAATCTATATATCACCATTTTGATTCTTTTAGCTCGAATATACTATTTAACCTACATATACATACATATGTATGTATTCAATCCATCTCTTATTCATCCTACCGAAAACTCATAAACAGGAAGATCGATAATATCACATTAAATGCTTCCTTCTTTATGTTTATTTTCACTATCTAAACTTTTTTCTACTAAGTTATGTATTCAGAAGATCATATCGTTTTGAATATTTTATCACTTTTGTCGATGAAAACGCCGTACCTATCCCTTACTAGCATTCGTGTGCCTAGTGAGTGTTGAATTGGTTACATAGACAAAAACATGTGACTTGTGAATCATTTAACTTTGTGTGTGTGAAAAAGAGAAATTAAAGGGAGAAATATTAGCTTTAAAGTGCATATGGATAACATACAAAGATATGTAGCAATTATATATCCTACAAGTAGGTGAGCAACTTGCATTAAACTTTTGGCTGTGGATAGCTGCAATATGTCAACCCCATAATTCAAAGGCATGGACAGCTATAGAGAGGTGGATATAACTTGAGAGACTTATGAGTTGCCTTTGGGGACATGTGATCATGAAGCTGCCTGCTTATCCACTTGTTTTTTTGGTTTACTTTTGTTCATCCATCAATGATCTATCCCTATGGAATTAGACATTGCCCTAACAATCTTGGCCAAGCATTCTCCAAAGGGTTCCCTCCCTAGCTAGCTAGCTCAATCTTTAAATGCTTTATTGGCCATTTAGGTCTAAATGTCTTTAAATTTTATAGACATACATCTATAGTATATATATATAGTTCGCTTTTTGCTAGAACGATTCATGACATTAAAGTTAGTTCTATCTTATATACGTACCTTTTTGCAGTAAATATGATTTGGGTCATCATTATTTCGCACTAAGGAAAAGTAGATCTTTATTTCAATTAATATTTTATCTTTTATTTAGTAGTTATCTAATGTGCAAATCATTTTGTAATAAGGAATTATGATTTAGGCGGCCTATAGTAACTCGCACTAAAAAGCAGTAAGTTTTTTTTTTTTCCCAATTAGTTTCATCTTTTATTTCATTTCACGACCACATTTTAGGTGTATTAAAATATTTCTTTAAAAAATATTTTATTATAAAATGCATACATTAGATATATCAAAAATAAAATATCAACTGAAATAAAGCTCCCAAAATATTTGAACATTGTCCCACAACACAAAATTTCTTTCATAACTAGATCTTCTCATTTGCATTAGTTGGGGGTTGACATATGGGTTGAGACATGCACATTTGCTAAAATCTTGAAAATTGGGGAAAATGTTCACATGGAAAGGGATTTACATAATGTGGACATGTCAATTTTTCCTAAACTACATTAAAGTGATGGAATTATTGAATTGTACCAATCTTATAATTAAATGATTTCATATATGTCTTGGCCTCATTAATTGTTTAGTAGACCTAATTAATTATAACTGGTTACTTTAGTGCATAAATTCTGGGCAAGTACAAAATGGATAGAAAGGTCCCATGTCAAAATCTTGTGGTAGAGTAGGGAAAGGAGGTTTGAAAATCTTGCAATCCCATTTCTTTCTAGATACATCGACTTACATAAATATGATTAGTACGGATAACCTTAATTAAGATGATCATTCATGTGCACCCACCAATGTTTTTGGTCATGTGTAGCTTCAATTAAGGAAAATTGGTGAGCCCAATTAATTATTGTATGTTAAGTCTATTTATAATTATGTTAAGATTGAATTTGGATTTGAGGTAAGATGGTCAAAGAAATTACATGGGCTTGATTTTTATTTTTATTTTTTTTATATTTATATACATGTACGCATATCAAGATTCCATTAAGGTTCGAATTCTTGATCTCCCACATCATGTGAGAGATTTATATCATTGGGCCACAAACCACTTGGCATGAGCTTGATTTGAGGTTGAACCGATTATATATATAGGCAAGTCGAATTCTACAGTTGGAGCTTAGTCCTAGTCCTGCAGGTGCATATATAAAGTAGAAATTTTTAGTAGTAACAAGAAAGTCCCCTAAAATAGTTGACGGGTAGCTTATTGAGAGAAAATTAAATCACTCATGTTTTTTTGAATGAAGAATCAGAATAGGTCCGTAGGAGACAAATCAATAGAAAACGCCATTGGGTTATATTGCTATAAATTGATTGATCGTCTAAAGATTCATCTATGTACTCATCTCGAGTTTCTTTCTATTGTCCAAAAGAGCATGGAAGATGAGCGAACTCAATACCAAGACAAATAAAATATCGAAATAAAATCACTCAATTAAGACTTTATTGATGTTTTCATACCTTGCTACATTCAATGTAGGGCTTTCCATTGTAAGTAGAGAGAAATTAAAATATGAATTATAATCGAAGCTTTTGAACTTAAGAGTTGATAATAAAACTAGGAAAAACACATTTTTCTTTTCTTTTCTTTTCTTTTTTTGAAAAAAAAAAAAAAAAACCCTTGAATTTGGGATCTGGGTACTTTCTGAGCCCAATGACTCGAAACAAATCGACAAAACCAAAACTAAAAGAGCCCATCAAGAAAAGGCCTTATTAAATGAAGCCCGGCCCAACAACAATTCTGGTCAATGTTTTAAGGCCCGATTTTTTGGGCTCAAATTTTTCGGAAGCTAATTCTAAGTTTACAGTCCAAAATCTCTACCCCATATTGAGAACTATTCTAAGTTCTGCATCGAAAAATTGCAAATTCATCTTAAATTAAATAAATATTTATTTCCTAATGATGAGTTTAATCAAAGCCTTTGCGTCATATTTCGATCTCGATACGTCAATTTCTTGCAGATGTGATTAATTTTTGAATGAATGATAATTACTAACTAAGCTTGCAATAATTATGTTACATTTTTTAAACTAAAAACTATAGGTGGCAAATGGGTGGGTTCAGTTGGGTATGATTGAATTTTTATGGATTGAGTTCAAAATTATTATATATTATGTTCAAAATGGATTTGGCAACGGCTGGGTTTGAGTGGGTCTAACACTCACACACACACACACACACACAAACAAAAAAAGAATCATAATTTGTTGCTAAATATATTACTATATTATTTTGTTAAATTATGATTTTTTTTTATCTTTATTTTATGTATATTAATTAATTATTATTAATAAAAAGAAGATAATGAATAAAGTAAAAATCGTAGCGATTTAAAACTCTTTAACTGCAATTACAAAATACAAACGTAATATTCATTTGGCATAATTTATATATTAAAGCTTTAGAATAAGTAAAAAATAATTCTTAATTCTTATTAATTATTTAGTAATTCTCATTTACTCCATTATAATCTAACTCTCATTTCAGTTGAAATCTTACTCTATTATAATCTAACTCTCGTTTTAATTAAATTTCATAAATGAAAGGAAGGTAATTTTAAATACAAATATTGAAAAATTCATAATAAACATCCACCTTTATTTCCTTAAGATGATCTTATTTAAAAAAAATAAAATGTGACATCACTGATATTTGTATCTATACTACAAATTGTGACATATAATTGAAGTAATTCTAATTCAAATTATATATAAAAAATTTTAATTACTTACAAAAATTCTTATTGATAATGTAATAATTAAGTAAGAATATAATAATGAAAGATACATGTTAATTTTGGGTGGGTATTTTTTTTTTTTTTTTTTTTTTCAAATCAAAATTTTGGTGAAATTGGCTTAGATCATTTACAACTCATTTTCGACCTATTTTCAACTCATTTCACACGTATTTGAACTTATAACCCAATTAAACCCAATTAGAATCATTAGAATCCAATCCAACCCAAATCAACTCATATTATTCTAAACCCAACTCAACTCAAATCTACTCATATTATTTTAAACCTAGTCTAACCCAAAATCAAATGGGTAGGGTTGGAACCATGTTCTAAACCCACTTTGTCACCCTTGCTAAAAACAAAGATTTATGCAATTCTACACTAATTAGTGCTTTTCTTATTTAGTAATAATCTAACATAATGAGCGTTTACCAATAAAGTCAATCTAATTATTCATTTATAATCCACGTAAGTTGTTGAATATTGAAGTCATGACCACTTTAGTAAATTCTATTCCATCACTTCTACCTCTCCTCCACCCATTTTTGCTTATTTGAACAAATTAATATTTATTTACTCCCTCTGCTTATATTAAAATTTTCCAAGGCCCACTTCATCGGATTCAAGTTGAGAGAGATAAATTGAACATATATGTTCCTCTTTTGTTAGAATATATTATTAAATCTAAATTGGGGTTATTTGCTAAAAACTATAACGAAGCAATTTACAAATATTTTTGTGGTGAAATTGATTTTACTAAAGATTGTGAGAATAATAGTGCCGGAGAGATCGTTTCTTATTTTATATCAAACCATTAACAAAGCACAAGTTCAAACAAATGAAATCAAAGGACATTCTTCAGAAGCTATTATCGATACATTATAAAAAATGATCGAAAGAGTTTTGTAATGAATTAAGTTGTCTAACACAATAAGGGCACGTTTGGATTGTTGGAAATGACTTGATAAATTTTATTATCAAGCCCCATCAATTATTTAGATTAAGTGAAAATGTCCAGGATTGATAAAGAGCTTGGTCTTTTATCCTATTTTTAATTGAATCCCACACCCCCCCCCCCTCCCAACAAAATGGCCAAGATTGTATAATCCAAATTGGGAGTTGGAATAAGAAATTAGTCATTTGGTAATTATACCCATAAATGAAAATATTGAGGTTTGAATTTGTCTTATTATAATGGGTATTTTAATAAATTGAACAACTCAATTATTTAATTCTTGTATCCAAACAAAGAATTTAATAAAATAAATACATATTCAAAATGCATAATTTTAAACCTCAAGCACTGCGTTATTTTATCTTAAATAGTGTAATCCACTGTATCAATATAACATTACCAATCATATCTATATATTTAAACGTGTCCAAAGTATTTAAATTAAATTTAAATTTATTATTAATTATTTAGAAAAAATTATATTCTATTCAGCTGGCCACAAATCAAGAAGTTTAAGAACAATTTATTGTATAAATGAATAAACAAACAAACTCAAACAAGCCATTTCAAAATTCTACAATTGAGATGCAGACATCATGTCACTTGAGTATGATCAAAGAGAGAAAAGAAAGGCAATAGGCAGAAAAAAACTGATCTTTCTCTATTTCCTTTTCAAGTCTGCAAATCTGAAATGCCATAGCCCTCAAACCGTACAAGAAATTAACACCAGAACAACAGAGCAGCAAGAAAAAGTAGATAGATATATAGATATATACATATAGATTTATAGGGTGTATTAGTAATTGCATGCACGCATATAAATTCGTCAAAGATCTCCCCATCAGAGCCAATATTGCTTGCATCATCATTGCATACTACTACTATTCTTTCTTCCATTTCATAATTTCAATTCATCTCTCTCTCTCCCTCTCTTCAATGACTTAAAGTACACTGCTGGTGGAACAGTGTTATAGCCCTTTTTATTTTTATTTTTTTCTATCTAACTTACCTTAATCCTTCAGTTGTTTGATTCAGGTAACAAAAGTATGTTGTTTTCTTGCCTCATTTATTCTCCTTTCTCATCACATTAGCTTTTGATGTCTCAATATGGTTAAAAAAAGTAGAGGGCTTTTCTTTTGCCCCATGAAAAATGGTACTAAGAAAATCCTGCCATGCACAGGTGTTTGAACAGAGAGAATCCAGATATCTTGTTTGTGATTTTTGTTTGCAGGCTGGCTGCTGGAAGAGTGCAGATAATGAGAGGTAATGAGGAGGACAGGAGTAGTGTTCAGGGGGAAGGTGTTTATTGTGTGTGTCTGTGTGTGTGTGAGAGAGAAAATGGGCCCTCAAAAAGCTGCCAGAGAAATGAGTGAAACTGCAGCATCAAAGAGTAATTGCATAATGCTCTTTTTTTCACCCCTTGTTTCTTTACCTCTTATCTCTATATATAAATCCGTGTGTGTGTGTGTGTGTGTATTTGTTTTAACAACTCTTGTGTGGCTCTTACTGTTTCTTGCTTCTATCTTTTTTATTAAATGGGTCCGTTTATTCATTTCATCCCCCTGCCTCCCCCTACCTCTCTGCAAAGAGGCCCATTTTTTCCTGCTTTTTAACAGTCCCCTTTTCTTGCTTTTTGATGGGCTTGTGCATAATGCATGTCCTTTAAATTCCCATGACCCTTTGTGTTTTGAGTGTTGAAAATCATAACCCAGTGGTTAATAAGTCTCCAGTGTTAAAAAGAAGAGTCTTTTAAGAAAGAAAGGGAGATTGTGTGTCGTAGAGATCATGATTCTTGATGTGGTCTCAGCCTTCTGAATTCCCTCAGTTTCTTGGGTTTTGGATTCTTGGATGAAATCCCACTTTTCTTTCTTATGCAAGTAAAAGAAAAACAGCCCACTTTATGCATTTGGCCTTTTATTCTTTGTTATGTAGTTTCTTTCAGAATTGTGGTGGGGTTTAAGTACTTGCTACTGGTTTTACTGCATGAGAGCTTGTTCCTTGCTAGCTTTATTCTTTATAGTAAAAAAGGTAAAAGAAAATTAGGAAAAAAAAAAAAAAAAAAGAAGCTTACTTCAACAGTCTTTTGGCTTTTGATTTGTACACTGTTTAGGAAGAAAGGGTAACCAATGATTTCCTACATATAGTTCTGATAAATATAGAATCAAAGCTCTCACTTTTTCTTTGGTTGTTTTTGGGCAACCATCATTTGTTCCCAAAAGTAAGTTCCTTTTAAATACTCATACCTACAAAATATTTTGGCTCTTTCATTTTTCCTTGCAATGGCTTGAAGGGGAAACTGCATACACCAGAGTTTATCTGTTCCTTTCAGATATTCCTTCTCCAAAGGATACTAAGGTTTGTCTTTATAACTCTCCTGGCTTATAAAAGATGTTCTTTTCTCATGGTTTAAAAGTAGTACTTTAGTGGAAATAATATTAGTAATGTCTATGTCATAGGAGGATTTGAACTCCATTGATCTTAGCTCTTATTTGGCTTTCTAAGAAAGAAAAGAAAAAAGTTAAATTTGATTTACATTTCATGATGAAAGTACCCCATTTAGTCCCATGTTCTGTCCACTATCAAATGATAAATCACATTCCAGTTTTAAATATTAATGGTACTTTTCAAGGCTAGATGAATTGCCTTGTTTCTGCTTCCCTTTCTTGTTTTCCATGCTAGCAATGAATAAGAAATTATATTTGCTTTTATGTCCTCAGTCATTCTTGTTTTATGCTTGGATGGAAGTAGAAAAAACTAACTCAAAGAATTTTTTTCTCTGAATCTTCTCTGCATTTTCTTCCCAAGATGAAGATTATGGAGTAAAGGAATTCTATTTCTTCACTTTCCTTTTGTTTTTCCTATTGGCTTTGATTTCCTTACAACAGTCCTTAGTATTAAACTGAAGTAAAATAGTATTTGTACTAAGACACAGCTCTCTTTTAGTTAATTTGTACAGCATGAAGATAAAGACATGACTGTTATTTTCCATGAGGACTGAAAATAATAAAAAAAAAACTTGTATGTGTGAGTGAAATATATCTGCCTATACTGTTCAAAGTTGCATGCTCTCAAATTCTTGTTAATTTTTACCCTGTTTACTGTTTCCTTTTGAGCCCTATGATTCTTCATCTGATGTTTTCTGGCAATATTATGAAACTTGGGTTTCTTATTCATTGATCTCTGCTAAAAGATGCAATAGTGTGAATACTCATACTAAAGCAAACATGCCATGATGAGGTAGAAGCTCTTTCATTTTCAGGTTTCAATTCCTTTTTGGTTTTGGTGGAAAGTGATCCTACCAATATGCAAACAAATGCAGCTGGATTGCATTCTGTTGTTACAGATGGGAACTCACTGCGCACAGCCTTATTGTCCCTCGGTTATCCCGATTCAACCGACAGGCAAACTCAAAATCATCTTATGGCTGGCTTTCCATCACCTTTGACCCTTGGAGAAGCTTTGATTAATTTTAGCAGTGGTCAAATGTCCGGCCGTGCACTGGCCAATTCTGATGAATTTTGGAACATACAACTAGGAAGTATGGGGGGGATTCCCCTTCCTAGTGCAACTCTTGAAAATCAAGAGAAGTTGACAACTCCGGGCCCTTTTGTGTATCCCTTTGAATGCCCAAAAGCTGTTGACACTAGCAACACTTCTGTAGTGAATTCTGCATTTGAGAGCATAAATTACAGTTATGATGGCTTACCCTTTGATACAAGCACTAGATGGGACTTCAACAAAATCACAACTCCAGAATTCATCGGAAGGGTCATTGGAAGAACTGAAATTCAACCAGTCCAGCCAGCTGGAAACGCCATTCTGAACCAATGGATAATGCCAGAACAAGGGGAGTTCAACTCCAACAATCCGGGCTCGTCTCAGTTCAGTAATGAATTGTCTCTGAGTCTCGCCACATCTCAACCGTCCGTCGTGCATGGAACTTCCATTCCGGAGCAGTGCTCAGAGATGAGCTCTTCGGGTGGAACTAGCTATTCTTTGCATAAAAGACACATTGGATCGGAGCGCACGTCTTGCAGCAGTAATAACCTCTCGTTGAGCTTCAATTCTTACAGGCCCGTCCAGCTCTCACCGATGTTGTCTGGATCGAGATTTTTCCATGCAATGCAAGAAATACTTGCTGAAATTGCTTGCTATGCACTCGAGAATTTCGACCAAATGAGCTACTCAAACCCTGCAATGGATAATGGGACAAACTTTTCTATTTCTTCAAGTTGCACTGCTGGAAGAGGCTGCTCAACATCCATGTTTCAGAACAATCTCTTGCAAGAACGGGAAGTTGAAGCCAAGAAGAAACATCTTCTGTCATTATTGCAAGTGGTATATATAAATATACTCTTACTCTTGTAGATTTGTCTAAAATTTTCATCTTTTCATTTATTCCTACGCTTAATCTTGTCTTGAAATTTAGGTTGATGATCAGTACAACCAATGCCTGGATGAAATCCACACAGTAATCTCTGCATTTCATGCTGTAACCGAGTTGGATCCTAATCTACACGCCCGTTTTGCTCTCCCGAAGATCTCTATCATGTACAAAAACCTGAGGGAGAGAATCAGCAGCCACATTCTTGCAATGGGCGCAAATCTTAGCAATGGAGAAGCAAGAGAAGAGAGCCCATTTGAGATGTCTTTCATCCAGAAGCAGTGGGCTCTCCAGCAGCTAAGAAAGAGAGATCATCAGTTATGGAGGCCACAAAGAGGGCTGCCCGAAAGATCCGTCTCTGTTTTGAGGGCTTGGATGTTTCAAAATTTCCTTCATCCGTAAGCTCCTACACTCCCTCTTCACATCTTTTTCAGGACGTAAAAGCAGTCAGAGATGAAACTCTCTACCTCTTTCCTCCCATCTTGTCTAGTTTATCGCCATATTTTCATCTTCGTAGCCATAAAAAGCCGGCAGTTTGGATATTTCAATAATGAAATATTGCGAATTTCAGGTATCCAAAAGATGCAGAGAAGCACTTACTCGCCTTGAAAAGTGGTTTGACCAGGAGCCAGGTTAGAATCCTTCCACATAGATACCAAATCTGGCTTGTATCTTCCCATCTTAACTTGGACTATCTTTGTGATCAGGTGTCGAATTGGTTTATAAATGCTCGTGTTCGTCTGTGGAAACCAATGATAGAGGAGATGTATGCAGAGATGAATAGAAGAAAAGCTCGAAGGAATGATGAAGAACCGGATGGCGCCCATAGAAACCGTATCAACTTTGACAATAGAAGATTCACAATGGATTGAGACATGTATAAAAGTATAAAACAAGGTATATATACTGCAAAAAATGCATCTTTTGCAGATTCTATTTTCAGTCGAACATAAGATAGCGTATTTTGGGGGATGGATATCCATGCAACTGTACATTGGTTAATTAATCCTAATTGAATTCTCTGCTATATATATAAATTCTGAATATGTATATCTGCCTGAATGTCTTGTTCAAACTTGGGAGTTGGGATCCAATGATGTAAGAAGGAGCAATAAACATACATCATACGTGGATGAACCTAAATGGCTGAAAATGAAATACTTGGCATATGTTTTATTCTTGTTATTCCCTGTCTTATCGTCATAAATAATTTAATTTATTCCAGTGATGTACACAGCTCACTTACTAATTCTCAACTATCACTTCTACATTACAAGTGGGAACCAAAAAAAAAAATTAAAAGAAAAAGAATAACATTGACCCCTTCTTTTTCCTGTATATCTTTCACCTTTTCTATATCTCCACTTCCATTTTTGCAAAATTTATTTGTCTTTTATCTTTATCTACAAGCCTCCTGTAACTTCACCCATCCTAAGATACAAAAAACTGGCCATGGCCATGGCCAGTCCAGCCTCACACTTCTGCCTGGATTCTTGTTTTTATTGGTTTTAATTTCAAGCCCATGCTTTCTGGTGAGAAAAGCTCGGGCGAAATGCTGGTTGGGCTCAACGGGCTTCTTGGGCTGACGCTGAGTTGAGATGGCCTGAAGAAGCCATAACCCATCAGGAAATATTCCAACGGTATCAACATGGCATCCGGTTGTTCTTCTGTGACCATTGACCCACAGGCTTGAACCTGAGTATATTCAGACATAGTCCAGTTGGAATAGTGGTCCCGATATGTACAAGAGTAGTGAGCAAAAATGGTTTAGTAGATTACCTCAACCAAGGCACTGAATCTTCTATCCAGCTTTGAGGTCATGTGAAGAGCTTCATAGTGGAAAGGAGAGTTTTCTCCGACAAAAATCAAAGACCGACACTGCAAACTCCTCAAGCCATCGCTGATGTCTGGTCTCCTGCCAGACAGCAGATAATAAGGTTATAACTCTTTGGACAACAAAGCTGACCACTGCAGTAATGGCATAGTAGTGAAAAAATATACCCATTAATAGCTTCAAGAAACCGCAGCACGTTGGGGCTTTGCCTCTCACCCAGCAACTGCAATTATTTGAAATTTTTTTATGGAAGTCAGACAGATGCTTAAAAGATGTGGCCCTAATGGCATATAAAAGTGGGGTGATAAGAAAGCAAGGGATTAACTCTTCTGCAAGTTTGGACAATATCTGATTCTGGTACATCAACACTGCCACGAACTTCCTGTCGAACCGTTGAGAATCTAATTGACCATCAATTCTACAAATGAGTAAATTTTAATACAAATGGATTGTAAAAATACCTTGCTGAAGTAGCGCATGAGCAACAGCTCCTTCACTATACCACACATACCACAGATGTAAAGCAAATTTGACATCACCTGCAAATGGTTTACCATTTAGAAGAAAATGTGATCTCTTTCACGTTTTACAAATGTAATACTAAATGTGTTGTGTAGTTAGAATGTGAGCAAAAAATGAGGGAGTTTTCGGTAATAAACCTTGTTGCATAGCCACTCTGTCCAAGATGGCGCTTTGCATAGAGGAGAAACAAGAATCAGACCCATAACACGTTGAGAGTGTTTTGTCTGCAATAAAGCAGTACATAACTATGTTGGTCAGAACTGATGGACAGAAATATGGATACAATCCTAGAAGATGGACAGAAATATGGATACAATCCTAGAAGGAGAACAACTTACAGCAAAGAGGGTAAGAATATAAGCTCCAGCTGTTACACCCAGGCACATGACTGCACCAAGTCTGAAGGGAGAAAGAAAGTTATCTTGATTTCCATATATATTCCCAAATAAATTATGAAGTATTTGATGCCCTTCATAGAAGGAACACTAATAGATAAACTAGGTGGTAGAGAATATACATGCATAGGCTAAAGAAACAAGCGCGGACCAGTGTGCAGGAATAAAATCAGCACAACAGAGATACCCGAAGGCGAATAAAATTACCCAAAATAGTCGAGGATTTCAGCAATCTGATCTGCTAAATCATCAACAGATAATGAAGGTTCATCAGGGCCAGCTACAGCAGCTCCTAACTGCAATAACTCTTGACAGAAGTACCAGATAAGAAACAGTACATTTGAAAGCAAATGGTGGCAATGAGGCCACACCACTTTATGAACAACTAAAATCAATAATTAAGCAATCAAGGCACCAACCTCATGACCTGGAGGGCTGATGTGGTAGATACAAAAGTTGTGGAGAAGAAGAGAAAATGCTTCTGGACAAAAGAATAATCCTTGGAAGCAGGAAATATCTGTTTGGTGGCATGCAAACAATGGAGGTAGATGTCAACATCGCTTTTTAGAAGTAATACATACATCATCAGTATCCACTAAAATGAAATAATACTAACTACAGTGCCAACAAAAATGCTTCAAGGTTGGAAAATTCAAAGCTACAAATTAAAATCCAAGATTTTAATAGAATAATCCCAGACAGTTATAATCCTCAAGCATCTTGCACCATTTCAGAATCAGACTGAGTGGAAAACATTTCTGATGAAGTATTTTTCTGTTAAAAATTTAAAGCATATGAGGCAGCTTTTAACTTGGGTTGACACAAACAGATATCATACCCAAATTTTGGATAAGTTGGGATAAATTACAAAATTGCATAGGCAGGATCACGAATAAGGGATCAATAAAAAGATTAGCGAGTAAGAAAATAGCATAAGTTTGGTCAAAAAATTAAAATGCTTTCGGTGAAAATTCAGGTTTAGTTCCCTTACAGTTTAAAGCCAAATCAGGATAAGTAATAAGAGCTGGTTTGTCCTGGTCTCCAAAAACAGCAACAGAGACAGAACCTCGTCCAGTTTTCACAATATGCTCCTGTAAACCATTATGAAAAGGTAGTTTGTCAAAAATGTGAGATAGGTAGCACAAATATGCAGAGCCAAATATTCCACCAGCTAACTTAATCTAAGAAATTCTGATGCCACATGCTTTAGAATGAGGGAAAATTTTGTTCATGAATATATACAAAAGAGTATAATTTGCTTACATCAGGATTCCCACATAGAGTGGTCCTTTGTAAAAAATTCCAGCTAGCTTATTAGCAACTTTCCTTAGTGGATTTTAAGGTCAATGTTTTTGTCTTTATTACATCCAGTAAGAATCTAATCATGTATCATTAGGCAAAAAAGATGCTAACTACAGAACTTTCTTCTAACTATGCTAATCTTAAACACTTTTCTATCCAAAATACACAAATCAATGATACTTAAAGCATATTTTGCTAATTAAGGCTACCATCTTGAAACCATGGGCAGTAATGAATTTGATAACAGGCCTTCCACATTGATTGTTAATTTCAGAGTTAAAAACTGAAGTACAAAATGTGGACCAATCATACTTGAACTGAGAGTATAACTTGGTTTTATGAAAGAAACTTTCGTCGTTTTTTCTATATCCCAGTTCAAGAGTATACATAGACAACATTATGGAAGAGCATACAGAAATTGTTAAAAGCATATAACTTTCAAAATACCACCTTTACATTTCACCCAAATATGATCATAATTCATGTGCAAATGGATGAAACCAAAAAATGGGAAGAGAAAAAATGAAAAAGAAAGAAATGAAGCTCGTTCTCTCCCCAAACCCAGCGAAAATATAAACGAGAAAGATACTAATAATGCTGAATAACAACATATAGAAAAATAATCTTGACGTCCCCAAATTTGAAAAACTGCTGAATAAGATTATACTGTAAAAATTAAACTTCATTTCCCAAAATTTGATCGTAACTAAATCTATATATAAATGCAATGCAAAAAATTGCCAAAAAAAACTCCTTTCCCAGCTCAACTTCAAATAAATGAAAATTGCAGCACTACTAAACAAATTTCTGCAAAAGAAACAAACTTTCTTTCCCTTCTGAAGCGAAATCCTCCAAAAACTTTGAAATCACGCAACATAGCTCAAAATGTAGCTCGTGAAATCTACTTCCACTAGATATACAACATACAATATTACGCATATAAACACATATTTTTCACAAACACCGACAACAAACAAAACAAGTATGCTTACAATTATGGCTATATATATGCGTGTTGTGTGTGTAATATCAGTGTAGTTTAACTTCAACCTTTCCGGCGAGAGGAATGGACTCCATATCGACGGAGACGGAATCGCTGGAGTCCGCCATTGCGCTTTCCCTCACTAAAACTCTCTATTTTTCTCTCTAATTATTTTTTTTACCTCTCTCAAATTCAAGACGCGTTGGATTCGGCATCCACAGTTATATACCAATCCCTCTCTCCCTCTCTCTCCCTCCTTATATGTCTGTGTATGTATATATAAAGGTGAGTTGAGTCCAACGTTCACTGAGTCACCGACGATTCTGGTTTTGGGCTTTTGTGGATAAAATTGGAGTGGGTCCAAACCCGAGGACATAATTGGATTTTAACTAGAGTTAGAGGCCGACAGAAATCAGTTGCTGAAATGACCCAAATGTCCTCGTCACTCTTCACCTCAATTCCTCTTCTTATTTTGAATTTTTCCTCTTTTTAGGTTGATGATTATCTTTTCAACAATAGCCCCTTGTCCAATTCCATCAGCAAAGAAAATTGATCCAAAATGAAAAAGATTATTTTAATGTCTTATTTTTGGAAAAAAAATTGATTTTTCAAGAATTATTTGATTGAATAAAAGCAATGGTATATGTAATTTATAAAATGTTGAACAATAATTATTATACGAGTAAAAATATTTCACAATATCGAATCAATTAGCTTTATGGTCACGGTTTGATGATTCGAACATATAGTCAAAAACCAGATGAAAAGGTTAAGGACAAAGATCGTTGGAATTATCCAAACAAAAATCATCCAACATTAGAATTAGTGACTGAAAATATGAGTTTAAAAAAGAATTAAATACAATAAATAGGATTGTGCAGATAAAAATGTATTACAATTTTAATATTTATAAGTAAATGTCACTTGACAAATCATCTCTGAGTAATATAGTGTAATCTAGATCATTTAGGGTCCATTTGGTTTTATTTTTATTTTCAATTTTTATTTCTATCATTTCTAAAATTTGAAAAATTAATTAGTAGAAATGAGTTTTTATTTGGATAGATTGTTGGTAAAATAATAATTATGTTGGTTTTAATAAATTGTAAGTGGAGAGAGATAAAAATAATATAATAGATAGAGAGAAGATATATAAATTATTGGGAGAAAACATATAGTTTATTGGAGAATGTATTTTAAAAATGAAAATAATATTAGGTGAAAATATATAAAAAATAATATATTTCATATTTGGAATAATATAAAATGTTAAAATAAACTTTGAAAATGAAACCAAACGAACTAAACTGTTCTTCTCTATTAAAAAAGAAAAAGAAAAAAAAAAGAAACATCAGACAAATATTATATTTTTTATCACATTTATGCTATCCCATGTCATATGCTTATATATATATATATATTATTACATATATAAGTACAAAATATTATATATTCCAGTTCAGAAAATAAAAGATGATTGACAGAATAAACAATCATCAAATTCACTGAATAAAACCTTTTCTTGTTTTATAAGTTTGAAATAAAAGAAAGAATGCTTTTAGAAGAATATGGGAAATACTATAAATTAATGTTTGACAAAAGCATTGGTCCAAACCTCTCTCTTTGTAGTGGGGATCCACTAAAATTAAAGACATGCATGCACACAAGCTGTAGATTTTGGGATTATTATTGGTGCTTTCCTGTTGTAAAGTCCCAAGCCATTTATTGAGTAAGTACAGACATCGGGGGTGAGTTTAAGGTCGTAAGTACTCAAAATAAATTGGGATGATTTTCTGTCTTAAAATTAAAAAAGAAAAAAGAAAAAAAAGTACATAAGGGTAATGATGAATATTAACTATTATTCTTTGATAGCTCAAATAGTATCAAACAATAAGTTGTGACTTCCAAACAATTTACTCCAATGAATTGGAAGATTGAGACAATACGACTTGAGAGACACATTCATGGTCATGTCTTACGATCCACAGTACACTAGGTCAATTTTAGTGGTATGTTGCAAAAAAATCTCTTTTGAACTCCTCAATTTTGATGTAGATAGTCTAAATCTATCATCGAATATAATGATTCGATCGAATTGAATTATTGATCCATCAGCATACTGTAGAGTACTTTGCATCCTCTATTTCTATTCCAGTTTCGTAAATATATGTCAAGCATATCTGATCAATAATTAATTATTTTTATAAAAAAAATATTTAATATACTCGATATATATTTATAAAATGAAATAATAGATGAAACATAAGTTGGAATATGAGATTAAATGTAAGAAATTTTTGGACTTTTTTTGGTGGGGGGGGGGGGGGGGAGGGGGGGGTTGATTCTTAAGGTGCTAAATGGTTTGAAGCATTGGATACTTAGTTGATGGTAGCATTTTGAAAGGTCTTTTGCATGCACAAACATCCCTTTCCATTTGAGTTGAGTGTCTTTTCTTACATTAACCTCATGAGGGCTCCCTTTGTGAATTCCTCTTCATATCACAATCCAAGTTCAAATCATGTTTGGTGGTCCTTTGCAAGAAATTTATGCCATAAATGAGTTTCTTTCTTTTTTTTTTTTTTTTGGCCCACTATCAATAATTATAATCTTTTATATTGCAATATAAAATTTTCAAAATCATGAAAATTCTATATTTTTTTTTTTAACACTTCATACCATCTAGAACAAATACTAGTAATACGATGTCATAGTAAACGAGAAATGAACTTATTTTTTCGAAAAAAACATAGGAAAAATGAAATGACTAAAATGAATTAGAGAAAATTTTAGTTTATCGCATTAAATTAGTGAAATTTTGTATTTTTATCCCCTTTTTCTTGATAAAAAAATATATTTGTAAGTTTGGTCAAGCTTCTAGACATTAGGATCTTTGACTAGAATTAGTTGCTATTGTCCATCATAAGTTCCAATGTCCTCTCAATAACCTGCCAACCTAATTTGTTGATTTACTATTACTACCTGCACAAAAACAATAGAGCTTATATACTAATATATAACTCCAATATACTAATTAAAATTTCCCAATGCAAATTTATTAAATAATATAAGTAGGTGTAGAATAAAGCTATCTCATTTGTATAGGAAAATTATGTTACAATTAATTGATGAGATCTATATGCCTAAGTGAGTATTTTTAGTAGTTGTTAAAATAATTAAAATTTAATATTTTTTATATTCATATTCAGTAAATACATCGATATAAACAAACATGTATTTTGTCCTAGCTAAAATCGGAAATGAGAAATGTAAAACTATTTGGATTTCAGATCAAAAGGAAAAATACGTATATCATAAAAAAAAATGATTTTTCTACACAATTTTATTTTTTATTTTTCCTTAAAGAAATTTTCTTCATCTTTTCCAATACCCAAAATTACACCATAATTTTGAACTCCATATTCTTTATTATTATCATTAAAAATTGGGTTGACTTATTAATAGTTTATTAGTTCATAAGTTATATGCTATTGTGATCTCTAGGTACATTTCTGGATTTGTGACTTTTCACATGTAATTTAATGCATTCCCATTTTCCATGGGGATTGCCATTCAGATCCAATTGCAATTATTTATTATATATTTATATGTGTGTGTATGTGTATGTATACACACACCAACTTTAGGGCATTAGGCTTCAAAAAATAGCAACAATTTTAGCTGTTTTACCTTACAATGGAAGCAACTTTCTCATTGTGCCACAAATTTCACATGTGAATAATGGGCAATCTAATTTTATTTAAATCTTAAATAATTTAAAAAATAAATAAATAAATTCATCATGACTCAATTTTCTATTTTTACAATAATAAAATTTCAATGACCACTAGAATTGAGAGGAGTTACCTATTTGGAGCTTACTATTAGTGCTTCTTTTGATACTAATGACAAAACTATCGATAAATTATACTTTAATCGAGAAATAATTCTCTCTCTCTCTCTCTCTCTCTCTCTCTCTTATATAAGACAAGAACTCTTGAAGTATTGTACCAATATACATAAGGAATATCAATCATAAGAGTGAACAATAATCAAAAATCAGCATTTAACGACTATCAACAATTTACACTCAGTAAATCAACTATTATTACGATAGATACATATTGATCATATATAACTGACATCAGACTCAAACTTTAATAATTTTTTATTTTTTATTTTACTTCATTGTTTCTTACCTTGGGCTTGAGAAATTAATTCACTAATTTCCATAATTATGTTTTGATTCAATAAAAATGAAAGAAGCATTCATGTTTTAGAGGGTTTATGTGGCTTATGATTAAGCTATTTAGCATTAATAATTTTTGTCTCTTTTTTCCCTTGTTATATTTGCTCCAAGACACTACATAGAGTAAATGGAGTCCAAACGAGGAATAAAAATCCTTTTTCAAGACTTGATGGGCTAGTTTGGTTAGGATGATAAAGTGAAATATAGTGCTTTTATCTCACCTTATTAGGGGTGTAAGATGAGTCGAGTCGGCTCACGAGTCTCGCGAGCCAACTCAATTATAGCTTGACTCAAGCTTTTCGAGCTCGAGTTTTGTTTTAGTTGTTTGAAAGCTCATGAGTCGACTCATGAGCTTTTTTCTATTTTTAAATATTAATTAAATAATTAATATATATTAATAACTTACTTTTTAAATTTTAAATATTTATTATATATAATTAAATAATTATAATATATTATAATTTAAATCATTATACTAATCATTATAATATATATTTCATTTATAATTATAATTTAAATTATTTGATCAATTATTATTGAATAATTATGATATATTAATAATTTAATATTTTTATTTAATTTAAAATTTTCTGGTGAGTCGGCTCGAGCTCGAGCCTTTGAAAGCAGCGAGCTCAGTATTTTGGGCTCGGGCTGGACTCATTTACACCCCTACACCTCATTATCGGTTGGTTAGAATGATAGTAAATACTCAATCTCGCATGAATATCAAAAGCCCGTATTTATATGTGTAATTTTCATGATAAATTAACATGTCATATCTCGTGTCAACCAAACCATATCACAATAATAAAAATCACACAAATTATCACATGACAAATAATCATGAGATAACTTATAAATTCAACCAAACTAGCCCTATATGTTATAGTATGATGAAAGTACCATCCTACCCACCAAGAGACTTTTTGTTTGATCACAATTATTTTAGTGTAGAGCTCTACATAAGGAGAGTATAAGAAATTAAAAAAATTTGATTCATGTTGGTCCATCTAATATAATTCATTTATGATTCAAAAACTTATATCATAATTAATAACATCTAATTTTTTCTTGAAATTGAGGGATTTAAGACATTTTAAAAAATTATTCTTTCTCTTTTATTTTTTAAAATACGTATTTTTTTTTTAAAATAAAATTCTTCTTCAATGTATGTCAGCCAAATAATGCAATTTTG
Organism: Jacaranda mimosifolia; assembly: GCA_018894105.1. Lineage (NCBI taxonomy): Eukaryota > Viridiplantae > Streptophyta > Magnoliopsida > Lamiales > Bignoniaceae > Jacaranda > Jacaranda mimosifolia. The sequence goes on from CM032127.1 coordinate 1,672,658, forward strand.
ACACGATCGAACTTCTATTTTCACCGACAAATTTAGTCATCATATTTCTTGATGCCTTTATCATCACCTTTTCCTATCGATAGTACCACGTACATATATGCTTTATAGGCCGTCACATTTTTCCCGTGGAAAATGTGATGATAATCAATATAAAGGTATTTTTTTCTTTTGTTGGGGAGGGGGGGGGGGTGTCGGTGGATCTCCTTTGTATTTCTCTAGGGGCACGTTTGATTATATAAATAAGATTGATAAAGTTATATTGATATAGTATGATTATACTATTCAAAATAAAATAATACTGTATTTGGGGTTTAAGATTATGTATTTTGAATATATATTTATTTTATCAATTTTTTTTATGGATGCAAGAATTAAATAATTAGGCTACTCAATTTACTAAAATATCCATTATAATAAAACAAGTTCAAACCCCAATATTTTCATTTATGGGTATAATTGTCAAATGACTAATTTCTTATTCCCACTCTCAATTTGGATTATACAATCTTGGCCCAATTGAGGGGATTAGCTATCAATTGAAAATAGAATAAAGGACCGGACTCTTTATCAATCTTGGGCTATTTTCACTCCATCCAAACACTCGATGAAACTTGATAATATAATCTATCAAGTCATATCCAACAAATCAAACGTGCCATAGATAAGTGAAACCTAGGATTGTAGATTTGTAGTTCTCAAAAAATATATATATATATATATAAATAAATAAATAAATAAATAAATAAAAATAAAAATAAAAATAAAATCCCCCCCCCCCAATCCCACAACACACACAACTAGGATTGTAGATAAACCTAGCTGTTGGTAACAAATAATGAGGTTTCACCCTCCACCTAATATTAGATGGTTTTTATAAATTATCATATACTTCCTCCTTTATCACCAACCTTACAATTTTGTAAAGATAAAATGAAAAATGGCAAAGAAGTTTTAGCCAAATAGTTAAAGTTAAAGTTGGGAAATTTTTTCCTTTATATCAATATGAGTATTGTTATTACATTATTTTGTTGTTATTAGTCAATCATGACTGATAATGTAATTAAAACAATATTTGAATCTAAAATTTCATAGTTGATCTTAAAACTAGGCTATGTTAGTAATTTCACATATATACTTTTTTTTTTTTTAGGGATCGACGCCCATTCGAGTCAAACATGAAAACTCCCACATAATAGAGGAGACTAACGCCACTTAGGCAACAAACCACTGGACAATTTCACATATACTTGTATATCAATAAATAAAATAAAAAACACATTTTTGATCCAATTGATTGTCTAACCAATTTATGAAAATCATTTATGATTATAATAAAATACCAACCTTCTTTTAGCGCATTCTTAAGTAATTTCTGTTAAATATCCTTTTTTTATTTTTTTAATCTTTATTTACAAATTACACATAGAGTGACTATTCTAAAAGATAATAATAGATCATTTTCTTTTGTTTTCTTTCCTCTCTATATTCTTTTTCTTTTTCATCTTATTTTATTTCATCTTATTTTTCCTTGTATTTATTCTAAAATTTCAAAAAATGCATTGGAGATACTAAAACTTATAGTACCATATAAAAAAAATATACAAATAGTTTTACTTATTTTATACTATAAAATTTTAAATACACACATCGAATATACCAAAATTATGTATATAAATAACTTAGCCAATATTTGTAACTCAATTGGATTAAGGGATAGTAATTGGGAAGGGCTGGAGTGGAGGGCAATCAATACATGGTTAAGGGGAAGGCAGATTGAATGCGGACATAAACTATTCAGCGGTTGGTTTGATTTCACAATCAGAGGCCAGAGACCTTTCTCTTTCTCTCTCACCCTTCACGCCAAAATTTATTGCCATCACACACCCCAAGCCAATCATAGGGTGTGTGCCATGTGGCACAACTCTAGAACTACTTCTAAGAAGTTTCTATATGTACAATAGGTGTGCAAACAACTCGAGTCGACTCACAAGCCACACGAGCTGAGCTCGAGTTCGAAACAGTTTGAGCTGAATCGAGCTCGAGCTCTAATTCGAATCGATTTCAAATCGTCTATATCTAGACTCGAGGCTCGCTAGCCTAGCCAGTATATAATTAAATTTTATTTTTTATTTTATTAATAAATATATATTATATTACTATTTTTTTCATTTTGAGCTTGAGCTTGAGCCTGCACTTTTTTACAATTCATTTGTCAATTCGAGCGAGCCGAGCTCGAGCTTAAAATTTTAGGCTCGTCGAGTTCGAGCCTAAAATATATTCTTCAAGCTCAGACTAAAAAATTTTGTCCAAACTTAACTCGACTCGACTCCATTGCACCCCTAATAGACAATACTAAAGCTCCTTTAAGACTGCTCAAATCTTTGCTCTACATCTAATTCCTTCCATCCAATGCAACCATGCAAAAATAAAACCCAAAAAAGAACAAATATGTAAGTCTGAAAGCCAATCCAATAGTAGCGATATGCCGATGATGTGATTTTAGAACTACTTCTAAGAAGTTTCTATATGTACAATACTAAAGCTCCTTTAAGACTGCACAAATCTTTGCTCTACATCTAATTCCTTCCATCCAATGCAACCATGCAAAAATAAAACCCAGAAAAGAACAAATATGTAATCTGAAAGCCAATCCAATAGTAGAGATGATGTGATTTTATCAGACTATCTTTCAGTTCATTGGCAATTGAACCATATAGGTGCATGTAACTTGACTGCTTTGCCCATCACTCAAACATAAGCAAGAGATATTTCAACTTAGAAAACAGAACTCTTTCATTGCAAAACTAAACCTGCTATTAACATAGGAATGATGATTATGCAGATAAGAGAGATTTCAACAGAGCGGTGCTCCTATTTAGTGTAAGGTGCTCCACTCACTAGTTAGGCTTATGTGCTCAATTCGATCGACAAAAATCGATCCTAAAATATCATAGGCAATAATTATACTCGTTCACTATGCTAATCTTGACAATTTCCATTTTTGGCTAAAATTATCCCAAGCCCTGGTAATGTCGTTGCTAGATGCTAAGATGAGAATTCCGTGATAAACTGCTAGTGCCAGATAAATTTATATTGGCCAATTTATCATAATACTAAAACAAATAACTAAAAAGGGTAATGGATAAACTTACTCAAAGAGAACATGAATCACTTTGGATATTCAAGAAAGCAAAGGCCAAATGCCATGGCATTATATACTTTGACTTTCAGCAAGTTTTGAGATACAAATTGTTTGTTGTCTTGCATTGGTCCTTTGTTATTGCAATCACAAAATCTGCACATCATGAATCATAGAAGTTCCAGTAGGAGGCCAGATTTGAATTGCAATAACAAGGCCACATTTTCTTTCATCATATAAGTTCCATATCATCGGAGGCAGCATTTTTAACCTCACTCCCACGATGGAACCCATTGTCACTAGAGAAAGGCAAATACTTTTCCTCATCAGAACTTACAGAAAAATCAAGCTTTACCTGCTTGACCCGCGATTCTTGTAGACCACTCAGAGCCTCTTTGCGTTTTCTACCTGCATCGCTATTTGTATTCATCAAGCATAGAGCACCTGGGAGTCCATTGTTCGACAGGTCACCCATTTCTTGGTCCTTGTTTACATCATTTTCGTTGCAAACGAAATTGGGATTCTTTTTATGGAGCTTCAGTTCAGGTGACCCGTTCTCCACTCTTGACATGCATATTACTGCTTTTGCATGGAGCACTGATATGCTGCTATGATCAAATACTCTAATGCCTCGATCTTGAAGGACCAATAGCCACTCTGAAAATCATAACATGCAGTTACACATCTCAGGGATCAAATTGGACAACTTAGTAAATCAATCTGCAGCTCCTATTCTGTTCAACTTAACCGTATATTATTCCTCCAGCTTTAGAACTCAAAACTTAGTGTGCATCGGGGTTATTTTGACAAATGGATCCAAGCCCAAATGTTAGGATTTCTAATATATAATGCAAGAAAGGGGTGCTAGTGAATTAACAACTCACTGATAAGAGCTTTAGGGGTCGAAATGTCAAGTCCGGTACTTTGGTCCACTATTCCAGCTTGAGTGCTAGCCCACTTAATTAACTCAGCTACCAATTGAGATTCACAGAAAGCACTAAGATACAAAGTGGCCCTGGTTTGATCACTTGTATCCCTGTAGTCAACAGAATTTTACATATTAATATTGAAGACTTTGTGCAATAATTCTATATCTAAGCGTTGGACTTAAGTACTTGCCCAGTACCTAGAGAACTGAATGGCACGCTCAGCAACTAAAACCCATCCCAGAGACAACTTTTTTAAGTGAATGTCGGATGACTGGACCCATCTCCCAGAATAAAATGAATAGTCAACTAACATAACAGCATCATACAACGCTTTATGTAGAAAAACTGCATCTTCAGAACTCTGCAGGAATTATTCAATTAGCTTCACCAGGCAAAGGAGATTTTATGTAGGTTTTCTTGTCCAATAAACCACTGGATAAACATACCAACAAGGCTGCAACAGGCAAGTTGGGCTCCAGCAGCATTTTGAGAAGCATATCTGGTGAGGAGCACCTTTCAATCAGATTGCATATTGAAGTAAAATTATTCACATTGAACTGATATGGTAGGTATATCGATCTTACCTTGAATGGATAAGAACCAAATGAGAAAATGAGAAGGAAGAAAAAGACAAAAACAAAAACCAGTACAATTTGACATCATCAGTACATTTATGAACCGTTCTTCAAAATAATCATCCAAAAATTTAGAACATAAATCATTTAAAGGATCCTACACGAGGTTTGGACTGACTGCTGATGCAGAAGAACAATAAAAGCTGGAGGAATAACAGACCAAACAATAGCTTTTGTTATGTACAAATCCATAAAATGAGGTACCAAGCATTTCCTACCAGATGCGCCGTCCAATTAAAAAGTTACTTTAAAGATAAATAATTATGATCTTCAAAGCTTTGAAATTAGCCTCTTTCTTTAAACTATTATTGGCCATCCGTTTATGAATTTGGGTGTCCTTAAATTTTGTATGGACATTTTGATTTAGGCTGAAGCGGAGAGAGTAATCAATTCTAGATGTTAACAAATGGATGGGCCATGTGAAAAAACAGAGAGGCATACCTTCTGTTATAAGTTAATATGGTGCCAATAAAGCTGAAAATTATAGATCAAACTGTTGCATTATGCATTTATGTTAGGAAGAATGAGAAAATTTTGCACTCAAAATCATAATTGTTTCTAGATCCTACCTAATGAAATTTTAGCCCAATTCAACCAGAAATTTCCGTTTCAGAAGTCTATCTAAAAAAAAAGCTGGAAAAAATCTGCACAAAGTGCTTCTATATAATCTCATGGGCAGTGATGTGTTTCCAGTCAATATAATCACTGATACTGTCGCGTATTTGAAGCAAACATGCAAAGACATATGTCACGCTAAACTCAAGAAAGTGAGAGAAAACACCAAAACAGAATAGGATGAGCAATTGTGTATCATCTAAACCAGCTAAAACTAAAGGAACTTATGCTTGACTCCAAGAACATTGATTAAGCAGCAAAATGAAAAACATTCTCACCTAGAAAGTAGAAATTCTGAAAACCCTCTATAGTCTGAATAGCCAATTTTAGCATATCTCTCTGCAAGTCTTCTTCATTAATTCCTGGAGAGATTTTCGGATACAACCTCGATAAAAGAGTCTCATTCATAACAACCCCAGCGACGTATCCCAAACACACAGTGACTTCCTGTTGAAACTCATTCTTCAGAATTGGAAAGAAAGATGCCAAAATATCAGTCTCATAGCTCTCCCTGATTTGATCCACTGTCCAAACCCTTAGTAAATCCAAGATATACACCCCTAAACTAACCGACCCCTGTTCTCCTTCCTCCAAATATTCAGAACAACAAATGCTAATATAACTAAAAACGCCTTCTACCACAATCCCAATCTCTTCCCTCAAGCATGGATCTCTTGCAGAAAAATTAAGCTCTAGATGATACAGAAGATAGAGGACAGGAGCAATCACAGCTACCTTCTTTACCACATTGCAGAAACATGAGCATGAACTTAGCAATTGCAACAAGTCCTTAGCGACCAAAAGTTTCCTTGGGGGTGGTAAAACACTTGATTTACAGCTGTGAAATGCAACCGCGCCATAAAACCAAATAATTTCGAGAGGTGGATCTTTGAAGTCTCGAATCAACCTATAAAATACGGAAAGCAATTCGGAGGAACTTGAAACATTTTTAGGATACTCGTCTAAGAAGTAACTAATTGAATTTTTGAGTAAGTCATCATAAGTCGCTGGTGGATTCGGACCATTTATCCAATTCATGGCTGGTGCATTCATGTTAAGCGAGTGTCGACAAGGCTTGGACAAATCGAAATGAGCAATGATAAATTTGGTTCATGTGAATGTTAGGAAGATCAGCACATAGCTTTTGTCGTGGTGCATGGCAAACAACCAACCTTCGCCATTAAGCAAGCAAGGAGCATATTTTGAAAGATGACAGCGTAAGTGCACCTAATCTTTGAGGAAACATAATTTAAAGACGAGGTGAAATCTATTATAGATTGCTCATATCACACACATTACACTTATGTGTATTCGGACCATTTATCCAATTCATGGCTGGTGCATTCATGTTAAGAGAGCGTCGACAAGGCTTGGACAAATCGAAATGAGCAATAATCAGTTTGGCTCGTGTGAATGTTAGGAAGATCAGCACATAGCTTTTGTCATGGTGTATGGCAAACAACCAACCTTCACCATTAAGCAAGCAAAGAGCATATTTTGAAAGATGGCAGCATAAATGCACCTAATTTTTGAGGAAACATAATTTAAAGACGAGGTGGAATCTATTATAGATTACTCATATCGTACGCATTACAGTAATTCGATTTCACAATTAAATGCAGTGGTCTGGCGAAAAAAAATGTCAACTCGATTATTGACAGTTACAAAACTCTGACAAAGGGGACATCCAATATGGAGCAGAATTAATTAGAGCAAAATTATGTACTAGAAAAACCAAGAGAGTTCAAATTGATCCGGCAAGTAACAAGCTTCTTCTTATTCTAACCATTGTGTCCACAACCATAGGATTTGGATTCCATACTACTTGATTCAACTCCCTTGAAATTCAAATAAAGATTGAGAAATGGAATCCATACTGTAATGCATCCGGATAGTATCTTCAGTGAGATGCATTTAGATTAACGAACCATTTCATGCAATATGGCTGAACATTGACCTGTTAATTTGGATAGGATTCACCCAGATCCAGTTGGCAAAAGCCCAAAACTTTAAACATTCCTCTTTGCACTTCTTCTGCTCTTCTATAATTACTTTCTGATGCCAAAGGCATGTCATAGTAGAATATATTTTCAGCTTATATGCCCTCTGAAATTTCATTTGGCTCCATGAATAAATTTTTCGGTCTTACTAACTGAGAATATGGCAGTAATTTCACCATGTTATTCTGTTACATGTCTTCCTTGTGCTCTTACCAGCCACTGCAGCAAGGCAAAGCTTAATAATTCTTATAAAATTCCTCAATCCATTCCTTGTTTGTATCAGATCAAACATAAAATTGTATTGATTTGATTCACACAATTCCTACCTTAATTACACTGCAAAATTTATTCCTTAAAGTCCACTTCTACCAACTGAAAAGTACCTAAAAACAATTTATACTCAAATAGGCATAGTATCTAGTCCCGATCTTAGCAACAAGCTCAGAGTTCCATAAGTTTTCTCTTTATCCTCTTCATGTCCAGGACTGCTTCCTAGTGTTGCTGCATTGACATAATGCTCCTATGCTATAAGAAACTAGAGTCCTGTTTGATTGTAAAGCCATTGACCAACCCAAAGTATAAAATTTCTCTTATGATAATGAATGCAGGTGTACCTTGAACAACTTGAAAAATGCCGTTACCACAAAGAAATAGTTACAAATTAGATAGCACAATCAACAATGTAGCCTAAAAGGTTAAAGAAATAAAACTATAACAGAAAAATGATCCAATAGATGTCACAATTAAACGCTGTATCTTGAAAACTTCAAAATAGATCAGGTTTGTTCCTATAGTACCAATAGACAATAAGTAACAAGAAACCCCACCTAAAAAGTAGCAATTCCGGAACCCTTTGATAGTTTGAACAGCCTGATCTCTTGTATCTTTCAGAACGGCCTCTGTACACATCCCTGAACCAAAACTCAGGTACAGCCTTAGAAAGAACACTTCACACAGAACAATCCCAACCAATTCCCGTATCCCCCACCTCGCATTCAATCCCTTGATGGCTCCATCAGTTAAAAGAGGAAAAAAGACCCTCAATTTTTCCCCAAAGTGACAACTCCCCCCTCCTCGATCAGTTGTCCAAACCCGAACCAAATCCTCAAAACAAACCACCACCTTATCCACTTCAACATCTCCATTTCCATAATCATAAATTCCAGCAGACAAAGTAACATAGTTGACCATATTCTCCACCACTTTGTCAACCTCCATTTTCACACATAGCCCACTCTCCCTACTATCACATATAATATTGTAAAGCTCATATACAACCGGAGCAAGCAGAGCGATCTTTTTCAACCCGCTGCTCAGATTAGAACACGAAATCAGTAAATCCAGCAAATCTTTGGCAATGAGCACTCTGGTGGAAGGATTTTTCTGCGGGCTCGATTTTGCAGCATGAAATGTTACGGCAGAGTAAAACCAAGTTATTTCAAGAGGTGGATCGAGCATTGTTTGGATTAAACGGAAGAAAATCGACTCAAACGACGAGAAATCAGAGCTGCCGCTGTTGTAAGAAGTTAAAAAGTGCTTAATGGATTCTTTCAACATAGATTCCTGATTTTGAATTTGGGGGTTCATAATGGTGGAAAATGAAGGAAATGAGTGAGCTATACACGTTGAGCTTTGGGAATTTTGAGGCGAACTTTAGCGTGGGAATTGGGGGGGTTGAAATTTTTGGCCTTTGAAGGTTTAAAGGCAAGTCCCAGAACCCTAATATAGAGACGTGGGAGCGAATGAGGGAGGGAACTTTCGTGGCATTTCTAACGGATCAATATTTTGAATTTATTCATTCGCAGTATATATTAGTCCATTTTGATTTAATTTATGCAAAATAATAACTCCTCCTGTTCGTAAAAATGAGAAATATAAATTATTCACCAAAACAAGAGAAATAATAGATTGACGAGGTTGAAAAATAAAATAAAAATTCTTTCAATTCTACATATACAGTATTAAAATTCAACTGTAAAAAATATCACCACCAACTGGTCAATCAATCAACTGATATCATCCTTATATTTATATACGTGAAAATTCAAACTTAACAAGCAAGCATAAATAAAAAATTTATTTTCAAATAAAAACATGTTATAAATAAATTATAATAACTCATTTTTACACATTCTTCTAACTATATTATTACAATTTCCTTTGTTGGACCACATTTAAAAAATAAAAAAGAAGAAGTTATATCATATTTATTCTCTCTTCAAAGTCGTAGATTATATTAAAAAAGATCAACATGTCTTTAGATAACTATAGTCTAAAAGTAAAGCATAGGACATTGTCTCCAGAGAGAATGGAGTAAGGGTGCACATAAAATGTGTAATTTCTCCATCCCAAGGAGAGATTTTAACAGTTCCAGCCAAATAATTCGGAGTAGGCCATGGTCAAGCCAAATGCACCATACTGATTCACCCAGAAGATAGTTTCCCAACTAAAAAAGAGTTAATAATCCTAATGAGAAGTTCCAACTTCATTTCTTTGATAAATATGGCACACAGACACCAGGCATTCTTATTGATAGAAATACAAACAGAACTCCACAAGCAGGCCTGGAGGGGTTCACCCAAAATTACAGTCTAGGAAATGAAGAAAAGAAAAAAAGTTATAATCTGAATATATAACCAGCTACAACCAGTTTGATTATTTTTTCCACAAAGATGCAGCCAAAGCAGCAAGCAACAGCCTTCACTTGGTCCACCAATGAAGGAAATCCTTGCGCCTGTTGATCTTCTTCTGCAGTTGGAGCAGTCCATAGAGAAGGGCTTCAGCAGTGGGTGGGCAACCTGGAACATAGATGTCGACTGGGACAATCCTGTCACAACCTCGGACAACCGAATATGAGTAGTGGTAGTAACCACCACCATTTGCACAGCTTCCCATGGATATAACCCACCTCGGTTCAGGCATTTGGTCATAGACTCTGCAAAATACCATTTGGTACAAGTGACCAATACCTTTCAGCATCAAAATGTGTAACAACTTCTAAAATTGTCTCTACAATTAAACCAACAAGATCCAAGCAACATATCATAACTCAAAAGGCTGGACAGCTGCACATTTTCTTAGCACTCAAATGCACACATCCTAATACACTGATGAGGATATTTTGGAGCTGACTCGCGTTACATTTGATTTCAGCAGGTCAGACACCTATGCAAAATTAGCTGGCAGCTCTTCTGGATACAGAAGAAGCTTAAAAATAGATAATGCACTCACGTCTAGATACTTCAGTTTGGTTTTTACCAAGGACTGCATGAGCACAAAGGTTCGGACAGCAAAAGATTCAAGAAGCTGTCATGAATTAAAGAGAAGAACTAGTTATGGCCATAAGACAGAAATTTTCATTTAGCCACCTCTAATAATGGATGAACTGCAGTTGCCTTGATATTAAATCCCAGTTCAGAGAAAAGAAGACAGCAAGGACTAGCTTGATCTCAAACCCACATGCAATTCATGTTTAACCAAGTTTCACGGGTATGCAGCTTGATATTATCATCTCCATCTATGTATAAAAATATATGTTCGCAGAAGTAATAGCTATCACTTGAAACGGAATTGCCATGTTTTATTGTGAAGCCCATGAAAAATGGTCCAACACATCTAACAAACAAGTAAATGAAACTGCCATCTCCAGCAGGGCAAGGAAGCAACAAAGATACCGCAATGGGGTAAAGGGAGACCGAAACCACAGCAAACATCATCACAAACATACTGCAAACTTAATTATGCCAATCAAGCTGTTAATAGATTGACAATGCCAGCATGCATGAGACCAATTTCCGACTAATGAGAAAGAACAGTCCCTTTTGTTTCCATACTTTGAAGCAGCACTCAAACATTGTAAACAACTGTAAATCAAAGAAATAGAGAATTACAGCACTATCTTTTTTCACAGAATGTGGAAGATAATATTGGGCGTATTTATCCAGGTTTTGTCTACAAATTATATTTATCAGCGGGTTTTCCATTTATACGAGAAATTTTTTTGTCAATCATGTGTCTTCTGAGCCCAGTTCAAAAGTATAAGAAGGACGGTTTTTATTTGAGAGGTTCTGCAGTTAGCATTTCCGGACACTCACTATGGTAGAGAAATTAATAAAATATTGAGCAGAACCAGACAACAAAAAGCAATAACATATCCACGAACGACGCAAAGGGAAAAAGGGAAGCCACACAAAAAGCCCTAAATTCGCACTCACGGAGCATAATCCAGGGAAAAGTAATGCGAGAGTCAGTAATTCCACATCCTAGGTCAACAAATTACACATCATCTAATTCATCAACCAATGTACGGATTAAAAGGGAAAATCACAGAGAAAGTAGAAAGCTCGCCTGCGGAGGGCAGGTGCCATCTTATTGGTGAGAGTTCCAGCAACAATCATACAATCCGACTGTCTTGGGCTGGGCCTAAAAATGATTCCAAACCGATCCAAATCATAGCGCGCGGCACCGGTGTGCATCATCTCCACGGCGCAGCAGGCCAGCCCAAAAGTCATGGGCCAGATTGAGCCGCGGCGGGCCCAGTTCATGAGGTCATCGACCTTCGAGATCACATACTCCGCCGCCTTGGATATGCCGGCTGGGGAGGAAGTCGACGGAGGAGGAGCTGAACCGTAGGGAGTGGGAGTAGCTGAAGAGGATGCAGCGAGAGAAGGTACGGTGGTGTGGATAGAGGCTAGGGCGGAGCGGTGGTGATACGGCGCCGTCTGGGAAAGTATGCGGCCGGCGTTTCTAGCTAGCTGAGCCATTTCTCTTTAATTTCTCTGGAACGATCGATTGGAACTGGTGAGATATTGACAGAAGAGAGTATTTATGTTGAAATGATGGAGAAAGGAAGAGAAGAAATCGTGTGAGGTGGGTTAATTTCGTCCATTTGCTTTGACGCCTTTATTACAATCGACTTTTGCTGTTCAAAGTACGCTTTTAGGTTCCTTTGTTAAGTCGGTTCCCATTGTTGACGCACACAAGGAACTAGGTGGATAATATGTGCAAAAGCACAAGGGTCCGTTTGTTTTCATTTTTTGTTGAAAATGAAAATAGAAAATTATCAATTTCTACACCATTTTCTCATATATTTTCATTCTCAAAACATTCTTTTTTACATCCTCTCTCCATTTTCATACTTATTTCCTCTATTATTACCTATATCTACTTTTTTATCTTCCTAATACTTCTCAAACAATATTTACCACAAAATATTATAAATTTAAATTTAAATTCGAATTATAATATTATTTTTTTAAATAATTACACATCACATCATCAATTCAAATTCAAAAACTTTGTTCATTTTAATACAAAAACACCCAACATCCAAATACATCTCATTTTTACACCTATAATTTTAAACAACACATTCAAACACAACTCCATTTTCAAAACACTTTTTCTAATTAACTTTTCACTATACATTTTCACTTGAAAATGAAACCAAACAGGCCCTGAGTAATATGCGCTGAAATTGGCACCAATTATCTTTGACTTTATTATGTGATTTTAAAGGTAAATTTATGCTTCTTTTTCTTGATATTTATTTTTAATATTTACACATATAATGATTCGTTAAAATTCGAATTTACTTACATATACAAGTGTAAGAATAGTACCACTAGCCACTCAATTTTTTGATACTTTATGTGTAAAATTATATTATTAACAATATAATTCATCTGACACTCAAATTTATATATTAATTTATGAAATAATATTAAAGTATCAAATTTTCACCAGCTATGAAACATATTGTTGCCTTGCATAGCATGTCTGTCTCTTTCCTTACAAAATTACTAATGGTATGATTAATATCCATCAATGAAATGGGAATCTTCATTACTAAAAATATGGGTTTAGCCATTCCTTTCCTTTTCTATAGATTTAGTTACTCCTAATCTATTGGAAATGGAATTTTTTTTCCCACAAAATTACCCTTTGATATTTAACAACAGAATTCTAAACCATCACGAAAACATTCTTATATATTTTCTTAATATTATCTTCTTATCTATAAGTATTTCTCCCACAATTTTCAAACTCCACTAAAAAAAAATTAACCATCGTATTTTTTTACTTTTATCGATAAAAAAATAAATTTACTTTGCAAAATATAAATAAATCATTGTCTTAGTCATACACTTTTACGAAATAAAATATTTAAAATTGCATAAAAAGCATATAATTGTGATATATAAATAATTTATCAATAAAATATTATATTTTAATAATTTTTGTACAAAAGGATAATTTTATCATTTAAAATACTTTTCATTCAATTCTTACCAATCATTATTAAATACCAATCATGATATTGGAATTTAGTGAAGAATAACGATTCTATTCCTTTTTTATTCCTTTATCATATGATAATTTATATTAATATCACTCTTTTCCCATGCTCGTTCCATTCCATCTAATTTCATTCATGCATAACAATCACCACCTAAGAGTTGCCACAAACGATTTCTGAATATTATTTGTATATGTTCTCACTTCATTACACTAAAGTTTGATATGCACTGGAATATATATTTAAAATTTGTATATGATGAAAATAGAGGCCACATAAAATAAAATTTTCATGGCCAAATCAGAAAAAAAAAGAAATAAAAAAAGAAAAAGCATTAAAATTTTGAGCTTACCTTATAATTCGAAAGTATGTTACAATTGTGATTCAAAAGTACTAATTGGACTAGTGGTGAAGGAGTTTCATTTCGAATAATATTTGATTGAGTGTCGTGCGACAATTATCCTGTCTCTATTATCTTTCAAGTAAGATTAATTAAACCATTAAAAGTGATTATATTTTGTTTTACCTTTAGGTAAAGAAATCAATTTGATTATTCTAAAACGAAAATTGATGAAATTAAAGGCTATGAACAGGGATAAATTAGAGATAAAATGATGAACGTTCTAGTTTGAGTTTAAAATATGGAAATTTTATTTAAAAAATAATGAAAAAAATTTAGTACATGGGTTGCTATAAAAGGAATCATATAAATTTTTGATAATATGAATAGTTGCTTTGATACATGCGCATATTAAAACTATAACTTGATTCGATTTGTTCAATATGTGGAATAAACAAAATGATATTGATACATTTGAGAAATGGTGTGAAACTTCCCATAATATACAAATAATTTTCATTTTTAGAGATAAATTTAGTTTTATTTTCATAATAGCTAGATATAACAATCTCTTGTTTAAAGGATTATTCATATTATTAGAAGAAAGTGCTTTTTTCAAAAGTTATCAATTTTAATGATATTATTTCATAACATTTACATACCAAATTCAAAATAGTTCATTAAATTTACTATAATATTTACTTTTTGTTGTACATTTAAACTACAACACCGACAACTATCACCATAGCTAATATGCAAAAAGGCCAATAAAAAAATAATGAGGATATGAGATGCTATAACACATGACAAGTGGCAGCAACAACGATAATCGTTCCTCAACATATAATTCAATTTTTTTCAATTTATATAGCACTCGACGACTCTAAACTCTTTGTGTTATTGAGTGCGTTTTCTTGTATTTCTTAATACATTATTGTGCATTTTTGTCTATGGTGCAATTTTAATTGTACATACTTCATGTGAGAAATATGCAAATGTACTTAATCTAAACAATTTGATTTAAAATATAAAATCATAACATTTCATTTCAATAATTATTTGGCAATATAATAAAACAATTAACCTGCTACATATATGATTGGTTAATAGTTGATTTTTGATACAAATCATTATCTTTTTATTAAAAAAAAAATCCTAACATTTGATCCATTTATAAAAATAACTTACAGAATATGAAATGCCCATTTAACCCTTATTAAAAAATTAATAAAATTTAACACTACAAAAACCATAAAAAAAAAAAATTAAAGAAATATATATTTACCACACACAATATTACATATATAATACATATGTATATATATATATAAATTCACGCAAACACACACACACACACATATATATATATATATATATTTCATCCTCAATCCCAACTCCCATCCAAATTTGATTGTCATTGCTAGCTGCAGACCGACAGGTAGCTAGATCTGGCCATGGCCGGACCAGGCTGGCCGAGAAAGGGGGAGAAGGGGGCTGACGGGGTGGGAGCCGTGGGACGAGGGATGGGGGCTTGCTCGCGGCTTGGTGGTTGGAGGAGAATAATATGACCCTTTTTTTTTAAATAATTTTTTTACTTATTTGCTTTTTAATTACTTTATTAATTCAATCAAATTATTTTTAAATACATTTATATATTTGTATATTATTAAATACAAATTCAAAATAATTATTTTGTACTTATTTATTTAGATTATATTGTTAGGATAATAATTTTGGATTGTATATTTATTCTCAATTTTTTTATTTTAGTTAATAAATAAAAATAATTATATTTAATTATATTATTTTTTATGCTAATATTATAAAATATATAATTTAAAATTATAAAATTATGTTATTTAATATAATAAATTTTTTGAAAAATATTTTTTAATTGTTTTTTAAAAAAATTACCAAGCACTTAATGTACTAAATTTTAAAATACCAACCAATAACTTGCTGTACAATTAACGATAATCTGTTATAAAAAAATATGTGTTATTTAATTCAGTTATATCTTATATGAGATAAATACTAATATATCTAGGGGTGGACGGGGGTCGGGTACCCGAGGGCTCGGGTATCATTTTTTGATACCCGAGTCCCGACCCCCATTTTATGGGGGTACCCCCAAAACCCCCACTAATTTTTTTTATATTTTTAATAAATAAAAATTAAAATTTTGTTAATTCATTATTTATTTTTGTTGTGAATCAATTGATAACACTACAATTCATTATTCACAAGTTCTAAATCCCACCTAATATATAATTTTAAAACTTAAATATAAACATTAATATCTAATATGATATACATCATATGTTAACACTTCAATTAAATATATAATACTTAATACTATAATTAATTTTTTAAAAATAAAATGGGGGTACTCAATATAATTTTAAAACTTAAATATAAATATTAATGTATAATATATGATATACATCATATATTAGCACTTTAATTAAATATATAATTCTAATAATATAATTTTATTTATTTATTTATTAATATCGGGTACCCCACCCCAATACCCGATACCCGACCCCCAAAATTTCGGGTACCCCCATAAATACCCGATCAGGATGGGTCGGGTATGGGGGTACCCGAACCCGATGCCCACCCCGAAATATACCTCACCGTAAACATGCCCTAGTTATTTTTGTTTGAAATTGTCACTAAAAACTTAATTATTGAGGGAGAGATTACATTGCAGAAAATTAAAAATATATAAACTACTTTGCACTAAAGTAAAATTGTAGGGATGAAAAATCAATTAGACGCAAAATTTCCAAATTATAGTGGAGTTAATGCCAATAACATGAAATATATGGGGCTAAAATGTAAATCTCACAAAAGTTTCGGTCCATTATTTTCCGCCTGCACATTGTTAAATTGGCCCACCGGAAAAAAATCTAGAGTGGGCCATCTTGAGTAGTCGGTATAAAAAATCTCATCTGCTCTCCACCTCATCACCTAATCTTTTTTCTCTCCTCAATCTAGGGTTTTTACAACCCGTTCACAGTCTCTCTGCGAAACCTACTCACAAAACTTTGTTGTCTTTCTCCATCCGATTCGCACTAATGGCAGAGGAATTGGTGTACGCATCCGCAGGAGGCGAATCGAACAAACGCAAGTACGAGGATTCGCTGTCGCCGGTGGCTCGTAGGGCGACAGGTTTCTCGTCGCCTCCCGACTCAGCTGCGCCTGTGCCGTCGTACAACAGCGTTCCGCCGCAGATGAACGAGATCGAGCTGGCTAAACAGAAGGCGCAGGAGATTGCTGCGAGGCTTTTGAATAACGCCGATCCGTTGAAAAGAGCGAGAGTTGAGAACGGAGCTGGCGCTGGCGGAGGATTTGATGCTATTGATGCAGGTTAGGGTATCTTCTTTCGGAAATTTTCAGTTTTTATAAAGCATACGGTGTATTCTTATCTATTTGGTGAGTGTGTGTGTGTTTTCCATCTGTTGTGTGATTAATTTGAGATTTCACTCTGTCGCTATCTCTCCGTGCGTCTTACATGCATGTATGTCCATGCATATATCATCGCTCACATTTACTCTCAAGTCCACACCTAATTCGGACTAGGCAGGTATTTCTACGAAGTTAGGCGTCCATGCTATATGAGCTTTTTGAACAGCCGGAAGCTTGTAAGCTTTTGGCGTCTGGAAATGAAATTTTATTCCATAGATCACGTTTCGATAGCAAAGGTGATTGTTTAGATCTAATTTGTTTGTGTGAGCACTGCCTGAATTTCCAGTCATGAACTAATTGTGCGCCAGCATATTATATTTCTTTGTTTGGAACATTTTTAGCTTGCATTTTGGCCTGTAAATATGACATTATAGGCTCGTAGTAATTTCTTTTCTTGGACTTCAGAATATATCTTATGAGTGAAGCACTGGACATTTACAGTGATCTTTTTGGTAATTGAGTATGTCTTGTTTAATTGAGATAAGGAGAATGAGAGATGACGAAACTGTTGTACTCTGTTTGGATGCAGGTATTGGTCAGAAGCATTTGGGTTTGGGTCTTGGTGGTCCACCACAAAGTGCATCATATGGTTATCCAGGTCCAAGCAAGAAAATTGAGGTACCAAATGGAAGGGTTGGTGTGATTATTGGCAAAGGTGGTGAGACTATCAAATACCTTCAACTGCAGTCAGGAGCTAAGATTCAGGTCACCAGAGACATGGACGCGGACCCTAATTCTGCTACTAGAGGGGTTGAGCTCATGGGTACTCCTGATCAAATAGCCAAGGCAGAGCAATTGATCAATGATGTTCTTTCTGAGGTACTCTGTATAGTTGTAGGCTATTCAATGCCCATTACTATTGCATCTCATCAATTTCAGTTCAGACTGTTTTTGTGCTAACATTTTGCATGTCAATGAGACAGGCTGATTCAGGTGGTTCTGGCATAGTTTCTCGGCGTGTGACTGGGCAACCATCTGGAGCTGAGCAATTTGTGATGATGGTCCCCAACAATAAGGTATGTTTGATGGCGTCAGTTGTCTCTAATGGTTATGTATCTAAGCAGTTTCCATTAAGTCTATAGAGATTTTCAGGTGGGACTTGTTATTGGTAAAGGAGGTGAAACTATTAAAAATATGCAAGCAAGGACCGGGGCTCGTATTCAGGTACACCTGCCCATTATTTTTGATATATTACAGAATGTAGATATCTGAGGAGCATTGATATTTGCTATTCTCATTTTCTTAGCAGCCATAGGCTGCACTATGCCATTTCATGATATTATAGCGGTGTCATGATAGAAGTATTTCTTCCCATATATTGCAGGTCATACCACTGCACTTACCACCTGGCGATATGTCAAAGGAGAGGACAGTGCAAATTGATGGAACTAGTGAACAGATTGAAGCTGCAAAACAGTTGGTCAATGAAGTCATCAGTGAGGTTTGTTCAATGGTTGTTGCTCATATGTTCTTTTATGCTGTGATGTGTTACAATATTTTATAGAAGAAAACTACCTGATGTACTCCAATATTTTGGATTGTCTTGTGGTCTTGGAAAATGGCTATCCATGAAACTTCTACAGCATGTTACGTTTAATCTGGTAGTTTTGCTTGGTTAAATTTTGAATGCCCTCATTTTATTCTTGGCTGATTTTGTATATTGTTGTATTCTTCTCTAACTTGTGGGTTGATGGGCCATGTTTTTCTCCTATTCTGCAATATTTGAACTGAATGTTATTTATCTCGTTACAGTGCATTCCTAATCAAGGTACTTACTTTATACTCTGAAGAATTTTTTTATTCTATGTATGTTCTTTATCAGTTGTTGTTTCCTGTGTTTGGCTAGTTTTGGGACTCCTGTATCATTGCCTTTATCAGTTAAAAGGTATCAAGTGAAACTTTAAACAGATTATTCATGGAGTTCTCTCCATCCTTGTCACTTTGTTAGTGATATTCCCCTCTAAATATTATGCAAATTGTTGCAAAATTTTCTGTCTGCCTTCCCTATTTGCCATTTGTGGATATAGAGACTTGCAGATCTGTTTGGTCCCAGTCAAATTGGTCCCTGGATGGCGGAGTCCAGCGTTTGCTGCTCTTATTGCCGTGGGAGGGAGAACTCCTTGGTATCTGGTTTGGACATATTCTTATTTCATAGTTACAATATGGGGCCTCAGTTCATCGTTATTTTCCACTGCAGTATAGTAACTGTACAATAATTCGGGTTATATCAGCTCTTTCAGATATTCTATCTCCAAGATTTTAGTTCACTGTGCATTTTTGTCAAGTTAGATTCCAAACATATCAGCTGGGTTGGTTAGTGATTCAAAGGGATGAGGATTGGTCTCTCTAAGATGTTACCAACAGCCCCTTTGATTTATTGAATCACTGGATATTTGATTTTTTCTGTGAGGCAGGTTTTGCATGATCCTCCCCACTAAGGTAACCAAGCAGCATTTGGAGTTTCTTATAGTGTTGAGGATATATATGAAATTAAGCAATTAACCTTAGTTGAATGATTAAGCGATTAATATTCAGGATTGTCGCCTTTTATATGGATATGATGGCTCAATTTGTATCTGGTAACTGATGTTCTTAATGGGACTGTTGTAGGGGTTAGAGGATGTTGGACAATTGGTGACACTAACATGGGCTCATTTCATGTTGGTGTTTCCTCGGCATTTTTCTGGTATGATTTTAACCCTCAATCTACACTAACTGCCCACTTACGTTTGAGAGGACCTGCTATGTATAGAACACTCAATTGGTTGGTCAGCATGGCTGGAAAGATCAGATCAATATATAGTATCTTGTAGGATGCTATATATGTAAATTATATTTGGTCATGTATTTCTTAACTGATATTAGGACATCGGAGTCGCTGATTCTGCAGGCACATAATATTTATTGTTGGACTTGACTTACTACCAAGTTTTCACTGACTTGTATTTGACTTTATAGTCCCTCTGCCTTACAATGTTATCCTTTAGTTTTTAAGGATTCATGGCATAATCCTAGTGCTCACAGATTATAAGCAGCAATGAAATTTTTATTTCTATCATTTTAAATGTGAATTGAGATTTTCTTTTCCAGAGATTGTGTAATGTCAGCTTGTGGACCCGTAATTTAGTAAATCTTTCCTTGGTATTTGTGGAATGGCCTCCTTTGGTATATTTTATTTTGTTCCTATCAAAATCCTTTTTCCTATTTGCATTTAGGGTTCAATGAGAAAAAGGAGAAATAATATTCTATGCATTATTTTTTTGTTATCTGTTTCCCCAAAAAGTTTTGGAGTTGACGCCTTTTGAGTCTTGGTATTGGTATGAATCATACATAAGAATAACGGCAGGTGTTTTATTCTCTGACTTTCCAAACTTCAAGAAGATATTTTGCTTGCAATAGTAATGCCTCACCTAGTAATAATGAATTGAGTGAATGCTGAAGCCTCTGGTTATTTAAATTAAGTGCCCTTGCATATGCTGTCACTTCTGCAGATGGACCTTTAGCCTTGTTTTTATTGCTATAGATGTATAGTATTTTTGCAATTTTCTTTTGTACCCATTCACTTCGAATAGGGTGAGGATGGGCTTCTGCAGGAGTTATCCAATAATACGATCCAACCAGTACGGTATGTAGGCGTCTAATCTCTGTCTTCATGCAACTGTGCTATGAATATTGCACTTAATATGAGAACTTATTTGCACCTGTGATATCCTTTTTCCATTAGTTGATATTTTACTTGGCCCTGGCTTTTGTTTTGGATATATGTTTTATTCTGTATATCATTGTCTGTCTGGATGCAATCAGTTCTAGGTTCATATGTGATAAAAATTTTGTGCAGAACCGTATGAGGAATTCGTCAATGTCTGGAGGATATTCTCAGCAAGGCTATCAAGCTCGGCCTCCAACTAACTGGGCGCAGCCTGGTCCACCCATGCAGCAGTCTGGCTATGGCTATGTCCAGCCTGGTGCATACACTGGTCCACAACAGTACAACATGAATCAGCCACCTTACTCCGGTTATCCTCCTCAACCCACATCGGGGGGGTATGGCAGTGGCTGGGATCAATCAACTGCTCAAAATCAACAAGTAGCTCAGGGAGGTAGCTACGATTACTACAACCAGCAGCCACCTCCTCAGCAACAGCAAGCTCATGGAGGCCCTGGTGCTCCGACAGATGGTTCTGGCTATGGCTACAGCCAAGCTCCAGCTTACAGTCAAGGGCAGGGTTATGGCCAAGATGGCTACGGTGGCTATCAAGCTGGTACAGCTCAATCTGGTTATGGACAGTCCCATCCAAACCCAAGTGCGGGATATGACCAGCAGCAACAAGGATATAACTCTACTTATGGCAATGTCTCTAACCCAACACCTGATGGGCAGGGCGACACTAATCAACCACCTGCACCTGGACAGTCATACAATTCAACTGGTCAACCCAGCCCAACTCCAAATTACCCACCTCAAGCTTCTAGCCAGCCAGGTTATGGGGTACCTCCATCTTCACAGGCTGGTTATGGAACCCAACCACCATCTGGTTATGGAAGTTATGGGACACCTCAGGCTCAAAAACCAAGCAGTCAGCCAATATATGCACAGCCACAGCAGTCGCCCAGTGCTCAAGGTGGTGGCTATACTCAGTCTGGTTATCCTCATTCTCAGCCTACACCTGTGCAGCCTGGCTATGCTCAGACAGATTCAAACGCCCAGAGAGCTCCATCATCCGGTTATCCAACATCTCAGCCAGGCTATGGAGCCCCACCTTATGGAGCACCTACTGCTCAACCAAGCTATGGACAGCCTCCACCATATAATAGTGCTTATGGTGCTGCATATTCCCAGCCTCCAGCTTACTCCGATGGCTCTGCAGGTGGTAATGCACGTGGGAGTTATGATGCGACTCCACCTCAGTCAGCCCAGCCCACTGGGGCTGCCAAAGCCTCTCCCCCTAGTTAATAATTTGAGTTGATTGATGTTTTGGTACTACTGTCATGTTCATACAATTAGTGTATGCGCTAGGTAATTTAGGTTTGTAGTGTTGGCAGTCAAACTTGATGTGTCTGGATGCTTTTGCTTTTTGTAATATGTTAAGATATTCTTATGCAAATTATTGTGGTGTTTGGGATATGATGATATCCGTAAGTGGACTAATGGTGGTTGTCTGCCTTAGTTCTCTTTCTTCTTTACCTCTGAGCTTGGATTTAGGTTTTCAGCGCTCAGCATGGGAAAGATCCTTCTATTGAACTCGTCATTAGCTCTCGGTAACTACATATTGGTGGCCTTTATTAGTTTCTATTGTTAACTCTTTTCTTGCCCATCTCTTCCCCCACGAATAGCATCCGAAACATGGGAACGGGCTGACGATCTATGACCGAAGTTCAACTAATCTAAGGTTGAGCCATTGTCGAAAAACTTGCGTGTAGCTGGGCAAGAGGAGAGTTAAAATGACTGACTTCCTTCAAGTTGCATTTTCCAGTATTTTAAGTCAAAGAAAGGGGTCGATGCAAATGTCTATCAAAGTATTGCAATTTGCATCTGATGAAGAATGTATGTGATTTTCTGCTGACTAGCTACAATAAAATCATCCCAAGTATTGCTAATCTTCCGAATAAGTCGCCACAATCTTGAATTCATGAATGCATCAGTCAATCAATCTTAAAGGCAGCTGGGTGGTTATGTTTTTAATTTTATTCTCTATTTTGTTTTCAACTTAATTTTATTTTCGGAATTGGTTTTGTGTAAAAGTAAAATATGATTTTATGAGTAGAATAGAGATTTTGATAAAAGATGAATTAAAAATAATGCTTATATATATAATAGTATTAAGTATTTTAGTATAATAATGTAAAGTACTATTATTTGATCTATTTGGGTCTCATTGTCACATCAATTGAATCATATTGAGATAGAAATTGTAATCAAATTTTGGTATGGTCTTTTATTTTCTTGAAATAATAGTAAGAAAATTATTATTTAATTAATTAGAGGATTATATTGAAATAAGAGTCTGATTATGGGACGACGAAAAAGATTAGTATTTGATTGAATAGTAAAACTAACAATTTTTAAATTAATAAGGTTTTGTTTTGTTATGTTTTCTCTGAACAATATTGTTTTGGGAAAATATAACCAAATATATCCCTATTTTCCCTCCAAAACGCACATTCTTTAATATATACATACATATATTATATATCATATATATTTTATTATTATTCTAATATTAAAATAATCACTCAATTCCATTTTCACCACAAAAATTCAACAAAAAAGTATTAATTTGACTGATGCAGTAAAAAATGTCTCCCGCAAAACATAAACAAACATACCAAAAAACAACTTTCACATTCTCCAATAATTTATTCTCCCAAAACACATAATAAATACATAATAAAATCAATAAAAAAAAAACATAATCAAACATAACCTAATTATTTGAAATTTAAAATGATTATAGGTATAAAAATGAGAAATAATAATATATTATTTAAAGATAGAGTTGGCCAAACATGTTATACCCATTTTCAGGCCTTATTTTAGAAAATGGCCTGCTGCTGAAAATGAATCCGGTTTAATTTTCGAGTCCGCAGTACTCTCTCATCACAATCTCAAATCTCTTTGTTATGCCCCCAAAAGTAAAAGGGCATGCAGCACAGCACGTCACAACATAACGTAACCGTGGCAGGCCTTCATTTGTAACTGTAGGGAACCGCACCAAAATCACTGGAGTGGTGTTACCTAATAAAAGCGCATTTGTTCGGCATGAACTGGTAGCAGATTGAACCCCACTAGCTCAAGTTTCGCAGAGGTATGGAAACTCCTTTTCGTTATTTTCATTAACTATTAATATTTCTTTGTTTTTCTTTTTTTCTTTTTTAATTGAATTTCTGTTCGAAGCTCTGCGTTTCAATTAGAAACGATCAGAGGATTTAATTTCTGTTGGAAGCCCAATTATTTTTGTATTCTTGAGAAGGTGGATGATCATGGATTTGAAGTGAACCCTTGGTTCCATAATAATGTTATTTGATGATGAGCAAATGAAAATAAAGAGTTGAAATGGGGTTCTACGAAGAATACTATATACTGACAATAAAAAAAGGATAATATCAGAAAAAGGAATCTGTTTATTGAATACTGGATTTTGAATGATTGCTTTTATTGGGTCTTAGTTTCTGATGGTGGGTCTTGATCTGTATGGTATTGTGTAGGATTGATTGATGGCTTCAACACTGAATCAACTGCGTGCAAAGGCCATGGAAGCGTCAAGCTCCATGGCCAAGAATGGAAGGGCTTACTACAAGCAGTTAATGGAAAAGAACAAGCAGTACGTTCAGGATCCACCAACAGTGGAGACTTGCCAACTCTTGGCAAATCAGCTGTTTTATACTCGCCTTGCCAGGTTTGCCTTTAGGCTTTGCTCTATATTATATATTTTTCTGGACCATGTTGGTTTACAAGTTTTATAGTTGTTGTTGGTGATGACAAGGTTATGTTTTGGTGGCTGTGGTATAAAATTTAAGGCAAGATTGATTTCTATTCATGAATTATATGGCAAATCGGCAGTTTTGTGAAGCCTCATATGAGGTGAATTTACATGAAATGGTCTTTTCTATTCTTAGTTTAATCTGTTTCTTTCGCTGTATATAGTGGGGATCGCGGGGTTATGGATGTGGTCCTTAATTCAACATCTTCAACCATTGAGAAATTGGAATATTAATATGGACTACGGGCATCTTTGGTTAAACTTATGTAGAAGATCTTATAAGCTCTTATATCTTATAAGATGTTGGAGCTTATAAGAAGTTGAATCTTATTTTAGAAATAAGCTCTTAAAATGTTTCAATAAAACGAGATGTTGGAACTTATAAAATGTTAGTAATGATATAAAATTGTCCCAAGTAAAGTTGAATTTATGACCTGCTGTTTTTAGATGACATGAATTCATATCATGGATTGACTTGTGAGACTGTTTTCCTTCCCTCTTCTTATTTCAAACGGTGAACATAGAGCTTTGAGGGCTATGCCAAAATTTGAAATTGGAGAGAGGTGGTTTGGAAAACATCAAGGTGATCATTTGCGTACTGCCATACCCATACGTCTACCTTTATCATTCTCCTCATTCACTCAGTCATTCTTCCGTTGTTTCTATTATCCAACTTTTT
This sequence comes from Jacaranda mimosifolia, assembly GCA_018894105.1. Taxonomy (NCBI): domain Eukaryota; kingdom Viridiplantae; phylum Streptophyta; class Magnoliopsida; order Lamiales; family Bignoniaceae; genus Jacaranda; species Jacaranda mimosifolia. The sequence goes on from CM032127.1 coordinate 1,698,248, forward strand.
TTCAGAGGTTTGAAATGCTGACAATACCTCATTTAAGTTTTTTCTTTCAATAGAAAATCATTAAGTGGTTTAAGCCATGCCCTTGCCTACTCACATAATATTAAGTGGTTTAAGCCATGCCTTGCCTACTCACATAATTGTTTTCTGTTCAAATTTTTCATATGAGTATGTTCCATGTGCTTTCTTGTTGGTTGGGCATGTTCTGGTGAAAGGCTGAATTTTATGCTATATTCTTGTTCATTTCTGTACTGGACATTTGGCTGGCAATTTTTGAATGAACTCAAGAACCATATTAATATCTCATGAGTGTCTGAGGTAACACCAAGAATTTCACTTGCTAATGGATATTTTGCTTCTCTTTCTGAGATTTTAATTTTGACTGGACATATATTTTGAGTCACATTTTTACCTTTGTCTAAATTGAAACAGCATTCCTCGCCGTTATGAATCCTTTTGGAAGGAACTTGATCATCTGAAGCACCTCTTGAAGCATAGGCAAGAGCTGAAGATTGAGGATGCTGGCATTGCTGCACTATTTGGACTAGAATGCTATGCCTGGTTTTGTGCTGGAGAGATTGTTGGGAGAGGATTTACAGTAACTGGTTATCATGTCTAGAGTACAATTTGCATGCTACTTTTGCTATAGCCTATGAGGGAACTCTTTTGTGGTCCTTCCAGTTTTGTGGGGATGAGAATTAAGAATTCCTTTAGTTCTGTATTTTGGTGTTCCTGATGTACATGAACTCTTGGCATAATGCTCCTGCAAGCAAGAACTAAGGAGAAAATTTTCCACTTCTTTCCTTTTCCCTGTTTGTGTTTTACATTTTGATAGCAGGTAAAGTTAATCCAAATGGAAGAAGACAAAAGACAATTCAAACTTGGGCTCTCGCTCATTTTATTGGGCTCGATCAAACTTGGAACTTTTAATTTAATCAAATGACAAAAAAATTCAATAATTCAGATTTATAAATTATAAAATATTATAAACTTATAATAAACAAGCTCATCAAAATTACAAAAGATTGTAAATTTTTAAATACATATAGTAATATTAGTATTTGATGTATGATAGTAAGTATAAAAAATATTAAAATTTTATAAAATCGTCGCGAGCTTCAAACTTATATATGGGCTTCAATCTTAGGCATGAGGCACACAAGTCCGAAAGAGTTAATTTCGATTTAAGTTGAAATATATACACTAATATTAGTATTTGATATATATGTTAAAATTTTATTTATTGGCTCGTAAATCTTGAAATTGTATATAAGGGCCATAAGATCAAAAGATTGAGTTCGATTAAACTCGATTTAAATTTGAGATAACTCGAATTAGTTCAAACTCAGCTCGATTCCTCTCTTCAGTATTCAAACAAGCAACTATAATTGCTGATCACAGCATCCATTTTCATCTGTTCTATCCATAATTATCTCTTTACTGGATAAATAGTGCAATCCTGTCTCAAACACATGACAGCCAAAAGAAAAAGGGAAAGAAACTTAATCTGTCATATTCTTTACAATTGCAAAAGGCTTTCACATGAAAACCATAATGGACCTATTTCCATGCTAACCAAAACTTTCACACTGTATCCAGAAAGGTAAGCTGCAAAAGAATCACAAAGGGTCACTGCCACTGTCTTAAGATCCACACCTGCAGTTAATCTATGTTTTTTCCCTATAAAACGTAATTCCTGAATGCCAATATCACTTTTGGTGATAAAAACAAAATGAGTGCTAGGATAGAACCAAAGAGCACTTTGATAGCATATCTGAGGACATCATTTTCAGCTTCTTCTGAGGTAGTAGTAGTCTTAGAGGTTGATATTGCCATAGCTGAAGGCAGTGCTTCAATTATTGCATCCGCCAGGTCAGTGATGAATGACGATGTGCAGTTTAAAGCAGGGACACGGCCCCAATTAACAATGCCGGATTGAAGAGCCAATTCTTTGTACTCCATATCGATCTCTTCAAGAGTTTCTATGTGCTCACTCACAAAACTGAAAGTTAAAGCCGTGATCGTTTGTATTAGATACAAAAGGGGGGTTATGATCCAATTTACTTAGGCAATATAAACAAAAGTAGGAACTCTTTGCATCTAGAAGAAAGCAGAATAGGCAACAAAGGGTCATCATGAGAGAGAGAGAGAGAGAGAGAGACCTCACTGGAACAGCCAGGAGAGACTTTACACCTTGCCGGCCAAGGTCAACAAGAACTTCATCAGTGTATGGCTTTAACCATTGGACAGGTCCCACCCGGCTCTGATACATGAGATTAAACAAGTAGAATCAATAACATGGAATTAAGCAGTTTATGCTTCATTCTTTTTCCAGCAAGAGAAAACTCTCTTTCTGTCTATAATAAACAAGACGGGCAGACTGCTGAATGAAAATTAGGTGTTTGTTTTGCGAAGTTATGTTATTCCCCTTGGGAAGTGGTTGCCCTAGAGAGGATCTTGGAATGGGACTAGATTGGCCAATAAAAGCAGTTGTTTGACTTTCATAACTTGCTGCAGACTATGCATTAGAACTGCAAGAATTGAAATTTGAAAGTTAACAACTAGAACGAACCTGGTAAGCCAAAGTATGATTGTTGTTAATTCGTCTAGATTTAAGTTCTTGCATTATTAAGAAAACACATTCTTCCATCTGATCTTTATATGGATCACCTGCATCCTCAACATAGCTGACAGGAACTCCATGGGCACTGAAGAATATCATGGTCTGCACTACCACAAAAAGAAATGATTATCTCTAAAGCGATAACATCACATCATTCAAAAGTTAGTGCTTCAGGAACACTTCAAAGCAAAAATATTACCCACCTCCTCTGGGTTTGGGAAAATTTGTAATTCCTTTTCAATCAAGTCAGCCATAGACTTGATATAACCTTCCCGTTGATACCATGATTGTATGATAGCAACAGGTAGTTTTGACAAATGTGTATCACCCCTGATAAGAGCCAGTTTTGTTTAATATATCAGAAGAGGAAATGAGATTGCTGATGCAATCATTATGAACTGATAAGGTATTGAATGATAGAGAAATGAACTGCAATGAGATATTACCTAAACATGTTTCGAAGAACACGGATGCTTGAACCTGTTGTCGAAATAGAATATTGAGGATAGAGTGGCAATACCACAAGCCTTGTAATCCTATCCTTCTTAATCTAAGATGAAAAAGAATGGGCAATAAGATGATTTGGCTCCAATAGGTAATATGAAACTAGAAATACATCCACAAATTTGGACAACCAATACAAGATTTGAAATCACCAGCAAATGAGAGAAACGAGCAGAGCATATATATTACACGTTGTCCAAAATCAACTAGCAATATGGAGTTTCTAAACTCCTAGGGACTCAAGAGAAGTTTGACGAAATAAATCTATCAACAGAAACTTGATGAAATAAATCTTTTCTTCAGGCAAGAAAATGGAGGCATACATCATTAGGTATTTCCATATTAGCATAAAATAAAGTGAAAATGATTTCATTCTCATTACTTGCCTGATGAACTGCTTCCTCCGTGAAAGGGTGCCAGTATCGCATTGCCACATAGACAGTGGCAGGAACCTCCTTAGCTTCTAGAGCCAATTTTAATGCACTTGCCTGAGACAGGAAGTCAATCGTTTTGTAGCCCAAGAGATAGTCACCACTCACCACCAAGAAAAATATAAAAAATATTAAATCAAGAAGAATCACTCAATGCATTCGTGGTGTTAATACCTGCTCATCTGTTATTCTCCGTAGAGGTGAACCACCTCCAATGGCAGCATAGCCTTCTTTACTTTTGGGAGCTCTCAGCACTGAAATTAGTTGTGCCAAAGGACGTTGAAGGAACCGGAACAACCTGGGAAGCCGAATGATATCCTGAAACGGGATCAAACAAAATCATCAATCTGAAAACTATCAAATTTACTAATAAGAAGTGTTGACATCAAACATACAGGATCAGCAAACAAATTGAACAAGAAAGGCTGAACATCATGCAGAGTCTCCGGCCCTCCAAGATTCAAAAGCATCACTCCTATCTTCTCCTCTTTGGTATGAGAATGCGACTCAGCAGCACCTCCAGGATAAGTGCATGCCCCAGCAGAGCAAAATGTCCTGCCGACAAAGTCTTTCCTCTGAGCTGGAAGTCTGAGAGACAGCCCTCCAGCAACAGTATTTTTCGTGTCATTTGAATTAGAATGGAGAGACATGGAAGCTGCCGATGTATTAGAGAAAGATGACATCAACTTAGCCTGAGGGCGCACCCTGGAAATGGATAAAGTGATTAAACTTATTTTCCTCTGTTCATATCAACACCATTTCTGCCATAAGAAAATAAGTGTTCATGTGAATACATACCAATACCATACATAGAAAGACTTGTTCTTTTCAACTGTATTAAACTCTAACTTCACTTAAAAATTCTAACCTTTCCTACCTTGATCATGTATAAAAGCCCATTGATTATTTGAACAGACATTATTCTTGATCATCCCACAAAAGGAGCCATTTTTCAACAACCCTGTGATAACCACCCCCCTACCCCCCACCCCCAACAAAATATACGTATATATATAGTATGTATATATCCCTCAAACCTATTTATCCAGCAAGATCACCAACTAACATAGTACCTTCAACAAATATGAGAACCCGTCAAGAAAACCAAAAAGAAAAAAAAAAAATCAAAATCAAGGAAACATGAACAAGGACACATTATAAGCACTGTAAAAATGAAGATTCAGAATGAAGAAATGAGCTCATTCGAATCAAGAAATGGCTTACGGTGCAGAACTCTGATTAAAATTCAGTGGGGGGAGAATCCGAGAGCCTGCTGCAGCATCCATCATGTAGCGGTTTCAAAAAGCCCACCCCGAATATTAATTTATGTGTGTATTATATATTCAAAACAAAAAACAAAAAACAATCTTTCTTCGTGAAATCTACTGAAAAAATGGAGATCCTGGAGGAATTTTTTTCAATGTAGTTAAAAACTTTTACGGGGTTTTTGCAAGATTCTTGTATTTGGTAAGCAGAGAAGAAATGGAAATTATTATATTAATAAAATAATGAGTTAGGTGGAAGGACGAACGTGTTCGCTTTTTATCAAAATTGCGGGGCCTTTTAAAGAAACCAAACGCAACCTAAATCAAGTGCCCACTAACCACTATAAGTCTACTAGGCTTTGTTTGGTTATATTTCCCCAAAATAATATTATTTTAAAAAAATATAATTAAATATATTCTTATTTTTTCTTCAAAATGTATATTTTTTAATATACACATACATATATTATATATTATATATATTATTGTTATTCTAATATTAAAATAATAACTCAATTCTACTTTCATCCAAAAATTCAATAAAAAAGAATTGATTTGACTGCTACAGTAAAAAATATCTCTCTCAAAACATAAATATACATACCAAAAAATAACTTTCACATTTTTCAATAATTTATTCTCCTAAAACACATAATAAATATATAATAAAATCAAACAAAAAATATAACCAAACACAACTCTAATTTTTGAGACATGGAGAAATAGTTTTTAATTCTAAATTTAGGAATATGTGATTCAATATTTAAAATTATGTTATGAGCAACGACATGATAAAATTAATTAACTTTATTTAAAATTTCTAATAGGTAAAAAAGATGAAAGACATTGGGAGTGTTTGGTTATATTTTCCCAAAATAATATTGTTTTGGGAAAATATAATCAAACGTATTCTCATTTTTCCTTCAAAAAACATATTCTTCAATATATACATATATATTATATATTATATTTTATTATTATTCTAACAATAAAAAAGTCACTCAATTCCACTTTCACCCCAAAAAACTCAATAAAAAAGCATTGATTTGACTGCTACAGTAAAAAAAAAATGTCTCTCCCAAAACATAAACAAACATACTAAAAAAAACTTTCACATTCTTCAATAATTCATTTTCCCAAAATACATAATAAAATCAAATAAAAAACATAATCAAACATTCCCATTGTTACCTAATAGTTCTTCATTTTCACAAATCAATAAAGAAATCAAAGGGGAAAAAGAAAAAGGAAGAATACTCCATTGCTATCGCTTTGGTTGTATTCTTTTGGTTAACCCACCTTTTCCAATTTGATGTAAATTATGAAATATATACATTTTAAAAAAAAAAAAAAACCAATCATTTTATTTCATATTACTCAATTAAGATAATAAATGGCCTTTTAGTAGAAGAATTTTTTAATGATTTTAAAATAAGAAATTGGATCCCTAATAATATGCTAGCCCTTTAGAAGAATCATAAACTTTTTCTAACATTAGTTGTGTGCTTGAGATTAATCTTTATTTCGAAAAAATTAATTAACAAGACTCAATTATTAATTATTAATTAATCTCCAAAAAGAGCTTCTAGAATCTTCCATTGGGCCTATGCATAATTAAGCCCAACTAGAGTCCTTCATGTTAAATACACACCAAAGTTTCAATTGAGCCCTAGGGTTCCAATCTATGCCCACTCACTCTATATATCTCAGCCCCGAGAGCTCTCAGCATGCTCTACGCCTATCATCCATGGCGGCCGGCGGCTCTCTTATAAGCCCAGCGAAGTTATTTTCCTACCCATCTAAGCTAATCTACTTCAATAATTCGTAATAATGCGAATAAATGCTGTACAGCCCAGCGAAAAATGATCCCAGAATTATCACCTCTTCTACATTGAATAGGTAAGTGGATTCAGCTTCAATTACCCGATTTGCTGTGAATTAATTTCGATTTCTCTCTTGTTTCTTGATTTTTCTTTTTTGTTTATTTCGTTTTTTGTTGGATTTAAATTAGTGATGGCTCCATACGAGTCAGCAGCAGGTGCCCATTTCGATGGCAACCCGTCTGCCGCTTGGAGCCTACATGGATATCTACCGGTTTGAAGATCCATGAAACCTGCATTTGTTGTTTCATGATACAATAAACTGGGTACATTTGATCTATACATCCATATAAGATTTTTCACTGTATAGAGTTGTTCTGTGTTCTTGTGATTAAGAATTGCTTAAATCTGGAATAATCTAGTTTGGGATAAGGCTCATTCTGCTAAAGATTATGTTTTGAAAACCATAATTTTGTGAAAACCAGTTAGAATTAATTCTTCAAAATGTGGAGTATTTGTTTGCTTGCTAGTAAAAGGCACTCCAGTCAGACACGGGGGTTTTGTTTTTATTTGCAATAACAAGCCACCTTTTGCATGGTGCCAATACAAAAGCTACTTATCACGATTGGAGGAAGTTTCTTAATATAGCTTCTCTTCAAATTTAAAATAGCTACACATTTAAATAAGTGTGTTAATGCTTTTTTATTGATCTTTTTCTTTTCTGTTGGTTTGTTGTAAAGATTATTACTGAGGTTTAAGCTTGAAAATGGTACCTGAAATGAATGCTGATAGTGGGATTAATGGATTTGATCATCTTGTTGTTGTTATTGTTGTTAAAATTGATGCAGTGATGAGAAGCTAACATGTAAGAAGAGCCCAACTCTGTGTTGGTTCTTCAATGAAATCCACTTGTTACGCTTGGCTTCTGAGCAATCTTTCTCCCCAAATATTCATCTGATTGATTTTCAATTGCTTATTGCTACCAGAGTGTGCTAATGTTTCTATTAATTTGTAATGCAGAGTCCCCATTATTATTTCATGTAATTAATCAAGTTTGAAGCAAACATGAAATTTGGAATATGAGGCTGGGCTAGAGCTTCATCAAGAACAATAACTTGGAAGATTACCTTGGCTGAGGGCTCATTTTCTCTTTTTTGTGGAAGAGCAGAAATTGTAGATAAATACACACTCGACAATTGTAAATTGTTAGTTTGCTTTGGGGTGTAAATTCAATAGGTGTTAGAACATAAGATAGTATATATTCTTTATTCATTTATACACACGGACATAAGAAATTTGTTTGGATTCGAATTTTTGACCATTTACATTATGTGGGAGATTTATACCATTGGATCACAGATTACTTGGCTTAATAAGATAGTATTTGAAAAAAAAAAAAAAGGTTGTAGATTTTTGCAGTAATTTTCATCTTAGGGCAAATTCTTGGCCACTCCTAGGGTTCTGGTGATGATTAACTTATTACTTCCTAAAATAATTGTAATAACAAGTATTCCTAATATTTTGAAATAAATTTTCATAAATTTGTATAGTTAACATAATTGATTAAAGTTTGTGGAATTATTTTATAAAAATTCAATCATATCTTTTTTCTTTTCTTTTTCAATAAAACAAATTGGGTTTGATCTCATTTCTATTGCAACACAAGATTGGCATCCGTCATCCTTAGTTTTGATGGCAGAGGGGCCAAAAAAGGTTTACATTAATTGGTTAGACGTATAAAATTTACACAACCAAAATGCTTTCATTATGTTAATGTAGAAAAAGAATTTGCAAGATTTTTTTAAAAATACTTGATGTTGATTATTTTTGGAATGTATGAATTTTCATAAAAGTAAAAAGGGAACATTGCCATTATATGTAGGGATGGTAATGGGGCTAGCAGGTTTTGCAGAATTTGAAACTCGTGCTCGCCTATTTTTGTTTGGATTTGAGACCCGTCCCACCCCACCTTTTCTTTTAAACCCGCCTCGCTCCGCTTTAGACTCCTAACTCGTCAGGTCCAAACTCGCCAAATTCATTTTTCTTTTTTCATTAAAATATATAATTTTACAACTCATATATTTTTAAAATTGATTAAGATAAACATACACACAAAATATTTATACATGTATAGAAAATTATAATCCAATATACAATAAGTTTTTAATACTATTTTTTAAATTTTAAAATAAAATATTCATATTAATTGATTTTAGTATATTATTCATCATTTTTATAATGATTGAATGAGTACAAAATTATTATTTATTTGATTAAATATATATGCTAGTATAATCCTAATTTTTTATATTTCATGTACATATATTATGTTATATTTGTTATGTGGGGGTTGGGTGAGTTCGGGGAATGTTAAACCCATAACCTGCCCCAAACCCGACTAGGTTCATGAAATTAGGACCCGTAACCCACTTCGAAATTATTTGACTCCTAACCCACCCCATTAAAGGTGGGTCTGGGGTGAGGATCCGATTTACCCGAATCCATTATCATGCCTAATTATATGAAATAACATTTTCGCCCTTGACCTTAACTTTTTTGCTTTATATAGGAACATAGTATTAAATATCATCAAATAAACTATGCTTTTTTATATAAATTTCGATAATTACTCAAAAATATGGCGACTCTTTATATATATATATATATTTATTTATTCAATGTGTTCGTTCGCAAACTGAAAATTCAAATTCTACCAATTTTGCTTAATTTTAATTTAATAAACAGAAATAAGCAAATCAACTTTACAAAAAGCCATTAGACTCAAAATTAGAATCAGCATTATTATGCTGCTCTCTTTTGGTTTGACCATATGCTGCATGGTTTTTTCAAGTGTCTTTCTAGCCACACATGAACACCTCATTCCACGTAGTTGGTTAAAAATAGTAAAAAATGAAACTCTCGCAGAATTCAGCTAAAAAAATCCCATCTTCATTCAATATCTTCCAACTGATAAAAATAATTTCTTGAAGTGAAGAACTGAGAGATTCTTGAAAATTCATTGTAATTTGTATATAAATCTTCAAGAAAATGGATATTGGAAATCTGAGGAACATGACAAATGCAGGCTATGCAGCCTTCTGCACAAATGGGGGAATGACCTACAAACTTGCCACCATTGCTGTTTACATGTTGGGATTCTTCTTCATTGTGTTCTTGTGCAACTTCTTGCACATTTTTCTGCGCCCTCTCTCACAGCCCCGGATCATCTCTGAATGCATTGTAAATCTCTTTCTTATATCGCATCTCTTATGAAATGATTCAGTCTGAATCATACCTATTGTTCTTGCGGTCTTTTCTTTAAAGAACAAAAAGGGATCAAAGATTGATTTTTCAAAAGGGATTTTGTTTTGCATTGTTTTCTTAGATTGATGATTATTAATATGGCTGGTGGATGCAGGTAGGGCTGTTTCTAAGCAATCTACCGGTGATACGAAAGCATACAAGTGGCGAAGGAATACAAACTTTACGATATATAGTAGAAGTTGCTATGGTCCTCCACATGTTTGTTGTTGGGCTAGAAGTTGATCCCAATATATTTCTTGAAATACATCTCCCAGAAGCAAAAGTGGCTTATACTGGAGTTCTAACTACTTTTGTAATGGCTTCTTTGCTGACCCCATTGCTGAATATACCTGAGAGGACAAATTCACCCTTCAATCTCTGCCTCTCTATCATTCTGTCCGGCACGGCCTGTCCATTGCTAACTAGGCTAATAACTGATCTCAAGATTGGCAAGTCTGATATAGGGAGATTTGTTGTGTCTGCTGGGGTGCACACAGACGTAGTCTCCACTCTCCTCATCTGTGTGGGCTTCATACTCTTTGACCCTTCGAGTAAATTCAACTATCGGAGCGTTAAAGCTATTCTTACCATGATTTCACTTCTTGTGATTCAGACAGTTTTAGCAGCAAAGTTAACACCGGTGGTAATGAATTGGGTGAACCGTGAAAATCCTGAGGGGAAGCCCATGAAGGGTTCACATTTGATCTTGGCAGTGGCATTTGTGGTTATGGTTTGTAGTTTTTCACCTCTTTGGGCTGGTTATGATAAGGTTTTGAGTGCATTTTTAGCAGGGGTTTTTATGCCAAGAGAAGGGAGGACAGCTAAGATGATGATTAGTAAGGTAAACTATTTCTTCATTGCTATTTTCTATCCACTCTACTTCTTTTGGGTGGGCATGGAGGCTCAGCTGACTGATTTTGAGGCTGGGAAATTAGGATCATGGGCTAAGTTTTTCTTCATTTTCTTCATTGCAACTTCTGGGAAAGTTCTTGGTTCATGGGTGTCTGGGGTTATGCTGGGATTCCACTGGCAAGATTCTATTGCTGCTGGATTGCTGTTGAACATCAAGGGTCATTTCCATGTCTACTTGGCTATAATGGCCTCAAAAGTAAGCCCTTTAGATTTGGTTTTCTTTCATTGAATTCTTTACCTAATCAACATTGCTAGAAATCTATAACACAAAACTAAATGCAGATGAATCTCACAAGTGCCTCCACAAGCATTTCTATGGTATTTGCAACATTTCTCACCATCATCTACACCCCACTTGTCGTGGCAAATATCATCAAACGAGCAAGAAAACGGTCCCCAACTCAACGAATGGCGCTCCAATGGCTCAATCCCTCAAACGACCCTCGTATTCTGCTCTGCCTCCATGGCCCACAAAATGTTTCATCTGCCATAAACTTCATGGGAATTTCTCGTGGGCCAGCCGACCCTGGGATCTTGGTTTATCTCACAGACATGGTGGAGCTAACAGATAGAATAGCAGCCACATTGGCTCACACTGGAGGAGGTATGGATACTGTGACTGTGACTGATCCAACAGTTGTGGAAATGAGGGAGCAGATAACTGAGAGAGTAAACACTTACCTGAATGAGGATGGAGATGGGATCGCCGTTAGACGAATGCTTGCACTTTCTACACTCAATAGCATGCACCAAGATGTGTGCATCTTGGCTGAAGACTTAATGGTTTCACTCATAATATTGCCATTTCACAAGCAACAAGAAGCTGGTGGAAGGCTCAATATTGGCCATTCTGGCTTTCGACATGTCAACCGCAAGGTATATATGTAGTTTTGTTCAATTCTATAGATTTAGCCAGGGAAACAATCAAGAATTTAGTGAACTTAGCTTAAGCAAAAACTATAACCAAAACATAGTTCTCCATAGCTGACAGGCTTTGTTGTTCCACAGGTCCTTCGCCACGCCCCATGTTCAGTGGGAATTTTAGTCGACAGAGGCCTTGGGACAACAATAATATCAAGATCCTCCATATCCCTCCATGCAGCAGTTATCTTCATAGGCGGCAAAGACGACCGGGAGGCACTAGCCTACGCCGGCCGGGTGGCACGCCACCCGGGAGTGAAGCTGACAGTTATAAGGTTCCTTTTAGAAGCCTCTGGGGACAGTGTCTCATCAATAATCACCATAGCAAAATCCAACACTCTGGAGCATCAAGAGGAGATGAAGGTTGATGATGAGTGCTTTGCTGACTTCTATGACAGGCATGTGGCTGGAGGGCATGTGGCTTACATGGAGAAGTACCTTGTCAACTCAGGGCAGACATTCTCCACATTGAGATCACTTGAAGGGCAATATGGTCTTTTCATCGTGGGACGAGGAGGGAGGGTGAACTCCATCCTGACGGTGGGGATGAATGACTGGGAGGAGTGCCCAGAACTCGGGCCCATTGGGGATATTCTTTCTGCCTCAGATTTTTCAACAACTGCCTCTGTGTTGATCATACAACAGCATAGTTTGAAGGGTGAACTAGATGGCCTCCAAGATGAGTTTTCAATTATGTAAGTTAAGATCAGTGTACCAAAAAACATAGAAAACTGTGGTGAGGGTATGTAAGATTTTTGAGTAGAGGCAAAAGACTTTATGCACAGATGTAGAAGTATTTATGAGTCCTTGAGCAATAAGGTTTCTCTTCTTCCTAACCAGGTATGTGATTCCCATATCTCCCAGGTGTACAGACCGAAAGAACTTCGTTGATGTGTAATGATACGTATAGGAAAGTTAAGTTACATTTTTGAAGTGTAGAGTTCATTGATGTAAAAAAAGTTGTACTCCTTTTTTCACAATTCATGAATCCAAATGTAACTTGTTTTTGTCACTTTTTAGAATAGCACAGAGGGAAATCACACCTCTATCTGAGTGGCATTTGAATTAATAGCATAAATAGCATACAAAAATATAAGATTTGTGTATAAATAAAACGGCCACAACCCTATTCTTTGCTTTTGAGAAAAAAGTATTCATGATGGCATGCCAAAAGGAGGGAGAGAGAGAGAGAGAGAGAAGAAATTTGACAGTCAACCAAGATTGAACCATGAATGGATCGCTACTATACAGTCTATACTACATATTTCTTTCTTCTTTTTTTTTGGTCCTTTCTAAGGGACAGAAGATCACGTTCTATTGAACTTGATTACACCACAGTTTCCTCACAATAATTTGGATTAAGATCCACAGACATAATCTAATGTGATAAACAACACGCAAACTAAAGCCAGGGTGAAAAATTGTTGCATCTTGACTTGTAAAAAGCAAACAGTAGTCTAATTTAGCAAGCTGGGGGTGGCAACATTCTGCCCCCCTTGGTCCCTATAAGTGCACCTGTTTGTACTTCACTCACAAGCCAGGTATTGGGAATTGGGTTGTAAATGCCTCCACTCTTCTTTGCAAATCCAACACCCGGTCGATCAATGGAAAGCTCGGGGAAGTCACAAATTTCATAAAATCTTGGAGCTTAGGGCCTGAAGCAGACTTCTTTGCTTCTAGAGTGATTTGCACACCTTCATGAATAAAATCTGCAACTGAAATGAATTCTTTTTCACCAAAGCCTCTGGTAGTCATGGCAGGCGAACCTATGCGTATGCCACCAGGCACCAGTGCACTTTTGTCACCTATATGTGAAAATTGGCAGAAGTACAAGAGTAACTAAAGTGCCTTAATTAATAAAAAGTACAAAGAAGGCAAATCGTACACACTCACCAGGTACAGAGTTTTTATTGAGGGTTATTGATGCCATATCAAGAATTTTCTCCACTCTAGCACCATCAATGCCCTATTAAGACAACAGAAGGTTTATTAACTCTTTAACTCTTAAGACGACTATTAAATGGCAATGATCTTCTAAACTAGTGATCATTCATTCAAGAAACTTGGTCAATTACTAGAAAAAATGATTCATGAGTATTTTATGTCCTCCAAGTGAGACACAAGTTGCCAATAGAAACAAAATATATCATGCACTTATGCCTTGCAACAACCCCAAGTTTAAACCGGTAAGTATTCTTAGTGCTTTGCTTAGGTAGTTCTAATGATTATTGCAGTGACGAATACAAGGATTAGAAAAGATGAAGATGAAATATGCTTGCCAAGGGGCGGAGATCCACAAGAACCAAATGGTTATCACTCCCTCCGGAGACCAGCTTGTATCCCAACTCCATTAGTCGACTAGCAAGAGCCCTACAGTTAGAGACCACCTACAGGATGAAACAATGGTGTCAAAATAAGCAAACAGAGAAGGCAATCAATTAACCAAAAGTAACACGTAATACCTTGTTTTGATAGGCCTTAAATTCTGGAGATTTTGCATGCTTCAGACAAACAGCAAGGCCCCCAATTGTGTGATTATGTGGACCTCCCTGTTCACAATATCAAATGCATTGATTAACTAAAAAATCAAAACTAAATTTAGAAGACACAATGCAGGACCGTAGAATTGATAACTGGGTCACATCATGACAAGAAAAACAGAGAATACACAGACCTGTAGACCTGGAAAAACAGCATTGTTAATCGCAGACTCTAAATCAACTCCCAAAACAGGATCCTTCTTGAAAAAAATCATGCCACCCCTAGGACCCCTGAGAGACTGGAGAAACATATCCAGATTATGGTCCCAAAATGAAGCTCAACCAAGACAAATCAAAGGACAACCTACTGGTATATGAGAAGCTCAGAGAGCACATTACATCCACAAAAGTGAGTACAGGCAACCGCCAGGGTTACTCAGGAAAAGTTTGTGTACGGGGTGTGGCGGTGGGGGGGAACACAATACCAAGAATCAAGATCAACCTTGTGTGTCGTAGTTGTTACAATGTCACAGTACTCAAAAGGATTAGCAACAACAGAAGCGGAAACAAGTCCACTAATATGCGCCATATCCATCATAAGAAAAGCACCAACACCATCTGCAATCTTCAGGGCATACCACAATGAGATAGTCAGTCTCTAATATAACCAAGAACAATGTACTATAATCAAGTGATTGATATCATGAATATACATGAAAATTTGTACCTCTCTCATGCGAGGATAGTCAAAATCTCGAGGATAAGCACTTGCACCAGCAATAATAAGTTTTGGACGAAAGAGAGTAGCTGTTTTCTCTAGCATGTCATAGTCAACAAGGCCTGTATAAACAAGTTTTAAATCAGAAAAAGGCTATTTTTAATTTATGAAAACAAAGTAATCCAAAAACTATGTTCATAAAGAACTATAAGACCTGTAGACTCGTCCAGCCGATAAGGCATGGATTCAAAATAAATTGATGTGCCTGACACCCGTCTCTTGGGAGTCATGAAACCATGAGACAAATGTCCACCATGAGGTAAATCCAATCCCTGAAGTCAAGTCAAAACCCATTAAAGTAAACAACTCCAGATGCTCATCATCATTACAAATGGAAGGAAGAAAGCATATTACTTACCATTAGGCGGTCATGTGGATTAAGAATTGCTGTGTACACCTCAAAATTGGCAGGAGAACCAGATAACGGCTGCACGTTCACGCCCCATTTCTTTCCATCCAGATTAAATGCTGCAAGAGCCCTCTCTTGACAAAGAATCTCAAGTTCATCGATGTATTCATTGCCACCATAATATCTAGAGCATAAAGATCCATAGGTTAAGCCTGACAGAGTTCAAAATGATGTCAAAGTGCTTATTGCTGCATTCACTGATGCCTCACTCACATACATAAACTAACCTTTTGCCAGGTAATCCTTCAGAATATTTATTAGTAAGGCAAGAACCAACTGCTTCCATCACAGCTCGAGATGTGAAATTCTCTGAAGCAATAAGTTCTAAGCTTCTAAATTGACGATTCTTCTCTTTGTCAATAATGCTGCGAACTTCAGGATCAGCTTCGCTCAGGTCATGGTCCACAAAGCCGCTTCCAGCACCTATCATTTCAGTTCATAATAGAGAAAAGGTCATGCAGCTGCAAATTTCTTACTAAGATCAATTAATTTACCAAAGTGTGGACAACATGAGTAGAAAAGACATTGGCAAAAAATATAGAAAGATTTGTTTGGAGGGAGGGGGGACAGAAGTCTAGGAACATAATCACATAAGCACTCAAACAGATGACATCTATCAGTAAATGACAATCACGCTCCTTGTGATTATATATGTACATACATACATATATACATATATATGGATATGATTCCACATATGCCTGAGAATATCACAACAATCCATGAGTCTATGATGGACATGCTTCTGTGGATTCATTATTACCTCCAATTTCAGGAATAGGTACAGACACAGAAGCAGGCGGCCTCCCAGTGATTATGCTCCCTTCAACTTGAGATGACTTACAAGGCTTGACTGAACTCAAATTGACATGATTTGGGAATACACTAACACCAATCCTTTTTGAAGGAAAGACCAGTCTCTTGGCCCCCAAAGGCTGTTGAATAGAATTCATCATTGCAGATCCACCACAAGCCTGCATGCTGGCTCTCTCACAAAACAATGATCACAAAATCAAATATATATATATATATATTACCTGATCCCATGTGTAATAAAAATAAATAAATTCAGCAGAAATAATTAAAGGGTCTCAAATAAAACCTAATAAAGCTACCTCAAAAGTTAGATTCTTTTAAACTTTCAAAGTAGCCTCCCTGCTCAATTCAACACAATGAATACAAGGGAACTCGAAACTCC
The DNA here is from genome assembly GCA_018894105.1 of Jacaranda mimosifolia. Taxonomy (NCBI): domain Eukaryota; kingdom Viridiplantae; phylum Streptophyta; class Magnoliopsida; order Lamiales; family Bignoniaceae; genus Jacaranda; species Jacaranda mimosifolia. The sequence goes on from CM032127.1 coordinate 1,714,889, forward strand.
AACCAACTTATACATGCACAACAACAAACAAACCATTTGCTGAAACCAAGCCTCAACACTTTTCTAAGATTGCATGAAACTAGCTCAGAATGAGTAGAAAAACAATGAAAGAAACATTTGGTTTAACTTTTGAAGCCCACAGGTTAGCAAGAACGGAGGATAAACAGAACAAAACAACTAAGTAAAATCAAAAAGCTTATAACCTTTATTCATCATTCAAATTACATATCCAGTTTCCCTGCTTAAGATACGTGAAAATAACTAAACCAAACAAAGACGAATCAGAAAAAAGAAAGAGATTAAACTTACGTGATTCCGCCTCTCTATTCACCGCTGAACAAGCGCTTCGCCGAATCCGAAAGCTCGTTTTCCTGTTCCTGACGATAAAATTTTTGGAGTTGGTTTATCTTCTTATCTTAAAGAGCTAAAAAATGGTTGAGAGTATATCTCAAAGAGTGAAACTAAACGGAAACCTAGCTGCCAGAAAAAGCGCGCGCCGCTCGATGGTCGTCCTTTTTCTTTCTTTTAATATTTATTTATTTCCGGTTTATAAATTGGCAGTATACGCTGGCACTCCTCGCTCGTCTAGCTTAATAGGCTTTGTTTGGTTTGCGCTTTTCTTTTCTTTTTCTTTCTTTTTTTAATTTTCTTTTTATTTATATATATACATTTTAATAATTAATTAATTTTAAATTTCTAATCTCATATTTTATATATGAGACTTATATTATTAGCCCAAACAACTATTCAACATTTGATTTGATTCTTATTAGCAATCCCTATATATCATAAGGGAGCAAAAACTGATTTGATACAATTATTATGTATTTATGAAATAAAGTAGAAAATGAAATATAAATTGAAATAAAAGATTTAAATTATAAATTTAAAGAGGTGAAAACTCAATGAAGATTAACACATTATGTATAGCATTTTGAATTCTCTATTTCGTTCTACGTTTCATCTCCTATTTTAGTGTGATGTATACATGCCAAGTATATCTAATTCTCAATCAGTTATTTTTATAAAAAAATATTTAATACACATATCATGTATCCATTAAATAGAATAAAAAATAAAACATAAAATACAATAAAGGATCCAAAATGTTTAGGCTATGTTCAGTTTTTTTTTTCCCTTAATTAGCGAGAAAATGATACTTATATAAGCAGCTAATTTTAAACAATTTCTACCACGTATTTTTAGGAAGAAATTAAAAATTTTCTAACTTAAGAGACAATTAAAAAGGAATAAAGAATTAAGAAGTGATAAATAATATTTTTTTCCCGATATAAGTTTAGCTATTTCAAGTTGCGACCCACCAACATCTCTAGTAGAAATAATTCCGCATAAAATTGTCTTGAATTTAAGTCCTCATTTGTGTACACATAGAATGTCATCATCATTAATTCATGAGGATAATCTCTATTAGTAATAGTAATGGTTGTAAATGAGCAATGTTTGGGTTCAGAAATACTCCATGCTAATGCCTTTTTCATCATGACAGAAATACTTTAAACATACATAAGCCTTATCAATTTCTCCAACCAAACATGGAATACTGGTAAATGCAAAAGAGAAGGACCAGTGTTCAAAGTTCAAGCCACTATACACATTGAAACTGACTCAAAGTTCTTAGGATCCTCTCAGCCATTTAAGAAATTGAAAGTCTGAATAAGGTACAGCAATTATATGGCAGAAAAGAGGATAGTTTCTGGAACTTTCTGTGAAAATAAAGTGGCCATTTTACAGTTATATTAAGTTATATCTCATGATGAGATTTATATCATGAGAAGCCACTGATCAAAGAAGCTCTAGCTATGTATTTGGTTTAACCTCATTCCACTTGTGAAAGGCCGCCACCAGTTTCTGAACGTGTTCTGTATACATTTGAGTTTAAGATGGATCAGCAATGAACTTACTGAACTTGTAAAATGCAATTTAAGCTCCTATACTATGAGCACATGGCTTATACCAGGGAAATCATAGAAGCATGCATAAGTTCCTGGTGCTAGTAATCATTTCCTACTACTACTAATACCGACGGATGGATTCCAGAAAATTTTGCCAAAAATTTCAATAGAAAATGATGAGTAATTCTTCAATAATTAAGATTTCATGCTACCAGGTGCATTCTGCTCAAGTTCTAGGCATGGAAAAGTCTAATTGAGACGTAATCCATATTATATGTCCAATTTGAAGGAAATATGCGCAGATGACCTCTAGTTAAACTTATTGAGGACTCACTTGTGATCTGAAGGATTTGGCGTGAGTTCATAGACTATTGTTGCAACAACATCCCTCTTCAGCTGCATGAAATTGGAATTGGAATTGAATATGAATTGAGTAAAAGTGAAGACAGAATTGATCAAATTTTGCACCCAAAAGTACCTGTGTTGCTTCTCCTTTCAACCCAATGTAATGTATTTGAGTTGTATCACCACCAAAATTATCTGGGAAATGCAAAGTGATGTTTCCTACACTTTGAAATCTTGAATATCTGTTGTATATATCATTACAACAGCAGGAATTTAAGATTGATAAAATATTCTACCAATCAGTCCAGTACTTGCAGAAATGTGGAATCTTAACCTGAATCCCATCTTTTTATAGAAATGGCAATTAAATTCATCTTTAAAAACTGTATAGGATGCTAAATACAATTTCGGACAGGAAAACATCACCTTGTCTGGTATTCCAAAACTCCTTCTAAATTTTCCACCAAGTCCCACTCCTACAATGATCAAATAAGTCATTTAACTAAAGAATTACAAATGCAATCCCTCTAAAAAGCTATGAAGCCAGCATACCTGCACAGGTTGCATGTTTTGAGCATCTGAAAAATCAATGCCATCTCGATTGATGAATCTACATTTAGCAGAATATAGTAATTCAGGCAACAAAAAGAAATTGGTAGCAAGGGGGGTTAATGAATTGGGGACAAATTAAGCATAAAAATAGCATTAGACTTGTTAGCCATATATTACACCAATAAGGTCTTCTCAAATGGCAGTAAATAAATTGGAAAAAACTGGCACTTAATTATAGTATGGTAAATTAAAATGAAGTAAATGTCAGTTATTAAACTCACGCTCTCATCTTTGCGGGACTTGTTCCATCAGCACCACCGACAACTGAAATACTCTTGATCTTAACATCTGATGTAAATCTATACAGAAACACCAAAGAAGATAAGAAAGTTTTAGGCAAATTGAATGGGGCGAGCAAGAAATAACCTGATTAAGATCAAAATTTAGTTGGTAACATGAATAAAACAATCCTCAATCCCATAACCCCCTAAATTTGCAAATGTGTCATCTTTCTAATAGAAATCGTCATCAAGTCTACAGAAAATGGATTGTTGGACTACGTAAAATGTAAAATACAATTGCTACCAAGCCGAATCTCGATGTATCACATAACATGCAAAGTTTGTTCCCATTTTTGGTTATGTAAGCTTCAAACCAACTTTACAATCTATAAAGGTTTCTACTATACAGATAAATGTGCTTCCTTATTATCCACATCAATCAATTTCTTTCTCAATGAAAGAAAGAAAAAGAAAATTCACCATGGTCTTATGTAGGATTAAGAAAGGTTGATACTTACGGAATAAAGAGTATCAACTCAGGATCACCTTCATTGCTTTCCAAGTGACCCTGCCGCAGTTGAGGCAAATTTTTTAAATATTTGATGAAATTAGCTATTAATGATGACAACTTTAATCAAACTCAGGCAACATTAAAAATAATTTTGTCTGCATAAATCTTCATCCTGCCATATATGTGACAATGACACTATATGTAGCAATCCTATCCACAGCATTCACCACTATTGAATTGCATTTAAACCATACATCTGTTCTATACAACTAATTCATGTATATATTCAGATGCAGGAATGAACGAAGTGAAAGTAAATAAAAATTTGTATATCCTATGTACTAGACTCCGGGACGAGAATGAAAACAGTAAAACAGGATGACACTGTCATCTGTCTGCAACACTAGAACAAAAGTATCTTCAGTTTTTCGGATATGTATCAGGAAAGAAAATAGAGTGAGGACCACATATTGGACAAAAATCTCAGCAAATACTGGAATACCTCTGAAGAGTTAAGACGCTGCTCCCAAGCTCTGAATACTGACTTCACACTTCCAGAAACAGCCTCATTCAGTGCAGATACCTGTGGCATGTAACTTATCAGTCATCATTTGCTTAAAGGGCGTATGGTAATTTTTTTTATGTAAGAAAGATGTAAAACAACAATCCAACAAATCCATAATAGTAGGTTCATGACTAATCACTAAACATATATTAATAGATAAGTAACAGAGCTGTTTCCAGATTTATGTTGGATCAACTGAGCAACACATTCGAATAAGAGCATGAAAGCAGATTGGTGTTTATGTACTCAATACAGCGAGTTGTCACACACAAGAACCAAAAAACATCCACCTATATATATCACCAGCAAAATACAAAATTATTACAATAGCAAGCAGAAGACTTAAACGCAAGAAGGCACAGCAGAACTCTAATCTGAGAATTTCAATTAAAAATGAACATCATAACCGACAAAAATTTGAGGATAGCAAACACAAACTTAATCAGTCTTCATCCTCAGGACACGGACTGGCATATAACCCTTTCTAGTTTGCAGATAAGTAAACAAAATAACAAACATTAGCATCATTCTTAAGTTCCCAAATTATCCTATTCACCAGTAGCAATGGATCCTTGTCCCTATCTCTTCCCCACAAATGTGCACAGAGGTCCATACGCATCTAACTCGAGATAACACAAAACACACCAGAATTTCGCACCCAATGCTGCACAAAATTTTATCCATCCCCACCCATTTTTGAACCACAAAAACAATTGGGTATAGGCAAGTGATCATTCCCAGCATTCATGATAACAAGCATTTCCAATGTTTATGGACTGACCATTAGAACCCAAGGTGGCAACCCGTGTTAGTGTCCCACATCGGTGAAATAAATAAATTGTGGTCTCTATATATGGTATTGGGCAATCCTCATCTCTTGAGCTAACTTTTTGGGTTGAGTTAGGCCCAAGGTCCATTCTTTAATATGGTATCGGAGCCACCAATTCCCAATGTTGGGTTAGTCAATGTTGTTGGACCACCCATTTCATGTCATTCCACGCTCCAAATGTTCATTCCTGGGCGTGAGCGGAGTGTGTTAGTGTCTCACATCGGTGAAATAAATAAATTGTGATCTCTATATATGGTCTTGGACAATCCTCACCTCTTGAGCTAGCTTTTGGGATTGAGTTAAGCCCAAGGTCCATTCTTTAATAACCCGCAAGCAAAACTCGAGCACAATAGTTTACTAGCATCTAAGCTGCATTTGTCATTGCTTTGCAAAAATTGCCAATGAATCGAAAAACCATCCTAATTCTCTATACCAATACTCAAAGTCGATTATACTATCATTTATCACATCCCGGGGCAGCAAAAGCCCATCACGAGACCGAAGCTCTTTATCTAATCTTTTCTCATATCATTGTCAGCACAATAGACTCATTAGCAAGTACTTTGCATTCATCATCGATTTCAGAAAAGAATTAACTCATTTACAAGACTTAAGTTACAAGGTGAGTCTGCATTCACTTATAAACTATTCCAATTTTCTTTTCCAAGCTTTTTTCTAACGCAACGTAGGATATAAAAAGGAAAAAAAAAATCAAATAACAATAATACACTCCAAATGATTGAGAGAATGACATTCATCCACGAACACAGATAATTTTGTAGAAAACTTAACAGTGCATATCACAGCCCGCCGATTACATGATTAAGATTCAGGATTCACATCCATGAAACTAGGAGAAAACTAGCTTGGTAGATAGGAAGGACAAAACCTTGGAGAGATCTATGTGCTTGTAGAGAGACCAATCGGAGGAGCAATCGTGCTCTTCGCAGCTGTGATCGTGCAAGCATGCCATCTTTCTGCTCGGTTTGTGTATGTGTGTGTGAGTGTGTTAAGCTAAGAAGTTCGGAGAGGGGGCTAGAAGATATATTTATACCGACTTCTTTTTTGTGAGTTGGGGGTTCTTTTGTGGTTTATGATTTGAGGGCTCAAAAGAAATTTTGCTTCAGAAGAGGGGTTAAAAGATAAATACGATGCAAATACTATATCATGTAATAGGAATGCCAATTTATATTCAATACGCAGGTACTCGCTCTGATCTGCTCTAATTGGGGTGGATAGGAAACTCGCTCCGCAGTGGGTTGGGCGGGGGGTGGATTCAGGTTTATAGTAAATCCACCTGACTCAATTAGAAGTATATATATATATATATATTAAATTTAGCTTTTTACAAAAAAAATATATTTACTAAACATATCATAGTTGTTAGTCCTTTTTTCCTTTCCCTCTCATTCTTCACAATTCCGACAATCGTGACTTGTGACTTTAGCGCAAGTGTTGATTGTTCATTTAAAATAAAATGGCTTTAAATTATAGATTGTTGTGACAGAATGATAAGCTATATTAAATGGTTTGTCCTAGTTGAAATCTATATAATATTTGAGTTAAAATTGTAGTATTTCGTTAATTGTATAGTGTATAGTATTTTAAAAAAAAACAAAAAATATTAATTAAGTGCATGTATAACTGGGGAAGGTTCGGACTTTAGATTTACATTACAGATAAAATTCGAATTGAGTCAAAACCTGCACCACCCCAGTCCATTGCCATCCTTATCATGTAATTTCTTCTTTTAATTTTTCCTCATTAAAATTCTTGATCCAAAATTGCATAAAGAAAATGAGGACCTGCATGTCTCCCTCTTATTTGATTTGTGCAACAGATGAAGTGATGAACAATATTGTTGAATTGATGTGTATTTGTGTAATTGTTTTTTTCCTTTCATTTACCCCTAAAAAAATATATGTGCATAATTTTATGGTGGAATTAGTCTAATTCAATATTCTCATACTAGATTGGTTCTTCGTAATTCTCCCTTTAATACAAATGGTAGATAGGAATTGAACTGTTTCACAACGTTTTAAGTCGAATACACATACCACTTAAATCAGTAAATAACCAAACCGTTGGAACCTTCTCCAACCTTATGATATGATAAGTCGACATTGAAGTGTCAAACGATTCTATAAACAAGAGCAGTGTTTGTTTATAATATGTGGACTTATGGAATGTTGTTACATTAAGAAACATAATATTCGTATCTCATATTTCTATATGATAATACGCTTTATACAAATTGATATTGCTATTTGTGTTAATTTCATTAATAAATTTTAAAAATCAGTATATGACATTCTCTTGAGTATTAATCACGATGTATTCTTTTATAAAATATTTGTACTAAAATTAATTTAATTACATATTTATTTTATCACGTCATCACATTATACTTTATTGAAAAACTATTATGGATTATTGAGAATTCACCTTTTCTTTCCCTCTCCAATCATGAAAAACAGAGAGTTGAAGCCTAAAAAATTAAGAAAGATCTTCGAGTCTCCCCTCAACTTTCCAACTTTTAAGACTCGAACATTTATTTATCTCAAGTATAAATTAAACTAATATTTAAATAAATATTTAAATAAAATGTAAATAATATTGATGAACTCATTATTATTATTATTATTTTGAGGTGGGGGAGGTGAGATATCCACCCAATAATATTCATTTTTCTAGAATAACATTTTACTTTCCAATATATTATCATTTTATAGTAATGATTTAGGTGCTACTTAACTTTAACTCTCACTTTCTAATGCAAATATGTGAAGATGAACAAATATATAAAAAATTATGCTAAGTGAAACAAGTAATTTCAAATATTGATCAATGGAATATCAAAAAATATAAAAAATTATAATTCAAAATTCTATATATTTCACTATATGATTAAAATCTTGTTTTATTTCATGTAAACTGTATAGATGTTTTATTAGCTATCGTACTAATAGAAGCCAATCATATTGACTAACTAAAAGTGACAAAAAAAAAAAAAGAATTAATGCAAGGGATGCGCTTTATCTCATTCCATGTTTCTTCTTTCTACAAACCTGTCATTTAGACGAGAGCTTTAATATCATATTATACTTACAATTGCTGGAATATATATATATATATATATATTTCAATGGTGCACCAAAGCAGAAAATCGATAATGCCAAAATTCATATTGTTACTAATATGTATTGCTAGTAGAAATTTTTTATCAACAACCGACAAGACCTTTTCAAATGCTCTGTGAAGAATGTTAGAATCTCATATAAATGCTATTCAATAAAAAAAAAAAAATTTTAAAAGAAGCTCAATTTATTTTTCTTAATTAACAAGTTGAGAAATAGGGTAGGACCATTTTCTCGAAATAGGAAAAATATAAAGAGATGGAACACTATTTTAAATGAAATTTTTGGAATAACTTTTCTATCATTTCTTACATTTTCATCACAAACAAAAAACGAAAAATCCTATCAATCACAATCAATTTTCCCCGTCATTTTTTCCTTCCACCAAACACGCCTTTACTTCCTTCATCTCCCGCAACTTTTTTGAAATGACAAAATCGCCCTCCAAACCCGCACGAAAATGCCCAAAATCTCTCGGCACAGAGACACAGACGAGAAACTAAAGATGGAAGTAACAGAGGTACGGAGCATAACCCCACCACTGGGAGGCCCTCCATCTTCGCCGGGGCAGAGCAGCGGCGGAGGATACACACTTCCCGGGGGCCGATTTTCGAGCGAGGACATCCTATTCTGCATCGATGTGGGCCCGGAAACGATGGTGGAGATGAAGGTGAACGGGCCTAATGGGCGGCCCTACACCAGATTGGACTCCATAAAACAGGCTATTCTGCTTTTCGTCCATGCTAAGCTCAGCATCAACTCCGATCACCGATTCGCCTTCTGCGGCCTCTCGAAATCCACTCATTGGGTATTCATTTTTTGCTTGTTTTATTAATGTCTAGCTATTGCTATCGCTTCAAGAGATATTCTTATAATCAAATTTGTTGTCGAGGATTTCTTGTTAATTCCTTGGTTTGCGTAAGTGAGTTTAGGCTCATTTGATGCTACCCAAGTGGGCTTAGAGTTGTTGTATTAGGATGATTTCGGGGCATCATCAAGTTCGTATGCCCAATTGGATGGCATGAGATTTCCCCTATTCACAAGTATTAATGGGTCTATAAGTTTTATTGAATCAGGCGCTTATCAACACTCATTCGAAATGCATGACTTAAGATTTATGAATGAGTTTACTTATTTGGGTGACATGTAGTTTTAGATGGTAATTGAAAAGATTTTTGAAAATTTATCCTTAAAATGTTAATTGCTGAAAGTGGCAAAGGAGTGCTGGTCACACAATTTGTAGTACTTTAGTTAAAACTGTATGAAAGTCTTACTGCATGGTAATGTAGATGATACCATAACTAAGTTCACTCAGAGGGTTACTCTTGCAAAGTGATCTAAATTCTTAAAAGTGTAAGATGACTCTTTATGTTCTATGGTGTTCTTAATTCTTTCTAAAGCTAAGTTAAAGAATAACTAGGATGGATGAATCAGATGCTGAATGACTTAGTTTTCTGTTATGAGCACTGAAAAGGAATTTGACCCAAGTATAACTGTAAAAGCATTGTTATTAGAATACTTCTTTGATATTAGATTGTGTCCGTTGACACTGCTTGGGTGCTTTTCAATCCAAAGAAACCGTGCATTATGGAATTTTTGATTGCATCATCCTAGTTGGATATTTGACGTGTATGTTACCAAGTGTATTTTTTAGAGATCGTAAATATTTGATATATCATCTTTCCAACAGCTTAAACTTTTAGATGATGTGGTCATATAATATGGTAAAAGAGCGAAGCAACACAAAAGGTTCTGAGTTTAAATCTCATTGCCACCATATATGGAACAAGTTTGACGTGCTAGGCTTTGCTAAAAGACTATTGCCTGCACTTGGTGGAGCGTGTTAGAGATTTAAATATTTAATAATCATCTCTTGGCAGCTTAAACTTTTATGTGATGTCATCGTTCAATAGTATTCAGTATGTCTCACTAACATGTTATTGTATCTCGCTTTTGAATATTCACTTCATGTGAAGTGTCTTAGCTAGCAAACCCTTTTACTGCGGTTTCTCCCAGTCATTTTGCTAGTGAGGTAAATTAACTACTGTTAGTTAACCACATGGATGGATCTGAGTTTCTCCCTTTGTTTCTTGGTGAAGCTCCGAAAAGAATTCAGCAGTGAAGTTGACTCAGTGATTGCTGCTTTGCGTGGTGTCTCAGTGGATTCATCGTCCAGTCATGCAGATCTCACTCAGCTATTTAGGGTAGCAACTCATGAAGCAAAGAAGTCTCGTGCACAAAATCGGATATTCCGGGTGGTGAGTGACCATGTGTTAGCTCATTTGGATTCTTCTCATAATTCTGTTGAGGTTGAGCAAGCTAATGCTAACCCTTCCACTTTGGGCATTTAAGATACAGGAGGGATCAATTTTCCCATAAAACTCATTATGCAAATGGTAGGAAAATTAGTCGCAGGATACAATTAACAGCTTGTTTTTCTTTTATATTATCTTTTTCTAAATGATGATTTCATTTGATATATTTTATAACCTCAAAATTTACAATAAAATAACATGTACCCTAAGAAATAAATGAAAGCTCGTCGCATGAAAACTAAAATTCATTTTATAGATCAATTGCTATTCACTGTTCCAAAACGATGGTGGGTGTATCATTTTTCTTTAACCTGACAAGAGCTCAAGGGAAAGTTGCATGATTTATAGCTTATCCTTCCCTTCTTTTTCCGAAGCATCTCCAGCATGTCTTGACTTGATGCTTAGACGATGATGATGATTATAGAGATAGAACATATTTTACTTATCCAAATCTATTTTTAATTGATGAACCATTAACTAAAATTGAGAGATTTCTTATGCATATAATTGGAAATTTATTTTTGCTGCATATGAATTCTCCAGCATTGATGATTCTATAATTTCAAACTTAACTCACAACTGAACATGTAAAGAAAACTAATATCTTTTCCTTTTCTATCACCTCTCCTGCTTTTCCTGAGAAACATTTGCACACATAATTTTCCTGGTTACCAAATCAAGCATAATTGGTTGTCTAGTTTATCTTGCAAGTGTGGTATATTTTCCCTGCACCCCTCCCTATCCGATGAACCTTTTATGAGTTGTTATGTTTTGGAATATGCCACCCTACTGTATTCTTCTCCCATTTTCATGCCATATTTGATGCATCAACAGTGTTTGGGCCAATTACTTGGAACCACTCGATTCCGAAGCCATTCATTCTCCCCTCTCAATTTGCGTTCGCCAGCCACTAAAACAATACTTTTTCATATTGTGTCTTTTACTTACTAGTGTAATTGAAACTGCAGCTAGGGTGGGGGTACAAAAAAGATTTAACTGTAGTCTCCATTATGTAATTTTTCTGAGAGCTGCTTGGGTGCAGTTTTGTTGACAGATAGCCAATCTTTTTGAAAAGGGTATGAAACTGGACTCTCCTTTCTGTGTACGTGACACCAGCCGAAGGGTGTGATTTGCGTTCTCAGATTTTTTTGTCGTTTTTCACTTTACCTAATTTATATCATTTTGTTGAAGCATCTGTAAAATAGTGGTGAATCTTCTCCATATTGGGTTTATTCTGATGGTATTGTTTGATTTTCCAGTCTCCTGGTCTATAACTCCATATTCACGCAAAATCTTAACCTGTAGTCTGTTGGTTCAGATCTTGCTCTACTGTAGGTCATCTATGCCCCCACAATATCAATTGCCTTCTACTCTGAAACTATTCACCTTGGATGTTATGTACCTCCACGACAAACCTGGACCTGATAATTGTCCACAAATGGTGTATGATACCCTGGTTGAGGCCCTTGAACGAGTCAGTGAATTTGAGGCCTATATATTTGAGAGTGGTCAAGGATTGACTCGTGCCCTCTTCCGTCATATGTGCGTGCTTTTATGCCATCCTCAGCAACGCTGCATACAGGACGACGTGGACCTACCCAAGTCTTTAACAAAGAAATCTCCTGCAGCAGACAATGCACAAGGGGACGATACTGTTGCCGTCTCCAGCCAATGAGGTAAAAATATCATTAAGCAAGAAATCAAGGCTTTGTGTTCAATTCTGTTTGTTAACCAATCAAGTGTATGGATACTGTCTAACTGTTATGATGAATTTGTTATGAATGAGAAGAGAGGTTCCAATGTGGGTTGAAATTTGTGACTTCATTTTTCTTGTTTTCCATTTAGCTTTGATGCATTTTTCTTGATTTTTTAATGGAGGGAATCCTGGGCAAATTGTTGATAAGATAGATAGATGCATGGACTTAGCACAGCCATTTTTCTTGTTCTTAGCTAATCTTTGGACATACTCTGCATTGTGATGAATGGATGAATAGATGATCTGATCCACAAATAAGATTGAATTATGTTTATAAATATTCAGTATAATACTCAATAGAATTTGAAAAAATATAGATATATGAGATTGTGATAAACACATCTGTATAATACTTGTTTTAGATAAGTCATGTAATTTGTATCAATAGTTCTGGACCTTTAGCTTTGTGAATAAACTTATGATTGCTTGCTTTACCAGAATGCTACAAGTCCACACTCAACTGCACATCTGTACTAATTTCAAATTTGATATATTTGACTTATTGTAAATTATTTATCAGCATGGAGGCTATGGCTGTCTACTTATCAATTTTCTGCAGTGATAAACTTGCCTTATAAATTATAATCTTAAGGAAAGAAAACTATGGCTGGGGATTTTTATGATTATGTAATAGAGATAGGAGAAATTTAATTTAATAATTATAGAAGGGTAAGCATAATCAATGAGAAAAAATAATAATAAAGCAATTGATGATGTTTGTATTGCAAGGCATTACTTAAAATTGTGATGATGTAACAATGTATTAAACCAAAGTATTTCATTACTATTAATGTCAATACCATTGTCCTTTCATAAGAATCTAAAGTCGGTCTATTTAATTTTTTGAATAGAAAACCGACTAAACGGATGTTGAGGTCATTTTGTAACTTGTCCAATTATCAACCCAAGAAACAATACATAAACATACAATTATATAAATATACATATGCGCATTATTTTTTTTATATAGAATTCTTAGAATTCAAACTTCAAATCTCACAGTTAGAAGTAAAAGAATAATACAACTTGATCAATTGATCACTCGATACATATGTATGTGTATATTATATCTGCTTATATATTTATGTATAAACATATATTGTTTTATTATTTTTTTCACATATATATATACATATGCACGTTATAAATTCGTTAGATTCAAACTTCTAATCTCATATTTTATGTGTGAAACTAATATCATTAGGTCAAATGTCTCTCGACTTTTTACTATCAAGGCCAAGATATTATTATTGGCCCTCAACATTCCAAAGATTTGAAAGCTGGCTTCTTTCTCACACACGCACACACACACACATGTGTGTGAGTTTTCTTCCAAACCCTAGGGTCCCTCTCTTCATGTGGAACCTTGTACATTATGTCTGTGATTATTAGATCCCACTATGATAAGATCCTTGCTAATTTTCTTATCTTTAAAAATTAAAAAATAACAGCCCATTATCCCTTAAAGTCAACTTGGCATTATTATCAATTAACACAAAAAAAAAAAAAAAGATAGGTAGGTTGATTCTTTTATATGAGGTTGATAAATGAATCAAACTGCTAAAAAATGGGTCTAAAATATTATTAGGAGATTCTAGATTGTTCAACATCAACTCTTCGTATTAGGTAATAAACATTGTCAATACAACTAATGAAATAATAAAATCTTAGTTGTGTGGTAATATTTTAGGAGCCAAATCTCCAGAATTGCCTAATTCATTTTAATTAATCTTGATTTAAGCTCCATTCTCTTACCATTCATTGTAATATTTTAAGTTTTTATATTTTCGTGTAATAATTTCATTATCGATTCAGCATAGCATTTGGTCTAGGAAAAAGCACTTGGCCACTTGGTTCTATGAGCCAAACATGAAAATGACATATAATATTGATGCTGCTCAAATTAGACTTAGTATATTTATCTCTTAAACCGATAAGTTAAAATAAGGTTAGATTCAGATCAATTTCACTGTATGATTCTACATGATGGCTATTGAGAGATAGATCGGAGCTTGAACTGTGAGAGGTCTTCGGGTTGGCTTAGACATCATTGTGGAATGTGAGCAAAACTCTTTTCTTGTTGTCCACTTGCATAAATGAGAGGGTATTTATAATTTTTGAGTGAGGTGGCCCAATGTCATTTGTTTGCGGTGTCATTTTGGGATGATGTCAAGTGTCCGTTAACAAACGGTTTAGATTAATGCATGTTTCCACATAACTTGATCTGTTAAAAGAGATGCGGATCCCAGGGCTGATATATATGTATATATTGCAATCTTCCGGGGGTATTTGAGTAATTTTTGCTTCCTTTCACCATCAAATACATAAAAGTAGTCCACTTGATTTACTACAATTCTTTTTATTTCTACAAATTGATCAATTTGAATAAATCAAGCTAAACTTCTTGCTTATTTTAAGTTGGGGCAGTTGACTGGTATCAACCTTTTCCTTTACAAGGCTACAAACCTGCAAAAAGGGCTTTTTCCTCTTGGTTGGCATTGCTATCTTTTGAGTCCACATTTTGTGTAAAGTGCATCTAACATAGATGATTTTATTTGTTAGCTTATGTCCTCTTGATGGAAAAAAGTGGTTGGCATGTTCAATTATGGGGTTGCTTTCTTGAAATTTGCCCTCTATTCACTATGAAGGAATTTAGACCTCTTATAGTATTTGACAATTTGCAAAAAGTTGGCTTTTTTTAAGTGATTGATGAGAAGAATGAAAGAAATGAAAGAGAAAAAATAAAACAAACGATGGTAGCTATATAACATCAGAAAATTCTTATATCGATCAGATAAGAAAAAAATCAAATAATCTGTATTATGCCACGTATCAATATATTATGAATCTCACTGCTGACAATATAATTCGAATCACGTAATATTTTCACAATCGTTCACATCTTCTGTTACATTGATTTATCAAGTAATTCATAACTACATAATTAACTGAAATCTTTTTTTTTTTTGGGCAATAAAAACTCCCATTTCTCAAAGACTCAAAATCACTCTTCTTAATTTAGAAAATTTTGTCTAAAATA
The DNA here is from genome assembly GCA_018894105.1 of Jacaranda mimosifolia. Classification (NCBI taxonomy): domain Eukaryota; kingdom Viridiplantae; phylum Streptophyta; class Magnoliopsida; order Lamiales; family Bignoniaceae; genus Jacaranda; species Jacaranda mimosifolia. Next base: position 1,730,133 of record CM032127.1, read on the forward strand.
TTAAAAGTCAACACTTTAATAGGTTCTATTGCTCATTCAAGTGGCAACCTACTTTTGTACACTCTTCAATCCTATCAAAGTACACATAGGATGCCCCTTGAAATGAATCTTGGGGTAGCCTAAATTAATAACCCAAATATTAAATAAAACAACTCAATTATTGAACAACCAGTTAGTATTTTTCAACTCTCTGGGAGCCACTACTATTAATTATTTCAAGAATTAAAAATAAATAAAAATTCAGCCAACCTGCATATTCCAAGGTCAAGTCCTTATATATGGGAACCATTCTCCCATCTGTTGGATTCCAAAAGTAAATGCACAAGAAGAAAACTTCAAACAGTTGAAAAAAGAAAGAAAAAAAATGGGAATTTGTGCATCCATTTCATCATCTTCAGAAATACATGATGATACTTATGGCCATGAAAATGCAGTATACTTTAGAGGAATTAGTGATGGATCACAATGTGTTGGCTCAACATATTCTCACACAGGAAGCAAAGGATTAAACCAAGATTCTGCTATTCTTTTCCAGGTAACATGAAAACATTGCCTTGAGTTAATTTTTTGCACAAAAAGAGACCTCTGTGTGTGTGTGTGTGTGTGTGTGTGTGTGTTAAGTTTTGATCACATTCCACAAGGCCCTTTTCAATTTATTCATGATTTTGCTCTATTTTCAACTAAAACAAGCTCAAGAACTACATAAATGAATGATTTGAATCCTCAAAATACACATGTTTTTGTCACCTATAACTTGTTATATCATAAGGCTAAGTACTAGTAGTTTTTTGGAGGGTTTATGTATCACTGTGAGAGTGATCATCTTATACATTTTGACTAAAGAGCCCATCTGCATCTATTGATTATTCTTTTAGCTCAAATTCATGATGCACTTATTGTGTATAGAAATAATTCTTGTATCCAATAGAATCACAAATCTAAGCCTGATAGGCATTGTCAGGCTTTTCAATATAGTAAACTTCTTAACTCTGGCGGAAGGTTTAATACCAATAATTTTCTGGAGGCTTTTTTGTGTTACTGTAACGTCTCGTCCACATAAACTAAACACTAAAAGAGTGATCATAAAAATAATGCTTTTCAATAAAAGTATATTCAAATGAGTACTGAGTTATTTTTTCACTTATTGACTATTTCTTTTATCTTTTGATACTTGGCCATAGAAAATGCCATCTCGTTTATTTAATTTGATAATAGTCCAATTTAATAATCAATTTAGTAGATTCAAAGACAATTCTCGTGTTCAACGGGCTTACCGGCCTGAATCACGGGCTTTTCAATATAGTAAACTTTTTTACTCTGGCAGGGCTATGGAATTGAAGATGGAGTTTTCTGTGGAGTGTTTGATGGGCATGGCAAGAATGGACACATAGTGAGCAAGTTAGTCAGAAACAGGTTACCTTCTTTGCTTCTCAGCCAGAGGAATTCAAATTCCACACCAAAGATCAGCCCATCACCACTAAGACAAAATGGGAGATCATTTTTGGAAAGAGATCAATTGGAACCAACCAAGAATTTCCTCAAATGGAAAGAGGCTCTCATTAGTGCATTCAAAGGGATAGACAAAGAAATCAAGATTCTTGACAGTTTGGACTGCTCATGCAGTGGAACCACTGCTGCTGTTATTGTCAAACAGGTAAAATAGAAATGAACCATAGTCATATTTTTATGGAGGAATTGAACATTTTTTTTTTTTTTTTTCTGGGCTTATTTATAGGGTGAAGATCTTGTTGTTGCAAATCTTGGGGATTCACGGGCAGTTCTTGGAACAAGAACTGAGAATGGGATCATGGCTGTTCAGTTAACTACTGATTTGAAGCCTGGCCTGCCCTGTAAGTTCATGCCCCTTGATAGAAATATTATATGCTTAATGTACACATAAGTTACAAATTCTTTGGCCGTGTTGACGTGAGCATGAGAATTTACTCTTAATTTAGATCTAATCAATGCATTGGTTATCAAGTTTAGTCCAATCTTGAAAGTAAAGACATTTTAGTTCAGTGAGAGTTGTCCAATGAAAACTTTTCAACGTCATCCAATGTATATAAAAATTTATAATGTTGAAAGTAAAAGTAGCAATATAAGTCACGTACTTGAAAAATATAATAGTGCTGCCGGTTGGACTACATAGTCTGTGTGACTATATCTAAGCCCCTTAGTATGATTAGAATCTAATTAATGTTAAAAATATGGGTATTCTCGTAATAAAAAAATGAATCACCTATCCCAATTAAATGTTTAACTATGATTTAATTTTAGTAACACTAGTCAAGTCTCACACAAAATATATATGCAATGATTCTTTTTTATTTACATATGCTAGAAGTCTCATAGATTTGTCCCTCTGACCCACTGTTTAAAAAATCAGACCCGATCGGCAGGTCGGACCGGTTGGACCGTCAATCGGCTAGCGAACCAGTTCGGTTTTCTCAAAAAATAAAAAAAATAAATTTAAAAAAATCCATATTTTGTAAAAACCGTTCAAACCGACCGGTCGGACCGGTGAACCGAACTGGTTTTTTCATTTAATTTTTAATAAAATAATTATATATTTTTTAAAATTTTTTTGGTCTAAATATAAAGTTTGAAGGTTAAGGTACACTTCACAAGTTATCTAAAAAAAAAAAATGAAGCCTTAATTTAGAGTTTAGAATTAACTTACACACTCTCAATTTTAAACTTTAGACTTGATATATTTAAATTGTTGTGATCATTTATAATATGAATTGTAAAATTTGGATTGTAATGTTAGACAATATCATTTAAACTCTTTATGTTTTATATTTTGACATTTTATTAATTTTTAAGTAATTATATATAATATAAATATATATGTTTCGTAATTATGACGTCACGGTTCAATTACGATCCGTCCAACTGTTGAACCAGTGAACCATGAATCGGTAAGTTTTTCAATTCAATGAACGGTCTGATTTTTCGAACACTGCTCTGACCTCAAACTATAAAAAAACTGTCTTTTTTAGTTGCTAATATCGGAAAAACATCCGTCCTCGTTGTGCAGCTGAAGCAGAGAGGATAAGAAAGTGCAACGGAAGAGTGCTAGCACTTAAAGAAGAACCTCATATTCAAAGAGTTTGGCTGCCCTATGATGACTCTCCAGGCCTGGCCATGTCTCGGGCTTTCGGAGATTTCCTACTGAAGAGACATGGGATAATTGCCATCCCAGATGTTTCCTATCACCATTTATCTCCAAATGATCAGTTTCTTGTTGTGGCAAGCGATGGGGTAAAGGGCCATTTCCCCCCAACTGAAAATCCAACTTTGTACTTAGGATTTTGAACTGATTTTTCTGGGTTTTGATTATTTTCAGGTGTGGGACGTGCTAAGTAATGATCAAGTTATGTTGATAGTGTCGGCAGCACAGAGCGAAGAGGCTGCAGCAAAAGCAGTGGTTGATGCAGCAATTGCTTCGTGGAAACATAAGTTTCCAAATTCAAAGAGGGATGATTGTACCGTTATTTGCCTCTTCTTGCAAATGAAGCAGTAATATATGTGGAAAAGAATTCAGCTTTTTTACTTTGGAGTGTTATGGAGGAGTTGTATAAAAGATCCCACATATTTCCTATTTTCTGTTCTTTTTTCTTAGAAAAATAGATATAAATTCGGAAAAATAGCGTAAAACACCTCCTTTATCACCTTTTCACATAAGTAACAAAAACCCGCACATATTCAAATTTCAAGTAATAATAAAGGATGCATTGCGCTCCTCGGGAAAATGAGAGCTCCACCCCCAACCCAGATAAAGGAACAAAAACCTTCTGTTTCATGAACAAAAAAGGGGTTTAAAGATAAAAAAAAGAAGGCATCTGTTGCAACATAGAGTTGAGGTTCATTTTAGTGAAGCTAATTCATCTTTGGGATCATCAACTCCAAGCAGATCATCATATGTAACTGGCAGTCGTATTCGATCATGAACAGATGCACGTTTCTGTTCAGCAGGTGATTGTACAACGGAGCTTTGATCGTGAGATGTAAGATCCAGACCATCTGATGGGTTAGGCTTAGTCTGATCGACAGCAAGAGACATGCTTTGAGAAGATGCGTCCGTCTGTTGCTTGGGTTCTTGCTTATGGTGCTTGAGTTGCTTCTGCAAAGTGTAGCAAACTGAAATATTAGAAGGGCGATTCGAAATCACATAAACAATTCGGGCATAATAATAGAACACACGGGGAACTATATAATGAAACATGAGGCGAAGTGAAAGTATCATAGTACACAGGACAGTTTAGAATGTTTCTTTGTTCACAGAAGCACAAAAGTTTGAATGATTGACCAATAGGATGACAATCTATGTCTGTAGAAACGATACTCATACAGAGAATTAGCCCAGAAGGATCCAAAGAATAATATAAAAATAAAAACAGATTAATGATGGTATTCAGGTAGTTCGTTGGTTGCTGATATCCTAAATGTACACCTCCAGAAAATGCAGCATATCGCTGACTCCATTCAGGCAAAAGCAAAGTGTGGATTTTTCATTCATGATGCTATGTTTAAGTGTTGATGTGTAAAATGGCATTGCGGTGTTTCGTTACAAAGCAAGACCAATGGCATTTAAGAAACCTGTAATTATTCGGTTTATGTAAAAATCCAGACATACCTCAAACTCTTTTCCTTTCCTCATTATCTCTTTGTAAGCATTTGGATCCCGTGCTTTGATGATATTCCATAATATGCCGCCACCATTCCGAAAACGGTTGCCGTCGGCAGTCTTCTGACCTCCACAAGCCTGAATTGCATCGACCTGCAAGTTTACTCCTCATGTTAACATTCTTGTAAATAAAGCTGACTAGAAAAGAAAAACATCAGAGAAGAGGAAACCAACAACAATTTCATCCAAGTGGAAACAAATTTCAAAGGATGGAGGATAACTGATGTTTGAAAGACTTCCAACTTTGAAACATCTCAGTTTGATCCTTACACCAAAATATTTCCCATTACTACAATAAGCCAGACATTTCATCTCTCAACTAACACCACAGAGTGGGTAACAATTATTGGGTCATCTAATAATTAGGAAGGAAAGTATTGATATGTTGAATTGGTCTATCAATGTGTATTCAAGTATTTTCTAGCCGATTGACCTTCTATTTTATAATTCAACTCTTCTGTTATCTATGGATCTTCAATAGTCAAGATCTTCATCTAACCAAAAAGTGTCCATCTTATTTACAAACTAAGTTGTTTCCAGATGAGCTCCAGAATTTCACTCCCAATTGTAGCATAAACAAGTGCAGAACCATTTTCTTCTAATATCACATATCTAATGCTTACTCCCAGCCCCTGCTTTCAAGTATGCTGTCTTTTGATAAGAGTCTGACATTTTATAGCTTCTATCGATCTTGTGTCACGAGTAAACAGGTACGAACTGTGACAGATAAAGGAAGACCATTTAAACTAACCCACATTAATGGAAATCACAAAGTAGTTTGAAAAGAAACTATCTCAGAACAAAGTTTCATGTGCTTGTTAGCAATAAGTTCTTCAGCCTGAAGGATCTGACGTTGATGGGAGAAAATATTGAGGATCAGAACTAAGGATGAAGAGGGTCCTTAAGCATGTAGAGAAAGATGGTTAACCAGAATCTCACCTTTAATCACAATTACCTAGTGAATGTTTCCAGGTTTACCAAAAACCCAAGGATTGATAGTTTATAAAACTCTCAACATCAAGCAGTAGAAGAAGTATCAGGGATGATTCAAGGCATGAGATTAGCCACGGTAACTTTTGTCCAGTTAGGAAATTCCAACAATTTATGCAACAAGCCTGAGGGTATACGTAAAAAAGCAAAAAGAATATTAGGAATGTGATACCAAACTAATGCTGTGATAAAAATTTAAGCAAGCATTTTTTTTCCAGACAACTGCATGCAAATACATAGATATTCGACCAAATAGTGATGATATCTGACGTAATGACTTATGACCATCATCTGGTCACTGGAAGTTTTGATGTATGTCACTGGATTCAAATATCACAGAATAATTAACCATGCAGAAGATCATACTGCATTATGAGAAGCCATAAAAGAGAAAGTGCCGCAGGGTTATGATCCTACTTCTTCCCGTCTTTTTATTGAAAACCTTGATCGTATTGGATTGCACATGCAACAAAGCCCTCAAGTAAGTTAATTTTCATATTATCCAAACTAGCTTTCTGCCAATAATTTGCCAATAAAACTACTCCAAATGGCCCAAAAAAACCAAAAGAATAAAAAATAAAAAGTAAAAAACTCTGCACATTTCGTACTTAGGACAAACTTTCCTAGTCTACATCTTACAGCAGAGGTCTAAATCAAGCTAAGTATAGTTTATAGTTTCAAAATGATGAACACCATTCATGGGCTGCAAGCAAAACAGCAAATGGTCCAACAACTACTTTTGAACAAAACAGTATGTACCAACCAAAGAAGAAATTTTACCTCTTTGACAAGATCGCTCAAAGCTGAGACACCAAGACAACCAACAGCAGTCCACATTAGATAAGATTTCCTCTCTCGCAAACGCTTGCATGTATCCAAAACAAACCTGAGGTAAGTGGCATAAATGCAAAAATAGATGTGACAATAAATTCTGAAGTATATCAAAAATAAGAGATTCTCAATAAAACAATCAGTGTAAAATATGATATTGCTAAAGATCTACCGATCAAATTAATAATTAGTAAGACATGTAAGATATAGACTATGGCATAGCATTCCAAGTACAAAATAGCAGGTGATGTGTGAGTTTATCCAGGTAGAGATTGGGCTATAACACATATGTCATGCAGCCTCCTTCAGAAGGCCATCATGCAGATAACTAAAGGTAAAGGAACACTATTTAATGAATCAGTAACAAAAGACACCACAACAAAGTAATGCAACAGAAAAATCATAAATGAACCAATATAATGTCGTGAACAATCCACACCTGTTGATATTAGTTACATTTGGGCCATTACTGCTGCCTCTCTTTCGCTTGTTTTTCTTTTTCTTCTTCTTATGTCTTGAATTCTTCCCTTTAGATTCTTGATTTACTTGATTACCACCAACATCACAACTTTCTCCTACTTCTGTCTTCGAAATCTGTTCAATCAACTCACCTTCTTCAACATCAAGCATCTCAACATCTTGGCCATCCTCAATGTTTTCTTCATCAAAAAGAGTGTCTAACAAGCTCTCTCCTTCTTCCATGTGATCAAAGAGCTGCAGGATGCTTCCAGATCAAGTATTCTCCACAAACAAACACAAAAACAGAACTAACACTAAAAGAAGTATAAATTTTTACAGCCCAATATAGCTGTGATGAATTATCATAGTTGAAAGAACAATTCAGGTCAAAATACAAGCAAAATTTAGAATTTAGAGCTCCATCCCTCTCCCAATGAAAATACAAGATTATACTTCTGAAAATTATTTGAAGAAGAAAATATGCATTTGCATACCATCCACTAGATAAAAACAAGAAAACACAATTTGTTTTGTTCCCGAATTACATACATAGATATACATGCATAAAGTGCAAAGTTGCAGCATTTGAAGCCCCACTTCAAAATAAGAGCATTTCTGCATAAACTTGTATTCTGAAACTACTTATGTAACACTAGGTTATCATCATAAGCCAAATAGAATATTCATTCCGAACAAAATATTATCATCAAAGCACACCACATATCTTAACAACTCCATGAAATAATCCTCAGCAACATGACCCTACCCAAAACTCAAAACCCACCCACACAACACACACACAGACACACAAAATCAATCAAATCAAATCAAGCTAAAAAACAAAAATAGAGCAGAGGCATGACCTTGTGCTCCTATCACATTAAAAAACAAAAATAAAAACGATATCTATGCGACATATCTTGCAGATTTCAGTTCAAATAAACCTAACAAATTCAAGCGTAAACAAGAAATCGGGAGACAAATGCTACTAACCTTCGATTATGGAAACTAGTCCAGTGACCTCGCAACTGATTGTAGAGGGCTTAAACAAAGAAACTGCTCCGAGCCAAAAAGAAAGAAATTTATGGATCATATATACCTGTTTTTCTTGAGCTTTATTAAGCTTCTCTCAAGGTGGGCCTGGATTTTATTCGCGTTGGTTTTCAGTATGGGCCTTAACCCAGCTTTACTTCCTTTTTTGTATTTTTATACCTGTCAACGGATCGGATTTAAATCGGATCTACCATATTCAAATCTGAATCTAATTAACAAAATTAATATCAGAATTCGACTCAAAATCCTATAGAATTTTTGTTAATCAGCGCCATATTCGAATCCGATTAAAAAATCCAACCCGATTTTTTTTTCTTTTTTTTTTCCTTTTAAATTTTATAAAAATATTGTATTTATAAAGTAAATATATGTCATATTTGAATTTTTAACAAATTTTTATTATATATTAGTTCAAAGGTTAAATATTTTAATAATAAACTCATTTTTCACATTATATTAATTTATAGATAAACTATTATATGTTATTATATTTGATATTTTATCAATATTCTATTTATTTTTTAGGTTAAAAATTCAATATTAATAGTATAATATAGACGTTAATATAGATATTAGGTCAATATAATACATAAATTTTATTTTAAAATATTTATTAATATTATATATTAGAGTATTAATTTAATAAAAAATAGTAAGGTTCGAATTTGAATCTTTAATGGATCGAATTGCTTAATTTCATATCCGATCCACTTATTTGATTTTGAATATTTATAATCGAATTTGATCCATTGAATATTTTAATAGAATAAAAAATCTAAAATTTGGATTAAAATTCAATCTATTAACAGCCCTAATTATACCTTTTACCTACGCACATTAGGAACTTGTTCAGACTCAAACTCCTAATGTCACACATTATGTGGGACACTTATGCCACCGAGTCATAAGCCACTTGGCAAGAACAAGGTTGAGTTAAGATAATGAGTTGTGAAAATTATTTTATTTAAATTATCAAATATCTTGTAGAAATAATTAATTCTTTTGATTATACTTCATGGGGTTGACCCAAAAATTTTAATTTGGCCAATATTTAAGAAAATAGCCCACCAAGCATTTTGATATTTCAAGAATATGGATTGGGCCCATATGGGTTAAATAGGCAAGAGACATCAATATTGTCTTTAAAATGCCCAAAATATCCTTACTAGAATCAATAGTCCAATACAAAGCCTTAAAAATAAAATTCCAACCCAATAAAAAATATTGAGGCATAAGAGAAAAGGGTTTTAATATGATAGGACTATTTGTAGAGGTAGAGTTCTATTAAAAAATTAACTTATGATGAGTTAATATCATACAAAAACTCTACTTAAAGTATGTTTTTATTATTTTCTAACATTTTTTTCATAATGTTTTTCATTTAGTATTATTTGTATTCTGACTTAACGGGATCAAACCCATATTTTTCTTATTGAACCTTAGGTTAATTAAATTTGATGAAAGGGAAGAAAATTACCCGAATCCTTGCGATTTTATTTGAGTTTAGGTTTAAGTATGATGAGAATAATATTTTATGACCAGCAATTCATTTATTTTCAAATCGACCCTTTTACTATTTATTATTTGATTGACTATTTAAATAAAAAAAAATCATTAAGTATTATTTGTATTCTGATTTAATCACCAAAAATTTTTATTGGGCGTAATTCCAACGCCCATAAAATTATTTCCCATGAATTGTAATTGAATAAATGCATTTTAATTGATATGAAATTCAAATATGCATCACAAACAAGAGGCCAACGTTGTCCAAATCATGAGAAGAATCCTATGCCATGAAACAAGTTAGAAAAAATAGGACCAAAAATGACATAATCATGTGATTTTTTTTAATGTCTATATAACTTATTCGACCAATATGGTAATAACACACTTCATTTGTCTTGGAGTGCATAAAGATATTAAATACCTAAAGATTATATCTAAACCTAATTTTACTTGTCTTCTATGGATGAATTCAAGCCTTGTTTCCCTTCTTCTTACTCAACAATCTTATTGTCAAAAAATAAATGTAAAAGTCTTACTCATATAGGCGGCATTATTGACTAAGTGATCAAAATTTCATAATGCTGGTCACAAGATTCTCTCTTTTGATTTCCCTTTACCCTACTTCCAATTGTTGTACACCATGTACATGGTTAACTTAACTTGAAGCATCATAAAGTAATATATGCTATTTTTCAATTGTGCATGATGTGATTACAAGAAAATTTGTTTTTTCATATGGCCTTTCACATCTTTGGATAGCTAATAATATTTTATTCTAAAATTCGTAATAAATGGATAGGGTTGCTTGTGTCTGCCTAGCTAAGATCCTTCATTGCTCAAGTCAGTATTTGCAAGAGAGAATAATAAGTAGAGAGAATATTGAAAACAGCAAAAGTTACTTACCTCACAATATTAAGTTTATGAATATTTATAACGATGGGAAAAATTGACTAGTCCCAGTCCAAGCAAATCCTATGATCTCATTAAGTTGGTGAATTGAACTTCAACTGATAAGGTTGTGATTGCTTGTGTTTTCGTTTCTCATTTCTCATTTCTTAAAAGACACAGTAAGATTTTTTTGTTTGTGAGGTAGAAATTTTTTTATGAGGTAGTGATTGTTTCTGAGATAAAAGTGTAATGATTATATTTGATATGATAGGTGAGAGAAAATAAGGTGGTGATTGTCTGTGAGAAAAAAATTGTGAGAATGTGTTTGGTTGTGAGATTTTTTTGAGTGAAATTTGTGAAGTGGTGATTGATTGTGAGAATTTTTATGAGAAAATTATAAGAGATGGTAATTGATTATGAGTTTTTTTTATGTAAGCAAATTTATATATTATTGTAGAATAAATTAACATTAATTTATTATTATCTAAAATATCCCATATATTATAATGAAATTTAATATTAAATAAATTTAATAATTAATTTGATTAAAATTTGTAAAGTTTCTGAGAATTTAATAATTTATATATTGAATATATATATATATATATATGAAGACATCATCAGAGGGTAGGCGAGATTGAGAAAGGGCCGAGAAGAGTCATTTTGAGAAGAGATAGAGGGAGCCCACTAGATTCCTCCAGTGTTTCTAGGTTAGAAAAAAATTTTCAAAGACCGAAACAGAGGCGAGATGAGAGCAATGAGAGGAGCCTTCATTTTTTCTCACTCTTCAGATGCTAAGAGAGAGAAAGAGAGAGAAAGAGAGAGATGGGAGATGGGACAGCACATGAAGGGGGCCAACATTCACTCACCTTTTTTGTGGAGTGGGAGTTTTTCCCACAAGCAACCATACATTTACCTCAAAAATGTGTTTTAGAGGCTTGTTTGTGAGAAATTTTCTCACAAGCAAGCACAACCTAAACCTTTTATCTTAGCCCACATCAGTTTGCATGAAAATAATATTTAATTTACGTTACAGATTATAATTCCAAATGATCATTTTATTTGTAATTCTACTTATAATCAAACTTCCGATAACAAATAAAATAGGTCAAATTTAATACGCAAAGAATCCAACAGAATCAAAATAGTCGATAAATAAATTTAACTGATTGGAACAAGATGAACCACATAGCCAATCATATTATTATACTCTACTTATGATGTCAATTTTACCATTATAGTTATGTATCAAATATTTACCTTATTGATATTGATGTGTGGGTCAATATATTGCCTCCATAATAAAGTTTGTTGTTTGTATGTGAGCCAACATTGTGTGAACTTCTTTTAGCCAACCACTTATCCAATGCCCACACTATCTATTTGGCCTTATCATCTAAGTCCTCTATTATTCTAAGCACTCATTTCAGGGGATAAGTTTTGATATTGATGTAGGCCAAGCCAAAAGGTTGATTGAAAACACTTTGATAGTTTTAGCATCAATTGGAGTATTTTATCAAAGATATTAGGAGAAATTTGATAGGCTATCTACTCTATGATATGGAAAGAAATGACATTTTATGTCCTAATACTTCACAAGAAATATGGGGTTCTCACATTAATGTGGAATATGACAATTCAATGTGTACATTTTCTTCTAGGTTAGGTTTCATTGGGTGCAACACCTTTTTTTGTGGTGCCCATTGAATATTCCATCTTATCTTATTTTGAAAATTTGTGAATATTCCATTTTGTTTTATACCTATTATAGCATGTCATGAAAATAGCCACAAAAAAATAATAATGATAATTTATGTCAGAAAAAGGAGTTTTTTTGTTAAAAAAATCGTCTTATCACATCAATCCCTATATAACTCAATTTTATACGTGTACAATTGTAATATTAGTTAATTACGACAATATTACTATATCACATCTCAGGCTCGCGAACCAAAATATTCAATGAATGCACATGAATTCTTTGATTAAAACTTATATGATAGTTATTCTTTCAGCATTTGGTCCATATGAGATGTGATATTACATTATATTATGTAGAAAACGAAAAACATAATCCCAATAAATATAAGACCATCTATCTATCTATGTGTGTGTGTGTAGTTTGATGAATTTTCCTTCAAACAGATTAAATTTATTTGTCAAACAATTTATAAAACAAAGTACTGAATTGCATTTTTTTTTTTTTTTTGTGATATACCTAAAATACTATTATTTTTATATTTTAATTTGCATATCTACAACTCGTAACTACTGTATATAATCTACTCTCACTATACCCCATTTTTATCATAATATTTCTTTTTATTTATGTAAAAAATTTAGATAAACATATTAAAATTATAAAAAATAATAATTAATTTTATTTATTTTATATTATAAATGTTTTGGTTTACACTATTAGTAGGTGTCAAATCTCTAATTAATATTAGCTCTCCAATATTGACTTTTCCTCAAAGCTATCTTTCCACACTTCAACCAATCGCCTGTAAGCTATAATACGGCATTTCCAGTTGATACGCCACCCCATAAAACTCTGCTAGTGCCCTGCAATGTAACCGTATTGCGAAAGCTAGTAAAGGGTAGGGATGGCAATAAGAGACTTGGGTCGGGTCGGGTCGGGTCGAAAATTATTGACCTTATTTGTTTATGAATTAAAGTATTTTGTTAAAATAATTTTTAAAAAGTGAAGTTGGGGAATGTAATAGTTGTTTGTTTGTATTTTTTGTGGTAAATAGAGAATTAATTGAGAGAAAATTATTTATTTATTTGTGTTTCGGGATGTGATAAGATATCTCATCAATAACTTTTTTATTTGGTTAGTAGGGTAAAATTAATTTTTTTAAATTATTTATGTACTTGTATATATAATTTGAGTAGGGGGAACAAAAAATAAGAAGGCTAGGCATAAGAAAATGGGTAGGAAATAAATTGTAAGGGTATCTTGCGTCTTTTTGGGTGTATTTTGCATAGTTATTTTATATACACGCACATCAAGAGTTCATTCGGGCTCCAATTTCTGGCATTCCATATTATATGAAAGATTTATGCTGCTGGGCCGCAAGCCACTCGACAGTGTATTTTGCATTATTTGTTTGTGTTTGGAAAATTGAAAAATATTTGGGTAATTTATAAACAAACAAGCGCATTGATCCTTACCTTTGTTCTTGTTTTTTAAATTATTTTTTATACACACTTTTATATTAGCTGGGGATGAGGATTTTTTACCCATTGGATGCAAAGATTTTTGTGAGTATTCTCCATTCTTTGTTTTTTATTTTATTTTGCATTTTTTAAATATAAATTAAATAAAATTATATAATTAATTCAAAAGACTACAAATCATAAATTCATTCAAAATAAGAACAATTTAAGGGCAATGAAAATAAAATAGGATTAATTGAAATAAATATACTAGGAATTGTAAATAGGTACATTCGTCAATTTGTTCACTCTTTTTTATCTTCAGTTATTCACATCAGTAATTTAAATTGCAGGTTTTGAATCAGCCATTGTTTTGTATTTTTTTAGTTCTTAAGGCGATTGCTCATCTTTCTCTTTTTGTTTGATTTGTACTTTGTCATTGTTGAATTCTACTGTAAGTACAATGAGTACTATAAGTACAAATGCCAATAAGTACAACAAGTATCAAATTTTTATTTGAAAAAAAAATTATGATAAAATTTATTTTACCCGCTGTATTATGGAATAAGTGTTAAATATCCCTCTATACTATTAAAATTTTCAAATACCCCCTACACTATCAAAAATCTTCAAATACTTCTCTAAAATCAACTGTCGTTAGTAAAATAACTGTTGATGTCAAAACGCTACATTAAATTACTGATTTAACATCGAAAAATAACTAAATAGCATAAAAACCTATGACACGTGACTTTTTTTACAAAGTAATGATAAATTATAAGTGAAATATAACGCAACCCTACATACTATTATAGATAAAACTCTGTTAGTGCCCTACAGTGTAACCATATTGCGAAAGCTAGTAAAGGGTAGGGATGGCAATAAGAGAATTGGGTAGGTTCGGGTCGGACATTATTGGGCTTGTTTGTTTATAAATTGGAGCAGTTTGTCAAAATATTTTGGTAAAATAATTTTTGAAAAGTGAGATTGAGAAATGTGATAGTTATTTGTTTGTGTTTTGGATGGTAAGCGGAGAAAATTATTTATTTATTTGTGTTTTGGTATGTGACAATATATCACATCAATAATTTTTTTGTTCGAATGGTATGATGAAATTGATATTTTAAAATTATTTATGTATGTATATATATAGTTTGGGTGGGGGGGACAAAAAATAAGAGGGCTAGACATTGGAGAATGGGTAGGAAATGAATTGTGAGGGTATTTTGGACTTTTTGGGGTATATTTTGCATAGTAAAATAGAAGAATATGATGAGTTATTTGTTTATGTTTTGGGAATTAAAAAATATTTTGGTAATTTATAAACAAATAAACGCATTGATCCTTACCTTTGTTCTCGTTTTTTAAAATATTTTTTATACACACTTTTATATTAGATGTGGATGAGGATTTCGTACCCATTGGATGCAAAGACTTTAGTGAGTATTCTCTATTCTCTGTTTTTTACTTTATTTTTAAAAATAAATTAAATAAAATTATATAATTAATTCTAAAGACCACAAATCATAAGTACAATTTAAGGGCAATAAAAATAAAAAATAATTAATTGAAATAAATATACTAGGAATCGTAAATAGTCATATTCGTCAATTTGTTCACTTTTTTTGGATCTTCAATTATTCACATCACTAATTTAAATTACAGGTTTTTGAATTAACAACTGTTTTGTATTTTTTTAGTTCTTAGGGCGATTGTTCATTTTTCTCTTTTTATTTGATTTTTAAATTTGGAGGCGCATGTGTTCCATTAACCTTAGAAATTTAAACTTGTATAATTTTAATTAGTATAAAATAATATGTGTAAATTTTATATATTTTTAAATAAGTACAAGAAGTACTTATGTCATTGTTGAATTCTACTGTGAGTACAATGAGTACAATAAGTACTATAAGTACAAATGTCAATAAGTACAATAAGTATCAAAATTCTATTTGAAAAAAAAATAGGATAAAATTCATTTTATGTATTATGGGATAAGTGTCAAATATCTATCCATATTATTAAAATCTTCGTATACCCCCTTAATGAGTGTCAAATACCCCTTATACTATCAAAAATCTCCAAATATCCATCTCAAAGTCAACTGTCGTTGGTAAAATAGTTGACGATATCAAAACGCTACATTAAATTACTGATTTAATATAATAAAATAACTAAATAGCATAAAAACCTAGGATACGTGACTTTTTTTACAAAGTAATGATAAATTATAAGTGAAATATAACGCAACCCTACATACTATTATATATTTTTTATCCCAAAACGAATGCAGATTTGAGAAAATTTAGATAAATAGTTACGAAATAAAAATACGTATAATGTTCCTATGTATTTTTTCCACACAACCAGCATCTATTTTATTGATCTCATATGTTCAGTATTAAAATGGAGTTGATTAATGTTCTTTAAAGAAAAAATTAAATGATTTAATGTTTTTGTTGGATTAAGAGTTAGATGATGCCTTAAGTCCTAAAATAAAAGTAACAAAATTGAAATAAGAAACTTGAGTGTTATATAGTAAATCACATGGGTATTTTGGATATAAAATTTTTCAATAATCATATGTATATAGGGAAGATAATTTTAGTGCTACATTAGCCAAACAACCATTACTTTTCTAACGGCAAAGAAGTTTGAATAGGGTATTTAAATGTTTTGATAGTACGGGTGCAAAGTATAGATTTATCTATATGGAGAAAAAAAAAGCTACGTATCATAGATTTTTATGCTATTTAGTTATTTTTTGAGATCAAATCAGTAATTTACTGTAGAGTTTTTACACCTTCGGCTATTTTACTAACGACAAATGACTTTGAGGGGAGTATTTAAAGATTTTTTATAGTACGAGGGGTATTTTGACACACTTGAGGAGGGTATTAGAAGGTTTTAGAAGTATAGGGGAATATTTGATACATAACCCATAGTACAGGAGTGTAAAGTGAATTTAACCCTAAAAATTACAAATAAAAACTTTGATATAAAAATATATACTGTTGGTGTCATTATTGATTAAATTTTAAATTTATATTTAATTATGCTTAGTGTATATTGATTGCAAGTAAATTTACACATCATTGTTGTGATAAAAGAAATAAAGTACAACATTATGAATTAAAATTTAATTTAAATTGTAAACTTAACTCAATTAATATGAATATATATATATATATATTATGGATTATGGAGGTAGAGACATTGATTTGCCATATCTGATCTCTAACCACCAATTGAATATTTGTTCAAATAGTTTTGGGGTGGATTTGGAGTAGGGAAAAGAGTTATACCATATCTATTTTTACTTTCTTATGATCAAAATGAGTATTTTTTATACCTACCTCCATACTCGATCAACAACTAAAGTTCCCAAACCCGTCGAGTTAGAGCAGGCATAGATACTTGTAGGTAAAGTTTTAAATCTCATATCTAGTTGAACACCTAATCTCCAGCCCAACAGAATAAAAAATAAAATAAAATAAAAACAACAACAATTAATTAATTAATTAAAAGAAATCATGGTGTATATAATAATTTTATAGTTAATATAATTAAAATTAATGAAACTTATTAAAATCTCAAAAACATATAAAAAATTTATTATTTTTTTAAAGATCACATCAACTCCTCACATTATAACTTAGGAGCTTATAAATTAATTTTTAAAAAAATATTAAATATGTCATCATACTTTATAAATTCGCCAATATATTATAAACATTTTTTGAAAGGTTAGTCACCCAAACATCCTCTTAATTATTTATAGATTGATGTATAATTTGGAGTTTTGTCAAATGACTGCACGCATTGCACGACAATGCAAAGCAGAGAATCCCACCCCCGCGGGTACTTTTCACGCATGTCGCAGGATCTCCGCTTTATATATTCCTCAATTGATAGCCCAACAAAACTCAATTATTTCCCACCAAATTATATAAAAAAATTTTCATCCCCGTAGGGACGAAATATGATGGCACGCTACATCGCCGGTGCATTTTTCCTCCTTGCGCTCTCGATCCTCACCGTCGCCGATGGCCGGCATGATTTCATCAAGCTCCCTTCTGAAGCTCGCCGATTCTTCGGCGGTGGAGAGAGCAACGGTGAAGCAGACGATGATTCTGTGGGTACCAGATGGGCTGTCCTATTGGCAGGGTCCTCTGGTTACTCCAATTACAGGCACCAGGTGATCGCCGTCCTCCTGAATTGTCAAAATTTTGGTTTGTTTGAAATAATTTAGCTGTTATTTTATTTGCTTTATTTTATTGGTAGATACTTCTGATTCTGATACTCGACCGTTGATACGCACTGTAAGATTACTGTCGACGCTACATGCTGAAAGTTTTTTGTTTTGAGGCACCTGAAATAAATTTGAAGTGTCGATACCGGATAATATTCTTATATTATCGGAAGCCTTTTTAAAACTAGCATGGTGTTCTGTTTTAGTTAACGATTAATTAGTACTAAATTAGCAGAGTGTTTTTGTGTTTTTTCAGGTTCTCAGGTAATTCTTCTTGTGTAATTTATGTGTATTAAATTAAAATTATATGTCTTTTTTTTTTTTTTTAAATTTTAAATTTACTGCTGGTTTTAAATATATTCGTATCATTTCATGGTTATGACATCATCGCTGACGATAATTTTGATTTCTTTTTCTAGTTTTGACTTTTCTTATTCTATGGGTTTGTAGTTTTGTACCGTATGGAACTTTTTTCCCCACTTTAATTTTACTTGTCGGGCGGCTTTATCTTGCTTAACTTGCATCATCTTGAAATCTAAATATATCCGAAATTTTGTTCGAAAATCTCTCCTTGTTAGCCAAAGGATGTGAATAGATTCACCAGTGACCTTCTACAGCCACTTGAACTTGAAATGGCTTCTTGGACGACCATCAAATGGCAAAACCTTGCTTCCTGCTTTATCATTCGATTGCTTGAGACCTTGACTTTCATTTCTTTGTATTGTGGTTCATTCGGCCTTGCTTCTTTATATGGATTTCTAAAACATGCTGTTGGTATAAATAAAAAGCTTAGAGAGTACTCTACTTCGGTTGAAGAGATCTGAGATTAAAGAAAGTTGTAAAAGATAAGTATCCATACTATCCAATGTTGTCTTTCGGCTGTTGTAATAAATTAGGGATTCCGAGGCCCACAAAGGTTAGTAGTCATAAACTTTCCCTTGACAAGTTATGGAAGTGGGCCTGCTGAATAACTGACAATATTAATTGCTGATGCCAGCTGCTCTTGACTAGATGAGCTTTCACATAGTTTTTGAATTTCTTGAAGAGTTATTTTTCCCCGAAGCAGCTTCACTTGTTTGTCATTGATTTGCTTTATATTTGGGAGTGGAAACCTGGCTGTAGCACCTTTAGTCAAGAGCAGCTGAACTCAATGAATAAAGTTACGTGGGGCCAAATATTCAGACTATTGGTTTTCAGTGTTTTGTTTTTTCTCTCATAATTACTAATACTAATATATTACACTGCCATTAGTATTACCAAACTCGTGTGCACCAATCAAATTTGATTAGAACCTTGGCGTGAATATTGGGACATGATTGAGTATAAAGGAAAAAATCACTAAATTCTTTCTGAGTGAAAACTAAGAAGGAAGTGAACTGCAAAGAGAATATATACGAGTAAGCCAATAATTTAATTACAAGATAGTGTAACTACAACCATGGAAATAGTTGATGATATATCCATTGTTTGATCCCACAAAATCGGCTGTTTCTCACGTGGGCTGTTTTCTGCATACACTCAGTCCAAAGACCAAAATCATGGAGACTCAAGGTTTCAATATGACAATGATGAGATTTTTATGATTTTCCTCCAATAATTGACACTGATATAAGGCCTTCTGTTTTGTTCAGGCTGATGTATGCCATGCATATCAAATCTTAAAGAGAGGTGGCCTGAAGGATGAAAATATTATTGTTTTTATGTATGATGACATTGCCTATAATGAAGAGAACCCTAGGCCTGGTGTCATCATTAACAACCCTGGTGGGGAGGATGTCTACAAGGGAGTTCCAAAGGTTTGTATCATTCCCAAGTCTTCTGGCTGCTTGTTGGTCGTGGAAAGTATTTTTGTTTTCCCTAAAATGGTGAGTTTCGGGACAGGATTATGTCGGACATGAGGTTACTGCCCACAACTTTTTTGCTGCCCTTCTTGGGAACAAAACTGCACTGACAGGAGGTAGTGGAAAGGTTGTAAATAGTGGTCCGAATGATCATATCTTCATATATTATACAGATCACGGTGGTCCTGGAGTGCTTGGTTAGTAACTACTTTCTCTGTAGCCATTTCTTGATTGCTTGTGTTCATTTTTTGGTTTAACCATCTGCACATACTAAGTTATGAAGGAAGAGCCATCTTCTGTGTTTACCGTTTTGAGAAAATCTGTTATCTACATGTCGTGCTCAAAGTGGATTTGCTGTAATTTGTTTTTCCGCCCTTCTTGGAATCTTTTGATACTTGGTAACTTGAAGATGTAATTTTTTCTTTTCTTTGCAAAATGTTTGAGGGGAGGGTAGGCCATATGCTAAGTTTCATTTTCTATTTGTATTTGCAATTATAATATTCAACTTTGGCTTCTAGAGAGCCCAAGAATTTGTTCGTCATTGTCATTGTTGTTGTAATTATTCACTATTTGCATGTGTGAGAGTATCAACTAAACATTTTTCCTATTTAAATCAAGCGATACAAGTCTTGAACAGCATTTTGTGGTTATTCAGATCTTTTCTTTTTTTATTCTTTTTCTTTCATACTTCCTTTTTTCCTGTTTTCCCTGTTCTGTTTTTCTCTTTAGATTCAAGGAAAAGCATTTGACTGTGGATTTTCTTTGGGTGGTAGGGTAGGGGGGAAGGCCAGGCGGGGTGGGGTTAGGATTGATAGAGATGAAAATTAACTGTAATAGACTGCGCTTGACTCTGTTTCATATTTGCACTAATATGCTCAGGGATGCCTACCAGTCCTTACATATATGCAAATGATCTGAATGATGTCTTGAAAAAGAAGCATGCCTCTGGAACATACAAGAGCTTGGTAAATCGTCAATTTTGGTTTTCATTTTCCATTCAATTATTTATTTCTAGAGCAAAGCCTGAAAATTCCCTTTGATATTTTAGGTATTTTACCTTGAAGCTTGTGAATCGGGAAGTATATTTGAAGGTCTTCTTCCTGAAGGCTTGAATATATATGCAACAACCGCATCAAATGCAGAAGAGAGTAGCTGGGGAACCTACTGCCCAGGAGATTACCCCAGTCCTCCCCCTGAATATGAAACCTGCTTGGGTGACCTGTATAGTATTGCCTGGATGGAGGACTGGTAGGCCATATGCACTAATTTTCTGACTTCATTTAAACAGGGTGGATGTATATTTAGTTCTGAAACAAATTTATGGTTCTATGTTTTTCCCATCAATATTAACATAGTGACATAATGAACAGTGATATACACAATCTTCGGACTGAAACTTTGAGGCAGCAGTACCAACTGGTAAGATACTTTCAACTGCTCAGTCCCTTTGGCTGTTGCGAGAAGTTTAAAATTTGTGTGTGTGTCACCAAAAAATTGCACTATTAACATGCCATCAATTCTCGTTTCATGATGGACCAACGTGCTTCTCAGAATGTGACAGATGTGGGGATAGAGTTTTTCTATGGCTCGTGGAACATTTCTAAATATTACTCATCTTTGCTGATATTCACTTTATGAATAAATATATGTCTCTGTTGGAATTTTCAGGTCAAGAAGCGTACAGCAAATGAAAATTCTTACTATGGCTCCCATGTTATGCAATATGGTGATCTGAAGCTAAGTGTGGAGAATCTTTTTATATATATGGGTACAAATCCTGCAAATGATAATTATACTTTTGTGGATGAAAATTCTCTGCGGCCATCTTCAAAAGCTGTTAATCAGCGTGATGCTGATCTTTTACACTTTTGGCATAAGGTATTTTCACCTCTTCCAAAACAAAATCTACTTCATATCTTAATCACAACATGTCTTGGTTTTCTGGAAGGCTGTATTTGGAGCTAAATTAAATTTCTGGAAGGCTGCCTTGAGAAAAAAGATTAACAAAGGAGTAATTTAATAGATAAACTTGCTGGTACCTTGTGTGCCTAATTTAATGAGCTTTGTGGTCATAATCATTTCTTGGTCCACCACTGGCAGTTCCGCAAGGCTCCTGAAGGCTCTGCTAGAAAGTTTGAAGCTCAAAAGCAGCTTGCTGAAGCTATGGCTCACCGAACTCACGTTGATAACAGTATTGAACTTATTGGGAAACTTCTTTTCGGAATTGACAAGGGTCCTGAAGTGCTGAAGTCCAAACGACCCACCGGCCAGCCCCTTGTTGATGATTGGAGTTGCCTTAAATCATTGGTACCATATCAATTCTCTTGCATCATTCTTTTATAGTATGTGTTGAGATGAAACCTAACTTACCTGCCTTTGTCCTAAAATTTCAACCTTTTTAATTCAAGATGAATTACCTAGAAATCTTTCCCATCTAAGAAAACAACCCTACTTTTATCTGCTGCGCAGGTTAGAACATTTGAGACTCACTGCGGATCACTATCCCAGTACGGGATGAAACACATGCGCTCCATTGCCAACATCTGCAATGCCGGTGTTAAGAAAGAGCAGATGGCAGAGGCATCGGCCCAAGCCTGCGCCAGCTTCCCTTCCAATTCTTGGAGCTCTCTCCAGAGAGGCTTCAGCGCTTGATTTATCTCAAAGTTGGAAATACCGCCAGCTTTCCTTCCAATTCTTGGACCTCTCTCCAGAGAGGCTTCTGCGCTTGATTTATTGCAAAGTTGGAAATACAGGAAAGTCGAATTCTCGTGTGTGTATATATATATATATATATATGTCTATTGTTGGCTTTCAATATGTAGATCACTACTAAAATGATATTATTATCCTTATAATATGATGGCTTTGTTGTACATATATAACCTGCAGATCTTGTTCATATTGTATCTGGTTACAATGTATTGAATATTGTGGGCATCCCTTGTAATAGAAGAAACTTTAATGTTCTTAATGTGTATGTTCTAAGAGGAAACTTGCTTTTATTGATTTATAAGTCAGTGAAGTATTTATGCAAATATGTTCATGAAAGAGATGGCCACTGATGTGGTGACCACTTGGTTGAAAACGCACTTTGAATGAGTAGCCTGCGTACAAATCTTGCAAATAAACAAAGCTTTTCTTTTGTGCGTGCAGTGTACACAAACCACAATAGACTTCAGTTTGGAAGTATTATTGCTAGATAACAAATTTTGGTACAATCTCATTCCTAGAAAAATCCCTTTACTTTCTCACTAATTTCTCTTGACAATTATGTCTGTTTCACGGATGATTTAAACATCAGTATCAATATGAAACTTATCATGCATATACAATCTATTAACAGCCTAACTAAATAGTATTAAAGTAAATAACATTCTCTTGAGCCAAGCGGACAATTGTTTTTGGTATCAGAGCGAGGTCATGGGTTTGAGTCTTCAGGTTGTTGCTGGGGGGAGATTGTTGGATTTATTATCCGCATTATCATTTGACTCGGGGATTAACCGCTTAGCCCATGACGCTCATAGGGTGCAGCCACCTCAAGTCTACCGTAGCCTTATATGGTGTTTTGCGCTACCAAATATATAAGTAAATAAAGTTGTGCTTCTGTTAACAACTATAGCTTTTAGCTTAGTAGTAAGCACTGGATCCAAAGAATTTTATTTATTAATTCATTTGTGCTGTCAAATATATAAAAAAATAAAGTTACGCATCTGTTAACAGTTATAGCTTTTAGCCTAGTAGTAAGCGTTTGATTCTAACAGTTTTATTTGTTAATTCATTTACACAGATAGGTTCATACGCTTATAAAAAAGTTTGATAAGGTTCGGATTTTAAATATCACACTTATATATATGAGGACAATCTAATTGGGTTGATTGGCCACTTAATGAATGGTCAATTGGTTCGGTAGCATTGTGGATTCGATCCTAAGAAACATAAAGTGTGCGTGTGCATTTATCTTCTATACAGTGTAAAAGAAAAGTTCTTTTACACCATCAAAATGACGATTACCTACATGCTGTATTAAATTTTGAACTACCAATTGTATCCATAACTTTCAATTTTATTTAAAAAACACTTCACTTGATATGAAATGAAAAAATACAAGCAGTATAGTCAAAATATAATGAAATTGTTTTTGGGATTTTTAGGCACTAGTTTTACAGTAATTTAATTTATGCACGTAGGAATGATGAGCTGCAACAATTAATAAATCAATAAAAAATAATATTTTCTTTTTCTTTAACTTTTTTTCCAATCCTTCAAGCACGTTTTAAACTTTTAAGGGAATACGATGAGTGGTAAATGAAAAAATAACATTTTTCTTGATTTAATTTCTCTAGATTTTCTTACATAATTCACAATTAAAAAGTGGCATTTTAATGCATGATCTACACCAATACTTTAGATTTTTCATCCTTCATTAAAGGTAAAATAATTTTTGGTAGATTATATCTTTCTATTTCTATCCGTTTTTTGATTAAATGAAAATCACGATCTGTATAATAACTTTATTAAAATATAATATATATATCAAAATTTTAATATATTAATAAGATTAAAATAATTTAGTGACTCTGTTCTCACACTTATATACGTGAAAATTAAAATTTAATTTCTAGTGAATTTTATATGTACTTATATGAATTTTTAAAAAAAATTTATAAATTGATGTCGAAAGAGCCCTCGCAATAGGACTATTTATTTATCATTGGCTTCTCCAAAGTCCAGTGGGTTCAAAAACACAGGATTAAATTAACCTAACCATAGTATATTATATTAATTAACCAGAGTTAATCACATGCTAAGTGCCACAGCTCCGGTTAGCGAGAAGGCTCTGTGATTAAACTATTCCAAATAAAAAAAATTCGACAAATGACCAACTAACGACGTAGAAGATTCCGTCAGATCATTTAACGCCGTGAAACGACATCCAGTGTTTTTGTGGGGCACAGTAACGCCTTCTCTAACAGTTAGAATAAAAAGCGATCGTCACCGTCGATTATATTTTAAGGGTTGCAGATTGAAAATGGAGCACGGGAGGGTATAAAAATGGTGGTTCGAAAGGAAAAGAGAGTATTTCGTAATTTCTTTTCTTTCTTCAGAACAAGTAGAACACAGAGCTCTCTCTCTCTCTCTCTCTCTCTCTCTCTCTCTCTCTCTCTCTCTCACACACACACACACACACACACACACACACACACACACAATTTTGAGAATTGCTGGAAAATAGAGAAATTTTGGCAGTGGTATTTGGTGAGTGGAAATGTAGTGAATTTATTATAATCAAATGATCGAAACCTCTTCTCCTTTAACAATGAGAAATTCTTCGGTTTTCAGAGTTTTAATATATAGAGTTTATGTGTAATATCTGTTTGATTTTTTGTTTTACCAATTCTGAGCTACAGGTACATTTCCGAGTTGTTTCTGAGAAGCTATTGAAGCTCGATATTGTTAACAGGATTGTTGAAGGTTTTATGCACTTTGATTGGATTTTGGAAGGATATTTGGGTCCAGAGGTTTGTTGTTGTCATTATGTTTCTAATTTTGTTGGTTTGTATTGGATTAGTTTTGAAATATGTGTTGATTTTTATTGGACAGGTACATTTATCGGAGATTTGAGATCGATTTTCCGATTAAGAAGATCGGAATTGAATACAGAAACGTCGATTTGGAACTTTGATTTGTTGTTGTTTCTGCGTGAAATTGCTGTACGAGAGGGTGTAAAGAGTAAATCAGCTGAAATTGCTCTGGTTCTACGTCTTTTATAGCGTAATATCAATTCATCTCTCTTGAAGTTCTTCTCGCGAGGATAATCTGTGTGTTTGACCTAGAAAAAGAGAAAACCATAGCACGTAAGGTAAGGTGCTTTGGTAAGATCATAAAATTGACTTATAATTGGCATTGTCAGTGACGAAATTTGTTGGTTTCTGATATTGCAGATTCAGAGGACTCTGTTTTGCTGATTTTATCAGATTTGAAAGGAAAAAAGGAAGTTCAGATTTTCTCTGCTGAAGATAGAGATTCCAGTGGAAGAGAATTGTGGTTTGCAGGTAGTGCCCAGTTGTATTTCTTTTTCTTCGACTTCTTCTTCCTCTTTTTTCTTTCTTCTGAATTGTGAAACCTGTATCTTCAAATTGTTTCAGCTTCATCTTTCACCAACCTTTTGCCAGAGTTACTGGTGTTTGATTCGGTAGTTCTTTTTCAAAGGATTGCTGCAGATTCTCCCATCTTTTCCTCTTGAGCCTTGACAATTCAAAAATTCGCGATTCCTCTCTTCTTGGTGCTCCTTTCCTATCATACTATTTTTCTGGAGAGATTTTTGTGTCTGAAATTCCAAATTCTCTTATATAAGTCCCTTATATTGAAGCTTTTGTAGTAAACTCAGCATTCCGTTTCGTCCGAAAATCATGAGTTTAAATTTCCAGCGACCCCTTTCCCCCTTTTCTCAATCGTCGTTTTAAATTTAGATATTAATTTTCCTCACAACAAATTAGCTCCGAAAACCAAAATGGAATGCTACTCCGTACATGCTTATATTTTCTTTTTTCCAGAAACCAAATCTCATCAATCAATAACGATGAAACTAAAACAGAGCACTATACTGTATACGCTTACTTTCCTTTCTCCCCTGTAAATGGCCTAAGGTTTCGGGGAGTTCCGAATTTCAGAACATTTCTCCAATTTTTTTTTTTCCAATTTGTGAAAATATAAAAACTGTGATTGATTTGCCAACTCCATACCGCAATTGGCTAAAATCCTCTTCTGAAATGTTGTGATTTTTGTTTCTTCCCTTCTCCGCCTGTAAATGGCTTAAAATTCAACCACAGTTGAGTTAACAGAGATTAAACCTCCGTTAATAACGACGAGAGAATGTGATTCAACGGTTCACAGGTGTATAAAAGAGGGTGATGGAGAGGAACACCACTCACTCCACCAATAGAGACGGATTGCTGTTGAGATCGGAATCCAGGTCAGCCGCTACAACGCCGTCTGACCTCGTGTTGCAGTGGGGGAACCGGAAAAGGCTACGCTGCATGAAGGTCCAGGTTAAGGACCACAGCAATAGCATTAATAACTCGTCCGGTTCTGGACCGGTTCAGCGGGTAACGGCGCGGATCGATCGGCGGGTTGTCAGGTTGGATCTCAACAATAGTAGTAGTAAGGATCCAAGTTCAAATCAGGTGAACAATAATAATGCTTGTAAAAGTAACGGCGGTGGCAACGGATATTTAAATCTCCGTCAGCGTCCGGCTTCTCCGTCTCATCGAATTTTGAGGTAAGCTGTTTTCCTTTTTCCTTTCAAAAATACCTTTTGTGGTCTCACGTGAGTAACACGCGGGGATAAGGTGGTAGCAATTGGTGAAATGTTTACGAATTGAAGGAGTGTTAAGTTTGTTGGAATTGGCTGTGTACTTGAGAAATTTTTGGATATTCCTGCTGTGATTAAGAGATATTATTGAAATTTAATGGATTTTACCTAAGTTAAACATCTATAAATTCAAAACATGATTGTTCTTATTATTTCAGTCTTATAATATATGATAAATAATATTTTTTAATAATTCATTATTATGACAGGGACATTAGCACACGTCTTGTTAGCGATGCAAATTGTATGTTGACTTGTTTGGTTTTATTTTGAGTGGTTCATCTTATCCTCTACGCCATTTTCTTTCCCTCCTTTTCTGAGTAGGTGATTTTTTTGGTTCACAGTTCTGTCTTTCTTTTTTCACGGTCTATACTAAGTAATTGGTTGTGGGTAAGTCTATCTGTTTGTTGTATGTTGAAAAGCCGAAATTCAAATTAAATAAATATATTTTGAGCTGATTTGACAATCTAAATTCTATACCTTGGCCATTTGAGAAGCTTTGCATTTTATATATTATTTTATAAACTTTCAAAAAGTTGCTGAGGATTTATGCTGTGGTAAATTAATTATAGTGGATTCCAACATGTTCGAGTGTTTGGTTCTGCGGATCTGGGTTATTATGCCTGTGTTTTTTCAATTTATTGAGTATTAATTGCTATATTTTTATATTTCAAGATGGAATAAATGGTGTTATATTCATTATCCCATCACCACGTGCAAGGCAATTGCTGAAACACCCTTTCGATTCCATTTGGATTCTCATTGGAGGCTTTGGAAAGTGGGCCACCATTTGGCCTCAACTCCTTTCCTGTCCCTTCAATTGTTATTGCTGGATTGTTAGAATCGACGATACACATGCTATGAGATTAGGACACGTAAACTATATGAAACTGCTTTGAGGAATTTCAATCTGAGGGCTCAAATTCTGCCAGAAACCACACTACCCCCCTTTATTTTTCTCCATATTTAGTGTTTCTCATCTGTATTTTCGCACACTAGATAAAACACACAGAGTCCTCAAATATCTTGACCCTTTTAAAATAAAAAGCTGACCCCAAAGTAGAATCACACCCTCTCTTAACAACTACCCTCATTTTCCAAGCAACACTGGTCGCCCATGCTGTGATCCAAAAACTCTTACCCCACAAGGCTATTCTTGTAATTTCTCTTTCTACCCATCAAAATATTTTACTTTTTACTGTGTTTTTATTCAACCAAAGTTTGTTACTAGTTTAATTTATTTTTGGTTTTTCAATCTATAATTCATAGATACTCATATTATTTGTTTATTGACTATTTAGTTATTTTAGATTTGTACATGTGTGATGTGATGGCTATATTTTGAGTTCTGCTTTCTGATTGCTTGTGGTGTTCTTCGTGTTTCCTTTTTGATATCGGTTCAATCATAGGAATTCAGAGAGTTCGCTTGGTATGAGGGGACATAGCAACGGAGTAAGGGGATTGACATCCCCAGATAGAAGCGGAGATAAGAAGGGTGGTTCAACCGGCAATAATAACAGCACCCACCACTATAATAACAAGAACAACAATAATAGTAGTTATCATAATGACAATCACCACCACCATGGCGGCGGAGGTGGTGGTTCTGGGTCATCGGAGACAGGCCATGATGGGAAAAAAGGCGGCTCCTCATCTGGTGGGGACACGATTGCCGCCGTGTGGCCACCAAAGTTCGTGATCGCCTTGACAAATAAGGAGAAAGAAGAGGATTTCATGGCAATTAAAGGGTCCAAGCTCCCTCAGAGACCCAAGAAACGAGCCAAGCTTATTCAGCGCACACTCAATGTGAGTATATTCGCTATTTTTATGGCTTCTTTTATTTTTCGGTTTAATTTTCAAGCACGAAATCAGTATTCCATTGAATGATTTGCCTCTTGTATTAGGTAGAAAAAGGTACGATTACTTTGGTTCGTGACTTGCCTTTATTTTGTCCTATATTCATTAGTTTGCTAGAGTTATGGTAATAATCCTTGCTAATTTGCTTAATAACTAAAATCTTTATCCAGTGAGAGCGATAAAGGAGAAAGTTATACACCAGATGATATAAAATCTGCCTTTATTAAATGCAAAATATTGGATATTGCCTTTGCCACATGACTACTATACTCTACTATGCCTATTTCTTTGAAACAATAAGAGTATTCTCGCTCACTTTTCTCGTTTCGTTTTCATTTAATAAAAATATAAAAAAGGAACAAAAAGGAGGGGTTCAGTCTTTTGCAAAATAAGATCTTAACTATGCGGTGGTAGAAACTGGAGCAAAGAATATCTTTTTGTAGAATAAGCATATAGGGATGGCTTTTATGAGCGTCGGTAAACCCTCCCCACCGGCTGTAGTTGTACCCGTGGAAAATTGCGCAAGAAATTTCAGTAATAAAGTGCATTAAATAAAAATGACGTGGCCTTTGAAATAGTGGGCTTACCAAAAGTCAAGATGTGAGGCCCGGTGGAAGCTAGGCGTACACGTGCCCCTGTCCCCATACATTTGTTTGTAAATGAATGGCTACTACGGCTTCTTAAATTTAACTTTTTCACATTAAGGGCATATGAAGCTATCAGTAATTTTACTGACTGGATTGTGACTCATTCAACTGACGGACTGGATAAAAGAAAATCAAAATGAGATTGTTGTCTTCCTTCTTTTTTTTTTTTTTTTTTTTTTTTTGAGTTATTATTAATGTCTGAGCTTGAAGAAAGTTTCAAAAGGACAATAGTTGTGTGGCCCTTGCATCTTTTTTAAAGTGGTCATCATACAATATGTAGAGGGTACTTTATTGTTTTGCAATTTGCTATTAAATTATTGTGAAGGGAATATCCCAATTCACATAATGGTGATGGTGGGACTCCCATTTCCTGTTTCTTCCTTTGTTTAGTGGGGAGAACCCATATGTGTCTGTGCACATTGCCAACTAACCAAATCACAACAAGACAGACGCGTGGGACAGCCAGCACATTGATTTTAGGTTTGTGTTGAGATCAAATATGATTTGTATGAATACAACATTCAATCCCGTGGGCATAATATTTCGTAAACCTCCCTAAACTAACTCAATAATAGATTAATGTTTTCAATTTTTAATACAACAATGTCCTAATTATATTTTAAATTGCATTTGCAGTTGGTAAGTCCAGGTGCATGGTTATGCGATCTGACCCTTGAACGGTATGAGGTCAGAGAGAAGAAGGTTTCCAAGAAGGTATGCGCTCCATAGGATTTAATTTTCATTTGTTTTTTATTTATCTAACTTTATTAAAGTCTTTTCATTCTTCTTTTTCTTTTCTCTCTGAACAACGTCAATTTATTTTTCAGAGACCAAGAGGGTTGAAGGCTATGGGAAACATAGACTCAGACTCAGAGTAGAGGAACTTTGGGATACAACGAGGATTGGAAAGATGATGTGAAGAAATTCGTGGAAGTTGAGCTTTGACATAGTGAAAATATTGCCGAAAATGTCTCTGCTTCTGTACTTAAGGGACGATGCCATCTGGCGCTGAAACTGAAATTCGTATGATTTAATACAATCGGTTTGCCCTTATTTTTCTGCATGCACAACTCATCTATCCCCGATAACAAACTCTCTAATTATTAAGCATATTTAGAAGGTATTTGAGTGAGCCTCTAAGCTCTTCGAAATATCTCAAAATATAAAAAGATGTTATAAATTTATTAAGTTCCCGAATTATAATGTTGTAATCTTATAACTTCTAGAGAAAATAACAAATTTCTAATGAGATTTCGACAAATTCTTGTAATTTAATTATCTTAATTACAAAATTTTTATTATGAACATCTTCATAAGCTCAAAAATTTTAATTTATCAAAAACACTTCAAGAGTTTATTTTATAATTAAAGTCAACATCTTATAAAATAGGAACACAAATAAATCAAGCTCAAAAAGTACTTAAAAAACTCGAGTCAAACTTAAGCCAAATTTGTTAGGCTTCAAATTGACTTCGAGCTAAATAATTATTATTGAAAAGTTTTGCGAGCCTATCTTTTTTCAAGAAAAAAAGAATATTTACGTGTAAAAAATTATAATAATATATTATAGCTTAGAAGTTTTATAGAATAACTAACTTTTCAAGCTCGAGCTCAAAAGTCAAAACCTATATTTTGATATCAAGCTCAAGTCAAACAAATCAAGCTAAATTGAGCTTGAACATTAATTTTTTCAGCCCTTTAAGCTCAAACTCAAAAGAACGATCCATATTCAGCTCGTTTACATCGCTATTATAAACTTCAAAATATCTTAGATGTTTTAAATAAATTTAACTAAATACCCTCATAATCCAAAAAATAAAAAAATATGCATAGTATGACCTTTCTCCACAGTCAGGTATTGCTTTAATTAGATAAAGCTTCTGGGTGATTTTTCCTGATCAACTTTAGAAAAGCAAAAGGCATTATATTTCATCAAAGCAAAAGAGATAAAAGCTTGTTGGGAGTTGGGTTTCAGGGTATAACAAAGCAAAGGCGAACCTAAGTCAATAATATTCGTAGGAGATAGAAAAGTTAAGCGAAAAGCCCACTTAAAGTTGAAAAAGTATTTCCAAGGCCCAACCCATAGGGTACCACTGAAAATCACAGCCCAACCAACACTTTCATAAATTAATATTTGAATTCGGTTAGCACACAAAGGTGGTTGAACTGTTTCATGTGACGTGCTCCATCTTCTCAACACAAGTTGACACTTGTTTCAGACAGAAATAAAAATTAAAGACTCAGTCACCAACAGTTCCTTACATTATTATTCATCATACATAAGAAATGATTTCACAGCACATTGATTATTGCAAGGAAACCATGAAGAATTTTGTACGATAAGAAATTCACAACCACAACAAAAACATACATGTACAAAATACACTGCCAAAACAATAGAATAATCAGAGTGAAAAATATAATCCTATATTCCTGATATTTTTTGTCTGGGTTGTTAAACTTCTGAGACAAAAGGACACTTTACACACCTTTCGAGGTTAAAAGAAATGAGCTATCTACATTCTACGGCTTCAATCAACTAGCTGAGGTTCTCCGTAACACAAGCAAATATTTTTTCCCCTAAAACTTGTACTTCGTAGTTATAAGAGTAAATCCATGTCAGAAGAAAATAAAAAGTTAAGAGTAAATGAAAACATTAAGCATTTATTGAATATTGTCCTGGTTCACAAGCATCTGAACTCTAATTTTGGTTAACAAGCATCCTAATAATTTGGTTGTAAATGGTAGGCAATGTTAATAATATTCCATTGAAGGGGCATTTATGTACGTAATAACTTCCATTCCTACAATTTTCTATAAAATTGTGCTCAGGAATTTGAAAGCTTAAAGATAACTAACTGATCATACTCTGTTTAAATAATTTGAACTAAATTATAAATCTCTTAGAGACAATTTTGGGCTATATTAAATCTTTCAATCCTATAGCTCAGCTGATTTTATGAAAATATTGCAGTTATAAAATGTGACAAATAAGCTCTACTTTTCTTACTTGTTATAAAAAATAAATAGTAAGTTATATTTAAGCTAGGAAAGTTGGATCTGTTAAAGGTGCAGACGAAAAGAGAAAAGGAATTGAATTAAAACACAACACCAGGAAACAAAATATAAAATGCACATAAAAACGTCAAATAATTACAAAACGGAAGAAAAAATTAAATATATCCAGCACAAAATCCTAGGTATAGGACTCCAACAGCAAGCACCAAACAGATCTGAACAAAACACAACTCAACTCCACAAATCTCTAAAACACCGTCAACCTATACATACACTCCATTTAAGTATATAGAAACTCTCTAAGAAGAAATTCAGATCCTGAGCGCAGAACCGAAAATGTACGAAACTACCGCAACAGCGCAACCAACGGCGAACGACGGAGATGCGACACCACCGGACGACGCCGGTGCGGGTGCTGGAGCCTCCTGCGCTGCTGAGCTCCCCATGAGAGCGAAAATTGTCACTATCGCCATTGCAACTAGCAAAGCTCTGGCCTTAGACACCGCCATTGCACCTTCTGCGTGTTTTCAACTGCGTGTGAGAGAATAAAGAGAATAGTTTCTACTTTCTCGTGAAGCGAATGGCAGAGCTGAGAGAGGGAAATGAGCGTGACGCTTTATATACAGGGAGAGAGAGGGGGTAGCGGGGCAAGGGGACTAGGGCAGAGGCTAGGTTGGACGGGCAGCTGCCCGAATTTACAGACTGGCAAGTGGCGTTATGGAGGGACAGCTGGTTGATACGACAGCGTAACGAACTGGTTAAGTATAATAATTATATTCCGTCCTTCAAAGACTTCAATCCTTGTGAAATTGGAATAATTTAATTGCGTAATTCTTCATACTTACCTCGAGAGCGATGTTAGGGCCCGTTTGGTTTTATCTTCATTTTTAATTTTTATCTTGATTATTTTTAAAATTTGAAAATTTTGTGCCGTTTGGTTTCATTTCCACACTCTATTTTTATATTTTTTACTATTTAAAAAATAAAATACATCACTTTTTATATACTTTCACCAACATTATTTTCATTTTTATTTTCAAAACATATTTTTCAATAACATATATATCTTATTTCTCTGTTCCGTTATTTCTATCTCACTCCATCTACAATCTATTAAAACTAATATAATTATTACTTTTTCAATAATCTATCTAAATACAAATTTATTTTCAAACTATTTTCACTAACTAACTTTTCAAATATTAAAAATGAGAAAAATGAAAATAAAACCAAACAGGCCCTAGTTAATGAAAATGAACTTGTATTTAGATAAATTATTGAAAAAGTAATGATTATATTAGTTTTGATAAGTTGTAGTTGGAGAGAAATATAAATAATAGAATATAGAGAAAATATATATATTTTATTGAATAATATGTTTTGAAAATAAAAATGAAAATAATGTTGAGTGAAAATGTATAAAAAGTAATGTGTTCTATTTTCTAGAATAATAAAAAATATAAAAATGAATTTTAAAAATGAAACCAAACATGCCCTTAATTGTTGTATTTTATGACAAGCATTTGTATTAGTAAGAAATGGAGCTAAAAGATGAAACTTGAAAATTATATATACAAGACAAGATTTATATAATTCACAAAGAAATATTTATATAAAAGTATTTTCTGAAGTATTCGTATATGATATTAAAAGAAATAAATACCACATAAAAGAGTCAAATTAAATTTTTTAATGAAATATTTAACTCATTCATCTTGAACTGGCCAAATTGGTGTGAAAGACATGATAAGGAAAATTACAAAGAGTATGTTTATTTTAATAGTTCCAACAACCCATTAATGCAAAAATAAAGTTTATTAATAGGTTCGATTATTTATTCCTATTAGGTATTATTTTATTGACACACATTATAAAAAAAATTCATTTTAATAGAATTAATACTCACCTTTTATTTTTTTCTTTTTAAAATTCAATCTAAATACTATATAAAAATATTTAATGTGTTTCCATTTAATCAATCAAATATAAATATGTGATAGAGGTACACGCTTCGATTCTTTTTTTTAATTTATATTCATTTTTTATTATAATTTCATGAAAATATATTAAGTATATTTAATTTATAATTAATTATTCTTATAAAAGATTTTATAGGTGTAAATAAAATAAAATAAAAATTCAGGGGAAATTAGAAGGTGGGGAATGCTTGCCAAGTTATGGTGCAAAATAGGCAACCTTAGTTGGGATCAATAATTCAGTGGCATGTAATTCAATTATGTATAATTCAGCAGTATTAATTTTTTTTATTATATAGAAAGTCATATGTTCGAATTTAAAAAGACTTATTTGTGCACTTTACGTGTATCTGACTGTATAGTATATAATTTAATTTATTTGATTTGAAAATATAATAATATTAATTTATTAAAATAATAAAAATTTATTATTTATAATACTCTCTATAAAAAATAATAATAATTGGAACCAACGGTGCACATGCTTCCCACTATTTTATGAAAGGTTGAAAGACATTCTGGTTTTGCCTCATTAAATTTCGAATTTCGAGAACCTTCTTGGGCTACCAAGATTGTGACACGTGGTCTTGTACTTGGTACGTAGGGTGCCGCACCCTATACATGTACAGTGATTTGAAAACCGACCGGATCACTCGATGGCCTATTCGGTCCGATTAGAGCTTAAAAATCACTTATGATTAAAATCGGATCAATTTAATCGGTTCATTTAAAAAAAAAAAACTAAAAAAGAAAAGTGAAATTGTGAGGTAAAAATGATGATTAAAATTTTGGATATGTAATTTTTTAAAATATGGATTTATTTTCTTAAAATTTAACAAAGTGACAGTTATATGTGAATATTTATGTTTAATTTGTTATTTTATTTTGTTTAATCCCTCTTAAAGTATGTAGAATTTTTAGTGTAAAAGAATTTATTTTTATTTGGAGTTGAAGTATTAAACAAATAATTACTTAAATTAATGTGAAATATTATTTTTTATTTATTTATAATTGACTAATTGTGAAATAATATTATTTTCTAAAAAACGTACTTAAAAATAAGCAAGTTGATTTTTTTTTTCAAATAATATTCTTTTTATATCAATTGAAAGTTTTATTTTTGGTAATATTAAAATATCATATATATTTATAAAATTAAATATAATTATTACATCATATCGATTCGATCGATTGAACCAGCTACCAGTAAGGTCATCATTTTATTGTCCGGTCCGACTTTAAAAACATTGCATATTTATGGTGTAGCCATACTTGGAAGAATGAATTTCATTTCTTTAACTATTACGAGATTATTATTATTTTTTGGTACATATTAATTCGAGAATTAATTACTCAAAATGCCTGGGAAACAAGGCAAGACACATGGGAAAGAAAGGCATTCTCGCCAGAAGAAAAAATATTTGGGAAATTAGGATTAAAAATAGTGTGTCGTGGTAATGTTTTAAAGTTATAGATATGAAATCAAGAAGTTCATTTCTTTGAGGGCACAAAATAAGGAGGAAAAAAAATTATTTACACTATTTTTTCGATCAGAATTTTATTATATTTGCTCCTTCAATTAAGATCTATCTGAATTGTGGACTCTCACAATACGATATTCATACTTTATTTTTTTTTATACAATAAAATCCTTTTTTTTTTTTCTCAATGTCATCGTTATGAATGATATTTTATTCTATTTCCACTTGTAAAAGGCATAAATACGCATTATGATGCGACCAACTTTACTCTGATAAATAAGAAGAATATGCATTACACATGTAAAATTTGAGAACGTCCTCCATAGATACTTCACCATTACGGGCATTCAAGAATCAATTCATAGAAATTTAATGAATTTAAATGTATATTGAGAAGTAATTTACAAGAAATTTGTGAGACGTCCCTTTTCCTCCTTGTTGCAAATATACATATATATATATATATTTATTATTATTATTATTATTATTATTATGCTGTTAATTAAGATTTAAATCCTAACAAATGAAATAGGAAATGCATAACAACTGGACCAAAAAACAGATCAAAACTTCTAACTCTATATAGATTTAGTGATAACAAAGAATAAACTACAGCAGCAACTACCTGAACCCATGCAACTTTATGAGACTAAAACTTCCATCTTTCTTTCCTGTACATAACAGCTCTCTTTTCATCATCATAACTAAAATCAAATGTGTAGAGTTAAAACCCTAAGAGTTTTGGGGCTGACAAGAACAAAGCTTCCAAGGCACTTGGAGAGAACTTCCTTGCAAAAAGAAAACAGACAGAGGAAGGCTGATCATTGTATAAGCAGTTATGACCTTCAAAGATCTTCTTAAACAATTCCTCTGTAATGTCTGAGCTACCGAACGTTGCCGGATGAGCTCCGCCCCTCGACCAGTCGACCCAAGTGATGCTTCTGTTGGCCAAGAGATTCGCCGCTTGAATAGTCAGCATGGTGGGAAAATAGTGCTCGTCGACATAACATGCTGGCCTGCAGAACTCGGAGAATTTAGGGTAGTATTTTGTGTCTTCGATAATGTAGAGGGCGAGCTTTCTGTTGATTTCGAACCATTGAGATCCCTTTCGCCAGTCTGTGATGTTGACTTCTGGTAACATGTTGTCGTTGTAGCGTCCCCTCCCGTACGGCCCAGGGTCGTCAAATGCACCGACGAAGCTATACTTGGAGCCCGTTATGTAGTTGTAGATTGTGGTGAAGTTGTAGAGGGGGATGCAGGATTCAGATAGCAAGACAAACCATTCGTTGGATAGATCAAGCAAAGCGTTAGCCAGAAGTCTTCTCTCAGCATCACACATACTCATTTTTCCCCATTCTGAGACCTGTAGAGGATGGAACCCACAGAATCATCACATCAGAAATCACTAGAAATGCAAAAATGAGTTTTTGAGTAATTTGAAACTAAATAGCAAGACAGAATTAGAAAACCTGCTGAAGAAAAACAGACTTATGTGAATCACATAAATAGAACTGGAAATAATGAAGACATGAACTTCACTTGGGCCGCTACCAACAACGAAAAGGAAGCCAAAATAAGGGGAGGAAATGAGAAAAACTATCAGAACTGACACTTACTTGTATTTTGTTTGAAGTGAATGTCAATGTCTTAAATATGTTCAATTCGAAAGACTGTTCTCCTAGATCTTAACGAACTAATGCGCTAAGGATCATAGTTAGAGGACACAACAGAGCCATTCTGAATAAGGCCCTTTTGTCATATTCCAAGAGTTGGTAATCAAACAACATAATTTCTCTTGGCCTATTCCACCTAAGATATGTCGGTGCTTTTTTTAGCCACACCCATGAATAGTTTTCTCCCAAAATGAGATGTACAACTTAACAAGAGATTTTACGAGAAATCCATAGAGCTATATAACCTCCAGGTCCTTAATGCTGAGATACTAATTTCAAGTCAGCAATGACTCTCCTGGACTCAAGTATCTACATTGTGCCGCTACATAAACATATCTCAAATGTAAATTCCAATCTGAAATGAATATGTGATAAAGTTATGACTTAACCCAGGCGTTTACGATATCGCATTTCAACTGAAAACAATGTGTTATCACACTTCAAATGAAAACAATATTCATTAGTACACAGAGAAGAGTTAGCTCTCCTTTCATATGTGTCATCAGCATACACATCATTTATGAATCATGATACAATCACCTTCAGTTTCTTTAAAAGCCATATGAGTCAATCTGTCAAGTTCTCAACATTTTAAGTACCAAATAGCCAATATAAGACTGAACATGCACATTCCCATGCCATACTGCTGCATATCCTAGGAGTGCAATTTTTCCAACAAGATTTCATAAGAGATGTTCTGTCCATAGGACGGAGAATGAAATAATCTTAAAAGTGGTCAAAATTAAAACAAATTGATGGGTGAACTAGTCACCCATTGATTAGTCGATATGGCGTCCAAGAGCACTGTTACCAGGCAACATGTCTGTTAGTCTGAAAGCAAAATGATTGAAAGCTCCTCGTCGCTTCAATCATTAGAAAGAAAACAAACATGATCAATAAGACATTTTTTACCAAATTCTAGCATACAAACTTCTACATTTTTAGAGCAAATGTCAGAAAAGCAGGCAGGAGAGGCCAAAATCCAAGCAATTCACTTTCCTGAATAGCTATGAAAACATCGGACAAGAACTTTCCAGCTGCAAATGAAATCAAATAGAGTTTACCAGAGGGCATACTGAAATAAAGTAGTTGCCATAAAATGTGATTTAAATTATAAGGAAACATAGAGAAAAAACGAACAAAAGAGTTTTACTGCTATTGATCATTAACTGATGGTACAAAGCCTCCCCTCACATGACTTTCTTATGTGTAAACAAGCAAGCAATTGCAGTCCAATGATACAAATTTAATTACCAGATACACCAAGTCTGTATTAAATCATATAACTACATGGAAAATGAATACCAATGAAACTTACTTCACAAAACATGAAAATCTTGTGGATTTCATCAATAAGCTACGAATGGTTTAAGAAAGTAGTTTTAACAATAATGTACCGTTACCATTTTAAATACTGCACAGAGCTGAAGCCTCATCTACAAAATTTAAAAGATAAAAGAACTCACAGAAAAGATGTCAAATGACATACCTGACTGGGTATCTGTCTCTTGTAAAATACAGATGAGGATGGGAAATCAGCCTCGTATGAAGGGAATGAATGAATGTAGATCGAATACCGGCCCTCATGCCCCTTGAAAAATCTTTCCCAAAGAGGAGCCAACGGCAACGGTCCTTTGGTCAAGAACATGAATGCAATTTTTGGAACCCTCTGAAATGGATACTTCTTAACACGGGGCACAAAAGACGCCCTCCAAAGCAACTCCTTGTCGCTCATTTTGTGAATCAAATCGGATGGGGGCTTGATCCATTGTTCTAAACTTTGCACTTCTGTATTGCAGGGCACTAAAGTAGGCCTCACCGAAGTCACAACACTATTAACTCCAAAGTACCTAATCATATAGATACTAACAACAGAGAATGTAAAACATAAAACCAGAAAAAATACAAATAACTGGAGCAGCCTTTGGGGCAAAACCCTAGTCTGGCTCGCCCTGCTTACTACATTAGGATCTTTACCTTCTTCCATATGTACAACCTTTAATTGCATCTAATAAACAGTCTACCCCCACAATTTTCTTCTGCGTATCAAATTTCCAGCGTAAAAATCCACCTGAAATCTCAATAGAAAAGGCCAACTTTCCTCAAAAACAACCAAATCTCAATTCCTGAATCACACAGAGAAATACAACATATATAATCGACATTCCAATCTGGGCACCCTCCGTATTTCAGCGATCAAAACAAACGACCCCTTTGCAAACCGATCGGGATTCTGATTCTTCTAAGAAAAACTAAACCCCATTAATATCTTTATTCAATCAGTGACGAGGAACAAAGGAGCTTGATTTTCCCAAATAAATACAACCAAACTTTGCTATTTCCTACGCAAAGAAGCAGGGTAATATTCGGTACTCGAAAATTGCAGGTTTTACTCTATGTGGGGTTGGTTTGGGTGGGGGGGGGGGGGGTGCTAAAAAGAAAAAGGAACAAGAAGAGGCCAGCACGTAGAGGTTTCAACTCACAAAAGCTAAAAAAGGACGTTAGAGCAAATTGAGCTAAACTAACGAGTAACCCTCAAGACTTCCGCTTAGGAAAACAATAATTTTTGGAAAATATTCCCTGACAGAGAGAGAGAGAGAGATCACGGAATTAACATCTTCCCATCAAAGAACAATAATTTGAAGGGGGGTTTAACAACTTAACATACCAAGAACTTGATTTGGGATCTGTTTGGTTTCTTTAATTGATTCTTCCCCGCTAACATCACGCCATTTACAGCGTCTGATCGTATCAATAGAAAAAGAAACACTGTTATAGTAATCAAAGAACCCAGAACAAAAACCCCCCAGAAATGGAAAAAGCAATTGGCAGAGATTAAAGTTGAAGAAGAAGAATGAGAACTACGAAGGTTACAATGACCTTATCGGATTATGAAAGACGAGAAAAACAACACAAAAAGGAGAAAGGACCGGCAAAATCTAATGTGACAGAGGTAAAAGTGAATTAAAGAATTCAAGAATGTGCCTTGTCTGATGTATTTTAAGAATGTGTGTAAATCAAAATCACATGCGTAAGAAAAAGGTCGAGAGGGGGCGGGTGGGTTGGCGTGGGGGTAGGGGTGGGTTTGTGGTTGAGTTTGTTTGTTGGGCTTGCCACTTTGCCAGGTAATATTGGTGAATAAAAATGGACAGGCTATCCTCTAGATTTGGGAAGAATTTAAAGGATTATTAAGAGTGTCATTATTGTAATCCATAATAATTTTTATTTAAAATTAATTAGAATTGTAAATATAATCCCAATCTTTAGCTGTTGAGTTCTGGATTTTTAGCACAAGATGGTCAAATTTTGGTGGATTAAAGGATAATTAAGAATGTCATTATGGTAATCAAGAAAAAAAATTTCCTACTAATTAGGATTGAAAATCCCAAATCTTTCAGTGCCCATTTGATTTTGTTTTCAAATACCCTTTTTCATTTTTGGCTGAAAATGAAAACAGAAAATTATCAATTTCTCTCATATTTTCACAAACATTTTCATTCTCAAAATATTCTCTAGAACATACTATGACACTCTCTTTCCATTTTCACCTACTCACATTTGCACGATTTTTAATACAAAATACTATATTTTTCAAATACAACTCATTTTCAATATTATATAATCATTACATTTTAAACAAAATTCCCAAACAATATTTTATTTTTAAATTCAGATTTATAACTAACTTTTCACTATTCATTTTCATTAAAAAATAAAAATATCTCCAAAAAACAAATTCAAATTGACCTTAGCTGTTGGGGACCGGATTTAGCGCAAGGTGGTCGAATTTTCTACTGGATCAATCATGGAGTCTCAGCTATTCCATCCCGTGACAATGAAGTGCTAACAATAATTCCAGCCATCATAATCTAATTTTCTAATTACGATTTGTCTAATCAAGTTTAATTTACTTGAAAAATCCACCTTGGGAAATATTTCCATGAGTTACCATGTTTGCCAATCTTGTAACAAAATCTGCTCAAGTACCTAAAAAACAAATTATGTAGAATAACACAGATTGAAATTATGTAGAATAACACAGATTGTATGCTAATATTTTGCTACAGACCATAATGTCTATGAGAGGGTAATGTAATATCTCCATTATTGGCATTCATTTGCAAAGATGATTTCAGACAAGCTTCATCAATTTTAGCATCTTTCAGACAGGAGATGGTGCTTAAGCATTGATGCATCCCATACTGTACAAGTTAACAAAGTTAAAAACGATGATAAACATCGGCTAATCTCAAGCCAACGTAGCCAGAATTTCCATAAGTTAAACAGCATGAAATTTATACATATGATCATAAGCAGCAGTTAGTTTAAATCATGATTTTCCTGTAATGTCTTGGACTTATTTCACCACATCGAATCTAGCACGAAGGTTGGAGATCATGACGGGGCATTCTCCCTTCTCATCATATTCGGCGAACTCTCCTCCTGACAAGTCGATGTCGTTGAATTTTGTTCCTTCAATCTACAAAAGAAAGAATGAAATTTGATAACATGAGGCAAAATCACAAATATACAAAGATAATACAGCAAAACTGGAGTATATGTTGATACAAACAACAGAAGATCTGAAACCAACTGAATTTGAATCACAAAGTAATCACTACAAAGACAGGCAAGAATTTTCTTTTGGAGGAAAACAGTAGGGAAAATGCATATTAAAAGACGATTTCCCCATATTTTCCATGCACCAGAAGAAACTTGACCTTTCCATCCACTTACTGGGAAACATACTCTAGAAATCTTCTACATCAATTTGCAGTACAACTTTTGTTGGTTTGTTTTCCTTTTTCCTCTTTTTGGTGGGGAGGGGAAATTGTTCGTGTTATATGCTTCATTTGTTAAAGAGCAAGCCCCCATCATTGCCTACAAATTTCTCAATAATTTCAAGTGAACACAATGAAACTAATAAAATAGTTACCAGGGAGTGAAACAGTGAAGCATAAATGGTACTGCAACATCCATTTTGCAAATGGGATAAAAAGTTTGGGGAGGTGAGCATGAGGACATGGGAAAACAAACTAATAAACCAAAATACAAAATAAAGAAAATAGAGATTGTTTAGCTAAAAACCAAATTATTTGATTTCAATTTCTAAAATAATTCATACAACCAAAATTTTGGACATCCAGACAACTCAAACCATCTGTTGCAAGATATGCATGAATGATTAAGGGAGTCAAAATTACCTTTAAACATGCGGAGGATCAATGTTGATATATAACAAACACAAAAATAACTGGCATGACTTCAGGTACATTAGGAAGACTCACAAGAAAAAAACCATCCTCAGCTTAATCCAAAAATAAAAGAAGATATTCAGACTTACAGACTCAGCTTTCCACCCAGTGCCAAACACAAAATCCAGAGGCTCATAACCTCTGCAGTCAAACAACATCAGAGGGGCATAGTTTCCAGCCTCAGCTTGTGCCTGAGTGAGAGGCTGGCCTCGACCGTTGATCATGGTTACAGTTCCTTCCCTAGAGCAAAACTTACACTGAAAGTAGAAAGAGATAATAAGAAACAATACCAACTAATAGTGACTAAAACGTACATGCTTGATGGTGGCTAAGAAACCAAAGTGATCAATCCTGACACCAGTTATCGATGATAACAGTAAACTAATCAGTTACTTCTTATAGAAAAATTCACTGTACCAAAGAAAAATTTAGAGTGTAATGGGTATTTTTACAGGATATTTCTCAATTTCACAAGATTTATTGGTATCTAATTCAACTCACAAATTCACACCAGAATGTGACAACCGAGCAATCATGCTCATATACCATATTACATGCACAGAGCACTAGACAAGCAT
This sequence comes from Jacaranda mimosifolia, assembly GCA_018894105.1. NCBI lineage: Eukaryota > Viridiplantae > Streptophyta > Magnoliopsida > Lamiales > Bignoniaceae > Jacaranda > Jacaranda mimosifolia. Next base: position 1,773,665 of record CM032127.1, read on the forward strand.
TGTTTGCTCAAACATAGAAAGTTCTAAAATCAGAGAACTCGCATGCTCCTGAGAGGATGAATATGAAGTCCAACCTTCTGAGCAAGATGAGTATCACTCCTGCCTTTTGCAGAAGGAACTGTCTCATTCAAGCTAACACATGTCTCTTTCTGTGTTACCTCCCCACAATTCCCACATTTCAGCTGCAGAAATGCAAAACAATGAATGAACATAGGCAAAATTAAAGCTCAAAATCCACAAACAATTTTGACAAGTAACCATATAACCAAGTAAAAGCATCCTAAAAGTTCGTACAAAATCTTGAAAAAATAATCCTAGAGCAAGAAAAAATAAATCAACACCACAAATACTCAACAGAGTACGAAAAAAACTAAGCAATTACCAACACAAACCCTTGCGAAAACATAACCTAGAGCAAGACAAATAAAACCAAAGGAAAACTGTAAGCAAGCAAGAGCACATGCATAGATAACGATAACTTAAACACACACATGCAAGAGCTAGACCACAAAATTAAACAAATCTAGATTAAGATAGTATTAAAAACATCATGACAACAGATGCTCATAAATATTGCCAAATGTCAAAAAAAACAAAAAACAAAAATAAAAATAAACACACACACACACACACAAAAAAAAAAAAAAAATGCCACAAAATTCAATTAAAAATGAGCTGAAATCGAAGTAGAAACCATAATTTATTGCATGCACTGATTCAAGGCCATAAAAACCTCATATACACAAAACATGACCACAGGGAGTGTACATATGCAAACTGTGCTCACACAACGAGGATGAAGAAGTCAAAATCATGGCATAACATGGAAACACCATAAATTTGAGCACAAATAAATGAAAATTGAATCAAAATCCTAGATAATCAACACCCACTACAAAACAAATGCTGCTTCAACACTATAATGTTCTCATCCACACAGAAACATTAACGAAACATACATGGAAATTATGTAAATGAGGCAAAAATATGCCAATCTCCACGAGTAACAGTGAAAATTGAGAGTAAATGAGCTCAAATAGAAGCAAACACTCCAGGTAGTCAACCTACCACTACAGTTTCAACATTGTTAAAAACAACCACCCATATACACATAAAAATGTAAATTACCATCGTAATCAAACACATATACTCCACTTTAGGATATAATAACAATGCACCAAAATAATAATGGTGGTTGTAGCCACAACAGATTGAAAATAGCGCAAAAACTGAGCAAGGACGAAACGATTTCAACCACTAGAGACACAAATAACCAAATCTGGTCTCCATACACCAAAACACACTCGTACGCCAGCTAAATAAGTCAAAATCCAAAAACAACAGGGACAAGCCATAAATTTAAGCCAGCATGAGCGAAAAGTCGAAGCGAAAATGTCAGATAATTAAATACCACCAGAAATGCTGCTTCGAGACAAGAAAATCATAGCATAAATAGAAAAAGCATCGTACAAATACCTTGAAGTAGTAGGTGAAGTTAGGATCGTCGCAACCGCCTTGAGGCTGAAGATCGGTAAGATTCTCGAGCTCCGCGGTGATCATCAACAAGTAGTTCACCATCTTTCCTGAAACGGTTCGAATCTACGCTTTTCTCAAGCTCGCTGTGTGTATTCGCCCGTGCTTTTTGCTCAGTGCTCGCGCCTCCAACGGAGTCCGCGGGTTCCCTGTTCGCAAGTTGGGGCTAAGGATCGGAATCATCGGGTCAAAGTCGGACCGATCCGAACTCACCTTATAACGGGTTGTGCTTGTGCACCCATAAATTGGTTTTCGGGTGGACGTTTCGGGTTTGGGATCACTAGCCGTCACAACACGCATAAATTAAGATTTTTGTATCATTAATTTTAATTATATCAATAAATAATAAAAAAATTAATTTTTTATACAATATAAATAAATAATAACATAATTGTAACAATAACCACATAAACTAACTTAAAATCAGTATTCAAAAAATCAGACCGTTCATTTTATCGGAAAACTTATTAGTTCACAGTTCACTAATTCAACAGATGGTTGGATTGTAATTGAATCGCAATTTAACCTTGACGTCATAATTACAAAATATATATAATTATATTATGTATATTATTTAAAAATTAACAAAATACCAAAATATAAAACATAAAGAGTTTAAATAATATTGTCAACATTACAATCCAAATTTCACCATTCATATTATAAATACTCACAACAATTTAAATATCTCAAGTCTAAAGTTTAAAGTTGAAAATGTGTGAGTTAATTATAAAGTCTAAACTCTAAATCAATAATTTATTTTTTTTAATTTTTAGATAACTTATGAGGCGTTCATTAATCTTAAAACTTTGTATTTAGATAAAAAAAAATTAAAAAATTAATTTTATTACAAATTAAATGAAAAAATCGATCCGATTCATTGATCTGACCAACCAGTCTGAACGATTTTAACAAAATAGAACATTTTTTTGAGTTTTTTAAATTTTTGAGAAAATTGGACTAGTTGACGATCCAATCGATCCGTATGATCCCTTTTTTCAAACCATGCATAAAATATTATTTTCAGCACCATCCTCCCGACCCTCAAATCTATTATTTTTCTTCGAGTATCCAATTATAAATCCTGCTGATTTAAAGTAACAGTCAATTAGAAAAAAATTCATAAACCTACTTTCACTTTAGTGTTCAGTCCCCATTTGAATTTTTACACACTAAACTCCCTACTTTTTCACAAAACTTAGAAATTACTCCCCACATCTTTTAGAAAGACACATATATCCTTGTAACTAGAGAAAACAACAAAAATACCTGAAAATGCATTCTTCTCTTCAAGAAAAATGCTTTCATATTTTTTTTTCCTGAAATTGACGACTTCCCCAAGCGGCCAAACAAAAGGGCACGAAATCGTTCCTCTACCATTGACGCGAGGAGAAGAAGAGAAAAAAAAGAAAAGAAAAAAAAATACCAAAATTTTTGCCATTTTTTCTATGACAATGGAAGGAGAAACAGCGGCAACAAGAAGCGAAATACAAAAAGAAGTAATCGAAAGAAACAAATATATGTTTTCTGCATTTACAGTTTTAAATGTCTGTGATTTTTCAGTGTTGTACTTATTTCTTGTCTATTTTCTCATGTTTAGGGTTTTTGTTCCCTTTTTAGTTGTGAAACACTTGAACCCAATTGATATATATAATTTTTATTGTGAGATGGGAAGTTTTTTATTTGTACTTGAAAGGCATGAAAGTTGTACTTCACTTTTTTGAGGTTTATACTTCTTTTTACCTGAAATTATACGGTAAAATTATCTGAAAGTGGTAGTATATTATTTGTGGTACAAAACAAACAAGCTTACAGTACACATTAAGCAAAAGTGTAGTATATAATCTGTGTAACTGCAGTATATTTTAGAAGCAAATATAGTATAAACATTCAAACTTGCAGTACACATTAAGAAAAAGTGTAGTATATAATCTGTGTAACTGCAGTACATTTTAAAAGCATTTGTAGTACAAAATATTCAAAGCTGCAGATTAAATGAAATTATAGTATATAATTTGTGTGCATGCAGTATATTTTAGAAGCAGCTATAGTACAAAAGCATTAAAGCATGCAATATAGATTAACTGAAAATGTAGTATATAATTTGTGTATCTGTAGTACAAAATATTTAAGCATGTAGTATATATTAAATGAAAGTGTAGTATATAATCTGTGTAAAGAGGAACTAAACTCATCCGGTGCAAAAAAAAGATCAGAGTTGAGTTAGGGCACCGCATACACTTCGAGTCCTTGTGTATGTGTTGACAAGGACGTCAACGGATCGAGTGGGGGAGAATGTCATGGGTCGCTCATTGGAGAAGAATTGCGACCGTGACTTGAAGGGGCATTAGGAATGACAAGGCATTGTCGGCTCACCCGATAAAGCGAAAAAGGCCCATGAGCAGAGACTCTTACGAGGTGCGGTTTGAAAAACTGTTTCAATGGCATATTCCTTGAGTTATGAGGATGCTTCCCACCAAGTTTGAAGTCATTCCGTGTCCATTTGGGCACCGAACATTGAGGGCGACCTAAAGTGGTCTTACTACAAGCAGGTAGTGCAAAGATGCATTGAGCAGAGTGTCTTCGAAAAGGAATTTTGTGAAACTGTTTCAGTGGGGTGTTCCTTGAGGTGTTGGCAACGTTCCCACCAAGTTTCACCAGTAGACGGTTCTGTTTGGATAGGAAACGGCGAAGATCTTTAGAATGCGGCAGTGCAGTGGCATTGCTGTAATTCCAGCTTATTGCGAGGGAAATTACTGTTCCATGAAGAATCGGACGAGGCTGGAACTTTGTGGAGTTAATGTATAAGCTGAGAGCTATCCAACGGTTCAAGCGGCAAGTGATTTGGACACTGGGAAAGGAAGTTGCGAAAATGTAGTACAAAACATTCAAGCTTATAGATTAAATAAAATTATAGTATATAATTTGTGTACATGCAGTATATTTTAGAAGTATCTGTAGTACAAAAATATTCAAGCGTGCAGTATACATTAACTGAAAATATAGTATATAATCTGTGTATCTGCAGTACATTTTAGAAGCAATTGTAGTACAAAATATTTAAGCTTGCAATATACATTAAATGAAAGTGTAGTATATAATCTCTGTAACTGCAGTACATTTTATAAACAAATGTAATATAAACATTTATGCTTGCAGTTCACATCAGGCAAAAGTGTAGCATATAATCTATGTAACTGCAGTACATTTTAGAAGCATTTGTAGTACAAAACATTCAAGCATATAAATTAAATTAAATTATAATTTAATATTTGTATATATGCAGTACATTTTAGAAGCAATTGTAATACAAAACATTTAAGCCTATAGGGTTTGAATCATACTTTGTATGTACATACATATGTAAATTGAAGCATACTTTGTTTATAATATTTTTTGTATGTAAGTATAATTTTCCATCAAGTATTTATAATATTTTTATTTCAGTACAATATGAGGGAAAAGAATTATAAATGTAGAACGAACAAAGTATAAATGGTGTTATGTTGAAATACACTTCAATACAATTGAAATCGAGCAGTGAATTTGAGTACAATATGATGGAAATGAAGTACAAATATAGAAAAAAATAAAGTACAAATGGTGTGATGTTGAAGTACACTTCAATTAAATTGAAATTAGGTAGTGAATTTAAATACAATATGATGGAAATGAAGTATAAATGTAGAACAAACAAAGTATAAATGGTGTTATATTGAAATACAATTCAATTAAATTAAAATCGAGCAGTGAATTTGAATACAATATGAGGAAAATGAAGTACAAGCGTAGAACAAACAAAGTATAAATAGTGTTATGTTGAAGTACAGTTCAATTAAATTGAAATCGGACAGTGAATTTGAGTACAACATGATGGAAATGAAGTACAAACGTAGAACAAATAAAGTATAAATGATGTTATGTTGAAGTACACTTCAATTAAATTGAAGTTGAACAGTGAATTTGAGTACAATATGATGTAAATGAAGTACAAACTTAGAACAAACAAAATATAAATGGTATTATGTTGAAGTACATTTTAACTAAATTGAAATCGAACAGTGAATTTGAGTACAATATCATAGAAATGAAGTACAAACATAAAACAAACAAAGTATAAATGGTGTTATGTTGAAGTACACTTCAATTAAATTGAAATCAGGAAGTGAATTGAGTACAATATGATGAAAATAAAGTAGAAATATAGAACAAACAAAGTATAAATTGTGTTATGTTGAAGTACACTTATTGCAATTGAATAATTAGTCTCCAATAATTGTAGTGATGATCAAATACAATATTTTGAGATAATCGAATAAGGTGAAGTACATATTTGTACGGGTTATAGGGTGGATATTATTATCAAATGCTCATTTATTTACATCTTTGAAAGCATAAGTATTCTTTACATTACTGCGATTGATAACATTCATTCGTTCAACATTAGTGGTTAACACTTTAAAACTTTAATATTATTTTATTCATATAATAAATATTACACATATTTTTAGAGTTTAGTTATTAATTACTGAGACTTAAAAATCAAATAATGGAACAAATTTCAATTCAACAATATTAGTAAAAATATTAAGAAATGGAGTACATAATGGCCGAAATGAAATACAAATGTCATGAAATCAAGTATAAATCTTTCAGATTGAGGTACGAAAGCGCTAATATTTTGGACAATATCCATTTGATAACTTCCACGCTAAACAAGTACATTATTGCCAAAAAGAAGTACAAATGTCATGAAATCAAGTATAATTCTACCAGATTTGGGTACAAAATAACTGATATCTCGGACAACATGTAAAAATGCCAATTTCACGCTAAATCAAATACATAATTGTCGAAATGAAGTACAATTGTCATGAAATCAAGTATAATTCTCCCAGATTATGGTGCAAAATAACTGATATATCCAACAACATATAAAAATGCCAATTTCACGCTAAATCAAATACATAATTGCCGAAATGAAGTACAATTGTCATGACATCAAGTATAATTCTCCCAGATTGGGGTGCAAAATAACTAATATCTCGGACAATATACAAAAATACCAATTTCACACTAAATTAAGTACATAATTACCGAAATAAAGTACAAATATCAAGAAATCAAGTATAAATCTCCTAGATTAATTTACAAAATTTAGCTAGATTACTGATTCTTTGCAGGTTCGACAATTATGTCATGTTCTACCACACCTTTTACACTTAATTACACGTTTCTCAATTTGTGATGGAATCTTCTGTGTCCTTCTATGCCCAGGTTGAGATCGGCAATCAGGTGCATTAATGACGCCATCATCATATAGAGGGAACATATGCATATCATATGTATGAATGGGGTTTATCACTGCTTGATATGCTTGTTGATACATCTCAACTCGGCAATATTGATCGGTAAAGTCATACGATGAAAGTGACTTTAACTCGAGAGTACAAGTTTTGATAAAATAAAGTACAATTTCGGAACATTTGAAGTATAGAACTTCAATGAATATAGTACAATTTTAGATAAAATGATGTATAAAATTAGTATAATTTCAAAAAATAGAAATACAATTTTTGATAAAGTGAAGTACAATTTCAAAACACCTGAAGTATAAAACCTTAGAAATTGCAATACAATTTTTGGATAATCTATTAGTAAAATACTTGAAACTTAAAAAATAGATTCAAATAACTGAAGTACAAGTTTAGATAAAATGAAGTACAAGTTCGGAACACTTGAAGTATAGAACTTCAATGAATAGAGTACAGGTTTAGGTAAAATGATATATAAAATAAAGTATAATTTTAAAAAATAGAAATACAATTTTAGATAAAGTGAAGTACAATTTCAGAATACCTGAAGTATAAAACCTTAGTAATTGCAGTACAATTTTTGGATAATCTATTAGTAGAACATTTGAAACTTAAATAATATAGTCAAATAACTGAAGTACAAGTTTAGATAAAATAAAGTACAATTTCGAAACACTTGAAGTATAGAACTTCAATGAATAGAGTGCAAGTTTATGTAAAATGAAGTATAATTTCAGAAAATAGAAGTATAATTTCAGAACACTTGAAGTATAAATCCTTAGCAATTGTAATATGATTTTGGATAATCCATTAGTAGAACACTTGAAGTATAAAACTTAAATAATAGATTCAGATAATTGAAGTACAAGTTTAGATAAACTGAAGTACAATTTCGGAACACTTGAAGTATAGAACTTCAATGAATAGAGTACAAGTTTAGGTAAAATGATGTATGAAATGAAGTATAATTTCAAAAAATAGAAGTACAATTGTAGATAAAGTGAAGTACAATTTCAAAACACTTGAAGTATAAAACCTTAGCAATTGCAGTATAATTTTTGGATAATCAATTAGTAAAATACTTTAAACTTAAATAATAGATTCAAATAACTAAAGTATAAGTTTAGATAAAATGAAGTACAATTTCGAAACACTTGAAGTATAGAAGTTCAATGAATAAAGTACATGTTTATGTAAAATGAAGTACAAAAGAAGTATAATTTCAAAAAATGAAAGTACAATTGTAGATAAAGTGAAGTACAATTTCAGAACGCTTGAAGTATAAAGTCCTAGCAACTGCAGTATATTTTGGTTAATCGATAAATATAACACTTAAAATATATAACTTCAATAAATCGAGTACAATCTTTGATAAAATGAAGTATAATTTCAGAAAATCAAAAGTATAATTTTATATAGAAGACGTATAGTTTATGAACACTTCAAGTATAAACCGCTAGAAGTTGCAGTACAATTTTGGATAATCAATTAGTAGAACACTTGAAGTATAAAACTTACATAACAGAGTACAATTTTAGAATACTTTAAGTACAAAACTTTACAAACTGCAGTACAACTTAGATTTTGTAGAAGTATTACCTTAAACCATCACTGCTCTTCTTTGCACTGCTGCTTAATTCATCCTTTCGATTTATCAGGATGTCAACAATGTTCATATTCAATGTCAAATGCAATAAGACCATATTCATGACACCGTTATCATCAGTCAAACTCACGTACAATCTTTGATGTGGAGCTATGTATTGCAAACTGAAGTGTTCGACGTTGATTTCACTTCATTCTCTTGCGAGATTAATGTACATGTCCATTAACTTGATTGAACACTCCTATTTCACTACTTGTTGACATTGTCGGAAAAATATAAGAAACTCAGAAGCAACTGAGAAGAAACTGAGAAGAAGAAGAAGAAGAAACTCGAAAATGATGAAAATAAAAAGAGAAGACAATGCAGATGTCGAGTTGGTGGTTGTTGGCTCTGACGTTATTCTCGTTCTTGCCGTTGAGTTTGTTGTGTTTTTTCTGTTCTTTCTGTTTCTAGTAATGAACGTATGATCGGATTTACTGTTTGCTTATCGGATGGAGAAGAAGTGAGAAAAAATGAATGAAAAATATGATATTTAAGGGCATTTTTGTCAAATCAAATGAGTAGGGAGTAATTTCTAAAAATTTAACAAAACTAGGGAGTTTGTTCTAACAAAAAATAAGTGGGGACTGATCACCAAATTGAAAAGTGCATTTGGTACTTTTTAATAAGTGTTCCTTAAAGTAATGCATCAATCCTGTCACACTTGACGAAGCCACTGCCAATTTTTCCCTCTTCTCTCTAAAAGCGCACTCTCTTGCATATTGTTGTCATCCATTGTGCTAGCCACATAAGTCAGTAGTGTGTGGTAAGAAATAAGAGAATTAGATGAAATCAGTCTTATCGTTACTTTTCCGGTTGACTGTCATTTAGTGCCGTTCACTTCTATTTTGGTTGTTTTTCAGAAAAAAAATTGGGATAAGGAGTTTTTGGGAGAAAACTTTAAAAAAATGTCAAGTGTTTGTTTGTGTTTTGGGAAAATAGAAAAAATAGATTGAGAATTAGTTGTTTGTTTGTTAGTGTTTTGGTGGGAGGACAATTTTTACAGTAAATATTAAATCAGTTATTTTTTTGTTGTGTTTGTATGAAAATTTTGTTTTTTTATATAATGTGTATATATATATATTTACTTTGATGGTGTGTATATATATACTTAAGTGTTAGGTAGGGCTAGGGTAGTGTATATGGTCTTTTTGAGATTGAATTTTGAGGATTATTTGGGTATAAATTTTTTATGTTTTGAAAAAATAATTGAAGAATATGTATATTTTTTATGATTGTTTTGGGAGTTGGGAAAATTTTCCCCAAAATGCTAGTAAACAAAACCTTACATATAGTAAATAATTCATACGTCAAAAGTTCAAAAAATGTGAAATATACCTAATTATTCAGCCATTAAATTTATCATTATATCTTTACTATATTACTTGTGTTTTTAATTATATATCTAGTAATAATTGAATCTTTGAAATTAAACTAAAAATTAAGGATAATATTAATTTAAACTTTGATGTAACACGGCATAATCATTCTATTAAGTGTGTAATTTTATTTTTTTTAATTAGTGTGACGATATATTTTTTTTAGTCCAAAATTTAACATGGCATAAAGAAGAAGAAGAACCATTTTAAATTTAAAAGTAAAACACATAAAACCATTTATCAAAATCCAAGCTAAGTACCAACGTCATGATATTAGCATATGCACATATACATTCATAATTCGTTAGAACATCAAGTTTTACTTAAATAAGTATGAGAACGATACCACTCTTTGTTCTAATTTGTGAATAGATACGTTGCAAACTCCACTGAAGGTATGAGTACTGAGCAAAAAAGACGATGTCATGTATTTAAAATATAAGGTTATTTTCATTTTTTTTTTTTAAAGCTGCAATGACATTTTACATTACATCGATAAAATATTTAATAGAAAACTTAAATTATATTTTCTCTGATGTTTCATAAGAGGTAGTTAGAAAGTTGAGCTTTATCTACTTTAAAAGAAAATTATTTCATATTTTACTTCAATTTAATTTCAAAATAATTCAATTTACATTAGAGGCTTGTTTTGCAGTTAAAAATATAAAATATTTGAGCTAGGGTCAAACTTGGCACACAATTCAACTGAATTAAATTTAAATACTTTATATTTATTATGCTCATATTCAATTTAACTCAAATAAAAAGTAAGAAGAACAATCGAACTCTTATGATATTAAGAAGAACAATCGAACTCTTAAGAAGAACAATTTATTATGATATTCGAACTCTAACGAATTTTCAATGACTGTGTCCATATATATATAAAAAAAAAAGAAAGAAAAACACTTATTTTTTAATATTAATAAATATAACATCTTACAATCCTGAAATATTAATCACATAATTCGAGAATCCATGAGACATTGTAAATAAATTAATCGATAATACTTTATTTCATCACGAAATTAACAATATTAAACATCTTTAACTTTTGAAAGATGGAAAACTAGCAATAATTGCAAAAAAGAAATTCCAATGAACTACATTAGTAATTAAATATAACAATTAATATTATAGTTAAATATTAAGACAAAAAATTAATAACATCTAAACATAATTAATATACTAATTAGTCAAAAAACCTAAGGCTGTGACTTTGTTTGGTTGTGAATTGGGGAATTTTGTCAATTTTTTTTGGCAAAATAATTTTTAAGAATTGGGGTTGGGGAATATGATAGTTGTTTATTTGTTTTTGAGTGGTAGGTAGAAAATGAATTATGAGAAAATTGTTTATTTGTTTGTATTTTGGGAGATGACAAAATGTTACATCAATAACTTTTTCATTGAATTGGTGCGGTGAAATGAATATTTAAAATTATTTATGTATGTGTATATATAAATTGAGTAGGGGTGCAAAAATTGAAAGGGCTATAATGGGTAGAAAATGAATTGGGAGGGTATTTTGGGCCTTTTTGGTGTGTTTTGAAAGTAGAGTTGGATAATGTGTATAGTTTGTTTGTTTATATTTGGGGAGTTGACAACCAAACAAAGCCTATGTTTTTCCAAAATGTAACAAAACATACAAAAAAAATTTCCTCCAAAATGCCAAATTAAATTTTCTAAAATAACCTTTTTTATCTTTCATTATCCCAAAAGCTTCCCCATTTTCAAATATACACATACATATTATATATATCATATATATTTTATTATTATTCTAACAATAAAAATATTACTCAATTTCATTTTCACTCAAAAAAATCAACAAAACACCATCGATTTGACTGGTGCAGTAGATTTTGTCTCCTCCAAAAACATAAATAAACATACCAAATTTTTTCCAAAATATTTTTCTTACTATTCTAAAAATATAAACAAACATACATCACATTCCCCAACCCTATTCTCCCAAAACATATAATCAAAAATACATAATTCATATCAAAACATTAACAAAATAATTTAATCCATACCTCAACATACGGAATAAGTACTTAGAAACAAAAGTGTGCCCACTAATTATTATTCATTTTTGATATCTTTATTTTAATTAAGAGGATCATATCCAGTCAAGATTCGGCCCACTGTGCATGATTTTACTGACCTTAGCCGGCCAATCAAGTGCCAGATGTTTATTACATGTCCAATAAAATCTTATCAAGATATTGTTTGATTTAATTTAAATAAAACTTGACGTGGCAATAAAAAAAAAATCAACTAAGAAAGTGGCTGCCAGATATACAAAGTTGTCCTTACACGTACTTAGGTTAATTTTTTAAGGCCCGTTAAATATTTTATAAGATAATTAATTAATAATTTAAATTATTTAACATTTTCTATGTAAAAATGTCATATTAGTGATCTAAGGCCTCGTTTTATTTCATTTCCATAGTCATTTTTTTTTATTTTCTACTATTTTAAAAATAAAGCATATTATTTTATTTTATATATTTTCACCCAACATCATTTTCATTTTCAAAATATATTTTTCAACAACCTATATATCTTCTCTCTTTATTCAATTATTTATATATTTATCCACTTACAACCTATTAAAATTAATATAATTATTAATTTTTCAACAATTTATCCAAACATAAACTCATTTTCAATATATTTTCACTAACTAACTTTTCAAATTTTAGAAATGATGAAAATAAAAATAAAACCAAATGGGGCCTAATATACATTCTTTTAAGGATGACAGCTTCTAAATAAATTTTATGACCGTCTCTGCATCTTTACCTCCTTTGTCATTTAACGATTTTATATAAAAATTTTAATGGTAATTCGAATTGTCTTAATTTTTAAAATAATATTTATTCTCCAAATAATATAATCTTAAGGGGTCTCTAATTTAATTTTTAAAAGCTAAAAATTCTCATATTTTTAATTGTAAATCTTCTTTTAAGTGCTTGCTTTTCCAACCAAACCCATTGAAGAAAAAGATTTCTTGAATATGTAAACATAGTTTTGCATACATGTCAAGATTAAACCAATTGTGGGCATAATTTTCCCCTAAGTCTTCATTTTTTGGGCAATAATCTAGTAACATATGTAATAAAAATTTATTTATTTATTTATTTATTTATTGGCACTATCTCTGTGGGAGCTTCTAGGTTCTTTTCTATCTAGATATGGGTCCACGAAGACTTGCACTTTTGCCCTTTCCTTTCTGAAGCACATCCCTTTTCTCTGCATAGAATCCCCAACGTTCAAATCTTTTTCCTTTTCGGTGATCAGATTGCATTGATTTCTGCTGAAGAAAAGGTATTCTGCTTCCTCAAATTTTTTCCTTTTTTTCTGGGTTGTTAATTGTTGTGTTGTTTGCTGTTTCTCGATTCTTTCTGAGTAGTGAAAAGAATCTATTTTAGCTGGGAATTTCGTTGAAAGTGGGTTTGCGTTTGTTTTCTGGTTAGTTGTAATTAAGAAAGGAACTATTTTGATGTTTTCTCAAGTGGGTTACTTTGGAATTAGGTCTTTTTGGTGACAGATTTAATATCTGCATATCAGCTGCTTAAATTGCTCCTATTGAGGTTTCATCAGAAGAAGATGCAATTTTATTGAAAATTCCCTTGTGAGATAAAGATTTGATCTTGTTAGCTGGGGCATGTGATTTTCAGGTTATTTATGTTAAACAATTGGAGATTCCCAACAGCTTGTGGTATTTAATAAGCAGAAAGAGAAAAGTCTGAGGATGAAGAGAGGGAGAGATGAGGAAACGATGAGGGGCCCCATGTTTCCCAGGCTTCATGTAAGTGATACAGAGAAGGGAGGGCCAAGAGCACCTCCAAGAAACAAGATGGCCCTTTATGAGCAGCTAAGCATCCCTTCCCAGAGATTTAGTCGTCCTGTGCTGCCTTATACCCCGAGTAATACTTCTGCACATTTGGTGCCTGCATCGAGCCAGGTGACTTCAAGAACTTAAATGTTTGCCTTTTGATTTCTGTGTCTTGAATCTCTTGATCTTTTTTCCTTACAATTTTCAATATTTAGTGATCATGTAGCCAGTTATGTGCTTGTGGAAGTTTAACTTGGAAATGCAACTTCTATCTGGTATTTGTAGTATTTGTTTGTTAGCTTGTGGTGGTGGTGAGGAATTATTTTTTATTTTTTTTTATTTTTTTTTTTGTGTGTGCGTGTGTGTCTGTTGTGGGGTGGGGGTGGGGGTGGGATTTCGGCAGAGTGAAATGAAGCCCCATAACTGGAGTTAGCTAGAAAAGATTTGCTCGAAAATATTCTAGTTTTGGATGGAAAAGAATAAAAAATTTCAATATTTCTTCTGTGTGAGGGCCTTCTGAATAAACTTGTGAGAGGTGTTTCCACTTTCTGTGAGTGGGTTATTGTGTGATGATACCATTGTGTAAACTCACTTGAGTTCTGATTAGTCCTGGCAACTCGTACCTGCAGGGAGGTGGAAATGACAGTGGTATGTTTTTCTCTGGTCAGGTGCCCCCTAGACATCCATCTGAGAAGCAACTAAGCCAATATTCTGATTCGAGCACTCCATTGGCACGAGTGGAACAGAGAAAGAAATTGGATGAAGATGATTATAGAGTTCCCATTTTCGTCCACTCTGTACCTAGTAGAGAATTTGATAAATGTAGCAATGACGTGGACCGGGAAAAACTCTCACCCTCAATTCCTCCTTATTTCAACCACTCACTGAAATTTCAAAAGGCCAAGGAAACAGGTATGCACGAACACAGTATGAGGGAAGAAGGCAAAAACCAGAAGGGAGAAAATTCAAAAGACTTTGGATTTGGTTGGGTTAAAGGCACTTCCACTGAGAAGATTGAAGGTCTGAAGAAGCAAACTGTTTCCTCACTGAGTCTTGAACAAGGAGATAATCCTGTTAAAAGTATTGACAGATTAAGGACTGATGATAATGCACATCCAGAGTTGCAACCTTCCTGCGATACGCCCAGTACTGCTGTTTTGGGGGAGAACGTGGCAGAAGTAACGCAAGGAGATTCATCTAATTCAAAGAAAGCTTTACCATCAGAAGACCTGAATATTGTCCATGATCTTAGTACTGATACAGGATCGTGTGAAGACGGGTCTTGCAGGTCAATGCAAGCAGGCAACTTGGAAAGGGGCGACAGTGTTTCTGAAACTTCCGTTTTGGATACCGTGTCCAGACTCGATATAACACCTGATGATGTTGTAGGTATAATAGGCCAGAAACATTTTTGGAAGGCCAGAAAAGCTATTATCAAGTAAGTTATTAAGCTCACTGTGTCACATCTCATTTACTGCTGTTAGTAGATTTGGATGAAATTTTTAAATTTGCTTTGCATAACAAGATATTATATATATATATATGTATTGTACTACTTTGGTATGGTTGATTGGCAATGGTGTTCTTGTTAGGAGTGTTGGAATATGCTTTTGCGAAATCTATTAGATATTAACTTTTGTTCAATGATGTGAATCTATGAGTAACCGAATTTCAATTTACTCGTTAATGCTTAGGGTTGTGATTATTGTTGTCAAGTAATAGTCCTCTTAAATTATTCTTAAATAAGTGCAGTTAAAAAACATCTTAACTGTGAAGATCTGGAATGAGTTAGACCAAGAAAAAGTAAAATATCAATAAGCAATGGCGTTTTTTTTTTTGAAGTCTTTATGTTTCTTTTTGTTATTACTTTTCACTCTCTCTGGATAGGAGTTCTTGTATCACTTGGCTGGTTACTCGAATGTATTTTTCTCTGCCCGTTCAAGGTCCATATAAGCTTTGTTTGTATCAGATTGCTACTTAATATGTATGCCAAAGATGTTTCATCATTTTGTGGTGATAATATTTTGGTAGCCCCTGCACCTCCTGACTCTTGGGATTATATCTTTTATATCTCTCATTATATAGTCTTTAGTATGGTAATCATTTGTCTCGAATCTACTTGGACAATTGGATATGGTGGAGGATTTAGTTATTGAGATTTTGACGACATTCATGGACATTTGGTCCGAGAAAACAAAATTCAGACAGGTACATAAAGTCAATGGAGAATGTTACGTTTTACACATTTGGGACATTGTGTACGTCCCTTTAGCTACCCCGTCTGGACAGCTTGCCAGATTTAATTGCTGTACGTTTAATTGTTGGAGTCACTATCTGGGCATCAATTCTAGGATCTGAGGATGTTTTTATGCTATTTGTGTTGTATGCATGATTAAATGGTGGGTGGGTTTACTGGTGCAGAATCTATGTAATCCCTCAAAGTAAGGAAATTTATTTCTTCAGCCACCTTTGATGTATTCGGGCAGCATCACATTTTCTTTAGCCTGGTGGGTACATCTGAGAGTGTGCACGTTTGATTCAAGGTGAGTCAATTAGCCATGGTCCTTTCCTTCTTCTCCATATTCTTCCTTTTTTGGGATTTGTATTTCTTATTGCTTTTTATGTTTCTGGAGGAGCTTAGAGAATTATTTGCAGATGCATTGCTCGTCTGGCATCAAGCAGGAAAAGACTCTGGATAGTACCTTGGTTGCCTTTGTGATCAGAAAAGCAAAGCATCTGAATTTTTTTTCTATCAAATGAATGACTGTTGTGGAGTCGCTATTCTTCTTGTGTGAATTCCCTTGAGAAATTCTTGGGCCATGGTTTGTCGTATTTCCTCACTGAATATGAGTATCTCATCTTTAAATGGTCAAAAACATAAAACAAAAAGTAAGCTCTCCTAATTATGCATCACCATGTTGTTTTTTGATCTTGGTCATGTTTTTTGCTCTGGATGTTGCCCTCTTCCCGCATAGTTTCTTTTTTTGGCTCTGATGTCTTGTTTGCATTACTAACTAGAACATGTTGCTTTGAAGTTTGTGGTTTCGCTATATGCGCATGTTTGCTTTAGAGGCAAAGGAAATCTCTGGAAAAGATATACTTACGATATAATTTGTATTGTAGTGTTATTGCCCCAGCCGGGACTTTAGAAGTTTGACTTGTTTCTCCTTCATTTTATTAAAAAAAAAAACGAGACTTTCGGCCTTATCTTTTTTCTTCTTTGCAGTCAACAAAGAGTTTTTGCACTTCAAGTATTTGAGTTGCATAAATTGATAAAGGTGAGGGTCGTTATTTGTCCATATGTATTTTATGCTCGTGCTTATGATTGTTGTATTTAAGCATCTGTTGATCATTTTAAATCAGGTCCAGAGACTGATGGCTGAGTCGCCAAACCTTCTGCTGGACGACTCTGCTTATTTGGGCAAACCTTTGAAGTCTTTTGCTGGAAAGAAACTCCCATTGGGTTACACCATTAAAGCAATTCCCCAGCAAAAAGGCGACTCGGAGAAGCAAAGTCACAAGAAGGAAGGCTCAGCCGAAAACACTATTGAGAAAGCATCTCTTTCTTCAGCCAAAAACGGGGTCCCACCTTCAAGCTGCAGACCGATGAACAGCAACTCTCCAGCACTGTCTATCATAAGCAGTGATCATGACGCTAGACCGTGGTCTTTCAATCAACTACAAGGGCACCAATGGTTGATCCCGGTGATGTCTCCTTCTGAAGGACTAGTGTACAAGCCATATCCCGGCCCTCCTGGCCCTGGGTTTGTCGGTCAAGCCTGTGGAGGCTGTGGGCCACCCAAGCCAAATCCAATGATGGCCAACTTTCTAACTCCAGCATATGGAATTCCTGCTCCACCTTATAATCTGTCCACTTTTCCCCCACACGGCTACTTCCCCCCTCCTTATGGCGTCCCAATTATGGCCACATCAGCATTCTCAGGTTCGTCTGTCGAACAAATGAACCCCTCAGCTATGCCGGCCCATTCTTCTCAAGATCATAATTCGTTCACCATGCCAAGCCAAGAGAACGTTGCTGTTCCAGACGGTCTGCGCAGACGAGCTTCTGAGGATATTGAAGTGCAGGCCAGCACGGCGAGTAGCCCGAGTGTGAGACAGCCTGGCAGTGTACCAAGCAGCGCTGTGGAAGGAAGAAATATGCTTCCATTTTTCCCCACTTCTCCGGCTATTAACTCCACCAACTCTAGCCCTAAGCTCCCGGCACCTGAGCGCCCCAGCCGGGTTATCAAAGTTGTGCCTCATAATACCTTATCTGCTTCCGAATCGGCTGCAAGAATCTTTCAGTCCATACAAGAAGAAAGAAAACAGTATGATTCACTTTAAGTTCTTTCTTCTGCTGTTTGGGGATTCAACTTTTCCAGCCATTTTGTCTGTAATCTTTTGTAAGCTGAACTAACTATGATTATTCTTGCAAGTTCTGTAGATAATATATATACATATATATTGGTACAGGACTTCTCTTTTTCCCTTTTCCTTTTTGGGTCTTTTTCTGTTCTGCTTTTCATTAACTTATTCTATGGAGCCAAGTTGAATCAGTCATAAAAGGGCTATTCTGCAGACATTCATTACATTTGAATAAATGCAATTTATGCATTTAATCATGATACAAATGAAGAGTCATGTGGTTTTTTTTTTTTTTCGTGAGAGAGAATATCATAAATAGTCAATAGAATTCAATTATCAAATCAAGAAGATTATTCATATGATAAGTCAATAAAATCTAATTATCAAATTAAATGGAAGTTTAAATTCCACACCCAAATGCACACATAAGGTGCACAAATGAATCTATTCGGGTTCGAATACTAGACATTCCACATGATATGGGAGATTGATGCCATTGGACTACAAGCCACTAGACGAAAATTACTGTAGTTTGATTATTTTGATTGATTTAAGATAATTAATTAGTGGAATAGTCAATTGATTTGGGATTTTACTTAGTTGATTGCTTCAATTTAGGGGTGCAATCGAGCCGAGTTTGGGCAAAATTTTTGAGCTCGAGCTCGGTTTGAATTGACAAATGAATTGTAGGCTCGAACTTGAAATAAAAAGTAGTAATATAATATATTTTTATTAATAAAATAAAAAATAATATTTAATTATATACTGGCTCCGAGCCTCTAGCCTAGATATATACGGCTCGAGATTGGTTCAAATTACAGATCGAGCTCAATTCATGAGGCTCGTGAGCCGACTTGACTCATTTACACCCCTACTTCAATTGTTGTAACAATGCTTTCTATTTTCAATTGCAAAAATCCACCTAACAAATTACAAATTACTATGTTGATTATAATAATCTACCAAACAAATTACTAAAATCAAGAAAAAAATCATTCACTCCCCCTTAATATGGTGCAAATAATCCGGAACATGATTATTTGATTACAATAAATTTTGGTAGGTCTTCTCATAGTTATTGGCTTAAATTAAATCATTAATTAATTGATCTAGATTTAAATTATTCTATTTGTCCTCAATAAGATCAATTCCTAATTGTAGCATAGGTCATGCTAAGAATTCTACAACCTCGTAACTTTATGGTAATGTTTGGATATGAATTATGTGTTTTGAGATAATGAGTTTTGAGAGTGGGGTTGGATAATGTGATGTATGTTTGATTATGTTTTGAGAGGAGATAATTTCTACTGTAGCAGTCAAATCAATATTTTTTTGTTGGATTTTTTAGGTGAAAATGGAATTGAATAATATTTTTTTATTGTAACAATAATAAAAATATATAATATATATGTGATGATTGGATATGATTTTTTTAATTGTAAAAATAATAATAACATATTATGATATGTATATGTATGTACATGGAATTTTTGGTAATAAATTAATTGATTTGGATGGGTATTTTGGTATTAATAATGATTGTTTTGGCAAAAAAGTAAACTATATATTTGGTTATATTTTGCCGAAACAAATTTATTTTGGCAAAAATGTAACCAAACACAGCCATTATTTTGCAAATTAAAGATAGAAAATATTAATTAAAAATAAAAATAAAAATGATAATGTAACATTAAAATTAATTATGCGTAACACATAATACAAAAATTTGCAAAAAAGAAAGAAATCTTTGAGACATTCTATTATTGTGGTAAAATAATCGAAAAGTCGATTACTTACTAAAATGATCTAACAAACACATTATCCATCCAAATATTACATAATCTTTCAATAAAGAAAGAGAAAACTTTGACATTCTTATTATAGTCCAGACAATTACAAAATATAATTATTGTGATTAGAATAATTATGATACACTAACATCTTTGCAGACTCTATTGCGTGTGCTAAATTTTTTAAATAATGAAAATATTTATTTAATTTTTATATAAAATTGATATTTTAATAATTTAAATATATTTATTTAATTTTTTACATAAATAAATAAAAATTATGATAAAATGATAACAGTGGATTAGAGTTTTGTGGGGTTGCAGTGGTAGCTATGACATAAATATTATAAAAAATAAAAATAATAAATATCATGGGTACATTATTTACAAATACACCAAAAAATAGTTAGATGCTTTATTAATAGTATAGATAATTAGAATATTTTGATGTAGATTGTATCAGTCTGATACAGAAGTGAAACAAAGAAAGCCCGAAAAGTCGCGTTTAGGGGTGGTTGTATTGCATCAGTAACTGTATAAAATTGGACGAAAATGAACCGGGGGCGATCTCAGCATTCTGTACTTAAACTGAGGCTGGAATCTGGAGAATTTTCCAAATTTCTGACATGGCTTCCCCTCCTAAGACCCACATTCCTCTGCCTCCAGACCCTGGTAATTTTTTCTTTTCTCTTTCTTTTTTCCTTAGTTCAATTTTATATATTTCTCTAATTTTGATTTCGATTTGGTGCTCAGAAGTTAAATTCAATCTGCATTTGCATTAATTTAAAAGAGTTTTTTCGCTTGTTAAAATCAGCGGTTTAATCTAGTTGGTTAAGTGAGTTTCTGGAATTAATTACCGATAATAGATATTTTTGATTTCGTTAGGATTCGTGTTTTTCAAAATTTTGGCATTCTCTTGGATGGATAGAAAGAAAATAATGTTTTAAGGAATTAATTTGGGGATAGCAGTTCATTTGGCGTTTTTTTTTTCCCTTCTTTTTGTAATTACCGCAGTTTTGTAGTTACTGCAGTTTTGTAGCTAGTGAGAGACGGTTTTGTGGAATTTTCTTGGCTAAGTGTTAATAGAAGCATAAATATTTAGTGGCTATGTATGCATATAGATTGGTAAATTATGTTTACATACTAACAAATAGCAAGTTAAAGTTGTTGGATTCTTTGAATTAGGGATTCTCTTAAATAGGTTGTGGAGCTCAAGTCAGTAGACAAATTGAGTTAAGTGATTTAGAGGTGAAATGGTTGTCTCGTTATGTGAAACTTTAGTTATCTGATATGGAGAAATATATGTGTTGGTATAGGAAGGAGGATCAGTTTTGGTTGTATGTGCTTGATCTTTTCATCTACTTCTCTTGTGGCTTTCCGAGCGTATAATTGTGGTTGTTTAGGATCATTTGGGAGAGGCCATTCATCAGCTCTTTTGAGCTCTAAATTTTACTATTAAAAAGATAGAAATGACCGATCAACATATATTCCTGGATGCTTATGCGAACAGAGAGCCAAGGCTTTTCGCAGGTTGGTTCATGCATTATATACATCAATTGCCATGACAGACTTTTTAAAATGCATTAGAGCAGTGGTATAAAAACGTGTGAACTTAAATTCAAATGGTCGCTGGCAAAACTTTATGATAGTTCATTTCTTATTTATGTTTACAACTTCACCATATGATGCTTTTAGTGAAGTCATCTTTAAGAGCAGGAGCTTCCCCAAGCATCCGCCTTTATATATTAACGCTCTCCTCGCTTTATTCATGCAGGTGACAAACCCTTCGAGGATGAAGCATGTTTGTCTACAGTTCCTATCCATGTTGTTACCCATGCATCTCAACTTCCAGCAGAGTTCCTGCAGCCTTCACATGAGAAGCAACTGGTCATAGGCTTTGACTGCGAGGGGGTTGATCTCTGTCGTGAGGGGACTCTTTGTATAATGCAGGTGTGTTTGATTTTTGTTACAGCATAGTGTTTATATTTTGGAACAAGAATAATTTCTAAATTTAAAGCGGCAATTACTCAATTTCAACATTTTGTTATTGCAGATTTCCATTTTCAGTGCTTGAATGTAGATATGCACTTTGACTAGTTATTGTCCCTTTAAACCAAAAAAGGGTATCAGTTTTGAGCATTAGTTTGTTATAAGTTATGGTAATGATGCTCGTTAGCTAAATGAAAAGCATTATATTCATCTAAAAGGAATACTGTTGTTAGAAAAGAAGGTTTTTTCTTTGTGCTCCTTAGCCTGCAAAGTTCATGAATTAAACTGAGGTTTATGTACTTCTGACTGTTGGTACTTTTTGCGCAGCTTGCCTTTCCAGATGCAATATATCTGGTTGATGCCATTGAGGGTGGAGAGACACTTGTGAAAGCCTGTAAGCCTGCACTTGAGTCTAGTTACATCACTAAAGTTATTCACGACTGCAAACGAGATAGTGAGGTCTCTTGCTGATTTTTTCTCCCCTGTTCCACCTTCATGTGTCAGAAATATTCCATAATTTGTGTCTGATGTCTGTTTTTATGTTGCAGGCATTATACTTTCAGTTTGGCATTAAGTTGCATAATGTTGTGGACACCCAGGTTGGTATTTTCTTTTGGTTGCTGATGTCAGAAAAATGACTAATTAAAATCCAACACAGAGTTTCTTCACTTTCGATCTTTTGTCTGTGTAATTGTATCATATGTTAACACGAATGTACATGAAACTCATAGGCCTGGGAAAAAAATTCCCATCTACTATTTGATCCCCCACCTATAATTTTCTAGTACTGCTCCTCTAATACTATGTGCTCAGATAATGTAAATAATCTGATTAGCTTGATGTGTAATCTACTCCTAGAGTGGTGGGCTCATTTTGTGCCAGCAACTTCTAGTGTCTTTTTTTCACTTTAGACTTCTTGATGATTGGGTGGACGCTAGACCTTGATTAGATATGTTGAAGATAAAATTCTCCACCATTTAAATGCAATTAATATGCTGCTTTTTCTCATTTTTATGATGTTCACAAGCAGATTGCTTATTCTTTGATCAAGGAGCAAGAAGGACAGAAAAGAGTGCCAGATGACTACATATCATTTGTTGGCCTGCTTGCTGACCCACGATTTGGTGGTAATTATTTTGTTTTGGCTTCCATTCTTGACTTAGTTTGTGAACTGGAACACTTTGGTTGTAGGTCATGTGTTATGAATTTGCTGTCTGTATTTGCTTGGTGAAAGAGCGTATCATGGTGAAAGGATGTAGGAATAAGGGTCTGTGGCTAGAGCCACAGTTTTATAACAACTGCATTATGAAAAAATCATATATGTACATCTTATGTCCATTAAAGTGAGGTCAACAAGAAGAGTTATGGAAAACTAGTAAGTATAACAAAAGATATTAGCTTACACAAAATTAAAAGAAAAATCTCTCAGTGAATTGCTCCTTTCAATTCCTTTTTCTATTAAGGCTCTATCTCAGTGCTCTGGTATTGCAAGGCTTCTGTTTTATTTATTTGGGCAGCCACTAAATATAAACTGCCAATTTGTCATCTTCTGTAGTTGTTGAGACATCAGTATGCATGCTTGACTTACAAGTTGGAAAGAAGTCTTTTTATTAGGTTATTTAATGTGACCATAAACTTTATTTATCTTAATATGAAAGAATCAAGATACTGGAAAGTATTAGAAGAAAAAAGTAGATTATTGTATGGCCGATATGCTAGCTGACAGGCTCTCGATTTGTCTGATCTAGACACTGGAAAAGATAGATTCATCCCGAGCTGTTTAAGGGTGTATTCTTTTGCTGAAATTATAATAAGCTTCGACTTGGTTATAAATGTATTTAGAGATAATCCTGGATAGCTCTATGTATTAGGGTATGCTGTATTTTGGCTTTTCTTAACTTGGTTTTACCCTTAATATTTGTATTGTTTTTTACCCTTACTAATTGGTGTTCATGCTCTTTTGTAAGAGAAGGCCTTTTACTTAGGTGTTTCTTTAAGTCAAAAGCTTCCATATGCTTGTGTTTTCATTTGAAGGATTTGTTACAGGCATATCATATGTTGAGAAGGAAGAAGTCCGAATTCTCTTGAGGCAGGTTCGTTTTGATTCCTTCTTATGTCTTCTGGAAGTGGTTGTGCTTTTACGTTCATTTCCATTGCCCATGTGGTAATTCTGCAAGATTTTATATGTGAATTCTAAGCCCCTTATGTAAGGAAATGTCTGTATGCTTTAGTCCATAACCATAGTGAGAATGGCTTAAAAAGTTAATGATTTGTGAATGAATTAATTTAATTCTGTTGGTTTTACTCACTTTTACACTTAAATATCTGCAAAAAACTGTTGTTCCCTTCGCAATACTTAATAAATTGGCTTTTTATTTTTGCTTGGCATAGTCCTGATAATTTCCTTTTGTTCTCAGGATCCCAAATTCTGGACATATAGGCCATTATCTGAACTAATGGTCCGTGCAGCTGCAGATGATGTTCGCTTTCTTCTGTTTATCTATCATAAGATGGTGGAGAAGTTAAATGAGAGATCCTTCTGGTATCTTGCAGTTCGTGGTGCACTTTATTGTCGTTGTTTCTGCATCTATGATGGTAATTATGCAGATTGGCCAGCTCTACCTCCAGTTCCAGGTATTCATTCTCTTCTACCACTCTAATTTTTTCTTTTGTTTATATTTCAAGTGTTAAATAGATATGTGCATAAAGCATGCACTCGTACAAGTACATGTTATTAATTGTATCATGTAACCATGAGGTTTTAAAAAAATAAATAAATATGTTAACAACTTTGGAAGTTGAGCACGCATCAGATCAGAACTAAGTGAAGGCCATCCTTTGCTTGAAGAACATTAGATCAATATTACAATGACAAAAAGGGACAACTAAACCACATCACATTACACGATATTTACCCTGTGATAGATTGATCCTAGTATTAACTGTTATTAAATGGATAAGGTTAGGTGAGGTCAGAAGTAGACATATTGGAATACTTAATTTGGTGGGTCTACTAAGTGATTCTATAGATTAGAAGCGAAGACTATTATTATCTGTCATGAAGATGGCGTGTCACAATGTATTGCTGGTTGTTTGATGTGTTGGTGCAAATGATAATCTCAATTCATTGCTGCAGGCAACTGACCTGTCCTAAAAATATGAATCTATTGACTATAAAAATTTATATGTTGTGGCAAAGTTAGGTTAAGTACCGAGTGGAAAGCGAACCTGTGTGTGGCAGGTGAGTTTTGGTCAAATTTTCTGGAAAGGAAATTTGCAACTAAGTAGCTCTATGTTACAGAATTTCTTGTGCTGCATATGTCATCTGGTGCTACACCTGTATGCTGATTTATAGTTGTTTCATCACTGTAGACAATCTGATTGCTGAGAATAATGCTCCAGAAGAAGAAATCCTGTCTGTTCTTGATGTTCCTTGTGGAAAAATGGGATGTGTTATAGGAAAACGAGGAGCTAATATCTTGTCAGTAAAACAATCATGCAGGTATGCCGCTTGTCCATGATACACTATTCATCTTTTGACTACGGATGCTTTGTGATCACAATCCCACATAAATAATGGGTCGCCTTTAGTTTTGACTGCAAGAGGCCCATATATGCTGCATTATTGGTGAAAACTGAAACATCATGTGGGGAAATCTACAATTTATCCTATATAGATATATGCTCCTTTTTTTCCTTCTGCTTGAACTTGGGAGCTTCCATCCCGTCCTTATCCATGATGAATACATTTGCAGCGCTGAAATATTTTTTGGAGGAGATAAGGGTCCCCCAGACAAGGTTAGTCTTTCAACCATCAAGTCTGTGAGTGCTATCTGGCCTATTAGCCTAGACCTTTTCTTGTCCTTCGCAAAGTGATGCGGTAATAAACTCAATCTTTGAACTGGAAGAATGGATAATCTGGGCAGTAAGCTTCCAATCTGTGAGCAGTCTGAGACCCATATGCCATAATTCTTTTTTATTATTATTTAAAAAAAAAACACACTCACACATTCAATCTTGAAGTAAATTGCATCAATATGCTACTTAATGTTTTGCCCACTTCATGGTTTCACTGCAATGCTTGAAACTGTTGTTAGTTCATTTGAGTGTTAGTACTTTTTTCTTTCGACTGGTAGTAGCTTTTCTGTTAAAAATCTTACATGACCAATTCTGCGGCTGTGTTGCAGGTCTTCATAATTGGCCCAGTTAAGCAGGTGAGGAAAGCAGAAGCCATGCTAAGGGGGAGAATGCTGCAAATGTACTAGAACAAATATCATTGTGTAAATTTGGGGAAAAGCCGATCAGGTTCCATCTTTGATGTATACTGAAGGGGCTGTATGGAATAGAAGACCAGTTGTGATATTAATCTGGGATTGTAACTAACTAATAAAAACTCATTTGCATATTATTCACATATATGGTTTAAGGTACCTGCAGTAATATGCCTTTACCCCACCTTAATATCTTTCATTTCAAGCCTATCAGTATTATTGTGCTAAAAGATGATCATATGCATATATTTCTTCTTATAACATGTCAATAGATGCATCTTAGTAGCTGCATGATGTATGCACTACACCTCTTGTAATCATAATGAAATTAATTTCTGCTGTAAACCTAATAAATTTGTCTAACGAACTTTTGATGTATGTGTGTAAATAAAAGAAGAAAAAGAAAATTCTAGGACCTTTTGTGTTAGAATATTTCCACAGTTACGGGGAGAGAAGAAAATATGAATGTGCAAAAATTGTACACTTATGTTAAGTAATGAACCTTTAAGTCTTATTCATCCCAAAAGTTAGTTCAAGATGTGAAGATTATTCAAGGTTATATATAGAAACTATTACTTATTTATTTTACCGATATAAGCCATTAACACACCCGTGCACGCTTAAAAATGAACATTTGAAGCATGATATAATATGAAACTGGTGGTCCAACATCGGGAATAGAGATTTGGAGTGTAGCATAATGTGAAATGGATAGTCCAACAATACTGGATAACCTAACATTATAGATGGTTCTGATACCATGTTAAGAAATGAATTTTGAGCCTACCTCACCCCAAAAACTAGCTCAAGATGTGAGCATTGTCTAAGGCAAAATATAGAGACAACTGCTTATTTATTTCACCGATGTGGAACATTAACAACTTATCATTTTTCTCCTTAAAAAATGTGAACAAATTACAGGAAAATCCAAGTCTAAAGATTTTTCTGTAGTAAATAGAGCAACGAACATTAAAAAGATGGTCTTCAAGATTTTTCCTTAATGGAACATACAGCAACAAACATTAAAAAAATTACAGGTATTCAACACAATATGCATCTCTCATGTACAAGCTCCAAAAATCAAATTCTTACTGAAATTTGTGACTGAAAATTGCACAAACAAATATTAGGAGTTAAAGAGAAAATAATTCATTTCTGAAAGGTTCCAAATTGGTATTGTTGGTTGCTTAGGCTCGAGAAGAAATCATCATTTGTTGTTGCTGCAGATGTGAACCCAGATTTACCACCTACAGACCCAACACTCATAGCCCCTGTACCCATGTAAAATGAAGGCAAAGGTCCCTTGAATTTCTCTTCAGATCCATCAGTCAATCCACCAACAATACCAACATCTGCTAAGTTTACCTTCTTAGCTGCCACAAATGATAGAATACAAATAATATCAGCATAAACCACAACTAATCTCCTGAAATTCCCAAGTCAGAATTTTCATTTAATTGGGGCTTTGAATATTAAATATTGGTGATTTAGTATTTTTGTGAGCTTTTGTAGGAGAGAAAATAGAGCAATGTTCCCATGCTACCAGTGCAATACCACTGTCATTTGATTCTTTTGAGCAGGATTTCCCTATTTTGACATTAGAAAAGTCACTAATGCCTTGAGTAGCATCAGTTGGACTAGACTTTGATACTTGTGCATACACACGAGCAAACTCAGACACTTGGAAATTGTTTGTTTTAATAGGAAAGGGAAAGTGAAAGGGTAAGGAAGAGCGGAACTTACTTCTAGAAATGAAATTATAGTATTTTTCCCTCAAGTTGTACGGTATGACCTGAAGGGAAGTAATCTCTAGTGCATCCCCTTGTCCGGTAATGTGAGATTTACTTGCAAAGGGAAGACTACTTTTGTGTTTTACCAATTCACCATTTTCTTTTTCAATGGGAATTTGTATTCTTTATGGAACTTCCACTTTTCTGCTCAACTTTAGACTGAACAAAATTGTATTTGGGGTTTCTAATACATCCAATTTTTATTTCCCTCCAATTATATTCTCTGACCAAAGAGTTACGAGTCCACTTGTCCTTTACTTTTATATCTTCAATTTCACTTCAACCAAGATAGCTATTTTCCAAAGGTGGAAAAAGGGGAGAGAAGGAAAAAAGCAGGGCACTTTAAAGATATGCATAAAAAATGCTGTGGGCTTTCAGGAGTTGGTACTGATTAGTACTAGAACTACGACTAATATCATTTTCAAGAAATGCGAAGTACCTAGTTTGATTCATGAAATTGAGGCCCGAGACAGTCCTAGACAAACCCACACAGGAGGTTGGAACCTAGGGTGGTCTAGCTCCAATATATTTTTTATTCTAGATTTTACTGGCAGAATATAGACAATATAGCTTATTATATGATTGACTGTTAAGCATATCATCTAAATAAGCTGCGGAACAATGAGCAGGAGCTTCTTGTTCATCTTATACAATGCTTGGTGTTGGTGAGAAATACTTACGTGCAGTTATATTTAGGTCAATTAATCCACGGCTCAAAGAATCTGCCCATATTCCGGATTTGACTTGAAATGTGTTGCTCTTGGGTGAGGGCTTGGTTTCAGTTGAAGATCCATTCATGTTCCCATGGCTTCCGTCATTTGAGGAATTTTGGTTAGAGACTGTTGGTAAAGAATCTGTATGAGAAGTAAAGGCACCAAAAGAGTCAGACCCATCAAAATTGTTCAGTGGAACATCAGCGAATGGATCAACAAAGTTCATAGTGGCATCAGATTTGGAAACTTCGTTATCAAGCTGGGAAGCTGGACTGGGTGCAGCAAAAAAGTCTACTGGCTTGTCAGGCTGGGAAGCCGGACTAGGTGCAGCAAAAAAGTCAACTGGTTTGTTGTCAAGCTGGGAAGCCGGACTAGGTGCAGCGAAGAAATCCACTGTTGTGGAAACAGCAGGAGAAGGGGCAGGCTGAGAAGCAAATAGATCAACATTGGTCTGCAGAAAGGCCCAGAACATAGTAAATTAGTGCAGTCACATATCTAAGTATTTTCCAGAATTAAAACATGTAAAAAAAATTTATTCAACTTCACAAAATATATTGCAAAAGAATATCCTTCCGATCCCCAAACCAGAAACAAAAACAGAGGGGGGAAGCAACTCCCCAAGTAAGAAAAGGATGAGAAGTAAGAGATTTGCATCGCTGTTGATATGCACCATAAATATGACGAGAAGTGCCCGACAGAGAATTGAATCCTTCATCACCCAATAGACCCAGTAACAATAACATGTACCAATTGACGATCAATAAATCCCTGTGCAAGGTTTGAAGCCACTAAATCCCTTTCCTCGGCCAAAGCCAAATGCTACTGGGGTTGTGAACAGCTCCCACTTTTAACTTTGAATCTGATAACTGAATGCATGCCTAATTCAAAGAAATTTTCATTGTACATAATGTTCCCAAATCCACAAAACGATAGCAAACTCTAATTACTTAGAAATGCTCATTTCACTTTTAACCAAAATATGATGCTTTTTTTATTCTTATGAAGTCATGACCTAATTACAACTACAAAAAGAAAAAGAACAAAAATGAGATATGCACAAGACATTAACCATGAGACCTGAGATAGTATAATTATTAATTAACAAATAATTTTCTCAAATCTGATATCCTCAATGAAAGATCAATTAGAGACTCAGAAACAGTAAGCCAATCAAAAAAGAGACAGCAGACTCCCTTACGACTTGAATTCACAATACCCACTCCCAATCTCAATCCCCATCACAATGGACATGGGTGCATGCACGCACGTGCACACACACACACACACACACACACACACACATATATATATATATAGAGAGAGAGAGAGAGGGAGAGAATCGGGTCAATTACTGAGAGAAGGTATATGATCATCATGGCTGACTAAGAGGTACTATGAAGGTGCCTTACTCTTTTTGACATGCTTGTGGAAGCCTTACCTGAGGCTCAGGACCCATCACAAATGGACATGGGTGCATGCACACACGCGCACATAGAGAGAGAGAGAGAGAGAGAGAGAGAGAGAGAAGAGAGAATCGGGTCAATTACTGAGAGAAGGTATATGATCATTATGGCCGACTAAGAGGTACTATGAAGGTGCCTTACTCTTTTTGACATGCTTGTGGAAGCCTTACCTGAGGCTCAGGATTTTTCCCTCCTGCTGGTGGGGGTGTTGCTGATACAAAAGCAGCATCTGCAAATATATCAACCTCTGAAGAATCATTGTCTAAGGAAGTAGACTCATCGGTTGGAACAGATACTGGTGCATCCAAGAGATCACCAACAAAATCTTCGCCAAAAAGATCCACTTGATGGCTTCCAGAAGAAGGTTCTGCAAAACAATTTGCAAATGATAGTTTCAACCCATCTATCAGAAATATGGTGTCTCTTTCTCCGGTTGATAAGTCTCTTAGGCAACAGAATAGGGAGAAAGAGTCTACAAGCAAAAACTTGTCATTTAAACAGAATTTTCGACAATCCTCATGTGGAAACCAACCATTGAGGAGGATATCTTGAGGGGTTAAAAGTTCAGAACTGTAGAGTTCAATGTGCCAAAGTGTGAGCTACCTAAACTATTACATCCATTATTCATGCCACAGCCTACTTATATTAGGTTTTGCTCACCAAGTTCAACACTGGAATTTGAAGGGGTGGGGGTTGGTGGGGGGGGGGGGGGGGGGGGGGGGAGATGGGGGTGCATCTGCAAGTAGCATGAATGCAAGTTCTGCATCCCTGAACAGCTATTTCACCCAGATTTCATTGTCCTTAAATTCTCAAGTATTTTCTTCTCTTATCCCAGGTTCATGGGAATATGGACCAGAAGCATTGTTTCCACATATATTGATCCACCTTCATCAGTAAAGCAGCCTCCAGATGCCAAGGAGTCTTTCTATAACAGCTTTTTTATTTTCAGTTTCATAGACAATAGAAAAGTGGCCAAGTGAGGTGCTGTGCAGCTGTCCCTTTCCACTTTTCTGTTAGCAAAATAAAAAGTCCAGACTTTGCAGCATAAACAAAAATTGGCCTCTCAGCACTATTACTTACTGGCACTTGACGTCCCTCGTGGATCAAAATCATCAAAATCTTCATCATATTTGTCTGATGGTGCATTTTGTGCGGTAACTGAAGTATAGTTATCTGGCATGCTAGTTCTTTTTGATGTTTTTGATGAACCAGTGGCAAGAGTTTCTTGACCCGTGCTGCAAAACATTCTTGGAATTTAGAGAGAATAAAGCAAAAGCATTATCAAACAAAATAAACAGTGGCTAAATCCTAAAGTCAATAACATCTTATGATCTCAAAGTTTCAAACTCAGTAACACCTCTTTTATGGAGCTTATGCAAAAATCTCATCCTAGATAAATCAATTTTAGATCCTTTAGTTCCACAGAATCAAAAATACATCACTGGTGTGCCATTCCACTTATGCAAGGCCCCAGAACCATGATGTTCAAGTTATTGAAAAGGCTCACACTCCCAGAAAAACACTTGTAAAACTCTTTTAGCATAATGCATAAAATCACTTCAAATGTGCAAAAGGGGCCTAAAATGCATTCACAAAGAGAAAGGGGAAAACTTCTTTCAGTTAACATTCCAATGATATTCATGTAAAAGAATGACAAAGAATGCAAATGAAAACAACTCATGTTAACCAGGTTAACAGAATATAAGTGTGAAAGATAAAATGTTATTCTCCAAGTCATGCACCAACAAACATGAAGGTAGCTGGTTGAATCATTTGTAGGTCGGCAAACAAAATCATAACATTGTTATGATGTTAAAATTCATAAAGAAAATAAAGTAAGATTATGAGCTACACTGCATAGCAATGATGCAGCAACACGGACCTGCCATAGCAAGAAGACTCTTTCTTTGACTTAGTAGTCTTCTCATATTTATCTTCACCATATTGATCTTTGTCCTTATAACTATCCTTGAAGGTTTCGCTGTCTCCTGTATTACCAAAGCCTCCATCACCATTCTTAAATCTACCACTACTGAATGAGGCTGCACCTGACTTGTATGTTATTCCAGATGATGAAAGTCCAACATACCTAACAAGCAACAGCAAAGCTTATAAACCATTAGTAAACAACAGAGTGAAGAAACTCAGGAACAATAAAACAAAACATTACGCCTCAAAGCCTGAGCTTACTTTTCACGATTGGAAGCAGCTTTATTCCTTACTTCTTGTATTTTCTCTTTGTTGTTCAGCAGAGCCACAATGGTTTCTGCCTTTTTTCTGACATTGATTCCCACATCCTTCCCACTTGGCTCAACATACTCAAAACTTGCCAGAGACTTAGAGAATTGTAAAATGAAGGAGGAAGAAATTAGTAAGAGTCAAAGACACGCATTTTGGCATATTCACAAGCTATATAAATGGGAGTTAATCAGGAATAAAGATACATACAGATATCTGAAAAGTATGTTCTATTATGTCGTCAACAGCACGTTCTGATCCATGTGCCACCAGATACTCTATAACAGTCAATGACTAGCACAGAAAAATATTAGAAATTTCTTCAAGATGATGTCAACGGTCAATAAATAGGAAATAAAATGATGACAGTAGAAATAAAAGAAAAACAAAAAAACTCAGATCTTTGTTCGTTGACTCATTCAGCCACTGGAAATATGTGGTACAATTGCTGTACAAAGTTACAGTTGCTACCTTGTAGACAAAACGCCAATTCTTGCCAGTTTCAGTCAATCTTGTCCAGAGAACATTCATAATCAACTGACACTCAGTACTGCATAATATTTCAACAAATCGGAAGTGGAACAGGAAATTGAACCAGCTTAAATTAAGAAAATTTATAGCAAAGTGGAAGATACTGAATTCAGACAAAAGTTGTGAAATGAAAAGTATAGAAAGTACAATTTCTTTGTGGCCTGTGCTATCTCTGCCAATGCCGTACCATGAGGACCCCAAGGTTCATCATCCGTTGCATCCAAAACCTAACTTAAATGAAAAAGTCAAAAACTATCCATATAAATTCCTGATTTTCTGGAAATAAGGAGCACATTGATCCTAAAGTCTGCATAGTTTGGAATAATTCAATTCAACAAGACATTTTGCCAATTGAAATTTAAATTCCTGCAGAAAAATCAAAATTGGATGGTGAATCACAATGTTTCAGGTTAGCATGAAGTTATTTTACTTGCATGAATGAACCAAATATGCAGGTAAAAGTTTTCAAAGGCATATTCAACAACTCAATATCAGTTCATACTGTCCCAAACCATGAGCGAGCAAACAATGTAATCTCTTTATCTTCTCTCTATTGTGTTTCCCCCAGGCCCCTTACAAATATCCAAAGTCCACAATGTGCATCAAGGAAACTTACAATGAAAATGACAATGGCAAAAAAAAATCCTATGCTTCTCAGGTTTCAGCATTTTATCACGTTCACATAAGAAAACCATTTCCATTTAATCTGATAGTAAAATAACAATTCTACATCGACAACATAAACTTTATGGTGTCAATTCTGCAAATGCCATGTTTTCTCCCATCTTCTGGCAGATTAAAAATATTAAAATGTAAAATTCTAATAAACTCACAACAGTAAACAATCAAAGTAAGCAGCTAAATTCACCAATTTATTCAAAACTAGAAACGCGTAAACCATAGTTAACCGATAAAATTGAGCCAGGAAAACGACACATTCACATTATTGCTATTACCTTTTGTTCGATCTCCGGAACCTTCAACACCTTCAAATTCACCTCCCTCTTTCTGCATTAACATTTAGAAAATTTTAAGCGAGTAAAATTTACAATGTAAGATGAACAATGAATTGAATCAGAAAACCGAGCATGAAATACATACATTTCACGGACAGTTTGATCGAAGACCTTCATGAAATCCATTGCTGGATCTGCTAGGAAGATAGAAATTAACAGATCAAAATGTTGAGATAGATCCGTATATCAATTTAGATCAGCTCAAATGAATCTCAATGTGCGAATGGCGGAGCACCTTTTCAGTAAATATGCAATGAGAGAGTTGGATGTGTGTGGGAGGGTGGGGTCCGACTGTAAAACCAATCAGGCCTTTTGAGCTTGGATTCGCATGGTTAAACGCACTGTTTAAATTAATACAAATTTTTAATATTTAGGGAATATTTGGTTATTTTTTGGGGCACTTATTAAAAAGTATCAAAACTACTTTTCAAATTCATATTCAGTCCCTACTTGAATTTTTATAAAATGAACTTCCTAGTTTTGTTAAAATTTTAAAGATCACTCCCTACCCACTTGATTTGGCAAAAATACCCTTAAGTACAATATTTTTCACTCATTTTCTTCACTTCTTTTCTGTCCACAGAACCAAACACCATTTATCTCCATTCCCAAACACTAAACCCTACCTTCATATTTCATTATCGAAAATAAAAAAAAAAAGAGTTGAAGAAGCAAATTGAGCTTAACGGCGCGAACGAGGAGCCCGATGGCGCTACATTTTACAAGCAATTGTAGTACAAAATATTTAACCTTTTAGTACATATT
Source organism: Jacaranda mimosifolia (assembly GCA_018894105.1). NCBI lineage: Eukaryota > Viridiplantae > Streptophyta > Magnoliopsida > Lamiales > Bignoniaceae > Jacaranda > Jacaranda mimosifolia. Next base: position 1,808,312 of record CM032127.1, read on the forward strand.
ATCTGAAAGTAGGAGTACATAATATGTTTATGTAAAGTACATTTTACAAGGAATTGTAGCACAAAATATTCAAGTTTTATACTTCAACCTAAAATTGTACTTCATTTTACCTAAAATTGTACTCTATTATTTAAGTTTTACACTTCAAGTGTTCTACTAATTGATTATCCAAAATTGTACTGCAATTGCTAGCGTCTTATACTACAAGTGTTCTAGAATTGTACTTCTTTTTATATAAAATTATACTTTATTTATCTGAAATTGTACTTTATTTTATACTTCATTTTACATAAAATTGTACTCTATTATTAAATTTCTATACTTCAAGAGTTTTATTTATTAATTATCTAAAACTGTACTACAATTACTAGGGTTTTATTCTTCAAATGTTCTAAAATTGTACTTCATTACCTAAAACTGTACTTTGTTTTACATAAAATTATACTATATTATTTAAGTTTTATACTTTAAGGGTTCTACTAATTGATTATCCAAAATTGTACTGCAATTGCTGGCGTTTTATACTTGAAGTGTTTTGGAATTGTACTTCATTTTTTTATAAAATTGTACTTCGTTTATCTGACATTGCACTTCATTTTATACTTCATTTTACCTAAAATTGTACTCTATTATTGAAGTTCTATACTTTAAGTGTTCTATTTGTTGATTTAGCATGAAAATGTAACAGGTGCATGCTGTTTGAGACATCAGTGCTTTTGTACTTCAATAAGGGAGATTTATACTTGATTTCTGGACATGTGTACTTTATTGCGGTAATTATGTATTAGATTTAGAGTGAAAAGGTAGCATGTGCATATTGTCCGAGAACATGAACAAATGTGTGAGATATTACTTCAATAAGGGAGATTTTATACAAAGTGTATTTCAATATAACACCATATATACTTCGTTTGTTCTATATTTGTACTTTATTTATACTGAAAATATACTATCAAAGCATTAACAAGTGCGTGAGATATTACTTCAATATGGGAGATTTCAAGACAAACGATAGTTTCAAAATATTGTATTTGGCCCTCACTACAATTATTAGAGACTAATTATTTAATTGCATAAAGTGTACTTCAACATAACACCATATATATTTCGTTTGTTCTGTATTTATACTTCATTTATACTGGAAATATACTATCAAAGCATGAACAAATGCATGAGATATTATTTCAATAAGGGAGATTTATACTTGATTTCAAGATATATGTACTTCATTGCGGCAATTATGTACTTGATTTCTTGTTTTTTGTACTAATAGTGATGAACTTGAGTTTTGTTCCATGATTTGCCTTTATTTCTTGGTAATTAACAACCAAAATTCTAAAAATGTGTGTAATATTTAGTATAGAATGAATAAAATAATGTTAAAGTATTAAAGTGATAACCACTAGTGTTCAACGAATCAGAGTTATCATTTGTAGTATCCGAAGTATACTTATGCATTGAAAGTTGTAAACACATGAGCATTTGACAATCATATCCATCTTATCAACAGTACAAATATGTACTTCACCTGGTTCGATAGTCTCAAAATATTATACTTGACCCTCACTACAATTATTAGAGACTAATTATTCAATTGCATAAAGTGTACTTCAACATAACACCATATATACTTTGTTTGTTCTGTATTTGTACTTCATTTCCCGCATATTGTAATGAACTTCGCTACAATGTTTCACTTTAATTGAAGTATACTTCAACATAACACCATATATGCTTCGTTTGTTCTGTATTTGTATTTCATTTTTCGCATATTATACTAAACCTCGCTACAATGTTTCATTTTAATTGAAGAATACTTCAACATAACACCATATATACTTTGTTTGTTCTGTGTTTGTACTTGATTTTCCGCATATTGTACCGAACCTTGCTACAATATTTTACTTTAATTGAATAGTACTTTAACATAACGCCATATCCATGTATATATAAAAGGAGTCTTCTTCAATGCATCAAAATATTTTGACCCCATCTTGGATTTCACATGCTCCAATAATTAGCCTGAAAATATTAGGGGAGCAACGAGAGCATACCTCATTATGTCTTGCCATTGTTGCAATCAAATAAAGAAAAATTAGTATATAAATAGATTATGTACTACCACTTTCAGATAATGTGTACTGAAAGGTTGAATGTTTTGTACTACAGTTGCTTCTAAAATGTATTTCAGATACTCATATTATGTACTGCCACTTTCAGATAATGTGTACTGAAAAGTTTGAATGGTTTGTACTAAAATATATTTCAGATACACATATTATGTACTATCACTTTCAAATAATGCGTACGGAAAACTTGAATATTTCGTAATACAGTTGCTACTAAAATATATTTCAGATACACAGATTATGTACTACCACTTTTAGATGATGTGTACTGAAAACTTGAATATTTTGTACTACAGTTGCTTCTAAAATGTACTTTAGATATATAGATTATGTACTACCACTTTCAAATAATGTGTACTAAAGGTTGAATATTTTGTACTGCAATTGTTTCTAAAATGTACTTCAAATACGCAAATTATATATTATACTTTCAGATAATGTATACTGAAATGTTGAATATTTTGTCTTACAGTTGTTTCTAAAATGTACTGCACATACACAAATTATATACTAGACTTTTAGTTAATGTATACTGCAGGCTTGAATGATTTTGTACTACAAATATTTCTAAAATATACTGCATGTACACAAATTATATACTATAATTTCATTTAATCTGCAGGCTTGAATGTTTTGTACTACAAATGCTTCTAAAATGTACTGTAGTTACACAGATTATATACTACACTTTCAGTTAATGTATACTGCAGGCTTGAATGTTTTTGTACTACAAATGCTTTTAAAATGTACTGCATGTACACATATTATATACTATAATTTCATTTAATCTGCAGGTTTGAATGTTTTATACTACAAATGCTTCTAAAATGTACTGCAGTTACATAGATTATATACTACACTTTTGCCTAATATGTACTGCAAGCTTGATTGTTTATACTACATTTGCTTCTAAAATGTACTGCATTTACACATATTATATACTACACTTTTGCTTAATGTGTTCTGCATGTATTTTTGTTTTTTCTTTTTTTTAGTTACAAGGATATATGAGTCTTTTTAAAAGATATGGGGAGTGATTTCTAAGTTTTGCGAAAAAGTGGAAAGTTTAGTGTGTAAAATTCAAATGGAGATTGATCACTAAAATAAAAGTAGGATTATGAATTTTTTTCTAATTAACCGTTATTTTTGTGTGTGATTTTATTATATGTTTTGGGAGAATGAATTATTAGAAAATGTGAAAATTATTTTTTTGATATGTTTGTTTATGTTTTGAGGATATATTTTTTACTGTAGCAATCAAATTAATGTTTTTTGTTAGTTTTTTTGGGTGAAAATTGAATTGAATGATTTTTTTAATGTTAGAATAATAATATATATATAATGTACATATATATTGTAAAATGTGTATTTTGGAGGAAAAAATAAGGATATCTTTTGTTATGTTTTCCCAAAACAATGTTGTTTTGAAAAATCATAACTAAACACTCCCTTATTATTTTTAATTAATCGAATTGAATGAAGAATAATATAAAAAATAGTTCTAGTTTTTAATAATTCTAATTTAAATGATACTTTGTCAATTCAAAGGTTAAATTGGAAATAAAACAGATATCAGGACGAAAATGCAAATTAACCCAAAATCTAATCCAATTCCAAAATATTTTTTTAGGGCTTGTTTGCTTAATAAGATTGTGTAGGATTGATGTATAATTCAATGTAATTAATTGTTTGGTTGTCATAACTAAAGCTTAGGATTTAAAAAAAAAAAAATTCTGTATTTTATCCTAAAGTATTGGGATTATGTATCCCACTCTTTCAGAGTGATTAATAATCTTAGATAATGTATCAAATGAAAAAATTATCCATATTTATAAATTAAATGTAGACTTAATTGACCCACACACACACACATATATATATATATGTATGTATGTGGATCGCTAAAACTTGATTTATAGAACTAAGTTTTTAAGAAAATACTAAATTATTTGTGCAATTAAATTTATTTTTATAAGATTCTTTTATACATATTTATCGAAAAAATAAAAAAATTGTATATGAAAATTATTTCTTCCATGATAATAAGATTTCATAACTAAACTTTTTTTCTTTTTTGTAAATTGAAAAATGAATAATATTTTTCAAGTATAAATTTATGCTTAAGATGAGTTTATTTTGTAAAATTATAAATTAATATCCATAAACATATTAAATATAAAATAGTTTAATTTGCAAAATAAGTCAATGGTTTTATAAAATTTGAAAGGAAATTATTATTTTTAAATAAAAATTAACTCCTTTATACGTAATAATAAATTATAAATTATTTGACAAAAAAAAGTTTAAAAATAAGAATTTACTTCAATACAATACTATGTACATCTAAACCTTTTCGATGAAGATAATTCAATTATTAAAATAAGATTGAGGATCAAATTGATACTTTTCACTTATCATAAGTTATAATTCTAAGTATTCAAATAATTAAGTGTATTAAATTATAATATCCAAATTAATAACAAAGTAAGCAAATAAAGTATTGATATATTTTTTAAAATAATGAATCATACACTTATCAATCACGTTTAATTCTATTATGGCAAGCAAACGAGCTAGAGAGAGAGAGAGAGAGATGAGATGTAAATTAACCATTAAGAACATTAATGTAAACCCATAACGAATTAGTGGTGGGCATTAAGGATGATATGTCAACCACAATTCAAGTATGTAAAATTGTATACTGGCAAAATAACAAAATTCGTCCTATAACTTTATCCCATTTGGTTTTTCGTCATATAACTTACATAATATCAATTCTAGTCCTATAAGTATTAAAAAAATTATCATTTTTCTTTCTTTTTTGGCCGGAACTGGCGGAAGTCGCCGGAAAAGCTGACGTGGCTCGCCGGGCGCGTGCCCATTTGGAAATTTTGCCTTGTTTGCAGCTGACGTGGCTTGATTAATTCAAAAAAAATAACAAAAATGCCAAATAGATAATATATATATTGATATATTTATATATACACATATATCTAAATATACACATTTATCTAAATATATGTATTTATATATACATACATATACATATATGCCCCCCCATGCCCCCTCCCCTCCCCACCCCAATGCCCACACCCCCCACCCCATCGGGATGCCATGGCTATGAGCCAAGTGGCTAGCGACCGCTTGAATGGGCAAGCTCGCTGGCCGCCTGGATCTAGCCATGGCCGCCTAGGCCCTAGCTAGCTGGGCAGCCATGGCCAGAGGCGGGGGGGGGGGGGGGTGTTTACCACTATTTTGCCCCTTTCTTTTTTTTTTTCAATTTTCATTTTAATTTATTTTTTTTTAATTTAAATTATTTTAACCATGTATTTTTAATTTTTATTTAGTAAATAATTATAAATTATATATAAATATATATTTATAATAAATATGTGTATATTTTTAAATTCAAAGTTGTGCCAACTAAGCGAATTAAAAGAATATTGTTAATGTGGTAGATTAAGTTTTTTAATTTTTTTAATTAGTAAATAATTATAAACTATATATAAATATATGTGTATATTTTTAAATTCAAAGTTGTGCCAACTAAGCGAGTTAAAATAATATTGTTAATATGGTAGATTTTTTATTTTTTTTTGCTTTTTAATTAGTAAATAATTATAAATTATATATAAATATATGTGCATATATATATATGTGTATATTTTTAAATTCAAAGTTGTGCCAACTAAGCGAGTTAAAAGAATATTGTTAATATGGTAGATTAATTTTTTTTATTTTTTAATTAGTAAATAATTATAGATTATAAATAAATATATGTGTATATATGTGAATGTTTGTTTTTGTTTTGGGAAAGATATTTTTTACTGTAGAAGTCAAATCAATGTTTTTTATTAGATTTTTGGGTTGAAAATGAAATTGAGTGATTATAATAAAATATATATGATGTATATATATAACATATGTATATATTAAAAAATGAAAAAGTTTTGGGGATAATGAAGGATAGTAAAGGGTATTTTGGGAAAAAAATTGTGTTTTGGAGGAAAAATGACGATATGTAATATATAAATATATATAATAGATGTGTATATATGTGTGTGTATATATAGATTATATAATATATTTGAAATTATAAAAAAAAAAAGACATGTATATTGCCAACTAAATAAGAAAAATACCAAAAATGCCTACTAGGCAGTCCAACATGGCAAAAAGTCCAAGCTGCCACACTCGCCGGCGGGCCATGTCAGCTTTTTTGGCAACTTCCGCCTGTTCCGACGAAAAAAGGATGAAAAATAACAATTTTTTAATATTTATAGGACTAGAATTGATATTATACAAGTTATAGGACGAAAAACCAAATGGGGTAAAATTATAGGACGAATTTTGTAATTTTGCCATTGTATACTACACTTCATGTTTTGGTAAATATTTTCACATATATATATGTATGTATTGATCATGATGACTCAAAAAATCCACCTTCTAACTAATTTTTTCCCATTCATCTTATATTCAAATTAAATTTGACAAAAAAAAAAAAAAGTCAATAAAGGTCTTTCCTTATAAATAAACTATGTTATTCTCTCCCTTCCATGCTCTCTAAAATCCACCATTTTGTTTCGTAACTTTTCACTCTCCATTTTACCCCCACGTCGCCCCCCCCCCCCCCCCAAAATCTATTTGCTTTGTTTTCGGCTTAGTCAATAGTAAATTGCATAAAATTATCAATAATAAGATTTAATTATTGCACGTGAAAAATAAAATACAACCATATAAATTTTCCAATTAACTCCACTTATAGCAATTATTTTAGTTATTTTTTTAATAACTTAATCATGATCACAAACATAAGTAATTGAATGTATTTCATTTTAGCTAAGATGATAGAATGAGTATACGATTAGTTGTTTGAAACACTCACTCACAGAGTCATTTTATTCCCATTGGACATTCATATAATTAGTGATACAATGCACTTTACTTTTAGAAATTATATTAATGAATTAATTAAAAAAAATTGTAACACATTATATATATTTTAGCATAAGCTTAGCATCGGGGATAGGGGTACAAATGAGTTGAGTCGAGTTCGAAACAATTCAAGCTCGAGTTGAACTGAATCGAACTCAAACTCTAATTCGATCCGATATCGAGCCGGCTCGCGAGCTAGTATATAATTTAAATACAATTTTTTATTTCATTAATAAATATATATATATTATTACTTTTTTTTTTTTTTATTTCGAGTTCGAGTTTGAGCTTGCAGTTTTTTACAATTCATTTGTTAATTCGAGCTGAGTTAGGCTCAAAGTTTTGTCGAGCTCTATTTCGAGCTCGAATTTGAGCTTGAAAATTTTGCCCAACTCAACTTGATTCGACTCAATTGCACCTCTAATCTGGGATGAACAAGAAAAAGTGAATGGGGATGCACTGTAAATATCAAAAAGATAAAACAAGATAAATTATATCAGAATAAAGTTTTATTTTCTATCTTTATGTGTATCGATTATCCTCTACTAGATTTTACTTAAATTTTAAGATAGATAGATAAAAGTAGTTAAATGGTAGATATCCAAATCCACTAAAAAATATTTTCCACGAAATTTTTTTGCCCAAACGAGTATTGAGTGCATAATACCAAATTTAAGCTATTTCGGTGGTACAAAATGTAAAAACTATAGTTTAAGGGTGTAAAATGTCAGTGAAGCATATTAGAGGGCCCAAAATGTCAATGAAGTTTGTCGGAGGTGCAAATAGCAAATTATGCACCAATCAGCGACCTATGATTTTTTGTATGAATTCTTCAAACTTATAATATATTTCCCAGAAATTTAATCCGTGGAATCTCCACAGAGAAAATCAGGCCGATTTTCTCATCGGTTGAATCACAGGTTAGTGATAATGTGTGATTAAAGATAGATAAAGGTTTATTCGTCCTCAGTTGAATACGCGATAGTTGTTTGTTGTTAATTTGCTCGAATTTAGAGTAATTCGAATCGTCAATATTCATGGATCAAAGCGACAGATGAATTTACTTTGTTGCAGGGTTTAAGGATTTCAATTTTGTTTTATTTTTCCATAATTGATTATAGTTTTGGAAAATAAATAATCGACAATGTTTACGCGAATTTTCGGAAAGCCCAAGCAAGAGACCAGTGCTCTGGCAACGCTAGACAAGTTAAACGAGGTACGATTTTTTATCTTTGATCTTTTCCTTTAAAGAAAAAATTATTGTTTTTCTGTTGCAATGTGGTTTTGCTTTTTTAAAGCGCGATAATTTGATTTACATGTTGTAAGTTTTTTTGGAATACTTAAACTTTGTTTTTGTGAATGGTGTCGAAGAATCTAGGTGGGTAGCTGCACAGACCTGATTTGTGGCATAATTTTATCATTTGTATGTACTCTGATTTCATCTATTGTTAAACTGAATCCAGAATGCAGTCATTGTGGGATTTTCTTGTTCTTTTTTGTATTAAACTACTAGTTACCATGGAATGCTTTGTGAACTTCACATATGGTTTATACTCTGTGCCTCTGTCGTGAATGAGATACCCCTGATGGTCTTAACTATTATTAATTATAAAAGTTTGTCATAGAAATTTATAAATCTGATATAAATTGTTTTTGGATTCCAACTACTTTATTAGTTTGGTCACTGTGGTGCAGAAAGATTCTGATAAAAGATGACCCAACTAGGAGACCTCTATCACACATATGTTTCGTACTTTCTTATTCCTTGCTGTTATGTCATCCGTAATTTATTGGTCAGCTCATTTCTGGTATAAATCTTTTCTATGACTTGTATTTCGTTGGAATTCAATTATGCTTGCTTTGGTGTGGTATGCAGACTCTTGAAATGCTAGAGAAAAAAGAGAAGGTTCTCTTGAAGAAGGCTGCTGCGGAAGTTGAAAAGGCCAAGGAGTTTACTAGAGCTAAAAATAAAAGGGGTATGATCTAATGATGATAGATTATGAGGAATCATCTCACCTATTGGTTTCACTTTCTAGAGTCTGAGTTAAGAATTAGATCTTTTTGTCCTCCTAACTGTTGCTAATTTGATTTGAAGTCCAGATGTCCATGAACAAGAAACTTAGTTTTTGTGTCGAGGTACATCCATATAGGTAATGTACTAGTTAAGCTAATCTTCTGACCATTGGAATCTATGATGCATGGATACGGACATGGCGACAAGAACACAACATGATATAGATACGAGATATGGCAATCTTTAAAAATTTCAGAATACAACAAGGTTGACCAATATAAACTCTATATACAAAAATATAAATATGCAAATATACATATGTACGTACCAGAAACATTTCTACAAATATAGATACGGGTGTAATGAGAAAGATGTGTATATCAGTTATAATAGTGTTAAACGTTTGTTAATGTAATCTATGGACTATGAATCGCGGAAAAAGAGAACATAATCTTAAGAAGAAAATTTCAGAATGAGAAAAAGCGGATTTAGATAACGTAAAAATTATATCTGGTTGATTTGGAAATTTTTTATTTATTGTTAAATAACTCCTAAAACTTTAAAAAACATAAAGAAAGCATGGCCTCCCCGTCAGTGCATTGTAGATGGGAATCATCAATTGCTGTCTCTTTGTTTCATTATTTTGAACTCCAATAGGAAAGATATGCCTTTTATTTTATTTTTTTGGCTTCACTATGAATAGCTGCAACACAATCTGCATGCGCCCTTTTGCTGTAAAACTTTATAAAGCATACTCTCTTTTCAAATCGAGAAATTTATAAGCTATTCACTTTCTGGAATCAAGAATTTTATAATTGATCTTCCTTCTGCAAGCATCTTATGTGGATTCTCAATGTAATACACGCCTTTGATGCAAAAGAATACAACATGTTTTAGGTGGATCTTACTTTTCTACACTAATGGTTTCATTCTATGTGAGTTCCACTTTATAACTGCATTTCTCTCACACTTGTACTTTATGGTAACTAATATTTTCATATTGTATTGGTTTGACTGGCATAACTTGTACCAATAAAACTTCATGTCTTTTCAAAATGTTCTTTGCAAATCTTCTACAGACATGTTTGCTTTTTGCGTTATCTATTAAACCAGCCTGTGTCGTCTTATTACACCTGACAACTATCATACTCTTGTATTTTTTGTTGCTCTCAGTGTTAACCAACTTGTGAGCTTGAAAAGGCACTGGTTGTGGACAGGTGCATTGTTTCAACTATGGCCAAACTTAATTGTTATTACCGTTGCCAAAAGTCATTCTGAGTCACAATTTGTTTAGAGTTTTCAACTGCTCATATGGAAAACTATGTTTTAACGGCATAGTTTATTGTATGGGTAGGTAATGTACTTAGAAGCAACCTGTCACATTGTCATTTTCCATGATTGTGACAGAGAGAGAGATTTTCAAGCTAACTTGCCATCTCCTTCTCCATGCAAAACAATCATGTTATTGCTTCAGATTATTTCATAATCTTATCCTTGCTGCAGTACTCCCACCCCCTCCAGTCCTTGTCATACAATTTCTTAAATGTTACTTCGTGGTCACTATATTTTGTTTTTACAATATTGTACTTTAGAATATTCTATGTGGTTGTTCTTTTTCTTGTAATTTTCAAGTGAATTACTTGTTCCTGAAATTTGTGAAATTTAAGTACTACCTTCTCAATGAAGTTTATGTGGCGAATTTGTTTACAGCTGCAATACAATGTTTGAAGAGGAAAAGGCTTTATGAACAACAGATTGAGCAGCTTGGAAATTTCCAGTTGCGCATTCATGATCAGGTGCTCTTATAAGTATTCAACCATGTATTTTTCCTGCTGACAGTTTTTGCTGTGCATATCTGCTCTTGTTAAGTTGTGCCTGCACCTTGTTTACAGATGATAATGCTAGAGGGGGCAAAAGCTACAACAGAAACTGTCGATGCTTTGAGAACTGGAGCAGCTGCGATGAAGGCTATGCAGAAGGCAACGTAAGTTGTATAGATCCCAATCAAATATTTTGATTGAGAAGTATGTTAGATTAATTATTACTACAGAAGGTAGAAACTTGTGACCAGTTAACAAACACAACCTCCATCATGCTCGGGACAAAAGAAAAATCAACCCTCCAGTACAGTGAACTCAAACAAAAAAGAGAAGCAATCACCAAAAGAGGGGGAAATATTATAGATTTTGAGTGGAGATGAAGGAAAACTCTGTGGAGAGTAAAGAATATAGCTTGAAACTGTTTCACATCCATATTTATTACTTATCCATGTAATCAATTAGTGTAGACTTTTGGACACTGCACCAAACTGCTGCTCTAATTTTATTTTATTTTTTGGTTGGGGGGGGGGGGGAATGTAAATGTGTTTTCATTCAATATAATATTGCTATTTTCATGTTTGTATAAGAAGAAAAAGTGGTTTGTTACATCAACTATGAAGGAAAACAGATTAATGACTAAACATGCCACCTTGATGCCAATGTCATCTTGAAACACAACCCACCTTGATCTGGTACATCTGAAATTTTGTTTCCTCATACTCTATACGGGCTTTTTGTGATGTAGTAATATTGATGACGTGGACAAAACAATGGATGAGATCAACGAGCAGACTGAAAATATGAAACAAATTCAAGAAGCACTCTCAACACCAATTGGTGCCGCAGCTGATTTTGATGAGGTATGCTGTAGTTTCTGTAGCTTCTTGTTCTCATTTTTTCCTTTGAAGAAAGTATTTCTTAGTCATTTTCCTTTTGCAGGATGAATTGGAGGCAGAACTTGAAGAACTTGAAGGTGCTGAGCTCGAGGAACAGCTTCTGCAACCTGCCACAACAGCTCCCGCTGCTCCTGTTCAAGTGCCTGCAGGAAGGCAACCAGCAAAGAAAGTTGAAGAGGAGGATGATGAGCTCGCCGAACTGCAGAGGGAGATGGCTCTTTAAGGAGGTCACCCTCTGACCTATGTTATTAGTTTCTCAGTTTGGTGCTGATAATTTTGTTCTTTCTGCTACTTGTATTTGATGAGACTCTCATATCTGACTCTGTTAAATATTTGCAACGGCGAAGATTAAGGTTATAGAAAATGGTTAAGGTTGTTCAATTAGAGGGCATAAAATGTTGCAAGATCTAATAGGTCAAAAAGGAGCTCCAATTGGTGAAAATTGTTGGATTTTCATGTTTGTGGTGATTTATGCAGAGTTAAGTGTGAACTTGGCTAAAATATATGAAGATGTTGAGTTAGGTTTTGTTTTATTGCATATTCAATGAATAGGCTACTGCACCGAACATATATATAACACAGACTTTGTTTTTAAGGGTTTTCCAGAGCTCGAGCTCTCAGGCTAGTCCATGCTTCTTCTTGATGTCTGTCTTGTATGGGACATTTAGTTTACAAGTCAATGAGCAATGATTGCCCTGTTCTGAGCACATTACTTTTATATACTAGTATCATCATGAACTTTTCCATGTTAAATGCTGCTGCTGATGTTTGCTAATAACAATTGATGCCTGCAACTATCCCCGTTCTCCTCATTCCATTACACTATATTTGGTCATTCATCATTGAACTTTTTTGATAAAAACACTGTTTTTCTCACTTTGGATATCTTTTCTTTACATTAGCAAAATCCAATCTGCAAACATAGCATTACTATTTTCCCATCCAAACACAACAAAAGTGTAGGTGGAATTTCTCTATGCACAAGGTTAATGGCAGTTATTTTTTATGCCTGCTGTGCAGATATCAGTTTCAAAATCCAAAGAAACTGTAGAAGTATTGGCTGTACTGTACAATGGAGATCATAGGTTGAGCTGCTGCCCCTATTCTCAGACGGAATGTCGTGGATGTGCATTTTCTGGTACAGAGAACTGTATAGATGACATCAAATAATTTTTATTCAACTTACAATTTGGTGGAGAAGAAGTGTGTTATTATCATGAATTATTGTGACTTTGAGAGTATGTGAATGTGTTATGTTTAACTTTTTCCCTATATAGTTTGCATTCTTGGGGAATCAACCAAGCAAATCATATTTTCAAGCATTGAACTGTTGTTTTGTGCTTGCTACCCCTACTTGAAGCCATGAACTGATGTTCATAGAATCAAGTAACAGTGGGAGAACAAAAGAATCTTTTGTTGTTATTTGAAGAATGTTCATTGACTTAAAAGACTTAATTATGCAAAAAGAAAATGGTCTTGAATTGTGCAAGTGCTTGGTTCCAATTCTTTTATTTGTGCTTTTTGATGATTGCATCATACAGGGGAGGAAGCAACTCTTGCAAATAAATTAGTAATTTAGGTTGCAGATGTGTGTGTGTGTGTGAGAGAGAGAGAGAGAGAGTCCTTGGAGAGAATATACCCATGCAACTTCCATGATATTGACCAGGAAGGCATGCATAGACTACAGATGTTGATGTTATGTATTCTTTCAAGTGCGTGTCATAGTACATAAGCAGAAAAGTACACACTAAAATTTACATCCCACAGTTTCAAATTTATCTGGGGGTGAGAAAATGCATTATATATGCGGCATAAGATGAACAAATGCATAATTCTAAATTAAATCCTAATAATTACTTTTTGCCTTAATATTTCCTAGAAAGTAATTTACATCACATGGTCCTGTCTTCCGATTTAACCAAAGTTATAAACTACTATCACATCAAACAAGAACAAGCAAAAAAAACAGCTTTCTTTGACAATTTCCTAGTTCCCTTTGCCTGCATCAATTTGTTTCAATTAGCCCTATGAGAATATATATCTCTGTCCTTTAAAGTTTAGGGTCAGGTTAGTGACTTTGACCAACTCCTTGTGGTTTAGAATCAACATGGAAAATAGAGAACAAATCTGCATTACTGTCAGCTCCAAGAAGGGCTTCCTCTTGAGACCAAATGCTACCAAGAACTTCATATGAATATTCATCCATTGGAATTCCCTTCACTCCATAGCTTTCATCCATCCCTAAAGAAAATGGCCTAAAAGGGCTTGAATCTTGATGGGATGGAGAAAAAGGGCTACTGTTATTAGCACTCAAACAATTGCTTGATCCTTCAAGAATCAATCTTGGGAAAGTAAAATTTATGGGCTCATGAACACTTTTGGGATTGGCATTCACTAGGCCAGCAGTGTTATCATGCGGAAATGCTACTGGAAAGGTTGGAGAGAAAGCCAGTGAATTTGTTGAGGCTTGGAAAGTAGTAATCTTGTCGTCAATGGTGGTGGCCGTGGTGGTGCCGGAGGCGGCAGTCGTGGCTGCAGCCACGTCGGAGGCGGCGGCAGTGGTGTCAGTTCTAATGCTAGTTATAGTAGGAGAATTACAGTTTGCTGCCATGAGCTTCTTTTTCAACTTTGTATTCCAGTAATTTTTCACATCATTGTCTGTTCTTCCTGGCAGATGTGAAGCTATAACAGACCATCTATGGAAAGCAAAAAAGCAGTTAATCATACTTTGTAAGTTTTTGGAGTCATCATGAGATAATATATTTTAAACTTGCCTGCTTCCAATATTAGTGTATAAATTGCATATAATATTTTCTTCCTCTTGAGTAAAAGCTCCATGCTTAATATCTGGTCTAAGGTAATTAAGCCATCTGAGGCGGCAACTCTTTCCACAACGCTGAAGTCCTGAAGCCAAGAATTATAACCAGGTGATCAAATTAAGCTAATCATCATAGTAAAAGTTTTAAGAATACAAACCTGTTAAAATATGAGGTTGTCTGAGATAACCAAAATGAGAGCAAATTTTGAATAGATTTTAGGAAAGAAACTAGCTACAAATCAACCTTCAATATAAGCTTATTACAATGCACTCGATCCACTGTACATCGTTAGATTGAAGGGGGTTCACCATCCACCCCTTGAAAACCACCCACCTCCCTTCAATCTAACGGTATTGGTTGGACTGAATGCATCCAATAATATCAGTAATTTGGAATATGATGAAACTACTGTTAACAAAGTTGTCCAAGTGAGAAACTTGAAACACAGCAGCAATTTAGCACAAGTTATAAAGCAAATTATCCTAGCATTATTTTGCAGCCAACTTGCCAGATTGAAAGCAGCCATATTTCTCTTAAACCCACCAAGCACAACCACCCCACCCCCACCCCCAAAACAGACACAAAGAGAAAGGGGGTTGTATACCAGCCTTTTTAGGCAAAGCAATCCAGTTGCCTCCAGTGCCATGCCTGTGGAGATAATTCTTGAGAGTGGCATCTTCTTCTGGAGACCAAGTCCCCCTTTTCACTTTGCTCTTATCACAACAAGGGCTTCTCCCCATTCCTGCACTCAGAATAACTTCACACACCACACACACAAGAACCTGAGAGGGGAGAAGTGGGACTATGTATTATTGTGTGTGTGTATATATACACAAACAGAAAGACTGAAGTACTAAGTATTTCCAAAAATAAGAACAGAAACAGTCTTTTCCTGTTACCAAAACTTTTGTTCTCTGGTCTTGACTTTAGATGACCTTTTATTGATTAAATTTCCTCAAATTAACTCTGTCTCTGCCTTAATTGATCTGGTTAATTAGATTTAGCCACATATTGTCAACAAGCAAACTTGCGATTGGAGTCTTGCTTCTAGACAGTAATATAATTTTCTTGGTGAAGTTTCACCCCATCTTCCCACCATAGATTGGATTCAAAAAGAAGATGGTACACATGCTTTTAATATTATTGACACTTAGTGCTTGCTTGGCAAGTGAAATTTCTTTGGTAGAATATTCAACTGATCTTTCTCTAAGTTCTGACCAGTCAAATCATGTTTGTGTATGATGTCACAATTATTTAGGGTTAATTCATGCACGTTGACGTTGATTCGCTGTTAGTGTGGATTATTCAATTTAATGTGAGATAGGATCTTGTCGTCGATATGAACAAAACGTTTTATCTGAATTAGAGAAATCAAAAATAATTTACAATAAGTCTAATCCCCTAATAAATGAAGAATGAGGTACATATTTTCTGACCGTGCAGGAAAATATAGCCGTGTATGACAGAACGTATATATTAAGATATTCTTTATGTTATCATACACCTTAAGGTCCTTAAACATTATTGGGCCTAAATCGTTTTCTTTTTAGGTTCTTTCGGGTTTGATTGTGTCATAATTCGGGATTAGATTTATCGTTTGATGAACTGCATTGCTGATATTGACTTAAAAAAAAAACCGACATTCTCGCTTCCACTTCGTCCACCCCGCTCGCTCGGAGGCTTGCTTCCAAGGCAGAAAGCTCCCCTACCGATGTATTTTTATATCCCACAGCTTCGACAGAAGGAAGACTATTATACCCCATTGCATTTTTTTTGGTCAATCATAAACATTAACTATATGGTTTTTATTTGATTTAGTTCTTGCATCAAACACTTTTTGAAAAATATAAATATGTTTGATAACTCAAAAACATCTAGATTTTACTTTATTAGGGGAGTAGAAATCCACACATTTATGTTTCTTTATTTGGCTATCAAAGATTATGATTTGATCTATAAGCATGAGAATGAGATTGCAAAATTTGACTGGGCACATGCATGGCTGAATACTCCCCATTGCTTTATTGGACTGAGACATCATCAGTTGAGTGTTTCAAACATAGGCTTGTGTAGTGTGTGACAATGGAGATATATATGATGCCCAAAACAGACGTTTGCTAGTTGCTACCTAGGCCAATGAGATGTTGATTTTCTCTTTTTCTTTTTCCAAAAATAATGGGTCCACAAATTTTTTTTCTTTTTTCCCTTTTTCTTTTTTGGCCTTTTTTCCTTTAACATTAGTCTTCTTTTATATTGATTTTTAGAGGGATAATTGTATCTAAATTTTGCTATGATAGCCGTTGTTTTGGTGTTTTTATTCACTTTTCGATGACTCCCTTAATTATATGTAAGATTTGTCTCATTGATTAGAAATGAGAAGCATTCTACCCTCTGAAAATATTGGGTTGTAGGTTTCTTTATGTTGTTCGGGATTAAAATATGAAATCTAAAAGGAAATCTAAATTTATAGCAGGGATATCATTTTTGTGCTAATTGATTTGATCTTCAAAAGAGGGTGCAATACTATGAATTTTTATGAGAAAATAAAAAAGTATACAAAAAATATAAAAAAGAATAGAGCATAACATACTATTATTTCAGGTGAAGAAAATATAATTTTTCTTTTCATACTTTTTCCTCACTAAAATCCAAGAACTTAAGATAACCCAAGTCACTATCGATTTTATTTTTTTTAAATTAAAATCGCCGGTGCCGTGGCGGAGGGTTTGGCAAACCCCTACCTATTTATGAAACTCAATAAATGCACGTCCTACCACATGAAAACATTTACTTAATAACATAGTTTGATTTTCATTTTTACCATTTAAATGCTATGTACTAGTTTGAATCACAAATATAATATGAATAAATTTGTCTCCATCAATCCCAAAATAAGGTAGGAAGACTTGAAAAGGTTCTCTCTTTTTAGGGTTAGAATTTTGCCTTCAAAATTTGCTACATGTGTGGTGTGATAGACAACTTTGATTTGGGTTGAAGGCTCTTGAATTTATTACATTTTTGCCTTCTAATTTTAACAATTCATTTATTAGTGATGTCATTTCAATGAGAAAAGTATTATACTAAGATTGACTGGCAAATTTAAATTAATGCTCAAGGAAAAACATGTCCTTTAAGTTCTTTTAGAAAAATGGTTTGGTCGTCGATTTATTTCTATCATTGTCTTAGATTATATTTTATTCTTAAATTTTAATGGGAAAAAAATTATTAAAAAAGTATATCTTTTCAGATTTTTTTTTTTCCTTCTCTTTTTCTTACCAATTTTAAGATTCAAATAACAGTATCATCATATTAAAAGTCAACTAATATATTATTTATGTATAGGGTTTTTTAACTGCCAAATAAGTTGGGGTTTCTCTTTAATAAAAACTATGTCAACATTGTTGGTGATATAGCTTGTTGAATAAAATAAATAAATATATATATATTTTTTTAAGTATTTATTTCAAACATGAGAAAACCAAATAGTAGAATTAAACCATATTAACATTTTTACAGTTGAGTGGTCAATTAGTCGAGTGATATCGCCCTTAAATTTATATGTATGAGATTTAAAGTTCGGACTCTTAATACGTTTTTGTCAGTGTAAGTAATATATACAAATATATATGAGTTATGTTGTTGATGCAATTTGATCTTCTCATTTAAGGGCTCGTTTGCTTGACTTGATAAGAGTCACTAATAAAAAAAAAGTAAGGTAATATTTGGATATTAATTATGTGTTTTGGAAGTGGTGTTGGGGAGTGTAATGTATGTGTGTTTATACTTTGAGAATAGTAAGAAAATTATTTTGGAAAAAAGTTGGTATATTTATTTATATTTTGAGATGAGACAAATTCTACTATAACAATCAAATCATTACATTTTTATTGAATTTTTAGGATGAAAATAAAATTGAATGATTTTTTTATTATTAGAAAAATAATAAAATATGTATGATAGATATAATTTATGTATGTATATATTGAAAAATGGAAAAGTTTTGGAAATAATAAAAGATAGACGATGATATTTTAAAAAATTTGATTTGACATTTTGGAGGAAAATTTTTTGTATGTTTGGTTACATTTTTGAAAAATAAAATTATTTTCCCAAAATGTAACCAAACATAGCCTAAACATTTCCCCAACGGCCGAAGCCCTTAGTTTTGGGCCAAACATAAAAGGCCCAGAATAGTAACCCATGTATTTATCCTCAAAATGGCCCATCTAAGGATACCATGATCCATATCAGACCCGGATCCGATTCACTAAAAAATAGTTTCTTCCCCTTATTTTCAAATAACCCAAACTTGCTTTGAAATGCTCTTTGTAACATTTTAGAACTAAATAGGCGAAAATGCTTTAATTAGTGTTAATTCAAAAGCCTAAATTACATTTTAAATATAATATTAGCCAATGACAATGTATTTAGGGTGGTAATTTTTTTGGATAATTAAAATTTTTCATTATCATAACTCAATTGGGTTGACCTTCACATTCTTAATAATTCATATTTTGAACAAATTTCTTGGAAAATTGGAAAATATAGGAAAGTGGGATTTTCTTTTTTCAATTAATACTCATAAAATTAGAATATTTCATTAATAAAACAAAAGAAAAGTTTGTTGACAAACACTAATGTATTTTTAGGTTCATATAGTTATGTCTTTGCTTTCTAATTTTCAATTTAGATTAATGATTTTCAATCTTTTCATTTTTTTATTTTTTACCATTCATTCATTAAGTGAACTATTTTTTCATTAATTTCTCATTCATCTAAAATGATTTTGAGTAGTTGAATATATTATTGATATCTACATGAGGCATAGATTACAATAACCAGAAATAATTCTATTAACAATAAATGAAACACATTTAATAGGGTCCGCTTGGTTTTATTTTTATTTTCAAAACACATTCTTTAATAATTTATATATATATATATATTTCCAACAATCTATATATTTTCTCCCTCTATTTCATTATTTCTATCTCTCTCCACCTACAACATATTAAAACTAACATGATCGTTATATTTTTAACATTTCATCCAAATACAAACTCATTTTTTACTTATTTTCACTAACTTTTCAAATTTTAGAAGTAATAGAAATGAAAATAAAAACAAACAGCCCTTGACCGAAACCCATTTTGTACCACCCATTGTCTGTGATGTGAATTTTTTACGATTTATATCGTCGTGAAAAGGACGTTTCAATAATTTAAGCTTTCTTTTAAATCGAGCTTGATTGTAAAATAATTATTTATAAAGATCATTCAATCGAGCTAGTCAACTACACAATAGTATGATAATCAAAATATTATTAATCGAGTACATTATAGATTGACAGGAGAATTGACCTTGTGGACACTGTTGATACTTAAAGATCCAATTACAAATCTTCATCGTGAAAAAAATATTTCAATGTCACACATCAATCGACAATACAAATCTCAATGATCAACAATTATATTAAATTATTTTTTTCTCGATTTAAATTAATTAACTTTTAGAATAAATGAACTAGCTATTGTATCAATCATATCTATGGCCCCATGACATGACATGGATATGTTTGTTCATTTCTTTAAGAGTACTCAATACTATTTTGTAATCATACTTTGCTTTATTAATTAAGTCACATTTTACTTGTCATCTTGTTTTCATTTATTCTTGTCAAAGGGGTCACTTTTTTGGAGAGGTGAATTTGAAGGAGAAAATAAGGAGTAAATTCCAAAATTACATATAGTGTGCCTAAATCTATGGGTGGCTACAAACCTAAGGATAAGAAAGAATAGAAGTTGGTTTGGTACATATGCTTTAAAGTATTTCTATGGGCATTAACTTATGGTTTATTTATTTTTTAATGCACAAATAAATTTAATTAATTCATATAATTAATACGGAGATAGGGTATCTTGCTAGTTGTTAGCTTTAAATTAAGATAGTAGGGTTTGGCACAATTTTAGAAAGTGATTTTAAAAATTAGATTATACTTAGTAAAGTTAATTTGGGTTTGGCACAATTTTAGGCAATGCTTTTAATAATTAGATTAATAAATTGGCTTTGCAATGCTTTTTTGTAGCCAATAGCCATACCTTTTTTTTTTTTTTCAAGTAGTGATCATCTGTAAAGATAATTCATCTGTTATGAAATATCTGATTTCAGCCATAATAATTGTTTAAGGACAGAGAACTCGTCATTATAATCCCAAATATCATTAGAACTCGCGCTATTATGAAGTGTTTATTTGAATCGAAACTAGGAGTAGGGTCTCCCTCTCTCTCCCAACCCATAATATATATATATATGTATTAATTTTGTTAATAATTTTTACTTTTTCTTTAATTTTAGTAATAACTTTTATCAAGTTTTTATTTATTTTAATTTTATAGCCCAAAAAAAGTTGAGCCCATTTTTACAATCGAATAATTAGATAAAGACAACTAAATTAGGCCCATCATAAGCTATGTATAGTAGTTCCATTTTATTTATTTGAAAACCTATTTCTGGATTTAGCCAAAGAAAACCTTTATACGAACTTACAAAATAATTCAACTCTCTCTTTTTCAATGAAAATATATATTTCAAATATATAAATTATATAATTTATATCATGACTTTTACGTTTTATATTTTTCTCTCTCGCACCCTCTCATTTATAAGTCGGTCTCTAAATACTGCAACCCCTCTAAAACACAAATCAAATTATATTTTTACCAATTAACCTACTAATTTACAAAATATTATCATTATAAATTTAAATCTAACTTTCTCATAAGAAATTATATACCAAAATACCACTTTAATAATGCCAAAACTATGAGCATTTGGACGTTCCAAACATATTTAAATTAAAGTATCAAACTATTGGACAAATTTTCGTATAGTACAAGAATGACATAACCACTCCAATCAAACCATTCTCAACATGCATAAAAATATCTAAAATGTTTATTTTTAATCCCATAGTCTCTATCATATAAGACAATCTAACTAATTATTATTTAATTCCACAGGTAAATTTAAATTAATAGTTGGAATTGTTAATATTTATCTCCTCGAAATAAACTATTATTTTGCTAGTGGATCTATAGGAAAGTTAGGAAGTAATGGAAACATTGAGAGCCCAAAAAAGGGAGATTTGACAAATATATAATATTTTATTATAAATATATATTTTTTCAAAAAGATACATCCCACTAGACAGAATGAGTTCAAGCCATTGCGACTTTTAAGGTTTTGGTTTTGTCCATTTGATCAACTTGTACCAATTAATAATCAATTTTTATTTATTTTTTTGGTTGCTTTTTTAGTAGTGATAGCAATGGGTTGGGTCTGAATTGATTTGGCAAAAACTAAGACCCGCCCCATTAAGATTTTTATAGACCCGAATTTCATCATGTCCCAAACCCTTATCTAACGGGTTAGACTCGTTAAACTTGTTAGATCCATTTAAAATATTTTTAAAAATTAAAAATATTTCTTAAAAATATGTAATATTTACATTTTTTCATATATACATGAATACACACAATAAATAAAATTAATGTATCTAATATCAAACATAGTGGGTTTGGGACGGGTCCAGGTTGAAAACTTAAAACCCAAGGCCCATCCCAAGATCCATTTATGCTTTCAAAATCCGCCCCAAGCAGGGAGGGTTCGGGTCTTACCCGAACCCATTGTCATCCCTACTTTTTACTCTTGCTTTTTCTTCTTTTTTTTGGCCAATCCCAATAAGAACAATTTTCATCTAGTGGCATATAGTCCATGGCATCAGTCTCCCCTATTATACAGAAGGTCTCAACTTCAAGTTTGAATGGACTGTTTTTGTGAATATTATGTATATTTGATTATGTAGTTTATATTTTAATTTGTTTAATTTGATAATAAAATAATATTAACCTGTTAAAAGGATAAAAAAAATTATTATTTGTAATGATCTTTAAAAAAACAAAAAAAATCATTTGCAATGACCATTGACAATGTATCTATGGGTATCCTTTTTTCTTTCTTTCTTAAAAATGCCTATTTTTTTTATTTTATTTTTGCCTTTCTTCGAGAAAATTCAATGTTTGTTTATTCGTATTTTTTTAAATATTTTATAAGTGAAAAAAATACTTCCAAACAGACATCTACATTCCTCAATACAATAATACATCATCAATCATGCAAAGCGTCCCAAAATAAATTAATCTTTATACGAGTGTATATATACACTCATCATTACAATTTATACACATACAAAAAATTGTCTGGCTAATAACACTTTCAAACAAACATTTTCAATAATTTTTAAATATAAATAATCAAACATCACATTTATCCAACATGCTACCCAAAACACATTTCTAGAATATTTCTCCAAAATTCAAAATATAAACAAATAAACCCTCAATAAAAATTGGTAATTTTTCAATAAAATCAAAGGCCATCGGGATGTTTTATTTTCATGACAAGTGAACTATTTATCATGTAGTTGGGCATGGAATTCAAGAAAAAGGATCAATTATATGATAAGTGTTAAAATATTTATTTTGTGATTCATTAATTATAGTAAGGGTAAGAACGCCAAACACTTAAAAATTTGATTTTAGGGCAATTAACTTACCCAAATTTTATTTAAAAAACAATTCATTTTATGCTCTCAACCTAAATTAAAGAATTTGAAAGAATAATTATGCCAATATTTTTACTACGTGATTTTTTCTATTTAATTCTTAGCAACTTATATATGTTACTTATAAATCCAAAACATTTTTTCAAATTTCTCAAAAAATTACTTTAAAATAACAATAATAAAAATCATAAATTATATGATAAGTGTTAAAATATTTATTTTGTCATTCATTAACTATAGTAAGGGTAAGAACCCAAACATTTAAAATTTTGATTTTAGGGCAATTAACTTACCAAAATTTTATTTAAAAAACACTTCATTTTGTGCTCTCGACCTAAATTAAAGAATTTGAAAATAATAATTATGCCAATATTTTTACTACTTACGTTATTTTTTTATTTAATTCTTAGCAACTTATATATGTTACTTATAAACCCATAACATTTTTTCAAATTTCTCATAAAATTACTTTAAAATAACAATAATAAAAATCATAAATTAAAAGTTGAAAAATCTCATGCAAGTGAAAATTGAGATATTCTATAAGATTTTTTCTTTTTTTTTTTTTTACTTTTTCTCTAATCAAGTAAGGAATTAAGGATAAGATCAACGAGAATATGTTTATCATTTCAAGTCCACGTCACGTACCAATCTTGAATGGATTAAAGCATTTTATTTTTTTACTTGGTCCAACTTTATTAGGTAACTTATAATAAAGTTATTTAATTTAACACTAAGCGCAAAAGCTGTTTGAATTTTTCATATTCTAAAGTCGTGTTAGGCTGTTAGCAACTTAAATTAATTTTTATCATTGTATCGCCTGATATGTCGGGTTTTGGTGGAGCACTCTCAGCTTTATTTGTTGGGCCCATATAATGGAATTGGTAAAATTATTTTAGCCAATTGGCTTAATAATAAAAATTAGTCTATTACTTATTTAATTTATTGCTTTTTTTTTTTGGCAAGCTAAAAAAGAAACTAATAAAATAATTTTACTATGTTAATTGAATATGATAAATATATTTCAAGATTTACAAACTTTTAATATTACTATATAATTTTTAAAAATAAAATTATAGTAAAAACATTAAGATCATTTAAAGAATTAAATCTCTAATTAATGAATTATTGTGAATTTACTCATGCAATTATGAAAATTCAACCTATATAAAATCTAACATAAATTTAACTTCACTGAAAATATTACAACTTACCTAATATATTTAAGATAAACTTACAAGCTTTTGCCATATAATTTATCCTAATATATTTAAGATAAACTTACAAGCTTTTGCCATATAATTTATCCAAAAAGATTAAGTAACTTTTTTATCATAATATATATTTGTATATATTAAATCCAAAATATTTATGGATTTATTATACACAAATTCAAGGTACAATATGTGTTCTAAAAAATATATATATATATATTTTCCAAAATTACCACACAAAAAATAAGAAAAGAAAAAGAATTCAATAGGATATAATGATCAAAACGGTAGCCAATATTCCGGCAGCCCATGAAATTCCAATTTTTGTTTATGTACAAAATTACAAAATTTGCAGATTTCCCTTTCTTTTTTTTTTTCCCCATAGTAGGCTTCCTCCCTTTTAACCCCAAATTAAATAAAAATTAACCACAACAAAACATAGATACTAATCAACATTTGGACCCGATCCGACCCGACAACCATATTTACAGATCGTCTTCAATGAAGTCAGCAGACATATTCACAGTCAGGAAAGTTTAATCAAATGAAAAAAGGCTGCCCGATTCGAACGAACCATCATCCGACCTAGGTACTCATTTAACGAGTTCGGAGACCCACCCAACATCAGGAACCGTACCCGCTGAGCCCACTCGGCCGACGCGATCTAAGGAGTTTTCTCTACCGAGTTTCGCGTAGATCTTTTCACGCAGAGCTTTGCCGGATTCCACTCTCTCCATCACTGGCTCCTCTTCGCAGGAAGCTTCCCAGGCGTCGAAAGCGTTGAGTCCTGACAGCGGGACGGCACGGATAGGAGTCGATGGGAGGCTCATAAATACGGGGCGGATGGTTGACGGGCTACGAGGAGACCCGAAACCAAGCCCCCAAGACGGTGGGCTCATGCTCAACCCCACGCCGAGGCCCATTTTCATCTTGCTAAGCTGCAGACCGCGCATCGACTCACTGAGTTGACTCAGAGTTACCGATCCGCCAGGTGAGACCGGCGGTGAGCTGGTGGTGGGAGATGATGGAGGAGAATAAACCGCCGATTTCGGGGAAGATCCAATAAACATGAAGGAGTCGTGTCCGGGTCCACCCGGAGATGCGTCCGGGCTACCAGTGTACGGCAAAACTCGGAGCTGCTCAGGCGTGTGAGCAAAGAAACAGACCCTGCGGCGGCAGTGGGTGCCATCCTTACAGGGCTGCGTACGATAGCGGGCAGGGTGGAGCCAACACTCGAATACGCCGTGCGCGTACTCGCAGGCGTCGCCCCTCTTGCACGTGCCCTTGCGAAAGTCCGGGCACGCGCTGCCAGAATAGTGATACTTACGTGGGTCCCTCCGGCGAGCCTTCTCTCCGGGATGAGCAAACGGGCACTCCGTCCAGTCATGCGACCTTGCACGTGCACACTTCTTCACCTTAAACTCGAACATCCGGAAATTATCGCATGAGAACGCGTCCACCGGAACATCAAAGTCATCAGAATCATCATCTTCCTCCCGTACAACATCGTCTTTGTTCGACGGCAGGTACCGCTGCAGCGCCGCCAACGCGTTCTCGTAGTGGGAAGCATCAGGGCTATTTACGGAAACGTTCTGGGTAAAAGGGGAGTGAATGTGGGCCGTCGGATCTTCGACGTACTGGTAATCCCAAGATGGGATTTGGACGGTGGGATTTGACCGAGGAGGATCTCCGATCATCATCATCATTTTCTTCCACTGTTATTATTATTATTTTATTTTATTTTCTCAATGACTTCCTCACTCTAGTGGCACTGTCATGATCGCCATGGATTTGCATGCGGTGTTTCCAATATAAACTGCTTTTTTTACCATGGTTAGACGGCCTTGACTTAACCATGGTTAGGTTAAAATATCTATTGGCTATATATAGCTTTTATTTTAGCCTCCTCATCCACTCCATCCAGTGTGCTTACAAGTGGGGGTAAAAAACAAAAGGAGGAGAAATCCATAAACAACTAAGGCTTTGTTTGATTATGTTGCTTCAAAATAATATTATTTTAAAAAAATATAATTAAACATATCTATATTTTTCTTCAAAATACATATTCTTCAATATATATATTATATTTTATTATTAAAAAAATATTTAATTTTATTTTCACTCAAAAATCTAACAAAAAATTATTAATTTAATTATTACAGTATAAAATATTTTTTCCAAAATATAAATAAATCTACCAAAATTTTTATTCATATTTTTTAATAATTTATTATTCCAAAACATATAATAAACACATAATAAAATCAAATAAAAAACATAACCAAACAATCCCGAAACTTGCCTTTGCATTCACTTCAAATTCTCAGAGCCTTCTATTTGAATGCTTAATTTTGACTGTGTGGTAGAGATGCAATTTTTGTTGGCCCCACTGAAATAAAATATTTTTATTTTTATTGTTTTTTGGGTGGGTGCACAAACTCGAGAGGTACTGGATTAAGCTCCAAACTTATATTATAAATTTTTATATTTTATAATATTTGAACTTATTAAATGTTACAATTCTTTTAATTAAAAATATAATGTACTTGTACTCCATTCTGTACAAGAATTTTACTAATTATTTTGGTGTATTTTTCAATGAACTAACAAAATTAATTTTTATTTAAAAGATAATGATAAAATCGCTTCTGGGAATATTTGGTTGTATTTTTTGTATGATTTTATTATATATTTATATGTATTTTAAGAGAATAAATTATTAAAATATATATAAAAAAATTTAGTATGTTTGTTTATATTTAGGATAGACATTTTTTACTATATCAATTAAATTAATACTTTTTGTTGCTTTTTTAGAGTAAAAAATAGAATTGAATGATTTTTTAATATTAAAATAATAATAAAATATATATAATACATATATTAAAAAATGTGTGTTTTAAAAGAAAATTAATGATATATTTGGTTATATTTTTTAAAATAATATTATTTTGGGAAAACATAACAAAATATTCCCTTCACTTTTCTTCTCTATTAAACTCTATTTTAAAATTTTAAATAAGTATGCTAAATTATTTAAAGATAATATATATATAATTATAAAAAATTATTTTTATTTATTTTATTTTATAGAAATTTAAATATGTACATAAAATGTATCAAATTACTATTTTATATTATTACACGATTTTATTATTACCACTTCGTTTCAAAAAATCCTCTTGTACCTTGTGTGTATTTATTGTACCCCACGGAGTAGGCAGTGCACAGTAAGGCAGCTACACCCTCGCACTATTTGTACACAAAATCACGCCAAAGCCCACAACGCAGGTTATTGCACGGGGCCCACTGGCATAATTCGTGGGACCCATCAAACCGGAAGCCACCAGTATTCAACTTTGACTTGCACAGTCCTCACAGTCGGTGACATTAATATGTGCACGCGAATCGCAACCGGCGGCCCATATACTCGCCCGATATCTCCTCTTCTGGAACAGATATTTTGGCGCTTTTTATCGGGAAACCTGAGATCTGAAAACACGTGGAGGCTTTACAGGATGCCACGTGGAAAGAAACGGCTCATGCGATGGCACATTGTCCCGATTAATCGACGGGCAATGGCCTCTTTCTTGTGCTATAGACTATTGGATGATGAGATGGGGAAATGATGGTAATTAAGTCCTATGCATTAAATTTTTGTTGGGATGTTGGCCGTTGATATATTACTGGAGATTTTTGTCGTGAAAAGGGAATAAATTATAAATTAATTAAAAAATTTAAATTTAATAAATCAAGTATAATAAAAAGATTCTCTCAAACAAAAAAAGTACAACAAAAATTATAATTTATAAAATTATTTTTATCATGGGAATGAGTAACAATGCCTATTTGGTTATGTTTTCATTTTCAATATTTTGAAATTTTGAAAAGTTAATTAAAGAAAAAATATTGATAATGAGTTTATATTTCGATAGTATGTTGGAAAAATAATGATTGTATAAGGTTTAATATATTTTAAGTAAAGATGTATAGTAATATTAAAGAAGATAAATAAAATATATAGATTATTAAAAAATACACTTGAAGGTGAAAATTAGTTGAAATATAAGTGAAATTAATGATGAGTTTTTTTTTTAAATAGTAAAAATGGGTGGAAATGAATTTGAAAACACAAACAAACTAGCTCTAAGAGAACTACGAAGCAAATTCGTTGATATTGCCTGTGCTAATGATTTAAAATAAATGAATTATTTAAACATACCTATGCGTGTGACATATATTTTTTACATATCGTAATATTATTTTTTAAAATAAATGTCATGTGATTTATTATGTTTTAAATTTCTATAACGTAAATAAATTTATAGTATATGTAAATAAAAATTATTTTTTATACAAAAAATAGTTATTTTTAAATAATTATAAAATATTTATATGTTACTAAAGTCCTCACATTTTATAAATAAGACAAATATAAGGAATTAACTCAAACATTCATATTAGGGATAAATCTAAACCCCCGAATCAGCAACAAGTTTGAATTGCAATTTTTTTTTTCTTCTAAGAAATAACATTACAAATGACAAAATTTATTCTTACAACAAGTCAATAGTATCTGATTGTCAAATTAAGTAAATAAAAGTACAAACTGCACAACCAGATGCACAAATGAACCCATCTGAATTCGAACTCAAGACGTGCGCCGCTGTACTGCAAGCTACTGAACAAATTTGAATTGCAATTAATTTGTAATAATGCTACCCAAATTAAGATTAATAACACAAAAAATATATGTTTTATGCAGATAATTAATATATAAATTTGGTGGACAATTAATGCACAGTCCGTGGGACACAACCATGTTTGATATAATTAAACAAGAACATCTTCCTCTAGAAGCATCCAAATTCAATTCAATCCAAAATGCCATAAAGAAAGAATTAATGCTTTTAATTGAAGCTTTTTCTCCCCCCAACCACCAAACGCGATAAAATGAATGCTCTTTACCCTACTAATTTATTTATGTCCAATGTAGTTGACAGTTTGTGTGCAAATTCGGCACCTATTATTCCCTCTCTACATAATTGAGAATATAATGTTGCCGACGGCACATTGAATTTCAATTTGGAAACTTGATTTTGTTATTTTTGAGCTCAAATCTTATTGTCCCCAAATCACAACATATGCGGTAAATACACGGTATGTGTTAAAATGCTAGTATCTTAAAATTTTGAGCTAAGAGTACTGAAACGTTCTTAAACTTTGCGTATTTTTTTATGAATTGATGTGATTTGCTGAAGGTTCCTAAGTTTTTTGTTAGGGACGTGTGGTATCGTATTTGTTTGCGAGACATTAATGTGATGAGCATATGTCAATCTACTATTATAAATACTTTCTCGTATTTAGATGAATTTATAAGCATTTTTCACTTTGCTTGCATTATATTAGCTTGAATTTTATTCAAAAATCTGATTTAAATATCGAAAGGTTACAGTTGAGACCAATACAGTAACTCTCTTGATTGTGTATTGTGATTTCAAGTCCTAGGCCTTATTATTCAAGTAGATCGTGTGATTAGGTGAGTATAATTTTATTTTATTTTATTTTCCGAGTTATACCCAATAGATGATCCTGAATTACATTCACAATTTAATTATTATATATATTGAATATGACAAAATTCATTTCAAGAAAAGAAAATCCAATAGCATCAAAGCATTGTTTTATTTACATTGTTGGGATATTTCGACACCTTAAAGATTAAAAACGAGAGCAGTTTATTATTTATCCAAAGTCGGACAATAGCAAGTACCATCATAATCCTTATTTTAGGAACTTAAAAAGATATACGAAACTATTAATCTCACAACGATGGCAATAATGACTACCAGATCAATTGAAAAGCATTGAATTCAATTACATTGAAATATTACCGTGCACTAACATAAAATCTTATTCTAAATAGATGCATTAAAAATAATAGATAGAAATAGCCTATAAATTATATCGAGACTTTTAATTTTTTATATTAGGTATCCCATAAATGTTATTACACGTCAAATAAATTAATATATTATAGTTGAATTGTAATTCATAAATTTATGAATATATAATGAAATACAACTATATATTATTCTACCACCAAATCAAATGAACTCAATTAATATATTATAGTTGAATTTTAATTCATAAATTTATGAATATTTAATGAAATACAACTATATATTATTCTA
This sequence comes from Jacaranda mimosifolia, assembly GCA_018894105.1. Classification (NCBI taxonomy): domain Eukaryota; kingdom Viridiplantae; phylum Streptophyta; class Magnoliopsida; order Lamiales; family Bignoniaceae; genus Jacaranda; species Jacaranda mimosifolia. The sequence continues at coordinate 1,838,959 of CM032127.1, forward strand.
CTACCAAATCAAATGAACTCAATTAATATATTATAGTTGAATTTTAATTCACAAATTTATGAATATATAATGAAATACAACTAAATATTATTATTCTACCACCAAACAAGATGAACTCGATTGATTTAAATGATCTAATTTAAAACGAATTACAACCGTCGATCCAACCTCACTTGAAGGCACTGCTCCCTTTAGTTGTTGCCGGGACCAAAGCCCTAAAAATCGCTTGCTAAAACGACACGTGGAGCATTTGACATGTCAGGTGCAAAAGGGGGCCCGCCCCGGTGTGGTCGCAGGCAGCCAAAAATATCCCCCTATTTATCCAATAAATAGTCATTTTTATCCTGTCTGCTAAATCCCGAAGAGAATCTGTACGGTCAACTCAAGTGGCACGCACATATCACGTGACTCGAAACATGGCCAGTCAAGGTAGGTACACGTGTCTGGTGGCGTGTTGGCGTTCGAAAGCGACACGTGAATGCGTGACCTTTGGTTTTTGGATATGGATTAACTTACTTGTCCTTCCGGTTTGAGATCCCTCGTGATTTTGACTCTTCTCCTTTTTTTTTTTTAAGCTTTTGATTTAAATTGTAACCTCTCATTTTCCACGTAATCTAATCTTATCCACAATGGATGTGTTTAATTTTTTCTTTTTTTCTTTTATAAAACATTACATGTGACGAAGTTTATCCTTTTAATAAGTTAATATTATTTTATTTTCAAATCAAGTAAATTAAAATACAAATAATATATATTTATTTTATTTATACACATACACTTATTAGGAGTCCGTTCGGACTCGAACACCTAACATTCTATATTAAATGCATATAAGATGCACAATGACGCACATTCGAGTCGAATATGAGACATCCCACATAATAGGGGTGACTGATGCCATTGAGCTATAAACTACTGAACCAAGTAGGGGTGGGCATCGCGTTCGGGTACCCCCATACTCGACCCATCTCGATCGGCTATTTCTTGTTCGGGTCGGGTATTTTTAGTCCCCCAACCGAACGGGTATTTATGAGGGTAACCGAAAATTTGGGGGTCGGATATCGGGTATTGGTAGAGATGGCAACGGGGTGGGTCTGGGGCGGGTTTTGCAGGACCCACCCCACCCTACCTTTGGACCCGGATCTGGCGGGTTAGACCCGCCTAACCCTTTTTTTTTTTTTTGTGTATATATTTTTTACCTTCTTTTCTTCATCACTTGAATATACCGATTTTGCTCTAGTGAGTATCGGATTTGAAAGAATAAAATTGAAACAAGTTAAAAAAAAAAAAAAAAGAAGCCCTGATTTTCTAATATAGTATTATAACCTAATAAATACTTATACTTATATATAATATATATGTTATATGTAATATAATATGTAATATAAATATATATATATATGCAATATATATGTTATATATTATATAATATAATATAGGATGGGACCGGGGCGGGTCCACCAAGACCCGCTACCCGCCTCGGACCCGGGCGGGTCTTGATAATCAAGATCCGCTACCCGCCCCATCCCCATTTTTTTCACCCCAAACCCGCCCCATCCGAGGTGAGGCCCCGTTTACGCGAACCCATTGCCATCCCTAGGTATTGGGATGAGGTACCTGATACCCGATCGGGTACCCACATTCTATTAAAAATATATATATATATATATATTATTAAGTATTATATATTTAATTGAAGTGCCAATATATGATATATATCATATATTATACATTAATGTTTATATTTAAGTTTTAAAATTATATATTAGGTGGAATTTAGAATTTATGAATAATGAATTGTAGTGCTATCAATTGATTCATAATAAAAATAAATAATGAATTAACAAAATTTTAATTTTTATTTATTAAAAATATAAAATAAAAATTTAGTGGGGGTTTTGGGGTTACTCCCATAAAATGGGGGTCGGGTATCAAAAAATGATACCCGAGCCCTCGGGTACCCGACCCCCACCCACCCCTAGAACCAAGAGATTAGGCATGACAATGGGTTCGAGTAAACCAGGTCCTCGCTCGAACCCGCCCATAAAATTAACGAGTTTCAGGGCAGGTTACAAGTCCTAATTTCATAGACCCGGCTAGATCCGGGGAGGGTTATGTGTTTAAGTAAACCCGCGTCCAAACCTACCATGCATAATAAATATATATAATATATTATATATAATTTATGTACATAAAATATAAAAAAATAGGATTATAATAGCATATATATATTTCATCAAATAAATAATAATTTTTTACCATTAATCATCATAAAAATGATGAAAAATATACTAAAATCAATTAATATGGATGTTTTATTTTAAATTTTAAAAAAGAGTATTAGAAACTTATTGTATATTGGATTATAATTTTCTATATTATTTGTGTATGTTTATCTTAATCAATTTTAAAATTATATAAGTTGTAAAATTATATGTTTTAATGAAAAAAGAGAAAAAAAAAAGAATTTGACGAGTTGGACCCGATGGGTTATGAGTTTGAAGTGGGACGGGGCGGGTCTTGGGTCCAAATAAAAGGAGGCGGAGCGAGTTTCGAGTCCTGGCAAACTCATCCTGTTGCCATCCCTACAAGGGATGCGTCTAATTGAGCCACTATTATTTCTTTCCTGATTATTGTATGGTGGATTGAGTGTAACATATTTAATTTTATTAATAACTATAAATTATAGAAAATGAAAAATTGCATTGGTCGTCTATGATATGTGTCTCGCATGTAATATTAATGATCGGTACATATCTAAGTGAATTTATAAAAAAATTTACAATGTTTTATAAGAGCTATGAGTTCTTAAAATATTTCTTTATTTATTTTTTAAATTTATAAGTTCTTAAAATTGATGGGATTTTATAAGTTTATTTACAAGAAAAAATAAAGAAAACTTTGTCACTTCTAAGCACATTGATCATAAAATCATCACTGCTAACATCTAAAGTTTCATAATTTTATTTTATTCAAATACTCAATAAACTATTTTAAAATAAATAAGATATTTTTAAAACTCTTTAAACATTTTTATCAAATGAAAGAACCTATATCTGGACAAATTTCTGTCTTCTCATTGGGTCAGATAAATTAATTAATTGAATGCCTTTCGAAAGAGACCTTATACCAACAAGTTGAGACCATTAAAGATTTTCCCATAGATATGTTGGGATGATTTAAGGAAAATTCTTATGCGGCACGTTTGAATTCTATAGTGATAATACGACTTTATATATTTTTGATCAAATGTCACTGTTGTGACCACAAATCTGATAAAACTCTTATCTGCCTTACTATAGACCGTCGTATTCTTTCTAGATTAATATAAACATCAAGAGCAATAATACAAACATTGAGAGCAACTATTTACGTGGACTTTTTTTTGCGATAATTTTATCTACTATTTGATTATATATTTTTCATTAATAGGTTATCCCACCCCCCCTCCCACCCAACCCCCCCACCTAAAGGTTAGTCTCATTAATTACATCGATTGACTTTTGGCAATGGACAATTAATCTTACAATAAAAAGTAATATCAATGACAACATATGATGCTAGTTGTAGATTTACTCGATGTTAAATTTATTTATAGTATGCAATAAAATTAGGTGAAAGTTATTGTCGGAAATTTCCGGGTTATCTTTTCCGGGTCAACTTGCCGGGCCCAGAAATTAATTTTTCTGGCTATCGGAAATGGGCCAAAATTGAATTCAAACTGGACCTAATTCATCAGGTTTGTTTAAATTGGGCTGGGCCCAGTCTTTGTTGCTTTTTAATTAGGTCAAAATGCGGGCAATTTCCGAAACAGTGAAATGTCACCTCGACGTGGGGCTTTATTGTAACGACTTTTGAAAATTTAGTGCAATAATTTTGCAAGGTTGTCAATGTCGTACCACTAGTATTATTCTCTAAGGATTAGTTTTGGTTTGGATAATAAGGTGGGATATAATATTTTTATCATGTGTTATTATTTGTTAGATTAAAATGATAATAAACACCCAAATATGCATAAATATAAAAATTCCGGCAAATTTTGAAATGTCACCTCGACGTGGGCTCTACTGTAATGGCTTTTGGAAATTTCGTGCAATAATTTTGTGATATTGTCAATGTCGTACCACTAGTATTATTCTCTAAGGGTAAGTTTGGTTTGGATTATAAGGTGGAGTACAATATTTTTATCATATCTTATCATTTGTTAGGTTGGAGTGATAATAAATACCTTAATATGCGTGAATCACAAAAACTCGTATTTATATGTGCAATTCTCATGATAAATTAACATGTCATTTCCGGTGAGTTTATTTATCATCCAGTTAGACTATACCATATTGATAAAAAAAATTACATAAATTATCACATAATAAATAATATTAAATCCTTGGGTTAATTGTAGCCAAATTAGTCCTAAGAAAATTCATTAATTATAATAAATCCTTGGGTTAATTTCAGCACCCCCCCCCCCCCACAAAACTATGACCTCATTTGCACATTACCCCCCAAGTGTTGTCGATGCGCAATTTTACCACCTAAACTAATTAAAACATTCTCAAATACCACATTTGCTCATTTCCGGTGGGATCCAATAAGAATATTCCGTTTCCTTCATCCCACATTCACAATGCTCATTTATTAAATTCCATTGAAAATAAGTAAATGTGGTGTTTGAGAACATTTAAGTAGTTTATGTGGTAAATTTGCACATCAATAATGATTGAAGGGCAATGTGCAAAGAAGGCTATATGTTGGAAGTGACTGCAATTAACCGTAAATCCTTTCATAGTTCACATTCCCTGTCCATGATGATAATCATCATGATTTTTTCCCCATCAAAAATTGGTTAGGATTCAAAATCAAACCTCACACATAAATTTAAGAACGACGACAGTTCATCTTTTCAATAATAATATTTTATTTTATTTAAATTTTATTATATATAACCCACAATAGAATATTAAAATTAATCAATCGCCTATAATAATCTATAAAAAAAGTTAATACTTGACTTAAAGGATCCGTATATATAATCGGATCAATTGACCAATGAGAATTAGTTGAAAAAGTGTGTTCATTGGAAGACTCAACTTGAAATTAAACTAAAAAAATATGCAAAATCATTTTTTTTTTTTTTTTGTCAAATAGGATTTATATGCAATTTATTGATCCATAAACTATAAATTACATATTAAAAAATTTATATAAAGCCCAATTAATGTATTTGATGCCCAAACACATTCTAAATGGGGCCTATTAAAACTATGCTAATGTCAACCCAGGCGCTCCATCCTACTGACAATAACAGAGACGCATTTGCTGTCAAATGCGACTTTTGCACCCCAATTACCACCGATTCTCTGAACAGAAAAAACTCGGGAGTTGGCTGATGCGATCACAAGTGCGGGCCAGCTTCGCGTTTTGCAGCAAGAGATTGCCGTTCGGAGTTCGGGGCACGGGTCGAATCCCATCGGGTTGTGATCTTCAAAATCACCTTGCGGATTACTAACCTCTGACGAGTTAAAAGAAAATTGATCACGAGGTGATATCCACCTTTAATTTTATTATGTTTGATCGAATTTTATATGTTGAACGAGCTAATGTTGGAAAGTACCAATTTTGGTAGTTATTTTCTTATTTGTATTTTTTATTTTTTGACGGAGGTTGCTGGATTGGTCATAAATAACGTATTTACGGAGTTGTTTGCAGCAGAGAATTATAATTATATAAGAAAGAATGGGAGAAAATGCCGGGTTTGTACGCGGAAAATGAGATTTAGTGCAAGGACAAAAAACTTATAATTCAGAGTTATGCAGCCAAAAATGACTAAAAGGGGTTAGGAATAATGGTTAAAAAGAATCATCCCCTCCATTCACAAATGCGTGTTGTGATAGTGCTGCTGAGCAGCCAAATTAACTAGTTTTTTGAATGGATTAGCGTACATTTTATTGGAAGAGTATTTGAATAATATTAGACTGCAGGATAAAGATCAATTTTGTGATGTCAAAATTGTCAAATGTTATCTTGATAAGTCAGTCAAAGATTGGAGGAAGTATTGCAGTAAACAAGGCAGTCAAGATGGAGGTAGTAAATGCCAATTAGCTGGGACTCTCTTAGTTTATGGACCAACTGCATTGAATTTTGATGCGGTAATTGAAAAGTCACATCTTGGAGATGTTCACCATCATTTTAGGTGGGAGAGCGTGGTGGTACGGGTCGGATCGAGCACAGTGATGCATGGGCATCTTTCTATACTTATTGGTGCAAACAACTAAGATACAGTTACTCTCTCTATACTTATTGCTAATGAGGAAGCATGGTGAAGTGCTCACCACTTTTCATACCACTAACCTGCTCTGTACATTGATTCATGTTGGTCTAATAATAGGATTAGTTGGAATGCACGTTATTTTTTTTAAATGATTGGAATGGTTGATTCTATTATTCTTTGAACATATGTTAATTGAGTTATGCATTGTTCTCATTTTTTTTTTTTTCAAATTTCTCTCTATTTTGACGTTGTCATCTATAATGATTAATCTCTTTCCTTTTGTATGTTACTATATCAATATCAAGCCTCTAAGCCATCATTCTTGGTGCCTTCTGTGTCTTTTTTGTTACATATCTGATGCATAACTTAAATTAGGTTTAGTGCAGCTACTTCAGGATACTTAAAATAATAACTGAAAGTTATTTAAGAAATTTGAAAGTAGCAAGTAGAAGCGTTGAGGATATGTATATTATTTCCCCCAATAATTGAAAAAGAAAATCCATCACTTAAAGCAATTGTGCAAGTGGGGTTACGATTGATGGTAATGCACAATATCCATGTAAGATTATGGAGTTTTCTTCCTCAGGAGCAAGAAATAGAGACTTGAGAAAATAAATGAGCTAATTGCTCCATATCTTAATTCACCTGGAACTTAAGTAATAGGATAACTTGGAAAGTTCTTTGACCGACATAGCTATGTGTTGTTCTGGTTACAATATTCCTCTTCCTACCTTCGCCTCTTAGTTTGTCTCTTCCCCTTTCCCCAACAACAAGAAAGTAAGGTTGTTAGAAGTCTGACACAAAAGAAGATTTATTAATCTGATGAAAAAAATGAAATTACTATACTAGGCCAAATGGATTTAGTCTTGCTTAAACATGCTTCATTTTATGCGGTTAAGCCTCCACAATGAGTGAACTTAAGACTACTTGGTTTTTCTGATTTGTTTCTCTGTTTCCCTGTTTTAGTTTTATCTCATAGTTTCAAATGTTTTACATTTTTTCAGCAAAATCTGTGTTAGATATTAATTGTCATCTCAGCTTCCAATTGCTACTTGTAAGACTTTGAGTATACTGCAGGGTGCACAAGTTTCTAGATTTCCTTGGCGTTGCTAAATCCTGAATGTCGCTGAGATCCATGTTGGCGTTGGTGTGATCTTGTTAAATTTCTCACATACAACTAAGCTGATCATGAAGCGTTATGTATACATAAATGACGACAACCTAGCACAAGGTCTCTATTGTGATAATCGTATATCAAACAGAAAGTATACCATATGGAATTTTCTCCCCAAAAATCTATGGGAACAATTCAGGTGAACGTAACTTTTTCTACATTGCCTCCATAAATTCATGTGTGCTTGCAAATTAAGTTTTTATTTAACATTGGCCTTTAGGAAAGGAAAGTCAAACCCAATTTTATAAGTTTATGCATACCATTTCACATGAAGAATTATATTTCTGCCCTGCAAAGTTAAGTAGCTTGCTTACATTTCCTTCACTTGTGGCAAAAAGCAGCATATGCCCTTTAAATGTTTTATATTAAAATTTGATTTTCATTTCCCTGCAACATTGTGGGTTTGGTTGGACTGTGGGGATAATTTATTTCACATTTGTCACCTACCATTTTTGTTCTAACACACTTCTGATTTTCAGCCTTTCTCGTCTGTTTCCTTCTTTCTTTTCTTTCTTTTTTTCATGTTATGTTTTATTTGCTAATGTAACCCTGCTCAATCGTTTTATATTAACTCATGATTTAGCTATTGTAGATTCTCTACGTGTAGTAACCTCGTCTGTCACCATCTATGTAAAATATGTTCTCCTTTTCTTCGATCTAACAACTCTATCTTTTCTGCCAGCCGATTTATGAATCAGTACTTTTTGTTGATTGCTTGCCTTCAACTGTGGTCTCTGATTACTCCTGTGAATCCTGCAAGTACATGGGGTCCTCTTATATTCATATTTGCAGTCTCCGCAACAAAAGAGGCTTGGGATGATTACAATAGATACCTCTCAGATAAGAAAGCAAATGAGAAAGAAGTTTGGATTGTGAGGCAGGGAATCAGAAAGCTTGTACGTGAAATGCCTTCTCCATTTATTTATTTATACCTTTTTTTTTGTTGGGGGGGGGGGTGAAGTTCTCTAGTTTTCTCTTCTATTATCAATAGTGTCAGATGGGTAATTATTCTGGCCTGCCAAAATGTGGTTATGCTGCTCAATATTTTTGTTCTATCTCCATAGTTATCAGAACAGGAAAATGGAAAAGGAAGGAACAACAGATACGCTGACTGTCCTTTACTGGATTCTCCTTTATTTGGTATTACATGCATATCTAATAGCCACATTTGTGTTGAAAATTCAAGGGGCTGGAGTCCCATATATCTTGCTAGAAGTGTATGCCATATGTTAAATAGAAGTATATAGTGTTCTGCAGATAGGGAGGGTCAATTCCATGTCACTCTGTAAATATTAAAATCGACATTTAGTGTACAGAGGTAAATAAGAGTATTATGCAGCATTTAGGGGGGCCCTGGGTCTGGCCATCACCATCCCTCCACCTGTGATTTGGCACATGATGGTTGCAATAGAATGTTTAGTGCTCTTATGATGTATTCATATGTTTAGTTGTAGTTGCTCCGTTGTATATGAAAACAGTTGAGCAAATTGGTGATCATGAATGGTTCATTTGCCTTCTTTTGCTTTTGGATTTCTCACCTTTTATAATTATTTTTCTCTTTTCGACTTTGCATTTTCACTGTCCAGTTTTCTTGTATTGGACCATTTACCTAGTCTCATGTTCGTTTTCTTTTAGATTCAAGCCCAAGATATTTGTGTTGGAAACGTAGTGTGGCTGCGTGAAAATGATGAAGTTCCTTGTGATCTTGTCTTGATTGGTACGGCAGATCCTCAAGGGATTTGCTATGTGGAGGTAAATTTGCTTTCTCCCTCTCTGTTTAACTTCATATATTTGTTTCTTATCTGGTGTTTGGCTTATTATCCCAAGTTACTTATAAATGTTTACGTGTTTCTTCAATCTGAGAACACAAAGCAAAGATGCTGCTGTACATATTTCTTGCAATTTGACTGGCTCTATATCTTCTAGTATTCCAACACAAAAACTTCACTTAACATTTGACTCTGTTAAATGACTCTGTCAAAGAGGTTAAACTGTGCAATAGAATTGAGTGTTAACTGAGGAGCAGTAAATAAATATGCTCTAAGATATATTTCTTGCAGTTTGACTGGCTCCATGTCTTCTTTATTCTGATCCAAACATTTCACACTGTCTATAATAGTTGACATTGTCAAGATGTTAAACTATTTCCTTAGGCTTGAGTTTTAACTGAGCGCAGAGGTGGATAGATGGTGATTGCTACATAATGAAGATGGGTAATTAGTTTAAGTTTAGTAGTCTTGCACCTCAGTTCTTTCATCCAGTTTTGAGGGAAAGACACTAGTTGTGTAAGGATCCTAAAATTGAGATTCAAGGGAAAATGCATTTTGATTTACTCTATTTCAGGTTAACGTCTGTCTTAAGATGCCTAGATTAAAAATCTTTAACTTAATCCAAGGGTTTATGTCCAGCCACAAATTGAATATTAAAAAGAGATACCTGAGACTAAAAAAAGGTTTAAGTTTTATCCATGTCCTAGATACTAATATTAAAAAAGAGACACCCTGGGACTGAAAAGGGTTTCAGTTTCATTCATCTCCTGGACACTTCGTGACCTTCTCTTTTTTGAATTTTAGGTTTTATATTCACACTCTGGAACATATTGAATCTGTCAGCTGGAAATTCTGAAACTTACCTTGGTGTGCTCTTACTTCCTAGTGGCTTGACCATGGCACTTGAATAAGTAGCTTCAATGCCTTAAGATCTTTCTTATCATGTTCCTATAAGATTTGAAAAGAAATCCTTTCCAAGCATATAGCTTCATCTGACATTTGAGTGATAATGATGCATTGTGTTTTCTAGACAGCAGCACTAGATGGTGAAACAGACCTGAAGACACGGTTGATACCTTCTGCTTGCATGGGAATAGATGTTGAGTTGTTGCACAAAATCAAGGCAAGCCATTTGTATGCTTAAAATAGTAGATTCACAGCATGGAACGCATGTCATTTTGTTTTTCCCTCTTGTTCCAGGGTGTAATTGAGTGCCCCAGTCCAAATAAAGATATTAGGAGGTTTGATGCAAACATGCGCCTGTTTCCTCCATTTCTTGATAATGATGTGTGCCCCTTGACAATTAAAAATACACTTCTTCAATCATGCTACTTAAGAAACACAGAGTGGGCATGTGGAGTTGCTGTATACACAGGCAAGTGTGTTACTTTATACACATCAAGATCTTAGCTACATATTCTTTCTTACCTTATTTAATTGTTCTGAAGGAAATTCATTTTTTAATGATGACGATATTAAAAGAGGATGTGTTAGAAATTTTTTTCATGGTCATTGTTAAAACCGATAAATTAGTTGAAGGAGCTATTGGTTACTGAGTTAATGGGGATCGGAGAGGACCTTTAATCTTGTATAGTTAGTTATGATCAGGTTGAATTGTAAATATTTCAGATATCCAACGTGTTTCTTCTTTATTATGCCATAAACATGTTTTCAAGGAGGTGCACTGCATAATTCTTTTACAAATGATTTTTATTTTTATTTTTTCATTTTTTAACTTCTTGTGTTATACTTGTGTTATACTTGAGTTATACTCTTTGACCCCTATAATCTTTCTTTGTTTTTTTCAAAGATTTAATGGATCAAAATACTAAAGTTAACCCGTAAAATAAAAGAAAACACATTTGCTCCAGTGGGGTTGACTGGCTCCAGCCACAAGGTAAATCTACCCTTGATTATGACAATGATTTTGGGCCGGTATACATTGATTTGTCTGTCTCTAGGTCTTTTAAAGGGGTTTATTCTATTTAACTTTTAATTGAATACATCATTCTTAAGAAATTCAATATTTTAAGTGTTGGAGACACACTTTCTCCTTGTTTTTCATCATCGTATTGTCAACTTATGCTTGTGCTTTCATCTGGATACTATCTTCCAATGTCACTGTTTGTAATTTTTGTTGACCCTACACTTCATGTTGCAAATTTCCATAATTTGCCTTCTTGTACCCCTTAGGTTAAGATAATTTCTGGTCTTACATTGTCCTCTCTTTATAATTACAGGCAATGAGACCAAGCTGGGCATGAGTAGGGGTATACCTGAACCGAAGCTTACAGCTGTAGATGCCATGATTGATAAATTGACTGGAGCAATATTCGTTTTTCAGATAGTTGTTGTTATTGTTCTGGGCATAGCTGGGAATGTTTGGAAGGATACAGAAGCGAGGAAGGTGTACCTCGTTGAGACAGTTCATTTAGTTCATTCTTAGTCCTGTTTTTAGTTTAGTAATTCATTACAATATAAGCAAACAATTGCAATCTGAAGGGGCTCATAGCTGGTGCAAAGTTTTATTGTCTCACACCCATAGAAATCCTTTGGGGATAATATTTCTGGAAAAGAACTTTTATGGAACTTAACTATGTTAATGAAGCTTGTTCAGATATAGGTTGGATATCAAGGGCAATGATCCGTTTATTTCATCTACGGAATTATCATATTAGGAGTTTGGTTTAGACTACCTTATTATTTTTTACACTCTTCATGCCTCATTGTTGAGAAAATAGCATTTAAACAACAGTATAATTATGAGCAGATAATGTAGTCCAATATTGACTCTTAACATAACAGTCCTGCCACAGTATCCCTTTTACAATTTATGTACCTTATGTCTGTTTATTATCTGATGCTTGCAATCTTGATGCATCTCTTGTAGTTATGGTATGTTCGATATCCAAAAGAAGGTCCTTGGTACGAACTCCTGATCATCCCTCTACGATTTGAGCTGCTTTGCTCTATTATGATTCCTATATCTATAAAGGTGACTTTTGAGTTTTGAACTCACCTGATTATCATATTTTTCCTTATTGGGCATTGACATGTTGCAGTTAAACTTCTTTATAAGGGGTGTTGTATTTAAAGCCAGTCAACCTTTAACTGTTCATAAAGAAATGGAAATAGAAAAAATTTGTTTCGTTCCATGGATTTCAATGGTTTGCTGCATGTCGTTGCAGCTTGCTTTGACATTTGTAAGGACTGTCACATTGTCTTTGAAAAGAGTGTGCTCTTTGTTGTTGCAGGTGTCCTTAGATCTTGTTAAAGGCTTATATGCAAAATTCATCGATTGGGATGATCAGATGGTTGATGTAGAAACAGGGACACGGTCCAATGCAGCCAAGTGAGAAACTACAGAAGCAGTCAATATGTTGACTTTTGCCTGAATATACATGAAATGTCTGGTTATTTTATTCTGTTTCTTGTGATTGGCAGCACAGCAATTAGTGAGGACTTGGGGCAAGTTGAGTATATATTGACAGATAAGACTGGAACCCTTACTGAAAATAAAATGATCTTCAAAAGATGTTGCATTGGTGGAAGATTTTATGGGAATGAGAATGGGGATGCTTTGACAGGTAAAATTATTTTTAGTTGCATGTCAGAAATTTTTCATCCTTACAGTTCTCTGTCCTGTAAAGCTCTATATTCCTTGAAAAAACTTGACTATATATCTTCCGTAATTAGGTTGTGACCTCTGAAGTCCTTATATGATTACTTTTCATCAAGTACAATGACTAAAGAAACACCCACCAAAGGATTGTTGGACCAACTTTCTCTACAAAATTTTGATGCAATAAGATATAGAGCACTATATACTTATAGTTGTTGCTTTTATCTGGATATTGCCAGATTATAGTGGATTGAATATTTCATTAAATTGATTCAAGGGGTCCTAGAGGCACTATGATTCCAAGGTTCTTATCACTCTGAAAAGGTGTATATTTGAGAGACTATTCCAAAAGGACCTTCTTTTGTATTAAATATTAGATTCTTGATCTAGTCCTGCCATTGAAACCTTATTGCACTCTTTTCCTTTCAAATTCCAGGCTTCCAAAAGTTTATAACTGAGGCAGGCAGAATTAATTTGAGTTATTTTGTGGGATTTTTGGGTGGTGATTGAGACATCTGCACTGACTGGTCAAGTTTTAGTTTCGTGATGCTTAGGGGATTCACTGCATTGAGAAGTTGGCTTTGATTGGATGGTCTAGTGAGTTGATATTCGGATATGTATATGAGTTTATTTTTGCCCCCAACACTTGGTGAATTTATCTTGAGTTTGGTTGATTTTTGTTAATGCAGATGCTTCCACTACTATTATCTTAATTTGTTCAAGTCATAAGTTAGTCTGTAATAAGTTGTTTGTGGTGAGGAGTCTTTTAATGATATATAGATAGAAGGTATTTACTGGATAAGAATATGTGCCTTACAGATGCAGAACTGCTTAATGCTGCATTCAGTGGCTCTACCGATGTGATTCGATTTCTTAAAGTAATGGCAGTATGCAATACTGTAATTCCTGTCCGGAGGTAACTTTAATATATCTATATGGAAGTGCTTGCAAAGAAATATGAGTCGTGTTTTTATGATTTTAAAGGGATGTTTTTTCTCCTGCCAGTTAGCTATAATCCTAAACTGTCTTTGTCTATGACTGCACAGCAAAAGTGGCCAAATTTCATACAAGGCACAATCCCAAGATGAAGAAGCTCTTGTACGTGCTGCTGCTCATTTGCATATGGTTCTTGTGAACAAAAATGGAAATATTCTTGGTAAGCTTGATTTATTTTCAGGGATGGACAGGGGGCGGTTGGTTCCTTCCTCCCCGCCCCCAGATTTGTTGCCACACGCACACACGTGTTGACAGGCATGAAGTCATATGCATTTTAGGCTTCCATTTTTGAATTGCATGTCCAACTCTTTTTCAAAAGCTTGGTGTAAATGATAAATAATGGGCTTACAAATTTCAGTTCCCTCTCTCTATATAAGTTAATGAAAGATATATTATACACTTTCTTATGCCCTTCTACTCCCATAAAATTCACCATATACTAATAATAGATTGTGGAAGAAGGAACTTGTTTACTTATATGATCCTTATACAACAAATTGACATTCAATAAAGATTTGTTTTGAAAATCGATTGGTTAATTACTAAAATTAAGAGATAAATAATGAATTTTTTTGAATAATATTCATTACAGATAGATTTTTAGGTTAGGAAAAAGTCTCAAGCACCACTCCAGTGTATTTGTAAAGGATTATCGAAATTAACATAATCTTTTCTATTAGAAGTGGATTTAATTGCTTTTTATTTATAATCTTTATTTGCCCATCAAAATTGAACTTGATTGAAATGTATAGTGGTCAATTTGCACAAACCTTTGCACTAATGACAACAGCTTGCCACCCCTTCCCTCAAAAGACTACCATACTGGATCCGTCCATGCTGATTGTGGTCGTAATTTCCGTATTTTGTACATCAGATGCTCATATATCTTTCCTGGCTATGCAGACATAAATTTGAATGCTTCTCTGATGCAATATGAAGTGCTAGACATTCTGGAGTTCACTTCTGACAGGAAAAGAATGTCTGTAGTGGTTAAGGACTGTCAAAGTGGGAAAATTTTTCTCTTGTCTAAAGGAGCAGACGAAGCTATTCTTCCTCATGCTTATGCTGGTAATTTTATTTCTTTTCATGGGTGACTTTTTTCTGTTTTACCAACCTTTTCGTCAGTTGCATGAGAAAATTGGTGTGGAGTAATATGAATTTCAGCCCTTCTATAGCTCATAAGTTATACCTTGAAATTAATTGTTTTTTCTTACAAATACATTGAGCTAGGAAAGCAAGCTGCCCTGAGCAGCTGACGACCAATGCTTACTGTTTTTTTCTTACAAATACACTGTTTGAAAAACATTCTCTTCCTATTATTTTGCTACTTGGTGAAGGACCTTATACCAAGACTCACAACATATCCTATTCTGGTTCCTCTCTGGTGCCCTGATCTATGCGTTTTGGTTCAAGCTAATGGCAAATGCACAATACATAATTTATATTTTAGCTTGACTTTCCTATGTAATTTACATGTCTCTGTCACTTCGATTGATACTTGTTCACCCTATTTTTATTCTATAAGTTTCTTGAATTGTTTGTCACATATTGTTGGGTGCTGCATTTTCTTGTCTTTTTCCTGCTAAAGAACCTTAGTTTCTGGCTTTGACCATGAATGTCTCATGGGACAGCTGTAACATTCTATGTTGAATAAGATGGAATCTTCTCGTAATCTGTAAACGTTGTGTCAGGGCAACAGGTAAGGACTTTTGCTGAAGCTGTGGAACAATATGCTCAACTGGGTCTGCGGACATTATGCCTTGCTTGGCGTGAATTAGATGAGGATGAATATCGGGAATGGGCCTTGATGTTCAAAGAGGCTAATAGTACACTAGTTGATAGAGAGGTAATATGAGAAGCTACACTTTGGGTTTTCCTCATCTTTTCTGCAGACTACATTTTTTGCCTGGTCTTCATCTCTCTTTGTTTGGTTAGTTCTATATTTGTTTGCCTTATAAACAGTGCTTGCTCTACTCACTATATTTTGCAGTGGAGAGTAGCTGAAGTCTGCCAAAGATTAGAGCATGATTTTGAGATTCTCGGTGTTGCTGCCATAGAGGATCGTCTACAGGTGATTCAATTTACTTAGGAAACATCTCCTGAGAAGTTTGGTTGCAATACATAAGTTTTGGCAATGTATGGTTTTGTTTTGGTGGAAATTGTATTGGGGAATGCATGAATTTGTTTTTCATCCGCTACACCCTCTTTAATCTGTTGCCAAAGAAATTTGACTTGTACTTTCTTCCACTTTTGCAACAATCCAGGATGGTGTGCCAGAAACAATTGAAACTCTTAGGAAAGCTGGAATAAATTTTTGGATGCTGACTGGAGACAAGCAGAACACTGCAATACAAATTGCTCTTTCTTGCAATTTTGTGTCCCCAGGTGATTTTACTCAATCTTTGCACATTTCTTGTCTAGTAGTGGCTTACTTATAGGATAAGTAATGAGTAATCAGAACACTGCAATTAATATAAGATACTTAGAAATGTATAAGTCAAAATCCTGAAATTTTTTACTGGAATGAAGATATATTTTGTTAAGGATATTTGTTGATAGCTTGACCTTTGAATCTGGGAGAAATTTTGCCCATATAGTCAGTTCATGAGGAAGTTATATTGTCCCACCTGGAAGTTTGGACTTAAAATTCAGTGATATTTTTAGAGATGATGGCAGAAATTCTTTTTTTTTTGAGGGGGCGGGGGTATGTATTAGAATCGTTTCAAATCCAGATATTGGTGTAAATGCGAAGATAAAAGAATAAGTAGAAAATTAAACCCACCATTATTAAGTTGATCTTTTGAGTCGTACGTATATTAGTGGTGTCTATTGTCTGTCATCACTCAACAGTAAAAATTTCTGTTTTTTCTCCAATTCGTCACTAATTGCTTCTCAACCTTCTACTGCATATACACAAAGGGGACTCTAAAATATTCGTGCAAAAATCATCTTACTTTCCAATCTTCCGTCATCTGAGATTCCTTATCCATAATTCTATTGAAAAGTCTTTCCTAAAAGTTAGTGATTGCCACCAACAAACAAACACTCTTCTTTCTTTACTATTTTTCCCCCTGCCAATTTACTTTAAAATTCCAAAATATATGGTATTAGAGCTAGGTTCTTATATTCCAAAACTTTAGCTTTTAGTGAAGTGCATTCTGCAATTAATATCTTCATGCATGCCAAGACCTCTTCTATATGCTTCAAGAGAATCCGCTAGCTCTGTCCATAGAGCCCTTAAATCAAGGTAGCTCACACTTGTTTAGAACTCGTAAAAACTCTTATTCTTAGATATATTCAGCACCATTTATGGAGCAGTTTAATCCTCTGCCTTTCTGCGTCTTTAGGTTTCTTTTGGTCGACTTCTGAAGTGGAATTTTAGGAACTGTTATTCCTTCTTCCATGATGTCCCATAAATCTTGGTATGAAAACATGTTTTCAAATGCTGTAATTCTTGGTAATTTGGTAAGAGGAAAACTATTAAGGAAATAAATGTTGAATTCCAAATGAATTGGTGAGATGGAAAAAAGTAAAGAAAGATAGCATGTTTGTTGGTGGCAACTTAGTAAATTATGTGAGAGACTTAGTGATATTATCAAGTAAAAGGAATCTTCTTATTGTTTTACCTTAATATATAGCACTTCTCAGTGATATTTTGTGACAATCTACACTCAGTGCTCTATACATCAGCTTTTATCATCATTTCAACATGCTGCTATTTTTCATATTTCAACTAGTTTTGTCCTTGTTAACAGAGCCTAAAGGTCAGCTTCTAATGATTAACGGGAAAACTGAGGAAGAAGTATGCAGGAGTCTGGAGAGGGTTTTGCTTACCATGAGAATCACAAATTCTGAACCTAAGGTATGCTTTTCTCATATTTATGGATTCACCAATGATAGGTGAACTGCAAATGCCGTCAGTTGGAACTTCTCGATGCTATTTATTGAATAGGTTCATGATAGAGATATAATCAAATTGCAGTTATTAAAAATTCATTTTCCATAATTACTGTAAAATTGAAATTGAAATATGTTTAGTAAAATATTTACCCATAAACATTGTTGAGTCAATGAATAATCTGGTGGTAAATTTGTGGTTGTGCTTCTTTTTGCTGTTGTAAGCCGTTACCTTATTATTTTCTATGAACAACCCAACCTTGAATTAGTAATTCTGTGTTTTTCTGTGAGCCACCAGGAGCTACTTGGTTAACATTAAAGCTTTGAAACTTAGATTCTCTTGGTTGTAGCTCTTATGGGTGAAAAAACCTCAACTGGTATTATTCCACTGTATTCTCTAACTGGTATAATTAAACCCCTAGTTGTATGCATGGACTGGTTATGTTTGAATGCTTTCAATTTGAAGAAGTGAAAGGAATATGTGAACATGCAACATGGCCCCTGAAAAGATTCGTCAGTTTGATGATTCTAGTATCTCTGCATCTCATATGTTCTATATCGTGTGAATCTGCCCTACCGCCCACTCCTCTCCCCCTGGGGTTGACTAACAAAACAAATAGAGAATCCTCTATCTGCACTCATTACTCTTACTTCCTGCTGGGACTTTCTTGTAACAGGTATTTTATTGTTGCAGGATGTAGCTTTTGTTGTTGATGGCTGGGCTCTTGAAATTGCACTTAAGTATTATCGTAAAGCATTTACAGAACTTGCTGTTTTGTCAAGGACAGCTATATGTTGTCGTGTTACTCCATCGCAGAAGGCACAGGTACCTTAATTGGGCTTGATATTTATTTCATTCTTAGTGTCTTGTATCCATTCTCAGCTGGACAATAATATCATCAGCTATTCACAAAACACAAGTTCGTTACTTCATTGGTATTGCAAAATAATTTCACATCCTTCCAACAGTAAGAATTTGTACAATTTTCATGACATTTGAATGTCCTCCAAATGCTATGCAGCCATGAAACTCCTTGTGTAAAATTCCAACCGATTCTTTATTAATACTAATATTTCCAGAGTGTGCCAATCAGTTTACCAAGTTTTTTACTATTTGTCATTTTTCTAGGCAAGGAAGTTTTAAAATTTTCCAATTGCGAAGTTATGGGAAGTATGTTGACTTGATTGCCTTTACATTATAATAGAATGCAATCACATAGATAGGTTTGTATCGTCATGCCACTTGGTCCCCCCTTTAAGTAGTGACTGTCAAAAAAAGAGAAAAGAAGAGACTGAGAGCCTGTTTGGTTTTATTTCCAAACCCCCTTTTTACCAATTTTACCATTCCAGAAATAGAAATCATCACTTTTTAAAAAATTTCACCTAACATAATTTCAATTTTCATTTTCAAAACACATTCTTCAATAACCTATATATTTTTTCCCAATAACCTATATATCTTCTCTCTCTATTCCATTATTTCTATCTCTCTCCACCTACAACCTATTAAAACCAACATAATCATTATATTTCCAAACATTTCATCCAAATATATTTTCATTTCCACATCACATTACATAACTAATTCTCACCATTTTGGAAATGATGAAAATGGAAATTGGAAATGGAAATAAAACCAAACAGGCCCTAAGAAAACAACAAGAAGGGGTTCCAGGTTCAGGATCTGAGATTGCTGGGGGAAGAAAAGTATTCCCTGATTTGATATACATTTGAACTTATATTTTATACTGAGTTTTCTTTATTCAACATGTTGTTATATACAATCCATCTTTTCTCAAGCAAACAAAAATAGTAGCCAAGATGCAGTGGCATATACTGCAAGAGCCATTCAAAGATGGTTACTCTTTTTCACCCTCATCTTTAAGTAAAATGGCACTGAAACCTTTTCGTTTTATCATTTTTTAGCTTGTAGAACTTCTGAAGTCATGTGACTATAGAACTTTGGCCATTGGTGATGGTGGAAATGATGTGAGGATGATTCAACAAGCTGACATAGGGGTTGGCATAAGCGGGAGAGAAGGATTGCAGGCGGCAAGGGCAGCTGATTATAGCATTGGAAGTAAGATCTTTGTTCTGTCCAAATTAACATTACCTCTACATTGTTTTATATGTAGTGTTTGTGAAATTTTTGGTTCAATATTCTACATGATTATCTTTTTAATGAAGGATGTACTAGTAAACTAATGAAATTTCTGTCACTTGCTGTAAATTGTGAAAGCAAACCATCATAATCAGAGTCAATATTTTAGTGCAACAAGAATGATTTAGCTAACGGGACCTTGATTTATCTGCCAGTGTCTATTTGATTCAGCGCTGAATATAGAGTGCATGAGTTAATAAACTTGTATCTTCAAGAGACCTTAAGGCATCAATGTTTATCTATTGTGTAGTCTTTTTGCTTGCAAAAGGTTTTTGAAGTTTTCCTTTTTTTTCTGAGTTGGCCAAAACTTTTAAATGATATCAAATCTAGATAAGCTGATTCCTTTAACTTCACTTTCTATTACGGTAGTTCAGTGAGGTTATATACATCTTTTTTGTCTATTCTAGTTGATGTTACTTAATGTCCACTTATGTCTTGGGACATGGAAATTCCTTGTGTCGCATTGTCTCTTAATAAGGCTGCATGCTCTTTCCATTAAGCATCTATTTGCACTGTTGCATGAGTCTGAATTTGTTAAATTGCTGGTTTTGAATTCAAGTTCAGATCTTATTTGCTTTTGGCAATTACACGTGTGGGAATTCAGTGAGCTATATGTTTACACTCTATTTGACAGCATTTATATGTGTTAATATTCTTGTCTTGCAGAATTCAGATTTTTGAAAAGACTGATACTTGTGCATGGACGCTATTCATATAACCGCACGGCATTTCTTTCTCAATATTCTTTCTATAAGTCCTTGCTAATATGTTTTATCCAGATCTTGTAAGTTCCTTTATTTGCTGGCACCCATTCTCATTTGGTTTCTTATATCTGATTGCAGTTGCATTGAGCAGCTAAATGAGTATAGGTTTCCTCATGTGCTAATAGTACAATGCTTCCAGTTTCTCTTTCATTTCAGGCGTCTCAGGGACCAGTCTTTTCAACTCTGTCAGCTTGATGGCTTATAATGTCTTTTACACTAGTATTCCTGTTTTAATCAGTGTTCTTGACAAAGATCTCAGTGAAACAACTGTAATGCAGCATCCCCAGATACTATTTTACTGCCAAGCGGGAAGGTTTGAATATGTGCCCTTTCTCTTAATTGCTACCTCACTTTGTTCCAATGGATTGAACTTGCAGTAAAACAACTATTGTTGAAATTTCTTTACGTTAGCTACTTCTTTCTGGTATTTTGACTGAATCACGAATATTTAAACAGACTTCTTAACCCTAGCACATTTGCTGGATGGTTTGGCCGATCTCTCTTTCATGTGAGTCCTTTATGCTTTGGATTTCTGCATCTTTTTTTTCTTATATTATTCATGCTTTGATGGGTTTACATGTCAATTTTCATATTGTGAAGCTATTTTCATCTTAAGGTCAAGAAAAAGAGATATGAATTATATGAACCTATCAGTGGCTCCTCTTGTTTTCCCAATAATTTATGCGAGAATTAGAAAAATCCTCTTTTGGGATGAATAAGGCATTTAACATAGTTAATTTAGAAATTTGATATAGGAAAAAAAGTTCAAAGTTGCAAGGCCCCAAAACTACACCATCATATGTCATTGGATAAGTGCGTCTGTACCAAAAAGATAAACCAACGTGTATATAAACAGTTGGGGGAAAAGCACTCCAAGAAAGAGTGTGGCTGCTACTTTGCATGAAGCTGAAACTCATGCTTAGATACACACCTCAGAGCAAATGATGAGTATAATTATAGCTTTAATGTACTGTCTGATCTAATGTCAATCCACCATCAACTCATCCTACTAAATTTATTTGTCTGTGTCCCGTGTATTGATATCTGAAGTTTTCTCTTTTCTTAGTGTAATACTTGACCGTGTGGTTCAGTTATTAATCTATAATGCTCTTCAGGCAATTGTTGTTTTTGTCATCACCATACATTCCTATGCTTTTGAGAAAAGTGAGATGGAAGAGGTATCCATGGTTGCACTGTCCGGATGCATTTGGTTGCAGGCATTTGTTGTTGCATTGGAGACCAAGTGAGTAGCTTCTTTCTCTTGCACTTTGTATGCTGACTTCTTAAAAAAAATATGTTGAAAGTTCAAAGAAGGGATAATGTGTCGTATGTATTGTTTTCCTATGAGTTGGTATTTCTATAGATTTGAAGTTCCGTGAAGAAAAGTTCAGACTCTTCATTCTCTCTGATTATTACTTCTGCAAATTTGTCTATATCTATTATCATATAAAATTCAATTTTCCAAGGCCTTCTGACGAGGCATCTGTATTTATTGCACCAAACTGGCAAGTATGCATAACTTATGATTCCGTTGCTTTTAGTTGCAAATTGGAAAATCATTTCAGCAGTTCTTGGCTAATAGTTTTTCTGTTTGGTTCGTAACGTTATATATCTGACATCTTGAATATAGTTGAGTTTGGTTCATACATTTTCATTCGGTGTTTACAGATCTTTCACAATATTGCAACACCTAGCAATATGGGGCAATCTGGTCGCATTTTATGTCATCAACTGGATTGTTAGCGCCCTCCCACAATCCGGCATGTACACAATAATGTTTCGCCTGTGCAAGCAGCCGTCATACTGGATTACAATGATAGTAAGTCTTCTTTGTTGCATCTAATGTTGCTTGCTAAATTTGTATGATAAATGATGTAACAACATCCTAAATTTCATCATATAAACCCATTCTTTCAAGCTTATTTCTCTATTCTGGGACACATTGCTTTTCAGTATGCATACAAACTAACAAGATCAATTCCATAAATAGTGTTAACTGTTAAACCATTAGTTTAAATCATACATGGGCTGACCAAACACTATGCTGCTATTTCAGCTTATCGTTGCAGCAGGAA
Source organism: Jacaranda mimosifolia (assembly GCA_018894105.1). Classification (NCBI taxonomy): domain Eukaryota; kingdom Viridiplantae; phylum Streptophyta; class Magnoliopsida; order Lamiales; family Bignoniaceae; genus Jacaranda; species Jacaranda mimosifolia. The sequence continues at coordinate 1,861,688 of CM032127.1, forward strand.
TGGGACCGGTCCTCGCCCTGAAGTACTTCAGATACACATATAGATCAAGCAAAATCAATATACTTCAGCAGGCCGAACGTTTGGGAGGGCCAATCCTGTCGTTGGGTAACATAGAGCCTCAATCCAGATCCTTGGAAAAAGATCTCTCTCCCTTGTCAATATCACAGCCCAAGAACCGTAGTTCTGTCTATGAACCTCTGCTCTCAGATTCTCCTAATGCCACCAGACGATCTTTTGGACCAGGAGCACCGTTCGATTTTTTCCAGTCACAGTCCAGACTGTCTTCCAATTATGCAAGAAACTGCAAGGACAACTGATCTTCACGATTCTTGTGCTGTCCAGCCTCCGGATTAGGCTTATTATACAATTATTTGAGTGAAAATTCTTCAAACTCCTTTAATTGTAGGGGTCAATTTCTTCTTATACCATTATGGGTCATTTTGGAAAAGATCAGAAAGCATATTCCAGAATAGTAGTCATAACAAAGGCATCCTCCGGATTCAGTTTTGGAACATAGTTAGAGTCGGAATTTAAGGATTTCCTCCATTCTATACTTGGGAAGTTAGGAAGTCGGAATAAATATTGAATGAATTTCACAAAATTGTCTTATAGGTCATTAAATTCCACTGTTTCTTGGAAATTATTTGATATAGCAACATTCTCCCAGAGATAAAGTTCTTATAACAATGCACAGTTGGAATTAGATTATTGAGTTTTTCATATTTTATAATTTTGGGTATGGTCGATGATGGGGATTCTCAAGAGATCTTCGATAAGGTAATAGACAAACTTAAGAGAATACAAAGTAAAGGGTAATGCTCGGGATGTAAGGTCTAATTCTTTGTAATGAATGGATCATAAATTTTTATAGGCCTTTATAATTTATAAGCCAAATGTGTTGCAAATTCTATGGATCACTTGGCGGAGGCACCTCATCATATTTTGTAGTTTAGGACAATGTAAACCTTAATTGGCAATTCAAGTAATGCTTTAGAAGTTCTATCCGCAGGGAAAAAGAACAAAGAGGGTAAAATGGAAAAAGGAAAAGAGAAAGAAAAAAGTGTCTAGAATCAAAGAAAGGGAATGCCATTGTAATGACGCTGGCCCCATCCAATGCCGGTGACTTGGCAATAGGGAGATGGAGCTACATGACATTTATTCAGTAGATCACTAGTCGTTAAGATTATTAAGAAGGTGTATGGAGTTTCATATTATGGTTTTTTAAGTCGAATGATAAAGATTTCATTTAACTTAAAATGATTTAGATCAAAAGCAGATTTATGTCAAGATAATCCTACCTTTAAAATATTTTAGTAGTACTCTGGATCAAAAGCCTGAATAGTGAATCAAAGCACATGACTAGGGAGTAGGTTTTTTGATGAAGAAATTAAATTACTAAATTTAATAAACGCACTCAAATAAACTGTCAGTAGTTCTTCTTCTTTTTTTTTTTTTCTTTTTCTGCCTTTGGGAGCAATTCTATGACTCCGTTTGTCAGAATTTAATATTTAATCAAAACTATATTCTATAGTTGATAAATGGGCAAAATTCATCTTAAAAAGAGAGACTTTCACCACCTTGGCAAAATTTATAATCTATAGTTGATCATGTGCCAACCATTATTTCCAAAATCTACAATTACGTAGTAGTTCTCGACACACACACACACACACACATGTGTGTGTGTGTGTGTGTGTACTTGTGTATGGTAAATAAATAGATTGAATGAATGTGAAGAATTGTCTGGGACACACAAAAAAGTGAACGTGTGAGATACATTGACCCTATGCTCGAGATGGGGAACCGGTGGCTGAGAGCTGACAAGAGCAACATATCTCTCTGGGCCTCACCTCTCCAATTCTCATCACTTTTTATTCTCAAAGACTATTATTATTTGATGGGCACTCTCCCCTTGCTTTGTTTCTTGCCTTCAAGAAACAATTTTTGTTGATGGGTTTTAGGCTAAACCTTAAATGGGGTGGTCTTTCAGTCCAATCCCCTCTCTCCACAAGCACATCATCTTGGCCTTCCTCATATTCTTGTGAGTCATCAAATTTTTGGATATGGGTTTTTCTTGTTTTCTGTTCTTGATCATTCTCTGTTTTAGTTACTTTGTTTCATACTTTTTGGCTGCAGACTTCTTTGTCCTAAACTATGTTCCTGATGTGCTTGTTTGTTGTTTAAATGTTCTAAGTGTGCTTCAAGAAATGATTTTTTGGTGAGAAAGATTAATCTTCTGCCCCATGCATGTTTCATATAAACCAAAATCCGGGGGATTGTGAACGGTGAACCAACCAAAAACTTTTGCAGTAGAGTTTTGGAAGACTCTGCCCCTTTTAAGTTCAGATGGACTGCAAATTAACAAGTTTAAGAATATGTATAGGCTTAGATTGAATCATGGACCAATGCATTGGATTCCCATGTTTGGAGATACTGAAATATTAACCTTCAAGATTCAGTGTGAAGATCTGTTTACCTTGTTGTAGCAGTAGTTTCTTGGGTCTGTATTTCTTCTTATGCAATCAAAATAGGAGAAAGGGAAAGAAAGTTCTAAAATTTTAAAATCCGCCACCCCCCCCCCTCCACCCTAAATTTTATTTCTCATGGACTACTATGGCCGAGTTGAACTGAAAGCTTAAAGCCAATGTGAGTAAAGTAGTAAATGGATACATTCTCAAGAGTAACCAAGAACTAATTCTGTAATAGTTACCTGAAGTTTTAAGCTACTACTGCACATGTTCAGGGTCCTGCTAATTGTCACCCCTGGGAAAATGATGATATTTAGCTAATCAGAAGTTTAAAAAACTTAATAGCATGGTGAAATTATTAGACCGGTCTAGCCTTGAAGCTCTCGGGGATAAAAAGAAGTCAAGTTATATATCAATATTTCCACTCACCCTAGCATGAAGTTTTGAAATATTCTTCATATCCTATTATATTCAATCTATACAGGTAGAGGCAGGGATAGTTCCTACTTCTTGACAAGATTATCTGCTGCATCAGTTTTATATGGCGAGATGGAAACACTTAATGATACTGCCAGGACGCATATATGTTCATCTTCACCTCAGCTTTTGGAGAATTATTACTTGGGAACTAGAGAAATAAAGGTTTCTTTTTCTTGCAAGAACTCTGTTTGTGTAATTAAATGACATTTTATATTATGTAATCTTCTCATAGTTCAGAGAAAGTAACAAGGAACTAGTGATCAAAACAGATTATTTTCTCCTTTTGGCTTCGACATTCCTTTGCTTGCTTATATTTCTACTTGTTCAGGTGGCGCTTGGGAAGGGGTCGAGTGATGGTTTGTACAGTTTACTTGATGACAACATTCAAATGTCTAACGATGAGGATAAGTTTGCAGACCTTAGCTTACAAGCAACCAAAGCATCACAATTCAGGTTATTGATGAAAAATCTAGATATGTTGGAGGACATGTTTGCTGATTCTAATGTGGTAAGGTTGGAAAGAGATATTCTGGAGCAATTAGAAAGACTTGGAGCTCTAAGATTGTTCCATTCATGTCTATCCAGGACCCTGAAATCCTCAACTTCTTTTGATTTCTCTAACGCACCTGCTGAGCTTATTGAAGAGCCTGAGGTAAATGATTCAGTGGATAATCATGTAGGCAAGGTGATCATTCGATCTGGTAAAAAAGAACTCAGAAAATTGAGGAGAAAAAGAACATTGGAGAAGGAAAGTGCTACAACTATGCAAGAATTGCCCTCAGAAACAATTTCAAAGGTTCCTCAGCAGCGTAAATCTAAAAGAGCCTCGAAATCTAGAAATAAAAGGCAGAAAATTACTAGGAATGAAGCAGAAATGTCAAGTGGAGTTAAGGTTGTTTAAGTTTCTGTTACGTAAAAGTTCTTTCTGCAGCTCATTGAAGAAAAAGCTCATCCAATAGTTAATATTACCTTTTGACAGTTGGTTGCAGAATTGGAAAGAATCAGAATGATACTCGAAGAAGAAACTGGTCAAATAGCTAGCTTGAGCAGTTGGGCCAAAGCTGCTGGAGTTAAAAAGAAGGAATTGCAGCAGCATTTGCATTATGGTTGGCATTGCAGGGATGAGCTCCTAAGAAGCACGCGCTCCTTGGTTTTGTTTATTGCAAGAAACTACTGGGGACTTGGAGTTGCCTTTGAAGATCTAATTCAGGTTTCTTTTTTTCCATCTCTATTGTGATATTTTACTTTCCTTTTTCCACCTTATGGAGATAGTTTTTTAACCAGTTGTAGTTTATCATAATATATGCTCTCAATAGTATCAGGCTTCTCGGTCCATTAATATAATTGAAGAAGCTGGATGTTTGATAAGATCAGCATTATTCATATGAACGCCTAAATTTGAATTCATGCTATCGATCATACAGAAGGCCTGGTCAATAGTTGATTGCATTTGTTGGTATAACTGAAAGACACTACTGAAACAAAAATGAAACAAAGATGGGTTGTCAAGAACATAAAGGAATTGGATCGGCTGATGGTCTGGTACGGATCATACATGGACGGTAATCGGACTTAGGGGTTCTCCCAAGGCTCCTCATGTGAGATCCTTGGGGAATAGGATCAAGTTGTTCGGAGTACTAACAAAAATGATTAGGCATAAAGAAACTGTAGGTGGCTTTTTAAGTTCATCATCAAGTTTTAGAGCTCAACCAAGCTGGAGTGGTCATTTGAGCATATATAAATAGATATTATGTTTTCATATGGTTCCCTATGTTGTTCTGTTCCATTTAGGATTAGAAAATAAGCATAACCAGACCTATTCTTTCCATATCTTTGTTATCTGTATAAAGTAGATTCCTTATGAGATACATGCAGATTCAGCATGCCTATTTCTTGTATTTTACCTGATGAAAGGGAACACCCTTCAAAATTAAATTTGCTTGGTAACTTCTTGCTCGTGCAAATGGTTTCTATTTATGTCCATACATTAACTTTGTATTCACGATGATCTACAGGCAGGAAACATAGGTGTGCTGCAGGGTGCAGAAAGATTTGACCAATCAAGAGGATACAAATTCTCAACCTATGTCCAATATTGGATTAGGAAATCAATTTCCACATTGGTAGCAAAACATGCCAGGGGAGTCCGAATTCCTGTATGCCTGTTTCTTTCTCCTTCTGGACTGTATTATTTTTCATTCAAAATTTATACATAAACTCAAAAGTTCAAAGAAATGAAAGTTTCAGCATCCCCCTAATTTGCTGTCCTCTTTGTGCAGTGTACTTTAAGCAAGGTGATAAATAAAGTACAAAAGGCGCGAAAGGCCCTTAGAACCAGCAATGGGAAATATCCAGATGACTGCGATATAGCTAAGTTTACAGGTCTATCTATAGCGAAAATTATGTCGGCTAGTAAATGCCTCAGAGTTGTGGGATCCATAGATCAGAAAATAGGACAGTCCATCAGCACAACGTATATGGTAAGGCTAAAAGTTCATCATTCTTTGTGCCTTGAAGTTTATTACTTCACAATTGTTAGAATCTAAGATTCAATGTTCTTTGTGTTGTTGAGAAATCTTCCGGAAACTTAGAAACGATTATTAAGGTTCCACAAGTAGTACTTCCTCACACAGTGTTTGAAAGATTTGTTCGAATTCCTTATAGTAAGTGAACAAGTTCTTGGTAAAGGCAAGAAAACGAAGCTTGAATGCAGGGGCGGTTCTTATTTCACCTGAGGGGTCTTGAATTAGCTCATTCCAATCGTATTTCTCCTGAGATGAAAGAAAACAAGGCAAATTGTCTTTTTAAAACCATCGCCCTCATAAAATTAAATAAATAATACTTGTGATAGAGTCCGTCTCTGGTCAGAGATATAGTAAAATCACCTTTTGTTGCTTCTTGAATTCATATAATCAAGTGTAGTATACGAGTTTGACAGGCTTATCTACAAAACGTGCTTTTTTCCGCTTTTCTTACAGGAAATTACACCGGATACATCGATATTGAGCCCAGAAGAAACCGTCTGCAGGCAGCATATGAAAAGCGATGTTTACAGACTTCTAAATGGCTTGGAGCCAAGGGAGAAGCAGGTTTTGATCTTAAGATTTGGACTAGGAAACCATCAATGCAAGTCACTAGATGAAATTGGAAGGCTTTTCTGTGTGAGCAAAGAGTGGATAAGGAAAATAGAGAGTGCAGCTATGACAAAATTGAGGAATGAGGATTCTCTCAAAATTTTGGGCCATTATGTATATATGCAATGAGCAGAGTTTTTGTCTGGTTGCATTGCCCTTAGTATATTGCTGTAGAGTTGTAATAAATACCTGAGTCCCTTGTTATAAAGACATTTCATTTCCTCTTTTTGTGAGGATTGAGTAAAGAAGGAAATTGCTATCAATAGGTCTGTTCGTGGTTCGATTTGAATCGATTTTAGGGCCAAAAGTCAACCGATCCAAATTATGTTATGTATATTGGATCAGTTTGATTTCTGTTGTAAATCCGATGCAATCCATTCATTTTAAATTGGTTTGGATTGGATCGATTAATTCGGTTTTTTAATTTGAATTTCTAATTGAAATATTTGATAAGCTATTATTAATAATTAAATTAATTTAATTAATCAATTTGTAAATTTTATTTGGCAATCATATCACTAATTTCATGAATTTTAGTTAAATTATGTAACAATACACAATTATAAAATTATAAGTCCACACAATAATTACTCTTATGTATTTGATTTTTAAAAGTGGAAAATTCTTAGGTTAGTTTATTTTAATTTACTTATGTATTTTACAATTAATATATATATATATATATGTTATTGTTCTATAAAATTTGGTTCGGTTTGAATCGATTTCTGAGATTGAAACCGACAAAATAAATCCAATGCAAATTGAAAGAGTTTGATTTTAATCGATTTTTAATTTTTTGAATCGATTCATCAATTTTTTTTTAAATTAAATTGGATTTGAACACTACAACTTATCAAATATTTTTGTTGCCATTTTTGTGAACCTTCCACTTCCCCTCAAACAATCCACCTGTGCATGCTTGGGCTGGTAAGCTTTCTGGCCCAAAAGAGCAATGGGTCATTGTAGAAACTCCAAATAGAATGAAATGAGTTAAGGGTTTGGTGGAATTTGAAATGCCACGCAGACAAAATAGTATTTTGTTTCAAGATATGAGACACGTGTTACATGAGTTTAAGAGTGTAAACGAGTCGAGTTGAGTCGAATTTAAATATAGCAAGCTCAAGCTCAACTCATCGAATAGACGAAAGCTCGGATGAGCCTTATCTTGTCACAAATTAGTAGAAGAACTTGATTCGTATAATTTCGGATAAACTCGAGCTTGTATAGGTTTGGATTAATTCAAACTCATTTATGCTCAAAATAAAATCTATAATTATAAACTTTTCAAAAGATTTTGCTTTTTTCTTAAAAGTAACAAACAAAATATTCTTCTTCTTCTTATTATTATTATTATTATTATTTACTTATTTTTATGAACCTTGTTATATATAACTATATATACAAAATATAAAAAAGCTTGTTTAGGCTCATAAGTTTTTCGAGTCGAATATTATTGAACTATGCTCAACTCATTTAACTAACGAGCTTAAACTGTTCGTAAATCGTTTCGTCTCATTTACACCTCCACATGAGATTAAAATAAAAGATAAAATTGAAGTAAAAAATTTAACATGTAACGCCTATGTATTTTTTTTTAAAAGTTTATTACATGTATACAAATTTTTTTAATAAAAATACATCACATCCCTCAGTAAATTATTAGTTCCATCCTATTATGCTAGATATATCTATAACTCATAACGAAAAGGAAAAAAATCGCACGTATTATTTTGAAGTTAGAAAACATTTGCACCAGTCAAAAAGTAATTAAAATTCACAAAAAAACAAAAATGATGTTTGGAATTACATCATGTACAAGTCTTTATAATTTTATTTTATTTTTTCCCTTTTTTCATTAGTCAATTTTATTACATATTCTCTTACGTACAACATTGACAAAACTAAATTTGTACATTTTTTTGTCTACCTTGTACTTTAACATGTCGTGGAATATAATCAACATGAAGCATGCACCACACTTACTTTTCTAGGTTGTTCGTTTTTCACGAGGTTACTGGATCTTGTACAATAATCGCATTTCTGGGGTTATGGACTATTTGAACCCTGTAATGGGACACACCCCCAGCAACCAAAAGCGTGTTTTGGGGATTTTCACCGGTTCCTAACTTTGATGGCATTGGAAATTGCTACTTCCCCACCAAATTTGGATATTGTTGGTTCCCATGATGTTCACTTCTCAACATTCCTTAGATAAAGAAAAACATGCTAAGGTAATGGGCCCCTTTTTTAGGTTTATGCAATCAAACTGCACAACCAGATACACAAAGGAATACATTCGAGTTCGAATTTAAATTTTTTTATATAATATGAGAGACTAATGTCATTAGACTATAAGCCACTGGACAGTTTCCCAATTTCAAAATTCATTAATACGTACATTTATATATTAAATTAATAATGATTACATTGCTCAACATGTAAGAAACATGTTTTTTTTATTAAAAAAATAAAAAAATATTTTGATCAAACTAGATTTGAGGGGACCACTGAACAATTGATCATGCGACATAGTTATCGTACTTATATGAGTAAAATTTAGAATTCACACTCAAACAAACTCTGCTTACATCTATATATGTAAATTTAGAGGGAAAAACATATTTGATGGGTGATTGTGACGATAATTTTTTTTAAAGAAAGAAAGAAGACCAAAAAAATAACAAAGTAAGAGCCTATGTTAGAAAATGAAAGTTAATAAAATAATTTTTCTTGCAATTGTAACATGCTATTTTAAGTTACAATGAATTTGAACAAATCCAAAGCAATATCAAAAAGATACATATAATAACATGACCATTTTTTAGGGCCAATGTCTCATTTTGAAAGTGAATCTCAACTTGAAAATTGAAATTATGCAATATTCAATAAAAAATTACATGTACGAATAACCACCATTTATTCAAAAACTTCCACTATGTACCTATTTTAATTAGTTTTAGATTTTTTCTTTAATTTGGTAATAAATTATAAAAAGTTTACTTTAAGTAAGTGCTATTTTTATAATTATGCAAATTATATATCTATTTTTGTGATGCATATCAATTTTTAATATAGTGAATGTGATGATATTTTTACTCAAAAACACAAACAACTGCCAATCATTAACCTTCGTGCAAACGATTGCTAGTCATTATAAATAGTAACATAAGTTGATAAGTATTATGATTTTTACAATATTTTTGGCCTTGCATGAGTAGGTAGTTGGATTGGAGTTGTCTTCAAAAAGTGCAAATACTTGAAGGGAAAGAAAATGACTTTTGCAATGGAGAAAAAATGGGCACACCATAAGAAAAGGACCCTACAATTTGACTTCATACAATAAGGTTAATTGGCAAGCCTACAAATGTAACAGTTTTCTCATTTTAATTTTTGTACTATCATCATCATCATCATCATTATTATGGGTGCCACCCACAGACTCAACCCAACCCACATGATTTTAGGTTAAGTTAGGCTCAACATTTTAAAAATGGATTTGAGCAGATTGGGTTTTAGATGGATTGTATTAAATTTGAGTTCAAAATAGGTTTTAAGTGGGTTCAAAATGGGTTCATTCAAAAAATTTAATTAATTTAATAAATCATCTCATTATATTGTAAAATTATATATTAAATAGAGTGTAGAATGTATAATAATCTTACTATGATCTTTTGAATTAATTTTTGGAATAAGTAAATTAAATTAATTTTTTTGTTTTCTATTTGAACTATTTTTAAACCAACTAATCCACAACTCAATCAATTTTGAACTCAATCCACTTTTAACCCATATAAAACCCAACCCACATAAACTTAAATCAAACCCAATCCAACCCATCCATTTGCCACCATGAATAATAATAATGAGTGTGGAAAATTAAAGAAAAATATTTTTTTATGGAACAAATTGTAGTAAAATAAAAATGGTTAAGTATGTACTTGTTGGTCTCTATAATTACTAGGTGCCAGTTCACTTCACTTTTGGTTTATTTTAAACCTTTGTTCTGTGGGTGGGTTGTTGGGGAGAGAGGAGGAGGTAGTTGGTTTGAAGTTAGAAGTCAATCTTTTCATTCATTCGATGTTGGTACCTTTTTTTTTTTTTTTAATTATTCTTAAAGAAAAAGTAACTTTTGATAACTTAATTGTAATTCTTTTTCATGAAAAAAAAAAAATAGAGGAAAGACCAACGTGGAAATTATTTGAATAAAATCATAAAAGTTCCTCACAATTATGAAATATCAGTTTGAGTTATAGCTAATGTTTAAAAAGCGAGTTTGTCGATATAATTTATTCGAAGTGTCGAAGTCTCAATCTCCACCATCGAAATAACTCATTCATAAACTATTATTATAAGCGGATTCAGAATTGTGTTCTACTTGTAAAAAATAATAAGTTAGAACAATTAACGTATTGCCTTAATGATGTAAATCAATGTCTTTATATAGTGGTATTTATACTATTTTTTTTCAAAAAGTTCATTGTTAATAATATGATGTGATGATGATTTTAGAAAATATTGATTCGACTCATGATGTATTGAAAAAATGCATTGAGTTTTATAGTCCAAACAAACAGCGAATTCCCTTTCTTTTTCTTTCTTTTTTTTTTCTTTTTTCTTTTTTCATTATACTTTGTTGAGCATGAAACATTTAGTTCAGCTAAAAAGGTATTTATTCACATGAACTTATAAAATTCATAAAAATTTTAAAGAATGAATTTATAAGATCATGAAATAGTATGTCAATTTTTTTAAAGAAAATAAGTGCCCATTTGGTTTTATTTTTATTTTCATTATTTTCAAAATATTAGAGATTAGTTAGTGGAAATGAGTTTAAAATGAGTTTATACTTAAATGAATTGTTGGAAAAATAATAATTTTGTTGGGTTTAGTAGGTTGCAGGTAGAGAGAGATAGAAATAGTGGAATAGAGAGAGAAGATATATATGTTATTAAGAAATATGTTTTTAAAATAAAAATAAAAATAATATCAGGTGAAAATGTATAAAAAATAATGTGTTTTATTTTGAAATAGTATAAAATGTGAAAAAAATGGGTTTTAAAAATGAAACCAAACATGATGTAAGAAGTTCGTACTTTGTTATCAAACTTTTTAACAAACTATATTTGACAATATCAATTATAAATTTATAATTATTAATATTTTATAAATTTTACTATTTTTTTAAATACTTTAAAATAAAATTTAATATCTTATGAATTGTAAAATCAACAGAATTATAAGATATTTTAGATAATTTGATCAAACACCCTCTAAATGCCAAAGTTTTATTATTTAAATCAAATAATATTGGTACCTATATTTGCATTTACTGTCAATAATTTTATTTATAAAATCCTTCCCACGTGTGTGGTATTAAACTATTCAAAGCTAGATAGCACTGTCACTATACATAAACAAATCCAAGTAACAACTATAAGGCATTCATACAAACAAACAAACAAAATAAAAATATAAATATAAATATAAAAAAATAAATAAAGCCCACTAGTTTGCACAAAGTACAAAAATTACTTGTCATTTTTCATGTCACACAAAACTAGATGCTTTGAAAGCTTATTATGCTTGAAAGCAATCTTGTTTTCTCTTTATAACTATATTATATATTTATATTTTGTTTCAATAATTTTAGCAAATAGGGCAATAATATTTTTTATTTTATACTATTAGTCGTTTGCACGCAGTTTTTGCACGCATAAAATATTTTTGAGTAAAAATATTCTCACATTCACTATATTAAAAATTGATATGCATCACAAAAATATATTTATAATTTGCATAATTATAAAAATAACAATCATTTAAAGTAAATATTTTATAATTTATTATCAAATTAAATAAAAAAATCTAGAACTAATTAAAATAGGTACACAATGGAAGTTTTTGAATAAATGGTGATTATTTGTACATATAATTTTTTATTGAATATTGAATAAGTAAAATGACAAATTTTGTATATCGAAATTTAGTATCATAATTTCCATTTTAGATACAAAAATACCTTTCTTTTTATAATAGTATAGATATACAATTCAATTTTGCTTGCATGCATGTCGAAATTCATGTTAACTTTTTGTGAAATTCTTCATGATTTGTTAATGGCTAATTTTAAATGGTTCACTATGTGAAAGTTATTGTATTGTAATCAAACTTGATAAAAATATAATCACGATTTATGCATATTTAGTGTTTGAATACTTCAATTGTACCATATTAAAATCTTTAACATATTTACCATCTGCGATGGTTTTCCTTTTTTTTTTTTTTTAACACTCATACAACTATAATTCAACGCCGCTCAATCAATTACCAATTACTAGTGAATTCTGCGTGAAATATTAACACATTAACTATTATATTTCTTACGTATAAAAGTCAAAACCTACAAGGTAGTCAATAAGTACAATTACATTAATTACCCTCATATTTGTATATGTGAAATTCGGGCTTCAAACATTAACAAATTACTTGTGTGCATTTATATATAAGTGAAACAAAAAAATAAAAACTTAAATATGATTCATGTCAAGTGGTCAATTAACCTAACGATATCATCATTACACCTGTATGTATAAGATTTGAAATTCGAAACCTTAATATATATATATATATGTATGGGGAACTTATTAAAAAGTACCAAAACTACTTTCAAAATTTGTGTTCAGTCCCCAATTAAAAACTTATAGTGCAAACTCCCTAGTTTTAATAAAAGTTTAGAGATTACTCCCTAGCCACTTGATTTGACACAAATGCCCTTAAGTATCATATTTTTCCTTGTTTTTTCAAGCAAACAGTAAACCCTACAAACGCTCGTTACCAGAAACAGAAAGAACAGAAAAAATTGCAACAAGCGGGAAACGAGAACAACGTTAGAGCCAAACGCCACTAACCCGACAACTGCATTGTCTTCTTCTCTTTTTATTTTCATCATTTTCGAATTCCATCTTCTTCTCAGTTCCTTCTCAGTTGCTTCTGTGTTTCCTTGTTTTTTTTTTTTTCCCCGACAATGTCAACCAGCAGCGAAGCAAGTGCGCTCAATCAAGTGTTGGGGAGTTGTCGCTACAAAGACCAGCTCCATATAATGTCAATTAAGGACAGTACGACTGTAATGGATATCTACATTAATCTAGCAAGAAAATGGAGTGAAATCAATTCCGAGCACTTCAGCTTGCGATATATAGCTCCACATCAAAGATTGTACGTGAGTTTAACTGATGACGATGACGTCATGAATATGGTCTTACTACATTTGACATTGAAGATGAACATTGCGGACATCTTGGTAAACCGAAAGGATGAATCAAGCAGCAGAGAAAAGAAGAGCAGTGATGTTTTAAGGTAATACTTCTACAGAATCTCAACTTTACTGCAATTAGTAAAGTTCTGTACATGAAGTGTTCTAAAATTGCTCTCTGTTTATTTGAAAATCTTTCTGTACTTGGAGCGTTCCACATTATACTTCATTGCAGTTAACATTGTACTTACAGAAACATATACTCTCTTCATTGAAGTTCTATACTTCCATTGTTTCTAACTTGTACGTCGCTTTATATAAACTTGTACTTCAAGTATCTAAATCTATAATTCGGCTTTCATGTTTTCTACTAATAAGATATCCAAATTGTACTGCCATTGCTTAGGTTTTATACTTCAAGTGTTCAGAAATTGTTCTCAACTTTGTAAAAAGTGTCCTATTTTCTAAAATCATACAACATTTTATATAAATCTGTACTCTTTTCACATAAGTTCTACACTTCTGGTGTTCCCAATTTGTACTTCATTATATTAAAACAGGTAAATCATTCATTGAAGTTCTATACTTCAATCGTCTAAGTTCTATACTTCAATCGTCTGAATCTGTACTTCACTTTACTTGAACTTGTACTTTAATTATCTGAACCTATTATTTAATTTTGAAGCGTGTAATAACGTACTATCTAAAATTTATACTGCGAAAGCTGAGCATCTATACTTCAGTTGCTCAAAACTGTACCTCACATTGTCCAAAATTATACTTCGAATATCTAAACTTATATTTCAGTTGTTAAATAATTTCACTTAAATCTTTATATTATTTTTATTGGGCTTATACACTTCAGGTGTTCCGAAATTGTTCCTCACTTTGTCTAATATTGTACTTCCTTCTTCATCGAATCATACCTCATTTTATATTCATTTAATCTATATTTGTGCTGCATTCATTGAAGTTCTATACTTCAATTTCCTGAATTGGTACTTCATTTTGTGTGAAATTGTACTTTAATATTGCGCTTATACACTTCAGGTGTTCCGAAATTGTTCCTCACTTTGTCTAATATTGTACTTCCTTTTTTCATCAAATCACACCTCATTTTATATTCATATAATCTATATTTGTGCTGCATTCATTGAAGCTCTATACTTCAATTGCCTGAATTGGTACTTTATTTTATGTGAAATTGTACTTTAATTATTCGATTCAATTATTTAATTCTGAAGCGTGAACTGTTGTGTTATCCAAAATCTATACTGCGAGAGCCGAATTTTTATACTTCAGCTTTTTCGCAACTGTACTTAACTTTATGAAAAACTATACTTTGTACTTTAATTATCTGAACCTATTATTTAATTTTGAAGCGTGTAATAACGTACTATCTAAAATTTATACTGCGAAAGCTGAGCATCTATACTTCAGTTGCTCAAAACTGTACCTCACATTGTCCAAAATTATACTTCGAATATCTAAACTTATATTTCAGTTGTTAAATAATTTCACTTAAATCTTTATATTATTTTTATTGGGCTTATACACTTCAGGTGTTCCGAAATTGTTCCTCACTTTGTCTAATATTGTACTTCCTTTTTTCATCAAATCACACCTCATTTTATATTCATATAATCTATATTTGTGCTGCATTCATTGAAGCTCTATACTTCAATTGCCTGAATTGGTACTTTATTTTATGTGAAATTGTACTTTAATTATTCGATTCAATTATTTAATTCTGAAGCGTGAACTGTTGTGTTATCCAAAATTTATACTGCGAGAGCCGAATTTTTATACTTCAGCTTTTTCGCAACTGTACTTAACCTTATGAAAAACTATACTTCCAATTTCTGAACTTATATTTCAGTTCGAACATAAATCCGCTTAATTCTTATACTCTTTTCGTTGCGCTTATACACTTCAGGTGTTCCGAAATTGTACTTCATTTCTTTTATTTCTGTTCCTTCATTTTGCAAATCAATTTGCGTATATCTGTACTCTTTTTGTCAATATTGTGTGCTTCATGTGTTCACAAATTGTACGTCACGTTTTTTTAACTTGTACTTCAATTTTCTGAATCTGTAATTTAATTTTCAGTGTTCTACTAATGAATTGTACTTTATTGTGCCTAAAATTATACTTCATTTGCCATCCTCAAGGGATGTAGTGGAGGAGGAAATTGGTTCGACCAGTGCATCGTACAATGAATTGGCTTTAATTAGCAACTCAATTGATGCATGGAGGAATTGCATATATGGGGAGGGTCAAACATTCAATGATGCTCACGAGTTCAGAATTATGCTTAAGAATTATGCAGTGTCTACTTTGCGGTCATTTAAATACAAGAAAAATGACAGCAAAAAAATCATAGCCGTTTGCAGTGATGAAAATTGCAAATGGAGAATCTATGCATCAAGGCATGAAGCTGATAAATTATTTGGCATTCGAAAATGTAATCTAGAGCACACATGTGGTGAGGCTAATCTTCGGACAAGGGGACATCCTAAAGCCGATTCCGCTTGGGTTGCTAATGTAGTGAAGAATAAATTGAGATCAGAGCCATGTTATCGACCCTGCACCATATTGAAAGATATCCACAGAGAATATGGTGTGGAACTTAGGTACCATAAAGCATGGATGGGTAAGGAATTAGCTATGCATGACATCCATGGAGCTGAGAAGGGATCTTATGATAAGTTGAGGTGGTACTGTGATGCTGTGAATAGAACAAACCCTGGAAGTATTGCAGACTGTGAGATTGACCCAATCAGTCGAAAATTTCGTCGACTATTTATTTGTTTTAGTGCCTGCCTTCTTGGTTTTCTTAGGGGATGCAGGCCATTGATATTCTTGGACGGCACCCATATTAAAAATAAATTCAAAGGAGTCTTACTCAGCGCAGTCAGTAAGGACGCCAATGATGACTTATTCACGTTAGCATATGCAGTTGTTGACTCTGAAAATGATATGAATTGGGAGTGGTTCTGCTTAAAGCTGAGAAGTGTCTTAGATTCTGAATATTTGCCTGGCTTATCAAGGTTTACTTTCTTCTCCGATCGACATCCTGGTCTTCTTAAGGCCCTCCCCATGATATTTCCCGGTAGCCATCATGCATATTGCTTGAGACACTTAGTGGATAACTTCAAGAAACAAGTAAGTGTGCTCTATCTCTGTTTGTGAGATAATTATGTGAAATAAGCTCTACTTCATAACATTAAGCCCATTATTGTTCTATTATTTTGAATTCAGGTATTAAGGAAGTACCCTCTACATAACAAGAAACATTGGTGTTCTATTTTTATGAAAGCTGCATATGCGCCTACAAGGCAGGAGTATACCCGACATATAGACAGCATCTTGGAGTCAATGCCGCTTGCCAGAGACTTTATTATGCAGTCTGACCCAACCTGTTGGGCAAACTCCTTATTCAGTGGAGATCGATGGGGGGTAATAAACAATAATCAAGCAGAATGTTGGAATAATTGGGTTAAACCAGCCCGATTTATGCCAGTTGCAGCCATGGTTGATCACATACGCATGCAAATAATGGTTATGATGCATGGTAGGAGAGAAGAATCTCATAAGATGGTTGGTCAATTATGTCCCAAGCAAGAGAAAAAGTTGGCAATCAATCATATGCGCTCTCGCAACTTAAAAGTTGTCATGTCTAGCGGTTGGAGCTTTGAGGTGATTGAGCAAGACAAATCGTATGCTATAGATTTACATAACAGAGTTTGTTCTTGCGGAGCATGGCAGATTGATAAGATACCATGCATACATGCTTGTGCTTCTATCGAGTCAAAGTCACTTTCACCATATGACTTCACAGATCAATACTACCGAGTTGAGATGTATCAACAAGCATACCAAGCAGTTATAAATCCTATTCCTACGTTTGATATGCATATGTTCCATGTAGATGATGACGACGTCATTCATGCACCTGATTGTCGATCTCAGCCTGGGCGGAGAAGGACACAGAGGATTCCATCACAGATTGAGAAGCGTGCCATTAAGTGTAAGAGGTGTGGTAGAACAGGGCATAATCGTCGAACTTGCAAAGAATCAGTAAACTAGCCAACATTTGTACCTCAAAACTGGATAATTGTACCTGATTTGGCCCCATTTGCACCTCGCTTGGGCAATGAAGCGGGTGATTTATCGTGAACATAGCAGCCTAGCAAGTTGTTTACTAAAGTAGCCAACATTTGTACCTCAAAACTGGATAATTGTACCTGATTTGGCCCCATTTGCACCTCGCTTGGGCAATGAAGCGGGTGATTTATCGTGAACATAGCAGCCTAGCAAGTTGTTTACTAAAGTAGCCAACATTTGTACCTCAAAACTGGATAATTGTACCTGATTTGGCCCCATTTGCACCTCGCTTGGGCAATGAAGCGGGTGATTTATCGTGAACATAGCAGCCTAGCAAGTTGTTTACTAAAGTAGCCAACATTTGCACCTCAAAACTGGATAATTGTACCTGATTTGGCCCCATTTGCACCTCGCTTGGGCAATGAAGCGGGTGATTTATCGTGAACATAGCAGCCTAGCATGTTGTTTACTAAAGTAGCCAACATTTGTACCTCAAAACTGGATAATTGTACCTGATTTGGCCCCATTTGCACCTCGCTTGGGCAATGAAGCGGGTGATTTATCGTGAACATAGCAGCCTAGCATGTTGTTTACTAAAGTAGCCAACATTTGTACCTCAAAACTGGATAATTGTACCTGATTTGGCCCCATTTGCACCTCGCTTGGGCATTGAAGCGGGTGATTTATCGCGAACATAGCAGCCTAGCATGTTGTTTAGTAAAGTAGCCAACATTTGTACCTCAAAACTGGATAATTGTACCTGATTTGACCCCATTTGCACCTCTCTTGGGCAACTTTGTACTTAATATCTTCAAAATTTTACTAATATTCTTGGGCAATGAAATTTGTTCGAAGATTTGATTTTGAATTCTTGGTAGTTAATCACCAAAATATTTTATAATATGAATAAAATAATATTAAGAATTTTCAGTTGTTATTCAGTAGTGTTCAACGGATGAATGTTATCAATCGCGGTAATGAAAGAATACCTATGCTTTCATGGATGTAAACAAATGAGAATTTGTCGAACATATCCACCTTATGAAACATAGCAAATCCGTACAACACCAAATTCGATGCTCTCAAATTATTGTACTTGCCCATCATTACAATTAGTGGAGAATAATTATTCATTTACAATAAGTGTACTTGAACAAAACAGATTTTATACTTTATTTGTTGCAGATTGTACTTTAATGTTCCCTGGTTTGTACCTCATTGACCCCAAAATACTCTCGAATCCGCCGCCCGATTTTAATTCTCTTGAAGTGTACATCCACGAAGACCATTTTATACACCATCTGTTTCAATTTGTACTCCAGTTTTCATGAATTGTACTCAGGATCCCCGCCTTGTCTCAATAGAATTTGAGTGTCCGTCCCCGAAACACATTTTATACTTTTATTTTCCCTGGTTTGTACCTCATTGCCCCCAAAATGCTCTCGAATCTGCCACCCGATTTTAATTCTCTTGAAGTGTACATCCACGAAGACCATTTTATACACCATCTGTTTCAATTTGTACTCCAGTTTTCATGAATTGTACTCAGGATCCCCGCCTTGTCTCAATAGAATTTGAGTGTCCGTCCCCGAAACACATTTTATACTTTCATTTTCCCTGGTTTGTACTTCATTGCCCCCAAAATGCTCTCGAATCTGCCGCCCGATTTTAATTCTCTTGAAGTGTACATCCACGAAGACCATTTTATACACCATCTGTTTCAATTTGTACTCCAGTTTTCATGAATTGTACTCAGGATCCCCGCCTTGTCTCAATAGAATTTGAGTGTCCGTCCCCGAAACACATTTTATACTTTCATTTTCCCTGATTTGTACCTCATTGCCCCCAAAATGCTCTCGAATCTGCCGCCCGATTTTAATTCTCTTGAAGTGTACATCCACGAAGCCCATTTTATACATCATCTGTTTCAATTTGTACTCCAGTTTTCATGAATTGTACTCAGGATCCCCGCCTTGTCTCAATAGAATTTGAGTGTCCGTCCCCGAAACACATTTTATACTTTTATTTTCCCTGGTTTGTACCTCATTGCCCCCAAAATGCTCTAGAATCTGCCACCCGATTTTAATTCTCTTGAAGTGTACATCCACGAAGCCCATTTTATACACCATCTGTTTCAATTTGTACTCCAATTTTCATGAATTGTACTCAGGATCCCCGCCTTATCTCAATAGAATTTGAGTGTCCGTCCCCGAAACACATTTTATACTTTCATTTTCCCTGGTTTGTACCTCATTGCCCCCAAGTTTGTATTCAAATTTCCAGCCCTGTTTCAGTTGAATTTAAGTTATAAATAGTTACTGGAAAATTACACTTAGCTACAAAACAATATTATAAACAAATTATGCTTCAAGTTACACATGTATTTACATATAAGTGCTTCAAATCCTGGCATTTTCATGAGTTAATATTCTATGCGCCATTTTCGCACGATATTTATCAACATTAATTGTTCCAGCATTCCTCCAGAACACGGGGGTGTCCCTAGCAAAACCTTCTGCCCAAAGGCATACATAGACACCACAATCCACTATACCCACTTGCTGCCTACTTTTACTCTGCTGTAGCTTTTCATCCACACGACTCCCCAGTGAAAGCCTAATGTACCGAGAATAAAATGAAGCCTACAAAAAATTTGTCAATTGTTGACTCCACAAATTTGCAATGGGAAATCGTACGGAAAGAAAGCAAACTTACAATGGCAACAGCTATCGGTTTGTATCTGGGGGCCATTATTGAATTCATGTATAAAAAAGAACGAGTGGATGTGTCAAGGACAACTAAGAACCAGTGCTGGCGCCGGCAAATCGGTAGGATTATGTAGCGACAGTTGTTTAAAACATCTACCGTCAGCTCTTCCAAATCTGAACAGGTGAAGCTGTTAAGCTTAAGCATCATCTCCACAAATTCTTCATCCGTAATATCCTTCATGTTGTGTTCATCTATTCGGTCTAATATATCAGCCTATGAAATATAAAACAAATGGTTAGACTCATCTCTCACCGTGTACTAAATTAAGTTAGGAAACTGTCATATACCTGCGCTATTGAGGACGTAAACCACACCTTGTGCTGACAGTTGTTGCTAAAAGATGGGCTACATAATATCGACATGTAACAGTCCACTATGTCGCCGGTAAGTTCTCCTCCAAATAAGAGCTCACAAAAGTCTCTTCCATTCAGAAGATGTCTTGCTCCTTCCCAGACGGTTACCCTACACAATTGTTAATTGTGTGTTCAGATACCAGTTTATCCAATAGAAAAACAATAAGCAAATTTTGTTACCTCAAATTATCTCTTCCGACAAAGTGGTCGATGACTTCTCGCTCTTCTACTGGAATAAGAGCAAGTCCTCTATAATCAGTCCTTCCTTTATAGGGATCGGCCACTTCAGTCTTTGGGGTGACTTGTTCATCTACCACCAGGATTGGTTCTTTTGCCACCTGGATTGAATCTTGTGCCACTTCGATTGGTTCATTTGCCACCTGGGTTGGTTCATGTGCCACCTGGGGTACAAACACAGCACATAGGAACCAAGTATTAACTATTGAAATATAAAAGATAAACACATGAAAGTACAGACTTCACCAACATGGAGTACAAAACTCAAGCACATAGGTGTAAAGTGTCAACTGCCGAGGTAGAATAGATGAGCACATGAAGTACAAATACCACCAACATGGAGAACAAAACTCAAGCACATTAGGTGTAAAGTGTCAACTGCTGAGGTAGAATAGATGAGCACATGAAGTACAAATACCACCAACATGGAGAACAAAACTCAAGCACATTAGGTGTAAAGTGTCAACTGCTGAGGTAGAATAGATGAGCACATGAAGTACAAATACCACCAACATGGAGTACAAAACTCAAGCACATTAGGTGTAAAGTGTCAACTGCTGAGGTAGAATAGATGGCACATGAAGTACAAATACCACCAACATGGAGTACAAAACTCAAGCCCATAAAAACAAAGTATCAACTGCTGAGGTAGAATAGACGAGCACATGAAGTACAAATACCCCAACATGGAGTACAAAACTCAAGCCCATAAAAAGGCGTAAAGTGTCAACTGCTGAGGTAGAAAAGATGAGCACATAAGTGCAAGTATCAATAATATGAAGTATAAGACATCATCCATTAAGTGCAAATATCAACCCATCAAGTATAAGATATCATAATACTTATTACAAACAGACAGTTTACAAATGAAATGCAAGTAGGAAAAAAATAAAACATTAAGTAGTGTACAACACCTTCTTCTGCTCTTGTTCTTTATTTTTTCGTGCACGAGGACGAGCACGGTAGGTCTTTGTCACTTGTCTTGCTCTTTTGGCTGGTGTGGTGCTGGGGGGGCTGACAAAATCTGGAGATTTCTGTTTTCGCTTCTTATCTTCTCGATTGCGCACATTTGTCACAATCGAAGACATGGCATTAGCCACTTCAATCTCATATTCCTCGAACTCAGCCCCTTCAATTGGTATATAATGTGCTGTCTTCAATGGTCTGGGGGAATCTGAAGGATCATGACGTTTTTTGGTTCGACTTTCTTCATCCACCATGTCTTCAGAATCATCCCCTTCTTTCTGTGCATCATGTACCAAATCAAGTACCCCCTCATGCACATATTCACCAACTTCCTCCTCAAGCTCCACCGCATTAGTCTCTTCCTCAGTTGGATGCTCCTCCTCACCCTGCTCCTTCATTACCATGTATTCCATTGAAGCAATTTTTTCTTTCAATGATTTAATTTCTTCTCCGTTCGCTGCAATCATTGCTTCATATATTGTATGATCACAGACATGGACTTCATTCATGACAGTACTGGCAGCCTCTGATTTCTTGATCAAATCTGCCAATTCTAACTCCTCTGGAGCAGGGTTGAGGTCTACAACCTATTACAATGGAAATAATTATCAAATTCAAATTATTATACAAACAACAAATAATGAATTATTACAATTATTACCATATCTGCTGTAACTTGCTTCAACTTCTTCTCTGCCTGCTCCACATTTTGTGGGAGTTTGCTATCCTTCCACCGGTAAAAGCGTGGAAACTCAAACAAACTCACTGGTGTAGCTAGTGATGGGATGCGTTCATAAACCCATGCCTGTCATTCATAAATCTAAAAATTATACTCACTTCAATATAAATATAATCAATGCTATTAGAAAAATGAAGCAAACACTTACCATCAACCCTACTGTACACCCATCAATGTACTTCTTTCTTGTTTTTCCACCTACTCCTAAATGGTTCCTCATATCTTGCACAAGAAACCTGTATGCAGCTTTGCCCCATGCATACAGACCAACTCTGGACAAATTGTCCAAGTATGGTAGGAGAAATCGTGGAGTCCAGTAATTAGATGTTGGAAACAAAATACAATTAAAAACAAAAACTATGTACAACCTAGAAAAATCATTTAAGTCCTCCACACTATCCTTATATACATACTCCTCAAGTTTTTTAGCTATTTCAGATCTAGTTATATTCTGCAGCTTTCCAGAAAAAAGCCGCTCAAAAGTTGAAGACTTTATCTTCAATGTTATGTCAACAGATTGCCCCACATGTGGCAACCCTAAAACCATTGAAAATTCAGCTGCAGAAAAAGGAACCTCAACCCCCTCCGCAAAATGAAATGAGAGCTTTTTTGGGTCAAACCTCCTAAGTATAGCTTCAAGTCGAATGAAACTTGAACTTAACTTCGGCATATCCATGTATATATAGAAAGGGGTCTTCTTCAATGCATCAAAATGTTTGGACCCCATCTTGGACTTCACAAGCTCCAATTTACTATGAAAATATTGGGGGGAGCAACGAGAACAGACCTCACAACGTCTTGGCTTTGCTGCAAGGCCAAAAAAAAAATAGTATATTAACAAATAATAAAGTAACCCTTTTAGATAGTGTGTACTAAAAGCATGAATATTTTCTACTAAAATATCTTCAAAAATGTACTATAGAAACACATAATATATACTACACTTTCAGTTATTCTATACAGATTATATACTAAAGTTCCATTTAATGTATACTGCAGTAATAAAGGTTTTATACTTCAGTTTCTTCTAAAATGTGCTGCATATGCTAAGATTATATATTACATTTTAAGTTAATGTATAATGCAGGCTGAATGTTTATGTACTAAAATGCTGCTATTATATATTGCAGCAACATAGATTACATACTACCCTTATGCCTGAAGTGTACTGTCAGATTGAATGCTTTATACTGCATTTGTTCCTAAAATGTATTGCACCTACAGAGATTTTATACTACACCTTTGTCCAAAGTGTACTCCGGATGCTCTTAAAATGTACTGCATGTTTGGATGCTTCATACTAAACTTATGCCTAAAGTGTACTGCACGTTTTCATGTTTTGTACTACTTTGCTTCAACAGAGATTTTATACTACACCTTTGTCCAAAGTGTACTCCATATGCTATTAAAATGTACTGAATGTTTGAATGCTTCATACTGCACTTATGCATAAAGTGTACTGCCAGTTTGCACGTTTTATACTACTTTGCTCCAATGGAGATTTTATTCTACACTTTTGCCTAAAGTGTACTCCAAATGCTTCTAAACTGTAGCACAGATTATATTCTACCTTTTGCCTAATGTATACTGTAATCTTGAATGCTTTATACTGCATTTGTTCCTAAAATGCACTGCACCTACAGAGATTTTATACTACACCTTTGTCCAAAGTGTACTCCAGATGCCCTTAAAATGTACTGCAGGTTTTAATGCTTCATACTACACTTATGTCTAAAGTGTACTGCACGTTTTCATGTTTTGTACTAATTTGCTTCAACAGAGATTTTATACTACACCTTTGTCTGAAGTGTACTCCAGATGCTCTTAAAATGTACTGCATGTTTGAATGCTTCATACTGCCCTTATGCCTAAAGTGTACTGCCAGTTTGCATGTTTTATACTACTTTGCTCCAATGGAGATTTTATACTACACTTTTGCCTAAAGTGTACTCCAAATGCTTCTAAAATATAGCACATATTATATTCTACCTTTTGCCTAATGTATACTGCAATCTTGAATGCTTTATACCACATAAATTTGTTTCTAAAATGTACTTCTACAAAACAGATTGTATACTGCATTTGTGTCTGAAATGCCCTGCACTTACATTTTTGCCTAAACCGTACTGGCAGTTTGCTTTATACTATACTTATGCCTAAAGTGTACTGCACCAATAGATGTTTTATACAGCACTTTTGGCTAAAGTGTACTCCAGATGCTTTTTAAAGGTAATGCGTTTATTCACATTATATACTATCTTTTGCCTAATGTATACTGCAAGTTTGAATACTTTATATTACATACATTTGTTTCTAAAATGTACTGCTGCAACAGATCATATATAACACCTATGCCTAAAGTACACTGCTCGTTTGAATGTTTTATACTGCTTTGCTACTAAAATGTACTGCGCCTACTCAGATTATATTCCACACTTATATCTAAAGTATACTACCAATTTGATTGTTTTATACTACATTTGCTTCCAAATTGTACTGAAGCTACCCACATTATATACTACACTTTTGCTAATGTATACTGCATGCTTTCAAGTTCTGTACTATAGATAACACACCACCACATTCAGATAGTTTTAAAATATAATTTTTCCGTACACTTTTTGTTTAAAAAGAAGTATAAATCCCTTAAAGGTGAAGTGCAACTTTCATGACCTTCAAGTACAAATCAGAACTTCCAATCTCACAATAGAAACCATATATCAAATGGGTCCAACTATTTAACGACTAAAAAATGAATAAAAACCCTAAACATGAGAAAATAGACAAGAAATGAGTGAAACACTGAAAAATCACGGACATTTGAAGTTTCAAATGCAGAAAACATACCTTTGTTCCTTTCAGTCACTTGTTTTTTTACTTCGCTTCTCTTTGCAGCTGTTTTTCGTTCCATTGTCGCAGTAAAATGGCAGAAATTTTGTTGTTGTTGTTGTTTTTTTTTTTTCCCACTTCTTCTTCTTCTTCTTCTTCTTCTCGCGACAGTGGTAGAGGAACGGTTTCGCGCCCTTTTCTTTTGGCGCTTAGAAAGGTTGGATTCAAGACAATAAAGAAAATAAGAAGCGTTCTTCTTAAGAGAGAACGCATTTTCGAGGTTTTTTTGTTGTTTTTTCCAGCTGCAAGGGTATACTGGTCTTTCTGAAAGATATGGGGAGTAATTCCTAACTTTTGTGAAAAAGTGGGGAGTTTTGTGTGAAATAATTCAAATGGGGACTGATCACTAAATTGAAAGTAGGATTAGGGATTTTTTTCTAATTAACTCTATATGTATACGTATGCGTATTTAAAATTAAAGAAAACCAAAATATGATCAATTTATTCATCATTAAATCAAAATGTTATTAATAATAAAATATAATAATGAGAATAAACAAATTTTTTGCTATGTTGCATGATTAATTTTGCAAATTTTTTTTCTTCCTAATCAGCTCGTGATAATCATAGGTTAATTACTTCCTAGCCAAGCAAATGTGATGGGGTGGGGGTGGGGGTGTTGTACAGCTTTATAGTCACATAATAAAATATATGTCACCCCTTGTTTTTTTTTGAGAAAATTAAATAAATAAATTCGAAGGTGCTTTACAGTTATGAATAGTGTTTTTAATAATTATCACAACTATTATATTTACATATTTTATGCAAGTTAGAAAAAATCAGTTGGTCAAGCGAAAAAAAGAAAAAAGAAAAAAGAAAAAAAGAGAATCAAATAATTTTCAGGTGAATTATTTTCTATTATGTGATGGAGAATGCGATGTTCATTAATTTTAAATTTTATATGAATTGTTTAACATGTTTATTTTATTTTACGGTTAACAATACATTTTATTTATTAACATTTGTGTTTTACATCTTATTTTAAATTTATTTTTAAAATATCCCATTAGTCTAATTAGCTGTGATTATTCATTTTGGCGACATTTATAGAAATTACAAACATAGAACTAAATTAGAGTAAATGAAATATCGCAAATTTATTACTATCAACATTTTTTTTACAAAAATATAATAGTAAATAAAATAGTCACTTATAGCATAATTTATAACAAACTTAGACTTGCAATAATCCAAAGTCTTTAATGCAAGTTAATGTAGAAATATACATATATACATGTATGTCTACTCTAAGATTTGAAACTAATAATTGTTGATTTATGAATATCTAATATTCCTTATATTAGATTTAATTAAATCTTATTGAATCTCTATTATTCTATTATATTAATTAATATTTATTCCTTATATTAAATGACAAAATCACAAAAAATGGCTTTAATTAGATTTATTGATCACAAAAAATGATTTCTTGATAAAAAACACAAAGAGTATGGTATTAAATTTATTTAATTATATTTTTTAATTTATCATGCATTACTTGTTTTTACCCACAATTTTATTAAATTATTACATAATTAAAAAAATTTTAACCTCCACGTGAAACATGGATCATCAATGGTTGAAAAGTTAGGTGGGGAATCACTTTTTTAATCCAATGAAGTTAAAGTGGGAATCTCATTTTATTTCTTGGTAATAATATATAGAAATAAAAAATAAGAAATTAACCTTCACGCAATGTTTAAAAAATAGAAGAAAATATATAAAAAGAGTAAATAATAAGAGAAGAAAAGAAAAAAAAAATAGAGAGAGAGTGAAGAAAATAAAAGAAAACTATCTTATCAATATATTTTGAAAAGTGGAGTTGATTTTATTAACTTATAAAATAACACACTATTAAAGTCCTCATACTTTATATATAGTATAGATATATATTGTGTAGATATTTATATATACACATGTGTACGAAAAATTTGTTAGAGTTTGAATTTTGAATATTTTTTTAATTAATGCATACACGCATATTAAAAAATCATTAAAATTTAATTTCAAACATCATATTTATATGTGTAAGAGCAATATTACTGGATCAACTGTTTATCCAGCATCTTATATTTATAAGTGTGATGATTGACCATACGATACCATTTTTCACATAAATAAATAGTTTTTCTTAAGCTTTTATGCAATCTTTATGGGACAAGTGTAGGAATAATTGAATTCAAAAATTAAGATTTTTGTATTATAAGAAAAGGAGGATGATCTTATTTGGTTTAATTTAGTAGGAATAATAATAAATCTTATTATTAATATTTTTTATATATGCAATCTAATATTATTGAAAGTTATTTTTGAATTTATGAATTATTTAAAGAAATATGGATAAACAAAACTTACTAGAACGAAATAGTTTGCATTAAAATTTAATTCAAACATGACTTTTAACGATATTAGAACTAAAATCCATAAAAAAGCTAAAAATAACCCAATAATATTCGTATAAATGCATATTATATATATAGATTATCATAAGTCGTAACTAATTTCGTGCTACAAATTAATAATATCGAACAAGAATAAGTAAAAAATATTGTACAGCGAAAATATTTATATAGTGAAAATAAATAATAATAATGTTTCTTAATAAGATGTTGGTTTATGAGATAACCAATTTATAATAATTTCAAATTAAGATTTCAAATTTTTGGTGTTAAACTTAAATATAATACCTTTTTCCCTCGCAAAAGAGAGAAAAGGAGAAAAAAAACAAAAAAAAAGGGAAGTCAAAGAAGAATTAGGCAGTGACCAGGGGGTAGAGCATAATTTCCTATTTTAATATAAAAAATAATAAAAAAAAGATAAAGGAAAAAGGAAAATTATAACTGTGCTATGTTGCCACCTTCCCCCCCTCGCCTCTCTCTATCTCTGCATAATCGCATCTCTTTCTCTCTCTCTAAGTCCATTTTTCTACCACTTTAATTCCCAAAACCCCATCCCCAAACCTATACATACGAAACTTGTATCTATAGCTTGTTTGTAGGCATATGGATGTAACAGCACCCACTGTGAGTTCGTAGGGAATCACGGCGGCGGTGCTTTTAGTTTTAGCGGCGGTTTATTGAGGGTTTTGATTCGGAAGAGTACCGATGCAATCCATTTCTGGTTCATCAACTCTGGGCGGTCTGATGTCATGACTATTCTCAGCAGCCGATGGATATTTTCATGCTTAGTTTCGCAGTGAAGCCTGACTTGATAGGATTGGTGGTCGTCCTATTGCTGTCAATTTTTTCAAACCCTAGCTCGATTCTTGCTTTACCGGAGTCGGGTTTTGACTTGGGTTTCGACTCGGATATTTTCTTATTTCACCAGGACTACACGCCGCCTGCGCCGCCTCCTCCTCCGCCGCACCCGCCGTCGCTCTCATGCGAGTCTGAACTCGGCGGCATTGGTTCGTTGGACACCACTTGTCAGATAGTCTCCAATTTGAATCTATCGAAGAACGTGTACGTAGAAGGCAAGGGTAATTTTGTAATTTCGCCGAATGTTACTGTGAATTGCTCGTCGTTTTCTGGATGCGAGCTTGCGATAAATGTTACAGGAAACTTTACTTTGGGTGAGAATGCATCGATAATCTGTGGCACTTTTGAGTTAGTCTCGGGTAACGCGAGTTTTGGGAATGGTTCTGCTGTTAATACTACAGGGTTGGCTGGGTCGCCCCCACCCCAGACCAGTGGGACTCCACAAGGAGTGGATGGAGCGGGTGGGGGGCATGGGGGAAGGGGTGCTGCATGTTTGAGGGATAAGAGTAAGCTTCCTGAAGATGTGTGGGGAGGGGATGCTTATGCATGGTCAAGTTTGGGGAATCCCTGGAGCTATGGGAGTAAGGGGGGGACAACAAGTAGGGAAGTTGATTATGGAGGTGGTGGTGGAGGGAGGGTAATGCTTGTGGTCTCAAGGCTGTTGGAGGTGAATGGCAGTGTTTTGGCTGACGGAGGAGATGGGGGTGCGAAAGGTGGAGGTGGTTCTGGAGGGAGCATCTACATCAAGGCTTATAAGATGTAAGTTCTTGATATTTTTCTTTTTGTGGTTTTATTGGTTTATGTTGAGCGTGAACTCATAGGACTAAGTGCCAAATACTAGTCAACTTTGGTTGTAGTTTGGAGTGAAGAACCCATTAGTGTGGTGACAGTGATGGTATAATTTTTATTGATTTGATATTGAGTGCATAGGGATCACATTTAACAAGCTTTACTTTGCCATCTTGTTGGGGGTTCGTCTATGGCTTGAACCACCATTGTCTTAACTGAATTGTTGTCATTTTGTAGTTTTAGGTAAAATCTTGAGTATCGATAACTTCAGTGACACTTAAATAAGTATCACATTTGACATTTAACAAGCTTCACTTTGCCATCTTGTTGGGGGTTTGTCTATGGCTTTGAACCATCATTTTCTTAACTGTGTCATTTTGTAGTTTTAGGTAAAATCTTGAGTAGCAATAACTTTGGTGACAGAATTGTTGTCATTTTGTAGTTTTGACTGAATTGTTCTCACCTGTGATGCTCTAGGTTTAATGAGACCAAAAAGATGAAATGGGCTGAAAAATTGAGTTTCTGGTCTGGGTCATCAATATTCTACTGGAAGTTAATCTAGTTCTTATCTTTCTAAGATATCATCCCAGTAGGCTTCTTGTTTTGTGGTTCTTATTTCATCCTTCTAATTCATTGCTTCTTCATGAACCCACTAGCCAAATTTAAAGACTGGTGAAGGTTCTTTTGTCCTCTCAGTCTAGATTGTCTGAAAACACATTCATGCCATTGTAAGCCGTTTGATAATTTACCATTTGGGGAGCCTCACAGTATTTTCAACATTTGAAGGGAAATGATATTACAAGTGAAAAGTAGAATGTTTCTTTTTAGAATGTTCTTGTTAACATAGAGTCTATTCTCCTCTCTCCTATCATTTTTATGGCACTTAAAGCTTTAAAAGTATACTTTTATGAAGTTAACTTTGGGAAGACTGAAGAGTGTCTGCCTAGCCTAATAACATCTACTTCATTTTTAAATGTTGTCAATTTATTTTCTTTAGCACTGATGGCTACTTCATATTGGTTCTATATCCATTTCTTTTTGGAATTAAAATTGCTCTGATTTATTTTGTTCTAGATTTTAGCTTATAACCTTAACAATTTGTCCATTATGTCATTCATGTGCTTAATTTTCTTCCTACTTTTGAATATAATTGAAACTTAGAATAGTAATTCATCCCACATTTGTGCGAAGATCAGATGAAAGTCACATAAATTAATGTCTTTTGAAATAATACCTTTTCTCTAACGTTTTCGATATTTCTAACTGAAGGGTAATATGCCTGGTAGTTTTCCTGTATTTTTTCATTTATGCGCTTCAGCCAATCCTGTATTCTTCTCTACCGTGCTATCTTTGGAAACATTCTGTTCTATCCAAAGCCAATGAGTGTTGGAGCTCAGTCTATTTATTTTGACCCTGTCGTTTTTTGTAAATTATAGGATTGGAGTTGGCAGGATAAGTGCTTGTGGGGGTAGTGGTTTTGCTGGAGGTGGTGGTGGTAGAGTTTCAGTTGATATTTTTAGCAGGCACGATGAACCAGTCATTGTTGTGAATGGTAAGACCTGTGATATTTCTCTCTCTCTCTCTCTCTCTCTCTCTCTTCATGTTGAATCTTATGTCATAAAAAATTCTTCAGTGCTTTTGCTTGTGCAATAAATATCTGATCTCTGCTACCTATTGGGCTGCCTCCTATCTTAGAATTCAGAAGAGTAAAGAGTTAAAGGAGTCAGATATTTTGCCAAGGATCTTAGCTATAAAATGCAACTAATGCAAGGTTTACCACGTGTCGAGACCCCAAGAAACCATTATGCTGATCTGTTGGTTTCTACATTAGCAACTTAATATTCTCTTTCATTTTTCTTTATCTTTTGATTGGGGCTACAGAAGGTGGCTCAGAGGAATATAGCACCATTTGTTGATTATCAATCATATCCATGCCTTGTTTTGGTCTCTTCTGTTTTTGGTATTTGATAAAGACAGTGCTGGCTATGTAAGGGCTGATCAGTATAGAGCGTCAGGACTGAGCAAGGGTGGACCATTCTACTTTGTCTTCGTGCGCTGTTGCCTCGTCCTGGAATAAGTTGGATTTGATTTCCTCATGTCTGAAATTTTGACCACTCTTGGTGATTTGCAGGACAGGTTATTTATGAAAAGGAAAAGTAAAAGAATCTTCAATTGGTGGCTTCAGACTATGTTTTTTGGCTGAAGCTGCCACATTTTTTTAGTAATTAACTTACAGATTGAAATCTACTCCTCCAGCTCCTTTCTGCCCTATTACTTGATCATCCTAGTATTGGAATATTTTTATCATGTACTACGTTGAGGCTTGCTGGTAAATTGCTTCTCCTGTCTCTGGATCTACATGCCAAAAACAAACAGTTGGTCCATGCCTTGGAGCTATATCTAGTGGTCTAATAAAAAAAAAGCGTACTCAAAATATTAGAGCACCCCATTATCTTCCTATGGGACTGAGGATTGCACCAGTGAAGCTTCACTTCCATGTCTTTTGTTGCAGGTGGAAGCAGTCTTGGTTGCCCTGAAAATGCAGGTGCTGCGGGTACATTTTATGATACTGTTCCTCGCAGCCTTACTGTCAGCAATAGTCACAAACCTACTTATACAGACACCCTTCTCATGGACTTCCCTCAACCATTTTTGGCAAATGTCTATATCTGGAATCAGGCAAAGGCTGCTGTCCCCTTGCTGTGGAGTCGCGTACAGGTCAGTGAAATTTAGATTGTTGAGTGATATCTGCTAAATATTTGGTGTTAATTTTCTGCAGTATATCTTTTGAGTTGGTAATAATCTATCTGTGCATATGCTGTGATCCTTCTAAAACAAGTGAAGTGGCACCTTTGAAAAGTAACATACCTTTCTTGCATATAATTATCTAATACAGAGTTGTTCATGTGTCAAGGTTCAAGGACAAATTAGCCTCTTGCATGGAGGAGTGTTGAGCTTTGGGCTTGCACATTATTCAATGTCAGAGTTTGAACTATTGGCAGAAGAGCTGTTAATGAGTGATTCTGTAATACGAGTAAGTGACGTTTATTTTTTATTTTTTAATTTTTGGAGAACTTTATGGAATGATTGTCATACTGAACCTTTCCTTTTGTTGCTGCTGTGATAATTTACTAGATACAGTTTTGATATATTTACCTTCTGGTTCTACCCTCATTTTGTGGAGGCATCTTGAGCTCATAGCAGCACTTCCCTATTTGCTGTAGTTCGTTTGTTAAGTTGATGGTTATGAAAGACTTGATATTCTCATTCCCATTCTTTTCTAGGTTTTTGGGGCTCTTCGCATGTCTGTTAAAATGTTTTTAATGTGGAACTCAAGGATGTTAATAGATGGTGGTGGAGATGAAAATGTTGAGACATCATCACTTGAAGCTAGCAATGTAATAGTGCTCAGGGTGAGAACCCAATTCATTACTTATGGCAATTTGCTATTGGATTTCATGCATGACTTGCTTGTCTATTTTCCTTCGACAGGGATCATCATTTATCCATTCAAATGCAAACCTGGGAGTTCACGGGCAAGGTTTATTAAATTTGTCCGGACCGGGAGATTGCATAGAAGCTCAACGCTTAGTTTTGTCATTGTTTTATAGCATAAATGTAAGCAACAATCTAACTTTTCCTTTTTCAAGAAAAAAAAGAACTTTCCGTTTTTTATTTATGTCTGTCAACTTGAGAGATGGGCCATTTCAATTGTGTCCTCTTTTAGTTGTATTTTTATCCATGAAATTGATCCGTGAGCAATATCATGATTCTAGTTTTGGGTCTGAAAACCCTTTGCTTTGCTTAAACACTTCCGGTTCTTTGTGCTTCCTTAATATAATATTGTACTTGTTTGGATCCAAGTGGCAACTAATTCTCACTAGACCGCATTTGGTTACCTAGCTGAGTTCTGAACATCAACCTCCAGTGTGCTTTAATCTTCAGAACCACACTATAGAAACTTGTCATCATGTTCATGTTACTCGAGCGTATCACACCGCATGGTTTGTATTACTATTACTTGTATATTCTTCTGAGTTACTTTTCTGTGATGAAAAATAAGCAGAAAAGTAAAAGATTGAAATTCTGCTTGTCTAGTTTCTCATACAGCAGTCATTATCCATATCTCAGTTTGAAGCCTGTGGTAGCGACATGCTGTTTTCATATCTATGGACATCATTTCTATGTTGTTGGTGATGCCCCAGTTTTGCTGCTCCATAAATTGTATATCTATAGAGATCATTTCTATCTTGTTGGTGATGTCCCAGTTTTGCTGCTCCATAAATTGTGCGCTCATGTTTGGATAACATTATTATGTTTTTCTATCTCACAAGGCTTCTCTATTTTCAATTTTCATGAGGTTGTGTCTGTCATACCTTGAATTTGTCTGTCATTTTCTTTGCCTTTTCAATGAACAAACTCCTTAAAACTTAAAAGATAAATAAATTGATAAAAAATATGAACAGCTTCATTCGATGGAATCAATTGGCTCGTGCACTTTTATAAACTTCAAACATGTTGCTAATTTGGTTACACGCATAAGCATGTGTTGCAATGAGGTGTATTTGTTCCTTTTCTTCTTCTAATTTGGCAAGGCTTTACTCACTTCTGCTGATTGCTGTGCCTGGTGTTAAATAAGTACTGCTGTTTGGTAATATATACTTGGCACAGTTTTAGGTAGGCTATGCAACAGAAATATATTTGATTAATTGGTTTTCCTTGATTTCTTTCCTCTTATTGCGAGAAGATTGGACCTGGGTCTATTCTGCGTGGTCCTTTAAAAAATTCCTCAGATGAGGCTGTGTAAGTTCCAATTCCTGTCTACCTTACATCAAATATGTACTATTCTTGTTTCTGCTGAAAATTGATCTTTTCGCTCTTTAGGACACCAAAACTTTATTGTGATTCACAAGATTGTCCTGCTGAACTGCTTCATCCACCTGAAGATTGTAATGTGAATTCTTCCCTGTCCTTTACCCTCCAGGTAACTATTTGCTGTTAAGAAATCATAAGAATTTTTATTTCTCTGTTTATGTTTAGTTTGAAATCCCTGCTCTTGCCTTTTGCTGTTTTTGCATGCAGTTACTTCTTCTGGCATAGGTTTTTAAATATTATATGATTCTTATGCAGATCTGTCGAGTTGAGGATATCCTGGTCGAAGGTTTTGTTGAAGGCTCTGTTGTTCATTTCCATAGAGCCAGAACCATCACCGTCCCATCTTCTGGAAGTATAAGCACATCTGGAATGGGTAAGATTCTGCCTCTCCTCCAAGATGCAATCTATGATGCCCGTCTCTCTCTCTCTCTAAATAATAGGCATGCTAAGAAATTTTGGATGAATTGGAAAAGTTTTTGTTGCTTTTCGACATTCTTGAATTAGTGAAACATTCTCATCAAAGACTTTGGAGTTGATTCATATTGAATTATGTTTGCCATATGCTTGACAATTTAGGATTTCTATTTATACAGGTTGCCACGGTGGTATTGGTCAAGGAGAAGTATTGAGTAATGGTCTGGGTGGTGGTGGTGGGCATGGTGGTAAAGGTGGAATGGGCTGTTATAATGACAGCTGCGTTAATGGTGGCGTATCATATGGAGATGCTGATTTGCCTTGTGAACTGGGTAGTGGAAGCGGGAATGACAGCTTGGCCATGTCGACTGCTGGTGGCGGTATTTTGGGTGAGCTAAAGTTTTAACAGCTGATTAATTAAGGTTTTGTTATATTTATATTTACTTGGATGCCATACATATGTTGTCTTTGTTGACTTGCCAGTCTTGAATTGTTTGGTTTGAGTTTGAAAATGTTAGGTCATTGTAGGAGTATTTGATACGTCTTCCTTTTGATGATATTATAATGAATGGCATATCTTATCTTTGTGTTTTCCTTGGAAGGTTTAATATTGCATATCACTTTTGAGGTATTGCCAGTGCTCACAGTCTAGGTTTATCTTTATGTATTCTTTGGAAGCTTTAAGAGTATGTGCCATTTACGACTTTTCTGGGGTTTACATGCTACATTTAGCATATAGATCAAGATTGCGCTTCACTGCTTCTCCATTTCTCCCACCATGTGATATTGTGGCCAACTTAATTATGTTGCATTTTGGGCGCGGTAAGAAATAGAATGTTAGTTTAGATATTCAGTCAAATGCTCTCTCATTCCCGCTACATTAACTTTCTCATATTGTGTCACAGTAGCTCCCAGAACATGGTTATGTTTGGTATTTGATGGACATCTATTACTGAACTTACTTTCCTGCATCTTGAATATCTAATGATTTATTAAGATCATCAATTCATTAATTTCGGTGGTTCTGATATCAGTCTATCTTAATTTTTTCCTTCTAGTGCAACTATTCATTTGCCCTTTCCATGCAGTGATGGGTTCATTGGAGCATCCCTTGCTAAGTTTGTATGTTGAAGGTTCTGTCACAGCAGATGGAGACAGCTTCAGGGGGAGCCTCCAAATGAAGAGAGTCTCCCTTAATAAGGGGGGTATTGGTCCTGGGGGTGGATCTGGTGGTACTGTCTTGTTGTTTTTGCAGTCTTTGACTCTTGGGGAATCTGGCAATATATCTAGTGTTGGAGGTCATGGTAGCCTGAGTGGTGGTGGAGGAGGAGGTGGTGGAAGGGTACATTTTCACTGGTCGGACATTCCCACTGGAGATGTATATTGGCCAGTAGCTACAGTGAATGGAAGCATTCATACAGGGTTAGCACCGCTGCATATGCTGATGCATGTATTCCTGCGGTGTCATGTGAAAATGCTTTAGTTTATTCTCCAATTGTGTTACTTCTCTCATTACACTGGCATTAGGCTTTTTCCGTATATTTTTTCATTCTTTATGCTTTTTTACTGATTTGATAGTTTCTTAAATGATTATGGTCTTGATTGATATTTTCTATGACAATTGTTATTGGGGGAAATTTAAAATGGTACAGTGGAAAGGTACACTTGAAGATATGAGTGTGTCAAATTTGCATTGAAGCTGTTCTGCTATTACATTTGCACAGATATTCTGAGATTGTCATGGCAATAGAAAAGTGCTGCATTTATTTGTCTAATATGGGAATGCTAATGAAGCTTCAGATGAACTTGGACCAGGGATGATGTGTTGAGATCATTAAATAGAATTAACAGATGTGTGCAACTTTAATTTCCTTTGGTTGTCCATTTATGCATGGATAATGACAAAAGGAGAGTAAAATGTTTGTTTGTGCTCGGTCTTATTTATTAGTCCATTGCATTTATTTTATTACATTAATGTCAAGTGCTTGCATCTCATCTCTTCTCTGCGTTCATATTAAATTTAATTTCACATTCTGTCATGGTACCTTCCATGATCTCTGACCTTTACCGGAGGTCTGATTAATCTACCAAGTTTTAGCATATTAAAAGTGAACACTATGGAACTATATTTAGTTTTCCACTTTATTTGTTAATTACAATTATTTTTGCTTCTAAATATGGGATGTGAGGAGTAATCATGCGAACATAATGGTGCTGTATGACTGAAAATCCCTTTTATCTTTCATATGCATAGGCAGGGATTATGATGCGGATAACAATCAATTAGGAAAAGCATAAGTTATCTTTTCCAGTAGCTTAATGAATTTCCATGGTATAATATCTTAATATTTATCTTGTTTCTATGCATTCCAAGTTTCTTAATATTCATCTGTGCAAGCATGCAAAAGATTATAATATAATGAAAATAAATGAAGTGAAAAATGGAACTGCCCATCATTGTTTATTTGGCCATCATTTGAATAGCAGTGCATGCATGAGGTATGGACATCAAACACCGTTGATGACGTAAATTAAAGTTAGTAACTTCAGGCTATGAATTTACCTAGTTAGCTGTGCATTTCTAGAGAATAAAGGCTTGGGAAGACATCTTTCTGGTTAAATGAATGCAGCCCTTTATGAGGAACAGATCCTATCCTCCGCTTATTTAATTTATCAGTTGCAATAGCTTTAAATTTTTGTATATCTGGTTACCAGGGCTTAGGTCTCAATACCTTGACGCCGTGCTTTTTATTGGGTACTGCATCTGAACATTTTCTATGCACAAAGAAGCTGTAAAGCAAAATTGTTAGTCCTGCAGCTGCTTTTCGATAATATGAAACTTTCCAGCATGTATGACTATTCAGTTTAATAGATGTATGGACTTTTGGGTGCGATTGACTCTTAGACATGCATGGAATGCTTTGAAAATCTGTTATCCCATCTACTGTTTTCTGTGGGCTTCATTTTTCCAGTAATATTTGACTGCATGCCTTTACCGTAGGGGTGGATTAGGTGGAGACCAAGGTCACATGGGCGAAAATGGAACAGTCAGTGGAAAAGCTTGCCCTAAGGGGCTTTATGGGATATTCTGCGAGGTAGTTCGTAATTCAATTTTTCAAGTTTACCTTTGTTGTCTTCAATTCATTATGTATTAGAAGATTCATTCTTTTGATTGCCAAGAGGAAAGCTGAAGACAAACAATGAATCATTAAGTACTTACTTTAAAAATATACTCCCTGTGCCGTAAAATTAGAGCTGCCATTGACCTGGCAAGGAGTTTTATATGGGAGCTGAAAAGTGAAAGTTTTGTAGCCTTATTTTTAGGACAGCCTAAAAAGAAAATTGGAAATTTGGGACAGATGGTGTATATTTATCATGAAAGTATATTTTGTTTAACCTGAAATTATTCACTGTATTATCAAGTATTTCAATCATTGAATTGTTGAGTCATAATAAGGATACCTGCATCCTTGACTATAAATATGGGTGACTTGAGATATGCTAAGTCCTTTTCAAGATGTCATGTGATTATTTCCTTTCTTGACCTTTCTATTTCCAATTTATCCTATTAAGTAAAAATAGATTTTTTTTTTTTGGGTCCCATCAGAAACTATGGCGGAGTTGGTGATGGAGGCATAACATTTTTCTAATTCATATGAGATATTTGATCTTGATGTTTCCCTTAAATTTCTGCAGGAATGTCCAGCTGGCACTTATAAAAATGTCACTGGATCTGATAGATCCCTCTGTTTTCCATGCCCAAATGATGAGCTTCCCAACCGTGCAGTTTATGTTCATGTCCGAGGTATCTTAAAATCAAGGGATTATGTTGGTGTCTATGGAGCCTTTTCTTGTATATTTGATACCGGTGTCATCTTTCATGTTTCTTCCCCCCATTTCGTGCCAAATTTTTGATATGCTGGTTCAGTTGCCTCAAATTGCAAAAAATTGTATTTTTGATAGTCACAAGCCTGTGTTCCAGTTATGTGGCCTTAGTTTCATTTTATGTATGTGAATGTTTAGCTTATTTTAAGTGAGGTTCCTGTTTGCTCCTAGCAGGTGGTATTACTGAAACACCTTGTCCGTACAAATGTGTTTCTGAGAGATACCACATGCCACGCTGTTATACTACTCTTGAAGAGTTGATATATACATTCGGAGGACCCTGGATGTTCGGCCTCCTGCTTTTGGGTCTTCTCGTTTTGCTTGCTTTGGTGCTAAGTGTTGCACGAATGAAGTACATTGGGGTCGATGAATTACCAGGCCCTGCTCCTACGCAGCAGGGTTCTCAAATAGATCATTCATTTCCTTTCTTGGAGTCTCTGAATGAGGTATTTTGTCTTATTGTAAAACATATGTGCTTATGTGCATAAGTAGAGAAATTTAAGGATGAAATACTATGCAAAAATATTGTTTTATTTTGAACTTAATTTCTTATCACCATCATATTAGGTTTTCAAAGTTCAAGCATTTTTTCTTTGGAAAAATTGGTTGATAATTTTACTATTTTTCTGATTTGCTCTTTTTTTTTTTTTTTGGTGTGTGTGTGTGTGTGTGTGTGTGTGTGTTGCCGGGGTGGGGGTAAAAAGATTAGTTATTGCAATCATGACCACTTTATTCTTATTATCACTTTAACTTTAAGCAACTAAAATGCTATAATAGCATGTTAAATTGTCCTTGTTTGTTTTGGCATAATTGTTGATTATCTTACTACTTTTTGTTATTTGTTGGATTTTACAACTAATTTAGGTTCATCCAAATGCATGTAATATCAAACTTTAAGCAATTAAGTTTCGTTGAACTAACATACAATTAAATTTTATCTAAAAAAGTTTTTCTTTCTTTCTTTTTTTTTTTTTTTTTTGAACGTGGTGTGGTGGTGGTGGTGAGAGAACTGGTGTTTTTTCTTGTATTCATTGTATTTGTTGTGAGATAAATTTGTAGGTAGTTATATGTTTCATAAAAATTTAGTAAATATAGTATTTTGAAGAATTGAGGTGAGCTAAGTGATACAATAGGAAATTGAAAACAACACTATTTTGATTGTAAATAGTGGAAGGGTGTGAAGTGTAATCCAAAATCCAAATCATAAAATTAAAAATTAATTAAATAAATGATTAATCCTTATTAATCTAACCACAATATGAATTCTGATATGGACTGTTCACTTATCTAAACCTATTATTCGATTCACATAATCTAGAAACATAAAATTCAGAGAAAAGAATTTAAAAAGGATCATTTTTCCTTTTTCTCTTTAATTTTATACATTATCATTTTTTGTATTATTATTATTTTTTTATTTTATACACAATCACACACACAAGGGTTCATTAGGTTCAAATCTTGGACCTCAGACGTATGTGTAAGGCGATGCTCGACTAATTGACTGCTCGGTTTATACATATATTATTCGCATCACAACACTTTAAACTTACTGTATGTATAAACTTTTAGCAGTATCCTAATTGTTTTAGATATCTTATCATGTTTACTGGTTGTTATGGAGGGTTGAAATCGCCTTTATTCCTTAAACTGTGAAATTGTGTTCTATTATTTTAATCATCCTTAAATTTTGGACTGTGAAAATCAATTTACTAAAAGAGTTTCTTAAAAGTTCAATTTAGAGGATAACATCAAAACTAAAAGTGTTCCTTAAAAAATTCAATTTAGAGAGTTGAATGCCCAAATCTACAAACAAATAAGAATATTTATGCCAAAAAATATTGCATATTCCTTTAGATTTTTATTGTATGCATTGAACTTCCTATAAATATTATAATATGTTATAGTAATCACTTTCATGACGTTCAAATTTGGAAAGAGAAAATAGCTTTTGTATTATTAATATGAAGTATTAGCTATGACAAGAAGCTAAAACACTTAGTTATATCTACATTCTTCGTAATATAATTCAGACAAAGATGAACATAAGATAAAAAAAAACTAAATAAAATAAAATATTATAGAAGAATCACAAACCATGAGTCATAGTAGAGATCTCTTTACTTAATTCATTTATCTTTTTTATTTAGCATCAAATGATTTGCAACTAACCCTTTAACCTTTGTGTGTGTGTGTGTGTGTGTGTGTGTGTGTGTGTGTGTGGTGTATATTCGTGCTTCTATCCCTAGAGCTGTAAGTGAAATAGAAAAGTTGTAAAAAAGGAAAAGAAATCTCATAAATTGCGAGGATACAGAAGATCTTGTTTGGATGATTATAACTATTTCTTATGGAGTCTTGTATAGGTCTCGACCTATGGTTGGAAAGATCTAGAAAAATTAGTTTTATATAAAATTTTACTTTAAAAGTAGATATATTAAAAAAATTATGACAACAATAAGACAATTTAAGGAAGAGTTGAGATCAAGAAGGAAGTTCAGTTTATTCAAAATGTGACACTTAAAAACATATAAATTCCTATTCTGACCCATTTTATACTTAATAGACATTCATTAAAGTTGTAATAGGCACAAAAATGCTAAGAAACGTAAAACATTGTGAGTTATTTTGACTTTTGTACAGTGTAGATACAGATAAATATTGCAATTGTCCAATTATGGAAGTGAAATTCTGCAATGTTATATTGATCAAGAAAGAAAATTTGACATAATCTTTACCAATCAGGTTTTGGAAACCAACAGAGTGGAGGAGTCTCAGAGCCACGTGCACAGGATGTATTTTATGGGTCCAAATACATTTAGTGACCCTTGGCATCTTCCTCATACACCTCCGGAGCAAGTAAAAGAGATAGTGTAAGTTATTCTCTGTTCATTATTTCCATCTGGCCAGTTTCTTATTCTGGCGAATTTAGTAGCTATATGCAACCACCACTTTGCTATCACACTAAGTTATTTTATTTATTTCCCCGTATTATTATCGTTTCCGAACGATGAATATATGATTTATTCGAATTTTGTTGTTGGCTGGATGCTGCATGCCTGGGAAAGAAAAAATCTAAATGATATTTTCAAATGGCAGATACGAAGGTCCATTTAATACATTTGTGGATGAGATCAATGCTCTTGCTGCATATCAGTGGTGGGAAGGGTCAGTGCACAGTATTCTCTGCATTCTTGCTTATCCTTTTGCGTGGTCATGGCAACAATGGCGGCGGAGGATAAAGTTGCAGAAAATACGAGAATTCGTGCGATCTGAATATGACCATGCTTGCTTACGTTCTTGTCGTTCACGTGCCCTATATGAAGGGCTGAAGGTTAATTTTTCAAGGATTTTTCTATGTCGATAAAGTTCGTATGCACTAGAGATGCCTTCGTCATGTTCTGAAATGTTTTGAATATTTGTGATACAAATTTTTTGGTGACATTTAGTGATTTGACTGACTTTGGCCATCAAAGGCTTAATAGGTTTTGATAGTTCTCTGTTACTTATGATGTGCTTGAGGGCTGATTATATTTCAAAATAAATGTAATTTGTTGTGCCAAGCCAAATAATTACGGATAGAGCTTTCTTTCCTTTTTAATTCTCTTCTGTCTAATTTGCATTTGTAACTTATTCTCTACATAGAGCTTGCCTTAGTATATGTAAATGAACTTGCATGCAATTGCAAGAAAATATTTTATCCTTTCTTTTTTCTTCTTTCTTTTTTGTAACACCACCCCCCCCCCCCCCCCTTCCTCCTCGTTTTGATCTTTTCTTTTGGTAGTGTGGGTCAGTATTTTGTTTAGTACAACAGGTCTAGACATATTCACAAGAAACTTCTTGTAGAAATGGATGAGTATGTTGGCTGTGATGGACCCAACGCCATTCTGCTATCTGTCATTTCCATTATACAGTCTACTTGATTCTTTCAGTCAAAGTTATTGGTTCTTCTTTTCTTTCTAAAACCATCATAATCTACTGGCAATGAGACTTATTATAGATGTCTCTACACTCTCCACTCTCCACATGCCCATCTCCTCTAAATCCCATTTCTCTTAGATGTGTGCTAAAAAACTTGGTCTTTCAGGCCAGATGACTGTTCATATTTGTAAATGTAGGTTGCTGCCACACCGGATCTAATGTTAGCATATGTGGACTTTTTTCTTGGTGGTGATGAAAAGAGAAATGATCTTCCTTCTCGACTCCATCAAAGATTTCCAATGTCTCTATTATTTGGAGGTGATGGAAGCTATATGACTCCTTTTTCACTTCATAATGACAACATCATTACCAGTCTCATGAGTCAGGTATGTCATTTAACCCCAGGGAACTGAAAACCTTTTTTGTTTGAACCAAAAAGAATCTGAATTCTGAAAAATGCATTCCTTAGTAATCTTGAATACTCTACTGAGACAACCTTTTCTTTCAGTCTGTGCCACCAACCACATGGTATCGTTTTGTGGCTGGTTTGAATGCACAGTTGCGCTTGGTAAGAAGGGGGTGCCTTAAAACGAAGTTTCGCCCAGTCCTTGAATGGCTTGAAACGTTTGCAAATCCTGCGTTAAGTGCCTTTGCTGTGCATGTGGATCTTGCTTGGTTCCAAGCAACAACTGATGGCTATTGTCATTATGGACTCCTGATATATGCTGTTGAAGAAGTGGACCGTGTGATGTCATTAGGATGTCCTGATGGAGAATCTAGAGATGAACAGCATTCACGGTATGCATCTTTGCTAGCATTCGAGCAGACATACACGCATTATTTACTTGAATGTGCATTGACATGCCTTTGTTTGTATTTTTTTTCGTAACTAATTTACACTTTACTGGTGCTTATAATATTATTATATAGTTATATTATTTTGCAAAGGTTTTTCTATGGGGGAAACTGTTAATATTAACACTTTGTATAGTGTCTTTCCCAGTTATACGAATTTTTGAACTTGATCTATGATCTTATAACTAGGTTGAGCAATTTGTTTCTTTGTTGCTTGGTGATTGCGAAAATGATTGAAATTGATTGGCAGCGTGGCTTTGGGTCCTTGAATTGAAGCGAAAATTTCTTTTTAATCTAACAGAGTATTAGAATTCTTTCTGTTAACATGTACAGAACTTGAAGTTATATTGGTATAGTGAAGGAATGGTTTGAAACAAGAGCTAAAGTTTTTTACTTTAACTCTTAACAGAGAGTTTGCGGTTGCGATATGTCGCAAAAATGTCATGTCTTCGAAAATTGATCAAAGCTTACAAGACCAACTTTCCTGATATTTTTGAGCTTTCTAATTTAGTTATTTTTCTAATTTCTATTGCCATGTTTTATCAGTCTACACACACAGTTGGATCAATTTTGATTAATAAATGAACAAACCAGTTTCCATGCTTTCATGTATATGAAATTAATTCAAATTATAGAATTTCTGCCTGCATCAAGTGGAATAGTTCTGTAAAGAATGATATGAAGACTCAAATCTTTGTAACTATTTTTCAATTTGAGCTAGTTTCTTTCACTCAGACGTTTTGTCTTTTTGAAGCAGTGCCGCAGGTATCTATCTGAAAGATGGAACTTCGAATAAGACTTACTTGGGTCGAACTCAGAGAAGCACTGAAGGTAACTTGAGGAGGAAGGTACATGGCGGGATTCTAGATATCAACAGTTTGAGGGTGCTTGACGAGAAAAGAGATGTATTTTTTATCCTCTCTTTTCTAATTCACAACACTAAACCTGTTGGCCACCAGGTATCTCTCTCTCTCTCTCTCTCTCTCTCTCTCTCCAATCCACTCACTCCTGGAAAGGAAAATAACAGAAGTGGGAGACTCAGTTTCCGGTGTATGTGAGTCAAATATATTGTCTTACAGACATATTAATGTATTTGTTTAGGATTCCCTTCCTGAAAATGCCATATATGTTGTGCTGCAGGATCTTGTTGGTTTGGTAATCTCCATTCTGCTTCTAGGAGATTTTAGTCTAGTATTGCTGACATTGCTCCAGTTGTATTCACTTTCGCTAGCAGACGTTTTTCTTGTTTTGTTAATTGTGCCCCTGGGAATTTTGCTTCCCTTCCCTGCTGGAATCAATGCTTTGTTCAGTCATGGACCAAGGCGATCCGCAGGTCTTGCACGTGTATATGCTTTGTGGAACCTCACATCCTTGATAAATATTGTAAGTAGCTTTATCTTTTCCAAGTTCAGTTTAATTATCGTACTTATATGTACTATTCGTCAATAAGTCGCTGACATCAACTCTCAAAACTCATGCCATGGAAGATCTGGTGC
Organism: Jacaranda mimosifolia; assembly: GCA_018894105.1. Classification (NCBI taxonomy): domain Eukaryota; kingdom Viridiplantae; phylum Streptophyta; class Magnoliopsida; order Lamiales; family Bignoniaceae; genus Jacaranda; species Jacaranda mimosifolia. Next base: position 1,906,571 of record CM032127.1, read on the forward strand.
TTCTTCTAACCTTATAGATCCAAGCAAACGGGCAAAGCTTTCTTACCACTTGCTCCTTTTTTTTTGGCTGCATTGGCTTTTCTCAGGGCGTTGCATTTATTTCTGGTTTCATTCACTACCGTACACAATCAAGTAGGAGACCTCCAAACTTTCAACCGTGGAATATGTGAGCCTAACTTTAAGCTGCTTGAACTATGTATTTGGCCATTTTCATCTTCTGGATGTTCTCACGTGCTCTCACTACGTTTTCTGTGGTTGCAGGGATGAAAGTGAATGGTGGATTTTTCCTTTGGCACTTCTTTTGTGTAAATGTATCCAATCAAATCTCGTAAATTGGCACGTTGCAAATTTGGAAATTCAGGATCGTTCATTGTATAGTGATGACTTTGACTTGTTCTGGCAGTCATAGGATTTACTGAGCAAAATATCTTCACACTAACGCCCATCAATTTTTTTCATGGGTTCTATTGCAATGTGTTTATTTATGGTAGTTCTTTAGGGAATAGAGTGGTTGACACAGGATTAGAAAGAAAGTTGAATGATAAAGAAAAGGGAAAAGAACTAGATAGAGAGAGATGAGGCCATTTATTTTGTATCCTTCTGCTGTGCAGTTTATTCCTTTTTGCCATGTAAATATCAAGTGGGATATTCCCATGGTTCCCTTATTTTAATTTTCCCACTTTTATTACTACCTAATAAATGCATTTGATTTCATAATTCCAAGTTGTAATCAAATTGAAGTTGTTATTTATAGCTGGTCTTTGTTTTGCATTTTTTGTCTTCAGACAAAATTGAGATGGTGATTGGTGTCTCTGCATTCTTGTGCACTTGCCATGCTTGATCAACGTACCTAGTCCCATCCAAACTATAAGGTTGATTTGAAGATGTTGCCTATTTCCTCTATACCTGAGTAATTTATCATGAAATATATACATCCTGAGATGCAAGAAAGCATGCTCCCTTTGATGACAAAAGATAGAAATACAGAATTGAAATGAGCGGGTTGATTGAAGTATGAAAGGTATTTGATCATAAATTCTAATTCTTGTAGTCAATCAAATTCTACAACACATTCCCTATTACTGAACTTAGAGCCGTTTGATGCATCAGAAATTCCAGCCCCCTTCTCAACATAAATTCTCATTTTGTATTTTGACAACTGGGTAAACTCCACAGACAACACTTACTGCATATATAACTTACGGCTGAACCAAGAATGGTTTTACATAGCTTTCTCCTATCAGGTTGAGTCGAACTTCTCTAGTTTCTATCTGCATCTTTCCGTGACTCCAAACTGCTTCTTTCTGAAACAGGGTTGTTGCACTGAAGTAGATGTGGTGTAGCCGATAAAATCTTTTTTCTATCGTTCGATGATGCACCATCCCTGGGCTCAGGATCAGATGCCGTAGTGCACTTGCCCTCTGTTTCAACCAAAGAATCGCTTGTCAAATTCTGTGTGCGCTCTGTTGCTGGTGAAGTTGAGGAAGCCAGTTTATGGCTGCTGTGAGTTTCAGGCAATAAAGTACGGGTAGCAGAGGGCAGAGAGTGAACTTCTGGTTCGCTAGTTTTACCAGGCCCATCTTTACCTCCACCTGCAGAGTATATTTTCCAGTCAGCAGTTAAAGTGTGTAACATATACAAGTATGGTGGGGATATCTATTACTAAGCATCATTAAGAAAGATTGAGAAATGACCTGCTTGAGAAGCAGGGGCAGTTTGCGTGTTGGCACTTGAAGTAGTGGATGAACCTCCTGTTCCTTTTCTAATCCTAGACTGCAAGCACAACCAGGAAGAAAAAGCGTTGAAAGAAATATAAAGATGAAAGAAAGAAGTACCAATTCAGAGCTTGGGGTAGAATTGAAAAACTAAAGGAGTACCCTATAACACTAACTTTAAAATATAATTTCTTTCTACAACAGAGGAAAGGAGGAATGTTGGAAGATTGCTGGTGTGAGACAATCAGGCAGTGCAACCAAGTGGAAATACAAGCAAGGAAGGCACTGATGGGGTTAACTTGCTAGTTAACTGAGAATCCTTTTAAGCATATTTTCCTATATTAATAATCTAGCAGCAATTTCACACTTTTAGTTTGCAGTTTTAAACGGTTAACTGAAGTATATCTGCAAGAGGTCAATAACATACCTTCGCATTCTCTTCGCAGTACTTGATAACATGCGAGATATTTGTGCAATGGCCATGTAAAAGTGAGTAAGCCCATAAAAGAAGCTTCCGCGAAGTATTCATGTCGAGTATGTCAACTCCATCAATGCCTGGCTGGATATAAGTGTCTGTCGCCAGCTGAGCTGGCACCATATAAAGGTTTATACCTGATGGAAGCAATGCACAAGAGGTGTCCTTGTAGAAATTGTATGAAGATCTAAGCAGTGTGGCTGCAGTTTCCAAATCTTCATCTGAAACTCTCTTGATTATTACGTTCTTGATCTTAGACAGCGAAGGGTTCCATTTAGTTTCAAGAATCTTAAGATGATTTGGATCCTCAAATGCTGAACTCCATAACTCCTCTGGTTGCAGATCAACACACAGCAGCGGTTCGCTTTCCAGTCCACCCAATAAATTCAAACCACGAATCTCAGTCGAGAGTCTTGAGTGCAAGGGTGTAATCAATGCCATACTAATGACAAGAGATCTACACCAGGCAGCAGAAACATGCCTATATATTTTAGCGCAGTTGCTATTAGACAATTTTGGATTCTTTAAACGCTTCCGGATCTTCTCACTTATTGCTTCAAGTGTTTCTACCTTGACATTTTTCTCCAATAGCTGTGTGTATTGATAGACATATCTGCAGCAAACAAAAGAACATGGTCATACAAGTACATAGTTTTCTGTCCTTAAGAAAGATATTTACATATAAGATCTCATAAAGATTAAAGACACTGACTTGAATTGCCAGAAAAAAGAAAGAATTATTATCGATGCATCCTCGTACAAATTTACAAATTATTCTGGAAACATATTTTTCTCCGCACACTTACCCGTGCAGGCTGCTTTCTGTCAATTCTGGGCTCTTGAGCTCGGGCAAACTGCAAATATCTGACCACAAATTGATCTGCTCCAAGAACAAATTAAATAGTTTCTCCAGCAAATGCTCAATGTTGTCAGTAACAGTATAGGAGCCAGTACCAGCTTGAGATACAGACATAATTAAGGCCTTAATGTACCTCCCAAAAGCCACCGGCACAAGATCTTCAAGGCACAGGGAAAACTGCATTCACAACTAAGTTAGAAATCACAATTTCATAGTAAATAGTTTTTTCACCTATTTATGCTTACAGCTTAGGTTGAAAATGTGATCTTTTACAGCGATAATTATAGAAGTATTAGTCTGGATTTTCCAGAGGATAAAATAATCGATAGAAACATCTCAAACATTGAAGCTCCGCATATTCCCACACAAACTCATTTTATGGTTTTCAACAGATCGTTGCCCTTCAGAGGAAAAAGGGAAGAAAGTAAAGCAATCACAAATGTGTAGCATATGCACTATAAAATGATGTAAAGGGATATATAGTGCATGCTAGGAAATCTTTCCTCCCTCAAACTAATCTTTTTATGCTCTACTTTATTTCATGGTGGCCTCGTCAAGAAATTTCTTATTTCCTTTTTTTTTTTTTTTCATCTCCTACCTGCCAAGTACACAAATGTAAACCAAAAAGAGAAGGATAGAAAAACGAGAGATAGAATAGATGTCTGAAAATGAAATGTGAAACAACAGAAAACATTAATTAATAACAATTTTCATCAGGCCAGAAATAGGGGCAAGCCAATGAAATTTCTACAGATGCCTTGTCACCACACGAGATTTTCACCTTTCCTGTGCCTGAAAAACCTCAATTGAATTGGAGAGGAAAGGTCCACATAATAATTTGAAACAGGTAACTTTTTTTCTAAAACACCTAAGAAGTTATATTTGGCACTAATCTAAGCAAATCCCTTCAAAACCCCAAGTGAGTGACTAGCTTCTTTGTTTCAGGATGGTGGATGGCTTTGCTTTAGAAATCATTTAATTGCATTTTAATATTACATCTGTACAGGCATGGATGGGCTTTGTGCAACTTTGGCATCTGAACAATCATTAATATATGCTGTTTAAGAATTTATATCAGTACCATAACAAGAGACATGCATTTGCAGTCAAAATTCACTTATTGCAAACAAAAGACATCTTCAGCTCTGCAAATTATAGTAAATCCAAGAAAGTAAAATCGGAATAAATGCATCAATACCCTTCTATCTGCCCGAAGAGAGATATAAGCCCGATCCAGGGTAGAGACATCTCCAGTGTCCTCCAACAATTTCAAATAGAACAAGATGTACTTCCTGATGCAAGTTATAAATTTACGGGAACTTTCTGCTAAGTTAACTTCAAGAGATCGCCTGTTCCCAGAGGGACCTGGGGTTTTACGTCTGTATTGCAAAGATGAAAATAAAAATCTTAAATGATTGATGATGTACCACTCAATGTTAGAAAATACAAAACAAAATTTAAAATCAGCCAACTGACGGGGATGTTTTGTCAGTATGAAATAATAAATTAACCTGGGGATCACTTAAGAAATTTATGAGAGCTTGTGAAATGTTATACACATGTTTGCAGCATTGAAACTTTTCCAGTGGTGATGTTACCTTAGATATCTAAAATCCATCTGCTTTAGGGATAATCTCATGTAGGATTTTTAGATGCTTAAAACTTTTCTAGAGACTGAATAGAACTTAGGGGACTTCAACATTGATATTAAAGTTGGGTACACGTTGAATATGTACCTTCCTTTCTTGACCATACTGTCAATCTCCCACATATTTATTGTAAACGACGACCGAGATGACTTAAAGCAGAAAGAAAGTTCCTCCTTTGCTTTCTCTAGATCACCAGTCCTACCTCTCCTGTGCAACCCTTGAGCAAGCATATATCTCGCTTTGTGGAAATGCTTAAGTTCACCTTCCACACAAGTCTCAAGGGCAGAAATGCAATCATTGTAAAGCAGATTCCACACCTCCTCAAATTTATGGGAGTCTACCACCTTCGACTCGATGTTGGGTATTCCATCCTCCACATTGATTGATGAGTCTGAACTCTTGCAGCCTAGTCCACCAAAAATATCTGTTACAGTTTCCTTGGCTGATTGAGAAAAGGAATGGGTTGCAACAACCTGGAACACAGACAGCAAGATCAAAACCGACATCTCGGCATTTGTCAAGCAATCACATAATGTGGCTGTTGATCTATCAAATATCAAAGAAATCAATCACTAGTAAAGATACAAATAATTTCTACGTCCTTTCTTTATGTGTATAACATCCACTTCATTTATTAAAATAGAATGTCTCCACCAATTTGCAAAGTACAAACAGACCTACCCACTAGCATAATAAATGGGAGAATAAAAGGCAAGTTCAGTCTAAAAAAGAAAAAGAAAAAACAACACAATAAATACATCATATAAGAACCTTTAAAGCCTTTTCATTTTGCTTCCCGCATTTGTAGAGTAACTTAAGCCGTGATGCATGCATCCTGTAGAATGGATCTACAGCTGATGGATTTAAGGCAATAGCCTGGGCATAATATGAGAATGATACATCATGAGAGTATCCAAGTTTCTCACAGAGTTTACCCACATAAAATGCATGAGACCAATCCTCCCTGCCAACCAAAATTTCCAAATTGCTAAGTCCGCATAACATTATGTAAAGAAAGTTTGTGGATATCAATTGAGAAAAGGAAAGATACTTGTGTTTAAAGGCTTTCTTGAAATGACTCATGGAGTTCTGGCAGAATATCTTCCATGCTGCATCTTTTGAGGGTACAACAGATCTTTGATCATAAAACGGCACCACATTTTGAAGACCATCATAATACACTAATGCCAACAACTCATGTATCTCGCCCTGGAACCACTCAAGGCAGTCAGTGACAACAATTACAGGTAAAAATGCACATCCTAATTCCAAGCACCATTGGCAAGTCGACTCAGTTTAAAAGCAATTCCAATGTACCATTCATGCAAAGCAGATTCTAAACATATCAGTCAGGATATTTTATCTTATCAGAGAAAGAAGCCATTTTAAACCATTTTTAGGAAACTACCTGTAACAAAATATTGATAACCATAAACTTCAACCATGGTTCCCAAGAGAAGCAACGTTAGCCTAGTTCTCATTTGCATAAGTACATAAATGCATACTAAAAAAAAACATCATATTTAATTTTCTGATAGAATCACTGAGAAAGGAAAGAAACCTGTTGAGTTGCCGTCTTTGCCAAAGCCAAAGTCATCAATAAGCATCTCCTGCTCCGTCTTCGACTTGCCTCAACTCTCTGAGGTAGATTAGGATTTTTCCTCCACCCCAAAACATTAATTTGCTTACTGCCATCATTCAGCAGCAAGTCCACCTCCTGCAAACCAGAAAAATAGCACCACACTCTTCAGATTTTAGTAAGGTATGTACTGCTATCCCTCCCCTTCCTTTTTACTTGTAAATTGACAGATAAAAGAAGAATGTCAAGATCTGACCTCATCATATATATTTGCAAGCCTCTGCCAACTTTCAAAGCGCAAAGGATTGTACAATAAATCATATTTGAAGAGATTTGCGTTATGCTCTACAAATTCTTCCCCTTCTTTAGTTAAAACAAAACCAGCCCATTTATCAGTTGCGCTCATTTCCTCGGACTGTGCAAGAAGGTAATACAAATTGCGATAAACTTCAAGGTATGGGCCAGAGCTGCAACCAACATTGTGTATTTAACTGAATTCCGTGGAGATAATCCATGTAACTAAAAATTAAACACAAATGAGTCACCCAATTATACCTTTCCACTGATGTGTTCTGATTGAAGGGTTCATTCTCTGGAAACATAATCTTCATCATGGTATCCAGAAAGCCTTTAGACCCAGCCTCCTCTGAGAGCTTGTCTTCACATAATTCTGGATTATCTAAAAACTTATCAATTGCATTTCCAACCAAAACATTGTCAGGTGGTTGAGGAAAATGTTTGCGTATGGCTCTTAGAACCCTCCTGAGTTTAATCAACCCAGTTTTCTGAAAGGAAAACCATACAATCAGTGTATCAAAAAAGTTTAGAACCACAAACACCATCCTGTATATTTCAAGACGACCACAAATAAAGGAAGACTAGGTTGAAATGGTGGAGAAGAGGGTTTGAAAGCAAGACAGAAATGGGCAGAGTAAAGATCCACTCACAGATGAAGCTTTTGCATATGGAAGTATATATTGAAAAACATCAGCACACTGCTCCTTGGTCTGGTAATCCCCCTGGCTTGTGTTTTTGTGCTTGACTAAATCCTCCTCAGAAGATGAATCTGATCTCAGATTTAAACCATACAGACAGTAAAAACATTGATCCAACGCATTATCAATGATGAGCTCAAGTTCCTCTCTTTCATCCTCAGTTAGCTCAATATTGTGTTCAACAATTTGATTATTCTCTATTTCTCCATTGCTGCACATGTTGTCAGGCATGGCGTTACTGTCATGTTTTACCACTTTTTTCTCTTTATCTAGATGAGAGGAAACACTTCCTGCATTTAAACTTTCAACAGCATCTTTTTCTGATGAATTGGCTTTCTCCTTGTCTGTTTTGCCCATTTCCATATCAGGCATATTGGAATGTGATTCATTTGGAGATCCTGTGAGACAAATAGTGTGAGAAAGCTGTTCAGATATTTTAAAGTGATCATCTTTCGAAGTCTGTTGATCGAACTTTGTTTCTTGTCCCTTATTTAGAGAGTGAATATTAGATTTAAGCTTCATATCTAAGGCCAACAGATGCTTAATTGCAAGTTTCAAGAATGTCCCTTCTTGTTCTTCACCATTCCCTTGTGCACAGCAGATCCCAAACTCCGCAAGCATATCATGAATTGCCACAACCAACTCAGCCTGAAGGCATGTTACAAAAAGGTTAGAATGCAACACCAGAGGAAAAGGAATCAAGCAAAAAATTAAACAATTTAAAACAAACTACGTTCACAGTAATCAAGCACATTCTCACTTGAGATTTGATTGGAACTTTAAAGTTCAAGTGCTGCAGTTTGCAGAATGCAACGGCAGCCTCCACAAAATAGCATTGTTCAGTTTGCTCAGCTGGCTCAGGTGCACCAAGCCCAGATGACCTTTTAGCAAAGCATGAATTGGCAATATTGCACATGAATATTATCAATAAAGACTGGATACCACCAATAACTGCCACAGGAATGCTTTTCTGCAAGAAAATTGTCGAACATAGTAAGAATTATATAGCATGATATTGGGTAAACATGTCAATGAGTTTGTAGATATGTCCCTAAGAAGCAAATATATATTAAACTTCATCTATGCACATAAACAGTTTATGCACTGAACAGAGCACTGGATGTCTATACCATATCTTAGACTTCAAAGAATCAAATGCAACAGAAAACACCAGCCAAAAATATATTGGTGGAAAGCATCTGAGGTTGCCTCTGGTATCCAGCAATAGACAACCTCACGCACCATATTTGATTCATTGCCATAAATAACACATAAATTTTGAAGAATAGAATAACTTGTCTAAATCTCAGTTGAACAGACAAAAAGTAGTTCATATACAAGGACATCCCAAGAAACATTATTAGCTCAAACAAAATTTTCAAAGTGAAAAAGATAAGCTTGAAAATGAAGATCAAATAACATGAGGAAAATAAAGTTCGCTATAACTATCAATAACTATCAAACATTAGTTGCCGATTGAAGGAAAACTGCTAATCCTCAGTAAACTAATACTGTTGCAAAATTTCCGTGGAACTTGGTAATCTACGCCTATAGAAAGAAGGGATTGCAAGAAACTTGTTTAAATGTTTACAAGCATGCCACTCCACTATATTCTATATGACCGGATGTAAAGCTGGAAGAATCATAGGCATTATAAGTTGATAATATTTGTCTGGTCTCTGGGAGGAAAATAATTGACACTCTAAAAGAATATACAGGACTTTCCATGCTCAAATATGGACAAGAAAATGAAGAAGCAGATGTACTAGCAAGATTTTCCCAATAATAGAAAAACTAATAAGATGATTGACATAGTAGCCAGATAATCAGATATCACAAGATATCATTTTTTCAGACCGAATTACTACCAGTTTTGATCTTGCTATAGCTGTCGCTATTCCCACTTTCTGCAGTTATGGCTATTGCCAAGGTTGCCATTTAGTTCAACGGAATACTTTTTATTGTTATAAAAAGAAATACCCAGGCATCAGGTATTTACTCAGGAAAACATTTTGAAAATAATACTTACAGAATTATCAGTAGAGTTGCTGATGCTCTTGATTTGTGACGCGGATTGAGAAATAGCCTTTACCTCTTCAGCAACTAAATGACTCCAGTGCTTCCATAGGCTTTCTTTTGATTGACTTTCGGAGAAAGAAAATGTATTTAAACCTGGTAAATTTTCGGGAGAACTGCCTTCCAGACCAGCTCCAGCTAAAATTATTTGAAGTTTCCTTCTATGACAATTCAAATAGACATCAACATCCATTGGTTCTGCCTGTTCACATGATTTGATCAAAACATCTAATGCAGATAGTTCAACTGAATTAAATCTTCTGCCTTCACTATCCCAGTCATATAACACATCGAAATGGACATCCTTTGTCAATAATAAAAGAGGAGCAAGCATACTAATACACTCTGCATGCATTCTTTTCTCAAGCATCTCACCGACAGACTTCTTCAACAAGTAATCAACCTCAATCAAATTCATTTCATGTAGGACCCTATCAACCGTCAGTTCTTTCATCACTTTGCAGTGTGGCAAGCAAATAGAAACAAGAGGGCTGTTCATCTTATCCTTGTCTGTGAAAAGGGCCAATGAAATAGAAATTTCTTTTTGAGCTTTTTCTTTGTCACCCTCCAATAGAGACAATTGTGCACTTAACCAGAAAAAGCGTATCCAGAAGCAATGGTTTTTCCTTAACAAAGATGAGTTATCCATTGGAAGTTGTTGGTTATATTCAGAAAGATCTGTCATTGGGAAATTAAGTTTCCCATCTATTCCAGTAATATGGAAAGGATATTCCAGAGCTACAGATTCTATAATCTTACAAAGATGGTAGGATGCCTCTGCCATGAAACTGCACGTGCTTGATGCTTCCAAAGACCGTAATCCCATATCATAATAAAGCTCCGAAAGAAAGAGACTACATTCAGGAGTTCGTTCCTGTCCCCAACGTCTTGTCATCTTCTCTAAGTCCAAAATTTTTGCAATACTGTCCTGATATAAAATGCTTCTATTTGCAATTTTCTCTAAAAGCAAGTGACCCATGTGGTAAGCACCAAAATTATTCGAAGTATTCTGAATAAATTCAATGACATCAGTAGATTCAGAGTCTAGTGAAATAGCGACTAATTTCCCACTATGACAAGAAGTATTAGAATTGTGCTTGCAACTTATAGTTCTAGTTCCATCCACCAAATATGGCTCCAGAAATTGCTTCACAACTTTAGCGAGATCCTTATTAGTGGAAAAATCTGATTCTTCTTTACCGGGCTTACGACTCCTAAGGCGGCTGCTTCGTCTCTCTTGAGGTTGTTCTTCAAATGTCGATCCTTCCTTCTCATTTACAGAGTTGTCAAAAAAAGGCATGCCTGCACCAGCTGGCATGCATGTAAATCCTTTAGTTTCAACGGAGCCTGTTAATTTTGCAGCAGATGGAGGCAACTGTATGGTTAGTCTAACATCCCCAGATCTGTACCTCTCAGTTTCTGGTTCAAAGCCAGATGTAGACAATGGGTGTAAGATCTCTAGTAGTTCACCAACAAGAGCTATCCAGGAGGCTTCTGAAAGGTGAACTTCAACATCTTGCTTCAACTTTTTAGATGCTGTGGTCCTATCTAAGTTCTCATCTGTTGCTTTTCTCTTCTCTGGAAATTTGAGGCGCACATGTTTTGGTTCTAGTCTATCTATACCTCTTGGAGTAAATGGGATTGGTTCAGAGTCCTCGATTGTATTTTTGACATGCAAAGCACGGGAATGAGATGGCCAATGCCTTAATATGAGTTCTGCAACAGAAAGACAGGCCATCTCATCACCAATTGCAATTAGAACTTCCAAGAGTTTCTCCATGCAATTCCCTGCATATCAAATAAACAAAATCAGTTTCTGCAATAATTTAATTCTATAAACAAGGTTACTAGGTAAACTAATACAAAGATAGTAAACGTTGAGTACTTAGGAGAGGAAGAAGCACAGCAGTAAACTGCCGTATTTGAAGTTTATGAAAGGAGGAATAGGATGGATAAAAATACACTTACAGTTACTAGGGCTGCAAACTAGCCCTTGCTCAAAAGCCCACCGGGAGATGTTTAATAACCCCATGGAGCAAGATAGTGTTCCTAATTGGTTCCAGACAACAGAATCCTTGCTATCGATCTCTACAGCTTGAAGATAACAATGCAAGGCACTCTCATAATAGGAAGGGCCTTGTTGAAGAGAAACTTGGGCAAGGTTTTTTAGTGCCAAAAATCTGCAGAAAGCTAAAAAGCTCAGCTGAAGGAACCATAAATACTTCAATCTGTACTTATTTAATCCTTTGTAAATATACAGCAGTCGACTTCTGTCAATTCAGCCAGACAAAGCTAAACTTGCTAATGAAATAAAATTATTAGGGAAGAAAAAAGAAAGGAAAAACCTTAACAGATGCTAGGCAATGATATGCCAAGAGACTGTGTCAATAACCGGAGTTAAAGCATCCCTAGTGAGTATGAAGTATATTAATTAATTAGACAACATTCACCTATAAGTGACTTCCGACATAACGACAGTTGCTAAACTTCTCGTAAAGATAAGTTGCACATCATTCACATTATCATAAAATGATTCATTCATAGCTCGTTTGCTTACATTGATATTGCATGATAGATACACAATTCAACCCAACTTTAATGTTTGGTTCATTTTTAGAAGCCTTAATACAGTTATGGTCATCATGCATTTAAGGTCAAACTTGGCTTGTGTATCAAGGCCTTGGGGTGTGAAATGTTTTCCAGTTTAAGTTGGAAATAAGTTTTAGTTTGTCAAATAGGATAGTTATGCCAAGAAAACAATCAAAATTGGATACCAAGTTATTTAAAATATGCAAACAAACATTAGATAGGATACACAATAACCTACTATTTATCCTAGTCATGTGTATCATACATAATCCAAACACAAGAAGCAAACGAGCTCTTAGTGAAAACGAATGACTGCATGGATGTGGACATTAGATGTATTTAGCATTCATGGTTTTAACTATGGAATAAGAAGACAGATGAAAAAATAATACAGCAAAGAGCTAAAGTGATTCACTAGTCTTTCACAGGCCAAATAAGAAAGAATAAAAGAAAGACAAATCATGCACGTCCCAGACCAAAAAATCATAACTGGAAAACGTCCATTTAAATATTGAGGTCTTGTCTAAGCCAACTGAAAAGCTTATCACTAATCAAGGGACACATAGCCCTGCCATCTTAAAATCTGAGGAAACAGAGATATTTCTGAATTTTTTTGTGACTGGATGTCAGACGAACAATGCTGGTTGATATTCAGCACAGAAAGCCATAAAGTTACCAGAATAGCTAAAAAGGAATAGATGTCTGAGTGTTGATCGAAACCTGAGCGGTAAAAGATGACCATCACTAGCACTATTTTCCACCTGAAAGCCGAAAAGAAAATTGTAAGTTGAGACAAATGAAAAGCAGAAAGTACAACATAGGAGAAACAAATGAAAAAACAGAAAATTGAAAAGGATCCTAGGAGCAAACGCAACCTGAGCATTTGATACCAATGGATCTTTTAACACCGATTCTAGAAGTTCATGAGCTTTTTGATAGTCCTTGGCTTGTAATCTTAAAAGTCCATCATGATATAACTGTGACAAATGAAACTCCTGGGAAAAAATAAAGCCCAATGATAAACATATGGAATTTTTATAAGCAGTAACTTTCCAGTAAAAATGAGAAAGAGGCTATAGCCTCGATTCTTTAACCTGGAAGAAAGCATTTAGTGCAGCCCCACAAAGATATCAACCAAATGACAACAAAAACTTGAACCAAGGTAGCATTATAAAAGAGCCAAATAACAGTTGCAGGTATGATGAGTTTGTTGATCAAATCTAAGTACTCTACATCCATACTTTTACCAATCCCATGTCAGAGTAGAACTATTGCTTGGGATGAGGTTATGGCTAAAGAGCTAATAATTGTCATGCAGTAACAGTTATAAGAGGTCTAAAATTGGTTGCTTAATAGTAGAGTGATGAAACTAAATTCTGCTTTTAGGGGCAACTTATTACAACATGGATGTTATTGCTTCCTTATTCAGCTAATTTTTGTGCAGAAGCAACATGAGAATAACTCACCTCATGGGAAATGAAATTCTCAGCAATCAATGTTAAACTGGATCTATGTGACATTAGTTACTTTTTGGCATCAAAGAGCAATGATTTGAACAAGTCTTATCCTAATAGTTACTGCTCTACCATCAGTGTACATTCTCATTGCAATCAAAATCCAAGTCAAATTACTCACTCCAGCTACAAATCGCGAAACACTATATGATAGCACAAAAGCAAAATTTTATGCAACCTTACAATTTCTATTCAAGCAGGGGTTGAAAATCAGAGAATGTCTGAGTGGAGGAGTCATATAAATTTCTCCAGGAAGTTCAACTTTATTAATAGTAGTGGACATCCCCAAAGAAAACATAATCCTAACCAGTGAAAATGGTTGGATTCTGGCAATCCCTTGCTAATATACTAAATTTCCAAAATGTTGAGTCGTTCTCTACAAGGTAAATGTTTTCACTTAGTGGGCGCCGAAAGGGATGCATCCCATATACACCAAAAGGTTCTATCTTTTTATGGCACATCATCTACAAAATGAGCAGGAAAAGTGCATTTATAAGGAAAGTATTCCTTAGTCCAGAGAAGGGAAAATTCAAATACTGTTTCTTTAACACTAGTATTGATTTATCCTTTCGCTCAAAAAAACTTGAGCATCCTTCTCCTTCAGTAAGATTCAAAAGAAACAGTACGGCATTGGGTTCTATACATTTCTGTTTCACTTTTTCTTTTTGGGACCATTTAAGATATTGACAACATAACGAGTACAATCAAATGCCCAATAGTTGTCCCCTCCATGCTGATTTATTCAGTAACAAAATTCTTACAAGCTTTATGGTGGGCTTTGCTTTTCTTCAGATTATGTACGTGTCAGAGTACATGATTGAAGTAATCATGCACTGCACAATCATCATAGCTCTAGCTTCTTGAGGGGTTATTACCTCCTTAGTAGCTCAACACATGTACTCTTTACCTGCTTATGCATTTATAGCACAAGACTTACCACTCAAATTGTATTATATACCCATCACCAATATATCGCAGGATTCATTATGACAATAGCCTTTGCTCATGGAGCTATATTTTTCATTAGAGATTATAACCCGGAGCAAAATGAAGATAATATATTGGCAAGAATGTTAGACCATAAGGAAGCTATCATATCTCATTTAAGTTGAGCCAACCTCTTTCTGACATATTCTATGTCTGTTAAACTCAAGTATCGATTTAATCATCTCTTCAATAGTTATCGTTACTTTTTGGCAAATGAGCTAAAATTAAATTAGCTGATACCGAGTAAAAATAAGTGATCATATGAAACATAACCTGTAGATTTCCCAATATGACCCAAAATCAAATGTGTATTATAGTAAGTAATAGATTTGAAAGAAAAGTTTGATCTATATTCTTCTCACATTTATGCTTTGCTATGTCCATGCAGTGACAAGTCATTTTTTAGAAACTTTAGAGCACGACATGGCTCCAACACCATGTTTGATATATATAAATAATTTTGTTTAATATAAGAGTCTAAAGAAAAAGAAGTTCATATCAATGATTGTATTGGAAATTTATTACTATGATTTGTATAGTATGTATTTCAAGAAGGGGGAAAAAAGTCGTAATCTCAAAAAAGTATAAAAAGAGTAATTTTGAATGACGCAATACTCTTTTACATATCATTGTAGAATTTTCCTTTTTTGTTTTTTTGGTTATTTTTTTCTCATAGGTATACTTTCTAAAATATATAAAAAAGAACCCATTTATCAGAAACGTGTCAAACAGGCCATTGAATGTGCGTGCGACACGCTGTCGAACGCATGGTGGACACACCATTAGATGTGTTTGAATTTTTTATTTTTGTTTAATTTGTCAACACGTCAAGTAGCATGTCAACATGTGTCGTCTTCAACACAGCACAAATTATTTTACAGAATGTCGGTGCACTTAACGCCATGCAGGAAAAACACGTCAAATTTTCCCTGTTATGGAGAAGGAGACTCCAACAGGCAACAGCTGCATGTGAACTGTGCAGCCATGGAGAAAAAACTAAACAACATGCAGAAAAATATTGAGCTACTATATCTGCTCATTTTCAGCTCGACTAGAGCTCATTTAGGGTTGCTTCCTGAAATAAATCAAACCACACTCAACCGTAATTCAACTTTGATGATAAATCCAAACAAAACTTGAAAACTGTGTTATTCGCCTCGGCTCAATTCATTTGCACAGTTATCAACCAAATGCATTTATTTTGGATTCCAGGCGAAAAAATGAGAGTCGATGACAGCAACCCAAAAGTAAGCTTAAAACAGGATTCACCTTAATCGAATTATAAAACTCTTGGGAGCGTAAAATTGACAAAAACGACAGCAGTCATAACAATATCTTGGACAGAAAAAAGGATACATCATTTGCTCCAAGACAGTTCCAAAAACAAATTAATTAATAAGTAAAATTCACCAACCCATAACATGAAATACATCAAATTAACTACAAGATGCATCAATAATTGACCCACAAATATAAATTGGCATAGGAAGCACAAACTCTTACCTGCGCTTCCTTCGTCGGGGCCAATGGCTGCCATTGATTTCGTGGGTCTGTATCATTAATAGCTGCAATTGAAAACTGCAACACCACAAAAAATTAATAACGCAAAGAAATAATTATTCGAACAATCGGTTGAATTGAGGAATAGCTGTGGAATTATGTGCATGATTGTGCTGAATTTCATACACTTACCATTCTGTAGGATCAGTGCTGCAAGCAACGATAATTTTTCCCTTTTTCCCCGTCTGGTTTTTGAGATTTTAGGCAGGGTTCTGGAGCTAGTGGTTTTTGCTGCTGAAATTCCAGTTTTCTATTTCATCTTTTCCTATTAATTTTTAATTTTCACCCTTTTAGGAGATTCGAGAGTGAGTTTTCAGCTGGGGGTCTATACTTTTCTCTTTTTGCGTATTGGGCACGTTATTTTCGACCTTAAGAAAAGAAGGCGAGTATGAAATAAAATTTGAAATTTTAAAAATAAAATAAAATGATTTAACTAATGAGTGGTAGGCATGAAAAATGCACATAATTTATCATTGATCGAATATTTTTATTTGTATTTACTTATTTAATGTCTTTAATTTGTGAAATATTGTTGTAATCTATGTTAAATATATTTACATTTAATACAATTGCTTTAGTAGGATTATTTACTCGTAGCAAAGAAAAAATATATATAGAAGTAATTGCATACAAAGACAAAGGGAATTTTTCCTTTTTTTTTCCTTGGGATATACAATTAGTTACTTTATTAATATTTATTTACTTTTTATTGACATAAAAAAAATATTAATTTTCAAAAATCTTATCCTACATATTAATCAAGAGTCGAACATGTTTGCAAGAACGTCAATGACAAAGGAAAGTGCATTGTCATACCTTCGTCTAGATGTCATGTTTTAAGGTTTGTCTGAGCTACTTTATTAAAGAGAGAGGCTTATCATCTATGTTTTTAGTCGACAGCTATTTCTTTTATGACTCATTTTCTTACTTCTTGAAGACTTTCTCTTTCATTCAATAGCCCCTTCCTATAAGAGGAGCTTTTTTCACCCCTACGTGCAACAAGTCCTTCTTCAAGAGTGCCATTTCCCCAAGAAAACATCATATCGGATGAAAAAACTAATCTCAAACGAATTGTAGTCCACCCTTGTCCCTCCTTAATTAGTGGCTTTGGTCAGGAAAGGAAATAGGTCAATAAATACAACTTCAACTCATAATTAAATCGTCTATAGACTAAACTTCAGAGTTTTAAATATGCCTGAGAACACACACTAGAGGTACTTAATATTAGGGCTGTCAATTGAGCGAATTTTAATCCGAATTTGATCTGAATTCGATTAGATAATTTAGGACCTTTAACTAATAAAAGATTCGATGGATGTGATCCGATTAAAAAAATTCATAATTTGAAATAAATGGAATTAATATGGATTTGACTTGATCAGATCCATTAATAATCCGAATCCGAATATATAGTATTATACATATATATATATACATAGGGTTTTATAGTAATGCCAAAATGAATTTTGGGATGAAAAAAGTAATGAGCTCTTATACAATATATCAAATTAATTGATTTTCATATAAACTGTTAGATTTGGAGGTTATCTACATTATAATTGTATCACTTGTTTTTCTATTTTTATAACAACAAATGATGCAAGAAAAATAATGAGCAGAAGCTAAATATTGTGATATAAAAGAATGCAATGCAAATCTCGATTTGATTGAAATGAGTTTCTTTTCTTATAAATTTTAAGTTTATAATTATTTGATTGAAAAATTAAGTATATATGTATTTATAATGTCAAATAAATACTATTATCAACAGCAGAATTTAAAATACAATAATATGATAAATGAATATAATTAAGTTATATTCTATTACTGCTTTTATATGATAAATATATTTGAAAATTTATTCGTTAATGTGTTTTGTGTATGCTTTTTAAGGATGAATGATTTGGATTTAGATTCCACTAATTTTTTAGAAAATAACAAATATATTATTTTTGAGAGTATTCGAATTCGGATCTTTTTTCGGATATCTGATTTTTATATGAATTCGAATATTGTTATAATAGTTAAGATCATATAGGATCTTGAGTTTGATTCTGATATAATATATCACTGTCGGATTCAAATTCAGCATGATCCGATCCGAATCCGACCCGTTGACAGACATACTTAATATCCTACCCAAACTAATTGGGTAGGAAATCTCATCCTTAGTGAAGCTAGTAAGCAAGCCCAAGTCCTTGCAAGAAGGCTTGCTGGATCTATCCAAATTCAAAGCCCATCAAAAACTCTTCTATAGGTTGCATGAAATGATCTGAGTCCATCCAAATAATATTAAGCAAAATCATATTTTGGAAAAAATGGCAAAGTATAAGGGATATAAGTCTGCCAAGAGATTTCATATTTGTCCCATGTGTGGCTCATCCTAACAACCATCGATTAGAAAAACTAACTTAACCATTATCATCCATAGTAATACATGCAATAGAATTTTGTTGAGATAATTATCGAAACATTATTTATAATATGTGCATATTAAAATGACATTACTAATGTAAATGCGAAATTTAAATATGTAAAGTAATACGTTTTTTTTATTTGCATATAGGAGCAACTATTTTGCTTTTTTTGCGGGGTGGGGTTCTTTTAGTTGATTTTTTAATTGAGGTAAATTTTCCAAAAAAAATTAAAAAAAAAAAAAGAAGAAAGAAAACACCTAAAATATCCATTCTTCCTAGTACACATTATTATCCAATTCATGTATAAACATGTAATTGTACACTAATTTAAGAATTTAAGGAGTAAAATGATATACTTGAGAAATCAAGGTCGAATGATGCAATTTTAAAACTTAAGAGGGTGATTAAGAAAAAAAAGAATTGCCTTTTAGCCCAAAAACTTGAATAAATAAATGAATCTGTTTATTATGAAAAAATATAAACACAAATATTGCTTTGTAACTCCAGAGGTTTTCCCTCGCTATTTTTCCTCGAAATTCTTTCTCAATATCTCCGCTACCTCTCAGCTCAACAGATTCCGCCCTTTCTTTCCATTTTTAATGGTTTCAGGTACTCCTTCTCTCCCCCACTCTCTCTACACACTTACATGTATATGTAAGCCAATGCGAGGTATGACGAATATGCTATTTTGAGCAGTAGGGTTTCATTTTGGGTTGAATGGAATCGGAAGAAGTTAATCTGGGCGAGTTCGTAGCTAAAGCAAAATTGGTTATTAGGTTTAAGCTTTATCTTATTTATTTGTTAGAATTTTCGCGAAGAATTCCTATTTGAATCCTTGTCATAGTTTTTCTCTGTCCTTCGTCCTTCATCATGTCGTAATCGTTGACGTTACAATTTATTCCAGCTATATGTTATGCTTCTACAATCAGCATCTTGTTTGAGAAGAGAAAAACTAAGTTAATTGCAGTTTCCTTGCTTTTCTGGATATTATATTTTGATAACCAGATTCTTATTTTCTACTATTCTTCAGGCATCAAATCAAGCTGAAGCAAGACGCTTGGGTTGACTAGAAACATGAAATATTCTGAGTGGTTGTGCTTATGCTCTCTAATTAGTACGCTAAGTGTTCTATCTCCCAGTCATGGAAGTATGTAAGTGATTGATGACATTGTCTCAGCTTTTTCTGTATTTTTAATTTTGTTTAAGGATTAAATTGTTTCCAGGACGAGATAAAACTTTAATCTGAAAAAGGGAAGTGGCATTCTAAGTGCCTCTCATTTTCTTTGGCTTTTACTCTTTTTTATGCTAACCTTAGCTGCTTAGCAGTCATACTTTTGTTAGAAGTTGGCTACTTCTGCTACCTTCGAAAACAAACTAGGATATTAATGGATGTTGACGAGAAAGCAAAAATTGATTCAGCATCATTTGTTTTCAGTTTTGTCATTACAACCCTCCGAGTTGGAAATTGCTTCTAGTTAACTAGGGTAACTTGATAATTATCACTTCTTTCCATTTTTCTCCTTATATTTTTGTTGAAAATAAAATTATTATAAAATGTAAAATTTAAGCACTTTTAGATTTGATGAACATCTTACAAGTAAATGATGAGTTGGGTAGTGTGTTTTTCTTTGTTTTCATCTTCATAAGTCTGGACAATTTGGCAGGGTTGATGAAAAGGTTTTGCATGTTGGTAAGGAACTGTTCAAGGAAACATTGCCATTACAAAATGGTGCTTGCCTCTATCAATTGCAAGGATTGAAACCTCAGACGTGGTATGAAGTGAAGATATCATATCCTGCTTCTGTATGTATGTTATTGCTATCCATCCTCTTGTCATTTATAATTCGGTGACAATATTTGTTAATAAGGTTAAGTGAATAACAGATTCCTGCCAGTTTCTCTTTGCAACTACATAGAGGTACTTTAGACTTGGGGCTGATTCGAGGAAGAAAATTGCTCAACACTGAAAAATTAATATTCAGGACTGATGGACTGCTCTCGCTGATTGACCAGGTTTATTAATGATTTGTCATGTCTGTTAATGAGCAGTCTCGTTGTATTCTCCATGGAAGTTAATGATTCTGGAATTTTGACTTAGGATGGAATGTATGTTCTGGTGAATGTGGAGCCTGAAGGGGTTGTTGCAATACCAGGGACACAGGAAAGGAAATATGTCATGTTTAATATTGGTACTACCGTACTACAACCTTTTGTTTCTGGCTCATTCATATGCTAAAATTTTCATCCAAAGTTATTTATAAGCTGAATTTTTAGTATATATCCTTTTTTTATCCTGCCATATTTTACAGATTTTACAGATTTCACGTCATCTCTTTCTAATGTTTCATGTGCGTATGCTCTTTGTGACGTTTCAGAAGTATCTTAGGATGTTGCTTAGCATATTTCCAAGTGTTACTTCACCTCTCATCATCTGCTTCTCTCTTTAACACTGTCCTTATAGACGTGTTAGTCTTTATAAAATGCATTAATTTATATTGCCTGTGCACATTCGATTGTTGTTAAAGTTGACATGACAAGGTATGATTCTCTGACCTCTTCCAATCTTCATGGCAGTTTGTGATGAACTATTGCTGGGCATTCCCCACAAGGCTTGGCATGTTGTGGTTTTGGTATTGGTTTGTTTGGTGTTGGCCATTGTGCTTCCATCTTTTCTTCCCCCATTTTTGCTGCCAAAAATTGGAAATCCATCATTATTTGATCAGACTGTTACCAAGGGGAGTGTTATCAAGGGTTCCTAAAGTCATATTCTTTTACCACATGTTCCAAGCAATGTTTGCAAGAGATCTGATTGAGCACTAGATGTTTTAGCTTGACATTATAGCTTATATTTGTCCGGATTATGTCTAAATGTCTGCAGAAATGCTTTCGATTTTGTTGATTACAGCTAGGGCTAATCTTTTCAAGCTTTATTCTTCTTCTCTTTCCATTAGACTTTCTTCTATGTATCTCTTTGAGTTCCATCAAAATGCACCTGTTAACTTACATTAACCATCTTCTACTATGCGCGAGATTCTTTGTTGGTCAAGCCACAAAGGTGAGTAGATTTTATAGTAGGTACGATTAGTCACTTCAAATACAGAAACGAACCTTTAATGCATCAACCATCCTTCAGCCACAAGACAACCCCAACAAACAAATGCAAATTGCGAGGGCAAAAGCTCCCTTTATACAACATGTCCCACACCATTCTCCCATAAACTTCTCACTTGCTGCTGTGTGTCGTCTCCGGTGCACACCATGCATATCATCACTCCTATATATAAAACATGCATGTTCCTATACAATGCTTGCGAAGAACATATTTTGTTTGCCATTACCATAATGGTGATGATGTTCCAAGGCTTCCTAGATTCAGCTTCCAGTCGGCGCAGCCCATCAGATTCTTGTCGGCTGCCATGATTGGCGGTTCTCTGCTGGGCTTGGCCGGGTTGACCTTAACAGGGACAACGGTGGCCCTAGTCATTGCCACTCCAGCTGTGCTCTTGTTTAGCTCTGTTCTCATCCTAACTATTGATGCGTTATTCTGGTGGCCACCGGGTTCATGTACTTCGGTGGCTGTCTTGCTGCGGCACTGGTGTGGATATGCCCCTACTTGGCTGGGAAACGCCCACTGGGGGTGGACCAACTGGATTCTTTAAGAATGAAGATTGCTAGCAAGGCTGAACTCTAAAGATGTGAAGTGAGGGCTAAAGAGAATGGACACGAGAGATAGGAGCCTATTCAAGGATCTTGAATTCATGAGTACTCCAAGAATTTACAAATAATGAGGGTTTCAAATACATTATAATGTGGTTAAAGTATATCATTGTTTGGAGGCTTGCTTTAATTTGTTTGGGCCTTGTTTGGTGGGATTGATTAGGTGTGATACATAATTAATAAAAATTCTTTTAATGTTTGTTTCAATTGATAAAATTTCTTGATAAATCTTAGGCACAATATTATTTATTGTTGTTTTTGGAAAATGGATCGAGGGGGGAATGTTTGATTAGTTATGATAAGAATTATAAAGATTTAACAAGGTTTATTTTTTATTTTATTATTAATTAAACCATGTTCATAAGAATGGGGAAGAATGAGGAAATTGTTAAAAACTTATTAAAAAGTATAAATGATATAATAGTAAATTTATATATGTATATATATATATTATTTTAATTTATTTATACATTAATTATACTAATCAAACATAAAATTAAAATGTTCTATTCTAATGGATTTAAAATATATCCTTTGTTTATATATATCACTGTCAATTACATCATTCAAAACAAATGAGCTCTTGAGATATTTCACCAATTTGATGTGAAAGTGAATGGGTTAGGGGACGAAAATTGGTTTCAATTTGATAGCATTGCGAAATTAATTAAATTATTTATAAAATTACGTGTGCCAAGTTGATATAATAGAGTTTTTCTTGAATTAATATTTCAAAATTCGAACTTACTTTCAATGGGTGAAGGGTTTGAAGGTTACATAGTCGGTGAAGGGTTTTTAAGTTATTTTATAATTATTTATCTTGTGATAATTTATATAATTTTTTATTATTATGGTATAGTTTGGCTAATATAATAAATAAATTCATAGATGGCAGTGGGTTAATTTATCATGAGAATTGCATATACAAATACGAGATTTTGATATTCATGCAAGTTTAAGTGTTTATTATCACTTTAATCAAATATATGATAAGGTGGGATAAAAAGATCTATTCTCACATTATCACCCCAACCAAACTAACCTTATATCAACCAAAAATGAGACAATCGTGATAAATCGGGCACTAGATTGGACATGAAATTATCCAAGTTCCTTTCAATGTTGATACAATGGAATTAAAAATATTATAATGTTTTAATTTTAGTACTTAAGATTAACTATGTACTATAACATTTTTTTTTATAACTAACTGTACACTATATAACTTGAATTGCCAAAATATTATTTAATTACTAGCATACAGTACAATAAAAAATACAAAAAATAAGGGAATATTTGGTTATATTTTTTTTAAAATTAAAATTATATTGAGAAAATATAATCAAATATATTTTTATTTTTTTCCAAAAAAAATATTTTTTTTTCAAAATACCTTATAATATCCTTCATTATCCCCAAAATTTCTCCATTTTTCAAGATATACATATATATATATTTTATATATATATATTATATTTTATTATTATTCTAACAATAAAAAAAATCATTCAATTCTATTTTTACTCCAAAAACTCAATAAACAAAATATTGATTTGGTTGCTACAGTAAAAAATGTCTTCACCCAAATTCTAAGACTTTGTTAGGTTATGTTTTTCCGAAAAAACATTGTGTTAGAAAAATATAACCAAATATATCTCTATCTCTATTTTTTTTTCAAAATGCACATTCTCATATATACATATATATATATATATTTTATTATTATTTTAATATTAAAATAATCACTTAATCCCATTTTTACCCCAAATATCTAACAAAAAAGTATTAATTTGACTGTTATAGTTAAAAATGTCTCCCCCAAAATATAAATAAACATATCAAAAAATAATTTTTATATTTTTTAATAATTCGTTATCCCAAAACATATAATAGGCACATAATAAAATCAAACAAAAAACCATAACCAAATACAAACCTAAACAAACATATCAGAATTCTTCAAAATCAATTTGTAATTATTCCCCAAAATATAACAAAAAATCAGTTACATTCTCCAACACAACTTTCATATTATCTAATAATTCATTCTTCTAAAACACATAATAAAATCACACAAAAAAATAACCAAACATTTCCTAAGCTAATACTATTAGATTTTTCTTTTTTTTGCCTCCAATCAAAGAAAGAGAAAAAGAATTATACCGTGAAGTTGTGAGCCCCACTTAAGACGCTCCTCCTGAAAAAATTTCTTACTTGTCAAAATAAATAATTACAAGTTGAAAATGAAAGAAATTTTAAAAAGCAAATCCAGCGGCACTGCCACGTGTGCAGCCCTTTTGCTCAAATGTGACCGTTGGAGCATTTGCCCACATAAAGACAGAAACGCCCTCATTTCTGCTGCTTTTATATTTTTAAATCAAATCATCGGAAGTTTGTTCGTTCCAGCAAATTCTGTCACTATTCGCCTTCTCTCTTCTCTTTCTATCACGTTCTGAGTGCGCGAGTGCGTGTATATTCGGAAATGGCGATCGAGACGGAGTCTAGGGAAGAGCATAAGGTATAAAGAAACGAATGCGTTCTGTTTATGGAAATTTATTTGGGAAATTTTAGGGATCTTTTTTTATGAGTTTGGTTCTGGAAATTTGAAGAATTATTTTGATTTTCTTTTTTTTTTTTTTAATGTTTCCGTTAAAATGTGATTTTCAGTTTATGTTGATCTTGAGGTAATTTTGAATAGTATGGGAGAATTGTGAATTTGTAATTCCGTTCTTTGGCATGTAAAATGCGGAAATTGGATTTTAAGGAAATCGGTCTGTGATATGATGGTAGGTTTAGGGTCTTAGCGTCTATTTGCATACAAAATGGTCTATTGGGCTACAACTTGTGAAAATTGCCGTCAATTGTTAGGCCACGCGCTTGGAGCTGGGTATATGACTTCAAATGTTGCATTAGTGCTTTAATTTCCTTCATATCATGATTGCATACTATGGTTTCTGTTTGTCCTTTAGGGAAGGAGGGAGAAGTTCTGTAGTGGTATGGAGTCTCTTCACCATAAGCGTGGTTTCCCAGTAGAATGTTATATGGTTTGATTGTAGGATCACATGCTCGCTTCTTGATCTTCTATCTTGGATATGGTTGGATACATAATTTATGACTTCCCATTTTTTATAGGCTTCTTCTGAAAGCACAGCAGCAGAGAAAAAGAGGTGGACTCTCAATGACTTTGACATAGGAAAGCCTCTGGGCAGAGGAAAGTTTGGACATGTATATCTCGCCAGGGAAAAGAGGGTCAGTGTTCCTTCTTCTAAGGCAGAAAGGCTCAGCTTTGCTTCATTTTGAATGGCACTAAACATCGAATACACGACGTACTAACATTTTTTTCGCAAAAATAATTTTTCAAATTGAGTATTTGAGGTTTTAGCTGATCAGGGGCTTTTGGAATACTAACTAGAGCAATTTGGGAAGGGATTAAAAGATCAAATGGGAACTGTATTTTCTCTTGTTGTTAGTATTTGCCAAGTGGAAGAAAAAAGGATTGATGATGAGGATTGTTTGGCATTTGTTTTAGAAATGAAACTAAAATACATGTTTCTCTTTTTGAGCAGAGCAATCACATTGTGGCACTAAAGGTGCTGTTTAAGAGCCAGTTGAAACAGTCTCAGGTTGAGCATCAGCTTCGCCGTGAAGTTGAAATACAGAGCCATCTTCGACATCCTAACATCTTACGACTCTATGGTTACTTTTACGATCAGGCATGGCAGCTTTCTTTTATTTATGAGTTGATGATAATTTTATCCTAGACTTATTTATACCTTATTAACTACAGAAACGAGTATACCTCATTCTGGAATATGCTGCCAAGGGAGAACTCTACAAAGAGTTGCAGAAGTGCAAATATTTCAGTGAAAGACGTGCTGCTACAGTGAGTCCTTTTATTATCTCCAGACTTCCAGACTTCCAATCTTCTCTATATAATCTACATATATCCTAGTTCTGTGGTAGGATCCCCATCGGATTCAAAACTTATTTAAACCTTTTTTGCTTTTTCTTTGCAAGCAGCTTGAACTGTGCCCTGCAAATTGAGTTTCTACAGTTTCCATGTTGGAATGATTAGTTAACTTTACACATTTTAGCTACTGGCTGACTACGAGGTTAATGTTTCTATGTTTTTATGGGACGTGGAACAGTATGTTGCATCATTAGCTCGAGCACTCATATATTGCCATGGAAAGCATGTAATACATAGAGACATTAAACCAGAGAATCTTTTGGTTGGAGCACAGGTAATTCTGAGCTTTTGCTTCTGAAGTTTCATCTGTTCGGAAAGGAAATTGCTTCAGCCTTTTCTCACTGCAAGTGTTTCCAATTGTCAGGGTGAACTTAAAATTGCAGATTTTGGTTGGTCTGTGCACACATTTAACCGCAGGCGGACTATGTGCGGCACTCTAGATTATCTTCCACCTGAGATGGGTATGCTTATTTTAGAAATTGGTGCATGATCCAGAGTACATTCTCATTTCGAAAAGGATGGGGGTGCATGAAAATTTAAGTGTGTTAATGTTTAAAGCTAATTTGTTTCTATTAACAACATTTTTTTTTTCTGTTGCTGTATTTCCAGTTGTATTAACCTTTAGTCTTGTTTACTTTTACAGTGGAGAGTGCGGAGCATGACGCAAATGTAGACATATGGAGCCTTGGCATCTTGTGCTATGAATTCCTCTATGGGGTGCCCCCTTTTGAAGCAAAAGAGCATTCAGACACATATAGGAGGTAAACTCATTTCTATATGAACGTCATACCCGAAAATCAATCTTTCCCTCTAATATCCAGGCAATCGCATGTTGATGCGCTGGATAAGGGCCCATAACGAAATTCATGAGACTGGTAGAAATCACTGGGGGGCTTGCATATTGGGCCAATTTTAGGCACTGTACCCTTTATCATAGTGTTCTGATCCTCAGTCTGGTCCGACACTGAAGATGAACAGAAGAACAATAGAGAATGAGTGGAGTAATAATAAGAAGAAGACAAGGATGAAGAAGGGGAAGATAAGGAGAAGAAGAGGGCTAGCTCCTGTGATGAGGGAAGAAGAGAAGCAAAGGAAGAAAAATAAGAAGGATCTCATGATAGTAAAGAAGAATGCAGAAGATAAGAAAGACAAGAAAGAGGGAATAAGAAGAGAACAGGAGGGGAATACGAATAAGAATGGCGAAAGGTAGTGGGTGGCAGCAGCAAGGAGAAAGGAGTAGCATGAGAAAAAGAGAAACGGAGAATAAGGGAGAAGAAAAGATGAGAAGCATAGGAGGACAAGAAATAAGAATAATTCCAGTGGCAATAAAGAAGAACACATAAGAGAAGAAAGATGGAGTAGTTATTCAGCAACTTTGAGGTATTGTGTGCTGGCACACATTGGTGGGAGGTTTAGTTCTTATGATCTCAACATCCTAGACTCCTTTTATGTGGAATAAGACCAGGTATCGTAGAGGACAAGAAGATGAGGAGAGATGAAGGGCTATGGATGGCGACTATAAGTAAAAGGGTAAAAGAAGAAGATTGGGTTGTGGGGGGCACAAGCGGCAATGAGGATGAAAAAGGAGAAAAAGAGGAGGATGAGGAGAAAAACAATATGTATTCCACCACTAGTAAAAGAACATAAAAGAGAAGGAGGGAAAAAACAAAAGGGAAGAGAAAAACATGGTAAAATTCTACTTCAGATGATAATATAAAATCACATGTGTATATCTCATTTATTCCATCAGTGGGACAATGACATATTACTTGTCAATGGGGAAAATTTGTCCTCCAGTTTACTAATTCTAAATATCCTACCACAAAAAAGGAAAAAAAAAATTCTAAACATCCGATCTAATGGAAAAGATGCCAATGGCAGTAAATTGCATTACAGGGTTTAAATATTGCTTCTTATTTTTCACTCAATTGGATGTATGCTTTGGCCATGTTATCTGCAGGATTATCCAGGTGGATCTAAAATTCCCTCCAAAACCTATTGTCTCATCAGCTGCAAAAGACCTCATTAGTCAGGTAAATTTAGTCACATTACTTTCAACAGAAAAGTTGTGTCAAAGTAAAAACCTTGGCCTAACTTCATTTATTCATGTAACAACAGATGCTTGTCAAGGATTCTTCACAGCGTCTACCACTGCACAAACTACTAGAGCATCCATGGATTGTGCAATATGCTGATCCCTCCGGTGTTTACAAGGGTTGATGATGCTCTAACTTGCCTTGCAAACGTCAGCCGGAAACTAAGTCCTACAATCTTGCCATTCATTAGTTTACTGGTAATGATGTAAAATATGGATCAGCTTGTGTTTCTTTTGTCCACTAGATGAAAAGAGGCTTATATAGTATATGCTCTTGGACGTATTGCAAGATCGCCGATTCCGTGGTTAAAATCATTGGCATCCTGAAGTGTGGCTGCATTGTTTTCAGTTTGAAGAATTCTTAGCACATTCTTTATAGGAACAGATCGTTGAAGTTAATGTGATGCTAATCCAATCTGTTGGCAATCTAGATGGTGGCCACTTGAAATTATTTTATTTACTCATATTTCTGAGGGAGCAGTATAATTTTCTTGTTTCTCTGTTCTATATTATTTGCAAACAACATTTGGAGTTCTACCCAGTATGTTTTATTTAAGAACTTAAAAAATGTGCATGTTGCTCTAAGGTTGGGAAAATGGAGTGGGTCGGATCAAATCTTAATCAGGTTCAAGATAAATTCAATATATAAGGTCAAAATAGATTGCATCCGGTAGATGAAATTGGTTAAGATCACTGTACCTCACCATTTCTGATGTTATTATATCATTCTAAAATTCCCATTAATGCAATTCAAATATTTATTTTCAGAGCAATAGTGTATTGGCTATTAAGTTATAAATCTATTTTTTCTGTAGGATCTATAATAGGTCCAAAAACAGATCCAATTGGATCAAATTCTATAGGAACTATAAAATTACCATAATGGTACTGTTGGTTATTTCTGCCTTCCTCCTGCGGGGGAGGATCAATATAACCTAAGAATCTTGCTAATTGTAAATATGGAGTACTTAAAAAACAACCAGAGAAAAACCAATAAGCAAAAGACTATGATGAAATCCAGCTCAGATGAGATCAAAACTAAAATCACAAACCTGGAATACATTACTTATAGTTTGCAGTTATGTAAATCAGAAACTGAGTAATCATCTGCTAATCCTTGGATTGGAACTGATTCATTATAAATAAAGTTTTGGATTCAATATCCAGTCTATAAACAGCTAATCAACAGCTCCAGACACTAAATTAAAGGTATTCCATTTTATTAGTCCACAACTCCACATGTCATACAATCTAACAATCATCGGTAACAAATAGACACAGAAGGATCACTTTTGGGTTGCATAGCTCTAATTCAAAAAAACTTCAACACCTAAAATTGTCACTGCCCGCAGCTGAGGCATCCTAACAGACTGGTAAACTTGAAATTTGTTCCTACATGGACCCCATTAATCCAATATTATAATATTACACATCTCATACTTTTGAGAGGTGAGACAGAGATCAATTTGGGAGCCAACAGTATCAAGTGCTTTTTATTTCAGTTGTGTTGGTGGCTGTATTACCTGAGTTCCCATCATCAATGCTTGTATCATCAAGCAATTGCGTTGGAGGTCCTTCATCTTGTTTGACAGCATCAGTCTCTTTTGGTTCCAAGAAGCTTGGTTGATTAGTTGAAGAAAGAAGCCTTGCCCACATCCTGTCAGTTATGACAACCTTGTTTTGCTTTTCAGTAATACGCTGCCCACAAATACTTCTGGTCATGTTCATATTCAGTCCAGAGCATAAAGAAGCCAATGTTAACTGAAAATTTTCCTTGCCAAGCTACATGAAAGAGATTTCTGGAAGTTCATAGAAAAATTATTGCTAATTGGCCTAAGTGAGAAGCAAAAATATGTAACCCACCCTCAAGGTGGGTCACATAGACATTACAGATGGGTATTCTTTGGGTTTTCCGGGCACTGAAATGTTTCTTCAGTTTTTAAATAGAATTTTTTTGAAAGCGTTTTAGTAGTTTTAGTCCAAAGAGAATAAAAGAAATGTAGACCAAGTCCTTAAATGTGAGCTTCTGTTATACCAACATCCTGCCTTTTCAACAAACTACTAATATGATGAAGTACCCTCTTACATTTGTGATTACATTTGGCAAGTTGCTTCCAGTCACATCAGAGAAACATCCAGCTACACCAATCGTAGTTATATATACAGACCATGTCAATCTACACCTTGAAATTAAAAGAGTGCACTAAATAGGCATGGACAAATCGATGCAGAATGACATAAGAAATGGTGAATTGGATATAAATGGCTATTCATGTTTGTTTAGTGAATGGTTAATTTGGTAGGATCGATTTTAAGTGTATATCATGAATCCTGAGAGTGTTTGTTGCATTTCGACACTAAAATTAGAGAATATCGTGCATATTTTAGCTTCTTTAGGTTTGGATTGCACAATACAGAAACAACTGACCGTATCCTTAAATTCTTTAGATAGATGGCACATTTCCCACCTAAACTCACACTCACCTTTTCCCCTCATTTTCAGGTATCATGTATTGCCTAAAGCACTTAAAAGAACTGGCAGACAAAGTACTAATCCAACCAATAAAAATTTCATTGTAGTTCAAAATATAGAATTTTAGCATATCAGAAGATCTTAAGGTGGATATGAAACCCCAGAAATCTGAAATATACATCATCATGAATAAAACTTACATTGAAAGGAATGTACGTATGGCGGCCATTGACAAGCCCACATGTGAAGCCTGTGTAACCTGCCATTGCTCCATGAACAGCACTTTGAGCAAGAAGAGTGCAGTACACATTGTCAGATGCATTGCTAGGAATAGCACGGATCATGTAAGTTGGATCTGCCAAAATACTGTTTTAGTTTCTTGTTTGCAATAAAGAGTATAAATAATTTCCTCATGAGTGTACTGACCTATGTATTTTAGAGTAATTGGAACTTTCCTTTGCTTTGAAAAGTGTTCCTGTAAAAAGAGAGAAGTGACTCAACAGAGTAACCCATCAACATATTGTTGCTTTCAGTAAACTCAGTTTTGTAATTTCGAATCTGGAAGAGAAGAGAAACATCAATATTCAACAATACTCATAAGAAAAAAGTGACCCCTGAATTGTTAACATGGCATATATGTTACAATACATATGTTTTTGAATTGTTTTATATATTAACATGTTATTATCAGAAAACATACAAAGAAAGAGGAAAATGTTTTTAACCCCTGAGATTATCTATATCATGACCCATACCTTTATTTTTTGAGAAAGCCACAACCCGACGTCTTGAAGTAACTTGTTCCCTGAAGCATCTTGTTCGTCTTTTGCAGCAAGAAGCTCCTGTCCTGCTCCTTCAGCAATAACAATGACCATGTGTCCATTTTCTTTAAGCCTTTTTTCAATATATTCAAGAAGTCCACCTTGTCCTTCTAGGTAAAATGGGGATTCTGGAATCAAACAGCAGTCAACATCTCGACTAGCAAGAGTAGCATACATTGCAATAAATCCTGCACCAACAACCAGTACAGTTAGAAGAAGATATTGAAAATGCCAATATGAGGGGAACTGCATTGCAACTGTAATTGTAAGCTTCAAAAGGGATTTAACACACGTTTTTTCATGTATCCACATGTTTCTGTTATTTCAAATTGCAGAATTGATAAAATTTCGCTTTATTTATTATGCATCTTATTGCTTTGAATGCTTTAAATACAATGAGGCAGAACATATGTAGTATCTTAAATGAATCATGGTTGAAATTTATGCAAAAATGCAGCAAGTCAGGCCAAAAGAACTTGGAAAGTAAGCCCTTCGATAATGGTTCAGAATTACTGCTGACTACCATAGAGTGTGCGCAGATTCATCTTACCGCTATAGCGACCCATTAGTTTCACTACACCAATTCCATTCTCTGCACTCTCGGCTTCAACATGTGCAGCATTAATGGCACGTTGAGCTTCCTCTACAGCAGTATCAAAACCAAATGACTTGTCAATGACCTAATAACAGAAGTCAATCCAAAATTAAAGCTTGTCAGAAATTAAAATAAGTATCCTTACATAAAAAACAGCAAAGGAATGGGAAGGCTCAATATACTCCCAATTACATTTTGAAGGAAAATAATTTTAATTTTACAATATGGAATCAAGGTTGTGCACATGGCTTAAGATACAAGTCAAAGGTGATTCGTTCACCAGAAAATTTGGAACACACAGGTTGATTTTTCTGGGCATAACTTGGTCTTAAAACACAGGTCTGGTGTATTACGGAAAGAAAATTACTCGTGTAGACAGGCAAAATTTGATTTGTGAAACAAAAGTCATCCACACGAGAATCTAACTTTGGTTTTCTTTCCTTCATGTTAACCATATGGTCTAAAGAAATTCATGTAAGGAATCAGTCAAAAGTAAAATCCATCCATAAGAAATGAAGGATGACGGGTACCGAAATATCATTGTCAATTGTCTTGGGGATCCCAGCAACAGCAACCTTAAGAGCCCGCTTACGGATTTCCTGCAGAGTGAAAGTAAAGTGATGAGGATATCTCCTGAAAAGTGAAGCATACATTGTCAATAGAATATATCACTATATATATATATATATATATATATATATGAAAAAAACTGCAATTGCACTTATTTTATACATTCAACATTTTCAACTCATATAGGAAGAGAAAACCTTCAATTTGAGGTAGTATTAAGAACTGAAGCTGCTATTAAGATATCTCGAAAGTAGCCAGAAAGAGCTATAGGTTAATGAATGAAATGCACATTTTCAAGAAGTAATTGCACAACAATGGTTGAAAGCAGAAATTCTATGAGAAGGGATGATTGAGGATCATGTCAGCATCATGTGAAGACTCGTTAAAATATCTTGATATGCAAGAATGAGTAGAATCATGGGAAATAAAGACCTTCCTCTTAACAGTTTCTCCGAAGGGAATGAGGTAATTTTTATTTAAAAGTTTCAGCCAAATGATGCAAAACCTCTATGAACTACCAAACCAATATAATGGTGCTACTTAACAAAAATCTTAATAGAATTGCACCTTTTAGCCATAGGAGGTACCGTTTTCTAGAGAAGATTACCTCATATATTACAGCTGCTCCTTTCTGAGTGCCATCTCCTCCAATTATATAGACCTGAGCCAATGATATTGTTAGTCAGTGCCAAACTGCACTTTATCACAGGCAGAAACAGCGTATTGCTAGCGGAAGGTTGCACTCCAGAATCATTGGTAAATATATTCTTGCAAAAAGTATAAATCCACACTTG
The DNA here is from genome assembly GCA_018894105.1 of Jacaranda mimosifolia. Taxonomy (NCBI): domain Eukaryota; kingdom Viridiplantae; phylum Streptophyta; class Magnoliopsida; order Lamiales; family Bignoniaceae; genus Jacaranda; species Jacaranda mimosifolia. The sequence continues at coordinate 1,940,021 of CM032127.1, forward strand.
CCTGATTAATCCCACGGTCCTGAATGCTATCAACAATCTTTATTGTATCATGACCACCTCGAGAAGTTCCTAGGATGGTCCCACCACGCTTATGTATGTTATCTACAACCTTCGGTGTCAAATGAATGGTATTCTTTGAATAAAAACCCCTATAGCCTCCCTAGGAGAAGAGATGTCACTATTAGCAGATGATAAAATAGTAACGAAATACGGCACTACCCTTAACAAAGAAATGGCATGTGAAGAAAATATGAAAAGTTTTACATGTTCTTAAATCAAGATGGTTGACAGCAATAATAGAATTCTAAACATGAGATACTCATGAATTTACAAAATTAAATATCCATCACAGACAAGAGCACTATGATATATTATTATTTCATGAATTTCACAGAATTTTCAACAAATCCTAAGAAGAAGGAGAAATCACAAGCAGTTGACCTTGTGTCAAGGCACAAACTCTAATCTATGAACAGTAACACTAAAAAACTTCTTAAACATCAGCATAAACATCAATAACCAGAAAGCTTACTTCAATTCCAAGGACTTTGTTGACGCCATACATATAATCGAGGCTATGTACAATTTCCCTGATCACTGTGTTTAGTCCAGGACATAAACCTCCACATGTCACGATACAAGCATGCACTTCCTCTGAAGCAAAATAAACCTGTACAATATTGATGCTTTTCAACTTCTGGAAACTGCTAAATTTCCCAACTCGTAAGGCTTTAACACAAGAACAAAGAACACATACCCTTTGACGGGGTCCAGCTCGCCGAAAATGTATCCCTCTTGGAGTGTCCTTGTGAGCAACAATCTGTATAGAGACCAAACAAACATAAAATAATTCATTTAAGAACAGTCAGAAATATGGATATTACCTAATTTAAAATCTTTATAGAATAAAACAAGCTGAATAGTAGACTCACCCTTTGAGGAACGCTGTCATCCATGTTGACAAAGTACTGCCTGAAATCGTAAGAAACATAACAAAGTTTTGTCATGAACAAATAAATAAAATATGGAAAATAAGCCACAAGACAGATAGTGAGGAAAAAGAAAAGTTTAACTCACTTAACAACCGAATATGCAGGATTGGAGCCTAGTGGATTGGGATAAGTCTGCAAGAAAAAAATAGAAAACTAATGTCAATAGTCACTTCTTTGTAAGCTAGTTTTTCAAATTTTCCTAACCATGAAGTATAGAAAATATGCTCAAACCGTCACTTGTAACAGAAAAAATCATTAAGCAATCCATCATGCATCCCAATTTAAATCCACCTTTGCACTGCATGCAAAGATTGCACAACAAAAATTATTGTAATTCTTAGCAGGTCTCCAAGGATCATGGGCATTTATCATGTGGGCTCCACAAAGCTAAAAAGAAAGGAGGTCCAAGAATGAAGAAGGGGTGGAATTACTGAATGAATACAAGCTGTGGCTAATACCCGAGGCATAAAAGAAGCATTTTCTACGGGATCCCGAAACCACCAGCCACCCCGACCTAATTCATGATGAGCCCACCAACTTGGCCCATGATATATATCCAAGACCTGCTACGAGAAAACCCATAAATTGTATGATTCCAAACTCACGCACTGGTCCCATCGAGAATAACTACGTTCATTTATGAAGTAACGTTGCCACTTTCAGTTGTTACTGGAAATGTGAGAACGATAATGGAGTTTTCATCGTCCTACAAAATTAATAACAATTATGAACAATACGATTCCCTCCATTTCCTCAGCATCCGCAAACAAATAGCTCCATTGTTACATAAGATCAAATATATCGTCAAACTAAATCCGATCAGACAACAATGCACGCCATGAGATCACACAATAACATTTGCACCAAACAAATGAATACAGTAAACAGCACTTTAATCATGAAAAAACACTAGACATATACAGATTGCATGTACGTATATATGAAGCGGAAAATCTTACGGGGAGATTGGGGATGTAATCGGTGAGATGAGGCACGTCCTGAAGGACGTATCCAAACTCTCCTTCGACCACCTTCATCTGATAATTGCTCACTGAACCCATACTCTCTCGCAAATCTACAGCTACTTCTTCTCAATCGACGTAGAAAATCCAAAAACAGCCAAAAAAAATCTATATATAAACATACAAATATAGTAAACAAATAATTGTGGCAATTTTTCACTTCATCAATGGTGGGTGGAAAGATGGAGATGATTACGAGTTTCTCGTGAGCCTTTATTGCTGGGTTAACTGTAATTTTTGAGCATTTTCTAGTATTTTGACCCAGACAACAGCTTCAGGCCCTCAACTGCTTTTGCTTTGTACTATATTTGGTTATGGCGAAAATAAAATTATAAGAGGTAAAATACTGATGTACAAATGCATGTGTAATTTCTTTTTCTTCCATTTTTGAAAAGTCTTTTTGTTGATTTTTGGGCAGCAAACAGCCAAGCACGTACTTCGTTGTGCGTGGGAGATCACGTGACCATGTCAGCAATAAGCAGTACCTCTCACTTTGTAAATAAAATTGAATATTTTATTTCGTATTTCATCAATTATTATATTATATATAAATATAAAGAGAATGTTTAGATATGTTTTCTCATAAATATTATTTTGAAGAAACATAATAAAAATATCCTCATTTTTCTATAAAATAAATAGTTTTCAATATATACATACATATATTGTGTATATATATTATATATATTTTATTATTATTTCAACATTAAAAATTTCACTCAATTCCATTTCACTCCAAAAACCCAACAAAAAAGTATTAATTTGACTGTTATGATGAAAATATATATATATATTTCTCCCAAACGTAAATAAATATACCGAAAACACAACTTTCATATTCTTCAATAATTCATTCTTTCAAAATTCATAATAATTAAACAGATAATAAAATCACACAAAAAAACATAACCAAACATTCCCTAAATTTATTTAATATTTTCTATGAGAATACATGATATGTATTTAGTAATGTGAAACGAAAGATGAAATATTTACTAAAATACAAAATTCAAAATACTTGTAAATAGTATCTAATTGACATTAATTAAGATTCATCAATTTTGGTAGACGTGTGTTAAATTTTTTATAATATAAAACTAAAATTTTATTTTTAATATATAATGTTATTATTTTTTAATAATTTCAATGTACTCTGTGATAAATATAAGAAAAAGAGTGGTGTAAAATGAAATAATTGAAAAACTATAACGTTAAAATTTGAGAGGAAAGAAATTGTCATATAAAATAAAATTATATTTTTATTATTTTGAAACTAAATTAAATTTGTCAAATTGTTACCAAAAGAAAAATGTAAGGTTAGTCATTAAGGACCTTATGTTTTAAAAATAGTGTAGATCATTGAACTTAGTGGTTGGAGTCGCAATTTAAAAAATCGGATCGAATCAGCAAATCGGACCGTTAATGGTTGTGGAACCAATACAATTTTTTTATAAAATCAAAAATAAATAAATAAAATAACTTATTTTGTTAAAACCATTTAGACCGGCCATTTGACCATTTGAACTGGTGAATCACTCACGGTTCAATTGAATCGGAGCAATTTTTTTCCTTTAATTTTTAATAAAATTAATATTTTAAAATTTTTTTTTGTCAAAGTACAAAGATTTAAGGCTAAGGTACACTTCCATATCATATTTAAACTTTAAACTTAAGATATTTAAATTGTGATAATCATTTACAATATGAATTGTGAAATTTGGATTGTGAAGTTAGACAATATATTCATTTAAACTCTTTATGTTTTATATTTTGGTATTGTATTAATTTTTTTTAAATATAATATAAATATATATTGCATAATTATGATGTCGCGGTTAATTGCGGTTCAATTACAGTATGACTAATGATTAAACCAGTGAACCGTAAATTAATAAGTTTTTCTATTCAATGAATGGTCCGATTTTTCGAACACTGATTGAAATAAGGAAATTGCATTTTGGCTTGGTGTAATATTACCAAATTATCATCCATATCTCTAATAGTGATTTTTTTTAGGATTTGGAAGTACTTGACCAATATGTTATATATAACTATATGTGTATATATGTATGTATGTTTGCATGCATGTTTGTCTATGATAATAAGGAAAGTGTTTATTCTTTTATGACTATTGATGAACTCAAATTATCACACCAAATTTGAATTTCAATTGAAATATCATATATTTATTTGTTATGTTATTCAAATAAATTACTTGCAAAATTTTCAAGATTAAGTTTGTAAAATATGGAACAAGACCGACTCATTTGGGCTCCCACTTCGAATGATGAATTATTTGTGAAGTTAGCTTAATTCACGGAGCAAAAAGACATATTTTCAAATATATCACAATAAAAAAGAATAATATTTTTAAATTATTTTGTAAGACAATGCTATGTGAAAAATGACAATGTTAATTTGTAATTAACAAAATCATGTTGAATGATTGACTAATTTAATAATATTATTCTCACACATTTAAATATAATATTTGAATTCGATCCCAAACAAAAGTGCTGAAGATAATTAAATTAAGGGGAACTTATTAAAAAGTACCAAAACTACTTTCAAAATTTGTGTTCAGTCCCCAATTAAAAACTTATAGTGCAAACTCCCTAGTTTTAATAAAAGTTTAGAGATTACTCCCTAGCCACTTGATTTGACACAAATGCCCTTAAGTATCATATTTTTTCTTGTTTTTTCAAGCAAACAGTAAACCCTACAAACGCTCGTTACCAGAAACAGAAAGAACAGAAAAAATTGCAACAAGCGGGAAACGAGAACAACGTTAGAGCCAAACGCCACTAACCCGACAACTGCATTGTCTTCTTCTCTTTTTATTTTCATCATTTTCGAATTCCATCTTCTTCTCAGTTCCTTCTCAGTTGCTTCTGTGTTTCCTTTTTTTTTTTTTTTTCCCCGACAATGTCAACCAGCAGCGAAGCAAGTGCGCTCAATCAAGTGTTGGGGAGTTGTCGGTACAAAGACCAGCTCCATATAATGTCAATTAAGGACAGTACGACTGTAATGGATATCTACATTAATCTAGCAAGAAAATGGAGTGAAATCAATTCCGAGCACTTCAGCTTGCGATATATAGCTCCACATCAAAGATTGTACGTGAGTTTAACTGATGACGATGACGTCATGAATATGGTCTTACTACATTTGACATTGAAGATGAACATTGCGGACATCTTGGTAAACCGAAAGGATGAATCAAGCAGCAGAGAAAAGAAGAGCAGTGATGTTTTAAGGTAATACTTCTACAGAATCTCAACTTTACTGCAATTAGTAAAGTTCTGTACATGAAGTGTTCTAAAATTGCTCTCTGTTTATTTGAAAATCTTTCTGTACTTGGAGCGTTCCACATTATACTTCATTGCAGTTAACATTGTACTTACAGAAACATATACTCTCTTCATTGAAGTTCTATACTTCCATTGTTTCTAACTTGTACGTCGCTTTATATAAACTTGTACTTCAAGTATCTAAATCTATAATTCGGCTTTCATGTTTTCTACTAATAAGATATCCAAATTGTACTGCCATTGCTTAGGTTTTATACTTCAAGTGTTCAGAAATTGTTCTCAACTTTGTAAAAAGTGTACTCCTATTTTCTAAAATCATACAACATTTTATATAAATCTGTACTCTTTTCACATAAGTTCTACACTTCTGGTGTTCCCAATTTGTACTTCATTATATTAAAACAGGTAAATCATTCATTGAAGTTCTATACTTCAATCGTCTAAGTTCTATACTTCAATCGTCTGAATCTGTACTTCACTTTACTTGAACTTGTACTTTAATTATCTGAACCTATTATTTAATTTTGAAGCGTGTAATAACGTACTATCTAAAATTTATACTGCGAAAGCTGAGCATCTATACTTCAGTTGCTCAAAACTGTACCTCACATTGTCCAAAATTATACTTCGAATATCTAAACTTATATTTCAGTTGTTAAATAATTTCACTTAAATCTTTATATTATTTTTATTGGGCTTATACACTTCAGGTGTTCCGAAATTGTTCCTCACTTTGTCTAATATTGTACTTCCTTCTTCATCGAATCATACCTCATTTTATATTCATTTAATCTATATTTGTGCTGCATTCATTGAAGTTCTATACTTCAATTTCCTGAATTGGTACTTCATTTTGTGTGAAATTGTACTTTAATATTGCGCTTATACACTTCAGGTGTTCCGAAATTGTTCCTCACTTTGTCTAATATTGTACTTCCTTTTTTCATCGAATCACACCTCATTTTATATTCATATAATCTATATTTGTGCTGCATTCATTGAAGCTCTATACTTCAATTGCCTGAATTGGTACTTTATTTTATGTGAAATTGTACTTTAATTATTCGATTCAATTATTTAATTCTGAAGCGTTAACTGTTGTGTTATCCAAAATCTATACTGCGAGAGCCGAATTTTTATACTTCAGCTTTTTCGCAACTGTACTTAACTTTATGAAAAACTATACTTTGTACTTTAATTATCTGAACCTATTATTTAATTTTGAAGCGTGTAATAACGTACTATCTAAAATTTATACTGCGAAAGCTGAGCATCTATACTTCAGTTGCTCAAAACTGTACCTCACATTGTCCAAAATTATACTTCGAATATCTAAACTTATATTTCAGTTGTTAAATAATTTCACTTAAATCTTTATATTATTTTTATTGGGCTTATACACTTCAGGTGTTCCGAAATTGTTCCTCACTTTGTCTAATATTGTACTTCCTTCTTCATCGAATCATACCTCATTTTATATTCATTTAATCTATATTTGTGCTGCATTCATTGAAGTTCTATACTTCAATTTCCTGAATTGGTACTTCATTTTGTGTGAAATTGTACTTTAATATTGCGCTTATACACTTCAGGTGTTCCGAAATTGTTCCTCACTTTGTCTAATATTGTACTTCCTTTTTTCATCGAATCACACCTCATTTTATATTCATATAATCTATATTTGTGCTGCATTCATTGAAGCTCTATACTTCAATTGCCTGAATTGGTACTTTATTTTATGTGAAATTGTACTTTAATTATTCGATTCAATTATTTAATTCTGAAGCGTTAACTGTTGTGTTATCCGAAATCTATACTGCGAGAGCCGAATTTTTATACTTCAGCTTTTTCGCAACTGTACTTAACTTTATGAAAAACTATACTTTGTACTTTAATTATCTGAACCTATTATTTAATTTTGAAGCGTGTAATAACGTACTATCTAAAATTTATACTGCGAAAGCTGAGCATCTATACTTCAGTTGCTCAAAACTGTACCTCACATTGTCCAAAATTATACTTCGAATATCTAAACTTATATTTCAGTTGTTAAATAATTTCACTTAAATCTTTATATTATTTTTATTGGGCTTATACACTTCAGGTGTTCCGAAATTGTTCCTCACTTTGTCTAATATTGTACTTCCTTTTTTCATCAAATCACACCTCATTTTATATTCATATAATCTATATTTGTGCTGCATTCATTGAAGCTCTATACTTCAATTGCCTGAATTGGTACTTTATTTTATGTGAAATTGTACTTTAATTATTCGATTCAATTATTTAATTCTGAAGCGTGAACTGTTGTGTTATCCAAAATCTATACTGCGAGAGCCGAATTTTTATACTTCAGCTTTTTCGAAACTGTACTTAACTTTATGAAAAACTATACTTTGTACTTTAATTATCTGAACCTATTATTTAATTTTGAAGCGTGTAATAACGTACTATCTAAAATTTATACTGCGAAAGCTGAGCATCTATACTTCAGTTGCTCAAAACTGTACCTCACATTGTCCAAAATTATACTTCGAATATCTAAACTTATATTTCAGTTGTTAAATAATTTCACTTAAATCTTTATATTATTTTTATTGGGCTTATACACTTCAGGTGTTCCGAAATTGTTCCTCACTTTGTCTAATATTGTACTTCCTTTTTTCATCAAATCACACCTCATTTTATATTCATATAATCTATATTTGTGCTGCATTCATTGAAGCTCTATACTTCAATTGCCTGAATTGGTACTTTATTTTATGTGAAATTGTACTTTAATTATTCGATTCAATTATTTAATTCTGAAGCGTGAACTGTTGTGTTATCCAAAATTTATACTGCGAGAGCCAAATTTTTATACTTCAGCTTTTTCGCAACTGTACTTAACCTTATGAAAAACTATACTTCCAATTTCTGAACTTATATTTCAGTTCGAACATAAATCCGCTTAATTCTTATACTCTTTTCGTTGCGCTTATACACTTCAGGTGTTCCGAAATTGTACTTCATTTCTTTTATTTCTGTTCCTTCATTTTGCAAATCAATTTGCGTATATCTGTACTCTTTTTGTCAATGTTGTGTGCTTCATGTGTTCACAAATTGTACGTCACGTTTTTTTAACTTGTACTTCAATTTTCTGAATCTGTAATTTAATTTTCAGTGTTCTACTAATGAATTGTACTTTATTGTGCCTAAAATTATACTTCATTTGCCATCCTCAAGGGATGTAGTGGAGGAGGAAATTGGTTCGACCAGTGCATCGCACAATGAATTGGCTTTAATTAGCAACTCAATTGATGCATGGACGAATTGCATATATGGGGAGGGTCAAACATTCAATGATGCTCACGAGTTCAGAATTATGCTTAAGAATTATGCAGTGTCTACTTTGCGGTCATTTAAATACAAGAAAAATGACAGCAAAAAAATCATAGCCGTTTGCAGTGATGAAAATTGCAAATGGAGAATCTATGCATCAAGGCATGAAGCTGATAAATTATTTGGCATTCGAAAATGTAATCTAGAGCACACATGTGGTGAGGCTAATCTTCGGACAAGGGGACATCCTAAAGCCGATTCCGCTTGGGTTGCTAATGTAGTGAAGAATAAATTGAGATCAGAGCCATGTTATCGGCCCTGCACCATATTGAAAGATATCCACAGAGAATATGGTGTGGAACTTAGGTACCATAAAGCATGGATGGGTAAGGAATTAGCTATGCATGACATCCATGGAGCTGAGAAGGGATCTTATGATAAGTTGAGGTGGTACTGTGATGCTGTGAATAGAACAAACCCTGGAAGTATTGCAGACTGTGAGATTGACCCAATCAGTCGAAAATTTCGTCGGCTATTTATTTGTTTTAGTGCCTGCCTTCTTGGTTTTCTTAGGGGATGCAGGCCATTGATATTCTTGGACGGCACCCATATTAAAAATAAATTCAAAGGAGTCTTACTCAGCGCAGTCAGTAAGGACGCCAATGATGACTTATTCACGTTAGCATATGCAGTTGTTGACTCTGAAAATGATATGAATTGGGAGTGGTTCTGCTTAAAGCTGAGAAGTGTCTTAGATTCTGAATATTTGCCTGGCTTATCAAGGTTTACTTTCTTCTCCGATCGACATCCTGGTCTTCTTAAGGCCCTCCCCATGATATTTCCCGGTAGCCATCATGCATATTGCTTGAGACACTTAGTGGATAACTTCAAGAAACAAGTAAGTGTGCTCTATCTCTGTTTGTGAGATAATTATGTGAAATAAGCTCTACTTCATAACATTAAGCCCATTATTGTTCTATTATTTTGAATTCAGGTATTAAGGAAGTACCCTCTACATAACAAGAAACATTGGTGTTCTATTTTTATGAAAGCTGCATATGCGCCTACAAGGCAGGAGTATACCCGACATATAGACAGCATCTTGGAGTCAATGCCGCTTGCCAGAGACTTTATTATGCAGTCTGACCCAACCTGTTGGGCAAACTCCTTATTCAGTGGAGATCGATGGGGGGTAATAAACAATAATCAAGCAGAATGTTGGAATAATTGGGTTAAACCAGCCCGATTTATGCCAGTTGCAGCCATGGTTGATCACATACGCATGCAAATAATGGTTATGATGCATGGTAGGAGAGAAGAATCTCATAAGATGGTTGGTCAATTATGTCCCAAGCAAGAGAAAAAGTTGGCAATCAATCATATGCGCTCTCGCAACTTAAAAGTTGTCATGTCTAGCGGTTGGAGCTTTGAGGTGATTGAGCAAGACAAATCGTATGCTATAGATTTACATAACAGAGTTTGTTCTTGCGGAGCATGGCAGATTGATAAGATACCATGCATACATGCTTGTGCTTCTATCGAGTCAAAGTCACTTTCACCATATGACTTCACAGATCAATACTACCGAGTTGAGATGTATCAACAAGCATACCAAGCAGTTATAAATCCTATTCCTACGTTTGATATGCATATGTTCCATGTAGATGATGACGACGTCATTCATGCACCTGATTGTCGATCTCAGCCTGGGCGGAGAAGGACACAGAGGATTCCATCACAGATTGAGAAGCGTGCCATTAAGTGTAAGAGGTGTGGTAGAACAGGGCATAATCGTCGAACTTGCAAAGAATCAGTAAACTAGCCAACATTTGTACCTCAAAACTGGATAATTGTACCTGATTTGGCCCCATTTGCACCTCGCTTGGGCAATGAAGCGGGTGATTTATCGTGAACATAGCAGCCTAGCAAGTTGTTTACTAAAGTAGCCAACATTTGTACCTCAAAACTGGATAATTGTACCTGATTTGGCCCCATTTGCACCTCGCTTGGGCAATGAAGCGGGTGATTTATCGTGAACATAGCAGCCTAGCAAGTTGTTTACTAAAGTAGCCAACATTTGTACCTCAAAACTGGATAATTGTACCTGATTTGGCCCCATTTTCACCTCGCTTGGGCAATGAAGCGGGTGATTTATCGTGAACATAGCAGCCTAGCATGTTGTTTACTAAAGTAGCCAACATTTGTACCTCAAAACTGGATAATTGTACCTGATTTGGCCCCATTTGCACCTCGCTTGGGCAATGAAGCGGGTGATTTATCGTGAACATAGCAGCCTAGCAAGTTGTTTACTAAAGTAGCCAACATTTGCACCTCAAAACTGGATAATTGTACCTGATTTGGCCCCATTTGCACCTCGCTTGGGCAATGAAGCGGGTGATTTATCGTGAACATAGCAGCCTAGCAAGTTGTTTACTAAAGTAGCCAACATTTGTACCTCAAAACTGGATAATTGTACCTGATTTGGCCCCATTTGCACCTCGCTTGGGCAATGAAGCGGGTGATTTATCGTGAACATAGCAGCCTAGCAAGTTGTTTACTAAAGTAGCCAACATTTGTACCTCAAAACTGGATAATTGTACCTGATTTGGCCCCATTTGCACCTCGCTTGGGCAATGAAGCGGGTGATTTATCGTGAACATAGCAGCCTAGCAAGTTGTTTACTAAAGTAGCCAACATTTGTACCTCAAAACTGGATAATTGTACCTGATTTGGCCAAATTTGCACCTCGCTTGGGCAATGAAGCGGGTGATTTATCGTGAACATAGCAGCCTAGCAAGTTGTTTACTAAAGTAGCCAACATTTGTACCTCAAAACTGGATAATTGTACCTGATTTGGCCCCATTTGCACCTCGCTTGGGCAATGAAGCGGGTGATTTATCGTGAACATAGCAGCCTAGCAAGTTGTTTACTAAAGTAGCCAACATTTGCACCTCAAAACTGGATAATTGTACCTGATTTGGCCCCATTTGCACCTCGCTTGGGCAATGAAGCGGGTGATTTATCGTGAACATAGCAGCCTAGCATGTTGTTTACTAAAGTAGCCAACATTTGTACCTCAAAACTGGATAATTGTACCTGATTTGGCCCCATTTGCACCTCGCTTGGGCAATGAAGCGGGTGATTTATCGCGAACATAGCAGCCTAGCATGTTGTTTACTAAAGTAGCCAACATTTGTACCTCAAAACTGGATAATTGTACCTGATTTGGCCCCATTTGCACCTCTCTTGGGCAACTTTGTACTTAATATCTTCAAAATTTTACTAATATTCTTGGGCAATGAAATTTGTTCAAAGATTTGATTTTGAATTCTTGGTAGTTAATCACCAAAATATTTTATAATATGAATAAAATAATATTAAGAATTTTCAGTTGTTATTCAGTAGTGTTCAACGGATGAATGTTATCAATCGCGGTAATGAAAGAATACCTATGCTTTCATGGATGTAAACAAATGAGAATTTGTCGAACATATCCACCTTATGAAACATAGCAAATCCGTACAACACCAAATCCGATGCTCTCAAATTATTGTACTTGCCCATCATTACAATTAGTGGAGAATAATTATTCATTTACAATAAGTGTACTTGAACAAAACAGATTTTATACTTTATTTGTTGCAGATTGTACTTTAATGTTCCCTGGTTTGTACCTCATTGACCCCAAAATACTCTCGAATCCGCCGCCCGATTTTAATTCTCTTGAAGTGTACATCCACGAAGACCATTTTATACACCATCTGTTTCAATTTGTACTCCAGTTTTCATGAATTGTACTCAGGATCCCCGCCTTGTCTCAATAGAATTTGAGTGTCCGTCCCCGAAACACATTTTATACTTTTATTTTCCCTGGTTTGTACCTCATTGCCCCCAAAATGCTCTCGAATCTGCCACCCGATTTTAATTCTCTTGAAGTGTACATCCACGAAGCCCATTTTATACACCATCTGTTTCAATTTGTACTCCAGTTTTCATGAATTGTACTCAGGATCCCCGCCTTGTCTCAATAGAATTTGAGTGTCCGTCCCCGAAACACATTTTATACTTTCATTTTCCCTGGTTTGTACCTCATTGCCCCCAAAATGCTCTCGAATCTGCCGCCCGATTTTAATTCTCTTGAAGTGTACATCCACGAAGCCCATTTTATACACCATCTGTTTCAATTTGTACTCCAGTTTTCATGAATTGTACTCAGGATCCCCGCCTTGTCTCAATAGAATTTGAGTGTCCGTCCCCGAAACACATTTTATACTTTTATTTTCCCTGGTTTGTACCTCATTGCCCCCAAAATGCTCTCGAATCTGCCGCCCGATTTTAATTCTCTTGAAGTGTACATCCACGAAGCCCATTTTATACACCATCTGTTTCAATTTGTACTCCAGTTTTCATGAATTGTACTCAGGATCCCCGCCTTGTCTCAATAGAATTTGAGTGTCCGTCCCCAAAACACATTTTATACTTTTATTTTCCCTGGTTTGTACCTCATTGCCCCCAAAATGCTCTCGAATCTGCCACCCGATTTTAATTCTCTTGAAGTGTACATCCACGAAGCCCATTTTATACACCATCTGTTTCAATTTGTACTCCAGTTTTCATGAATTGTACTCAGGATCCCCGCCTTATCTCAATAGAATTTGAGTGTCCGTCCCCGAAACACATTTTATACTTTCATTTTCCCTGGTTTGTACCTCATTGCCCCCAAGTTTGTATTCAAATTCCCAGCCCTGTTTCAGTTGAATTTAAGTTATAAATAGTTACTGGAAAATTACACTTAGCTACAAAACAATATTATAAACAAATTATGCTTCAAGTTACACATGTATTTACATATAAGTGCTTCAAATCCTGGCATTTTCATGAGTTAATATTTTATGCGCCATTTTCGCACGATATTTATCAACATTAATTGTTCCAGCATTCCTCCAGAACACGGGGGTGTCCCTAGCAAAACCTTCTGCCCAAAGGCATACATAGACACCACAATCCACTGTACCCACTTGCTGCCTACTTTTCCTCTGCTGTAGCTTTTCATCCACACGACTCCCCAGTGAAAGCCTAATGTACCGAGAATAAAATGAAGCCTACAAAAAATTTGTCAATTGTTGACTCCACAAATTTGCAATGGGAAATCGTACGGAAAGAAAGCAAACTTACAATGGCAACAGCTATCGGTTTGTATCTGGGGGCCATTATTGAATTCATGTATAAAAAAGAACGAGTGGATGTGTCAAGGACAACTAAGAACCAGTGCTGGCGCCGGCAAATCGGTAGGATTATGTAGCGACAGTTGTTTAAAACATCTACCGTCAGCTCTTCCAAATCTGAACAGGTGAAGCTGTTAAGCTTAAGCATCATCTCCACAAATTCTTCATCCGTAATATCCTTCATGTTGCGTTCATCTATTCGGTCTAATATATCAGCCTATGAAATATAAAACAAATAGTTAGACTCATCTCTCACCATGTACTAAATTAAGTTAGGAAACTGTCATATACCTGCGCTATTGAGGACGTAAACCACACCTTGTGCTGACAGTTGTTGCTAAAAGATGGGCTACATAATATCGACATGTAACAGTCCACTATGTCGCCGGTAAGTTCTCCTCCAAATAAGAGCTCACAAAAGTCTCTTCCATTCAGAAGATGTCTTGCTCCTTCCCAGACGGTTACCCTACACAATTGTTAATTGTGTGTTCAGATACCAGTTTATCCAATAGAAAAACAATAAGCAAATTTTGTTACCTCAAATTATCTCTTCCGACAAAGTGGTCGATGACTTCTCGCTCTTCTACTGGAATAAGAGCAAGTCCTCTATAATCAGTCCTTCCTTTATAGGGATCGGCCACTTCAGTCTTTGGGGTGACTTGTTCATCTACCACCAGGATTGGTTCTTTTGCCACCTGGATTGAATCTTGTGCCACTTCGATTGGTTCATTTGCCACCTGGGTTGGTTCATGTGCCACCTGGGGTACAAACACAGCACATAGGAACCAAGTATTAACTATTGAAATATAAAAGATAAACACATGAAAGTACAGACTTCACCAACATGGAGTACAAAACTCAAGCACATAGGTGTAAAGTGTCAACTGCCGAGGTAGAATAGATGAGCACATGAAGTACAAATACCACCAACATGGAGAACAAAACTCAAGCACATTAGGTGTAAAGTGTTAACTGCTGAGGTAGAATAGATGAGCACATGAAGTACAAATACCACCAACATGGAGAACAAAACTCAAGCACATTAGGTGTAAAGTGTCAACTGCTGAGGTAGAATAGATGAGCACATGAAGTACAAATACCACCAACATGGAGTACAAAACTCAAGCACATTAGGTGTAAAGTGTCAACTGCTGAGGTAGAATAGATGGCACATGAAGTACAAATACCACCAACATGGAGTACAAAACTCAAGCCCATAAAAACAAAGTATCAACTGCTGAGGTAGAATAGACGAGCACATGAAGTACAAATACCCCAACATGGAGTACAAAACTCAAGCCCATAAAAAGGTGTAAAGTGTCAACTGCTGAGGTAGAAAAGATGAGCACATAAGTGCAAGTATCAATAATATGAAGTATAAGACATCATCCATTAAGTGCAAATATCAACCCATCAAGTATAAGATATCATAATACTTATTACAAACAGACAGTTTACAAATGAAATGCAAGTAGGAAAAAAATAAAACATTAAGTAGTGTACAACACCTTCTTCTGCTCTTGTTCTTTATTTTTTCGTGCACGAGGACGAGCACGGTAGGTCTTTGTCACTTGTCTTGCTCTTTTGGCTGGTGTGGTGCTGGGGGGGCTGACAAAATCTGGAGATTTCTGTTTTCGCTTCCTATCTTCTCGATTGCGCACATTTGTCACAATCGAAGACATGACATTAGCCACTTCAATCTCATATTCCTCGAACTCAGCCCCTTCAATTGGTATATAATGTGCTGTCTTCAATGGTCTGGGGGAATCTGAAGGATCATGACGTTTTTTGGTTCGACTTTCTTCATCCACCATGTCTTCAGAATCATCCCCTTCTTTCTGTGCATCATGTACAAAATCAAGTACCCCCTCATGCACATATTCACCAACTTCCTCCTCAAGCTCCACCGCATTAGTCTCTTCCTCAGTTGGATGCTCCTCCTCACCCTGCTCCTTCATTACCATGTATTCCATTGAAGCAATTTTTTCTTTCAATGATTTAATTTCTTCTCCGTTCGCTGCAATCATTGCTTCATATATTGTATGATCACAGACATGGACTTCATTCATGACAGTACTGGCAGCCTCTGATTTCTTGATCAAATCTGCCAATTCTAACTCCTCTGGAGCAGGGTTGAGGTCTACAACCTATTACAATGGAAATAATTATCAAATTCAAATTATTATACAAACAACAAATAATGAATTATTACAATTATTACCATATCTGCTGTAACTTGCTTCAACTTCTTCTCTGCCTGCTCCACATTTTGTGGGAGTTTGCTATCCTTCCACCGATAAAAGCGTGGAAACTCAAACAAACTCACTGGTGTAGCTAGTGATGGGATGCGTTCATAAACCCATGCCTGTCATTCATAAATCTAAAAATTATACTCACTTCAATATAAATATAATCAATGCTATTAGAAAAATGAAGCAAACACTTACCATCAACCCTACTGTACACCCATCAATGTACTTCTTTCTTGTTTTTCCACCTACTCCTAAATGGTTCCTCATATCTTGCACAAGAAACCTGTATGCAGCTTTGCCCCATGCATACAGACCAACTCTGGACAAATTGTCCAAGTATGGTAGGAGAAATCGTGGAGTCCAGTAATTAGATGTTGGAAACAAAATACAATTAAAAACAAAAACTATGTACAACCTAGAAAAATCATTTAAGTCCTCCACACTATCCTTATATACATACTCCTCAAGTTTTTTAGCTATTTCAGATCTAGTTATATTCTGCAGCTTTCCAGAAAAAAGCCGCTCAAAAGTTGAAGACTTTATCTTCAATGTTATGTCAACAGATTGCCCCACATGTGGCAACCCTAAAACCATTGAAAATTCAGCTACAGAAAAAGGAACCTCAACCCCCTCCGCAAAATGAAATGAGAGCTTTTTTGGGTCAAACCTCCTAAGTATAGCTTCAAGTCGAATGAAACTTGAACTTAACTTCGGCATATCCATGTATATATAGAAAGGGGTCTTCTTCAATGCATCAAAATGTTTGGACCCCATCTTGGACTTCACAAGCTCCAATTTACTATGAAAATATTGGGGGGAGCAACGAGAACAAACCTCACGACGTCTTGGCTTTGCTGCAAGGCCAAAAAAAAAATAGTATATTAACAAATAATAAAGTAACCCTTTTAGATAGTGTGTACTAAAAGCATGAATATTTTCTACTAAAATATCTTCAAAAATGTACTATAGAAACACATAATATATACTACACTTTCAGTTATTCTATACAGATTATATACTAAAGTTCCATTTAATGTATACTGCAGTAATAAAGGTTTTATACTTCAGTTTCTTCTAAAATGTGCTGCATATGCTAAGATTATATATTACATTTTAAGTTAATGTATAATGCAGGCTGAATGTTTATGTACTAAAATGCTGCTATTATATATTGCAGCAACATAGATTACATACTACCCTTATGCCTGAAGTGTACTGTCAGATTGAATGCTTTATACTGCATTTGTTCCTAAAATGTATTGCACCTACAGAGATTTTATACTACACCTTTGTCCAAAGTGTACTCCGGATGCTCTTAAAATGTACTGCATGTTTGGATGCTTCATACTAAACTTATGCCTAAAGTGTACTGCACGTTTTCATGTTTTGTACTACTTTGCTTCAACAGAGATTTTATACTACACCTTTGTCCAAAGTGTACTCCATATGCTATTAAAATGTACTGAATGTTTGAATGCTTCATACTGCACTTATGCATAAAGTGTACTGCCAGTTTGCACGTTTTATACTACTTTGCTCCAATGGAGATTTTATTCTACACTTTTGCCTAAAGTGTACTCCAAATGCTTCTAAACTGTAGCACAGATTATATTCTACCTTTTGCCTAATGTATACTGCAATCTTGAATGCTTTATACTGCATTTGTTCCTAAAATGTACTGCACCTACAGAGATTTTATACTACACCTTTGTCCAAAGTGTACTCCAGATGCCCTTAAAATGTACTGCAGGTTTTAATGCTTCATACTACACTTATGTCTAAAGTGTACTGCACGTTTTCATGTTTTGTACTAATTTGCTTCAACAGAGATTTTATACTACACCTTTGTCTGAAGTGTACTCCAGATGCTCTTAAAATGTACTGCATGTTTGAATGCTTCATACTGCCCTTATGCCTAAAGTGTACTGCCAGTTTGCATGTTTTATACTACTTTGCTCCAATGGAGATTTTATACTACACTTTTGCCTAAAGTGTACTCCAAATGCTTCTAAAATATAGCACATATTATATTCTACCTTTTGCCTAATGTATACTGCAATCTTGAATGCTTTATACCACATAAATTTGTTTCTAAAATGTACTTCTACAAAACCGATTGTATACTGCATTTGTGTCTGAAATGCCCTGCACTTACATTTTTGCCTAAACCGTACTGGCAGTTTGCTTTATACTATACTTATGCCTAAAGTGTACTGCACCAATAGATGTTTTATACAGCACTTTTGGCTAAAGTGTACTCCAGATGCTTTTTAAAGGTAATGTGTTTATTCACATTATATACTATCTTTTGCCTAATGTATACTGCAAGTTTGAATACTTTATATTACATACATTTGTTTCTAAAATGTACTGCTGCAACAGATCATATATAACACCTATGCCTAAAGTACACTGCTCGTTTGAATGTTTTATACTGCTTTGCTACTAAAATGTACTGCGCCTACTCAGATTATATTCCACACTTATATCTAAAGTATACTACCAATTTGATTGTTTTATACTACATTTGCTTCCAAATTGTACTGAAGCTACCCACATTATATACTACACTTTTGCTAATGTATACTGCATGCTTTCAAGTTCTGTACTACAGATAACACACCACCACATTCAGATAGTTTTAAAATATAATTTTTCCGTACACTTTTTGTTTAAAAAGAAGTATAAATCCCTTAAAGGTGAAGTGCAACTTTCATGACCTTCAAGTACAAATCAGAACTTCCAATCTCACAATAGAAACCATATATCAAATGGGTCCAACTATTTAACGACTAAAAAATGAATAAAAACCCTAAACATGAGAAAATAGACAAGAAATGAGTGAAACACTGAAAAATCACGGACATTTGAAGTTTCAAATGCAGAAAACATACCTTTGTTCCTTTCAGTCACTTGTTTTTTTACTTCGCTTCTCTTTGCAGCTGTTTTTCGTTCCATTGTCGCAGTAAAATGGCAGAAATTTTGTTGTTGTTGTTTTTTTTTTCCCACTTCTTCTTCTTCTTCTTCTTCTCGCGACAGTGGTAGAGGAACGGTTTCGCGCCCTTTTCTTTTGGCGCTTAGAAAGGTTGGATTCAAGACAATAAAGA
This sequence comes from Jacaranda mimosifolia, assembly GCA_018894105.1. NCBI lineage: Eukaryota > Viridiplantae > Streptophyta > Magnoliopsida > Lamiales > Bignoniaceae > Jacaranda > Jacaranda mimosifolia. Next base: position 1,959,251 of record CM032127.1, read on the forward strand.
AAATAAGAAGCGTTCTTCTTAAGAGAGAACGCATTTTCGAGGTTTTTTTGTTGTTTTTTCCAGCTGCAAGGGTATACTGGTCTTTCTGAAATATATGGGGAGTAATTCCTAACTTTTGTGAAAAAGTGGGGAGTTTTGTGTGAAATAATTCAAATGGGGACTGATCACTAAATTGAAAGTAGGATTAGGGATTTTTTTCTAATTAACTCTTAAATTAAATATTAAATGAGTTTTGTATATTTCAACAATTGCATAAACAAAATATTACATGAAAATGTGAAGGTTGATTAATGAAACTAGTACAATTATTAGAAAGGTTGCTCACGAGCTGTAAAAATCTCAAATAAAAGTGTAAGGGCTTGTTTGGTTTCATTTTCAAAGCCTATTTTTATATTTTTCAATATTTTAAAAATAAAATACATAATTTTTTACACATTTTTATCTAACATTATTTTCATTTTCCAAGAAAATTACTCAATAACATATATATCTTTTCTTTTTATTTCATTATTTCTATCTCTCTCGACCTACAATTTATTAAAATCAACATAATCATTACTGTTCTAACAATATATTCAAATACAAACTTATTTTCAATTTATCTCTACTAACTACTTTCCAATATTTTAAAAATGATGAAAATAAAAATAAAATCAAACGACCCTTAACAAAATAGTAAAATCTTACATGTAAAGTACTAGAAGATGATTAAATAAATGTCAATCTTGATGCTATATGTAAGGAGTTGTTGCGAGTCCTGAGGCGAAAGGGTAGCATATCGTAATATGATTTAATAGTGATTCATATTAAATATATAATTAGAACTTATTTTAATTTTTGAATTGACATCTAATTTTGTTATTTGATATTAATTAATCTTTTTTTTATTTCATTATATATATATTGATTGTCTATCAAATAATATATTTAATATTAATATTTATTTTTTACCTCTTATTAGGTTAATTTTGCTAAAATATTTTGATTTATTTTTTAAAAGAAATTTCACATTTTATATTTTGATGTGAAATTCTAGTAAAAGGAGTCTTAAATATTGGTACTTGCACAAAAAGTCGAACAATACTCCCTTAATTCGAAAAAGCTCTCTAATCCACCACTCTCATTTTTCACCTCTCCCGTCCGGCCTGTTGTCACCGCCGCTGCCAGCACCGCCGCAGGTCTACGACAGTGCCGCCGCCGTCGGTGTCTCTCTCAGTTTGTTCTACCGTGCGTTACGCTCATCTCTTGCTCCATTATTAGCATAATTAATCCCGAAGATGCCATAAAAACTTTGCTGCAACGAGATGACTGAACTGGCGGTTGTGGTTGTCTCTATCAAACCCTAGGTAGAAGAGAAACTCTTTCTCTCACTAGTACATGTATTTGATGATTTTTTTCCTCGGTTTTCGCATAATTAACTTTGATTAGGAGTTTATTTTGTTAGAAGACCGGGTGGAAGGATGTAGCAAACGTATTTGCATTTTGAAGCTACATTAGGAAGAATTTGAGCAGATTATCTTCTGTAACATTCTTTGCTACCTTTTATCTGGTCAATTTAGTTTCAGAAATTTGGGAAAAATCCGATTGAGTATAATCTTATGAGTACGTGGTACTGTATATTTTGTCAACTTGGTTTCATTGTTCATCAGAGAAAATTCGGAGATGACAAAGTCTGTATGCATTAATTTATTTCGTAGAAATTAGTAGAGAAGTCTGTATGCATTAATTTATTTCGAAGAAATTAGTAGAAATGGCAAAGTTTGGTGTAGAAATTTTAGTCGGCAATGAAGCTGTGATTATAACTGGTGAAGCAATTGGTTTTTTGTAAGGTTAGATAATTTCCGCTTCAAGTTTTTTTCTTTTTTTTTTTTCCCCTTCTTGTTGATTATGTATATCTATTATGTATTTTGTTATTTTTTTCTCGATAAGTGATACTTGTTCTGTGTATAATCTGGGTTGAATTTAAAATTTTCCTCTTACATTATCAAAATGTAGGCCTTTGGCGAATTCATAAGCTCTTGGCCTCTCACTTCAATAACGTTTATAATGAATCCACGAAACCGTGAGGTACCTAGGAGGTCAAGAAATTTTCAGGAAGGGGGTACGAACTGGATCCTTATTGCAGGAGGTGCTTTGCTGAGTACATTGTCAATTCGCCTGGGTTATAAGCTTAAGCAGTTCCTTGATACTAGACAACTGGAAAATAGTGGCCAAAGTTCAAAAGGTACATAATCCAAATTAATGTGACTTATTCTGTGAAGTTATTTTATGCTATTTGCCTGTTGATTCTTGTGCAGATGGAAAATCTAATAATTGGAAGAAGTCAAGGAGCTTTCATTTGCATTCAAATGGGTTTTGTCTTACCCAAGAAGATGGTTGTTACAATTGTTATAATGGTATGAATCTTGGTCCAAATTGCTTACCTTTTCTCATGGTTTTTCAGTTATAATATCTTTTTTCTTTGGTTACTCATGTTGTATCTTTTATCTCCTTAGTGGCTTATTTGTAAGGAATATAAAGATGCTTAATGGTTATTTGAAGATATACTTGGGAGAGGGGGGGCAGCATACGCTCCATGATGTAGTTGAATTCCAATTCATATCTCCAAACCTTGTGGCTGTTGAATATCTGTTTTTCCTCTTGCTCTTTGATGCCTTTGACAATGACTGTTCTGTATTACTATGTTGGGATTACTTCCCTAGTTGAGTTTTTATAAAGCAAACTACAAGAAAAAATACTCTATTTTTCATTGTTCTCTTCACTTTGTTTCCCTCCCCAATTTCTAAGAAACTGTCAAAGGTGTGTGCAACTTGGCTCTGCCAGAACAAAATCCTCAACCAGTCTCTGATATGAAAGTAGACATTTAGTCATTAGTAAAATGCAAAAAAAATGCAGTTCATCTATGAGGAGTCTTTTATTTATACTTCCTAGACTGTACTTAGGTAGAGTTCTATTTCTTCTTTCCTCTGTCTGCCTGTGGCTGAAGAAAACTTATAATTCAAGGTTCACTTACAGTTCTTAAGTTAACAATCATATATTGAAAGCATTAATCTGCTACTCTGCTTGCATGATCCTGCGGTCCCAATGCCATGAGAAGTGCTTCAGTGAACCTCATTGTGAATGTAGCAAAGTCAATATTCATGCTTGTATCAATGAATATAAGTTGATTTTTGCCTGTTTCAAGCGTGCATACAATAATCAAGTTTTATTCTTTTCTATGTTATGTTTATTTTTCTGACTTTTGCGCTCATCAAATAGGATCCACGAGTGGTGCAGAAATCAAACAACAATGCAATGGCCAAATGATGACAGAGCCTGAAATGGCTCTTCCTCTTGTGACTGTCTGCCCTCCCGAGTTCAACAAAGAGAATGGCGTGATGTGGTCATCTTATCCTGACCGCCTTGAGCTGCCCCATAAGCCCTTCCATTCAAACAGCTCTGAATCCCCATGCGTCTCAGAATCTGGCTCCGACATTTTTAGCAAGCGGGAGGTCATACAAAAGTTGAGACAACAGTTGAAGAGAAGAGATGATATGATACTGGAAATGCAGGATCAAATTGCTGAGCTTCAGAATTCTCTTAACAGTCAGCTTTCACATTCTTCCCATCTCCAATCTCTGCTGGATGCTGCGCATAAAGATTTGTTTGATTCAGAAAGGGAAATTCAGAGGTTAAGAAAGGCAATTGCAGATCATTGCGTTGGACATATTAACTCTGGTGAGAACTCTGGTGAGAAGGCCACTACAGCTCCCATCTGGCCAGCCAACGGTAGGAATGGTCATACAAATGGATATCTTGAAGTCGAAAGCAATTTGGAGACTTCAGAGAAAGGAAGAGGAGATGGGGAAAAGATTGAACTGTTGAAGAGGGAAGTTAATGAACTAAAGGAATTGATTCAAGGAAAAGATTACTTGCTGCAAAGCTACAAAGAACAGAAGTTGGAACTCTCAATGAAGATCAAAGAGTTGCAGCAGAGATTGGATTCTCAACTTCCGAATATTTTGTAGGCAGATTCAAACTTATTGTGCATTCCGTGTTTTGTTTCTCTGTTTTCTCATCTGACTTTAAGTTCTGGGCTTATTAAGTAGTATTTGACTAAAGAAGTCAGTTTAATTGAGAATCAACAATTTCCCTAAAAAAAAATTATTATGTTGATTCTAAATAGATATATATGGAATTAATATATGGACACTTGTCTAAGATTAGTTCAAATGGTTGAGTTTACGTTATAATTTGTGATAGCGAAAGTGAAAATGATATGAAAATAATATAGAAATAAAAAAAATGTTTGATGAATGAGTTCTAAAATTCTGTCAATTAAGTTGATAGGCCGATTTAATATTTTAATTTGAGAAAATATATTTGATTATCGCGTTTCTAAATATAATTTACAAAGTGTTTTTTAAAATGAAATGTAGCTTTTTTTCTTATAAATAGAGTGTAAGTTTAAAGATATAATTAAAAGTTAGTGAATACTCATTTGGAAATAGAGCTCTTGTTAAAAATAGGGTTAATTAGGATAAAATTTCTTCACCTATTTTCATTTTATACTTTACTCCCCACTTGATTTTCTAAACACTAAACTCCCTATTTTTTTTTCAAAACTTCAGAAATCACTCTCTAAATGTTTGAGAAAGACTTAAATATCCTTATACTTAGCCAAAATAACAAAAAAAAAAAAAAACCAACAAATGGCGGTTTTCTTCTTCATACTCTATCAAATGACAACTTTTCTTCAAAATCACGTTTTTTTTTTTAGTTTGGAAACCGTTTTCTCCTCTGAAAGACAAAAGGCGCGAAAAACAGTCTCTCGTCTGCCAACAAAAGGGTGTGAATGAAAGAGAGATTGGGAAAGGGAAAACGAAATCGACGCAAGAAGGGGGGGAAAAAAAGCCCAACTACTCTGCAACTTGTGAAAATGGAACAATCAGGAGCACCAACAAGGAGCGAAGAACATAAGGAAAAGAACATGGTTCATAAAGGTGTGTTTTATACTACTCATTTAGTGGACTTTGTTTTCTTTCAAATGTGTGTATTTTTTAGTTTTATAAGTTTTGCAAATAGGTTTTCTCATCTTTCTTTGTTTGAACTCTTTTTTAGTTGTTAAAATTTTTAACCCATTTGTTATATATATTATTTTTGTTGTAATATTTAAAAATATCTGATTTGCACTTGAAAGGCATGGAAGTTATACTTCACTTTCTTGGGGTTTATACTTCTTATACTTGAAATTCTACCTTGAAATTCTCTGAAAATAGTAGTACATAATTTGCTTGTGTAAAGTACATTTACAAGCAACTGTAGTACAAAATATTGAAGCTTTCAGTACATATTATTGGAAAGTGTAGTATATAATCTGTGTATTTGAAGTACATTTTACAAGCAACTGTAGTACAAAATATTGAAGCTTTCAGTACATATTATCTGAAATTGTAATATATAATCTGTGTATTTGAAGTACATTTTAGAAGCAACTGTAGTATAAAAATACTAAATCTTTCAATACACATTATCTGAAAGTGTAGTATATAATTTGTTTGTGTAAAGTACATTTTACAAGCAACTGTAGTACAAAATATTGAAGCTTTCAGTACATATTATTTGAAAATTTAGTATATAATCTGTGTATTTGAAGTACATTTTTAGAAGTAATTGTAGTACAAAAATATTCAACCTTTCAGTACACATTATCTGAAAGTATAGTATATAATCTGTGTATTTGAAGTACATTTTAGAAATAACTGTAGTACAAAAATATTCAATCTTTCAGTACACATTATCTAAAAGTATAGTATATAATATGTGTATTTGAAGTACATTTTAGAAATAACTGTAGTACAAAAATATTCAACCTTTCAGTACACATTATCTGAAAGTATAGTATATAATATGTGTATCTAAAGTACATTTTAGAAGCAACTGTAGTACAAAAAATTCAAGTTTCAGTGCACATTATCTGAAAACGGTAGTATATAATCTGTATGCCTGAAGTATATTTTAGAAGCAACTATAGTACAAAATATTCAAGCTTTAAGTACACATTATCTGAAAGTGTAGTATATAATCTGTGTATGTGAAGTATATTTTAGAAGCAACTGTAATACAAAATATTCAAATTTTCAGTACACATTATCTGAAAATAGTAGTATATAATATGCATATCTGAAGTATATTTTAGAAGCAATTATAGTACAAAATATTCAAATTTTCAGTACAGATTATCTGAAAATTGTAGTACATAATCTAAGTATTTGGAGTACATTTTAGAATCAACGGTAGTACAAAACATTCAACCTTTCAGTACACGTTATCTGAAAATGGTAGTACATAATTTGAGTATCTGAAGTACATTTTAGAAATAATTGCAGTACAAAATATTCAATATTTTAGTACACATTTTCTGAGTGGCAGTATATAATTTGTGTATGTGAAGTACATTTTACAAGTAACTGTAGTACAAAATATTTAATCTTCAGTATATATTATCTGAAAGTGTAGTATATAATATGTGTATCTAAAGTATATTTTAGAGCAACTGTAGTATAAAATATTCAACCTTTTTAGTACACATTATCTGAGTAGTAGTATATAATCTGTGTATTTGAAGTACATGTTACAAGCAACTGTAGTATAAAATATTCAATCTTTCAGTACACATTATCTGAAAGTGGTAGTATATAATCTGTTTATATACTATTTTTTTTTTATTTGATTGTAGCGAAAGCAAGACATAATGAGGTCTGCTCTCGTTGCTCCCCCAATATTTTTAGGCTAAATTGGAGCATGTGAAATTCAAGATTAGGTCAAAATATTTTGATGCATTGAAGAAAAGTCCTTTTTATATATACATGGATATGATGTTATGTTGAAGTACTATTCAATTAAAGTGACATATTGTAGCGAGATTCAGTACAATATGTGGAAAATCAAGTACAAAATACAGAACAAATAAAGTATATATGGTATTATATTGAAGTATTCTTCAATTAAAGTGAAATATTGTAGTGAGGTTCAATATAATATGTGAGAAATGAAGTATAAATACAGAACAAATGAAGTATATATGGCATTATGTTGAAGTATTCTTTAATTAAAGTGAAATATTGTAGTGAGGTTCAGTATAATATGCGGGAGATAAAGTATAAATATAGAACAAACGAAGTATATATGGCGTTATGTTAAAGTACATTTCAATTAAAGTGAAATATCGTAGTGAGGTTCAGTATAATATGCGGGAAATGAAGTACAAATATAGAACAAACGAAGTATATATGGTGTTATGTTAAAGTACAGTTTATGCAATTGAATAATTAGTCTCTATTAATTGTAGGGAGGGTCAAGTACAATATTTTGAGACTATCAAACTAGGTGAAGTACATATTTGTACTGGTGATAAGATGGATATGATTGTCAAATGCTCATGTGTTTACAGCTTTCAATGCATAAGTATACTTTGGATACTACGAATGATAACTCTGATTCATTGAACACTAGTGGTTATCACTTTAATACTTTAACATTATTTTATTCATACCATACTAAATATTACACACATTTTTAGAGTTTTGGTTGTTAATTACCAAGAAATAAAAGGCAAATCATGAAACAAAACTCAAGTTCATCACTATTAGTACAAAAAATAAGAAATCAAGTACATAATTGCCGCAATGAAGTACATATGTCTTGAAATCAAGTATAAATCTCCCTTATTGAAGTAATATCTCATGTATTTGTTCATGCTCTTGTAGTATATTTTCAGTATAAATGAAGTACAAATACACAACAAATGAAGTATATATGATGTTATGTTGAAGTACACTTTATGCAATTAAATAATTAGTCTCTAGTAATTATAGTGAGAGCCAAATACAATATCTTAAGACTATCGTTTGTCTTGAAATCAAGTATAAATCTCCCTTATTGAAGTAATATCTCAAACATTTGTTAATGTTCTGGCAGTATATTTTCAGTATAAAGAAGTACAAATATAGAACAAACGAAGTATATATGGTGTTATATTAAAATACACTTTGTATAAAATCTCCCTTATTGAAGTAACACCTAGGGGTGGGTGTTCGAATTGAGTAATTTGGGTACCGATCGGATCGGGTCGGGTCTGGTTTTTTTATTTAAAAAAATACGAATCAAGTACCCGATACTCAAATGAAATTTTGGGTCGAATATCGGGTAGGAAGTCCTACCCGATCGAGTAGTTCGGGTACCCAATTTTAATTTATATATAAATAAATAAATATTATATATAATATATAATAAGTATATTTATATGTATTGTATATAAAATACATATATATCTATATATATCCAATATATAATATATGTAAAGATTACTTATTATACATAAATATATAATTTAAATGCTTATTATATCCAATATTTATATATGGTGTGTGTGTGTGTGTGTGTATATATATTTTAAAAGGCCAAAGTTTGGCCACTGTTAAGTTAACAGTGGCCAAACTTTGGCCTTTTGCCTCTGTTAGTCTAACGAGGCCAAAGTTTATTTTCCTTTTTTTTTCTTCTTTTTAGATAATATTTATATTAATTTTTTAAATAAAAAAATCATATCGGGTACCCGACAATTTCGGGTCTGTGTCGGGTAGCTAAAATTGCTACTTGAAAAATTGGGTACCCAAACCCGACCTACTCGATCCGAACGCCCACCCCTAGTAATATATTACACATTTGTTCATGCTCTCGGACAACATGCACATGCTATATTTTCATGTTAAATCAACAAATAAAACACTTGAAGTATAAAACTTCAATAATATAGTACAATTTTATGTAAAATGAAGTGCAATTTCAGATAAACGAAGTACAATTTTATAAAAAATGAAGTACAATTCCAAAACACTTCAAGTATAAGACGCCATCAATTGCAGTATAATTTTGGATAATCAATTAGTAGAACCCTTGAAGTATAAAACTTAAATAATAGAGTACAGTTTTGTGTAAAATAAAGTATAATTTTAGGTAATGAAGTACATTTTTATATAAAAAGAAGTACAATTTTAGAACACTTGAAGAATAAAATTCTAGTAATTGCAGTACAATTTTGGATAATTAATAAATAAAACCCTTGAAGTATAGAAATTCAATAATATAGTACAATTTTATGTAAAATGAAGTATAAAATAAAGTACAATTTCAAATAAATGAAGTACAATTTTATATAAAAAGAAGTACAATTTCAGAACATGTGAAGTATAATACGCTAGCAATTATAGTACAATTTTAGATAATCAATTAGTGGAACACTTGAAGTATAAAACTTAAATAATAAAGTATAATTTTAGGTAAAATGAAGTACAATTTTAGGTTGAAGTATAAAACTTGAATGTTTTGTGCTACAATTCCTTGCAAAATGTACTTTACATAAATAGATTATATACTCCTACTTTTAGATAATGTGTATTGAAATGTTGAATATTTTGTACTACAATTGCTTGTAAAATGTACTTTTCATATATACTACCACTTATACGAATGTATTCTAAAAGGTTGAATATTTTGTACTAGAATTGCTTGTAAAATATGCTTTATATAAACAGATTATATACTACTACTTCTAGTAATGTGTACTGAAATGTTGAATGTTTTGTACTGCAATTGCTTGAAAAATGTACTTTACATAAATAGATTATATACTATTACTTTTAGATAATGTGTACTAAAATGTTGAATATTTTGTATTGCAATTGCTTGTAAAATGTACTTTAGATAAACAAATTATATACTACCACTTTCAGATAATGTTTATTGAAAGGTTGAACATTTTGTACTACAATCACTTGTAAAATGTACTTTAGATAAACAAATTATATACTACAATTTCTTTTAAAATGTACTGAAAAGTTGAATATTTTATACTATAATTTATTGTAAAATGTACTTTACATAAACAGATTATATACTACTACAATTCCAATATAAATGATACAGTGCGAAATTTTTCAAAATTCATCTCCTTCTTCATACCCACATCTTCGGCAAACACTCTTTTTGCTGATTAAGAAAAAAAATACAAGATGAAGAGAATGACCTGGTAATAACTGAGAAAATAAACTGGGAAGAATGAAAATAAACTGAGAAAATAACCTGAAAATGATGAAAATAAACTGAGAAGGTGGAAATGTGGTGGTTGCACTAGTGGTGGTGGTGCTGTCAGGCTCCTCATTCGCACCGTCAAGCTCAATTTGCTTCTTCGACTTTTTTTTTTCTTTCTTATGATGATGAAAGATGAAGGTGGGGTTTAGTGTTTGGGAATGGAGATAAAGGGTGTTTGGTTGTGTGGATAGAAAAGAAGTGAAGAAAATGAGTGAAAAATATTGTACTTAAGGGTATTTTTGCCAAATCAAGTGGGGAGGGAGTGATTTCTAAAATTTTAACAAAACTAGAGAGCTCATTCTATAAAAATTCAAGTGGGGACTGAACATGAATTTGAAAAGTGGTTTTGGTACTTTTTAATAAGCGTCCCTTAAAAATATTCTAAAAATACATGAATTTTTTTTTTTTTGAGAAAAAAATATTTTAACAAACTAATCCAAAAATGGTGATAACTTCTAATACAATATTCGGTTCTATTTTATTGGGCTTAAACTATTGTGCTAGTTGCATTTACCCTCCTAAACTATCAAATGTAATAAAAAAAAACCTCCACTTAATGGAAGTCATGTTCTTTTGTTAGTAAATATATTATTAATTAAAGGGTTAATTTTTATTCATTTCATCAAAATATTATGTCATAATAATTTTCTTAATTATATTTTTTAAAATAAATTTAAAATTAAATTAATTACACACCACTTCACCACAATCATAATCAATCCTTACAAATATATACATATATATACGTCAATTATTCATATATATATCCACATATATTTATTAAATTTTAAAATATAATTTTACCCTACAAATCCAACAAAAAAGTTACTGATTTGACATTTACAATAAAAATTGCCTCCTGCAAGACAATTACAAACAAACAATTCCATTTTTCATGTTGTTCCAGACCAAAACCAAACAGTGGGATCATTCTCCAATTTTAACTCCCTAAACATCTTTATCTAGAATATTTTCCAGAATTCACCCAAAATACAACCAAACAGAGCCCAATAGTTTGCATCTTACAATTTCAAAATTTTGCTCACAAAATTCAACATTTTTGCATTCAAAGCTAGTAGTTTGCATATTTAATTTTTAACATTTTCTCTTTATCTATATATTATTTTTAATATAATCTTAGTTTAAGTCTTAAGATGTCTAGTAGGTCTTTTTCAAATTCACAAAAATCTAATTTTTTTATGTCTTTGATTAACCTATTATGTGATTAATTTTTCAACCATCAATTGTGCGTGTATAAACAACTCAGGCCTGTACGAACATCTTGGACTCCAAGCAACCCTAGATGAAAATTTACATGTTGCCAAAATTGGGATGTAAGTAAAGTATTTTTTAATTTAAAATTTACACCTTTGTTAATATCTTTTATGTATTTAATTTTGTAAATTTTATTACAGAAAGAATATAAATAATGAGTATATTTAGAATATCAAATAAAATACATACATAAATTTTTCTCATATCTTCCATCAATTGTTAAGTGGATGGAGGTTTTTGTTACATCTAATAGTTTAGGGAATAAATGTGACTAGCATAATAATTTAAGCGGGTTAACTATATATATCTCTTTAATTAATAATATATTTACTAACAGAAGAACATGACTTTCGTTAAGTGGATGGAGGTTTTTGTTAAATTTGGTTATTTAGGAGAGTAAATGTGACTTGCAAAATAGTATAAGAAGGTAAATTGTATGTAATCCTATTTTATTTTATATTTTTTCAAAAGTAGAGAGAATATTATTACATAATGTGGTCACATGGGATTGTCAACCACCGTCAATGCAGCCAACGGCATCACGCATCAATCACTCTGGCGCCACTATATATGTTTACGTATAAATACGAACTCAGCTTAAATTCCACGCAACTTTCCTCAATTCCATATATACATAAACTCAGAGGAAATCGGAAGATCACAGTGCGAAGACGAAGAAGCAGAATTTTTCGTTTTCTTCTATTATTCTTTTTGGTTTTTTGAGAGAAAAGGGGGCAGAAAATGTCGTGGCAACACTTGATGCGTGAGATCGATGGCTATGGTCTCACTTCTGCTGCTATAATCGGACACGACGGTGTGGTTTGGGCTCAAAGTGAAAATTTCCCTCAGGTTTTTCATTTTTTCTGAAGTTTTCTCCTTTTGTTGGATGGTATTTTGATTTTGGTTTGTTTGCTGGTGGGAGAAAGAATTGAAGTCTTGAATTTATTTTTTAAAAAAAAATGGATGTTCTGTAATTAATCAAAACTTGTTTGCTGAAATAATTGCAGTGCATTTTTATTTAATTTTAGTTAACATTCATGTCTAGAGTTGCCAATGCCTTTTGGGGAAATTTTGGCCTGATTAGCCGAATCAAAGCAAGCACCTGGAGAGTGAAATATCTCTCCAGTCATTATGGATGATTTTGATGAATCAAGCAAACTTGTTTGATGGAATTGCAGTTTAAACCAGAAGAAATAGCAGCCATTATGGATGATTTTGTTGAGCCAGGAAAACTTGCTCCCACAGGCCTATACCTTGGTGGCACTAAGTATATGGTAATCCAGGGTGAACCAGGAGCTGTTATAAGAGGAAAGAAGGTAATATTTTGGTCTCATTGCGTATTTCTGAACTGTTGGTTATAATCGCTAAATATCACTACTATTTTCTTGTTCATACATTCATACTTGTGATACGCATTAGAATTCATTAGCCAGAGTGGCTTGGAGATCTAATAGTAACAGTAACAAACAACATACTATTGGAGAGAAGCCTTTGTTACTTAGCAGCTGTAACTCTTTGTGATATTGTTGTTGAATCCTTAAACTTATTTCTTGTTATTTATGTGTCGATTTTTTTTTTTTTAAATACATTTTGAATCCTTCATTGTAACTGGTGTTTCATCTTCTATCACACTTCATGGGCCCAATCTGCAACCGAGTGATTTTTAAGGAAAATATTTAATACACGCTGACATGTATCCATGAATTGTATTTTTGTGTATAACAGAGAAGCACTGCCTCTGTCATTTGCCTCGTTTCTTCGAACCTTGTTGTTCATGACCTCCTTTCCCCCTAATTTGTTAATTTTAATTCTCTGAGGTCGAATAGAAGATGAAAACTAATTGAAACCGAGGATTTGAACTGGTTTTCTGTGTACCCAAGAGAAGCACTGCTTTTGTCATTTACCTTGTTCATGATCTCGTTTCTCCCTAATTCACTAATTCTAATTCTTTGAGGTGGAACAAAAGATGAAACACTAATAGGCCGTTTGGATTTGTTTTCTGGAGGCATTTTCATTTTCTGGTGGAAAGGAACAGTGAAAAGTTAGTTATAAATGTGTTTTTGAAAATGAAATGTTATTTGGATGTTTTATTTAAAATGTAATGATTATGTAGGATTGAAAATGAGTTGTATTTGGAAAATGTAGTATTTTTGTATTAAAAGTCATGCAAATGTGAATAGTAAAAAATAAAAAATAATGAAAAGTGAAAATAGAAAGAGAGTCTAACGGGGTGTTTGGTTTTATTTCCAGGACTCCTTTTCATTTTTATCTGAAAATAAAAATTAAAAATTATCACTTTCTTCCTTTTTTCACTCAAACTATTTTTATTTTCAATTTCAAACTTTTTCTAAACCTACCATATCATCCTATTATCACATCAATCAAATTCGAATTTGATTTAACATAAAGTATCAACTATTATTTTAAAATTAATAAAATATCTATATTAGATATTTTTAAAATATATATTCTTAAACATAAAAAAATATAAATCAATCATCTTTTCAATTCTATACATATTTTAATCATTACTTTCCAACAAATCATCCAAACACATTTTTATTTTCATTTCAAATCTATAACTAACTTTTCAAATTTTAGAAATGGCTAGAAATTGAAAAGGGCTCCATAAATAAAACCAAACGGGCCCTAAGAGTTTGTTTGGAAGAATATTTTGAAAATGAAAATGTATGTGAAAATGAAGGAGAAGTTGATGGCTCTCTGTTTTCATTTTCAGCAGAAAATGAAAATTGGTCTAGAAAATAAAGACAAACGGGCCCTAATTGAAATAGAGGATTTGAACAGGTTCTCTGTGTATAAGAGAGAAGCATTGCCTTTGTCATTTACATATTGTCTCCTCGACTCTTATGGTTCATGATTTCTCCCTAATTCATTAATTCTAATTCTTTCTTAGGGCCCTGGTGGTATTACCATTAAGAAGACCAACCTGGCATTGCTCATTGGGATATATGACGAGCCCATGAGCGCTGGCCAATGCAATATGGTTGTTGAGAGGATCGGCGATTATCTGGTCGAGCAGGGCATGTAGACATGACCGGTGTTTGATTCAATATCCTACAATCTTTTTCTTCTCATCTGTTCTATATTTTTGCTATTTCAACCCTCCCCTCTCTGTTGAAGTCTGCTGCTGTTTCCAAGTGCTAATGTAAAGTGAAAGATGTGTGGCTGCATCTTATCAAAATACCTGCTGTTTTACCATTTTGAACTCTTTGAATTCTATCATTTTGCCTTGGAGTGGAGTCGCTCGACTTAAATTAAAAGGGACATTTTTTTTCTTTTTTATATGCATATATGCAAGAAATCTGATAGATTTGAACCCTGAATTCACATTATATGTATGAGATTTATGTTAGTGGACCATTTTACACTAGCAAAAGGAAAGTCTCGTTTGCGAAATACTTCTTTCTGTTATCCCTTTTCCCTCCTCTTGTTGATTTTTCCAGGAGTTTCAACTTGTGTAGGATTTGTTCCATAGAATTTTTAGTTTGACTAGATTAGTTTTTAATATTAGTTGTGTGTGTGTGTGTGTGTGTGATTTCAAACAAACTCTGTATAAATAAAAATAATAATAATTAAAGAAAAGTTAGAAAAGAAAGATCACCAAATTCAATTTTAATTGTTCCAGCTTTTACTTGGACAACACTCGATTGAAAAAAACCAAAAAGAGATGATTAAGATAAGCTGGCAAGAAGTCTTTTAACAAACCAAGAACAACATAATGAGCTGAACCTTTGTCTTAAGCAGCTTAAGGAGGCTGTTATAAGCTTAAGCAGTTCCTTGATGCTAAACTGGAAAATAGTAGCCAAAGTTCAAAAGGTACGCAATCCAAATTAATGTGACTTATTCTGTGAAGTTATTTTATGCTACTTGCCTGTTGATTCTATTGCAGATGGAAAATCTAATAATTGGAAGAAGTCAAGGAGCTTTCATTTGCATTCAAATGGGTTTTGTTTTACCCAAGAAGATGGTTGTTACAATTGTTATAATGGTATGCATCTTGGTCCCAATTGCATACCTTTTCTCATAGTTTTTCGGTTGTAAAATCTCCTTTCTTTGGTCACTCATGTTGTATCTACTTAGTGACTTATTTGTAGGAAATATAAAGATACTTAATGATTATTTGAAGATATACTTGGAAGAGGGGGGCAGCATATGCACCGTGATGTAGTTGAATTTCCAATTCGTATCTCCAAACCTTTGTGGCTGTTGAATATCTGTCTTTCTCCTTGCTCTTTGATGTCTTTGACAAGGACTGTTCTGTATTACTATGTTGGGATTATTTCCCCGGTTGAGTTTTCATCAAGCAAATTACAAGAAAAAATACTCTATTTTTCATTGTTCTCTTCACTTTGTTTCCCTCCCCAATTTCAAAGAAATTGTCAGATGTGTGTGCAACTGAGCTCTGCCAGAACAAAATCCTCAACCAGTCTCTGATGTGAAAGTAGACATTTAGTCATTAGTAAAATGCAAATAATGCAGTTTCATCTATGAGGAATCTTTTATTTATACTTCCTAGACTGCATACTTAGGTAGAGTTCTATTGCTTCCTTCCTCTGTCTGCCTGTGGCTGAAGAAAACTTATCATTCAAGGTTCACTTTCAGTTTTTTAAGTTAACAATCATATATTGAAAGCATTAATCTGCTACTCTGCTTGCATGATCCTGCGGTCCCAATGCATGAGAAGTGCTTCAGTGAACCTCATTGTGAATGTAGCAAAGTCAATATTCATGCTTGTATCAATGAATATAAGTTGATTTTTGCCTGTTTCAAGCGTGCATACAATAATCAAGTTTTATTCTTTTCTATGTTATGTTTATTTTTCTGACTTTTGCGCTCATCAAATAGGATCCACGAGTGGTGCAGAAATCAAACAACAATGCAATGGCCAAATGATGACAGAGCCTGAAATGGCTCTTCCTCTTGTGACTGTCTGCCCTCCCGAGTTCAACAAAGAGAATGGCGTGATGTGGTCATCTTATCCTGACCGCCTTGAGCTGCCCCATAAGCCCTTCCATTCAAACAGCTCTGAATCCCCATGCGTCTCAGAATCTGGCTCCGACATTTTTAGCAAGCGGGAGGTCATACAAAAGTTGAGACAACAGTTGAAGAGAAGAGATGATATGATACTGGAAATGCAGGATCAAATTGCTGAGCTTCAGAATTCTCTTAACAGTCAGCTTTCACATTCTTCCCATCTCCAATCTCTGCTGGATGCTGCGCATAAAGATTTGTTTGATTCAGAAAGGGAAATTCAGAGGTTAAGAAAGGCAATTGCAGATCATTGCGTTGGACATATTAACTCTGGTGAGAAGCCCACTACAGTTCCCATCTGGCCAGCCGACGGTAGGAATGGTCATACAAATGGATATCTTGAAGTCGAAAGCAATTTGGAGACTTCGGAGAAAGGAAGAGGAGATGGGGAAAAGATTGAACTGTTGAAGAGGGAAGTTAATGAACTAAAGGAATTGATTCAAGGAAAAGATTACTTGTTGCAAAGCTACAAAGAACAGAAGTTGGAACTCTCAATGAAAATCAAAGAGTTGCAGCAGAGATTGGATTCTCAACTTCCGAATATTTTGTAGGCAGATTCAAACTTATTGTGCATTCCGTGTTTTGTTTCTCTGTTTTCTCATCTGAGTTTAAGTTCTGGGCTTATTAAGTGGTATTTGACTAAAGAAGTCAGTTTAATTGAGAATCAACAATTTCCCTAAAAAAAAATTATTATGTTGATTCTAAATAGATATATATGGAATTAATATATGGACACTTGTCTAAGATTAGTTCAAATGGTTGAGTTTACGTTATAATTTGTGATAGCGAAAGTGAAAATGATGTGAAAATAATATAGAAATAAAAAAAAAAAATGTTTGATTAATGAGTTGTCAAATTCGGTCAATTAAGTAGATAGGCCGATTTAATATTTCAATTTGAGAAAATATATTTGATTATCGTGTTTCTAAATATAACATACAAAGTGTTTTTTAAAATGCAATGCAGTTTTTTTTTCTTATAAATAGAGTGTAAGTTTAAAGATATAATTAAAAGTTGGTGAATACTCATTTGGAAATAGAGCTCTTGTTAAAAATATTCTAAAAATACATGATTTTTTTTTTTTGAGAAAAAAATATTTTAACAAACTAATCCAAAAATGGTGATAACTTCTAATACAATATTCGGTTTTATTTTATTGGGTTAAATACAGTTTATACGCGTAAATTATTGTGATAGTCGCATTTAGCTCATAAGCTACCAAATGTAATAAAAACCCCCTCCACTTAATGGAAGTAGTAAATATATTATTAATTAAAGGGTTGATTTTTATTCATTTCATCAAATTATTATGTCACAATAATTTCCTTAATTATAATTTTTTAAAAATAAATTTAAAATTAAATTAATTACACACTGCTTCACCACAATCATATATCAATCCTTACAAATATATACATATATATACATCAATTATCCATATATATCCACATATATTTATTAAATTTAAAAATACAATTCACTCTACAAACCCAATAAAAAATTACTGATTTGACATTTACAATAAAAATTACCTCATACGGAACAATTACAAACAAACAATTCCATTTTTCATGTTTTTCTAGACCAAAACCAAAAGTGGGATCATTTCCTAATTTTAACTCCCAAAATACCTTTATCCAAAATATTTTCCAGAATTTACCCAAAATACAACCAAACAGAGCCCAGTAATTTGCATCTTACAATTTCAAAATTTTGCTCACAAAATTCAACATTTTTGCATTCAAAGCTAGTAGTTTGCATATTTAATTTTTAACATTTTCTCTTTATCTATATATTATCTTTTGCATAATCTTAGTTCAAGTCTTAAGATGTTTAGTAGCTCTTTTTTAAATTCGCAAAAGTCTAATTTTTCATGTTGTTGATTAACATATTATGTGAGTAATTTTTTAACCATCAGTTTTGTGTGTGTATAAACAACCCATGCCTATACGAACATCTTTAACTCCAAGCAACCCTAGATGAAAATTTACATGTTGCCAAAATTGGGATGTAAGTAAATTATTTAAAATTTACACTTTTGTTAATACCTTTTATGTATTTAATTTTGTAAATTTTATTACAAAAAATTATGAATAACGGGTATATTTAGAATATAAAATAAAATACATACATAAATTTCTCTTTCATATTTTTCATCAGTTGTTAAGTGGATGAAGGTTTTTGTTATATTAGATAGTTTGGGGGGTAAATGCGACTAACACACTAGTTTAAGTGGATAGATTGTATTTATCCCTTTAAATAATAATATATTTACTAACGGAAAAACATGACTTCCGTTAAGTGGAGGGAGGTTTTTGTTTTATTTGATAATTTATAAGGGTAAATGCGACTAGTACAATAGTTTAATGAGATAAATTGTATTTAATTCTATTTTATTTTATATTTTTTCAAAAGTAGAGAGAATATTATTACATAATGCGGCCACATGGGATTGTCAACCACCGTCAATGCAGCCAACGGCATCACGCATCAATCACTCTGGCGCCACTATATATGTTTACGTATAAATACGAACTCAGCTTAAATTCCACGCAACTTTCCTCAATTACATAGATATATATAAACTCAGAGGAAATCGAAAGATCACAGCGAGAAGACGAAGGAGCAGAATTTTCGTTTTCTTCTATTGTTCATTTTGGTTTTTCGAGAGAAGGGAGCAGAAAATGTCGTGGCAAAGTTATGTAGACGATCACTTGATGTGTGAGATCGATGGCTATCGTCTCACTTCTGCTGCTATCATCGGACACGACGGTGTGGTTTGGGCTCAAAGTGAAAATTTCCCTCAGGTTTTTCATTTTTTTCTGAAGTTTTTGGGATGGTGTTTTGATTTTGGTTTGAATTGTGTTTGCTGGTGGGAGAAAGAATTGAAGTATTGAGAATTTCAGGGGAAAAAAAAAAGGATGCTCTGTGATTACGCAAAATCTGTATGCTGAAATTTTAATGCTAAGATAATTGAAGTGCATTTTTTATTTAGTTTTAGTTAACATTCATGTCTAGAGTTGCCAATGCCTTTTGGGGAAATTTTGGCCTGATTAGCCGAATCAAAGCAATCACATGGAGAGTGAAATATCTTTGCAGTTATTATGGATGATTTTGATGAATCATGAAAACTTGTTTGATGGAATTGCAGTTTAAACCAGAAGAAATAGCAGCCATTATGGATGATTTTGTTGAGCCAGGAAAACTTGCTCCCACAGGCCTATACCTTGGTGGCACGAAGTATATGGTAATCCAGGGTGAACCAGGAGCTGTTATAAGAGGAAAGAAGGTAATATTTGGTTTCATTGCGCATTTCTGAACTGTTGGTTATAATCGGTAACTATAACTACTATTTTCTTGTTCATACATTCATACTTGTTATACGCATTAGAATTCATTAGCCAGAGTGGCGTGGAGATCTAATAGTAACAGTAACAAGCAGCATACATTTGCTATTGGAGGAAGCCTTTGTTACTTAGCGGCTGTAACTCTTTGTGATATTGTTTGTTGAATCCTTAAACTTATTTCTTCTTATTTATGTGTCGAGATTTTAAGCCTTTATTTTTTTTCTTAATACATTTTGAATCCTCCATTGTAACTGTTGTTTCATCATCTATTACTCTTCACGGATCCAATCCGCAACCAAGTGTTTCTTAAGGATAATATTTGATACACTATTTCATGTATCCATAAACTGTTTTTTTGTGCATCAAAGAGAAGCATTGCCTCTGTCATTTACCTTGTTACTCCGAACCCTGCTGTCCGTGATCTCCTTTCCCCCTAATTCATTAATTTTAATTCTCTGAGGTCAAATAGAAGATAAAAATCTAATTGAAACTGAGGATTTGAACTGGTTTTCTGTGTACCAAAGAGAAGCATTGCCTTTGTCATTAGCCTTGTTTCTTCGAGCCTTGTCATTCATGATCTCATCTCCTTTCTCCCTAACTTGTTCATTCTAATTCCCTGAGGTGGAACAAAAGATGAAACACTAATTGAAATAGAGGATTTGATCAGGTTCCCTGTGTACCAGAGAGAAACATTGCCTTTGTCATTTACATATTGTCTCCTCAACTCTTATTGTTCATGATCTTCTGCCTAATTCATTACTTCTAATTCTTTCTTAGGGCCCTGGTGGTACAACCATTAAGAAGACCAACCTGGCATTGCTCATTGGGATATATGACGAGCCCATGACCGCTGGCCAATGCAATATAGTTGTTGAGAGGATCGGCGATTATCTGGTCGAGCAGGGCATGTAGACATGACCAGTGTTTGATTCAATATCCTACAATCTTTTTTCTTCTCATCTGTTCTATATTTTTGCTATTTCAACCCTACTATCTCTGTTGAAGTCTGCTGATGTTTCCAAGTGCTAATGTAAAGTGAAAGATGTGCGACTGCATCTTATCAAAATACCTGCTGTTTTACCATTTTGAACTCTTTGAATTCTATCATTTTGCCTTGGAGTGGAGTTGCTCGACTTAAATTAAAAAGGACATTTTTTTTTCTTTTTTATATGCTCATACGCAAGAGATCCAGTAGATTTGAGCCTTGAATTCACATTATATGTCTGAGATTTATGCTAGTGGACCATTGTACACTGGCAAAAGGAAAGTCTCGTTTGCGATACGTCTTTGTGTTATCCCTTTTCCCTCCTCTTGGTGATTTTTCCAGGAGTTTCAACTTGTGTAGGATTTGTTCCATAGAATTTTTAGTTTCACTAGATTAGTTTTTAACATTAGCTGTGTGTGTGTGTGTGTGTGTGATTTCAAACAAACTCTGTATAAATAAAAATAATAATAATTAAAGAAAAGTTAGAAAAGAAAGATCACCAAATTCAATTTTAATTGTTCCAACTTTTACTTGGACAACACTCGATTGAAAAAACAAAAAACAGACGATTAAGATAAGCTGGCATGAAGTCTTTTAACAACCAAGAACAACATAGTGAGTTGAACCTTTGTCTTAGAGAGTGTTTGGCTTAATTTTTTTAAAAAGTCTTATAAGTTTCTACATTTTATAAGATATTTTTGGAGTTTATAAAATGTTAGTAATAACAATTTTATAATTAATATGTTTAAAATTGAAAATTTTGTTAATATCTTGAAAAAAAGTTAGGAATTTTTAATTTTTTTAAAAAGAGTTTATGGGCTTATAATATTTTATTTTAGAGACTTATAAGTTCTTTTTTTTAAAAAATTACCCAATATTTTTTGACGTTTTATAAGTTCTTAATGTAGGACTTATAAATTATATATACCTTTAGTAGTTTCTTCTAATAAAAAAAAAAGTAATATGCATTTCATTTAAAAAATATGTGGTAAATTGCAATTTTAAATATAAGAAAATATGTGTTTTTCGTTTGTATAAAATATGTATTTTATATATATATATATATAAAAGAAAGTATAATTAGATGAACTTATGGATCAAGAAATATGTCCTAATTAAAACGTTTGCCAAATACGTTGGTCAAGAGAAGGAATAAATGGAGTCGCGACAGTAAAATCAATATTTAAAAATTTGTCTATCTGAATATTTAATGAAGATGAAAAGAATAAAAGCAAAATTCTCTCAAAATTTTGGAATTTAATCTTTATATTAAAAATTTTAAAATATTATAATTTTTCCATCTTTCAAATTATAAAATGACTCTTCCTTTTATTGAGCATATATACTTTATCATCATTCTTCTATATCATTACAAATTTATAAAATATTATATTTTTAATAATTCAATTTCACCCATTGTAATAAAAATTTCTGACTGTGTCCCTGTTTAGATCTAATAAATACTTTTCATATTATTAATGTTACAAATATTTAGTCTAATTTTAATTTCATTACGAAATAAAATTAATTTTTCAAGATTTTTTCCTATCAAAATTCAAGCTTCAAATAGCCGCCGGGCTGTTTTATTAAAAACCAATAAAAACGCCAACTTGAGAAAATTCCTTCTGCATATGCTCTTGTCTGCGCCCACCGGCTCTGCTCCACACTATACTATATACATATATATATATATATATTTTTTTTTTTCTTTTTCAGTTGTCTTCAAATAATTGTAATTCTTCAGCTCTAATCTTAAGCCCAAAATTTCCATTCTTAATTCACAAAATAGAGGAAAATAAAGGAACTAAAAATGGGGATTCCATCAGAAATCAGAGACTTACTCGCAAACCGGACTAGATCCTTGGTGATCCCATCGCCGATGGAGGATGAGAAGATTCTTCGCACAAAGCACTGCACTCAAGGTTGATTTTTGCAATTTTTCTTTGTTTTGAATTCCGAGCTCTTATTGTAAGTTTCAAGAGAATAATTTGAGGAAATTGATTTGTTTTTTCCTTTTCTACTTCATTTTTTCTGACATTTTAGGCGTTGTTTCGCTTCAGTGCTAATGAATTAGGTTTTACTTCAATTTATCCAGTTTGAAAATATATTTTTTAAAATCTTTTACCAACTTCTCATTGAATCAAACAAATGCATTCTCATATTCACCAGGGTTAGAAATTTCAATCGCGTCGTTTATATTTATAAAAATGAATAAGATTCGAATTTAATTCTGGTAATTCATGTGTAGCCATAGGCAGAGCTAAGCTATGTTTGTTTTCACTATTTTTGACTTACAGAAGGAGTGCGAGCTGGAGCCAAGGCTGCTGCAGTTGCATGTGTTGCCAGCGCGGTGCCCACTGTATGTGAATTTTCTCTGTTCCAATTCAGAAGTTATCATTTATTCTGGCTTTCTGGTACTTGTTTAGTTTCTGGATTTACTTTATGATGCTTGCTGTATTTGTTGATTTATATAATTTAACATATTGATTTGTGAATGGTTAACGCCTGAGTTGGTCATTTGATGACTGGGGAATGCCATTTGTGTTATTCTCTGATTTTAATTTTGGTCGATGTAATGAGCTATAGGCAGAAGAAACTGCAACTCTGTGTTATCCATTTTTCTGACATCCATATTTGTTTTATTTTGGTTGATATAATGAGCTATAGGCAGAAGAAACTGAGCTCTGTGTTATCCATTTTTCTAATTTACATATTTATTTCTCTAAACCTATGTTTTCTTTATACTCACGTTCGTTAGAGTTTGAACTAAGAACCTCACACATATAAAGGTGAGGGTAATGGCCGAGTGGCCTTTAGTCATCAATATTGGCTTCATGCATAAAGTGCGAGGTAGGGGTTTTGAAAACTCTTGGCGTGTGAGTGTATAAATAAAAAGTGAAAAAAACGATCAAGGGTATTACCTTTGGGCCAATTAATTAACACTCAGCTTTCTGTATGTCTGTGCTTTTTGATGTATTAACTAGTCAATTGGTTGATGGTGTCCAGGAAAGGTGAGAGATTTTCTGAGATTTCTTGAATATAGATGCTGAATAGTACTTTACTTTTCCAAATATTTACACACTAAATTCCTATGATAAATTTTTCAGTTGGTAGCTGTTCGAACAATTCCTTGGGCCAAGGCAAATCTAAACTATACTGCCCAGGCACTCATTATATCTGCTGGTATGTGTGAAAGAGTTTGATTCATTTTCAGTGCTCCAAAATATGGAATACTCTTTAGCTTTGATGCACCTTCATACCCTTAATTGCTCAATTGTCTTAATTCAAGCAAACAAACGGTCTTTCATTCATTTCCACAAGTTAATGTTAAAATTTAAAAATCTTTGTGCAGTGGACAGCACTAAGCATGATTGTTGTTATATGGGCCAAATTCCTTGACCACATAGCCCAAGTCTTTCTCTTCATTAGATTGAGTTCAAGATTATTGAATTATTTTTTATTTTTTCATTTTGAATGATGAACAGCATCCATAGCAGCATATTTCATCACGGCTGACAAAACCATCTTGGAGTGTGCGAGGAGAAATGCACAGTACAAATCAACTTAAACATAATGGACTTCGTGATGGGTTACCTTTGTGCTCAACTTTTTGTGTTCTTGCCTAAGCCATTTTAATGGCACTTTACTTTCCCAGGATGGACTGTTGCGAGGATCAAATTTCTTATTCTATGTTCTTTAAAATATAAATAACCCTTCACATGTTCTTTATCTTTTAATTTCAGCAACAGCAGTCATATTTTTAAGGGACCAACATACCATTTATTATGGCCTCCTAAACAGCATTCCCTTTCCAAAAATTTATGTCTACTTTATAATCGAAGAGTAAGACTTTGAAATTCAATAAGAGGAATAACTCTGCAAGCATAAAATTCGATTTCATTATTTTTTTTCTCTGATTCGAAAAATTGTAAACAACTAACGTTCTCAGAATACGAGACCCTTAAAAGAATTCATCTAAAGGTTCAAAAAGATTCCCCCCTCCTTCAATTGCACCTTCAAAATTATGCTCTTCCAGAGACAAAACTGTCTTAAATAAAACAATCATATGATTTTTACGCAACGTGATCACATAATCCTCAGAATGCATACCTATATATTGCGTCAGCCACTCCATCTTCATCGTTGCTGATTCCAATTACATTTGCTACAGATTTAGCCTTTTCCGATCCATTACTCAGAGCAACACCCAGAGAAGCCAACTCAAGCATCTCCACATCATTTTCCCCATCACCAATAGCCATGACCTAATAGCCAATAAGGGAAGCGCATTTAAATATGAGTAAACCTCATTCCACCAGCAAGATAAAATAATTAGCTATATGTCGTGAAATGGGTATTAAGAAGTGAAAGAATTAGCAAGTAAAACTTTCCAAGTCCTGTTTTTACAACTAAAGTTGTATTAAGAAGTGAACTATTAAGTAGACAAAAGAAAAGATTTAGTCAAAACTGTAACGAAAGGCTAAACTCTGGACAGTAAAGTGGGACAAAAGAAAAAAAAGTTGGCAAGCAGATGCATTCTATGATGGAAAATACTTGTGGAATTTGAGGCCATAAGCAGAAAATGTTGATGAATTGATTTAGTGGTCAAATAATAAGGATGAGCAGACATACCTCCTTTGGAGTAGCACCTAGATGATCAAGAAGTATTCTTACTCCACTTCCTTTTGAGGTCCCAGGCGGAACAATTTCCAGCATATCCGGCACTGCTTGGACAACAGATGCGTGATCCTCAGTTGCTTCTGCCCAGTATGGTCGCAGAGTACCGGCAACTCCCTCAGCTGTGTCTAAGAAGATCAGCTTCTGCTATGACAATGGCGCGCCACAATGAAATATAAGATGAGCATTGAGCAACGAGAGAATAATGGAGTATACTATGTATATTTGTAAGAGGAAATGTAACATCTATCATGTGAGCTCTGTGAGATGAAGTAATAACTAAAGTAAGAAGGATCCAGAGTAGGGTGTCCACGATAATTAGGTTATAGCAATTGAGATGCAAACATGTTTAGGAGAAGTATAAAGATTTCTGTGGGCTGAGATTGATAATGGATGATCGATTTTCAAAACCATCATCACATTGCAAATAACAAATAAATCAGATAATACCGGGATAAAACATCGTGAAGATAATGTGGTGACATTTGTGCAGCAAAAATTAAAAAATCAAATATCAAGTAAGAACTTGAGCTGAAGTAACTATGAAATATTAGGAGCATCCGTGAAAACCTCAGTTGAGTAATTATGACAATGGTTTGGAGGCTAAAGCATCCACCCAGGTGGGTGGAGATTAGGCTGACTATTTGGACATTCTGAAATGGATTACATGGTCCTCCCCAAATCAAACAGTGGCTACACCCAACAACAGCAATGATTGCTGGCTTTCTGTTATATGCTCATGTTTGCTAAAAATAATAGATACTCCTAAGCTTTGAGCAAACCTGTATTTCAGCACCTGCCAGGAGCTGCTCAACTGAGGGTATAATCTCTGCCTGTCCAAAGATTTAATGTCAAATTCATTTTCAAGTAAGCATGCCTGAGCCCACTTATAGAAACAGTATGAAAACAGAATAAGTAAATCAGACACCTTTGGCTCATGATACACGGTATGAAGTGAATCCACAAGAGGGTGTTCAAACAATGTTAAGCATCGGTCCTCACTAAATGCAATAATTGGAATTTTATGCTCAAGAGAGTAGAGAAGTGCCTGTAGGACAGAAAAAAAACATATATGCTCAAGTTACTTGGTAGAAATCAGGCACAAATACATGATTTTCTACTGACACGTTCTCATTCTGAGACAATTAGAAGTAGCATGTTCAAGAGAAATGAGAAGCAAGTGTGTGTGTGTGTGGGGGGGGGGGGGGGGGGGGGAGTCACACCCCTCTCCATCCCAACACTCCTACATCTAGCAGCAGGCTGAACAAGCAAGATAACAAGTGACCAAGCATAGCACTTGTTTGATCTTGACATGTGCATAACAATCAAGGATGTACCCACCTTTCTGCAGAGACTAGGATCCAAATTCCTTCTGAATATTTCTCGACCCTGTCTGCCATAGACAAGCAATCCCTGGAATCCACAATTGAGTAGAAAAGATATGAGATGAGATAGTTGAAGACAATTGACTCTGGCGTTAATTTTTTCCATCTATAAAAAGAGAGAAAAACCAGCACCATCGTCCTGATTCCTAACAAAATAATATTAAAATACAGATCTCTCTGTTGATTAACCCTCATCCACCACTCTCTGCCTGTCTTTGTCTTTCCTCCCATTTTTTTTTTAAAATTTCCGCTTAATTTAATACCTCATCTTGCAAATTATCTATGTAAGCAAACTGTGTCAATATGTAACTGCCTTCTGGCCAAAAGAATAGAACTGGAGAAAAGCATTTCATCACCAGACTCGAGTTAAGTTCATGATGTGTATTCTGTCAGTCGAAATCAGGAGACACAGATTGCTAGAGCCAGAAAGAGATAAAATGGAAGGAATTCACTCTATGGGGTACTGTTAAAGAAGGACTTTGCTATTGCTTTGAGGCATCTTAGAGCATACGGCATAAGATATTACGCCAACCAATAGCCCCATGACTCAGCAGTTAATGGAAAAAGATAACACTGCTTGATAGATCAGCCGTTCAGGAAAAAGAAATAGTTACTGACTTTGAGCATAACTACATGCAGAATCGGAATCAACAGTACTTTTTCTCAATATTGTACCATGACAGACTTTGTGAGACTTATGAGAATTTTATTACAATGCTAATTCAGAAATTACTGTTAAAAGAAACCACAAATCTCACATGCTAAAAAATGGGTTATATGTCTGAAAAGCTAGACCTGTACAAAAACCCCAGGAGAGAACTCCGAAATAATGCCATTTTTGCCAGCCAAGTTCACCATCTTCAGACTGTTCATTACAGCTGGACGAGTCTGTATCATATATTGACACAATGACAGAAAAATTAGCATCAGCATCAAGCAAGAAGGCCGCAAACAAGGAGTATAAAAGTCCATTCAGAAGTCATAAGCAAAGTTCCTTTCTTACTTTTCCAGTGGCTATCACCACCTTTACACCCCTTGACGAGGCTT
This sequence comes from Jacaranda mimosifolia, assembly GCA_018894105.1. Lineage (NCBI taxonomy): Eukaryota > Viridiplantae > Streptophyta > Magnoliopsida > Lamiales > Bignoniaceae > Jacaranda > Jacaranda mimosifolia. The sequence goes on from CM032127.1 coordinate 1,987,147, forward strand.
CTCTCAGAGCTTCTGCTGTTGATAAAGAAATTTGACTTTTGCTGTTGAGCAGGGTACCTTAAGTTTACAAAATTGAAAATGCATCGTGAGACATTGTTATAGTTATTAAAATAATAAAATGGAAACATTGTATTGTTGCGTATGTGTATACAAAAGGAGAAGCAGAAATCTTAAAACATCACTTCTTGTATCATACCATCCATGTCGCAGAAGATGTAACCAAATTTTGGTTGGTAGAAACGAAGACTGCCTTCTCTCTTCCTGTCTTTTGACAATCAGAAATGTGATTTTCTCTGGGATATCAGAAATACAAATATTGCTATAAATGGATAGCATAAGTGCGCACTATGACAGCTGTATTAAATAAGACCAAAATCCGAGGATTCATATTTTATATTACCATCTGAACAATCAATATGTGGATTCCCATTAGCTCCAGCATCAAATGCACTGTGAATCAGTCCTTTCCCCTTCCAACCAAGACCCTTCAATGTAAATTCCTCCTCATTCTCCATTTCTTTTTCTGCCTCATCACTTAACTCATGATCAAATCCCAAAAGGTGAAGCAGCCCATGAACCTATAGGAATACAAAAGCTATTGATCAGGTTTTAACGATATCCAGCCAGCGGAACCCCTTTAACTCCACATCTTTTGATCTGCCTAGCATTAATTTACTTGTAGAATAATACATCTTCTCAGCATCCAATAAGATAACAAAGTGATGACCTACTTATTCCATGTTAGAAGTTAATCACTGACGATTCCTTGATAGCACATATTCAAGTCTCGCAGCAACTATTTCAATCACACAATTCAAATAACTGAACCCTGCAATACACTACACAGGGCTTCACTAGTATCTCTGAGTTTTGGGTTCCTATAACAAAAAAAAAAAAATCCTTGTTTGACAAATTACATCTATTCCCCTTCCTTTCATTGCAACATGTTCAACACAAAATAAGAACAATTTTCTCAGAAATAATATCATCAAAACTGCTTGAACAACATGTGTAAATGAATGAACAGTACGATACAGTACATATGCAACAAAAATAATGTGAAATCCATATGCCTAAGAGAAATAAAAAAGAGTTTGTCTGATACTTTATGGGTACTGATCAACTGCCAGACAACTATGGAGATTTGATAAGAAACTTGACACATTCTATATCAAAAATAAAGCAACAACCTCAGCTTCTAACTTGTATACTCTTCAAGATTTGCAGGATTTGAAAACCAGTAAATGTTGAATAATAGAATGAAAAAATTATTAGAACGAAGAGAAGGCAGCTGCAGGTCATGATGAATATTAATGCATGGTAAAGAGATTGACCCCTTTCTTATCTCTTTCATATGCAGGCAATATTTATGGATTAAAAACTGGGTAAATACTGTTAAACCAACCAAGAGGATGCGTATTTCATCAATAAGTGTGTGTCCTCTCTCCTCTGCTTGTCGTGCAGCTGTCTCAACGGAAATTACGATGTCCCCCAGCATTAGCTGCAAGAGAATGATGCTTGGCAGCTTTGTTAGTTGTCACACAAGCACATCTATACATAAATGGATGACTGGTGAGTTGCTTACAATGGGAAGGTCGAGTTCAGGGATATGTTGGGACATTGAGAGGACATCAGTAGCATGATCTTCGTCTCTCCATTCTTTGTTAAGTTTCCGAATGAACTCATCATTGCAAAGCAGTACTGACAACTCAACGCTCTCAAAACCGCCAACATCATTTATTGCAGTATCTCTTGTTTTGTACTCTGAATTATTTACACGCTCGAACGCTAATTTCATTGCCATTGGAACATTGAGACGCATCAATTCTGCGATATCCTGCAATAAGTAAAACAATAAGCAAAAACCAACAGAATCATTTACTTCTAGGAAATTATCTGGCCTTATATTCTTATTTCTTATGATGAAAAAAGCAACAACAGAAAAATGATTGGATAATTAGTCATTTGAACAAACACTTCATTTTAGTAGCTTTGCATTACATAATGCCACAAGATTATAAAATAGGAATTGGAAAATGGACGGGCATTCAGAAGAATGTTGCAGCACATGACAGGAAGCACCATTTCAGCTCCTTCTTTCCCATCCCCATGGTTTGGTAAGTAAAATAAAGTCCATACCATAGAAATAACAATGTAGATCTTAGCTTGTGATTTTACTCTAGCTTATTGTCACATTGATCTTCATCTCGCAAAGCAGATTCCACTAATAGAATAGTGTCCTGTTTTTGCGGAAGCTAAGGAAAATCCCCCTCAAGCAAATGAATACAAATAAGAGTACACATTCACGAACCGATATGCACACCACAAACAAAAACCTGACACACAAAAATATGCTGATAATAATCGCAGTCAAATACCTGAAAAAAGAAATACAACACACAAATTAAAAATGCATTGAGAAAATATCAAGCAATGTATAACTGCAAAAAGTAATACTACTAATATCTTGAACGACCGGATATGGAAACACTCAAAAGCGTATCAAAAAGAGCAGCAACACTATGCAAATTGAAATGCATGCTGGAAAAGCCCTTCAATAAATAATAGTAACTGAAGTAGTGGTACAATAATATCCAGATGCAAGCGAGTATTGAAATAGTACCACAATTTCAGGATCTTCAGGCAATTGTTCTTCGAGGCAAATCTTCACACTCAGCTCCAATTCCTTCTCTTTGCTCTTCTTTGCGGCCGCCACTCTTCTGCTCCTAACCTTCCGGTATTCCCGCCGTCCGGCCGCCACCGCAACAACGCCATTTCTGGCGCCGAATTGACGAGCGATGCACGAATTGTTATAACTATTAAATCTCCTCCTCCCGAAAATAGAGCCAGTCTCCAAACGCGGTACGTGAAAACGATGAGGAGGCGGCTGAGACGGAAGCTTCGAAGGAAGAACCATGATTGAGGGAAGTGCGCGTGAAATGACACGCGCCGCCATGGGGAAGGGTGAGGGAGGCGGGAGAGTGCGGAGTAGAGGAGAGAAGCGAGAGAGCATTCAGTCGGCGATTCTTATTTTCTTTTTTTGGAAGTTCACAGAGAAAATGTGGAGATATTAGCCACTTTGTATTGACTGCGACATCGACCGTAACGGCGGGTTAAAGTTTGAGGCTCGCGTCTGGCGGGCGATATTGCCGGCGTACGTTAAATATGATTGGACAATTTTAGCCCTCAATAGCTACATTTTCACTTCAGAAAAGAAAAAGAACACAAGTAAGGCAAAATTATAATTTAGAGTCTGTTTGGTTTTATTTCCAAACCCCATTTCCATCAATTTTACTATTTCAGAAATAAAAATTATTATTTTTTAAAAAATTTCACCCAACATAATTTTAATTTCTATTTTTAAAATACATTCTCCAATAACTTATATATATTTTTCCAATAACCTATATATCTTCTCTCTCTATTCCATTATTTCTATTTCTCTCCACCTACAACCTACATAATCATTGCATTTTCAATATAATCATTACATCTTCAAACATTTCATCCAAATATATTTCCATTTCTACATCACATCAAATAATTAATTCTCACCATTTTAGAAATAATGAAAATAAAACCAAACAGGTCCTTATTCTCGTACTATAGAGTGGTTTCCAATTGAATATTAAATATTTTTCAAGATAACTAACTTAGCACCCGTTTGGTTTTATTTTTTTTTTTATTTTTTATTTTCATTATTTTTAAATTTTAAAAATTTAATTAGTAGAAATAAGTTGAAAATAAGTTTGTATTTGGATGAAATGTTGAAAATATAATGATTATGTTGGTTTTAACAGATTATGGGTGAAGAGAGATAAAAATATAAAATAGAGAAAGAAAATATATATGTTATTGGAGAATATCTTTTAAAAATAAAAATAAAAATGATATTGAATAAAAATGTGTAAAAAGTAATGTGTTTTATTTCTTAAATAGTAAAAAAAATAAAAATAGTGATTGGAAATGAAAACGGGCTCTAAGCTCCATGTTATATCTCACCATTACAAATTGGATGGAAAAGCCACGTGCATCGCAAGTGGCCATAATCCTCATTTAAATTTTAGTCTCATGTTTAATCATAAATTTACAAATTTGATTAGATATAACAATGGATTCGAGTATATCGGTTCCTACCCCCGAACCTGGCTATATTTGCGGAGGGTTATGAGCTTAAATAAATCTACCCTATATAATAAATAAATATATATAATATATAATAAATACATAAAATATCGAAAGATTATAATATATAATCGCATACATATTTTTCATATGAGAAATCACACTTTTGTGCTCACTCAATCACCTTAGAAAATGATGGAGAATATATTAAAATTAATAAATATGGATATATGTTTTAAATTTAATGAAATGGTGTTAGAAACTTGTATATTGGATTCAAAATTTCTCAACATGTATAAATATTCTGTGTGTTGTTTATCTTAATCAATTTGAGAACTTATGAGTTGCAAATTTATAATTTTAATTTAAAAAAAGGAAAAAGAAAAGGAAACACTTTTTGGCGAGTTAGATTTGCCATGTCAAGAGTGCAAAATGAAAAGAGGTTGTTCAAAGGGATGTAGCACTAGCATCCAATAAATAAAGCACAAAATTTGAGGAAAAAATGAAATCTAACCTTTAAATCTAGATTTTACCAACTTAACTCTCAAGTGGCCGGCCACTCTATCTCTATATTTATATATAGAGGGAGGGAAGGTGTGACGCTAGTTCCCATGAGGTGCCACTTAAGCAAGCAAGTTGCATGTAGAATCACATTTCACTTACATGGGGCTTTCTATGATTCGATAAGGACCGTACCCACCTAACCAATCTAGATCATTAATTATGTAAAAGAAAATTGCAATTGTAAAATAGATACGAACTTAATTAAATTTAAAAGACAAAATTGACCCTATGACTTTATTAGGCTTTCAGACTATTTATTTATTTTTTATATGTAAAAGTATCAAAATGTCGCTATCTCAAATAACTACATCTTTTATTATTACTAATTTATTATTTAAAAATAATAAATATAAAATGTATCAATTTTTTTATATAAAAAATACAAAGGTGTTGCTATTTCCTTGTAAATATTAAAAAATTATTATTTATAAGTGAATATATATTATCTATACATATTTAGATAAATTAGTATATACATATATACATATATGTAAGCATATACAATAGGAAGGATAAACACGGGCTTGGGGAAGGAAATTGGTGGGGTTATTTTGAAGGTGTCGCTGATCCTTCTTTTCTCTTATTTTTATTATTATTATTATTATTTTTTTTACTTCTTTTAATATTATTTTATTTTATTTATATTTTAGTCAACTTTTGAAAAGTTTTTGACCTAGCCCAACTTTAAAAATTTATATCTTTTAATTTTACAATTTAAACTTCTACAATTAATTTATAAAAATTAAAAAAAAAAGATGTTAATTATAAAATGAAAATTTAAAAAGTAATTTAATTTTAAAATTCATAATTCATGTAACTTGATAAAATTTACAAATGAAGACATAATTTAAATAAATTTTTTTAAATAAAATATTCGTGCAGTAAATTACAACTATTTTTATAACTTAAACCAAAATTTAAAATTTTGCATAGAATATATTGCAAGTAAGTAAGTAGGTGCAATTTAGTTATTTCATTTCATTTAAAATGATTCTTAAATTAATTATAAATTAAGTCCCCAATTTTATTGTGACAGATTTTTATTCAAATAAATTATAATTACTAAATATTAAAATAATCATATTCATTAATTTTTTGCTGAAATTGTTATAATATGATTGTGTATATATCTGATACTCTTGATGAGGATTCTTCCAGTACACAAATATCATTAATATTATTATTTTAAAAAAAATGTTATTTTTTGAATTGTAAGTATTCCATTTATAATTTATTTATTATTTATTATTTGATTATATTTATTTGTTTATGCACAATTTAATAATGTTATTTTTAATATAATAATAAATGGAATTGTAAGTAGTCTGCACCGCATGTGCAATTTCAACTGTAGTTTTTCAGATTATTTTTAATTAATTATTATCTTAAATATAATAATATATTAATAAATTATTATTATATTAGTATATTAACAATATAATAATAAAACGGAGTTCCAAAGTCAAACCCAACATGCAATTCCATTTTTAATTTATTATGTTGTTCTAATTATAGAAAATGTCAATGACATTGATTGATAAAGGACGAATTAGTAATTTTAAAATTTTAAAGTGTTGTCAGTCTTTTCATCAAATCGTATTGAATGTTGCTGGCAAATAATCATTGGTTGACTACAGTCGGGTAGGTATGGGCCTGCCTGACCGTAGAAAATCCACACTTACATTTAAATTTCATTTTGAATCTTCATTTTATCTCATGAAATATCATCCAAACAAATTCAAATGCACTCCAAATGAACTCTTTCGTTTTGAATTTCTCTCCAAAATAATTCTTAACATTAATTAAATTAACCATTTAATTTAATTAATTAGCCTTGACTTAACTTTTTAAGTTAATTAGCTTAACTTTTTAGGCTAGAATGTGTTTACTTAACTCATTAAGTTGACCAATTGATAGTCATGTGGCAAATTTAACTCCTTAAATTATTTAAATCAATTTAACAATTAAATTAATCAAGCCAACATGACCAAAAAATGTGTCAACCATTTCCCTCCAATAATTAGTCAAGATGGAATTTCTCTAACTCTTAGAAAATTCCCTTCATCAAGTAGGATTTTCAATTAGCTTTTGTGTGTAACTAAGCTCCACCATTCATTGGACATAGCCCCACAAATATTTACATTAGTTTAAACTCTTTTAAACTAATGACTCAATTTAATTAATTTTTATTAATTGAAGAGTACATAATCTCCATGGTCGATGTCCAACTTTAAGCCTATGGGACCCAACTAATTGGCCGAATGAATGTGCTATTAGAGAACCATTCCAGCTCTATGCTCATCATGCAAATACGGTATTTCCATCTCCTATCTCCCAAAAGGGGCATAAGGCAAGATATTTGCTGGATCCTTAATAGCCTCGATACTATATTTATATTCTCAATGTTCGATTTTGGTTTGTAACCTCATCTTTGAAAAACTCTTTTTCCAAATTGTCATACTACCTTGCGCAATGACTTATTGGAATTGATTATTATAAAATACATAGAAGATGCACTCGCCTTTCACAATAACGAGAAGTTGGATTCTATCTTGGATCTTACAAGCCTCCATGTTCAAGTGCCTCATACCGAAGCTCAACCCCAAAAAAGCACAAAGTGGTCAAGGAAAAGTCAAAGCATTAGGACCTAAATACAAGGTTACTATTGATTCTCAGGTCAAATAACTAATTATATGCACTAGCGTAAGTTGGAGAACTTACCACTACGGCTATCTAGTGGATTCTCTAAATGGGTCTTCAGTGAACTTGTTCTCTAACAAGCACTCACTAACATGCAATCACATCTCACATGGTTTGCTCATGAAATGGAGCAATATCCAACCCTTGAATTTATGGATCACTAGTGCAAGTCTATTCAAATCTCAAATGCCTTGTCTCATAAGATTATATGACTTGGAAAATTTAAGATCACGACCGTGTAAAATTTTTTTCATGATCACCACCCAACGTGTGATCAAGTTCCGCAGTCTTGTGTGATCTAAGGGTTTCAATTAAAACTAGTGAAGTAATATAAATATAAGATGAAGATGACCATTTATAATGAATTTCATTCAAGTAAGATTATATCACAAGTCAAATAATTTACATGCTAATCTAATTGGCTGCGAGGCACTGTTCCAACATGCGGGATGGGTTTCAGGTCTACCAAACCCGCCCATATTTGCCCACCCGTTATCCCCAAATCTGATCATTTAACTAATTTTTTTTTGAAAAAATGAATAAACTATATAATTATTAACTCTTAGTCAGTCCAATTTCAATATAAATATTAAATTTATTTTGATAATTTTATTTCAACTAATTTTTAATTTTTCATTAATAATTTATAATTTTTATTCAACATCTAAATATTACAATAAAATCTTTTTAAGTGTGAAATTAATATCATGCAATTGAAAATATAAATTTTAACAATTAATGAAAATGTTAATTATTTTCAAACAATTTATACACGCGGTGTCATGATTTAAAATAAATAATGAAATTGTATTATACCTATTTCATATTTTCAATATAATAAAAGTCCATCGTAATTTCTTTTTCTAGAAAAATTAGAATATAAATAACATTTGGACTCATAAACATAAGAGAAAAATATAATTATAAATAAATTATTCTAAAGTAAATATATTACATTTATATTATCTTAACATGTTTTGTCAATATGCTCATTTTTAATTATATAGAAGCGGCTACATATATCGTTATATTATTTAATTTATAATTTTGAAAGAATAGTGATCATTAATAATAATTAATTGATATTTTCATAAATTCCTAATATTTTTTTATTTTTCAATATAATGGCATTGAGCTCATCATACACAAATTTAATGCAATGCTTATGTTTTCAATAAACAGTTAGAAAATATTTGTCAAAATAAAGTAATTAAAATTGACAAAAAAAAAAATTTGATTCTTAAATTATAAGTTAAATTGAAGGAGTATTAATAACGTACATGCTATATATGTTGTTTTTGTTTTTGTTTTTAAATTTATTTATTTATTTTTTAAATTGAGTGACGAACTTTCAAGAATACATTAATATATGAAACTAATATTGATTATTGTTAAAATTATGGTATCAAATGTACGAAACAAATATATGAGGGTGTTAATGGATCCGTCCAATATTTAATGGAAGGATTAAAGTTATAATGGTTTTGTGATATAAGAAATTAAAATTGATAAATTTCCAAAATTTAGTGCCAAATCTGCAAATAACTCTATATTTTATGATTAAAAATACAATTAAAAACAAATTATATTTCCCCGATTGAGTTTCTAACATCAATATAATAATAATTATTTTTTTCATTTTATTCGATCCTTATACTATATAACTATTTTTTGCAGTACAATGCAATAATAAATAATAGTATATTAAAATATTTTGAATAATTAATGACAAAAAATATATTTTTTCAGAATCATAGACAACACAAAATAATTTTGTAATTAAAAAAAAAACTTTCGAAACAATATTTATTTGAGTTTCCATTTAGTAGAAATTGGCAATTTTGGTTGTGATTGCTTGTGGAGTTGCGTCTTATGTTTGGTGTTTTAAATATTTGGGGGTTGTTTTGGTGTTTTTGAGATATGAGAATAAGATATAAAGTTGTGAATGGTTGTGAGATAAAGTGTAATAATTATGGTGATATGATTTGAAGTTGTGAAATTATTTTGAGATATATTTGAGAAATTTATTTGAGATAATGAAATTGTTGTATGAGATTTATTTTTTTTGGATTTGCATGGGATATTTATATTTGAAAAAATATTAATAATTATATATTATAAATTTATTATTATCAAAATTAATATTTATTAAGTTAAATATGAAATCTATTATAAATACATTGAATTTATCCATAATTAAAGAAAAATAAATCATTTTGCCCTTTTTCAAAAAATAAATAAATTTGGCTTCTATTTTAACAAAAATATAGTTCCACCTTAATTACAAAATACGCGGGCTTTAATTTGCTATACTAACTTTTTTGTTGTTCACCATCTAACATATTACCAAATTAATTAACAGTCAATTTCTATAAAACAAATTTTTTGTGTCAATTTGTTAAATTTATTAATTACTAATAAAAAATTCAAATATGAAATTTATTGAAATAATTAATACATTCAGTATGTTTTTCTATTTAATTACGAATAAATAATTTGATAATTTATTTTATTTTATTATAAATAAATTCTCTAAAAAGGAAAGCGATAACATATTAATAAATTTAATATTATTTTTTACTTAATTACTAAAAATTATAAATAAATAAATTTATTTTGGGCAAAATATTTTTTTTGTAATTAATTTGGTTGGATAAGGAGAAAAGACTTGAATAGTTGGACTCTTAAGCAACCCTATTTATTGCCCAAAAGATTTAATTTTGAATCCGACGACCAAACGCACTTTTGCCTAACAAATGTGTTTCAAAAACCGAAAAGGAGGGCAAATGCGGTCAAATGCAAACAAGAAACGAGCTTTCTCGCAGTCGCGTCTACTCCGCAGTATCATTGTATAGGAAGCGTGACTATTATTTTTCTGTAATATTTTCCTCTGTGAAAATCAGATAACTCCATTGCTTACCGACCAATGATTTTTCGCACCAAGCTTTCCCGCCAATTCGTCGGCAAGAGCAGAAACCACTACCGGCAAGAGCAAACCCTCGTCAATCAGCTTTTATTCCTGTTGAAACAGTGCAAATCAACCGGATTAGTGCAGCAAATCCACACGCAAATTCTCATTCATTCCGTTCAAATGCCCATGCCGAACTTCTTGCTCTCCAAAATTATTGACCTGAAAGATCTTAGCTATTCGACTCTTTTGTTCCCCCAAGTCCCCATTAACAGTTACGCATTCAATATAATGATCAGGGGTTTTGCCACAACATGGCAAAAGTTTGATCTTGCCTTGGAATTTTTTGTCAGGATGAAAACTTTAGGAGTAAAGCCGGACAATTTCACATACCCGTTTGTTTTTATATCCTGCGGGAATCTTTTATCCTTGAGAGTAGGAAGTTTAGTCCATTGTGAGGTTTTGAAGAGTGGCCTGCTTTTGGACTTTCATGTGGCTCATTCATTGATCACGATGTACTCGCGGTGTAGAGAGATGGGATTTGCGCGGAATGTGTTTGATGAAATGAGTGAGAGGGATTCGGTGTCATGGAATTCAATAATCTCAGGGTATTCGAGGTTGGGTTTTGCTGGAGAGGCTGTGGAAATATTTGGGAAAATGAGGGAAGTAGGATTTGAACCTGATGAGATGACCCTCGTGAGTGTGCTTGGGGCGTGTGGGGATTTGGGCGACTTGAATCTGGGGACATGGATCGAGAAGTATGTAATGGAGGAAGGGATGGAACTTAATTCCTATATTGGTTCTGCTTTGATTAATATGTATGGGAAGTGTGGGGAATTGGAGTCAGCAAGGAGGGTTTTTAATTGCATGGAAAAGAGAGCAGTAGTCACTTGGAATGCCATGATTACTGGGTCAGTATATTTTTGTTTACAGTCTTTCTTCTTTTGGATATCCCCTATTGTCTTGCTGTCCATTTTCTCATGACATAAGTCTTCATGTTGGCTTTTTTACTCTTTTTCCACTCACGGTGATTATAAATTTAACGTGCAACAGATATGCACAAAATGGACAGTCAGAAGAAGCTCTCTCATTATTTAACGCCATGAAGGAGGCTGGGCCAGAACCTAATGAAATTACATTGATCGCAGTTATCTCTGCATGTGCTTCGATTGGTGCTCTAGATTTGGGGAAATGGATTGATGAATATGCTTCAGAAAGAGGACTTCAGCATAACATTTATGTCTCTACAGCTTTGGTTGACATGTATTCGAAGTGTGGGGATTTGGAATATGCATCAAGAGTTTTTGAAAACATGCCTCAGAAAAATGAAGTTTCTTGGAACGCAATGATATCTGCACATGCTTTCCATGGGCGAGCAGAAGAGGCACTCACCCTATTTCAGCGCATGTTAGAGGAGAAAGCTGCACGTCCGGATGATATCACATTCATTGGGGTGCTTTCTGCATGTATTCATGCTGGTTTGGTGGATGAAGGCCGTCGATTATTTAATTTGATGAGCTCATCTTTTGGGCTGACTCCAAAAGTTGAGCACTACTCATGCATGGTTGATCTTCTATCACGTGCCGGACTGGTTTACGAAGCTTGGGACTTCATTCAAAAGATGCCACAGAAACCGGATGAGATTTTATTAGGGGCATTGCTTGGTGCCTGCCACAAGCTCAAAAACGTAGATATTGGTGAAAGGGTCATGCTGCTTCTCTTAGAGATGGAGCCTTTGAATTCTGGAAACTATGTTATTTCATCAAAAATATATGCTGATATGAGGAGGTGGGATGATTGTGCTCGGATGAGAGTCTTAATGAAACAGAATGGTGTTACTAAAACTCCAGGATGTAGCTGGGTTGAGATGGATGGCCATCTTCGTGAGTTTCATGCTGGTGACTTGTTAGTTGAATATGCTGAAGAAATTCATCGAGTTCTTGACATGCTGTATGAGGACATGAGAATGGAAGACAACATGGATGTAAATCTCCTGTATGAAGGTATAGATTTTAACTTCTTATATTGGATGAAACTTATCCATCAGGTTCTTTATTTGGTAAACCTTATTTCAGAATGTCAATTGCTTGAAATAATCTAGAAAACACAGCAGCTCGTGAGTCTCATCTTTGTACTCATTTTTTCTCCCCTCCTTTAATATGTCTTTTGCAGCTGTCCACCTACTTGCCAGATTATAGATCCCCCTTCACATCCTTACTTATTTTTCTTTAATATAGACTTCGAAATTGAAGATATATAAGGGTTCACGGATAGGAAACCTTGAAGTTTTCTAAAGCATTTACCTGACTTTTGCGATGCTTGAATGTTGGAATAGATGCTTAAAGCAGAAACCAATAGAACAACTGGCATTCGTTATCCCTCTGTTAAGGGCTATACCAGGTATTGTTTAATACTGCATTTTCTCATGAGTCTTAAGTTTGGACTATTTCCGTATGCTTCCTTTGTTACTCTAATGCTAATGCCATCAACTTAATGACTTTCTGGATGTCGCTCGATGGAAACCTATTGGAGTGAGTGCAATATTGCTGAGGACGATCAACAAAAAATTTGCAAATAGGGCAACCATCTTCCGATTTGCTTTTACCCAGACGATGCACTCATTAGAATCTGGTGGAGAAAAATTATCACCGGAACTCCTCTAAGGTCATCTTTTGACAAGGCCCTAATACTACTTGGTGGCCTTCGCATAGAACACGGTATTGAAGTTTATGTAACAGATAAGAACTCATCTATTTGAGACATAATTTAATGAAATGATTATCTTGGATAGATAGCGGCAGAAGCGTATATATATTCATTTCTTTTTGAACTTTTGGTTCCAGGAATTATAATTCACAGGAGAGAGTGATAATCAGAGAGCTGTAAAGTCATTGGACTAAGTGAAGAAAAATTGTTTCTGCAGTTCTGAAGAATATGCAAACAGTCCTTCATGGATGGCCTATTAGAAAGTGATGCAGCAGTGCAAATGACTCCAAGTCGAAAAACTGCATTAATTTGATCCAAGTACATTGTTTCCTTGATCTCAGCATCTAGTGCATCAATAACAGCACTTGCATCCCTGTAACATAATTGAGCCCATCCTGCTAGGTTCATATGATCTCCTTCGATAACAGCCTCCCGTCCAGTGGTCAATTCAAGTAGAACCACTCCAAAGCTATAGACATCACTCTTTGTATTCACTTTTGTTGTGTAGGCGTACTCTGCGGTTCCAGTTTTGCAAGTTAGCATAATTTATAATCATGAAATCTCTTCTAGATGTTTGAATATGTAAAGTACATACCAGGAGCAATGTAGCCAAAAGTTCCAGCTACAGCAGATGCTGTTTCCGTATCTCCATGCCTGGTAAGCAACTTTGCTAGTCCAAAATCTGCTATTTTTGCATTGAATTCTGAGTCCAAGAGTATATTTCTGGATTTAATGTCTCGGTGAATGAGAGGTGGAGAGCAGTCATGATGCATATAGCATAGTCCTTGTGCTGCTCCAATGGCAATATGCAGCCTCATTGGCCAATCCAACTTTCTGACTAAATTATTACCACCCCTCTTTTTACAGTGCAGCCACTGGTCAAGACTCCTGTTCTCAAAATATTGGTAGACAAGAAGCTTCAAGTCTTTGCCTGAGATACAGCACAAAAGCTTTACTATATTGTAATGACGAATATTCCCCAGTGCATGAACTTCTGCCAGAAATTCCTTCTCTAGCCTCTGGTCTGATTTTCTGGCATTCGATATACTTTTGACAGCAACATGATGGCCTGTTTGGTTGATTAAAACTTGGTAAACCTTTCCAGAGCCACCATTTCCAATCAAGTTTTCATCTTTCAAACTTGACAAGATCTCAGTTTTATTGAATTTCAACCTTTGAAACAATATCACCTTCCACTCTTCTTTGTCTTCCGGAGGAGGACCAGAGGGCCAAGTCTTTGAAACAATCCTCTCATGCTTCTTCTTAATCCAGCATTTTCTTGCCAAGTAGTAAAGCATAGCAAACCCTACAATCCCAGAACCAACTGTTGCCACTATAATTATGACAAAATGCTTCTTGGAATCATCATGCCTAGAATTGCATTTTAGAAATCCTTGGCTTTTATATTGAAAGCACAAGTCAGAAGGGCAACTTGGTAGACCCTGAGTCCTATTGTCAGAACAGAGATTGGAAACATCCAAGCAATTCTCATCAAACTCTCGACTCACAAACTCGTAAGGTATCTTTCCCGAGAATTTATTGGAGCAAAGCCTAAGTTTACTCATAGACTTCAAATGAAATACATTTTCTTTGATGTCTCCAGATAGCTGGTTAACAGACAAATCCAAGGCGCTCAACGCAGGTAATTCCCCTAAACTTCTGGGTATTGTGCCATATAAACGGTTGTGAGTAAGATTTAGCACTTGCAAGCTGAAAAAATCTAACTGTTCTGGCAATGGACCAGACAAGTTGTTATAACCTAGTGACATGTGGTACAGTTGACGCATATGGAACAGTCCCATGGGGATTGTACCACTGAGTGCATTCATGGATAGATCCAACTGTATAAGACTGCATAGATTCCTTATATTATCAGGGATTGTTCCATTCAATTGATTATCAGAGAGATCAAGAGACTCTAAACTGCTTGCTTCAATTGTTCTTGGTATCTCACCGTACAATCTGTTTCCATGGAGATATAAAAATAGAAGCCTTTTCATTAGAAAAAACTCACCTGGGATTGTTCCGGAAAGAAAGTTCAGTGACAAGTCCAAACTTTCTAGATTCGAGCAGTTGTATAGGCTAACAGGTATATCTCCCGATATGTTATTCTTGGACAGGTTGATTGAAAGGAGGCTTTTGAGCTGACATATCGCTGATGGGATTGTTCCACTTACGTTTTTTTCTGATAAATGTAGGCCGGTGACTGCACCAAAAGTGCATTCGACTTCTGGCCAGTTGCATGGGGAAGATGTTGGGTTCCATGACTCAAGTGACGATGGATTATTCCAATGTTGCTTCAAGCTCAATAGAACTGTCTGTTCAGAAGACAAATCTGCTGTTGAAATTACTTGAAGATAGAGAGGAACTAGTAGGATGAAGAGGAAAAGGGGTGCCATGGTCGCAAAAGCAATGACTTGAAACTCAAATTCTTCTGATATACCAAGTCAAGTTAATTCACATAGTTATGTGTCTGTGTGTGTTTTTTGGACATTTTGAGTCCACCCGGAACAGGATGAACTGGGAGTCAAGGTCAATGAAGGGATTCTATATAAAGTAAAATATAGGGTTATGTTCTCATACGTTTTTCAAAAAAAAATTTCAACCCTCAGAAAAATTTCCGAATGAATGCATGTTCTTAATTTTTTTTTTCCAATACACTCAAATTTTATTCTAAAAAAATCCCTCCCAATCCACCCTATACTCGGAAAACCACACCTACTCTCTCATTTTCTCACTTTACTTGTTACATTACTTATTTATTTATCACTCTATTACATCTGACATCACTCGTTCACACACACATGCCGATAAAGAATGATAAACTTATGTTTACAAATTTAATTAAACTAATTATTTAAAAAATGAAGTTTAATTAAATATTATTTATGTTATTACTAAATAATTCATTTATTGAATAAAATATTAAATAGTGTAATTAAAATTTTGACAGTGAAGTAAAATTGTCCAAAAAAAAAAAAGCTTTTTAAATTATAAATTAATGGATCCTGTCCAATATTTAATGGAATGATTATAGTTATGATGGTATTGTGATATATGAAATTAAAATTGATAAATTTCCAAAATTTAGTACTAAGTCTACAAATCACTCTATATTTTATGACTAAAAATACAATTAAAAACAAATTACATGTCACCGGTTGAGTTTCTAATATCAATATAATTATTATTTTTTTCATTTTATTCGATCCTTATTCTATATAACTATTTTTTGCAGTACAATGCAATAATAAGTAATAGTACATTAAAATATTTTGAATAATTAATTACAAAAAAATATATTTTTTCAGAAGCATAGACAACACAAAATACTTTTGTAATTAAAAAAAGAACTTTGGAAACAATATTTATTTGAGTTTCCATTTAGTAGAAATTGGCAATTTTCATTTTTAATAGTTTCGGCGAAGCATTGCGGTCAAATGCAAACAAGAAACGCGCTTTCTCGTAGTCGCGTCTACTCGGCAGTGTCGTTATTCAGGAAGTGTGACTACTTTTTTTTTCAGCAGTATTTTCCTGTGCGAAAATCAGATATCTCCATTTCTTACCGACCAATGATTTTTCGCACCAAGCTTTCCCGCCAATTCGTCGGCAAGAGCAGAAACCACTACCGGCAAGAGCAAACCCTCATCAATCAGCTTTATTCCTGTTGAAACAGTGCAAATCAACCGGATTAGTGCAGCAAATCCACACGCAAATGCTCATTCATTCCGTTCAAATGCCCATGCCGAACTTCTTGCTTTCGAAAATTATTGATCTGAAAGATCTTAGCTATTCCACTCTTTTGTTCCCCCAAGTCCCCATTAACAGTTACGCGTTCAATATAATGATCAGGGGTTTTGCCACAACATGGCAAAAGTTTGATCTTGCCTTGGAATTTTTTGTCAGGATGAAAACTTCAGGAGTAAAGCCGGACAATTTCACATACCCGTTTGTTTTTATATCCTGCGGGAATGTTTTAACCTTGAGATTAGGAAGTTTAGTCCATTGTGAGGTTTTGAAGAGTGGCCTGCTTTTGGACTTTCATGTGGCTCATTCTTTGATCACGATGTACTAGCTGTGTAGAGAGATGGGATTTGCGCGGAATGTGTTTGATGAAATGAGTGGGAGGGATTCGGTGTCATGGAATTCAATAATCTCAGGGTATTCGAGGTTGGGTTTTGCTGGAGAGGCTGTGGAAATGTTTGGGAAAATGAGGGAAGTAGAATTTGAACCTGATGAGATGACCCTCGTGAGTGTGCTTGGCGCGTGTGGGGATTTGGGGGACTTGAATCTGGGGAGGTGGATCGAGAAGTATGTAATGGAGAAAGGGATGGAACTTAATTCCTATATCGGTTCTGCTTTGATTAATATGTATGGGAAGTGTGGGGAATTGGAGTCAGCAAGGAGGGTTTTTAATTGCATGGAAAAGAGAGCAGTAGTCACTTGGAATGCCATGATTACAGGGTCAGTATATTTTTGTTTGCAGTCTTTCTTCTTTGGAATGTCCTCTATTGTCTTGCTGTCCATTTTCTCATGATACAAGTCTTCATGTTGGGTTTTTTACTCCTTTTCCACTTATGGTGATTATAAATTTAATGTGCAACAGATATGCACAAAACGACAGTCAGATGAAACTCTCTCATTATTTAATGCCATGAAGGAGACTGGGCCAGAACCTAATGAAATTACGTTGATCGCAGTTCTGTCTGCATGTGCTTCAACTGGTGCTCTGGATTTGGGGAAATGGATTGATGAATATGCTTCAAAAAGAGGACTTCAGCATAACATTTATGTCGCTACAGCTTTGGTTGACACGTATTCAAAGTGTGGGAATTTGGAATATGCATCAAAAGTTTTTGAAAACATGCCTCAGAAAAATGAAGTTTCTTGGAACACAATGATCTCTGCACATGGTTTCCATGGGCGAGCGGAAGAGGCACTCACCCTATTTCAGCGCATGTTGGAGGGGAAAGCTGCACATCCGGATAATATCACATTCATTGGGGTGCTTTCTGCATGTGTTCATGCTGGTTCGGTGGATGAAGGCCGTCGATTATTTAATTTAATGAGCTCATCTTTCGGGGTGACTCCAAAAGTTGAGCACTACTCATGCATGGTTGATCTTCTATCTTGTGCATGGCTGGTTTATGAAGCTTGGGACTTCATTCAAAAGATGCCACAGAAACCAGATGAGATTTTATTAGGGGCACTGCTTGGTGCCTGCCACAAGCTCAAAAATGTAGATATTGGTGAAAGGGTCATGCAGCTTCTCCTAGAAATGGAGCCTTTGAATTCTGGAAACTATGTTATCTCATCAAAAATATATGCCAATATGAGGAGGTGGGATGATTGTGCTAGGATGAGAGTCTTAATGAAACAGAAGGGTGTCACTAAAACTCCAGGATGTAGCTGGGTTGAGATGGATGGCCATTTTCGTGAGTTTCATGCTGGCGACTTGTTAGTTGAAAATGCAGAAGAAATTCATCGAGTTCTTGACATGCTGTACGAGGACATGAGAATGGAAGACAACATTGATGTAGATCTCCTGTATGAAGGTATGGATTTTAATTTCTCATATTGGATGAAACTTATTTACAGGATCTTTATTTGGTAAACCTTATTTCAGAATGTCAATTGCTTGAAGGACAGCAACTCATGAGTCTCATCTTTGTGCTTATTTTTTTTTCTCCTTTTATATGTCTTTTGCAGCTGTCCGCCTACTTTTGCCAGATTATAGACCTCACTTCACATCCTCAAGTATTTTTCTTTAATTTAGACTTCCAAATTGAAGATATATAAGGGTCCACAGAGAGGAAACCTTGAAGTTTTCTAAAGCATTTACCTGACTGTTGCGATGCTTGAATGACGGCATAGATGCTTCAAGAAGCGATTAATAGAACAGCTGGCATTAGTGTCAGGTATGGTTTCATACTGCATTTTCTCATGAGTCTTAAGTTTGGATAATTTCCTTATGCTTCCTTTGTTACTCTAACACTAATGCCATCAGCATATTAGTGACTTTCTGGATGTTGCTCGATGGAAACCTGTTGGAGCAAGTGCAATATTGCTGAGGACAATCACAAAAAAAATTTCAAATAGGGCACCATTTTCCAGTTTGCTTTTAACCAGAAGTTCCACTCACTAGAATCTGGTGGAGAAAATTATCACCAGAACTCTTCTGAGGTCATCTTTTGACAAGGCTCTAATACTACTAGGTGCCTTTGCATAAAACACTGTATTGAAGTCTAGGTAACAGATAAGAAGTCATCTATATGAGACATAATTTAATGACAGATGAAATCTTGGATAGATAATGGCACAAGTATGTATATATATATATATATATATATACATATTTATTTCATTTCTTTTTGAAATTTTTGCTGACTGGAATTATGATTCACAGCAGAGAATGATAATCAGAGAGCTGTAAAGTCATTGGACTAGATGAAGAAAACTTGTTACTGCAGTTCTGAAGAATATGCAAACAGTCCTTCATGGATGGCCTATTAGAAAGTAATGCAGCAGTGCAAATGACTCCAAGTCGGAAAACTGCAATAATGTGATCCATGTAAATTGTTTCCTTGATCTCAGCATCTAGAGCGTCAATAACAGCACTTGCATTCCTGTAACGTAATTGAGCCCATCCGGCTAGGTTCATATGATCTCCTTCGATAACAGCTTCCCTTCCAGTAGTCAATTCAAGTAGAACCACTCCAAAGCTATAAACATCGCTCTTTGTGTTCACTTTTGTTGTGTAGGCATACTCTGTAGTTCAACGTTTGCAAGTTTTAGCATAATGAATACGTGGAAATGAAATCATGAAATCGTGTCTACATGTTTGAATATGTAAAGTACATACCGGGGGCAATGTAGCCAAAAGTTCCAGCTACACCAGATGCTGTTTCAGTATCTCCATGCCTGGTAAGCAACTTTGCTAGTCCAAAATCTGCTATTTTTGCATTGAACTCTTTATCCAGGAGGATATTTCTGGATTTAATGTCTCGGTGTATGATAGGTGGAGAGCAGTCATGATGCATATAGCAAAGTCCTTGTGCTGCTCCAATGGCAATATGCAACCTCGTTGGCCAATCCAACTTTCTGACTAAATTATTACCATCCCTCTTGTTACTGTGCAGCCACCGGTCAAGACTATTGTTCTCAAAATATTGGTACACAAGAAGCTTCAAATCCTTGCCTGAGATACAGCACAAAAGCTTTACTATATTGTAATGACGAATATTCCCCAGTGCACGAACTTCTGCCAGAAATTCCTTCTCAAGCCTGTGGTCTGATTTTCTGGCATTCGATATACTTTTGACAGCAACATGACAGCCTGTTTGGTTGATCAAAACTCGGTACACCTTTCCTGACCCTCCATCTCCAATCACGTTTTCATCTTTCAAACTCGACAAGATCTCAGTTTTATTGAATTTCAACCTTTGAAACGAAATCATCCTCCACTCTTCTTTGTCTTCCGGAGGAGGACCAGAGGGCCAAATTTTCTTGAATATTGCAGCAATCCTCTCATGCGTCTTCTTAATCCAGCATTTTCTTGCCAAGTAGTAAAGTATAGCGAACCCTACAATCCCAGAGCCAACTGTTTCAGCTATAATTATGATAAAATGCTTATTGGAATCATCATGCCCAAAATTGCATTCTAGAAACTCTTGAATTCTAGAATGAAAGCACAAGTTAGAAGGGCAACTCGGCAGACCATGAGTCCTGTTGTCAGAACAGAGATTGGAAACGTCCAAGCAGTTCTCATTAAAGTCTGACTCACAAACTCATAAGGTATTTTTCCTGAGAATCTATTGGAGCAAAGCCAAAGTTTACTTATAGACTTAAAATTAAAAACATTTTCTTTGATGTCTCCAGATAGCTGGTTGTCAGACAAATCCAAGGCACTCAACGCAGGTAATTCCCCTAAACTTCTCGGTATTGTGCCATTTAAATGGTTGTGAGTAAGATTTAGCTCTTCTAAACTGAACAAATCCAACTGTTCTGGCAGTGGACCAGACAAGTTGTTATAACCTAGTGACATATGGTACAGTTGATGCATATTGAACAGCCCCACGGGGATTGTACCACTGAGTGCATTCATGGATAAATCCAACCGTATAAGATTGTATAGATACCTCATATCATCAGGGATTGTTCCATTCAACTGATTATCAGAGAGATCAAGAGACTCTAAACTTCTTGCTTCAATTTTTGTTGGTATCCCACCGTACAATCTGTTCCCATGCAGATATAAAAATCGAAGCCTTTTCATTAGAAAAAACTGACCTGGGATTGTGCCGGAAAGAAAGTTCAATGACAAGTTCAAACTTTCTAGATTCGAGCAGTTGCATAGACTAACAGGTATATCTCCTGATATGTTATTCTTGGACAGGTCGATTGAAAGGAGGCTTTTGAGCTGACATATCGCTGATGGGATTGTTCCACTTATGTTGTACTCTGATAAACGAAAGCCGGTGACTGCACCAAAAGTGCATTCGACTTCTGGCCACTCGCATGGAGACGATGTTGGGTTCCATGACTCAAGTAATGATGGATTATTCCAATGTTGCTTCAAGCTCAATAGAACTGTCTGTTCAGAAGACAAATCTGCTGTTGAAATTACTTTAAGATAGAGAGGAACTAGTAGGATGAAGAGGAAAAGGTGTGCCATGGTTGCAAAAGCAATGACTTGAAACTCAAATCCTTTTGATATATACCAAGTCAAGTCAATTCACATAGTTATGTCTTTGTGTGTTTTTGGCTTTTTCTTTCCTTAGACATTTTAGCTCCTCCCTGAACATGATGAACTGGGAGTCAAGGTCAATGAAGGGATTCTATGTAAAGTAAAGTATAGGTTATTAAATTCCACCCACACAAAAGAGGTATTTATTTAGGTGTATTATCTCTTCATAAATGATAAAGAAATGTCATTCCACACCTAAAGGTCAACGAAGGGCTGCAATGTAGAGCAAAATATGGATGATTTAGTTCCACATGTATAGTAATCCCTTATAAATGACAAGAAAATCTGGAAATGTCACTCCACACTAGTTATAATTTGCAAAAAGCAGAACTTGTTTTGTTCCATTTATACCCATTACCATAATATTATCTTGTCTGTTCAGATGTATGAAACAGATTCATGAACCTAAGAATTTTGATCTAAAAATAGTGAACTTATGTCTCTGCAAGATAAAATTTTCAACTCAAGGAGGAATACGCACATGGGAATATCAGCCTAAAATTCAATAGTCAGTAGTGCCGTTGTTGAATATGTGGAAGTCTTGAATGTGTGCATCTTGCTTTGGCTTTGATTTTCAAAGCAATGAAGGTAAAAGTTGAATTTGAATTCTTTTTCCTAGTGTGTTTCACATTGTGGGTTCCACCTGTGGACTTGCAAAAAACATGGCATCCAAGGTTAATTGAAGGCCATTACAAACTATCCATTCAAAGCAAAAAGAATGTCATTCCACACATTTTTCAGGAATATAGTCCTCAATTCAGATACCTGGACCAGTTCCATGGACATCACTATTTTGCCTGAAAACAAAACATTTGAAGTGTCTCCAACTTACTACGTTGCATTCAAATCAAAACTCAAACTATCAGGAAACAGATAAAGATCCCAAAAAAAAAAGGAAAAAATGAAGAAGCAAAGTCCAAAGTATTCTACATGCAGCAGAGCTATAGATTCTTAATGCATGAGACTCCTAGACCACAGCACAATACCTTCTTCACATTCATTGCTAAAAAAGAGAACAAATTACCAAACAACTGCAATAGCAGAAAAGACTATCTTTTTCTTCTTATTTGATGAAACCACAACAGCTTCTCCTAATCCTTAACCTGAAATGGCTTGTAGGTACTCAGAGCCTTACTAAGTCCTGCAATAGAGCCACAGGCAGCGGCCACTGCAACGAGAAAACAGACGGTGTTTATGAGCCGAAGGCCGAGCCATGCTCCCGTCCACCTCTTGATTTTGTTCCTAGCAATATACATTTCTATTGGAAAATATACTGTCAAAGGGAAGTACCCTATAGCCCCAAGAAACGCAAGTACGTCGTTGAAGAAGGGCAATGCCAAAGCAACAACCGTGGCAAGAACAACAAGCAGACTTCTCCATATCAGTCTGAAAAAGTTAACACCAAACTTGTGACTTTGGATGCCTATGATGTACTCTCTGGTTATAAAGTTCGACTTAGGCCACTTCGTCTTGGCCCAAGTTTCAACCAAGCTAAATATGGGCTGTGCAAATACCTATGAAGTGAAAAAAATTGAAAAACATGTGAGAAAAACTTTCTTGAAATGGAACAATGGATTATGAGATGAGATCTTGCTGATGGAAAAGATTTTCTCCACCTGATATGCTCCAACTAGGTGCAGCACAATGCAGGCGTTGGCTAGATCCACCAACCAGAACAGCTCAGAGAATCCAAAGCCGGTTAGTAAATTTCCAGGGGCGTCATTCCCGAAGGCAGCATAGCCAAGGCAGCCACACAGCATGTAGAAAACGGTTGTAGTCGAAACTGCAATAACGTTGGCCTTTTTCATGACTTTGTTTTCCGGAGGTGTTGCTTTCAGTGTATCCTTAAGATGAAGCAGAGAATGCAAGATGAGTAAAAGAGTATTTTTGGAACTAAATAGGTTGGCTTTATCTTTCATATTAAGCAAGCTTAAGAAAAATATAGTTATGTTCATTTGCATGAATGTGTTTCCTTCACCTGAATTTCAACCAAAATTTGAGAATAAGTGTAAGCAAAAGCAATATCACCAAATGCTCTAAACATTCTCCAGGTCTTCTCTGCTGCTGATAAACCTATGCCAACTTCTGCACCCATAAGGCTGGTTCTTTGTCCTTGCCCTGCTCAGACCATAAACCATCATCAGTTACGAATGGGCCGAGATCAATTAGTATGATCTTAGCGGATCCACATAAAGGATAAGGAAAAACGTACTCAGATTCATAAAATGTCTATTTAAGAGTGTTTTGAACAAGAGCAGCAAAATGAATGGGCCGATCCTTTGAATTGCTTAAAGAAAACTCATAAATTGGATAGAGCAAGAAACCAATTATGAAGAACAGATCACCTGAAACAACTTTTGCAAAGGCAAGTCCGAATCCTATAGACGAATACGCAAAAGACATAATAGCTGCAACAATAGAGAGGATAGATAGCTCATGGAAGTTGGGAATTTGAGAGAAAAATATTTCAAGAATTCCCATTCCGATCATGTAAGGATTGTGGGAGGCACCGCATGGAGCTTCATGGCCTCTTTTGTGAAAGCAATTTGATTTCTGGATCGCGCTGAAATATACACAAAACCATCAACCTCTTACAATTGGCAATATCAACACAATCTCATGGTATTCTACATAAGCTTTTTAGCATACTTACGCCATGCTTATCGATGCTGTGATGGTATATCCAATTAACGTACCACATAGGTTGACATATTGGACCACAGCACAAGCCATATACATCGTTCGACCTGATTAATTCAGACAACATGTGACTTCACAAGAGCTGCAACAAAGGACAAAACTAGTAGTCCTATGAGATGAGCATGGCTGGTTATGTATTTACCTAGGTTGTTTTTGACGACTTCCTTGTATGTATAGTTCCGTTTGCCAGTACCAGGGGATCGATAACAATCTGCCAGAAGCCCGGAAGTATATGATGTGATGCCAGAGAACATTAGAAGAGCTGCCACACCGATAATCCATCCGAGCTGTGCCATTCCCCAGGCTAGAGATAGAACTCCAGATCCTATGATTGCTGTAATTATATGTGCACTTGCAGTCCAAAGGTTCCCTAAGTAAGACAACATAAGAAGAATTCTCTTTCAAGAACATGTGGTGATACAACAAGTATTATGGAAAAACCCCATTCATCTCTTTTTTGCTTATGGTAAAATACTAACTAATGTTAGAGATAAGCATATCTTAAGCTTCTATATATGCATAACGGTATCCAAACACTTGATGGTGTTGTTTTCTTTGGTCAAGAAGATCATATATATGAACTAGAACTAGTTCCCATCTTCACTTTCTTGTCAAATAGACATTTGAGAACAAAAGCTGCATGAATATTCCAATAATGGGGGAAATAAAGCTAACTACTCTTCTTGGGTGACAATTAAGTTTTAAACACAAGTTCTCAAGTCCAAAAGTAATTGAAACTTTCAAGAAAGAATAACAATAATAAGAACTCAAATGGAGAAGAGCAAAATGAGAAATGGGAGTAAAAAAGAACTCAAATGATTCTCAATTTTCTTAGTATTACTGTTTTAAAATACCTGTCCTCTTGGGCTTCCCATCATCATCTACTTCTCCATTTTCAAGATTCTGAGTTGCCAAGCCAGACTCAGTACCCTCTACTTCAAATTCTTTCATTATTTAGTTAAAATCCTCCTTAACCCTTTTCTCTCTGCACCAAAATTCAGTACTTGGCCTGCTTCTGCAACAGAAATGAGAACAAGAAAGCCTCCATGCAGATTAGATATCCCATTGTTTTGGCCATAAAAGCCAGATTTTATAGCCCTTGCATGGACAAATATATTAATATAGTACTATCTATGTCTTAATCACCAAAAAGAAAAGAAGTTCGGGTGTTGGGGGGGTGGGGTGGAGATGAGATAGTGTGGTGATTTCATACCAGCAAATCTGTCAATGATGAATAAAGTGAAGAGGTGAAAAAGGTGGTACTTTTTTGAAATATTTAGCACAGAAACTTAGGTGGTAAATGGAAATATCTACATGAAAATGCACCCCAGAAGTTGACCCTTTTTTCCTGTATTTGCAAGATAGATGTTAATTTATGACAGCAGGGGAAAAATTTCAGACAATGTGCCAAAGTGATTAAATGTGCTTCAACTACCTCTTTTATAACTACATAGAAAAGATTGACATGTCTTTCTTAGTTCTCCTGCATTCATTCCATCATTATGGAATTCATAGTTTTTCTTGACATTTGAACTGTAATAACACATATGGGGTGGAGCCCCTTTTTTTTTTTTTCGTTTTTTTGTGGGGTTGGGGGTGGAGGGGTGGGGGTTGGTTTGGGACATTACATTTTTTTTAATTTATTTATTTTTACTTTATTATTATTTTATTTATACCATTAATAAAGCGTGAGGGTCTTAGTGGTGTATTTTGGAGTGTTGAGACTAAAATGCCCTTAATTATTGTTTTAACTCCTTATAACTACACAAATAACTATCAATTATTTTATTCCACTACCATCCCACTACTATCCACTAACACTATTTCACACTCACTTTCTGCACAAAAGATATCTGGCGATTGTATATGCATATCATTCATTTCTGCAGAATTTAATTCATAGTTACTACCATTGCTTTGAGGTACACTAATTTTTATGTTATGTCTCTCTCATTCTTTTTCAGTCTTTCTCATAACATAAGTTTATGTGTGGGTTTCAATAATATTGAATGTTTCTGGTGGTTACTAATGAAAAAGATTTGTAGTGTTTGAAATTGTACAATACTCATGTGAAGTTTTCCATTCAAACTGGTGGCGCTTTATTTTGTGAATATATATGCTGCATATTATTAAGGTCTTCACATCCTCCACAATCATCAAAATAAGACATAAACATTATTTATTATTTAAATAAACAGTATTAATTGGTTACCATTCCTCTTTTAACACATATGTTTATACTTTGTGTGGACAAATTTTATAAGAATTTTATTTTGTGAATCCAATTTTTCTTTACATTAAATTTTGTACTTGATATATATATGTATGTATATTAATTGTGCTTCACTTTTAAAATGCACATGCATCGAGTATGTACCATTAGCTAGTTATTATTATTATTGAGTGATGGGATTTGAGCCTCAAACTGTTGAGTTTACCTGGTTGTAGAATTATTAAAATTTTAAAAATAAATTACTAAGTTGAACTGTACCATAATAGTATGAATTTTCCAAAGGCTTGGGTAGTGTTAGGATATGTTTTTTCTTTGATTTTATTATGTGTTTATTATGTATTTTGGGAAAATGAATGTTGAAAGAATTGTGGAAGATTGTGAAATAAAGGTTGGGGAATGTGATTGATATTTAGTTATATTTTCTGAAATAGTTAAAAAATGAGTTTTGAAAATTCTGATATATTTGGTTATGTTTTGAATGAGACATTTTATACTGTAGATGTCAAATCAATAGTTTTATGTTGGTGTTTGAGGTGAAATTTGAGTTTAATAATTTTTTTAAATATAATAATAATAATAATAATAATATATTGTGTACATATGTATATGTATATAGTGGAATAGAAAAATGAAGAGGGCGTTTGTGATATTAACCAAACAAGACAAGAAATTTTAGAGTGTGAAATAATAAAATAAAATAAAAAACAATTGCCATATTTGAGAATATTTTCCCAGAACCATGGCGTTCCGGGGAAATATTCCCAAACAAAGCCTTGGCAATATGTCCACCACTTTAAAATGAAAATTCAATTTCATCAAATGAGGAATCTAATTTCAGAAACAAACAAATAAATACAATAAAAAGGAACCGAGAGAATTTCTCACATAAAATTTAAATTTTTTACAATAATAACGAAACTAATTTTCATGAGGCACACGACTTTATTCTTTTTTTTTTTTTTTCCTTCAATTTTATATGGAAATGGGCCATGGGATTTCAAATTGGATGATCAAAATTTGCTAGCATAAAAGTGTTTGTACCAAATCAAGAATGCAATGATTTCAATTCTCCTAATTGGAGAATATGGTGAGATTGGATCACTTCAGTTCTTCTTGAGTTGATAGTGTTGTCCCATATTATATTGTCGTGATCCTATCTAAAGGTTTCTTTCTATGGATTATATTATATCACAATATATTATTAAATTATACATATGATATTAGTACTGTATTTTATGGTACTAATATATATTCATTCGACGATTCACAATAAAATTAGGTAGATATAATAGTGGCAAATGAGTGTGTTGGGTTGCATTTGGTTTGGGTTTACATGGGTTAAGATAAATAGGTTAAAAGTGGGTTGGATTAGGTTTGAAATGATTTCAATAGAAAACAAAAAAATTGATTTAATTTACTTATTTCAAAAAATTAATTTCAAAGACTATAATAATACTATTATGCCTTCTATACTCTATTTAATATATAATTTTATAATATAATGAGATAATTTATTAAATTAATTAAGTTTTTTGAATGGACTCATTTTGAACCCAAATTTGATACAATCCATATAAAACCCAGCCCACTCAAACCTACTTTTGATAAATTGGGCCCAACACAATCCAAAATCATATGGGTTGAATTGAGCTATTGAATTCTAACTCAAATTGACACCCATAGATAGATATCTGAGTGAATGATATAAATTTTTTATTATATTCTCATTTAATAATATTCTATATATTGTAAATATTAAATAATCAGAATAGCAAATTGATGATAAGCACACTCCCATGAAAAGTTAGTCTGCCAATAAAGCTTTCTAGTGGGAGAATTTTCAACGTTGTACAATTATGCAACCATCAGGGCATCACTAAGACAAGCATTCTTTGAAGAGGCACTCCAATTATTAAACTCAATTTCATAGACATTATATTTGAAAGAAAAAAAGATGGGCACATATTCCTGTTTGAAAATTTTAAGAAGCAATTATCAAGCATTGGAATAAAGCAAAGTAAATCCTAAAAAAAAGGCATTATAAGTGATATTAATTTCAGTAATTGAAGAGAGCAAAAGGGATACTAACCTGGGACTTTTAAATCTTTGCTGGACCACTTGAAATCAGGGTAAAGCTAACATATGAAGAATCAAGAGAGCAAATGAAGAAAATAGCTTAGATCATGAATGGAACAACATGTCCTAACATTTGCTTGTAATAGAAGTGGAATTGTTTGTTAAACCACTGATTTATAACAGAGTTTATGTTGATATGGATCTTCTTTCCTTTACAATCGCATCTTTTCAATTAGTCAACCTAGCGGTTTTTGCTAATAATAGCCAAAAAAATTGAAGTAAACTTTTTAATATGTAATATGCCCTCATTCTAGATTATTATATTCTTGTTAGATTTGTTGCACTCTTGCCGACTCCTAGTAATGGAAAGGAGAGTGGGCAAGTGAGTGTATCCACAGCTAGCCGATTTATCGCACAGTTATAGATCGTTCCGTTGTTGTCTGAGTTTTTGTTGTCGGATCATTCCAATGAATCCAGTCCAACAACAATAATGGAAGCTGGAGAAATCCAAGGATTCATGACTTAAAATTATTTATCTATTTTTACTCCTTCTCAATAATTTCGTAACATATTTATCAAATATTTTCTAAATTTAAAATAAGATGCTTCGTAGTAATCACCATGTAATATTCATTCTCTTCATTTTATCTTTTATTGCCTTTTATGATGTCGCACCACCATGCATTGTTCATTCTCTTCAATTTTATCTTTGATTGCATAACTCGCAAGGAGAGCTAGTATTTCTTACCTAAGAGTTGTTCCATATTCTCGTCAGGAATGTTTGATGCTTCTTGGTCACCAAATAAATTGTGGAATGAACACATTAAAAATTAGGGATGCAAACGAATCGAGTTTTGATCATTTTTTCAGGGGCAAACTCGAGCTCGAATCAAATGAATCAAGTTCGAGCTCAAGAAATTGAGGCTCTAGCACTTGTTTAGGCTCGACTCGGCTCAATTTGATTTATTAGGCTTGAACTCATAATCAAGCTATAGGCTCGAGTACGGCTCGGACTCGAGCTCAAAAAGTTAAATTATTTTATAAAAAAAATTAAAATTAATATATTTATATATATATAAATATTTTTTTAAATAGCCAGACTCGAGCTCGAAAAGTTAAATTATTTTATAAAAAAAATTAAAATTAATATATTTATATATATATTTTTTTTTTAAATAAAAAGAATATAGGCTTACGAACTTGCAAACAATAATTATTCGAACTCGAGCTCAAATACTTTTCGAGCCAACTCGTCAAGCTCGCGAGCTGGCTCTATTCATTTGCAACCCTATTAAAAACCCACCCTAATAATCATATCATTGTGTTCGGATTGTAAAGACTCTCAGCCATTCACCATGCTCATCACCATCAACATTTATTCTATTAATAAAGCACTTTTTTTTTGTGTGTGTGTTTTTAAGTGACGTGCTAAAAATACCCTCACGTCCTCTTTTCTTTTTCTTTTTTTAAATTCCAAATAATTACAACTTATATAATAACTACCATCTATAATCCATCATTTTATAACCTACAACTATAATATGATCATATTTTTATCATTATCATGTATGTAAAAATTCATATAAATATAATAAAATTATTACAATATTAATATCAAATATAAAATAAGTACTTTTATAGTAGAAAAATTTTAGGAACTGCATTGAACATGCTAAAATTACTAATCTATTTTTAATTACCAAGATACCCTTACAATTGTTCATTTAATCTAGCCATCATCCACTTAAAGACAACACCTTTTAATCTTTTAAAACAAGTACTAGAAGAGTTAAAACTTGCTGCATTCCAATATCTAGCTACAACCCAGATAGTTTTTTCTCATAACATATGCTCATAAACAACATTATAAATTCAATTTAATCAAAAGACACTCATCAAAATTAGTCATCAGATATGAATTTATATCATTTTATAATTAATATAGCATATCATCCAATATAGTTTATTGTTAAAATTACACTACTGTTACTTATATAAAAATTAATTTCTTTGTTATTTATCATGCATTATATCAATATGATGGAAACCTAAGTTTATACATGCAAAAATCGCGTGCCACAACGGCTAGTATTACAAAATCCGCATAATATAAGGCACCACAACCATCTAACTTATAAAGGGAGTCTGCAGTTCCTACACAGAGCTGAAAGATGCCAGTTAAGATCATATCATAGAATGCTGAAGATAAGAAAAAAGGGGAGGACCAAAAAAAGAAAGAAAAAGAAAAAACAAACTAGATCAAAACCAGAGGCTGAGATGAAGCTTCCAATTTATTACAAATTTTGATTTCTTTTATCATCAATCTCCAACCTCTCATGGTCCCTGTGCTCCTCAAGTCCAATGCCATGAGCAGCTTCTCCTACAGAATGATCCATACAGACAGATAAGATTGTGTGCTTATTACCATAACATGTAATATTTCCAGTTCCTGTGAATTTACAGTGCTTGACTTAAGTGACAACAAGCTAGAAATATCCAGAAATAAAACATTTGTAGCCTGGCTTATCATGCAATATAAGTTACAACCAAAAGATTTGATGATTTTTAGATGAACTGAACATATAGAACCATTAAAAGTCTCGGCCCAAAATCTACTATGCTTTATGATATTATACTAAGAAAAGAAACAAACAGCGCATCAGCGATCCTGTTGGCAAGATGATTGCAGACGTTCACACAGAACAACACAGTAACTTGATAAGAAAATAGCTAGTTC
Organism: Jacaranda mimosifolia; assembly: GCA_018894105.1. Lineage (NCBI taxonomy): Eukaryota > Viridiplantae > Streptophyta > Magnoliopsida > Lamiales > Bignoniaceae > Jacaranda > Jacaranda mimosifolia. The sequence goes on from CM032127.1 coordinate 2,018,642, forward strand.
ACCAAAAATAAAGGAAAAATGAAATTTGAACATGCAACTTTTACACTTCAACATGCTATTTTGCCTGACAAATTCAGTAGCTCCAATGATGAAATCTAATATAATAATCCAATGCCAGAATTTACTAATCTAGAGCTCCATGTTATAGATGCCAAGAGATGATTAGTACTCACTCACCAGATATTTCCTTTTGAACTTATTTATACTCAAATGATGGTGGAGTTGGGGCATCAAAGCTCTCTAAAACCTTTGTCTTGCTTCCATCACCAGCATTTTTCTCCTCCTTCCCACCACCAAAAAATCCTCCAAACCACGAAGATGATGATGACGATGATCCAGCTTCCATGCTCTCAACGTTTACTGGAGCTTGACCAGGAATTTGGCCCATCGGATATCCCGGCACACCAGCCATGTTTGGTGGTAGCTCCTCCATAGGTGGTAATGGCTGTGGTACACTCAGGAATTTATTTAACATAATCCCAGCTCCTTCAATCAAAGCAAGCAATACACCACCAAATACTGCTGATCGTGAAGCAGCGCCCAATCCCTGACGCATTTGCAGAAAGCCTCCAGTTGCTGCACCAGCTATGATGGAGTTCCAAGGATCCTCCTTCTGGCGAACATAGACCATTGTGCAGTCAAAGGTAGAAAAGAGCCCACCCCAGACAGCAAAACTCCCACCAACACGAGGCGCATTCATGCGAACAGCTTGAGAACCTCCAATCAGACGCTCGCCTTTAGGGGAGTTATAGATACCCTTCAAAAAATGGAAAGCTGCACCACCAACAGCACCCATGCCAAAAGCTCCACCAACATCGTCAAGAATACGGTCTGGGCAAGGTTCTCGAGATGTTTCTGGGGTCCCCATGGATCAGAACCAACAATGGGAAATGCTTGAGAGTTAACAGTTGTTGAGAGGGGCCACCGGGTAGACAAATCAATTCTTCTCTGCGCTTGATAAGCAGTCTTTGAAATTAAGATCGCCTCCGCTAGTGAACCAGATAATAGATTCTTGAATGCCAAAAACAAACAGAACACCCACATGAAATGAGCACGGAGATTAGCAACTACTTATTATTTGAACAAAAGTATGGCAATAATTAAGATTAAAAAACAAAAAAGAAAAATTTCCATATATGATCTCGAATTTCACATCACTTCAAAAAAAAAAAAAAAAAGAATCCATGCCTTCCAGCTCGCATCCCTATCCATCAAAGATCATTACCCCACAAAAATAAAAAATAAATATTGTCCCTACAAATCAATACAGAAACAATTTACTGAACCATGGCAATTCAGGTCCTATCTAGATTCTTTAAAGTTTTTCGACAATATAACCCCTGTAGAATAAATGGGCCAAGAGCCGCATGCTTAAAAACTGGCGAGAAATAAACTAGCTAACAATTGTTCAGAGAAACGAAATCTTATCTATTTCACACGAAAAACAACACCCGGAGCTATTAATTTGGTTCCCAAGAAAATAAAAAACAAAATCTCTTATGAATTCAAAGAGTTACAGAAAGATAGAAGTATATTACTCGTAGATTACACTGCGATAACTCCAAAAATTCTATAGAAACACATAGGAAAGCAATCAGGGTTTACCTCAAAACGCGTAGTTTCGTGGGTTGTGGATGACACAGGAGAGGAATGCCGGTGGTGGTATGGAAAGGAAACCCGAAGGGAGAGAGAAGAATGACGAAATTATAGGGTTAATTCGTATTTGGGACGTTGGGCCAAAAATGCAATTGGATTATAATTTTTAGGTCTTTAGTCTTTACAATCTAACCAGTGGGCTTGAAGCCCAAATCTACATCTTTATAGATAAATAGTTCGTTCAAGTTTAGGCCCTCAACGAGTTGAATTTGAATTAGATCAATCATATTCGAATCTGGATTCAATTATCAAAATTCATATACAAATTCAATCTAATATTTTATAGAATTTTTGTTAGTGAGTATTATATTTGCATCCGATGAATAGTCAAAATCCGATAAAAAATATGATTGATTTCATATATTTTTCCCTTTTGAATTTTATGAAAATATTGCACTTGCAAAATTAAATTTATGACTTATTTAAAATTTTAATTATTTTTTATCATATATTGACCTAAAAATTAAATATTTAAATACCAAACCCTTATATGACATTACATTAATACATAAGTAACCTACGATATGTTATTGTATTTGACCTTTTTTTTTTTTCCAGTATTCTACTTATTTTTAGATTAAGGCTCATCATTAATAGCATAATATAGACATTAGGCTAACATAATATAAATATTTTAGTTTAAAATATTTATTATTATATATAAGAGTATTAATTTAATAAAAAAATATTAAAGCTCATATTTAAATTTTTAACTAATCGATTGCTCAATTCCATGTCCAATTTATTTATTTTGAACTAAAGATATTTATAATTTGATCTGATTCATTAAATATTTTAATCGATTAAAAATCCTAAAATTCGAATTAAATACAGACCTAATTTCGATTAAATCCTATCCATTTACAACCCTATTCAAGTAAGGGTTGATTTGAATTTAAATATGTCAAATTTTTTTTTCACAAGTTAACAAGTGTTTTAAAAATTCCCCAAGTGCCTAGGTTTTATCTTTTTTATTGGTTTTACATTTTAAATTATATTATGATTCAATAATGATGATATAATATTAATAAATTTATGGTATTGTAAGAATTTTATGTTATAATAAATATGTTGATAATTTTAAAATTATATTTGATATGATTAAATAATTTATTTCACATGAAGAATTTGAAGTATCTTTTTTCGTATAAGTCGGTTCGAATTGGTTTGACTATAAATAAGTTGAACTTGAACTTAATATTTTTCAATCAAGCCCAGCCTTCAATTTAAATTTACAAGCACAAGGTCCAGCTCAAATTTTTGAAATGAACTTAAATTTATGTGGACAATTTTTTAAAATTTTGACTTATTTGTAGCCCAAGAGTGCAATTATTATAAAATATCAAAATTTCTTGATCCCAATTTTATACACAATTTAAGAATAAAGAAAAAGAGACTCATAATTTCTAAAATGTCAAATAACATACAATGCTACTTTATTTGTCTTTGAGTGATAAAATGATTGAGTTACTACACATAAGATTAATTATATAATGGTAATTTACAATAATTAGTTCTTTATTAAATAAATTATGATTTTCTAGAGTAAACTAAGTATAAATTTTAGTTGTCATTTTTATAGTTGGTTGTCTAAATCAAATTAGTTGATTATTAAGTGCATATAAATTTTTAAAGTTACAATAAACCAAATAAAGGTAAAATTAGAAAAGAAATATTAATGTTTCTCTAATTGAAGTGGGGAAATTATATTTTCGAGGGACAAAGTAAAATTCACTAAAATTATAGTTGCCTATCTAATGTGCCTGTAAATTTAAATAAATATATTCTAAAATAAATTAGAATTTGTTCTCAACTCAGTTACAAGTTTTTTGTTGTAAAGAGGAAACTTCAAAAAAAAAATAATAAAAAAATAAAAATAAAATACATATCTTTCTATAACTACAAAAAATTAGGATCAAAGTACTATCTATCAATGTATCTCTAAATACATTTATTAAAAAGAAAAATATTTTAAAAAAAATCAAATAATACTATTTTATTTTTTCCAAATTAAATATTTATATTCATGCTCTTCTATCATAACGGGCATCTGCATTTTTCCTTGCTCCCTCCAGTATGGTTTTGTCCGCAGTAATGAAGTAGGCAGCTATGGATGCTGCAAATCATGAAAATTTGGATTTTTATTTAAAATTGAAATTACATGTAATAAATAAAGAATTTGTTTGTTTGTTTTGATATTGCATGATAGATATACAATTCAACTCAATTTCAATATTTTATTCATTTTTAGAAGCCTTTGATACAATTAGGACCCGATATGTATTTAAAACCAAACTTGGCTTTTGTATTAAAGTTTTGAGGTGTGATATGTTTTCCAGTCTATATTAAAAATAAGTTGTAATTTGTCAAATGGGATAATCATGCCAACACAAATAATTAAAATTTGATATTAAGTTATTTAAAATATGCAAACAAACATTAAATAAAATACACAATAATCTAACGTTTATCCAAGTCATGCATAATCCGAACAAACAAGAAAACTTACGAGCTTTATTTTATTTTATTTTTTAATTTGTTGGGAAATATAAGAAGGGTATAAAAGGAATAATATATACACGAATAAATATAGTGAAATAAATTTTAAAATTAGACATGCCTCCGGATACGATGAGCGCTTGGCCGGTGTGATTCAAATTTGCCTTTGCCCAAGGAATTGTACGAACTGCAGCCAGCTGATACCAGAGGCGGCGAAAGAAAAAGAAAGTAAGAGCGATTTCAAAAAGTCGTTAATAATAAGGGGTGGATACACGGGAACAAAGGATTCGCGTACTGTAGGAATTGCAGAGACAACAGCCGCAACAAACGCAGCTTTGAATCCGGCAGTAGCACTTGCTGAACGCCGTGAGGGAACCGCAGGATGTTAGAAATGGTACAAAGGGCAAAAAGAAGATAAAGAAAATTAAATAAATGAAAATTTTGACTGATCATGCAATATATTTTTCTTCTGTAGAAAAAAATATTGAGAAATTATTTTGGGAAAACATATTTAAATATTTTCTCATTTTCCCTATGAAATTTTCACTTTTTGATATATACATACATACTATGTATACATTATGTATATATTTTTTTATTATTTTAAAATTAGAAAAAATCATTAAATTCCCCCAAAAACTCAATAAAAAAATATTGATTTGACTGCTACAATAAAAAATATCTCCCCAAAACATAAACAAAAATATCAAAACACAAATGTAAGAGGTCAAGAGTTTGAACATGAACGAGTTCCTGATGTTTGTGTGTGTGTATAAATAAATAAAACACACACACACACCAAAAAAAAAAAAAAAAAAAACTTTATATTTTTCAATAATTTATTCTCTCAAAACACATAATAAAATCACACAAAAAAATAACTAAACGTTCCCATTATATTTAAATATAAATGAGAAAGCAAATATTGCATTATTCAATCATTTGAAATTATACATTTTTATCGATATTTATAATAATGATATACATACCTTCAACGCAATTTTGAGCGGTGATAATGTTCTGACTTTCACTTGACGATCTCATATTTATTGACGTTTAATCCAATTAAGATTTTTGTGAGAAATATTTGATTGCATAAATATAAAAAAGAAGGCAAGAAAAATAGTTGGGCAAGTTATGGGGGGAAAGTTAGCCTTCATTTATTTATACCTTTGCCATAAATTAATGAGTGGTCCTAATTATTTGCAAGAGCAAAAACCTCTCCCAGCCTTTCTCACGTTTTCCAAAAATAATAAATATATAGTGGGATCACTAGTTTTGTTTCGTTACTCCATTTTTATAGTACAATTTTAGAATAAATTATATATATATATATATGAAATATATATTAGTAATATGGAGAAATTAAGTATTGGTATGGTATAATGGCTAGGGGTGTTCAGATCTAATTCAATCCAGCAAAAATTTGATGAATCGATCTAAAAAAATTGAAAATTAATTAAAATTGATTTTTTAAAATTTAAATTGGATTTATTTTTTTATAATCGATTGATTCGGTTTGATTTTTGGTTTGAGTCTGGAAAATCAATCCAATCCAAACCGAACCGATTTTATATACTAATAATATAAAAATATATATTTTAACTATAAAAATACATAAATATATCTAAATAAAATTAAACTTGTAAGTGTAAAGTGTAAACCCTAGACTTATGAATTTGAAACTTGATAAAGTTATGAATTATGTTTATTGCTGACTTCTTGTGGTTTTATATAATTTTATAATTTAATTGTTCTTATTTAATTTAGTTCAATTTTGTTGCCAAATGATATTATTTCCTCTTACTTTAAAAAAAATAATAATAAATTGAAAATTTGAATACTGATCCAATCAAAACCGATTTAAAATGAATTTGATTTGATTAAATTTACAACAAGATCCAAATCGATCCAATGTAAATTATATAATTTGGATCGATTGATTTTTTACCCCAAAATTGATTCAATCCAATCCACGAACGCCCATAATAATGACTACATAGTAATCGAAGTTAAAGGTCATTTTTGAAATAATGAAAAGAAAATTCTTAATTTTTGATTCATTCACAGCAAAATATTTTTCTTTACGTGTCGAAAGTCGATCTTCATACTATATTTTTCAAACAATTGATTTTCATATTGTATGGTATTTTTCTTCATAAAAAGAGAATTTATAGGGTGAAAAAGAAAATTAAATTGAAAGTCCAAAAAAATTTAGGCAATAACATGGTAACTGCACTAACTCAAATTTTTCATAGTGGTCTCAAAAAATAAGATGTTATCTTTCAAAATATATATATATTTAGAAAAAATAAAATAATTTGTAGAATTCCTAATAAAGAAATGTGATAATTTAGGTATCAAAATTATAGTTTTGTTCAAATAGGATCGTCGGCAAGATTCTGATACGGGCCACATCCCACATATGGGCCCATCAATTTTTGGACCCAATTATAAATGGGCCGCTTCTGGTCAGAACAAAGAGCGTGGTTTTTGGGAAAACCGTTTCTTCTATTTAGGGAACCATTTTTAACGGGGAAAATAGTTATTTGAAGAAAATTTCAGGATAAGTACAGCATTTGTTCAAGGAAACATGTGTTTTTGTTGGATATATATATTGGACTATTTTAGGAAAACGATGGTTAGGTCCTTGTTTTGTTCTTGTATTGTTGTCACAATATCCTTAGATTGTAGAATATGACTATTTATGAGTTGAATGGTTTGTAATTCAATGATAGAAGTCTCTCATATAATATGGGAGGTCAGAAGTTGAACTTTAATGAATTCATAACATGCGTGCATATGCTATTAAAAAGTTTAACATGTTGGATTTTTCATATGAAGTTATTGAAAAATGGATTTTGAACTTAATTTAACCTAAAAAACTAGCTCAATAAGTGATAACCTTTGACATAATTCATCCCTAAAAGTTGGTTCAATTAGTGAGGATTATCCAATGTCATATATAGAGATCACTATTTATTTATTTTGCCGATATAAGACACTAAAACATCCGGCGCACACCCAGGAATGAACATCTGGAACATGAAATGGGTGACATTACAATACTGGATAACCCAATATTGAAAATGAATGGCTCTGACACCATATCAAAAAATGGACATTAGATTTAACTCAACCCCAAAAATTAGTTCAATAAATGATAATTGTCCAAAATCATACATACAGACTACGACTTATTTATTTCACCGTTGTGAGACGATAACACGTGTAATATTTTATTTAAATCCACATCATAAACACAAAAAGGGAAAAAGACACACACTTATGCATCTCATTATACAATGTATAGAGGTTTGTGATGAATAGTTACTTAATTTTCTCTAATTTCTAATAATTTTAAAATACTTAATTAATTTTGAAAGTTTGTATTAATTGTTTGACACTTAATGCAAATCAATATATTGATCTTCTAAATCATTCAATATGGCAAATAAATCGTATGGTTTGGTTTCCAAACAATGTTATAGACCAATTTATATCTCACTATTTAGGTCATTCAAAAATTAATGACTTTTAATGCATTTTTCTTTTTAAAACTCATAAATTCATTCACGCAATCTAGGAAAGCTTCGAAATAAATAAAATTAACTTGGTCAAATTTAGGATATATTTTAATTAAAATATTAAATTAGATTACCAAATTAGTTGCAATATAATTTTTTTTTAAAATTACATGCAAACATAATATTGCTTACGACACACTTCTCATTTTTCCTCTCATAGCAATAATTATTTTGAAAAAATCAATATTTCTAATATTATTTTAAAAATTATATTTTTTTAAAATTTCATACATAACATGAGATTTACATTCGCATTTGCCTGAACCAATGTGCGAATACATGCATGCATGTATTTACGTGCGTATAAAAGTGAGTAGTCAATTGATTAAGTGACATTATTAATGTCCAAAGTGACATTATTAATGTTCAGAGTTGGAATCCTAACGAACTGTCCATAAATGTATACGTGTGAATGAAAAGAAAATATGTATTTATAAATAAATTATTTAAAAAAAAAAAAAAAAAAAAGGCAAAAGCAAAGAAAGTGACTTGACTTGCCATAACAAACCTTGGTCAACACTTTCACCCAATCAGCGACTTATAAAATGAATAAGATAATTTGTTCTCTCTTTTTCTTTTTATTTAAAAGGCCAACTCTATATGAAAGCTCTCTCTCGGGAAATTGCAGAAAACACAGCCCATTCTCTCTTTTTTTACTCACTCCTTTTCACTCTCTCCACATTTCATCGATCTCTGGTACGTTAGAAACGCCATCGTTTCTCCTGCTATTCTGCTTACTTTTTGCATTATTTACGGTAATTATAATGCAAGCCACAGTTACTGTGATTTTTCTGTTTGCTTATCTTCTGATTTTTGATGCTACTACGTGCTTTTTATTGTTAATTCATGTGGTGTTAATTGATTAGTTTCATTTGATTTTTTAACTATTATTTTAAATGGAAAATTGTCGGATGTAACAGTGATTTATCCGGATTCATCTCTATGGACTAATTCAGTAACAATATGCGTTTACTTGTGCAGTTGCTTCTATTTTTCATTTTTTAATTTTATTTCTCGTAAAATTTTTGTGAAAAAGAGAATGTATGTTGATTTTTCTGGTGTTTGTTGCTTAATTTTGCTCGTGAAGTGAATCATTGTGAAATTAAGGTTGTTTTAATGTTATTGTATGCGAGATATAGACCTTCAGTATGGATTTGGTCTCCAGGCGGCATAAATCTGTGTTTCTGGCTGTCTGGTGGAAATTAATTGAAAATTTTGGATTAGTTGATTAATTTGATGTGCTGGAGAGTTTTTTCTACTCAAGCTGATTTCAGCATTTCTCTTTTGTAGTTACTGGAGAAAATCTTGTAATCTCCTATCAGTTCAGTCTATTAAATTTAGTTGATAGACTCTAAGAAGTATCCCCTAAGTGTGCTAGTTCCGTACAAAGCTGTTTGTGTTACATAGTTGTTACACCTACGTTGATGTCGCTTGTGCATTGTGTCCTAACTCCTAACATTGTTATTCTTTCTGTTGTTCCTTTCATTTTTGTGCCCACTGATCGTGCGTCAGTCACTGGTGACAGATGGAGCAGGTAAAGATCATTCACCCTAACTTCTGCACTCATCCGTTTATGCTTTTAACTAATTCTGATGTTCTCAAATTATTCACACAGTATGAAAAAGTTGAGAAGATTGGTGAGGGAACATATGGAGTGGTATATAAAGCTCGTGATCGCATAACTAATGAAACTATTGCTCTGAAGAAAATCCGGCTGGAGCAGGAAGATGAGGGAGTGCCAAGCACAGCTATCAGAGAGATTTCACTCTTGAAAGAGATGCAACATGGGAATATTGTGAGGTACATTAGAAATCACCATTAACATGGCTATTGAAAAGTTCCAAGAAAATCAAAAGGTATGATTGTGATGAAGAGAGCCTGAAAGCAGGCTGTTCAATGCACATTTATGCGCCACTGCCAATCGACAGTGATGGCTCATTAGATTCAATTAATAATGATTAGTTGACTTTATGTGATAGTTTGGTTTGAGATGACCTTAGTGAAAGTCACTTGCTTCATTTGCAAACAAGTTAATTCTAATATTAAGGCCATCTACATTGAACTTTCTCTGATGTTTGGGTCACAGGTTGCAGGATGTGGTGCACAGTGAGAAACGCTTGTACCTGGTATTTGAATATCTGGACTTGGATTTGAAGAAACATATGGATTCTTGTCCAGAACTTTCCCAGGATCCTCGTCTGGTTAAAGTGAGTGACCTCTTTCTGCCTGGTGGAGATCCGAGAACTGGATGCTATTGAGAATAGTTTGCAGTCTTAGGGAGGATTCTGGGCAGAGGGATTTATGCCTTTGGAATTTATCAGCTAGAAATTAACAATTCTATTATATAAGCTCTGAAGAAATGAATTCAAAGTCATCCGCTTACAAATCAATGTTGTCACTGAGTCAATCTTCAATTTGCAGAAGTTTCTACATCAAATACTACGTGGCCTTGCCTATTGTCATTCTCATCGTATCCTTCATCGAGACTTGAAGCCTCAAAACTTGCTGATAGATCGACGCACCAATGCATTAAAACTTGCAGATTTTGGATTGGCCAGAGCATTTGGTATTCCTGTCAGGACATTTACACATGAGGTGAATGCTTTAAGAACTTGATACTATCTTTTGCAGGCTGTTGTACTAGCAGATGAACTTCAATTTGTCTGCCTGTCTATTATCTTGTTCTGAGGATGGTTTCTGATCTTATCATGCATCAGAAACCTAACAAAGTAACAATTCCATATGCTTCTATTGTTATTTCTGTTTTCTGATGGTAACTTATTATTTTCCAAATATTCAAGTTCTAGCTATCCTGTCTTCCTCTTACATGTAAATCAATTATCTTAAAAGCAATCCATGAAAGGAACTTTTGAGTTGGTTAATACATTGTTTCAATTTTCCTTTCCCTCAACCATCAATATGTTTTGCAGGTTGTAACTCTATGGTACAGGGCTCCAGAAATACTACTTGGATCACACCACTATTCTACTCCCGTGGATGTGTGGTCAGTTGGTTGTATATTTGCTGAGATGGTAAACCAGGGGCCATTGTTTCCTGGAGACTCCGAAATTGATGAACTCTTTAAGATTTTCAGGTTCTACATCTGACCAAACAATGGTTTCTTTCTTGCAATCATTAACATTTCCTTCCAAAACTCATTTTCATTTGTTAAAATGTGATTCGTAATATTTTTACCTACTTCAATCGTGTCTTATGGAATGAAGAGTCATGGGCACCCCGAATGAAGGTACATGGCCTGGAGTGACATCTTTGCCTGATTTTAAATCAACATTCCCAAAATGGCCACCCAAGGTGATTTAATCGGTATCTCTATTTTGTGAAACATTTAGGATATACAAGTTTTAATTGCTATCTATATTTTGCAGGAGCTAGCAACTGTGGTTCCAAATCTTGATTCATCTGGCCTTGACCTTCTTGGTGTAAGTTCATTTCTGTTTGAAGATGCAATAGAAAAATACAAAACGAAAAAATGCTTCAGCAAGGTTGCTGGGGTTTGTTTTAAGAGTGACTTATATGCGCAATCACTGAAAAGTTTCTTGTCAGATTCTCATCTAAAGGTGGCAAACATAACAAAGAATTCTCATCCTGAAGAAGTTAGATTCTCATTAAGTTACAAGAAGCATAATAATCTAGAAATTGCATGTTCTCTGTGTAGTATAAGAACTCCAAGTGCATATTATATTCCCTCAAGTACTCCTTTGAACTCCTTCAGTTTCTGCCCCAAATTCTTTTCAAATCAGTGTTTCCTGCTTGGATTGTTGGCTGGGTTGAAAATCTGTCAAAAGTAATCTATTGAAAGCCAGGATTTTGAATCCTATCACTTTCATTCTGTTAGTTGACTGCAGGACAATTTTCCACAAGCCTGATACTTTTTCAATGTTTTTAACTGAAGAAAGTCTGATGTTCAGCTGACTGGTTTACTGTTTCACTCTTACAGAAAATGCTCCGCTTAGATCCCAGCAAAAGAATTACTGCCAGAAGTGCTCTTGAGCATGAGTACTTTAGGGATATCGAGTTTGTCCCCTGATTTGGCATCTCCTCATCCTGGTGCCAATGTATATTGGTATGTGGCATCTATGGGGTTTTAATGTGTGAGATAAGAAATGTGTGATATGCGGGTGATGTTATCTCCCTGTTTTTGACTCCTTGGGTATCGAAGTGGTTCTAGCCTCTAGGCACAGCAACTCTGGATTTCACAGTTGCTGGTTTCTTCGCTTGCTCTTATATGCTCTTCTGGTGTGATTGTGTCAATTATTTTCCATTTAATTTTTCTCAGCTTCGTTATAACATCATGCTGATGTAAGACATGTTAGCTTTTGTTCCCTTTAATAGATTAATGTGGTGTGCCATTAGCTGTTCAAATGCTACCTCTTACATTGTCTGGGATCAAGAGATAATTACTTACGCCGGATTTCAAAAGGTATTTGTTAACGTTTTTTGATCTTTTGTTACTAACAAAAGTTCTCTGTCTCCCCCTCTTTTTTTTTATCTATACACACGCACACATATCAAGAGCTTATTAGGGCTCGAACTCCTAACATTTCACATTATGTGGGAGGCTTATGCCATTGGGTCATATGCCATTAGGACCACTGCTGGTTTCAAAACTTCAGTTATCATCTATACTAATATGAAAACAAAGTTGCGGGAGCCTGTCTTCGTCTGATTAAACTCTGATGCTTAAGTTTCTCTAGGTGTAATATAAATTGCTCCGAGAAAGTTATCTGAACTTGTATAGATTTCTATTATCATGATAGTAAAGCTTGCGATTTTGTTTTGATAGCAAGTCAAAGAGATCTTTGCTGCATTTGATTGTACGTTTCACACAGTTCGAACGTGCAATTATACACTCATAAGCCAATAGTGATTTTTCGACACCCAGAAACTCTTTTTTCTTTAGCTCCTTTAAAAGAAAGGCGTACATCAGAGGATAAAGAGAGATAATTAGTACAAATATGATATGGAACGATATGCATGAGAGAAGGGTGTTAGAATTAGGGCCTGTTCACCAGTATTTTGGCCATTTTCTAGAATTTTTTTTGGGAGAATGAGTTTTTAGAAGAAAACTTAAAAAAAATGTCAATTGTTTGTTTATATTTTGGAAAAATAAGGAAAATGGATTGAAAATGAGTTGTTTGTTTGTTAATGTTTTGGTGGGGGGACAAATTTTACTGTAAATGTCAAATCAGTTATTTCTTTATTGGATTTGTAGGAAAAAATTATTTTTTAAATGTAATGTGTATATGGGTATATATATATATATACACTATATATAGGGTTAGGGTAGTGTGTAAGGTCTTTTTTGAAATTGAATTCTGAGGGTTTTTTAGGTATAAATTTTTTGTGTTTTGAAAAAATAATTGGAGACTATGTACGTTTTTTAGAATTGTTTTGGGAGTTGGGAAATTTTTTCTCAAAATGTTAGTGAACAGAGTCTAATTTTGCTTCAATACTTTTCCTTCCTTTTTCCATGTGGTTTACTTTTACTTTTCCTCAAAGTAATATGATGGTTAACACTTGACAGGCCTTTACATAAAAGCGAAGAAGCCTCGAGTTTACCTTCTTTGATAATGTAGGGAACCCTTTAGCCCGTTTAGAAATTGATGTAGTATGAAATTTCTTCAGCCCAACAGGCCATGTTCATATATTCATTTTTTGAGGGCTTTCACAGACCCACTAGAGGCCCTTTTACGACAATTTTCGAGATAGAAACTGAACTAATACAAGAAGGCATGAAATAGAAAACTTGCATCCATTGAGTCAAAAGTTATTCGATTCTATAAACTGTTACATTCACTTATTTGGCATCATCATCTAATGTTCCTTGCTCGCTTAAGTTGGCGTACTAACGAGCTTGTCTTGCTAGCTGAAATTATGTCAAGAAAAGAATAATCAGTTTCTAACAAGACGTAGGTATATACGTACACATGCACATGCAAAATGAGAAATACCTGAAAATAACTCTCAAGCTTCCTTTTTAGGGCTGCATGCTCTTGTTTTACCTCTTGGAATGTCCTTGAGCATCTGCAATAGTTTGGAAATGTTATAAAATCTAGTGTTATCTAATACAAAAACTTAAATCAAAATGGACGTGCCACATACACACACACAAGAATGTGACATTAAAATTTAGTAGAATATGAAAACTAAAATACACACAATATAGAATCAGAAAAGTACCCTTCAAAGTTCCCAACTTTGCAGTATTCTTGAAATTGTGTGCATTCCTTTTTGACTTTTTTGGCGCCAATGCTGCAAACACAGGGGCAAGACGATCAAATAAATACCAACAAATAGGAACAAATAATTGTTACTTAAAAAAAAAACTATGATTAATGAAAATGACAAGACAATTTTCTTCATGCGTGCAAAAGCTATGTAACCAATTATTAATTGGCGTCCAAGTTGTGTACTTTGACTTTTTTTTTTTTAAGTGAAAAAAAAAAAAAAAAGATGTACCACAAACACGATAAAACTCCAGAACATATATTTCCACAATCATGAGTCCAGGTAATATTTGTAACCAATTTCTTGGGCTTTTCGAGTAAACTACAAAGAATTGTTAAATTCAAAGAGAAGGCAAACCATGAAAATTTGAAAGATGGGTGACGAGAATATTAGCAAATTACTTTTTCATGATTTTTTTTTTTTTTTTTCCTTTTTTGGTTGTTTCCGATTCACAGGATCTTCAGGTATCTTTTTCCTTTTCTACTCATATTCCTCTGAGTGGGAATTGTGAATATGTCGCAAATTACAATTTGTTCGGCAAGAGTGTATATTTTGTGGAGTCTTGGAAATGGGCTGCATGGATCTCTAGTGATACCAATTTTGGGCACATAAATTCCTAATAATTACGAAAGTACCCAAAAAGTTGCACTATCACATTTTGGAATCAATCCTTTTTTCAGTAGTACAGTATTTTACCTTGAGCTGCTCCCCTTGAACTGGTGCATAATATTATCCAGTTTTTCAAAGTCAAAAGGGCTATTATCCCTGGATTCAATAATCAAAAAGAAAAAGAAAAAAAGAATCAGAAGAAAATTCAGTTAAAATAAACCATCTTGATTATCATAATTGAGAAACTCACAGTGTCAGTTCTATGTTTCGAATGAGTCGAGCCGAGTCAGTGTAAAATAATTTGACCACCTCTTCCACAAAATTAGGGTTAGCTTCATCTTGCAAATCTTCCAATTGAATGAACTGTTCATCAAGATATCCCTGAAACACAAGTATCATAAGATCAGCTAGACAAAAATATGTTAATTATGAGAAACTAAATGCATATTAAAAATATAAAAACTATATTATAAGTGTTTATGTTATAGTAGAAATTGGAGATAACATTTGAGTGACATTGATCAAATAAATATCAGCTCCTTTCAAAGACTAATCATCTGTGACATGAAATTTAGATAATGCTGCTGCATTTCTCCAAGAATGGGATGTGTGGTTGTCCATCAGCTTTTTGGCACATTGAATAACAATCAAAGAACTAGAATAGAAAAGTTTAATCAAGAAATTAAATTTAAACCATCTAAAAGAACATCATTTGCACAATAAATTCATAATATTTTCAAAAACTGGTGCCACGAAAAATGTTAACCAAATTTCACTGAGGAAAATACTTTGGCTGGGGTAAGGGAGAGATTGAACCTGATCAAACAGGGCTTTCCTCATGTAAGCAGCCTGGCGTTGGACTTGATTTCCCTCCATTTTATACAAAAAATGAGAAATAGTTAAAGGAAGTGAAAAAAATGGGATTTCTGTATGGAAAAAAGCCTAAGGCTGCATATGATATATATAGGAGGGAATATAAGAATAAGACACTGTGTAATAGGGGAAAAGATTCAACAAAGGTCCCCCATTCCCATGTGTACAGTTTGTGTATTCATGATCAACTCTTGATTTCAAAAGTTTTTGATATTTTGTACATTGTTTCCTCTTGTTATTTGCTGAACAGGAGAAAAGCTGAAATTTTAGATATCCACAAATAAAGTAAAACATAACAAAACTATGCATCATACAACATGCTCGGTATTATTCTGAATACTACTAGATTTAACATGTTCAACAAGTATGTCTTTCAATTTTTAATCGGAAATACAAACACAATGACTTGGTTTATTGGAAGAGCTAACTCAACAGTAAAGAGATGAAGACAATAATTTCGACAATGTCTTAATTTTTTTGATAGACCAATATTTTATTTTTTGATATTTCAATAAACATCTTTATATCCCCACAAATATTAATAAGAAAAATTTAATCACCAGATCCATATATATATATATATATATATACACACATATTCGAGTATCTTAATCATTATTTGTGGTATACCATCAACATGTTAAGAAGAAAATAGACAATTTAGCCTAAGAGTATCTCCCATGGTCTCATAAATATCTATCTGGCCCTCTCTGAGGTAGACTCAGAACATATAAATGAGAAACTTGGAGAGACAATTTTATCCTCGTATAGCAACAAAAAAATAAAAAAAAACACCATATCTTACAGCTGGGATTCTGTCATCTCTATGTATGCTACGTGTCCTCTTAAAGATAGTGCTTGGCATTCAACTTTGGCTCTTAAATTTAAAGAATCTATCATTTCAATTCAGTGGTCCCTCCACCCCAATCACCCCACCCCACCCCACCCCTACCCCACAAAAAAAGGAGAAGAAACAAACCATGCACGATACACCAAACATGTACACATGAGCACCAATTCCCTTGTAAAATACAAACAAAACTGCTGAAATGAAATGGGAGGATTTATAAATGAACCCTAAAATTTTGAGGTTTGTACAAACATAATTGTTAATTTAAAGTTCATTTCATTTATCTATTACATGATATTTAACTCATAAATTAATTTTTGAGATTGATGCTTATTTGATAGAAACAAGTTAATTTCAAAATCTAAAATTACAAAATAACTACTATAGTATCTCTGTCAAATGCCATAAAAATCATTCTAGTTATTTCTGTTGATTCTTGCAGGTTCCAGACTTGTCTGAAAAAAAATGGAGATGGAAGATAACCAATTAAGTATGGTGATGCTGGCAAGGAAGAAGGTTGGGAGGGGGGACACTTTAAAAAGACTAAAAGAACAAAGACTTGAAATTGCCCAAATTCATACTATGGTACAGGGAGTTCTTATCCTCAGAATCTTTTCTGACCTGATAATTTGGGTACCACTTTTAGTTGATATAACTTTTGCCAGCAAATAGGTTACTTTGTGTGACATTTTCAAAGAATCAATGAAATAACAAGTCCATAAGGTTAAAATCTCTCTCTCTTTCTCTCACACACACAGACACACACACACACTCTTCCTGTCCGCTTTCTGTTTCACCTACCTTGGTTTCCCTATTTCTGAAATTGGATACATGAAAATGGATAGAGATAATATCCCTATAAACTCACTTTGGCAGTAGAGACTAGTCACTAGGCAATAAAACTAATAAGTCCACCAAAACACTACATGCTTGGAAATGATAATTCATTTGTAATTGCCTATTAACTAGCATACATGTTCAGCGTTTAATTATTTCAGTAACACTATACTGGTATACACATGCACTTACATTTCATGTATTTGACTGGAGATAAGTCAACCCTTTTTCTATTGTTATGCATTGGGCACACTCCTTGCACACTTGCTCCCATGCCAAGGACAAGAAATTCGTGAGGTCTTTCCTGCCCTAAAGATGAGGCACCAATCTGCCACGCTAGACCCTAATCACTAAATGGATATAGTCCAAGTTGTCCATGATATTAAGTCCTCCAAAAAGATTCTGAATTTGACTCCTGCAGCATAGATATTTCTATGCAATTAATCCTATTAAGTATTGCGAAGAACAACTAAAAACAAATGAAATACACCAGATAAAACTGCCCAGCAACAATTCAAAACTCAAACACATAAAGAAGTAATTTATTTCCAAATTCGTATAGCTAAAACAATGATAATAAAGCAGCTTAGTTTCATTAACAGGTTTCTTGTAGAGAATAAATTAATAAAATGAGGAATCCAGGAAACATAGATGAATTGACTAGAGGAGAAAAAAGAAGGAAAAATCTTACCAATGATTAAAAGAGTGCGTCTCCCCTTTAGATAAGCAGACTGCAATCCCTACCATAAGTCTCCATCATTGTAGCAATTCCACCAGAATGTGCAAAGTGAAATCAGAGTTGAGACAAACTGTAAACTTTATTCCTTAGCCACCCACCCCAGGGAGAAGAGATGTTTCATAAACTGTTGACCTGTCACTCATCACTGTCTCTCTCCAATAGTTTATGCGGATGTGTGGTTGCATAACCAGCTTTGTGAAAGAAACAAAAGCTTAGGGCATCCAGTTAAATGGCATAAGAATATGATTTGAGTTGGTTACTTTACTTGAGATAGATGGATTCTCTTTTTCCTAAGTCTCTATCTTCTATGTTGATAAGGAACCCACGGAGGACATGATAATCCTCACAAATGTTTTGCTTCATTCCAAAGTAAATTTGGTAAAGGATTCCTTCACATGCAATATTTCAAGCTTTTGACTAGAAACTACCGTAGATGATTTTTCATTCTAGCCATGATCATGTTTCAACAATTCCTCCGCCCAACCCTAACATCCCTCTCTCGAGTCTATACTCATAAAAAGAAACTAAGATTGCACTTGGATCCAGCAAATTGGACTTCGGATTTCATATGTAAATTAAACGACAAGATCACAATACTTGAACTGTCAAATGATAGAGGATCGTATCACATCCATAAATAAATAAATTTAAATAAAATGATATCAGCTATGTAACTAATCTCACATTATTAAAACCAAACCAACCCCAGCTTAAAAGCACCCACGTAAAAGAAAAAAAGAACTAATAATATCTAATCTTACTAATACTTAATCTTGAACCTGAAGAGACTATTGATCTCTCTTACCCCACCATCTTCATCTTCATCCACAGTTTAAAGTGCCTTTTCACGATAAAACATCTATAAATGTGTATGACAGATTAATAATCAACGCGGCAGGATAGAAAGGCAAACGCAGATCACTGGGGCCGTTTGGTTTTATTTCCACACTCACTTTTTTCATTTTCTACTATTCCAAAACTGAAAACCATCACCTTTTAGAAGTTTTCACCCAACATCATTTTCACTTTCATTTTCAAAACACATTCTCCAATTACTTATATATATTTTCCGAATAATCTATATATTCTCTTTCTATTCCATTATTTTTATCCCTCTCCATCTACAATCTATTGAACCAACATAATCATTATATTTCCAACATTTCATCCAAATACAAACTCATTTTCAACTCATTTCCACCAACTAACTTTTTCAAATTTTAGAAATGATGGAAATAAAAATTGAAAATGAAAATAAAACCAAACAGCCCTTAGACAGAACTTAGCTAGATTCAAAACAATGGGGGAAGAATACTGTTTATATGTACTTGATAATTTATCAATCCTTCGATCCACCAAACCTAAATGATCAAACAAAGCGCGGAATTAGACATCGAATTCGTGGAACCTAATTCAGCAACAACAGACATTAATCACCATTACAATTTCCACGGATTCTCGTAATATCGGACAATTTAGTATTAGGAAGAATACGCTGATTAAATCGTAAAAGCAGTAAATGGATAAAGTACATTGAGGAGATGAAGCGAGTAGCAGCGTTGGAGGGGAATGGACAGTGAGAGAGTACAAAGAGCGCCATTGCTGCTGCTGATACGCAGTCGTTTGGACTTCGGATTTCCCGGTTTGAGAACAGTGATCCGAGAGGACAATATGGTTTTTGAAAACGGACAAGATAATAAGAGCAACAGATTGGGGGCTTATATAAAAGCATATCTTTAAAAGGCTGAAATGGAATATTTATAGTCTTCTCTATTTAGAGATTTGTTTGTGATGTATTCTAATTGATTAGATTAATATCGGTGGATCATTTATCAATCATTCATTGAATGATAAATAACTACAAGTGACGGAGATACACGATTTAAATAACGGAAAATCCAATATTTAAAAATAGTATCGAGAATAACTGGAAAAGTGGAAACAAGACCAGATATAATTTGATCATTATGAACAAATCCAAAATCTTTGTAGACAGAACCAATCATTAGTTCCCAACCGTGGGGTGAATGAAATCCGATACATAAATCGGTTAATAAAAGGATCGAAAAAGCTTTTACTGTATCACTTAAGTTATATAGGAATTCCTGGGCCCAAGAGCCTTAATGTGTAGAGAGGGCCTTTGTCCTTACATGAAGGGCAATTAATCATCTCCCCTCACTATGCTATTCCAGGTGGCTGTCTCCCCAAGTTCTAGGGCAGGATAGTACATTGTTGAAGTGTCTGCCGCGTCAGGCGATAATGAGGCGGCATGCGCTATTAATGCAGAGGCATATAGTTTGTTAGTGCATTTAATGCGACAGACGTGGTACCGCACTATTTCGACCTCTCTTGTTGACCTGACAACGCTCTAGGAGCATATTAGCAGCACGGATCGAGCAACGAGGTCGATCTCGCCCATGGGCCTCGGATGCAAGATTGAGCCTGGCGCTGCTTCTCTGGGCCAACATGGTTTGAGCCGAGCTGCTTGAGCCATCCCATATCAAATAATTTGATCATAATATTACGTATCTAACTTTTAATTTTGATATAAAATCAAATTCATGGCATTTTTTAAAACCAAATAAAATAAACTCTCTTTTCAAATTTTTTAATGTTGTTAATATTATTTTATCTATTTATTGTCTCCCATCTCCTTTATTAGGGAAATTATATTATGAATTTTCTTTTTAAAATGTTATTTTTTAGCTGAGTAGCACTCGCCTCATTTTGTCCGCATAGAACACAAAAATGTTCCTTCTCACCTTTCTCTTTTATGATAAAGAAGGAAATTATGGCCGTATAATGCAAACTTGAGACTGTTGAAATGAGATGAGTTGCCTTAAGAAAATTATAAAGAAGAAGAAAACACATAGGAAAATTAAATTACCAAATTTTACAATTTTTTTTTTGAATAAAATGTAATTAGCCAAACACTCTATTCTTCTTATTATTATTATTACAATTATTCCTAACGGAATGATTTATAGGTATTTTTATATGGTTATGTTGCCCTTTGCGGTCTTTTCATAAGGTGTGGTTTGCATTTTACTTCCACCTAAAATAGGAGATGCAAAAGAAAATGACAAAATAAAAAAGAAAAATCATTATATGACTGAGGGAAAAAAAAATGATTTATTTGCATGCTTGAAAGATAGC
Organism: Jacaranda mimosifolia; assembly: GCA_018894105.1. Taxonomy (NCBI): domain Eukaryota; kingdom Viridiplantae; phylum Streptophyta; class Magnoliopsida; order Lamiales; family Bignoniaceae; genus Jacaranda; species Jacaranda mimosifolia. The sequence goes on from CM032127.1 coordinate 2,039,697, forward strand.
CCAAAAATTCAAGAGATTGATTGGATAATTGATTTATAGAAATCCTTATTAGATGAACACAGCGAAAAATGTCATTGTCAAAAGGTGACAAGGTAACATTTTCATTTATTCGTAAAAAGGGTCGTCCCTTTTGAAGCCATAATGAATTTTCTTTGATATCTAATATAATGCATGCAAGGTTCCTCGATCAACTATAGATTGGTCTGAAAATCCTTAACCTTAACAAAGACGTTCACAAGACATACATAATAAGGTTGAAATTTCGAAAGACCATTTGATGAGGTTTCCCTTTTTTTCCATTTCGAAACAATAAAATCTGCAGAGAGGATTTCACCAAATTTGCTTGAAAATTACTGGGACGAAAAGAAGAAGAAGAAACTACTGCTACACATCCGCCAATGAAATTCCAATATTACCCCCAATCCAATATCCATCTAAGTCTTCTTCTAAACCAAAACTTTAGAGCTATGCCCATTTTCCTTTACAAGTTCCTCCATTTTTTATTTTTTATTTTTGTTGGTTTTGTGTGTGTGTGTGGGGGGGGGGGGGGGGGGGGGGAGTTCTAAATCCACTGTCAATAAGAAGGAAAATAAAGAGAATATCTTTATTAGCGGTAGTTGCGGTAGACTGGAGTGTACATGCAGCTCTCAGCAAACTTGACAAGATCCTTAGGACGTGGGAGGCGGGACGCCAAACCTGCAAGAAGGGCATAAAAGTTATTTCATCATCTCGATACTGTCCCTAGCATTCGGACCATCTTATAAGTAAGGTGTAAATGAGATGAGAGGATTCGTAAATAGTTCATACTCGACTCGATGAAGATTCATATTGGCTCAATCTTTTTTGAGCCATAGCAGAGCTCAATAGTATTTGACTTTAAAAGCTTACGAGCCAAAACAAGTTTGTTTATTATGTACATAGTTACAGCTTAAAGCCATATAATAAGGTCCATAAAGATGAGTAAATAATAATTATAATAATAATATATTTTTTATTTTTAGTAAAATAAGAAAATTATTTAAAAAATTTATAATTATAAATTTTATTTTGAGTTTAAATGAACTCGAGCTAATCTAAATCAATACGAGCTCGAGTTCACCAAAACTTATACAAATCGAATTCTTCTGATTTCCTACGATGGCCTTCGTCTATTCAATATTTAGGTGAGCTCAAACTCACAATCGAATTAATAGATGAGTCGAGCACGAACCTGCTAGATTTGGCACATTTACACCTCTACTTATAAGATGCCATAGAGCCATTGTTAAATTTTTCTAGAAAAGGAAGATTCTAACTTATTTTTAAAACAATAACAAGCTCCTTTAATATTAGCTCCTTTAATATTATAAAATTATGATGACTAATATTTTATGAGTTCCAAAATTTCATTGTCCAAATACTTCAATAACTTATCTTAAATTAAGATCTTAAACTAGGGGTGTAAGATAAGTCGAGCCGGTTCACGAGCCTAGTGAGCCAGCTTAATTATAACTCGACTTGAGTTTTAACATGAGCCAAGCTTGAGCTTTCTTTTAGTTGTTCAAAAGCTCATGAGCCGGCTGATGAGTTTTTTCTATTTTTAAATATTTTTTATATATTAATTAAACAATATATATTAATAATTTACTTTGTCTAATTTTAAATATTTATTATATACTCTTAAATAATTATAATATATTAATAATTTTATATTTTATTAATAATTATAATATATTATAATTTAAATAATCATTACAATATATATTATAATTTAATATATATTATATTAATAATTATAATTTAAATTATTTTATTAATTATTATTAAATAATTATATATATTAATAATTTAATATTTAATTTGATTTAGAAATTTTTTTAGTAAGCTGAGCTCTACTCGAACTCGATTCATTTACACCTCTATCTTAAACTCCAAAAACAATTTATAAATTTTTTTAAATAAATGTAACGAAACACCCTCTTACCAAGTTCATACGCCTTAGCAGCTACACTAGCCGCAATATGCGCTGAAATCCTTCTAATATTAGTAAATGGAGGATAGATCAGCCCTTTAGCATAGTTCTCCTCTGTAGCTTGAGCTGCCAAAGCTTCAGCTGCATTTTGAGTTCATAAGCAGAAGTCAAAACTCTGAAAAATCCAAGATACAAACACAGCCTTAACATCTAAGTTCTATTTGTCTTCTTACATGCTGCCAACAGCAGATCATCGTGCACACGAACAGTACCGGACATGATCAGTCCTAAACCGAATCCAGGGAATATGTAGGCATTGTTTGCCTGTTAAGATATACATGTTCATATTTAGAGATTTGGGACAGAGGAAGAAGCAAGTAGAGAGTAGTTTCTGTCGGTGAACCTGGCCGGGGGCGTGTACTTTCCCGTTGAACTCAACAGGATCAAATGGGCTTCCACTGGCAAAGATCGCTCGTCCCTGCAAGATATGGCATAAATTTGTGGGATGAACACTGGAAAGAGTAAGAGTATGAAAGCTTAAGAAGTATGAGGGGAGAAAATGAAAGCTATTTACCTCAGTCCATTTATAAGCTTCTTCAGCAGTGCATTCTGATTGTGAGGTTGGGTTTGATAAAGCAAGAATGAGAGGTTTCTGAAAGAATTAGCATGTTGTTATTAGATTTTTAAGCATGAATATAAATACATACATATATATGTCCCTGATATTCAAGAGTAATCCCTTGACACTCCATAATCCTCGTCTTTTTAATGGGTCGGACCGGGTTGACAATAGCCGGTAATCTTGAGCATCGATATGAGACACACGGCAGGATCTTTAGACTAAGGCTTGATAGAACAAGCCATACACTCCCAGCTATAACAAACAAATGTATAGTCATATATATATATATATATATATTTTTTCAATATCTTGATGTATTTGTCTCCTTTTTATTTGCTAATTTAAACTTCGAAATGTTTTCATTAGAATCTTTGACAACCTAACTCTTGTTTTGATTATCGGTTCGCACTCAATTTCTTTAATTCAGCAGTTTGATCCACGTTTTTCATTCATGAACGTTGATTAGGATCCACTGCCTACCTACCTGATGGAGTTTCACTGAGAGAACCTTCGACCCAATAGATGATATAAATAAACTAATCTAGGCAAATCTTCTTGGTTGGGGCGGGGGGAGGGGGGAGAGAGAGAGAGAGAGAGAACCTCATTGATGGATGCCATGGCCTCAACAACTTCTTTTGTAAATGTCCTTCCAACACCAGAAGTTCCTACCAGAACTGTTGGCTTTATGGTCTGAAATTGATAGTAACTTCCATTATCAAAACAAAGTACACCCCAAGATCATGTTAACTCATATGAAGCTCAATTTAACACAAATTTTCTACCTTAACTGCATCCAACAATTCATTGATTGGTTCATGTTCATGAGCCCAAGGCACTTTGAAATGCTGAAGAGATTCTTTGCGCGAACTGACAATAAGCCCCTGTTATGTAATTACAGAGACATTCATGATCTTGAATAGATTATGTAATAACAGGAAAATGCAGCCAATGTTGCCTGAAAAAGAGCAGAAATCTGTACCTTAGAGTCCACAAGCCAAATTTTCTTCCTGGTTTCTTCAACTGGAGCATTTGTCTGCAAATGCAAGAATCTAAAGTTGATGAAGAAGCTTTAGCAAGCAAAACCAATAGAGAGAGTAAATGGTAGAAGAATTTTCTTACTTCTTTAGATATCTTAAGAGCAATAAGTTCAGCTATACCGGTCCCGGCCTTCCAGAAGCCAAGAATAGAAGTAAGATCACAAGAAGAAGCTAAAATAACAGAAACATAAGATTAAAGAAGATTCAAGCTAACCTCTCCAGCACCCAGGAATAAGAAAGTATGATCTGCTAAAGTCCCACCAATTAATTTCAAAGCCGAAACGACTCCAGCAAGAACCACAGAGGCTGTTCCCTGAGATGACAGAAATGATTATGAAGTTCTTTCTAAGATGGGAATAACTTTTGATTCAAATAAAAGATTTCGGGTCCATTTCTTTAACCTGGATATCATCATTGAACACAAGATGAGTTGTACGGTATTTGGCAAGTAGATCAAATGCATTGTGGTTTGCAAAGTCTTCAAACTGAGACAACATGAGAATTTTGGGTCAAATAAGGATCCATCCAAGTGCAGACATATTAATATTAAGTTCTGAATAACTAAACTATACCTGTATTAGCACCTTCTCACCATAGTTTTGTTTAACTGCAGACATGAACTCTTCTAGAAGCTCAGCATATTCCTATTTTTGGCAAACTGGAAGATTAAAAAACCTCAAGAATGCAGACAAGAAAGAAATATCACCTTAAGATATCTGCAGTTTTAATTGGTGTTTTCAAAACTGGCCATGAGATAAAGGGAAATAATGAGACCTGCCCAGTTGCTCTTTTTTGCCTCAGACCAATGTAGTATTCATCCTCCAGCAACTTTGTATTATTTGTGCCAACATCAACCGTTATAGGCAGGCACTGTTAGAGGTCCACAGAGAAAGTTACCATAAATGCAGAAAATTAGAACTGCAAACAGAAATTCAAGTTATAGTTATTATGCTTACAGCCGATGGACGAACTCCACCAAGAGCTGTATAAAGAGAGAGTTTTCCTACAGGAATCCCCATACCCTGCAGTATAGTTTCAAAGAATTTTGGTTATATGTGGTAATCATTCAATAGAAAAGACTCATATATCTCTCTTTTCCACAAGCGCACACACAGAAAAACAAAGAGAAAGAGACCTAGTCCTTGGGTTCTATATGGATATACTACTCAAGAGTGCATAGGGAATCAATCGTGTGTACCTGGCAGCCAAGATCTCCAAGCCCCAAAATGCGTTCACCATCCGTTACTACAATAACTTGAATAGATTTTTCAGGCCAGTTTTTCAAGACTTCAAGGATCTTTCCCCTGGAAAAGTTTACATTATTTAGCATTAGATAAAGAACTTAGAGAAAAATGGGCGGGCCGTATTTCATAGGGAACAATCAGTGGGAAGTGGAAGTACTTCTCTTTTAAGCTGATAAAAAGGCCCTGAGGACGCCTGAATATGCTACCATATTTCTGGCAGGCCTCACCAACAGTAGGAGTATAGACTACAGGAAGAAGTTCCTCAACATTATCAATAAGCAGCTTGTAAAATAGCTTTTCATTTCTCTCCTGCATGTTTGAGAACCAAAATGAACATAGGATATGTGGTAAGAATCAACAGATACAATTCAGTACCATTATTTATAACAAATATAAGGGAAATTGTTGGATAAAAAAAAGGCAAAGAGTGTCTGTTCTTTCCAAAATTCATAGTGGAAATGATTAAAGTTGGCAGCGTTACCTGGAGATCCATCATTGCCATATATCTATGCAGTGGCACTGTATATTGACGTAGATTGTGCATCAACCGCTTCTCCTATGGTCCAACAAAGAGACGTGATAAGAGCAGTCCATACTGAAGAAAAGTAATAGTTTGTAAAGTTTTAAACAGTGCAAGGTCCATCTAGTTCTACCTGAAGCTCTTGAGAAAGAACTACCGAAGGTAGAAGGCCTGTTAAGTAATGGGCATCCCTTTCTTTTTCAGTGAAAGCAAGTCCTTTGTTGTGGCGTGGATCGCGCAACAAAGTATACCCACTGAACACAGGCAAAAGGAATAATAATCTATAAGAAGCATTTTACTTGGAAATGTTTAGGCAGATCAATTTCACACATATATTTATATACTTGCATTCAGAAGAGAGAAAATTATCAAGACATCACATGTATTCAAAAATTTGGAAGAACATGAAGACAAAATATGATTCTTGCACTCAAAAATAAGCCATAGCATTACTAGAAATCAGATCCTGTCAGTTATAATCTATATCACCAAAACTACTCACAACTATGCCTTGATTGAGCAGAATCATCACAAGATCATGACTCATGTTATTAATTCAACAGTGAAATCTCAAAATCGTAATGCATACTGACTATGATGATAATTGTGAAGAGATCAATTAGGACAGAAAAACGTCTCACAAACAAAAGAAACCAGAACATGATTTACATTCATATCTTGGAAAAAACACTGATTCATGCAAAAGATTCAAAACAGTATTGCTTAATCAAAATTGACACGGTAAACAGAATCCAAATCACCAATTCATTTCCACATAAATCAAATGATTCAGAATTTATCCATCACTCAGAAAACTATCATCACATTATTCAGAAGTAAATCAGAAAAAACAAGAATGTAAATCAGAAATCTTTAGATCACCTAGCAACAGAAACAGTCCATGGGGTGATAAGCTGATTCTCAGAGGCTCTATCCTCACCATACACATCCTCAACCCCACCACCAACACCAGCTTTATCCTCCAAGTCAAGAACTGATTCACCACCATTCAACTCCTTGAATGTACTCTCCATCACCACTCTATCTTTTTGTACAATCCCAATACTGCAAATACTTGTCTCTGCCAATGAAACAAACCGAAAACAAAAGTAAAAAACAAAAGAAACAAGAACTATAACAATAGCCCACAAAACAAAAACTCTCAAAACACAACCGTTTTCCTCAGATAACTTAAAATAAAACAACTATACAACAACACCCCACATAAAAAAAAACAACAATGCCACTTTGTTTTCTTGCTTTTCTTGGTTTATTTATTTCTCAAGAAAACTCAAACGACCCACCTTTTATAGCCAAGAAAGCATCACTATTCACCAAAAATCTTAGACAAAAAATGCACTTTTTCTATATGTGAAACAGTAAGTAAATATATGAAAGGGGTGTGAACTGAAGTGTATCCGAATACCACTGGCCCATTTGAATAGAAACATGATGAAAGCGACAAGTGGAGAAAGGCAATGCATATATGGAAAAGCAGTATGTTTCTCCCCGCGCATGTAGAGAGAGAAAATCCGCATTTTGAGGAGAAAGAGACAACGCTACATTGGTAGTTGAACGTTACCAAATGTGGAGGTTGAGCTTTCTTTTCTTGCAGTCTGCCTATTTCTTCTCCTCCGTCTCTGTTGTCATCGTATTTTCAGGTGCTGGTGCGTTTTCTTTTCTTTTCTTTTTTTTTTTTTTCTTTTGCAGCTTAATGGAATGTAATTAATTAATTAATTAATGCGTGATTATTTCTTTTGGCTTTTCATTTGGCCTATGATAATTCTTTTGTAAAAGAAACTATAAAAGAACGAGGGTTCGGTTGTGTTTCCCCAAAATAATATTATTTTGAAAACATAATCAAATATATTTCTATTTTTCTTCAAAACGAGCATTCTCTAATATATACATACGTATATTATATTATACATTATATTTTTTTATTATTATTCTAATATTAAAAAAATCATTCAATTCCATTTTCACCTCAAAAATCTAACAAAAAAACATTGATTTGACTGTTACAATAAAAAAATATCTCCCCCAAAACATAAACAAACATACCAAAAAACAACTTTCATATTTTTCAATAATTCATTCTCCCAAAACATATAATAAAATCAAACAAAAAACACAACCTGAGTTTTTCTTTATTTTTTTACCATATTTTTTTAATATTATAATAATTTTTATACTATATAATTTTTTTTGACATTTTATAATGATACTAATATTGCAATGTTTATATCAAACATAACATGACAATGCTAATTTCTATATTATGAGATGATATTTATTAGTTCTTTTATGCGCCATTACTGTCAACATTAATGTAATATTTATTGTAACGCATTATATTTCTGTTATTACATGATATAATTACACCTAACGCCTGGGTTCAATTAAAAAATACAAAAGATGAAAAAAGAAAAATAGAGTTCTCGATATTGTCTCTCATTTTATTTTATATATCTGTATTTTTACTTTTAAAATTTTATAATGCTTATTATTTTGGATTCAAAATTCCCAGTAATCTACAATTGCGTGACACAAAAATAAATTTTTGTATAGTCATTTATTCTGTTGTGTTAAATAATGATTTTCTTTTTTAATTTATATATGTATGTTTGTCAATAATTTGTTATATAATATTTGATCAAATTGGAGGGCAATGCCATTGGTTATGTCCAAGGTTTTGAAAATCGAATTGGACCGGTGATTGGAGACCAATCCGATTCAGTTGAAGCATAAAAACTGGTGGTGGTCAAAATCGATCAAAATCGGACCAGTTCACCATTTTTTTTTTTTTAAAAATTTATTTTTCTTAAAGAAAAAGTTAAAAAAAAAAAAGAAGAGAAATTATGAGTTGAAAATGATGATTAAAAATTTTTTACATGTAATTTTTTTAAATATGATTTTATTTTTTTGAAATTTACTGAAGTAGTAGTTATATGTGAATGCTTATGTTTAATTTGTTATTTTATTTTATTTAATCTCTCTTAAATTATGTTGAATATTTAGTGTAGAAATTTTTTTTTTTTTACTTGAAGTTCAAGTATGAAACGAATTATTACTTAAATTAATGTGAAACATTACTTTTTATTAAGTTGACTAATTGTAAAATAGTATTATTTTCTAAAAATGTACTTAAAAATAAGTAAGTTGAGATTTTTTTGAAATACTATTATTTCTATATCAATTGAAAGTTTTATTTTTTGGTAATATTAAAATAGTATGTATATTTATAAAATTAAATATAATAATTACATCATTATTACGTCATATCGATTTGACAACTGATCGAACCGGTTGAACCAATAACTAGTAACATCACATGTTCATTGTCCGGTCTAATTTTGAAAACATTGATTATGTCATATGTTTTCTCTTCTTTGTATATATTAATATTTTAACTGAAAATAGAAAATATTTTGAAATAAATTTAAAAATGCCAATATATCATTGCAATGGATTTTTTGGATTAATTTATAATTTTTTAAAATTGTATACATATTATGTCGATGAAGTTAAATAATGTCTTTAAATGATAAAATGTCAATAAATTATTATGACATTATGATTACAGAATTGAGGATTTTAACTTGGAATATTTGAAAAATATTCAAATATTTAAAAATTAATTGAAAATGCAATTAAATATTCAAAAAATCTAATAGTTTGTGGGTCGTAAAATAATTGATTTCAACTTTGAATATTTGATTTCTCTTATTGAAAAATAAAATAAAATCAATTGATTTCCTCGCCAACAGTTTCTCCTTTGATGGTTTTGTTATATGGTTATGACAAGGATAGTGTTCCTCTTTTAATTATTATGTTTCCTTAATTATTATTATTATTATTTATGGGCTAACATTTTCATCGCAACGGTGTCTGGAAGCCACATGCCTTACCGAACTCCATTTATTTCTGAGAAAAGTAATACCTAACCAACCAATTTCTTCTTCTTCTTTTTCGTTTTTTTATTTAAAAAAATATATTAAAAATATTATGTGTCAATAAATTTTATTTTTATTTCTCTACATGAATTGAATACTAAATATATTCAAAATATCACATGCATGGAGCAATCAAATTTTCAATGTAAAAAACATTATAAAAAATACAATTTATAAGAGTTGAAAATAAGTGCAAAACGTATTTCAGTCGCTGTTATTCAATAATTTTCTAACATGCGGTCATATTTTATTCACAAAAGTATTAAGTTTAGATCAAATTTTAAAAATTCCTTTTTATATCTCAGACAAATTTGTTGATTTATAGCTTCATGCTCAACTTACAATAATCAATTGCATTAAATAATTGGTTGTTATATTATTGATTATGATGAAAAAGTTGTTTTCTACTTAATGCTTCTTTGACTTGAAGCAATCTTAAAATTGCCTAAGTTGTTGTAGATTTAATGAATCCACTCAGCTACACTCTAATTAAGTGTGTAGTTGAGCATGTCGAGGTTGGAGAAGAGTTTTACTCGAACTTGACTTGATGAAAGTTTAAGTTCAACCCAATTAAATTTTAATTTTAAGTGAATTTCAAATAATTTTCTATTCGAGCTAGAACTCGAAATAAAATAATAGTATAATATTAATTATACATCAAATTGAAAGTCTTGAACTTAAATATAAATTGCTCGAACTAAAGATCAAGTTTGAAACAGCCGTAACTCAATTTGTATATTTTTTTTTTAGAGAACATTACAAATGACAAATTTTTATCTTTTCAACAAATCAATATTATTACAATATCAAATTAAGTAAATTGAATTATACGATATACAACCAGATACGCATAAAGTGCATAAAGGCGCTTATTTAGATTCGAACTCAAGATCTCCCACATAATAGGAAAATCGATGCCATTGAATTACATACCACTTGACAAATTTAATAATTGTTAGGAAGATAAATAAAAGAGACATACAAAGAAAAAATGAAAACTAAAAAATAAAAATCATGGTACTTGTTCATAATGATGAATGTTTCGCAAAAAAATGTTCATATCATAGTGATCCAAATATAAATAAGTGAAATCAAGCGCAAATTGGTGTAAGCCATGAATAATTTTTTTTAGGAATAAAATTAATTTGAATCAAAATTTAGGCATTTAAAGTTAAAAAAAAATGTGAAGTAAATCTCAACCACATTTTAATGCTCAAAATTCGATTGATCAAGTGATCTAGTAACATTGCTCTCACATTTGTATGTGTGCAATTTAGAATTCAAATCTTAATAGATTCTTCATAAGCATATTTATAAATAAAAAAAGAAGAAGAAGAAGAAGAAAACTTTATAAAAAAATTGAACTAATTTTCATGCCTAATGCCCACATGGACGTAGCCGTATAAGTCAATTATGGATTTTGGGTAGGGCTGTCAATGGATCGGGTTTTGATCGGATCAGTCATATTCGAGTCCGATTATCAAAATTTATATACGAATTCGACTTAATATTCAATAACATATTTGTTAGTTAATACAATATCCAAATTCGATGGATATCCATTAAATAATAATAATAAAAAAAAAAACTAACTCGATTTAATATATTTTTTTCTCCTTTTGGATTATATACAAATACTATTTTTATAAATTAAATTTACGTCATATTTAAATTTTTAATAATTTTTTTATTATATATTAGTCTAAAAGTTAAATATTTGAATACTAAACCCCTATTTCACATTATATTAATGCATAGATGAATTATTATGCATTGTTATGTTTGACATTTTATCAGTATTCATCTTATTTTTTAGGTTAAAGACTTAATATTAATAGCATAACATAGATGTTAATATAGATATTAGGTTAATATAATATATATTTTATTTTAAAATATTTATTAATATTATATATAAGAGTATTTATTTAATAAAAAACTATTAAATTTCGGATTCGGATCTTTAACAAATCGAATTGTTTAATTTTATATCCGATTCATTTATTTTGGATTATGGATATTTATAATTAGATATGATCTATTGAATATTTTAATTGGATAAAAATTCTAAATTCGAATCGAATTTAGATTTGATTCGGATTAAAACCCAATATATTGACAACCATAGTTTTGGGCTTGAATTGTTCTTTTAAAATCAAAAGTAATAAAGAAAATTACTTGGGCCATTGGGTTTCGCAATTTCTATTATGGGCTTAAAAGATAATGGATCCTAAACTAAACCGGAACAAGTTTTAGCTATTGATGAAGTGGGCTCAAAAGAAAATAGGTCGACATTTAAAAAAAGATTTAAAATTTGGTCCACTTGAGCTTCAAACATTGATTTATGCACTATAGTCTCTAAATACATAACCACATACAAAAGAAATATTTATGAGAACTTACAAATAAGAACATATTTACATGAATATTTATATTGTGGCAATATGGTATAAGAATACAAATGAGGCGAGTCGAGTCAAACTTTGATAACTTTTTTGAGGCTTTCGATCTCTACGAGTTAAGAAAATTGAGGCTCGAGCATCGGGCTCGACTCGATCCGTTAGGCTCATATTCATCAATAAAGTATAAACTCGATTTCAGGCTCGGACTCAAATGGGCTCGAGTTCGAAAAATTAAATTATTTTTATAAAAAATTTTAAATTTACATATATAAAATTATATTTTTTAATAAAAATATAGATTCACGAATCCACTCACAAATTTACAAATAAAAATTATTTGACTCGAATTCGATTAAAAATTTCTATGAATTTCATTGGAGTTCGAATACCTTTTAAACCAATTTGTTAGGCTCCCGAGGTGGCTCAATACATTTGCATCATAATGGGCTTCATCAAGGAACTTTTGGAAAATTTTAGTTGATCTCAACTTATTTTTATAAAAAAATTTAAATTTACATATATAAAATTATATTTTTTTAATAAAAATATAGATTCACGAATCCACTCACAAATTTACAAATAAAAATTATTTGACTCGAATTCGATTAAAAATTTCTACGAATTTCATTGAAGTTCGAATACCTTTTAAACCAATTTGTTAGGCTCCCGAGGTGGCTCAATACATTTGCATCATAATGGGCTTCATCAAGGAACTTTTGGAAAATTTTAGTTGATCTCAACTAAGCACTTTTTGTGGGACAGACAAATATACCTCTTCCATGCCTCATACATACACACAACCCAGAAAACCTCAAATGGCTGGCTGAGAAAAGGTTCAACCGATCACTCCCGAGCTCTTCCGCTTATTTTTCTGAGAAAAATTTACTGAATTGAGGCTTTGAGCGGCAAATGGACCTACGGCCTAGGCAAAGGCAAACCTTTTCAGGGTTCACCAAAGCCGAGGTCTCCTTTCCAATTTTTTCAATTTTTTTTTTATGCTAAAATTATCATTCGACCATCGTCCTAAGATTTATTGGTTACCCATTTTATGGGGTTTTAGTTATATCTCAGGTTTTTTTTTTCGTGGGTTTATGATGAATTACATTGACGTGTGTGGTATGCATGCCTTGGTTTCAAATGTATTAGTTGGGTGGATGCTTAGATGAAGTTGAAGAAAAGGTGGCATTTATTTCTTTGTGGTTTGAATTATTGGTTATATTGGTTTTGTTAGGATCGAGCACAATTTTTCATTAGACTTAATTCAATTTCCCCTTGCAAGTGGTGAGGGAATTTGGACTCAAAAATATTGTGCCCATCATTACTTTTAGGTATGATGATTACAAGTAATAAACAAGCGATTGTGTGTTTGAATCAACAGGAGCTTGAAGATAAGAAAATGATTTTTATTGTAACTTAGTGGTTTTAAGACGATTTAATACTTAAATGGCTTCAAAATCTGTGATAAGGTGGTGTTGAAAAAGTAGGTTAGCAAGAATTTTATGTTAAAATTTTGCTTTGGGTAAAAAATGTGGAACATTTATATCAGAAACTTATCATGTGCCTTCGAAAAACAGGTTCAGAAAATGGAGGAGTTACTTAATGAGTTTAAAGAACAATCTCTGGAGGAGGAGTTCTGTAAGAAATTGGCAAGAGTTTTCAAGTGAGTGTTTATCTTGTAAGTGCTTAAAGATTGCCCTCTTTAGAGAATATATTGGAATAACTTCACATTTTTGGCATATTTTGCAGTCGATCCAGTGGTCGTGCTGGAAAACCTGTTGTGAAGTGGACTGAGGTTTTGTTGCCTTTCTTTTTCCTTGAACTGCTACTGCATTGCTTGCTTGGTCTTGGACGGATCTTTTGATCACTCTCCTGTATTTTAGATTCAAAGTTGGTTTCAGAAGAATCAGCGACAAGGCCTCTTTAGAGAGACTTCGGTTGATGCAGCCAAGAAGTTACCTGTTGTCACCCAACCTGTTGCTCAGAATAAAGCAACTGGAGATAAAAAAATGCCCGAGGGTGCGTTTTGTTAGCAGGTCCATTTTAGGCCTGGTTGTATGTTACTAGCTTGTATTTACTGAATATTTGAGGTTGGCTTCCTTAAAAAAATTGCATCTTCAGTTACTGTTGTATCTCTACTTTGTGATGTGTTCCTTTGTCTTTTTACCTTTGACAATCTGTCTGTGGAGTTCTGGGTTCATAACTTGATTTCATGTTTTCCTCATCTTTAATTATTTCATATGATTGTATGTTTATTGATGGGCGTTGGTGCTTTACATCCTAGTCCTTTCGTACCATATTTTGAGCTGCATTTGCAACTCTTTCATGTAGAATGTTACAACATTGAGATTCAAATCATATTTTCCATAGTTGACCGTTTGCACAATCAAATTAAGCAAAAATAATGAATCTTTTGATTGTAATAATTCATTTGTGTGATATAAGTTGATCTGTGAAAGGTCTCCTGGACATCCCAAAAATGGATTTCTAGCAGTAGCCATGCGAAGAGTGGAGTAACTATCATCAGTGAACAACATAATACTGATATCATTAGGATAGTTCCATCCCAGTTAGACAATCATTACTAGACATAATCTTGTTCAATTCGATAATAGGTTTTCATCTGATTAACTGGTCAGCCATTTTCTTTTCAGTTTCCCTTTATAATGATCAATTCTATGTAACTTTCCCTGTCTCTATGCCCCTCTTTATTATGAGAGATTATTCATGTACATGTAGTGGTGCAACGGTCCTGTATTACTGTGGCATGTGATTCTTTTCTATGTAAGTGATTTGAACTTGTCCAATGTCCAATGTTGTTTGTTCTTATAACAATAAAATTAATCTGCTTTATGGACCAGACTCAGCTTACTCTAGCCACAGTGCCCCACCCATGTTCTGTAATGCATTCATGATTCTACCTTGGATATCCTGGTGAGATTATTCATGTACATGTAGTGGTGCAACGGTCCTGTATTACTGTGGCATGTGATTCTTTTCTATGTAAGAAATTTGAACTTGTCCAATGTCCAATGTTGTTTGTTCTTACAACAATAAAATTAATCTGCTTCATGGACCAGACTCAGCTTACTCTAGCCCCACCCATGTTCTGTAATGCATTCATGATTCTACCTTGGATATCCTGGTGAGATCATAACCGATTGTAATGGGACACCTGGTAGACCTACTATTGCTGTTACTGTTGTTTGTGAAATTGTGATCGTGGACTATGTAATTTATGAAGCATCACGACTTTATACAGAACGGTTTGCATTGGTTATTTCTACTTGTTCGCATGATCAAGAATAGTGTTTTAATTCAAAAAATATATATGTTTTTCGAGTATAAGATTAGTAACTTTTCTACTTCATTTCTGGTGCCAGGAGAGCAGCGTGAAGATCTATCCAGGCTGGAATTTGAAGCAAGGTCATTGAAGGATGGGGCATGGTAAGCCCAAATACGTTTGATGGATGTCTTCATTATTTCTGCCTTGGAATTTTACCTTCTCGTTTGGGTCCTCTGCAATTGTCTCCTGCCTGCACCTTTGCAGATTCTGTCTTGGTTGGTTTAATGGGAAAACCCCTAATCTTTTATCCACTGTGCAAATGATTAAAATAAAGTGTTGTTTACAATCCTAGAAAATATGAGGAACGCATGCAAATTGTGGCAATTTTCAAAAGTCACATCTGTGAATTAAGGGGTAAATCTCTTTGCTGGAAATTTCCTTCTCTTTTTTCCTGATGAACCACTGAAAAAACATGGTCTGCAGAATCTTCACTAAATTGTGACATAAAAAAAAAAGGTTAGAACTTGAGAGATCATCAATATAATATTAACTGGACAAAGAGAAAGAAAGAAACAACATATTCTTCTAATGTAGCCACACACTCAATTGTTTTCTTGCAGTCCATATTTTTTTGTTTACTTGTGTTCAATTTTGCCTTTTTTAATGTTTACAGGTACGATGTCGACACATTCCTTTCCCACAGATTTCTCAGTTCGGAGGAAATTGTGAGTAGTTATATTTTGTTCTAACAATTGATCCTGATGTGGATAGCAGTTTTCCCAGTTTAGTGAAGGAATTTTTACCATTAATTTCTGAACTACTGGTGGTTCACTATTTGTGCTATAATCAATATTGATTTGCTAACCTTTACAGAACGGGCTAAAATTTGCTGTATTTATGAATTCGAAGTGTGATGGATTTAGTCAACTGCAGGAAGTTCGTGTGAGATTTGTTGGTTTTGGAGCCGAGGAAGATGAATGGGTGAATGTAAGAGACTCCGTGAGGGAACGATCCGTTGCTTTGGAGCATTCAGAATGCCAGAAAGTGAAGATTGGGGATTTAGTAGTGTGTTTCCAGGTACCCTTTATTTACTACAAAATATCAAGAAGTCATGTTTTATTTCAGACAGCATCCTCAATTTATATATCTATATTCTTTGAATCAGGAGAGACAAGATCAAGCAAGATACTATGATGCTCGTGTTATAGAGATTCAAAGGAGATGGCATGATATAAGAGGCTGCAGATGTCTTTTCTTGATTCGATACGACCATGATAATTCTGAGGTTAATACTCTCTCCCTTTCTTACATCATAACCAAGTCAAATGTTCTGCTCTACATGATAAGCTATAAGTTTTTGTCGTGATAGGAGAAAGTCCGTTTGAGGAGATTGTGCTGCCGGCCTGACATTCTAGCAAACTGGGAGCTTTCAAAGGATGCTTAGATGCGTTTGTGCATTCGACCCGTTTTCTTCTTATCTCCTTTGATATGGAAAGGTATGTTACTGGTGGGAAATGATCCTTATCTGGAAATTGCATCTGGAGACATCCTATGCTCGTTTTGGCTAACATTAATCGGTATTTACTGGAGATTCTATTATGGTATTATGTTTCCTAGTCCGGTGTAAAAAATTCTAATGACCTCTTCTGTTGTTATCCCAAATGAGAAAGATGTGCCCCATTTGCATTAATTTTCTGACCAAACTTTGCCAGATTTACTAATTCGTTTCTACGTACTGCTGGTCCAGTCTGTAGTGCTACCTAATGCGCTTTAAATTCTTGCAACCAAATATAATTTGAGGACAAGGTGCTAGAACAGAGCATCCTAGGTGTTCTTACACGCATGTGATTAGTATACGTTTGTGTTATTTATTAGATGTATAAAATGGTATAAATGAGATGAGACGATTCGCGAACAGTTCGAATTCGTCAGTTAAATAAGTCGAGTCGAGCTCAATAATATTCCGCTCGAAAAGCTCGCGAGCCTGAATAAGCTTTTTTATGTTTTAATTTGTATATATAATTATGTATAATAAGATCCATAAAGATAAGTAAATAATAATAGTAAGTAATAATAGTAATATTTTGTTTGTTATTTTTTAAAAAATAACAATATTTTTTGAAAAGTTTATAATTCTAAATTTTATTTTAAACCTAAATGAGTTCGAATTAATTCAAATCTATACGAGCTCGAGTTTATTCAAATTTATACGAATCGAGTTCTTTTTCTAGTTTGTGACAAGTTTTATCGAGTCGAGCTTGTAAGGCTCAATAAGGCTCACCCGAGTCTTCGTTTATTCAATGACCCTATATGTATGATTCACAGTGATATTTTTAGTTAAATCGAGTGTAATTTACTCAATTCAATCATGACCGTTGAATCAAAGGAAGATGACTGGTGATTGGGAAAAAATGCTTATCTAGTTTAATTCAATGATAACAAGTGAATTGGATTCATTTATCATCGTTGAATTGAAGGATAACCCAATCTGGTGTGGATCATTCTGGTTCAAGGGCTCCCACACCTACCCAAGTTGATATTAATTTATTCAAAATCTTTATATAGTTGTAATTACATGTGCATGTGTCCATATATATAACTTTTAATATATGGACGTGGTTTTTGGGAAATAAAAGATGACCACGAGTTTTGGTTAGTGGTCACAAGTCATCATTTTACTAAGAAAATGCGGGCTACTTATTTTATGCAAAATTATTTTTATCAACGCGCAGTCAATCTAAAAAATCAAAGGCTTTGTTTGGTTGTAAACTCCCAATATATTTTTTAATTTTTAAAACTTAAACAAATAAATAATACACATTCTCCAATTTTATTCCCAAAATATAAAATTTATTCTCAAAAAAATTTTATTATCCCAACTCCACGCCATTCCCTAAGGCACCACACATTCTTTCATCATTACATATATATACATATATTATCACTTATACAATCTATATATACACATATATAAATAATTTTAAAATATTTTGGGATAATGGATTTTGGGTAATGGGGTTGGGGAATGTGATAGTTGTTTGTTTGTGTTTTGGGAGAATAAATTGGGAGAAAATGATTTGTTTGTTTATATTTTGGGGGGATCAAGATGTTACATCAATGACTTTTTTATTTGGTTTGGGAGGAACAAGATGTCACCCAATTGACAACCAAACATAGCCAAAGATATTTATTTAAAGTTTTCCAATGCAATTCAGGAAAAAAATAAATATTTTATTATTTTGTCACATCTATGGGCAATAAGGTAGAGCAATTTAGCTCAAATCAAGTAACTTTGCCTACATATATTAATAGCTAGATTAAATCTTAATTTGCCAAAATATACTTATATAATTTCCATTTATGACACAAATAAATATAATTCCATGTAATTTTATTTAAAAGAGTCGGAAGAATTTGTTTGGATTATGCAATATAATCGTTTAAATCAATAAAATAACTTTTATGGGCTTAATATTTTTTACTTCAACTACGTAAATGTTTATATCAATTATTTAATCGATAAAAATTTATATTTAATATTCTTAGCACGTTATAAATATTAGTATTACAATATTACTGTCTAATAAAATCCACCCCTACCTGACGGCCCGTTTGGCTTTATTTTCATTTTCAATTTTTATTTCATTATTTCTAAATTTTGAAAAGTTAATTAGTGGAAATGAGTTTAAAATAAGTTTGTATTTGGATGAATTGTTGGAAAAGTAATGAGGGAGAGAAAGAGAGAAATATATAGATTATTTGGATAAAATATATACGTTATTAAAGAATGTGTTTTGAAAATAAAAATAATTTTAGGTGAAAATATATAAAAGTAATATATTTTATTTTTGAAATAATAAAAAATAAAAAAAAGGCTATGAAAAATGAAACCAAACGGGGCCTTATTGGCCTCCCATTTGGAATTTTCCACTACTTCTTAGCTACCTCTAATTTTTTTAATAAAATCAGAAAATTCCACACAAAAAATCACTTCTTTATGTCTATAACCAATCGCCTTCTGACATGTCACCATTTATTGCCCCCATTCAACACAAAATAATCCTCGTGAAAAAACAAATAATAATTATATCTTTTTCTTTTCAAATAATAATTTATATCTTTTTTGTTTTTTTTTAAATAATAAAAAACCCAGCTCTGGTACATGTCATCTCTTTCTCTCTCAACAGTTTTTAACCTTTTTGGAGCCACTACATTTTCATTTTCCCCAATGTTTCAACCCTAATTTTTCAAAATTTCTTCAATTTCTATCTACTTTCAAACCCTATATTCAATCGCCTTGTTCGCCGATCGTCGATTGCCTCTTTCTTTCTCAACCACCACTCAAATTTAAATCTTGCTGCCGCGATCTGAAAGTTGATGAGGTAAAGTTGGGGAATTCACGGCGGAGTTGATGGACGGCCATCGATATGCCTCAACTGTGTAGCGGAGTTGGCAGATGTCTCTGACCCGGCCCGAAAAAGGAAAAAGCCCAAACTAAAAGGAAACTGTAGGAATTGCAAGGAGAAGAACCGCAGGGAGGAGCAGTACTTTAATAGGCAGCAGTAATAAGGATAAAGAAGTTGTGGTGGTGCCTGATGGTACTGGTGAGACTGGAGAAATAAATTCTTGCTGCTTTCTGGGAAACAAATTCGTTGAAGGCTGGAGATAATCTTTGAGTAGGGTTAGTGAGGAAGACAAGATAGAGTAGCAGATGGATGAATACGATAGCGGTGGGCGCGGCAGCGACAAGGGGTTGGGAGCTGAGGATGAGGGGAGTACCGCTCCCCTTCCTGAAAGGGTTTGTTATATATATCCTTTTCTTTCTTTTTTTTTTTTGAAATTTACAGGGTGTCATTGGATACTGACATTTTGTGTATGTGGTTGTTTTATTTTGATTTACTTTTCTCTTATTTTTTGGGTGAAGGGTCGGGGTTCACTTGGGATTAGGAGTTTATTTTTGGGGTAAAAACGTGTTATTGGTTGTGACATTTTAAAGATGAACCAGTTGGTGGATTTAGGGGGTTCAAGATTTGACTTTTAGTTATTTACTGATATAATTTTTGCTTAAAGTTGATTGGAGAAGGCTTTTTTTCCTTTGTGTGTGTGTGTGTGTTAAGCTTATCAATGACTGTTCTTACCAGGAAAAGCAATATAAGTTTGTTTTGTTCTGTTTCATTGTGTTTGAGTGTGTGAAATAATTCACTCAGGTTAATTGGTGAGTTCATAATGGCATATGGTTGGTCTATGTGCTTCTTTCTGTAAAAATGGTCTTGTTGAGGGATCTTTTTTAATAGCTGTTGTTTGAGGATTGAAGAGAAATGGTCTATGTGCTTCTTTCTGTAAAAATGGCCTTGTTGTTTTATGCGTTACATTGTGGCTTTAAGGGAAAGTTCAAGTCTTTACAGGCTTTGGTGAGTAAAAGAGAGTTCTTAATTGATTTGTTAGTCGGGTCAACAAGTGGAAAAGCAGACATGAAAGTTTTGATTTGATATAAGGGAAGTCATGTAGCACGCGTGTGTGTTTCATTTTTTGTTCTATCCAAGATGATTTTCTTCAAGGTATTGGTATGTGTAACTATTGCTTTTGAAGTTCATTTGTGTTTAAATTTTTATTTCCTAAAGAAACTCAGATATGATTGTAGCTCAACCTGTCGTCAAACTTGGTTTGACTGTTGCATTAATTAGCTTTTGATTTATCTGCAACAGGTCCAGGTTGGTGGCTCTCCTGCTTATCGAATTGAGAAAAAACTAGGGAAAGGAGGATTTGGACAAGTGTATGTAGGTCGTCGAGTCAATCCCCCAAATCCAAATGAAAGAACAGGTCCAGGAGCTGTAGAGGTAGGAACTTTATCTAATGAGTCTGTTATGTGTGGCAGAGAGTTCTGTGTTTTCATGGGAGGTATCACATTCTTTATTTCTTGTAGGTTGCCTTGAAATTTGAGCATCGGAGCAGCAAAGGCTGCAATTATGGACCACCTTATGAATGGCAAGTCTACAAGTGAGTGTGTTTTCTTCTTCACTATTCCTCTATCAAAGGTTGCGGAGAATGAACTCAAATTTATTTATTTATTTTTATTATTATTATTATTAATTTTTTTTTTTTTTTTTGTGTGTGTGTTTTTTCCTAGTGCACTTGGTGGCAGTCATGGCATACCGCGTGTACATTTCAAAGGACGGCAAAGTGACTATTATATTATGGTACATGATCTCTGCAGCACACCACTTCTTCAGATTTTTTGCAGTTCCTTAAATGTTTTTTTCCTCTTTTTGGTATGACTAACTTTACAATCTTTCAGGTTATGGATATGCTTGGCCCTAGTTTGTGGGATGTCTGGAACAACAATTCCCATACGTCAGTCTAAGTTTTCCAAGAAAAAGATTTAGATACTTACTACTCTTGTTTTCATGTATAAGATCTTGCATCTAATATCTAAACATCCTTTTGCAGAATGTCCATAGAAATGGTGGCATGTATTGCCATTGAAGCCATCTCCATTTTAGAGAAGCTGCACTCTAGAGGGTAACTCTTTCAAATCACCTCCGTTCCAATCATGACTTATTGAGCATGAAGCATTCATTATACTTGATTTTGGAGTAATGCTAAGTTGCACAAACAAGAACCTGAGGCATGAATTTTGTTTTCGTTGCTTTTGCTTTGAAGGAATGAAAGACGATTCTATTTCCAAAGTGATGAATTTTGTTTTCGTTTCTTTTGCTTTTAAGGAATATTTCATCTATGTTACCTTTGTTAGATTTTAAGTTTCACCATGTAACTTTAACCTTGTTTCTAAAATATTTTTGAAAAATATGCTACACGATCAAATTGTACTGAACTTTTGCTTTGCAAGGAATGCCTTTGTCTGATGAAGGGAAATTCTCTCAATTTTTCCTCCACATTTTGACTGGTTCGGTAATCATTTCTGTGTTAATATTGAATAGCAAAAATTATGTGTGGGTTCACGTTTCCTGCTCTACAGAAAAATCCTATGCATAAAATATTGCGACCAAGTGCCTTTACTCAAGATATGTTGTGCAATTACTTAATTG
This sequence comes from Jacaranda mimosifolia, assembly GCA_018894105.1. NCBI lineage: Eukaryota > Viridiplantae > Streptophyta > Magnoliopsida > Lamiales > Bignoniaceae > Jacaranda > Jacaranda mimosifolia. The sequence continues at coordinate 2,061,758 of CM032127.1, forward strand.
TTGCAACTTCTGCAGATATGTGCATGGGGATGTAAAGCCAGAGAATTTTTTGCTTGGTCCACCTGGAACTCCTGATGAGAAAAAACTTTTTCTGGTTGATCTTGGATTGGGTAGTGTACCTTGCATCCCATAGCAATTTATGTAGAAAAATTCACTCAATTTATAAATATAAGAATGTGAACCTTATCCTTGTTACCGTCCTGTTGTGATGCAGCCACCCGGTGGCGTGATAATTCTACAGGCCTTCATGTTGATTATGATCAACGTCCAGATGTTTTCAGGTGAAATCGTGACTCCACATCTTGTTCTTTTCCCTCTATTTGTTCACATTTTTTTCTATTTCACTCACGGTTCTTACATCATGAGAATGTTGGTACTGCAGAGGAACTGTGCGCTATGCCAGCGTGCATGCACATCTTGGAAGAACTGGTAGTCGTAGGGATGATTTAGAGTCCCTTGCTTATACGCTCGTTTTTCTTCTCCGAGGTCGGCTTCCTTGGCAAGGGTACCAGGTTAGCAGCAGGTCTGAAATGTGAAATTTTATTTTATAAAAAATTCATATTGTATGCTTACATGATGGTTTATTTTAGGGTGAGAATAAAGGCTTCCTTGTGTGCAAAAAGAAGATGGCAACTTCTCCAGAAACTCTTTGTTGCTTCTGTCCTGCACCTTTTAGACAGTTTGTTGAGTATGTTGTTAATTTAAAGTTTGATGAGGAGCCTAACTACGCAAAATATATATCCCTCTTTGATGGAATAGTTGGTCCCAATCCAGATATCAGGCCAATCAATACTGAAGGTGCGCAGAAGGTATTTTCCAGATTCTCCTATGTGGGTTTAGGTTTGTTTGTAGCACTGAAACTTTATGAAAGTTTTGGTTTTGTATTTTGAAACTTTTTTTTTTTTTTTTTTGCATTTTGAAGCTTATATATCAAGTGGGACATAAAAGAGGACGGCTTATGATGGATGATGATGATGACGAGCAACCAAAGAAAAAGGTTCGCATGGGGATGCCTGCAACACAGTGGATTAGTGTGTATAATGCTCGACGGCCGATGAAGCAAAGGTATCATGGTTTAAATCTTAAGTTTCTTCCAGATTGTTAAGAGGAATTAATAGAGTTCACCCCGTATTTGTCCTTGTAGATATCATTACAATGTTGCGGATGTGAGACTTCCCCAGCATATTGACAAAGGAAATGAGGATGGACTATTTATCAGCAGTGTGGCATCTTGTTCAAACCTGTGGGCCTTAATTATGGATGCAGGGACCGGCTTTAGTGCTCAAGTTTATGAACTGTCACCTTATTTCCTTCACAAGGTCTCATACCTTTTTGTGCCTCTGTACTTTTTAGTGAAGCAGCTAATTCATTCATTTATGGGTGCGACATTTTGTGAATTTGTGCCTGCTTATAGTTTTCTTTGTTTAAGATATCTTGACAGGCCATTTACTTTCATTGTGTTAACCGCAGGAGTGGATTATGGAGCAATGGGAGAAGAACTATTACATCAGTGCAATAGCAGGGGCAAACAATGGAAGCTCATTAGTAGTAATGTCTAAAGGTTTGTTTCACAGTTCAATACGTGAAAATATTTTCTGATGTCATGCGTGATTCAGCTAATGATTTTGCCTTAACAACTACAGGTACTCAGTATCTGCAGCAATCTTATAAAGTTAGTGAATCTTTTCCATTTAAGTGGATCAACAAGAAATGGAGAGAGGGGTTTTATGTTACTGCCATGGCTACTGCAGGAACTAGATGGGCAATTGTTATGTCTCGTGGGGCTGGGTTTTCTGATCAGGTATGTTGCTGACGTAGCGCCCTTTTTGCTATCCCCAAATACTATCCCTACCCCCAACCCCTCTAACGGGGGAAAAAAATTCCAAGAAAAGAAAAATGATAAAATGATTTAATTCCTTGTACTGGCTTCAGGTTGTGGAGTTAGACTTTCTTTATCCCAGTGAAGGTATTCATAGGAGGTGGGATGCTGGCTACCGTATCACATCAACTGCAGCAACATGGGATCAAGCTGCCCTTGTTCTTAGCGTTCCCAGAAGAAAACCTTCAGATGAAACACAGGAGACACTTCGGACTTCTGCTTTTCCAAGTACACATGTCAAGGTTGACTTTTCTATATTCTTTTATTGTTGTTAGCCACTCTTTCCCGTGCTTGGTTCTCAGAGTTACTTCTTGTACTTGCAGGAGAAATGGGCTAAAAATCTTTATATTGCATCTGTGTGCTACGGGAGAACTGTATCTTGAGGCACCAGGATTTGCTCGGTATTTCTTGAGAGTATACAGAGGATTGACTACTCTCCATTGAGTTATGAGCAAAGCGAAATTTTTTCTCCATCCGAGAGGCAGGATCATATTTTCTTCCGCTGCCAAGCTGACTCATTGTGCCTATTGGGACTTTGATGTATGCTTACTCTGACCATCAACATTTAGAATTATATATAACACCTGTGCACTGGACTGCAATTGCATCTAAATGTTTTAGGATCTCCAGTGGGTTTGTCCACTCACTGCTGGAAGTTTGTATAGCATAAAACAGTAGTTACTTAAAAGGCATAGTGCACAGGCTATATTTTCTTTGGTGATGGTATTGTTATACATGCAGTCAGATTTTGCAATGGAAGCTGGATCTTGTCAATTAAATGCCCATTTTTCTCAAGTCCTCATTTCTGATCTGGATTTATATTTACTGAGTTTATACCCCATGATTTTGTGGAATAGGAGATTGATCTGGATTTAAGTAATTTTCTACTCAAATACATCTATATTTGTCGAAATTCATGATGTCCTGTCTAGTTCTGTCCATCTGGAGACTCATGGTATGCTGTTTTTCTGCTAATCTCTCTTGCTAAGCTTTTTTCCTTTTTCAAACGTTGTACTGGCCAATTTAGAGAAAGGCGATTCCTGATGTGTATCGACAAATTCTGGCAAAATTTCATTCTGGTTGCATTGCTTTTTATACTAACTTTAGGTTTCTGTAATTTTAATTTCCCTTTTGTTCTATTTTGCTGCTATCATCCCCACTGGATCATCTTGGTATTTCTCTTTTAGATTCAGTCAGTTTTGGTTATCTTTTCCATAGGTTGATGTTTTAAATTCAATCTGCTGTAATTCTGTCATATTAGTCGAGTTTGGGTGGTAAAGAAAAGTAAGTGCAGGCCCTTTTACTCAGTACAATTTATATTGTGGGGATTAACGGTCTTCTACTCTGCATACTTACTATGAAATCTTCACAGAAATTTTCATATATATAGTTGGAAGGTTGGTTTTCCCTTTTCGTTCAATCTTGTTCTTGCAGTGGATCTATTTGGAACCAGCAAGGGATTGTTTCTCAATGATGTCTGAAGAGACAATGTTGAAAGTAAATGCAAGTTACTCTTACATTATGTTAATCGCAGATCTGGCACATCTCAAACGTGATCGATGCACGTTCTATAATTCTTCTCCTGTATACTTTTCTTGATATAAAATGACAAGAATTGGTTATAATTGTCTCTAATTAGTTTGTTTTCCTGTTCTTGCATTTGACAGAATGCTGCTCTGATTCTTGAAGATAATCTCTCTTGGACAGTACATGGAAGTTGCAAGTAGACATCTCATGTACTGTGTTTTCCAGGTTGTGTTGATTTATTTATTGCGTAGGTTGGAGAAGGACTAATACTACATATAATGGACCCTGAAAATTGAACCAGTGAATCTCTATGAATACGGTATAAATCTGAATTTGGGTATCTTTAATTTACAGTATTAAGCCTTCTAAATAACTTATAAATAAATGACTTAGGTATTAAGGAGCTTTTCAAGTAATCTGTACAGTGGAATTCTGAGAAAGCAATTTATCAGTGAAAACTTGTCAAAATCCCTAGACTTTGGCTGGTGGTATTTATTTTCTTGAAATTCCTCCATTCAAAATCCACAAGAATTCAGTTGCCTGACTAGACTATTTCAAGCAAAGAGGAGGGGGGAATTTTAGGCTCATGGATCTCTCAGTTCAAGAAATCAAGATAAGAGGATCAAACTATTTCTTTTGACTCATTTTCAAATTCGATAATTGTTGGTTGATCGTATATTTCATTAGAGTTCTATGATTAAGAGTATTCTTTCCTATTTGATCTCTTTGAATTCCATATTCGAAGTTGCGATCGGATCTATTCATTAAATTCAATACATTTCTTATGTATCTGTAGGTACTATATTGGATTTGAATTAGATTTCGGATCAATCTATATTGATTGACTGCCTCCATTTTGTTGTTGTTAGCAAATACCACTATTTTTGGTTTTGGATCTTCCAAATCATTCCCGCAGGAGATTCGGACCCATTTTTTTCTTATTTGAGAAGAAGATTCTTTCTCTTTATAAAAAATAAGAGGTAGTACCAATAAAAATTTCTTTTTCGATCCATCCCTAGTCATATTCAAGAATTGTTTTTGATCCAATCCGTAGGAATTAATAAAAAAGGCAAATTCCTTATGATACATCATGTTGGGTTTGATTATTGATAGAGTGAATAACAATTTAATTCCAATATGATACCAATTTAAATTTTATGGTCAAATTAGGCCAAATTTTGAACCCTCAGAATTCTATAAATAGTGCTTGAGAGGGCGTAGCGAAGATAAACGTATGCTGCGCAAAATTCTATAATGAATCTGTTCTAAGTAAATAGTATTTGACATTTAGCAACTGTGGTCGTTATAGTGTCATTTAGATTATGTAATAAAATATTTGAGAGCTTATAATTTTTATTTTTTATATTTTAAAATTTATAAACTTTCAAAATCAAATGGAATTTTGTAAGATTTTTTTTTCTTCAAAAAAGTAAGGTACTAACAAACTATTTTTATTTTAATTATATTAGTCTTAAAATTATTATTAATAATATTTTATAAGTTTTAAAATTTTATTTTTATTCAAATACTTCAATAATTTATTTTAAAAATAAGATTCAATATTTTATAAGTATTAAAATGATTTATAAATATAGGAACTTATAAGAAATTTTAAATAAATTTGTGATCATATTATTTGTTGGGAAATGGAACAAATCCCTGCATACTCTCGTTTGGTGAATGTAGAGTGATATATTTTCCTGTAAATAACCTAACAACAGATGATCCCAAATACAGCTCATACTGATTCTCTCAAGCATGTGATCACAGAAAATACAAATTAGGTTAAGTAGAAAAAAAAAAATTGTTAACAAAACTATTAAACCTAATTAATTAGAAGATAAGTTGAATTACATGTGCATCACTGGCCACTTGGCCTTATATCCAAACACTTTAGTAACACTGTTTAAATCAAGGGGACAAGAAATTAAGGGAATGTTTGGTTATGTTTTTTTGTATGATTTTAGTATGTTTTTATTACGTGTTTTGGGAGAATGTGGAAGTTATGTTTTGTATGTTTGTTTATATTTTGAGAGAAATATATATTTTTTACAGTCAAATCAATGCTTTTTTGTTGGGTTTTGGAGTGAAAATGGAATTGAATATTTTTTTTATTATTGCAATAATAATATATATATGATGTATATATAATATATGTATATATATTGAAAAATAGAAAATTTTGAAGGAAAAATGAGGATATGTTTGGTTATGTTTACATAGCCAAGCATTCCCTAAACAACTGATTAAAATAAGTGGGATCATGAACATGCCATTGGTCTTTAGGGTTTCACTAATGTGATTTATACGTATGTATATACTCGCCAACCCTCCTTAATGGCAACCCTCAACTGAGTCAAATGAATATGGATCAAAATCTTTCTCCACAAAAATGGGAAGCCAAGGTTTCCACTAAGCTAGAAAGGGCTAGGGCTGACCAAATATGGCCTCTTTTTAAGGACTTTTTTGGGCTCAACAAATGGTACCCGGGCCTCCCCACATGTGATGGGATCAAAGGGGTCAACGGTGAGCTCGGTTGCATTCGTTATTGTTCTGGATTTAAACTCAACTCGAAAGAAAATGCTAATGAGTCGGAAGAGGATTCGAGTGCGATTTGGTGCAAAGAAAAGTTAGTGGCTATTGATCGTGGGCAAATGACACTTAGTTACGAGATAGTTAATTCTAATATGGGATTCGAGTCCTATGTTGCAACTATTAAGATTGTCCCAGCAGACGAGGGCGGCCAAGGATGCACCGTGGAGTGGGGTTTTAGTGCCGATCCGGTGGCCGGGTTGAAGGTGGACGATTTGGTTGGTCTGTACGAGATGGCGCTGCAGGTTATTGTGAGGAAAATGGAGGATGCCATTGTTGAGTCTTCTTGAGTTCTTCTGACTTGGGAAATTGAAAATGGGGTAATATAGGAGAAAATTGTTGTTGTGTATTTGTGAACTTGTTTCTATCTTAGCTTTTCTGTTTTTGGTTTCTTGTTTTATGTGTTTCTGTTTTGGTATTTGTCTCATGAATAAATTTGTATTTTTACTACAACTATTCTGAGTTCCTCCGAATGTTTTGCATTGTTTTGTGCCTTGTATGTCACGGCACTACAATTTTTATCATGAAAAATTTGAGGTTTGCTAGAGATAAAATGGGTCAAACTTTTGTGGACTAATCCAATAACTATTAGGTTGACCCTCAAGAATAAGGAATTTTTAATTTGTTTTTGAGTAACTCTTTCGATTTTAATTATATTGATTATAAAATTATCGTTGCTGATATTTCATAAGTTTAATTCAAAATTTTATTTTATTTAAATATTTTAAGAATTTATTCTTAAAATTAAAAGATTTTAATTATATTGATTATAAAATTATCGTTGCTGATATTTCATAAGTTTAATTCAAAATTTTATTTTATTTAAATATTTTAAGAATTTATTCTTAAAATTAAATTTAGTATCTTATAAATACTAAAAATATTTATAAAATGTAAAATTATAAAATATTTTATTTTAAATAAGTTTAGTTAAATATTTTCTTAATCACGTTATCCTACTACCACGAAAAAAAAAAAAGGAAGAAGAAGCTAGTAACAAAATAATAAGTGACAATGCAAAAGTTGTCACTAATTATATATATTAGATGATAAAAGATTTTGTTGTCACTTTAATGAATTTTATAAATTAAATAGTGACAAAAATAGTGTTTAAGTTGTTCGTATTAACAATTAGTGACCCACTAGTAATAATGAAAATCTTGTCACAAATTATAGTGATAATTTTTATTGTCATTAAGTTGTTATTATAAGGGTGTTATTAATTGTCAATAGTGACAAATTTAAATTATTGGTTTTCGTCATTATTGAGTTGTATTGTAATAGTATCACTTAAAAAATATTATTGGTAACAACATACAAACTATTGTTACTTAATACATATCATTAATAATAATATTTATTTTATCACTAATATTATGTTTTTTTAAGTATCCTTAAATGACTCTATCCCGTTACTCATTAGTAGTTGGGAAATGGCACAAATCCCTGCTTGCTCCCTTTTGGTCCATGTGGAGTACGTACTAGTATATATTTTCCTATAATTAACCAAACAACACATGATCTGAAATACAATTCATATTGATTTTCTCAGGCAACACGCAATCCAAAAAAATACAACTGATAAATAGCTTAAGGAAAAAGATTATTAATAAAACATTAAGCCTAATTGATTAGGAAATAAGTTGAGTTACATGTGCGTGCATTCAATTGTGGCTTGTCTTTATACCCAAATAGTTAACAATGTTCAAATTACGAGGACATCCGTCTTAAGGGTTTTACAAATATAATTTATAAATAATAAGTTGAGTTATATGTGCGTGCATTCATTGGTCACTTGTCTTTATATCCAAATAATTACCAATGTTCAAATCACGAGGACATAGATTTTTAAAATTCACAAATATGATATGTAAATGATAAGTTAATTAAGTTACATGTGCGTGCATTCACTGATCACTTGTCTTTATATCCAAATAATTACCAATGTTCAAATCACGAGGACATCGATTTTTAGGATTCACAAATATAATATGTAAGTAATAAGTTGAGTTACATGTGTGTGCATTCACTGATCGCTTGTCTTTATATCCAAATAATTAACATTAATGTTCAAATTAGGAAGACATCGGTCTTTAGGGTTTCACAAATATGGTTTATACTTATATATACACTCGCCAACCCTCCTTAATAGCCACCCTCAACTCCATTGCATTCGTTATTGCTCTGGATTTAAATTTCCTTCAAAAGAATATATTAATGAGTTAGATGAGGATTCAAGTTTGAATCCGTGCAAAGAAAAGATAGTAGCTATTGATCGTAAATAAATGACATATAGTTACGAGATAGTTGATTCTAATATGAACTCGAGTCCTATGTTGTGACTATTAAGGTTGTCCCAACAGATGAGGGCGGCCGTGGATGCACTGTGGAATGGAGTTTCAGCATCGATCCAGTGGTGGAGTGGAAGCTGGAAGATTTGGTGGGTGTGTACGAAAAGGTGCTGCAGCTTGTTGTTGTTGTAGTAGTGTATTTTGAACTTCTATCTTTAGTTTTTCTGTTATTGGTTTCTAGTTTTATGTGTTTTCCTTTTGGTATTTTGTCTCATGAATAAATTTACATTTTGTTACAAGTATTATGAGTTCCTCCAAATATGTTATATTAAAAGATATCAAAATAAAAAAAATAAAATTAAAATACATATTGCAAAAAAAAAATAAAAAAATAAAAAAAAAAGAAAAAGAAAAAGAAAAAGAAAAAAGCATCCTAATTAGATAATAAGATGTATTCTTCTTAAGTTGGTCACTTAGAGGCCGTTTGGTTTCATTTTCAGAGGCCATTTTCATTTTTTAGTGAAAATGCATAGTAAAAATTAGTTAGAATAGTTAAATTTGAAAATGAAGTTTTATTTGGATGTGTTATAGAAAATTATATGTTTATATAGGTATGCAAATGAGATGTACTTGGATGTTTGGTGTTTTTGTATTAAAAGTTGTATAGTTTTTGAATTTGAATTGATGATGTGATATGTGATTATTTGAAAAAATAATATTAGAATTTGAATTTATAATAATTTTGTTGTGAATGGTGTATGAGAAGTAGTGGGAAGATAAAAAATGATTAAGGTGATGATTGGAGTTGAAAAATGGATGAAAATGGAGAGAGAATATAATAAAGAATATTTTGAAAATAAAAATATTGAAAAATAATGTAGATAATGATAATTGTCTATTTTTATTTTGAGGAGAAAACGAAATAGTGTTTGAAAATGAAAACAAACAGGCCTTATCTTTGAATTCAAACAATAAAGTAATAGTTTAATTTATTGAGCCCATGACTTGAAAGCATCACACTGCACCATTTCATAAATGCGCCACGAGTTGACCGCCGGTCTTTAGTGGTTCACTAATTACAAATAATTTAGTTATATATATAGCCTCACCAACCTTCCCCATTGCCACCTTCAATTCAAGATGGACCAAAATCCTTCACAAGAAAAATGGGAGGCCAAGGTCTCCACAAGTCTAGAAAGAGTTAGGGCCGACCAAATATGGCTTCTTTTTGAGGACTTTTTTGGGCTTCACAAATGGTTTCCGGGCCTCGCCACGTGTCATGGCATCCACGGTGTCAACGGTGAACCTGGTTGCGTTCGTTATTGTTCTGGATTTGGACTCAAACGAGCAGAAAAAAATGATGAGTTAGATTCGAAATTGAGCTGGTCAAAAGAACGATTGGTGACCATTGATCGTGCCCAAATGACATTTACTTATGAAATGATAGATTGTAACATAGGATTCAAGTCCTATGTTTCGACTATTAAAGTTGTCTCGAAAGACGAGGATGGAGGTGGATGCACCGTGGAGTGGTGGATCCGCCTTGATCCGGTGGAGGGGTGGAAGCTAGAAGATTTGGTGGGCAAATATGAAGTGGGGTTGCAGCTTATGGTGAGGAAGATGGAGGCTGCCATTTTAGTGTCTTCTTAAACTTTGAAAGGAAACTAGTTTGCAAACTTTTTTCTTCTTGGTGTTTTACTTTTCTCTTATGAATAAATTTCCTTATGTTCAAATCTATATTTTAAGGTTAGGAAATTATTGAAATTGACTAGTTAATTAAATATCTCATTCTAGATTGTTTGAGTATGACTGAATTTTTATCGAGTGATTATTTGATCCAATAATATAAATTTTAAACATAAAATATGAAGTTAAGAGTTCGAGTTCGAACGGACTCCTGATGTGTATGTATATATATATATATATAAAGTTAGGAGATTGAATCCATCGAATTTTTGACATATATGTAAGTTTTATTTTGTATTTCATCTTCTATTCTAATTTATTGTAATTGTGTCATGTGTATCTGATCAGTGGCAGATTTACAGCCACATATGGGGGTCAATTGACTCCACTTGCTTTTTTATTTATTTATATATATATGTATATATATTTATATAGAAATGATGAATATATAGTATTTTGACCCCACTTAATATCAAAATGACCCCAGCACAGTTGGTCGACGGTTGGTGAAATTTTCGTTGCTTTTTTTATTGCCACTGCAAGTGTAGATAGAGCTTTTTCGGCAATGAAAATTATTAAAATTGATTTGCGGAACTGACTGAATGGTGACTTCCTTAATGATTGTTTGATAACTTATAAAAAAAGATAAGTATTTATGAGTATTTCAAATGATGATATTATGACAGCGTTTTAGAATATGAAAACTCGTCGAAAACGATTGCATTAATGTATTTAAATTTTATTTTTATTAAATATTAATTATTTTAAATTTATTTTTTATTAATATTTTGACTCCACTTACCTAAATTTCTGGATACGTCGCTGTATCTGATTCTCAATCAATTATTTTTATAAAAAATATTTAATAGATATATCAAATATTCATAAATAAAATAGGAAATAAAATAGAAAATAAAACAAAAGATTTAAACCGCAACTTTCATGGGGACGGTGCACGATAATTAGTGGACGGTGGGGTAGAGAATATATGCTAAGGCATAATGACTCTCCACCTTAAATAAATTGTCCAAAGAATCAAATGTCACAAAGATGTTCACAAGCTGGTGGACCACAACTGACAAATTGCCATCAAATTCCGTGTTAATTAATTAATGGGTTATTGAATCCTAATTTGCTATTATTTGTCGCTTTTTTCAACGATGTACATCTTCTATTTCACTGTAGATTTTAGTTCATATTTTATTTTATAAATATGTAATATATGTATTAAATATTTTTTTATAAAAATAATTAATTAAAAATTAAATATATTTATTATATATATCTCATTAAAATATAAAATAAAATAGAGAATTCAAAGTGATTTTTGAAAGGACCTTCACGGAAAACTTTATTACCCTTTAATGCGATTATTCCTGTTTACCTACTTTCCCACCCAGCAAATTTCCTCCAATTTCCTCACCTCTAAAACAGCTTAATGGCTGCAGCAAAAACTGATGAGCCCAAATGGGAAGGCAAAGCCACAGCAAAGCTACGCAAGTCCACAGCAGATCAGGTGTGGCCGCTCTTAGAGGATTTTTGCAGCTTCCACGAGTGGCTCCCAACCATCAACACATGCCGCAAGGTTGACGGCGTCGAGGGGCGGCCTGGCCTCGTCCGCTACTGCGCCACCACACTGCCGCCGCCATCCGACGGTGGAGAGGGGGCTGTGAAGTGGTGTCATGAAAAGCTGCTATCTATTGATCCAATCGAAAAGTGTTTGAGCTACGAAATTTTGGACAACAACATTGGATTCAAGTCGTACAAGTCAACGATGAAAGTAGTGCCGATCAACGATGGAGAAGATGATTTGAATGGTTGCCAGATCGAATGGTCATTTTTGGCTGATCCGGTTGAAGGTTTGAGTTATGAGGATATGGTTGCTTATCTTGATACGAGTCTTCAAGGCATGGCAGATAATATGGAGAAAGCATTGGAATCCTCTTAGCTATATTTTAATCTTCATGATATAGATGTATTTAAGTGGAGTATTTGTTATGCTTGAGATGGAGATAAACATATGTATTTGGACTTTGAATTGCTTTAAATATTGCTTTTAGGTTTGATTTTCTATCTTCACAAAGTTGTAAATGGAGTTATTCCTATTTACTCTCACTTATGGCAAAATTGATAATATTTGAGATTACATAAAATTATATATGAAAGATTTTTTTGATAATTTCTATAGTTTTCATCGGTAAGAAGATCTTCCTGCATTAGCAGATATTTTTGGAAAAAAATATATTTATTCTGATATGAACGACAACGGATATTGATATAAATGTCAACTACTTTTGAGTTGGATGTGTGTGTGTGTGTGAGAGAGAGAGGGGGGGGGGGAGAGAGAGAGGGGGGGATTATCGCAAACCATCAAAGAGAATATCCAAAAGGAATTCAAAATCTTGGTAAATAACTATTTGCAATTTGACAATTTAAAACAGACTTGTCAAGTAGTTAAACATTATTTAATGGATGAAAATGAGAAAATTTATAACCCCGATCCATACAGTAACATTATTTTCAATTTGAATTGGTATTTTCTCCATCCTAATTATTGTCAAGAAACATCTATAATAACGGGTCTTGGGCAGTTCATTTGTGAAAATATATGTATAGCCAAAAACGCACCACACCTAAAATCGGGTCAAGTTATATTTGTTCAAGTTGATTGTATAGTAATACGATCAATTAAGCCCTATTTGGCCACTCCAAGAGCAACTCCACAAAACTAGCCCAGACAAAGAACCATATGCTCCTGCAACACAATAAGTAGCTTAGTTTGTCGAGCGCTTAATAAAACTAATATAGCGATTTAGCTTGAATACAAGAGCTTTACATTCATCAATAACTAACCCAAAATAAGAGACATTTACAAACTTCTTTAACATCGAGTTGACTATTGATTGGGGTTGGATTTTAGTTTGATTAAGTTGCTTTTAATCTTTTTCATGAATATATTCTTTCGAAAAGATAAATTTTACAAAATAAGGGACTAATTTGCTAGTAGATAACCTTATGACTATAAACATCTTCAAAACTTACAAAGATATAACTTATGCAAATCTGGGATTATAGTATATGTCTATATACCGCACTTTTTATGAGACAAAAAGAAAAATGAAAAAAAAGGAAGTAACGCATAAATTCAGTACAAAAATTTCAATATAAGTAGCAAAATCTACTCATGCAAAATTACACCAAGATAATTCGTACGCAACAAATAATTAATAAAAAAATATATTTGTTTTTATCATCATTTTATATAGGAAACCACTCCCCCAAAGAAAAGTGGAAAAGAAGAGCATTTGCTGTTCAAATTAATACAGGATTACAATATAATGCTTTGGTTTCTCATAAAACGTATGATTTAAGGTTTTAGCGAATTGGGCTATCCATTGAGTGAAAACAACTTAGAGTCTGTTTGGTTTCGTTTTTTGGAGGCATTTTTATTTTTTTTGGTGAAGAGTGATGAGGCTCGAGTTCTAGGATCTCGATCTCGACCTAAATTTCCAAAGTTAACCTGGCCAATGACCTCGGCCCGGTACCTCACGAGTGTATTTGAATTTTTGATTTGATCACAAGAGCACAAGTTAGGCTGGCTGAGATCGCCCTCCAATGCCTAAGTTAGTGAAACTGAAGTGATCGAATGAGCTTGAGTTAAGGAGAGGAACTTAAATGAAAGTGAATAATGACGACTTGACCTGGAACTGTATCTACCTTGCCTTTTATAGGAGGTGAATGGTCCTTGTTCGTATAGATTGATGTGGCATATTGTTGAGCCTTGGATCCTTGATTGATGGACGGCTCGGATTACATATCATAACCCGCGTCGGGCCGGGTTCGGGTTCATTTGAGTCGTGACCCACCCCGAATGAAGAGACGCGGACCCTGTCCATCTAGGTAATTTTGACTAAAGTCTGGGGGCGAAAAGGTCATTCCCCGTGTCCTCAATAATTATTACCATAAAAAAAGAATAATGAAAAGTTAGTTATAAGTGTGAGTTTAAAAATAAAATGTTGTTTGCATATTTTGTTTAAAATAAAATGATTGTGTATGATTGAAAATGAGTTGTATTTGAATATTATTGTATTTTGTATTAAAAATCGTGCAAATAAGAGTAAAAAAAAAATAAACTATGAAAATGGAGAGAGAGTGCAAGAGTGCATTTGAAAAAATGTGCTAAAAATAAAAATATATATAAAAATAGAATTTTTTTTGATAACTTTCTATTTTTATTTTAAGAAAAAAAAAAAGGGTTCTGAAAACAAAACCAAATGGGCAGTTATATTGTAAGATAATCTCATCAATCTTTGGAAAAAATGGCATAAAATCCTGCCTAGTGCCTACTCATCTGATTCATGTGGAGCTCGTTAAAAAATGAGCTGAATTGCATTTACGTCACCAATGACATGATTTTCTATTTAAATTACAAAGTAATGTTTTTATATTCAAATTATATAGTTATATGTTTACATCATGGCTTCAAGAAATTAAAAAACTGACATAAGCGGCATTTAGTCTTTTGGGTTTTACAAATTATATATAATTTTTTTATATAAAAATTGTCAAGTGGTCAACTAGTTCAATAATACAATTTTCACGCTTATACGTGTGAAGTTTTGGAATTCAAATATCATGTTGCATGGAATAGGATTTAGGATCTTTTCGCAACTTAAAAAATGATAAGACTTCTGTTCTTGTAATGCGCTTGCATAGAATCAGTGTATAAGTTGAAAATTTTGTACTTAGATGCCTTTTCTTCACTGTGGAAATTAATATTTATAATAGTTAGGTCTTTCGTAAGTTTGGTCTTTCGTTGGATTTTTACTTTTATACTTTTAGGCTAGTTTGGTTGAGATGATAAGGTGGGATAGAATATTTTTATCTCATCTTATCATTCGTTTGATTGAAGTGACAATAAACACTCAACCCAGCATTAATATTAAAATCTTGTATTTATATGTGTAATTTTCATGATAAATTAACCTACCACCTCCCATGAACTTATCTATCATACTAGCCAAATTATACCACAATGATAAAAAATAACATAAATTATCATATGATAAATAATCATAAGATACCTTAAAAATCCAACCAAACTAGCACTTAGAGTCTTAATTTGGCATATCAATATCTTTGGTGTGCGAGTGCGCATAAAATAATTTTTATATAGACATAAAAAAATTTAAATTTTAATGAATTTTAAATATATATGTGAGTACAAAAATTATAAAATAAAATAAAATAAAATAAAAAGATCTATATATGTAGGCTCAACCCATCTTAATAGCCAATCAAAGATGGATCAAAATCTTTCCCAACAAAAATGGGAGGCCAAGGTTTCGACGAGGGTAGAAAGAGCTCGGGCCGACCAAATATGGCCTCTCTTCGAGGACTTTTTCGGGTTTCACAAATGGTTCTCGAGCCTCTCCATCAGTCGCGGCATCTACGGTACCAACGGCGAGCTCGATTGCGTTCGTTATTGCGAACTCAAACAAGAAGAAAGTGTTGATGAGTCGAGTTCAGATGTAAATTGGGGTAAAGAAAGATTAGTGGCCATTGATCGTCTGCAAATGATACTTACTTATGAATTAGTGGATTCTAATATAGGATTCGAGTCCTATATTGCAACTATTAAGGTTGTCCCAGGAGACGACGGCGGCAGCGGATGCGCCGTGGAGTGGGGTTTCAGCGTCGATCCGGTGGCGGGGTGGAAGCTGGAAGATTTGGTTGGGAAGTATCAAGTGTGGCTGCAGCTTATGGTGAGGAAAATGGAGGCTGCCGTCATTGAGTCTTCTTAAAGTTCTGATTTGCGAAATTAACGATGGCCTTAGGACAGCATTCAATAATTTGTGCAACTGTTTTTCTTTCTTTTTGTTTTTCCTAATTTTCTGTGTGCGAAAGTCTTTTTTGTAAGTATTTTGTATTATAAGAATGTAAATTTCTCACATAAAATATTATTATATAAATTTTTATGGTTTTTTAAGATTTCAAATTATTAATTATATTCTTATAATTGTTTTTCTAATATTTTTTCAATTAATACCATAGCTTTAGATAAATTAATTGTTCAAGAGACATTGTGGACTTTAGCTAAACTTTTATTAAATTTAAATTTTGAATAATTTTAAATGGATAAATTCTTATTATCTCATCAGCTTGAAAATTCAATTTAATAATTTCTCTTAAAAAACATTGAGAAGGAAACGAAATGAAATAGTACTAGTTTATATAGAAGAACAAATTTTTTTTTTTTTATATATATATTTGATATTAGTATGTGTCCTGTGCGATGCACTGAAAATAATTTTAATATTGAAATTATTTTCAGTGCATCGCACATGATACACACTAGTTATAATATTAATCAAAGTAATTATTTATATTTAAAATTAAATTAATATAAATAAAAATAAAAATTCATATTTTTTCAAATAAATTATTAATAAAATATGCTTAAATTTAGTTCTAAAGAGAAAAAAAGAAAAAAAAAAAAGCACTTGCTTACTATTGCTCATCATCCTTCGTCGCTACATACTCAAGTAAATATCTTTATTATAATATGTACAAATAATTCCCCACTTATTTACTTATATTAATATTTAAATAATTTTTTCTTGATTATTACAATAAAGTGAATAATCATAAAGTGGATGAACATGACTCAATATGATGTTTAATTAATTAAAAAAATATTATTATAATTGAGTAAATTGTCTATTCCACAAAGCTTATAAATTAAATTTGTCAATTAAATAATAAAAAAAGAACAAACCTCATGATTCTAGTGTAAATCAATCACAAATATTCAATGTTTTTATTGATTCTCTTAGTATTTCCTTTTATCCTGTACATGAATTACATCAATACCTAAAGTCAATCAATTTCATGTAACAAACAAAATATACAATTAAAACCCTAACAATAAAATCAATGGAAGAATATAACTAAATAGCAATAAATTTTTCTTTACTTACATAGAAAAATTCTTATGGAGATACTTAGTAATTTTTCTTCTTCAAAATATGAAATTGGAAGATTGTATGAGAGTTATTTGAGACTTGGATATGTTTTTATTTTTTAAATTTTATCTAGGTATATAAAGTATAAGAGTTTTAATACATCTAAGTATCTTTGACATTATCTCATCGATATACATAGTATCATATAGATAATATCAAATCCTCTACCAGATAAAGTTTATGAAACATTATCAAATACATTTTGAACTTCGGATGAAAGAAAATTAGAGATAAGATACAATCATATCTGTTAGAGATAATAATTAATATTTAATAATTTTTTTAATTGAATTAAAATACTCAAAATTATAAGAATTTGACATGTGGCAAAAATTGCAAACTTAGAATCAAAATTATATCACTTAGAATCAAAATTATACAATTAGATAAGTACAAAACTGTGCTTTATATTACTACTATTTATTATAAGAGTCGATGCACGTGTCTACAGTGACATGATGCGTGAGCTCTATTTTTTATTTATTTTTTTCCCCTTTTAATATGTTAATACAATGTCGTTTTTTGGATTGAACGCTTTGTGAAGTTGTATGTTAAGTTATTTCTGTTGCAAGTAATTTTGGCATTTTGTGCTTTTCCCTAGAACCCACAAAGAAAGGTTAGAAGAAAATAATTTCTTTCTCTTTTTTTTGTCTACTATTTTTCTTCTGCATCAAAAGACAAATGGGTTTTATATATCAGAGCAAAACCCCAAAACACATTTTTAATGGTTGTAATTGCTTATGAGGTGGGTTTCATGTTTTTGTGTTTTAGAGATTTTGGAAATAGTTGGGTGTTTGAAAGATATGAGAATTGGAGATAGGGTTATGATTGGTTGTGAGGTTAAGTGTAATGATTATAACGATGTGATGGGTTGATGTAACTTGAAGTTGTGAGGTTATTTTTTAAATATGTTTAAGAGATTTGTATGAAATATGATTATTGTTTTATGAGTTTTGGTTTCTGTTTTGTTTGGAATTTTAATAGGGAAAAAAAAAATAAATTAATAATCTTAATCAAAATAAATAAATCATAAAATTACAATGGCGAACAAAGTGTGAAAATATTGCATGTAGTTCAAAACAAGTGCCATTAAATATGTTATTTTTCTCTTTTCTGTTAAATTATTTATAATTTTTTTTTTGTCGAATTAAATTATAAATTTAATACATAGATTTTTTTTTAATTTTATATATTCATTTGCTAATTTGATAATATTTCCATCAGAAATGAATATTATATTTTCAATCAATCGATTTGGGTGTGTTTTCAAGTAATCCAATTAATTCAAATTTTATTAATTTTTTAATTACAACAGAAAATAAATAAATAAAAATTGTATTATCCAAAGTTAATAAGTGGTATTCATTAGTAATTTTATATGTTAATGTGTCATTATAAATTTAAATACTTAAAAAAATATAATTAATTAATAAATATAATAAAATGAAAATAAGTTAACAAATAATTCGAAAAGACTAGTGAAAAAACTGTATGCAGTCAAAATTAAGTTCTATTAAATCTTATATTTTATTTTTTTCGTTGATTTAATTTTGATAACGAAAAGTTCGCTGAAAGAGATTAAGAGATAAGGCGAGCATATGTGCATAATATGTCTCAAAAACATGATTTCTTATAAGTCTTTTTAAAGATCCACATCCAAACATGACTTGGCCTATCAGGTGTGTTTTTGAAACAAAAAAAACGTGAGGCAACTCTACAAGCAATCACAGACTAAGTGTTCGAGCTATGAAATTTTGGACAACAACATAGGATTTAAGTCGTACAAGTCAATGGTGAAAGTAATGCCAATCGAGGGTGGAGATGATGATCGGAACGGTTGCCAGATCGAATGGTCATTTTTGGCTGATCCGGTTGAAGGTTTGAGTTATGAAGATATGGTTGCTTATCTTAATACGAATCTTCAAGGCATGGCAGAGAATATGGAGAGCATTGGAATCCTCTTAGCTACATTTTAATCTTCATAACATATAGATGTATTTAAGTGGAGTACTTGTTATAGATGCTTGAGTTAGGGATAAACATATACACACACACACACACACACACACACACACACACTTTGAATTGCTTTAAATATTGCTTTTAGGCATGGATTAAAAAATCGGACCGGACCGGCCGGTGGCCCGGTCCGATTTTTTGAAAAAATTGGAAAAAACAAAAAAATAAACAATTTTTAAAAAACCGTCCGGTCCGGAACGGTTCGACCGGTGAACCACTTCTGGTTCATCGGAACCGGACCGATTTTTTTAATTTTTTAATTTTAATTTTTTATTTTTGTTTGGCCTAAGTACTAAAGTTAAAGGCCATGGTACAAGCAAAAAGTCAAAATAACTTAATATTAGTCAATTTTCATTATTCCCAATTTCCCACAAACTTTAAACTTAGTATGTTCAAAAATTTGGATTGTGATGTTAAATAATATCATTTGATCTCTTTATGTTTTATATTTTGATATTTTACTAATTTTTAAATACTATATATAATATAAATATATATATAGTGTAATTATGACGTCATGGTTCAATTGCGGTTCAATTACGGTCCAACCAAAGGTTGAACCAGTGAACCATGAACCGGTAAGTTTTCCGGTTCAATGAACGGTCCGGTTTTTCGAACAGTGCTTTTAGGTTTGTTTTTCTAACTTAACAATGTTGTGAGTGGAGTTGTTTCGATTAATTTTTATGTATAGAAATTAATAATATTTGAGATTATGTAAATATACACGTGAAAGATTTTGTTTTATTATTTTTATATTTCTTGTACTTAGGTCTGACTTAATTAGTAATTTTTTTTTTTTTGGGAAAATGTCTATTTATTTTGACATGAATGACAATGAAGCTTAATATGAATTTCAACTGCTTTTGGACTGGATTTAAGGGATATTTATCTAAATTTATTTAAAATGTCTTATGAACTCACATATCTCACAAGGTGTTAGATATTATTTTGAGGATAGACTCTTAAAATATTTAGATAAAATAAAATTTTGCAGCTTATGATTTTTAAAAAATCTTGAAGATTTATCAAAAAATATAATCAATGTAAATATAAGTAATTAAAAAAAAATGCAAATATAGGACCGTAGAAGACACATATGTACCACATTTTTAATGAATCAAGGGAAAAAAGTAATTCATAAATTGAGTATAAACATTAGCAAAGAAAGTATTAATAATGTGCACACAGTCCCTCTAAGTCCCGTGCAAGTGTGCTTATCATCCAATCAAATGTCGCACAAGAGTCCGCATGGCCCAACCCCGTGTGCACACGCATTCTTCAGGGTCCATTGAGTTTGTTTATTAGCTTCGTCCCTTGGCAAGTTCATGCTGATGTGGGCGATAGTTAACCAAGTATGTTGGCAGATGACTTTGGACAAGAAAAAAACAAAGTAGTGGGACGGTTGTGGCTAACTTTTCTGGTAACTGCTCAGGACAGTTGACAGAAATCAAAAGGGATATATTACCAAATGGATAGTGATTTAGGGGTTTGATGAATTGGGCTGCCCTGTGCAAAATGTACGGTAAAAGCCAAAAAATAGCTTGGTGAAAATGGGATAAAGCCTAGCAAGTTGAGTTGGGCTTCTTGGCCCATGGCTTTACTGCGTTGCGTTGATTTAAATTTTATTTTCAACATGTTTACGACGCCGTAGCATTTCCGCCCTCCGCCTCCATCAACTCCTGCTGCTACTAAACCCCTTTTTTCTGCCTCGCAATCCCGCCGTTTGTCCCTCCCTAGAGTCGGTGCATCACCGCCGCGAACTGGTTTTTCGCTAAAGGGTAACAAAACGAGAATGGCGAAAGAGAGTGAAGTATCACACCAGAAGAATAAGAAGAAAAGCGATGAGAGCAACGAGCAGGCGCACAAGTCTCACAGGACTCGGAAAGCGGGAGCTTCCGCTAAGAAGAAATCAAAGTCCAAACCTAATTCAACGGAAGGTCTTACCAAGGAGCAGAAGAAGCTTAACAATCCGAAGGTATTAGTTGGAAATAATGTACTCTGCTTTATGCTGTACTTTGTTGAATTGTTGTGTTTGTTCATTTTTGAGCGGAGATATCTTGATTTTGTTGAAAAATATGTGCATCTCCGAGGAATTTCCTGTTACTCTGTTAGGTTTTCTCCTTCCGCACGTGCTTTTATCGGAATATATAAGTTGATGTTGATAGTGTTCAATGAGTATCAATTTGCTGTATGAATATATAGTTTGAAGTTAATATTGCTCTGTGAATGTCAATTTGATGTACTTTTTATCTACACAAATTTATCTGAATGGTTATTTATTTCTCCCGCTGTGTGTGTGTGTGTGTGATATTAGGAACTTTTTACGCATAAAGCGTGTGAAATTGAGTGATAGTTATATTATGGGGGGTTTTGAGGACATGGTTGCAGAATGATTCACGTGGAGTATTGTGCACTCAAAATTTGCATGTGCTTTATGCTGGCATGATAGCATTAGTCTATGTTAATGTGTATTTTAGTGAATTCAGGGGCGTCTTAATGCACAACAAACTTATGTAAGATACTGTGTCTCTAGGATTTTGTTTATATATTTTTAATAAGTTTGGTTAGGCTAACATAACAAAATATTTAGCCCATCCTACTCTATATTGTGGTCCGAGTTCGTCAGTGCATTTACATTATTATATGTTTGATTATCTGGTGATGAATTAGATATATTTGAATTTATTTATTTTTGTTAGGCATTTGCGTTCACTTCAACTGTGAAAGCCAAGCGGCTGCAAGCACGAGCTACAGAGAAGGAGCAGAGAAGGCTTCATGTCCCCACAATTGATCGCACTACAGGAGAACCTGCTCCCTTTGTTGTTGTAGTCCAGGGACCTCCTAAGGTTTTTACATCAGGTTCTACTGTTCCTTGGTTATGTATATATGCTTTGTTTGTTCTGTTGATTCTGAACTTTGGAAGTTTTTGGTTGTATTGTAGGTGGGCAAGTCATTGCTGATTAAGTGTCTAGTAAAACATTACACAAAGCACAATTTACCTGAAGTTCGCGGTCCAATTACTATTGTATCAGGTTGAGTTTTCTTGTCATATTTTCTTAACAACTACCATTTTCTATTCCATAAGTTGCTTTTAAGGAATGATAGAGATCGACATGTGAGTGAGAATAAGTCTTCTGTTGTAAAAAGAATTCATGCCAACACACTAATCTTTGAAAGCATGTTTTCCTGGTTCGAGTTAAAACACAAGGGGACTGCTGACTTGTAGAATTTCTGTGGTTTTTGGTTGTGTTGGGATTGACTTGTTGTATGATGAGTGATTGGTTGGATTTATGGTTTAGGCAAGCAAAGGCGACTGCAGTTTGTGGAGTGTCCAAATGATATCAATGGGATGATCGATTGTGCCAAGTTTGCTGATTTAGCTCTGCTCCTCATTGATGGAAGCTATGGCTTTGAAATGGTGAGTTTCTGTTATTGTTTCCCTCCTCTTTTTATGTCATACCTCCTGAGCTTGAAGTGAGTTTGAATATTAAGATGTCAATTTTTAGAGCTCATGGCGCACCCAGGGTATGTGAATTCTTGTCGGTTATGGGTATCACTTGAATCACCTCAATATAGTTTGTCAACTGCTTGAATATGGAAGTGTATGGAAAAAGAAGCTGAATTCTAAGAGTATGCTGTTAGGATGCATAAAATGCTTGTTGTTTATTCTTGACTCTGTCCTCCATCTGGATGATTGATTTTAGACTAGTGAGGGAGCTAACTGCCCTATTCAACAGGATTTTCATGGGTTGAATCGAATCTTGTTAAAATTATGGATAGACAAGTTCACAGGAGCAAGCTGATGATGGATTCCACTGAGTTATTCCATATCTTCGTTGTTGGTTTAATTTCTGAATTGCATCATTGTCTACCATCTATGTTTATGTATTTTTTAGGGTTCTGTTATCATGTCATTTTTCTTTTTGGGTCATAAAATTCACTGAAATGATTTTGCTATTTTCATCTCCTTGATTTAACATATTTGCAGGAAACTTTTGAATTCCTTAACATACTGCAAAATCATGGATTTCCTAGAGTAATGGGTGTTCTTACACATCTGGACAAATTCAAGGATGTAAAGAAGCTTAAGAAAACAAAACAACGACTCAAGCACCGATTCTGGACTGAGATTTATGATGGTGCCAAATTATTTTATTTATCTGGCCTTATTCACGGAAAGTAAGGGTGGCTGTTCCTTTGATATTGGTTTTTCATAGTTATACAATTAATGGCGGACATCTTACATAGCTTTGCATTGGCTTGCTTGTGAACAGGTACACAAAACGTGAAGTACACAATCTAGCAAGATTTATATCTGTCATGAAATTCCCCCCTTTATCTTGGAGAGTTTCTCATCCTTACATCTTAGTAGACCGCTTTGAAGATGTGACACCCCCAGAGAAGGTGCACATGAATAGTAAATGTGACAGAAATGTTACCTTGTATGGTTATTTGCGCGGCTGTAATTTGAAGAAGGGAACAAAGGTACATAATCCAAATCAGTGTGTGAAATCACTTTTACGACTTATAATTTTCTCATCAATGTCTATAGGATTCTGTTTATTGAAGATGTCTAACCTTGAATTTGTCATGGTATCTTTCCTGTAATTCAGTTTCCTTCAGCCTGACATTTGACTCAAATACTTCTGACACTGATTATTGTATTCCTAGGTCTTTTCTGTTTCAGTAGCTTTGTGTATCCAATTACTATGATTTTTCCCATGTACAGATTACAAAGCCCATCATCTTTCCTTTTGTCCCATTCTATAGTCTACATTTTACTAAATCTATAGCATAAAACAGGCACATATTGCTGGGGTGGGTGATTATCCTTTGTCTGGAATTACTGCGCTGGCTGATCCTTGCCCTCTGCCCTCAGCGGCCAAAAAGAAGGGATTGCGTGATAAGGAAAAGATATTTTATGCACCTATGTCTGGACTGGGGGATCTCCTTTACGATAAGGATGCTGTCTATATAAATATAAATGACCACTTTGTGCAGTTCTCTAAAGATAATGGAGCTAATGTGGAAGCGATACACGAAGGTTATATTTTTCATTCATTTAGGGAACTCATTTTTTCTTATTTGAGATGAGTACAGAATTTGAATTGTCATAATCTGTCCCCTTATGCTTTTAGTAATATATGTCCTCAGTCCCAAATTTATTTCCTATTTGGCATATCACATGACAATGTCACATCATCTAAAATGACAATTGCAAGCACTACTTTTAAGGGGAAATTTGTCAGGACATTCAAGACTTCCATTTTTCAGGAAGTTGAATGGGACAAGGAATTCGGATGGAGTATTAAATAAGCTTTATCTAAGCTAGCCGAAACTCCACTTACCTTCTTGCAGCTTCTTCTCATATTCTTCTCCTCTAAACTGTGCTCTTTCTCTGACAGGAAAACAACGTGATGTTGGTGTTGAATTGGTTAAATCATTGCAGAACACAAAATATTCTGTTGATGAGAAGTTGGAAAAGAGTTTCATAACACTTTTTGGCAAAAAACCTAATTCATCATCTGAAGCTCCATCTGCTCTAGTTGATGCTCATGAAGTGGCTACTCGGGAAGTACCTTTAGAGCCTGTAGAGCAGTATCAATCCGAGATAAAAGATGATGGTGGTGAATTAGATGATGATAGTGATACTGAGGATGAAGATGGTTCGGAGTCCTCGGACGGCGAAAAAACTCTTCATAAAAAATCACATTCAAAAGCTATGGATGATAGTTCTGATGAGGAAACCTACTATTCATCAGAGCAACAACCTCCAGCACCAAGAAACTTCAAGGAACAGATTGATTTCCATGAAGGCAGGGTGAGGAGAAAAGCTGTTTTTGAAAATGAAATGGATATTGATAATCTGAAGGTAATTCTTTTGCAAGTATCTCCTATTACCAACCTGTTTTGCTTTCATGTTGCTTTTCATTTTCTATGTGGAAAGGGAAGAATGGACAAGTTTAGGAGGTGCACTAAGAAAACTAAAAAAGGGGTCTAATAACATCAAAGCATTCAATGGAATCCTGGGCTCCTGTCCAGGCATAAATCTGATCAAATACATCACGTACTCAGCACATTACTCGTCAGATAGAGCACAATTGAGAGTGCATGAGCATGTGTGGGAGCTCTGAGAAGATTGATATAAAGATTAGCTGGCTACATGGAATTAACCAACATATAATGCGTGAAAATATTATATCATCAAATCGCTAATAACCCCATTTTCTTTGCGGCATGTGTCTTTTCTAATCAAAAAAAGGTCATGTAACGGCATAATGCATAATCTGATACCAAAGTTGCATACTTGCATTATTTGCTTACATCTTAATAGATGAAAAAAAAAAAAATTTAAAAATATGACATAGTTAATGCTCTGGAATCTGGTCAAATAGTAGAAGCAAAAATATGTTCTTTCAAGGACAAAGAATATTTTGAGCTCAATTGTATAACATGATGAAGCGTAGAGGTCTGTGGGGTTTATTCAAGCAAATCCGCAGAGTTGGTCTTCTTAGAAGATTATCATACATGGTGAGGCTTCTTGTTTTTGGGACTTTTCTATAAAGTTGTCTTAAGGCTATTTCATCTTTGGCTCGAGTGAAGAACCATAAATCCATGCAGCGAAACTTATGCAATTTAAGTGCATTTAGAATGCATTGCTGCTCTTAATGCCCAAATTTAACACCCTGAGAGCAAACACCACCACCACATGTTTTGGATTCTTACGCAACTTAAATATTTGTAAATATGCTATGAGTTATGGTGTCCCTGTAGGCTGTAAAATTTTTCTTTGTCATTGCTGTTGCTTGTTTCGATGATTTTCTCTGCGGATGGTACTTGAAGTGAACACCTGGACACTTATCTCTAAAACATAAATCAATTTGGATTCTGGAGCTGTGCTATAATTTTAACCTTCATAGCAGGATTCTCAAGATGATGATTTGGATTCAAGTGATAATGATGGAGGTGATGATGAACACATGTATTCTGATTCTGGTTCTTCAGAAGATGAAGAAGATTATGGTGAGTTCATCTTTGGATTCGAGATCATTACTGTAAATATATGTAATTTGAGAAGCACTATTTATTTTCTTCTTCCTTTTCCCATCCCTCCTTTGTCCTCTCTGTTGTTACAAAAGATGCTATTGTTTCAGAATATAAAATTGCTAAATTTCTCATTAGTTGATGGTTTCTCTAGCAGAAGATGAGATGGGAAATGTATCAAAATGGAAGGAAACCTTGGCAGAGCGGATTGCCTCGAGACAGAAAATTAATCTTATGCAACTTGTATATGGGAAACCAGAATCAAAATCCCCCAACGAGAAGAAAGACACCAGTGAGGAGGAAAGTGATGATGACGAGTTCTTTAAGCCTAAAGGGGAAGGAAAAAAGGTTTGTCCTCATCTCTGCTGAGACTCTCTCGTGCAAAATGTTTGTTTAAATAATATAATGAGTTTGGATGCACTCTGCATGAATTCGGTGGTTAGATTTTTGGCTTGTAACTGCTCCATCATCTGATTAAGTGCAGAAATCAAATGAAGGGATAAATGACAATGATGTTGACATTGATGACTGCTCAAAATTCTTAAATTATGCAAGCCAAAAGGATTGGAGGAGTGAAGATTTGATTGCTGGTATTCGTGATCGTTTTGTCACCGGAGACTGGTCGAAGGCATCCTTGAGAAATCAACTCTCAGAAGGTACCGGTGGTGATGATGATGAAGATGTCTTTGGTGAATTTGAAGACTTGGAAACAGGTCAGAAGTATGAGAGCCATCATGCAGATGATGTTGGTGATTCTTGCAAGGATGATGACTTGGCTGCCGAGGAGCGAAGGCTGAAAAAACTGGCTCTTCGTGCTAAATTTGATGCTCAATATCCTTCTCTCACAACCTACTATGCTTTTCATTTAGTTCTGTTTTATTGTCTTTTGAGAGTGGGCATGTCAACTGACTAGGGGCGTTAGTGCCGCGAGGAGTTACTTAGATCACTTGCCTTCACTATTGAATTTCTTCTTATTATGAGTGAAAACAAAAAGCCTGGTTGCTTGTGTCCCTTTTTGCTGGTATGATTTGGTGATTCTTTTGAAGTTTGCAGTGAGACGAGTGCCTGGTCTAGAAATGCTTGCTCATTTATGACTGACTTTATTATGATGATAAGACTCTTATTCCATTTAGCTACTTTCCACTGGATCCAATTTGATACAACTTGAACATTTGTTTCCTTAATTCGTGTTTACATATGATGGTTCAGAGTTTCCTGATGAAGATGACGATAGCAATAATGACACCAAGTCTAGCCGTGGTCAAGGCAATGGAAGTGGATTCTTTGATAAGGTAATCTCTCTGGCACTAATCTCTATGAGCTATGTGGAAGCCTGAAATAGTTAGTTAATCTTTCTATTCCTGTAGTTAAAAGAGGAGATTGAACTTCGGAAGCAAGTCAACATTGCTGAACTTAATGAACTTGATGAAGCTACTCGTATTGACATAGAAGGCTACAGAACTGGGACTTATCTTAGACTAGAATTTCATGACGTGCCCTTTGAAATGGTTGAAAATTTTAATCCTTGCCATCCTATTCTTGTTGGTGGACTTGCACTGGGGGAGGAAAATGTTGGATATATGCAGGTTAGAACTATGCTGAAATTGTTTAGCTTTCATCTTTGCAATTTTAACATGAAGTTCAATGGCCTCTTGGCTGCCCTTTATTTTTTTTCATCTCTTTCTTTTTGATCCCTGAAGGTACGGTTGAAGCGGCACAGATGGCACAAGAAAATACTGAAGACAAGAGACCCAATCATTGTTTCAATTGGGTGGAGACGCTATCAAACTGTACCCATATATGCCATTGAGGACCGTAATGGGCGCCACCGGATGCTCAAATACACACCTGAACATATGCATTGTCTTGCAATGTTTTGGGGCCCACTTGCTCCTCCTCATACTGGGGTGGTTGCTGTCCACAATTTATCGAATAATCAGGTAGACAAATTCTTTCATTTTTCTGCTTAAGTTGAAAGCCCTAAATTTCTCGTATTGTTGGACTTGTGGGGTTCTGTTGTGAAACTTGAGCATTCAGGGGAAATGACTTCCACTTACTCTCCACAAACAAAAGATGGCAGAGTGCAGAATCAGGGCTAGAAAATAATCATATTTGCTCGTTATCATTTTGCCATGATATATTTCAAGAACACTGATAAAAGCTATCAAAATTCTAGTGTTTGTCCTTCTTGTTGCTAACTAAGATGATGTTTCTGTTTTATGCATCACCTGAATTCAATTGTGTTTATAGCATTTGTCAATAACTAAATCAGAACTACAACCCCTAAGCCCCCGTCCACACCCCCCCCCCCCCCCCACCCCCCCAAAAAAAAAAAAAAACCCAACCCACACACACAAAAGAAAAAGGAAAAAACTAAGAAGCATGACATAGCTTTTACTTCCTCGCCTAAGAGATTCACAAGCCTGTTGATTTTCGGTTTTCACTTCATACTTTCTGTTTGTGATTGCTTCAGGCATCATTTAGGATTACAGCTACTGCTACTGTCCTGGAGTTCAACCATGCTGTAAGAATAGTGAAGAAGATCAAACTAGTAGGTCATGCTTGTAAAATCTTCAAGAAGACTGCTTTTATTGAGGACATGTTCACCTCAGATCTTGAAATAGCCAGGTTTGAAGGTGCTGCTATACGAACTGTTAGTGGAATCCGTGGGCAAGTGAAGAAGGTATTTTTCTGACCCAGAGTATTAACCCAAAGAATCTTGTATTCTGGTGCAATTAAGCTTCGTTTCTCGTGTCACTTTATTTTCTTTGCTTTTACATCAATTTGCTTATCATGTGTCACCTGTCATCACGTTGCTTGTGTTGACTGTAACATAAGCTGCAGTCTACAGTATGATTGTGTTGTTCTGTCAGATGATAAGCTGATAATCAATTATAGATTATATAATCTGCTCACTGACATATTTTCCATGTATCCTTTTACATTTAGTTGTCAATTTTTTCTATGGGGGCTGTAATTGGCAAGCAGGATCAAGTGTGGAATTTTTTCAAATCATGAAATGCTTAAATACAGATTTTATTAATATCCAATTATCCATTTGCAGTATAAAATTTCAACATTTTCATTCTGATGATTGTCTTGATAGTCAAAACTACATGTAAACTTAGCGAGCTTGCCTCATTTAGAATTAAGTGGTGACGGACCATTTTTCAGTAATTTGTCAGTCAAAAATTCATTGAGGCAGTCATTGGTAATTGAGGTCTGAGTGAGGCAGGGAGTAGATGTGACTTTGATTGGCTAGTGATGGTGGTTGATGAAAAAACCAGCAAAAGGAATAGGAAAATGATTGCCATGCCAATGTCTATAAGCCAATGCCAATATAGCTATGGGCTGTGGAACTTTCTGTTGGTTGTTTATTGCATTCATTATATTCTATGCACCGTTGACCTTATTGTTGGATATTTTACTGTTTCAGAAATTTTACTTATTTATTTATTTTTTAAATTATTAAGGCTGCAAAGGAAGAGATTGCTAACAAGTCCAAGAAGAAGGGCGGATATGTGAGAGAAGGCATTGTTAGATGCACCTTTGAGGATAGAATTAAAATGGGTGACATTGTGTTCCTGCGTGCATGGACTCAGGTTGAAGTTCCTCACTTTTACAACCCTTTGACAACAGCCTTGCAGCCACGTGATAAGAACTGGCAGGGAATGAAAACAGTTGCTGAACTAAGGAGGGAACAAAACCTTCCGGTGCCAGTTAACAAGGATTCACTTTACAGGGTGAGCATATCAGCTCACTAGAGTCCTTTCATCCCTAATCGACCCTAAGAAAGAATTAGAACAAAATTAATAAAAGAAAATGGATTTTCCTTTATTTGTGTTATTTTCTTACCTTTTGTTTTCCTTTTGCTTAAAGCCTATTGAAAGGAAGCCAAGGAAGTTCAATCCATTGGTTATCCCCAAGTCATTACAGGCAGCTCTACCATTTGCATCAAAACCCAAGGAAATACCTTCTCGAAGACGACCATTGCTTGAAAATCGGAGAGCTGTAGTCATGGAGCCTCATGAACGAAAAGTGCATTCTCTTGTTCAACACCTTCAACTCATTAGAAATGAAAAGGTATTTACCAGAACCAGAAGCTTCTTAGTAAGATGTTCTTATTGATAAATTAATTAGTCTGTTGCTAGTGGTTCTAGTGAGCCATTCCATGCATAATTGTTTTGGAATATGAAAGAATTTATCGTTTGAAATTGTGCTTCCAATCATAACTATTGCTATTTCTTTGTGGATTTTGAAGAACTTTTGTTCTTCGCTTTGTGGTAGTTTCTTATGGCATTTTAGCCTTTGGGTCACTCGAGAAAACATGGTAGTTGAGATTACTTCTTGCTTTAAATCTGAACGAATTTTCTTGCTTCCACTTCCCAGGCTCCAATCCTATGCTACTTGGCTTTTCAATATGTGTTCAGCCATAGCCAAGTCTAATTTGAATTTATTAAGTTGACACTTGTAATGCCCTTTTTGTAGATGAAAAAACGGAAACGCAAGGAAGAGGCAAAGAGGAAGGCACAAGAAGTGGTGCGTGCCAAGGAAGAGCAACTTTCGAAAAAGAGACAGAGAGAAGAACGACGGGGAAGGTACCGAGAACAGGACAAACTAAAGAAGAAGATGCGCAGAAATTCGGAATCCTGATTCTGAAGTACTGGCTTTAGCTGGCATGCGTCAGGCTCATGGTACTGGAAATCTATGCTTTGCAAATGCGAAGTCAGGTAAAAGCTACCTCGATCTACACTATACTGATAGCCAGATATAACAATTAATACGGCTTCATATCCAATTTCTTACGCTGCGGAGAACACTACACAACCACCACAATGAGAAACACCCAACGCTTAAAAACATGCAAGCTTCTTTCTCCCATGTGAAGGTAATGCCCAACAATATCCGCGGTGTGGCATGGTATGAGTGCCAAGGTTTTGTTCGAAAGTCTAATATGTAATGATGGAATTTTGTAGACCTATATAGTTATAATTTGATGGACAGTCTGATGCCTATTTATGATTCCTCGGAAGCTGCAAGCAACAGCTCTGGTTCTTGTAGGAAGATTTCTCCTCGTTCATATTGTGTTCCTGGCAGATGAGTTGTCTGTTATGTGGCGTTCATAGTTTCTATTTATTTGTTTTGATTTAAAAGCTGTAATATGGAGGATGGTGGCAGTTACAGCCATTGAACATTTTTGACATGCCTTCTATAGGGATGGCAATTTATACCCAATCCGATCTGCCTTGATTGGGCCGGGTAGAAGATTCGCCCCGCAGTGGATTGGATCGGGTTCGAGTTATAATGTGTGCGGGTCGGATCAGGTTCGAGATTATAGTAAATCCATCCCTAATCCATCTCGAAGTATTTATGTGTGTATTATATATGACTTCAAAAAATTTATATGATATTTGAGTTAAAATTGTAATATTTCGTTAATTATATAGCGGATAGTATTTTAAAAAAATAAAAAATATTAATTAGATGCAGATAGGATTTGGATTTTACATTTATATTATTAGTAGGGTTTGAATTTTCATTTCCAAAACTCGTTGAGCGGATTGGGATGGGTAGGGATGGGATAAAATCTTTGTGGGATGAGTTTGAGTTAAATCAAAATTCGCCCCAATCCGTCCTATTGTCATTCCTAGCCTTCTAGAGTGTAGAACATCTTAACTATGCTCCTGATCGACCCACAAAACATCAGCAGAGTCGTTTCAAATTATCCACCTACGGTACGAGACATTTTAAAGTATCCGCAAATACGAAATGTTCAACCCAACACAAGCACGAAGTTTTGCTCAATTCCAACAAGAAAGCAAAACTAATGATTGGATATCATGACAAAAATGGTCTGATGTCGCGGCAAAAATGAGTCGATTCATTTAATGAAGTTGAAAAAATCAACAGTACAGAGACGGCAGTATAATTGAGGACTAATATGATTTCACATTTTAGAAGAACAGTTGCTTCAAACAAGATTCTGGGGAAAGTTTATCTATTCTTTTCAACGAACTAATAATAAAAGCCATTCTAGTTTTACTGCAATAAAATATAAACATGCGACATTCCCTTATATACATATTCTGATATAATCAGGTCACACCACTACAAATTAAGTTTTCAGCCCAAAATCATAAATCGATCAGTTCCCCACCAAGTTGAAACCAGTTCGATCGTGCAGATAACCAAATTTCCTTTTTTATTGGTTACCTGATCAATAGTCATCAGCATTAATCATGGTAACAGGCAGTTAGCCGCTTCTCCATCCAATCTATAATGTCCTGAGCAATCTCTTCACGCTCAGGCTCAAAGAGAAGATCGTGCAAAAAACCTTCATAAAGTTTGATGTCCTTAAACTTGGACGGTGCCTCATTGTACAGATCTTGAGAAGCCAATGGATCAGTAACTCTATCAGCGGTCCCATGAAGGACAAAGAATGGAACTGTTATGGACTGGAAGTTGCGCATCAAATATTGAGAAATGCGCAGAATTTCATGCCCAGTTCGGACTCTTATGGGTCCAGTGTAGACCAAAGGGTCTGAGTACTTGGCTAAGAGGGCTGCAGGGTCCCTCGAAACTGGAATTCCCCTTTTATTAGCTCCTTTGAATTGGAGTCTTGGAACCACCATTGAGAATATTGGCGCCACAGCCTAAATACAAAAATAATGGAAGTAAATAAATGAGAAAAAGAAAGGAAATCGTCCAGCTTGTATCAACAGAATTAATAAAGAATCTGGATTGGCGTTCGAAAATCTTTCAAGAATTAACATAAGTCAGTAGCTCACAACTTACACCAACAATAGGATGGGCTGGCTTGACACGTAAAGCAGGAGAAGTCAATATGATTCCCTCCAACATTTCTTCTACATGGGGATATGAAGCAGCCTATTCATGTCACAAGAATTCCAACACAATAACAGAAATAGTGGTTACATGTAGAACTCATCACAAAATGAAGAAGAAAAAAGGATCTTGCAAAAGCCATACCTTCAAGACCACTGCCCCTCCGGTTGAATGACCAAACAGGAAGCATGGTACACCTGGGTTCTCTAATTTGACTTTCTCCAAAAAGGCCGCCTTTGAACGGAAGAACATGTTTCTATTAGTCCACATTATATATTCCTAAAGAATAATAAAGAAGCAAAGCAAAGCAAAGCAAAGGAAATCACACGCACAAAAAAATAAGCTAAACTTACAGTGTCTGCAACAACATGATCCAGTGAAGGTACATATCCATGCAATCCATCACTTCCGCCATGACCTATCAAAGAAATATCAGTCACTATCATAATAATTTTCAACTATATTTGTGGTGGGTTAACCAATCATTAGCAATCAGTTTCAAGTCTATGAACCAAATTAATATTTTCTTTTTATAGAAACTTATTGGATGTCCATGAATTAGTAGGGGAAGGGGATTCGAATCATAAATCTTGCCTGATGGTTTAACTGTGTTGATTATATAAAAAAACATCATAATGAAGATTACTAAATTCAAAAGCAGAATGAATGTGAGATAGATTAAGACCACACATTACATACGTCACCATTAAGTAGTTAAGCTCCCCACAATCCGGTGCCCTTCCTTTTTTGATGAAAATTGCTTAAAAGACATTAGGTGAAGCATAAACAAAATGGTACTCTTTAATCTTATTTCTTGCATCCTTTCAATTGGTCAAAGTTGCCACGGGTACTCATTGGAACTATAAATCAATAAGCCATAAACTAGAGAAAATAAAATCTTGTATTCTATTTTCTATTTTCATGATCTCTGAGGAACAGATTGTTAAAGAATTCGAAATCCAGAAAATCATTAAAACTGTATCACAAGCACTTACCTATCCAATCCATTGCATAGACCCCAAAGTTGCAGGAGATTAGCTGTTTAGCAAAATGAGTGTAGCGTCCACTGAAACCAGAACATCACAATGGTAAATGTTACCAACCATAGATTAGCAACAACAGCTTGCTTTAGACAGGAAACATGAAAGGAAATGAAAACTCAATACCACACCTGTGTTCGTTAAGACCATGTATGATAATCAGAATACCCCTGAAATAAAAGTACTTTGTGAGAAAACATTAATAGTAAATAACGCAGGCAATTGCTAAAATTTTTTATGTATGTCCTAGGCCTGAGGAATGTAAACCATGAAAAATAAGAGACCGACACCATTGAAGACTTGATTGCTTTCCTAGATTAATCCTTGATGCTCCTTAATTTTATTTCAACAATAAGATTTACAATTATTAAGGAATATTAAAAGCGTTTGGTTTTCTCAAACACTTTCTGAATTTGATGATCAAAGAGTACAAAGATTCCAAATGATTATAACCATGTCTCATGCATCACAAATATTCACGTTGCAGTAAGAATTTGCAGTCTGAGCTTGCTGCTGCAGTTTTCTGAAGAGGAACCGACTGCATATAGCTTTTATATTAATAACAGTTACACGTTCGTGAATTTTAACATAGTATTGTATCTTAGACTCTTAGTTCAATAATATTGTATATTAAAAATACTGCAGACAGTATACCTAATTGGCATAAACAGTCATAACAGCTTCTTTCCGCTACTCCGTCAGAAAGGTGTAAACTCAAATGACCATTGACTACTTTGATTTTCATAATCGCAATAGTTACTGAACAACCAGCTTTTAACAAATTGATGTAAGATAAATGTGTAAAATAGCTCGCTAGTTACATTTAACTTTTCTCTGAGACAACAAACTCACAAGATTTCCAAGATGCAGTTCACAGCCCGTGGAAATGACATGGATATTAGTACAATTAAGAGGCAAACTGAGACATAAACAGACAAAAACAGGCATACAAGCAGAATTTGAACTTTTTGACAGATCAACTAGAAACCAGCTGACTCACAAATCAAGTACACAAGCAAATATTACATATGCTGTGCAGATTTACAAAAATTAATGAGCCATGCTGCAAATTCAATATACTAAATTGAATTTGTTCAATGGAAGTTTTGACCGATAAAGAAAAAGACAAAAACAATGCTTAAAAACTAATATTCCTTCTGTCCACATCTAGATCTCAAATTCACTGAACCTACAAGACCGAGTGAAATTGTCTAATTTTTGGCTTTCAAGTTTTCACAATTTAGATGCTGTAGGAATTTCTAAATATAATTCTCCGATTGTTAAGTTGTATTATATTACTCAAGTAGTATTTTTCAAATTAATTAATTAACTTTTTTAATTACACTTTAAAGAAGGATCAGACTAAAGGTCAACAACTCCAACATATTTATATGCAGACCGTTCGAAAAATTCATTCGTATTTGTGGATATAAACAGTGCAAATTACGCAATCGAATGACATGTACCACGGAAATAAAAAAACCTCAGTCTCACCGTCACGCAAGCATCAAATGAACAGAAAATGAACGAAGCATACTTTAATTCACCGGAAACCGGGAACCACGACCGGCAAAAGAGAGCATTCCGTTTCACACCGAAAAACAACGACGTCGTCCACTGGCACATGCTGT
Organism: Jacaranda mimosifolia; assembly: GCA_018894105.1. Classification (NCBI taxonomy): domain Eukaryota; kingdom Viridiplantae; phylum Streptophyta; class Magnoliopsida; order Lamiales; family Bignoniaceae; genus Jacaranda; species Jacaranda mimosifolia. The sequence goes on from CM032127.1 coordinate 2,097,338, forward strand.
TATCCTCCGTCACCATCTCTATTGCCTCCGCTAAAGCCCTGCGCCTAATCGTATCCTCCTCATCTCTCCGGATGCTGAATTTCCGACGCCTTAACGAAGACGACGACGACGCCCTGGGGGACGAAGGCGGTGAGGTAGCGGGTGAGGATAATCGATGGCGGCGCGGAAGGAGGAGCAGGATCCAAACAAAAAAGGAATAAATTAAGAGGAGAGATTTGCGAAAAGACTCGTAGGATAAGATTGACTGACGGAGGTTTCTGAAGACCGGAATTATACGGCCGCTGGCACCGGATGTTAGCTCCTCCACCTGCACCACCGCCGCCGGCTCCATTTTTCTCGGCCTTTTTTGGGGTAAAATGGAATAGAATTGTCTTCTGTGCGCGTATGGTGATACAGAAATGGAAAAAGATATACAGAGATAAAATTGACGAGAGTCTAGAGAGAGAAAAGAGAGGGTAGAAGTTGAACGCGTTACCCGGGACTTTATACAGGAAAATGGTGGTCTCGGAATTAGCTCCTGTTTTTGTTTCTCCAGTGATTTGCAGTTCGAACATCCACGTGTTTAATTTTAAAATCGGATTTATTACCCTTTTCAGGTTTTTTAAATTTGGTTGTAATATCATCTCTATTTAGAAAAAAATGGTAAGTAATAAGAAATAATCGTCAATCCTTTGATTGATATTTTTTTTATTCTTTCATCAAATTAATATTATTTTTTTTTCTTTTCAAATAAAATGAATCGAAGTATAAACTACATACAGTGCACATAAAGTGTATAACACATTCATTCCGGATATAAACTCACACATTTCAAGTATAAACTACACATAATACACATATGGTGCACAATACATCAAAATTTCGAATCGAACACAAAATCTCTCATATAATAAAGAAGACTAATGCCACTAAACTATAAATTACTGAACTTTTAATTGATTATTCAATGTAAGGATTATGTACAACGTGACATTTGAATACGAGTATTAATTGGAGAAAATAGCAGAGAAGCTGACAGCAGAGAAAAGCGGCTTAGACAACAAGGGAGGGGAAAGATACGGTGCGACGGTGTTCCTGTTAAAGATTATGGACTAATTCCGGTCAATGGTAATAATACCACGTCCGAAAATTGCTGGAATTTCTGTTGATAAGGATGCTTATTCAAAATCACATGCTGACGTGTCTTGTTTTAATTTGTCAATATTTGAGGTGATGTGGGTCCACCGTTTGTGAGGCCGGTGCTTAAGGTGGGTCAGGAAGGTCTTAGGTCAGCAGATTGTAGCCAGATATTGTTAGTCTGAAAAGACTTCAAAAGTGACCTAAACGGTATTAAAGGATAGGCTACCAAATTTTGTTCCTTTGTCTTTTTACTCTTTAATTTTCAATTTGTGCAAAAATTATTATTATATTTTTCTTTTACCTCAATGTAGGGCTGCAATCGAGCCAAGTCAGCCAAGTTTCAACAAATTTTTTGAGTTTGAGCTTAAGCTCGAAATATATATTTTAGACTCAATTTTGGTCAACTTAAAATTTTAAGTTCGAATTCGGATCAACTCGGCTCGAATTGACAAATGAATTGTAAAAAATTATAGATTCGAGTTTGAACTCAAACTCAAAATAAAAAAATAGTAATATAATATATATTTATTAATAAAATAAAAAATAAAATTTAATTATATACTAGCCCGTGAGCCTCAAGTTTAGATACAGACTGCTTGAGATCGGCTCGAATTAGAGCTCGAGCTCAACTCAGCTCAAGCTCGACTCGTGCAACTCGTGAGCCAGCTCGACTCGTTTGCACCCCTGTCTCAATATATGACTTATCACTCATGCATCCTACAAATACCTTCATTATCTTCATTTTGAGATGGGAGAGCATTTTTTTTTTCTGTGCACTTTTAATTTTAGCATTTTGTTCTCTTATTTAAAGTCTGATTTAACTGTCAAATGAGCTAATTTCATCTAAATATTCAACTCCCAACACCTTACAAACGAAAATTTCAACCACTTGAATTACGGTAAAGAAATAAACTTACAATTTAATGTACTGATAACAAGTTTTAAGGGCATATTAGTAAAATTACAATGAAAGCAGTGTAAAATATAAAGATATCCATCAAATTAAACACAATAGCAAAATATTTGAGCCTTAACATTGTAAATACTGTCATTAATTATCTATACTTTTATAAAAAGAAAAATACTTTTGTGTTTAATATGGAAGTTATTTTTGATATTTTTATTTAATTGCCCTTCAATATTCTCTAAACTTTAAAAAGACAATGAGATGTAAATGATAAAATTGAAAAATTATGGATCTTAGGTAGTTATGATACCAAATTTAGCCTTACAACCGTATTCAAAATACTACTCAATGGGATTTTAAAGATAAAATACAAAAAGAATTACTAAAAGAATAATCAGAAATTGTTTTCGCATCACCATATCATTTGACTAAATTTGAAAAATAATTATTTGGAACTTTTTTGAATGTAGATTCAGTAATCTATTCTTTTTTTATTTTTAATTAATTGATATTATTTCAACACAATAATATTTGAGTAGTACAATTTATAAATTCTTTTATTAAATTCTTTAATTGCCGTCATTCTTCTTTTTTAAATCAATTTGCAATTTTATGATTTAAAAATGAACTAAAATTTATACATATAATTTTTTTTTTAAAAATATTTTACATAAAAAATTATGCACGCAAGAACTGCGTGTTTGGATTGCTAGTAATTAATATATATATATATATATATATATTTTGACTTGAATATTTACTTCGAGATTCCATAAAATAAATTTTTAGTTATACGTATTTTCAAAAGACCCGTTATATTTATTTTCGCAATTCTTAAAAAGATCCCTAAAGTCAAAATTGGACTACATCGCAATTATTCATCCACAATATTAATGTTAATTAACCAACTATACTATGCTTGTTGTGAGATTAAAATGTCTCCATTACATTGTGAAAGGATGTGTTCGTGTAGAGGCGGCAAGATAAGATTCTAACATATCGCTAAGGTTAATCTTCAACTTTATCGTATGTGTTATACGCCAAGTTTAGTGGGTGCATATTTTATGTAGTGCTTAGCTTGGAGAAATCTAAGATTCTCTGCATAATTTTAATCGAGGGGTGCGTATCATGTACTTCACATGTGGTCCAAGAAGATATGTGGTCCACAATCTTTTTAGAGGTCGTTTGGTTTCATTTTCTGGAGTCATTTTCATTTTTTTAATAAAAATACATAATGAAAAGTTAGTTAGAATAGTTGAATTTGAAAATAAAATTTTATTTGAATGTATTGTAAAAAATTATGGGTTTATATATGTGTGAAAATGATATGTATTTGGATGTTGGGTGTTTTTGTATTGAAAGTTGTGTAGTTTTTGAATTTGAATTGATGGTGTGATGTGTGATTGTTTGAAAAAATAATATTATAATTTCAATTTGAATTTATTTAATATTTTTGTTGTGAATAGTGTATGAGAAATATTGGGAAGATAAAAAATGACTAAAATAATGATAGGGGTTGAAAATGGAGAGAAAATATAATAAAGAATGTTTTGAAAATGAAAATATTTGAGAAAATAATATAGATAGTGATAGTTTTTTATTTACATTTTTAGGAGAAAATGAAAATGAAAATGAAAACAAACGCCCCTTAGAAGCTTTGAAAATCCATAATATTGAATTAAACTATGTTAGCTCTTATTACAATGATCTTACAGCATCTTTAGACAATATTCGGTATTTCCCAAGTCCCGGTTTGAATGTTCTCTTTAGTATAATAATGCAAAGCTGTCAATTTCCTGAATTAATTCATTCTAATTCATTGATTAGTTAAAATAAGTAATTTGATATTACAAAATTCGTAATATTATCATTTTGACTTTTTAATCAATTATTGTATGATTAATATATAGTTGAATATTGATTCTTAGATTTTTTATTTTTTTTTGGGTACCGAATTCTCTTGAAATTATGAAAAAAAAAGAAAAGAAATTTGTGCCCTTAAAAAATTAAATCATGTAACATTGCCTCCGTGTTCTAGCAAAATTACTTATAAATACTTCAAATTCGTTAAGCGCGGTTTGAATAAGTTTATAAATTTTGGGGAAAAAAAAAGTTTATAAATTTTTTAAACGACATCTTATAAGATGTTTCATAAATTGTTAGGTAATTTTTTTTTTGAAAAAAAGTTATGAGTTCCACAAATAAAATATAAGAATTATTTTAAAAAAAAGTACTAGGGAATTCCTAACTCATTTCTTTGAATCCTAACATATATATTTTTTTAATTTCTAACTGTATTAATTACAATAATTATCATTACTAATATTTTATAAATTTTAATATATTATTTTATTTAAATATTTCAAAAAATTATTTTAAATTAATATTTTAATATTTGTAAAATATAAAAATTTATAAGATATTTTAAATATATTCAGCCAAGCATCCTTCAACTCTATCGAGTTCACAAGATCCAGCCTACTAAAATAATTGCCCCGATTTATTAAACAGTTATAGACTAATTTGCCCTTATCTTAGTGGGAACATTTATCCGGCATCAAAATTTGGAAATTTTTGACCTGGAATCTGGTTTAGATTCTCTATTCTTATATATGTTTTACCTTCTATTTCATTGTATGAATGTATGACACGTGCATTAGATATTTTTTTATAAAAATAATTTATTGATAATTAAATACACTTGACATATATATACATAACATTGAAATATGAGATGAAATACGAAATAAAATAGAGGATCCGAAGTGCGTGAAATCAAGTTTTTGATCACATTTACATGTGAACACTAATGGTAATCTACCAATTAACAATGTTTGAGAAACTGGACCGGTGATGGAACTGGTGGCCTTATTAGTTACTGATTCAACCGATTTAACCACTGGTTCAACCGATGTTACGTCATAATTATATTTATGTTATATAAATATATAAAAAAATAGAAACAAATATATATAAAAAAAATAAAAATTTCCTAGTATTTATTAAACTTTCTATAAACTCTATTCCATAATAATATCCATACATCAATTTAAAATATCAAATCATAAAGTAAGTCTTTCAAAAATATATCCTTATAGAATCAATTACAACTTACAATAACAACAAATATAAACTCAAATAACATAAAAGTTTCAAAATATAAATTAAGACCAATATTATAATAGGCAATAAAGTCACGATACACAAATTTTCAATTATTTTGAAGCTTAGTTCTTGAATTCGGGTTTGAAATTTGATGTTTGGAAAGAATTTGAATGAGAAAATGGAAGAGGAAAAAAAGTAAAGAAGTTTGAATTCTAAAGAGAAAAAAAATAGAGAAATTTGGCCTTTTTAATTTTAATTTTTATTTAAAAAATTATGAATTGGTTTAAAATAAAAATTGATTCATCGGTTCAATTGGTTTTTACTGATTTGAACTAATTTCTTGGCCAACTGATTTTAATCATCAAATCAGATTGAAACTGATAGGGGACCGGCCCATGAGGGCCCCAAAGGCCCATTAAGCTTAATGGACCCAAGCGCAACCAAGCCAGTTTCGACCGTGAGGTCGAATCGTGTCACTTATATTCGACTGGGCTTTTTGGGCCTTGTTGTAGCCAGGCCTTGTTTTGGTCAAATAGGCTGGCGGGTCCCATTCTGGGTCAATCAAAGAGGTCAATATACTCGACCTATGCCATGATTGAAGTGAGGTCAAGTGCTCAGTGGCTAATGATGGCGGTCTGCACCGCCCCATTTGCCGTATTAAATACGTCTCAACAACACATTCATACATATTTATTGGTGTGACAACATCTCATCTTCTCCATTAATGTTTCTGCCTCGGCAATAATGACAGTATGGCCTCGCCCTCCGTTTAGCTTAATAGCTTGCATAGTGAATAGTTGTAGAGTATGGGCTTAGGTCGAAATGATTGAAACTACCCTTGCTTACGAGAAGTATGCAAGAAGCCTACCAAGGTGAATCTTGTCTTTTCACTAATAAGTACACACTATAAATACTCAATCCCTTCAGTAAGACGGTAAGACATATTACTTTCAATTAAGCTGTTACTCTGCCCCTTTTTTCACATCCCAAACCTAGTAACTGACTTAACCATTAGAGGGTCTTAGCCGACGACCCTCTTGGCCAGCCTGATGTGCGTTACTTGGTTGCAGGTTCCACTCCACACGTGTATCAGGTCAAAATAGACTACTTGACTGTTCGGAGACCATCACTCATGTTGAGATAACAATACTGATGCACAAAAATAATCTATAAAAGCACAAATTAACAAAAACAAGAACAATTCTCTTTTTCTGGAAAAAAGATGTCTCAATATCCAATCTATCTTACAATTTTTTTACCAAGACCTTTTATCTAACCAAACGTCCCATTACTTTGGTTCATAACTATCCACTAAAACACTAATTAACTTGTTACAACTGAATCAATGAGATGGCGCCATGTGTATCCCACGTCCCTTCTTTTTTGATCGCACTTGGCACCATGACGGGGGGGGGGGGGGGGGGCACCAAGACAAGGCTGGGGCAGCTCGACTCTTCCTTTGACTTCAACTTGGCCCTCCCCTTGATTTCAACTTGGCTATGTCCCTGCTTTCAGTTCGGCTCTTCCCATGCCCTCAGCTCGGGCATATCCTTGGGTTTAGCTGAGCCCTATCATTTGACTTCAGCTATAATATTTGCTGGGTAATCACCTCAGGTCTGATGTATGTCTTTTGCTTAGACTATTACAGATGTATCAAATACCCTACAAAATTTGCATTAATAAAAATCTTTATCGATTTTTAGTTGAACCAGTCTAATCGACCTGTCAGATTCGATTTCTTAATCAATGCCTTTTGACAATTCCTCAAATTTAATTTCTTTTAGCGTCCAATCGTTGTGCCAAAGTCCGTTGTGCACTTCTACTTTTTTGAACTGGAATGCTTCCACGTCTCAAACTCTTCTCTTTGTTGCAGAATTGTCAGACACCAACATTAATGCTGTGATTTTCAGTCACTGTTCCACACTTGAGAGGGCCAAAGGCTGAAAATAATTCAGCTCTCTCTTTATTTGTGGACACATTTGGTTATAGGCCATTTAGATTTGTTTTTTTTAGGTATATTTATTTTTCGGTAAAAAAAAATAGTAAAAAATTAATTATAAAAATATTTTAAAAAGTGAAATATTATTTGAATATTTTGTTTAAAATGTGATAATTATGTAGGGTTAAAAATAAATTGTATTTAAAAAATATAGTATTTTTGTATTAAAAATAAAAATATATGTAAAAATAGGAGAGAAGTTTATCATTCTCTGTTTTCATTTTCAGCAGAAAATGAAAATGAATCCAGAAAACAAAAACGAACAGGCCCTTAGGTTTTTAGCTTTGCCATAGAACTTACAGCATCAGAGTTTTAAGTATTTTCTATTTTATTTTTTATTTTAGCTCTTATTTTATTTGATGAATATATGATATGTGTATTAAATATTTTTTTTATAAAAATAATTAATTGAGAATCAGATACACTTCATATAAATACAACAAGTTGAAATAGAAGATAGAATAGAAAATGGAATAGAGGTTCCAAAGTGCTCCTTAATTTATGTCAGATGTTAATATTTACATTTTCGCAAAAGGTTTTGGTAATGTTATTTCTTTTTATGGAAATTTTTCTTTTAAATTTATTCCTTTGCTTATGAGGACATATTATTTGAAAACACATCTAGTATTAAGGTATTCAATGAGAAATTATAGCACAAATTGACAAATTTGAAATTATATTTATTCGATAAGAAAACATACATGTCGTGGTTTCACCATTTTAATTTAGTGGATTAAAATTTACTTTCTTATGATGGTATGAGCATGGACACACCAAATTATGTACTTCACTTTAGTTGATTGGTGAATTAATTTAATAACATCGCCTTATATTTTTTGAAATTTAAAGTTCGAATATTATGAATCTCATATATGTATGTATAAATAAAATAAAAAAATATACACACACACACACACATATATATATATATATATTTTGTTTTTTTCACTTTGAAATTTTCCAGATGGGGTTTATCATTGTCGATTCGAAACATTTTTTGGGCTCTTGCTCAGCCCAAAACAGAGAAGACCATTATTAGTTTCCGAAGCAACATTACTTTCTGGGCCCATATTACATCTTAAGTGGGCTGGTGTATATCCCATTTCGATTCGATCATTCACAAAAAAAAAAAAAAAAAGAAACATATCTAATAAATTAAAATTATAAATCGAGAAAATTCATTAAATAAGGATCAAAATGTTTGGTCATATTTTTTGTGTGATTTTATTATGTATTTTGGGCTAGTGAATTATTGGAGAATGTGAAATTGTATTTTGATATGTTTTTATTTTGGGGGATACATTTTTTTTTTATTGTAACAGTCAAATCAATACTTTTTTATTAATTTTTTAGTGTGAAAATGAAATTAAGTAATTTTTTTATTATTAAAATAATAATAAAATATATAATGTATATATAATATATGTACGTATATGTTGAAAAATGAAAATTTTGGAGAAAAAATGAGGATATATTTGATTATATTTTTCTAAAATAATTTGATAATGGGAAACATAATCAAACATTCCTTAAACTTGTCGCTAGCAATTTAACTTTATAAAAATGAAATAACGAAATTTGAAGAACGAATTGACTGCCATGTTAACTTTTTGAAGCATTTATTGCATGTACAGAACTTTCTGCCTACTTATTGAAACATTAACTGTGGAAAACTTCCGGCACGAAAGTGAACTGAAAAATTGTCGAAATATTTCAGGATGGAATTCCAACATATATATAATATAATATAAAATTCATTGGCTATGTTTGATTATATTTTGGAAAAACAAATTTATTTTCCAAAAAATGTAATCAAACATAAAAAAATTTTCTTTCAAAATGTCGAATTAAATTTTCTAAAATATTCTCTTATATCTTTTATTATCCCAAAAACTTCCTCATTTTTCAATATATACATATATATATTACATCACACATATTTTATTATTATTCTAACAATAAAAAGTCATTTAATTCCATTTTCACCCCAAAAACCCAATAAAAAATATTGATTTGACTGCTACAGTAGAATTTATCTTATCCAAAAACATAAACAAACATACTAAATTTTTTCAAAATAATTTTCTTACTATTCCTAAAATATAAACAAACATACATAGCATTCCCTGACTCCACTCCCAAAATTCATTCTCTCAAAACACATAATTCATATCCAAACATTATCATTGTTATTATTACTTTTATCTTCAACTAAATACGCACCAAGTGAATTATACTTTATAATATAATTAACGCAAAATCCTATACATATATTTGGTGCTTAATTTGTGTTATCCTAAAGTAGGATAAATTTCAGTTTGCTGCCCTCTTCAACAACATATTTTGTATAACAACTTCGCTCATTTTGCTCCTCCAAATGCTCCATACATAGAACCGGATTCATCGAGCTTCCTCTTTCTTCATTCTTTTCATTTTACATTATCGATTTTAATACATAGTTCATCTCTTATTTTATTTTTAAATATATAAAATATTTTTCCTATAAAAATAATTGATTATGAAACAAATACACATTACAAGAAAAAAATAAATTAGTGGCAAATAATAAATGACAATGCAAAAGTTGTCACTAATTATGTATATTAGATGACAAAAAATTTAATTTTATCACCTTAATGGTTTTTACAAACTAAATAGTGACAAGAATAGTGTTAAAGTTATCACCATAGACAATTAGTGACATACATATGGTAACAATAAAAATCTTGTCACAAATTATAGTGGCAATTTCTATTATTACTAAGTTGTCACTAATTGTTAGTAACAACAACTTAAAATATTAATTTTTTCTACTATTGAGTCATTTTGTGACAAGGTAAAATTCTTGTTATTTAAAAATTATCATTAATGACAAGATAAAAACTATTGTCACTCAATGTATATTATTAGTGACAATTTTTATGTTGTCACTAATATTATAATTTTTTATAATGACACTTAATTTGTATGAAATCGGATTATGAGATTAAACATGTATTGAAATAAAAAATTTAAGCTGCATCGTTCTGATGTTAAAATTATTGTGACTCATCACACACACACACACACACACACATATATATATATACATATATAAAATATGATATAAAAGGCCAGATTACTACTTTTAGCTACCCACCAAGATTCATGTGAAATGATGTGATGCAAAAAGCAACTTTATTTTGTTTACAAGTTTACCACATATTTTGTTTTTGTTTTCTCTCTAGATATTGTTGGTTTTTGATGATTGCTTTCTCGTGAAGGGTTTGTGAACTTTGGATCTCACTGGATCCATAGGAAAATTACTTAAAAAAAAGAGGGGGTTGTTGGGGGGGGGGGGGGGGGGGGGAATTATGAGAAAAAGGAAAAAATAATAAATGGGTACATTTGATGTCATGGTACCTTTCATGTTATCATGTGCTCCTCAACAAAAGCAAACAGTACATGGCTGCAAGACAATGTCCCGTGAGAGCACCATATGGATTCACGGAATGCAAAATAATAACCAAAAGGAAAAATATTATTAAAGCAAATTCTCCTCAATTCTACGATATTGTTGTGGTGATAGAGTAGTATCAAGTACGTCTTCTATTGTCATCCTTTACTTCATATTTATTAATTTGTTACACTTTGATCCTCTATTTCATTTTCGTGTTTCATCTTTTACTCCAATATGATGTATATATGCCAAGTGTATTTGGTTATTAATCAATTATTTTTATAAAAAAATATTTAATACACGTGCCATGCATCCATTCAATGAAATAGGAGATGGAATATATATTGGAGTAGAGGATCTAAACTGAATTTGTTATGGTTAGGCTTTAGTACTTTCTCTATGGCTCAACTGCTCAAGTATTTCCCTAAATAATTAACTTATCAATGATAACCACTAAGGCAATGTTTGGTTTTGTTTTTTTTTTCTTGTGTGATTTTAATATGGTTTTTGAGAGAATTAATGTTGAAAGTGATATTTGGAGAATGTGAAAGTTGTGTTTGGATATGTAATGAATTTTTAGTTATGTTTTGGAGAATAGTTAAAAATTGATTTTAGAGAGTTTTGGTATGTTTGTTTATATTATGGGGGGAGACATTTTTTTACTGTAGCAGTCAAATCAATATATATATATATATATATATTTTGTTGAATTTTTGGAGTAAAAGTAGAATTGAGTGATCTTTGTAATGCTAGAATAATAAAAAAATATATCTGATGTGTGTGTGTGTGTATATATATATAATATGTATGTATGTATTGGAAAATGGGAAAGTTTTGGGTATGATGAAAGATAAAAGAGGGTATTTTGGGAAAATCATTTTTAGTGTTTTGGATGGATTAATATTTCATATATATATATATATATATCATGAATTATACATTAGGTGTGATTTACACTCTAATATTCTAGTAAAGAAATGATTTATTTATACACTTAAATAGCATTTATTTATAATTAACATGTAAAAATATGTAATATCAATTAGAATAATGAATTGAAATACTATATCTAATCAACTAATCATACTGTAAAAATTAAATAAGTTTGACCTATACTCATTTTGTTATAATCTTCTAATATAATTTACTAAGTTTGACAACTTGTTCCGAAGAATCAAAACAGCCAGTAATTATTAATAAATTTTTTTGTCGGCTCTCTATGAAATACTCATTCGTTCAAAGGCCTCCGAATATATTGTAAGTCCAATTGGTATTGATGAATAACTAACTCAGAATAAATAGAAAAGATACAGTAATATGACGAAGAACCAAGCAATATTATATATATATACTAGCAGTTGTTGCATGTAATTTTTATATGTATAAAATTACTTATTAAATCATTTAAAATTAATACAAGAAATAATTTAAATTATGAGTAAAGTTAAAATTGTATTAGATATTTTGATATGATAAAAAAAATAAAATAGAAGATGGAATTTTGACAATACAAACTTGTGGGTTCATGGATTTTGTGAAAAGTATAATTGTGACTTTGTTGAATCACCACTTCTAAAGGGCAACTTAAAGGAGAATTTTGGAATATTAGTAAATTTGGTATGCAAACCACCTTTTTGTATTGAATTCTCCATTTTATCCTTCAAACTGCATTACTCATTTTAGTTGCTGGAATAATTGAAGGGTAAATATGTAAAAAATCACAAATAACTTCCACTTTTGACACAAAACAACATTTCTTTTTATAATAATATAGATATCTGCGGCTTGCCAAATGGTAACAACTTCTAATTTGGACAAATCAAAATAAAAGTAGAGTTCAATTAATTTCTTTACATCATCATATAATATGTTATCTTCATGAAAAATCCAGCTGATTCTTGACCTCTCTCTCTTTCTCTATCACACACAAATTTGACAAAACTAACACTGTCCACATACAAAACCTTGCTAAATTTTTGTCCACATACACATGCACTGGTGCTAATGGCAGATTTTGTAAGAAGCACACTATAAATTAAAACCTTGGGCCAAACCCTCTCCACTGCACGTCATCCACGTAGTCTTGGCTCCCCACTATATATCTTCATGCTTCTTCAGCCTAATTCAAAATCCCTTTTCAACCCACAAGTCAAATGCCGAAGCTTCTTCACTCCTGATCAGTATTTTCACTACTCAAAAACCCTAGAAATCCAACGGCTGTAACCCCATCATCATGGCACCCAACAGGGACTCCTCGTTTCTCCAACCCTTCACCAAAAACAACAACAATGTTAACCAGAAGCCGCCGAAGTTGTCCATGGACTCCCTCAAACGGACAATCTCCGACATATCATTCGAACTGATCAGCCAAGAAAACCTAATCAGCTCGGAAAAAAACAGCAACCACCACCCCCCTCTGCCGCCGATATCCGAGGTGGAAGACGCGAAATGCGAGTGCTGCGGCATGTCGGAGGAGTGCACCCCACAGTACGTGAAAAAGGTGCGGGAAAAATATTGCGGGAAGATGATATGCGGGCTTTGCTCGGAGGCCGTGAAGGAAGAGATGGAGAAAAACGGCGGGAAGAGCGAGGAGGCGCTGCATGCCCACGTTAGCGCCTGCGCCAAGTTCAACCGGCTTGGCCGGGCGTTCCCGGTTCTCTGCCAGGCCGAGGCCATGAGGGAGATTTTGAGGAACAATCGGGCGAAGTCGCTCAGCCCTAGGGACAAGGGCGGCACAAATCAGAAGAAAGGTGGGATTGCGAGGAGTTCGAGTTGTATTCCCGCGATTACGAGGGAGATGGGGGCTCAGAAGATGGTTTAGAGATGATCTTAAGATAATTAATTACTTGATTATGTCTAATTAATTAATGTTTGTTTTGATAATTGTATGTATAACTTAGGTGTTTAGCGGTTAATTAAAGTCTTTTAGGGCTGTTATATATTTTATGACAGTTTTCTCTAGTGCAATTAATATTGCAGAGGGCACTTTAATTAATTTCTGTAAGTACTTATGTATTTTGTTGTGTAAAATGATTATAATCAGGCAATCGGACATTGTGTACGTATGTTTGCATGAAGGGTACTCAATGAACTGTTTAATTATTGATTAAGGTTTCGAATTGCATTATCGGTTTAAATCCTATATTTTATTCTCTATTTTATCTATTATTCTATTTAATGAATATATGATAAATATATTAAATATTTTTTATAAAAATAATCGATTGAAAATCAGATATACTTGGTATAAGTACAATAAATTGGAATAGAATATGGAATAGGGAATGAAATAGAGAATTATACTGCCTTAGCTTCTTTTCTTAAGCTGATGGTATTAATGAATACATTTTCCGGATATAATAATTACTACTAAATGAAATTCAATTCCATAATTACTTTACAAACTTCACATCGAATGGAAATAAGCTTAATTACATATAGCTTAATTAGATAAACTACTCAAATAACATTAGAAAAAATATTATATTAGCAATAAAATAATAAATGACAATGTAAAAACTATCACTAATAATACATATTAAGTGACAATAACTTTTATTTTGTCAGTGATATTTTTCAATTGACAATAATTTTTATTTTATCACAATATGGCTCATTAATGATAAAAATTAATATTTTAAATTGTCATTATTAATAATAAGTAACACCCTATACTGACAATGATGACAAAGTGACAATATTTTGTGAAAAGATTTTTATTGTCACTAAGTTGTCATTATAGGCATGTCATTAATTGTCAATTGTATCAATTTAAATATTATTATTGTACTATCTAGTTTGTAAAAATTATTAATGTCACAAAACAAATTTTTTTGTCATCTAATATATATAATTAGTGACAGTTTTTGTATTTTTGACACTCATTATTTTGTCACTAGGCTTTTTTTTCCCCTCTTGTAGTGTTAATATGAGACTCAAATTAAGCGAAAATATTAGTAAAACTTTGGAAATAAAGAGCAACCTTTGCCAACACCCCCCCCCCCCCCCCAAATCCCAAGAGAGAGAGAGAGAGATATGAGAAAAAAAAAAAAATTAATGAATGGGTACATTTGATGTCATGGTACCTTTCATGTTATCATGTGCTCCTCAACAAAAGCAAACAGTACATGGCTGCAAGACAATGTCCCGTGAGAGCACCATATGGATTCACGGAATGCAAAATAATAACCAAAAGGAAAAATATTATTAAAGCAAATTCTCCTCAATTCTACAATATTGTTGTGGTGATAGAGTAGTATCAAGTATGTCTTCTATTATCATCCTTTACTTCATATTTATTAATTTGTTACACTTTTAGCCTCTATTTTATTTTCATGTTTGATCTTCTATTCCAATATGATATATATATATATATACCAAGTGTATTTGGTTATCAATCAGTTATTTTTATAAAAAAAAAATAAATTAATACACATATCATACATTCATGTAATGAAATAGGAGATAAAAAATATATTGGAGTAGAGGGTCTAAACTGAATTTGTTATGGTTAGGCTATACTTTCTGTATGACTAAAGTATTTCCCTAAATAATTAACTTATCAATGATAATCACTAAGGCAATGTTTGGTTTTGTTTTGTTTGTGTGATTTTAATGTGTTTTGGGAGAATTAATGTTGAAAGTGATATTGAAGAATGTGAAAGTTGTGTTTGGGAATGTAATGAATTTTTGGTTATATTTTGGAGAATAATTAAAAATTTATTTTGGAGAGTTTTGGTATGTTTGTTCATATTATGGGGGGGAGATATTTTTTACTGTAGCAGTCAAATTAATATTTTTTTTGTTGGATTTTTAGGGTGAAAGTAGAATTGAGTGATTTTTTTATTGTTAGAATAATAATAAAATATATATGATGTATATATATAATATATGTATCTATATATTGAAAAATAGGTAAGTTTCGGATAATGAAGGATAGAAGAGGATATTTTGATAAAACTTTTTTTAGTGTTTCGGAGGGATTAATATTTCATATCATGAATTATACATTAGGTGTAATTTACACTCTAATATTCTAGTAAAGAAATAATTCACTTAAATAGCATTTATTTATAATTAACATATAAGAATATGCAATATCAATTAGAATAATGAATTTGAAATTCTATCTAATCAACTCACCATACTGTAAAAATTAAATAAGTTTGACCTATACTCATTTTGTTATAATCTTTTAATATAATTTACTAAATTCGAGAAGTTGTTCTAAAGAATCAAAACGACCAGTTATTAATAAGATTCTTTATATCGGTCGATCGAGGACTTCTAAATATATTTTAAGCTTAATTAGTACTGGGAAATAACTAACTCGTAATAAATAGAAAAGATATAGTAATACTATGAATGAGCCAAGCCTTATATCTATGCCTCGACAAATGATAACAATTTCTAATTATGACAAAGAGTTCAATTAAATTTCTTTACATCACCATATAATATATTATCTTCATGAAAAATCCAGCTGATTCTTGACCTCTCTCTCTTTCTCTATCACACACACACAGACAGACACAGATTTGACAAAACTAACACTGTCCACATACAAAACCTTGCTTAAATTTTGTCCACATACACATGCACTGGTGTTAATGGCAGATTTTGTAAGAAGCACACTATAAATTAAAACCTTGGGCCAAACCCTCTCCACTGCACGTCATCCACGTAGTCTTGGCTCCCCACTATATATCTTCATGCTTCTTCAACCAAATTCAAAATCCCTTTTCAACCCACAAGTCAAATTCCTAAGCTTCTTCACTTCCGATCAGTATTTTCACTACTGAAAAACCCTAGAAATCCAACGGCTGTAACCCCATCATCATGGCACCCAACAGGGACTCCTCGTTTCTCCAACCCTTCACCAAAAACAACAATAATGTTAACCAGAAGCCGCCGAAGTTGTCCATGGACTCCCTCAAACGGACAATCTCCGACATATCATTCGAACTGATCAGCCAAGAAAACCTAATCAGCTCGGAAAAAAACAGCAACCACCACCCCCCTTTGCCGCCGATATCCGAGGTGGAAGACGCGAAGTGCGAGTGCTGCGGCATGTCGGAGGAGTGCACCCCACAGTACGTGAAAAAGGTGCGGGAAAAATATTGCGGGAAAATGATATGCGGGCTTTGCTCGGAGGCCGTGAAGGAAGAGATGGAGAAAAACGGCGGGAAGAGCGAGGAGGCGCTGCATGCCCACGTTAGCGCCTGCGCCAAGTTCAACCGGCTTGGCCGGGCGTTCCCGGTTCTCTGCCAGGCCGAGGCCATGAGGGAGATTTTGAGGAACAATCGGGCGAAGTCGCTCAGCCCT
Organism: Jacaranda mimosifolia; assembly: GCA_018894105.1. Classification (NCBI taxonomy): domain Eukaryota; kingdom Viridiplantae; phylum Streptophyta; class Magnoliopsida; order Lamiales; family Bignoniaceae; genus Jacaranda; species Jacaranda mimosifolia. Next base: position 2,114,231 of record CM032127.1, read on the forward strand.
AGGGACAAGGGCGGCACAAATCAGAAGAAAGGTGGGATTGCGAGGAGTTCGAGTTGTATTCCCGCGATTACGAGGGAGATGGGGGCTCAGAAGATGGTTTAGAGATGATCTTAAGATAATTAATTACTTGATTATGTCTAATTAATTAATGTTTGTTTTGATAATTGTATGTATAACTTAGGTGTTTAGCGGTTAATTAAAGTCTTCTAGGGCTGTTATATATTTTCTGACAGTTTTCTCTAGTGCAATTAATATTGCAGAGGGCTCTTTAATTAATTTCTGTAAGTACTTATGTATTTTGTTATGTAAAATGGTTATAATCAGGCAATCGGACATTGTGTACGTATGTTTGCATGAAGGGTACTCAATGAACTGTTTAATTATTGATTAAGGTTTCGAATTGCATTATCGGTTTAAATCCTATATTTTATTCTCTATTTTATTTGTTATTCTATTTAATGAATATATGATACATATATTAAATATTTTTTTATAAAAATAATCGATTGAAAATCAGATATACTTGGTATAAGTACAACAAATTGGAATAGAATATGGAATATGGAATGAAATAGAGAATTATACTGCCTTAGCTTCTTTTCTTAAGCTGATGGTATTAATGAATACGTTTTCCGTATATAATAATTACTACTAAATGAAATTCAATTCCATAATTACTTTACAAACTTCACATCGAATGGAAATAAGCTTAATTAGATAAACTACTCAAATAACATTAGAAAAAATATTATATTAGCAATAAAATAATAAATGACAATGTAAAAACTATCACTAATAATACATATTAAGTGACAATAACTTTTATTTTGTCAGTGATATTTTTCAATTGACAATAATTTTTATTTTATCACAATATGATTCATTAATGATAAAAATTAATATTTTAAATTGTCATTATTAATAATAAGTAACACCCCTATACTGACAATGATGACAAAGTGACAATATTTTGTGAAAAGATTTTTATTTTTACTAAATTGTCATTATATACGTGTCATTAATTGTCAATGGTAACAATTTAAATATTATTATTGTATTATTTAGTTTGTAAAAATTATTAAGGTCACAAAATAAAATTTTTTGTCATCTAATATATATAATTAGTGACAGTTTTTGTATTGACACTCATTATTTTGTCACTAGCTTTTTTTCCCCCTCTTGTAGTGTTAATATGAGACTCAAATTAAGCGAAAATATTATTAAAACTTTGGAAATAAAGAGCAACCTTTGCCAAGATGACTGAGCTCCATTTGTGTGAAGAATGAGAAGGTGTGTTTGGTAAGTTTATAAGGTTCCTAAAGTATATATCTTATAATATGTTACAAAGTATTTGATAATTTTTTTTAAAAAAATGACCTTATTATAGATTTTTAAAATAAGATTTGAGAATCTTATAAGTTGATTTTTATTTTTTTTAAAATGTAAAAAATTCTTAATTTATTTTTAAGACTTCAAAACCTTTTCAATTTTAACAATATTATTTACAGACTTTTCATTATTAATATATGTGTGTGTGTATTTGATAAGCTTCAAAATTTTATTTTATTCAAGAGTTTTATGATTTATTTTTAAAATAAGATTCAATATTTTATAAGCTCAAAATAATTTTATAAGATGAAAGAGCTTGTAAGATCTTTTAGAAAAATTTATTCGAACGCTCTTCTATAAAGTTATTAATGACAATATTTTACTTGAATCTAGCTAATTCGCAAACCTTCGGTTAATGTTATGAATTTAGACTATCGATTTATCCAAAAAGAGTATTTTCCCCCCCTGCTTTAGTGCTTAATTACTAATTAATAATTAGTGTATAATTGATTGCCAAAAAAGACAATGTATTACATTCATGACAAAATTAATTCAAGTCTTGCTCATATGGCTGAACATTTATCAAACCTATAATTCGTTGATTTCTTTGGTTTAGTAATTTAGGAAACTTGAACATGGAAGATGGGATTAATATTATATAGAGTTAATTTCTCAGGTGATATTGTCTTTATACATAAAATTCAAATTTTAATAAAGATTTGATGCGCATGTGTGCAGAAATGTCAATGGGGTGGGCGAGGCGGGAATACGCACGTCAATAGGGCAAGGAGAGCCTCCCCGGCCCGCAAAGTTACAATAGTTCCCGTCTCCAACTCTCGTTCCCGCAACGGGTACCCATTCCTACTTTCCTGTTGGGAGACGAACACCCATAGATACTCATGGGTTTAATATAATTAAAATTTATAAAATTCTTAAAAAATTTAAAAATAAAAAAAGAGTACTAAAATTTTCAATAATGTAAATTACTTCTAAAATTTAAAGATTTTCATACATAACACACAATATTTAATTATTTTTTATAATAAAATATTAAAAATTAATAATACATAAACAAAAATTTCAACAAAGCATACAAATTCCTCCCAATAGCTCTCCATTTAAATTGGTTCCTACAAATATATATATAATTTATTGGAAAAAAATTAATTTAATTAATTTAAATGGTTAAGAAGTATCCACGGGTATGGGGACTATGATTCCCGCCCTCACCCATTTTAACAATTGGGGATTAAAGTTATCCCCATCTCCTTTCCTGTAGGGAGAAAAATCTCCCTGTATCAACCTCATTGTTGGGAATTAGGGGTGTTCATCGGATCAACCCGATCCAATGAACCCGAAAATCCAAATCGAACCAATTAGATTGGTTCGATTTGGATCGAGTAATCGGGTAAAATTCGATCAAACTCGATTACAATTATTTTGGTTCTCGAATTTCATCCTCCTTTACCCGACCTGACCATTTAATTAAAATATATTTTTTTTAAAAAAATTATGATTTTTGTTATTCATATTTATATTTAATGTTCAACTAAGATTTGAATTTAGGATTTTATACTATCAATGATGGCTTGTGGTAAAAAATGAGATACTTTATAACAACTATGAATTGTGGTGCTCTGATGCAATACTGTGTGCTTTTAAATTTTGATGAATATTTTGAGAATAATTTGATTGTCTTGATTTGTTATTTAAAGAACTAAAGGAATTGCAACCGATGATTTCTTCTCCTTCTCCTTTCTTCTTCTTCCCCTTGAACCCGATTACGAGTACCTGCGGGAACAGGGACAATGATCCCTGCTTTCACCCCGTTTTACAATAGGGGATCAAAATTGTCCCCATCTCCGTCTCGCGGGAAGAAAATCCTCCCCGTATCAATCCTATCAGGGGGAATTCCCCACAGGTACTCTCGAGGACGGGTAATTTTGACATCCCTATTTGTGCGTGTGTATTTATGAAAAAATAAAGATGGAATTAATTTTAGTAATATAAGGCCGGAAAAAAAGAAACCAATATTATATGCTTTGCTGGCCTCTAAAAAAATTTGATCTATATTATACTTCAAATTAGTTGAAAACAATTGTGAATTGCTAAGCAGCAAATTCAGTCCAGGAAAAAGAATTCGTTAAATTGGGTCCATTCTTTCACATACTGAAGTTTAAACAACGATCAAAGATCAAATAGTTAATTACTTTAATTTATCATAAAAGAGGATAGTTTTGTTGATAGATTAAACAGTACTTGGAAACCCATTAGATGAACGAGCCAGTGGACTTGCACTTACTTGGACCTAGTTTTCGGCTCTGTTCATAGTTTGGACCCAGCAAGTGCTCTGTTGGGCTTTGTCTGTACATTGACTAAGAGCCCGTTTAGTTTTATTTTCTAGAGCCATTTTTATTTTCTAGTAAAAATGCATAATAAAAAATTAATTAGAATAGTTGAATTTGAATATAAAATTTTATTTAGATGTGTTGTAGAAAATTATAAATTTATATAGTTGTGAAAATAAGATGTATTTGGAGGTTGGGTGTTTTTGTATTAAAAGTTGTGCAGTTTTTGAATTTGAATTGATAATGTGATGTGTGATCATTTGAAAAAAATAATATTATAATTTAAATTTGAATTTATAATATTTTTATTGTGAATGATGTATGAGAAGTATTGAGAATATAAAAAATGATTAAGGTAATCATGATAGGAGTTGAAAAAGGAATGCAAATGGAACGAAAATATAATAAAGAATATTTTAAAAATAAAAATGTCTGAGAAAATAATATAGATAATATAGTTTTCTATTTTTTTTTTCAAGAAAAAATGAAAATAGCTTGTGAAAATGAAAACAAACGGCCCCTAATGTTTCTCATAAATTAAGTTGGGCCACTTCATGGATCCTTCAACTGGAATCTTTGTTCAATTGTTCTTTTCCATTTTTTCTCCATTTATATTAGTTTTTTTTTTTTAAATTTAAATGAACACGAAGAGTTTATTAGAATTCGAATTCTAAACTCGTGCAAATAAGTGTGAGACGATGTCATTTAGCCAATTGATTACTACTGAGCTGACGGACTCATCAAGTTGAATCCATTTGTATTAATGTTCAATAATTATTATTGGTATAATAACACGATACCAAATATGAATTGTCATATCATCTTGATATGATACAAAAATCCCTTTCAATTCTTAATATTTTAAATTTATTTGTTAAGTGCATTGTTTTGTACTTTTTACTGAGTTTAAGCATTTTCCTTGTTGAGCAATTTCTTGTTTTTTTATCAACTAGATAACATGAGGACTCTTATAATTTGGTTAGTCCGATTTGATAAATATTTGCTAATCATCAATTTCAATTAATGATAGTCTTGAAATCCCTTAATTAGGAAAATTTTGGTAGAGAATGGTTGAATTTATGAGATTACAACGATTGATACATATAATTCAGCTTAGCTCTATCTGCTGAGAAATCCTAAACACAATATTATTTCTTTGTTGTGAATTGGTGCACAAGAATCCTAAAACACTAATCTAGTGATCACAACCATGAAATCTCTACATTCAACTATATATATCTCTATTATGGGTGTCAATTTGGGTTAGAACCCATGAGTTCAATTCAACCTGGGTTGGGTTAGGCACAATATTTCAAAAATGGGTTTGAGTGGGTTGGGTTTTAAATGGGTTGTATCAAATTTGGGTTCAAAATGGGTCCATTCAAAATTTTTAATTAATTTAATAAATCATTTCATTATATTGTAAAATTATATATTAAATAGAGTGTAGAAGGCATAATAATATTACTATAATCTTTTGAATTAATTTTTTGAAATAAGTAAATTAAGTTAATCTTTTAATTTTCTATTAGAACCATTTCAAACTCAATCCAATTCAACCCATTTTCAACTCAACCCAATTTCAACCCATCTATTTTAACTCATATAGAACCCAACCCACATAAATTCAGACCAAACCCAATCCAACCCACTCATTTCCCAACACTGATTCTCCATGTATCACATAAAACAACCATCTTTCAAGAGGACTTTTCTTCCCCAGAAAAACCCTACAAATGTTAGATATAGAGGGTTCTCTGTTACCAACTCCTCTTCCCAATTTGATATCACAAATCACATGATCCTCATGTCAATCCAATGTTCAACCCATATTGCCAATCCAAACAGGCCTTATTAATACTAAAAAATCAATCTTTTCAGTTCAAATTCATCTAACTATCCACATATTACCTGTCTATTAATTTAGTGTGTGTGTGTGTGTGTGTAATATCCTGTGAATCCTCACGAGCCTACCCATGCTAGCTATAGTCCTACATTCCATTCTTTTTTCAAACTTCCATCAACTTTGGTGTTCCCTTACGGGCACCATACAATGTTTCCTACTCCTAAACTATAATATCTACTGCAAATTGCAGTTCAAAAGCCCTACTTGCAATTTGATCATTTATGGCTGTGACAAGAAAGCTACTCTTATCTGTTCAGAGCACACAGATTTTAGCCTGTAAAGGGTTTTTTCTTGACATAGGAAGGAAAGAAAAACACGAAAACAATTATCCCCTTTTTCCATTTAGCCCAAGTCTTTAAATTTGCAGTTATGAGGACACAACCACACTATACATACACATAGAGCCATATTGGTTCTCGACTAAATATAACTAATGTTGTAGCGGTAGAGTTTATGTTTTCTTCAGCCAAAAGAGATGACAGTTCAAGCATTTGAAGAGGAAACCAATGCCTTTCCAATCATGGTATGCATGGCTTCAATTGATGTATCGATTGTTAGTATCCTACATCGGTGAAATAAATAAGTTGTGGTCTCTACATATGATTTTGGGCAATTCTCACTTCATTAGCTAACCTTCGGGATTCAGTTAGGCCAAATATCCATTCTTTAATATCTATTCTCAGCTAGGAATGTTTCATGCATGTGTGTGTAATTAAGTACTCTTTATAATTGCAAGCAAATTGTCTTAATTAGGGAGTTCGAAAATTAATTACATTTGCCCAGTGGCTTTTAGTCCAGTGGTATCAATTTCTCTATTATGTGGAAAGTCTTGTATTTGATCTGAAATGAGCGCGTTGTACACCTTATGTGTATCTGATATATAAACTATACGTACTTTCTTATTAGTTCAGGTGCATCTTTACAAGGACAAAAGTACCTTACCATAGGTCCTACGAGACAATAAGTTGTCCCAGAATTCTTCTAACCAATTCAATTTTTCCCTCTTGATGAGAAAATATTTGTTCTTCTATATACTTCAAGTTGTATAACATAAATAGACCAACCCCACCAATTTTTGTTCAATTTTTCTCATAGAATTAAATTTTCATCGAGTGATTAGATTATTCCTATCTCTAACATGATGAGCGTAAATATCCTCTTTAATTTCTATTCTAACTGTATTAGAAGAATAAAAGGATCCCGGAATTCTTCTAACCAATTCAATTTTTCCCTCTTGATGAGAAAATATTTGTTCTTCCATATACTTCAAGTTGTATACATAAATAGACCAACCCCACCATTTTTTGTTCAATTTTTCTCATAGAATTAAATTTTCATTGAGTGATTGAATTAGTCTTATCTCTAACATGATGAGCATAAATACCCTCTTTAACTTCTATTCTAACGGTATCAGAAGAATAAAAGGATATTTTAGGGAAGTTACTTTGTCAAATTTGGTTAATGGGTTGATTATATTTCAGCCGTTTTGGCCTTTTTCCTCTTAAAATAATTTTCTTAGTTCTCTGTGGCAGAGCGATAGCCAATTGCTGCGAAAAGTGGTCTCTGATGTCACAAGTGAAATAAGCAAATTGGGCAAAGATTTGGAAGCCATTGTTGAATTGGATGAAACAATCTTTCAAGTAGAATGTGAATGCTGTGGCCTAAAAGAAGAGTGCACCAAAGAATACATTTCAAGGATCCGAAATTCGTACTCGGGTAAATGGGTTTGTGGGCTTTGCTCCGAAGCCGTAAAGGAAAGGCTTAGCCACGACCCGGTAGCCATTGAAGAAGCTATGACCTCTCACACAAATTTTGTTCAAGAGTTCAATACCACGACTCGGCTTAATCCCAAGCTATCATTGACATGGTCAATGAGGGATATTGCAAAGAGAAGTTGTGAAAAGAGAAAGAATAATCTATCAGGCGGGATTAAGATAATGAGGAGCTCTAGTTGTGTTCCAAGGATTAATTGATATTAACATACACCAATAGAATTTTGCTATTAAATGAAGAGAGTTAGTTATAAATATTGTTAGGGTAAAAAATATTAATTGTTAATTTGCAGCTATTTAGAGCTTTATCTAATGTTTGATTATTCAGTCAGTTTGAAAAATAGTTGTTACGACTCTGAAAGTATGCATGCAGTTTTCGTTGAAATTTTTATACATATCATAAATAAATTTCAAGTATATTAAAATAAATAGTTAATATAATTATGAATATCTTAAATTTGATTGAGTTGAAATATATAATAAAACACAAATTAAAACAAGTATCTAAATAACATCATAATATATAAATGAAATTATAAAAAACGTACTATTATATTATAAGGGCTTGTTTGCTTCAATTGATTATACTTGATAGATGCATAATCACTCATAATTTATTGTCTGTTTACCTTGATATAGGGCCCATGACACATCATTAGCCCTGTATTAAGTTGGAATATGGATCAAGAGGTGAGGGGCTTAATATATTTTCTTTGGGTTGTATAAGATTCAAAAAAACCAAATTACCCTTGATTAGTATATAAAAAGATATATTAAAATAAATAATAAAAGATTATAATCATAAAATCATATGTTTTGTTTTAATTTATTTTTCAGTTAATCTTACCGACCAAACGTGAAATTATATTGCTTTATCTTGATAGACTTAAAACAAATCCATTTGTTTGTATATCATTCATAATCACATCACTCCAAGCAAATTAACCCTAATTGTATAGTGGTACTTAGGCACCATGCTAATTTTATAGTGCTTAAGTACTTAGTCATTGCGATTAATTTGCCCTTATGATATTGTACATATATATGTACGTATATCCTAAATATTCAAAGATATTCAAAATTAGATAAGAATTTAATAACCTAATATCTATGACCAAGCTAATTTTGGAGAAGAAGATCACACAAACCTTTCATTCATCACTAAATTTGCATTATATCCAATTTTTTGAATTTTTTTTTCAATTAATTAGATAACATGTAGCAATTAATTACCTTTAAAACAATTATATATATACACAAATATGTAAAAAAATTTACTCTCTTTTTTTTTTAAAAAAAAAAACGAAAAAACTTATCACCTATAAAATTTCATATTCAACCAATATTGACACGATAGATATGAGGAAAGAAATGCTTTGAAAGAGTGGAAAGCATCCAATGATTGCAGTTGGTTTCGATAGAGAGGGGCAAGAGAAAGCCACCCATTGAAGTGTTCGACGACATTATGGATATAGAAAATGACAACCATGATCCATTGATCCTAGTACAAATTTTTCTTTTTCTTTTTCTTTTTCTTTTGTTTTAAATATATATTTTTTTGTGAAGAAGAATCTACTAATTAATTGGATGAATTGAATATAGTTTAGACAAGACTTCAGTGGTTAACTCACTTAATCCATTCAAGACAAAAGATGAGGTATTTAGGATTTCGTGTTGACAAAAGTTGTCCCAATAAAATTGGTTAAATTCATAGAAATGTCTTCAACTTATTTGTATGAATTGAGACATATTGAGGAGAACCATGTTCTATCCTCTTCATTTCTAGTATCGCGATAGTTTATTATTATTAATTTTTTAGAGGATTATAGTTAGTTCCCGTTTTTTCAAATTATTCTTTATGGGATTCAGATAAATGACGCAGAAATGACAGTCCATCAAAATGTCAATTCATTATGTGTTTGTAGTGTTTAATGGGCTTCAACATAATATTGAATTGAGGTCCTAATTATTCTCGACGTTCATCTCATAAGTAATATACTAATTTCTTCTTTTATAACTTTTTTTCCCCAAAGAAAACAAATTTTTTTAAAAAATCTTTGCGCAATAGGTATCAAGGTTCAAAATAAAAGATAATGGTTAAAATATTCAAAAATACATCACACGATAATCACTTTGAACCCCTTTTTGTTCTCTCTTTTTTCTTTCTTTTCTTTTTTTACAAAATTCCATTAGAATATTTAATTATCTCGATCAATGTATCTTAACGATAAGAATATATAAAATGAGGATGCGTAATTAAATATTTTATCTTAAAAATTTCCTCTCCCTTTTTATATGAGTCAATAATTCTTCTTAATATTATCTAATTAATCACCAATTCATTATGCTATGAAAATGAACTATTGCCTTTATTTTTTTCTTTTTCCTTTCAAAGAGACAAAAGCAAAAGTATAATTAGAAGTCCAATAAAGAAGGTGTTGGCTGCATTTTTAGTAAGGATGTGGTCCTAAATCTTGATAGGGTTCATGTTCAAAATCCCAATTGCACTAAGTATGGTCCCAAAATTTCTCAATCCCCAAAACTTTTTCCACCCCATTATAGAAGGTAAGCCAAAGTTGATGCAACGTTATAACCTTGCACGTGACTTCCACACGTGCATTTCTATTTACTTTAGGCTTTGAATAATGGACCACCCTTTTTAAATTTTTCAAAAAGTTGCATGTGAATTTAATCATCATATTTAAAAAAATAAAAGAGTGCATTTTGTGGTAAAGGTTTATGTGATTGTGATATGGAAGTATGCATTTGAAATCAATGTATTCATCGTAAAGTTAGTAGTTAGGTTGGCTCATAATTTTCTATAACGAGGTAACAAACTATTTAAATTATCGAGAATTTATTATTTTCATGGCAATAATTCTTCTAGATAATATTTATGATTTAAATTGGATATTTCATAATACTGAAGAATTTTTATGATTACATTAAAGAGTATTGCATTGATCGATTCTTTCCTATCTTTTGATTATTAAAAATAAAAATAAAAAATTGACATATTGAAGAGCGTCTTGTATTTCTCTATAATGTTATGATCTTTTTCTTTTTTTTCCTTTTTTTTTTTTGAGTTCTTATCATAAAAATCAAGGTTTCAAAATTGATGTATTTAAGTAGTAATCTGTCAACTGGTCACTTATGCATACTCATTGATGCATGAGTCATGTATTAAACCTTAGTTGCTCAATCCAATATTGCAAGATTCCAAAAAGTTTTTAAAAGATTGTTAATATGCTATGTTATTTTTGCTTTATGAGAAGTTTAACAAATAGGTTATCTATATTTATGTGTCCTTTGAGTTTGAAAAACTACAATTTTCTCTCTTATTTTTTCATTTTAAATAATAGATACACCTTATGGATCGAATAGGAAATTACCAAAATCGCTATCCGTTAGTATGCTGACCACAAATGACGATATCAATAGGAATTTTTTTTTGAATTTTCCATTACACCCTTCTTGTGGCATTGTGTTATTTATTTATTTAATGAATCAAGGATGCTCCTTGTAATTTTATAAATAAAGAGGGGGCACAACTAGGCATGGAAATAGGCTAGGTAAAGCTAGACTTTGACTTAAATAGGTCAAGCTTTTTATGACATTTTTAATAAATTCAAAGTTTTAACCTGCCCTGAAATCCTACTTAAAAGCCTATTTTTTACTAAAGCTTCAATTAAATCTAAACATCACATAAATTTAAATTTTTAATATGCTCAAACTTGTAATAGACCTTGATCAGAAATAATCAAAATGATAAATAACAAATACATAATTATGGAAGTTCAAATCTAAGTATAAAATATTATTATTTCAACAAAAAACAATACTAAACAATATAACAGAATCCATAAAATACTAATTAAAGAAATCAAATACAATCAGTCATTTAATATTATATTCCTATTATTGTACTTTTTATGTGAAAAAGAATAAACGGGCCGGCCTATTAGGTTTTACAAACTTTTAAAAGAGTCTAAGTATAATCTATTTAGTTAAAAATGCTACTTTTTAAATCTTGATCTGGTCTTTTTATCAAATAAACTAGGCCAAAACAGATCATAAATAGCCTAAACTATAGACCCCTAACGAATAACCTAACTTATTCCCATGATTAGCTACAAAATTTCTACTATAGAAGCTTTATATTCCTAGAAAAATATGTACAAGACATAATGTTATTATGTGGTCAAGTATACTTGGGTTGTTGACTTTCCAGATTTGAATCAACTCATGATTGTAATCCGACTTCTTCTGGGGCCCGGCCTGACCCAAATCTAGCAAAGATTGCTGTTCGAACAGGGCTTTGGGCCCGCACCGCTAGATCCATTATGGCCCATTTGTAGCGCATATGTTCCCAATAATTTAGTTGCATTCTTTCTCAATTATTGAAGAGTTTGCCAATTTTTTGTTTTTCCTTTTGAAAAAAATTAAGTGCTGATTTCGGTTGTGATGTGCTTTCGCCTTTGGGTAACTTAGGTTATGTTTGGTTATGTTTTTTGTTAAATTTTATTATTTGTTTTGGGAGAATATATTATTAGAGAATGTGAAAGTTATGTTTTGGTATATTTATTTATATTTTTAAGGAGACATTTTTTATTATAACAATCAAATCAATACTTTTTTGTTGAATTTTTGGGGTGAAAATGGAATTGAGTGATTATTTTAATATTAGAATAATAAAAAATATATATATGATGTACATATATAATATATGTATGTATATAATGAAAAATGTGCATTTTGAAGAAAAAATGAGGATATATTTAGTTATGTTTTTCCAAAATAATATTATTCCGGGGAAATATAACCAAACAAATCCTTAATTTCATAAGCAAATATATAAATAAAATTACAAACAAGTTTAACACATACCATAATCAATATAGAAGATGATTTAGATAATATACAGCAATAAATATATAGAATTTCCTTTTAGTATTTTATATATACTACATATATAATGTTAGGGTCTCAGTACATATTATTTTATGAACTGACAAAATTAATTATATTCTAAAAATATGAAATATAATCTTGTTTTTTCTTTTTTGTTGCCTTTCTTAAACATTTTTTTTTGGGGGGAACTATTTATAGCTGGAATCACCCACACTTCATCGATCCTCACAAATCACTGATATGAAGGTTGAATCAGTTAATTATTAACCATCAAAATATTTAAAGCGAAGTGTACATTGCCCTTTTGCCTGAACAACATTCCACTTTAATTTATGATATCAGTTAATTATTCAAGAAGAAAAGATGTCTTTTTATTTTTTAATTATTTTATTTTATCTTAAAAATATTTTAATATGTAAGAGATGAAAAATAATTTATAAATTATTTTAAAATTTTCAACTCCTCCTCTAATATATATATATAATTAGTATTATCAATACAATAAAGTTTGATAGATCTATTTTCAAGCTTTATATCTTATTTGTTTCAAATTTTTATGGCACATGACACCCTTGAGACCCGACATGGTATCATGGGTCAGGCTGGTTTATGAGTCAAGCCATCTTGGCCTGATCCATTTTCCATCCTTTCGAATTTGATTTGATAAAGAATAAAAATGACATTCTTACCCTCATAAAAATTATATTTTCAACGCCTTCTACCAAATTTTGGAAACTTACTTTTTTAGAAGTTATGATATTTTGGATATTACAAAGTGTAATTATATTAAATAATCTTGCCAACCAAATATTAGATAGTATTAAGTATGGAATATCACTAATTTCTAAAATCTAAACAAACAATAGATTATATGACTTTGGATACCATTTTTAACTTATGTATCACTAGCACATTAGTTCCTCCTAATTCTATATGCCCAAGCAAACAAGCCCCAAGGAGATTCACTAGAATATTGTTTCACTTCAAAGAGGGATGGAATCCTAGGAGAGTGGGGAATATTTTGGTTAAATATTCTTTGAGTACTATACAAATATATATATATATATTTTAAAAGAAACTCCATGTTTATATGATTAAATTAAATTAAAAAAAAAAGAATTAAAATCTCACCTTTTTGTTTTAAAAGAAGTGCTATTTTTCATTCTCTACTTTGTTACATCAAAGTAGGTTAATTTAGTTCTTTTATTGAACACGCACAACTTAGTGGAGTGGAGCCCTATCCTTGTTCACATCACTATTTTCTTGTTTCATTAAAATTAATTGCACTTTGTCTAATGCTTACATTGGACCACTGCCCAAAAAATAAATGACAAAGCTTATCTAAAAAGTAATGGACAAACCTTATTTGGTGGAATTGGGTCGGGTTTCGTCATGCCTACCTCATCTCAACGAAGACAATCCAGCCAAGATTTAAGAATTTTAGGACATTCTTTTCTTTTTAATATATAAAAAAGTATTTGGAGAAATAAAAATAATAATAGACTATTGATTTTTGCGTTCTATTTTTTTTTTTTCTTCCTTTTTTTAGTTATATGATGATTACACCAAATAAAATAAAGTTTACGAAAAAAATTTTAGAGGACAAATTTTATTGTCATGGACCTTAGGAGAGCCACACCTTAAAAGTTAGTTGTTAATGTGGGAGAGCTCAAGGGACATATAAATCCAACATCAAATGCCCATACATCCGATGTGGGATAAACTTCCACTAAGAGCCCATACTTTTAGTGGGAACCAACCAGAATCATTACATCCCACGCACTCCGCATTCCCGGCACTCATGTAGGTTGGCTTTGCGCCTAGTCTCGGATGAACACTGCAATGCCGAAATCATCACCGACGTTGCTCGATTGCAACTGAAAGGGTAGTGATTAGCTCTGATACCAAATTGTCATGACCCAGGAGAGCCCAAGGGGCATACAAACCCAACATCAAATGCCCATACATCCGATGTGGGATAAACTCCCACTAAGAGCCTATACTCTTAATTAGTGGGAACCAACTAGGATTATTACAGAATCAGTACATTAATAGGAATTTGAGAATTCTCTATTCTAATTGATATTTTATCATTTATTTTATTTTGTGGATAATCATTAAGTGTCCGTGATCTGTATTCAAGTGCTTCTTTAAAAAAAAATATTTTTTATACACTTCACTTTTATCAATCGTAACATGGTATAGATTAAAAGTTAAAATATCAATTGAAATAGAGATTTTAAATTGATAATCAACCAACTTCAATTCAAATTATCTTAATTATCAACTTTACCTCTATAACAATATTAGATTAGTATTTGCAATGATCTACTAGTCAAATGACATTGACCTCATACTTATATAAATGTGTGAGTAATGTGAAGTTCGAGCAGCAACTCAAATCGTCAGCCCACATTCATACGCATGTATAAATTAAAAAAAATATATAGGGATTAGTGTTATATCATAATTCATAAAAATGGAATAATTTAGATTTAATAAGCAAAAAGTGCTGGATTATTTTATAGTGCAAACAGGTGCACTAAAATTTGGATGCTTGTGCTCTTTACAGCATAATGGCATAAATTAACTTTCCAATATCATCTAAAAAGGGGGATGAACTGCATTAGGTGGTTATAGTGCTGCATATTCAATATAAGATAAAATTAAATAATGTTTTATGATCTTGACTATTGGATTTGTACAGGAAAAGTGAACCAACATACATTAAAAAAATACACTAAATGAGAGTATAAATATTAAACAAATGGCGCATGCCACTTTAAATATATTTAACCAGTCCTTGTTGAATAAAAATTGTGACTAAGATAGGTTCCTAGATTAAATTTATACATATATATTATAGTACTACTAGCTAGATTTGAGAATAACATAATCTGTCATTATTAAGATAGATATTTATAATATATAGTTGATTTATATAAAATTAGGAAAAATTGAAAAAAAAAATAGAAAATTTGAAGAAAATTAGAGAATTTCAAAATTTCCATCTATTTTGGTTTTCATTGAATTTAATACATTCAATCAACAAATACAAATTTAGTGGGGATTCTGTTAGGTCATGGCCTACCCACGAGCCCAAATGAGCCTGTGACATGGGCCTTCAAATGTATAAGTCCATGTATGAAAAATAATTTAATTGCATGCTAAATATTTGGGTTGAAAAATGCTACTAGTTACAAAAACAGAATCCTCAGGCTATGTTTGGTTACATTTTTCCATACAAAAATTTTTCTTCCAAAATGCCGAATTAAAATTTTCAAAATATCCTCGTCTATCTTTTATTATCCCCAAAACTTTCTTATTTTCTAGTATATACATACATATTATATATATCATACATATTTTATTATTATTCTAATAATAAAAAAATCACTCAATTGCATTTTCAACCCAAAAATCAACAAAAAGGCATTGATTTGACTGCTTCAATAGAATTTGTCTCCTCCCAAAACATAAATAAACATACCAAATTTTTTCAAAATAGTTTTCTTACTATTCCCAAAATATAAATAAACATACATCACATTTTCCAATACAAATTTCACATTCCCCAACCCCACTCACAAAAATCATTCTTCCAAAACACATAATCCAAAATACATAATATTTTGAAACTTAACTATATTTTGAAACTTGTCTTTTACTCCTTTTATTTGAAATGTATGACCTAGAGAGCTTTAAAGTTTATTTAATATTGATATTAGTATGACAAAAATATGGATAAAAATCAATTCAGGTAAGATACACTTTAATAAAATTGACCTTCACACACAAGATAAATATCCATGAGATTAAACATGGGCTTGAACCCAAAATTCTAGTTCAATTCCTATAAATACCTCCAAAATTGACTAAAAAAGAGACCGAATCACTTTACAATCGAACTATTTCTCAAAAATAAGCATACTTCCAAATTAGAGACTACACTTTTCATTCTTCAGTACAAAATTTCACCAAAAAACTTAAAAAGGAGAGTAAATCTTGCATCAGATATATATATATATATATATATGCATTTCGAAATGTTTATTCAGAAGATAAAAGATGACTTCATATATCTAGAAAAGGGAAAAGATTGATTTTTTTTCATTAAATACCCATAAAAAGCATAGGGAATGTTTGGTGATGTTTTTTGTGTGATTTTATTATGTGTTTTGTGAGAATTGATTATTAGAGAATGTGAAAATTGTGTTGGGAAATATAATTGATGTTTGGTTATATTTTGGGGAATAGTTAAAAATTGATTTTGGAGAATTTTGATGTGTTTCTCTATGTTTTGGGGGGGAGACATTTTTTACTGTAGCAATCAAATCAATACTTTTTTTTTATTGGGTTTTTGGAGTGAAAATGGAATTGAATGATTTTTTTTATTATTTAATAATAATAATAATAAGATATATATTATGTGTATATATAATATATGTATGTATATATTGAAAAATGAGAAAGTTTTGTGGATAATGAAGGATAGTAGAGAGTATTTTGGGGAAAAAAATTGTGTGTTTTACAGAAAAAATGAGGATATTTTTTGTTATATTTTCCCAAAATAATTTTATTATGGGAAAACGTAATCAAACATTCCCATAGATTTTTTAAATATATATATAAAAAAGAAATTCCAAATGGGATAAACAACATTTGGTTGCGCCCTTCTCGTCCCGCCTTTGACCAAAGTGTAAAAAAAGCGTGAATGTCCCTTAAAGAAGCTAATGCAAACCTTAATTACCTCAAAATGTTACATATGTTAAACGAAGAAAAAGTACAGTGTTAGGCCCTTAAAAAGCAGTTTAGATCCTCCATTACAATATATGTTTCATTTCTTATTTCATTACATGAATATATGACATATGTATTAAATGTTTTTTTATGAAAATAATTGATTGAGAACCAAATATACTTAACATATAGACATCATATTGTAATAGAAAATGAAATACGAAATGAAATAGAGAATTCAAAGTATTTAAAAAGCTGATATGGACCTTAATTATCTTGAAATGTTAAACAAATAAGGTCTAACAATTTGATACATACTATAAAGACATGTTTGGTTAAAACTTTCTAGCTAACCGAAAAAACTATGGACTAATGTGTGCTATTTGTGAATTGTTGGAAAAGATGATTGTAAGGAAATGGGTAGGGTATGGATGGGAATAGGATGGGCTTTGGTGGGAAATACTAGAAAATGGGGGGGATGGAAGAAAGCATGCTAAACTGACAAGGACAACACACTGTATATTCCTTCGAGAAAGAGAATTGGGTGGGTCCCAATGAGTCAAGAAATGGGATGCACAAGCAGAGTACCCATTTCATTACCAAAAAGATATTCCACTTTTCTCATTCCTATACGTCCCATAGGCCATATACGTACATACATATTAATCTTCTTTGCTTTTATGTATTTCCAACAACACCCCCCACCCCCCAACCCCCCAATACGAGTGTGCAATTTAGGTTAATTACTTGTACTATTTATTTTGCAAAGATACACAAATTTATCAAGAATTAAGAGGGTGTTTGAGTCAGCTCATAAGTCTTTTAAAAATTAAAATATGTTATAAAATGAGTTAGAGTCCGTACGAAGTGAAATATTCGGTAAACATTTTGAATATAAACTCTTAACTAAGAGTTAGAATTTGATAACCTCTTTTAAAAAGATAAAAATTTTGAGGTTGTGTTTGGTTATGTTTTTTTGTTTGATTTTATTATATGTTTATTATGTGTTTTGGGAAAATAAATTATTGAGAATGTGAAAGTTATTTTTTGGCATGTTTGTTTATTTTGGAGGAGACATTTTTTTTTTTACTTTAACAGTCAAATCAATACTTTTTCGTTGGATTTTTTGGATGAAAATGGAATTTAGTGATTATTTTAATGTTAGAATAATAATAAAATATATATAATAATGTATGTATATATTGAAAATTGTGAATTTTGGAGGAAAAATAGGAATATATTTGGTTGTATTTTTCCAAATCAATGTTGTTCTGGAGAAACAGAACCAAACAAAGCCTGAACTTTCTTTAATAAAATTGTCACTAATAACATATTTTAATTTTAACATCTATTACTAACATATCATAAGATTCAACATCTTACTTTATCAAAAAATTTAAAAATTTATTTGTAAAATAAGATCAAATATCTTATAAACATCAGAATCTTTTATACTTTTATTCAAAAATTTAAATTTTTTTAAAATAAATTTAACCTAAAATAATGTAACATGTGGACAATCTAATTTATATTAACACACACACACACACACACACACACACACACATATATATATATTAATAATTAATAATACCCTCGACATGTTAATACAACTACAAATTACCAATTTATTACCAAAAACATTCCCATAAAATATTTAGATGGATAACTGCAAGACATACATATCCACATACATATTCTCTCTCACTCACACACACACACACACACACGAGCTAGATACAAAATAGCTCACCAATTAGCCAGAGATTTTTGTTCTGTTCAAAGCTTTTTTCAAGAAAAGTTCACACCATTTTTGCATTGTTGATGTACATAACTCCAAGGAGCAAAATGCAAAAGGAGCATGGCCTCACCAAACTTTTCAAGCTTCAACGGTTGCACATTCTTCCTTGTCACTTTCCAGGGCCAGTCAAAAGTGCATTTTGGTAATATCCGACAAAAGCTATGGCTTTTCCCCCAACATCTGTCCCCTGCCATTCTTTCCCTTTAAACCATTCGTGTGTGTTCCAAGCTGTTCAAGCTAAGCTGCATTGTATTCTCGTATATACCCACAATTCTCCCTGCTCAAAATCTTGCCCTTAGCTCTTCTACCTATTTATATACATATATACCCTTCATAGATTCTTGCCCCTCAAACCCTACTACTATTTCTCTTCACTTCCATATTTGCTTCAAACTTTCAGCCCCAAGACCAGCTTTTTTCTGTAGCAAAAATCTTGTTTCTTGCAGCTTATCCAGCTTTTCGTCTTTTGGGTACGTCGCTTAAACTTGGATTTATTCATGTACTTTATGTAATTGCTGATTTGTGTCTGAATATATATGGTACTGATGTATATCTATCTATCTATCTATCTACATGGATGAAGTTTTTCCCATAGTTTTGAGGATTTTGTGGAGTACTATGTATATTTGTTTCTGGGATTTCTTAATTTCATGCAAAAGTACTTTCTGATTCTTTGAAGGCAGTTTGTGTAATATTGTTAATTTCTGGTACTCATGCTAGGCATGCTTTCTTGCTTGTTCTTTTTATTTGTCTATGTATGACAGATTCTTCATAAAAAAGCTGTCTCTGTGTGTGTGTGTGTGTGCCTGTGTGTGTTTTGCTTTTGATTACGTGACTTTTTTTTTTTTTTAAATAATAATAATAATGAGCATCATCAGATCCAAGAATTATAGTGACAAATTGCTTATTTTGATTCATCTTTTCTTTTTTTATTTTTTTTCCAGAAAATGAAGGATTATCTCCATTAGCTGAAAGTTGCTCAGCTTTCTTTCAGCCCGTTCAAGTTTATTGGCGAAATTTCAGCTGAAAATGGCGAAGAAAGGATTCATGAAAAGATACGAAATTTTGATCGAGTTTATGTTCATGTTTATGTTCATCAACTTGTCTGCATGCAGAGGTTTTGAACTTGAGCTGCTTTTGTCCGTGAAGGCTTCAATAAATGATCAATCTCAGTCCCTTAGCAACTGGAATTCATCACTTTCCTTCTGCAAATGGAATGGAATCACCTGTTTCGGTTCATCCCACGTCTCGAAAATCGAGCTCCCAGGAAAGAACTTGTCTGGAAGAATTCCAGAATCCATTTTCAGATTGCCCTATATCCAGTCCATTGATCTGTCCAGCAATCAGCTGTTTGGGGAAATCCCACGGAATTTTTCAGCTTCTTTTTCGCTCAGACATCTCAATCTGAGCAGCAACAACTTGACTGGGCTGATTCCCACCGGCCATCTTCCAGTTCTTAAAACACTGGACTTATCAAATAATATGCTGTCCGGGGAAATTCCAGAAGGAATTGGGCTTTCTTCAGGCCTGAAAGTTCTTGATTTTGGTGGGAATGTTTTGTCCGGGAGGATTCCAGATTCAGTGACGAATATGACGAAGTTGGAGTTCTTGACTTTGGCTTCAAACCAATTGACTGGTGAAATTCCAAGAAAATTAGGCCTGATGAAGAGTTTAAGATGGATTTATCTGGGGTACAACAATTTTTCAGGCAGGATTCCCCAGGAGATTGGTGAATTAACAGCTTTGAATCATCTTGATCTTGTTTACAACAATCTCACAGGTGAAATCCCTTCATCTTTAGGCAATCTCACGAATCTTGAGTACCTTTTTCTCTACTTCAATAAGCTCACTGGTCGCATTCCAAAACCCATTTTCAATCTCAAGAAATTAGTATCACTTGATTTAAGTGATAATTCCCTGTCAGGTGAGATTCCTGAAATGTTGTCCCAGCTGCAGAAATTGGAAATTCTCCATTTATTCTCCAACAATTTCTCAGGAAAAATCCCAAACGCTTTATCTTCCTTGCCTCACCTCCAGGTTCTTCAGCTATGGTCTAATGGATTATCAGGTGAAATACCTAAAGACCTTGGCAAGTATAATAATCTCACTGTATTAGACCTTTCCACCAACAATCTCACTGGAAAAATCCCAGAAAATCTTTGTGCCTCAGGCCGTTTGTTTAAGCTTATCCTCTTCTCAAATTCCCTGGAAGGTGAAATTCCAAAGAGTTTGAGCCTTTGCAAGAGCTTACAGCGAGTTCGAGTTCAAGAAAACAGGCTTTCTGGTGAACTTTCACCGGAATTCACAGCACTTCCAATGGTTTACTTTCTTGATATTTCAAGCAACAATCTATCCGGCAGGATTGATGACAGAAAATGGGATATGCCACAGCTACAAATGTTGAATTTGGCGAAAAACTCGTTGTTCGGGCAATTGCCAGGTTCTTTTGGCAGCAAGAAGCTGGAAAACTTGGACTTAGCAGGGAATAATTTATCAGGCGGCATCCCAGAAAGCTTTGGGGAATTTTCTCAGCTAATGGAACTGAAGCTAAGTGAGAATGAACTCTCTGGTGAAATCCCAGATCAATTATCTTTTTGCAAGAAGCTTGTTACTCTAGACCTCAGCCATAATCATCTTACTGGAGATATTCTCACTAGTCTTTCCGCCATGCCAGTTCTTGGCCAGCTCGATTTATCTGTCAATGAATTGACAGGAACAATTCCATCCAATTTAGGCGAAGTAGAATCCCTTGTTCAAGTTAATATTTCCCACAACCACTTTCATGGCAGCTTGCCCTCCACAGGGGCATTTCTTGCTATCAATTCCAGCGCAGTGGAGGGCAATAATAAACTGTGTGGTGGTGAGAAGATAACCGGTTTACCACCATGCAACGATGGGGTTAAAAGCCGGGTTCGTTGGTTCGTATTAACCTTTCTTCTTGCATCCTTAATGACGTTCGCCGTCGTCGTTTCTCTTGCCGTTTTCATTAGGCAAAGGAAAGGTGGAATGTTAGAGTTGAAGAGAGTGGAAAGTGAAGACGGCGCTTGGGAATTGCAGTTCTTGAATTCAAGAGCTTCAAGATCAATAACAATCAAGGATATTGCTTCATCCTTAAGAGAAGAAAATCTTGTGGCAAGTGGGAGGATAGGTTTATCATACAAAGGCAAATCATCCTCCAACAACACGCAATTCTTGGCCAAAGAAGTAGCTTCGGTTTCGAAAAGCTGCTGGATGGAATGGACTGAATTATGTAAAATTAACCATCCAAATATTGTGAAGCTGCTTGCAATGTGTAGATCAGAAAAAGCTGCAATTTTGGTGTATGAATACATTGAAGGAAAAGATTTGAGTGAAGTTCTTCATGGCCTGAACTGGGATCGCCGGCTTAATGTCGCCGTTGGCATTGCCAGAGCCCTTAAGTATTTACATAGTTATTGTTCCCCTTGTATCGTAGTTGGAGAAATCACACCTCGGAAAATCATGGTTGATGAAAAAGATGAAGCCCACTTGAGATTAAGTCTTCCTGGGATTAATCTTTCTTCAGACAACAAGTGTTTCACCTCTTCTGCCTATGTTCCTCCAGGTAATTAAGCTATTATTATTTCCTATAATCTGCCTTTTTAATCCATTAAATAAAAAATAACTAAAATCCCCGATCCATGCACAAGTTCAATCAAGAAAACCATGAATAAAAGTCTCACTTTTTGGACTAGAAGTTTAACTTTATCAGTAGTGCTATCCTTTTGCTCTACAGAAGCAGGTAAAAGAGAGTGCTGGAAATCATTATGTAGCTTGATAAGTTTCATCTTTTTTTCTCATATGTAATCATATCCATGCACGTATACATACTGAAGCTCTTTTTCAGAATCTGCAGAATCCAAAGGGTCAAAAGGGCTGACAGAAAAGAGTGATATATATGGATTTGGGCTGCTTCTGATTGAACTCCTGACGGGAAAATCTCCGGCGGATGCCGAGCTTGGAATCCATGATAGCATTGTCGAATGGGCCAGATATTGCTACTCAGATTGCCATCTTGAGATATGGGTTGACTCAACTGTCAAGAACAATCAAGGGCTGAATATTAATTGTCAGAATCAAGTAGTTGAGACCATGAATCTTGCCCTACAGTGCACCGCACGTGATCCAGTTGCCAGGCCCTGTGCAGTCGATGTAATGAAGACCTTAGAATCAATTGTGAGATCGAGTTGCTGTGTTTCATCAGGGCTTAAGCTTTGTTCTGTTAGTATGTAGTGTTTTTTGGTTCTTTCTATTTTTCTTTTCTGATTTTCATGGTTTTTGTTTAGGCTTTTCTTTAAGCTTTTTCTTGATTTCACTTCTCTTATGGAGTGTTTTGGTTGATGTTGTAATGACATGCTACTGAGTGTATAATTGTAGATAGAATGAAGTCCCAATATATATTAATTTAACTTTATTGGGCATCTTTCATTTCGATAATTTTTTCAAGATTCATGTCTGATCAAACTCATGCTTACTCATGACTTACGCAATAATGTATTTAAAATCTTTGAAATCGAATGACATAAATTAGGTTAGTGTTTGAAAATAGGATCCGTATGATCAGTTTGACCAGAAGTTTTAATATATATATTAACTAATATCTCTTTAACATTTCTTCTTTTGATCTTTCAAGATTAATCATGCTAACTAGGTCATATGACCTAATTCTGTTCACTCGTGACTAATGTAATGATGCTTGTTAGATTTTCGAAACTAAATATTACACATTAGGTGTGTCATCGAAAATGACTTGTAAAATAATTGTTAATTAATTTTGAAGATGTATAATTACATTTGTATCTTTTACTTTATTATTTTTTCCACCTTTACAACTCCTTATACTGTCGAGACGATAACTTGTCTTTATTGAAACAATCCCATATCTTAATTCATATTTGATACTAAGGCATAATTAAGACCAAATTATCCTCATCACCCAAACTCCTAACTCAAATTGATCCAAAAGTTCATTACCAAATTCATATCATTATATACACACACACAATATATATATACAAACACATGTAATGTATAGTATTTCTTGGTGAGGCATTTATGTTACAATAGTATTGGTAATAGTAATAAACAATAATGTGGTTTTACTAAAGAAGAGACCATTGAATTGAAGTGTCGTGATCAACAGTGAGTTAGGTCAACAGCTAAAAACCAAAAGAAATTCTAATTGCTGGAGGGGACCATCGCACCAATTATTCTGAAGCTCTGACCCAATTTTGCTGATCATAGCCTTTGTCTCTACTTTAGGATCGAAGGATGGCTAAAGTTCACTATGCGAAGCACGATATTGATAGACCATTTTTACTTGGATTTTGATTCAATAAATTAATGCTTTCATCTTCTTTCAAACTACTCCTTTTAATTTTTTTTATTTGTTGTTTTCTACCAATGTTGGCTTTGTTCTCTTTTTCTTTTGGACTTCACTCATAGCCCAACTCTCTAAAAAATAAGGTTGAGAATTTTGTCACTTTGAAAAAGAAATTAACACTTGAGATAAAGAATTATTTCATTTCAATTTTTTTACATATTGATGCGAAGGAAATTTGTCTCTAGGGTTCTCCTTGAAAATTTGTAGCTAAGAGGGTGTTCGGCTAAATTTATTTAAAAAGTCTTATAAATTCCTATGTTTTCTAAGATATTTTGAAACTTATAAGATATTAAATCTTTTTTCAAAAATAAATTATTTAAATATTTAAATAAAATAAGATTTGGAGTTTATAAGATGATATAATGGCAATTTTATAATTAATATGATTAAAATTAAAGAAGTTTGTCAAGATCTTACAAATAAGTTAAGAGCTCCTTACTTTTTTTAAAAAAGCTTATAAACTCCTAATATTTTATGTTTAGAGCTATTAAACTCTTTTTTGTAAAAAAAATTATCAAACACTTTTTGATATCTTATAAGCTCTCAAACAATCTTATAAGATGTTTTGAAAATCGCTTATAAGCTCACCCAAATACCTTCCAAATATTGAAAATTGTAGGTCTATGATTTGAGAGTATGTTTGCTTAGAGAATTCACTTTTGTGAGAAATGAATGCAATAAATGCCTCTTAATTTCTATCACAAATGTTGATATTTATAGTAGTTGGACTTATTGAAGTTGATGATGACTTTAATATTTTATACTTATTTTTAAGGGTGATTGAACTGATATACTCTTAGAACACATGAATGAGATTAGATCCGATATAATATAATGAGATAAGAGGTTGTGAACATCTACATTCAACTTCGACCTCAGGACCATTTTCTCCTTAAGTAAAATAACCCTACTTGAATTAATTTGGTGGCGATGGTTTCATTTGCATTAATTCGACAAAAACCAGTTTATTTAATTTTCTGAAATGCATGATATTGGGAAGAAAAAACAAAATCCTAAGTAAGCTTATAAATTAAGCTGCTTTATTAATATATTTTTAAAGCTACTACTTTTTGTGATGATAATTGATATAATTACAACACTCATAATTTCTCATGATGTTTTCTTTTACATAATTTCATTACAGGCTGCGGAGCAGATGCTGTAATAATTGCTTAATGTACACTATATGATCATTAATTAGGACAAACTCAAGGGTTGCTTCCATAGAAGGCTCCATTGATTGAGCATAATTAGGCCACACCATATTTTAAAATAATTATTAGACTATTTATGGTTAAAGAAAATAATTTTTTATATACTCCTTAGAATAGAATGTTATCTTTTGTCTTGCTTTTTTATATTTATATTTGATTAAAATAGTATTTTACTAAAGTTAAAATAATTAGAAAGCAAAAAAGATGTTAGTTCTTGTTCTTGTATTATAAAAATAATGTGCATTTTTGTCCATTAAATAACTCAATATTTTGTCCTTTTTTATATCTATATATGTAGTTTATGACTTAATTAGTGACTTACCTATATATTTTAATATATTTCTTGATACTAAATATATCTGAAATAATAATTTCGCTCTTCCTAAAAAAGCTTATAAACGAAAATTCTCGTGTCTTTAACGTAGTGTTGTTCGAAAATAGTGTATAGAGTATAAAATCGATAGTTGCTCGGTAAAATGTTTGCTTTTAATTTCTTCGCTTAGCAGCTGGACGAGCTATATAACTACAAGAAGACGGAAGTTAAGAGGTCAAAGGTACCGTGTTTAGATATATTAAGGTTAGATAAGAACTTGACTTATAAAAATAAAAAATAAACACACACATATATATAAGTGTTATAAAAACATGAAATTAAAGTGATATTAATGATTGCTTCAAGACAACTTCAAATTGAAACAAAAAAAAAAAAGTAGTTCACGAATAAAAATGGGTTAAACTATTAAATAAAAATATGAGAATGTGAGTACTCTTTCCAACCATGCAAGCTTGGCTACTTTTTCTTTCTGCATTCTAATGATGGTGCTTCACAATTTTTTCCTTCCAATCCCATCAGTTTATTTTTATTTTTATTTTTATTTTTATTTTTTCTCCTTCTCTTCCAGACTGACACAATAATAATTGGGAACAAGAATACTTTTTTTTTTTTTTTAAGAAAATAAATATTTTTCACTTTTGCACAATGGGAAGTAGAAGATTCTGTTCATAAAGAAAAGTCTAAGCATATAAATATAAATTAGCTGACATATAGAAAAAGATCAAACAGCTAAGATTTGCTGGCATGGATTTGAATTTTCTTTCTTTCTTTTTTTTTTTAATTTTCTTTTTCTTTTTCTTTTTCTTTTCTTTAATCTGAAAAGATTCAAGAATTTCAATCATAACTCCTTGGAGACCATGCAAAAGAGCTCTTCATTTCCCTTCTTCTTTCCGTTGAAAAAGGTCTTTTTGCTCTCAATCAAGAGTTGAGTAGAAACAAGAAAGAAGAATGTCAATTCTCTTTTTCACTACCGTTATTCAAATTATCTACGTCTGTATATATTGAGAATGTTAAAATTTATCGTTAAATATAAAATATTTAGTTTTACTAAATATTGTTCTATTGAGATTCATAGTAAAAAAAAATATGGTAATGAAAAGATATATTACTAAGCGGAAGAGGATAATAATTTTCAAAATTTTCTCTTATTCAGCATAAAACAATATTTGATATTTCTTGAATTAATTATCAGCATCATCCTTTGAATCGGCGGTTTAAATTCTATATTTCATCTTCTATTTCATTTTATAAATATATGATACGTGTATTAAATATTTTCTTATAGAAATAATTGATTGAGAATCAAATACATTTGGCATAAATATTACAAGTTAGAATAGAAGATGAAATAGGAAATAGAGTAGAGGATCCAAAGTGTTGACTCGGGGACTAACTGTCCAACTTATGGTGCTTATAGGGCATAACCACTTCAAACCAATTGTAGCCTTATACGGTATTTTGTGATGCCAAATATATAAAGAAATAAAGTTACGCCTATGCTAAAAGTTATATCTTTTAGCCTAATAGTAAGCGCTTAATCCTAACAACTAGTATCAGAAAGAGGTCATGGGATTGAATCCCTAGGCTGTTGCTACGAGAGGGTTTTATCGGATCTATTATCAGTATCATCTTTTGACTCAGAAACTAACCACCCACCCCATATCCTTCATAGGGCACAATCACCTCAAGTCGATCACAGCTTTATACGGTGTTTTGCGCTGCCAAATATATAAAAAAATAAAGTTGTGCCTTTACTAAAAGTTATAACTTTTAATCTAATGGTAAGCGCTTGATTTTAACAATAATTAAAATCATTATTATTGTATATATGTATAATTTCATTACATGATGGTTTCTTTTTTTCATTTAAAAGACATCACAGCTAGCCCCTTTTTTTCCATTTTTTTTTCTTTTCGATTTTATGTAATGATAATAGTGATTGGGTACACACGTGCAAATCATTATTGGAATTCTCCATGCATACCAACCCACTTCAATTTAAGGATTTGTCTTTTTTTTCTTTCGAGGAAAAAAAAAAAAAAAAACTCTTTTTGAGTAGGGATGTCAATTGACCAATGCACTTGTGTCTGTGTGTTTGGTTTTGACTGAGGTTTCTATAAAGGACACGAGGCCAAATGGATTCAATCAACAAGTCCTAAAAATATTCGATTTCGGCTTTTTTATAAAAAATAGTAAAAAAAAAAAATTACAAAAATACAGCACTATTCACAAGTTTCACAATTTTATAGTAAGTTGCAGTCACAGACTGCAACTTTCAACAGTAATGAATAATTACTAATTTTTTTTTATTTATAAAATTAGTAAAATAAATAAATAAATAAAATGATTGTTTGGGTTATTGTTTTAGGTTTGAAGGGTCTATATTTGTGTATTATTTTGCTTGATTGAGGTAAGTTTTTTAATTATGCTAAAATTTAATTATGTTTTAGTTATGTTCATTATGTTTTGGTTAATTATCTCCATTAATTAAAGTTTGATTTATGTTTTAGTTATATGAAATATGTATTATATAATTTGTCTCAATTAGTTAAAATTTATTTATTTTTTAGTTAAAATTTGATTTATGTTTTAGTTTTATGAATTATATTTTATATAATTTGTCTCAATTAGTTAAAACTTAATCATGTTTTAGTTGAAATTTGATTTACGTGTTGGTTAAACTCAAATAATAATTTATTATTTCTGGTTAATAATTTGATTTAACAGAAATAATGATTTATGTATTAGTTGAAATTTGGATTACATTTTATGTTAGTTTTATATGTTGTTATATTTGTTAGAGTTATGTTTTTATTTGAATTACAAATTTTGTTAGAATTATTATTGAGTTAAATTTTGTGGTACTACATATTGAATCGTATTAAAATTAAAATTTTCATTCAGTTTGTGAAATTATGATTTATTAATAAATATGTGTCCATCCTAGTAACATGTGCCTAATGATGCAGGCTATCTTGACTTGGTGGAAATCTTTTGTCGGTTTTAATTTTAGTGGAGCATTAATATACCAATAAATATCTTAACTTGGTGGAAAAAATTAGTTTTAGTTAATGATTCCAATCCTCAATTTGTTTGTCATTCACATTAATATACCAATAAATATTTTGGATGTACCTAATCATATTTTTTTATTTATTTTTTCAGCAAATATTTTAGGATGGATATAAGAGATATATATGGTCCATGTGATCCCAGTGTCTTATACATGCAAGATGGCCATCGATCAAAGGGTATATTAGCTGGAGATATAGATGATACTTTACTTGTTAGACGAGGAGATAGAAGATTTTGGAGAATTATAGGACACCAAGCTCTACACCCTCGTGTATTATCTTTATTAAATGAGATGGGATTCTATGGTGTCTACAGTTGTAGAAATATTGAGACTGATGTTCATGTGATTACGGCTTTGGTCGAGAGGTGGCGCTCAAAGACTCACATATTTCATTTACGTGTGGGAGAGGCTACAGTTACGTTGCAAGACATAGCAAAATGCACAAAAAGGCCCTAGAAGACTCAATCCCTAGGTTTTTTGTAGTTAGTAAGTTGTAAGCAAAATATATGAACCAAATATATGAGCTCAGTGTTGCCGATGCCTTCGTGCCTTACATCATGTGTAGCATCATGTGACTGATGATGGCTTGGACCAGCCTCATGGTGATCACGATGATCCGTACTATCTAGAAAAGGTAATAGCGAGATATGAAATGAGTGGCGTGCTGGTGATGAATAATCATACTCCGTTGATCCCCATCCTAAACCAAGATCAGTAGCTACTAGTTCGGATACTGACTGTCTGCTTGCTGACATATATGGTGGTATAGGTGTTAATTCCGCATCTCCTGGTGGTTGACATTCGTAGCCGTCGGCAAACAAGTTATGTAGCCTATTAACAGGACCTCCCACATCACTAACACCACCTAACCTAAAAGAATGAGCATACAAAAATTGGTTCATATATTTTGCTTACAACTTACTAACTACAAAAAAGCTAGGGATTGAGTCTTCCAGGGCCTTTTTGTGCATTTTGCTATGTCTTGCAATGTAACTGTAGCCTCTCCACACGTAAATGAAATGTGTGAGTCTCTGAGCGCCACCTCTCGACCAAAGCCGTAATCACATGAACATCAGTCTCAATATTTCTACAACTGTAGACACCATAGAATCTCATCTCATTTAATAAAGATAATACACAAGGGTGTAGAGCTTGGTGTCCTATAATTCTCCAAAATCTTCTATCTCCTCATCTAACAAGTAAAGTATCATCTATATCTCCAGCTAATAAACTCTTTGATCGATGGCCATCTTGCATGTATAAGACACTGGGATCACGTGGACCATATATATCTCTTATATCCATCCTAAAATATTTGCTAAAAAAATAAATAAAAAAATATGATTAGGTACATCCAAAATATTTATTGGTATATTAATGTGAATGACAAACAAATTGAGGATTGGAATCATTAACTAAAACTAATTTTTTCCACCAAGTTAAGATATTTATTAGTATATTAATGCTCCACTAAAATTAACACTGACAAAAGATTTCCACCAAGTCAAGATAGTCTGCATCATTAGGCACATGTTATTATGATGGACACATATTTATTAATAAATCATAATTTCACAAACTGAATGAAAATTTAAATTTAAATACAATTCAATATGTAGTACCACAAAATTTAACTCAATAATAATTCTAACAAAATTTGTAATTCAAATAAAAACATAACTCTAACAAATATAACAACATATAAAACTAACATAAAATGTAATCCAAATTTCAACTAATACATAAATCATTATTTCTGTTAAATCAAATTATTGTACCAAAAATAATAAATTATTATTTGAGTTTAACCAACACGTAAATCAAATTTCAACTACAACATGATTAAGTTTTAACTAATTGAGACAAATTATATAAAATATAATTCATAAAACTAAAACATAAATAAAATTTTAACTAAAAAATAAATAAATTTTAACTAATTGAGACAAATTATATAATACATGTTTCATATAACTAAAACACAAATCAAACTTTAATTAATGGAGATAATTAACCAAAACATAATGAACATAACGAAAACATAATTAAATTTTAGCATAATTAAAAAACTTACCTCAATCAAGCGAAATAATACACAAGTATACACCCTTCAAACCTAAAACAATAACCCAAACAATCATTTTATTTATTTATTTATTTTACTAATTTTATAAAAAAAAAAAAAAATCAGTAACTATTCATTACTGTTGAAAGTTGCAGTTTGTGACTGCAACTTACTATAAAATTGTGAAACTTGTGAATAGTGCTGTATTTTTGTAATTTTTTTTTTTACTATTTTTTTATAAAAAAGCCTTCGATTTCTCTAATCGTAATATTCTATTTATGGGTTATTAATATTCATTTCAATGTTTCAATTGAATATAATTCCATAGCTATATTTTTATTATCAAATTTTATTTTTTTTTAATATACTTTTTTGTATTCAAAAGAGTTTAAATTTAATTAGAGGTGTTTAAACTCATAACACATTCGACTTGTTTTTCACTAAATTATATATTAATTGATAATGTCTTTTACTATTTTCGGCCTACTAGAAAATGTTGATTTTAATGACTTCCTTTTCCAACTCTTATTATTATTATTATTATTATTATTATTATTATTATAAAGGAAGAAGACGTCGAGACTAAGATCTTGTTATTAGCTTCTAGTTTTTATTCCAGTTTGAGTCCCTCCGACTAAAAATATGTATTACTGTTGTTGTTGTTATTATTTGATAGATTTTGACGTAGATAATACTATTAAAAAAAAATAAAATTGCTACATACGAAATTCCTAAATTAAATATATACATAACCGACAGTTTGAACTATGATTTGTACTTTTTATACATCATTTTCAAATGGCACATCTTTTGGTCTCCTTGTGCAAGCACGCCTATGCTATGTGCCAATTGCATAACTATTCTTTTAAACAAATGCCAAAGTACTAGTGGGAAAAAATTAAAAAAAATAAAATTCGAACATAACTAAGTCAAGATTGTGTTTGTGGGGGGACAAATGGGATGATAAGTACAACCCAACCTTCAAATAACAAATGTTGAATTTGCTACCCAAAGGCACTTTCCAATACATGCTAGCACAATATAAAGGGCCTTTAGATATTGCAACTTTTGACCACTCAAAGTACAAGAAACATGGGAAATAATAATCATATCTCATTTTCTTGAAATTGGTGTCAAGAAATTAAATCGACAGAGGATGTCCAATTGCAATTTGAAATTTATAGAGGCCAAAGAAAAGAAAAGGAATTTGGCAAGAATGTAAAAGGAACTTGCATAGTGTTGTTTTGTCAAATAGAGCAAGCCAAGGCGGCCACTACTTTGAATCATCTATTACATTTCGTGTTTCATCTCATATTTCAATGTTCAGTATATACATCAAATGTATCTGATTTTTAATTAATTATCTTTATAAAAAAATATTTAATACACGTGTTATATGTCTATACAATATAACAGAGGATGAAATATAAGTTGGAATAAATGATCTAAACCAGGTACCAAGAGAAGATAAATAAGGGAAAGATAAGATAAAGAAAGAAAAGACATGTTTGAGAGAATAACATTGTGGAGTGATTAATTTTCATCAGGCACCTAACTTATAATTGTATAGATATTTGAAATTAACATAAAAGTACATAGAATAGAAAATTTGAGTTCATCTACAGACACTCTGTGTCTGATGATTTCAATTAACGCTTGCATCCTCTGTTTTATAGTATATGTTGGCATAAGACTAATCTTAAGCAGATGCCGTCATTACCACTGTGAGGACCTTCTTTTTTTTATATTTAGTAGGATTTTCAGAAGGTTACAATTCTATTCAATTCATTTGTAGAAAACTTGCTAGTTTGAATTAATTTGGGCTAGAATTTTTAAAATCCAATGAAATAGCAAAAATGATTAGGGCATTACATGAAATATCCTTAAGAGTCAATTGTTGAATTATATTGAGGGAAAATTAAATAAATAAATAAAACAAAATAAAAGAGGCATCACTCCAAGATCCAATTTTAAGCCACTTCACTTTACAAGCAAGCAAAAGCAAATGTTGCAAAAACAAGTGACTTTGAAGTAGCAAAAATAGGAGTGTGAACAACTTGTGGGACTGTGTTGTTGGGGAGAAATCTATGTATCAGAAAAAAAGTTGGCTCAATAGTTAGTGATGTATGTGCCCACAGTAGGCCCATAACTGCAGATAGGGTGAAAGAATAATACTCTTAATGGTTCCATCATAAGTTGTTTCTCCTCAATCAAGAAAAACAGATAAAAGAACAAAAGCAAGCAAAATTTTCCATAATGGAGGGGTCACTTAGAAAATTTGAGCAATGGAAATCAGACACCATTCAGCAAAGTGGTGTGGCCATCAATGATCTGTCTAGCCAAAATGAGTTGTTAGTATGTAACACTTCACAAACCTAACCATTTTTAGGCATATTTTGTTGTTTTTTATTTGCCTAAAGTATAAATTGATGGGCTTCTCTTCCTTTGTATTCTTTCTTATAAACCCATCAAAATATCAGCCAATAGGGTGGGCGTTCAGATAGAGTAATTCGGTTACCAATCCGATCCGATCAGATATTAAATTGATGGGCTTCACTTCCTTTGCATTCTTCTTATAAACCCATCAAAATGTCAGCCAGTAGGGGTGGGCGTTCGGATTGAGTAATTCGGGTACTAATCCAATCCGATCAAATAAATATTCAATTGGATCGAATTTTTTTTATTTAAAAAAAAATACGATTTTAGTATTCGATACCCGAATAAAAGAGGCATCACTACCCGAACCTAACCTTCCCGATCTGAAAGCCCACCCCTGTCAGCCAAGATTTGCTAGCTCATTGAAACAATTGACAGGACCATAACAATTTTTTCACTTCCTTTTAATCAAATGTTTTTGAAGACTTTGGTAAGAGGAAATATATTCATTTTTCTTTTTTTCTTTTTACCAGGCATTAAAAATTGCATTTGTATCAATTATAACGTAATGTATTTAGCAAAGAAGTTAATTTCTCTCGTGTCACTGTAAATTCTCCTTTTTTCTTTAATTGTCGTTTTCTTCCCATCGACATAAGTGAATTCTCCTGCTTTTTTGCTCAATTCCTGCGTGATGATTCAACGAGGAAATGAGAACAACGAATCAAACGTTTTTCTAAAAAGCGATAAAGCCAACAGACTCGTAAGAACTAGTGCTACTTTGCAGCTACACCTCCTGATTTTTCAGGCGTGTTATGAAAAATGACGCATATTTCGAAGAATGACATGGATGTAGTAGTGGTAAATGGATGGGTTGGATTGGGTTTGATTTGAATTTATGTGGGTTGGGTTTAAAATGGGTTGTGCTCTATATGGGTTTAGATAGATGGATTGAAAGTGGATTGGGTTCAAAATGAGTTGAGTTGTTGATTGAATTGGGTTTGAAATGATTCCAATAGAAAACAAAAAAAATAATTTAATTTACCTATTTAAAAAACGAAATTCAAAATACCATAGTAATATTATTATGTCTTTTATACTCTATTTAACATACAATTTTACAATATCATAAGATGATTTATTAAATTAATTAAATTTTTTGAGTGAACTCATTTTGAACCTACTTAAAATCATTTTAAACCCAAATTTGATACAACCCATTTAAAATTCAACCCTTTCAAACCCATTTTTAAAATGCTGAGTCGAACCCAACCCAACCCAACCCAAAATCATGTAGGTTGGGTTGAACCCATGGATTCCAACCCAAATTGACACCATGACCCATACATGGATGTATAGAAAATACCATTCTGACACACTACTAGGCAACAAATATATAAGAAAATTGGAGCTACTGCAACTACACCTCCCAATTTGTCAAACATATATACTACGACGAATGACATGAATTGTGAGAAAATACTATTCATATGAGGCTGGATGGACATTGGTCTCCTACAGATAACAAGGTCCCTTTATTGTTCACTTTTCTTCTCCATTGTTGTTTTTCTTATGTGTCCTAATTATTACAAAATCCTTCATAATTCAACATCTGGTAACAACTTTAAGTGAACACACAAAGAAACAGCAAAGTTTGGTAAATTAGCTGCATTTCATCCTAAAATCATTATGCAATTCTGATACTATAAAGCTTAAATTCAGACATGCTCTTCATGGAATATAAGAGAGAGAAACACAAGTTTTTAACATAAATTAAGGATAATTTAGGATTAAAGTACACTACAAATTTAAACAAAAGAGAAATTAATCCAGTTGCCTTGCCTGCACATTACTGAATGTCATCATGAAAGAGAGGGTCAAATTCATATGTGATGGTTTTAGTCTCTACTTAATTTCTCTGGGATTTCTATATGTGAAGAAGGTGTGGATTCAGACAAAAGACCAATTGATGAACATGAAGCACAGGCAGTGGGCATCTTCTTCTTCATTCAACACCTTCCAGGCTACTGCTCTTTCATAGGAGATCGGCCGGCTCATGCTCGACAAGCAGATACCACCTTGAAGACAAG
The DNA here is from genome assembly GCA_018894105.1 of Jacaranda mimosifolia. Taxonomy (NCBI): domain Eukaryota; kingdom Viridiplantae; phylum Streptophyta; class Magnoliopsida; order Lamiales; family Bignoniaceae; genus Jacaranda; species Jacaranda mimosifolia. The sequence goes on from CM032127.1 coordinate 2,149,591, forward strand.
CAAAACCCTGCCAGAAAACATTATAATAAGTCCCCTTACTAACTGATCTATTCTTCTTACAAATGAGTATGAGTTTGGTTTATCATATAATCCGTTCTCGTTAACATATGCGTGTAATAACGAATTTGTATATGATTTGAGTAAAAGAAATGTCCTGCTAGTAGTCAAGATCTAAGTTGAAGCTATCGGGCAGAATGATGGCATAATATAGTGAGTAGTTGAAGAATTATACCTGTTGCATGATCTGTGGAAGCTCGGCAAAGAGGGTCTTTCTTCCATTTTCGTTGAAGATCTTCTCAAGTGTAATGTCCTGGAGTGCAACTAAGGTTGTCTCGAGCATATCAAGTCCGGCCTGATTTGCGAACGTGAAAACGGGCAATGCCTGCATGCAGCATAAATAAAAGATGATCCTAATAGCTTTATGATTCAAAGGAGTTAAAATATTCACATGATCTATAGCTTCTATAAGGTTACCTTTAATGAGCAGCACAGCACAGCATCAGAATGCTGCCAAAGTGTTTTAAGAATTGAGTCATTTCCTTCAGTTACAGGTTTAAGTAGCTCCACGCCTAAGAAAAATCTGCAAGGCAGAAACTATGAGTTCAAGAATTCTTCAAAAAATGACATCAAACAACTTCCTAATCAAATACTTTCATGCTAGATAAATAGAAAAAGAGCTGATGGTACCTATAGCTTTGGTAAATCCAACGGGCAAGCGTCTGCGCTTCTGGCGTCCCAGGTGGAGGCCTCAAGCTAGCATTAGAACCGAGGCGGGAAGGGGAGAGTGCCAGTGCTACCCTCTGAACAGATGAAATGATACTGCGAACATACTGTCTAGCCATAGCAGTTACACTTTCTTGAAGATGCATCTCAAATGCAAACTGAAATGCTATTGTCATGACTGATTTTGCTGTTCCGGGGTTCCTAGAATGATCACCAGACAATCTATTTCCGGCAGGTCCAACTTCAAGGGTAGAGGCAAGGTCCAGCGTGCGGTTTGGACTAGAGGCATCCTACAGTAGTTTAATGGTGTATGAGAAATGGAACCATTATGACCCAAAAAGGGAGGGAGATTTATAATTGTATCTTATCAGATGAGACTTACAGCTTTTGAATCGAGCGGAATGATACGAAAACCAGACGGAAGAAGGGGTGCATCATCGGAGAAAGAGGCATCTATTGGAGCAAATATAAGTTCTGCACAGGTGCCAACAGCATTCTCATCCACTCCATTACAGACCTGAGCAATCACCATATGAAGTTAAGTGACTGAAAAGATAGTAATTCTTAGAGCTGGATATGCATTACAATCACTATGTTAGCATGAAATGGCATGTTATGAAGGACTGATAACTCACTTGCAAGAGGAAGATATCACTAGGCACAAGCATGTCGTCTCGATACTGTGCCATATTTTCCAGCCTAATCACTTCCATGAACTGTTTTTCAGGAGCAAAGGGAGAAAAAAGTTACGAGAGAAGACAAAGCACCACATATCATAAAAATACTACTCAGCTGGAAACTAATATAAAAATTAGAAACTTGCCTCTTCATTCTCAATAGTGTGAGCCAATGGAAGAATGACCTGCCCACCAAAACATCCAACTCGAGACACGGGTAAACTACACGGACCAGCTTTAACAGCAGCAGCAGAGTAGGCATCAATTCCACTGTCGGCCCACTCTGATCGGTGTTCCCTTAGAAACCTTAACAATATAGCAGGAGGAACATTCTGCACGCACAACAGTAATGGATTAATGTGAAATTATATTAAGGTTGACAGAATAAAATAACTGATTGCACAATTGAAACATAATAGTTTTGTTTCAAGTTGAGATCCTTACTTGCAATAACATGGATGCCTTAGCACATAGCACAGCATTGCTCATTGATGGAAATCCATTTGCATAGGTTAGAATTGTTCCCATCAATTTTCCAGGAGAAGAGTTCACATGAACAGTAACATCATCGATGCCATCACTTTCTATCATGGACCAACCCTCGTCGGTGAATCCATTGAGAGCCTCATTAAAGCCTCTGCATATTAAGATCGATGGATATGATACTTAGTATCACTAAACTGCTCTGCTTAAAGAAATCAAATACTAAGCTGCTAACCTGCTCAATCTTTGACCAAGAGCACGCAAAGCTGCAGGTCTTCTCCCCCAACCGGTGACATTAGGCTGAGAAACTTCTTGGGAAATCTGCCTCAACTGGCGTAAGGCCTGAAAAGAATAGTTTTATCATCACTCCATATCAAGTAATCCAATGTTACGGCTGAAAAAGGAGTAAAGGACTAGCATATAGGGTGAGGGATGCATAAAGATAATCCTACCGCGAGTGTTGTCCTCTGAGCAAGCAGTGTTGATGATTCATATAGTGGGCGCAACACTTCAGGCACACTCCAAGGCTGAAACAATGTAGAATTGTTAATCAATGAACTCAAGAAGGAAGGCAGCAATATGATTAACAGACAGCTAAAATACCTCTAAGTCCATGTGGTCGACTATATGGATAATGGATCCACCACCTTCACAAGGTCTTATTAGGTATCCACTTGGAAGCAATTCTGCTCGTACGAAATGCTGAACTGGTGGCATGCTGGGACCATTCTGAGTGTTGTTCAGTGATCTCTCACATACCTATATGCAGAGGATTTGTCTTACTAAAGCTTTCTAATGCACAGAATAGAACAAGAAAAAGAAAGAAATCTATATTCTATTTATCAATATGAAATTGTTAATTTAGTGGGTACCACAAGGCTGCCATCCTCCATAACAGAAGTATAGCGTAGTAACCAGAAGTCACGAGCAGGTGCCAAAGTAGTTGGGGCATAGAGCTGAAGAAGTCATCAAAGAAACATTTAGTTAAGAAGATCACCAGATAGTTGATGAAAAATGGCTTCCATATAAAGATAAAATTTAACCTGCATGTAGAGCAATTCAATGGTTCCACCATTCCCAGTAGACAACACGTTCAGCACATCCACAGCTCGGCAATCACGGTACCATGAAGGCCGATCTTTAAGGATCTCAGCAACCTGATTAAGTGTCAAGATTTAATACAAATTCGACTCAACTGCATGTTGTTTAAGCATAACCAAGAAGGCTCAGCAAAAACTTACTCGTGTAGGTTCTAGACCCACAAGACCGCATGCACGTGATGCTACACCAGTGCAACCATGAGAAATAGCAATGATTCCAATGGAATCCGGACCAGGCTGCCAATCAAAAGCACATGTAATTTTAGGATGGCAGAGGAAGATGACATATCTTCAAGGCAAATTCTCAAATATCAGGCCAGGAGAAATTATCTTAACTACTAGAAAAACTTAAAGGTAACATGACTTGACCTCAATAGTAATGGATCCACAACTCAAAATTGTTGAAAGTTTTCAACTTTTGGTTTATAATTTCTTTTATATATTGTATTATAAAAATTGAAGGGGAGCAACTTCAAACTGAGGAAACTAGAGAAGACCAATACCTTCATCCCAGGCATTTGGACCCACTCCACAGCAGTCCCAGTGGCCTTTGATAGAAACTCTGTTAAAGTCTCCTCTGCAATGGACAAAAGTCTAGAAAAGATGCAAGCAAATTTTGTAAGTAATCAAAGACAATGCAAAGAACAATAAAGTAATAGACATAAAGAACAAGAAACACTCTTCACTCACCCAGCAGGACTTGCATCCCTAGGTGGATGTTGAGGAGTCAAGTGGTGCTGACCACTTGTGACCACCGATTCACAGCTGTTATCGGTGGTGGCGAGCGTTGCCTGAAAAAACAAGAAGACAAAATTATCAGATATATGGAAAAGAAGAACACATATACAGCAAGGATTGGATCACTCTGTGATATTAATTTCTTCTCATTTAGTTTGTTTTTTTTTTTTTTTTTTTTCAAGGAAAAATAGGAAAAGAACATGGATAAAACTCCAATAATATGGACGAATTCAAAGAAACATTATTGCTATTCAAACTACTTATATATTTAGTATCAAATCAAAGGGAAAAGATAATATTCCTTTACATTTTGAGTCTGTTGGCGGAAATAACTGTTCTCATACACCAACTGTGAAACTTGTTTCTGCAAACGATCATTTTCTTCCATCAACAACTTATTCATCGCTGTCAGTTTCCTATTTACAGCTTGAAGGCGCGACGCCTCTTTTCGCTGCTTTTCCCTGCATCTGTATCAAAAAGAAAAATACAATAAACCAAAAGTACACAAATTCCATGAGATTATGATAAAGTTTTATGTACAAATAAAAGCACACTCCAGAATTCCATATAAACAAGACAAACTAAGCTTGATCCCTAATCTAATATATACCTTCTGTTTTGAAACCAAACTTTGATCTGCTTAGGCTCAATGTTGGAGAGGATAGAGCATTCCCGGATTAGCTGCTGCCGCCGCAGTGAACTGGGTTTAGGACAGTCATGGTACAACCTTTCTAAAGCCTCCACCTGCTCTGGAGTGTACCTCACATACTTTCCATTATCTAACACCATTTTGCCACTGTCCTTGCAGGTCGAGGTCACAGCCATCATAACTTCAAGAAATCAATATTCACTCAGAAAACTTAATTACCCAAAGAAAGAAAATGAATAATGAGTTCAGGTTAAAACCCAAATCTGCAATATATTTTCTTTATACTAATTTCAAGAATTGTCTCGATTTTCAAATGTCCCCAGTACCCCACTAGCAGAAAAAATCAAGAAGAGACGCTTAAAATGACTCAAACTTTATTCCTTCAAAACTTATCAAGGACACAACAAATGAAGAAAGAAAGCATCTTCCTTCAAACTCTAACCCCATCCCCCAATTTTATTTTTTCAAAAAAAAAACTCAAATCAAAAAGTTAAGCAGTCGTCTTCATCTACATGTATGTGAACTCTAATCACACAAAGTTTATGACTTTCTTCCTCAGATCCTCTTAAAATCACAAATCCATGGCATCCCACATGAGAAAACTAAACTCTTAAGATGTGGGTAGGCGTGGATCTGCATATAAATACCCACATGCACACAAACTTTACACGCAGAAGATATACACATAAAATATGTTTTCAAATACCCGCATGTTGTCTTTTCAAACAAGTGTAAGTATCTTATTTCTGGTGAAGCTTGTGTCTGAAGCGTCTTGAAAATTACACCACTCTTCAAATTCAAGAAACCTCAGAAAACTCACACATGCACACACACATACACACACGAAATACGTATATGTTTGTGCTACCTGTGGGGTTGTTTAAAAGCAAACGCTATCGTCTTGTTTCTTCAGAAGCACACAGCGTGAAACACTAAACACAGATCTTCCATGATCACCGTTTTCTAGCTGTTTTTCCTTTCTCAAGAAAACGACCCTTTTTGGAAAATCAAGCCTTTAGCTTCTTCTCTAGATGATGAGCTGAAGGACCTCCCAAAACATTCAAGATTTCACACCAAAGATATATTCAAAGACTTGCATATAACATATATGGGCTTTAAGTTTGTGAGCTTATTATGTTGAAGTGAAAGGAAGAAGATTTGATGTGAGAGTATGTGTGTGTGTGTTTGTCTATAGAGAAAGGGAAAAGAGGGGACAGAAGTGAGAAGTGAAGGCCATTTTTTGGGGGAGTAAATCAGTTCGGATGTTCTTTTTGCTTCTTGTTTTGCTTTCCTTTCCGCTGTTGCTGTTTTCTTTTTTAGCTTTGCCTTCTTTTGCTTTGGCCTTTCTTTTTTATATATATATATTTTTTTGTTATTTTTTTGTTATTTTTTCTATGTACATGAAAAGATGGCTCTCATCTAGTAGAATTTTATAATTTTCTTTTTAATTTGACAAGAATCGTCCCAATCTGATCTGTATATCCCCTCGATCTTAAACCCACTTCCGATTTAAGGTTAGGATTAATATAATCGTAGTTGTTTTGACTCTCACGTTGTCAATGTTAAGATCACATACTCGCACAACTGAATTCGAGAATACTAAAACTTTATAATTGATCACACTATGATTAAATTACTAACTGCATAGTCATATTGAATGGACTTACCATTTATCCATAATTAATACTTAAAGAAAAATTATCACTAAAATCTAATCCAAAAGATTTCAAAATATCAATCAACATAAAATTAATTTGAATCAATAATTTTTTTGTAAAAAAATAATAATTTGTCCTATAGTGAATAAATTAAATATTAATTGATCTTTTGCGGCTTAAAGCTAAGGCATAAAAATTTATTATTCAAGTGAACTGTGACTGATAGTGCGATGATATTATAAAATAAAATAATAATATGTTTATAATTTTTAAAGATATAGTCAGAATAATCAATACAAAATGAAAATAGAAAGAATTTAAAAAAGAATTATCAATGATATAGTACTATTGGTTTAGCTGCTTGAAATTTAATTTAGGCACTTTAGAAATTACCACTATCTGTCTGTCCCCATTAATCAGTCCTCCTAACTCACATCATCAACAGCAAAAGACAGCAAAGCGAAATCCCACTTAGTATGTGTGGCGCGTTTGGCAAGTTACATCATGACTTTTTTTTGTCTTGCAGGACAAAATTACCCTTTCATTTTTATGGGTTTTGTTTCCAATAGAAAGAGTGATCATACCTTCTTTTTTGTTTTTTTTTTTTATACAATTTGAATTTTCAATCTTATACGTATATGTGTGAAGTTTATTTAAATATTAAAAATATAAATGTAATAATATTGAGGAATAGACCTCATACCTAACTTACCCCAAAAGTTAGTTTGAGATGTGAGAATTGTCTAATACCACATATGAAAATTACTATTCATTCATTTCATCTGGGATCTAAAACACCCCACGCACACCCAATAATGAATATTTGGAGCACGAAGTAATATGAAATGAGTAATCCAACAACAATGGGGGCCCAATATCGAAAATTGGTGACTCTAATACCATATCTCGAGCGTAAGTCACCCTAAAAATTATTTCGAGAGATGAATATTGTTCAAAACCATATGTAGAAACCATTATTCATTTATTTCACCTATGTAGAATCTAACAAATATTCCATTTGAATTTCTAATAAACATATGAGCAATATCTTTTTTACACTTTTGATTTGTAATAAGTAGCACTAAGGTAATTTTTTATTTGAATTTCTCGTAATTATTCACTTATAATAGTTTATTTTTCTTAAAATCTATAGCTACATTTGATAAATGTGATTTACATATAAGAAGTTGTTAGGTAATAGAAAAATATCAACTTCTAATGAGATAGATCTTAAATTTTAATGAGTGAAACATTACATAATGCAAAACTAAGAAGATGAAAGCATTAACTTTCAAATAAATTTCAAGACTACAAATTTCAAAATATCATAACCATTGATCATGTGAGATTCATAGATGGACCATGCATCTACGGCCAAGATATTTTTGGGACATGTTAAGGGAGTGTTTGGTTATGTTTTCCAAAATAACATTGTTTTGGGAAATATAACCAAACGTATTCTTATTTTTCCCTAAAACACATATTCTCCAATATATGTACATATATTGTATATATATCATATATATTTTATTATTATTCTAATATTAAAAAAAATACTCAATTCTATTTTCACACCAAAAACCCAACAAAAAAAAAACATTAATTTGATTACTACAGTAAAAAAATATCTCCCCTAAAACATAAATAAACATACCAAAAAATAACTTTCATATTTTTCAATAATTCATTCTCTCAAAATACATAATAAACATATAATAAAATCACATCAAAAATATAACCTAAAAATTCACATTAAAAGACAAGGAATTAAAAATAAATAAATAAATAAAAGGAAAAAGAATTGAGAAATTAGGTGATGTTTGGGAGGCATGGGGTAAAATGGAAGGAAGGACAAAATAATTAGAGAAGTTAGCATGCGTTCTAGATATATATTTTGTATGCTTTGCCGGCAGCATTATACTTTTCTTTCATTTCTCATCATTATATGCTACTCTATTGTTTTAAATCATCAATGTCTACATCTCATTATTTATTTATCAAAGGGATCGAAAAAAATTTCCAACATTCCATTTGTCTGATATGACATGGGGAAAATATGATAGGACTAATTAATGATATCCCCATTAAATCCCACTTAAAACTTTGATTTAGTGTAGATAAAAGAGTCAATTAGAATAGTCTCCTTAATTTCTTCTTGTCCTATTTAAAGATCCAACAGTGAGTTCTAATGTAGAAAATCTAATATTTGATATGTTTTGAGGTTGTTCTATAAGTCGAATCGATATATATATATATATATATAAGTAATTATATTCTGATACAAGTTTTGTTTCTGATTCAGGAGTTGAATATTCACAGCAATGAATTTTTACAGATCACGTCGCACTAATCTCCCAAGACCAACTGAATGGTGATACACTATATCAACGACTGTGAGGTCGGGGCGTTAGTCCAGTCAAATTACGGATCAGATTCATCTAGTTAAAAAATGTGCTGATCTTTTGACTGTTTCTTTCTTTCTTTCTTTCTTTCTTTCTTTTGTTTTTTTTCGCGGTTTCAATTTGGTTGTTAGGGGCAAAATGGTCATTTTGATCACAAACCCATATCAAGATGAATTAAATATAGAATGAGTAATTTTGAAATTTACTTCTTATGGAGGATTAAACCATAATAATGTGCATTTTACCAGTAGAAAGACTTCTGGAAAGTTTAAAACTAAGTCAATGGTTGTTGTTCCTATTATACACTGCCATTTTTCCATATCATAACTGGTCTTCCTCAAATTCTGCCACTATAACTTTGAAAATTTGAACATTAACTTAGGTTTTATTGGTTGGAAATGGCAGACCAATTGAAGTGGCTACACAAATATTGTGTTGATTTTACCATTTCTAAGCACTCAAATGTAGACCTAAACAAGAGAATTTCTATACATCTGTCCAACTCTCTGATCTTATTTAAAAGCGTGTTTACATCAATAAGGAAATATTTGGTTGGTGAATGTTTCTAACTAATGTAGCCTTTTCCGCTGATAGAGGGACAATTAGTGTCCTTTGGTTTAATTTACGTCAATCTAAAAAGTTTTGGGCCGCGTATTAATTATATTGGTGTGAGTACGGAAAATTCTCTTTTAATTAAGATCAAGTTATGAGACTGTTAGATAATAAAAGCCCGATTAGGTATCTTAAATCGCAAATAAAAGGGTTGTTAGGTAATTATATAAATAGGAATTAATTTTTTATCATTCAATGAGAATTTTGTATTTCGTAAAAATTTGAGGCAATAATCCTTACTTTAGGACCATCCTACCCAACTCTCGGACATTAAGATACTTCTCATACGAGGATGAGTACTGTAAGAAATTTCAACATATTATAAGATTCTCGTCCTTACCCAATTAAATTAGAAGTCCAAAAGGAAAAAGGAAGAAAGGAAATGAAAGGAAAGTAGTGTAATAAATGCTAGTGTAATAACTAGAAATAGACTATATGTAATTGTAGTTATTGTAGTTGAGTGATGTATTTATAAGCGTTGGTCTTTTTACTATCCCAATTGTTTCGAATTCATCAGAGTTGTTCATATCTCTTGATTTAACTATTGGTCCTAATTGAATATTACCACATTTCGATTAGGATTTCGTATCCGATTAACTATACTCATGAACTTGACTCAAATTCGGAGAATTAAATGGCATTTTTAATAATTTGATGGTACTATGTTACAAGCACATATATATATGGATGCAAACAAGTCGAGTCGAGTCGAGTCAAGCCGAGATTTGACTATTTTTTCAGGTTTGAGTTCGAATAAAATGAATCAAGCTAAGAAAATTGAGGCCCGAGCTCGGCTTGAGCCCTTATTCGGGCTTGGCTCAATTCATTAGATTCAAACTCATCAATAAACTATAAGCTCAAGTTCGGGCTTGAACTTAATCTCAAAAAAATTAAATTATTTTATAAAAAAATTCTAAAATTAATATATTTTATTATATTTTTTTATATATAAATATTAAAAAAAAAAGGCTCGCGAACAATAATTATTCGATTTGAGTTTGAATTCTTCAAATTCAAGCTCGAACACTTTTTGAGTTAGTTCGTCAGGATCGCGAGCTAACTCAATTTATTTGCATCCTTATACATATATATGATATTTCTCTTTCAATAATATGTTAAAGCATAGATTCTCCATAGTAATTTATTATGATGTTAATAGTCCTACTTAGATTGTCCAAATTTCAGACCATGTCAAACCCAACATAGAATCATAATCATGAAACATTAGCAGTCAAAATTTATAAACAATTACTTAAAATAATTATCTGCCGCAGGTATGAAATTACTAAAATCCCCCAAATAAAAATAAATTAAAAAGATTATTAAGAAAATGGAGGTGCCAGCACGTGTCCCAGAAATCTGTCTGGCGTGTGCTTAACGGGAGCAGACCGTATCTGCGTATGGCCCACATTTCTGGGAGTGTGGCCCGCACGCGTGACGATTGGGTGTAACTTTATATCGTGCTCCACGCCACATCCAATTTCTTTTTCCCCTTTTACCTCTTATTTATTTCTCACGCTAACGCTATGCCCCATTCATTCCTTTTGTCAAGGCTAAAGTATCCTCTACAGTTTCGCCCACGCGCTGCTTTCAAAGAAGCCATAACGCTTGTGCCACGTATTACAGCATACTAAAATACTCTTTAATTTTACCTTCTTTTTTTTTTTTTTAAATCTTGTAGGACTAGTTTAATTTGGATGATAAAATGAAATATAGTATTTTTATTACACCTTATCAATCGTTTGACTAAAATTACAATAAATATTTAAACTCATATGAATACCAAAAGCTCGTATTTATTTATACAATCTCATGATAAATTAACCTACCACTCACATGAGTTTATTTATCACGCTAGCCAGATCATACCATAATAATAAAAAATTATATAAATTATCATATGATAAATAATGATTAGATAATTTAAAATTTCAGCCAAACTAGCTCGTAGAGTAATTAGCATTAGAAATTTCATATCATTAATTTAAATATATATATTCAAATTGTTTATGAAGTAGTGAATGAATGAATTGTTAATTTCAATTCAAAATTCATAGTCTCTTTTTTTATTAAAAAAAATATTGAGAAAAATAACAAAAAGATATTAGAACATCAACTTGCAAGACATGCTTTGAAATAGCATCTTATATTTTTAAAAAGTGAAGATATTCATTTTTATAAAATTTATTAAAATTGTTTATTTTTTATTTAAAACTTGCGGCTTGGCTTTCGATGGAACAATACAGGAAAAAATAATTCTTAGCATAAGTCAAATATTGTCATATATGGTATAGTAATTTATAATTCAATTGAATATTTATTCAATCAAATAACATGATTTTGTATATGTGTGTCAGGACACGATACGTAAAATTCGTTAACGTATTTATGTTTCTTTTACACCCATCAAATTATAAAGTTCAACAAATTTATATAGAGAAATTATTAAATTGAATCTAAAATAAAGTTAGAACACAATATTTGACGAAAGAAAATTTCTAGCTATGTTTGAATTAAAAGATCATTAGCCAATAATTCTTGATGACTTAGGACAAAAAAGTTGAGTTTCAACATCAATGATAAATTGATAAGTCAAAGAGTACAAGACTTTCACGGATCCAATTTCATGTATTAAACGATGGGGACATAACAGTGAGAGTACAGCCACAAACGAGATACGGTCTATGTACGAGTATACAGGTAGACATACGGTGGCCCAAAGGGGATCCCACGCGTAATATGGTAAGTGGGAGCATGAAAAGACGTTGTCAGTGGGCCGGCTTGGGCGTGAGCCGACAGCGCGTAAAGGGGGCCCACAAAAGCGGCGCGAAGAAAGAGATACGGGCCCTAAGGGGTGGCCCAGTAATGGGGGAATTGTACTGTGCTGCATATTTATTGGCTGGTCAGAAGAATATTCGGCGGCGGCTCTTTTTCTTTTTTGAGGATTTGTTAATTTGTCAGGAAATTAAATTAAAATGAAAATAAAAGGATGATTTTTATGACGCGAATCTCGGTTGTCTCTAGATAGTAAGAATAAATAAATGCATCTCTAGAGGTGGTCCAGCCACACCACATTTAAGTATCGTGTACTGTTTTATCTCCGAATTATATATTATTAATTCTTATGCGTCATATTAGGAAGATTTTGATTAAATTTAGTAGTGGCAAATGGGTGGATTGAATCAAATTTATGTGGGTTGGATCCTATATGAATTAAGATAGATGTGTTAAAAGTAGGTTGAATTGAAAATTGATTGAGTTGTGAGTTGGATTGAGTTTGAAATGGTTTCAATGAAAATAAAAAAATTAATTTAATTTACTTATTTCAAAAAATTAATTCAAAAGACTATAGTGATATTATTATGCTTTGTAAACTCTATTTAATACACAATTTTATAATATAATGAGATAATTTATTAAATTAATTAATTTTTTTGAATGGACCCATTTTAAACACAGTTAAAATCCATTTTAAACTCAAATTTGATACAATTCATTTTAAATCCAACCTACTCAATCTCATTTTTAAAATGTTGAGTCCAACCCAACCTAAAATCATGTGGATTTAATTAAGCCCATGGGTCCTAACCTAAATTGACACTCATAATTAAATTTATTTAAAATATCTTATAAGTTTATATATTTTATAATATAATTTTGAAATATTAAATTTTATTTTAAAAATAAATTCTTAAAATAAAATTTTTAATGTTTATAATACATTAGTAATGACAATCTTATAATTAATATGATTAAAACTATAAGAATTTGTTAAAATTTTAAAATCAAGTTAAAAAACTCTTTACTTTCTTAAAAAAGTTTATAAGATCCTAACATTTTATCTTTGAAATCTACAAGATCTTTTTTTAAAATCAAATAACTTATAACATTTTAATGTATTACAATTTGATTCAGTTTTGGCATTTAGAGAGATCAATTATGGAAGTCGGAATGTATCTTAGATTCTGGCGTAGCCATTATTTGGTGGGTCTAAATTTTGCATAGTTATTTGATGTAGAATCACAGAACTTTCTAACAGACGGTTAATTACTCGGATCAAATTCAAATTAAGATCGACACATTCATAACCCCATTTAAACCATCAAAGAAATCTCCCGTCAAACTGAAACAGAAAACGTTATCAGTATGAGGAAACCACGACAAGTTGATCAAGAGTGGAGTGCAATCAGGGCAAGCTAGCAAATCCATCTTGATTTTGAGCCTTACAAGAAACGAGAATAACAGTACAAGATCTCCAACAAACAACATTGAGGGGAAAAGGGGAAAAAGAAGAGAAAAGAAAGATATAATGCAAAGGACGAAAAGAAAAGTGAAAGCAAAAATGTTCTGTTCAGCCCTTAAAACACAAATTCTCTATCAATGAATCAACCATGAACCCTTGACTATGGAGAACGGATCCAGTCAAAATTCGTTCTCCAGCTAGGAACAAAAGCATTATTCCTACTAAAAGAGATGTTGAGACATCTGGAGACAAACAGAGAATCCAGGCAATAGAATCCTACTAGCTGCTGAAGAGCAGTATGTTCGGTGAGTATAATTAGCTTTAGACAAGTTCCCCAATGAGTTTGGGACAGGGTCTCCTTGTTAACATCAATTGAGTGAAAATTTTGCATATCGTCCTTCAAGGTGTAGGAAGTGGGACAAAAAAGCAGAAAACAGAAGACAAATGCTGCCATCTTTGGACAAAATGCTGGAGCAAAATCTTTGACACTCTGATTACTTCATACCTGCACTGGGAAGAAGGTTGAACGTTACTTATTCAAGAAATACAGATGAAGTTCCAAAAGTATGTCTTGGTCTGAATAAATGATAAAAGGGCTGAAATAGAAATTGATCCCACAATGGTAATGATTAAAAAGCTCAAGAATTATCGAGAGTGCAGGGCATGCATTGCTCTTTTCCTTACCTATTTGCCATTTATATAATCGAGGAGAAGTTTATCGAGCTCAAAATGCCTGCAAAGAAGTTTCTGCAATAAAATCCAACAGGAGTGATTATCTTAAAACAATAGCATAATTAAGGACATCAATGATTAATTCATTCATTTTCGTGGAAATAGAGCAAATCAAAAGACAAGTTTCCACTTAATGACATATAGGTTTCAGGCCAACACATCTTGAAACCATGCAGAAATATGCATTAACAAGGATGTTACATGAAAGTCTCCGGCAAGAATACGAGACCAGAAACTACATTAACAATAAAGACATAATTTGTCATTTTTGGATTTTTCAACACCCAAACAGCCCATAAGGGTAGCTAGTGTCGCAGCAAGCTGGCCACAAGCTGGTACGTGCATGAAATGCTACTGCACCCAGCTGTGAATGTTATGCTGCACGCCCTCAAGCACGTGAAGACTCCATTAAAAGTAAAGACAAAATTGTCTTATTTGGATTTCTGCATCCAAACAGCCCCTAAGGCTAGCTAGTGTCGCGACAAGCTGGTGCGTGCACGCTAGCTATGTTATTGCACCAGCTGTGCACATGATGTTGCACGCTCTCAAGCACGAGAATATTCCATTAACAGTAAAGACAAAGCTGTCATATCTTGATCTTCAGCATCCAAAGTGCCCCTAAGGCTAGCTAGCATCACAGCAAGCTGGCCACAAGATGGTGCGTGCATGCTATACTAGTGCACCAGCTGTGCACATGATGCTGCACGCCCTCAAGCACGTTAATACTCCATCAACAGCAAAGACAAAATTGTCATATTTGGACTTTCAGCTCCCAAACAACCTCTAAGGATAGTAGTATCGCAGCAAGCTGGCCATGAGCTGGTATCGCATGTAGGCTACTGCACCAGCTGTGAACATGATGCTGCATGCCCTCTAGCATGTGAATACTCAAATTGTCATTTTGGGATTTTCAGCACCCAGCAGCCCCTAATGCTAGCTGGTGTAGTAGCAAGCTGGCCATGAGCTGGCGTGCGTGTGGTGTGCTACTGCACCAGCTGTGGACATGGTGCTGAACATCCTCTAGCAGGTGAACACTTCATTAACCACAACGAAGCATTACCTTGTTTCCCTTCACAATAGTTGAAGAAGCAGATCATCACAAATAAAGGAATAGGGTTCTGCTCTGCGGGATTGAAAGTTTTGGACATCAAACATCCTAAGAATAAACCAGTTTCCTTTTCCGTCACTGCTCTTATTAAATTGCCCAAGCCCATTGTCTACGACATATAGCATGCACAAGTTTGGAGAAATTAACATAAGGCAACTGTTGAACTGAATAGAAATCATGTAGGCCAGTGCAGTACCACACAATTGAGAGCTCTACAATAAAACAGATGGAGAAGCACTTCCAATCGTGGTCATGGACAAAAATATTCGTGAAGCAGCAGCTAGAGGACAGGGCTAAATAAATGGTTCATAGCAATACCTTAGACACAGGAGAATCAAAAATTTTTGCTTCAGAATCCATCCCAGGAAAGCGAGATGCTGCAGCTCCATCATGAAACAATATGTAAATTGGAAGTTGGTGAAGGCTTTCTGCATATCAGTTCACCAATGAACTAGTCATGAACGGGCATATTAATAGGGGTGGGAATAGGCTAGACTTTACTTTAAATAGTCCAAGCCTGTTGCATAAATTATAAGCCTAAAGCTAACCTATTACCTAACATAGGCTTTTTTTTTTTTCAGGCCCGACGTAGCCTTCTTATATTTTTCCAAAGCCTAGGCCTGACCTAAAAAAGTCTATTTTAGTTAAGATTTTAATTAGGCTTAAATTTGATATAGATTCAGGCTTTTAGTAAACTTAAAAATTCTATAATTTATATTGAAGAAAAATAACTGACGATTATAACACATTTATCTAAATAAAAAAAAAAGCATAACCAAACATTATTATAAGTTAAACAAAAAAGTTAAAATAAAATGGTTATGTCTTAATTAAGAACATGATATATAATATAAAAGCAACTATATAAATATATATTATAATATAATTAAATTATATTGGCCGGCTTGATAAACTTTTCTAAAAGTTTATGCTTAACATTTTTAATTAAATAGACTTCTTTAAAAGTTTAAACCTGGTCTACTTATTAAACAAGTTAGGCCGAGCTAGACCTCAAATAGGCCAGGTAGTAGTCCCCTGATGGGAGGCCTAACCTATTCTCATCCCTAAATAGAATATTATATCTAAAATCAGCAATCAACTTAAAGAAACCGTTGTTTTCAGTTGAAAAGTCAAGATCAAAAATCAAAGTTCACTATAAATAGGCTGAACTCGTTCTTCGAAAAAGAAAAATATCGACGTTATTTTGTACTCAAATATAGCCGAGCCCGCGATAAACATTCCTCTATAGTGAAAAATAAAGTTCAAGAATCAAAATTCATTATAAACAGAATAAACCCGTTCTTCGGAAAAGAAAAAGATCGACGTTGTTCTGCACTCAAATATGGCCGAACCCACGATAAACATTCATCCGCAACCCTATGCGCTTGAAAATGCTCTTGCAAATCCACATATGGAAGATGCTCAACTGACCTTTCTCAAGGAGATGAGAAAGGATGCGGAGAAAAGGGTTAAACATTATCAATCGCTGGCATAAAGCATTACCACATCGCATTCCAAGGGGCTATCTTCGATGTGGTCTCCAATTCATCCATATTGAAATGCTGAGATACTGGATATCTGCTTGTACTTTGTCTAATTACTGCATTACTCACTTTAGCTTCCTTGTACCGTACTTTGAAGAAGTACCTTATAGCGGTTGAATTCTTGGAGGTGGTCAATCTCCAATACCTAGAGTGTATCCAACAAACTGCATACTTGCACCTTGGTGAAATCTAATATCCTATACAGCCTTTCGAATTTTAGGGGTCCCTGAAGGTTTACAAGAATCACTTTTTATTCAAACTATGGGTCCCTGAAGGTTTAAAAGAATCACTTTTACATGCACAAAAGTAGTATAATTATTGAGTCTAAAAATAAGGCAAGTAGTATAAATATTGAGTTTGCAAAAATTAGTTCTTTCTTTAAGCATCCAACATCAGAAATAAATCAATGTTGGGACAAGTTATGAAATTATGTCATTGATAAACGTATTTGCATTATGAAAATAATCATAGGGCATCAAGAAATCCGTCATATTCGAAACCTTCACATACTAGGTCTTAATTTAATCAGCTTCAGAACGAGTATGAGAGATCCTAAAAGTGTTACAGCAATGTATTTCCTTTGCCCCTAAAATTTGAAAGGTTGTATAGGATTCTGGATTGCACCAAGGTGTAAGTATACAATCTGCTGGATGCATTCCAGGTATTGAAGACTGATCGCCTCTAAGAATTCAACCGTTTTAAGGTACTTTTTCAAAGTATAGTACAAGGAAGTTAAGGTGAGTAATACAGTAATCAAAGAAAATGCAAACACATATCTGGCATTTCAATGTGAATGAATTGGAGACCACACAGAAGATAACCCCTTGGAATGCGAGGTGGTAATGCATTATGCTCCATACTGGCGATTGAAAATGTTTAACCCTTTCTTCCGCATCCTTTCTCATCTCCTTAAGAAAGGTCAATTGAGCATCTTCTGTATGTAGATTTGCAAGAGCATTCTCAGGCGCATTGGGGTGCGGAGGAACATTTATCGTGGATTCGGCCATATTTGAGTACAGAATAATGTCGATCTTTTCCTTCTTTGAAGAACGAGTTTAGTCTGTTTATAGTAAATTTTGATTCTTGAACTTGACTTTTCATAACAAGGGAATGTTTATCGCAGGTTCAGCCATAATTGAGTACAGAATAACATCGATCTTTTCCTTTTGTGAAGAACGAGTTCAGCTTGTTTATAGTGAATTTTGATTCTTAAACTTGACTTTTCAACTGAAAACAATAGTTTCTTTAAGTTAGTTGCTGATATCAAGTATAATATTCTATTTAGGAATGAGAATAGGTTAGGCCGCCCGTCAAGGACCTACGACTAGCCTATTTGAGGCCTAACTCAGCCTAACCTATTTAATAAATAGACCAGGTTTAGGCTTTTAAAGAAGCCTATTTAGATAAAAATGCTAAGTAGCTTATAAAGCATATTAGGCCAGCCAATATAAATTAATTATATCATAATATATATTTAATTATTTATAATATATTTATATAATTGCTTTTATATTTTATATTAATTAATTTTATATAATTATATATAATATTCTTAATTAAGGTATAACCATTTTATTTCAACTTTTTTGTTTAACTTATATTAATGTTTGGTTATTTATTTTTTTCTTTATTTAAATAAATGTATTATAATTGTCAGTTATTTTTACTCAACATAAATTATAGAATTTTTAGGCTTATTAAGGCCCAAGCCTATTAAAAGCTTGAACTTGTATCGAATTTAAACCTAATTAAAATCTTAACTAAAATAGGCTTTTTCAGGCCAGACCTAAACTTTGGAAAAATCTAAAAAGGCTAGGTCAAGCCTTAAAAAAAGCCTATGTCAAGTAATAGGCTTAGGCTTACAATTTATGCAACAGGCTTTGCCTATTTAAAGCAAAGCCTACAGCTTATTCCCACCCTTTGGCATATATATGCTTCTAAAACCAATATCATACGACATTCTATACCCAAAAAATGTATTGAGTAAGATAAAAAACATGATGAGAGCTACAACCATGAGTTTTAATTATAATGGCTTCCTACCAAGAGTGATTCCAAACTTTTCAGCAGCATTTGGAAAGAGTCCAAGATCAACTGTTCCAAAGGATAAATTTTTGTTTGAGAATCTGTACAGAAAAAGACCTGAAGTCTGAGATAGCTTTGAAATGATAGCACAATATACTCGTGACAGAAAGTATTTAGTTGAGGACAAAGATGCACTTGAATAAAATACAAAATCACAAGCATGAGAAAAAAGAAAAGCTCAAGACTTACGTAATTGACAGTTCAGGGAAAAAAGAACTTGATCTTATGCAACTGGCTGTAGACGAGGAACAAAATTCCACCTGCCAAAAGTTTGTGATGTTAATTGAGGAAATTCCTCTGGCTGCAGAGGAAAAGAACCAAAACAACATCTAAACCATCCTATCAGTAGATATGCGCAAATGATAAAATTATGGAAGCTATTTTAACATGCAGAGCTTAGTTTGATCAATCACATGGTTAAGTTGGTTTCTAGTTAAGAATCAAAGGGTAAGCAAATGACATTGCACTTTGCATAAATAAATTACGCATTAAAACTGATAAGTAATTAGAGTGATGAGAAAGCCAAATGCTTGTCAATTTCCAATTGAACAAAAAAATAACTCACACAAACAGGGAAACAAGCTCAACATTCTGGAGATTGCATCCAACTTAGTATATAATAAGAACTAGATAATACGCAATAAACATATTAGACTTGTATTGGCATATATAAAACTACCACCAGAATAAATAAAAAATATAGGATTTAAGCAGACTGGTATCAGTTATTGGATCTAAGAAATACTAATTTGGTATGCAAGATGGAATTAATTACTATAAATTCCATTAATTGCTAGAGATTACTAAACAACCAGTGAACTAATGCTTAACAAATTTCCATCAATATTCGGCGTCTTTCTCTTTTTCTCTTAAACAACTCACTGCTTCATTAATTATCAACACCTTCCACTCTGCTTGTCATGCATGCAAGCGAACTAAATAACATTCTTACAAATACTAAGAGTAAGTCTACACACCAACCATCCACAATTTTGACGTATTCCCTTCAGTAAGCAAAGTTTCCAGCTGGAGCGGTGTCAATTGACTTGTTGTACCTAGATAAGTTAATTCAAAAGAAACACCAGAAATTATACCAGTAGAAGACAAACATCAAATAATGTTAAAGAAGCCAGGTATTCCCATCACCACTTTGATTGTTGTCAAAGATATCATAAACTTGATATTGAATAAGCAAGACATACAGAAGCAAAAAGAATGCAAACTGAAGCAGCTTGATCATCCATGTACCTGTTCCTCCATGTGCAGGTTGTTGCACGATGATATACATAACTGTCAGGCAGAAGCAAAATAAATGCATTAAGACTAGACGGTATTTTGACATATTTTGATCAGCCTAAAATTTCAGTGATATTCGATTACTCAAAAGTCAAAGCTACATATACATGCTATATATTAATGATTTAGAAAACACAGACTCGTCTAACAAGCATTAAATGCAACTGACTACATAAGTCCAGCCTGTCAAGAGTCACATTGTCATATAAGAAGAAAGGGAGTTACTCGACAGATTAGGACATATAGGCAACAATGAACATTGGAAACTACTTTACACATTCACAACTCAAGCTAATGGTAATAGGCATTTATTTGCCTAGTCAACAACTCCCTCCATCACAATGTCATCATCAAATTATGAATCAAACAGAGTCAAACTGTCGATTTGGGCAAGTACAATTTTTTGGATGCTTTATATTATGAAACTTTTGCTTGGAAATATCTTTTATGCTGTTCAACTCTAATAGAACAACGTCATCAAGTAAATTGCATAGTGAAACTACTCCAAACTATAATAATAATCTAGAAATCACATAATGAAATTTAAATACAAAGTTGTAATTGTGAATTTTGGAAAGAGGTAGAGTAAAAATAACTCAATTGTGTAAGACATACCCAAAAAAGCTAGTGCATACCACAAAACCAAGTGATAATCCACGACCAAAGCAATAGCAGCGAGGAAAATCTGGAAAATAGACTAAATTTAGAATGTATACTTTCGCTAAAGATAAGAGCAAAACGTACATAACATGAAACAAAAGCAGGTATGTGATGAATAGAGTTGAATAACAACTATCAGTGAATAACAGGTACTAGACAGAACATAAAAGGTATACAAAGCTCATCAAGATTTGAAATGAAAGCCTTTCTGAGAACATATATAGTTCTAGGGGTTCACTGTCTCCTTTCTTTAATCAATATTGAGTTTTCTAGTGCACCATATTTTGTTTCAATCCAAAACTAAATACTTATGGTCTACAGGTATGTACGCAGACTGCGTGGACATGTGCCAGTACTTTGACTAGGATGACCTGTGTGTTTATCTACAGATTAGTTTCCATGAATGGTAAAATAGTTTTTACAATGTATATCAACTGGATACAAATCCAAGATTTAGAAAGCAGCAACTATGGTACCTTTGCATAGAATAAAGTATCTGCTACAAAAGCCTCCCATGATTCCGTTTTTACAACCTGCAATTTAGCATTGACACAAACAGAACCCTCTGTTAGGCGTGCTAGTCTGTAATAATCTATAAACAACTGAAAACATTCACTTAAAGAATATCACTTGCAAGACATAACCAACAGCAGTTTAATTTGAAAATATTATTGCTGATTGCTCTATTTTGAATAACTAGATTTAGCAGAAACATGAAACCCAAACAAATCAAAAATCAAATGCAGATGCAATTAACTGTGCACATATCCAAAATCAATAAGGTTCCTTAATATAGTCTATAATTTAGATAAATTAAGGGACGTAAACAATGTGATCACATTTTTTCTTTTTTTCTTTTTTTCTTTTTTTTTAAATTAATGAAGAAGAAAAATAGTACCTTGACAGCAGCTAAAACACAAAAAGCAAGCAGCGCCTGAATCTCCTACAAGTCATAACGAAATTGAAAATTAAAAAAGATGAGAATAATCAACCAGCATATAGATTTTCAACAAAAGTAAACAATATTAGCATATTATGAATTACTCGGTGAAGAAGATGAGCTGATCGGAGAGGAGAGAGGACGTGAGTGGCGGAGCAGCGAACCGGAATGTAGGAGAAGAAAACTATGAAGTGTAGCAAATAGTACGGTTCGGAAACCACACGGCTCATCCAGTTCAGAAGATTCGCATTCCTGCCGTTTGGCGACATTTCTGAAACTGCAGATCTGATCTGTGGAAAGTTGGAAATTCATTTTCTGCTTCAGCTTTGCGTTTAAACGCTCTGATTCTGAGCACTACATTTGGGCCCTCCAATGGGCCAAATTGTGCAGGCCCGTATAAGAATGATCCACAGTAAATTGGGCTGTCCATAAAATTCTGTGAGCTACTTTGCTTAGAATGATGTGATTATAAATGATATACAAACAAATAGGTATGTTTTAAATCTATCAAGATAAAAGTAATATAATTTCACGTTTGATTGGTATTAACTAAAAAGTAAATTAAAATAAAATATATAATTTTACGATTATAATATTTTATTGTTTATTTTAATATATCTTTTTATATACTAATCAAGGGTAATTTGATCTTATCCAACTCAAAAAAAAAATGTATCAAACCTCTCATCTCTTGATCCATATTCCAACTTAATACAGGATCAATGACTTATAATGGGCCCTATATCAAAGCAAACAGACAATAAATTAGGAGTGATTATGCATCTATCAAGTATAATCAATTGAAACAAACAAGCCCTATAAGTAACGCATGGCTCACGTTGGTTAAACACTTTTTCATGATTAATATTAAATTTAAGGAATGTAAGTCAATAAAATCAAGCCCATGGGCCGTGGCATTATTGAGGCCCAATTTAAATGATCAGGTAAACATCAATTGCATTGTAAATGAAAGGCATAAGTGAAAAAGAAAATGAATACAAAATTGTAAAAATGCCTTTTTAGTTAGGTTATCTTAGGTATGGCATAATGTTCCAAATATTAAGAACTAATAATCCACAAATTAGTGCTACACTAGAAACAATGATCCTATTCTTTTTTATTTCAATTTGTGTTTTTATCTAAGTTGAAGTAATAATATTAAACTTCAATCTTTTTCTAAATATTATTTTATTTTAATTATATCATTCTTGTTCCACGTCGAATAAGAGGGTGTTTGGCTAATGTTATTTAAAAGGTCTTATAAACTTCTATATTTTATTAAATGTTTTTGGATCTTATCAAATGTTAGATCTTCTTTTAAAAACAAGTTCTTAGAGGGTGTTTCGCTAAGCTTATAAGCTTCACAAAATATTTTATAAGATGTTTAAGAGCTTATAAGTTTCTAAAAAATGTCTGGTAATTTTTTTTTTAAAAAAAAGCTTATAAGATGTTAATAACTTATAAGATATTTTAAAAAAAATAAAAAGACCCTAACTTATTTTTAAAATCTTAACAAACTCTTTTATTTTTTACTATTTTAATTATAAAATTGTCATTGTTAACATCTTATAAGCTCCAAGATCTTATTTTATTCAAATACTTCAACAACTTATTTTAAAAATAAGATCTAACATCTTATAAGCTCCAAAAATATCTTATAAGATGTTTTAAATAAATTTAGCCAAACACCATCTTAAAGTGTTTGGATAAAATAATATCTTGAAACTTATAAGATGTTAGTAATTGTATTTTTGCAATTAATATAGTTAAAATTAAGAGGGCGTTTGGGTAAAACATCTTATAAGATGTTCAATAGCTTATAAGTTGATAAAAATTGTTTAGTAAATTTTTAAAAAAATGAGCTCATAAGATCCTAAAATAAGATGTTAGGAGCTTATAAACTATTTTTGAAAAAGTAAGGAGACCATAACTTATTTTTAAGATTTTAACAAGCTCCTTCACTTTTTAACCATTTTAATTACAAAATTACCATTATTAAGTCTTATAAGTTTTAAGATCTTATTTTATCTAAACACTTTTGCAACTTATTTTACAAATAAGATCTAACATTTTATAAGATGTAGGAACTTATAAAATGTTTATAAAATATTTTAAATAAGTTTAGCCAAACACCCTCTAAATTAGCTTGTTAAGATCTTTAAAATAAGTTACGCAATCCTTACTTTTTAAAAAGAGTTTATAAACTCCTAACATCTTATTTCAGGAGTTTATAAACTATTTTTAAAAAAAATTTACCAAACATATTTTTACATCTTATAAATTTCTCAAAATATCTTATAATATTTTATGAAATTAAATATTTAAAATCAGACAATGAATTTAGAAATGTCTAACAGTATCATTTTGAGATACGTCAGCCACGCAACTATTTCAAGCCTCTCTCCTATGAAACTCCAATAATATTAAATTTTATTCTATGTATTTAAATTTAAAAAAATATAAATTATTTTCCCTTTCGAACGAACTTATAAAAGGACAAAAAAGAGAAGGCATCCCTTCCACGTGAGAGGACCACAAGTTCGCTGCATTGGACACACGTGACCCACGGAAGCACGTGCTCACACGTTGCTGCGAGCTACTAATATCATTGGACGCAGCATCAAAGAAAAGATGAAACCCCATCAACGCTCGCCACGTGGCAGTGGCAACCGTTACTTTGGGCTTTTGACACAAGTTTAGGCGCTCACATGGTTAGCTGACACACTCTCCACCCTCCGTCACGTGCAATTTGGACATTAGAGAAAGTTAATTTTATTAGGGAAAATTGAAAAGAAAAAACCACCTAAAGATAATTTTTTTTAATTTAAAAAATTCATAAAAGTATTTTTCTCTATAAAATTTTTTTCATTCTACCAATTTAATTTTTTTAAAAAATTAGAATTTAACTATAGATCGAACCATTGAAAAATTGTGATTTTTAGATTAAATAAACCTCGAGCGAGCTTTATACTAAAAATTAATGTATTAGGCTTTTTTGAACAAGTTTTTTGGATTTCTCAAGTTGAATAAATTGTATATTACAATTCTAATTTATTGTATTTAAATGTTAAATTATTTAATGTGAATTGTATAGTGCATTGGAATTATATTAAAATATACATAAGTTTCACTATGTTTTTAATTAAGAAACTAAATGATAACCATTAGTATCACTAATCAAATTTAAAATGAACAAGCTACTAGGAGAAATTCTATGAATGAATCTTGGTGGTTGCATAATTTGATCACACATTTGGACCAATTAACATCTTTTATATATGTTGTATCCTCAAAAGTCAAAATGAATCAATATGTATATTTTTTTTATATCGATTTGAGTATTGTTGAGTTATTATTGTAAAAATTTTCTATTATTGTTTTCGATGTGATATTATTAGAATTTTTTAACAAGTATCCATTCAAATATTAGGAATTTATATCCCTTAGATTTGGGTTAACTAATACAACTCGAATTCAATTTCGTTTCATCATATGATCTTAAAAAATATGGCAGACTTAAATTAAACTATATGGACTAGTAACTGTGCTGCATAGTACTGCTAAAAGTACACATAATGAGCATCAATGTTTTAAGTTAGCTAGTTAAGTCGATCGTTTCATTTACATTAAGATACCACCTAACCCATAAGAAATATATTGAATAATTATATGCTTATTTTTAACCTATGACTTAATGCCTAGTGGTCTAATATCAAAATCTTCACTTATTATATCAATTTAGATCTTCTTTTTATTTACTACTAATTAAGTATTCTATCTTACTAAATTTATGTTGGCGAAGATAAAATAAGACTACTTGAGCGAGACCAATCAAAGGGACATGACCTTTTTTAAATAAAATGAAATAATTTAAAATTAAACTTATCATAAATATCAAATTGGGAGGGACATCTTGGTAATAAAACAAAAGATGTAAACATTTTTTTACTTAGTACCAAAGTCAATCACTCAATTTTAATTAAAAGAAAGATCATCCATTTATTTGCTATGAGTTATTAGTTAATCTTTTGGATTAATTAGGTAGGAAATCACTTGTTTATCAATCCTATATTTATTCGGTCAACTGGCTTGTGGCCCAACGATATAAATTTTTCATATAATATGGAAGGTGAGGAGTTTGAGACAAATGGAGTTATGATGTGCATGTGTATAAATAAAAAAAATTCTATTTATTCAAAAATTATATAAAAAAAAATATGTAAAAATCTATATTTACATTTATTTTTTTAATTTTTCTTGTACTTTACATTAGCTGCTCACGCCTTTCAATTGATCACGTCGATTAATGACAGCAGTAACACATTATCCACTTCTTTCACATAGGGATCGGTGTCGTTCAAGTGGACCCCACTCTGTTAGTTAATCTTACCATTTTCCTTAACCCCCCCCCCCCCCACTGCCACGTGTCCCCAACTCTGTTATTTTTAACTTTCCACTTGCTCGAATCCGACGTGGCACCGCCGGTGGTTGAGACGACAGCCACAACGGCGGGGTTCTGGCCGTCCGACGCAACCCCGCACCTCTTATTACAGCTGTAACCGTCGTGCGAAGCAGTGAAATGAGATGATAAAATAAACAAAAGGTGGAAAATAAATTAATGGAATTAAAATATAGGTGAAATATCAGATATTTATATTTGAAAATTAGAGAAAGATTAAAATATTAGGAGCACAATTATCGATGTTAAATAAAATTAAGGCAGAGAGGAATCGGGCTGTTAGACGCTAATGCACGAGCCGGCAGCGACAAACCTGCTGGATCGGTTCCTAAGGGGTTGAATTTCATCATCATAATTAAATTAAATGTAATTAACTAAATTATTAACAACGTCATTTACTACTTTAACAACCTCAAATGCTTTTCATTGGAGAAGTTAAGGCTATGTTTGGTTACATTTTGCCAGAACAAATTTGTTATGGCAGAATGTAACCAAACATGCACCATGATTTCTCTAAAAAAGGCTATTCAAATGTCCAGATTACCCCAGCAATTAAAGTGATAAAACCCCACACATTTACATATACATATATTTACATATGATAATATTTTATTACTATTATCATAATAAAAAATATTACTAAAATTCATTTACACAATCAAAATTTAACAAAAAAATATTGATTTGACTACTACAATACAATTTGTTTCCTCCAAAAACATAAACAAGTATACTAAAATTCCTCAAAATAATTTTCTAATTATTTCCAAAACATAAACAAACATACATCATATTTTTCAATACAAATTTCACATTCCACAACCTCACTCCCAAAATTCATTCCCCCAAAATATATAATTCATATCCAAACATTACCTAAGAAAAATAAATAAATAAATAAAAAGAAATGTAGTAACTTTAGGAATTGTAAACTAATTTTATTTTTATCTTTTTAATTCTTGAAGAGATGAATTTATTAATCTTATAATAAAAACAATAATTTTCCTTAATAAAAAAGAAGAAGAAGAAACCTAGTAATTTTAGGAAGTAAACTTAAAATTCTATTTTTATCTTTTTTATTTTTGAAGATGAATTTATTAAATCTTATAATAAAAATAATATAATTTTCCTTTGTTATTTTAATTGATTTTCGTCTTAATTTTAACTCCAACCTTATACTCTTATACAATTATAAATTAAAATGTCAATAAAAGTGCCTTTTTCATTTTTTTTATTTTCCCCTTCGGAATTTCAAATATATATATATATATATATATTTACCATGTCTAGATTGATGATGTGTGTGAATTCTATCTTGTAAGCAAAACTTACATGATTGTAGGTGTACTTGGGAGTTATAATTGTGGTACAACTATGCAATAATGACTTAGTTTCATGTAAATAGCCTTTCTCATGTCTTCTTCACCAACTTTTTAATGAAACATTATTTAAAAATTTAAAAATAAAATAATATGTGGCAATACAAAAATGTCACTAATTACATAAACTTGGGAAAAGATGTTGTTTGGTCGCAACAAAGTTTTAAAGTATAATAGTGATAAAAAATGAGTTTAAATTAAAAAAATTCACTATTACAAAGTTGTTATCATACGTATGTCATTAATTATCAATAGCAACAATTTAAAATACTAACTTTTATCAGTATATATTAGTTATACTATAATAAATAAAAATTACTATCATTTGAAAGGTATCATTAATAATATTATAAAAGTCATTGTCGCTTAATATGTGATATTAGTAGTAATTTCTACATTATTCTTTATTTTTTTTATTAATATTTTATTTTATTTGTATTAAAAACAGGAAAGTCAGGTTGAGAAAAAAGTTTGGAGATTGCACGCAATTTTTACGCGCATAAAATTAATTATTGAATCATTTAAAATTAACACATTAAATAATTCAAATTATGAGTAAAGTTAAAATTGTGTTAGATGTTTTGATATGATAAAGAAAATAATGGAAGATGGAATTTTGACAATACAAATTTGTGGGTTTGTGGATTTTGTGAAAAGTACAATTGTAACATTATTGAACCATCACTTTTAAAGAGCAACTTAAAGGAGAAACTTGAAATATTAGCAAATTTGGTATCCAAACAACTTTTTTGTACTGAAACCTCCATTTTATCTTTCAAATTGTATTATTCATTTTAGTTGTTGGAATAATTGAAGGGTAAATTATGTAAAAAACCACAAATAACTTTCACTTTAGATACAAAACAACATTCTTTTTATAATAGTATAGATAATAAAAATACGTACATTTTTTTCCTTTTTAAGAAAAAAATTATTTATCATTACATTTGAACCATAGACTGGTTTTTGAACATTTCAACGGATTTGATCGATTCGTTAGGGAAGTTAAATTGTATTGGACATGAAATGTCCAACTTTCCTGCACGTTTTTTAATTTTATTATCATTTTCAAGTTTCTTCAACTGTTTTGAAATTCCAGAAATGCCCTAATTAATTTCTTTAACGTGAATTGGTTATTTAGATGTTTTAGGTTCTTTCACCAACATAGATAGACATACATGAAAGACCATTCACACGTTAATGATGCAAGTAATTATGTAACATAACGCATAATTAATTAATTTTTAGAGTTAGGATTAGAAAATTCATAATTAAAAATTTCAGGTTATAACGAAATTTAAATCTTTTAGCACATACTATGTATTATATTTGATTTACTTAAAATATTTAACGTCTAATCTGTCCCTTCAAATTTAATACCGAGATTATTTACGAACCCTAACTTTCCCAACCCTAAACATGAATTAATTTGTTTTGGTCACTAATAATTATAACACAAAATATGTTTTAATAGTGTCTTGATGATCAAATCGTATGGCCATAAAGTCCCTATGACCCCAGCCCTAACTTACAATGGTCCCATTGCACTTTTTGCAGCGAATTCCCCCACTCTTATCCCAAAAGGGGTCCGGCGAGATGACCTAGTTCTCAAGTAAAGACCATTCCTATAAACAATCATCCACACCATCACTCCTCACGTGTGGTCCACCAATACCATGTCGTGATCATAACACCCCATGTCCAAAAATTCCTTAATTTTTATTTCTATCTCTTATTCTAACTTGCTGTATTTATGCCAGTATATCTGATTTTCAATCAAATAATTTTATAAAGAAATATTCAATACACATTGTCATATTTTCATGAAATGGAATAGAAGATTTAAACCATCATGAATTTGAAGAAAAAAAAAAAATACAAACGAAGTACATTTTCGTAATTTGACGTATTTTCTCACTTTTCTTACACGCAATGAAGGGCATTTTCGTAATTTCACACCAATAACATTATTTTTCCCTCTTTGCCAATTATTTTAACTAACAAATCTCCAACTCTTTTTAAAGCCATAATTTCTCCTCGTCAAAGTCCAATTTTTTAGCTGCCCTACTGTCCCCTTGAAGCGCAAATAAACTCCTCCCCTCACTTCTCTCCTAAAACTTCACTCCTCTCCTCTACTCTCTCTCGCCCCCCACCGAAGAAAAATTTTAACACACTCACACACATACCAATACTCTTTTAACATTTCTCATTTTTTCCCCCACACTTGTCTTCTTCTTACATCCCCTTTTGGGCTTTATTCAAGAAAGTTAACAATAATTTCCAATGGAGACCCCGGAATTCTTCCAACCGAGCTACTATAATGCTCAATTCAGCGCTGAAAAGCGACTCTCCGACGCCAAAAATGGCGACCATTTCATCGTTGAAGACCTCTTAGACTTCCCGAACGACGAAAGCATGGTGGCGGCAGAGGGTGGCCTTGAGGCCGCGGCCATGACCGGAACCTCCACGGACAGCTCCTCCACCGCCACGCCGGTCGACACCTCATGCAACTCCACGTTCTCCACCGCTGAATTACCACATTTCCAGGCTGCCGACAACGTCGGTGGGCCATTTTCCAGTGAACTTTGCGTCCCGGTACGACGTAGTTTTGATTTAACAGTTCATGCAACCTAACCTATGATTGCGCCAATATTGTGAATTCTGCAATTGAGTGGGGGAGAATTCGCCCTTTTCCATTTCTTGTTTCAGTTATTATTTCTATGTCTTTTATTACTTTCTTTGAGAATTACTATGGTGCTGTCTAGCTTTTTACACCTTCCTATGTTAATATGCGATATGGGTTTTTTGTCTTAATGGCTCTTTCGGTTTCTTCTACAAAGAAAAGCGTGTGCTTTTTTTTTTTGTTTGGTAGCTGAGAAGAAACCCACAGAACAGAAATGATAAGACATTATAAGTTTCAGTACCAAAAAATTTAGTCTTTTCATGAAAGAAAATTGAAATTATTACAATTTACAGTATGATGATTTGGCTGAGCTGGAATGGCTGTCGAATTTCGTGGAGGAATCATTTTCAAGCGAGGACTTGCAGAAGCTGCAGCTTATACAAGGAATGAAGGCCCGAACTAATGAAGCTTCGGAGGCTCACCAATACCACTTCCAGCCCGAGCCCACCAGGCCGGGCCCCATGCTTCGCTCTGAAATGTCGGTTCCCGCCAAGGCCCGTAGCAAGCGCTCACGCGCTGCCCCGGGGAACTGGACATCACGCCTTCTGGTGGTGTCGCCGACACCAGCTGCCAACGACCCGGCTATGTCATCATCGTCGGAGTCTGATGTTGCAACGGGGAAGAAGTCGGCAAAGCCGGCGGGCCAGAAGAAAAAGGAAGTGGCCGATAATTCAACTGGTGGGGAGGGGCGGAGGTGCCTCCATTGCGCCACCGACAAGACGCCGCAGTGGCGAACCGGGCCCATGGGCCCAAAGACCCTGTGCAATGCCTGTGGAGTAAGGTACAAGTCGGGCCGGCTTGTACCGGAATACCGGCCGGCGGCGAGCCCGACATTCGTTCTCACCAAGCACTCGAATTCACACAGGAAAGTTCTTGAGCTGAGAAGGCAGAAAGAGCTGCAGAGGGCTCAGCAGCACCAGCAGCAATTTCTGCATCATCATCAGAACATGATGTTTGATGTATCCAACGGTGATGATTACTTGATTCATCAACATATGGGGCCCGATTTCCGGCAGCTGATTTAGAAGTAAGACAGTGCTAGTATTTTCATGGGGAGGCCTTGAGGTTTAGAGAAATGTCCTAATTTTACTTATTTTACTTTAGTTCATTAATTTGCTAGGAGTATTGATTCCTAACTCATCGAATTTTGTAGTGTTTTCCTTTTATGAGGATTTTTTTTTTTTTTTGAAAAAAAAATGCAGGAACAAAATTGATGATGGGGACTAATGTCCTTTGAAGTGTTCTCTTGCCAAATCTGGCAAATTCTTGAACCAATTTTCATAATTTCAAGAACTTTTGATCATTTCTTCTAATTTTCTTCTTAGATGCTTGGAGATGCATGGAAAATTACATGTTTCTAACCCTCTTTTGATTTTGTTTATCCTTTTGCATTAATATATATATATATCTAAATTTTCAATTTAAAAGTTTCAAAATTTGTCTATTTCGTAGTTTCAAGTAAGTTGACAGGTCAAGGTTTGGGTACACCAAAATATTCTCCGGATCCAAGCATGAAATCAAGCACAAATACAAAG
Organism: Jacaranda mimosifolia; assembly: GCA_018894105.1. Lineage (NCBI taxonomy): Eukaryota > Viridiplantae > Streptophyta > Magnoliopsida > Lamiales > Bignoniaceae > Jacaranda > Jacaranda mimosifolia. The sequence continues at coordinate 2,181,297 of CM032127.1, forward strand.
TTAGCTAGGTCGTTGAAGATTGTCTAGCAAAAATTGTCTAATACTTAATTCATTAAGATGTTGCAAGTATGGATGCGAATAGGTAAAACATAGCAGGACAACAATAAATTAACTTGTGTCAACTATGATTTTGATATCTTATCGCATGATATTGAGTTCATGTTGCATCACTAGGTGTCTTTCTTGGACGGTTGAGATGCTTTGGTCAAATCAGGGATGAGTTAGGTCACGCTCGATGCAAAAACAAATTGTGAATCTTGCCGAGTATTTGAGAATTTTTGCTACTTTCAAGAACATTTACACTCTTTGAGAGATTTTGCCACATGAATATGCATTGTTGTAAATTATATTTATATATATATATATATATGTAAGAGAATTAATGAGAAAATTAATAGAAGTGGAAAATATTTACTTAACACACATTTGCACAATATGAAACTAAAAAATAAAATATCTTATTGATATTATTATAAATAAAATATACATATATAAACAAGAATGATAGGGTTCAAAATTTCAAGTTGGAGGAGGACTTCTACTTGTAGTCATCTTGCAAACAATCAATTTACATGCATTTATTTCACGTTGAACTACGGCCAATAGATTCATGTCGGTAGCATGGACTATTATTGCCTTTTGCTACAGACAAGAAAACTCAAGATTCATCTTTGATCTTGAAAATACAGTGTTTATATTGGTCCATATTAGCATGCAAAAGTGTCACTTTTTTGTGATAGTGAAAGAGTCTGGTCTTGAAAATATAATACATATGTAAGAAATTAGGTTTCTTTCTTTTTTTCTCATGTAAATTTGCCAGCTATAATATATATGTTTAAGTGGCCTATCCCATTTAGTATATTGGAACTTTCAGGGACAGAGCCAGATTTTTCATTATGAGGGGCGAAATTCTGAATTACTCAAAATATGATATATTTTTCTTATTTCATCATACATACTAATCATTCAAAACTTATAATTTCAAAACAATCGATATAAAAAAATAGAAAGAAAAAGAAGGACAATAGCAATGGGCATATTTTTAGTAAAATGAAGAATAATTTTATAATTTGAGGAATGATAAAATTGTAATATTTTAAAATTTTTAATATAAAAAATAAGTTTTAATATTTTGAGTGGGGTTCCTTTTGAATTGTCGCTCATAATTAATTAAATTGGACATGAATTAAGCGTACAAATTCATCTACCGTGTGAAGTATTTTTCTCAAGACCCCATGACTAAGACAAGATATCGAATGGTCTTTAAGTTGAGACTTATCTGAAGAGAAACTTCTGCTAAAATTTTGAAATTTAAAAGATATCATTCAGTATAATGTAAAATTCTTCAAAAAAGAGCTTATAATAAAATGTTACCATCTTATAAACTTCTTTAAAAAGTAAGAAAATTTTAATTTATTTTTGAAATTTTACCCAGCTCATTATATTTTTATCATTTTTATTATAAAATTATCATTGCTAATATTTTATAGTTTCAATATTCGATTTTATCTTATAAATTTTAAAAATATTTTATAAAACTAAGGGACAAATTTTTTTTTTTTAAATAAACTCAGCCAAACACGGGCATCGACTAAAGTCTAAAATGACCATTCATGAACTTAGATTGGGAAAATAAGAAACAAAAGGAGCACAATTTCCAGGGAAGGTTGGATAATTCTTTGGGCACATGAATTTCAGTGAAGATACATATTTCTAGAAGATCTGGTGGTGAATTTCCAGAAATTTTTTATAGAGAATGTTAGTATAATTACATAGGAAGCAGCCCCGAGCAGGTGTTAAATTTTCTATCTTTAATTTACTTACCCAATATATATTGCATTCGGATCTGTATTCATCTTTTGCAATACCTTGTTTTCTGATGCATCCACCGAAAACGGTTTGGTGTTTGTTAAATATCAGCAGTGGTATCTTTCTGCACGAAATTCAATTCTACCACCCAAAAATTCATTGGTTCTCGAGAAAGAGTGGATAAAAATAAAAAGAGGGGTTTTGGAGTCAGAACTTAGACGTGCCTACTCTCATGCACACCATGTGAGAATCCACAATGCCTCTTTTTTATTTTTCTTTTCAACTTTCAATACAGCTTCGTATTTCAGAATTAGGTTGAAAATAAGCCCTTTTTCTTTTTAATTTCTTTTTAATATAAGTAATTCGGGTCAATTTACAATATCTTGTCCAATTACAATAAGTAAATTTACTTAATGTCCACTTAATCAGATTGATAGTATCATTGCGATTAAATCGAACTTAAATACTAAATCTGTACAACACAAATTTAGGACCTTAAAATGATTACGATGAAAATCCTCCAAAACTTAGGTCAGAAAGAATTCTGAAATTGAAATAAGTGTACAACATAGTAAATTGAAAACATATTTTATATCGTCTAATATTTGGAATGTTAATTTATTATGGGTGGCTGACGAGAATCCATCACATCAAGTTTCGACGATCTTTCAGTAGCTTACGAATACCTCTCGCATCATGGATTATGATTTGGTTCTCAAATAGATCGAGTCTAACTCAAAAGAAAAGAAAAGAAAAGAAAAAACGTATCCTAAAATTTGGAGTAATTATTTATTTTTATGAAGAGGGGTAAATTGGTAATTTTAACCCTTGAGCCACACTAATAAATATACACTTCTGAAGATGGTAGTAGTAGGTAGTAACCCCTATGTGCGATCCCAGGCATCGCTGATCCATAGGCTTATCTGTAATTTAATTAACGGAATCCTAATCTTTTTAAAAATATTGTTACTGAGTAAATAATACTAATTTAATACTATCATTTGTATATATACACAATAAAAATCTGTACCGATGTACTGTCTTGTCCTCTGCAGCAGGGTTCTTTTTTAAATGCTGTATAATTGAAGCAAATGACACTTTTTTTTTTTTTGGTAATTGCAATTACTCCAATCTATAGTTACCTTTGCACATTGCCCTTTAACCGTTGTCGATATGCAATTTTACTACCTGAACTAATTAAAATATTCTCAAAGACCACATTTGCTCATTTTTAATGAAATGTAACAAATGAGCATTGGGCACGTGGGTTGAAGGAAATGAACACGAGGGCTGAAGGAAACGGAATATTTTGATTGGATTCCACCGAAAATAAGTAAATATGGTGTTTGAGAACATTTTAATTAGTTCAGGTAGTAAAATTGCGCATTGACAACGGTTGAGAAGCAATGTGCAAAGGAGATCATAAATTGAAGGTGACTGTAATTAAATATATATATATATTAATTAACTTATAAAGTGACAGCAAGAGTTTTTTCTTTTCTTTTCTTTCTTCTTTTTAAATAAATAAAATTATAAAGTGACAGTGGGAGCTGAAAAGGGAGTGGTGGATCAAAGAATAGTTAACATTAATTTGTGTAGGGCAGCATGTTATCAGTAATCACATGCCTCTTCTTCCACCTCTCATGCACTACCCATATGATCAACACCCTTTTTTGGTCTTTTTCTTTCTTCAATTCCTTTCTTCATGTTCAATAAATAATTTACTCAATTTGAATTTCGTTTGATAATAAAACAAGTAGGTAGGTATGAGGTATCATATTCAAATCCTTTAGATCATAAATAATATATTTGATCTGTCGTTATTTTGATGATCTATCCAAATCGATTAATTTATGAGTTGATTAATTGAGGCTTCGCTTTTCTCTATTCATGTTGGACTTGAGATCTAAATTTAAATCAAAAACAAAATTAGGGTTGTCCAAAGAAGTATCAGCGATAATATTATAATGTTTAAATCAGTTTAAGTAGAGGAATTGTCAAAATAAGTTCAATGGAATGAAATCTGCGTATCTTTAATGATACATGAATATTTACAGTACAGTAATAAAATGGTCCAGTCATATCAGTCCTAAGTGCCTCATTAGAATGGTAAAAACAGTCTAAATTATGGGGTCAGACCGTCAGAATTTGGGTGCGTCACAAACGACCTACTAAAAAAATATTGGCTATGTTTGGTTACATTTTGGGGAAACAATTTCGTTTTCCCCAAATGTAACCAAACATACAAAAGTTTTTCCTCCAAAATGCCAAATTAAGTTTCTAAAATACCCTCTTTTATTTTTCATTATCTCCAAAACTTCCTCATTTTTTAATATATACATATATATATATATTATATACATCATACATATTTTATTATTATTCTAATAATAAAAAAATCACTCAAGTCCATTTACACCCCAAAAATCCAACAAAAAGATATTGATTTGACTGTTACAGTAGAATTTGTCTCCTCCCAAAACATAAACAAACTTACCAAATTTTCCGAAAATAATTTTCTTACTATTCCTAAAATATAAACAAACATACATCATATTCCCAATACAAATTTCACATTCCCCAACTCTACTCCCGAAACACATAGTCCAAAACACATAATTTATATCCAAATATTACTATAGATTTTGAAATGTAAGAAAATTATGTTTACGACAAAATAAATTTTTTAAAAAATGATGGGTTTCGTTGTAATTCTAGTTCTCTTGCCTTTGTACATGAAATAAGTACATAGATGATAGTACCCACTCACCCTAGTAGTTTGGTACACATGAAAAGGCACGTGTGTAGAGCGCAATCCATGGTAGAGTCACAACCCAAAGAAATTAAAAATTCCATTGCTTCATCAAGAATCATTATCTAGATTTTAGTCCAATATTATACAAATATTAAGATCCTAATTGTACTTTGGCACTATATATATAGGTATACATATCTATCTTCAACGTTACTCCAAATTGATTAAAAAAATAAAAAGAGTTGAAATCCTTGAAATGCCCTTTAGTGCATTGTCAATGGCTATGAGTTTTAAAAAAACTACAAAAAAATATAATATTAGTGATAAAATAATAAATAATAATATAAAATTTATCACTAATAACATGTATTGAGTGATAATAGCTTTAATCTTGTCACCAATATCCAATTTTTAAGTGATAAGAATTTTTATCTAACCACAAAATGACTCAATAATGAGAAAAATTAATGTTTTAAATTGTTACCATTAACAATTAGTTACACCTATATGGTGATAATTTAGTGATATAATAAAAAAATTTACTATAATTTGTGATAATATTTTCGTTATCACCATAAGTGTGTTACTAATTGTCTACAGTGACAACTTTAACACTATTTTTCTCACTATTTAGTTTGTAAAAATTATTAAAATAACAAAATTAATTTTTTTTGTCACTTGATATATGTAATTAATGACAATTTTTGTATTGTCATTTACTATTTTATCATTAATTTATCTTTTTCTTATAGTGAAAATAGTGGGACAAATTATTAGAGATTTTTCTATAGTCTGTAGTTGAAGATAATGGGCTCCCATGCATGAAGGATATTTCCATGTTCTTTGTAAAGGGTCTGTCTCCAATCGCCCGCCACATTACAGACAATGGACCCGTACTCTTCTCTTCTACTGCCTTCTTGTTCCTCTAAATTGTCCTAACATGATAATAATGTAAGATTTACAAATGTTGCCCAATTAAAATTTTTTATTTCATTTCATAAATATATTTTTTTATAAAAATAATTAATCGAGTATTTGTATATATATTTATTAAATTGAAATAAACGATCCAAAATAATTTCAAACAGTCACATAGGTCTTGTTTGTTTACAAATTCCCAATCCATTTTCCAACTCCCGAAATTTAAACAAATAAACCATATACATTCCCCATCTCTACTCCCTAAGTACAAAATTTATTTTTCAAAATATCCCTACTATTAACACTCCCAACATATTCCCCAAAGTTCCAATCAACTGTCACATCATTACAAATATATACACATACTATGATACTACTACTCGTACAATCTATATATACACATATATAAATAATTTTAAAATACTCATTTTACCCCCACAAACTCAACAAAAAGTTATTGATGTGTCATCTTGTCATCTCCCAAAACACAAACAAACAAACAAACAATTTTATCTGAATTCATTATCTACCTACCATTCAAAATACAAACAAACAACTATCACATTCCTCAATTCCGCTTCCCGAAAACCATTTTGAAAATTCAAAATTGAGAGAATTCCCCAATTCACATCCAAACAAAGCCTTAGTATCTGATTCTTGGAGCATCAAATGTGAAAACATGTACATCTTTCAGAATAAATAACTTAAATTGGAATAGCATATCACTATTGATTGATTGGGAGAAAAATCGTGAAAGAAATGAATGGCCCAGATTTTCCTGTAAAGAGGAACCGTCTAAATCTAGCCAACTCATGGTCATGGTCAGCCATAAATTTGCCACTTTTGTATGCTTTGACCAAGAGCATCTCATAGTGCTGGCCAACCACTTCTGGGTTTTTTGTCAAATGATCCTACTAACAGCAATCTGAATATGTTCCACTGGATATAAATGATTCAAAGAAAAGAGTGCATTTTTCTCCCATTAAACATCCATATCCCTTATTGATGGGCCTCAATTGAGAAAAGTCCTCGTTGCCCTCATCACTTACAGATAATTCTCCAACACTTCATGATCTTCATTTTTGCGTTGGTGAAATCTAATATAATATTAATGCGAGAATGATCTAGAACTGCAATAATTCATTAAATACACGTGAAAAAATCTCCATGTGCCATGTAAGATTGGTGGGATTAGCTTATATTAAAATTTCACTTGTAAGCACCCTTATCACAATGAGATAAACAGTATGCAATTCTAATATTTGCCTAAATTTTTCGTGTCACAATCTGTTTTTCTCTTACCTCTTTACTTTCTTGAGTTTCAGAGGGTTTAGCAACGTTAATCCTTATTGTGGTTTTAGATGCGGCCCAATATGCTATCCGATTGAGATCCATGCACTTACTACAAGAAAAAGAAAAAATAGTGAAAGTGGATAAATTGTCACTAATTTGGGACAATATTTTCATTCGCTATATTATCACTATTGGTATGCCACTAAATATCATCAATTGTGACAACTTCAAACTTAGTTTTCATCGTTGATTCTAGACTCAACAGTACAAAATCTTAGAATATCTCGTCTATTTTAGGACGCGGAAAATTACATGATATGAAGCCGCCTTTGTATGCATGGTTTTGCAACCATACCTATTGAAAACGCCGTCAAAAGAATGAGTCCAATGTCTGTCAAAAAGTGGAAAAAGGGCTCTTCAAAGAAAATGTGCTAAAACCAGTGTGTGTTCTGTGTGCAACATGCGTATTCATGCATTCATCTTTAGAGATAGAGAGTACAAAAATTGTGTAGATATAACGGGACAAGGGTGCAGCGTGCGAGGAGCCCTTGGGACGGACGGGAGACCGAGGGACACTGTACCATAAACCTTTCCACTGTCTCATGTGCCCTTCACACATATATATATACACACATTGAGTAACTAAGATATTGATGAATTCAAGCGTGCCCAAAAGTCCAATGTACTTGTAGTATACCCACGTGCCTTGGGATCCTTCTACTGTATACATGCAAGTACGTTGTACTAAGGCTGGATCAAGAATTTCATAGAAACTATTTGTGGGCTACCTTAACTTTTACCGATGAAAACTGATGAGGGAGAATTCCTAAAAGATGAAAGTGCCCCTTGCTCTTGGTTAAATATCTTAAATTGCATAGGGATCCGCGTCCCTCACAGACGGGTTGATCTGGTCACTCGACCTGTACTCGTAGCAGTGGACGATCTTGATCCTCCCCCATGTCCACGTGTACATCTCAGATGATGGCTATATAGACCCAATAGTACCTAGCCGATTCAACCGTCCATTGTAAATAACCCGTATTTATTACCTAATGGTCCAACTAAGGACATCCATACTCACTTATATTTCCTACATCCCTACCACCCGACCTTTAAAACTCACTATTGACTTTGCTAGTAGGCGCAGTAAACACTTACCTGAGTTCCTGTTTCTAGTCTACTTTTCGACCATTGATAAATATATTGATGTCATTTCTTGCTACATCAAAAGCAAATCAAAGTTCATAGCAGAAGAAACTTGTACAACATGCAAAAATTCGGTTCTAAGTACGTCTTTTTGGGTTTGCGTAGGATAATACCCTATTCATTAACAGGGCTACATTTGGTTTGAGCAAAGGTATACATATTGGACTTAGTATGATAAGTCGGAAACACTGCCGATGCAGCAAAAGAAGTACCATAATTACAATGAGCAAAAGAAAAGACAGTGGTAATTGGTAAAGATACAAAAAATTGGAACTGAGTTGGGTTTTGGAGATGTTTTAGAAGCTTCGGCGTGTTGGTACGTGACGCTTAAAATGTTGGACTTCATTATTGTGTTGAAGTATTTTTCTTTTTATTTGATTTAATATAATAACAAGATTGACGGCTTTTTTATACTGTTGGAGATGGTAATTAAATGGTCCTAGATAACACTATTTCGCCTTAGTTGCTGACTTGCTGACCGAAGGAAAAAGCGCAGAAGATTTTGAAAAATGGATTAAACGTCGCCGTTTAGATGATGTTCTGAAAGGGGCTAAATGGGCCTCATGCGGGCTGTAATAAGGTTGGAAAGTTGTGCCTACAGCCCAGTAAGTGACAGGCCTGTTGTTGTAGGGTGAGTTTATAAATTTATTTTTCTAATTATCAAGAAACTAAAACTCTTTAACTTATTTTATAAAAAATTAAGACTATGTTTGGTTACATTTTGTCAGAACAGTTTTGTTTTGCCAAAATATAAACAAACATATATCCTTTTTCCCTCCAAAATGCTAAATTAAGTTTACCCAAACTATTGCCTATCTTTTATCATCCCCCAAAATTTCCCATTTTCCAATATAGATATATAATATATATATATACATTTTCGTCATATATATCATATATATTTTATTATTATTTTTATCATAAAAAAATTACTCAATTTCAGTTTTACTTCAAAATTCCAACAAAAGACATTGATTTGACCGCTAAAATAAAAATTATCTTCCCCAAAATATTAACAAATATATCAAAACTCCCCAAAATAATTTTTCCAAAACATAAACAAAAATTCATCACATTTCCCAACACAACTTTCACATTCTCCAACCCCACTCTTATGGACTGAGCCAAAAAATTTTATTATAGAGGACGAAATTGAATTATAAAAAATATAATATTTGATAAATTTGAAATAACAAAGAAGGACAAAGTGTATATTTTCAATAAAAGGAATGACCATTTTATAATTTGAGGGATGACGAAATTATGATATTTTCAAATTTTCAATATAAAAAAATCAAATTCCGAAATTTTTAAGGGGTTGGTTTTTTTTTTTGGGGGGGGGGAGGGGGGGACTGCCCCTCTCAGCTACCCCCTTTACCTCCGTCCCTGATCACGTTCAAAATTCATTATCCCAAAATATATAATACAAAACATATAAAATGTAACCAAACATTACACATTCAGGTATCTACTTCAAAATAAACTTGTTTAAAACTACCTATAGGTGGTAGGGGTCGGGTTATTGATGTGAGGTGGATCCAGAAAAGGGGAGGTTCTAGTTATAATCTAGAAACAATTCGTGTATATATTTTACAGAAACGTGAAATCAAATTAGACGATAAAGTAGCTGGAAGACACGGAAATAAATGTATCATTTCCAAAATTTTGCCTAGACAAAATATGCCTTATCTGCAAGATGGAAGACATGTTGATATGGTCTTCAACCCATTAGGAGTACCTTCACGAATGAATGTAGGATTTAAGTTAATTTCAAATTTGCTCCTCATTATTTATTTACCTATAAAAAAAACAAAAATTTTCAACACATAGACGAAAGTAATTCCACACGGAACATACTTAATTTAATGTTGACCTTCAAATTTAAACACCCAAAATTTTTCAATCCAACAATCTTGATTGGTCCATGGAATCCACCAAATCGAACCAAGAATATTACCATAGACAATACCTAGTACTTAGCCTTACATGTACTTTGCAAGAATCCAATGAACTGTATTTCAACGTTCTTTGTCTTGTCATTTCTGCAATCTCCATCCACAAGAAACATTTAGCTAAACCTCAAGGTTGCTTCTTCTTCTTCTTAACCTTTTTCTTTAATTCACCATTGAGCTTGCAATTTCTGCACATATAAGCAAAAACCCACCCCACTCGATTTAGAAACTCTATTCCAATTTATATTTTATCATCTATTCCATTGTATGAATATATGATACGTGTATTAAATATTTCTTTATAAAAATAATTATTTAAGAATAAGGTACACTTAATATATATACATTACATTAAAATAAGAGATGAAATACAGAATGAATAAAGAATTCAAATCGCACCCCGCCCCACCTCCGGGAAAACAGCCCATAACGTGCCTTAAACACAACCATTTTAGCTAGGGTTTATCCAGACAGACGAAGTCAATATCTCAATGTTTTCACCCTCACACAATCCCTCACGTGTCCCCCAAAACTCTCCAAAGAATCTCCACCACATTTAATACTAAAAATATCATATTCCATATACAAAAATATTAATAGGCAATAGCAATACCCTTCTCATTTATCCGCAAAACCCAACTGCCGTAACTAACTTCTGCTCATGGAATCCGTCGCCTCCACCTCCACCCCACCGGACCACCACCGCCCGCCACTGCAGCGCCACCGCTTCAACTCAACTCAGTCCTTCTCCGAACGCATCATCCGCGCCATTCGCCACCGTCTTCGCCTCCTCCACCGCTCCGACTCACTTTTCTTCATTCTTGGCGCCACCGGAAACGTCTACACCGTAAACATCTCCGCCACCCCATCCTGCACGTGCCCAGACCGTGCCACCCCCTGTAAACACATCCTCTTTGTGTTTATTCGAGTGCTGGGTGTCCCCCTCGATGATTCTTGCCTGTGGCGGCGGACACTCAGACCCTGCCAGCTCCATCGCCTGCTCGGTCTCCCCACCTCTGGGGACGCACTTGCTGGCGCCGCCGTGAGGGAGAGGTTTCATCAGCTGTTTTTTCAGGGGAGGGGTGGTGGTCAACGGCGGCCGGATGTGGTGGCGGAAGGTGGCACCAGCTGCCCTGTTTGTTTGGAGGACATGGGAAAAGAGGACAAGGTAGTGGCCTGCGGGACTTGCAAGAATATGATACACGAAGAGTGTTTCTTGGCTTGGAAGAGAAACTGCCGGAGAAGATCTCCCACCTGCGTGCTCTGCCGAGCGCGGTGGCGGAACGGTGGCGATGATCAAGAAAATTATTTGAACCTCTCGGCTTATGTTATTGAAGATGATATGGTGGAGGATGGGCGATGTGCAATATGATTAGATAATTAAGTTTTTAATTAGTGAAATTTATTTAGGGTTTGCTACAGATTAATTCAATTGTAAATATATGTCTAATAAAAATTTCGGTTATGTTTGGTTATGTTTTTAGTTTGATTTTATTAAATTTTTATTAAATTTTTTTGGGAGAATGTGAAAGTTGTTTTTTGTATATTTGTTTATGTTTGGTGGAAATATTTTCTACTCTAGCAGACAAATTAATGCTTTTTTTTATTGAATTTTTGAGTGAAAATGAAATTGAGTGATTATTTTAATGTTAGAATAATAAAAAAAAATATATATAATATGTATATATTGAAGAATGTGCATTTTGAATAAAAAATAGGGATATATTTGATTATATTTTTTCAAAATAATATTGTTCTGGAAAAACATAACCAAACAAAGCCTTCATCTTTTTTATAGAGAAAGATTTAATTATCAATTGGGTGATCTCAATTTTGATTAATTAATTGCTACTTCATTTCATTTGAATGCTAAATTAACACACACACAAATGGGCTTTATTCCCTTCACAATGCATATCCATGGGCCCGGCCCGAATGCTAAAAGGTTAAGCCCATTTGATCGGCCCATTATGTTTCTACAGCTGGTTTGGGCCCTTTATGCCGTAAAGCTAAAAAAAAAATTTGTTGGGTTTTTATTATGGCTGTCAATAGATCGGATTTTAATTCGAATTTAATATGAATTTGATCCAAATTTTAAGATTTTTATTCGATTAAAATATTCAATATATCAGATTCGATTATAAATATTTGTAATCCAAAATAAGTGGATCGAATATAAAATTAAGCAATTCGATCTGTTAAATATCCGAATTCGAACTTTAATATTTTTTTATTAAATTAATACTCTTATATATAATATTAATAAAGATTTTTAAATAAAAAGTATATATTATACTCCCTGCCCCGCAGAGTCCCCGTCCCCGTTAAAATACCCTTAATATATGTGTATATATATATATATTATTTTTTTTATACTTTTTAGTAATTTCATATAATTTAATAAAATTTATTAGTCATAAAATATAAATAAATAAAATAATTAATTTAGACCTTATTTTTATTCTTAAATTTTTATTTCTAAATTTTATTTGTTATCTCCTAAATTTTAAACCCTAATTCATACCAATTTGCTTGAAATTACAACTTTGAGCTGCTTTAATCATGTGCATAAAGGTTATTCTTTATTTTTAGTCCATTTTATGCATACAATAAAAAAAAAAAGACTAACTTTGGGGATCCCCGCAGGGATCCGCGGGGGCTTGGGGACAGGGGCAAAAAACTCCCCATGACGGGGATCGGGGATGGGGACGGGGGAACAAGTAGGGCTCGGGGACGGGGGAGTAACTCCCCGCCCCCGCCCCCGCCCCAGCCCCACTCGGGTGCCATCCCTATATGATCTCTTTATTAACGTCTATATTATATTATTAATTTTGAGTATTTATTTTAAAAAATAGAGGGATACTGATAAAATGTCAAATATAATAATGTATAATAATTTATCTATGCATTAATATAATATAAAATAGGAGTTTAGTATTCAAATATTTAACATTTGGACTAGTATATAATAAAAAAATTGTTCAAAATTCAAATGAGAGATAAATTTACTTTATAAATACAATATTTTGTTAAAATTCAAAAGGAACAAAAATAAATAAATAAACCAGGTCGGATTTTTTATTTTTTTATTGGATTTCGAATATTCATCAGATTCGAATATGATACTGATTAATAATGATCCTATAGGATATCGGGTCGAATTCAAATATAAATTTTGATAATCAAATTTGAATTCAAATATAATTGATGAGATCTAAATTTAATTCGTTGATAGCCTTAGTTGTACTTTGCCAAAAGCACGATTCTAACAAACCCAATTTCAAGAAGGACTAAAGTTCTTAAAATTTAAAAAAGAAATAAAAAATATAAATAACAGTGAGGTAATTGTCAATATCCATAATTCCAAATATTCCAATTAATAATGAAAATTTAGTACTAGCTTCGTTAAACTAAGAATCAATATTCTTGTATAATGACAAATTTGGTACTATTAGCTTGATGAGATTGTAGTTCAATACTTTTTGTAGTGATTATCAAACATAACATCTAACACGAAATCCACGTTTAACATGATGTGATCCTAATGTAAGAATTTTCCAGCTATATATGCTGTTTGATTGTGTTAAGACTGTAGCATGCTTATGATTATCAAAAACCTTATCTTCACAAATCAAACATTATTATAAAATCTATCACTTTCGAAAGTATCTATCTACTAAATTTCTATTATCAATTTGTGCTCAACCCCCGCGTCTGCCCGAGAAATGGAGGAACCGGAAGATCCAGCACAGCTCGGCAATCTTTCACGCAAAATCATTTCAATTGCCGCTGGGGAAGCTCACACTCTCGCTCTAACTGGTCGGCGGCGGCATCTCTCTCTCTCTCTCTCTCATCTTATTGTCTTTAATTTGCTGTACTATCTTTAGATAAGTCAATACTATATGCACTTAAATGGGTTTGCGTGTTTTTGCATATGTTCATGTATAGGTGATGGAAAATTGTATTCTTGGGGGAGAGGAACATTCGGCCGGCTCGGCACGGGTTCTGAGGAAGATCGGCATTTCCCGGTCCGGGTCAGATTCTTTGGTTCTGATGAGGAAAGGGAGGACAACCTCAAGATTGTTGGGGTTGCTGCCGGGGCTTACCACAGTCTTGCTCTTGCAGGTTGAATTGGGTTGTTTGTGTAACTTTTCCTGTTTGATGCAATCTTGCTTTTTCTTGATGTTTGTTTTAGTGCTTCTGTATTATATATTCTGTTGTTTAGATAAAGATCAAAATTTGGAACTTCTTATTCAGTCTAATTTGGGTGCAATTGGGGCTGGAATTGTATATTGGAACGTTATAAGAAAACTAAACAAAATGAAGTTTGATTTTGCTGACTGTATTTTGGATTTGGTTTAAGATTCCAAGTATTGTATGGTGGAATCATAATGTTATATTTTGCTGAATTTAATGTGAAAATTGGATTGTCTGAACTGACAAAATCAAGAAGCAGTCCATACACTTTGGTCTATCCAATAATTCTTATTCTCATTTTGTGCTCTATCTACTACCATTTCCTCTTTTCATGCGAAAATTATATTTATATCTAATGATTCATGTTGTCTACGAGATACAGTGCACAATTTGATGTGGAGTGGTTCTTCGTTTTTCTTTATTTTTGTTCTCTATTTAGTGGAAAAGTCTATGATAACTCCATTTTGTATGGAAATGCTCCAGATGCTATCATTGAGATAGAATGCGGCAGTATACATTTCTATATGTTATATTGCAGCCACGAAAGAAGTCTGGAAATAGAAATTTATACATATTGATTAAGAGTACCAATCTTCAGCTTTTTTATTCCTTAATCTCTTGTATGGTGGCAGATGATGGATCAGTCTGGGGCTGGGGTTATAATATCTGTATCCTTTCTTATTTATGAGCAAGAACATGCTTCATGCAATCTCCATAAACTTTCTTGCAATTTTTTGTTCTCTCTCTCTCTCTGTTCCTTTTCTTTTTTTTTTTCCCTTTTCTGGCGAGCTTTCTGCCGAAGTTACAAGTATTCCTTGACCATGATATGGATGGCCAAATTGGTGTTGCTGGAGAAAATTATTTGATCCCTCACTTGTTGGAGGGTTTCCTTGGATTGGGATCACCTGGTTCTTCAACACAAGATTATGAAATGAAGAGTGGGAAACCACTGGAGGTATGAGTAATTTTTATTTTTTTTAACCCCTTTCAAATCATTATTCAGCCGTCTGAGAAATAACATTCGGGAGTGCATTTTCTGTATCAGATTTCCTCTGTCCAAGCTGGAGGAATGATGTCATTGGCAATAGACAATCATGGGGCATTGTGGATGTGGGGAAATTGTCCCCATCCTTCTGACAGCAAGGCAATTGGAGGAGAATTTTCACTTGTCAGCAGTGCAGCTCCAATTCCAGTCTGGCATTTCCATGGCCACACTGTTGTTAAGGTGGCATGTGGAAATGAGCATGTTGTTGCATTAGTTTCTGGTGGAGAAACATATGAAGGTGGTGGTCTAATATGCTATTCTTGGGGCGGTAATGGCCACGGCCAGTTAGGTCTGGGAGACAAACAAAGCAGGTTGCATCCTGAGGTCATAGAAACATTTAACGTTGAGTCCCCTTGGGAGGTCTACGAGATAGCATGTGGTGCTTTCCATACAGCTTTATTAGTTAAGAGAAAGAGACCAACGGACACTTTAGAAAGTGTTTGCTGGACGTTTGGCTTGGGAGATAATGGGCAGCTTGGTCATGGTACTACCCGAAGTTCATCATCCCCTGAACTTGTAAGAGAATTGCCAGAGAGCATATTCCTCGAATCGGTTGACTGTGGCTTATTTCACACAAGTGTAGTCACATCTGCTGGAGAAGTATGGTCTTGGGGGATGGAGAAAGGCCTTGGTCTATGTCCTGATGCCAGTTTTACTGGAGGAGATGCCGGGGATGCTCTTTCTCCCTTGTTAATTCCTCGTAATGAATTGCATGACCACAGATTCCGAGAACCTCGGAAACTTGCATGTGGTGCAGCCCATACAGTTCTTGTTGCAGACAGTGGTTATAAACTATGGTCTTGGGGCAGGGGACGGAGTGGAGTTCTTGGAAATGGTAAGACAGTCGATTGCTATGCACCAACTCTAGTGTTGTGGCCACTGCTGACGGACGATTTCAAGGAAGAGGAACCAAGCAATGCCGGGCTTAATGATGATAGCAAAGAAAAGAATCCTGAAGGAAGTGTGGAAACGGAGAAAAGACTATCTGCAGCAATGGCGGAAATGAAGCTCCTCCAATCAAAACTTTCTTTAATGGAAAGATATGCTAGCATACTTCATGGATCAATTTTTGGGAAGCCTCTCCAAGAGAATGAAATTCCAAGCTCTCTGCAGAATTTCAGTGCATTTGATATAGGAAAAGAGTGGGAGAATATGCTAGAGTCATCAGATATCAGCAGACTCACTCGTCTGGAGAGGTTTTACCGAGACATGCTTGCTGGTGTAAAAGATAAGCTGATGAAGAGAAGGATACAAGAGATAGTCAAAGAGTGCCTACAATCAACTGCCAGCAGAACTCCTGAATAAAAATATTAACCATGCGTGAACAATTTGCTTTGATAGAGTGAAAATACATGGACTGTCAACCATGATTTTACAGATGTGAGGCGGTTTTGGTTTAATTCTTTGCAAGTATCTTGTACAAGATATGTAACATCTTAAACTAGTGCTGGAGTGATTGCAAAATGAACTCGAGTTAATGGAAATAGTTGGATAAAAGTTTATTTTTGTGCTAGAATTCATACAACAAATACTCAAACTGGGCAGAAGATATACTCTTAGTACATCTGCCCTTATTATGCACAAGAACATGCAACAATCTCACATATATGATCCTAGACATTCGGGAGAGACAGATTTATCTCTTGCAGACCACTCCACGGCCATCAAGACCACTTGCACAGTTCAAGTTTGCATACTGAGAATTGCTTGAAGAACTAACTTGTGTTCCTTTGAACCTGGCAACGGCGCAGTCTGTGGAGACGAGACTCGAAGAGGTGAATTCTCTCTGTCCTCCCAAAACAGGCATGTCTATTCCCATCTTGACCCTACTGACATAGTTGCTTGCATATGTTTGGCCCAGAACTCCATTCACTTCATCACTCAATGAGTAAAACTTGAACCCCAAATCAAGGTGAGCAAAGCAATCCTCATCTGTGAGTCCATACTTGTGAATTCTTGAGTCTTTCTCAGTGATGGGCACAACTGCTGCTTTGATCTTGAAGTTTCCTTCTACTTCAATCACCACAGCATTGGCATCACGGAACCTTGTTATGATTATCCCTGGTGCAGAATTTGGTTGCCATTTTGTGCCTTCTCCTTCAGCAAGAAAGACAGGTTTTCCATCATACAACAGCTCTAAACGGTCAACAGCATCGTCCCAAGTAGCTGTCTTCTTGGCACCAACGAAGATCTGATGGCTGTCAAAGAGAATTCCAAGGGATTGAACCCAAGTAAAGTCCCTTCCCATATTCTCATTTCTCCTTCCAATGAAATGAGCATTAATATGCAGATTCGTATCTGACACTATGCAGAAGTCTCTATCCTTTTTGCCATGGAAGTAGAATGTGATCCCATCAGCACCTACAAATCTGGGGTCCTGACACACTGCTCCAGGCCTATTGCAATCTGTTGATCATAATAGCAAAAGTGTTACAATTTTGAGATTCCAAATCTTCGAGGAAAAAATAAAAAATCTTATCAAGAATGAGAAACTTACCACATACTGGGCTGCAAGTGACACAATCAACTGCACACTGATCAGGGCAAGCAGCTGGACAGCGATGCTCCCGGTAGTAGCAGCTGGGGTAAGACTTGTTTTTGCAACGGACTCTCTTCCCTCCAGCAGCTTCGGAACTATCCGGAGGAGGGCTATTAGGAGTAGACGGTGGGGTGGAGTTTGCCGGTGGAGATGGGCTAGGAGTAACCACCGGAGGAGGGCTATAAGTTGGCTGTTCACAAACGGCCTGGCATGTAGCACAATCAGCTATGCATGTCCTCGGGCAGGTGGCTGGGCAATAGAGGTCCTTATTACAAGTCTTTTTGTAGTTTTTATCTTTACACTTCACTTTACGTGGTTTAGGACGTGGTTTAGGAGGAACACAAACCGGCTGGCAAGAAGAGCAGTCGACTTCACAGTCACGTGGACAGGCGTCGGGGCAGTGAAGATCCTTCTGGTAACAGGCTGGGAACTTCTTGTCCTTACATTTGGCCTTCTTGGGCTTCTCAGGTGCCCCCTCAGCAAAAGCCACCAAAAGAAGGACAAGGGCTGATAAAAACAGGCGAGCCATTTAAGATTTCAACGTGATCTTGATGTTATATATGATTTGAATTGGTGTTTCTGGATTGTCTTGTGGAAGTGCATCTATGGTGATCTCTTTATATAGAGCTTGAAAACTGTCGTTTTGCGAAAGAATTTGTGTTGTTTTTGAGTTTTTGAATTTGCGTTTGGTTTCAGAAATCTCAAAGTCAGCAGCCCTTCATGAAGTTTGATGTATATATACGTAAAAGTAGCAATATAACTTCCTCGACATAATATTTGTGATGAAGAAAACAAACAAAAGTAAAAAATGGATGAACTTTTAGTGCTTTGCAATCAAAAAACGAAGTACAGATGGAATAGAGATGTTTACAGATGGATTACCTTTTATTAATCCAAAGAAAGGGTGGGCTAATATTTAAAAATGTGTTAAATCTTACTGTTTATGTATACTAATTAATATCAAACGAGCCAAATTAATACTCAGGAAATATTTGGTTATGTTTTCCTAAAACAACGTTGTTTTGATAAAACATAATCAAGCATATCTTTATTTTCCCTCCAAAACTGTTATTTTCCAATATATACATACATATATTATATATATACATCATATATATTTTATTATTATTCGAACAATAAAAAAACCACTCAATTTTATTTTCATCCCAAAAATTCAACAAAAAATATTAATTTGATTGCTACAGTAAAGAATGTCTATTTTAAAACATAAACAAACATACCAAAACACAACTCTCACATTTTTCAATGATTCATTCTTCCATAATAAACATATAATAAAATCACACAAAAAATATAACCAGACATTCCCTCAGCTTTTTAGAAGGTTAAATAAAGGGAATATCACTATAAAAATTAGGATCAACTATGGCTAATCTGTAATTGATGTTAAATATTCATAACTTTAGCTACGAAATTATCCTAAACAACTTTGAAATTGATGTTCTTATAGTTAATCCTCGTAACAACCGATTCGCAACTGATGCTCATTTTTTTATACGTATAGATTATTTTTTCTATGCATAATGCATAACTAATTTTTTAAACTTCAAAATATAACGCTAGGATTGATAATAAATAATTTTTGTTGATTATAATTAAAAAGAATTACATTTGCTACGAAAATTTGTAGCTATAACTACAAAATTAATTAATTTCGGTGCGATTTTTCTATAGCAGATACTTAGTTGTGTGACAGTGTATTACTACATAAACTAAATATTTTTTTTTATTAATGAAAATTGGAAGATGTATGTTGCTGTCTTTAATTTCTCATTACCGACTGCTTTCGGCAGAAGACTTTTTGTAATGCCCCAAAATTTTGTTTCGTATTCAATCGATTATTATACCTTCTTTTGTTTTATTTATTATTTCAATTAAAATTGTAGTAAGGCATGTACTATGTTTTTAGAATAATATATTTAGATATATAATATATAATATATAGATAATATTAACTTATCTTGTGATCAAATAATGATAATTAATATTGTAGATATTCTATATTTTGGGGAGTATAAGTTATAATTTTACTTGAATTAATGTTAAATTAATACAAGGAGTTGAATTATCGAATTCTAGGAATTAATGATAAAGACATTAGATTTATAGTAGGATAAATATCCTAGTCCTAGTAGGATTATTATTAGAGTCCTACTTGAACTAAACCACTTCTTTCATATAAGTATAGTCCCTAAAACCAAAACCCTAATTACATTTAATAGTAAATGAAAGAGGAAAAAGGGAAAGAAGGAAAAGGACAGCAGCTGTGGCAGAGGGGAAAGGAAAAGGAGACGGCATTTGTTGGAAGTGCATTAGAAATTACACGAGGTAATTCATGAGTTTGTAGACTTCATATTTGATAAATTCAAATTTCAATGATGCTGTTAGGTTTTTATTTTCTCGAAAACAGATATTGTGACAGTTTTAGTACTTCTCATCCGAATTAAGAAAAATCATCAACACAAAAATTTTAGATCTGTGTCTTAGGTTTCTAATGCCTCCTAAATTACCACAATCCGATTTAAATGAAGTAAGTTATGTGCAAAATACTAAGATGTGTCCAGTCAGAAGATATAGGACTTTGATTTTTTCGAAAAGGGATATTGGTGACGCTTTTAATACTTTTTCCCGATAGAATTAAGTAAAATAATCAACATAATATTTTTACATATGTTTCTTAGGTTTCTATTCCCGCATGAATCACTTCAATCCGATACTTAGTGAGTAAGTTATGAGTAAAACACAAAGGTGTGGCATGACAGAAAATACAGGGCTTCGATTTTCCTAGAACAGAGTATTGTGATGCCTTTTACAACATTATTTAGATTTAATTGGGAAATATATTCAACATATGAATTTTATATATTTATCTTAGGTTTCTAATTCTGAATAAATCACCTCAATCCAAGTTATATAGAGAAATTTACGATCAAAATACTAAGATGTGTCAAGTCTGGAAATACAGGACTTCGATTTTCTTAGAACAGAATATTGTGACACCTTTTACTACTTGATTTCAATAGAATATGGAATAATGTTCAACATAAGAACTGAATATTTATATCTTAGGTTTTTACAGACATTTAAATCACTTTAATCCGATGCATAGGGAGAAATTTACGGCTAAAACACTATGGTGTGGCAATATAGAAAATACAGGACCTTGATTTTCCTAGAACAGAATATTGTGACAACTTTTACTACTCGATTCGGTTTAATGGGGTAATAAGGTCAACATATGAATCGTAGATCTATATTCTAGGTTTTTACTGGATATTGAATCACCTTCATCCGAGGCCTGTAGTAAAAGTTATATCTTAGATACAATCAAGTGTCACATCAAAAAATTTCCTAAACATTAGAAATCTTCTTTCGCACCACTGCTGCCTCTTGAACTCGATTTTCCTCTCTCATATTAGCCAATTTAGACTGTATCATCAACATAATAGTTTTAACACTCGTTCTTAGCTTTGTAATTCCATAAGAATCGAGTCAAACGGATATCTAGAAAGAGTGTTATGAGTGAATCAACAAAGTACATACGAAAGGATAAATTCTTAATAAGTTTTGTGAGCATGTATGTACTAGACTAGTTCCCTTGTTAGTCAGTTAAATTGGTGATTGATTTGTTTATTAAATGAATCAGGTGACTCAACAATTGAGTTAATTGACACTGAGATAGGATTGACTTCTATGATCAATCTTGAAGGTGAGTGCCTAAATCTATAACTACTATATAATATTACTTTTCAAAACCCAGAAGGATATATGTATAGTAATGCATGATATGAAATATTTTTTCAATATACACTGCACCATATATGTACTCCACTGCGCACAAAAAGAACTCTTTTTCTTGTTTTCATTCTGCACAAAAGAAATATTTTTCTTGTTTTATTTCCGCACAAAAAGAAATATTTTTTCTTGTTTTAATTATAGAAAAAGAAATCTATGCTTTATGATTTTAATGCTTCTAGACGACCAATTAAATTCGATGATCAACTGATTACTGTTACTGCTACTGTTATTGTTACTGTTAGTTGGATCCAACTTGGTCTGGGTGTGCGAGGGACTTCACTGGGCAGCAGCGGGCTAGCCGGTTGAACCCCAAGCCCCCATGGCCTAATCCCCCCAGCGCACAACAGAAGCCGTTTGTGGCTGAGGTGGGTCGTAGGAATTCCCGGGGACGCTCGGGCACTGTTTGGTAAGGTCGCACCTTGCCTGGAGCGATAAGGGACTGTTACGGTGGGAGTCATAAGGTTGACTGGCTACAGCAAAACTGACTGATCATCGTATTTAAGTTGATAGTCTAGGAAATCGTTTAATAAAATTCTGATTGGTTACTGCTTGATCGCTTATAGTTTTCTCAACTGTTACTGCTAAACTGCTTTATGAGTTCCTTTTTATAATACTTAAAATTTCTACTGTACAAAAAAATAATTTTAATTTAATAACTCACTCTACACACACTTAGCACTCACTGAGTCTTTACTCACACTCTTCTCTTTTCTCTAACTTCCTTCTGGCAGACATAGATCCTAGTCCTAGTGAGGAGGTGGATCCTGCATGATGAGAATCAAGAGTGAAGACGTAATTCTGGATTTCAATAGACTAGTATAATTTCCATTAAGTTCATTAGTTTTATTTTATTTGCCATGGATTTTATTGTGTTTAGTTCTTGAAGAATTTTGATACCTTGAGTTTTGAGTTGTGAGATGCAAGGAATTGGATGAGTTCCTATTTAACCTTATATTTTGGATTGTTAATTTCAATTGTATTTGGAATTAAATTTCACGCTCAATTTTGGTATAAATGTGGTTTGATTTTGGGGCGTGACACTTTTAATTGTCAACGGCTTAGACTCAAGGAGGTGTCTTAGACTGCAAATGTAAAGGCGTCATTTGAAGCAAAGTCGTGAAATGGCAATGCACTTAAGTAACAATAATTAATGTCTTGGTTTGCTCAAAAGTTGCAACTTAAGCAAGCGCGGCATACATGGAAGTTTCATCTGTCAAAATGCATGCAGTGTGTGAAACTGCCACATGAATTGCAGAAACAAATCTTTAGAAGTTGTTTTAGTCTTGCTTGCAACATTCCTAGGTTACACAAAAACTTTATGTTGGCAACAATGTGTAATGGTCTCTTTTTCGTGCCAATTATGTTTTAAATCTGTGCTGAGATTATAAGCTTTTCAAAATATTTTATAAGATATTTGAGAGCTTATAAAATATTAAAAAGGGTTTGGTAAATTTTTTGGAAAGGAACTTATAAGATCTTAAAATAAAATGTTAGAATTTTATAAATTCTTTTAAAAAAAGTAAGGTGATCATAACTTATTTTTAAAATCTTAACAAGTTTCTTTAGAGAGTGTTTGACTAGGCTTATTTAAAAGATTTTATAAGCTCCTACATCTTTGAAATTTATTTAAAGAATTTATAAGATACTAGATCTTTTTTCAAAAATAAGTTCTTAAAGTGTTGGAATAAAATAAAATTTTGGAGTTTAGAAGATATTAAAAATGACAATTTTATAATTAATATGATTAAAATCAAGGAAGCTTGTTAAAATCTTAAAAATAAGTTAGGAACTCCTTATTTTTAAAAAAAAAGAGTTTATAAGTTCGTAACATCTTATTTTAAAAGTTTATAAACTCTTTTTGACATTTTATAAGTTATCAAATATTTTATAAGATGTTTTGAGGAGTTTATAAGATCAGCCAAACACCCTTTTAATTTTGACAATTTTAATTATAAATTTGTCGTTACTAACATCTTAAATTTAACCGAATTTAAAGGATGTCGGGACGGCGGCTACCTATGGAGTGTACATATTTTGACAATTAAGATTGTGTATTCTTTAGGTGATGATGGATAAGCTACAATAACTCTATTCTTTTATCTATCCAACACACACAACAAAAGGAAGAAAAAAAGAAAAATACAGGGCCAGTTCACTAGCATTTTGGCCATTTTCTAGAAAAAAATTTGGGAGAATGAATTTTTGGAAAAAAAAAACTTGAAAAAAGTGTTGATTGTCTGTTTATGTTTTGGGAAAATAGAAAAAATGGATTGAGAATGAGTTGTTTGTTTGTTAATGTTTTGGTGGGGAACAAATTTTACTGTAAATATCAAATCAGTTACTTTTTTGTTGGGTTTGTAGGAAGAAATAGTTTTTTTTTATGTAATGTGTATATATATATATATATATATACTATATGTAGGGCTAGAGTAGTGTGTAGGGTCTTTTTGAGATTGAATTCTGAGAGTTTTTGGTATTCTTTAGGTGATGATTGATCAGCTACAATAACTCTATTCTTTTATCTATCCAACACACACACACAAAAGGAAGAAAAAAAGAAAAATACAGGGCCAGTTCACTAGTATTTTGGCCCTTTTCTAGAAATTTTTTTGGGAGAATGAGTTTTTGGGAAAAACTTTAAAAAAATGTTGATTGTTTGTTTATGTTTTGGGAAAATAGGAAAAATGGATTGAGAATGAGTTGTTTATTTGTTAATGTTTTGGTGGGGAGACAAATTTTACTGTAGATGTCAAATCAGTTACTTTTTTGTTGGGTTTATAGGAAGAAATTATTTTTTTATATAATGTGTGTATATATATATACTATATGTAGGGCTATGGTAGTGTGTAAGGTCTTTTTGAGATTGAATTTTGAGGGTTTTTTGCGTATAAATTTTTTATATTTTGAAAAAATGATTGGAGAATGTTTATGTTTTTTGGGATTGTTTTGGGAGTTGGGAAATTTTTTCTCAAAATGCTATTGAACAGAGCACAGTATCTGTATCCTTTGTTACTACAGTCTCTTTCGGAAGTTCGGGAAAATGGAGGAGGTGAAGCTTATTGGTATTTATACAAATATACCATATTATCTGTAGGGCTTGCGTTGTGGGGATCTCTGGTGTAAGAATTCTTTGGTTTTTCGTATGATATCTTCTTGATGCTGTACTTTAGTTTACAAGCATAACTGGTCATCTTTGGACATGGGATGTGATTTTTAGGATAATCCTTAGATATGGTTCCATATTTGATAATTTTGTGCTTTTAGTGCTCTATATTGGGTTAAAATTGCCTTGTCCATCCTGTGTTGATCAACTTTGCATGCTTTGGTGATGTCTTAGAATTCAAATGACAAGAAGGCGAAATTTTACCACATCAAATTCATATGACATATATATAAACAGGAGAGAAAGAGTAAGTTGATTGGTAGATCCACTAGACCTTATTCTATTGTTATAGATCAAGATTTACCTCTCATGATAAATCCTGTCTTATTCTATTGTTTTAACCAAGAACACAGAATGTCCTAAATGCAATTCTTGAGAGAGAGAGGGGGATTTTATCTCCTGCACACCACTCCACGGCCATCAATGCCGCTGGCACAGTTCAAGTTGGCAAACTCAAACTTGTCTGAAGAACTCAGCTGTGTTCCCTTGAATCTTGCAACAGCACAGTCTGTTGAGAAGAGGTCGGAAGAGGCGAATTCTTTGCGTCCGCCTAAAACAGGCATGTCCACTCCCATCTTAACTCTGCTGACATAGTTTCTTGCATATGTTTGGCCCAAAACTCCATTCACTTCACCACTTAAAGAGTAAAACTTGAACCCCAGATCAAGATGAGCAAAGCAATCCTCATCTGTGATGCCATACTTGTGAATTCTTGAGTCTGTTTCTGTGATAGGCACAATTGTTGCTTTGATCTGGAAGTTTCCTTCCACTTCAATCACCACAGAGTTAGTATTGCGGGACCGTGTGATTCTTACGCCTGGTGCTGAATCAGGTTGCCACTTGGTGCCTTCTCCTTTGGCAAGATCAACAGGCTGTGCATTGTACGATAGCTCCAGACGATCAACAGCATCATCCCAAGTGGCTGTCTTTTTGGCACCAACAAAGATTTGATGGTTGTCAAAGAGAATTCCAAGGGACTGGACCCAAGTAAAGTCCCTTCCCATGTTCTTATTTCTCCTCCCAATGAAATGAGCATTGATATGCAGATTAGTATCTGACACGATGCAGAAGTCTCTATCCTTTTTGCCATGGAAGTAGAAAGTGATTCCATCAGCACCAATGAATCTTGGGTCTTGACAGACTGCTCCTGGCCTATTGCATTCTGCTCAAAGTAGTAAAGAAAATGTTGTTATATATGATTCAAAGAACATAAAAAGAATCCACTAAAAGTTTGAATGGCATTTGCTATATATGAGAAGTTTACCACAAACAGGGCTGCAAGTTACACAATCAACCTCACAGTGATTAGGGCAAGCATCCGGGCAGCGATGCTCCCGGTAGTAGCAGCTGGGGTACAAGCTGTTCTTGCAACGGACTCTCCTCCCACCGGCAGCCTCAGAACTACCTGGAGTTGGAGTTGGTGGTATCGGAGGCTGGGGTGGTGGGACGCAGACTGCCCGGCAAGTAGCACAATCAACTTGACAGCTCTTGGGGCAAGAATCAGGGCAGTAACGATCCTTACCAAAACAGGCAGGGAAATAGTTATCGTGACACTTAACCTTGTGAGGCTTGTTTGGTTGTGCCTCAGCTATGGTCAAGAAAAGAAGAAAAATGGCAGATAAAAACAGGCGAAACATGGCTTAGGCTATATGATCTTACTTGACACAAATTGATGTGGAGAAATTTGTTTGCTGGATCAAAGTATTTGGTCTATTTATAGTTGAAGGGAAGGTTGTGTGAGCTTGAATCTAGCATTATAGCTGGTTGAAATTAACCTGCTTTTCCTAAGTTTGTGATAGAAGTGTTGATAGATTAGGTTTGAGGTTTTGCTCACATGGCGTTTCTTCAATAGGATAAAGTCAGCTCTATTTTAACTTCATTCTTTTTCCTGGTACTTTTAGTGCATTGTAACCAAACAAATAGAAGCCTGGAATCAAACTCAAAGGTTTCGAGTGAAAATTAACGTTCCTTATATTTTTAAATTTGGCCTTCGTATTTTCATATTGGTTACTGATGATGACGGGATCTGTCGCCACATGGCGGCCTTCCTGTGAGGTATTGTCCCACCTACGCCTTGTAAAGGCGGGGGGTTTTGTCCTTTAAAACGGCCCTCGCAGGGTAGGGGAGGACTCGCCGCTTAAATGCTGGTCAAAACCCTCTTCTCCATCCGATGTGGGATAGATGCCAGCCCCATCATTAGCCCCCCCAGTAGAGGGGCTTACTGGCCGTTCGCTTTAGGGCGTCGGACCTGCATGGGCCACCAAATGATGATGACGGGATCTGTCGCCACATGGCGGCCTCCCTGCGAGGTATTTTCCCACCTACGCCTTGTAAAGGCGGGGGGTTTTGTCCTTTAAAAGGGCCCTCGCAGGGTAGGGGAGGACTCGTCGCTTAAATGCTGGTCAAGACCCTCTACTCCATCCGATGTGGGATAGATGCCAGCCCCATCAGTTACCATGATAATTACGTATGTTATTTATAAATGTAGTTCACAAGAGACTCAACTTCAAGATGGGAGAATTGAGATGGGTTTGGATTATATCTATTCAGCTGTGGAATAAAAGAGCCAAATGAAAAATGGTGAAGGAAGCTGGAAAACAACATTGATAGATAGATCAGAAGAAAAAGAAAGCAAGAAAAAATGTCTGACCACATTATGGTGTTGACAATCTCTTAGGAGCCAATCCGTGTTACATGATATATGATTTCACCTAAGATTATATAGACAAGTTAAAGCCATTTTTCATAGTTTTTAATTTATTTTTATTTATACATAAATACTGAAAGTTCATTAGATTCACACTCCTAACTTGACATTTTATGTGTGAGATTTATGCTGTTGAACCAAAAACCCAATGATGCAAAAGGCCACTCAATTTTTTTTTTATAGTTTTTAGCTCATTTTAATTGAGGTATAGGGCTTAAGCATAGATTCACATCAATTCATTGCTCCAAATAAAAAGGGGGAAAATAAAATTTACGTAAGGATTCTTCTGCCAAAACTTCAAAGTGCTATTTTCTTTCCTAACTCGGTGATATTTGAGGAAAAAATGAAAATCCAGTCCTGTTCAAATGGCAACCTAATGAACTACGCTTTTTCCTGGAGTTCTCTTTCCATTCAAGAAGAAATTATATAAAATCGCACCTGTTTTTAACAGGGTCTTTAAATATGATTGGAGCTTGGTATTTAAATTTATGCAGGCATCTGAAATTCAAGAATGACTTCCAAATTTAAGGTCTTTTTGAACAAAATACCCACAAGAAAGCAATAGTTGGTAATTATAGTGATTCTTGGATTGTGCTTTCTTCAATTTCACCTTCACTGATTCAAAGCTATTACAAGATTGCATACTTGGAGTCGTAATGTGGCAGCAAAGTAGCCAAAGGAGATCAGATGTAATGAAGTGCAATGTATGGAATGCAAAATAGCCACATGGAGGACAAGATAGGCAAAAATCACCAATAAGAAAACAAATTCACAGAATATAAACCATAAAAAGAGCACTATTAGTGGGAATGCAGATAAAGGAATTTCATCAACATTTATCTCCACTCAGCATTCTAGCAGATTGTATTATAGTTCAGACTCATTAGAAAAGACTTTCTGCAGCATATTTTTTCATATTCATACTGTGCCAGGTCAACATCCCAAAGGAATCCTAATTACCAAGACCAAGAAAGCCAAATTACCAATGGAACACCTCATAGTTACAAATCATAACAGGTCCAAATCCACCCAGAGCAATTCTTCAGTAATCTTCACAATCACAGCAGTCAATACACTGAAACGGGAGAAATCCCTGCCACAACATGAGATTACATCTTTCAGATTTTCATTAACTAGAAATACCAGTACAACCTAATCATCCAGTTAAAAAATTGCAGCAAAACAGAAAGTAGCCAAATACAATCGAAGCAATGGAACAAGAGTAAGCCCAACAAAATCAATAGGTTACCTAAGAATAGTAGCTTAGTAGCTACAATCTCAGCAGCACACTTAGTTTAGAGTTAATGGCATGGTAAGGTGAAATATGCAAGGATAAATGCCAACTAAAGGTTGTCAGTCCCAAACAAAAGAGTGAACAATTTTCTGGTTTAAGGTAAAACATATAGCATTTATTTATCTATATAATTCCTCTTCTGTATTATTCCTTTTCTTGGGATGCCTCTCTGAGGGTGGGCCAGCAGGCAGAGTATGGTGAAGAGGGTCATAATAAGTACATGATATATCACAGATGGCAACAGGTAGGGAACACACAGCTCGAAACATAGGAGACATTTTGGCCTGGTTGCTCATGACACAATATGAGCTAAATTTCTTCACAAATTACCAAGCCCTAAATCAGGCACCAGATGTATTAACTTTTAGGTTTGAACTAAAGAATTTAAGATCAAGATGGCAAGAAATTCTGGAAACCATTGTGAGTAGAAATCGTGGACTTTTACAAAAGAATGCAATGAACTTTAGAATTTATGTGAACAAAATTCTAAAAGCTAGAAGGATGCAGGGTAACTGTTAAACTAGTTATCCAGAATCAATCAAGATATTTTTCCTAATGCAATAAGCATAAGGCACAAGACTTTTTTTGCAAGAAGATCAACTTAGACGATTCAAGTGCATAACAAGAGACAGGACTTTTAGTCAATGACCTCAAGGTGTTTGTGCAAATCAAATCTTTCTAATTTTTATATATGCTCATGAATGCAAGTCCTAGCAGCTTGCCAGAACACCACTTGGATGCATCAAAATTCAGAGCAGACAGCAGAAGAAAATTATTTACCATGGCACTGTTTGCTTGACGATGATAAATTATTATTTTTTTTTCCATATACTCTTGATGCATTTCACATGTTCCTTCAAGTCTTTTAGGACCAGAGGAATAAATTCATCCTGTTTGTTATGTACTTTATATCACTTATATTACGGGGATAAGCTTGTCTAGGCCAAAAGAGAAAAGGAAAAACAAAAAATTGAACGAACATAAAATAACCCTGCCAAATTAATCTTTTACGCAAAATACTTCCCAAGAAAATACCAACAGGACAGATATACACAAACTTCAACCAAAATAAGCAAACTAGAATGCTAAACAAATTTCCGTATATCCCAAGCATTCTCATAACATTCATTACTAAAAACAACTCACCCATATGAAACCACTACTACTACTGTTGTTGATTCTGTGGTGGGGCGTTAGGAGGGGGCGGCATTCCAGGTCTTGGTGGACCAAATACCTGACCCTGACCACCCGGCGGAGGTGGAGGCATACCAGGTCTCGGCGGCTGCTGACCAGGAGGTGGAGCACCCGGCATGCCTGGCCTAGGCGGCGCAGCATGTGGTGGCGGACCCCTCATCATCTGAGGCGGAGGCATCATTTGCGGCCTCTGTCCAAACTGAGGCGGAGGAGCGAACCCCGCAGGTGGCGGCATACCGGGCCTGAATTGTGGCGGCGGGGGCATCGGCATTCCAGGCCTGGGCGGAAACCCTGCCGGCGGCGGAGCCACAGCAGGCGGCCGCACCACCGGCGGCTGCGGAGGGTAAGAAATAGGAGGACCTGAGATCTGAGGAGGCCGGGAAATCTGAGGCTGCATCATACCCGGCGCCGGCCCACCGACTCCCCTAACAGGCCCGGCAAGGCCAGGCTGAGCCTGCGTAATTGGGCCAGTAACGACACCTCGGCCAGCTGCGCGACCGATTCCGGGCCCGGGGATAGCGTTAGCGGAAGTGGGTTTGAGGCGTGAGTCGTCTGGAGGAGGTGGGCCCTCGACAGTGAGTGAAATGACTTCTTCGCCTCTGATGAGGACGAGGCCCAGCGTGCGGCGGTCTTCGCGTTCTTCCTTGGAACCTTTAGTCGGAGGTAGTTTGCGAAACTCTTCGCAGTCGCCGAGGACGAGATTCATGTGCCGGTCGAAGGCCATGAATTTGCCGATGAGCTGGCGGTCATCTTGGATAGTCACCCGCATTCTGTAATTGATGTATTGAAGCATCTTCGAACTCTTCGACATCGACATTTTCGCAAGAACAAAAATTGCAGCCCCTCTTTCTCTCTGGGATTTTGAGATTCGAGAGGAGCGGGGAGTCAAAGGAGGAGTAGGGTTTTATGGAATTTTATAATTTATCATAAAAAAATACCAAATGAAATGCGACTTTGGAAATCGCAATTGTCATGGCTCATCAAATAAACGCGTCGGACTATCTCGGATAATTTTAAACATTATTCCTCAAACACTTTAATACTTGCAATGCCGAGAAAATAGTTGGCTGAATAACATCAGTTGAAATTAGGGGTGCAAAATGCATTAAGTCGGCTCACAATTGTAACTTGATTTGAGTTCAAACTTTATAATAAATGGAGTTCGAGTCTTGATTTATTTGTTCAAAAATTTATAAATCAACTCTTGAATTTTTATCTATCTTTAAATATTTTTATATATTAATTAAATAATTATTATATATATTAATAATTTGCCTTTTATATTTTTAAATATTTTATATATAATATTAAATAATTATTATATATTAATAATTAAATTTTATTCTTATTGGGCTTGATCTCAAACTCGAGTTCAATTAATAATAAGCTCGCGAGTTCGAGTTCAAAATACTGAACTTTAGTTCGAGCTCGAGCCTTTAACAGAAGGTATAAAAATCGAACTTAAATTTTTTTTCAAGTTTGACTCAAACTCAACTCATTTACACCCTAGTTGAAATTTAAAATTCAAATTTTAACGAACTCTTAATATATACATATATACATGAATATATATATATATATATGATAATTGCAATAACAATTTTTGTATCTGACGGAGTTTAGACATGATAGATGAATTCCTCTACATCAAACAACAAACCCAAACGCATGTAAAGAGTGCAGAAAAGCAATACAAAAGAACAAATGAATACAGGTCGGGTCTTCTATTAATCAATATTGCAATCCATCTAACAAAACTAAGACTAAATATAATCAATCAACATATAGAACAATATAACAAATAATATAGCAATTGCCCTCTCATGCCTTCTTTAAGCCTTCAATTAACTGGAGAAGCAGCACACCATGTTCAAGAAGAAAAACTGTACAACAAAATGCTGCAACCTAGGTCTCCCCAAGTGGCAGCCACCTTGGGCGAAGGTTGCATTAAGAAGCCAATACAATATAATCGAGCCAGGCTACGGCAAACATTCTGTTCATCCCCTCCTCTAACGGCAGAATCCTTCATAATCCAGCAACAAACTTGATGATGTCTGTTACAGTTTCTTAGGCAAGTTATAGGTCTTCTTGAGAAACTTTGAAGCAGCTTCGTCATTCCTGTAGCACAGAACTCGCAGCAACGTGTTAGGTTCAGTAGGATTCCACTGTCCAGATGTTGCAGGTAAGGGAAGTCGAGATTTAGCAGATGAGCCATATGCTTCCAAAGTCAAGCGTCTAAACCGCCCAATGAGGCTCTCTGTATCTGTTCGGAAAAGTGGAAGAACATCTCTTGCTGTGGTTGAGAATTTATCTATTATATCATCAGGCAGTCCGTCCCCGTTGGCCCAGAAAAGATCCTTCAGGGACTTGAAATCATCCTCTATTATCTGTGAGTCCTGTAGAGAAAAGGCACGCGTTGGCCCTCCAGCAAGCAAAACCAACAAAAAGCCATCAAATGAAGCTCTCATTATGTCAGCAACAATTCGTGTACGGACTCTTTCATGAACTGTGTCTGCAACAATGGTCAGGTAACGCTCAAGCTCCTGGAGAAATGGCTCAATTCTAGAAGATGAAGGATCGCCAACATACAGTGAATCCCATAAAACATGGCTTAGGTCATGGAAGACAATTTTATAAGCGACTCCCTCAGACAATTGTTGGACTGCTTCAACACAAGTAGCTGGTGTGAGTTCGAACTTTTTACCCAACCCATTTGAAAAGTCTTCTACATGGGCAGATTCCGAGTTCCTCAGCAAGGTAACTATTCGTTTCTCAAGAACTTCTAACTCCAGCCGTATTTTATGCAACGAATTTATACGTACACATAGCTGTGGTACTCCAAAAGAGCTATCTCCATTAACAGTAGCAACCTGAGGATTCCTCCGCTGAGAGGTCGCCGACTTCTCTTTCTTCTTCCATTGGAATTTTGTCTCCATGGTACATCTGGTTAATGCTGGCATCGTGGGAATATACATGTTTCTTGATCCTGCATATGAAAGATTCATTTATTAATTGCTAGGATCGCTGGAATTTAGGTACGAATTTTCTCTTGAGCTAAGCAATATTACCACAGCCAGATTTTGCTTTAGTTGCATAATATTGAAGACATTTATCAAGGCCATTCACTAAATCAGGAAGCAGTGCAGGATGCATTGGTATTGGCAGCTGAAAGAATGCCTCCAAAGTCTCATCAATTATTCGCAAAACCTCCACAGCTGAAGGAGCACATCCCTCCTGATTAGCTCGTGGATTCCAAACCTATCAATTGTTGAAAAAGATGAAAATGTGAAACCTAGAAAATGAATCCAAATACAGAAATCTTGTGGCATAAAAGATACTCCACGGATATCAAGACCAAAATTTGATGCAATACCATTAAGGTGGAAAATCACCTTTGACAATAATCAGTCTTATATAACACTTGAGAGAAGTAATTCTTATTTAAAATAGATACAAATTGGTCTTTAGCAGAATATATACTACTTCTGATTCAAAATATATAACACTTATCTGCTATTCACAATGCATAGGCTCAGAATGGCAACCCCAAAAATATACTGCATAAAGTTTCTTCTTAGAAGAGTATAAACGCTGAATTGCTAAAATATCAATACATGATATATATATATATATATATCCATTCAAGCACACAGCGTGTTTGTATATGCATGTGAGTAGCTGCTTATGTATTTGTGTGCTTGTTGCACTACTACATATCATATCCGAGTTACACAGCTATATAGTAGCGGCGATAAAGAATTGTAAAAAGTACCTCTTGTTGGATATTTCTGTCAACCCATTCTTTTAATCTGTCTATTCTTGTCTTTATCCATACTTTTACCATGTTGGCTATTGCACCTTCAGCTTCATAAGGAGGCATCTCACGAATAATAGCCTTTCCACCATCATCGCTATCCACTGAATCTTCAACAGCAATTTGGACAAGATCTTTTTCTAACTTATCTGCAGCTCTTAATATTTGTACAGCATCTGGTGTCAGCTCTGTAATACCTGAAATAAATTGCTTCAGCTCATTCCCATAGCAAGAATGTAGAGTGGCAACAGCAACACCCGCAGCAAAGGGGTGCCATCCCTTCAAGATAGGACTAAATATGTCCTTTTCTTTGATTGCAAGATCGCCAACATCCTTGGCCAGGATGGCAAGGACAGGAAGGGGGTTAGGCTGATTTCTTGATGCTCTTCTGCTTGAATCAGCCTTTTCCATTCTCTGCAAGCCAAAGGTTTCTAAAAGTATATTACTAATCTGAATCTTGAAAGTGTTTCAAAAAAATTTGAGCCCCCTTCTACATAATACATGGTTAGATAGAGCACAAGAAAGAAAGAAAGAAAAGAAACACACACACACACACACATGCAAAAAAGAAAGAAAGGAAAACAAACAAAAACACCAGAGAGAATTCCCCTCGTGTAACAAATAACGTTTCACATTTTAGGTAAGGTCTAGTAAAGAGATATCAATAAGGTAACAATATTAGCTCAAATTACTAATCACATCTTCAACTTGCCTGAGCAAATGCAGTGCGAAGTGAGGATCTAATGTAAGTGTCGATCCTGCTAAGAGCCACATCAACTTCATTTTTTCTTCTTCGACGATACTCATTTGATATATCCTCAACTAAGATCTTAGCAGCTGATACCCCGATAGACACAATGGTTTGCATGGAATCAATATTTCCACTGTCAAATGTTTCATGATAAGCCAGGAGTCTTTTCTCAGCCCAACCCAGCATGGCTGTCAAGGTAGAACTCAAAATCTTAGAGTAAACTGGATCTTTGGTCATTTTTGCATCTTTTGCAACTTCAGCAAGTTGACTATCAGCAGCACATAATAGATCATTTTCAACTTGCCCAGTAGCAACATATCGGTTGAACAGAACCCATGCAAAGCATAGATTGTGTAGCATTTGATTCAGTCCAAGGATTCCCCATGTCTTCTTTATGAGTTCCATGAGCTCGTCAACTTCCTCTACAATGGATGTTTCATCATTAATATCAAAACACGCTTCTAGAAGCATCTCATAGAAACGGAGATTCAATGGAACGCCATCTGCCCAGTGGCAGGATTCAAGTAGAGCTCCATCAGATGTCCTGCTCGCAAGTGCCATTACTGTAGTACGGAGGACTTGCATTGACTCATTGTTTCTCCCAGTTTCTATTGGACGATCCAACGCTGCATGAATAATTTGGCGCAATCTCTGAGCAGCAGTATTCGCCTTTTCCAGAGGCATGTGAGGGTGCAAAAGGAGTCCAGCCTCAAGCATTCTAAGGTTTCTCTTCTGCCATGCTTCATATTCTTCTTGATCAGTAAAATCTGAAGCTTTGAATTGTTGTAATAGCTCTAGTGGAAGAACCATTGATTCTGTTCTTCTCCCAACCTGCACCAAGCAAATAAGGGGAAGTCTTTATTTCAACACCTATCTCTAGGCAACTGATTAAAGTGTCGAAATTTCACTAGATTATATTTAGAATAAATTTATAAAAAAAAAAAAAAAGAAAAAGAAAAAGATCAAGTTAAGAATATTAGATCAACCCAAAAATACAATATATCAATAGTTCAAGTAGTACTAAATGTGAAATTTTGTAAAACTTTGGCAGGTACTTGACATCGTCAAAGATGAATATACCACTTAATCAACAATAAGCCAACAAGAAAAGCCCAGATCTGAAAAGTCAGCACTCTAGAGGAATGAAAATTAACACATATGTCACTGTTAGAAAGCAATCAAAAGTTTTTAAATGTTGCCAAGTTGCAATAAATTTTTAATCTGCTGTTTAATGCTTCAACCAACTCATTTGAAAAACTCAATAACACATGGATAAACCAGCTGCAGCTACATAATCAAAAGCTGGGAAGGATAATAAACCATGTACTTCAAATTTGAGACAAATTGAGAAACACAATCTCAGAAGCTTGACGAAGTTTTGCCTTTTCTATTATCTACTTAAACTCGTTCTAAATTCAGCAAAATTTAGTCTCATTTTCTACTAAAATTCACTCACCCTCCAAATCCAATTTGGCATCACTTTCTATAGCGAGATTCAAAACAAATTTTAACACACAAACCCGGGAATTCTTGGGAGAAACAGGCAAAGTAGAACAAATATCGAACTAAAAATAAACAAAAGAGAAAAAAGACGGAAACAAAGATTTAGCAACACAAACTCAAATTCTCAAACATCACCAAAGTCTCATCTTAATACTAAACTAGCACCTTAAGCTTCACATCACACACAGATCAAATCCCCAATTTCACTGCGAAAAAACGAAATTCACAATTCGACACGTCTACTCAAACACATAGACCCCAGATCAAAACCCAAACGTTAGTTACAACAACAACAACATTTAGCAACTCAACACAATTAGTGCGCTATAAATAAATAATTAAGTTCAAACAAATGGATAACACATCGAGTCTTTTTTCTCCCCAAAAAAAATACAGCTTTATAACCTGGCCAGCAGAAATCCTCAACAAACCCCTGCGAATCCTCGAATCTGCAGCCTCCGAGACCCTCATCTGCACTCTCATGAGCTCCCCTATAGTCACTGGCCTCTTCATTTTCCCTCCGGCAACCGAATTGTTCGAGTCAGAGCTCCGTTTGGAACTGCTGGATCTCATCCCCAACGCCTTCTTCATCTTGGAAGCCGCTGCATAGGTCAACGACCTCTGCAGAGAAGCAGTCGAATTGCCATTAGTACTACTATGGCTGGGTGAATTACTCTGATTATTGTTGGAAATGTAGGTGAGGGGTTTAGAGGAGGAAGAACGGTTGACCGAGAGGAAGATCTCGTAGGCGGAGGAGCGAAGGTCGGAATCTGAGAGAGTGTGGGTGAGGTTCCCGAAGGGGGATGGGAGTGGGGACAAAGCAGTGCTGGCGGTGGTGGGGTTGAAGCGAGAACTTGCCGAGGAAGGAGAGGCAGTAGCGGCGGCCGCGTTGGAGACGGAAGATGAAGAAGAGAAGGAGTCTCTCTTGGAGTGGCCGAGGGCCCGGTCTCGAAAGAGAGACGCCA
Source organism: Jacaranda mimosifolia (assembly GCA_018894105.1). NCBI lineage: Eukaryota > Viridiplantae > Streptophyta > Magnoliopsida > Lamiales > Bignoniaceae > Jacaranda > Jacaranda mimosifolia. The sequence continues at coordinate 2,218,224 of CM032127.1, forward strand.
TTGTTACTCGGTGAGCGGAGAGAGAGTAGAGAGAAGATGAGTCAGAAAGAAGTAAAAGTAGAGAGAGAAATAGAGAGCTGTTCTAATATATATATATATATATATTTATTTATTTATTTCCCTTTTTTCAAGAAAATTAAGATAAAAAAAGAAAAAAAAAAAGAAAATTCCATAAAAATCTTTTTACAATAAGCACTGCGGTTGAAACATTCAATACACTGATGCGCAATTTAATCCGATTCAGCATCTAACACATAATTTGACTACAAAATGGAGAATTATTAAATATTGGTGAGCTATCATTTTCAATTTATATACATATTTATAATTCCTTGATATTGGACGAAATTAAATTCGAGATTTTTTTCGAGGATTATTGAATATCTACTCCAAAAATATGTCCATATAGAGACAGTATTTGAATTGATAAAATAAGTGCTTAGATATGTTTTTTTATAGCAGAAGTCGTTATTTATATTAGTTAACTTCTTGATTGGCTTGAACCCCTTAAAATTATAAGGTTGATCTTGAATGGGTTTAATTCAAGTGTGTAATCAAGTTGAGTCGAGCTGAAGTTAGACAAAATTTTTGAACTCGAATTCAATGAGCTTAAAATTTTAAGCTCGAACATGGCTTGATTCAATTCGATAAGACTCAAATTAACAAATAAATTGTAAATAACTGCAAGTTCGAGCTCTAACTCGAAATAAAAAACTAGTAATATAATATATATTTTATTATATATTAGCTCGCGAGCCTCGAGTCTATATACAGATGGCTTGAAATTGACTTTAATTGAGCTCAAATATGATTTAGCTCGATTCAAGCTCGAGCTCACCTCGTGAACTGGCTCAACTTCTCTTTCTCGTCGATTACATTAGCCTTTTATTGAGTTTCTACATGTAGGGGGGGGGGGGGCACTAAACATATCATATATTAAATTAACCACAAATTTTGATTTTTTAATATAAATCAAGTTCATAAATATATATTTTTTATCATGATGAGCAGTCAACCAATTAATCGGCATCGTCCCAACACTTTTATATGTGAATTTTAGAATTTAAATGATGATAAATTTTATGTATGTCTAGATATTTAAAAAAAAAAAAAACTTATAAATTTCATTAATTAGCCGAAAGACTACTTTTAAAAGCATAACAAAAATTAGTGCCATTTAGGCAATACCTAAAGTCATATGTGCCCATGTTCTCCAATTGTCCTAAATTAGGCCTTGTACATGTTAATGTTATAAATATATGTACATTTTTGCCTAGTGACTTGTAGTCCAAGAGACATTAGTTTTCCCTGTTATGTGGAATTCTCTCAATATGTACATTTTTAAGTCATGGTGCCAATTAAAATCCCATCAATCAAGGTCTTGTTTGGTTGCCAACTCCTAATTTGTTTTTCAACTCCCAAAATTTAAACAAACAAAATTACATATTCCTCAATCTCAATTCTAAAATATAAAATTTATTTTTCAAAATATCCTTACTATTCACACTCTCAAACAATTTCCCAAAGTTCCAACTATTGTCTCATCATTACAAATATATACATATACTACCACTCATTCAATCTATATATACACATATAAAAATAATTTTAAATACTCATTTCATCCCACCAACTCAATAAAAAAGTTATTAATGTGACATCTTGTCCCCTCTCAAAACACAAACAAACAAATAATTTTCTCTCAATTCATTATTTACCTACCACCCAAAACACAAACAAACAGCTATTACATTTCCCAACCCCACTTCTCAAAAATTATTTTGCCAAAAATTTTGACAGAATGCCCCAATTCACAATCAAACAAAGCTAAGAACCTGCAAAAAAAAATTTGTATTTGCCAAAAATTCAGGTAATTAGCAGAGTATAACAGGCTAGAAATTTCAACTTTTTGCAAATTGGGAGTGAAAGGTGGGATCAAAGCTGGAATACATAGGACGTGGGTTGGATTTTGGCTGGTCATATTTCAAATGTGGGGCATGGATTTATTTATTTTAGTGAGGGGGACATAAGCATTGTCTATTCTTCATTTCACACACACATACACATGTGTGTGTGTGTGTGTGTGAGTGAGTTTGATAAAGGGGGAGAAAATTAAAGAATGGAAGGAGAATAAACAAACAAAAGGTGATAGGGTCAGAAAATCTTGGCATGTTCTTATTGCATACGGGAAATAATAAATAATATTTTACTTGTTATTGTATTGGATAATAATAAAAAATTTAACTATGTAAGTACAATAAATAATACCTACTTTTTTTTATTTGTAAAATTGTGGGCCTCTTTTCCCACCTGAAGTAAGCTTTACTAGAATTTTGGTGTGTCTACATAAGGTCAAAAAAGTCATTTCCGTTTGATCGAGCCAATCAGCATACTGAATTTATAATGATAGGCTATTTCGAGGTATTATTCTGTTGATTCGTATTTGATGAAAAATTATTTTATTTTGAAAAAGCAACTCAAAGAGTGAAAGAGGAGGAATAACTTTTTCAATTTGGGACAACTAAATTTCATCAAAGAAATTTAGAAACAATGGTAATGTTTGGATATGAATTACATTATGTATTTTGGGAGAATGAGTTTTGAGAGTAGGGTTGAGGAATGTGAAATTTATGTTGGAAAATATGATATATATTTGTTTATATTTTGAGAATAGTAAGAAAATTATTTTGGACAAATTTAGTATGTTTTTTATGTTTTGGGAGGAAACAAAGTCTACTGTAACAGTCAAATCAATGCCTTTTATTGAATTTTTTGGGTAAAAATAAAATTTAGTGATTTTTTATTGTTAGAATAGTAATAAAATATATAAAATATATAATATATATACAATATGTATGTATATATTGAAAAATGGGAAAGTTTTGAGGATAATGAAAAATAAAATATGGTATTTTGAAAATTTTAATTTAGCATTTTGAAGGGAAATTTTTTGTATGTTTGGTTACATTTTGGGAAAACAATTTTGTTTTCCCAAAATGTAACCAAACATACCCAATATGTGTAAAGTAATTTTTAGTTTTTCTCTGATTTGGAAGCGAGCAAGTCATATATTTCGTATTGAAGGGGAATTCTCATCTTTATTCTTAATTAAGTCAACTACCTCAGCATGATCATTTGCTAATTAAAGAAAAATATTATTGTTGAAAAAAATATTTTTCACAAATTTTTATTCTTTTATTGTCTCCAATATATAAAATTCAACATTTAAAGAAAGCATGGAAGAAAGGAGACAAAAGTTAAAAGTAAAATTCGGGTGAAAGGGATTTATGCTCAACGGCTATGGTCATTTCCTTGTCTTGCAAGCTTTTTTGCTTTAGAATGTCGGCAAGGTTTATCGGCAATTACTTGAATTGTCTTGAAAGAGTACGTGTTGATATTGTCAAGTTCCTTGTGTCCTCCAAAATGTTAAATTAAGTTTATTTAAAATATTTTCTTTTATTTTTTATTATTTTCAAAATTTTCTCATTTTTTAATATACACACACATATATATCATAGACATATAATATATAATTTATTATTATTTTTACCCAAAAATCAAATAAAAAAGTATTGATTTGACTGTTATATAAAAATTATCTCATGCCCCATGTTTTGAAAATCGGACCGGACCAGTTGGTCCGACTAGTTGGACCGATGATCGATGGCCAGTCCGGTCTGATTGAGGCTTGGAAACTAATGCCGGTCAAAATCGGTGGAAACCGATCAAAAATCGGTTGAATCGATATGGGTTCAGTTAGTTTTTGACCAGTTCACTTCTTTTTTTCTTTTCTTTTTTTGAAAAATTTAAAAATTATTTTTTCAAAACAAAGAAAAGAGAAATTATGAATTGATGATGATAATTAAAGGTTTTGGACATGTAATTTTATGAAGCATGAATTTATTTTTTTTTAAATTTAATAAAATAGTAATTATATGTGAATGCTTATGTTTAATTTGTTATTTTATTTTGTTTAATCTTTCTTAAATTATATTGAATATTTAGCGTAAAAAAATTTATTTTTACTTAGAGTTGAATCATGAAGTGAATGATTACTTATATTAATGTGAAATATTATTTTTTATTTATTTATAGTTGACTAATTTTGAAATAGTATTATTTTCTAAAAAACATACTTAAAAATAAGGAAGTTAAAATTTTTTCAAATAATATTCTTTTTATATCAATTAAAAGTTTTATTTTTTGTTAACATTAAAATATTATATATATTTTTATAAAATTAAATATAATGATTATATCATTATGACGTTATACCGGTTGAATCGGTGGTCCAACTGGTTGAACCAGTAACTAGTAAGGTTACCGGTTCTTTGTCCGATTTGATTTTAAAAACATTGCTCATTCCAAAATATTAACAAACATATTAAAACCCCTCAAAATAATTTTCTGACTATTCCGCAATGAACAAATATTTATTGCGTTTTTCAATACAATTTCACATTCCCCAACCAACTCCCAAAACTCATTCTCCCAAAACACATAATGCAAAACGTACAATTTGTAACCAAATGTTACCTAAATTTTTTTTAACTAGTCATCCTATTGTTTATGATAATTTTGGGTATTAAGTTTTGAATTTTAATATTTATTGTATTATTTACTATTATTTATTAATTAATTAAAAATTATTTATAATTGCATAAAAGTATAGTCATTGATTATTAGGTAGTCAACCCTATTGTTCTCGTTCTTGCGAAATTGATAGTAAATTTCAATTTTATAAGGATAATTAAAGAATCAGTCATAACTCTCTTTTTGAGGAGGAAAAGAAAATGTATTCAACCCTATTAACAGAGAGAGATTTTCCTCAAAATGGAGGTATAATGAATAGTTGATACTAAATTTTAAAAAATTGAGAAAACTTGAAAGAAATAATTAGAAGTGCGCCACTAATAAAAAAATCACACAAGTAAAAATTGAATCAAGCACAATTTTTTCATAAATTAAAGTTTGAGCTTAAATTCTAAATATTAAAAAAAACTCGATTCGTGCTTGATTCTTTTGCACTTATTAATACAACTTTAATTCTTAAATTTTTACCATACAAATGGTAGTCTAATTGATTTAAATCATTATTTTTCATAAGAAGACTGCAGGTTCAATTTCACTTCCGACAATAGTCAGTAAACCAATTTATATGGTGGAGGGGTTTATTTGAAATTACTGTGATGACCTTACCTCTGGACAGTAATTATAATTTAAATAGCATTTAAGTGATAGAAAATTTTTACGATCACACTTAAGAAGATTATTATGTTGGTCGCCGCTCATCTGCTTTTTAATTATAAAAAATTTCCTTAAATATTCAAAAGCTTAAATTGGTCCATTGTTTAGAAGTTTTTGATATTGTCATATAATTAATTTATGTATTATTAAACCTTTTGGTTGTAATTCGATTATGACAGCCGTCCTGTACATGTGACATGGTACTTACTTTAATTAATAGTTGAGAAAACAAGTTCCAATAATGCAAAATTCCACATGTTCTAACTTCTATGTGAATGAATTAGTTACCAAGGGGTTGATTAGACTTTTAATATTCTCATTGATGCAGCTTAATGTCACGCCTCGGCTAGAGTGCAATGAAGCGAAACGCCAGGGGTTAAAGAATATCCTAGAGAACTTTGAAATATTGTACATATTTGTAAAAATTTGTAGGAGTTGTATAGAATATTCTAGAGTAAAGTTCTGGAAAATTCTAATATATGAAATGTTCTGAAAATGTAATTTAGAACGTATGATTAATCAATCTCTACCGTCCATTTGGATGGTGGATAATATAACAAATATGTGTAATAGTTCATTTGTAAAACATCCAAAAAGAAATTTGAGAAATCTACGAAAAATCTAAGCAGTAGAAGTTGTCTTAAGTTTCTCCCCAACACTCTCTAACAAGTTATCCAACTCAGTTCACTCACACACAACACTTGAAGAGCAAGTCAAACTTAGCTAGTATCGTAGGGAGCAAGCTAGGAGCTAAGTGTTGCACGTAAGCTTGTAAGGGATAAGTTTGTGATATTAAGGCCTGCATCAAGGTTAACGTATTGCAAATCGAAATGTCTAGGATTACACAAAAAAAGAAAAATCCAACCTAGGTAGCTCTTAGTTTAAAAATTTAAGAATTAAAAAAGTTTCCAAATATAAATGTGTGACTATACAAACAATCAATAATAATAGATGCGTGATGTTGGATAGTCGAACACATTGCTCTAATAAATCTTTTATCCATTCCATTTCTACATATCAAAAGATTATTTGAATTTTGATCGGAATAGGAAGCTGATCAAACCTAAAATATTTTAGGAGGAATTCCGATAAAAAAACCTTCAAATACTTAAATTAGTAAGGGATCAAAAAGACATCGATCTAATGAAAATATAATAGAATAATGGTAAAAAAGACATCTAGTTATTAGCCAATACATGCCCAGAATTCAAGTGGTCGACCTTAATTGGTAAAAGAGGATATTCCAGAGATTTTGATGATGAAGGTCTTTGCAATGTTGCAAAGGAAGGGCGTCATTTAACAGAAGTTATATTAAGGAAGAGAAGGGCACCTGAGAATTTGGGGGTTGTTTCATTGGTAGAGTTTTCAAGAAATTTGAGGTTTCTTGATTTGAAGTTTTGTAAGAAAATTTTGGATGTGGCAGTTGGATCAATCTCAGACTTGAATCATTTGGAATTGTTGAATTTGCAGGGGTGTTGGTTAATAACAGATACAAGTTTAACTTTCTTAGCATAAGGGCCTGTGTCTCATAAACTAAGAAAATTGAGTATTATTGAATGCGATCAAATAACAGACTGTGGCTTGACTCATTTGAGGAGAATATGGGTTCTTTGGAAGAACTTAATCTGGCTGAATGTGTGGAGGTGGCTCTGTATTGTGTTGGTATTGGCGGGGCTGCAAAATGGGCCTTGAAGATATTGAATTTATCATGCTTGGTTGATGTTTTAGGATGCTCTAGTTTAAAATGCATTGTTCTTAACAAAAGATTGAGGGATATGATTCTTCTGTCACCTCAACATACCATAGTGAGGTAGAATGCTATGTTAGAATGGGGTGGTGCTGATGGATGAATGGATTTCTTCGAAGTTTCAAATAGGTAGTATAATTCGCGTATATTTTTTGGATGGGTGTTTTGTATTTTCGACTCAATTCTACTTACAATTATGATGAATTTGAATTTTCATATGATGCATTGTTTTTATTTTTACCTGTGTCAATATGATTTGCCCAACTTATGCATCTTCTTTTGCACAACAATTTCACTTTGGAATCTTGCCAAATTAGTCAAGTGTGAATTCATGGGAGTTATAGCCTAAAAGTTCCACTTTGTAAAGCTTCTTACTTCTAATACTTGCATGGCTTTGTAATTGAGAGACCAGAATCCCCTGCAAAGACAATTGCAGGGCTGTAAAAATGTTTCATTTTGGCCTTTGCTTCAATTGGAGCTGTGTAATTGGGTGGGCTTACCTTAAAGTTTGATTGGGTTGTTTTACTAATTTATGTGCATAAAGAATTATAAATTATTGTTAATTTTCAAATACTTTTTTTTAATAAAATTTAAATTCACGACATACTTAATTATTTTTTAAGGAACTCAAGCTCAAGATTGCTCTATTTTTTATTTTTGACAATTAGATTGCTTTACTTATTGGTGTGGAAGCTTACTGAAGCCACCATTTTATGATTTTCAAGTTTGGTGAGTTGGAAATTCAGATTATGGTTAAAACAATTAACAAAATTTGACTTAAATGTTCACTTTTTGAATTTTATAACGTTTTTTAAGGTGCAAAATGGCGATAAATTTTTCGAGCACTATTAAAAATTTACTTAAAATTAATATTGAACATATATAAAAAAATCAAGTAAAAATGTTACATTGATGCCTTCCTTGGGCTGTTTGGTTTTATTTTTATTTTTAATTTCCATCTCCATCATTTCTAAAATGGTAAAAATTAGTTATGTGATGTTATGTGGAACTGAAAATGTATTTGGATGAAATATTAGAAATGTAATAATTATGTTGGTTTTAATAAGTTGTAGGTGGAGAGAGATACAAATAATTTAATAAAAAGAGAAGACATATAGTTTATTAGGAAACAATATATAGGTTATTGGAGAATGTGCTTTAAAAATAAAAATAAAAATTATGTTGGGTAAAATTTTTTAAAAGTGGTTGTTTCTATTTTTGGAAAAATAGAAAAGTAGATGTGAAAATAAAACCATTCAATAATCAACCAAAACCAATATCTATTGAAGGTTTTGAACTTCTTATTCTTAAAATTAAGGAAAATTCGAATTAGAACTAAGAATTATAATATTATACTCATGGGACTAAGGCAGCTTCATATTTAAAAAAAAAAAATCAAGAACCAAAATTTTGGAGAAAAGGGTGAGGTAAAAGGAAATCTTAGCGCACCCCCACACGTTTGCAGGAGCAGCAAACCAGAGTGCAGCGGGCAATCAAAACCATCTTTTTCTGCACCGAAGACAGAAGCAATAAAAAATCATGGATTTCGGAGGATTTTAAGGATAAGAACATCTCCATAGGCAAATGAAAAGATGACTTCTTCATCAACAGTCAGAGCTTTTGGGTCATTACTCGTCAGATTTTCAAATGGGGTTTATCTTAAACCCTCCAGCTTCCTTTCTCAGCAGAGTACAACACTTTATCTTTTCCTTTTACAATAAAGATTGAATTTTTTCTTTCCGTATTATTGGTGGGATTTCGATCATTATAGAATTTCTTTCTTGTGGATTGTGGTTTAGTAACAGGTTCTTTGAGTAGAAAGCTGCCATCTGTTTCGTGGTACTCGTCTTCTGGCACATGGGTTTCATTTTGTGGGCTTAAATATGGAAATTCTGATAGAAAGATCTCAACTTGTTCGCCTTTGTGTATGGGTAGGCGATCCTCTAAAATTGCTGGCAGAAAGGTATTTACCTGTGTTTGTTGAATGTGACTTTTAATCAATCTTTAGCATTTGGAGCGAAACATTTCATCCAATTATCTGAATTAGAAGAGGCTTAGGTCAATAATGGGCTACGTAGAATTGCTATTTTAATAAATAAAAGAGAATACTAGATTAGCTTTCCAGCTGCGTGGAATTGGGGCCTTGAAAGTGGAGTTATGAATAATTCCAGCCACTTCAAGGGTTTCAGTAGGAAAAGAAATTTGCATTGGGTGTCTGTTAAAAGAATGGGATTGGAATCATTGGATTTAATCTAGGTCCGAAGTATGGGTTTATTTTATCTACTTTATCTCCAGGTCTGTTTTTTGACTGCTAGAATGAACTGTGATTATTCACTACTTGTTATATGTAGGCCTTATTTCATTCAAACGATGTGTTTAGAGCATGATGGTGGACTTAGATTTACCTATTTCATTAGGTAGCAGTTGCCTGAAATCTAGATTGGAGATCGTCTGAAATGTGATCTGCATTTTTTTAAAGAGCATTCTTTCATAACCAAGGGAAAAAAAAATGCTTCAAATAATGACCAGTTTACAACTAATCTGGCGGATGCTATAGAGTTGTCTGCTATTTTAGTGGGAGTATTGGTGTTTGTGCCAGGAGAATCCCAACAGTGGCATTGCGTTACCAATGTGCATGAGATGCTGCATGATTGGATAGACATGAAAATTGGCCAGATTATGAACTTTGGGACTGAGGGTATAAGCTGCGCCCCCATCTCCCAAGTTGAAAAAAAAAAAAAAAAAAAAAAAAAAAAAAAGGGATAAGGAAAGAGAAGAAGAGGCTTTATGTGAGAGTGAAAACAGTGTTTCACGAAACATAACATGCTTTGCAATTAGATTCTTCACATGTGATGTCTCTAAATGAGGAGGGTTGGTTTCTCATAGTTTAGATTTACTTCTTTTATGCAGACTGCTCAAGATGCTAAGAAGGCAAAGCTGTATGCAAGATTTGGGAAGGAAGTTGTATCTGCGTAAGTTAGTTACTATGACCTTTTGGCTACGTGATATCACAGAATTTATTTATCTGCTTACTTGTACTTTAATTAAGAACTACACCCATTCAATGTAGAAATCCACACAAAAGCAAAGGGTAGGGCTGCTTTCTTAGTGAAGATTTGCTTTCTTAGTGAAGATTGAAAAGTAAAATTTGTGACCGTGTTATATTGTCAATTTCCTGCGCTATTTGCCTTTTCGTTTGCGAGAGATTTTGTTTCTATTGAAGTTCATTTATCTCCATTATCTTCTAACTTTCGATCGAAGCCCATCTGCAAGCATTGTTCTGCTCAGAAATGAAACTAGCAGAACCATTGTATTTGACATATCACACATGTAAAAAGTAACCTGAGAAGTCATGAATACATACGTACTTATAGAACTCAGTATTAAAATTCTCCATTTCTGGGTATGGTTTGGTGGTCGGAGGTGGCAGACTAATTGGGAGTATATAGTTGGTTTAGGCTGGCTGGTGGTCTCTTTCCGATGAATGATTGGGCAGCTGTTTTTGCTGCTCAAGAGCTCATAAAGATATCATATTGCAGCCTAGAACAAATGGAAGGAAATGTTTTTTCTATTGCATCGTAGGATAGTGAAAGTGTGCAGGGAAGCTTCATGTCTTGGGCTTAATGGTTCTGCTTAAAAAGAAATGGGTGCAGGAGTGCACGCTTCATTATGAAGGTTTCTACTTTCAAGGGATGAATGGGTAGTTTGGTGATAAGCTCCCATTCCTGCAAACAAATTGGTCGCAGGTTTGAGCCATAGGGGATAGTTAGGAAACTAGTTATGATCCTCTTTTTAAAAATATAAAAAAAAAATTGAAAAGGTTTCCACTTTAACACAAAAACGGTCACATTTCCTACTTTCCTGGCTTCCTAACACTATCTTTGGTTTATAGATTTTGGTGAGGAAAAGAAAAGAAAATAATAAGGAAAATAACTTTGGTTGTTTGGTTGGTAATAAAAATACTAAAGAAAAAACTTGAGGGAAGATATTGTGTATTTGAGGAAAATGAATTTTCCTTACAAAATGGTGAGAAAATGAGGGAAAATTCTATTTGAGTACTGTCTCTCATTCCCCTACACTTTCATCACTCATCTTTTCCGCATTCCTTTCTTCGTTATTTTCTTTAACAACCAAATAAATTTGAGATTTTATATTTCTTTGTTTTCTTTTCCATTTCCCTAATATTTTCCTTTCCTTGTCAAAATCCTTCCCTAATATGATTGCCAGAGATTCTGCATTTTCAGTCACCCAGAAAGTACAAGATTTCATCAAATTGAACAGCTTTTTATACATTCAACGTGATCCTTTTGTCTTTTTCTTTTTCTTTCTTTCTTTTTTTTTTATTTTTTTATTTTCCTCCCCTTTTTTTCTTTCCCCCTCCTTTTTCTTCAAGATAAACTTAACTTGGATCGTGATTTTTGTTCTGTGAATGTCCCAGGGTCAAGAAAGGTGGTTCCAGTCCAGTATCAAATACAGCTTTGGCTGCTTTATTTGAGAAAGCAAAGGAGCTTGATATACCTAGGGACATTATAGATCGCAACATCAAGAGAGCTTCAGAGAAGGGTCAGGAAGCCTACATTGAGAAATTCTATGAGGTAGTTGGCCATGTTACTTGTTATAATGTTAACATCTTAAAGCATGTGAGAAGTCTTATATCGACCTTTTTATCCATTTTGCAATTATCTCAAGTAAGCATTCAATGTATGCTCAGGTCTATGGTTATGGTGGAGCGGGAATTATTGTCCAAGTGTTAACAGATAAAGTTAACAGATCTGTGGCAGCTGTTAGAGAGGTAGTGAAGGACTATGGTGGGAAAATGGCGGATTCTGGATCAATTATGTTCAAGTTTAAACGTGCACGGGTTGTAACTATAAAGGCCATGGATGCTGACAAAGATCAGCTCCTTGCAATTGCTTTAGATGCTGGTGCTGATGACGTTATTGAACCTTGGACAGACGAAGATGATCCTGAGGAATCTTCGGAAAGGTACAAGAAAGTTTTTCCTTTTATGGTTTAATTATTGGAAACTCTCATCATTGTCCTAACAGGATTGCTGTTAATATCTTATGGCTTGAAATAATGCAAATATCTTATGCATACTAGCACAACTTTCTGCCCCCATAGTAGTGGATATTGCAGAATGCAGATACACTGTGAACCAAGTTCACTCCTTCCTTTTGCAAATCACCCCCCCCCCCCCCCCCCCAACCTTTCTCTTGGAGCTTTAGCCACATTTGAAATTATATAATATTTTCAAAGGTTTAAGTTCGTTTTTTGGTGGTTTAGGTATTTCTCTAATACTATTTTTTTTCCTTATAACATGGAAAACATAATCTGAATCACCACTTCAGTTTACTGAATTTATTTTGCACCCAACATGGAAGAAAGTGTGTTGGCAATTAATCAATCTAACTTGTTCTTTTGGTAGCAGACACTACAAAATTGTAAGTTCGATGGACAATTACACCAACATATTGACAAAACTGCGCGAGGAAGGAATACCATTTGAAACTGACAGTGGGTTTGAGCTTCTTCCCTCAATGCCTATTGAGGTATGCATATGGAGGCGTAATTTGTATTATCTAGTTCTTCATGCAATGTTTTACTTTATATTACATCAGTGATGTCTCTTGTCTAAGTTTCTTAGAAGTTAATATTAGTGCCATATTTTCTGGGTTGCAGGTTGATGATGAGGCTATGGACTTGAACAAAGAGTTGATGTCCAAACTGCTTGAGCTAGATGATGTCGATGCAGTATATACAGATCAAAAATGATCTTTTACCAACTATATGTTTTTGAAAGAATCCTTCTTTCATCACCTCAGCTGCTCAGCAATCAAACTGAGGTTTTGGGGCTGTTGGATTTGTGGCTTGCAGCTTTGCTCTAAGCGTCAAGTTCAAGGTAATCGATAGAAGAATTAGAATTGTTGCCAAGAAAATAGAGCTAAGCTTAGATAGTGCAGTTAGTAATTTCCCTGGGAACTCATCTCAACCTTTACTGCGATTCAATACAGTCAACAAGAGTAGGAATATGAATTTTTTCCCATCTTATCAAGTGGGGCGTGAATCATAGTTTCATTAACTTTCAATATTACTCTGAGAATCTATTCATCTATCGGCATCTTATTTATGCATCGGTATAACATTTATACAATATATCCTTGTATAACATTCATTGATTTTTACAAATCGAGCAATTTCATGGTACTGATATCATCTGCGTCAAAGAATTCTTTGCATATCGACTCTAAATTAAGTCTTTGGGACCCAGCATCCATGTAGTCCATAAGGAAGACCATAAGGGAACTTTGCTCTCGCAATCTCTTCAAATGTGGATCCATCCAGTAACAATGCATATCCTTCCCCATTTTTGTCACTGATCATTGATATTACCACCCCTGTGGACACATATGCAGTATTAGTTACTATGCTTGTTGCTACTATTACTGATTTAGCTAATATCAGTGACTGATGAGTTTGTAGCATACCATCATCTTCCTCCGTTGCACCTGGTCGGGCCACGAATAAGGGCTCTGAGGGTATGGACCCCTCATCGTGCCAGTTCTTTGCCTTCTTCTCCACCAAGTCAATCTGCACAGTTCATTAAAATCCTCAGATGATTAACTGGCTTTACTCTGTGGACGTAGTTTAGATTCTCTATTTTAATTAATATTTCATTTTTATAGATATATCAAGTATATTAAACAGAAAATGAAATACCAATTGAAATTGACTATTCGTTCTCGTGTATACCTTAGTGAGGGTGTTTGGGAAATTGCATGGCCTGTGAGCACCAGAGGCATAAGCATATCTGTATTTCTTTCCAAGAAAAGCTGGATTTATGCTGCACATATCCATTCCTCTCCCATGTTCATTTGGGTCTAATGCTGCCTCCAAACTCCCATATGGGCTCCCATCCATTGGTATCCTGAATCTCCCAACCCTGTATAATATCAATTATACTGTTCATAATTATGATTCTTGTTGTATATTGATCAAACAAGCCCATGCATGCAGACAGAAGAACTAATTAAGAACTACAAACACTAAGTAGAATACTACCAAGCTATCTTTTGGCCTTTACCATGGATGAAGAAAGAAAATGATAATCTCTGTTGAAAGTACGGCGGGCACCTAAAAAGTAATGGTTAATCCAAATTTAATTATTAAGTAATTAGTGGAGAAGACAGAGGTTTTCATATGCCGGCCATGTGGGCATGCTAACCCCTCGCACAAAATTTCTTGCAATTACTAATTACTCCATATAATTGTATATGCTATTACTATATGTATTTTACATAGCATATTAATTATATGAATTTTAATCTCTACAAGTTGTACCTTGCATCCGGTAGGACATCCTGGCCGGAAAATGACCGGAGATTTTGGAGGGTGAGCTTCTGCAAGATGGTGGTATCGGCGTTGTGCTCACAGCAGTCGGCGATGATGGCCGTCACCCTTCCATCTTCATCTTCCTCCTCGTATGCATTGATGAAATGAAATGTTATGTACAGAGGAACTTCCACGCTCGCCACCTTTTCATTAAAAAATAATTATAAACTGTTAAATCATATATAATGATATCAGTATTTTATTTTATAACGTCGAGAAGAATTAAGACAATTACAATTTTGCCACTAGCTTTGCACATGACATGCATGTAGGCTTTGGAGTCGGGGTGCCACCCGAACTTGAATAATGGTGTGGGCTCAGCTTTGAGCAAATTTTGGGCACAATATCTGAGTGGCATCTCCGGCACCACCACGTAATGCTCCGTCGCGGGGAACGAGTGGACCCAGCCCGGTGCTGGCCCGCCCCGACAGTTCACCCGCCCCATCACTTTCCTCTCATTTGTCCCGGGCTCCATCTTCACCACTAAGTACCCCGGATTTATTAAATCCGGCAGTAAAGTCAAGAACTCACTGTCCGTCACTATCGGGTGGGCCGAGTGTATCAACCCACCCAGATTGTCGCTATACTCAAACTTCCCTATTGTGTCCAACGTGTTCGGATCTATAACGATGGACCCTTTGATCGTCTCCGTCAGGCAAACGACTCGGCCGTCGCCGAGTTTTACGACGCCGGTGTTGGCGTTATCGGTTAACGAGGCGCCGGAGAAGAGGTTAGCCAGGTCGCCTATGTAGGCTAAGAAATTGTCGGGTTTTGGGACTTCAGAGAATTCGCGATAACAAAGTTTTTTGTTCTTTTTGGCGGCTTTGTATGCGTTGGATTCGATTTGACGGTGGCCCATTATGAGGCGGCCGTCCTCGAAGTGGAGGCGGACGAGGGTGGCGTAGCCGTCGAAGAGGTGACGGAAGTTGTAGTCCCCAATGTGCCACAGGCCCGGCCCGTTCCTTAGGTATGTCCCGTTCTGCATGGCAACATATCAACCAATGAATTTATTAAATTAGGGTTCAACCTAATTTTCAACTATTATAAATGTATACATTTGGACTAGTAAATTAAAATATGAATTCGGAATGAGACCTGCCACGTCACCAAAGATCATAACTTGCATTTAATATATACTAGTATCATACATATAATAATGAAAAAAGAAGAAGTGAGAATGCTTTTATTTTATGCATTTGATGTCACAAATATATATCAAGAGTCACATATATATATATATATATATATATCAAGAGCTCGTTTGCTTACTTTGATATTACATGATAGATACGTAATTCAACTTAATTTTAATATTTGGTTCATTTTTAGAAGCACTTGATACAATTAGAGCCTAGCATACATTAAGGCCAAACTTGGCTTGTGTATCAAAGTCCAAAGTTATGATATGTTTTCTAACCTAAATTATAATTTATCAAATGAGATAATCATGCCAAACAAACAATCAAAGTTGATTTCAAGTTATTTAAAATATGTAAACAAACATTAGATAGAATACACAATAACCTACTATTTATCCTAGTTATACGTATCATGCCTAATCCAAACACTCCAAGCAAACGAGCCCCAAGTGTATTAAATACTTTTTTAAATAAACATTTGTTGTAGAATATAAGTGGAATAAAAGATGAATCACCACCATCTCCATGTCCAAACCTGCCGAATGGCCTTTAGTTCAATAACATTAGTCTCATATAGAAAGTGTAAGGTCGAGAGTTTCAACTTAGCCGACTCCTAACGTGTGTATGTAATTACGTGTAAATAAAAGAAAAAATCAGCATGTCCAGACCTAAAAGATTGTAGGTATAGAGAGAAGATCAACTCCGACATAAATTATGTAACATGAAAACACGTATTTGATACACGTGCATATGATTAAATAGTTTCATTTCCTCAGTTGAGGATGTAATACTTTTTCTTATGATAGAATTTTGTGTACACATACCAGCCATAGTGGGATTTCCCCTTGAACATGAAGCTCTCCTTGCCATCTCTCTTGCTTTACACTAGTCCATGCTGCAAGCTTCCCATTTTTTTCAGATTCTTGTTTGGTAGGAGCAGTTGGAACTGCAGGTAGCACTGGTTTAGTTGCAACATTTGAAATAGTTAACCCTGGATTTCCACACAATTCCCTCCTGGAAATCTTTTTCTCAGTGGGAATTATTGCCCCAAAGAAGGATGATTTGTGTTTAACCATACAAGAACTACTTGTTTTTCTAGAATAACCATAGGGTTTGATGGAAGAAAATGCAAGCTGGGAAGCCATTGAATACTATATAATATATTGTTAAATATTTTACGAGAACATATGGTTTTGAAGAAAATTGGAGGCAGTGACAACATATTTATAGGGGAGTTGGGGTATTATATAAATTTGATTTTATAAATAAAAGTGTATTAATTATGTGAATTTGATTTTGCAAATATAATTAATTAATGGAATCTTGATGGGTGGAATTCCTGTGTACTAGAAGACACGGAATATAATATGGTAAGAAAAGTTAATAATGCATTCCTTTGTGGACAAATAGGACGTAATTTAGCACTAAAAGTAATTAAAGTATTTTTTAATGTTGATTAGCATATTATTTAATTTATTTAATTTGGGTTCTTTTTTGGGCTTTTGAGAATGAAAACCCTCACATGCTGGAGAGCTCTAATTGATTAAAGACTTTTTTTTTTTTTTAAATTGGTGTCAATTATTTTAACGTCGTAGTTAGCTTTAATGTGGCGTGTCATGTTTAGGTTGTTGCTTTCCCTAATGCCAAAAAAGCCGAATATGAAACACTAAGGAATGAGACAAGAATTTTAATATTCTACTTATGAACGCAAATGAATTAAGCTAACTCATGATTTTGACGATCCGTCTAACTCGAAAAGTGTTTGAGGTCGAGTTCGAAGAAGCTAAGACCCAAGTCAGGTTTGTGTAAGTTTTGAGTCTTGTCAAGTTAAATAATTCTTGTTTGCAGATTTGTGAGCTGACTTGCGAGTTTATTTTCTTCTTTTTTAAAACATATTTATATATTAAAAATTATAACGATATATTAAGTTTAAAATCTGCAATAAAATCATTAAATTTTTTGAATTTGAGCTTATAACTTAATTATTACAAAGTTCAAGCTGAGTTTGAGCTCAAGCCTTAAAAAATAATTAAGGCTCCACTTGATTCGTTTGCATTTTCATTATATGCTCTTACATATTAATTATGTGTAAAGTTTAAACTTCGAAAACTAACAAACTTTAGGAGTGTTTCTTATTAAGAATCAATTAAAAAGCATCTGTCTCTAATGATATTAATTAAAAAGAATGTCTTTTCCTATTAATTTAAAAAAATATTGTGTTGTCTGTTACCTTCTTGTTAACTTTATTTCAATTCTCTCTCAGGTGCTTAGAACGAATTTAGCATTTATTTTAAGGAGTACCGGACCCGAGTACACCACGGACGAGATCTCCTTTAAATATGAGGCAGAATATGCCACCACATATATGGCATCTTTCCTTAAAGAAAATTCAAAAAAATTATTTATTTATTTATTTTTGCTTTAGCGAGATTTTTTTTTTTCCACACCCAAAATCAAGGTTTTGAAAACCGGATTGGACTAGTGACTGAAGGCCAGTCCGATTGAAACATAAAAATCGGTGATGGTCAAAATCGATACATGTTCAACCGGTTCACTTATTTTTTTTTTTTTTTTTTGAAAATTTGAAAATTATTTTTTTTAAAAAAATAAAAAAGAAAAGAGAAATTATGAGTTGAAAATGATGATTAAAGATTTTGGACATGTAATTTTTTGAAACATGAGTTTATTTTCTTAAAATTTAATGAAGTGGTAGTTATATGTGAATGCTTATTTTTAATTTGTTATTTTATTTTGTTTAATCTCTTTTAGATTATGTTGAACATTTAGCGTAAAGAATTTATTTTTACCTAGAGTTGAAGCATGAAAAGAATGATTACTTAAATTAATGTGAAATATTATTTTTTATTTATTTATAATTGATTAATTGTGAAATAGTATTATTTTCTAAAAAACATACTTAAAAACAAGTAAGCTGAAATTTTTTCAAATAATATTCTTTCTATACCAATTGAAAGTTTTATTTTTTGTTAATATTAAAATATTTATATATATTTATAAAATTAAATATAATTATTATATCATTATGACGTCATATATACCGATTCAACCAATGGTCCAATCGGTTGAATTAGTAACCAATAATGTCACCGATTCTTTATCTGGTCCGATTTTAAAAATGTTGCCCAAAGTACACTACTTCTATTCAACATAATTAGTTCCTTTTATTCTGAGAACATGCAGCGAAGCATGAAAATTAACTAACAAAGAAAAAAGGTCACATATTTATAACTCCAAATAAAATGAAATTGGTACCGATTTTATCTTTTTCTTGTCTATAGTTAAGATTTATTTTGAATCGAAAGAGATGAAATTATAAAATTATTAACTTAGTGTGAGTAATAAGTTTTCACGTCAAGAAATTTAAGGGATTGGCCCAAAGTCTCAATCTTGACCATTGTAGCAATATAATTTGTCTTAATGCAGAAAATTAAGTCCATTTGATACATTTTGCAGATAGTAACATTTTGTTGCGACATGGCATAATTGGGTCTTTAACATTTTCCTTTCTTTGGGCGGATAAAAAATCTCCCCCCCCCCCCCCCCCCTCAATAAAATGACGTATTTTTGTCTACTTATTAAAACAAATTGAAGACAACATATTTTATATTAAATATTAACTATCATGACATTTTAATCTTTGCATGCATAAATTCCTTCTGAATTTATCATCACTATGCAAAATTTTGTAATCAAATATAAATGATATGTGGAAGTACTCATACAGGCCCAACTCAATAGCAGTCGACCAGATAATTGACCAAACCTATGGGGAAGTACTCACACGGGCCTAGCCCAATAGTGGTCGACCAGATAATCGACTAGGCCCAGGCCCACAATGGGCCAGTTTGCTAATGTAAGTTATTGTCACCCCTTCAATCAACCAAAGGGAGATCAATCAACGCAAATACAATCCACAGACTCCTCGGTTAAGATGCCTTTAGGCTCCAGGAGATTCATCATTCAACCAGAGCATAGCTAAGAGATTTTGAGCTAGGGTTTGATCTCGACCATAGGAGGTCGATTAAGGAAACATGAAGCGCCCCCCTCCCCCCACCAGTCACTGATGCATTAAATGCAAGTTAACCACATTAAATACACTGACAGGCAGCGTGCCTCCGCATTTATGAGGCATATCTCACTACACTACCAATCTACCTCCGCATTAAATGCGGAAATCACCTCTATATTCTAGAAAGAATGAGAATGATCCACTAGGAGAAGGTTTCAAGCGGAAGAAGACTTAAAAGGTCCTTAGACAAAGACAAAATCCCTCACTGCATGAGCACGGGTATCATACACATTTTAACCTCTTAAAAGAGACTGTAAATACCTCATTGCAACCCTTCAGTAATGTATGTTCGCTATCACTTTAGTCCTCACTCTTCCGCTCCATTTTCTGGTCGACTTGCACTGACTTGAGCTAGAATGCCATAGCCGAGTCCTCCTCGGGTAGCCTGACGTGTGTTATTGATTGCAGAACTCGACCCACTCCCATCCAAGCATTCTCCTTCAGCTGACATTCTTGTTGATTTTAGTGGACTAGAGCCCAACCCACTTATACTAAGATTTAACCATCATCAATAAAGAATTTTAAAAAAAGAAATTCACGAAACATACCTCAGTTTGGTTGTACAAACTCAAGAGTCTTAATCAAATAAAAAACAAATAATCATAGAGGTTTGTAAATTTAGTAAAAATGAATTAAGAATAATATTTAATGCGTCTTGCAATGACAGAAGATAGTTGTTATAGTTGTGGTGACTATTATTAGTTCTTAGTTGGATGCATACATTCAAATTCATGTATGAAATTATAAAAATAAATGTGTTGTTTTAATGATATTTTAGATAAATAACACTTTCATATATTTAATGCAAAGGCTGTCATTTATGAATTTAAAGTGACTTATAATTTATATAGTATAGATAAATAATATCAGTAATCAATTAAACAAATATATAACACATTATTGAAACTTAATACATGAGTGGGAGTGATAATGGTTGTGTTGAATGATGATTTTTTTTAGGCCATATTTAAAATTGGAGGGAGTGATAATGGGTGTGTTGAATGATGATTTTCTTAGTCCATACTTCTTTGGGAAAGTGGTTTCCAAAGGGACTCTTGCTTTTTTGTCTATATTATTTTATAGGATTACTATAATTAGAGGACATATGTCAAATTAGTAATAAGGGGTTAATAAGGGGTCCAAGTGTCTGCCACCTACTCTTTGTACATCATTCTTTCTTGTCAATGTTTCATCAATCTTAATCTTCATTCATCTTGAAATTTTTGAGATTTCCCACAATAATCTTAGCAAAATGGTTATTTCTAGAAAGAAAAAAAGGTTGTAATTAATAAAGAAAATGCTAAATGAAAATATTAAAATGTTACTAATTGCATAAGTAAAATTTGATTTTGCGAGTTTAAATAGTGGCACTCAACAAAGAAAAGCATAACTCAAAGTCATCTTACTCTTTCATCCTATGTTATGGAGGTTTAATAGGTATTAAGGTAGATCCATTGTGGCCTTCTAACTAGCAAAAATATACAATGACAACTTTTGGGTATGAATGCCGATCATGAGATTGCCTAGTCCAATGGCACCTTGCTTCGACCAGAACTATGCAACAATGAGATCCTTCTCAATCCTTGTTGGATGTGCTTGATGGTCCCTCATAATACGCTTACTTGGGAGCTTCTTGCTCCAGCAATTCCAAGAGTCTTCGCTAGTTGAACTGTATCCAGTAGACTCTGTGTTCTGCTTATCTCCTTTATCAGCTCTTTAATTGGGATATTGTTACCTAGATTGCTGAATTTGTACTGGATGGCTGAATGGGCAAGTTGGGACTCTAACTAAATGAACCCTAAGCTGGCTATTCACTCCTTTGCTAAGTATAACTTAATCGGTTCTCTTCCTTCACTTCCCATCGTTAACCTCCTTATGGGTTGAGAGATGATGGGGCATCTAAATACTTTCTAAATAGCCCAAGGAAAGTATCGTTTCTTCACTATCTTTTGGTCGATTTAGATCCTATATCCTATCTCTCAAGGAGAGGTACACATAAGTTTATCAGTTTCATAATAATAATTAAAAAAAAATTATCACATTGAAATGTATTATTATTTTTTTAATAATTTAAGATACATATTTAATGACAATCAAGTGACGTTAGTACATCTCAAGAATGATTTTTATTATAATATATATTTTTTTGGGTGTGGAAAAGTATATGCCATATCCTCTCTCAAGTGGAAATGTATTGTATTATGCTAAGAAAATCCACCACCTCAAATTTACTATAGAAGAAAATGAATTGGGTGACCAATTAGTACCTTAAACCTCTAGTCAAATTTGTGTGGACTAGGAAATCTAATTGTGTAATGAAATAAATAAAAAAATAGTAATTAACCCACTTTGAGTAAATTGAAGTGGCCTCAAATGAATGACAAAACGTCATGTCCAGCTTAGCAATTGGGAAACTAATAAAAATGTGAAATGAATGCAATCGAACCATCATAATTGCTTGTGTCCTTTCATGTTTCGTTGATTCCCACACTTATTAGGCAAACTAGAAATATAAAATGCCCAAATGTGGCAGACAAAATTAGGGTTCACCACAATTAAAAGGCTTTAATCTACTATTTTGTAATTTGTTTTTTTAACCCTCCAACTTCATCATTTTTATTTTTCAAAAATATGAAGAACACTCATAAACCATCATGAAGTCTCATACATTTGTGAAAAGTGTGAAAAAGAGAGGTTATAAGAGCAACAAGGTTAAAGATAATCGATTGAGATACATTGTATGGGGATATTCTCATTAATATGGACTATCCAAATGAATTTGAAAATGGCTGAATTTGGATTAAAGGGATGAGTCTAGTTGGATATTTAAGGGTATACTGACAACTGATTTATTTTGATCGTCTGATTAAAAGGTTCATTGTTATTGATGATAAAAGATAAAATTAAGCATGAGTACTAGAGTTTCTTATTATCTTTTCTCAACTTCGCTCTTACCAATAGAATAGTACTATGCAATAACTCCTGAAGGATTAATTCGTTCATCCATTTGAGTATCTAAAGCGGTGATTAATTGAGATGAAGGATGGTGAAAATGGTCTTAAAGTAGCTAAGCTTAGGAAAAGAGTGGGAGTTCAATTATCATAAAAAGCATACAAGTCAACAAAATAACTCAAACCTGATTTGGAAATATGAAAAGTTTTACACCATTTTATTAAATACATTCCAAGTGAATTGTGAGTTTAGAAATATTAAATAAGAATATGATTTTATCAATATTGATTCAGAATCATCGTAAATCGTCCTAAATTAATCTATTTCTCAACTATTCAAGTCATGTAGTCTAAGTTGATGGGTTGGGTCACACCTAAAATCAAAATGAAGTTAGGGACGCCAGGTGGTTGCAGCATAAGTATTTTGAAATTTAAATTAGTAATCATTGAAAGGTCGAGTAGTAAAAATCAAAGTGTAGTATGTCAATAGCTAAATACATGTTTTCCACCATAGGGCTTAGAATCGAGATGATGTCACATATCTCAATCCTATAATTTTCATTTCAAGTTTCATATGGTGTCGATTCGAACACGACTAAAAAAGATGCAATTATTGGAATATTAACTATTTTTAAAATTTAGAGGTAGTAATTCAAATATCATGGATCTTTTTTCATAAAATGTTAATGTCATCATATAATATATATATATATATATGTATATTGCTAAGTGGCATCATATACATGGATCATCGACGTTGCATTTAATTAAAAAGTGGCATCAAAATTTGGGCTTGATTTGAAATGTGGGACGATGCTAATTGCACTAACGTGTCGTGCTTGCAACTTGTTTGATAGTGACTTAGTCAACGTGGATTGTCCCCTTTGATTACACTTTCTTACGTCATATTTTCTTGAATTCACATTGATTTGGACTATATGATTTGGGGTGCTCATTTTGAGGGCTAATTTTGTCAAGAAAAGACCACAAATGTATTATTTGAAATTCAAATAAAGTGGAAAGAGAATCAAATCATGAGCTAATGGTTGAATAAACTATAAAGCCCCATTACCTTGCAAGAAAAGTGCCATAAGAGGCATAATAGGATCATGATAGTGATGATTGGTTAGAGTCAACTTTAACTATTTCATCAAACCATGGGCTTAACCTAGGTTGGAACATACTAGTAGCTAGCCTTGGATTCTTGATATCGACATGCATGACATAAGCGGAAATTGTATAATTTTTATCTTGTAATTTTATTTTATAATTTATAAATTTATAATTTTAGTCCTGCATCTATACTAAAAGTTTATCATATTTAGTTCGATTATCATTGAAATTTCAAAATATTAATTGGAAAAGCTAAGTTGGTGTGCCAGCAAGGCAAAATTGGCATGCCAATAAGACAAAAATCACCAACTTGGACCTACTATGGTGTAGAGACCGACCAGCACTATTTCCTAAATTCGATGAGGGAAATAGAATAGCTGGTCTATTGATTAGTAGCTACAAGTCAAGACATTGGGCCAACCATTTCAGCATGAAATGAATGCAAACGAGCCGAGTGGAGCCGAACTGAGCTTTAACTATTTTTAGGGCTCGAGCTTGAGCTCAAATTAAATGAATTAATCTCAATCTCGAGTTCGATGAACATAGAAAATTGAGGAGCTTGAGCCCTTATTCTGGCTCGACTCGGCTCGAGTTCGAAACAAGAAATTATTTTGTAATATATAAAAAATTAATGTATTATTATAATTTTTATATATAAATATTATTTCTTTTCAAAAATATACAGGCTCGCAAACATTCAAATAAAAATTATTTAATTTGAGCTCAACATGAATTAAACTTTATAGGAACTGGAGCTCAAGTATACAAACTATATGCCATGTATAGCAACTGTGGATCATGGGTTTTCCTATTTGTCTTATTTTTGATCCACAGCTAGTTATAAGAAAATTTAGTGTGATGTGATATATAGGTAAATTAAATGATAATTGTGAGTTGAAATGATTCAAATCCCATAACCCCACCTAGATATATCAGAAGGTGTTATATAGTATGATTGAATTTAAATATTAATGTGGTATAAACATTACCCCTAAAATATCAACCCAACATGCATCTAAAGCTACTAACATTTACCAAAGGTGTGAGAAAATTTATTAGCTTTTTTTTTTTTGTTATTGTACGTAATTCTCGTGCGCACAAAAATTGATACATGCACATTAAAAGTTTGGTAGGTTCAGACTTTTTGTGAGACTTACGGAGTGGGCTAAACAATAACAAACAATTTGGTGCTTATAAAAACACCTTTTAAATTTTAAACTTATCTATTGAAATAAAAATTTATGATTATGAATTTTTTTTGAATTTATTTGATGAGATAAAGTATGTGTTGCAAACTTGCAATTTTGGATAAATACAATATGATCTTTTAGTCATAATAGAAAAGTTTGTTATATTAAAGTAAAATAAGAAAATCAAATTGACAACCAATTAGAATGTTCTATTATATTAAAAACTTATAATTATAATAATTTAAAATTTGATTAAAATTATAAAATAATAATCAAATACTAATGTACTATATATAATAGTATATATTTCAAAGACAGTCTATTTTCTAATCAGACCTCTCGAATCCCTAGATGTCTTGGCAATTTAAATTTAAGCCCATAATTTTTCACCCAATTAATGCTTTCAAGTCAGTCTAGAGCTGTCAACGGGTCGGATTTGGATTGAATCTATCATATCTGAATTCAATTAACAAAATTAATATCTGAATCCGACCCAAAATTCTATAGGATCTTTGTTAATTAGTACCATATTCGAATGCAATGGATATCCGAAATTCGATTAAAAAATCCAACCCGATTTATTTTTTTCTTTACTTTTTTTTTTAATAAAAATATTATATTTATAAAGTATATATGTCATATTTAAAATTTTAACAATTTTTTTATTATATATTAGTTCAAAGGTTAAATATTTTAATACTAAACTCATTTTTCATATTATATTAATGTATAGATGAACCATTATATGTTATTATATATTATATTTTATCAATATTCCTCTTATTTTTTAGGTTAAAAATTCAATATTAATAGTATAATATAGACATTAATATAGATATTAGGTCAATATAATGCATATCTTTTATTTTAAAATCTTTATTAATATTATATATAAGAGTATTAATTTAATAAAAAATATTAATGTTCGGATTCGGATCTTTAACAGATCGAATTGCTTAATTCCATATCCGATCCACTTATTTTAGATTTCGAATATTTATAATTGGATCTGACCCATCAAATATTTTAATCGGATAAAAATTCTAAAATTCGAATTGGATTAAGATCGAATTCGGATAAAATCCGATCCATTGACAGTCTAAGTGAGTCCATCTGGCAAATGCCCATCTTCAAAGGCCCTAAGATAACCTGGGCTTTCCGTGCCCAAGATGTGTGGTCATTGTGAGTTCTTGAGCCCTTTGTAAGGCCCAATATTTGTGATGGGCTTTAATTAGATGGAAGCTGTTTTGCTATTAGGATTGAAGTTGCAATAAACCCGGTTTAGCGAAGTGAATAGGTTTCAAATTTGTCTTAATCAGATATAAACTGCTAAATTAAGTTCATAAGTACTTATCGTTATCTATGCCGTCTTGAAAGTTCAATCAACCAGTGTTGAGTAGTCAATTAGCTCTTTAACATCGACCTTATATTTATATACATAATGTAAATTTAAGGAACTGGACAAATGAAATGAAAATTAAAAATGCCACTAAAGAAGGCTCACACATTGACGCGGGTATGCGCATACTAAAAATTTATATTATTAAGAAAAATCTCGAAACACTCTATATATAGCCCAACCACACTCTTTTTATTCAACTCAATTTAACCTAATCATGTCCTGTTAACTATATATGGCCCATGAGAGTAATAATATTGATGAGGGAGGAATTTCTAAAATAATAAAATACCTTCATTTTTAAACAAATCCACAAAAAGGCTCAAGGATTCGCATCCCTCTTACACTAGTCAACCCGACCACTCGACCCATACTCGAAAACTAAGGTAATATTAACACTTTAATCTTGCCACGTGTTAATCCGTGATTATTTCCACCTCAGCTGAATAGTGCTTGGCCAGCTCAACCGTTGCTATTAATACCCCTTTATTTAATGCTTCTAGAACCATCCAAAGAGATCTGCTTCCTACCTTCTTTCAAATATCCTCACCTATCGAACTATAGAACTCACGATATTCTCTCCAACAACTGCCCAATAAACACTCACTCGAGCTCCCATCACTAGTTGACCTTTCTATCAGCATCAAATATACTGACGTCATTTCTTGCGACATCAAATGTGGACATCTATACTCGCGTTATTCGTTGATGCACCAATTAATTGACTCTATGCTTCAAGAAGGCATATGCAGCCACTTGTAATCATCAATGAGGACTGAAAAAACATATCTATGATCAGTCTGAAGTCTGAATCTCTCATGACAATGAAAGAAAGGGCTTTCTTTAAATTTGTTGCCAACTAATAGGTAGTTTCAGTGTTGGACAAAAGTGAAATAGCACAAGAGGAGAATTTGTTACTTGGGCATTGCATGGCCAATGGTATTGATGGGTTTTTGATCAGTCAAGGTTGAAACATTTGTAACACTCATGTGGTCCTAAATTTTGTCGATAACATATATATATATATATATAGGGCTTGATTTTTGTTGGGTACTTAGGTACACAAAGTATTTAAATGCACATGGGCCTCATTGTTTGTGTCTCCTCGAGTTACTTTTCAAGTTTTATCCTCATATGTATCCCACAATATAGCCTTATCAGCTCAAAGGTTTGCTCAAACCAGTCATCTTGAGTTGCAATATCCAATATGATATGTGGGTCGTAGGATTTTTTTTTTTTTTTTTTTTTTTTAAATTTGGATTGAAATTTTTGCTTTAGGTTTTATATTAGGACTGTTCGAGTTGTTCAATTAAAATCCTTCAATATCTAGTGATGATCAGGTAAAATTTGATAAAAGTATAACAAATATGACAAGAATAATGTGATAAGTACTGATACTGTGAAAATAAGGGCCTACTTGGATTCATTTTCAATGGCATTTTTCTCTCTCCCATTATTTTAAAGTAAAAAATCATCAATTTTTTCTTATTTTTCTTGAAAATACTACTCATTTTCATATTTTATTTCTCATGTACTTGTTATATTATCCTATTATCATATTAATCAAATTTAAATTCGATTTAACATAAAATATCCTCTACCACTTCAAAATAAATAAAATTTATACTTTTTTGAAAAAACACGTCTTTATAAGCATACAAAATATAAACCATTTAGCGCCCGTTTGATTTTGTTTTCAAACACACTTTTCATTTTCTACTGGAAATGAAAACAAAAAATTACCAACTTCTCCCCTATCTTCACAAACATTTTTATTTTCAAACTATTCTCCAAAACACACTATTACACTCTCTTTTCATTTTTATTTTCATTTTTTTTGTACTCACATTTACACGATTTTTAATACAAAATACTCTATTTTTCAAATATAACTCATTTTCAATTCTACATAATCATAACATTTTAAACAAAACCTCCAAACAATATTTCATTTTTAAATTCAAATTCATAACTAACTTTTCACTATTTATTTTTATTAAAAAATAAAAATACCTCAGAAAACAAATTCAAACGGACCCTTAAATTTTCAACCCTATACTGATCCCAATTATTATTTTCAAAATAATCTTATTTTCATTCATTTTCAAAACTATACTTACTTTTCATTTCGGTTTTTGAAATATTAGAAAGAAAAAAAAAATATAATAGTGCCAGCTAAGATGATTAGTGAAACAATTGACTTAATTCATAGGATCATAATATTAGGATCACACGATTAAGACAGCAAATATACGAATAAAATGAAAAGATGATTTCCGTACAGAAGCCAGGCCCTTGCGAGTGAGACGTGGCAATATCAATGTCACTCCTTAATCTTCTGCCACTCGTCACCCCGCGCGCTCTTTAATTCTTCCCCATGCCGACATCGCCACCACTCATTTATCGATTTAAATCTTTTATTTTATTTTACTTCATAAATATATAATTCGTATATTAAATATTTTTTTATAAAAATAAGTCATTCAAAATTAGATATACTTGACATCATTACAACAAATTGAAATAGAATATGAAATAAGGATGTAATAGTTTTATTTTTGAATTTTTTAGTATTTAAAATTTAAAACATATCACTTTATACATATTTTCATTCAATATATTTTTATTTTTATTTTTAAATCATATTTTTCAATAATCTAAATATTTTCTCTCAATAACTTATATATCTTCTCTTTGTATTATCATTTTTACTATTTCTCTCTATCTACAACCTAATAAACCCAACATAATTATTATTTTTTTCAATATAAATATTTCATTTTCAACTTATTTTATCTAACTATATTTTTAAATTTTGAAAATGATGAAAATAAAATCAAACGGACGTCACTTGTATCTATAATTTTACAAAATATTCATTTCATTGATTAGATTGCAATCTAAATAATTTTATGAATATTTAAATAAATATAACACTACAATAAAACATTAACAATAACAAATATATGTAACATTGCCACTTTTAATTTCATTTATTGAGAAAATAAGATAAAAATCTTCTTGGGCTAGATGCATATATAGATAAAAGGGTATGTATGTAAACTTCACCTGGTCCAAGTTTATAGGTCTCCTATACCTTTCTCAATATTATTACATGTCTTCTTCTTTTCTTCTTCTTCTTCTTCTTCTTATTATTATTATTATTATTGTACATTTTTCAAGTATTTGACAACAATAATTGCTCTAATTAAATTATTGGGGTCGGCCATAATTATATAATTAATCCCATTCCTTTTTTTTCCTCTAATTTTGTTAATTATTCATTTTCTTAATTTAGGGAAGGGGTCCAACTAGTTGACAATTTGCACCCCTAACATGTCAAAATCACTAGTTTTCAAACCCTACTTTTTGCCTGGTCTCAGCCTAATTTGTCCGATTTGGTCGACATCAATTTTATAATAAAAAAATAATTAAAATAATAAAAAGAGAGATGAAAAAAGTAAGAATAGATTAGGGTTCCTTGGCACAAGTGCTTACCCTCTTTCCTCATTTGGATGATTATCTATTATTAAAAGTTAATTAAAAAAACCCTCTCGAAACCCTAAGCTATGATCATACTTAATTAATTATTTAATTAATTGATTAATTACTGAGATAATATAATCAAAAGGGCTGCAAGTAGTAATGCAATTATTAAAGCG
The DNA here is from genome assembly GCA_018894105.1 of Jacaranda mimosifolia. Taxonomy (NCBI): domain Eukaryota; kingdom Viridiplantae; phylum Streptophyta; class Magnoliopsida; order Lamiales; family Bignoniaceae; genus Jacaranda; species Jacaranda mimosifolia. The sequence goes on from CM032127.1 coordinate 2,248,154, forward strand.
AATCTTAACTGAATCATAAGGGTGATCCACTAATTATTTATTAATTCGTCTGTATGCGTAGGATTTTTGTAAGTACTCATGCAAATTAATATATATATAATTTTAATTTGGCTTATATGATTTTTATGCTTATTCCAAATGGTATTTTATTTTTTTAATATTTCTGCTTAGAGGAATATCATTGTTGGAAATTGGAGGGAATATTTAAATTCTATATGCCTTTGCTGGCCCCAAAAGTGTAAGTACAATTTTATTCTTGTTGATAATAATAAATAATACAATATAATAGCAATTTCTACTACGTACGTCGTCGGTTTTGGATTTGCAATTATACAATATATATATATATAACCACTTGTATTTTTTTCTATACTAATCATTTTCTATTGTTGGTAAATAGGGATTTACTGGAGTAATTTCAACTAATTTCTAATTTCTTTACTCCTTGTGGATGCTGTTAGGGTTTCATCTAAAGCTATTGATGATATGTATATGTATGTTACGTATATATGGTATTTAATTAATTAATTTTTTTTACTAACATAGAGTATAATGTGAATTAGAAATTAATTGTTTGAAATGATTACAGTTTATATGGCGTTTTAGATCGAGTACTTGTCTGAGTTGATTAATCAAAGACCCTCGTCGCTCAAATTAGGATAGAGACAATGTGAATATGCAGAAGAAGAAAATATATGTGAATTACCTGATCGGGGATTGCATATCTAAAAATACGAAATTTATGTATTTTTATTGGAGTTGAGACAACACAATCATCTATATCCACGTTAGTTTTATGATTAATGATATAGATGAGTCGAGTTCAGTTCCAGATCAAACAATCCTGCAATCGGGATCTAAAAATACGAATTCTTAACTATCAAGGATAAATTTATCTTTTCAATCGGCCCATCAGATTATATTTTAATGAAAAACCTTAATTGTTGATGTCCACATATGACCAATAAAAAAATATTCAAAATTGTTGGTTTCAATGTATAACATATGGTGAACAGATATTTTCTTCGACGTGTAACCTTCTTGGCCTCTTGATTCTTCAAATAAAGAAATAGTTTCCACCATTCTAGAACAAAAACCCAATGTTTTAGACTTGGTTTCCCTTTTGGAGAAAAATAAAATTGATATAATTATTTGCAGACAAAAAGTGACCTAGATTTTGAGTCTGGAAATTTTCAAGCAAGATCTAAGTACTTTAGACTGTTCCCCCTTTATGTATATGCTGACCCAAATTCTAAGCTTTATACATTGACCAAATTAACAATAATTAGCCAATTAAAGGAATTAGTGAAGATTTGCCTCTACAAAAAGCCCTTATTTTCGGTGTAACCCTGGCCAGTTACATATATATATACACACTATTATATAGCACAACGATGTAAGACTCATAATTATATAATTTTAATTTTAATTGTGTAATTTTGGCCAAATATCAAATTATTAAAATTTTGAGTTTTTTATTTAGTTGAAAAAAATTTCATTGATTATTTTTTTCTTTTATATTTCATTTTAATACGATCAACTTATCTATTATAATTAAAATACAATATTTTGAAAATCGAAGCGGACTGACTGGTCCAATCGGTTGAACCAGTGACCCGAGGCTAGTACATATATATACCACAATCATTTTGCATGAAAGAAAGAAAAAATTATTGAAGAATTAATAGAGGCCTCAAATTGGGGGATGACCGAGTCAAGAGTATTAATTAGTAGCAAAAACTTACGATACATCATTTTCATCTTATTGTTTGTTGTACCAAAAATAAAGCATACAACTCACATTATGATTTTTTTTGCATTTAAGGATGCCCTCCTCCAAGGATTTTTGTGTGTTTGTATAGTTATACACACATACACACACACACATATATATATGTGTGTGTGTGTGTTAATGTATCATTTTATTATTTATTAATTTATCAAAAATATAAATGTATATATGAATGACTATCGAATGATTTTTGGTCTAATGATATAAGTTTCACATATAATGTGTGAGATTGCAAGACTTGAACCTAGCAGACATTCAACGTGTATGTATATAAATATAAATATATATATATATAAGGAAAAAACAAAGTATATATGAATCATGACTCGTCAGCGTTAGGACTAGCGGTCATTTGATCCAACAATATAAATTATATATATAAAGGGTTAGACTCGAAATTCGAATATAACAAACTTTTGACACACACATATATATATATAAGAAAATCAGCTTTAGGGCCAGTGATGTACCATCGTCAATATATCAGTGTGTGTGAGGGTCTATGTGGTCAGGATCAGATATTTTCTTTTAAAAAATTTCAACTTGGACCAACATTTATGGGTTTGCAAAGGACTAACCTACAATTATATGATTTAATTTTAACTAAGTAGTTTGGATTAGATTTAATTTATTTAGTTGTCAGGTTAGTGGGACAGAGAATTTTAAATAATATATTCACATAACTCAATTTATGTAGAGTTGCAAGTTATAAAGAAAATTTTACGTATGTGGGAAATTCGCAATGTTTTTTTTTTTTTTTAAATAATGTAAGTTGCTAGATATGACCAAAGAGTAATAGATTTTTAAATTTTTCTCCTTTTCGTTATGTGTTGAGTTTTCATGTTTTATAAATTTATATTTATATTTTCTATTTTCATAGATAAAAATAAAATAATTAAATTAAAATCTTTTTATTTTTAATTAACTCATAAACAATCTCTTTTTCACTTGGTTCTCTGTACAAATTAAAACTAAAATTAGCTAAAAAGGGTTAAATTTTATACATAGTTTCAATTTTTTCTTTTATTTTTTCTATAATTTATAGAGTCTATTTGGCTGAATCTAATAAGCTATTGCACGTTATAACTTTTTTAAGCTCCCAAAGTGCTAAATTTTATTTTAAAATTAAGTTTTTAAGTGCTTAATTAAAATAAGATTCTAAAACTTATAAAATATTAATAATAATAATTTTTTATTAAGATGGTTGAGATTAATGAGTTTTAATTTTTAAAATTCAGGAAGTCCTTTTTTTTAAAAGACCTCTTAAAAGATTCTAAAATTTTAATTATTTTGAGACTTATGAACTTCTTTTTCTAAAATTTACCAAACTCTTTAAAACATTTTATAAATTTCTCAAAACATATCTCATGAGACATCATGAAATTTCTACTCAAATTTTTAAGGAAAAACAAACTTATAAAAGCCCCCTAAAATATATATGTTAGAATCAAATTCTCTTGAAAGAATATAAAGTTAGTTTTAATATTTAATTTAACGAACAGATCTATTAATTTTAATTATGTTATTATAAAAATATTATTAATAATATCTTATAAGTTTCAAAATTTTATTTTATGATCTGAATAATTTCATTTTCTAAAATATTTCTAAATAGGATCTAATATTTTATAAATCTTTAAAAAAATTTAAAATGTACTTAGGTGATTAATTATAAGTCATTTAAAAAAAAACCATAGACAAACAACCACTTAATTATAAATTTGTCTCTTTTGGTTTCACTTTTGGCATCAATCAATCAAATTAACATATATAGTGTTTAAACATAGGATAATTGTTCTATATAATTAATAATCTCAGCTAGGGGTGCAAATAAGTTGAACTCAAGCAAGCTCAATTCGAGCTCGAAACAATTCGAGTCGAGCTTGAGATTAATGAGTTTTAATTTTTAAAATTTAGGACGTCTTTTTTTTCAAAAGACCTCTTAAAAGATTCTAAAATTTTAATTATTTTGAGACTCATGAGCTTCTTTTTCTAAAATTGACCAAACGCTTTAAAATATTTTCTAAACTTTTTCATAAGATACCGTGAAATTTCTACTAAAATTTTTAAGGAAAAACAAACTTAGAAAGCCCCCTAAAATATGAGTTAGAATCAAATCCTCTTAAAAGAATATAACGTGCTGTTGACTTATTTTTAATATTTTAACGAACAGATCTATTGATTTTAATTATGTCAATATGAAAATATTATTAATAATATCTTATAAGTTTTAAAATTTTATTTTATGATCTGAACAAAATCATTTTCTAAAATATTTCTGAATAGGATCTAATATTTTATAAATCCTAAAAAAAATTTAAAATGTACTTAGGTGATTAATTATAAGTCATTTAAAAAAACATAGACAGATAACATCTTAATTATAAAATTTTCTCTTTTGGTTTCACTTTTGACATAAAAAAATCAAATTAACATATATAGTGTTAAACATAAGATAATTATTCTATATAATTAATAATTTCATTTAGGGATGCAAACGAGTCAAGTTGGTTCTAAGCTCCACGAGCCGAGTTCGAGCTAGCTCGAGTTGAACTTGAAACAGTTCGAGCTCGAGCTCTAATTCAAGCTGATTTCGAATCATCTATATCTAAACTCGATCTCGAGAGCCAATACATAATTAAATATTTTTTTTATTTTATTAATAAATATATATTATATTACTATTTTTTTTACTTCGAGTTCGAACTCAAACTCAAGCTCGAGTCTGCAGTTTTTTACAATTTATTTGTCAATTCGAGCCTTATCAAGTCGAGTAAAACCGAGCTAAAATTTTTATCAAGCCAAACTCGAACTTAAAGTTTTAGACCCATCAAAATCGAGCTCAAACTCAAGTCCAAACTCAACTTAACTCAATCCGACTCTACTCAATTCAATTCGATTGCACCTTAATCTCAGCTATCATTGACTCACCCTTTGTTTCTAACTTAATTGGACGACCAAAAGATTCAACCACATCATCATTGCTCAATTGATATGCGAACATATATGCTCTTCCACATGTTTGTACTTTGCATTTGGAATAAAAATCCACTATTCCCCCTTTATTAAAATTATATTCCATAACAATTATGACCAATCATTACAGTATATAAATAATTAATTTCATCCGTATTGCTTTGATTTATTAATTTACTATCATCTAAAATTAATTTTATTTGTCAAGTTGCCATGCAAAATACCATCATGTCGTACGTCACGTGCTTCAGATTAACATATATCTTTATTTTATTTGTTTTTTCATTTAGGCCGCCAACACTTTCTCATAATTAATTAATTTAATTAAATATTATGAATAAAAAAGTGAAAAAAATTATTCTTATTTTAAGACAAGTCATCATTATTGCAAGATATTAATTGTTAATTAATTTGATTAAATCACTTTCTTAGAGGAGATAATTGTCGGGGAATGATTAGGTGGTTGATTAGACTAAATGAAGGTTCATAAGTCATATACATACATACATACATACATGAAGGGCAAATAGAATCAAGAGTTGGTAAGAAAAACGTGATTAATATGATTATCCACTCGTTGAGCCTAATTGCACAAACTTGTGATCTTAGCGAACTAGACGATGTAGGGGACGAAACAATTTTAATTGCACCAATAGTAATCCTATATCAGGGATGTCTTCGAGATCAGATGTACTTAAATCAAATTGATCGGCCCCCCAAAAAAGGCCTTATGATTAACCACAAAATCGTGTGAAAATGCTGCTTTTCTTCTTCTTCTTCTTCTTCTTTAAAACTAACTGTTTGGTACAATGTTCTGTATGCATAAAATAGTAGCCGTTTATTTTGGGAGAATAAACGAGAAAAAAAAAGTTATGAATAATAAATTTTGGATAAACTAGTGGAGTGAATAGAAAAATTAATATTATAACAAATTATTTTGTGTACAGTGGAAAATTTGAAATTATTAAGATTTGTGGATTACTGTAGGGCTATTTCTAGCAAATTAAATTTTTATACACTGGTGTGATAATCTTCATTATGTGAGTGTAAAGCCTATTTCTTTTTTATATAATATAGATTAATAATTCATTTGGCATGGTAACCAATGTTTGAATTTTTTATTTTATTCTTTATTTTATTAAAGCACGATAAATTATGTGCTAAAGTACTAATAAATAGCTAGAAAATTGTAAGGCACATGTTCCAATTTAAGAGAACAAAAGGAGAAAACTTAGAAGGTGATTGGTTGTGTTCTGAAATAATTTTTCATTTTTCACTATTTTAAAATTACAAAAATATGATTATTTAATTAATTTATTTTTAATAAAAATACTATATTTTTTTCCGATTCTCATACCTATATATAACTATAATTTTAAATTTAAATTATCTACTAATTGTAATACAATTAAAATCAACTAACTAATTAAATAATAATTTTTTTTCTGTCCTCCCAAAATAATAGGACTTACATTAAATTTAATAATAATTTCTTATTTTAATATTATTAAATTGATAAAGTATAAAAGAATAATGAACCCACAATAAATTATATAAGTATTATAAGTAAGAGATATTAAGAGAACAAGTAACAGGTCCATTCTATCCCTAATCTACACTACTCTTTAAAAAAAAAGGGAATGTTTGGTTATGTTTTCCCATAACAAAATTGTTTTGGGGAAACATAACCAAGCATATCCTTATTTTTCCACAAAAACTTCCATTTTTCAATATATACGTATATTATATTATATATATACATCATATATATTTTATTATTATTCTAACAATAAAAAAATAACTCAATTTCATTTTCACCAAAAAATTCAACAAAAAAACATTGATTTGACTGTTACAGTAAAAAAAATATTTCCCCTAAAACATAAACCAACATACAAAAATATAACTTTTACATTCTCCAATAATTTATTTTTCCAAAATACATAATAAACACATAATAAAATCATACAAAAAACATAACCAAATATTCCCTGAATAAATAAAATAAAATAAATCTTGTATCAAACTTGATGGAGAAGCATATTTGGTAGGTATATAATAAGTCTCAAGGTACCTATACTGTATTTGATTTAATAGTCATCTTTGGCATATCCTTAGCTGTTACATCATGAAATTATGATCATGGCCTTTTGGGGGTTCTTATTTTGGATTTTAAGAAATTGAACCACCACAAAAATCTTGATTTAATTATTGAATTTCACTCCAAGTCCCTCTAGTTCTTGAGTTTTAATTTAGTTTAATCACTTTGGCCCTTCAAGTTTCCTTTATTGCAGGTTGGTCAATTAACCCGTTGGGATAAATGACTTTTAATTAATGCAATGATTGTATTGTAGGTTAGGGGAATTCAAGTTAATTCAATTTCCTCTTCCTTTTTTTTTTTTTTGCCCTTTTCTTTTTCTTTGTCGAAATTGAATTGACTAGCGTCCGTGTGATACATGATAATGATAAAAAGAAATAACCATTGAAATATTTAACTAGAAATATAGAGAACTAAATGGTCGCAGAAAAGCTGTAAAAAAACTCTGAATTCAGAGTTGCATGGGATTTGATTGAACTTATAAGCTTTTCAAAATATGTTATAAGACATATAAGGTCTTATAAAGTATTTGATAAATTTTTCAATATAAAAAATTTATAAGCTCCCAAAATAAAATATTAAAATCTCACGAGCACTTTCTTTTAGAAAAAAGAAGAGTTATAAACTTATTTTTAAAGTGATATCAGGCTCTCTTAACTTTAACAAATGTATTATAAAATTATCAGAACCAACAGCTTACAAGTTTTAAATATTTTATTTTATTCAAATATTTCAAAATTTTATCTTTAAAATAAGATTCAAATCTTATAAATCTTAAGCATATTTTATAAAATGTAAAAATTTATAAAATCTTTTAACAAATTATTCTAATTAACACCATCTCAATTATCCGTAACTCCTTTTTATTCTTTTACATTGGATCCTCTATTTCATCTCCCATTCCAACTTACTGTATTTATGCCAATTGTATTTTCTTATTAAAAAAATATTTAATAAATGTATCATATATTTATAAAATAGAATAAGAAATAAAATAGAAAATATAATGAAATATTTAAACCATTATTCTTCACCGAAAAGCAACAAAAAAAAATAAAATTGTGTAACTCAAAATTGAATAGTTAAAATGTCAAAGAAGACAACTTCATAAACAAAGTATATGTAGTACACTATTAGAGGAAGAGTCCACAACCCATGGGGACACCATGTTTTGGTTTCTTGTACGAAATAAATCCAAATGGATCCACTCAAAAGTTATGGTGCAAAATAGGAAAAGGAATTTCTGAAAAATGGATCGAAATTGTTTTGAAAGTTTCTCAATTCTTATTGTCATTATTCATTATTCAAAGGACTTTTTCCTAAAAAGTTAAAAATGACAAGAAAAGCACAAAAACCCCAAGAAAGTGGTGGGTTCAACATTGCAAATAATGTAAAAAAGAGACGTGTTTTTATACATAAATAAAACCTTGGGATATACTATAAAGTTCCAAGGTTGCAATAGTAACCCCAATCATGTATGAATAGCGTTTTTGAGGTTGCCAAAAGTTTTTTCTTTTTTCTTTTTTTTTTTTAATTTTCCCAAAACTAAAAGCGTTATTTTGTCTATGAGAAATTAGGTTGATGTGATAATATTGACCCACAATATTGTATGGGTCAACAAGTTGACTTTTTATTTTTTGGGCATTTTAAAAGGTTGTAATAGTGCTTTGATAGCTCTCATTGGTTATTGGACAAAAACTCATATTATATATATAAAAAAAATACAAAAATAAGTTAATTTGGACCATGAGAAAGAAAGAAGATCAGGAAAAAAAAAAAAAAAGAATAAGACAAAGGGAAGAATAAAAAAAGAGAAATACCTTTATTGGGGAAATTAATGGAATCCAGTTGGCTCTAATGGCTTATCCAATGGATGGTTAATTTTGAGAATTTTTGGTAGTGCAGAAGAGTTAATTAGGGTTGAGATGCAAATTTTAACCAAGTATAATTGGAAATATAAGTTGCTAAACATATTACAAGATGGATTAACATAAGGGCATGTACAAATATAATGTGGGTTAAGTATTCATTTTTAGTATAAATAACGAAAACCTTTTATTCATTTAAGATGATAAGTAAATCATAAATAATAAAATTCATGCTTATGATATCACTACAAAAAATTAGGGTGTCAATTATCATTAATCCATTGCTGATGCTGAAAGTTTGTAGATTTAATTGTAAATTTGATCTAGCCAAATTCAAAATTTAACCCTTGCTATGACTAATCGGCAACTAAAGGTTTTTCTTGTATCTTAATTTTCTTACGAATATGCAAAAATAGTTTTTACTTCGAAAATTTGTAATTGTAATTTGTAGCATTAGCTACAAAATTATTTTTTTTTTATAATTATTTTGTAATGAATACCTAATTTTTTATAGTACTGTATGAAATATACAATAATTAATAATCAGATAAGAAGCTTTTTCTTTAAGAAATGAGTTGAATTGGGGCAATAAAAATCACAATCAACTCTTATTATATCTAGCTATGTATGAATAACTTCTTGAGATTAATTTAAAATAAAGCAAATAAAAGTCAATAAAGGGATTAAAGTATATATATTGTTTACATGTATATATTTTTTATTTTTTATTATTGGAATTGTTTACATGTACTTGACATGCTCAAAATTGGAATTTTTGATTGAGATGGGTTCAATACCTTAGAACAGGAAACAAGGCCATTTGGTGGCTTTGAATATGTTAGGCACCATACTTTCACCTCTTGCCTACCCTTGCTTTACTTAATTAATGACAATCAGAATTCTTTTTCTTTTTCTTTTTTTAATTTTAAATATATATTTATATATTTAAATACTCACACACGCCAAGCGACCTGTGGCCCACTAGCATAAGTTTGTCACATAATGTGAGAGGTCAAGAGTTCGAGTCTGAACGAACTTCTGATGTGTGTGTGTATAAATAAATATAAAAAAAAAAATACACGCACATATTAGGAGCCAGCTATGCTTCGAAGTTCCGACTTTCAATATTAAATAAGAAACTTATATTATTAAATTAGAGAGAGAACATAACAATTTAGAACACAGTTGTCATTATTACAAACAATAATCCTCAAATAACACAGAAAACTTTTGACAACATTGATATTCATGAACATAACTCAAAGTTGTATTGCACCAATTTTGAATTTTGAAAGTGGAGATATGTTTATTGATATATAATTTTTCTGTTGAGGTATATAATTTGATCTAACACTTTATTTTTAATTTTCTTTATTTTTACTTTCAACCAGATTATCCACCCACATCATTTACCAATTGTCTGCATAAAATTTTAAATAATTAATGAGTAATAAATTTATACCTACAAACTAATATGAAAATTCATTTTTCTGTAAACTGACAAACACTAATGCAAGATTCTCTTACATAACCTAAATAAACTTTGGTAGGCATGAATAGTAATGGAGTATTTTACATATTTCACCGGTACTTAGCAGAAAAATTAAATGTGAGACCAAATATCCACTCTAACTAACGTAACTCCCAAACAGAACCTCCCACAATTGAAATAATTAATTAAGCCACCAAAATTCGCAGTCATTATATGGAAGAAGTGGATAACTGTTTTTGGAGTAGTTGGCTGTTCAAATGCCTCAAGAACATGGTGATATATGAATTGATCCCTAGCTATTCAATTTTAAATGCATAATGATTTAATCTTGGGATCAAAATTTTTAGGGTAAATTGCAAAAATAAGATCATAATTATGGTCGATTTGTAATGTAGGACCAGTATTTGTGGTGACAGTAAATTATTACAAAAATTCATTAAAAATTGAAAAAAAAAAGATAATAGCCATTGGAAAACACAGTCAGCACCGGTGATTGCTTGCATGACCATTAAATAAAAAAAAAAAGGTAATTGAAAAATGTAGTTAGCATCGGTGATTGCTTGCGTGGCGCTTGTTCTACGCAAGCGCCGCACAAGCAATTACCTATGCTGACTATATTTTTAGATGACCGTTGTCCTTTTTTTTTTTTTTTAATGAGTTTTTGTCCTACTTCAATACCACCCCATGTTCTGATTCTAAAATACAAAATGACCACAACTATGGTCCTAATTTTACAATTTTTCCAAATTTTTATGGTTGCATCGCATGGAATGACTAATTAAAATAATACCAATTAGAACAACAGAGATTTTCTCAACAAAAACTATTCAATATATGTGTGATTGAAAATAATAATAAAATTTGTTGAGATTGATTGAATTGTAATGGGACTTCTCAAAATCTTTTTCCGATGTGGCTTTCTTTGTGCTCTTATATCCATGAAAACCAAAAATTGGAGGGATAGTATTTTTATTTCTTCTTGTTTGCTTGTTATATTATGAATATATATATATATCCCTTAGAAATATGACTTACTTCATCATAATTAATATATTCGCTCTCTATTCTAAAATAAATATCATTCTAATGTAAAGTCAAATTATTTAATCTTTGACTATCTTATATTATTGTTTTTTTTCTATAATTTCAGTATTACAGTATTTTTAAATGTCTAATATACTTTTTTATTTTTCACACTATTTTAATGTTTGAACTCCAAATTTTACATATATAATTTTGATAACGATGCTATTCAATCAATTGAACAACGACTGCGAGTTATTAATTTAACACTCCATAGCCAGATAAAAATGTAATTATATATGACAGATAAACAACAAGAAAATAAAAGACATTATTATAAGCTATTTAATAATTGCCATCACATCTTTGGCTGAAAAATAAAAAAGAACTATGCTCTCCTCTCTATATGAAATAAAATAGAAGATGAAACATACAGTAGAATAAACAATTTAAGTTGTCTTATTCGTGGTAATATTTGAAAGGGAATTTCATTCTCATTTTTAGAATATGGAGTATTTATCCAATCATCACTAAAATGCCTTAATTTGGCACTTTTCAATTGAAGTGCTCTATTCCAACCAATTGATACTCTGACCAGTAGATAAAGCCATAAAGTAGTATGTAAAAAACGTATATTGAACTGTACTTTTCAAGCCTCACAAAAAGCTCTCTACTTTCAACTTTCTTCTTCATTTTTTTAATTTTTTTTTTGGGGTTTTGTCTTTTTATTACAATAAAAACAAATGTAGTAAAAAGAAATGGAGGAAAACGAAAAGGATACTGTTTGCCCTTCTGGGGAAAAAAAAAACTTGTCTGTTTCATAGATTCTCCATCATCACCCCACCTGCAATTGTGAGCAATCAATCCCCACCAGTCAACACCACCACATATATAACAAAAATAAAAAATAACAAAAAAAAAAATTTAGAAATCATTTATTTAAATGATGTGATTAGAAGTGATAGATAAATAAATAGATACATTTTAAACTCATAAGAATATAATATTTTAATTTTATATTTGATTGGTAAAATTAATATATAAATAAATTTAAAATATAATATATAAATTTACTACTATAACCTTTATACTTTTTAATAAATTTTTCACAATTTTCTCGTTCTTACTCATTTTTAGGAACAAAATTTAATTAAAAATAAGATTAAAAAAAGGACTATTTGATCTTGTAATTCTAATAGCACCAAATCAAGCATTTTTCTCTTGATCTATTTTTCAAAATTAACAATAAATAATATTGAACCTAAAATTTATTAAGAGTTTTTATCAATTGAAATAAATATTAAAAGAGCAAACAAGGCCTTAGAGTATTGAACTTCCATGGATTAATCCAGTTTCCCTGCCAAGCAGAAATTTATCAGAAGAATCAAGAATCCAGATGTTTCTAAAGTTTATGCTCTTCTTCTTTTGGTACTGATGCTGATTTTCCAGTCTGGAAAGAAGAAGAACTATATGCCAAGCTGGATCTGTATATATATATTCATGGATTATTTCCAGAGCCAGAAAATTAGAAGTAAAATAGAGAGAAAGGGACAGATAAATTGATATGTAGGTACAACGAACAGTAAACAAAGTTTTTATCATCGCGGGGCCTAACACTGTACAGTTGGATTCATTGAAGGGGGTTGGGGGATTTTGATTGCAACGGAAAAATTGAAAATCTTTAGCCCTTCTTCAACGAAAAATGAAAAGGGCTGTTGCTAATTCTCTGAAGCACACAAACTGCACATGGAAAAAAGATAATAACATAACAAGAAACACAATTTGATCAATAATTCCACAATAAAGTTTCGAAACAGCTTGGAATTCCCCCATCATCAGCAGCCCCACCACCACCACCACTGCTCCACGGTGGAGGAGGGTCCAGCCACCCTTCCAGCACCGTGTTGTCAACGTAAACGAAGTCATTCCTCAGCTCGAAACACGACCCCAGACTCGGCAACTCGACGATCTCGCTCAGTTCTTCTGAAGTTGCAGATAAGTCTATGCAGGACACGAGGGAGGACAGAGAAGGTGAAGAAGATAGCGTACTAGACGAAGAAGAAGTACTCGAAGGCGATGACAGAATATCGAATTTCTCCATGGCTGCCGCCTTCGCCGCGGCAGCCTGGACGTCACGTGGGCTGAGAGAGACAGGGCGGGGCAGAGCAGCCGCGAGCTCGGGGAAATTGAGTATGGCGGAGGCGCCTTTGATGCTCAGCGCCGCCACGTCGTGCGCACGCGCCGCCATTTCTGGGGTGGGGAAAGTTCCTAACCAGATGCGTGATTTCTTGCGGGGCTCACGAATTTCCGATACCCATTTGCCCCAGTTTCGCATCCGTACTCCCCGGTACACCGGGTGCTTGCTGCTGGAATTGTTGCCTTCTCGAATTCTCTTGATTTTCTTGGCGCTTTCCGGCGGCGGTTCCTCCGCCTTCGCGGTGGAGGCATAAGCCGGAGCTTGAGATGACGACGATGATAATGATGAGAATGAGGATAATGAGTTGTTGGAGCTAGGTTCAGAGCCGTCTGAATTGTGGTTTTCAGTATTCATGATTCTTGAAAGATTGAATACAAAGGCAAAATCCAGTAGGGGTGGGGGGTGAGTGGGTGAGGGGGTGGGGGTCTATATATATATATATATAAAGAGTGGATCAGTGTGTGTTTTAGTTTGTGTCTGCAGGTGGGATTTTACATTTCCATACTAGGAAATGTACTAAATATCTCTAGTTCTTGCAGGGCCTGTAAGAGGATCAGATGGGGAGAAACTGAGTTGAGAAGATAGGTTCTTGAAGATGTTGAAAACTATAGCAAAGAAATGGAAGGAATATATAGTTATAGATATGCAAGAGTCATAACTATATATGATTAATAGGTGTTGCCCTTATTAATCAGCAAGAGCCTAAAGGCTTTGTTTGGTTGTATTTCCTGAAAGCAATATTGTTTTGAGGAAACAAAATCTAATATATTCTAATTTTTTCTTCAAAATATATATATTTCAAAATAAAAATAAAAAATATATTATATACATCATATATTTTATTATTATTTTAATATTAAAATAATTATTCAATTCCATTTTCACCATAAAAATTCAATAAAAAAATATTGATTTGATTGTTAACGTAAAAAGTATCTTCCTTGAAATATAAACAAACATATTAAAAAATAATTTTTATATTTTTCAATAAATTATTCTCCCAAAATAAATAATAAATACATAATAAAATCAAATAAAAAAATATAACCAAACACAACCTTAGTTTTATTTATTTATTTATTTTTTTCTTTATCATTTCCCAATGACTCATACAACACTTATTTACCCAAGAGAGAGAAGAGGAACAAAGGCCCCATAGAAGAAATGGGTCATTCTGCTAGACCCTGTTGTACAATGGGGTCCCCTTCTATAATACACCACGCAACCCCTTTGAACCTATTGATATCTTTCTGTTTTCACTCATTTTAACTCTTCAACACTGTACATTTAACCCTTATCATCTTTCAGAATCATCCTGAGATGGGTTGTCTGTAAGGTTTTGGGACTAGTTCACATTTGCTGTCTGTTTGATTCGCTACGAAATCATCTAAGGGCATACAACGATGTGAGTTTGAGAGTAATCTTTTTGATAGATCAGAGTCGGCCTGGTAAGATTTCTGTATTAAGAGCGAGTTTAGAATGTTAAGGTTACTGAAGTTTACCCAATGAAAACACTCTAATTCAAAGTAGGGTACAAAGAGGGTAAGGCAAATAGAAATATAGGTAATTAGAGTAACGAAGTGGATAATTTCGGAGGTACTATTGGTCAGATATATCATAGTTGAAGTGGCGTGCGTAAATTTTGCTAACATCTTCGCAACGTGGAGATTAATCAGATCAGATATTAATAAATACGTAAAATATCTGATGTTGCTGAAAAAGATTTACATAGTATCATAACATACAAATTTCAAACAACTATGGTTTTATGTTTTTGTTTATGTAGGGTTGAGAAATATGCTGCCCTCTAAGGTTAGTACTCTCCATATATTTATGTGGACATAATGAAGATTTCCTCAAGTTTTCTTGGTGGTTTACATTTATTTTAGGGTTATGACATGATGTGGCAAGGTAAGGGTAATAGTGCCATCAAGTCATGCACAGTAGGAGAATCCAACATTATACATTTATATTATTAAATACATATATACCAAAGTTTATGATTTAATATATGGGAACAAATAATATCTAGAGGAACTTCAATTTCCTAGGGTTTTTACTATGTGAAAATGTGTAGATATATAGCTTGTGGACTATCTTTGTGTTGGTCCCAAGGAGAAGCAAAGTAGGACAAGTTGAAGATTTCAGCATGGGTCCATTTCCATGGAGGGTGGAAATAATCAAGCCCAATAAAATAGTAGAAATTGTTCTAGGGGCATATACTTGCATTGTTTGGGACAAGATGTTTGGGGAATGTTTGGTTATGTTTTTTGTTTGATTTTATTATGTGTTTATTACTTTATTATGTGTTTTGGAAGAATGAATTATTGAAAAATATGAAAGTTATTCTTTGGTATGTTTGTTTATGTCTTGGGAGATGCATTTTTTACTATAGCAATCAAATCAATACTTTTTTGTTAGATTTTTTGGGTGAAAATGAAATTGAGTAATTTTTTTAATGTTAGAATAATAATAAAATATAATATATATAATATGTATGTATATATTGAAGAATATGTGTTTTGAAGGAAAAATTGAAATATATTTGGTTATGTTTTCCCAAAATAATATTATTCCGGGAAAAAATAACCAACCATTCCCTTGGTCTTTCTATTAGAAAATACAGAAAATCAAATAATTATAAAAAATTGCAGATTTTTTGGTTTTTTGTCTCATTGTGGACATCAGCTTGCAGACAGGAAGAAACCTTGTAAAATCTTAGAGCACAAAAATGAAAAAAAGAAAAGAAAATTTAAAGCACCATCAGCATTGAAGTGTCCAAACTTCAATGTACTACAGAATTATAATTTAGTTAACTTTGTATTAATGATTAAATCAGGAAAAATCATCACTTTGGATCCAACCAGCAGGTTACAATTTAATTATCCTTTCTTAAAAATTAAGCAATACTTGAATCGCCATAAAAAATTTAATCATAATAAATTAGGTGATAGTCAGAAATTTTTGTTATATCGATTAAGTGATAAAAAAAGTTCAATTACAATAATGTTTTTTAAAAAATTTGGTACTAGCGAGGTCATGGGCGTTGCGGGGGGGGGGGGGGGGGGATTGTTGCATTTATTATTCGCATCATCTTTTGACTCGCGGACTAATCGTCCAACTCAATTGTTAGGATTAAACGCTTACCATTAGACTAAAAATATAGTTGTTAGCATAGGCGCAACTTTATTTTCTTATATATTTGGCAGCGCAAAACACCGTATAAGACTACAGTTGACTTGAGGTGGCTGCGTCCTATAAGCGCTATAGACTAGGCAGTTAATCCTCCAGTCAAAGGATGATGCGGATTATAAATCCCACAAAATTACTATAAAAAAAGTTAATCATAATATATTAAGTGATAGTCGGAAATTTTTGTTATATCGATTAAGCGATAAAAAAAAGTTCAGTTACAATAATGTATTTTAAAAAATTTAGTACTAGCAAAAATTATATTCAAATTATTACTAACAATAATTATGTATATCTTGTTTCGTAACAAATCATAGTCACAAGTTTTATTGTCATTATATATGTCACTATTTTTTAATAGTTATACAATTTAATTAAAGAATTAATTTATATTATCATTAAGTCATATGATCATGACAAAATAAAAACTATATATTATTATTGAAGAATAAAAGGTATCAGAACTTAATACATGATTTTTAATAATAATTTTCACATTATTATTTAAATTATTATTATTAGCATCGATTTCCCTTTTTCGGAAAAGGAGGCATTTATTGATACTGCAAACAGCATGTAACAAATAATTAACGTAGTACAATAAGTAGAAATAGTGTTTTAGCATATGTAACAGAGACAAGTAGGAGAAATATTAATTTATGGGGTATATAGCTAGCTAGATAGCACATGATATTACATTTATTAAGAGGGCATATAACATATATAGCCCAACACAATCATGATAATTTAAAGATATGTTGAAATTAATAAAACTTTAAAATATTACATTTTTCCTAACTCGAGATTATAAATCAGATTGACCTATGTATTAAGCCCCATTATAACATCACTAATGAGGCTAAAATTTGAGACGACGGTCACTAAATCGAATATTTTCAAAAGTATATTGATAATTATACAAATCGACCATTTTTTATTTCAAAAAAAGAAAGAATTTAAATTTTTGCGTCTTACTTTCATCATATTAGTACGGTATTGAAGGAATATTCAACCAATCACTTAGTGTACTATCACGTACCAAAACTCAAACCATTCATAGAAGAAGTAATTCTATTTATTGTGCAATAAATTTGATACGATATGAATTTGAAAAGTAATATATAAGGGGTCGTTGGATTTTGTTTTCTGGAAGTATTTTTATTTTTTGATGAAAAAAAAAAGTGAAAAATTAGTTATAAATATGTTTTTGAAAATAAAATATTGTTTGGAGATTTTGTTTAAAATGTACTGATTATGTATGATTGAAAATGAGTTGTATTTGAAAAACGTAATGTTTTTGTATTAAAAGTCATACAAATGTGAGTAGGAGAAAAATGAAAAGTGAAAATGGAGAGAGAGTGTAATAGTGTGTTTGGCAAAATGTACTGAAAATGAAAATGTATGTGAAAATGAGGGAGAAATTGATAGTTTTCTATTTTTATTTTCAAGAGAAAATGAAAAGGGGGCTTTGAAAAAATCAAACGGGCACTAAGAGCCTGTTTGGTTTTATTTTCAAACCCATTTTCCACCAATTTCACTATTCCAGAAATAGAAATCATTACTTTTTAAAAATTTTCACCCAATATAATTTCAATTTTCATTTTCAAAACACATTCTCCAATAACTTATATATCTTCTCTCTTTATTCCATTATTTCTCTCTCTTTCCACCTACAACCTATTAAAACCAACATAATCATTACATTTCCAAATATTTCATCCAAATACATTTTCATTTTCACATCACATCACATCACATAACTAATTCTCACCATTTTAGAAATGATGGAAATGGAAATAAAACCAAACAGGCCCTAAGTTTTCTAATCTATTGATTGGATTAATTTGAACTTGGGTTTTGTATTATAATAATACAATTTTTTTATCTTAAAATTTGTCCAAAAAAATACACTCGAGTCAATTTTTAATGACACCTACCACTTAACAAGTCATTTTTGACACACCTATTTAATTTGAATCTTAATTTCAAATTTTAAGGATTTAACGAACAGAGCAACTCGAATAATGAACCGATTGAGTGGATTCAAATTGATCGATTTAAAAAGAACAAAAATATAAAAATCGTAACAAAAATATTATCTTTTTTAGGATACATTGAATAATTTTATATCGAAAATTCAAGTAGCTGAAATTGAAGCAGTGACAAAACGATTGACCAATCATAAACTAAATATTACTATTTCTTAATTAACAATTTGGAGCAAGAATCATGTTTCCTCCAATTGGGGGGTCCAACCTTTGTTTTCATTAGTGATTTGCCCATGGGTTGGTAGCAGTTGCATTGAACTTCAACTTTTAACCATTCATCACAAGTCACACTCAATTGGGTCCAGCCTTTAAGGGTGCACCCACTACTACGTGTTCATGGACCAACTCATTTCCCATCCCTACCTTCTGGCAACAATAATATATGCTCAAGGCCAAAAAAATAAAGGTTGTGTTTGGTTATGTTTTTCGTTAGATTTATTATGTATTTTGGAAGAATGAATTATTAAAAAATGTGAAAGTTATTTTTTGGTATGTTTGTTTATGTTTTGGGAGAGACATTCTTCACTGCAGCAGTCAAATCAATATTTTTTTATTGGATTTTTTGGGTGAAAATAGAATTGAGTGATTATTTTAATGTTAGAATAATAATAATATATATATATAACATGTATGTATATATTGGAGAATGTGCGTTTTAGAGGAAAAATGAGGATATGTTTGGTTATGTTTCTCCAAAATAATATTGTTCCGAGGAAACATAACCAAAGAAAGCCAAAACAAAAATAAAAAATAAAACAAATAATAGTAATAATTAATTTCATTTATATCATATGAATTGATTTATGGTTTCGATTAATGAGACTTTCCCTATATGCAAAAGATCACTTTCAAGTAGCAAAATTTGAGGGGTCCCCCCCTTCAAATGATCCTTTGAAATCCATATCTTTCAAATCTTTGTAAATCAAGTCATTATCACTGTCCATTCGGAACGATATGATTATGAGGGATTAGAGAAAATAAATTCATTTCTTAATTTTTATTACACAAGATGGACTTTGTTTGTTTCTAATCACAAAGGGCTCAAGTTCTTTGATGTAATTTCCTATGTGATTTATGGAAATGGTCATATATTTGTCCAATATGTTGTGTTTGAATTTAATTAGATATGTCTTATCAAAGTGTGGTAAATTGACGACTTTGGATAAAGTAAAATAAAAAATTATATGTGACATATTATTATGCAGGTGCAAGAAACCCTTCATAAGGAATTAGATAAAATAGTTTCGTAACTTTAGTAGAAGATGTGTTTCCTCACAAAGGGTTCGCAGTGACCAGACTTAGGTGACTGTTACAAAAAATCTAAATCAATGCACCAGCTTGAAAAAATTATCCGTGTCATGTTAGACTTGCATTAGATATCATATCAGAACGACATGCTTCCATTACATTTTAAATGAAAATTTTGATAGCATGTTGGACACACAATTAAAGGTGTGTCGAACATTTTTTGAACAAATTATATCATTTTACATATATCTAAAAAGTATAAAAGTACTAAAAGAATGGACTAAGAGTTAAAACTTACTAAAATTATTTGAGAAAAAAATGTTACTTTATTTAAAATCACTCATTTTTTTTTTAATGAAAGTAAATTTTCTTATTCTCCGAATATATAGAATACAATTCACATTAAAAAAACTAAATCAATAATGATATCAACTACCTTTTTTTTTTTTTTTTAATACCCCATTGAATAGTCGTGCTGGAGCTAGCCGTATCGTATCCTAATTTTTTTTTAATTTTTGTATTGTCGTGTCCATATCTACGTATCATAACAAAAAAAAAAAACAAATTTCTACAAATTCATAAGAACATATACAGGGACTGACGCCTACCTAATGCTGAAGGTTAGGAAAATTGCTGACACACCAATTCATTGATAAGACAATCGTTTCATCCTTATACAGCCACCAACTTAGGTAACAATATATGTTTAGTTTCCATAAGTATAAACTTGATTAGCTTGAAAAAAAAAAAAAAATATATATATATATAACCTTGTTTAAAGCCAGTTAGATGTGCTGTAATTGTCACATCCCAATTATGGTATTCTATTAATCTGTATTTGGCACACTTTCCTTTTCTTCGTTTTTTTTTTTTTTTCACTTAATTATAATTTTTATAAAGTGGACTTCCAAACACGGCATTGACAAGTGCCACTTTGAGTAAAGAAAATATTAAGGAAAAGTAAAATTGAGTCCTAAAATATTCTTTATTTTTCTACTCCAAATTGAATGCACTTTAGATGTTGAAATAAATTGTATTAAATAATGAGCTTTTAATGGACATAAATTTTGACTTGTGACTGAGTACTTACCACTAAATTTCTGGCATTTTAATGCTATGAAATGGCTACGCCCACATATCCAATTTTTGTGACTTTAATGGCACAAAACTATGATAAATTGGGACTTTAATATTTTTTTGGAGAGAATATTATAAAGAATATATTTTTTTAACATTTTCAACAAGTCAATATACAAACTGCACATAATATACTCATTCGCGTTCGAACTCAAAACCTCTTATATAATAAAGAAGACTAATGCTATTGTGTTATAAGGTATCGGACAATTGGGACTTTAATTTATAATCCATGTGAAATTTAATGTCACACACCCAAACATGTCGTATTTCATGTAATTTTAATGATTATATATATATATATATTTATTCAATTTTAGATTAAATTAACGTCAATGTATTGTTGTATGAAAAAAAAAAGTAGTTTCAAACCCATAAAATTAAATCCCCAAGTTTGGAATTTTTTAAGTTTATATTTGCAAGTTGCCAAATGAATTAAATTAGGTTAAAACAAAACCTAAAGAATCATCAAATAAGACTTTTTCGCAATGGCTACGCCCTATGTGTATAGAGTAGCAACTAGCGATGTAAAACTTATATCATGTACACGTAAAACTTATGTCATTAAATTAGACAATGTAATAGCGAACTTTTTTTTTGTTCCTTTCAATTTTTTTTTAAGAATTTATTTATTTTTAAATTTTTTTTTTATTTAAACATACAAACACATCTAGAGTTTGTCACACATATAAGTGTAAGGGTGATGCTATTGAGCTAATTGGTCATTCATTGAGAATTAAACTTAATTTTTACTCTAATTATGAAATATAGGATCATTCTAACATTTACGAATTTAAAAGAGTCAAAAGAAATGACCTAGGTTATATTTGGTTATGTTTTTTGTTTGATTTTATTATGTATTTTGGGAGAATGAATTATTGGAGAACATGAAAGTTGTTTTTTTGGTATGTTTGTTTATATTTTGGGGGAGATATTTTTTACGATAACAGTCAAATCAATACTTTTTTGTTGGATTTTTAGAGTGAAAATAGAATTGAGTTATTATTTTAATGTTAGAATAATAATAAAAAATATATAATATATAATACATGTATGTATATATTGAAAAATGTGCGTTTTAAAAAAAAAATTGGGATATGTTTGGTTATATTCTCCCAAAACAATATTGTTTCGGAGAAATATAACCAAACAAAACCTTAATTTTTTTTTATCTTATTTTCTCAAATTGAGAAACACACGAATCGAAAGTCTGATGCATATAATTATAAATGGTTAATGAAAGCAAGAGTTTTCAGAAACATCTAAAACATTTTGTTTTTAGTAGAAAAATTATTTTCAAATAATATCCCATCGATTACGTATTAATCAATATGAGTACGTTCATTCAAAAACCTAATCCAAATGAATGCGCGCGAGGAGATTAACTGTAGAGAAATTCGAAAGGGTTAATGAAGATTTTAATGACATAATCAATCCCCCCGACAGAACTTCTGACAAAAGTATTAAAAGACACTAATATATGTCATCAAAGAACAGTAAACCCTTGTTTGACCTGTGCCCTCGGCTGGTTGCAAAATTTCCACCACTTTTGACTGTACCGTTTGTCCACACTGATCGCTGCAATAATATCTCGTTTCTGGTTTCATGCCACATGCAGAAGATAATCCATAGACATGGAGTTTATGGAGAGAATTCTACTGCCAAAGGTGCCCACGCTTCCACCTTTGATGCAGGAAATATTGGCATATGATGCAAAGATTTAGAATTATATAAGTTTTTTTTAAAAAAAATTTACCAAATACTTTTTAATATCTTATAAGCTTACCCAAATACTGTTTTATGTAAAATGTCTTATAAGCTCTTACATCTTATGAGATGTTTTTGGAGTTTATAAGATGTTGATCTTCTTTTAAAAATAAGTTCTTAAAATTTTTGGATAAAATAAAATTTTAGAGCTTATAAGATGTTAGTAATGATAATTTGGTAATTAATATGATTAAAATCAAGAGAGTTTGTTAAGATTTTAAAAATAAGTTATGAACTTTTTATTTTTTTAAAAAGAACTTATAAGCTCATAACATTTTATTTTAGGAGCTTATAAGCACTTTTTAAAAAAAAATATCAAACACTTTTTGACATCTTATAAACTGTCAAACATCTTATAAGATATTTTGAAAAACCTAAAAGCTCACCCAAACACCCTCTTATTTGAAAAAGAAGATTCGTGGGGGATTTTTGGATGCGAAATTTTTTAAGATTTGCATTATTGCCGTTTGCTATGGCAACGTTAGACGTTTGATGTAGAAAATATTGCCCTTTGATGCAAAGACTTAGTTTTGAAAAGAAGATTTTGTAAAGGTTTTATTTATGCGAGAATCCAAGTTTGCATCATTGGCCTTGTTTGTGGCAATGATGCCTATTTACCTCTTCCTAATCTACTTATCTGGAGGCTAGCTATAAAGATATTTGATCTTAGCTCACATTAAATGAGTTCAGAATTTTGATGTAATCTATAAGTTATTTTTTTTTACTTCTTTCACCATTCAGAACGTCGGAATGATGGTACCTTTTCCTAACTAGTTGTGTACTTAAAGGATATGATGATATTAGGTTTTATATCACATCAAATTACTGAAAGTTTTGACACAATTTATAAGATGTTTTCTCTTTCTTACCATTTGGGATATCTTTTGAGAACTAAATCCCCTTATTAATACATGCCAGTGAGATAATATCTAACGACAGATCTGATCATGATCTGCATTTGCCAAAACATACATCTTCCTTTTTTGACCTAATGTAGCTGTTGGTTTTAAAATGTTTCACTTTTACCTACCATGTCAAATCTTTGTATATGCTACACATAGGAAGAAAGTAGTGGTTTGTCCAAGTCCATCTATTAGCCAAACAGTGATGGCCCCTACACATTGAATGCCCACCATCCCAGTCTAGTAAATCAATCCCCTATTTTTCTTCAATCAATGAGCTGCCAAACTTACTGTCCAGTTTGGGTAACAAGTATTCAATATCAGCCCTCCAAGCTTCTCCAAGGTAACAAACATACTCTAAATTTTGTTCTATAGATGTAAATCTCATCTTCTCAAACACAAAAAAATTAAAAAAAAAAAATGAAAAGAGAAAAGAAAAAGAGTAGGGCCAGGCCCATATTCTTGTGTTCTAGTTTTTCTTTCTCTTATGTCCTCAACAAACATATTTTTGTCAAATACCTTCCTTCATTAATTGAACCCTATTGATATTTTCTGTTCCATCACATGTACATGATGTGGTCATGGTCTGAAACATGAACAGCACTCCCTTCTACATAAATCTTTTTCTGCAAAAATATTAACAGTCAAGACAGTGTTTTATCCTTTACTACAGAAGTTCCATAACAAAGTCATGTTACAGTCCCTTTGCAGCAGATGCTGTCCATGGCATCGAGACGAGTACTAAAACGCGGTAACGACTCCCTATGAACACAAAAGCAGATAAGGCTTTCTGGTAAAGATCAAATGTATCTAAAGATTTATCAGACATTATCTTGTCTCGAAAGGATGAACCTAAGACTGTTATCTTATTCACTCATTTTGGACAACATATACTCCTTAACTTTTTTTTCCATTGTTACTTAGCACAAAATTATCATCATCATCCTCGTCGTTGCTGTCATTTGTCATCCGTTTCTTGGGGACCGGCTGTGCCTTTTTTGAACTCTCAGGTTTACTCGATGAAGAAGGTGGTGGAGATTTTAATGTAGTACCCGTCCTAAGCTGCTTTTGCTTCCTCAGTTTTTTCTCATAGGCCTTCTTTGCCCTCTCAGGAGACAACATGCCATGTTCCATCAGCCTGAGAATTAATATCGTCGTCCCACTTAAAAAACAACGCTAATTTGGTGTACTAATGAAAAGACGACATTTGAAAACCTTAATTATGTGAAATCCAGAATTTACTTCAAAAAAACTCACCAAAATTCAGCCATTTCACTTGAAGGTATCTGCTTGGACAGTGATTCATAAAATATTCTTAGTGGTTCTCGCTGTAAACCGACATGGAGGAGAGAAAGGGTTCAGTCAGGACAAAACTCCAACTCCATAGTACTAAAAGAAATGCCACAGATAATATAGAACCTCTTCAGGGACATCATATTTCTGGCCCGGCAAGGAATAAACTTTCTTCTCTCTCGTTCTAGTCGTCGTTTCTTTAACAGGTTTTGATTGACTCGACGTTTTCTTCATCTTCACTTGATCAATTGCAAATCAGTTAGAGCGATAAATCATTGAATAGATCTCAACTGGCAAACTATAAAGATAAAAACTTATGCTACTGATCATGGAAAAATGTGTAGAAAATCAAATGACTGATAGATCAGCTATACTCTTTTCAATTAGGCACCTCAGTTTTCCACATGGGAGCATTTTGATGATAAAAATGGTAAATATTCTGAATTGAATGATAAAAAAAGAAAAGCAATAACTTCTGAAATGAGCACCTGATAGAAGAAGGAAGATACCGAATTGGAAACTGATCTGTTAAAAAGCAACAATCTTTTGAATGCATTGCCCAAACAGAGAAGAGAAAACCCACAAAAATCCAGAAAAATTAAGGTAAGAAAAGCACTGATCTATGCATACGGGCGCCTGAGTTTTAGCTACAGGATTGACGCGGGAAAGGTGGGAGGGGTTGCTAAAAATAGCAAACGGTAACTGAAATACTGGATCATGGAAAAAGAAAAATTAAGAAAAATGTATCTTTGAATCAGCAGCAGAAGTCTTGATTGATTCATCTACGACTTTCTTCTTTGATAAAGATGCGTCCATTGATGGCCCATCTAAAATACTGGGCTTCATCTTCATCAAATTACTGGATTTTTTCTATATGTAGCCAATGGTTTTTGTTCTGTTATTAATTCTCTGTCTCTAAAACTCTGCTGTTAATCTGTTCAATCTTATAGTCCATTCCATTTTCTTGTTTTTTCATGTCCTTTCATTGAAGTTGCATTTGTTGTTGGTTTTCTATGTGAAAATTAAAATTAAAAGGAAAATTCAGAAAAAAAGAGAGAGATTTAGCAGGCAAGAGTAGTTTAATGAGTTTTTAAGGATATTTGCCTTGTCTCACTGTTACATTGCACGAGGTTGTTTTTGAATGTTTGAAGAAAGATATATAAACAAATATTCACCAAAATATCAGATATCAGGAAGAGTATTTAAGGTTAATAAGTAGGCAGTAATTATGTGAATCCTTCAAATTTTTAATCATGTTTATCTTTGTTCATAGAGATTGTTACTTTACAACTGCTGAATCTTAACATAATTACGCGGATTTATTCATTCGGAAAATTCTATTGTACCAAACTGAATGCAGAATCATGTGAAACAAATCATACTTCACTGGCTCAGCATGCCAAAGGAAATGTCTCTGCACCTCTTTAACCCCCTTTTGCATCTCAAGATACTTATCCTCAGATATAGACATCAGTATTTTCTTCAAATCTGGGATATCTTCCTCTGAGACAAAAACTGCAAACGATTTCCAGTTCAAGACCTCAAAAAATGGAGGAACATAGTTATCAGATATAATAACAGGGACGCATTCATAGTAGATGGACTCCACAACTCGTGGGCTGTGGACTGCATATCCTCTGGCACAGATACAATACTTGCTGCTTTTCATGTATTGGATGTAGTTCTTGTTACCCTTGACATTTGGCATTCGGCCTAATATTTTCATGTCGGGATCATTCCCCCAGTACTTTAACAGCGTTGGACGAACATTTCCATGCATGTAGCCGGCGAAGAATGCAAGAATTGGTCTTTTTCTTGCAACTTCACCTCCAGTATCTTTTAGGGGATTCTTGGCCGATCTTACGTATACTGTAGGAAGGGAGACATCCTTGCCTATGACAAATCCTGTCTTGATATCAGCATTGCAGAGTGCTCTCAGGCAACTCAGCATTCTACCTCTTGTTTCTGCAGGAGCCTGATGAGCAAAAGTATACTATTTGTCATAAGCCCAATACTTCGATTTATGGGATCATAAAGAAGAGTGCATACCCAATCATGGCAAGCAGCTAAAAAATGGTCTTCTCCATTGGTTCTGTTCCAGAAAGGGTGTCTCTGAATGAGCATCTCTACATAATTCTTCATGAATTCTATGAGGTTGTTCCGACTGTGGGAATTTCTCACGTAAAGCGTTAACTGCAGCAGTCTTGAACTAAAAGGTAAGTAGAACAAGTGAGCTTTGGTGGGATCTTCAGTAACGTATAGCTTGTTTGATTCTAACAGCTTCAAGAACCATCCCTCAGACGCGTATATTCCCTCAAGTATTGACTCATGAAATATCGGTTTTTCTCCTTCCTTATAGATATAAACTCTCAGCATCTTATCCATCAACTCATAGCTCCTGTAAGTGTAATCAGTTGTTTTGCAATAAGTTCATATTCAATATAAGCCTTTTAAAGCTTATATCAAGATTTAAAAACGGGCTTCATTTTTTACTATCAGTGCATATGATGATTATCAGGAAGAATATAAAAACAAGATTTTGGAGTGCAAAATGGATTCAGGAAATTGGTCAGAACGCAAACTATTAGAAACAGAAAGCTAATGAATATTAGCATCAATAGTGCATGCACCTTTTGAACCTTGAAATATTGCGATAGAGAGGCTCATAGAGCCCTGAATCATAGTGCACCAATGGTGCATTTTCTATCTCTGATTTTGCATAGAATAGCTCCTCATCAACAGCTGAATTCGTTAACAGTGGCTGCAGAAAATGTTAGTTATTACAATAAGGACCTTCACAGAGAGAGTTTTTCCAATGATCCATCAAATATATGATCTTACGTACTTTTGACTTTGGCGAAGACTGGCTTTCCAGCAAAAGCTCATCCATCTGAGATATTGATACTGCAGATATAGTTTCAGGCATAATTCCATGACTTAGAGAAAGATTTGCCTCATGAGTATTGTTTCCCAAAGTGAGATTTCCCTCCAATGGCACTTTCTCCTTCGAAGATCTGCCGGTCTCCATTGAGATCACGGGAGCTATTGCCACTGAAAGGGATTCAAGAGCAGAAGTAGAGTTTGTTTTTTGGCCAGGGGATGAAGATAAGT
The DNA here is from genome assembly GCA_018894105.1 of Jacaranda mimosifolia. Lineage (NCBI taxonomy): Eukaryota > Viridiplantae > Streptophyta > Magnoliopsida > Lamiales > Bignoniaceae > Jacaranda > Jacaranda mimosifolia. The sequence goes on from CM032127.1 coordinate 2,276,298, forward strand.
ATTCTGTTTGAATATCAGCATTTTCTGGAGAAATGCCACCTGTTTGCTGTCTAACTTTCTCAAGATTGGAACTACTATGTTGCCTGAAGAAATCTTGAGACGAACTTCCATTATTTACAAGGCCCAACTCTTTGTTTGATTCCAGTTCCTGTCTAGGATATGTATAATCCCTTTTACCAAAAAATGCAACTTTGCCATCAGACAGCAGGGATATTGTCAGAACACTATCATATGGAAGCTTGAAGAACTGAACCAGAAAAACTGCAGCAAATGTCATTGCCAATATCCACAGCAATCTCTTAGTTACTATTGGACTCCAAAGTATAAAACAATATCTATGATCCATGTTACAAAGGCGTGCACTTCCGGATTTAGAAAGTCTATTATATACTCATCAAAATTTCCATCAGCCAAGAATCAATAGGTGAGGCATCTAGTGTACTGATCTGACTGTCGGCGATCTAGACTGAAGAAAATATGTTTTGCAGAACTGATAAATGCATTGCGTCCTCAAGAATTTTTAGATGATCTTTTGGTTTAAATTGTTAAATCTAACAGAAAATTTAATATTCATGTAAATAGTGCATGGATGAGAGCAAATAAATCACTTACTGGAAAGAAAGATTGTTTAGTCAGATCCAATCATGGGAGAATTGTCTGGATTTCCAGGATAATGGGATGTGGCAGTTGGGATCATAGGAAAATATAGCATTCTAAGGACTATTTAGTAGATACCATTTAACATATTGCCCCTGTTTTCTCTTATTATTGCAAAAACACCCCAACTATTCTCTTTTCTTTCTTTCTTTCTTTCTTTTTCTTTTTCTTTTTCCACACCTTTTTATGATATAAATTTTACATGTAATGCTCTTGTCTTCCAATTTCTGCCTTGTTATAATTAATAATTACTTAGGGTAGAAGAAGTTGTCCCATGTACTTTACCAGTAATTTACTAGTAGAGAAAATTATATGGAATTTTGAACTATCTTTTGTCCAAATCTAGCACTGCCAGACGACGCCTTCTTTTCTATGAATAACCCATCATTGAATGATGAGCTTTCCATAGGACTGACTGTTCTTTCCATGAATAATCCATTATTGAATGATGAATGTTAAAGTTTTCAAATTTGACTAGAGAAAAAACACCATATAGAAGTTGTAATTTGTGCATCAACATTAAAGCAAACAAGATTCAATCAAGAACTAAAACAGTATACTCTCATCTCTTGTTTTACTCCTCAAACAATCTATTTACAGAAAAAGAATATCTTGCCTCCTTATGAATTGATTATGTAATACAAAAATAGCTAGTTTACAACTTTCTCTTATCTCCTTGCCCATTATTGTGTGCTTCAGCAATTCCATAGTACAACCAGTTCAAATATTCACAATCAAGAATTACTGAATTCTTTTTGAACATTTGCTGAAAAGTTCACTGTATACCATCAAGGTCTTGTCTGGAAGACTCTATTGTACCATATTGAGTGTAGTATCATGTGAAAAATGTCATACTTCACAGGCCTAGTATGCCAAAGAAAATGCTGCTGTACCTGCTTAACCCTCTGCTGCATCTTAAGGTATCTTTTCATGGGGATGGATAGAAGTATATTCTTCAAATTCGGTATGTCCTTCTCCAAGACAAAAACTGCAAAGGATTCCCAGTTCAAAGTCTCAAAAAAAGGAGGCACAAAATTGTCGGATATGATTACTGGAACGCACTCGTAGAAAATGGCCTCCACTACTCGAGGGCTATTCACTTCGAAACCTCTGGCACATATGCAGTACTTACTGCTCTTCATGTACTGGGCATAGCTCATCTGGCCTTTAGCCTTGCGTATCCGACCAAAGATCTTCATGTCGGGATCTTTATTTTCCCAGTAATTCAACAAAACTGGACGGAGATAACCATGCATGCTGCCAGCAAAGAAAGCAAGGAATCGTCTTTGTGAAGGAGGTTTGCCTCCACGTTCTCTCAGAGGATTCTGAGGAGACCGGACGAATGTTTCAGGAAGGGATGCATCTTTACCAAATCGGAATCCTTCTCTCGCATCAGCATTGCACAAAGCTCTAATACAATTAGGCATAGTTAGCATGGTCTGTGAAGGTGCCTGAGAAAACAAAAAAGTTCCAATATTGAGTTGCTATATCATTGTCAACATTTTGGCCCAGTGACAAATAAATATAAGAAACATACCCAATCATGACAGGCAACAACAAAATGGTCAGCTCCACCGGTTCTACTCCAGAAATGATATTTTGTAGTGATGATCTCAATGTAGTTGCTTAAACGTTGAATCATCTCCGTGCGATTATGGGAATTGGGTACATATAAAGCCACCTCTAACATACGTGAACTGTAAGGTAAGTAAAATAGGTGAGCTTTATTTGGCTTTTTAGTAACAAATCTTTTGTTTGCTTTTAGCAGCTTCATGAACCATCCCTCTGATGCATATATTCCTTTGAGAGGTGGCTGATGGAATATAGGTCTTTCACCTTCAGCATAAATATAAACCTTGAGAGTCTGCTCCATCAACTCATAGCTCCTGCACAGGACAATTTAAACTGCTTTGATAAATACATACCGCTAAATTAGTTGAGCGAAAATTATTAAATTCTGTCATGAAGATCATATAATACTAAATTAAATCTAGTCAAACCAAAAAAAAAATGCTGCTAATTTGTGTGTAGATGCAGACTTATAGTTCATTAAACCGGTATTCTCTCCAAAAACCTTCAGAAGCATACAGAACTGAGAACAAAGTAATGTATCATCAACCAGCACCGGTTAGATTAAGTGCAGAGTTTGACTCTGGACTTCCCAAGCCACTTGGAAGAAAACAATAGAAAACCACATGACAATAATCATCAACAGTGTGAGTTCAAAGTGAACTTGGATGGTCCAAATATATGGGTTAAGATAGAGGGATTCTCTCTAACACTTTAAACACACCATGTAAGACATAAAGTTTGGCTGACCGGACCTTAAGATTGTCTCTAGGTTTCTGTTATACTCTATGTAGCTCTACAACACTAAGGCAGTTTAAAGTTTCAAACTCCCAAAAACATTTCAGACCTCAGCAAACATTGTTATTTCCTGGGATACAAACTGACTTCAAGTAAGTCTGAATTATGCAAACTGCATCTACATAAATGATATGAGAAAATTTACCTTACATACAAATGTCAAATTCTTCACCCATAAAAAAGTTGTTTCTAAGATAAGCAAATTTCTGAAATTTCTAATGCACCATCCATGCTTATTTGAACCAGGGCATTATGTGAAAAGACATCGGTATTTTGGCAAATCAATTTAACTTTGAATTATAAATGTTGAAAACACTAAGCTCAAACCTAAAAAAAGTCAGAAAACAGAAATGGCACATATATCAACCTACAAATGTTAAGCAGTTTCAAGTTTGCTTACCTTTGGAATTCAGAAAAGTTTCGATACAAGTTGACATCAAACTGAGGGTCTTTTTCTATAACTGATACATTCTCAATAAGGGACCTTGCCTTTATTAATTCTCGATCTACTGCTGAAGACCACTGCGGTTTCTGAAAACATATCAATAGAAATAATATAAAAGTAAAGAAAGCAAAACAGATCAGAAAAGATTCTGCCATTGAACAACCATTTGAATACATACCATTGCCCTATATGATACATGACTCTCGAGCAGCATTTCATTCATTCTAGTTATAGGTACTACTGCAGGTTGTGCTCCCGCTAATCCTGCTTTCGTGGCAGGGATGGTACTGATGGAAGGATTACTCACTGGCACAGAATGGTCGTCAGTCGGAATCTTAGGATTTTCATTGTTTTGTAGTATATTTTCAGCATCTTTTCCCATAGATATAATGGAAGAAGTATCTGCCTGAATACTAGAACTTGTTTCTGGATTTGCTGGGGATGCAAAGTGGGGCAAATTTGGTGGTGATTTAGCAACTGGAGGAGTTTCCTGATTAGCAGTTTTGCCTTCACTTTTATCAGATGTTTGACCGACATCTTCAACCCCATTATGGTCCAGTGAAGGACTAGATTTGGAAGTATGGCCTGATTCTGGTAATTCATCATCAATTTCCCTAGGCTTCTCCACTGGGAAGCTATTATTTGCTACTACCCTCTCCATGGTTGAGTTGTGATCCATTTCCAATAAGTCCTTGGATGGAAGTTCATCCTCAGGATCAATGTCATTATTTAAAGTATCATCCAAATTTCTGCTGTTTTCAGGATCAAAATCATCTTTAACATTTGTAGCATCACTATCTTTTCCATCCGAGACCTTTATAGTACTCGTGGCCCCATCAATGACATCTGGATTAGTAGAGTTTAAGCTACTAAAATACGTCAGATTTCTTGAAGTAGTGGGGTCACTAGATGAATTTCTACTAGGGAAGTTGTCTATTGGTGCTACTTGAGATTTGCCCGTCGCAAACAAAGATGATATGGCATTACTATATGGAAGCTCAAAATACTGAACAAACAAAACCAATCCAAAAACCACTCCCATCAGCAACAGCAGTCTCCTGGTCTCCACCAGGCACATGTACCGAAATTCATTGCCCATGCTAAACCCCTTGAAAGGAAGGACAGGTACAATGCACCAAGAGTATTCTGCAGAGCAAAGTTTGATCTAGTAATTAATCGCCACAAGTTTGATGTGGTTTCAACAATTCAAATACAGGAAACAATTCAAAATTATAGCAAAGTTGTATTCACCATTCAAAACCAATGCAGCCAAAAGAGTTCAGAAGTAAAATAATTCCGACAATCATAAACAGCAGCAAGAAGCCATTCTTGATCTCCGGAAGTAAAATAATAAACTAAATCAAGAAACAAAGCAATACCTATAAAAAAAGAATAGACTAAAATTCAAGAAACCAAGAAAAATTACACAAATTTCAAACAAAACCCAAACTTACTAGGAAAACCAGGGTAAGAAAGAATTGACAAAAATTGGTCTCAATTTGCTTCAATTTCACAACACCAAACCTGGTTTTTTGACTTACAAGAACTAAAGTTTAGAGAAAACTCTCTTAACTTAAACTCATTTTTCAACAATAACAGAACAGAGATCAACCATTACACGCGGTGCTGATTAGTCAACTAACCATACAAATAATTGAAGCAAAAAATAAGCTTTCTTTGTTAAGATTAAGCTTAAGTTTGAGCATCTAACTGAACAGAGAATTCAATAATAATGCCCACATGCAAATGGTACTTCTGTAATTGAGTACCTGTGTGATATCGAAATCAATCATCAACTCATCAAATATTTGATCTCTGGGGTATTTTCTTGAGTTCCTCCTTTTTCCCAGTACGATGAATTCTCGAGTTTTCTTGTACTTGAGCGGTAGGATGGAATAAATATAGCTATAATTAGATACTTTTTGGTTCTATTTGTCTTCTGTTTTCTTGAAGCTTTGAGTGTGTGTGTGTGTTTCTTGCCGCAGACGGTGGAAATGAATACTCATTTTTTGGCTTGTAGCCTTTGACTAGCAACTTTTCCTCTCTCTCTCTCTCTCTATATATATATATATGATATAGCGTGTCAACTTCCACAATTATAGAGGATTCTGTGGGAAAAATTGCTAAAAATATTATAAAATAATTGTTTTGGAAGGAAAATAATATGTTTGGAAGTGTTTATGAAAGAGAGAAAATCCATTATAAATATCATACTTATCAAATTTTTGTTGGGTTAGTGAAGTGAAATCAAACTATGGATTGTTTATGAACAATTGGTGCATACCTTTTAAACTGTCTTGAAAAAGAAAGCAGAGTTTTTGGGAGAGGATATTTTAGGGGAAATATCCTGTTTTGATAGTAGCTTGGAGTTGAAAAATTCACAAACTGGTTTGGAAGTGTTCTGAAAATTGAAAATTATCTTGAAATAATATAAACAAATAAACACTTTTGTGATGTTAGTCTAAACTTTGTAATCAAAATGTGGCGTTTCAGTTAAAAACAATAAGCAGTCCAAAATACTAAAAACAAATATACATTATCCTTGTTAAGCTATTGATTCAAGACAATATACAAGCAAAGTTGACTGAATTTACATCAGACAACCATAAATTTCCACAAGCATCCTAGTCCATTTGTTTATTTTGTACCACATTGCATGAAGTATTCAGTGAAAAGAAGGGGCTGCCTGATCTGCCTCTCTGTTAGAGTTTGAGCTAAAGAATCCCATTTCAAAATCTTACAAGGTGAAGCCATAATACTGTCCCATTATAGACAATTGCCTCAACCCCACATGGATTATCATCTTATAACCTTTGGCATATTTGCAGCATTAGCTGTTCTTGTTGTGTGCTACACAGATATAATTTGTCTTCCACGTTGCTCCAAGCTTGTGCCTGCCAGGGTCTTTCATCGTTCCTGATTAATCGTTCCCAAAGCACTTTTGCCTCCTGTTTCTTTGATCACATGGAACAGAAGAGAATGAACTGTTGTCAAATTGGTAGCTCCCCTTTACACCAACATCATGGAAGAGGCCTTATTATCTAGTTGAAAAAACTTTGAACCGTATACTATGCACATTTCAAACTCGAGCAACTCCAAATGCATACAAATCACCCAAGTCTCATCTGGAAAACTCTAGTATACCATATTGAATGGAGTATCATGTGGAAAATATCATACTTCATCGGCTTACTATGCCAAAGAAAATGCTTCTGTACCTGCCTGACCCTTAGTTGCATCCTAAGATATTCTTGCTCAGGGATCGACATGAGTATATTCTTCAAGTTTGGAATGTCCTTCTCCAAGACAAAAACAGAGAAAGACTCCCAATTCAAAGTCTCAAAGAATGGAGGCACGTAGTTGTCTGATATGATCACGGGAACACACTCGTAGAAAATGGCCTCCATGACTCGAGGGGTGTAGGCTTCATAACCTTTAGCACTTATGCAGTACTTGCTGCTTTTCATGTACTGGATATAGGTCATCTGAACCTTCTTTGGATGTAGTTTACCAAAGATCTTCATTTTGGGATCTTTGTTTTCCCAGTATTTCAACAAAATGGGACGAAGATAACCATGCATATTTCCAGCAAAAAAGGCTAGGATGCGCCTTTGAGAAGGAGGTTTTCCTCCAAGGTCTTTAAGAGGATTTAGAGGATTGCGTATATATGTTTCAGGTAGAGATACATCTTTGCCAAACTGGAATCCTCCTTTGACATCAGCGTTGCACAAAGCTCTCATACAGTTCTTCATGATCCGGCTGGTCTCGGCCGGTGCCTGTGGAAACAGAAGCAAGAAATTGTGGACACAGAATTCAAATCTACTTGAGTACAAGACAATTTATAGCATATATTGGAAACATTACCCAATCATGGCAGGCTACAAGAAAATGGTCAACTCCACCGGTTCTATTCCAAAAACGATATGTTGTTGTGATATTCTGGAGGTAGCTACTCAAATACTGAACCAAGTTCTTGCGACTGTGAGAATTCGGAACATACAAAGTTTCCTGTAATAACCGTGAACTAAAAGGCAAGTAAAACAGATGGGCTTTATTGGCACTTTTTGTGACAAAGTGCTTGTTTTCTTCTAGCTGCTTCATGAACCATCCCTCAGAAGCATATATTCCATTGAGTTCTTGTTGATGGAATATGGGCCTTTCTCCTTCAGTATAGATGTAAATCTTAAGAGTCTGCTCCATCAATTCATAGCTTCTGCAAATGACAGTACAGAATTCTTGGGTAAAACAAAGATCCTGACATGAAGATCTTAACCAAATTGCTCAAGTTTTGAATGGCTTAGTTTATTTACCTTATAAATGCAGAATAATTTCTATACACATTAACATCAATGTGAGGGTTCTTTTCCGTGATTTCTGCACTCTCTATCAGTGTTTTTGTGTTCAGCAATTCTCTGTCTACTTGTAAGGGCCACAGAGGTTTCTGCAAACAAAATAGATGACAAGAAATAAGAAGGAAAGAAACAAGAAGAGGGAGAAGGATTAGCTTTTGCAAGAAAATCTAGTTTGGGGGATAGCATTGGTTTTAAATTTACACATACCATAGACCGATGTGAACCATGACTTTTGTGCAGCATATCATTCATAGCAGATATTGGTACTACAGTAGCTGGCGGTCCCTTGAACCTTCTCTTTGTAGCAGGAGTCCTACTGATGGAAGTATTATTAACAAAAGCAGCAAGGTCACTTTGTTTTAGTCCAGGCTTTTCATTGCTTAGAAGCATACTTGCTGCACCTTTACTGTGCCTAGGGGATTCAATGTGAGTACTTTGATTTGTGCCCATGTAATCTGGAGCTGAGAATTGAGATGGTGGTGGGAATGCTACCAGTGGACTTGTTATCTGTGGAATTTTTTTGTTGTTTTTGACCGATGTAGGGATAGAAATTCCAGCCTGAAGATTATCCAGTGAAGAATGATTTCTTGAAGAAGAACTTGATACAGGTAAATCATTCCCATGTTCTCCAGCCTTTTCTGGTGTCAAGCTCTTGCTTCTTACCAGAGTTTCATCTGTTGAATTGTGGCTTATATGCAAATGGTCCTCAGATGGATAATCATCTCCACGATCATTGCTAACACCAACAGAATCATTACAATGCTTACTGGCTTCACACTTCAAATAACGTTTATTCTGTCCACCTGAGAACTTTGTTATATTCAGCGGCTCATGGGCAGCATTCTTTTTGTTGTTCATACCAATAAGACCTATCTGGTTTGCCAAATTCCGAGTGTCATCGGAGGAGGAACCCCTAGTAAGGTCGCCGCCGGCTGATGTTGCTTTAGATTTGCCAAAAGACAACAAAGATGACAGAACATAGCCATATGGAAGTTCAATATGCTGAACCAACAAAACTACTGAAAAGACCAATGCCATAAACCACAGCAGTCTCCTAGTCTCCATTAGTCAGATTTCATGAAATTCACCACTTATGCTCAAGCAACCACCAAAAGAAGTAGTGTAGCTCCATTGCCCCATAAGAATCTACATCATCAAAGCAAAGTCATTGAGTGCGTTTCCAATTTTCTTGAACTTCGCTTGAATTACTCAGACCAAGAAAAGGCCTAATGTAAAAGTCAAAATTTGTAGGTTAAGCCATTGACAGTTCAAGTGCAGGAAACTCAAAACATATAAATATGCGTAAGAACTATAAAGAACTGTAGCTTTTTTATGCTTGGGGACATCTCATATCCTGTGCAATAAAATCTTAATCAAGTTTTCAAATAATTCAAACTCTTTAGTTGTAAAGCCAACCAGCTTACACGACAGGGTTTCAGTACTCCTGAAGAAAAAGATGAGATTTTGATAGGAAACTTCCAAGGAGAGCAAACACATGAAATTAATTGCTTTCAGCTGTCTTTCCTACTCTGTTTCTCAGCACTAAATTGGACTATAAATTTCAAAGATTTGAAAAAAATTCAACATGCAAAAGCAATAAATTCAGTTGGTCGGCATAAATTACATAAACCAGACAAAAAATCTTGCCCCCTGCCAAGATATCCACCAAACCCTAATCCAAGAAACAGAGTAATCTCAAGAAAGAAAAGTAGAAACAAATTCAAGGAACGTAAAAAAAAAAAAAAAGGGTTTTGGAAAACTTAGAACACTCAAATTGCAGAAAATGAAACTCACCTATGAAAATCCATCTTTGCAGAACATCAAGCAAGGAGAAGTCTGAGGAACTTCAGTAGAAATACAAGAAATGCAGCACTAAAGGCGTAGTACTATAAAGGTCTTTAATAAATGGAACAATATGAACACCACAGGTCCACAGCTGAAAAAGAAAAAAGAATAGGATATCGCCTACGGTGGAGTGCTATTTATTCAGATGCATTAATTGCCAAAGAATTATTAGACCTTTTTTTATTAAGCTCCAATTCTAACTTTGAACTGGTATATAGGCATGTAGCAGCTTCTGTCTCTCTCTCTGTGTGTGTGTGTCTTGGTAACCTTGCAAAAATGTACCTATGAGAATACCTGCGATTGATTTCTACAGGACCTTTTTGGGATTAATCAGTGTGTAGAGATACTGCAAAGAGTTGCTTTTGTCATTTTGCTTTTGTAGTGGAGTTGAAATTTTTTCCAATAACTCCAGTTAAAGATTCAATTTTGCTTTTTTGTTCTTTTTCTTGACGCTCCTTTTCTCTACCACCAAACAAATTCTTGCCCATATCATCTTTTTCACTCAATTTTTGGACATTACCTAAAGCATCTAGATTTCTTTGGTATCCATGTTAATTAATTCTTTGAGAACCCATTGAGAAAACACACGAAAACAATTAATATTGGATCATGTTCTGTATCAGCAACATCCAGAGTCCTTGAAGTCTTTTCTGGTCTTATCTAGAATAAAATAAATGGTGCCAACTTTATTCCTTCCAATATTATATAAAGCAACTTGTCTTCTTTAAAGGGCCAGACTTGATTTGATTCAGATTTATATGTATTTTTACTGTTTAGCTTTTTGTATACTGGCTTTTCCCCTTTGAACTCAATCCTATTGATTGGTGGTCCACAGAGATGATCTGTGCATTCACATGATGCTTCATATAGAATGGTTATCAAGTGAAAAATGTCAAATCTCACAGGAGTTTTATGCCCAAGAAAATGCTGCCTCAACTTCTTTTCTTTAACTTAAAGCAAATAAAGAATATCAAATTTCAATTATTGATCCATCTTGTCAAGACAGATGCAGTTTTTTTGCATCCCTAGCATAGGTAGTCTTGGGAATTGAAGAAAATGTGGTCCATTCATACATTACTGTGAAACAAATTATTTAGCACCTGAAGTTAACTACCTTAACTGACATTTGGTGTCCATGGGGAGCCATCATCATTGAGCACGAAGGATTCTGTTTCTGTGCCGCTTATATCTTGAATTTTGGATTCAAGAGAAGAAGGATTTTCAGTTGTTCTAATGCTCTCCAACTCCATAGCAACTTCTCTGATTGTCGGCCTTCTCCTCCCATTTAAATTCAAACATCTCTTTGCCAGATCAGCAACAGAAACATGCTCTTCCTGAACATCCTGTTCTATTATCTGAGAATCAAGAATTGTCTTCAGGCAGTTCTCCTCCATTGTAGAGAGAAAACGCGTAACTAAACTTCTTTCTTGATCTTCTGTGGTACTGGTTGATATTGGTTTTTGGCCTGTTAAAAGCTCTATAAGAACAACACCAAAGCTGTAAACATCACTCTTTTCTGTGAATTGGCCCGTTTGAAAGTACTCAGGGTCTAGATAGCCGAATGTCCCTTTCACCTTGGTGGTCAAGTGAGTCTGGTCTATTGCAACCGATCTTGAAATTCCAAAATCCGACAATTTGGCTCTGTATTTTTCGTCCAATAGGACGTTGTTAGACTTCATATCCCTATGATATATTGGAATGGAAGTTGCATAATGTAGATAAGAAAGCGCATTGGCTATCTCTGCCGCAATTCTCAATCTGATATCCCATGAAAATGGAAAACCAGTACTGTCATCATGAATGAGCTCATATAATGTCCCATTGGGAATGAATTCATAGACTAGTAATGGAACTTCTGTCTCCAAACAGCATCCTAGTAATTTCACCACATTTCTGTGATTTATTTGGGATAAGATGACAACCTCGTTTATGAATTCTATGAGTTGATCGTCGTCTACTTTCTGGGACTTTTTCACCGCAACGATTCTCCCATCTGAAAGCATGCCTTTATACACTGTACCTTGACCTCCTCGGCCAAGTATACGACTTTCATTGAATCGATCTGTAGCCTTCTCCAATTCCTTAGAAGTGAACATCCTCAACTTTTCAAGGACACTATCATGAGCTGACATTTGTTGCTGCAGCAGAAGGCCACCATTTCGTTTGAAAAGCTTCTGTTTGAGCTGTTTTATTCTCCTCTTCTTCAATAGTTTGTACAACCAAAAGCTAACTGCCAATAATAAAAATAATCCGAAGCCTACAAGTAAACCTGCAAGCAAAATTCTGAAACAAGTAAAGATTGTCTTTGTGCTACTATAACTAAAATGATGCAAAATGAGCTTCATGAAAGAAGTATCATGCCAGGTGCTTTAACCCAAAGTGCTGCCCTAGAAAAAGAAAGAACATCAACAAATTCATATATGGAAGGAAACCTGACGGGATGAGTATAAAGATGGATACATAGAATATCTAACCTGCATAGAGGACAGTTTTCTTTGGAGATGGCAGTGAAGCGCAACCAGTGCCATTTTTTGTACCATCACCAAGGTAATTAGGAGGGCAAGAGCAATTAAAAGAACCCGCAAGATTAGTGCATTTGGCTTCTGAATGGCAGGGATTAAACTCACATTCATCGATATCTGCCAAATTATTAGAGAGTACCATACATATAAACAATGATCATGACAAGCCCTGTGGATAAATGATTAATTTTCTTCTCACCTTGGCAGCCTTGACTGAGATACGGATTTCCCTTGTAACCTTGAGAGCAGTTGCAGTGGTATCCTCCAAGACCTGTGTCAGAATCAACACACACACTTTCTCCCTGACATATGATTTCACTTGTGTTGCAAGTCCCGTTGCCTATTGCCCAATCAATCACAAGCGGCACAGTTTCAGTAGTTCTGTTAGCAAATGATGGATCTGACATGTCAGATATGCTGAAGGTGTAGCTGTTCTGCTCTCCAAGAAACGAGTAGCCGCAGGGATTGAAATGCTGAACTTTAGTGTGATAATTCATGCTGTCCAAGAAGGCAGAGAACAACTGGAGACCCTTGGGTATGGAGGCCTGGCAACAGCCAATTCCAGAACAAGAACCATTGTTTAAGTCCTGAGTTTTGTTGCAAATTGCCACACACAAACTAATGTAGTCATAATCATAATCATCCTGCTCATCATTTCCCGTTGTCATATAGGAAATATCATCACATCCCACGACTGTCAGCTTATTTTCATTGGAAAAGCTAAAAGGCGTTCCTGACAAATCCATCGAAATGTTAACATATTGGGTGTTGTTTCCTCGTTTATCGAAACAGCTCCAGGCCAGTCGGTTCCTGATGAGTAATTTGGTGTCGGATATTCCTAAAACCTCGAGTTTATCAGAGCCGCCGAGGAAGGCCTTTGGAGGGTCAAAAGATGCATCACAGTTGATACTGAAGTGGGGATTGACGGAGCAACTGGAATTTACGCCCGCGATACCAAAAGGGTATGGAACAGTTAAATTCCCGCATTTGCTGAGGCAACCGGGCTTGCTGACGTGAGCACCTTCAGAAAAGGAAGTGTTGGAATATATATTGACAGTAGAATTGTTGTCAGCCAATGTATAACTCCATGGAAGGCACAGGCAAATTAAAACCAAAGTAAAACTCAAAAGCGAGCTGACAATTTGCATGTTTGCTGTTTATTTTAGAGCAGCATTGGATCAGCTAATCGATATACTAGACCTGAAGCAAGGACTTATAAATCTGTGCTTGTTTCCAGGCCATGTAAAGCATCGATGTCTTAGTTTTATCGATAAGAAAATATTAATTATATTAGAATATTGAACTCTTGTCTATTCACTATCTGTTTCCTGGGCGGATGTTCTTGTTTTGAACAACAGGCCTGCATTTGGCAGACAAGAGGTTACAATGTAATTGTGGAGAAAACAAGGATTTGTTTTTACCTTAGTTACTATATGATTAGAGAGAAATCATGTTGGTTTATTTCTTTTAACCAATAGGTTGTGTACATAGATGGAACCAAGGGGGGCTGGCAGGGGCAGTTGTCCCCTCAAAATATTAAATTTAATTTTTTATATTGAAAAATTTAAAATATTATAATTTTATTATTACTCAAATTATAAAATTAGTCTTTCTTTTATTGAAAATATGTTCATTGCAATTGTCCTTCTTTGTCTTTCTATTTTTCTTGTATTGATTGTTTTGAAACTATAAATTTTAAATGATTAGTATATATGGTAAAATATAAAAAAAAAAAAATTATATTTTTGGTAATTCAAAATTTTGCCTCCCATAATAATAAATTCTGGCTCCATCCCTGATTGTGTAGGTCCACTTAATAGGATGTGTGGTTTAAATCTTCTATATCATTACTTATTCCATCTCCTATTGGTCGCACTAAGTTGTAAGAGTTGTGGTCCTCGTAAATTATTGGTATACTTGAAAGCTCGAAATTGTTGAGTCCTATAAATCATGTTCAATGATAATTAAATTTAAGTCCTTGATATGTTGGCTCCAATGATTTGAAGTCTCTTCCAAAGATTAGTTGTTGTATTTTGGAAGACGGGTCATCACTTGCAAGCACCAACACTAGAAAAATCCATCTTAAAGATATAGAACACAACTCTTGCCTTGATGATACAGAATTTTGAAGGATCACCGTCTCTTACCACAAACAAATACTACTAGCAAAATACACATGTACAACGCTTAGCGCTTTTGACACATGGAAAAATCTAACTATAAAAATTATCATAAAAAATTTCGTGTATTAATAAAAAACACATACATAACTATCCAATTCTTTAAATCCATAGTTAACCCTCATTCTCGAACTATAGAAATAAAGTGGGTAGTTCAACATAGCGCTTGGATACTGATTTCTTCTCTTTAAGAAGTATTATTACACCTGCACACGTATAAGGCAGTTTACTTCTGTATTTAACACGTCTGGTTGATGCTGGTAAGAAGATTTTTCAGTTAATATCACCACTCACCTGTAAGATTAAGAAGATTTTTCATGGAACTTCTCTGGGGAGCCGTCATCACCCAGCACGAAGGAATCTGTTTCTGTGTCGCTTATATGTTCCATTTTAGATTCAACAGAAGATGGATTTTCAGGTGTTCTGATGCTCTCCAACTCCGTAGCTACTTCTCTGATAGTTGGGCTTCTCTTCCCATTTGGATTCAAACATCTCTTTGCCAAATCAGCAACAGCAACATGCTCTTCCTTAACATCTTGTTCTATTATCTGAGAATCAAGAATTGTCTTCAAGGAGTTCTCTTGCATGGTTAACAGAAAACGCATAACTAAACTTCTTTCTTGATCTTCTGTCGTACTTGTGGATATTGGTTTTTGGCCTGTTAAGAGCTCTATAAGAGCAACACCAAAGCTGTAAACATCGTTCTTTTCTGTGAATTTGCCTGTTTGAAAATACTCCGGATCTAGATAGCCAAAAGTACCTTTCACCTTGGTAGTCAAGTTATTGCAACTAATCTTGAAATCCCAAAATCCGACAATTTGGCTGTGTATTTTTCATCTAATAGGATGTTGTTAGATTTTATATCCTCGTGATATACGGGAATGGAAGTTGCATAGTGTAGATAAAAGGGCATTTGCTATCTCTGCAGCTATTCTCAACCTTAGATCCCATGAAAATGGAAAACCAGAACTGTCATCATGAATGAGGTCATCTAATGTCCTATTGGGGATGAACTCATAGACTAGTAATGGAACTTCGGTCTCCAAACAGCATCCTAACAATTTGACCACATTTCTATGATTTATCTGGGATAGGATAACAACCTCGTTTATGAATTGTAGGAGTTGATCTTTGTTCACTTGCATGGATTTCTTGACTGCAACGATTCTCCCATCTGAGAGCATGCCTTTATAAACTGAACCTTGACCTCCTCGGCCAAGCATTCGGCTTTCATTGAATCGATCTGTAGCCCTCTCCAATTCCTTAGATGTGAAAATCCTCATCTTTCCGAGCACACTGTCATGAACTGACATTTGTTGCTGCAGCAGAAGACCGCCGTTTCGTTTGAAATGATTCCGTTTGAGCTGTTTTATTCTCCTCTTCTTCAGTAGTTTGTACAACCAAAGGCTAACTGACAGTACTAAAAATAATCCGAGGCCTATGAATAAACCTGCAAATAAAATTCTGAGGTTGTTTTTGCTTACCTAAAATGTCGATGATTGCAATTTTCCAGATTATTGATTGAGAAGGACAACAAAAATGAGCTTTATGAAAGTGCTCGAACCCAAAAGAGGACAAATGCACGTACATCAGGAGGTTGTTCGAATTCAAACTCTTAATCTTTTACATTATGTGAGAGATTTATGCGCCACAGGCCACTCGGCTTATCACACATACATATAAATATAAAGTGACTTATTCAATTGGTTTTTACATAAATTTAATTATTTTCTTTTTCATATTATTTTTATAAATCAATTAATCTGGCCTTTTTCCCTATTTCTGCACGCCTCCTTTATTTTCGCAGCTAATCTCGGATTAAAGCTGCTTTTCGATTGCCCCCATAAAATCTATAAAAAAATATTGTAAAATTATACAAATTATGTTAAAAATTTAACATTTTCAAATAAAAATTTTATTTTATGCTATTTAAAAATAAGTTTTTTGAATATTAAAAAATACAATTTGTTATATAATTATATGAATTGAAACGAGTATTAATATAACAAAATTTTTTTTAACTAATTAATTATTTTTGATTGTCAGGTATTTTTAATTAACATAAAAAATAGACCTCTCAATAGTGTGAGAGGGAGATATATATATTCTATAATTAAAAATTTACAAAAAGTAGAGTTGTATTACGAACTTTTAGTTAATGATTATTTTAATATTTTTTTTAATTTTAATATTCATTTTATTTGTGCAAAATTTATATGAAAACTCATTATTTAAATAAATAAATAAATAAATAAAAATGCAATTAGGTGATTAATATGATGAAAAACACAAAAAGGTTTTAATATATAATCCTTTTTATTAATATGATGAAAAATACAAGAGCTTAAATCCTTTTTATAAATAGATCTAATTTATTTTGAGACTTTTTAAAAGATTTTAATAATCAACGAATAAGATACACTTGATTCAATGAACTAGATATATATAATTAAAACTATAAATAATTGGTAATATAAATTTCAAGTAATTACAACCTACTCAACAAGTAGTACGTAATTTTAACCTGTTCGATAGGTAGGAGGTATTTTCTCAAATAATGTGTCTATTATTAGACAATTACTTGAGGATACCTAATTTTAGACAACCTCAACTTGACTAGGGATGGTAATGGGGCAAGTTTGGCTCAACCCACACCTCACCCCGTTAAACCTTATCCTGCCCCACCCTACCCCCAAAAGACGCCCCATCGTCCCGTCAGGTTAGCCCGCCAACTCGGAAAGAAGTAAAAAAATCAAAATCAATTAATGAAAGCGTCAAATTAGAACCACTTGACAACAATTAAAATTCAAATTTTGGTTACAAAAATAAAAAATTCATGCAAATAAGGTAAGATTCTAGAAGCAAAATAGAAGATAAGAGTAGAATTAAAGTAACAACCAGCACAACATTCAAATTATTTTTAATATGAAAAATATAAAGTAAATTATATATAATATATTTATTATTATATGTATAATTTATATGGAGCATGTTTGGGGCGAGGTTACAGGGTGGGTCAGGTAAACCCCATACGCCACTCCAAATACTTCGGGTTATGAAAATCATGCCCTATATTCCGACCCATATCCTGTTAAGCCACCCCAAATCCGTTCCATTTGGGATGGATTGGGTTCAGGTTTGGATTTTGACCCGCTTCATTGCCATCCCTAAACTTGACCAGGCAAAGTAAAAGAATTGATATAATGCATTTCTAACCTGCATAGAGGGCGGTTTTTCTTGGACGTGGCAGTAAAATGCAACCAGTGCCTTGTTTTGTACCATCACCAAGATAATTAGGAGGGCAGGAGCAATTAAAGGAACCCAGAAGATTAGTGCATATGGCTTCTGAATGGCATGGATTAAACTCACATTCATTGATATCTGCCAAAATTAGTAAAGATTCACAAGATTAACATATGTATAAACAATAATCATGACAAGCCCTGTGGATATATGATTAGTTTTCTTCTCACCTTGGCAGCCTTGACTGAGATACGGATTTCCCTTGTAACCTTGAGAGCAGTTGCAGCGGTACCCTCCAAGACCTCTGCCAGAGTCAACACACACACTTTCTCCCTGACATATGATTTCACTCGTGTTGCAAGTCCGGTTGCCAATCGCCCAATCAATCACAAGCGACACAGTTTCTGTAGTTCTGTTAACAGATGATGATCTGAAATGTCAGATATGTTAAAGGTGTAGCTGTTCTGCTCTGCAAGAAACGCGTAGCCGCAGGGGTTGAAACGGTGAACTTTAGTGTGACGAGCAAAGGTTTTCATGGAGGCATAGAAATACTGGAGACTCTTTGGTATGGAGACCTGGCAGCACCCAATTCCAGAACAAGAATCAATGTCCAAATCCTCAGGTTTGGAGCAAATTGCCGCACACAAACTAGTATAATCATCGTGCGACTCATAAAATGCTGTTACCAGAAAGGAAAAATCATCACATCCAACGAGTGTGAGCTTATTTTCATTGGAAAAGCTAAAAGGCGATCGAGACTAAGATCACCGCGGTGGGTGTAATTTCCTTGTTCATCGAAACAGCTCCAGGCCAGTTGGTTTCTGATGTGTATTTTGGTGTTGGATATGCCTAAAACCTCAAGGTTACTAGAGCTGAGGAAGGCCTTTGGAGGGTCAAAAGATGCATTGCAGTTTATGTCAAAGAAACGATTGATGGAACAACTGGAATCTATGCCGGCGATACCAAAAGGGTATGGAACAGTTAAATTCCCGCATTTGCTGGGGCAGCCGGGCTTGCTGATGTGGGCACCTTCAGAAAACGAAGTCATGTTGGAATATATATCGACAGTAGAATTATGATCGGCAACTGTAAAACTCCATGGAAGGTATACAGAAATTAGAACCAAAGCAAAATTCAGAAACGAGCTTGTAATTTGCATGTTTGCTGTTTATTTAGAGCATATATAGCATCCTGTCAGCTGATCGATGCGGAAATATTTAAACCGGGAGTGGGGAAAGGAGGAAGGACTTATAAATCTATGCTTGTTTCCGGGCCATGTAATGGATGGGCTTCTAAGTTTAACCGACGAAAAAGTTATGATTATAACACTGTAATCTTGTCTTTTTAATTTACTCTCATAGACAACCTTAATCCAGCTCAAATCTGCTTAGTTTATTTCCCTTTTATCCAAAGTCTCTAGTTTGCTGTATCTGGGCGGCTGTGGCAGATGCACTATTTTGAACGACAGCCAGCATTTGGCAGACAAGAGAATTAAAATCTATGGATTGTGGAGATAACAAGGTTTTCTTTCGACTTACTGTGTAAACAGGAAGCCACGAATAAAAATTCAACCAAACTCACATGTATGCCTTAACAAGAAAGTAAATTGCAAGAACGGATTGAATTGGATGATTTCATTGATCCAACGTTTGAGTTGGTAGGTTGGAGGCTTTTATTTATATTCTCATGACTAGGGTACAATCGAGCCACAATTCTCGAACTCGAGCTTAAGCTGGATTTGAGGTCGCCGAGTCTAATATTTTAAGTTCAAGTTCGACTCGAAAAAAATTCAAGCTTAGTTCGATTTGACTCAATTAAGCTCGAACTATGAAGTGAGTTATGAACAATCGTGAGCTTGAGCTTAAAAAATTATCATAAAGAATTTCGTATGTTAATCTAACCACATACATATATAACAATCCAATTCTTTAAATCCACAGTTAGCCTTCATTCTGAAACTATAGAAATAAAGTGGTTAACTCTACATAGTGCTTGGATACTAAGTTCATTCTCTTCGACAATTATTATTACACCTGCACACATATAAGACAGTTTAACATGTCTGGCTGATGCTGGTAAGAAGATTTTTCAGTTAATATCACTAGTAAGATTAAGAAGATCTTCATTTAACTTCCCAGCTAACGTTTTGTGTCCATGGGGAGCCGCCATCATCTAGCACAAAGGATTCTGTTTCTGTGCCGCTTATATCTTGAATTTTAGATTCAACAGAAGACGGATTTTCAGGTGTTCTGATGCTCTCCAACTCCGTAGACACTTCTCTGATAGTTGGCCTTCTCTTCCATTTGGATTCAAACATCTCTTTGCCAAATCAGCAACAGCAACATGCTCTTCCTTAACGTCTTGTTCTATTATCCGAGGATCAAGAATTGTCTTCAAGGAGTTCTCCTGCATGGTTAACAGAAAACGCGTAACTAAACTTCTTTCTTGATCTTCTGTCATACTGGTGGATATTGGTTTCTGGCCTGTTAAAAGCTCTATAAGAACAACCCCAAAGCTGTAAACATCGCTCTTTTCCGTGAATTTGCCTGTTTGAAAGTACTCAGGGTCTAGATAGCCGAAGGTCCCTTTCACCTTGGTGGTCAAGTGAGTTTGGCCTATTGCAACTGATCTTGAAATTCCAAAATCAGACAATTTGGCTCTATATTTTTCGTCTAATAGGATGTTGTTAGACTTCATATCCCTATGATATATTGGAATAGAAGTTGCATAGTGTAGATAAGAAAGGGCATTGGCTATCTCTGCAGCAATTCTCAACCTTGGATCCCATGAAAATGGAAAACCAGTACTGTCATCATGAATGAGATCATATAATGTCCCATTGGGAATGAATTCATAGACTAGTAATGGAACTTCTGTCTCCAAACAACATCCTAGTAATTTCACCACATTTCTGTGATTTATTTGGGATAAGATGACAACCTCGTTTGTGAATTCTGCGAGCTGATCTTCGTCTATTTTCTTGGACTTTTTCACCGCAACAATTTTCCCATCCGAAAGCATACCTTTATAAACCGTGCCTTGACCTCCTCGACCAAGTATGCGACTTTCATTGAATCGATCTGTAGCCCTCTCCAATTCCTTAGATGTGAAAAACCTCGTCTTTTCAAGTACGCTATGATGAGCTGGCATTTGTTGCTGTAGTAGAAGACCACCGTTTCGCTTGAAAAGACTCCGTTTGAGCTGTTTTACTTTCCTCTTCTTTAGTAGTTTGTACAACCAAAAGCTAACTGGCAGTATTGAAAATAATCCAAGGCCTACGGATAGAGCTGCAAACAAAATTCTGAAACAAGTAAAGGTTGTTTTTGTATACCTAAAATGTCGATGATTGCAATGTTCCATATTATTGATTGGAAAAGACAGCAAAATGAACTTTACGAAAGAAATAGCCCGCAAAGTGCTTCAACCCAAAGAATTTCCTTATAAAAGAAAGAAAACATGACAAATATGGGCAAAATGAGCTTCATGGAAGAAGTATCCTGCAAGTTGCTTTGACCAAAACTGCTGCCTTAAAAAGGAAAGAACATCCACAAATTCATATATAGAAATAGAATAGAGCAAAACTATTAAAAAGATCACAAAACTTCACCAGGCAAAGTACAAAAATTGATACAATGCATTTCTAACCTGCATAGAGGGCGGGTTTTTTTGGAGGTGGCAGTAAAATGCAACCAGTGCCATTTTTTGTACCATCACCAAGGTAATTAAGGGGGCAAGAGCAATTAAAGGAGCCCGGAAGATTATTGCATATGCCTTCTGGATGGCATGGATTAAAGTCGCATTCATTGATATCTGCCAAATTAATAAAGATTACCATACATATTAAAAATGATCATGACAAGCCTATGGATAGATGATTAATTTTCTTCTCACCTTGGCAGCCCTGACTGAGATATGGATTTCCCTTGTAACCCCGAGAACAGTTGCAGCGGTATCCTCCAAGACCTGTGTCAGAATCAACACACACACTTTCTCCCTCACATATGATTTCACTTGTGTTGCAAGTTCCGTTGCCAATCGCCCAATCAATCACAAGCGGCACGGTTTCTGTAGTTCTGTTAGCAAATGCTGAATTTGAGATGTCAGATATGCTGAAGGTGTAGCTGTTCTGCTCTCCAAGAAAGGAGTAGCCGCAGGGGTTAAAATGCTGAACTTTAGTGTGACTATCTAAGCTTTCGATGAAGGCATAGAAGAACTGGAGACCCTTTGGTATGGAGGCCTGGCAGCACCCAATTCCAGAACAAGAACCATTGTTTAGGTCCTCAGTTGTGTTGCAAATTGCCACGCACAAACTAATGTAATTACCATCCCACTTATCAGTTGTCGTTGTCATATAGGAAACATCATCACATCCCACAACTGTGAGCTTATTTTCATTAGAAAAGCTAAAAGGAGTTCCTGACAAATCCATCGAAAAGTCACCATATTGGGTTTTATTTCCTTGGTCATCGAAACAATTCCTGGCCAGTCGGTTCCTGATGCGTATTTTGGTGTCAGATATTTCTAAAACCTCAAGTTTCTCAGAGCCACTGAGGAAGGCCTTTGGAGGGTCAAAAGACTCATTACAGTTTATGGCAAAGAAAGGATTGAAGGAGCAACTGGAATTTATGCCGGCGATGCCAAAAGGGTATGGAACAGTTAAATTCCCGCATTTGCTGAGGCAGCCGGGCTTACTGATCTGGGCACCTTCAGAAAAGGAAGTCATGTTGGAATATATATTGACAGTAGAATTATGATCGGCAACTGTAAAACCCCATGGAAGGCATACAGATATTAGAACCAAAACAAAATTCAAAAATGAACTTGTAATTTGCATGTGTGCTGTTTATTTTAGAGCATAGCATCCAGTGATCAGCTGATCGATCTATGCAGTAACTAAATCGGGAGTGAGGAAACGAGGAAGGGCTTATATGTCTGTGCTTGTTTCCGAGCCGTGTAATGGATGGGTTTCTTGGTTTTACCGACTGTAATCTTGTCTTTTTAATTTACTGTCATAGGAAACCTTAATCCAGCTCATATATATATATATATATATATCTACTTAGTTTGTTTCACTTTTATCCAACTCTCTAGTTTTCTGTATCTGGCCGGCTGTGGTAGATGCTTTTGTTTTGAACAACTGACTGCATTTGGCAGACAAGAGGATTAAATTAAAATCCAACAATTGTGGAGATAACAAGGTTTTTTTTTTTTTTACTTGATCACCATATAAACAGGTAAGTCACGAATACATATTCAACCAAACTCTTATGTATGCCTTAAGTAAGAAGAAATTGCAAAAATGGATTGAATTGGATGTTGGTAAGTTGGCAGCTTTTATTTATATCTCTTATGACTAAGGTGCAATTGAGCCGAGCTTGGGAGAAATTCTTAAGTTAGAGTTCAAAATATATATGTTAGGCTCAACTTCGACGAAGCTACTATTTTGGGCTCGAGCTTGAATCGATGGAAATTTGAGATCGCCCTTCATCGATTAAGCTTGAATTGTTAAGTGAGCTGTAAATAACTGTAAGCTCGAAATAAAATAATATTAATATTATATATATTTATTAATAGAATAAAAGTAATATTTAATTATAGAACCTAGCCTAAATGTAGATGACTCGAGATGAGCTCTACTCTAGTTCGAAACAACTCTAGCTTGAGTCAAGTTAGCTCGAGTTTGACTTGTGAAGATTGTAAACCAACTTGACTCGTTTGCACCGCTACTCATGACTTAGTTTATGTATAATTGTAACAAAAATATATGATCATAATTTAAAAGTTTATGTAATATTAATATATATCAGTCAGATTGTGGTTAGATTTTGGTTATTAACCCATCGATAACGGTTTTTATGTGAATCGATTCAGTTGAGCAGATGGATGAAATACACAAATTTATGTATACCTCTTGTTCAAGAAGCAGGCACATGCATATTTATACAATCATCATCACAAGCAGTCCTCTACAAACTTGATTAATGCCTAAGTAACTACTCTATTGAAGAAAAATGCATGCTCCTGACGCTTAGTTCTTTCCGCAGTTATCGCTTCCTATAGTAATTTACAACAGTTTCACAAGTACTTTGATATAATAGAGTACGATTGCACAGAGTGTCTCTAGAACAAATGAAGACAATAGTCAAACACTTGAATCAACTTTTCACCTCTGAATGTTTGAATTCATTGTTTACAATTAAATTATATAGTATTTGGTGTTAACTCTCCTGAACCGTCGTTTTGCGTCCATGGGCAGCCGTCAAAGGATTCTGTCTCTGTAAAGCTTACATCTTGAATATTGGCTAATTTGTCAAAATATAGTGAAATTTTTTTTTTTTTAACAAAATTACCGTAACTTTGAAAAAATTGTAAAATTATGGTAAGACGTGGCTACAAGCCATGCCTTTAACTATATATTTTTTTTAATCCAATAATTAAGAGGGCCACGCCTCTTAATTGATGCGTAATGTTCCCTTCAAGAGGCGTGGCTTTGGGATTTTTTTTTCTTTTTTTTCTTTTTGGTATTGTTTTATATATATATATATATATTTTAATTTTTTAATTTTAATGTTTGAATTTTTTTTTCTTTTGGGATTTTTCTCTTTAGGGTTGACATAGCATCATTTGTTTTATCTTTATTTTATGTAATTTAATATAGAATATTTTATCTTATATTTAAAATTTTAATTAATTGATTTTTTGAAATATTAAAAATGAGCCATAAAATATAGTATAAATTTTAATTTTTTTTATAAATGTACTATTTTATAAAATGCAAGTGATTGAAGCATGTTTTTATAAATTTACTATACTCCATATTTTCTTCAGTTGATGCAATATATTAATTCGTTAAGGAATGCTTGTAATGTTTGAACCTTGGCCAAAATAAGTATGTAAAACCACAGTATATGATTATATATTAATACATTAATCAAGCATTATCATACTTTTTAATCATAAGTGATGCTTGTAATTTCAAGGTATGTTATTATTTTGGTATATCAAACTGTCACATAATATTTTTACTTAATCGGTTCTATTTATCTATTCCACTTATAAAATCCACAATTCACATAACTTTATCACATATATATATATATTTCTATATATTGTCTTTTAGAATTAAACTCAAATGGGAGATGATTCATTTTTTTAGCATGGATATACATGGTTATTAAGAGAAAAAAATGGTCATTGTCAATGCCAATATATCTTGAATGAAAATGATTAATATCATGTATCGTTTTTATTTATTCTTAATTTTAAAGTCCAAATTTATATTTCAACTATTCCGTAAGACAAAGCCAGAATATTGGGGTTTAGGGTTTAGGTATATTTAATTTTTATGCGTTTAATATGTAACACTTACTATTTAATTAAAAAATAATGTATGGGTTTTATTCTTTAAGTGTGTAAGTGAAATCTAACAGATTACAACTGTATAAAATTTTTGAGATTCTCGACCAAATTTATTATTCTTGAAGTTTGATACAAAGGAAAAATATAAAACATAAAACATAACTACAAAGTTGGAAGAATCAATGTTGTCAGGCTTGGGCTTGGGCTTGACGGTGGGCTTGTTGTCTTGCATGTGCTTGGGCTTGGGTTTTTTTAATCAGATAATTAAGAGGCGTGGCTTTGTAGCCACGCCTTACCATACTTTTATAAACTTTCAAGAATTAAGGTAATTTTGCAAATATTATTTTTTTCACAATATTTTTATAAATTAGCCCAAAATAATAATATACCTTGAAATTAAAAGCATCACTTATGATTAAAAAGTATGATAATGCTTGATTAATGTATTAATATATAATCATATACTGTGGTTTTACATGCTTATTTTGGCCAATGTTCAAACATTACAAGCATTCCTTAACGAATTAATATATTGCATCAACTGAAGAAAATATAGAGTATAGTAAATTTATAAAAACATGCTTCAATCACTTGCATTTTATAAAATTGTACATTTATAAAAAAAATTAAAATTTATACTATATTTTATGGCTCATTTTTAATATTTCAAAAAATCAATTAATTAAAATTTTAAATATAAGATAAAATATTCTATATTAAATTACATAAAATAAAGATAAAACAAATGATGCTATGTCAACCCTAAAGAGAAAAATCCCAAAAGAAAAAAAAATTCAAACATTAAAATTAAAAAATTAAAAAAAAAAAAAAATATATATATAAAACAATACCAAAAAGAAAAAAAAAAGAAAAAAAAAATCCCAAAGAGGCGTGGCCGTCAAGGGAACAGTACACATCAATTAAGAGGCGTGGCCTCTTAATTGTTGGATTACAAAAAAATAAAAATAGTTAAAGGCGTGGCTATAATTTTATAAATTTTTCAAAATTACGGTAGTTTTGTAATTTTTTTTTTTCACTATATTTTTACAAACTAGCCCTTGAATATTAGATTCAACAAAAGATGAATTTTCAGGTGTTCTGATGCCCTCCAACTTCATAGCCACTTGTCTGATAGTCGGCCGTCTCCTCCCCTTTAAATTCAGACATCTCTTTGCTAGATCAGCAATGGCAACATGCTCTTCCTTAACATCTTGTTCTATTACCCCAGAATCAAGAGTAGTTTTCAAGGAGTTCTCTTCCATTGTTAAGAGAAAACGCGCAACTAAACTCCTTTCTTCATCTTCTGTCGGACTGGTATATATTGGTTTTAGGCCTGTTAACAGCTCTACAAGAACAACCCCGAAGCTGTAAACATCGCTCTTTTCTGTGAATTGACCTGTTTGAAAGTACTCGGGGTCTAGATAGCCGAAGGTCCCTTTCACCTTTGTGGTCAAGTGAGTCTTGTCTAGAGCAACTGATCTTGAAATCCCAAAATCTGACAATTTGGCTTTGTATTTCTCGTCTAATAGGATGTTGTTAGACTTCATATCCCTGTGGTATATGGGAATGGAAGCTGCATAGTGTAGATAAGAAAGGGCATTAGCTATCTCTGTAGCGATTCTCAACCTTAGATCCCATGAAAATGGAAAACCAGTAGTGCCATCATGGATGAGGTCATATAATGTCCCATTGGGAATGAATTCATAGACTAGTAATGGAACTTCTGTCTCCAAACAACATCCTAGTAATTTGACATCATTTCTGTGATTTATTTGGGATAGGATAACAACCTCGTTTATGAATTCTGTGAGCTGATTTTTATTTACTTGCTTGGATTTCTTGACTGCAACAATTCTCCCATCTGAGAGCATGCCTTTATAAACAGTGCCTTGACCTCCTCGGCCAAGTATACGACTTTCATTGAATCGATCTGTCGCCTTCTCCAATTCCTTGGATGTGAAAATCCTCGTATTTTCAAGTACACTATCCTGAGCTGAAATTTGTTGCTGCAGCAGAAGGCCACCGTTTCGTTTGAAAAGCTTCTGTTTGAGCTGTTTTATTCTCCTCTTCTTCAGTAGCTTGTACAACCAAAAGCTATCTGCCAATAATGGAAATAATCCGAAGCCTACGAGTAAACCTGCTAGCAAAATTCTGATACAGTTTATGCTTAGAATAATGCAGATTGCAATATTCCACATTATTGCCTGGAAACTTAGATAGCAAAATGAGCTTCATAAAATCAGTAGCCCGCAACTGCTTTAACCCAGAAATTTTTCTTAAAAAAGAAACAACATCCAGAAGCTGATTAATGGAATAAAGCAAATCTATCAAAAAAGGAGCGAAGCCTGACCAGGCAAGTATAATGATCATCAATACAGAGAATTTCTGACCTACATAGAGGGCGGTTTTCTTTGGAGGAGGAAGATAAATGCAACCAGTGCCATATTTTGTAGGCTAATTTGAAAAAATACAGTGAAAAAGAAAAAAGTTTACAAAACTACCGTAGTTTTAAAAGAGTTGCAAAATTATGGTAAGGCAGAATTTCCCTTCAAGAGATGTGGCCTCCAGCCACGCCTCTTTGGGATTTTTCCTTTTTTTTTTTTTTCTTTTTTTCTTGGTAATTTTTAGTATTGTTTTATATATATATATATAAATATATATTTTTAATTTTTAATTTTAATGTTTAATTTTTTTTTCTTTTGGGAATAATATTAGGGTTGACATAACATCATTTGTTTTATCTTTATTTTATGTAATTTAATATAGAATATTTTATCTTATATTTAAAATTTTAATTAATTAATTTTTTGAAATATTAAAAATGAGCTATAAAATATAGTATAAATTTTAAACTTTTTTATAAATATACTATTTTATAAAATACAAGTGATTGAAACATGTTTTTATAAATTTACTATACTCTATATTTTCTTCAATTGATGCAATATATTAATTCGTGAAGGAATGCTTGTAATGTTTGAACTTTGACCAAAATAAGTATGTAAAACCACAGTATATGATTATATATTAATACATTAATCAAGCATTATCATACTTTTTAATCATAAGTGATGCTTGTAATTTGAAGGTATGTTATTATTTTGGCATATGAAATTATCACATAATATTTTTACCTAATCGGTTCTATTTATCTATTCCACTTATAAAATTCAACATTCACATAACTTTATCATATATATATATATATATTGTCTTTTAGAATTAAACTCAAATGGGAGATGATTCATTTTTTTAGCATGGATATACATGGTTATTAAGAGAAAAAAATGGTCATTGTCAATGCCACTTGCATGATTGTTGATACGCGAGTCTCCTTATCCAAATAAAATATATACGAGTAGTCATTTATAAATAAAATATTATTTATAAATAATAAATCTTGATTAACGTGTTAATATATAATCATATACTGCAGTTTCACATGTCTATTTTGGCCAAGGTTCTAACATTACAAGCATCCATTCAAGAGTTAATATATTATATCAACTAAAGTAAATATAGAATAGAGTAAACTTATAGAAACATGCTTCAATCACTGCATTTTATAAAATAGTATATTTATTAAAAAAAATTAAAATTTATACTACATTTTTATGGTCTCATTTTTTAAAATTTTTAAAAAATTAATTAATTAAAATTTAAATATAAAATAAAATATTTTATATTAAATTACACAAAATAATATTATGGCTGATGTCAGCCCTAATATTATTCCTAAAAGCAAAAAAAATCAAACATAAAAAAGGAATAAAAAAAAAAAAAGAAATTCTTAAAGAGGCGCGGCCTTCAATGCAATTGTGTTGCAGCAATTATGAATTTAGAGGCGTGGCCGACAATTGCAGCAATTATGAATTTAGAGGCATGGCCCCGAGCCACGCCTCTTAATTATCTAATTAAAAAAATAAATGAAAAGATAGCTAAAGGCGTGGCTATAAAGCCACACCTTACCATAATTTTTATAAACTTTCAAGAATTAAGGT
The DNA here is from genome assembly GCA_018894105.1 of Jacaranda mimosifolia. NCBI lineage: Eukaryota > Viridiplantae > Streptophyta > Magnoliopsida > Lamiales > Bignoniaceae > Jacaranda > Jacaranda mimosifolia. Next base: position 2,305,269 of record CM032127.1, read on the forward strand.
AATTTTACAAATATTATTTTTTTCACAATATTTTTATAAATTAACCCAAAATAATAACATATCTTGAAATTACTAGCATTGCTTATGATTAAAAAGTATGATAATGCTTGATTAATGTATTAATATATAATCATATATTGTGGTTTTATGTATTTATTTGGGCCAGAGTTCAAACATTACAAGCATTCCTTCACGAATTAATATATTGCATCAATTGAAGAAAATATAGAGTATAGTAAATTTATAAAAACATGTTTCAATCACTTGCATTTTATAAAATAGTACATTTATAAAAAAATTAAAAATTTATACTATATTTTATGGCTAACTTTTAATATTTCAAAAAATTAATTAATTAAAATTTTAAATATAAGATAAAATATTCTATATTAAATTACATAAAATAAAGATAAAACAAATGATACTATGTCAATCCTAATATTATTCCAAAAAAAAAAAATTCAAACTTTAAAATTAAAAAATATATATTTATATATATATATATAACAATATCAAAAAGAAAAAAAAAAAAAAAAAAAAAACTTCCCAAAGAGGCGTGGCCAGGCCACACCTCTTGAAGAATACATCAATTAAGAGGCGTGGCCCCTCTTAACTATTGAATTTAAAAAAAAAAAAAAAAAAAGGGTAAGGCGTGGCTACACCATAATTTTGCAAAACTTTTAAAATCACGGTAGTTTTGTAAACTTTTTTCTTTTTCACTGTATTTTTTCAAATTAGCCTATTTTGTACCATCACCAAGGTAACTTGGAAGGCAAGAGCAATTAAAAGAGCCCGGTAGATTATTGCATATGGCTTCTGGATGACAGGGATTAAACTCACATTCGTCGATATCTGCCAAATTAATATAGATTCACAAGATCATTAACATATATAAACAATAATCATGAGAAGTTCCTGTGGATAATTGATTAATTTTCGTCTCACCTTGGCAGCCTTGACTGAGATACGGATTTCCCTTGTAACCCCGAGAACAGTTGCAGCGGTACCCCCCAAGACCTGTGTCAGAATCAACACACACACTTTTTCCCTCACATATGGTTTCATTTGTGTTGCAAGTCCCGTTGCCAATCGCCCAATCAATCACAACCGGCGCAGTTTCTTTTGTTCTGTTAGCAAGTGCTGGATCTGAGATGTCAGATATGCTGAAGATGTAGCTGTTCTGCTCTCCAAGAAACGAGTAGCCGCAGGGATTGAAACTGTAAACTTTAGTGTGAGCATTTAAGCTTCCCAAGGCGACATAGAAGACCTGGAGACCCTTTGGTATGGAGGCCTGGCAACAGCCAATTCCAGAACAAGAACCATTGTTTAAGTCCTCAGGTTCGTTGCAAATTGCCACGCACAAATTAATGTAATGATCCTCCTTCTTATCACCAATTCCCGTTAGCATATACGAAACATCATCACATCCCACGACTGTGAGCTTATTTTCATTGGAAAAGCTAAAAGGTGTTCCTGACAAATCCATTGAAATGTAGTCAAATCGGGTAAAGTTTCCTTCTTGATCGAAACAGGTGAAAGCCAGTAGGTTCCTGATGCGTAATTTGGTGTCAGATATTCCTAAAACCTCAAGTTTATCAGAGCCGCCGAGGAAGGCCTTTGGAGGTTCAAAAGATGCATTGCAGTTTATCTCAAAGAGGGGGCTGATGGAGCAACCGGGATTTGTGCCGATACCAAAAGGGTATGGAACAGTTAAATCCCCGCATTTGCTGGGGCAGCCAGGCTTGCTGATTTGGCCACCTTCAGAAAAGGAAGTGTTGGTGTATATGACAGTAAAATTGTTATCAGCCACTGTATAACTCCATGGAAGGCGCAGGGAAATTAGAACCAAAGCAAAATTCAAACGGGAGCTTATAATTTCCATGTTTGCTGTTTATGTTAGAGCAGTATTAGATAATCTGATCCATAACCTAAACTTGGAATCAGGACTTATATTTACATGGATTGATTTCTTAGTTTTGTCGGAAAAAAAAAAAAAAATTATAACAGTGAACTCTTGTCTTTTTAGTTTTTAGTTTTTACTATATGTTTGGCCTTTTCCCTTTACTCCATTTTCTTTAGTTTATTTGGGCGGCTGTCGCAAATGTTTGTTTTGAACAACAGCCTCCATTTGGCAGACAGGAATTTAACAATCTAAAATGTGGAGAAGACAATGGTTTTGTTGACTTTAGTCACTGTACAAACAGGAAGCCAAGAATAGGGGTGTACGAACTCGTTCTAGTGGTTTCGTAGTAAAAATCATAACATGAAGGGTAGTTTAGTTGGTTTGGCCCTTGCCTTGATTTTTTTATTTCAACTTATTGTATTTATGTCAAGAAGATTATGTGTTTGAATTTGCTTGTAAAAATAGTCTGAGAATTAAGCATTTCTATAGTGGAGGAGACTGATGTTTTGGTGGGGCTACAACGATGATCTCAACTTTTGATAGTAGTCATGACTCAAATTAACATTTCTCAATGATGATGAACTCCTATGATGGTAAGATTGGAATGGGACGCTTGGTAATAGGGGAGGCAGGGAGGCACCGAAGAGGACAATCATTTCCTTTCTTTTTTTTCTTTTTTAATCTAATTTTACATATTATCTTAATTATTTATTTGAAAATTACATTTAGATGTTTATTCTAGGTTCTGAATTTGTAGTTCTATATTAATTCAAAATATAATAAATTTGTATTTTTGAATATTTTATTTTTTGTTATATGTAAATTGAATTTCCAATTTACAAAAGAATAAGAGTATATAAAGAATCATTATACAACATGTCTTATATTTGTTTGATTTTAACAAAAAGTTAAATCATATTAAGAAAAATATAATACTTAATAAATTATAATTTATATAGAATGATGAATATTTTTTAACTATTTGTTTGCATGTCAAAAAATTGAAAATCATTACAATTAATTAGTTCCTAATATATTTTTGTATTAATATATTTCATCAAAATGCGCTAAAGGATGTTACAAAATTTTGTACATTATTGGTCTACATTTAGTAATGTTATAATTTTATTATATCAAATTCACTGTCATTATATTGTTGAATAATTGAATGAATGCCCAATGACTTGTAGGCCAAGTGGCATCCGTCTTCCCTATTAAGTGGGAGGTTTTGTGTTTGACCCGTAATTGGCGGGTTTTGCACTTTATGTGCTTTGTCTGTTGTTTATACTTTGTTGAAAGGATAACATTTCGTCATTTCTAATACTCTCTAAAAAAAAATAAAATTGAATGAACAATTCAAAAAATATTATCCTCAATACTATTATAAGAAAACTTTGTGAAATCTAAATCAATTTATAATGCATAAAATTATGTTATTGTCTAATATAAATACTATTAGACATTTTTATATGTTTTAATATTTTTTGGATTTTTTTTAAAATTTTTTTGAATGCTTTAAATTACAAAATGTGTGGGCCATTCATGACCGTTCTGGGACATTGCAATGGAACTGAAACGATAGTCCTTGTTCCATTCTCCACAACCGTTCTCGGCATGTTATTGGAATCAAAATTTTACTCTAACCAACTTAGTCTTCCTGTTATGCCTCATTCAGGATTTTATCCCGGTTGATGACAGGCTACAAAGAAAAGGTATTCAACTAGCATCTAAGTGCTATTTCTACCCCGCTGGGGAAACGGTTGATCACCTGCCCTCTGGCCATTGAGGTTTGGCAGCATTTCGCCAAAATCTTTCACTTTCAGCTCCTTGACAGAGAATATTTGCTCCTTGATTCTCTCATGGAAGAACAATGCGCCTTTTGGGGGGCGGGGGGGGGGGGGGGGAGTGGAAACTCACGTCAGATTAATTGTGGCCGCATTGACTCCTTGGTTCATTTGGTGTGGTAGGAATGATTCCAGGCACAAATGTATTAATGTACCACCACAAAGAATCATTTGGAGGATTAATCACTATATTTATGTGACTATAAAAGCTAAGGTCTCAAAAGATAAGAATTGGACTGGAGATAGGGAGATAGCTGCCTGGTTTGAGGCCGAGTGCAGGTTCCTATAAGCTCAACACTGACGGCTTAGCTCTTGGGAACTCGAGTACTGTTGGTGTGGCAGGGATTTTAAGGGATGAGAATTGCAGTGTTATTTTTGCTTTTCAGCAGCCTTTTGGGGTCCAAAATTATCTATTTGGTGAACTCTCCGCAGTTAAGCGAGGCTGGATCTTTGTGCCAAGCAGGGACTAATCCATTCAAAAACCATCATATTTTGTATGGGATAATTTCAATTTTGATCCCCCAAGTATGCCACTAATTCAATTTTGGTCCCCATATTTTCACTTGTATCACATTGCGTTCTCAAAGTTCCATTTTTTTATTCAATCTCGTCCTTCCGTCAACACCACCGTTTGATAGCTAACAACAACTTCACATGCGCTTCACATGACTTGAAGAAGGCAGAATCCTTTCACTCATTTTTTCAATGCTGCAGGCTTTATTCTTGAAAACCGAAAGAAAAGCTAGAATCCCCAAATCAACATAAACCCTAGCTTCTAATACAAACCCAAATTCAACCATTGCTTCGATTAAATGAAGAAAATGTTGCTAACTTAGAGGTATTTCAACTTAGTGTTGAAGATTCTACACCTTTGGAGTGAAAACGAAGTTGGGGAAAGCATCGAAGGATAAGCTCAAATTGTTCCGCGGTGAATGGCACGAAGGAAAAACTCAAATTTTATTGAGCCTTTGGAGAAATGCAAATTATATTTTCTTTTCATGGCAAAATATCAATACCATTACTCTGGATGATATACATAAAACGAATATATGTGCACCGTAAATATGCTGACCCTGTAGAATAGCAAAATACCCTCAGAACTTTTGCTGAAAAAAATGGTAGCAAGAAGAGAGGGGACATACTATCGCGATCAACTATATACATACAACATATGAAAATCCAATAATAGAAGATGACTTCAAAATGATGATGGTAAAAGAACTCATGCCAACAAGCCATTTTGTTCACCTTGGTGTGGAGATTTTAGCGAACCTGCCTCATGCTTCCCTTTCATTTGAGAGGTCGAACGAGAAGAATCCTCATCTTGATTGACTTGCTTTGTGGATTTTCTACCAGTTCCCTCAGCCGGGCCACAAAGTTTGCAAGGGTTGGAAGACCTTTGGGAGCACCAATGTTCTGGGACACTCAAGAAGTGGGTATCTATGAACTTCCCAAATCTCTTTTTGTATTCCTTGGGAGAGACAATCGTTGGCAACTGGTTCTTGGGGACAACAAGTGAAGATTTGACCCAATTCTCAAGTTGCTTGTCCCAGGTATACTGCCTAAGATAGTCTATGATGCCACAGACTAGAGTATCCACTCCCACGAGTAGAGAATAATCCATCACATTGATTGACTGCAAAAGAAATTTAAGAAAGTGTCATAAGTAGTATATCCCCAACTCATGCGAGATAAGTAAAAAGACTTTAGAGCAACTAACATTGAGGAAATTGGTGTCGTTATACACGGATCATTGCAGATTTTGCTTTGATTTTCTACTGACATAAAGTGGTGAAACGCTCATATCATTCATGAAATTTTGATCCAAAAGAACATCTCCTGAACTATTGCATGCGGTATTAAATCGAGCATGTAGAGCTCATTTGAGATCATACTGTCTAGATATATGGCGGCCAAATGAAAGATTCTCTATCACCAGGAGATCATGTCTGACCTCGTTCCCATTCTTTGTTGCTCTTATGGCAACCTAAAAAAGTGTACATTGTTAAGAATAGGCAAAAGGTCGGTGGTTAGTTGTACAGAGAAAGGTAGATAAACTAACTTGGTAGATGATGACAATTTTAGCAAGAGAGGCCTGGTTCCCCAGCTCATAGCACTGATTCATGTATTGAAAATAGTTTGTGGTGAACTTCATGAATGAATCAAATTCTGTCCTCTTGATTTCTTTAATGATAAATTGGTCATCTAGTGTTTTAGCAAAGAAAGATTTACTCTTTCCACCTTTGGCATCCCAATTCCGATAACGGCTTAGGGAGGCAATATATTCGACTTCAAAAGGACAACATCTCTCTCGCAACTGACGGAATTGGCTTGCACATACACATACAACAGAGTATTTACGTGTTCTTGGATATTTCCCCACACCCATGGAGACTTTTGGGTGGCTAGCACTGTAGGAAACCAATGACTCCAACAAATCTAAACTATCAAAACTCGATGAATGTTAATCTTCCGAGGACTTATTAGGTGGAGAAGTGATGCCATTAGAATCCAAGGAACCAAATGAAGACCAATGTGGAGCAGTCAAAGAAAAAACTTGTGGTAGGCTCTGAGAACTCTCATTTCCCCTTTTTCTCTGAGCATCCTCGCTTAGATCATTTGCTGAATCCAACTAGTTTTCAATGGGAGTTGTATCCCACATCTACAATAAATTTCTTCCCTTTGTGTAACTCAATTACTAAAACCATTTGGAGAGGAGGAAGATGCCATTTTTTTTCCAAATAATCACAAAGAGACCAAAACCTAGCAAATTTGGAGTCAAAGAAACTGATATGAAAAGAAAATATGCAAGAAAGGGGCTGATCTGGTGGGAAAGGGGGCCAAAAATTTCCTCCAATTATTAGCCGTTAGCTATCAAACGGTGGTGTTGACGAAAGGACGGGATTGAATGAAAAAATGGAACTTTGGGGACGCAATGTGATACAAGTGAAAACACGGGGACCAAAATTGAATTAGTGGCATACTTGGGGGACCAAAATTGAAATTATCCCTATTTCGTATTATTTCCTTGTTCATCGTAACAGTTCCAGGCCAGTCCATTCCTGATGCGTATTTTGGTGTCGGATATTCCTAAAACCTCAAGTTTCTTAGAGCCGCCAAGAAAGGTCTTCGGAGGGTCAAAAGTCTCATTACAGTTTATGGCAAAGAAAGAATTGATGGAGCAACTGGAATTTACGCCGATGCCAAAAGGGTATGGAACAGTTAAATCCCCGCACTTGCTGAGGCAGCCAGGCTTAGTTATTTGGGCACCTTCAGAAAAGGAAGTCATGTTGGAATATATATTGACAGTAGAATTATGATCGGCAACTGTAAAACTCCATGGAAGGCATAGAGAAATTAGAACCGAAGCCAAATTCAAAAGCGAGCTTATTTGCATGTTTGTTGTTTGTTTTGGGGGCATATGTAGCATCCAATCAGCTGATTGATGTAGCAATTAAACCGGGAGTGAGCAAAAGGAGGAGGGCTTATAAATGTGCTTGTTTCCGGGCCATGATTTTACCAAAAAAAAAAATAAAAAATGATTATCATACTTTAATCTTGTCTTTTTACTGCCATAGACAACCTTAATCCAGCTGAGCGTATCTGCTCAGTTTGCGCTGTATCTGGGCGGCTGTGACAGATGTTCTTGGTTTGTATAACAACCTGTTGTTGGGTATGAGCATATAGCAGAAGCAAGATATACGTAAAATAATCAAGAAGCAAATGAGAAAGACAATGAACATACAAAGATTTTAATGTGGAAAACCCAAATTGGGAAAAAACCACGGGCAACGACGAGCAAAAATTTTCACTATGTAGAAGGTAGAGTACAATCAAGTCCTCTAGGAAAATCCTAATGAAATAGTGAGGACCAAGAGAAAAAATTACATCTGAGTACAATAACCTCTACTTTATAACGTGGAGAAATGCACTATAAAACCAGCTCCAAAAAAAAAAAAACAATAACTGTTGTGAAAACTGTTGCCAAAAAACTATTGCTGCACCTCCAGGACATAGCTCTAATATTGAGTCTTTGGTCAACCTCCACGACAGAGAGAAATCAGTGCCAACAACCATGTATTGAACAATAAAATTTGAGGCACCAACCTCAACACCTGTATTTGGCAGACAAGAGGAATTAAATCTATTAATTGTGGAGATTACAAGGTTTTTTTCGACTTAATTAGTTGCTATATAAACAGGAAGTCATGAATAAAAATTCACCACACTCATATGTATGCCTTAAGAAAGTAGTAAATTGCAAATTCAAATGGATTGAATTGGATGTTTTGATTGATCCAATGATTGTGTTGGTAGGTTGGGTCTCTCCTAACTGAGGTGCAATAGAGCCAAGCTCGGGAGAAATTTTCAAATTAGAGCTTGAAAATATATATATTAGGCTCGAGCTCGAGTTTGATCTTGGTGAACTTAATATTTTAAGCTCGAGTTCGTCTCAATGAAAACTCAAGCTCGGTTTGACTTGGCTCAATTAAGCTCAAATTATTAAGTAAATTATAAACAACTGCGAGCTCGAGCTTAAACTTGAGCTTGAAATAAAATAATATTAATATAACATATATATATATTTATTAATAAAATAAAAAATAAAATCCAATTATATAATCGAGCCTAAAGACAGTCAACTCAAGGTTGACTTGAAATAAAAATTCAACTCGATTTGAATTCGAAATAGCTCAAGCTTGAGCTCGAGTTAGCTCGCGTGAAGCTCATGAGGGCCAGCTTACGTCATTTGCGTCTCTACTCATGACTTAGTTTATATATAATTGTAATAAAAATATATGATTGTAGTTTAAAAGCCTATGTAACATTGATATATATCAGTGGGATTGTGGTCAGACAGATTTTGATTATTGAACCAGTAGATGACGATTTTTACGTGAATCGATTTAGTTGAGCAACAAATTTATGTATACCCCTTGTTCAAGAAGTCAAATGCATATTTATACCATCATCACAATTCACAAGGAGTCCTCTAAAGTAACTACTCTATTGAAGCAAAATGCAGGCGCCTGATGGTTATTTCTTTCCTCAATTATCTCTTCCCATAGTAATTTACAACTTATAGTTTCACAAGTATTTTGATATAATAGAGTACGATTGCGCAGAGTGTCTAATCAGCACAAATGAAGACAATAGTCCAACACTTGCATTAAGTTAACTTTTCACCTATATCATTGTTTACAATTAAATTATTTAGTATCTGCTGTTAACTCTCCTGAACCGTCGTTTTGTGTCCATGGGCAGCCGTCAAAGGATTCTGTCTCTGTAAAGCTTATATCTTGAATATTAGATTCAACAAAAGATGAATTTTCAGGTGTTCTGATGCTCTCCAACTTCATAGACACTTGTCTGATAGTCGGCCTTCTCCTCCCATTTAAATTCAGACATCTCTTTGCCAGATCAGCAACAGAAACATGCTCTTCCTTAACATCTTGTTCTATTATCCGAGAATCAAGAATCGTCTTCAAGGCGTTCTCTTCCATGGTTAAAAGAAAATGCGTAACTAAACTCCTTTCTTGATCTTCTGTATTATTGGTAGATATTGGTTTTAGGCCTGTTAACAGCTCTACAAGAACAACCCCGAAGCTGTAAACATCGCTCTTCCCTGTGAATTGACCTGTTTGAAAGTACTCGGGGTCTAGATAGCCGAAGGTCCCTTTCACCTTTGTGGTCAAGTGAGTCTTGTCTAGAGCAACTGATCTTGAAATCCCAAAATCTGACAATTTGGCTCTGTATTTCTCGTCTAATAGGATGTTGTTAGACTTCATATCCCTGTGGTATATGGGAACGGAAGTTGCATAGTGTAGATAAGAAAGGGCATTAGCTATCTCTGTAGCAATTCTCAACCTTAGATCCCATGAAAATGGAAAACAAGTACTGTCACCATGAATGAGATCATATAATGTCCCATTGGGAATGAACTCATAGACTAGTAATGAAACTTCTGTCTCCAAACAACATCCTAGTAATTTCACCACATTTCTGTGATTTATTTGGGATAAGATGACAACCTCGTTTATGAATTCTGCGAGCTGATCTTCGTCTACTTTCTTGGACTTTTTCACCGCAACGATTCTCCCATCTGAGAGCATGCCTTTATACACTGTACCCTGACCTCCTCGGCCAAGTATACGACTTTCATTGAATCGATCTGTCGCCGTCTCCAATACCTTAGATGTGAAAATCCTCATATTTTCAAGTACACTATCCTGAGCTGACATTTGTTGCTGTAGCAGAAGGCCACCGTTTCGTTTGAAAAGCTTCTGTTTGAGCTGTTTTATTCTCCTCTTCTTCAGTAGTTTGTACAACCAAAAGCTAACTGCCAATAATAGAAATAATCCGAAGCCTAGGAGTAAACCTGCAAGCAAAATTCTGATACAGTTTATGCTTAGAATGATGCGGATTGCAATATTCCATATTATTGCCTGGAAAATTAGATAGCAAAATGAGCTTCATAAAATCAGTAGCCCACAAGTGCTTTAACCCAGAAAGTTTTCTTAAAGAAGAAACGACATCCAGAAGCTGATTCATGGAATAAAGCAAATCTATCAAAAAATGAGCGAAACCTGACCAGGAAGTATAAAGATCATCAATACAGAGAATTTCTTACCTAAATAGAGGGCGGTTTTCTTTGGAGGAGGCAGATAAATGCAACCAGTGCCATATTTAGTACCATCACTAAGGTAATTTGGAGGGCAAGAGCAATTAAAGGAGCCCGGAAGATTATTGCATATGCCATCTGGATGGCATGGATTAAAGTCGCATTCATTGATATCTACCAAATTAATAAAGAGTCATAAGATTAACATATCTAGACAATAATCATGACAACCTCCTGTGGATAATTGGTTAATTTTCTTCTCACCTTGGCAGCCTTGACTGAGATACGGATTTCCCTTGTAACCCCGAGAACAGTTGCAGCGGTACCCTCCAAGACCTGTGTCAGAATCAACACACACACTTTCTCCCTCACATATGATTTCACTTGTGTTGCAAGTCCCGTTGCCAATCGCCCAATCAATCACAACCGGTACAGTTTCTTTTGGTCTGTTAGCAACTGATAAATTTGAGATGTCAGATATGTTGAAAGTGTAGCTGTTCTGCTCTCCAAGAAATGAATAACTACAAGGGTTGAAACTGTAAACTTTAGTGTGAGCATTTAAGCTTTCCAAGGAGACATAGAAGACCTGGAGACCCTTTGGTATGGAAGCCTGGCAACAGCCAATTCCAGAACAAGAACCATTGTTTAAGTCCTCTGGTTTGTCGCAAATTGCCACACACAAACTAATGTAATCATCCTCCTCCTCCTCACCAATTCCCTTTGTCATATAGGAAACATCATCACATCCTACGACAGTGTGCTTATTTTCATTGGAAAGGCTGAAAGGGGTTCCTGACAAATTCAACGAAATGTTGAGATACTGGGTAGTATTTCCTTGTTCGTCGTAACAGCTAAAGGCCAGTTGATTCCTGATGAGTATTTTGGTGTCGGATATTCCTAAAACCTCAAGTTTATCAGAGCCGCCGAGGAAGGCCTTCGGAGGGTCAAAAGATGCATTACAGTTTATCTCAAAGAGGAGGCTGATGGAGCAACCGGGATTTGTGCCGATACCAAAAGGGTATGGAACAGTTAAATCCCCGCATTTGCTGGGGCAACCAGGCTTGCTGATTTGGGCACCTTCAGAAAAGGAAGTGTTGGTGTATATGACAGTAAAATTGTTATCAGCCACTGTATAACTCCATGGAAGGCACAGGGAAATTAGAACCAGAGCAAAATTCAAACGGGAGCTTATAATTTCCATGTTTGCTGTTTATGTTAGAGCAGTATTAGATAATCTGATCCATACCCTGAACTTGGAATCAGGACTTATTTTTACATGGATTGATTTCTTAGTTTTGCAGGCCAAAAAAATATAATTATAACAGTGAACTCTTGTCTTTTTAGTTTTTACTATATGTTTGGCCTTTTCCCTTTACTCCATTGCTTTAGTTTATTTGGGCGGCTGTCTCAAATGTTTGTTTTGATCAACGGCCTCCACCTGGCAGACAGGAATTTAACAGCAAAAATGTGGAGACGACAAGGGTTTTGTTGACTTTAGTCACTGTACAAGCAGGAAGCCAAGAGAAGGGGTGCACGAATTCGTTCCAGCGGTTTCGTAGTAAAAATCAAATTAAAGATGACGCGGTAGTTTAGTTGGTCTGGCCTTAACTTCCGCAGAAGATTTTATATCTTCTATTTTATTTTTTATTTCATCTTGTTGTATTTATGCCAAGAAGATTATGAGTTTGAACTTGCTTGTAAAAATAGTTTGGAATTAAGCATTTTTATGGTGGAGGAGACTGATGTTCTGGTGGGGCCGCATCAATGATCTCAACTTTTGATAGTAGTTATGACTCAAATTAACATTCCTCAATAATAATGAACTCCTATGATGGTGAGATTGGAATGCGATTCTTGGGGATAGGGGAGGCACTGAAGAAGACAATCATTTCCTTTTCTTTTTTTCTTTTTTAATCTAATTTTACATTTTATCTTAATTATTTATTTAAACATTACATTTAGATGTTTATTCTAGGTTCTAAATTTGTAGTTCTATACTTCTATATTAATTCAAAATATAATAAATTTGTTTTTTTGAATATTTTATTTTTTGTTATATGTAAATTTGAATTTCCAGTTTACAAAAGGATAATAATATATAAAGAATTAATATATAAAATGTCTTATATTTTGTTTTATTTTAACAAAAAGTTAAATCATATTAAGAAAAATATAATACTTAGTAAATTATAATTTATATAGAATGATGGAAAATTTTTAACTATTTGTTACATGTCAAAAAATTGAAAATAATTACAATTAGTTTCTAAAATATTTTTGTATTAATATATTTCATCAAAGATGTGCTAAAGGATGTTACAAAATTTTGTACATTATTGGTCTACACTTTCTATTAGTAATGTTATAATTTTATTATATCAAATTCACTTTCATTGTATTGTTGAATAATTGAATGAACAATTTAAAAAATATTATCCTCAATGTTGTTATAAGAAAACTTTATGAAATCTAAATCAATTTATAATGCATAAAATTATGTTATTGTCTAATATAAATACTATTAGATATTTTTATATGTTTTAATATTTTTTTATTTTTTTTTTAAATTTTTGAATGCTTTAAATTACAAAATGTGCGGACCATCCATGACCGTTATGCGACATTGCAATAGAACTGGATCGATGGTCCCCCTTCCGTTCTCCACAACCGTTCTCGGCATGTTGTTGGAATCAAATTTTCACTCTAACCATCTTAGTCTTCCTGTGATGCCTCATTCAGGATTTTATCCCGGTTGATGACAGGCTACAAAGAAAAGGTATTCACCTAGCATCTAAGTGCTATTTCTACCCCGCTGAGGAAATGGTTGATCACCTGTTCATCTCCTGCCCTCTGGCCATTGAGGTTTGGCAGCATTTGCCAAAATCTTTCACTTTCAGCTCCCTGACAGAGAATATTAGCTCCTTGATTCTCTCATGGAAGAATAATGCGCCTTTCGGGGAGAAAAACTCACGTCAGATTCATTGTGGCCGCATTGACTTCTTGGTTCATTTGGAGTGGTAGGAATGATTCCTGGCACAAATGTCTTAATGTACCACCACAAAGAGTCATTTGGAGGATTAATCACTATATTTATGTGGCTATAAAACCTAGGCTCTTAAAAGATAAGAATTCAACTGGAGATAGGGAGATAGCTGCCTGGTTTGAGGCCGAGTGCAGGTTCCTATAAGTTTAACACTGACGGCTCAGCTCTTGGGATCCCGAGTGCTACTGGTGTGGCAGGGATTTTAAGGGATGAGAATTGCAGTGTTATTTTTGCTTTTCAGCATCCTCTTAGGGTCCAAAATTATCTATTTGCTGAACTCTTGGCAGTTAAGTGGGGCTGGATCTTTGTGCCGAGCAGGGACTGGTTAATATCAATGTGGAAGTTGATGCACAGGTTGCAAGCCATCTCATCACAGGTTATCAACGCTATCAGTGGAGCCTTGCACACCTCACTGGTAGAATTAAGACCATATTCAGGCCCTTAGGGTGACCTTTTCTCACATACTTAGAGAGGGCAATAAGGTGGCAGACCTTTTGGCCAAAAGGCAGCCTGTATGGAAAAGGGAACTATGTTATGGATTATGAGAACCTGAGACTTGAAGAGCTGAACCTCTCCTAAATGCGCCTTAAATGAGTGGCGCGACAGTGGATTTGTTGGCTGGCTGGCACAGTTTTTCTCATGCGGATGTTGCAGAGTCGTGATAGAGGAAAATGTGTTTTATGTCTTTTCTCTTTTTTTTATTTTTGTGCTTGTAATAAAACGACGACGTTTCCTTTGAATGGTGCCGTTTAGTCTAAATTAGAGAATTTCTGCTTAATTTCCAGCAGATTCTGCCTAACAAACTTGTTAGTGGCAGAAGACACGTGTTACCTCTTTGCTACGTCATTAAGAATCGTTAGCGTGAGATTAGGAATTTACGATGATAATTAGTTGTAGCGTTTTTCTTTAAATAGAAAAAGGACAGGAAATGCTCGGCAAGTTTTGAGCACCAAATTCGAGTCTCTGTTCTCCCTTTTCCCCTGTTTTCTCCTCTTTTCATTTCTTCTTTCTCCTTCAATCTTTTTTTTCCCTCAAATTGTGTTCTAAAACTTCAGAGTTTGTGAGTTTCTCTCTGTGAAACTGGGTCAAGTGCTAACAGCGGAATCCTTAGGCCGACTTTTTTTGTCATTTTTTGTACATCTTACTTGGATAGTATTGTAGATGTAGCATTCTTGTCTTTCGTGTAGAGATGCTAGCAATTTCCTTTTGCTTGATGTAGGGGCTTCTCCTTTCTTTTTGTAATCACTACTGTAAAAGCATTTAAAGTTTAATATACTGTGAACTTCTAGGATAAGCTGAGAGCAGACGTTCGGAAAGAGAGATAAGAAAGCCATCTTGTTTTCAGAAGAAAAGTAATATGTCACAATCTATTCTGTGTTCAAGTCTTGTGTGTACAGTGCATTTAATGCTGTATTTATAGCTGAGATATTCAACTTTGGCTAACCTGCTGAAACATAAATGAAAACCGTCTAAACTAACTGATTAACAAACTAATTAACAAACTAAATAACTGATTAACTAGTAAGCTGAGCTGGATTCAACCATCACGTGTCTCTCTATACCCATCGTACATGCCCATTCTACACGCCCCCCTCAAGTTGGAGGTTGGTGAGCATCAGCCAACCCCAACTTGGACAGCAGATGTTCAAAACGTGGTGCAGCCAGTGATTTGGTGAATAAGTCAGCTAGTTGTTCTTTGCTAGAAGTATACTGTGTGGCAATGAAACCATCATTTAGTTGATCACGAACCAAGTAGCAATCTATCTCCAAGTGCTTTGTACGCTCATGAAAGACAGGATTAGCGGCGATGTGCATGGCAGCCATGTTACCACAGTGAAGAGGAACGAGAAGATTTACTGAGACTCCAAAATCACCAAGAATGTAAGACAACCATCTTAACTCACATATGGTTGATGCCATACTGTGATATTCAGCTTCAGCCGAGGACCTGGAAACAGTACTTTGCTTCTTAGTTTTCCAAGAGATCAGTGACGAACCTAGGAGCACGCAGAAATCGGTGAGGGACCTCCTAGTGTCGTGACATGCAACCCAGTCTGCATCGCAATAGGCTTGTAGATTCAGATCATTCTCTGAAGCAAAAAATAGCCCTCTGGATGGAGACCCCTTCAGATACCGCAGCACATGGACAGCAGCATCCCTAGGGGTGTATGATGAGTCGAGCAAGCTCATGAGCCTCATGAGTGGGCTCGATTATAGCTCGACTCTAGCTCGAGTTTTTCGAGCTCGAGCTTTAACATGAGCCGAGCTTGAGCTCTTCTCTAGTTGTTCAAAAGCTCATGAGTGCCGGCTCATGAGTTTTTTCCTATTTTTAAATATTTTTTATATATTAATTAAATAATTAATATATATAATAATTTACTTTCTTTTTCTAATTTTAAATATTTATTATATATTAATTAATATGTATTAATAATTTACTTTTTTTCTTCTAATTTTAAATATTTATATATATGATTAAATAATTATAATATATTAATAATTTAATAATTTATCAATAATTATAATATATTATAATTTAAATCATTATAGTAATTATTATAATTTCATATATGTTTAATTTATAATAATAATTTTAATTATTTTATTAATTATTATTAAATAATTATGATATATTAATAATTTAATATTTTTATTTAATTTAAAATTTTCTGATGAGCCGGCTCGAGCTCGACTCATTTACACCCCTAAGCATCCCAATGAGACTTGCAGGGCGCACTAACGAATTGACTTAGCTACTGGACAGCGTGAGTGACGTCTGACCGAGTGAGGTTGAGATATAGTAGCCTCCCTATCAATCTCCTGTACTTCTCTGGTTCTGGAAATGCTGTCCCACCACTCACACTGAGCGTTTGACCCTTAGGCAGTGGTGTTTTAGCTGGTTTTGCCCCAAGCAATCCAACATCTTTAAGAATGTCTAGTGCATACTTCCTCTAATTTAAGAACATCCCTTCCCTTGTCTTAGCAATTTCCATCCCGAGAAAGTATGTGGCTTGTCCCATGTCTTTGATTGTGAACTTCTCATCTAGGAATTTCTTTGTGCTTATGATATCCTCTTCAATATCTCCTGTAATCAGAACATCATCAACATACACTACCAAAAATTGAAAGTGTCTTCCTGTTGTCTTGATGAAGAGGCAATGATCATGTGGTGATTGTCTAAACTCAAATTTCTGTAGCTGCACACTGAGTTCAAAGTTCCATTCCCTGGAGGCTTGCTTCAAGCCATACAGTGATCTGACCAACTTGCAAACTTGCCCTCGTTTAGCCTAGGCATAGCCCTCTGGTGGCTGCATGTAGACTTCCTCATGCAGGTAACCATACAAATATGCATTATTAATGTCCAGTTGGTGTATGGGCTACTTCCTTGCACAAGCTAGAGCCAAGAAAACTCTCACTGTGACCAGTTTAGCCACAGGGGAGAAGGAATCAAAGTAATCGGTACCAGCCACTTGACTGTACCCTTTAGCCACTAACCTTGCCTTGTATGTCCACGGTTCCATCTGGTTTATGTTTTATCTGATAGACCCATCTCGAGCCGATTGCCTTTTTGCCCATCAGTAGGTCCGTCAACTCCCAAGTGCAGTTTCTCTCCAAGGCTTCCAACTCACTTGCCATAGCCTTTACCCATCTAGAGTCAGTACTAGCCTGTTTGTATGAGCTCGGTTCTGAATCACTTGATGCGTTGGCCAGGAACTCTATATATTGTTTGTGTAATCTGGGCGAGACACAGTAGGGATATGTACGTACGGGATAGGTGTTCTTGGAGGTTTTGGTGGTGGTTTGGTCATGGGCTACATCAAAAGAGGTCTCTTGGACTGTGTTGGAGACGAAGTCTTTCATCCATGTTGGTTTGTGCTTGACCCTGGTACTGTGTCTAGTAGCAGTGGATTGGTTTTCAGACACATTAGATGGCACGGAAGAGGAGGTATCAAGAGGAGGAGGATCAACAAAATGAGTAGGAGACAAGGGAATTTCTTCTAGAGATAGGTCATCATCCAACTGGGCAGTGGGTAGCGGTGCATGACTAATGTTTAGGGGAGGTTGATAGGGAAGAATATCTTCATGAAATATGAAGCCTTTTGTCTAGAACAATAACCAAGAAACACACATTTCATGGCCCTCGGATCAAATTTATCTTTGTGGGGCAATGTATTTGTCACATAACACAGGCAACCAAAAACTCTCAAAGATTCATATATAGGTGGATGACCATAGAGAATCTCATAAGGGCTTTTCCAGTTTAGAAGGGGAGTGGGCAGTCTGTTTATGATATATATAGGTGGCTGTTAAGACAGATTCTCTCCAAAACTTCTTGGGGAGGTTAGCTTGGAACATTAATGCTCGAGCAACTTGTAACAAATGTTTGTGTTTTCTCTCAACTATCCCATTCTGTTGTGGAGTGTATGGACATGTTTTTTAATGTAGGATCCCTCTTTCTCGAAACAAATCTTGGCTATTGTTACTTATAAATTCATTCCCATTGTTAGTCCTTATAGCTTTAACCTTGGATTCAAATTGAGTTTCTACAAGCTTGAGGAATTGGGTCAAGGTTTGAGTAGCTTGAGACTTGTGAGACAGAAGATGGGTCCAAGTAGATCTACTAAAGTCATCCACTATAGTCATAAAATAGCGAGCCCTGGTTAGTGACGCTTGATGATATGCCCCCCAAAGGTCAATGTGAAGTAATTGGAAAGGTTTTGAGCTTTTGATTTGGCTGTTCTCAAAAGTGAGCCTATGTTGCTTAGCGAATTGGCAAGTATTACAAGGAAGAATAGATGCGATTTGAACTTTATTTATAAAACTCATGTGAGACGTAACAGTAGAGGAATCATGGCCAAGTCTCTCATGCCAACGCAATGTACAATGACTTGGTTTCACTATAGTATGATTGGGAGTGATACAAGTGTTACTTCTAGGAAGGAAAACATCAGGATTACATCTTGAAGAGGAGGATGATATTTCGGTGGAATAGGATGATGCACAGGAATTGAAGCGACCGGAGTCAAGCACATATAGTATTCCAACTATTTTCCCAACGGCCAAGACCTCTTCAGTCTGCAGGTCCTGCAATGAACAATATGTTGAGTAGAATGTGAACTTAAGAGTTGGGTTCTCTAGCAACTTACTGACCGACAATAGATTATATTGGAATTGTGGTGTGTATAGGACGTCATTTAGGGTGAACTTACTTGTGAAGTGAATACTTCCTATCTTTTGGATCATTTTAACTGACCCGTCTGGCAGGTATACGGGTATGGGGTTTTTGACAGATTTTGGCTCTCTTAGAAGGCTTAGGTTACAACACATATGGCTCGAGGCCCCCGTATCTATGATCCAACTTCCAGGCTCTAACAAACACAGCGTACTGAAGGTTAAATGATGAAGATTAGTACATGCAAACTCATGATAGCGTGCCATGTTTGCTGAGGCTTCCTCAACAACACCCTTTCCCTTCATAATCTTACTGACCTTGCTCTGTATTAGGTCCTGGATTCTATCGCTCCATTCAGCTGGCAGCTTGTTTTCCCTGCTAGAATCATTCCTAGATCCCATCGCTCCATCCGCCATGTTAGCCATCTGTCTAGGCCTAGACTTCGCTTTGACCTCCATAAGCTCTTTATACCAGTCGGGCATGCCGTGCAGTTTAAAACATGTCTCTCTCGTGTGTCCGCTACAGTTGCAGTGCGTACAATGTAGATTTGATTTATCAACTCTTTTTTGTCCCAGTCTTCCTTTCTTAAACACTTGAGCCTCACTACTGAATTTCTTAGGTTGCTGATTTCCAGCCATCATTGCCATATTATCCATCATCTCACCCAATATAGCCTGAATTTCCCTTTGCTTTTCAACCCTCAATATCATGGAATATGCCTTGTTCACAGTTGGAAGTGGCTCCATTACAAGCATTTGATTCCTGATGTGGTCATATCCATCACTTAATCCCATAAGAAACTGCACTAATCTGCTTGAAGCATTGTAATCCGCCACCTGCTTGGCCGCTCCACAGTTGCATTGTGGAATCGGTAGTAGGCATTGCAGCTCATCCCACAGCTTTTTTAGCCTAGTGTAGTATTGTGCAACCGATTGATTTCCTTGAGAAATCGAATTAATTTCTCTCTGTAGTTGACACAAGAGGGGACCGTTGCACTCGCCGAACCTTTCCTCCAGCTCCTGCCATAATTCGTTTGCCGTGGTTGTGAAAGGGAAGGCATCCACAATCTCCTTAGAGATCGAATTCAAGATCCACGATTGCACCATGCAATCGACTCTACTCCACTTTTCGAACTCTTCCGAGTCCTCGTCTAGCATAGGACACTTCCGATTGATGAAGCCTAGCTTAACCTTCGCTCCCAATGCGATTCTCATAGCTCGGCTCCACGCCAGGTAGTTGTTTCTGTTCAATGGTGTTGACACAAGCATCATGCCAGGGTGATCGGAGGACTGGAGATGCAGCGGATTTCCATCTCCATCTCCACCTCCGACTCGGTTCTCATTCAAGTTCCAGACACCTCCAGCTCCATTCCTTCTTGTGCCTTCCATCAGTGCGAATTTCTTCCTCATAATGGACCGTCGACTGATGATGAAAGGTGATCTGCTTTTGATCCAGGCCTCAGGACCGGCTTCGCTTTGATACCATGTGAACTTCTAGGGTAAGCTGAGAGCAGACTTTCGGAAAGAGAGATAAGAAAGCCATCTTGTTTTCAGAAGAAAAGTAATATGTCACAATCTATTCTATGTTCAAGTCTTGTGTATACAGTGCATATAATGCTGTATTTATAGCTGAGATATTCAGCTTTGGCTAACTTGCTGAAACGGAAATGAAAACCGTCTAAACTAACTGATAAACAAACTAATTAACAAACTAAATAACTGATTAACTAGTAAGCTGAGCTGGATGCAACCATCACGTGTCTCTCTATACCCATCGCACATGCCCATTCTACATATACAGGTTGGATTCATTGTCTAAACCCCTGCTTACTGCAATTTTCTTCAAAAAAAAAAAAAAAAAAAAAAAGAAAAGAAAAAAGGAAATGTTATATAGTGTGGACTGATTGGTTTTTTATCCCAAAAATCGATCCAAACTAAACCATGAACACCCCTGCCTGCCACGTATGAAACAACTTACTTCTTTATTTGACATGTCTGCTTGATGCTGGTAAGAAGATTTATCAGTTATAATATCACCAGTGACGTTAAGAAGATTTTTCAATTAACTTCTCAGCTAACATTTTGTGTCCATGGGGAACCGTCATCACTGAGCACAAGGGATTCTGCTTCTGTGCAGCTTATATCTTGCATTTTAGATTCAAGAGAAGTTCGGTTTTCAGGTGTTCTGATGCTCTCCAACTCCATAGCAACTTATCTGATTGTCGGCCTTCTCTTCCCATTTAAGTTCAGACATCTCTTTGCTAGATCAGCAACAGCAACATGCTCTTCCTTAACATCTTGTTCTATTATCCGAGAATCAAGAATTGTCTTCAGGCAGTTCTCTTCCATTGCTAAGAGAAAACGCATAACTAAACTTCTTTCTTCATCTTCTGTCGTATTGGTTAATATTGGTTTTTGACCTGTTAAGAGCTCCACGAGAACAACCCCAAAGCTGTAAACATCACTCTTTTCTGTGAATTTGCCTGTTTGAAAGTACTCGGGGTCTAGATAGCCGAAAGTCCCTTTGACCTTGGTGGTCAAGTGAGTTTGGTCTATTGCAATTGATCTTGAAACTCCGAAATCCGACAATTTGGCTCTGTATTTTTTGTCTAATAGGATGTTTTTAGATTTCATATCCCCGTGATATATGGGAATAGAAGTTGCATAATATAGGTAACCAAGGGCATTCGCTATCTCTACAGCGATTCTCAACCGTAGATCCCATGAAAATGGAAAACTAGTAGTGTCATCATGAATGAGGTCATATAATGTCCCATTGGTAATGAACTCATAGACTAGTAATGGAACTTCTGTCTCCAAACAGCATCCTAGTAACTTCACCACATTTCTGTGATTTATTTGCAATAAGATGACTACCTCATTTATGAATTCGGCGAGTTGATTTTCATCTACTTGCTTGGATTTCTTCACTGCAACAATTCTCCCATCTGAGAGCATGCCTTTGTAAACTGTACCTTGACCTCCTTGGCCAAGTATTCGACTTTCGTTGAATCGATCTGTAGCCCTCTCCAGTTCCTTAGATGTAAAAATTCTCATCTTTTCAAGGACGCTATCATGAGCTGATATTTGTTGCTGTAGTAGAAGACCACCATTTCGTTTGAAAAGACTCTGTTTGAGCTGTTTCACTCTACTCTTCTTCAGCAGTTTGTACAACCAAAAGCTAACTGGCAGTATTGAAAATAATCCAAGGCCTACGGATAGAGCTGCAAACAAAATTCTGAAACAAGTAAAGGTTGTTTTTGTATCGAAAGTCACTAGTTTGCCTAAAATGTTGCAGACTGTAATATTCCACATTATTATTTGTTGAAACCCAGGAGGATCTATTGCGGAAACAATGAAATAATAGCAAAGTAATTCAATGTAAAGTGACAACAAGATTTAACGTGGTTCGGCGATGTGCCTAATCCACCCGACAAAGAAAAGGAATTTTATTGATCTCAAATCAAAGTGCAAGTACAAACTTGAATCCCACAAATCTCATGAAAACACCTAACACCCTTCTTCTAAACTCCGTCTTGAGAGAATTACTCAAAAGCAGTAAAGAAGCCCTTGTGTTATGTTCGTGATATTTTCTTCGAAAGAAACAACTAATATTTATAGTCAAAAAGACTACTTTACCTAGGACTAGACAACCCAATAAAAGAAGGAGTCCTAATTCTAGTCAAACTTGATCTCCTTGTCAAACTTACCTCAATTTCAAGGCAAAATCAACAATTCTCCACATTGACTTGAAATTTCCATTCATCTTCTTTGTCCCTGCCCCCAATAGGGCCTCTTATCTGAGTCTGCAAATATTAATCAAATCCAAGCAATGCTCGAATTTGATTCCTGGAACAGCCTTAGTCAACATGTCTGCCGGATTATCCTTAGTCCCAACTTTGTCAACCAACATGACTCCTTGGGACACCATATCCCGAACAAAGTGATACCTCACATCTATGTGTTTTGTTCTCTCATGAAATGCTTGATTTTTTGACAAGTGTATGACACTCTGACTGTCACAAAATACCTTAGTGATCTCAGAAGTCATACCCATATCATCGATAAGCCCCTTTAGCCAAATGCCTTCTTTAACGCCTTCAGCCAAAGCCATGTACTCAGCTTCTGTTGTGGACAATGCAACTGATGACTGCAAAGTCGCATTCCAGCTAACCGTACAACTTGATACACAAAACACATAGCCCGTCATGGACCTTCTGCTGTCCAAATCTCCTGCATAGTCTGCATCCACATAGCCAATAATTCTTGTAGTAGAATTCGATTGACTATACCTCAAACATCTGCCTGCAGAGCCTCTCAAATACCTCATGATCCATTTCACAGCCAGCCAATGAGTCTTTCCTGGCTTGTGCATATACCTACTCACAACACTGACTGCATGTGAAATGTCTGGCCTAGTGCACACCATGGCATACATCAAGCTACCCACTGCACTAGCATATGGCACATTTGACATGTGCTCCACCTCCTCCTCAGTACTCGGTGATAGATCTGATGAGAGCCTGAAATGAGCTGCAAGTGGCGTACTTACTGGCTTGGACTTATTCATCCTAAATCGCTCAAGTACTTTCTCAATGTAATGCTGTTGAGACAAGTACAACAATCCTGCTTGTCTATCCCGGATGATCTCCATGCCCCAAATCTTCTTTGCACTGCCCAAATCCTTCATCTCAAATTCTTCACTTAACTGAGTTTTTAATTGGTTGATCTCAGATATGTTTCTTTTATACCACTGCCTGGGAGACTGCTTCAAGCCATATAATGATCTCTTCAAAAGACATGCTTGATTTTGTTTCCCGGGAATAACGAATCCTTCTGGTTGACTCATGTAGATTTGTTCCTCCAACTCACCATGTAAAAACACTATTTTCACATCCATCTGCTCTAATTCCATATCAAACAGAGCAACCATGGCAAGTAAAACACGAATGGAAGTATGTTTTACAACTGGGGAGAATACTTCATGAAAGTCAACTCCCTCTCTCTGAGTAAAACCCTTAGCAACCAATCGTGCCTTGTATCTAGCATCTTCAACACCAGGAATTCCTTCTTTCTTCTTGTAGATCCATTTGCAACCTACAATTTTCTGCCCTTTGGGTACATCAACCAGTTCCCATGTGCTATTCTTGTGTAGAGACTCCATCTCTTCACTCATAGCTGCAATCCATTTATCAGAATCTGGCCTGGATATTGCCTCTTTGTATGAGACTAGATCATCTCCTATAAACTCCTCAGCTGAACTCAAAGCATAAGCTACCAGATCTGAGTAAGCAAACCGCTGTGGTGGTTTGATCTGCCTCCTCTCCCTATCGCGAGCCAAGCGATAATTTTGTAGTGGTTCATTTTCCTGCTGTTGATTAGGTGGTAATGTGCTATCACCAGCTTCATCTACCACCTTCTGTTTCCCCTTTGAAACTTGTGGAGGATCAATATGAATCTCCACCTTCTCCTTAACGCCCTGTTGACCGCTTTTCTGCTGCTCTACCTTTTTCATCATTGCAGACTCATCGAATGTCACGTCCCTGCTGATAATCATCTTGGAGCCTTTGTCATCATTACACCACAAACGATAACCTTTGACTCCATCTGCATAGCCTAGAAATATGCACTTCCTAGGCCTTGGCTCAAGCTTCCCATCCCAGACATGAGCATAGGCTCGACACCCAAATACTCTCAGATTTGAGTAATCAGCAGGAGACCCAGACCAAACTTCCATTGGTGTCTTGCAGTCCAAAGCGATTGATGGTGACCTATTCACCAAATAACAAGCAGTGTTAATTGCTTCTGCCCAAAAATCCTTGGACAATCCGGCGTTAAAGAGCATGCATCTAGCTCTTTCCAAGATAGTCCTGTTCATCCGTTCTGCAACTCCATTCTGCTGTGGTGTATGTACAACTGTGCGATGCCTCACAATTCCTTCATTCTCACAGAATTCCTGAAATTCCTTGTTGCAGAACTCTAATCCGTTGTCAGTCCTCAAGCGCTTGATTTCCTTTCCTGTCTGCTTCTCAATTAAGGTCTTCCATTGCTTGAAGTTGACAAACACCTCATCCTTATGCTTCAGCAGGTACACCCATACTCTACGTGAGAAATCATCTATGAATGTCAGCATGTACCTTGTACCTCCCTTTGAAGGAACCTGAGAAGGCCCCCAAAGATCTGAGTGAATGTAATCCAAGGTACCTTTGGTCCTATGAACTGCAGTACCGAATTTCACCCTATGTTGCTTGCCCAGCACATACTGCTCGCAGAAATCTAGTTCACCAGTCTTCTCTCCGCAAAGCAAACCTCGTTTGCTCAATTCTGACATCCCCCTCTCACTCATATGCCCAAGCTGCATATGCCAGAGTCTCGTAGTATCATTGATTGATGAAGAAACCGCTGCAGTACCAGAAACCGTGTTTCCCTGCAATATGTAAAGGCCGTTCCGCTTTTCTCCCTTCATGATAAGCAGTGCACCTTTGGAAACCCGCAGAACTCCATCTCGAGCTCTGTACTCACAACCATTCTTGTCCAGAGTACCTAGCGATATCAGGTTTTTCTTCAAATTTGGAACATGACGCACATCTGTTAGGGTCCTTACTATCCCATCATGCATCCTAATACAAATTGAGCCAATTCCTACAACCCTGCAAGAAGCATCGTTTCCCATAAGCACCTTACCACCATCAAGTTTTTGGTATGTGGTAAACCAATCTTCTCTTGGGCACATGTGGTAGGAGCAGCCACTATCCAAAATCCATTCAGAGTTTAGTAAAGTTTCAGCAACGTTGAGAACAAGCCCACCATCAGACTCATCCTCAACAATTCCTGCGACATCATCCCGCTTCTGATCAGAAGTTTCACCTGCATCCTTCGTCTTTCCTCGTTCTGGACAATTCCGTCTCCAATGCCCCGTTCCACCGCACCTAAAACATTTGTCACCGTTTCTAAGCTTGGTTCGGGACTTCGATCGGCCTCTACTCCTTCCCCTTTCTCTTGGTCTCCCTCTTGCCACCAATCCTTCCCCACTTTCACCATCGTTGCTGCCCGAGACATGTTTTCTCAACTCGTTGGAATTCAATGAGGCCTTCACATCATCCATTGAAATCGTATCTCTCCCATACAACAAAGTAGTAACCAAGTGCTCAAAAGATTTTGGCAGGGAACACAAGAGAATTAAAGCTTGATCTTCATCATCAATTTTAACATCGATACTAGTGAGATCTAGAATCACCTTATTGAAAAAATTAATATGTTGAGTAATAGATGTACCTTCCTTCATTCTCAATGTATATAGTCGCTGTTTCAAATACAACCTATTTGTCAGGGACTTCGTCATATATAGACTCTCCTTCTTCCATAAATCCGCTGGCGTACTTTCCGTAGCGACCTCTCTCAGTACGTTATCCGCCAATGATAACACCAGAGTACCGTAAGCCTTCGCCATGAACTCATCCTTCTCCTCGTCCTTCAGCGTTTTCGGCAAGAAATCTCTACCCTTTAACGCTCTCTGTAATCCTTGTTGACACAGGAGGGCGTGAACCTTCATCTTCCACAGCCCAAAGTCATTCTTCCCATCGAATTTCTCTACCTCGTACTTCATTCCTGACATCTGATCCAACCTGCTCCGATACCAGTTTGTTGAAACCCAGGAGGATCTATTGCGGAAACAATGAAATAATAGCAAAGTAATTCAATGTAAAGTGACAACAAGATTTAACGTGGTTCGCCGATGTGCCTAATCCACCCGACAAAGAAAAGGAATGTTATTGATCTCAAATCAAAGTGCAAGTACAAACTTGAATCCCACAAATCTCACGAAAACACCTAACACCCTCCTTCTAAACTCCGTCTTGAGAGAATTACTCAAAAGCAGTAAAGAAGCCCTTGTGTTATGTTCGTGATATTTTCTTCGAAAGAAACAACTAATATTTATAGTCAAAAAGACTACTTTACCTAGGACTAGAAAACCCAATAAAAGAAGGAGTCCTAATTCTAGTCAAACTTGATCTCCTTGTCAAACTTACCTCAATTTCAAGGCAAAATCAACATTATTGATGGGAAAAGACACCAAAAATGAGCTTTGTGAAAGAAATAGCCCGCAAAGTGCTTCAACCAAAAGAGTTTCCTTAAAAAAGAAAGAACATCCACAAATTGATTATAGTTTGCGGAGTAAATGAAACTACTAAAAGAGGACAAAATTTGACCAGGCAAAGTACAAGAATTGATATAATGCATTTCTAACCTGCATAGAGGGCAGTTTTCTTTGGAGGCGGCAGAAAAATGCAACCAGTGCCATGTTTTGTACCATCACCATAATAATTTGGAGGGCAAGAGCAATTAAAGGAACCCGGAAGATTAGTGCATACAGCTTCTGGATGGCATGGATTAGAGTCGCATTCATTGGTATCTGCAAATTAATAAAGACTACAAGATTAACATATATAATCAATAATCTTGACAAGCCCTGTAGATAATTGATTAATTTTCTTCTCACCTTGGCAGCCTTGACTGAGATATGGATTTCCCTTGTAACCTGGAGAACAGTTGCAGCGATAGCCTCCCAGACCTGTGCCAGAGTCAACGCACACACTTTCTCCCTGACATATGATTTCACTTGTGCTGCAAGCCCCGTTTCCAATCGCCCAATCAATCACAAGCGGCACGGTTTCTGTAGTTCTGTTAACAAATGATGAATCAGAAATGTCAGATGTGCTGAAGGTGTAGCTGTTCTGCTCTCCAAGAAACGTGTAGCCGCAGGGGTTGAAATGGTGAACTTTTGTGTGACTCTAATAGCTTCCTATGAAGGCATTGAAGAACTGGAGACCCTTTGGTATGGAGGCCTGGCAGCACCCAATTCCAGAACAAGAATCATTGTTCAAATCCTCAGGCTTGGAGCACATTGCCGCACACAAACTAATGTAATCAGTCTCCATCTCATCAGTTGTCGTTAGCATAAAGGAAAGATAATCACATCCCACGAGTGTGAGCTTATTTTCAGTGGAAAAGCTAAAAGGTGATCCAGACAAATCCACGGAAAATCCGCCAAAGACGGTATAATTTCCTTCTCCATAGAAACAGCTCGAAGCCAGATGGTTCCTGATGCGTATTTTGGAGTCGGATATGCTTAAAACCTCAAGATTACTAAAGCTGAGGAAAGCCTTTGGAGGGTCAAAAGATGCATTGCAGTTTATCTCAAAGAAAGGATTGATGGAACAACTGGAATCTACGCCGGCAATACCAAAAGGGTATGGAACAGTTAAATTCCCACATTTGCTGGGACATCCGGGCTTGCTGATCTGGGCACCTTCAGAAAACGAAGTCATGTTGGAATATATATTGACAGTAGAATTGCTATCGGCTACTGTAAAACTCCATGGAAGGTATACAGAAATTAGAACTAAAGCAAAATTCAGAAACGAGCTTGTAATTTGCATGTTTGCTGTTTATTTAGAGCATATATAGCATTCAGCCAGCTGATCGATGCGGTAATATTTAAACCGGGAGTGAGGAAAGGAGGAAGGATTTATAAACCTGTGCTTGTTTCAGGGCCATGTAATGGATGGGTTTCTGAGTTTTACCGACGAAAAAATTATGATTATAATACTGTAATCTTGTTTTTTCAATTTACTGTCATAGACGACCTTAATCCAGCTCATGTCTGTCTTAGTTTATTTCGCTCTTACCCATAGTCTCTAGTTTGCGCTGTGTAGATCCGGGCGGCTGTGGTAGATGTCCTTGTTTTGAGCAATTAACAGCCAGCATTTGGCAGACAAGAGGATTATAATCAATGGATTGTGGAGGTAACAAGGTTTTCTTTTGACTGACCTACTGTATAAACGGGAAGCCACGAATAAAAATTCAACCAAACTCGTATGTACGCCTTAATAAGAAAGTAAATTGTAAGAATGGATTGAATTGGATATGATTTCGTTGATCCAACGTTTGAGTTGGTAGGTTAGCGGCTTCTATTTATATTTATCAGTTCGATTCAGCTCTATTAAGTTCGAACTAAGCTGCATGTGGACGACTGTGAGCTCGAACTTAAACTTGAGTTTAAGTTTGAACTTAAAATAAAATAATAGTGATATAGTACATATACATACACATATATATATTAAATATATGCTGGCTTCTAAGTCTCGAGTTTAGATACAGATGATTCAACACAACTTGAAATAGAGACTGAGCTTATTTAGCTTGACTCGAACTCGAAATATCTCGAATTCGAGTCAAGTTAGCTCGAACTCAACTCATGAAACTTCTAAGCTAGTTTAACCCATTTGCTTCCTGCTCATGACTTAATTTATATATAATTGTAATGAAATTATATGATCAAAACTTATAAATTTGTATAACATTGTATATACAACCGATTGTGGTCAAACATATTTTGATTATTGAACCAGACGATAATGGTTTTTATGTGAATCGATTCAGTTGAGCGGATGGATGGAATGCAACAAATTTATGTATACCGCTTGTTCAAGAAGCAGACGCTTAGTTCTTTCCTCAATTATCTCCTCCCATAGTTACAATTTGTAGTTTCACAACTATTTTGATACAATAGACAATAGAGCATAATGCGTAGAGTGTCTCTAGAACAAATGGATAATACTTCAATTGATGCACACTACAAGAAAAAAGTTAAATTTATGACAAAATAGTAAGTGACAATAAAAAAATATAAATTATCTATGTATATTAGGAGACAAAAAATTTAGTTTTGTCACCTTAATAATTTTTACAAACTAAATAGTGACAATAGTAATGTTAAAATTGTTACCATAAACAATTAATGTCACATTTATTGTGGCAATGAAAATTTCGTCACATATTATAGTGATAATTTTTATTATAATTAATTGTTAATGATGCAACTAAAAATACTAATTCTTGCCATTGTTGAATAATGTTGTAACAAGATAAAAATTCTTGTCACTTAAAAATTATCATTAATGACAAGACAAAAACTATTGTCACTTAATGCATGTTATTAGTGATAATTTTTACATTGTCATTAATATTATATATTTTTTTTAGTGGTGGCATATAAAATATGGGAGGATAAAAAATAAGTTATTGCATGAACAACTTGAATGAAATAAAGCCTAAACACAACAAGTTTTAAAATAACTAAGTCAAAGAGAAGATTCTTCCTCATAACGAGGAAAGTGGAAGCTAAATAATTTTATTACTCAAGATGTGTGTCATAAACTATATTTGGTAGTCTATTTATAGATCTTTTAAAAATCTTAATTTTATCACTGATAAAAATATAACAAAATTCATACTTATTTTCAAAACATCTATATCTATAAAAGATAATATAAAAAAACGCATAACTCTCTAAAAATATAAAATTTGAAATCATAACAAACATAATGTTTATTTAGAAAGAAAAAAAATCTAAAAAATAAAAGTTATCATTTAAATTATAGCAATTAAAATATTTTTAATGTATAGAAAATCTTCAACAAGGTTAATCCAAATACTTCAATCAAAATTATCTCCAACTTCTATATCACCATCACTAGGACCAAGTTAGCTTTTCACCCCTAACGTTTTGTGTCCATTCGCATCCGTCAAAGGATTCTATTTCTGTATAGCTTATATCTTCAATTTTAGATTCAACGAAGGACGGATTTTCAGATGTTCTGATGCTCTCCAACTCCATGGCCACTTCTCTGATAGTCGGCCTTCTCCTCCCATTTAAATTCAGACATCTCTTTGCCAGATCAGCAACAGCAACATGCTCTTCCTTAACATCTTGTTCTATCATCCGAGAATCAAGA
Organism: Jacaranda mimosifolia; assembly: GCA_018894105.1. Lineage (NCBI taxonomy): Eukaryota > Viridiplantae > Streptophyta > Magnoliopsida > Lamiales > Bignoniaceae > Jacaranda > Jacaranda mimosifolia. The sequence goes on from CM032127.1 coordinate 2,335,651, forward strand.
ATCGTCTTCAAGGAGTTCTCCTCCATCGTTAAGAGAAAACGTGTAACTAAACTTCTTTCTTGATCTTTTGTGGTACTGGTGGATATTGGTCTTTGGCCTGTTAAGAGCTCCACAAGAACAACTCCAAAGCTGTAAACATCACTCTTTTCTGTGAATTGGCACGTTTGAAAGTATTCGGGGTCTAGATAGCCGAAGGTCCCTTTCACCTTTGTGGTCAAGTGAGTCTGGTCTATTGCAACTGATCTTGAAATTCCAAAATCCGACAATTTGGCTTTGTATTTTTCATCTAATAGGATGTTGTTAGACTTCATATCCCTATGATATATTGGAATAGAAGTTGCATAGTGTAGGTATGCAAGGGCATTTGCTATCTCTGCAGCGATTCTCAACCGTAGATCCCATGAAAATGGAAAACCAGTACTTTCATCATGAATGAGGTCATATAATGTCCCATTGGGAATGAATTCATAGACTAGTAATGGAACTTCTGTCTCCAAACAGCATCCTAGTAATTTCACCACATTTCTATGATTTATTTGGGATAAGATGACGACCTCGTTTATGAATTCTAAGAGCTGATCTTCATCTACTTTCTTGGACTTTTTGACTGCAACAATTCTCCCATCTGAGAGCATGCCTTTATAGACTGTACCTTGACCTCCTCGACCAAGTATACGACTTTCATTGAATCGATCTGTAGCCCTCTCCAATTCCTTAGATGTGAAAATCCTCATCTTCTCAAGGACACTATCATGAGCTGAAATTTGTTGTTGCAGCAGAAGGCCACCATTTCGTTTGAAAAGATTCTGTTTGAGCTGTTTTATTCTCCTCTTCTTCAGTAGTTTGTACAACCAAAAGCTAACTGCCAATATTAGAAATAATCCGGAGCCTACAAGTAAACCTGCGAACAAAATTCTGACACAAGTAAACTTTACTTTTGTGCTAGTATAAGTAAGATGGGGCAAAATGAGATCCAGGGAAGAAGTATACTGCAACGTGCTTTAACCTAAAGTGCTGCCTTAGAAAAGAAAGAACATCCACAAGTTCATATATGGAATAAAGCAAAACTATCAAAAAGACGGCAAAACCTGACCAGGAGAAGTACAAAGGCTGATATGGAGAATTTCTAACCTGCATAGAGGGCGGTTTTCTTTGGAGGTGGAAGCAAAATGCAACCAGTGCCATATTTTGTACCATCACCAAGGTAATTAGGAGGGCAAGAGCAATTAAAAAAACCCGGAAGATTAGTGCATATGGCTTTTGGATTGCATGGATTAAAATCGCATTCATTGATATCTGCCAAATTAATAAAGATTCTCAACATATATTAACAATAATCATGACAAGCCTGTATATATATAATTGATTAGTTTTCTTCACACCTTGGCAGCCTTGTCTGAGATACGGATTTCCCTTGTAACCTTGAGAGCAGTTGCAGCGGTACCCTCCGAGACCTGTGCCGGATTCAACACAGACACTTTCTCCCTCACATGTGATTTCACTTGTGTTGCAAGTCCGGTTGCCAATCGCCCAATCAATCACAAGCGGCACAGTTTCTTCCGTTCTGTTAGCAAATGATGAATCTGAGACGTCAGATATGTTGAAGGTGTAGCTGTTCTGCTCTCCAAGAAAGGAATAGCCGCAGGGGTTGAAACGCTGAACTTTAGTGTGACTATTAAAGCTTTCCATGTAGGCATAGAAGAACTGGAGACCCTTTGGTATGGAGGCCTGGCAGCACCCAATTCCAGAACAAGAACCATTGTTTAAGTCCTGAGTTTTGTTGCAAATTGCCACACACAAACTAATGAAATCCTCATCCCACTCATCAGTTGTCCTTGTCGACATAAAGGAAATATCATCACATCCCACGACAGTGAGCTTATTTTCATTAGAAAAGCTAAAAGGAGTTGCTGACAAATCCATCCAAAAAGTACGATATTGGGTGTAATTTCCCTGTTCATTGAAACAGTTCAAGGCCAGTTGGTTCCTGATGTGTATTTTGGTGTCGGATATTCCTAAAACCTCGAGTTTCTCCGAGCCGCCGAGGAAGGCCTTTGGAGGGTCAAAAGATGCATTGCAGTTTATGTCAAAGAAAGGATTGATGGAACAACTGGAATCTACGCCGGCGATACCAAAAGGGTATGGAACAGTTAAATTCCCGCATTTGCTGGGGCAGCCAGGCTTGCTGATTTGGGCATCTTCAGAAAAGGAAGTCAATTTGGAATATATATTGACAGCAGAATTATGATCGGCAACTGTAAAACTCCATGGAAGGCATAGAGAAATTAGAACCAAAGACAAATTCGAAAGGGAGCTTGTAATTTGCATGTTTGCTGTTTTTTTTGGAGCATATGTAGCATCCAGTCAGCTGATCGATGCAGTAATTAAACCGGGATTGATGAAAGGATGAAGAACTCATAAATCTGCGCTGGTTTCCAGGCCGTGAAATGGACGGATTTCTTAGTTTTACCCGAAGAAAAAAATTATGGTTATCATACTGTAATCTTGTCTTATTACTGCCTTAGACAACCTTAATCCAGCTGAGCGTATCTGCTCAGTTTATTCCCCTTTTATCCAAGTCTCTAGTTTGCGCTGTATCTGGGAGGCTGTGACAGATGTTCTTGGTTTGTACATCAGCCTGTATTTGGCAGACAAGCGGAATTAAATCTATTAATTGTGGAGATTACAAGGTTTTTTTCGACTTAATTAGTTGCTATATAAACAGAAAGTCACGAATAAAAATTCACCGCACTCATACGTATGCCTTAAGTAAGTAGTAAATTGCAAATTAAAATGGATTGAATTGGATGTTTCGATTGATCCAACGATTGTGTTGGTAGGTTGGGTCTCTCCTAACTGGGGTGCAATAGAGCCAAGTTTGGGAGCCGAAATATATATATTAGGATTGAGCTCAAGTTTGACCTTGACGAATTTAATATTTTGAACTCGAGTTCGTCTTAATGAAGACTCAAGCTCGGTTTGACTTGGCTCAATTATGCTCAAATCATTAAGTAAATTATAAACAACTGTGAGCTCGAGCTTAAACTTGAGCTTGAAATAAAATAATATTAATATAACATATATATTTTTAGGGTCGAGGAGCTTTTCCATTGTTCGTGGTCGCTCTCTGATTAGCGCGTTGGCACATTTCTAATGCCTCAATCCCTGGAACAAAACATTAATAAAAAACTCAACCCAGGGGTTATCAATTTTCAAAACCTCGGTATTAAATTTGGAGAAGAAATTTCTTAGGAATTTACCCTCATTCTACTTTACTGTGTGGAGGTGAGTGTGGGGGTAACTTAGCCTTTCTCTTGCTAGCGAATTGGTGAAGGAACTTATCACATAGTTGATCATAAGAAAAGATAGGCGCGAGTTCAAGTTTGAAGAACCATTCCATTGCTACCCTCTAAAAAGTGGTGACCAACATCTTTACGTGTATCTGGTTATTGTGGCCATGCAATTGCATCATGTGCTCAACTTGTTGGAGATGCTTATTGGGGTTGGCTAACCCATCATACCATGGCAATCCGATTGGAATTTTTGCATCAATGGCGATGCGCTCATTAATGATCTCCTAAATAATTTGTGACTCCCTTTCTCATTGATAATTGGTGGCGCTATCAAATTGTGTTTTTTCCAAATTTTTCTTTGAGATTTCCTCCAGCCGATTATTTAGATGCTGAACTTGATGAGAAACTTCCTCCCATTTCTCCCTGCTAGCTCTGGACATGTCCCAACTATGTTGAAGTCTTGGGCGCTCGACCCTCTTGCACTACTGGGCTCGATTGGGTCGAACGAAGTGCTTTGTTGAATCTGCTACTTCTTTGCATGGGCGAAAGTGAGGTTCATCATGAGGAAAACAACCAGGACTCACATCTTGTTTACTAGGGTTAAGACGAGCATCGTTACTTGCCCTATCTTCCCGCAGCAGTCTCTCTTCCTGAGGAAAGGGATATGGTGTAGCCCTAGTCGCGACAACTGGCTTGTTGTTGTGTCTTTGCAAAGCCGCAGATAGTTGTGCGAAAAGCTGGGTAGAAATCTAGTCGCTGGTAATCTGCATGAGTTGGGGGATGGTCAGAGTGACCACTTGCTTCGGCTGGGAACTAGGACCTTTAGCTTGTTGATTTGGTTGATTATGCGACGAAAGTAGTGGTGGTGGTAGTCGGGATCTATGGTCACTCTACCTCTCAAATGTGGTTCGCCTGGTGTTAACTATTTTTGGCTACAAGTTACTTATTTTCCACAAACGGTGCTAAAATAATGATGTCAATTTTGGGTACGGTAGACCCTTGAATGTTGACCTGGAGGAAAGAATCAACCAGAAAGATAAAGCTTGAGGAAATAGGTTGGATCCTGCAGCCACGGAACAAACATCAAGCTAGCTGAGAGGGTCCTCAGCTAAAACCTTCCGATGATAAAGTCAGTATCTCGATCTGAGAGCAGTTAAACAGAGTAACAGTTCTTAGAGTGTAAATGCTTGCCTTTGTCTTTGAATGAGGAGGTATTTATAGTGCTCGAGAATGAGGTAAAAAAACATGTTTCTCCCTGAGGAATGGCATTTCCCCCCCTCCGAATCAGGGTAATACAAGTCTTTTTGACCTATCCTAGGGCATAGTTAGTAACTAGTTGACTGGAGGGGGAAACCTTAGCATCATTAATGAGGATGTGACGCACCGTCAAACTATTTAATGCAGCCAGGATAGTGGTTGAAGCATAATTAATGTGGATGTGATGGGTGGCAGAAACCACCATTAATGTTCCTATTGTTCACGTACATCGACCTCAAGAATAATCCAAACTTGACCTGTTAGGTCAAGTTAATCGCGACCTATTTGGTCGTTTTATTGGGGCTGAAATGGTTATTGGGCCTGGATCTCATTGGGCTAGCATGCCTAGTAGGTTTACTCATATCACTTAGAATTACCATTTTATCATAATTTTTTAATTTTTATTTATGAAAAATAAATAAACATATTAAAATTATAACAAAATTACATTATATATAAAAAAAAATTAATATTATTATTATACAAAAAATTCTATAAAATTTTTAGCACATGCCGCGATTGTGTCAAATTTCCAATTTCATATATATTCTTTTATTTCCTTCACACCAATTTTTTTATTTCTAAATTTTAAAAAATTATTTTTATCTCTCTCTCTCTCTCTCTATATATATATATATACATTATGTATTATATATTTATGTACATAAATATATTCAATATTCTTTATATATAAATATATAATTATAAATACATATATATATGCATTTAAAAAAACATATATATATATATATGTTTGTTTCCATCTTCCACCCACGGCAGCCGTGCGACTGTCGTTTCTTCTATATCTATATGGGGTGGTTTTGGGGAGGGTCATATATACAAATATATGATAAATCTATGTGCAAATACATAAAAAATATATTATGTATAAAGACATATTTATATATTTTATAATTTTTATAGATTGGGTTAATCTGGACTATTGATTTTTTCAAAAGATCTAATTGTTGATACTTAAGGCAAAATTGTCATTTAAACAGCAAGAAGTGCAAAACCAATTGCATTTGCAGCGCTTGGACTACACTATGAGACGGAAGGAAGTAATTTGCTACTTTTTGAAAAGCATCAAGGGATGGGTTGCCTCTTTGGACCGAACAACCACTACAAGAAAACTGGCTTTCATCGATGAAAAATTACCGGCAGACAAATTCTGTTGGTAATTATTGACAGATTACCAACGGAATCAAGGACGGACAGAATATCCGTTGGTAATCGGTTGGTAAATTAGCAAGAGAAATAAAATCCATTGGTAATGGGTTAGTAATTTTTTCCAACTGAAGTAAATTCTGTCGGTAATCCGTCGATAATATTTCCAACAAACTAATGTTCGTTGGTAACCCGTCTGTAATTTTTCGATATATATAATTCTATTGGTAAAATTTATGAGAGATGTACTTCCATTGATAATCTGTTGGTAAAATTTCTAAGAGATATAATTCTGTCGGCAATCTGTTGGTAAAGTTTTTGAGAGATATAACTCTGTTGGTAATCCTTTGGTAAAATTACTGACAAATAATAATTATTAATAATTCATTCATATTTCATTGGTAAAGTTTCTGAGAGATATAACTCTGTTGATAATCTGTTGGTAAAATTACTAACACAAATAATTTATTAATAATTCATTAATATTTCATTGACACATTTTTGTTGATAGTTATTTAACTAAATAACATATTAAAAGTTACATATATATTAAGCATAATTAAATAATAATTATATAAAATTAAATTTTATAACAAAAATTGACTATTCATAAAAAACTAGTGAATAATTAAATTTTGAATTCAAAAATTTTAAAATTAAAAAAATTATTAAAATAAAATGTACAAAAAAAAAAAAAAAAAAAAAACTAAACCCTAACTATATACAATTCAATTACACTCTTACCTGACCACACAACAAGGTATGTGCTTTCCTCTCCTCTTCCTTCCTTCTTCCCTCTCTTCTTTCTTTCTATCTGTCTTTCTTTGTTGTGTCTTTTTTTTTTTAACCTTCTTCTTCCAACTTGCCTCATTCTCACCGGCAAAAGCGCCGGTGAGATGCTAGTTGCGGAAGGATGCAAAAATGGGATCCATCAGATCTGCTGGCTCCTGTGAAGGGGAGGCCAGTGCTGCTGCGTCGATGAGGGCCTTAACGAATCATGTCACAATTTGCTCTCAGTCCGTGTCCTTTTTCTTTTGTTTGATGGCTAGAAGTCTTTTTGAAGACATACCCGTCCCTTGTTAGGCTGCGATAAACATCATCCAAAGATGCTTCTGCAGTTGGTTTAAGCTAGGTCTCACAACTAGTGCTGCTGCGCCAACAGATGTTGGCCTCCTCGGTGATAGGGAGGCCAACAATAGCTGCTGGTCGCCAGACCAACACAATTTTTTTTTTTTTGAAAGTTTTATGATTTTAGTAATATATATTTTTAATTGTGCATGTTTAAAATTTTGCATCTTTGGACATTGTAAAAGGTAAATTATTTTAATATTAAGTATAATTATATGACTTGTATTGATGAATTATGTAGTCAATTATTTTAGATATTGTGTTGGTTTATTTCAATTTGTGAGTTTTTCTATAGTAGTGGACTTATAGTAATTTGAAACTATCGTCTTGGTTACTCCTGGGATATTTGTAAGTGGTGGTAGGCATATGGTAATTATTCTTGTGCTACAAAATTGTTAATTGAATAATTAGAAGTATTTGTTTTAGCATAATTTTTGGAAAATTAATAGCATAGCATCTTCTATTTTCAGTCTTTGGATCTAGATCTTTAATGAGTTAATCCATATTGTGCATAGTTAAAATGGCTTGTATTGATGATGTGTCTATATATAGTTAATGTTTTCCATCATTAATATATCTTGTTTGTGGGTGGTGAACTTATGTTGATGATTTATCTATCTATCCACAATATATTGTTTGTAGATGGTTATTAAGATTGCTTTACTAAGTGAATTTATTTGATTGTGTAGAAATTATATGAGAAAGTCATTTAATGTGCTACCTTTTAAATTAGATTAAATTAGATTTTAGAGTTTTTCATTAAATATATTTTTGAAATGCAGCAATCATGGCTAGTGATTGTAGTTGGATGTGGCATTGATTCGATGATAGAGGAAGTATTACACTTGAATTTTAAAATGGGGTGATTGAATTCTTAGATTTCACTTACTCTCAACTAGGAATAGTGCATAATGGTCAAATAAGATGTCCTTGTTCTAAATGCTGCAATAAGAAATTTTTGAGACGACATGATGTACATTTTCATCTAAAAAAATATGGATTTGAGTGTGGTTACATTGTTTGGGCTACACATGGTGAGTCTTATGAGAATAGGCCTTCTTATGAAGGACCTTCATGCTCTGGGGGTGAAGAAAGTTTTTGTTTGAGGGAAATGGTGATGAATGCTGTTGGACCCAACTTCAGTTGGGTTTTCAACAGTGATGAGAATTCTGAAAGTAATGAACAACTACCTAATCCTAGTGCACAAAAGAGATGAAGAAACTAGAAAGAAAGATGAAGACATTGAAAGGCTATTGCAACAACAAAGACCACGTCCAGTGCCAAATTCACTTGAAGAAATTATCAAGAAGTTGATCCAAGATGTTGGAAAGAGCAATTCAACAAGAAGAGAAGATCAAGCTGGTAAAGACTCTTAAATAAAGAAGAGTTAAAAAAAATAGTTGCATGTGTTTTCTTGCATTTGATGTGATTTAATAATAGTTTGTTGAAGTTTTAGTTTTTTGAAGCTATGGTTTTGTTTTGCGGTTTTATGGAGTTTGTGGTTTTGTGAACTTGGTACTTTTTACTTGCATTTTATGTAGATTTAATTATTGAATGGTTTGTTGAAGTTTTAGCTTTCTAAAATTACTATTTTGTGTTGTGGTTTTATTGGAGTTTGTAGTTTATTGATGTTATATTTGTTGAGTTATGGTTGTGTTGAATTAGTTTGTTAAACTTGTGATGATTTTTTAAATTTTGGTTTGTTAAAAATATGGTTAATATTATTTAATGATGGATTTGATGAAGAATTGATATTTAATGTATTTTTAATTTTTATTGTATTTAGCATTAATTAGTATATTTAATTGTTATAGGTTATTAAAATTTTGTTGAAAAAATTATTAAAAAAAAAAAAAATTTCAATGAAAATTACCAACGGATTTACCGACGAGTTATTAATCAAAATAAAAGAAGACTAAATTTACCGATGAAAAATCCGTCGGTAATTATTACCAACGGAAAAAGACTAAATTTAACGACTGATTTTCGTAGGTAATAACCAATGTCCATACTAAATTTACCAACAGAAATCCATTGGTAATTATTACCGACAAACTTAAAATCTGTTGGTAAAATTTACTAGCGGAGTTATTGCCAACGGATAATTTTTGTCTGTAAATCCACCGGTAAAATATATTACCAATGGATTTTTCTGTTGGTGAAAGCCAGTTTTCTTGTAGTGAACTATTCTTGGAGACTTGAACTGAACTACATGAATTACATTTTCTTCTTTTTCTTAGTAGTGCTTTTAGCTCCTAACTAATGTCAGTCATGTTTGCATTGTCATGTTCTGGGATTTGCTGCAGGTTTTTGGTTTCTTACTAAAATTTCACCAACTTTTTTGACATTAAGATATAGTTCATTCTTTTTTCTTTTGTTTTGTTCATTGCAAAATCACAAAGGGGACATATGTATGTCACTACTGCATAAGGTTTTCCCCAAGCGTGTGTCTTCTTACTTGAGCTTATAGCTAGTTAAATATTAATAAAATGTACACCAATTATAATGGAATCAATAAATGAGTAGGATTATTTTGCCTACTTATATTTATGTACGAACACTTCCTTTTGAACTGCATTTCCTCTGATGCACTTCATGCGACCTTTTTGCAACTCAATTTTAAAATTCATGTATATATATATATATATATTTATTTATTTACACTTGCACAGTTGCACACTTATACTAAGAGGCCGTTTGGTTTCATTTTCTGGAGCCATTTTCATTTTCTAGTGAAAATGTATAGTGAAAAGTTAGGTAGAATAGTTGAATTTGAAAATGAAATTTTATTTGGATATGTTGTAGAAAATTATAGGTTTTTATAGGTGTGAAAATGAAACATATTTGGAGGTTGGGTATTTTTGTATTAAAAGTTGTGTAGTTTTTTAACTTAAATTGATGATGTGATGTGTGATTGTTTGAAAAAATAATATTATAATTTGAATTTGAATTTATAATATTTTTGTTGTGAATGGTGTATGAGAAGTATTGGGAAGATAAAAAATAATTAAGGTACTGATAGGGGATGGAAAATGGATGAAAATGGAGAGAGAATATAATAAAGAATGTTTTGAAAATGAAAATGTTTGAGAAAATAGTATAAATAGTAGTAGTTTTCTGTTTTCATTTTCAGGAGAAAATGAAAATGACTTCTTAAAATGAAAACAAACGGCCCTATGAGTTTGTGAGAATTCGAATTCCAAATTTCATTCCCACTTTTTTTCTTTCATTTACATTAAGAGTTCATTAAAATTTGCATGCTGTACTTCAAACATAAAAATGTGAAAATGATGCCATTGATCAATGAACCACCTCGACCCTCACATTTATATGTACGTATGAGGATAGTATCATTAGATTAATTGATTTTGTTCATGCGTGGATAAAGGTAGTTGCTGTTCAGTTAAATACACTGTAAAATGTATGTACAGGTGTCTTCCATCCAGTTGTACAGATGTCATTCATTCAGTGGCTTGTATAATTTATTGTAATCAGATTAGATAGTCTGGTAGTTACCCTAACTGCCCAGAGTCTCAGCAGTTAGAAGTTTGTTAGCCTTTTCCCGCCTATCTTCAGTGTATATATACCCCCGAAACCACGTGAACTTGGCCTGATTTCTCATACTACTTTTTAGTAAATATACACTACTGATTCTCTGCAAATTTTTGTTCAAGCAAAATGAGTTCTTCATCATTGGCATATACACTGTAATCAGATTTATGTTTTCAGTTAAAAAAACTCGCGCACCCACTCACTCTAGAAATCTCTCGCTCTGTGGTGTTTGCTTAGTTGCTGCCGATATTCACGAGCTCTGATTCTGAGGTAATTCTTCATTACCGGATATTCTCCGCTTTTCTTTCTTTTTGCTTTATCGGTTTGGTTAATCCGGTTGAGGTTTTAGTCTTGCTCCTCGGCTGTTTTCTTTTTTAGTTCAATTTGTTGGTGCTATCTGATTATGAACTTCGTGCTGAAGAACTGAATTATCCAATTGGATTGTTTGTGATGCTTTGGATGTTGAGTTTGTTCACCTGTTGAGATTTTTTTAGTTCGTGCAGTATTCTTCGCCAATCCAGGTTTCTAAATCTCTTTGATCGCGATAGAGCTTGGTTTTCTATATTTTTTTGGTCATGTCATTTAGTTAAATCAAGTTCTTCTAAGAAAGAAGACGAACCGGCTCAGATTAATCCTGTGATTTTAAAATTTTGTTTCTGAATGCTTCAGTAATATCACTTGCAGATTTGTTTTCTGTTTAATGTTTACACCAATCAGAAAAGCGTGCTTATATGAGATATTGTTAGTGGCGTTCATTATAACTATTTCTATTATTTCAATCGGAAAAGGCCTGCTAAAATAAGATGTTATTCCTGGCGTTCATTATAATTATTATCATTATAGCACAAATTATTTCCCACCAAAAGAATGAAAAAGAAAAAGAATAAGAAAATTCATTGCCATACTTTGTTGTTAGCTGATTCAATGATGAAGGATGTGGGATGATTCATCTCCTTGTCATAAGTATTAAATACCCGACCTGCTAATTTCCAGTCGGTTTTTCATTATTCTTTTCGGCAAGTAAAGAGATCCTGCCAGTCACTTGCCTATATATCCTACCCAATTTTCTTCAGCAGCCCTTTGCATTGTCAACTGTTTCTTTTCTTTTCTTTTTCTAACATTAAATTACTAATGCATTGCATGACAGGAATAAGAAATGATAATTGTCTCCATTAATGCATGACCTCTGGAAGTAGTTCTTTTGTACCAGAAAAATGCGTTAAGATGTAGATGAATAGTCAATTGTCATGAAAGGAAAAAAGATGCAGTTTAATAGTCACTGAGCTATTATTATACTAAATCCGCAGCTTTAACCTCCTTATACAGCCACTTAGTTGCACTGTAATAAATTTCCATTTGGCCTAAAGGGGCCGATTATCTACAGTCTGACAATCTATACACCACTTATTTGATTTGAATGATCCCAAATATTGCAAATAATTTTCTCTGCTTTTGTTCAGGACAGTAAGGATTAGAAAAAAACTAAGGTTCAACTGTCTTCAAGGCTGGCAATTTCAGCCTCCAATTAAATTTGTATTTCATTATAATTCGAAAATAATTGGTAATTTTCTGCATTTAAATGTATTTGTAAACATTTTCAGGTTAAATATTTCTTTGTTCAACAGAATTAGGGTTGGTTCTGAAAAGGGAGACAGCCTTCTTCTGATACAAAGCAAGGAAATTCCTGAGACTCAACCAAGAAATGCCTAAGCATCAGTGGCGCGAGTCATTCAAATCCTTTTGTGGGAATCACATTGATTCTAAAAAAGATGAGGAGCTTAGGGCAACCAAAGCAGGTACAGGACTTGGGGCGTTAGCATCTTTTGTTGACGAAGCAACTAGGCCAGTTAGATACAAGGACCAGAATATAATCAATTCTTTTCAAGGAATAGAATATAATTCTTACTTTACCTTTCTGGTTCTAATCGCTTAGATTTGCATAGCTGACATGTAAAAGTGCCTTTAAAACTGCAGAAATTGATGGCAAAGCGGAGAAGATCATGAAGTTTCTTAAAGAAGAACAAGATAATGACAGGGAAGAACCAATTGCAGATTTATTTGAGGATTTCCACAATCATTACCAGTCTCTTTATGCAAGTTATGATCATCTGACTGAAGAGTTGAGAAAAAAAGCACACGGCAAGAAGCATGGAAAGGACAGTTCCTCGTCCAGCTCAGATTCCTTAGACTCAGACGATTCTCCAAGGAAAAAAGGCAAAGAACATGATAAAGTTGAGAAAGATACGGCTGAAGAGAAATCAAAACTTTTGACTGAAAATGCTAATCTCAATATAGAGCTGGAGAGTGCACGTAAGCTACAAGCGGAACTGAACCAGAAACTGGAAGATATGAACAGAGAGAGAGAGAGCTTAATCTCTGCCAAAGAGGCTGCCTTCATCAGCATTGAAGAGGAGAAGAGAAATGTTGAAGAACTGAGAACCATTAATAGTCAGTTGCAAAATCATAAAGGCATCCTAAAGGTGGAATTGGAAGCAAGGAACCAACAATTATCTACTTTAAAGGAGGATTTGGAGAACAGGATAGTGAAGCAACAGAATACAATTGAAGAGGAAGATCTTATGTTGCAAGTGAAAGGCCTAAATCTGGAGCTTAACTCTGTGAACAACCTGAGGCATCAATTGGAAGAGCAGTTGAGGAGCAAAAGTGAAGAATTTAGTCAGTTGCAAGAAGAAAATACAAAGCTGCAAATTATAAGTAATGAGATGGAGGGAGCATTAATAGAAATAGAGAATGAACTCTCCACCTTGCTCACGAAGAAATATGAAGATGGAGAGAGGGATGCATCTGCCCATATTATGGCATTAATTGCAGATGTAAATATTCTTAGACAGCAATTGGGTTCTTCGGGTGCTCAGAAAAGTGAGGCAGATACTATCGTCGAGAAAAAGAATGGAGAAATATCAGAACTCCTGATTCAGATAGAAAAGTTGAAAGAGGATTTATCAAACAAACTTGGTGATGAAAATCAGTTGCGGGAGGAGAAGGGAGGCCTAGAGAACAAGATATCTGAAATTGAAAAGGCGCTAGTAGAGAGAGGAGAGGAGGTCATTGCTATCCAGAAAAAAATGGACGATGTACAGAATGAAGCATCCACCCAAATAGCTGCCTTGACAGAACAGGTCAACTCCTTACTGCAACAGCTGGAATTGCTGCAGTCTGAGAAAAGCCAATCAGAAGTTCAAATAGAGAGAGGTAAGCAAGAGTCCCCTGATGGTTGGTAAATTTTTTACCTTTTTTTCAGCAGGGCAAATTTTGACTGTTGAGGGGCTTCACTAGATGATGTTGGCAAGCATATGAATCGCTATCCTTTACTATCTGTACGTATCATGGTGTATAGCAAAATGTTGTGTTGTGTTTGGTTTGGGCCATTGATTCAAATTTAGAGTTTCAGTACAGGAATCATTGGATTGTGACAACATCAATAGGCATGCATTTTTGTATAGCAGATACAATAAAAGTGTGGGATATATGTCATTACTTGTTCTTTTCTGGTAATGGTTGATCCCGTGAATGTTTGTTATACTTCCCTTTATTGATTCTTTTCTTCAACTGAAGGATACTTCTCCTAGTCTGGGAGCTTTAAAAAGAGTTGGGATTCTCCTCATCCACCCCCTTCCCCGCTTTTCCGGTGAAAGAAGATGATAATGCTATATTCTCGATTCACAATCATTAGGCACGTGTGAACAAGTTATCAAAGTAGCAAAATATTAATGAAACACTATGTTTGGGTCTCGTGCTTGGCAAATAGAAATACGCACAACTCTGTATCCATATTGAACAAGTTGAATTATAATGAAACAAAACATGCAGAAGTAGGCCAAGAATTATGATTCCTAAATTCCTGCATGAAAATCAAAACAAAGCGATAACTAGACAGCAGTCAACAACTAGCACGCTCAGCTTTTCTATTCTGATAATCATTTACATCAATGCATTCAGCACTTCGAAATAACCTCATCACACCAAAGCATAGTTACTGAATTCGGGGTAAGTGGAACAGGTACGAGTATGCAGTTAGGTCACTTTATCGAAAATATGGTACGCTAAGAGTAAACTTAGTCAGTAGGTTCTTTTGGTATGCGGTATGCTTATATAATTTACTTAGAATGCTCTTAATATTAAATTTTCAAAAAAATTAAAAAATTATATAAAAATTTATATAAAATTTAAACAGAACTATCCACATATATTTTATTTCAATGCCAAAATTATAAAAATGTAAAAAGTTGAAATTAATTCAAAGATCCTTAGGAACATTACAAACACAACAAAATTTTCTCTCATAACACAATAGCAAAAAGACAAACACTAAACTTTCAAACTCTCAATTCTTCTTTCCCTTTCATTTTTTGTTACTTTCTTTGGTAGCCTTTTTATTCTCTTGAACATTTTCAGTTACCTTTGGATTTTCACAATAATAAGCATCCAATGATTCATATTTCATCCTTGCTAATAAAATTCAATTAAATTTTTTTATGTATCTTCTTTTTTACTTTCAATAATCCAATTCGCATATTTTAGGGTACCAATTTGAGTACCAATTCATAAAAGTACAGCAAATTGGTATGCAAATACCAATTCACGGTACTTTAAGTAGAAGGGAGTAGGGACTATTAAGTAACTGTGCACCGAAGTTTCTTTTCTTTTTTTCTTTTTTTTTTTTAATAATAAGAAACTCATCACCAAAGTTGGAACACGCAAACAAAAGATCAAAATGGTATAAGTAGCCATAGTAGACCAAAATCATCAAAATGGTATAAATACCCAAAGAAGGACTTCAAGACATTAAATTCTGAACAAAGATCTAAAACACAGATAATTTTCGCCAAGTAGTAAAAACCCATTGTAGACCAAATCATCAAAATGCCCAACTAAGCAAGAATTTTCTCCTATTGATGTCTTCAGTTCATCCTTTTTCTATGCTTTAAATAAAACAAATACATGAGAAAGTGGTATATCCATTAAATATCTTTTGGATCCATGTTCCTAAAATTCGGATCAGGTTTTATCTCCAATCTCATGACAAACCATTGGGTCTGTGAAAATTGGATGGGTCGGATGAAGCAAAGATGTATAAATATATACCCTTCTTAACACGCTTTACAATTACAAGTACCCAATTCTAATATTAATATATCTGTATCCAATGATATAAATTTCTCATATTATATAGGAGGTCAGAAATTCGAGTTAGAACGGACTCCTGATGTACATATGTATAAATAAAAAAAAATTACTGACTGAAATATCAAAGCCATTTTATTCGGACAATCCAACAATCTCTACCCATATTTGATATCAGAATTAGAATCAGATGAACCTCCAATAAGTGGGGGGCTCGATCTCATTACTAGGAGAAAATTTCTCAACTTATTTCATAATCTACTAGAACATAGGCATTCAATACCGACGAGATCAAAAGATCATTTAGACCCCGCCCAAACCCAAACTCATTATGAGGTCTGTTAAATACTACAACTCTTTCCTCTTCATTCAGTCATCACGCAGTTCCGTCTATACAGACTCACCATGGCGAAGGCTGGAAGAATTGATGGAGAGGAAGAAGATCAAAAGGTTCCAAAAGCGGGAATTGGGGGAAGCCAGATTTGCCTTATGAAGTTGCCTACTGATATTATAAAGGGGATATTTTCTGGACTACCCATCAAGTCTATCATGAGATTTAAGTCTGTTTGCAGAGAATTGCATAATCTCCTGTCTGATTCCGATTTTGCCATTAACTATACGAAAAAATGGCCCTTTGCGACCCTCTTGCTTTCTGGGTTCCGACACTGTCGCGATTCTGGATTTCCAATTTTATTTTTGCTTCAGATATCTGAGAATTACGACTGTATACTGACGAGACTGATGAAGCCAAAGATTACTGATTTTTATATTCGAGGCATGTGCGATGGTTTGCTTTGCTTAGCAGTAAGAAAAGCTTGGGATGAAACTGTTTATATCTATAATCCGATTATGGGAGACTCTATTGAACTTCCAGGACATGAAACAAAGCTTAATGGCCAGTACTTTCTGACATATGGATTTGGTTTTTGTCAGTCTATAAATAAATATAAGGTCTTTAGAATTTGCTATAACATATCATGTTATGAATCTTTGGAAGGACCAGGTGAGATTTTGACGGTTGGAGTTGATGATAGATGGAGAAGTTTGGCCGATCCCAAAATCCCTCTTTCTTGTGGTGTTTGCACTGTAGTTTCTCTTAATGGGGCTATTCATTGGTTTGCTGTGGATGATGAGTCTACTTGGATCTCTACTTTTGATCTTGGGGAAGAAAGATTAGGCCAAACTTCACTTCCCTGTGGGTTTGAGCTGAATATAAGTAGGATGATTTTGACATCATTGGATAATCAGTTATGCCTTATCGACAGTTCTTCTGATTCTGTGATTACGATATGGAGAATGATCGAGATATCATATTGGTTAGTTCTTTTCCACATAATGTGTGTTTGAGGTGGTTAGTTCCGCTCACAACGTTACAAAGTGGAGAAATAGTTTTTTCTCATCGGCATGACTTTGGTGTCTTCCTCTATAATCCTAAGACAAAGAAATGTGTTAAAATTGGGGATTCTAAGGATTATGATTGTGAAGGAAATGGTTATACACCATGCCTTTTGCCACTCAAGGATGTTATATCTGGTGCTTCATCTCTGTCTTCCTCTAGTACTTCTATATTTCCTAAATTCTAAGGGCGTTTTCTTTGTTTCTTCTTTTCTGATGGGGGGTTGGTGGCTGGGCTGGAAGGGTCAATAAAACTGTGTTTCTATTAGTTGAAAGTTATGTTAGTGTCCCACATCGGTGAAATAAATAAGTTGCGGTCTTTATGTATGGTTTTGAACAATCCTCACATCTTCTAGCTTTTGGGATTGAGTTAGGCACAAAGTCCATTCTTTAACAAGTTATGAGCTTTAATTCTAGGCCATAGGTTTCTTCTTTGTTGATCTATCTACTTGAGTTTAACATTTTATAATTTTCCAAAAAGGTCGATGTCGCTAGTTCTTGGTTTTAGGATTTTATTAATTGGAGATGTATCCTGAATGTGTTTCCTATTTATGACAAGCTACCTAACTTAATACAACTACTACTCATGATCATGAAGAAAAATAGGTAGCCTGTGCATATGTATATGCACTATATTCATGGTGGAGTTGTATCTGTTTTAAGGTAATTTTCACCCTTTTTTTGATCAATAAAGATAGTGATAAATCTGTTTATTGTAATGCCCATATTCTGAACTCATTTTTCTTGTTCATGATGCTCTTCACTTTACAGGAACAAAAAACTAAGGTTTGTTTGGTTATGTTTCCCCGGAACAATATTGTTTTGGGGAAACATAACCAAACATATCCTCATTTTTCCTCCAAAACGCACATTCTCAAATATATATATATATATATTATTCTAACATTAAAATAATTGCTCAATTCTATCTTTAACCCAAAAACCTAACAAAAAAGTATTGATTTGACTGCTACAGTAAAAATTGTCTCCCATAAAATATAAACAAATATACCAAAAAATAACTTTCACATTTTTCAATAATTCATTTTTCCAAAACATATAATAAACACATAATAAAATTAAACAAAAAAAAAACCATAAACAAACACAACCTAAACAATTTATATGAAAGTTGTCGCTGGTTACATATATTACAGTTACGCTAAACTTTTTTATCAAAATAATATTTTCACAAGTAACTTAAACATTCTGTTCTTAATATTATATTTTCTTGTATTGCCATGCGTTATGAATATTAATTCATATATATATATATATATATATATTTGAATCAAAAAGCTATTTCTAACATGCAATATTGATTCCTTCTTTTAGAGATGAGCATAATGTAAATCACACACACGAAGGCAATAGAGGAAGCTTGAAAATGGCCGTCGATGCCAAACCAGAAGGGAGGGTGAGGTGTTTACCGAAAACTGCAAATGGATGAGTTGATTGAGTAACATTAGATTGCTATGAAGATACATTGGGAACGAAATAATATTAAAAAAAATAAAATAAAATGTTGCATATACTTTTTAGTTATTGATTTATTCTATGATTTTAATTGAAGAGGTCTATTTTTAGATGATTTTCTTTATTCCCTGATGAGTAATAACTACGTTTGATGTGATAAGAGTCTTGTTTCTTTTTTTCCCCTTTTTTTCCCTTTTTTTTTTTTAAAAAAAAAATTTCCTCCTCTATGTTGAAATTCAAGTCTTCTAGATTAAGCAACATGGGAGAGAGAGGATATCATGCGTCAACAATACCCTAAACTCTTTCAAAGTTAAGGTAAGAATCTGGGGACAAATTCTTTTAAGAGGGGGAGATTGTAATGACCCAAAATTTTATATATTTGTTAAATTATTATTATTTAATTTATCAGTTAATTTTAGTTATTCAATTTGAATTTTGAATTATTTAATCGTGATAAAAATTATATAAGATTCAATTGATATTTTTACAAGATTTTGAGATCGAAAATGCATTTTATTTATTTTGGGAACTAAATTGAGAGATTCTAAATTATTATAAAAAAAAAAAAAATTGAAATAATCATGAGGCAGCCGGCCATGCTTGCTCATGCCTCTATCAAGTCAAAATTAATGCATTTTGACTTCAATTTTCTTTCTTCTCTTTTCTTCATTTTTTTCTCTTCATTTTCGTCTCATTTTCTTCTTCACCCGCCACCTTCTTCTTCCCTTTCAACCGAGCCAAAATCTTCATCACTAAGCCACCATCTCTTCATCAAACCTTACCACCACCTCCCTCACCATTTTCAGGCCACTAGACAGCAGCCAGGCACGGTGGTTGAAGGTGGTCGGAGAAGCAACGGAAAGAAACCCATTTCCTTGGTAAAATTTCGGTGATCATCTCCAAGCCCCGAAACTTGCGACGAAGGGTATGGTTGTGTAGCTAGGGAGGAGGAGAAGCAGAATATAAGGTTTCATGGCGGTTTCCGGCGACGGACGGCGGTGAACAGAGCTTGTACAGTGGCGGAGGAGCAAGGTGAGTTTGGGCTATTTTTGGTGTTTTCCGGAAAATAGGAGCAGTATAACTAAAAACTAACCTGAGATTATTGTTTAGGAGAGTGTAAGGAAGATAACGGTGTAAAGTTACCATATACAGGTGGCGGCGGGCGGCGTACGGCAGCGGCGACTGGGCAGTTTTTTCTGCTCATTCCAACGGTCGTGAAGGTATAGTCCATTTTTGAATCCGGGCATTAGTTAGTGAGTTATGAATTTTGCTAGGTTTTGATAATTATATTTTTATGTATTATATATATATATTCATGCAAGGTATATGTATGAGTTAGGATGATAAGTGATTTAATTATGGATTTTAGGTTGTGTTATTATATTATTATGTATTGTATATATGTATAGGAATTTTAGATTTTGATGGAATATTAATAATTTTGGAGATAATTGTTAGATTAAGCATGAAATATTATGTAGTTGGAGGTTGAATTGAGTTATATAAGATTTTGTAAGATTTAATTAGTGACATTTTGTGGGTTTGAGTTAATTATAGATTATTATAAAATAGGAATTTAAGATTTTAATTCTTAAATTGTTAATAGTTGATAAGATTAAGTTAGTTTGATTGATTTATATAAATTTGGACTTAAATAAGATTTATTTGGTAATTTTGGGAAATATTAAGTTTCGATAACGAATAAGGCTAGTAGAATCGATCGAACTTTAATTATGAATTATTTTGTGAATTAGGTGACGGAGATTTGGCCGGTGACGAGCAGTAGTTTTATATCTAACTGACTGAGTATATTACACCAAGGTGAGGATCTATCCCTCTTGGTACTTGTTATACCTATGAGGTTCTGCCAATTTGGCACCCTATTGAGCTATCTGTTATTGAAATTAACCCTGTGTGGGTTTACTGTTTATGTACGTTACTCAGAACCGTGTTTGGTTTCTGTTTGTTATTTGATTATGTTCTGAATACCCCTATGAGGGTTATATCTATTCTGTATCTGTTTCTGTCTGTTCTGGCGCCTAGAATTTTGTCTGTTATCTGTTCTGATCTGCTTTGTATCTGTTGCCTTGTCGGCATGTCTGTTATCTGATATGTATTTTGGCCATGCTGGCATATCTGTATCTGTTATTGTTATCTGTTGCCTGATAGGCATTGTTTCTGTCTGCTGTGATCTGTTCTGTCTGAAACCGGCAATGTGCTAGGGACTTTCCCCCGGGCATCTGCATAAGCGGTTAATTCTGTTATTTGTATGGTGATTATGAGGCCAGGGGCCGATCCAGGCGATATGTTTGGTCATATGAGGCACGCTTGGGACTTTCCCCTCGGTGTCAACAATACGCTAGGAACTTTTCCCTGGGTGTCAGCGGTACGCTAGGGACTTCCCCTGGGTATCAATGGTGTGCTAGGGACTTCCCCTTGGCATCGGCGG
Organism: Jacaranda mimosifolia; assembly: GCA_018894105.1. Classification (NCBI taxonomy): domain Eukaryota; kingdom Viridiplantae; phylum Streptophyta; class Magnoliopsida; order Lamiales; family Bignoniaceae; genus Jacaranda; species Jacaranda mimosifolia. Next base: position 2,356,513 of record CM032127.1, read on the forward strand.
TGCGCTCTACAGCTCGTATGGGCATATGCCATATACCAAGCTGTTACGCTTAGGTGATATGTTTGTCTGGTATAAGGTGAATCGGCAATGCACGTCTTAGACTATCCTTTGAGTGCATATGCTTTGGGTTGAATCTGTCTGATTGTTTTTGTTTGTCTGCCATATGATCTTGGAGCAATAAGGCAGGAGCGTTTCCTGTTTGCTTATTGGAATTATCTGTTTCTGTACTTGTTCAATCTGTTCGTTTATATTATGATTTGTCGAGTCGAATCATCCTCGATAAATCCCTTCTGTATTCCTCACTAAGTCTTTGGACTTACCTCCCTGTACTTTATGATATCAAACAAGGAAAAGATGGTTCGAGATTGAGCTGGGAAGAAATGTATTTGATTTCGTTTTGAAGATTGTACAGATTATAAGTTATGATGTATTGTATTGGGAATGAAACCTTAGAGATGTTGTGAAATGTATGATTGTAATTATAAGATTTTAATATGTTATGCCGTAAGGTATTAATATTATGAAGTTTAGTAGGTGTTTATTTTGAAAATTGTGGTTTAGAATTGATGGATGAGATTGAATGCCATTTTAGAATATGTGTGAAATCGACTTATGGGCCTTTTGTTCGATTGCGACTCTGATATTTAAGATTGAATCTGTGTGGTGCGTTGACTGAGGTGTCATCCTGAGGAGGGGTGCTACAAGTGTAATTTGTGAATTCCTGATAAATTAAATCTCATGCCTAAAATGTTTCCATTGTGCTCCAACATGAAACAATATATTACATAGAATATACTAAATAAAAATACACAACATTTGAATGTGTATGAATCAGATCAGCAGTTGAAAATGGAGGAGATTAAGGTTTTCATTGTTTTGTTCTCTATTTATCTAGGTTTTTGTTTTTCTTTTTGTTAGGTTTTTTTAGTTTTTTGTCATATTTTTGTTTTTGTTCTTGTTTTCTATGTTTTTTTTTTTTAATTTTTCTTTGGGCTGGGACATTGGATTTTGTGTTATTTTTGTTTTTAGGGCTAGGTTTTGTTCTATTTTTGTTTGAATCAAGACTTTATTCACTTTAGGCCCAAAAGATTTTATGGATTGGTGGCATGGCCCATTTTTTCATCATCATTTTACCTATTTTTAGCCTGAAATGTGAAATTGTTTTGCAGCATCGATTTTACCAATTTTACGATTCATCACGTTATTTTACTTTGAATTCATGAAAACATGTTTTGGATAGGAACAAGATCCTTGGACATAAGTAAACTCGTATAATCATACGATTTTACGAGTTAATTCATGATTTTGACAATAATGGACTCGACATCAACTTGAAATAAGTATTGAGATTAATTCAACTTGACTAGAGCTTGAAATATCTCGAATTCAAGTCAAATTAGCTCAAACTCAACTCATAAAACTTCTAAGTCAGTTTGACCCATTTGCACCCTACTCATGACTTAATTTATATATAATTGTGGTAAAAAATATAAGATCAAAATTTATAAATTTATATAACATTGATATGTGTCAACTGGATTGTGGTCAAACATATTTTGATTATTGAACCCGTGGATAATGGTTTTTATGTGAATCGATTCAGTTGAGCAGATGGATGGAATACAACAAATTTATGTATGCCTCTTGCTCAAGAAGCAGGCACATGCATATTTATACAAACATCCCAATTCACAAGCAATCTTCTATTGAAGCAAATCTCCTCCAATAGTTACAATTTGCAGTTTCACAACTATTTTGATATAATAGAGCATAGTGCGTAGAGTGTCTCTAGAACAAATGGATAATATATAGTTCAACTAATGAACACTACAAGAAAAAAGATGAATTAATAACAAAATAGTAAGTGACGATGCAAAAGTTATTATTAATTATGTGTGCATGTTAGGTGACAAAAAATTTAGTTTTGTCACCTTAATTAATGATTTTTACAAACTAAACAATAACAATAATAGTGTTAACATTGTTGCCATAGACAATTAGTAACACATTACGGTGACAATGAAAATATCCAAACATATTATATTGATAATTTTGATTTCATTAATTGTTAATGGTGACAGCTTAAAACATTAATTTTTGTCATTATTGAGTCATGTTGTGATAGGATCAAAATTCTTATTACTTAAAAGTTATCTTATTGACAAGATAAAAGCTATTTTCACTTAACGCATGTTATTAGTAACAATTTTTACTTTGTCGCTAATATTATATTCTTTTTTGGTGGTGGCATATAAAATGTGGGAGGACAAAAAATTAGACAAGTTATTGCACGAATAACTTGAATGAAATAAAGCCTAATCACAAGAAGTTTTAAAATATATAACTAAGTCAAGGAGAAGATCCTTTCTTGTGAAGAGGAAAGTGGAAACCAATTAATTTTATTCCTCAAGTTGTGTGTCATAAACTATATTTGTTAATATAACCGACAGAAACATAACAAATTTATACTTATTCTTAAAGCATCTACACCTAGAAAAAGATAATATAACATAACACCAAACTCTCTAAAACATAATATAAAATTTGAAATCACAACAAACATAATGTTTATTTAGAAAGCAAAAATCTAAGAAACAAAATTTATCATTTAAATTATAGCAATTAAAATGTTTTTGACGTGTAGAAAATCTTCAACAAGATTAATCAAAATACTTCAACCAAAATTATCTCTAACTTCTATGTTACCAACACTAGAACAAAGTTAGCTTTTCACCCCTGGATGTTTGATTTCATTGTTTCCTTACGATTAAATTATTTATTATCCCTCAAATAACGTTTTATGTCCATTGGCATCCGTCAAAGGATTCTATTTCTGTATAGCTTATATCTTCAATTTTAGATTCAACAAAGGACAAATTTTCAGGTCTTCTGATGCTCTCCAACTCCATAGCCACTTCTCTGATAGTCGGCCTTCTCCTCCCATTTAAATTCAGACATCTCTTTACCAGATCAGCAACAGCAACATGCTCTTCCTTAACATCTTGTTCTATCAACCGAGAATCAAGAATTGTCTTCAAGGAGTTCTCCTCCATTGTTAAGAGAAAACGTGTAACTAAACTTCTTTCTTGATCTTCTGTAGTACTGGTGGATATTGGTTTTTGGCCTGTTAAGAGCTCCACAAGAACAACTCCAAAGCTGTAAACATCACTCTTTTCTGTGAATTGACCCGTTTGAAAGTACTCCGGGTCTAGATAGCCGAAGGTCCCTTTCACCTTGGTGGTCAAGTGAGTCTGGTCTATTGCAACTGATCTTGAAATTCCAAAATCCGACAATTTGGCTCTGTATTTTTCGTCTAATAGGATGTTTTTAGACTTCATATCCCTATGATATATTGGAATGCAAGTTGCATAGTGTAGGTAAGAAAGGGCATTAGCTATCTCTGTAGCGATTCTCAACCTTACATCCCATGAAAAGGGAAAACCAGTACTGTCATCATGAATGAGGTCATAAAATGTCCCATTGGGAATGAATTCATAGACTAGTAATGGAACTTCTGTCTCCAAACAGCATCCTAGCAATTTCACCACATTTCTATGATTTATTTGGGATAAGACGACAACCTCATTTATGAATTCTACGAGCTGATCTTCATCTACTTTCTTGGACTTCTTCACCGCGACAATTCTCCCATATGAGAGCATGCCTTTATAGACCATACCTTGACCTCCTCGGCCAAGTATACGACTTTCATTGAATCGATCTGTAGCCTTCTCCAATTCCTTAGATGTGAAAATACTCATCTTTTCAAGAACGCTATCATGAGCTGACATTTGTTGCTGCAGCAGAAGACCACCGTTTCGTTTAAAAAGATTCTGTTTGAGCTGTTTTATTCTCCTCTTCTTCAGTAGTTTGTACAACCAAAAGCTAACTGCCAATATTAGAAATAATCCGAAGCCTACAAGTAAACCTGCAAGCAAAATTCTGAAACAATTGAAGATGGTGTTTGTACTGAAAATCGCTTGCATACCCAAACTGGCGCAGATTACAACTGGCTAAGATAGCAAAATGAGCTTCATGGAACAAGTTGCCTGAGTAATGCTTTAATCCAAAGTGCTGCCTTAGAAAAGAAAGAACATCCACAAACTCATATATAGAATAATGCAAGACTATGCAAAACCTGACAGGCCAAGTACAAAGACTGATACAGAGAATTTCTAACCTGCACAGAGGGCGGTTTTCTTTGGAGTTGGCAGTAAAATGCAACCAGTGCCATATTTTGTACCATCACCAAGGTAATTAGGTGGGCAAGAGCAATTAAAGGAACCCGGAAGATTAGTGCATACAGCTTCTGGATGGCATGGATTAAAGTCGCATTCATTGGTATCTGCCAAATTAATAAAGATTCACAAGATTAACATATATAAACAATAATTGTGACAAGCCTTGTAGATAATTGATTAATTTCCTTCTCACCTTGGCAGCCTTGACTGAGATATGGATTTCCTTTGTAACCTGGAGAACAGTTGCAGCGATAGCCTCCAAGACCTGTGCCAGATTCAACACACACACTTTCTCCCTGACATATGATTTCACTTGTGCTGCAAGCCCGGTTGCCAATCGCCCAATCAATCACAAGCGGCACGGTTTCTGTAGTTCTGTTAACAAATGATGAATCTGAAATGTCAGATGTGTTGAAGGTGTAGCTGTTCTGCTCTCCAAGAAACGTGTAGCCGCAGGGGTTGAAACGGTGAACTTTTCTGTGCCTGTTATGACTTTCTATGAAGGCATAGAAGAGCTGGAGACCCTTTGGTATGGAGGCCTGGCAGCACCCAATTCCAGAACAAGAACCATTGTTCAAATCCTCAGGTTTGGAGCAAATTGCCGCACACAAACTAATGTAATCAGTCTCCATCTCATGAGTTGGCGTTAGCATAAAGGAAAAATCATCACATCCCACGACTGTGAGCTTATTTTCATTGGAAAAGCTAAAAGGTGTTCCTGACAAATTCATCGAAAAGACAGCATATCGGGTCATTTTTCCTTCTTGATTGAAACAGGTCCAAGCAAGTCGGTTCCTGATTCGTATTTTGGTGTCGGATATTCCTAAAACCTCGAGTTTCTCAGAGCCGCCGAGGAAGGCCTTTGGAGGGTTAAAAGATGCATTGCAGTTTATGTCAAAGAAAGGATTGATGGAACAACTGGAATCTACGCCGGCGATACCAAAAGGGTATGGAACAGTTAAATTCCCGCATTTGCTGGGGCAGCCAGCTTTGCTGATTTGGGCACCTTCAGAAAAGGAAGTCATGTTGGAATGTATATTGACAGTAGAATTATGATCGGCAACTGTAAAACTCCATGGAAGGCATAGGAAAATTAGAACAAGAGCCAAATTCAAAAGCGAACTTGTAATTTGCATGTTTGCTGTTTATTTTAGAGCATATGTAGCATCCAGTCAGCTGATCGATGCAGTAATTAAATCTGTGCTTTTTTCCGGGCCAAGAACTTATAAATCTGTGCTTGTTTCCTGGCAATGAAATGGACGGATTTCTTAGTTTTACCGAATTAAAAAAATATGATTATAATACTTTGATCTTGTCTTTTTACTGCCCTTCTACTTAGTTCTACATGTATGTTCCCCTTTTATCCAATTATCTAGTTTGCGCTGTGTGTGCGCGGCTGTCACAGATGTTCTTGGTTTTGACAACAGCCTGCATTTGGCAGACAAGAGGATTAAAATCTATTAATTGTGGAGATTACAAGGGTTTTTGGACTTAGTTGCTATATAAACTGGGAGCCACGAATAAAAATTCAGCCAAACTCATATGTATGTCTTAACTAAGTTAAGAAGTAAATCGCAAAAATGGATTGTATAGGACGTTTTGATTGATTCAACGTTTGTGTTGGTAGGCTGGGGGTTTTATTTATCTCTCTCCTGCCTACGGTGCAACCAAATTGTGCTTGGGAGGCTCATGCTCAAGTTCGACCTTGACGAATCTAATACTTTGAGTTTGAACTCAACACAATGAAAACTCGAGCTCAATTTGATTTGGCTTAATTAAACTTGAATTGTTAAGTAAATTATGAACAACCACAAGCTCAAGCTTAAACTTGCCAAGCCTGAATGCAGTCGACTCGAAATCGATTTAAAATAGAAATTCAACTTGACTCGAATTCGAAACAGCTTGAACTCGAGCTCAAGTTAGCTGCGTGAAGCTCGTAAGGGCCAACTTAACTCGTTTGTGCCCCTACTCATGACTTAACAAAATATATGATCATAATTTAAAAGTTTACGTAATATTAGTATACATTAGTCAGATTGTGGTTAGACAGATTTTGATTATTGAAACCGTCGACAACGATTTTTATGTGAATCGATTAAGTTGAGCAGATGGATGGAATACAACAAATTTTTGTCTAGCCCTTGTTCAAGAAGGCACATGCATATTTATACAATCATCACAATGAATGATCATCACAAAGAATCCTCTACAAACGTGATTAATGCCTAAGCAACTACACTATTGAAGCAAAATGCTTGCGCCTAACGCTTAATGCCCCATTTGGTTTTATTTTCATAGCTCATTTTTTTATTTTCTACTATTTCAAAGATGAAATACATAACTTTTTACATATTTTTACCCAACACCATTTTTATTTTTGTTTTCAAAATACATTCCTCAATAACATATATATCTTCTTTCTCTATTCCATTATTTCTATATCTCTCCACCTATAACCTATTAAAACAAACATAATCATTATTTTTCCAACAATCTATCCAAATACAAACTCATTTTCAACTCATTTTCGCTAATTAATTTTTCAAATTTTAGAAATGATGGAAATGAAAATTCAAAAATTGGAAATTAAAATAAAACCAAGTAGGGCCGTGCTTTTCCTCAATTATCTCTTCTCCATAGTAATTTACAACTTATAGTTTCACAAGTATTTTGATATAATAGAGTACGATTGCGCAGTCTTTCTAATTAGCAGAAATGAAGACAATAGTCCAACACTTGCATTAAGTTAACTTTTCGCCTCTGAATGTTTGATTGCATTGTTTACAATTAAATGATTTAGTATTTGGTGTTAACTCTCCTCGACCGTCGTTTTCTGTCCAGGGGCAGCCGTCAAAGGATTCTGTTTCTGTGCAGCTTATATCTTGAATTTTAGATTCAATAAAAGACGAATTTTCAGGTGCTCTTATGCTCTCCAACTCCATAGCCACTTCTCTGATAGTCGGCCTTCTCTTCCCATTTAAATTCAGACATCTCTTTGCCAGATCAGCAACAGCACCATGCTCTTCCTTAACATCTTGTTCTATTATCCGAGAATCAAGAATTGTCTTCAGGGAGTTCTTTGCCATTGTTAAGAGAAAACGTGTAACTAAACTTCTTTCTTGATCTTCTGTAGTACTGGTGGATATTGGTTTTTGGCCTGTTAAGAGCTCTATAAGAACAACCCCAAAGCTGTAAACATCACTCTTCTCTGTGAATTTGCCTGTTTGAAAGTACTCAGGGTCTAGATAGCCGAAGGTCCCTTTTACCTTTGTGCTCAAGTGAGTCTGGTCTATAGCAACTGATCTTGAAAGTCCAAAATCCGACAATTTGGCTCTGTATTTTTCGTCTAATAAGATGTTGTTAGACTTCATATCCCTGTGATATACCGGAATGGTAGTTGCATAGTGTAGGTAAGCAAGGGCATTAGCTATCTCTGCGGCGATTCTCAACCTTAAATCCCATGAAAATGGAAAACCAGTACTGTCATCATGGATGTGGTCATATAATGTCCCATTGGGAATGAACTCATAGACGAGTAATGGAACTTCTGTCTCCAAACAACATCCTAGTAATTTGACCACATTTCTGTGATTTATCTGGGATAAGATGACAACCTCGTTTATGAACTCTATGAGCTGATCTTCGTCTACTTGCTTGGATTTCTTGACTGCAACGATTCTCCCTTCTGAGAGCATGCCTTTATAAACCGTACCTTGACCTCCTCGGCCAAGTATACGACTTTCATTGAATCGATCTGTAGCCTTCTCCAATTCCTTAGATGTGAAAATCCTCATCTTTTCAAGAACACTATCATGAGCTGACATTTGTTGCTGCAGCAGAAGGCCACCATTTCGTTTGAAAAGATTCTGTTTGAGCTGTTTTATTCTCCTCTTCTTCAGTAGTTTGTACAACCAAAAGCTAACTGCCACCATTAGAAATAATCCGAAGCCTACAAGTAAACCTGCAAGCAAGATTCTGAAACAAGTAAAGATTGGTTACTAGTACGCCCAAGCTGGTCCAGATTACAACTGGCTAAGATAGCAAAGTTAGCTCCATGGAAGGAGTAGCCTGAAAGGTGCTTTAACCCAAAGTGCTGCATTACAAAAGAAAGACCATCCACAAATTCATGTATAGAATAAAGCAAGACTATGCAGAACCTGACAGGCGAAGTACAGAGACAGATACAGAGAATATCTAACCTGCATATAAGGCAGTTTTCTTTGGAGGTGGGGCAAGTGGCAGGAAAATGCAACCAGTGCCATATTTTGTACCATCACCAAGGTAGTTAAGAGGGCAAGAACAATTAAAGGAGCCTGGATGATTAGTGCATTGAGCTTTTGGATGGCATGGATTAAAGTCGCATTCATCGATATCTGCCAGATTAATAAAAGATTCACAAGATTAACATATATAAACAATAATCATGACAAGCCCTGTGGGTAAATGATTAATTTTCTTCTCACCTTGGCAGCCTTGACTGAGATATGGATTTCCCCTGTAACCCCGAGAACAGTTGCAGCGGTACCCTCCAAGACCCGTGTCAGAATCAACACAAACACTTTCTCCCTGACATAAGATTTCACTTGTATTTCGAATCTGTTTGCAGGTCCGGTTGCCAATCGCCCAATCAATCACAAGTGGCACAGTTTCTACAGTTCTGTTAACAAATGATGAATCTGAGATGTCAGATATGCTGAAGATGTAGCTGTTTTTATCTGCAAGAAACGAGTAGCTGCAAGGGTTGAAACTTTGAACTTTAGTGTGATCATTTAAGCTTTGCATGGAGGTATAGAAGAACTGGAGACCCTTTGGTATGGAGGCCTGGCAACAACCAATTCCAGAACAAGAACCATTGTTCAAGTCCAGAGTTTTGTTGCAAATTGCCACACACAAACTAATGTAATCATCCGACTCCGATTCTCCCGTTTTCATGAAGGAAACATCATCACATCCCACAACTGTGAGCTTATTTTCATTAGATAAGCTAAAAGGTGTTCCAGACATATCCATCGAAAAGCCACCATTGTGGGTATAATTTCCTTCTCCATCAAAACAGCTCCGGGCCAGCCGGTTCCTGATCCGTATTTTGGTGTCTGATATGCCTAAAACCTCGAGGTTGCTAGAGCTGATGAAGGCCTTTGGAGGGTCAAAAGATGCATTGCAGTTTATGTCAAAGAAGGGATTGATGGAACAACTGGATTCTGCGCCAGTGATGCCAAAAGGGTATGGAACAGTTAAATTCCCGCATCTGCTGGGGCAGCCGGGCTTGCTGATTTGGCCACCTCCAGCGAAGGACGCGCTGTTGGAATATATGACAGTGGGACTGGAGCTTTGATCAGCAACTATCCATGGAAGCGGGCACATGGAAATAATTAGGACCAAAGCAAAGCTCAAAAGCGAGTTTCTTTGCATGTTTGCTGTTTATCTTTAGAGCAGCATAAAATTATACCAGGAAGGGAGGACTTATAAATTAATCTGTGCTTGTATCAGGGCCATGTAATCCATGGCTCCAAAAATTATACTTATACTGGAATCTTGTCTTTTTACTAGTATGCACAACCTTAATCCAATTCATATCTGTTCAGATTTTTCCCTTTATCCATTCTATTTGGCCTGCTGTGGCCCATGATTTTCTGCTGAACAACGGCCTGCATTTGTCACACTTGATTTTCTTTCTCTTTTTCCTCTTTTCCCCCCTCTTTAGTTACTTCATATACAGGAAGTCATGAAGACGACCTGGATATTTAATAAATACCCATTTTGAATCTTTTGTATCTATTCATATTTCATTTTATTAGGGACGAAGCCAAAATTTTTCTTTATGGGGGGCGAAATTCCGAATTACTAGAAATATAATATTTTTTTATTTCATCATATATACTAGTCATTTAAAACCTGTAGTTTCAAAACAATAGATACAAGAAAAATAGAAAAAGAAAGAAGGACAATGACAATAGGCATATTTTCAATAAAAGAAAAGACAATTTTATAATTTAAGGGATGACAAAATTTTAATATTTTAAAATTTTTAATATAAAAAATTAAGTGCCCTATCCGCCCCCCTTGCCTCCGTCTATGATTTCATGGATATACGTTAAAGTGCACATAATATACAAACAAGTATTTTAAAAAAATATATATATTTAATGCACTTGTCATGTATTTGTAAAATAAAATAAAAAAACCAAAAACCATTTGAAATAAAAGATCTAATTTGATTTATACCATCACAGAGTATCTCCGTTGAAAGTATTAGTGTTAATTACATATATATATCCTTTGATTTGTTTTGTTTTTGTGCATGGATTGGTTTTGTTAGAAGTTTTGCTAGCTTCTATAAGCATGCTTACAAACAATTAGCATATGTACTTGTCGTTCACAAGATTATAATATGCAATATCAGCTCAATTGCTTTTTATGCCTTTATATTGATTGGTCAGATAGCGTAATTCTTATATTTATATTTACGAGGTTCAAAATTCGAATTCAAACAACATAAGGAAGCGCGCATATATAAATAAAAAAGAATAAAAAAGAAAAAGTTCAAGTGATTTTCTCATAGCTCTATCTTATTAATCATTCAAAGCCTGATGTACAATTCAATTCGACGCCGTAAAAATTAATATTAGTATTTTGATATTCTACTTGAAGATTGATTGTAAAAGGAAATTATGGGCATGGTAGTATAGCTCCTTTGAAATGAAATCAAATATCTTTTTCTTCAAAATATTTTAAAAAAAATGATATTGGTAAATCATAGTTACATTAATCGTTATTTCAATATAAAATATATTTTTCAATTATAACACCAATATAATGATTGTATGTAGTAATATAGAAGCTTAATATGACATCATTAATTAATTAAAATTATATAAAAATATTATATTATCAATATTTATTCCAGAAATTAAAATCAAATAAATCTTTATTTATCTCATATTTATGACAAATGCACTTATGGTAAGTTAATTGCAACTTGCATCCAAGAAGGTTTAGGTTTATGCAATGAGATAAAACTGAACCAACAAATAAAAAAGAATAACTTAGCTGAAAAACAACAGTTAGGTCAATTCTGTGGTCAGTTTGGGATGGAGAATCCTAAACTAATTGATAATAAACCACAAGGTAAATCCAAACCTGATAAAAAGAGTAGACATAGGTCACATAGGGCTAGGTCTTCTCAAAAATTGGAAAAGAAAAAATTGAGAAAAGATAAACATGATTCTGATAAAAGAAAAATGTTTAGAAAATTTAGAAAGCATGGTGCCTGTTGGAAATGTGGAAAAATAGGTCATTATGCTGATAATTGTAAAATGAGAGAAAAAATTAGGAGCTTAGATATTGATGATAATATCAAGGATGTTTTGTGCAAATTGATGCTTGAATCTTCTGATGAAGAAGATAATGATAATTCTGATCATGCATTTTCTGATTTCAATAATGCTTTGAATTGCATGAAATCTGATTGTGATGGAACTGTTAATTCTACTGATTCTGATTCTGCAAATAGTAGTTCTGAATCTGATATGAATGTCAATCATATTATGGCACAATTTAATGAAGGTGTTATTAATGTTATTTCTGATAATAGCGCTTTTGAATTGTTAAAAATGATTAAGGATCCAATTCTTAGATCTAAAATCATTGATAGCATAGGTGATGAACCTAGTACATCTAATTCTATTAATGAAAATAGGATAGGTGGTAATAATGAACCATACTCAATGACAGAGGTGTACAAAATGCTAGAAAGTAGGAATAAGCATAGCTCACCTACTACAATTGCTGACCTTAATAAAGAGGTTATTAGTCTTAAAAATGAGATTAATGAATTGAAAAGAAATAATAGATTTCTTGAGGATAGAATTAGGAAAATAGAGATTGCTCAAGGAAAGCAAATAGTGCCTTCCTCTTTGCCTGCTTCTCTACCTGTTTTCCCTGTCCCCAATTCCCCCAATAAGCCTAATTTGTCTCTGTTCAAACTGAATGATATGTTTGATGTACCTGATAATTTTCAGTTTAATAATTTGTCTGATGATTTTCTATCTAAATTAGAGGTAGTTACTTCTCAGAAATGGTTAATTAAAATAAAGCTTTTAATTGGAAATAGCTTTTCAAAAGAATTTACTGCACTAGTAGACAGTGGTGCAGATTTAAATTGCATTCAGGAAGGTTTAATACCTACTAGGTATTTTGAGAAAACTTCTCATGTCCTTCGTTCTGCTAATGGAGAAAAACTAGATATAAGTTTTAAACTCCCCAATGCTTTTATTTGCAAAAATAAATGTTGCATTCCAATGAGTTTTCTTTTGGTTAAAAATATTTCTAACCAAATTATTTTGGGTACACCCTTTTTAAAGAAAATATTTCCTTTAAAAATGGTTAATGAAAAAGGTTTTTCTGGAGTCTTTAATGGTAAAGATTTAACTTTTCAGTTTATAACTGAACCGTTTTCCAGAATGCTAAATCAACTTCAGGATTTGATTGTTAATAAAAATAATCAAATTAATTTTCTTAAGGAAGAAATTGTTAGTCTTAATATAGATGAACAATTGCAAAATCCTAAATTAAAGGAAAAAATTGCTTTAATTGAAACAGGTTTAATTGTTTCTGTTTGCAATGATCATCCAAATGCTTTTTGGAATAGAAAGAAGCATATTGTTGATTTGCCTTATGATGATTCATTTGATGGTAGTATCCCTACTAAGGCTAGGCCGTGTCAAATGAATAGTGAAACTTTGGTTTACTGCAAAAAAGAAATAGAGTCTTTATTGCATAAAGGGTTAATTAGACCTACCAAGTCTGCTTGGTCCTGCACTGCATTCTATGTGAATAAACACAGTGAGCAAGAACGTGGTGCACTTAGATTGGTCATTAATTATAAGCCTCTTAATAAAGCCTTAAAATGGATTAAGTACCCAATCCCCAATAAAAAAGATTTGCTTGATAGATTATTCAGTGCAAATATCTTTTCCAAATTTGATTTAAAATCTGGATATTGGCAGATTCAAATAGCTGAGTCTGATAGGTTTAAAACTGCCTTCAATGTTCCTTTTGGGCAATATGAATGGAATGTTATGCCTTTTGGTCTGAAGAATGCCCCTTCAGAATTCCAGAAGATTATGAATGATATCTTCAATCCTTATAGTGATTTCATAATTGTTTACATCGATGATATATTGGTGTTTTCTAATAATATAGAAATGCATTTTAAACATTTACATGTGTTTAAACAGGTCATGATAAATAGTGGTCTGGTCATTTCTAAGCCCAAAATGGTTTTATGTCAAACCAAAATTAAATTTTTGGGTCATTTCATTGAAAAAGGTAATATCATACCTATTGATAGGAGTATTGAGTTTGCATCTAAATTTCCGGATGTCATTCTTGATAAAACTCAATTGCAAAGGTTTTTAGGGAGTCTTAATTACATTTCTCCTTATTATAAAAATCTTGCTGATGATACTGCATGCTTACATGATAGGCTTAAGAAATTGCCTAAGCCTTGGAATGATGAGCACACACAATCTGTAATTAGGATTAAGAATAGGGTTAAAGAATTGCCTTGCCTTATGTTGTCTAATCCTAATTGGGAAAAAATCATTGAAACTGATGCATCTGATATTGGTTTTGGTGGTATTTTAAAACAAGTTAATCCTAGTAATAAACAGGAAATTCTTGTTAGATTTTATTCTGGTAAATGGAATTCAAGCCAGTCTAATTATGCTACTGTAGTCAAAGAAATTTTTGCTATAGTAAAATGTGTTCTTAAATTTCAAGATGACTTGTATAATCAATTTTTTATTATAAAAACTGATTGTCAAGCTGCACAATTCATGTTTAATAAAGATTTTAAACATAATGTTTCAAAGCAAATGTTTGCGAGGTGGCAAGCTTATTTAGCCCCTTTTGATTTTAAAATTGTTTACAAGAAAGGGAATGAGAATTATCTCCCCGACTTCTTAACAAGAGAATTCTTGCAGGGCTAATGGAAGCTGGTTACTCCCCTTTCTCCAATAGAGGAGGATGGCGTGGTTCTTCCAATAGAGGAAGAGGCCGACATATCAATGTTCCTAAGCCGCCATTAATACAACATGGCAAAATGAAGCTAATTGAAGCTTCTTCTGACCGTTCTTTTGGTCAAACCACCCAATTTCCCCAATATTTTTGTGATCCCATGTTCACAGACCCCAATTTGCTAGCCGAATTCATGAAATTCCAGCAAACTAAAGCAGCAGAAGAAAATAAATCTTCTAGCTCTTCATCCAGCCAAACCCAATCCCAAGCCGAAGGATCTAATAAAAGACCTTCATATGTTAATGTGGCTGCTCATATTGAAACCGTGGTTGATGAGGATAGCCTTGTCACCTTTGAGCAGAAATCTGCCAAGGACCCAATTTTGGTTCTTGAGAAGTCCGATCTCAAATGGAGAGATCAGCCCTGGAAATTGTTTCAGAGGTATTTGGATGTGGCATCATATCCTGCTGGTTCTTACAAGAACAGGTCTTTTTATGAGAATATACTCATAAGCTCTGGTTCTGCAGAGGTCAAGCATAATGAAGCTAATACGCAAGAAAAAATGAATTTCGCGTATAGTAGGATAATTATTAAAAAGATCATTTCAATTGAGGAATGGGGTATCTCTTCATTAAAAGAGAAAGAATTATTTATTAACCAGGGTATAATTAAATACACCTTTTGGGATTATATCCAGGCATTTTCTAATGCGCTGTTATATGAAAACAGTAGGAAGAAGCATACTTGGTTCATTAAGGTATGCCCAGAAGTCTTCAATAATGGACTTCCAAATTGGTTTTTTGATTGGTGGCAATTCCACGGTCCCTCAGAAAAAATTCTACCAGATCAATTCAGAAGGGGATTCGAGGAATGGAAAAAATATGCCCCGTCCTTATTACAGGAAGAGGATAGTGATAAAGCCTCGTTTCAATTTTATTCAGAATTTGGTATCCCATGGATATGGAAATGGTGTCCAGAAGTTGGGGTAAATCAGTTCAACAATCCATGTTTGCAAAGAACATATTATTGCAAGTGGTGGAATAAGATGCTTCAGTTCGATAAAAATACAAAACGAATTGAAGGAAAAGAGACCCTTGATAATGTAAACTTAATGACCCAGGTTTACAAAGAAAAATTCGAAAGGGATCAACAAAAGGAGGCCTCGTCAATTTTGGGTCTAGCCTCTGAAAAAATTCGCCGGCGCAAAGGAAAAATGTCCAAGGCCGATCTAATGGAGGAAGTCTTCAAAATGGTCCAAGAGCAAGTAGGACAGTTTGAAGATAATAGCTCAGACACTGAGGAAAATAACTCCGTCAGTGAGACTGCATCAATAAGCTCCAAATTTGCTTCAAGAGTTGAAGATTTTCAAGAAGCTCAGGATCCAGAGGATAATATTCCTTCTGAAGAAGCTGTCAGGAAATTCATCTCTGACATGGAGCAACAAAATAAGTTGTAATTGATGTAATTGATTAGTGAAGCAAATAGTTGCTTCTGGGTAAAACAATAGTGCAGGTAAAACAAATAGTGTTTTCACTGTGCACTTTCCAAAAGGTGAATAGTAAATCACTGTTCACTTTTGACTTTCGGTAAAGTAAATAGTACTTTACTGTTGGTCACTGTTGCGGATTCGAAAATTTTGAAGTCCGCACAGTACCATTCTTTTGTTTATAAGTAGTCGTTAGATTCATTTGTAGGGGAGCTTTCGCACGCATACTCGCTATAGTTTTCTTACTCTTTTGTAATCTGATTTTGTAATAGTTGAATTGTAATTAATATAGTTTTAAATTTGTAAATTTAAGAAGAGGAGAAGAAGGAAAAATCTTCCTTCTGTTCGTGGAGTCCGAAGAGGTAACCCCTCTCTTTTTCCCCTTTTAATTTGGGTTTTCCCTAGCCTAATGAAAGGCTAAGGGGTTCAGTGTTAAATAGACATGATAAAGATGTTGTTTGTTTAAATCATGGTTAATCAAGTAGTTTGGACTGTGATGTAGGTGTTTGATTTCGATTTACGCTTATAAATCATTACCCTGATGCTGTTATCCGGATCTCTCCCCTTTCGGGTTCTAAGGACCTTGACCACTGAGTAGATCTGTTGTCCCTTGTATGCCCTTGTTAGCCGGGGTAGGCGTTTGTGGGCTTTGGACGGAACCGATCTATGTCAGTTGTGTTAAAGTCTTGGGTAAAGTTCTCCCGATTTGGCGGTTTATTTCGTATTGTTAAAGATCCGTGAACACTTAAGGTTTTGATCTATGCCCGTAGATTGAATGATTATTCTTGCCTCATAAGATCCCGCGTAAATATGGTATCGGATTACCAATAATTCGTTTTCTGGCAAACATATCTATGAATGGAATTTAGATGGTTTTGCTGAACGTCATATTTACAATCTTGTGCATCGTATGCTTATGTATTCTACTATCTGTAAGAATAATGGCAATGATGACAGAAGTGTAGCCCAAATGATTGTGGCTGGGTTAACTGGTCAAATAAAAGGCTGGTGGGATAATTATTTAACCCGTGCTTGTAAAGATGAAATCCTAGGAGCTGTTAAATTAGAACAGGAAGGATCATCTAACACAGATAATCAAAATGCTGTGTATACTTTAATTGTTACTATTATTGAGCATTTTACTGGCAGGTGGACTAATAATAATGAGTATATTAGGACCCTGTTAAATGGTTTAAAGTGTCAAAGTCTCACTTCATTTAGGTGGTACAAGGATACTTTTATGTCTAGAGTAATGGAACTCCCAGAGGTTAATAGTACCCACTGGAAATCTAAATTTATAGATGGTCTGCCTTCGTTATTTGCGGAAAGGGTTAGAAAAACTCTTAGGCAGAATGAGTCTAGTATAGACTATGACAAATGCACTTATGGTAAGTTAATTGCAACTTGCATCCAAGAAGGTTTAGGTTTATGCAATGAGATAAAACTGAACCAACAAATAAAAAAGAATAACTTAGCTGAAAAACAACAGTTAGGTCAATTCTGTGGTCAGTTTGGGATGGAGAATCCTAAACTAATTGATAATAAACCACAAGGTAAATCCAAACCTGATAAAAAGAGTAGACATAGGTCACATAGGGCTAGGTCTTCTCAAAAATTGGAAAAGAAAAAATTGAGAAAAGATAAACATGATTCTGATAAAAGAAAAATGTTTAGAAAATTTAGAAAGCATGGTGCCTGTTGGAAATGTGGAAAAATAGGTCATTATGCTGATAATTGTAAAATGAGAGAAAAAATTAGGAGCTTAGATATTGATGATAATATCAAGGATGTTTTGTGCAAATTGATGCTTGAATCTTCTGATGAAGAAGATAATGATAATTCTGATCATGCATTTTCTGATTTCAATAATGCTTTGAATTGCATGAAATCTGATTGTGATGGAACTGTTAATTCTACTGATTCTGATTCTGCAAATAGTAGTTCTGAATCTGATATGAATGTCAATCATATTATGGCACAATTTAATGAAGGTGTTATTAATGTTATTTCTGATAATAGCGCTTTTGAATTGTTAAAAATGATTAAGGATCCAATTCTTAGATCTAAAATCATTGATAGCATAGGTGATGAACCTAGTACATCTAATTCTATTAATGAAAATAGGATAGGTGGTAATAATGAACCATACTCAATGACAGAGGTGTACAAAATGCTAGAAAGTAGGAATAAGCATAGCTCACCTACTACAATTGCTGACCTTAATAAAGAGGTTATTAGTCTTAAAAATGAGATTAATGAATTGAAAAGAAATAATAGATTTCTTGAGGATAGAATTAGGAAAATAGAGATTGCTCAAGGAAAGCAAATAGTGCCTTCCTCTTTGCCTGCTTCTCTACCTGTTTTCCCTGTCCCCAATTCCCCCAATAAGCCTAATTTGTCTCTGTTCAAACTGAATGATATGTTTGATGTACCTGATAATTTTCAGTTTAATAATTTGTCTGATGATTTTCTATCTAAATTAGAGGTAGTTACTTCTCAGAAATGGTTAATTAAAATAAAGCTTTTAATTGGAAATAGCTTTTCAAAAGAATTTACTGCACTAGTAGACAGTGGTGCAGATTTAAATTGCATTCAGGAAGGTTTAATACCTACTAGGTATTTTGAGAAAACTTCTCATGTCCTTCGTTCTGCTAATGGAGAAAAACTAGATATAAGTTTTAAACTCCCCAATGCTTTTATTTGCAAAAATAAATGTTGCATTCCAATGAGTTTTCTTTTGGTTAAAAATATTTCTAACCAAATTATTTTGGGTACACCCTTTTTAAAGAAAATATTTCCTTTAAAAATGGTTAATGAAAAAGGTTTTTCTGGAGTCTTTAATGGTAAAGATTTAACTTTTCAGTTTATAACTGAACCGTTTTCCAGAATGCTGAATCAACTTCAGGATTTGATTGTTAATAAAAATAATCAAATTAATTTTCTTAAGAAAGAAATTGTTAGTCTTAATATAGATGAACAATTGCAAAATCCTAAATTAAAGGAAAAAATTGCTTTAATTGAAACAGGTTTAATTGTTTCTGTTTGCAATGATCATCCAAATGCTTTTTGGAATAGAAAGAAGCATATTGTTGATTTGCCTTATGATGATTCATTTGATGGTAGTATCCCTACTAAGGCTAGGCCGTGTCAAATGAATAGTGAAACTTTGGTTTACTGCAAAAAAGAAATAGAGTCTTTATTGCATAAAGGGTTAATTAGACCTACCAAGTCTGCTTGGTCCTGCACTGCATTCTATGTGAATAAACACAGTGAGCAAGAACGTGGTGCACTTAGATTGGTCATTAATTATAAGCCTCTTAATAAAGCCTTAAAATGGATTAAGTACCCAATCCCCAATAAAAAAGATTTGCTTGATAGATTATTCAGTGCAAATATCTTTTCCAAATTTGATTTAAAATCTGGATATTGGCAGATTCAAATAGCTGAGTCTGATAGGTTTAAAACTGCCTTCAATGTTCCTTTTGGGCAATATGAATGGAATGTTATGCCTTTTGGTCTGAAGAATGCCCCTTCAGAATTCCAGAAGATTATGAATGATATCTTCAATCCTTATAGTGATTTCATAATTGTTTACATCGATGATATATTGGTGTTTTCTAATAATATAGAAATGCATTTTAAACATTTACATGTGTTTAAACAGGTCATGATAAATAGTGGTCTGGTCATTTCTAAACCCAAAATGGTTTTATGTCAAACCAAAATTAAATTTTTGGGTCATTTCATTGAAAAAGGTAATATCATACCTATTGATAGAAGTATTGAGTTTGCATCTAAATTTCCGGATGTCATTCTTGATAAAACTCAATTGCAAAGGTTTTTAGGGAGTCTTAATTACATTTCTCCTTATTATAAAAATCTTGCTGATGATACTGCATGCTTACATGATAGGCTTAAGAAATTGCCTAAGCCTTGGAATGATGAGCACACACAATCTGTAATTAGGATTAAGAATAGGGTTAAAGAATTGCCTTGCCTTATGTTGTCTAATCCTAATTGGGAAAAAATCATTGAAACTGATGCATCTGATATTGGTTTTGGTGGTATTTTAAAACAAGTTAATCCTAGTAATAAACAGGAAATTCTTGTTAGATTTTATTCTGGTAAATGGAATTCAAGCCAGTCTAATTATGCTACTGTAGTCAAAGAAATTTTTGCTATAGTAAAATGTGTTCTTAAATTTCAAGATGACTTGTATAATCAATTTTTTATTATAAAAACTGATTGTCAAGCTGCACAATTCATGTTTAATAAAGATTTTAAACATAATGTTTCAAAGCAAATGTTTGCGAGGTGGCAAGCTTATTTAGCCCCTTTTGATTTTAAAATTGTTTACAAGAAAGGGAATGAGAATTATCTCCCCGACTTCTTAACAAGAGAATTCTTGCAGGGCTAATGGAAGCTGGTTACTCCCCTTTCTCCAATAGAGGAGGATGGCGTGGTTCTTCCAATAGAGGAAGAGGCCGACATATCAATGTTCCTAAGCCGCCATTAATACAACATGGCAAAATGAAGCTAATTGAAGCTTCTTCTGACCGTTCTTTTGGTCAAACCACCCAATTTCCTCAATATTTTTGTGATCCCATGTTCACAGACCCCAATTTGCTAGCCGAATTCATGAAATTCCAGCAAACTAAAGCAGCAGAAGAAAATAAATCTTCTAGCTCTTCATCCAGCCAAACCCAATCCCAAGCCGAAGGATCTAATAAAAGACCTTCATATGTTAATGTGGCTGCTCATATTGAAACCGTGGTTGATGAGGATAGCCTTGTCACCTTTGAGCAGAAATCTGCCAAGGACCCAATTTTGGTTCTTGAGAAGTCCGATCTCAAATGGAGAGATCAGCCCTGGAAATTGTTTCAGAGGTATTTGGATGTGGCATCATATCCTGCTGGTTCTTACAAGAACAGGTCTTTTTATGAGAATATACTCATAAGCTCTGGTTCTGCAGAGGTCAAGCATAATGAAGCTAATACGCAAGAAAAAATGAATTTCGCGTATAGTAGGATAATTATTAAAAAGATCATTTCAATTGAGGAATGGGGTATCTCTTCATTAAAAGAGAAAGAATTATTTATTAACCAGGGTATAATTAAATACACCTTTTGGGATTATATCCAGGCATTTTCTAATGCGCTGTTATATGAAAACAGTAGGAAGAAGCATACTTGGTTCATTAAGGTATGCCCAGAAGTCTTCAATAATGGACTTCCAAATTGGTTTTTTGATTGGTGGCAATTCCACGGTCCCTCAGAAAAAATTCTACCAGATCAATTCAGAAGGGGATTCGAGGAATGGAAAAAATATGCCCCGTCCTTATTACAGGAAGAGGATAGTGATAAAGCCTCGTTTCAATTTTATTCAGAATTTGGTATCCCATGGATATGGAAATGGTGTCCAGAAGTTGGGGTAAATCAGTTCAACAATCCATGTTTGCAAAGAACATATTATTGCAAGTGGTGGAATAAGATGCTTCAGTTCGATAAAAATACAAAACGAATTGAAGGAAAAGAGACCCTTGATAATGTAAACTTAATGACCCAGGTTTACAAAGAAAAATTCGAAAGGGATCAACAAAAGGAGGCCTCGTCAATTTTGGGTCTAGCCTCTGAAAAAATTCGCCGGCGCAAAGGAAAAATGTCCAAGGCCGATCTAATGGAGGAAGTCTTCAAAATGGTCCAAGAGCAAGTAGGACAGTTTGAAGATAATAGCTCAGACACTGAGGAAAATAACTCCGTCAGTGAGACTGCATCAATAAGCTCCAAATTTGCTTCAAGAGTTGAAGATTTTCAAGAAGCTCAGGATCCAGAGGATAATATTCCTTCTGAAGAAGCTGTCAGGAAATTCATCTCTGACATGGAGCAACAAAATAAGTTGTAATTGATGTAATTGATTAGTGAAGCAAATAGTTGCTTCTGGGTAAAACAATAGTGCAGGTAAAACAAATAGTGTTTTCACTGTGCACTTTCCAAAAGGTGAATAGTAAATCACTGTTCACTTTTGACTTTCGGTAAAGTAAATAGTACTTTACTGTTGGTCACTGTTGCGGATTCGAAAATTTTGAAGTCCGCACAGTACCATTCTTTTGTTTATAAGTAGTCGTTAGATTCATTTGTAGGAGAGCTTTCGCACGCATACTCCCTATAGTTTTCTTACTCTTTTGTAATCTGATTTTGTAATAGTTGAATTGTAATTAATATAGTTTTAAATTTGTAAATTTAAGAAGAGGAGAAGAAGGAAAAATCTTCCTTCTGTTCGTGGAGTCCGAAGAGGTAACCCCTCTCTTTTTCCCCTTTTAATTTGGGTTTTCCCTAGCCTAATGAAAGGCTAAGGGGTTCAGTGTTAAATAGACATGATAAAGATGTTGTTTGTTTAAATCATGGTTAATCAAGTAGTTTGGACTGTGATGTAGGTGTTTGATTTCGATTTACGCTTATAAATCATTACCCTGATGCTGTTATCCGGATCTCTCCCCTTTCGGGTTCTAAGGACCTTGACCACTGAGTAGATCTGTTGTCCCTTGTATGCCCTTGTTAGCCGGGGTAGGCGTTTGTGGGCTTTGGACGGAACCGATCTATGTCAGTTGTGTTAAAGTCTTGGGTAAAGTTCTCCCGATTTGGCGGTTTATTTCGTATTGTTAAAGATCCGTGAACACTTAAGGTTTTGATCTATGCCCGTAGATTGAATGATTATTCTTGCCTCATAAGATCCCGCGTAAATATGGTATCAGAGCCATGGTATTTATGGAGAACATCTTTTGATTGTTTATTTAACACTATTTCCTAAAAAATGAGTTTTTTTAAAGGGAAATCCTCTTTAATTAAAAATTCACAGCTGGAGGAAATAGATCTTCCAAAAAATTTGGATTTATTAAATAAATGGACCATTCCAAAAGTGGATCCGAAGGTAATTTATCAATTCGGAACTTTTGAAAAGATAAGTTTCAAACAAGTTGTTAAAACAACTGAGGAAATTATCCCTATTCATAAAGATGATATGTCTTTACAATTATTGCACAGATCTGATATTGATAGATATAGATCTGAGTTTAAATTCTTGCATATCGGTTTAATTCAAGTTGCTTTTAAGCCCTTGACTCTGGATAATTTACCAGAGAGTTTTATTGCTGTTTTACGTGATGCGCGTAATCTTGACTGGAAAAAATCAATCATGGGTGTTATTCAATCTAGTTTGGCCCATGGTCCAGTCTATTTTAATGTTTATCCTAATCTTGCACTTTCGATTATGGATGAAAATATCTTACATGCTTTAACTTTAAATGTTAAGTTGCATGGATTTAATTATATGCCCGGTACAGATGTAATGTGTGTTTGTTACCGTGTTTATTTTAAGCCTTGCTTTACATTAAATCCAATGTGTAAGGTTATGAATTTAGATAAAAATGAGACTATTCTAATTGAATCTAATTTTAATAAGTCTCAGATCACAACTAGGAAACCTATTAAATGGAATGAAATTCAGTTTCCTAATAATTGGTTAATGGAAAATGT
The DNA here is from genome assembly GCA_018894105.1 of Jacaranda mimosifolia. Classification (NCBI taxonomy): domain Eukaryota; kingdom Viridiplantae; phylum Streptophyta; class Magnoliopsida; order Lamiales; family Bignoniaceae; genus Jacaranda; species Jacaranda mimosifolia. Next base: position 2,379,792 of record CM032127.1, read on the forward strand.
TGTTCCAATTCAGCCTGTAATTCAGACTGATATTGATAGAATAGTTCAAACGCCCGATGGTGATATTTCTATTCAATTCAAACCAATTGATCGCACTGCACACACTGCACACAATGTGTCAAGATCGAATCGATCTTCTTTTTCTGTGTTTGATCCAATTGATTATACAAGTCATCTTGAAATTTAAGAACACATTTTACTATAGCAAAAATTTCTTTGACTAATATACACTTTAAAATAAAACAAACATAAGCCTACATGTTTTATGAGTAATTGAAGTTTGCCTAATAAATATTCTCCAATATTTAAGTCTACATTTGATAATGAATACTCTAAAATAAAAATATTGAGAGAATCATAAAATACTCTAAATTGATATTTGAACGAGGAATTTTAGCAAAAATAACCTCTTACTATATTGTTGAGTTACTTGATTTAAATTGAATATTGATTTTATTAAAATTTAAATTAAATCAAATGAACTCAATTAAAAATGTGCAATGCTCAAATAGTAGGACAATTAATTGCCTAATAGAATTCCCCATTTTTTTTAATATTTATTTATAAATTCATTGTAATTTAAAGCTCACACTTTATGAGTGAAATTTATAAGATTAGACCACAAACTGCTCAACATAGTGCCCATTTACTTTTTACACGTTTTCTAATTTATACATCGTCTCAACTTATCAAATACAATTTGCCCAGAGTCGCATCCGCCCATCAGCGCCTCTAGCTTAGGTCATCTTCCCATTAAATCCCCAATTTTTTTCCGAACAATAAACCCTAGCTTAAACCTCCATTTCAACTACAGGATCAAAAGCTTCAATCTTTGTTAAATTTTGGAAATATATATTATAGAGAAAAAGACTGTGTGGTAAAAAATGGATTTGGAGAGACAAGGCGGGCGTGGAGTGAACGAATTGAGACCGATGGACTGTTCTCGCAACGTCCTCAACCGTGCTCATGGCTCAGCTAGTTGTTCTCATGGTACAACTGCCTTTTGCGTGTCTGCTATACGCTATTTGTTTATTTATTTCCCTTTTTCTTGATTAATTGATTTCGCCGTTAGCTGGGGGCTTTTAATTTTTTTTTAGTTTTCGTGGAGGTACGATCTTTGATTCATAATGTATCACTTTGGAGTTGTTTTTGGTGCCAAGTAGGTTGTGCTCATTTTGATGGATCTTTTATGGCCACGTTTTTGGCAATGACTCGTTTAATCATACAAGTAAAAATTGTCCCTTCTCCCAATGTTTTGAAGTTTTTAAGTCTGGCTATGCATTTCTTAGGTGCGTGTGTGCCGGTGGGAGGGGTCTGGTGTTCATCTGATTGTTTTACTGGGTTTTTAGGACAGAGTTAATGCGTTCGATTTAGTGACTGATTAGAGAGCATTGCTAATGATGTGTTATTTACATGGGCCCCATAATGGCTTTTCATTGTTCCTTGATTACATTTTTTTAGAATATGGTTGTTGTAGCATGCAATGTAGAGGTTTTCGTTTATCTCAGGGGAGACGAGGGTGCTTGCTGCTGTTTTTGGACCTAAAGCTGGGACAAAGAAGAATGAGAACCCAGAAAAAGCTTGTATTGAGGTCATTTGGAAGCCCAAAACAGGGCCAATTGGTGAGATTACTTCCTGTTTTTTCCCTAAAATGTAATGATATTTTGTGGGGGCTTTATATCTTTGTTTCTTGATTCTTGGTGAAGGAAAGAATTAAGAAGCAGGTCATTAGCTCGAAGCCCATGGATAAGTCACAGGACTGTTGCTATTGTATTAAAGTTTTGGGATTATAGTTTTACTGTATGTGATGTTGTATGTGCAATATATATGTTCTCGCATGCTTTCCTAACGAAATTATTGTTCTCTAAAGTGAACCTCCATTTGTCTCTGGTTGTCGTCCATTACTCCATTTAGAGTTGTTGGTTTTAAATGAAAAATTCAATGAACTTAATTTTATGCTCTCCTTTATGTGCCAACAAGAGTTACATAAATTTTGTCTTTATTTTTTTTATTTAACTGCTACCTGTGGTTGATCCATTGATGTACTTTACATTGAAGTTTCATTGTCAAATTCTTAATGAAACATGGACATTTTTTTAGGAAAACCTGAGAAGGAGTTTGAGATGATACTGAAGAGAACATTGCAAAATATCTGCCTTTTAACTGTTCATCCCAACACCACAACATCAATTATAGTTCAGGTGAGTCTGCATGGATTTATTTAATGAAGTAAATTAGTCTCGTTCCTCATGACATTATCAAAATTAAGCATCTTTAATCCATGCTTTGTTTCTTCAAATATGTCTGGGCAATTGTCTTAATGATCTGAGGTGAAATTCTTGAACTGCCAGATGATTAAGAATCAGGGTAATTATATTGGACATATTATTCTCAATTAACCAGACTACAGGTATCATCTGCTGATTGATTACTGAAACTGGGTTAAATTAACAATTTGTGAAAAACTATTGTGCTTTGGAGCCATTATTAGTCCAAACTTTTGAATGGACTATGAGGGTGTCTAACAGGATCACAAGCACAAAAGTGAAAGAGAAAATCAAAATCATTTGAGAATTGAGAATGAACATTTCTAAGATCTGTTCACAGCCTATTCTTGCTACCACCATAAAACCTTTTTTTTCTGTATCATAAGAATTTCATTTATTATACGCAACTGGAGAGTCCTTTCGGCTGATGCATCTGTGTAAATCTTATCAGGTGTGTGACACTTATATTTCTTTCAGGTTGTCCAGGATGATGGTTCTGTATCCTTCTCTGGCCATATACTGAGATATTGAAGTTCACTTCTTGACTTTGACCAGGTCCATGTTACCAGACTATTACAGAGAATTGGAGATAATTAATTTAATCACCTTTTCCCTTTTGGTTATCAAACTTAAAAACTTTAGCACTTGTAATTCTTTCCTTTCTTTGAAAGACTGATATCTTTGAAATTCCTTGACCTAGCTCTTTTTAAGCTTCTGCCATGTGCTATACATGCAGCGTGTGCTGCTCTTATAGATGCTGGAATCCCTTTGAAATATCTTGCTGGTAAAACAATACATTAGCTAGTTTCCATCTTATGTTTCTGTGTAAACCAGCTTTGTTAGGTTGACTTAGAGTACTAATGTTATAAACTTCAATTTTTTGTAGTCGCAATATGTTGTTGTCTGACAGATAGTGGACACATTATATTGGACCCCAACAAGCTAGAAGAACAGGTATGCCCTTCTTACCTTGTTTATGGGATCAGATCACATAATTGGGGAATAATCTTAATGCTAGCATGTTGCATTGTGCTTGTCAGTCTTTTCATGCTAGTTTCTTATGAATTTTTCTGTAATAGATATGAGATCTCTACTGTGACTTCGTGCTGCCTTTGCCTTGTAAATCACACATTTGATGTATCCAGTTTTCAGGTTGTTTCTAGCATAAATGCCCCAACCCAATATGTGTGTGTTTGTTATGGCAGAAAATGAAGGCATTTGTATGCTTAGCTTTCCCCTGCTCAGTTCATTCTGTACTCCCTGAAGGACAAAGTGGAGAATCAGTGGCAGACGGGATTATAACATCTTTTACACATGGTCTAATGACAGGTTTCCTCATTTCTTATTTTATCTCTGTTAATTAACTCATTTGGTATATTATGTGTTAACTGAACGGTTGCTAGTTTCTAGTTATCACTTGTTTGTCATAAGCTACTCCATATTTTTAGTCTGCTGATCCTCACTTTCTTTTGGTTGAGACTCTTTATATCATCTATTAATTGACAGTTTTAGAGGATTATTGCTGCTTCATATTTTTAGCAGGTCGATATCGATTACCCCCCACCACCCCACAAACAACCCCAACCAAATTTGTCAATTTCAGTTTCATGTTTGTATAAGCACCCGTGTATTATATTGGTATTCACTATTTCTTGTACAAATTGGAATAAACTCTAATATCTTTGGGTTTGTGCTTAATTTATACACAGTGGATGATTACTTTCAGTGCATAGAACAAGGTCGAGTAGCAATTACACCACTCTCTAATATTCTCAAAAAGAAATTGCAATCACAATCAGCAAGCAACCTATCTACGGCTGCTTGAACTACTTGTGGCCAAACCATAACAGCAAGGGAAAATGAGTCATTCTGACGGAATTTGTTCCGCCACCTCCTTCCACAGTTCATTGGAAGCCAAGTCAGCAACAATACACTCCCTGAGAATGTGAGTTTTTGGGGGATGATATTTAGTTTTGTTTCCCTTTGTAGATTGCAATATGTTGTCTCGTTGGATCTTAGCATCAATATTTTTTGTGAAAGAATCACAATTCTAAGTCCTATTAGCTTTTCAGTTGTAATGTTGTTTGGCATCTCTTTCAGAAACACATTCGTTAAGCAGGATGTCAGAATTAATGCAATGTCTGATTCAGTTGCCTAATTGGCCTTACAATATTGCTACTTGTTAAGAATTTCCTGTTAATAATTGCTTACAAGGATATGTTGTCTGTTCCTTCCCCAAGATCCTGTTAAGCTTTGCCCATTAGATATGTACAAAGAAAACGTTTATTCGTGTTTTGGCGATCACAAGTATAAAAAATTTCATTATCAACTGACAATGATTTGATGCCTTTATTTCTGTTAAATTAACCCACTTGCAATTAATCTCAATCAGTCCATATATAAAATAAAATAATCTCAAGTGGTCCATTGCAACAGCCAATTAGAATGAATATGCTGAAAGTAGATCCTATGCATATTCAAGAGGGTACTGAGATGGTGTTTGATTAAACTTATTTAAAATATATTATAAATTTATATATTTTATAAAATATTTTAAAATTTATAAAATGTTAAAAAAATCAACTTTTAAAACGTTTGAATAAAATAAAATCCTGAAACTTATAAATACTAAATAATAACGATAATTCTGTAATTAATATAATTAATATAATTTTGTAATATTTGGAAATTTATAAGTTCTTTTTTTTTTAAAAAAATTATTAAATATTTTATAACATATTATAAGATTCTAAACATCTTTTAAAGAGCCTGTAAGGTTATACAAACGCTCTTATTCAACCAAATATAATAACAACAAAACTAATTGTCGTCCTGCAAATCATTCAATATTCGTTAATCCTATGCTATCTTGGCATATTCATCAACGTGGGTGAAACCAGTTAGGAACTTCCCAGGTTAGTATGCCCATAAATCATAAAATAGGACATTTAACTTGGAATTTTACTCCATCTCACCTAACATGATGGCTCGTCCTTTTTAGTTTCAAGAATAAGGAACAAGTGATTGAATTTTAAGGATATATAATGTTTGGAATTAAATCTGAAAATATTATACCTTACAAGAAATAAATTTGTATATGTAATTTACATTTCAGTCGAATGAATTTACTTAAAATTTCCATCTAATTTAATTATAGTCCGAGATATTGATGGTTGTATCTTTTGAAGGAGTATTTTCATTTTTATGTCACATTATTTTATGAACAAGCTATGTCTTTAATTTTTAAACGATGCCATATATCTCATATTAATCTTTTATTTTCTTTTTAATCACCTTTTAATTAGATCCTTTAACTTTGGCAATATATAAATTTATTTGATTGATCGATATAACGAACAACTATTTTTTAAAATTAAGGAGCAACATAAGTAATATAAAGATTTTTTTTTTTTTTAAAGTTTTGGATCAAATTGATGGGGTTAGAATTGAGACGATGATCCTCGGGTCAATTTGATTTAGAACAAGCGTTGTTTCTTGAAAATGACAAAGGTTGTTGGTTTTAGTCGGAAGATCCAACAAGCGTCAGTAAAATTGTATTAAAAAAATGGGCGAATATTTATAATTCAATCAATGAGGTATTTATAGTATAAGGTGCTCTTATATGTTTGCGTATTTTTAATATGACTTAATATAAAGCATTCAGGTAATCTTTACTTGTGGAGGAATCCTTAGGTTTTTGGGGTATTGGATTCTCACTAATATTTGTGTTATTCAAGTCGTCATTCTCGCTTCCATTTCATTCACTCTTGCTCATGCGGTGGCTTCCCTCTAAAGCGGAATGCTCTCCTACTGATGTATTTTTACATCATACAGCTTCAGCAAATCGCTTAGTCCCCTTCATATAAAAGCGCTCAATCAATGAGCTAGGGGTGTTCAAAACTGAACTAATCCGAACAAAATCAATTAAACCAATCCAAAAAACCAAAAATCGATTTTTTTTTTGATGAAATTAGTTTTTTTTTGTTCAAAATTGAAAAAACCGAATGATTGGGTTCGGTTTTTGGTTGGCATCGTCAAAGCCAAACCGAACTAAACCGAACAGATCATATACTACTAAAATACTATCATACCCTTATTTTTATATTTTATGACAAACAATACCCTAAACTTTTTATATATTTCTCTTCCACCCAAGCTCGACCAGTGGCCTAACCTAATGGAAAGGAGAACGAAAAATCAAACCAAACCGAACCGAATTTGATTGGTTTGATTTAGTTCGGTTCTCCATATTGAACCAAACCAAATTGAATGGTTGGTCTTATACCAAAATCGATTGGTTTAGTTCGATTGAGATTTTTCCCAAAATCGAACCAAACCAAACTATGAACACCCTTACAATCTTTTAAGGGTGACTACTTCTAGACAAGCTGTCTCTGCACCCCTACATACCTCCTTTATCACAAAGCGATCATTTAGGAGCCTTAGCTGAATCAATCGGGTTGTTTCCCTCTCAATGAATTTGGATTCAACACAATTCAGATCGATCCGACCTATATATAATAAAAACAAAACTAAGAATCATAAATAAAATATTTCATCATCTTATTTAAATATCATGTATGCCAGCTCCAATGTCCAAAGAGAATTCCTATTTAAACCCTGCCCCATCTGAAGCTGTAAGGGTGCGCTAGCTTGTGGGTGAAGTGAGCTAGATATATAGTATAGTAGATATGGCAAGTTGCAGCTACGCATTTCGTGTGAGTGGATCCGCCCAAAGAACTTCATTGGAACACATCAAACTCTCACTTTCAACTTCTGTCCAAGTAAGCACTGATCAACCCTTCTGCTTAATTCCATGAAATTCTATATATTATCATGCATGCAAGTTATACTGATCTAACACTCAACTTTTGACTGATCTCTTGTGGACTTGGCATGCATCGATCAGCCACTGCTGAGAAATTTGAAGCAAAATATTCCACTTCTACGAATCAATATTTCCCCTTGTACTAAAAAAATTGGAGAGGCATCTGTCAGGTTATTAGATGCCTTTGTTGATCTGGTCTTTGAATTTGTTGACGAGCCATTGCTCCCATCTCAGGTACTACTTTTTAATTTCCATGCAAATGATCAACTCTCTTCATCCGATAAAGATATAGAAGTATACATCCATGTAAGTTATTGACGATTTGTTCATTTCTGATCTGTGTGCAAAGAGTAACTTTGCTCCTGTAGAAGAGATACAAGAACCAGAACATGTTGCCGCCATTGAAGGAAGGATTCCAGATGATTTTCCAGAGGGGGTTTACATCAGAAATGGTAATTAAGAAATGATGACTTCATGTGTTCAATTCCAATATATGCCAAGAAAAATATATATATGTTGTCAAACCAACATTTAACATTCTCTACATAAAAAACTAGAGCTACAATTAATCCGTAGCCGATGCTAAAAATTTGTAATTTTGAAGTAAATACACATGTAGCTAATCCTCACTACGACTAATCCGTAGCTATATCAATACGCACTGTAAAAGAACCCAAAAAAAATAAATAAATGCTTATTGCTATTTGATTTGATCAGGATCAAACCCTCTTTTAGGCGGATCTAAATCTGCAGTATCCATATTTGGAAAAACGAGCTGCGTGTGGGTTGAAGGAGAAGCAATGCTTCATGCTGTATACTTCAGGAAAGACAGAGTTGACAACTGGACCACCATTTACAACAATAGATATGTCCAAACAGGGACATTTCAGTTAACAAAAGAGAGGAATAGGCCGTGCTTTCTCCCGGCTGTGGAAGGAAATCCGGCTGCTGTTCTATCAAGTTTCCTTCTAAACTCGGTAGCTTAAATGATTCCCTCTAATTAGTTCTTGGATCATAATTTCCTGCATAACGTTGATAGTTAAAGTCTAATAATATATATTCAACTTATGTTGCAGCTAAGATTTGGCACGCCAAACAGGCACTTTAGCAATACTAATATTGTTGAGCATGCTGGGAAGTTCTATTCAGTGGCGGAGAACTATGTGCCTCAAGAGATTGACATTGAAACGCTGGAAACTTTAGGGGATTGGGATGTTAATGGAGCTTGGACCAGGGCTTTCACTGGTCACCCAAAGGTACGTACCCTTTTTGATCATGTTTGGATGGCAGCATTCTGTTAGGAGTAGGTTAATTATAAGGTCTTAAGGGGCTTATTACTACAAAAAAAACTACGTTATATGGGCAGATGCTAAACGTTCATAGGTTTAGCCATTTGTTTTAGTCAAATTCGAAGTAGATGCTCTCGTAACTAACTTTCGCTACGATCAATCCATAGTTGATGATTATTAATATATGTGTGTGTGTTAGTTTTTCTATGAATAATGCATAACTAATCTGTTGTGCTCCAAACGTGCAAGACCATGGATTAACAACTAATACTTTGTGTTCCTTTTAATTTAAAACAATTATATTTGCTTCAAAAATTTGTAGCTGTAACTATGAAATTAATTTCACAACAATTTTTCCACAGCGAATACTCAGTTTTTCAATAGTGTGTATCTAGCCAACAAAAGATGTTGTCAAGTTATTTCAAGAAAATGGTTTCCTTAACTTTTCTTGGTTGAAAGGGGCTTAAATTTTTTTTCATTTTTGAGTTGAATTAGTTCTATTATTATGTATATTTATGTGCTGCATGTTTGAGCTGTGCAGAGAGCTCCAGGAACTGGCGAATTAGTCATAATAGGAATTGATGCAGAAAAACCTTATCTTGAACTAGGTGTCATCTCAGGTACTTACTATAGTGTTTTTGAACGTTGTTAAATATATCATGATATTATATATGGCCATGGGAGTATCATAGAGAATATTATATCTCATTTGTAAGAACTAATTCACATCGCTTTCAGCTGATGGGACGAAGTTGATTCACCGGGTGGATCTCAAACTCGAAAGAAGTATCATTTGCCATGATATAGGAGTTACACAGAGGTAGCCTTGATCCTGATCGGGTCATAAATTTATAAGGAGAATTGCAAAAATATAGGACCATTCAAATAGTCATTTGACAAATGAGAACTGAAATTATTGGAGGCAGAAGTGCAGAACTATAAAAATTAAAAAATAAAAAAAGAAAAAGACTTCACTTATTGAAAAATACTATTAACACTGGAAAGTGCGTCAGCTCAGTAGGAGCACATGCCACATAAGCAAATTTCAAAGCTGACAATACTTTCTGATCAGCAAAATCCTTTTTCTTTTTGATTTTTTAATTATTATTGTTCTATATTGCTACTTTCAATCATTTTGATCCTGATTTGCTAAATGAATGGTCCTATTTTTGTAATTTTTTCTAAATTTATATGTGACAAAGACAAATAGATTTTGTTCAAAAATCTCCAATAATCCATATTTTCATGCAGGTACAACGTGATCCTAGACTTTCCCGTAATCGTAGATGTGAATCGAGTTCTTAGAGGAGGGGCGTAAGTGAACTAACTTGATATTCAAACTTCATACGACTAATCAGCATGGTTACATATATGGATCCAGTATTAACCATGTCGCCAGGTTGATCAAATACGAGGAGGAGGGATATTCAAGAATTGGAGTAATGCCTCGTTATGGCGATGCTAACTCCATCCAGTGGTTTCAAGTGGAAGCAAGTTGCGCATTTCATATTATCAACTGTTTTGAGGATGGAGACGAGGTAATAATAATTATGACACGGATTAAAGCAAAAAATAAAATAAAATAAAATGAACTAAATTGCCCCCAAGAATAATTGAAATTCCCAAGCACTCCTCTATGTTTGTATATTTTTGCGTGAGTCAGCACATAACCTGATTATACTGATAATTGAACTCGAAATCTAACTTTTGATGATGGCAGAATTCGGGACTGCCACATAAGACAAATAGTATATGTCCACTTCATGTGGAAATTATAAATACCATGTCATTAGGCATTAAAGGCAAGCAACGAGTTAGAATCTTTTACATTTATATCCGACCTATCGATCTTTTGATTTGATATTGCAGTACAACCAATCCTCAACCATCTTATATTTATAACTTGATTTTCAAATTTGACCCGACGGAGTATATCCACTGAAAAACTAAACGATTAGTTGACCAACAAATTATTGACGTCATATTTTTTCGACATCAAATATCTAGTAAATTAAAGTTGTAGCTCTTGAAACGAGCATTTCTCTACTTTTTCCACAGGTTGTGGTGATAGCATGTAAAGCCCGGGAATCAATCATTCCAGGGCCTGAATTAGGGTTGAACAAATTCCAGTGGTTTTCTAAAGGTCTAAAGCACATAAACTTGGCCGAAGACTCTCAAGACGGAGTGCTGTTTTCTCGCGCTTATGAGTGGAGGCTAAACATGAAAACTGGAGAGGTGAAGGAAGGATATCTCACAGGAACAGAATTCGCATTGGATTTTCCTACAATCAATGCAAATTTTACCGGTATTAAGAATAAATGCGCATACACGCAGGTTGTGGATTCAAATGCAAGCACAACTTCTGGTACAAAAACTTATTTATTTATTTTTTTTCTAGGAAAATCGAATTGCTTTTAACGTAGTATGTGATGATTACTTGTTCAAGTTTGTGACAGGCATGACAAAATATTGTGGCCTGGCTAAACTCTATCTTGAAGAGAAAAATGTCGAATTTTCCAAGGTAAAAATTGATTGAGTTATCATATATATATATATATATATTCTGTTTGTGGGTAATGTATTTATGCTTGTGGAAATTAAGCAGGGCGAGAAGAAACCTGAGGGGTTGGTAAGACTTGAGTATCATATGTTCCCTGGAAACACATTTTGTACTGGGGCTGCTTTCGTTGCTAAATGTGGGGCTGTGGAAGAAGATGATGGTTGGATTATTACTTTTGTACATAATGAAGATACAGATACATCTCAGGTAATTATTGAAGTTTTTTTCATTGTTTTGCAAATAATTATATGTAAATCTTATATAGATTTAGAAAGTGACTGTTCTTATCAGTTTCTCGCTCAGTCCCTGAATTTTATCTTCGAATCTCATATTTTCGCTCTCCCTGAATTCGTTATTATTCTCTTATTTGATTTTTCATAGGGACAATAATAGAACGAATTTGAGATGGGTCATATAAAATTCATAGTACTTCAAAGAAAACTCCTTATACCTCGAAATACAGCATGTTAAGCCATTGAGTTCGAATTCTAACACACCTCATTACAGCATGTTAAGCCATTGAGTTCGAATTCTAACACACCTCATTGTCATTTCAAACTTTTCATCTTAAGTTCAAAATTATGAGTATTTGATAAACAATATTTGCATTCTTTGATGCTATGTGTTGCAGGTTTATATTGTGGATGCAAAACAATTTTCAAGAGAGCCAGTGGCCAAAATTGCATTGCCAAGTCGAGTGCCTTATGGATTTCATGGAATTTTCGCATCGACAGGATGAAATTAAAGAATTTCCAAGAATCCAATATTAAGTCACACTAGTCAAAATTTAGTTACCATCCCTTTAGTAGTGCGTGTCTAAAATTTATTTATGTTTTTTAATTTTGTGGTGTGTGAAGTTGCAGTTGGAAATTGTGATAGTTTGTGTCCATTAAAGTTTCTTTGTGAACTGTAAATGTGATTTGTTTTTCAATGAAAATGTAATAGTATTGCTATTAATCATTATTATTAATTAATAATATGTGATTTCATGAATATTTAGAGCATATCCTTAAATCCAAACTCTTTTTATCGACAGAGTGATTTTTGATCCAATAGCATTAATCTCATACATAAATCATGAGGTTGGAAATTCAAACCCAACGAATTATTGACATACGTGTGTATAAATAAATAAAATTAAAAAATAAAAACTCTTTTTACCACTAGATTCGTCAAATCCTCATTGGAATTGAATTGAATGATCTCTTATAGGATTCTTAACTTATGTAAAGTTTTCTAAGGGTATCAATTTGGGTGGGTTGGGTGGGTTCAGATAGGGTTGAGGTAGAGGTATTATAATATAAAAATACCAAACTCAAACCCAACTCAACCCGATGTTAAATCCCAAAAGGCTCAATTCTAACCTGACCCGCCAAAGATCGTGTCAGGTTCGGGTTGACCTAATTTTTAGTCAAATCACCCAACAATCTGATAAACTTGACCCAACCCAACTTAACCTGATAAAACTGATCCAACCTGATCTATTTATTTTATTTTTCATATTTATAAATTCCAACATTATAATTCAATAGAAGTTTGATCTACAATAAAATCTAAAATTCAGCATAATCTTTAAAGTCGAAGATACATAATAACTTTAAAACTTGTCATGTTCAAGAGTACTCCAAATACAAAAAAATAACAAACTATTGTTCAGTAATTGAATTTTTAAAATTTTGATTTTTGGATATATATTATTTAGATTTTATTTTAATTAGTCAATTTTTTTCAAGTGAGTTGGGTTGGATCAGGTTTATTGGGTTATTAGGTCACCCGCTTGTTTTTTCAGGTTAGACAGGTTGATCCGAGATCAACCCAACTTTTTTTTTTTTTTTTTTTTCTCGGATCCGAACAAATTTGACCAAACCCAAAAACACCAAACCCAGACCTTATTTTTTTCAAGTGATCATTGTCAAGTCATCGGATTAAGTTTGATTTTGACACCCTTAATTTTCCTTGGTGGAATTACTCAAAATTTCCCATTTTCATATCATGACACTTTCTTGTTTCACAGCAAGAGCCATCTGTCTTTAAACTATGACGGGGTTTGGAACCTGAGAATTGGCATTTTCTGACTACATGTTAGAAATCTAAAGAACAATATATATCCAGTAACAAATCAGAAAAGATGCTCTTCTGAAAGGACAAAGAAGGCTCCAAACATCTAAAATTTTCAAATAAATTAATATACTGTAGTCACCATTAGTCCCCTCTGGAACCCCGAATCCCATTTTTATATATAGACTGTTCATAGTTTATTGTAAGCAAAGGCAAAAACAGTTTGTCTGATGACTTACTATACTGGAGAAATTAATTAGAGAGTGATAGAGATGGCCAGTCTCAGCTGTGCAGTTCAAGTGAGTTGCTCCTCAAGAAGGCCTTCATTTTCTCCTGATCATTCCAGCGCTTCACTCTCATATTCTTTCAGTTTAAAGGTATAAATAAAAACAGTTTTTTTTTTTTTTTTTCTGCCTTTCTTGAAATATATATATATCCATTGATTAACACGTAAGTTCGTAATAATATTCTTTGATAGCCATTCTTGAAAGAGCTGCAGCAGAATCCCATTTTCCACTATGTTCCGAAGAGAATCAAGGAGGCTTCTGTCAGATTGCTTGATGCCTTTGTTGATTTTACATTCGAGTTCGTCAATCAGCCATTGCTTTCATCTCAGGTAATTATTTGAGGTTCATTAAATATCCCAATAAGGAAGGAAAAAAAAAGTTTTGTTTGAATGAAATGGTAATGGCTCATTGACTCATAATTTATCACATCAACAGAGTAATTTTGCTCCAGTAGAACAGATTGAAAAGGCTGTTGAGGCGAGGGGCTCCATTGATGGGATGATCCCAGATGACTTTCCAGAGGGTGTTTACATAAGAAATGGTAAGCCTGTCGGCTGTATGGATCCTCTGTTCTAATCCATGTTTCATTTTCTATTCATTTCATGAATATTTGCTATGTGTGTTGAATATTTGTTTATAAAAATAACGGACCATCAGATACACTTAGTATATACTCGTTAAGTTGGAATAGAAAATGAAACTTTTCTGCCTGTTAATTCTAGTTTCACAAGAAAACCGGATAATGACATTTAGGGTGCAGGTTGTTTCCTGGTATAAATTATGGCACATTATCCATTTTCTTCTTTGGCGTCGAGCATATGTTGTATAGATGAGATTAATTGAGGGGTGATCTGGACTTATTTTATGCATTTGTTAATTGGTGTCTTACAAATGTGGGAGAGGTTTGTATCTGGAGTTTTCTGCATCTTAGTCTATGTTAATGTAGATACTGATTGGAGTTTGGACGATGTTTTCAAGTCAAAATAACTAGAGACTGATGAACCTAGAGACAGATAAACCCTTTTACATAAAAGGCCAAAACTAGAGGAATTCATTCTTCTTGGCCATAGAATAAACTTATCTTCATAAGCCTCCAAAAGTCCATGTTGGCTGTAGCCTGTATTCATTCGCATCGTCACAGCCAATAAAACCAACCAAGAGGACTCATTGAAAAGAATGATAAATTGGAGTGATATTTGTTCTTAACTTCATGGATAGAATGGGAGGGACAAACAGTTCATACAAAATAGAGGTACATAAAGAATTCTTATACTTCAAACTGCCATTATTTGTCATCCGTTACCCTTTGTCATCTTCAATGAGAAAAATTGGAAAAAATACAAGCATTTGATGTTGTGAAACCATATACTCTTTTTCAAACTCCATGTCTTAATAATAATGTAAGGAATGTTTCTTTAAGTTGGTATGATTTGCCTTTGATGCAGGGCCAAACCCCCTATTTGGAGGTTTAAAATCGACAAAGTCCATGTTTGGGAAATCTAGCCACACTTGGATAGAAGGAGAAGGCATGCTTCACGCTTCATACTTCTCTAAAGAGAGTGATGGCAGATGGAAAATTTCATACAATAACAGATATGTAGAAACAGATACTTTCAAACTTGAAAAAGATAGGAAGAAACCAGCATTTCTTCCTGCTATAGAAGGGGATTCTCCTGCTGTTTTATCAGCTTACATACTGAATTGGGTAGGCAAATCAGCTGAATATTGTGGTATAGGCATTAACTTTTCCAGCTTCATATAATTGGGATAAATATGCTTGTTGCAGTTAAGATTTGGCCTGGTAGATAAATATCTGAGCAACACCAATGTTTTTGAGCACTCTGGGAAGTTCTATTCAATTGCTGAGAACCATATACCTCAAGAGATTGACATTTTTACGCTAGAAACTAGACGAAATTGGGATATAAATGGAGCTTGGGATAGGCCGTTTACTAGCCATCCAAAGGTAGTTCTTTAACATTAAGTAACTTTTTAAACTATTTGTTCCATGCTTCAGCATTAACTTTTGGTGACACAGAAAGCCCCAGATACTGGAGAGCTTGTGATTATGGGCATTCACCCACAAAAGCCTTACTTCGAGCTGGGAGTAATCTCAGGTATAATGTTGTAATGTTTAGCCATTATCAGAACCAAAGAGAGCTCCTGTTGAATTCTTCTCAAAAGCTAATAAAAACCTCTTTGCTTCCTTCAGCTGATGGAAAGAAATTACTTCACAAAGTCGATCTTAAACTTAACAGATGTTGCCTTTGCCATGAAATAGGGGTTACCAGAAGGTAAACTGTTCTATTTGATATGAGATTGAATTGAAATCTCTGCTTCATCATATGGATGCAATCTTCCTCTTTCTTTCAGGTACAATGTGATCATGGATTTTCCTCTGACTTTGGACATAAATCGACTTATAAGTGGAGGGCCGTGAGTAGGCTTTTTCGTATACTCTTCACATATCCAATATAGAAAGATCCATTTAATTTGAACAATCTCCTGACTTGTTTTCAATATGTAGGTTAATAAAATACAACAAAGAAGGATATGCTAGGATTGGAATAATGCCTCGCTGTGGAGATGCAGATTCTGTGCAGTGGTTTGAAGTCGAACCAAGCTGTACATTTCACATTATCAATTGTTATGAGCAAGATGATGAAGTAATATGAGCCACACTAGAAATTCTGTTTTTCATTTTCTTGATAATGAAATCTAATGTCTGATCCACATTTCCTACTTGTGCTTGGATGAGCAAACAGGTAGTAGTCTTGGCCTGTAGAGCTCTTCATTCAATCATACCTGGGCCTGACTTTGGTTTGAATAAGTTTGAGTGGTTTTCAAAAGGGTTCAAGCAAATAGGTACACTTCAAGAGACTGATGAAGAATCAGAAGATGAGTCATTTTTGTCGAGTGTTTATGAGTGGAGACTAAATATGCTCACCGGAGAGGTGGCAGAGAAGAATCTCACAGGAAAAGAGTACTCTATGGATTTTCCAATCATTAACGAAAAACACAGTGGAAATGGAAATAAGTTTGGGTACACGCAGGTGGTCAACTCAAAGGCGAGCTCTATATCAGGTCACTGAGACTTTACTTTCTTCAAAATTTCCTACTCCATTTCGAGTTCTCTCATAACAAGTTGTGAATTTGTCTGCAGTCATGGCAAAATATGGAGGGCTGGCCAAGCTTTGTTTGAAAGAGAGACAACAACCCGAGGGGTTCATAAAGGTTGAATATCATAAGCTCCCAGATAACACATTCTGCTCAGGGGCTACCTTTGTGGCCAAATGTGGGGGTGTTGAAGAGGATGATGGTTGGATTATTGCATATGTACATAATGAAGACAGTAACACATCTCAAGTAATTTGTTTTCACAGAAAACATCTCTTCAATGTATTAAATTTCTGAAGAACTGCTAATGGTTGACATATTTCTTGTAGGTATATATAATTGATGCAAAGAATTTCTCAAATGGACCAGTTGCCAAAATCACACTTCCAAGCAGAGTGCCTTACGGATTTCATGGAGCTTTTATGCCAGTAAATCCACGGTGATAGCCAAACCTATGTCAAAGAAAGATGCCCTCAAACACACTGTTCATAACTTTGTACGTGATATAGAAAGGACAGTTCTTTTGCAGATTCCACATCCACTGTAAAAATGTATAATTTCAATTAGAAATACATCTTAAGAGTCTATAATTTCAATTAGAAATACATCTTAAGAGTCTATAATTTCAATTAGAAATACATCTTAAGAGTCTTTCTGAAACTTGAAGAGTCCCTTAAAACTAGAGTCTTGGAAACAAGATTCCCACAACACATACAGAAGTCTCTGTCTAGTTTCATTGATTGTCTTTTTGTCTTTGAAAACTACAATTATAGTACTACGGAGAGCAATACCTGTAGCTGTCCTTATTTGTCAATATGCAATATTCTGTGGGCAATCCAATATTTAATTTGGGGATCCAATTTTGAGGAGTTGACAGAGAACCAAGACTTTGATATATGTGGTCAGATGGCTAATATTTTACAAATTTTTCATTTTCCATCTGAAAGTTACATTTTGGCTCCATGTTTCAAGAAGATTATGAGTCAGCAGACACTCAAAGATGCTGATTGAAATAATTAAGTTCTGATTTAGGACGGATGGAAATAGCCAAAGAGAAAACCAAATTAGAATCAACACAAAAACAAGGACAAAATTTGACTACAAATGCTTTCACCTCAGGATCAAGATATAGATTGCAATCAGTCTGTAGAAACAGTGCTTTCAATTGGTTCCTCACATAAAAAGCATAAAAAGCCAAGAATCTATCCAAATAATTAGACAGCAAAATATCTCAATGGATAAATTGAGCGAGATGGTTTCTGTTCTGTGCTTGTTCATATGTGTCAAAGCTCAAGAAACATCCAATCAGCATGATGTGAATCCACTTCATCCAAGCATGGGAGTTGTGCTGGTTGTTCTATCAATTATGTTCTGCATAACATTCCTTATTGTGGCCTATGCGAAGTTCTGTCAGAGACCTGAACAATACCGTGCAAATGAAGTCCAAGATCCTGAAGCAATTGTGAGATCAAGATCTCGATTTTCTGGTATTGACAGGACGATAGTTGAGTCGCTTCCATTTTTCAGGTTTTCTTCACTAAAAGGATCAAAAGAAGGGCTTGAGTGTGCAGTATGCCTCTCAAGATTTGAGGACACTGAAATCCTCCATCTGCTGCCAAGGTGCCGGCATGCATTCCACATGAATTGCATTGATAAGTGGCTGGAAACCCACTCTAGCTGCCCACTCTGCAGGTACAGGATTGATGTGGGAGACCTCAAAAGTTTGACATACACAAACAGCTTCAGAAACACGCGCTCCTCTGCAGATGAGCCAAATCTTGAGTTCTTCATTCAGAGAGAGCAGAATCAAGAAAGGTCTTCAAGGTTCAATGTGGCAAATACCTTTCAGAAACTAGCTAGGGGGAAAAGAGAAGAGCCCTTGATTCAAGAATTTAAGATTCAGAACGGCGACAGACAGCTTCTGCACAATCTTAAACACAAGATCATTGTCTCTGATGTGATGTACAAAAGCCGCTGGAGTGATGTCAACTCTTCAGACATGATGTCTTTGAGTTCTGAGATGCTGAATGTCATCTCAAGCAAAAGATTTTCTTCAATGGAGTCAAGTAGTGGGAGGTTCACTAATGAACTTTCAGCAAAAGAACAAATCTTGAAGATCAAGGAAGATATGGAAAGGAAAAGAATGTATGAAGCCAAGGTCAGTAAAACTGAAAACAGTTCGGCTGCAACTCCTAGCTGTCATCGTGATTCAGACATTGAGTTGGATCAAAGTACAATGTCGAAAACATTGGATCCTGCACAGAAAAGATCTATGTCTGAAATTGCCAACATTTCAAGATTCACAGAATTCAATGCAAGAAGCAGGATCAGTGGATCATCAACTCCAGCTAATATGGAGAGGGACGACGATGTTAGAAGGCTTTGGTTACCTATAGCAAGGAGGACAATTCAGTGGTTTGCTGGTCGAGAAACGAGTTCTGAGGCTGGAAAACATGTGGTAAATGTCTGAATTCTGCATCGTTTTACAAACATGGCACTGCAATTACCAATATACTGTGTTCTTAGCAGTCGTATAACTGTTGAAGTCTCCCAGTTGAGGAAGTTTTTATTTTCTTCTGCATCTGGAAAGCCAGAAGCATACTATTTCTGTAACCTTTGTAGAAATCCCACTTTTGTATCAAATGTATCCCTTAAATTAATTTCCTTCTGTAAAAATTCTCTGGTAAAGCTGTTCAAAGTTTAGTGCCTCTGAAATTGATTGGCATATAAAATCGTATCCAATTCCCCCGTCAAATTAAGTTTATTTTCAGTCAGAGGCTTAAAGTCCAGAGACTTTCTCGCAAAACTAAGGGAGAAAGGTCCACTATTTTGGGAATATTACCACATTATGACAGGCAAACTCCTTCGAAAACTCTAGCTAAATCAATATTCCATGAAATTCTACAAAAGCCAATGGATTTGGTCATATACAATATTACTGTAATTTTGACTACTAAATGCTCAGCTATATCAATCTATACAACTGTGCCACAGAGTGGCAAGAACAACAAGTTCATCCATACATTTTTCTGTTTATTACTACCTAGTACAAGTGGTAACCATGATCTGAGCTATCAACATCTGAGTTACTACTGATGTCCTGATTGTTTTTCATCCTTTTCAATTCATCAACGTGGCTGACATTACTCTTTGGGCTATCATCTTTGATCTTGCTCTGTTTTGCTTTCCTCCATTTGTACTTGTTGTGCCAATGCCTTGCCAGCATCAAACCAAGCCCGAAAAACACCATGATGGTGCATCCTCCTCCAAATGCTACTAGTTCCACTGATACCCATCGATTACCATTCTTGTTAGGCATGATTGTTCATATGGCAGCTATATAAGCTGCAGCCATAAACAGTGTAGATAGCCACATAACCTTGTGAGTCACACTCAGTAGTTTCATCAAAGTTTTTCTAGTGAAAGGAATGATGCTCACAAGAACATTGACGACACCAATGGACAGGAACAAGGCCACAATGTTACATACTAGAAAGACCTTAAAAGCAGCACGGTTTCCCCTTAAGGCTTTCCCCGTTTCTTGGTTGAATCCACCAGGAGGGTTAATGCCTGCAGCAAATGTTACAGTTGCAATCAGCACCGCTACAATGGTTATAGTTTCTCGTGCATTTCGTAGACCCTGTTTCTGGAGGTCTAGTTTCTTGGCTCTGTGGCGGTTTTGCCTGTGATGACGGCGGCGTGGGGAGCAACCTTGAGGAGTTCTGCTAGGCCAAGATATTGATTTTCTGTGAATTTCTTCACTTAATCTTTTGGATGTGAATTTAGCCACTTGTTCGATGTCTATCAATCCAGGAGACAGTTGATCACATCTCTTAGCTCCTGCTCCTAATAGTGCTGGTAAAATTGCAAGAGCACCAGAGTTGCTTCCATCAGCTTCAACTACATCTAGAGCTGTGTATCCCTTTTTATTCAAAGAATTTACCTCAATTCCAATCTTCAGTAGATATGTCACCATCTAAAAGTAAATCCAAGCAAACAAAAACTTAGCTTTGAGGCTTAGACTTAACAAACTATTAGTAGGAAAAGATTGTGCTAACGAGATTTACAGCAGTAAGTTTTCCTGCTGTGGCCAAGTGCAGGATAGTGTTTCCGTCATTATCTTGCTTGTTCAGAAGTCTACTGATGTTTAGAGACTCTACCAAGTACTTAACCACTTCATACTGATTGCTCTTAACTGCAAGGTGCAGAATGGTTTCTCCATTGTAAGTCGTCGTCTCAGCAGATTCAAGAGACTCGGAAAGAATCTCGTCGATTATGTTGATTCGTCCTTTCATTGCGGCACAATGGAGGGGCATACGGCCTTCATCATCTTGTATTAAGCCGAGATCGGAATCCAACTTCATAAGTTCTCTTGTTACCTCCAAGTGGCCCTTGCTGCAAGCTAGATGCAGAGGGGTGCAGCCCTGGGAATTCCTTTTCCAGGCAAAGTCGGGCCGTGCTTTCAGTATTTCCTTTACTATTTCTGAACAGGCAACAAGAAGGTTTTTCTAGTAAACTTTATCTAATCTAACTCGAAAAAAGCTTACATCCCTTCATCATACTACCACCTGGAAAGCACAAATCAATTTACCTGTATTGCCTGATGAAGCTGCAACATGAAGAGAACTGGTTACCATATCCACTTCCAGCATCAGCAGCTTTGGAAAATCCAGCAAATTCTTAACTACATCAATCTTTCCCCTCTCACAGGCCGCCAAAAAAACACTCTCCTGTCGAGAATTCACTTTATAAGCAATCATGGGATCAGCTTCCAGCAACAATTGCACGATGTCCAGGTGCCCTTCTCTGCATGCTTCGTGCAGTGGCGTCTCAAGATCAGCATTTTCCATGGAAACCATCTCCGGGCACGTTTTTATGATCTCTTTTGAGAATTCCAGGTGCCCGAATCTTGCAGCTAAGTGCAATATTGTGTTCAGGGATCCAGGGACCGTCTGCCTGATGATGTTTTCATCTTGTTCAATGAGTTTTGCTAGGTTTAAAGCATCACCCCTTGTTACAGATTCCTGGAGCCGGCGATCCATGATAGAAGAAGAAATGTGTAAGGGATTAATCCAGGCGGAGGAGCTGTGGCTATGGCCCGATGACTTGAGTATAGTGTCGGTGGGGCTAGTATTATATATATATATATATATATATATAGCTACATGCATGATTTTTCCACAAGAGGTGAAGCAACTAGGAAAGTTCGAAGAGGAAGCTTTATTAGACACGCAACATTTTAGCAAGTTCATTTTCTTTGATATATCAAGCCATGTTTTTAATACATTTCAAAGTTGTAAAGATAAGTGATGATACCCAATCTTATCTTATACTGTGGGAGACAAGGGCAACTCTTGTAGGTGACATTAATATCGAGCTGATGGTAGAGAAAGTTTCAGCATTCAAGGGTTCAGTAGGGCAATACACCATGCGAGTTTAGTGTGCTCCATCATAACAATTGAGTAATACATAGTGCATTTTGGATCTTTTATTCCATTTCCTATTATATCTCCTATTCCAACTTGATACATTTATGCCAAGTTTATCTGATGCTCAATTCAAGTGTATCTGATGTTCAATCAATTATTCTTATAAGGAAATATTTAATATACGTGTCATATATTAACAAAATGGAATAGAAAACGGAATAGAAAATTTAATCTATACACAGTGAGGTTTCACTATGCCCTATCATAACGAATCAAGAAAGAAAAAGATATATGTCACACTCATTTTAATACAGTTTATAATTTATATACGGCATGTTTGGAAAAAGAAAAAATTTCGACCACGATAACTATTAAGGATTAAAACATATTTATAAAATTAATTCTATTCATTGTTAACAATAGATTTGAGCATCATCGATCTTAACTTTAAATTTCTCTCTACAACTTGCAATGTGAACATGACTGGAATTTCCAAACGGACGGTGTCCTTTTCATGTAACTACTGTCTGTGGGGTTTCTTTTTTATCTTAAATATTGAAAATTGTGGTGTTGGCCGCTGTAACAATAGATTAGAGTCATATTTTTGTCAAAATATAAAGTGTGATATAAAATTTTCTACCAAACTTCCTAGGCCCCTCTAATTTAGGCCTATAAATGGGTAGGGTAATATCCTATCCAAGCCCAAAAAGTCATACCCGTATCCATTCTTATTAAAGATAATGTAAGGGTATGGATAGAATTTATACCTATAAATTTCCATTATCTCATACTTAAATTTAATCTATTAACTCAAAAATTATTTATACCGAAATTAAATATATTCTAATAATAAAATTTTTGTATATAAAAATTACAAATATTTGAACAAGCAATATCAATTAAATAATTTTTTTTCATTAATAAGTTAACAAAGTTAATACAGTGGAATAGGTTTTTTTTTTTTTTTTACAATTGGAATAGCAATAATGACAACTAGATAGTTTTCTTTCATAAAATTAATAATGGTATAAACATAGTTAATAAAAATGTAACGGTTAATAAAAATAATTTTATTAATCAATAAACTGTGTTATAAAAACTTTATTAATGATAAAAATTTGAAAATAAGGATTAATTAAATTAAATTTAGTGACTAAATTAAATTAAGCATTGAAATTTTTTTTTTTTTTTTTTGGTATTGTATGTCAAATAATAATAATATTATATACTACTCTATACATTAAAAATATTATTCCAATAAATTAGATCCAATGGATCTTGGATTAGATATGGTAGGGTAAGGTTATAATCTTATTATTTTTGATATTTTAGAGTAGAATAGATATACAATATTTTTATTTGGATATTTTAAAATACGGACATGAGTAGGATAAAATTCTACCCATGACAGACCTACACTAATTATATCTATAATCCAATTAGTGACGAGACAGAATAACGAAAAATCAAGCCAACTATGTCATAATATTAAGTGTGAAAGAGCACAAGTTGGCGAGAAGAGAAGGGCGGCGCCTGTGTCCATATAGTCAGCAATAAAGTTCTCTAACATTTCTATTATAAATGTACAGTAATTGCCATGAGATGACGACTTGTCTTACATCATAGTTGAGATCAATGTTTGATTTTATTTTGAAATAAATAATTTTTAAATTTAATAATTCTTTATTTTACTCTAAAATAATAATAAAAAACAATTTGTTGTCGCCGAAATAGTTGAGATTACTAGTTTACTTGTCTAACCCGCCCTCTCTTCACGCGTTTTCATTTGCTCTTTCTTGTCAGCTCTTCACCAATAATAATAAAAATTTAAGTAGGTAATTTAATATTAATTGCAGCCTATGCAGTAAGGCACATGTTGGAATAGTTCATAAATGATGGTAAAATAGTCCTTAAAGAATAAAAAAAATGCCTCTATTGTTTGATATAAAGACAATTTCTTGTTTTACAGCAAGAGCCATCTCTATTGGCTAAATTAGCTCATTTTCTTACTACATGTTGGAAATTTAAAGAACAATATATATCCAGTAACAAATCAGAAAAAGATGCCCTTTTGAAAGGACAAAGAATGCTCCAAACATCTAAAATTTTCAAATAAATTAATTAATATACTGTAGTCACCATTAGTCCCCCTCTAGAACCCGGAACCCCATTTTTATACATAGACTGTTCATAGTTTATCGTAAGCAAAGGCAAAAACAGTTTGTCTGAAGACTTACCATACTGGAGAAATTAATTAGAGAGTGATAGAGATGGCCAGTCGCAGCTGTGCAGTTCAAGTGAGTTGCTCCTCAAGAAAGCCTTCATTTTTTCCTGATCATTCCAGCGCTTCACTCTCATATTCCTTCAGTTTAAAGGTATAAATAAAAACATTTTTTTATTTCTTCTGCATTTCTTGAAATACATATGTATCCATTGATTAACATGTAAGTTTGTATTAATATTCTTTGATAGCCATTCTTGAAAGAGCTGCAGCAGAATCCCATTTTCCACCATTTCCACAAGAGAATCAAGTAGGCTTCTGTCAGATTGATTGATGCCTTTGTTGATTTTGCATTGGAGTTCGTCGATCAGCCATTGCTTCCATCTCAGGTAATTATTTTAGGTTCATTGAAATATCCCAATAGGGAAGAAAGAAAAAGTTTTGTTTGAATGAAATGGTAATGGCTTATTGACTTATCTGTCCCATCAACAGAGTAACTTTGCTCCAGTAGAATAGATTGAAAAGGCTGTTGAGGCGAGGGGCTCCATTGATGGGATGATCCCAGATGACTTTCCAGAGGGTGTTTACATCAGAAATGGTAAAGTCTGTCTGCAGTCTGGATCCTCTGTTCTAATTCATGTTTCATTTTCTATTCCATTTCACAAATATCTATTATATGTGTTAAATATTTGCTTATAAAAATAACGGATCGAGGGGTGAGATACACTTGGTATGTACTCTAGCCGCTAATTCTAATTCCACAAGAAAACCGGATAATGACATCTATAGGGTTCAGGCGTTTCCTGGTACAAATTAATTATGGCACATTATCCGTGTTCCTCGTTGGCGTCGTGCTTATGTCGTAGATGAGATTAATTGAGGGGCGATTTGGACTTGTTTTATGCATTTGTTAATTGGTGTTTTACAAATGTCTGAGAGGTTTGTATCTGGAGTTTTCTGCATCTTAGTCTGTGTTAATGTAGATAATGATTGGAGTTTGGACGATGTTTTCAAGTCAAAATAACTAGGGACAGATGAAACCTTTTACATAATAAAAGGCCAAAACTAGAGGAATTCATTCTTCTTGGCTATAGAACAAACTTATCTGCATAAGCCTCCAAAAGTCCATGTTGGCTGTAACCTGTATTCATTCGTATCGTCACAGCCAATAAAACCAAGAGGACTCACTGAAAAGAATGATAAATTGGAGTGATATTTCTTCTTAACTCCATGGACACAATGGAAAGGACAAACAGTTCAGACAAAATAGGGGTATATAAAGAATTCTTATACTTAAAACTGCCCATTATTTGTCGTCCGTGACACTTTGTCATATTAGTGAAATTCAGCCTTTCAATTTGTCAATGGGAAAAATTGGACAAAATCACAAGCATTTGATGTTATGAAACCATATACTCTTTCTCAAACTCCATGTTTTAATAATGCAATGGTGGAATGTTTTCTTTAGGTTGGTGTGATTTGCCAGACCAGGTCATGATATTGCTTTTTATGCAGGACCAAACCCCCTATTTGGAGGCTTAAAATCAACGAAGTCCGTGTTTGGGAAATCTAGGCACACTTGGATATATAGAAGGAGAAGGCATGCTTCACGCTTTATACTTCTCTAAAGACAGTGATGGCGGATGGAAAATTTCATACAATAACAGCTATGTAGAAACAGATACCTTCAAACTCGAACAAGATAGGAAGAAACCAGCATTTCTTCCTGCTATAGAAGGGGATTCTCCTGCTGTTTTATCAGCTTACATACTAAATTGGGTAGGCAAATCATGTGAATATTGTGGTATGAGCATTAACTTTTTCAACTTCACATAATTGGGATAAGTATGCTTGTTGCACTTAAGATTTGGTTGCACTTAAGATTTGGCCGGCGTTGTAGTTAAGATTTTAGCCAAGTTAACCGATTATAGTCCCGAAAGTTCATGAGCATGGTTAAACAATAAATTAAACGCTTATGATAAGTTGCGTAATCTTTGTTCCAAATTATTCTGATAGCATATTTTGAAAATACTTTGTTAAGAAGATTCTTGATTTTGTATCTGATGAATTTTTTTCAAACAAACGAAAAAGAGAGATTCATTTCTTTAGCAATTTTAAGTGTTTTGGCATTTATGCATGCTCACATTTGGTAGAAAGCGAAGGAAATATACTTACTGAGCGAAGTGTCACTCATACTTTGTCTATTAACCCTTTTTACAGAAAACTTAGTTAAAGACGGCAATTTTGGGGATGTGATGAGAGATATGTGTTTGTAGTGTTGCTTTAAGTCATTCATGTTCCTTGTTTTGAATCCTAATTGATTGTTAAGGAGATTTTTCTGAGATTTTTGATAGTAAGGTTAAATTTCAAAGATAAATATTTGAGTTATTTTTATTATGACAATTTTGGGATTTTCAATAATATTGTTGGATTTTAGTATATTCAATAGGATCCGATAGCTTAATTAGTGTATCTGAATCTTTGGAGTTTATGGACATTGTCGTGTTATGTCTCAAATTTGGAACATGACAAGAACAGCCAATCATGATACTCGATGCAACAAATATTGTCCTTATCAAAATTCCAATAAAATCATCAAGGGATTAATAGTGTCAAGTGGCCATTTGGCCAAGTACATAAAATTATGAGGTCGTGAGTTCAAATCTAACAAACTTTTATATACGTGTGTATAAATAAAAAGAAAAAAAGACAAAAGCTTAACAAAATGAAAGTAATTTTTGAAAACATAAACAATCAGGGTCCAAGTGTTAAGGAGGCATGCATTTTACTAGTGGTTAGTGTTAATAGTACATGCATTTTACAGTTGGGGCTGTAAACGGATATTTGAAAATTCATTAATCGTTCGCATTTGAATTCGTTTATGGGGCATATTATCTATATTCGTTTAAAGCGGATATTATCCGTATTCGATTAGTAAATATTTGACTGTAAACGAATACGAATATGTAATTATTTTTTTTAATATCCATTCCGAATACATATTCGTTGGATATATCTGTTTATATATCTTATTATCCATAATTTAATTAAATTCGTTATCCGTATTTGATAAATAATATTTAAAAAATTATTATATATAATATATTCTAATTTTTCATGTATTTTAATATATAAATAATATTTTAAAAAATTATCGTATATAATATATTATTATACATAATAAATTATTTTTATTTTTTGAATATGAAATCTCATAATCTATATATAAATGAATATAAGTATAAATTAGTAATTAAAGAATTAATAAGAAAAAAATTAGTAGTTAAGGAGTTAATATGAAGAATCGATGAACGATAGTAACAATAATTAAATACTACCAAATCAAGAAAAGAATTGAAAAATTAATATATGAATGATAAAATTCATCAATATAAAATTATTGTTGCTTGACTCTATAATTAATTTATATTGATGTCATTTTATTAATATTAATTAATCATAAAGTCAATCATTAATTAAAAAAAAATAACTGAATCAAGAATAATTAATTTTTTAATTCTAAAATAAAGTAGTAATTTTTTTAATGAAATTTATTAGAAAAATATGCATTTTATTACAAGTTAACGGATTTGGATATTCGGATATCTGTAAATGAATATTTGGATATTAATAAATGGATGTATCCTAATAATTATAATCGGATACGGATATATCCGTATTCAATTAATATCCGACGAATATGAATTTGGATATTATTAAAAAATATCCATCGAATACAGATACGGATATTATAAAACTTAAACAAATAGATATAGATACGAATACTGTGTATCCATACCGTTTAATATTCGTTTGCAGTCCTAATTTTACCATTGGTCAGTATACTATGGTTATTAATATTTTCAATGGAGTAGTTAGGCATTAATCAAGTCTGAGTAGGATTCTTTTTGATGATGTTATAATATGCATGTCTTCTTTCTAATAGATAGGGGTACGTACATATTCACTTATATGCATGTCTTTGATCTACCAACTCAATCACAAATATCATAAATTTTTAAATAATAATAATATAAAATTATGAAAATCGGTCACTGTTGAATGTTGTGATAGGTTCAATAATTAAAATTTACGTTACTGAATCAAACTAATGTATAAATACCGCATATGTGCATATATATACAAAAAATATATATAGAATTAATAAATGCATAACATGATGAATCTACGTATTTATATTATTTTATCTCAATTTACAAAAAATAATTGCACAACATCAATCTGCAAAATTTTGTCAATTCCAACGCCCAATTGTGAAATTTTTGAATTCATTTAGTAACACCATTTTTTTCTCTCCTGTACATTCGATTTATTTGAATTTTTTTTGCAGTCCTAATTTTTTTTCTCTCCTGTACATTTAGTAAATATCTTATAAGTTGTAAAACCAAGCAACTTGCCAACTCAATCAAAGCAGTCAATTCCAAAGGAAAATTGTATATTTGTGATTTATGAGTTTCGTTGAACTTTAATTACTTTTTTTATTATTATTTAAAAAGTAGGGAACGGAGAATTGGCATAACAAACCTCTTGAACATAATCATAGGATTTCATCATCATTGTGGAATATTCAATTTGAATCATAACTACTATTAAAGGGCGAGTTCATCACTGTAGCCCCACCAAAACATCAATCTCACCCACCATAGAAATGCTTAATTCCCAAACTATTTTTACAAGCAAGCTCAAACCCATAATCTTTTTTGTATAACTTTGACCAGGCAACATTCATAAGGCTAAAGAGTTCCATGTTACCACACTATTATGAAGATAATTAATTTGATCACCTTTCCTGTTTTGGTTATTAAACTTAAGAACTTTAGCACTTGTAATTCTTTCTCTCTTTGAAAGACTGATATCTTTGAACTTTCTTGACCTAGCTCTTATTAGGCTTCTGCATGAGCTATACATGCAGCGTGTGCTGCTCTTATACATGCTGGAACCCCTTTGAAATATCTTGCTGGTAAAACAATAAATTAGCTAGTTTTCCATCTTATGTTTCTATGTAAACAAGCTTTGTTAGGTTGACTTAGAGTATTATAACCTTCAATTTTTGTAGTTGCCATATGCTGTTGTCTAACAGATAGTGGACAAATTATATTGGACCCCAACAAGCTAGAAGAACAGGTATGCCCTTGTTATACCTTGCTTGTGGCATCAGATCACACAATCGGAGAATAATCTTATATAATGCTAGCATGTAACATTGTTCTTGTCAGTCTTTTCATGCTAGTTTCTTATGAAAATTTCCACAATAGATATGAGATCTCTACTGTGACTTCCTGCTGCCTTTACCTTGTAAATATAATCACACATTTGATGTATCCAGTTTTCAGGTTGTTTCAGCTTCATGTTCGTATATGCATCCGGTGTGCGTAATCGTATTGGTATTCACTATCTCTTGTACAAATTGGAATAAACTCTAATATATCTGGGTTTGTGCTTAATTTTTTATACAGTGGATGATTACTTTCAGTGCATAGAACAAGGGCAGCGAGCAGCAATTACACCGCTGTCTAATATCCTCAAAAAGAAATTGCAATCACAATCAGCAAGTAACCTATACATCATGGCTGGTTGAACTTGTTATGGCCAAACCATAACATGAGTTCATTCTAAGTACTATTAGCCTTTTAGCTGTAATGTGGTTTGGCCTACCTTTCAGAAACAAACACATTTGCCAGGCAGGATGGCAGAATTAATACAATTAATTTCTGATTCAGTTGCCTATTGAGCCTTACAATATTGCTACTTGTTAAAATTTCCTGTTAATAATTTCATGCAAGTTGCTTGCTTACAAGGATGGATATATTGTCTGTTCCTTCCCCAAGATCCTGTTAAGCCTTGCCCCTTAGATATGTACAAAGACAGCGTTTATTCGTGTTTTGGCGATCATAATTATCAGAAATTTCAATATCAACTGGCAATGATTTCATGCCTTTATTTCTGTTGAATTTAACCCACTTGCAATTAATCTCAAGCAGTCGAACATATAAGATCCAAAATAAAATAAACTAATCTCAAGTGGTCAACTGCAACAGCCAATTAGAATTAATGAATATGTCATATGCGGATTAAACAGTATGCTGAGAGGGTATTTGGCCAAATTTATTTAAAATACTAATAAGTTCACACATCTTATAATTAAAATATTTTTGAAACTTATAAAATGTTAGATTTTATTTAAAAAAATGAGCTCTTAAAATGTTTGAATAAAATAAGATATCCTAGAACT
The DNA here is from genome assembly GCA_018894105.1 of Jacaranda mimosifolia. NCBI lineage: Eukaryota > Viridiplantae > Streptophyta > Magnoliopsida > Lamiales > Bignoniaceae > Jacaranda > Jacaranda mimosifolia. The sequence goes on from CM032127.1 coordinate 2,410,101, forward strand.
TGTAAATGCTGGCAATGACAATTTTGTAATTATGAATATAATTAAAATTATAGAAACTTGGTAACACCTTAAAAATAAATTATGAATTTCTTTACTTTTTTTTAGAAGGATTTTTTAAAAGATTTTTATGCATTTTATTTTGGGAACTTATAAATTCTTTTTTTAAAAACTTTACTAAATACTTTATAATATTTTATGAGAGTCTAAAAAATATTTTTAAAAAGCTTATAAACTTATCCGAACAATTTTATTTAGTCAAATGCATGCCCTAACTATAATAACAACAAAACTATTGTGGTCCTGCAAATTATTCAATATCATTAATCCTGTGCTACCCATTTAGGAACTTCCCAAGTTGGTATGCCCATATATAAAATGATAAAATAGGACAATATTTAACTTGGGATTAATCTTGTTCCATCTCACATAACATCACGGCTTGTCCTTTTTAAGTTTCAAGAATAAGGGACAATTGATTGCTGAGATTCCTTGATCAGAAATAAATGAGGAGAATGTTTTGGAATTAAATCTGAAAATATACTTTACAAGAATAAATTTGTATATGTAATTTACATTTCAGTTGAATGAACTTACTTAAAATTGTCATCTTTCTAGCTAATCTGAGGTAGATAGAGTATTTTCATTTTTATGTCACATTATTTTATGGAAAAAAAGAATATGTCTTTAATTTGTAAAGGATGCCATATATCACCTTTTGATCTTTTATTTTCTTTTTAATCATCTTTTAACTAGCTAGCTCTTTTAACTATGTCAATAAATTTATTTGGTTAATCGATCTAATGAACAATTATTTTTTAAATTAAGGAGAAACAAAGCATATATTGGAATATCGAATTGATGGGTTTAGAATTGAGACGATGATTCCCTGGTCAATTTGGCTTAGAACAAGAGTTGTTTATTGAAAATGACAAAGGTTGTTCGTTTTAGTCACGGGGAAGATCCAATATGCATAAGTCAAAAAAAGAAAAAATAAATAAATAAAAGTGGGAAAATATTTAGAAGTGAGTGAATAAGGTATCTATAATATATGGTGCTCCCAAACATTTGTGTATTTTTTATACGATTTAATATGAAGCATTTAGGTTATCTTATCTTTACTTGCGGAGGAACATTTTAGGTTTCCTAAGCATTGAATTCTCATCAATGTCTACATTATTCGAGCTGGTATTCTCACTTCCTCTTTATCCATTCCTATTCACACGGAGGCCTTCATCTAAGTCGGAACGCTCTCTTATCAACACCTTGGATCATTTATTCTATTTCTTATTTCATTTTCTATTCTAATGTGTTGTATATATGCCAAGTGTATCTGATTTTTAATCAATTATTTTTATAAAAAAATATTTAATGCGCGTGTCATATATCCACGCAGTGGAATAGAGAATAAAACATAAATTAGAATAAAGGATCTAAACCGCTCCTATCTATGTATTTTTACATCCCACAATTTTGACACATCGCTTAGCCCCATTCTCCTTTGGTGTAAGAGCGCTCAATCAGTGAACTATTTTACACTATTTTAAGGGTGGCTGCTTCTAGACAAGCTTCTTTGTTGTCTCTGCACCCCTCCCAACCTCATTTATCACTGAGCGACCATTTAGGGGCGTTAACTGGTGATCCGGGTTGTTTCCCTCTCAATGAATTCGAATTCAATCCAAATCAGACCGACCCAATCTATATATATATAAACAAAAATAAGAATCATAAATAAAATATATATGCATGCCGGCTCCAATGTCTAAAGAGAATTCCTATTTAAACCTGCCCCATCTCAAGCTGTGTAAGTGTGGGTGACGTGAGCTAGATATATCTATGTAGTAGTAGATATGGCAAGTTGCAGCTATGCATTTCGGGTGAGTGGATCTGCTCAAAGAACTTCATTGGAACACATCAAACTCTCACCTTCAATTTCTGCCCAAGTAAGCTCTGATCAAACCTTCTGCTTATAAATTCCATGAAAGTTCCATTATCAGGCATGCAAGTTATAACACTGATCTAACACTCAACTTTTGACTGATCTCTTCTGGACTTGGTATGCATCCGCCATTGCTGAGAAATTTGCAGCAAAATATTCCACCTCCACGAATCAATATTGCCACTTGTACAAAAAAAATTGGAGAGGCATCTGTCAGGTTATTAGATGCCTTTGTTGATCTGGTCTTTGAATTTGTTGACGAGCCATTGCTCCCATCTCAGGTACGTACTACTTTATATTTTCCATTCAAATTAAATGATCAACTCTCTAGATCAAGACATGGGATATGTATATATATATATATATATATCTGTGTGTAAGGTATTGATGATTTAATTTGTTCATTTCTGATCTGTGTACAAAGAGAAACTTTGCTCCTGTAGAAGAGATACAAGAACCAGTACATGTTGCCGCCGTTGAAGGAAGGATTCCAGATGATTTTCCAGAGGGTGTTTACATCAGAAATGGTAATTATATAAGAAATGGCAACTTGATGTGTTTGATTCCAATATATGCCAAGAAAACATATATATATATTATGTATGTTGTCAAACCAACATTTAATATTCACTACTGAAAAAACAAGGCATCTATGGTTGATCTATAATTGATGCTATAAGTTTGTAGTTTTAAAGTAGATGCTCATGCAGTTAATCTGATCACTACGACTAATCCATAGCTGATGACAGAAATATACCAATGCTGATGTCCAAGACACTGAACATATATAATCAGTGAACGGCTGGATCACATTATACTACGTGAATTTATATACGCTGTAAAAGAACAAAAAAAAAGAGTAGTAAATTGCTTGTTGCTATTTGATTTGATCAGGATCAAACCCTCTTTTCGGAGGATTTAAATCTGCAGTATCCATATTTGGAAAAACGAGCAGTGTGTGGATAGAAGGAGAAGGAATGCTTCATGCTGTATACTTCAAGAAAGACAGTGTTGGCAACTGGACCACCATTTACAACAATAGATATGTCGAAACAGTGACATTTCAGTTAGAAAAACAGAGGAATAGGCCGTGCCTTCTCCCGGCTGTGGAAGGAGATCCGGCTGCTGTTTTATCGAGTTTCCTTCTAAACTTGGTACCTTGAATAATTATATTCTATTCTCTAATTAGTTCTTGGATATATCATCATAATTTCTTGCATACGGATGGAATTAAGCAATAATAGTACGTTTTAAAGTCTAATTACTTATATTCAACTTATGTTGCAGCTAAGATTTGGCACGCCAAACAGGCACTTCAGCAATACAAATGTTATTGAGCACGCTGGGAGGTTGTATTCAGTGGCGGAGAATTATGTGCCTCAAGAGATTGGCATTGGAACGCTGGAAACTATAGGGGATTGGGATGTTAACGGAGCTTGGACTAGGCCTTTCACCAGTCACCCAAAGGTAAGCACCTTATTCTTGCAAGTTTGGATGCCAGCATCCCGTTGGAGTAGTAACAGGGCTTATATGATCACTACGAAAAATTATTAAGTCATAGACTGTGGCCAATTCATAATTGATGATAAAATTTTGTAATTTAAGCTACGAAATTGTTCCAGTCAAATTTGAAGCAATGATCTCATACACTAAGCTGTAGAAAATGTAATATAATTAGTGACAACGTAAAAATTGTCATTTATGATGTGTTAAGTAACAATTGCTTTTATTTTGTTATTAATGATTTTTTTAAGTGACAATAATTTTTGTTTTGATATAATATGACTCAATAGTGATCAAAATTAAGGTTTTAAGTTGTCACTTTTAACAATTAGTGAAACCCCTATGAGAATAATATAGTGACAACAAAAATCGTCATTATAATTTGTAATAAGATTTTAATCCTCATCAAGTTGTCAATATAGATGTGTAACTAATTATCAGTGATGACAACCTGTAGACACAATTCTTTTTATTATTGAATTTGTAAAAATCATTAAGGTGACAACAAAACTTTTTATCACTTTATATATACAGTTACTATGAATTTTTTATAATTAGGTCAAACCTCATGGGATGATCTGGATGTAATCCACCCTATATATTAGTTTTTCTATGAATAATGTATAACTAATCTGCTGTGCTCTAAACGTATAAGGTCACGGATTGATAGCTAATAATTTTTGTTGCTTATAATTTAAAACAATTATTGCTGCAATTTAAATTGTTAATCTTCTTAGCTTTTCTAGGTTGAAAGAGGCTTAAATTTTCTGTCATTTTTTAGTTGAATTAGTTCTATTATTTTGTGTATATTTATGGCTGCATGTTTAAGCTGTGCAGAGAGCTCCAGGAACTGGAGAATTAGTCATAATAGGAGCTGATGCACGAAAACCTTATGTAGAACTAGGTGTCATCTCAGGTACTTCAGTTTTTTAACGTTGTTAAATCTCAAAATATATCTTGATATTATGGCCATGGGAGTATCTATAAAGAGTATTCTCATGATCAGTAAGAAGTAATTTATAATATAATTTTGCATCGCCTTCAGCTGATGGGATGAAGTTGGTTCACCGGGTGGATCTCAAATTCAAAAGAAGTATCATTTGCCACGACGTAGGAGTTACACATAGGTAGCCTAGAGTTTCTTGATCTTTATGGGATCATATATTCATAGGAAGAATTGCAAAAATAGAAAATTTTAAATGGCAATTTGATAGATAAGAACTGAAATTATTGGAGATGGTAATGTAAGACTGTAACAAATAAAAAATAAGTACGGTTAGCATCGAAAAGTGTGCCAGCTCGGTGGGAGTAAATGCCCCGCAAGCAAATCTAGGTGCTGACGTTACTTTTTGCCCAGTAAAATTCTTTTGTTTTTTTTTCAATTTTTTATTTGTCATGGTGTTGTATTGCTGCCTCCAACAATTTCAACCCTAATTTGTCAAATGATCATTTGAATGTCTTTATTTTCGCATTTTTTCTTAAATTCATACGTGACGATTTTATTCAAAAATCTCTAACATTAATCCATCTTCACACAGGTATAACGTGGTCCTTGACTTTCCCCTCATCGTAGATGTCAGTCGAGTTCTTAGAGGAGGCGCGTAAGTGCACTTCTTGATATTCAAACTTCATACGACTAGTGAACATATGATTACCTATATGGACTCAGTATTTATCATGTCCCTAGGTTGATAAAATACGAGGAGGAGAGATATTCAAAGATCGGAGTCATGCCTCGTTATGGCGATGCTAAATCCATCCAGTGGTTTCAAGTGGAAGCAAGTAGTGCTTTTCATATTATCAACTGTTTTGAGGATGGAGACGAGGTAATAATAATTATGACATGAATTAAAGCCAAAAAAAAAAAAAAATGGGAACAAAAATGAACTAAATTACTCCCAAGAATAGTTAAAATTCCCAAACACTCCTCTAGGTCCGTATATTTTTACGTGAATCCGAACATAACCCGACTATACTAATAATTGAACTCCAAAATCTAACTTTTGATGAAAACATGACAGAGTTCGGGACTATCATATAAGACAAATTAAGACAAATAGTAGATGTCCACTTCATGCGGAAACTATAAATACCGTGCCATTAGGCATTAAAGGCAAGCAACAAGCTAGAATCTTTTACATTTGTATCCAACATGTCAAGCAGACTAGTCTACCAATCTTTTGATCTAATATCACAATACAACCAATCCTCGATCGTGCTATATTCATAAGTTGACTATCAAGTTTGACCCGAATGATTCCTATTCACTAAGAAAGTAAACGATCAACTAGTAGACCAATAAATTACTAACGTCATATTTTTTCAACATCAACTATGTAGTAAATTAAAATTGTAGCTCTTGAAACAAGCATTTCTCTACTCTTTCCACAGGTTGTGGTGATGGCATGTAAAGCCCGGGAATCAATCATTCCAGGGCCTGAATTAGGGTTGAACAAATTCCAGTGGTTTTCTAAAGGTCTAAAGCACGTAAACTTGGCCGAAGACTCCCAAGATGGAGTGCTGTTTTCTCGCGCTTATGAGTGGAGGCTAAACATGAAAACTGGAGAGGTGAAGGAAGGATATCTCACGGGAACTGAATTCTCATTGGATTTTCCTACAATCAATGAAAATTTTACCGGTATTAATAATCAATACGCATACGCACAGGTTGTGGATTCAAATGGGAGCACAACTTCTGGTGGATAAACTTATTATTTTATTTTTTTTCATGGAAAATCGAATTGCTTTTAACGTATATAGTATGTGATGATTACTTGTTCAAGTTGTTTGTGACAGGAATGACAAAATATTGTGGCCTGGCTAAACTCGATCTTGAGGAGAAACATGTTGAATTTTCCAAGGTAAAAATTAATCGAATTATCATATATAATTTCTGTTTGTGGGTAGTGTATTTATGCTTGTGGAAATTAAGCAGGACGAGAAGAAACCTGAGGAGTTGGTAAGACTTGAATACCATATGTTCCCTGGAAACACATTTTGTACTGGGGCTGCTTTCGTTGCTAAATGTGGGGCTGTGGAAGAAGATGATGGTTGGATTATTGCTTTTGTACATAATGAAGATACAGATACATCTCAGGTAATTATTGAAGTTTTTTTTCATTTTTTTGCAACTAATTATATGTACGATAGCGGTGTCAAATTATAGGTAGTACAATATAATCTTATATAAATTTAGAAAAGTTACTATTCTTATCAGTCTCTTGCTCAAACCCTGAATTTTATCTTTGGGTCTCACACTTTCGCTTTCCCTGAATTCGCTATTATTCTCTTATTTGCTCATTCATAGGAACACTAATAAAACGAATTTGAGATCGATCATATAAAATTCTTACTGCTTCAAAGATATTTTATACCTCAAAAGGCAGCATGTTAATTAAGCCATTGAATTCGAATTCTAACACACCCATTGTCATTTCAAATTTTTCATCTTAAGTTCAAAATTATGAGTATTTAATAAATAATATTTTGCATTGTTTGATGCTACGTGTGTTGCAGGTCTATATTGTGGATGCAAAACAATTTTCAAGAGAGCCAGTGGCCAAAATTGCATTGCCAAGTAGAGTGCCTTATGGATTTCATGGAATTTTCTCGTCAACAGGATGAAATTATAGAAATTTCATAAATCCAATATCAAGTCACACTAGTCAAAATTTACTTACCACCCCTTTAGCAGTGCTTGTCTAAAATTTATTTATGTTTTTTAATTTTGTGGTGTGTGAAGTTGCAATTAGAAATTATGAGAGTTAATTTGTGTCCATTAAAGTTTCTTTGTGAACTGTAACTGTGATTTGTCGTTCAATGAAAATGTAATAGTACTGCTATTATCATTATTATTAATTAATAATATGTGATTTCATGAATATTTAGAGAATATGCTTAAATCCAAACTCTTTTTATTGGCAAAGTGATTTTTGATCCAATAGCATTAGTACATAAACTATGAGGTTAGAAATTCAAACCTAATGAATTATTGACATACATGTGTATAAATAAAAAAGTTAAAAAAATAAAGACTCTTTTTACCACTAGATTCCTCAAATCCTCATTGGAATTGAATCGAATGATCTCTCATAGGATTCTTAACTTATACAAAGTTTTCTAAGGGTGTCAATTCGGGTGGGTAGGTCAGGTTAAGGTAGGAGTATAACATAAAAATATCAAACACAAACCCAATCCGATATTAAACCCAAAAGGCTCAACCCTAATCTGATCCACAAAAGATCGTGTCAGGTTCGAGTTGATCTGATTTTTAATCAGATCACCCAACAACCTGATAAACCTGACCCAACCTAATCTATTTATTTTATTTTTCATATTTATAAATTCCAATATTATAATCCAGTAGAAGTTTGATTTACAATAAAATCTAAAATTTCGCATAATCATTAAAGTCGAAGAAACATAATAACTTTAAAACTTGTCATGTCCATGAGTACTCCGAATACGAAAAAATAACAAACCATTGTTCAGTAATTGAATTTTTAAAATTTTGATTTTTGAATATAAATTATTTAGATTTTCTTTTAATTAGTCAATTTTTTTTCAGGTGGATTGGGTTGGTTCAGATTTATTAGGTTATTGGGTCATCTGCTTGTTCTTTTTAGGTTAGGCAAGCTGACCGAAAATCAACCCAATCTTTTTTTCTTTTTTTTTTTCTGATCATTTTTGGGTCCGACCTAATTTGACCAAAACGCAAAAAACACCAAACTCAGACCTGATTTTTTTCAAATAGATCATTATCAAGTCATCGAGTTGGATTTAATTTGACACCCTTAAAGTTTTCCTTGATGGAATTACTCAAAATCTCCCATTTTCATATCATGACACTTTCTTGTTTTACAGCAACAGCCATCTCCAGGGCTTTAAAAACTGGACCGGGCCGGCCGGTTCGACCGGTGACCGGTGGCAAGTCCGGTCCGAATCATGCCTAAAAATCGGTCATAATCTGACCGGTTGGGAACCGGTCGAACCGGTACCGGTTCAACCGGTTCTTGACCCATTCACTCTTTTTTTTAAAAAAAAACATAAACCAAGGTCCAAGATGGCATACTAACTGGGTCTACTTGTGACTTTTGAGTAGGGTTTTTATTTTTCACTCCCACTTTTCATATCAAATCCTAATTCCTTGATTTCTTTGCTTGTTTCCTTTCCTTTAGGCTTTCTCTTTCTTCCTCCATCTCAACTGTTCACTGCCCAGTTATTGTTGATGCAGCCTGCAAGTGGAAAAATTTGTTCTATTTTATTAAATATTGAACTTGAAACTTGGAGGGATGACTATTTGTATTAATATTAAATAGTTGTATGTTAATATTTGAATTAGATTATATATTTGAATTAATTAATAGAGAAATGGTATTTTCTAAAGAAACATTTGAAGGGAAAAAAAATGACTAAAATATGGAGAAAATTTTCTTTATTTATTTCTATATTATTGGAATTTTTCTATTTTTTGCAATATATTAATTATATTATACATATTTATAAAATTAAATATAATTATTACGTCATTATGACGTCATACCAACCAAACCGGTGGTTGAACCGGTCGAACCAATAATCAGTAAGATCGCCGATTCTTTGTCCGGTCCGATTTTGAAAATATTGGCCATCTCTCTTTAAATTATGACAGCTTTGGAACCTGAGAATTGGCTAAATTAACTCATTTCCTGACTACATGTTAGAATTTAAAGAACAATATATATCCAGCAACAAATCAGAAAAAGATGCTCTTTTGAAAGGACAAAGAATGCTCCAAACATCTAAAGTTGCAATTGCTTGTGGGAATGGTTTCTTATTTTTGTGTTTTAAAGATTTTGGAAATATTTTGGTGTTTCAGAGATACAAAAATGAGAGATGAGGTTGTGAATAGTTGTTATATAAAATGTAATAATTATAATGATTTGATGGACTGATGTGATTGATTGTATGATTATTTTTTAGATATGTGTAAGAGATTTGTTTGAAATGATGAGATTGTTTTTATAAGTTTTGATTTTTGGATTTGTTTGAAATTAAGTATATTCAAAATAAATTAATGTATAAATTTAATAAATTGTATTTTTTTGTTATTGTTTAAAAATAGATAATGAATTAATTTATAATTTATCTGTGAGATATATTTAAGATAATGAAATTGTTTTATGAGATTTGTATTTTTGATTTATTTGAGATTAAGAATAGTTAAAGAATTTTAAATAAAAGATAGATTTGATATATTTCATATTTTTGATCATTTATTATAAAATGAACAAATAAATATTTTTTTTAAATTGAGAAAAATTAAATTCTAACTAAGAAAACGTGCTTGTAGATTTTCATGAATTTAGTTTCAATAAGTTTCAAATTAATCAGTTAATTATAAAAATTATACAAATAAGTCATTTAAATTTTTTTTCACTGAATTTTTTTTATTTCATTAAATTTTTATAAAAATATTTTTTTAATTTATCGGCACAAATTGAGGCATATTGAGAGAGAGAGAGAGAGGTCACAGAGAAATTTGCGAATATTAAAAGGACAGGGGAGAGAGAAAAGTTGGATAAGATAGAGAATGGCTCATTTTTCATTTCCAGAAAAACAGAGATGAGTTTGACAACCAATCGTCCCATTTTTCTGGTTTTAAAGGCAAGAATTTTGAGATTTTTTCCACAGGCAATCTCTGCCTAAAATTTTTCAAATAAATTAATAAACTGCTGTCACCATTAGTCCCCTCTGGAACCCCGAATCCCATTTTTATATATAGACCGTTCATAGTTTATTGTAAGCAAAGGCAAAAACAGTTTGTCTGATGACTTATTATACTGGAGAAATTAATTAGAGAGTGATAGAGATGGCCAGTCTCAGCTGTGCAGTTCAAGTGAGTTGCTCCTCAAGAAGGCCTTCATTTTCTCCTGATCATTCCAGTGCTTCACTCTCATATTCTTTCAGTTTAAAGGTATATATAAAAACAGTTTTTTTTTTTTTTTCTGCCGTTCTTGAAATACATATATATCCATTGATTAACATGTAAGTTTGTATTAATATTCTTTGATAGCCATTCTTGAAAGAGCTGCAGCAGAATCCCATTTTCCACTATGTTCCCAAGAGAATCAAGGAGGCTTCTGTCAGATTGCTTGATGCCTTTGTTGATTTTACATTCGACTTCGTCGATCAGCCATTGCTTTCATCTCAGGTAATTATTTGAGGTTCATTAAACGTCCCAATAAGGAAGGAAAAAAAAGTTTTGTTTGAATGAAATGGTAATGGCTCATTGACTCATAATTTATCACATCAACAGAGTAATTTTGCTCCAGTAGAACAGATTGAAAAGGCTGTTGAGGCGAGGGGCTCCATTGATGGGATGATCCCAGATGACTTTCCAGAGGGTGTTTACATCAGAAACGGTAAGCCTGTCAGCAGTATGGATCCTCTGTTCTAATCCATGTTTCATTTTCTATTCATTTCATGAATATCTGCTATGTGTGTTGAATATTTGTTTACAAAAATAACGGACCGTCAGATACACTTAGTATATACTCGTTAAGTTGGAATAGAAAATGAAACTTTTCTGCCTGTTAATTCTAGTTTCACAAGAAAACCGGATAATGACATTTAGGGTGCAGGTCGTTTCCTGGTATAAATTAATGGCACATTATCCATTTTCTTCGTTGGCGTCGAGCATATGTTGTATAGATGCTATTAATTGAGGGGTGATCTGGACTTATTTTATGCATTTGTTAATTGGTGTCTTACAAATGTGGGAGAGGTTTGTATCTGGAGTTTTCTGCATCTTAGTCTATGTTAATGTAGATAATGATTGGAGTTTGGACGATGTTTTCAAGTCAAAATAACTAGAGACAGAGAAACCCTTTTAAATAAAAAGCCAAAACTAGAGGAATTCATTCTTCTTGGCCATAGAGTAAACTTATCTTCATAAGCCTCCAAAAGTCCATGTTGGCTGTAGCATGTATTCATTCGCATCGTCACAGCCAATAAAACCAACCAAGAGGACTCATTGAAAAGAATGATAAATTGGAGCGATATCTGTTCTGAACTCCATGGATAGAATGGAAAGGACAAATAGTTCATACAAAATAGAGGAATATAAATAATTCTTATACTTAAAATTGCCCATTATTTGTTGTCCGTGACCCTTTGTCATCTTAGGAAAATTCAGCCTGTCATTTTGTCAACGAGAAAAATTTGAAAAAATCACAAGCATTTGATGTTGTGAAACCGTATACCCTTTTTCAAACTCTATGTCTTGATAATAATGTAAGGATGGAATGTTTCTTTAAGTTGGTATGATTTGCCTTTGATTCAGGGCCAAACCCCCTATTTGGAGGTTTAAAATCGACAAAGTCCATGTTCGGGAAATCTAGCCACACTTGGATAGAAGGAGAAGGCATGCTTCACGCTTCATACTTCTCTAAAGAGAGTGATGGCAGACGGAAATTTTCATACAATAACAGATATGTAGAAACAGATACTTTCAAACTCGAAAAAGATAGGAAGAAACCAGCATTTCTTCCTGCTATAGAAGGGGATTCTCCTGCTGTTTTATCAGCTTACTTACTGAATTGGGTAGGCAAATCAGGTGAATATTGTGGTATAGGCATTAACTTTTCCAGCTTCATATAATTGGGAAAAATATGCTTGTTGCAGTTAAGATTTGGCCTGGTAGATAAATATCTGAGCAACACCAGTGTTTTTGAGCACTCTGGGAAATTCTATTCAATTGCTGAGAACCATATACCTCAAGAGATTGACATTTTTACGCTAGAAACTAGACGAAATTGGGATATAAATGGAGCTTGGGATAGGCCGTTTACTAGCCATCCAAAGGTAGTTCTTCAACATTAAGTAACTTTTTAAACTATTTGTTCCGTGCTTCAGCATTAACTTTTGGTGACACAGAAAGCCCTGGGTACTGGAGAGCTTGTGATTATGGGCATTCACCCACAAAAGCCTTACTTCGAGCTCGGAGTAATCTCAGGTATAATGTTGTAATGTTTAGCCATTATCAGAACCAAAGAGAGCTCCTGTTGAATTCTTCTCAAAAGCTAATAAAAATCTATTTGATTCCTTCAGCTGATGGAAAGAAATTACTTCACAAAGTTGATCTTAAACTTAACAGATGTTGCCTTTGCCATGAAATAGGGGTTACCAAAAGGTAAACTGTTCTATTTGAGATGAGATTGAATTGAAATCTCTTCTTGATATGAAGGCAATCTTCCATTTTTCAGGTACAATGTGATCATGGATTTTCCTCTGACTTTGGACATAAATCGACTTATTAGCGGAGGGCCGTGAGTAGGCTTTTTCATATACTATTCACACATCCAATATAGAAAGATCCATTTTGAACAATCTCCTAACTTGTTTCAATATGTAGGTTAATAAAATACAACAAAGGAGGATATGCTAGGATCGGAATAATGCCTCGTTATGGAGATGCAGATTCGGTCCAGTGGTTTGAAGTCGAACCAAGCTGTACATTTCACATTATCAATTGTTATGAGCATGATGATGAGGTAATATGAGCCACACTAGAAATTCTGCTTTTCATTTTCTTGATAATGAAGTCTAATATCTGATCCACATTTCCTACTTGTGCTTGGATGAGCAAACAGGTAGTAGTCTTGGCCTGTAGAGCTCTTCATTCAATCATACCTGGGCCTGAATTTGGTTTGAATAAATTTGAGTGGTTTTCAAAAGGGTTCAAGCAAATAGGTACACTTGAAGACACTAATGAAGAATCTGAAGATGAGTCATTTTTGTCGCGTGTTTATGAGTGGAGACTAAATATGCTCACCGGAGAGGTGGCAGAGAAGAATCTCACAGGAAAAGAGTACTCAATGGATTTTCCAATGATTAACGAAAAACACAGTGGAAACGAAAATAAGTTTGGGTACACGCAGGTGGTCGACTCAAAGGCGAGCTCTATAACAGGTCACTAAAGACTTCATTTCCTTCAAAATTTCCTCCTCCATTTGGAGTTTTCTCATAATAAGTTGTGAATTTGTCTGCAGGCATGGCAAAATATGGAGGGCTGGCCAAGCTTTATTTGAAAGAGAGAAAACGTCCGGAGGGGTTCATAAAGGTTGAATATCATAAGCTCCCAGATAGCACATTCTGCTCAGGGGCTACTTTTGTGGCCAAATGTGGGGGTGTTGAAGAGGATGATGGTTGGATTATTACATATGTACATAATGAAGACAGTAACACATCTCAAGTAAGTTGTTTTCACAGAAAACATCTCTTAATGTATTAAATTTCTGAAGAACTGCTAATGGTTGACATATTTCTTGTAGGTATATATAATTGATGCAAAGAATTTCTCAAATGGACCAGTTGCCAAAATCACACTTCCAAGCAGAGTGCCTTACGGATTTCATGGAGCTTTTATGCCAGTAAATCCACGATGATAGCCAAACCTATGTCAAAAGAAAGATGCCCTCAAGCACACTGTTCATAGCTTTGTATGTGATATAGAAAGGACAGTTCTTTTGCAGATTCCACATCCACTGTAAAAATGTATAATTTCAATTAGAAATACATCTTAAGAGTCTTTCTGAAACTTGAAGAGTCCCTTAAAACTAGTCTTGGAAACAAGATTCCCATAATACATACAGAAATATTCAAAGAGTAAAGTCTCTGTCTGTTTGTTTCATATTGATTTTCTTTTTGTCTTTGAAAACTATAATTATAGTACTACGGAGAGCAATACCTGCAGCTGTCCTCGTTTGTCAACATGCAATATTCTGTGGGCAATTCAATATTTAATGCGGGAATCCAATTTTGAAGGGTTGACAGAGAACCAAGACTTTGGAGTACGTGGTCAGAGGGCTAATATTTTACAAATTTTTCATTTTCCATCTGAAAGTTACATTTTGGCTCCATGTTTCAAGAAGATTATGAGTCAGCAGACACTCAAAGATGCTGATTGAAATAATTAAGTTCTGATTTAGGACGGATGGAAAGAGCCAAAGAGAAAACCAAACTAGAATCAGCACAAAAACAAGGACTAAATTTGACTACAAATGTTTTCACCTCAGCAATCAGTCTGTAGAAACAGTGCTTTCAATTGGTTCCTCACATAAAAACCATAAAAAGCCAAGAAACTATCCAAAGAATTAGACAGCAAAATATCTCAATGGATAAACTGAGGGAGATGGTTTCTGTTCTCTGCTTGTTCATATGTGTCAAAGCTCAAGAAACATCCAATCAGCATGATGTGAATCCACTTCATCCAAGCATGGGAGTTGTGCTGGTTGTTCTATCAATTATGTTCTGCATAACATTCCTCATTGTGGCCTATGCAAAGTTTTGTCAGAAGCCTGAACAATATCGTGCAAATGAAGTCCAAGACCCTGGAGCGATTGTGAGATCAAGATCTCGATTTTCTGGTATTGACAGGACGATAGTTGAGTCGCTTCCATTTTTCAGGTTTTCTTCACTAAAAGGATCAAAAGAAGGGCTTGAATGTGCAGTATGCCTTTCAAGATTTGAGGACACTGAAATCCTCCGTCTGCTGCCAAGGTGCCGGCATGCATTCCACATGAATTGCATTGATAAGTGGCTGGAAAACCACTCTAGCTGCCCACTCTGCAGGTACAGGATTGATGTGGGAGACCTCAAAAGTTTGACATACACAAACAGCTTCAGAAACTCGCGCTCCTCTGCAGATGAGCCAAATCTTGAGTTCTTCATTCAGAGAGAGCAGAATCAAGAAAGGTCTTCAAGGTTCAATATGGCAAATACCTTTCAGAAACTAGCTAGAGGGAAAAGAGAAGAGCCCTTGATTCAAGAATTTAAGATTCAGAACGGCGACAGACAGCTTCTGCACAATCTTAAACACAAGATCATTGTCTCTGATGTGATATACAAAAGCCGCTGGAGTGATGTCAACTCTTCAGACATGATGTCTTTGAGTTCTGAGATGCTGAATGTCATCTCAAGCAAAAGATTTTCTTCAATGGAGTCAAGTAGTGGGAGGTTCACTAATGAACTTTCAGCAAAAGAACAAATCTTGAAGATCAAGGAAGATATGGAAAGGAAAAGAATGTATGAAGCCAAGGTCAGTAAAACTGAAAACAGTTCGGCTGCAACTCCTAGCTGTCATCGTGATTCAGACATTGAGTTGGATCAAAGTACAATGTCGAAAACATTGGATCCTGCACAGAAAAGATCTATGTCTGAAATTACCAACATTTCAAGATTCACAGAATTCAATGCGAGAAGCAGGATCAGTGGATCATCAACTCCAGCTAATATGGAAAGGGACGACGATGTTAGAAGGCTTTGGTTACCTATAGCAAGGAGGACAATTCAGTGGTTTGCTGGTCGAGAAATGAGTTCTGAGGCTGGAAAACATGTGGTAAATGTCTGAATTCTGCATCGTTTTACAAACATGGCACTGCAATTACCAATATACTGTGTTCTTAGCAGTCATATAACTGTTGAACTCTCCCAGTTGAAGAAGTTTTTATTTTCTTCTGCATCTGGAAAGCCAGAAGCATACTATTTCTGTAACCTTAGTAGAAATCCCACTTTGTTTTATCAAATGTATCCCTTAAATTAATTTCCTTCTGTAAAAATTCTCTGATAAAGCTGTTCAAAGTTTAGTGCCTCTGAAATTGATTGGCATGTAAAATTGTATCAAATTCCCCTTTCAAATTAAGTTTATTTTCTGTTAGAGGCTTGAAGTTCAGAGAGTTTCTAGCACAACTAAGGGAGAAAGGTCCGCTATTTTGGGAATATTACCACATTATGACAGGCAAATTCCTTCGAAATCTCTAGCTAAATCAATATTCCATGAAATTCTACAAAAGCCAATGGATATTGGTCATATAATATATTACTCTAATTTTGACTACTAAATGCTCATCTATATCAATCTATACAACTGTGCCACGGAGTGGCAAGAACAACAAGTTCATCCATACATTTTTCTGTTTATTACAACCTAGTACAAGTGGTAACCTTGATCTGAGCTATCAACATCTGAGTTACTACTGGTGTCCTGATTGTTTTTCATCCTTTTCAATTCATGAACGTGGCTGACACTACTCTTCGGGCTTTCATCTTTGATCTTGTTCTGTTTTGCTTTCCTCCATTTGTACTTGTTGTGCCAATGCCTTGCCAGCATCAAACCAAGCCCCAAAAACACTATGATGGTGCATCCTCCTCCAAATGCTACTAGTTCCACTGATACCCATCGATTACCCTTCTTGTTAGGCATGATTGTCCAAATGGCAGCTATATAAGCTGCAGCCATAAACAGTGTAGATAGCCACATAACCTTGTGAGTCACACTCAGTAGTTTCATCAAAGTTTTTCTAGTGAAAGGAATGATGCTCACAAGAACATTCACGACACCAATGGACAGGAACAAGGCCACAATATTACACACTAGAAAGACCTTAAAAGCAGCACGGTTTCCCCTTAAGGCTTCCCCCGTTTTTTGGTTGAATCCACCAGGAGGGTTAATGCCTGCAGCAAATGTTACAGTTGCAATCAGCACCGCTACGATGGTTATAGTTTCTCGTGCATTTCTTAGACCCTGTTTCTGGAGGTCCAGTTTCTTTGCTCTGTGGCGGTTTTGCCTGTGATGACGGTGGCGTGGGGAGCGACCTTGAGGAGTTCTTCTAGGCCAAGACATGGATTTTCTGTGAATTTCTTCACTTAAACTTTTGGATTTGGATTTAGCCACTTGTTCGATGTCTATCAATCCAGGAGACGGTTGATCACATCTCTTAGCTCCTGCTTCTAATAGTGCTGGTAAAATTGCAAGAGCACCAGAGTTGCTTCCATCACCTTCAACCACATCTAGAGCTGTGTATCCCTTTTTATTCAAAGAATTTACCGCAATTCCAATCTTCAGTAGATATGTCACCATCTGAAAGTAAATCCAAGCAAACAAAAAGTTAGCTTTGAGGATTAGACTTAACCAGATTAGTAGGAAAAGATTGTTCTAACAAGACTTACAGCAGTAAGTTTTCCTGCAGTAGCCAAGTGCAGGATAGTGTTTCCATCATTATCTTGCTTGTTCAGAAGTCTACTGATGTTTAGAGACTCTACCAAGTACTTAACCACTTCATACTGATTGCTCTTAACTGCAAGGTGCAGAATGGTTTCTCCATTGTAAGTCGTCGTCTCAGCAGATTCAAGAGACTCGGAAAGAATCTCATCGATTATGTTGATTCGTCCTTTCATTGCAGCACAATGGAGGGGTATACGGCCTTCATCATCTTGTGTTAAGCCGAGATCAGAATCCAACTTCATAAGTTCTCTTGTTATCTCCAAGTGGCCCTTGCTGCAAGCTAGATGCAGAGGGGTGCAGCCCTGGGAATTCCTATTCCAGGCAAAGTCGGGCCGTGCTTTCAGTATTTCCTTCACTATTTCTGAACAGGCAACAAGAAAATTTTGTTTGTAAACTTTATCTAATCTAACTCGAAAAAAGCTAACATCCTTCATCATACTACCACCTGGAAAGTACAAATTAATTTACCTGTATTGCCTGATGAAGCTGCAACATGAAGGGAACTGGTTACCATATCCACTTCCAGCATCAGCAGCTTTGGAAAATCCAGCAAATGCCTAACTATATTAATCTTTCCCCTCTCACAGGCCGTGAAAAAGACACTCTCCTCTCGAGAATTCACTATATAAGCAATCATGGGGTCAGTTTCCAGGAACAATTTCACGATCTCCAGGTGCCCTTCTCTGCATGCCTCGTGCAGAGGCGTCTCGAGATCAGCATTTTCCATGAAAACCATCTCCGGGCACGTCTTTATGATCTCTTTCGAGAATTCCAAGTGCCCAAATCTTGCAGCTAAGTGCAATATTGTGTTCAGGGATCCAGGGACCGTCTGCCTGATGATGTTTTCATCTTGTTCAATGAGGTTTGCAAGGGCTAAAGCATCACCCCTTGTTACAGATTCCTGGATCCGGCGATCCATGATTGAAGAAGAAATGTGAAAGGGATTAATCGAGGTGGAGGAGCTGTGACTACGGCCTGATGACTTGAGTATATATAGATTCGGTAGCGCTAGTATACTTGTACTTATACGTACATGCATGATTTTTCCACAGGAGGTGAAGCAACTAGGAAAGTTCGAAGAGGATGCTTTATTAGACACGCAACATTTTAGCAAGTTCATTTTCTTTGATATATTAAGCCATGTTTTTAATACAAAACATTTCAAAGTTGTAAAGATAAGTGATGATACCAATCTTATTTTATTCCGTGGGAGACAAGGGCAATTCTTGTAGGTGACATTAATATTGAGTTGACGGTGTGGGAGACGAGGGCAACTCTTGTAGGTGACATTAATATAGAGTTGATGGTAAGAGAAAGATTCAACATTCAAACGTTCTGTTCAGTAGGTCAGTACACCATGCGGGTTTAGTGTGCTCCATCACAATGATTGAGTAATACGTAGTGTACTCTGAATCATCTATTTTATTTTCTATTCCAACTTAGTGTATTTACGTCAAGTGTATCTGATACTCAATCCAAGTATATTTGATGTTCAATGAATTATTATTATTATAAGAAAATATTCAATATACATATCATATATTCATAAAATAAAATAAGGAACATAATATAACATTTAAACCATTCATAGTGAGGGTTTACTATGCCCTATCATAACGACTCAAGAAAGAAAAAAATATATGTCACACTCATATTAATATAATTTATAATTTACGGCACTTTTGTGAAAAAATAAAATTTCGACCACCATATCTACAGAGGATTAAAACATATTTACAAAATTAATTTTATTTATATTTAATAATAGATTTGAGCATGATCTTAACTTTAATTAATTTCTCTCTACAACTTGCAATGTGAACATGGCTGGAATTTCCAAACGGGTGGTGTCCTTTTCATGCAACTACTGGCTGTGGGATTTATTTGCTATCTTAAAAATTGAAAATTGTGGTGTGATTGGTCGCTATAACCATTTTGGCCTTGCTACAAAAATTGACTTCTGAGTATTTCTCAGAAGCTCCAGCAGTTACAGGTCATCCAGCATGAGATTTCATTTTGGATTCTCTATTTTATTTTTTATTTTAATTTAATGAATTTATATTAAGTGTATTTGATTTTCAATCAATTATCTTTATAAAAAAATATTTAATATATGTATCATATATTCATAAAATAGAACAAAGGATTTAAACTAGTGAGATTCTCTCTATCATAAAAAATAGTAGATTTGAACGTTTAAAAATAACATCGATGTCAAAGAATCAATATTAATAAAATAAAATAATTTTAAATAATTTGAATGTACAATATAACAAACTAAATACTCAAGAAAGAATGTCTCAGGTAATGGCAAAGATCTAGAACATGAGTCATATTTTTGTCAAATATAAGGTATGATAATTTTCGACCAAACTAGCTAGGCCACTCTAATTCTATCTATAATCCAATTGGTGACTGGACAGAATAACGAAAAATCAAGCTAATGATGCAATAATATTAAGTGTGAAAGAGCACAATTTGGCGAGAAGGGAGGCGCATGTGTCCATATATATAGTCAACAATAAAGTTCTCTGATGACACTTCTATTAGGAATGTACGGTAATTTGTTAAAGAATGGACATTTGGCCTAACTCAACCCCAAAAGCTAGCTTAAGAGGTGAGGATTGTCCAAGACCATATATAGATACCACAATTTATTTATTTCACCGATGTGGGACACTAACACACCCCGCGCACGCCCAGAAATGAACATCTGGAGCGTGGAATGACATGAAATGAGTGGCCCAACAATACTAGGTAGCCCAACATCGGGAATAGGTAGCTCCGATACCATGTTAAAGAATGGACATTGGGCCTAACTCAACCCCAAAAGCTAGCTTAAGAGGTGAGGATTGCCCAATACCATATATAGATACCACAATTTATTTATTTCACCGATGTGGGACACTAACATAATTGCCATGAGATGACGACTTGTCTTACATCATAGTTGAGATCAATGTTTGATTTTATTTTTAAATTTAATAATTTTTCATTTTACCCTGAAACAACGAAAAAGATTTGTCACCTCCGAAATAGTTGAGATTCCTAACTTACTTGTTTAACCGTGTTCACCCACTGTCCTCTCTTTGCAAGTTTACATTTTCTCTTTCGAGTCTCTATCTTCCTCCTTCCTATCATTAGGCCTTAACTCATTTTGGTTAGCAAGCTGCTAGGGAGGTCGAAATGACAGGCATGCACCATATGTCTTCAAGTTCTAATAATATTTCCTTCCCAACTATTTATGGCAAAAGTTGAAAATTAAAATATCTTGTATGGAAACTTGAAATGTCAAATGCGTGAGAGTAACACCACGAACTTTGAAATTTTAAAATATAATAAAATATGAAATTGATAAGTTTGATTAGATTAATTTTGAGTTTGATTTAGTTACCATTTAGAATTAAATATTTATAATCAAGGGATTAAATTGTAAATTAGATGAGGAATTGATTGTACGAAATTATAAAATTTAGAGGGTTAATGTAAGTAAATTGGAAGTTTGAGGACTTCAGAATAATTAAATTTGTTCTCAACTGTCCAGAAACAAAAAATGTTAGGGGTCAATGTGTAAGAATTGAAAGTTAAAGGACTCAATTGAAGGTTGGGGGCCAAACTGAAGGCAGTTCAAATTTTCAGAGGTGTAATTGAAGATGGTCAGAAAGTTTTGGGGCCGAATTGAATAAGCTAGAAAATACTTTTATATATATAGAATGGAGGACAAAAGTTTGTTTAATTCTCAAAATCAACCACACACCTACCCTAGAAGCGAATCACCGGAAAAAGGCTGTAAAAGTTGAAAACAACACTGTAGAAAGGCTCCCCTCAGCTCAAGGAATTCAACCATATCAAAAATATGTAGAAACAACCGGTAAAACGATCAAAAAATGAGGCCGACAGCGGTGGTAACGGGACTTGGGTTTATGACGACTGAAACTGGGAACTATTGTGTAAGTTTTGACGGGCTCGACAAGAGAAATACGTTGGTATGTTCAAATCTTGGTTTCGACGGCCAACGGCATAGTAATTGAGGCAAAAAGGTTGCGGCGACACTAGGCTTCGCCGAGGGGTTTTTGGCCAAATTGGCCATCGAGATGGCGGCGAAATGGAAAATTGATTTGGGGGTTCTGTTCGCCTCAGCAAGGTGCATCTGGTGGTGGTGGTGGTTCTCTTCTCCAGTAGTGGCGCGTGGCGGTCTAGCGGTGGTTGGGCAATCTGCTTGAAATTTACTTCTAGACTTGTCTGGGCTATTTTCAGGTTGAGATTGGATCACGATTCGATCTAATTTGGATAAATTTCATATTGAATGTTAAATTAGATTGATTTTTACGCTTATAATTTAATGTTAATTAAAATTAGGATTATTGAAATGTAATTGCACTCGAGACGATGATTGATTTGTAAATATTGAACAAAATTAATTATAATTCTAAGTTTAATAAATTAAGAAAGATCGATTTGAAATTCTACTCTTAGACTCGATAATATAGTATGTTGTGAACAAAATATAGTTGAGCTTAATCTAAAGATGAAGTTATATAAATATTAGAACAAAAATGAATTATCAGACCTGGACCTAATAAACTCCTAAAACCCAACTGATTTAGAAACCTGGACCCTCATCGTGTACTATAAATAAGTAAAGTGACGAATTGAGTTTGTTGGGGGTAGTTTGAGGGGTAAGTTGGCTCGAGCACGTAAAGCTATTAAGACGGTTAAAACATTAAGACAATAAAGTGGGAATGATTGGGCTCAAGTAAGTAAAGTCTAATAATACTAAAGTATCATGTAGTTGGAAGATTAATGTCATTTGAAATAAGATATAATTGAGCTCGAATGTCAGAATAACCTTAAGTTTGATAAAGATATTAACTATATATATATTTAAAAATCAGTGGATTGATAGGATGGTAACTCAAATTATCTTATAACAGTTCTCGTTTTAGGTAGCAAGCTAGGACCTGAGCGACCATACAAGTAGGAATTTCTCTGCATTTGCCAGGTGAGTTTATACTCAACAATATAAGATTTGCTTGCTACGAAAAGAACATATATACTGGTTATATATCTTGGTTGCTTGATTCCTTCCAATATGCATGTCGAGAAACTCACTACACATCGCCTCTTACGCCGAATACTACCCTTATTTGATTATGACTTATGATCCCATGTGAAATTGGGGATTGTGTGTGGAAAATGGATTCCGAAATACATGTTCTAATCTTGCCATGACTACTGCCTTGAGATGAAACCGATATTAATTGATTGATTGATTGCTTATCATGGCGGATTGGCATGTTATTTAAATTGTTCCTAGACATGCCATATGACATATATGAATATGATTAACACCCTTGGGGGTGGGCCCTGGGATCGGTTATGAAAGACGACCGAGTGGAACGGACCGTCGGTATCTGATCTTTTGACTGATATCCGTACACACTGTACATATGACCCAGTATCCGAGCCAGTTGGAGGCAGTTCTCTACGAACTGGTAGGGCATGCGGCTACCCGTACACTCTTTACAATTTATGTTCTACAAAAGCCGCTGGAGTGATGTCAACTCTTCAGACATGATGTCTTTGAGTTCTGAGATGCTGAATGTCATCTCAAGCAAAAGATTTTCTTCAATGGAGTCAAGTAGTGGGAGGTTCACTAATGAACTTTCAGCAAAAGAACAAATCTTGAAGATCAAGGAAGATATGGAAAGGAAAAGATTGTATGAAGCCAAGGTCAGTAAAACTGAAAACAGTTCGGCTGCAACTCCTAGCTGTCATCGTGATTCAGACATTGAGTTGGATCAAAGTACAATGTCGAAAACATTGGATCCTACTCAGAAAAGATCTATGTCTGAAATTACCAACATTTCAAGATTCACACAATTCAATGCGAGAAGCAGGATCAGTGGATCATCAACTCCAGCTAATATGAAAAGGGACAACGATGTTAGAAGGCTTTGGTTACCTATAGCAAGGAGAACAATTCAGTGGTTTGCTGGTCGAGAAACGAGTTCTGAGGCTGGAAAACAAGTGGTAAATGTCTGAATTCTGCATCGTTTTACAAACATGGCACTGCAATTACCAATATACTGTGTTCTTAGCAGTCGTATAACTGTTGAACTCTCCCAGTTGAGGAAGTTTTTATTTTCTTCTGCATCTGGAAAGCCAGAAGCATACTATTTCTGTAACCTTTGTAGAAATCCCACTTTGTTGTATCAAATGTATCCCTTAAATTAATTTCCTTCGGTAAAAATTCTCTGATAAAGCTGTTCAAAGTTTAGTGCCTCTGAAATTGATTGGCATATAAAATTGTATCAAATTCCCCCTTCAAATTAAGTTTATTTTCAGTTAGAGGCTTAAAGTTCAGAGAGTTTCTAGCAAAACTAAGGGAGAAAGGTCCGCTATTTTGGGAATATTACCACATTATGACAGGCAAACTCCTTCGAAATCTCTAGCTAAATCAATATTCCATGAAATTCTACAAAAGCCAATGGATATTGGTCATATAAAACATTACTCTAATTTTGACTACTAAATGCTCAGCTATATCAATCTATACAACTGTGCCACGGAGTGGCAAGAACAACAAGTTCATCCATACATTTTTCTGTTTATTACAACCTAGCACAAGTGGTAACCTTGATCTGAGCTATCAACATCTGAGTTACTACTGGTGTCCTGATTGTTTTTCATACTTTTCAATTCATCAACGTGGCTGACACTACTCTTCGGGCTTTCATCTTTGATCTTGTTCTGTTTTGCTTTCCTCCATTTGTACTTGTTGTGCCAATGCCTTGCCAGCATCAAACCAAGCCCCAAAAACACTATGATGGTGCATCCTCCTCCAAATGCTACTAGTTCCACTAATACCCATCGATTACCCTTCTTGTTAGGCATGATTGTCCAAATGGCAGCTATATAAGCTGCAGCCATAAACAGTGTAGATAGCCACATAACCTTGTGAGTCACACTCAGTAGTTTCATCAAAGTTTTTCTAGTGAAAGGAATGATGCTCACAAGAACATTCACGACACCAATGGACAGGAACAAGGCCACAATATTACACACTAGAAAGACCTTAAAAGCAGCACGGTTTCCCCTTAAGGCTTCCCCTGTTTTTTGGTTGAATCCACCAGGAGGGTTAATGCCTGCAGCAAATGTTACAGTTGCAATCAGCACCGCTACGATGGTTATAGTTTCTCGTGCATTTCTTAGACCCTGTTTCTGGAGGTCCAATTTCTTTGCTCTGTGGCGGTTTTGCCCATGATGACGGTGACGTGGGGAGCGACCTTGAGGAGTTCTGCTAGGCCAAGACCTTGATTTTCTGTGAATTTCTTCACTTAACCATTTGGATGAGGATTTAGCCACTTGTTCGATGTCTGTCAATCCAGGAGACAGTTGATCACATCTCTTAGCTCCTGCTTCTAATAGTGCTGGTAAAATTGCAAGAGCACCAGAGTTGCTTCCATCACCTTCAACCACATCTAGAGCTGTGTATCCCTTTTTATTCAAAGAATTTACCTCAATTCCAATCTTCAGTAGATATGTCACCATCTGAAAGTAAATCCAAGCAAACAAAAAGTTAGCTTTGAGGATTAGACTTAACCAGAATAGTAGGAAAAGATTGTTCTAACAAGACTTACAGCAGTGAGTTTTCCTGCAGTAGCCAAGTGCAGGATAGTGTTTCCATCATTATCTTGCTTGTTCAGAAGTCTACTGATGTTTAGAGACTCTACCAAGTACTTAACCACTTCATACTGATTGCTCTTAACTGCAAGGTGCAGAATGGTTTCTCCATTGGAAGTCGTCGTCTCAGCAGATTAAAGAGACTCGGAAAGAATCTCATCGATTATGTTGATTCGTCCTTTCATTGCTGCACAATGGAGGGGTATACGGCCTTCACCATCTTGTATCAAGCAGAGATCAGAATCCAACTTCATAAGTTCTCTTGTTATCTCCAAGTGGCCCTTGCTGCAAGCTAGATGCAGAGGGGTGCAGCCCTGGGAATTCCTTTTCCAGGCAAAGTCGGGCCGCGCTTTCAGTATTTCCTTCACTATTTCTGAACAAGCAACAAGAAGATTTTGCTAGTAAACTTTATCTAATCTAACTCGAAAAAGGCTAACATCCCTTCATCATACTACCACCTGGAAAGTACAAATTAATTTACCTGTATTGCCTGATGAAGCTGCAACATGAAGGGAACTGGTTACCATATCCACTTCCAGCATCAGCAGCTTTGGAAAATCCAGCAAATGCCTAACTATATTAATCTTTCCCCTCTCACAGGCCGTGAAAAAGACACTCTCCTCTCGAGAATTC
Source organism: Jacaranda mimosifolia (assembly GCA_018894105.1). Lineage (NCBI taxonomy): Eukaryota > Viridiplantae > Streptophyta > Magnoliopsida > Lamiales > Bignoniaceae > Jacaranda > Jacaranda mimosifolia. Next base: position 2,435,903 of record CM032127.1, read on the forward strand.
ACTATATAAGCAATCATGGGGTCAGTTTCCAGGAACAATTTCACGATCTCCCGTTGCCCTTCTCTGCATGCTTCGTGCAGAGGCGTCTCGACATCAGCATTTTCCATGAAAACCATCTCCGGGCACGTCTTTATGATCTCTTTCGAGAATTCCAGGTGCCCAAATCTTGCAGCTAAGTGCAATATTGTGTTCAGGGATCCAGGGACCGTCTGCCTGATGATGTTTTCATCTTGTTCAATGAGGTTTGCAAGGGCTAAAGCATCACCTCGCGTTAATATCAAGTTGACGGTAGAGAAAGATTCAGCATTCAAACGTTCTGCTCGGTAGGTCAGTACACCATGCAGGTTTAGTGTGCTCCATCACAACGATTGAGTAATACGTAGTGCATTATGAATCCTCTATTTCATTTCCTATTTTATTTTCTATTCCAACTTAGTATATTTATACCAAGTGTATATGATGCTCAATTCAAGTGTATTTGATGTTCAATGAATTATTCTTATAAGAAAAATACTTAGTATACGTATCACATATTTATAAAATGAAATAAGGAACGGAATAGAAGATTTAAACCATACATAGTGAGGGTCAAGAAAGAAAAAGATATATGTCACACTCATATTAATATAATTTATAATTTACGGCACTTTTGTGAAAAAATAAAATTTCAACCACGATGTATCTATTAAGGAATATAACATATTTATAAAATTAATTTTATTTATACCTAACAATAGATTTGAGCATGATCTTTAACTTCAAATTTCTCTCTACAACTTGCAATGTGAATATGGCTGGAATTTCCAAACGGGCGGTGTCCTTTTCATGCAACTACTGTCTGGGGGGTTTCTTTTCATCTTAAAAATTGGAAATTGTGGTGTTGGCCGTTATATCCATTTGGCCTAGCTACAAAAATAGACTTCTGAGTATTTCTCAGAAGCTCCAGCAGTTAGAGATCGTGGACCATGAGATTCTATTTGAATTTTCTATTTCATTTCTTATATCATCTTTTATTTTAATTTGTTGAATTTATGCTAGATATATTTGATTTTCAATCAATTATTTTGATATGAAAATATTTAATACACTGTCATATATTCATAAATGAAATAGAATATAAAATAGGAAATGAAATGGAGGATTAAAACTGATAAAATTCTCTCCATCATAATAAATGGTAGATTTTAAAGTTTAAAAATAACATTGATGTCAAAGAATCAATATTAATAAAATAAAATAATTTAAATAATTTGAATATATAACGTAATAAACTAAATACTCAAGAAAGAATGTCTGAGGTCATTGCCAAAGATCTAGAACATGGTTGCTAAAGAGTCACATTTTTGTCAAATATAAAGTATGACAATTTTCGACCAAACTTCCTAGGCCCCTCTAATTCTATCTATAATCCAATTGGCGAATAGACAGAATAACGAAAAATAAAGCCAATGATGTAATAATATTAAGTGTGAAAGAGCACAATTTGGCGAGAAGGGAGGCGCATGTGTCCATATATAGTCAACAATAAAGGTCTCTGATGACATTTCTATAGGAAATGTACGGTAATTGCCATGAGATGACGACTTGTCTTACATCATAGTTGAGATCAATGTTTGATTTTATTTTGAAATAGATAATTTTTAAATTTAATAATTCTTTATTTTACTCTAAAACATGAAAAAGATTTGTCACCGCCGAAATAGTTGAGATTCCTAACTTACTTGTTTGACCGTGTTCACCCGTTGTCCTCTCTTTCCAAGTTTACATTTTCTCTTTCGAGTCTCTGTCTTCCTCCATCCTATCACGAGTCCTTGACTCATTTTGGTTAGCAAGCTGCTAGGGAGGTCGAAATGATGAGCATGCCCCATATGTATTCAAGTTCTAATAGTATTTTCTTCCCCAACTATTTATGGCAAAAGTTGAAAATTAAAATATCTTGTATGGAAACTTGAAATGTCAAATGCGTGAGAGTAACACCACGACTTTTGAAATTTTAAAATATAATAAAATATGAAATTGATAAGTTTGATTAGATTAATTTTGAGTTTGATTTAGTTACCATTTAGAATTAAATATTTATAATCAAGGGATTAGATTGTAAATAAGAGGAGGAATTGATTGTACGAAATTATAAAATTTAGAGGGTCAATGTAAGTAAATTAGAAGTTTGAGGACTTCAGAATAAATAAATTTGTTCTCAACTGCCCAGAAACAGAAAATGTTAGGGGTCAATGTGTAAGAATTGAAAGTTTAAGGACTCAATTGAAGGCTGGGGGCCAAACTGAAGGCAGTTCAAATTTTCAGAGGTGTAATTGAAGACGGTCAAAAAGTTTTGGGGCCAAATTGAATAAGCTAGAAAATACTTTTTTATATATAGAATGGAGGACAAAAGTTTGTTTAATTCTCAAAATCAACCCCACACATACCCTGGAAGCGAATCACAGGAAAAAGGCTGTAAAACTTGAAAACAACACTGTAGAAAGGCTCCCCTCAGCTCAAGGAATTCAACCATACCAAAAACATGTAGAAACAACAGGTAAAACGACCGAAAAACGAGGCCGACGTCGGTGGTAACGGAACTTGGGTTTCTGACGACTGAAACTGGGAACTATTGTGTGAGTTTTGACAGGCTCGACAAGAGGAATACATTGATATGTTCAAATCTTGGTTTCGACGGCCAACGGCATAGTAATTGAAGCGAAAAGATCTCGGCGACACTAGGCTTCGCCGAGGGGTTTTTGGCCAGATTGGCTATCGAGAAGGCGGCGAATGGAAAATTGATTTGGGGATTCTGTTCGCCTCAGCAAGGTGCATCTGGTGGTGGTGGTGGTTCTCATCTCCAGCAGTGGCGCGTGGCGGTCCGGCGGTGGTTGGGCAGTCTGCTTGAAATTTACTTCTAGACTTGTCTGGGCTATTTTCAGGTTGAGATTGGATCACGATTCGATCTAATTTGGGTAAATTTTATATTGAATGTTAAATTCGATTGATTTTTACACTTCTAATTTAATGTTAATTAAAATTAGGATTATTGAAATGTAATTGCACTCGAGACGATGATTGATTTGTAAATATTGAACAAAATTGATTATAATTCTAAGTTTAATAAATTAAGAAAGATCGATTTAAAATTCTACTCTTAGACTCAATAATATCGTATGTTGTGAACAAAATATAGTTGAGCTTAATCTAAAGATGAAGTTATATAAATATTAGAACGAAAATGAATTATCAAACCTGAACCTAATAAACTCCTAAAACCCAACTAATTTAGAAACCTGGACCCTCATCATGTACTGTAAATAAGTAAAGTGACGAATTGAATTTGTTGGGGGTAGTTTGAGGAGTAAGTTGGCTCAAGCACGTAAAGCTATTAAGATGGTTAAAACATTAAGACAATAAAGTGGGAATGATTGGGCTCGAGTAAGTAAAGTCTAATAATACTAAAGTATCATGTAGTTGGAAGATTAAGGTCATTTGAGATAAGATATAATTGAGCTCGAGTGTCAGAATAACCTTAAGTTTGATAAAGATATTAACTATATTTATATTTAAGAATCAGTGGATTGATAGGATGGTAACTCGAATTATCTTATGACAATTCTCATTTTAGCTAGGAAGCTAGGACCTGAGCGACCATACAACTAGGAATTCCTCTGCATTTGCCAGGTGAGTTTATACTCAATAATATAAGATTTGCTTGCTACGAAAAGAACATATATACTTGTTATATATCTTGGTTGCTTGATTCCTTCCAATATGCATGTCGAGAAACTCACCACACATCGCCCCTTACGCCAAATACGACCCTTATTTGATTATGACTTATGATCCCATGTGAAATTGGGGATTGTGTGTGGAAAATGGATTCCGAAATACATGTTCTAATCTTGCCATGACTACTGTCTTGAGATGAAACCGATATTAATTGATTGATTGATTGCTTATTATGGCGGACTGGCGTTTTATTTAAATTGTTGCTAGACATGCCATATGACATATATGAATATGATTAACACCCTTGGGGATGGGCCCTGAGATCAGTTACGAAAGACGACCGGGCGGAACGGACTGTCGGTGACTGATCTTTTGACTGATACCCGTACACGCTGTACATATGACCTAGTATCCTAGCCAATTGGAGGTAGTTCTCTACGAACTGGTAGGGCATGCGGCTACCCATACACGCTTTACAATTTATGTTCTACAAAAGCCACTGGAGTGATGTCAACTCTTCAGACATGATGTCTTTGAGTTCTGAGATGCTGAATGTCATCTCAATCAAAAGATTTTCTTCAATGGAGTCAAGTAGTGGGAGGTTCACTAATGAACTTTCAGCAAAAGAACAAATCTTGAAGATCAAGGAAGATATGGAAAGGAAAAGATTGTATGCAGCCAAGGTCAGTAAAACTGAAAACAGTTCAGCTGCAACTCCTAGCTGTCATCGTGATTCAGACATTGAGTTGGATCAAAGTACAATGTCGAAAACATTGGATCCTGCTCAGAAAAGATCTATGTCTGAAATTACCAACACTTCAAGATTCGCACAATTCAATGCGAGATGCAGGATCAGTGGATCATCAACTCCAGCTAGTATGAAAATGGACGACGATGTCAGAAGGCTTTGGTCACCTATACCAAGGAGAACAATTCAGTGGTTTGCTGGTCGAGAAACGAGTTCTGAGGCTGGAAAACATGAGGTAAATGTCTGAATTCTGCATCGTTTTACAAACATGGCACTGCAATTACCAATATACTGTGTTCTTAGCAGACGTATAACAGTTGAACTCTCCCAGTTGACGAAGTTTTTATTTTCTTCTGCATCTGGAAAGCCAGAAGGATACTATTTCTGTAACCTTTGTAGAAATCCCACTTTGTTGTATCAAATCTATCCCTTAAATTAATTTCCTTCTGTAAAAATTCTCTGGTCAAGCTGTTCAAAGTGTAGTGCCTCTGAAATTGATTGGCATATAAAATTGTATCAAATTCCCCCTTCAAATTAAGTTTATTTTCAGTTGGAGGCTTAAAGTCCAGAGACTTTCTAGCAAAACTAATGGAGAAAGGTCCACTATTTTGGGAATATTACCACATTATGACAGGCAAACTCCTTCGAAATCTCTAGCTAAATCAATATTCTACAAAAGCCAATGGATTTGGTCATATGCAATATTACTCTAATTTTGACTACTAAATGCTCAGCTATATCAATCTATACAACTGTGCCACAGAGTGGCAAGAACAACAAGTTCATCCATACATTTTTTTGTTTATTACTACCTAGTACAAGTGGTAACCTTGATCTGAGCTATCAACATCTGAGTTACTACTGATGTCCGGATTGTTTTTCATCCTTTTCAATTCGTCAACGCGGCTGATACTACTATTTGGGCTTTCATCTTTGATCTTTCTCTGGTTTGCTTTCCTCCATTTGTACTTGTTGTGCCAATGCCTTGCCAACATCAAACCAAGCCCGAAAAACACTATGATGGTGCATCCTCCTCCAAATGCTACTAGTTCCACCGATACCCAATGATTACCCCTCTCATTAGGCATGATTGTCCAAATGGCAGCTATATAAGCTGCAGCCATAAACAGTGTAGATAGCCACATAACCTTGTGAGTCACACTCAGTAGTTTCATCAAAGTTTTTCTAGTGAAAGGAATGATGCTCACAAGAACATTGACAACACCAATGGACAGGAACAAGGCCACAATGTTGCACACTAAAAAGACCTTAAAAGCAGCACGGTTTCCCCTTAAGGCTTTCCCCGTTTGTTGGTTGAATCCACCGGGAGGGTTAATTCCTGCAGCAAATGTTACGGTTGCAATCAGCACGGCTACAATGGTTATAGTTTCTCGTGCATTTCTTAGACCCTGTTTCTGCAGGTCCAGTTTCTTTGCTCTGTGGCGGTTTTGCCCGTGATGACGGTGGCGTGGTGAGCGACCTTGAGGAGTTCTGCTAGGCCAAGACATGGATTTTCTGTGAATTTCTTCACTTAACCTTTTGGATGTGGATTTAGCCACTTGTTCGATGTCTATCAATCCAGGAGACAGTTGATCACATCTCTTAGCTCCTGCTCCTAATAGTGCTGGTAAAATTGCAAGAGCACCAGAGTTGCTTCCATCACCTTCAACCACATCTAGAGCTGTGTATCCGTTTTTATTCAAAGAATTTGCCTCGGTTCCAATCTTCAATAGATATGTCACCATCTAAAAGCAAATCCAAGCAAACAAAAGTTAGCTTTGAGGCTTGGACTTAAAAACTATTAGCAGGAAAAGATTGTGCTAACGAGACTTACAGCAGTAAGTTTTCCTGCTGTGGCCAAGTGCAGGATAGTGTTTCCGTCATTATCTTGCTTGTTCAGAAGTCTACTGATGTTTAGAGACTCTACCAAGTACTTAACCACTTCATACTGATTGCTCTTAACTGCAAGGTGCAGAATGGTTTCTCCATTGTAAGTCGTCGTCTCAGCAGATTCAAGAGACTCGGAAAGAATCTCATCGATTATGTTGATTCGCCCTTTCATTGCTGCACAATGGAGGGGTATACGACCTTCACCGTCCTGTATCAAGCAGAGATCAGAATCCAACTTCATAAGTTCTCTTGTTATATCCAAGTGGCCCTTGCTGCAAGCTAGATGCAGGGGGGTGCAGCCCTGGGAATTCCTTTTCCGGGCAAAGTCGGGCCGTGCTTTCACTATTTCCTTCACTATTTCTGAACAGGCAACAAGAAGATTTTTGCTAGTAAATTTTGTCTAATCGAACTTGAGAATCATACTACCACCTGGAAATTACAAATTAATTTACCTGTATTGCCTGATGAAGCCGCAATGTGAAGGGAACTGGTTACCATATCCACTTCCAGCATCAGCAGCTTTGGATAATCCAGCAAATGCCTAACTATATTAATCTCTCCCCTCTCACAGGCCGCGAAAAAAACACTCTCCTGTTGAAAATTCACTTTATAAGCAACCATGGGATCAGCTTTCAACAACAATTTCACGATCTCCAGGTGCCCTTCTCTGCATGCTTCGTGCAGAGGCGTCTCGAGATAAGCATTTTCCATGAAAACCATCTCCGGGCACGTTTTCATGATCTCTTTTGAGTACTCCAGGTGCCCGAATCTTGCAGCTAAGTGCAATATTGTGTTCAGGGATCCAGGGACCGTCTGCCTGATGATGCTTTCATCTTGTTCAATGAGTTTTGCAAGGGCTAAAGCATCACCCAGAGTTACAGATTCATGGAGCCGGCGATCCATGATTGAAGAAGAAATGTGAAAGGGATTAATCCAGGTGGAGGGGCTTTGGCTAAGGCCTGATGACTTGAGTATACTTTGGGTAGCGATAGTATATCATATTTATAGCTACATGCATGATTTTTCCACAAGAGGTGAAGCAACTAGGAAAGTTTGAAGAGGAAGCTTTATTAGACACGCAACATTTTAGAAAGTTCATTTTCTTTGATATATTAAGCCATGCTTTTAATACGCAGTGCACTTTAAATTATCTATTTTATTTCTTACTTCATCTTATATTCCAATTTGATATATCTATGCCAAGTGTATCTGATACTCAATTAATTATTCTTATAAGGAAATATTTAATATATGTATCATATATTCATGAAATAGAATAGAAGATTTAAACCATGCATAGTGAAAGTTTACAATACCCTATCATAACAAGTCAAGAAAGAAAAGTATGAATGTCACACACTTATTAATACTGTTTATAATTCATGCACGGCACTTTTGTAACAAGGTAAAATTTCGATCATGATATCTATTGAGGATTAAAACATACTTACAAAATTAATTCTATTCATATTTAACAATAGATTTGAGCATGAGCCATGTTAATTTTAGATTTCTCTCTACAACCTGCAACGTGAACATGGCTGGAATTTTCAAACGGGCGGTGTCCAATTGTTTGTTTGCAGAATACATGTAAAAGTAGAGGATAAATTAATAATTTTCTGCTTTTGTTTACAGAAGAAAATAAAAAAAGACGTTGAAAACAAAAACAAACCGACAATAAGTGTGAAAGAGCACAAAAGTTCTCTTAGCTTGTGTTTGGTTATGTTATTTGTTTGATTTTATTATGTATTTATTATGTATTTTGAGAGAATGAATTATTGAAGAATATAAAAATTATTTTTTGGTATATTTATTTATATTTTGGGAAAGATATTTTTACTATAGTAGTTAAATAAATATTTTTTGTTGATTTTTGAGGTGAAAATAAAATTAAATAATTATTTTAATATTAAAATAATAACAATAATAATAATAATAATAATAATATATGTATATATATATATATTAGATAATGTACATTTTAAAAGGAAAATGAAGATGTATTTGATTATGTTCTCCAAAATAATAGTATTTTGAAGAAATATAACCAATCAAAGCCTTAACATTTCTATCATAAATGTATGGTAATTGAAATGAGAAGACGACTTGTCTTACGTCATAGTTGACAAATTTGGTCAATGTTTGATTTTATTGTGAAACAGGCTGTCTCTAGATTTACATGTCCCTTATTTTTCTCTGAATGGTAATGTAAAAAGATCAGCCGCCAAAATAGTTAGAGATCCCTCGTTTATTTGTCTAACCGTGTCCACTTAGTGTCCTGTCTTTGCCAGTTTTCATTTGTTCTTTCAAGTCATGAGGCCTTGACTCATATCTGGTTAGCAAGCTGCTAGGTAGGATGAAATGACAGGTATGCACGACATGTACCCAAGTTCTAATAGCACTTCAACTTTGTTTTGTTGTAAACCCCCAATACATTTTTTAATTCTCGAAGTTTAAACAAACAAACACTACACATTTCTCAATTTCATTCTCAAAATACAAAATTTATTCTCAAAAAATCCTTACTATCTCCAACTCCACACATTCTCAAGGTACCACACTTCTTTCATCATTATAAATATATATATATATACTACCACTCATACAACTATATATACACATATATAAATAATTTTAAAATATTCATTTTACTACCAAACCCAACAAAAAAGTTATTAATGTAACATTTTGTCCCCTCCAAAACACAAACAAACAAACAATTTTCTCTCAATTCATTCTCTCAAAATACAAACAAACAACTATCACATTCGTCAACCTCACTATCAAAAATCCGTTCTCCCAAAATATTTTGGAAGAATAACCCAATTCATAACCAAACATAGCCTTCATTTCTTAATTATTTACACTTTATATCCTTTATTTCATTATTTATTTCATTTCATATTTCAACTTATTGTATTTATGTCAAATATATTTGTTTTTCAACCAATTATTTTTATAAAGAAATATTTAATACACCTGCCTTGTATTTATGAAATGAAATAAAAGATTTAAATCGACTATTTATGACAAAAGTTGATAAATAAAATATCCGTATGTGTCAACTTGAAATGCATGAAACCCCAATTTAAATCTTCTATTCTAATTTACATTTTATCTTCTATTTCGTTATATGAATGTATAACAAGTATATTAAATATTTTTTATTAAAATAATTGATTAAAAATTAGATACACTTGATATATATACATCACATTAAAATATGAGATGAAATATGAAATAGAATAAATGATTCAAAGTGATGAGCCCCCAACACATTTAGGAGGATTAGGTTACCTCCGGCCTTCTCTAACCTTCGGTTGACCTTCACTAGGCCTGGACCTCAAGCCTTCAAGTGAATTTTAGGAGATTTTATTAATAAAAGCAAAAGTTGTTAAAGAAATTAAAAAATGCATTGAAAATAAAATTATATCTAATTATTTTATTTTGAGAAAAAGAAAATATTGCTGCAGTAATAATATTGTTGTGAGCCAGAAAATCAGGAAATTAAAGAAGGAAAGAATATTGTTGGTAGAACTACATGAATTGTTGGAAAGAAGACTCAGCTTTAGCAAATGCCACTACCTACCAAACAGTGAAAAGTATATACACAGAGAGGCATCTCATTATCTATGGCCACTTCTACACTCAATTCTCAATGGTCCCATTTAATTAAGTCACACTAAATACTTTAGCTAACTTTTTTAATTAAGCCTTTCCTATCCCTCTGGATCTCTCCCTCCATAGCTTTTATGTCAAAAACCTATCATGTACAAGTTCTTTTTGGTAACTAATAGATCATAGTAAAGAGTTTGAGGATGTCAAGCCAAAGTTCTTCGATACTTAAATTAGAAGGGTGTCAAGCGATCGAATATGAATAGATAAAATATAATAGAATAATATCAACACAAATTTACTGATATCAACTGAAAGTGAGATGCTTATAAAATAGTGCTAGCGGTCATTCTAGTTGGAGTCTTATGATTTCGTCACTTATATCACTCACTACAAGAAAAAGATAAAATAATGACAAAATAATAAGCGACAATGCAAAAGTTGTCACTAATTATGTATATTAAGTGACAAAATTTTAATTTTGTCACCTTAATGATTTTTACAAACTAAATAGTAACAAGAATAGTGTTTGAATTGTCAACATAAACAATTAGTGACACATTTACGATGACAATGAAAATTTTGTTATAAATTATAGTGACAATTTTTATTGTCACTAGGTTATCACTATAGGGGCCGGCGTCACTAATTGTTAATGGTAACAATTTAAAACATGTCTAGTGGCTTGTAGCCCGAGTGGCATTAGTCTCTCTATATTATGTGGGAGGTATTGTGTTCATCTCCAAGTGGGCGCGTTGTGTGCACTTTATGTGTATTATTGGTAATTTATACTTTGATTGTGTGGTTTAAGAATATAAAAAATATTGATTTGTTGATGAAATGATAAATTCATCATTTGTAATACTTTCTCTCAAAAAAAAAGACACTTAAAACATTATTTTGGTCCTTATTGGATCATATTGTGACAAAATAAAAATTATTATTACTTAAAAATTATTATTAGTGACAAAATAAAAGTTGTTGTCACTTAATGCATATTATTAGTGACAACTTTTACTTTATCACTTATTATTTTGTTACTAATATTATATTTTTTTTGTAGTGCATCCTGAATAGTCAAAGTACAACGAGTTGGATGCAGATCGAATCGGATCGGCCCCAAATATGAGAAAAAGATATGAATTTGATAAAGTATTTAAGCATTTGCGTTTATCTTTTGAGGAGTTCATTTATCGAAATCTAAATGTTATAAAAACTTACATTATTTTTCTTGTGCCATCGATATGCTCTTTAATTATTCATAGTTTCACACTTTTATATGTAGATATATAGGACAATGAATATAAGTACGAAATAATGTTGAGTAATGAGTAATTAGCGGACACGTGCTAATTAATTAACTAATTAATAGGGTGGGTGCTGGATCATTTATTTGCCAACTAATAATCCAGATATTAAAAAACAAAACAATGCTTTTTTAGATAAAGAGAGTGTTTGTGTGAACTTATAATTAGACATTTTAATATATCTTGTAAAATATTTGAAAGTTTATAAAATGTTATAAAATATTTGATAATTTTTTTAAAAAAGGAGTTTATAAGCTCATAAAATAATATGCTTAGGATCGTTTTTTTTTTTTTTAAAGTTAGCAATTTTTAATTTATTTTTAGAATCTTAAAAAACTCTTATTTTTAAATTACTGGTAGTTCTATGAAAATAAATGCTATTACTTACTTATTTAATTTGCTCGGCTTAGATCTTCTATTTCAATTTACGTTCCATCTCCTATTTTATTTCATGAATATATGATATCTGTATTAAATATTTTCTTATAAAAATAATTAATTGAGAATCACACACTTGGTATATATACATTAAATTGAAATAAAAGATAAAATACGAAATGGAATAAAAGATCTAAAGTGCAATTTTCTCACAGATGATAAATAAAAATTAAAGTATTTACCTAAAATCGGTGTCTCATTTAGGTATATGTCTGGGCATATATGTTTCTTTGTTCATTTATACTGTATATATCATTTTAGATAAAGTTCACTCTAGGTCTTCTCCAGATCATCATCAAGTACAAAAGGAAGAAGGGAAAAAAAGTTACTAAAAAAGAAAAAGAAATCATGCAATAAACATTATTAATTATCGCTTCTAAATTTCTTGGCTTTAGCCTAAGTGGAGATTCAAAATGAATATAAAAAAAAAAAAAACCAAAGTGCCTTGTAATTTAAAGTCAATTTCCAAATATTTTAGAATTTAGGTGTACATTTTGTGGGTTGTGTCCAACTCTTTTTCAATTTAAATTATAAAATAGGTTGATTTAATTATTATTGAAATAAATTTGACCAAGATTCTTTTTCATTTATATTTCTTATTTTCGGACTCGGTCTAATTTTGGAATTCTCTATTTTAAATAATATTTTATTTTTTATTTAAATAAATATCAGATACATAATTATTTTTTTTAAAATAATGTGAAACACATACACACTCAATGTAGTCGGATGGCCTGTGACTCAATGACATAAGTTTCTCACATAATATAAGTGGTCAAAAATTTGAGCTTGAATGTGGCTTGAACTTACTCTTGATGTACGTGCGTGTGCGTAAATAAAGTGGAAGGTCAAAAATTCAAGTTCGAACAAAGCTCGAAATGACTCCAAATGTGCGTTCATGTGCATAAATAAAAAGGAAAAGGAACGTACCAAAGTTGCAAATTCTCCATATTTATAACGCCTAAATCTAATTCCACCCTTCTTCCACCGCCATCCCATCTTCCAATAATGGAACACTATACGGCCAATAGAACTTCCCTCTCCAATTTCTTCGACGAAGACACAAAAACAGTTCATCAATCTCCACCCCGCCTCTCCTTCAAATCGATCCCACAAATCTACGATCACCACCACGATAATCTCCTCTACAGCCCGTCAAGATCCTCCACAACCAGCACAAATGTATATTCTTTACTCCCGCCGCCCAGCCCCGACTCCCCGTGGACCCTCTCCCCCCACCAGACCCCCTCCCCCTCCCTCCTCTACCACTGCATCGCCTCCCTCCACCGCCAAGAAGGCACCATTTTTGCCATCGCCGCCGCCAAGGGGTTGGTCTTCACCGGCTCCGAGAGCTCCCGCATCCGCGCCTGGCGGCAACCGGACTGCTCCGAGAGGGGCTATTTCAAGGCGAGATGCGGCGAAGTGCGTGCAATTCTGGCTCATGGGAACACCCTTTTCACTTCGCATAAAGATTGTAAAGTTCGAGTTTTCAACATAACTGGCAATCCAGAAAATTTTCAAGCTAAAAAGGTCGCTACTCTGCCCAAAAACAGGTCGATTTTCATGTTCCCTAGGACGAGCAGCACTAAACATAAAGATTGCATTTCTTGCATGGCGTATAACCATGCAGAAGGGCTGTTATACACAGGATCGTGGGATAGGACAGTTAAAGCCTGGAGGGTTTCCGACAATCGATGCGTCGACTCGTTTCTAGCCCACGAAGATCATATAAACGCTGTCGTGGTCAACCAGGACGACGGCTGTCTCTTCACGTGCTCGTCCGACGGGTCTGTGAAAATCTGGAGGAGGGTATACGGGCAAAGCTCGCATACTCTCACAATGACACTAAAATTCCAGCCGTCGCCGGTTAATGCATTGGCCTTAAGCTCCTCGCAGAATTCTTGTTTCCTCTACTCGGGTTCTTCCGATGGATTTATCAACTTCTGGGAGAAGGAAAAAATGTCTGGAAGATTTAATCATGGAGGATTCTTGCAAGGGCATAGATTCGCAGTTCTTTGCTTGGTTGCAATAGAGAAATTGGTGTTTAGTGGATCAGAGGACACGACAATTAGGGTTTGGAGGAGAGAGGAAGGGAGCTGCTTTCATGAGTGTCTGGCTGTGTTGGATGCTCACAGGGGACCTGTCAAGTGCTTGGCAGCTTCTCTGGAAATAGAAAAAGTTGTTGTTATGGGGTTCTTGGTCTATAGTGCTGGATTGGATCAAACATTTAAGGTGTGGAGGATCAAGGTTTTGCCTGAGGAGAAGGGGTGCCCACAAGGCGTGGAAGCCATAGATACATCAGTGAAGATCACAGAGTATGAAATGAGCCCCGTGTTGTCTCCTTCTTGGGTGGAGAAGAAGCTCCAAGGTGATTCCCCTTTTCACTAATATTGATTAAACTCTTATTTTAGTGCTATAATGGAAATTAGGATTCAAATTAAAGGTTGAAACAATGGCATTGTATTACTAATTTCTTCTTTCCCTTTTAAGGTATTTTCCCTTTTTTTGGTTGAATGCATGCATGAACATGTTTGTCTTAATTTCTCATGTCTTAATTTCTCATGTTTGATTCAGTTCTGTCCCACAACAGTCAAATTTAGATCATCTATTTTAATTGATATTTTACCCTATGATATAAACATATAAATAAATATCAAGTGTATTAAATATTTTTTAAAAATAAAACTCGGTGCAAATTGCTGAAATCATAAAAATGTATGTAGAGGGAGAGGGAGTACTAATATTATTGCCTATAATTGCACTATATCCCTTTTGAGCTACCTATGCTAAAAGAATGAATGCATGATATTAGTGGCCCAAGCTACTTCTTGAGCATCACATTGAAGGCAATTAAGGGAGCATAGCTAACAATAACATGGCAAGAACAAATGAATTAAAGCAAACAGTTGTATGGTCGTTGTTGAAATCAATGTATACTCAGTCATTTACGCTTTGCTTTCATTATTACACCATTTTGGTACGTCCTTATGCCTCTTCAACGTCGTTTTCTTACTATTTGCTTCTTTATTTTTGGGTCTTTTCAATTTATAATCCCATCCACTGAATTATGAGTACATAAATCAATCTCACGCTTTTATGATAATAATATATATCGACTGACGTCACATTCATATATACAAATCAGCTAAAAATACATAAATTTCTATTTTACGAAAAGAGAACTTTATATTTTATTCATCAATCGCTCAAGTTAAGTAGATTTACGGCGAATTAAAATGCATAGATATTGCACCAGAAGTGGTGAAAATTATGCAGCAATGAGAGTACAATATATCATCATGAACTAGCTAGAAAGCTTCATCAGTACATAAGTCAATCTCACATTTTTATGATAATATTATCGACTAGCGTCACATTTTTATACAAATCACATAAATTTTTATTTTACGAAAAGAGAACTTTACATTTTATTCATCAATCATTCAAGTTAAGTAGATTTACGGCGAATTAAAATGCATAGATATTGCACCAGAAGTGGTGAAAATTAAGTAGCAATGAGAGTACAAAATATCATCATGAACTAGCTAGAAAGCTTCATGAGTACATAAGTCAATCTCATGCTTTTATGGTAATAATATCGAGTGACATCGCATTTATATACAAATCAGCTCAAAATACATAAATTTCTATTTTACGAAAAGAGACCTTACATTTTATTCATCGATTGCTCAAGTTAAGTAGATTTACGGCAAATTGAAATACATAAATATTGCACCAGAAGTTGTGAAAATTAAGTAGCAATGAGAGTACAAAATATCATCATGAACTAGCTAGAAAGCTTCATGAGTACATAAGTCAATCTCACGCTTTTATGGTAATCGTATCAAGTGATGCCGCATTTATATACAGATCAGCTCAAAATACATAAATTTCTATTTTACGAAAAAAGACCTTTACATTTTATTCATCGATCACTCAAGTTAAGTAGATTTGCAGCAAATTGAAATACATAGATATTGCACCAAAAGTGGTGAAAATTAAGCATCAATAAGAGTACAAAATATTATCATGAGCTAGCTAGAAAGCATCATCTCCAGATAGTCGAACATGGGACCTAACAATAAAGAAGTTCTCATAGATGAACCCAGCAAGCCCACCTCCAATGAGAGGCCCAACCCAGTAAACCCAATGGTCTGTCCAGTCTCCGCTGACCAATGCAGGCCCAAAGGACCTTGCTGGGTTCATTGAGGCTCCTGAGAATGGGCCACCAGCCATGATGTTGGCCCCAACAACAAGCCCAGTTAGGAGTGGGCCCAGCCCCTCAAGATTCCCCTTCTTGGGGTCCACAATTGTAGCATAGACAGTAAAGAGCAAGGAAAATGTCAAAATAATCTCCATGATTACTCCTTGTCCGTATCCCACTCCACTTGCAAGTGAATGTATTGGTGTTGTCTGCAGGTTTTTTACAAAATCAAAATAAAATTTCATTAGGTTATATATAGCAATTAATATATGCATAATCAAATACATTTTTTCTTTATTTTTTTCAGTAATTAAATGAAATACGTAATAATTTTATAGGTCAAATTGTATTTTTAATTCTGTAACTTTGCCCGCTTTAAAATTTTATCTATAACTTGTTGATTTTTTTAAATCTAGTCCTATATGTTTCATAAAATTGTCACATAGAATTTGAATTAATGTCACATCATCAAATTGAGCTTGCCACATCATCATTCCGACATGTCACATCATCAATTCCGACCCAAATATAATTTTTGGTAAAATTAAATTAAACATGATAATTCTGTGAAACTTCGAAGACTATATTTAAAATTCGATAAATTATAAAATAAAATTTTTAAATGAGCAAAATTATCATATGAAAAATACCATTTTTTTTAGAACTATATAATTGGTTGAAGAATGAGAAAATGACTTATAACTACATAGCTATAACATACTTAATTTTGCGCATGAGCAGCGCATGTTGGTGGCCACTGAATAAGGGGCAGTTTGGTTATGTTTTATTTCCATTTTAAGATGTTTTTATTATTTGAAAATAAATTATCAACAACTTATCATTATTTTTATCAATATTTCTACTCATTTTCATATCAAAACACATTTTCTAGTAGATACATATTCTCTCCAATAACTTATATATTTTCTCTATCTTTTTCATTATTATTATCCCTCTTCCCCTACAACCTACTAAACTCTATATAATTATTAATTTCACAACAAACTATCCAAATACAAATCTATTTTCAACTTATTTACTGTAACTAACTTTTCAAAATTTAAAAATGTTACAAATTAAAATTAAAAATAAAAACACAACCAAACTCCCTATAAGTCAACCTTCAATTATAAGTGTGTGACATTTTTTCAAATTAGGAAATTTTTTGCAATAATAAATAACATAATAAACAAATATAAGAAGGCTGGTCCTAATGTTTATTTTCCTATTTCCTTTTTTGTTTTCATTTGGATTAAAAATTACAAAAACAAAAAAAAATGCAAAAAGAAAAGAAAAGGCAATAATACAAACCAAACATGGACTTACCAATCCGCCAGTGACATAATTGAGCAAAGCACATGCTGCCACAGAAGCCAACAACTGATCAATCCAGTACAGAATTGATCTGACCACCGTGATGTGACCACCGGCGCAGAGTCCGAGGGTAACGGCGGGGTTGAGGTGGCCGCCGGAAATACGAAAGCCGGCGGAAATCATCACCGCCACCACCAGAGCATGAGTCATGGCCACAAAGAATAGCCCCACCAGCGCATCTCCATTCAGCTTGTCTGTTGGACAAAATGCATTAATTTGAGAATATGTTAAGATCTCTGATTTCTTGGAAATAATATTAACAAATTTGATTGGGAACTCACCGGCGGCCATGGCGGCGCCAACACCGGCGAAGACGAAAAGGAAGGTGGAGATGAACTCCACGATGAGCGCTTGGAGGCAGTCCGGCCGGAAGGCCTCTCCGACGGTGCCCAAGGCAATTTTCGCCATTTTACAAAATTAAATTTATTTGGTGGCTCTGCCAAACGAGGCACACTCTGTATATGCAGTAGTGGACAATTGCTTGGCCTGGGTAGGCGCATACATTTGCATGTATATATAGGACCACGCACATGCATGTATATGCATAATTAGTCCTCAAGATTCCATTTGTTTTAATTTATAAAAAAAAAAAAAAAGAAAGAAAAATCATAGTTACAAAAGAATGAAGAATCCATCTAAGTGCATCAATAAATTATTTAAGCCCCACCAAGCACAATAAATTTAGTCGTCGACTGGCATGTGATTCACTGACATAAGTCTTCCACATAATATGAAAGATTAAAAGTTCAAGCGAGTTATTGATGTGCGTATGTGTATAAATAAATAAATAATAATAATAAATTGAGTTTACTAAGAATTTTTTTATTTATTTATATACACACATAAGAAAGTTCGATAAGTTCAAATCTCTAATATCAGACTTTATGCATTAGACTAATGCCACATAAAATTACAATCTCTTAACTTGAAAATCATATTTAAAAAATTAAGTGGACGAAAATTTAATCAATTAAGTAAGTAGATTTTATTTAGGGCAAATTACATAATTAGTCCCTAAAATTTTACTCTAAAGTCACTTTAGTCCCTAATTTTCAAAAATGTATCTTTTAATCCCTAACGACAATATATTGTTTCATTTAGTCTTTAAAACCACTTTTCCGACAGTATTTGACCGAAAAATTGATCAATTTTGATATTTTAAGGGTAAAATTGTCAATTTGAGATTTAATGTTCCACTTTAGTCCAAATTTAAGATTTTATGTTCTACTTTAATCCTTATGTCAATTTTTCTTTTTCTTTTTTAAGGAAAATTTGCATTTTACCCCCTATAAAAATGGAAAAGGGCAAAAAAAAATCCTTATGAATAAAATTAGGCAAAATACCTTCTCGTGTTTTGAAAATTATGCACATTGCTTCCCGCTTCTGATTTGCTTCAATTTAATCCTAATTTTAATATATAACTATATTACCCTTAATTATTTCATATATTCTCAACTTAATTTATTTATTTTTAAAGTATATTTTCGTATATCTTCTTTCATCCCCTTTAAATTTAAAAACTAATTTTAGTTTTTGTATTTCTATTTCTCTAATTTATTCTATTTTTTCATTTTTGTATATATTATATATAAATATAAAATTAAAAATGTGAAAAATCATCAATTCCAATTGAAAATTGGAGTAAATAGAAATAGTTGTATGAAATGATATAAAAACATGAATGTTTTTTAAGATGTCTTTGCCAACAAATACAATTGTAATTGTATATATCTATCATCAATGGTAACAGACATATCAATTCAATATACATTTTTTTAAAAGACATGTCAGTTTAGAAGAAAAATACGAATAGTCATATTCATTCAAAAAAAACTCTCAACAACTATAAAAAGATCTTTAGGGTTATGTTTTTATAATTACTATACATCTATAAACACTCAAAGTCTATAGTATCATAGTCTTCTTAGTTTTAGTGTTGAGAAAATAATTCAATACACTTTAATTCGTTGATTTGATGGCTTTCATTTTTTGGAATAAGTGGTCATTCCATCGTAAGAGACAATTGCCACCTAATAATGAATACTTGTGTGGGACAAATTCATTTTAAAGATAAAAAAACCCTTAATTTTGCTTTGACTAAAAGAAGAAGAGAAGAAGGAACAACAATAATCTCGATTCTCGTATCTAACACCATATAATTCGTGGGTTCGAGGGCTACAATCTCCTGAAATAAGTTGCCATTGCATCTTGAAAGAAAATTACCAGCTAACCATGAGTACCAATGTGTGACAAATTCGTTTTAAAAATAAAGAACTCTAATCTTGCTTTGATTTTCGATTAGAGGAGAAAGAGAATGAAGAATTACACTGATCTCAATCACTGCACCCAACACCATATCTATATAAAATATAAACATCCTCCATTCGTTTTAATTCATTAAAAAATTAATTAAAAATATATTTTTTCGAATCATATAATTTGATCGCGTTGGAAGTGAATTATCATCATCGTAAATAATCAACTCACCTCTTTTAAAGTATGCAACAATTATTTAATCTAGTCACATTACTCTTTACCTTATATTATTAAAGTGTGGAACCAACGTGAAACCTTGTAATAATGACGAATCATTAATTGGTCGAACTTATGTTATACTATTTCGTTATCTATTTTATTAATGGTCAAAAGTCACTGGAAAAATGAAATTGCAGTCTTAATTCAATCATGAAATCACATACATTTCTTTTTTTATCCTCCACAAACTAAAAGCTGAGCTGTAATGACTAATGAGTGTGTCTGTTTCGTCGTCTTCTCAGTAAAGAGAGAAAGAGAGATTATAATATAAATTAAAAAAATATTTTGACATATTAATAATCTTCACAAATTTAATAATAGTAGAAATTATTCGTAAATTGCCACTACATATTAATAACTAATAACAAATACGTATATATTGATAATTTAAAAAAATCACAAAATATAGTAACAATTTTAATTCTCACAAAAATAAATATAACTTGCGATGTACTGATGATAAAATAAAATTATTGATAACATATATTATTTTTTATTATTATTATTCGTAAATTGTCACTATATATCAATAACTAATAAAAAATATGTATATATTGATAATTAATAAAAAAAATTCACAAAATATAGTAACAATTTTAATTCTCACAAAAATAAATATAACTCGTGATGTACTGATGATAAAATAAAATTATTGATAACATATATTATTTATTATTATTATTCATAAATGTCACTATATATCAATAAATAATAAAAAATACTTATATATTAATAATTAATAAAAAAAATCACAAAATACAGTAACAATTTTAATTCTCACAAAAATAAATATAACTTGTGATGTATTGATGATAAAATAAAATTATTGATAACATATATTATTTTTTATTATTATTATTATTCATAAATTGTCGCTATATATCAATAACTAATAAAAAATAAGTATACATTGATAATTAATAAAAAAAAAATCACAAAATATAGTAACGATTTTAATTCTCACAAAAATAAATATAACTCGCAATGTATTGATGATAAAATAAAATTATTAATAACATATATTGTTTATTATTATTATTATTCATAAATTGTCACTATATATTAATAACTAATAAAAAATACGTATATATTGATAATTAATAAAAAAAAATCACAAAATATAGTAACGATTTTAATTCTCACAAAAATAAATATAACTCGTGATGTACTGATGATAAAATAAAAACTATTATTAACATACATTATTAATCATAATTGTCGTATTATCATCCAACTTTATATTATGATCATCTTTTGGTCTGCTGACATTTGCACTCAAAAAGAAAAAGGTGAAAAAGAAGACATTTTTATTTTATGGGGACTTAGCTGTCAATTGAAAACAATGTTTTCGTTGACTTTATGGGGCCTTCTTATTTTCCATTGGATTGATTGTTTCTAACATTGTTAATTCTGAATTATTGAGTTGAAGTTGGCCTGAGTGCGGCGCACATGATCACCATAAAGTATTACCCTGGAAACCACTGCCTCCTTTTTTATCTTATGATGAAACAAAAACATTTTAATAGGGTGGTATCTTCATTTTTTTTAAAATATTTTTTTATTTCTATATATATATATATATTTCTATTTATGCATACACACATTAGGAGTTCATGAGGGTTCAAACTCCTTACCTTCCACATTATATAAGAAACTTATGTCATTATATTACATGTCGCTATTTTTATACACGAACGCACACCAAGAGTCCGAACCTCGAATCTCACATGGAGATGGCAATGGGTCGGGTTTGGGACGGATTTGGCAAAATCCAGGACTCGTCCTATCAAGATTTTTATAGACCCAAGACCCGGCCTGCCCTGAACCCTTATCTAATGGGTTGAACCCGTTAGACCCTTTTAGATCCATTTAAAATGTTTTAAAAAATTAAAAATATTTCTTTTAAAAAAAATAAATCACCATAACTTCATAATATGATAAAATAATATTATTAACAAAAAAATTATTATTTAAATATTTATATATGCATGTTTTAGTCTTTGAAAAATGATAAATTGCAAACATTATTATTACTTATATATTCATATTGAATGTATAAATTATTTATTATGACAATATTATTATTTTATATAAAATATATATGTAATATTCACATATATATATATATATGTGAATGCACACCACGTAAATCATACACATAATAAATAAAATTAATATGTATAATATCTAGTAGGGCCGGTTCGGGTTTAAAACTTAAAATCCAAGACCCGCCTCAAGACCCGTTTATATTTTCAAAACCTGCCCCAATCGGGGTGGGTCCGGATCTTATCCGAACTCATTGTCATTCCTAATCCCACACATTTGATCACTCAACTTATCTTTCCTTAAAATATAAATATTAAAATTAAAGACTTCTTCAAAATGTTATTATTTATATTTTCCACTTAAAATTGCTATTAAAAAAAAAGGGCGGGGGCTCAAGTATGGTTTTCTCATAATCAAAGCATGAAGTCTCCATGTCTCTAGGTTCATCTAATCATAGAAACATTGTACAATAGAAATATCAGAAAGACACATTATTTAAACAATTATGGTTGGATGTATTTGCAAAAAGTCCAAAGGACATGATAGTCTTTTGCTCTGCAAGAAAATAAGTCAAGTCAGTATATAACAATTATTTGAGTACAAAAGATGACAAGGATCATCTTAATAAGTACATCTCGTTGTAAAAAAATATTTTTCAATAGTATACCTAATATACAAGATTATAAAATCTTATTTTATGGTAATATTCTCTCCAACTCTAATAATTTAACCTATTTGATAGTAATTATTATTGAGAACAAGTAAAAAGACCATCTTACCCCCATACTGCAATCAAAATATTCAAACAAGACAAGATCCACATCTTTTTATTTGGGTCGGGTCATGACCCGGATGAATCCGACCCGAACCAAGTCATGACCCGCATAACTGACCGTCAATCAATTGATGATCGGACGTGCAATACAAGGCCATCTCGATCCGTACAAAAGGGACCAAACATCGCCTATAAGAAGCAAGTTCAGCACAGTTTCAGGTCAAGTCATAATTATCCATCTCTACTCTATCTTTATTTTTTATCTTGAACACATTTGATCACCTCACTAACTTAGGCAACGAAGGGCCTTAGCTGAAGGCGATCCCGACTAGCCTAATGTGCTCTTTTTGTGGTTAGGTTAGAGATCCAGAAACACTTGGGTGGTTCTGGATCGGGTTTAGGATCACAGCCAAGGTTACATTTGGTATTTCGAGTCGAGGTCGTGGGCTCGGAACATGAGCTGCATCACTATTTATATTGAAAATGAAATTTTATCGTTACATCTAATTGAATTATCCCTCCTCACAAGAAAATCATATCATGTGAAAAAACAAACTCAAAAAAAAATAAAAAAATAGTGTATTTTCATATTTATTAAATACCCCAAAAAACATGCATTCCACCTATTGTTTCACATACTAATATCTTAATTGCCCACTTCATTAATTTGGGCATTCCCAACAAAAAGAACCCTAATCCTAGGAAACACAACTTCCACATACACAACCCTCAAAACTTTATATTAAGCCCTTTATTAAAATAAAAATAAAGATAGGGGAAACATAGAATATCATTTCTTGATCACCTTTCCACAAGCTATAATGGCCACACCATAAAACTACAACTGTTTGTGGAAAAGAATAGCTAGATTTTAGTTCTAGTGGCCCAAAAAGAGCAAGAAATTGGTAGCTAGCTAGGTACAACCCTTGGAAGCTTGATGCCTTTTTGTCTTTGGATGAAATAATGACATTGTGGGCAGAAAAAAGGGGTGAAAACTCACATCTTCAGAAAAATACAACTCATCTTGAATTATTGGAAAAGATAGGTGACAAACGATTTTGTCATCTATTTCTCAAAATTCTCATTGCATTCATTTCAGTTACTATTCTAATTGACCTAAATTTATACCTTTTTACACTCTTACCTTTTGTAAAGAAAATATTCCTTCAACATATATCCAACTCTAAATAATTCAATTTTTGTTACAATTACAACTTTTAATGCCTATTCGACTTTATTTCTTCGACTTCTATGGATTTTACACAAATTTCTCTCATCTTATTTTGATTATTGATTCCAAAATCTATACTATTATAAAAAGAAAGGTTGTTTTGTGTCTAAAATGGAAGTTATTTGTGGTTTTTTTTACATAATTTACCTTTCAATTATTCCAGCAAATAAAATGGAGAATTCAGTACAAAAAGGTGGTTTAGATACCAAATTTACTAATATTCCAAATTTTTTCTTTAAGTTGCCCTTTAGAAGTGATTGCTCAATAAGGTCACAATTGTACTTTTCACAAAATTCACAAACCCACAAATTTGTATTGTTAAAATTCCATCTTCTATTATTTTCTTTATCATATCAAAATATCTAACACAATTTTCACTTTACTCATAATTTAAATTATTTCATATATTAATTTTAAATGATTCAATAAGTAGTTTTATGCGCGCAAAAATTGCGTGCAACAACTGCTAGTATTTAAAAAATAAATAAATAATCCCAAACTTTAAGCCCAGCTAAATCTTTTGGCCCAGTTCTTTAACTGGACTGAAGTCCAATTTTCAGCCCAAATTTAATGGGCTTAGATTACTGAAAATGGGCCTAACATTTGGATACGGATCCTCTCCGTTCCTCTGCGGGATGGATAAATATAACAGAATTAACTAACACACGTTTAA
Organism: Jacaranda mimosifolia; assembly: GCA_018894105.1. Classification (NCBI taxonomy): domain Eukaryota; kingdom Viridiplantae; phylum Streptophyta; class Magnoliopsida; order Lamiales; family Bignoniaceae; genus Jacaranda; species Jacaranda mimosifolia. Next base: position 2,460,453 of record CM032127.1, read on the forward strand.
GGTGAGTTTTACAATGGCGTACCAGTTTTGCTCTGCTCATGCTTGTTTTTCTCTCAAAAGATTTCCTTCTTCTACTAATAATTACAAAACTAGTGTTGCTTATGCTTCTGCTGAAAGCCCATCTCGTAGGGTTGCTCTTTTCCAGATGAGCACTCGTAAGCAGCATAATCTTTTGAAATTTCTTGAATTTATGTATCATAATTAAATGTTGATAGATAGGAAGAAGTTGTTCTTGAAGTCATTCTGCATTGTGGTCTGTGTCGTTTTATGTTGTTTTTGTTTTTGTTTTGAGGGAATGTAGCTCTGATTATCGTGTCTGATAATTGAGTAAATTAGGAAAAGGGTTTTGCGGCTTCTGTGTTGTTTAATTGTTTGTTCTTAGTGAATTAAAGGCAGCGGTAGGTTAGCTGCCTCATTGTCATATGTTCAGGCTTTTTTAACTCTACTATGTGTTTTTTGAGTGCGTTTGTATGTTGATGGATGGCTGGATGAATGAGCTTTCAGGGTCTATTTTCTTGGTTTTCCTCGATTTTCTTGTTGAGTTTTTATTGATTTCTTGTTGGCTTTTTTTTTTTTCGTTTGATTTCCTTCTTTATTTCGTTTCCAATTATCTTGGTTTTTCTGGATTCCAGATCCCCTGCCTACCCTGTTTTACTTTCGTATTTTGCTGTAGTGTCAAAAATTATTATCCCTCAAGATATAGGATCTGGGCAACCTACATAAACTTGGGTTGTCCTTTTGTTCATTCATTGCTTATTAGTTTTGTGATGGAGACTTGAACAAATTCGTGTTTCTGGTAAGAGAAAAATTGGGACTTGGGTTATAACTTATTGATGTTTAATGCATTACTCAGTTCTCTCTCAGTCAGAGTTATTTGCTGCAAATGCATCAAAATTCTTAAGAACTGAGGATAAATCAAAAACCAGCATGCTTATTGCCGATATGGCTCAAGAAACCACTTCCATAATGGAGGAAAATGTGCTCGAGTGGACAAAAACTGACAAGAGAAGATTGCTCCATGTTGTTTATCGCGTTGGTGATCTAAACAAGTCTATAAAGTATGTCTCTTTTTTATTTACGTTCTATCTTACCTGTGGAGTTCTATATTTATGTCACATACAATGTAAGTACAGATTCTACACGGAATGTTTGGGCATGAAACTATTGAGACAACGTGACATCCCTGAGGACAGATATTCAAATGCATTTGTTGGTTATGGACCTGAAGACTCCCACTTTACTATGGAACTTACTTACAGTATGTCCTCTGCGTTTTTGCCTCATATTTCTTCAATAGGTGACTTCTTTACGTTCTAATTAATGTTGACTTTGATTGCTTCCAGATTATGGAGTTGGCAGTTATGATATTGGAACAGGATTTGGTCATTTTGGCATTGCAGCTGAGGATGTAAGTGAAAAAAGTCTAAAAGATACCATGGTGCACCAAAATTCTTAATTCATGAACTAGTATTGGTAAAAGATCACTCAAAGGAATATAAAATGGATGTCTTTTTAAATAACTTTCCAGTATAAGAAAGTATTACTCCCAGATTAGCTTGAGTAACATTTTTATACTCTACGCATTAAGTGATAGCAAGTCTCCCCATCTTCATTCATGACTCTATAGAGGTAAGTAATTATTTCAATTTTACTTGGCTTTCATTTTCTGAAACCCTCATGTAGGTTGCCAAAATGGTGGATATAGTAAAATACAAAGGGGGCAGAGTGATTCAGGAGCCTGGTCTAGTGGAAGGTGGAAATACAGTTACTGCCTTCATTGAAGATCCAGATGGCTACAAGTGTGAGCTTATACAAAGGGGCCCTACTCCAGAGCCCCTATGTCAAGTAATGCTTCGAGTGGGAGATCTTGACCGTTCAATTAATTTCTATAAAAAGGTAAATTGTTAGATATCTAAAATCTCAGGTTGCACTGCATGTTTTCTGGTCGTCACATTTTATGTAAAATTTCTCAATCTCATTCCAGGCTTTTGGTATGGAGCTTCTTCGGAAAATAGACATCCCGGAGTACAAAGTGAGTAATATCAACTTATTTCTCATGATGTTTCTCTTGTACCGTGCTTATTTGGCTTTGTACTCAGGTTGTGTAAAATTGACTGGCAAAGCACAAATAGATGCTTTTCTTGACATTCTTATCTTTGCTTTACAAGAACATAATTTTCCAAGTAGTGGTGACTCTATGAAGCATTAAGTGCTGAGCTGCTGTGCTTAGATGTTACACATGAAAGAGGTGGTAACTTCACTGTGATTACCTACCTAGTATCTCGAACTGCAACACCATTGTAAAATTTAGAATCATGTTCTTTGTGCATGGGGGGTGAGCATGGGGAGATAATTTTTGGCATTATCAATGTTCAATAAAATAGCTTCTTCATTTGTTTGAGTACTAATCATGCTGATCATAAGTTATAACAAATTGAAGCAACTCTGCATGTGGCAGCAGTTAGTTGTTTGGAAATGCAACCCAATCCTCGGGTGTGTCTGTAAGTGTTCATGATATTTTATCCTCATAAAGTAGCTTCTCAAACCTACACAATTGTCGAAGGATGGAATCTAAGGTTGTTTATAGTTCTATTTGAATAGCCGAAAGTTTTGCCCAACTTTTCAAGTAAAAATTCGTAGTTGTTATTCAAGCATTTTACCCAGTTAATGCAAAGTTAGAAACTCTACCCTAAGCATCTCTGTTTGTATCAAACTCACTTTATTGTGAAATTCAATTTGTCTTTCATACTCTTTTCTATAGTCTTATTATTTTCACATTCTTATATACAGTACACAAAAGCCATGATGGGCTATGGTCCTGAAGACAAAAATACAGTTCTGGAATTAACATATAATTACGGTGTCAGAGAATATACCAAAGGAAATGGTTATGGTCAGGTATTTTCCATGTTACTTTTTTTATTATATTAATCTTATTGTTCTGGTGCTGTAAAAATATTTGCTTAAACCAGTAAATATGTTTTCAAAATTCTTGCGAGACTAAGTTAGTTCAGCTGACACCATAATCATGAGAGTGCTTATACTTCAACAGATTGCCATTGGCACGGATGATGTCTATAAGACCGCAGAGGCCATAAAATTCTATGGAGGTGAAGTCATCCGTGAACCTGGGCCTTTGCGAGGAATAAATACCAAGATCACCGTATGCTTGGATCCTGACGGCTGGAAAACGGTATGTTTTTCAATTGTTAGATATCATTTTTTGCGCAAGGATAGATTTCTACTTTTCCATGCCCTTATTTCTTATAATTGCCTAATTATCTATTACTATCACGTGTCAAGTTTCATAGAGAAAGATGTAGAAGTCCCATAGTAACATAATAACTAATGCTTCAACCTATAATCACTCAGTTTGGGGTAACAGTTATTTAGGTGAGTCCTTCTCTAGCTTGAGTTTTTCCATGAAATTCTTTGCACCATATTTTGGTTCAATTTACATTTAGTTTATTCATCATCCTGACATGGTTCTCCTATGATAAAGTGGCATTTAATATCTAGTTGCTGATATATCTAGATCTTTTTGTGTTGCTGATATAAAACCTAAGAAATCTGTCTTGTGTGTTTTGCAGTTTCACTTTGTGACAAGATCCATTTTCTTCTGTGTTTATCAGTTTATTTAACTTCTTTCTTTGTCATAATACTGTTTCTTCTCATCATTGCAGGTCTTCGTTGACAATATTGATTTCCTTAAGGAGCTAGAGTGACTAAATCACCATCTTTATACCAACTGTGCTTCTATGAGAAATCCCTTCCATTTTTTTCAGATTAGCTCTCGAAACGTTACCAAAGTATAGTGAACAAATTCCATTAAAGGCACTTCTAACTGTTTTTTTTTCTGTGTCTACACTTGATCATTTCTATTCTGTCAGAGGTCAAAAGACAGACAATGAATTATTTTTTCCGAAAATCAAGATCCATTCATCAGTTTTCCTAATGTAAAATCATGTCATATTACATGCAAATTCAACATCTGTTGGATTCCTTCAACCCACATCTGCTTGTCCCCTTTGTTTCTGCATTCAAACTCAATTATTCTGTCAGCAGTTTGTATAGCAAAGTATGCCATCTGCTCTTTACTCTCTGTCTCACGTCCGGGCCAAGCTGGGATGTCACTGTATACAGCAGAGACTACACCTGCAGACAGAAAAGAGTAATTTAGCTTAAAGCATTAGAGAATTAAGGTATATCTTCACCTGTTGCTGTGAAGTTGTTTGCATACATTTCTTTTTCTTGGTAAATGTCCCTCCTATGTGCTTGCTTTTCATTTTAGCCACTACCTGTTTCATTTCAGGTTTAGTGAAGCATGAAAGAGTAGAAGGCCAAGTACATATTACAGTCTGAAATACAAACTTACCTGCCAGTCTGAGTTTATGTTGAAGGAGAGTTTCTTCCAGTGGAGATCTCCTGCATCAACCACAATGTTTTGAGTTCCGTATTCTATAACGCCTCTCCTTTAGGACTTGAACATAGTTCCACCTCAATAATTACCTTTCCTTGTGCGCTTAAGAAGTTCGCCACCTTTGGAGACAAAATTTAGAGCCAGTGAGACATTTGATTCCTTGCTGTTTCGAACAGTTTCCTCTGTCAGAGCAATGGTTGCCGCTCCATGCTCTTTGTGTAGTCTTGCTCTTAATGTGGCAGCACCTCTTAGGGCTGTAATATTTGAAATTAGGTATTGCTAATAAGAACATAAGTACACTATTAAGGATTTTAATTCTGTTATGGGATTCCTGAGTGGTTTAGCCACTAAAAATATGTAGAGAATGGCACAAATTATTAGCATCTCAACTAGGAATGAAACTATTTCCTGGGGTTTTGATTTCACAGGAAAAGTAGTTGCTTTTTCTCTAATTGCACTAACTTTTGATTAGTGTACAGTAAGTAAAAATTTACCTGTAGCAGCTCCCGCAGTCAGTGTCAGGACATCGCCATTGGTCCTTGCATTAATAGCCGAATTCACAACCGACAAGATGTGATCATGATCTGCTCCAAGATCCTCTGCAATTTCTATACAGTGTGATGCAACAAGAGCTGCTGCAGATGCAATTGCAGTGGATGTCTTTGACGACTTCTTATGTTTTGTAATTGATCGTTCGGGAGAGGTTACTGATGAGGCTGCAAGAGCAGCCACAGCAGCAGCGACCCCTGCCACAGACACTGCTGCATGCAGTTGAGCATTGTGAGCTCTAATCTCCTGCTTTTTCCTCTCCTTCTGATCTTTTATCCATCTACCCATTGTTTTTCTCTTCACAATGCTCCTGTAGATCTGCTGTACAATAATAAAGTAAAATCGCCTTATGTTTATAGTTCCTAATATGGCAACTATTCTGGTTGGGCTGGAAAATCATACCCCATTTCTGAGCAACTGTTGATTAGTTATAAATTCCGGGTTGAGAGCTTGGTGCAGTAGAAATAATTCCTGCACAAGTTGAGCTGCTTGTAAACATAGTGGACGAGTAGGGTATTCTCAATGTACAATAAAAAGAGGGCATTAGAGAAATTACCTTGGCATCATCACTACCTCTAGGTGACACTGGAGGACTCTCTGAGGCTAGCAAAGGATGATTCTGCTGCACCATATAAATACCAGGTAAAATTAAAGAAGAGTTCTAACTTCTAAACTAGTATAGTGTTCTTTTTAACAGCTATCTAGTGTCTTATAACAGAAGTGGTGGAGTTAAAGGAGACTCTTCTTCTTTCAACAACTTGAAAGCAAGGTACATACAGAGAGCAAAGAGCTTCCACGGTCAGCTTGAGCAGTCCCACGAGCAGCAGCACTTAATGATGGCTCGTCAGCATTTTCAGCTGCATTTTGTGTGTTGCAAAGAGCCTTTGAGAGCTCCATGGCAGAAAGACTCCATGATCTAGCCAAGAACTCCATGGACTCTGTAGGGGTTTCTGGTGGAGGGCATGCAACAGGAGACAGCCATTCTGCAGCTTTCTCTTCCTCAATGTTTTCGAGCCTATTCGACCTGCATTTGGAGCCACCGGCGTTCACCGACACTGCAGCAATCAGAAAGAAGGAAAAATGAAAGAAAAACTCAAGTGAGTACCAATTTTCCCACCTTTCTCCATGCTGAAAACAAAAGCTCATGATTTGATCAAACTTCTCCTGCTATGCTACTTTGAAACTATCAGTGAGAATAAACTCACAGGCAGATATGATGAAGGAAATGAACAAATACAATGCTGGTATATATCAGTAATGTCCTAAAGGTGTGAATTCTTAAAATGAATAAAATCAAAAAGAAAGATTCCATATGAGAAGTACTATATTCAGAGGTACATGAAAGGTTCCAAATAAAGTTCAACAAACTTTGTCTCCAACTTCAGTGTGTCTTGCTTGCTTAATTTTATTTCTTTTCACCTCTTTTTTTCTTTTTTGCTTTAAATGTGCATAAAAGAGTAAAGACTGTTTTCTTGGGCGGCGGGTTCATTATTACAAAGGGGTTCTTTTTATCCCCATTAACACTGTTTAAAGTAAGAAAAAATAGGTGGCCCTCCATCCATTATGTGATTTTGCTTTTCTATATCAATCAGTTTGAAGGAATATATGTCTGATGAACTCTGACCCAGAATTTCATCATGTTTTAAGCAGTTGGATTTTAGTAGATAGTTTCTTGGCTTCTTGGGATTCTCTCAAGTTAGTGCTTTGCTGTTTTTCTGCATTGACCTGTCAAATAAAGAGCTTTTGAAGTTCTTCGTCAGTTACCAAGTGCAGGAGTGGGATTGGCATTCCACCTTATTTTGATTGCTAACTTGTTCATTGGTTATTAAGGGGAAAGGAAAAAAGAAAAAAGAAAAGAAAAGAAGAAAAATCTCATTTTCTAAATTTTTATTTAAAACTCTGAAAAATTATAAATTAATAAAATTTGATATGAGTTTGAGAAATGTCATTCTAGTCAAGGGATCGGATTGATTGAGCTCCAAGATCAAGATCAAGATCTGGGTTCGGTAACTCAAACTTATAACTTGAAAGTTGAAACCACACAAAAGGTTGCCCATTTGGTTTTATTTCCATTTTCAATTTTCATTTTTATCATTTCTAAAATTTGAAAAGTTAATTAGTGAAAATAAGTTTGTATTTGGATGAAATGTTGGAAATGCAATGATTATGTTGGTTTTAATAGGTTGTAGGTGGAGAGAAATAGAAATAATGAAATAGAGAGAGAATATATATAGGTTATTGAAGAATGTGTTTTGAAAATAAAAATGAAAATAATGTTGGTTGAAAATGTATAAAAAGTGATGTATTTTATTTATGGAATAGTAGAAAATGTTAAAATGTGGATTGGAAATGAAACAAACGGGCTAGTTATTGGGATTTTCCCAACACAATTGGCTCTGTTCTTCTGGCTTTTTGGTGAATTGTAGAAAATATTTTTGGGAGAATGGGCTTTTGAGAAAAAAATTAGGAGAATGTGCCATGTGTTTTTTTTTTTGGGAAAATATGAAAAATGAATTGAGAATGAGTTGTTTGTTCTTTTGTGTTTTGAGGGGAGACAAATTTTACTGTTGATGTCAAATCAATTACTTTTTAATTGAATTTGTAGAGTGAAAGTAATTTATATATATATATATTTATAATTATTGAAATATGATTGTAAGGTGTTCTGTAAATGAATTATGGGGGATTTTTTAGGTATTAAAATTTTATTTTGTGAGAGAATGATTGGAGAGCGTGTACCCATTTTATAATTATTCTGGAAGAATAAAAGTTTTGTGGGAAAAGACAAAAGAACATAGCTCTATTGTTCAAATCACTGTTTGAAGATTGAGAGTTGAAAAGTTTAAATATAGTAAACATGACCGCATACTTGTAAATATGCAGCAATATTAATATTTTCAGGCGACTTTACTTCATAAATCACCCTCGGGTGATGTGGTTCAATCTGCACTATTCAAATACAGCAATCTAAATCATGAATAGGTTCAAATTTAATCCAAACTAACCCCTTTTTTTTATAAAAAAAAAAAAAAAAAGCACAATTAACTCAAAAAGTATTGAGGAAGCATTATATTTTTCAATATATTTCTAATATTCCACATCAAAATTGGAAAAAAGGAAGTAGCTATTATTCTACAAATAGAGAATTGGTGGTAGGTAGAGGTGTAAACGAGTCAAGCTCGAGCCCAGCTTTTTGAGCTCGAGCTTGAGCTCATCGAGCCTGCTCTTAAGGGCTCGAGCTCCAGCTCGAGCTCAAGCTCAAAAATACTAAGTTCGAGCCGGCTCATCAGAAAATTTCAAATTAAATAAAAATATTAAATTATTAATATATCATAATTATTTAATAATAATTAATAAAATAATTAAAATTATTATTATAAATTAAATATATATGAAATTATAATAATTACTATAATGATTTAAATTATAATATATTATAATTATTGATAAATTATTAATATATTATAATTATTTAATCATATATATAAATATTTAAAATTAGAAAAAAAAAGTAAATTATTAATACATATTAATTAATATATAATAAATATTTAAAATTAGAAAAAGAAAGTAAATTATTATATATATTAATTATTTAATTAATATATAAAAAATATTTAAAAATAGGAAAAAGCTCATGAGCCGGCTCATGAGCTTTTGAACAACTAGAGGTGAGCTCGAGCTCGACTCATGTTAAAGCTCGAGCTTGAGTCGAGCTATAATCGAGCCCGCTCATGAGGCTCATGAGCCGGCTCGACTCATCTTACACCCCTAGTGGTAGGATCCCAAATTGATACTTGATCATTGTTCATCCATGAGCGCAGCCATTGATAGAATAATTTAGGTAATAATGGGCATTTTTTATAAGCATAATGATGGTATTTTTATTACTTCTATAAGGCAATCTAAGTGAGTGGAGTGAGGCTTTTAATCTTTGCTTTAAAGTCTAATCAAGTGTGTTTAGATGTGGTGCACTAATAACAAAATCCCATGTTTTATTACTTCTAGGGGCCACTAGCTAGAAAGGAAAATTGTTGGTGAGTTTTGGGATTTGTGAGTGCTTATGATCAATTAAATATTTTAAGGTTGTATTTTTAAAATAAAATAATTATTTAAAATATAAAACATTGCAAGAATAATAAGTTTATGATTCTTGAATAATCTATAATCATATAAAAATTCCACGTACGCAAGAAATCCAATAGGGCCGAAAATTAGGCCCATCAAAATGTGAAGGCACAAAACCCCAACTCTGCCACCCCCCCCCCCCACCGGGCCCGGGTCTTCCTTTCATTTTTTTAAAATTTTAATTTTTTTTTACATACACGCGCATATAAGTTTCACTAAATTTCAAATCACATATCATGTCGTGCTTAGAATAATTGACCACTCAATAATAATACTAATAAATTAAAATCATAGTACGTAGGCAGCAAATAGCTTTTGGATGTCATGGCCCGATTCTATAATTATAAATTATTTAATAATTATTTATAATAATTAAAAATAGAATATTTGGACTCTTAATAGTTTCCAAGTACTATAAAAAAATAAATTATATTTTTTTTAATTAAAGAAGACAAAAATGTATATTTTCAATTTTCATAAATGACGTCATGTATACATGCAATCAAGGAGACAAATCCTTAATCCCTCATTAAAGTAATACTAAATTATTACACTGCGTTCCACTTAGAACTTGAACTAGCATGCACTCGTGCAATATCACAAGGTACATGATGTACAAACTAAGACACCATTTTTTATTGTCCAGAAATTGCATCTTACGTCTTTATCGCAAAGTGACAAATCTTTTACACCTATACAAGCAAATTTTATAAAGAATGAAAAATATAAATAAAAAATTTATATATTTTTGTTATTTATAAGGCTATAAATAATTTGAGCTTAAAAAAAATAAATTTGGACTCAAGTTCAAGCTCAGCTCATCTAATAAAATTTAATAATTAATATATAATAATTATTTAATTAATATATAAAAATATAAAAAAGTTCTTCGATTCGACTCATTTTACACTTGGTCATTCATGTTAATTCACCAAACAAAGTTTTTCTAAACAACTACAATTTTTTTTTTTTAATAGTTAACCTCTATTTATAGATTGAGAATTAAGAATTATAAATGCGTTGCTGGCAAACAATCAGATTCATGGATTTTGCCAGCATAGAGACTTTCCTCTTAAAATTTCTTCATATCTGCAACACAATCTCCATATCTGCACTTCCATTACTGATATTTAATTAATAACAGTTTGTATATGTTCAGTGTGTGAAAACAAAGTCTGTGGTGCATTCACAATTTCACATGTTCAAAGAAGTTAAGAATGGAGAATTCTTGGGATATTTAGAAGAAAACAATGGTGGAAGAGCCTCTTAGAGAATACTACTGATAAAAAGGGTGGCTTAAGGAATTTGCCATTCATTATAGGTGAGTGGATATGTAATTTACATGCACGTTATAATTCCACATTGAAAAATATCCACAATCAAAATTGGGAAATCAATGAGTTGAGTTGACTTACGAACTTCACAAGTCGAGCTCGAATCAAATTGGATTGATCTCGAACTTTATTTAGAATCATTTGTATTTAAATTTGAAATTTGCAAGCAAACTGGTATATAAAATAACATTACTTTTTATTTTTTTATTTCGAGTCCAACCTCGGACTCATAATTATTTATAAATCATTTGACAATTCAAGACAACATGGGATGGAAAGTTGGTTTGGCTGTGCCTGCTGTGCTTGTCATGTTTGGCACTCTTTTGTTCTTTTTGGGTTCTCCATTCTATGTCCAAGTTCAGACTAAAACAAGCTTACTCTCTGGTTTTATTCAAGTTCTGGTGGCTTCTTACAGAAACCGGCATTATAAATTACCATTGGATAACAAAAATGCCATCTACCATCACAAGAATGGTGTAGTTCCTTGTTTTCCTAGGGAAAAACTCAGGTCAGACATACATATATGTGCGTATAACCATGGTATCTTATAGTTTTTAGAGACCCCTTTTGGGTCTAAAACAGTACTCGTTCTGTGTTTTTGATTGTGTTTAGATTTCTAAATAAGGCCTGCATTGGTAGAGATCCTTTCAAAGACTTGACGGCTGATGGAAGCACTAGAGATCCGTGGAGTCTTTGCGCCGTAGATCAAGTAGAAGAGCTGAAAGCATTACTCAGATTAGTCCCCATATGGGCTATATGAATAATGATGTTTGTAAATCTCAGCCAGAACTCTTTTACGGTACTTCAAGCAGCTTCAATGGATAGACATATTACTTCCCGTTTCACCATACCAGTAGCCTCATTTGGCATGTTTACTGTTATCTTTGTCATACTATGGGTAGTTATATGTGAATGCTTATGTTTAATTTGTTATTTTGTATTGTTTAATCTTTCTTAAATTATGTTGAATATTTAGCGCAGAAGAATTTATTTGTACTTGGAGTTGAAGTATGAAACAAATTATTACTTATATTAATGTGAAACATTATTTTTTATTTATTTATAGTTGATTAATTGTGAAATAGTATTATTTTCTAAAAAACATACTTAAAAATAAGTAAGTTGAAATTTTTTCAAATAATATTCTTTCTATATCAATTGAAAGTTTTATTTTTTGTTAATATTAAAATATTATATATTTTTATAAAATTAAATATAATTATTATGTTATTATGACGTCATACTGGTTGGACCGGTTCGGTCCGGTTGAACCAATAACCAATAAGGTCACTAGTTCTTTGTCCGGTCCGATTTTGAAAATATTGAATTTATAGGCAAGTGAATATGTAATTTACATGCATGGTATAATTCCACATTGAAAAATCCCATAATCAAAATTAGGTGACGAATGATATGAGTCGACTCGCAAGCCTTACAAGTCGAGTTCGAGCTAGTTCGATTCGAGTTTGAACTGTTTGAAACTCGAATCTATTCCAAATCGTTTGTATTTAAACTCAAGATTCGCAAACAAGCCAATAATATTATTTTTTATTTTTTTATTTCGAATTTGAACTCGAGCTTATATTTATTTACAATTCATTTGACAATTCAAATTCTATTGACTCGAGCTCGACTTTAAAAATTACTTAAACTTGAGATTGAATCTAATATGTATAACTTGAGCTCAAAAAATTTTCTCAAGTTCGAATTCGACTCAATTTTACCCTTAATCGAAACTTAGAATTAGGCAATTAAGTAATCTGACATTTATAATTTTTCTTGTAAAGTTTTTATATGTAGCTAATGAGGCATTGGAGAAGATGGCAACATACGGGCTGATGCCAAAAATGGCATTATATTTTATGAAACAGTACCATATGGAAATGACTACTGCATCCAATGTACTGTTTTTCTGGTCAGCAGCCACAAATTCCATGCATTTTGTTGGGGCTATAGTTGCAGATTCTTTCTTGGGCCAGTTTTATACCATTGGAATTGGATCAGTTATCTGCTTTCTGGTAATAATAACTTGATTGTCTCAGATTATTTCTTCCTCAAATAATTCTTGTTTGTGAATCCCATAATACAAACGTTTTTGTCATTTTAGGGGATGATTCTTCTGTGGTCGACGACAATAGTCCCACAGGCACGGCCTCCTCCATGCGGTCAATCCAGTGACAGCTGCAGCCCGGCAACAGTTTTCCAGTTTATGTTTCTATGCTTCTCTCTTGGACTAATTTCTATTGGAGCTGGTGGAATTAGGTCGTCTTCTTTAGCGTTTGGTGCTAACCAATTGGAAAACAAAGGGCTTGTTCACTTGTGTTTTGGGCATTTTCTAGAAAAAATTTTGGGAGAATGAGTTTTTGGGAGAAAATGTGGAAAAAGTGTTAGTTGTTTGTTTATATTTTGGGAAAATAAGAAAAACGGATTGAGAATGAGCTGTTTGTTTGTTAATGTTTTGGTGTAGGGACAAATTTTACTGTAAATGTCAAATCAGTTACTTTTTTGTTGGGCTTGTAGGAAGAAATTATTTTTTTATGTAATGTATATATATATTTGATGGTGTGTATATATATATACTTAAGTGTTATGTAGGATAGGGTAGTGTATAGAATTTCTTTGAGATTGAATTTTGAGGGTTTTTTAGGTATAAATTTTTTGTATAGTGGAAAAATGATTGGAGAATGTGAATATTTTTTGAGATTGTTTTGGGAGTTGGGAAATATTTTTCCAAAATGCAAGTGAACAAAGCCAAAGTTTTCCATGGAAAATCGGGTGTTAAAGAGAGCTACTTTAGCTGGTACTATGCCTCATATGCATTCTCAGTGCTCATTGCTCTAAATTGTGTTGTTTATATTCAGGACCAAATCGGATGGGGAGTCGGCTTTGCTGTGCCGGCTGTGTTGATGTTATTCAGCGTTATTTCCTTCCATTCAGCCTCTCCCATTTACGTCAAACTGAAGAGTACAACAAACTTAGTCGCTGGCTTCATGCAAGTTGCTGTGGCTTCTTACAGAAATTGATGTCTCAAATTATCAGACAGTGCCTTTTACCATTACAAAACTAGTTCAATTCTTGTTTCTCCCAGCAGAAATCTCAGGTCTGAGAGTTATCTTTATCATTACATTTGTGTTTGACATATAGTAGATTGTCGGCTTAGACTTCCACTTTGTTGCCTCCAGGTTTCTGAATAAGGGCTGCATTGTTAGAGATCCTCAGAAAGACTCGAGCCCAGATGGAAAAGCCAAAGATCCATGGAGTCTATGCACTACAGATCAAGTAGAGGAGCTGAAAACACTACTTAAGTTTATCCCAATATGGTCCAGGGGAATGATCATGTCTATAAACATCAGCTAGAACTCTTTTCCAGCTCTCCATGCCGCCTCAGTCAACAGAAGTATTGCTTCAAATTTCACCATTCCAGCAGCCTAATTCAGCACATTCACAGTTATATCAATAATACTATGGATCACATTCTATGACCGCGTTCTTCCTGTTGGCATCTAGGCTCAAGAGACGGCCGGTTCATATAAGCACCAAAACAAGAATGGGAGCTGGCATATTTCTCTCATTCTTGGCCATGATTGTGGCAGCAGCTGTGGAGTGCATCTGTCGAGGCCTTGCCATTGATGAGGGGTGCCTGAATTACCCACAAGCTGGCGTTCATATGCCAGCAATGTGGCTTGTGCCACAATATTGCCTGACTGGCTTTGCAAAGGCTTCAGTTGCAATGGCACAAAATGAGTTCTATTTCTCAGAATTACCAAGAAGCATGTCTAGTAGCTTCAACTCTAAACGGGATTGGGATGTCTTTGGCAAATGTGTTAGCAAGTTTTGTACTTAATATTGTTGACAGTATCTAAAAAGCAGGGACATGGAAGCTGGATCTCAAGTAATATCAACAAGGGTCATTATGATTACTATTACTTGGTTCTTGCTGGATTGAGTATGGCCAATATGATGTATTTTTTTGTGCTTGCTGGGGCTTATGGCACTCTGAAAGAAGAAAGAAAGCTAGCAGGACAAGAGGAAGAGTTCTGAGTATAGTTCCAAATTAGGAGTTTCCTAAACTACAGAGTATATGAATATGAAAGATGAAAGAAAACTTGCCAGTCACATGGAAGATAAATTAAACCATAGAGGACCAGCATTTCAAAATTTCCATCACTATTTAATGCCATGTACATCTGTAGAAGATTCTGTATAGACATCATATCTTTTAACATATATAATAGTATAGTAGTGATTATATTTATGCTGCTTCGAAGTTGTATAAATAAATAAATAAGATTTCACCATAAAAAATTCTAACATTAGCTAGCATCGCCATTCAGACACTCCTTCCCATCTTCAGCTGGCTTCTGCTAATATCTCCTCTGTAAGAGCGTCCGTGTGTGCGTGTGTGTTTATGTGTGTGAATTTAGCTATGCAAAGATATTAAGAATGGAGGAGAATTGTTGGGATGAGAAGAAAACAATGGGAGAAGAGCCTCCCTTGGAGAACACAAGTACTAAAAGGGGTGGCTTCAAAACTTTACCATTCATCATAGGCAAGTACACTACTGATTAATCTTTACGTTCTAAAAAGCCTCTAGTCATCTATATATGAACTGGGCTTATTACATTATGGTTTCCTTTCTTGCAGATTTCCACAGATTATTGGGAAGTTGACTTCTTTTTTACATTTTTCTTTTGGTGTACATTTCTGACAGGGAATGATGCACTGGAGAAGATGGTAACATTTGGGCTGACGGCAAACATGATACTGTATTTGATGGAACAGTATCATATGGAAATGGCTGCTGCATCCAAAATACTGTTTTTCTGGTCAGCGGCCTCCAATTTCACGCCTGCTCTTGGGGCTATCATTGCGGATTCTTATCTGGGCCGGTATTATACCATTGGATTTGGATCTGCTATTTATCTTATGGTAACTATTATTATTTTCGAGTCAATTTTCCAGTCTTACAATGTGCATTTATGCTCAATCTTATGCTAAGATTTCAAAGAGATCTATAAGACTGTATCTCAAATATTTGTGTTTTGAATTGTATTTTGTCGATGAAGGGGGTGATGCTTTTATGGTCAACGACAGTAATCCCACAAGCACGGCCACCTCCATGCCATCAATCTAGTAACAATTGCAGTCCGGCTACCATTTTCCAATCCTTGATTCTATGTGCCTCCCTTGGACTCATTTCAATTGGAGTCAGGGGAATCAGGTCTTCTTCCTTAGCCTTTGGTGCTAACCAATTGGAAAATGAGGATTGCCAGGAAAACTCTGTTGTGGGCGAGAGCTATTTCAGTTGGTACTATGCCATATACATGTTCTCTGTTTTCATTGGTTTAACGTTTAACTTGTATTGTTTATGTTCAAGACAACATGGGATGGAAAGTTGGTTTGGCTGTGCCTGCTGTGCTTGTCATGTTTGGCACTCTTTTGTTCTTTTTGGGTTCTCCATTCTATGTCCAAATTCAGACTAAAACAAGCTTACTCTCTGGTTATATTCAAGTTCTGGTGGCTTCTTACAGAAATCGGCATTATAAATTACAATCGGATAACAAAAATGCCATCTACCATCACAAGAATGGTGAAGTTCCTTGTTTTCCTAGTGAAAAACTCGGGTGAGGCATACATATACATGCTTATAACCATGGTTTCTTATAGTTTTTAGAGACCCCTTTTGGGTCTAAAACAGAAGTACTCGTGCTGAATTTTTTATTGTGTTTAGGTTTCTAAATAAGGCCTGCATCGTTAGATATCCTTTCAAAGACTTGAAGGCTGATGGAAGCGCTAGAGATCTGTGGAGTCTTTGCACTGTAGATCAAGTAGAGGAGCTCAAAGCATTACTAAGAGTAGTCCCCATATGATCTACAGAAATAATGATGTTTGAAAATCTCAGCCAGAACTCTTTTACAGTACTTCAAGCAGCTTCAACGGATAGACATATTATTTCCCATTTCACCATACCAGCAGCCTCATTTGGCATGTTTACTGTTATCTTCATCATACTATATGGGTTGCTCTCTATGATCGTGTATTTCTTCCTTTGGCATCCCGAGTCATGGGGAGACCCGTTCATATTAGCACTACAAGAAGAATGGGAATTGGAATATTTCTGTCGTTCTTAGCCATGTTGGTGGCAGCAATTGTAGAGGTGATCCGTCGGGCTGGAGAGGGAAACAGCTCAGATCATCAGCAGATGTCGGCAATGTGGTTGGTGCCACAGCATTGCCTGAATGGTTTTACTGATGCTTCAAACGATATAGCTCAATTCGAGTTCTATTTTTCAGAACTGCCAGGAAGTATGTCTAGAATAGCTTCTACCCTGGATGGAGTGGGCCTTGCTGTGGGAAACTTATTAGCCAGCTTTATAGCGAGCATTGTGGACAATGTCTCAAAAGCAGGGGGGCGTGAGAGCTGGATTTCAAGCAATATTAACAAGGGTCCCTATGATTACTATTACTTGGTGCTCACAGGATTGAGTGTGGCTAACATGGTTTATTTTCTTGTTTGTAGTAGGGCTTATGGCCCTCTAAAAGCAGACAGAAGGTTGGCTGAAAAAGAGGATGAGTTGTGACTTCTTGTGTCCTAATCAACATAATCCAGGTTGACTTGATGTTTCGGATAGAATTGAGACAGATGGATCAACTAGAACAACTGCTTTAAAATTCTTAAATCACAACAAAGCATAAATATTGTTGAGGGTTGTCCATCGAAAACTTTTCAACATAGAATAAGTGGTCGAAACAATGAGGACATATTGGAGAGTAAAACATGCAGATTGCTTAAGGTTGTTCACTTGTAAATATAGCATGGGTTGATTATTTGTGCTAGAGTGCAATTTGGTAAAGAGTGGATAATGTAGCATAATTTAAAATATTACTGTCTATGTGAATTAACATTGAAGATGCATCAATTTAAGTATTGAACTGGATGAATTGAATCTAACCCAATTAAAAAGACGTGGATCCTGACTCGTTAAGAGTAAAATTGATATTTCTTTAATTTCTTCGTCAGTATAGCTATCTCAAGGGATGTTTGGAAAGGGAATCCTAAGGGGGTGTTTGGTTTTATTTCCAAATCCCATTTTCATTAATTTTACTATTTCAGAAATAGAAATCATCACTTTTTAAAAAATTTCACCCAATATAATTTCAATTTTCATTTTCAAAACACATTCTCCAATAATCTATATATCTTTTACTAATAATATATATATCTTCTCTCTCTATTTCATTATTTCTATCTCTCTCTACCTACAACCTATTAAAATCAACATAATCATTACATTTCCAAACATTTCATCCAAACCTATTTTCATTTCTACATTACATCACATAACTAATTCTCACCATTTTAGAAATTATGAAAATGAAAAGAAAACCAAACGGGCCCTAAGTTTCTAAAAATTTAAGGGGGGGAAATTTTAATTCTTGTTAAGACATATTATAAATTAAACTATGGTCCACTTGTCAAATTTTGCTATGATTCAAACGTTAGAAGTAACAAAAAAGGAAAGAAAAACTTCACCTATAACAACTAATACGAGAAGAAAAGAAGTACCAATTATTATGCATAAAAATAATTAATCAGTCGAATTTGCAGTTCTCAAGACTCTTTCAAGTAAGGCTACCCAATATTTTAATGAACTTCACCACCACCGTGACGGAATTATTTGCCGCCAGCGGAGCGAAGGTGTCGGCCTCATTGGACTGGGCGGAGCCACCGCCTGCGAGGTCGGAAAGTGCCCGGAAAGCGATGAAAGGCACTTTTTGCTGGTGGCAAATCAATGCCACGGCTGCAGTCTCCATGTCCACAGGGCTGACTTTAAATTTGCTGTACAGAAAACTTCTGTAAGCAGCATTGTCCAAGAAAATGTTGGCACTTGCTCCCCTTGATACCGTTGTCACCTTTGGAGGGCTGGACAAGCATGTTCTAGAATTAATGCAGTTGTCTAATTCCAAATCCTGTCAATGTGAACAAATAATAGTATGTGAGATTGTAAATTTAGTCTTTTTTTCCCCTTCTCTTCACAGAAGAAGGTTTTTGTTGATTCCCAAACTATTGTAAATTTATATTCGGGATTGATTTGTTTACATGTAGTAGGTCAGTCAATGAGTTGGGCCAGCTCACAAGTCTTACGAATCGAGCTCAACTAGTTTGATTTGAATTCAAACAGTTTCGAGTTTGAGTAGATTTGAATCAAGTTCGATTTTTAGTTCGAGCTGATTTCGAGTCGTATGTATTTAAGCTCAAACTCACAAGCTGGTATATATTTAAATATTATTTTTTATTTTATTAATAAATTATATTAATTACTATTATTTTATTTCAAATTTCAGCTTAAACTCAAGCATATAGTTGTTTATAGCTCACTTGACAATTCGAGTTTAATTGAATCAAGCCAAACTTAAGTTTTCATTGAGTAGAACTTGAACTCATAATATTAGGCTCGTCAAGCTCGAGCTAAAAAATTCTCTTAAATTCACTCGCTTCGACTCGATTGTACTCCCATATATATATATATACACACACACACACACACACGAGTTTACTGTCAAACTACACATTTATCCAAAAAGTGTAACAACATGTTTTTACCTTTAATTTCTTGGAGATTTTGAAGTAAAGAGGATTGACAGGCACCCAAAATGCATGTTGCCTTTGCTCAGGAGTGCCATCAGTTGGGAATATTTCCTCAGGTTGATACCAAACATTGTTTAAGAGATTGTCATTTGAGCTGCATTCACTAACATTTGTAGCATACTTTGCAAATTTTAGGAATCCAATTTCTCTTGTGAAGTCTCCATTCCCTTCAAGGGACAGTTCATTTTCTGGCCCATCTCCATATCTCTGCATAAAATAATTATAAAAAAATTCAGAATTTGATCAAATTGTTCAATTTTGTTCAAGAACCCCTTCCATACAGTAGTATAGATATAGACTAGAAGTATATATATATATATGTATTAGTTTAAAAAAAGGTTATTAAATTTTAATAGTTCATATTTAACTTGGTAATTATATAACCAGAAAACAAAACTAATATTAAGTAATAGTAAGATTATTCTAAACAATAAAAAAATTCTTAAATTTTAAGAATTGATGTCAAAATTACACAATTGTATTCAAATGTCTCTCTTCTACATGTATGGTGTAGATTTCTATATATATATATGAACAAATTTAAAGGATATATTATATAAAAAGTGTATTAAATTTGGTTAGTTAACATATTTTAATAATTTAGAAAAAAAATCATAATATCAAAATATCAAACATAATTCAAAAAAAATAAATACTAAAAATTCAAACTTTAGTCAAAATCACATCATTATTGTAATAAAAGTCTTGCTTCTTATACATATATAGTCAAAGATCAATGAGGAATTTTCCTATTGTTGGTTTCTTATCAGCTTCTATGGGCCAAAACCCCCACTTTCCTTTTCATAGTTTTAATTAGATAGCATGATTTGTGGTTGTTTCATATTTGAAAATTTTGCAGATTAGATTCTCTATTCTAATTCATGTTTCTTTCTTATTTTATTTCATTAATATAATATATATATATATATATTGAATATTTCTTTTTTAAAACAGTTAATTGATAATCTGATATATTTAGCATGTATAATTAAGTTATAAAAAATAAAACATAAAGTGAAATAAAAAATTCAAAGTGTAATATCTATACATATTTAATAATAGCAATTTTGTAAAAATTAGTAAGCATATATTATACCTGCCAATACCAAAGAGCTGTATGAGCCCAATAGTTAGGAATAGTAACATCTCCAATACTCAGAGTTGGATTTGCATTTCCAGCAATCCCATAATGCACCACTCCTTTCACATTGAACAATCCCAACAGAAGCTGTGTGCTTATGCCTGCATTTAACTATTAATCTACAAAACTTAAGGACAAGTACCTGCAGATATATACTTAGTATACACACACATAGTGTGTGTGTGTGTGTGTGTGTGTGTGTCTGGGGTTCATATACTCTATTAACATTATTTTTTCAAAAAAAGAAAAAATATATAATTAAAAGAAAAAAGTACCATGGCTAGTCCTGTCATAACCAATATGACTTTTTCTTCATAAATGGTTCCAAATCGAAACCTCTTTCCTATGCAATCGATGCAGACGAATATTAATTAAAAATTGAAAAATACTTAAAAGAAATTGATTTTCATTTCATATATATACATATTATATATGTATGTATATATGTACATAGGTACCTGCAAAATCGATGGTGAGATTATGAGGTTTGTAACTAGGATGTTGAAGAAGAGGGTTCATCTCGAACAAATTTGGAATCACTAACCCAAGATAAGGGCCATTTTTGTTGGCTTTGTTGATCAATCTTTGTGTCTTTGCAAGTATTGCACCATTTGTATGATGAGGGATTAGTGTCAAGAAAGTGAAGAAGATTATAAGTACTAAAAGAGAAATTCTTTGAGCTACCATCTTAACCTAATATTCATATATGTGTATAAAATGTGTGTGTGTGTGTGTGTTTGTGTTGAGGATGAAAGATGAAAGCTAATTATGATTTATGGAAAAACATATATAGAGTGGAGAAAATTCCTTTTCTTTTTCTTTTTTTTGAAAAAAAGAAAAGGAATATATTATTTGAATAGCAATTAAGTTGATTTCATAAAAAATAGTCAAAGTCTTTGGTGTTGATTGAATTGTACACAAACCAATTCTTGTCCAAGTGATGGAACTCTTCTAAACTACGAAAGGCTTTTTAAATTGTCTTAATATTTCTACCTTTGTAGAAAAACAAAAAACGCTATTTAAATATCTTGAAATGCGACTTTGTGTCTTGATGAAGAAAATAAACAAACGTATAAATTAGCAAAAGTCTTCCTTGAGCCAATTCATGCACTTCTTGTTTTTTAGAGAAACCAAGTGTACCAAAGGTTTTTGTCTAAATTATTCTTCACTTAGTGAAATAAAGAAATCCAATTTGGAAGAAAAGCCTTTGAATAGTAAAACCATTTTCGTGTTGGACATTGTTTTGAAGAGTATAGTTCGAACCAATCTCACACGTCATATCTTTACAAAGTTGCCAAAATCTTTTTGTTAGGATAAAGCAATAAGTGCATGTTTATGTAATTTAATAAAAGCCGAGTGGTCTACTGTCCAGCGGCATAAGTCTCTTATATAATGTGGGAGATAAAGAGTTCTAACATCAACGAACTCTTGATGTGCATGTGTATAAATAAAAAAAAATTAATAAAATTAATTACTCATATCATAACAAAGCTCATATCAAGATGAATATATTGTAATGGAAAATTAGACAAAATTCGTAAGTATTAAAAACTTGACTATATATCTCTATTAATGTACTCCATATGTTTATATCACTTAACAGCAAAAGGGACTTTAATTTGATTTATATGTTGGTGAAGTTGTTATAAATAATTTGATCGTTACTCAACTTGAATTTTTTATTAGTAACATGAGACTTTTAGGATATCATACCTTGAAGAAGACACAAAATCTTAATATAAGATTCTAAGTTTTACGTGTCCATTATTTCACCACATCATACGCTAAGATATAATGAGAAATCTTTATCTTATTCCACAACTTTGACAAAACAATAACCTATAAATAATTTATTCCAATTTAGTTGTTTTATGATTATTTTATATATAGATTGATAATACATAGTTTGTCAATAGTCTTGAAGCACTTCATAAATTGCTTCTCTATGGTGCATCTAGGGCTGTAAATGGATATTCGAAAATTCGTTTATCATTCGCATTCGTATCTATTTATACAAAATTTATCCGCATCCGTTTAAAACGGATATTATTCGTATTCTATTAGTAGATATCCGATTCTAAATGAATACGGATATGATAAATGCGTATCCAATCCGTTTAATATCCTATCCGAATATATATTTATTAAATAATATATTATTTATATTTTTCAAAAAAATTTCATAATCCATATATCTGTGTATGTGTGTGTGTGTGTATATAAATTATAACTGAAGAATTGGGAAGAAAAAAAAAAAATTTAAAAAATTATTGTAATATAGAGAAAAAATTGAAGAATAAAGTTAATCAACATAATTATTGTTGGTTGACTTTATAATTAATATACTTCAATGAATTTATTATTAATAATAAGTACTAATAATCAATTATAAAGTTAATTATTAATTAAAAATTATGCTATTTGTTTGATTGCTTTTGTTTTAATGAAATTATATAGTTCTTTATATTAATTAAAATATATATTTATTCTAGGTTTATAGATTCACGTATTTGAATATTCGTAAATGAATATCTAAACAATTATCATTGAATATGAGTATAAAACTATAATTCGAATACAAATAAGTTTAATAAAATATGAATGCATCTGAATAACTATAATCAAATACGAATATATCTGAATCCGACCGATATTCAATGAATACAACTTTGAATATTATTTTTAAATATCTGTCAAATCTGTATCCATATCCAAATATTCGAAAAGTTAAACGAATACGAATATGAAAACAATATATCAATCCATTTAATATCTATTTACACGTGCATCTATGAGGTATCTTTGTTTAAGGATTAAACCCCCATCAGATACATATCAATAGAACAATAAGTAATTGGCGTCTATATTTGATTATGGGTCTATACATTATCAATGTTGCCATCTATGGGCACCATTCATCTGCCTCTTCCCAAGCCACTCGAATAGAGGACTATGATGATTTCTATTTTGTCCACGTAGACAATCGTGTGCCTCTAAGTAAATCCCTTAACCCCTCGGATAGATGATAATTGATTTGCCCCACATGAAAAGATCGAGTGTCTTAAAATAGTTTAAAATTCGCTTCTCTCTTGTTTCCAAGGACAAAGCCCCATCAACATGTCTACAATTAGATAACAAAACAACACTTCAAGCAACTGAAAACCTAAACCTCCATATTTGACGAGGAATTTAGTCATTTCTCCAATTAATCAACGTTATAGAATAGTGCCCCCATGCATTCTCAATTTATTTATAAACAAATTGGGGCTTGAAACTTGAGTTAACACAGCTTGACCAATCTTACCAAACTTCTTGATGGCACACATTTACCATCTGATCCCATCTATTTCTCGTCAATCTCGATCACAAGATAACAGCAGTAGTAATCACAATAACAACGTCTAATCAAACCTTGCGTTTCGAACTTTTCCTGCATAAATAATGGATTGGTGTAACATCTTCGGTCCCACATTTGAATTTTCTTGGAAGCCCTCGTCTAATTCTCCGAAAGAATTGATCCGTACAAACTCTTAGTCCAGAGTTTGAACATTAAAACTTTCCATGTTTCACCGGTCACATTGACCAACAAAAACGATCTCCATCCTATAATCATAATCAAAGAGGGGTTATATCTTAATCCCGAGGCCCTAATCCTTCACCAGTTCACAATATATATTAACCAAATTAAACCACAAGATATGATCTAAAGAAACTATATGATATAATACCCAGCTGCAAAAGATGCGCCAAGAAGTTGTTACTGTAATCAATGTACTCTACAAGCCAGGGGGTTTGAGGAAAGGAGCCAAACTGAAGATCCCTTCTACATCAACAGGAAGCCCAATGACACGATTGAGAACCTCTGGCGTGCGAGTCATGCCTTTCCATGCGGTGAACCATGGTCCTCCTCCAACTTCAACTGCTGCCATGTTACTTGTAACATCCAAAATAACCTAACAAGCAAACATAATGGACATAAGAAACGCACGGGGCTCGTTCCTTCATAAGGAAATGGAGGAACCATCATTTACCTTTCCTTCAGAGCCATCATAATGCCGTTCCCATAATCGCAGTCTTAATTCAGCAAAACAAGTGTCCTTGCAAACCGGAGCAAGGCCGGCTTCTGCAGTGGGAGCACGCAACGTTGTGCCAGGATCTTTTGTTGTTGCTTCCAACTCTACCTGCTCGGATGAAATTGAAGAGTGAAAACAATTCAAGCAAAATTTTGCCAAGTTTTGGTCAAGGGTACTGCTGGGATTATATTCTTCTTGCAGTTTCCAGGCTCTACACCTAGTATAATTTAGCATATGTAACTTCATGAAGAAATTATGCCCAAGCGTTAGAAATCTGTCATGGATATGATTACCCTGTGCTTTTCAGTCTCTGCAGATATGCACCAATGACCCCATGGAGCAATTTCCCAGTTAACCACTCCATTCCATGGTACAAACTCATAGAAAACCCCACCATAGTGAATTCCAACCTGCATGCATTCACAATATGATAAATGGCTCTTTTCTAAATAAGAGAAAAAATGCATAAACCCAGTAGAATCACTGATGGAGATAACATCATGCAATATAACACCTTCGGAATTAATACTTTAATGCCCAACCTTCCTTTCTCTCTTTGCAAGAGTGCAAGACAAGCATATATTTCGTTTTTGTAGAAATGGATGGAGAAGGTCTCAAGCAACCAGCTTGCATCATGATATAAAAAGTTATTTCAAAGAAAATGAAACCAATCAGCGCAAAAGAATTGAAATAACTTGAACCTGGGTCGCACACATAATCTATATATAAACCCATATAAATTAACCAGCCAAGTGGCTTTTGGTCTGGTGCCATAAGCCTCATAGAGAGTGTGAGGTTAGGGATTCGAACCTAATGACTCTGATCTGCGTGTATATGAGCATATATATATATATATATATATATTTTATAAAGAAAAAACCCATAGAAATTATCCAGCTAAAATGGTCAAAGTTTGTGTATGTCAAATATATACAACCATCAGACTTTAATGTTAAAATGGTTATCATAGCTTCTAGAAGTTGGTTCACTGAAACAGTTATCCTCTGACCAATTTCTGGCACTATGGTCTATGGGATTTTTCTGTGACCATACTCCATTCAATTTCTTCTACTTAACATGATCAAGGCTTAATACAGAAACAGGATCCACATTATATATAAGTACCAGTGCAGCATTTTCAAAAGTCTCACTCAATCCAGGCAGCTGTCTCAATCCACCAGCAGCAGTCAAAGCAACTTCTCCATCCACTCCTTCAAAGACATTACATTGCACCTGTCCAACAGACCACAACTAAGCACAAACGAAAATATGACACAAAAAGATGAATCAGAAGGAACTCTGCTATAAGATTTTATCAATCTTTTATGAAATTTTATTTAATCCTCCACAGTTTATACAACATGCATAAAAATCATCATACTGACACAAAGAATCTTCATATATATACATATATGTATGTATATATTTATATGTATATGTAATGGTGAATGTGTGCAGATTTAGAATAAAATCATAAATATTCCACAAACACACAGCCATGTACCCAGAACCACTTTCTAGGGAAAGAAGCACCCCAGTTCTTCTCAGAATATGACGGAGCATTTTTAAACTCATATCGTTTATCATCCCACTCAATCCAACCTACAGCAAGAAATCAAAGAAAAAAATATAAGCTCGCAATATCAAAAGATATTAACAAATGCTTCATCCTATGTTATGGAGCAAAGTAATATGAAACAAAGGAAAAAAAGTGAAACCGAAATGTACCATATTAGGGATAAAAGTGAAGCCGGAATGTACAGTGTATTACACATTTAGCACCACATTTAAAGCCTGTGTATGCATCCACTACATCAAATATTATTTTCTCAAGATGCCAAATGTGCATGTTGTTAATATTACAGGTCATCAACAACAATGCAGGTGTAGTGACAGCTCTGTAAGATGGTCAAATAAATCCTTCTGCGGAAAGCAATTTTTGCCTCCTGTGAAGTGGCGCAAAAATGAAATTTATCAGGTATGTTATATTATCTAGTCATTGGACCTGCATTAGTGGACTGTATTAACTGTGTTACTCATGACATGCACTCAGATGTGTCACATGCTTTATCAGATGATACCGAAATGAAAAGTATCTGTTTGGCATCATGTATCAACATCAAAAGGTTGTCTTCTTCACTGAAAAGCAATATCGAGCCTAAAGTGTGATATATTCCTCAATTCAATAAAATTTTGCATTTCAAAAGGGCCACAACTAGAAGCAAAAGCACTCACATCTATAGATTGAAGTGTTTCTGAATACTGAAGAAGTTGTAAACCTGGACAAAAGAAAAAAGAGTTGGAAAATACAAGCAAATACCTGTTGAAAGTCCACCTGCCATACATATTTGCCAATGAGGTTCAAAGACAGGAAATGCAGCAAGCCATCCTGCAGTGGACTTTTGCTTTGACCCAACATTTCCCCATCCATAAACAGGATGCGTGCTGTATGCCCAGCGTGCAGTCTTCACAATCTCCACATAATTTGTCCTGTCAAACTAAATCATGTCAAAACGAGCAACATATAAATGGTTAAATGAAGTCCGAGAAGGTGTAGATAATATATACTAATGTGGCATGTATAAAAAGTTCAAACTATATAAACTTAAGTTGGTTTTACTTGTAACTCATGAAAGGGCAATTCCCAGAACTGAAACAATCTCAGGAGCTGCTCTTGTAAGAACCACGGTTGTTCAAGGAATGAATAATGCAAAGTGAAATTAAGGTTTAGATACCTCACAATGAATGCAAAAATAAAAAATTCCAGCAGATTGGAAGCTTCGTCAACCTCACTTGATAATCACATAGTCAACCTGATTAAATTGGCAAAATTCTAGTTGTTTCTCAATTGACAAGTATGTGAACTAAATTAGGGCTCTTACATGGAATCACGGATCTGGAAGAATTGAAGAACACTGTATGTATCAGTAAGCAATCATAGGGAATAGGAAGATATGAGCATACTTTCTGATTGTGCATGCATAGCATTTTCAGTTTCATGTACATTGATTCCATGCCATGATTCTACCCTGTTCAATCGTGTAAATTGCACATAATGTTGTAATGAAATTAGACCATCAAGGGCGAATTCTTTCAATCTTATATTCAATGTTCTTACTTTCTTACAAAATGGACAGCTTAATTTCAGTCCATTTGGACAGTTTCCGTTGGTCACTAAATCAGGGTTATAAAACAGTGACCGGGTAATTTAAATGAAATCTGGAGTACAGTCATTCATAAGTTGAAAATTCTTCCCATTTTCACTACATGAAAAACATAAAAACCACTTAGAATATTATATGTACATCAAGAATTTAAAAATTTTTGGACAAAGGTACCTTCCATCATCACGAATAAAGCCTTGGTGCCAAAGTGGGGTAACTTGGAAACCCTCTAAAACTCTTCGGTTGAACTCCTGAACAAACAATTGAATATTGACAATCGAAACTACTGTTTTCTAGTCCATAATAAGAGCTAAAAAAGTTCTCAACTCAGTAAAACTAGAGAAAGTTTGCTTCGAGAGATGAAGTTATTGTAAAACAACAGCATTTTATTGCTTTCCCGTGCATTTGCATGAGGGAAAGGAGTAGAAATGAGGCATCCATAGAGTTCACCAAAACATGGATAAGCATTTTTGCAATTTTGCACAGTTCTTAAATAGTTTCAAAAATTGTCAGTGACAAACCATGATGTAAGAAAGTTTGAAAAATGTGTTGCAAGCACAATGACCAGACACAAGTTAGCCCTGACACCAATGAAAGTGGGGAAAAGATATAACTGAATCAACAGGAAGCATGCTGACCTGTGGAGGTATTTCTTGCTTTGGAGGCTGCATATTCTTTTGCCCCACAAAAGTATTACCAAGTATCAGCTCATCCCTGCCTACCGAGCACACAATATCAGTTAGATGACTGAGACAAAAGTTCATAAAAGATGATCTGAAAAGATTCAGTTATAACAGTTCGATGAACAATTCCACTAAACAATTAGAACATCCCTCTGGTTTTTATGACAGAAGATGTTTGCCAGAACCCTTTTTTTACTCAGAAGAGGGGGGCCACGCAGCTGGAAAGTACTGTGCTGAAAATCATCCTATTTTGTCTCAGCAGACAAATATAATAGTTATTTTGGTTGACTGATTGATAGGCACAGGTTATGCATAGGTTGTGCTTCAAAACAATCTGGTGCAAGGGAGAACAGCAGGTGCAGAATAGGGAAACAGGTTCCTTTGTAAGTATTCATGGTCTGCAAGGAAAATAAACTGCAGTGCTTCACAGTGTTCATGCACAGATTTCTGTCAGATTTTCTACAGCTCAATGCCATGAAAGCATCATCAAGTTTTACAAAACGGAAGTCAGAAGCCCGTAAAAGTGTCAAACAGACAAGGACATGTGGAAAACAAGAATTTCTTGAAAATTTTTGCTTATAACGTCTTTCTTATTAAACTGTATGCCTATCTATCATCTATTAGGTTCCCTCCTGGCTCCTGGATATTTGATTTTCCCCTAAAATATTCAATATTAGAACCTGCACTGAATAGAAAATATTGGTTAATAAGTACTAGTCCTTCTCGTATTATTACAAAGAAACATACTTCCCCAAAAGTTATGTGATTCTTCAGTGTACTGGCAAATATACTTGTCATCAGCCCCTAGAATTTGAGCTCCAACTCCTGTAAATCGAGGCCCATACTGTGCTTCCTCCAGTCTGCTCAATTTCTTCTGAAATGCTGGATTCTCTACAGAAAACATGAAGCAGAAACTCTGCCTACATTCTGGAATTGAGACCTTGAAGTACCAGCCCTCAAAAAATCTCCGAGCAGTTCCATCAAAATGGTACCTGATAAAAGAAATAGTGATTAAAGGGCAAGAAAAACAAGGACAACATGCACCTATAGAAGCACGGAAGAAAGTTAACTTGGAAATTATTACCCTGCTCCACTTAACACGGTCATTATTTATGTTTGCATGTTATACAGGTCATACATAAGCTGCACACTAGTTTTATTGACATGAAATTGATTACAGGTTCAATTAAGAAGGAAAACAAGTTCCACTATGCAGTAACACTTTGTGTTGAAGCTGAACCAGAAGAATGTGTAGTCCATCAATTTAAGTCTCTAGTCAAACCTACAAACCAAATACTTAAACATGACAAGTTTGCCAACAACATGAGGATATTGAATCTAATTGAAAACTGATCTCAACATGAGTTACAAGGAGTTGATATTCTACAATTGCTATTCTAGTGAAATCATAACCCATTTTAAGTCATTTAGTATGATGACCTAAGCTGCGGGGGTGGTCAGAATGATTGCCATGTTAGTTGAGCCCAATCTCGGCTCTTCAAAACCTTTTTCCTTAAAGTTCAAATGCAAAATCCAACTTGTAAGCCAAGCTTCAGTTGACTCAAGATCGTTCGTTTATTTTACATTTAAGCCATATTTTCTCCACCAGCTGGATGAATTCATCTTATGAACATCTTATGAACACAGTAAAATGATGTTGCTAGTCCTGTACCAAGATCGGATACATTAGGCACAAAACAATGGTTTCAAGGACTCAACGCTGCCATATTTTTTCTTGACTTGGATATGGCAAAAGTGGCCCAATCGCAAAAAACCCCATGATAAAATTTGGGTTCAAAAAGATTTCAGTAGGACTATCAGCTGTAGCTTGCAGCTTTTGTCACAGCAGTAGAAATATAATCTCAGTAATGCAAGTGGAACTTAATCTCAAGCCTAAAGTGGCCAAGCTTGAAACGAGTTTGAGGTTGCCAAAATCGTACTCATCCAAACCTTAGCTTCCTCTCTACAACAATTAGAGGCCAAAGCTTGAAACTTGAAGTCAAGCACACACACCAAATAGATAAGCCCAAATCAACAGATCATAATATCGACTTGATAAAGCAAAGAAATTTATTGAGCCAACTTAGATGCATCCTTAGATGCAAAGCAGCAGTATTGAACAAAAATCACAAGTGTCTTCCAACAAATACAGAGCAAAAATACACTCAATTGTGCAATGAATCATAACAAAAACACAGCAACCTTTCCGACACCTGAAATTTTTTTTCACTTTAATAACAAGAATCCTCCTAAGGTCCAATTGCTCCACGTAACAAAATAACGAAGGGAAAAAAAAAATAAAAAAAAGGACAAAAAATTACCCGCTGTGAGGGGTTCGGAGAGGCCGATTGGGAGGAGTAGGTTCATAAACAGGTTCCACAATAACAGCCTCGGTTCCAGGCTCATTAACAATGGAGGAACTAATAGAATCGGCATTCAGTACGGATTTTACTGCAAACGAACGCCGGGATTTTTTCCTGAAGCACAGCTCCGCCAGTGAAAATGGAAGTCTCGCGCCGGTTTTGAGAGGAATTGTCGATGTACCACTACATGGTTTGTTGGCGATTGTACAGATATTCTCCATTGATGAAGTCTAGAAGCGGAGCAAGAACAGTCTCCGGCTCCTTTGAGTATGTGGGGCGGAGAAACCGTACGCTGGCACGGCACCGACAATTGGCCATAGGTGGATTTACGTGGCGAAATATAACTCATCATTGACCACAAAAAAGGTCAAATAAATTTGACACTCGTTAAAAAGCCAACACTTGAACAACTTAGAATATTAATTTGGTTGGATTTTTAAATTATTTCATGATTATATTTCATGTAATAAATAAGATAATATTTTGATGATTGCATAATAATCGGTTGAAATAAGTAATTTGAAAATAATGAAACAGTATTGGATAAATAAATTTAGAGATTTAACTAGATAAATTATCATACTATTTGGGTTTGTTTGGTTTGGTGAATATGGCTTGATAGATAATTTTATCAAGTCATATTAAGTATTTGGTTGTGATGATAAAAGTTCATGATTGATACATTGCCCGATATACAATTCTACATTCAATTGATTGTTTATTACCCCACATGAGGTGTGATTGTGTAATCCAGATTAGTGGAAGGAGAGAGAATTTGTGATATAACAATTATATCCATGCAAATTTAATTTTTAGTCTTCCTACAATGAATATTTTAATAAATCATTATTCAATCTTTATATCCAAACTGTGTAATCCTAGTCACTAAATACAATATTATACTATTCTCAACAGTGTAATCACACCATATCATTATTATTTTATCAATCATATCTATAAAACCAAACGTGTCATTTGTATATAAGGATAAATCGGTTGTATCCAATGTGTTTGTTATCAATTAAGGACACATTGAATATATAGATATGATTGATAAAATTATAATAATATGGTGGGAAGACTCTATTGAAGATAATATAATATTATATTTTGTGACTAAGATTACACATTTTGGATATGTATTTATTTTATTAATCCCTTGTTTAGATATAAGGATTAAATAATTGAGCTAATGAATTTACTAAAATACCTATTATAATGTCCAATTTTATGAATTTGAATGGATATAATTGTCATAAGCCTCATTTTTTATTCTTCCCACTAATTTGCATTACACAATCTCACCCCAAATGGTGGAATTAACTATCAATTGAATTAAGAATTGTGGGTCAAATTTTGTATCAATCTTGGACTTTGTCATTACATTCAAACACTTAGCATGACTGTAAAATTATCTATCAAGTCATGTCCAACAAATTAAACATGCCCTAAATGGATAATAAAATTAGCCAATCAGGTAAAATTACTCTATCCCACTTTTTTATGCAAATCAAAATAATCCATAGAGCATTAAAAGTCGCATTAGTTTGGTTGATTTGCCCTATAAATTTATAAAATTAATCACGTGCTTGAACTTATAATAATTTATGAATACATTATTTTTTTAAGAAAAGACTTCAATTTAATTGGACATTAATGAAATTATGACAAACTTTCCCATGACTCAACAAGGGATTGTTGCAGTCGAACCTCTACACTATTTAATACAAATTTTTGAACTTCACATCTGACATTTCACCATCATATTAACTCAAATGAATTAGTCCTACCAAAAATTCAAAGTCTTACTTCACAGGTCTGAGGAAACAATAGGCTCACATATGATTCTTTCAAATTTGGTTGTTTTTATGATTAGTCCATACATATCTACATTTTTTCAATTAAATATTTTAACTAAACTTCAATTACATTAAAAAATATCACGATACAAGGTCAAATTGAAATACAAGATACAATATTTTTAGAACATATTTGTTTTGAGGTATTAAGTTGAATATATTATTTTATCCAACCTAATACCATGCATTGAGTGATAAATCCCTATTTGATTATTGCTTTGACCTCCTCCGACCTTTTATTTGAAATAGTATAACATAATATGCACAGCACCGTTCCATCTAAAACAGCTGCGAACAATATTTTGGATCTTTTATTCCCTTCTACACTTCATCTCCTATTCCAACTAAATATATGTGTATGTGTATGCTAAGTGTATCTGAATTTCAATTAATTATTTTTATAAGGAAATATTTAATACACATGTTATGTATTTATAAAATGAAATAAAAGATGAAATATAAATTGAAATAGAAGATCTAAACTGTGCAAACAATGGGCCAAGAATCCAATTATGTGTGTCATTTGTAATAATCAATGTACTCCTACAAGCCTGGCGGTTTGAGGAAAGGCGCCAAATTGAACATTCCTTCTACATCAACAGGAAGCCCAACAACACGGTTCACAATCTCAGGTGTGCTGGTCATCCCTTTCCATGTGCTGAACCATGGCCCTCCTCCAACTTCCGCAGCTCCCATCTTACTTGTGACATCCAAAATAACCTAACATAACCCGAAACAGCAATAAGAAACAAACCGGGGCCGTTCCTTCATGAGGAAATGTAGGAACCAAAATTTACCTTTCCTTCAGTTCCATCATAACGCTGTTCCCACAAACGAAGCCTTAAGTCAGCAAAACAAGTATCCTTGCAAACTGGAGCAAGGCCGGCTTCTGAAGTGGGAGCACGAAGCGCTGTGCCAGAATCTTTTGTTGTTGCTTCCAATTCAACCTGCTCAGATGAGACTGAAGATTAGAAACAATTCAATGAAATCTTAGCCAATATCTTTGGCTCAGGAAAGAAGCATAGTGTCAGGTATAGATTCTTTCTCCCAGTTGCCTGGTAAAAACTTAGCACATGAAACTTCATAAAGAAATCATGTGAAAGAGTTGGAAAAACAGAAATGAAAAAAAAATCTATCATTAATGTGATTACCGTGTGCTTTTCATTCTCTGCAGAAATGCACCAATGACCCCACGGAGCAATTTCCCACTTAACCACTCCATTCCATTGTGCAAACTCATAGAAAACCCCACCATAGTGAACTCCAATCTGCATGCACAATCTGATAAATGGATCTGCTTTTACAAGAAATAAATGCATAAACCTAGCAGAGAATCATTGAGGAAAAAGACATGCAGTATGACACCACGTGAATTAACACTTTATTTCTCGAACTTCCTTTCTCTCTGTGCAATAACGTGAGAAGGGCACAGACTTTATTTTAGTAGAAATGAACAGAAAAGGTCTCAAGCAACCAGCTTTCATCATGACATAGAATGTTACTTCAGATCAAGTGAAACCAATCATAAAAAGTAAAACCTGCTAGACACACGTAAGATATATAAATCCATAGAAATTAATCGGTTACAATGGTCAAATTGTATGTGTATGCCAAACATATACAACCATCTGACTTCGATGTTAAAAT
Source organism: Jacaranda mimosifolia (assembly GCA_018894105.1). Taxonomy (NCBI): domain Eukaryota; kingdom Viridiplantae; phylum Streptophyta; class Magnoliopsida; order Lamiales; family Bignoniaceae; genus Jacaranda; species Jacaranda mimosifolia. Next base: position 2,494,463 of record CM032127.1, read on the forward strand.
TGTAATCATAGCTTTAGAAGTCATTTCATTGACACAGGTATCTTCTGACCAATTTCTTGCACTACGGCGTTTCCCTGTGACTATATTCCCTTTAATTTCTTCTGCTTATCATAAACAAGGCTTAAAACAGAAACAGGATCCACATAATAGATAAGTACCAGGGCAGCATTTTCAAAAGTCTCACTCAATTGCGGCAGCTGTCTCAATCCACCAGCAGCAGTCAAAGCAACTTCTCCATCTGCTCCTTCAAAGACATTACAATGCACCTGTAGGGAAGACCAGGACTAAGCATGGATGAAAATATAACACAAAAAGACGATTTAGTTCGAATTCTAGCATAAAAATTTACCCATCTTTTATGGAATTTTATCTCAGCCCAAATTTTATGAGAAATCATCAGATAAGTAGGATAACATGCATAAAAAGCATCATATTGACATGAAGAATCTTATATAATTAGTGAATATGTGCAGATGTAGAATTAGAAAAATAAATAATTCAAGAAAAGATAGCCATGTACCCAGAACCACTTTCTAGGGAAGGCAGCACCCCAGTTCTTCTCAGAATATGATGGAGCATTTTTAAACTCATATCGTTTATCACCCCACTCAATCCAACCTACAATAAGAAATCAAAGAAAAAATATAAGCTCGCAATAATAAAAGATATTAACAAATGCTTCCTCCTATGTTATGGAGCAAGTAATATGAGTCAAGGGGATAAAAGTGAAGCCGAAATGTACCATTGTTATACATTTAGCACCGAATCTAAAGCTTTCATATGCGACCACTACATGATATATAATTTTTCCAAGATGCCAAATGAACGTGTGGTTAATAGGCCATCAAGAACAATGCAGGTGTAATGACAGCTTTGTAAGATGATCAAATAAAAACTATGATAAGCATATTTTGTCTCCTGTGAAATGGCTCAAAAATGAAATTTATCAACTGTGTTACATTATCTGTTCAAACATAGTATTCATGGACTGCATTACTCATGATATGCACTCGAGATGAATCACATGCCTTATCAGATGATACTGAAATGGAAAAGCATTATGTATAAAAATTGTAATATCAAATCTAAAGTGTAATACATTCCTCAATTCTATAAAATTAGCTTTTTACAAGAGGTACAACTAGAAGGCAGAAGCATGCACATCTATAGATTTAAGCATTCAGCTTAAGAATGTTATTAATCTGAATATTGAATAACTTAAAGTTAAGCCATGCAAAAGAAAATAAAGTCAGGAAATACAAGTGAACACCTGTTGAAAGTCCACATGCCATGCATATTTGCCAATGACATTCAAAGACAGGGAACAAAGCAAGCCACCCTGACGTGGACTTTTGCTTTGATCCAACATTACCCCATCCATACACAGGACGTGTGCTGTATGCCCAGCGTGCAGTCTTTACAATCTCTGCATAATTTGTCCTGTCAAGCTAAATCATGTCAAAACATTCAGTGTATAAATGGTAAATGAAGCCTGAAAAGATTTAGATGATATATACTTATGTGTCATGTATAGAAAGTTCAAACAATGAAAATTTAAGTTGATTTCACTTGTAATTCATAGAAGGGCAATTATCATAATGAGAAACAATCTCAGCAGCTGCTCTTTCTATGAACTGCAGTTGTTCAAGGAATGAACAATGCATAGGGAAATCCAGGTTAAAATACCTCATAATGGGTGCAAAAATAAAAAACTTACAATAGACCGGAAGCATACTTCACTTCCCTTGATTTCATAATCACACACCCAACCTGATTAAATTGGCAAATATTCTAATAGTTTTTCCATCCAAAGTATTGCAATGGACTCTTACATGAATCTGGAAGGACTGAAAAACCTAGTATCATAGAGAATTGGACGATATGAGCATACTTTCTGATTGTGTATGTGTTGGCACTTTTAGTTTATGATATTGATTTATACCATGATTCTACACTTGCAATGAAACTAGACCCCAACAAAGGAGAATTCCTTCGAGCTTATTTTCTATGTTCTTATTTTCCTATAATATGGATAACTTAATTTCAGTCCACTGGACCACTTCTATCGGTCGCCAAATCAGGGTTACAAAACAATGCATCAGGTAATTCAAATGAAATCTGAAGAAAACAACTACAGTCATTCATAAGTTGAAAATTTTTCCTGTCTTCACTACAGGAAAAACTAAAAATGACTTAGAATAGTAAAACTTAATGCATCATGAAATTAAAAGGTTGTGGACAAAGGTTTACCTTCCATTGTCACGAATAAAGCCTTGGTGCCAAAGTGGGGTAACTTGGAATCCTTCTGTAACTCGTTGGTTGAACTCCTGAACAAACAATTTGATAGTTGCAATTGAAAGTACTGCCTTCCAATCAATCATAAGAGCTGAAAAGCTTCTTAACTCAGTAAAACTAGAGAAAGCTTGCTCAGTAAGATGAAATTATTGTAAACAAAAGCCTTTTGTTGCTTTCCCATGCATGTGCATGAGGTTTAGGGGTAGAAATGAGGCAGGGGACACAAAGAAATTAATTACATTGTTCAAAATAGCATGGACAAGCATTTTTGCATAGTTCTTAAATGCTTCAAAAAATTTCGATAATAAGTAGGATGTAAGAAAAACTGAAAAATATGTTGTAAGCAAAATGACCAGACACAAGTTAGTCCTGATGCCAATGAGGGGGTGGAAATATATGAGTGAATCAAGAGGAAGCATGCTGACCTGTGGAGGGATCCCTTCCTTTGGAGGCTGCATGTTCTTTTGCCCCACAAAAGTATTGCCAAGCATCAGCTCATCCCTGTCTACCAGACACAGAATATCAATTAGATGACTGAGACAAAAGTCCATATAAAGTTATCTATAGATTCACTGAAACAACAATTCAATGAACTATTCCACTAAACCATTTGAATATCCTTCAGGTTTTGATAAGAGAAGATACAATATTCGCTGATTTCCCTTTTTTCTTAGTTGCTTGAAAGTGCTATGCTGAAAATCATTGTATTTTGTCTCAGAGGACAGATATAATAGTGATTCTGGTTGATTGATTGATAGGTGCATGTTGTATGTAGGTTGTGTTTCAAAATAATCACATTGGTGGATTCAAGAGAGAACAGCAGTGGCAAAACAGGTTCCTTACAAAGTATTAAGTACTCATTATCTGCAATGGAAACAGCTGAAAATTAAACTGCAGTGCTTCGCAGCATTCATACACAGTTGGCATCAGTGTTTCTACAGCTCAATGCACCATGAAAGCATAGTCGGTTTTGGAATATGAAAGCCCATAAAAGTTGTCTAAAACAGACAAGGACATGCGGACAAGAAGAATGTCATTGAAAATTTTTCTTATGAGCGTATTAGTCTTTTATCTTAAACTGAATGCCTATCTAACATCTATTAGTTTACCTCCATGCCATCGGATATTGATTACCCTCTACAATATACAATACCAGAACTTGAGCTGAATAGAAAACATTGGTTATAGATAGTAGCCAGTCTTGCATTATTACAAAGAGACATACCTGCCCAAAAGTTATGTGATTCTTCAGTGTACTGGAAAATATACTTGTCATCAGCCCCTAGAATTTGAGCTCCAACTCCTGTAAATCGAGGCCCACCATACTGTGCCACCTCCAGTCTGCTCAATTTCTTGTGGAACGCTGGGCTCTCTACAGTATACATGAAGCAGAAACTCTGCCTACATTCAGGGATTGAAACCTTGAAGTACCAGCCCTCAAAAAATTTACGAGTAGTTCCATCAAAATGGTACCTGATGAAAGAAACGGTGAGCTAAAAGAAAAGAAAAAAACAAGGACAACATGCTTCTACAGAAACATAGAGAAAAGTAAATTCATTTCCCTGCTCCACTTAGTACAGTGATTATTTATGCCTGCATGTTAGGCAGGTCGTACGTAAGCCAACATTGGTTCTATTAACAAGAAATTGGCCTAAAAATTCCATTAAGAGAGAAAACAAGAGAGCTAAAATACTTTCTCCCGTATGCCGTAACACTTTGTAAAGAAGCTGAAACACAAAAATGTATATTCCTTCACTTTAAGTCTCTAGTTCACCTTCAAACCAAACACTCAAATATGATAAGTTCGCCTAAGAAATGTGGATTTTCCAACAATCAAACCTATTTGAAAACTAATCACAATAATAGTTCCTAGGAGTTGATATTCTACAACTGCTATTCTAGTGAAATTTCTCCAGTCCAATCACCCAGTGATGAGGACCCATACACACTCATAGTAAAGAGCATCACACTTGCCATACAAAAAAAAAAAAAAAAAAAACTTTACATCAGGCTGATGGACTTCACAGAAAGAAATACCAGATGTGCTATCAATGTTGCCACCACTTTTTATAATATCACATACCAAATTCAAAGCTCATGAGACCTCGACTCCTCTGCAAACTTAACTAACTTATTATATCATCAAATAGAACACTAAATATTTGCAAATCACCACTATGAATTGTTCCTAGCAATCATGGTGCAAAACCTTAAAAGAAACAACCAAGATCATAATATTTAATGACTAATCCATTGAAGTGCCCATCGCGCATGATGAACTAAGTTTTTGCCGGGTTGGTCAAATTGATAACCATGTTAGTTGAGCCCAATCTCTTCAAAATTTTGTTCCTCAAAGTTCAAATGCAAAGTACACACAAAAAGCCAAGCTTAAATGTTTATTTTACATTTAAGCCTGTATTTTCTCAACCAGCAGGATGAATTAATCTTATAAACACAATACATGATGTTTCTAATCTTGCACAAAGAACAAATACATTAGGCACAAATGCCATTATTTTAGTGATTTAACACCCAAACAACTTTCCTTAGCTTGGATATTGGCCTTTTAGCAAAAATCCACATGTCAAATTTGGGTTCAAAAAGATCTGAGAGTAGAATTATCAGCTGCAGTTTGTAACTTTTGTTACAGCAGTCGATTTTCAGACTTACACTTTGCACAGAACACCAAGTCTATTATGAATCAGCTTGAACTGAGTTTGAACTTGCCAAAAATGTGCTCATGCAAACCTTAGCTTCGTCTCTATAACAACTAGAGCCCAAGCTTGAAATTGAAAGTCCAGCAGACGCCATTTTGATAACCACGGATAAGAAACCAAAAATACCAAATCAACAGAGCAAACAAATTTAAACAGCCCGAACGTGCCTGTTAGGCGGCATGCTCACATGCAAGTATTGAAAAAAAAATCACGTCTTTTCCAACAAATATAGAGCAAAAATATACTCAACTGGTGCAATAAATCATAACAAATTGCAAACATCCACTCTCTGAACTTCGAAGTTGCGCCACATGACAAAATAATGAAGGGGAAAAAAGAAAGGACCAAAACTCACCCGCTGTGAGGCGTTCGGAGAGGGCGATTGGGAGGCGTAGGTTCATAAACAGGTTCCACATTAACAACATTAGTTCCAAGCTCATTAACAATGGAGGAATTAGTGGATTTGGATTTTACTGCAAGCGGATGCCGGGATTTTTTCCTGAGGCACAACTCCAAAGGTGAAAATGGAATTCTCGCGGCATTTTTCAGAGGAATTATCGATGTATTAAAACATGGATTATTGAATATTAAACACAGCTCCATTGATGAAGTCTAAGGGCGGAGCAAATCTGGTGTCTTGGGTCGTTGACCACCGTGTATGGGGTAGAGAAACAGTAAGGTGACAGCGGCGGTGGCATGGCTACGGCAACGAATACTTAATATTTTTCTTGATTATTTTTTATTGATCACGTTTAAAATTGCGAGGACAGTAAGAATCTTGAAATTGAAGAGTTTGACCTTCTAAATTAACTCTTCTTGAGAGGTAGGTCCCATTAACGTGGTGGGACCACATTTTTTTTTTTTTTTTATATGTTTATAAATATGTATACTAAAATTTCGTTAGATCGATCTCTTAATCTTAAATTTTATTTGTGTCATCTGTAATTTAATAACATAAATCTTTCACATGATATAAAAAAGTTAAAAGTTCAAATTTTAATGAGCTTTTGATGTACATGCATATAAATAAAAAAATATGTCTAAAATTAATATTATTAGACCAAATAATCACTTGACAGTGCAAAAAATTATGATTTTCATATACTTACATTAGCTCAATTTGAATTTTTTGTTCTAAATTATATTTTATATTCTATTTTATTTTATTAATACATATGTGTAAAATATATTAAATTTTTTATATAAAAATAATTGATAAAAAATAAACACACTTTTCATATATTTATCGAATTAAAATAAAAAATTCAAAATATAATAAAATTAGTTTTTGATATAAGAGGAAAGCAACAATATTAGTGGGATCCCACTTTATAAAATAAGTTAGAATCTTCTCAAAGTGGATTCAACTTGAGAATACGCCTCTTTTTATTTTTCTATAAAATTACTAAGATACCCTTTTTAGAGAGTGGTTTATTTAGAGCGAAGAGGGTTTAAGCCCATTAGGTTTATGGGTCATTAGGTTTATGTGTTTATATTGTAATTTATAAAATGGTCCTTAGAATATTTTTTTGCCACATCAACTATATTGTATAAAAATGAAATGTCTCTACATACTCAAAGTGACGATTACATCATGTTTATAAAAGTGCATTTATAACTTGATAAAAAATTACAAAAATACAAGTAATATAATAAAAAACATTATGAAAAAAATTACTGAATGTGTAGGCTGGTTTATATATTCCACATTTTTAAACTTTTGATGTAGGAATTATTTGCTATATATAAATTTATATTAATCGACAATTAATATTTTATATTATTTAGTATTATTATTACTAAGTAATAATATTTATCTACACTATATAAAATTTAAATACTTTATTATTTATTAATATAATTAACATTTATAATATGATGAACTAAGTTTACGCAAGCAAGAAAGTCGTACCACGACAATTAATATATATATATATATGTATGTATATAAAATTATATATAATATGTTATATATATATAATTACACTCACAAAATAACATGTTTTAGCACTGCTACACCAATTTATTTTACTCCAATTATACCCTTTAATACTTTATTGAGTAGAAAAAAAATTTAAGGTAGGAAATAAAAATTTTCCCCTTAAATAAAAGTGTTTAGTAACTAATTATCTTTCATATTCTTCTTTTACTTATCCATTTTCCTTTCTTCCCCTACGAAAATTCACAAACCAACTATCTATTCTTCCTTTATTATTTATAAATAAAAAAAGTTGAGTATATTATTATTATTTACTAACATAATTAACGCGAATACTATAGTAACACAAATTTACACATGTACATTTATGCATGCAAGAAAAACATGCCACGAGCCCGCAACAAGATGCGGGTATAATTTGGTTACTAGAATGTACAAAACGGACAATCTCAGTCTTCCATCAGGGGGATCATCTTACAATGTCTGGAAACAGGAAATTACAATAAAAACTCAAAATAATTTTCAAGAAACTGATGCTACATTTCTGTATCACTTAATTTGGCATTGAAATACTGCAGTTTCACTTTCAATTTGCCAGCAATACCTTCCAGAAAGGGCTTTGAAGCCAATGCCATACCAACAATGAATCGCATCAAACAGAATAGAACGACCACAAATGCCAACTCGACATTAGATTTTACATTTGCAAGATACCAAGAAACGAGCGATAGGACATCATAGAAATCGACAAACACAATCAAGAGCAGCATGATGCAGAATGTAAGAAGGAGGCATATCAAGATAACAGAAGTAACAACAAGAAGAATACAAGATATGAAAGAACCATGAAGAAGTGCCACCAGGATTAGATCGAGATGGGGTACCATCGAACAACGGTTGTGCACTTGAGACAGAAGAGAAACAACAAGACAATGTGAACCCTTTTTGTTCTAAGTGTGGAGAAAGTTTTTCATTTGAGAAAAAGAAGGAAAGAATGAAGTAAGTCCCACTCATTCTGTCCATAATAAAGTGGCATGCTTTTTATGATGCATGAGCCCAAATGATCCATTGGTTAATAAGGTCTCGCATTATCACAACGAAACATACTTCCCCAAAAGTTATGTGATTTTTCAGTGTACTAGCAAATATACTTGTCATCAGCCTCTAGAATTTGAGCTCCAACTCCTGTAAATAGAGGCCCATACTCTGCCTCGTCTAGTCTGCTCAATTTCTTCCAGAATGCAGGATTCTCTGCAGTATACATGAAGCAGAAACTCTGCCTACATTCTCGAATTGAGACCTTGAAAAACCAGCCCTCAAAAAATCTCTGGCCGGTTCCATGAAAATGGTGCCTGATAAAAGAAATGGGGAAGTAAAGGAAAATTGAAAAACAAGGACAGCATGCTTGGATTTAAGCCTACCATATTTTTTCCTAGCTTGGACATTGCAACAATGGCCCTATTGCCAAAAAGCCCCATAAGAAAATTTGGGTTCAAAAAGATTTCAATAATCCAACAAAGAACCGATTCCAAGCTTAGTATGGCTAAGCTTGAACGAATCCAACTCATGCAAACCTCAACTCCGTCTCTACAACAATTAGAGGCCAAAGCTTAAACTTGAAATCAAGCACACACCAAATTGACAAACCGAAAATCATAAAATTGACTTAATAAAGCATCCTTTGATGCAAAAGAGTAATATTGAACAAAATCACAAGTGCCTTCCAACACATATAAAGCAAAAATACAATCAATTGCGCAACAAATCATAACAAAAACAGAACAACCTTTCCAATACTTGAAAATTTGCTACTTCAAAAACAAGAATCCTACCAATGCCGAAGTTGATCCACGCAACGACATGATGAAGAACAAAAGATAAAATAAGACTATAAATTACCCGCGGTGGGGGGTTCGGAGAGGCCGATTGGGAGGCGTAGGTTCATAAACAGTTTCCACATTAACATCCTCTGTTCCAGGACCACTGACAATGAAGGAATTAATGGAGTCGGCTTTGAATTCTGATTTTACTGCAAACGAACGCCGGGATTTTTTCACTGAAGCTTAGGGCCCGTTTGGTTTTATTTCCATTTCCAATATTCATTTCCATTATTTCTAAAATGATGAGAATTAGTTGTATAATGTAATGTGAAAATGAAAATGTATTTGAATGAAATGTTTGGAAATGTAATGATTATGTTCGAAATGTAATAATTATGTTGATTTTAATAGGTTATAAGTGGAGAAATATAGAAATAATAGATCAGAGAGAGATGATATAATTTATTAGAAAAAGATATATAAGTTGTTGAAAAATATGTTTTGAAAATAAAAATTGAAATTATATTAGGTGAAATTTTTTTAAAAATAATAATTTTTATTTTTGAAGTAATAAAATTAGTGAAAATGAGCTTTGAAAATAAAACCACCCCTCAAGATTCGGAGAGCTCCGTTGAAACTTAATAGATTTGTAATACGTCATATAAAAAAATAAATCTTTATGTGTAAAAAGTACAAATTTGATAGAAATTGATCTCTATACTTGCAATGCGTGACGTTTTAAATGAATCCTCTAAATATAATTTTACTTTTAAATAAAAATTAATAATTTTGTTTAACCTAATAATTCTTTTACATTTCTTGACCTCTATTGCTTACTCATAATTTTGAAATATCTCTCTCTTAGTTTAGGTGCGATTGAATTGATTAAAATAATTTAAAATAAGTGATCTTAAAAATACAAATAAAGTTAAGAATGTCGAGGCTACTTGCTAAAATTTTTCTTGAACTCAACTTACTAAAATTTTGAAATCAAATGTTGGAGAAAGAAAATTATAGTGATATGATTGTTTACTTGTAAGTAATTATAATAGAATTATTTATAAATTTTTTAATTTAATAAATATACAGACTTAAAGTTCGAACCCAAAATTCAACATTTATAAGTATAATTGCAAGTATATAATATTGTTCGATCAATTAATCACATAATAAATTAATTAATTATTCATGCATAAGGTTGTTTATCTTTGCAATAGTTTTCACTTTGAATCCTTTATTTCATCTTATGTTTAATCTCTCATTCAAATGTGATATATATATGTCATATATATTTAATTTTTAATTAATTATTTTTATAAAAAAAATTTTAATACATTTATTATATATTTATATATAAAATATGAAATAAAATATGAATTGAAATAAAAGATCTAAACTAATACATTGTTGGCCACCCAAAGCGTTCTTCCTTCTCAATAATTGTGTATCGATTCAATGCATTATTTTCAATCCCACGTTAGCTTGCTGTACATAAGCTACACAAGCTTCCAAGCTGTGCCCTATACAAGAACACAGTCCAATCTCAAATCAAACCAGTCGAAAGATAAGGTGGGATCGGGGATTTGTTCGACTTGTTAAAGGTAATTTGGATTAACTAATTAGTTTGTGTACATTGTTTCTTGTTTATCAATTGCGTACTTGTGAGAATTTCCAAATTTTGCAGAAGAAAAAGTCAAAATCTGATCTGTAAGCATGGTTGATGCAACCGTTTCAATGGTATTGAAGCGGCTGGCTCCGATGATCGAGAGAAGGGTGCGGGAAGAGGTTTGCCTGCTACTCAACTCAAACGATGAGGCCGATAAGCTGTCTTCAAGGTTGAAGAAAATTGAAGAGGTGTTGAGGGACGCAGAGCGAAAAGGACTGAGGGATCCTAGGGTCAAAAGCTGGCTGGCCAAGCTCCAAGAGATTTCCTACGAGATCGATGATGTATTGGATGAATGGGAGTGGGAGAATATCAAAATGGAATTGGAGGATGCATCTGAACCATCTTCATCTGATCCTTTGGAGAAGGTAAGTTCCTTCATCCAATCTATTTGTTTATGCTTCAGAAGAGTCGTCGAGCGGCGTGATATTAGCTTAAAAATCAAACAATTGAACGAGAGGCTGAATTCGATCGCCAAAGAAAGTGAGGATGAATTCAAATTCATTCCTAATGTGAGCAACGATGATTCTCTAATGTTTAAGCGAACTTCAACTACATCCTTTGTTGATGTCAGTGACGTCCACGGTCGACGTGACGACAAGGAAATTCTGGTGAGCAAGTTGTCCGAGAGCAGCAGCCCAATGGAAAATGGCGTCCAGATCATTTCAATTGTGGGGGCAGGGGGGATTGGGAAAACCACCCTCGCTCAACTTGTGTTCAGTGATGAGAAAATCGAGAATCATTTTCAAGTGAGAATATGGGTGTGTGTTTCGCATCCTTTTGATGAGATCAAGATTGCAAAAGCAATTTTGGAAGCTCTAAATAAGAACTCCCCCAATGTCTCACAATTTGAAACGCTACTGCAGTGTATAATAGATAATATTTCTGGAAAGAATTTCCTACTTGTCTTAGATGATGTGTGGACAGAGGATGAAACAGTGTGGAAACCACTGAAGATCTCTCTCAGAAACGGTGCTCCTAGCAGTAGAATCTTAGTGACCACAAGAAAGACAAAAGTTGCAAAAATGATAGGCAGTACTGAAGTGCAAATACATTCATTGAGCCTGCTCTCAGACTCGTACTGTTGGTTGGTATTAAGCCAAATAGCCTTTCATGAAAGACCAGAATGGGATCGTGAGGTTCTAAAACCAACTGGTTTGGAGATAGTCAAGAAATGCAAAGATTGCCACTGGCAGCAAAGACTATTGGAGGTCTCTTGCGTTGGAAAAATAGCTTGGAAGAGTGGCGAAAAGTCTTGGAGAGTCAGGTGTGGGAATTGGAGATAGCAGGGACAGAGATTTTTCCCTTTCTGGTACTGAGTTATGATGAGTTGCATCCTATAGCAAAACTTTGCTTCTCCTATTGTGCTACTTTTCCCAAAGATACAAGAATAAAGGTGGACACGCTAATAAGAATTTGGTGCGCACAAGGTTTTCTGTCCATGGATGGAGTCTCAGATGATATGGAGCTAAAAGGAAGGGAAATCTTTGATGATTTAGCAATGCGTTCTTTCTTTCAAGACTTCGAAAAGGATGATATAGGAAACCATATAATCTCATGCAAAATGCATGATATCATACACGATTTTGCTCAGTTTCTGACAAAACATGAATGCTTGATTGTGGAAAATGTTGATGGTGGAGCAAAATTAGTGTGTGACCAAAATGCTCGTCATTTGACCCTGCTGCTAGACATGGCCCAGGCCAACAGAAACCCTGTTTCAGTTCATCATAAAGAATACTGCAGATTTTTGTCCATAGATTTTGTCGTTCCTCCCAATTCGCTCAACCATTTGAAAAGGGTCAGGGTGTTGATTTTATGTGATTGCGAGTTGAATGGCATTCCAAGGGAAATAGGAAGCTTGCTTCATTTAAGATACTTGGATGTAAGTGTAAATCCCATAGAGCAGCTCCCAGAGACCATCTGCGATTTGTACAATCTGCAAACCTTGAATCTTGATGGATGTCGCTGTCTTACACGACTTCCTGAAGGGATCTATAAATTAAGGAAGTTGAGGCATCTTTTGAATGGTCGGACTGAAATCGAATTTCCCCAAGGAATAGAGGAATTAACAAATCTTTTGACACTGAGCAAAATAGTTATATGGAGCAGCTGGAAGAATCTTGGGTTCTTGAGGAATTTGAGCAACCTTCATGGTTCCTTAAGTATTGCTATCGATCTGTTAGAGGACGCAGATGGCGTTTTCACTGCAGAGAAAGCAGACTTGAAAAAGAAGAATTTCATCCGGGAGCTGATTTTACATTGCTATGTGGACACCCAGTATCAAGTGATGGAGGCCCTGCAACCAAACCCGAACTTACAAATCCTTCATTTTGCAGGCCTCTACTTACCTAAATGGATCACCACTCTCACCAATCTCAGAAAACTCACTATCCGAGGTAACAACATAAAATTCAAAAGACACCCAGAAATGGGAGGTTTTTCTTCATTGCCTCCTCTTGGAAAATTGCTGCCCTACATGGAGGATCTTTGCCTACAAGAAATGTCTGGAATGGAACGTCTTAGCCATGAATTCTTGGGGATAGATACAGTACCAGCAACACCACGAGCAGCAGAGTCACATGTATTTCCGAGATTAAAGAGATTAAGTTTCAAATTTTGTAATGAATGGAAAGAGTGGGAAGACATAAGTGAGGAAAAGGAAGACGATGACAATATAAACATCTCCATGTTGCCATGTCTGGAGCAGTTGGAATTCACTCTTTGCCCAGTACTTAAAGCGCTCCCCCACCGCCTCCTGCTCAAGGCCTCATCTCTCAAGTATTTAAGGGCGCAAAGCTGCAATTATCTGTATCAGCATTACACTTCTTCGACAACAAAAGATCGGGATAAAATCTCACAAATCCCGCATGTTTCCATCCTTTAGAAATTGATATTACTTCTACATCAGATAGTATTCTTCTTCTTCTTCTTTAAATGGTGATTTCTTTTCTTTTCCTTCTTTCTTTCTTTTTCCAGGAAAAAGTCTCATGTGGAAGAACCAACATGTTCTCACATCATATGTAGTTTGTCTTTGAAATTGAAATATATATTTAAAGGAATTGATAACATGGGTACGGCCATTTCAAGTGAAAATAAATAGAATGGGCTAACGGCTGCATTTGCAAAACTCCAAGCAAGTGAAGGACTAGATGGCCACAATGTCTCCCTTTTATAGACGACAGGCAATCCTAGAAAAGGCTAAACTCAACTGCTGTACAGAAATAATATTTGACCTTCAAAAACAGGGGAATAATATACAAAAGATCCGTCTGACCATTTCCAGTTTCTATAATCTGGACACGGATTTGCTGCACAAACATTTCTTGGGTTTTTACTTGAGACTGCAAACAGCAGCAGATGCTTACCAGACTAGCTTCCCTGCGCTTCGTTTGAAGAAAATATAGAAAAAAATGAAAACATCATCTTTCCTTTTCTAGAGCATGAGCTTTTAGATGAAAAAAGGGCATGAAAGATTAATGGACGAGTATGTCCATGTGGAAAGGATAAATCAACATATCTATCTATATCTATATCTATACTATCTATAAAAGTATAAATGATTATAGTGGTTTTTTTCTTTTACGTGAGGACAAAAATACTCCTCTCTCATAATTTTACCACATTTAATGCACATGATTTAATGATAATTATAATTAAATTAAATTTATTTTTAAACATATTCATGTATATATACATTGTATTTAATGATGCATATACATCAAATGTATATACATTGTATTTAGACTCATACAAAATAATTATAATTATAATTAAATACATCAAGTCTTTCATCTTAAGTAATGTATACATAGTCAAATGTATATCATTGTATTTATAGCTTCTAAGAACATAAATGATTTCTTATCAATCAAAATGTTAGCAATTTTTCAATAAATATGTACTCTATGATTTTTCAATAAATATTATATATGTGGAAAATAAAATTTTAAATTTTCATATACTAAAATTTTAAATTTTAATCTCATATTTTGATTTGATTTGAGAATTTATGATCATGTGTGCTCGAAGACTCATGAATTGAAAAGGTATTTAATTATATCTATTGCAATGCTGTAAGATTAAAAAAAAAAAAGCCATGCACATAGAAAAAATTAGACTTGTTTCGCTTCACATGAAAAATGAATTACATTAGTTGTTTATTTCTCTATTGGGAGAGATTATAAACTTTCTACTAGATATTTGAGTTTTGAACCACATATTCTCTTTTATTTCATTTAGTGCGTAATTAGACAAAAACTTGCATTCACAAGGATGGAGTTATACTTTTCAAACACAAGGTATGGTCCTTATGGTCCTTTAAGGTTAATTTCCAAACGAAAATAAGTGTGGTAATCTTCAGTTGTATTTTACCTAAATAGACAATGAGCTTGACAATAAAAAATACTAAAAGAATTAGATTTTTCAGAAGCAATTATGAGAAAACATATAAAAAATTATGGATATAAATTCATAAGCAAAAATCTTCAAAAGGTTAAATGATTATCTTTCAATGAACAATATTCAGCTCTATATCTTTAAAAATACCATTAGACTAATTTATTTTATAATTATCCAAATGTTTATCATGTTGCATCAATTTTGGTGGAAAGAAATAATCATAATATATTAGTGGTACAAGATATTATTGTTCATGCATGTTATTATAAATACTACGGCCTACTGCAATATCCGATTCTTTTCCCAATAGGTGATATAACATGTTACCTAAGCATTTAGAAAGAGTGTAAACATTATTGAAGAATAATAAATAGGTTTATATCTTATTTATAGTTTATTCCATTATTTATTACTTCTGCATTGGGAAGAGATATTTGTTTTCTTTTTACTATAGCATACAAAGTTTAACCAATGCAAAAAATAATTTGTGAAGCATTTATACAATTAAAATTTTAAATTTTTAAGTGTGAATTTTTCTATTCCTTATTATCAAAATTTTAAACATTTTTCATATGAAATTTTTCATATTTGAAAATCATAATTTACTTATATGGAAATCAAGCTTCTGCTATCAATTTTGTAGTAATTCCTTTAGAGAAAAAAAAAAATTCTATTGTTGGTTCTTCAAATCAAGCATAAAATTAGAAACTATATGATTGATTACTATCGCCATACCTATCAGACTCGAGATCTGAATTGCAATAAAGTATTATGGATATAACTTTAAAAGGAGAGACAAGGTGTGACGAAATTGGTAAAAAGAAATATGCTTCAACATCTTTATTGGAGGTTCAAGCAAGGTAGATATCCGTAAGATATTATGTTTAGGACAAACAATGTATTGATTTTGCAATGCCTTAGAATTTTGCAATTACTTTATCCTATGTTTACCCATAATTTCATTAATTTTATTAATTATTGTTATATCAGTTCGAAGATGATATATATAAATATATATATTAAAATAATAATAATAATAAAATAAAACAAAAATAATATTATAATTTTCTTACACTAAATAAAATCATATTGTTACGAGGAATTAGTAATTGAGACATTAGGAATTAAAATAAAGTGGTCAGATTAATTATAGGATTATCTTATTCCTGGGAGATTAATAATTAGAGTTCCAGCTAAAGTAAATAACTTATCCTATACAAGATATTAGACTTGCCCCTAAAACCCTACACACATATTCAGTTTTAAAAGAAAAAAAAAAAAAAAAAGAAGAGAAGAGAAGAGAGAAACAGAGAAGCGGATTGCAAGAAAAGCAAATATATATATATACACACACAGGGGAAAAGTCGGCGGTGACTATACAGGTCTTGCAAGAAGAATCGATTTTTTAGATATCATTATAAGTGTTAAACATGATCTGTTAGATGAGGAGTTTGATGCCACACAATTGGGTGGCACCCAACTCCTCTTTGAAGCTGCCACATGTCATGTGGCAGCTTTTGTATTTTTTTTTTTTTTTTGAATTTTCAAATATTAATATAATTATGATAGTTATTGGTAATTTAATAATAATAATTTAATTATTATGTCATGTAGTTAAATTGCCATATACCTTTATTATTAAAATTATAAAAATTATATTTAAGTCCAACAAATTAACGACATTAATATGCTAATAAATGAAATAATCATAAATCATAGTAATAAATTTTTTTCTGTACTTTTATTATATATGTTACTAATTATTAATAATCCTATGTTTAACTTTTTGGTCCTATGTTTAATCTGTGAATTTTCTAAAAATTAAGAAAAATTATCATGTTCAAAGATTTTGCTTTTTTTTTTTTTTTTTTTTCACTAAAATTCAAAATCACAATTGATGTTGATATTGACCTGTATCAAATTTCAATAAAAAATTCAATTGCAACTACTGACATAATATTGGCCCATATCAAATTCACCTGTACCAATTGTATCATATTGGCCAGTATTGAATTGCAACAACATGACATAATAATTAAATTATTATTAGCAAATTATCTACAATTATCATAATTATATTAATATTAAAATTAAAAAGGAAAAAAAATACAAAAGCTGCCACATGACATGTGGCAGCTTCAAGGATGAGTTGGGTGCCCACCCAACTATGTGGCATCGAACTCCTCCTCTTAGATTTGTTGGAATAGTACCCGACAAGCCAATTAGATTGGCCTTGTAAAACCCATTTCCTGGTAAAACAATCTTAATTGAATGATATTCTTTGTATGATCACCTTCATCTTATGCTTTATATTATTTCACTTGCATTTGGATGAGACCCTTAGATCACACATGACTATGGGACTAGGTTAGCTCACTAGGTGGTGATCATGGAATAAATTTTATACGATCGTGATCTTAAATCTTCCAAATAATAGAATCTTATGAGATGGGGCATCTGAGATCCAAATAGACTTGCACTGATAATGCATAATCCAAGAGTTGGATATTGCTCCATTCCATGAGCAATCTGTATGAGATATCAGTGCACGTTGGTGGGTTCTTGTTAAAGAACAAGGCAGTGAAGACCCTTCGGAGAATCCACTAGATAACTGTAGTGGCAAGTAGGTAGTGGTCAATTCTCCTGCTTGCGCTACTGCATATTAGTAGTCCTCTGACCTGAGGTTCCATAGTAATCTTGTGTCCAGTCCTCATGCTTTGACTCTTCCTTGACCATTTAGCAAGTCTTTTGGGTTGAGGTTGGGTATGAGCTATTTGGCATGGAGGTTTGTGAGATCCAAAATGGAATCCGACTCCTCACTTTTGTGAATGGCGATTGTGTTCTATAATGATCGATTTCAAGAAATTCCTACGCAAGGTGGTGTGACAATTTGGAAAAGGAGTTTTCCAAAGGTGAGGTTATACAAGGGAATCGAACATTCAGAATAGAGACATAATAATGAGGCTATTAGGGAACCGGCAAATATTTTACCCTACGCTTTTTTCGGGAGGTAGGAGACGGAAGGACCTTATTTGCATCTTAATTAATTTGGAATTAGATTCCATATGAAATTGAAATGCACGTAAAATTCAAGTAAGACTTGAACTTGAATTTTGCCAACTTAGCATGCCATTTGTGCAGTCACCTTGAGAATATTCATTTCAGCCAATTTAAGGACACCGTCCACCCTCTATATATAGATATAGAGTGCATGCAAAATTTGAATTAAGCATTGTTGAAAAGTGTGAGAATGAGAATTAGATTCTTGCATTCTCTCCAAAATATCTCTCTCTCTCTCTCTCTCCCCCCCCCCTTCTCTCCCTCTCTCTCCCCATGCATTGCATCATTTGTTGAAGCTTTGTATTTATTCTTATTCTCAACCTAAAAATCAACCTCCTCTACCTTATTTTCTCATCTCTAATTCCAGTTTCTAGTGAGGGAAAATTGGAAGATTATTTGGTGTGTGGATCATATCAATAGAGGCAAGGCACTTGACTTGCTCGGTTTTGGAGATCCACCTGCAGTAGCTTCCAGTTGACGATTTTTTATGGAGCAATCTAGAAGGATTTTTGGCTTGAATTTTTCACAATAGCTTCCTATGTGTGTGGATGTGTTTAATATTTAATTTCGTGAATTTTGGAGCAGTATAGCTAGGGCAAACGTTGCCATTTTCCATTGTGCCAGTTCTAGACAGTTTTTGGTTTCGTGAGATATAGTTGATCTTCTCCTTATTTTTGAGCTACAAAAGATAATTCTTTATCCTAATCCAGATCTATAGTATGATTAGATCCTTGGTAGCTTGAGTAGCTTAGTTATTTTCAAGCTTATGAAGTTCTAATTTATGGATCCTAACGCTACCTTGCCTTCAAGATTTTGATTGTAATGGGTGAAAGGATGCGTCTTGATTTTGTTTTTTTCTTGGAGATTGATTACTCTATAGCAAATTGGCGGATGTGTCATGTGCTTGGATAATTGGTAATTTGATATGATTTTTTTATGGAGCCTTCAATTTTGACTAGAAAGCAAATTTTGAATTTTGCATTCAACCAATTCTGATTATCTAGTGTGTTTATGTTATATATGTATACATGTATCTAATGAACCAAGAATGAAAAAGGAAGAGAAAAGGGTTTGTGTTATATCTGTATATATGTATGTAAGGAATAGAGCTTGGAAAAGGAAGAAAAAATATATATATATGTATATATATGTAGTGAAATTATGTAATATCAAATAGGATTGTTGGGGACTTAAAATACTACAAGCTTATGAAACTCATAAGGCTAGTCTTAAGTAAATCCTATTTAGTTACTTAGTTAAATTGGTGATTGATGTGCTTATTAATTGAATTTAGGTGACTCAATATTTGATTTGATTGATTCCGAAATAGGTGATTGACTTCTAGATTGATACTGAAGATGAGTATTTAAGCTTGTAAATACTATATATAGTATGTCTGAAAACCCAGAGGATATATGCTATTATATAATTGTTTGCGACTTGTTTTCAACTTATACTGCACTATATATGTACTCCACTACACACAAAAAGAATTATTTTTCTTGTTTTATTTCTGGTGAAAGAAAACCTACGCTTTTATGATTTTTTTTATGCTTCTAGACTAGCAAATTAAACTTAATAATAAATTGATTATTGTTCTCTTACTGTTAATGCTACTGTTATTATTACTTGGATCCAACTTGGTCTAGGTGTGCGAGGGTTTTCACTGGGCAGCAGCGGGCTAGTCACTTGAATTCCAAGCCCTCATGGCCTAATCCCCTTAGTTAGGCCTGTAAATGGGTGGGGTACCCTACCCATACCCATACCCTAAAATACCCAAAAGAATGAGACCCTAATCGTACCCTACTCTAAAATACCCAGAAAGATGAAACCTTAATCTTACCCTACCCTATCTATCCCAAGACCCATTAGGTCTAGTTTATTAAACTTATGTTTTTAATGTACATATTTATTTTCTTAATATATACTAAAAATATTGTTTTGCATATAATAACAAAAAATATTTTTTTATATTTAATTTAATTTAATCATTAAATTTAAATTATTTAATTTTAAACTTTTTGATAATTAAATTAATTATTTTATTGATATATTAGTTAAACTTTATTAATATAATTAACAATTAAATTTTTTGCTAATTAAATTAATATAACTAAAAAACAGTTAATAAAAATAGTTTTAAAGCAAAAACTTTTTTCTATATTTAATTTTATAAAAACAGTTAATTTTTATATTAATAAATTTTATTCAGTAACAAAATTAATTTTATTATCTGTTTTTATAAAAATTATTTATTCCACTATTAATTTTAATATTCTTAATTTTATTAATGAAAAATGTTCAAATGTTGCTATTGCTATTCTAATTTTAAAAAAAAATGCTATCCCAATATATTAATTTTATTAATTTAGTTAATTTTTAATGAAAAAAATTAGTTTGTTGTTATTGTTCATGTACATATTTATAATGTTTATATATAAAAAGTTTATCATCAATATAAATTTGATTTGGGTATAAGCAATTTTTAGATTCATAAATTAAATTTAAGTATAAAATAATGGATAATTTTTGAGTAGGGTACACGGATAATTTATGGGTATAAACCCTACTAATACCCATTACATTATCTTTAATAATTATAGATATGGGTCGGGTATGGATATTGATATTTTGGGCCTGGGTAGGGTTACACCCTACCCATTGATAGGCCTACCCCCAGTGCACAATAGAAGTCATTTGTGGTTGAGGTGAATCGTAGGAATTTCCGGGGACAATTGGGCACTATTTTGGTAAAGTTGCACCTTGCCGGGTGTAATAAAGCATTGTTACGGTAGGAGCCACAAGGTTGACTAGCTACAGCAAAAAAACTATCTAATCATCGTATTTAAATTGTTAGTTGAGGGAAACCGTTTATAACATTCTTGACTGGTTACTACTTGACTATTTATAAACTTCTTGACTGGTTACTGCTTGACTGTTTGTAAATTTCTTGACTGTTACTGTTTAGACTGTTTTATGAATTCCACTTATATTTCTCGAATATTTTCACTGTACAAATGATTTTTAATTCAAGAACTCACTTCACACGCACTTGACACTCACTGAGTCTTTTACTCACACTCATTTTCTTCTTTAACGTCCTTCTGACAGACATAGATTCTAGTCCAAGTGAGGAAGTGAATCCTGCATATGATGAGAATCAAGAGTGAAGACGTAGTTTTGGATTTTAAGTAAACTAGTATATTTCTCTTAAGTTTATTAATTTTGTTTTATCTATTATGGATTTATTGTGGTTTAGTTCTGGAAAGGCTTTGATACTTTGAGTTTTGTGTTATAAGTCTAGCTTGGATTGGTTGAATTCTTGTTTAACCTTATGATGGTGGGTTGTTGATATTATTATTTGAGATTAGTTTCACGCTTTTAGTATACATGATTTGATTTTTTGGGGGGCGTGAAAATATAGAAATTGGAATGGAAGAAAGCAAAAAATGTAATAGATCACATACATGATGCAAATCCCATAAAATAAGAAATACATTACCTTAGATTATTATTATTAAACTATGTTGGAGGCATAACATATTTATAACGTCAAATGATAATTTTATTTTTTATTTTTTATTTATCTATTTGATAAGCACTTAAATTAGATTTAAATAAAAAAATTTATAGAACAATAAATGTTAAAGGAAAAATTAACAAGCCACGTGGATCGCACATCACCTTTCTAGTATAAACTAAAGAAGGATATATGCATGCAAAAGGGGCAAAAGTGATCTTAAAAATATAAGTAAGGTTAAGAATGTCGAGGCTACTTAATAAAGTTTTTTTTTTCTTGAACTCAACTTACTATATTTTGAAATCAAATTATTGGAGAAAGAAAATTATAGTGATATGATTGTTTATTTGTAAGTTATTATAATTGTTTATCAATTTTTTTAATTTAATAAATATACAGACTTAAAATTCGAATCTTAAATTCAACACTTATAAGGATAATTGTAAGTATAATACTGTTCGACTAATTAATCACACAATAAATTAACCAATTGTTCATGCAAAAGGTTGTTTATCTCCACAGTAGCTTTTTACTTTGAATCATTTATTCCATTTTGTGTTTTATTTTCTATTCTAATATGATATATATATATATATATACTTGCCATATATTTCATTCTTAATTAATTATTTTTATAAAAAAATATTAAAAATTTAATATACTTATCCTATATCCGTGCATGAAATATGAGATGAATTATCAATTGAAATAAAAGTTCTAAATCGATGCCTTTTTGACCTCAAGAGCGTCCTTCCTTAATAATTATGTATCCATTCAATGCATTCTTTTCAATCCTACGTTAGCTTGCTTTACATAAGCTACACAATGCCCGACGCAAGAACACAGTCCAATACTCCAATCTCAAACCAAGCCAGCCAAAAGACAAGGCGGGACCCTAAAACCGCGTGAAGTTGTTCAACTTGTTAAAGGTAATTTGGATTAACTGATTAGTCTGTGACACTGTGTACATTGTTTCTTGTTTGTCAATTGCATACTTGTGAGAATTTCCAAAATTTGCAGAAGAAAAAGTCGAAATTTGATCTGCAAGCATGGTTGATGCAACTGTTTCAATGGTGTTGAAGCGGCTGGCTCCGATGGTCGAGAAAAGGGTGCGGGAAGAGGTTTGCCTGTTACTCAACTCAAACGATGAGGCCGACAAGCTGTCTTCAAGGTTGAAGAAAATTGAAGAGGTGCTGAGGGACGCAGAGCGAAAAGGACTGACGGATCCTAAGGTCAAAAGCTGGCTGGACAAGCTCCGAGAGATTTCCTACGAGCTCGATGATGTCTTGGATGAATGGGAGTGGGAGAATATCAAACTGGAATTGGAGGAATTGGAGGATGCATCTGAACCATCGTCATCTGATCCTTTGGAGAAGGTAAGTTCCTTCATCCAATCTATTTGTTTATGCTTCAGACGAGTTGTCGAGCGGCGTGATATTAGCTTAAAAATCAAACAATTGAACGAAAGGCTGAATTCGATCGCCAAAGAAAATGAGGATGAATTCAACTTCATTCCTAATGTGGGCAGCGATGATTCTCTGAGGTTTAAGCCACCTCCAACTACATCCTTCGTTGATATCGGTGAAGTACACGGTCGAAGTGACGACAAGGAAATTCTGGTGAGGAAGTTGTTGTCCGAGAGCAGTAGCCAGATGGAAGATGGCGTCCAGATTATTTCAATTGTGGGGGCAGGGGGGATTGGGAAAACCACCCTCGCTCAACTTGTGTTCAGTGATGAGAAAATTGAGCTTAATTTTCCAGTGAGGATGTGGGTGTGTGTTTCGCATCCTTTTGATGAGATTAAGATTGCAAAAGCAATCTTGGAAGCTCTAAACAAGAACACCCCCAATGTCTCACAATTTGAAACACTACTGCAGTGTATAAAGGATGATATTTCTGGGAAGAATTTCCTACTTGTCTTGGATGATGTGTGGACAGAGGATGAGACGATGTGGAAACCACTAAAGATCTCTCTAAAAAATGGTTCCCCTAGCAGTAGAATCTTAGTGACCACAAGAAAGACAGAAGTTGCAAAAATGATGGGCAGTACTGAAGTGCAAATACATTCATTGAGCCCACTCTCAGACTCGTACTGTTGGTCGGTATTAAGCCAAAAAGCCTTTCAGGGAAAAACAGAATGGAATCGGAAGGTTCTAGAAACAACTGGTTTGGAGATAGTCAAGAAATGCAAAGGCTTGCCACTGGCAGCAAAGACCATTGGAGGTCTGTTGCTTAAGAAAAATAGTTTGGAAGAGTGGCGAAAAGTCTTGGAGAGTCCGGTATGGGAATTGGAGATAGCAGGGACAGGGATTTTTCCCTTTCTGGTACTGAGTTACGATGAGTTGCATCCTATAGCGAAACTTTGCTTCTCCTATTGTTCTACTTTTCCCAAGGATGAAATAATAGAGGTGGACATGCTAATAAGAATTTGGTGCGCAGAAGGTTTTCTGTCCATGGATGGAAGTTCAGGTGATATGGAGCTAAAAGGAAGGGAAATCTTTGATGATTTAGCAATGCGTTCTTTCTTTCAAGACTTTCGAAAGGATGATTTAGGAAACCATATAATCTTTTGCAAAATGCATGATATCATGCACGATTTTGCTCAGTTCCTGACAAAACATGAATGCTTGATTGTGGAAAATGTTGATGGTGGAAAGAAGTTAGTATGTAACCAAAATGCTCGTCATTTGACCTTGCTGCTTGACAAAGCCGGGGCCAACAGACACCCCATTTCAGTTCATCATAAAGAACACCGCAGATTTTTGTCCATAGATTTTGTCGTTCCTCCCAATTCGCTCATCCATTTGAAAAGGGTCAGGGAGTTGATTTTATGTAATTGCGAGTTGAATTGCATTCCAAGTGAAATAGGAGGCTTGATTCATTTAAGATACTTGGATGTAAGTGAAAATCCCATAGAGCAACTCCCAGAGACCATCTGCGACTTGTACAATTTGCAAACCTTGAATCTTGAGCGATGTCGTGCTCTTAGAAGACTTCCTGAAGGGATCTATAAATTAAGGAAGTTGAGGCATCTTCTGAATTTTGGGACTGAAATCGAATTTCCCCAAGGAATTGAGGAATTAACAAATCTTTGGACACTGAGCAAAATATTTATATCGAGCAGCTGGAAGAATCTTGGGTTCTTGAGGAACTTGAACAACCTTCATGGTTCCTTGAGCATTATTATCGAGCTCCCAGAGGACGCAGATGGCGTTTTCACCGCGGGGAAAGCAGACTTGAAAAAGAAGAATTTCATCCGGGAGCTGATTTTACATTGCTATGTGGAGACCCAGTATCAAGTGATGGAGGCCCTGCAACCAAACCCAAACTTACAAATCCTTGATGTTAAAAGCCTCTACTTACCTAAATGGATCACCACCCTCACCAATCTCAGAAAACTCACTCTCCGAGGTCAAGACCGAGAATTCAAACGTCACCCAGAAATGGGAGGTTTTTCTTCATTGCCTCCTCTTGGAAAACTAATGCCTTACTTAGAGGATCTTCGTCTACTAGAAATGTCTGGAATGGAACGTCTTAGCCATGAATTCTTGGGGATAGATACAGCAGCAGCATCAATGACACCACAACCAGCAGAGTCACATGTATTTCCGAGATTAAAGAGATTACGTTTCTTTTATTGTTATCAATGGAAAGAGTGGGAAGACATAAGTGAGGAAAAAGAAGACTATGACAATATGAACATCTCCATATTGCCATGTCTGGAGGAGTTGGAAATCGGTGATTGCCCGGTACTGAAAGCGCTCCCGGACCACCTCATTTACAAGGCCTCATCTCTCAAGTGTTTATGGGTGTCAGACTGCCCTTATCTGTATCAGCGTTATGCTTCTTCGACAGCAAAAGATCGGGATAAATTCACAAAAATCCCGCGTGTTTCCATCAGTTAGAAATTGATATTACTTCTGCATCAGGTAGTATTCTTGTTCTTCTTTAAATGGTGATTTCTTTTCTTTTCCTTCTTTCTTTCTTTTTCCAGGAAAAAGTAAGAACCAACATGTTCTCACATCAGATACCTATATCTACATGTATGTAGTTTGGTTTTGAAATTGAAATATATATTTAAAGGAATTTCTTATATTTGATGAAAACATGGTTAAGGGCAATTTCAAGTCTAAAAATAGCCAATTTTGCGTGTCCGATTCTTTTGATGAGATTAAGATTCTCTAAACATGAGTCCTTCATGAAATTTCAAATGCTACTAGAATCTTACATCAAGATAGTCTTTATCTGTTAACAAGAAATTAGAGTAAAAACTACCCCATTTTGGGGTTCACAGGTTCATACCAAAATAAGTTTCAAGAAACTGATGCTACATTTCATTGTCGCTTATTTTGGCCTCTGAGCTGTTGCATTTTCATTTTCAAGTCGACAGCAATACCTTCCAGAAACGGCTTTGAAGCCAATGCCATATTAACAACGAATCGCATCAAACAGAACAGAGCCACCACAAATGCCAACTCAACATTAGATTTTAAATTTACAAGATACCATGAAATGAGCAACTGGAAGTCATATGAATCAGCAAACGCAATCAAAAGTAGCATGATGCAGAATGCAAGAAGAAAGCATATCAAGATAACAAAAGTAACAAGAAGAATAATACAAGATAAAAATGAGCTGTGAAGACATGCCACAAGGATTAGATCGAGATTGGGCACCATCGAAAAATGATTATGTACTTGAGGCAGAAGAGGAACAAGGAAACAATGTGATTCTTCTTCTAAGAGTGGAGAAACTTTTTCATTTGAGAAAAAGAGGGACAGAATGAAGTAAGTTCCACTTATTCTGTCCATAGTAAAGTGAGGTAATATGACAAAATTGGCCATGCTTTTCTTTGATTCATCACTGTGTATTCCCTGCCAACAGTGATATACCTGAATTTAATTTGGCAAAGAAGTGATATATTGAGGCACAGCTTGCTATTGATAAAGGCAAATCATAAATGACGTACAAGTACTGAAAGAAAATCAGAAAATCCAACTGAATATTTTAGAAAAAGTCGAAGAAAAGAAAAATAAATAGAATTGGCTAATGTCTGCATTTGCAAAACTCCAAGAAAGTGAAGGACTAGATGGCCACAATGTTGCCCTTTTCCAGACGACAGGCGATCCTAGAAAAGGCTAAACTCAGCTGCTGTACAGAAATAATATTCGACCTTCAGAAACAAGGGAATAATATACAAAAGATCCTTCTGATCGTTTCCAGTTTCTATAATCTGGAAACGGATTTGCTGCACAAATGTTTGTAGGGCGTTTACTTGAGACTGCAAACAGCAGCAGATGTTCACCAGACTTCCCTGCGCTTCATTAGAAGAAAATGTAGAAAAAAATGAAAACAGATTATCATTTTCATCTTTCCTTTAACAGTTCTAGAGCATGAGCTTTCAGATGAAACAAGGGCATAAAAGATTGATGGACGAGTATGTCCATGTGGAAAGGATAAATCAACATATCTATCTATCTATTTATATCTGTACTATCTATAAAAGTATAAATGATTATAGTGGTTTCTTCCTTCTACGCGAGGATAAAAATTTCCCTCTCTCATAATTTTACCATACTCAATGCACATGGTTTAATGGTAATTATAATTAAATTAAATTTATTTTTAAATATACTCATGTATATATACATTGTATTTAATAATGCATATACATCAAATGTGTATCATTGTATTTATTTCATTTATTATAAATTAAATATATTTTTATTAGAATTATAAAAAATAATAATTATATTAAAATAATTAAATAAATTTTCTACTTATCATGTGTAACACATAGTATTTTTTATTCTGTTTCGAGAAGGCGAAAAAAAAGTGTGTTGAAAACGAAACCAAACATAGTCTTCATTCTTTTAGATAGCAGATATAAATATAGATAGATTAGCATGTGAAAATATGTCATGTAGGGCTTAGATAGCACCAATTAATTAAAATATTCACAAAAGTAGAAATGTAGAATGCATATTGGCTACCTATTTCGTTCATCTCACATTCAGTACTATCTAGCATGTATTCAGCCATTAGGTTCTCATCACTAATAAACTTGGAAGTTGATGCAAAAGGCATAAAATTAATACAGTGGTTGGCCCAACACATCATCATCTTATTATGACCTTCGAAAAAAAGTGTAGTTATAATAAATTATTATATTAAAGCTTCAAAATTCTACATTTATATTTACCAATTATTGACTTTAGAAAATAAAAAGGATAATGATCTAATATTTTATAGTTGAGGAATTTTGGTTCGGATCCCACCTATTTGTGGTAATTCTGTACTTCATTTTAGATTATTCATTGGAATCAATTTTTTATTGGGAACTAATTTCTTGATATATTAATAATATAGCGATACATGCAATTGACTAAAAACCAATAGCTCAACAAAAAAAAGTCAGTTTTATTTATTAACATCATAGCAGCATCATATGTGGTCTCTAACAAATGATTTGCTTCGTTGTTGATCATCATCATTGTATAACAATGCACTCACCATTCACTACAAAGAATAAATTAAAAACCAACTCTTTCCCTTTGATATTACACTCACAAAAAGTAATCATTTTAATGGATTAAATTAAGTTTTCCACTAAACAAATATATATATATATATATCAAACGTATATACGTACATTATATTCATTAAATTTATCCAAATCAAGTGTATTTTTAATTAGACATACAGAAAATAATAATCATATAAAATTAAATAAATCAAAATTTTCTACTTAAAAAATGTAATTATGTGTATATATTGAAATTTATCCTCTGTCAACATATTTAACTGGACTCATAGAAAATAGAAATTAAATTATATCCCCATCTAATGAGACTATTACTGTCACATTTAATACATATGGTTTTAACAAAATATGAACAAATTAAGTTTATTCTAATTAGACTCATAAAAAATAATAACATAATTGAAATTAATTAATAAAAAATTAATTAATGAGGAAGATACTTCATAAATATATTTGTATAGATATTCATTCTGCACGCTCCCTAAAAAATAAGAAAAACAATATTTTTTATATAGTAAAATAAGTGCTCAATTCAAGTATAATAGTACAATGAATATGACAAAGAAGAAGAATAGATTATTGAATAATAATAATAATAAAAAAGAATAAATTAAGTGTTACAATTACATGTTTAATTAATGAGGAAAAGAGAATGATATTTCATGAATGCATTCGTACAAATATGAGTTCTTTCTAAAAATAAAAAGAGAAAAATATTTATTATATATCAAAGTAGGTATCAATTCATATGTAATATTATAATTAATATCATAATGAAAAAGAATAAACTAAGTTTATTTATTTTTTTCTTTTCATTTATTTGTGTGTTTAAATATATTTTTAAAATATATTTGGTTAATTTTTGCATCTAATGATGTGCACGTAGCAAAGGCGCTTTCATGTTGTATCACAAATCCGAGAAATTTTTTTTAATCTTACTTATTTAAGTTGAAAGATGAATAATTGTCAAAAGAAAAAAGGAGTAAATAGTTGATAGCTCTATTAGAAGCCGTAAAAAGGAAGCAATTAAAGTTTTATTTCTTTAAATAGTCTTTTTAAATAAATTATTTTTTAATTAAAATAATAATGTCGCACTACTAACTTTCAATAATTATTTTTAAAAGGAGAATAGAAATATGTGTGTGTGTGTGTGTGTGTGTGTGTGTGTGTGTGTGATTTATTTTTATCAAATAACCTTTTGAATGATCAAACTAAATTTTTTATTTGGAGCATGATGAAGGATGAGAAAGACCTTGCCAAGACCAAGTTTTGCATTGTTTTGCTAATCATATGATACATATCATTAAAGCATACATCAACAACATAATAAGTAGAATTCACTTATTATATTATTGACTCAACTTGATCATATTCACTTAAGATTTGAATTTTTTCAAAAAAGTGTGTATTGTTGGATTAATAGTTATGCAATTCAAACTATTAAATTTAATAAATATTTGTTTGATTTTAATAATAACATTAATCTAACATAGTAAAATATTTTCTATCAACAATATAAAATAGAATATCAATAGATACATTTTATTGGATAAATATCACATTAGCCCATATGTCTTTGGCCATACCCTACGAACTATATACTCTTTAGGCTGTACGATATATACCCCACTAAGTACCTAGTATCCAATAATAAAAAAAATCCTTATTTTCTATATACTAAATATTAAATAATTAATAAAGTACAAATATTTATTTCAAACAATGAATTTCATTTAAAAATTTAGGTATATATTACATTAATTGCCAACTTAATTTATAATCCAACTTGATGAGGGTTTGATCCATCGAGGACTGGTCCTACAAAGTATCGTGTTGGGTTGCGACCTCAGAGGTCGATTATCTTGTGGTAGAAAGGGGTGAATCCGGCAATCCCATATCAAACGTTAGGCTAGTCGAGGAGTCCTCAACTAAGGCACTCCAATGCTCAAGTCAATATGAATTGACGAGATTACCAGAGCAATAGAGTAAGGGCTTTTTGTATATATGAAAGCATACCTTAGAAAGGTTGAAGTGAGAGTATTTATAGCCTTCTCCTTTTGGAGATTTGTCTGAGATACTCTTGGTGTGTTGAAAGGGCTTTTTCCCTTCCGTGAGGGGTGCTTAGTCATTTCCTATCTCAGTACTGTTCTAGATAGCTGTCCTTCCAGGTTTTAGAGGCAGGATAGTACATTGTTGAAGTACTTGCTGCGCCAAGCAGTAATGGGGTGGCATGCACCATTAATGCGGTGGCATGCCGCCTGTCAGTGCATTTAATGCGGCAGAGGTGTGCCAAGCATATCTTGACCTCTGTGGTCGAGATATGAACCTACACAGTAACATATCATGCCCGGATTGGCATCGCAGGTTGATCCACCGATCCGCGGCAATGAATTAATCTTCTCAAGGACAACCTAGTCGATAACTGAGGTCGGGTGCATTGCTGGGCTCCGGAGGCAAGATGGGCCTGGGACCATGCCTTTGGGCCAATATAGTTTGAGCCAAGTCACTTGGGTCATCCCATATCACAACTCTTAAAGATTTATGAACGAACTACCGAACGTTTAATGAAATAATTTTCACATTTTTTTAACAAAATGAAAAGTTATAACTGCTACAATATTTTTATTATACACAATGGTATTTAAATATTTAAAATTGATCAGAACTAGGAAGAGACAAAAGGAGAACAAAAAATCATAATAAATAAATCAAACACACGGGAAAGTATTTTTTAGAAAAATTTTAAATTAAAAAAAGTGGTCCTTTAAAAATTAAGATGAAATAATTCATATAAGTTTTATTTATTTATCTAAATTTAGAGGAAACCGATTTGCAAATCGCTCTGAATCACCTTAATCATATTTTTAGTTTTAATTCACAGAATGACAATTGAAATTATTGTTTAAAATATCAAAAAGACTCTTCCATTAACAAAAAATAAAAATAAAAATTAAATTAATATTATGGAATAACAACTGGCACAAATTTAATTCATTGAGAATGATAGAGAAGAAATTGAAAAATAA
The DNA here is from genome assembly GCA_018894105.1 of Jacaranda mimosifolia. Classification (NCBI taxonomy): domain Eukaryota; kingdom Viridiplantae; phylum Streptophyta; class Magnoliopsida; order Lamiales; family Bignoniaceae; genus Jacaranda; species Jacaranda mimosifolia. Next base: position 2,525,448 of record CM032127.1, read on the forward strand.
AAGCTTCTTCAAATATCATCCAAAAATGAAAGAATTCAATAGTTGACCACTATTAGTTATTATATTGTAAAAGATACATATAAGTCATGTTTTTTAAATATTAAGTTGTTAAGATACATTTTATTTTAGTCATTATTCAATTCACATGTTTTCATTGTTCCAATTTTTAGTAAAGGGTTCTTAAAATGGTAAGTCGATAAACTTCTATCTTGAATCAACTTCATGTTTAGTTGATTTAATATAGGATATTCTTATATATATTTAAAACATGATTGTATATGGCAATTTAGAACTATTTCACCTATGTTTTTAGATACATGGACATGATTTTATAATAATAATTAATATTATTATGGCATATTTATTTTGACAATAAAAATAAAATACGATGAAGAGGAAACATGTTGCATTGAATACTATATAGAGACATGCATATATAGATAAAATTAAAGAGTCCAAGAAAATAAGAAAGTCAATCAAATCATTGAAGGACAAAAAATATAAAAATTAATAAGTAACAACCTCTCTTTCAACATATTTTTGAATTAAAAAGAGTTAATTCATAAAAAATTCAATTGTCAATATTTACAACTTTATAGCTTCTAAGAACATAAATGATTTCTTATCAATCAAAATGTTAGCAATTTTTCAATAATATGTGCTCTATGATTTTTCAATAAATATCATATATGTGGAAAAAATTTCATATGCTAAAATTTTAAATTTTAATCTCATATTTTGATTCGATTTGATAATTTATGATAATGTGTGCTCGAAGACTCAATTACATCTATTGCAATTTTGTAAGATTAAAAAAAAAAAAAAAAAGCCATGCACATTATGATGATGGGAAAAAACTAGACTTGCTTTGCTTCACATGGAAAATGAATTGCATTAGTTTTTTATATCTCTATTAGGAGAGATTATAAACTTTCTAAAAGATATTTGAGTTTTGAGCTGCATCTTCTCTTTTAATCCATTTAGTGCGTAATTAGACAAAAACTTGCATTTACAAGGATGGAGTTATACTTTTCAAACACAAGGTATGGTTATTATGGTCCTTTAAGGCTAATTTCCAAATGAAAATAAGTACGGTAATCTTCAGTTATATTTTACCCAAATAAAAAATGAGATTGAAAATAAAAAATACTAAAAGAATTAGATTTATCACAAGCAATTATGAGAAAACATATAAAAGATTATGGAAATAAATTCATAAGCAAAAATCTTCAGAAGGTTAAATGATTATCTTTCAATGAACAATATTTAGCTCTATATCTTTAAAAATATCATTAGACTAATTTATTTTATAATTATCCAAATGTTTATCAGGTAGCATCAATTTTGGTGGAAACAAATAATCATAATATATTAGTGGTACAAGATATTATTGTCCATGCATATTGAGATCATAAACAAAGAATAATATGTTATTATAAATATTTACGACATACTACAATATCCAATTCTTTTCCCAATAGGTGATATAAGATGTTACCTAAGCATTTAGAAAAAGGTACCAAAATATATCTATCCAGTCGGGTGACTCTTACAAAGAGTGCAACCATTATTGAAAAATAATAAATAGGTTTATATCTTATTTATAGTTTATTCCATTATTTATTACTCTTATATTGGGAAGAGATATTTGTTTTATTTTTACTATAACATACAAAGTTTAACCAATGCAAAAATAATTTGTGAAGCACTTATACAATTAAAATTTTGAATTTTTAAGTGTGAATTTTTCTATTCCTTATTATCAAAATTTTAGACATTTTTCATACGAAAATTTTCATATTTGCAAATCATGATTTATTTATATAGAAATCAAGCTTCTGCCATCAATTTTGTAGTAATTCCTTTAGAGAAAAAAAAATTCTATTGTTGGTTCTTCAAATTAATAACATAAAATTAGAAACTATAAGAATGATTACTATCGCCATACCTATCAAATTCGAGATTTGAATTGCAATGAAGTATTACGGATATAACATTAAAAGGTGAGACAAGGGGTGGTGAAATTGGTAAAAGAAATATTCTTCAACATCTTTATTGGAGGTTCAAGCAATGTAGATATTCGTAAAATATTATATTTAGGACAAACAATGTATGTAATGCCTTAGAATTTTGCAATTATTTTATCCAATGTTTATCCATAATTTCATTAATTTTATTGATTATTGTTATGTCAGTTCGAAGATGATATATATTAAAAAAAAATTAACAATAATAAAATAAAATAAAAATAATATTATAATTTTCTTATACTAAAATTATATTTTTACTAGAAATTAGTAATTGAGACATTAGGAATTAAAATAAAAAGGTCAGATTAATTATAGAATTATTTTATTCCTAGAAGATTAATAATTAGAGCTCTAGATGAAGTAAACAACTTATTCTATGCAAGATATTAGACTTACCCCTAAAACCCTACACACACATATTCAGTTTTAAAAGAAAGAGAAGAGAAGAGAAGAGAAGAGAGAAACAGAGAAGCGGATCGGAAGAAGAGCAAATATATATATATGTGTGTGTGTGTGTGTGTGTGTGTGTGTGTATAGGACGGCGATTGTGCAAGTCTTGCAAGAAGAATCGATTTTTTAGGTATCCTTACAAGTGTCAAACTTGGTCTATTACATTTTGATAATAATGGTTGAAAGCATGCGCCTTGATTTTGTTTTTCCCTAGGGATTGATTACTCTATAGCAAATGGTAGTGGGGGCTGTGTCATGTGCTTGGGTAATTGGTAATTTGATATGATTTTTTATGGAGCCGTCAATTTTGACTAGGGTGGCAAATTTTGAATTTTGCATTCAACCAATTCTGATTATTTAGTGTGTTTATGTTATATATGTAAACATGTATATAATGAATCGAGAATGAAAAAGGAAGAAAAAAGGGTTTGTGTTATATATATATGTGTGTGTGTGTGTGTGTGTGTGTGTATTTAAGGAATAGAGTATGGAAAAGGAAGAATATATATATATGTAGTGAAATTATGTAATATCAAATAGGATTGTTGGGTCTTAAGATACTACATGTTTATAATACCCATACAGCTATCCCATCTAGTTAGTCAGTTAAATTGGTGATTGATGTACTTATTAATTGAATTCAAGTAACTCAATATTTGATTCGATTGATTTTGAGATAGGTGATTGACTTCTAAGATTAATACTGAAGGTGAATGTCTAGACCTATAAATACTACATATTGTATGTTTAAAATCTAGAAGGATATATGTTATTATATAATTGTTCGTGACTTATTTTCAACTTGTATTGCACTATATATGTACTCCACTGTGCACAGAAAGAATTATTTTTCTTATTTTATTTCTGGATAAAAAAAAACCTATGCTTTTATGAAAATTTTTTTAATACTTCTAGACTAGCAAGTTAAACTTAATGATCAACTGATTACTGTTATTGTTATTGTTATTGCTACTGCTATTATTACAGTTAGCTGGATTGAACTTAGTCTGGGTGTGCGAAGGTCCTCACTGGGTAGCAGCGGGCTAACCTGTTGAATCCCAAGCTCCCGTGGCCTAATCCCCCTAACATACAACAAAAGTTATTTGTGGTTGAGGTGGGTCATAAGAATTTTTGGGGACACTCAAGCACTATTTTGGTAAGATCATACCTTGTCCGGAGTGATGAGGTATGTTACGGTGGGGGGCCATAAAGTTGACTAGCTATAGCGAAAAAACTGTCTAATCATCAATTTTAAATTGTTAATCTAGGAAAACCGTTTATAAAATTCTTGATTGATTACTGATTGACTGTTTATCAACTTCTTGTCTGGTTACTGCTTGACTATTTATAAATTTCTTGACTATTACTGCTAAACAGTTTTATGAATCCCACTTATATTTCTCAAACATTTTCACTGTACAAATGATTTTTAATTCAAGAACTCACTTCACATGCACTTGGCACTCACTGAGTCTTTTACTCACTCGTTTTTTTCTTTAACTTTTTTCTGGCGGACATAAATCCTAGTCATAGTGAGGAGGTTGATCCTACATATATTGAGAATCAAGAGTGAAAACGTAGTTTTGGATTTTAAGTAGACTAGTACATTTCTCTTAAGTTTGTTAGTTTTGTTTTGTCTACTATGGATTTTATTGTGTTTTAATTTTGGAAAGGTTTTGATACTTTGAGTTTTGTGTTATGAGTCTAGTTTTGATTGTTTGAATTCTTGTTTAACCTTATGATGATGGATTGTTGATATTATTATTTGGGATTAGTTTCATGCTTCTAGTATACATGATTTGATTTTTTTTGGGGCATGACAATGTAGACATTGGAATGGAAGAAAGCAAAAAATATAATAAATAACATACATGATACAAATCCCGTAGAAGAAACAATACATTACCTTAGATTATTATTAAACTATGTTGGTGGCTTAACATATTTATAACTTCAAATGATAATTTTATTTTTTTATTTTTTATTTATCTATTTAATAAGCACTTAAATTAGATTTAAATAAAAAATAATTTATAGAATAATAAACGTTAAAGGAAAAATTAACAAGCCATGTGGATCACACACCACCTTTCTAGTATAAACTAAAGAAGGATATATGCATGCAGAAGGGACATAAGTGATCTAAAAAATACAAATAAAGTTAAGAATATCGAGGCTACTTAATGAAGTTTTTTTTCTTTAACTCAACTTACTATATTTTGAAATCAAATTATTGGAGAAAGAAAATTATAGTGATATGATTGTTTATTTGTAAGTAATTATAATTATTTATAGATTTTTTTTAATTTAATAAATATACACACTTAAAGTTCGAACTCAAAATTCAACACTTATAAGTATAATCGTAAGTATAATATTGTTGACAAATTAATCACACAACAAATTAATCAATTGTTCATACATAAGGTTGTTTATCTCTGCAATAACTTTTCACTTTGAATCCTTTATTCTATTTTGTGTTTCATTTTCAATTAATCACACTCTCTCTATAGTTGGTTTTCAATCAATTATTTTTGTAAAAGAAATATTAAAATTTAATATACTTATCCTATATTCATGCATTGAATATGAGATGAAACATAAATTGAAATAAAAGTTCTAAACCGACACCTTTTTGGCCTCCAAAGCGTTCTTCCTTCTCAATAGTTGTGTATCCATTCAATGCATTCTTTTCAATCCTACGTTAGCTGGCTTTACATAAGCTACACAATGCCCTACACAAGAACACAGTCCAATCTCAAATCAAACAAGCCAAAAGATAAGGTGGGACCCTAAAACCGCGGGGAGTTGTTCAACTTGTTAAAGGTAATTTGGATTATCCGATTAGTCTATGACACTGTGTACAATGTTTCTTGTTTGTCAATTGCATACTCGTGAGAATTTCCAAAATTTGCGGAAGGAAAGGTCGAAATCTGATCTGTAAGAATGGTTGATGCAACTGTTTCAATGGTGTTGAAGCGGCTGGCTCCGATGATCGAGAGAAGGGTGCGGGAAGAGGTTTGTCTGCTACTCAACTCAAACGATGAGGCCGATAAGCTGTCATCAAGGTTGAAGAAACTTGAAGAGGTGTTGAGGGACGCAGAGCGAAAAGAACTGACGGATCCTAAGGTCAAAAGCTGGCTGGCCAAGCTCCAAGAGATTTCCTACGAGATCGATGATGTATTGGATGAATGGGAGTGGGAGAATATCAAAATGGAATTGGAGGAATTGGAGAATGCATCTGAACCATTGTCATCTGATCCTTTGGAGAAGGTAAGTTCCGTCATCCAGTCTATTTGTTTATGCTTCAGACGAGTTGTCGAGCGGCGTGATATTAGCTTAAAAATCAAACAATTTAACGAAAGGCTGAATTCGATCGCCAAAGAAAATGAGGATGAATTCAACTTCATTCCTAATGTGGGCAGCGATGATTCTCTGAGGTTTAAGCCACCTCCAACTACATCCTTCGTTGATATCGGTGAAGTACACGGTCGAAGTGACGACAAGGAAATTCTGGTGAGGAAGTTGTTCTCCGAGAGCAGTAGCCAAATTGAAGATGGCGTCCAGATTATTTCAATTGTCGGGGCCGGGGGGGTTGGGAAAACCACCCTCGCTCAACTTGTGTTCAGTGATGAGAAAATCAAGAATCATTTTCAAGAGAGAATATGGGTGTGTGTTTCTCATCCTTTTGATGAGATTAAGATTGCAAAAGCAATCTTGGAAAAGCTAAACAAGAAATCCCCCGAAGTCTCACAATTTGAATCACTACTGCAGTGTATAATGGATGATATTTCTGGGAAGAATTTCCTACTTGTCTTGGATGATGTGTGGACAGAGGATGATGCAGTGTGGAAACCGCTGAAGCTCTCTCTCAGAAACGGTGCCCCTAGCAGTAGAATCTTAGTGACCACAAGAAAGACAAAAGTTGCAAAAATGATGGGCAGTACTTAAGTGCAAATACACTCATTGAGCCAAATAGCCTTTCATGGAAGAACAGAATGGGATCGTGAGGTTCTAGAAACAACTGGTTTGGAGATAGTCAAGAAATGCAAAGGCTTGCCACTGGCAGCAAAGACTATTGGAGGTCTCTTGCATTCGAAAAGTAGTTTGGAAGAGTGGCGAAAAGTCTTGGGGAGTCAGGTATGGGAATTGGAGATAGCAGGGACAGGGATTTTTCCCTTTCTGGTACTGAGTTACGATGAGTTGCATCCTATAGCGAAACTTTGCTTCTCCTATTGTTCTACTTTTCCCAAGGATACAATAATAGAGGTGGACATGCTGATAAGAATTTGGTGCGCAGAAGGTTTTCTGTCCATGGATGGAAGTTCAGGTGATATGGAGCAAAAAGGAAGGGAAATCTTTGATGATTTAGCAATGCGTTCTTTCTTTCAAGACTTTCGAAAGGATGATTTAGGAAACCATATAATCTCATGCCAAATGCATGATATCATGCACGATTTTGCTCAGTTCCTAACAAAACATGAATGCTTGATTGTGGAAAATGTTGATGGTGGAAAGAAGTTAGTATGTAACCAAAATGCTCGTCATTTGACCCTGCTGCTTGACAAAGCCGAGGCCAACAGACACCCCATTTCAGTTCATCATAAAGAACACCGCAGATTTTTGTCCATAGATTTTGTCGTTCCTCCCAATTCGCTCATCCATTTGAGAAGGGTCAGGGAGTTGATTTTATGTAATTGCGAGTTGAATTGCATTCCAAGTGAAATAGGAGGCTTGATTCATTTAAGATACTTGGATGTAAGTGAAAATCCCATAGAGCAACTCCCAGAGACCATCTGCGACTTGTACAATTTGCAAACCTTGAATCTTGAGCGATGTCGTGCTCTTACAAAACTTCCTGAAGGGATCTATAAATTAAGGAAGTTGAGGCATCTTCTGAATTTTGGGACTGAAATCGAATTTCCCCAAGGAATTGAGGAATTAACAAATCTTTGGACACTGAGCAAAATATTTATATCGAGCAGCTGGAAGAATCTTGGGTTCTTGAGGAACTTGAACAACCTTCATGGTTCCTTGAGCATTATTATCGAGCTCCCAGAGGACGCAGATGGCGTTTTCACCGCGGGGAAAGCAGACTTGAAAAAGAAGAATTTCATCCGGGAGCTGATTTTACATTGCTATGTGGACACCCAGTATCAAGTGATGGAGGCCCTGCAACCAAACCCAAACTTACAAATCCTTGATGTTAAAAGCCTCTACTTACCTAAATGGATCACCACCCTCACCAATCTCAGAAAACTCACTATCCGAGGTCAAGACAGAAAATTCAGACATCACCCAGAAATGGGAGGTTTTTCTTCATTGCCTCCTCTTGGAAAACTAATGCCCTACTTAGAGGATCTTCGTCTACTAGAAATGCCTGGAATGGAACGTCTTAGCCATGAATTCTTGGGGATAGATACAGCAGCAGCATCAATGACACCACAACCAGCAGAGTCACATGTATTTCCGAGATTAAAGAGATTACGTTTCCTTTATTGTTATCAATGGAAAGAGTGGGAGGACATAAGTGAGGAAAAAGAAGACTAAGACAATATGAACATCTCCATATTGCCATGTCTGGAGCGGTTGGAATTCCATGATTGCCCGGTACTGAAAGCACTACCCCACTGCCTACTGCGTAAGGCCTCATCTCTCAAGTATTTACGGGTGGAAGATTGCAATTATCTGTATCAGCGTTACACTTCTTCGACAGCAAGAGATCGGGATAAAATCTCACAAATCCCGCATATTTCCATCTTTCCAGAAATTGATGATACTTCTGATTCAGATGGTCTTCTTTAAATGGTGATTTCTTTTATTTTCCTTCTTTCTTTTTCCAGGAAAAACTCTCATGTAGAAGAACCAACATGTTCTCACATCAGATACCTATGTCTACATGTACGTAGTTTGGTTTTGAAATTGAAATATATATTTAAAGGAATTTCTTATATTTGATAACAACATTGTTAGGGGCCATTTCAAGTCAAAAACTAGCCAAGTTTGCGTGTCCAATTCTTCTGATGAGATGAAGATTCTCTAAACATGAATTCCTCATGAAATTGCAAATGCTGCTAGAATCTTACGTCAAGATAGTCTTATCTGTAAACAAGAAATTTGAGTAACAATTACCCCATTTTTTGGGGCTCACAAATTCATACCCACATAAGTTTCAAAAAACTGATGCTACATTTCACTGTCGCTTATTTTGGCCTCTGAGCCGTTGCATTTTCATTTTCAAGTTGACAGCAATACCTTCCAGAAACGGCTTTGAAGCCAATGCCATACTAACAACGAATCGCATCAAACAGAACAGAGCCACCACAAATGCCAACTCGACATTAGATTTTAAATTTACAAGATACCATGAAATGAGCAACTGGCAGTCATATGAATCAGCAAACGCAATCAAAAGTAGCATGATACAGAATGCAAGAAGAAGACATATCAAGATAATAAAAGTAACAAGAAGAAGAATACAAGATACAAATGAGCCGTGAAGAAGTGCCACAAGGATTAGATCGAGATTGGGCACCATCGAAAAATGATAATGTACTTGAGGCAGAAGAGGAACTAGGAAACAATGTGATTCTCCTTCTAAGAATGGTGAAAGTTTTTCATTTGAGAAAAAGAGGGAAAGAATGAAGTAAGTTCCACTCATTCTGTCCATAATAAAGTGAGGTAATATGACAAAATTGGCCATGCTTTTCTTTGATTCATCACTGTGTATTCCCTGCCAACAGTGATATACCTGAATTTATTTTGGCAAAGAAGTAATATACTGAGGCACAGCTTGCTATTGATAAAGGAAAATCATAAATGATGTACAAGTACTGAAAGAAAATCAGAAAATCCAACAGAATATTTTAGAAAAAGTCGAAGAAAAGAAAAATAAATAGAATGGGCTAATGTCTGCATTTGCAAAACTCCAAGAAAGTGAAGGACTAGATGGCCACAATGTTGCCCTTTTACAGACGACAGGCAATCCTAGAAAAGGCTAAACTCAGCTGCTGTACAGAAATAATATTTGACCTCCAGAAACAGGGGAATAATATACAAAAGATCCATCTGACCATTTCCAGTTTCTATAATCTGGACACGGATTTGCTGCTCAAACGTTTCTAGGGCGTTTACTTGAGACTGCAAACAGCAGCAGATGCTTACCAGACTTCCCTGCACTTCATTTGAAGAAAATATGGAAAAAATGAAAACAGATTATCATTTCCATCTTTCTTTTAACAGTTCTAGAGCATGAGCTTTTAGATGAAACAAGGGCATAAAAGATTGTTGGGGAAACAATAAATCAACATATATAAACTAAAGAAGTATATATATATATATACATATATATATGCAAGCAGAAGGGACAAACAAAATGCTAAACATGACTCACCTTACCTTAATCAAACGCTAAACTTTCATTCAAGTGGAACGATACTGCTCAAGCTATTACTTGTAAACCAGTTACTAAGATAGGAATGTGAGTCCGTGGTATGATGCCAGACCATGACTCCTAAAGAGTCCATCGAAAAGCATTCCATTTGACTTTCATCCTCCACAATTTGCTCAATGAATGTGCTTGCCTGCAACAGTATAGATATGTCAGCAATCCGAACAAGATTCAGAAACAAACAGACATTCTTTTATCTCCATACTCTTGTTTCTTCCTTTGGGCTATTAATATTCTAGTATTCTTTTGATATTTCAGGTGGAGCCTTTCTACAGATCTCAGCGGCGTAGGACTAGAAACCACACCATAATTTTTCACGTACGCCTAAGGCTGTAAGGCAATTGGACGAGCCGGAAAACAGCATGGTCTTTGAAACTCGGTAGCCGCTTGTACATGATACAGTATGGCCAGTATTTGAACGGCAGATGGAGGCCAATACTGAGCAGCAGTGTTATGTGCAATCTCTTTTCACTTATAGATTCATGGGCCCACATGATTGATTTCAGTGGCACAGATTCTGGAAGTTGATTCAAGTGTAACAATTTTTTATCTTGCACCGCAAATTATATATTGAACATGATGTACTTTGGGAAGAGATCAAGTAAAAATTCAAATTTTGGCAGATCATTTGAATGCTATCCAAAAATTTGCTGTTATAGTGATACTCACTTGCAAATCTTCTTTCACTGTCTCAAGCTGCCTTATAGGTTCAATTGTAGGTCGGTGCCATCTCTTCGGATCCCAAATGACAGTGCTATTAAAAGCAAAACCTGACATCTCAACATGGAACCTTCTATATCTTTTTGCCATGTCAACCACGTGCCACCCTATCACTTGAGAGCTGTTACAAACTGGACCCTCCAAGAAAATTTTGCCTTTGCTTTCCACCAACTTGGCCACTGTCCATGTCCCGATCCGGCTGCATTTAGAAAAAAATGTCTGCTCAGAGAAATCCATATAAGCAGAAAATGCGACTCAGAAGATTATACTTTCGAGAGAGAACCAGAAAATTTTGTTTAGGGAGAAACCATCATTCTCTTGTATTTCAATAGTCCTTAAGTAACTCCTAGATGTGGATAAGGGACAAGAGAAATCAGTTTAAGACTGAAATCTCCAGCCGGAATGCCTGAAGAAAACAAATAGAATAGAAGATACGATTATTTGCAAGAGTTTTCGGGAGTTTACAGGTTAGACTCGGTGCAGAAACAGGAAGATGTAAATCAGAATCACCTTAACAAGAATGCAAAATCGAAAAAAGCATGCCCTTGGCATGTATTTTCTGTTCTTCATTCTGTGCTTATCCAATAACTACTGCATCCTATATCTGGTAAATTTTATAAGTTACTCGACCACTAGCTAGGCATATCTAAAAATGTATTAGAGACAAATGTGTCAGACTTCAAATTGGTTCCTATTTGATTCGCATAACAAAATGCAATACAGAATAAGGTCTATTACCACATTGAGTACACAGAGAAGGGAACAATATGATCTCTAAATTACTGAATGAATTATAAAAACCATAAATTAGTACCAGTTCAATGAAGAGAAAACTTAAAAAGAGAACCAGATAATACAGAAGATAAAATTTCTAACTTCGTATTTCTCAAGGTGACCAAAAAAATTCTACAAGACGAAGTAACCGCTCAAGAAAGTACCTGATCATTCTCATTTGGTCAAAGAGACCAGTAGAGTATATCTTATTGTCGTCTGCAAAGTAAACAATTCCATCAAGATGGTGTGTCTCAATGTGTGAGAGTGCCACATTCCTTAGGAGCACACTTCTATCTGTTGTCTCAGTAGAGTTCTTAATACTGCAGACTAGATGTCTATACATGACGCCAGTATTCCTCAATAATTCAGCTGTGTCCACAGACTGATGATTCATCTCCACAACTATCCACAGAAGAGGACGCGGGATCAGTTTTAATGTGTGAGCCAAACGATTCAGATAGTAGGCCTGGAGTGGCCTCGCGTGTGTTGGGGTCACGATGATCAGAAGCTTATGGAAGACCAGATCAGAAGCCCCATCCAATGAATTGTTTAAAACAGCATAATCAACAATCCCATCCTTCAGCTCAACATTCACTTTTTGTGGCTCTGATGTAGAATTTTCAATCAAAGAAAATTTGCCAACTGCTGTCATCTCATTTTTCTGCCCACTGTAAAACTCACTGTTTGCGACCGGTTGAAGCAAATCAAAGTTGAAAGCTTGATGGTTAGGAATGACATTTGCAGACAAATTCAGTGGAACAAATGGGGTAAGTCCAACAAAAATACCAACAATAAAACACAATAAGAAATGTAAAACTGCTCTTCGCCAAATTTGTCCCTTTAACTTGGATCTATCAAAGGGCCGAGAAGATCGTTGTGAGAAAAGACCAAGAATAAAATTCTGAGCTTTGTACAAAGCATACTCAAAGGAACCCAATGAAGAAGACAATAGGCCACTATGTGGTGGGTAGTTCTGACTGTTTGAAGATGACTTGGACAAAGGAGATGCAACTTGACATGCTTCACCATTCACTAAAGCTCCAGGTCGAGGAACAGGAGACAATGTTCTTCTAATTGATGCCATCACAATCTCTTAACTAGTATCCAATTTTACCCAAGATAGGCTGTTTTATTAAGAACTTTAACACGGTACGGCAATGGTGCACCAGGATTCACCTACTTTTAATCTTCAATTTACAAGGATCCCTCCAAGCAACCAATATCAATGTGATGAAAATCCCCTCGCATGTAATCATCTGCCCAACATATCAATAATGCAGTTTGGCAGCTTTCACAATAATTAGGATGACCAAAACGAAAGAATGTAACTTTTCTACTATTGATAGCTTCTATTTCAAAGTAGAAGTTGTTCTTTTCCCCTTTATGCTACTTTAAGACAAAGACATGATCTTTTTCATAACATATGCTCCATGGTACAACCTACTCCCAGTATGGACATTATCATCACTCTTGAATACTCCAAGGACACAGCAAGTTGGTAAAAACACCCAATATATCAAAAGTTTCTCACTTTTCTCTTCAGACGAATCCTGAGAAGGGCCATCTGAAAATCCAAATCCAAATCAAAACGCAAACTTTTTCTCAACCATTCTAGCACAGATGCAACGACAAATAAAGATGCTTAAAATCTTTAATCCAATAAAAAAAAATTCAAACTTTCACAAAAAAATGTGAACTTTCTCAAACTATGAAACGAATATCAAAAACTCCAACAAAATTTCCTTTTATATCCCACAAAGAACCAGATTTGAAGCTCAAGTAATGGAAAAAATGCTCCTGAATCAAATTAATTACCTTGTTTTCATCCCAAAAGAAATGGGTCTTCAATATTTTGAACCCATCTCAAAGCACAGACAAAAACAAGGCCCAAGCAGCACTCTCTGCAGCTTAATTATACAATAAAGGGAATGTTGGCCAGATATGTTCTCTTTTTTGGGAAAACTCAAGTCAAAAGGACTAATGAGTAATGAGAGTGTACTCAAATTGTGTAGTTCTGTCTTGAATCTTGGAAATACAGCAAGAAATATGTTGAAGAGTAAATGGAAATGTAGAACAGTTAATGGAAAGAGAAAAGGTGTGTGATTTGTGTGTTTTTTACAGAATAGCACACAGACACCAAATCACACGAGGAAATGGAGTCAGGGTGTACTACATATAAGTCAAGCAACATATGGCACATTAGGCCAATAAATTATTTGACAATTGATTTTGTATTCTTTTTGTTTTCTGATTTATATTTCTAAGAATTTAGACATTATATAGACTTTGGAAAAAAAAATGGGGAGATTGGAAGGAGAAAAACAGCAGTATATTTGTATATATTTGTCAACTAAAATGTTTTCTTAATCTGTCTTATCTTCTTCTTTTGTATTGTTTTTTTTTTTTTTTTTTTTTTGGGTTTTTTCCCCCATTTTGGTACTTGGGTATGAGAATAATGGTAAGAATTGGACCAAAATCTGGGCAGACCAATGTCTGGAGGTCCAATACCGCAGCCCAAACTTTTTCTTCTTGACTGGGCTTGCAAACTTAGTCAATGCCATTTGTTTTTTCTTGTCAGTGGGGAGAGGGAAAAGGCAGGCGAGAGGCGTGTTTGCAGTGATCAGCGGTGGTTTTGGTGGAGTAGCGCCGCCGCCGCCGCTGGAGGAGGTGGGGCTTGCTGTAATCTTGGCTGTATTGTACTAATAGTACGAGAAAAGAATATCGGTACTAACAATGAACGGTCGGATTTGAGACAAAGGAGAGTTGAGCGTCCTTGATTTTTCTATTTAAAGTTAGTGTAGTCAAACTAGTATTATTATTATTATTGCACATATATATGGTGGACATTTAATAAATATAATTAATTTGATCCGCATATATTTAAAATTGGATATTCTATCTCTAATCAATATAATTGTATAATGAAATAAGTCGCATGTAACAAGTTACATTATAAGTGTTACATAAAAAGAAACAAATCCTATATTAATGGAGTATTAAATTTAAAAGTAAATGACCATTTTGGTACTTTAATAACTAATATCATGAATGCTTTTGCTAAATTCACTTTGCTTTATAGGTAATTTAACAGTGGTTTTAATTAGAAAATATGTAGAGTAAACAAGAAAAGAATGAAAAACATGCATAGTTTCTTAATAAAATTTCCTTGTAATGAGAAATTTTGGCAATATTTTTCTGGAAAACACAGAGAATAATTTGCAGCTCTAGTAAATTTATTATGCATAATTAAGACAATTTAAATATTTTGTCACATAGTAACATGACATTTTACTTTTATAGAAATTTTTACTTGATAACACCAGCAGTACCTACTTTACATTTATAACAAATACAGTTAATCTATATTCATAAACAAAAGCAAGGGAAAATTTGTAAAATTAGGTCTGTAGCCATGGCCATTTTGCATTTTAGGATCGAAATTTGGGATGGTATTAAAGTAGGACCAAAGTTCATTAAAAATCGAAAAAAAAAAAAAGAAAAGAAAAGACAACGACCACCAAAAAACAAAGTCAACGCCAGTAATTGATTGTGTAGAACACCGGCGTAAACACCATGCAAGCAATCACTGACGCTGACTGTACTTTCGAATGGTCGCTGTTCTTTTTTTTTTTTTTTTTTAATAAGTTTTGATTTACTTTAATACCATCCTAAATTTTAGTTCTATATATTACAAATTGACTATTATCGCGGTTCTGTTTTTGCAATTTACCCAAAAGCTACGTTCCTATTCTTAGCCCATTGTGACTTTGAAACAACCATGATTCCTGGGATTGCCCTAAATATGTATCGGACTCCGGGGTTAGTGTCCCTCGGTATTAATTTTCAGGTCTTGAATGTGATTAGCGAACTTTTATTGCTGATATTGCTGTTTACGCATAAAAGATAGAATAATTAATAGGTTAATTGGATTATTGGATCCCATGCACATGTGCTGTCTTTGATACTTTTGGGTGAGTAGAGACAACCAACCTGAACTAGGTTTGCATTGTCTTCTTGCTTGATTCAGGTTTTTCTGAGGTTGACTCTAGTTTTGTTTCGAGTTGGAGTTGATTGAAGGTGATTGGAAAAGCTAAATCTGAAACAATAAAAAGATAAGAATTATTATGGGGGACTGTAATGAAAATTCTCTAATACTAATAGAATAAAATAGAGGAACAGTATAACGAATATGGTTTGTGTTATTTGAGATAAGACTTTCTCACATATTTTGATCGGACGATCCACATTATAAGTAGATTCAATTGGGTATCATATTAGATCAAATCCAATTACTCGCATAAAAGAATGTCAATTCTTGAGGCGTTCAGATATTTTTAGCTCGTAAAAAAGTATTTTTAGACATTTTTGGATAATTTTTTGAAAAAATTTAGTTTAAAAGATAATTTGAACCAAATTGAAGATGATTGGTGATATACAACATTTATGGTGTTAAAACCACTAATTCAAGTGAGTATTTAGCATGAATATTATAAATGAGTTTGCATATATATATATATATAATTAATTGCATCATTCCTCGAAAAAAAAAATCCAAATCATATATTAAGATTAGTTAATTAATTACACTATTCACTTAATATATTAAGATAAGTTACATAATCGATAGTTCTAAATTAAATGAGAAATAGGAAAGAAAGAAACTCCTAATTAAATAGATAAATACTACACATATAAACGAACTCATGACAACTTAATTTAGAAAGTCTTTTGGCCTTACGTTAAGAGAGCTTTGCATTTTTTTCCTTTCAGAAAAACACAATTATATCATTTGGTAAATTAAGATTAATTCAAAAATTATTCAGTATAATCAATAATAAAATGAAATTTAAAGAAAACAAATTGTCTATAACTTGAACTCAAATCCAAGATTTCTTATAAATTGTCTACTCGAGTAGAAATTATTTGGAACTATTTTATATTTTTAATATAGTAATTTTTAGTCCAATGGCTTGTAGCCCAAGTGGCATTAGTCTTTCCTATTATGTGGGAGGTCTCGTGTTCGATCCGAATTGGCGCCCTTTCTCTCAAAAAAAAATATAGTAGTTTTTAAGTTTCCAAATTAATTAAAAAATTACTTCAAAAAGTGGGAACCTAATTTGTGAGGTAGATTATTGCAAGATATTTATGGTTGAAAGAACTCATGAGAAACCAAATACTTCAATTTCAAATCCTTTATTTCAATACATCTTTTATTTTCATTCCAAATTTATATATATATATATGTCAAATGCTAAATATCTTTTATAAAAATAACTAATTTCAGTACACGTGATATATATATATATGAACTTAAAGTAAAAAATTAAACATGTATTAAAAAAGATAACACAAAGAGACCGTTGTTACAACTATTTTAGCTATTATCATGATAAAATTGGACTAAGAGATCCCACAAATAGTGCCATCTCAATAAAATTGGAGGTTTAAGACAAAACATAAAAATTAGGTTTAAAAAATTAATTGTCTAATATACATATCTTTTTAGTAATCATTTCGTCTTTTACATAAAAAAAACTTCTCATATAAAATATTATAATTTTAATTTTATTCTCTAATTTTTTTAGATGCAAAATTATTTATTATTTTTGTATAATTAATTTCATCTAACATTCTTTTTCAATTGATAGCAAAATTATATCTTACTTGAGACGTTGACAGATTTTATTAGTTTCAATTTTGATGAGAAACTTATTTCGAAAGAAGAAAAATAAATTTAAGAAATAAAACATTGATTTATATTAAAAGAGAATTAACTCTAATATTATTCAGTGATTATTATTGAAAAATAATGAGTGAGACAGGATTTTCATAAGAACAAGAGTAAGAATTAAAAAGAGCATGGAGATTTAAGAGAATAAAAAGTAATAAAATTTAAATTTGTACTTTTAATTAATTATTTTATTGTAAATTTTATTAATAAGACCTCCAAATTAAAGGTCTTATACCTTTTTTATGCCAAACAACATATATATGAAGTTTCTAAACTAAAGACCTAATTTGTTTAGGTTTATAAAGTAAAACAGAAAAATAATTCTTGTATTTTTATTTTTTAGATCTAAAATATTAAAATAAATACATATAGGAGGCTTTCAAAATTTGAAGGATTAAAACAGTATCCTTTCTTGACTAAAGGCAAAGCTATTCCTGTCCACAAAATCATTCACCCTACATATTGTATGATCCATAACTTTATCCTCAATATCCCCAAAGACACTTTCGTAGCATTTAAGGATCAGGGAATCATTCCCTTAACTGCAACTTAATTTCTTTTTTAACTGAAAAAAAAAAGAAAAAATAATTAACTGCAAATTTGTTACTTCTGCAAGAACCTTTTGAGATGTTCTTTAGCATGAACAAATACTACTGTAACCCCGATCACATGATCATGAACTCCCCCGCCCCGCCGCGAGCTGCCGTGTGCTCCACCTCCCAGTAGGACGCAGCCGTCGTCCTCCTCCACCCTAACGATCAGGGCCCCAAGCCCGACATATCTTTCAGTGTTCATCGGGATTGCACTTTCATTCATCCTGGCCACTTTTGGGAGAATTTGGATGCAACCTTTACTTCGAACTTGTTCTTGTTGGCCTCCGCGACGGCTAACCCGAGTTCTTCTCCGGTGGTTGGTTGGACGGCGGTGGCCCGGATGAGGGCTAAATTAAGTTCTTGATATTATGCTGACCAGTATTATTATTACAATTATATAATATATACATATATACACATATTATGAATATCCTGTGTTAAACCTAGTTTATTGTATGTAGATTCCAATTGCCAGCACCCCCACCACATAAAGGACATAACTTTTTTTATTTTTTTAAATTTAATTTTCTGTGACAACTGGCAATTGGGTCCTTGACAGATTAATTAGGTCTGAAAGTGGCAGTACTGGACCAGATGTATGTATTTACTGTAGCACAAAAAATGACACATATATAGGAAGAAATATGTATGAATAAACCTAACTGGAAGAAATCTTGCTTTATTATTTTCTGACTGTAATTAACCATACAAGTACTTAACTAATTCATGTTTATGTAATGAAAAAACAACAATCTTGTTATCTTTTTACATGAGATATTGTTCTTGTTGTAGTAAATTTACTTTATAAGGAACTGATCATAGTGAAATTTGTGTTTGGTTTGGTGGGGTTTAAACTTTCATGTAACATTTACATGTCTTGCTAATTTTCTTTTCTTATAGAAACAAAATAGTTAGTGGATGCAACCAATCATTTTGATCATTAATATCTAATTCAATCGGAGTTGATATATTAAGTATTGATTTTTAGAGTCAAGAAGTAAACCAATCGACTCTATGAAATTATTTAAGAAAGTTAAACTTGAAATAGAGTAGAGGTCAGTATTGTTGGAAGAGATTCCAACAAAAACTTCCCGATACATAGTGAGCGTAAGTAGGCAAAACGAATTGAAGAATATCAGTATGATAACAATAGTAAACATACATTTGACATCATGTGATTAGAGTATCTATAGGATATTATTAAGATGGATCTGTACGGATCATTTCTACTTGTGATATAGGTCGAGATCTTGTCGCGTGTCTCCATCTAACAGCTCCAATCATAAATTTAATTGAGTATCAAATCAAATTATATCCAAAAAAAAAAGTAAATCTAAAAGTGCTTGAAAATTTTTGGCATTATGGGGCTTTTGGGGCATTTGACCTTAATTTTTCGTATCACCTACTCTAATGGTTTTGATTCTCTCTCACTCTCCCGTTTTCACAATTATTTTTACAAGAATAGCGTCACGTTTCATCCCTTCATCCTTACATCAACCCTAATACCAGCTTTTCATTAATGAGCAACTTAAATATTATATATTTATTTCATCTAAAAGATGCGTGTAATATTTCCAAATTATGAATACAAGGGTATGTCAGTTGCAATATTGACGTAGAGAAAAATATATATATATATGTATGTATTTCACTTTTATATGGAGAAAATTACACAAATATTACACACATCTTATATGATAAAACGTACAATACGATGACACGGCCTTGCTTTTCCAGCGCTGCGGCGTCAAAACTTCTGACTTACCACTTCAGAAGACTCCTCAAACTTAGCTGGTTCGCAAATACATATATATATATAGGACTCGTTAACACTTCTTTATATCAATTGTGAGCTTACAAATTTGAACTCCAAATAAGAGGGAAGGAAATTTAAATGCATGTTAAGAAAAAATGTAAAGTTTCAAGCACCCCTGTCCCTCAAGAAACACACTCTTCACATTGAAATCTCTGGAACTGGAGATATGCTATAACAATTCTTTTTTTTTTAAATTGAAAAAAAATTAGAAAAAAGGTTGGGTTGGGGGGGGGGGGGGGGGGGGGTTGTGGGAAGAAAAGAAAAGGTTAATGTAAAGACAGCAACATTTTCACTCTTAAGTTATTGAAACCAGATATGGATTTCTAGGATATAAGCATAAAGACTTGAGTAAAGCTAATCTGCTGGTAATAAGAGAGAGTACAAACACAGATATTGATATATAAATTCCAGATCCATAACTTTGAAGGTATTTCCAAATTATGAATACATAACTCAAGGATAAGTATGTCACAGTTGGATCAGAGTTTGTATACATATATTGAGAAATCCTGAGAAGAATACCAGCTGAAAACACTATAAATCCAATACAAGAACAAACAAAATATTGTATCTTAGAGCATAAAAACCAAATACTATAAGATTTTAAGTTAAGAGCTTGGCGGGCAAGATCAAAGCACTGGAACAAGAACAACACAAACAATCCATAAGCTCATTAGAATCCTCAGTTATTTTCTTGAGCTTTCTTTCCCTGAGGCTTCCTTTCTCACTTTTTGTCTCTTCCTGCCCTCGACAATCAAAGAGCGAGACTTTTCTTTTGAAGCATTCCTCTTTCTGGGCTTCAAATCTTTCGCACTTAGAGTGAATTCATTTCTTGCATCAGGAATGCTGAAGTCAGCTGGGTTCCTGTTG
Organism: Jacaranda mimosifolia; assembly: GCA_018894105.1. Taxonomy (NCBI): domain Eukaryota; kingdom Viridiplantae; phylum Streptophyta; class Magnoliopsida; order Lamiales; family Bignoniaceae; genus Jacaranda; species Jacaranda mimosifolia. The sequence continues at coordinate 2,545,882 of CM032127.1, forward strand.
AGAGTGCAAACACCCAATGCTAGATCACTTCTTGGTGGCCGAATCGCAAGTTTACTGGAGCCTTCCAAAGGAGTAGCTTTTGAGTTCCCCAGCTCTGAATGTATTTGACCTACAAAAAAAAACACAGTTTTCAGAACAAATGTTGGTCAAGACAACAGCAAAAGAATAAGAAAACAGCAATGGTTGATATTATATCAACCTTTCAGGAAGTGAAGATCTTACCTGGTAAATAAGATGAAGCTTTTCTTGAGCTTTCACCAGAACAATATCCATAGCGCAATCCAGAGAAGTCCTTAGAGTGGCTGTTCTGTGAAAAGAAAGGACCACCAAGGAAGTTCTGGTTCTCCTTCCCATTCAGCCGCGGGTGGTGGTTGCACGGAGAAAAGGGTTTATCAAGAAAAAATTTTGGGCCTACCTCGAATGAAGAGCCTGATACAATTCGCTGATCCATCAAAGATAGCAATTGCATTGCTGGAATTGTATCATTTGAGTAAGGATCCAATGATCCTACAGATGTAGAGCTGGATCCAATTCTCCCCTCTTCGAGCACAGCTGCATCATGTATAGCGTTTTTTTCCTTGCCACCCTTTGTACCACTGATGGTCTTTCCTTCGTTGCGCTGGTCTGAGAATGCATACACACCCATGCTATTTGGCTGAATGGAATGCTTCTGGGGAATGCTAAGATGAAAGGGCACATTATCTCTTGTAGGAGACCATAATAGCTCTGCCGCTGTACTAGATCTTGGCCCTGTCACGATGGAACTTGATGCTGAATACAGTGTTTTCCTGTGTTGGCTCGGTGTAGATGAACTGAAGAGTCTGAATGGACCTTCCTCTGGTTTGCTCATGTCCAATTGACAATTGTTTAACTGTGGAAAGTTTACAGGAATACTTTGTCTGGCTCCCACATTTCCATTCGCCACTGTTACACCATTTCTTCTGTTGGCAAGAGGAAAATTAATCATGCCAGAACATCCATCCATATAGAGTGCAGGATATCCTCTGGTAGAATTATTAATTCCCTCAGGCAGGAGATGTCTCATTGAATTCTCAAGCGCCCTTTCACGTTGGTTTTTGGCCATTAGCTCAACTATTTCCATTGGTATATCATCTGATGCTCCAACTTCCATGTTGTTATCTTTGTTTTGCAGCTCGGGAACTCCCACTTGTCTTTTTCCTTCTCTGCCTTCTCTAGTTGTCTCTTTACTGTAGGAGGCGGAGACATCCTGGAAAAACTAACAGAGAATTCCTGTTAGCCAGTGCTAACACAGATTGCCAGGGATAAAATAGATAAAAGAAACTAACCAAAGATTTATCTGCCATTTGGACAGTCCGAACATGAATGTAGCATGCAAATTAGGGAAATATAATACAATTTCTGGAAATTTTCTTGCTTCTTTTTCTTTTTTCTTTTTGCCTTTTGTGAGCCTTCAGTCAATTGAAATGAGAAAACAAAATGAAACAAAAACCTTACCAGTACTTAAAGAATGAAAAGACTTAGAAGAGATTACTTCAAAATTTGAATATCTGAGTGACTGACACATATTTCCCTTACACCATCTTCAGTGAAAAATCAAAAATCTATAGAAAATTGTACCAGCATCAGTAAGGTTGAAATTGAAAATAATTTCTGGACAATCCAAAATAATCTCACGATGATCAAAGGCTTAAAATGGAGACACAACATTTGACCACAACCAGAAGTCAAAATGAAATGACCATCCAACATTTTGGAGAAGCCTTGCACCAACTCAATCAAACAAACAAAATTCAGTTCCAAATTATAAAAAGAAAAGTTTAGGTCAATCATATTGATGATTTCTATATCTAATTTCAAGTCAAATACTCATGTCATGACATTTCCTAGTCTTAATCAGCGTGACTCTACAACTTTTGGCAGGCATTTAACTAAAGTAATCAGCAATGATGCATTCAGTGTTACAGCTATAGATTGGTTCAGTTTTTGAGACCTCCTTAAACATTTCCATGTCTAATTTGCACTTTTTTGTCAACAATCTAAACCAACTTCACAGAGTCATGGTTCAGCAGTTCTGACTGAATCCTTTACCAGTAACCAGACTGATAGCACAACAATCAAGCAATTTAGAAACAACATTGGTTGTCAATTTTAATTCAGCTAGTACAGAATTACGTATATCACTTGATGCTTTGATCAAACTTCACTGTGTTGTTAAAAACACTGGAGATACTAATGCTATAGAGAACATTGCATACCAAATTTTTGTGCAGAGGAAAACTCCTATTCTCAGAAAAAGTAGGCAATTGCTTCCCTTGCGTCATAGCTGCCTTCTGGGGAAATGCCTCATTGAGATCAGGAATGCCCCTATGCTGCCTATAAGATGCTTGATTATTGGAATTTCTTTCAGCATCCATAAAGCTGTTGAGTGAAAGGTCCAATGCCACTTTTTCTTTGACATTGAAATCTTGTAAGATGTTCTTGCTGGGAGGCATCAGAGAATCATGATCAGCTTCAACTTCAGGCGTCTTATTCCTGGAAGTATTAGAGAGTCTGCCGGCTTGTTTTCCAGATAGAGAACTCCTAAAATACGATCCCATTTCTCCCATAGTGGAAGGAGCATGTCCCAACTTACCAGAACTAGTGCCTGGAGAAACAGCATGTTTCGGTAAATCTGCACAGCACACTGCATTTATCTTGGGCAACTGTCTCAGTGAAATTATGCCATCTTCAGCACGGGTCTGCCTCATCTTTTTTCTGATATCAAATGCTTTGTTCTTTTTGGGCTTGATCTGCTGAGTTTTTGCACCAAGCTGCAAATCCAATCGCACAGAAGCATCCCCTTCTGATTCAGAGTCAGTAATTTCGACTCTCCTACAATTTTTCTCTGCATCTAGCATAAGGCCCCTGAATCTTTTAGCCACAGGATTTGGATACATCACCCCGAGACGTCCTCTATCTTCTTCAATAGCAATCTTTCTTTTCCTCTGAGGACTTCTTGTAGCTTTTGCAGCTTCAGCAGGGACATCTAACTCAAGCTGAGGACTCAAAACTGCTTCCATCTCAGTAGATGTAACCTGCATTCCACTAGAGGAGGCAGATCTCGTTCTAGGATTATCACCAGTTGGAATCTTTTCTTCCACCATTATATCGGCCAGAGAACGCAACTTTGGTTTTCTCCTATGCGGCAATGCACTAAAAGTACCATCGCTTCCAGATGATGCATTTTCTGGCTCATCAACTATGCACAAGGGACGTATAGCAACACATACCATATCAGAAGCATCTGACAAAAGTGAAATTTTCTTTCATCTTTCGTAAAACTATAAGTTTCAAAGAAATTCAAAAATTCTGTCAAATTATCAAATTACCTTCTGTATTATTAAGTCTCTCTCTAATTTGGAATGGATTAGCTTCTGGCATATCAGCACATGGATTTCCAGCTTCTTTGTTCCTCACATTTATTTTATCTTTGCTGCCTGCACAGAAACTCTGGATGTTAAAGAGCTAAACATTTGGAAATGTAGAGCTAGCTGCACAATAAGTCTGCTGGAAAAATAGAAAATGACATGTAGTAACAAAAACTTACATGTGGTAGCTTTATGTCCTTCAATGCAGCATAAACTAGAGTTCATAAAAGTTTTACTTGGATCATTGTCTTTCCCATCTGCATTGTCTATCAAGAAAAGTTTATTACTTGGAAAAGTAGTTAGGAAAATGAAAAAATGAGCATCAAATGATATATGACACAATGTTGTCAAACATATTTACTCATGTTTATCGCAGTCATATATGCATAAAAGCACATACCATTAACAATATTATATCCAGTTTCAGCGTTTACCTAGGTTCTCCCTGATATGTAAGATATTTTCTCCAACATCTTGACAAGAACTTGTACCAGCATTGCTTCTGCCCGCCACTACCGTTTCTTCTATACTCCTCTTTGTGGTAATATCTGGAATGCAGTTTGAACACTGCCACCATCGAAATCTAGGTACAAATAGTGGAGGCGGATTATCCACCAGATCAACACCATTGCCTTCTGATGCAAACGGTAAACAAGTCTTCCAATCCTTTTTCCTCATCCCAGCGACAAAACCACTGCATCCACACAAGAGAATTGAATTATCTCCTTTTGTCTTCCACAATCTCTCACAAATATTTTGCAACCTAGTTTGTCATTTGTTGATATATGCGTCTAACACAAAAATTAATTTGATAGGGAAAATGTAAATTAATGGTCTAATCCAGATAGCACAAACTTGTAAGAATATTGACTTTTTCTTTTCTGGCATCTATCCTATATACAATATGCACTTAGGCCATAAGAAAAAAGTACAAGAAAATACCAAATCTTTGATATGAGAAAGATGGACACTAAGCACGCAAGTACAACTCAAACATTCACAAACATTTGGTCTGAGACACCAGGAACTGTAGATTACACACAAGATCACTATTCATGTTGACCGTGTCCGGATTAATGCCTTGCCAACTGAGTCAGCATCACATTCTCATAAAACGACCATAAAGGAATTGATGCTTAGAAGAAGAAGAAGAAGATATTTATGCCAATGAAATTATAAGCTCGAAAAATTAACTTTCGTAGACTGCAATTTATTGTTTTCAATCATATCTCACATGGTTGGAAGCACTCCATATGCAAATCGATTGTTCCAACATATTGAATATGTCCAGAAAGACTGTCACTTGAGCATGCATAACTGCTGATGGAACACATATTCCCACTCTCGAAAAGCAAGTGTTGGGCAGAAAAAGATATATACCAAATTAGCCAATGTCTCAATGCTAGAAAAAAAGAATAAGGCCAACTGATACAAAAATCTTTAACTCTAACAAAGAAACACTTACCGTATCGAAAAATGCTCATGGGCAGGTGACTCAATCTCTTCCATAGCACTACTAATGTCTATGGCTATCGAGTTAATCTGAACAAGTGATCCTAAAGACTTTGATGCAGAAGCTGCAGAATCACTTTTCATGTGGCTTTCTTCCATTACTACAATACTACTATCCAGTTCAATAGCAAAAACCTTCACCAGTGAATGAAACAATTAGCGTGCATTCACAAAATTAGCACATAAAATCATGGTATGAAATCCTTGTGCTCCCTTCAAAGCTCAACGCTCACTTTTTTGAAGGTACCTGACAGGCCAGGATAGATTGTCAATGCAGTGCAGAAAACATCATGTGTTTCTATAAAATAATGAAAATCTAAAAGCTATGATTAATGTATAATTAGTCAAGACTTCTCAAGGTAAGAATATGCCAGCAAAAAGGAAGAAATGAGCAACATGGGATAAGCAAAAGTGAGAGTGACATTCATCAGTTGCAACTATATGGGCCTTAACTTGAACAGATGATCGAAACCCTAGTTAACAATTACAACAAAGACAAAGTTGTATTAATCAACTATAGATGTCCGCATGCGATGCAATCGAAGAATAGCTAAACGCACCGAACAGAAAGCAAAACGAGTCACTAAAAGGAAAGCAACAAGGTAAATCAACTTTAGGGTTTTCTTTAGGGGAAAATACTGTTCTAGCTTTTAAAAAGAAACCCCGAAGAATAAGGATGATCAAGCGATTAAAAAATTAGCTCAAAATCCATAAGCTCATTCAATCATAGCTGGAAAAATAAAGCCAAGTATGTCGATAATATTTCGAAAAATCCACTAGCTCAAATTAGGGTTTGTTGAATCAAGAAAAGTTTCGGTCATTTCAATGGACCAACTTTCACCAGCGACACTTACAAAAACAGTAAAGAATACGCAAAAAAGTACCATAAAATGATAAGAACGTGAAGAGAAATATATACCAAAAAGGACAGCAAATAAATAGAACAATAAAAAAATTATATTTAAAACCCACTTCAGATAAAGAGATATATAGGTAAAAATCAGCTGAAAGTCAGCTGAAACCTAGCAAAGATTTCACAAAGAAAAAGAAACTTATAAATCAAATAAACAAAAACAGCTTAAAAAAAAGAGCGAGTATGAGGAAAAAAAAAAAAAAACCTTTATCTTGAATCGAGAAATCAGATCAAAACCTCACTGATCGACCCAGGAAAATTTCTCCATGGCTGAACGAGAAACAATCGTCATTTGATAGAAGAGAAACTGGAGAACCCATCTCGACTCTTTTCTCCAAGTGATTCGAGCGTTTCCCTGACGAATTCGAGCGCGAAATGAAAGAGAACCCTAGAGTATTTTTAGGTTTGAAATTCTTTAGTGAGAGGAGAAATGTTTTAGAGAGAGAGAAACATGGAAAATGAAGACAAGAAAGATAAAAGAGAGAGAGAAAGAAAGAGAGAGAGAGAGACAGACACTGTGTGTTGTGCGTGTATTTCTTTTATATAAGTTCTACTGTCCCCTCCATACATAGTACTACAGTATTTCTGCGTGTATACGTACATGCATCTGTATGTAATGTAAGAGAGAGAAACTATCATCCAATCAGATATCGCCAGCGCGGCACTAATGTGCGATGCTTATCACCACCCACTATACGTTCCCTGAAACCCTAGTCAAACGACAGTCCAAACGTGGCCCACACGCGCCGATCCTCGAAGAGTAGTTAAACGGTCTCTATCCTGTCAAAAAAATGGTCCATGCACTGATCTCCGTTCTGATTGGTGCGTGATGTGCACGCACATGGATCGAGAGTGGTCGAATTTGGGGGTTTGGAAAAAAGAGAACCCTAAATTGTGTGGTAATAAAGAAGGGTGGTAAAGGTGGGGATAACCCTAAAATCTGAGGCCATTACAATTGGGTGATTAACTTGCCATAAAAGGTAGGCATAAAAAACTTAAATGTGGGTAGGTTGGGATAAAATGTGTTAGGGTTTTTTGGATGTATTTTGCATTTAGCAAATCACGTTAGCCCAAGCATTGCATGGCAAGTTATTAAACATGGCATGGAAAGCATGTCATTGCCTTACCTTGAAATATACCTTGGGTTTCAATTCATGTGCTCCTATGGAATAATTTTTTTATATTTAAACGTATTTCGATTTTGGGTCAACCAGCCTGTTGAGGATGTATGGTGAGAAATCTATGTTTTTCGTAACGTTTGAAAATCCGACGGTTATAAAAGATATCAGCATTAATTGTTTGGCTGTCACGTGAATATTACTGGTGATTATGATAATAAGGATTACGGATTGTGTGAGTAACGGACCCACGTATTGTGAATTCATGTGAAAGGTTTATGATTTTTGAAATCGGGTATGTTCTGTATCCAGCTAATACTGACGTGATGGAATTTTAAGGAAGATAAATAAAAATTATATGTAGAAACGTCTGTAATTTGTTTTTCCGATAATGTATAAGATTTATTGGTTTCATATAATCCCAATTAGGTAGACAATTTTGCAGTCTTGAATAGAGTTGCCCCACTTAAGGCTCGATCTCTATTCCGGTACAAATAGAGATAGGTACTTGTTTTACAATGGTAAAATGTCTTGAATATTATAGAACGTTTATAAGGTAAACTTTGTTATTGGTTCCCTTCTTTAACAAATCATCTATCACAAGAATTAAATGAAAAGGTAATTGAACGAAGATTGTTGGAAAAGTTTTGTACTTTATTCCCTTTCTAGTTGATTTTTTAATTTAACAAAGAATTAAATTTATTTGAGTTTCATACATAGGGAATAATTAATGTATAGTACTCTTGAACATAGGTGTTCTAACTTTTCTTCCATGGGGAAAAAAAATCATAGCTGGCTGATTTTTCAACTACGTACCTTTTATGAAACTCAAACATATGATCGATTTATTAATAGGAATGAATGTTAAAGATAAGTTAATGATACCCTAATTGATGAAGATTGTAGTTAATTTTACGTATTTTCCTTATATTTCATTTTTACAAGAAATTGAAATTATTATTATTATTATTATTATTATTATTATTATTATTATTATTATTATTATTATATTGAGTCCCCATTAGGTAACCCCATATGGAAGTGTCTCCCAATCACAAAATAAAAAGTCCAAAAACTCCCGTTTGGTTCTATTTTCATACCTCATTTTCACATTTTTTTACTATTTGAAAATAAAAATACATTACTTTTTACACATTTTTACCAGATATTATTTTCATTTTCATTCTCAAAACACATTATATTCTCCAATAACTTATATATCTTCTTTCTTTATTTCATTATTTATGTCTCCCTCCACTTGCAACCTACGAAACTTAACATAATCATTATTTTTTCAACAATCTATCCAACTACAAATTCATTTTCAACTCATTTTTACTGACTACTTTTTCAAATTTTAAAAATGATGGAAATGAAAACTAAAAATAAAATAAATAAATAAATAACAAACAAACAAACGAGCCCTAAGTGGTTCGGGTCCTCCTAATATATTTTTCGTATTTTACTAGGTGAATTAATAAATGTTCTTTTTACTTTTATTTTATTTTTTTTTACGTAAGGGCGATGTATAGTGACAATTCAATTTAATTACGTGCAAGATATACAAATAAATGTAGATTTTAGTATTCATTTTGCATATTTAAACTGCTAAAGTGAAACTATTCAACAATAATTCCTTAAGTAATTAGATTTAAGAAAAATAGTGCTCAAGTGAAATACATAGTGCAGATGTGCTGAAAATGCAAATGGAGTAACAAGGGCATATTTGTCCGAACCTAAAAATTTTGATGTGAACTGATGCCAACCAACATCAATAATAATTCTTGTGGGGAAAAAGAATTATTCCATAAATTTGGCACATGCATAAAAGTGCATATTTATTTAGAAATAATGAAATTTCTCTCTTAATTTCAAAAAGAAAAAAAAAGTTGGTTTTATTTTTTATTCATGTAATTTTCTTTTATTTAATTCATACTTTGGATATGTTCTTTTAATTTAAAATTAACGTAACAGCTCTTTTAATATAAATAAGTATAAGTTAATAATTAAAAAAAATTAGATTAAAACTTCTGAAACATACAACATAGATATTTTTTAATTAAAACCAATATTAGAGATAGAATAAAATTAATCTATTTAGCAAGTTAATTGATTGCTGTGACAGGTGCGCACTTTCATTTTACTTTTGATTTATTTATTAGTATTGTATATATAAATATAAATATTAAAAAATTGTACGTGTTACGTACATCTTGAGGCACAAATAAATTAAATATATAGCCAACCATATATAATAATTAGTTGATTTAACTTAGCGAAGAAATGAGTAATTAATCTTGAGGTGGGTCCCAACACAAACTTAACCTAAAATCCAGATTGTTAAACTTAACATTAAACCCATGATCATATCATGTAATTATTGGGTTTATATATGCTTATGTGGATAGTAATTAGGTTGGTGGACATTTTGGTAATTTTGAACTTTTTAATTACAAATTTAATTAGTATGTTCACACAAAAAATAAACTTTGCAATGTGTTGTCTATTATATATCTTGTGTTTTCTATTTTAATTGATTATATTTTACTATTCACTCCACTTTATATATATATATATATATTAAATACATATAATTCACAATTACATATTTATTTAAAAAAATTGATATATATTTAAATAATAAAAAATAAAATATTAATTAAAATAAAGAATTTAAAATCAACTACCTCAAATGAAATGAGCACATAAGTGACTCCAAAATCAATTAAAAATTAAAATTGTAAATTAATTTGGACCACATCACTTGCTTCTATTGACGTAACATGTCTATGTTTCATAACTACATTCTACGAAAATAATGACGTGCTTAGGTTTAATATTTTTGAACTTTTTTATTATTTTTTATTTCATATTATGAATAGGGTGAATTGCAAAAATATGACCATGACTATGGCCAATTAACAATGTAGAATCGAAATTTATGATTATATTAAAGTAGAACTAAACTCATTAAAAAAAAATAAAAAGACAACGACCACCAGAAAATACAATCAGCGCCGATGATTGCTTGAGTGGCACTTGTACTAGTATTCCACCCATGCTACACAAGCAATCATAGGCGCTGACTATGTTTTTCGGTGGTTATTATCTTTTTTTTTTAATTTTTAATGAGTTTTGGTCCTACTTTAATACCATTTTAATTTCAGTATTAAAATATAAAATGGTCATTGATACTGTCGGAGTTTTACAATTTTCCCTTATGAATATAAGTTGATATGATTGCTCATTATTTTGATGAATAATTTTCAATGTATGCTTCATTGTTACTTTATTTAATTTCTTAAGATTTATATCATTGAAAATGTAAATTGACACAGTAAATTAGTATTGATCAATGAGATATAATGCAAGGAATGTTATAATATTCGAGCGGCTAATTGATTCAGTTTCATTATTTTCATATATATATATATTAAAGTTTGGAATTTAAATCCTTAATGTACATGGACGTAAAATTTTAAATTAATTAAAAAAAAGTTGATAATTGTGGTAGAAATACTTGAAGATACAATCAAGTAATTGTACTATACAGCAACAGTATTCTTAAAAAAGATGGGGTCCGCTGCATACCTTTTCTTGGCACCCCACGTCAACACGGCCATGCACCCATGTATGGTAATTGGTAACTTGAGTTAGACTTTGGTTGGGGTGAATTAATTAAGATCTATAATAATTTTATTATTTTATCTAATTATAATAGCAATTAAATAATTACTATCAATATATGTAGTAGTATAATTAAGTTCTTAAACTTGATATTATATGCATATTGAAATATGATTAAGAGCACAATTGTGTATAAATATATAATAGTAACCTTATATATGCATATAAAGTACATCTTATCCTATTTCCAAATAATTGATGAAAAAAATAATAGAATCATATGAGGAAAAAGACAATCCAATTAACCACGGTAAAATGATTAGTAAATTAAGTACTTATTAAATATCTATCTGCAATATAATTAATATATATAATTTTTGAAAGACTGACATAAAAAATAAATATCACGCATTTCATATGTAAGAATTATGTCACTGATTAGTTAGTCGAGTGATATAGCTATAGATTCGAAGTTCGAGGATTAAAAGAAACTTATATATACGTGAATATAAATTAAAACACACACACACACATATTATATATATATATATATATGAACCACGAAATACTTATTTATATAAAAGGGTCATTAGGAGTGTTGATTAAATTTTTTTTTAAAAAAAAAATGGAAGAAGATGAAGAAGAAGAAGTCACAAGTTTCATTTTTTTTAGAGGGGACTTGAGCTATAATACTTGATAATTAAGGCAATGGCCCACTTTAAGCTCTTAACAGGACTACAGAAAACGCATGACATCTCCTTAATTCTTACCTGGCTCTTCATGAACTATAGACATAAAAAAATTAGAAAAATTGTAAGAATAGGACTGCAACTACAGTGAATTTGTAATTTATGATCGAAATTTTTAGTAATATTAAAGTAGGACCAAAAAATTATAAAAATAGGACTGCGACTACAATTAATTTGTAATTTAGGATCGAAATTTTTGGTGATATTAAAGTATGACCAAAACTCATTAAAAATCGAAAAACAAAGGACAACAACAATCGAAAAATACAGTTAGCACTGATAATTGCTTGCGTGGATCAGCACTGATGATTGCTTACGTGGTGCTTACACCAGTGTTCCACGCATGCGTCACGCAAGCAATAACTGACGTTGACTGTGTTTTTTGGTGGCCACTGTCCCTTTTTTTATTATTTTTAATGAGTTTTGGTCCTACTGTAATACATCCCCAAATTCCGGTCCTAAAATGCAAAATGGCCATTGTACAATTTTAGTTTTGCAATTTTCTCTAAAAAAATCAATGCAAAATATTAAGTAATAATAATAAAATAGTTTAATGACAAAAAAAATTAATTGCGTATGAGTTTTTAGTATTAAAAATTGACTATTACATGCACATAAAATTTATCAGTATCGAATATACATATATATGTTGGCAAGTTTTGTAGTATTTGAGTTGCACTAATTTTTAATTTGTAACAATTTAAATAGAATTATTGTCGCTTCTAAATTTATAAAAGTTAATATTTCATCAAAATAAAAATTACGACCACTTAATTAATACACATTAGTAGTGATAATTTGAACAGTCCCACTCAAAAATTGGTTGCTAATATTATCATTTTTTTGTATTATATGCCTAAAACTGCTAGGGCATTAATTAATTCTATATTAATTAATTATATCTTTTAATTAATATAAATTATTCCTATTAATTTATAAGGACAAAACACAAATTCCCACCCCAAGAAATGAAATGGATTTGTGCCATAAACATTAAAATTTAAATTAACATTTTCTTTTTGTTGACCAATCTTGAAATTAGGTAGGCCATGTCTGCATCAAAGGGAACAAGGGTTAGGTAGTATTGCATTATTCCCAAAGGTTTCGTACGAGGAATTTGGATCTGCGAAAGAAATTCGAAGGTATTGTTTTTTATATAAAAAAAAAAAAAATTATTGAGTTCTAAATTTAAAATTCATAATAAAGATGAAAATATATTAAAGCGTGTGAGTATTTAAAAATGTATTGTAATTTGAAGTTTTAAAAAAAAATCGACAAATTAATTATTGTTTACGTCTCACCAACTTCTCGAAAAATTATTACAATGTAATAGTAATACTTTAATTTTTTTGTTTAAAATTTATTATCTTTATTTTTTTAATGCTTTAAAGTAAAATTTTATCTTGAAGAATATGTTTTTCTTAAAAAATACTATTTTATTTTAAATAATAATTTGATATCACAAACTTTTAATTATATCTTTAAGGATAGTAACATAAATACATACATAATATCTTCATCGTAACATTTCATATACCACACGATGAGAAGTACACATTTGGCCCATAAATTAAATTATTTAGTACTACAACATTTACACTTTGGAATTCAGTACATGTTGTTGAATATTTTGTCCTAATAAGATAAAAATTAAAATAAATAAATAAAATTCAAACTTTAAAACCAGCTTCAGTTGTGTACATGATTTGTTTAATATATATGATAAAAATGTGTAGTTTAAAAATCAATATTTTTAATTTAAGGTCATTTTTAACAATATAAACAATATTGATTAATTCTAATATACAATAGTACTTTTCAAATTACAAAAAAATAAAATAATAAAATTAAAAAATATTTCAAAAAACTAAAAGAAACTAAATTAAATTTTACCCTCTTTCGTTAATAAAGAGGATATACTGATTTTAATATGAGAAAACAACACATAATCAGTAATGTATGCATAATAATAATTTTTATTGTCATTGAATTCTATTGTATATGTATCATTAATTTTTAGTTCATGATAATTTAAACAATTTATAAAAATTAATTATTCAACAAAAGCAAATAGTGTTTTTATTTAATAAACGTCATCAATCAGAAATGTTACAGTTACCAATATTCTTAATTTTATACTCTTTTTGAAATTTACATCTTGTTTTTTCGAAAAAAAGAAAAAGTAGTACGAAACAGGGGTATTTTGATCTTTTCATTACAAGAACATCTATATTTATTATTGACCCCACTCCAAAAAACAAAAACAAAAAATCGTCGCAAATTTATTGCCCAAACTTGTAGGCTTTTGCCAGTGGGAAAGTGAACCGCGCCTCCAAAATATGATAGCTAAAGCTCGTTGTTTGAATAATTTGTATATAAAGGCTACAACCGGCTTGAGGTGATTGTATCCTATAAGTATAATAGGCTGGACGGTTGATTTAAGGTGACTGCACTCTATAAGCATTATGAGTTGGTCAGTTAGTCAATTAGTCTCCGAGTCAAAGGATAATGTGAATAATAAATCCAATAATATTCCCTCCCCATCCCCCATCCCCCACCCCCCCGCCCGAAGCAATAGCCAAGGGACTCGAACCAATAACATTGCTCTGATACCAATTTTTAGTATCAAATGTTTATCACTAGATTAAAAGTTATAGCTGTTAGAGTGTTAGTAGTGGCGCAACTTTATTTTCTTATATATTTGACAGCGCAAAGCACCGTATAAAACTACGGTCAACTTGAGGTGACTGTGCCATGGGTTGAGCTATTAGTTTTCAAATCAGAAGGATGATACAAATAATAAATCCAACATATTTAAAATTAAAAATTTGAATTCTAATGAATTATAAATATATACTTATGTATTTAATTTTTAAAATATATATATATGCATAAAAATCCTAAAAGACATTACATATTAAAAAATAATATCAATATTATACAATATTGATATGCGACACAAAACATTCAAGAAGCCTATCAATTATTAAGACCCATTGAATAACATAACTAATAAGCAAATTTGAGAATTTCATAAATACCTTTAAGAACATAAATCATATAATAGAGAATTGCATTTCCACTATCTTTTACATATCTTCAACCTCTATTCATAATCGTATGAAATGTGAATCACTTAAAATAAAAAAATTTAAAACGTATTATCTAAAATTCAAGTCAAATTATTTTACTCTCAGATTAAGGACAAAATTGACGTTTCATTGTATTTATTATTTTTATTAAAAAAAATTCATGTATTATATTATGTTAAAATTTATTGTATTTAAATCAAAATAATTACTACATTTTTTTCAGAATATACATATATAAGTCAATTTTAGACATGGAACATCAAGAACTAACATTTAATTATATTTTTTTAATTCAAATATGCATGTGTGTGTTAAGAATTCAAAATCAAACCTTATACATAGGTGTGAGACTGATTTCACACAACTAATTGATCATTTGACATAATTTAAATTTGGGCTTATTTAGTTTATTTATCTTTACTAAAAACATATGATAGTTGTTTCAATTTAATAATATATATTACTAATAAATAATACTTAATTCTTTGAAACCAAATATTGATTATTTTCAAAATTTAATTCAGTGGCATCAGTTTCCCCTATTATGTGGAAAATCTTGTGTTTGATTCGAAATAGATGCGTTATGCACCTTATATGCATTGTATTTATTTATATTTTAATTTATTTAATTTAAAAATAAAATAATATTAATTTGTTAAAAGAATAAAATTCTTTGTTTGTAATGTTTTCTTTAAAAAAAAAATTAATTTAGTTTGATTTTTGAACTTCCATTTCGAATTTCAAAATTTAAAACCCTCTCGCTAAAGACAAAAACGGGTCGAAGGGCCCTACCTTTTGTTCAGCTCAGGCACACAAAATTCATCATTCCATCATATCCAAAATGCGCGCAGCCTGAAGACCAATCATAATCCTCCACGTGGAGAGTGCAGCTATTGTCGACACATCTGAATATCTCTTGTTTAGCGCCAAAATAGTGGTTCCTTTTGTAATTCGTCATCCGTCGGACCACCCTTGCCTTTGGCCCTCTTTGACTCACCTTTTCAGAATTCCTCTCTCCGGTGCCCTTTTCTACAATCCAATCCAATTTCCTTTATGTAGATGAATGTAAAACAAAAACTATAAATATATTTTAGCGGCAAAAACATGTTGAAAAACTATGTAAAAAAAAAATTATTGCGAGATTGCTAGAATAATCCAATTGAATGTAATTTCTTTATTTAACAAATTAATTACTTCTATTTTTATATGACACAAAAAGAAATTCTGTCAATTTATTTATCTCGATCAATTAGCCGAATAGGCCAACTAAAGATGAATGTGCTTAACTCACAGGGTTAGATCTTGATTATGCATAATGAGAAAAAAGCGAATTTCATATGTAAATGGTATAACAAAAGCGATCTTAAATATCTTACTCTTAAATCAATAATTATGTTGAGGATGATGAATTAATTTGGGCTCTTTAAATGATAATGATATTTATAGTAGAACTTGGAACATATGCTGATCATATATTGTTCATTCCAAAATGAAGGAAGATGTTGATAACATTTATATCGATTCAAAAGTTGAGTTTTCAGGTTTTGATCTTTGGGTTGAATCTTCCAACCATAATAGAAAGAAAAGGCTGATGAGGAAAACTTTGGTATTTTTGATAATTTCAAAACCAATTTTCTATTTTGTGAAATATTCCCCTCATTATTTCAATTTGAAAATTAATAACCATTATCTGTATAGAAAAGAATCGTGTATGCATCTAAAAAGAATAACAATTTATAGGTAAGTTTTAATTCAAACCAAGAAAATATTTTTTTTTTATATCTAGATATATTTTTGTTTATCATAATTAATAAGTATTTATTTTTATTTTTTTTGGCATGAAAAGAATAGTGTGTTACGAACTAAAATACCAGACCTTATATAATCGAATATTACATTTTAAGCTTTACTTTAGTTTTGTCCAACAAAAAAAATTAATTATATATTTATATAATTGCAAATCGATATTTTTTTAATACAATAAATATCATGACTACATATTCATTGAATGAAATTAAAAAATAATTCAACTAATAGATAACCCACCTAAAAGAAAGATGCTAATCTATAATCACATTAATGCCCACACATTTAGGGAAAAAAATAAATTTGGTCTGTGGATTTTTTAGATTTCGAATTTTTCATGGAAAAATATTTTTGAAAAATACTCATTTAAATAATAGTGTATAATTTTCAAAACTGATACCGGCACGGAATTGGATAAGAACGCACAGGAGAAAAAGGCATTCTTAATCATTGGAGATCATCCTCTATTACGCTTTAAAATTCCCAATCGCAGCCGTTCAACCAAACCCTACCCTTCATCTGGACCGTCAATTCTGCAAATTAAAATTTTCAAAAGATTTGAAGAGGATCTTGGAACCCGTAGAACTCTACTCAAAATACTCCACCAGGCCTTTTCTCCTCTCTCTCTCTGAAAATCTACGACGCCGAAAAAAGATTCAATTTTTACGGGCCTGGGTACGAAATTCAAATTGATTTGACAATGTGAGTTGAGAAGATCAATGCCCATCAAAATTTTGTTGGAAGAAGAAAGATTTGATTTTTTCTTCTATGTTTTGTGGACAGGAGCATGAAACTGAAATCCCATTAGATTTTCCTTACCAAGATTATCTTTTGGGGGAGGGAATATCGATCCCATTAGTTTCTCTTTTTAAGTTTCTTGCATGAAATTCAAAACCCATAATTTTTTTTTTAATTTCTACAATTTTGAGTGATGGAGCAGAGTGAAACAGCGGCGGCGGGAGGGGTGGCGGCAGCGCCAGTGGTGAGGCAGCTCGATTTCACGGTTAATTTTAAAGGTACGGCGAAAGCAGCTGCTAATGCCATGGAGAATTTGATATTGCCGGAGCATCCGCAGGCTCAGTTACAGTCCAAGTTGCTGGCTTCAGCGCAAGCGCAACAAGTACATGCACGTGCAAGGTCTCCATCGCCGCCGCGAATGGTGGCGCAAACAAAACTGCCGCCTCGGAAAATGGTAATGCCGCCCAAATCTCCGCAACGAGAACTTCCTCAAATGGTGGGAAAAGAGAAATCGCCCGCAATGGCGCCACGGCTTGCTCACCCGGTGAAGCCTGTGCCCATGCTTAAGCCTGCATCGCAGCCATTGCTGTAAGGCCTTCTGCTTATATGTTTACAAAATCTTTTGAGTCGTTTTTTGTTTTTATTTTCGAATTGGAGCTTGAATTAGAAACAAGGAAAAAGAAAATTGTGTTTCTTTTTTTAAATTTTATATTTCAGTGGCTCTTTTTTCCTTTTTAAAATAAAATTTTGGATTATTATAAAGAATTGCTATTAAGTCTGTGCTAATATTTGAATCTATACCAATTTTCTTTTGCAGGATTCAGAATTTATTGTTATTCTTTTAACTTCGTTGTGTCATATTATGGTAAAGGGAGATGAAAATATATAAAGGAAACAAAGGATCAACAGATTTCATGGCAATTTTCAACTCAATCATAATTACTTTAAGAGGCTTGAAGTTAATGTGTTCAGAAATATTATTATTCTGTTTTTTTCTAAGGCATTGAACCATAACTTATGGAAATGTTTGAGCAAAGAATTTTTCCAGTATTAACTAAAAGTGTTTTTCCAGGAAGATGGAGTCCCCAAAATCACGAGAGAAGTGTAATCTTGAACAGAATGATGGCACTCCAAAGAAGCGGAAGCAATGCAACTGTAAGAACTCTAGATGCTTGAAGTTGTAAGTACATCTTTTCAATTGACTAACATCTTTGAATTTAGTTGGCTGAAAATGCATGAGAAAGCCCTATCAGCTAAGTTTCCTTCATAGTTTTCTAATAGATGATCTGAGCATACAAAATCCTATTTCTTTTTGACCTTTGAGATAAGCTGGTTGATATGACCAACAGATACTGCGAGTGCTTTGCCTCTGGGATTTACTGTGATGGATGTAACTGCAACAATTGTTACAATAAAATAGAACATGAGGCAGATAGGAAGGAAGCAATTGACACAATTTTAGAGAGAAATCCCAATGCCTTCAGACCAAAGATAGCTAATAGTCCACGTGGAGCCGCAGATGGTGGGGTATGTAACATGACTTTCTGATGTTTCCTTGGTACCTTTTAAATTGGATTCTAGTTCTTCAGTTCTCCTTACCCTGCTGCTTTCTTGGATCAGTACTCTTTTTTTGTGTGTGGCATTCAGTTTTTCTTCTATATTATCCTCTCAGTCTCTCAGCCTTAGGGGAAATAGGAAAGATTTTGAGGAAAAAAGAAGCTGGACATAAAAACAGATGAATATTTCCTCTTGAGGCATTCAATGGAATCAAATTTAGCAAAAGTTATTAGATCAAGTATTTGTCTCGCTGCCACTAAATTTTTTTTTATTTTTTTATATTTCTGAAATGGTTCAGTTTGTACATGAAGAAGTGCATTGAAAATATGTAACAGGTAAAGCCTCCCTCATGGATGGAGTTGTCATTCAATAGTATAAAACTTATAGCCTTATATATGCCGTCACCACTTGTGCTTTTAATGGTTGAATTTCCTTATGTTCTTGGTTAAGAAGTGAGGAAATCTCCAATTTAGGACTCCAGAGAAATAAAAACTTGAGACTCTGGATATCATATTGTTGGTTGCATAACAAACATTATTTTCAAGCTAATTTTCTCTCTTTTACACATGCATACAACCCGAATGTGTGAGCACACAGACTCACACATGCTAGCTGCTGGGGCACATTAGATGTATGTGCGCAATATAGAAGAACATGGTAAAGAAGAATCTCCAGCTGCTGGAAATATAAGAAATATTCAAATAATTGCAGCTTTAACTGCCTTGTAAACCATAATCCAAGTCATACCACAAAAAGGGGGGATTTAGAAAGGGTCTGTCCTTTGTGTAATTCCTCATTTACTGGTAAGTCAAAAGGACGCCTGTCCTAGTTGCAGTACTGACAGTTTTACAGTTTAATAGCTAATAATCACCAATTTATTACGATGCCTTGAATTGAATTATGAGTTTTGTTTATTTATCATTAGCATGATTTCAACTGATTCATGGAATTCAGGTAGAGCACAACAAAGGATGCCATTGTAAAAAATCTGGGTGTCTCAAGAGGTACTGTGAGTGCTTCCAGGCAAACATTCTATGCTCCGACAAATGTAAATGCATGGACTGCAAAAATTTTGAAGGAAGTGAAGAGAGGAAAGCTCATTTTCATCAACATCAGGCAAATTCGATAGCCTTTATTCAACAGGCAACCAATGTGGCCATTTATGGAGCCATTGGAACTCCAAGCAAGAAGATTAGAACTCAGCATATTGTTTTTGGGGTGGCATCTAATAAACAATTCACTAGCCAGATTCCACAATTTCTTCAGGTGCTTATTTAACGATTAGTGCAACTGTGTTTCGCTATCAATAATAAACGTTTTCTGCTTCTATTCTTTCTCTTTGCACCCTTATATCAGTGAAGCAGTGGTTTCTAGTTGTATATGATGAAATCTTGCTTCCTTTGTAATCAGGAAACTTGCTTGACATCTGATGCCTCTTATTCCGCATCACCTGTCCACCTGTCTAAACCGGATGCTGCAACATTAGGACTTTCTAAATCCTGTTACAGGTAAAAGTTATATATTTACTTTTGAGTTATAGTAATTCTAGTATTTTTCTTACCGCTTCTGGTGTTAGAGGTACAAGTACACTAGTGTTGGACCTTATAATCTGTTACTCTTTTCCTCTGATCGAAGGTCTCCTTTGACTGGCATCCTCCAATTACAACATATTAAGGACTTCTGCACACTTTTGGTTGAAGTTTCAGCGGAAGCAGCTAAGAGTCTTTCAGGTAGGTTTCTCGGCTTGAGAATTTATGATTTTGTATGCTTATCATAGTCAATCATTTTGGATGTAGACCAGAGTAGTCTATTTCTGTTTCTAAAAATTGTTTGGTGTTTGATTAGATGATTATTTTGATGACTTGTCTATAGTAATGCAATTAATAACTGTATTGGGTGTTTACATTATCTGTCTGAAAAGTAAGATCCACTTGTCTAATATTTCTATCTGTCTTTTCAGAAGAAACAAAAATTATTAACAATGCCCTGGATGCCAATGAGGCTGAAATCCCAGTTGCTTCATCCAATGAAGACAACAACAATAATCAAAACCAACAGAATCCCGTGGAATTGTGTAGAAACCAAGAGCACAGGGATAGAATGTCTTCGTGTGAAACAGATGGCTGCAGTAATCAAAACAGAAGGCCATTGTCTCCAGGAACACTTGCATTAATGTGTGATGAACGGGAGACAATATTTACAGCAGCTAATCCTCCATCTACAATCACAGAATCTAATACAACAGCAAACATGAAGTCAGCCTCCACAAATGACCTCAACCAGTTATACATCGAACAAGAAAGACTTGTATTAACCAGATTTCGCAGTTTTCTAAGCAGACTTATAACTTGCGGCTCCATAGAAGGTGATCCCATCACTTCTTCTTCATTTAATACTAAAATCTTCTCATCATTTCTTGTTTCTGTTATGAAGTTCAAGCTGACTTAAATTTATGGAATTTTGTCTAATACATTGCAGAAATGAAAATAGAACAGGAAGCCAACTAGGGCTTCTGGAGCAAGGTATCGTCTGCAGATGATCAACATGTGCACATAGTCAAACCTTTTTTTCCAGCTGACTTCGAATATTCAAGACTCTTACTGCAGTCAGAAAAAATTTACTTTCGAGTATGAATGCGGCAGCTATATGGGTTCAAAAGGTAGGGACCTGGGGATGCAGTTATATTTTTTGTGAGGAGTTCTTGTTTTATAACATCTAATGTTTGGATGGACGTTATATGTACCAATCAGGATTCTCTATATTCTCCCAGTTTTGAATGTAAAAGACATACAATCCTATGCTTCATCTTACATCTGTGCAATGTATATATGCAAATTTGCAAGCTATTACTTTTCACTCAATATAATTGTTCTGGCTGGTGAAGGCATGGAGGATGCAGATTGTAGTTTCTCAAATTCAAATCTGGTTTGTTGTACTCTGGCCAAATGTTTCTTAGATATTCCAAACTTTTGAGTGCAGGGATCATATGCCATCTCAAGTAGGAAGGAATGGATAAATAACACCTCAATTTGTGCATCCAAGCCAAATGGCTCAATGGCATAAGTCTCTCAAATACATGAGAGGTTAAGAGTTCGAGAACAGACTCTTAATGTGCGTATGTGTAATAAATAAAACATAAAAAAAAAAAATCCAACTTTTCTCATCAAGGGCTATCAACTCTTTATCTGGCTAAATTTATTTTTAAAAATTTATACAATTGTAAGATATTAAATTTCTTTTAAAATAAATTGTTAAAACATTCTAATAAAATAAGATCATGAAATTTATAAAATATTAAAAATACTAATTTTGTAAGAGTATTTATTAAAATTTAGAAAATAAATTATGTTTTATATTTGTCCAAAATAAGCTTATAAAATTTTGATATTTTATTTTTTTAAATTCGTCAAATATTTTACAATATTTTATTAATTTTCAAATATTCTATAAAAGGTTCCTAAAAAATTATAAATTCATCTAAACATCTGTTCAACAAATTTCTTGATTGACTCTCAATTATTAGGTTAGAATTTTTGTGGTTGGTAGGGCTCATGTTTATATTACGTTATCAATCCCCACTTGTACTATTGGGGATTGTTTGCTTCATTGGATAAACTTTAATAGATTTATTTTCAAATTTTATTTCTTGTTTGTTTCATATTTTTATAGTTCATGATATCTTTGTGACCCGACATGGTATTATGGGCTAAGCTGGTTTATGAATCAAGTCATCTCAGTTTGATCTATTTTCCATCCTTTCAAATTTGATTTAATAAAGAATAAAAATGACATTCTCACCCTCATAAAAACCCTATCCTCAACGCTTTCTGCCAAATTTTGAAAATTTACCTTTTTAAAAGTTAAAATATTTTGGACATTACAAAGTATAATGACATTAAGCAATTTTGCCAACCAACATTAGATAGTATTAAATATGAGATATCACTAATTTCTAAAATTCAAACAAACAATAGATTATATGATTTTGAATACCATTTTTAGCTTATGTATAACTAGCATATTAATCCCTCATAATCCTATACGCCCAAGCAAACAAGCCCTTGGTAAATAATAATGAATCACCAGTTAAAGCAAAAATCATTCTTTAATTATGAAATACTCTATAATCAATAAATTCCTATATTGACTTGTTTTATAGGAATAATATAATCTTTTTACGCCTTAACTTATTTTATACAAATAGAGTAGTTTAATTGCGTCTAGAATTAAAGAACGAAAAATAAAGGAAATGTTTGGTTATGTTTTTTGTGTGATTTTATTATATGTTTTGGAAGAATGAATTATTGAAAAATATAAAGGTTGATTTTTGGTACATTTATTTATGTTTTGGGGGAGACATATTTTACTGTAACAGTTAAATCAACGTTTTTATGTTGGATTTTTGGGGTAAAAATTGGATTGAGTGATTTTTTTAATATTAGAATAATAATAAAATATAATAATGTATATATATTATATATATGTATATATAGTGAAAAATGTGTGTTTTTAAGGAAAAATAAGAATATATTTGATCATATTTCTCTAAAATAATATTATTTTGAAGAAATATAACCAAATATTTTCAAAATAAAATAAAATAAAAATCTAGCACACTAAAGTTAATTAGGCTACAAAAGCAACTCCAATCATGCTAATCCATTTGAAAAAGTGTCACTTTGGCTTGAAATTAAAGAAAAGAATTTTTTTTTTTTCAAAAAAGAATCCTTTAACATTAATCAACACTAGAAAATATACAAAACCATCTCTTTCATTTTTCCCATTAATCCCTAAAAAACAAGAAGAAACAGAAAAAATGGCCAAAGGGAACAGAATTCCCACCTAATATCTTTCCTCATCCATATTCGCTGCAATCATGATGACGCTATGGCACGTACCGAACACCTTGCGGCACGTGCGAGCCCATGCACTCTTACCTGCCAACTATAAATTCAACTTAAACGCGAACATCACCAGCTCCACAACCACTCCGAAGTTCATTTCAGCTGATCGGAGAATGGAATATTCCGACGACTACGCCGCGAAAATTCGCTCCGAGTTTCTGCAAGTCCTCCGCAGTCGGCGGACTGCTGAAGGTCGGCAACACGCACTCTCTGTACACTTTACTTTGTGTATCTGTATTGCTGTTCTTTTTTGAATGTCCTTTTTTTTTTTTTTTTTTTTTTCCTTTTAATTTTTTTATTGTGGTGTTATGACATTTCTGTAGCATTCGTTCAGCATGCATGCGCTGAATTTGTTTTGAATTTTGACTGGATTTGTGTCTTTTTGAATGGACCGTTGACTGTTAAGAGAGGTACAATAACTGATGCGGATGGTACTTCATTGATTTGTGGTTATTGTGATTCAATAATAATAGTTGAAATGTTTATTTGGTAGCTTCGTATGCGATTGGATCACTGGGGAAGGAGAAAGAAACTTTATGATTGGACATATTTGTGCGTCTTTCTTGTCGGTGCTTATATGCTTTTATGAATGAATATCAATCTAATTCATATATGTGGCATTTTAAGTTGATTCTATTAAGCAGGAGTTCTCTTTTCCCCCTTTTGAAGTTCTTGGTATTAGTATGAATATACAGAAACAACTTCTTGATCTGTGCTTGTAAATGCTTAACCTCTGATCTGACTAATGTATTCCTTGATTATATAAGATCATATAGAAATGCAAATGGTGTGGCGGATGACAAATTGAAAGTAAGAGATCAAGTAGCAATAGCCACTATAACACTATGGATCCATGGGGAATAGCAATGAAGATGGAATTATTTATTTGACCAGATTGAAGTGACGCAACACGTTTGGTTACCTTGTGTAGAAGTGAATGGTTATGTACACACTTGAATGTTTAAGTAAGATACGAGCATAATTCTCAAGCAGTATTGTTGTGCTATGTCCAAGCTTGGTTAGAGTTCTGGCAAAAGAGCATCTGCAGCTTATCAGTTCAAGAAAAGAAGTAGTAATTCTATTAAAAAACACCGTTTTCAAATTAATTTTTACTGTTACTTTTTTTTGGTTATATTAGCGGATTAGATTTACAAAGATTCGGACTTCAATAGAAATACAGGAGGATAGTGGGGGTAATAATGGTCTTTTGTGTTTCCTGAACACCACATTAACATTTTGATTACATTCAGCTAAAATGTTTGTTAAGTTACTGAGAAATCCTGGCTTCATATGTTATTCTGATATTTCTGCTGTAATGTGGATTTGCGCCTGGTTAAGGTGAATCTGCCATTTCTCTTCCTAAACATTACATATCAGTAAATATGTTCGTTAAATTTCTGCAGTTCCTCTTTCCGTTGAACTTGCAAAACCTGTACGCGATCCATTGTATCAAGAAACTCCTAAGCCAACCTTCAGTGAGGTTGAAAACTGCTTTAGAGTTCCATCTTTTTGTTTTGTTCATATCTGTCATTCGTATACATCAGCCTTTATGAAACATACAGGCAATGGAGTCTTGTCCGAAGAAAGAGATTCCCAATTTTAAGGAACTGCTTCAGGAGGAGAACTTTTACCTGACAACTGAGGTATTCTAACTATTGCCTTTTCTTTTTGTTTTCCTTGTTGGCCCCCCCAATGTCTGGGAACTGGAAATTTCGACATCGTGTGGGTAGGTCTTGGTCGTTATCTGGCACAACCTATTTTTTGAAGATATCTGATAAGAAATGAGTTACGTGGGTTTAAAGAAATAAATATAGAACTTATCAGTATATTGACAAGTCAGCTATTACTCTGGTTCGAAAAAAAGAAAAAAGAAAAGGGCATGTCACATATTACTAAAGTTCCCAGTTATTCGACATTTTTTATGGCAACCATGACAAGAAAAAGTAATATTAGGCGTCATGTCAGATTGTCCTTGTCCATTTCTTTGCTCTGCAGATCATTATAGTAATGTGTGTGATAAATTGCCATATCATCGTTTCACACTTGGCATGATTTTGCCAAAAATTATGGTGAGCAGGCAGGGGAGCAAGGGCGATTGCCTGTTCTGATATTGAAACTGAAAGAAGACAGTCAGAAAAGAAGGCCAGCAATTGTTTTCCTACATAGTACAAATAAATGCAAAGAGTGGTTGCGGCCTTTACTTGAGGTAATGGATGGCTATATTTTGACATGCTTAGGCCTCAACCAGTGTTCTTTCAGGGTAAGAGTTTGATCCATGTTTTTTGCTTTTTTTCTTCTCCTTAATGGTTTCAGGCATATGCTTCAAGGGATTATATTTCTGTAGCCATTGATTCTCGTTACCATGGAGAGCGTGCAAAAAACCTGACAACTTACCGAGATGTGCGCCTGATGGATCTTTACTTTGATTTATTTAACATTGATAAATTAAATCTGAACTTTTGCAGAATATGTGTTGAATTCTCATATTTATTTTAATGCAGGCTCTGGTGTCATCATGGAAAAAAGGGGACACAATGCCTTTCCTATTCGATACGGTATTATTGCCTTTCTTCAATTTTGCAATAGCAAGTTATGAAGAGCTCTAATATGCTACAGTCTTATTTTCCTAGTTTTGTGATTGATATGTTGGAGATGCTAATAGACCAGAGTGTGCCCTTCTGAAACTGAGGCATTTATTTGACATTCTTGCATGCACAAATTTAATTTATCAGGTATGGGACTTGATAAAACTAGCGGATCATCTTACACAAAGGGAGGATGTGGATCCTTCTAGGATAGGAATTACTGGCGAATCACTTGGAGGTCAGGTGCATTAACTTTAAGATGATATTATATAAGAATCAATCTTTCTTCAACTTGCAACTCTCAATGTGATACTCCATCATTCAGGAATGCATGCATGGTTTGGTGCTGCTGTTGACACTCGCTATTCAGTGGCTGTCCCTATAATTGGTGTTCAGGTAAGTGTTACGATATGAATTGATTAAGGAAAAGAACATCTGCAGCCTCAATGTTTGTACACTACTTTTAGGGGTTTCGTTGGGCAATTGAACATGACAAGTGGCAAGCTCGAGTCGACAGCATCAAAGCTGTATTTGAAGGTGATACGTGATATGACTAGAATAATCCCTCATAACTATAAGCATGTGGTTAATCTCAGCCCAGAATTTTAATTTATACATTTGGTTATTGAAAGAAAATATCCCCATCTTACATATGTAGGGATGATTCTTTTGTTCTTGGTTTTCAGAAGCAAGAATTGATTTGGGAAAAAGTGCAATCGATAAGGAAGTGGTGGAGAAGGTCAGTCTTAGTGTTGCCCTCATCTATATTTATTGTTATTTGGTTTATCTTTGCTAAAAGCCATATGATTGCTGCCAAGCCACTAACGTACAATATCCCAGTCTCTTTGATCATGTATTCCCTGAATAGCTATTGATTTGTCACAAGAATGGCCATATACACAAATCATCTCGTTCTCTCTGGCTGTGCGCACTGAATTTTAAAGATGCACATCGCTTTACATTTATGCACTCTGAATTTTGAGCTACATATGAGTTTACATTTTTTAACAGGTATGGGACAGGACAGCTCCTGGTTTGGCCTCTCGTTTTGATTCACCTTACACAATTCCAGTGATTGCAGCGCGTCCTCTGCTGATTCTGAATGGTATGGGCATTAATTACACATAAGTATCAAGATTATTGATTCTTTTCCAAAGAAAGTAGTCACTTAGACTGAAACTAGCAAACGCAAATTTTAGGCAAAGAAGATCCTCGTTGTCCCCTAGGTGGATTGGAACTTCCGGAATCCAGAGCAAGAGAAGCTTACAGAAAGGCCAATTCTGTGGAAAACTTTAAGGTTTGAATTCCCCCACCCTAAAGGAGAAGGCAAATTCATATGCTATCAGATGCAATCTCTCTCTCTCTCTCTCTCTCTCTCTCTCTCTCTCTCTCTCTCTCTCTCTCTCACACACACACACACACACACAAAGAGGAGAAAAGGAAAGAGACTCTTGATTGTGTTATGAAAATCAATGGCAAATGCAAATGATAAGAGCACAGTTTAAATGTTCATTTAGTAATCGCAAGTAGAAAGGTTTTGTATTTATAAACAGAAAGTCTTTACGAGAGATTATTCCAAGAACTATATCTGCACCTTGCAAATCTTATGAGTGAATCATTTCCAAGAACACGTGATAATTGACTAATTGCTTGTTTTCAGCTGGTGGCTCAACCGGGGATCGGACACCAGATGACAACTTTGATGGTCAAACAAGCCAGCGACTGGTTTGATCAACACTTTAATCCGTGAGGGATGTGTTTATTTCTGTGGTTTGATAAACGCTTTCATCCATGAGGAATGTACTTGGTTTTGTGTATTACCAAGCCGTGCTCTATTGCTTTAGTTTTCATGGCGTCTGTAAATGGTACTGTTGGAAACGAATAAAGATTGCCATTGAAGTTCAAACGACATTTAAATTCATTTGCTAGGCATTCCCAAATCAATAATGATCATTCGCTAAGGTTCAACCAGTCAAATGATGAAACATTAGGTGAAAATTTTATTGCAGATAGCCGCGGAAGACGGCTTTTTCATACAGTATGAAAAATATAATTCACAGAATCCATAATTTTATATTGCAGTAACATTAATACAACACGGTTAAGTATGTTTGTTCTTTTGTTTGTTTCGGGAAATGAGGAGTGCCCAAACTCACACATTGAATAAATGGATCCAAAAGAAAAGGGCACAGAAGAAAATAAGACTGTATGCAAACTCTGGAAACAAATGAACCCATAGCTTATCCTTTCTTGGGCATGGCAGCAAGTCTAGTATACATCCTGGCCATGGATTGGTATCCTCTGATATCGCCAGAGCGGAGAAGGTTGCCTAGGCAAAAACAGGGAAACATCAAGTTCACTCGGAACACCCAAAACAAACTAGAACTTCAGTTCAACTCAAAACAACGAAATCACTTAGAATGCAAGAAGTATAGATATGTTAAATGCTGGGCTGACGTGAAGTCAAGAAAAGTTGAATTTTTTATGGGAATTGTAGCACACATAATTCGCATCTATGTTGATATTATTCTCAATTCCTGGCCTATATCAGCAAAAGAAATTTCCTTGCTCTACTCTGTGATCTCTTAATTTTATAAACACTACAGAACATCATTAGCGTATCATCCCCACCCCTAAACTCCCAATACCCAAACCCACGGATAAATAAGAAAAAGACAAGCATTTTCATTCAGCAACCAAGTTCGTCATATGTATTTATCCTCGATTATTTTCGCAAAAGCAAGAACTGAAAATTATTAGCAAAGAAAATACAGGAACACTTTACTAGTCTTGACTGGAAATTTTTATATTGCACTTCTAATAGATTTTCCCTTTTTCCTTTTTTTTTTATTTTATATTTTTTACGGATACCAGGAGATAGTAAACCAAATTTCTCCTCAATACAAAACATTCAAACTTGCAAAAAAGGTTGTACCATAATGAGCCCCAGTTTACCATGGATTAATGATCAGAAGTCACAAGTCCACCCCACTTCAATCCCACAAAAGGGATGCAGATCCCACCCCGTCAGTCCCTGTTCTCCTCAAGTGTTCAGCAAGTTAAATGGTAGCCATTGTTGTTTGGTGACCACAACATTTATTTTGCTATTTTATTTTCTTTTATGTGCTTATTGTTTATTCTGAAATTCGACCGTTTATGAATAGCTACAAAACTTCCTTAAACCCAACCCTTTCCCTCAGAGTGATTTTACAATACGAGGAGGTCATACAGTTCAGCCACACAGAACACCATGTCACCAGTTTGAGAAAAGAACCACAAATTACAATACCTGAATCACAGTTCAGTGGGCTATCAGGCTCTGGATGAGCCATCAATGCGATTATAGCCCTACAAACTGATTGCAGGGTCCAGGCTGGACTCCATGCATTCTTCAAGATATCAAGGCAAATCTCACCTGTCTGCATAAAAATGAAAAGCATGCCATCAAAAATTTACTACAGAAAGGAATAAGATGCCTAGTAAGATAGCTGACATGATGGTTCATGGTTCACAAACAAGTCAATCCTAGAGTAAATTTCACTTCAGCTCTCACCATGTCACCATGCACCTCACTTTAGTGATTCTCATGACTCATCTAGTTCTGTGAATGGTTTGTGCACAAAGAACACTTATAATTTTTATACTGACATTGTTGAGCAAACAAACAACTTTTTTGCTATAGGAACTCTCATATACTTCATTCATTGCTCTTTTACAGATAATTTTACAGCAGATAATGATTTGGAATGACATAACTTACCTTGAAATGTACATTTGGATGAAATATTTTGGTTAAGAATCGAACTTGAGGAGGCTGCAAAGGATACTGCTCAGGGACAGAAAAAGCAAGCTGGAAAATTCCACCATCAAAAGGAGTTTCCGACGGCCCCTACACAGCATAGAATCAAGCAACTCATTTGAATTAAGTGATTCCCTCAGAAACTGTCTCACAGAATAAGATAAAGCTCAACAAACAATGAGATCTACCTTTATAAGAGCTGTCCACTTAAATATATTAGAATCATCACAAACAAGCTGAATATCAGGATCAGATACTTTCTCTCTCTGCACTTCTTTGTATTCTTTAAAAAGCCTTGCCCTTGATGCCTATTTCCAAGGCATATGATCAATTACAAAATTGCCACCACAATAGAAATTCAATACAAGATATTTGGATTACACAGAAGCTTTTTCACAAGCTACATATGTGGCCACACATCTAATGCAAGACAAATTTAACCTTTTTAATTAAAGGAGTACGCTTTAAGGTCTTTTAATTTCAGTTCAATGAATAACTTCTAAAACTAGTTTTATTTCCAATCGACCTCACATTCATCACCAGTACTGACTAAATAGGTCAGTTGGATATTTCAATCAAATCCTTTCAGTTTAGCATAAGGTATAGTGCATAAACTTCTCTTTTCCTTCTCATTATCCTTTCTAATGACCACAATGCATATGGTTTATAACTCTAGTTTGGCTATACAACAGATTGCGAGTGACACCATGAAACTACAGAGCAACTTCGTTTTCCAAATTCATTTTCCAAATAAAGGAAAACACACACACAAGCAGAACCAATTTTTGAAAAGCTAGAAGCTTAACTTCACAGAAAGCCAATCATAAGATTGATAGTATCAGTATCATCTTTCCCTCAAACAATAAATTTCAAGAATTTTATCACTTCCAACAAAACTAAAAAGTAAAATTAAAAAAGCAAAGGGTATTTCCATTCAGATAAAGAATCGAACAATCGAGAGCGGCAAGCAAAATAATGACAAACCGCGTAAAAAGAAAAACAACAATCATCCACGAAAACAACACTAACCTGCATTTTCTAATTTTTGCGATTAAATTCACGTCAATGCTCAACTAAGAACTGCATCAATTGACCAAAAGATTATCTTCAAATAACAAGCAATAAAACTGAGAACCTGAAAAAGCAAACATAAATCGAAAGCCCATAAATATTCTGCTTTAATTTTTTCAAAGAGAAAAAACGACAAGGAAATTACAGAATAGATATCCAATTATTCGAAAATCCTAAAAAGTAAACATAAAAGAAATTTACAAGGTACAGAATTGACGGGTAATCAGAAAATAGAAGTTTACCTGAAATCAAATCAGTTGCGAACAAGAGATATGAAGCGTGAAGAAGTTTCGAATGGCTTTATAAGTGATGATCCAATGCATGGCAGCGCATCATATTTTCGTGGTACCCAATAGTTGACCGTTCATCACTTGAATGGGGACAGCGGGCCTTTTTCTGAACTCTAAATATATTAATATAGGATTGGTTTTGGATCATTGACTAGTTTTCTTTTATGAATTGTAAAAATCAGGATGAGTCAATTCGTCAAAAGCCCTATCGCATTTCTCAAACACTCTTACATAGTCGAGGGAAATTTTTGGCTATGATTGTATGGGTAGGAACCCTTTTTTTAGGGTGTGCTTGGATGTGAGATCAATTTTTTTTTTCTTTATAACATTACGGATAACAAAAATTATACTTACAATAAGATAATAGTATTTAATAATCAAATCAAATAAATGAAAATATAAATTGTACAATTAGATGCACATAAAATGCACAAAAAAATTCATTTGAGTTTGAACTCGAGATCATCCACATAATAGAGGAAACTGATGCCACTAAATTACGAGCCAATGGATTTAGATGTGAGATGGCTAGGGCTATCAATGGAGTGAATTTTAATTCGAATTCGATTTGATTATTTATGATCTTTTACTGATAAAATATTCAATGGATATGGTCTGATTAAAAAAGTTTGTATCCGAAATAAATAGAATGAATATGGATATGGCTCGATCCGATCCATTAATAATTTGAATACAAATATATTTAGTATTATTCATATATGGTATTATATATATGTATACATAAGGTCTTGTATCAATGTTAAAGTATATTTGGATTAAAGGAGTAATAAACTTTTATGCAATATATCAAATAATGTGTTTTTTATATAAATTGTTAGATTTTGAGTTTATTTACATCATAATTACATAACTTATTTCTTTATTTTTTAACAGAAAATAATATAGGAATAATAATGAGCAAGAGCTGAATCCCATGATATAGCAAGAATACAATGCGAATATTGATTTGATCGAATAAGTTTCTTTTTTTATAAAAGTTTGAGCCTACAGTTAGTTGATTGAAAAATCAAGTATAACTATGCATTTATAATGTCACATAAATGCTATTATCAGCAACGGAACCCAAAATACAATGATTTGGTGAATGAATATAATTAAGTTAAATTCTATTATCGCTTTTTAAATGATCAATAGACTTGAAAATTTATTCATTAATTTGTTGTGCATTATTTTTAAGGATGATTATTTTGAATTTGAATTTTACTAAATTTTTAGAAAAATAATAAATATATGATGATTTTTGAAGTATTCGAATTAAAATTTTTTTGGATATCCAACTTTTATTTACATCCAAATATGGTTATACCAACTATAAATTCGATAGAATATTGGATCGAATTTGAATATAGTCTATTACGTCCAAATTCATATTTGAATTTAACATGATTCGATTCAAATCCAACCCATTAACAGTTTTGTGGCATTTTATGGGCTATTCAGAGATAGTCTCGGAGCCCCAAAGTGCCATTTCTCTCTCATCTCATTTTCTTTCTCGTTTTATTGTTCGACAAAAAAGAACTTATAAATGATATAAAAATATAAAAAATAAATTTTGCGTATAGAATTAAATATAAAAAATATTATTAAATTTTGCCAAAATTATTTATCAAAAATGATTTTTAAATTTATTAATTAATTTATTTTTACAACAATAAATAAAGTATAAAATAAATAACAAACTTCATTAATTACTTTTGGATAATACACATTTTTTTTATTTAATTCGTAATTGTTTAAAAAATTTAAAAATTTCCAATAGACCTTTTAGTTGATAACATTGTGGAAATTAGTTTCACGAGAAAAGTAATTTGTGTTGGACATATTAGGAATGCAAACAAGTCAAGCCGAGCTGAGCTTTAACTATTTTTTCAGGCTCGAGCTCGGCTTGAACACTTATTTGGATTTGGTTCGACTCGACTTGATTCATTAGGCTCGAATTCACAATCAAATTATAAGCTCGAGTTTGGCTTGGGCTTGAGCTCAAAAAATTAAATTATTTTATAAAAAATTTTAAAATTAGTATATTTTATTATAATTTTTTTATAAAATCAAGTTATAGGCTTGAGTTCGGCTCAATCTCGAGCTCGAAAAGTTAAATTATTTTATAAAAAAAATTAAAATCAATATATTTTATTATATTTTTTATATATAATATTTTTTTTAATAAAAAATATAAGATCACGAGCTTGCAAACAAGAATTATTTGGCTTGAGTTCGGCTCAAGCTCGAATTCTTCGAACTCGAGCTTGAATACTTTTCGAGCCAGCTCATCAGGCTCGCGAGCTGACTCGGTTCGTTTGCATCCCTATGACCTTTGAAATTACCAAATTTATAGACATTCTATTTTATAAAATTAAAAATTATGATTTATTAAAATTACAATTTATATATAATATTCTTTTTGTATATTTAAATCCTACACAAACTCGAAAAACCAAAATTCGATTTCTTAATAGACCATGTAATTTTTTAGAATTAAAAAAATTCAATTTATTAAATTTATAAATTATTTATAATTTTTTAGAATATTCTAAATTGCAAACAAACACAAAAATTAAAACTTATAAAACAATCTCATTATTTCAAACAATTCTTAAAAGCATTCTCACAACCTTACATCACATCACAATAATTTTTATATTTTATCTTACAATAAATCATAACATCATCTCTCATTTTCATATATTTAAAACATTAAAACAATCTCAAAATCTCTAAGACATGAAAAATGAAGAAATGCCTCACAAGTAATCACAATATTTAATTTTCCTTTTTTTTTTACCTAATTTTCTATATGCAGACAAATATAAAATAATAGACAATTCATTTCTGACTTTCTATATGAAGGTTAATAAAATTAAAGAAACCACTAAGGCTCAACTTTATTAATACCACAGAATTATTGACTACTTTATTCATCCCAAATCTTCAAATTTGAACTCGCCTCAATGTATAAGTGTTAATCCAATGCACGACAGTGCCCCATATTTTCGTGGTATGCAACAGTTAACCGTGGATTTTCTTGATGGAACATCACACCTCTCATGCAATCCAAAAAATAAAAGTAATTTTGAATTATTAATTATTTTTCTTATTATACCGTAACACTAACATGAGATCTTTATTTCAAAATCTATAAGAGGATATACCAAATCATTTGACTATTGATACAAGAAGTTAAATTTTTAATAATTAACATGAGATCTTTATTTCAAAATCTATCATAGGGTATACCAAATCATTTGACTATTGATACAAGAATTTAAATTTTTAATAATTAACGTGAGATTTTTATTTCAAAATCTATAATTAGAATCGAGACAAAGCAATTCGTTAAAAAGCCTATTCCTCTTCTGCCTAATTTTCTATATGTTGTCAATTATAAAATAAAAGAGTTCTTTAATAAATTCTTCTATACTTAACCAAATAAGTCACCAAGGTAAAATGTAATTGCAACAACTTAAATATTAATCAGCAAATAATGCTCCATGCAACATGGTTAGTAGATAATTAGAGAAACCATTAAGACTCAATTTCACTGACACCGCAAAATCATTAATTGCATTGTTCATCCTAACCAGAGAAAAGAAAAGAAAAGGAGAGGGGGAAAAAAAGGTTTTTCCTTTCTTTTATATGAGTGTTCCTTTCTACATGAAATGTACATGATTCTAGAGAGAAGAAACCCCAAAACAAGTAAAACAAAAAAACAAATGAGAAAGGAAGGAATAAATGCAGGCAACACAATCGGTGAAGATGAAGAATATATGATACCGAAATATAAAACCCAAAACGGAAACAAAAAGTAAGGAGGGCCAAGCAAGTTAGCAAACAAAATAACATAAGGCCAAGGCAAAACCAAGCCAACGTCACAGGCTCCCAGCTCTACCTGGCGTGGTTTTGGCCGGTTTGAATTTAGAGATGTCCACAAGGTCTCCAAATAGCTTGTCCTCTGGCTTAGAAGGCTTTGCAGGCGGCACATAAGAGGACGAACTGGAAAGTGAGTAGTAAGAATTTCTCAGGCCACTATCATCCCTCACGGATAATCCAGACATGCTTTGCTGAAGGAACAGGGCATTTTGCTGTTGACCTTGGCTATAACCATAGCCATAGCCGTAAGCAGCCATTTGGTTGCTGTACATCTGTTGAGGATACATATAACCCATGGGACCAGACTGCATCGGTTGAGGATACATCACCATGGGTTGTGGACTCTGGATAGGAGGATGGAAGCCCGCCATTTGGTTACTCTGCATAGCCTGGTTGTCGATTGCTGTAAGATGGCCACCATTGTACACTCCAGCTACCTGGGCATTCGCCACAGATTGTGATCCTGGAAGATATGTGCCACTTGGCGATGGCTGGGTGAGACCGACTACTTCTTGAGGGACTTGCATTTGTTGAGGCTGGTTAACAGCAGGCAGACTGTTGTCTAATTGTGCTTCCCATGGTGGAGGGGGAAGCGTGCTGCTACTTTGAGGGCCTGTCATAAAAACAAAAAAAGGCACAGCCCAGTGTTAGCTCCAAACACAAGGTTTTTCAAGGTCTTTTTCCTTGGCGCATGCGGGAGGGGGGGATGCATAATCACTCAAGTACATAGGTAAGAAAGAAAACAAAGTTGCATCTTGCAATAACTCTTTCCACAGATCTTATAGCAAAAGAAGATTTTTCAGTTTTCTTTAGAATGCAGAACTTAATTTCATCTTTGTCTTCTTATGCCTCTTCTTTTCTGTCTTTTTTATTTATTAACTTCTTATTTTTTTCTTTGAGGATGGGAAGTTCAGCAAAATGCTTGATTACTGAACACCAAAACTGAACATGTTAGCCAAAAAGAATAAAAAAAATTAAAATAAAGTAGAGATGCACCATAAACTGGTGAGGGTAGCTGCTGTTGCTGGGTTGTCTGACCATTCCAGGCAGGAGGGCCTTGCGAGTAAAGTGACTGTCCATGTTGAGGTAGCGCAGGGCCAGAAACACTTCCATTTGACAAAGGCTGCGGAGCATTGAAATTCGGTTGAAATTGAGGAGTTGAAGTATAGGCTTGTCCAGGGGAATTCAAAGACTGATTGTTATTACTCTCTGAGAACATGTCAACAAGAGCAAGCGCATTCTGCTGAGATGCAACAGGGCTTGCTGGCTGAGGCTGTCCCACGGGAACAAGTGCCAGTGAGTTTAAGTCATCTCCACTCAAAAGATCTATCTTAGGGTCAGCCCTTGTTGGGGTTGTCAACTGACCATTAGTTGTTGGAGGAGCAGGGAGTGATAATTGTGTCCCTAAGCTAGTACTGGATGCAGATCTGCACATGCCATTTTGCATCTAAGAAGATAGCATATGACTTTTTTTAATTTCAAGAACACATATCAAAGCCAACTATCGAATATTATCTGAAGCACAAAAGAATAACAAGTTTAAAGCCAAAAAGAAAAATCAAGATATATCAATAACAGAAAATGTAAATAACAAAATCTATGAGCATCATTTTTCAAAGCTGAGGTCAACCAAATGCTAGCTCCCAGAATTTCATATCCAGCACACAAATAATATTTTCTTTTAATACAACATTAATATCACAATCAGGATGTTACCCTACTTGTCAATCAACCACTACTCTTAGAGACCCCTCGTTTTCACTTGCATGAAGGGAAAAGGATAAAATTGATGAACAGTTCATCCTAAAATTCAAATGATGTCCATATAGTGCACCAAATTAGTCAAACAAGATACATAAATTTGAATTGGCTCTCAGAAAGGAATTTAATATGTTAGACAACAAATTTTCAAGCAATGGAGTCTTGATGTAGTTGATAGATTCCCTACAACATCAATTGATCCTTTCAGCCCCCACTCCACCTCCTTGAAGGTTACATGTGCAAACTCATTGAGAAACACTTCAGAGTTAATATCAAGTTATATTACTTAAATATCTGAGCGGTTAATAATAAACATCACAAAAGGAGGGCAAATCCAATATTAATTAATCCACACTTAAATAGAAGAAATAAAATTTACCCTCCGGTTGATTGTTTGCTATCACCAGTGTCGATAAGAGGAGCATCAACAGGTACCAAAGCTTGAGTAGGCTCAGGTTTTGGCTTCTCTAATTTAACAGATGTAGCTCCAGATGCAATTGATTCGTGCTTAGCCAGTGCACGCTGTAAGTCATCATTCAATGCTAGTCCTTGGCATAATAGTGATTCATCCCTACATAGGAAACACAAAAAGATTATGGCTCAAATGGCACGTGTGCTTTGATCAAACTCATCCGATATCACATTGCAAAACAAAAACACAGCTGCTTGAGTACACATTGCAATAAACGGGTACATACTCAAAGACACTGACATTCTAGAGTGTTCTTCATCATTAAGTATAACTGACCAATTTAAGGGCATGTCAACACTCAAAAACTCATTTACATCACCATCAGTGATATAAAACACTGATTATTAGCATACACCTGCATGCAGCAAAGCTGAACACCTCTACACAAAATGAAATTCTGCATTGACAAATTGTTACTTCTAAGGAAAACAAATTTCAAATTTAACCATGGTCCATCTAACATGAATTTTTCTCCCTTAACCAGTATTAATTTTCATTGAAAATTATATCTTTCAAATATATGTCACGATCTTACAAATATAAGAAGTTCATCCCAACCCACATTTTTAGAAAAAGTTGCTGAAACCCACATGTTGCACTAGTACATAACAGGAATTGACAATTGACAGCACAGAATTTGCTTCTTGGACAGCTGAGAATAAAACAATAAATAACCAAAAACGAAGCCATATCCTTGACCAATTATTAGACGCATGTCAACCATCAGATGGTTCTATTTGAGTTTCACAATATTTATCAAGACTATGTTCTTGGCCTATTCCTTGAGAAACTATAAAAAGTATGTACATGAAAACGCGGAACACTGAGAAGATCCAAATCACAACTAAACAGAAGACATGATAAGTAGGAGGGGAAGTGAACATGGACTTACGATGTCGAATTAACAAGGTGCACCACTCTTTGCTTGTAGGTACGACATTGCTCCACCAGATCAACAATAACCTCCTGCTTGAGCCCCTGCTACATAAGAGCAAATATGCTCAAAAAACTAATGCACTGGATTTTGTATAGTAATTGATGGAACATAATAATACTATAAGTTAGGTAGTTCCGTTTCCATAAAGATCAGAACCAAGTAAATGTCAAATCTTGTAGAAAATGATCCCCACTGAGCTACTTTGTTGCTCAAATACCATTCAAGCAGCACCGTTAGATAGTTTCCAATTCTACAAGGCATCATTTACCTTGGGTTAATAGGTTAGATATACTATTTTATCTAAATAACACAAATACTTCAAATTATAAGAGTCGACTATTATATCTCTAGCCTCTGATCCTAAAATGAGACATCCCACCCCTGTGTGTTTATCCAACCTCAATTATCAATTAATTATAAAAATAAAATGTCCAAAGTATCCATATCTTGTCAATACAATACCATTTAATTTTAAATTTAAGTATGAAAATAAACAATATACAATTCTAATAACTAAATCAAAATTAAATGATGGATAACTATCTAGGGTTATGTAAATATGAAATTTTAGTTTACTTAAATATAATAAAAATTAAATTAACTTTTACCATGCATAGTGACATAAAGTTTAATTAAACTTTTAAGTGTGTGCACAAATGAAATTTACTTAAATATACTAACACTTTTCTTGTATTCATATTATTAATTTTGTTGGAAAATTTTTAAAATTTGATCAAGTATAAAAAAACTTAATTTTTAGTGCCTATATGAGCAATAGTATATTGTTGAGTCTTTCAAAGAAAGGCATATTGGTAAAAATTTATATAGTAGATGTAATTAGTCCATTAAAGTACAGATGTTATAGCTAGAATTGACTAATACATCATTTAAATAATCCCGTGAACTTATACATGATATTTGTTTGATCCTATGCTTCATCATGCATCTTTACCCTATCCAATAAAGTAAACCAAGCCTAAAGTGACCATACCTCTTTGTTAGCAGGATCTAAAGCATTCAGCATTTCAGCGAGGACATCCATGATGCCACGTGCATTTTGAAGTTCTGTCAAGCTGACATAAAAAACAGCACACAAACAAATAAGAATAAATGTATAGCTACACTTCACAGAGCAACAGCTAATACAGCTCCTAATTTCATATGCACCAACTGCGAACAACGAGACAAGCGCCACTAGGTTCCCATCGCAAATCACAAGAAAGAGGATCTCATGCCTTCACAGCTACAGTTCACCAGAAGAAATGCAAGGGCAGCTTCACAAGTTCACCGCTAGGACCACTTAAAAACCATAACAATTTAAAGGTAAGGAATCAAGAAATGTGACACTACCTCATGAGACAGGTATGTTCATTAAACAAGCTACCATGAGAAATGTGTACCACAGGACTTGGCCTGTTAGTCCTACAACATTCTCATTGTCTAGGACAAGACACTCAAATCCCCATTCAACAAATTCAAGAAATTTTGACATAGGCTCCTAAAACGTGTGCTTTCTCCACCCAGTAGAAGCTCAGTAAATTAGTTCATCCACAGCAAGCCATCAAGGTATCATAAGATCAACTGGCAACTTCTCTATGAGCAATTCTACAAACCTTTAATACAATGTATAGCAATAAAGAGAAAGTCAAGAAGCAGCAGGTATTCTAAAGAACAGTCTTTTCTTTTTTCACGACACGGTATATAATTTTGACTAATAGAGAAATGAGACTTTTCACATTTCCAATCATAAACACATTGACATATCCGATTTCTAAACAAAGAAGGAAATTTAAATGTGCCCAACCCAGAATAATGCACCTCAATGTTGGAAATTCAGCTTCTGCAGAAGATTCAGCTGCATCCTGTCTCCCTTCAGGATTGCGAAGATTTTGTGGATAAGATGTCAAAGGATGTGTTTGTGGTGGTGTGAAAACAGGAGCTGACCTCTCAGATCTCTGAGGGAAGACTGCCCCAAGACGCTGATAAAAAGCCATAAATTGAAGAAGCATAAAAGAATAAACATCACCATTGCATAATCAGCATAAAATTGAAATCAAAGTAATAAGATGAGAAGATCCTAGCATGACATACCAATAAATCTTGATACGCTGCAAAGAACTGGGGATATCTTGCCCTTGGTCCTCCAAAAGCTTCTTGCCAAGTATCTATTAGAATCAATATCTTCTCTTTTACATGAAAGTCTGGCTGCAGAAACAAATTTTATGTCACTAAAAATACATCAAGACAGAGACAAACAGTAGCAACAATCTACAAATTACATTACCTTCTTCCTCACAATTTTCACCATCTCATGAGGTAACTCTTTCTCAGCAACATGCATATGGACAATATCACCGCAATTCTTCACAATGGTCTCCAATAGCTAGAAAGTGAAAAGATAACATTTACACTCAGACAGAATAATTCAACACAATGCCTTCCCTGACAAGAATATGTGAGCTCTACAAGAAAGGGGATAATGAGAGGATTTAACAGAACTAGTTCACTCCAAGAGATAATGAATTCTTCACTTCCCCTCCGTTACATACACAAATAATAGTCTAATAAGATACAAACACCCCTAACTTCCAGTTGTTCAGAACCATCTGGAAAATAATAGTCATTCCATCTCTTTTCCGTTTGTCCTTACACTCCATCTCAAAGAAGTACAATCCTCTATAACTGCTATTTATGCAAGAACAATTTCCTAAAAGCTGGAGCTCAAAATCCTTAGTAGTATCTTCAGAATTCTTGTAAAAACTAAAATAATCGAGCATAGATATGTCATATAATCTGCTCCTCTTTTTTTAAGTATATGACGATACCTGTTTGCCTTAGTTTGGTCTTCATCAATCTTAGTTCATGAATTTATGCTGTTTTCTTTTATATTCTTCAGCCATTGGAAAGCATCAAATACTATAAAGTATAAATAGACCAGTCTTCACCAACATAGAGTGTTCAATCACTTCAATCTCTTTTGTAGTGAAAGGCTTCTATTTTACTTCTTATCAAACAAACACATGCTCAATAAGAAACTAGAAATTGCTCTCTTTTTTACTTGAGCTAAAAATATCCATTTTTCTGATACTGATGCAGGAAGTAATAGTTTCTCAGCTTTCAAAATAATGTACCTCAAACCGAATGCACAAATATGATACCAGAGCGTTCTTCTATAAACTTCTAAAATTCTGTTAGTTTTCAACTTAAAGTTTCGTGTTCTTTGTAGTCTTAATCATTCCATCATAGCAGCCATGCATAAACTTACAATTCAGCAATTAACCCACTGAGCAGTAAATCCATATTTCACAATTCAGCAATTAACCCACTGGGCAGTAAATCCACATTTCACAAATTATCCTCTGGTTTAGTAATTTGCA
This sequence comes from Jacaranda mimosifolia, assembly GCA_018894105.1. Classification (NCBI taxonomy): domain Eukaryota; kingdom Viridiplantae; phylum Streptophyta; class Magnoliopsida; order Lamiales; family Bignoniaceae; genus Jacaranda; species Jacaranda mimosifolia. The sequence goes on from CM032127.1 coordinate 2,587,467, forward strand.
TTTTATTCCTTCAATTCCACATTAATCAATATTATTTATTCCATCTCCCTTTTCCTACTGTCAGCCTAATAATTTACAAGCACTTCATTGTTAAGACTTCTCCGAGATAGCGCATGAAGAGAATAGTTCACATTGTCCGTGTTTACATTAATTAAGCAAATAATTCCTTAATTTAAGTCTAAAGCAAAAGATGGACTACAATAACAATTTGAAAAGCTAGGAAAGCCATGACTAATTTAACATTTTGAAGTTTACTTCAATATATTTAGAGGTAAATCTTTACTGCCCACAAGTATAAAGAATCCCATAATTCAGAAGTAATAAGGAAGAAGTTCACTAAAGCAAGTGTAATACACGAAGAGTTATTATTCAATTATAAATCATCATAGCACCAGATTTGGTGACATCTAATCACAATGGAGCATTAGAGTCACAATTAGTAACCCAAGTAGGATGCATTTGTTTGATTGTTACAAAATTTCAGGTATGCATAATAAATTTGCAGGAGGAGGAAAATGAAGCTTACTGTTAAAGCAAGAAGCTGGACTTTTGCATTTCTGCTACCAAGACGCTTCTTTATACCTTTTACAACATCCTTTGCTTGTCTGACACAACAAAGGGTGAATATAATAAGCTCACCAGAGGCTTATTACTTAGAGATAGCAGCCACTTTTAAAGGGAAGCATTACAAGGATAGCAGACCGACGAAGTAGCAGAATTCGACATGAAGGAGAAACAAAGTTTTGACTAAAACGGGAAAACAAATTTCCTAAATCTTCTTCTGAAATCAATCCCCACAACCCCCTCCTCTCCATGGTGCCGAATAATCTTCTTCCCTCAATTTTCCATGGAAACTTCTAAAACCAAATTGAAAGATTGTAAATTTTATATTCTAGTCATTCCAAATGTTGAGCACAGAGCATATAGTGCTTCCATTGGAGAAAAGCTGGTGCATTCATAGATGGGATGCAATTTTACATTCCACCATACTCAAAGCGAATACATGCAAATGATTAAAATTACAATCAACGCCAAGCAAGTAGTTAAATCAAATTTTCAAAGAGAAATAGTCAAAAAAAGAACCTCAAAGCAGTTGTTAAACCAAACATCAGCTATAGAAATTAGAAACTAGTAACACACTAAAAAGCTTAATCACAAATCCTAATTATTCCACAAGTTCCTTTTCTCCTTTAATTTAAGGAGAATAAAAGAAGCAATATCAGTAAAATCCGCATAATTGCATGATTACCAAAAAGAAAATTCCCAAAATGACATACGAACCCAAAGCCTACAGTAAAAACGCCTCTTTTTTCATTCTCCTGCCGCAACAAACTAGACCCCAACTAAATAAACGAAGTAAAAAGGCAAAACAAAACGAAAGAAAAGCGAGAGGAGAAAAGTACGCAGGATCGTGATTGCAAATATCGCAGATCTCAATATTCATAGCCCAATCTGGACCGATTAGCATATCGCTCGTCGCTCTTTCCACCATAGAATTCACCATCTTTTCCTCCCTCAACCAGCAAAACCCTGGCCGGAAGCAAATCGCAAAACCAACAAACGGAGCCCACAACGCACCACCGGCGAAAACTTTATCCAGAAATTCCAGAAAGAACCCCCGAGAATTGAATTTCAAATGAACAATAATGAGAAAAAGATGGGACAAAAGTTATTATCTCGGGGGATCCGATCGCTGGTTTCTATCAGTTCTGTTAAGATTTTTGCTGAAATGGGGAAGGGCAAATTTGTATTTCGGATAAATTATAGAAATGGGGAAGATCCAATGGGAGTAGAACACGTGGATCAACTTTTGTCGTTGCTGTTGGTGATTGACGCCGCCGACTATGAGGATCGGACGGTGGTGGCTGTGTTTGAAAAAAATAGTGTTTTAGTGGGTTTGGTGGGCCACGTCAGCCTAGTCAGGGAAGGTGTTCTTCAATTATTGATGTCTCATGGACTAATAATTTTTATTTCACTTATTTTTGCAAGTTGAGTAGTAATTTACAAATAATGTAATTATTTTGAAATTAAATTATTATTTTTGTGTGGTAGTTTTTAAAAGTTGAAATTTTATTCACAGTCACCCCTCATGCATAAATATAATATTTTGAGTTATTTTTTTATTGTTAGAATAATAATAAAATATATATATATGATGCATAAATATAATATATGTGTATATATTGAAAAAGAAAAAGCTTTGAAAATAATAAATGATAGTATATGATATTTTAAAATATAAAAAACTTATGTTTTGAAAAAAAAGAAGATATATTTGATTATATTTTCTCAAAATAATTTTATTTTGAAAAAATATAACCAAACATTTCCATTATTTTTGTGTGGTAGTATCTAAAATTTGAAACTTTATTCACAATCACCCGTCATGCAAGTCTCTGTCAAAAATAAATAAATAAATTTTATTATTTGGGTGTTATTATATATGTATGTGAAAAGGATTTATTTTGTCATTACATTAAATAGTTGTGTCTAACTATATAATTAATTAAAATATAAACTAAAAAAGTCAATACTTGAATATGCTATTATGCCAAAATTGAGTCCAAACTTCAAACACGACCGCTATACTGCAATTCAATCTGTTTCCACTTTTTGCCATGAGAATACAAACATAAATGTCACGAAATTATGTGTATATATATATATATGCATATATTTCATTACTAATTATTTTTCCTGTTATATTATATATAGTTGTGAATCGGGACTCAATTCATTTTAATATTCAAAATTGTAACTCATGTAATCTCAAACTCATTTCCTCCAACATTTAAATTTTGACTTTGTCTTCTTGGGGGCTTGTTTGTTTGAAATTTGCCAAAATATTTTTCAACTTTCAAAATATAAACAAATAATTCATCACATTCTCCAATCTCATTATACAAAATACATCCAAAAAGGCCTAAAATACCATCTCAATTCATTTTCTACTAATTCCCCAATATTTAACTCTGATCATTTTTTGTCTTCCCTGCCTAATCTACACACACACACACACACACACAAATACTTTTAAAATATCAATTTCACCGTACTAATCCAACATAAAAGTAATTGATGCGACATTTTGTCCTCTCTCAAAACACAAACAAACAAATAATTTTTTTCTCAATTCAATCTCTACATATCACCTAAAACACAAACAAACAACCATCACATTCCCCAACCAAACTTCCCACAAATCATTTTGGCAAAAGCCCCAAATCATAAACAAACAAAGCCTTGGCTTTTTCATCATTAACTTTGTATACTATTTATTATTAGATGAGTTTTGTGTTTCTATACTATTTATTGTGAGTATATTTTATGCGTAGTTCTGTGGTTTAGATGAGGTCTCACATTGCAAGCAAATGAAGCTTTTGCTTTTCAACTAAATCAATTTCCTTCTTTTAGCTAATTTAATATAAAAAGTCCACTATGGTTTCATGGCATCATCATCTCCTTTACAAAGGATGTGTGGCTAAAAGTATTTATCTATAATGAAATATGAATGGAATCTATTCCTTCTCATGCAAAGCAATGGCTTTAGTGAACATCAAGGAGTAAGGAAGAGGAACAAACAAATGGGCATTTCCTTGTTCAAACAATGACTCTTGTAAACATCTAGTCAAAAGGAAAATATTCTTGATTCTGGATACAATTTCATAATTTCCTTTGTTTTTTGAGGCTAACTTTGTCTTACAATCGATCACAAGTTTCGTATAGAACGTTTTGTATTATATAGTTTATGTTTTGATAAAATTTTAAATAACAATATGTTGTCATTTTGGGGCCGATGGTCTCTCGAACAAGAATAATACGAGTTCATGAAGCATGCAAATGGCGTCTTCTTGCACTTACAAGAATTGTATCAGGTGCAAGATAGACACGAGAGGTTTGTTGCCTCTAAGGAATTTTTTCGAGCAAGTATGACTGAGGGAACAAATAATTAGGGGTGAGAATAGGTTAGTCTACTGTGCTTTAAATAGACCAGGCTTGTTTTTTCCAAAACATAGGTCTGTCCGCAAAAAGCTTATTTTAATTAAAATTCTAATTAAATTTAAATTTTATATAGATTCAAACTTTTAATAGGCTTAAGTCTTAATAGGTCTAAGAATTCTATAATGTATATTAAGCAAAAATAATTGACGATTATAATACATTTATTTAAACAAAAAGAAAAGCATAACCAAACATTATTATAAGTTAAACAAAATTTTTGAAATAAAATGGTTATGTATTAATTAAGAACACAATATTTTATATAAAATTAATTAATATAAAATATAAAAGCAATTGCATAAGTATTATAAATATTTACATATATATTATGATATAATTAAATTATATAAGCCGGCTTAATAGGATTTATAGGTTTTTTTTTTAAAAACCTATATCTAGCCTTTTTAACTAAATAGGTTTTCTTAAAAGCCTAAATCTGGTTTATTTCTTAAATAGGCTATGCCGGGCTAGGCCATAGGCCCCTAACGGGCGGCCTAGCCTATTCCGATCCCTAGGCACAATGAAAATTTGCATAAATTTTAGGCTGGCTGGGCCAGATGAAACAGAATCTCTTCTCCATATATTTGACAAGAAGAAAAGTTCTAAAGCAGAAAGTCTCCCCTACGAAATTCCCAAAGCTTAAGGCTCTGCAAGGCTGTCTTATTAGATTTAAAGCTAGCAACTGAATAATGAAAGGACAAATCTACTGAACACAATTAATCACATAACAATTGCATTATAGCAGACTTTAAGCCAATAGCTTAAAATATGAACCAATTACACGAAAAGTATAAGCCGACCTAGTCCTAAGAAAGACTCAGGCATGGCCGTTCCTGTTTTGGATGTTTATCGCATCATTTACCAGTAATTTTGTTGGTAATTTCAGACTCTAAACTTTCTTCAGGTGCTGATCTATGCCATGAAAGAACATCTGCATAATGCTGAAATCAACTTATGGCATGCAGTGATAATTCTAGCTTCTAATTATGTGTTCACAAGATCTTCTCCTTTCCTTTTTCTTTCTTGTGAAATAGAAAAACAATACAATTAATATAAGCAATTATAGTCTTATAGTTTTTCTTTTGTTCCCAAATGATTCATACAACTGCACCAGAGCTTCAGCATCTTAAACCAGTGTCATTATGCAGTGAGAAGAAATGAAATCCGGTTAATAAGGAACAGGAACTCTTACTGTGGCTGGTCCGGATTTCATGTCCTCCAAAATAAGATTTAGAAGAGATTGAGTCATTGGACCTTCATTGCCTGCCAAAAAAAGAAGCATTTTACGACACCAATAAACAAGCATAAGCACTATGTGGTGCTTGAGATGAAACGATCACATTTCATCCTGTGACAAGCCAGGCCACACCTACTGAGGAGCAAATTGTCATGCTAAATCATCGAATTATGCAGTGGGAAAAAAAGTATAACTTACCATCACCGATGACTTGATCATCCCATTGCACCACTGCACGGACGAGAATTCCACTGCCAATAAGCATCATTTCATCAGCTTTTTTGCCTTCCTCCACGGTCACATTTTCCACTCTTATTCCTTTAAGTTTTCCCTCCTTCACCAAACCTTCTGCAAGCGCTAATACCCTCTTCGCTGTACAGCCACTAAGAATTTTGTCAAACTTAGGCATCAAAAGTTCCTTTTCCGTTTGTAACAAAAGCCACATTCATATTAGGCCCTTCAGCAATATACCCATCCTCATCCAACCAAATTGCTGCATATGCATCATTTTCTTCAGCCTCCATCTTTGACAGTGCATTGGGAAGATAATTCACACTCTTCATAACAGCAAACTGGGGAGGTTTTACTTGAACTGATGAAGTTACTACTTTGATGCCCCTATGATCAGAGGGTGACAGATCTTGGATTACAATTGCATAAAGAGATGGCTGATGGCAGCCAGCTGGGGATAACTGGAAATCACCAGGTCCTGCCGAAAGCCAATATCTTAGCGATCCTTTCCTGCACTTGGAAGCACTCACAGTTTGTATGAGTATTCTTCTAATGCTTTCTCTATCAAAGGGCAGCTTTATCTTGGCCATTGCCGCTGACCCTAGGAAACGATCAAGGTGTTGGTCCAACTCATAAAGATATCTGGAATGCCAAGATAAACAAAAGATATTACCTAATCTTTAGCTACTTTTTGGCAAAGACTGCCATGACATTATAGAAGACAAGGGAGATGCCATGTTGCATCTAAAAGTTAGCTATTCATGGTATGCTCATGAGCTACAAATTTTATTTGCTTGAATTTAAGCTAGTTAAGGGGAAAAAATGTAGTATGTTGATATAAAGCAACCACGTCCCTTTAAGTTGTGAAAGAAGAATATATGGATTATGAGTTCAGAAGACACAAAATGTCCCTTAAGTTGCAAAAGAAGACTATATGGATTATGAGTTCAGCAGACACAAAACTTAGGTATAACTCCATTTGTGGCCATTTTGGAAATTTGAGCCCACATCAACCCGTGGAATATTACCTGGCCTTTTATAAGAACTGGACCATATTAATTACTAAATGCTCTGTTACACAACTGTCCAAGAATTAACTTCCAGACAACAAATGCTCTAACACCATAATCATATTCAGTTCAGAAGGCATAAATTTTAGAATAATGCCAAATGAGGAGGCTGAAGATGTACCAACCCATCCATAATTGCTGCAGTATCGAAAACTCCATGCCCTCTATGGACCATGTGATCATCCATTGGGATCACCATTGCTGCTGGATCAGTTGTTATTCCACCAAAAATGCTAGAGTACATAGCCAAATATTGTTGCTTGCTCTTGGAAGTTTCCCGAATTGTTCTTAATCTTTCAATTGCCTTGGAAACAGAAATATATATACCCCTCATCAACAATATGCCAACCTCAAATAGTAAAATCCTGTGGACTCCATTTAAAATAGGTGCTCCCTCTTTGAAATTCATGTAGCTTTCCGTTTTCATAATATTTCCAACTTCAATTCTTGTCGGATTAGGACAAAGTCATGCTCATACATCATATTTCTTTAAGTTTGCAAATTCCCTAATGCATTCATGAGAATTTTTTGAAAGATCAAAAAAATGATTAATGACTCCTCCCTTTAACACAGAAAAAAAGATGGTGAAAGAGAACAAACCTACCTCTGAGCAAGAAAGAAGAGGGACATCAGATATTTCAGTGGATTCTGTTTCTGAAGCACCAGAAGACAACATCAGAATCCAAAATCATGCACACATAAAAACAATCAAAATATTATGTCACAATCAAGAATCCTAAACGCAATTAACTGGTCCGACAACCCAAAAAGAGGAAAATATCTTCCGAATTCTGGGCATAAAAAGCTGATTCATTCTTGCAAATCCAGGAATAAATGCTCGATAAACTCACCAGAAGAAAACTGGGTTTGGTTTGAATTCTCGACAACATTTGATTGAACGCGGGAGCTCTGAAGCGTCCTTAGCTGCAAATACGCAGACCCATTTCTTGAAAATGAAAGATTTTTTAAGACAGAAGATGAATTGAGTGAGTGAGTAGTCAACTTTGATCGTACAAATGAGGTTTCCGAAATGGGATTAGCGAGAGTTCTTAGAGACGCCATGAAAACGTTGACTGTGTGGGCTGTGTGCAAACAGAGGTTTTCTGTACTTGCAGAAGTTTTAAATCATAAGACGTTTTCTTTTTTAAAATCATTTTATTTGGTCTTTGGATTTTACTAATTAATGCCGGGTAGCGGATGCAGAATCCGACAGGCCAAATGACAAATCCGGCCGACAAGAAGTCTCTAAGGCAATATTTTTTAATTTTTATTTATTTATACACAAACACACGTATCAAGGGCAATATTTTTTTATTTTTTATTTTTATATACAAGTATATATATCAAAAGCTCGTTAAAACTCGAACTCCTAACCTCCCATATTATATGAGAGATTTATGCCGCTAAACCACATACTACTTGGCAATCTCTAAGGCAATATTTGGATCAAGAGCAATACAAATGTATAAATATTAAAACATGGATAATTTTAATTTTGGTCTCCCAAATATGTTACTAATTCAATTTTAGTCTTTGCATTTTAACTTGTTTCACATTATGTCCCCAAAGTTTCATAACTTCATTTAATGACGTCCCTCCGTCAACTTGGTCGTTTAATAGTTAACGGCTGAGAATTGAAGGTAATTTTTGGCGCCCTTTCCCACTAGATTTGTCCCTTTCTTGCATAGAATGCTCCAGATTTTCCTGCACATTTGGTAGCTTATTCCTCTTAGACTCCAAATTTGCTAGGTTTTAGTCTCTTTGTGATTATTTTGAAGGAAAAAAAAAATGACATATGCCTCCTCTTCGAGCGATTTTAATAGTGGAAGTTACACAAAGGGAATAAGTTTATTGTAGACGTGGGATACAACTCCGATTCAAAACTAGTTAGACAAATTTGAATCCTGGAATGAGGTTTTTGGCATATCCAAATTATGGGGTAGGCCCTTTTTTTTCATTAAACCTAGTTTATATTTGTAATTAACAAGCTAATTATATTTCTTTCTTTTTTTTTTCAAACTAGGGATTATTGTGAAGTTTTCATATGATTGGACCCTGAAATGTGCCATAGGTTCGAACAAATAATTCATGAATTGTTGGCAAAAAAGAAGAAATTAGAAGAGCAATTAAATGAATCTAAAAAAAAAATGGAGGCCGAATTGAGGAGAATGGAGAGCAAAGTAAAGTTGCTTTAGAAAGAAGTTGATGAATTGAGGAAGAAAAAAGTTTGTGTTTTAATTGTATTAGCAATTATTGTTGGTTTATTTGCAATAGTGATAAGGTTTTTGGTATTAAAAGAAAACAATTTAGAAAAAATATGAACAAATTGTAACTTATATAATTGTTCTTGTTCGAATTAGAAGCTAGTGTTTTTCTTGATTTGGGGATTCTATTTTTAGGACTTTTTTCCTTGTGTCCAAGACAACGATTTCGGAAAAATGGGAAAGCTTTCTGTTTTCATCGAGTCACGTGATGAGCATGTGACAAGGTCGTTAATTATTAAACGGCTGAGTTAATAGAGGGACAACATTGAACGAAATTATGGAACTTTGGGGACATAATGTGAAACAAGTTAAAATATGGGGATTAAAATTGAATTAGTGGTATACTTGGGGGGACCAAAATTGAAATTATCCCTATTAAAACATATAGTTACATTATTTGAAGTATGAAAATATTTTTTTTCGTCACATTTTTCAATTTAAAATTCAAGACCTAAACATAGGGTAAATAATTTTATAAGGTGCCATAATTTAAAAAAATTCATGTAGATTGGGTATTAAAGCAATAAAAATTTAAAGTTAATAATATGTATTCACGTACCATAATTTTATCAGAATTATATTTATTAAAAAATGAATTAGTTTAAAATATGCCATGTGGACATTTTATAAATTTTATTAGAATTATTGTTTGAGTTTTTAAGCTCGGATCATACAAATCCCACACACAACTTATAGAAAGGATTTAAAAGTCCATATAATTCAACGAATTAATACTTTTTTGAGAATAATTGAAACATATCGAACTTAAATATAGATATACAATAGAGAACAATGTTCATCTCAATCTTTGTTTCGGACTGAGATCGTTGATGTAACTTCAATACAAACTTTAAAAATAGAAATATGAAGTAAATAAATAAAAAATACATATACAAACTTACAAACTTTGTTCTTTACACACTATATTTCATGAATTCAAGTGTAAAATATTAAAAGACTTTGATGATCAATTACAAAAAGAGTTTCATTCTCTTGTAGAATAAGGCAAACCCACTAATATCTAATCTACTATTTTTTGTAAATTTTAGATATTAGTAATATTAAGTTTTATTTTATATTTAACGAGTAGAGATATTTGATCAATTTTATAATTTAATTTATATTTTTTTACTTATCAATGTATCTTTTTAGAACAAATTATTGTCAATATGTATATTGGGACAATATCTCAATGCTATTAAGCGCCCTCTAGTTAGCAATAAATTTAGTCATAACCACTTAAAAGAAAAAAAACAAATGTAAACAGCCAAATTGTAAATTGTTTGATGAAATTGTTCATGCTGCCTATTAATATATTCTTTATTTTATTTCTAGAACTATTAGGAATAGTGGAAATTAGAAAGGGAATGTTTGGTTATGTTTTTTGTGTGATTTTATCATGTGTTTTGAGAGAATGAATTATTGAAAAATGTGAAAGTTGTTTTTTTGTATATTTGTTTATGTTTTGGGGTAGACATTTTTTATTGTAGCAATCAAATTAATACTTTTTTATTGGGTTTTTTGGGTGAAAATGAAATTGAGCAATTTTTTTAATGTTAGAATAATAATAAAATATATATAATATATAATATATATGTATGTATATATTGAAAAATGTGTGTTTTGAAGAAAAAATAAGATATGTTTGATTATGTTTCCCCAAATACTCCCAAACTTTTTTTATGCAAACGCACTAAAATAATCCTTGCTAAGAAAGGTGGTTAAAGATCCTTATTACCAATCTATATAAAATGGGTGAATAGTGTTTTACCCCCCTGTGGAAAAAAAAAAAAAAAAAAGATTGAAATACCGCCTTGTGTTTTTGAATTGTGGCTCTTTGAGTTGAATTTTTCATTGAAATGATGAAAATACCCTCATATATACATAAAATTACTTTATATCCTTATGTTTTTCTATTTCTTTTATTTAATCTAAATTAAATAATTTTATATTTATAAAATACATAAGATATTTATATAAATTAAATACTATTTATTATTTATAAAATTATATATACATGCATACATATATATATATATATTTATGAAATATATAACATGCTTATATAAATTAAATACTATTTAATATTTATAAAATTATATATACATACATATATATAAAATAATCAAAACTATACAATTTAATATTTATAAAATACATGACATATTTATGTATATTAAATACTATTTATTATTTATAAAATTATATTTACATACATATATATATAAAATTATATACATATAAAAAATTATATAAATACATATATATATAATTATTTATAACATATATATATATTTTCTTTTGTTTAATCTAAAATTAAATAATTTTATATTTATGAAATATATAATATACTTATATAAATCAAATACTATTTATATTTATAAAATTATATATACATACATATATATAATTATAAAACTAAATAATTTCATATTTATAAAATATATAACATATTTATATAAATCATATACTATATAATATCTTATATACATGCATATATATACAATTATATATACACATATGCATATAAAATTATTCATAACATATTTATGTATATTCAATAGTATTTATTATTTATAAATTATATTTACATACATATATATAAAATTATGTACATATAAAAAATTATATAAATACATATATATATATATAAAATTATTTATAACATCTATATATATATAAAATATATATATATACACATATGCATATAAAATTATTCATAACATATTTATGTGTATTAAATACTATTTATTATTTATAAATTATATTTACATACATATATATAAAATTATGTACATATAAAAAATTATATAAATACATATATATATATATAAAATTATTTATAACATCTATATATATATAAAATATATATTTTTTCTTTTGTTTAAACTAAAATTAAATAATTTTATAGTTATGAAATATATAGCATACTTATATAAATCAAATACTATTTAATATTTATAAAATTATATATATAATTATCAAAACTAAGTAATTTCATATTTATAAAATATATAACATATTTATATAAATTTAATTACTATATAATATTTATAAAAAATTATATACATGCATATATAAAATTACATATATAATTATTTATAATATATATATTCATACATATATATATATAATATACATAACCCCCTGCCATGGCAGCCTGAAGCAAGTTTTTAGTTTTTTCCCTTTTTTTTTTAACATGATGGTCGGATCTAGCTGGCCATCGGCCAGATCCGATGGCCCCTCCCCTCCCCCGGCAACCTGCTGCCATGGGAAGCCAAGTTTTCTTCCTTCCTTCTTTTTTTTTTTTAAAACACGACAGTCGTTGGGGACTACGGCCACCAGTGGCTGCTAGCCAGATCTAGTAGGCATGGGTGCCATGGCAGCCTCTCTCTCTCTCTCTCTATATATATATATTATATTATAATACTATATTATTTATAATATATATTACTTAAAAAATATATTATAATATATATAATATGTTGTATATATATGTATATGAATGTATAAATATTTTATATATATATATATTTTATAAATATTAAGTGTTATTTAATTTGGACCATTTATTTAAACAAGAAGATCCAATGGTTGATGTAATAAGGGGAAAATAGTCATTTCATATATAAAAAAAATTAGAACCACTCGCATAGAATGACGCGTGCTATACACTTATGGTCTCAGGGGGGTTTTTCACTCATTTTTAAAAATATAAGACGGTATTTCAACCTTTTTTTTTTCAACAAGGGGGTAAATCACCAAATTGATTTTTCGAGGGGGCTAAAAATACATTTTCTCTATATAAATGCAGCAAGCTGGATCATCTCTTTTATTTCATATTTCACCTTTTATTTCATTTTATAAAGTATATGTCAAGTATATTAAATAGTTTTTTATAAAAAATAATTTATTAAAAATTAGATATATTCAATATATATATCAAATTGAAATAGAAAAGAAATATAAAATAAAATATAATATTCAAAGTGCAAAGCGAAGGGAGAAGTTACTCATTTGTGAAAATAAGATGGGACATTTGGTAATAACCAAACTCTGGGAGAGCCTAATGCAATTTTATTCACACACATTAAACCGAACGACCAAATCTAACAACAAAAAGAGAAGAAAAAGTAAAGGGAATGTAGATATGTTTTTTTGCGTGATTTTATTATGTATTTTAGGAAAATGAATTATTAGAAATGTGAAAGTTGTATTTTGATATGTTTATTTATAATTTGAAGGACATATTTTTTATTGTAGTAATTAAATTAATATTTTTTTATTGAGTTATTGGGATGAAAATAAAATTAAGTATTTTTTTTAATGTTAAAATAAAAAAAAATATATATAATATGTATGTATATATTAAAAAATGTGTATTTTGAATTATTATGAAAACATAACCATACATTCCCAAAATAAATTACCACTTGAGCAGCATGATAATGATGAATTTCCAAACTGCAAGCAAGCTAGCTCTCCATTTCAACAGCAATAACAGCTCATACTCAAAAACCCATTTTCCATTTGAAGTTTCTCCTCCCCCAATCCACCCCTACCCTAGCTCTGCTGCTCCCGAGGCAAAACAACAGAACCAGGCAAAAAATTGTATAAATGTGAAATATAGTATTCTCTAGAAATGGCGATAATAGGGGACGCCTTGCGGCAGGCCTTCATGCCGAAGCGAGAGTACGAGAGTCTCCGCGATGAGGAAAAGGCCTGGCAAAAGCTGCAGAAGCCGTTGATTTCTTTGTTGCTAGCCCTAATTTCGCTTGCCGTGTTCATTTCCAGTGTAATTAGCTTGAAAATAGTGTTTCCAGATGACAATTTGAGGCGGCCGTTCTGCCGCGATCTTAGGATTCAGCCTCTGTCCATTAATTTCACCACGTCGGCGGCGAGCGGCGGAGGCGACGGCGGAGAGTCGGATCTTTTGCCTGGCGCTTTTGTTTTGACGGATCAGGAGACGGTTGATTATTACTGGATTGTGGTGTTTGTTCCTTCGGCTATGGTTTTCGCGGCTTCTGTGGTTTACTTGATTGCAGGTGAGGAAATGTAAATGTGAAGTTAGCTTGGAATATTAGTGTTTATATTTGAATTTCTATAGTTCTTTTATGATCAGTTAAGAATTTAACTTACTATCTACTGCCGATTGCATTTTAGATTTTCACTAGTGGCGTTGGTTATGTTTTATGTGCACCTCATATATGTCAATAATCAACTTGTGATTGATGGCTTCCTAATTCGTAAATGTCTAAGCAGCTTAGTGTTTTGTGAAGTCAATGTTGAATTAAGGATGAGGATGTGAGTCGCATAACTGTTTTTTTCATCAGTATATTAGAGTTTGAGAATGTATTGGATTTTGAAGTTGTAATGTAAGTGCTTATTGTGCAATTTCTGCATTTTACTGCCTACTGGAATGCATGCGCAAGCCTTCATTGCTTGAATATCTTGCAGCCTCTTACATGTGAAATATGCGAGTCACGTATGATGTTGACAGATCTACCATAAAATGCCTAGATAATGCCAAATGCCCCAGAAACTTGGATTTACAAAGCTCTTCGCAACTACGCCAAACGTACATAATGCCAAATGCCCCATAAACTGGGAATTAAAAGGCTATTTGCAACTACATCACACGTACAAAATAAACTAAAATAATAATAAAATAAGTAACAGGAGAACTTCTAACTAGGATGAGTAAGGAAAATGTGTATATTTGCTTATCTTCTTGGCCTTCTGTTTCTTTAGAACTGTTACTTTGTAGCTCGGGAGGAAAGTATGCCATCACATTGAGCTGCATGTAGATTTTAGGTTCTTTTGATGGACTGACAAAGGGTATTGTGCTATTTTATTCAATAGGATCTAGCATATTTATAATCTCCAGTAAATGAATTTTCTGAGATATCAATTATGACACGCAACTTTGTCCTTCGCCAACTGATTCTGTTGCTATGGGCTTTATTATTAAACAAGTTCTTTGTTCTTTTGTGGTGGATATGTCCATCATGGTGTTTTTCCAATTCAAAGATAATAGGTGTCAACTGTCATGCAGGAATTACTGTTGCCTATACTGCTCCTGTACGACATGGATGCTTGAAGGTGGTTGAGAACAATTACTGCACTTCTAGAAGAGGTATGTTATTTTCTTACCTCTTTTTGCTTGTACTTGTTGGTTTCCCCAAATGAATGTCAAAGTTGGTACCAGCTTTTATAGCTTATGCATTTCAGTGCATCAAATTTACAGAGGAACAATTCTTTGTGTGGTTTTTATTTTCTGAGTTAAGAGATGATAACTGAATTCTTGAATATTCGTAAACAATACTAAGGTGTGGTTTTCTTTTATAAGATTGGTGTGCTGATCTAGGACCTTGGAGTAATTAACTGAAGTATCTCCTGTGGATGTAATCTTGTGAGATGGAACTTGACCTGCATTAAAGTCATGCTTGTCCAGTACTGATGCTGTAGGAAATAGGAATTCTATATATGTTGTATACTTGTTGGATTGTTGGTAAAATAATAGGAATTTTATGAATTACATTTGAATTAGATGTGTAAAGATGAATGTGTGTGTGGAGGAGCCAAAACATGAAGTGAACGAAAATCTATATGAGCTATCGTTATGCATGATACAAGAAAAGACAAAACAAGATGAGGGATGTTTCCATGGCTGCTTTGTCAAAGTTCTAGGTGTGAGAATCACTGGATATCTGATTGTAAGCTTCATTCATTTGTTTTGTACCTTATGACTGTGTGGGTGCCATGTTATGTTGTAGTTTCCTTATAACCTGTTTATCTGTGTAATCACTGCTTATTTTTTCTGGCTCTTGGATTATAAGTGTCTTTCATTTACTGCATTCCAGAGTCGCTAATTTAAGTTTTGCAAGAAGAAATGCTGTTTGTAGCCAAATGTTGGTGGTTGTCGGTGGAAATTATTTCAGCTGTTTGATGTTTCTGAGGCTAGTCATGATTTGTACAAAATGGCCACAATTTGTTATAGCTTGCACAATGCCAGTTCTTGGCATGAGATTGCATTGAGTTTGAATTCTTTTTCCATTGTCATTTACAGGCGGTGTACGTTGTCTATCTATACTGAATGTTGTGTTTGCCATCATATTTGGTCTTCTTGCACTGTTTCTTGGTTCAACTCTCCTCACGCTTGGTAGCAGCTGCTCCTTGCCTCTGTTTTGGTGCTATGAAATTGCATCATGGGGTTTGGTCATGCTCCATGGAGGAGCTGCCTTCTTCCTTAGAAGAAAAGCATCAGTCGTACTTGATGAGAGTGATTCTGCAGGCAGGAATATTGGGATAGAGATGCTTGAAGCAAGCCCAACAGAAGTCACACCAGACATGGAGAGACGTCTCAATGAAGGTTTTAAAGCATGGATGGGTCCATCTTTCCTATCGTCTGATGAGGAGGATGAACCTGACGATTATCTGGAGGCCCCAAATACAACCCATGCAAACTCCACCCGTCAACGAGTGTAAAGTAAATGACTTTCTGGTATATGCTGAGTTCCTTGCTTTGGAGAGCTATTTCCATGACTTCTGGTGCAAGAGGCTCATATCCAGCTGATGCAATGGCTGTTGGCTGATACATTCACATCCACTAAGCTGGTGATATGAACTTTAATACACAAAGTGAAGCTTTTTTGCATTTGGCTAGGAGTAATCTCAAGATGTACAATCTATTGAGGAACGTTAGGGGATCTTTCATTGCGGTGCTGAGAATCACTTTACCTCCTGAAAAGTTTTTGTACTTAGTGAACTCGTGCTAATTCTGAAAAGGGCTGAGTATTTGAATGCATTTCTGGTCCCAACGCATAAACTAATTGTCATAAATGAATAAATAAACAAATATATACGAGAGAAATGGATAAAAGATCAAACAACTTTATGGAAAACTATAAATTGAGGGATATGTAATTTATGAATATACCCTCAATTTCATCCTTTTATTTCTTAGAAGTGTAAGAAAATAAAAGAAGCTATTTCTTAGAAACCTTCTTTTTTTTATTTTTTTTATCAGTTCTATTTTGCATTTTCTTCTTTCTCTTTGATTTGGTGAATTAAAGAATCATCTTTCAATAAAATTTTGCCATTTTGAATTCGGATAAGAGTTATACCATAAGATTCTAAGAGTTGCGTGGTTATTTGGTCTAATAACATTAGTTTTCATATAGGGATGCAAACGAGTCTAGCTGAGTTTTGATCATTTTTTGAGGTTTGAGCTTGAGTTCGATGAGCTTAGGAAATTGAGGCTTAAGCTCAGCTCGAGCACTTGTTCGGGCTCGACTCGATTTATTAGGTTTAAAATTAGCTCTAGGCTTGAGTTGGACTTGGCCTTGAGCTCGAAAAGTTAAATTATTTTATAATTTTTTTTAAAATTAGTATATTTTTTTATATATAAATATTTTTTTAATAAAAAATTATAGGTTCTCAAGCTTGCGAACAAGAATTATTTGGTTGGAGTTCGAACATTTTTTGAGCTAGCTCGCCAGGCTTGCGGGTTGGCTCGGTTTATTTGCATCCCCACATAGTATGAGATTGAAAGTTTAAATTTAATAAATTTTGAGGTGTGTGTAAATAAAAATAAAAAAGAATTGAATTGTTTGCCCATTCAAGTTTTAATAAAGGGACAACTAGTTTGTAGATAATCAAATCTCAGATTGTGATCCAAATCCCAATAATAGATCCATATCTATTTTGACCACACAAAACTAACTCAATTTGTACCTCAAACGTCAGTAGCAGCCCAAGCCCAAAAGCCCATTCCATTGGTTTTTAGCTCACCTCTCCCACTGCCCTCTCCAAAACCCTCAAGAGAAGCAAATTTCAATTTCCATCAACAGACCACCCACAACCATGGCCGGCGCGACGTCTTACGACCCCGAGCACTCTGTCCCAGGCGACTCCGCCTCCCCTGGGCAAGACCCGAACTACGTACCCGACTCCGTGAAGTCATTCGTAGTCCACATGTACCGCCACATACGGGAGAAGAATGTCTACGAGATCCACCAGATGTACGAGACTTCGTTCCAGAGCATCAGCGATAGGCTTTTTAAGGATTCTTCGTGGCCTCCCGTCGAGGCTGTGGCGCCGTACGTTGATAACGACCATGTGTTTTGCTTGCTGTATCGGGAGATGTGGTTTCGACATTTGTATGCGCGTCTTTCGCCTACGCCAAAGCAGCGGATTGACTCGTGGGACAACTATTGTAGTCTCTTCCAGGTTAGAATTTTGTGTGTGTGCGTGTGTGCGCATCTTAATTTTATTAATAGAAGCCTAATAATTTGCGTGGGTGAGCAAGTGGCGGCTCCACTGATTGTGAGTGTGGGCAATGTGTGTTAAAGTATATATAACTGGAGCAGTATAATGGATTTATTATGAAATTGAAGAGAGCCTGGGACTCTGTAGGAATGGGTGGGATTCAATTATTTACGGATGAGCTTGCCAATTTGCTGAATGATGTGTTATTTGTTGGATACGAGGACTTATTCTGAGCAGGTCCTAACAAAGGGAATGTCAGTTAGAATTGCTTTATTATTTTTAATATTTGGGCTATGAGGGGCGAGAATTCTTTTTGGCTGTTAATAGACTGGAATATCTATTGAATTTCATTTTAAGGGTTCTAAGTTGTGACAATTTGGTAGAGAGGACCAGTGCTTATATTGATGCTCATATGCAGTCATCAAAGAATAATTTCCTGTAACCTGTTGTTTCTTTGTATAGCTAAAAGTACATCCATACTGTGTTCAACCCTTACCAGATTGTTTCCAGAGTCTAAATTATTTGGCATGATGCTAACATAGTGTGGGACTTTTGGTATAGAGAGAGAAAGTTATATAGTTAGATTGCTGGAATGGTGTTTTTATCCAGCCTCAATAATGGCTTTTATCGTGTCAATGGTGAAATCATGAGTATGATCTTGTTATTGATACAGGTTGTATTGCATGGGGTGGTGAATATGCAACTGCCAAATCAGTGGTTGTGGGACATGGTGGATGAATTTGTATACCAGTTTCAGTCATTCTGCCAATATCGAGCCAAGATGAAGAACAAGACTGAGCAGGAGATTGCACTTCTGCAGCAGTATGATCAGGTAAATTTGTGAAAATACGGATCATGGTATTTTTGGTGGTAAGCTTGCTTGCTGGTGTAAATTGCAATCAGAGGCCATTAATGGACCAGACTTTTGATGTTTAATTTGTGTGATTGAGCTTTCATGCCATAATATTTAAAATGAATTTGGAGTCTTGGACCCATGTACCATGGTTTTGTTTTGGAAGTTGGGTCAGAAAACTGCTGGTGAGAAATGATCTTAATTTTGTTTGTCTTCAAGGGTTGACACATAATATTAAAATCAAATATGGTTGGTGAAAGCGAAATAGAATTTGTCTTTCTTATAGTTGCAATCATCAATTTCATTGTGATTTTCTATAGAAAGGCAATCATGTTATTTGAATGTCTACCATCTGTAATTCTTGTGCCTTACCTGCTGGTCTTTTCTCAACTAGTAATCATGTCAGGCCCATGTATATAACTTAGACAACCATATTGAGTGAGGTGCTGGATCATTTTGAACAAGAAGTGCAATTCGGGACTAGACTTTCTAATGACTCTGGTCTTGGTGGCGAGGTTGTCATTTTTGTTAAGATATGCTGTCAAATGATGGCAAGGTGTGTTTTGCAAATAGATACATCCGTGCACCATTATTGAAGCTGTTGAATGCCCTTGATATCAGTTTGCTGAGTGATATTAAAATCTCTCTCCCATGATGTGTACTTTATTATAATAAAAGTGATAGTTCCTAAATGGTGGAAAAATAGTAGTATTTATGTGTATGTTTTTTTCTCAGGCATGGAATGTGTATGGCGTCCTTAATTTCTTACAAGCACTTGTGGAGAAGTCTATGATTATTCAAATCCTGGAGCAGGAGAAGGAAGGCCTTGAACAATTTACTGCTACTGATGGATATGATTACAGTGGAGGAAGTAATGTCTTGAAGGTGTTGGGGTATTTCAGCATGATAGGCCTGCTTAGAGTTCACTGTTTGTTGGGTGATTATCACACTGGCTTGAAGTGCTTGGTTCCAATTGACATAAGTCAACAAGGAGTCTACACTAGTGTTATTGGAAGCCACATTACTACTATTTACCATTATGGGTTTGCAAATCTTATGCTGAGAAGGTAGGCTTAATATTCTCCATATGAACTTTGTACATCTAGCTTTGTGTATGACCTGTTCACTATGGGAAACTTTTGAGATAAATATTTTTAATTGTCTGCGTGGATATCATCTCTAAATTGTTTGATAGAGTAAGATTTGAATTTCTATCTCAACTCTTATTCAATGCCTTATTAACAAAAAGTTCCGAGTTTCGTTTGATTGGCTTTCTTAATAGCAAGCAGCAGTCCTTTTATGTATTATGTCTTAATGTCCCACCTTGCCTGTTCATTTGAAGTTCTTATCTGCAACCTAAGTTCTCATCTTTCTTTCTTGGAAAGTTACACTGTGTGCTGCTAACTGTTCTTTAATTATTGCTGCTATGGTTCAGTGTCATGCAAGATCCGACCACCCATTGGGGTAGTCAAGCAGGCTACAATCATGTATTTACATTCATAACAAGTGCTGGCATTTTTGTTTGCAATCAATTTGTTGCCTTAATGAATATTCAGTTCCGGTAAAACAGTATCTTTCTAACTGATAAAGCCCATTCAGACATTAAAGACCTGTCAGTGTTCGGGCTTTGTAGACATTCTATGACATGGCATGCTTCTGACATGTATAAATGTATATAATAATACTACGAGTACTACATCAATTGGCCATTACGTTTACTTTTAGTTTTTGAAGAAGATCTTTTCTCAGCATTCCATTCTAATACTTTGTCTTTCATGCTTTTGCAGGTATGTGGAGGCAATTCGAGAATTTAATAAGATACTCCTGTACATTTTCAAGACCAAGCAATATCACCAAAAATCTCCACAATATGAGCAGATACTGAAGAAGAATGAGCAGATGTATGCTTTGCTTGCTATATGTCTTTCTCTTTGTCCTCAAGTGAAGCTTGTTGAAGAGACTGTGAACGCCCAATTGCGGGAAAAGAATGGTGAAAAAATGACAAGGATGCAGAGATTTGATGATGAGGCATTTGCTCTTTATGATGAGCTCTTCTCATATGCATGCCCAAAGTTTATTACTCCATCTCCTCCAAGCTATGAGGAGCCTCTAGTAAACTACAACCAGGTATGAGTGTATCAGCTCTCAAAAAGCCAGTCAAGGGGTTAATTGTTATCTTGCATGGTGATATTTTGGTTTTACTTAAATATTCATCACAGGTTAACATTTTTCTTGCATGCCCATTGCGCTTAATTGTTGCATACTGCCAAACTTAGTTTTGCAATTGGCCATATTTGAGCTCGAGAATGCGCATCTTTTAGTCATTTATGCACTTCTATTTGACAATTTATGTCATCATTGCCTGACTCCTTATTTAGATTTGCAATAGTTATGAGCTTGAGTGCTGATTTTTGCTTATGGATTCTTACTGCAGTTTTGGACAATCTATTTAAGCCTGTTTCATGAAGTGCATTCATCGTCCTTACAAGGCTCTATCTACTACGCCTTTCTTCGGATCCTTCATTGCTTCTAAAATGAATTAAATGGCATATCTTTATTTAATGGTGTGCTTTATGTATTTAGTTCACTCTCTCTACATGTTGATTCTCTCTGCAAATTAAGATGTTTTCTGGTTCTCTGAATGCATTGATTTTTATTAAAAGAAAGCAGACAGTTGCACACCTTTGATAATTGGAAGTTGCGTCTTACATTTTATATTGCACCTTGTATGATGTTGACAAGTGCTTAAATTGTTTCAGGATGCTTATAGGCTACAGTTGAAGTTATTCCTTTATGAAGTGAAGCAGCAACAACTATTATCAGGGGTCCGGACATTCTTAAAAGTGTATTCTACAATCTCCCTTGGAAAGCTTGCGGCTTACATGGAAGTGGATGAACCTACCTTGAGGTCTGATAGACATTCCAACTTGAGACTCCCCTTTCTTGCCCCAAAATTTTACTAATTGAAAGTGCTTTTGCATTAACTATCCACAGGACAATTTTGATGACATACAAACACAAGACACATGCTGTAGATTCTGATGGAAAAATCACCTCAAATGCTGATGTCGATTTCTACATTGATGATGTGAGTTTTATTTGGCTCTGTTGTGAATTGGCAGCCTAACTCTTATGAAATTATATCTCATTATTCTTATTAAAGCGAAGGAAAATATCAAGTGTGTGTTTGGTTCCTCCTCATCATATTGAATATCTTTTTAATTCAAGACTTTGTTGAGGAATAAAGTTATATTTGCTTGATTCATTTAATAAATAACAAAAGTAACCAATTCTTATTAGAACTGATTAAATTGTACCAAGATATTATCATCATGCATGTCCCTCTTTGATGCAATATTTAGTTCCTGAGGACGACTGATCCTGTAGGTTAAAGTTGGATGTAATTATTTGTTGGATTCCAGGATCCATTTGACTTGTTCTTTGATTTCAGGATGTGGTTCATGTTTTGGAATCCAAACCAGCAAAACGGTATGGTGATTATTTTATGCGCCAAATTGTCAAGGTAAAGCTGTAGCAGCCAGCATACATCGATCCTTTCCATTTTCTTTGTTAATGAACGTACAGATAATATTATTCCTTCATCGCATCTATGTATTTGTGCAGCTTGAAGGAGTAATGACCGATATCGACAGGATAAAGCTGGAGTAAGCACAAGAATTTTTTTTGCTCTGGGATTTCTACTGCCCTTGTCCAGCTTTATGATATATAATGTTAAGATGGACCTCATATGCCGGCGCCATTAAACTGCAAACAGACTCAAGAAAGAGGTGGAAAGAAGCTGGGGCAGTTTTTTTCCTGTTATTATCCATGGAGTGTTATTTAGTTTTTGAACTGTACTATTTATTCTAGGATTCTAAGGGACTGGTCCAGACTGAGATCAAATTTATCACCATTCTTTTGTGTTCTTGTTGAATAGCATTTAGTAGAACTCAGTGACGTTGTCATGGTTGCTAATATTAGTAGGTGTGCAATTTTGCAATATCAGAAGAACCGAGTCAGCTCATGCCAAGTTCGTACAAGTTTCAAGCTGAGCTCGAGCCAAATAATTTTTATTCGAAAATTCATGAGTCGGCTTACAAGTTTGTATTTTTTACTTTAAAAAATATTTGTATGTAAAAAAATATAATAAAATATATTAATTTTAAATTTTTTTATAAAATAATTGAATTTTTTGAGTTTAAATCCTAGTCGAACTTGAGTTTGTAGCTTGATTATGAGTTTGAACTTAACGAGTTCAGTCTGAGCTAAAGTTTAAAAATCAGTCAAAACTTGGCTCGACTTAATTTGTTTGCAGTCCTAGTTATGTTATTGAGATTTGAGAAAAATCAAGGCCTACGAAGGACTAGGGCAAGAATTTTGGTACAAGACCAAATTCTCTATATTCTGGTTTTCTATAGGGGAATATTTATATATCGGACAAATAATTAGAACCTGTTAATTGTTTTAGAATTTTCTTTTTAAGATACAAGATAAATTAAGCTGATGAGATCTAGATTTTGCCTAATATTTAGATGAAATAATTAATTGTGCATTTAAGTTATGACAGTGCAGGTGCAGCTTACTCGCACAGCCCCACTATTCAAGTGGCTATGGGCCTTGACTAGTGGCACAATTTTGGAACAAGTGGCCCAAATTTGTGTCTAATTTTAAGTTGCATTTATAATCCTCACGTAGATTTCTATGATTATTCATTACCTATTGTGAATCCGTGATGGCGAAGGATTTGACATTCATATATATATATATAGATAGATATATAAAATATTTTTAATTAAAATTTTGATCATTGCATATTTTGCTCGTAAATTAATTCAATGACATAGTAATCATACATAAATTCAAAATATTTTGACAAATTCTATGTGCACTTGGGCGGTGTGCATGGGTAAATAAAAAAATATTTTACTCATAAATTTTTAGTTCGTTTAAGTTAATAAAAAGTTAT
The DNA here is from genome assembly GCA_018894105.1 of Jacaranda mimosifolia. Classification (NCBI taxonomy): domain Eukaryota; kingdom Viridiplantae; phylum Streptophyta; class Magnoliopsida; order Lamiales; family Bignoniaceae; genus Jacaranda; species Jacaranda mimosifolia. Next base: position 2,611,360 of record CM032127.1, read on the forward strand.
GTTACATTATTTGAATTTTTAAGTCATAATATATTAGTATAGTAAACTCATACAACAGGAGTATCAAAAGAAAAATACAAATCTATATTTGAATTTGCAAAACCCATCATGTACAACGAGAAAAGAAAAAAAATCCAATTCATCTTACCAAATATGTTTTTATATATGACATGAAATTTAGAAATAAAACATGAAATAAATAAGAGAAAAATAGATAGAAAAGTGTGCACGCACATTCACGAGCCACAATCCACATCACATATTGTCAAAAACTTGGACCACGTGAACAACACGAAATTGTAATAATACTTTAAAAGTGGAGTGGTATGTGGTTCAACGGCACAAATCTCCCATATAATATAGGAGGTTAGGAGTTCGAATTTGAACGGACTCCTAATATACGTGTGTATAAATTAAAAAAAAAAATACTTCAATTATAATATATCGAATTTCTTTTTCTTTTTGAGAGAGAGAGAGAGAGAGAGAGTTGGTACATATTGCTACTAATTAGGCTTGGTGGGGTGGGGTGTATATATACACATATATTGGGATTTCCAAATGTAGTGGTGAATACATCTTCATTCTCCAAGAAAGCCATAAACCTTTTAGCTCACAAAAATTTTCTCATAGCACCAATGCACCATGACCCCAGGAGTCATAACATGCAAAGGTGCTACCAATACCAAGTACCATCCATCATTTTTATCATCTTCTTATTTTTCTTTCATTTAATTTCTTCCCCACAACTCATAAGTTAGCATAGTTTAGAATGCATATATTGATACTTAGATATTGATGAGGGATCTACTCCGCTTCAAAATTTTCTTCAAGATTTCGTGTTAGAAAATGAAAAAATGTGGGTCTTGCTTTTCAAAAAGTAATTCGAATGAAAAAGTGATTAGATATTCATTTTTAGTCGACTTTAAAGGTATTTATAGGCTTTAGAATATGATTTTAGGCCCGATCCTATGTTTATGTCATGGATGATATTTTTTTTATGAAGGTCCATCGTATTAATATTACTAAATTATCCTTTAGACATATCTACTAAAGAAAATTATGAACTTGCACAAAGTTCCTAGTTTAATATATCATTTTGGCACATATTATTGCAGTCCACATACTGCATTCAAATTTATTTAGTACCCTTTTCATCTCAGTAGATTCTTGGAGTAAAAAGTTATTAGAGCCTTGTTATTGAGTTATGAATGGCATATTCGGTGCAATCTTGGTGCAGCCGCTGTGCTAAGGAAATCTGGGGAGCGGCTGCAAGTGGAAGAGATTCAAGTGGATCCTCCAAAATCATCTGAAGTTAGGATTAAGATGCTCTGTGCCAGTATGTGCCACACTGATATCCTATGCTGCAATGGTCTCCCTGTTGTAAGTATATATATATGCTCAAATTTCTTTGATTTTCAATAATATATGTGCATAAGTTCATGGTTATATATGTTGTGTTGCTAATTATTTCTTTCTTTTCAGCCTTTGTTCCCTCGAATTCCTGGACATGAAGGAGTAGGGTGAATGTCTTCTCCGGCCCCTTCTCTTGTTTTCGAAATATATGAATTCTAAGAGCTTAGAAGATACTATAAAACATTTTTAAAAAGTTTTTAAAAGAACTTAAAGCTTCCGAAAATAATATTTATATTATCCCATAACTTATTTTCGAAATAAAATTTAATATTTTAACTATAAGCTGCAAAAACATAAGACTATAGAAACTTATAAAATCTTTTAAATAAGTTTTGCCTGCCAGACACCCTCTGACTGAGTTCTGCTGAAACATAAAAATGCAGCATGATCGAGAGTGTTGGCGATCAGGTGACGAACCTGAAGGCAGGAGACACTGTGATGCCACTGTATTTGGGGGAATGTGGGGAATGCTTGAACTGCAGGTCAGGGAGGACAAATTTATGCCACAAATATCCCTTTGGTTTCAGTGGCCTAATGCCTGATGGCACATCAAGAATGTCAGTGAAAGGGGAAAAACTCTACCAACTTTTTAGCTGCTCCACTTGGTCTGAGTATTTGGTTGTAGAAGCCAATTATGCAGTCAAAATAGACCCAAAAGTCTCTCTTCCACATGCTAGTTTCCTCTCCTGTGGTTTCACAACAGGTTCTGGATCAACCTGGAGAGAAGTCAATCTTGAGAAGGGCTCAACTGTTGCTGTAATTGGCCTTGGTGCTGTTGGACTTGGGGTAAGTAAACAAGAAATTATACACATGATAAAATATGCAGGTTTATAGCGCAGTTGGTAGAACACCTGTTTACACACGCACCATGCCTTTTAGGAAAGTCCATCATATGATTTTATTGAGAAATTAGTGTTTTACTCTATAATTTTGAGGGAATAATAATGTGACAGATGGTTAAAACTTCAGTGCCCATTTAAGTATTGAACAGATCTGATCATTGATTTGAGATATTGAAAAAGTGAATATTAGGACGTACATATAGTGTTAGGCATAATGCACATAAGGTCCTCAAGAAATCTCTTTTCCTCCGGTGAAATTTTTAGGCTTTGAAACCGAACGATAGAGACTTTATTTATCTTAACACGATCTAGGAACTATGCTAAGTGCAATAATTTGTATGGCACAAGGCCTTGTATATTGTGTTTCTCATTTGTGTTGATTTTTGCAAGGTTTTAATGTACAATGCAGGCTGTAAAGGGGGCCCAACTGCAAGGGACCTTGCAAATAATTGGGATAGATATAAATGAGTTTAAGCATGAAAAAGCAAAAGCCTTTGGAATTACAGACTTCATAAATCCCAAACTTTCTGATAAACCTGTATCAGAATTGATCAAAGAAGCCACTGGTGGACTTGGTGTGGACTACTGTTTTGAGTGCACAGGCGTCCCGGCCCTCCTCAATGAAGCCATTGAGGGCTCAAAAGTGGTAAGTATGAGTGATTTTTTTCGACTGAGCTAGTAACTTGTGTTTATATATACAACAAGACTAACTCGTTTTTACACAAAATCAGGGACTTGGGACTGTAGTTTCTATTGGAACTGGGCTTGAGAAGAGTGGGGAGCTCAGCCATATTCCCCTCTTGTTTGGTAGGACTGTGAAGGGATCCATTTATGGTGGTGTTAGGCCTCACACAGATCTTCCTAAAATTGTTGAAAAATGTGTCAACAAGGTATAGTAACTCCTTTGATTCAAGATTTTACAAACATTTTTTTTTTTTGTGACATGGGACTTGGAAAAATCTCTGTTTGTATGAGCAGGATATTGATCTTGATCAGCTGAATACTCATGAGGTTTCTCTTGCTGAAATTAACAAGGGATTTGAGTACATGAAGCATCCAAACAGTGTCAAGGTTGTCATCAAGTTCTAAGGGAAATTTAGCACTTTTCTTGCAATTTTCACTTTTATTCTTCCTTTTTCCTTTCTCACTTTATGTGTGATATGAGGCCCTGTAATGTGAGTTTGTATACCAACAAAATCTACCATAAGGAGTGGCTCATTCTCATGCTAAAATAAGTAATATTATTATTTTCTTTTTTGAAAAAAACCCTTTCTTCCATATGGGTTTTCCCTCATTATATTATGAAATATAAATTTATTATTTAAATGCTAGAAACTTCAAGTATATACATCAACCAATGACTATTACAATGTGTATGTAATGATTTCATTATGTTAGTCTAAAGATTCATATTTAAGTTTCATAACTTTTGATATGTTGTTGTCTCAATCATAATTTTTCGACTTTACTAAAATACTTTATTTTTATACTGATTATAGGTGACGAAATATTCAATTCTGGTACTATAATTTATAGCCACGCACGGCGCACCCTAATCCTCTAAATTACAAGTCTCTCTCCATTTTCACTAAGTCCATTCCCGAAAGTTAGCAGGAACATTATTTTCTTTTCCAATTATTTTGAATCTCGAAAGCCATCAGCGCGGGCCAATTTCTTGCCGATTTCTTGAGCATCTTTTAAGATGTGGCCTCCCAATTCAGTTGGGCCGATTTACCCAAAACTTTGTGCTGATTGTTTATGTTTCAATTCAAACTATTCTTTTCTCCCCATTTTGTACTATTTTAAAATTAAAATATAACATATCTATTTCATTTCAATAGAAATATGACGGTTAATTCATCTAAAACTCCTTTATCTATTTTCATTTTATACTTTACTTTCAACTTAAATTTTTAGACATTAAACTCCCTATTTTTTCCTAAACTTTAGGAATTACTCCCTAAATCTTTGAAAAAGACTTAAATACCCTTGTACCTAACTACAACCACAAAAGTTTTTTTCTCCTCAGTCAAAAAAATGACAACTTTTCTTCAAGAAACACGTCTTTTTTTTTTTTTTTAGTTGAAAACCGTCTTCACCTCTGCCAAACAAAAGGAGCAAAAAACAACGTCTCCTCTGCCAACAAAAGGGTACGAACAGAATAGAGAACGGAAAAGGCAAAAGGAAATCGACATGACAAGAAAAAAAAAAAAAAAAAAAAACTACTTCTCTACAACTCTGTGAAAATGGAACAACCAGGAGCACCAATAAGGAGCGAAGAACAGAAGGAACAGAAAGGTACGTTTTCTGTTTCTCATACTCGTGGATTTTGTTTTCTTTCAAAGGTCCGTATTTTTCAGTTTTACAAGTTTCGCAGATATATTTTCTCATCTTTCTTTGTTTGAACTCTTTTTTAGTTGTTAAAAACTTGAACCCATTTGTTATATATATATGATTTTTATTGTAATATTTAAAAATATCTTATTTGTACTTGAAAGGCATGAAAATAGTAGTATATAATCTGTTTGTGTAAAGTATATTTCACAAGCAACTGTGGTACAAAATATTCAACATTTCAGTACATATTATCTAAAAGTGGCAGTATATAATCTTTGTATCTGAAGTATATTTTACAAGTAACTGTAGTACAAAACATTCAACCTTTTAGTACACATTCTCTGAGTGGTAGTACATAATCTGTGTATCTGAAGTACATTTTAAAGCAACTGTAGTACAAAATATTCAACATTTCAATACACATCATCTGAAAGTGGTAGTACATAATCTGTGCATTTGAAGTACATTTTAGAAGCAATTATGGTACAAAACATTCAACATTTAAGTACACATTATCTGAAAGTGGTAGTACATAATCTGTGTATCTGAAGTACATTTTACAAGCAACTATGGTACAAAATATTCAACATTTAAGTACACATTATTTGAGTGGTAGTATATAATCTGTGTATTTGAAGTACACTTTACAAGCAATTGTAGTACAAAATATTTAATCTTTCAATACACATTATCTTAGTGGTAGTATAGTAGTATATAATTTATGTATTTGAAGTACATTTTACAAGCAAATATAGTACAAAACATTCAACATTTCAGTACACATTATCTGAAAGTGGTACATATAATGTTTATATACTAATTTTTTTATATTTGATTGTAGTAAAGGTAAGACATAATGAAGTCTGCTCTCGTTGCTCCCCCCAATATTTTCAGACTAAATTGGAGCATGTGAAATCCAAGATGGGGTCAAAACATTTTTGATGCATTGAAGAAGGCTCTTTTTGGTATATACATGAATATGCCTAACTCAAATTCTATTTTATTGATATTGAGTTAATATAGTGCAATATTTTCTTAGCAAACCCATTGTGGATGTTAAGTACAAAATTATGTACATCAAGTGTCTAAGTGGAATTAAAAGAGTACATATGCAGTCGATTTGAAGTATAAAAGTTGTGGCGAGGTAAAGTACAAAATACTGAAAATCAAGTACATAAATCAAACAAACGAAGTACAACTGTTGTTATTTTGAAGTACACTTTGTGCAAATAAAGAATTAGTTTCATTAAAGTTGTAGTGAGGTTAAGTGTAATATGCTGGAAATTAAGTACATAAATAGAACAAATCAAGTATAGATAATGTTATTTTGAAATACACTTTGTATATTTATTAGTTAGTCTATAATAATTGCAGTGAGGTTCAGTACAATATGCAAAAAATTAAGTACAAATACTAAACAAACGAAGTATATATTGGATTATTTTGAAGTACACATTGTGCAATTAAAAAATTATTTCCATCAAAATTGTAGTGAGGTGAAATATAATATTCTAGAAATCAAGTACATGAATCTAACAAAAGAAGTATATATAGGGTTATTCTGAAGTACACTTGGTGCAATTGAAAAACTAATTTATAATAGTTATAGTGATGTTAAGTACAATTATGCGGAATATCAAATACAAGGATCAAATAAAAAAAGTATAGATGGGTTTATTTTGAGGTACACTTTGCGAAATAGAAGAATTAGCTCTATTAAAGTTGTAGCGAGGCAATTACAATATACCAGAAATCAAGTATAAAGATCGAACAGACGAAGTATACATAGGGTTATTTTGAAGTATACTTTATATTTTGAAGTTTTCATGAGGTTTAGTACAATATTTTTTAGACTATTACACCAATTGCTCTAAGTATTTGTATGGGTGATAGAACGGATATGATTGTCATACGCTCATTGTGTTTACAACTTTGAATGCATTAGAATACTTTACGCTATCGTGAATGATCACTTAATTTGTTAAATGCTAGTAGTCATCTCTTAACTACTTTAACATGTTTATATCTATACCTTACTGATATTGCACGTATTTTTAGAATTTTGATTGTTTATTCTCAAGAAAAATATAAAACAAAACTCATATTCCATTAAAGTAGCAAGGTGAATTACAATATGCGAGAAATCAAGTATATAAATTGAACAAACAAAGCATATATATGGTTATTTTGAAGTACACTTAATGCCATTACTAAGGTTAAATACAAATATGTGGAAATCAAGTACAATGATCAAATAAACAAAGTATGAATATGGTTATTTTGAAGTATATTTTGTGCAATTGAAGAATTATTTGCATTAAAATTGTAGCAAGGTGAAGTACAATATATTGAAAATTAAGCACAAAAATTGAACAATAAAGTATATATGGGATTGTTTTGAAGTATACGTTATGCAGTTGAAGAATTAGTTCCATTAAAATTGTAGCGAGGTGAAGTACAATATGCGAAAAATAAGTATATAAATCGAGTTGCATCTATTTTGTACTATAATTGCTTGTAAAATGTACTTTATATAAACATGTTATATACTACCACTTATAGTAATGTGTACTGAAAGGTTGAATGTTTTGTGCTACAATTGCTTGTAAAATGTACTTTATATAAACAGATTATACACTACCACTTATAGTAATGTGTACTGAAAGGTTGAATGTTTTGTGCTACAATTATTTGTAAAATGTACTTTACATATATACTACCACTTATACTAATTGTGTACTGAAATGTTGAATATTTTATACTACAATTGCTTTTCAAATGTACTTTACATAAATAGATTATAGACTCCCACTTGTACTGAAATGTTGAATATTTTGTACTACAATTGCTTGTAAAATGTACTTGTGATAAACTGATTATATACTCTCACTTATAGTAATATGTACTAAAAGATTGAGTGTTTTGTACTACAATTCCTTGTAAAATGTACTCATGATAAACATATTATATACTATTACTTATTGTAATGTGTACTGAAATGTTAAATATTTTATACTACAATTGCTTGTAAAATGTACTTGTTATAAATAGATTATATACTACAATTTATAGTAATGTGTACTGAAAGGTTGAATATTTTGTACTACAATTACTTATAAAATGTACTTTACATAAACAGATTATATAGTATCACTTGTAGTAATGCATTCTGAAAAGTTGATTGTTTTGTGCTACAATTGCTTAAAAAATATACTTTACATAAACAAATTATATACTACTATTTTCAGATAATATGTATTGAAAGGTTGAATGTTTTGTACTGCAATTACTTGTACAATGTACTTTAGATAAACAGATTATATACTACTACTTTTAGATAATGATTACTGAAAGGTTGAATGTTTTATACTAATTGCTTGAAAAATGTATTTTAGATAAACAAATTATGTACTACCACTTTCAGATAATGTTTACTAAAAAATTAAATATTTTGTACTACAATTACTTGTAAAATGTACTTTAAATAAATAGATTTGATATAGGGTGGCCCAAAAGGTCCAACGTTTCGGACAATGGCCCAGGGCCCATGACCCACGTCGACCATGTTCGACCAGATAGTGGCCCGAAGGGCCCATCGTTTCAGACAACGGCCCAGGGCCCATGATCCACGTCGACCATGTTCGACTAGATAGTGGCCCGAAGGGCCCAACGTTCAGACAACGGCCCACGGCCCATGGGACATGTCGACTATATTCGACCAGTCCCCCCCACGCCCAGGCGGGTGCCTCAGAGCCCTCGGATAATATCGACCATATTCGACCCCAGTCCGGCTGGCAGGAGGTCGAACTCTGCACAGTACTCTGCCACCGCATTAAATGCGTGGACTAACACCATGCCACCGCATTAATGGCGCAAGCCATCCCCTCACTGTCTGACACGGCAGGCGCCACCCCATATACCGTCCCGTCCTGTAGCATGAAAGGACATCTAGCTGGCAAAATTCAAATGGGGGAATAGACTAATTGCCCCTTGGAGGAGGCTGAAGACCCCAAAGGTAAGCCAAGGGCTTACCAGTCATTTCCTACAAGGGGAAGAATATAAAAACTCCTCTGTCTTGCCTCACAAGGTATGCAAAAAAAGACACACTGAATCTATCTCACTCTATTGTTAGATATTGAAAATACTGACTTGAGCGTCGGAGGGCCAAAGCCGAGGGCCACTCGGCTAGCCTAACGTTTACCTTGATTGCAGGATTCTCAAATATCATCAACGAAAGATATCCACCTTTGGGGCTAACCCCTATACAGAGCGGAATCGGAGTACCTGTATTACGATTCGGACCCTCATCAAGATTATATACTATAATTTCTTGTAAAATATACTGAAAGGTTGAATGTTTTGTATTGTAATTTCTTGTAAAATATACTTTACATAAACAAATTATGTACTACTAAAATTTCAGTACAAATGATACAGTCCAAAGTTTTTCAAAATTCGTCTCCTTCTTCATACCCACATCTCCAGCAAACACTCTTTTTGCTGATTAAGAAAAAAATACAAGATGGAGAGAATGATTCAGTAATAAACTGTGAAAATAAACTGAGAAGAACAAAAATAAATTGAGAAAATAACCTAAAAATGATTAAAATAAAATGAGAAGGCGAAAATGCGATGGTCATGCTGGTGGTGGTAGCGCTATTGGGCTCCTTGTTCGCGCCGTCGAGCTCGATTTGCTTCTGCAACTTTTTTTTTTTTTTCCCTATTTTCGGTATTGAAAGATGAAGGTATGGTTTAGTATTTGGGAATAGAGATAAATGGTGTTTGGTTGTGTGGATCGAGAAGAAGTAAAGAAAATGAGTGAAAAACATTATACTTAAGAGTATTTTTTCAAATCAAGTGAGTAAGGAATGATCTCTAAAATGTTAACAAAACTAGATAGTTCATTCTATAAAAATTCAAGTGAAAACTGAACATGAATTTCAAAAAGTGCTTTTAGTACTTTATAATAACTGTCCCAAAATATGATCTATTTATGCTACTTATAGTGACTTTTTTATTCAAAATTTGAGCGATGAAATATAAAAGCGATATTCAATAATATTATACCAAAAGCTTTTTTTCAATGCATAATTCTATATATTTGAATTATTATTACACGCTATCAATATTCAAAATACAAATAAGTTGAAAATGCTTTTATCCTAACATATATTGTATATATTTATAAAAAATAACTAATTCTTACTAGGAATCTAAGATGAGGCGAGCCGACTCATGAGCTTTACGAGCCAGTTCAAGTCGAGCTTCCCCAATTCGAACTTTATAATGAATTGACTCGAGTTTTGATTTAATTATTCAAAAGCTTACAAATCGGTTCGCGAGCTTTTCTTGTGAGTTTTTTTTTTAATTTTTAAATATTTTTATATACTAATGAAATAATTATTATACATTAATAATTTATTTATTTTATTTTTAACTATTATATATAATATTAAATAATTATTATATATTAATAATTAAATTTTATTAAACTAAATTCGAACTTGAATTTACAAATTTTATCAAGTTCAATTCGTGCTCAACTCATTTACACACCTATTTACTCGAACTTCATATAAAATTGCTCGTTTGGCGTGCCAAACTTGCCATCCACATCTCAAAACCGCACCGTACAGCAAGAACCTTGTTTCTCGTGCCAATCCGTTGGCTACTGACTAAACCAAAACGCAGCGTCGCCTGTGGAAATTCTCATCTGTTAACTTCATCACCAAGACGGGCCCCATGGAAGCCACGTCATCATTAAGTCTCCATCTTTTATTATGAACCCCGCCACACCGAGTCAATTAATACAAGCCGTGTAAAGAAGACGGAATCGGTTTGCCGAGCTTAAGATTTGCTAAAATGCACGGGGGGAACGCTTCACCATCGTCATCGTTGTCGTTGTCTTCAGCTGATCGGAGGTTAAGTGCTCTGGTGCGGCACCTGGACAGCTCGCCGTCGGTCGCCATGGAGAGCCACTCGATCGCTGCCTCTCCGACTTCTGGCATCTCGACTTCTGTGTTTGAGCATGTTGTTCGAGCGCCCGAAGATCCCATTCTAGGCGTAATTCTTACTCTTCTTTCTCTCTGTTTACGTGTTTGTGTTTGTGCTGTGTGTGGTGATCAAGAAATGGTTGGCATAAAAAACTTTTGAATTTTTAGAAGAATGAAATATGCTGACGTGAAGAACTCAGAGAAACAGCTGCGATAGTGAGATCAAAGATGAAATATTTATCATCTTAATTCGAGTTGTGTATTTATTATCTATCTCTGATGTTATTAGAGTAGCTAAGCAAAACCAATGATCGAAGGTTAGTTAGCAAACAGTTGAGATCAAAGATGGACATTTTCTTTCATTATGTGCTCGTCTGTGTAAATAATCAGATGATATCTTGGTTTTAAAATGAATACGTATGCATAATTTTACTTTTTCTGTCGGTCGCCCCTTTTGGATTTAGCAAAGGAAAGTGGAAGCTAAGATGGTTGAAAACCAGATTATATGAACAAAGTGACCGCCAGGTTTAGGAAAAAAGAGAACTTTTTGAATATAATTGAAAGATGAAGAACCAAATAGATTTTCAAATCTAATCAATCTTTGTATTAGTTAATCTAGCATTTTCTTCCAAAATTCTAGGTTTAAATTTTCATTAATATAGGTGATCAATGTGCTTTGTATAATTGTTTTAGAAAGATTTTTGTTATTTTGAGTAGTCACTACTTTATACGCTTGGATGATGTTCTTTTATTAAAAAATCTTCATCATTTTGCTTCTTCACCCAACCTGAGGGGTCTAAATTAGATAAATCGTGCTGGGATATAATATATGCTTTGTCGTGAGCCATGAGTTCTGCTTTCTCTAATTTCTGGCAGTTGAAATTCCATTTTCTTTTTTTAGTTTTCTTAACCAATGCACATATTTTTATTTCTTGAATAAATAGGTGACTGTTGCGTATAATAAAGACCCAAGCCCCGTGAAGTTGAATCTCGGAGTTGGTGCATATCGGACAGAGGTGATTCCTTCATGCTTCGCTTGGTTATATTATCAAGTAAGTTTTTTATCAGTGTAATCTTTAACTTGGCTTTGTATATGTGTGGGATAATAGGAAGGAAAACCTCTTGTTCTGAATGTTGTTAGAAGAGCAGAGCAGATGCTAGTGAATGACAGGTATGCGTGGTTTCCTGATATAAGTGTATTTTGAAGATTGAGATTTTATTGAGTTGGTCTTAAAGTATGACCTGCATGCAGCTCCCGAGTGAAGGAATATCTTCCTATTGTTGGATTGGAAGATTTCAATAAATTGAGTGCTAAGCTAATGCTTGGTGCTGACAGGTAAGCTGTTTCAAACACGGTATGTTAAAATATCTATAAAGAGGTTTGATCTCAAATTCAACCGATATAGGAATGCTATGCAGGATAATATTTTGTCTGCTTTTTTACACAATATTTAATGACAAGTTACAATATCCATTGTCTAGAAACTGCACATATGCATTTAAGTAGTTTCAACACTGATTTAAAACAAGGTCAGGCTAAATGATTGCTTCCTCTAAATTAGACATTCTTCAGGCGTACATAGTAAAGGCTTGCATTGGAACGGCTCATGAAGCTCACATTGATAGACCTACCATGTCTTCTGAAAACAAGATATTTAATTTATAAGTATAATTGTGTAATACTACTACTACCTCATTCAATATTTCTGCGACTTGTCATATATGCCTCGTGTAATCTTCTGCTGTTGCTTCCATGGTAATGAATACTGTCTTTCAAAAGAATCAAATTTACATGCTTGCTTATACAAGAGAGAAAATGTTAAATAGTTGCCCTTTTATTTTGTAGTCTAAACTCCTGATCCAGGTAGTCATGAATTTAGATTTATTAAAAATGCAAGAAAATGTTGAAATAAGCTTGTGGTTTTAGTAACTCCAGTGGAGTTAGATGGTTTGCCTGATCCTTAATCAATGATTACAATCTCAACCACTTACCACCTCTATATGCTGGCTTCAATCTCAGAGGCTTAAACGAAAGGTTGACCACCCTATTGCAAGATTCTAAATTTTTTGTGGTGTGTTAGAGTATCCCGACCATTCATTTTTATATTTTCTGTAGATAACTTTATTTTTATTATTTTTTACATGTGCAACTATTGATTTTAAATGATTCCTTCATGACTTGCTTGGAGACAGTCCTGCAATCCGAGAGAACAGGGTTACAACTGTTCAGTGCTTGTCTGGTACTGGCTCTTTGAGGGTTGGAGCTGAATTTTTGAAACGAAACTATCATCAAGTGAGTTTAGATCTAGTAAATCTACCATGCACTTACTCTTCATCTCCTCTTTTTCAATGGCAATGCGTCAGTATTCAGCATTTACCTGTTGTCTGTGGGTTTGCAGCACACTATATATATTCCGCAGCCAACGTGGGGAAACCACCCAAAAGTTTTTGGTTTGGCAGGGTTATCTGTAAAGACTTACCGCTACTATGATCCAGCTACTCGTGGACTCAATTTCCAAGGTTCTCAATACTTTCTCCCTAGTAAACTTAATATGTCCAGATTTTGTGTGAGATAGTGGCACACTTTTTTTGTGGTGGATGCTAATCATGGAATATACTGCAAACAAAAAATAGTAACAGTGCAGTTGCATGTCAAATTCTCTTTGTGGAGCGTGATTGTAGATCATCTTAGTCTTTCCTCTGGTTTAATAAATCAGAGAAGACAATAAGTAACAGTGCAGTTGCATGTCAAATTCTCTTTGTGGAGCGTGATTGTAGATCATCTTAGTCTTTCCTCTGGTTTATTTATTGTCTTCTCTGATTTATTATTTGATCGAGGTTGAGTGGTTGACTATACTACTTGATAATACATGCACATGTGATAAATTTCCTCATGTATCTGTTGTGATTTCTGTTGATTACTGTGATTCATTCTTTTGTGCAAATAACAGGCTTGTTGGAAGACCTTGGATCTGCTCCTTCAGGATCGATTGTGCTTCTTCATGCGTGTGCTCATAACCCAACTGGTGTTGATCCTACACCTCATCAGTGGGGGCAGATTAGACAGTTGATGAGATCAAAAGCGCTTTTACCTTTCTTTGATAGTGCTTACCAGGTAACTGAATTATCCTTCGTTGAAGTTTGAGCAGTTCAGATCCTTGCATCAATGGCTTATGATCTGAATGATGGGCTTATCCATCATACATTGTATCATAGCGTTTTGTTGATTTCGCAATGCTGTAGGGTTTTGCCAGTGGAAGCCTGGATGCAGATGCACAGTCTGTTCGGATGTTCGTAGCTGATGGGGGTGAATGTCTTGTCGCTCAAAGTTATGCAAAAAATATGGGGCTTTATGGGGAGCGTGTTGGCGCCCTAAGCATTGTAAGTTGGCAATAGAAGGATCTCTTGATCTGTAATCACATATAAACTCTGGACCTCCCAAACTTTTTATGGGAACCCATTCGGTCCTTTGAATTTCAGTTTCTCCCTTCCTCAACCTCAAATTGCGGAAAAAGAAATTGTATAAAACCTAACATTTACCAGTCAAAGGAAATGGGAAAATAGCTCTCTATAATTTTTAGTGCTTTTAATTGGTAACTGTCGACTATCTGTTATGGAGTGTGTTGTTTCAGAGCAAACTCCCTGCATTAATGTTCGTCTTCTATCAGGGATTTACTCTTCGTTAACTGATTTTTCACTGTGCTCGTTGATCCAGCAAACTGGAATATCTCACTCTCCAAAAGAGAGAATTCTAATATGCGGCTTGAATTTTGTAAATTTGCAGGTTTGCAGGAATGCTGATGTAGCAGGCAGGGTGGAGAGCCAGTTGAAATTGGTGATCAGGCCAATGTATTCAAACCCACCCATTCATGGTGCATCAATTGTGGCAATGATCCTCAAGGACAGGTAGTATTGATTTTGATGTTTAAAAAATGAGCCTATATTACATTTATTTTTTAGTTGGTGGAGTCATCTTCAATCCTAATTGAAAGAACAAAAAGGAAAAAAGAAGAGAGTAAAAGAACTGAATATGTAATATTAAGAATCACGCGTGTTGCACATGAAATCCAAAAGATATTAGATGTTATATTACTTTTAACTATGTAAGCAGAATTTCTTTCTAAAGAGAAGAAATTAATTACATGAGAGTTAATAGAATTTTTTTACGAAGGAACAAAAACATAAACATGTAAGATTCACACTTTTATATATGATATAGGTATAAGAACAATGTTATCTAACTTTTAGCATGATGGTTCCTGCAGAACTATGTTCCAAGAATGGACCATTGAGCTGAAGGCAATGGCTGATCGTATTATCAGCATGCGCCAGAAACTGTTTGAGGCTTTACGTAGTAGAGGTAATTAAATAATGGCAGTCTTGTTCTCTCTTCTGATTATTACTTGGTAGTCCCTTGGGCCTTGTGTTCAGTCTCTTCAAACCATTTTTTCTCAATTTAAACTCTCTTGACTAGTATGCCTTTTCAGCGAGCTTGCCTCTTCAGGTGGCCTTCAATTCTGTTTTCTGTCATTTGTTATTCTTTGTTTTGGTTTTTCTTTTTTCCTTTTTCCTTTTCTTTACTTGCAAGATGTGCTGATGTGTTATTTCTTTGGTAAAATCCTCACCCCAAAGCATCTAGAGCATCAAACTGAAGAATGTTTTCCCACACTTTTATGTGCTTAAGTTAGAATTAAACTACATGAAAATATTGATGGTTTCATTTCTTTTGGATATGCCATCTCATGTTGACAGGTACACCTGGTGACTGGAGTCACATTATCAAGCAAATTGGGATGTTTACTTTCACTGGACTTAATTCAGCGCAAGTAACCTTTATGACAAAGGAATACCACATCTACATGACATCTGATGGGTAAAAATACTTATTTGAGGAACTCCCAACTTCTAAATATTGCAATGTTGCCACCCCCAACACGCTCCACTTCACTCAGAGAGAGAGAGAGAGAGAGAGAGAGAGAGAGAGAGAAGAGGGGGAAAACAATAGACGAGAAAGGAGAAATGCAGGACAACATTTCAGTAGTATAGGAACAAATTATAATTCTTTGCGGCTCTTCTTGGCTGAAGATATTAGGAATTCTGATGCATTTTGTGCAAATAAAAAACAGCTAGTCAATTCTGATCTAAGCTTATCTGCAAAGTTAGCCTTCGTATGCAACTGAATTGGACTAGATATGTGCAGTCAATAACTGTCTGATTCTCATTTTTTATTTGTGCAGACGAATTAGTATGGCTGGTCTGAGTTCAAAGACAGTCCCACACCTTGCAGATGCTATACATGCTGCTGTGACGCGAGTAGCTTGAGTGTGTTGCAAATTGTTTCAAGGACCACTCATTTTGTTCTAATTTCTGTAAGAGAAGTTTTTGGATGACTTTGTTCTAGAAATAAATGCCATGCAATATTGACCATTTCATGTATCTTATAAGATGTATCTTGGACCAGGAATTCTTATGTGATAAGCTTTTATATTATCTGGTTATTCCAGTACTTTAAAGCAGAATTACACTATTTTTTTTCCCCTCTTTTTATTTGTTTTGGCATCCCCTCGTACCTAGCAGGTGATGTCTCGTTTCATCTTATTTGTCATCTCTCTTCATGTAGCACATAAGAAAAGGAGGCTACCTGAAAGGTCAAATATTCATGAAGAAAAAACACAAGAGAGTTCTCAGAACCAGAATATTATTAATTGAATCAAATCCGTACACCTCAAGACCGAACTAAAAGTATAATTTAAGATTTCGAATGGGCGAATATTAGCTGAGATCAGGTTTTCTCTTTTTCTTTTTCTTTTTTTATTTCCTTTTTTCTGGCTAAAATATGGATGCTAGACTTCAGAATAATTGAAATTCATATAGTATAGTATAGTATAGATTGAATGACACATCTGGTATAAGTATAAACTACAGATTCAAAGATATTACAACAGGATGCTTCAGCCATGAAGGCCTGTCTTCTACCTGCAACCCTTCAGAAGATAAGAAGAGGGACTTGAGTAACTAATGCTGCTTGAAAATTTTCCAGTTTCCTTTCCAGGTGTTCCACATTCACTAAAATCGAGGGTGCGTATCTCTGTCTGCAGATGGATTATTCAAGTAAATTAGTAATACTTCAATTATGCAAAAAAGACACATTATGATCACAGTTCATGTGACACTAAAGCAGTCAAGAATATGTATACATGTTGCAGAAACCCAAATTATTGGAAGTATTGAAGACGAAGAGCTGAGAGAAAAATGAGATTTAAAAATTGAGGGATTTTCATGACAATCATACCATGAAATTTGAAGTTGAAGGGGAATGATGTTCTGTCTCAGAGTTTGGACTGTTATTGTTGTTCTCCTTATCTGCTTCCTGGTTTACGGAGCATTTTCGTTTAAGTAATGTTTCTGGAGTTTCATCTCCCAAAACCTCCTGAGCATCTGCAAATGCACCAGCAGTCTGCTCTCCTAATTGCTTCATTAATCCAATGGCATCATAACTTCGGTCCCCTGGGCTCAAAAAGTAACCAATATCCTACAAAAGCATGTCCTATTTGTTAAGATCGAAAGGACAGAAAGAATGTGTTTAAAGCGAATTACTAGATTGCTAGGATTTCTGAGACCTCAATTGTTATATCTGTATCGACTCGGGGGCCTGGCACAAAACTGTTAATGAACCAAGGTGATTTCCATGCTGAAGGAGATTCTATACTCCTCTTAAATGGTGTCTCTACAAATCTGTAAACAGAAAGTCAAAGGAAATAGGAACAAACGTAACAGAAACTAGAGGAGTCAAGAATTCAGCGTATCAGTAAAACAAAAACCTTCAAAGCTAGGATATGAAGCTGTGTTTATCTTACATGCTATTGTTTTCAAAAGCTTTCCCTTTGGTAGCAGGACTCGATGATTGCATAGATGTAGTTATGACTAAATTGGTGCCCTCCTTCGTACTCAGTCGAGGAGAACAAAGAATAGAAAGGCATGAAGTCTCAGCCGAAGATAAAATAGCTCCATGTTTTGATACAGCATCTATTCTTCTAGAATACTGATTTCCAAGAGCTTTGGCACTCAGACCAATTGATCTATCACTCTTAATTCCAAAGCGGTCCGGAGAAAAGAATAGCAGGTCATTCATGTCATGTTCAACAAGGATTCCAGAAAACTCTTTTGCCTGTAATAAAGGAACAGTAGCAGAAGATCAGACCATAGAAAGATCACAATCTGGAAAGCTGATTCGGTTAGTTCAACTTTCACTTAAACTGGAAAGCAATATGATCATTAAAATAAAAACAATTAAAAGACATTAACTCATGATGAAACGTGATATCTACACTAACACACCTAGACTAATAGATTTTCACAGAGGAAACTGAATAACTAACACATATTAGGAGCAAGATTGATAAAAAGCTAGCTTTTAGCTTTTTCTAGGTTGTTTCATTGAACAACCCAACTTTGGTGCTTATTTGCACCATTTCCCTTTAAGCAAACCAAGTAGAGAAGGAATGAGAGAGTACTCACTGTATCCATTGCATCTTTACCCATAGCATTAGTTTGGACTTCTGCCACTGCAGTCTGTTCTGTTATCTTGTCTGAACACTCACTCACATTATCATTTTGTGAGACTCCGCTTTCTGAAATGAGAATACTATCATTGCCCTCATATTTTGCCTGTTCACTAGCAGAGAACAAGTTTTCTTTTTCTCCACTAGGTGCTTCAGAATTTCCTTTACTGTTTGGAGATAATGATAGCATTGTTCCTTCCTGGTCTATACATGCATTAAACATAACCTCTAACCTGGAAAAATCATTTTTCAGGTTGGAAAATGACTCTGGCTTAGAAATACCTTCAAGCTTCTTTTCACCTCTCTTTTCTGACAAAGGAGACACCAAATCACGGTGTCTTTTCTTCAGTATTGATGGTGTGCCAGTAAAACTTTTGGCAGCACTTTTAAGAACAGCCACAGGGCTATCATCTCTAGATGGTGAATCCCACAGTTTGAATGGAGTCATGGAAGATATCATCAGTTGGCGGATGCCGAGTGGACTGTACTCTTGATGCATATCACTGCTGGATTGCATAAGATCACAACTGAAAAATGGTATGTCCAAGCTTGGAAAACGAGGAGGCTCATAGAATAAAGCTCCTGAGTCCTTCTGTTCATCTGATGCAACAGGATCTTTGTCCTTGGAAGAACAGCATTGAGAATCATTCAGTGGTTCCAAGATAAAATCATTAGCCGCAACTCGTTTTGGTGATGTCTTTACCTCATCAGATTCCCTGGCGGTGTAGTTGTTCTGACAAGGGGAGCAATCGGATTCCTTGGCGTCGATAAAGCCATCATGTGTACTTGGTGAAGTAGACCCCTGCTCAGCACTCACATGTGAAGAATAGTGATACTGATCTGGATTTATACCGAATATGAGTGGACCATCTGGGGGAAGTTGACTAGGTATAGGGAGAGGTTGAGTAAATGAAGTTCCCGGCATATCAGACAGCACATAAGGCATCTGGTAATTTGAACCGTTATTAAGTAATGAATCTGCAGGTTCATCAATTTCGGTAATAATGTTTTCAGAGGGACATCCATCATGACCATCCTCAGGTTGTACCTTCTTGCAATCTGCATTGGCCATGTGATTAGGGGTATCAGAACCCACAACCATGTTCACCATAGAAATAGAAGCACCTAATTCCATGCAAGTCTCTGTCGGAAAGGGTAGTATTTCATTGGTATCCCTGCCGGTTAAACATGGCACGAATAGTGCAGCAGCTTCTTGCCCAAGATCCAGTAAAGACATGTCAGGTAGCTCATTTGGGTTCAGTTGCCAATCATTCCCTGCAAAGGCCCCCCAATCTAGAGGGAAATCATGTTCAAGAAACTTGTCACCTAGTTCACAAGGTACTTCTGGTACTGTATATGTGACTTCTTGAAATGCAGGACGATAATCTTCAGAACAGGGGATTGGACTTGATTCTTCAGTTGCTCTGCAGTCTCCTATGGGATGTTCAGTTCTGTTGATTATGTTGTTTGTAGACTGAGACATATTTGCAATATTTGAACCTTGACTGCATTCAGAAGCTTCCTCTACTTCTGCCCCATCTCTATCGTCTTCACTGCTTTGTTGTGCCTTAGAGGAAGAAGATGCTGCTGAGTGATTTGGATGGCTAACGAGGGGTGGACCTTGTAACTGTGAAAGTAGCCCTGACGCCAAATACATATCCAATTTCTTCTTGACAGAAGAATTCCAATGATTTTTTATCGAGTTGTCGGTTCTGACAGCACACATATGCCGTGGAAATCAAAAAAAGTCAAAACCAGAAGAAGTAACATTGTATATACATGATAGACATGTGAAAGCACGTATATTCTGTGTATAGTTGAATTATTGCTTCATGTACCTTCCAGGCAAGAACTTTGTCAACTCTGCCCATTTGTTTCCATAAATTTGATGGGCACGGATCAAAGCCAATTCCTCATCTTGTGTCCAAGCTTCTTTGTTTATGTTAGGATTAAGATGATTGTGCCACCTGCAAAATAAATAATAGCAATGCATATGAAATTGTCCATGTCATGACAACTGATGAAGTTACACCTTCAAGAACACTTAATGAACAATCTGCCTACAATGTCCAATGTGAAATTTATAATTAGAAAAAAGCACATTAATCTTATAATTTTCAATGCTCATAAAACTTTGAAAAATCTAAGCTTTTTGAAATGGCGGAAAGGCATATATGGACATCCAGGTGAGAACCACAGAAATCAAGAGTGTAACCTTACCTTTCCCGACATTGCTTTCCGATACGTCCAGGAAGATGCTGTGCAATGGTAGACCACTTTTTTGGCCCATATTTATTCACCAATTCAATTATTATTTCATCCTCCTATTTATTTAAAAAAGAGTGATCACATTGTAAATTTGTAATTAGTGGAGACACATCCATAAGAAAGAAATAAAGAAAAGTTTCCAA
The DNA here is from genome assembly GCA_018894105.1 of Jacaranda mimosifolia. NCBI lineage: Eukaryota > Viridiplantae > Streptophyta > Magnoliopsida > Lamiales > Bignoniaceae > Jacaranda > Jacaranda mimosifolia. The sequence goes on from CM032127.1 coordinate 2,631,918, forward strand.
ACCTCTTTCGACCATGGACCTTTTACAAGATCTGGATTAAGAACCTTCTGCCACCTGTGTAAGCACTGTACATCTGTTCGATCCTTGAAACACTCCGCTGCATATAGCATTACATAACACAGACACAGTAAGCCAATCAAAGAGTTAGAATTTGAGCTATTGATTGTCATTACGGATGCAAGCGGATTACCAATTCACAAGTCTAGATTATTATAATTAAAATGTTATTAGTAATAATACATAACTCAATAAAGGCCATAGCTTATGACCCAACAAATGCAGAAAGTGAGAAAAAGGAACAAAGAGAGAGCTTGTCACTGCTTAGGGTGCTTGACCCAGTTTATTTGGCTCTATCCCATATTTTTTCTCTTGCCAATTCCCAGTGAAATATAAACCAAATAAAAGTAAATCACAGAATGAAAATTTTAAATATAATTAGGAGAATTCACAGTAAAATTCCTTGTGCATAACCCCAATGTGTTCCTTCACTTGACCAGACTTATATGAAATAGTCGAAGAAACTAGACAGTATACAAGAACTATTTCTAGTTACACAAGTATTGAGTAAGAAAACGCTTCCAATCCTATTCCTACCTATTTTTTTCCAGTTTTTCCCTTTGAAGCGTTGAACAGCCATGCGCAATATCTCATCCTGTCAGCAAATAGAAAAAAAATTATTTAAAATCAGAAATTAAAATTCATTGCCCACATATCTGCTATAATTTAATCTTGGGGAGAAAAGCTAAATGAAAAGTAAAACTGAAAACTAGCGCACACACTTTCAATACTATAGATACTGTATTGCAGTTATAAAAATGGAAAGCAAAGAGAAAATAAACCTGAATTTTTTACCAAAAGAGCAATACTCAATCAGACTCCAAACTTAGGGTATTTATAGGATTGCTTCACATTCAGATTTATCAGCTCCAAACAAACTATTTCATACTTAAACTCAAGTTTTTTATGTAAAAGTTTTAAAACTTAAACATCCTTAACTTTCAAGGAATTGTATTCAACTCTTCCATCAACAGTGGCAGATTTTGTCAATCTGTGAAACCTATTTTTGTAATCTGAACTCCAAAGAGTGTTTGGACCTCCAAAACTATGATAAAAAATGCAGTCCACCACACCTCCTTAGATCACAAATATGGTATTATCATCTTCTTTAACATTGCTCTTCAAATTTTAATGAAACAAAATATACTGGCCAAATAAAACAATAGTTGGCAATGCAGTTTCCAGAAATCTATACCATCAAAATTAAGAAACAGTAATATGAATAAAAACGTTCTGATCCAAAATTCCAGAAACCGATCATTAACGAGAAGATAAGTAGATATATAATATGTGCATGTGATTATGTGAATACAGAAGGTGCGCTACCACAAATAATATGTTTCTTTTAATTCATTACCCGTACACATGCTGGTACATCTAAATGTGCAGGTTCGAGAAACAAATGGATTCACATAGATGGACATCTGGTATTCCCGCAGAAAGAATATAATTAGAAAAAATCAAGTTGCGGATACAGACAGATAAAGTTGCAGTTGCAGAAAAGATTCCGATTAACCTCTTCTGCAGTCCATTGGCCTTTTGTGGAACGCCTTGTGGGGCCACTTGTCCTCCTGCAGAAAAAGTATGAAATGTGGTGTATTTTAGAGTCACAACTAAATGTCATCTATTGTAGTATGTCGACTGCGATATTTTGATTAGATAAAGGAAAAGAGAGCAGTCAATATCCAATCTAACAAAAGTCTAATGCATCAAAATATTTGAAGCTAAAGCCTACATGATCAAAGCTTCTCTAAAAATGTAACTAGTGAATAAGCACTACCTCAGTTAACATACACTGAAAGAAGCCACAAACATGAGTATATTGCAACAAGAAAAGAACACACCACTTTTACCTCCTCAGTGGAATCATCAACATGTCACATAGTAAAGCAAAAAACAGGTAAAAAAGATAAAAAGAGGTAATTACTCGATGTGAAGAATCAACATTATACGTGATTAAAAAGTTACCCATGTAAAGGTCGAGCTCTTTGTAGACCATCTCTAGCACCATCTAGAATCGTGCTTCTAGTCCTATCACTTTCCATGTTTACTTGAAAAAAATGCAAGTCTGAGTATGCCAATTCCCACTCGTTGGCAATTTTCTGCAGAATGTCTTCTCCAAATCATTCTAATCCACCCTATAAAGAGGCAGGAGCTGTCCCAATCCAGGATGAAATCAAAAGCTGAGAATGTAGAATGAGACAAATGAAAGTCAGGATATATTCAAGTATAATGCAGATATGCAAGAAAATGTAAAGATTAATAAGCACTCAGAAAGCATCCACTTTCTTCCTCACCTAATTCAGCATTTTACCAAAAAATCAAAATGGCTAAGTTTTAAATATCTAAGAAAACGGTCAGGGTATTGAGATTTTCTGCAATAATTATCTGCTGAACATATTCAATAGCAAAAGATACTTTGCTTCGGTGATAGAGCTACATCTAAATAGCTTAAATATTTTTGCCGCCTATTTGAATTTAAATTTTAAAACAACCTAATGACAAGATTTCGTAAATATAGAATTACAAGGTGAAATGAACAACTCAAATTTCAAATACTACCAGCCGGATTCTATATTAATGGACCAAAATTTTCTTGAAAACCCAATAACTATCAAAATTCAAACAAAAAGTTAAAAATTCAATACCAAAGTTTGCTATCACATGCCTTATCTGAAGGACGGTGTACGGTTAAAGTAACGTGAAAACCAAATATCAGAAAATTGCTACATTTGTTAAACCAACAAAAATGGAAAGATTTATAATATTTTAACATGGTGTAGTATATTCTAACTTTGATTGCTTTACGTGAGAAAAGGGGACCACCTTCTAAGCCCTGGTATTCCTGAATGACCTCTTTCGCAATCAATTTTACTATAGCACCCACTTGTCTAACTAATTATCCGCCATTTTTAATTGTGATTTTGTCTGCTTCATATGTCGAAAGGTAGAAGATCAAAATCAAGGTTGATGAAAAATGGTCAATCAAGTTGATACAAGGCTTGGGTTCATTTCTTTTTCAAGGTTCTGTAAATAAGTAGATAAATTATCTACTCAATTAGGGACTAAAGTTGGTGTCAAAATCATTATTCTTTCTCTTCCTTTAGTAGAATCTATAGTCCCAAATGCTCACACAAACCCAAAACTAATAGGAGGTGGCCGACAAGAAGAATGAAATCCTGAAAGAGCCCAACAAGACTTACTTTCAAGTTTCAAGTAATGAAGAATGGGAAGGATTGAAATCCTGGGGCAGGAACCAATACTAAGACCGACTAAAACAAAACTATGGCTAAAAGAAATTACTAACTTGCTAATTCAGTAAAATGAATATAACTAGTATGGATGGCCTAATACTAAACAAACGAGTATATCCCCTAGATGGAAGAAGATTCTCTCTGAAAAATAGTTTGTACCGTCTGTTAGAGTTCAAAAATTTCCCAAAAGGTGAAGCATATTTGATCCAATATGTTATTGTATCCCTTTGTATCATTATACATATTTCTCTTTTCTAGCCAACAATTACTAGCACAACTAATGCGATCCCTAATACAAGTGTCAAACTGGGACAAGCAACCATAATTCCACAGGAATCCAACATGAAAAAAGAATTGATAGCTTGTTTTTCTATTGTTTCAATCAATTTTTGTTTGGTAAGGGTGTCAAAGCCACTTTTTTTTCTTTGGTTGGTGGAGGGGAAGGGGGATCTCCAGAACACACACAAATTTGACTCAAAAAGAGTCAAGAATTTCTTATTACTTAGGAAAAAACTCATAAAAGGTGACTTAAATTTTGAAAATCATGATTATGAAACCATCCAAAACATAAGCAACTGATTGATCTCAAGCGACAAAGACTAACTGAAGCTGAATAAAAGTAAAACAATAATGTTATAGCCCCAAAAAAAGGATCAAACATTATAAATTTTACCCAAAATAAATGCATCTCTAAATCCAAATTAAAATTTTCCTCCTATTTAGGGTCAATCATGAAATCTATGCATCTCCTAACACAAACCCAGCTATAAAATTCAACAAAAAATTTAAAAAATAAAATTATAATTTTCAATGAGATACTTCATTGGAAAAGTACACAAGTCCGGATACGAATTCAGAAACTTACCAGACTCAGCTTGACGAATTTCAATTCAATGAAAGATATATTCATATTCCAACCAATCGCTTCACTGCTCATCTGCAGATCCTACAGCAATTCGTCTAGTATTAGCGTATTAATTCGCATCGATCAAAAAGAAGAAAAGATCTGCAGCTGCAGGTTGAAATTTCAAGCAAAAAAAAGGAAGTATACAGAATGGATACGAGTGTATTTTGAGCAATAATTAGTGGGTGAACTGTGTGTTTATCTGGAGAGAGTAAAAATAGAAAACGGTCCAAGATTTCAAAATAAAAGAGGGCGGAGTATCAAGTTTCAAAACCCAACACTAAAGGACGAACAGGTTTTTTGGTTTCAACGTCTCAGATAGTGCCACGTGTCAGTATCCGCTTGATATGCTTGTTTTGTCTTTCAAGTTTAACGCCAACTATATAATTTTCATCAGATACGCATTTAGAAGAAATAAATTTCTACCTGAAAAGAGGAGAAATAATAATTAATGAATATATACAATTATGTGTCTCAATAATATAAATATATATTATATAGAATCCTTTTTATTATTTAAAATAACGGGTGATTTAATTTGAAATTTTTTTCACTCCAACTTGTAGTATAATTTCTTTTATTATCTTTTTTTTTTCCTAAAAATTTTTTTTTTGAGAATTGATCGTAATTATATTTATCTACATTATTTCTGAATAAGTAGGAATGATTTATGAATTATTTGAAATATTTGGAAAATATTAAATTATCTTGAATATGTTACCATTATTTGTCTTAATTAAGTATCCATCTTTTGGATATTTATAACAATTTTAAATAATAAATAAAATAAATTTTATTACAAACTATTAATGATATCAAGCATTGAAAAAATGCAAGATTAGTATGGTAATATATGATATGTAATTTTAATTATACAATTATTAAAACAATAAATGCTCGATTACGTTAATTTATATTAAAAAGGTAGAAAGCTTCTTTTAAAAAAAATATTGAGATTCTCTTTTTTAAAAATAGTCATATTGAGTACATTGAATTATCAAATTTTGGATAAATTAAATCACTAATCTATAAAAAATTTGGTCTTTCTCACACCGAATGAATCAATAGAATAATTATTTCAATCCTGACCTTAACAATTTAAATTAAAATGAAAGATTTTAAAATTTATTACTCGATCATATTGAATGAAAAAATAGAAGATCAATATTTGTTGGTTTTTAATAAAAAATAATCACATTATAATAAAGATTATAGAATAAATAGCTTAATTAAACTTGAAAAGGAAAAATTAGAATATTCCCGTTATACGAAATCAATTTTAAAAGTCTTGGCTATATATATACACACATTTCATTTTTCTAATTTTAATGAAAAAAATAGAAAAACACTTTTTTATAATTAAAGGATTTGGGACAATATATTTTTTTCCTTAATTAATGAAAACTTTGTGGATTATATGGTGCTTTGTACGCAAGTAAACATGAATCACACATTTTATCTTTAGAAAAATAAAATTGTTGATGAACAAATATTAAAAATTAACATTTATAGTATTGAAATATCGATTAATACAAAAAATAATATAATTTAGTTGACAATGAAAATAATTATCTAACAAGAACCAAAAAAATTAAAAATATAAGTTTCCTGTTGAGTAAAATTTATAACGAATGCACTACTGCACACTAGAAAAACGAGTGAAATATGCCAGTGTCATATTCGTTAAATAAAATATAACTGTCTTTAATTTAATTTCATAGTAGCAATTTAATAAATGTTAACTTGGCTGTGCTTCATTGATATCATGAATTTTATTATTGTTCCATAAACTCATACACAAAAAGAGTAAAATTGATGGATTTATTTTTTAATTTTGATAAATTATTATTATTATTATTATTATTATTATTATTATTATTATTATTATTATTATTATTATTATTATTATTATTATTATTATTATTATTATAAAAGCATATCTCAAGTAGGAATGCAAACAAGCCGAACCGAACCGAGCTGAGTTATTATTATTTGTTTGATATAAAAACTTATTTCAAGTAGAAATGCAAACAAATCGAACCGAGTTGAGCTGAGCTTAGCTTTGACCATTTTTTCAAATTTGAACTCAAGCTTGACAAACTAAGAAAATTGAGACTCAAGCTCGGCTCGGCCAACTCGATTTGTTAGGTTCGAACTCATAAATAAATTATGAGCCCGAGTTCAGATTTGGACTCGAGCTCGAAAGTTAAATTATTTTATGAAAAATTTTAAAATTAATATATTTTATTATATTTTTTATCTATAAATTTTAAATATATATATATATATATATAAACTTGTGAGCTAACTCGCACAATTACGAACAAGAATTATTTGAATTAAGTTCAAATTCAAACACTTTTTGAGCCAAGAATTATTTGAATTAAGTTCAAATTCAAACACTTTTTGAGCCAGCTATCAAGAAAGTTTTGAATTCCTAATCTCCAGGAAGTTTTGAACAATTCTTCCAAAAATTTAAAATTGTTTCCCCCAAAAAGTTCCACAATTGATGCCATAATTATACGTGGTTGGTACAAATCACGTGGCTTTTTTTTTTTAATTATTATTTTTCCTTTTCTCATTTAAAAATGTTAGATTTATTGTCATATTTTTTTTCAATAATATCATAAAAAATGTAAAAAAAAATATTTCTCAATTATTTTCTTTTTAAAGATGTAATGAACCTCACTAGTCAAAAACTAAGATATCCATATAATTGTCAATGAAGTAAATAAAAATAAAAATAAAATATTATTTATAAATTCCTTTGGTTTTATGTTTTCAGGTCTTATACAATTTATATCGTTTTTATTTTTTTGAGAGGAGTAAGGGAGCATAGATGCAAGTGGATGGGCTATGTTAGATTTTCCTTTTTTTTTAATAAATATGTGTTGATTAGAATTAGTAACAAATGCTATGCTTTATTTTCGTTTATATGATTTAGTTTCCTTGATTATTTTTTTGAAAAAATAAATCGTAAACTTAATAGTTTAATTTTTGGGCTACGTTCCATTTTTTTTTTCACTATTGTACTGTTTACAAGAAATATATACTTTTCCAAGTGTATTATTTTACCTCTTCAACTTGAAAATACTCTAAATCACTTTGTTTTATAAAATTACAACTCATATTATGTACATATATATATATATATCCACTTTTCACTGATATTGGTATTTTTTAATACACATTTTAGTGATTAACTAAAATATTATTATTTTTACTCAAGGAATATATAAATCATATTGTTATTAACTATTAGCTCTACTTATTTGTGATAAATATATTTTACAATAAGATTCAATGTCAACTATCTCTTCCCAAAATGTTAAAAAGTCATGATTAATGAGTTTTTAGACAAAAGTAAAATCATTAAGTTAGAAAGCATAATAAAATCATTTTTTTTATGAAAGAATTACATTTTATTACAAATTAAAAGAGTAGTTTGTTTTCAATAGTTGAAAATAATTTTGATTTTATATCAACATCAAACATCAAATGAAGAATCTATTGGTCAAATTAAATTTTGTAGTCGAGAATTGCAATCAAAATAATCATTTTTTCAGTATTCATCTTGAATGAGTGAAATCACTAAAAAAATTATCAAATAAATAATTTTATTCATATTCAATTTATTCAAAATTGTAGTGGAGAGTACAAAAAATGAGAGAAACAATCTAAAAAGAAAGATACAAAAAAGAAGTTTCATACAAATGAATCTCATATACTATCAATCTTTCTACAAATACCATATTCCAATAATTTTTTTGCACAGGCCATCCCACAAATAGCTCGAATGTCTTCTGCATCATAAACAAGAATTTATCGATTTCAAAGAATTTCTTGTCTTACTTTATTGAGAATTTAACAAGCACAGTCATTGAGTAACAATCTGCTAACCACAATCCTCATTTTTCCATCGATATTCTTGCACAATCCATCGACATCCTTGCATAATCCATCAATATCTTTACAAAGACTATCAATATCCTTACTTAAACTATCAATATCCCTGCAAAAGCTATCAAGAATCCTACATAAGATATCGATATCCTTACATAAATTGTCAATCTCCTTACATAAGCCATCAACTTCCTTACATAAAGCATCAATGTCCTTGCATAGACTATCAAAGCATTTGCAAAGACAGTCGACATCCTTACACAATCCATTAACATGCTTATGTAAAAGATTGACAATAATTATATTGCACCCTTACTTTTATGGGTGCTATCCTCAAATCCCAATTATACGGAGAAACAGCGGCCGAATTCCACACATCTTCAAACCCTTCAGATCCTTAAACCTCAAAATCTTGATGATAAACATGTAATTCGAGAAAGAGAACATCATACCCATCTTCAGCAAAATTCAGATATGTGATGCACAAACACAGCAAAGTTCCTGAAACCTTTCCTCTTTTCTTGCAGGCGAAGGCAACTTTTTAGCAGATCCTAAGCAATTCTTTTCATCTATATATTAATCCATATAGAAAAAGAATTGGATCTGCAGAAATAGAATGAAATTTGGGGGAGGAAGAGAAAAGAGAGAAAAGTTTATAGAGATATGAGACTGTGTCCTGAGTGAATATCAGTGTGTGAACTGTGTGTTTCTAAGCCTCAAGTTTTTCTTGCTTATGTCGTGAAACCCTAGCTCAGTATAAAGTTGTATATATAGATGAGTGAGGTGGCTAGGGTTACATCCGATGAAACCTAAAATCTGGGATAAGCTATCAATTGAGCCGGGCGCGCCGCCGACAAAATCTATGAAATTCATTGACCTTCTGGAATTTTCTTGACTCATCAGATTGTACCATTATTGTGCTGAAACGTGCACCAGAATTTCCCGTTACATACGTATTCTGTAACCTCAAGCCATTGAATTGTTCGGGTGACGTCTTTGTTGGTTGGTTTGTAGCCGTGCAATTTGGCAGACTTTATTAATACTTGAAAATCAAGCCATATTAATCTAATTTCTTATTAAATCCATTGTGACAATCTCAAATTTCTGGAACCATTTGGACTTTATTTGATTATATTTTCTCAAAATAATATATTTTGAGAAAACATAATCAAATATATCCTATTTTTCTCTAGAATGCATATTCTCCAATATATGCATACATATTATATATATTATATTTTTTATTATTTTAATATTAAAATAATCACTTAATTTCATTTTCATCCCAAAAATTCAAGAAAAAAATATTAATTTAACTGTTACAATAAAAAATATCTCTTTCAAAACAAAAACAAACAAATCAAAAAACAACTTTCACATTCACTCAAAACACATAATAAAATCAAACAAAAAAATAACCAAACATAACCTTAACTTTTAGCCATTTTTATTAAAAAAATTCTTTATTTTCATTTTCATTTTCTTTTTAAAAATACTATGTTATCCTAATACTACATTAATCAAATTTATATTTAATTTAACATAAAGTACACAATACCCATTATCATTTTAAAATTGATAATATATACATATATTTTGAAAATATTTTTTTACATATAAAAAAAATTATAAATCAATTAAATTTTCATTTCTATACCTACTCTCATTATTACTTTTCAACAAGACACTCAAATACCATTTCATTTTCAAATTTAAACTCATAACTAACTTTTCAATTTTAAAAAATGACAAAAAACAAAAAAATGAGTATGAAAACATGTCCAAACGAACACCTAGCAACCTACCACAATAATTCTAGAGAAATTTTAAACTTTTTATCAGAACCTACTACAATAATTCTGAAAAATCTTGAATTTAAATTATCCGATTTACATCTAAATTCTATTAGAGCCTAATTAATGAACATAATCCATATTGGATTTTTAAAAAGCAGAGAATAAACAGGAGGGTAAATATATATATATATATATATTAAAAATTGTTATAAATAACAAGAAGTTTTAGTACTGGTAAAAATCACAGGTTAACATAGGAAGGACATAAATAGCGCACAAAATTGCTTGTATTGAACAAAGGAACAAAGGGTCAGGGAAATGGCGTGCCACTGTTTCATGCTGCTCCAACTTTCTGCACTTTATTAGGGCGATTTGGCGAGTCATTTTCTCTAGAACGAGAATGCTTCCCACCAAAGTGCCTACCGCCGCCTCTGTTTTGCTTTCCTCCCCTGTAAAACATGAAAAGCCACCTCTTAGGCCATCATACTATTGGACAGAAGAGTCATTTCCATTGCATTAGGATGAAACCATACCTTCCACGGTTGCTCTTGTAATTGTCGCGATATTTCTCCTGATTGTTACGAAGCAAACTCCAGTATTCCTTCTCAGCCTCACCTGAGGTCAAGTTGGAGAAGTCTTGTTAACCGCTTTTGTAAACATATTTAACAGCAATCAAAGGCACAAAAATTTCCAAGAGATTGTTACAAACCAGTAACAGGATCCAGAGTGGCAATGAAATTTTTCACGATCAGACCACCCTCCTCACCAAGGACAGCAGCAGCACGAGCTTTCTGAGCAGCTTCAGCATCTTCAAACCTTATATATCCAGAGTCTGATCCAATCTTGAAGTCAATGAACTACACAGAAGAAAAGAGAAGATTGTTTAAAAATTAATGAAATATTTGAAGGTTAGATTCAAAACACTAAGGTGAATGAAATTTTGCAAAGTAATTTCCTTATTGCACATATAAGGAGTATTGACTAGTGGTATTTTGAACTTAGAGAGGATGTCAAACTACTGATAAACCTTCCACTTTGGGCCAGTTTATATAAGATGTATAATGTATTAATCCAGATCCAGCTCCACCATACACTCTTGATCTGATGAATGAGGAAAATTTTTAGTTAATACCTTAACAGTGCCAAACTTTTGGAAAATGCTTTTCAGGTCCTCTCTTAAAACGACATCTTTGTTGTCCTTCAAAGCAGCAATGTTCTTTTTCTCTTCACCTGATCCTTGGTCTTGCTTCTCATCCGGAACCTCTGGAGATTTCTCAGCATCTTCAGATTCCTGGGCTTCAGTTTGTGCACCAGTCTTCCCTGCTTCCTCTTCTTCACCCTTCCCAGCATTCTCTACATGATTCTTCGTCTCTGTGGCATCTTCTGAAACCTCTTTTTCAGTCTCTTCAGAATTAACTTGTGTCTCATCTTGTTCTCCATCTTTCTTAGAGACATCAGCTTTATCACTCGTTGGCTCATGATCACCATTTTGTTCAGTAGAATCTTTGGCAGAGATGCTCCTCAATTTAAATGCAATAATCAAGCCTTTGGGATAGCTGCCACAAAGTATAGCTATCAGATTAAACTATTAGGAGAATATAAGGACAATTACCACCAATGGTTTTGTAAAACACTCACTCAGGTTCAGCATTGGCCTTCTCTTTGCGGTTTGAACCTACTTGGGCCCGACTCTTCCCAACTTCTTCCTCTTGCTTAGCTCTTTCCGCATCAAAGTCCTTCCTGGATCAAGAAAGGAAGTATAGAGAAAAACATAATGAGGAGCTCTCATAAATTAAGAATAAAACACAACAAATGCAGAATAACAAAAATAATGTACGGCAGATTATTTGATTGAAATAAGATTGAATAAATAACTATTATGGCATTATCTCACACTATCCATTGCATGAGGTGGTTTGACTCATTTTGAGATTAGCATGGCATGCATACAACAAATTAAATCACTGTAGACCTGTGTTTGAAAACTGAAAAGGTTTAATTGGAATAGGTTGTGTAAGATTTCAGAGGACAAGAAATGTACTCAAAAAGCATGAAAAGACCCTGAGTAGCATGTTTTTAAGAGGATAACCACAAAAAGAATAGCGTTCTGAGAGGAAGTGCATTTCCTTGAGGCCTGAACCACGTGTTCCTCAAGAAAATAAGGACACTAAAGTACACTAGGAAGCAGAAGCAAAAGAGCAATATATGAACTTGTCAATTAGTGAATTCTTTCCAATAAAAGTTAGGGAATTAGAGAAACTGAAGATGCAGAGCAACAAACATCAAATAACAAATTTGTGCTTTGACATTCCATTAGAATACCTACTTAGGTTTCAGTTCTAACTCAACTCCTGAATAACTCAGGGTTTGCTTCAAAACATTTGCAACATCCTCCTCACTGGAAAACTCAATCAAGGCCGTGCCACAAAACAATCTGTTGTCAGCAACATGGCGAGGTAGCCTCACACTATTAACCTAGCAAAAAGCAAGTCATGAAAGGTTATATACTTACTAAGCCAAAGTTTATAACATAGAGTAGCAGTGCTACCAAAATAATTTCAAATTTCTAGTAAAGCTTCAAAACAAAAAGTTGATGGCATATTCTACTCTCAATCTACTTATAGAATGTGCACATCGGGGGAGTGGAGTTTGAAAAAATAAAAAAAAAATGATCCCCTTTTCCTTCATCAATCAAGACCTAGTTGCACAAGGTTAACATAGGATATAAGCATTTACATGATTCTCGTTAGAGTTCACACAGATATGTTAGGCAAACATGTTTTCAGCAGACCATTGCACTCTAGGCTTCAAGTGAGCAATATAGCTAATGACTCAGTCCCACAATATACCTTAGCATACTGACCAAAAAAAGATCCTACATCTTCAAGCTTGACATCATATTCCAGAGGCGAGGCAGCAATTGTTCTGTCATCTGATTGCTTAATGGCCTCCTCAGGCTTTGGAAGCTCAGTAACTCTACTGACCTTTGTTCCTTAAGAAAGAAGAAAAAGAAACAACTATTAATAAAAAAGATCTTTATACCTAAGCAGACATCATTCCTCAATATCTAAAACCCACCATCTTCAGAAACCCTGAGAAAAGTAGAGGTCCTAAGAGTTTCAGCCACAGCCTTAATGGTGTCTTCTGATACATCTTCTGGTTTCACATCTCCCAAGCCCAAGTGACCTCTCATCCGAGAAAAAGAGGAAATCAACGCCAAACTTACCACTAGAGTCTCGTCAAGAAAGCAACTTTTCAAGACATTTTTATATAATCTTTCACATCTATAAAAGGGTTAATTAAATCCTAAATCATCTATCGAAACGCGCTTCTGAAAAGTCAGAGTTTGTGAAAGGAAATTGGACCGTATTATCCACCTTCTAACCGAAGATCACTTGTTCAAGATTTATTGTTTATCCATGTAGTCTTAGCACATAAAACATGATTATAGATCTCTGTAAGCCATTATTGGAATTCAAAAGTCCCCAAACTAAAATCAAACAATTTAGGCCAAACTGATTCAAACCATAGAAAGTAGAAACCACATCTTATTTCAAATTTTAGTTGTTTATCAACAGAAGAACTCGATAAGTATTAGCTGCACAATCAGCCATGAAACCTGATATTGTAGTACCACATAAAACTTGGATTCCAAACTTCATTACGGAAGCAAAACAAAGAAAAAGAATAAGTACATGGCCTCTTAACATCACCAAATAGAATACACATTGCAAAAAACATATAAACTTTACACATGCGTGGGAAAGCAACATAAATGTGAAAAAGGATACTTCCATCATCACTTTCGCTTATGGTTTTCTTCAGAAATGTATCTCTAGGAAGATTACTGTCACTGAAATAGAACTCCACCTGAAATAAAGCATGTTCGGTATAAAACAATAGCAAAAAACGTATTAGGGAAATAAAAATAAAAATAAAAATAAAAAAACTCAATCTTTTTCACTTTCTAAGAAGAAACATCAAAGCATATGAGAAAAGAGATCATCTTGTTACCTGGCGAATAACTTTCTTTGCAGTTTCTTCGTCCAACGACGTCGTGGTGGCCATTGATGAAGCACTACGTTCAGAGAAAGAAAGCAGTTTCCGTAAGTGCGTGGAGGAGTGGGAGAGTAGCAGTTTTAGGGTTTTGGGAATTTGGGGGTGATTTTAAAGGATTTTTCTTTTGAGAGGGAAAGGACCAATTAAACCACTAGCTTTGGTCAAGATCCCCACAGACTTCTGTCTAATTCCTTTGGTTTGGAAGGGTCACCAAAGTGATTTCCGCACGATCCAAACCTTAATTCACACTATTTATCTAAAAAAAAAAAAAAAAAAGAATTTAATTCACACTCGGAAGTCTGATTTCAGCATTAAAACAAGAGTTAATTAGAAAAAAATCCCTAATCCTACTTTCAATTTAGTGATCAGTCCCCATTTGAATTATTTCACACAAAACTCCCCACTTTTTCACAAAAGTTAGGAATTACTCCCCATATTTTTCAGAAAGACCAATATACCCTTGCAGTTGGAAAAAACAACAAAAAACCTCGAAAATGCGTTCTCTCTTAAGAAGAACGCTTCTTATTTTCTTTATTGTCTTGAAACCAACCTTTCTAAGCGCCAAAAGAAAAGGGCGCGAAACCGTTCCTCTACCACTATCGCGAGAAGAAGAAGAAGAAGAAGAAGTGGGAAAAAAAAAACAACAACAACAAAATTTCTGCCATTTTACTGCGACAATGGAACGAAAAACAGCTGCAAAGAGAAGCGAAGTAAAAAAACAAGTGACTGAAAGGAACAAAGGTATGTTTTCTGCATTTGAAACTTCAAATGTTCGTGATTTTTCAGTGTTTCACTCATTTCTTGTCTATTTTCTCATGTTTAGGGTTTTTATTCATTTTTTAGTCGTTAAATAGTTGGACCCATTTGATATATGGTTTCTATTGTGAGATTGGAAGTTCTGATTTGTACTTGAAGGTCATGAAAGTTGCACTTCACCTTTAAGGGATTTATACTTCTTTTTAAATAAAAAGTGTACGGAAAAATTATATTTTAAAACTATCTGAATGTGGTGGTGTGTTATCTGTAGTACAGAACATGAAAGCATGCAGTATACATTAGCAAAAGTATAGTATATAATGTGGGTAGCTTCAGTACAATTTGGAAGCAAATGTAGTATAAAACAATCAAATTGGTAGTATACTTTAGATATAAGTGTGGAATATAATCTGAGTAGGCGCAGTACATTTTAGTAGCAAAGCAGTATAAAACATTCAAACGAGCAGTGTACTTTAGGCATAGGTGTTATATATGATCTGTTGCAGCAGTACATTTTAGAAACAAATGTATGTAATATAAAATATTCAAACTTGCAGTATACATTAGGCAAAAGATAGTATATAATGTGAATAAACGCATTACCTTTAAAAAGCATCTGGAGTACACTTTAGCCAAAAGTGCTGTATAAAATATCTATTGGTGCAGTACACTTTAGGCATAAGTATAGTATAAAGCAAATTGCCAGTACGGTTTAGGCAAAAATGTAGGTGCAGGGCATTTCAGACACAAATGCAGTATACAATCTGTTTTGTAGAAGTACATTTTAGAAACAAATTTATGTGGTATAAAGCATTCAAGATTGCAGTATACATTAGGCAAAAGGTAGAATATAATATGTGCTATATTTTAGAAGCATTTGGAGTACACTATAGGCAAAAGTGTAGTATAAAATCTCCATTGGAGCAAAGTAGTATAAAACATGCAAACTGGCAGTACACTTTAGGCATAAGGGCAGTATGAAGCATTCAAACATGCAGTACATTTTAAGAGCATCTGGAGTACACTTCAGACAAAGGTGTAGTATAAAATCTCTGTTGAAGCAAATTAGTACAAAACATGAAAACGTACAGTACACTTTAGACATAAGTGTAGTATGAAGCATTCAAACCTGCAGTACATTTCAAGGGCATCTGGAGTACACTTTGGACAAAGGTGTAGTATAAAATCTCTGTAGGTGCAGTACATTTTAGGAACAAATGCAGTATAAAGCATTCAAGATTGTAGTATACATTAGGCAAAAGGTAGAATATAATCTGTGCTACATTTTAGAAGCATTTGGAGTACACTTTAGGCAAAAGTGTAGAATAAAATCTCCATTGGAGCAAAGTAGTATAAAACGTGCAAACTGGCAGTACACTTTATGCATAAGTGCAGTATGAAGCATTCAAACATTCAGTACATTTTAATAGCATATGGAGTACACTTTGGACAAAGGTGTAGTATAAAATCTCTGTTGAAGCAAAGTAGTACAAAACATGAAAACGTGCAGTACACTTTAGGCATAAGTGTAGTATGAAGCATTCAAACATGCAGTACATTTTAAGAGCATCCAGAGTACACTTTGGACAAAGGTGTAGTATAAAATCTCTGTAGGTGCAATACATTTTAGGAACAAATGTAGTATAAAGCATTCAATCTGACAGTACACTTCAGGCATAAGGGTAGTATGTAATCTATGTTGCTGCAATATATAATAGCAGCATTTTAGTACATAAACATTCAGCCTGCATTATACATTAACTGAAAATGTAATATATAATCTTCGCATATGCAGCACATTTTAGAAGAAACTGAAGTATAAAACCTTTATTACTGCAGTATACATTAAATGGAACTTTAGTATATAATCTGTATAGAATAACTGAAAGTGTAGTATATATTATGTGTTTCTATAGTACATTTTTGAAGATATTTTAGTAGAAAATATTCATGCTTTTAGTACACACTATCTAAAAGGGTTACTTTATTATTTGTTAATATACTATTTTTTTTTTGGCCTTGCAGCAAAGCCAAGACGTTGTGAGGTCTGTTCTCGTTGCTCCCCCCAATATTTTCATAGTAAATTGGAGCTTGTGAAGTCCAAGATGGGGTCCAAACATTTTGATGCATTGAAGAAGACCCCTTTCTATATATACATGGATATGCCGAAGTTAAGTTCAAGTTTCATTCGACTTGAAGCTATACTTAGGAGGTTTGACCCAAAAAAGCTCTCATTTCATTTTGCGGAGGGGGTTGAGGTTCCTTTTTCTGCAGCTGAATTTTCAATGGTTTTAGGGTTGCCACATGTGGGGCAATCTGTTGACATAACATTGAAGATAAAGTCTTCAACTTTTGAGCGGCTTTTTTCTGGAAAGCTGCAGAATATAACTAGATCTGAAATAGCTAAAAAACTTGAGGAGTATGTATATAAGGATAGTGTGGAGGACTTGAATGATTTTTCTAGGTTGTACATAGTTTTTGTTTTTAATTGTATTTTGTTTCCAACATCTAATTACTGGACTTCACGATTTCTCCTACCATACTTGGACAATTTGTCCAGAGTTGGTCTGTATGCATGGGGCAAAGCTGCATACAGGTTTCTTGTGCAAGATATGAGGAACCATTTAGGAGTAGGTGGAAAAACAAGAAAGAAGTACATTGATGGGTGTACAGTAGGGTTGATGGTAAGTGTTTGCTTCATTTTTCTAATAGCATTGATTATATTTATATTCAAGTGAGTATAATTTTTAGATTTATGAATGACAGGCATGGGTTTATGAATGCATCCCATCACTAGCTACACCAGTGAGTTTGTTTGAGTTTCCACGCTTTTACCGGTGGAAGGATAGCAAACTCCCACAAAATGTGGAGCAGGCAGAGAAAAAGTTGAAGCAAGTTACAGCAGATATGGTAATAATTGTAATAATTCATTATTTGTTGTTTGTATAATAATTTGAATTTGATAATTATTTCCATTGTAATAGGTTGTAGACCTCAACCCTGCTCCAGAGGAGTTAGAATTGGCAGATTTGATCAAGAAATCAGAGGCTGCCAGTACTGTCATGAATGAAGTCCATGTCTGTGATCATACAATATATGAAGCAATGATTGCAGCGAACGGAGAAGAAATTAAATCATTGAAAGAAAAAATTGCTTCATTGGAATACATGGTAATGAAGGAGCAGGGTGAGGAGGAGCATCCAACTGAGGAAGAGACTAATGCGGTGGAGCTTGAGGAGGAAGTTGGTGAATATGTGCATGAGGGGGTACTTGATTTGGTACATGATGCACAGAAAGAAGGGGATGATTCTGAAGACATGGTGGATGAAGAAAGTCGAACCAAAAAACGTCATGATCCTTCAGATTCCCCCAGACCATTGAAGACAGCACATTATATACCAATTAAAGGGGCTGAGTTCGAGGAATATGAGATTGAAGTGGCTAATGTCATGTCTTCGATTGTGACAAATGTGCGCAATCGAGAAAATAGGAAGCGAAAACAGAAATCTCCAGATTTTGTCAGCCCCCCTAGCACCACACCAGCCAAAAGAGCAAGACAAGTGACAAAGACCTACCGTGCTCGTCCTCGTGCACGAAAAAATAAAGAACAAGAGCAGAAGAAGGTGTTGTACACTACTTAATGTTTTATTTTTTTCCTACTTGCATTTCATTTGTAAACTGTCTGTTTGTAATAAGTATTATGATATCTTATACTTGATGGGTTGATATTTGCACTTAATGGATGATGTCTTATACTTCATATTATTGATACTTGCACTTATGTGCTCATCTTTTCTACCTCAGCAGTTGACACTTTACACCTTTTTATGGGCTTGAGTTTTGTACTCCATGTTGGGGTATTTGTACTTCATGTGCTCGTCTATTCTACCTCAGCAGTTGATACTTTGTTTTTATGGGCTTGAGTTTTGTACTCCATGTTGGTGGTATTTGTACTTCATGTGCCATCTATTCTACCTCAGCAGTTGACACTTTACACCTAATGTGCTTGAGTTTTGTACTCCATGTTGGTGGTATTTGTACTTCATGTGCTCATCTATTCTACCTCAGCAGTTGACACTTTACACCTAATGTGCTTGAGTTTTGTTCTCCATGTTGGTGGTATTTGTACTTCATGTGCTCATCTATTCTACCTCAGCAGTTGACACTTTACACCTAATGTGCTTGAGTTTTGTTCTCCATGTTGGTGGTATTTGTACTTCATGTGCTCATCTATTCTACCTCAGCAGTTGACACTTTACACCTAATGTGCTTGAGTTTTGTTCTCCATGTTGGTGGTATTTGTACTTCATGTGCTCATCTATTCTACCTCAGCAGTTGACACTTTACACCTATGTGCTTGAGTTTTGTACTCCATGTTGGTGAAATCTGTACTTTCATGTGTTTATCTTTTATATTTCAATAGTTAATACTTGGTTCCTATGTGCTGTGTTTGTACCCCAGGTGGCACATGAACCAACCCAGGTGGCAAATGAACCAATCGAGGTGGCAAAAGAACCAATCCTGGTGGTAGATGAACAAGTCACCCCAAAGACTGAAGTGGCCGATCCCTATAAAGGAAGGACTGATTATAGAGGACTTGCTCTTATTCCAGTAGAAGAGCGAGAAGTCATCGACCACTTTGTCGGAAGAGATAATTTGAGGTAACAAAATTTGCTTATTGTTTTTCTATTGGATAAACTGGTATCTGAACACACAATTAACAATTGTGTAGGGTAACCGTCTGGGAAGGAGCAAGACATCTTCTGAATGGAAGAGACTTTTGTGAGCTCTTATTTGGAGGAGAACTTACCGGCGACATAGTGGACTGTTACATGTCGATATTATGTAGCCCATCTTTTAGCAACAACTGTCAGCACAAGGTGTGGTTTACGTCCTCAATAGCGCAGGTATATGACAGTTTCCTAACTTAATCTAGTACACGGTGAGAGATGAGTCTAACCATTTGTTTTATATTTCATAGGCTGATATATTAGACCGAATAGATGAACGCAACATGAAGGATATTACGGATGAAGAATTTGTGGAGATGATGCTTAAGCTTAACAGCTTCACCTGTTCAGATTTGGAAGAGCTGACGGTAGATGTTTTAAACAACTGTCGCTACATAATCCTACCGATTTGCCGGCGCCAGCACTGGTTCTTAGTTGTCCTTGACACATCCACTCGTTCTTTTTTATACATGAATTCAATAATGGCCCCCAGATACAAACCGATAGCTGTTGCCATTGTAAGTTTGCTTTCTTTCCCTACGATTTCCCATTGCAAATTTGTGGAGTCAACAATTGACAAATTTTTTGTAGGCTTCATTTTATTCTCGGTACATTAGGCTTTCACTGGGGAGTCGTGTGGATGAAAAGCTACAGCAGAGGAAAAGTAGGCAGCAAGTGGGTACAGTGGATTGTGGTGTCTATGTATGCCTTTGGGCAGAAGGTTTTGCTAGGGACACCCCCGTGTTCTGGAGGGATGCTGGAACAATTAATGTTGATAAATATCGTGCGAAAATGGCGCATAGAATATTAACTCATGAAAATGCCAGGATTTGAAGCACTTATATGTAAATACATGTGTAACTTGAAGCATAATTTGTTTATAATATTGTTTTGTAGCTAAGTGTAATTTTCCAGTAACTATTTATAACTTAAATTCAACTGAAACAGGGCTGGGAATTTGAATACAAACTTGGGGGCAATGAGGTACAAACCAGGGAAAATGAAAGTATAAAATGTGTTTTGGGGACGGACACTCAAATTCTATTGAAACAAGGCGGGGATCCTGAGTACAATTCATGAAAACTGGAGTACAAATTGAAACAGATGGTGTATAAAATGGGCTTCGTGGATGTACACTTCAAGAGAATTAAAACCGGGCGGCATATTCGAGAGCATTTTGGGGGCAATGAGGTACAAACCAGGGAAAATGAAAGTATAAAATGTGTTTCGGGGACGGACACTCAAATTCTATTGAAACAAGGCGGGGATCCTGAGTACAATTCATGAAAACTGGAGTACAAATTGAAACAGATGGTGTATAAAATAGGCTTCGTGGATGTACACTTCAAGAGAATTAAAATCGGGTGGCAGATTCGAGAGCATTTTGGGGGCAATGAGGTACAAACCAGGGAAAATGAAAGTATAAAATGTGTTTCGGGGACGGACACTCAAATTCTATTGAAACAAGGCGGGGATCCTGAGTACAATTCATGAAAACTGGAGTACAAATTGAAACAGATGGTGTATAAAATGGGCTTCGTGGATGTACACTTCAAGAGAATTAAAATCGGGCGGCGGATTCGAGAGCATTTTGGGGTCAATGAGGTACAAACCAGGGAAAATGAAAGTACAATCTGCAACAAATAAAGTATAAAATTTGTTTTGTTCAAGTACACTTATTGTAAATGAATAATTATTCTCCACTAATTATAATGATGGGCAAGTACAATAATTTGAGAGCATCGGATTTGGTGTTGTACGGATTTGCTATGTTTCATAGGGTGGATATGTTCGACAAATTCTCATTTGTTTACATCCATGAAAGCATAGGTATTCTTTTATTACTGCGATTGATAACATTCATCCGTTGAACACTACTGATTAACAACTGAAAATTCTTAATATTATTTTATTCATATTATAAAATATTTTGGTGATTAACTACCAAGAATTCAAAATCAAATCTTTGAACAAATTTCATTGCCCAAGAATATTAGAAAAATTTGAAGATATTAAGTACAAAGTTGCCCAAGCGAGGTGCAAATGGGGCCAAATCAGGTACAATTATCCAGTTTTGAGGTACAAATGTTGGCTATTTTACTAAACAACATGCTAGGCTGCTATGTTCACGATAAATCACCCGCTTCATTGCCCAAGCGAGGTGCAAATGGGGCCAAATCAGGTACAATTATCCAGTTTTGAGGTACAAATGTTGGCTACTTTAGTAAACAACTTGCTAGACTGCTATGTTCACGATAAATCACCCGCTTCATTGCCCAAGCGAGGTGTAAATGGGGCCAAATCAGGTACAATTATCCAGTTTTGAGATACAAATGTTGGCTACTTTACTAAACAACTTGCTAGGCTGCTATGTTCACGATAAATCACCCGCTTCATTGCCCAAGCGAGGTGCAAATGGGGCCAAATCAGGTACAATTATCCAGTTTTGAGGTACAAATGTTGGCTACTTTACTAAACAACATGCTAGGCTGCTGTGTTCACGATAAATCACCCGCTTCATTGCCCAAGCGAGGTGCAAATGGGGCCAAATCAGGTACAATTATCCAGTTTTGAGGTACAAATGTTGGCTACTTTAGTAAACAACTTGCTAGGCTGCTATGTTCACGATAAATCACCCGCTTCATTGCTCAAGCGAGGTGCAATTGGGGCCAAATCAGGTACAATTATCCAGTTTTGAGGTACAAATGTTGGCTACTTTACTAAACAACATGCTAGGCTGCTATGTTCACGATAAATCACCCGCTTCATTGCCCAAGCGAGGTGCAAATGGGGCCAAATCAGGTACAATTATCCAGTTTTGAGGTACAAATGTTGGCTACTTTAGTAAACAACTTGCTAGGCTGCTATGTTCACGATAAATCACCCGCTTCATTGCTTAAACGAGGTGCAATTGGGGCCAAATCAGGTACAATTATCCAGTTTTGAGGTACAAATGTTGGCTACTTTACTAAACAACATGCTAGGCTGCTATGTTCACGATAAATCACCCGCTTCATTGCCCAAGCGAGGTGCAAATGGGGCCAAATTAGGTACAATTATCCAGTTTTGAGGTACAAATGTTGGCTACTTTACTAAACAACTTGCTAGGCTGCTGTGTTCACGATAAATCACCCGCTTCATTGCCCAAGCGAGGTGCAAATGGGGCCAAATCAGGTACAATTATCCAGTTTTGAGGTACAAATGTTGGCTACTTTAGTAAACAACTTGCTAGGCTGCTATGTTCATGATAAATCACCCGCTTCATTGCTCAAGCGAGGTGCAATTGGGGCCAAATCAAGTACAATTATCCAGTTTTCAGGTACAAATGTTGGCTATTTTACTAAACAACATGCTAGGCTGCTATGTTCACGATAAATCACCCGCTTCATTGCTCAAGCGAGGTGCAAATGGGGCCAAATCAGGTACAATTATCCAGTTTTGAGGTACAAATGTTGGCTACTTTACTAAACAACTTGCTAGGCTGCTGTGTTCACGATAAATCACCCGCTTCATTGCCCAAGCGAGGTGCAAATGGGGCCAAATCAGGTACAATTATCCAGTTTTGAGGTACAAATGTTGGCTACTTTAGTAAACAACTTGCTAGGCTGCTATGTTCACGATAAATCACCCGCTTCATTGCTCAAGCGAGGTGCAATTGGGGCCAAATCAGGTACAATTATCCAGTTTTCAGGTACAAATGTTGGCTATTTTACTAAACAACATGCTAGGCTGCTATGTTCACGATAAATCACCCGCTTCATTGCCCAAGCGAGGTGCAAATGAGGCCAAATCAGGTACAATTATCCAATTTTGAGGTACAAATGTTGGCTACTTTAGTAAACAACTTGCTAGGCTGCTATGTTCACGATAAATCACCCGCTTCATTGCTCAAGCGAGGTGCAAATGGGGCCAAATCAGGTACAATTATCCAGTTTTAAGGTACAAATGTTGGCTACTTTACTAAACAACTTGCTAGGCTGCTATGTTCACGATAAATCACCCGCTTCATTGCCCAAGCGAGGTGCAATTGGGGCCAAATCAGGTACAATTATCCAGTTTTGAGATACAAATGTTGGCTACTTTAGTAAACAACATGCTAGGCTGCTGTGTTCACAATAAATCACCCGCTTCATTGCCCAAGCGAGGTGCAAATGGGGCCAAATCAGGTACAATTATCCAGTTTTGAGGTACAAATGTTGGCTACTTTACTAAACAACATGCTAGGCTGCTATGTTCACGATAAATCACCCGCTTCATTGCCCAAGCGAGGTGCAAATGGGACCAAATCGGGTACAATTATCCAATTTTGAGGTACAAATGTTGGCTACTTTACTGATTCTTTGCAAGTTCGACGATTATGCCCTGTTCTACCACACCTCTTACACTTAATGGCACGCTTCTCAATCTGTGATGGAATCCTCTGTGTCCTTCTCCGCCCAGGCTGAGATCGACAATCAGGTGCATGAATGACGTCGTCATCATCTACATGGAACATATGCATATCAAACGTAGGAATAGGATTTATAACTGCTTGGTATGCTTGTTGATACATCTCAACTCGGTAGTATTGATTTGTGAAGTCATACGGTGAAAGTGACTTTGACTCGATAGAAGCACAAACATGTATGCATGGTATCTTATCAATCTGCCATGCTCCGCAAGAACAAACTCTGTTATGTAAATCTATAGCATACAATTTGTCTTGCTCAATCACCTCAAAGCTCCAACCGCTAGACATGACAACTTTTAAGTTGCGAGAGCGCATATGATTGATTGCCAACTTTTTCTCTTGCTTGGGACATAATTGACCAACCATCTTATGAGATTCTTCTCTCCTACCATGCATCATAACCATTATTTGCATGCGTGTGTGATCAACCATGGCTGCAACTGGCATAAATCGGGCTGGTTTAACCCAATTATTCCAACATTCTGCTTGATTATTGTTTATTACCCCCCATCGATCTCCACTGAATAAGGAGTTTGCCCAACATGTTGGGTCAGACTGCATAATAAAGTCTCTGGCAAGCGGCATTGACTCCAAGATGCTGTCTATATGTCGGGTATACTCCTGCCTTGTAGGCGCATATGCAGCTTTCATAAAAACAGAACACCAATGTTTCTTGTTATGTAGAGGGTACTTCCTTAATACCTGAATTCAAAATAATAGAACAATAATGGTCTTAATGTTATGAAGTAGAGCTTATTTCACATAATTATCTCACAAACAGAGATAGAGCACACTTACTTGTTTCTTGAAGTTATCCACTAAGTGTCTCAAGCAATATGCATGATGGCTACCGGGAAATATCATGGGGAGGGCCTTAAGAAGACCAGGATGTCGATCGGAGAAGAAAGTAAACCTTGATAAGCCAGTCAAATATTCAGAATCTAAGACACTTCTCAGCTTTAAGCAGAACCACTCCCAATTCATATCATTTTCAGAGTCAACAACTGCATATGCTAACGTGAATAAGTCATCATTGGCGTCCTTACTGACTGCGCTGAGTAAGACTCCTTTGAATTTATTTTTAATATGGGTGCCGTCCAAGAATATCAAAGGCCTGCATCCCCTAAGAAAACCAAGAAGGCAGGCACTAAAACAAATAAATAGCCGACCAAATTTTCGACTGATTGGGTCAATCTCACAGTCTGCAATACTTCCAGGGTTTGTTCTATTCACAGCATCACAGTACCACCTCAACTTATCATAAGATCCCTTCTCAGCTCCATGGATGTCATGCATAGCTAATTCCTTACCCATCCATGCTTTATGGTACCTAAGTTCCACACCATATTCTCTGTGGATATCTTTCAATATGGTGCAGGGCCGATAACATGGCTCTGATCTCAATTTATTCTTCACTACATTAGCAACCCAAGCGGAATCGGCTTTAGGATGTCCCCTTGTCCGAAGATTAGCCTCACCACATGTGTGCTCTAGATTACATTTTCGAATGCCAAATAATTTATCAGCTTCATGCCTTGATGCATAGATTCTCCATTTGCAATTTTCATCACTGCAAACGGCTATGATTTTTTTGCTGTCATTTTTCTTGTATTTAAATGACCGCAAAGTAGACACTGCATAATTCTTAAGCATAATTCTGAACTCGTGAGCATCATTGAATGTTTGACCCTCCCCATATATGCAATTCCTCCATGCATCAATTGAGTTGCTAATTAAAGCCAATTCATTGTGCGATGCACTGGTCGAACCAATTTCCTCCTCCACTACATCCCTTGAGGATGGCAAATGAAGTATAATTTTAGGCACAATAAAGTACAATTCATTAGTAGAACACTTGAAAATTAAATTACAGATTCAGAAAATTGAAGTACAAGTTAAAAAAACGTGACGTACAATTTGTGAACACATGAAGCACACAACATTGACAAAAAGAGTACAGATATACGCAAATTGATTTGCAAAATGAAGGAACAGAAATAAAAGAAATGAAGTACAATTTCGGAACACCTGAAGTGTATAAGCGCAACGAAAAGAGTATAAGAATTAAGCGGATTTATGTTCGAACTGAAATATAAGTTCAGAAATTGGAAGTATAGTTTTTCATAAGGTTAAGTACAGTTGCGAAAAAGCTGAAGTATAAAAATTCGGCTCTCGCAGTATAGATTTTGGATAACACAACAGTTCACGCTTCAGAATTAAATAATTGAATCGAATAATTAAAGTACAATTTCACATAAAATAAAGTACCAATTCAGGCAATTGAAGTATAGAGCTTCAATGAATGCAGCACAAATATAGATTATATGAATATAAAATGAGGTGTGATTTGATGAAAAAAGGAAGTACAATATTAGACAAAGTGAGGAACAATTTCGGAACACCTGAAGTGTATAAGCGCAATATTAAAGTACAATTTCACACAAAATGAAGTACCAATTCAGGAAATTGAAGTATAGAACTTCAATGAATGATTTACCTGTTTTAATATAATGAAGTACAAATTGGGAACACCAGAAGTGTAGAACTTATGTGAAAAGAGTACAGATTTATATAAAATGTTGTATGATTTTAGAAAATAGGAGTACACTTTTTACAAAGTTGAGAATAATTTCTGAACACTTGAAGTATAAAACCTAAGCAATGGCAGTACAATTTGGATATCTTATTAGTAGAAAACATGAAAGCCGAATTATAGATTTAGATACTTGAAGTACAAGTTTATATAAAGCGACGTACAAGTTAGAAACAATGGAAGTATAGAACTTCAATGAAGAGAGTATATGTTTCTGTAAGTACAATGTTAACTGCAATGAAGTATAATGTGGAACGCTCCAAGTACAGAAAGATTTTCAAATAAATAGAGAGCAATTTTAGAACACTTCATGTACAGAACTTTACTAATTGCAGTAAAGTTGAGATTCTGTAGAAGTATTACCTTAAAACATCACTGCTCTTCTTTTCTCTGCTGCTTGATTCATCCTTTCGGTTTACTAAGATGTCCGCAATGTTCATCTTCAATGTCAAATGCAGTAAGACCATATTCATGACGTCATCGTCATCAGTTAAACTCACGTACAATCTTTGATGTGGAGCTATATTCGCAAGCTGAAGTGCTCGGAATTGATTTCACTCCACTTTCTTGCTAGATTAATGTAGATATCCATTACAGTCGTACTGTCCTTAATTGACATTATATGGAGCTGGTCTTTGTAGCGACAACTCCCCAACACTTGATTGAACGCACTTGCTTCGCTGCTGGTTGACATTGTCGGGGAAAAAAAAAAAAAAAAAAGGAAACACAGAAGCAACTGAGAAGGAACTGAGAAGAAGATGGAATCCGAAAATGATGAAAATAAAAAGAGAAGAAGACAATGCAGTTGTCGGGTTAGTGGCGTTTGGCTCTAACGTTGTTCTCGTTTCCCGCTTGTTGCAATTTTTTCTGTTCTTTCTGTTTCTGGTAATGAGCGTTTATAGGGTTTACTGTTTGCTTGAAAAAACAAGGAAAAATATGATACTTAAGGGCATTTGTGTCAAATCAAGTGGCTAGGGAGTAATCTCTAAACTTTTATTAAAACTAGGGAGTTTGCACTATAAGTTTTTAATTGGGGACTGAACACAAATTTTGAAAGTAGTTTTGGTACTTTTTAATAAGTTCCCCTTAAAACAATGTCATCTTATCAAAAAATAATAATAATAATAATATGCATGCTACTAATTTTGGCACATTTTGTGTATAATAAATTTTTTATAGTATTAAATAATTAGAAATATTTTATTATTTTTATATAATATTAAATTCTTTTAATAATCTTAATATATTTATTTACATTTTTATACAAATAAAATCAAAAGACGATAAAATAATAACACCAAGGTATATAGTTGTCACTTATTCCTATAATCCTCCATCATTTAAGTCGAGTTGAGCTAATATGAATTGGGAGCTCCAATATCGGGTTGTTGTTTTCTGTAGTCCTAAAGCAATTTATCGCCCGACCGCGGGGTCGAGCAAACTTACCTTTGGGGAATTTTCTACAATGTTCACCATTTGGACTTTTTTTACTAGCAAAAGGCAATAATCGGCCATCTTTCACCTAAAATCAACTGCACTCATGTTAATCATATTCAATGGGCAATAAGATTGTGGCGTGCTTTACCTTTGTCCGCCTTTCAAGACGATTGGTGACCTCTTCCAATTTGTTTGACCTCAGTAGTCGAGGCCTAACGACAACCATAAATGTTTGACATGTTTGATGTCAGCTGTCATTCGTATTAAATATTATCTCATAATCAACTCATTTGCATTAAGTGCTACTATTTGGTTTTTCACCACTTTTTGTAGCTTAACACGGGCTTGCTAGCTCTATATCAAATACCTGCTTTATCTCTATGACAATGGTGGGCGCAATACATTTAATTGGGATAATTATATCTTTTCAATCTCAATACCTATAAATACATTATCTCACAAATAACTTAAGTACACACTTTTAGTACTCAAATTGTCGTTTATATTATCTATTATCCTTCCAAAGCTTGATTTAACTTAAGTATCAAATGGATCTAGTCGATGACCACCTCAACAAGCCTGGCATGTAACTTGTTTTGTACATTCAATCCCAAAGAGCATATCAAATATGAAGCATTAGACCTTCCTCTTCTCTTAGCTAGTCAACATCCCAAACACGCTATACCGTAACTTGCATTATCATTGGTTATATATTATAGTCATTGTGTATGTTGTAATTATTAGGATTAAAAGATTAAAAAAAAAGAAGATACTTTAGGCACATCGTTAAAAAAACACTGAAATAGTGTTGCTCCCTGTTAAGTACAAATATAAATATTATGTTATAAAATATAAGGTGGAATTCAGTTTAATCGAAATAGTAACATCTTAAATCAAATATGTTGTTTTTTAGGGCTGTCAATGGATCGGATTTTAATCCGAATCCGATTTGAATTTTAGGATTTTTATTCGATTAAAATATTCGATGGATCAGATCCGATTATAAATATTTGAAATCCGAAATAAGTGGATCGGATATGGAATTAAGCAATTCGATTCGTTAAAAATTAGAATCCAAACCTTAATATTTTTTATTAAATTAATACTCTTATATATAATATTAATAATTATTTTATAATAAAATCTATTTATTATATTGACCTAATATCTATATTAATGTCTATATTATACTATTAATATTGAATTTTTAACTTAAAAAATAAGAGAGATATTGATAAAATATCAAATATAAAAACATATAATACTTTATCTATACATTAATATAATGTGAAAAATGAGTTTAGTATTAAAATATTTAACCTTTGAACTAATATATAATAAAAAGTTGTTAAAAATTCAAACATGACATATATTTACTTTATAAATACAATATTTTTATAAAATTTAAAAGAAACAAAATCAGGTCGGATTTTTTAATCGAATTTCGAATATCCATCGAATTCGGATGTGATACTGATTGATATAAATCCTATAGGAATTTGGGTTGGATTCGAATATTAATTTTATTAATTGAATTCGAATTCAAATATGATAGATTCGATCTAAATTTGGCCCGTTGACAGCCCTAATCTCGTTTTATGACACTCATTTTCTTAATGCAAATGTTGCCAAAATTAAGATAGCCCAACAAATTTTCAGGCCCAGCGAACTCCGTACTCCCTAGCAATGGAAACTGACAGTGGGAAGCCCAAGAGTTGAACTTGGAAGGCCCAATTGTGTAGTCGTTGCTCTATGTTATAAACGTGACGAAGTGGGTGGCCCATGTTCCGGCAAGATGGGCACAGGCCTCCCTATTTTGATGTCCACTTTTACGCCCATGTTTTGGAAAGAGACGCATTTGCCTCGTGACATTAACTAAAGGATCATGGATGTAGAGATTTATAAATGGTAAAGAGCGAGAGTGATATTTTTTGTAATTTTCTCTTCCTTCAGTTCCTTTTAGCTTTACTATATTTGTTTTATTTTTCTTGAAGATTTTTTTTACTAATTTTTGTATGAGAGGATTTTTGCTAGATTTCTAACTTATTTAATAGTTTTATCTATATTTGTTTCTTTTGACACTAAATAAGGAGTGATTTTATTTAAACTTAAAAGAAATTATATCAAAATTATAAAAAGGAGAAAGATCTTCCCACATACGATTTAAACATAAAAATAGAGGCTCTTGCAATGCAATGGGTCGCGTAATTCGCTAAAGGACGAGTAAAACAAACATAACAATTTGTAAGATTATTTAAAATAGATTTCCACTGCTTATAACAATTGTTTACATGACAATTTAAGCAGATTTATCTCTACTTAAAATAGAACTAGCATTATCCTCATGCTATGCACGGATTCTTTATAATTAAAAATAACAATATAAAAATAAAATTATTGCAAAAAATGGTCAAGTAATTAGTAAAAAATAAATTTAAGATTATTCAGTGAAAAGTTAAAAAAAATATAAACTTCCAAAAATAAAAGTCTATGGATACGATTAATATTATATATATATATATATGCAACCATAAACTAATAGATAGCTGCATTAAAAAATAAAAGTATATGAGAAGGATATAAAACACAAGATTGATGGCTTAAAAGTTGTTGGAAAAAAATTTAAATTATAATACTTTAAGCTTACGTTAAACTTAAAGGACGCTGAGTATATATTAAGTTAAAACTTAAAATATAAACAATTAGATAATATATTGACTGCCAAGAATTTAAAAAAATTCTTATTTAATTTCAATTTTTGAATAAAAATCAATTAAGCCAAGTCAAAACTATGATAATAAAGAAAAAATAAAAATAAAAATAAAAATAAATAAATATATAAATAATTGTAAAGTTAAAATCAATATTACTATCTAAGTTAAACCTTTTATTAACTCATAATTTAGTTATCAAATAATTAAGTGAAGAAAAAAGTTAAGAATATATATTGATAAAATAGGATTTAAATTTTTTAAAAATAGTACAAATTATACATACTTATACATACACAATTACATATATATAAATGAAAAATAAGAATTAAATGACATACTTTTAAAATATAAATGAAACAAACTTTACAAATGCCAAAACCAAAAAATAGACCTTATCCTATAAAATTATAAACTTAGATAAACGAAAATAAGAGAATTTAAAAATAAATTATAAAATCTAAAAAAAAATTAATAACTTAATTCAAAGATTGAGTTAAAGGATAATAAATATATAATATTTTAAATAAAATAAAAATTAATTGACAAAATTTATCAATAATTGAAGAGAAAAATATTACTAATAAAAATAAAATAAAATGAAAAAAATATTAAGAGCAATTAATATATATCTCATCTTGTAAAATTATAAAACTAAAAGAATAGAAAAGGAATTTAAAAATTAAAAAGTGAATTGATAACTTAAACTAAGTAATAAACAAAACAGATATAAAAATTTACAAAGTTAATGACAATAAAAACTAAATGATATACTTTATTTATGGTTGAAAAGAAGATTATAGCATTAAAATCCAAAAAATATATTCCATCATGTACATAACATCCCTAAAACAAATAATAAATAAATAAAAACACGAAATCAAAAAAGTGAAGAATAAAAAATCAAACAATCAATAAACAATTTGAAGAATAAAATAAAGAGGTACACAAAGTGATGGAGGGAAAAAATGTTAGAAAATAAAGAGGCACACAAAGAATAGAGTAAAAAAAATTCCAAAAACTAAGAGTATTAATAAAATGACTTTTGAAACATCCTATATATAGTGGTATAGATATAAATTAGTTATTAAAGATTAGAGCAAATTATGAAAAACTTATCGAATTATAGAGTTCAAATGATCCAGGAATCTTCCACATATTGAGAGTAGAGGTAAAAGAGATTTTGTAAATAAAAAAAAAATCATTTTTTTGGTATTTGAGATAAACAAAGATAATTTGTTCTAATAAGAAAAATGATTTCAAAAATCTATATATTTGTAAAAGGAATAAATACCTTCAATTTAATTATAAAAAATCAGCCAAGTGGCCTGTGTCCCAGTGACATAAGTTTTCACATAATGTGGGAGGTTAGGAATTCGAGCCCGAACGGACTCATAATGTGCATGTGTATAAATAAATAAAAAATCAAAAACTAATTTTTAAATTTAATTAAAAAGCTCTAAATTATAAGAATTCAGAATTTGATCAAAATTATATAATTATGGGGTCCCATACCATTCTGCTATATATAATAGTATAGATAATAATATAGATATTTCATCAAAAAATTTAACCCAAAATTTTACTCTTAATTGGAAGCAAAAGATTTTAATCAGAAGCTCCCACATTGGTGTAGCAATAGCAGGCGAAGAAAGACTCGAACATAAGTACGTAAACCATAGCCCTATAGGAACCACGCAGCCGTGCTGTGACCGCAGAGCGAACTATTCTTTCGCCTTTTACTAAAGAATACCGTGCGGTCGCTGCGCCAAAGCGGCATACGCCAATTTTTGGAGGGGCTTAACTCGTCTGAGCAATAGTCCCTACAATTGAGTCTTAAGATGGTTAATTGAGTGGGTAAAGGCTGCCTGTGTAAGGACACATCTATAAGAACAAAAGGCTGTCTGCAATTTACGTTGCTAGCATACTCATATATACAAACAAACCAACTGTAAATTGATTCTGATTTTCAGACTTCAGAATGGAGAAGAGACGAATTCAATTGTAAATTGATTTTGGGACTTACAGAATGGAAAAGAGAGAAGGGGCTTTTAGGCATTAGAAAAGAGGAGAAAACAGACCCAACACGAGCTCTTATCCCACATCGAGAAGGGAAAAGAGAGTGCAGCGAAAGCTAGCCAATAAATTCGGAAGGCTAGCACTGAATTAAGCATACCTTTCTCGGCCTTTTGGCTAAGATCAAGTGTAGTATCTGTTCTTATCAGTTTAATATCTGATACGTGGACCATTGGTCCACATGATATTAAATTAATTTCTTTAGGGGGAGGGTCCATTACAGCAGCTTGCTGCTGGGGCTCTCGCGCGTCGCCTTGGTGTTGCACTACTGCCTTTGCCCGGCGCACCCCACCCAAAACTTAGTCTGAATGTTTACGGCTCTGTGTCAATCAGAAGCTCACTTGCTAGGTACTAAGATCAGATCGAAGTTTATAACGTAGCAGCAACATGAACGAAGAATCCATGGGAAATAACTCAATTTAAAACTTCCCCATCTCGACTCCACATAAAGAAGTAAATCTTGCTCAATCAAGGAGGTAATATAAGATTTCTGAAGGTTCAAACGCCTAGTATTTCTTTCACAACTGCTTTTTGAAAGATCTAAAGTTTGAGTGGTCTGCAGTTCTGTTTCACTTGAAATCTAATCGGAAAAGCACTCTCTTAATCAAAGCTAGAAACTGGTATCATTAGAGTCCAGCGAATTATTATTCCTAACCCTCCAATTCGGGGTGAACTCCATGCTTCAATCCCACATCGAGAACGGAAAAAGGAAATGGAACGACTAGGTGCTATAAATTGGGAAATCGAGGATGGAGTTAAGCATACCTTTCTCGGCCTTTTGGCTAAGATCAAGTGTAGTATCTGTTCTTATCAGTTTAATATCTGATACGTGAGCCATTGGCTCACATGATATTAAATTAATTTTTTTAGGGGAAGAGTCCATAACAGCAGCTTGCTGCTGGGGATCTTGCGCGTCGCCTTGGCGTTGCACTACTGCCTGGGCCTGGCGCACCCCACCCAAATCATAGTTCTAAGAGTTGCTCTGTCTGTGTTAACACTGTTTCCCTAATGCTGTCAAGCTAATCGCTTGATTTGATGATGTTATAATTTTTCCGTCTATTTTTGCCCTTCCAGTGGCCCTTGTATTTCTGGCGATATTAGTTTTCTTCATTTTTTTCCTATTGAGAAAAAAACAAGATAAACTAATGAGGATATTATTTTATCTTGTACATTATATATGATTTTTGCCAAACATATTACTCCCCTCTTCCAATTATTTACTTTGTAAAGAATGAGTTCTTATTACTTCCAAGCCAATAAAAGGACGTCATGATCCTTCAGAGTTATGTGAAATTCTGCAATCTCACCACAACTATCCATTTGTACACATATCTTGCATCAGTGATTGCAATAAAAGATGCTGAACTTCACATATTTTAGTTTAAATTGTGATACTTGATAGAAAGAAAGGAACAGAATGAATTTTTAACCTATTTCTCATATTAAAAAGAAAATCTTCAGTTAATTTTGCAACTCGATATAGCAAAGAAAGAGTTAGTTTTCCAAATTTGTGTCCTACTTGGAAGCAAAAAATGTTTTTAAATTATGCACAAATGATAAATGCCTGGAGAAGCTCCCACATCGCCATAGCAACATCATGGAAACAAAGAGTACACAATAAATAGGCCAACCATAACACCCGAAACTTCACGCAGCCGCGCAGTGAGCACAGAGCGAACTATTCTTTCGCCTTTTACTAAAGAATACCGTGTGCTCGCTGCACTAAAACGGCATACGCCAATTTTTGGAGGGACTCAACGTTGAGTTGGGCCCCTACAATTTAGTCTTAAAGATGATTACATCTAAACAGCAACCAATGAAGGCCGACCAATCATATAAAGATTATTCTGTAAGCACTCTGTTTACGTTGTGATTAACCTGTTTAAAGTACCCTGCAGACCTTTGTGCTCAAGGCCTCATCGTCAAGAATCCACAAACAAGATTTAATTTCATCCGATTGGTGGTAAAAGGTGTAAAATTATTAAATATTTACGTCTCAATCGAACTAAATGTATTCAATGGGAGTGTAACTGTGTAACACATTATCATTTCAGCCAGAATAAATTCCTTTTGGCTCTACAAGTTGGTGTTGCGGGATGAGGCCGATGTTTAGTCCCACATCGAGAAGGGAAAGGAAGTGGAACAAGGGATTCCTATAAATTGGGACGTCGAGCTCAAATCTAAGCATACCTTTCTCGGCCTTTTGGCTAAGATCAAGTGTAGTATCTGTTCTTATCAGTTTAATATCTGATACGTGAGCCATTGGCTCACATGATATTAAATATATTTTTGTAGGGGGAGAGTCCATCACGGCAGCTTGCTGCTGGGGCTCTCTCGCGTCGCCTTTGCGTTGCACTACTGCTTTGGCCTGGCGCACCCCACCCAAATCTTAGTTCTAATCTTGCTCTGCTGATATGTGTCTGAGAATAGTTTTAGTTTCTAAGAAGATCCAGTTGGATCCAAAGGTCCAACAATCTGCTGGTTCTTAGTTTTCAAAGCTACTGTTTTGCTCTATAGTACAGAGCAATACGGACAAGATACATTAAGATACGAATTTTTTTAAAAATTTTACAACACAGTTGTTCGATATCCATAATATTTACTATTATATAATATAATGTGTATATACACAAATGGATATGTAGTTCATAAACTAAGAAAAGAATAAATTTGAGCCTAAATAGAAAAATGATTTGTATGATTGGAGGAAAAAAAGAGATTTTTTCATAAAAAAATGCTGTGATTTTGAATAAAATAATATTTTTTCTCAAGTAATTTTAGCAATATTTATTTTTTAATGCATCTTTTAGAACCAATATACTCTCTAAAATATATGGAAAAAAATTTAATTTATCAGAAAAAATATTGAATACTCCTTTATACATCAAACACATCATCAAAAAAGCCAGGTCCTTTTTTTTTCTTTTTTTTTTTCAATTTAATAATATAGATACGCTAAGCGGTGACTGAATACATATGTCATATTTGACATATTCAACACATATCCAACACAATATGAATAATTTTTTGAAGTGTCAGTGTGTTATAAGTATTAAATGACAATTTATTTAACTGACAATCTAAATTACCAATATCACAAGGAAGGTAAAGAAGTTCATTGGAGCAATCCCCTCAAAGCCATTATATTTTACTACTAGTCCTATGTACAAGTGAATTATATTGCTATTTTGGCCGTATAAATAGCTTTGAAGCTTTTTTATAGTAGGTTCGTTCTATACTAGCCTCTCTTGTTTTTTTGTGATTCTTTTTACGTGCCATAAGACTTGAAAGCTAACAAATTGTAACGGATCCAAAAATAGCATGCTCCCAATTAAAACCAGCAATACGTTAAAAGTTCTCCACTAGGAAAGTCATCTTGTGCCAATGGATTCAACATTTTAACATTATACATATAATAATTATTTGATTATCTACAAATATATTACATAACTAATTAAAAGACAATTCCTCCAAGAAACTCATTAAACTTCAAAAGAAGTGGTACCTCCTCAAAAAAAGGGTCACAACAACCAAAGTTGGACTATTGTTTACCCAAAACACAAGCCTCCTTGTATACGAATTGATGCCTACCCAGTACTAGAAAGTCAAGAAATTTGATGACGCGATGACAAAAGAGTCGGTGACGGAAATGGTTATAACTATAATAGTCATAAAATAATGAAATTCCTTATCGAGTAAATTCAAACCCACACAAAAAGCATAATAATTTAAGCACTATCTCAAAAAAAACATCAGTAAAAAACATATCACAAACTACCTAATAGAAAGACCCTATTAACCTTGACTTTCCCTGAGATTGAATATAGACCTTTCTTTTGCAGCTTCAATGGAAGGTGAACAAGGACTCCTTTTTAGCGATTAGCCATTTGCGAAATACAACTCTGGAAGAGCTAGGCATATTTGTAGTTGAATGTTTCCAGCATTTCATTCGGAATTATTTTGTTGGATGAAATTTTTTGTCAGAAAAGATAAACGAACAAAATCAACAAATCTGCAACATATAGGTGCTTTTGTGGAGGGCATCCATAAATCTCTTGCAAGCATCTATAAACC
The DNA here is from genome assembly GCA_018894105.1 of Jacaranda mimosifolia. Classification (NCBI taxonomy): domain Eukaryota; kingdom Viridiplantae; phylum Streptophyta; class Magnoliopsida; order Lamiales; family Bignoniaceae; genus Jacaranda; species Jacaranda mimosifolia. The sequence continues at coordinate 2,668,718 of CM032127.1, forward strand.
TAGCATGGGCAATCACTTATTTCTTGCAAGCATTAGTAAGCACAAGCATTAAGATGAAAATCAACAATCTACATACACCACTTCCTACATACCAACCAAAAGTTAAAAACAGGTACATCATCGTTGCATATACTACATAGATACAACCCCAAAACCACCTTTTCCTAAATACATGCTAAATAGATCATGACCCTCAAAAGAGAAGTGCTATAGCTGCATATGTTATATATGAAAAGGAAGGCAATATTCACACTAGAAACAGAGCATCATTAGTTATGCCTCAAGAAGTTGATGCTCATATATACTTGAGATCAGCCACAGGATTCTTTAACTGCTCCTCTTGTTCCTAATAAGAATATAAGGAAGACATACTCAACATGTAAGAATTCAAATCCAACCACCATGTACAAATATTTCTCGACAATCTCAAAGCTTATTTCACCTCATGAAGCCTCTCCCAACAGATAGAAAAACCTGATTGCCGTAGGCACCACTCCATAGCCATCTCAAATTCAATTGTGTTAGGCTGAGCAAAATGAGAAGTAGACACAGCTTCTTTCTAGACAATCCAAAAGGAAGAGAAATTGAAAAGAAAATACAAAAATGACTCAAGAGTCTCCAAGAACGTTTGATATTTATTATTCTTGATGGTATTTGTAATTAAGCACTATAGATTAGACAAAAGAACAACAGTATCCTCATAATGTGTTGAGTAGGACATACCAGTTCCATTTTTTCTTGACGTCTAACTTTGTCAAGAGCCAAATGACCAAAAAACCCATTTTGCCTTCCAGGCAATTGGGGATGAAATTCATATTCAGTACAAACTACCAGGGGCCTGCAAAAAGAAAGGTTTTAAGATTTATTCCCTCAGGCCACAAGCAGCTTTAAAATTGTTTCTCAACCACTTGACCACACACTTGGTTTGGTGGGAAAACTTGCTCAAAAAGCTTAAAGACACAGCACTACAGTTGTCATTTATTGGAGATAATAATCTCAGGTTTTCTACATATCTACATGCATTCCTATGTCGATTACCTGAAAAGTTGTGCTTCACCATTACCTCGTTTAATGGTAGGACAAGAACTTTACATTGTCATACTGAGAATAATGTCACAAAGAAGCTGAAAGCTTAAGGATGGCAATGGGTCAACCAACGGGTTTTGAAACTATAAACAGCTTTTGTGTTTTAGTTTTGGATTGAGACCAACACCTTACTAATATATTCATGTATATATATATATATATAACGTGTATTCTAATATTGAGTAATAATGTATGAAAAATGTTTATGCTTATATGCTCATATAAAATTTTAATACAAGGTTCTTATGAATTAAAGTAGTAATGTTATACACATAAATATCATATGCATTTAATTGTATAAAAGTAAAACATTTGAAATTTTAATTTTTCAAAAACTAAAGCATTCAAACGTAAAATTGTAAATGATAATTCTTTGCTAATAATAATATTTTTATATTTAGAAAGTTATATTGATATTATTAAAAGAAAATACTTTTTAGTATTTTTCAAATGTAAATGCAGGTCTAATGAATTCAGCCTACTGGATCTCCAGTTCATCGCAGGTCTAGTCTTGGGTCCATAAAAATTTTGTGCTTGAGGTCTGGGGTTTTGGCAAACTATCACTGTCCCTTTAATTTGGAAAAACTAAAATATGCAGATACTAATTTATAAAGAATTAATTCTTCAATAATAATATGCTTTTCCCATATTTAGAAAGTTAAGGTGATACATAAAAACCGAGTTCAATTGTTATATCATGTCTTAGGTTCAGGTCAGCTCACATCATAGGTCCATAAAAACTTGGTGGGTTGAATCCTGAGTTTTGGCAAGTGTGACCCATTACCATCCATAATAAAGCTCTAAGAACTAACGGATCAATCATGACATTTGACATATTTATCAGGCATTTACCGACCCAACATCACGATGCGTTTTCAAGAGCTATAACTTGCAAATCTACAGCCAAAATATTAGCATTTTGTCCAAGTATCTAAAGTAGATTATATCACACATACCTCTTATTGGATAGCATTAAGCATCTACCATCCAGTTCCTCCACAACTTTCTCTGCAGCTTTCTTAGTTTTGAATATAACAAAAACTTGACCTGATAAAGAATTTCACTTCATTTAGTTATGCTTATTCCCAGATAGAAGTGGTAACACTGGGAAGGGAAAATTAATTAGTAAAACCGTAAGCGAAGGAAAGGACTGCAAGACCGAATAAAGTTTACCTTGTTACGAGTTTAAAAACGAAACAAGGAACTAGGAAAAAAATGTGCATACTAAAACACATGCCATGAAACGTAAAATTGTGTTGATCAACGTACCAAAGTGTGGACTAGAACTTGCAGTACGTTGCACCACTCTGGCTGTGACATATTCCTCAAATGCATGCCAAATTATATCCTGATGTAGCATCATATCATCATCATCACCACAGAATTACATGATAATCAAGAAAACACGCCAGAAAATGAGGAAAAACAGATGTAAATTGTGTATTGACCCTCAACTCCCTCATGTAGCAACATATCCTAGATAGACTGAGAGAGAAGGTAAAATCATCGAATAAAAAGCAGATGATGTTTAATAAACAGGAAAATACAAATGCTTAATTGGTGTAACCAATGAATACTCCAAATCCACTACATGCATCATTAGCTATTGAAAGTAGAGAAAGGTGGGATATTTCCTAAATCACTCCAGAGTTAGAAACTTGTTAGAAAGCTCATGCTTTGCAGCAAAAGAGCCAATATAATCTATATAAAGGGCACTAATGATTCTTAAAGTGATGGAAACCAATTATTGTCGAGTACAAGGTGCAGTATAGCACAAAAGTTGAAAAAGATAGAATAATTGTTTAATGGGATGATATTTTACCTCCACCTCTGCTGACGTATATTCAGGATCCAGATTCTGGAGCAAAACCACTCTTCCGTCACCATAAGCACTCTTCAAGCTTTCTTCCCATGGCTGGAGAAACAAATTTAAGAATAGAATGACAACACACACACACACACACACACACACACATATATATATATAGTTGTATACAACTAATGGCAAAACAACAGAAGTATCCATACAACAACTTTCAGTTAGAAAACACTGATTAACTGTGAAAGTTTGTGAAGTCCTCAAAAGGGATATTTTGCAGATGGAGATATTACATATTCGGAACTTCAAGAAAATAATGGTCAATATGCTACTGATATGAAAAGCAATACCACTCATTAAAACAAGCCGCCAAAACAAAACATAGAAAAATTATATTACATAAAGTTAGATTGAAAAACAATACAAATCCAGCTTATCCATGAACTAAATTGGATAACAATAGTAAATGACATACAAACATATCAAAACTCACCAATTCCCTCCGCCACTTGGGTTTTTGTTCCTGTAAACAAACCAAAATGCACAACGTTAAAAAGGAATTTTACCAAAACAAAATTGTGGCTTATGCAGGTATTAGAAAATAAGATGCTAATGAGCACTCTATGCAAACACAGCAGATGAAATTTCAAGTTTGATGAGCAACAAGGATACAAAATCGCAGAATTTAAAACCAAAACCAGTGTCATCTGTGTGATATTTTGTTCTATTTTATTTTATTTTGCCTAAATTTATATGTCCACAAGACCAAAAACAAACTTTCAAGTCACACTCATTGACCCAGTAAGAATAGAAGGAGCAGGTACTAAATCTAGAGATTAATAAAAGAAGAAATCAACTAGGTGTTCGTAGCAGATAAGAAACGAATCAGAATCCAATTTACACTAAAAACTGAAAGTGAATTTATAAGCAATAACATATTAGCCATTTGTTAGCAGATATTAAAAATGAAAATTGAATTTTGGCTAATGATTGATTGCATAAAACCCTAGAATATAAGAAAAAAATTATCTTCAGTTCATCTTTACACAATCGCACACCATATAAAAAGAAGAGCCAATCATCGTATAGAAAGGAATGATTGTCTGACTTGTATATCGTTTTATCGAACTTCATTTACTGTCCCAATATCATCTGTTGTCTTCAAAAACCACGTTGCCTAGAAGGGGAAAAAGGTTTACCTGCCAGCACCGAAGGTATGCTTGTGTAAAGCATATTCCGTTACATGCTAAAAGTTTGTTTCTTCATTGAAGGGTTTTTTTATTGACTTGGTAGCCCAATCTAAGCATCCATATTCTTTAGCGAGTCTATCTATTTCCGGATTATATTTTTGTGTAAGTATTCTATGCATATATATGTCATTTGTATGTGTTTGTATACACAAGTATACGTCCCTATCATTTTATCCCACAAAATGCCAAGAATAAGCTAAGACTAGACCTTCCCACTTTTGCAAATAACAATGTTACAAAACTAAAGTCACCTCCAAAATCGAAGCTCATTATATAGTTTATCCAGAACTAATAAGTTTTTGCTCAACAAGACTTAGAAAAGATTATTTATTTACAAACTTATATGTGCATATCATCATAATCAAAATCCATTAAACTAATCAATGACATTAAGATTAAGAAAGAAGTTTTAGGATGGAATAATAAACTTAAAGTGCTACTCACCTTTACAAAGATAGTCTAGATCTTTATTTGGCATATAACCACAAGTAATTTACATCCAACCTCCCACAAAATAAGTCACTTTTGAATGCACAAACTAGAACCATTATATCGACATTCATCTCCCTTCCACCATGTAATATCTTGAAATCTACCAACCCCTCATTCACATCATTATATCCTACAGTAGTCTCGCGCCACCACCGCCACTATAGGCAAAACCATAAAAATAAACCTTTGGCCCTCCTATGCTCTAATTATCAGAAATGACATGTTCCTCATCAAATAATCATGGCGGCATTGGGCACTGGTTCCTCACCATTTCCCAGTCACATTAGATCCCTCATGAGCTACAACCTTTAATTTTTCCCCAAATGCCTAATGCACCAGTATGCATATCATTGTTATTAAGTGCTAAGTCGGACCTACCAATCAAACTTTGATTCAAGATCGCTCCACAACATTCCACGACTCTTGAGACAATGCATGGGAAGCCTCAAATGGAAGGTGCATCGGATGCTAAGTATATGATCACAGCTTTCCACCATCTTTTGTCAAGAACCACCACAGTAAAACCACTTATTCTGCTCTATCTCTAATCGCACTTTACCACCATGCCAAGCTTCTTCCAATCCTTCCCATAGCAAATTGTAAACACCTATTAACTCTAATGAGGAAATATTTCATAAAAAGGCTAAATGGACCTAAAACTACTAAAAAGGGTGGGCATTTGGATTAGGTAGTTCTGATACCGACCCAATCCAATCAGATATTACCTAACCGGATCCCTTTTTCTTTCTTTTTTTTTAAAGGAGAAATTTTTTTTGGATCAAGTACCTGATACCCAAACAAAATTTTGGGTCGGATATCAGGTAATTCGCGAACCCGATATAAATTTATATATAAATATATATTATAATTATAGAAAATTACAAAAAATTTACATATAAATTATATATATGTATATTATGACCTCTATTAACGGAGGCCAAAGTGGCATTAATTTGGCCCCTGTTAATATTAACAAAGGCCAATCCTCCCTTTCTCTCTCTTTGATTTAATTGTTAAATTAAAAAAAAATTATGTCGGGTACCCGATAATAAATGTCGAGTATCCAACAAGTTTGAGTCAGTGCCGGGTAGCTAAAATTGCTACCCGACTCCACCAGACCCAAACTACCGGATTTGAACGCCCACCTCTACCCCTACCATGGCAGGCGCCCAAGCTGATTCATCAACTTTAGAGCTATTGCATTAGGAGTAAGATCTATAAAACCTTATTTAAGGGACATATCTATATATAGAGAAAGTAGTGAAGTACTACCCATTGAACCTAATTAGGAACTAACCTTTGAATCATACCGAATTCGACCAAGCCCATTTGTCTAAAGTTGACATGCTCCCCATGGAAGACCCAAATGAATAAACTAATAAGATTTATTCCTATATCAATTGGTACATTCTTCCAATTTCAATCTGATAACAATTCAATACACTCACTTCCACCATTGCCCAACAAAGGCGCCAATGGGATCAATGGAAGTTTCATGTTCCATTCAAACAAGGATGTCTAAGACCTAAAATACTACTTTGAATTAATGTTCTTCATGCACGTAGAGCGCCAGATATATCGTACATGCCATAGCTACTCACCTAATTTTTAGGTAGCGCAGGGCATACTTCAAATTTATGTTTGATTATTTTCTAAAACAATTAAGACTATAATCCGCTCGTGACATCACATTTCGTATACTTTAGCAAACCCAAAGAAACTCGACAAGGACATACACATGCAACACGAATCACAAAAGAGCAAGGGGCACATTAGGCTTTCTAACCATAAAATCTAACATCCATCCTCAAATTTGACAATCAAAATGACCAAAAGGAAAGAGAAACTTAGAAGTGTTTGGTAGCATGCCAAAGTGTCGTGATTAGGGAGGTTGATGAAAATTATCCTTACTAACACTATACAATTCCTCCCATAGCCATTTTTTGGATCCCTCAGTAGATATACCAAAAACCATGCATGAAGCATCTTTTGATTTAACCACAAATGTAGAACAAGAAAGGCATATTCTCAATGGTTGTTCTCTTATCTTTCCTTAGATATTACTACCCAACCTCATAGAAGAACATTCATAATTCCGAATATAAGCAATTCTACTATGCTTCCCCCAGCAATAACAATCATTGTCTACATTTCTTTTTAGACAACTCATGGTTTTTCTCATGTAAGCTAAACCAACTCCTTTTCACCTCATCTCCTTCCCCAATATATATACCATTATCTCACCCTATACCATTCACTACATAACACCTATGAACTACATTTTTATAACCTATATTTTGCCCAAAAACTACCATTAAGCAAAATTTTAAAAAAGTCAACTGCATCAATAATTTGCAAAAGCTAAGGAACAAAAGAAGAAGTCGTGATGCAAGGACTTTGTTAGCAAAGCTTTATCATGGTTAATTGTACTTCATCAATCTATGATTAAATTTAATTTTCTATGTTGAGACCATTTCCAATCATAATATGAGCAAATTTTTATGTACTTACACCATTTCACCTCGAGAGTCCGATGTTAAGATGGGCTCAATTAAAACATAAATCTTGTGTGGAACATAAGGATCAAAGCTCATTCAACTCTAGTTTCTAGTGAGAATATGCCAAAAAGCTAGAAATGTCAGAAAAGTTATCACAAAGGTACATTGCCTCGGCTACCAACCAAACTTTCATACTAACATAACTACATTGACCATTTTGCATCAAATTCCACTCTCCCTCCTCCCTTTTATCACTATTTAGCCACCTCTAAAACTTGCGAAGAAGTTGCTTAAAAGATTCCCATAGAGAAGCCTTATGTATCAATTAGATTTGGAGCATACAGAGCATTTAAAATGAATAAACATCGACTTTTCTATTTCTCACTCCAATGTTGCCTTTTCCCCACTTTCACTTGCTTGAGCTCTAGAGACATACAAGGTAAGAGTATGAGGGTTCCGAAGATAAGATTTATGTCCATTTCAAAATGTCATGAATACCATGACCAATTTAAACTGCTAAGTCCGTAAAGATGACACGATAATAACAATCTAGCTTGAACTATTGTGGAGGGATGAATGAGAGCCAATATTGAGACACCAAATGATGCAATGCAATTTTACTTGACCAAAACCTTCATGCACAAACCAACCTAAGAAAACAAAAGAGAGCATCTTTTTCATTTTATACTATTTTGATAATAGAAAATACGATTATTTGCTCTATTCTCAACCTATAGCTATCAATTTCATACCTATAACAATCAATTTCAAACCAAATACCTACTAATAATGCAACTAAAATAACTATAACTATCAATTTCAAACCTATTTACCTACTAATAATAAAATTAAAATAGCTTCTTTTCCCATCCTCCTAAAATAATGGGGCATACACTTGGTAATAATTTTTTTCCCAACATAATTCATCCATAACAATTTCTAGTTCAATCCTCCAAAGATAATGAGTCTCACACTAAATCTAACAATAGTTCTTATCCACATACTTTCATTCCAACATATTCAACAAATAGGGCATACAAAAACTAATGAGCCCATAATAAATTAAATAATAACATATAATACTATAAAATTAAAATAATATTTTCAATCCACAATTTCGCACTATCAATTCAGACATATTTAATTTTCACATGAAAACCAATGCCAAAGATAAAAGTTGGAAACACAAATGTATGAAAACAGAAACATAACCATCCGGCCATATTTTTTTAACAATTTTTAACTATAAAGTCTATGGTAAAGGTCTCATCATATGACTCGTGGTAAGCTTAATGAAAAGTAACACTATATCTCCACAACAAAAGCATATTTAGGTACTTCTTATACAAATACTGAGTGAGTATGGAATGCAATCATTTCGAAGTTTGGATAACTCTTTTTTCGAAAGCCAATATAAGGTGCCCAAAAGTCCTTCCGCATTTTCTAACTTGGACCTTGTCCCCCCACTAGATATAACATGTAAATTCATCACTATACCGTGTTATCTAGGGTTGTAAACGGATATTAAACGGTACGATCCGTATCGTTATCCGTTTAAATTTTATAATATCTGTATCCGTATCCGTATTCGACGGATATTTTTTTTATAACATTCGAATTCGTATCCGCCAGATATTAACCGAATTTGGATATATTTGTATCCAATTATAATTATTAGGATACATCCATTTATATATCCGAATATCCATTCACAAATATCTAAATATCCAAATCCGTAAACTTGTAATAAAATACATATTTTTTTCTAATAAATTTCATTAAAAAAAATTTACTACTTTATCTTAAAATTAAAAAATTAAATAAATAAATTAATTATTATTGATTTAATTAATTTTTTCTGATTAATGATTGACTTTATGATTAACTAATATTAATAAAAAGACACCAATATAAATTAATTATAAAGTCAAGCAACAATAATTTTATATTGATTAATTTTATCAATCATATATTGATTTTTCAATTTTTTTTCTTGTGATTTCAATTTTATGAGATTTCATATTGAAAAAGTAAAAATAATTTATTATGTATAATAATATATTATATATGATAATTTTTTAAATATTATTTATATATTAAAATACATGAAACATTAGAATATATTATCTATAATAATTTTTTAAATATTATTTATCGGATACGGATAACGAATTTAATTAAATTACGGATAATTGAATATATAAACGGATACATCAAACGGATACGTATTCGGAACGGATATCAAACGGACCGGATAGGCAATTATCATATCCGTATCCGTTGACAGTCGAATATCTACTAATTGAATACGGATAATATCCACTTTAAACGGATACCGATAATATGCCCTATAAATGGATTCAAAGCGAACGGTAAACAGATTTTCGAATATCCATTTACAACCCTAGTGTTCATGTTATCTTAGTTCGATCAATAATAAATTTTGACCTTACAAACAACCTTCTCACACTTACTAGGTCAACTAAACTATTCCTCTTTGTAATTCTCATCCAAGAAGGATTCTCAAAACAAGTCTTACTTGGCTAACATAATCATGCCAATCAAGTAGCAAGGCATTTGGATAAGCACTGTGGCGCAATGAAACTTGATAAGGATGAAAGAAGTCCATTTTTCATCACATAAGAAGCCACAATAAACTTTCAAAATTAGATAAATTTAAAAAATAACCATACTAGCGCCACTGGCTCAACTTACGCAAATGGGTCGTCGTGTGACTTCAAATGTTTGGCCTTTAGCTTTCACATCCTTATTTTTATCGGATGTTGCAACAAACGACTTAGACAAGTTCCCATCTGAAAGCTTGCCCATCTTGTCATGACATTCCTTAGAAGAGCCCTCATTAAGATTGTCGGAGTTCTTAGAGCACATTGATGTTATGTTATCATCACTAGCGACTAGTGAATAGCTTGTTCCACTTGCATCAATTTTCTCCAACTTCTTAATATTGATATAATTGTTACATTTTGCTTTCTTTGGAGTCCTCTCTTCCATACGACATGAAACATTAGCTAATACGACATCACCTTTCTCATGACCAACATCATCTCTGGGGGTTGGATTTCTCTTCAACACCCTTTTTGTTAAAGCATTTGAATCTTTTGCTAATTTTGCAGCTTTGCCAAGTCCATCAAAACTCTCTTCGTACCCCGAGTTTGATGTTTCACTAGGTGAAACAATATTGCTTGTTGATGACCTTTCTTCACAAGGTCTCGAATTTTTGACACCACTTAAATCCTTCCCAATGCCAAAAGAATTTTTTGCATTGTCAAGTTTTGATCTTCCATTATATGAGAAGACAATCTTCTTTGATGGACTTTTATCCAAAGAATTTGAATTTCTAGCTGATACTGCATAATTTTCAATCCCAGCAGCATTTCCACCATCTCCAGATTTTGGGTTTTCATTGAACGATGCAACACTTGTGCTTGACAGCTTTTCATTTGAAAAACATAACTTTCTATCCAGTTTCACATCCATTGCTGGCCCAGGTGTTGGGTAGTTAACAAGTTCAGATTCCGGTTTGGCATTAGATGAAACAGCACTAGTGACAAGAGGCACCGCATCATTAACAGGAAGAGAGGTACTTTGCTTACAGTTCCTGCCTCTTTCCTGGGATGATGCAACGTTATCATTGAGTTTTGCTCTTTTTGAAGGTTTATCCTCCAACTCATTTGACACTCGTGCAGATTTCCCTCTCTCTTCACCTTTAACCCGCTCAAGAGGCGACATCAAACCATCCCTGCCAACACTTTTGGCACCCACAATGCTTTGCTTATCTATGGTGTCCCCAACTTTGTCTTTGTCGGAGTACACATTGACACCTGGAGAACAACTCCCTCCAGGTGCCGATTTCTTAAGCGACGATACTCTATTTGTCTCTACAAGTAAACTTAATTCTTTCACCAGCACTTGCTTCCCATCTGGACCTCGTTTTTCAATAATATGATTGCAATTTTCCTCCAGGTCCAGAGTTTTCAATTGTTCAGGTGTTTTACCTGTAAGCTTTAATGTTTCTTCACATGCAATGACATTTTTCTCATCATCTTTGCTGTTTGAATCAAGTTTTGGAAGATTGAGACCCTTGTCACTCTCCTTTCTGTTAAATACAAACTCAACTATAACAATGACAAAACCAAAAGAACGGCATAAGTACTTGAACAAATGAAAAACGTACAGGAACAATGACAAACAATCATGACAATAAGACCAACCCAATAAACTGAAGCAAAATGTAAAACACAAAGTAACATACCTTGAAGCCCACCAATTGCATCACCAATCTGATCAGATATTGTACAGCTGTCGACATCAAAAGTTCGGTAGAAGACATAATCGGCCATACAGAGTTCCTCGACTGAAGGCTTTGGATTTCTGCTGTCAGTTGAAATGCAAACAACATTGCACTTGCCAGAGATTGCTTCCTGATTCAGATAATAGATATATGTAAAGTCCACAACTCAATTCACTTGAAGAAATTGATGATAACACCACCAAAACAATACGCAACTATTACTTCTAATGTAATACTATGAATGTTATAAACTCAGTGAGTTCAGCCAATACTCACAAAGATAGAAAAAGAAAAAACAAAAAAGTTGAAATTGGAAATCATTTCACATATAACCATAGATCGCAGGAGAATGACTTTTTCATATGCATGCACAATCATAAGGATTAAAAATGAAGTCTCAGTAGCCTCAAACAAAATATAGTACTGCAACCACCAGAAGCAAACCTGTAGTCTTCAGTTAAATTGATCATAGCTTTATCTAGGAAAATCCAGCTGAACATTTGATGAGAATCTATAGATCAAAGGATTCCTAATTCATGCATCACTATTAGCTGGATCCTCCCTGATTCATATACTAGAATTGTTTGGTGTACATGCCAAATTTTATATTCTGCACATGACACAGCCTTCCCAAAAACCGCCATAGCTATCCATAGACATCTCAATGTAACACACTGTTTCATTTGATAGAAACTAAAGAAATGCAGCTTCCTTTGCCCATATTAGTCATTGTCTGGTCCTCCACCAGCAAAAACACAGTTTATTCATAAATATAACCAAGACCATACACTTGCTAGTGAGCATACTGATTTAATTTCAAAGACGCTATTTAAATCACAGAAATATTTACATGATACAAAAGAATAGAACCTATTGGTATCTCAAGTTTAGATGAAATCATAATTGTAAACAACACTTTTTACCTTACTAAGGATTATTTAACTAAGAAAGCATGTCATTTCGGTTGAAAGTTAATTGTTGATGACTAAATATTAAGTTTACAAGTGCATGACTAAATTTAACAAAAAATATCAAATTGAGGGGTTCTGTTCTAAGTGGTATTTACTAAAAAAAAAAAAACTTCATTTAGGTGGAAAATAGTTTCTTGATGACAAAATATTCTGCTTATAAGAGCATGAATCAATATCCACAATCATTTCTCGATCTTAAAACTATTTCACTTAGTAGATCTGGATTTGTGCAGGTGATAATATCCAATCTTGGCTCAATAAGCAAAATACTGACACTGGAGCCAATGATTTTGCCAATCCTCTTTTTATTCAATGGGTAGCCATAGCTCATTCTCTTTCAATCAACATAATGAGATGGAGGAGAAAGAAAAATAAAGAGCGTTTAGAAATCGGTTAATCACTAATGATAGATTTACTTGATGCCCTGCCAAAGCTAAGCATGTTAAATAATGAAGCACAGTCAAGAATGGATTGGCTAAGGCAATTTTGTCCTGAAAATAAGGTAGGACTCTTTAAAGTTTCAGGGGTGAGAATAATCATCAAGATGGCTCCAAGCTTAAGAAAAGGTATATTGAGGTTAGAAGTAAGGTAAGCTTGCTAAGGAAGACTGGTGGATTAGACTAAAAATTAGGTCTTGCAACCACACTATCGAGCAACAGACCACCAACACCAAGAATTTAGATTACTTAGTGTTTACTGTGTGATGATGTTAATGACTAATTCCGATTCTATGCATGAAAAAAATGAACATCAATATCAAGTTGAGATATTCTGTTTGAAGTGGTACTTAACTACGAAAACACTTCATTTCTCGGAAAATTAATTTTTTATAATGAAATATTGTATACAGGGTTTGAACAAATTAAACATAAAAGATCTTAAGAGATTTTGTTTGAAGGGGTATTTCAAACAAAATATGATTAACTATTTTTATTTCTTTTACACATCTCAAATGAACCACCACATTAAATGTGGAATTGAATTTTATACAAGTAAATGTACGAATTGGCCCGTCTTCGACATCATAAAAGGGATCAATCAATTAAATATAGCTAAAATTTAAAGATTCCACCTCTTAAAGGCAAAACAGCTCATAGGTTAAAGCAGGTCATATATTCAGCTATAATCAGTGTGTAGCCAGCTACATATTTCCAGGCCCAACAGGGGGGCAAAAGGGTTGGAAAAAAGTCCAAGTCTTGGAGAGCCACTCACTTTAATGGTAATAAGGAGACAAAGAGGTAAAGAACTAGGGGTACTTTAGTTTTCAAACAATAAATGACCATACCAAACCTTTGCAGTTTAATATTAATATGAGAATGTTACTACTCCCTATATTGAAGATCTTAAACAAAGATTTTAAAGGGGGAAAAGAGAAAAAACATAATATAAACTTCCCTAAAAGTTCTGGAAAAGAAGATAGAACAGAAAGAAGAAATGGACGAGGTTGAGATGGAAAATGAATATACTAGAGAGGAAGGAAAAAGAAGAGATCAGTATAGGCCGAGAAGAGCAGAGGAAATAGGAGAGTAGGTATGTGTTTTATGCTAGACCTTGCAATTTGTCAAAGGCATGCCTTTAGTGTACCTTGCACCTTGAAAAAATGAAAAAAGGCACACTCAAGGTACATAACTCATCAAAGGCATGCACTCTTGGTTGAAGAATGCACCAAGGCAGCATCTCCTTGCGCTTGGCTTACACACCACATGCTTTTGGTAATTGCAGAACTCTTACCCAACGAAATAAAATATTTTCTTTACTGCCTAGAATCAAATGCCCAAGCACAGCCCAAGCACATTAGCACATCTCACTCAAGCCCTCAATATCATGTTGAAGACGTAAACAACTCAGCTGCAGGTCAATTGACAAGCCAGAGTTGCTCTCGTAGAGACTCTCCATCCTCTCGGCGTACATAGAGCCAATTATTAATAGATTTCCACACAATAGAATATAAGCTTCTAGTTTTGTATCCTAAGCCACATATTTTGGTTTACACATTAACCACTTGCCCGAAGGGCCAAAAATGGACATGGTGTACATATTAAAAGTTAAGCCACTGCTGCGTGATTCTCACTTGTGAGGCCACCAATAACCACCAAGCCATATAGTAAGCAAGCTACTAAATTTACAAAAAGGATCACAAACATGGACATACCACTACTAATTAAAAAAATAACTAAGACTCAAAACACATAAGTTGCTACTAAAAGTTGCAACTATATAATAATGCTAAATCAGCATAAAGTACACTCAAAAGTCTAGTGGACAAAAAATATGTCTTGGAGCAACTAGCATGGAAAAGGAATTACCAGAGGATTGATATTCGCTAGACCAACACCACGACCTGAAGCAAAAAAGAGTTCGTTCTTCCGCACTTCTGCATCTCTTAGATAATAAGAAATTTCGGAAGGCCGAAAAAACCATTGAACATTTATTTGCTTAGATTTATCGGCATTCTCCCACATCCCAACAAGCTTCCCAATATAGAATGCATGCTCACCTTTGCTGTGCATGTATACACAATCATATAAAGAGTAGCACACCCCATCATAAGTAAATGATTCATAGAGTCGAATGTCTTTTCTTTTCTTAACCCACTTGAAATCCTCAAGTTTCTCTGCTTCCAGCGATGGAAACATGACTCCACACCAAATGAGTCCTCAATATCGACCTAAACAATGATAAAAAATTATTTGTGTATCATTGCACCACAATTTTGCCAGTGACCACAGCTAACTAATAGCATTGTTGTAATGTTTGAATAGCAATATCATATGTGCATATTGAGCATACTTAAAGCAAATATTATCACAAATTAATATTTCAGAATGAAAGGACTGGGGGGAAGGGGAATAAAAGTGGTATTTCCAAAAATTTAAATTCAAATTCATGCATTTATAAGTTGTTACTAACACAAAATCCATGCTACACTTGGTATTCTCTAAAGAATTTGACATTTTTTAATAAATTTATATTCACATGTTAAATGTAACTATGTGAACTTTTTAGAAACTTATAACTTAACAAGCTAACTATTATAAAATAAGCAATCCAAATTATGCTAACAAAAATAAAAAAATTATATTCCAAGTGGAATAGAAGGAAAAAGATTATGTATCAGTTTGATCAATCAAATCCTCTTTATGATTTCAAATGTACTTATTAGTTTTTATCAATGAGCATGTATCATGCATAAGTAAAAAAATTTCTATAAAGAAAATAAGAACTTAACAGAACCATATAAATTTTAAATAAGTTGAAAGCGATAACGAGACAATAGAAATAACAATGGGGAATTCAATTGATCCCCACAGAGAAACACAGAATCATTGGAGAAAAAAAATACATACATATATATATATATTACACTTAGGGAATCACAAACTATAAAACTAAAAAGAAAACAACAAAACAAATAATATTAAAAAAATTATATTTTCTTAACAATCTAATAAGGACCAACACATGAAAGAGACTTAGAAACAAAAGAATGCAACACGAGAAGATTTGAATTGCAGCTATTCTTGAATTTGATATATCAACTTAGATTGAAATTTTTTCTAACTTGCATTTGAATAGATTTGAAAAATGTGTTAGAATTTTTTTTTCTAAATGTTAGAACACTATTAGGCAGTGATTAATATACAGGAATAAAATTAGGTGAAAATGAAATGGCTTTAGAAATGGAATTAACATGAAAAAGAATAATGATAGTATAAGTTATCATATACTTGGTATGCTAAGGAATTAGAAACGAATGAAATTGTCATTCTTCCAATATCATGATTGGTTTTTAGCAATGATAGGTAAAAATGGAATCAAAAAATTTTAAATGACCAAATTATTATTTTGTATAAAACTATTAAAATAGAATATTTTATTGATAAATTGTTTATATCTTATAATTCAATGTCTTTATCATACAATCTTTAATTTTTTATTTCACAAACATGTATGACAAAAATTATGATTTATCCATATTTTGGGAAGTACAATTAATTTTTTCTGGGTAAAAATAAAAAAGATGCGATACTTGGTTAATTTTTCTTTCACTAGAGTTTGAAAATTGTAGGAGAAACCTATGTAGACAAAAAGATACAATCAAGAAGATATATACGAGAGTTTTTGTGTGGTTTAGAATGTTTTTATATTATAGGGTAATTTTGTCAAATACAAAAATAAGTTCATTGCTATAAATTGGGAATAGCTAAACCCATAGAAAGAGAAGAAATGGCTAAACACATGCTTTCAGGAATGAAGATTCCTACAGGAATGAGGATTCCATTATTAAATTATACCAAATATGGGTTTAGAAGTAGATTTGAAAATGCCGCTCCATTCCTGCATACCAATCATACTAGTAGTTTTGATTATTTAAAAAAACTACAAAATTCGCAACTAATATAAGCGAAATTATTTCAAATACTTAAAAAAAAAAAAAAAAAAGGATTCTTAAAACTAAATTTAAATATAAATTATGCATGTCAAGAAAGAAAAAGTAAGTGTTGAACAACTGGGTTGCTTAGAAAATCAAAAGAGAAATCATGACGAAACAAAAACCAGATAATTAAAACATAAATTTTATGCACATACTCCACAAAAAGCAAAAACGGAAGAATTTACAGTTTACTCCATTGGTGAGAGAAATCGAAATAACAAAATTTAAGTACTTACAGTTAACTCTGCGACACTTCGGAAAACCCTGAAATTAAAACCAGCAATTACTCATATAATGAGGTTGGATGGATTTATGCGAGTCTGGGGTTTGCGTGAGAGGGTACTCTGTCTCAATCAGGGATGGCGACACTTGTACGGAAGATATGCATGAGAAGGACAACGTTATCTAAATTTATAATTATAATAATAAAATAGTTATTCTTTTCTTTTCTTTTCTTTTCTTTTCTTTGTTCTTTCTAATTATTTCATTTTATTCTGATCTTTAGTTTATTTTAAACTTTTAAATAAATATATTAAAATCATTATATAATTATAATACAATAAAAAATATATATATAAATATCTACTAATTTTACAATTTAAAAGTTTTATTATGTGCATTACATTTGCCGAAATTACTGGTTTAATAAAGAATCCTCAATGGTATATTTTATGATTAATTGATAAATTAACTTTTCGCCTTTTCACAATTTTCTTAAAAATTTAAAAAGATACATTAAAATTATTTTTAAAAATTAGAATTACATAATATATTAAATAATTTTTTTATTTTTATTATTTTATAAAAGTTTAGCAATACGTATAAAATGTGTTAAAATCACTTATACCATGGTTATATATAGTAATAAAAAGGAAAAAAAAATCTTGAAAATAGTACTTAAGTAATTCGTCCGCCAAGTAGCTTGTGGTCCGATGACATAAGTTTCCTACTTAATGTGAGAGATCGGGTGTTCGAGCCATAAGGAACTCTTAATATGTGTGCGTATGTATAAATAAATATATATATATATATATATTGATTCATCCCTTTATCACTTATCTAGATTTCACCAATTTTGACGATTCATTTAAATTCTCATCGAAAACCAAAAGAAAAATAAATATAAATACAAATTATAAAGTTTATAGTTTTTTTATAAAATATATTACCCATTCAAGAACTGTTAAATTGACCTCTAAATAAAAGGAGGCCACATTTTTACCTGAAATAGTACGCCAGCTCATAAGCCACTATTTGTATACATTTATGCCAATAATGCACTCTTTTGTTTAATATCCCAATAGTCCCAAATTTGCACGTCCATCATTACCCTACTTAGACTTACCCCCAAAAATAATATCAAGAAATTAAACTATTTCAAATTACGTAATATATAAGTATTTATCTTTCTATGACTATCAATAAACATGTATATGTCTTCCAGTTATTGTTCCACTCTATTAATTAAAAAATAACAATATAAAAATTTGATCGCATCAATAAAATTTCTCTCTACCAAAAAAAGCCAAGGGAATGTTTGGTTATGTTTTTTATTTGATTTGATTATGTTTTTTAAGAGAATGAATTATTGGAGAATGCGAAAATTATTTCTTCTTATGTTTGTTTATATTTTGGATGAGACATTTTTTACTGAAACAGTCAAATCAATACTTTTTTGTTGAATTTTTGGGGTGAAAATAGAATTGAATGATTTTTTTAATATTAGAATATAATAAAATATATATTATGCATATATCATATATGCATGTATATATTGAAGAATGTGCATTTTTTTAAAAAAATGGAGATATATTATTCTAGAAAAACATAACTAAACACTCCCCAAGTATTTTCTTTCATTCCCCTAGATCTTCCATCCCCACAACAAAAAAGAAAACATTGACTAAAACCAAAAATCGCAGAATTTATTCAAAAATGATATATTTTGGTGGCCCCTAAAAATTTTCCTTTTATTTATTTAAAAACATTATCTTGCTTTCTTAATTGAGGCGAATACAAATATATCCATATATATATATATATATATTATTAAAGAAATATTATATTATTTTTTATTTATTTATTGGCATTGATAATAAAAATTATTTATAACAAAACATTTATCTTATACCAAGATAATCCAGAAATTAGGGGGCCTGTTCTTTTAACTTCTCCCAAAAAAAATTCATTATACCACAACAATTACAAAATAAGTACAATTCTCTAATCATTGTTCCAAAAAATAAAATTTCAATACCCAAAAAACCCTTACAAAACAATTCCAAAAAACCCTACACCCTAATTTTAATCATTACAAATATATACATATATATATATAAATCACTTTCACCTACAAACCCAACCAAAAAACAACTGATTTGACATCAACAGTAAAATTTATCTCCCCCAAAACACAAAAGAACAAACAAGTTATTTTCAATTCATTTTTCATATTTTTCCAAAACAAAAAGAAACATATGCCACATTTTCCAAATTTTTTCCCAAAAATGCATTCTCCCAAAATATTTTCTACAAAACACCCAAAAGCTAAAAGAACAGGTCCAAAATGTTGGGCAAGAGACCCTATACCCCCGGTCACCCCACTCCAACCACCCAAAAAAAAAAAAAAAAAGGGAAAAAGAAAAGAGAAAAGAGAAAAATCCAACCCTACTACATACCAAATATTACTTCACCTTTCAAAATAATTCTATCTACCACAAAATAAAATAAGCATCCATCATATTCTCCAAACCTACTCTCAAATTCATCTGCCCCAAGACAAACCCCACACTACTACATAATGTTTCGAAAGATAGCCCTTGTATTTTGTAGCCTTTTGGTTCCAATACCAAGCATGTAGCCTTTTGGTTCCAATAACAGGCATGTAGAACCCGCCCCGCACCCAAACAAAAAAAAAATGAAATGAAAAAAGAGCACACACAGAGAGAGAACTAACATTAGTTATACCAAAGTGCAAAAGTTTTTCTTTTTGCTTCCCTCAAATCCTTCTAAGCACAATAGAGAATCTTTCCCTCATTTACAATGCATTGATATGGCGATTCCCATTGGAATGGCTAATTTTCCAATACCTTTAAATGAAATTACGTAAATGATCTACAGAAACTCTGTAAACATAAGAGAAAAAGAAAAATAGAAATAATCGTCGTTATGTAAACTACATAGGTACAGCCAGCATATTGCCTTCTTCACAACAGAATGGAGAATAGCAACCAGATCTCTTAAACCAGCCAAAAATAGCCACTCTCCCTGCATTACAAAAAACCAAAACAGCCATATATCACTTCTCCCCAAAATATGCACATATTGGAATTACTATATTGATGGAAGCATTCAAATTTTGCATAAGTAGGAAGAGAGATCTATGAATCCTTACCATTGTATGTACATGGAAAAGAAAGCAAAGTTTCTTAGTTAATATTGTCATTTCCAAAATAAACGAAAGAATTCCTGTTGTGTACCACAAGGAGAGAAAAAAGACCATGAATCAACAAGTGGATTATGGATGTGAAGTTAAAACCAATATGGCCACTTTGCCAGTGCTAGAATCAAGATTTTAATTAGTAGTATCGCATACCCCATGCACAACGTTGAACTGATGTTCACTTCGACTTGAGATCATTCTTAAGTTTCTTTAATTCCTTCCATTGTTCCTAATAAGCATAAAATAAACGCAGCTTGAAATATGTATGAATTCATTGAAAACAGTAACGCAGAGTTTTTATTAGATCCAAAAGAATATCAAGAAAATTTCACCTGATAAAGCTTCTCCCACCATTTATCAGATTTTGATTGCAGTAAGCACCAGGACATAGCCATCTCATATTCAATTGTGTTATTCTGGGAGTAATGAGAAGTAGAGACAGCTTCTTTCTGGACAATGCAAAAAGAACAAAATCAAAAATGATATTTGGAATGTCAAAAAAGCATGCCAAACTTTTGTGCAAGCACTTTCTTGGGGTTGGGGGGAGCACCATTTCCCTTTGTATTTGACGCCTAGCTTTGTCAATAGCCAAATGACCAACAAATGTTGTCTGCTTTTCAAACTTGGGAAAAGCTCTAGTGGAGACTACCAGAGGCCTGCAAAGAGAGTAGTTTTCAGGCGTACACCCTCCCTCCAGAAAGGAAGCAAGATAAATCAGTTCTGACATCACATATAAAAACTGAAATGCTTGGGACATTGTAGGGTTGTAAAATCTTGACCAGAAGTAGAGAGAGAAGTGACCGTCGACTTATTTGTGTAAAAGATCCTCACATAGCAAAAAATATTATGACATTTATCATATTATCAGGCACCTAACAACAGAATATAAGCATGCTTTTTAAACAGATTATTCACAGAAGCACATCAAAATTCATGCTTCTATGAAGCATTGATGTTAAATTAAATTGGCACATACCTCTGATTTGGTAACATTAAGCATACATCATCCAGTTTTTTTACAACTCTATCCACAGCTTCCCTTGTTTTAAATATAACAAAAGCTTGACCTGAAACACAATTTCAGCAGGAAGCAAACAGAGATCATGAGTATGCTTTATTCCCAAATAGAACATAATGCTGGAAGAGGAGAACCGAAGACAGGAAGAAGTAAATATTACAATAGAGAAAAAGAAAATGGCTGCCGGCCAAGGGCTTCACCTTGTTTGCAATGTAAGAATATAATACCAGAATAAATGCACCTATTAAACCACTCATGGCATAAAGCGACAAATGGTGTATTTATCTACATACCTGTGTGCGGATTAGAAATAGCTGTATGTTGCACCATTTTAGCTGTACAATTTTCCTTAAATGCATGCCAAATAATATCCTGAAAGTAGAACCATGTAATTATAATTAAACACCACATAATATAATTATTAAAAAGAATGTAAAAGGGGAAAAATGAGCAATAGAATTATCTGCAACAAAACTCAACCCCTGCCTGTAACCCAACCTCCACATAGAGGGTGGGTTCCAAGAAAAAGCAGGAGGTTGAGGATGATGAACAAGAAATACTAATGCTTAATTGGTAAACAAATGTACCAACCGGCCCACAACAATACATACATTATAACCCATCAAAACAACCACATAAAGGGAGAAAAACAGTTTATTGATCAAACTCAACATTAATAAAGCTACACGATATCATCCTTTGAAGAAAAATAGCCAAAAACAACACATCTAACAAGGGGACATTTAAATCTCATACACTATAAGATTCAAATCATTACGTAGCACGACATGCAAGTACGCCAAGCTTGAAAAGGATAAAAGAATGCCATAGAAAATGGGATGATCTTACCTCTACCTCTCCTGAAGTATATTCTGGATCTAAATTCTGGAGCAAAACCAATCTCCCTTGATCATGAGCAGTCTTCATTCTTTCCTCCCAAGGCTGTGGACAAAAGATAAAGAATTGAGTTAAGTGAACACTATACATTTCAATAAAGAACACAAGGACAAAACTATAGAAGTATCCACACAATGAACAATTACGAAGTAACAGATACCTCAGGGACATCTAGCAAGAGTAGAAAGAAGGATTTAAGATCTAAAACATTGACTATTTGACCTAATGGCAAAAGAGCAAAACGTCACGTCTGGAATCCTAACAAGTTTAATTTTTACTTTATAGAAAGGTTACATACCAGATCAAAAACCACGTGCATATAAAAACTGGGCATGGGCTTCAATATAATGATTGCAATAGGCCATCATTTACTAAATCAATTTGAATTACATATCAACAATTTATTATAACTAACACCCAAAAAAAACTGAAAAAAGAAGAAGAAGAACAATGAATCTAAAAGAAAATTTTACAACACATCCCCATATTGAGTATCAATATATTCTTCCATCCTATCCTTGCACAGAAGCATAAGAAAAATTCAAGAGCATGATGAACAAATGATGAAACTCACCAATTTGATCCATTTATTTTTTTCCTGCAAGCAAACCAAAAGGCGCACATTAGAAGAGAAATTTATTGGGACAGTATATGACTCGCAAAATAATGCTTTGTAAGGGCTACTGACAATGCAAACATAGGACATGGTATATCGACAAATTCCCATTCGAATGAATCACAACTTCATGTAAATAGATCCATGCGCCAAAATACGAAGTCCTAGTCCATTATATGGAAAACATACTTCATACACTAAAATGTCAATCAATTCTATGATTAGAATGTGGAAGAAGGTTTCAACAGTGATTAGAATGTGAAACAAGAGTTTAAGACCTTGTGCCTAAAAAGGATCTTATGGCAATCATGTTTAAAGCACTGCAAAGATTAACAACGAATATAGAGTTGTAAGGATAGAAATGAGGGGAAAGCAAGAGAGTTTTATCATCTCTAGGTAAGAAATCCTCCCAAGTTCATAAGTTGTGGTAGTTCATAGGTAATTGCTTAAGCTTCAGTAATTGATAAATGCATCTTTAAATCCACTTCATAAATTTACGTCTTATCAATCCTTGTTTATAAAGTTCTTTTGAAGACTCATGCATCAAACTACCTACAATACATGCATCAAGGGATAGTCTACACGTTTCATTAATAATGAAAACAATATGCATTTTCTTGTGAATATTATAATAGTTGGTGCGCACTTTATTAGACACTCGAGCAAAGAATGTAAATCATGCGTGCATTTGCGCCATTTGAATCGTGAAATGGACCTAAATATGTTATGAGTTCGACTAGTTGCAAAGGACTTTAGAGATCTGACCATCTATAATCCAAATCCCTCTAGATGTGTGATTCATGTGTGAAGTGTGATCTTCGTTGGAGATATGGTGGGTTATTGTTCTTGGAGGCGATAAGAGAGCTGGAAGGCAATATAAGAAACAAGGCAAGAGGGCTCAAAGGAAATTGTTTGTCTTTTTGTTATCATGAAATTATACGTGAAATTATTAAAGGTGCTCGCCTCGCTTGCCTCAGGCAACCAGGTGAGCGAGGCAAGCCCCTGGCTCCTCATTCTGCTGAGGCAAATCACCAGAAGAGAGGCACCCACAGGCGACCAGGCGAGCGAGGAGAGCCCCTTGCACCTCATTCTGCTGAGACCAGGTGCCAGATGAGAGGCGCCCGCCTCGCCTCAACCAGTAAGGCGGGCCGCTTTGTCCGCCTTACTAAAAAGAAATATTTATGGTATTTTTTCTACAAAAGACCCTAATTTCGACTTAGAAAAATATTAGCATATAGCATTTGTCCACTCACAGTTCACCAACCAGTCCCGTCACGGCCATGGCCACTCGCCGCTGCCGGTCACTGCACCAGGTACGATTTTGCTTCCTTTTGTTTTTCTTTCATTTTCTGTTTTCTCTAACAACCTTGAGGTCCTTGACTTTTTATATGGTTTTTGTTTCTTTTTTTAAAAAACTTAAAATTTGCTGTTTTTTCAAATTTATATAATTATTTCTGCTTTTTTTTTTTTTTTGCTTTTTTATTCTGATATTTTTCTTTTAGCTGTTCTTTTCTAATTTTTACTGTTTTTCTTTTTTCTTTTTTTCTTTTTTTTTATTAGTTTTTCGTTACTTTATTCAAAAGTTCTAAATATAATTTAATTTTTCATATATTGTTTTGGCATTTATAACATATTTTTGGAATTTTTGCATTATATATTTTTTTAAATTATTGCTTTGTTCGCCTTTTGGCCATCCGCCTCTCGCCTTAAAAATAGGCCTTTCATAACTATGACATGAATTATACGATATTTGCAACACGCAATAATTCACACAAAATACACACAAATACACATCATGATTTAAGTGGTAGTTATCAGTAATTCATGCCTTGCTTGTTTATCGGCAACTAATCTAGCTCCTGAAATATATAACATTCTTGATCCTTCCTTTTACTAGTCTTCTAGGCTGGAATCATAAATGGGTTGTCTCCTCTTGGATGATCTTTTCTATAGGTAGAACTACTATGAGCGGTCTAAACTTCAATCCTTATTTCTTCAAATTATCTTCTCGTACCCAAGCCCTTTTTCCAAAGTCTTGTGGAGGAGAATTTCACACTTATCTCACTAAATAAGTGAGACTATTATAAAATACTTTTGTAGAGCCAAAAAAAGGTATAGGTTATATAGCATACAAGTAGAATCTATATTGTTTACTTGTATATTATCTTTCCGAGTGAAGGGTATGCCTTTTGCAATTCCTAGTTAGTAGTCTTAATTATGTATCACTAGCTATTTGGATCTATGCACAAAAGAACATTCTACCATAGTATTTAATTTATATTAAGCATGCTGCTAGTTTATTTCAAGAAGAAAAGAACCGCATTGGCTAGTATGGCAACAATTGCCCTCATGTCTAGGCTACAATCAAATCATAGCGCTTACGCTATTTTGTTATTGTAAAAGCTATATCTATTGGCAGCATGGGCTTAATCCTAAGTATCAAAGCAAAGGTCACATTTGATTTAAAGGAGAAGCAATTTGTGGAAAGGGAATTATTGACTTATGCATCAACAATAGGCCTCATGGTTATTGTTGAGATTGTTAGCTTGCAAGATAGCAATTGCTTCCATTGCAAGGCTACAGTTAATATGTTGAGCTTGGTTTGTCTAATTTGAAATTTTGAGTTGCACTATTACTAACAATTTGGATCTAAGCACAAAAGCATACAATCAATCCTAGATATGGAATCCTGCATTAACAAGGTTTTTACGAGAAAAGGTTTGCTCTGTAGAAATTGCTATAAAGTTATGGTTAATCTCTATGATGCCAAATTGCCAAACTAATACCAATCCCTTAATCTAGGAATCATATATTGGGAAAAACAGGGACGATTAATATATGTAGATTCTAGTATATCAGGCCATAAGCTATTTTAACAGTACAAATATGTAGCTTCTTACATGTAAACAACTCATTAAAATAGAGAGGTGGCTAAAAGAGTGACAGCCAATCTTGTGCAATGCATCTTACAAGTCCCAACTAAAAACTAGAGCACCGCCAAATTGAATATGTGATGTAATATGGTAAAAACATTATTTTTAAAGGAGTTTTATCTCCATGGAACTAAACCCCTAAAGAGCTAAACCCAAACCATTATACAGCTTGAACCCTCTATTAAAAAGGCTAGATGATAGTTTAATCGTTAAAGCTCAAAGGGACCTGTAACTAGGGGACAAAGAATGGCACATAAAGCTGTGGCTAATCCCCCAGCCAAGATTCCTAATTGGTTAGGAGTGGCATATCATTGTTAGTGGCTAAGGTGCTAAGGTGAGGGGAGTATCCTCCCCTCCTTGATAAGACATTCCTCGCTGTATACGAAGGTATTTCACATAAGATAATTTGATTGTCAAAACATCTTATAGGATGGAAAAGTAGTAAGGATTTGGTGACATTTTTAGGATAACATAAGCTTTACACCCAAGATCAATAATAGTTCTCTCTTTAGACAACCAAAGCATATACTCACCCAAAGTTTACGATCAACTCACAAGACTATGGATGACAATCACAATAATGTTTAATGCTAATTTACAGAACAATCTCCGAAGACCCAAATCCGAATGAACCATTGCTCTTCTATATCATAATAATTATTGATCCACATGCCACTACTATCCTTAAAAGCCCTTTCATCTCGCTTCTCCCCCTGGGAACAAGCATTCCTCCATCAAGCTGCCACCGTCACCACCACCACCACCACAGTAGACATCCATAGCTAATCACCTTAGATTATGGATGAGAATCATCTATTGCAACAGTATTATAGCTTAATACTGAAAACGTTATTCTACAATCATATTAACATGAGATTCAACTTGATCAAATTTTTATCAATATTGACAAGCTTTTGAAGAAGTTAAAAAGTAATTTAGTATGCTACTAGTAATGGCTCCTCTTTCATTACTTCATTATTCCCACACTTCTCAATTACCATCAAATGGCACTTAGTTCATATCTTTAAGTTCAATCACTGACAAGGTTCAAAGAAAGGATAGATTGTTGATGAAGAATCAATTCCGGACCATGAAATGCTAGCAAATGAAAAAACTTGCTTTTCTTTTCTCGCATCCGCTCCTAACATAGCCAAGTAATAGGAACTTGTTTGAGGTAAAGGTTCTCCCCATGCTAATACTAGAAAAGATACTAGTGAAAGTAGTTTGGTCATAGCAATTAGGTTTGTTACAGTTTCTAGTAAGGGAATAAACACCAATTTATTTCATTACCTACCCTACTAGTTTAGGTAATATGATATCTCTGCAAACAACCTCATCAATTAGGAGAGGTGGAGTAGTGGCGCTAAAGTAAGTTGAAAGGTATTTCTCAATAGTGAACTAAAACCAAGCTCATGAGATTATTATCCTGGGTCTAAAGAAGTTGATAGAATCCCTTTTGTTACGTCCTGAATCCCCATATCCTTTGATAGGGGACATGAGGGTGAAAAAAGTTAAAAGGGAGGGATTGGACTCCTCTCACTTTTGACATAGCAAGTCTTCAATGCCCCTTATTTTGTGAGTATTAAAAAAGTTAATTTTTAAGTTTGAATTTGTTTATTTTGAATCCAAGTTATTCTACTTCATTTTTTATTTACATCATTCCTTAAGTCCCATAAGTTTGATGCCATAGGAAGAGATGAACACAATACTAGAGTGCTCGCAAATACTAATTTGCCTCAGTGTCAACTTTTAAAAGAACATTTGACAAAATTTAAATACTAAGAAGTTAAATGTATGCTTCGACAATTTAAAGGAACAAATATAGCACAGGATATAGTTCCAAGGGCAAAGAGGATTTTAACAAAATATTGGGGGAGGAGTTATAAGATTCATAAAGAAATTAGGTTTGGATTTGAGAAAAAGAATTGGAGTAATGTCAAGTATATTATGAATTTGCAAAAATAACATTTGTAAAGAAATTAGGTATAGATTTGAGTGGGGAAAATTAGAGTAAATTTCAAATATCATGATCTTGAAAAAATAACTCATTAGCTGCAAGGCAATTTAGAACCCAAAATCACACGAAATGTACCACCTACTAAAATTAATTTGTAAATATTCCCAAATCCTTCAATCCAAAAACATCTTATGACCTCGTCTAATTTAAATCCTAAAATTCTAGTCTTCAAATATATCAAATTAGCAACTCCTCTAATGAAGAGGCAATTTCTTGTCCATAGAATTATTCCAACTAATGACCAACAATTGGCCCCTAAAACTTGCACATCCAAAAAGCATAATGTTGGGATTGTATTGATTGTTTTTGTTACAATAGGCTATAATGTGTAAGAAGGATCATCTATTTTCTATGATAATTATTGCAAAAAATAAAATACTTAGGATTAATATTATTGAAAAATCCATATCCCCTATTAATAAGCCTGTTAATGAGTAAGGCATTACCTTATTAAAGCTCATGCCCTAAACTATACCCTATTTTACCCAAAATAATAAGACTCTAACTCCATCCTCTACCCAACCTATCCAAGACCTAGGAGGTCCAGCTTTTTGAATTGAGGTTCTTAATGTCTAGATCAAAGTTCGGATCATCTATAAGCTTTAGCTTTTGGATAAAAGACATCTAATATTTAATATCTTTAAAATACCCCTTACATGCAAAACATTGATTAAAAAACCGGACCGGACTGGCCGGTCGGACCGTCGACCAGCCGGTGGCCCGGAACGGTTCGACAGGTGAACTGGAACAGTTTTTAAAAAAAAAATTTAATTTTTTTAATTTTTTGTTTGGCCTAAGTACTAAAGTTAAAGGCCAGGGTACAAGCAAGAAGTCAAAATAACTTAATATTAGTCAATTTTCACTATTCCCATTTCCCACAATCACTCTTTTATCTTTCATTCTCACTTTCTCTTCCTAACTCCTAAGCAAACTGAGAGCAGCAGCCAACAGCAGAGACAGCAGCAGCCTTCGGCCCTTCACCACATCCACGGCTTCACAAGACACAAATCCAATGCCACGGTTCGATGATGTTAAAGAATATCATTTAATCTCTTTATGTTATATATTTTGACATTTTCCTAATTTTTAAATAATATATATAATATAAATATATATATAGCGTAATTATGACGTCACGGTTCAATTACGGTCCAACCAATGGTTGAACCAGTGAACCGGTAAGTTTTCCGGTTCAATGAACGGTCCGATTTTTCGAACACTGATGCAAACAATATTCTTCTTGTGAAGCCTAACGCATGAAACTCTTTTCTAGGGATGGGCAAACGGGATCAAGATTCTCCCGACCTGGCCCAACTCAATTTTGACATTTCAGAATTTAGAATTCAAGTTTTGTCGAGCACCAAATTCAACTCATCACAATTGGGATGGATTTTGGGATATGACAATCCTGATTGGGTAATCAGTACCCAATTATTTAAATAAATTAATAATTTAATTTAAACTCAAGCTTGAGCCTTTCTTTTCTTCCACATTTATTTGTCTCAGTCTCATAGCCGCCCCAACCCAAACTCCCAAGCCAAACCCTAACCCCAAATCACTCGCCCACCACCCGACACCACCCACACTTTTCTCCCAGGCCAGTTGCACACTTTTCTCCCAGGCCAGTTGCCATGCCCACACCCACATTTATATGCTTGACTTTGATCATTTTTGGTTGGGCTTGTTTGTACATAACATAAAGCTCGGCTTTGGTTAGTTTTGTTTGAGTGTTTTGGGAGATGTTTTCTAAGAATAAATTTGGGATAGTGGATTTGAATATGATGTATATTTGATTTGGGGTAAATGGCACTTCACTCCCCCAAGTTTACTCGTTTTGGCATATTATCCCCCAAAGATAACTTAAAGCAACTTCACCCCCTCAATTTAGGCTCATTAGAACACTTTGCGCCCCATGCAAAATTTTAGGTGAATTATGCGGCTGGAAAAAAGGCTATTTTTGTCATTTTCATACTTCCCCATGTTTTTCCATCTAAACAAAAAAGAAACCTAACTACTCTTGTGATTTCAACATTTTCCAACTCAAAAAGAAGAACAAGAATCCATCTTCCAGGAACAATGGTTGCAGGGGTTCTTATTCTTTTCTTACATTTTATTAGCTCTCTCTTTTTTTTCTTTTTTTCTTTTCCACCTAATACAACAAGAATTCATCCTCGAGAATATCTGTAGGTTAACCTAATGTATATTACCCAAAACTTAACAAATAAATTTTAAAACAAATTAAGAATGAATACAAGAAATTTTCATATGAGGATAGATGGAAGAAATTGCATCTAGTAGGATAAATATGGCAAACACAAAAACAACAAAATCTACTTTCTAAACCTTGTAAAGACTCAAAAAAGATGATATTCACTAGATGCAAATAGCAAAGCACATGTATAGGAAAGAAAACAAATCAAGGAACTAGACTTAAGTGTAATTCAAACAGGTAAGATCTATAAAGCCTTACTAATCTTGCTCATAAAGGTACATAAAAGGAATAGCTATTCAAAATGATGCCTACAGCTATGGTTCTAAGCTTTGGTTCCTTGCTAATTTGTATGTAGAAAATACATGTCCACAACTGACGCCACGGCGGCGCCCGTAAAGAATGACGCAAAGCTTACCTTATATCAACTCATTTGCTTTCTCTCAGTATTTAGGAATTTCATTATTAATTGAATTTTAGTTAGAAGGATTTTCATGTATGCAACGGGGATGGTGATTGTGTTGTAAATGAGGCAACAATACTTGGATAGTTGGATTGTAAAATGCATCTTTGATGAGTGTCTCACAAACAATTAGAGATTGTGCAAAAACTGTAACAAGACGTGGAAAGTAGGATTCAACTTGCAAAGAAATTTGGACGAATCTCAAAATTTGCACTTTTGGAAGGCAGAGGATTTGCTAAGAATCATTCATTTTTGTCTCAACAAGATCATGACAACAGCCCACTTTCCTGCTTTTTGTATAAATTCTAAAAATCATTTGTAGAAAATTTGATTCGGTTCACTCGTAAAAAACTCTTTCAATCATCTATTGTATGATCTTTTGGTATTCTATCTTCATATTATCAAATATTGATTCATGAGATGAAAAGGCCAAAGTTATTGAAGGGTGTAGACTGGGGGTGTTAGATGCGTCGAGCCGATTCATGAGCCTCATAAACCGGCTCGATTATAGCTCGGCTCAAGCTACAGCTTCTCGAGCTCGCGCTGTAACATGAGCCAAGCTCAAGCTTTACTTTAGTTATTCAAAAACTCATGAGCTTTTGCTTATTTTTAAATATTTTTTTATATTAATTAAATAATTAATATATATTAATAATTTAATATTTTATCAATATTTACAATATATTATAATTTAAATAATTATAGTAATTATTATAATATATAATATAATTTAATATATATTTTATTAATAATTATAATTTAAATTATTTTATTAATTATTATTAAATAATTATGATATATCAATAATAATTAATAAAATAATTTAAATTATAATTATTAATAAAATATATATTAAATTATATTATATATTATAATTATTTTAGTAATTATTATTAAAT
Source organism: Jacaranda mimosifolia (assembly GCA_018894105.1). Lineage (NCBI taxonomy): Eukaryota > Viridiplantae > Streptophyta > Magnoliopsida > Lamiales > Bignoniaceae > Jacaranda > Jacaranda mimosifolia. The sequence continues at coordinate 2,700,075 of CM032127.1, forward strand.
AATTATGATATATTAATAATTTAATATTTTTATTTTATTTAGAATTTTGGTGAGCTGACCTCTCGAGCTCAAACTCAACTAATACCAAGCTTGCAACCTCGAGTTCAATATTTTGACCTTAAAAGCAGACTCATCCAGCTCGAGCTCGAGCCTACAATTATTGTCGAGCTCGACTTATTAACACCACTAGTGTGGACTACCAACTTCAATATTGAATAACTCAAAATAAATTAGAGACATGCTCTACTTCTTCATACTACTGTTGCCAAACACAGACAATTAATAACAAACAAAATTACTTTCAATCTTCATCCTAGCTGCACGATATTCTTTTCTTTTTCACAAGAAAAAAACAAGCATACTATAATGTCATTCATTGTGCATTAGGGCACAAGTTCTCACGCTTCGATACTATAGGAGATGAAGTTTCTTTGCAGTAATTATTTACAAAAGTAGTTGGATTTCTTTTTTGTTCTAATGGAAAAGGTGGGAAAGTATGAAAATGATGAGAATAGCCTTTTTCTTTGACCACATAATTCACTTGAAATTCTACTTGAGGGTCAAAGTGTTCCGATGAGCCTAAGTTGAGGGGTGAATTTGCTTTAGTTATCTTAAGGGGGTAATGTGCCAAAATGAATAAACTTCAGGGTGAAGAGCCATTTACCCATTGATTTGTTTTAGGGTGGTTAGAAATTAGTTTAGGAGAAAATGGTTGGTTGGTTTTATTTTTAGGGTAGATGCTTTCTAATGTAAATGTTAAACTAATTCTCAAAGCACATTGTCTCCACATTTCTTTTACCTCTCAAAACTTGAAACATGGTCCCAATTTTGGGATCGAGATGAAAAATTCGTATCCCGATCAACCTAGTACCTGACCCAATTGTCCCAGTCCCAACAATCCCAACCTGGTACCCACCCCTACTCTTTTCTATAAATAGGTGGTGGTGAGTCTATCAATCATAGTTTCGGATATGGAGAACTAAAACTATAACAAAGTTTCAAACAAACATAATAATACTCAAGGCTAATCTACGACCATGTCTCTTTAAGTGACTTCAAATGCTTGCCTTCACTTTCCCATCATCACCTTTAGATGTTATAGCGAATGAGGCTAGTTATCGTCAGAAATTAGTTACTTTTCCCATCCAAAAGAAATGAGAATTTTCTAACTAATGACCGATAGTTCTTACTTTGCCCAAATATCTCGCCCATCAATGAGCATAGTTCTCAAGGAAAGTAGTATTAGGGGCATTTTGCTTATAATGAAAGATGATGTATAAGCAGTATTGAGAGGTTTCTTGAAAAGAATATAACAATGCTTGAGGCTCAACTTACAACATTTGGTCTTCGAGTGACTTCAAATACTTGACCCCCAACTTTCCCAGCATCATCTTCAAATGTTGTAGTTGACGGATTAGGCAAGTTATCACTAGAATGCTTGCCCATCTTCCCACTATGATGCTCGGTCAAGGGCCCCTTTCCAAGTGTTGGTTTTGCCTTATTTCCATGAGAAGTGACGAGTGTTAGTGAATTTTTTGTTTCCCCTGCATAAGTTTGCTCCTTCAACTTCCTAATAGTACCATTCTTATTATCTGCCAACGTCTTGACAGAATCTTCAACTTTTGCTTTCTTTGGAGGCCCTCCTTCCATAGAACAAGAATCTTTAGCTAATGTGGTATCTTTGCTTTCATGACAAGCATCATTTCTAGGATTTGACTTTTCCTTAGACAGATCAATGCTTGTCTTCAATGGCCTCTTCATTGAACCACTCGAACTTTTAACAACTTTTGCATCTTGTCCAAATCCCTGAAAATTCTTATTGGATCCTAATTTTGGTGTTTCATTAGGTGAAACATTGGTCTTTGACGGCCTTAATGTTTCACTACATGAAACAATATTGGTTGTTGATGGCCTTTCTCTACAAGCACTCAAGTTTTCACCAAATTCCTTATCCTTTTCAGGGCCAACAGAATCTTTTGCATGTGCAGATTCTGATTTTTCTATAGATGGAAAGGCATTTCTTTTTGATAGCTTTCCTTGCAAAGCATTCAAATCTTTGGTTAATTTGGCATCTTTTTCAAACCCCACAGCATCTTCAATGTGTCCAGATCTTGATTTTTCTTTAGACTTATCTTTCTCACCACTGACTTTGAGCCCAACATTTTTATCAGTAAATGCACTTCTCTTCTCTGTGGTGGTGGCTGTAGTTTCTCTATTTTTATTAGCACTCATATCAACACCAGAAGAACAGTCACCAAGTGAACTTTCCAGTTTCACCTGCACTTCCTTTAGATTTTCATCTCCTTTTTCCAGCATACAATCGCCATTTTCATCCAGTTTCACATTGTTTAATTGTTGAGGTGAGCTCTCACCTGCAAGCTTTGATGTTTCTTTGCATGCAATCATCTCTCTCTCCTCATCTTTGCCATTCAGACCAAGTTTGGAAACATCGAGTGTCCTGCCACTCTCTCTTCTGTTAAACACAAACTTAACTGTAGCAACCATGACAATGAGAGGCATGAGCAATTGAAACAATTCCAGTCATTACAGCAATAACTAGAAACCTGCCCCATCTTATGTTAGTTTCAACCACATAAAACTTTAAATATATATATATATAATGGAAACCAGTATACCTTCAAGTCCACCAACTGTATCATCCATCTGATCTGATATTACACAGCTTTTAACATCAAACGTGCGGTAAAAGACATAATCAGCCATTTGAAGTTCTTCAGCTGAAGGTTGTGGATTTCTACTGTTCTTTGATATGCAGACAACATCGCATTTTCCAGCAATAGCTTCCTGAATTAATTAATGGAATCACGGCAAGGTCCCAGTTTAATTCACTAGAAATAATTATGCAATAATTAACTAAATATAGGAAAGAATTTTTTTCTTTATTTGGAAAAGCACACCAAGAGGGTCCCTCCCGTATACATTAAAAGATTTAGCTATCAATACATGTTTGTGCATCATAAAAGAAGTGGGCAAAAGATATCTATCAGTAAAGTATTCCTTAATTCAGAAAAAGGGAATCCAAGAAAACCACAGTCTGACACATGATACAGAAACAGAAACTGAGCTTAAAGATAAGCATAAATTTCAATCCAAGCATAAGAGGTGTGCAAAAAGAGTCTCTATGCCAATAACTCTACTGCAAGTCTGCAATTCATCAACAAAACCACAAAAAATATAAAAAATAAAATCTAAAGGGTCTAGTGGGAGTGACAAGAGCTCCATCTAGTCAAAATTACTTTAATCTCCTCCTATCCAATTCATCCCATCATATAAACAAGCATTGTTTGCCATTCAAAATCACAACCATTTCCTCTCTCATGATGTTGTCTCCTGATGTCACTTCCAATTCTACAACAAGCTTTTGTAATTCACATATTGATGGCACCGCCACCCGCCACAAAGTCTTTTACTTATTTAAGCTCTTCAACTTAAAATCTGTCATATTGCTAGTCTCAATCTCTCGTTCATTTCACCCACTCAAACCTGCCAGATTCACAAGTAACTTATGTAGGGCCCTTGAGGAATTATTTCAACAAAGCAAGAATATACTGATGCACATCCCAAAGTTTACCATGATTCCATTAATTAAATATGTACGTTTTATATATACGCAAAAGCCTTTTTCTGACAAACAATTATAAACTTCATATTTATTGATGCTACAAGTCATACATAATGATAAATGCAACAAGGAGAAACATGTGGCCGTGGTAATCCCTATTCCATCACCACACAATTTCATTCTTGATCATAAGTAAACATAAATATATGATATACCACGAATTGATGAACTAATGGCACCTCAAAATGGTGAAGAATTTTTACTGCACATTTTCTGAGCAATTTCCTAAATTGTATTTATACTTCACAATATACACATTACGTGTGTAGTGAAACTTATTTGATTCTTTTCCTGGCACGTGACATAATGATTCTTGCGAAGGAGTCAATATAGAGTGTTTAATAAAAGTAATCACATCATTATTATGCATAAGATTTCTTAGAAATAACCATGAAGCCTACTATTGATAGATATAAATTATAACAGATGAAAAAGATTAAATGAAAATGAGAATGGAAATATTTTTCACATTTCCATATTAGATTCAGTCTTCACAGTTTGTCACAATGCTTTAACCATCTAACAGTTAAATCTTGTCATTAGAAAATTACTTGGAAACTACAGTGGAATAAGATGTTTACTATTTTCTTGAGGTGGCTCGATTTACATTGGTGGGAATATTACAAACTATCCACTTAGGTATCACTAAGTGAGTTTATGAATTTAAATGTGTATAGGTGATATCATAAATTGGAATGTCTGTATCATTATCAATAATTCAATGACACACACCCTACTCGGTATCTAAGTAGATGGCATCAAATGTGCTGAATTGGTGGCATGTCAAAATGAAATTGTGTGGTGGAATCTGACTTACCATGTCCTATTTATTTGTCCTCCTTATAACTAACAATAATGCTAAGAGTTGAAAGATGTCGATAAATATGTTGTTCTATAATACAAAAGTGGTTTTGCATTTACATGCACATACCGGAAAAAACTTATTGTTAATAATTACTTTATAAAATTTTTATTTTTTTGAAAAATGCGAGCATATGAAATATCATATTTTTTTGCTCTCCATTTCTCAAGTTAATTGTGCAAAATATGTGCATTAGGAAAATAATTAAATATTGCAGAAGAATGTATAGAAAAATGTAGAGTATAGATACAGTAGCCTTTGGTGCCGCAAATCTCAAATGATAAAAGCTTTTGACCAAAAAAATAAAATTCCACTTTGACGTATGAAACCAAAAATAAGATTTCATCTTAAAGTTATGTAGACTCATCCCATAAAACAAAGAGTAAAGCTTGAGAAAGATCTCAATAGGGACTTCATAAAATTTATATTGAACAACCCTCAGGAGCGCATAACGCAGCGACGTGCAAAAGTATCTTGGAGCTATAGCGCAAAGCGCAGCGTATAGCACGCTTTATTGAAATATTGTGCACACTAAATATATATGTATATATTTCTAATATATATGTATATATTTCTAATATATACCTAAAAAATAAATAATTAAAACACTTTTGAACACCAAAATCAGCAATTAAGACACTTTTGAACACCAAAACTAGCAATTCAGCATGAAAAAAATCAGTAACAATAAATTAAAATTTAGCATTTGACCATAGTAATTAACAAACTAGAATTTAGCGCTTGAGCAATTAAATAAATTAGCAAATCAAAAGACGGAAGGACCAAAAAAAAAAAAAAAAATAGAGACAAAAGGACTTGGGAAAGAAGATGACGGGAACAAGAAATGGAAGAAGAAAAAAAGAATAAAAGCAATGAAAGGAGAAGAAAGTTATCTAGCATGCTGGCTTTCTCGTCTTGTGGAGAATAGGGCGGAGAAGATAGCTGGTCGCTTGCTGGGGTTTGGGTTGCTGTGTTCACTGGCGGGAAGGGCAGAAATGACACACAGTGGATGGGTTTTCTAGGGGTTTTCTGGGCTTTAACCCTGCAATTTACTGTAGCGCTTATAGCGCTCTGTTTTGCTACTGCAGAACAGCGCTGCATAGCACGCTATAGTACACTTCATCGCACGAAGCGACGTGAGGTACAAAGGGTACGCTTAACTATGCCCTTAACTGCCTACATATAGAAAAATATGGGATACATATTCCAAGCACTCAACATTTCATCTATCCTCAACAAATTCTCATCACCAATCAATCACCCATCAAAGCTTCATTTGTGTATAGCTCATGTTTAAATACCCTAAGCTTTATCCAACATCTCAATTGACAATATTGCCCCACCATCACATTGTATTGACTTATGCCTCCATTACACATAGCCCCTTGAACAAACAATTCCTCTCAATGTTATCTTTTAATTTCCCCAACACATAGCTCCTCCTAGTGTCAAATATTAGTTCTCCTTTATAAATCAAACATCCACATGGAAGATGGAAATCTTCTTGACCATGCATATATTTGAATCACTAACCACCTAGTCTCTTAACCACAATAAACACCTAGGGTGAGACATCTCCATTCCCAACTTCTTTGCTAAAATTTAAGCAGCCAAGTTAAAACTTACCCACTAAATTCTTACTTGTTGCTCGTTATATTAATTTTGACATAAAATGACGATAGTTTCTTCACACAAAAAATAGATCCATAAAACTTTGTAGTATAATTTGTAAAAGCATAAGAAGCGAAAATATGTGTCTTTTGGGTACAAGGAGTGTATCTTTAATAAGGCACACGAAAAAATATTTTCGAGAATTATGAACCTCATTGCTATACAAGAAAATGCCCAAAAATCTATACATTAGTCTTCGAAATGAATCCACAACATCCAAATGTCTTCTAAAGCTGCTATTTCTTGATACTCTTCCCTTCGATAGTCCATAACTCATTGGGCACATAAATTCCAACTAGATGCCTAACCTACCAAATTCTACCACAGAACTAGGTAAGACTTCATTAATGAAGTGTCTCGCATTTGAATAGCACCTTACTAACAGGGGCTATGGTTCATGAAGACCGAAAAGGGGGAAAAAACAAAATCATTTACCATGCTAACTACTTTCTGGTTATTACAATGTAAACATGTTTACAAACATCCCAACAAATTGAGAGTTATAAATCACAAGGTCATAGGTTTCATTCCCAAGCACCAAGAACCAGGAAAAAGTCTAAACTACCATAATCTAGAGCTTCTATGGAGCTACACCCATAAAAGAAATTATTCAACTCCATGGTGTCCCATTCATCACTTTGAATCCCCTATACCATTTCGTGTTTCATCTCCTATTCCAATGTGATATATATATGCTAAGTGTATTTGGTTCTCAATCAATTATTTTTATAAGAAAATATTTAATATACATGTCATACATTCATGCAATGAAATAAGAAATGAAACATATATTGAAATAGAGGATTTAAACTGCCCATTGATAAGCATGAAACATCTAGAGACTAAATGACACAACAATATAAATCATTTGATATGGTTAAGATCACCAAGAAAAAGATTTCCTTCATTCCAACATCTTGATGTCCTTTTATTTAACTATTCACTTGCAAAAATTAACCTACTCCTCAGGGTCGGCATTCCATCACTAACCCCCTACCAACCTACTTGTGCATGTGAAACAATATTAAGCAGAAATATACATAACCTAGTAGGGGTTAAAAAAATTATCTACCATCTAGTCTGGCTAAAATGAAAATCCTCCATCCAGCATTTTATGTCACAAGTGCCTATTTCTTTCCATTTCACCAACAATAGAAGTAACCTGAATTTATGTAATTTAGGATCTGTACTAGAAAAATAGTTAAGTAAAATACCTAAGCTACTACTAAACAGTAACTAAATCAATGTATGATGCATTTAAATGTCATTTACCCAAGCAAAAATCTCATGGAGGGAGTACTATGCAAATAAACTTTTTAATTACCAGAGGGTTGACATTCGCTAGACCATTGCCATCACCCGAAGCAAGAAATAGTTCCTTCTCCAACACCGTTGTATCTTTTAAATAATAAGCTATTTCTGAGGGCCGGAAAAACCAATGAACCTTTATCCTTTTAGACTTATCAGCGCTTTCCCAAATCTTAACAAGTTTCCCAATATAGGGTGCTGGTTCCCCTTGCTTGTACATGTATACACAGTCATATAAAGTGTAGTCCACCCCATCATAAGTAAATGACTCATAAAACTGTACGTCTTTCTTTCTCCCTCCGATTCCTCTTTTCTTGCCCCACTCAAATTCAGGTTCCTCAAGTTCCTCTGCTTCGAGTGAAGAGGACATGCCTTTGCACATGGACTGAATTTGTCAGTATGTAAGAACCTGAAAAATCACAAAAAGAAACTAAATGATGTGAGCAGTAAAAGCCCGTATCATCAAAAAGTATATTAACACAAGCCCTGGTTGTTGGATCACATGTTTACAAGTAACCACAATTTACTAACACCATTATTGTGACAGGGATTTGGCGTTTGGAACGCTTTACCATATGTTCTTGTATAATGCTTATTATTATATGCGCAGAATATATGGTAAGATGTTCATACAAAAAGGTGAACAGTGCAAACATTATTTCACAATAGCCTGTGATTTGGAAAATAACTAAAATTGCACTCCCATTAAATCAAACTCCACATGCATGCATTCGGAATAAGCCTTTTTTCTCAGACAACGATTTTCCTGTGAAATACAATTATATTAAAGAAAACCCTAAAAGATTGATACATGGGAAAGATGAACAAACACTGCACAGATTCATTAAAAAAAAATAGAAAATACAACAAAAAGAAAAGAACAAAAATGAAACCACTCAGAAGCATAACACAACGAAGATTCTCATAGAATAAAGATGAAAAGGCAAAACATGAGGACCCTCAATCGCTTACCAGGAACAGAAAATGAATTGATAACTGCCGAAAAGCACCGCAATCCGTCGCACTCCAAAAGCCCTAAAATCCAAAGTTTCGTGCCTTGATATGTAGAGAGGAGGTTTTATACACTGGTTCCCGGACCAACAAAGTTATATTATATTATATTATAATCCTTAAATATTTGGAAAAAACTAAGATGGCAATGGACCAATCAAAACTTGAACTCGAACTCAATCTATCTTATTCGTAATTGGTTTGGGTGGCTTAATAGGATATGGGATATAATTTTTATAACTCAAAATATTTGAGATAGGTATTGGGTTTACCTAACTCGTCCCATAACCCTACCCCAAACATGTTTCATATAAATTTCACATATAATGATAATAAATATAGTATATAAAATTTAATTTATATTTTTCATATTAAGAATAATTTGGATGTTGTGCTGGTAGATACTTTAATTTTACTCTTATTCTCCTATCTTGCTTCTATAATCTTATATTGTTTGCATTAATTTTTCATTTTTGTACCAAAAATTGAATTTTAATTGCTGTTAAGTAGTTTTAATTTGATACTTTTATGAACTAATTTTAATTTTTTTAATTCTTTTTAGGTTGGGACGGGATGGTGTGGGGTCTTTTTGGGTTGAGCCAACCCCTCCCCATTGCCATTTCTAAAAAAACATATAAAATGTGAAGTTATTATAATCCTTGTGTGGATAATTGATTTTCTTTATTTTTGGAGGATGGGAATGTGACGATCTATAGTATTTTATTTTTGGAATTTTAGTAAAAAGTAATTATAAATTTAAATATTTATCTTAATCAAATCCAAATCATATGTTATGTACGTAGATAACATTATACTCAATAAATGATAATTTAACAAATTACTAAGATATTTAATAATATTTTATTTTATTTTGGAAAATTATAGAACATCATTTTAGAAAAATATATTTAAGTAATTCTTTTAGAGAATATGTTGACAACAAAATATTATTTGATCTTATTCTTAAAAAAAAAAAAAAACTTATATTATACATGTATTTTTAATGTAAATTTTGGTTTTATTAGCACGTAGCATTAAACTTTTTATATTATTATGTTGTTGTATAGCAAATATAATAATTGAAATATGCATAGTTATATTTACAATCAGTCGATACACAAATACTGACAATGTATATCTAATAACTGAAATATAGTTAATGTACATACATACATACAATACATGTGTAAACATATTTATAGACAATAATATTTTAATTTAAATAAATTTCTTCGACAAGCATATTTTAACAAAATTTTACATAACACTTCAAACTCATTTTGTGTAGTCTTGCAAACTTCGAAATACTAGTAAATACTATAAAATAGTATGTCATGTGACAATGCACTAGCAGTAAAATGTTATAAAGAAGAAAAAATATAGATAAATGCATATACCATAACATTAATTAATAATTGTGGAATTATAAAAATTATAATAATTTGGTTGTAAATGGTAGTTATTCTATGAATTATGAGAATTAAAAATAAAATAAGGATGTGTTGGTGCTTTATTAGTAACTAATGATTTTGATGCACTTTTGTGCATGTGATATTTAATCTTAATATATTTTTTTATACTTTTACATGAAGAAAAAAATTATAAAATAATAATAGTGGGATATAAAATGAGTGGGTTGAAACGATATCTAAGAGTTTATATAAGTTGTAGCCATAAGAACTACTGAATAAAAACTAAGGCATTTTAGATACATAATTGAAAAACACACCCAAAGGGGCTGGACTTTTACTAAAACATAAATATTGATACTGAGTGTGTGGATTACAGATTATAGTTAATGGAATACATGCAATATACAATCTATCCATTCTATACCCTATTATTATAATTTTATCAATTTTTTTTTTCTTCCTATATTCTAAATGATGGGATTTGCAAAAAAATTAATAATTTTTTGTTCAAATATAATTCACTAACTAATATTTTTTTAATCATCCCAACATATGAGACCTATATTAAATTTAACAATAAATTTACATTTCAACATAATTTAATTGATAGAAATAAAATATATAATGGGAATAACTTAAATTAAATAACGATATGTTATAATATATATTAAGCTATTTAAAAATATTTTATTAACTTCATCCCTTTTTAGGATCTCTATAATACTATTGTAATAATATTTTTATCTCCGCACAAAATCAATACTCAAAATGAAAATGAGTTGAAAATATAAAAAATAAAGAATAAAGGCGAATATACAATTAATCATATCATATTTCAGTTTAGATTATTTATTCAATTTCCTATTATATCTCATGGATATAAAATATTTGCATTAAATATTTATTTTAAAAATAATTGATTGAAAATCAGACATATTTGACACACACACACATATATCCACATATGTAAATGCAGAACATGAGATGTAATAGAGAATTGAATAGATGATTCAAAATACATAATATTTTTTCATTCTATTAATAATTTGGAAATTCATAATATACGTATCTTTACCATTTTTTTATTTTTTTCATTTAGAGAGTTGAAAGTATTGCAACATATTGAGAGGCATTGAGTACTAGACTTTTAGAAGTATCTCTAAAATGATGGAAAAGAAATATTCCTATTATACCATCATAGAAAGTTTTCTCTAAAAGAAGGATTTGGTTTTATTTTTTTAAAATAATTTTTAATTGAAAATAGATATTTTTTAATTGAAAATAGATATTTTTTAAAATAAATTTTCTAATGTTTTCTAAAATTATTATATCAATGAGATATATAATTATATCTTTTAATTATTATTTAAATATTCAATAATTATGAAAATAATATATATTAATATATGTACTTTTTTCTTTATTTTACACATGCACATATCAAAGGGTTCAGACTCTGAATTTTATATTTATTATGTGAAGACGATATTATCAAATTAATTGGTCACTGAATGTAATTGATGATATCATAATTGTTTATCTCTATTTATTTATTTTTTTAAAGTAAAATTTAGACAAGTTCTCGTAGGCGCCGCTCAAATTTAGACATAACAAAAATTTGAATGCCCTCTCGACTCACCCTGCTCTCCCTCTCCCTCCGCTAGAAATACACTGCTACACCAGGGTTGCCTTTTCAAATTTCGATCTTTCAATTCTCTAATACGAAATAAGGAAGGCCGTGTCTTGAGAAAATCCTTCAACGCCATGGCTTCTGATTCTTCTCGTGCCCGAATCGATCAGGTCGCCCCGCTTTCTCAACTTTCCTGTTTTAAAATCCAACTATCAGTTTCTGTTTGCTTGCATTTGTTGAATGAGTAAAAAATTACTATTCTGAGTGTTGTCTTTGGGAGCGTTTGTATTTGAGGTGGCATTCGATAAATGAAACTAGCAAGACGCGATGTGACTGACTGACTGTGGAGGTTCAAGATTTTATCAGTTGCCATTTCTTTTACACTCCTCCTTTTCTTGATATCGTTCTTTTCTGATTTATTTGTTTCTTAGTTGATTTCTGGATTGGGAGGAGTTGGTAGGGTTAGGGTGCGGGTGAAACAAGTTAGAAATTATTGCTAAAGATTGATTATATTTGATATATTGCATTGTGCAGTTCTTTTCTTCTAAAAAGAAGAGGAAGATTCTGTCACCGGCTTCAAAATCTGGGAGACTGGAAAAAGAAGCAAAAATCCAAATTCAAGGCTCACCCAGTGGCAAAGGTTCGTTGGAAAGCTATTTGGAGACTTCAAAGGATGGTAATTCACCTGCTAAGTCTTTGAACTCCATTGTTGATCAAAAGGCTAGGCAGGTCCCTGTTAAAAGAAAATTGACTTCGGATACTGGGCTATCATCTAAAGATGAAGATGTGGATGCCTGGCAACAGCAGCCACAAAGTCCTGTAGCTTCCAGAGTTGCTCAGGGATTAGAATCTGAACTTTTGTCTGATATTGGTGGTATAGCAACAAAACACATTCAAAAGGATTCTTTAGAAACTGGGACTGGTGTGCAGAACTCTGAACTTAAGGAGTTTGCCACCGATTTCTTGTCATTGTATTGCAGGTACTCTCTGTCCTCTTTTCACCTCTTGGCGGGCTAACCTATTTTACAAAAAATGATTTGACTCCCTGCAGTCAATTGGCAGTTTACGGCTGTATTTGCTTACTTGTTGATTACCATAGTCCTTGTGATGACTGAGTCTTACTCTCTCTGTTAATTTCTGAAAAGTTTGAACTTCTCACATGCAGCGAGTTACAATCCTGTGTAAGTTTGCCATCAGACACAAAGGAAACTGCAGATAAAAGTTCATCTGCCCCTGCCCTTAAGCTAGAGGAGAACTCATCCAAGAGAAGGCATTGTGGGAACGATGGGAATCAGTCTGACATTCAAAATGAATCCATTTCCCCTCCCAAGGACATTCCATGTAAAATTGTTAATGAATCTGGAGACATCGATTCAAATTGTTTGCAAAAGGTAATTGTCCTGTAAAAAGTCAAGATTACCTCTATCAGATGCATCTTTGATAATTTGATCATACATGTTGACAGGTTATTATGTGCAATAATCCCTTGGCATCACAAGCAAGTTTGAGAAAATGCGGTTACACATCTGCTGTCTATACAGCTGAATGCAAAACACCAGGTTCTTTCACTACCAGACATGGAGCTCGAGAAACCCCTCAGTCAACAAGAGGAAGCTCCTTGTTTTCTCCTGGAGAAGCATTTTGGAATGAAGCAATTCAAGTTGCTGATGGGCTGTTTGCTCCAAATGATGGCCATTCTTCCCATGTTGCTGAGAATAGTGAACCTCTGAAGATTGATTACAGGACTCATAATTCAAGCAATGTGACAAATAGAGGTTGTGGCAATTTGTTAAAAAGTGCTGTAGATGGAGTTATAGGTATAGTGAGTGATGTTGGGACTTGTTCTGCTGTACATTCACTGGGGATGCATGGGAAAGATCTGGACAAAGAGGTGTCTCCGTTACCTGTGAAGCACTTTGACTTCAGTTGTGAGGCAAAAAATTCTGACAAAAAGACACCAGCTGATGCTAATAACACCAAACCTGACATTTTAACGAGTGAAGAGACTAATCATCCTAGTTTGGAAAGCAATAGTTGCATGCACATTTGCCCCAAAGATCGAATAAATGAAGCTTTTTCTGATGCCCAAGGAACAACCTTTGAATTCGTTAATTACAAAGGGATGGAGGAGCATTTGGATCAAAAGATCCACAATATTATATCTAATACACCAGATAGGCAGTATAGTAAGGTTGCTGTTAATTATGAATCCAAAAGCAATCGTACTCCGGCAAGTTCTTCAATAAAGGATTGTTTGGATCTCAGCAACTGGCTTCCTCCGGAAATATGCAAACTATACAACAAAAAGGGAATATCAAAACTGTATCCGTGGCAGGTGTCTTTTTCACCTTTCAATAAATTCTGTTTAATCAAATCTGTCAAATTAGTTTGTGGGTTTCATGTTTATGAAATTGGAGGAATGTGTTGATTTTTCACACATCATCTTGCTCAACTTTAACTTTTGAAGGAGGCAACTCGCTATTATATGTGACTGAGGTTTAGAAAGTAGCAGCTTAAACATTTTATAGAAGTCTGTCTTTTATTTTCTTGTTTAAATAAAGAAATTATTCCATTCTTCAGGTTGACTGCCTTCAAGTTGAAGGTGTCTTGCATAACCGAAATCTTGTTTACTGTGCATCTACAAGGTAATCTAAATTATTCTTCTAAATTTATATAATCTTATGCATTTTCTTTTCTTGATGTTCTTTTTGTATTATTACTTGTTAACTGTCACAGCTGATTCAATCTCTATCATTGAGTTTCACCTGTGCATAAAGTGATCCTTGAACTCATAAAGCAAGAAATTTTGCCTGGAAATAAGTAGATCTGTAGAAGGAAGTCTGGAGAAATTTTAGCCTTATGTCTCTCAACATTTTCATCTTGTATGGTTATTTTTATTGTCCGTGATAATTGATCAAATATGTAGTGCTAAGGGTTTCCCTATGCATAAAGTATCCCTTGAAGTTATCAAAATGAGGCATTTTTCCATGCATATTAAGTATAGTCTACAGAAGCAAGTTCAAAACAAAATTCATGTTTCATCATAAATTTTGAAAGTAAACAGTGTCTTTCAAAATTAGGAATCACAATATTGAGACTCTTCTTGCTTGAAGAGTGGAAATAGTGCAAGGTCAATGGGTCAGTCTTCAAGCACTAAGTTTTTCGATAAAGATAACAGTTCCCTACAGTGTTTTTAATTTGAACGTGAAAACTAAATTATGATTACTGCACAATCAAGTGGTGGTGGCTATGATTGATTGTGTTGCATTGCTTATCTTGTAAAGAAAGACCTGGATAAATGTTGTAAAGAATGTCTTTGCTTGGCACCTCAGGATCTCTGGCAGCTGGTTTTGGCTTTGCTATCCCAAGTCAGTTCTTTTGAAGATTAGGCGCATAACTTTTTCCAAAGATTTATGCTCTCTGATCATTTATGATGCTTTTTATGTTTTTGTTTCTTGGGTTCACTGCTTTGTTTCCTTTGTCTCCCACTAGGAGCCTGCTACATTCATGGATGTTGTTGTTACTAGTTAATATTTTTCTTTGATTGTCATAGTGCTGGTAAAAGTTTCGTTGCTGAAATACTAATGCTAAGGAGAGTTTTAGCAACTGGGAAAATTGCACTTCTCGTACTTCCGTATGTATCTATCTGCGTGGAAAAGGTGCGGTGGTTTCTTGCTTTTAGGGACAGTTTGACACCCTTTGGCTCATGTCTTATGCTTCAATCCCTGTGCGGAAACATGTAGGTGGAACACCTTGAGGTTCTTTTAGAACCAGTAGATAAGCATGTTCGAAGTTTTTATGGAAATCAAGGTGGTGGCACTCTTCCCAAGGATACATCAGTGGCTGTCTGTACCATCGAGAAAGCAAATTCTTTGATTAACAGGTTATTAGAAGATGGCCGTTTGTCAGAACTTGGTACCATTGTAATTGATGAACTTCACATGGTATCCACCTTACTTTATGTGTCTTCGAGTGCCATTCTCTTGCTTTGTCATTTTACATAATTTTACCCAATTCTCATTCTTCTATCTGGAGTGGTGTTATGGATAATTGCAGGTTGGTGATCAAAGTAGGGGTTATCTTTTGGAACTCATGTTGACGAAGCTTCTCTATGCAGCTGGTGAAGGCAATGTAGACTCTTCTAGTGGAGAAAGTTCAGGGACAAGTAGTGGGAAATCTGATCCTGCTCATGGTCTCCAAATTGTTGGTATGAGTGCAACACTACCAAATGTAGCTGCAGTTGCTGAATGGCTTCAAGTAAGTGTTTCATGATTACTGAAACCATTATGAGCTTGTCGAAGACACAAGTTGGTTTTGTTTTTAAATGTTCCTGCTATTTCACTAGTTTGGGTTTGCGGCATAATGAGGCCTTGTAAGGTTCCTGAATTGTTTTACATGGTTTAACATAGTTCTCAATGTCATGGAGCAACAAATGCAAAAAGTTAAAAGGTTGTATAAGAATAACGTAAATAATTACGCCACCATTAGTAGTTTGTTTTTAATGTTATTGTTTTACTGCATTCCTGAAAACTTTCTTTACCTGGAAGGTAACGTTCTATTCTGTTAATTGGTAAGTTGATAAGATTTGACTTCATAGAATAAAAAACTGGGTTCTATAAGCTAGACGAGCATTGTATTATCTACAATGGTATGGGAGCGTCAGCATTGCAGCAAATTTGATCTTTCATGTGATTTAATGCTAATACATCAATTAATTTCAGAGTTTAGACATGTAAATATAATTGAAATTTTATGTCTTTTCTCGGTGAAAAGTGGGTGTCATGTCATTCTGTGACTGGAATAGTAAATCCGTGAGCCTTCCTAGTTCAAAGGTAGGTTTAATGATGAAATTTTATTTTAAAAAGTAATGATTATTTGTTTTTATATTTTTCCTTGGAAATTTCTGTGGAGAACATGATCTTTTTAATCGTGCTTTGCAAGATTTTTGAAAGCTCATGTTAAATGATTTATACAGTGTGTTTATATTAGTTTAGTTTATTCACACTCCCGCATTATATGAGTTCCTAAATGCCCATATGAGTGAACTGATCTGCCATTTATTTTATTTGTGCAGGCAGCTCTTTATGAGACAGAGTTTCGGCCTGTTCCATTGGAGGAATATATTAAAGTTGGTAACACAATTTATAACAAAGAAATGGAAATTGTTAGGATAATACCAAAAGTGGCTGACCTTGGTGGTAAAGATCCGGATCATATAGTTGAGCTCTGCAATGAGGTTTTGATCTCATCTTTGATTTTCGCTATGTTTTTGTCTTGCTTTTGGGATGATTGATGAATACTTATGAGAATTTGAATTATATTAGGTTGTCCAAGAGGGTCACTCGGTGCTAATATTTTGTTCCAGTAGAAAAGGGTGTGAATCCACTGCTAGACATATTGCAAAGTATCTGAAAAGATTTTCTGTAAGCCCTCGTAGTGAGCAAAGCGAGTCCTTTGATGTTGCTTTTGCTATTGATTCACTGAGAAGATCCCCTGCTGGATTGGATCCTATACTAGAAGAAACTCTTCCTTTAGGAGTTGCCTACCATCATGCTGGGCTCACTGTATGTGAGCCACATCTTATTGGTTTATGTATTATTGAGCAGTATTATTAAATACTAGGTTATGATTATCTATTATATCCTATACTTACACAGTCCATTTCTAAAAAGGTCGAGGAAAGGGAGACTGTTGAAACATGTTACCGCAAAGGACTTGTACGTGTCTTGACTGCTACATCAACTCTAGCAGCTGGGGTTAATCTGCCTGCCAGGAGAGTTATATTCAGGCAACCACGCATTGGTCGTGATTTTATAGATGGCACAAGGTACAGGCAGATGGCCGGACGGGCAGGTCGGACTGGCATAGACACAAAGGGAGAGAGTGTAAGCCTAATTTTTCTTATTTGTATCGTTTTTCTCTTCCTTTGTCCTAGTTATTTGGCTAACATTGCGGATCTTCACTCTTTTTCTTGCAGTTGGAGTTATTCCTCCCTAATTAAGTCAATATTATTTTTAATTTTTATGAAGTCAGTCACTATTTTCACTGTTAGTTCTTATTTTTGGTTGAGAATTGCTGACAATCTTTCTTCTTTAAATACCTCAGATTCATCAGTAACAATTTTCTAATGATGCAACAGGTGCTAATTTGCAGACCGGAGGAAACCAAGAAAATACTGGCACTCCTTAATGACAGTTGTCCTCCACTTTATTCTTGCTTGTCAGAAGATAGGAATGGTATGACCCATGCAATACTTGAGGTTGTTGCTGGAGGAATTGTTCAGACTGCTAGTGATATTCATCGATATGTACGGTGTACTCTTCTCAATTCGACAAAACCCTTTGAAGATGTTGTGAAATCAGCACAAGATTCCCTTCGATGGTTATGCCATAAAAAGTTCCTAGAGTGGAGTGATGAGACTAAGTTATACACCACTACCCCCCTTGGCCGTGCATCTTTTGGCAGTTCTCTGTGTCCAGAGGAATCACTTGTAAATATCTCAGACTGCTCCTTCTTGCCATATAAACCTTATACTTTGATAAATATGCATCTATAAGTTGTTCACCATTGTAACTAGGTCGTAGTACATGATATATATATTTTTTTGTTTAATCATTTATTTAATTGAGCTTAGTTTAAAGAGCCGATGATTTACGCAATCAGTGAACTTTGAATACGGTGTAGATTGTGCTGGATGATCTGTTAAGGGCAAGAGAAGGTTTTGTCCTCGCATCAGATTTGCATTTGGTGTACTTGGTAACTCCCATTAATGTTGATGTTGAACCAGACTGGGAACTTTACTATGAGAGATTCATGCAGTTATCTCCTCTAGACCAGGTACTTGCTTTATATTTCCTCTTTTTTCTGATTATGATGTCCCATTGAAGAAATTTTGGTTGTAGTTATTGAACGCTGGTTACAAACTTATGCAACTTTTTAGAGCTCTAGTAATATGAATCAATTTTATTTTTCACTTTGACCAGTATTTTTGTTGAGAATGCATTTAATCATATGTATGCTATTGTTATTACATTGTTCATGTATGTCTTGATTCATTTGTATTGTTCCTTATCTTTATCATACTCTTACCTATTATGCAAACAATGATGCAAAACTGGAATATGTTTTATTGTTTTTATTTCAAGTTGCTCGGTATGAATAGCTAGGATTTAGAACTAGTAAACTATAGTGTTGAAACAGTTCGTAGTTTTGCTTTGGTGAATATGGCCGGAGATACTTCAATTCAAGTAACCTGAATTATATACGATTGTGTTGTTATAACTTTTGTTATCAGTGCAGTCTGTTGGCAATCGAGTTGGAGTACAAGAACCCTTTCTGATGCGCATGGCGCATGGTGCGCCTCCTCGAGCATCAGGCAGATTAAGGGATAATGCCAAAGGCTTTCAGAGAAAGTATGATCACAGACTTGGGATGTCGACTAATGGCATGCTTTCAGATGAGCAAATGCTTAGAGTGTGTAAACGGTTTCATGTTGCTCTTATCTTGTCACGACTTGTGCAGGTAAATTTGTTTCATGCTGTAGGTTATCTCCCCCTCCCCCCCTCCACCCCCCACACACACAATCAAAAAAGAGAAAAGAAAAACACACATCCTACCCCGCTCTTCGGTTTTTGGACTGAACACTCTATGTATGATTGTGCAACTTCCATGAAAATTTTAGGTGATAATATGGTAAATGTTGTTGGTAATTGGTATTTGGTTTTGGATACATATATCTTCGTTTTACATATATACTTTGATTTTCCTCTCCATCCCTCCCTCATTTCCCAGCTGGCTGGCTATGGAAGCTAGCTCTCCATCTTCAGAGTCTTTCTTAAATTTTCCCTGAAAGTTACTAGAATAATTCTCTTGTTGAGTTTGCTCCACCTCTATTATTGAACACATTTTATGAGCACATATTATCTGCATTGACAGGTTTCTTTATGCTATAATGTTAACAAGCTGGGTTTTCTTTCATCCTTAATGAGAGAATTTTGTGATGCTGGAATGTAGGAAGTGCCTGTGGGTGAAGTTTGTGAAGGTTTTAAAGTTGCTAGAGGCATGGTTCAGGCCTTACAAGAAAATGCTGGAAGGTTTGCATCTATGGTTTCGGTATTCTGTGAGAGGCTTGGTTGGCATGACCTCGAAAGTTTAGTCGCAAAATTCCAAAACCGTGTTTCATTTGGAGTTAGAGCAGAGATTGTAGAACTTACTGCCATTCCTTATATTAAGGTGTGAATTGCTGTGTTATTTGGATTTCCTATAAATCTAGATAAAATATCTTAACTGCTATTGGAACATTTAGGGTTCACGAGCTAGAGCACTTTATAAGGCTGGTTTGCGAACGCCTCAAGCAATTGCTGAAGCATCAATTCCTGAAATTGTCAAAGTGCTTTTTGAATCTTCTTCATGGAGTGCGCATGGTAATTTTTCCCCCCCTCTTTGCCTCAGTGGAGTTCATGAATACCATAGAACACTACTAGCTTTGACCTTTCAGTATTCTTGTTGATTTGGTTAGCAATATCTAATTTGGATCAATTTTCCTTAATGACCACTGAAGGCACGGCGCAAAGGAAAATACAAGTGGGAGTTGCCAAAAAGATAAAAAATGGTGCTCGCAGGATTGTTCTTGATAAAGCTGAAGAGGCAAGAGTTGCTGCATTTTCAGCCTTCAAATCTCTTGGGCTTGACATTGCACAGTTCTCTCGTCCACTGTTACCCATTGCTACTGGAAATGCCCCTCAAAAAGCATCAACACCGTCTTCAGGGGAGGAATCCACAAGTAGTTATGCTGCTATTCGGCAGTCTGAGCATATCTTGAACGCACCATCATTTGGGGACAGGTGTGAGATTGCTGGATCTGTCGAAATTGATGGAGGCAAATCTATAGACACTCCAGCAGCTGGCTTCACATCTTCAGTTAAGGAAAAGTCATCAGGAGACACACAAGGCCAAATTCTTGTAGAAAAGCCTGTGTTACTTGAGGAATGGTCGAATGGCCGTAATTGCAAGCTAAGTATTGCTACTAATTGCAATGTTGGTGATATTAAAAATCAGTCTAATGAGCATGTTGATCATGCTGGGCAACAGCAGCCTGAAAGTCAAAATATATGCATGGGAAGCAGAGAAAATACACTGGAAAAGGGTCCTGTGAATGCAGTTAGTATTCCTGGTGGACTTGATTCTTTCTTGGATCTATGGGATGCAACTAAGGAGTTCTTTTTTGAGATCCATTTCACTAAAAAATCTGAATTGAATTCTGTTGCTCCATTCGAAATACATGGCATAGCCATTTGCTGGGAAAATTCTCCTGTGTACTACTTAAATATTCCAAAGGACTTAATCCGCTTTAGCGGCCATGGAAATGATCATACTATGGGCAGCAAGGATGTTTTACTACCAAAGCTGCAGGTGGAGATGGCCAAGAAGCGATGGGCTAGGATTGGGATTATAATGGGGAGAAAGGATGTCAGAAAGTATACATGGAACTTAAAAGTTCAGATTCAGGTGCTTAAGAGTCCTGCTGTTGCTGTACAAAAATTCAGCAGCCTGCATGGTGGAATCAAAAGTTTGGGTCTGGATCTTGTTGACAATTCTTATTTTATGTTTTCTCCTGTCCATTTAAGGGTTGCAATTGATATGTGTGTGGTAGCGTGGATCCTTTCGCCTGATGAGGAGAGAAGTTCTTGTCCTAATCTGGAAAAGGTAATATCTGTGGCTCAGTTAGTTCATTTTTAAAGACCTTTTAAAAGAATGCTTAGGATTTGAAAATCCCCCAGTTTTCGTTCAGATGAAAGTGAATTTGGACGAGTTGTTCTTGGAAAGATAGATTTGGTGAAAATGTGTTTGGTTTTATTTGCAGATTGTATCACATTTGACTTCATGTGTCACTTACTGGTGGGGTTCCATATTATTTCAGTGCTGTCAAATCATGAAACTGGTTGTTTTTAATAAAATAAGAATTGATAATAGTTATGTGACTGATGACATTAAATAATTATTGTTTGTATTATACTAATTTATATTTTGTTTAGGAGAGAAGAAATAATTTGTGGAAGGTAGGGGGAGAAATCATGAAGAAAGAGAAAGAATGAAAAGAAAAGAGGGTTGGTGTATTGGGAAATGGGATGTTTTGAGAATGGATTAGGATTGAACAGAATGTATCTACAAATGGTGTGAGAATTTGCAAATCCATTTCTTACCTTCATGATTTGGGTTTGCCATATACAAATATATGTTTTTAATTTTTGGGTCAAGAATTACTTTATACATTCATTTGTCTCTTAAAGGTCTCAGTTCTGGAAAATGGTCTCTCAAGTTATAGTCTTGACAGGAAGTTAAAAGGAGGTTATCTAGTGATGCTGCTGCATCTGCTAATCGGAGTGGTAGATGGAAGGATCAGATGCGAAGAGCTGCCCATAATGGTTGCTGCCGCAGAGTTGCACAAACTCGAGCTTTGTTCTCTGTGCTGTGGAAATTACTAGAATCTGAAGAACTGGTTGAACCACTTATGACTATTGAAGTTCGATTGGTAAGGAATCTTATTCATCCATTAAAGGGATTATTTTTTTTCCTTTTCTTGGGGATCCACCATCTATGACTAAGCATGGGGTTTGATGTGGGCCCCTATCTATATAATGTAGGGGTTTGTTAACCATCTCCCTGTAGAGTGTTTTGGGGTTGGTTAATACAACATGTTAGTGTCCCACATTGGTGAAATAAATAAGTTGTGGTTTCTATATATGGTCTAGGGCAATCCTCACCTCTTGAGCTAGCTTTTGGGGTGAGTTAAGCCCAAGGTCCATTATTTAACACAACATAAATAACTTATGTTCACATATATACTGGAAAACTCCCTCTTATATATATATATATATGTAAAGTTGATAGTTTGTGTGAGAGCACAACTTTGCATTGTCAAGTCTAAGTTTGATTCATTGTTTTAATGTCAAATATGGGTCTATTAAATTTTGTTTTTATTCAAAAAGTTGCAACGAAGCAGGAAAAAACTTGGCTTTGGATGTTTTATTAGTTTGATTAGACAGTTGTTTCAGATTCCAGACATAATGAAGTTCTAGTTGTTATCTAGTTACTTTTAGTTTTGCCTGGATTCTAGGGTTGAACTACTTGGCCTTCCATTTATTGCTTGTTGAGTGATCTTTCAATGTAAATGCTAAAGTTGCAGTTTTGATGTAGACCAATGTTCTTGCGGATATGGAGATCTGGGGAATAGGTGTTGACATGGAAGGATGCCTTAGAGCACGGCATATCCTTGGAAGAAAACTCAAATGTCTGGAGAAGGAAGCTTACAGGTTAGCTGGCAAGACATTTTCATTATCAATGCCTGCGGACATAGCAAATATTCTCTATGAACACTTGAAGCTGCCCATGCCAGAAGGCTATAGTGGGAAACAACACCCTAGCACTGACAAGCATTGTCTTGATATGCTCAGGTACTAAAAGGATTAGCTCGAGTCTTATGTTGTAAACCTTCTAGTGAATTCCTCCCAAGATTACATCTTCTCCTGTTTCTGTACCTTTGCTTCCTAATGATGCTAAAATAGCTCTGATTTTTTCTAGATTGCATTTTAATTTTTACCAGACAATGATGATTTATTTCAGCCTGTTCTCTTGTAAAGATGGGGAAAAGATGCAAATAATATTTAATCAATTCATTTAAGAGATTGATGAAGAGGAGGCGCTTTGTACCTTTAAATCTTGGTTTCAAGCAATATGCTCACTGTTAGGGTGCATTAATGATATTCAGTCACTGATCTTGCTTGCTACTATGTTGGACTAACAGAAATTTGCTGTATGTTAGGAATGAGCATCCTATTGTGCCAGTAATTAAAGAGCATCGGACATTGGCTAAACTCTTGAATTCTACTTTGGGATCAATTTGTTCACTTGCCAGGCTTTCTTTGAGGGCCCAGAAATATACTCTGCATGGTCATTGGCTCCAGACATCAACAGCAACTGGCCGACTTTCAATGGAGGAGCCTAACCTCCAGGTCCCCTTTGTCCATTAATATTGATATTTGGTTCATTTATTTGTTGTGGCATCTTTCATTTTTTAATGATTTTCTTTCACATAAGTTACTGAATGGTGTTCTATATTCTGTGTGTGAGCTGGACATAGTGTGTTGAGCATATGGTTGAGTTCCAAATGAATGAAGATGATGGGGAATCAGGTGCTAGTCTCCATAAGATTAATGCACGTAATTTCTTTGTACCTACTCAGGTGAAGATGCTTTTAGATTTCCAAACTCATATTTTTTTTTTTATTTTTAACCTAAAAAAAGTTCTGTCTTTCTGTGAGTCAGGAGGTCTGTTGGTGTAAACTCATTTTCATCTTCTACTTCATTTTCTTGTTGCAGGATGATTGGCTGCTTCTAACTGCTGATTACTCTCAGATAGAACTGAGATTTATGGCTCATTTCTCAAAAGATTATTCATTGATTAAGCTCCTGAGTAGTCTGCAGGCTGATGTTTTCACCATGATTGCTGCAAAATGGACTGAGAAACATGAGTCCAATGTGAGCTCACAAGAGCGAGATCAAACGAAGAGATTGGTTTATGGAATTCTCTATGGGATGGGACCTAACAAGCTGGCAGAACAGTTGGATTGCAGTCCAGATGAAGCTGCAGAAAGAATTCGAAACTTCAAGAAATCTTTCCCTGGTGTTGCTTCCTGGCTTCAGGAAGCAGTTACGTCTTGCCATGAAAAAGGGTGAGACCAAAATAGCCCAAATGCTCCCCATGTCTGTACTTTTCCCCTCCAGGAATGACACTGTCCCCTGTTCTGCAGTTACGTGGAGACCCTTAAGGGGCGAAAGCGTTTCTTGGCAAAAATTAAATTTGGGAACAGTAAAGAAAAATCCAAAGCTCAGAGACAAGCCGTGAATTCTATTTGTCAGGTTAACTATTTGTTCCTCTCACATCATTATTGTTTTACCAGTTATGTTATAATAACATCAATTTTCACTTTTGTTAATACCTGTTGTGTTCTTTTTTTGTTCGGGGTGGGGATGGCCCAGTCTTGCTCTTTTGTTAATGGTTGTTTGCTGAAGTTGTGTTTTCAACTGTACTGAATGTTATGTTTACAGGGATCTGCTGCTGACATAATAAAAATCGCAATGATATGCTTACATGATGTGATTGGTGAAGATACTGGGACATCTTGTCCCAGTTTCATAGATGCTGAAAAATTTGAAATGCTTAAAGGTCGCTGCCGAATCCTTTTACAGGTAATTGATTGAAAGTACTCAATAGGTTATTCATGGTTACTTTTCCATCATGGTCATTGCTAAGCTGTGGTTTGGCTTTGCATACATTTTAGGCTTTGGAAATGACATGTGCTCTAAATTGTTGCTGTTATTGCTAGTAATTTCTTTGATACAATTTAGTCTTTCATGTTTGTGCTGTCTTTCTATCAGCATGACATGTTGGTCTTCGACCTGTGCATATTAGGTACATGATGAACTGGTGCTGGAAGCTGATCCGTCGGTTGTAAAAGAAGCTGGGTTGTTGCTGCAAACATGCATGGAACGTGCTGTGTCACTTCTTGGTATGGTGAAAAAGTTAATAACTTGTATATATCAATTTAATTCCTGGAATGCCAACTAAGTTTTTGCTTTCCCTAGGATCCTGCTACACTATCTCCCTTGCTTGGGGTTTCTTTTCTTTTTGCTATTTACTGTTATTTTCTGGGAAGTAGATTGCCTTTCTAAGTCCTGGTATTGGAAAGTTTACCTTAAAAAGAGTAGATTGACTTTCTTTATCCCTTCGCCTTTTTACCAGTTACCATTAGGTTATCACTCTGAACTCACTAATACGTGAGTGGTGCAGAATTTTCTCGCACTTGAGAAAATGATCCAAGTCATGTTTTTCCACATATTTTCCTTTTGTGTAATCTTGTTATCTTCTCAAGCAAATAGTATATAGTATTAGATATTTTGTTCTCAGGAATGTTTCTTCATTTATTCCTGTTGCAGTTCCTTTGCCTGTCAAATTAAAAGTCGGGAGAACTTGGGGATCTTTGGAACCTTTTGAGCCTAATTCTTAGATATCCATGGGCTATACTTCAATTGCACTTATGGAAGGAAATCTGCATTTGCGATTCATGAAGAATATGAACCCTGGCTACTTTCGCTACTGGGCGCCATGTCAAATTGAACTGGCTGCTCTCTCCTGATGGAGCTGGAAATTGGCTTGTGGATGAATGAGGGATATCGCTATAACTCGGGTTCTCTGCTACATTTGCTGTGGTGGATTTGGAATACGTAAAAACTAGCAAAAGTGCTCCATTGCATCAAGCCTACTCTAGAGGTTGTTTATATCCTTCCTTTATAATCTGACTATTTACCAAATATGATGAATCCCATAGGTGGCTTCTTAGCATTATTATCGAGCTTTGTACTATTTGTATTGGTGAAAAGCTAGCTTAACGGATATTGCCTCATTCTATATTGTCCACTAACTTGCCTCATTTGGCAGCGAAGTTTTCGGCTTTCTGTTGCTTCTGCTTGCAGTTTGCCAGACTAGGCACTTGTGCTCTGTGATTGTTAGCCATGCTCGAGTTAAAAGAAGTAGAAGGCTATTTTGGGCTTTTGCCTTGCTGTGGTTTTGCTGATTCTTTTGGCAAATTTCAGGCATCTTGTTTGATGAGAAGGGAAAGAGGGATCGAATCGTTAGCATGGTGAGAAAATGGTTGAATTTGCGAATTTGAGTGCTTATTGCCTTATTGTGGATTTCTATCTATTTGGTGTTTCATCTTGTATTTCATTTCACGAATACATGACAAGTTCTTTAAATCAAGTGTTTTAATAAGGAAACATTTAATACATTTGACATGTACCTGTAAAGTGGAATAAAATATAAATCAAAAATTGAAATAGAGAATGTGAACTCTTATTGCTTTGCCATGCACTTGGGAAAATGTTTGATTGACTTTAAACACATTCATTTTAAATCAAGTGTTTTAATAAGGAAACATTTAATACATTTGACATGTACCTGTAAAGTGGAATAAAATATAAATCACCAATTGAAATAGAGAATGTGAACTCTTATTGCTTTGCCATGCACTTGGGAAAATGTTTGATTGACTTTAAACACATTCATCCATTATATGAAATAAAGACTAGCATGTCATTCACTTATGCATATCCATACATCATACATATACAAATAGGCATCCATGCAAACTATAATGCCAAAATACATTGAAATACTTTACTTTCATGCAGATTCATTTTTATTTCTATTACTTAGGAACCCACACAATGTGATCCTCAGGAAGAAAATGGCAGACTGGAACAGCCCCTGGCTTCACCTTGAGCACCTGAAAAGCCAAGTGTTTAGGGTTCCACGCAGCCGTATCCCGGTGGCACACCGCCACAGCTTCCGCCTTGGACCCGTCAGCTGCCACCATTGCGACCTTGTAAGCCACCGTTGTATCTGTCTTGTGGCAATAAAACACAGCATATGCATACTCCTGCCTGTGGCACACCACCACTGCTTTCTCACTAGGCATTCTCTTTACCTGCACAATATTATACTCTTTTTCTTGGTCCTTTTCTGCATTTGTTGATATTGCCTCCACATTTTTCCCTAGTTTGGAAGTGCTGAAATCAACCATGGACTCCAAAGAAGTAGCACAAAATTTCTCTTCTTCTTTTATGCCTTTCTCCTCACATTCTTGAATGGTTTTCTTGATCACCTCAGCTTCATCCGAACTGGGCTTAACTGAAAACTTGTCCAAAATCTCTGGCAACTTTTCTGAGGAAAATGGTATTGAATCAGCAACCTGGCGGGGCAAAAATGTGGCCTCATTTGTACTTTTGGAGAAGTGCAAGTTCATTCTTTTGCCTGCATGCATGTCTTTCTCTAAGAAGAAAGGCCACGTTGGGGTTCTCATGCAGCTGAGTTTCGGTGGCTGCATACAGGTAGTTGAGTATTTGGGAGCTTCGACTGGGTTTGCCGGTGTTGACTCCGACATTGCCATGGCCGACATTCACGGTGGTGCCCCCGCCATTGTTGACAGTGACTCCGCCCTTGCCTACTCCGACGGTGGTGCTTTTGCCGGCCAGCCATTCTGGAGGGACAAGCAAGGAAAAATGTAGTAAGTATATTGTTGTTTATAAATTAATAACAATTAAAGCTTTGCATTTATTAGCATAAAAAAACTGTCAATAGCTATAATTTTGTGAATAATTATACATGTGCCTAACATGTACATGTTTTTTAGTGAGAATTATTATGATCATGTAGATTAATTATGACGGTGTTTAGGTGAGTTTATATGTTTATCAAAATATCTTACAAGATGTTCAAAAGTTTATAAAATATTAGGAAATGTGGTAAATTTTTTTAAAAAGGAATTTATAAGATCTTAAAATGAGATGTTAGGATTTTATTATTTTTTTCAAGAAAAAAGTAAGAATAATTTATTTTTGAGATTTCAACAAGCTATTTTAATTCATTTAATTACAAAATTATTATTATTAATATTTATAAATTTCAAAATATTATTTTATTTAGACACTCTAATAACTTATTTTAAAAATAAGATTTAATATTATATAAATTTTAAAAATATCTTACAAGATGTAGGAGTTTATAAGATTTTTTACATAAATTTAGTCAAATACCATCTATACTTAATTCTTGTGAAACTAATTTTTTGGTATAAACTCATGAAGAAATGAAGCATACTTGTATAAATATATAAAATAATGAGTACAAAAATTTCCATATTTTTGTTAAAGGAATCAAATCAAGTCTAAAGTTAAAATCCACAGAAATCTTTTATACATCCCTCCTCAAATAGGAAGAGCATGAGAATGTGTGCCATCATCTATGATAATAACAAATTACTGCAGGAATCACTATAAAAAATTAGAGCATCGCTTGTGATCAATTTATAATTGATATTAAACATTCAGAATTTTAGTTATGAAATTAATGTAATTAATCAAATTTAAAATAGATATTCTCATAGCTAACATTGGCTATGATCGCCCATATTGATAATTATTCTTATATATATATATATTTATAGATAATGCATAATTAATTTATTGTACTTCGAGCGTATATAAATCAATGCTTAATAATTTTAAATACCTAAAATTTTAAAAAAGTTACATTTGCTATATAACTTTTTTTTTAGTGAGTGCATGAGAAATTTTAGTACTTTGATATCAACTCAACTTAATTAAATAAGCCAAGAAGTAAATACTACAACTTAAGCTTATCAAATTGTGCTTTGAAATTAGTCAATAGCTGAAAAGCAAAGTGTAAGTAGCTTTATCAAGGAGCCTTAATTAAGTAGAGTACCAGAAGTTGGGGGTATGATATCTTTTACTGCTTTAGGCATCGGAGAGTTTGGCAGCACAGAATTCCAATATTAGGACTAAAGGCAAAGCTGCATGACTTGTAACTAATACCACATGAGAAAGTATAAAAGAAAGAAAATAAAGAAGAAAATCCTTAATTAGCCAAAATAAACAAAAACAAGCTTAGGAATTCGACAAATCAAAAGGGTTCTTTTTTTCTTTAAATTGGGGAGAAGGGTTTACTCACAGAAAGAAATGCTAAAATGTGCTGAAACTTGAAATGTGGAGTAAAAACAATAAAGTGTTTAATTTTCACAAGGAAGAAAGTGAAATGAGAATTGCACCAGTGTCAGAGTGTGTGAGTGTGTGATTTGGATACGTAATTGTTGACTGTGTGAAGAAAGAAACATATCACCTAAATTTATGACTGGTTAATTACTCCAACTGCATGTTGCCCAACAACATTAAATGGAAGTTACACAAGTACTATGTGTATACGTAACAAGGAGTAGTTTACGGTACAATTTTGTACATACTTCATGTGAAGAATGTACAAATATATTTAATATAAATCGTGTAATTTAAAAATGTAAAATCATAATATGTCATTTTAATGAATAGTGGACAACATAATAAGTACATTTAAGCTGTTATCTGTACAATTGATTGATGGTTGATTTTGATCGTATGTTAATGATTTATTGTACTAAAAAAACCGATGATCAATAATAAAATTTTATTATTACAAAACTTATTTAATTAAATAAAATAGAAAAATTATCTTTTCGGTCTCACAATTTAATTGTGCGCGCACTATTAATCCAAAACTTATGGTATTTAACATTTTAAACCAAAATTTATTACTTTTTAAACATTGTTGGTCATCCGTTGAATTTTCTGTTAAAATCTTGACCGAAATTATTATCTATTTATGAAAAAAATTCTAAAATTTAATCTATTTATAAAAAGCCAACAGAATATGAAATGTACATTTAATCCTTATTAAAAAAAAACTAAAAAAATAAAATAGCTAAAAATTAAACACCACAAAAATCCTCCACAATTTTTTTTAAAAATAATATATATTTACAAATATGTGTGTATATATATATACACACGTCTAAATTGTACATATAAATATATACATATATAAACCCCAATCCGACTATGGCCGGCAGCAGCCTAGCAGGTGGCTGGGCTGGCCGGGAATGGAGGAGAGGATGCAATATGCTCGGAGGTTCGGCACGTATTTGTGTGTGGGACAAGTAGTGCACGGGGGGGGGGGGGGGGGGTGATGTGTTGGCCGGGAAAGGAGGGGAGGCGGGGGACTAGTCGTGGGACGAGTAGGGGTGGGGGTGGAATGAGGTTGTTATTATTATTATTTTTTTCATTTTTTTCTTTTTCTTTTTATTTTCTAGTTTTTTAATTAATTTATTAATTTAATCAAATTATTTTAAGTACATTTATATTTTTATATATTATTAAGTATTGATCCAAAATAATTATATTTAAAATTATTAAATTATATTGTCTAAAATAATTTAAATTATATTCAAATTATTTTAAAATTAATTTATATTGTTAGGATGATGATTTTAGATTTTATATTTATTCTTAATTTTTTTATTTTAGTTAATAAATAAAGATAATTATATTTAACTATATCGTTTTGGATATATATATATATATATTTTTTAATATTATAAAATATATAATTCAAAATTATGACATTATGTTATTTAATATAGTATATTTTTTTGAAAAATATCTTTTAATTACTTTTTAAATATTTAACAAGCACTTAATGTACTAAATTTTAAAATATGAACCAACATCTTGTTGCAGAATTAATAATAATCTATTGTAAAAAGATATATATCATTTAATTTAATGATATCTCATATAAAGTAAATATTAACACACTTCATCGTAAACATGCCTATATAATAAATAGCATATTTTTAGAGCCAAATGTGGAGTATGGATAGTGGGACACAATTAAGTAAGGGGAGTGGTGATCCTATTCTTCATTATGTGAACTCATGGAGTTGTGATGTAAATTAGAACATGCAATAACGGATTAATTGATAAGCTAGTGGTGCAACTCTAAACAAATAACTACCAAAAATTTATTAGGGTTGTGATGGGGAAGTTGAGTGGTGGAGAGATTTTTTTTTGGCCCAAGTGATGTTTCCATTTTGTCATTAGATCTAAAAATGTTTGGGTAAATTTAGAAAAAGAAAGTTTGCATGATCTCTCTCTCTCTCTCTCTCTCTCTCTAAATAGTATGGCGAACAAAATATTTTAGATAGTATATTTCAATAATCAATACACATTTTATTTTCTATTCT
The DNA here is from genome assembly GCA_018894105.1 of Jacaranda mimosifolia. Classification (NCBI taxonomy): domain Eukaryota; kingdom Viridiplantae; phylum Streptophyta; class Magnoliopsida; order Lamiales; family Bignoniaceae; genus Jacaranda; species Jacaranda mimosifolia. Next base: position 2,731,302 of record CM032127.1, read on the forward strand.
AATTTTATGTATATATATTCAATATATGAAATATTTCTTGATCAATTGTGAATTAAATATACTTGATATATATATGTGTATGTGTGTGTGTGTGTGAAGTTCGAATAAAATATGAAATATGCATTGAAATAGAAGATTTAGAATGGAAAAGGGTATTTTTAAGTTAAAATTTATTAAACTTAACTCAATTTTAAGATGATAGAGTTAAAAGAGAATTTGGAGTGTGAGAATCATATGCAAAAGAAAATTTACCAAAATGATGAAGCACCGAACTATTAATGTATTTTATGATCCTAATTTTAATATAATTATAAGCTACTTTATTTTTCTTATTCGTTAAAATATCACATGCGTGGTTGAAATAATACTTCATAAAGTTGGATATTTCATGTCAAGTGGTGGGCATCATCGAATAACATGGCCTATGAAAAAAATGTTCACGCATTTCTTTTGGAGCCTATCAATTTTGGAAATGCGATACCAAGTCTAACATTGTAAATTAAAATATGTTATGAATTGAAGTTTCAAACCTTCAAAATTCAAATAACATTTTCAGATTTTCTCATTTAAAAGTGTAACCTACCTTTTTAATTTTGTAACATCCCCATTATTTTGTAACACCCTTTTTAATTTTGTAACATCCCTATTATTTTGTAACACCCAACAATGCATTAATTTGGTTTTATTCTCATAAATTGCATTAGTCATCCTAAGCACTATAAATAGGTGTCCTAGAGTCTATGTAAGGCAGACCATTCTCTCATCTTCATGCATTCTTACTATCTAAATATTCTTCTAGTTTGATATATAAATTTTGGGCAACTAGATAAGGTCTTGTTCACTAGTCTTTTTGTGATCGTGCTCATAATAGAAGACGCCAGTTGTGACATTTTGGGTTTTATCTTGGGGTGGTGGTGAGCCGCCAGTACCTGCATGGAGGGGAGGCCATCACGATCTTAGGACAGCGTCAAGTGACGTGACTCCTACATGCCAGCTGTTTACATTTTCGTATCTATATTATTTTAAATATTTTATGGTTATTTGCATATTTGATTATATGAGTTTGGTGAAATTTGCATGAAATATTTTGATTATGCACAACAAAATAAAGACTAGCATGTCATGCACTTATGCATATCCATACATCATACATATACAAATAGGCATCCTTGCAAACTATAATGCCAAAATGCATTGAAATACTTTACCATCATGCAGACTCATATATTTTTTCTAATACTTAGGAACCCACACAATGTGATCCTCAGGAAGAAAATGGCAGACTGGGACAGTCCCTGGCTTCACCTTGAGCACCTGAAAAGCCACGTGCTTAGGGTTCCACGCAGCCGTATCCAGGTGGCACACCGCCACAGCTTCCGCCTTCGACCCATCGGCCGCCACCATTGCAACCTTGTAAGCCACCGTTTTATCGATCTTGTGGCAATAAAACACAGCATATGGATACTCCTGCCTGTGGCACACCACCACTGCTTTCCCACTAGGCATTCTCTTCACCTGCACAATATTATACTCTTTTTTCTGCTCCTTTTCTGCATTTGTTGATATTGCCTCCACATTTTTCCCTAGTTTGGAAGTGCTGAAATCGACCATGGACTCCAAAGAAGTTGCACAAAATTTCTCTTCTCCTTTTATGCCTTTCTCCTCACATTCTTGAATGGTTTCCTTGATCAACTCAGCTTCATCCGAACCGGGCTTAACTGAAAACTTGGCCAAAATCTCTGGCAACTTTTCTGAGGAAAATGGTATTGAATCAGCAACCTGGCGTGGCAAAAATGAGGCCTCATGTGTACTTTTGGGGAAGTGAGTGTTCATTCTTTTGCCTGCATGCATGTCTTTCTCTAAGAAGAAAAGGTCCACGTTGGGGTTGTCATGCAGCTGAGTTTCGGTGTCTGCATACACCACGTAGCTGAGTAACGGGGCCATTTGGTTGACTCCGAAATTTCCATGGCCGACATTCACGGTGGTGCCCCCGCCATTGTTGACAGTGACTCCGCCCTTGCCTACTCCAACGGTGGTGCTTTTGTTGGCCCGCCATTCTGGAGGGACAAGCAAGGAAAAATGTAGAAAATATATTGTTGTTTATAAATTAATAACAATTAAGGCTTTGCATTTATTAGCATAAAAAAACTGTCAATAGCTATAATTTTGTGAATAGTAATACGGGTATTCTTATTTGTACTCTAAAATTTGTTATTGACACTCCTCTAGATTTTTAGCCTATAGGAATTGACCAATATATCCCTTTAATTTCAAGATGTCATTTAATTTAAAGTGTTGAACAATTATGCCCTTAGTGTACTATTCTTTATCCTATTAAATATAATCTTGATTTATTCCTAGTCTTGATTCATTTAATGTCAAACTTGATAGAGCATATAAAAATGGGCAGATTATCCCATCTCTAGATTCAATCATCTCAGTGAACATATGGCTATGAACTTCAATAGGAAAATTATATATTTTCACAACGCAAATGTGGGACTTATTTTACTTCATAAAGATTGCTGTATAAAATTATTTAATTCAATCAAAAAAGTAAAATAAAGAAAGAAAAGAACACTACCCCTTGCTATTTAGACCCAGCTAAAAATCACCTATATTGCAAGTACGAAAAAAAAAAGTGGATAATAGGCCTCATTTTCTTCACCCAATAAAATGCATGTAATTTTACCAATAGCCTAATTAGCTGCCACTTTTCTGCCCAATCCACTGGTAACCCATGAACAACCATATATATATATATTATATTAAATTTTTCTCTAATTCTCATAAATAATTTGAAGGATATAATACATTTTTCTATGATAACAATAATGTTTAAGTGGTATTTAAATTTTTAGTTCAAATTTTTTTTGACAAATAATGTGATCTAAATTTGAATTTCGAAATATAATATAACTTAAAATCAATAGATGTCTAAACATTTAAGTTGTACTTTTCAAACTAAAATACTTGACATACTTTAAGTACTTGTTCAATGTAATGTTTAAAGTTTGTAACCTTTTTTATTAATTTTATTTAAGTAAATAATATTATGTAAAGTAAAAAATATATATTAATATACCTTCAAGTATAAAAAAAAAAGTAAAAATAACAGTACCTGTGGGTTACCCATAACCCATCATGGTCATTGATAATAGATCCACTATTTCATATCCAGTAAAAAATAAATAATTATACCAATGGATAAAAATTTTCAACCCGCCCGTCATTACCCATTCTTGGGTTATCCATGGGTATCCATTTGCCAAGTTTATTTATTTCATATTAAGTTGGATGGAATGTTTTCATGAGTAACAAAGTTGAAGTGATAATTATTATATTAAGGGATATATTTGTCTTGCAAATTAATATAAATGCATTTGACAAGTATGCGGATATTTTGGTAAATAGCCTAATATAAAAATTTAGAATGGAGTGCAAATAACAATACCCATTAAATGTGCCTAACGTGTACATGTATTTTAGTGAGAATTAATATGATCATGTAGATTAATTATGACAGTGTTTGGGTGAGTTTATATACTTATCAAATATCTTATAAGATGTTAAAAAGTTTATAAAATGTTAGAAAATGTGGTAAATTCTTTTAAAAAGAATTTTATAAGATCATAAAATGAGATGTTAAGATTTTATTACTTTTCTTAGAAAAATTAAGAAGACTCTAACTTATTTTTAAGATTTCAACAAGCTTCTTTAATTTTAATTCTTTTTATTACAAAATTACTATTACTAATATTTTAAACTTCAAAATATTATTTTATTTAGACACTCTACTAACTTATTTTAAAAATAAGATTTAGCTTTATATAAACTCCAAAAATATCTTACATGATGTAGGAGTTTATAAGATTTTTTAAATAAATTTAGTCAAATACAATCTATACTTAATTCCTTTAAAACTAATTTTCTGGTACAAACTCGTGAAAAAATGAAGCACACTTGTATAAATATATAAATAATGAGTACAAAAATTTCCATATTTTTGTTAAAGGAATCAAAACAAGTCTAAAGTTAAAATTCACAGAAATCTTTTATGCATCACTCAAATGGGAAGAGCATGAGAACGTATGCAATCAGATATGATAATAACAAATTACTGCAGAATCACTATAAAAAATTAGAGCATCAGTTGTGATCAATTTATAGTTGATATTAAAAATTCACAACTTTAGTTATGAAATTGCTCTAATTAATCAAATTTAAAATAGATATTTTTGTAGCTAACATTGGTTATGATCACCCGTGTTGATAATTATTCTTATATATATATATATATATATCTTTTATAGATAATGCATGATTAATCTGTTGTACTTCGAGCGTATATAAATTGATAGTTAATAATTTTAAATACCTATAATTTTAAAAAAGTTACACTTGCTATATAACTTTTTCCGTAGTCAGTGCATGAGAAATTTTAGTAATTTTATATTAACTCAACTTAATTAAATAAACCAAGTTTAAGTAAATACTACAACTTAAGCTCATCAAATTGTGCTTTGAAATAAGTCAATAGCTGAAAAGCAAAGTGTAAGTAGCTTTATCAAGGAGCCTTAATTAAGCAGAGTACCAGAAGTTGGGTGTATGAGATCTTTTACTGCTTTAGGCATAGGAGAGTTTGGCAGCACAGAATTCCAATATTCCTCTGAAGGCAAAGCTGCATGGCTTGTAACTAATACCACCTGAAAAAGTATAAAAGAAAGAAAATAAAAAAAATCTTTAATTAGCCAAAATAAACAAAAAACAAGCTCAAGAATTCAACAAATCAAAAAGGGTTCTTTTTTCTTTAAATTGGGGAGAAGGGTTTACTCACAGAAAGAAATGCTAAAATGCGCTGAAACTTGAGGTGATCCATAATGCAAGTGCAACACAAAATGTGGAGTAAAAGCAATAAAGGGTTTAATTTTCACAAGGAAGAAAATGAGATGAGAATTGCACCATTATTTATAAAGTGGGAGGATTGTGTGTGTGTGTGTGTGTGTGTGTGTGTGTGATATTTGGATACGTAATTTTTTAGTGTGTGAAGAAAGAAACACATCACCTGAATTTATGACAAGTTAATTACTCAACTGCATTTTTGTCTCAAGGACATATAATGAAAGTTACACAAGTACTATGTGCATATGTAATAAGACTAGTATTATTTGTACTTTAAAATTTGTTATTTGAATTTTATTTTAAATTTTTTGTTAGAGTATTTATCAAAATATCCACTTACTTTTTAAATTCATTTATATTAGTTTGTAAGGAAAATATGTCTTTTAATATAATAATTATCACTTTCAACTCTGTTACTCATGAATATATTTCACCTCAATTTGTCCAACTTAATATGAAATAATATTGATATATATATATATATATTAAAATTTTCTCTAATTCTCACAAATAATGTGGAGAATATGACACATTTTTCTATGATAACAACAATGTTTAGGTCGTATTTAAATTTTTAATTCAAAAAACTTTTAACAAATAATGGGATTTAAATTTGGATTTAAAAATGTAATATAGCTTAAAATCAACAGATGTTTAAACATTTAAGTTGTACTTTTTAAACTAAAATACTTGACATAGTTTAAGTACTTGTTCAATGTAATATTTAAAATTTGTAGCATCTTTTATTTGTTTTTATTTAAGTATTATTAGAATATTATTATGTAAATTAAAAAATACATATTAATTTACCTTTAAGTATAAAAAAATAAAAATGCCGATGCCTGTGGGTTATCTATCACCCATAGTCATGAGTAATAGGTCCACTATCTCGTATTCAATAAAAAAGGAATAATTTTATCAATTGTAATTTTACTCAGGTCATCATTATTAGTCATTCTTGGGTTATCTATGGACTACGAATACCCATTTGCCATGTTTATGGATGTGAAAATATACTATATTTTAGTGATACTATTATTTTCCTATTGAAGTTTCTAACCATGTTTTCAGTGAGATGATTAAATTTAGAGATAGAATAATATACTCATTTTTTTTATGCTTTATCAAATTTAACATGAAATGAATCCAAGCCAAGAATAAATCAAAATTATATTTAATAGGACAAAAAATTTATACACTAAGGATACAATTGTCAAGCAATTTTAAATTAAATGATATCTTGAAAATAAAAGGATATAATGATCAATTCTTATAATTAAAAATAAAATGGTGTGCTAATAACAAATTTTAGAGTGTAAATAACAATATCAATGTAATAAATAGCATATTTTTAGAGCCAAATGTGGAGCATGGATAGTGGGACACAATGAGCAAGGGGGGTGGTGACCCTATTCTTCATTATGTGAGCTCATGGAGTTGTGATGCAAATTAGAACATGCAATAATGGATTAATTGATGGGCTAGTGGTGTAACTCTAGACAAACAACCACCAAAAATTTATTAGGGTTGTAGCTAGAGGGAAGTTGAGTGGTGGAGAGATTTTTTGTGGCCCAAGTGATGTTTCCATTTTGTCATTAGTCAAGATGTTTGTGTAAATTTCGAAAAATGAAATATGCATAAGTTAAAATTTATTACACCTAATTCAATTTTAACATGATAGAGTACTTAAAAGAGAGTTTAGAGTGCAGGAATCACAATATGGAAGACAGATTTATCAAAATATTGAAGCACAAAACTATTAATATATTTTATCATGATCTTAATTTTGATATAATTATAAACTACTTTATTTTTCTTATTCGTTAAAATATCACATGTGTGAATGAAATAGTACTTCGTAAAGTTGAATTTTCGATGCCAAGTGGTGGGCATTATCGAATAATATGGCCTATGAAAATAATGTTCATGCATTTCTCCTCAAGTTTATCAATTGAGGAAATGTGATACCAAGTCTAATGTTGTAAATTAAAATAAAGACCAACATGTCATTCACTTATGCATTTCCATACATCATACATATACAAATAGGCATCCATGCAAACTATAATGCCAAAATACATTGAAATACTTTACTATTATGCAGACTCATTGTTTTTTTCTAATACTTAGGAACCCACACAATGTGATCCTGAGGAAGGAAATGGCAGACTGGGACAGCCCCTGGCTTCACCTTGAGCACCTGAAAAGCCAAGTGCTTAGGGTTCCACGCAGCCGTATCCCGGTGGCACACCGCCACAGCTTCCGCCTTTGATCCGTCAGCCGCCACCATTGCAACCTTGTAAGCCACCGTTGTATCCGTCTTGTGGCAATAAAACACAGCATATGCATACTCCTGCCTGTGGCACACCACCACTGCTTTCTCACTAGGCATTCTCTTTACCTGCACAATATTATACTCTTTTTCTTGGTCCTTCTCTGCATTTGTTGATATTGCCTCCACATTTTTCCCTAGTTTGGAAGTGCTGAAATCAACCATGGACTCCAAAGAAGTTGCACAAAATTTCTCTTCTCCTTTTATGCCTTTCTCCTCACATTCTTGAATGGTTTTCTTGATCACCTCAGCTTCATCTGAAGTGGGCTTAACTGAAAACTTGTCCAAAATCTGTGGCAACTTTTCTGAGGAAAATGGTATTGAATCAGCAATCTGGCGAGGCAAAAATGTGGCCTCATTTGTACTTTTGGAGAAGTGCAAGTTCATTCTTTCGCCTGCACGCATGTCTTTCTCTAAGAAGAAAATGGCCACGTTGGGGTTGTCATGCAGCTGAGTTTCAGTGGCTGCGTACTGGTATAGGAACGGGCTTGGACCTGGCTTGACCCGAACATAAACGGGTTTACCCTTTGGGGTGCCGGTTCCTACAGTTACACCGCCTTTGCCGACGCCTACATTGGTGCCGCCGGGCTTGCCCCCGCCGGTGTTGACAGCGACTCCGCCCTTGCCCACTCCGACGGTGGTGCTTTTGTCGGCCAGCCATTCTGGAGGGACAAGCAAGGAAAAAGAAAAATGTAGTAAATATATTATTGTTTATAAATTAGTAACAATTAAGGCTTTGCATTTATTAACACAGAAAAATTGTCAACAGCTATAATTTTGTGAATAATTATACATGTGCCTAACATGTACATGTATGTTAGTGAGAATTAATATGATCATGTAGATTAATTATGACGGTGTCTGGATGAGTTTATATGCTTATCAAAATATGTTATAATATGTTAAAAAGTTTATAAAATTTTAGAAAACGTGGTAAATTTTTGTAAAAAAGAGTTTATAAAATTCTAAAATAAGATGTTAGGGTTTTATAACTTTTTTCAAAAAAAGTAAGAAGATTTTAAATTATTTTCAAGATTTCAACAAGCTTCTTTAATTTTAATTCTTTTAATTATAAAACTACTATTACTAATATCTTATAAGCTTAAAAATATTATTTCATTTAAATACTTTAGTAACTTATTTTAAAGATAAGATTTAGCAATATATAAACTTTAAAAATATCTTACAAAATGTAGGAGTTTATAAGATCTTTTAAATAAATTTAGTTAAACACCATCTATAATTAACTCCTGTGCAACTAATTTTTTGGTATAAACTCATGAAGAAATGAAGCACACTTGTATAAATATATAAACTAATGAGCACAAAAATTTCATATTTTTTCTTAAAGGAATCAAACCAAGTTTAAAGCTAAAATCCACATAAATCTTTTATTCATCCCACAAATAGGAAGAGCATGAGAATGTATGCCATCATCTATGATAATAAAAAATTATTGCAGGAGTCACTACAAAATTTAGAGCATCATTTGTGATCAATTTGTAGTTTGTATTAAAAATTCATAATTTTAGTTATGAAATTGATCTAATCAAATTTAAAATAAATATTCTTGTAGCTAACATTGATTATAATCACCCACGTTGATAATTATTCTTATAAATATATATATAAATATTATTCTATGAATATTGCATGATGTACTTCGAATGTATATGGATTGATAGTTAATAATTTTAAGTACTTATAAGTTAAAAAAAAAATTACATTTGCTACTGCATGAGAAATTTTAGTAATTTGATATCAACTCAACTTAATTAAGTAAGCCAAGATTAAGTAAATACTACAACTTAAGCTCATCAAATTGTGCTTTGAAATATAAGTCAATAGCTAAAAACCAAAGAGTAAGTAGCTTTATCAAGGAGATTTAATTAAGTAGAGTACCAGAAGTTGGGTGTAAGAGATCTTTCACTGTTTTAGGCATTGGAGAGTTTGGCAGCATAGAATTCCAATATTCCTCTGAAGGTAAAGCTGCATGGCTTGTAACTAATACCACCTAGCAAAGTATAAAAGAAAGAAAATCCTTAATTAGCCAAAATAAACAAAAAACAAGCACAGGAATTCAACAATTCAAAAGGGCTCTTTTTACTCACAGAAAGAAATGCTAAAATGTGCTGAAACTTGAGATGATCCATAATGCAAATGCAACACAAGATGTGGAGTAATTGGTAATGAAAGCAACAGAAGGGTTTAATTTTCACATGGAAGAAAGTGAAATGAGGATTGCACCATTATTTATAAGTGGAAGGATAGTGTGTGTGTGTGTGTGTGTGTGTGGTGTTGTGTGATTTGGATACGTAATTGTTGAGTGTGTGAAGAAAGAAACACATCACCTAAATTTATGACTAGTTGATTACTCCAACTGCATTTTGCCTCAAGGACATTTAATGAAAGTTACACAAGTACAATGTGTATATGTAATAATTAGCATATTTCTAGAGCCAAGTGTGGAGTGTGGATAGTATAGGAGACAATAAGTAAGGGGGGGGGGTGGTGGCACTATTCTTCATTATGTGAACTCATGGAGTTTGTGATGAAAATTGGAACATGCAATAATGGATTAATTGATGGGCTAGTGGTACAACTCTAAACAAACAACTACCAAAAATTTATTAGGGTTGTAGGAGGAAGTTGAGTGGTGGAAAGATTTTTTGTGGCCCAAGAGATGTTTCCATTTTGTCATTAGATCTAAAGATGATTGGGTAATTAAATTTAGAAATAAAGCAAACAAAATACTTTAGATAGTGTATTTCAATGATCAATACATATTTTATTTCCTATTTCAAATTTATGTATATATATTTAGTATATTAAGTATTTCTTTATCAATTGTGAATTAAATATACTTGATATATATATATATATATATATTTGAAGTTAGAATAGAAGATGAATTATGCATTGAAATAGAAGGTTCAGGGTGGAAAAGGGTATTTTTAGGTTAAAATTTATTACACTTAAACCAATTTTAAGATGATAGAGTTAAAAGAGAATTTGGAGTGCGAGAATCACAATATGGAAGATAGATTTACCAAAATGGTGAAGCACAAAAGCATTAGTGTATCTTATGATTCTAATTTTGATATAATTTAAAAGCTACTTTATCTTTTTTATTCGTCAAAAAATCACAAGCGTAGATGAAATAGTTCTTCATAAAGTTGGATTTTCCATGTCAATTGATGGATTTAGACAATATCTAATAACATGGCATCATGGCTATGAAAATAATGTTCATGTGTTTCTTCCCAAGCCTATCAATTGAGGAAATGTGATACCAAGTCTATTGTTGTAAATTAATTAGAGGAGCCGATGATTTTGATATAATTTATAAATTACTCGCTTTATATTTCTTGTTAAGATACCTTTTTATAATAGTAAAAATCTTACATGATGTACGCAAAATCTTAGAAAGCTAAGTCTTTCATATCTCATAATAACAAATTTAAGCATCATAAAATATGGTGATTGATTTTTTCCATCTGATTACGAATCTAAATATCATCAACGTGTATAGAAAAATTGATAAGCAGATTGATACTTCAATAAGTTCACCAAATATGATGTTACATTAGTAAAGTTCTAGAAGTTTAATAACGTCCACGTTAACATTAGTTTACACAATTTTTAATTTTAATTCCACAAAATATGTGTATAAGTTAAACCAAAACTCTAAAGTTAAAAAGTAGCTAGTAATAAAACTCTAATCATTTTTTTGATTTATAGAAAAACTATTACAATGAGAGAGTCATTTGATCATAGAGATATAATTCTTACATAAAAAAAATATTTTTAATATCATAAATAGTCACAAAAAAATTGACTGTATATCATCTAAACCTTATATTAACGTTGTTGGGTTTTGTTAAATAATGATTACTTGTTGTAAAACCGACTGCAAAAATATATTAATTAATGTCGGAAGATGGGGTGTTCACATCAAAATTTGAATTTGAGGGTAAAATAGAGATTGAGTGCCGAATATTTGTAGATGTGCCAATAAATGGAGTTTAATTTATTGTTGCAGTAACCCCTTTGACAAAAATGGACACGTACCACATAGGAAAGTAGTTGAAGTATTTAATGTGTCCATTAATTATGAAATGATTGACAAAGGGTAGAGTTTTTGATCATCTTGAACAAATAAAATTTAAGGTTGTGATTGTTTGTAGGGTTTTATTTTATATTTAGTGTTTTAAAAATTTTAGAATTATTTTAATGTTTTTGAGATATGAGAATGATATATGAGGTTGTGAATGATTTAGAGATAAAATATAATAATTATAATGATGCGATGTGTTGATGTGATTTGAGGTTTTGAATAGTTGCGGTATGTGTTTTATGAGTTTTAATTTTTTTAAACAATTATTTAAAAATAAACAGGGAATTATTTTATTAATTTCGGAAAATAAAGTTCCAACTAGGAAAACAATAACTTTTTTGTTTTATATTGTGAATAAAATTTTGACGAGTCTCAAATTAATTGGATTAGTTAAAAATTAATTTTATTTTTTATTTATTCATAAAATAATTTAAAAAATACGTATAACATAATTTTGGCATTTTGTGTTTTTTTCTTATGCATGTTTATTGTCAAAAATTGTGTTTAATGAAAACAAATGAAAAGATAAATTTAATATATTTGATATGATATTATAAAATGGACAATGAAATATTTTTTAAATTGAGCAAAATTAGATTCCAACCTAAAAAGTTAATCGGATTAATCAAAAAATGATAAAAATAAATGAATCAAATTTTTTGTTAATTATTGGCAAATAATTCAAAATTTATTTGGCCCATTAGGTTACAATATTTTTAAAAAAAGTGACCACACTTCTCGATATGGGTTTTAGGGATGTTTATATTCCTAGAAATGATACAATACCAAATTTTCTATTCATATATTATATTAGTATATAATTTAATTTTGAAATCTTATATTTTTTCTAATAAGATATGTACTTTTTAAATTCAAAATAAAATAAAATATGTTAATTAATTCTTAGAGTATTATTCTTCTCCATTATAAATTTAAAAATAAAATATACATAAAATTAAATATATAATATCTAAAATTATTACATAAAAATACAAACTTAATATATTTTAAATTAATATAATAATATTTAAATTATCTATAATTAGTTTAAATAAATATATAATTCTTAATAAATTTCATATTTAAAAAGTAGAAATATAAATCTTCATACAATTTTAAATAAAAAAAGAAAAAAAACTTAAACTAATAAATTAACATTTACAAAGAATAAAAAATATTAAAACGAAAAAAAAAATGAAATGAACAAACAAGCAACGAAAGAAAGTAAGAAACAAACAAAAAAGAAACAAAAAGGAAAGGGAAGCTTATCTTATCCCTCCCATCCAAAGTCGTGTTAAAGTTTTTAAGCATGGAAACCAAAGTTATATATCTTTAAGTTTTAAAGACCAAAAAATGAACTCACATCCAAACAAGCCTCCATATGTGTCTTGTGTTTTAGAGTCAAGAAAATGGGATTTGATCCCATAAGCAATCGCATCCTAAGGCTTCGTTTGGTTATATTTTGTTTTGGCGAAATATAATTAAATATATATTTATTTTTTCTTTAAAATGTCAGAAAATATATTTTTTTAAAATACCCTCTTATCCTTCATTATTCCCCAAACTTTCCCATTTTCTCATATATCATATATATTTTATTATTATTTTTACAATAAAAAATTGCGCAATTCCCTCTTTCACTATAAAAAACTAATAAAAAAGTATTGATTTGACCACTACAATATACGATAAAATTATCTGTCCCAAAATATAAACAAATATATCAAAACTCCATAAAATAATTTTCTAACTATTCCCTAAAACATAAATAAATATCAATTACATCCCCCAACCCCACTCTCAAAGTTCATTCTCTGAAAATACATAATACAAAATATAACCAAGCATTACCTGAGCTATTATAATAAGGCTCTGGTTACTTTACATATTGGAAAGAATGAGAAATATTTGATGAAAATATGGGATGAAATTAAGGATGAGAATAAATAATCCAACAAATCTCACGTATATTTTATAGAACTATTTTATTGACTATTTGATAATAGTCAATGGCTATTATCTGTCTATGTTGATGAATTGCTATATCTATCAATGTGGTTTTTGTTTCAAACAACTCAAAAATATACTATTATGAATATACGGGTACTAATAAAGCTAAGTTTTTCATAACTACTCAAATTCTAAAATCTTATCAACTAAATTAATTATGTAAATAAAATGAAAATATTGAATTCATTAAAGTTAAAAATGTTGTTTGTGCATGCACTTAAATAGTTCAATTGAAATTTATTTCAACATCCACGATATTAATTAATTTTATTTTTTATATTTAAGCAAATTAAAATCTTATACTTACATAGTTTTTCCAATTGATAATTATTCATCAATTTAATTTCTATTAAGCATTGGAACTATATGTAATCTATTTTCTTTCTGAATTTTAATAAATCAAATGATGTTGTATTGACAGGATAGATATTTTTTATAATTTATTTAGGGTTATATGTATAATTTGAATATTTTATTTTCACTAATAATTGGTAGTTAAGGTTGAACAAAAGCATCCCATTTAGGAGGTGTAATGTCTCGTTCTAAGAGGATAATTTTCCTTCAACATGCCTAAAATAAAATGAATAAAAATGTTCTAAGTAATTAAAATTTATCAATACTTCAATTGCTTCAAATTACAATAATATTTTTTATTCAAGTCCCACCAAAAGTATGATTATCAATCCAACGTTATGTTCTATTTTTTTAAACGACCATTTGTTGTACTTTAAGAAATAATTTATACTTTAAAATACTGAATAATGCATTTAAGTATTTTGTGGTGCCTTAATTATGATGACAAGTTACAATTAGTGGGAAATTAATTACTTGAGTTTATATTAATAATTCTGGGATCATCTTAGTAAGTTTCAAAATCAAATAATAATAATATAATTGAGTGGCTTGTGACCCAATGACATTAATCTCTCTTATTATGTGGGAGGTCAAGAGTTCAAATCTGAATGGGCTCTTTATGTACGTAAAAAAATAAATGCAATTTGTACTTTAAATTACTTAATTCGATTTTAATAATATGATAATATTGTCTTGTTGAAAGGATAAATTCATCATTGTAAGTTTTAAAAAACAACAAAACAAAAATAATATAATTATTTAGAGCCCCCCACCCCTCCTAAAAAAATAAAAATAAATAAATACTCCACGTGTAAATGATTCATTGGGTGGGCCAATGAGACCAAGGTGCATAATACAAAGGCTATGGGCCGGCTTCCAGTTTGGGCCGAGACAAGGCCATTCTGGACTGGGCCCAATAAATTACAAATCCAAAATTATGAAGGAGAAGGAAAAAAAAAAAAAAAGAAGAGTTTGGCTTATTTTGTTTATTACTTTCACATTTTTTTAAAAGGAGACATTTAAAGTAAATTTTTCATAATCGTTTTATTCATACGTATCATATCATACTTAGGTGCAATCACAATTATTCAATTAATAAATTTAAAATTGCTCCACTAAAATCAATTATTTGATTTTGAATATTTTTACCTTTTTTTTTTCAAACGACTTCTAATATTTTTATTTTTCTAAGTGATGAAAAATTGACATCCATATAATCGAAGCTAACGTGAGTACATGAAGATTTGCTCTTAAATTCGGACAACGTACCTTAGTGGTCTTCCTTACATGACCCGATTTGCCTTAGACTTTATAATTTCATTAGAATATTGGGCTGGGTCTTACCATATGGCCTATTTCGTTTAGGCCAAGTCCATTTATTTCAACCCATATGGCCTATTTCGTTTAGGCCAAGTCCATTTATTTCAACCCATATGAGAAACATATTAGAATTATACCTTAATCTTACTCCTAAAGCAATAGTCGAGTCGAGCTGAGTTTTGACCCCTTTTTTCAGGCTTGAAGTTGAGCTCGAATCAAATAAATCAAGTTTGAACTCGAGCTCGGCTCGACTCAATTAGTTATACTCGAACTCGTCAACAAACTATAAGCTCAAGTTTAGGTTGGCCTCAAGCGCTCAAGTTCAACTCGAAAACCTATTGAACTTGGCTTGAAGTCGAACACTTTTCTAGCCAACTTATCAGACTCGTAAGGTGACTCGATTCATTTGAATCCCTAATATACCATATAATAAATCCACACAAAACAAAGTTTGATTATTATTTTATATATATTTAAAGCAGCCATCTTGATTTAGAATGAAAAGAAAAAGTTTGGCCTATCTTTGGCACTTTTGGAAAATCCTACCTTCATTCCCAAATGCTCAAAGTATATTAGTGGGAAAAAGGCGCACTTTCACTTTCACATAATGGAAAAAAAAAATGCAATCTCAGGTGGAGCTAAAAACTTCCTTTTTGGTTTAAATATGCATAAGACTCCATTTTTCTAATAATTGGGGGCTGCGTCATCCACTAATTATGTATATATTTTTTTAATTTTAATAATCTGACTTTTTCTATACTTTTTTAAATAAAAAATTAATCAAATTAACTTATGATATGAAAGCAAATATGAACACAAAAAGAATGGCCGGCTATGCTTTATTTTTGTCTTCAATTTCTTCACTTGGAAGTAGGATAATATTGTACGAGATATCCAACAATTGACACGAAGATATACTTAATATAATATTAAATTAAAAGGGTCATTGCTTATATCATATATATATATATATTACAAAGACTACAAAGTTTATATCAACCAAATATATGTATATATATATTATTACACATTAAATATATGTGTGTCTTTGATTGTTTATAATAAGTATTTCACAATTTATGGGTGGTGGCAATTTTGACACACTATATGTATATATTTAAATTTTTATAGTAAAAAATAAATAAAAATATTTATTTATTTATCTGTATAATAAATATAATATATTTTACTTAAATTTTTACATAAATAAAAATAAAAAGTTACGATAAAATTGAAATAACAGTGTAGAGTAGGTGGATCGTAAATGATAATTAATGTATAACTTATAGTATGAGGGTTAAAATTATACTTGAAAACACATCAAAGAGGGTTGGTGCTATATTACTAATAGATTAACATCACAAAAATTGTATTCATGTGGCAAAACAAACTAGATGTGAGTGCAACTTATTATATGAAATTAGTGACAACTTTAATATTATCACTTAGTAAAAATTATCATTGATGTTTCTTTATTTCAATGACTAGAAAGGAGATAATGTTGTAAAAACTTTAGATTGTGCTTAAAGAATTAGTTGGCTATTATTTTTTTATGTGGCATTTGTTAAGACTTAAGATGATTGGTTTATTTATAATCTCTATGGGAATTATCAATTGAAGCTTAAAAAAAAAAAGAAAAAAAGAAACTGTAGATGATTAGACTGGATTAATATTTTATCATGTGGGTTGGTTTTATCATTTGGAGTAAAAAAATATACTTTGATAACTATGCTGTTTTGCTATACTTGGAAATATTTCTAGAATTGCACAATGTAGTGTCAATAAATTAATTAGAAGCTAAGGTAGTGTTTGGTTATTTTTTCCAAAATAATATTATTTTGGGAGAAATATAATTAAATATATTCTCATTTTTTTAAAAAATACATATTTTTTAATATATACATATATTATATGGATACATCATATATATATTATTATTCTAACATTAAAAAATCATTCAATTTTATTTTCATCCAAAAAATTCAACAAAAAAGCATTGATTTGATGATACAGTAAAAAATATCTCCTCTAAAATATAAATAAATATACCAAAAAATAACTTTTACATTCTTCAATAATTGATTCTTTCAAAATACATAATAAATACATAATAAAATCACACAAAAAATATAACCAAACACTCCCTAACATTTTAATGTGAGTGGACACTTAGCAAGAGGGAAAAAAAAAAGGATAATAGCAAGAACAAAATTATTTATTTAATTTCCCATGTTTGGATTATTAATAATTAATAGTATTCTAAAAGAAAGTCTATGTGAAAAGCTGTAAAAGTGCTTTATATCACAGGAAAGTAAAGACCCTACTGCTGTCTAATCAAGTGATTAAGAGCATAAACAATTTTAAATGGGCACTTAAAAATGGAGAAAAAGAGCAAACTTTGGAGTGGAAGATATGATGCTCACTCTGATTTTTCTGTCTTATATATATATATATATATATGTAGGCCTTTTTTTTGTTTTTGTTTTTTCAATGGAGAAAGTGGAAAGAATATTTTCCCATAAAGCCATATTTCCTATTTTTCCAATTTTATTTTTTTGAATAAAATGATTAGAGATATAATTATAATTTTGTTATTGTAATACTGATTATTGAAAGAGCAAAGTGAGGATCAGATTAAAATGCTATATATTTATACTTTTGGTGGAACACGAACTCAGAATGCAGAATTTTGAGACATCATTTTAGCTCATAGTTACTTAATACTCTCTTCTATCCAAAGTAACACGAATTAGTACTCTATGGTATACGAATTGATATTCTAAAATATGCGAATTGGATTATTAAAAGTAAAAAAAAAAAAAAAGGATTCATAAAAAAAATTAATTGAAGTTTATTAGCAAAGATGAAATATGAATCATTGGATGCCTATTATTGTTAAAATCCAAAGGTAACTGATAAAAAGGCTACCAAAAAAAGTAACAAGAAACGAAAGGGAAAGAAGATTTGAGAGTTTGAAAGTTTAGTGTTTGTCTTTTTGCTATTATGTGTTATGATAGAAAATTTTGTTGTGCTTGTAATGTTCCTTAAGAATCTTTGAATTAATTTCAACTTTTTACATTTTTATAATTTCGGCATTGACATAAAATATGTGGATGGTTCTATTTAAGTTTTATACAAATTTTTAAATAATTTTTTAATTTTTTAAAATTTTTTATAGTGAGAGTGTAACAAGTAAATGATATAAACGTACTGCATCTCAAAAGAGCATAGACTAAACCTATCCTCAACGGACCATATTTTTAATAAAGTGATGCACCGCGTATATGTACCATAAAGCACCGCGAACTTGGTAACTATGTTTTAATTAAATAAGGCATAAAGTTCATAATTTTCATCCTCAATCTTTTGATAGATTGCTTGCAATATTCCAATATGAACATGTCTTTATCAAATAGATACATCATTTGTGCACAATGATACTTGATTGAAAATAAAGTATCATTGTGCTATTTAAAAAAGGCAATAAAAGCTCTTCTTTGAACTTATTAAATTGGAGGCTAGCAATCATCATGAACAAACAAAGCACTTCATGCAGATAAAAATTAAGACATGATAAAACTTCCAAGTTGAACACATTATTTTAGAATCTTTGTCAGAATGAAAAGATTAAATATCTTCAATAATTATGTGCAAGCCAACCCTTGGAATTATGACAGAAATGATGTGAAATGGCCATGGATTTGACTAATTTATTTTCTAGGATTCAATAACTTTTTATTTAATTTGGCTTCAATCGTTATGTTCATCTTAATAAATTGTTAGAATATTATAATGCTGGACTTACGTATACGAGAAGCTTCGTTTATATGAAAAACTTCAAACTGCAACTTGAATGCTTTTAAAAATCAATACATGCTTATGCAGTGATGTCATAAATTAAATACTGAAATAACTATTTCTAATTCAATATTCTCAATCTCACTTAGATAGTCGGTAGCATCTCATAAACTGAATTACATTGGGTTTTTAAATTTAAAAAGAAAAAAACCCTGACTTCTTGTTATGACATTTTTGAGTTCCTTAAACATAAAAACTCATTGGAATGATGGAAATATAAAAGATAATTAATACTTATCTTATATAGTTATATTCATAACATAGATAAAAATATAAAGTAATAATTAGAGTAGATGATCAAAATTCATTTTCAATGTGAGCATTGCACAAAGGCTATGAAAGTCAACCCATGACTAACACCAACATTCCTTAGTTCACAAACAAGCCTATTTGGTTTTATTTCCATAGCCACTTTTTTTATTTTTTACTATTTTAAAAATAAAAATCATCACTTTTTACACATTTTCACTTAATATCATTTTATTTTCATTTTCAAAACACATTTTTCAATAACCTATATATATTTTCTCTCTCTGTTTCATTATTTATCTCTCTCTTCACCTACAACCTATTAAAGTTAAATACAAACTCATTTTCAACTCATTTCTATTACGATAAAAATAAAACCAAACAGCACAATGTGAAAGCGTTTCCGCCACTAAACTCAAGAAAAATTGGCAGCCAAGAAATTACGAACACTTCTCTTGTGGCCTTTTCCCCTTTGTTTCAAGTACAAAAGCCTTCATAGTGAAGTTGTATACATTTTTCATACCTTTAATCATTGTTGTTACACTTCCTCAATTTCCTTGTATTATTTAATAACCCATGCTTTATTGCTCAAATCCTTTGTTTAAGTACTTCAATTTATTTTAATATTAACCATTATTTTTTTTCACTTTTTTAGTGATCCCATTTATTTTAATATTAAGCCATTATTTTTTTATGGCCGCGATACGACTAGTAACTATTTATAACAATAATTAACATAATCGTGTAACGTGATTCATGAACTCAAAAATACTTTCGGCTAATCTATTGCTAATCCCTAATTAAGTACATAAAAAATGACCAAAGATTAATCGTTGACTCACTAGAGTGACTTTTAATTAATAGGTCAAAGATATAAATTGCGCGTGCTATGGTGGAAATTAGGTCAAGTAATTATGGATATATATATATAGTTATTTTTTTCTAAACTTCTTTTCTAAAAAAAAATAATCTTTTTTCTTATGCATTATTTAGAGTTAAATGGAATATAGTTTTGGCCCCTGTTATATATGCAGAAAGTAGTAGGACATGACAAGACTCAGTGCTCATTAAATTACCTGCGCTTGCTGGTGGTTGTTCATAAATCTATGGCCACAAGATCATTGAGACAGATTTTTTCTTCTTTTCCTTTTTCTTTCTTCTGGTAGGGTGGGGTAGGGGTAGGGGTAGGGGAAATTGCAATATTTTTTTTTCTTTCGAAAGAGAGTATTACAAATGACGAATTTTTATATATTCAACAAATTAATATTTTTCTATTCGAAGTATAAACTATACACAATGCATATAAGGTGTACAAATAAGTTCATTCAAGTTCAAAAACGAGACCTCTCACATAGTAGGAGAGAGTGATGTCACTGGACTATATGCATTTAATTGATCAGGATGGAACGAGGAGTGGGGCTGATAGAGCATTTGTTCTCTTTTGAGTCTACTAGCAATCCACACATGTGATTCTCACATGCATAATTTTTTATATAAAATTACAAACTACAAATTTTAGTCTGTTTTTAAATTATAAAATTACAAATTGATCCGAAAAGGAAGAATGATAGCAACCAAAGAATTCAATAAAAGAACTTGTAAATTGTACTATTCAAATATTATTGTGTTGAAATAATATCAATTAATTAAAAATAAAAAATGGATTACTAAATCTACCTGCAAACAAATTCCCAATAACTATTTTTTGTTTATAATCATTTTTCAAATATTATCAAACTATAAGCATAAGAAACATAGCTTGTAAGTATCTAAAATATTACTCAAAAGAATTATCACAAATATTATTTTTTCATAAGTATTAGAAATATGATAGTGTTGATGTAAAAATATTTTTTGATAATTCTTTTAGTAACTCTTTTTATATTTTACAGTTAAGACCCTATAGAGTAGTGTTTTCAAATATAGTTGTATGGCTAAATTTGAAACACCAAAATTTGATATCACAACTAACTTATATCCATAATTTTTCAATTTTACCCTCTACATCTCATTGTCTTTTTGAAGTTTAGATAATATTGAAGGATAATTAAGTAAAAACATCAAAAATAACTTCCAAATTAGATACAAAAGTGTCTTCCTTTTTATAATAGTATAGAGATATCCCTATGTAATATATATTATTAAAATTTAAAATTTCATCTTTTCAGAAATATTAAAAGTTGCTCTTTCCACCCTTGAAATTAAAATTTCTAACTCCAGCGTGTATAAATAGATCAACGATAAAGAAATTAAACATTAGAAAAAATAAATAGGACATTAATTAAGAACTTGACCTGAGAAATTCGAAGCAAATGTTTGCTCTAATTGCGACCAATCTGTAACTACAAATAATTATTCTTTTTTTCATATATTAGTCTTCCTACAAAATATTGCGTGGCCAAATCTTACGAATATGGCTAAGATCGATAGTTATAACTTTTACAACATGTTTATGTTAAATGATTATATTTATTATAAAAAATTCATGATTATAATTTATAATTATAGGTACGAAATTATAATTCCGACAAAACCATATTATATATGTAAAATCAACTTTATTAATCATTATTTTTCCCTATAAAGTTACACGTACGTGCACCCGTCGAATCAGGTAAATTATGTGAAAATTTGAGATCCCATTTTTGCAAATTTTGATCATCAACTCCAAGAGTCAATAGGTCAATAGTATTAGTTAAGACTTCATTCAACAAACATAATAATTAGAAAATTTTCACAACATGACCAAAGTGATCAATTTTAAGAAAGAAAAAGGGCTAGTTGAACATGAAAAGAAAATCCAATTAGGCAAAATAAGGACATGTTTGTGCTACAGTTTAATTGATGCTTCTGCATGAAAAAGCTAAATAATTAGTGTGGGCCATATGATGATTCTTTTGTCTTTTTTATTTCTTCAATGAAGATTCTAAGCTTAGCTTCATGTCACCTTTATTCTCTTAATCTTAATTTTCATGCTTAAATGGTGAGATTTGATCTCTAGGCCCTACTAATAATACCCATTAATATCATGCTTAAATGTTCTTTAATGATTGTTTTGGCCCCTTAAGATCACTAATTAATTTGTGTGCCTAAATTAGGTTTAGGAGGCCATGTAATCATACTTATTGCCATTTGTGAGATTTTGTGGATTATGAATAAAGCTAGAGAAGATGTTAATGGAGATAAAAAGATAAGTTGTGAGATAAAGCATCTCTAATGAGTGGGTGGATGTTAACTGGATCTTTCAATTGGACTTTAGGGCTTTAAATTAAATTTAATATTTTCAAAATCGTACCGGACAAAGAACCGGTGACTTTACTGGTTATTAGTTCAACCGGTTGGACTACCGATGCGACCGATATGACGTTATAATGACGTAATAATTATATTTAATTTTATAAAAATATATAATATTTTAATATTAACAAAAAATAAAACTTTCAATTGATATAGAAAAAAATATTATTTGAAAAAATTTCAACTTACTTATTTTTAAATATGTTTTTTAGAAAATATATTATTTCACAATTAGTCAACTATAAATAAATAAAAAATAATGTTTCACATAAATATAAGTAATCATTCGTTTCATGCTTCAACTCCAAGTACAAATAAATTATTCTACGTTAAATATTCAATATAATTTAAGAGAGATTAAAAAAATAAAATAACAAATTAAACATAAGCATTCACATTTAACTACCACTTCATTAAAATTCAAAAAAATAAATTCATATTTAAAAAATTACATGTCCAAAATTTTTAATTATCATCTTCAATTCATAATTTCTCTTTCTTTCTTTTTTACTTTTTTTTTAAAAGTAAATTTTAAATTTTCAAAAAAGAAAAGAAAAGAAGTGAATGGGTCAAAAATCGGTAACCGGTGACCGGACTGGCCACTGGTCACCGATCACCGGTCGGACCGGCTGGTCCAATCCGATTTACAAAACATGGATTAAATTTATTGTATAACAAAGATTAGAATTATTGGAATATCAGTTTTCATCATATTAATTAAAGTCTAGCTTTTTCGTATAAAATATTAGATATGTTTCCAGATGTTAATCTGGTTACGAAATAGATAAGCTCAAAGAGCACGCATAAGTGGTGATAATGAAGTTTTGTGCGTCTATTTATCGCGTACGACAAATTTATATTATTGATGTATAATTCAGTCGGTCAAAAAAAGATACAAAATATATGATGTGCATTACATTGATTACGAATTATGTAAAAAAATGTGAAATTTTATGTTTGCCAAAAGCATGACTTTTGAATTCAAAATTGGACTATGTGTAGGAATCTATCTAACATTTGTAAGGTAGACAAGTGATAGGAGGGACCATTTCCATAAATTTGTGTTGGGGTGGATGAAAGGAGCCTTCAAGAATGGCCCCTATCAACCAAATACCTTTTAGCTTAGCTACTTAGTTTTAAATTTGTTATACCATATCAAATGAGTGGCCAGCAACACCAACTAGTGGGCCCCAAAACACACACACACAAAAATGGCTTTCACATCTCCATTTCTTTCACCTACAATTATACACACTATAGGGTGAATATACACACACATGTATACATATATACATATATACATGCTAGCCCTATAGGCCTATATACACCCTAGGAAGGCTAGATTCTCCTCAAATCTAGTTCCCAAGTAAGAGGAACAAGGAATAAATTTGTATATCTTGATTTAGTAACATCTTTTTTGACCTTGTTGCATTCCATTATAGTTTTATTTCTTATATTGGAAACCCACTTTTTAACATATGATTAACATAACATGTATTTGTAATTTAATTATGTAAAATACAAATAAAACATAAAATTAGAATAGAAAATTCGAACTGTGCAGTATTATGGACGTCTAATTAGTTATTATCGACAAATAATGCTTTATCTCATTTAAGTATAAGATGTTTTTATTTATTTATAGAGGTATTTGGAATTAATTATCTGAAAAGTGTCAAATTTGAATCTTTTATATACGGATCCTATGAAAAAATATATATGATCACATTTCGATGATGTAAAATCTAATTAAAATAAAAGATTTGAACTTTATAATATTATGAACATCTAATTAGTTGTTACCAGCAAATATTTTTTTTTCAATCAAATATAGGATCTTTTGTTTATTTGTAGAGGTATTTGAAAAGTTATTACCTAAAAAAAAAAAAAATATCAGTTTGAATTTTTTGAATATATATGGACCGTATCAAAAGAAAATGTACGATCAACATTTGCTTATTTAGATATTAGTCTTTTTCATTGTTTATTTGTTTTCTATCGGGAACCGAAAAATGGTGGTGATTTTTTTTTTTCAGGAGTAATTATTTAGAATATGACGGCTGCGTCAATCCTTATATTGAATAAGACAAATGCATTGCACGTGTTTTGCTTTGTTAAATGATTGATTGACTTATGGAAAACTAAAAACTCAATTTGCATCAATTTTTCTATAAGTTCCAATATTTTTCTTGATATAAATGACAAAAATTAGTTTAAAGGAGAATTTTTTCCCCCCATAATTAAATGAGATTGCTTTTGAATATTTAAATGGGGGCATTGTAATAAAGGATCAGTCGTTACATCATAATATTAATAAATAAATATATAATTAGGTAATTTGATATTTAAGTAAAAATATCCCACCGTTATATTATAAGTACAAATTGATAATTATGTAGCAATCTTACACTAAGTAGGAATTGAATTTGTGTATAAAATAAAGGTTAAATAGGAATGATAATTTTGAAGAACATTCCATAATGCTTAATAAAGGGCATGATTTTGCCATTAGTTTCAAGAAATTATCCAATGATTATTGAAAGTATATGTTTTCTTTTCTCCTTTCCCACATCACTTACTAGTATCAATTTGTGGAATAATGTGTCATCCAACAATGGATACAAAAACATGAGCATTCTATATACAAAATAGGGATTTAATTTTTCTATTGCCCCATGGCCTTCACCAAAGGCCTAAACAAACATATAGATGAACAACTATAAATTGAAAATTTCAAATGACCTTATATATACGGATCATTTAGATATTTTGTCTTTATAATGAAAGATGTCGATCAATGGATGCGAAAAGAAAAAATAACTACAAATTTCTGAAAATACTCGACTCGTTCGATGTGTACATCATCAAAAGCCCAATAACTAAAAGATTTCATAAGAGGCTGCATATGATTGTTGTTTTTCAGAAATAATGTCTTTTCTATCATGTATTCGTGATGCATGCAGAGGAACAGCCGTTCTAAAGAAAACTTTCGACTGCAATACTTTAACACATCAACCCTCTTTTCAACTAGAAAACCACATTACAATAGTGTTTTCAAAACAATTTTAAATAGTTCTTTTAGACTTTAAATAGTACCATGCCAAATGGCTTTTAGGTTTTAGCTGATGGTAATAAAGGTAAGGGGTGTTGAGTGGGAAGATGAAAGTGAATGAGAACTATGCATACCTGCCCAGCCCAATCCAGATAAGTCCAACCCAATGCCAACCACAACCAACCCTTTTTAGCCAATGGCGAGCCCTCATTTAAATTACTAAGATTGGAGTACCCTGATCTAATTCTTATCTTAAATTAATCTTGGTATATATAATTATTATAATAAATTAGCAAGAATTGGCCACTAAGTGAAATTCTTTAAGGATGTAATTAATTATTGTATAAGTAGACATCCAATGACTTATCCTATGTTTCGCCTATGACGGATATAGTGACGTAAATTAGTTTTGTTTGATCCAGATATAATTATCATTAGTAGGGCATGCGAAAAGTTATCAGCCCCTCTTTGCTTATGCACAAGCCAATATATGTCCCAAAAAAGTAAGATCTATACATACACATATATATAATGACGGAGCCAAGGGGGCTGATAAGGGTAGCCGTCCTCTCAAAATATTAAAATTTTATTTTTTACATTAAATTTTTTTAAATATTACACTTTTGTCCCCCTCAAAATATTAAAACTTTATATTTTTTATTAAAATTTTTAAAATCTTACAATTCCCCCCCCCCCCCCCTCTTCAAAATATTAAAACTTCATTTTTTATATTAAAATTTTTAAAATGTTAAACTTTTGCTATCCTCAAATTATAAATTTGTCCCTTCTTTTATTGAAAATATACTTTTCGTCCCACTTTACTTCTTTGTATATATGTGTAATAAAAAAAATTATATTTTTGATAATTCAAAATTTTGCCCCCATAAACAAAATTTCTGACTCTGTCCCTGCATATATATGTATATATGTGTGTGTGTGCGTGTATTTGTGTGTATATAATTTTTTATTAATTTGGCTCAATGACAATATTACAATCGCCCCTATATATATATATATATGAGATTTGGGGTTTTAATATACCTTGCTAAGGCAAAAAACTTTAGGGGCATATAAGTAAAAAAAATTAATAAAAAAGTCAATATAATTGACTAAAATGGGCCACTTAACCCACTAAAAATTCAACTAGCATAAGAACCAACCGTCACAACCAGAAAAGACGTTGAATTACTTATTTTCAAACCCGATCATTGTCTCTACGGGGGTGCATTCTTGAAATAGAATCCAATCTTCAACGATTTTTGATAAGAACTTCAAATTCAATTCCATGCAACATTAGGTTTGAGCCGTGCAGAAACTATAGTTATATATAACATGAGCTACTACATGATTTATTAATAAAAATGAACGAAATATGAAAAAAATACCAAATCAAGTTTAGGAGATAGCACGCCAAATATAAGCCCAACTTCAATTCCTTCAATCATTTAAAAAAAAAAATAGAAAAATTAAAATTTTGATTAACTTAAAATTATAAAACTTTGTAATATACCTTCATACATAACGTACCAATCTTTAAAACATTAAAAAATTATTCAAATTTCATGTATTCAGTAACTAAATATTTAATAATTGTACAAAGAAATAATATTGTTAAAATAACTAAGCGATGTGATAGCATAATATATATGACGTTTAAAGCTTAGTAAAATCAGTGTTACTCATATATCTCCCCCCGACCCCGCCAATACATATCTATGCTGCTCTCCGGCAAAAACACAAACACAACATACACTACATATATATCTCTATGCCCCACCAGCAGTACTTTCTGTTTACCGCTTGGACCTCTGTTTTTTCCCTTTTATTTTTTTGTTTCTTGATTTTGCATAGGTAATCTGAATTCGTTTTCAATTCTCACTGCTACTACCGTTAAACTCTTATATATATCTCATGAAGAAAGTGAAAATAAAATAAAGTAAATATTAGCAAATATATATATACATGTGTGTGTAGTCCTCTCTTTAGTTTATTTCTTTAACTCTTTTTCTTGAAATGATATCAGGGAATGATCAATGAATGCTGATTGATCAGCCCAGTAGCCTTCGCTCCCACCTCCTATTCTCTCTGAGATTGAAACACAGAACTCAAAAAATAAAAATTTCAGGAAAAAAATAAATGAAAAACCCATTCTTCACAAGTGGATAAGAATTTCTCATAATCCCACTCCACTTCTTCAGGGCTTCCTTTCAATACTCAATCACTCTTCTTTTCAGATTAGGTCATAGTGGCAGTCTCTGAACACTTATCCTTATAATCCCTGGAAAAATTCTTTTCATTTTTTTCTGCATCAATAACACGTTTTTTCACCACATGTTTCACCGACTTTCACTCTTTATCATATCCTGAATCTTGTTTTAAGTAGTTGAGGTTGCACAGTTCAAGATTCAAGATAAAAAGAAGAATACAGTTGGAATATATATACAGAGCAGTTGAGTAGCTAAAAGTTTGTCTGTGTCTTTCATTTTCTTCTTGATGAATTTTATCATGGATGATTGCTTGAGAGAAATAGAGGGCAAAACTGCTAATGATCCCTACTGCTGCAATATGATCAATTTTCGGGCTACCAAACGATGCATATGGGTTCCGGGCCCTGTGATTGTGGGCGCCGGGCCTTCTGGCCTAGCCGCTGCGGCTTGCTTGAAGGAGAAAGGGGTGCCGTCTCTGGTCATAGAGAGATCTAACTGTATAGCTTCTTTATGGCAGCTGAAGACCTATGATCGTCTCAAACTCCATTTGCCTAAACAATTCTGCGACCTGCCACTCATGTCTTTCCCGCTGGATTTCCCCACTTACCCTACCAAACAGCAGTTCATTCAATACTTGGAAGAATACGCGAAGAGATTCGAAATCAGGCCTGTTTTCAGTCAGAGAGTGGTGAGAGCTGAATTTGATAAGAATCTTGGCTTTTGGAGGGTGAGAACAGCCACGCCGGAGGGATCATCATCAGAGTACGTCAGCCGGTGGCTGATTGTGGCGACGGGGGAGAATGCGGAGGCGGTGGTGCCGCATATTGAAGGGATGGACGAGTTTGGAGGGGATGTGGTGCATACCAGTGGGTATAAGAGTGGAGATGTATATGAAGGCAAGAAAGTCCTTGTTGTTGGATGTGGGAATTCGGGCATGGAGGTCTGTTTGGATCTCTGCAATTATAATGCTAGCCCTTCTCTTGTCGTCAGGGATACAGTAAGAATTTTTTCACACCTTCAAGTGTGTGTTTTTGTCATTCTTGGAGCTTTGGCTCTGCCAATTTAAGCGTGTGTTTTCTGGGATTTTCCAAGATTTCTTTTTCTTCTTCAAAATAACTTTATAAAGTGAAAATTAATATACATGTTTGTATGTGCATGGGATTAGATTTTTTTTTTAATTTCTTTTTCTTTTTCTTCTGAAAAATAAATTGAAACCCTAATTTGTTTATTAATTGAATTTGATCAAGAAAATTAACTTATTGTTCATATTTTATTTTATTAAATCCAAGAAAAGGAAGAAAGGATCTTCTTTCTTTTCAGGCCAACTGTTTTTTGGTGTGTTACTTCAAGTTCCAAAGGGTTTATATTATAGTCAATGAAATATGTTTTTTTAACTATATACAAACAGTTGCCCTTTCTTCAGTTTGCAGAAAAAGAACATCCTTAATGTTTTCACTTTCTTGGGATACTCGAGCATGCGCAACAATATTGGCTACTTAGAAAAAAAGAAAAAAGGTTGCAAGATTTTGTTTTTCACAACCAAACTAATTATCAATTATTAGAATTCATGTAATATTTTTATTTTTTCTTGAAGTCCCCATCTTTTAGGCATTCCTTTTTTTCATCTTTTCTAGCTGGTAATTGCTTTCAATCTTATGATCATTTCTAGGTGCACATTCTACCACGGGAGATGCTGGGAAAATCAACTTTCGGGCTGTCCATGTGGTTGCTCAAGTGGCTGCCCATGCGTCTAGTGGACCGGTTTTTGTTAGTGGTATCATGGCTCGTGCTCGGTGACACAGGCCGGTTCGGGCTGGACCGGCCTCAGTTAGGCCCACTCCAGCTAAAGAACCTGTCCGGGAAAACCCCGGTTTTGGACGTTGGAACCCTTGACAAGATCAAAAGTGGAGACATTAAGGTACAACTCCTCTGTTGCTTTTGTGGATGTATCCCATTGATGTACCTTTGCCCAGATTGCTATAATCACTTGATAACCTTTTAATTAAAGTGTCTGTTGTATCCCATGATCTTGCCATTTATCAATCATTTTTGCTTTGTTTTAGACCATAATTTTCCATCTTCCAGTGTGGCAAAGATCACCAGTTTTGTCCAAACAGCCTGAAGGACAAAGGGATTGTCTTTTTTTTTTTTTTTTGAATTTTTTTTTTATGTTCTATTTGCACTTTTGTTTATAGGTATATCCCGGGATCCAACGGCTAAGGCATCAATCAGTTGAATTTGTGGATGGAAGAAGAGAAAATTTTGATGCAATAGTCCTAGCAACTGGTTACAAAAGCAATGTACCATGTTGGCTAAAGGTAGTTCTACTTTCTATGGTCCCTTTTTGTGAAATGTAGTTTCTTGAATCTGTACACTTTGCAAGTTCAAAGTACTTGATTAAAAGAAAAAAAGAAGAAGAGGGCATGTTTGGCTGATGATGAGTTGCAATTGTTTTGTTCCCTTGATCAGGAAAGTGAGATGTTTTCTGAGAAAGATGGGCTCCCAAAAAGGCCATTCCCAAATGGCTGGAAAGGGCAATGTGGGCTATACGCAGTGGGGTTCACCAAACGCGGCCTTCTTGGGGCATCCATGGATGCTAAGAACATTGCAGCTGATATTGAGAGCTGCTGGAGGGCAGAAGCAAAACATCCCTCAGCCATTTCTTGGCCATATTCCATGCAAAAACATATAGTTTCTGATTATTGATTTGTGGTAGCAAAAAGTGTTTCTTTTCTTTTTCCTTTTTTCGTTTTTTTTTTAAATATAAAAGTAGGGTTTGACTTTGAAGTACCTAAATGGAGAATTTTTGGGGGGTACCAATGTTTGGTACCATAGGAAGCTCCAGCAATGATGAGGATGAAATTGAGGAGGAAGAAACAGTTATGATCACTCATTTCCAAAGGAGGAGGACTTTTAGAGGGAAATTTGGGCTTGGTAGGTTTTGGGACGATGATCAGCCTCAACTCGACTCAATTAGTGTATACATTCTGTACATTGAAAAATTTTCTCTAATTTATTAGGGATTGACTTTAGTCGCTAGGTAATTAAATTCTTAGACACAATTGGTCATCGATCGTGTCTACGTATTTATGTTTTTTTTTTTCTTGTTTCTATTAAGTATTGCATTTGTTGAAAAGGATAACTTCTCATACCTACCCAGTATACTAAATTTAGATTTTACTCAACAGATTGACAGTATTAAAAAAAAAAAAAGATTTTCCTTTTTAATTTTTTTAGCTCTTCATTTTAAATTTTGGGAATGTATGGAGATGAATTGAAAACCATACCAAAGCATAATTAAAACATGATGGTGAAATTTTGGTACCAAAGTTGTATATGATCACTACTCACTAGCTCATTTAGTGCAATTTTAAAGACTTTCTGCCAATTTGGATGGTGAAATGATTACAATCCCAAGTAGAATATAGGACCACTAAAAATTAAATAAAATGAATGTGCCAGATTGATGAGGTTGTGCCCAAAAAACTGGTATACTTGACTTTTATTACTGTAGAAAAGTATTAAATGCCCTTCATCATACACACACACACATATATATGTATATGTATGTATATATTTTGTTTAATGATTGCATAACACCAAAGAAAGTCCACAAAATATCAGAGTGCTGAATTATTTTAAAGTAATTAAGATAGAATATATATATATATATTTATTTATTCTTTGGACAGGGAATCGTCCTCAATCTGCTCTAAATATTCACTGTGGCCTCGAATCCATCCCCAATCTAGGGTTCAGATTGGTGAAATCGAGGTTGCTTCAGTCCCACGTCGCCCCTGTTAGGATCATATGCCAACGCAACTGGGCTCGACGAATAACTAAGATAGAATATATTTTTATAAGATATATAGAATTATATATATATATAGTAGAAAATATGTTCAAAAGTGGGAAAGAATGGGGATTATTGTGACTAATCAAGATAGCTAGATAGGTATCATCCCATTATTCACAAAATATTAAATATTCATTTTTTTTTTTTTTAGCTCAAATCTTTCCCACTCCTAACCAATATTTTAGAATAGTACAACTAAAAAAGTGGGGAAGGAAAGATAGTCCAATATAATATATATATATAATATAATTGGACAAAAATATAATAACACGAGTCTACTTTAAGTGGTACAATTTTGAAAAATAAAATAAAATTTGTACGATTACAAAAGTTGTGATATTTTAATTTTAAAAAATATAACACGGGACTGCTTTAAAATTTGTATGATTTTAGAATTTTAGAGGGTCCTTGGATGAGTTATATATAAACTTAAAAAAATTCATTATGAAATATTTGAAAGTTTATAAAGTGTTAAAAAGTATTTAATAAATTAAACAAAAATTATAAGATTTCAAAAAAAAAAAAAATGTTATGATGTTATAATTTTTTTTTTTAAAAAATAAGAAATTCTTGATTTATTTTTAATATTTCAAAAAAGCTTCTTTAATTTTAATTATGTTAATCACAAACGTATCATGAAGAGCTTATTTCATAAATTTATTTTTATAAAATATTTTAAATAAATTTAAATTGTCACTCTCTTATTATAATTTAACTGCATCAAAAGTTTAGGCCTAGCATTTGTCAATTCAATGATTGTACGTGTTGCTACTGATATTTGTGATTTAATAATCATACTATATAATATATTTGATTGATTTATTTTTTTTTTGAAAAAAAAAAAGACAAAAAGAAAAATAAATTCCGAAGGGTGGCATATCTTGTCATTAAAGTATGTCTCTTTTTAAGTCATCTTTATATAACTGCTTTATTTTTAAGCAGCTTTTCTCGAGTTTAACCAAACTACTTATTGCTAATTAATATGCATTCAAATAAGATTCCACGTGTCAATCTTGGTGGATTGAGGAGGAACACATAAATAATTATATTTTATTATTTTACATAATATTTTTTTTAATTTATTTGGATATCAACATTTGTCATATATATAATGAAGCTATGATTGTTGCTTTTAAAAGTAAGAAAGAAAGAATTCATTGAACCTGAAAATGGCAGCATTGTATATCCCAAGCATAGGGCACAAGACACATGACCGTTTTGCTTAAAGGCAAAAAAGCATGAATTAATGTCCTTTAATTGCATTTTTAATTGCAACTTTAATTAACAACTTGTGAAATAATTAATAATGTCCTTTCAATGGTTAATTGATTGTTAATCTTATAAGAAACTCTTTTAAAGCAATATATAAAAGAGTGTAAATTGTTGTCAATTTGAGTTAATAACATCGTTCTACTCAAACAGTTCGCATCTTCCCAAACATGTCTATTTTACCGAGTCTTTCTTCTAGACAAAATCCCAATCATTAGCTTTTTAAACGGATTGAAACTTACCCGATAAAAAAATTTACTAGTTCATCAAGATCTCAGTCTCCTACCGCTTGTCATCAAATCACTAGTTTTCCTGACCTGCCGATGACACTACACATCCATTAGCTGCCATATATAGTCTTACGACTTTGTAAAGGCCTATGTTTTTATTAATAATTGTTCGAGCCTGATTATTACAACATTCTTTTTGAAGAATTATTTATTCTTTCAAAGTTTCGTGATTATTTGATCAAGTTCTTGAAAAAAAACTGTCTTATTCTTCTAAGTATTCTCTACCTATCTACCTGCGTGCATCAGTTTTGACTTTTGCTGGTCAATAATGCCAAGCAAGCAAGGATATCCAATGGTTGAGAGCTAACCCAAAATCAATCATGAAATCTGTTGGAATTGCTTGAGTGACCTCCAACAAAAGCTTTCAATGGTCAAACTAGCTATAAGAGGGCCAAAAAATGGTACCAGTCATCCTCAAATATGAATCAAAACATGAATAACTAAATGGCTATACAAATAAATATAGTGGGATCAGCACATGGTATACACGTGTATTAATCTGAAAGTGCCATGTAATCACCATCAACGGCGCACAGTATGGATTAGACTCTGATCAGACATGGATTATTATAGTACTAGTTTACTACGAGTTATTATAGTTAATTATAATTCAATCCATTCACCTGTCATTGTAGTGAAAGGGATGCTTGAAGAATTTTAGTCTGAATTTTTATCTTTATATTTCAGTTTATCTAATGAAGAACATATATCGAGATATTTCGAATACCTCGAATAATCGTTCTTTTTCTATTTGTTGAGAAGGATACAAATGTATTTTTATGAGCTTTATAATATATATAACCAAAACAATAAAAGGTGATTTTTTTTGACGTGGTTGCACCCTATATGAAGCCATAGGTTGGACAGATAGTCCCTGAATCAAAATATGGTGCTGATAACAAATCCAACAATCCCCCCCCCCCCCCAAAAAAAAACTAGCTTGGGGACTCAAATCTATAAACCTCGCTCTGATATTAATTGTTAGGATTAAACACTTAATATTATGCTAAAATTTATAGCTGTTAATAGAGACGCAATTTTATTTCCTTATACATTTAGCAACTCAAATCACCGTATAAGACTACAATCAGTTTAAGGTGGTTGTGTCCCATAAGTGTCATGAGTTGGGCAATTAGTTCTTGAGTCAAACAATGATGCTGATAAAAAATTCAACACTAATAATAATAATAATAATAATAATACTTTTATGTACCTGTTAATAAGAAAGAAGATGCTAATAGAGGTGGCCTTTCGGTTAAAGTCAAATTCGATGTTGGCCACTTAATGTGCTTTCTTTGATTGCTAATGCTCTTAAATGGCATAATCTAATTGTCAAGATATTAGTCGGTGTATAATTGGGGGACATGCAACTAATAGAACCACTTTCACAATTTTAGGCTCACAATTTAATAAGACTTAGGTGAAATGACAAAAATTGAAAAATCAAGTACACTCAATTATTGCGACCTTTTTAAGGTATAGGTTTACCATTGAGAAACTAAAACCCATATATCATTGATATTTTGATATATTCCTGTGCTGAATTTTTAATTTAAATGAAAAATATTGAAAATTAATGCTCAATACGTCTATTTTTTTAAGTTCAAATTCCACTATTAAGAAGTCGTTCTCATTTCAGAATATAGAAATAAGGAGAACAAGGCAGGAATTCTCTACAAATTATGTTTTAGAACAATTCAAGAGAAGTGGTGCAGTTTGATAGTGTATTTATTAGAGCTTGTTTGTTTGGGCATATAGGATTAGGCAAGATTTATATACTAACGATATATAAGTTAGAGATGGTATTCAATACTATATAATTTATTGTTTGCTTTTATTTTAGAAATTGATGATATCCCACACTTGACACAATATAATATTTGGTTGGCAAGATTGCACAATATAATTACACTTTGTAATATCCAAAACGTCCTCACTTATAAGAAAGTAAATTTTCAAAATGATGGTTAGGGTTTTCATATGAGGGGTAAGAATGACTTTTATTCCTTATCATATCAGATTTAAAAGGATGGAAAATGAATTCAGCCATCTTGGCCTGATCCATAAACCAGCTTGGCCCATGGTACCATGTCAGGCCACAAAGGTATCATTGGCCATAAAAATATGAAGCAAACAAAATATAAGACTTGAAAATATATCTATCATGTCTTATCATGTGAAGCAAACAAGTCCTTTGGGTATAAAATTTCACAGGTTAAAATCCTGTCATCTCTACCTGTTACTGCTTAGAGGAGGAAGAACGAGAAATCAATTGAGATCAATTCAAATTTAACGGATATCTTGATATATTGATGTAGCGATTGTTTCTTTAAATCTTGAAGGACAAACAAAGGTACTAATTAGGCCTATGTTCTAATCACATTTTTTTGGGTGTTCAAGAAAAGATTAAGATTTTTAGAATGATGGGCTTGTTTTGTGTTTAGGCCCAAGTATAGGAGTTGGTAAGGTGCTAGCTAGTCTATACATGCTTTTGAGTCACATGCATGCATGCTTTTTAGTTCCCAATGAAAACTAGTACATCACAATAGTGAAAAAGAACATGCATGCTTGCACTTCTCCAACAAGCTTTGTGTGCCTAGTTTTACAACTATTTCAATAAAAGGATAATCTATTATCTCTTTTTTTTGGTTCGATCCTTTTTGCCCTTTAATTTCTTGGGATAATATCTCAAATCCCTTGCAAATTATAATCCAAATAAGCATTTCAACTTGGAAGTGTCTCATTTACCCTTGAACTTTAGCGGATAAGGTTTCGATCTGATTTATACTGAGCTTTCTTGAGATCTTATGAAACGAATAATATAGATATTTTATTTAATAATTTTGAACTTCATATTCACGTAAACAAATGAATCTAAATTAGAACATCCAAAGATGGTCATCAACAAATATAAAGTATTTCACAACTATCAATTTTCTATCAAAAACAATAATAAAATATTGTACACT
This sequence comes from Jacaranda mimosifolia, assembly GCA_018894105.1. Classification (NCBI taxonomy): domain Eukaryota; kingdom Viridiplantae; phylum Streptophyta; class Magnoliopsida; order Lamiales; family Bignoniaceae; genus Jacaranda; species Jacaranda mimosifolia. The sequence continues at coordinate 2,767,384 of CM032127.1, forward strand.
ATTTTAAGATCGTAGCGGGTCAATAACTTTAAACTATTCAAATAGACTTCAAAGACTAAGGGACCGTTTGTTTTTGTTTTCTGGACTCATTTTGATTTTCTGTTGAAAATTAAAATAGAGAGCTATTAACTTCTTCCCGATTTTCACAGATATTTTCATTTTGAATATATTCTTTTAGAAAAACTCTTACTCTCTTTCCATTTTCACTTTTTATTATTTTTCATTTTCACATTTGCATAAATTTTGATACAAAAACACTATATTTTTCAAATACAACTCATTTTCAACTCTATATAATCATTACATTTTAAATAAAATATCCAAATAATATTTCGTTTTCAAAAATACTTTTATAATTAACTTTTCACTATTTCTTTTAATCAGAAAATGAAAATGCCTCTACAAAATAAATCCAAACGACCTATAAACTACAACAAAAATAATATCGTAAGTAAAAAATTCATTAAAAATTTCATATTTTGTTACAATATTGCCAAATACCTAATTAGCATTAAAAATGAAATCTAGGGTTGAAGTACAAGTACTTTAAAGAAAAATTATCTAAACCACAAATTGTGGTCCTATAAGTACTATGTATTTGACCCCACAAGCTCATCATGGGGATGTCTGATATACCCTTTACGTACGACACATGCTGCACATGCAAACTCATCAGGCCATCCAATTTTGATATGATCATCATGATAGTGGAATTAACTTTTTTCTCTTCTTTTTTTTTAAATAAAAATAAAACCCCTTTTTTATTTGATTTATTTCTTGTGGTCCTATACAATTTATTGTCTTAACTGTCTTGATATATAATTTAAATTTTAAAATGTGTGTTGTATGGGGTGGCTGGGTGGGCGGGTTGGGGGTATGGGGGGGGGGGGGGGGGGTTGCTATGGACCATAAGACTGTGAATTGGGTGTAGGGGGAGGGGTCAACATCAGATCGGATGGTTGGGGAATGTTATTTCACAATGATGATTCATATATTCTTTTATGAAAATAGTACAAAATTAATGATTGGGATTAATTCTTGTCATCATGATTTATTTGAGAATGTCTGTCATAAATGAAGGGTTTTGTTTTGTCCATTGGGAATGTATGTATGTGTGTATTTATGTACGTACTTACGTATGTGTATATATGTATGTGTATATGCGTATGAAAATTTTGTTTTTGGTTTTTATTTTTCAATTTTTGCGGTCCATGGGATTTAAATGGTTAGTATGCCAGCAAAGGGTGTGGTGACAGGCCAATTAGTGACTTGAGTTCGACACATTGCCAAGTGGGTTTGTGTTGTAATTGACACCTATTTATTTGATATTTGGGGCTAATTATATGTTAAAAAGATATTTTATTTCTTTGGATTAGTGCTAATTACTTGCTGAAATTCATAGATGTTTAAAGTGTAAAGAGGGAATCAAGATAAAGATGTGGGAGCTTGTGAGAATTCAAAACAATTTTGTTTAGTTCTTGTCCCACATAGGAAACAAAGGAAAAGCATGGCATACTATACTAATATAAATTGCTAACCAAATTGTCCCACATCGGAAATATAAGAAAGGTATGGTAAACTTCACTAGTATATATATTACTAACATTTCTTGTCCCACATGGAAAATTACTTCAAAGGTGCTCCCCTCCTGACGCTTATAAATTAGTTTGCTGAGTGTAGACTAAAAAAAAAAACAACAGATTCTCTTTTATCCCTATCATATACTTCTATAATAGTGTTGTTTATCATTTTCTGGCGACTGAGTGGTGATCGAGGTCAAGTTCTTTTGGAATGTACCAAAGGGCTTCTGAAATTGTCTTATCCTGGAGGAAGTTTCGTTGCACCCTGTGCACTAGTAGAGGCAATAATTTCTTCAAGGCAAATCAGATTCTAGTGATTCAGTTTGAGTTTTGTTACGATACAGAACTTTGAGATAAGTTCTAGATTTAGATATACTGATCTTTGTATTTCTGTTCTTATATTCCAAATTGGTATGTTTGCTTTAGTTTATGCTTATGTTAAACTAAACTGCAACTGAATAATTTTGGAATATCTGTATTGCCGTTTGCCGTTTTCTAAAATATTTATAATATTATTTTTACAAGCACTGCCCCGTGATGATAAATTATTTTATAATTACTTTATAAACTGCTGTTTATAATCTGTACTTCCAACAATCTTGAAGAAATTATTTTCCAGTGTTTGTTTAAATTGCTTATTTGAAAATGGATTCTTCATCTACAAGTGGTTTTGGTGCTGGTTCATTGTTGTCCTCAAGAGTGGACCTTTCTGGCGTGCTAGAAAAGTTTGGGGGCCAGTTTTTCAAACGTTGGCAACACCGAATGAAAATTTGGTTCCCAATGAAAGGTCTTCTTTCGGTGATTCAGGTGACTAGACATGAACCTACTGATACCGACCCCAAAACAGCTGAAATAGCTTAGTGGACTGAGAAAGATTAGTTAGGTCGAGGGATAATTTTGTCGTCACTGTCAAATGTTCTCTTCGATGTATACTGCTTAGACTCGTACACTGCTAAATCGCTGTGGGAGGAGTTGGACCGGAAATATAATACTAAAGAGCAAGGGCTTGAGAAGTACTCTGTTTCAAAGTTCATGAAGTATCAGATGGTTGAGGGAAAGTCTGTAACTGAACAAACACATAAACTGATCAATCTTGAGCATGCTCTTGCTGATGCTGAGATGAAACTTCCTGAGAAATTTCTGGTCATGTCCATAGTGGATAAATTTCCCAAGTCTTGGGAAAACTTTGGAATGACACTTAAGCATCAGAAAGGGAAGTTGTCCCTAGATGATATTATGATTGCCATAAGCATTGAGGAAGAACACCGGAATCAAACTCATGAAGTTCCGATTGAGCACCTACCTAAGGCAAATGTGGTTACTGAAGGGAAAAAATTTTTTAATAGAATGAACCAAATGAACTCAAACTCTAAAATCATAAATAAAGGCAAAACCAAGGCCAACAAGAAACCAAAAGCAAACAAACCATGCTGGAATTGTGGACAGGTAGGCCATTGGGCTAAGGAGTGCCCCTCTGAGAAAGCCAAAGCTAAACCTGAGTCTACTGGGCCAACTCTGGTCAACATGGTTGCGGGGGAACCTAGTGAAGCTAGGGCTCCAGAAACGACTGTTGATAGGTATGTTTCTTTGAAACCTTAACTCCTCTCTATTTATGAACCTTTCGATTGGTTAATTGACAGTGGGGCAAATGGGCACGTTTGTGCTGATAAACTGCTATTTGTGTCTTACCAGCCAATCGATGGAAAATCCATAATGATGGGAAACTCAAGTGCCACCAAAGTGCTTGGGATAGGACGCGGGGACCTGAAGTTTCCTTCGGGGCGCATACTATCTCTGCTAAGGGTGCACCATGTTCCAACGATTCGTAGAAATATAATAAGTGGTTTTGTAATAGTTAAGGAAGGTTATGAACTTACCTTTAAGTACGATAAAGTTGTAATGTAATATTGAGTATTCTGATCTTTCTTTTGTGAATACTATTGAATGTTCCACTGTTTGGCATAGTCGTTTAGGCCATTTAAATTTTGGTTTTGTTAAATGCATGATGAACTTAAATTTGATACCTAAACATGATATTGAAAGTAGTCACAAATGTCAAGTATGTCCTAAGGCTAAACAAGTAAGAAAACCTTATCAATCAGTTGAAAGGAATTCTGAAATACTTGAGCTTGTGCACACAAATATTTGTGAGTTCAATGGAATCTTAACTAAAGATCAGAAAAGATACTCCATTACCTTTATAGATGATTGCAGTAGATATTGTTATGTTTATATGTTAAAACATAAAGATGAAGCACTTGAAAAGTTTATCATTTTTAAAAACAAAGCTGAAAATCAAACTGATAAGAAACTTAAAAGGTTAAGATCAGATAGAGGAGGAGAGTACGAGTCTAAACCTTTCGATGAATATTGCCAAAACTTTGGTGTTATTCATGAAGAGACTCCTCCATACTCTCCCTCATCTAATGGGATAGCAGAACGAAAGAATAGAACCTTTAAAGACATGATCAACAGTCTGCTTTTGAATTCAGGACTGCCTAAATATATGTGGGGAGAGGCTTTGAATACGGCTTGCCATATTCTGAATAGAGTCACTCTCAAACATAAAGAAAGCACTCCATTTGAAGTTTGGAAAGGCAAAAAACCTAGCTTAAAGTATTTCTGAGTGTGGGGTTATCTTGCAAAAGTTCTAGTCCCAAAACACAAGAGGAAAAAGCTTGGTCCTAAAACTGTTGATGCGGTCTTCTTGGGCTATGTGGAAACAAGCTATGCATTGAGATTTCTGGTAATTAAATCTGAAATCCCAAGCATAGAGGTTAACACAATAGTGAAGTTTCGTGATGCTACATTTTTTGAGGACGTGTTTCCAATGAAAACTGGAATGCCTCATGATGTTTCTTTAGATTCAGCTCTTACATCGACCTCTATTCCTGATCATGTGGAAAAGATGTCTAATGTGGGGGGTTTTCCAAGTAGTTCTGGTTCAGCATCCACTGAAGCTGAAGAACCAGATGAACCTAGATGGAGTAAGAGAGCTAGGGTCATCAAGGATTTTGGAAGTGATTTCATCACTTACAATATCAAGGATGATCCTGTGACCTTCAAGGATGCTATGGCCTCACCTGAAGCTAAGCATTGGAATGTAGCTATCAAAAGTGAGATGGATTCCATTATCTCTAATGGGACATGGGAATTCATCGATCTGCCTTAGGGGTGTAGTACGATTAGATGCAAATGGATCTTTAAAAAGAAACTTAAATCTGATGGAACCATTGAAAAGTTTAATGCCAGATTAGTTGCCAAAGGTTTTAGACAAAAAGAGGGGATAGACTTCTTTGATACCTATTCCCCGGTTGCTCGATTGACTACAATCCAGGTGCTTATAGCACTGGCTTCCGTATATGGTTACCCGATTCACCAAATGGATGTGAAAACAGCCTTTCTATATGGTGATCTCGAGGAAGAGATTTATATGGATCAGCCTGAGGGATTTGTAGCTCCTGGTAAGGAGCAAAAGGTCTGTAAGCTTGTTAAATCCCTTTATGGATTGAAACAAGCGCCTAAGCAGTGGCATGAGAAATTTGATAAAACTATTTTATCATTTGGTTTCAGCATAAATGATAATGATAAGTGCATTTGCTGTAAGGTTAAATGTGATGATTGTATTGTACTATGCTTATATGTGGATTACATTTTATTAATTGGTTCTACCATTGAGATTATCATTGAGACAAAGTCATATAGTAAGTTTAAAATGAAAGATATGGGTGAAGCTAATGTGATTCTTGGACTCAAGTTGATTCGGTCAACTGAGGGTATAGCTATTTCTCAATCTCATTATGTTGAGAAGATAATTAAGAAATTTGGTTGTAAGGAATGTAGAATCGCTAAGACACCATATGATCCTTCTGTGGCTCTTTTAAAGAATGAAAGTGGTATTCCTGTGTCTCAACTGAGGTATTCTTAAATTATTGGGAGCTTGCAATATCTTGCAAATGGCTCAAGACCGAATATCTCATTTGTAGTTTCAAAGATGGCGAGGTATTCAAATTGTCCCAATAGAACCCATTGGGAGGCTTTGGATAGGGTACTTCGGTATCTTAAGGGCACAACATCACTTGCTCTGCATTATGGCAGATTCCCTACAGTACTTGAGAGATATAGTGATGCTAGCTGGATAGCCAAAACTCCGGTAGTAATGGGTGTACAGGGTATGTATTTACCTTGGGTAGAGGCGTTGTCTCCTGGAAGTCTACTAAACAGACTTTGATAACTCGGTCTACATTTGAGGCAGAGTTATGTGCTTTGGACACAACTGGAACAGAGACTGAGTGGCTACATGGGCTGATGGTTCAATTACCTATGATTAGTAAGCCTTTGTCTACAATTGCAGTGCATTGTGATAGTCAAACCACAATTGCAAAAATCGGAAGTTCAAAGTATAATCAAAAGACCAAGAGACACATCCAAGTTAGACTAAAGTATATAAGGGAGCTTGTGTCTGATAGAATTATGGCCATTGATTTTGTTGGATTGAAAGACAACATGGCCGATCCTTTAACTAAAGGACTTGAGTTGTCCTTATTCCAAAAATCCAGGCTGGGGATGGGACTGAAAACCCATTAACGATGCACCTGCAGTGGCAACCCAACCTACCAAGTGGAGATCCCACAAGGAAGGTTCAATGTGATATAAACAAGTTGTTGAGTGTGTCAAAGTACACATAAACTTGATTGATACCTTAGTATCTGAGTCTGTCCCCTGGAATACCTGGAAGGTGCTGTTAACTGCAAATAAAGTAAAAGTGCTAACTCTGAATGGGGTCAAGTCATACTGACGAGATGCAAGCAGTGCATCCTTGGAGATGCCCAACTAAGTGAATGTAGTTGTTTGGCCGCGACTAGAGGAAAAGGGTTATTCGTTGAAAACATTCATGATACAGGATCGGGACACATGGCCGTAACGTGTCAAACCTAAAGATCACTGCATAGCCATGTAGCTTGTTGTTACCAATGGACACCAACACATCCAAGGGCCAAATTCAAGGCTTAGATCCATTTGTCCCTGTGGTGGCATAAGTTGGATAACTTAGGTAGTAGTTCAAACCGGAAGGTACCATTACTGAAAGCAAGTTACGATAATCTTGATAGTCCAACACTATGGATTTGTGGAGGATTGTTGTAATTGGCACCCATTTATGTGATATTTGGGACTAATTACATGTTAGAGAGATATTTTATTTCTTTGGATTAGTGCCAATTACTGGCTGAAATCCATAGATGTTTAAAGTGTAAAGATGGGTTTAATAAGCATGGATTCTATAAGTGGGAGTTGCCTCTCACTGAAATCAAGATAAAGATGTAGGAGCTTGTGGGAATTCAAAATAATTTTGTTTAGTCCTTGTCCCACATAGGAAACAAAGGAAAAGCATGGCATACTATACTAATATAAATTGCTAACCAAATTGTCCCACGTCGGAAATATAAGAAAGGTATGGTAAACTTCACTAGTATATATATTACTAACATTTCTTGTCCCACATGGAAAATTACTTCAAAGGTGCTCCCCTCCTGACACTTATAAATTAGTCTGCTGAGTGTAGACTAAAAAAAAAAAAAACACAACAGATTCTCTTTTATCCCTTTCATATACTTCTATAATAGTGTTGTTTATCATTTTCTGGCGACTAAGTGGTGATCGAGGTCAAGTTCTTTTGGAGTGCGCCAAAGGGCTTCTGAGACTGTCTTATCCTAGAGGAAGTTTCGCTGCACTCTGTGCACTAGTAGGGGCGATAATTTCTTCAAGGCAAATCAGATTCTGGTGATTCAGTCTGAGTTCTGTTATGATACAGAACTTTGAGATAAGTTCTCGATTTAGATATACTGATCTTTGTATTTCTGTTCTTATATTCCAAATTGGTATGTTTGCTTTAGTTTATGCTTATGTAAACTAAATTGCAACTGAATAATTTTGGAATGTCTGTATTGCCGTTTGCCGTTTTCTAAAATATTTATAATATTGTTTTTACAAACATTGCCTCGTGATTATAAACTTTTTTATAATTACTTTATAAATTGTTGTTTGTAATCTGTACTTCCAACAGTTTGGGCTTCGATAAAATCCAATGGGAAAATTCCCAATATGTTATAATTTTTTTTTCAAAAAAAAAATATTCTATGTGGTTTAATAATTAAGGTAATGTTTGGATATGAATTATGTGTTTTGGGAGAATGAATTTTGGGAGTGGGGTTAAGGAATGTAAAATTTATATTGGGAAATATGATGTATGTTTGTTTATGTTATTAAGAAAATTATTTTGGGGAACTTTGGTATGTTTGCTTATGTTTTGGGAGGAGACAAATTCTATTGTAGCAGTCAAATCAATGTCTTTTATTGGATTTTTGAGGTGAAAATAGAATTGAGTGATTTTTTTGTTGTTAGAATAATAATAAAATATGTATGATATATATAATATGTATGTATATAATAAAAAATGGGAAAGTTTTGGGGATAATGAAAGATAGAAGAGGATATTTTGAGAATTTTAATTTGGCATTTTGGAGGAAATTTTTTTGTATGTTTGGTTAGATTTTGTTTTCTCAAAACGTAAGCAAACATAGCCTAAGTTATTTTATCCAATTATTCAATTATTGAGTAGATTTTTATGCTCTGTATGTTATGAATTTACGTAAGAGAAATTCGGAGTCATAATTATATTTATTTTGTGTTAATTTGTATAGATGGAGATAACGAGAGAAGAAAGAAAAAAAATTTACTTAGTTTATCCCCATTAAATATATGCATGTAACATTTTGCATCCTCAAGGCTCAAACTATAAAGAAAAATGTATTTTGCCCTCTCTTGTTGAAAGATTATACTTTATTTCAAAATTTACCCTCTTTGTTGGAGAAAAAGATATCGTAACTTTAAAATGAAAAATAAAGGGAAAAAAAAAACTTCATACATTATTCCGATTTAAGAATTTAAGGTCATTTTTAGATAAGTTTTGAATAGTAAAATGCGGGTGGTTAAGAATATTTACAAACAATTGATAACATGAATATGCCACACCAAGTCTTAATACTCTCTCTATTCAAGCAAAGTACATAAAATGAACAATTCAAATTCGAACTCATTTAATTTGAGTTAGATTAAATTTGATCTGCGTGAAAGAAAAAATAAATAAATTGTAAAGTGTTGTTTTACTCCGACCCGTCTAACTATTACAACAACTATGAAGTTTTTCTAGACAAACTTTTGACTAAATTTAGATTACTCATTCAACCTACAAGAAAGAATTAAATCATAAATAACTTTCTAGTTACAACAAATTATTTAAACTCTAAGAGGCTGTTTGGTTTTATTTTTGGAAGGCATTTTCATTTTCTTGTGAAAAAGAATAGTGAAAAGTTAGTTATAAGTGTGATTTTGAAAATGAAATATTGTTTGGATATTTTGTTTAAAATGAAATTATTATACAGGATTGAAAATGAGTTGTATTTGGATATTATTGTGTTTTTGTATTAAATATAGTGCAAATAAGAGTATGAGAAAATAAAGTTCGAAAATGGAGAGAGTGTGTTTGAAAAAATATGCTGAGAATGAAAATATCTATAAAAATAGTAAAAAAATTGATAACTTTCTGCTTTCATTTTCAGAAGAAAATGAAAATGATGTTTGAAAATAAGACCAAACGGGCATTAAATCAATACCAAGCCCACCAACTTATAAGGTCTACTTAAAGATTTCCTCATGGCTAGCTAGCTATACTAGCCTTCCCATTTATGGGATTTATTTTGAAACATACCCAAAAATGATCAAAATGTGACATCAAAATTATCCTATAGGTGAAAATGTTGCTTACTATTTTCTTCTTAATTAACCATACACTAATCATACATATACATAAAATGGCCCACAAAATTCCAGCAACTTTGGGGTGGAGGAACTTTATACATAACATGCATGAAAAGAGCAAGAGCGTGCAAGACATGGATGAAAACGACCCATCATCTATGTGCATCTTCACCATGATATGTATCATCATTGATCAGTGTGTGTGATATATATATATATATATATATGTATCATCATTTCTCACCTCCCACTGTGTGTTTGTGCTTGGAAAATATTCCATCAGGGACCAACTGCTACCCTTTTTTCTTAATTTTCTTATCCTTTTAAAGAATTACAAGTCCACTCTCAATCATAATTCTTCCACTAGATTCTTTAAAGTGCAAAAGGGTACTTGAGGTTATATGTAAGAAAACCATTGGTTATCTTTTCTTTTCTTTTTTGAGAATTACAAGTCCATTTTCTTTTCTTTTCCTTTTTTATTTTTTTCTCAATGTTGAAGATACTTATCTCTCAATATCTTCCCTTTTCTGGGCTCCCTTTTTCCTTCCACAGCAAACAAACAAGGGAAAATTAAAGTTTCTTCAAATGTTTTCTAACATCCTTGACTAAGACAGCTCTTTCAAAACATGGAATCTCTTATCTCTGGGTGCAACCAATGTGGGAATTTGCCAAGACAGCCCTATAGAATCTTTTCCATGATATATATAAATATATATATATATTTATATATATATTAAATTAAATAAAAATTTTATTTTAAAAAGGGTAATTTGTGTATAGTTTGTAGGAGTTACATATTGCCAAAGGCATTACTAATTTGATGAATAACAGCCCATTTAAACTCAAGAGAGAAATTAAAATTCCAATTTTTGTAGGGCTTGTTTGGCTATCCAAAGAATATGCACACAAATATTCTCCTGATTCTTTCTTATCAAGAATGCAGTTTGGGGGTGGGGGTGAGGTGGGGTGAGGGGGTAGGGGGCATAATCCATGTCTGACAGTCTATATCTATATCTTGTTCGGTTGAACCAAAAAAAAGTTCTTTGGCTTGTCTGCATTAGATTTACATGGCATGCACTTAGTGCTGTACATGTGTTAGAAATTTTTGAAGGCCCCCCCTCTTTTTCCTATCATTAACAGTGCACTTCAATTCTACTTTCTGTTTGTGGTTTGCTGTTACATTTTTCCAATTTTGGGTTTTTTGTTCTTCTAATTCTTTTCTCTTTTAGGCAGAGTGTGATTCTTTTGCATTGGTCTGTAATACACAGATCACATCACTAGGAACAGCATTATAAGAAACATGGACTTTGGAGATAATTGTTTTTGTGAACAATCTTGAATTTTCTAGATATTCTCCCAAGAACTGGGATAAAATTCCTTTTATCATTTACATGATTTAAATTGATCAACTCAACTTTTGGAAAAGTATCTATACCTGTGTGTGTATTTCATATACATACATATATATATATATTATGAGAACTTTAAGAATATCATAAATGCTTATGCATGGCAACGGAGCAGGTTTGGGGAGTTTGGCCGGACCTGAGACCCGCCCCGCCCCCGAACTTGGCGGGTCTAACCAGTTTAACCCGATTTTTATTTTTTATTTTTTTTCACTTGATTCACTCATTGCAATAGAAAATCTAACCAAAATTAATTCATAGGATGCCAAACTTGGATGAAGATTCCATGAAAAAAGTCCTAACTTTTTAAGTTTTAACTAAATTTATATGTATATATTAATATATTTAATTATTTATTATTAAACGGGGCAGGTACCAAGTCTAAATATTCAGGACCCGGCCGGGTTCAGGGCGGGTTTAGTAAAACCTGTAAACCCCTCCATTTGGGATGGGGCCCCGAATTACCCGAACTCATTATCATGCCTATAAATGCTCTTTATTAGAAGGGATTCGTGCGCTCATATTTTCAATTGGGTCAAACCTATTTTACTTGGGTCGGACCTGACCTAATTTAATTTAAATTTTTTATTTAAAATGACGTAGAGCCAATCATATATATGACAAGGCAACAATCCTACATTTGATAATTGACACTAAGAATAAATACTCAAATTCACTGTATTTTATAAGATACGCTATCCAAATTCACCAAAGTTTCTTTAATCTCCCATTTTCTATTTATCTTTTCTATATTTCATCTCAATAGACCTAATCAACTTGATTTCGTATGGTTTTCATTGAGCAAACCCTGCGACCCAGCCTAACAACTTTGTTATGATTTCAAAATCTAAATTTCTAGTTCGAAAGGTCACTTTCAATCCCACATCAATACATAGAGAAAATTTAAAATCCCACAAATTCTTTTTTAATAAACTATAAAATCTTATTCTTTTTTTTTTTTTGAAAGAAAGCCCTTTTTTTTCTAATTTTTATTAAAACATGGATTAATTCACATATGCACTTTGTTGTCTTACTGAGGTGACAGCCATAATGTGTTGAATTCTTAAGTTTAAATTGCCTTTCAATTTTGTATATATCGTTTTCTATGTATGATAACAATTCCATATAAAATGGAATATTGCTATACTTATTTAATATCATTGTTACAAAGTCTTTGTCGCACATGGTTTTACTAAATTAGAATATTGATCTTATCAAGATTAATTTATCATGGCTTTGTGATTATCTTTGACCAACTTCTTCAGTTGAAGCATTAGAAAAGTGAATTGGCCCTCAATTAATTTGTTTCTTTATAAGCTTGGAAAATTTATTCTAAGGATAAATGTATGGCTAATAATCCCATAAGCCATGGGCAGGATGGTCCATTGCTAGCTGCCCCTTGTTTTTAGCCTATAATTGTTCTTCTTTTTACTATATTTTTCACCAATGGATTTTCAAGCAACCATTGAACTCACTAATCATTCAAAGTAAACTTATTTCCAATAAGCCCTCAAACTATAAGTAAATCTTGCTCATAACCTTTCAAGTATCAAAGTTTTACCTTTTTTCGATCCAATTTGATTCGTTTGGTTTACTAGTGAGGCACGTTCTCGATTTAAGTACCAGATATTTGGTGATATATATCATTAACAAGTTAATTTATTGAGTGACATATTTCTCACACTTATATATATATGAAATTCATAGTTTGAATATTTTTAGTCCACGTGTGCGTATATAAATATTCTACTTAAGAATGGATGATATATAAGAAAATAAAGCACAAAAAAGCGTAGAATGTTTGGATTTTAGTGTGAAAAGATTCAAGAATGGGGAAGAAACAAGATTTCATTCCAAGTGGGAAAAAGAAAGAGAAAATTGTTAGCTTTTTTTTGGATCTTTTGCAGTGTGGAAAAGGGATTGGAAAGCGAGAAGGGTTGCACGCAAAGAAAGGAGAAAGGGACTCAAGGGCATGCATAAAAAGCTTATTAGCTAGTTGGCCTATTTCCTGTAGGAAATATATTTTTGAGCAAAGTGGGAAAAAGGAAAATATATAATATTGCGGTGAGCGTGGATCGAACACGCGACCTTCAGATCTTCAGTCTGACGCTCTCCCAACTGAGCTATCCCCGCAATTGTGGTTTGTTATAGATTTTGTATGCATATATCTGTTCTTTAAGATAAAAAGATTATATAATATCCAAAAAAATTCACAAATTTATATTTCGGTTTTTTTCTTAGAAAAAAAATTCCATGAGCTAAATTAAAAGAATTTTAGTAAATTTTCTATAGGAGAAATTAGTCATTAATTAAAAAATTATCAACAAATAAGAAATACTTATGTAATATACACCGCCCTACCATAATATTCATAAATAGTTGTTTTCTACGTTTATAAAGGTTTTTTATTACTCAATCTTGAATTTTCTTGTTTTAAAATTTTCATTTTTATATTTATTCCCCTTTCTCCCATCCGTGGGAACTTTCAAATTTTTTGATCTATAGAAATAATTCAACTGACATTCGGAAAACAACGTTCTTGTTTGATAAAGGAGAATTGGAAGCAAAATAATGTCATTTTCAAGTTCATTTTCATTCATTTTTACCATTTAAATTGAATTACTGATATTTTTTTATTTTTACTAAAATTTCAATTCATTTTTATCTCAAAACACATTTTCTAATAATATTTATATCCTCTCTCAATAATCTATAAAGCTTCTTTTTTTATTTTTATTTATTACAATCTCTCTCCATCAACAGTCAACTAAACTTATATAATCATTACTTTTTAAACAATTTATCCAAATACAAACTTATTTTCAACCCAGTTTCTCTAACTACCTTATCAAATTCTAAAGATGATGAAAATAAAAAATAAAATAGAAACGTATCCAACCGGGCTCTTAAAAAAGGGAAAAAAAAGACGACTAACAGGGAAAAAGCTACATGGGCTTTTATGGGCTGTGCTTAAGTCTTCCAAACCCTTAAGATGGGCTTCTTTTATGGGCTGCACTGAAGAAAAAACCCAATGGGCTAAGATGGTAAGCATATAGAAATTGAAATCATATAATCCAGTAGGGCCCACTAGATCGACCCCTCAACAATGTTTTGGGCCAGTATGTAATAGACCCAATCATATGAGGCTTGATTAATAGTTTTTATTTATTTGTTTATGCATTACTATGTTTAGGGCTGTCAACGTGTCGGATATGAATCGGATTAGTTGTATCCAAATTCGAATTTGATTATCAAAATTTATATACGAATTCGATCCAAAATTCTATAGGATCTTTGTTAGTCAGTACCATATCCGGATCCGACATATATTTAAAATTCAATAAAATAAAATAAAAAATCGACCCGATTTTTTTTTCCTTTCGAATTTTAGTAAAAAAAATATATTTATAAAGTATATTTATGTCATGTTTGAACTTTTAACAACTTTTTATTATATATTAGTCCAAAAAAGTTAAATATTTGAATACTAAATTTCTATTTCATATTATATTAATGCATAGATGAGCTCTTATATGTTATTATATTTGACATTTTATCAGTATCCTCTTTTTTTTATGATAAAGACTTAATATTAATAATATAATATAAACGTTCATATATATATCAAGTTAATATAATATATAAATTTTATTTTAAAATTTTTATTAATATTATATGTAAGAGTATTAATTATTTTAAAAAATATTAAAAATTGGATTCGAATCTTTAACAAATCAAATTACTTAATTCCATATCTGATCCATTTATTTTGGATTACGAATATTTATAATCGAGTATGATCCCTATAATATTTTAATCGGATAAAATTCTAAAATTCAGATCAAATTTGAATTAAAATCCAATCTATTGACAGCCCTAATTTTGTTTTAACAATAAATATTCACCATAATGCTTCTGTTTGGATTTTGGATTTGAGAAAACAGTTTCTTTTTGTTGGGTTTAAGCAGGTATTATGAAAAGCACATATAATTAGAGACTTATTAATTTATAAATCTGTCTTATTTAACAAAAAAAAAAACATCTATTTAAACATACAAATGCGTTTGAAGTCTTTAAAATTTAAACGTTAGACATAACACAGATAAGTGTAAGAATAGTGCCATTCACCTAATTAAAGTGGCTTATTTATATTTAATCTTAATGATGTTCGAGTATATCTAATGGTGTGTTCGGATTTAAGAAACCGTCATTCAATAATTATTCTGAATTATTTTTTAATCATTAACTTATGAATTTGAAAATCATCCAATATATATTATATATAGTCTTTTGAGATTATTAACTCTAAATCTTTCACCACAATCCCAATATTTTAGTCCAAACTCAATCGAATTATATCATTAAATTCATAAGCACATAATATCAAAGATTAATTAAGTATAACTAATAATTTTATAATCTACATTCATTATAAAAAATTATTATGATAGCAAGTTAATATTCGTATATTAATGATATCAAGTATTGTCTTAAGTAATCGATAACTTTAAGACAATTTACAAATTAATTTTCTTTTCCCATTATTTACCCATTTCATAAGCAACAAACTTCCAAAATATGTCACAATAATACTCACCAAATTAAGCTTAAAAAATTAAGAATTAAAAGTAATTTGAGCATGAAAAATCCAACTAAAAGAAAGAAGTACATTAGTACAATGTACACAATTGTTAAAACCTAATTAATCCTAAAACAATTCAATTAGAGAACAAAGTTTCACAAATCTCGGAAAAAACATCAAATATTATCCCATGATAGCAAACCTCATTCAAAGACAAGAAACAAAGCAGCAGCCGCTCCAAATCCTCAGCCCCAAACATCTGTTTCTCCACAATCATCTCCACCATTGATGCCCTGAAATCGCTGCGAGGATCACTCGAACTCTTCTCCACTGCATAACTCTCTTCAATCATCGAACCGGACATCCAGAAACTCCTCGACGACGTATTTCTCTTCATTTTCCGGCTGTTCTTGGCTATTCTCCGGCGCCGGAAGCTCGTCCCGGCAGATCCAGTACTGTTCTTGTGATTATAATAAAGCTGAGTTGAGATGTGATCGAAGCCCAGTTCGAATAATTCATCTGGGCTTGGTTTTCCGGATGATTTCTTCTTGCTTTCTTTCGAAACCATTTTGGCGTCGCTCGTTGTTGATGTTTTATTTTTCCGGCTGCTGATTTTGCTTAGAACTGTGTCGAATGAATTGACTGATGATGAAAATGAGCATCGCCCCATTTCATCAATGCTCTTCATCTCTTCGCATCTCCTGAATCTCCGGCTGGTTTTCAGGCGAAAAGAGTCGCCGGAGTTCGAAGACAAGCTGAAAAAAGTGTCGGTTTCGCCATCACCGGCGTCATCGGGCCTGGTTTTCTCATCACTGGTGCTGCTGAACCACCCGCTGTTTGATGACGAACTGTGGTTGATAGAAACAAAGGCAGCATTCTTTCTTACATAACATTCTTGAAATTTTTTGTCCCTTTTCTTGGGGTTTAAGTTTGAAATGGGTGTCACAGGAGGACATTTTCTTCCTTCCGCATCAGAAGAATGACCCAGAATTAGGTTTCTTTTGCAGAGTTTGGAAGAATTAATTTTGGGCATATTTTGAGGTTTTGGGGGTTTGGTATTGAAGAAAGAATTGGAGTGGTCATTTTCATGGAGACGATGATCAGTTCTTTTGTTGGTTTTTGTGATGGTAATGGAGCTTTCTGCTACATCAGGTAGGGTTCTGAACTGGCAAGAAGTTAAGGAAGAAGGGAAAAGGCGAGAGACTTTGAGCATGAAGTGATGGCTTTCCATGGAAATGTTTTCAGTTACAATTCAAAAAAGCATCTGGATGTGATTGGATTTTATATAGGCATATAGGGTTTTGGGAATTGCTTATGTAACAAGATTTGGGTTTACACGTGGCGTGTTTTTAAAAAAGATTAATGAGCCAAGTAGATAAAATAATACTTATTTTAAATTTATTTAAAAAATTTCGATAAGATTTTATACCTTACATAAATACTTTTGAAGCTTACATAAAATACGATAAATGTTATATAAAATAAGATTTTGAAACTTATAAGACATTAGGAATGATAATTTTTAATTAAAGTAATTAAAATTAATTATAAGAGTTTGTTAAAATTTTAAAAATAAATTAGAAACTTTATGTCTTTTTTTTTTTTTTTTTGGTTATATGGATGCACATCAAAAGCTCGTTAATATTCAAATTCTTGATCTCACGCTTTATGAGTAAAACTTATGTAATTGAACCAAAGGTTAATTTAACAAGAACTCCTTAACCTTTTTCTAAAACCAGCTTAAAAAACCTTACATCTTTATTTGGGAGCTTATAAATTTTCTTTTCAAAAAATCTATATATCAAGCACTTTATGACATTTTAAAAACTCATAAAATATTTTGAGAAACTTATAAATTCACCAAAGTACCCTTTAAATATGATTCATATGGAAATTTTTCGTTATTTGATTGCCAAACATGACTCAAAAATCAATTAACTTTACATAATATTGATCTTGATATGTTAATTATTTCTTGAACCCCATGAATTGCATAAAAGTGAGATAATCAAAACTTAGGGATTGAAAACATTTTTTTGTGGAAAAAAATATGAATGAAAAACTCTTCTTAGAGGATGTTTGACTAAACTTATTTAAAACATCTTATAAGATGTTAGATCTTATTTTTAAAGTAAGTTGTTGAAGTATTTGGATAAAGTAAGATATTAGAGCTTATAAGATGTTAATAATGACAGTTTTATAGTTAAAATATTTAAAAATAAAAGAGTTTGTTAAGATCTTAAAAATAAATTAGAGTCTTCTGATTTTTTTTAAAAAGAGTTTATAAGCTCATAACATCTTATTTTATGATCTTATAAGCTCTTTTTTTAAAAAAAATTACCAAACACTTTTTATCAACTTATAAATTATTAAACATCTTATAAGATATTTTAAAAAACTTATAAAATTCCCCAAACACCCTCTTAGTTATTGAATTAGCTAAAATTATTCTATCAATGTAGAACACTCATATCATAATCACTTGATTAAAGAGGGGGGGAAAAGAAAAAAAAAAAAAAAAAGACTTTTTTTTAAGTTTTATCCCATGTTGTACAATTTTGTAGAGTGTCCACACGTCTACATGTCATTCCTTTTGCAAAAATATCATGGCGTGGCTCACAAGTTGCAATAATGAGCCCATGTAGTGCTCACGTGATTGACCAATTAGTCCTCCCAATCTAACACAACTTGCTTCACGGGCTAAATATCCAAATCATATCGACTTTCCATCTCAAAACAAATACCAGCCTCTTAATATAAATATATATATACACATACATATACTAATGTACATCAATCACATTATAAATATAACTCAAGAAAATTTGTTTACTTACTTTTGATATTGCATGATAAATACACAATCCAACTCAATTTTAATATTTAGTTCATTTTTAAAAGTATTTAATATAATTATGGTTTGGCATGTATTTAAGGTCAAACTTGACTTGTGTATTAAGGTCTTGTGATATGATATAATTTTCGGCCTAAATTGAAATTAAATTGTGGTTTGTCAAATCGGATAGTCATGTCAAGCAAACTATCAAAGTTGAATATCAAATTATTTAAAATATACAAATAAACATTAGTTAAGATACACAATAACCCATTATTTATTCTAGTAATGTGTATCATACCTAATCCAAATTATATAGTTTGATTAAGTTCAATCAGACCTAAATTCGACTAGAATTTTTCACCAATCACACAATAAGGTTTACCTGGTTGTCCTCAGGACCATTACACTTAGTGGTATAATTTGATTGGATTCAACCAAACCCAAATTCCACTAAATTTTCTCATCTATCACATAATGCGATTCCTTAGGGAATGTTTGGTTATGTTTTTTGTTTGATTTTATTATGTATTTTGGGAGAATGAATTATTGAAGAATGTGAAAGTTATTTTTTGATATGTTTGTTTATATTTTGAAAGAGATATTTTTTACTGTAGCAGTCAAAGCAATACTTTTTTGTTGGATTTTTTGGGTGAAAATGAAATTCAGTAATGTTTTTAATGTTAGAATAATAATAAAATATATATAATATATGTATGTATATATTAGAGAATATGTGTTTTGGAGAAAAAATTGAGATATGTTTGGTTCTACTTTTCCAAAATAATGTTGGTCCGGAGAAACATAACCAAACAAAGCCTTAAATTTCTCCAAAAGTATTACACATCTAAAGAAGGCTACAAATTATATAGAAACACACATCTATAAATATACAAAAATTATGTTTGTCCTAAGCTTAAAATTCAAAAACCTAATAAGAATAGTCCTAACTAGCCCAAAATTCTTCAATGCAACTAGTGCAAAGCTCCCAAACCATCAAATCATATTATTTCTACATAAAACTCATACCAACCCAGAAAATCAATGGCTCTAATTTTCCCCCATGCATATATACCATACTATATACCACACTATAGATCTGTATATGTAATAATTCATATATATTGGAGAAATTGTTCCGTGTGCTGCGGCGCATTCTCTCTGTAGCAGAATGTCAACAAATCTGTGTCCTTTACAATATTCCCCAAATTAATAAAACAAACATCAGAATATTTTATTATTGGTTCTTTTTTCTAGG
Organism: Jacaranda mimosifolia; assembly: GCA_018894105.1. Lineage (NCBI taxonomy): Eukaryota > Viridiplantae > Streptophyta > Magnoliopsida > Lamiales > Bignoniaceae > Jacaranda > Jacaranda mimosifolia. The sequence continues at coordinate 2,786,864 of CM032127.1, forward strand.
GCACCACACCCAAATCATACTGGTGCACGCAGCACTGTGGGACCCACCTCAAGAACTCTACTATGATGATGGGCTGACTCTCTTTCTTTCTTTCATCCATTTTTTCCTCTTTAAATTTAAAAAAAAAAAAAAAAAAGGGAAAAATCTTAATTATATATATATATAGGATTAATTAAAATTGGCATCTTCAGTTAATGAGAAGGTTCCAACAGCACAAAAACAGAAAAGGGTAGCAGAAATTTGGTGTGGATTTCAAACTTGAATTCCAAGTGCCCCCAAAAGCTATCAGACAGTTTGGTTTCAGCTTTCCATGTAAAGAATAGTGTCTGAGAAGTCAATCATATTCGTACAAAATTGTAACAATGTGCAGAGTTTTGTGTGTTTCTAATGGATGCATAGTCGGTGGGATGTCTATGGACTTTTAACTTCTATATTGAAATTGAGTAATTTCACATATTTGGGGCATTCTTACCCTAATATATTGCCTAACAAATCAATCTATTTATAATTCGACAATTAGGGTTTTGACGATTAGAGTTTTGTGTCTTTATGTTCATATAGGATTTAAAATCTAATCTGAAACGACAAAGAATTAAGATCGTTGTGAGATTTCAATGATAATTCGATATATATATATATATTTAAGTCAGTCAAAAATTGAGGGATTATTAATAAATGCAATACATTAAAATAGTGAAGGCTCTATTTTGAAGAAGAAATCGTTTCGGTGGATGAGAAAGTAGAAAGATTTTATAAATTGATATCCATAATTCTTTATTCTTTTAATATAAAATAAAATATCGTATCATCTTATTTGAACTTTTCTTTTTAATATAAGACGCGTGTAATACTCAGGGTTTCAAATCCAAACTTTCTACATAAAAATATTTATAAGAGTAATATCATAAATTAATTGACCATTGAGATATTGAGAGTTAATAGATTTGATTATTTGATCTTAGCAATAATTATTTGGCGATACATATGTGTGTGTATTATAATAATAATTCTCCTCTTTTAATTTTTGAGATGCACTAATCACAAATATTGGAAATTTTTGTACTTTTATATACTGTTGTGCATGTGTGTGTGTGTGTGTGTGTGTGTGTGTGTGTGTGTGTGTGTGTAATTTGTTGTGTAAAAAATATAATGCACATGGAACTTGTAACTTTGTGCTTTTCAAAAATTTTCACAAAGCCGCCAAAAGCTATAAAACAAGCCACTTGTTTTAGCCCTCTTCTTTGGACAATCAGAAATCATATAAAATAATGGTATTCGTAATCCACTTTTTGTTTGTCAGACGGTTTTTCTTGACTTTAACAATTTTAATTTGAGTTTCAACATATATATATATATATATATGCCCATCATCCCTAAAACATTTGACTTATGGTGATGTGATGTTGTGCCATAGATTTTGGTGCACTTTTGACTTCTTTATATTGTACTTATTCATATCATGTAAAACCCAAATTTCACTTTAATTTAATTATTAATTTGATATTAGTCATAAAAAAATTCATATTATTCGTTTTTTTTTCCTTTTTCAATTACCTTTCATGAGACTTGAACTTGCCGTTGATCTATTCAAATAAATGAGAAAAATCCATGCCCATTCATCTAGGGGTGCAAACGAGTCGAGCCAGTCAGGTCACAAGCTTCACAAGCAGAGCTTGACCTCCAATTCGAACCAATTTCGAGCCGTCTGTATCTAGGTTCGCGAGCTGATATATAATTAAATATTATTTTTTATTTTATTAATAAATATATATTATATTACTATTTTTTATTTTGAGTTTAAACGCGAGCTCGAGCCTATAGTTTTTTACAATTCATTTGTCAATTCAAGCCTTATCGAATAGAGTCGAGCTCAAACTTAAAATTTTAGATTTGTCGAACTCGAATTCTTAAAATTTTAGGCTCACCAAGATCGAGCCTAAAATATATATTTCGAGCTCGAGTTCAAAAATTTTGCCCAAACTCGACTCGACTCAATTGCACCCCTAGATTCATCCATATCATCAGTTGTCTGTTTAACATTTGTTTGTATAATAATAAGATATAAACCCTCATATGAGCATTCTTTATTTTTTATTTAGCTTTGGACTACCATGTCGAGGGTAAAACTTGATCATATTTACCACCTCACTCAACGATCAACAATATATTCTAATTACATTTTATATTTTATTAAAAAATAATTGATTATTGAGGAACTCGGCCCACAATCGATTTATTTGTAAATATGAAAATTTATTATCAAAATATCATCAAATTATATGTGCCTACATATATGCATGCATGTATATAATTAATTACACTAATAACATGCAAATGACATCAAAGATTAGGTCATTAGAATCTCGAAGTTTTATTTTTCAAATAATATAAAATTATTCTATGTCGTATTGTTGGTAAAGTTTAGTGTAATGGGGCAAGATACTTAGGTTTGGTGGGATATTCCAATTTGAAATTTTAAAAAATTTGTTTTTATGGGTGTCACTTTTGTCTTTCCCTAAAATTTCAATTTGAACAATCATTTTCTTGAAGGGTAGTGCACATAGAATAAAATTGGATGGATAAAGACTTTACCTTCATACATTTGAAAATAGTTTCAATATCATTTTCTATCAATTCCTTTTTTATCTTACAAGTGATTGAATATTGGAATGCCGCACGTTATATGTTTTTGTTCACTTTATTTGATATGATAAAAGTTTAAATAATTGTATTAAAAATAAATAAAAATATTTTAATTAATTATATTTAATAAAAATAATTTAAAATATATAAAACTTATAATATATTCAAAAATAACAATAATACTGATAATTAATTAGTAATTAAGAATAAAATGGTCTTTTCAATGAAATATAAAGGATGCACAACTGATACATTATATATAACTCTTGGACTCAATTCTTTATCCATCATTTTCATACTTTCGTATTAGGCCATCTCCACGTTATGGGTCTCTCTATCACCACAAAAGAATATTTAATCAACTCAAATATAACAATATATTTAAAACATATCATATAAAGTAAACACGCGTATAATTTTTATATTTGAATTATGTAAGAAAAATTATGAAGCAATATAAAATTAGAATATTACTAAGCGAATTATATTAATTTCTTTAGTTAATATGATATATTTTTCCCATGCTCTACTTTTTATGTCTTATTTTTATAGGCAAACAATTTTTTTATTTATTTATTTTTTATTATTATTATTATCATCTTTTTGGATTGGGGTTACGAATGGGCTAATAGTAACCTTGTGGGTCGGCATTGATATCAATGTTTGGCTTTTGAATCATGGTAAGGAAGAATTGGGCTCATATGTAATTTTAAGTTAGGAGGTTTATTCTATCGAAATGTCTAGATTCTACTATAAAATAATATTACTAGCAATTTCGACACACTCTGCACTTATTTTAAAATTTTTATAAAAAAAAAAAAATATTTATATATAATATTAGTTCTTTTAACAATATAAGTGTACTTATTTAAATATAAATAAAAAGTTATGATCCAACGATAACAACGGGATACAAAGTGAATGGATTACAAATGATAATTAGTGTATAAATTATAGTTGTAAAAATTATAGTTGTAAAAATTAAAAAAGAGAATAATAAAATTTTAGATACATTACTTGAAAATACATAAATAAATTATTAAAATTTTATTAATAGTATAGATTCTAAAAATACTTTGTTAATTTTAAGTTAGGAGGTTTATTCTATCGAAAATGTCTAGATTCTACTATAAAATAATATTACTAGCAATTTCGACACACTCTACACTTATTTTAAAATTTTTATAATAAAAAAATAAAATATTTATATATAATATTAGTTCTTTTAACAATATAAGTGTACTTATTTAAATATAAATAAAAAGTTATGATACAACGATAACAATGGGATACAAAGTGAATGGATTACAAATGATAATTAGTGTATAAATTATAGTTATAAAAATTAAAAAATATAATAATAAAATTTTAGATACATTACTTGAAAATACATAAATAAATAATTACTATTTTATTAATAGTATAGATTCTAAAAATACTTTGTTAATTTAATAATTAGCCATCCTAATAATTGGCCTAAAGTTAGATACTAATGGGCCTCCGTTGAATGACCCAATCGTAAAGCCCAACAACAGTGAAAACCCCACTGAAAAGCCCTAACTTCATTTGAATATAATTCGGCTGGCATTTCTGCTGCTACTCCGATGGAGTTTCTCCGTCAACCGCTTCACTCATGGTAATTCTCTAACTCTAGTTACTTCCTTTATCGCAAAAATTAGAAATTATTGAATCAATTTGCATATTTTTGTGGTGAAATTTCAATCTTTTTGGGCTAATGATTATTGATCCAAGAGGGGGAAGGAACGGAAGAGGAGGAACAAAGCACATACACTGTGTGTGAGGTGCGGCCGCCGCAGCTTCCATATTCAGAAGAACCGATGAGCCGCGTGCGCCTATCCGGCCGCACGTACTCGAAAATGCACAAATTTCTAGAAGCGTATGCGGTTCCGAGCATTTTGTGTGTGTAAATATTGAAAAGTTGATTTAATATTTTCGAATATGAAAGTTAAGTTCATTGGAATGAAGAAAAGCCCTGTTTAGCTGTGAATCAGTATTATTTTGATGTGAAAATTGTTATACATAGTTAAACAAATAAGCAGAATTTACCCAGGTGAACCTAAATGAGGAAATTCATTTGTGATGCTTCGCTCTCTGGTCAGCAGGTTCTGCTCATATCTGACTGACTCGTTCCCTTGAAGCAAAAGTGAGTGTGCTGCTCCTTTTAGATCTCTTCTCTGTGAAACACGAGTTGTTCTGGAGAACACTTGGGGCAGCTATAATTTTGTTTCCATTTGAATGCGGCGTATATCTCTTTTTGTCTTTTTGGTCCATTTTATTTCCCCATATTCATGGTGTAACGTCTTTTGGTTTGGAATTTTTCATGGGAGTGTGCAGAACAACAATGATGAGTTATACAGACCTGTAATGAATTGCGAATATGATTGCAAATTCTTAATGAACATCTAAGGGACTGAGTTGTTATTTTCTGTACAACTCCCATGTTATTTTTTGTGTTTCTATTCATTGCTTGTTCATCCACTGTTTTTGTTTAGTTATTTGATCGTGTTTTTCCTTGAGATTGTTGTTCTTTGTGAAGCTTGGTGATTCTCCCATATCCCATTTACTTTCTATGCTGCATTTTGTCATGTTCTCTTGGTTCATAACCACAGTTTACTAGCTTAATGAAAGGGGTCACTGCATTGTGATTGTGTCACAGATAACTGGAGTGTCAAGGCAATTGAAGAAAGACTACCGGAACTGGTCATATGAGGTGTCTCGGTCATGTTGCTGTTAGGTTCAAGAGCAACTTTAGAGAAGGTAAACAATATTCAGTTTACCCTTGATGTTCATCTTTTTGGTGAATTTCATCTTGTTGGATTTGGTGTCTCAAGCAGCCTATTTTGGAATTCTTCTCAATGGCAGGAACTGAAGCAACTCCAAGGGCTGCTGCGGCCTCATAAGCTTTGTGAAGCAGTTTAGTGGTATACTAAACTGCTTTGTGAAGTGTTGTTGGGCCTTGGAAGTTTATTATATTGGTTTGCTGCACTGATCCAAGTGATCAATTCGTTTTAGTCTCAATCTTCAATATAGTTGGGCGTGCTTGTTCAATTATGCTCAAAAGTTGAAGGAGCATCTCTCCTCTCAATCTGTATCATCCCTGCAACGTGACAGTTCTGTTCATCGTATATTTTGCCTCTGTTCCGGTGCTAAATTGATCCCCGTTTTAATTTGTGGGCCAAAATATTGGCAGAAATATAGGACGAGTAGGAATTCTGGTTTTGATAAGGATACAATCGAGGTGAATCAAGAAAATTTCCAAATTCAAGCTCGAGGAGCTAAAAAATTTTGAGTTTGGGCTCGGCTTAATTTGCTTTAATTAAACAATATTTTCAAGTAAACTCGGTATAAGTTTTTTTTTTTTTTAGTTTAATGAAAATATTAATTCATTGCACGCTATATATGCGTACACACGAAAATTGTAAATTATTAGAAATTTAAGTATTTATGCATTTAGTTATATTATTAATATAATACATTAGTACTTATGAAATGAAAAATACTAAGATAATATATGAGTTTCCAAGTTAGTTCTTGCAAATCTCAACTTAGTTATAGATGATTCAAGATCATCATTAAAGTAAAAATTAATTCGATAATTAATTTGGTTCGAGATCAACATTAAAGTAAAATATAATTCAATTTCATCCCTAACTTGGTTATAAATGGTATGAGATTGCTTTTAAGATATAAATTCAATTCAATTCAAATTTGACTCGAGGTTAATTTGAGAATTCATTTTTGCATTCCTAAGTCTACTCAAGCTCAATATAGGTTCAATTCAAATTAAGCTCAAAAGCTGGCTCAATTTATTTGCATCTCAGGTTTTGAAGCGGCAACTGCTTCATTTCAAAATACAACTTCAACCTTTTTTTCTGTTTTTTTTTTCAAACTAAAAATGTAGTATACAGAAAATGTGTCCCATCTTTTACAAAAGGGAGAAGCTTAGATGAGAGCCTACCACTGTCTCTTAAAAGCATGAGCTCAAATCTGAAGAAGTCTTCCACTTCCATTCCAGGTGATGAAACCTTAAAACTGATCACAAACTGCCATCTGAAGTCTTTCACTTCCATTCCAACTGATGGAACCTTAGATCATACAAACCCCCCAAAAGTGTAAAATTGCTAGAGGATTGGAGCAACTTAGTGTTTGAGCCAGTAGTTTCGCAACTGGGACATGTGCAACAATATTTCATCTCTACCTTGGTTCGTGACACTGCTGGTCATAACCCAAGGTGGTGCCGTCTGAAAGAAATCACGTATCAAATCCTGAAAGTCTTGCACATTTTCTTCAGGTCGTTTGCCTCCGTTCTTTTTCTTTTTCCGTTTGTCACATTTGGTGAATATTAGGGTCATCGGAATCTGTAAACAAGACAACAAGAATCTAGACATTTAAAGAATTTGAGGGAATTAAGGACTTGAATCTCAATGCATGGTATTGCGATAATTTCTTCTCATGATTTGTGTATTATTAATGTTGTTTAATTTCACATGTAAAAGAATTCTAAGGTTACATTAGTTGAAAGCTTTAACCAATGTATTTTATGCAACTTTATGCTTCAAGAGCCTCAAGCGTACACTAACTAGTTACAGGCACTGAGATTGGAATACTGGCCGGGAGCTTTGTAAGAAGTAAGAGAACGAACAAAGGGACATGGTTACCTGATTTTGCCCCAGCCAACTTGCATATTCGAGATCAATCTTTTTTGCGGGAATGCTGGCATCAATCAGCAGGAATACGGAGACAAGGGTTGGGCGGTTGAGGAAGTAATCCTTGGTGAACTTGTTCCAGTCCGTTCGAAGCTCGTGCGGTGCAGCTGCATAACTATTTTACACAAAACAAACAATTGATTTGTATATACCAAATCCGAACAATTTTTTCATCCACACTAATATGATAGGATAAGACATTGATCAGCATCACTTGACATGAAAATAAGTAAGAAACAAGCATTCAACATTCACTAGAAGAAATATTCCGATGCCTTGCCTTTAATAAGTTAAATTACTACCAAACCCCTGGCTCTTATATTGAAAAGAAGTAACTGCAATTTCAAACAAACCACAATATAGCAGTTGTTGTTCACATTTGGGAAACTTTTTACTATTAACTCCTACTAGTCTAGCTGAACTCAACAGAACAAAAGTTGCAAGTTTTAGGAGTCCGTTTGATACCCGTAGCCCGGTAAATCCACTAGGTACCAGCTTTCATTAACGCGAAAATGGTTGATGCATTGTGTTTTCCCTGCAAGTGGTAAAAAAGAATCACATTATTTTATTTAAATTATTTACTTGAATGAAAGCTACAAGGACTCTCGATGTGATGCATCTGATCAAATAAATTTATGACCCTCCACGCATGTCTATTTGCTTCTCAGAGCAAACAAAACTCGATAATCCCTTCACTTGAAAGAGAAAGAGAGGTTCTAATTATGGACATTTCAAAGCCAAGTCTAAATCCTTTAGAATGAAGGAGTGTCTCTGTTATTATGCCACAAAGTGAAAAGACTCGTACACAAATTGAACTAAAACTTCACACAATTCCACTCACATTCGACATTTTATTTGTTTTGATTCAACTCAACTCAATCTATAGTCTCCATCTATGTAACTCCACCATCGTCTTCCCAACCTACAAAGAAATCTGTATTCGACAACTGGCTAATGTGCGAGCCAAAATTGTTGAACTCTTCTTCTCAATTCATGATAATCAGCCTCCAAAGATGGAGTTCCATATAGCTCTTTCTTTTAGTCCACACCGGCATCCTCCCCCACAAACTCCCCTTCCACAGAGAGAAAGTATGAAGCCCTCCCCCACTATTTTATCCTCCTTCCTTGAGCAAACAAAAAACATTCTACAATTTTGTCACAAAGATCCTCTCTTTTCAGCCAAGTTCTATAAAATCAGAACAAGAAAAAACATTAATAACTCACAACTCCTTCAGAGCTCTCCAACCTTAAACAAAGCATACAAATTCTAAGAAGTAATAAATTAATCATACATTTGAACCCATTATCTACTTTCTCATCCTATGTGTTCGCCAAAAATCCCGCAATTCACCAGAAATTGAAACAAAAAGATGCAACCTTTCTATGATAAAAATGATGATACCATGACTAAATACATCTCCATACAACTCTTGAACAACAAATTAACTACTTTTGTATTATACCAGGCTTTTTAGAAGTAAGCGCGAGGCGCTTGCGCCTAACGAGCGAATTAAGGAGCGATGACTTCCCCACATTAGACCGCCCCACAAGCGCAAACTCTGGCATTCCATCAGACGGGCAGTCCTCAGTCCTCACGCTGCTCTTCACAAACTCCGCATTCACAACCTCCGCACCATCTCCAGCATACTTGCTCAGCACAATATTCGAGCCCTTCAAGATTCTTGCGCTCAAAGGTGCGTCTTTTAGTGCAGAAACGTCTGTTTCTGGCGGCAAGAAAAGGGATTCAAGAGAAAGTTGCAGGCTTTCTTGTTCTTGGGGCGGTGATGGGGCTACGGCGGTGGGGACTAGCGTAGAGAAGTGGGAGAGGGGTGAGGCTAAGGGTACGGAATTGGTTTCAGGTTTGAGCTTGGATACGAGGGCTGATGTTATTAGGAAGAGTTTCTGAGGTTTGGGGAATGTGAGAAAGTGGGAATGGATTCTTGGAAGTTTGTGAGAAAGAAACATTTCTCCACTCCACCTTTCTTTGCTATGGTTTACTCCACTGTGTGTTGTGTGTGTTTTGTTGGATTGAGACTTGAGAGAGGGCTGAAGAGGGGTTATTGGGAATGGATATTTGGTGGAATTAGCAATGACACCCCCTAAGTTTGGGATTTTATAGTTAACACCCCTTTGGTATGTAAATTAGCACTAAGGACCAAAACAAATGGAAAAAATTTAAATCATCCTTTATGTTTTGTATCGTATAAAAGTTTTTAGTATTTTAGTATTTTTATAAAATTATATATGGTCATATTATTGACTTGATCATTTTATCTTCAAATTTACGTACATTGTTGTGTGCTTATTCAATCTATTGGTGTAATTATTATATTAGCATGCTTATAAACTTCTTTAATATCATCATGATATAAATTTTTACTACAGTTAAAATTCATAATTAAAAATATAAAAATTTATTTAAAAATGTTAATTTGGTGATGGAATCATAACGAAAAAAAGAAATATTTGAACTTATTAATATTACTATATGGAATTGTTAATTTGAAATAGAATCAATTTAAAATGCATGCAATTTGAGAAAAAGAAATATTTTTTTGGTTATGCTTCTCTAAAATAATGTTGTTTAGAGAAATATAACCAAACATATCTTCATTTTTTCTTCAATACACACATTCTTCAATACTTACATATATACTATTACTATTCTAACATTAAAAAATCACTCAATTTCATCTTCACTTCAAAAATCTAACAAAAAAGTATTTATTTGACTGCTACAGTAAAAAATATCTCCTCAAAATATAAACAAACATACCAAAAAGTAACTTTAATATTTTTCAATAATTCATTCTCCCAAAATATATAATAAACACATAATACAATCAAACAAAAAACATAACCAAACATTTCCAAAATTTTCTCTTTTCTAGTTAGATGAATTAAACATGAAAATTTATGGAGGAGGTTAATATAATTAACAATTTCTGATGTACCCAATTAGAAAACACATAAAACAAAAACAGCAATATCTTTCAAAAAATGAAAAAAGAAAAAAGAAAATGAAGGAAGAAGAAGAAGAAGAATAACACACAGAGCGGCTTGAGCCAGCGAAGGAGTGAAGGCCAGTAGGAGGAAGCCCGCAAGCTCTGCGAAAAATCAAATCAATGGCGGCAGCTCGCGGCGGAGTTTCGCTACCGATTTTTCGAGCCAAAAGCTCTTCCCTGATAACTCAAAGCTGCCGCCGATTTGCACGAGTTTTCATCGACAGGAAACACGAGTCTTCGTCGGCGTCAACTGATATTCCTCTGCTCCAGAAGCTCCTCAAAGCGCCGCTTTCAAGAATCAAACCAACCCTCGATTCCGAGTTCATCTCCGAGGCAACCGAGTTCCCCTCGGCTGCCCTTCTCTCGTCTCTCAATTCCTCTGCTCCCCAGAAAGCTAATTTGGTAATTAAATTTCTCGGTTATCTATTTATTTACTTATTATTGCTTAATCAAATTGACCATCCTTGCTCGTTATAGCCAGGTTGTCGAATGGAAATTAGAGAAATTGACAAAGGAGAACCAGAAAAATCAAGATTCTTACACTCATCTGATATCTTTATGTGAAAACATTAGAAATCTCCCCGTTGCATTGCTCGTATTTACTTCAATGGAGGCTCAGGGAGTTAAGCCTACAACGTCAGTCTTCAATGCCCTTATATCCACAAGCTTGTCTTCAGGTAATTTACTCACAGCATTAAGCTTATTTGAAATAATGGAGGGTTCAGAGGGCTACAGGCCAGATTCCAACACTTATAATGCTTTCATTTCGGCGTATGCAAACTTGGGAAATAAGAGTGCAACTGAATCTTGGTTAGCGGCTAAAAGGGCCTCTGGGTTTACTGCTGATGCTCAAACGTATGGTTTTCTCATACAATGTTGTATCAAATGCAAAGACTTTGAAGATGCTAGAAGATATTTTGAGGAAATGATGTTGGCTGGATTAATGCCTAATGAATCTATCCTTCAAAACATGCTTTTGATGTATTGTCAGCAGAGAAATTATGGTAGGGTTAAAGAGATTTTGAAGTTTATGATGAATGGTGGTTGGCAGATTGATGGCAGAATGGCAAGAAAAGTTGTGGGATTGTCCTTTGAACTGGGACTGGTTGAAGAGCTGGAAGAATTGATAGTAACTCTGACCAAAACGAATCAAACTTCAGAAGTTCTTTCGGTGGTTCATTGCTCAATAATAAGAATGTATGCAGAGATGGATAGATTAGATGATGTGGAGTACTCTGTGGGGAGAATGCTGAAGCATGGAGTCTCGTTTAGCCGCGCAGAGGATGTTGATAAGGTGATTTGTTGTTATTTCAGGGGGGAAGCTTATGAAAGGCTAGACTTGTTTTTGGAATGTATAAAAGATTCTTACAAGCTCACCAAATCCAGTTATGAGTTGCTGGGAGCTGGCTATCGACGGGCAGGTCTGTTAGAAAGATTAAACATGGTGGTGAATGAGATGAAACTGGCTGGTTTTGCATAGTTTTTATAGTCATGATTTCATAAGACCTCCCTCTTTATAAGACAAATTATGAGCAATTTTTGAGGATTTTATGAGGAGAATAAATGCCAACTCAATGTTCATGAGAAGTGTACTCTATATAAGCTTTGGGCGAATGCCCACTTTACAATTTGACATGTATTCTTGGAACTAAATTCATGTTTTGTTGCATCTATGCATAAGCTCAAAAGAAAGCAATAGGAAGAAATCACCCGCAATGTTAACTAATTATTCGTCAGTTTCAAATGTAATTTCTATGTTTTGTATGATCATACCCTTTTCCTAATCCCTGATTTTTATTTAAAATTTCATCGATTCAACGTGATGCTCCAATCGCCTTTTTGTTTGAAATCAACGGGTTTTTCTTTCACAAAATTTTTGAATAATGTTATACAAATCATCAAAAAGTTGACACTAAGCAAAATCTTTTGAAAATAGCAAAATAAAGGCATGAATCTTACTTGGAAAAAACCTCCAACGGTTGGCCTAAGGCAATTTCGAGGGCAGCTTTGTGCGTCTGGCCATTTTGCCCCAAGCATGCTTTATTTCACTTGAAAGAGTTTATATGCAAAAAAGGTTAACTGACTTGTACATAGAAAGGAGAAGGGGTGTTGTAATCTATGGAATGCAGGGTTAAAATATACAACAGAACTACAGAGTGATGAATAGTGGAGAAACAATGTCTACATCTGAAACCAAAATAGGTCCTGTTGATCAATTCGATTCTTATTTCTCATCCGTTGGTGTAGGAACACTGCTCAGGAGCCATATTAGAACTACACCAATAAGGGCACCCGACAGATGTGCTATGTGATTTACATTCTGCAAAGCATAACCTCCACGTAAACTTCCACCTAAGCTAGCTGAAGCTTGGGCTGCTTCCATCACCTGATAAGCACGAGAAATATTAACCAAACCTGGTTGTTGAAAGCCTTTCAACTTCTTGAAACATTGAGAGTTCAACAATACAGTGTTCTAACCGTCAATCATCTGTTTAAAACACAAAGAAAAAATGAAGCCAAAAAATTTAAAGATTTGCATATTCATTACAATCTAATCTGCACTTATATGTAAAAGGCCTTCCCAAAACACAGTCAACAGACTACTTGTCAGATCACCAATAGTCCTGAGATCAACTGACAGCCTGGATAAAATCCTATTGACGCCAAGTAGGTGACAATATAATTGCAGGAAAGGGAATGACATATGTGCCCCCATTATCATTCTTAAGGTACAGATGCCTAGTGATCTTTTCAATGACTAGATGATCTCAGTTTTACTCATATAAGGCAATTTGATCCCAGTTACGATGCAAAATATATTATCTTGTATGAAAAGGAACATCTCTAATTTAGCAGCACTATAAGTCCCATATGTCAAGTGTGATACCTTCTCCACAACAAACTGTCCCAATATAAGAACTTCGAGGATCTTCCTCCAGTCCCAAGACATCTGAAGCACAAGAAAGTTGACAAGTTATTACCAATATAAGAGTTCCACATGCTCTACAATAAGTAACTTACAACAATTAATTGCAAAATTAACTCCAAAATCAACATTATAGTCACCATACCTTCACAAGGACACTAACAGCAAAAAGTCCAAACACAGCACCTGATGCGCCAATAGAAACTGCATTTCTTGGGAGAATTAACCATGAAACAAGGTTTGCCCCAGCACCTGTCAAGATATATGAAAGCCAAAGAGCAAAGTTTCCTTCTTCTTCTTCAACAAGTTTTCCTGGATTACAAACAATTTTAGAAGCCAGCCATTAACAAAATCCGTGTGAGCATACTTTTTGGAGAGACAAGCGCACAAAATCTCACCAAAAATATACAAGAAAAACAGATTGCTGGATAGATGGTTCCTGCAAGCAATATACAAGCTCAGTCAAACTCCAAATTCAACATGCATGCATCCTAGAGAAATCGCAGATAGCAGACTTACCAATTAAAATGACAGAATGTTGCAGTTATAAACTGGTACCAAGCAGGCTGGCTATGGTACAGATACAGTTCCTTAATCCACGGAACCTTCATAAAATAGAAAGTTCCTTATTAGCTTTTCATAACACAAATTAACTACATTGGTTTAGTTCTGTTTTCAAGTTAAGAAACCAAAAGAGAAAGAAATCAGAAAATTTGGCTACAAGAAAACAGTTTTTTATAAAAAGGAAGTCATATGAAACCTGGAAGACATGATCTGCTAAATATATCCCAAGATTAATAAGTAGAATCCAGAATATGCCATTCACCCGCTTCTCCGGCACCCTTTTCCCTTTGGTCTTCCCAAGTTCCAGCTGTGATATCATGTCTAAATGAAACATCATAAAATTTATCTAAATTTTATGGAAACCAAAATTCCTATATTGTGGTTAATTATAAGCTTATTTTTATAAAGAATTATCAACCCCTTGAATTAAAATCTAACACACTTAAGAAATATAGCCATGATAAGAAATATATCCATGACATCACATTGGAGGAACCGGCCTCCCCTTGTGATGCAATAAAACAGGCAAATTGCAGACAGATGAGGTAATGAAAACAAGGTTAACCATATAAATGATCAAACTCCTGAGCAAATTCTAAGCTACTGAAGTTTCAAACTGATTCCTAACACAGAAAATTAACGATCTATCCAAAGAAACTGAAAAACCCTCATCACCCGTTTGTGAAAATTCCCAAGCCAAAACAAGAGAGAAATGTACGAATTCCCAAAGCAATACAAGGACACCTTCCCCTAATAAGTGGACTTAAATACCCATAAAGAAAAGAGGGAGCGAGAATTAACCCGAATTTTCGCTCATTCTGCAGAGCAACAATGGAGAGTTGGGTTTTGCAGATAATTTAAAAGAAAGGCGATTGAACTTGGATGAAGGTGGGGGCGACGCCGCCATGGCCATGGGCAAGAACTTGAAAGGATTAGCGCCATGGAATTTAAGCACAGGAAGAAACAGCTTCTGCTTAAGCTGAAGCTGAAGCTGTAGCTGTATCATTTTCTTTTCTTGGATTAAAAGAATATTAACACAGCACAAATGGGGCCTCGATTCCAAAGAAATCTCATCAATTTCACTGAAGTCGCGTTTTACCCAGTAAGCGTGTTTTCGCATTATGATCTTCTAGAGTGGAATGAAAAGAAATTGTTATTCTTGGTTGAGGAAGAGTGAATTTACAGATACAGCCTTGTTGCTTTATGTTTTGCAATTGGCATGGAAAGGGATATTTTGGGAAGTGTATCCTATTTTACACTTGCTTCTCCTCTCCCATTGAAATTCCCTCTACCCACTAGGAATCCAGGCCCAAGTTTAATGGCCCAGTGATATTGATATGGGCCTATCTGATTTGGGCCCATTTGTAATATTTGCCCACAAGAAAATGCAATTTATGATGGACCCTCATTCCAATCCAAATCATTCTTCTGAGATGTGCCCATGAATAACTCTTACACATTTTGTTTTCATTTTTATTTTTTAATTCTTGCAGTTATTTAAAGGAGCTATCATTCCACAATTACAACTTAGTAAGTCCCTAATTATTGCTACAATTTCTTAAATTTCCAATGTCTTGCTACACCATATTATTACTTTTATCTATTAGTAGATGCATATGTATCGAGCGTGCACCGGCTAATAGTATATGTGAAGGAGAAGTAGATAGTTTAGTGATAAACTTCTATGCATGTAAATAAGCTAATTGTATATTTGAGTTCCATTAGGTGGTTAGTTCCTACATTTGTAAAGATCAGTCCTTGATTCAAGTTTTGATAGAAATATAATGACAGGACAAGGAGATAGGTATAAAATTAAGTAAGATGGAGTGCAGATCAAGTCACTGACACTATCTTAAGATAAGTTCAAGGTCCCTTTTTAAAATGTCAGTGCAGTAAAATTATAATCAGCAAATGTATGAAATACAATATCCCAACCTTAATTATAATTTTATCAAAAACCTGCAATGTTAAATGTGGCAAAATTGTATCCAAAACTTTTAGTAGAGCTCCAGAAACAAGAGAGGTTGTGCTTGTCTATATTCCTATGATGAAGACCATACCCCTTTTCATAGTACTCATAATTGTAGGAGTTAGTCATGTCATTATTTGATGCAATTGAAAAGGGACATCAGAAGCAAGTAGGAAGTTTCCTTTCATGCACATTTTAGAAAATATCCTCCATTGGGAAAAACTAATAGGAAGTTTCCTTTCATGCACATTTTAGAAATTTTCTTTCACTTTAATTACTTCCTCAAGCAAGTGGGAAGTTTCCTTTAATGCACATTTTAGAAAATCTTCTTGACTTTCCTACTTCATGATTAAAACTAATTAAAACTAATAGGAGTTGATAGCTTGCTTTTATTTCAAGTTTATAATTTTTAAAAAGATAAAATATCATGATTAGTTTTAATTTGTTTGAACTTTTATATAGGATAAGTTATTTCTACCAAAGTATCCAATAGTTTTTTATAAAAATAATTGGAGAATTAGCAATAAATTATTTTTAATATATATATACACACACATACATATAAGGCCTAAAGAGTTGGCTTTAAGATTTTGTTCAAATGGCAAGTAGTGTTGATATGTTTTCATTGTTAAAGTTCATAAAAAAAAATTAAAAAAAAATTATTTATTTATGTAGGCCAGCATATTAAAAATTTATTAAAATTTAAATTTGAATCCCATACCTTAATTGTGAGAGGGACATCATGGGCGAATGACTACCTGACAATTTGACCCCGAGAGTTAAGTTTCAATAACTTAGATTTATCATCGTATACATTTCAAACTCTTGGAGAAAGTTTAAAAGGGAAAAAAAGTCATCAATCCTTCAGTCCCAGCAAACTTATTTTGAAGCAATCTATGTTTAAGAATCTTATAAGTACATGAAAAAAATAAAGTATTTGGAAAGGTACACCTACTTATGTTACTAAAATAATATCCTATATTACATGTATGTCTCTTTCTTGCCTCTTCATTTGTAGGAGAAAAGCTTATAGCCTTTTGGCCATATAAAATATAGTTTTGTCATCGGTTGATATTTTATTAATCAGAGATACGATAATGTATGTAGTAGTAATAGCTGCATGAGCTGTCATGCCACATTTGGACACTTATTTTCACATGGCACATATAACATACTCAATTCATAATCTTACATACTTTCAAATTAGGTTATCATGGCCATAAAGAATTTTGAATTGGTTTTATTGGTATAGAGCTTGATGGATTGTACAATCAAGATCTATCAAGATTTTGTATAATGGATTTTGGTCTATTATTGATTTATCATATGGTTTTTAATTTATATATTTGATGCAACATGTATTTCACTGTACGAATTAATAACTAGTAATGCTGACATACGAACCCTACATAAATGTAGTAAATAGGTGAGTTTGAAATCTATAAAAGAGAGACCACTATAAGAGCATAAATCTTACTACGGAAAATTATATATCATTTTTTTCCTCCTGTAATGCCCCACTCATTATTCAATTTTAAAGAAAAAGAAAGTTTATAAAACAAAAGAATTAAAGCATTTTTTTTAGAAATTCAAATAAATTTCGTTTATCCATGTCATGTATGAGACTTTGTATGAATTTGATTGCATTTGAAGATCCAGACGAATAAAAATTGAATTGTTTGTAACTTTGGATTTAAACTTTTGAGTTCTGGAGAAATACAAGAATAAGTATTACATACTATATTTATCATATAATCCAAACGAAGGATTATCTAATCAAATTTCTTGTTAAAATAGTGGTTACAAGCTCAACTATCAAAATCTTAACTATTACATCACCCAAAAAAAAATGAGGCCTAATTGAATATCATGGTGGTTGAGAAATTTGGTTCCATTTTATACGCACCCTATGTCATCTTGATAAATATCATATATATATATATATGTGTGTGTGTGTGTGGGTGTGTGGGTGTGTGTATTTCAACAATTGCAATTCAATAATTGAAGTTAAGAAAGTAGAAGAACCAATGTGAATGATCTCATGGTTGGTTCTAAATGACAAAATAATGTTTGTTGCTCTTGCACTTGAAAAGTTAGGGGGAAAGTTGGATACTTAACCATTTGGCATGATTAATTTTTTGCAATTGAATGGTGGGTATGCTTTCTATAAGTTCTAACCAGAAGTCAATTGTCCTTGTAGCTATCTTGAAATTAACAAACAAGCTAATCATCAATCATAAAAAGAATTATTTTTGGTTTTTTTTTAAATGTATTTATTACAAATTATAATTAAGTGCATGCATCACGCAATATTAATCACATTTGATGGAATATTGTAATGTCCCATCCCACGTGAATTAAATATTAAAAAAATGAATATTATATAAATTTTGGCCAAAGAACTCGTGTGCATCCATTGGATATCCCTTTTAGCCAAGTTGATTGTAACCCAATTATAGGATGCCCTCAGTGAATTTGGAGATAATTCTCGTGTCCAATAAACTCGTAAACCTGAGGTGTAACAGAATGTGGTATGAAACTGACTCAATATAGAGCGTTTGTCTAATAAAGAAGATTATGTGGCTTATTATGTAAATACAGGAAATCACTCGCACCAATTTTATTCCCTTAAAATAAAATCAAATGTCACCGTCAAAAAATTAACTCTCTACACACACACACACACACACACACACTTCTATTTTTATTTTAGTGTAAATATATATCTTTTAAATACTACACTACTAATAATATGGAGTTTGATAACACAAATAATTAGACAAAAATTTACATAGAAAAATAATTAAAAAATATTTTTTCCAAAATAAAATCAAAAAAGGTTTAATTATTTTTCAAGAAAATATACATTTTTTTCAAAATATTTCTCAAAATAGCCCTAAAAATAAACTAAGATAAAAAAAACTTAGGTAGTGTTTGGATATGTTTTATGTTTGATTTCATTATGTGTTTTTTGTGTGTTTTGGGAGAATGTGAAATAAAAGTTGAGGAATGTGATTGATGTTTGGTTATATTTTTAAGAATAGTAAAAAATGGGGCTTGGGGAGTTTTGATATGTTTGGTTATATTTTGTAAGAGGTATTTTTTATGTAGATTTCAAATCATTGTTTTTGTGTTGGTGTTTGGGAGTGAAATTTGATATTAAAGAATTTTTTTAATTGTAAGGATAATAATAAAAAATATTGTATATATACATATATATATGTATATATAGTGAACATATATGATTAGGTTGTAAGTTTGTAATGATCGATGTAATGATTAAGTGTGTTGTATTTTAATATTTTATGAATTTATTTGTTAGTTGAAATTTTGTTTAATTATTATTATTATCCTAACTATTATTACTATGTTTTATAGGTGTTATTATTATTATTATTATGAAAAAGAGAAACAGTCAATTGAGAGAGAGAGAGATGACTGATGATGAATGGCAGAGGCGGCAAAGTCTGGATTTTGATAAATAATGGGAAGGGTCAAGAGATTTTATGGGATTTCGCATGTTGGAAAAGGGAGGGCCATGTTTGGCCTTGTTTCCCCAAAACGGCTGCGTTTCGGGGAAACGCAAGCAAACAAAGGCTTATATTTTTTTATAATATTTTGAACGTCAATTTCCTCCCACCGAATCTACCAAAAGCCAACGATCATAACGTGATAAGATGCTTGCAAAGATATACATGATACGCTCCGAGTCATCAATGAAGAATAACCACACTTTCTTATCCACTAATCAAGTTTCGACTTTCCTAATCTTTTTTTAATACTAAATAAAAAAATCAAGAATCTTCTCAATCGGAAAAGACATATAATTAATTTATTTGAATAAATTATAAACTATTCAATACTTACATATAAAAAAAATGCCATTTAATATTATATAGAAAATAAATACTCTAAAAAAACTTGCAGATCCTACTTAGATAATATCAAATATTTGTTGTGAGTCAACTATTTAATTAGAACCAATATCACAGTCTTCATGGGAGAACACAGATTCTGAAAAGTCGCAATTTTTGGCCACCTGACCCCATGTTAGGTCACTCACGCTTTTAAATGCTTGCCGATTATTAATGACGAATTTTCCTACTTCTTAATTATCAGATTCACAGTTCATGACTTGTAGCACAAGTAGCATCTGTCTCCTCTATTATGTAGGAAGTTTTGTGTTCGATTTATAATGAGCTCATATTATGCATCTTATGTGCATTATACGTAGTTTATACTTTAATTTATTTGATTTGAGAAAAGAAAAATATTGATTTGTTGAAAGAATAAAAAAATTGTCATTTGTAATGATTTTTCTAAAAAAAAAATTTATTAGTGTCACTATTAGAGCAAATTAAGAAGCTATTTTTAGTCACAAATTTAATTTATACACAGTTTTGATCGGGACAAAGCCATGTGGAAGGTTGAGAGTCGAGAGGACCAGAAACCCCCGAATCTTTAAAAACCTAAATATGATATATAAATTTTATAAAATCTACAATTTTATCATTTTTGATCAAATGATAAAGTTATTTTTCATTTAATTAAAAAATGTATATTTCTTCCTCTAAAAAAATATTTTTTAATAATTTAATCTCGCCCTCAAAATAAAATATTGACTATGTGGATGGTTTTTATAGTGATTAATTGAAGAGTATAAGGGATATGATGGAAATTATTATTTTATGTTTTAAAGTCTATTTTATTTGGTAATTTCATTAACTAAACTTGGAAAATAAAACACCTTCTTGCAATTTTTAGGGGGTCAAAGTCAAAGTGGTAAGTTCATTTTCCCTTAATTTAAGAGGCATAGTTGAAGTTTTCAAAATATTAAACAAGTTACTATAGAACTAGAGACTTAATTATTTTATAATAATATTTAATATTTTTTTTAATTTATACATACGTATATACATATTAAGAGCTCGTTCGAACTCGAACTCTTGACCTCCCACATTATATGAGAGATTTATGCCCCTCGACCACAGCTCCCTCAGCCAATAATATTTAATGTTTAAAGTACAAGGTTTTTATTTAAAATTCATTTTGATGAGTCAATTCATTGTCTTAAATTGACAAGTTTAAATTAGTGAGCTGGCTTAGCGTTTAAAAAGTGTTACTTAAAAAATAATCTCCAACTTAATTTAGCTTATTTAGGAAGTAACTGTGGTGGGCCCATACTCGACTTTTAGGGCGATAGACAATAATTATTGTCCCCAAAAACCATGTGGATTCTAATTATCATGCAGACTTTATAATGTATCGAAAGATAATATTTATTATTATTCTTAGGGTTAGTTTGGTTGGATTTTAAATTTATCTCATGATTATTTATCTTATGATAATTTATGTTAAATTTTATCATTGTAGTGCAATCTGATTGGTACGATAAATAAATTTATAGGGGATGACAAGTTAATTTATTATGAGAATTGTATATATAAATATGGACTTTTAATATTCATACTAGGGGTGCAATCGAGCCGAGTCGAGTTTGGTCAAAATTTTTGAGCTCGATGAGCCTAAATTTTTAAGCTCGAACTCAGCTCGATAAGACTCAAATTGACAAATGAATGCAGGCTCGAATTTGAGTTCGAACTCGAAATAAAAAATAGTAATATAATATATATTTATTAATAAAATAAAAAATAATATTTAATTATATATTAGCTCGCGAGCCTGCTTATGCGTCTCGAGCCTATATACAGACGGTTCGAGATCGGCTCAAATTAGAGCTTAAGCTCGATTCAATTAAATTCGAGCTCGAATTGTTTCAAGTTCAAATCGAGCTAGCTCGAGCTCATCTCATAAGGCTCGTGAGTCGGCTCGACTCGTTTGCACCCCTAATTTATACGAGTTTGAGTGTTTATATCACTCCAACTAAACAAATCATAAAGTAGAATAAAAATATTGTATCACACCTTATAATTTTAAATTCTCAACCAAACTAATACATCAATTAATTAAGATACGAGCTTAACATCTCACATACCTATGAATTCAAGGTTTGTAAATATAACTTTATCATTTGAATTAGACTTCATCATTTGCTCGATGATTAATTTCAACGTGCTTCTTCCGCGAATTTTCTTTAATTTGTACATTTGTTTCAAAATAAATTAAAAAAAATAATATCCACATGTTTATTGAGTCAATATTCCCATAATAATAGAAGCCCAACACGACAAGAAATTTGTTGAAGTGTCAAAAGCAACTATAGGAATTTAAATGCGACCATTTGTGTATCGGCGGTCCCAATTGTTATTTTCTTTTTTCCTTTTTTTAATGTTTTTCTTTCCCATTTTTGGGATTACTGATAAATTAATCAGTCCGGCAAAAAAGATAAAGATTATCATTCTTTAGTGGGGTTCTTTGCTTTTTGGGTTTGGTTATATAGTTATCTATATATGTGCTTATCATCTATTGATATGGTATATATCTCCAATTGATCAATTTTTCCTATTTATTATTTAATAATTTATTTATAATAATGTCCAGTGACATCAGTTTCTCATATTATTTCAGAAGTCTTGAGTTCGAGTTTGAATAGGTTTCTTTGTGCATTTTATGTACACATGGTTGTATAGCGTATAATTCAATTTATTTGATTTGAGAATATAATAATATTGATTTGTTGAAATGATAAAAAAATTCGTCACTCGTAATGTTCTCTAAAAAAATTATATATAATAATTGGTATTTGTAGAAATAAAATTTTGGCCCTTTGGGCTAATATGTTAAAACATCATTGTTCAAGGACTTAATGTTAATTATGTTAGTCAATAAACAAAAATATTATGATACATCAAGTATTATTTTAGTAGTCCTATAAAAATATGCAATTTGAGCAATGTTTTAGACTAAAGCTTTTACTTAGTTTTTATTGAGGCAAATAAAAATTTAAAACAATGATATTATTATATAAGTTAATATCATAAATCAAGCATATAATTACCGATCCTTTCTTTTTTTATTTTATTTTTTTACTATTAAAATGATAATTTAATGAATCCGATCTCTTTTTCTTTTTCCTCCTAAAAATATCATGAAGCCAAACTCATTGCGTTAGTAGTTTAAGAATCAATCATCTAAATAATAAAAAAGTCTCTTCTATCGCTCTTTATTACTCTTTAGTCTTTCGTCCTATTAAAGAAAATTATATCTTTATGATGAATATTCTAAATAAAACTCTATTTTTAAGGTAAATAATTTGATAAACATAATAAACTAATTCATCTAAAATTTCATACTCAACTAAATTGTACATTTAAAAAGTATTCATACAAATAAATAAATAATACCAATTGTATAGATATATATAGACACACACACGTGTGTGTGTGTGTGTTCCTTGCCACGGGAAGTCCAATCAGGCAACACAAGACACGGAGACACTACAAAAGTGAATGCCAATGGCATCACGTGGGCAACATGGGAATAACTGCAAAAAAGATAAAGCTCCAATAATTGCACGAAATCCTTGCATACTTCACATCAAATCGTTCCTAGTGGATATCATTATATCAAGGGGGAATCATTAATCATACTATTTATTTTATTTTATTTTATTATATTTTAAAAATATTTAAAATTTATTTATATTTTTTTGTAAAATTATATCGATAGTATTTAATTTACCTCTAATGTAATATTACAATATATATTTTTTTTTATGAAATATTTGGTGTAGATAAATAATCGACAATATCTGTAGTTACTATTATTACAATCAACACCAAATTAATGCATTATTGACAATGTAACATAAATTGTAATATTCGTAGTACCATAATTGTCATGATTTCATTTTAATCATATTATTGATTGAATCAAACTATATAACCTTATAAGATTCAATAAATTAGGTGAGTAGAATCTTGAGAATCTTGGCCCACCTTCCAAGGATCACGCCACTTAATTATTTTTTGATAATTGATTGTGCCACTTAATTAAATAATAAATAAATGATCAGTATTTTTTAGATTTTTTAATAATTTATCCTTTTTTAATATGTATGTTGATACATTAATATTATGTGCTTAAGAGCATATCAATAAAATTATAACAAAATTTATATTATATAAAAAGGATAAGTTTCTTATATATTTAAGGTACGCATTTATGTCGTCTTACATGTTTTGGATTCTTAATTATACCTTTAATTTTTAATTTAATTTCAAAAGTACATTTTTCACTGGATATAGAATTATAAAGCACAAGTAATGTGATCAAAATATAATGACAATATTCATTAAATGCGTGAGCAATTATATATATCCTATATTTTTTAACTTTTGATGCTATATTTTTTAACTTTTGATGCAATAATTTTTATTATAAATGAGTTTATATTAATTGATAATTAGTTATTTGATGTGTTTATAGTTAAAATTGTGTTATTATCTATCTACTCTATATAAAAGAAAAATCGAGTGCTTTATTATTAGTATTAATAATATGATAAATTAAATTTAATGCATATAGGAATAATATGTCACAAAAATTGATTAATATAAAATATTAAGATGAACTCTCGGGTACAATAGCACAACAATTGAATCTTAACACTACAATATTGGTATCATTAATGAAAGAAAAGGGGGATTTAATCATATTTTGACTCAAATATTTGTTGTGAAATTTTATAACGTCAATTTTATATATAGACATGTTTCAAATCAAAGGCTCACAATATTCAGCTCTACTTAATCAATTTTTCAAGAAATCTTCATATCCAAACTCGGAAGAATCATCAACTATTCTGTCTTTCACTTTTCTTTTCTTTTTTTATATATATGTATAATGTATAAACATATCAAAAATCTGTTATGATTCAAATTTTGAATATCATACTTATATATAAAAATAATATTATTAAATCAATTGATCATTCGATATTTTTGTTTGAACTATGAAAGGTCAGCCGACCAATGGGTGGAAGGCAAGATTTGAAATTCTTTTTAATGAAAAGTATTTAATACTTTTTTAAATATAATTAAAAATAAAATACGCCTCCATCATTGTCTTGATTTTAATAATGTATAATGAAGTCTATTACTAATTTTTTAAATTTCTTTTGTAATCAATCCATATAAATTATTAGTGCTTTTCAAAAAGAAAAATAATTAAAATGTCATACTAATTTGGAAGATTTATTTGGTATTGTGAGGGCCTCACCCGTTTCATAATTGTGAAAGTAACTTGAATGGCACATTTATTTGATTTGTTGGTGCATTTATTGACCTCTGGCCAATTACATTAAAGGAAGTATTTGCTGATTACAATTTCCAAGTTGGCCAATAGACCAATAATGTTACCTAGGCGCGGGGAAAAATAAATAAATAAATAAATAAATAGTAGTAGTAGTAGTAGTAGTAGTAGTAGTAATAAAATTTTATTTAATTTAGAGAGTTTCTTCAAGAAAAAATAATTTTAGAAAAATAAAAATTTATTTCAAGACATTATAAAACAAAATATAAATAATAAATTTGAAATAAATGAAAAAATACTTATCATTTTAAAATATCTTTAAGTAGAACGAAAAATTAATTAGTTCAAAAGAACGTCTAATGTGTTTTAATAGCATCTTAACAATATATATATATATATATTTACAGTAATTTATACAAGTTAAATAGACATCACACTTCTAACGCTTATTGTTCACTCAAACGACTACATAAAAAAATTATTTGACTAAATTTCATATTGAAAAAAAGCATCACGTGTAAAAGACTCAACTTAAGAAGTAATTGATTGATTACTTACACTAAAATTCAATTTAATAATTTATTTATGAAATATAAAAAATAGATTTAATTAGGGCTGTAAATGAGACGAGACGATTTGCGAACATTTTATATTCGTTAGTTAAATAAGTCCAGTCAAACTCAATAATATTGGTTCAAAAAGTTTACAAGCCTAAACAAACATTTTCATATTTTGTATATATAGTTATATATAATAAGGTTCATAAAGATGATGATGATAATGCTAATAATAATTTGTTTGTTACTTTTAAGAAAACAACAAAATTTTAAAAAAAATTTATAATTATGAATTTTATTTTGAGCCCAAATAAATTCAAACATACACGAGCTTGAGTTCATCCTAATTTATACTAATTGAATTTTTCTGCTAACTTGTGACAAGCCTTATCGAGTTGAGCTCAACAAGGCTTGCCTGAGCCTTCGTTTATTCAACGAGCAAGTTTGAGCTTGCTATGTTCGAGTTCAACTCGGCTAGTTTACACTCATAAATTCAATTATTAAAATATAAAATTTTGAATCTACATGGGAAAAAAAAAATAAAAAAATCCATAAATAGAATATGGCTTAGAAATGAGAAACATAAATAATACATCGTATTCAAATAACAACTATTTTACACTGGCATAATTTACAAAACATGAAAAGCTCTTATATATTGTACTATTAAGTACACAAGAATTATTGATCCAAGATTATCACTAAATCTTCCAATTCCAAATACATTTTACATGCCGAATTAAATAAAAAAATAAATGTGTTTTAATTCCTATTTTTATTTTGAAATAGTTATCCTTCTATTTTCTCGCGATACGAAGGAAGGAAATTTAATTTTGTATGGAAAAGAGAAAATAATTTAAAGTAACATACAAGTAACATCAATAAAAAAATATTTTTTATACCATATTATCGTTTTAATAAAATAATAAATCTTAAAACTCAATATTTCTATCTAAATAATGCATATAATTTTCTTTTATTACATTCGACCAACCCTTCCTAAAACAAAATAAAGAATTAAATTTATAAATATTGTTATTTTAATATTTTCTTAATTTATTGAATATCGAAACTCGAACAAAAAATGTTACTATCAAAACATGATTAAAAATTTACCCCTTACCAAAGGATGTCAAAGAGATTAGCATAATCATGTTCCCTAATCTCAAGTTAATCCAAGTCATTAGCATTTTACCCTTCGTAATCTATGTTTAATAATTTAATATAAGTTGTGACAGTCTAAATTAATTATGGGAGTCTGAGGTCAGTCACACGTGGCATAACAAGAACATGTGAGCCCACACGATATCGCAGCCTTGGCCTTTGATTCGACAAAACTTCGTCGTTTCGTGGTCCCATGTATACGCTTGCGGCTTGTCCATTTCTCAACCCCCATTCCATTTATTTATGGTGAACTACCTTTTCCATTCTGCCTTCCACTCCACCTCCTCTACAATTCTCTATTCGTTTCTTTTCTATTTCTCATCCACCAGGATTACTCCATTGACTGACTCTATTGAGGGAATTTTTTTTTTTTTTTTCATTCTCCAAGAATTTCTATATTCACTCTATCTTAACCAAGAAACTGAATTGTGCGAAAAAGCGGAGACCCTTTTGAATTCAGAGCGGAAAGATATCAAAAAGTGAAGATTTCGTTTAATAATTCGTCGAAAAGGTGGAATCTTGAATACTCTTGAATGGCGAGAAATATAAAAAATTGGAAGGCTTTTGGGCCCTTTTTTACAGTTGTCTGGAGCTTTTTGCTGGCTTCAATCTTTGTTTCTGCTGAGAGAAGCTTAAAGCAAGAATCTTTGTCGCGTAATTCAACTGGGATTTCGAGTCATGATTCAGATTTATTGTCATCTTTTGTGAATTTCCTATGGCAAGCTGATAAATCGGGTTACCACCACGTTTGGCCGGTGAGTTAAGATCGTCGATCCAGTCCAAATTCTAAAATCGTTATTGAATATGTTGTTCTTCTTTGATTTGATTAAATTCAATGTTGATATCTTATATGTTTACTTATTTTTCTGGGTCCGTAGATTTGTTTATGAAGCATTTATTGCTGTGGATGGAGGTTGGTGTGGTCCTTACTGGACTAATTTAATGAGTTATGGGATTGTCGTACACGGTATTGATCCAATAATGTCAGAATTGCCTCGACTTTTAAGTATGAACGCCGTCAATATGTATACATACAAAGTTGATGTATCATAATTTGTAGCATGCATAAAGCCATAGCCCATGTAAATGAGGATACATACAAATCAAATCTATGATGGATGATATGCTTATCATGCTTGATGCGCGTATACAAAGATAAAGAAAATGACTGATTACCATAATTAATCATCTCATTGAGTGTGCCAATGTCGCCCATGTTACTTAAATTTCTTGATTTAGACCTCATAGATAGTGAGCGAGT
The DNA here is from genome assembly GCA_018894105.1 of Jacaranda mimosifolia. Taxonomy (NCBI): domain Eukaryota; kingdom Viridiplantae; phylum Streptophyta; class Magnoliopsida; order Lamiales; family Bignoniaceae; genus Jacaranda; species Jacaranda mimosifolia. The sequence goes on from CM032127.1 coordinate 2,814,893, forward strand.
TGAAACTGTGTTAATTTTTTCCTCTTATTTTGTCCGTATACGAAGGTGCAGTTTAGTCATTCTATTTCAATTCTTTTATATATATATATATATATTTTTGAGTGGTCGGTGATGCATGTTAATCTGGTCTTTGATCCACAGGATCTGAAATTCAACTGGCAAATTGTTGTTGGTAGCATAATTGGATTCTTTGGAGCAGCCTTTGGGAGTGTAGGTGGAGTTGGTGGTGGCGGAATATTCGTTCCTATGCTAACTCTGATTATTGGATTTGATCCTAAATCAGCTACTGCTATCTCAAAATGTGAGGGAGAAATATATCCGCTTTAACTGCAACTTACGAATTTTAGTCTTGTTTCCATGTTTGATTGGGTGTACCATTTCTTGATTGGTTGAATTGATTCAAATCCGATAGGGAAACTGCTAGATTCCCTTGCCGTCCTTGTAAAAGAAATTCTGGTTACGAATAGTTGATATAATATCTTTGGGGTACTTGCCTCTATATTTTACTCCTTTCTGTTCTTTCTGATTTCTATATTCAGTAGAGACTAGAGAGTAAAAGTTCTAGTTATGTGGTACAGTTGAAAATGGGTTGTTACAAAGCCATTAATGAGTTTGCTTTTCCTCTACAATGGTTTCTCAAGAGGTGAAATATAAATAGAAAAAGTTTAGTTTTGGTTTTACAAATATTTATGAAGCTTAGCGTATAAACGCATTTTCTGACATAACAGGTATGATCATGGGAGCCGCAGTCTCAACTGTTTACTACAATCTTAGGCTCAGACATCCGACTATTGACATGCCCATTATCGACTATGACTTGGCTGTTCTCATCCAACCAATGCTCATGCTAGGCATTAGTATTGGAGTTGCTTTCAATGTGCTATTTGCCGATTGGATGGTTACCGTTCTTCTAATCATTCTCTTTATAGGTGATAAATTGGTCTATTGCAATCTATTTGTTAGGTTTCATCCTCCCGTTCAATCTGTTTACTTAATACAATGGTTACAGGTACGTCGACCAAGGCGTTCTTTAAAGGAGTTGAAACTTGGAAGAAAGAAACTATTATGAAAGAGGTAAGTGAAGTTATTTTCTCTTCTCTTAATAATGGATTAGCTGTAGTAATCCTCTAACCTTTAAACTAAGGAACTCACCCCGACCTTCTTTGGAAAATGAACTTTGATGACTACAAAAACCTGATTTGACGTTTCAATATTTTGGTGTTTTTTGAGTTCAAATTAAAAGTTGGGTTGGGGCTTCATGATTGTGTCTGATGCTAGGCACATTTCTGTTGATGAGGTTTTTACATAATTGATTTTCAGCAAAATAAGGAACGTGCTTCTAATTTTCTACTGTTACTTCTCAAATAACTGATCCTTCTTGCTGCAGGAGGCTGCAAAGCGATCGGAGACAAATGGTGGGTGAATTGAGAGCATTCATTTTATCAATACCTTCAAGAACCACCCTCCCCTTTTCCCTTTTGGACATTCTCTTAGAATTGAAACACGTTTTCTCCTGTTGTGTCAGGCGAGGGCAAAGACGACACAGAATACAAACTTCTTCCTGGCGGGCCCAAGGAGGCTAAAGACTTGGAGGAAGCAGAGGTGAGAAAAAAACATCCTAGAACTAGTTCTAATTTTCCAATGACCGGAATTCCATTTGATATATTTCTCATCATCTCAGGTCGGTGTTCTTGAGAATGTTTGCTGGAAGGAATTCGGGCTTCTTTGCTTCGTTTGGATTGCATTTCTTGCACTTCAGATCATCAAGGTTTCGTTTATCACCTCTTCTTTTTCCCTTCTACTTTGGAGTTTTTTCAAACTCGTTAGAATATGTAAACTTACTGGCCTTGAATTGAAACAGAATTATACAACTACGTGTTCGGCAATATACTGGGTGGTGAACTTGCTGCAGGTATGTCTGTACACTTGAATTCATATTCTTTGCCAAAACCTGCAACAATTGTATGATCTCATTTGTGGTGAAACTGGTCCTTTGTCCCGTACAAATTTCCCCGTTTAATGTTCATTGCAGATCCCTGTCTCCTTCGGTGTATCTGGTTATGAAGCAGTTAGCCTTTACAAGGGATGGCGGAAGATTGGATCAAAGGGAGAAGAAGGTACTAACTTTAAAGTGCACCAACTGCTCACTTATGGCTTCTTTGGCGTCCTGGCCGGTGTGGTTGGTGGCCTTCTAGGTCTAGGAGGTGGATTTATCATGGGTCCACTATTTTTGGAATTAGGCGTTCCTCCTCAAGTGAGTTCCAACTCTTTTCAATGCACCGTTGCCAACTTTTTCTCGATAACTTAAGATGCATGGTTATAATTTTCAATCGAACTTCCCTCTCAGGTTTCAAGTGCCACAGCCACCTTCGCCATGATGTTCTCCTCATCAATGTCGGTCATCGAATATTACCTTCTCAAACGTTTCCCCGTTCCTTACGGTAAGTGACTCTTGATGAAACAAAACTTATACAGCTTTTCTTTCGAAAATTCAAAACGATCTATGCGCTCCAAATTTGTGCTGCCAGCTCTCTACTTTGTCGCTGTTGCAACCGTCGCCGCATTCATCGGCCAACATGTCGTTAGAAAGTTGATCATCATGCTGGGACGAGCATCCATCATAATCTTCATTCTGGCATTCACAATCTTCGTGAGCGCCATCTCTCTCGGTAAGCACATTTAACTGTATACTTACCAAATCTCTCATAGGGATGTCCAGTGGTTATTTAGCTCAATGACATTAGCCTCACACATTGTATGTGAGATCAGATCCAACAGACTCTTAACATGCATATTTATAATTTTTCTTTTAAAAGAAAATCTCTCATAAGGTTGAAATCTTGTTTCATCATCGATCATTTTACCATTTGGGGTGAAACAGGTGGAGTCGGCATTTCTAACATGATCGGAAAGATTGAACGGCACGAATACATGGGCTTCGAGAACCTCTGCAAGTATGAAGCTTGATAAATTGCTCGCTCGTCGGCAGTTGCGCTGAAAATGGATGCTGAATCCAGATATCTCGCCCTGGCAAGAAACAGAAATTCTTTTTGCTCAACTCGATTTAATATTCAAATGCTTCCCACTGTATGCAGACAATTTTTCCTCCCTTCTGTAGAATGTGCTCCTCCTCTAGCTCAGTTCAAGAAATGCAAGTTTAGTTGATATTGATTCCACTGGAATATGTTCTCCAGAAGAACATTAGGGTTTTAAGTGTAATAATTCAGTTTTCCCTTTTTTGCCTTCATGTTCTGGTGTATTGGGAATTCATGGAAATAGTTTATCAAAGTCCCCAAGTGATGAATTGAAAAACTTGTGCATGTTTGCAAAATTCTTGGTTTGATGATTTCTGATCATACCAATTAATAGTAACTAGTGTTATTTAAATCTCTACGAGTGAAATTAGGTAAATTTCTCGTTATTGCATTCATGGTAATAGTCAAATTGACTGGCCGCCATCGAATGGCTAAAATTTTTATAGTAAATTTTAAGTCATACATGGATATTTATTTTAGAAAATTAAAATTGTATTTGAGTTATTATATTTTCATAAAAAATATAATAACGGGATAATATCTGAACACGGTTAAATCTTTTTATCTTTTTCAATGAAACTCTCACTATCACTAATTGCGAAAAAGACAAAAAAGAAAAGAAAAAAAAAGAATATGTTCTAGAAAAATAAACCAATCACAAAAATATGCTACACCATTTGAATGTATTGGCTAGTCATTATTGATTGTTTGGTTGGGGTTCTCTTTTGCCCTATTGGGTAGTGATTTTATTTCAAATGATGATTCAAAAAAGTAATCTTTTTTGCTGCAGAAAAAAATGGAAGGACATCATTTTAGGTGAAGAATATGAAGAACAAAATGAAATTTGGAAGTTACCATTTTGGTAAAAAGAAGCCTACTTTTAGGGGGGCCAAACAACAACTTGGATAAGAATGGCACCTTTATCCTTTATCTTTTCCTTTTTCATTTCATTTCCTTCATTTAGTCACTTCTTTCACTTCATGCATTACAAATTAAGTTTGTTTTCTTTTAAGGAAAATGGGGAGTTTTTTCATTAGCAATCTATTGGAAAAATAAGCAATATATTTTATTAAATTTATTTAAATTATTTTATAAGTTTTTGTATTTTATAAAATATTTTTTGAGCTTATAAGATGCTTGATTTTATTTTAAAAATAATTTTTTAAAAGTGTTTGGAGAAAATAAGATATTAAAGGTTATAAAATGTTAGTAATGATAATCTGTAATTAACGTGGTAAATTAAAGGAGTTTGTTATGATTCTAAAAAGAAGATAGGAACTCCCCCATTTGGTTTCATTTTCAAATGCCATTTCCACATTTTCTATTATTCCAATTCACATTGCTACTATTCCAAAAAATGAAACACATAACTTTTTATACATTTCACCAAACATTATTTTTATTTTCAAAATATATTATCCAATAATATATATGTCTTCTCTCAATAACTTATATATCTTCTCTATCTCTCTATTCCATTATTTATATCTTTCTCTACCTACAACTTATTAAAACCAATATAATCATTATTTTTACGACAATTCATCCAAATACAAACTCATTTTCAACTCATTTCACTAACTAATTTTTTAAATTTAGAAATGATGAAAATGAAAATGAAACCAAACAGGCCTTTATTTTTTTAAAAGAACTTATAAGATTTCTTATATCATATTTTGAGAGTTTATAATAATTTTACTTAAAATTCTACCAAATACTTTTATAACATATTATAAGTTTTCAAATATCTTATATTATATTTTCTCCGGGTTCACTATATTATTCGACGTGAATAAATAGACACAAAAATCATTAAATTATTAAATTCCGTTAAATAATAAACTAGCTAATAAACATTTGTTAGAGGTTATAATTTATAAACATGCCTTTGGTCTTGGCCCAAGACTTTCCAAAATATAGGTCCAATAACAAATTCACTACTTTAATCTGAAATATGGGCCTGAATCCGGTTCGGCCGCTGGCCATTAGCGGAAGAACAGAAAGATGAAGATCAATATCAGTCAATCGTAAATTAAGACAAGAAAAGAGGAGAATCGAAACCCTAGAGAGAGAAAGAGGGGAGAGAAGGAAGATGGTATTCTACTTTAAGGCGCGGCCGGAGGCCGGAGACTACACCATATTCATGGGCCTCGACAAGTACGAGAACGAGGAGCTCATCAAATACGGATTCCCCGAAGATATTTGGTATTTTTTAATTTGTCGAATTTTTCATTCTAATTTAATCGGTGAAATAGATCTTGAATTATTTATTTATTTTTAATTTGATTTGTTTGAGAATATGGGGTTTTGATGCGTTTGTGCAAGAGAAAGGAAGAAATGTGCTAGTTTTGTTTTGTAGAAACTAAGGCTTGATCCTATGGAAAGGGTGATTTACGTGTAGTTATTATTCTCTGCAGTGTGCGGAAGCTTAATTGGTGCACTAATGGGTGGAGAATTTGGAATTTGTAGACTCTGAGGTGGAAGAGATACTATGTAATGGGTTGTTAAAATTGAACAAGGATTAAGTTGTTTGGTCATTCTGAGATTTGTGTAGCTCAACTAATATTCTGTTGTATATGATAAAATCTTGAAATTTGTTGTAAGTCGTTAGATTTTTATCTTAATAACGCAAATGAACTAAGTCAGCAAATAGAAGATTTAGTTTTCCATAATAGCTTAGTTTATTAAATTTCAAGAGTTTGCAATTGGAGCACATTTTTTAGCTTGACCAGCTACAAATATTTGAAGGCAATATATTGATTACGGCTGTGTGCAGACCAATTAAGAACTGTGCAAGGGTGATTTCCAAAGGGGTTTTCTGATGCATTCATGTGTGTTTTTGCTGGATACCTAAACAAGCCTATTAAGATACTCCAATTTTATATTGAATATGGCCTTATTCTGTTCGGCCATTGTTACAGCTTGCTTGACAGGGATGATTTTCTGCAGGTTCCATGTGGATAAAATGTCTTCAGCCCATGTTTATCTGAGATTGCACAAGGGTCAAACCATTGATGATATGTCTGAAGGTGTATTGGAAGATTGTGCTCAACTAGTTAAAGCAAATTCTATCCAAGGCAAGTGCTTCACCCATGTATAATTTTGTTTCAAATTTGTATGAAATGTAGGCTATGTAGCTCATTTATTGAACTCTTTTAGTTTGCTGAACGCAGTGTCTTTTTATTGAATCATATGCTTAAGGTCTTATGTGGTTGCAATATGTTATTTTAATCTTCAGGAAATAAAGTAAATAATGTAGATGTTGTTTACACTCCTTGGCAAAATCTTAAGAAGACTGCTTCCATGGATGTTGGGCAAGTTGGTTTCCATAATTCAAAGATGGTGAGCTTTATTATGTTTTGTCTTCTATTTATGATCCCTATACTTGGCTTTCCCCGCAGTTTGAATTCTTCACTTGGTTGACATTGTGATGATAGTTAATTTATTGGGTTTTTCTGCTTAGGTTCGCACTGTAAGAGTGGAAAAGCGAATAAATGAAATAGTTAATCGGTTAAACAGGACAAAGGTGGAAAGAAAGCCAGATTTAAAAGGTGCATATATTGTTCTGTGAAAGCTCTCGTATTTTCTTTTGGCTCTCAAGTATCACACTTGAACATGTTTGCTTATCTGCTCTTCCTGCATTTCCTTTGAATTTGAAGCATCAGGTTAAGTATGATGCTTCAGTGTTTGCCATTTAGCATCAGAGATTTTGACTCGTGTTTTTATGTGTTTAGCTGAACGTGAGGCAGTTAATGCAGCTGAAAGAGCAGAGAGGAAACTGCAGCTCCGGGATAAAGTGAGTCATGCTATTGCTTGGTTTATCTAGCCCCAATGAAGTAGACATATTCATTGACTTCCTCTTTTGGTCCATGCAATTATGTAACTATATTCTGTCCCAGGTGTAAGTATTTGTTTTCGTCACTAGTGACCTGGTTGTGTTTTCCATCCTATAAACCAAGAGCCAGTTCTTGGCCCTCTATAGGATTCTCTGAGAATTCTGGAATGTAGGGGCCATTTGGGGGTTTGAGTATGTCCTCCTAAATTGTGATTTTTTCTGAGATACCTAAGGTTTCTTGGCATCATAGAACTAGCTTCACATAAAACTAAATACGCATACAAGGAGGATTATACAGGTAAATCATGGCAACGCAGCAAGTTGTAGGAGAAAAAATATGAAGTAATTAAGGAGTTCATTTGAGTTCAAGCCTAATCTGTTTTGAGTTCATTATTAGATGGTTGCTTTATGGTTTGGTTTGTGGGACGGTACCAGATATAATAGTTGTTGACTATCATTTTATTCCCTCCTTTCAAAATAAATAAATAAGTATATAAGCCAATAACAAATTTGTGGCATATATTTGCTTTTAAATGTTTTGCAGAAACGACGGGAAGAATTAGAAAGGCTCGAAAAAGAGAAACAGGCTGAATTAAGGAGCTACAAAAATTTGATGGTAGCTGAGAAGATGACATCTAACAAGGACATAGCATCCACCACCAAGACCCTTCAAGAACTTGAAGAAGATTTCATGTGAATCCAAAATGCTTCAACTCTTTGATCAAGTTCAGCTTTTAATCCAGAATATGAGACATTAAGGCTTATGCTCATAAGTGGAGGAAGATGAAAGAAAGATCAAGAGAGAGATAGAGTGAGAAGTCGGTGGTTAGGTGGGGCAAGAGGATGACTTTGTTGTGTTGTGTCCTTAAGACATAAATATGTACCTTAACTTTGTGAAATCATCGGTCTTGAAGCTCTCAAATTGTGTCAATAAGATTTCGGGAGCAAAGATCTACAGTTTGGAAAGGGGGACCAATTTAATTGTATTAAGAAAGACTTGGATAAGATGATGGTGATAACATTGGATTTGGATTTTGATGCCACTGTGTTATCAATATATGTCTCAGTGATGCATAACCTAAGTCATGGTCTTACAGTTTGCTTGATTATATTTCATCACTTGCTGGAGGAAAAAAATGTCCGTCTGTTGTTTACTTGCCAGATTTGAACCTGAGTTTTGTTGACATAAGATACTCATATATTTGCTCTCTTTTTTTCCTTTTTATTTTTTTTATCCATTACTTAGCTGAAAATTGTTCTATGACATTTGTACATGTTAAACCTATGGTTTAATACTTAGATTTGCTGGTTGAGACTTGAGAGCGAACGCATCTATAGAATGAAAGGATGAATGGATAAATCTTGTATTGAAAGACTTATGCTATGTTTGGACTTTATTTTGGTGAGGTAAAGTAGAATAATTTTTTTTAAAAAAATCAGAAAATACAGCATAATTATTTTCAGTGTGATATATATATATATATATATATATAATATTCTTCTTTGCATTTAAGGATGAGAAATTAAAGACCTAATACATGTAACTTTTTTCTGGAATTATTAATGGAAAAAGGTAAAAGATTTCCTTGCTATTGTTGATTTGTGTTTGATTGTTTGAAATTCACTCCAATGACACAACTTATACTCATGAAATATATATATATATGTATAAATATACACATATACACACACATACATGCTACTTCTGAATTCCGAACTTCAAACAATTTGATCAAGGATCAGTGCACAAAAATTTAGGGACATTTTTTCAAATTGCTCTTCATTTTTGAGCTTGCCTTTGGTTTCCACCAGAAATTGCAATCAGAATGTGAATACGATATGTCTACTCTTTAAATGCGTAGTTCAGAGAATTATACGATGTGTCTCTATTCTTTGAACGCGTATTTTGAAAAATTTAATTCGAGTAATTCAAGTGATTCTGCCCACTTTTGAGCTATTTATGATTGCACTTATAGTGTTTGGATTTGAATGCTGCATTATCATGTGCGATGGTTCATTTTGCATTACCTTGGTAGTGATTTTACTAATTCACCCTTAAAATATATTATTGCATAGTAATAGTAAATTAATAATTCAAATTATTCACATCACATTCTTTTTCTTTTTTAAAATTTCAAGAATGAAATTTATAATAATTTTCAACTACTTTTTCCCCTTTTTTTTGTGAAACTTGACTGGTGACATGAACTTTAACTATGCAAAAGTGCAACACTGCATAAGAATATGGATAGAGTATAGATTAGGTGATTATTATTATCATATAAATTATAAAGAGATTGATATTAAAACAAGACCATCAAATGATTAATTTCACATGCTAAACTTCACTTTTTTCTCAAACAAATTGCAAAAACCTTAAGACTGCAAAAAGTAGCAGAAAGTACGCTCCCACTAATGGTTCTTGAATTCTACTTATATATATATATAGATACATATGTGTTTGTGTGTATATATATATTCAGTTAAAATTACAAATATTATAACTCAGAATACTGTTGGACCGATCAATCCGATCCGATTTTCAAAACATGGATTGCAAGTATTCTATTTGTTTGCTGGGCAGGCAGCCGATATATAAATCATTAGAGCAACTCCACCTTTTCTCCCAAGCTACAAAGAGAAATGATGACACTTTGTTGGGGCTACAAAAAAAAAAAAAAAAAGGATTGCTTCATATCTATACAAGCACCAGATGCTCTAAACAAGTGCCTTTTTTATTATTTTTATTTTATGTATGTTTAGTAACTCAAAATTGGAGACTTGGGTTTCATTTTGAGTTAGAAAACTAATTTTAGTTATAATTATCTTATCACGCGTAAATTTATTTAAATTTTATTTTTCAATGAAGAAAAATCATATGTTATTAAGCGACGAATTGGACACTAACACCTATGCCTGTATATTAATTATTATTTTTCATTCACAAAACTGCAAAATAAGAAGTGCTACTCTCTTATCAGGAGTGCTACTAAATTTATAGAAAAGTTTAAATAAGGATGTTATTTCAAGTATTTCATTAAAGTAAAGAAAATTATAAGTTCTGGAAAAAAAAAAAAAAAACTACTTTTATTTATTTTCTAGATATTGCATCAAAAAACACCTCAAGTTAATACAAAATCATGTATTTATTTCCCCAAAATGTGAAAACATAAAATGGTAGAGAAATGAAGACACTTACTATAGTAAACTTCAATTGAATTTTCTAAATTTCCTTGTGATTTTAGACTAATTCAATGTCACTTTCTGGTCAATTATGGCATGAACACAAGGGAATTATGATAATCTTGTTTAGGTTTCATAATTAGACTGCTAATCACAATCTTACTTTCTTAATCCAAGCAAAAGAAAAAGTGTCACAAATATATTATATAAATCTCTCTCTATAAAGAGCAGTTAGACTTATCTACTTGAAGAACTATATAAATATATATATCCATGCACACATTGTCAACCTAAACAGGGCATAAAGACTCTTAAGATCTCCTCCATTTTCTTCAGTTCTTTCTTCTTCTCCCATGGCAATGTGGAAAAACTCACGCAGTAAAAGTGTCCGGTTAGGCCAAAACTACACACAAACGGAGTATGAATATTCAAACCACAAATGGCTATCCTTCTGGAGAAGAATCAAAGGATCAAAGAAGAAAAGCAGTTCAGAATCATCCTCAGTTGCAATGCAGAAAACTTATGATCCTCAAAGTTATTTGCAGAATTTCGATGAAGGGTCCGGGAGGATCGAGCCCGATAATCTCTATAGATCTTTCTCAGCCAGATATGCTAATCCTTCAAGGTTTCTTCACAGGAAAGAACTGATGGATTTGGATGGTTAGAATTGTGTTTTTTTTTTTCTTTTTCTTTTTTAATGTAAAAATGGAAATTTGATGCAAATGTGTGTGGATTTTTCTCCATTTTCTTCCTTTTGTGGATAAAGAAATTTGCAGGTTCACTAAGATGAGGATCTTGTTTAGGTCTCAGTGTGATTTCTGGTTAATTTGCAGATTTGAAAATCTTTAGCAGGGAGAAATGGTAATGTGGATCATGTTTATTTTGAAAAAAAAAAAAAAAAAAGAGGAAAAAAGGTGAAAGATTTTGGGAATATTTCTTGCTTTGTCAAATTTGATGCACAGAGAAAATCAGATTGCAAAATTTTGTGGATGAATTTCTACTTTTCCAGATTGGCTTGCTAGCAGATTGTTGTTTGACTGAACTGGATGAGTAATCCAAAGTGGGCTGAGGAATTTTCATACATTAATTAAGTAAGGATGTTTTAATTTTCAAAATCTGGTGTCAAAGATGTGATCAAGATCTTGCCAGTCAAAGATGCACATATCATCTATATTTGACCCAATTCACCAATATGTATAGAAATGTAAATTAATCAGGCATACATAATTCAATATTGACATGAACTGCAGAAATCCAAAAGGTAAAGCAATTGAATAAGATTGTACTTAATATGATAAGTATTGTGTAGAGGTGTTCAGAAAAAACCAAAATCGACTGAATCGATCGAAAACTAAAAAAACGGAACAAAAAACCGAAAATTTTCAGTTAACTGAACCGAAAACCGAATTTTTAAAGTTTAAGTGTAATTTTTCAAAATTCAAATAATGTAAATGTTAATGTACTTTTAAGTTTTTGGGATAAATAAAAGGAAATTTTTGATAAGGTGAAATAATTGAGAAAAAAAGAAGTAAAATTGGAGAAGAGAAAATAAAACTATATTGTCTTTATTTTATAAAATATAATTGATTTTAGCATCTTATTACTAAATATAGCAAAATAGTTATTAAAAACCCTATGTTTTATAAATAGTATAGATACTAATATATGACATATTGACATATAATTATGATACATGAATAATTAAGATACAAAGAGGGAAAAAATAGATGATTATGATTTTTTTTATTGTACATATTACATAGAAAAAATAGATTATTATGATTTAAAGAGCAAAAAATGTGATATGAAAAGAAAATTAAAAATTTTCTTTTTAACTAATTAATAAACTTATAAATATTATAGGATATATTGATGAGTAAAATTGAAATTTTAAATTAATTCTATCAAATAAACTTTTTAGTACTATAAAAATAAATAATCCAATTCAAATTTTTTGCCTAAAGCTAAAATCAATCAATTTTTTTTATCAAATAAATTTTTATCACAATTTTTGGTAATAAAATAAAATAAAAAAATAAAAAAAATTCTTGAATCGATTTGGTTTCAGTTTGTGTTTTTGAAATCGATCCAATTTTCGATTTGCGTTTTTCAAAAACCAAATTTTCGGTTAACTGAACTAAACCGAATAGTTCAATCAGTTAAAACCGAATGAACAACCCTAGTATTGTGAGGAGCCATGACGATGGAGGTTAAAGAATGTCCCGGAGAAAATTAGAATATTGTACATACTTGTAGAAATGCATAGAAACTTTTAGAGTAGGTTTTTTGAGAATTCTAGTCCAAAGAATGTTCTAGAACTGTAATCTTGACTATATAATTCTAGTCTAAATCGATCTCCACCATCCATTTGAAAGGTGAATAGTATAAATAGGAATATGAGTTCATTTATAAATAAACCAAGAACAAAGGAACAAGTTCAAGTTCAAGTACTTTGTTTCTCTAAAACTTAGCCAACTCACTTCACAAACACACATAGCACTTGAAAAACAGAGGCTGACTTAGTTAGCGTCACAAGGGACAAATGATAAGTTATGTACTGCACAAGAGCTTGTAAGGGACAAATAAGTGACACGTGACATTTTATCTTTCAACAAACAGTAAATACAAAAAATATGTAGAACTAAGAATTACTGAACTTCTGCCATTAAATTCACATATATCATGTGCTTGCATCTTAATACGATGGTCATGAAAAACAAAAGCTTACAGGGGCAAGAATATGTGCGGCAGCCCAACTGACGAGAGAGAGCGTTAATCTTTCAAAATGACAAAAAATATATATATTCATTAATGATTACATAGAATTGTTTTGTTAAAAGAATTAGACCATCTAACTTATACTCTGAGTTGCCAGAGTGTTCTGATGAATGTTTCATTTGTAATCATATATTTCTTTATCTCTATTATTTTCTTGTTTAGTGGAATTAAGGTGGCAAACATCTTTCAATGTTGACATGCTTTGCAATAAATTTAAAAAATCATTCATGTAATTAGCAATTCAACAAATTTATACTTTATTATATATGGATCTCAAAGGCTCATAAAGGGACTACCGAAAAAATGTAAACTCTAGCATGGGAAATCGGGCCATTCATGATAGCCTATTCACATTTAATGGTCCAAAGCAAATACCTAAGCATTTGCTACCGTAGAAAGCAAGAAATGTAAGCATTTGGTACCTCCACCGACTTGAACTTCAAACGAATTTCCAAACTATGAAACTACTTAACAAAAGTTGTTCAAACTTAATTTGTTATGTGCAATGAGCCGAGACAACCTTTTGACAATCAATTGCAAGTAGTTTGATTCAATTCCAGGCCACTGCTTCCAATAAAACTACGACAATGAGATACAAACACTTGTGTGAGGTTGAGCAATACCATCTGACAATTGTTGGGTTAAAATTTCACTTTTGAACTAAATGTGCATATCTATTCAACTACTGCATTCCCAACAAGAAGCCATTGATGTTTCTCAGCAACCTTATGCTTTGAATAAAATGGATAAGAATAAATTCTTTCATGATAATTTTCCACAAAAAGTTTGAAATTCATCTTCCTCATGCAATGCTGTGTTATTCTATCAGTTTGGTGCAATCATCTGTTGTCTGGTCATGTGAATCAAATGAGCTGTTCTGTTAGGAATTTACACTGCAGCTGGTTTTCCAGCCGCGTGCTTGCACGCAATGCCTTGTTTCTGGTTTTTCAACTCGTCTCCCGCTACAAGAAAGAATGCAGTGTGCCTGGCAGCAAAAGGGGCACGATTTTAACAAACAGACCAAGAATTGCTAGTTAATTTGAAAGACAGTAGGAGATTATGAACTTGTACCTAAAAAAATTCATCATTTTGGTTTTGGAGTCTGCATCAATATCTGCAGTGCTGTCTAATGCTTGTTGCATGTGGTGCAGCCACCTCTCTGCAGCTTGACGGGTGACAGGGAATGGACGGTGGCGGGCAATCAGCGCAGGATGGCCTGTAAAAGGCGAGGCAACTTCAGTTTCAAGATTGTAATTAAACCAAACATATTATACCAAACTAAATTTGCCAAAGCAATCTTGTAAGATGTCAAAGATAAATCATATAAATTGCATTTCTTATATTTAACAAGTACAGAAATTCCCAAATAGAACAAATGCTGAAAGCCAATAGAAGGGATTATCAGTAAGGAGGAGCAGCAGCAGCAGAGAAAATGACTATGTTCCATCATGCAAATTATAATAGGGTGCGACCACTAAAGAATTGCTTATATACGCTTACTAAAAGACTGAATTACATTCATTATCGTTAGGCCATCATGAAACTAAGGAAGACGTGCCTAAGGCGGCATGTAAGCAAACTGTGCATTCTAAGAGAAGGGGAGCGATGCTCGCCATTACTACCACAAGAAAGCTACACCCTATCTTCGAACGAGGCCCCTCACTTCATTCATACGTTCTTGGCTTAGGCTTTCAACTGAACAACATGGCCTTGCCGCCTAAATGCTAGCAGAAGCTAAGCGCTGAAACGGTTTGTCCTGAGCTATGTCTTATAATACTCATATTATCACAAAAAGTTCTCACTAGATGTCAACAAGACAACAATCGCATAGAGCTCTATGATCAAGTAAAAAGGATCATAAGAACTCTAGACATATGATTTGAGGTGCAGAACAAGATTATGAGCAGAGATATAAAATGAAAACGGTAAGCTAAGCAACAATCACAATAACGCTAGATTCTTCACAATTACAATCTAAAATTGGTCACCTCTTCTTTGGGAGTAGAGTGGAGGCCCTCCCATTCTTTGCACAAAGAATTCATATTGGTTTTGAATGGCATCTTCCTTTTTGGAATTTGCAAAAATTGATTTGAACCACTCTTCCTCATCATCATAAACTCTGTTATCCCAATTCCAAATTAAACATAAATGCTTAAAGTTGTAAACATAATGAAACAGAAAATCTTAAATAATGGACAGGGTCTAGTACTTCATTCTACTGAAGAAGATCCAACTTACATAAACACACACACACACCAGCCTTTCAGCTCTGTGATTTTGTAAAGCACCCATACTTCCATATAGAAATGACT
Organism: Jacaranda mimosifolia; assembly: GCA_018894105.1. Lineage (NCBI taxonomy): Eukaryota > Viridiplantae > Streptophyta > Magnoliopsida > Lamiales > Bignoniaceae > Jacaranda > Jacaranda mimosifolia. The sequence continues at coordinate 2,830,036 of CM032127.1, forward strand.
ATAAAATCACAATCCCATAGCAACTAGCAAAAAATCAAAAACAAATGGAGTTTTACCAAAACAAAGAAAGGAACAAAAAAATTCAGAACTCCACCAAACTAAAAAACCTCCCAAATAAACAAAATCAATTTCATTCTTTCCTCTTCTCCTATACCCTTTAACGCAAAAATCCACAATAACGCACTGTTTTCTGAACTGGGCTGGGATCAACTCATCTAAAGACCCAACTTTATAACATTTCTTGAAAACCCATTTACTGAAATTACCAAAAAACAATTCCCCATCAAATTTCAATGAAAATAAAAAAATAAAAACAAAAGCCCAATTTTTTATCGGGTGATACCTGTTGTAGAAATTGGTAGAGAGGTTAATGAAAGTCTGGAGTCCAAGCTTTTCATACAAATTGGTTTCATCAATGGCGAATGCATCGTTTGGATGCACTCCACTCCACTCCGATGCCTTCTCTTGCAGTGACTGCATTTTCCCTTTTTTCTTTCTTTCTTCGCAGTTCTGACTTCTGAGGGTGTAGGCGGGGCTTTGGCTGATGTATTGAGATTTTTGAGGTGGGGTATTTATAGGGGCATGCGGAGGTCGCGTGGAGGGCACGCTTTTCAGTGTGGAAGTGGGGACAGGAACAATTTTGTGGCAAATTCATAGTGGTGGGAGGGACCGGATTATATGAATATATCAAAATTTGGGCCACTATATTTTCATGTGTATAGAGACAGAGATTTTTAGAATGAAAAACATGAAAGGGAATATATGGTAAACAATTTGGCCACCAGTTTTCTGAAACAACAGGCTGGAAAAAGGGGATTTGTTTGATTTGTGGGCTGTCACATGGGTATCAATTCTATAGTCCCCTCGTTGAATTTTCTCATTTGCTTTGCTTTAGGAGTTCTGAGGTGAGCACATAATGAGGCAATAGTCTTTTTATCTTAAAGAGAAAGAGAGAGACATAATGAGGCAATAATGTTGTAAGAGTATCCTCTTCACTAGTAACTATTAGTACAAATATAGTTGAGTGGTAATTCAGCTTAATAGTATCGTTCTTACACTTTTATATATAAGATTAAAGTAAGAGTATCATTTTTAATAAAATTATTAGTATAAATATTATTGAGTGGTAATTCAGTTTAATAGTATCGTCCTCACACTTATATATATAATGTTGGAGTTTGAATTTTAATGAATTTTTAATATATACACATATATTAATAAAAAAAACTATAAGCATAATTTTCTATTTACATAAGTATGCACATGTAAGTAATAGAATATTGATATAAATTTTATATTAAAAAATATTATTTAAATAAGTAGTATTTTAATATATATTATTTGATGTTTACTAATTCAGCATAGAGTGAAAATAGTATATACTAATATTTTTAAATACAATAGTTTGTGCATTGATAGTTGTGTTATAATATATTTGACCAGTATAAAGAAAACTAATTGCACTTCCAACAATGGAGCAATGAGAGCAACTTATTTTAAAAGTATTATATTATATTAAAATAGAATTTTGAGGAAAATTTTTGACTTAATTTAGTTGAGTTTAATTCAATTATGCGACAAATAAATCATATTTTCATGTGATTGATATACAATAATTCAATGGAACTGACAGTCTGACATCACGTGTAAGTATAATTAAACTTATCGTAATTATATGTGGCTAGTTAGTTTTAATAAATTATGTTTATGATCTTATTATGTATTTAATTGATTTATTTAAAATTAAAATAAAAATAATTAAAAAAATACTTTGGAAATCCCTCCCTCATTAAGAGGGGGGGGGGGGGAACCAAGTAAAAATAAATTTTATTATTATTTATTTTTAACTTAGTTGGATGTATTTTTCCACTATATGAACTAGTAGGAATCCTCTTAAAATTATCACAGGTGTTCGTTTTTTATTAATTTTCTCAAATAATGAATTTTGAAATATTCATATTAATTCCATCATAATAGCGAAGAAATTCTTAATATATAGAGGTTATATATAATTAGATATGCATTTGTATTGTAATGTAAATTGTTATTTTGTTAATTAATTTTTTTTTTTACTCTCTAAAGTTATATTATCTTAATAGACGTTGAAAAAATTTCGTAATTTATTTATAAGCATGACATGTCATTTACCTAAAGTTTTTGGGTTAGATATCATATTTACAAAGATAAAAGGGTCCTTTTATATTTATGGTATACCAAAGGGTGCAATGTGGAATTAGGGAAATATACTCAAAGCGTATCGCATTTCTATTCCCTTTTTCGTCCCATATCTATTAATTTCATCTGTTCTCCTTATCGTGAGAATCAGTACCCAATACAGACTGTCTGAATTTTCCTCAAAAAATTTAACCTAATTGTTGCTTGTTTTTTCTTTTTTGGTTGCAGAAGTTCATATGATCATCAAAATTTTCCAATAATTTCAAATACATAACGTATATACGTATATCTTGGTGTGTGTGTATACGTTTACCCCTGTCTGTGGCTCCAAATTCACAGTAATGGCGGAAGATGATAGAGAGCGGCAAATTCGGAAGCGGCGACGTTTAACGTGGGACGTCGCTCCGTCGGGGCAGCCAGAGGTGGTTGGAAATTTTGAATATCTAGGGTTAGAGTAAAAAGGGAGATATCTTGACGTTTACTTTGGGTTATCTTTTGCAGGCTGATCAAAGGGATGATGAAGATAACGAGGCTAGGGCGCCTCCAGCTCCAATGCTGAGGAGACACGTGTCGCCTCCAAAGAGAGATGACGATCACGAGGGGCATTACGTGTTCAGACTCGGCGAGAATCTTACTCCTAGATGTAAATTCTCCTTTGATCGCTTATTGATTGTATTTTTTACTTGGGCATAGCTTGCAATTGAATTTTGTTGTTGTTTTCTTCTTGTTTTTTCCACTCATTGCAATGGTGTTTGTTAGAAATCTTTGTGACTATTTCTCTCAGAATTGAGACTTTGACTGTTTACAATAGTTGCATTGCCTTAGCCGACCATCTCTGAGACTCTGACTGCTTATTAGAATGCCTTAAGAGTATGCCTTACTGCTGTTGTATATGTTTATTTCCAATCATTTGTGTAAGTATGAGTATGAGGTACATGTTTTAATTTAGTGAATTTTTTTTTAGTATCAATCAGCAGTTAGAATAGTCCAAGTTGTTTCTATTTGTTCCCGCGTATTTAACTTCATAAAGTGGTTATAAAAATAACTGCTGGGCGTATTAGATGCTCTTGCTCTTTTTTAGTGGCTCATTTATCTCCAAACCCGAGTGTTTGAACTTCTGTCCTGCTTTTATATGCACAGATAAGATACTTGGCAAGATGGGTGAAGGTTAGCGGTCACATGCCTGCTGATAAGAAAACCTTATATTTTCATCATTCTTCTTGTATCAAATCAGCAAATTGCTAGTGCTGTAGGCACATTTGGTCGAGTATTGGAATGTTGGGATCGTCAAACACGAGAATATGTGGCTATCAAAGTTGTTAGAAGCATAAGGAAGTACAGTGATGCAGCAATGATCGAGATAGATGTGCTTCAACGTCTTGCTAAAAATGTTGGAGATGATTCACAGTAAGCCGTTTCCAGAGACCAAGTTTCTGATAGATGCTGTATATTTTTATCTCATCTATTTCTCCTTCTTTTCTTGCAGTTGCGTGAAGATGCATAGCTGGTTTGATTACCGCAATCATATATGTATTGTAAGTATCTCTATGCAATTCCTCATGTAGCACCTTATATTTCCAACTCCGTTGAAATGCTAACATCTTTTGTTTCCCCTCTTAAGTTGTTTTGCATGTGAGGACCTGATATTAAACTCTGAATTGAAATTCTGTATTGGCTGGCCATATGTGACCCTTGCTCAGCTCACAAACACTACCTCACATTGAGGATGAAAATATAGTTGAGCTCTATTTCAAATGTTTATCATAATTAGTGATTTAGTAATATGCAAGACATTCATCGATAAATATGTTTATTGTGTTAGCTTAAGTTGATTTCTCAATATGAGCTTCATTTTGTAATACTCATAGCTTGACGGGGAACTTCCTTTCAATGGATTTTAATGGTTTTATCAGGTCTTTGAGAAGCTTGGACCAAGTTTATTTGATTTTCTAAAGAGAAATAAATACTCCCCCTTTCCTGTGGATCTTGTTCGGGAGTTTGGGCGCCAGCTTTTGGAATCTGTAGCATGTCTGTGGATAGCCCTTGGCCTTTGCTTTATCTTCATATTCTGTATTCAATTGGTTTTCTAACCAGTTACCTGGATCTTTATTAGCCTTTCATATATTCAGGCACCTACCTCTATTTCTGACCAGGTCCTTTTTTGACTTTTTGCAATCTTTTAATATATCCAACAGATATGCATGATTTACGGTTTATCCACACTGACCTGAAGCCGGAAAATATACTTCTTGTCTCATCTGAATTTGTAAAGCTCCCTGTCCGCAAGGTACTTGGCAATATACAGTTGGAAAACCATTTATAATTGGGCATAGACTCCATCACATTTTTTGAACATTTCTTTTGATTGGTTCAGAAGATGTCAGATGAAACAAATTTCAGGTGCTTGCCAAAGTCAAGTGCTATTAAGCTGATTGATTTTGGTAGTACTGCTTTTGATAATCAGATTCATAGCTCCATTGTTTCAACAAGGCATTACAGGGCACCTGAGATCATTCTAGGTAACTAGTTACTGTTGTAAGTGAGATTCACACTACTTCTGTTCTCGATCTTTCAGTTTAGATGACCTTCTAGTCCAATATCAGTTGTTAATCTCTTAGCATTCTGTTCCAGATTGTGTTAAGGGGTGTTTATTATCAAAATCCTTAGGAGAGAAGGAATAATCCCTATGGAGGCTATTGGAGCAATTGTTATTGCTTCTGAAGTATCAAGCCCATTAAAGATGAGATATAAGTAATTAAGTATTCTGCTTACAGTTGATAACACATGAACCCAATTTTACAGCACAGCTTATCAATATTCTGTTTACTAAATATTCATAACAGATCATTATCAGTAACCTGTTTTGTGCCTTTACATCTATGATTTTCAGAATGTAGTTGATTTATAGATGCTGACAAATGTGATCAGTCTTTTATTTGAGCATAGATCAGCATGCTGAGAATGATTCTTGATCAAGGAGAGTAAAATTGCTGTATTTTGTGAGCCCTAGAACCATATCTTGTGGGCTCTGGGAGGCTGTTCAGGAAAGGTTATTTAGATTTTAGAACACCGGCTGGATTACATCCTCTCCCTGCATATAGGAACAGTGAGAGATTGAGTGAATCAACAAAAAGAAGGGTTTTCCAATCAGGAGGATTGTTTTTCTGATAACCAAGGAAAGTTAAAAGTGTATAGATGGTGTTTTGATTGCTGATGTACACTTTCGATTCGCATTTTGACTGAACGCGTCTTTTTATCTTATTAATATTTTTGGTACGTTATAGATGTGATTTAGTGTTACTCCAAAAAGAGGTTCACCAAGAAACATGTCTTTGAATAAAGATTTAGGAGTACAATTTTCTCTTGAGGCAATGTTTGTCTAGCTGACCGGTATTTATCCCCTCTTGTATTTTTCTCAGGTTTAGGATGGACCTATCCTTGTGATATTTGGAGTGCTGGTTGTATACTTGTAGAACTTTGCACGGTTAGATCTGATTTCTCTCCATCAACTTATTCTTCTCTTTTTCTGGCATAGCCAGTGTATTTTTTCATTTGTTCTCATGTGTGAAGAACATATGTCTAGGGTGAAGCACTTTTTCAAACACATGAGAACTTGGAGCATTTGGCTATGATGGAGAGGGTGTTGGGACCGCTGCCAGAGCATATGATTCGAAGAGCAAAGTAAGTTATTTGATAATGGTGTTTTTGGCGGTGGTCTCCTTGTCTCTTTCTTTTCTTTTTCTTCCCAGTGTGGCATTTTGCTCTTCCCTTGGGGTTTCTGATTGTTTGGGCATTTATGCTTTGACTCCAGTATTACTGCTGTTAAAGTACATTGATGAGACATACTTCTCTCATCATTAATTCATCTGAAAAATAATCTGTGGCTGAGTATTTCAGCTACTCACTATTAATAGGTTGCCATCCTCCCCCACCATACACACACACACACTCAGAGATAGAGAGAGACTCACCCACACAATAATGAGAACATATAGAATTGGAGAAAACTGAGATTGCTTTGGTACCTTTCTTGTGGGTTTTGCAGCAGAGGTGCCGAAAAATACTTCAGACGATCACGACTTAACTGGCCTGAAGGAGCAGTCTCCAGGGAGAGCATCCGTGCAGTAAGGAAGCTAGACCAATTGAAGGTTGCAATTTTCTCCCCAAGTTCTTTTAATTTACTATACTTTGTTTCTGACTTTGTCATTCATTCTGTTACTTCCATTTTCCTTTTTTTTATTTCCCTTTTTGGCACTCAATTGCTTTAAGTATTGTGATTGGTAACCGTCCTCTGCTGGCTTGCATCTACATCTATAATTTGCTTGGCTACTATTTGCAGAATCTTATCTCTAGGAATGTGGATTCATCAAGATCCTCCCTTGTAAACTTACTGCATGGCCTGTTGAAGTTTGATCCGTCTGAACGCCTCACTGCTCGGCAAGCTCTTGAGCATCCCTTCTTCAAGGACCCTACTTAACATTTGACCTCACAATGTAGACTAGACGTTTGATGATCGGGCGGCCTTTTCCCATGAGATTCTGTAGTGTTTAAAAACCATGGGAATGATCCTTCCGACATACTGCAAGATACTTGAGCAGAATGATATATCGCAAATTTTTTATCTGTGGTTTCCAAGGCGTTACTGATGATTAACAGTTTCTGCAATTAACTTGTGTGATGTGGTACGAGGATCAGATGCTGATTCAGGATCACGACTCTTTTCTGCTCTCCCAACTAATCCTCACTGGGATGGATAGGGAAAGGGTTGATGGATGGACTTCTTTCATTTGAAGTGGGATTCTGAGTGTAAATGAATTTTGTAGGAAAATGGATCTTCTTATCTTTATTTGGCTTTTTTTTTTTTTTTTTTTGGAGAGAGGGCATTACAAATAATGAAATGTTATCCTTTCATTAAAGTAATATTTTCCTATTTTCAAATAAAATAAATGTTTAGTCTCAAATTAATAAACAACAGACAAAGCACGTAAAATGCACAATGTAATTATTAAGGATCGAACACAAGATCTTCCACTTAATAAGAGAGATGAATGTCACTTGAGTTACAAGTTATTGGTAATTTGTCTTTTCTTTTCTTTATTTATGTTGAACCAACACTTGTGCAATTATAGACTTGATTGAGAACTCGATTAGAAGTTCATCAATTAGAACTTGGATTAACAAATGTTTCATTCACTTTAATTTTCATAAAGCGTATCCATGAGCATATATTCATACGGCGGTATGTAGAATAGGTGAAAAGTTTACTAAATTCGCCGTGGCCGACTAGGGAGTAACAAGGATGTATGAACAATTCTTGCATCAATGTTGGATTTTAATTTTCTTTTCAAAGATCTAAATTTTTTAATAATGGTTCAATTGAGTTTATAAAGAAACAATATTGGAAAGATAATTGATTACAAACTCAATTTGTATTATACGTAAGTATATATAAATTATTTTAAGTTATTTAAGAATAGTAATGTTGAATAGATCTCTCGACTTTTTATGTAAATAATAGTGATGTTGAAAATGCTAATTTATTAACCTAGAATTAGTCGTTTTTTTTTTTCAAAAGGATCATGGTCTATTGCACAATTATTTCTATAGGACTAGAAATTGCAATCAAGCTATATAAAAATTAATAAGGCAAGTTAGATCCTTCAATGTAAAACAAAAATTGAAAAAAGTTGAAGAAAAAACTAAGAAACTATATAAAATGGAATGGAAAAGGAAAAAGAAAAAACTAAGAAAAATCAGGAATTGACGAGGTGGGTTAGATCTAATGATGGAAATAAGCTATAGGTTTTGGTTTCAATAAGCCTGGCTTGTTATGTAAATAATAAATCCGAGTCTAACCTATTATTTATGGTAGGCTTTTTTTAAGGATCAGATCTAGCCTTTTTAACAAATTCAAAAGCCTTGATCTAGCCTGAAAGATAATGTAAATGCCTGTTTTCTATTAAAATTCCACTTAGGCTTAAATATTACATAAGTTTAGGCTTTTAATGAGTTTAAATTTGTAATAGACCTTAATGTGTGTAGTTATTCAATAGACTTGAAAGTTATGTAAATTATGAAAACATATATAGACAATAGCCAAAAAAATGAAAAACAAATACATAGTTATGAAAGTTAAAATTAAAGTGTAAAATAGTTATATATAAATAAAAATTATATGGATATAGTGCCTAAAAGTAAACTAATCCAATTTTATCAATTGTTGATTAAATAGTAAAAGCTAATTTATATTAACTTATTAATATAAAATATAAATAAATTATTTTACATTATATAAAGAATGATAAATGGGTCAACCCGTTAGGTTTGTGGACTTTTAAAAGAGCCTAAAACAATTCCATTTAATCAGAAAGACTATTTTTTAAGTTTTAATCTGATATTTTTATTAACTATATTAGACTTTATTAGGCTATATGTAGACTAGACCATAGACCCTGACGGACACCTTGACATATTTCCATTGTTAGTTAGATCCTTCAATTAAAAATGAAAGAAAAAATAAGAAAATTCAGAAAAACCCTGAATCTTGCCTTTATTTCAGTTTGACCCCAACTGTACTATTATTACATTTTCTATTGTTGATCAAATCTATAGGTTTTTTAATTTCTTCAAAATCCAATTCTGAAACTCTCACAAACCAAGTAGAGCTTGCGCCTTTTCACTCTCCCTCAAAAACCCTAATCACTGACTAAAACCCCCAATCGTATTTTCAATCTATCATAACCACAAACTACAGGCAGACGGAGAAAGAAAGAAATTTTAAGAATGGCGTTCAGGTCACGAGAAATGATGAAGAAAATTGTGAAGAAAATCGGCGGTGAACAGAATTTAGCTCCGGGAGTGAAAGAGCAGCTGAAAAAAGCGGTGCCGGATAGCAAAATCGTGATGGGCCGAGCCCACCGCGGGATTTACGCGGGACGGCATATCCAGTTCGGGAATCGCGTCAGTGAAGACGGAGGCAACAAGTCTGTATATATATACATATTCTGTGTACTTTGTCGCTCTGTTTGCTTGTAAGCTGGTGTGTTTGCATGATGTTATGCGTCTGTGTGTGTTTAAGCATTTCAACGGTGATGGAAATGACTCAGAGTTGTGAGTGGTTGGAGGATTTGGAAGGAATTTTTGGTAGTAATATCTGAAAACAATTTGATGGTGATCAACATTAAACGTGTTTTTGTTTAATTTGGGTTCAATTCGATCTTATGAAGAGATGCCGTAAAGCAAACCTTTTTATGATTGAGCTATGGATACGTGTAGATGGGGCGTCACTGATTAAATCTGTGGTTTGTTTTATTATGAGGTTTGTTTTCGTTGTGTAAATGGTGTGAAGAACTTCATGAACTTTGTCTCTGTTACTCTTGTTATTTTAGTCTCATTTAGTTATCTTTTTGAAGCATGTGTAGCAGCATGGAGATGGCAGTTTGATTGGAAGGTGGATTGACAGTGATTTACTAAGTTTAGACAGTGAAGAACTTTCAATAGAAACTTAGTAAAGAATTTTTCTTGAAATGTGTGGCATTTGGTGTTTGATAGCTGGAGTTATCTGCTGCTATGATCTATAAATCTGGAAGCGGTTCCGCACAATATCTTCACTTGATCATTTTATTGACTCGGTGTGGATTGTCAAGTTCTTGTGTGCCTTTGTGTGTTCTTAATATGAATAGGTTTTAGGGTCATTGTTTCTTGGCATGTTGTCACCAGAAGAAAAGAGTCTCAACTATAAAAATTGGAGCTACCTATGTGGCTATGAGCAGTAAAGAAACGTGGGTAGAATATAACCTGTCTGTTGCTTGTTTTGCATTTTTATGTTGAATCTTGTTATTATTTGAGTTACAGCAGTTAGTGCGTAGGTTGGCATTGATTGATCAAGTTCTTGGTCTTCTGGGGTAAAAATGTTATAGTTGTCTCTATAGATTCTGATAATTATTTTGTGGGGCTGATGAACTACTTATATTCTGGCTACATTTTGCATATACTATTCATTGTCATTCTGAAATGAATAAATAACCACTATCATGGTTGTTGGTTTGATGCCTATGCTAGGACGAGGAGGACTTGGAAACCTAATGTGCAGGATAAACGGCTCTTCAGCTACATTTTGGATCGTCACATCCGTGTTAAGGTAACTACTCATGCACTCCGCTGCATAGACAAGGCAGGTGGAATTGATGAGTACTTGCTGAAGACACCTTACCATAAGATGGACACAGAAATGGGCCTTTACTGGAAAACTAAGATTACAAAGTTGTATGAAGAGCTTGGGGAGATGGAGGTAGTTTTCTTTTCTCCTGAGGACGAGGCCAACTTTGAAGAACAATTCAAAGAACTCAAATTAGAAAAGAAGGCTATACGTAAAGAAGCCAGGAGAAAGATGTATGGTTGGACTCCCAAAGAAGAATCAACAAATGATGGACCATACATTGGGGAAACTAGTGAAGGGGCTTCAAGAAGTGAAGATGGAAGCTCTCGTACACGTTTCCATGAACCGATGGTGGCCAATGCTTGAGCATGCATCTGGTCTGTATGTTAGGCTGTTCTTGGCTTTTCTGTCGGAGATCTTCCCTATTGCAGCTTTGAGCTCAATTGGTTACATTTTGTATTCTTAGCAAGAAGTAAGCAGTACAGTTTTGGTGGCTGATACTCTTTCAGGAGTATGATGATGTGCCAGAGTTGCTTATGTCACTCCACTCGAACAGTAGGGTTATATATGTCTTAGAATTGAAAACCTACCGAATGACCTGTAGACTGCATCCGAGTAGTGGCAATAACTGATAGATAGCAGTTTTTTTTATCTGTTATTTGACCACAAAGATTCTCTCTCCAGTTGTGAATTTTTATCTATGAACTTTTGTTGTCAAAAAAAAAAAAAAAAAAAAAGGACTTTTACTTTCATGTATAATTGTTTTGGCTATATTTGGTTACATTTTGGCAGAACAATTTTGTTTTACCAAAACATAACCAAATATTCATAATTTTTTTCTTCAAAATGGCAAATTAAGTTTTCCTAAATTTTTCCATTTTTTTAATATACATATACATATATATCATATATATTATTATTACCATGAAAAAATTACTCACTTTCATTTTACTTCAAAAATTCAATAAAAAAATATTGATTTGGCTGTTACAATAAAAATTGTCTCCCTTCAAAATATAAATAATAATACCAAAACTCTCTAAACAATTTTTTAATTATTCTCCAAAACATAAATAAAAATCCTTCACATTCTTCATCACATCTTCCATATTTCTTGACCCTACTTTCAAAATTCTTTCTCCCAAAAGACATCATACAAAACATATAAAATGCAACAAATATTACCTTCATTTTTTGAAACTAAAAAAACTTGTGTGCTGCAAATTTCATGGAAGAGCTGCTTCCATTTTTATATCAGAAGGTGAAAAGTTACACCAAACAAATGCTCCAAGAAAAATAACTCAAAAGTAGGATAAGCTGATTTTCTTGCAAATTATTAAGTACCAAATTAAACCTGGACCAGAAACACTACCTCAAAATCTTGGAGAAAAGGCAACCACAATAGCCATTTTCTCACTATAAACTCAACTTCTCCTCCTGACTTTTATTTCACATATGCATTCCAAAGTTCACTTCATATGCATAAGCCCATCTCTTTCTGGGCTCCTGCATTCTCCTCCACCTGTCTCAGAATTCCACCAATCTCTACCAGCTATATCCAGCTTCTTTCTTTAAGCCCTTTTCTTTCACCAATCCTCTCAGTCTCTCACTCTCTCTCCAACACCCAACATCGGCAACCATATTCGACATCAAGACATAGTTTACAAGATTGTCCCTATCCAATCTCAGCAGAATATCTCCTACTTCTCTTCCCATTTCTACATTTCTATGTAACCTACAAGCATTAAACAAAGTTTGCCATATTCCGGCATTAGGTTTCAGCGGCATCTTCTCTATGAGGTTCTTGGCTTCTGCTAAACGCCCAGCTCGGCCAAGAACATCAACCATACAAGCATAGTGTTCGACTCTAGGTTTTACCCGGCCATCGTTGCACAATCTTGTTAAGCACTCTTGACTTTCCTCCACAAGCCCAGAATGGCTACAAGCTGAGAGCACTGCCAAATAGGTCACATCATCTGGTTCGATATTCTCTATCTCCATTTTCTTGAAGAGCTGAATTGCTTCCTTTCCAAGACCATTCTTCCCATACCCTGTGATCATAACAGTGTAGGAGACTGTATTTTTCACTGGCATCTGACCAAAAAGCTTTTCAGCTTCATCTGTCAAACCACACTTGAGATACATATCAAGAATTGAATTAGCTACTGATATGTCCAAATCTGAGGGGATCTTGATGGTGTAGGAATGCATTTGCTTTCCCAGCTCCACCATAGCAAAATCTGCAAACACACTAATTATGCTGGACAGAACAAAGCCATCTAAAGAAATGCTACTTTCCCTAAGCTTCCTGAACAAGTTCATGGCCTCCTGTAAATGGCCTTGTTGAACATAACCCACAATTAGTGCAGTCCAAGATATCAAACTCTTTGCTTCCATTCTATCGAACACCTTCCGTGCTTGCAATAAGCATCTGCATTGAGCATAAAGATCTATCAGGCCACCAGCAAGAATTTTGTGGGCTGAAATGGAGTATCCTTTTCTGATCAGAAATGCATGAATTTGTCTTCCCTGTTGAATGGCTCCAAGACCACGACAAGCTTTTAGACTACTTGAAAATGTAAAATCGTCTGGCGTTTCTCCATGTTCTTGCATTTCCTTGAGCAAATCCAAAGACTTTCCACCCATACTTTCAAATAGAGCATATCCTGCTATCATAGTGTTCCATGTTATCAGGCTTTGAACTGGCATTGAACAGAACACTCGTTCAGCTTCATCGATTCTTCTGCATCTCATGTACATATCAATGATCGAATTTCCAACCACAGGATACCATTCAAGCCCATTTTTACAACACATGGAATGAATCTGTTTCCCACTTTCTAGAGCACCCAAAATACCACATGCTTTTACATTTGTGGACAATGTATACTCATTAGGCCTCACATCTGAGGATCCCATCTCATTGAAAAGCAATAATGAAGTCTTGGCATTCCGTGCCTGCAGGTATCCAGACATCAAAGCAGTCCAAGAAACAACATTTCTGTCGGGCATTTTATCAAACACAGAATGAGCCTTTTCCATTCCGCCACATTTGCTATACATACCTATGAGGTCATTGCTTATCATTAAATCAGACTCATAACCCATTCTGAGTACTGCTCCATGTACCTGTTTTCCTTCATCATGTGACAAATTTTGTGAACATTTCCTCAAAAGTTCAGCTAGTAACTGCCTCCCTCTCAACAATGAAACCCCAGTTTGCTGCATTTGAATGCTAAATCTGTCTCTCCACTTCAATTTTTCAATATATCATCAGTTTCTGACTGAAAAAAATAATATGACAAGAAAATTGACCTCTTTCATTGTCTTGAATCCTATACCAAAAATTGACAGCCAGGCAAAAGTTGGGGATTCAGAATTAAAATTTTGCTGCAAGAAAGAATTCTTTTTCAATCAAACCCACCCTTGCGTCCCTGAAATATGGCCTCGGGTAAGCCTGTGAAATGAGATAAAACAACTTCAATAAAACCACACATTCTAGAAAAAACAGCAGCCCGTACTGTAGAAAAAACATCCATTCTACTTTAGAAAGATCAAACCTTTCATATTATTAGACATAAGAATGGCAGCAAAAGTGGGGATATCGACAGTCAGAGGATTTGAAGACATGTTCATACCTATATTAAGAAAGTGCAATAACACAATAGACTTGAAGAGAATACATGCCCAAATGGAGAAGTTCTCGTTGTCACAAAGCAATTTCTTGGTGACAAGAATGTTGGATATTTGTGATCAAAATGGAGATATTGAGTATGCTAGTTTGCTATTTAAAAAAGTTCTTGAACCAAATATTTTCCTGTACAATGCAATGATTAGAGCATACACACACAAGGAAATGTATGCATTGGCTATCAATGTGTATAAGGCATTGCTGAGACACCCTCTACAAGCTGAAGAGCAAATTTTTCCTGATAGATTTACATACCCATTTATTATTAGGTCATGTGGAGGACTTCCGAATGTTTGGTTAGGAAAACAAGTTCATGGGCATGTTTGCAAATTCGGGTTGATGAGTAATAATATGATAGAGAATTCATTCTTGGACATGTATGTGAAGTGTGAAGAAATAGCTGAGGCCCATAAGTTGTTTGATGAAATGAGTGAAAGAGATGTGATTTCTTGGAACAGTCTTATTTGCGGACACATGAAGTTGGGTCAAGTAAGGAAAGCTAGAGCATTATTTGAAGAGATGACAAATAAAACCATCATTTCTTGGACTGCAATGATATCAGGGTACACGAAAATCGGGTCTTTTTGCGATGCATTGGATGTATTCAGAAGGATGCAGACGGCGGGAATGCAGCCTGATTGGATCAGTTTGGTCGCCATTTTGCCTGCTTGCTCCCAAATGGGAGCTCTGGAACTTGGAAAATGGATCCATTTTTACGCGGATAAGAAAGGGTTCCTGAGAAAGACAAGTGTATGCAATGCATTGATTGAAATGTACACCAAATGTGGCAGTGTGGATCAAGCTATGCGGCTGTTTAGTAACATGTTAGAAAAGGATGTAATATCTTGGAGTACTATGATTTCTGGGCTAGCGCATCATGGGAGAGCCCACGAAGCAATCGAACTGTTTCAAGAGATGCAGAAGTTAAAAGTTGAGCCAAATGAGATCACATTCGTCGGCCTCTTATCAGCCTGTGGCCATGCAGGTTTGTCGAATGAGGGATTGAAGTATTTCGACTCCATGCAAAATGACTATAATATAGAGCCTGGAATTGAGCATTACGGCTGTCTGGTCGATCTTCTTGGACGAACAGGGCAGATTGATCGTGCTCTAGAAGTCATAAAAGGCATGAAAATGAAGCCGGATTCAGCAATATGGGGTTCTTTGTTGAGTTCTTGCAGAACTTATCGCAATCTTGAGACTGCAATCATTGCAATGGAACATTTGTTAGAGCTTGAACCAGCGGACACTGGGAGTCTTGTCTTGCTTGCAAATATATACGCCGATCTTGGGAAGTGGGATGGGGTTTCAAGAATGAGGAAATTCATTAGGAGTAGGAGTATGAAGAAAACACCAGGTTGCAGTCTGATTGAGGTCAATTGTGTGGTTCAAGAATTCATATCAGGAGACATTTCGAAGCCATTTTCAAAGGATATTTTCCAGCTATTGGATGTATTGGTCCTGCATCAGAATGAAACAGATGAGTGGGTTGAAATTATACCCGCAGATTTTTGAAACATCATCGTCTATTGCTCTGTTAGATGTACTTTACTCACTATTTTTGCAGCTTGAAATCAAGAATTCAAGATACTACACAAGCGGTTGCTCTTTTAAGTATTTATGCAAAAAACATCAATATGCACTGTCCGATAAGCCCAGAAATTGTATAATTGGAACAAGCTATATCTTCTATTAAGCATAATTTATTTTTCTGAATTCTTAAAATTAGCATATATTAATGAAACTATAATCACAATAGCACAACAGTTCTTCCCTTCCTTCTAATGCATACACAGAAGAGGTCCAGCAGAATCCATTTAGTCATCTCTAAATAACTTCTTTTCACTAAGAAAAAAACATCAGCTTGAAAAAGTAATCCATATGGTACTATAGAAAACAAGAAAAAAACAGAGGGGTGAAAAAAATTGTCAGAAGTGGGATTTGAACCCACGCTCTCTCACGAGAACCAGAACTTGAGTCTGGCGCCTTAGACCACTCGGCCATCCTGACAATGAATACCAAAGTGTTGGTACTTCAGCTCAAAATGAATTAATCTAGTAGTAATATAAACAGATTATGCTCTCCAGACTTTATAAAGTGTAATAACTTTTTCTAATCGACAAGAAGAGTTAGTCCTTGGCTTCTATCAGCTAAGACTTTAATTTTCTTTAGTGAGAATATATTTATTGAACTTTAGTCTGAAAAACAAAAAAAAAAAAATGCTTACCCCTCAAATAATTTAAGTAGGCATGAAAATAAGGGCTCTAATTGCTTTCTCTTAGGTAGATAGGGCACTCCTTTATTGCCTCCTTCCTTATGAGCTATGTACTGTTCCATTAATGGAACTTTGCTTTTGTACCTTAACCCATTCTTTAGGTAAGAGTTAAAAGAAATTTTGTCCAAACTAAAAGTACAATAGGCTATGGATACAGAAATTCTTAGCCCCTCGCTTATTTCATAGACAATTAAAAGACAGATCATTTTTAGCAAAACTTCAATTATGATGAGTATAACTCATAATAAATGAGCACATAAAAAAGCCCTGCACCCTATACTCATAAACTTGCATCAAATTAGTATAAAACTGTCATTTGTTCTCCTTTTCTACATCAACTTTGATAAAGACTTCAAGGCATCCATTAAGCCCAAGAAAACCATGTCTAGTTCAAAATACTGTCAAAATCGCCTCAAAGTGCAGGCGTCGATGATGGACGATCCACCCTTATACTTCTATGGGCCTCCTGGTTTCCAGCCAAGAGTAGATGCATCAGACTCATTCCATGAAGAAGTGCTTTGTGATACTGTGCACAAGTACTCATCAAAACCGTACGATGAATTTTGTGCATCAATGGTTGAGATGGTGTTATACAAGCTAGACCGTGATCTTACCGTTGATTGGGACTACATGGAAGAGCTTCTGCTTTGTTACTTGGAACTCAATGAGAAGAAAGTGCACGAGTATATAGTGCAAGCCTTTTCTGATGTGATGGAAGTTTTGAGTGGAGAGTGGTGATCTAATGTGTAATGAGCCCTGGAGTGGAACTGAAAATGCTTGTTGATTTTGACAAGCAAACCATTAGAATCTTTGTATGGAAAATGTTATGAACTCTGCTATACAAATATTATCTGAATAAAATTTGACATTTCTACTCCATAGAACAAAGATGGAAATTAAGCACATCTTGACAAAAGTAATAAGCTTCAGAAATCAGAGTACTAAGAGCTGCCTTTGGTAGCTATTAACAAATAACTGATGCTGCCGGCGGATAAAATTAAATTGAGCTGCATTGCCACACATCATACTAACACTGCAGCCATTTCTTTAGTGCTCAGAAGAAGTTGCAAACTACTTCAAGGTTCAACCTGAAATGGGTCGGTAAGACAACATGAACTACTTGGAAAATCTGTCTTAAAACTTTCTATTCAGTAACAATGCCAAAACTGTACTATGCTATCAGTTGTTCCAAAACTTCTCTTCTCAGCACACATCAGCGTGAAAATTCTTTCAGAATCATCATTTCCACATCTGCAATGGTTTATGAACAATTTGGGATCAGTTCCAGAGAGTCTTGAGCCCATGTCTACTCATTAGCTTTCATCTTTGGAATCAGGAACCACCAAAGATTCAAAAGAAGTATTTACAGAAGGCCTTTGCCTCAACCTGTTCTTTGCACATAAGTTCATGCTTTCTTGGACAGTATGACCAGGAATTCCAGCTACTCTCTTATTGAAGCGCAAGCCCCTTGAATCCCTGGACGAACAGCAAATTCTGCTCCTGGAATTGAACTTTTCCCTGATCTTTGACATTGCCCTTATTACCACTGTCTTCGTTGTTCACATCATATTCATCATGACTGGAGTTGTCAGCATCATCTCTTCGTCCATTAATTTCTCTGTCAACATCACTTTCAGTGGATTCACCATCCCTTGATGTGCTGTCAGAATTATGATATCCACTAGAGGTAGCTCCCATCTGTCGCCCACGCTTGCTCGGTTTGTGCCTTCTTCAATAGTCTTCCTTTTGCTGAAGAACAAAAAGATGCAGGTATGAAGCACAATCAAGTCACTAGCAAAGTAGAACTAAAGGGGAAAGGAAATGTAGGAGTATGATGTTGTTGCAATAGAAGAAGAGAGAAAGAAAGCACTGCTGATACTATAATACCCAAGGTAGGCATGATGTTGAGACAGGCTTTAGCATATTACACATACTAATGTAGCTCAAAATTTGGGTATATAACTTTCATGAGTAGTTATGATGTTATATTCAACTAAGTAGGGAAGTCATTCAAGAGGTTAGATTTTTACTCTGTAGCATTCATATGCAGAACATAATAAAGGATGGAGCTAGCAGGGCTTACATACATGAATCTTGATCCAGCAAGGTAGCTGGAATCCCAAATGTATGCAAACTGAGTCTGCACTACTACTACAAGTTAAGCATATGTGGGGCCTGAAATTCAATCAGAATGAAGCCTAACAACTCGATTTAGATATCATAGGGAGATTAATTAGCCCTTTCTGATAATCTGTCCCGTAAAAGTTTAAGAATCTTGTTATCTAGCATTTGTACTGAGATGCAAATCAATAGCAATTAACATGGCATTAGATTATCATCTACAGATGATGCTTTCTTGGTCCGAACGTGATCATTTCCCATTTCTGTCGGTCATTCGCTATTCAAATCTGGTCTGCATGATATGGTACAGTTCTGTTCTTTTCAATGCCTCTGGGTCTGTTTGATACATTAATTCCTTTGTCATTGCATTCTTATGCAAGTTATAGTTATTTCCTACTGCTATCATGCTGAACACGTCCCAATACCTGGTGTCATGAAAACAAAAGATGCTTACTTCTCTCTCAAATTTGAGCTGAAAGAAATACATATTTACTTGTTCATATTTTAACAATTAGCTCAGATATAGCTTTCAAAAAATTATCCCTGTTCAGTGGTTTGGTTAAATAACCATCCACACCAGCCTGAATCATCTTGTCTATCTCCTCTCCCCTGTTATGAGCAGTTAATGCCATGATTGGAATGTGAACACCATAACTTTCCTCTGCTTCTCTGATTCTCACAGTTGCTTCAGTTCCATCCATCACCGGCATCTGCCAAAAGACAACAGAACCACAAATCATATAGTGTATTGTATCAAGAAAATCAGCAGAAATATTAAAGATTTGGCAAATTTATTTACCTCGCAGTCCATGAGGACAAAATCAAAAGGAACCAAATTCTTAGAAGTTCCAGCATTTGCTCCAGCATCTAAACTTCTGCAAACTAGTTTCCAAGCTTCGTCTCCATTTCCACAGGAAAAAACACTTGCACCAAGCTGGGAAGCCACAAATGTAGCTATCTTTCGCCCGATAGGATCATCATCCACAACAAGAATTTTCTTCCCCATCAGTGGCTTTCTGCTGTTTGGCTCTCCAAGTTCCTCAATTTCACCCTTTAAGCTTTCAGCTGAAAATTTTCCTTTCACACCACTCCGGCTTCCCACATCTGAAGTGCTGGTCTCAAAAGAAGTAATATTTCTAGGTTGAACTTTCTGAACATTGTCTGAAACTTCTTCTCTTCTTCGTGGTAGAACGCCGCCAAATTCTGGTAAAAGCTCAATGACCTGATACAGACGCGATCCATGAAATGGCTTGGAGATTAGCAAATCTGATGGAGGTAACTTATCATCATCAAGGCCCTGAAAATTTGTGCTTATGGAATCTGGTTTATCCAACCAAACAACCCTACTACAGCAAGTTTCATTCAAGTCCCTTCTGAATTCAGCCACAACTCTGCTGATCTCTCGAAACGGGCCTGCATGTGTGTCAATCACAATCAGAATGAAGGCTAAGGGACCACCCCGCCTCTTTTGAGAGGACAAAGTATCGTCCACGCCATCAAAAGCACTCAAAGGAACTTCTTTTGATCGTGTACTAGATGCCCCCAACGCATGACCATCACTTCTTGAATTTTCCTCAGATTTACTCGAAGAGCTGTGTTGCGACAGATTTAGCTTTTGCTTGATTCTCCTGAGAACTGAAGAAATTTTTTCGTGTTGCTTCACAACATGCACTTTTATCCCTAGCCTCTGCATGAAATTCTGCACAACATTGCTCCTTTTAGCACTATGAATTAAGAGTACAACTTGGGATCCTTCAGTCTTGGGGCTGTTAATACGGATAATAGGCCCTGGATGCTGAAAAGAGACACTTGAGATATAGTCGCCATCAGCCTCAACATCCGCAGCTCTTGCATTTGTAGAAATATCCGTCTCAGATGTACTAAAGAACACATTAAATCTAAAGCATGTTCCTCTTTCACCAACTTCTTTATCAACAATTCCTATCTCTCCACCCATTAAACGAACCTAAATGCAAATAAAATAGTCATAATTAGCTGCAAATTTACACTTTGTTACAATAAGTTACTTTGAAAAAGTAGTAGCTTACCAGGGATTGCACAATGCCGAGCCCAAGACCAGTGCCTTCTAGCCCAAGTGCAGTCTCTTTGACTTGAACATAGTTCTCAAAAACAGATTTTTGCTTCTCTTTCGGAATCCCTTTTCCTGTGTCATTCACCTCAAATACAAATTCCATGCAATTTGGATCCCTTTGAATAGTATTTGCAACTTCTGATTCACTGTATGATCTCTCAATATTGAACAAGAAGCACCATAGGCAGCTGAGAGAACTATTTTGGTTGGAAGCAAGTATATCATTTTCAAGACTCATTTTTCTTGCCCATGCTCGAACTACCACATCCCCTTCCGATGTAAATTTCACAGCATTACTCAGTAAGTTGCTCAATATCTGCTTCAATTTGCCTCTGTCCCCTTTAACACGAGAAGATTTCGTGATAGAGCCATCGTACGGATCCAAGATTACATCCACCCCTTTTTTCATTCCAACAGGATGATACAGATCAGCCACATCTTCTAGTAGCTGTTCAATGTCAAACTCTTCCTCCTCAAGTTGCATTTTTCCAGCTTCTATCTTACTAGTATCAAGAACCGAATTCAATATGCCTGAAAAAACATCAAACAATTAGTAATCATATAGATGATAGAATGTGTTTACAAGACGAAAATTCAAGAAAAACCAACCTAAAAGATCCCTTGTACAAGCTTCCATATGCAGTAAGTTTTTCAGCATTTCTGATAGCAAAGGGTGTCTTTTAGAAGCTTCATTCCGACATATTTCTATCAGACCGCTGATGCCTGCTAAAGAAGCGCGGATGTCATGGCTTGCACTTGAAAAAGCAAGACTTTTATTCATGCTTTTTCTTTCTGATTGTTGAGTTGCTTCCATTTGGTTTATCAGTGCACCACATAGATACATCTCCCTTCTGGCAGCTTCAACCATCAGATGAACAAAAGTGCATATTGTAATAACCGTAGAACCAATCATTAATATGAGTAGAACAAATGCCAATCTGATGTTCTTGTGAATCAGGCCTGGAAATTCATTGTTTGGCAGAGCCAATACATATACCTGAAAATGAACAGAGATAAACAGAAACATATGAAATTAATCCACAATATCTTCCACGAAAGAACTGTCCAAATACCATCAGATAAGTAATAAAATTTTATGACTTATATGTGAATCAAAACTTACCAGCTGCAGTCCTGCAATTTCAATTGGCGAACAGTTAATCACATACTTCCTACCCCAAATGCTTAAGATAGAGTCTCCAGACATGCTATCGTTGGATTGGCACATGATATTTCCCACTGCACCAACTTGATCACCATCATGGCCTAATAATTGAAACGAAACTTGATTGCCCGCCAAGATCAAATGAGTGTTTGGAATCCCTTGAGTTAGCACATTCCCATCCATTGTAGCCAAGTACAAGCTTCCATTATAAAATGCTATTTCAGCAATAAAAAAATCAATCAGAGACTTCAGAGAGAACCCTAAAGAAATGGCTCCTTTTCCATCCAAACCAGCAGTACTAAGCAATAGACTATCTTCTGAATTGTCCCATCCGGCTCCTGCTGAGGCATATCCATGTGTACTATTCAATGCTCCTTGTAACCAGCTTGAGTTAACCACAGCAGATGGGGGAGACTTAATTGCTTCACCATATAGCTTTCCCGTGTCAAGATTTGCAGGCTGCATATACCAAGTGTAGTTCAAAGAAAACGTAGAATTTGAGTATAGTGCATAAGGTTGATCCTCTTTAGTATAGTACGCAAAGAATAAGCCATCCAACCCAATGTAAGAAATCTGTGATAGGAATGGAATCGTCGATAATGCCTGAAATAATGTAGAAGCCACCTGCATTGTTGGGAAAATTAAGAATAAATTGTAGTGAAGTCAAGTTTATGTCCCTTTTAAATGGACAATAGATATATATACACCAACCTTCGATTCAATCTTGGAGAAGTGAAGAAGATCATTTTCTTCCAAAGACGAATTTAGTACTCGTACTAAGTTGATGGCTGATGCATTAACCGGCGATAACAATGCAGCAGTTGTCTGAATCCCATAGAGTAGTTCTTGATTGGTGTTGTGGGCAATCAACTTCACTTCATTTTCAATTCTTGAAACCCTTTTGATCCACAAGGGAATCAACAGACCAGCTAGAGACAGCACCACAAGTATCTTCATGCATTGAGTAAATCCATTAAAATTGTGCCAATTTTCAACTCATAATTCAATAAAGATTGATTTAAATCTTATCCACTAGTCTTATGCATGAACTTATAAGCAGAAAAAGGCTAATCTTTTCCTACTGTTATTGAAGAATTAGATGAAGACAATATATACATACCAGGAAAATGAGAA
Source organism: Jacaranda mimosifolia (assembly GCA_018894105.1). Lineage (NCBI taxonomy): Eukaryota > Viridiplantae > Streptophyta > Magnoliopsida > Lamiales > Bignoniaceae > Jacaranda > Jacaranda mimosifolia. The sequence continues at coordinate 2,852,847 of CM032127.1, forward strand.
AACAAAGAGGGCGCAACACCATGCATGACCTTCGTTTCATCTGTGACTTGACTGCTGCTGTAGCCACCTTTTCAAGTCTATTAATAATTTCCTGCATCTCCATTCAAAAGTTCTTGTCATTTAATACAATATTCCTATTTTGCAAATTATACCAAAATATATCACTGAGGGAGATTCTTTTGAATATTTATTTAATTCATGTGTAAATAAATATTTCAGCAATTAGAACAGATATCCATTTTATGCTATTTTGGGAATTTATGAGCTAATTAATTATTAAAATTTTAATGCTTTATAAATAATATATGTTTGGAGTACCTCTAAAATTTTAGATTCAATAAAATAATAAACAATTAATAAAAGTTTTATATTTTTCAATTTTAGATTTTGTGATTAGAAGTTTTAAATGAATTTGATTTATTTTTAATAAATGTCATCAAAGTCTGCTGCCAAAAGATTTTTGAAATAATTTCAAGCAATTTTTATCTCTAGTTGATTGCATAATTTAGGTTGTCTTTGAATAAAGAGATTCGAAGTTAAAATCTTTAAATGACTCTAATGTTTATTAAAATTTGAAATTGGTGGCGTATATGATATAAACATTTTTATTCATACAGGCAACAAACTAAGAGGTAGAGTTCAAATTCTGAACTTTACACATACAAAAATGAGAATAAAAAAAAAATGAGAATTATATCGTCAAATCGATTAATCACAAAAAAATAAATAAATAAAAGAGCCTGACTTTGTACTATAATAAATGAAACTTGTAACAAGAGGAGTTATACATATAGCTACATGTATTTATGAAGATTTCAATTTTAAATGAATGGCTGAGTGATTAATTGATTCATTTTATCACTGATCTGGTCGAGATTTAGAATTTTATATTCAAATGAATTTTTGATTGGTGTGTGAGCATGAAAAAACAAAGAAAAAAAATGAATATGTTGTTAGGTGTGGATTTTGAATTTAAATAAAATAAAAAAATAACATTATTTGAAGCGAAATAATTATTTTTTTACCAATATTCTTTTCAATAAAATTCGAAAACCAAACATACTAATACTTGACAACTTCATCATGAGGGCAATATTTAAAGCAGACTCAATCCGTTATTTTGAAATAAAGCAGAGCAGAACTCCTAATTTACGTTGTTTTGAAATAATCTATGTCAACCTAATTCGAATGTTTTGTCTACAATCGTTATTTGAGGTGACATTATATGAAGTATTCAGTTATTGTAATATCAAAACATATTAGAATTTGCTCAATGGCTTGTAGCCCAAGTAGCATCCGTCTCCTCTATTAAGTGGGAGGTTTTGTGTTCGACCCGTAACGAGTGCGTTGTACACTTTGTATACCGTTTATATTTTGATTATTTGATTTGAAAATAGGAATGTATTGCTTTGTTGAAATGATAATATTTCGTTATTTACAATACTCTCTCTCAAAATAAATAAATAAATAAATAAATTAGAATCTAAATTGTTGGAAATGACTAACATACTGACCTTGAAACACTCCCAATAGTGAAGAATTATCCCTGCAAGCATCAACTTGTAGTAAATTTCATTCTTATCATCCCATGAACTTCATAAGCACAAAAAAGATCTTCTTTCTTTCTTTCTTTCTTTCTCTGCAAATAATATCCTAGAAATTAAAACCCTTATCAGGATAGGTAAAAATATCAATGATTCTATTACAAAAACAATATTATTTTTCATATTAATTAATACCTATGTCTTTTGTTTTATTTGGGTTTTTTTATAACCCCCAATAGCTTTGAATCTTTCCATAATATTTGTTTGTATAAAATGACAAGAATTTGGAGGGATTTTTTTCCCAATGGACAAAAGCTAAAAATCCTCTTTTGTTTTGGGAAAAGGGGAATGGGTGGGAGTTTATTTGTTAAAAAACTTAATCACTTTGGACATTACCTTAATTGTTTCACATTGTCAATAAATGCCATCAAGATTATAAAATGGTAAGAAATCATCCCTAAAGGCAAGAAATGTGTGTCTATAGTTTCATGGCCTACATTAGTTCCATGGATATGTCTAAAAAAAAGTTCACATAGTAAAAGTGTAATGTTAATTAGGTACCCATTTCTTTAAATGACATGTTTATATATTTAAATATATAAATATTTTTAATGGATATATAAATTAATATTTTTTTAATTATTTATTCTTTTTTTCTTTTTCCTTCTATTATTTTATTTCATCTTAACTTTTTTATTTTGATTGATCTTAGAAATTCTAATAACAATATTATTAAAAAATTATAGTATTATATACAAAATAAATTAACATTATATTTATTTCACATTATAAAAATTTTAACACATGCATCGAGTGTGCCAAGATTACTAGTATATACAAAAATACGTGTATAAACAAGGTGTGACATATTTTCCTTTAGACCCACTATAATACTATATATAATTTTATCATTTTAATTTCTTAATAGAAAATATAATTATATAACTCATCTAAAACATCTACTATAGTTATAAAAAAAAAAATAGGACTAACGTGAAAATTAAGGACCAAAGTGCAACTTTCCATCTATTTTTTATTTTTATTTTCTTAAGTTTTATTTGGAAAACTTTCCATCTATTTTGACCATTCTATCCTTAAAAAATGGCACACACAACGCAAATGACCATTTTCACATAAAAAAAGCAGCCGGAAATGATAAGAAAAACTAATGTGCAACAAAAACATTTAAACTTTGTGATTTACTTGAAATCCTTTTTAATTAAACATCTAATTATTTTGTATTTTAAATTACAAGGACTTCCAATTAGTTTATTTATTTATTTATTTATACACACGCACATTAGGAGTCCGAGACTTATGCCGCTGGACCACAACCCACTCGTCCACACTTCCAATTAGTTGTGTTGTTGAATATGAAATTTAAAATCATTGGCATTTTTGTAAAAAATTATATGTTATCTATGGTCATAAGCATAATTAATAATTAAATATGTCAATTACAAAAAAAAATATTGAAGGTTATTATTTATAATGACTTATATTTAAAATACAACTTTCAAACAAGATAACAAGAATAGAGTATATGGTAATTTGGTCACCAAGTGAGATGTTATTCAATTCTCAAAATATATAGAAAAAATAAAAATAAAAATAATTCAATCTCTTAAAAGATATAATTTTAAAATTTTAAATTATGTACTCCATAATACTAAAGTAATAAACATATTTAAAATAATTTGATAATTTAAAATTTACAATATACTTTAATAATTTTGAAACTAATTAACTTAATAACTTAAAACTGACAATAACAATTTTAATAATTATAAATACATAATTTGATACATTTAATTATTTTAATATAATTTAAATGAGTTTGGAAAAATTAATTTAATAATTCTAAATAAATAAAATAAAAAAATAATTATTTTGAGTAACGTTAAATTAATACTCATCAGCCCACAATCGGGTTGGCCATGCCCATCCCCCACCACCAACATTCCCCCTCTCTTTCCCCACACCTCCTGCCTCAGTTAAGCGGACCCCCAGTACCCTGCACCCACCCACTGCCCCCTTCCCCCAACCCCCGCTAGCCCACAGTCAAGCATTCTATGGCCGCGCAACAGCCGATAGAGGTTTGTATAATATATATATATATATATATATATGGATATCTCTGTACACATCTGTATTGTGCATACATATTTAAACACATACACACATATATAACTATATACATACATATATATATTTATTATTTTTAAAAAAATTGAAGAATTTTTATGGTATTTAATTTTTAATTATTTTAGGGAGGGTTAAATGGTATATTTTGTGGGTCTTTTTATAAACAGATCACAATTTCCATTCAAATTTTCATGAAAAATTAAAAGGACCAAAAGTATTAAAAAAGTTACGAAATTAGGACCAAACGTATTCAATGATATGTGTGTGTGTGTGTTTAAATATATATAATATAGATGTGTATATATATCCACACACACACACATATATATATATATAGATATTATTTTAAAATATATTTTTAGAGAGTTTTCATGATACTTAATTTTTAATTTTTTTTTAATGAGCGTTAAATGATTTTGTGCATCTTTTGATAAATAGATCAGATGTTAGAGGAGTTTTCATAAATAGATAACAATTTCCATTCAAATTTTCACAAAAAATTGGGAGGATGACCAAAAGTGTTAAAAAAGTCACGAGATTTGGACCAAAAGTGTTCAGTGCCATAAGTTTAGGACTAACGATGGACATATAGTTAAACTACGGGGCGAAAAGGTAATTTTTCCATATATGTGTGTAATTAAATATATATATACATATATATAATTTATATAGATGTGTGTATATATATAAATATATATTATTTTAAAATATATTTTTAAAGAGGCTTTGTGGTACTTAATTTTTAATTTCTTTAATGAGGGTTAAATGGTATATTTTGTTCGTTTTTTTCATAAATAGATAAAATTTTAGTGGGATTTTCATAAATAGATAGTAGTTTCTGTCCAAATTTTAACGAAAAATTGGGAGGAGGACCATAAGTGTTAAAAAAGTTATGAAATTTGAACCAAAATGTTCAAATAATTAGTTGGAGAATAAAAGTGCATTCACAATTAAATTATGGGACCAAAAAGTCAAATTTTCCCTATATTTACATTCTAAATTAAACAAAGAGTACGCATAGATTATAATAAAGATTGTACAAGTACCAAGTCTATGAAATATGTTTAGTAAATGATTGATTATAATAAATAGATAGTATAGATATGATGAAACATATCACACATACTAGATTTGTTATAACTAAGACTAGTCGTTTATAATTCATGATTGATGCTAGACTTCTCCTACTTAAAAAAATAAAATAAAATAAAACCCAACACATCAGCTTGAAAAAGTAATCCATATGGTACTATAGAAAACAAGAAAAACAGAAAAATAATACTTCAATTAACACAGGGGTGAAAACATTTGTCAGAAGTGGGATTTGAACCACGCTCTCTCACGAGAATAAAAACTTGAGTTAGGTGCCTTAGACCACTCGATCATAGGGGTGTTCACGAGTCGGGTCGGGTTGGTTCGGATTTGGGGGGAAAATGAATCCAAATTAATTATTGTTAATTGGTTCGGTTTGATTCGGGTTTTATAATTTTTAATTCTTGAACCCGAACCAAATCAACCCGATCTAGAAATTAGATCGGGTTGGTTTGGTTTAGGTAATCGAGTTCAAGGGGAAAAAAAAAAAAAAGGAAGGAGAAGAAAGCATCGGTTGCAATTCCTTTAGTTCTTTAAATAATAAATCAAGACAATCAAATTATTCTCAAAATATTCATCAGAATTCAAAAGCACACAGTATTGCACCAAAGCACCACCATTAACAAAAATCATAATTTTTTTTTAAATATTTTAATTAAATAATTGGGTCGGGTAAAGGAGGGTGAAATCTGAGAACCAAACCAAAAATCCGATCAAAACCGACTACCCAGTCCAAACCGAACCAATTAGATTGGTTCATTTTGGATTTTTGAGTTCATCGGATCGGGTTGATCCGATGAACACCCCTACTCGGCCAGCTTGATAGCAATGTCAACAAATGACGATTCTCTCTATCTATCCATCTCGAAATCAATTAATGTAAACCAGTTTATGGCCTCCAAACTTTGTAATAAAATCTTGAAATATAAAGCGTAATAACTATTTATTTAACTTTAATTAGAAAAGCAAAAAAAGATACTTACCCTTCAACTAATATAAGTAGGCATGAAAATGAGAGCTCTAATTGCTTTCTCTTAGGTAGATAGGGCTCCCCCTTTATTGCCTCCTTCCCTATATAAGTTATGTAGTATTGCATTAGTCATATTTATCCAAAAATATTTAAATTTTACCCCCAAAAATTAGTTGATAACCAAGTTATTTCAAAACAACAACTAATTTTTCATATGTAATATTTTTTTTGTATTTATATAGATGCAATCACATTATTTTTAGTTGAAGTAATACGATATTCAATTACGTGTGATAAAAAATTAATAAATAAATAATATTCAATAGTTTGATCAAATAAATTATTTTTATTTATTAATTAAATAATTATTTCCTAGACAACTTCAAAAGTAAAATTTAAATACTTAACAATTATAATTATCTCTTAACATCGTGACTTACTTAAAAAACTTTATAACTTATTTGTTGCTTATGAAAGAGATAAACAAATATTTATATAAAATATCAAATCATCACTTCTTTATTAAAGAGTTAGAAGTTTAAAAAATGAATAATTACATATTAATTAACATGCAAGTCATCAATTTATCAAAGTCTTTAAAATTCAAGTATTTTTGCAATAATATTTTTAGATAAAATTATATATATAGAATATAAGAAATAATTGCATTGAAGAATTTGTTTCAAATATAATTAGTTATTTCCAACAAAAAATATATCCTCTAAACTTTATTTTTATATTATTAATTTAAATAATTTTAGTTTTTTTGCAATATAATAATGAAGAACTCATTTCCAATTATTTGAAATAAATTCTTTTAATTATAAGGTACATATAGTTGACATAGTTGAAAATTGTCAAAAGTTTGATAAATGACTACTTAAATAGAAAATGATATCAATTTTTATATTTTTCAATATATTTAATTACACTATTTTATAATTATATTGCATATATTTATCTTAATATTATTGCTTATAATAATCCATAAAAGTATTTTTATATGGACTAATGATGTGATATAAAAATAAAAATAAAGACTGAAAGTAAGTATCCATTTAATTATTCATAATTTTTATATTCTACTTATAACATAAACTTATGAGAAATTGATATTTTACCTTAAATTGAACATTGAAAATTTACTTATTAATTCATTCATTCACATAATATATGTTAATTGATAATTTCAAAAATAATAAAATAACTACATATATAGATAAAAATAAATAAATTTTATTTATCAGAGTTATATGGAATGTTAGAAGATATTTTAACTTATAAAAATTGTAAGTTGCAAACTACTTTTTGAATTAGTTATCAAATAATTAATAATCTAATGTAAGCTATTTTCATAGATAAAGTACAAAGAGATTATATATTTATTGTAACAAAAAATATTTAACATTTAAAATTCTCAAATGTCATGAATATTATAACTATAACTTCCACATTATTAAGAAATCATATAAAAAAAATTATGTTAGAAAATAAACTACTTGCTTATTTATTATATCAAAATATGTATTTATATATATAATTTAAAAAGCGTATTTAGTAAAATATTATGAGCTATTTTTATTTTCTTAATTTTTTACTTGGTTTTTAAAATTTTGTCATTATATAAAATTTGGTATAATTTATAAACTTAGAGTGAGCAATTCTTGATATTCTACAACTTATTTAAATATAAATTATCTTCAAACATAATATTTTTAATTGAAATATTCATGTTACTTTATTTAATTAGTAATAAATTTTCTTTCATTAAATATTAAAAATAATTACAGTTCATGTTTTAATCACATGAAGTAAAATAAATATTATTATAAAATAAATTATTTCAATTATATAATTGTTTCCGACACTGACCGCACATTAGTTTTCATTATTTGAAAATTAATTATCAATAATTTACCATCATCAAAATTCTAAATTATTTTGATCTCAAAACAATCCTTTCATCCAAGACGCATAATTAATTTTTTCCTTTTTGATGGTTTGAGCATAATTCAAAACCTTTTTTTAGTTTGGGGGGGGGGGGGGGGGGGGGGGGGAAGGGGGGTTGATTCTTTTAATTTGTGTATTGATTTTTAATAGTATGTTGACTTAGAGGGTATTTGGCTAAATTTATTTTAAACATCTTATAAACTTCTATATCTTATAAGATGTTTTGAGGAGCTTATAAGTTTACCCAAATACCCTCTTAAAGGATAATTAAGACTTTTACAAATTATAATTGTTGTAGCATAAATTTAATCCGATAAGAGTAATTAAGTAAATGAGCTTGGTTAGAATAAGATTAATTAGTGGGCCCACATTTGCAAATTGTATGTGTAAAATAATCAAAGAGAACGAAAACGTAATTGCTCTCCAATTTCTCTCACAAAGTAAAAAAGGGAAAAAAAAGAGGCAGTAATATATAGGAGTGAAAAAAAGATGTGGCCAAAAGGTTGGACATCAACCAAAGCTACTGGAGACTCCCGGTAATCTGTGACATGTGCCTGAGTGGCATAAGTCTCTCGCATAATATAAGAGGTTAAGAGCTTGAGTTTTAACGAACTCTTTATGTGTATATATAAATAAAAAATTAAAAAAAAAAAAAAAAAAACTACTATAGATACAGGGAATTAAAGAGACTGCGTAATATGCCTAAACACATATGCAATATTGGAGAGATCGAATTAAGAAGCTTTCACATTAGTTAAGCAATGAAATCAATATAATACACATCAACATAGGAGCAAAGCAAACAGATCGATGCTGCTAGTTTTATAGCTCTCTTCATACTTATAAAAAAAAAAAAATGAAAAGAAAAGACTAAAACAATACAATATGAATGTCGAGAATTTCATAAAACCAAACATCCAACTTTTGATGAAATCTTTACGGGGGGGGGGGGGGAACCAAAAGAAAATCCTACAGAAAGCCAAGCAAAATCCAACATTTGAAAAAAAATATATATACTAGCTATTATTCGAGCGACAGTAAGTCTTGCAATTAGCTAAAACACGGCGAACATCAGGATTATCCTTGTCACAATATGCATCGTGACAGCAAGTGTTGCAACTAGTCAGATATTGACAAACATCACAGGCACTACGTAAACCAGCATAAGGGAGATCCTTCATGTCCTGTAGCTCTTGCCCACATCTGACCCAAGAAGGTAGCAGTACAGGTTTTACTGCTATGAATGTCAGAAACAACACCAAACAGGTCAAGAGAGCCGCATATGTTTTTCGCCGTGGAATATCCAAGGAGGGCCGCATGTATCTGACGCGCAGAGTACGCCCGATGGACGAGTAGTTGAAATAAATTTTTTCATACAAATCGGTGGCCCGCAAGTATACATAGCCTGTGAAAGAAAGGAAAAGAAGAGCGATCGGGGATACCCAGCAACAGAGGATCAACACCGGATATGAGTCCTTGCAGTTCAAGAAAGTCAGAGCCGACAGTGGGCCAAACTGAGTGACAGCGCCAAGAAATGCAGTACGTCCGTCCATGTTTCTTGTTTGTTTACGCTTCTTTCAAGTTACTCGAACCGTTTTTCATTTGTTTTGTTATTTGAATTGACGTCCTGTGTGCTCTGATCAGCCATTGCAATTGCCACTGCCATTTCTTGGGCCGCAGATGGAGGAGGAGGAGAAGTAGAAGCTCTTAAAACAGCTGTTCTTTAACTTATTTCTTCTTCTCTTCCTCCTCCATCTGCGCCCCAAGAAATGACAGTGGCAATTGCAATGGCTGATCAGAGCACACAGGACGTGAATTCAAATAACAAAACGAATGAAAAACGGTTCGAGGAACTTGAAAGAAGCACAAAGGAACAAGAATCATGGATGGCCCAACTGCTTATCTTGGCTATATCACTCAGTATGGTCCACGGTTTGACACTAATTGGAGTGGTGTTGGCTGTGACTTTCTGGGACTGCAAGGACTCATGTATGACGTTGCTCATGTTTTGGACAGCAGACCCGATGATTCTTCCTTTCCTTTTTATCACATGCTATGAATATTTTCGGGCCGCCGATTTGTATGAAAAAGTTTGTTTCGACTACTTGTCCATCAGGCGTACTTTGCGCGTTAATATTGATGATCAAGTACTCCAGCCCTCCTTGCATATTACACGGGGAAAAATATATGTGGCTCTCATGACCTGTTTGGTGTTGCTTGACATTCGTAGCAGTAAGAACTAAATTGGGACCTTCTTGGGTCAGATGTAGCCAAGAGCTACAGGTCATGAAACGTCTCCCTTATGCTGATATAGATAATATCTGTGATTTTTGTCGATATCTGACTAGTTGCAACACTTACTGTCTCGATGCAAATTGTGACACGGATAATCCTGATGTTCATCGTGTTTTAGCTAATTGCAGGACTTACTGTCATCTAGTATTTTTTTGTTTTTTTAATGTTGGATTGTTATGGATTTTGCTTGGCTTTCTGTAGGATTTTCTTTTGTTTTTTTCTGAAGATTTCATCAAATGTTGGATGTTTGGTTTTATGAAATTCTCAACATTCATATTGCATTGTTTTAGTCTTTTCTTTTCCATTTTTTTTTTCTAAGCATGAAGAGAGCTATAAAACTAGTAGCATCGATCTCTTTGCTTTGCTCCTGTACATATATATATATCCTTTATTGATGTGCAGTATATTGATTTCATTAATTAATGTGACAGCCATTCTTGGATTGCTTTGATGTATGATATTGCTTTGCTTCTCTACATCAACTGGGGAATGATGAAGGAAAATTGGGTGGCTTTAGGGGAAGGAAGGAATTAAAGGATCAATTTTGCACTCCCAAACAAGAGCCAAGAAGTCAGGGAAGCTAGTGAAGGAGCTGCTTTGCAATATTAATACTACGTCACAGAGTTCTACTATTTCACATATGCATAAGCCCATCTCCTCCTTGGCTCTTGCATTCTCTTCTCCATCTGTCTCAGAATTCCACCAATCTCTACCAGCTACATCCGGCTTCTTTCCTTAAGCACTTTTCTTTCACCAATCTTTCAGTTTCTCACACTCTCTCCCCAGCACCCGACATCAGCAACCATATTCGACTTCAAGACATAGTTTACAAGATTGTCACCATCTAATCTCAGGAGAATATCTCCTACTTCTCTCCCCATTTCTACACTCCCATGTAACCTGCAAGAACGTAATCTCGACTCTAGGTTTTATTCGGCCATCGTTGCACAATCTTGTGAAGCACTCTTGACTTTCCTCCACAAGCCCAGAATGGTTACAAGCTGAGAGCACTGCCAAGTAGGCCGCATCATCCGGTTCGATATTCTTCATCTCCATTTTCTTGAAGAGCTGAATTGCTTCCTTTCCAAGACCATTCTTCCCCTACCCCGTGATCATAATAGTGTAGGAGAGTATTTTTCACTAGCATCTGACCAAAAAGCTTATCAGCTTCATCTATCAAACCACACTTGAGATACATATCAAGAATCAAATTAGCTACTGATATGTCCAAACCTGAGGGGATTTGGGTGGTGTAGGAATGCATTTGCATTCCCAGCTCCACCATAGCAAAATCTGCAAACGCACTAATTATGCTGGACAGAACAAATCTATCTAAAGAAATGCTACTTTCCCTAAGCTGCCTGAACAAGCTCATGGCCTCTGGTAAAAGGCCTTGTTGAGAATAACCCACAATCAGTGCAGTCCAAGATATCAAACTCTTTGTTTCCATTCAATCAAACACCTTCCGTGCTTCCTATAAGTATCCGCATTGAGCATAAAGATCAATCAGGCCACTAGCACGAATTTTGTGGGCTGAAATGGATTATGCTTTTCTGATCAGATAGGCATGAATTTGTCGTCCCTCTTGAATAGCTCGAAGACCACGACAAGCCTTTAAAGTACTTGAAAATGTAAAATCTTCCGGCATTTCTCCTTGTTCTTGCCTTTCCTTGAGCAAATCCAAGGACTTTCCACCCGTACTTTCAAACAGGGCATATCCTGCTATCGTAGTGTTCCATGTTATCAGGCTTTGAACAGAGCATTCGTTCAGCTTCATAGATTCCTTTGCATCTTATGTGCATATCGATGATCGATCCAACCACAGGATACCATTCAAGTCCATTTTTACTACACAAAGACTGAATCTGTTTCCCACTTTCTTAAAAGAAAAAAAGAAAAAAAAAATGAAAAATTCAACGTGCTTTTATATTGTGGACAATGTATACTAATAACTGCCTCCCCCTCATCAATGAAACCATAGTTTGCTGCATTTGAATGTTAAATTTGCCTCTCCACTTCAATTTTTCAATATATCATCAATATCTGAGTCAATTGACCGATAAAAAAAATATCATACCAAGAAAATTAGCTTTCCTTTTTCAGTATACCCCTTTCATTGTCATTTATTTACTGGAATCCTACACCAAAACTGGCAGCCACGCAGAACTTTGGGATTCAGAATCCAAATTTTTCTTCAAGAAAGAATTTTTTTTTTTTCCCAATGTGAAATATGGCCTGAAAAAAAACATTCTTTTTTTCAGTCCCTGAAATATGGCCTCGGGTGAGCCTGTGAAATGAAAGAAACCAAAAATCAACCACACATTCTAGAAAAAGCAGAAGCCCCTACTGTAGAAAAAAGATCCACTTCTAACTTTAGAAAGATCAAAAAAATCTCATATTACTGCACCTAAGAAAGGCAGCAAACGTGGGGGATTTTGAAAATCAGGGGATTGGAAGACATGTTCATACCCATACTAAGAAAATGCAATAACACAATAGACTTGAAGAAAATGCATGCCCAAATGGAGAAGTTTTCATTGTTACAAAGCAATTTCTTGTTGACAAGAATGTTGGATATTTGTGATCAAAATGGAGAAATTGAGTATGCTAGTTTGCTATTTTAAAAACTTATTGAACCAAATATTTCTTGTACAATGCAACGGTTAGAGCATACACACACAATGAAATGTATGCATTGGCTATCAATGCGTATAAGGCATTGCTGAGACACCCCCTACAAGAGCAAATTTTTCCAGATAGATTTACATACCCATTTGCTATTAGGTCATGTGGAGGACTTCTGAATGTTTGGTTAGAAAACAAGTTCATGGGCATGTTTGCAAATTCGGGTTGATGGGTAATACTATAATAGAAAAACTCATTCTTGGACATGTATGTGAAGTGTGAAGAAATAACTAAGGCCCACAAGTTGTTTGATGAAATGCGTGAAAGAGATGTGATTTCTTGGAACAGTCTCATTAGTTATTTCTGGGGACTATTTGGGTCAAGTAAGGAAAGCCAGAGCATTATTTGAAGAGATGCCCAATAAAACCATCATTTCTTGGATCGCGATGGTACATGAAAATCGGGTCTTTCACCGATGCATTGGATGTACTCAGAAGGATGCAGATAGCTGGAATGCAGCCAGATTGGATCAGTTTGGTCGCCGTTTTGCCTGCATGCTCCCAAATGGAAACTCTGGAACTCGGAAAATGGATCCATTTTTACGCAGACGAAAAAGGGTTCTTGAGAAAGACGTGTATGCAGTGCATTGATTGAAATGTACGCGAAATGTGGTAGTTTGGATCAAGCTCTGCAGCTGTTTGGTAACACGTCGGAAAAGGATGTAATATCTAGGAGTACTATGATTTCTGGGGTAGCACATCATGGGAGAACCCCGGAAGCAATCGAATCGTTTCAAGAGATGCAGAAGTTCAAAGTTGAGCCAAACGAGATCACATTCATTGGCTTCTTATCAGCCTGTGGCTGTGCAGGTTTGTTGGACGAGGGATTGAAATATTTCAACTCCATGCAAAATGACTACAATATGGAGCCTGGAATTGAGCAGTATAGCTGTCTGATCGATCTTCTTGGACGAACAGGGGAGATTGATCGAGCTCTAAAACTCATACAAGGCATGAAAATGATCCAGATTCAGCAATATGGGGTTCTTTGTTGAGTTCTTGCAGAACTCATCGCAATCTTGAGACTGCAATCATTGCAATGGAACATTTTTTAGAGCTTGAGCCAGAGGACACTGGGAGTCTTGTCTTGCTTGCAAATATATACACGGATCTTGGGAAGTGGGATGCAGTTTCAAAAATGAGGAAATTCATTAGGAGTAAGAGTATGAAGAAAACACTAGGTTGCAGTCTGATTGGGGTCAATTGTGTGGTTCAAGAATTCATATCAGGAGACATTTCAACGCCATTTTCGAAGGATACTTTCCACATATTGGATGTATTGGCCCTGCATCAGATTGAAACAGATGAGTGCATTGAAATTATACCCGCGGATTTTTGAAATAACATCATCTACTACTCTGTTAGATGTACTTGACTCAAGATTTTTGCAGTTTGAAATCAAGAAATCTAGATACTACACAAGCGGTTGCTGTTTAAATGGGTATTGTTATTTGCACTCCAAAATTTGTTATTCTCACTCCACTCTAAAGTTTGTGTTAGGTTATTGACTAAAATATCCACTTACTTTTCAAATCTATTTATATTAATTTGTAAGACAAATATACCCTTTAATATAATAATTATCATTTTTAACTTTGTGATTCATGAATACATACCACCTCAATTTGTCCAACTTAATATGAAATAATATTGATATATATATATATATATATATATTAAATTTTTCTCTAATTCTCACAAATAATTTGGAGGATATAACACATTTTTCTATGATAACAACAATGTTTAAGTGACATTTAAATTTTTAGTTCAAAAAACTTTTAACATATAATGGAATTTAAAATTAAACTTCAAAATGCAATATAACTTAAAATCGATAGATGTTTAAATTTAAGTTATACTTTTTAAATTAAAATACTTGACATACTTTAAGTACTTGTTCAATGTAATATTTAAAATTTGCATCATCTTTTATTAGTTTTATTTAAGTAATATATGAATAATATTATGTAAATTAAAAAATACATATTAATTTACCTTCAAGTATCAACAAAAAAAAATACCGGTAACTGTAGGTCATCCATCACCCATAGTCATGAGTAATGAGCCCACTATCTTGTATCCAATAAAAAATAAATAATTTTATCTATGATAAATTTACCCAACTCATTATTGCCTATTCTTAGGTTACCTATGGATACCCATTTGTCAAGTCTAAGTGTGTGAAAATATACTATATCTTAGTGATGTTATCATTTCCCTGTTAAAGTTCATAACCATATTTTCAATGAGATGATTGAATTTAGAAATGGGATAATCTGTTCAGTTTTATATGCTTTATAAAGTTTAATATGGAATGAACTAAGGCTAAGAATGAATTAAAATTATATTTAATAGAACAAAAATAGTACACTAAGGGTATAATTGTCCACCAATTTAAATTAAATGATATCTTGAAATAAAAGGATATAATAGTCAATTCTTATAGAATAAAAATCAATTAGAGTGCCAATAACAGACTTTGGAGTGCAAATAACAATACCTGTTTAAATATTTATACAGAAAACATCAATATGCGCAATCTGGAGTCTGGACTGATAAGCCCAGAAATTGTATAGTTGGACAGCTATATCTTCCATTAAGCACAATTTTTTTGTCTGAATTCTTAAAATTAGTACATATTAATGAAACTACAGTAGCCATAACACAGCAACAATACTGCCCTTTCTTCTAATGCCCTCCAATTCATGCAAATGACAAAATTTTCACATATAGAAGAGGTCCAGTAAAATTCATTTAGTCAGCTCTAAATAACTTCTCTTTACTAAGAATGAAAAACATCAGCTTGAAAGAGTAATCCATATGGGTACTACAGGAAACCAGAAAAATAATAGTTCAAAAAACAGGGGAGTGAAAAATATTTGTCAGAAGTGGGATTTGAACCCACGCTCTCTCACGAGAACCAGAACTTGAGTCTGGCGCCTTAGACCACTCGGCCATCCTGACCCCTGATGGTACTCTGCTCAAAAGTATATCATTCAGCTTAATAGAAAAAAATTTCTAATCTACAAGAAGATCTAGTCCTCGGATTCCATTAGCTAAGACTTTAATTTTCTTCAATGGGATATATTTATTAAACTTTATTTAAGAAAAAAATAAAATAAATTGCCTGCCCTTCAACTAATGTAAGTAGGCATGAAAATGAGAGCTCTAATGGCTTTCTCTTAGGTAATAGGTCACCCCTTTATTGCCTCCTTCCCTATTAGCCATGTACTGTTCCTCTGAACTTCACTTTTGTACCCTTAACCCATTCTTTAGGTAAGAGTTACAAGAAATCCAAACTCAAAGTATAATAGGTGATGGATATGGAAACTCTTAGCCACTAGCTCAGCTCATAGACAATTAAAAGATATATCATTTTTGGCAAAACTTCATTATGATGAATATAACTCATAATAAATGAGCACATAATATACTCATCAACTTGCACCAAATTAATATAAAACTGTGATTTGTTATCCTTTTCTACATCAACTTTGATAAAGATTTCAAGGTATCCATTATGCCCAAGAAAACCATGTCTAGTTCAAAATACCACCAAAATCACCTCAAAGTGCAGGCGTCGATGATGGACGATCCACCCTTATACTTCTATGGGCCTCCTAGTTTCCAAACAAGAGTAGATGTATCAGGCTCATTCCATGAAGAAGTGCTTTGTGATACTGTGCACAAGTACTCATCAAAACCGTATGATGAGTTTTGTGCATCAATGGTTGAGATGGTGTTATACAAGCTAGACTGTGATCTTGCCATTGATTGGGACTACATGGAAGAGCTTCTGCTTTGTTACTTGGAACTCAATGAGAAGAAAGTGCACAAGTACATAGTGCAAGCCTTTTTTGATGTGATGGAAGTTTTGAATGGAGAGTGGTGATCTAATGTGGAATGTGCCCTGGAGTGGAACTGAAAATGCTTGTTGATTTTGAAAATGTCATGAACTATTCTATACAAATATTATCTGAATAAAATGTCACATTTCTGCTCCACAGAACAAAGATGGAAATTAAGCACATCTTGACAAAAGTAAAGCTTCAGAAATCAGAATACTAAGAGCTGCCTTTGGTAGCATTGCAAGCAAAACTTCCAAAAAGTAGTTAGCAAAATACAAATCACTAATGCTGCCAGCCGATAAAATTAAATTAAGCTGCATTGCCACACATCATACTAACACTGCTGCCATTTCTTTAGTGCTCAGAAGAAGTTGCAAACTACTTCAAGGTTCAACCAGAAATGGGTAGGTAAGACAACTAGAGCTACTTGCAAAACCTGTCATAAAACTTTCTATTCATTAACAATGCCAAAACTCTACTACGCCGTCAGTTGTTCCAAAACTTCTCTTCTCAGCACACAGCAGCATGAAAGTTCTTTCAGAATCATCATTTCCACAGGGGCAATGGTTTATGAACAATTTGGGATCAGTTCCAGAGAGCCCATGTCTACTTATTAGCTTTCATCTTCGGAATCAGGAACCACCAAAGATTCAAAAGCAGTATTTACAGAAGGCCTTTGCCTCAACCTGTTCTTTGCACCTAAGTTCATGCTTTCTTGGACAGTATGACCAGGAATTCCAGCTAGCCTCTTACTGAAGCGCAATCGCTGGGACCTCTGGACAAACAGCATATTCTGCTCCCGCGATTGAACTTTTCCCTGATCTTTGACATTGCCCTTATTACCATCGTCTTCCTTATCCACATCATATTCATCATGACTGGAGTTGTCAGCATCATCTCTTCCTCCATTACTTTCTCTATCAACATCACTTTCAGTGGATTCACCATCCATTGATGTACTGTCAGAATTATGAGATCCACTAGAGGTAGCTCCCATCTGTCGCCCACACTTGCTCGGTTTGTGCCTTTGCTCTTCAATAGTCTTCCTTTTGCTGAAGAACAAAAGGATGTAGGTATGAAGCACAATCAAGTAACTAGAAAAGTAGAACTAAAGGGGAAAGGAAACATAGAAGTATAATGTTGTTGCAATAGAAGAAAAGAGAAGGACAGCACTGATGATACTATAATACCAAGGTAGGCATGACGGTGAGACAGGCTTTAGCATATTACACATACTAATGTAGCTCAAGATTTGGAGAAACTTTCTTCATTGGACTGTTGAAGCTCAATGGTCTAAACGGAAGTATAATTATACTGTAATCAGCTAAACATCAATCCACATGGCTGCAAATATATTATTGGATTTCATTTTTGACAAAGTACAATTCAATTTGTTGCATGACAATTTCAGTTATTAGTATTCTGAAGAATTTGGTTCAGTATTACTTGTGCGCTGCATTTTTTATATATGACCTAAATAAGATCAGATATAGTGATCAATAAAATCAACAATAAATTAAAAAAGGAAGCAACCCTAGCAATTCTCCAGCGCCATGCTGTTCCAGACATCCAAATCTCTTAATTTGATGATCAAGGCCAAGCTAATTTTAGCTGGCCTAATGAGACAAATTTGTCAAAGCAGAACTGAAAGATTTAAGAGCATCTTCCTTGTAACTAAGTCAAGCAAGAGAAACAACATATCATGAGACCCAACAAAAATAAGAAAAGACGTAAGCAAGTAATGGTACTCACTTTGTATACTGTATGGCCTCCGTAATGGCTTTGTCATAGTCATCTGCAATATAATAAGCATTGTTAGTCATAGAATCAGAGAGAAGGAAGCACATAACTTTGCTTTTCTACAAGTGTGAGGTCTTTAACGAGCGTGTACAACTGTTGCGAAGAACAGATTTAATCTACCTCGTACTCATGAATGTGTTAAACTATCTTAAGTTGTGGCCAAACTTCCAACTTTTTAAGTGTATTACGCAAATAATTCACTGTAGAGTGCATATAGAACAGTGCAATGATAAGCATAACTCCATAAACATGTAAAATAACAGTTCAATCTTTGTAAAATTTTATGAAGTGTAACTTGTAACAATTTGATTATATTGCATCATAAGCCTGGCACTAGCCAACAGTCTCATGTCCAGTAATACGCAGAAAGAATTAGTGAAAAGGCCTTAGGATAAGTTTTTTATATATATATCCCATACCAAATCTATAATCAATAGGCTTGTGATTACGGCAAGATCGAGTTAATCCAGAATTTCGAAAACCATTCAGAAGCATCTGTTCTCTTTGCTGTCGGTAAAGAGTCCTCTGTTTCTTCTGGGAAAGGCAGTAAGTAACATAGAAATTCCCGTTAAGTGAAGCCAACAGAAGATTGAAACAAGAAAAGGTACAGTCATAAAGAATGCAAATTACCTTCCGATACTTTTCAAGAACAGGGATAACATCAGTTTGAACGGACTTACTGAGAGCCACCTCCCATTTAAAATCACTAGATGAATATTCGCTCTACCAACCAAAGCAAGCAAAGAATAAATGCAATCTGGCACAAGAAGGAACTTAGGAAACATAACATGTGCACATACCACAATTTTGTTGAATTCTTCAAGATTAGTTGCGAGGGTCTCCCACTGAGAATTGATTGCTGGCACAGTACCCCTACCTTTGACTCGCTCATTTTCAAAGAAGTGAACCTCTTTGTACAATCTGTGACCAATAGTTTCATTCCCATCGAACCTGTGATGAACAGAATGAAATTTGCCAGCACTGTTAACTTACTCTGCTATCAAAAAATATCTCCTAGAATTTACCAGAATGCAATTCCATTTCCATCGCCTGCAAGCTTCTCCTTTCGGAAACAAGAAACTTCAGTTCCATTTTTCATTGCCTCATTGATATAAGACACAGCATCATGTTGCTGCATAGGGAAAATGTCATCAGAACATTACAGGAAAAATTGAAGAGCTACCTTGGGAAAATTATGTGGGTGGAATTATCAGTAAAAATCAGTATGTCCATTATTAGCTCAATAAAATAGGCCCACCTACAGCTTGTCAGCTACAGCGGAAAGAATACCCCAAAATGTTTTTCAGAAACTATAGCAGCAGAAAAATGAATAGATATAAGATAAATGAAGATAGATTATGGATGTATACATCAGCTCGAACTTCGCAAAGAGCTTTAAGAATAAGCAGACGAGTTGTTGGTTCATGTTCCTTATAGATAGATATCTCCTCCCTGAATGTGAAACAGAATGAAAAAGAAACAGGGGAAGAAGACAAACAATAAATTTTCTGAGTTATTACACATACGACACCAAGGATTACATGTAATTGAAATCAAGAAATACTATACCCTTTGGCTCCAGTTAAAGGAAAATCCCCTTCAGCAACCTGCAAAGCAACATAAAGTGCATTGGAACCTTTTAATATCCAAAAAGTATACTTACAAATCAGAAGTTTGACCTACCCAAGGCCACCACATCGAGAGTGTCTTACTAAGAGCAATCATCCAAGCATCAGGGGGCTTCAGCGTTTTGCTTCCTGGGAGGATTCCCTGAAAAAGTTAAATCACACATCAGTTACTTGTAAAAGCCAAAGATGAATACTCAGTAAGCTGAGATTATCAACAAGTATATTTTTATGAAAGCAGATAGAAGATAAAAAAATAAAATAAAATAAAATAAATAAAAAAGAATCAGCAATTTATGAATGATTTCTTCGAAATGTTTCTCTAGTTTAAAAATCATCTGCAAGGACTTGTCACTCTGATTATCTGTTAATAGTATCCTGTTCTATTTTTAAATATAAAGTGCCTTTTAGGTTAATAAGCTCATTGCTAAGCAAGCTGATTATGAAAATCATAGACAGGTAAATTCAACAAAAAATATCTATACAAACATTCAGTTTGAACTCAACAAATACCATACCCTCTTGAAGCATGATCAAGAAATTCATTAACATGATTCCAATAAAACATTTAACAATGTTCAACGTAAAATTGCATACTACAGAATTTGAAAAATAAAAAACAGAAAAGAAGTGCATGAAACCTTTAAGAGCGCTATATGAAGCTGAGCAAGTGTATTGTTCTGCTCGATCAGTGCAGTTTCTATCTCTTCAGCGGATATCTTCAGATCCTTCCCAATAACCGGCTCAAATACCTGTATGTGCATTATATATAGCCATCGAATGTCAGTGCACATGCAGAAAAAATACCAATAATCAATGTCAGAAAAATATGCAATTTGAAATTCTTAATATATAGTAAGACAATGTACACACAGTCATACACATGCATAAACAGGTATATTTATTAGAAGTAACGAACTACTTTTAAAACCAAATGCTTTATAACCGCGAAATTTTCAGATTATAACAAGGCACAACCAAATAGCTCTATGCTTCGATGGTGGCGACTTTATCTAGCTAAAAAGGAACAAATACATAGAGGTCAGAATCTAGTTTTTCACCACAAAAACAATGTACGATCATTCGAGATTATGACAAAAAGGAAAACACTCCTGTTGAGACGGTTGCCCTCTGCAGATAAAATAACGAACGAAATTGCTTGTAGAAAAAATAAATAAAATAAAAAAAAGAAGGAAGAAAAGGGAAAATCAACGCATCAAAATATGAAAAATGAAAGGAAAGAGCTTTATTACACGGAGAAAGTTCAGAACGGAAGCTAACTCCCATCGCTGACGGAGCTTTTCTCGCACTGACTCAACGTCCGTCGGCGGCGATGACTCCGATATAACCATTACGTCGTCGTTCTGCCCAACTGCACCAGTCGCCGCCGGCCGTCGGCGAAGTTTGGTCATGGCCTGAGAAGCACCACTTTTTTCCGCAGAGAAAATTACAAGTGGAAATCAATTTGGAAATGAACACGCAACCGTACAACTGGTGATTAATTGGGAATTTGGGAGGGGGAATTTCAATAGTTAAATGTGAAATATTGGAGCTTTCCCGCCCAAACTCATTATCCTTTCTACGGCGATGGGAATTTCATTTTTCCCCTTTTTATATAGTTCTTAGGACCCGTTTGTTTTCATTTTCAAACACTAAAAAATGAAAATAAAAAACTATCACTATCTACAAATATTCTCAAATATTTTCATTTTCAAAATATTCTTTATTATATTCTCTCTCAATTTTCATCCATTTTTCAATACCTATCATTACCTTAATTATTTTTTATCTTCTCGATACTTCTCATGCATCATTCACAAAAAAATTATTATAAATTCAAATTCAAATTATAATATTATTTTTTCAAACAATTACACATCACATTATCAATTCAAATTCAAAAACTACATAATTTTTAATACAAAAGCATCCAACATCCAAATACATATCATTTTCATACATATATAAACTTATAATTTTCTATAATACATTGAAATAAAATTTTATTTTCAAATTCAATTATTATAACTCACTTTTTACTATGCACTTTTCACTAGAAAATGAAAATGATCTCCGAAAATAAAACCAAATGGCCTCTTACAAGGTGTTTGGTTTCATTTCCAAACCCCCTTTTCATTTTCATGTGGGAATGAAAATTGAAAACAAACACTTTTTCACAATTTTTTTCACAAAAAAATACATATTTTCTTCTCAAAACCCATTTCTAAACCTACTCTATCATCCTATTATACATCAATCAAATTCAAATTTAATTTGACATAAAGTTATTTACTATCATTTTTAAATTAATAAAATATACATATATTTTAAAAAATAAATCTTTTTAAACATAAAAAATATAAATTAACCTACTTTTCAATTTTAGAACCTATTGTAATCATTAATTTTCAACATCTTATTCAAATACATCTCAATTTCTATTTTCATTTCATAACTAACTTTCCAATTTTTAGAAATTGCTAAAAATTAGAATAGCCTTTGAAAATAAAACCAAACAGGCTGTTAGTTTTGGGCTCATCTTGTGGACTTGGCTTCAGCCCAAATTTAAGTGATCCTCAATATGGTTAGATCATCAAGTGGAACACAACAACCCAAAATGTATGTATTAGCCAATTACGTCTCGATATTTTTTAATATTTAAATTTGACCCCTCAAAAGTTTAATTTTTACGTTCCCACCTCCTCTCCCAAAATATATATTTATTCATGACATTTGATTATTTCGTAGTTCATTTAAAGTTTTCTTATAATGAATATTGAATTCTTCGAAGAGCTTTGCATCTATAGTATCAATTGGATCACTTTAAAATTGAGTGTTACCAGAATTATATTTTTTATTATTTGTATTTTTTATAAACGTTCAATGATCAATTATAATAATGTGAAAATATTGGTGTATTACTCATGTATTATCTTGTCTTTTTTATTTTAATAGTGAAATGAATTGATTATTTATTCATATAAGTTGATACTATATTCTATTTATTTTTTTGTGATTCTCTCACTTTTTGCATTACTAAATATATGATATATTTGTATGTTTATATTATTCTAGTTGTTAAATTTTAATATTTCAATAACAATATAAATTTATTCATAATTATTTATACATTTGATAATGGTGAAAAGGACATTTGGGGAACATAAGAGAACAAGCCCCACGTCTCCAATTTCAAATAAACTCTTATACGTGTAAGTGAAGAGTTACAAAAAAATTATATCAAATTATAAACAAGATTCTACTTTCTAATTAGAATAAAATTTTAGTGCATACCTACCACTTAGACATTTTCTTTTCGGTAACACTAGCCGTGTAGGCACGTTGTCTTTGCGTGCATATTGGTTTATCATACCATTGATGTTAAATTATATTAACAAATAAATTACTTAAATTTTTACAGTGTATATTAGCAATAACATAATTTTAACAATAATCATATCAATAGCATACAATGGTAATTATCTATTAATATAAACTCATATTTAGCAAATTATTTCTACATCAAAAGTTTAAAATTATTAAATATATCTACTTATACATTTCATAAAAAAATTTATTATATTTTCACTATATTATTTGTGTTTTTAATGTTAAATTAAATGATAAATTCACTTTTGAAATTAAATTGAAAATTAAGGGAATAATTGGTAAAGTAAAATTTGGTGTAACATGGCGTAACCGACACTTTGAGTGTATAACGGGCTCTTTTTTTTTTATATAGTATAGATGACAAATTTCTTAAATAACCCTCAAACTTTAGAAACCTAAAGTATGCATTGGATGATTTACTCACAATCATGAGTAGTTAATTGTATATTTTTATTATTGTTCTAGTTGTGTAAAAAATATGTTGAGCAAGCATCAATGCAATAAGTGATTTAATTGAATGAGTTGAGGCAATAGTAAGTAGCATCTTAAATAACTTTTAATATTATGCTAATTTGATTTCAATTGAAAAATAATTTCATCTAACTTATATATGTGAAATTGCATTGTTGTAACAAAATTGTAAATTTTTATGATAAATAGTAAGAGTGAAGACGTAAATGAGGGAAAAAAATATTTTTATAATCAGTTTTAAACTTGCGCGTATTATGTAAAATTAATTTCAATTTATATTTTACAAAGATCCAACATGGCACCAACAAACTTTATGAAATGTGCTTTAGTTTAACCTATTCCTTCTTTCATAAGATTAACTATTTATAGGCTTGTCAATTGGTCAGTGAGGTTATGAAATAAGAAGATTTATGCTAGGTCATGTTTTGAAAATTGGACCTAACCAGCCGGTTCGGTTAAGACTTGAAAACCGGTGCCGGTCAAAATCAGTTGAACCGGTACTAGTTCAATTGGTTTTTGACTGGTTCACTCCTTTCTTCTTCTTCTTTTTTTTTTTTTTTAAATTTTAAAAATTTATTAAAAAAAAAAAGAAAGAAGTAAAAAAGAAAAAGAGAAATTATGAATTGAATATGATAATTAAAGATTTACATGTAATTTTTTGAAACAAGAATTTATTTTCCTGAATTTTAATGAAATTGTAGTTATATGCGAATACTTATATTTAATTTGTTATTTTATTTTATTTAGTCTCTCTTAAATTATGTTGAATATTTAGCGTAGAATAATTTATTTTTACTTGGAGTTGAAGTATGAAACGAATGATTACTTACATTAATGTGAAACATTATTTTTTATTTATTTATAATTGACTAATTGTGAAACAGTATTATTTTCTAAAAAATATACTTAAAAATAAGGAAGTTGATTTTTTTTCAAATAATATTCTTTCTATATCAATTGAAAGTTTTATTTTTTTGTTACTATTAAACTATTATATATTTTTATAAAATTAAATATTATTATTACGTCATTATGATGTCATACCGGTCGAACCGGCGGTTGAACCAGTAACCAGTAAGGTCACCGATTTTTTATCCAGTCCGATTTTGAAAACATTGATGATAGGATATACCCACAACAATATATATTATTTATCTAATATCTTTTGATGGATGTGGTCAATTTAGGTTTTATAGTCAAAGCTACAAGGAAAAGACCCTAACTTCACGATTTCAAATATTGGAAAGTGTTTTCTATGAAATTTTTTCCAATACTAGTAGGATACAACTCGTTACTTATTATATTTTCTACTTAGTCATATAACTTGACAATTAAAAAGGTATTACTAAACTTGCAAATTGGCATATGAAGTTGCATTTTACCTTTTAGAGTAAAGTTGAGAATTTTCACTTTTTCACACAATCTACCAATGTTTGTAACTATTTAAACCATTTTTACAGATAACTCAAGCACTGAAATGGAAGTCCCTTGAATTATGAGACATTGAGATCACCCCCATCAGAATATGATTTTTTTTCCCTATATTTTTAGTAATTGTTCATTCATGGTAGTAATTTTTATAATCTTTTAGAGCAATTTTTCAATAATTACTTTATTGTTGATGATGGGTATTTATGATACAATTGTAAATACATTACATAATCTATTGATAAGCTATATATACGTTCCACATGTTCTTTTTGAAAAAAACAAAAAGAGTTATCAGGTTAACGAGGAAAATGATATATATATTTTTTTCTTCAGTCGTTCAATTTATGTATTGCATGAATGATAATTAACTATAAAAGTAATACACGATCAATGAATTTATAATTATTTATTTGAAATTAACAATCAACATATATCCTTTCAATATGACATTGATATATGATGTTAGAGATTACAAATTAAATTGAACTCTTATATAGTACTCGAAAAAGTATATATTGTCATTAAAAATCCAAATCCTTAAATTGCTAATAAAAATTTAATTTGAGGGAGATATTTAAAAATTTTGATTGTGCAAAGGGGTATATAATACAAATTCATTAATAAATGAGTTAATTAGAAAAAAATCCCTAATCCTACTTTCAATTTAGTGATCAGTCCCCATTTGAATTATTTCACACAAAACTCCCCACTTTTTCACAAAAGTTAGGAATTACTCCCCATATCTTTCAGAAAGACCAGTATACCCTTGCAGCTGGAAAAAACAACAAAAAAACCTCGAAAATGCGTTCTCTCTTAAGAAGAACGCTTCTTATTTTCTTTATTGTCTTGAATCCAACCTTTCTAAGCGCCAAAAGAAAAGGGCGCGAAACCGTTCCTCTACCACTGTCGCGAGAAGAAGAAGAAGAAGAAGAAGTGGGAAAAAAAAAACAACAACAACAAAATTTCTGCCATTTTACTGCGACAATGGAACGAAAAACAGCTGCAAAGAGAAGCGAAGTAAAAAAACAAGTGACTGAAAGGAACAAAGGTATGTTTTCTGCATTTGAAACTTCAAATGTCCGTGATTTTTCAGTGTTTCACTCATTTCTTGTCTATTTTCTCATGTTTAGGGTTTTTATTCATTTTTTAGTCGTTAAATAGTTGGACCCATTTGATATATGGTTTCTATTGTGAGATTGGAAGTTCAGATTTGTACTTGAAGGTCATGAAAGTTGCACTTCACCTTTAAGGGATTTATACTTCTTTTTAAACAAAAAGTGTACGGAAAAATTATATTTTAAAACTATCTGAATGTGGTGGTGTGTTATCTGTAGTACAGAACTTGAAAGCATGCAGTATACATTAGCAAAAGTGTAGTATATAATGTGGGTAGCTTCAGTACAATTTGGAAGCAAATGTAGTATAAAACAATCAAATTGGTAGTATACTTTAGATATAAGTGTGGAATATAATCTGAGTAGGCGCAGTACATTTTAGTAGCAAAGCAGTATAAAACATTCAAACGAGCAGTGTACTTTAGGCATAGGTGTTATATATGATCTGTTGCAGCAGTACATTTTAGAAACAAATGTATGTAATATAAAGTATTCAAACTTGCAGTATACATTAGGCAAAAGATAGTATATAATGTGAATAAACGCATTACCTTTAAAAAGCATCTGGAGTACACTTTAGCCAAAAGTGCTGTATAAAACATCTATTGGTGCAGTACACTTTAGGCATAAGTATAGTATAAAGCAAACTGCCAGTACGGTTTAGGCAAAAATGTAAGTGCAGGGCATTTCAGACACAAATGCAGTATACAATCTGTTTTGTAGAAGTACATTTTAGAAACAAATTTATGTGGTATAAAGCATTCAAGATTGCAGTATACATTAGGCAAAAGGTAGAATATAATATGTGCTATATTTTAGAAGCATTTGGAGTACACTTTAGGCAAAAGTGTAGTATAAAATCTCCATTGGAGCAAAGTAGTATAAAACATGCAAACTGGCAGTACACTTTAGGCATAAGGGCAGTATGAAGCATTCAAACATGCAGTACATTTTAAGAGCATCTGGAGTACACTTCAGACAAAGGTGTAGTATAAAATCTCTGTTGAAGCAAATTAGTACAAAACATGAAAACGTGCAGTACACTTTAGACATAAGTGTAGTATGAAGCATTAAAACCTGCAGTACATTTTAAGGGCATCTGGAGTACACTTTGGACAAAGGTGTAGTATAAAATCTCTGTAGGTGCAGTACATTTTAGGAACAAATGCAGTATAAAGCATTCAAGATTGCAGTATACATTAGGCAAAAGGTAGAATATAATCTGTGCTACAGTTTAGAAGCATTTGGAGTACACTTTAGGCAAAAGTGTAGAATAAAATCTCCATTGGAGCAAAGTAGTATAAAACGTGCAAACTGGCAGTACACTTTATGCATAAGTGCAGTATGAAGCATTCAAACATTCAGTACATTTTAATAGCATATGGAGTACACTTTGGACAAAGGTGTAGTATAAAATCTCTGTTGAAGCAAAGTAGTACAAAACATGAAAACGTGCAGTACACTTTAGGCATAAGTTTAGTATGAAGCATCCAAACATGCAGTACATTTTAAGAGCATCCGGAGTACACTTTGGACAAAGGTGTAGTATAAAATCTCTGTAGGTGCAATACATTTTAGGAACAAATGCAGTATAAAGCATTCAATCTGACAGTACACTTCAGGCATAAGGGTAGTATGTAATCTATGTTGCTGCAATATATAATAGCAGCATTTTAGTACATAAACATTCAGCCTGCATTATACATTAACTTAAAATGTAATATATAATCTTAGCATATGCAGCACATTTTAGAAGAAACTGAAGTATAAAACCTTTATTACTGCAGTATACATTAAATGGAACTTTAGTATATAATCTGTATAGAATAACTGAAAGTGTAGTATATATTATGTGTTTCTATAGTACATTTTTGAAGATATTTTAGTAGAAAATATTCATGCTTTTAGTACACACTATCTAAAAGGGTTACTTTATTATTTGTTAATATACTATTTTTTTTTTTGGCCTTGCAGCAAAGCCAAGACGTTGTGAGGTCTGTTCTCGTTGCTCCCCCCAATATTTTCATAGTAAATTGGAGCTTGTGAAGTCCAAGATGGGGTCCAAACATTTTGATGCATTGAAGAAGACCCCTTTCTATATATACATGGATATGCCGAAGTTAAGTTCAAGTTTCATTCGACTTGAAGCTATACTTAGGAGGTTTGACCCAAAAAAGCTCTCATTTCATTTTGCGGAGGGGGTTGAGGTTCCTTTTTCTGCAGCTGAATTTTCAATGGTTTTAGGGTTGCCACATGTGGGGCAATCTGTTGACATAACATTGAAGATAAAGTCTTCAACTTTTGAGCGGCTTTTTTCTGGAAAGCTGCAGAATATAACTAGATCTGAAATAGCTAAAAAACTTGAGGAGTATGTATATAAGGATAGTGTGGAGGACTTAAATGATTTTTCTAGGTTGTACATAGTTTTTGTTTTTAATTGTATTTTGTTTCCAACATCTAATTACTGGACTCCACGATTTCTCCTACCATACTTGGACAATTTGTCCAGAGTTGGTCTGTATGCATGGGGCAAAGCTGCATACAGGTTTCTTGTGCAAGATATGAGGAACCATTTAGGAGTAGGTGGAAAAACAAGAAAGAAGTACATTGATGGGTGTACAGTAGGGTTGATGGTAAGTGTTTGCTTCATTTTTCTAATAGCATTGATTATATTTATATTGAAGTGAGTATAATTTTTAGATTTATGAATGACAGGCATGGGTTTATGAACGCATCCCATCACTAGCTACACCAGTGAGTTTGTTTGAGTTTCCACGCTTTTACCGGTGGAAGGATAGCAAACTCCCACAAAATGTGGAGCAGGCAGAGAAGAAGTTGAAGCAAGTTACAGCAGATATGGTAATAATTGTAATAATTCATTATTTGTTGTTTGTATAATAATTTGAATTTGATAATTATTTCCATTGTAATAGGTTGTAGACCTCAACCCTGCTCCAGAGGAGTTAGAATTGGCAGATTTGATCAAGAAATCAGAGGCTGCCAGTACTGTCATGAATGAAGTCCATGTCTGTGATCATACAATATATGAAGCAATGATTGCAGCGAACGGAGAAGAAATTAAATCATTGAAAGAAAAAATTGCTTCAATGGAATACATGGTAATGAAGGAGCAGGCTGAGGAGGAGCATCCAACTGAGGAAGAGACTAATGCGGTGGAGCTTGAGGAGGAAGTTGGTGAATATGTGCATGAGGGGGTACTTGATTTGGTACATGATGCACAGAAAGAAGGGGATGATTCTGAAGACATGGTGGATGAAGAAAGTCGAACCAAAAAACGTCATGATCCTTCAGATTCCCCCAGACCATTGAAGACAGCACATTATATACCAATTGAAGGGGCTGAGTTCGAGGAATATGAGATTGAAGTGGCTAATGTCATGTCTTCGATTGTGACAAATGTGCGCAATCGAGAAGATAGGAAGCGAAAACAGAAATCTCCAGATTTTGTCAGCCCCCCCAGCACCACACCAGCCAAAAGAGCAAGACAAGTGACAAAGACCTACCGTGCTCGTCCTCGTGCACGAAAAAATAAAGAACAAGAGCAGAAGAAGGTGTTGTACACTACTTAAT
Organism: Jacaranda mimosifolia; assembly: GCA_018894105.1. Lineage (NCBI taxonomy): Eukaryota > Viridiplantae > Streptophyta > Magnoliopsida > Lamiales > Bignoniaceae > Jacaranda > Jacaranda mimosifolia. The sequence goes on from CM032127.1 coordinate 2,882,801, forward strand.
GTTTTATTTTTTTCCTACTTGCATTTCATTTGTAAACTGTCTGTTTGTAATAAGTATTATGATATCTTATACTTGATGGGTTGATATTTGCACTTAATGGATGATGTCTTATACTTCATATTATTGATACTTGCACTTATGTGCTCATCTTTTCTACCTCAGCAGTTGACACTTTACACCTTTTTATGGGCTTGAGTTTTGTACTCCATGTTGGGGTATTTGTACTTCATGTGCTCGTCTATTCTACCTCAGCAGTTGATACTTTGTTTTTATGGGCTTGAGTTTTGTACTCCATGTTGGTGGTATTTGTACTTCATGTGCCATCTATTCTACCTCAGCAGTTGACACTTTACACCTAATGTGCTTGAGTTTTGTACTCCATGTTGGTGGTATTTGTACTTCATGTGCTCATCTATTCTACCTCAGCAGTTGACACTTTACACCTAATGTGCTTGAGTTTTGTTCTCCATGTTGGTGGTATTTGTACTTCATGTGCTCATCTATTCTACCTCGGCAGTTGACACTTTACACCTATGTGCTTGAGTTTTGTACTCCATGTTGGTGAAGTCTGTACTTTCATGTGTTTATCTTTTATATTTCAATAGTTAATACTTGGTTCCTATGTGCTGTGTTTGTACCCCAGGTGGCACATGAACCAACCCAGGTGGCAAATGAACCAATCGAAGTGGCACAAGATTCAATCCAGGTGGCAAAAGAACCAATCCTGGTGGTAGATGAACAAGTCACCCCAAAGACTGAAGTGGCCGATCCCTATAAAGGAAGGACTGATTATAGAGGACTTGCTCTTATTCCAGTAGAAGAGCGAGAAGTCATCGACCACTTTGTCGGAAGAGATAATTTGAGGTAACAAAATTTGCTTATTGTTTTTTTTATTGGATAAACTGGTATCTGAACACACAATTAACAATTGTGTAGGGTAACCGTCTGGGAAGGAGCAAGACATCTTCTGAATGGAAGAGACTTTTGTGAGCTCTTATTTGGAGGAGAACTTACCGGCGACATAGTGGACTGTTACATGTCGATATTATGTAGCCCATCTTTTAGCAACAACTGTCAGCACAAGGTGTGGTTTACGTCCTCAATAGCGCAGGTATATGACAGTTTCCTAACTTAATTTAGTACACGGTGAGAGATGAGTCTAACCATTTGTTTTATATTTCATAGGCTGATATATTAGACCGAATAGATGAACGCAACATGAAGGATATTACGGATGAAGAATTTGTGGAGATGATGCTTAAGCTTAACAGCTTCACCTGTTCAGATTTGGAAGAGCTGACGGTAGATGTTTTAAACAACTGTCGCTACATAATCCTACCGATTTGCCGGCGCCAGCACTGGTTCTTAGTTGTCCTTGACACATCCACTCGTTCTTTTTTATACATGAATTCAATAATGGCCCCCAGATACAAACCGATAGCTGTTGCCATTGTAAGTTTGCTTTCTTTCCGTACGATTTCACATTGCAAATTTGTGGAGTCAACAATTGACAAATTTTTTGTAGGCTTCATTTTATTCTCGGTACATTAGGCTTTCACTGGGGAGTCGTGTGGATGAAAAGCTACAGCAGAGGAAAAGTAGGCAGCAAGTGGGTACAGTGGATTGTGGTGTCTATGTATGCCTTTGGGCAGAAGGTTTTGCTAGGGACACCCCCGTGTTCTGGAGGAATGCTGGAACAATTAATGTTGATAAATATCGTGCGAAAATGGCGCATAGAATATTAACTCATGAAAATGCCAGGATTTGAAGCACTTATATGTAAATACATGTGTAACTTGAAGCATAATTTGTTTATAATATTGTTTTGTAGCTAAGTGTAATTTTCCAGTAACTATTTATAACTGAAATTCAACTGAAACAGGGCTGGGAATTTGAATACAAACTTGGGGGCAATGAGGTACAAACCAGGGAAAATGAAAGTATAAAATGTGTTTCGGGGACGGACACTCAAATTCTATTGAGATAAGGCGGGGATCCTGAGTACAATTCATGAAAACTGGAGTACAAATTGAAACAGATGGTGTATAAAATGGGCTTCGTGGATGTACACTTCAAGAGAATTAAAATCGGGTGGCAGATTCGAGAGCATTTTGGGGGCAATGAGGTACAAACCAGGGAAAATAAAAGTATAAAATGTGTTTCGGGGACGGACACTCAAATTCTATTGAGACAAGGCGGGGATCCTGAGTACAATTCATGAAAACTGGAGTACAAATTGAAACAGATGGTGTATAAAATGGTCTTCGTGGATGTACACTTCAAGAGAATTAAAATCGGGCGGCAGATTCGAGAGCATTTTGGGGGCAATGAGGTACAAACCAGGGAAAATGAAAGTATAAAATGTGTTTCGGGGACGGACACTCAAATTCTATTGAGACAAGGCGGGGATCTTGAGTACAATTCATGAAAACTGGAGTACAAATTGAAACAGATGGTGTATAAAATGGGCTTCGTGGATGTACACTTCAAGAGAATTAAAATCGGGTGGCAGATTCGAGAGCATTTTGGGGGCAATGAGGTACAAACCAGGGAAAATAAAAGTATAAAATGTGTTTCGGGGACGGACACTCAAATTCTATTGAGACAAGGCGGGGATCCTGAGTACAGTTCATGAAAACTGGAGTACAAATTGAAACAGATGGTGTATAAAATGGTCTTCGTGGATGTACACTTCAAGAGAATTAAAATCGGGCGGCGGATTCGAGAGTATTTTGGGGTCAATGAGGTACAAACCAGGGAACATTAAAGTACAATCTGCAACAAATAAAGTATAAAATCTGTTTTGTTCAAGTACACTTATTGTAAATGAATAATTATTCTCCACTAATTGTAATGATGGGCAAGTACAATAATTTGAGAGCATCGGATTTGGTGTTGTACGGATTTGCTATGTTTCATAAGGTGGATATGTTCGACAAATTCTCATTTGTTTACATCCATGAAAGCATAGGTATTCTTTCATTACCGCGATTGATAACATTCATCCGTTGAACACTACTGAATAACAACTGAAAATTCTTAATATTATTTTATTCATATTATAAAATATTTTGGTGATTAACTACCAAGAATTCAAAATCAAATCTTTGAACAAATTTCATTGCCCAAGAATATTAGTAAAATTTTGAAGATATTAAGTACAAAGTTGCCCAAGAGAGGTGCAAATGGGGCCAAATCAGGTACAATTATCCAGTTTTGAGGTACAAATGTTGGCTACTTTAGTAAACAACATGCTAGGCTGCTATGTTCACGATAAATCACCCGCTTCATTGCCCAAGCGAGGTGCAAATGGGGCCAAATCAGGTACAATTATCCAGTTTTGAGGTACAAATGTTGGCTACTTTAGTAAACAACATGCTAGGCTGCTATGTTCACGATAAATCACCCGCTTCATTGCCCAAGCGAGGTGCAAATGGGGCCAAATCAGGTACAATTGTCCAGTTTTGAGGTACAAATGTTGGCTACTTTAGTAAACAACATGCTAGGCTGCTATGTTCGCGATAAATCACCCGCTTCATTGCCCAAGCGAGGTGCAAATGGGGCCAAATCAGGTACAATTATCCAGTTTTGAGGTACAAATGTTGGCTACTTTAGTAAACAACATGCTAGGCTGCTATGTTCACGTTAAATCACCCGCTTCATTGCCCAAGCGAGGTGCAAATGGGGCCAAATCAGGTACAATTGTCCAGTTTTGAGGTACAAATGTTGGCTACTTTAGTAAACAACATGCTAGGCTGCTATGTTAGCGATAAATCACCCGCTTCATTGCCCAAGCGAGGTGCAAATGGGGCCAAATCAGGTACAATTATCCAGTTTTGAGGTACAAATGTTGGCTACTTTAGTAAACAACATGCTAGGCTGCTATGTTCGCGATAAATCACCCGCTTCATTGCCCAAGCGAGGTGCAAATGGGGCCAAATCAGGTACAATTATCCAGTTTTGAGGTACAAATGTTGGCTACTTTAGTAAACAACATGCTAGGCTGCTATGTTCACGATAAATCACCCGCTTCATTGCCCAAGCGAGGTGCAAATGGGGCCAAATCAGGTACAATTATCCAGTTTTGAGGTGCAAATGTTGGCTACTTTAGTAAACAACTTGCTAGGCTGCTATGTTCACGATAAATCACCCGCTTCATTGCCCAAGCGAGGTGCAAATGGGGCCAAATCAGGTACAATTATCCAGTTTTGAGGTACAAATGTTGGCTACTTTAGTAAACAACTTGCTAGGCTGCTATGTTCACGATAAATCACCCGCTTCATTGCCCAAGCGAGGTGCAAATGGGGCCAAATCAGGTACAATTATCCAGTTTTGAGGTACAAATGTTGGCTACTTTACTGATTCTTTGCAAGTTCGACGATTATGCCCTGTTCTACCACACCTCTTACACTTAATGGCACGTTTCTCAATCTGTGATGGAATCCTCTGTGTCCTTCTCCGCCCAGGCTGAGATCGACAATCAGGTGCATGAATGACGTCGTCATCATCTACATGGAACATATGCATATCAAACGTAGGAATAGGATTTATAACTGCTTGGTATGCTTGTTGATACATCTCAACTCGGTAGTATTGATCTGTGAAGTCATATGGTGAAAGTAACTTTGACTCGATAGAAGCACAAGCATGTATGCATGGTATCTTATCAATCTGCCATGCTCCGCAAGAACAAACTCTGTTATGTAAATCTATAGCATACGATTTGTCTTGCTCAATCACCTCAAAGCTCCAACCGCTAGACATGACAACTTTTAAGTTGCGAGAGCGCATATGATTGATTGCCAACTTTTTCTCTTGCTTGGGACATAATTGACCAACCATCTTATGAGATTCTTCTCTCCTACCATGCATCATAACCATTATTTGCATGCGTATGTGATCAACCATGGCTGCAACTGACATAAATCGGGCTGGTTTAACCCAATTATTCCAACATTCTGCTTGATTATTGTTTATTACCCCCCATCGATCTCCACTGAATAAGGAGTTTGCCCAACAGGTTGGGTCAGACTGCATAATAAAGTCTCTGGCAAGCGGCATTGACTCCAAGATGCTGTCTATATGTCGGGTATACTCCTGCCTTGTAGGCGCATATGCAGCTTTCATAAAAATAGAACACCAATGTTTCTTGTTATGTAGAGGGTACTTCCTTAATACCTGAATTCAAAATAATAGAACAATAATGGGCTTAATGTTATGAAGTAGAGCTTATTTCACATAATTATCTCACAAACAGAGATAGAGCACACTTACTTGTTTCTTGAAGTTATCCACTAAGTGTCTCAAGCAATATGCATGATGGCTACCGGGAAATATCATGGGGAGGGCCTTAAGAAGACCAGGATGTCGATCGGAGAAGAAAGTAAACCTTGATAAGCCAGGCAAATATTCAGAATCTAAGACACTTCTCAGCTTTAAGCAGAACCACTCCCAATTCATATCATTTTCAGAGTCAACAACTGCATATGCTAACGTGAATAAGTCATCATTGGCGTCCTTACTGACTGCGCTGAGTAAGACTCCTTTGAATTTATTTTTAATATGGGTGCCGTCCAAGAATATCAATGGCCTGCATCCCCTAAGAAAACCAAGAAGGCAGGCACTAAAACAAATAAATAGCCGACCAAATTTTCGACTGATTGGGTCAATCTCACAGTCTGCAATACTTCCAGGGTTTGTTCTATTCACAGCATCACAGTACCACCTCAACTTATCATAAGATCCCTTCTCAGCTCCATGGATGTCATGCATAGCTAATTCCTTACCCATCCATGCTTTATGGTACCTAAGTTCCACACCATATTCTCTGTGGATATCTTTCAATATGGTGCAGGGCCGATAACATGGCTCTGATCTCAATTTATTCTTCACTACATTACCAACCCAAGCGGAATCGGCTTTAGGATGTCCCCTTGTCCGAAGATTAGCCTCACCACATGTGTGCTCTAGATTACATTTTCGAATGCCAAATAATTTATCAGCTTCATGCCTTGATGCATAGATTCTCCATTTGCAATTTTCATCACTGCAAACGGCTATGATTTTTTTGCTGTCATTTTTCTTGTATTTAAATGACCGCAAAGTAGACACTGCATAATTCTTAAGCATAATTCTGAACTCGTGAGCATCATTGAATGTTTGACCCTCCCCATATATGCAATTCCTCCATGCATCAATTGAGTTGCTAATTAAAGCCAATTCATTGTGCGATGCACTGGTCGAACCAATTTCCTCCTCCACTACATCCCTTGAGGATGGCAAATGAAGTATAATTTTAGGCACAATAAAGTACAATTCATTAGTAGAACACTGAAAATTAAATTACAGATTCAGAAAATTGAAGTACAAGTTAAAAAAACATGACGTACAATTTGTGAACACATGAAGCACACAACATTGACAAAAAGAGTACAGATATACGCAAATTGATTTGCAAAATGAAGGAACAGAAATAAAAGAAATGAAGTACAATTTCGGAACACCTGAAGTGTATAAGCGCAACGAAAAGAGTATAAGAATTAAGCGGATTTATGTTCGAACTGAAATATAAGTTCAGAAATTGAAAGTATAGTTTTTCATAAGGTTAAGTACAGTTGCGAAAAAGCTGAAGTATAAAAATTCGGCTCTCGCAGTATAAATTTTGGATAACACAACAGTTCACGCTTCAGAATTAAATAATTGAATCGAATAATTAAAGTACAATTTCACATAAAATAAAGTACCAATTCAGGCAATTGAAGTATAGAGCTTCAATGAATGCAGCACAAATATAGATTATATGAATATAAAATGAGGTGTGATTTGATGAAAAAAGGAAGTACAATATTAGACAAAGTGAGGAACAATTTCGGAACACCTGAAGTGTATAAGCCCAATAAAAATAATATAAAGATTTAAGTGAAATTATTTAACAACTGAAATATAAGTTTAGATATTCGAAGTATAATTTTGGACAATGTGAGGTACAGTTTTGAGCAACTGAAGTATAGATGCTCAGCTTTCGCAGTATAAATTTTAGATAGTACGTTATTACACGCTTCAAAATTAAATAATAGGTTCAGATAATTAAAGTACAAAGTATAGTTTTTCATAAAGTTAAGTACAGTTGCGAAAAAGCTGAAGTATAAAAATTCGGCTCTCGCAGTATAGATTTTGGATAACACAACAGTTCACGCTTCAGAATTAAATAATTGAATCGAATAATTAAAGTACAATTTCACATAAAATAAAGTACCAATTCAGGCAATTGAAGTATAGAGCTTCAATGAATGCAGCACAAATATAGATTATATGAATATAAAATGAGGTGTGATTTGATGAAAAAAGGAAGTACAATATTAGACAAAGTGAGGAACAATTTCGGAACACCTGAAGTGTATAAGCCCAATAAAAATAATATAAAGATTTAAGTGAAATTATTTAACAACTGAAATATAAGTTTAGATATTCGAAGTATAATTTTGGACAATGTGAGGTACAGTTTTGAGCAACTGAAGTATAGATGCTCAGCTTTCGCAGTATAAATTTTAGATAGTACGTTATTACACGCTTCAAAATTAAATAATAGGTTCAGATAATTAAAGTACAAAGTATAGTTTTTCATAAAGTTAAGTACAGTTGCGAAAAAGCTGAAGTATAAAAATTCGGCTCTCGCAGTATAGATTTTGGATAACACAACAGTTCACGCTTTAGAATTAAATAATTGAATCGAATAATTAAAGTACAATTTCACATAAAATAAAGTACCAATTCAGGCAATTGAAGTATAGAGCTTCAATGAATGCAACACAAATATAGATTATATGAATATAAAATGAGGTGTGATTTGATGAAAAAAGGAAGTACAATATTAGACAAAGTGAGGAACAATTTCGGAACACCTGAAGTGTATAAGCCCAATAAAAATAATATAAAGATTTAAGTGAAATTATTTAACAACTGAAATATAAGTTTAGATATTCGAAGTATAATTTTGGACAATGTGAGGTACAGTTTTGAGCAACTGAAGTATAGATGCTCAGCTTTCGCAGTATAAATTTTAGATAGTACGTTATTACACGCTTCAAAATTAAATAATAGGTTCAGATAATTAAAGTACAAAGTATAGTTTTTCATAAAGTTAAGTACAGTTGCGAAAAAGCTGAAGTATAAAAATTCGGCTCTCGCAGTATAGATTTTGGATAACACAACAGTTCACGCTTCAGAATTAAATAATTGAATCGAATAATTAAAGTACAATTTCACATAAAATAAAGTACCAATTCAGGCAATTGAAGTATAGAGCTTCAATGAATGCAGCACAAATATAGATTATATGAATATAAAATGAGGTGTGATTCGATGAAAAAAGGAAGTACAATATTAGACAAAGTGAGGAACAATTTCGGAACACCTGAAGTGTATAAGCGCAATATTAAAGTACAATTTCACACAAAATGAAGTACCAATTCAGGAAATTGAAGTACAGAACTTCAATGAATGCAGCACAAATATAGATTAAATGAATATAAAATGAGGTATGATTCGATGAAGAAGGAAGTACAATATTAGACAAAGTGAGGAATAATTTCGGAACACCTGAAGTGTATAAGCCCAATAAAAATAATATAAAGATTTAAGTGAAATTATTTAACAACTGAAATATAAGTTTAGATATTCGAAATATAATTTTGGACAATGTGAGGTACAGTTTTGAGCAACTGAAGTATAGATGCTCAGCTTTCGCAGTATAAATTTTAGATAGTACGTTATTACACGCTTCAAAATTAAATAATAGGTTCAGATAATTAAAGTACAAGTTCAAGTAAAGTGAAGTACAGATTCAGACGATTGAAGTATAGAACTTAGACGATTGAAGTATAGAACTTCAATGAATGATTTACCTGTTTTAATATAATGAAGTACAAATTGGGAACACCAGAAGTGTAGAACTTATGTGAAAAGAGTACAGATTTATATAAAATGTTGTATGATTTTAGAAAATAGGAGTACACTTTTTACAAAGTTGAGAACAATTTCTGAACACTTGAAGTATAAAACCTAAGCAATGGCAGTACAATTTGGATATCTTATTAGTAGAAAACATGAAAGCCGAATTATAGATTTAGATACTTGAAGTACAAGTTTATATAAAGCGACGTACAAGTTAGAAACAATGGAAGTATAGAACTTCAATGAAGAGAGTATATGTTTCTGTAACTACAATGTTAACTGCAATGAAGTATAATGTGGAACGCTCCAAGTACAGAAAGATTTTCAAATAAACAGAGAGCAATTTTAGAACACTTCATGTACAGAACTTTACTAATTGCAGTAAAGTTGAGATTCTGTAGAAGTATTACCTTAAAACATCACTGCTCTTCTTTTCTCTGCTGCTTGATTCATCCTTTCGGTTTACCAAGATGTCCGCAATGTTCATCTTCAATGTCAAATGTAGTAAGACCATATTCATGACGTCATCGTCATCAGTTAAACTCACGTACAATCTTTGATGTGGAGCTATATATCGCAAGCTGAAGTGCTCGGAATTGATTTCACTCCATTTTCTTGCTAGATTAATGTAGATATCCATTACAGTCGTACTGTCCTTAATTGACATTATATGGAGCTGGTCTTTGTAGCGACAACTCCCCAACACTTGATTGAGCGCACTTGCTTCGCTGCTGGTTGACATTGTCGGGGAAAAAAAAAAAAAAAAAAGGAAACACAGAAGCAACTGAGAAGGAACTGAGAAGAAAATGGAATTCGAAAATGATGAAAATAAAAAGAGAAGAAGACAATGCAGTTGTCGGGTTAGTGGCGTTTGGCTCTAACGTTGTTCTCGTTTCCCGCTTGTTGCAATTTTTTCTGTTCTTTCTGTTTCTGGTAACGAGCGTTTGTAGGGTTTACTGTTTGCTTGAAAAAACAAGGAAAAATATGATACTTAAGGGCATTTGTGTCAAATCAAGTGGCTAGGGAGTAATCTCTAAACTTTTATTAAAACTAGGGAGTTTGCACTATAAGTTTTTAATTGGGGACTGAACACAAATTTTGAAAGTAGTTTTGGTACTTTTTAATAAGTTCCCCTTAATAAATAGGTAAAAATTGGAACACCTTATACATAGAATATTTTTTATTTGTTTATTTATTTATTTATTTATATCCTCTTAAATGAATCAATTAAAAGAAAAAGTTCCCAAACGACATCGTCCTTCCCCATCTTCGAACTCTATATAATCGCTTCGGACAATTTCATTCCACCATTTTCAACTGAGCTCCTCTCTCTCTCGGACAATACATGAACAGCAACACATTTCATCTGAATTTCCAATCATGGAGGACAAAGACACCGAACTTCTATCCAAAGTCACCGCAAACCACTTATTCCTGGGCCAATTTGAACCATTTCGGGCTACGCTGCGCAGCCTCCGGGCCAGAAACCCGGACCTTGCCCGAACTATTCTACAAACAGTAGTTTCCCAGGGTGGGCGCATGGGTATGCCAGACCCTGTTCTTTGGTCTGATTCATGCCCATCTCCTGCCATCCTCACCTTCCTCTGCACCATTGAACTGCTTCAGTTCCCGGAGCCCACGTTGAATCTGTGGTCGTTTGACTCGAATATGTTGAAATTGCGTTCTGAGTTTTTGTTGTACGTACATATTGTCAGTTCTAGAGTTCTGGAAAAAGTTAACGATGTTGTAAATATGGAGAGAACTGAGAATTTGGATGAGCGTAGCGCGAAGAATGAAGAGCTGGGGGTTTTGGAAAGACTTTCAGAAGTGGGATTGAGTCGTTTGAGGCCGGATTTAATTGATTCGGAAGAAATGGAGGAAGGAGTTTCGATGGGTTTGGATGAAGGGGAATTCATGAAATTGAGGGGGGTTATATTGGAGAATTCTGATATTTTTGATGTGTTGTGTGCGAATATAGGAGAGCAAGTGGGGCGCATGGAGAATGAGGATTCAGGGGGATTGGCAATTGCGTTGAGAAGGGAGGTGAGGCGCCGGGAAGATAAAGAGGAGGAGGTACTAAGGTTGGTCCAGAAGTGCGGTCAGCTAATGCATCTGGATGCCATGAGGCAGTGCTTGGAGAATGGTGATGAGGATGGTGCGATTTCGCATATTAGGTTTCTTCATTTGAACCGTGGTGTTGAAGAGGCTGAGTATCGGTATGATAGTACTTGTTCTTTTTGCTAACCTTCAGCATGATGTTTGTGCCCGATGATTAGTAGGAAATTCACTTCAGTTGCAAGTGTGTATGCTTATTATAACCAGTTTGTGTTTGTATGTGTGTGTAGGATCCTTATAACCAACTTGTGATTGTGTGTGTGTGTTTGTTTTATATATTTTAAATCTACCCTGCATGCATTATGGAGTAAGTATACAGACAAGCTAAAAAGTGACAGTTGATGCTAACCCATTTTTCTTTTTGTTTAGAGGAAAACATTCAGTGCTCATAGAGTATGCATTTTTGTCTGAGTGTTGATATTTTTCCCAAAGAAACGATAATGTGCAAAACGTGAATTTTTCTTATATTTATTCTTCTTATATTTGTCGCAATATGTATTGAATCTATCTAGAAATAAATTGAAGAATCTTGTAAAGATTGATTTGGTACTTCTTGTCTGGTTAACATGAAGGGTCTCAGCCAAAGAACTTTAGGGTGCTGTTAATTCTGTTAATATGTTGAAAGCACTAGTAGGTTGAAGCAATTTATTGAAAAGAAAAACCAGCCCAAGAAGATCAACAAGTTTGCCCACAAGAGAGTACTGGTGAAAACAAATAGGATTATGAAGTTAAGGTACCCAACATGTAGACATGGATACTACCATACATTTTAGAGCAAATAACTTTGGCCAGTACCAATTCTGTCCTAAATTACATGTGAGATGTTTATGGTAAGCAAAGGTAATTGGATTGCATGTTTTTAAAATCAGAAGCAGCTCTTCTCTACTCATTTTCAAGTCATGCTCAAGTTGATATCACAATGGCTTTCCTTCAGTTGGAGTGGATTCTAAGACGTTGAAGTCCTGTTTCATTCTGGCTTTCCAGATTTCCACAGCTTTTTTTCTGTTGAATAAAAAATAGAAAGATGAAAGTCATACCAAAAGTTAACCAGTGGTTTGTATTTGTACAAAGTCAATCAATGCTCTGACCTTGCTATGTCACGCCTTCCCTTGTTAAGTTCATATGCAATTCCTGTGTAGAAGAAAACTTGCCTTCGCTTTTAGTTGTTATTTCTAATTTTAGTACCTTATATGACTGGCTGTCATTTCTCCTCTGCCAAGTTACTGTTGTGTTGGGGAGGGGGAGTAGTTTTTTATTTCTTTGGGCTTCTTAGTTTTGAACAAACCTGCTCATGTACTTATTTTCTCTTTCCTTTTTGGCTTATGTTGTCTTCTTCTTCTTCTTCTTCTTTATTGCTCTTGTTCACTTCTAGTAACCGACTTATACTCTTTTTATTTTTCAATAGCATGGTTTTGCAAGATCTTCTAAAGAGGGTGTTGTCAGGAAAGCATGATTACGGGGACACCTCACTTGCCATGCGAAATAAAGTGTTCTCAATATATATTGAAGCACTTTCATCTTATTGCACTCGTCTTGTTCAGATTCTTCAGGTTGTGTTGATGCTTCTATCTTTTGTTGCTGGTACAATGTTTGGAGTGACTGATCTTTTACTTTGGTGTACATTCTCTTCACTATGTTTGACATGAGTCAATAGCATATGAATTGACTTCATCATTACATGTTCTAATTCTTGTATGGTCTGGTACTGTTATCTTTAAGGTGCAAAGTATTTCTGATGCCAGAGAAGAGATGGTTGAATGCATCTGTAGGTTATGTTCAGGCTTTTAAGAGGTTAAATGCTTCATGTTATTATCGTTTCTTGAAAAGGAAATTAAGTTTGTACTTTGATGAAAAAAGTTCAGTATTGAGGGCGTGATCATAGTAAATGACCTCTAGGAACTTACTAAATGAACTGACACTTGGAAATAAGGAGGTTATTATTCTAATTTAATAATAACCTGAAGCAAATTAGTGCTACTGATTGACAACCTGGATATCATAATTTATTCAAATATGAGGGTCTTATAACCCAGGAAGATGGGGAGGTTATCTCGTTGTAGGTGTGTATCTGCTAATGAGCTGCATTTGTGTCGCATGATGTGTTTTCATCTTTTGGTGGTTAATTGCTGCAACCTAAATTGTAGAGTTGCTATATAAAGAACTAAGCATAGATGAAGAGAAGAATGTTCATGCATGGAGTTGGACCTGTTAAAGGAAACACTAGGCCTTGTTTTGGGTGGGTGAATACAAGCATTATAGGTGTTAAGTGGGAGAAATTTTCCATTTCTGATTTATCTGCATCAGTGTGTAAAGATATGGTTCTTACAATCACTATCTTGATTGAGGACTATTTTCTAATTTTTCTCTCTCAAATTTCAAAGAATGAGGACGCCATCCCGTGTCACATAATTCCTTCCTGTGCTACTTGTGCATCTACAAGAGGATTTACCTATGTTGAGATATTCACTAAACTCATTAGTCTTTTTAAAAGTTCACTGTAATAGAAGAAAAGTATCAAGATATCTTATAATAAGCTTTTCAATTACTATATTTGTTTTGCGCTGAGAATCTAGAGTTGTGTTAGAGAAGTTCTTTTTCATTTTAAAGACTTTTGATAAACATGAATGAAAACCTGAATATGATACCATACGACAAAGAAAATCATAATAGCCATATGCCTAGGTTCAATTTGTGATCATATTCAGAAAAGTTACATAGAATATTCTTTTCTTTTCCTGTCCTTTTGATAATTGGTCCTGATTACTTATCGATAAGCTAAATTTGAGCAAGTGCCACAGGCTCAATGCAGATGTATGACACTATGTAGAACAAGAAAAAAAAAGTAGAGATACATTGGCTGGTCCTGGAAATTTCTTTGAAGTGTTCTCAAATTGCCATTCATCTGTGAACCCTGTGCAAATAGGAAAATTTTCTAAAAACATAATATGTAGGAAGATGCTGGTGTTTTATTGGCTGAATAACTTATTGTGAATTGTAAAGTTGTTGTATGCTAGCATGAACTCATGCTGATTTTCCTGCCTCCAGAGCATAGTTATTAAAGGCGTGAGGCGAGGGCGGGCGATCAAAAGGCAAATGAGACGACAATTAAGAAAAAAGTTAATATATATATATAGTACAACAAATTAAGTTAAGTTAAATATATTAAATATTAATAGATTAGCATATTAACATATTAAACATTTTTAGTATTAAAATAGCAAATTAGTTAAACAAATTGAAGTATTAAGATTTAGTTGAAGTATTAATATATTAAACAAATTGAAAAAGAAAGATTCAAAAAAATCAAAAGTATTGTCTATATGAGAAAAGAACATTGAAAAAAAAAAAAAAGAAATGAAAAGAGAATAGAGAAAAAAAGGAAGAGAGAATAAACGGAAGAGAGAAGATAGAAGAGAAGAGAGAACAACTTGGAGTCGAGGTTGCTGGAATCAAGGTGTTGGAGAGAATGCCTTGGTTGTAGGAAAAGGTTTGGGTGCTTCTTAATTGTGGGTTATTTATTACAAAAAGCCAAGGTCTCTTATAGGAGGCTCATTTATTATTATTTTTTTTAAATTGAACTAAAGGCGGCTGAGGCATCCAAGGCGACTAAGGCAACCAAAGTGACAAAGGCGGTCGCCTCATCTCGCCTTATGGTGCTCGCCTGGCCTGGGGAGAAAGAGGCGACATGGTGTCTCCTTACCTCGCCTCTCGCCTGAGGCGAGGGAGGCGATGGCCTTTGATAACTATGCTCCAGAGTCTTCCTTAATTACATACAAACGTTACAATCTTTTGAGGTCGAATGTGTCCCTTCTCCCTTGGACTTATAGGAAATCGGTTTCTATGATTAGGAAAATTTCTGGATGAATGTGTCCCTTCTCCCTTGGACTTATTGTGAATTGTAAAGTTGTTGTATGCTAGCATGAATTCATGCTGATTTTCCTGCCTCCAGAGTCTTCCTTTATTACATACAAACGTTACAATCTTTTGAGGTCGAATGTGTCCCTTCTCCCTTGGAATTATTGGAAATCGGCTCCTATGAAATTCTTCAATGACTTTCACTAGGTATTCTGTGGGATTACTGAATTGTTAATACAATGGAGAAGCAAAGTTTTAGAGTCTCTCAGCCCAAAAGTTGAAGAGTGAATTGAGAATTGAAAGGAAGCAAGAAGTATATTTTTTGGGGCTGTTGTCTGACTGTTTATATACATGGTATTGCTTGAATTTAAAATGTATGCATGCACTGCACAGTAAATAACATTGGCATCTTAGCTATGCATAAAAGTACCAAACTATGGACGGAGTTGTTGCTTGCATAGTTTGTGAAGATTTATCCATGCATGTTTGGTATGTAAATATTGCTTAAAATCTGTTCATACTCGGTAAGTTTATCTTTTGTAGTTCAAGCATCTTGTGTAGTTAACTGTTCCAGATGTTTTATTTTTTGTCGTGTTCAAAGGAATTCTTATTTCTCTGATTAATCCACAGCTCATCCAAGATGACTTATTCTCTGAAGAGATTGAGGCCTACAGTGCTTCTGAAGGCGACCAAATTCCTCTCCCCCTTCAGCGCCTTCAAAAGTTTATTGACCAATTGGCACCTGAGACAATTTCAACTGACACACCTTTATCTTTGAAAACTGCGACAGCTCTTTGCATGAGAGAAATGTATCATTATGTTCGTGTGCGAGGCTTGCATGCACTAGAATGCGTTGTGGATACTGCATTGTCTCTTGTGCGGAAAGAGCAGATTGAAGAAGCCTGCCAGGTGTGTCCCTTGGTACTTTTGTAGTCAGGAAACATTATCTCTAGTCAATCGATAACTTATGACTTGATTTTAAGTTTCAAGTTCAGTATCCTGCATTTGGAAGTTCCCATTGTTCAAGTATTTCACATATTGCTATTGGTCAATTGATGTTTTTTTCTCAATATTGATTCTTACTTTACCATTTAAATTTCTTAGGATTAATTATATGGGCCCCTCTGAGTTTGGCTTAATTACAAATACCCCTTCATTGTTTGGAAATTACATCTAGACTATTAGGTTTTGCTCCATCCAACATTTATCCCCTTCTGTTAATTGTTGTTAGAGTATTAGGTGATTCCATCAATAGAGTGGGATGGTCTTATAAAATTTTAATTTTTATCTTTCAGTTGGCCGGCTAACCAAATACTGAACATCTCCTATGGTTGCTGCACTAGAGAGGGTCTACGTAACCATAAATTGCTTATGGCAAAGATACTGGTGGCAATCAAGCAGCATAATTTTCATCTTTGCAATAGAACACTCATATTGGTAGGAAATTTTTCAGTATAAAGTTACTAAAATGAGAGCTATGCAATTTGAAGAATAAGGTTTAACTCCACAACACCACCAAATTGCAAATACTGTAAAAATAATGTCATCCATATATTGGAATTGGAACAACACCCTTTTATGATATAAAAATAATGTAGAACCCCTCATTTATTAATAATACATTACATTAGTTCCCTTATGATATTTTATTATTACATATGCTCCCATGTATGGAGAACGGCAAAAACGTCTTGTTATCATAAATGTTCCTTTACAAACAAGGGTGAAAAAAGCAAGAAACATATTTTTGATATGTTATGTACATAGAACCCCCTGTATGGTTGGGTGTCAAGGTCATTTACTAGTTAACCTTTGTGTCTTTTAGGGTGTAGGTGTAATTTCCAAAACAAATGGGGGGTATTTTTAATTGAACTAAATCTCAGGGGGTGCCCTCATCTACTTTTTACTGTGCAAACCGAGCTATACATGCCCATGTCCTGATGCAGTGATGCAGTAGTTATGTACCTTATATTCCTTTTATATTCCTCCCAAATACCAGCCCATGGACATGTTTCCTGAGCTCTTCGTATGAATTTAAGAAATGGAACTTCTGCTGGTGTGCTGTTTCTGTGCTTCCTTTTGAAGGAAACGGAAGCTTTGGCCCAACAATTTTGCTGACATGATTGAAAAGCTTCTTCTAGGAAAAAGGCTTATTAAATTTTCTGAAGTCATCAATGTTTTTTTGGGTCCTGGTGCACAGTTTTCTTTGATTAAATTAATTTCCATTTCCCTTGTTTAATATGTGCAAATAACCTGAATCCATGCACATTAGGTTCTTATGCTGTTTCCCCGGCTTCAACCCTTGGTAGCTGCCTTGGGTTGGGATCTTTTGGCTGGCAAAACAACAATGAGAAGAAAACTGATGCAGTCTTTATGGACAAGCAAATCTCAAGCTCTTCGATTGGAAGAGTCCTCTCCTTATGATAATAAGTTGGATGAGGTAAATATTTATTAAATCCCTTGTTCTCTCTGTTTATGCATATGAAGTATATTTTTGTATCTGTACATGAATATATACATAAGACTCTCCAGCATATACCAACAATTAAATTTCCTTAATACTTTGATTGTTGGCAGGCGTCCTGTGTAGAACATCTCTGTGATACATTATGCTACCAGCTTGACATTGCTTCTTTTGTTGCCTATACCAATTCTGGTCAATCTTGGAGTCTGAAATCCTCAATGCTATTATCTGGAAAAGACATAGCAGAAGATGGGAATGAAGATGCTCAATTGGATCCATTTGTGGGGAATTTTGTACTGGAGAGATTATCAGTCCAGAGTCCTCTTCGTGTAAGGCTCTAAATACTGTAAACATGTATGCACACTCAATGGGTTTTCTTGTTCAGATGCCCTCAGGGTGTTGGTCAACTTCGACCCTTATTCATTGAATGCCTACACATCATTGCTTTGACTTTTTATGGTTCTGGTTTATGGTATTCCGTCTTTGTTCTTGTTTTGTAGGTAATATTTGATTTAGTTCCTCACATAAAATTTCAAGATGCAATCGAACTGCTTAGCATGCAGCCCATTACTTCCACTTCAGCAGCTTGGAAGAGGTTTGGTTATACACATAACTTTGTTTGCATTATCATGTTTATTTATATGGACCTTATGGTCTTTCAGTTTCATATTTCTATCTCAAATAAGTAATATCTTCCGCCAGAGGCCATAGGAATTACTGACTTGCATATGGTAGCAAAGAATTCTTCTGTTTTATGGACTCTATGGTTGCATTGTTTACAGCTTCGCTATTCTTTGACTTGATCCTCAGGAAATATCTTTTCCACCTGGTCAAAAGAGCAGCTTTGCATTGGCTGTTAAAATCACTATTGTAGTTGTTTTTTCACTTTCACTTTTCCATGAACTCTTATCTTTAGTCATAAAGCTGAATCTCCCTTTCTTCGCCCTTTTTAGTTAATTTCTATTTATATATCATCGTCCATTCAGTGATTAACTCCATACTTCAGTCTTTCTAAAGTACAAGATTCTCATTCCTATTCCTGATGCTTATTAATTAGAACTCAGAGAAAGTATCTATGGGTTCTATTCTTTTCTTGCCATTTGAAACACTAAGAACTTGGTTTGAAATTTCAGTTGTATGACATAGTCTTTTGCTGTAGAATTTCAACATGGTGTGTTGATTTAGTAGACACTTCTTCTCTTAGACTTTTCTTATGGTTCTAGTTATTATTTTAATGTTGTCTTAATACCTAGCAGTCCCAATATTATGCTATCAAAAGATTCTGCCTGACTTTGCAGCTAATCATTTTGTGAGGGATAGGCATATAATGCGATTACGAGTTATTCTTTTCTTCAAATTTATGTCTATATCTGCAATACTTTTACAAATTAGAATCAGTATTGTTTTCGTATTTGAGGGAAGAATATTGCTGCCTATCTGAAGACTTGGTAACTGGCTATGATATTGCTTCTACAGAACATTAAGTAATGGAATTTGCTGTAGTCTCTATTTCTGTGTCATGAATTGGGAGAATGTGTCTTTTTTACGTTGTAGGTCACTGTTCCATTTAAAAGTTTAATGTTTGTTCTGCATGAAATTTGTTTGGCAGGATGCAAGATATTGAACTTATGCACATGCGATATGCTCTTGAATTTGCTGTTCTTGCACTTGGAGCTATGGAGAAGAGTGCTATTGATGGAACAGAAGATCAACAAATGACTTTATCTTATTTGAAAGAACTGAAAAATCATATGGATGCGATCACCAACACTCCCCGCAAGGTTTTGCGAGCTCTGCACTCATCAAACTTATAATACAGTAAATATTTCGCAATATCCATTTTTGCTTTTTACATCAATCGTTTGGTGAGCTGCCTAAACAACCCAGTTTATAAGTCTGGGCTGCAGATGGTGAGGAAAAGTCTTCTTATTGATAATGCCTAGGAATGGGTTACAATTAAACTTGTCTTGCATGTGAAATGCTCCTCTTGGTGGGTAAATGTTTTCTTATTTGATCTTCTGCACCAAAATGAAAGGATTGACTGGAATCTTTATCACAAAAAGGAGCACCTGGAAATAGGATGAGCGTTTGACTGTTGCTTGCGAACTGGTTTTGTTTTGATTTTTAAATTCGTGGTAGTTTCTTGATATCAAATATTGTTAACATTAATTGAACAGCTGTAACCTCCAAATCTGATTGTTTGGGTCCTGGTCATGTTGTTGCACCAACATTGTTATGCATTTTTGTTGTAGTGAAACATATTCTCTTCTTTTTCTCTTCTCTTTTAGTTTGATTAACTGCCTCCTTTCAGTTCTATATTCTTAACTATCTAATCTGAAGTGAGGGGATGGACAAGGCCTGTGTTGATTTGGAGGATAGATTCATGAAAAATTATCATAAGGGAAGTATTTTGTTCACCAGTTAATTTAGTATTTGTACTATTAGTTTGTGAAGCATTGAGCATATGGAGAACACAAGCAAAATAAGAAGGGAAAGTCCAGGAGAACAATTTCAAGATTTATGTTGCCAATATATATCCACAATTATAGGTCCCGAAAAATCCCTGTTTCTTGAGGCTACAGAGATCTATCTTATATGTACATGAAACCACCGTAAGAAAATAAATCTAAGCCTTACTAAAGTTTAATCTAAACCCAAGTATACTATGTGTAAGACAAAAAGATACCCCAGAAATGGCTACTATGTTATATGCATGAAATTTTTTGATGTTGTGCACCTTAACAGTACTTCAGCAGGTACCGTTAACTGACAAGAATATGAATAAATAAGAAAGACAATAAAATCAGAACATATTCAACTAGATAAAATTAAAGCATGTGTTTCATACTTTCTCTTTGATTTTAATAATTTCATTCGGGTTTGAGGGTAACGATCAAAATTATTCAGCCAGCATGAGTTTATGACTGTTTTTCATGCTTCCAGCTATAATTAGAGTAGCTTCACAAGGATTTGGAGGCATAGCTTTCCTGCAGTTGCCCCTTCATTTTCTGTGTCTGTGTTTGTTTTTGTGTTTTCCTTTTCTTTGGGTGTACAGCATTATGCCATTTTTACATTGCTTTCTCAAATCTGGAAAAGAATCTTCAACATGATGTCAAGTGGCCGTGGACCTAAATAGATCTTGCTTTTACACATTTCGCACTTAATTGAATAATTGAATTAGATCTGCCAAAATTGGCACCAGATTTCTCCTTTTAACTCCTAGCAGATTTCTTTTTCCTTTCTTTGGTATTAATGCTAACTATCCGACACTTTTGCTCTTCCTTCCCTTCTCCTACATTGCTTATGCTAGGGTGAGTAATTTTTGCAATGCAGATATATATGGTGAACATTATTATCTCACTTCTATACATGGACAATCTACAAATTGATTTGGCATCTTATGATCCAATGAGAAGATTTTCCAAGTCGTTCAATGTTCATGGTGGGGAGCAAGCTGATGCCATAACTCATGAAGGGGGAAATAAGATGGTTGTTTCCTTTACAGGACAAATACTTGATATATTGCGTCAGCAACTACCATCATCATCTGATCTGGACAATACCTTGGATAGTCTTACATCTGCTGGAAGTAAACAAGCTGTAGAATGGAGAATCTTGAAAGCAAAACGTTTTATTGAAGATTGGGAATGGCGCCTGTCAATTTTGCAGCGCCTCCTCCCATTATCCGAACGTCAGTGGAGGTGGAAGGAGGCTCTAACAGTGCTGCGTGCTGCCCCATCTAAACTACTTAATCTGTGAGTTGTTCTATTTGTTGAGGCTCATAGTTTCCTTTTGATTCTGTAAATTATCCCGTTCCTACTTTTTTGATCTCAGAATATATGCCTTTGTTGGTTATGGATGCCGTATGAGTTCATATAAGAGTGTGTGTGTAACATTTCTATGCATGTGTGTTTTTATATGGGCATATGCTTGTCTACTTGTTTATGTCCCAATTAATGGTGCTAATGTTTGCTTGTATTTCAGTTGCATGCAAAGGGCAAAATATGACATTGGAGAGGAAGCTATTTCTCGTTTTGCCTTACCTCCAGAAGACAAAGCAACGTTAGAACTGACTGAATGGGTGGATGATGCCTTCAAGAAAGCTTCTGTATGACCTAACTTATGCCTCATAATTTCTAACTCGATCAAGTATCATAATGTTTGAGGTCCTAAGATTTTCAGGAATGTTCAAGTTATTGCTTCTGTGAAACTTCTTGGTGCACTCTTATATATCCGTGAATGGTATCTGGTCCACCCGATATTTGATTTTGGCTTTTATGAATGAGTTGTCAGGCACCATCTAGTGGATTCTTTGTTTCTTTTTCATCGCATCATTTGTAAATGCCTTGTCTGTTGATGTGAAGGGAAAATATTTTTTGGATAGTTTGACCATGCACCCCCCTCTCTATTGTGCTCTTCCCTAATGATGCTCTATCACACAGCAACTATTTAGGCACTCTAAACCACTGCAAATGAGGCTGTCCTGCGCCACTCAACTGCACAAAAAACATTAGGAGAGAAAAGAACACAATAGGTGGATGGAGGGTATCTATTTAAACTAATAAGTCATCCATTTTTTCACATTGAATTATATGAAGTATCTTGCTGAATTTTATAGTATCTCAAATAAACTTTGTTAAATGATGCTGTGATGGAGGTTCCAAAACATATTCTAAATCTGATATCACACTTGATATGAGTGTTAGGTGGAGGATGTGGTATCTCGTGCTGCCGATGGTACTTCTGTTCAAGAATTGGATTTCTTGTCATTGAGCTCTCAGTTGGGTCCTTTGGCAGCTGTAGGTGTTCTCCACTGTTCTTAGCCCTCTAAAGTTGTTGCAGGGGTGAAATTGCTCAATCTTTTGTGCCATTGTTGAAATTGACATCTATGTTTCTCCTTACAGATTCTTCTATGCATCGACGTAGCTGCAGCATGTTCGAAGTTACCTAATGTGTCTTTGAAGCTTCTGAATCAAGTAATGTGGCCAACCCTGTGCAGTGTTTGTAATTAGAGGTTTCTTTAGTTATAAGTTATTAACATGTTTTTGAATCCATCTAATAATTTCGTACTAGAGGTTCTGTCCTTCCTTTGTGGGGGGTGGAGGATGGGGGGAAGGTTTTTATGGCCTACTCTTTCAATATGGATTATATCTTTGAGATTTAGTAATGATACTGGATGTATCTTTTATGAATTATTATGATTTAACATGAAATAGATGCTTCAAACTTGGCTTCAGTCTGACTATGTGATCAATTTCGACATGCAGGCACAAATTATGCTTTCTGAGATATATCCTGGTAGTGCTCCAAAGATTGGATCAACTTATTGGGATCAAATTCATGAAGTGGCAATAATTTCTGTTGTTAAGCGCGTTCTTAAGCGCCTATCTGAGGTGTTGGAACAGGTGATCTACCAAGTGTGACCTGAAAGTTCCTTCCCCCAATAAATCGGACATATACACTGAATGGTTTCCTAATTGGACGTATGCACTGAATGGTTTCCTAATCTGTTATTACCTTGCGTCTAAACACGTGTTTCAGCTGACATCCTGTATTTTCTCATTGCATTGAAACTCTAGTGTCTTGGCATGCATCTTACTGCACAAGGCTAGAGAGGTGTTGACCTATGTCCCCTAACCAATTGAATGAAACTATTTTCAGTGTGTACATGCATGGTATTATATTTGACATTCTTCTCTCCCGGGTGTTTGTGTCTTTGTGTTTGTGGGCACACTGTGGGCAATCCCATGAGCCCCTTCATGGAGATCATCTCCCAACTGATTATATATTGCAGCCGTGAGGGTGTAGGTTGGCACAAGTGATAAACCTAGGGCCTAAAGAGCATCTTTGGATTACGTGCAATGTAGAAATTCACATTCAATTTTTGCTGTTACAAGAAAAGTAAATAACGGCCTAGATTTCTTTGGAAAAACTTTTGAGGTGGGGAGGGTGTAAAAGATTTTATTAATAATGGGGTTTAGTTTCAGAAATCTTATTAAAATTCTAATGGTGGTGCTTTGAGTAATAACCTGCTTGGATGATATCAGCTTGCTTTAGAGGTGCTTTTTGGCAGCTTGGATCTGCCAAAATAATCTTTAATTCCTTAGTGTGTACTTTAGATTCATTAGAGATGCTTCTGCCTTTTGATTTATGCCATTTTGAACTCGATGACATCCTTTTTGATGCTATTTTCTAATAGTTTCTTCTTTCTGTTAAATTTATTTTTCCTATGCTAGTTTGTCTCCTCATAGTTGTTTGATGAATGTAAGAAAGAAAACCTATTATGCAGACTTGAACATTTTATGTTTTGTGTTTTTTGGCTATTTTGCTACTGTTTTCACCTTTCCTGGTTTTATTTGCCTCAAGTTTGAAAAGGTCTCAACTGTTATTAGGCCAGCTCCTGAAATACAGCCTGTAGTCTTGTGAGTAGATGGAGGCTGGCCCATTTGATTCGGCTTCCAAATTCATTTGCATATCATATGGTGTATCCTTTCCTATAATTCTATTCAATGCTGATTTATCTCTTCAGGACAAACCACCAGCTCTTCAGGCTTTTTTATCAGGTGAAAAGATCCTTTTATTGTCAAAAGAGTTTCACAGACAAGGAAACAGAGATCGTGCTCTTGTTATGCTGCATCAAATGATTGAAGATGCTCATAAGGGCAAGCGGCAGTTTCTTAGTGGTAACTTTTGACCTCTGATTCAAATTTCTGTGGAATTATTGTTGTTGTTCTGCTTGCTTGATGATTAAAGTAATTGTGGTCGTATACATATTTATTGATGGGGCTTTTGATGCTTATTATGTTGATATTTCAGGTAAGCTTCATAATTTAGCGAGAGCTATTGCTGATGAAGAAACTGAAAGGGATCATGCTAGTGGGGCCAGTGGTGAGGTCTCACATTCTGATGAGAGGGGGCTTCCTACCCTTGACAAGAATGGGGTTCTTGGGCTTGGATTGAGAACCCTACGGCAGTCACCTCTGACTCCAGAGGCTGGTGAAAGTAATGTAACTTCTGCAAGTTATGATGTCAAAGATTCAGAAAAAAGATTGTTTGGCCCTTTCGGTTCAAAGATCTCAACGTTCCTTTCTCAATTCATTCTCCACATTGCTGCAATTGGTGACATTGTTGATGGGACAGATACGACTCATGACTTCAACTACTTTTCACTTGTTTATGAGTGGCCCAAAGATGTAAATTTCTTTCTCCTCTTTTACCTTTAATAATTTTCTTTTCCTGGGAGGTATGTTTTCTCTATAATTTGGAAAGAAATTGATGCCAATATCCTTTCTGGTTTGCAGTGGTTAATGCATTGAAACTTAGATATTGGAAGAAGTTTTGTTTAATGCTTTTGGTTTTGATCTGAAAAGTAAAGGAATATCATATTAGAATATGGGACTTTTTTCACCTATAACACAAGTACATGGAATCAGCTAAATACTATATTGGTCGAAATACTTGTTACCATGTTTAGACTGCTGGGGTTGTAAACCCAGATAGTCAGTGTAGATTCCCAGGTTACCTTGCCAACTGGTTGCATGGATTGGTTTGGGCACATGATCCTAGTTCATTCACATGCCTTTTGTCCTGCATTCAAATTTTACCCTTTGGTGTTAAGGTGGGCAAGTAATATTATGTGCTTTTAGTTTAACCATTAATTTGTTAGTCCACTGCCCGATGGAGTATGTTGATGGATGTCTATAGGTCAACACAACTCTTATTACATGTCATTTAAGCCTTGAGGCAATCCCCACTGGTTTTATTTAGAACCACGGTGTTCGATTCATGTTGGGTTAGTGAGTTCATTGTGTTTTTTCAGTATTTGAACTTGTTTACTGCAAATATTTCACTTTGTCATGCTGAAGTGAGCCCAGATGATATCTGCAAGAAGAATGTAGACTCTTTATTATCTCTCAAATACTGTTCTTGATTCATTTACTAAGGCATTTGGAGGATACTCGGTTTTTATTTGAAATCATATTTTTAAGTTGTCTTCCATTATCTCCAGCATTATTGGGCTTTTTGCCAGTGCTTCACACCATTTTCTTTTCTTCTTCCTATTTTTGTCATTTATTAGCTTGTAAGCTAATCTACCTGAAGTTTACTTTTACTTTGTCAAATTAAGTGTAAAAATCATAAAATCGGTGCAGCTTTATTTTTCTTTCTTTTATATTTATGTACTTGTTATTGTGTTTTATTCTTTCTGATCTCCTTCCTACCTATCCTCTTTGCACGCTAAGTTCATAATATGAATTATATGAAATTGCAAGCTTCAAACTGCAACTTGAAAGCATATTATTATTATTATTATTATTGGGGTGGGGGGGTTGGGAGGGGGGGGGGGGGCGTGTTTCTCAATCAATATGAAAAGCATGTGTACCTCCTGGCTTATATTATTCTGTCAACTTCTTGCAGCTTTTAACTCGTTTGGTATTTGAGCGAGGAAGTACCGATGCAGCTGGAAAGGTGGCAGAAATAATGAATTCAGACTTTGTCCATGAAGTAATTTCTGCATGTGTGCC
This sequence comes from Jacaranda mimosifolia, assembly GCA_018894105.1. NCBI lineage: Eukaryota > Viridiplantae > Streptophyta > Magnoliopsida > Lamiales > Bignoniaceae > Jacaranda > Jacaranda mimosifolia. The sequence goes on from CM032127.1 coordinate 2,908,709, forward strand.
TCCTGTTTACCCTCCAAGATCTGGTCATGGTTGGGCTTGCATTCCAGTGATCCCCACTCTCCCTAAGAGTTATAATGAAAGCAAGGTTCTCTCACCTTCTTCCCGAGAAGCTAAACCCAAGTTTTACACTCCTTCTTCTGCCACTCCTGGAGTCCCTTTGTACCCTCTCAAGTTGGATGTAGTGAAGCATCTTGTCAAGTTATCAGTTGTCAGGGCAGTCCTGGCATGTGTATTTGGAAGTACTATGTTATACCGCAGTAGTGAATCAGCTATCTCTAGTTCCTTAAATGATGGCTTATTGCCGACACCTGATGTTGATAGGTTTTTCTACGAATTTGCTCTTGATCAATCAGAGAGGTTAGTTTTAGCCACATAATGTGGTTCATTGTGTATAATTTACTGCACGGTAGCTTATGTAGTTCTTATTGCAATCAGGTTTCCAACCTTGAATCGCTGGATTCAAATGCAAACTAACCTTCATCGAGTTTCTGAGTTTGCTGTCATGACCGAACATGGAACAAATGATGCCAAAGACAATTCCGCACCCAAAACTGCTATGAAGCGATTTCGTGAAAATGACAGTGACACTGAATCAGAAACTGATGATGTGGCTGGTAGCAATAATATTTCATTGCCGCTGCCTGAGCTTAAGGATCAAAGCAGTATGGCTTCTGATGCATGGCATGAATCTCCAAAGTCTGAAACTGCTGAACATGATGATACAGTTTTCCTTTCTTTTGATTGGGAGAATGAAGGACCCTATGAAAAAGCTGTAGAGAGGTAACCATTTTTTACTATTGTGTAGTTTTTTGGAGTCTGGAGAGGGTATTGTTTTTGATAAAATCTAGAAGATATTTTATCTTTTCTCTTCGCTAAATCATTATGGTGTTTTCTCTTCGCTAAATCATTATGGTGTTTTCTCTTTCAACAAGTTGAAAACCGACATATTATAAACAATATAACCAGAATCTTTAACTTTTGCGTAATGAGGAGCACCTTAAGGAAGTTTATAATATCAACAAATTCTGTATTGTGTTAGGGTTGTGTTTGTGCTAATGGCTTTTGTTAGGTGAATTTGGATTGTAATAAGTTCTAGGGTTTCTGGATATTGAATACTGCATACTGCATTTGAAACAGATTAGGCTTCCAATCTGTGTGGTGGGCTAAGGCTGTTGATGTTACTGTTGCATATGTTCCTAAGGCTTGATGACTACCTCAAAATCTAGCTCTCTAGTTATTTTCTGTCTTTTTCTATGTTTGCTCCTACACATGAGAGAAGTCCTCATCCTTTATGTTGTTCCTTCTTCCTGCAGCCAAAGATTTTTCTGATTCCAATTCTCTTAGCCTCTTGAAGTTAAGGGAAGTTGGCTAGAAAACCTATGATCTAATTCTGCATCTTTTGTTGAATGGCTTAGGATAAAATATTATATCACCGGTTTGACAAAAAATGAAAGTATACATTGTTGTAGACCTGCTTAAGAGAGATCATTTGAGTTGCTTATTTCTTTTGTTTATTCTCTAAACTTTTGCTACATTTGGGGATCTTGCACTCAACTTTATGAGTTGTGGGCTTCTTTTGTTTGATGAATTTGTTTAACTCAACCAGTTCTGGAAGTATGGAGACTTATCTACATTCGTTTTTATTGTTTTACCATCACAGATTTATGGAAGAAGGAAAACTGCTGGATGCTCTTGCTTTATCAGACCGCTTCTTGCGTAATGGGGCCTCAGACCGGTTGCTTCAGATGTTCATTGTTAGTGGAGAGGATGATACTTTTGCAGGACAACCTCAAGGCAGTTCAGGCCTTCGTATATGGAGCAATAGTTGGCAGTATTGTCTACGCCTGAAGGATAAACAACTGGCAGCTAGACTTGCTCTGAAGTATGGCTATTGGTTCAGCTTTGTGATTTTTCCATGAGTACTTCTAGTTGTAAAATTGGAGATGATCATGACTTGTTTTGCTTTCTCTGATTTTACATATTTAAGTATAGTCAGTTCTTTAATCCTTCTATTTTCTTTTCCTTTCTTCCTAATAAGTGTTATATATATATAAATTTAATGTCTTAATCTAATTGTTGCTTTTCTACCAGTGCAGCTTGTTGAAAACCTTCTATTTTCTTTTCTGTTTCTCCTAATGAATGCTCTTTGTCCTTTAATGTCATATAGTTTTTGCTTCTGTGCTAGTTCTTTCCTTTTTGCTACAGCTTGTTTAACTGATGCTGAATATCCCCTTTTCAGGTATTTGCACAGATGGGAGCTGGAAGCAGCGTTGGATGTTCTCACTATGTGCACCTGCCATTTGCCTGATGGTGATCCACTTAAAATTGAGGTATTGGAATTGATTATCTTTTCCTATTGAAAGTAGAGCTGATATTTGTACCTGGAGTTTTGCTTTGTGGTGGGTGCAATAACAAGTTGGCCTCTGTGTTCTTAATCCTTTATAAATAGGTTGTTCAAACGAGACAGGCCCTCTATAGATACAAACACATTTTATGTGCAGATGACCATTACAATAGCTGGCAAGAGGTGAAGTTTATTTGCTCTGATTATTATGTATAAAATGAAAAGAAATTGTGATAATGTGAATTTCTGTTCTCAATTCATGGAGTACTTATTATGCATAAAACTCTGCTATAGCCCATCTGGTTTTTATTTTTAATTAGGTTGAGACTGATTGTAAAGAAGATCCTGAGGGTCTTGCACTTAGATTAGCTGAGAAAGGAGCAGTATCTGCTGCGTTAGAAGTGGCTGAAAGTGCAGGACTTTCTATTGAACTGCGTAGAGAACTTCAAGGCCGTCAACTGGTCAAGCTTCTCAATGCAGACCCTGTAAGCGGTGGAGGCCCTGCAGAAGCTTCACGATTTCTTTCTTCTCTCCGTGACTCTGATGATGCTTTGCCTGTTGCAATGAGTGCAATGCAGCTCTTGCCCAACCTTCGATCCAAGCAGCTTCTTGTATGTTGACAGAGTTTCTTTCTGTTTCCTAAGTTGATATCTGAATTATCACCATCATTTTTTCTCGTAAATAAAGCTGTGCTTGCCTTCAATAAGGTGCACTTCTTCCTCAAGAGAAGAGATGGAAATCTGTCAGAGGTTGAGGTCTCCCGGCTGAACTCTTGGGCTTTAGGCCTTCGTGTATTAGCTTCCCTGCCATTGCCGTGGCAGCAAAGATGCTCTTCCCTACATGAGCACCCACATTTGATTCTAGAAGTTTTGCTGATGAGGAAGCAACTGCAGTCTGCTTCTCTGGTACATTACCTTGTATATTAACTATCTTGATGAATTGATGAGTTAAGTCACGAACCATTTGGTGCATTAACTGCTTGCAGATCCTTAAAGAGTTCCCTTCATTGAGAGACAACGGTATGATTCTTGCATATGCTGCCAAAGCTATAGCAATTAACATGAGTTCCCCTCCCAGGGATCCCAGAGTTTCAGTTTCAGGTCCAAGACCAAAGCAGAGAGCGAAGGCTAGCACACCCACGCGGTCATCATTTAGTAGCAGCCTAAGTCATTTGCAGAAAGAGGCCCGCAGAGCATTTTCTTGGGCTCCTCGTAACACAGGAGATAAAGGTGCACCCAAGGATAGTCATAGGAAGAGAAAGAGCTCTGGATTAATGCAATCTGAAAAGGTTGGTTGGGAGGCAATGACTGGTATTCAGGAAGACCGTGTTTCAGTATTCACTGCAGACGGGCAAGAAAGGCTTCCTTCTGTTTCAATTGCTGCAGAGTGGATGCTCACAGGCGATCTCAATAAGGATGAAGCTGTTCGTTCTTCTCATCGATATGAAAGTGCCCCTGACATTATTCTATTCAAGGTACTTTAGCTGTGTAGCATTTTTTGTGAAATTTGCACAATAAAAATTAAAAAGATTAGGATCAGACAGGTTGAGTTTTGCTTTTCTCAAAAGACTTTGAGCTTGGCAATCTGTGAAGTTTATTTGTATGTTTAGGTATCTGTAATTATTAGTTTTGAGGTCAAGCTGACCCCCAAAGAGTGGTTCAGAGTATGCTTTGATGGATGTGTGTAATGTTTGTTGCAGTTTCTATCCTGATGTCTTTAAACAGCCATAATTCACATAAGTTCAAACATTCTTCTTCCTATCAAATAGTTAAAGAAGAATATTTGATCATATGATTTGTAACTTGCACTTTTCAATGTTCTGGGAATTAGCTCATAGAAAATGAAATAAGATTTATAGCACATGAAGCTATTTGAAAATTTTCAGGGACTAAAACAGCCTCAGAGCGCTGGTGAAAAACTTTGCAGCTATAGCATACTTTCAGCAGATATTTGTGTGATGGTATAGCAGATTTCAGGGAAAACAATTTCGAGCCAGAGCGGACTGCTATACATTATCTAACTTAACCACCCAACAGGATACTATATGATTCGCTGTTACTGACTTTACTGATACTGCAATTTTGCCCATTGATTAAGTGCAACAGAGCATCTGATGTCAAATGCTGTCCAATTAACAAAATTAATTATTTCCTGTGATCCCAACCCCCATCCTTAGCTCTGAGGACCAACTTTAGCGCTTAGGAAATAGTACCTTACCATGAAGCTTTAAAGCCTCCTTTCTACAAGATGTGGAACAAAATTAATTCAACTATTGACCCTATTATGAGATTTATTGCTTGCGAGCCATCCATAATTCATGTTTTGTTGCATGAAAAAATTGTTTCTTGATGTAGAATTTGAATTTCTTTTGATTCAAATATTAGCTTTCTACTTTTTTCCTACATGTGGTTGATGCTTATTGTGCCTGTTTAAATTTTGGCTTGAATCAATTGCATTTCCATTAATGTAAGAACAATTGCTGAAATTCTATATTTGGCTAAACATAGTATCTGTTGTTCCTAGGCATTACTTTCATTATGTTCAGATGAAAGTGCATCAGGCAAAGGTGCTTTGGACTTGTGTGTTAATCAGATGAAAAATATCTTGAGCTCCCAGCAATTACCTGAAAATGCATCTATGGAAACTGTTGGCCGGGCATATCATGCTACGGAAACATTTGTGCAGGTATCCAGGTTTGGAAAATCTTTCAAAGAAAAGCAGAATGCTTCCATAAATTGTTCCATTTGTTAATATTTGTTATGTATCTTGCAGGGTCTGCTCTTTGCTAAATCCCAGCTCAGAAAACATTCTGGGGCCAGTGATGTGTCTAGTAATTCTGAAAAAAGCCGGGATGCAGACGATGCATCCTCTGATGCTGGCAGCTCTAGCCTGGGTAGTCAACCAACTGATGAACTGTATGAAGCACTATTACAGGTTGATACATGGCTAGGGCGTGCTGAACTGCTGCAAAGTCTTTTAGGATCTGGCATAGCTGCCTCCCTTGATGATATTGCTGATAAAGAGTCATCTGCATGTCTTCGGGATCGATTGATCCAAGAGGAACGATATAGCATGGCTGTGTATACTTGCAAGAAGTGTAAGGTACAAAAGCATGTCATTTTTATGCTCAGTCATCCCTGTAACACCCAAACAGCTGACATTTTATTCTTGCCCTTCAGATTGGTGTTTTTCCTGTTTGGAATTCATGGGGCCATGCCCTGATTCGGATGGAGCACTATGCACAAGCTCGGGTGAAATTCAAGTAGGTTAAAAATACATGGAGCATATCTGAGTGCATTTGCATGTTGAGAGCTTGTTGCATGAACAACTTTTTGTAATTGGATTTTCACTTTCTTCTTTTGTATGGATTTTTCTTCTTTTTCATTTTGTCAGAAGATATATGCTTTCTCTATTTGCTGTAGCTTATGTGATAATGTACAGGCAAGCTCTTCAGTTGCACAAGGGTGATTCTGCACCTGTGATTCTAGAGATCATTAATACTATTGAAGGAGGTCCACCAGTAGATGTTGCTTCTGTCCGGTCCATGTAAGACTGCGCATCTGAAAATTATGAACTATTTAACTTATTCTATCTTATGTGAATGTTAATCTGTTCTTCTTGTAAGATACAACCATTTAGGAGTGAGATATGACTTTCTGTATAATTACGAATTAAATGCTGATAGAATGGAGTATTTCTTTAGTACAAGTTCTCTATCTACAACTGAAACTTAAGTTTTGAGGTTTCTGAGTAATGTGACCAATTCTTGTATATTGGGACTGAGATTAATTAAAGGATATGAGTTCCAGAAGAAGGCAACTTTTTAACATGAAGTGCCGCATGCTGCAGCATTTCTTCTTTAGCTATAATATTTCGTTTTAGTTGAACTCCTCGCAAAGGATGGGCTGAATTCCAAAAAGATATGAGAAATGTTAGGACTGAGAGAAAAATGGGAGGCTGAATTCTAAATTTGGAAATGGAACTAACTGGAGATCGAGATAGAAGATCATTTAAGTTACAGATGAGAAATAAAACTGTGGAAAAGGGATTAGTTCAACTGAAATGCAAGAAATGCCTTGTCCTGCATGAATCCTATGAAGATTTTAACGTGTAGCTGTCTTCCATTATAACCTGAGATTATAGAAGTCTTTATTGAAGCATGATCTACATCATTTTAGCAGCAAGCCACATCAAACTTCATTTAATATTTTTTCTAGTTCCCATATTTAATTACTATGCGCACAGTGGATTTATTTTTTTAACAATATCTTTATAACGACAAGATGTATTGATTAAGACTAATAATCTATCCAGAATTTTTGCTAGAACTGCCCACAACCATTTCATGTAATGTCAGGGGGATTTCCCACTTGGATTTTAGAGAAATAGAAATGCTTCACCTTTATGATTTGCTTTGCAAGGCTTAACACTGTAGTTCTGTTTAAAGGGCTACACCTGTGTGACACCAGGATATTTTATCTAGATAATTTAGTTATGTGGAAATAATAACATGCCAGTTTGTGTTGTCCGTTCAACATATGATCTAGGTATGAACATTTGGCAAAAAGTGCACCAGCAGTCTTCGATGATCCTCTTTCTGCGGATTCCTATCTCAATGTTTTGTACATGCCTTCTACATTCCCACGTTCAGAGAGATCTAGGAGGTTCCAAGAAGCTGCGAAGGATAATTCTACACCTAGATCAGATCTTGAAGATGGACCGCGCAGCAACCTTGACAGTATTAGATACCTTGAATGTGTAAACTATTTACAAGAAGTAAGTACTCAGATTATATGTGACTTGATATTCTGCTTTTAAAATAATTCTTGACAAAATTATTTATTTACTATGGTATTGCTGTAATTTGAGGGATTCAGGGGTTAGTTAAGATATGCTTGTTATTTAACCACATAATACCTTTGTTATTCAAATTTTTTATAATCTTATTGATTGTTTCATTTGTTTTACATGCTGTTGTTTGTCTGCCCTATTTTATGATTCATTCCCCATTTCATGTCCTTTGACAACCTTTTCCAATCTTTTGATATTTGTTTGGTTTCTTTTATGTGGCTGTGCCCATATGTAAGTTAATTGTTAAGCCAACCATTTCTGTTTCATTTATCTCTCCTTGCATTAGTAAATACCTATGCCACTAATACAGTCTTGTGTTCACATTGCAGTATGGTCGTCAGCATTTGCTCAATTTTATGTTCAGGCATGGCCGATATAAGGAGGTTTGCCTCTTGTTTTTCCCTGTCAACTCAGTTCCTCAACCACCTCAGCCATCTTCTCTGGGAGTCGTTACTTCATCTTCTTCCCCTCAGAGAGCCGATCCTCTAGCAACTGATTATGGAACAATTGATGATTTATGTGACCTGTGTGTTGGTTATGGTGCCATGTCTGTCCTGGAGGAAGTGATATCATCAAGGACTGCCATGACACAGGATCACTTGGTGAATCAGCACACTACTGCAGCGGTTGCCCGCATTTGCCTCTATTGTGAAACTCATAAACATTTCAATTATTTGTACAAGTTCCAGGTAAGCGAACTCCGTAGTTTTTCTTCCCTTGTTTTGATTTCTTGTTTCTGATAGAAGTGTAAATATGCAATTACAGAAAAGAATGTGTGGGTAGGTTTCTTAAACACCAAAATTTACATGAATTTTGAAAATCTCTTGAGATAATTTCTAATGGAATTTGACCGACATATTTTCCAGAAGTGCAAGTCAAATCCTAATGGACCTATTGAGTAGTGACTTGAAATAGCCCCCGACAATAAGAGATTAATATGATGATCGTTGCATATTCAACACTTTAACAGTAAAACATTTTCTTTGTCCTCAAAAATCTGCATGTGGCTTCTCTTCAATTCAATTTTGGCTGTTGACCTTTTCTTTAATGGAAAGCTGGAATTTCTGTTTCTTAGTTTTGGAATATTTAGCGAGTAAGCCACTTTTATATGTGAGACAATTGTTTACTGTCTCCCCTTGGATCGGACTGATAAGAGCATTTGCTCATTGATATGCATAAAGCCAATAGCCACACTTGTTATAGAAAAGGGCAAAAGATATGTGATTCACTGCTATCTGAAACTGGTTTTATGCATGAGCATGTTGAGATTGTAGCAAGACAAAATTAGGACAGATGGAGTATCTGAAGCAATACTTGGAGATAATTGTTGGTGAAAGATGTATTGAACTGCACAATGGCAATATGGACAACATATACCCGATATTTTGTTGAACTATCTAGATGTAAATTCTGCTTCAAACGTGTTGGGGTTGCGCACATTAAGGTTGAATTTCAGAATATCTGCATGACAAATATGATGTAGCTTCCCTTTCTTTTGACTGTTTGGGATGGGCATTAATGTACTGTAGTTGGTAAATTGAGTGCTGGAAGAAAAAATAATGCTGCTTTGCGTAGGCTGTACAAACAGGATATTGATTTCTAACTCAGTTAAGTTCTCTGCTGGATAAGTTATCACCTTACTAAATGTGAGTTGATGGTCTAGGTGATCAAGAATGACCATGTAGCCGCCGGCCTTTGCTGTATTCAGTTGTTTATGAACTCTGCTTCTCAAGAGGAAGCTATAAAGCACTTGGAACATGCTAAGGTATTCATACCTATTTATGTGTCTTCCTTCTCATTTACATTGTCTTTACAAGTTTCTTATATTAAACAACTTTGATGAAGATCACAAAGAAGGTAGATATGGACATGGACCATAGTTTCAAATGTAAATTGGCAAATTTTAAGAGTTGGGGTTCTGTTTAAAATGTTTTTGGCTTTGGATACAGATAATCCGATACAACATATAGTCATGTCCTATGACCATTAAAAATTTGACCCTAGAAAATGACAAGAGCACTAGATTTCAACAGAAAGCACAAATGATATTCAGATGTGGGGACATATGTTTTCTTTTCTTTGCAGACGGTTTTGGGACTAATTTTTGTGTATGACTCAATCTGGTTTTGGTGCAGATGCATTTTGATGAAGGGTTATCTGCACGATATAAAGTAGGAGACTCTACTAAACTTGTCACCAAAGGTATTCGGGGAAAAACTGCTTCAGAGAAGCTTACTGAAGAAGGATTGGTCAAATTTTCTGCTCGTGTCGCCATTCAGGTATAAATATGAATGGTTATGGAAGTCACTAGCTGGGAGGTATTATATCACTTGCTTATCGAAAGGATTGAATGCATCACTTTCTCATTTTCACAATATAACAAGGAGGATGGTAATCAAGAAAGATATGCCTTGCAGTGTCGGTCACATTCTATGCTTGACAATGACAATTCAGTTAGTTATTGTTACTTGTTCAAAAATATGGATGCCACTATGTTGTCTTAAGTGATGAAGATCTTAACATGTCCTTGTCTATCTTCCAAACTAATAGTCATTGATGAGATTTGCATTGGTTTTGGAAGAATCTACAATAGAATGCCCATCTAAACCCTTTTTCACTATGTCATGGTGACATGATAGCATCCATGGGAAAATGGCTTTTTTATGCCAGTTTTAAAACTCAGTTGTCTCTGGAGTTTTCTTTTTTGGTGTGCTCGTCTTTTGGATCTCAACACAAAAATATGTTTCCTGTCATCAAGCAAATTTCTTGTCATGGAATGATGATATGGTCTGAATGCTGGAATCAGTATGTATATTTGAGATTCATTTAGGCTATAGTTGATGAGTATTTCTCATCAAGATGTATTGATTATTTGATTGAATGCATTTTAAGATCTATGGCCGTCAAATTGTTCCTCAATCAGTCTATTGTTATATTAACTTTGTTTATATTTAGCTTGGTCATTAATGATGTCGATTGAATATTGAAAGGTTAACAAATATCTTTGCATTTCAACTTGTGTTACATTTTTCAAATTCTTGTCAAATTGCAGCTCAACGTTGTAAGGAGCTTCAACGATGCAGAAGGATCCCAATGGAAACACTCTCTTTTTGGCAATCCAAATGACCCTGAAACATTCAGGTTTTATGCTATTCCCAATTATTCCTGCTGCTCAAGTTTGCTTATCTTCCACCTTGTCATGAACTCAGAGTGGATTGGCATGCCTTGCCATAACTAGAATGAAAATAAAGAAGGCGATCTCTCCCTTGTGAACTGAAACTCAGTTTACCATTGGTTTGGTCAATCAGCTTGACTCTATGGTCAAGATAAAATCACTTTTCACTGCCTACATTTGACTCAAAATTATCTGTAGTTATCCAGCATTTGAAACTCCTATTTATGAATTCAAATCAACCCCAAAGGAGTCCTTTCTGCCTTTTCTGCCGTTCTTTCTAGATACGCAGACGTGGCTACATTAAAGAGTACATGTCAAATTCAATAGCTGAGAGCTCAAACAAAGTTGCATCTGTCTGAGAACTGGCTTTTGTAGAGGCAATCTTCTGCATTTTTACAGTACTAATGGGTGAGGTCAACAGTGTAGTGAAGTTCAGAACATCTACCCATTTATCGTGCTATCATTTTCCGTGATGGATTGGAATAGGATTACAGGATTCACTAATTCCACTATATTTCATTCCCAGCATGAGATGAGTTTGAAAGTCTTTTGTGCTGACTGTATTCTTGAATCCCTTCCCCTTTTCCCTCCCTCACCCCTCAGCTTTTACTGAATGCCTAATGCTTTCATGTGACTGAGTTATTGTTCTATTGGCAGTTTTAATTCATTTAAATTAAATTGTAACAGTCATTTTGATTGTAATTGCAGGAGAAGATGTGAAATTGCAGAAACTCTAGCTGAGAAGAATTTTGACTTGGCTTTTCAAATAATATATGAATTCAATCTTCCAGGTAACTATTTTGTCATGTCAAATATCAGTCCTATTTCACTGTAGTAGGTCCATTATATGTGTTTCTGAAGATTTACACTCTTTCTGTTGACATCTTTCCAGCTGTTGACATATATGCTGGTGTTGCTGCATCACTTGCTGAAAGGAAGAAGGGAGGTCAATTAACTGAGTTTTTCAGAAACATTAAGGGTACCATAGATGATGATGATTGGGATCAGGTATTGTTTCAATTATACTGTTCCTATGAAAGTAGCTAATCCTGTGTAACAGACAGAAATGTTGCTTGGGCAAAGGGAATTTGGGAAGAGACTGATAATTGTTTGGATTTATATAGATGTGAAGGTGAAATCTGAAATGTAGGAAATTCCAATGTTTTAGGTCTCAATTTTCAGAATAGTTTGAACAAGAACATAATCTGAATTATAGGATCTTATAGTAAAACAGGTTTGGTGGCCTAAGGTAAAAGATCCATAAACCAATCTTCAATTCCTGACTCCTGGCCCTTGATGGTAGCTTATTGGATAAATGCTTGAAATTGTTTTGGATGAGTGCAACTAGATACACCATTTGGGGACAATGGTACTTGGATTAATTGTAAATATGGTGGAAGAAGGCATAAATTGACATCAAATGAGGTGTTTGTAAATACTTCAGCCTTTGTATTTTAACTTTGGAGATAGTACTTCTGTCACTCCCTAGATCCACAGGGGTGGGGGCTACAAGCAGGATTCTTTTGCAATGGGCTCCACCAGCAATTACTTCATATTTGCCTAAAGTTTGAGGAAAAGGTTAAGCAAGCTGCTTGAGAAATGCATTGCACTCGTATATAAACTAATTGCAAATTTCTTCCCACATCTGAAATGGGATACTTCCCACTATCTCATACATGGGATAAGGTTATTCCTTGAGTTAACTTTTTTATTTTTCCCCTTTTCATACCCGTCATATTACATTTTGGGGATGATAAACCTTTATGATTTACTTTTTGAAATCTAACTCTATGATGTCTATCAAAAGTTCATAAGGAAACTAAATTGGCATTTTTGCTCTAGATTTCCTTTCTGAAAATATGAACACTACTTGCATAAGTACAGGTATTTTTGTGTATTCATGTAACCTGTTTTGCAGGTCTTGGGAGCAGCAATTAGTGTCTACGCCAACAAACATAAGGAACGTCCTGATCGCCTCATTGACATGTTGACTAGCAGCCACAGGTTGAATCCCATTTTATCTTGCAATTTAACCACCACTTTGGAAAATCACAAGCCAATTATGGGAAATATGCTATACCAACAATTTGTTGATTCATCAGTGTGGTTAGTCTCAAATTTTAGATATACTGGGAAAAGTGGAGAGAAGAAGGAAAGAGTGAAAGAAAGGGGGGGGGGGGGGGGGGACACTACGTGGTTCGACCACTTGGCCTACATCTGCAGAAAAAGTGGCCAAAAGGGTTACCAGGCTTTTGTTTCACTCTTGATTTTGCTTACAGTAGTCATCTCTACTTATAGATGGACAAATACAACATGTGACAGTAATTGTATATATAGCAGAAATCACTCTGTTCAAATAATAATAAATCAGATTCCAAGTATAATAGCCTTGTATATCAGAAAAAGTAAAAGATTATGCATCTCAAGTGTTGTAGCCTTGCACATTAGGATAATCTATGAAAAGAATGAGATGCATGCAGGCATACTTTTGTAGAAGTCTGATGTTGTATGGGCATGAGGTCACGACTGTGTCTGGTCTTTCCTCCCCACATCTACATGAGATTGCATTGATAAAATATTAGTGCAAAGCCAAAATTAATTGGTACACCCAAAACCGTACTTTATTGTTGGCCTTTTTGGTGTTTAATAATCCATGTAATTATGTTTGCTCGTTCTTCTTTGCAATTAGGGAGAGAATAAAGAAGAGGGGTGGGAATTTTTTTCTATTACTTTTTGGTCTGTCATGAATCTTGATATCTTTGCTCATTTTCTTTTTTTTTACTCACTAAGTGGAATATGAATGCCTTATCATCTAGGTTGGATTTTGCAGGAAAGTACTGGCCTGTGTTGTCTGTGGTCGTCTTAAAAGTGCATTCCAAATAGCATCTAGGAGCGGAAGTGTAGCTGATGTTCAGTATGTTGCGCATCAGGTTATTCTTCAATCTCTAAAGCTAAATTGCAATTGGCCTGAAACTTGTTCAGTTTCTTCATCAATAATGGAGTAATGCCTGTATGAGCCATATAATAAGGGAAGAAAAAAAAATACTTAGGGAGGAAAAAGTGATTTCCCAAAAAGAATGGAGAGAGAATAGAACAAAATGCTAAAGAAAGAAATTTGTGTAGTTGGATATGTGTCTACTTGCTGAAGGGTACGCTTGAGTTAAGATATTTAAGATTATTAATTATTGGTTGGTAGAAGTTTAGAGCAACTATCTGGGTGAGTGCACAGGCATGCCTTGGGGAATTATTTGACTTAATGTAAAATTGCTATATATTAACTTACTAGTGCGCTTATTTGTCTTTTCTATTTTTGGATGTTTCTATTTTGGGTGCCGTGGGTGGGGCAATAAGACTCAGATTTATTAAAAAGAAAACTTATAGGCTGTTCAGCCTTAACATTTTGGAAATGAGGGATAATCAAATCTGTGCCTGTAGAAAGAGAGGTGCAAAGATGCCATTATATTTTGATGGGTCATCAGTGTGGCTAAAGAAGACATCTTCGTCTCTATTCCAAAGGTCTGAAAATGCTTATGGTTCACTTAGAGAAGTGTATTATGCTTTTAACACACACAACATTCTCTTCACTCATAACCCGGGAGAGAGAAGGCAAGCAGGAAATTTGGACCTTTGTTTTATTTGCCGTAATAACCAATCTATGTTTCCATATGAATTTTAGAAGTCCACTCACCTTTAACTTTTGCACCGTCCGTGGATAGTATTTGACCCTGAAGAAATTATCGTATATGAACCTTGCAGGCATTACATGCCAATGCACTTCCAGTTCTTGATATGTGCAAACAGTGGTTGGCTCAATACATGTAGCCCATCACTTGAGGACCTAACAGTTGGTTTGAGGCGTTGATAGCCGCGTTCTGCACAATTTGCTCTCCTGCATGGGAACCATTGATGAAATCAATGCTGCATGGTTTTTGTAGATGCTGGTGTGAAATTTTGATTTACGCAATTCAGCCCTGGGGCTCGATAAGTTTTTGACCCACCCTACCTAGCATTGAAACTCTCCGCTGCTGGCTTTTTGTCATCTTAACACAAATATTGTGAGAGTTGATTTGCAGCAAGGTCTTATAAACACATTGGAATCATGAGTATGAATCTGCAGAGGAAAGAGCATTTGAAACACATCAACCAGTAACTTACAAGCCATTTCGGATCAGACTTCAGAAGCTGCATCAAAGATGTAATATTGAAAAGTTTCAAGGGTAAAAGATCAGGTTGCCATTCTTGTATTCTTGTATAGTTGTATTGTTGTTGGCCCTTTCTTCTATAGTAAACCTGGAACAGATGTGTGGATTTTTGGTGTTCATAATGAGTTAGAGAAGACCCCTTGAAGCAAGGGGGAGGCTTTTATTCATCTTGTTCCTTTCACTCAATAATAGAGACGGAAGGGGTGGGCAGTTCTAATGGTTACCCTCTCAAACGAAGGTTGAAATATAAATTTGTGATTTTGAGGAGAATTTGCAAAACCTCTACACATCTGTAGTGTACATATAATATAGTTTTGAATTAAAGACTTTCAAACATTATTTTGTTTATAGAAAAATCCCTGCAATGAATTTGACCCAAAAGTGGTGGCTGTGAAGTACTGCTGATTTTCTTATAATTTGTGGCACATCGCTCTTAACGTATAAACGTTGACTTTTATTCATTTAATTGGATCACACGTGTTGCAGTTGCATATCTCATCCGCATTGATTCTTATAAGATACTTCCCCAATTTGTCAATAGATAATAATTTTTTTCAAATTAAGAAAAGCAGAGGGGTTGATGTAAATCTCTTTCAGATTTTTGGAATCGGGATTTTTTTTATTATTATTATATAAGTCATCGTAGTGCACTGTCTCTGCATACAAAATAATAATTATGAGTTATTTTAGGAACATGATTGAATGAAAAAATTATATAAATCTTCTATTCTATCTTTTATTTTATATTATAAAAATATGGCACGGGTATTAAATATTTTCTTATAAAAAGTGAGACGAAAGTTATTGGGTGTGGTAGTAAGAGAAAAGAATTACAAAGTACTTATAGAGATGTTTCTTATAAATAATAATTTGACATAACAGTTTAAAAATAATTACGTAGAGAGTACCAGGATCTTTCTCTTTTTACATAGTATAGATCCAAATTATATATGCGTATTTTTCAGATACTTAAAAAGTGTTTATCATATATTTAGAAAGAGTATACAAAATTTTCAAATACTTAGAAGCATCTTTATTTAACTATATATAAGATTGGAATAGCATTACTCTAATTCAAAAAATATTAAACGTGGGTTTTCCAGATATCTAGTATGCGTTGTCTATACATATAATCATGCTACGTTTTTGTATGTGAAATAAATTTGGAGATAACCAACCCTTGAGACTTTAGAAACGATGGACATTAATAGCTTTACATAAGCCTAGATCCATTTATGTCCATTTAATATTCCTAGATGCTTCTAAGAATTTATTGAGGCAAAAAAGTCTTGTTCAATCACTACAGATTGCCGCCATCCATACCTACTTCATATCTATTTATCCATTCAAGAACCCTACGCGCGCGCACACAGACACAGTTTGATATATAGTAATAACTTCTTTCTCAAAATACGAGTATAATTTCAAACTCAAGTATTAGGATTTTCTCATAATCCAATAATAAAAGTATACATATATATATATATCTCGTGTTCAATCTGAATGGACGTCGTTTTTCTTAAAAAAAAAAAACAATTATCATGTTTAAAGCTAAATCATAAAATTAAAAATATATATGATTATGGAAGGAGAAAAATTAGAGGAATATTATTGGCTACTTCTGACTTTGAGAAATTCAAACCGCCCGAACCCATGCCAAACAACTAAGCCTATAATTAAATTAAAGCACTCTCACGCTATTGTCACAATAAGTCAAATACTACTTGTATGCATGGAATATATTACATTATCTTAGCTAAAATATTATTAATTACTAAATATTCAAATCAACATATATATATATATATATTTATGTATATTATACACGCAAACACACAAAGGAAAGAAAAGACATCGAAAAAGAAAGAAAAATGGCAACAGCATCAGAGGGAAGGTCACCATTGACATCGGAAATGAGGTCGCCGATGCCGCTGTTGTACCGGCGGCATTCCAGCGGTACTGCTGAGATCAGAAACCTGGCCTCAATTTCCAGCAGTTTGTTGCCTGCTTTTGGTACAGTTGTGGGTGAAGGCACTGTCAACTTGAGAAGATTTGTTATTGCGCCTTATGACAGAAGATACAGGTAACCTCATCATGTTTCTCAGATAGTCATCACTTCTTGTTTCACTTTCACACGCACACACACACATGTGTGTGTCTGTGTGTATAGTTCATATAGAAAGTATATATATACATGCTTTTATATGTATGCATACTGCGAAACTTGAAATATAACTATTTTGTTGAGTATCCAATAGCATCATCTTTACACTTTTACATATCAGATTTGAAATTCAAATCCAAACAAATTCTTAGTGTGTGATGTGCAAATTAAAAAAATAGGATTCTTTTTCTCGGCAATAATATACAGACAGATTAACACACACACACACGGGTATGTGTATTTTTGCTAAAGTTGATGAATCTCTTTCTTGTGGTTTAGAGAAATCTAGAGCATTTTATTTTATTTTTTTATTTATACACACATAATTTTGTTAAGTTTGAACCCCAAATTTTATATTTTATATATAAGATTGATGTTACTAAATTAAATGAACACTCGAAATAGATTGATTTTGGTTCAAAGATGACTTTTTTTGTTTTTTGGTGCAGTTTCTGACTAGGTAATATTTTCCATTAGAAATGAGGTAAATTAATTAACTGGGCTATCAATATTCAATAGTCAACCTACATAAATGTACTTTAAATCTATTTGCATGAAATTGGAATACAAGATCCGATGCTACTCTTAGTGTTATGTCATTGTTGCTTATTGAATGATACAAAATATGTTGAAGAGTTTTAACTGACAATTACATTTATACTTTTGCCTACGCACGTTTATGGTGATCTCTCACTGTTTCTTTTTAAAAAAAATGATCAGTTATTTGTAAATTCAATTTGTACAAAGGGATGCTCCACCATCAATTAATTTTTCAAAATTTTAGGCTATGTTTGGTTACATTTTGACAAAATAAAATGCAAAAATTTTCCCTACAAAATGTCAAATTAAAATTTTCAAAATACCATTTTCATTATCCCCAAAACCTCCCCATTTTCCAATATATACATACATATTATATATACCATATTTATTTTATTATCATTCTAACAATAAAAAAAATAACACAATTTCATTTTCACCCCTAAAACCCAGCCAAAAAACATTAATTTGATTGCTACAGTAGAATTTGTCTCCTCCCAAAACATAAACAAACATATCAAAGGCTTTGTTTGGATGTAAATTTGGATTTTGGGAAGTGGGGTTAGGAAATGTGATGGTTGTTTGTTTGTGTTTTGAGATGTAGGTAGAGAATGAATTGGAAGAAAATGATTTGTTTGTTTATCTTTTGGAAGGGGACAAGATGTCACAGCATTGATTTTTTTGTTGGGTTGGTGGGATGAAATTAATATTTTAGAATTATTTATATATGTGTATATATAAATTATGAGTGGTAGTATGTGTATATATTTATAATAATGAGATAATTGATTGAAACTTTGGGGAATGTGTTGAGAGTGTGAATAGTAGGGATATTTTGGAAAATAAATTATGTATTTTGGAAATAAGATTGGGGAATATATAGTATTTGTTTGTTTAAGTTTTGAGAGTTGGAAAATGGATTAGGAATTGACAAACAAACAAAGCTAAAATTCCCCAAAATAATTTTCTAACTATTCTCAAAATATAAACAAACATACATCACATTCCCCAATACAAATTTCACATTCCCCAACCCCACTTCCAAAACTCATTCTCCCAAAATATATCATTCATGTCCAAACATTACCTTAATTTTCCCATTCACAATTGAAATATTTTTATAATATTCTCAAAATAAAGATTTAAATTTTAAAATCTCACTTTCTTTTTGGAAATATTCTTATTTAAAATATGGTACAATTTTTTAACTGTTAAAATATCAAGGTAAGAAAAGAAAAAGGTAAAAACTGATAAAGTCTCTCGACACCCACCCAAATCAAATTCATTTCTCTCGACACCCACCCAAATCAAATTCATTTCTCATGATTCAAAAGTGCGCTAGAAAAGTGCAATCTTGTTCATCTCACTTGGTCATAATTGGTTGAAGTTGCAAAGAAAATTTGGCAATTTCTGACCTTTGGTACTACATGTCTACATCTAAGGAAACTTAGGTCCATATTACTTGGCTTTCTTTGCTTTTTTAAATGCTAAAATAATATATTAAGAATTTGCTATTCTCATTCCCTCTAGACTTTATTGAAGATCACAATGGCCCAAGCAAGCTACCCCATATTACTTTAATCATACCATATCTTTTGTAATCAGCAAGAGAAATAATGGCATCATGTGATTAGCGGTCACATTATAACTATAGTCTAAAATTATACTCTATTTATATATATTTTTTTTAATTTTAATAATTCCGTCTCAGATTAAAATTAAATCACTTGTTATTTTGGGACGTTTGGTAAAGTTTCAACATCTATGCATATCAGTCCAATCGACTCACATGCATGTTCGATAGAAATTAGGCAACTTAGGCTAATCCATTCATAGCCAATGTATTTGTCTTCTTGCAATAGAGAGAAAGACGTGAATTTGTAACGTTATTACTAGCTTAAAAAAATATCACTTTGATGTTAAACAGTTGATGTTGCATTGGGTTGTAATAATTGCCCTAATATCGTTCAATAATGACCTGCTATTATCTTTCGGCCTTGCCGGCCTCACTAATTAATGTTTCCTTTATGCTTTTTTATTTGCTTATACACATTAATTAATCATTATGTGATTAACTCTTAATTAAGCACCAAAATTTGGAGGGATCACTCCATGATGGCATAGCTTGTCCTACTTATTGTCTTGATTTTCTTTCTCTTTTATGATACTTAATTGATCAACGAGGGGCAATAAAACCTTTTACAACCTTAGTAGACTAGTGTCATAGAGGTGAGGTTAGGGATGCAAACAAATTTAGTTAGCTAGTAGACTTGACAATTCAACTTGAAAAGTATTCAAGTTCAGCTTCAACTTAAATAATTTTTGTTCGCAAATCGCCTATCTTTTTTTTGGGGGGTGGGGGGGGGGGGCGGGGAAGGAAAAAGAAAAACAAATATTTTATTTATAATAAAATAATTGTAAAATTTAAAAAAAAAATTGTAATATAACTAAATTTTTCAAACTCAAGCTCGAACCTATAACTTGATCACAGGTTCGGACCAAACAAATTTAACTGAACTCAAACCTCAATTTTCTTAATTCATCGAGCTCAAACTTGAAAAATATAATTAAGACTTAATTCGACTCTATTGCATGCTCAAGTAAGAAACATGTCAATAGGCACTAGTCACTTGATGGGGACAACCCCACGACAAATTGAAAACCATCAAAGAACTCACTTCTTGCCCATGTGATAACTAGCATGTAGATAAAGACGCCTACATTCTTGAACCGAGTCAATAGCCTATATAAACGCTTCAAGGTTTCATCAAAAAATTGAGAATTGATGGGGGGCATAAAGTAAACTTTCAAAACTAGAGAAGGGTCTCCTCAGTTTTCCCTCCTAAAGTTTATTAACATCTAAGATTAGGGGGAAAATAATCAATAATCTCAATGCGTCAGGTGAACCATAAACGAAAAGGTAAAAATACCTTAATGTGGTGCAGGTGGTGGCAAACGTTTCTGGTGGTGCTGGTGGTGTACTCTGCCTGGTCATCTCCATTCGAGCTAGCATTCAGAAGAACTTCTACGAGTGCACTTATGCCTATCGACTTGATCGTTGATGCCTTCTTTGGTATTGATATCATTCTCACTTTCTTCGTAGCTTACCTGGACAAAGCCACTTATTTGCTTGTTGATGACCACAAGAAAATAGCCTTTAGGTATGAATTTTAGGGCCATTAATTGTAAATACTAACCAATTACTTGAACAGAAATTCTGGGACGATCAATCCCTATGATGGACATTTACACCATTTTTCAGGTACATCTCACGACTATGGTTCCCTATGGATGTGGCCTCGACGTTGCCATTCCAAACTCTATACAGGATTTTCACTGGGAAAACAAACCGTGGAGATGTCTTTGGTTTCCTCAATTTGCTTAGGCTATGGCGACTCAGGCGTGTCAGTGAATTGTTCTCCAGGTACTTTTTAAGTGAAATCCTGTATGATCTCGAGATTATGGTAATCCACTGACCTATCGAACTACTATACACAAGATATCCTACCAATACTTCTTTAACTCATTTATAATCCGGCAATCAAACTTCAACCTAGCTAATTCCAATATATCACCGATGGTACCTTCTCAAGTGACCTGAGCATAGAAATAACGAGAATATTAACATCATGAAGAGATGATTCATACCTCAACTTCCATCAGGTTAGAGAAGGACACCCGCTTCAGCTACTTCTGGACAAGATACTGCAAATTGATATGTGTAAGTATCTCTTCCTCATGTTGATGCTCACAAGAATTATGTTATCTCATTAGTTGATAATAATCAGAAAGCCACACACACACACGGAGATTCGGATAACTCACTTGTCCAGGTTTCGTGTGCTTCATCACAGGTGACACTTTTTGCGGTACACACTGCAGGTTGCTTCTACTTCTGGCTAGCGACACATTATCGAGTAGCAAATAATACATGGATTGGTGCTCAAATTCCCAATTTTCAGGATAGAAGTGTCTGGTTGGGATATACTTATTCCATGTATTGGTCCATTGTCACCCTCACAACAACTGGATATGGCGACCTGCATGCAGAGAACACAGGGGAGAAGCTTTTCTCCATCTTCTACATGCTTTTCAACATTGGTCTCACTGCCTACTTGATTGGCAATATGACCAATCTTATAGTCCATAGTTCCGTTCGAACATTTGCCATGGTAATAATCTCAACCCAGAAATATAACCAATCAATGCATCCACAAGAATTCATAGATCATTAGTACATCATGATTCTTTTGTTAAATGTGTAGCAATTTTTGCAATGAGCTAATACCATCTTTGTCTGTTTTTCGAGAATCCAATGTTCAAAAAGTCAATCCTGTCTGGTCCATATATTCTCAGAACTTAGTATATTTGAGAAAACTTAAGCATTTACAGAAATAATACTATTGTAATTGTCACTTTGAAGAGGGATGCCATCCATGAGATCCTACGGTATGCAAGCAAGAATAGACTTCCAGAAGGCTTAAAGGAGCAAATGCTAGCACACATCACACTCAAATTCAAGACAGCAGAACTTCAGCAAGAAGAAGTACTTGAAGACCTACCTAAGGCTATAAGATCCGGCATTGCCCAGCATCTCTTCCGTGCAACTGTAGACAATAGCTACCTTTTCAAAGGAGTCTCTGAAGACTTTATCGTCCAGTTGGTAATGTACTAATGTCATGTTTCTATCAATTACCAATGTTGGGATGCTTCCTTCTTTCTAGTGGTTTTCAATTTTCAAATTGATCCAATGATTTCTAGAGCATCATTATACTTAAGCTTTTTGTCAAAATCATAATCAACATACCTATTATATCAATAAATCTTAGATGCCAGATGGACCTTCTATTAAAAAGAAAAACAGATTTCAGTATCTCATTGCATTATAATGGATAATCTAAGTTTTGAATTGTTTTTAAAAGTAATATTTGTGCTTTCTTTCACAGGTTCCTGAGATGAAAGCAGAGTATTATCCTCCCAAAGTTGATATAGTCATACAAAACGAGATACCAACAGATTTCTACATCATAGTATCCGGAGCAGTGGTACGAAAATAATCTGATTAAATGCCTATTTTGCATTTTTCTACAGACTATCTTATAATTTCTAAAACTGCAGGACGTGATAACAAACAAAAATGGAATGGAGCAGGTATGCGGTTCTTTTAAGCACTTCTTTGAGTTTTTACCATGTTCACTATATCTTTCTTGTTTAGTTAACTTAAAGATATATGCCCTACAATGATTGCTTTGTTTCTATACTAAGATCATCTGAGGCATTAAAGAGAACTTTTTATGCAAATAATTGCTATTATCTTGTTTAAACAATTGCACAATATTGCATCCTGCATGGAACTTCAAGAAAGGAACAGATTTTATGGCTTTATAGGAAAAAGAATATCAATTGTCAAAGCGCAAAGATGAAAACAGAAAGAAAGAAGGGGGGCAGGTCGGACCTTATAAATTGACATTTTATCTATGACAGCTATGTAGCAATGAAGCCACAGAACATCCAAATGGCATTTGGAATGCATAAAACCCAATGAGATTTACAAAGTCGACTAGTGACCTTCACAATTTGCCAATTAGCAAGCAATAGAACCAGCACGTATCTGTTAAACTGCATCTCGAATGTTTTTGAGAAGGAATATAAAAGCAAATGGAAGCCCTCCTCTTCAGGCTTTCTACAAAATGGCCAAACACCTTGCACAGAAATCCAAAAACAGGATCACCAGATTGCATACTGATTCCTGCAAGATGCAGCTATTATTAACAGAATCCCACAGGCAATACAAGCGAGAAATATATATACATATATAGCTGGAATATGTTTCATTTTATTTAGAAATGAAAATGCTTCTCATGAATAGCCAAATTATAATGCCTAATGCATAGAAGAATATCAAAGTGTAGCAAATTCCAGAACCACTAGGAAAGGAACATAATTTTTTTCTTGATATTCAAATGCCAGACATCCTAAAAATTTAAATCTAATCTCTGTAGCCTTTAATAGTAACATTCCTTAAGTTTCAAGGTAATCACAGCATCTTTAAATCAACTGGAAATGAATCCAAACACTATCAACAATGCTGATATTAGAAACGAGTAATTATTTAATAACTTGTTCTATGATGCCAAAGAAGATGACTGGGGGTTTTCCAGTTCCTGTCAAAATTAGGATCCCCGGATATGTTTGGAGAAATTGGGGTAATATTCAACATTCCCCAGCCTTTCACAGTGAGAACAAAGAGGCTTTCTCAGGTCATCCGGATTAGTCACAATCATTTCAAGCAATTGGTGCAGCCACTTAGTGAAGATGGAAATATAATTGTCTCAAATTTTCTTCAGGTCAGAATCCTAAAACTTTTTAATTCATTCGTCAGCGGCATTTCAACTCACAATTTCTGAAGTATAATCATACTTATGCTTATGAGTCTCAGCATTTGAAAGGCTTAAAGAAGGAGGAGCTAGAGGAGATGCCATTTGTAACAGAGTTGCTGAGTGAAACAAATGTTGAGGTAACCTCACATCTCTGCACTAACAGAAGTCTAAATCATGACATTTTAATTTCAACTGTCCAGCGTGTGTTTTGTGTGCAACCAGAAAAATACAGCAGATATGGTCCTTATTGTAATCAAGCTTTTACTCAAACAGTCTGGATTTTATCTGATAAGAACACATATTTGTTGAGAAATACACACAAAATGAGTAGGAAGTCCTAGTTTTCACCAATTCTAAGAAACATAAAATCCAGAGAAAAGGAAAATCCTGAAAATTTTTGAGTGATGCTATAATCAGAACACACTATAGTCAATCCAAGCGTGAAGAATTTTAAATGCTAATTCCTATTAGTGAGAACCAACAGAACAGCATAATAATGCTGATAAATCTAAACTTGGTTTCTGATATTTTGTCTTCATGTCCTGCGAGAGAGCCAATTATTGTACCACATAACAAATAACTAAATCTGGTCAATTTGTCACTTTTCAGGCCATGGTGCCAACTGAGGAACCTCAACATCGTGAAGGACCAAGCCAAGAAGCAAACAGTAAGTCACCATCCCATTTGAACTAGTTTTAGCATTGTTACGGCAAACTACAGGTATGCTTTAATCTTGGCAGTTAATAATAGGCGACTTGCCAAATGCAATGGAAATATTCTTAAGCCATACGTTTTGTTAGAAATAAGAACATCAATGTTGCCTCTAACTAGCTTAGAAATTTCATCAGCTAAAGTTCTAAATAAGTGAATTGTTAAATGGGCCAAGTTGGTCATGCAAAACAAGAATGTCTATCTACAATGCTACTCGGAATGGTGAAGGTCTTTTATTTCGATCTTCCTTTTATCTAACAACCCATAAGGCATGTCCAAGGAATAATAACATAGATGCTATCAACTTGACAAATGTTCATCATTAGTCATTCAATTTGGGGCAAATCTGATGCTTTTGTTGAAGGTCACTTACAAAATGTGTTTGATTCTTATTTCACACACTTGTGTTTTAATTCAGTTGGAAAAAGAAAAATGATTTATATCAGTGCTTTATTTACATGACTGACAAATTATTCAGGAAAACCCATGGTTTACACGCCAGACAATTTTCCAATAAGGGTCATACTCCATGGGCATCATCCAGATATCACACAAACAGAAGAATATGGGGGAAAACTTGCCCATCTTCCTGATTCAATAGAAGACCTCCTATCATTAGCAGGTGAGCATTTCTGTGATTAAATTGAGTCTTGACAGCACAAACTAATCACATGCATGGGGAGCTGGACTGCAGGAAATGTGATTCCTGAAACTTGAAATTTTTCTTTCGCTCCCTTCTGTCAGATAATATTTTCATTCATTTCACATATGAACAAGTAGAACAAAAGACAGATTGTATGATTTCTTAGTGTACAGCTTATATGTTCGGTGAATACAGAAAAAAAGCTTGGGAAAAGAGGAACTACAATTCTTATGGCTGATGGCTCTCAAGTGGAAGACATAAATGCTTTAAGAGACAATGATCACTTATACATCTTTTGAGGACAATTAACTTGAGCGAGCACAACTATTCAAATACTTGATGATTAAGAAGTATGAAAGCATGAGAAAATGTACCATATTGTGCGCTACTTTCTGAATTGTATATATATATATATATAAAGGTACGGGAATATTATACTTTTGAGTCATTGTGAGGACAAATGGCAAACCTTTGAAATTCAGCTGATGTCACGACCATTAAGCATGTCAAGAACTGCAAAAGCAGCTTTCTGAAAATGATCTTTCTCTTCTTCTAATTGAATCTTCCTCTGAAGCACGGAGTCTTTGGACTTCACTATCTCTTCCATTATTCCAGCAGAGTTCTGATCAATTTCACTGTAAAATTCAAGGGAAAATATGCAAGCTTAGAATACAATAATGAACAACTCTGAAGTTATACTTGTTTTACAACAGGAGACAAACATGACGAGTTTAAACAACTAAGGCATGTAAACACTAGTGAGTTTAAACATGCTTGGTCGGCTGAGAACTTACTTTATCATCTTGAGCATGCTGTCCATGGCAGCCTGCACATTCTGAGAGAGATCTGCTCATCTCACAATAAAAAATTTTTGTTAGAATAAACAAATTTAACTAAGTAGGCATCATAAGTGATTAATTCATGAATCTTTAATATATTACACCAAAAACTATATATAGGAAGTTCCAAACAATCGACAACTTTTAATAGCATCGAGCATTAGAAGCCAGGACATCTATGAATGCTTTGGAAGTGTACATTTTGGCCTAACAGTGAGGTCAACCTTACATATACAGAATTTATTTGGGATATATAGCCTTCAGGCTTCATGTGGTAGTGCATCTCATATATGACTTAGAGTTTGTCGCGTGTCGAAGAACCAATAGATAATTCAAAAGAAGCTAAACCGTGGCATATTCGTAACTCCTATAATTATAGGAGTATTTGAAGCCAAAAAACCCAAAGAAAGGAAGTATTTGAAGTTCCATTTCTAGATTGTATGTTTCTTATTGAACAGAAATTAGAATCATCATGTGCACAGTGTAATACTCTTCCATCGGCTACCAAAAGAAGTCATTTGTTCATCAAGCATCAAAACCACGTTAATAAGATCACAAAGTAATGCAGCTGAACATAATATACTATATGTGTTACTCAGAAAAATAACGCAAAGTAAATGAGGATTCACGTAGCTGAGAATAGAAAATGACTAACAAAAATAAACTACGAATTCGATAATTCTCAGTCGGAAAGAATAATATCAACATTTACTGATGAAAGTAACTCAAGTAAAACAATAATTCTGCGTATAACACAAATATAAATCCGAACTGCATCCTTATTTCTCAAGTAACCGGAATCCAGAACTAAGAATCAGAAATTGAGGCCATCGTAAAATCCATAACTGCATAGCATAGGGGTGTATGTGACTGCGCTTTTGCAGAAGCATTACCGTAAATGAGAGAACAGAGCTGAGATTCGACGGCGGACGGAGGAGAGAGCTTCGCGGTGGGTGGAGGTGGTGGTGATGATGTCATCCTTAATGCTTTGGAGAGAGAAGAGAGATGAAAAATGAAATTTGGCGCGCAGGTTCTGGGTGCATTTATACCGCTGCTTACGGGTGCTATTTGGAATTATTGGAAAAGTTCGGGCTGAGAAAATCTGAATGAAATGGACCTGTTTGTAATTTTTATTTTATAAATGACCTATTTGACATTTGCAATTAATTAGCAGACAGATGAAATTTATCATATACCGTAAATAACACTTTTTCTGTAAAATTTGGAGTATAGCTATCAGAAATTAAGGTATTAATTTCAAGAATAATGTAATATTTGCTTTTTATTCTACTTAATTTAGAATGAAACTTAAAATTGTTATAAACTGATTTTTTCCGTACACATACAATTTTTTATATTGTTAATATATTCGTATGATATGAAAAAATTAAGATAATAAAACATACACTCGAAAGATGAAAACACAACATTATAATTTTTTTATTTAATAAATTACTCAATGAACTCTATATTGTATAAAGGAAGATGCATGATGTATATTTGGAAAATTTAAAAAAAAAAAATCTTCTAATTCTTGAACTTTTGTTATTATATCAATTTGATCAATTGACAACGTGACTTTTTTAATAATATAAATACGATAAAATATAAATGTGGAATATATATTTTTTTAAAATTGTTATTTCCACATTGCATCCATATAATTGATAGCATATTTATGATTTTACGAGCACGAGCATAAAGAAAAAAATAAATAATGTATGTGATGATGTCAAGTTTTACTAATGTAATCATTATGTACGTTTTGGGGGAAAAATAATAAGTAATATGACTTTTTTTAGTGAAATATAAAGTGAAAAAGTAGATTTTTAAATGACGTAAAGTATTTTTTCAGTAGTTTTAGAGGGGAAAAAAATTATTATTTATTACTTTTTAATACTATATGTGTTCTAAAATTTATGAAAATAAAAGACATCCTTTATGTGCATGGAAACAAATTAAATAATGTGTACTTCTAAATGGAAAGAAAAATAAAATTAATCATTACAAAGTTCACATTATAATTATTTTAAATAAAGCGTGTGTTGCATCTAAGTAGCCAATTATTTTTTGAGTTCTTAATTATAGTCACTTGCAATTTCAAGTTAGAAAAAAATAAAAAAAATTATACGCAGATTCAACTAATTCATCTTGTCAACTAGGGGTGGGAATAAGCTATATTAGTCTAGGCTTTGCTTTAAATAGAACTAGCTTGTTGCATAAATTGTAAGTTTAAACCTGACTTATTACTTAACATAGGTTTCTTTTTAAGGTTTGACCTAACCTTTTTAGATTTTTCGAAAGCTTAGACCTGGCATAAAAATCTTTAGTTAAGATTTTAATGAGGCTTAAAGTTTATATAGGTCCAGACTTGTAATAGACTCGGACCTTAATAGGCTTAAAAATTCTATAATTATTATTAAGCATAAATAATTGGCGAGTATAATACATTTATACAAACAAAAAGAAAAACATAACCAAACATTACTATAAGTTAAACAAAAAAATTGAAATAAAATAGTTATATATTAATTAAGAACATAATATATACTTATATAAAATCAATTAATATAAAATATAAAAGCAATTATATATAATTATAAATATTTAAATGTTTATATATTATAGTATAATTAAATTATATAGGTCGATCTGATAGACTTTATAGATTTTTTTAAGCGTATATACCTAGCTTTTTTTTTTATCTAAATAGACTTTCTTAAAAGTCTAAATCTGATCTATTTATTAAATAGGTTAGGTCGGGTTAAACTTCAAATAGGTTATGCCGTAGGCCCTGACGGGTCGCCTAACCTATTCACATCCCTATTGTCGACAAAGCTCTGATCACATATACAAAAGACATTAATGATTATGCACACGAATTCACCTATGATGAAAAATATATATATATATATATATTTATATCAGATACATATATATAATAATATAAAAATACTATATCTTCAAAATAGCTTAATTTAATACTAGTAGTAAACCTAATTAAGCAAATGGCCATGATGAAGCATGGTTTCTAATGGTACTAAACTAAATGAAAGCAGAATTTTTCGTTACTTGTGATGAGATATTGTTTGAATAAAGTAGTGGGAACATAAAAAGATATAATTGTTAAGCAAACATGGCCTTAGTAAATTAGTAATTTGTCAGTGTACTGGCTGTCTGTCACAGGGAGAACAATTTAAATGTTTGAATATTTCTATATGCTAAAATCCAACAGCTTTGGATTTGTTACTTCCACTACTTTGCCCACTGCTTATATTCATAATTTGGTTTTGAGCAACTTTTTATAATTTGTCCTCTCCTGTTTGGATCCATTTGTTATTAGTTTTCCCTTTTTATTTTTCCCCAATATACTTTGGCTGTGTTTGGTTACATTTTGGCAAAATGTAACCAAACATACAAAAAAAAAATTCTAAAAAATGTCAAATTAAGTTTCCCAAAATATCTTCTTCTATTTTTCATTATCCCAAAAACTTCTCTATTTTTTATTATATAAATACATATTTTATTATTATTTTAATAATAAAAAAGTCACTCAATTTCATTTTCACCCCCCAAAACCCAACAAAAAATATTGATTTGACCACTACAATAAAAATTATCTCCCCCCAAAATATAAATAAACATATCAAAATTTTCCAAACCAATTTTCTAACTATTCCCTAAAATATAAATAAATATTTATCACCCACCACAACTTTAGATTTCCCAACCTACTTCCAAAACTCATTCTCCCAAAACACATGATGCAAAATATATAATTTATAACCAAACATTACCTTTAACTTTGTAATAAAAAGAAGAAAAAGAAGAAGAAGCATGTGGAAATATATTTAGGATGTTTAGTAGCAAGGTCTTTTAAGTATATTAAAATACAATTTAAAGTTTAAACCTCAAATATATCTTAATTTTAAAATTTATTAAATGTTTTATATAAATTGAGTCAAATGTTCTCTTCCAAAAATCTAATACAAGTTTTTTGAATTTTAATTATTCATGGTTCGAGTACATCTCTAATCTTGTTGGTCTAGCATATACAAATGATTATTTGATGAAAAAATCATTTTTGGTTTATATTCAAAACAAATAAAATAAATTAATAAACCTTTTGTGCAATTATTTGTGAATGTTAAAAATATTTTAATCCTCTTAATTGTAAGATGTATCATTTTTTCTTTATTTATGTGCACGCACGTAAAGAATTGGATCAAAAATCACTCGACATCTAAACATTTTTAATAAACTGACAACTATAACACTTATCTTGTAAACTAAATACTTCGACAAAATTGCACTTATTCCATTATATATACGGTTCACAATATATTTTCACCAATTCTCACCTTAAATTAATAACTTATGAATTATGCATGGTACGAACATAAGTAATTAATAACTTAGGTAATTTATTAGATATTATAGAGTCAAGGGTATTTAACCCCACCAATACAAAAGGTTTGAACTTCGAACCGGGCCTGTGTTGTGGGCTAAAAATATGGGCCCATTTTTATATACTCAAACATATGCTTTTTTCAAAATATAATTTTACGAGTATAATAATAAGAAGAAGAACAACAACAACAACGACGACACTTATAATTAGTGAGTCTAGATATAGATATTGCAATTTAAAATTTATTTGAGGTTGCCAGTCCTCTATCTGCAACATAAACAAATTATTAGATACTTCAAATGTTCAATAAGAATTTTCTGATGATTAAATTATACAAAAAATAATAAGTATATAGCCCTATAACTTGAACAAGGACAAGAGTGGTGAACTTAGTAAAAAATGAAAAAAATTTAGGCATTTATATGGGTGGGTAAATGGCTAGGTTATCTCATGCGTATGGTACATGTATATTGTACGATGAAAGGGGTTGTCTGTCCTTTTTTTCTTTTTATAAATTAGATGTATGTATATGAAATATTTAAATTCAAACTTTATACATAACACTGTGATTACAATATCATTAGATCAATTAGTCACGTAATAAATGCTCTCTATCTATGATAAGTTTGGTACGCACATCGTAAAATAATAATTATACATTTACAAATATTGTATGAAAATTATAATTACTAGGTGATTAAATTAGAGTTGCTAGTATCTCGTTTCAATGATGACGATGATCAAATTAATCTTGATTCAATTAAAATGAATAAAATTATTTAAAACATTAAATTATCCTAACAAATATTCAAATTATATTACGATTAATTTAAAAATCTCTTCCAAAATCAACCATAAATTTAAACAAGAATTTAATCCAATTTTGCATTGTCTTCTTCCATTGCATTGGATGATTCATTTGCACTCAACCCACTACAACACCACCTTCCCAAAAAAAAAAAAAAAGGGAAAATGAAAAAAAAAAAAGAAAAATAGGAAAAATAGAAAAAATAAAAAATAAAAAAGGAAAAGGAAAAGAAAACCTTCCACAAGTGAGTTACCACAAAAAAAAGTGAGAAAACGACAACATCAAGGACTGTACCTAAAAGTGAAGAATAGTACAAGTGAGCAATGATGATGGCTCCAACTGTGGTTAGGGTAACCTTTGTGTGGTACCTTAAACCATGGTTAGGTTAAGCGTGGCATCTGGAAAAAAATTGAAAATGACGGCCGAGTTAAATTCTGTGGCTAACGGCGCGTGATTTCGCCGTCAGTTGTCGGTGTGTGGGGGAACTTTGATTGGACGTTGACCCGAGTCAAGATGGGGAAAAAACGCAGCGAGTTATTAGTGTACCATTGATGCTTTAAATTCCCCGGACAAAATTAACCCTCTCATAATATATAAAAATGTCAAATTATTTCCACTGGGCTCAATTGCATGTAGGGATAAGAATAAATCAGGATTTATGACCTACCTCGGCCTAATTTATTTAATAAAAATATCAATTTAAAATTTAAAATGTAGCATTTTTAATTAAATAGATTATATTTAAATTCTTTTAAAAGCTTACAAAGCTTAATAAGTCGGTTCGCTTATCATTATTCACATGAAAAGTACAATAATAGTGATATAATATTAAATGACTATTTATATTTGATTTCTTTAATTAATTTTTTTTGGAATCTGTTATGTTGTTAGTATTATTTTTTATTAAAATGATACTATTTTATAATTAGATTTGAGCTTTCATAATTATATATTTGTTGTTTATCATTTTGATTGTTTTTTATCAAGGTCTATTATAAGTTTGAGAATATTAAATATTTATATTTATATAATATTTAAACTTAATTGAAGCCTTAGTAGAAATAGGCTTTTGGGTAGGCTTTAAAATTTATTAAAAAGATTAGGTCTAATATTAAAATAAAGCCATCATAGATAATAGATTAGACTCAAACTCTTCATTTGCATAACAACTCTAGCCTATTTCCATGCATAGTTGCATAGGTACGTGATTC
The DNA here is from genome assembly GCA_018894105.1 of Jacaranda mimosifolia. NCBI lineage: Eukaryota > Viridiplantae > Streptophyta > Magnoliopsida > Lamiales > Bignoniaceae > Jacaranda > Jacaranda mimosifolia. The sequence goes on from CM032127.1 coordinate 2,940,988, forward strand.
TGATGAAGGCGACTCTAACTGAAGTAATTTCGATTGTACAAATTTCAACCCTAAATAAGGTAAGTTCAATACCGTAAAAGAGTATTCATAACAGTTTGGATAAGATACCCTTTTTTGGAAAAGAAAAAAAAATATATTCCTCATATCTAATTTATTTTTTCAATTAATATTTTCATATTAAAGTTAAATTAAAAAAAATCAATTTTGTTGAGAATGACTTTGTTTGTAAGGAGACCATGATGGTAACATGGATGTGAAAAATGGTAACATATTCCTCAAGTCATGTGACAATTATTTCTTTTAATTTCTTTTTCTTTTGTTTTTTTTAATATTTTGCTTTTTACGACACGGAAAGTATGTTAGAGCTTAGGGGTACACGTCTATAAAATATGCAACTTTGTTCCTATATAACTTTTTCAGCAATTCTTTACCAAGAAGGAATTCAATAGTAAGATGTTAGTCAATAAAGTTCTGTAATTAATACGATCGAAATTATAATAAAAAAATTATTAATATTTTAAAAATAAAATAAAAAATTATTACTTTTCTAGAAGAGTTTATGAAACACATAAATATTTTATTTTGAGAATTTATAATTTTTTTATAAAAAATTTATCAAACATTTTGTAATATCAACAAGCTCTCGTACATTTTATAAGATAATTTCATAAATCTATAAACTCTCTCATATACACTCTAAATTACGAAGGAAAAATGTATCGAAATATAATATTTTGATCCCTAAAAGATATATATATATATAAGTTACTTGCTTATAGGTGAATATTTTTCTAAATCAATGACAACCAAGCAAAAATATATCATACCAATAAATTATCACCGCATTAATTTATTTAAACTTTTATCATTTAAATAGCCGGAATAATAAAAAATGAAAAAATTGCAGTACCCCACAAATTTTAAATAAATTACTATTATTACAAAAAGTAAGCATATTATTTTATTTTTTTACCTAAAAAACTTAGAAAAATAAGTTAAATTCTTGAGTAATTGTACTTCTCAAAGCTTGAGTTGGACTAAAAATAAAAAACAAAGGAGAAAAAAGAAAAGAAAAAGTTAAAAAGGAACAAAAAAAGTGGGCAGGCAGTTTTTATTGCAATTGAATTTATTTATTTAAAAAAAAAAAGAAAAAAAAGAGCAAAAGTACACAGAATGGGACCCCTCATAGCCCATTGCCTTGTCGTTTTGTGATGAATCATCATCCCCTAAAGTGAAACACAAAAAAAATAATTCGGATTCCCTTTTGGAAACTAAATAAATTACACACACACATGTACGTATACATTCTAAAGTAATTTAGTTGAGAGTATTTCTTGATTTTACCATGGTATTTGGATGACATGTATATACTTGCACGTGCCACAAAATTGTACTTTACATAAGTGAGTATTTTTATTTTGTCTAGGTGATAAATTATTTTGTATACTTAGAATGTTATTATTTATAGGGAAAAAGATCCAATTTTCAAATAATAATTGTTCGTTTGAAAAATAATTCAACAATAAAGATGAGTGTGACAGACCAACATGCGTCAAAATATTCATAATAAGAACTCAATGAATATATTATGTCATACGTTTGTACAATATAAAAATTATTGTACTTAGTCTATATCTCAAGATATTATAAATAATAAATATAATCATGTGAATACAATAGTTGGTCCTCTAATGCATTATTATAACATTCATCATTTTGTGGTTGATTTCTTTTTCCCCTTATGCATATAGAAATATAATTTGTTATACTTTTACATTGATGTTAATGCTTGTAAATATATTGTTACAATTTTACTAAATTAATTCAAATGTTATACAAAAAATTATTCACAATGAACACAACCACTCATCTAAGGAAATGCACATGTTTTGTATCAATCATGTACAAATATGTCTTTTGACGTATTTTGTAACAATTGATTAGTAGTGAAGGTAAAATATACATACAAACACAATATTAGATTGTAAATGTATTTAGAATCTATTATATATCACATTGTTTAATTTACACTTAGAATTTTATTAAAATATTTTGACAATTACATCAAGATGTAACGATGGTTGAATAACAATTCATCTAAAAATATGTATTTGCAAAATATGTGCACAACACTCGTACAATGACAATGATTGATCTCTAAAAGACATATTACATTATTAATAAAGTAATCTCAATACAACTGTTCCAAAACTCAATTATACATTACGCGTTGACTAATAGTTAATATAAAGCTTGTTACAATATCATTATGTTTTAGATGCAAATTCTAAATTACATGTCATCATACTCTAAATTAAAAATATTACGTATTTTCATATTGATATGGGATAGCCCAATATGCTCAACCCAAATATCACGGCCTAGTGATGTAGCAGTCGGCCCACCTCATACATTGAGCCTAATTACACCACCGACGTCAGGTGACCTCAATTGACCTTACAGATTGACAACATTCGAGGGCTAGGCCGCTGATCGATACCTCGACCACATTGCTCGTCCAGCCCGTAAGCCTCGTGCCATGCCCATATTGAGTCGACCAGAGAGGTCGATTAGGCGTGTAATTACCTGTGCCGCATTAAATACCCTGGCAGACAGCATGCCTCCGCATTAATGGCGCATGCCGCCCTAGTACCGCCCCTGCTGCCATACCAGAGGGAGGCGCAATTATAGTGTCCTATTTTGTCCCCTAAAACTTGGAGAGGCAGCCACCTGGAATAATACAAGGGTGGGAGATGACTTAATGGCCCCCAGGCAAGGACAAAAACCATTACAACATGTCAAGAGCAATTCAGATAAATCCCCACTGGGAGAAGGCTATAAATACCCTCACTGCAGCCCCTCAAAGGTATGCCATTTTACATACACAAAGCCCTCACTCTATTGCTCGTTATATGTTTGACTTCATACTAACTTGAGCATCGGAGAGCCCAAGCCGAGGACAACTCGGCTAGCCTGACGTTTGCTCGTGATTGCAGGACTCGGCCCAATTATTTTCATTTATCGACCAGAGAGGTTGAACCCTTCGGAAGTTACTATCTAATCCAACCTCAAGCGGATACCACTCTCATCACATATATTTCAAAAAGATTTTTTTTTAGCCTAGTATTCCACTCCTTAAATAAACACGATAAATTTTAAATTATATTTTATGTTTAAGCAAATCATTACATATACATTTTTCACTATTATACCCTAAATGTAAAAACTTTTTACACAACCATTAATATAATCAGATTGTAAAAAATATATCCTATCAACATCAAATTAATCTTAATGCAACTACTTCAAAACTTAATCGTGCAACATTCTCATGTGCACAACTTGTTGACTAACTATAAATGTGAAATATGTTATTTTCCAACTAAATTGTCGATTTTCAACATAAGTATTTTAACCTAAAACTCTATGTTTTATGTCGTCATTGTAGTCCAAATTACAAGTACTATGTATTCTCATAACTGTCAAAGAGATATTTTTTTGGTCGAGTAATCCATTCATTAAACAAACACAATAAATTCAGAATTCCTTTATTGCTTTTAATCAAACAATTATATATAAATTGAAATTTTATGCTAATCTGTACGTATGAACACAATGTTCAACATAACTAGAAGTTGTCTTATAGAAGACAATTTGCATTAACAACAAATTAATTGTTCATTACGAAATCTAATCATACAACACTTTCATATAAACAACACGCGATTTGTAGCAAATACGAAACCCATTAAACTACTACTAAACTGTAAGATTTCAATATATATGCTTTAAATGCAAATTCTGTATTATGATCCAAATTGCAAGAAATTGCGTATTCTCACAACTTTTAAAGAGATTTTTCGAATCTAGCAATCTGCTTATTAAATAAACATAATAAATTTTAAATTTTATTTTATTTTTGACCAAACAACTACACACACATTTAAATCTTTTACACTATATACAAAATTTTTTAACCCAACCATTAATAGCTTAGTTGACCCTTTTTACATATTAACCAAATTATAAAATAATCATAATATCAAACCCTTTTCTTTCAAGAGAAAGGAAAGAAATCGAATGTGGTACAAGAATAGAGTTGGGTACATTGTATAAATGTGAACAAGTATTCCAGCTCCACATACACACAGTAGAGTGTAAATGGAAGAATACGTAGATAAAAACTCAATGCCATGTGTAAATATTACAGGGGAGAAAAAAGAAAGGGAGAGAAAGAGTATATGAGAAGCTCATTGCTTCTCTGATTTTAAGAGAGAGAGAGAGAGAGAGAGAGAGGTGTACTATACAAGATTCACACACCCACACCTACACACACACACACACAAGATAAAGACAGGAGAGTGGTCTCCATTTTTCCTTCAACTGCATTTGGTTTTTTCCTCCATCTCACTCAAACCCCATTTCTCTCAAGTTTCTAGAGGAGAGAGCAAGGTGGGATTTCTTTTTTTTTTTTGCCCCTTATTGTTCTGCATATTCAAGAACATAATAAAGTATTTATTATTGTATATGTGGCTTTCTTGATTTTTCTTTGGGCTTGAGAGGGTAGCCAAGATTGTCAAGTTCATATCTTTGTTTGATTATTTATTGTTTTCATCTGGGCCATTGCTTCTTGGGTGGTTTCTTGGACTGAATGGTGCATTTCTGAGTGTGATTAACGAATACTAACTGGACATCTACAAGAACTGAAGAGGGTTTTTTCTTGAGCTTTTTTGTTTTCCTCTTTCTGGAGGATCTTGATCAGGAGGTTTTTTGGTTTAGTTTTGGGGGATTAATTATAGACATATTTAGATATCTTAACTCACTCCTTTTTTTTTAGTCATCAGTAATTTTTCATATGAGCATTTGGATTTCTTTCCTTTATTTGACTATTCGTTGCTGTATCTGCATATAAAGTTTGCACTTTCACTTTTCTTGGACTATTTCTCATTAATTTCTTTACTTTTCTTACTTTTTAATTCCCAGCATTGTTCTTCTTTCTTTCTTGAAAGATCTATCATCTGGGCTTTCTTCTTTTTTATTTATTTCCAAATCTTGCCCATTAATAATCATTAATTTGACCCCAGAGTTGTTTCCTTTAGTATGTTCTGTGTGAAAATTGGTTTTGTGACTTGTCACTAAGAGGAAAATGGGGAAACTTTTTCTTTATTTATTACATCCTGTTTTAAAGTTCATATATTATATATATATTGGATATATTTTTTAGTTTAAACTGTGCATTGCAGCTCATGGTTTTGATTTTTTCTGCAGCCCTTTTGTCTTCATTTGATCCTGCATTTATTTAATTTGAAAATGCACTAATATCTGAGGGATTCATTTAATTTTGGTACAGGCTGCAGGGTTTTTGGTGTATTTTAAAGGTCTCAGTTTTGGAACAATGCTCAGGAAGAGGACCAGATCACACCAGAAAGATCAACACATGAATAACTTGGTGAATGATGCTATATCAGAGTCCTATTTTCACTCTGATATTTTGAGTCAGAAGCATAAAAATAACTCCTTTTTGAAGGTTCCTGGTCTATTTGTGGGATTCAATCCAAGGAATTCAGAATCTGATTCAGTTAGAAGCCCCACCTCCCCGTTAGATTTTAGGATATTTTCGAGTTTTGGCAATCCCTTTAGGTGTCCAAAATCGCAAAATGAGGGGTACCACAAGAGCTGGGATTGTAGCAAAGTAGGCCTAAGCATTATAGATGCTCTTGATGATGAAACTAAACAATTGGGGAAGGTTACCCAATCATCTGATAATAAAAACATTCTTTTTGGACGACAAATGAGTATTAGAAGTCCAAATTTTTGTAGCCATGTTAGTTCTTTGGAGGCACCTAAGTCACTGCCTAAGAATTTTCCTAATATCCTGTCTAAACCAGCCAATGTCGAAAAGGGCAATTCTGATGTTGTGTTTGAAATTGGAGAATCCCCATCTGAACCAGACCCTTATGAAAATTTCAGGGCCTGTTCGTTGGATTCTGGCAGGTATGGCTCACACCTAGCCAAGTTTGGAAACCGTAAGTCGAGATTTGGGTCTGGCAATTTGGTTCCTGAGAGTAGAATGAAACCAATGCCTTCAGAGAGTGAGATTCTTGGAGAAAGCCATAAGTTAGGCAATTCTTCAGTGGGAAAGTTGAGTTCCATTCCTTATATTGGTTCTATTCCAGCAAGTGAAATTGAGCTCTCTGAGGATTATACTTGTGTTACAACTCATGGCCCCAATCCAAAGGTTACTCATATCTTTGGTGACTGCATTTTGGAATGTCACAATGATAAAGTAACCAATTTTTTGAACAAAAGTGAAGATAATGCGACTCCTGAGGGCAATGGGCCATCTGATGTTCTTGAATCTTTTCCCCCGGATGATTTCTTGAAATTCTGTTACTCTTGCCAGAAGAAATTGGATGGTGAAGATATTTACATGTATAGGTTAGCCATCGATATCCCTTTGCCATCTTTGTGTTTGTTTTGCTATACTGCTTCTTTGTGAGACTTATGGATTGAGACTTTTTGGTTGTTTGCAGGGGTGAAAAAGCGTTTTGCAGTTATAGTTGCCGCTCACAGGAGATTGAGATTGACGAAGAGATGGAGAAAACAAACAGCGATTCCTCTGAAATTTCTAGGGCCAGCTTGTCCATTGCTACAACATAGGTCAAGTTGATCATAATGTCTTAAAAACACTATGGCCATGATTGGTGAAACTGCGGCATGGGTTTGGACAATGCCCTTGATCTGCTTACTGAGAGCTGTTTCTGTATCTGTTTTGCGGCCTTGGATGATCGTTCGAGCGGGCTTATGTAGCTTATGCTGATTGTGTTTCATCTCTCATGGTTATAGTGAGTAGTAGTGGTATGTGGCAAAAGCTGGCTGGTTCTTGATATACTCTGATTCTTATATAGGATAGAAGAGCTTAGCTTTATTCTGGTGATTTTCAAAAGGGTAGTAGCCCTTTTAAGTGGCTCCCCAGTTTTATCACCTGTTTGATTCTTGAGCACTCAAAACTAAATTTTGGATCAATATGAATGGCTCTTTTGCTGAATATTACAAATACAATAACCTGTTTTGCTGTTCTGCATGTGGGATTCCATTGAGGTTGCAAAGAACTAATGCATTTTTATTTTCTTGGGCATGAAAAAAAAAAAAACAGTGTAGATTCTCTATTCTAATACCTCAATATAGCATGTCGGTTTGCCATCCTTTCATATTGAGTGTACTAAAAAAGATTAAGTCTTAACTTTTTAAAATAAGTTTTTAAATGATTGAAAAAGACTTATTTTAAGCTTAGTTGATGGGTTATTATTAAATTCGTATAAATTCAAAATCTTGCATAAAATAATTTATAAGTATACAAAAAATTACAATCGATCCTTATACAATTTATTAATTTTAAAAACCAAAAGAAAAATACCAAGAATAATTTACTAAAACATTATTGACTATCAACATTAGTTTATAGTTAGCTACTGCATCTTTTGAAATGAAAAGTTGATTTGAATTGAAACGAAAATTTTCAAATACAAAAATTTATTTTAATGGGTTATTAATAATTTTTCCATTTTGTTGGCCATTTCTTTGTGGGTAGTAAAAACACCATAAAGGGGTTGAAAGAGAACTTTATAGTGATGTCGTTTGAGGAATTGCGTCAAAGAAGGGGTCAATCTTGGTAGGGGAAAGAATAAATGAACTGACTATTATAGAGACAACGTTAAATGAAATATTTAATTTTTGGCCATCCTCCTAACTCACCAAACTCATTTTTCACATTTTTATTTTTTTGCCTTAGAAACTGATAGAAGGCTTCTAGTGTGCAAAGTGAATCTTCCAACTTATTGGATTAGTTTACATATATAAGCCTAGAATTTGTTAGCTCACATCTTTCCTTTGCTAATTATGTGATCACAATGGACAATGGTGGTGGTGTTCTAAGCTCTTGAATCTTGATATTCACAGCTATTTTATTTTAATTAATATTTTATTTTTATAAAAAAAATATTAAATGTATAAAATAAAGACTTGAATATAGAGTACATATACTGAACGTAATTGAAAAGATGAAACATTAATACCTCATTGCCGACACCTCTCCTTCCATGTTCCTTTGTTCGTCTCTTTTTGAAATCACAGTAATTGAAAATTATTCAAACGAATTGTAGTGCAATCTTTAAAATTTGACATTTGCAACTATTCAATGGATCCAACTCAAATTTTCTATTTCAATTGATATTTTATCTTTACAGATGCATGCTAAACGTATAAAATTTGAATAAAAATTTAAAATATAAAATACATATACTCAATATATATTTATAAAATAGAATAAAGGCTGAAATATTAATACCTAATTGCCTTCCTTAGTTAAGATTCTCTTCGAAATCACAGTGATTAATCCAAACAAATTGAAGGACAATCCTCACCATGAGGACTCAAAATAACAATAGGAAACAAACATTAACAATTTCAAATACAAACTCATAGATTATAAAGTTTTGTTATCAAATCTCTGCCCAATCCATTGATCATTTCCATCTTCTTAATAAAACCCCACATGAAAAGTAGATTAAGCCATCAGAAGCACAGCATATGTATGGATACACAAAAAACTTTTTAACCACCGCTGTATTTTCCAAAGATAGTAGCTTATGTTCATCACTTACATTATCTTCAAAGATCTCAAACTTCAGAAAACTTCAAGGCCAACATTTGATAAAGAATTAACATGGCCCAAAAAGCTCACACAATTCATTCCTTAAAACTGCTTACCATCATAAATATTTCTTAACCTTGACATCTCCATTAGAATCACGAATCTGACCAACCGAGTAATTGTAGTGATAAGTCAGCTCCTGCAATGGAGGAATATTTTCCATTGCAAAGAGCATCACATGGGGCATTTTACGGTCATCATGATCGTATGTCACATTCTGCGCGTAAAGATTAGGTAAACAGCTATGATTAATAAACCTTCCGACATTTCCATATTGGCATTCATCAATTGTATAGCCACCTTCTTCCATGACTTCAACCAAAATTGCTTCTGCATATGACAGTTTAAAAGTAGTACCCCTTTTTAGGCAAATAAGTAGTAATTCAGTACTCTTCTCCCTTGGATTATTAGGTGTCCATGAAAACCCCATTTCTTAAAAGCATCTGATGGAATCCATGACCAACAAATTAACTACTCTACGACACCTTTCTAGAGAGGGCAAGAAAAGAGAGAGGGAGAGTCAGATCCAAATAAATCTTGCATTGGCAGAAGGAAACAACACAACATGCACAAACTGAGGCCAGAAAAGAAGAAAATGGCCGCAAAGAGAACTACACCATTTACACCAAATGTGACTGAATTTTCCCCTTATTGTTTCTCAAAGTTAATTTCAGGTTGGTAGAGCGATTCCCACCTGTGCTTCCAGCAGCAGCATTGCATTCATTGCATTGATGTCAATAGTAAAAAGAATAGCCATACTAAAATCTGTCTGCTCAGGCCTCTTGTTCGGCGGGTGTTTTAAGACTAGCAATTAGGGCATTTCTTGGCAACAACGTGGTATTTTACTTCAGAGTTGCTTCCACAATCATTGCAAAGAATCCAAACCTGCAATTAGAAAAGTACTATTAACACTCTGCATAGGCCGAATGCAACACAAGGACTTTAAGAAAGCATTTTAGACTACGACACTTGCGACAAGCACAAGGCAAACCAATCACACATGCATAGTTGTGTCTTTGCATGGGCATGGGTTTGTGTGTGATCACACAAGAAAGCATGTTGCGCCTCTGCCTCTGTGTGTGTGTGTGTGAGAGAGAGAGAGAGAGAGAGAGAGAATTTCTCCCACACTTTTGACATATCCCACACTGACTTAGAGCAGATGGGGCAAGCATACCTGTTTAGAAACTAATGGAAGTTCTTATAAAGCACAACGAGCTTACACACACACACACATAGAGCACGAATTTCTTCACTTACCTAAAGTGTTCCTGCATCTCTTCCAAGCATGTCTTGTGTATTGTGTGCCCACATGGCATAGCAATGACATCATTTCTCGACTCGAATAGATACTACAGATAACAAGTGCTTTGCTTAAGTTGGCGCTGAACAAAATGCAGTCCCATAAAATAATTGAAAGAGATAGGAAGTACGGTTGTTGGTGAGAAAAAAAGACAAATAATGCAGTTAATACCTCAAAACAAGCAGGACAGCCCTGGTGCATCGCCCTCTCCACGCAAGGGTGGCTACTTTTTATAAGCAAAGAATAGCAGCATCCTAAATTGACAGAGATAAAATATCAGGACTGAGATGTGGTACATATCCATATGAGGGGTCTGACAAGTATGGAGTAAAAAAGACTTACCACATTTATTGCGGTGGAAGAAACTCTTGGAGCCCCCAATCCTGCAACAGCACCATGGTAAGCATGAGTATTGCCATTACAAGCCAAACAAGTCATTTCTACCATGAGATCTCCTCAGAATTCAGATAATTTACAGTGATAACTTAGTAAAAGAAATCAACTTAAAATGTGCATCCTACACACATTTCAGTAATGTCAGAGGAACCCTTGTTGAATAACTGCCTTTTAAAATACGATTTTATTCTGCCACAAAAAACTTAATCATCTGCAAGGATTACTCAAGTCAAAATACATGTTTGATTTTCCACTCTATCCCCAAAATGTAATGGCACAAAATGATGGAAGCAGGTATTGGCTACTTCACCTGCAAATGCCACAGCCATTGCAATGACACTGCTCTTTTGATATCTGCAAATTGAGAAATACAAAAGCCTCAGCCACCTGCCATATACATCATCAGAAAATGTGCACTATATCCAAATTTTCTGTGGAACATCTTCCATGATCCATTTATGCCTGACAACACCACTCAACAGAAAGATCATCACACAAAAAAGAGGATACTTGTTACTCACATCATCATCAAACAGCTTGCAAATTACACAATAGTATCTTCCCATGCATACACCACCACAATTTGTGCAAATTTGTTTTACCTGATAATAACACCAAAAGGAACAATAGCTGAGTTGACAGAGGGAGAGGCGGGCAAGGGAAAACCCAAAACACTGATTGACATAATTCTTCCCTGACGGTCACCCTCCACCTAAATGTGTAAAATAACATGATTACACTATCTAAAATGCCCACAAAAGCTAAAGAAACACGAGAAGTTCTCAAATACTTCAAGATGTGACTGAAAATTCAGTAAAATTTATAAACAAACAGAGATTACTTCAAAAAGAATTTTTTTAAAGGTTAGTCCCTGCAACTCAATGCAGCAACTGGTGAGTGCCACTTGTTGGAAATATACACGGACACACATACACAGAGTGCAAACTCAGAAAACTAACCTCCTGTTTGGTGCCACAAATTAAGCATATGACCTGCAAAGCACAAGGGAGTGTTACTCAAGGATTACCTAGAGTAAGCAGAAAGAATAGAAGTGAACCGATAAAAATATAGGATATAGAATGAAAGGATCCTAATGAATGCATACCTTCTCAATTAAGTGCAGAGGCATATGCAAATATTGTTCTGTTGACCCAGAAATAAACAAGTCAGTGTTATTTTACATCCTCACAACACACAGGTAACAAAAGACATTATGAGATGAAAAGAAAACGAGAGTAGTCCTGCCCCATCCACCCTAATTTAAAAGGTAGACTAAATGAGTATTTGATGTTTCCCTGACGTATAGGCATTAGGTTCTGATGCATAAAGTATTTCAAATGTCAATCAACACCCATCTGACAGCCATGGAGAAATAAGCTAAGAAACGCAGATCATACCTTTATCAGAACTGAATGACAACAAGCTTACCTTTGCTTCATTATGACAGTGACGGGAATCAAATATCTCATTGCAACAAGGAGCTCTGATTTTACCCCTCCGACGATAATGAGAGCACCTGTCAATCAAGCTACAAATATGAACAGAAGTTAATGAAATGCAGTATCAACACAGGTACTAGATAAAGCTAGAAGAACATACCCATAATTCAGGTATCCTTTATCTAGTATTTCAGTGCCAATAATTTTTTTCCTGATACGTTGATTCTTCTGCTGGAACATGCTCTTCATGGTAAGGCTGCAAGTATGACTGACTAGCCTTAATGCTACTGGCAATCTCATTCTCTTTAGCTGACGTATTTTCCGGGACTTTTGGCTCAAAATGTTGAGTGCCAGAATGATCAACAGTCCCAAACCCCATTCAGCTGTACATAATGAGACTAGCAAATACCTAGCAGCCGGGCAATAGGAACTACCTGCATTCAGAAGCAAATTTAGGGAAAGCCTAACCCTATTCATGCATTTCTAATCTAGCTGCCCTTCAGGTGGGTGAACACCTCAACATCATGTAGCTTTTCTTGCAAATTTGCTGCAGACTGATTCAACCTCCAACAACAAAATCGAACTAAGGTTGAACAGCTCCAATCACAAAATCTGAAAGGAGGAGAATTCATGAACTCAAGTAACCTACAACAAAGCCAACTAACAAATATCATGCAGCAATCTGGAACTCCAAATCTTCCAGCGGCATATAGTAACCATTGCAAGGCACTTGAATCTTCGATTCCAAAACCATCTAAAAAGACATCACTGATACGATGCTCAACCTATGGTAAAAGCAATAGGAAAAAATCAAGTGTGTCCTGGAATTCAAAACAATATGACAGATTGCAGGGATGAGTCCTGATCCTTGTCCCCAAAAGGTAAAACATACCTCAGTCCAGTATTCTGCACGATCTCTTCTTCACCATGTAATAACTTAAAGAAAACGGCCACTAATTTCATATCCAGCAATGCCTTCTCATCGGTCAGCATTGCTCGAAATTTGTCTTTGCTATTCCAACTGTTCTAGCTGATGGCACTAAAACTCAAGGCAGAATCCGCCCAGCAAGTTAAGGGAGTAGCATCTAACCTACTCTAGGAGCTGAGATTCTGTAGTTGTGAACAAACCACATCTCTGGTCATATATAACTATAAGGCATATGGTGCAAAATAGAAAGATAATTAATGGAACCTAGGCAAAAATGGGATTACAATTCACATTGACTTCTGGTAACTATGAAATACCAAATTCTACATTTCTGAAATCCAAAGCACTTTTAGACTAATTACTCCAAATTGCAGTTTGTCATACAATGATAATACAGACACCAATACTGAGGCCACCAAAATGCAGCTCTTTCCAACAATAGACATGGGCAGTCCAGAACAATTCATAGCCAACAAAAGTTGTTCCCTATTCAAATGTCCTCATGTGGCCATAAGACGGTATTCTTAGAGATCTCCATGCAACTAATATTTAGACCATAAACTAAAGAGAAAAACTGAATTGTTTCCACATTAAACTCAAAGTAGAAACACAGGTTCCCCTTTTCTTAAAAAGTCCTATATCATACTGGAATTGCTGTCCTTGTGCCGAGAAAATGTGCAGGTCTAACATGACTGGCATGCTATAGTTATTTAATAATTTCTTCATGATAAACCTGTTATATTGCCTTCCTTGACAATAGGGACAGTGGAAATATGCACTTATACATTGATTTATTAATTTAAATATGAATCATTTAAATGATCTCAGCATTTTCTTAAAAACTCCCACGATCTCTTTCCGGAATGGTGACACGAAGCCTCCGTATATGACAAAAACAAAAAGGACAAATCAAGTATAACTCGTCGCTAGCCAACATGATTCAAATCCGACAATAAGCAAATTTGTCATCAAGCAGTAGTAGGAGATCGACAGAAAAGGATGCAATGCATAAGATGTATGGTAACACGACAAAGAAAATATCGATGCGTAATTAATAGGCATGCAACGCATCATCAAATCAGTTATATTCCATCATCAACACTAAAACAAACTGCATAAAATTTTCAGCTGGCAAAAGCAGAGATTAACAGTCTCGTTCACAGATGCTCAACTACTCATGGCATAGCTGGGTCTGACTATAGAGCAACAACCCGGTGATAGCCGATAGAAAAAATCCTAGAGTCACGACAGGAGCACACTTCCATATCTCCGGAAAGTCATAGGGGTGTGTTGAAAAGTCAATTCCAGCAAGGTCCAAACCTGCCTGCCGGACCAGCTGCAAGTATCGGGTACTGACGGCCTCTAAGAAATAACCCACCCTAACGTACCTCTCCAAAGTGAGAAACAAGAAAAGTAGAGTGAAGAGTCCAGTGATCCCCGAGATAGCAGCCACAAGTTTAGTATCATCGCATTTCAACTTTGATGAGTTGGAAACCACGCAAACGACAACACCTTGGAATGCAACGTGGTAGGATATGATGCTCCATGCCAACAACTGGAAACGCCTAACCCTCTCTTCTGCACCCTTTCTCATTTCTTTGAGAAAGTTGAGTTGAGCATTCATTGCCGGAGCATTCTGAGGCTGAGGAATGACTATTTGTGGAGCGGCCATACTTGAATACTGAGGGTTGATAGTTCCCCTTTCTGCTATTTATAGATGATGTCAGTAACGTTTGTGGCCGGATTGGCTCGGGCTCGTTCCCGGCCATATTTGAGGGGAACGTGTATATGTTAATCAGAGGAAGGACAGCGTTGGTGCCTCGGCCATTTATCAGAGGAAGGACAGTTGGTGCCGGAAGGCCATTTGAGTACGAACATCTGATCTGGCTGTGGCTGCTTCTACCACTACTTTGCCCACTACTGGGGCTGTCAATTGGCAGGGTAAATACCCTATATAGGTTTAAAAACTCATATCCATACCCATACTCATAAATTATATCGATGCTCATTAAAAAAAATGTAATAGATATGAGTAGGATTTATATTAAAAAATTATCTATTATCTTATATTTAAATTTAATCTATTAATCTAAAAATTATCTATGTTGAAATTAAAATTATATTAATGATAAATTTTTTATAGATAAAATTTTAATTAAAATTTTTATATATAATTTTAATTATACTAAAAATAAAAATAAACTAAATTAAATTAAATATAAAAAATATCTTTTTTTGTAGTTCATTTAGTACCAAACTTCGACTAGCTAGATAAAATTTAATTCCGATAATTACAAATCAAATTGTAAGATAATCAAATACAGTTCTGGTACCTAAACTTTTTATTTCTAATTTTAATCATACTAGAAATAAAAATTAACTAAAGTAAGTTAAATATGAAAAATATGTAATTTTTTTCTATATCATATGCCAAATAATATTTTTAGTGTATAATATGATAGAATTAGCTATATGTTTAAAACATAAGTTCAATAAACTTAGACCCAATGGGTCTTAGGTTGGATTGGGTAGGGTAGGGTTAGGATTTTATTATTTTGGGTATTTTAGAGTATGGTAGAAATTGGATATTTTTATTTGGGTATTTTATAGTATAGAATTGGATAGACTGATACCCTACCCATTGACCGCTTTACCCATTGCTTATATTCATAATTTGGTTTTGAGTGACTTTTTATAATTTGTCCACTTTTGTTTGGATCCGTTTGTTATTAGTTTTCCCTTCTTTTTTTCCCCCTAACATACCTTGGGAATGTTTGGTTATGCTTTCCCATAACAAAATTATTTTGGAGAAATATAACTAAATATATTCTCATTTGTCCTTCAAAACTTTCATTTTCAGTATATACATATATATTATATATATTTTATTATTACAATAAAAAAAATACTCAATTCCATTTTCACCTAAAAAATTCAATAAAAAAAATATTAATTTGACCATTATAGTAAAAAATATCTCTCCAAAATATAAAAAATTATGAAAACACAACTTTCACATTATTCCAAAACACATAATAAAACCACACAAAAAAACATAACCAAACATTCCATTTAATTTTGTAATAAAAAGATTAAGGGAAAAAAAAAAAGACGCATGTGGAAGTACACTTTGGGTTGCTAATAGCAAGATGTTTTAAGTATATTAATATACAATTTAAATTTAAACCTCGAATATATCTTAATTTTGAAATTTATTAAATGTTTTATATAAATTGAGTCAAATGTTCTCTTCCAAAAATCTAATACAAGTTATTTCAATTTTAATGATTCATGGTTCGAATACATCTCTAATCTTGTTGGTCTAGAACATATAAACGATTGTTTGATGAAAAGAATCATCTTGGTTTATAGTCAAAATAAATAAAATAAATTAATAAATATTTTTTGCAATTATTTATGAATGTTAAAAACATTTTAACGCTTCTTTCCCAAAAAAAAAAAAAAGAAAAAAAAAGAAAAAACTTTTCAACCCTCTCAATTGTAAGATATATCATTATTTATTTTGTTATGCACACGCATATAACCAGTTTGGCAAGATTTGAGTTTATAACCTCACATTTTATGTATTAAATTTATGTCGTCGGAGAAAAAACCACTCGACATCTAAATATTTTTATTAAATTGACAACTATAACACTTATCCTATAAACTAAATACTTCGACAAAATTACACTTATTCCATTATATATATATTATGTAGTTCACAATATATTTTTTTGAATTATGCATCGTATGAAAAAAAGTAATTAATAACTTAAGTAAAGGGTATTTAAACCCACCACTACCAAGTTTTGAACTTTGAATCGGGCCTCTGTTGTGGGCTACAAATATGGGCCCATTTTATTTACTCAAAATGCTTTTTCAGAAATCATAATTTTATGAGCGTCATAATAATAATAATAATAATAAGAAGAAAAAGAACAACAACAACAACAAAAACAACGACAACAATAATGATACTATAGTTAGTGAGGTACGATATAGATATTGTGATTTAAAATTTATTTGAGGTTCTCGGTCCTCTATTTGCAACATAAACACATTATTAGAAACTTCAGATGTTCAATGAAAATTATTTGATGATTAAATTATACTAAAAAAATAATACATATGTAGCCCTCTAACTTGAACAAGGACAAGAATGGTGAACTTAATAAAAAAAATGAAATTTTTTTAGGCATTTATATGGGCGAGTAAATGGCTATGTTATCTCATGCGTATGGTATATATGACACACGATAAAAATGTGTTATCTATTTTTTTTTTTTAATTTATATATGTATGTATATTAAATATTCAAATTCAAACTTCACACATAAGAGTGTGATTAAAATGTCATTAGATCAATAGTCACACAATAAATGCACCCTATTTATGATATGTTTGGTATGCACATTGTAAAATAATAATTATACCTTTACAAACATTGCATGAAAATTATAATTGCTGGGTAGATTAAATTTGAGTTGCTAGTATCTCTTTTCAATAATGATGATGATCAAATTAACCTTGATTCAATTAAATGAACAGAATTATTTAAAACATTAATTTATCCTAACAAATATTCAAATTATATTAAGATTAATTTAGAAATCTCTTTCAAAATCAACCATTACTTCAAACAAGAATTTAGATGGTGTTTGACTAATCTTATTTAAAAAATTTTATAAGCTTATATACTTTGTAAGATGCTTTTTGAGTTTATAAGATGTTAAATTTTTTAAAAAAATAAATAAATTTTTAAAGTATTTGAATAAAATAATATCTTATAACTTATAAAACATTAATAATAGTACTTTTGAAATTATATAATTAATATTAACTTAGTTTGTTAAAATTTTCAAAATAAATTAATTACTCCTTACTTTTTTAAAAATAACTTATAAGCTTTTTAAAAAAATATCAAATATTTTTCATATTTTATAAACTCTTAAACATATGTAATATGAGCTTATAAGTTCACTCAAACACTCTCTTATCCGATTTTACACTTTCTTCTTCCGTTGCATTGGATTCATTTGCACTCAACGCACTACAACACCACCTTCCCAAATAAAAGGGAAAAGAGAAAGGAAAAATCACAGGCGAGTCGCCACAAAAAAAAGTCAGAAAACGACGAAATCAAGGACTGTACCTAAAAGTGAAGAATAGTACAAGTGAGCAATGATGGCTCCAACTATGGTTAGAGTGACCTTTGTGTGGTACTCTCAACCATGGTTAGGTTAAGCTAACTAGTCTGACGTGGCATCTGGGAAAAGAACAATGAAATGACGGTCTAATTAAGACAGCGATTGCTTGTGAGACCATCCTTCATTTTTCATATTCATGAGATTTTGGAGTTGTTTTGGAGTTTTGATGTTTGAAAGATATGAGAAATGAGAAATGAGAAATAAAGTTGTGAATGGCTGTGAGATAAAGTGTAATGATTAGTAATTTGATGGGTTGACGTGTTGTGAGGTTGTAAATAATTATAAGATTGTTTGTGAGATATGTTTAAAAGAATGATATTGTTTTATGAGTTTTTGGTTTGTGGGTTTGTTTGGGATTTATAATTTTTTTTTAAAAAATAAAATTAATTTCTAAATTTAATAAGTTGAATATAACTTAATTTTTTTAAACAATATACCATGAATTAACTTGGTAAATTTCAAGTGGGTATGAAGAAAAATGATTTTTTTCCCAACAATATTTCTACAATTTTTTAATTAATCGTGGATGGTTGGATTTTTTATTTTTTTCGTAATTTCGAGAATATTTTGAAATATTAGGTATCATCCCAAGTTAATGCATAAAATATGTTATTATTTTACGTTGTTCTTTATTAGTGGAGGAAAAAGAATCATGATTTTTTTATAAAATAAAAAAGTCAGTAAAATTTGATAATTTTATGGGTTATGGGTTTGTTTGGCATTTAATTTTTTTAAATTAATTATAAATTTACTAAATTAAAACACTTTTTTAAAATTAATTTAGTTAATTAATTTGGTAAGACCCAAATAGCTTTGTTCTTCAATTTTTTTGAAAATAATTTTCCACAAATTAGTAATTAATTAATTTCCCATAAATTAGTAATCAAAATTTATTTTGCCCCAAAAATTTTTTGAACCAGTTATTTTATATCGTTTTTTCAAAGAAATAATTATGTAGTGTGTATTAATTTCTTAAAAACAACCAAATATAAACCTTAATAACATTTGATTTGAGGGGCATGAGACAGAGAGACATTGGAGAGGAAAAGTGGGGGGAGAGAGAGACAGAGAGACATGGAGGGGAAGTGGGGGGAGAGGAGAGGAGGGGGCGCGGGGAGGGGGGGGGGGGGGCGGGGCAGGGGGTAGGAGAGAGAGAGAGTTGGAGATTTCTCCAACTGACCCGAATCAAGATAGGAAAAAAAACGCGGCGAGTTATTAATGTGCCATTGATGCTTTAGGCGATGGTCTCAAATCCCCCGGACAAAATTAACCCTCTTAGATATAAAAACTAGCATGTGTCCGGTTTAATTTATCGAAAAGAATTATATGAATGACTAATTTATTTTATTTTATGTTATTAAAACATGAATTGTAATTATTTTTAGTATTTAATGAAATAAAATATATTACTAATTAAATAGAATAATATGAATATTTCAATTAAAAATATTGTACTTGAAAATAATTTATATTTAAATAAGTTGTAGAATATCAAGAATTGCTCACTTTAAATTTATAAATTATACAATGAAAAAATCTAAAATAAATAAATAAAAGAATTAATAAAATAAAAATAGTGTAAAATATTTTATTAAATATGTTTTTTAAATTAGATATATATTTATACAAACATATTTGATATGACAAATAAGTAGATAACCTTTTTTTTTATAATGTAAAGCTTTTTGTTATGATTTCTTAATAATGTGAAAGTTATAGTTACAATTTTCATGAGATTTGAGAATTCTAAATGTTAAATATTTCTTGTTAGAGTAAATAGATCTATGAAAATAGCTTACATAAGGTTATTAATTATTTGATAACTAATTCAATTAGTAGTTTGTAACATACAATTTCTGTAAGCTAAAATATCTCTTAATATTTCATATAATTATGGTAAGTAAAATTTAGGGTTAAATTCACTTTGCCCCTTGTACTGTGGGGTTGGTATCAATTACCCTCGTCTACTATGAAAATCTTCAAACACCCCCCTGAGTCCCTCACACCGTTAAAAAATTGACGGAAGAATTGGATGGTGTGGCATCAATTGTTTCTTTCTTGGCCTTGTGGCTTTTGCAATTTTTTTCCCCCCAAATTGTCATCATGAGATTTATATAATGCAACACTTGCAACATAAACATCAAGCTTTCTATCAAAAGAAAAAGAGAAAAACTTCCAATTTCATTCATATGCCCATCTTGGTAGCTAAAATTCATAATAATGTAAGGTTGTAAATGAATATTAAACGGTACGGATATGTTGTATTCATATTCGTATCCATTTAGATTTTATAATATCTGTATCTATATCTGTATCCGTATCCGTATCCAATGGATGTTTTTTAATAACATTCGAATTCGTATTCAATGGATATTAACAAATTCGGATATATCTGTATCTGAGTATAATTATTAGGAAACATCTGTTTATAAATATCCGAATATCCGCTTACAAATATCCAAATATCCGAATTCGTTAACTTGTAATAAAATGCATATTTTTTTTAATAAATTTCATTAAAAATAAATTTACTAGTTTATCTTAGAATTAAAAAATTAATTATTTTTTATTTAGTTAATTTTTTAAATTAATGATTGATTTTATAATTAATTAATATTAATAAAATGCACCAATATAAATTAATCATAAAATCAAGCAACAATAATTTTATATTGATCAATTTTATCGTTCATATATATATGTATTGATTTTTTAATTTTTTTTTATTTAATAGTGTTTAATTATCATTACCACCATCTATCGATTCTTCATAGTCCTTAACTACTGATTTTTTCTTATTAATTCTTATATTATAATTTTTTAAAAAGATTATTTATATATTAAAATACATGAAAAATTAAAATATATTATATATAATAATTTTTTAAATATTATTTATTAGATATGGATAAGGAACTTAATTAAATTACGGATAATCGAATATATAAACGAATATATCCAACGGATATGTATTCGAAGCGAATATTAAATGGATCGGATAGGCAATTACCATATTCGTTCGTATATGTTTACAATCGAATACGGATAATATCTGCTTTAAACGGATACATATAATATGCCCTATAAACATATTCGGATGTGAACGGTAAACAAATTTTCGAATATTCATTTACAGCCCTAGACATTATTATGAATTTTAGCTACCAAGATGGGCATATGAATGAAATTGGAAGTTTTTCTCTTTTTCTTTTGATAGAAAGCTTGATGTTTATGTTGCAAGTGTTGCATTATATAAATCTCATGAGGACAATCTTGGAGGGGGGGGGGGGGGGGGAATTGCAAAAGCCACAAGGCCAAGAAAGAAACAATTGCTGCCACATCATCCAATTATTCCGTCAAATTTTTAATGGTGTGAGGGACTCAGGGGGGTGTTTGAAGATTTTCATAGTAGATGGGAGTAATTGATACCAACCCCATAGTACAAGGGGGCAAAGTGAATTTAACCCTAAAATTTATTTCGTTTTATTTATATATGTAATTATTTTATTATTTTTGAAATTATCAATTAACATATATTATGTACATGAATAAAAAATTAAGTAAATTTTCAATATTCAATTTAAAATAAAATATCAATCTCTCATAAGTTTCTTTTATAATTAGAATATAAAAATTATGAATTATTAAATGGATACATACTTTCAATCATTTTTTTTTTATTTGACATCATATTATAAGCAAAAATGTAAAAATAAATGGACGCGATATAACTATAAAAGAGTGTAATTAAATATATTAAAAATATAAAAATTAATATTATTTGCTATTTAAATGGTTATTTATAAATTTTTGGATCTTTTCAACTATGTCAACCATATATATGTTCCATATAAAAGACTTTATTTCAAATAATTGTAAATGAGTTCTCCATTATTGTATTGTTAAAAAACTATAATGATTTAAATTAATAATATAAAAAAATATTTAGAATTTATAGTTGTTGTAGAAAGTACCTGTTTATGTTTGAATAAACACCAGATCACACCAGAAAGATCAACGCATGTTTGAAGGCACCTAAGTCACTGCCTAAGAATGTCGCCGTTTTTCCTAATATCCCGTCTAAACCAGCCAATGTTGAAAAGGGCAATTCTGATGTTGTGTTTGAAATTGGAGAATCCCCATCTGAACCAGAGCCTTATGAAAATTTCCGGGTCTGTTCGTTGGGTTCCGGCGGGTATGGTTCACAACTGGCAAAGTTTGGAAACTGTAAGTCGAGATTTGGGTCTGGCAATTTGGTTCCTGAGAGTAGAATGAAACCAATGCCTTCAGAGAGTGAGATTCTTGGAGAAAGCCATAAATTAGGCAATTCTTCAGTGGGAAAGTTGAGTTCCATCCCTTATATTGGTTCTATTCCAGCAAGTGAAATTGAGCTCTCTGAGGATTATACTTGTGCTACAACTCATGGCCCCAATCCAAAAGTTACTCATATCATTCTTTGGTGACTGCATTTTGGAATGTCACAATGATAAAGTAACCAATTTTTTGAACAAAAGTGAAGATAATGCGACTCCTGAGGCCAATGGGCCGTCTAATGTTCTTGAATCTTTTCCCCCCGATGATTTCTTGAAATTCTGTTACTCTTGCCAGAAGAAATTGGATGGTGAAGATATTTACATGTATAGGTTAGCCCTCGATATCCCTTTGCCATCTTTGTGTTTGTTTTGCTATATTGTTTCTTTGTGAGACTTATGGATTGAGACTCTTTGGTTGTTTGCAGGGGTGAGAAAGCGTTTTGCAGTTATAGTTGCCGCTCACAGGAGATTGAGATTGATGAAGAGATGGAGAAAACAAACAGGGATTTCTCTGAACTTTCTGGGGCCAGCTTGTCCATTGCTACAACATAGGTCAAGTTGATCATAATGTCTTAAAAACACTATGGCCATGATTGGTGAAACTGCGGCCCTCCTTTGTTAAGATTCTCTTTGAAATCACAGTGATTAATCCAAACAAATTGAAGGACAATCCTCAACATGAGGAATCAAAATAACAATAGGAAACAAACATTAACAATTTCAAATACAAACTCATAGATTATAGAGTTTTGTTATCAAATCTCTGCCCAATCCATTGATCATTTCCATCTTCTTAACAATAAAACCCCACATGAAAAGTAGATTAAGCCATCAGAAGCACAGCATATGTATGGATACACAAAAAACTTTTTAACCACCGCTGTATTTTCCAAAGATAGTAGCTTATGTTCATCACTTACATTATCTCCAAAGATTTCAAACTTCAGAAAACTTCAAGGCCAGCATCTGATAAAGAATTAACATGGCCCAAAAAGCTCACACAATTCATTCCTTAAACTGCATACCATAATAAATACCTAGTACATCCTGCCAGAACATTCTGCAGTACCACAAAAACATTTCTTAACCTTGACATCTCCATTAGAATCACGAATCTGACCAACCGAGTAATTGTAGTGATAAGTCAGCTCCTGCAATGGAGGAATATTTTCCATTGCAAAGAGCATCACATGGGGCATTTTACGGTCATCATGATCGTATGTCACATTTTGCGCGTAAAGATTAGGTAAACAGCTATGATTAATGAACCTTCCGACATTTCCATATTGGCATGCATCAATTGTATAGCCACCTTCTTCCATGACTTCAACCAAAATTGCTTCTTCTTCAGGCTTGAGAGGGTAATCGCCATAATTCCGCCCAACATCAAAGAGATATTCGTCATTGCCTACCCGTTTTTCAGCTTCCTTGTCTTCAAGAAGCTCTCCAGCATACTCACATATAAAACTTCCTGAAGGTATAGAAGTCAGTGGCCTAACTCCCCAGCCTCGGGACTCTGTCTTGAATATCTCAAGCTGAAATTTGATGCCGCGTTGGCTGACTCTATTGTAGCAAGTAGGGGGGCATCTACAATGAGGACCGCATTCGTATACAATAGGTTTTGTTTCAACTAAGGCCCCATTACGATTGTATGGGATTTCACCTCCGTTTCTGACTGCACAGCGGCATTTTTTTGAGTCAGAGCATCGGCCTGTACAATCACAACTGGCTGGTGGGTTCGGACAGAGCCAATCGGGATACATCATCTTAGAAATGTAGTTGAATGGAGGTGGTTTCTCGTCGTTTACAGTATTCACAGCACAAATAGGAATGGGCTCTTTTCCTCCTGAAATATCAGTGACACACACGCCTGGTCGGAGTTTGGACTTATTCTTCAATTCTTTCCAAGCAAGCTCAGGCTGACCAGGATTCCTCCTCAACTCAAACATAAAAACTTTCTTACCACGTGGTCCATCTTCCGTCCAGTAATTTTTCACCGTGTATAGACCATCATAAACATATGTCGTGATCACCTTAGGTTTTGGATCCAGAGGATCTACAACTTTTGTCTCCTTCCATCCCCGTACAACACGAACCGGATTCTGTGCAGATATACTATTTTTCAGAGCCAAATTCCCTCTTTCAAGCTTCTGATCTTCAGGTTCTTTACCTTTCCCAAGGATGTTTCCTCCTTGTCCAGAGTATATCAAGACATCAGCATTCTCCATATCATCAGAATAAGCCCCAGAAGCAACAATACTAATGGAAACTGGTACTCCATTGAGCTTCATCCAATCTATACCAGCCTGGTACAGGCGGTGAATACCAACAGCAGCAAGCTCCACTCTATACTGAAACTCATCACCCACTTCAACTCCAGGAACTTGTCCCAAAATCTGTTTTGCTGTGTTAACTTCTTTTCCTTGGTCTTTAATTATCTTTGCAGCGAGCAGATCAATCCGTTGTTTTTTCCCTGACTGCATTGATTTTCCTTCCTCATCCTGCATTGAGTTTGCTTCCTCTTGTTGCAAGAGCTTTCTATAAATAGCATTAAACCAGCGAAGAGTCTGTCTCACTCTGTTACGGGCATCACCATGGCCGGAACTGTTAAGACCAAAAGGAGGCATGTTAACTTCAAAATCTTTTCGTTTATGGCTAGCAGGAGAATCTGAAGGGAAGTCTCCATCACAACCATGGCCTTCATCATCTGCGAGGATCAATGCACCTGGACTCTCATCTGCATCATCGGAAATATGAACTTTGTTGTGCTTCTTAGATGGCAATCCTGAAAATTTTACTTTAGGACTACTTTTCTTAGCAACAGCCTTGGCCTTCTGCCGCCAAGACAAATTCTGCTTCCTCTTTTTTTCTCCACTCATTCCTCCATCAGAGATACTTAAAACTGTTTTCCCTTTCCTCCATGGACAATAAGGTGCAGCCATCAGACCATGCACAACCTCCCTATCCACTTCATCCGCTGAGCTGCAAACACTACGTGATGGCCCAATTTCATCACTTTCTCCTGGTGAATAAACAACAATATCCTTCCCGAGAGGTCCTGCAGAATCATCCTCAGTGTTATCAGGCACTGTCTTAAACATGGAAATAGGAGTGATTTCAAGCACGCCTTCATAATTGGCACTGCAATCTTCCTCGTTTGTGTAGGTTACTAAAACAGATCCTCCATCTGCATCATAAGAATCGGAAAATGCAGTCTTCTCCAGAGATGGTCCTCCTGAACAATCTGCTTTAAGATTACTATTCGAAGCAACAGCTTTGGACTTCTGAAGCCGAGATAAATTCTTCTCTCTCACTTTTAGTTCACTTGTTCCACCATCTGAATTATTTAAAGCTACTTTCCCTTTCCTCCATGGACAATATGGTGCAGCCATCAGGCCATGTACAACCTCCCTATGCAATTCATTCCCCAACCTAAAACCACTATGTGGCCTTACTTCATCATTTCTATCTGGTGAGTAAACAACAATCTCTTTCCCCACTTGTCCTCCACTATCCTGAATGCTGGAATCAACCATTGGATTGGATGTGGTTCCTGATCCAGGCATAGTTTGCCTTGCTTCCATTTTCTCAATATTGCTGCATTCTTCAAAATCCATGAGCCCACCTTCCATGGTGGCTTCTTTCATCTCCCCTGGCAGCTCTCTTCCAGCACCATCATTCAATCTTCCAGTTTCTTCTTTACCAACTCTATTGTTGTCAAGCTCACCCAAACATCCTCTTTGAGAAGTTGTTAGTATCTCATCGCCTACTACCCCTCTCTCTGAAACATTCCTCAACATAGTTGCCTCTTGTTCCACTTCAACCTTTTCAATCCTTCCCAGACGACCATTTTCTGAAGTAACCAACTGTTTTTCTTCTTCAATTGGTAAAGGAACACTGCACCCACAACATGGAGGGAAGTCACGAACAGCAGACACTCTTCTCCGACGGTATTTATCCTTCGGCCTAATGGAAATCTCTGGCTTAATGCTGCCGCAAAATGAAGATAATACCTGAAGACCACCCAGCACAAGCTCTTCATCAACTGAAGGACCATTACCTAATGTTAATTTTGCCTCCTCCGCACCTGAGTTCTGAACCGAAGAGAAATCTTCCACCTCATTTAACTCTTTCAACATTGTCTGACCTCCAGCCTCAGTATCTTTCTCAGAAGAATCAGTATTCATGTCATTCAGCGTACCAACTCCAATGAGTTTGGTTTCTGTTGTCAATTCATCAACATTATTCGAGAAATGATTCATTATCATTGTTGTCACTTTTCCCACCAATGCATCCAATGATTCCATGCTCTCTACTTCAATAGGATTATTTACTACTTCATGTATTTGACAGTCGAGCTCGTTTGGCAGCTGAATTCCGAGCTGTCCAGTTTCCATCATCAATTTCTTGACGCCATTTGCATTCCCCACCACTTTTTCCACTGATGCATCCAATGATTCAGTCATATCTACATCCACAATACTGTTTACTGCTTCATATGATCGACACTCCATCTCGTTATCAGAGTCTTTGACACCACTAGAACCCACAACATTTTGCATTTCAGAATTCTTTACCTCATTCTCGACCTGATCAGCCTCTATTCTATTGGTCATTTGTGAATTTCCGACCGCCTCAGACTCCAATAGATCAGTCATTTTGGAAATTCCATTAGCCACCGTGGCATTAGTCATTTCAGAATTTTTAACATCAATAGTCTCCATAATCCCGGCTCCACCACCACCCTTTTCTTCAGGTTTCAAATTAATCAGCACGGCACTGGGGCCACACCCCTGGCGGAAAATCCCGTGTCGCAGATACTTTCCTGGGCTTATATTTGGGCACATGACCGTTCTCCAATGGCCGCTTGTTTGAGACCTCAGTAGATAAGCTACCATTTGAAAATGAAACCATTATCTGTTGTCAACAATCCCTTAAAAAAGCTCCACCAGCTCCATTATTGTAAGTAAAAACCTGGAAATCTAAAGATTAATTATCTTAAAAACGAGAACAGTAAAATCAGGGTTGAAAACCAAAAAAAATATTGTAAAATAATTAGACAAATTTCAGATTGTCATTTAACAAGTAACCTAAGATTAAATAGATCCATCCATCAATCAGAAAACCCCATAGATAACAAAGACAAATATCCATAAACACGCACACATAGCATCCTAACCACCTTAGAAATAGAAGATTTGCAGCATAAAAGGAAAAGGTGAAGCAAAAGAAAATGGTGAAACTATCAGATTAAACGAGTACGCCCTGATAACAGCGACCTACGAAAACAATGCACAACGATAATTACTCCTTCAACTCCAACATGCAACCATAGGTACATGCAGAAGTACCTGATGCAGAAGAAGTCGTTGCTGATCCCTTAGAAGAATTGAAAAGAAATTTGACAAGTCGGTCCCCACAAAAGCTGCACCAGCACATATAACATCAATTTTTTAATAATTATCAATAAAATTTAATTGAATCGTAGATCAAAAACAGAAGAAGAAATGGAAAATTAAACATGCTGAATCTACCGTGATTCAGCACCGCGACATCAAAATCTACCATTCCACCATCAACCGAGCATATAGATACACACACATACACGCGTGTATCGCTTTGTGCGATTATATATGAAATCACGAATGAGATTGAGCAACGGGTGAAATCATCGAAGCGAAAAATGCTGCGTATTCGGACTGAGGAAAAAATAAGAAGATTAGAGTGTGTCTGGTCGAGGGCTCCTAAAAATTTATTATTTTATCCCTATGTTTATGGGAAAATTTGTAGTGGCGCAAGAGCGAATTTCCACTTTGCACCCTCAATTATACACATATAATATTTTTGCCCCCCAAAATATACTATATTGTTTAAATCTATTTTCTTTCCAAAATATTTGGAAAACATTAATTTAAAATTTTGAATTTTATTAGATCTTGATAATATACAATAATTAATTAAGTTAAATCAATTATAAAATGATACAATTGAATTTTATACTAATTTATTTTTATTTTAATAAATAAACATTACCGACGATAAATAATTTTAGAGATTTAATATTTTCAAGATGTTACAAATTGGGTTGATTTTCTATACCCATAACTCAATACACATTTATATTGAGTGGAATTCATTTTTATATATAATATTTTTAATGAGTTGTAATTCTACTGAAAGGTTGTATCAAGTGTTGCGACTCCATAAAATGTTGTTGAAAGAAATGCGACTTTATAAAAAATTGTGCGATTAGAATATTTTACCTTTCTTGTAGCTAGTTACAAAATTACTTGTTTTCATATGTGTTGCAAATAAATGTATGCTTATTGATTTGGTTTTTTATCATTATTGTTTTTATGGTGCAATTGTAAATGATATAACGTGGTATAAATTTGTTATTGTGAGTATAAGGTAACGATTGGTATGCAGGAATGAAATTAGGTGGGAATGGAATGACTTTAGGAATAGAATAAAGATGGGAAAGGAATGGTGTTAATGTAAATCATCCCATACTTGATATGATAAGGAATGAGAAAGGAATTGAATCGCTATTCCTTACTTTATTCAAATATCATGATTGATATTTAGCAATAATAGGTAGGAATGGAATGAAAGTATTTTAAATGACCAAATTATCTTTTTGTATAAAATTTTTAAAATAAAATATTTTATGATAAATTGTTTATATCTTGTAATTCATTTTTTTTTGGTGATCCAGCATTACCCACACCAAATTTAATAAACAACACCACCATACATTAATGTTGAACAAAGGAATAAAGGAGAGTAGTTTACCTTTTTTGGCATCAAATATGATGTTTTAAGCTGGCACCACTTTTATGATCACTGCAGGGCTTCTTGAACATAGTTTTCAAGAGAAGAATAGAGACTAACAAAATTTCATATTAAAAGAAGAAGAAACGTGATTAATAATTAGATGACAAGGATTATGATGTATTTATTGTTTTTTTAGAGTAAAAATAAAATAGAAACCTTGTAATAAAAGAAATGTGGTATCTAATTAATTTTTCTTTCAATATAGTTTGAAAATTATGGGAGAAACCCTATAAGAAGAAGATAGCTTCAAGAAGAATTTGCAATGATTTAGAATTCTATTATTAAATATCATAGGGTAATTTTGTCAAAGACAAAAATAAGTTCATTCCTAACAGATCGAGAATAGCTAAATCCATGGGGCAGGGAAGGAATGACTAACCCCATGCTTTTAAGAATAGGAATTCCTATGGGAATAAGGATTCTCATTCTTAAATTATACAAAGCATGAGTTTAGGAATGACCATTTTATTCTCACCCCATTCCTGCATACCAATCGTGTCATAAGATATTTGGGCGTTTATATAAATTTAATATTATTATTTATTATTTTGTGGAACATAATGAGAGTATCTGTCAGGTTAGATGAGCTCAATCTTAGATCCTGGGACCAAGACTGGGTTTAGTCCTAGATCAGTTAGATATGAGGAATGGATCAAGAGATTGGATTTGGATTTTTTTTTCCTTCAATTTATTATTTTTTGAAATACTTAATGTTGTTGACAGATTGAATATGGATCGCATAAGTCATATCCAAATTTAAATTTGATTATCAAAATTCATATTGAAATATGACTATATATCATATAAGATCTTTGTTAGCCATCATCATATTTGAATATGATGGATATCCAAAATCATATAAGAAGTTCCAACCTGAATTTATTTATTTATATATTTTTGCGCCCCCCCCCCCCCCCCAAATTGTATTAAAATATAGATAATATTTGGATATGAATTATATGTTTTGAATTATATATTTTGGAAGAATGAGTTTTGAAAGTGGGGTTGGGGAATGTGAAATTTGTGTTAGAAAATGTGATGTATGTTTGTTTATTTTTGGGAATTGTTAGAAAATTAATTTGAAAAAATTTGATATATTTGTTTATGTTTTAGGAGGAGACAAATTATACTATAGCAGTTAATTTGATACTTTTTTGTTGAATTTTTAAGATAAAAATGGAATTGAGTGATTTTTTTATTGTTAGAATAATAATAAAATATATATTATGTATGTATATATTGAAAAATGAGGAAATTTTGGAGATAATGAAAAATAGAATAGGATATTTTGAACATTTTAATTTTACATTTTGGAGGAACTTTTTTTGTATGTTTCATTACGTTAATGTAACCAAACATAGCCCATAGTATTTACAAAGTAAATTTAAATCATATTTAAACTTTTAACAATTTTTTTTACCATTTATTGACCTAAAAACCAAATATTTTAATACTAAATCCTTATATATCATTATATTAATACATAGATAAACTATTATATATTATTATATTTGACTTTTTTTTTTCTATCCCTCCTATTTTTAGGTTAAGACTCAATATTAACAATATAATATAAACATTAAGCCAACATAATATAAAAATTGTAGTTTAAATTTTTATTAATATTAATATTGATTTAATAAAAAAATATTAAAATTTAAATTCAAATATTTAACAAATAAAATTATTGAATTTTTATATTCAATCCACATATGTCAAATTATAAATATTTATGATTAAATCTAATTTATTAAATATTTTAATCAATTAAAAATCCAAATATTCAGATTGAATTCAAATTAAGATTCCATCCACTAACAATCCTATAAAAGCTATAGCATTTTTTTTACCAATAATCCAATTTACTGCTACTACATGTGAAAACACACTGGGGCCCAATGTTGGAGAAGGTGCAATTTTCTAGAATACAAGACTGCACTAAGAATAATAGACCCACAATACTCTCAAATTTCTACATCAACTGTGTGTAGTGTTTAAGTGTACTATAGTTTTATTTTTATTTTTATTTTTATGTCAGACTACAAGCTTTCAGCAGACATTTAGGGAGATTTTGCTTAAAGTATAGGTCATTGCAGAATTGTAAAATACACAGGAGGCTGACGCATATTTTTTTTGATCGAACAATTTAAAAATTAGTGGCCCTAAACTGTAAAATCTTAATTCTAATATCATTTACGGACTGAATAGTAAAATCATATATGAAATTGATGCAGGATTAGTGTTTTTTTTAAGAGAAAATATGAAAAAAAATATCATTAAACAGAATCAAGAGCCAATGCATGGCTAATTACATCAATACGAGAATGTTGGAAATGATACATAGAGAGAGCCATACTAGCGAGACAATCAGCATATTGATTAGCACTACGTCTAACATGCAGAGAAGTAAAAGAAAGAAGAGAGGAAAGATGTTTCCTAGCATCCTACGTACGAGTACCCACAAGAGATAAATCAGTTCACGGTATCCTTCCCAAGAGCTTGTATAAATGCAGGATCAGTGTTGAATAGTTAAAAAAGTTTGACAATGACAAGAGAACCGATGATCAAACCCGCTGTAACTATTTTAAAGTAAGTTTTGATTGACTATAAGAAAAAGCTGACAATCCATTCTTCTGCATTTGACAGTTTGAAAGTACCACTTTTTAGGCTAATAAGTAATTCAGCACTCTTCTCCCTTGCATTATTAGGTGTCCATGAAAACCCAATTTCTCAATAACTTTTGATGAAATCCATGACCAAAATATTAACTAATAGACACCTTTGTAGAGAGGGCAAGAAAAGAGAGAGGGAGAGTCGGATCCAAATAAATCTTGCATTGGCAGAAGGAAACAACATGACATGAACAAACTGAGGCCAGAAAAGAAGAAAATGGCTGCAAAAAGAACGACATCATTTAGACCAATATGTGATTTGACTTTCCCCTTATTGTTTCTCAAAGTTAATTTCAGGTTGGCAGAACAATTCCCACCTGTGCTTCCAGCAACAGCATTTTGCTTTCATTGCATTGGTGCCAATACTAAAAAGGATAGTCATTTGTATATCTATCTGCTTAGGCCTCTTGTTTGGCGGGTGTTGTAAGACTGGCAATTAGGGCATTTCTGGGCAACAACGTGGTATTTTACTTCAGAGTTGCTTCCACAATCATTGCAGAGAATCCAAACCTGTAATTAGAAAAGTACTATTAACAATCTGCATACGCCCAATGCAACACAAGCACTTTAAGAAAGCATTTTAGACTATGACACTTGCGACAAGCACAAGGTGAACTAATCACACATGCATAGTTGTGTCTTTGCATGGGTCTGTGTGTGATCACACAAGAAAGCATGTTGCACCTCTGTGTGTGTGTGAGAGAGAGAGAGAGAGAGAGAGAGACCATCTTGTTTTCATAATATGGCGGCATCGGTGTAGCTGCAATCTCCAGGTCAAACTTCTCCCACACTTTTGACATATCCCACACTGATTTGGAGCAGATGGGGCAAACATAGCTATTTAGAAAGTGACGTCAGTTTTTATAAAGCACAACAAGCTTACACATTCAGAGAGTGAGAGAGAGCAAATTTCTTCACTTACCTAAAGTGTTCCTGCATCTCTTCTAAGCATGTCTTGTGTATTGTGTGCCCACATGGCATGGCAATGACATCATTTCTCGACTCAAATAGGTACTACAGAAAACAAGTACTTTGCTTAAGTTGGCGCTCAACAAAATGCAGTCCAATAAAGTAATCGAAAGAGATAGGAAGTAAGGTCATTAGTGAGAAAAAAGATTAACAATGCAGTTAATACCTCAAAACAAACAGGACAGTCCTGGTGCATTGCCCTCTCCACGCAAGGGTGGCTACTTTTTATAAGCAAAGAATAGCAGCATCCTAGATTAACAGAGATAAAATATCAGAACTATGATGTGGTACATATCCATATGAGGATTCTGACAAGTATATAGCAGAGTAAAAAGACTTACCACATTTATCGCAGTGGAAGAAATTCTTGGAGCCCCCAATCCTGCAACAGCACCATGGTAAGCATAAGTATTCCGCCATTAGAAGCCAAACAAGCCATTTCTACCATGAGATCTCTTCAGAATTCAGATAATTTACAGTGATAAGTCAGTCAAAGAAATCAACTTAAAATGTGCATCCTACACACATTTCTGTAATGTGAAGGGGAACCCTCGTTGAATAACTGCCATTTAAAATACGATAACTTAACATCTGCAAGAATAACTCAAGTCAAAATGCATGTTTGATTTTCCACTCTTTCCCGAAAATGTAATGGCACAAAATGATGGCAAGCAGGTATTGGCTACTTTACCTGCAAATGCCACAGCCATCGCAATGATACTGCTCTTTTGATATCTGCAAATTGAGAAATACAAAAGCATCAGCCACCTGCCATATACAGCATCAGAAAATGTGCACTATATCCAAATTTTCTGTGGAACATCTTCCATGATCCGTTTGTGCCCGACAACACCACTCAACAGAAAGATCATCACACAAAAAGGAGGATTCTTCTTACTCACATCATCATCAAACAGCTTGCAAAGTCCACAATAGTATCTTCCCATGCATACACCACAATTTGCGCAAATTTGTTTTACCTGATAATAACACCAGAAGGAACAATAGCTGAGTTGACAGAGGGAATGGTGGGCAAGGAAAAAGCCAAAAAACTGATTTGACATAATTCTTCCCTGACGGTCATCCCCCACCTAATTGAGTAAAATAACATGATCACACTGTCTAAAATGCCCACAAAAGCTAAAGAAACGCAGGAAGTTCTCAAATACTTCAAGATGTCACTGAAAATTCAGTAAAATTTATAAACAAACAGAGAATACTTCAAAAAGATTTTTTGTCAAAGGGTTGGTCCATCTAACTCAACGCAGCAACTGGTGAGAGCAACAACTTGATGGAAATGCTTACACACGGAGTAAAAACTCAGAAAACTAACCTCCTGTTCAGTGCCACAAAGTGAGCATATGACCTGCAAAGCACAAGAGTGTGTTTCTCAAGGATTACCAAGAGTAAGCAGAAAGAATACAAGTGAACCAATAAAAATACAAGATAGGAGACTGAAAGGATCCTAATAAATGCATACCTTCTCAACTAAATGCCGAGTCATATCATGTCTGAGCTTCTGGTCAATGCAAATATTGTTCTGTTGACCCAGAAATAGACAAGTTGGTGTCATTTTACATTCTCACAACACACAGTAACAAAAAACATTAAGAGATGAAAAGAAAACCAGAGTAGTCCTGCCCCATCCACCCTAACTTAAAGGGTAGACTAAATGAGTATTTGATGTTTCCCTGATGTATAGGCCTTAGTGTCTGATGCGAAAAGTATTTCTAAATTTCAATCAACACCCATCTGGCAGCCCTGGAGAAATAAGCTAGGAAAAGCAGATCATATATTTATCAGAACTGAATGACAATGAGCTTACCTTTGCTTCATTATGACAGTGGCGGCAATCAAATATCTCATTGCAACAAGGAGCTCTGATTTTGCACCTCCGACGATAATGAGAGCACCTGTCAATGAAGCTACAAATATGAGCCGAAATTCATGAAATGCAGTATCAACATAGTTAATAGATGAAGCTAGAAGACCATACCCATACTTCAGGAATCCTTTATCTAGTATTTCAGTGCCAGTAATTTTTTCCTGATACGTTGATTCTTCTGCTGGAATATGTTCTTCATGGTAAGGCTGCAAGTACAACTGACCAGCCTTAATGCTACTGGCAATCTCATTCTCTTCAGCTGACGTATTTTCTGAGACTTTTGGCTCAAAGTATGGAGTGCCAGAATGATCAACAGCAACAAACTCCATTGAACTGTACTTAATGAGACTAGCAATTAGCTAGCAGCCGAGCAATAGGTGAAGTACCTGCATTCAGAAGCAAATTTAGGGAAAGCCTAAACCTATTCATGCATTTCTAATCTAGCCACCCTCCAGATGGGCGAACACCTCAAGATCATGTAGCTTTTCTTGCACATTTGCTGCAGACTGATTCAACCACCAACAACAAAATCCAACTAAGGTTGAACAGCTCCATTCACAAAATCCCAAAGAAGGAGAATTCATGAGATCAAGTAACCTACAACAAAGCCAACTAACAAATATCATGCAGCAATCTGGAACTCCAAAGCTTCCAGCGGCACATAGTAGCCATTGCATGGCACTTGAATCTTCGATTCCAAATCCATCTAAAAAGACATCACTGATACAATGCTCAACCTATGGTAAAAGCAATAGGAAAAAATCAAGCGTCTTCTCAAATTCAAAACAACAAGTGATTGAAGTATGAGAGATTGCAGGGATGAGTCCTGATCCTTGTCCCCAAAAGGTAAAACCTACCTCAGTCCAGTACTTTGCACGATCTCTTCTTCACCAAGTAATAACTTAAAGAAAACGGCCACTAATTTCATATCCAGCATCTTCTCCCCAATCAAAACCCTAGCTGTAAGAACATCGCAATAATGCCTTCTCCGCGGTCAAAATACTTTCCAGCATGCCTCGAAATTTGTCTTTGCTATTCCAACTGTTCTAGCTGATGGCATTAAACTCAAGACAGAACCCACCCAGCAAGTTAAGAGAGTAGTATCTAACCTACTCTAGGAGCTGAGACTTTGTAGTTGTGGACAAACCTCATCTCTGGTCATATATAACGATAAATAAGTAGACAACATTGAGTGCCCTATGTTCCGGAACAAGTCATTTGGTTCGAGGAAAAAGGAATCAAGATGTAAATGGCAAGAATGGCAATCACTACTGAATCAACCATAAAACAACTAAGGCAAGGTGGACTGGTGGGCCTATGGTGCAAAGTAGAAAGATAACTGATGAAACCTAGGAAAATATGGAATTAAAAGTCACCTTGACTTCTCATAACTATCAAATACGAAGTTCTACATTTCTAAAATCCAAAGCACTTTTAGACTAATTACTCAAAATTGCACTTTGTTGATAAAATGATAATACAGACACCAATACCGAGGCCACCAAAATGCAGCTCTTTCCAACAATAGACATGGGCACACTCTAGAACACTTCATAACCAACAAAAGTTGTTCCCTATTCAAATGTCCTCATTTGGCCATAGGACGGTATTCTCAGAGATCTCCATGCAACTAATATTTAGACCATAAGCTAAAGAGAAAAACTGAATTGTTTCCACATTAACCTCAAAGTAGAAACAGAAGTTCCCCTTTTCTTAAGAAGTCCTATTTCATACTGAAATTGCTGTCCTTGTGCTGAAAATTGTGCAGGTTTAACATAATTGACATGCTATAGTTATTTTATTCATGTAACATGAAAGGTTAATAATTTCTTCATGATAAACATGTTATATTGCCTTCCTCGACAATAGGAATGGTGGAAATATGCACTTATACATTGATTTATTAATTTAAATATGAATCATTAAATGATCTAAGCATTTTCTTACAAAACTTCCACGATCTCTTTCGGGAATGGTGACTTGAAGCCTCCATATATGACAAAAACAAAAAGGACAAATCGAGTATAACTCGTTGCTAGCCAACATGATTCAAATCCGACAAGAAGCAAATTTGTCGTCAAGCAATAGAAGGAAATCGACAGAAAAGGATGCAATACATAAGATGTATGGTAACACAACAAAGAAAATATTGATGCGTAATCAATAGGCGTGCAACGCATCATCAAATCAATTATTCCAGCATCAACACTTAAACAAGGCGTATCAAATGAAAATTTCAGCTTTTATTTGCTGATCGGTTTCCCCTGGCTGCTAAGGAAAGGCAAAAGCATATATCGTTGATCCATACAACTAAAAAATGGGGATTTTTTTCTAAAAAAACAAACGACATCAACAGGCACAACAACCCCGTAATCAGCAAGCATCATTTCATTTTTCCACACACGCTCAGTCACAAATAAATCAGTCGACACTTTTGAATGCAATCCCACCCCACCCCCAAAAGAGGATTCATAATTTATAGTATCAAAATTAAAAGGGAGAGGAAAAAAAAAAATGCATCCACAATCACAGATATCCATGCATGCCCATACAAATTAAGCATGAATAAGTACAGAGGTAACCTTAAGTCGACATTCCAACTTTATCAAGATCAAACAAATCAATGAAACAACTCCATAGCAAAAATGCAATTTACTTCTCCAATCCACATGCTTCACAGAATCAAATACACCAAGAAAGCCTTGAATTTCCCTTCTCCTAATCATATTATTCAATCAACACAAATTTACAGCTAACACCTTCCAAAAATATTCTGTTTATCAGACACCACATCCTCACAATTAAAAACTGTTCACACAAAACAACAATTATCAACGCATACCACAACTAAACAAAAATGGAAAAGCAAAAAAGCAACAAAATAAAAAAATAAAAAACATGAAAACATTCAGGATAACGAACTTTAGATCCCGATGTCCTTTGGCGGCAATCAACTCCTCCAATTTGCCGTCACCTCCTCCCCGTCAAATCGCCAACAGCACACAAATTAAAAAAAAAAAATTGAGAAAAATACGTACACACCTACAGTTACACAATGCAATTCTGTAGAGATTCAATATTGAAGATCTTTTTTCCAAATATTTTTAGAAATTGTCTGAATCATTGAAGCGAAATATTCTTATATATCTACAAATAGCATTATGGAATTGGAAAAGCTGACAGCTGTAATCTGACAGCAGAAGAAACTCATACAAAAAAAGTTGCGTTTTAATTTTCTTTTCTTTTTTTTTTTTTTTTTTTCCAGTGACGGGGAATTTCTAAAACAGGGGGCCGTGGCCGGTGATGAAGAAGTTTGATGACGCCAAATGCGCGACAATTATCGCTGGCAAGTAGGCGGTTTTACGTAAATGCCCCTGGAAAAACGTTACAAAATTTCTAACGCCGTTTAAGGACTATATTATTCTGCGGCCACGCGCACATATGTCAAGAACAACTTTAATATGGGTGTTTGTGGTTCGATTTGGATCGATTTTAACAAAAAGTCAATCGATCCAAATTACATAATGTATATTGGATCGGTTTAAATCGATTAGACTTTTATTGTAAATTCGATCCAATTCATTTTAAATTAGTTTGGATTTGATTGGTTAAATCAATTTTTCAATTTAAATTTTTAATATTTGACAAATTATTATTGATAATTAAACTAATTTAATCAATCAATTTGTAAATTTTATTTAGCATCATATCACACTAATCTTGTGGAATTAAGCTAAACTATGTAAGATACACAACTATAAAATTATAAGTCCACAATAAATATCCCTATATATTTGATTTTTGAAAGTGAAAAAATCCTAAGTTTAGTTTATTTTAATTTATTTGTGTATTTTACAATTAAGATATTTTTTTTATATTATTAGTATATAAATTTCGGTTCGATTTGGATTGGATCGGATTTTTAGATTAAAACCGATCCAATCCAATCAATTTAAAAAAAAAATTCAATTCAATCAAAAAAAGTTCGATTTTGATCATTTTTTGATTTCTTGGATCGGTTCATCGATTTTTTTTTTTATTGGATTGGATTTAAACACCCCTAAACTTTAATTTAAGAATATATTTGACTTGGTATATAATGAAATCAAAATTGAAAAAATAGAGGAATGTTTGGTTATATTTTATCATAACAACATTATTTTGGAAAAAGATAATTAAACATATCTTTATTTTTTCTTCGAAACACATATTTTTCACATTTTTCAATATATATACATATTATATATATTATATTTTATTATTATTCTAATATTAAAATAATTACTCAAGTTCATTTTCACCTAAAAAAAAAAAAGTATTGATTTGAGTACTACAATAAAAAATATTTTTTTCAAAACATAAACAAATATACTAAAAAACAACTTTCATATTTTTCAATAACTTATTCTCTCAAAACATATAATAAAATCATACAAAAAACATAACCAAACATTCCTATAGATTTTATTTTCTTTATTCATCATCATCATCATATCATCATCGTCATTATTATTATTATTTAAATACTAAAGTAGTGGTTGAGAATTAGTAATACCAAATGATTGATTGAAATAATAAAATATTTTAAGAAATAAAAGTTTATTTTGAAACAACCTAAAAAATGAAAATAATAAATTTGAAGTAAAGTAAATGCTATATAATTGAAGAATATATAATTAGTGTCCTTGATCTTTCTATTCAAATAATTTGCGTTGTTTTCCTAAATTTCTAACATTTCTCATCTCTCATCTCATGCTGGCTCATTCTCTATTCTATTTTTTTCTGTTTAATCGGATAATAGTTATGTTATCTAAATTTTTATTTCTTCTCATAATTTGTCGCTTTATCTTTTAGGTTTTTTTTTCCTTTTTTTTTCCCAATCACATTATCTAATATCTTATTTAAATTTTAACTATATTCGTACTTTTGTAAAAGAATATAGTATTCTTCAATAAAATTATAAGACATATAGAATATGCTTAAGAAATAATAATAAATTAATTATTGTAAAGCACGAATACACTACTTGTGATTACTTGTCATATACCCGAAGTTTTTGTGTACTAGTGTGACATAAAAGTCATGAGCGATCATCACTTCGATACTTTGGATGAAATCAATTCCCAATACATGAAAAGCAGTATATATAGGACACGCATAAATATTTATTGCAATATAATGATTTATGATTACTAACAATTCTAGCTTCATATTCTCGAATGGTACAGAATAGTTCAAAGTGACGTAATTTTTTTGAATTCTAAAATATAATGAAAGAAAAGCAAGTTAATGATAAATAAAGTACATATTATGAAAAAAATATACTTAATAAGTTGATCACTAATAAATTAAACAAAAAGAACCGCAAATAGAAATAGAAATATTTTTTTTGAAAAAAAAAAGCACCAAAAGAAGAAAGCTTTTGATCCAACGGTGCATACGAAGGGTACATGCTACGTTGAGTGGAACCATTTGCAAAATGTAATTTTATTTCATCACATCAAATCACGAGATGTGTGACCGCCGGCTGAAAGTACAGTCTTTCATGTGACGTTTGATGGAACAGGTTTAGTAATGATAGGTGCAAACCGAGTTTACCGATGACGCGCGCTACCCTGTCTAGGTGTTGCAACGTGTCTCCCTGTGAGTAATTATGGGGTCAATCATGATGCTGACGTGTTAGGGATTAGCAAGGGATTATAAAAATATATAAGTAGGATTATGTGGCAAAATTAGCATTATTAATTGCTAATTGTCTCATGAAGCTTGAAGTTGAAGTCTTTCCTTTTTATGTTGTTCATGTTTATCATTTGGAGGAGTGATTGTTACTTATGTATAATAATAATAATAATAATAATAATAATAATAATAATAATAAGTGGAATAATTTATTAATTATTTTATTTTTAATTGCGTGTTAAATATACATGACAAAAAATGAATTTAGGACGTAAGAAATGCTAAGGCACATCTATTTAAAAAGGGATAGTTTGGTTACGTTTTATTTTCATTTTCAATTGTTTTTACTATTTGAAAATGAATTATCAAC
Source organism: Jacaranda mimosifolia (assembly GCA_018894105.1). Lineage (NCBI taxonomy): Eukaryota > Viridiplantae > Streptophyta > Magnoliopsida > Lamiales > Bignoniaceae > Jacaranda > Jacaranda mimosifolia. The sequence goes on from CM032127.1 coordinate 2,981,699, forward strand.
AACTTATAATCATTTTTATCAATATTTCAACTCATTTTTATCTCCAAACACATTTTTCAGTAACTTACATATCTTTTCTCAATAACTTATATATACTCTCTTTCTCACACACACACTCATTATTACTATCTTTCTTTACCTACAATCTACTAAATTCTATATAATCATTACAATGATCTTTTTAACTATGCTCACATTTATTGACGACAGTGACCGAGAGAGAAAAAAAAAGAGAGAGAAAAACGATTAAGAGCAATCTCAATAGAAAACAACTGGAAAATAATAGAGAAAAAAGAAACGATGACTTGGAAAAGAGAAAGTTCGTCAATTCTAAATGTTGTGCAAGAAAAAGAGAGAAATAAATTGAAGATGAGTATTCGGTTATTTGCCCAAAGTATTATAGAGTATAAGTGGAATGACATTTTTATCCTTTTAAAAAATTATATATTTAAATAATTTTATCCTTTCAGCAGATTTTGTTGAAGAGTAATTTTATTGTTTGACAACTTCCATCAATTTATACCAAAATTTAATGGCCAATTAGAAGATTTGTGATATGCGAGGATCTTATCAGACCCTTAACATTATAGTATGCATATCAACCATATGATAATTGACAAAAGACATTTTAACTTGACGTAATTCTCACCTTTCTTTGATGAAAATACAAATGATTTACTCAAAAAAATAAAGTTCATACCGACCATTTGAATATGTACCCAATTAATTGTAAGTTATTAAATTAAAATATTATAATACCCTCTTCTTACATGCGGCATTTTTGGGCCCAAAGATCACACCCGATCCGCAACCAATGGGCTCAGCCCAGTCCATTTATGGCCAAGACAGAAATACACCAAAAAGTTCATTTCCAAGGTATGTGTAAGAAAAGTTCAGCTTCTTAAAAGCGGTAAAAGTTCCAAAGATACAGCCGAATCTCACTGAGAAAAACGCTTGAAAATCTCATCTAAACAAATTTCTTACCTACAAAACAGTTCTATGCTTCAGCTAACTCTTCAACAGCAGACTTACTTCTCAACTCTCCAATGTATGAAACCTTAAACTAAATCTTTTTCTATTGTTAAGACATTACAACCTTAAAAAACTCAAGATTTGAGTTTTTGTCATGAAGGGACAAATTCACCATTTTTGTCGCTTTCAAAGCTCAAAAATCTTGTTTTTCAGCACCATCTTTCTCCTCCTCTTCAGTACCTCCACCCCATATCAGATAGTCGAATATGATTTTCATCATCATAGACAGCTCTTATCCTACAATGGAGATGCCTCTCGCCACCGAGCCATGGCTCAAGTTTGAGAATCCAAGATTGAAGAATGCTTATATTGCATTGCAGGCTTGGAAAGCAGCCATACTTTCTGATCCGAACAACATTACCGCCAACTGGTCTGGAGCTGATGTGTGTAACTACACTGGCGTTTTCTGTTGGCCTGTACCAGGCGATCCGTGTGAACGGACGGTTGCTGGCATTGATATCAATCATGGAGACATTGCCGGGAGCCTCCCGCAAGAACTAGGGCTGCTCTATGATCTTTCCCTCTTTCATTTAAACTCAAACCGGTTTTGTGGGATGATTCCCCAGAGTTTTATGAATTTGCAGCTCTTGTTTGAGCTGGATCTTAGCAACAACCGGTTTGCAGGGAAGTTTCCGGAACATGTCCTTCGATTGTCGAGCCTCAAGTATCTGGATATCCGGTACAATGAATTTGAAGGTGAGCTTCCAAGGGGACTTTTTGAGAAAGATTTTGATGCTATTTTTGTGAACAACAACAGATTCTCCTCTGCCTTGCCTGAAAACATCGGAAACTCGCCTGTGTCTGTCATAGTTCTGGCCAACAATAAGTTTGAAGGATGTGTTCCTGCAAGTTTAGGCAATATGTCAGAAATAAATGAACTGATACTCTCAGACAATGATCTTTTTTCATGTTTCCCAAGTGAAATTGGGAAGCTGAAGAACTTGACAGTGCTGGATATTAGTCGTAACAGAATTACAGGTCCGTTACCTGATACCATTGGAGATATTGACAGCTTGGAGATACTGAATGTGGCGCATAACCTGATGTCCGGGAAGATCTCTGCCGGGATATGTCAGCTTCCAAATTTGGTGAATTTCGCATATGATTACAACTTCTTTTCGGACGAGCCTTCAGCTTGCTTAAGGTTGCCCAAATTTGATGATCAAATGAACTGTTTTCAAGGGAGGCCGAAGCAAAGAACAGCTTTGGACTGTCAAAGGTTCTTGTCTCGGGTGGTTAACTGTAGCAGTTTCAAATGTGATAACTCTTTGAAGCCAGTTCCATCATCACCACCATTGGTTTGTATGCCTCCACCTTCCCCACCACTCGCCCCTACAACTTCTCCATCACCTTCACCATCCCCACCTCCGCCCATCTTTTCTCCACCTCCACCTAGCAATCCACAGCCCATGCCAGCACCAACACCATCATCACCGCTGCTGCCATCCACGCCCATTAACATCTCCCCTAGCCTGCTTTTACCACCTATGATTTCTCCACCCTCTCCCCCCTCAGCTTCTCCACTTCCGCCCGTCTTTTCTCCACCTCAACCTAGCAATCCACAGCCCCTGCCAGCACCTTCACCATTGCCGCCACCGCCAGCAACCCCCATTAACATCACGCCTAGCCCGCTATCACCGATAATTTCTTCACCTCCACCATCGAACCCTACACCACCACTCTGTCCATGCCAAAAGCAGCCTCCTTACCCATCAGATCCACCATCAAACTTCTGATCACCTCCATTTTCAAACTCCATACACTCACTACTTCCATATTTAGAATTTTCTCCTGCATCACCTTTACCACACTGGAACAAATGCTGCTGCTGCTAAGTCAGAAGTTGCTATCCGGCACCCTGTGACAACAACATCCAATTCTTTAGCTCTTTCTTGCATGTCAAGTGAATATTACAGATACTTTATAAGATCATTGAAATTTTTAGGTCCCAGGATGCTGTTGTTTAAAGGCAGACCAAAAAGCTAAAAGGAGATGCTAAATGAGGTAAAAAGTGGCAGTCTTCTGACTTGTTATGGAAAAATTTACTATCAGTGAGTATACTGTTTGACATTGGTGACTTTACTGCACTTACATTGTGTGTAAAAGGTATTAGCCTATACCACTGAATAACTAATTTTATGTTCAACTATAAAAAAAGTTAGATTTCAGAGTCATTATCTTCTTTCAAATAATTGCAAGCCCTTTTCTCTTTTTGACGTGATAGTATCTGTTGCTTGTAAACCTAGAAGATTAAAGAGAAGGCGTTCATGTGCATCTGTAAAAACCTCATTCAATTTCTAAACACCAAATCATCAAATAGAACAATATAATAAAACAGCCTGATGATACTTGGTAGAAAACTATTAACAGGTTATAAAGGTAAAAGACATAATTGGTTGACTGTCTTAACAGTGGTCTTTCCAAAGAGTTCCTCAGTGTAAGGTGACTTACAGTACAAAAAGCCTTATGTGAAGTTAGAAGAAGAGTTTGCAGACCGAAGTTTGCTTACCAAATTTTGCAAAAAATATCGACAAGCTTAGATCAATAAAAGAGCTAAGCATTCAAACAGACAAGCAAGGTGTCATCTATATTCAGAAAAGAACTACAATCACAGTAAAGCAACCATGGCAACTAGAAACATACCTCTACACCCGAAGGAACTTGTACGATACATTAATGAGCCTAAAATCTGCTAATGAAAGATCACCTCCCAATTGATACCAGAGATTACAATTTCTGCTTCAGTCTGACTCAACTTAGAGACCCTCAAGAAGCAAGAGCAGAATCATTCTGTTGATCAATTGATACGTGGGAAAGGCTGGATGTTATCTGCCAGCATGGAGTTCATCCCAGAAGACAATGGCTGCAGCAATCCACTGTTCGATAAATCCTGCAAGTTTTTAATGTCTTGTTGTATGCGTGTCACATGTGAAATTACATGTTCAAGAACTAGAGGATCATCCGGAAGATTCTGTAGCAAGTTAAGCAAGGTCTGCCTATAAACTTGAGCAGACAATAAGGGCCTTGCTATCTGACGACTTCTGCAGAAAACTGCAACCTTGATCGTATGCTTACACATATTACCCACCATTGACCAGGAACAATCACAAAGCCCAAATTCAGAACCAGGATTCCATATTGTATACGCCACACTACTATCTGCCTGAGAAACAACTTTTGCAAACTCGAGATTTTCCTCATCCATCAAAACGTCAATATCGGGGATGTGCATAGCTTGATTCCATGGGTTGGTTAAACTGAACCTATCCCTCAAATTTTCAAAATAACCGGTTTCCACTATATATTGGTCAAACCAATAGAAAGAGTGAAATTGGGCTGTCAATGCATGTATCACCAAGTCAATTCTCTGATACGAATTTGCTGGCAGCAAATTCAGAACTCTGGATTTCAATCTTAGGTGATAGGATTCTATTGAAGCATAAGGATCTGGACCAGCCACTGGGAGAGTCCTGACACGGTTGACCCATAATTCTGCTAGACAAGATTATCATATTAAAGTCTATCGCATGCTTTACAAAAACATCACAATACATAAATGCGCTTCAAAATGTACAAGTTTTCTTAATGAGTAAACAGAAGATAAAAATGACAAGCAACGTGATTACTTTCTTGAATAGGTTCCTCCAAATAAAAACAAGAAAAAAAAGATCCCACCTAAACCAAAGAATGCGAGGAAGCATACCCATTTTTGGGAACCATTTACATCTGAAGTATTCTGTAAATGGAGACTGATCAACATATATTTGCATGAACTCTTCAACAGCATCTGCAGTGCTTGGCCCATTTCTTGTGCAGTACAAAATCCTGCCTAGGTGCTTAAACATCTCTCTTTGTACATCAAAATTGTTGCAATATTTTAATAGACCTTTAAGCCAACTACGACGAACATGCCAGAGGCATAATAGAACCCGACATTGGAAGGCTTCCCTGAGAGAAAGAAACAAAATATTAGGTGATTTTTGCTTTTAAACCTACAATTGATTGGCATGATATGAAGACGAAATTCTATTGTTTACCTAATAACTGAAGCCTCGAAAAAGGGATCATCCACTAGAATTGCATTAGGTCTCCACCTTGTGTCCTTGCCCCGTATTCTTTCAACAAGAGATGGCATCCATTTGTTAATATTTTGACCAAGAGAAGAGGAAGTAATGATCCAGGCAACGGGAATTGCATTTTGTGATGAGTCAAATGTGAGTAGGGAGCACAAAGAATACTGTATAAGTAACAAGAGAAGGCAAATTAATAAAAATATTTTTCGTAAAACTAAATATGGAATGAAATAGATAAAAGTACGGTTTTTTTTTTTTTTATCTTACGGTCCAAAATTTCTTTTTCTCCCTATAAATATTTAGTTGAACAAGTTACTGCAGTAATCCAGTTATGCAATAAGGCCAACAAAATAAACCCCAAAAAAAGAAGAAAAAATTGTGGTACGTGCCAGTTCTCAAAAGGCATGCTGATCATAACAGGGATTTCTGAAAAATGCAAGGTAAAGAAAAAAACCTTTTCACTATTACATCCATTTATCTCCTCTTTACATTCAGTGGTAAGGCAGAATTATGTCCATAGCCAATATTACTAATTGAACAAGGATTTAACAGATCTTGAATGGGTATGTTTCTTATTCATAGGCCATAGACTCATGAACTAATTTGGTACTGCTTCCCTTTGGGATGAGAAGGCTACCTCTCTCGCACTTTCCTTTTTCTTTTGTTTTTTGTTTTTAGCATGACATATATCAGCAAAATTCTTTTTCCCCATTTATTCAGTTCGTTTTAGAATGTAATACTGAACTCAGATGCTTATAATAATCCCTATAGTCCTTATAGTCAAATTTTGCTACATCTCTGTCGACTTCAAGCAGGGTTGACAAGCAAAGATCAAAGAGAAAAAGAAATCATTGCCGAGAAAAAGAAATCATTGCCAAGACTTAACCATACAAAACCTTAAGTTTCTTAGAGCCAGATGTCGTATGAGAAGCTATGGATCCACTATGTCCATAGCGAAGCATCTGCTGCAGCTGCCAATCTGTCTGTATTCCTAATACAAAAGGCTCAGAACCAGAACTCTCCTGGAAGTAAAAAACATGCTTATGGTGGCGTTGCACCCACATTTTTACGCTGCAGTCGTCATTGGAATGTAATTCATGGGAGGAGTTGCGTATAAGCCTTTCCATGTTACGTACATCATTACGAGTAAGGAAGTCATCACGGTTGTGTGGGCCCCCATGCCTCTGCACTTCTTCCATGTGATGCTGGACTATTGTGTCCAAAGATATTCCAACATGAAGCATGGACATCACTTTTTGACGTAGTTCCTCTGATATTCGAGGAGCATACATAGCTCTTGTTCCCACAGCTTCCTGATCAAGTATTCCATGGCAGGGAGCCCCTGTTTTATCCACATGATTTCTCTGATTGTAGATGATAAGAGCAAGCAAAGGGCGGGTGTATAAGCGTTTAACAGTGAAATGACAAAGGCACCCCCTCATCATGTGTCTTCTCCCTGGCCTACTTCCCTTACCCGATGCGGGCTTACTGCTCGAGTTTTCACCGATATGAGGTTCAATATCCCTGTAGTCTTCAGGACCATAGGAGCACCAATACCTAAAAATCAAGAAAACGATAAGTTAGTGGTGCATATATGTTTCTTTTTGTATTCTTTCCAAATCTTTTGGATTAATATATATACATTCTGCAAAATCTAACGTCCAATTCTAGTTCAAGGTTCATCCTCAAGAAAGCATAACGAGTATTATAAAATATGACTTACAAGGAACGACATACAGTGTATACTCAAGATATCCATCAACTCTTGGTTTGTTCAGACTCCCTTCAGGTCTTTTCCTTCTTGATTCTACACGGAAGCTCGCCGGGCACTCTGCATTGCTAGATTCACCCTTTACAAAATCCTCCACTCTAGAAAAAGGAATTAGTGCAATGTCATCACCACCTTGACGACCACCTTCTACTTTAACCCAATTTATATGAGCTGCAGAAAATTCTGCATAGGGAGGATCCTGCACTGGTAGGCTTAATATGTCTTCCATCCTAGCCACCTGACATAATAGGAATACAAGATAGGAAAGCTAAACTTCAGCAAATGCCATAGGCATCACCAGTATTAATTCTCTCCGTAAAAACAATTCTGTACTAAAATATCTGAAGACACATCAATGACCTCCAAACATGGTTCTACTCCTCTACAGGCAAATTTTATAGAGAATAAGAAAAAGTTTATTTGACAATTCTATTATTAATTGAAAGTTGAAATAACATAACAGCTAGAAGATAAGAGGACTAAAACTGAAAATACAAAAAGAAATTTAAAAAAAAAAAAGGGCTCAGATACGAGTAAAATTTGTACCTTTGCTTCATGACCCTTCATTCTTCTCTACTCCACACGATCAAAGAATTCCAAAACAATTGAATTATATCCCTTTCTTGGAGAGTGAAGTGTAAGACTTCAACCTAAAAACTCAAAGGTTGTAAAAAGCTAGGATTTTTCTCAACAAAAATGACAGAATTACAAAAACCGAAAGCAAAAGCTTTTAAGGACTGATTATTAAGGTGCAATCGTTCCCAGAAAAAAGGGATTTACTCCAAAAACAAAAGGCAAAAATCAATGCAGAATGTTTTTCGGGCTTTCGCTCGGCTCTTCCCTTCTTTTTACACCCACACACAGATATTATATATAATAAATACCAATTTGCTTCATTTTCTTTTGTTTTTTGGGGAAATTTTTTTCCTCATAATTTTGCCTAATTGGAAAAATAAATGTTGGGCCATAATTTTGGTGATGGGCCTTTTCTAAAAATAAGTGGACTGCCCATTCGGGCAGCCCACTAAGACTGATGTCTCCTCTAGTTTTCTTAATGGGCCATTACAAAAATGAAAACGAAGCATGCCCAATTTGTAATACTATATTTTTTTTTCTTTTGAGATTTATATTTATCTAAAGATATGAGTTTATGTAAATTTAATTATATTCCGGTCCAAAAAATTAATGTTTTTAAAATTGGACCGGACAAAGAACCGGTGACCTTACTGGTTATTGGTTCAATGGTTTGACCGGTATGACATCATAATGATGTAATAATTATATTTAATTTTATAAAAATATATAATATTTTAATATTAACAAAAAATAAAATTTACAATTGATATAGAAAGAATATTATTTGAAAAAAATTCAATTTACTTATTTTTAAGTATGTTTTTTAGAAAATAATATATTTCACAATTACTCAACTATAAATAAATAAAAAATAATGTTTTACATTAATATAAGTAATCATTCGTTTCATACTTCAACTCCAAGTAAAAATAAATTCTTTTATGCTAAATATTCAACATAATCTAAGAGAGATTAAACAAAATAAAATAACAAATAAAACATAAGCATTCACATACAACTACCACTTCATTAAATTTTAAGAAAATAAATTCATGTTTCAAAAAATTACATGTCCAAAATCTTTAATTATCATCTTCAATTCATAATTTCTCTTTTCTTTTTTACTTTCTCTTTTTTCAAAAAAGTAATTTTTAAATTTTCAAAAAAAAAAAGGAGTGAACCGATCAAAAACCGATTGAATCGGTACCAGTTCAACCAATTTTTGACTGATTTTCATCAATTTTGACCGATTTTGATCGGCACCGGTTTTCAAGCCTCAACTGAACCAGACTGGCTATCGGTCACCGATCGGACCGATTTTCAAAACACGGCAAAAAATAATAGGTGTGGATACTATGTGATAATGGTATAAGTTGTTTGGTAATGTAATGTCGGACCGGTTTTCAAAACATGGCAAAAAATAATAGGTGTGGATACTATGTGATAATGGTATAAGTTGTTTGGTAATGTAATGGGCTGATATTAATGTTTTCAAAATCGGACCGGACAAAGAACCGGCGACGTTACTGGTTACCGGTTGAACTACCGGTTCGATCGGTATGACGAATAATGACGTAATAATTATTTTTAATTTTATAAATATATATAATATAATTAATATATTGCAAAAAATAGAAAAATTCCAACAATATAGAAATAAATAAAGAAAATTTTCTCCATATTTTAGTCATTTTTTTCCCCCTTCAATTGGTTCTTTAGAAAATACCATTTCTCTATTAATCAATTACAAATATATAATCTAATTCAAATAGTAACACACAACTATTTAATATTAATACAAATGGTCATCCCTTCAAGTTTCAAGTTCAAGTTTTCTCACACTAAATATCCAATATATTCCAGTAGAAATTAATATTTTCTTGTAATATTTTCTCTTCAAACTTGTAGTAGAGAATAGTGAACAGTAGCGGGGGTAGAGATTATGGGTGGCAATCGTGTCGTGTTGAGTTGTTTCGTGTCGGGTTGAGGTGGAAATATCACAAAATTTTGCTCAACCCAAACCCAACCCAATAAGCACTCAACTCGAACCCAACTTAAAAGTTTTCATATCAACCCAAACCCAACCCGTTTCAGCATATGATTATTTTTCATTAATAAATCATCTAAAAAACCTACACATTTTATGTTCAACTAAAATCTTAATAAAATAATCAATTTATACCAAGATTTTGAGAAAAGTCAGCTTATACAAAAAATTTAGAAAAAGTCAACATTATACTTTACCAGCCCAACTTTTGTACCATAGAACAATTTGATAATTGAACCTCATTTAATTTTCTCTACAACATCAATAATATACAAATTTTCATGTTAAACCAAAAGTTTTGCACAACTTAATTTTAACAACAATGAAGTCGCATTCCGACAAAGAAATATAATTCGTCCTATTAATGATTAATAATCATCCCAGCATCACCAAGTAGTCAAAATTTACATAGTAAATAATAATAATTAATTCTTACAAATCAATCTGGAGTTAAATTGTTCAAAAATAACAAATCATTACCTAAAAATGCAAAAAACATAGAAAAACTATCAAATTATCATGTTTTTGGGTTATTATCGAGATATCCGAAATCCAACCCATAATTTTCGTGTTGTTTATCGGGTCAACCCAATATCGAGCCAACTCAAACCCAATAATATCATGTCGGTTCGTGTCGTGTCGAAAATTACCACCCTTAATAGAGATGGAGGAAGAAAGAGAAAGGAAAGGAAAAGGACCAAGAAAGGAGGAATTAGGATTTGAAAATTGGGAAAAGTTAAACTTAAAACCTAATCAATAATCAACACTCAATAGTCAAAGCTGGTTGCTTAGTGGTGTATGTTTTCAAAACAAAACAAAACCAAAAAAAAAAAAGGTGAACCGGTTCAATCGATTTTTGATTGGTTCCCAACCGGTCAGATCACAAGCGATTTTCTGAGATGATTCAAACCAAACAAGCCACCAGTTACCGATCGAACCGGCCGGTCCAGACCGATTTTTAAAACCTTGGCTGAGATCCAATCCAGTCAACCTAGTGGGAGGTCGAAAAAAGGGCTTGATAATATAATTGAGTTGAGTCCTGTAATCAATTGCACTTGTCAGGCTAGTTAAAGTGTCCTCGGTTAAGGCACTCCCACACTCAAATTAGTATTTAATCGACTAGAAGGTGGAGCTGTAGTGTAAGGGCTTTGAATGATAATAGGCATATTTTGCTGAAGGTGACAATGGGGTATTTATAGTCTTTTTAGAGATGTTGATATGTTAATGATACCCTTACATATACAGAAAAGGCTTTTGTCTTTATCTGAGGACCTTTAAGTGTTCTTTATTTTGTGTACTATTTCAGATGGTGCCTCCTCCTGCTCCATAGGACATGACGGTATATAGGAGGCATGCGCTATTCTGGTGCTACTAGAAAGGTGGTACTGGTGGCAGCACGCATCATTAATGTGGAGACACGCCTCTAGTCAAAGCATTCAATGCGACAGAGGATCGGTCGAGTCTGCTTGACTTTCTAGGGTCGAGACGAACACTTGCCTGTAAGTTTCTTTGCACGTTTTGGTTGAAATGATGGAACTCTGTTGGACTGGGGTACTTCCCTGGTTGAGTGCCGAATAAACATTTTCAATTTGGTTGACCATACTCCGGTCGACTGAGCAATGTGTAGATACTCATGTTGGTGGAAAGAGCCCAGTGAGGTTGGCTTTGGTCGATAACTTGGTCAATCGTCAATGGGTTGGACCTAATATCCAATTGGGTCATCCCACGTCATGTCTTTTGCCTGGTCGAATGTTATTGGGTTGGGCTATCCCATATCAATATGGTTACAAGAAAAATAAATAAAATTATTTAAATTCAATATTTCAAGAACGAGAAAAAAATAATCATGAAATTATCCATCAATTAATATCATTAAGAATCAAATAAACAAGCTAATATTTATTTGGGCATGATGGAATAGAGGTCAAAATCCTAATAAAGTTTGGTAACCACTTTTAAGCAATATTAAACCATAATTTGATTTATACTAATTAATTTAATTCAAACCCTAACCCCTTATCCCACTTAAAAAGAAAGGGGGGAAATGTTTTCATGCTTCATTTTCATGGAAATTTTTTATTGTGGATGGGCATTAAAAATTTGTTATATCATTTTCTGGTATTCAACGTTCTTTTAATATATCCAAATTTGATAAAATAGATGATAATCTTCGAATAACGACAAGCTATTTAATTAATTTCTCAAGTAAATTGAGTACTGATATAACTAAATTTGAGGGCCCGTTTGGTTTTATTTTGAAACACTCTTTTCAAATTTTCTACTATTTAAAATTTGAAACATATCATTTTTTACATATTTTCATCCGATATTATTTGCACTTCAATTCTCAAAAGACATTATCTAATAATCTATTTATATTCTTTATCTATTTCATTATTACTATATCTCTCTACCTACAACTTACTAAATCCAACATAATCATTGATTTTTCAACAATTCATTCAAATATAATTTTTTTTTCAACTAATTTTCATGAACTACTTTTTAAATTTTAAAAATAATAAAAATAGAAAATGAGAATGAAAATAAAACCGAACATGTCCTAAATCTTTCAATTTTTAGGGGACATTCTTTCTTACTAATCAAGTAGTACAATAATTCTATCTTACTAATCAATGGCTTAAGTTAGGAATTTGAACCTGAACGAACTTTTGATATGCGTGCATGTGTATAAATTAAAAAAAAAAATTCTATCTTACAGCTTGACATAATGGTTCGCCTTATGAACTCCATAGAAAAAAGAGATTTTTAAATAAAAAAGAAGTAGGTGGATGAACGAATTCTCAAAAATGCATGATTCGTGCTTGTTTTTTTAAAAATTGAATTTGATATATTTGGAATGAGTCTACAAAAATTAACATACTATAAAGATATTGTTGTTGAATTTAAAAATTACAAGAAACATCTATGTTTATTCATATTTTTTTAAGAATAAAGTGTTTATCCATAGTAGATGTGGACCTGACCACCCCACCCCACCCCACCCCACCCCAGATCCAACCGAAAAATGTCAAAGGAAATATTAAAAAAAAAAAAAGAGAAGGAATTCTCTGCATATGGACTATGCAAATGCATCATTAATTAGACTGAAGAAAGGTCAGATTGCACGAAAACTAAGGGCCAAATACCTCGAAAACAGATTGAGGTAAAGACGCATTCAATTACAACTTGACAAAATTAAATTTTAAATAAATTAAAAATATTGGGAAAAATGTGTGTTATGTTTGGTAAATTTTTTTGTTTGATTTTATTACGTGTTTATTATGTATTTTGAGAAAATGAATTATTAGAGAATGTGAAAGTTATTTTTTGGTATCTTTGTTTATGTTTTGGGAGAGATATTTTTTACTGCAGTAATCAAATCAATGCTTTTTTGTTGAGTTTTTAGGGTGAAAATGGAATTGAGTGATTATTTTAATGTTAAAATAATAATAATATATATATAAAATATATGTATGCATATATTAGAGAATGTGCGTTTTGAAGAAAAATAAAGATATGTTTGGTTATGTTTCCCCAAAACAATGTTGTTCTGGAAAAATATAACCAAACAACGCCGTATTTTATCGTTCATAATACAAACACATACCAATTTCATATAATTCATACTCAAATATCTATTTAAAAACTATTTAATACACTTCATTTTAATGAAAAACTTTTAAAATTGCTTCTATCTTGAAAACATTGATAATTCTGCTAGTTATATCAGTTGAATAAAAGAAAAAAAATAAATTATTACACAAAAATTAAGGGCCAAATAGTGCAAAAATAGAGATAGCTAACAACACATACAATTAGAACTTATCAACATTAGATTTTCAATAAATTAAAATTGATATAAAATCAATGTATTTATCTTCCACTATTTAAATATCTGCCAAGTTATATATTTCATATTGAAGTATTTATTTAAAAAAAAAAAAAAGTTTCTATACACTTTGTTTTAATGAAACATAAATGAAATTATTTCTATCATGAAAGAATTCTATTAGTTATACTAGTGCAACACAAGAAAAGAAGAGAAATTATTGCATGAAAATGCACGATATTCGAAAAAGAATACGTTATAACTTATGTTCAAGTATTTATTTAAAAAATGTTTTATATATTTTATTTCAATAAAACACCAATTAAAATAGCTTTTATTGTGAAAAAATTCTAGTTATATCCATAATCCATAAAATAGAAAAAGATGTTGAGACACTATTGAATTTAAATTGTGGGGAAAAAAAATCTAGTGTGTCGTAAGTTCTCACTAGGGCATGCTGTCAAAATGATATAAAAACAAATAATTTTATTAAATTATAATTTTTTTATTATAATATAAGGCTTGAACTGATCTTTTTGAAGCCCATATGAATACTAAAAGTTCGAAATATATAAGATTTATACTATTGGGCCAAATTCAAGCTAGCTAGTTTGGTTGAATTTTTAAGTTATCTCATGATTATTTACCATTGTGTTATAGTTTGGTTGACATGATAAATAAACTCATGGGGATGGTAGGTTAATCTATTATGGGAATTACACATATATACACGAGTTTTTAGTATTCATATGGGTTTGAGTGTTTATTGTTACTTCAACCAAACGAATGATAAAGTGTGATAAAAATATTATATCCGACCCTATTATTCCAACCAAACTAGGCAAAAAAATGTGTAAAGTTATGAATTTAAATTTAATGAATTTCTAATATGCGTGTATGTAAATTTAAAAAGAAATAAATTTTCTCAATTCTATAACACCTCTAGAAATTATATAATTGGTGGAGTTTTATCTTCAGTTTAGATCACTAATAGTGGGCAAGTGAAAGGAATAATCCCACACAGGGAAAAGATAAGATATTAAGATGCCTTAGCCCACATTCAGTGGCAATTACTTCACTCTTTAGTACGCAACGGCCCCTCAACTTTTGTAGGGACACTTGACTTCTCTTTGTTGACCTCAGCCTCCCACGTAGCCGCTACATATACTAGGTTTTTTGTATTACTATCCTGCATGTTTTCTGTTTTCTTCACTATTCACAGCGATGGAGAGACAACCCCACAACCCGGATCCTGAAACCACACGAAACTCACTGGGAACCGGGTCCCGAAGCCCCATTTCCAGCCCATTGCATGTTGTTCAGAAAGTGAAGCAAAACCTGGTTTTCAGGTCCAAATGGGCTGAGCTGAATGGGGCAATGGGGGACTTAGGCACTTATATTCCTATAGTTTTGGCCTTGACTCTAGCCAAGAATCTTGATCTTGGGACAACCTTGATTTTCACAGGTGTTTACAATTTTGTAACTGGGGCAATCTATGGAGTTCCCATGCCTGTCCAGCCCATGAAATCAATAGCAGCAGAGGCCATTTCCAATCCAGAGTTCGGAATTCCTGAGGTAATGGCTGCTGGAATTTGCACAGCTGGGATCTTGTTTTTCTTAGGTGTGACAGGTTTGATGCAGCTTGTGTATAAGCTGATTCCAATATCTGTTGTGAGAGGGATTCAGCTGGCACAGGGGTTGTCATTTGCTATGACTGCTGTTAAGTATGTAAGAAAAGTGCAGGATTTTGCTAAGTCTAAGTCCGTGGGGGAGAGGCATTGGCTGGGGATGGATGGGTTGCTTTTGGCTCTTATTTGTGCTTGTTTTATCATAATTGTTAATGGTTCTGGGGAGGAAAATGATGAGAGGGAAAGTGGTGACGATTATGAGATGAATAGTTCAGACAGGAAGGCTGCAAGAATGAGGAAATTGAGGAGAATCATTGCTTCTCTTCCCTCAGCATTTATAACCTTCTTGTTGGGTGTAGTTTTGGCTATTATAAGAGGGCCCAAAGCTGTAAAAGGCTTTAATTTTGGACCTTCTTCTATAGAAGTTGTCAAGATATCTAAGCATGCATGGAAAGAAGGATTTATCAAGGGAACAATCCCTCAACTCCCTTTATCCATATTGAACTCTGTTATTGCTGTTTGTAAGTTGTCGACGGATCTTTTTCCTGAGAAGGACGTCTCAGCTACATCTGTTTCGATTACCGTTGGGCTCATGAACCTCATTGGGTGCTGGTTTGGAGCAATGCCATGCTGCCATGGGGCCGGAGGGCTGGCCGGGCAGTACAAGTTTGGTGGGAGGACAGGAGGGTGTGTGGCATTGCTTGGTGTGGCTAAATTGGTTCTTGGCTTGGTTTTAGGCAGCTCGTTGGTGAAGATTTTGGATCAGTTTCCTGTTGGGGTCTTGGGGGTTCTGCTGTTGTTTGCTGGGATTGAGCTAGCCATGTGCTCAAGGGACATGAACACTAAGGAGGAGTCCTTTGTAATGCTTATATGCACCACGGTTTCACTAGTTGGCTCGAGTGCTGCACTTGGATTTCTATGTGGGATAGTTGTGCATTTGCTTCTCCGATCGAGGAAAATAAGGAAAACGAGAGATATCTGGTCTTGTTCCACATTCTGGTTCAATAGGAACCCTTAGGGATTTTGGTTTAAAGGATTTTCTTCTCTTGTATCTAAAGAACTTTGTTGGTTTTTTAGTTTCCTTTGATCTTTTGTTGTAATGTTGTTTCTCACTACTTGGGGTGTTGTGTAAGTTTTTTCTTTTTTGGCTTTTCATGTAATAGTGAGAAGAATAAGAGGTTGTCCAGTTGTATGTTTTCTTTCGACTTTCTTGAAATGACAAGAAAGTTGGAGAAGCATATATACCTTGTGTATTAAAGACTCAGTTTTGGCTCCATGTATATAGGCCAAAATCACCAGCTAATGCAGTTGATCATTAATCAAATTCATTTATAAGGTGGTTATTTATTTATTTTTGACTTATATTCCCTCACAAAAGTTGGACACCATTAGCAATTAGAACAAATGCAAGAAAGGGTATCTACTTTTGGACAAAAAGCATTTGCCCTTTTGCTATATGGTGTCTAAAACCTTGCTCTCTTCAACAAGGAGAAACCATTCACTTAGAATATATCTCATCAAATCCCTTTCAATGCTGAGGTTGAAACAAATATGGGGCAAAATTCATTTTTTTAAAAGAAAATATAAATAATATTTCTTTTCAGAGGCACAAAAGACAATCTAGTGTCATCAAAAAAGGGTAAAAAGAATACAACCATTTATTGATCATGGGACAAAAAGAGAAGGGTCCAGTAGCTGTTTTCTTTGCTTTTTTTCTTCAAAAATCAATGCACATGGAGGAATACATAACAAATAAAAAGGGTACAAGAGGGGTCAACTCTGCTGAAGAAAACCAGATTAATTAACTAGTACATAAAGCAGTAAGTTATCAGATTTCATACATCATTTCTAGAAATTCCCTCAATTCTCATGCATCAAATTCTTCAAGTCCTGCAGAGGTTTGTGCACCTGCCAAAGCATCTCTCCAATGTTGCACCATCTGCCAAGCCAAAAAGAAAACATATACTAAATCCCACAAACCATTTCAGAAAAGCTAAGGAAAACAGTACTAGAATCTTGGTAAGGACAGATTTATAGTACCAGAACTAGCTGGGATGCAAAGTTCAAGAGAGCATCCAATCTGACAATAGTATTGATAATCCGCAGGCGAACGAGGAATGCAGCTGCTGACACACTGATAATAACAAGGCAACCTCTCAGCTCCAGTATTGCTACTCAGAAGAAAGCATTTATTATAGCATCCTCCTAGGCAGCTGTATACTTGTGCATTTACACCATTTGGCACCACCAACAGGGCCACCAAAACGGCCACCACGCCAGCTGCTGCACCGCCGATCCTCCTCTCCATAGCTACCATCACACTTCTTTTTGGTTCTCTGCAGAAGTAATTTACCTGTGTTTAGACAATTCTATAGTTTGTTATGCTGTGTATATATGTACAAAAGACCAACTACTTTAGTGGTCATTAATCCAATGCATTTATTATGTGGCTGTTGCTTTCTAACTTATATTCTTTCCCTGAGGAAAGCAGCTCCTATTGCACCTGTCCAAAAACATGAGATCATTTTCAGCAATCTTAGTTCAGTAAAGGCTCTCTTGGTAAAAGCTAAAAGATCAAATAGTTGCTTACTTTTACACACCACACTCAAAGAATTGAAGATACTAATGATAAACAGGTAAAAGACCTATTTCACTTCATTCTTTTCCATTTCCTGACAATATTATCAAACTAGGAAATTACCCAAGTCCATCTTAAAGATTCCAAAAGGACATTATAATAAATTTCTGCCGACACTGGATTATTCAAAAAACTCAGAGCTTATCTTGGGAGGGTGAAATATTTATTGCCTCTCATCTCTGACATATAATGCAGATTATAATGAGCATTTAACATAGGATGGGTGACTTTAATTAATTAGTAGTATTTTCTGGTGAGATGAGAAGGAATTTACTAAAGGGATTGTGATAAATTTACTGAAGTATTTAGCTATTCAAAATAATTCACTAATCACTATGTCTCGATCAGAAGTTAGCCTGATGATTATGCAGATGGCCCATAGTTTAACATCTCTAAGAGAAAATAAAATCCACAAGAATAATATTATCATAAAGATTGCTACAGAAACCTCATATACATCACTATCACATCAGTCTACACCTTAAGTTCCATAAATTTACACTATGAGTCCAAAAATGTGAACTTTTCCCCAATTATATTGACCTCTTCTCTTCAAAAATTTATGTCATACTATAGCCTTTTGCATGGCAAGAAAATTTTTTAACTTCAGACATGCATACGGCTTATTCATAGTGTTCGACCTATCTGTTACTACCTTACACTAAGAGGAAATTAGAAATACAATGCTTTCTTAGCCACTATCCGAACGGATTTCCTCGTGATGATGAAGAATTAGGGTCAGCAGGCAAAGAGTCTGTGCCAGTTGTTTGCTGAATTGGGTTGAGGGATGCAAAGGCATCTTCGCTTCTGCCGAAGTTAGAAATTCCTTGTGGCCTGCAAGGGAAAGAGTATAACTGTAGATAGTAAATTAATAAAGAAATGAAAAATTAATTAACCTGCTTAATATTATATAGGACAGAAAATCCCAAGAAGAGTCATATGTACAGAGGGAAAGAAAAAGTAACATAAGAAATGAGAAAACTTGAAGTTTTGGATCAAATCATTAAATAGCTCTGAATATATTAGTTTCCACAACCTGACAGGAGTAAGGTAGGTAAACCATTACGAGAAATGGACTTCTTGGTAGATAAATTCACTTTATTTTCCTCTTTTGTGATCTTAATATCTGGCCCTACCCCCAACCTCTCTCCCTCCCAAGAAAGATAAAAAGACCAGTTTGATCTGGAAAAGATCAGACCACATCACAAAGTTGGTGAGTTAGTTGGAAATACGCAGTAATTCTTTTTAAAGAAAAACATAAAGTTACCTGGTAAATGGCATGTTATTAGGTAGCTGTCCCATGTAAGCTCCAGGAACTATATAATCAAATAAGCAAACAAAAGTTGGCATCAGCACATGGATGATATGATATTTCAAGTGCTTAGAAAAAATAGTGCTTTTTCCCCCCCAACCTAAAGGTATGTTCATCCCATAAGGGGACACATGAGAAGTCAGTGGTGCTGCATAAGGTGATGGCTGAGACTGTGAAGCTGTTGATGGTGGCATTTTTGGCAGAGCTCCTTGCAATGAGGACATGGAAGGTAACTAAATGAAAACCAAGGAGAAGAAAAGACAGAGAATAGAAGTTAGGAAAATATCTGGTTAAAAGAATAATGCTCTTTACCAGAAATAAGATTTTGCAGTTAGTAACTTAAAAGAAAAAGCATCGGTTAATTAACTTTGCATTCACTGGTAGAGAGAGAGAGAGAGACAGAGAGAGAGAGAGAATAAACAAACATAACTATTGGCACAACTTTGCATTCAGAGAATGAACAAACATAACTATTGGCAAAACTTTGCATTCACTGGTATGGTTTCATAAGAACATTTGTTGTAATTCCGATGAAATACAGAACTAATAACATTGGTTTGGAATAATCATATAAATTGGGAAATGAGAGAGAGGGAGAGAGAGAGAGTCTATGCGTACCAGTGCTGCTTGAACTTGGAATCTGTCATCACCAATATCAAATGGGTTTCTTGGTTTTGAGGGATTTGGAAAACCGGCTACGGACTATAAAAAGAAATTCACTTTTAGATTGATGTCATCCCCTAACACTTCATTTTTTAGATTTATCCAACAATCAAAAATGAGTTTCTTTTTTGAGATGTTTCATACCATTGCAGAAGGATGAAATTGCATGCCGTATCCTGTTCCATGAGGTGGATGCATCTGCCAACCGCCAACTGCTGGAGTAAATGAGGTGAAATTTGAAGTAAAAAAGTCCTGCATAGCATGGTCCACAAACTAGTAAAAATTCTTCAATAAAACTCATGGACTTCGGAAATGATACGAGTAGGCCACTACCAGTGGAAGTTCCTTCCTCACACTAGGTTTTGACCCTTCTCCTCGATCATCAGCTTGTGATGATTGCTCTAGTGGAACACTTTGAACCGGCTTTCCATCAGTTGGTGCAGGTGATTTATTCCGCTGCTGCAATTAAAGACAAGGAAAGCACCTACTTCTAAAACCAAACATGTAGCGAATTTTATCACTTGGAACTTCTTTTCCTGAAAAGTTCATATCCTTGTAACTTTTGTTTCTGGGGCATTGGTTCAGTATGCCATCTATTTTGTTTCAATATAATGAAAGATCTTTTCACAAGAGAAATTTTAAAAATAAGATAGAGAAAACATCACTATTCTTCTCACCTGGCTGTACAAAGCTTCAACAGATGTATCACTTTGTTCAGCATTAGAGCTAGCATTCCCAGGAGGAGAGACAAAAGTCTGGTTTTGCTGCTTGGAAGGCAGCTGATTCACCTCAGTCACTTGCACCATTGGATCCCCACTATTGCTATGCAACTGTTGGTCATTCTTCATAGTTGTAGTAGCAAGAGATTCAAAACTATTAGAAGTTTCAAATGCTTTTGTTGTCCCAACATCAGTAGCCTTACAACTGGTCGGTTGAGCTGCATCAGTATGCATTTCGGATGTACTAGCTGAAGGTGAAGTCATAGGATCTGGCCAGTCAAAAAACAAAGATTCTATTGAATTCATATTTGGAGCATTAGCAGCCGTTTCAGTTGTCGAAGGTGCAGCATAGCTGCTTTCACCATTGCTTTTCGAAGCCGTTGGCTGTGCCAGAGGTTCTGTCGTATTAGAAGTAGGCTCAGGATTGGCATCAAAATCAATCAAGCTACTTGAATTCACTGTTTCATATTGTTTTTGTTTCCCATCAGTGGGCCCTTGGCTAGTAGCATCTGCTGCCTTCTGCCATGATAAACATCGAAAGAACTTAAACTTCGTCTAACACAAATGGAAAAACTATTGAAACTGTAAAATTATCATTATGTTGATCAGAGGGATGGGATGGTTTTGAAGGCATGTCATAAGTTTATCTTCATACTTAATCATGGCTACCTTTGTCCTCCTAAAAGTTAAAAAGATTTCCAGGGATAAGTTAACGAACTCACCAGATCTCTAGCAGAGCCCTCAGCATCCTTTCCATCATTGGCTTTGGGAGGTCCACCAATTGTTAGCGCCAGAACTTTCTCCCCAGGAATATCTTTGACAGGGCGTATCACCGGAAGACTTACTGTTCTTCCGGCTCTAGATTCTTTACACGAGTGCCTCTCATAGTGCTTCACACTTCCATCATCTCGAAACCTGTCATCAACTATCTCAAAACGAGTAGGACGATGCCTGTGGCTGCTAGATCTGACAACATTTTCTTGGATGTATCGCGGACTTCTTTCCTCCAAGATATCTTTCATAGTTATTCCATCGTTCCTTTTAGATGGACTAGATTTCTCAAAAGAACTACGTCCATATAATTCATCCCTGCTACTGTTCCTAGTTCTTTCAAAAGAAGACCTTTCCATGAAGTCATCCCTCACACCCCAACTTGATTTTTCAAGAGAACGCAGCTCACTAGAGTTATTCCTTGGATCCTCCAGTTCCAATAACATAAGAAATCACAGTTTAGACAGTGAGTTTTAATAACTCTTGGCAACTCCAAATGAAAACATCAACCGAGTTTAAGCATAAAAGTACTTACCAACTTAATGATTGATACCCTGTTAGAACTATTCTCACCAGTATACTTCCTATCTATGTAGACATGTTTCACAAATTCTCGTAGCCTATGAAGATTACTGAAACACAGAATATAATCGTATCAGAAGCCTTTTCCATGTGTAAGATGGTATTATAAAGAACTCCAAGAAAATTTACCCGCTTTCAGGGTAATTATTATGTTGTGGATCCCAAGTTTTGAAATAAAGCTCCCTCCCTCTCTGTAAGAATTGAGAATTATGGTCTATACATTCAACTTAAACAAAACAAAATACAAATCACTCTTGGATGTACATATATATTCTAACCCCATTTCCCCCAGCTTGAAGGGCCATAATTTCTTCGTCGTTGAATTTTGCCATTGAAACTGACTTTACTCTATGTGTAAATTCCCGACTGTAAATTTACAATTAACTGATCAATACATATCCCTCACTAATATACACATTCGAAATGATTAGAAAATTATAACCAGATGCTATTATGACTATGAGAACTTACTGCACCCCACTACAATTTGTGCAGACAAATGTCCAGAAAGTTGTGCATACATATTGAGGCCCCTGATTAAAGATGAAAACAGATTAGATACAAAAGTATTTGTTAATACAAACAGAGTTCAAACAAGAAGATGATGAGCTAGAAATTCTGTTAAACATATAATAGACATATTTTCTTTCAACATATGCAAAAAGGGTAAAATCTTGAAATCATACCAAATTGTTGCAGTTGATGCATCTCCTATTCTCCGGCTGCTTCAGAAGACCACGAATGATCATTTCGGTTCTGTCTTCTTCCTTCACACGGCGAGGCATTTTTCGCCAGGTTAATTTCAAATTCACCGTCTAAACAAATTATAAACTCCTGCAAAAAATCAGAATAAAAATGAGAAACTAATCAGAGCTTTTATGTTTCAATGCAATAACATATATACATAATTCAAAAGCTTTAAGCTGGTGATAACATTCCTAAAATTATTACACAAATTTAGTTATGTTACAAACTGCAAACGTTAGTGCTCAAAAAACATCAAAAAGAATGAACGTGCATGCAAGAATAATGAGAAACGCACCAGAATATTTTTTCAAATTTGGAAGACTAATGGGAGTCTTTCTGTCCTTCAAAATTTACGTGGGTTTGGATTGTAGAGAGAGGAAAAGGAGTACGAAAAGTTTAAAGTTTCTTGTTTGCCGGCTTTTATGCAGAGGCAGAGAGGTCAGGAGGGAAAGTTGGCGGTTTAGACGGTTGGTCTGTTCTTTTACTCTTTCTGTTTTATTTAAATTAAATTAAAAAAGAATAGCTAATCTAAACTAAATGTAAAATAACCATAAAATAAAGCCGGAGTAATTAAACTAAAGAAAAGAGAAAAAAAAAAAAACCTAATAATCTTAAATTTTAGTAATATATATATATATATATATATATTTAAAAAATAAAACACAACATTATAATATTTAAAGCTGGAAAATTATTTTTTTATAGTATTTTTTTATAATACAGTATAAGTTAAACTTTACTGAAATTCTCTAATTTAATGCCTTATTTTTCACGTTTTTGTTCATCACTTAATCTTTGTTGATTTCATACAAATTTTATTTTTGCACAAATGCTAACTATCAATTGTGAAGGTAATCTTGGTGGGAAAGATAAATTGCTGGCCCACATAAGAGCAGCAAAGAGGATGCTTATGCCCATGGGAACAAAAACCTACTTTAAACCCACATCTACATTCAATTACTCATTGTTTTTAGTTAGTGTAATTCATTGATATCTTATGAACCATCCGAGCTGGTTAGATGCGTGGAATAAAAGATTTGATCGGCTTTCTCTTTGCTCCTAACTGAACAGATTCATTTTAAACCAACTTTTGTACTAAATTACTCGGTGATTTTAATCAATGAAACTTGTTAACTTGTGAATCAAGCGATAAGGTTAAAATACATAGGAAAAAAGGCTTGATTGATTTTCTCTTTGCTTGGTAGTAAATCACGAACCCTAATTAACAAGCGCTTGCACACCTAAGGCCTATCTTATTTAACACTACTAATAGCTCAAATTAAAACGGGCCTGCACGGCTTATTTGAGACTACCAACGCGTGCATTGGAGACTCTTGTGTTGGGCGCGTCCACTTGAGAAAAAATAATTGAAAAACAAATAATTTTGTTCAAAAAATCTGTGATGCACTTGGGTGAAGCATTACAACAGCCAGCATATAACCATATCTCCATTCAAAAATTTTCAAGTGGATGGAATTTTTTAAGAAATGCAATTGATAGAGACGTCACTAAGACTAGTGCATAGCTGTATGTACAAAAGAAAAGAACAAAATATGTGAAGAAATGGATCTTTAACTGAGATCACTCATGAGGAATAAATTCTCTACAAAATGATTACTTACACCATAAATTTCCTCCATTACCCTCTATGTAGTAGTTCCCTGAGTAATACAACAAAGTTGCTGCTCTGCTCAGAAGATTTCACCTCAAATCCATAATGTGATCCAAAGATAGGTACCGAGTATTATTTGGGGCAAATTGCTCCATCAGTATCAAGCACTAAAAACTATGGCTAATTTCTTAACTAGAACAAACAAAAGGAAAAGCCCAGAAAATTATGTACAGCACAGCATGCCATGCCACTTGCTGGCACAGGCACCATACAAGTTGCATTTGACTGGAAAAATGCAGCAGCCTGCTCTTTTGGGACAAAACAAGTGCAGAGAAAAGCTAGAAACATCATACTATCAAAACTGCCTTCATACCGACAATATGGTGGTGCCCCTACTGGCAATATCTGCCAAGCCATCACTTTTGGAAAGAAGTTTATATTATGGACAAGGATAGAGGTCACTTCATCGAAAAAAACCAGAGCCACTCTGATGGGACAGATATTTCCTCAAAGTAATCAGAATCACACTATTCATTCTAATTTACGCCATTTGAGTTCTCAGAAAAATCTTTGATTGCCTCTGCAGTCATTAGAGCAACCACAGCTTTGTGGATGGCTATATCTGCTCTATAGAGCAGTCTTTGAGCCTTCTCCCTCTTGAGCTTAGCCATGTTGTGTGCATGATGTGCTGCACTTGATGCATCGCGTAACCTAAACTCGTGATGATCTGAACTATCCAACTGATCGAGTCCTTGCCTATGGGGGCTTTCAACATAGAAGTGCCTCTGACCGGATAATTCAGGCAGACCCCTGTTCCACTGCTGAATTCCATTTCTGTTCCCCGTGGTTCTCTGGTTGTAGGACATCATCTGTACGTTGTGAAAAGAGGAGTATGGTCCAAGCTTCTTTGGCTTGTTCTTATAAATCTTTGCGCTACCTTTCCATTCAGACACATTAGCGCTCAACGAAAAATGCACATCTCGTGGAGAAAAAACCCTTGTTGAAGGATGGAGTGATGGTGAAAAATCAGATGAATCATGTATTCTGCTTGCATAAAATACTTTATCATCTCCAAATGCATGCCCATTTGATCTTCTCCCTGCCAAAGTGGATGATGCTAGGTAATGAAGCTAGAAAGAAAACAGACTAAAAGAAGGGAATAAATGTATATTTAAAAAAAAAAGAAAAAAGAAAAAAAGGAATAAAAGAGGAGGGGGAAAAAGGAGGAGGAGAAAGAAAGAAAGAACTGATGGTGTGGTGGCAAAGAATTGAACAGTACCGAAAACAAGACTGTCGTGATCCCCAGAGGAAGCATGGTGATGTCCGGAAACTGGAAATCTCCTGTGGGACCGTTGTTTGGGACCCCTGTTAGGAACATCCAAGCCCCGTGGTTTCAGGCAGAAAGCAAACATGGGTGGTTTTTCAGAAGGAATCTTCTCCTGACTGCTGACAGAAAATGCACAATTGCCTCGAGCAACAGTATGCTCCCACTCCTTCAGCTGTTGTTCATACCTCTCCCAAAGAGGAGGCTGAATACAAGACAGTGACACCAGTCAATGACACGAGTCTACGAGTAACAAATAGAAAGACAATATAAATCTAAAATAAATGAAAATACTAAGCTAAAATACAGCAACAGATATGTATGTAAGGCCGCTACAGACAGAAATTTTCTAATAACTGCCCTTGGATTAATGTTAATAATTTTACTCAGAAATCAACAAGATTGGTTGGATGAGTGGTATCTTGTTTGTACATTGCAATTAGAAAAAGACATGAACATGTGCACACAAAAATCGATGCAACAGAAAATGGGTTACCGAGGCAGAAGAATATTTTCTTCTTCTTTAACTTACAAATGAAAATTCTCAATAAATTAATTGTGTAACTCATGAAAAAAAGAAAACAGCCAATAATAGTTAATGAAAAGATTTTCAGGCCCCCATGCATCAACAGTCACACAACCCCCTCAACTTTACGACGTCATGATTTAGCTTCTCAATGGATATCTGCATTGACTAAAATGCGACACACATGAGATGACAAAATGGGCAACCACAATAACATCATTTAACCATCAACTTATTTTATAATTAAAATCATCACCTCAGCAAGCCATTTGAGGTGTTTGTTCAGCATTGCCTAACAGTGGGAGAAGCATACTTTAGCTACTGACTAGTTAAAACTTTAAGTGAGTTTTGTGTCTGTGGCAGAGAAAGAAAGAGGACAATTTGGGGTTTTAAAATTTGCTCAGCGAGGTTGGAAAAATGTGAGCAAGAGCTAGCTGGATTGAGTTTTGCAGTTATATGCAGATTACTACCTAACATCATGGGCTTCATTCAGACACATGAAAAAGAATACTTTAGATCATCCAGTTGCTTAGAAAGTCAAAATACTGATGAACAGTAACAAGTCCAAGTACATTGCACCTAAGAGGTCAACATGAAGCATGCATTTGACATAAAGCATTACACTTCTAAGACAATTCAAAAGTTGCGCACTTATTCTTTACTTTATTTTCCTCCTGGTTAACAATACTCCAGTTCACATATCACCTCTACAACACCTTTAACATGCCTTTCACAATAAAGCAAGCAAAGATATAAAAGGTATACTCTGTTCAATAAAACGATATACCCAGCTTACTAGATGCATTCATGATATAATAATATAATATAAGAGGAGAATAATATGAACTTTCAAAAGAAAGGCAAACTCTTAGTACCTGCAAATGTCTTATCAAAGGCATGCCCATTTTCTCCCTCTTCTGTCGCCAGTGTTTATATATTACTTTAGCAGCTTCCACAGAACCTGTTCCAATCACAAGCTCCTCAATTTCAGCATCTGTGAAGTTGTCATGAAGCTTAGCATATGAAACTTTTTCAAACATGTCTATTGTCTTTTCCAAGAACTCCTCAGATATCTCTTCATATAAGTGTCGGCCAGTACAATTTTTGTTTGCCATCAACCACTGTTCATCATCACTATCCATGTCATATAAAATATGTGAGGGATCCATCGCCATTTCAACATCAGTTTGAACCTGTCGGAAATACTTTGTAGGACTTCGAAAGAAAGGGATTTCAGCTCCATGATCATCGCTTTCCTCAACTAGACGGACTCCAGGAATGGGGATGTTCTTCATAGAAGCAGCACGAATATTCCGATTGTAACACTCCTCATGCATCTCCTTGAAAAGCGTCCACTGGCTCCGGTCTGGAAACTCCAGTACCCAGTCCTTTCCCCCTTTCCACATCATAGCATGTGAGTAGCGATTGGTTGACCCAGGTTGCAAAATATGTTTAACTTTATATGAATATTTTGCAACCCCAGAAAGTTTCACAGCTAGTCTCCATTCATTATGATCGGCATCTTCCAAGACAATATGTGCCCCACATTCTCTCCATCCTTTGTACCCATCAGTGACTAAAACATTTGCAACACAAATAAGCAACTCCAGATTTTTCTGGTTATTCCCAGAACCATCAGATAACCTCTTCAGGCTAGCCCTCCTAATCCGTTTGCAAGGTAGAGATCTTGAGCTTGGCATCTTTTGCTTTGTGCTGAAATCATAACCTGCAAAAGGCAATGTGTACTGAACCTGAGTGCGTGGCTTCTTTGGTCCATTACTGAACCCATTGGGCATGAAGTTTGGCTTCCCATCAGGCCATCCAGGAGAGTGCTGTCCAAGAGGGGAAGAAATTGAGCTGCTTCTACCATGTTGACATGAACTTCTGAGCCCGTTAGGGTTGGGGTTATGAACAGAGCCATCACGTACATTCCAACTCACACCAGAGATCTGGGATATACAACCTTTTCCATCAAAAGGCATATCAACTTGTTCAAAAGATGGAATCTCAACAACCATCCCTCCTGATGTGGAATCACTCCTGCGATTGGAGGTTTGAGATGTGATACATGTTGGCACAGATGTGGGTGCAGATACAACAATCTGTTGATGGACTTCCTTCTTAGACTCACATTGGTTTGATTGAGCAATAACCCCAGGTGCTATTTGAGTAAATTCTTTGGAAAAGCCAGCTGTTGCATCATCATCCAGATTCCCCTTCTGGAGTTTCTCAGAAGAGTCAGTGTTCTCAGCAGCATTGCTTGCCAGGACAACATCCATCCCCAAATTTTGTTGATAACTTGACAAATCCCTGAAAGCAGGAGCTTCTGTGTCCAAATTTCTGATTTCAGGATCAGTGGTGACATCTGGAATAGCAACTGTGCTGGGCTCAAATTGAGCACATTCTGCAACTTTTTCCCCACCATTTTCTGGACTTTCTGATGTGCACAGTGCATCCTGATGTTGGAGGTTGATGGAAGCAAAACTATGTTCCATAAGTAACTGCAGATGCAGAGTGAGAAAGAAGGATGGCGCAGCAGAAAAGGAGAGAGCAAATTGAGGAACTTTTCCAGGCTTTGCAGCCAGACTGAAAGCAGTCTGACTCATCCTTGTATTACAGGCTTCTTTGGAAAAACCCATTGGCATAATGCCCGGCACAATTTTTGTTTTGAAACCCTGATAATGAGAGAGTATCGAGAACCATTGTTGTTAGAAGAAGAAGCAGCAGGTATTTAAAAAATAACAATAATAGTAGTAGAAATTACCAACTCACAGTCTCTAGCTATGACATAACTAATTAAACAAAAATGTCCTCGACCTCACCAGCACCAAAAACAAAAATATGATAAAAGAAGAAGAAAACTGAATGTGGAGTATCTGGGCAAATTCAATACCATTGACCTTACAAAAACATGTCAAAAAATAAAATACTCCCTCCCTCCACATATAAAGTCCATGTTTCAATTGGCACAAAGGTTCAGATAAAATTCCAAAATGTGATTGTAGGGATTTTTCTAACACTTTTACCATCAAAACTAGTAATTGAGCTAGTGGGAGACTAATCATTACTTTAGGGACATCATAAGGAAATGAACTACAATTTCAGGAAAACAAAATATTACTTACGGACATCCCAAAGAGGAAATACATCATTAGTTTGTGAAAACCTTCATGTCAAAATTGGAAATAGCAAATGAGTTGGTAAGAAAAAGGGTATACCTGATCTGAGTACAGTTCTAAACCAACACGAGGTTTGCATTGCTGAAACCTCCCAAATCCAAGTTGCTTTATATTGTCATATGTGCACTCTGAGACTGGTAGTTGTTTGATGAGAAGACAATGTTGCAGAATCTCAGATTCCAAGTAAAGCCACTTTGAACTTTTTAGTCTGGAGAAACTGTAAAATACAAACACATGCTGCTTCCTTAGATCTTGAGCACTAGAAAGCTGGAACCTTATTGAGGTCACAGGAAATTTCACGTCGCCATTCCATTGTTCATCAGATTGACTGAAGACGGCCAAGATTAGGAAGACAAAGGCTACAGCCTGCACCAAGCAACCTTCAAATAAGAGAAATCTCAAGCCAAGATGACTATCAATGAAAAGCATCTCCAGGATAACAGCGGGAGAGGTAGTGGCAACCACCCCATGTTGAAGCATGAATATGTCATGAAGCAGCCAAGAAAAACCTATTCCACATGAGAACTCCAGAAATGATAACATGGGTAGGCATAAGTGGAATCTGAATTCTTTAGACTCCAGCAACCCATTATTTAATCTCAATGCGCCTTCAGCATCAAATGACCAAACTTGCTTCTCAGAGTTCACACAACCATAATATAACTTCCCCTCTTTAACAGTCGGCAAGCTAACAGTAACAGGGGCGAGATGGGTGCCAACCCGAGGAGCATTTTCGCATCCTTTGACTTCTGTAGACACAGAACTACCTCCTTCACTTTTTTTCTTGTGGTATTTCTTCCTAACATATACTAGATGTTTGGCACTCTGGGAGCTGCTGGTAGTTCTCAGCAGAGATTTATCAACCATTCCACAATCAAGTAAGTTATCCACTGATGCAGATTCACAATCTGGCTTATTTCTAGTTATGTTTGAGTCAGCCACATTGCTATTTGAGTTGTCAGTTTTCTCAGATGATAATGAAGAGACCAAAGGCGGGTGCTCTTCTGAAGTCCTCCGTCTTTTCAAAGATTTAGGCAAAGCTTTGACACGTTGAGATTGACTAGCCAGCCATGAAGCAATGGGCTCTGAATCAAGACAGTTCCCTATGCAGCTGTCATCATCTGCTGGTGGAACTGTTTGTCCAATATGCAAATCTTTATCCCCTGTAGATCGTTTTCTAGATTTCGCTTTGCCAGGAACCTCAGTAGGGAGAAGCAAGAGTTTGAATTTCTCTTCTTGAAGATCAACCCATTCCTCATCTCGATCATCATACTTTATGTGATGAAGCTTGGTTTCTGAATGATAATCATCCACAAGGCCATAATACCAACTCTCATCCAATGGCCAAAAGATTTTAATTCTTTGGTTCAAAACCCAGCATGGGTCCAAGTCTCTGGGAAGAATTTCATAGAAATGACGGCGTTTCCTTAAAACGCCCTTGCCTTGATCTTCTCTCCTGGGTCTAAGTGCTCTGCTCTTATCATCAGCAGATGCAGACTCCCCACCACCCAATGACTTAGCCTGTCGACTCTGAGCAGATGAAACTGGAAAAGATAATCCATCAGCCACCTGAGATGCTGAAGATTTTCTCTTTGATGAGAAGCCAGTACAGCTTGGATCAAATCGAGATGAAAGCATCCTTGCCGCGTTCTGTTCGAGGTTCTCCTCGTCATCATCATCATCCTCTATGAAATCAATGAAGCGACTATCCAAGACTGAACTACCCACAGAAGGTTCTGATTTCTTTGTTGAGCCTTCACCACCATCTCTACCAACTACCAACTCTTTTTTCTTCCTACTGTTGCTCCGCCGCTTTTTAGGTGACGTATCTCCATTATTTACAATAAGATTATTTTCTTTCACTACATGCCGAACTGAACCTGACTGACCATTCCTTTGTTCCTTAACTTCATCAGCTCCCACCTTCCGCTTTAATTTCTCATCTGAACAACTGGAATTCGAGGTGGATTTTGTATCTGCCTTCTGCTTTGATTTTGAATTTGAATTACTGACCTTTCCTGCAGATTTTGAACTTGAAATGCCATCATCACCCGGCGAAAGCGTAACTAACTGAACTAACTGGTTACTGGGGCCAATCTCATCCTCGGATTTAACTTCAGCTTTGAATGATCCCACACGATCAACAGAATTGGGGAGTCTCAACAGCTCAGAATCTCGGTCATTTTCCAATTTTTTACGCCCCGAACCCCGTGGGCGCTTTGGGATATTGAAAGAACTTCCATTATCACCCAAAGCTAACGAGATCCCATTCAACCCTTTACTATCATCACTCGATTTTTGTGTGAAACCTATCTCCGATTTTGCACCATTTAGGACATCCTTCCTACTTTTCTTAGCATCAGACTCAAAACAACTCAAAGGAACTTCCTTTCTACTCTTCCTCTTCTTCTTCTTGCCATTTTCCTGGTCATTTTCATCAGAAACCTTCTTCTTACTCCCTCCCACTCTAGAAAACCTAGATTCATAAAGGCTCTTGAGATCCAAAGAACGATTTTTCCTAGGAATTTCAACACCGCCAGACTTCTTTGTGCTTGTTTCCATCAAAAATCCCTCAATCCAATCAACCCAACACAATCCCCCTTACTTTCATGTCCCATTCAGATCTGCTAACAGAACTCCACACCAAAATAACAACAAATAACCATCAATAGCCCACCAAGTTATCATCAATCATAACAAAAAACAAATGATTTCTCAAAACAAAGCCGATCAGATAACAACAATCAAGGAACAACACGAAAACAAACAAAACAACGCATAAATTACGCATGCAAGTGTATCTACCGGTTATATACACGCATAAACTATACCTGTAGTCAGAATTATGGTGATCACGTTGTTGGCCAAGTGGAGATCGAGGATTATAAGTTTTTAATTTGAGCGAAATTGAAGAATGGAGATGAGAAAAAAAAATCAGCTTTGATTCGAAGCCCTAATTTGATTCACTGTTTTCTATTTTTCTTTTTTCTTTTTCAATACTCTTTTTATTTTTCCTTGTTTTTATCTAGAGAGAGAGAGAGAGAATGTTAGGGTTTGTTTTTGCCACAAAGCAAAAATGGGTGGGTAAAACTTAAAAGGGTTTACAAGAATTTCAGGGCGAATTTTCTGAATATAAGGTGGGAGAAAAAAGAAAATGTTAACCCACGTGGCAGAAATACGCCCGTCGGATTTCCTTTTCGACGGAAGAGATTTAAGGGTAGGTGGTTGGAGCCCTAACACAATCAAATAAAGATAAAGTATTTCGATAAAATCCAACGACCATAATTTGTTCTTGTACACGTGGAGGATGAGATTTGAAGATTTTGTTATGAAATTATTCGAGCTTTAATCTCCAGGAAAATGCTGATGTGGGTTTTTAGAAAAAGGCTAAAATGAATTCAACCTTTTGTGGTAAGATAATTGACCCTTGAGGACTAAGTAAATTACGGGAGTGCCATTTGTGCGCGCCAATAAGTAGAAGCAATACCAAGCGCCTCGAGTAGGAAAATCTCAGGTACTCGCTTCCTAGCGCCGACATATTTATGTCGGTTGAATTTGGAATTCACAAATGTCTGACGTCATCGTAGAGATTGTATTTCACGTCGCGGTGGTGGTTTGGGTGCAGTGACACGGTCAAGTTGGGAATACGAGTTTTATATTTATTTTTTATTTTTATCATTTTTAAAAATTAAGAACAATAATTAGAAAAATGTTTTGAAAATATGTTGGTACTTGGGGCCTTGGGCATGCTGTTCTAGAATAATAATGGTATAGATTTAAAAATAAAAATGTATTTAGATGAAAATATAATTAATTTGACGTTAATGATAATTAACTAAGATATGTTTAAATAGATTTTGGGTGTGAAGAGAATAGGTATTGAAAATAAATAAAGTATGGAAGAATATATTTTAAGAAAATAATAATAATAACTTTTGTAAATAATAAGAAAAAATAATCAATTTTCAGTTTCAAATAACACAAAAATAAAAATAAACTTTAAAAACAAATCCAAATGGTCCTCAAAGAATGGGAAACCAATAAAATTATACCTTGTAACCAGATGGGTAAAACTCACATAATCAATTTTAATTATGTGGCTCATAAAATATGATTATTTTGTTTGACGTATTCAGAAATCTAATATTGTTGTTTAAAAAAAAATTGAAAGAGAATAAAATAGCCGTTAATTAAGAAGTAAGGTTATTGCTTTATTTGGACGAAACACGCGCATCATCGCGTACACATGTTGGTGAACATACACATTCACACGCACTATGAATATGTACATTCAAATAACTTTCCTTCGTTTTTTCTGGTGTTGACTCCATCACAGTAAAAGTAAGTGCAAAGTATATTCATATTAATTGGAGTAACAATATCATAACGATAAAATAATAAATAAATATATTCAAATTTTCCAGACAGGAAATCTGCTCGCAAGGATCTTCCTTTACTTTTTACCGAATATTATTTTAGAGAACTTGCAGCTGAGTGAAATATGGGGAGAGGCTTCTAAAGTAGAAACTTATACCAACATTCAACAAATCAGGCAGCTGAACCAACAGAAGCACCCGAAATTTGTCTCAACGAAATTATAAAATATGGAAGTAAAATGACTTGACTGTTTAGGAAATTCTACAAAACTTCGAGCAAAAAGGCAAAAAACCATCGAAACCACATAGATCATAAGGTCGGATACTGCTCTCTCCCTAAGAAATATTGGATGCCTTGTTCAGGATAACACCTTCATATTTCACCTGGAACCACTTCATTGCGTCCTCCTTGGTGACCCTGTGCTGGATCCCAACACGAGACTTGCACCTGCGACGGCGGCCAACACGATAACCAGGTCGTTCCAAGACAATGTAGAAGTCCATACCATAAATACCAGTTGAAGGGTCATACCTAAAAAAGAAATATATATAATGAGTTAACATGTCTCAGATATTTTGATTCACCAGAATTCTATAAACAACCCGTCAAACAAAAGAATGTTGCAAGAAGCAACAAATGAGGTGTGCCGATTTCAGCCTTACAGGTCTGTTAACATACACCACCAAATCATAGAGCGAGCCTAGAAATCATGGCATCAACTTTTCTCCATAACAAAGTTCCACAAGTCAATAATAAGCTAGAGTCCAACTTGCTAGAACCTAGAGCATAATCAATACCTAAAATATTATGGAAGTAAATTCTTTTGTAGAGGTGGGGGAAAATAGGTACAGCATCAGAAGAATTGCTAAATCAATTGAGGTCAGGTCATAAATATGCTTACTTAATTCCGAGATCAATATGCTCCTGAATACCAAAACCGAAACAGCCAGTCTCACTGAAATTTCGTCTCAACAGTTCATATTCCTTAACCTTCAAGCCACTCTCAAGGAGCTGCATAGCCTTCTCACCTCTGACCGTGACATAGCAAGCAATTTTTTCATTACGCCTGATCCCAAAAGACCGTACAGTGTATCTTGCTGAAACCATGAAAGAAAACCACGTCACTTAATATCTAAATTTATCTTTTACACTGTTATTTTATTCAATTTGAATTAACAGGATAACAGAAGATTCAATAAAAGAAAGCAAATAGCCAGTCTCATTGAGCTTATGACTCTTGTAGGCAATGATATCAATTTATCTAAATTTCTTGAATCAATGTGATTTAGAAAGTCGAATGGAAAAGAAGGAATGCTTCATCCAAATCTTTTATTCGAGAGTTGAATGGTTCTTCTCAGGTCAGTGAATTACATATTACTCCCACCTCCCAAATCACTAAATGTCTTGAGCACCATAAGATTGATTTTCTAAGTATATGCTTCTAATAAAGATACAAACAAGAACTCATGTCATGTCTGAATTTTGAACTTGCAACTTGGTCATAAGCCAAAGAAATACAGAGTCTACTCAACCTAATAATCTCCCAACCAAGTTCAAATTCAATGTTTTAAAGCTTAATGAGCAAGAGTGCATTTTGTAGATGAAACAAAGTTTTGGTCACTTCCATCACAGGTTGCTACAGATATTTAATCTTTATTGTTGATCTAAATGCTACATCAAGCACCCCACAATTCACAACTTTCAAGGCATAAACAGCTTCAACCAATTCTTCAATTACTTTAGAATAGAACAAAACATTAAACTGTTACTGAATATTTCTTTCCACACTTCTTTAAGAATGCCAAACTAACATGTTATTGATTGCAATATATATTCTCCATACCAAAATATTAACAAACATTAGTATCTTAAGTTCAATCTCTTCTGCGTCCGCTAGAAAACAGATCATTATTAATATGATAGCGCAAAGAGAAATTTGCTTAAATTTACCCTTGGAGAAAACAGGGGTTTGGCCACTGAGTTGCTCCAACACCTGGAGAAAACGAAAACATTAAATGGAAGAAAAACAACACTCATGAGAAAATGATTCACAGCGGGAGCTGGAGCTCAATGGTAGGGATGTGTCGTACCTTAGCAGCTCTGGTCAGACGATCTCCACTTTCGCCGACCGATATGTTGAGAACGAGCTTCTGCACCTTGATCTCCCTCATAGGATTCGATAATTTCTTCTCTGAAGCCTAAATTTCAAATAAATGCAAAATTAGCAATAGCAATCCACAGGCATACAAATTTTTATTGCAGAAATGAATATGCGTGATAATGCAAATGAGAGAAAGTAAGAGGAGCTACACAAACCATGGCAATACGGTGGTCGGCGGAGGGGGAGCAGCGGCAGCAGTGTCAGTATGAAGATGAGTTACAAACCCTAATATGAAGTGAGGGGGGAGTGAAATAGGGTTTTCGTTTCGTGCGTGGTTTTGGATACGAATTACGATTATACCCCTAAGAGCCCGTTTGGTTTTATTTTCATTTCCATTTTCCATTCTCATCATTTTTAAAATTTAAAAAGTTAGTTAATAAAAATAAGTTAAAAATTAATTTATATTTGGATAAATTATTAAAAAAGTAATAATTATATTAATTTTAATAGATTGTAGGTAGAGAGAGATATATAAGTAATGAAATAGAGAGATAATATATATAGGTTATTGAAAAATATGTTTTGAAAATAAAAATAAAAATAATGTTAGGTGAAAATGTGTAAAAAATTATGTGTTTTATTTGTGGAATAATAAAAAATGTAAAAATAGAGTGTGGAAATGAAACCAAACCGGCTCTTAAATAAATAATCCCCCAATAAATAAATATAAATTATTATGTTCTCATATGTTATTGTTGATATCTACATTATAGACTCGTTTGCTTGATGTGGTTGGATAAATAATGATACATAAATGAAGAATAAAAAAAATGTCGATTATGCATCCAATGTTTTGCTTATTGAATTGTTTACTTTAATGGTCCGATAAATATAAAATCCTACTTACATTATAACCCTCAATCCTCATGTTTAGTTTACGATATTAAATTATTTAATTGGAATTGCTATGTCAAATACAACCTTCAAATGTACCTTATCATATTAATTATTGGACAAATATATATTTTTTCAATTCTAATCAAGCCCCTCCAAATTGAGAAAACAAGTCGGGCTACACTGGTTTGACCTGCAAGCCACCTTGCCCTGATATCTTGTTGATCGATAAAATATCATGGGATATAAAATAGTAAAGCAACCACAAATAAAGGGTGACAATATACCTCATTATGCCATATTCAATCAAGCAAACTAGCCCTATATATATATATTAAATGTGGGGGCCTTAGTGATGTGTCATTCTGTAAGTTGATAAAGTTAACCCCCTTTGAAAGATAATGACAAGGTAGTTTTCTTTTATTTTCTTTCATCTCTCTAATTTCCTTTTTTTTCCCCTTCATATTATTTTCATATTTTCTATTTTTGTATATTTTATTTTGTCTTTTTTTATTTATTCTAAAAATTAAAATAAGTATACTAAAGATTAAAAAGATAAATTAGCATATAAAAAGAATAATTATTGTTTTATTTTTTATACTATAAATTTTTTAGTACACACGTAACAATTGATAAATGAAAACATGCACAAACACTAATAATGTAAAATATTGATTAAATATAGTTATCATAATATTTATACACATGTTATTATTATTGCTTTCAGGTCTTAATATCACTTTAAATGAAATTTATAATATAAAGAGATAATATACTGAGTTTGATTCATTTTATTACTGCATCGATCTTAAATAAATTTTCAATAGGCAATTACATCACTTCTCTATGTAAAAATAGTTAACATTACATGAATAAATAGCGATGTAATTTCACTATTTATTTTGAAGTGCATATTTCAACCTCCTATTTACACTATTTAGAAATGACTTTACCAATTATTCTTCCATGTTCATAACCTTTTAATACACCATCGCTATTATGCAATAACATGCACCCACCTCCTTCATTTAACATTAACCAATCATGGCAATTTATTTATTTGTTTTTGGCTCTTTAACAACATTTCTTCCCTTTAGATCATCCATGCTACAATGGGCACAAATTATTCTTTATAGTGCTTATAAAATTTGACTTATCACATTCTATAATAAAATGATTATTTGTGGATCATGGTTATTATATTAAAACAAAATATATTTTTTTGAATTATGAGTTGGTCGGACAATTTTAATGTATGAACTTTTATGATGAAATTTGATATTATTAAAAACTTCACAATGGAGAAGATTCGAACTGAGTTTTAGGGACACTGTGCTATAATGTATAACTCCATCACAATATATGAAAAAACTTAATTCCACAATATTTTATTTTGCCAATACATATAGTAAGGAATTTATTTATTTGAAACAATACGCGCTGACGGATGAGCAATAATGAACATATTGTGAATTCATTCAAAATATTTGAATAATTATTATAGTATAAGATTCGACATTGTTAATAAATAATCTTAATTGTTTCATAGTATATTTAATCAAAACAATAATGATCGAATGATAAAAGATATAGTTAAATGAAAATGTGCACCATGATACAGCAAATGATACAACACATATATATTTTTAATAATTTAATGATTAAAATAATTGTTTATTAAGCAAATATCTTATAAAAAATGTAGAATCAAAATAACCAAAAAGAAGCAAACAAATAATTGGTCTTTTTCCCTTTCTATTGCTTGCAAAAAAGAGTGTATTTGTATATTTTGAAGTACTTTTTACAACGCTTTGAATTTATTAATGTCGTGTTATATTAAGGTGGGTTTAAAATATTTTAATTATTAATTATAATATGAATAAATAAATAAAATACACCATTTGAAAATATTTCTCATCACAAAGTTCCTTTAAATAAAATTTGGTACCACTTATATGTATACGCAAAGCATGTAAAGACGCACACAACACATATATTCACAATTTTCAGATTAACCATATCGGTTGAATTTTATCCCTTTCTCTCAGATCTAGGGGTTAGCAATTTCCGTTCATTCTCACTAATTTCAGGGTTTAAGATCGGACAAAATTTTACGAATTTTCAGCTTCTTGATCTCTAATTTACTCAATTTCCTCTGGGCGGACAATTATTTTTGTTTTAAGCCTTTTATGTTATTGTGGTGTTGATAATTTGATCTGAAAAAATGTCGGTGAAGAGTGGGAATGCTTCCATTAGGGATCGGACGCAGGAATTCTTAGGGATTGCGGAGAGAGCAAAGAAGTCAATTTCCTTGCAGAATGGGCCGAGCAGCAGCGGATCCAAGAGGGAAGAGCCACCACGATCAGCGATGGCTATGCAATCTGAGTTCAACCGGAGGGCGTCGAAAATTGGGTTTGGGATTCACCAAACTTCGCAGAAGCTAGCTAAGCTGGCAAAACGTGCGTAATTATACATATTCTTTGAGTAATTGCATTGCGGTCTGTTTGGCTATATTTTTGAGAAATGGGTTGTTTGTTAGTTATATTGCTGATCGTGGGATTCGTCAGAGAGGTTTTCGGACATAATTATTGCAAAAATTTGAGGAGTTACCCCATGCGCATTGATTGATTGCATGTATCTTAAGCCGGTTTTTATCTTTTGTTTCTGTGATTGGATTTTTGTTTGAATTCTATAGCTGGGGCCATCTAGAATTGGGTCCAGGATTAATTAGATGTTGCAGAAGCCAGCTACAGGCTTGGTTGGGTGTTTCTGTGAGCAACATGTTGTTTCTTATTTAATTGTTCTGGAGATTCATGAGAAATGGTTATTGGTGGAGTTGTTATAATTTTTGTAGTGTATGAGGCTGAATATGCCGATTATGTATTAATTGGATGAAAATGTTAATCTGCTCTTACTTTGATGACATTGTTAGGAGCATATGAATTT
This sequence comes from Jacaranda mimosifolia, assembly GCA_018894105.1. Classification (NCBI taxonomy): domain Eukaryota; kingdom Viridiplantae; phylum Streptophyta; class Magnoliopsida; order Lamiales; family Bignoniaceae; genus Jacaranda; species Jacaranda mimosifolia. The sequence continues at coordinate 3,021,049 of CM032127.1, forward strand.
TATGCTGCTCTTCTTCTTCTTACCCTCCATGGAAGGATTGTTGTGTTCTTGTGGATAAAGATCATGTTAAGGCTTAGGGGCTTTACGCTTTATTAATTGATTTGTTTTTGTCAGCAAAATTAGTAACAAGCATCTTTCCAGAGATTGATATCCCATAGTTTTTATTTATGTTTTGCCATTATAGAGTGGCACGGCCAAAAATCGATAATGTAATGCTTTCTATTGCAGTGGCGAAGAGGACTTCGGTTTTTGATGACCCTACCATGGAAATCCAGGAACTCACTGCAGTTATTAAGCAAGATATAACTGCTCTTAATTCTGCTGTAGTTGATCTCCAGTTTCTCTGTAATTCACGTAATGAAAGTGGAAATGTATCCAGTGACACCACCACGCATTCTACTACAGTTGTTGATGATTTGAAGAATCGTTTGATGAGCGCCACAAAGGAGTTCAAGGAAGTGTTGACCATGCGAACAGAGGTGAGCTTAGAAACTGCTGCCAACTAATCCATTCCTCCATTTCCATTTTGCTGTATACCGAGTTTTATGTTTCTGTTCTAGTCACTAACATAGTCTGCTTTCTTTGGTGTGTTTGAACAGAACCTGAAGGTTCATGAAAACCGAAGACAACTGTTTTCTTCTTCTGCTTCCAAGAATTCTTCAAATCCGTTTGTTCGCCAGCGTCCATTGGCTGCAAAATCTCCTGCTAGTAACTCAGCTGCCCCTCCTCTTCCATGGGCTAATGAAGCACAGTCTTCTTCTCAATTATTCCCTAAGTAAGCCCACAGATACAAATGTTTCCAGTCAGTTGCTATCTCCACACTTTCCATTTCAAAGGAAATCTGACTATTTCCTCTTCCTGCTCCTACAATAATGTTTGTATGATGTTTGTATTATGCTGTTCAGAGAGCCGAGTGGTTAAATAGTTTCTGAAAGGACCTGAATGTAGACTCTGGTCAAGTACTTTACAGGACATATGCTGAGCGAAACAGCTTGAATTGAACTGAATTTGCCCAAATGTAAACAGATTTATTTCCAGCAGAGCTTATTTTCTACAATTCTCTAACAGGAATCAGGTGGATGGGGAGTCTCAGCCTTTGCTGCAGCAGCAACAAAATCAACAGCAACAGCAACAGCAACAGCAACAGCAATTGGTTCCACTACAGGACAACTACATGCAGAGTAGAGCTGAGGCTCTTCAAAATGTGGAATCAACAATTCATGAGCTGAGCAATATCTTCAATCAGCTAGCTACCTTGGTTTCTCAGCAAGGAGAGATTGCTATCAGGTGTGCAATGGCTTTACTTATTACATACTGGCAGCATCTCAGTACGTCAACTAAAAACATGGTGGTCTTATAACGTATTAAAATCACATGATTATCCTAGACTCTGTATAACTAATCAATTTAACCAATCTCTGTCACTCATTATCTCTGCTTGTGGTTTCTTACTTTTGAATTTTGAATCATAATTTGCAAGTTTCAGCTTGTGTAATCATTGATTTGCTTGAGTCAATTAACATATATACTATGTTCCAGAAATTACTCATTAACATCTCTATCTCAAGTGGTGCGCATGTATAATTTCACTTCTCACATCTGGAAGCAATTGTTTCGATCTTTCAATTTTTGTATTCTAGCTCACTGTCAAATGTATTGCATTTCTTATGGGGTTGATATGCATTTTGAATATGAATCTGGTATGATTTAGTGATGCCTCAAAATGCTGAAATGGTTTATCTCTTGTTGGAGGAGTGAGGTAACGGAAAAATGAAAAACAACACAAAGCTTAGAAATTTGGACACTATCTTTTAACAATAGTTTTTTGAAGCAATATGAAGAGAGCACTGGGCAACTTGACATTATGGACTAATGCTTTCCTCGCCTTTAACTTCTCCTATGTTTTTCCATTGGAGTGCCATCACTCTTTCATCTACTATAATTTTTGTCGATATCAGGTCGGGGGTTACAGTAACAATTAAAATTCCTTATACATAAACGTCTTCTGGATCTCCTGATTTCGAATATTTTTCAATTCATACTTCTCACAGTGATTCTGAACATTAAGAAACATTGTGTTAACAGGATCGATGAGAACATGGACGACACACTGGCAAATGTGGAAGGAGCTCAAGGGGCTTTGCTCAAGTACCTCAATAGCATCTCATCGAATCGATGGCTGATGATCAAGATTTTCTTTGTATTGATTTTCTTTCTCATGATATTCCTATTCTTCGTGGCCTAGTGAGACTTTAGCACATTACCATACAGTAAGAAAAATTGATCATGTATTTTATGCATGACTAAGTCTGTGCTATAATTTCCCAAAATATTTTGGTAGTATATTCTTTCTTGTACATCACAATAGCAATTTTCCTGAGCTTTGGGGGTATTGTCATATAATAAATCGACTCTACGGGGAAAGGAAAAAAATTCAAAAAGAGAGTATGGCAACTGTGGTTGTTTATGAGCTTCTTTGGAAAATACTTCTGTTAAGAATTTATTTTGTATATTTAACTGTCAAAAGAATTGCCTTAGCTGTGCTTTGCTGGCTTTGTTAATATTGAATTTTATCGTTACCTCAGTAGTTCAAAAACAAAATAAGAAAGAAAATAAATAGTCAGCAAATATTTTCAATAGGAACTATTCACTTTTGAAATATATAATTATTTTGTTTCAATTGGAGCAATGAGATGAGTGGTTTTTGATTTAATGACATCAGCTTCACACTTTATGTGTGAAGTAATTTTTTTCTTTTTCAATAAATTTATACAGACACATATTAGGAGTTCATTATGATTTAAACTCCTGATTTTTTACATTATGTGAGAGATTTATGCTGTTGGGTCACAGACCACTCGGTTAAAAGTAGAGGGTTTGGACCTAGTGGATTTGTGGGTTTATTTGCTTGCTTTAATATATGCTTATGTATGGTTCAACTCAATTTAATGTTTGGTTTATTTTACTATAATTCATGATATAACTATAATTCATGATATAACTATGGTTGGTGTGCAATTAAGGGCAAATTTAATTTGTGTATCAAGATCTTGGGGTATGAGATATTTTTCAGTTTAAATTGGAAATAAATTTTTAATTGCCAAAAGACTTTTTTGCTCCTTATAGATATGGGTGTGAAAATCCTTATTTATTCACTCTTTGCTAGATGGATAATGTGGAAAAATTTAGTAAATGTGAAGATATTTTTGAAAATTATATGTATATATTATCCAATGAGAGTCATGCCAAACAAATAATTAAAGTTGAATATCAAGTTATTTAATATATAACAATTCATTATATTATATTCAATGAGAGTCATGCCAAACAAATGATTAAAAAGTTGAATATCAAGTTATTTAATATATAACAATTCATTATATATTCTAGTTATGTGTATCATGTCTAATCCCAACACATCAAACAAATGATCTTTTTTATTGTATTTGTATAAATAAAAAAATAGAGAAAATCTAATAAAATAAATGGCCAATCCATTTTATTTTATTTGCAAAAGAATCTAATTATTATATAATTAAAAAAAATATTTTTGGTCCAACATTGCAAATAACCTAAAGTCCATATCCTTCCTCTGTAGCGTTATCTGCAGACCACACGGCGCGCTATCAGCCCTCTCTTTTGGTTGTCTCCGTTTCTCGGTGACCCCAAATCCCACCACATCCTCTCTCTCTCTCTCTCTATCTATATATATATATATATATATTTCTATAGATACATAGTTGTATCTATATGTAACTCATAAACACACACACACACACACACACATATATACATACACCAAAAACTGGGGGTACCTATACGCTTCCATTTTTCTTTTCACATATCCAAACCCTAGGCCACTCCGCCTCTCTTTCATTCTATCTGAAACCCTAATTCTCTGTTAACCCTATCTTTTTTTAATCGCATTCTCAAATTCGTCGACGGTTCGGAATTCAGAAAGTTATATAATCGGAGATTTAATCTGGAAATTAGATATTCAAGTGTGGTTCACATAACTTCTGGGGATTAAAAAATTCTGAGAAAAATTCATCCTTCTCTGGAATAGTTTTGGATTTTAATTGAATTACCTTTTTGTTGTTGTTGTTGTTTTAGTGTTTGGTGACCATTTTTTCCTGAAAATCGAGTCCCGGAATTCATCGCGAATTGTTATATTAGAGATTTCCAATCTTGCCCCTCTGTTTCGCTACGGTTTCGTGATTTACGGACAATAGAGAATGGTTGGAGGTGGGAATAGGAGGGATGAGGGATCGTTTAGGGTGAACAACACTAATGTTTTTGCAGCTCTCGAGACTTTGAGGAAGAAGAAGAAGTCTGACAAAGAGAAGGGCTCTTCCAAGGGAAGTAAGAGCGCGTCTAAAGCTGCTGCCGGGAAATCGAAGGAAGCCGAGGAGGAGAAGCAGGTGTACTGGGCTCCAGCGCCTTTGACGGTGAAGTCGTGGGCTGATGTGGATGACGAAGATGATGATGATTACTATGCCACTAATGCTCCTCCTCAGGCGATATGGGGTGGTTCTGGTTTGAATAAAGCTGAGGAGACTCAGAAACCTGATCCTGTGGAGGTATAAGGAATGATAATAATCGTACGTTAAGTGGTTGCTTGATGTGGATGAATTTAATATGACTATTAATTGCTATTTGTCTGCTTCTTTATGATTGATTTGGATCGGTTTAGGTGATTAAATAAAATATAAATGCCTTTACCTTTCAGAATCATGCATGTCTGTGTTGAGGAATTTGATTTGTGATTCATTTTGACAGTTATGATTCTCAATTATTCAATCATTTGCTAGGTCTTGCTTCTATTGATACTTTTGAGGTGTTTCTTATACTGTTTTGCCGCATCTGCTGCTTTATACTTGAACCTGCATTTGTTGTTTTATGCCTAAAATTTGACCATATATGATGGTTGTTTGCTAGATCTTGCTTTTGTTGATCCTTGACATGTTTTTTGTATAGTTGTACCATTGTTTTATAGTTATGTTCTTGTTTTATAAGTAAATGATCTCATGATAAACAATATGCATGATGCATCAGCGAATTAAATGCTTTCTTAGACGTTTCTAAAAGACCTTTTATTGAAGGGGAGCCAAGGTTAAACTGTCATTTTACCATTATAAGATAAAAAATGCAGCTCAAATTGTCATTTGTGGGATTTTTCCTTTTCTGATCCTTAAAGCTTCTTTTGTCAACTGTAGGGCATCAGTTGCTTTATAATTAATTTCTTGCATGTTATACAAGTTAGCTATTTGCATGATAAATGTGTCTCAGCTATTTATTTGGCTGAATTGGCTTTCAACGATTATTATTTCTATGCCATTTTGTGCGTATTTACTTTCATATGTGCCATGCCTCCAATGTTGCTATACCTGGAAATATGGGATGAATTATCTGCACAATGCAAAACGATGGTTGTTTTTAAGAAATTGTGTTTTTTACTTCTTGTGCTTTTCTTATCAAAAAGGGAAAACACACCCTTTCCTATCGAATGAAAGGTTGTTATTGCACTTCTCTTTTCAACATTTATTATTGTTAGTTTTCTTGTTCTTATTGAATTGGTACTGTCGGAATCTGGTTCTGTGCTAATTCCCCACCCTCTCACCCCATGCACGTTACAACATACCCCCCAAGCATCTGCTTGGTTACCCAAGAAATTTAATGATTTGCTGAACTAAGAATATCTTACCATTTTACTTGTTGAAGGCAATGAACCCTGATCATTATCTCTCATTGGACATTTTCAACTCTTTTTGCTATATATAATGATACCTTTATATCCTTTATGTATCTCATTGAGTGATGTTTAACGGAGAAGGCCATCGAGTTAATTAGCATTCTAGCCTTAAAATGTTGAATATAAATTCAAGTTCTCTCTCATAGAAATTATTGTTTTGTGTGCGTTCTTGGAATACATTTTGGCATAGTTGTGAAAGGCTAGCGCCTCACTTGCCTCAGGCGAGAGGCGAGGTGAGGCGACATCATGTTGCCTCTTCCTCCTCAGGCCAAGCGAGCACCATAAGGCGAGATGAGGCGACCACCTTTGTTGCCTTGGTAGCCTCAATCACCTTCCTTGCCTTAGTCGCCTTGGTCCAATTTAAAAATAATAATAATAAATGAGCCTCCTAAAAGAGATTCTGACGTTTTGAAATAAATAACCCAAAATAAAGAAACACCCAAACCTTTCTCTACAGCCAAGGCATTCTCTCCAATACCTTGATTCTAGCAACCTCAACTCTAAGTGCTCCTCTATCATTTCTCTTCTCTCTCTATTTCTTTTTTTATTTTATTTTATGTTCTTTTCCCATGCAGACAACACTTTTGATTTTTCTAAAATATTTTTCTTTTTAGTTTGTTTAATATATTAATGCTTAAACTAATACTTAATATATTTAATTAATTAATTTGTTAATTTAGTACCAAATATGTTTAACTTGATTTAATTTGTTTTACTATATATATTTTAATTTTTTTTTCTTAATTAACGCCTCAGTCGCCTTTTGGTCGCCCACCCCTCGCCTCGCCTCTCCTCTCACCTTAAAAAAGTACCTCTCGCCCACCTCTCGCCTCGCGCCTTTAATAACTACGCATTTTGGTTGCATATCTTAAAACAATAGACAGCACTGAGATCATTTCTTTCACAAAAAGCTTGAGTATCTTGGGTTACACACTCGAGACTTTTGGAGTCTTGATGTATACCTATATTCGTAATGAGCAAAACAGAGACAGTGAATGCATAAGTTTTCTATATGACCTAAACCAAATGCTTCTGGAGGTACATTGGAAGTATAATATTTATGTCTTTCCAATGGAACCCACTCTTCTCCAATACAAACCTGATATTTCTCTTATCTCAACCGTATCTGGTTGTCTACCTGCCCAATATCCTCTCTTTATGTGAATGTGTCTTTGTGTGGATGTCTGTTGTTTGCGTCTGTCTGACTTTGCGAGTCCTGTCCCCGCCTCACCCATCCACATCGCGCTTGACATAATAGTAATGAAATCACATACAAGTAAGGCATGATTGACGCTACCTTGAGATGATATGTTCTATTCCTTTATGACTGAGAGTTGCAGAGCATGGCATCTGGTGCTAAGATCACTTCTGCACAATAATTGTCACTATGGTTCCTTTCTGTTCATGACACTATTCCATCAAGAATTCAATGTTGAGGTGAAATTTGTAAATTGTGTTGTCCATCCAAATGATAGGAAAGTGAAAGTGAAGATGAACTCCTTGATGAAGTTGATGAGGAAGTGGAGGAGGAGCTTGACCATGAAACAGAGGTCCAAGAACAGCCTGAACCCGTGTTGAAAAAGCCTGTAGAAGTTTCTCCATCACCTAAGGAAACAGAAAGACAGCTTTCCAAGAAGGAGAGACGTAAAAAGGAGCTTGCTGAACTAGAGGCGATTTTAGCTGATTTTGGAGTTAACCCAAAAGAGAAAGCTGAAGATGAGCCATCTGGTAGTTGGTTTTTCTCTCTCCTTTATGCAATTTTTAGTATTATCATATTGAGTTTTTTCAGCTAAATCTATTCAATCTCTGGTTTGAATGCTAAATTGTTTTCTTGCTGTGTCTTCATATGTTCTTTGGTGTGCTTTTTGTGTGGGTCTGTGGTTATATTGTGAATTTATGGTCCTCCTTAGAGCTTTAATAAACTAATGCGGGCTTTATCAACTAGTTGATAATATATTAGTTATTGATGAGGTATCATTGTAAAAGTGGAACTGATTACTATTATTTAAACTGGAAAGTCTGGTTCTTATCACTTACAGATGTCACCGAGGACAGGAAAGAGGGGCAACTGAATGGAGATGCAGAGAAGAAGGATAATGCCCCTGCTGAATCTAAAAGTGCAAAAAAGAAGAAAAAGAAGGATAAGGCTTCCAAAGAGGTGAAGGAATCCCAGGACCAGCCCAATAGTTCAGATGTTCCTAATGAGCAAGAGGAAACTACTGGAACTGAATGGGTGGAGGAGGATGCATCTGCTGTAGATGTGAAAGAGCGGCTCAAGAAGGTAGCATCTGCTAAGAAAAAGAAATCCACTAAAGAGATGGATGCTGCTGCAAAAGCTGCTGCTGTGGAGGCTGCGGCAAGGAGTGCAAGATTCGCTGCTGCTAAAAAGAAAGAGAAGAACCATTACAACCAGCAGCCAATGCGGTGAGAGCAGATTGTTGGAGCTGCATGCATATGAGATGGGTTTTTGTTGGTCATTAATAAACTTTGAGCATTCCTGCCTCTAGTTTTGTGATAGATGAACATTTATATAATGTTACATGATCCCAAACGGTTTTGGTTGTTGAAAACTTGTCTCATTGGGTACTCAATTAACCACTTAGATCAGTTTGTAACATATTAGCGCTTCTTGCTGTGTACCTATGGCTCTTTGCCAAATCTTGATGGAGGTTCTTTGGGTGGAAATTGAGACTTATCTTCATGATTCACCTTTTGGCATTATTTGCCTGCTCATATTAGGGCAGATTTGACTTAATATTATGAAGGATGTCATTATATTAATCATCATGTTATGTTAAGTAGCAGTAGGAGTAATAATAATAACAATAATAATAAAGCAGCAACAACTGAAATTTTATGAAAAAATTCAAGCAGGGTTAAGGAATGCCTAGCCCATTTCAACAAGGGTCGGGAGTGGGGTATTGGCTAGTTATATTAAGTATCGTAGAAGGCAGCACCATTAATTAAATTTAATTCCTTCATCTTATTGCACAAATCTTAATTCAAGTGATTTCTTCCTCCAAAATCACTTTAGTTCAGTAATGAATTAACACTGAATCGAGCGTTTTAGATTTACTAAGCCTGATTTTTTTTATTTTAAGTGGGTCGAGCAATTGAACCTAATTGAAAGAGATTGAGTTCTTAATATGGTGAACCGAATTAATAGTCCAATAAAATCACTCGGGTCAGCCTATGATGTTTGGCTTGGGATAAGCAATAAATCTTTGAAATGCTACATTTTTCCATATGTTAGGTCAAGAAATCCATTATAAGGTTGATTTCGGAGACTAGAAGATGGGTGACACTCATGCAAGACTTGAAAAAAATTAAAATTTGAACTAGATAAATTTTTTTAGAATATTAAAAAAAAATATTCTTGATATGATAGGATTCTCTCAAGATAAAATTAAGAGGGCGTTTGGTTAATCTTATTTAAAAGATCTTACAAGCTCCTACATCTTATGAGATGTTTTTGGAGTTTATAAGATATTTAATCTTTTTCTAAAAATAAGTTTATAAAATATTTGGATAAAATAATATATTGGAGCTTATAAGATGTTAGTAATAATATTTTTGTAATTAACATGATTAAAATCAAGCTAGCTTTTTAAGATCTTTAAAATAAGTTAGGCATTCCTTATTTTTTTAGAAAAAAACTTATAAGCTAACTCATAACATCTTATTTTAGGAGCTTATAAACTCTTTTTAAAATAAATTTACTAATCACTTTTTACCGTCTTATAAGCTCTCAAACATCTTATAAAATATTTTAAGGAGCTTATAAGCTCAGCCAAATACCCTCTTAATATTATGAAGGATGTCATTTATTGGCGTTTCTGTCAGTTTATTTCCAACTGCTGAAATTTCATGCGAGGCGCTTATGTTTGCGTGCTGGGAAGAACAAGTGGTGTTGATGCTTTTTGATGGGAAGATTTCATCCTCTCGTAGGCGGGATCAATACAGTTTAGACTAATCCTTAGGCCCATATGTAATTTAATGGGCTTGTTCACAACATAGCATGATGGGCTTCTTTTAAGGGCCGAATTAAATTGTAGAGCAAAGCAAATCTCTCTCTCTCTCTATTTTCCTATGATTTTGTTTTATTATTCTTTCATATTGTCATTATGTATATATTCATATGAGAACCAAATTTGTTCTTATTCTGACATTCTGATGTTTTGTACCAAATATGTTGAGCCCCGCCATAATGCTATGTCCTTCTTCCTCAAATATCGCCGAGCCCGCCATCCATCATAAACTTTCCCACTTTGCTTGCCGTAAAGCTGATGTCCTTTTTCCCCGGATATGCTGAGGTCGCCATCCGCCATAAATGTTCCCACTTCAGGATTCAATATTCCTATAAATAGCACAAAGGAACGATCAACCTTATTCCTTTTTATTTTTTATTAAAATATGACTGACATTTCTCAGCAGATGCTCAATTGACATTTTTTTAGGAGATAAGAAAGAATGCAGATGAGAGGGTTAGATATTTTCAAATGCTGACATGGAGTATAATATGTTATCATATCGCATTTTAAGGCATTATACTTGGCGTGATTTCCAACTTATTGGGATTGAAATGCGAGGATACCAAACATGTTGAGAAAAAGGAGAGATATATGCCAAGAATGCAAGGCACTCAAAGATTATATATTATTATTATGACAACAAAGTGTATATGTGTATATAAGCACTAACGCATCATTTTTCTTGGAGTTCTTGATTCTATCTTCTTCATTTACAAATAACCCATAGTTCTATTTATACTATTCTCTGTCCCAAATGAACAATAGAGATTGATTTTATCCTATGGGTTAAATTAAGTAGTCTAGAGATCTCATAAATTTAGGGCTTTTCAAAGCTTTTTATATGTTTCTACATTTTTTTTATATAATTCTACAATAAGTACAATATTCTATAAATTTTTTTAAAAATCTCTACACAACTCCACATAAATTTACATAAGTCTTTATACTTTTACAAATGTCCACAAGGTTCTAAAAGACTTTTATAATTTTCTACACCAATCTTCACTAGAAACTTCTAGTTATGATTTCTGAAAATTCACCAAAATCAAAAATAGAGATATGTAGATGCTTTTAGAGTAGTCAGTGTTCTTCAAAATATATGTGATTGCTATCTCGGCGATGACTACCTTCCTCACTCTCGTTTCCTTGAGCTTTACTTTAGCGAGGTATGCTATGGCGGCTGGCTTCTTGCAGGCGGTCAGTGTCCAATACCTGCAACGCGTGTGGCAAACTGCATATTTGGACTTTGATGCAATCAAGTTTTCGACATAGCCTTACGACTTTCTGGGGCCATGGAAATGGTGTGCTGTCACGGTTGTAGGACTTTACACATCGTTTCTCACTATGTCATTGATCTATGGTCAGTCCATGCTATGTAATGACTAGAGGTTTTTTTGTTGTATTGTTAGTCTCTAATGTTGAATTATTGTTGAAGATCTGTAAATGAGAGAGACTAGAATAAATAGGATTTTTTCTGTTAATTTCTGCCGTTGGATCTCTTTTCGAGTATATGTAAATAATGGGCTCTGTTCAACATTTATTATTATTAGTTTTTTTTATTCTTACTAAATGGCACTATTGGAATTTGGTTATATGTTAATTCCCCACCCCTCTCACCCCATTCACGTAACCACATACCCCCAGGCATCTACTTGGTTACCCAAGAAATTTAATGATTTGCTGAACTAAGAATATCTTAATGATTCAATCATTTGCTAGGTCTTGCTTCTATTGATGATTTTAAGGTGTTTTTTATACTGTTGTGCTGCATCTGCTGTTTTATACTTGAACCTGCATTTGTTGTTTTATGCCTAAAATTTGACCATATATAATGGTTGTTTGCTAGATCTTGCTTTTGTTGATCCCATATTTTCATAGGTAGGAGAAGTCAAGGTGAATTTCAATCCCATATTTTCCTAGTTTTCATTAATTATCTTTCTACTTTGCACATATGCCCACCACTCCTGACTCCACCTTGCCTTTGTTTTGCGGTCGATTCAGTAGTGATTGCCATTCTTGCTGCTTATAACTTGATTCCTTTTTTCTCCAGCCAAATAACTTGATCCGGAACATAGGGCGCTCAATTTTATCTACTTATTTATAGTTATATATGACCAGAGATGAGGTTTGTCCACAACTACAGAGTCTCAGCTCCTAGAGTAGGTTAGATGCTACTCTCTTAACTTGCTGGGCGAGTTCTGCCTTGAGTTTTAGTGCCATCAGCTAGAACAGTTGGAATAGCAAAGACAAATTTCGAGCAATGCTGACCGCGGAGAAGGCATTATTGCGATGTTCTTACAGCTAGAGTTTTGAATTGGGGAGAAGATGCTGGATATGAAATTAGTGGCCGTTTTCTTTAAGTCATTACATGGTGAGGAAGAGATCGTGCAGAATACTGGACTGAGGCAGGTTTTACCTTTTGGGGACAGGGATAAGGACTCATCCCTGCAATCTCTCATACTTCAATCACTTGTTGTTTTGAATTCAAGGACACGTTTGATTTTTTCCTATTGCTTTTACCATAGGTTGAGCGTCGTATCAGTGATGTATTTTTAGATGGATTTGGAATCGAAGAATCAAGTGCCATGCAATGGATACTATATGCCGCTGGAAATTTTGGAGTTCCAGATTGCTGCATGATATTTGTTAGTTGGCTTTGTTGTAGGTTACTTGATTTCATGAATTCTCCTTCTTTGGGATTTTGTGAATGGAGCTGTTCAACCTTAGTTGGATTTTGTTGTTGGTGGTTGAATCAGTCTGCAGCAAATGTGCAAGAAAAGCTACAAGATCTTGGGGTGTTCGCCCATCTGGAGGGCCGCTAGATTAGAAATGCATGAATAGGTTTAGGCTTTCCCTAAATTTGCTTCTGAATGCAGGTACCTCACCTATTGCCTGGCTGCTAGGTAATTCCTAGTCTCATTAAGTACAGTTCAATGGAGTTTGTTGCTGTTGATCATTCTGGCACTCCACATTTTGAGCCAAAAGTCTCAGAAAATACGTCAGGTGAAGAGAATGAGATTGCCAGTAGCATTAAGGCTAGTCAGTCGTACTTGCAGCCTTACCATGAAGAGCATATTCCAGCAGAAGAATCAATGTATCAGGAAAAAATTACTGGCGCTGAAATAATAGATAAAGGATACCTGAAGTATGGGTATGGTCTTCTAGCTTTATCTATTTACTGTGTTGATACTGCATTTCATGAATTTCTGCTCATATTTGTAGCTTGATTGACAGGTGTTCTCATTATCGTCGGAGGTGCAAAATCAGAGCTCCTTGTTGCAATGAGATATTTGATTGCCACCACTGTCATAATGAAGCAAAGGTAAGCTCATTGTCATTCAGTTCTGATAAAGGTATGATCTGCTTTTCTTAGCATATTTCTCCAGGGCTGCCAGATGGGTGCTGATTGACGTTTAGAATTACTTTTTGCATCAGAAACTAAGGCCTATACGTCAGGGAAACATCAAATACTCATTTAGTCTACCCTTTAAGTTAGGTGGAATGGGCAGGACTACTCTGGTTTTCTTTACATCTCTTAAAGTTTTTTGTTACCTGTGTGTTGTGAGGATGTAAAATGACACCAAGTAGTCTATTTCTGGGTCAACAGAACAATATTTGAATTGACCAGAAGCTCAGACATGATATGCCTCGGCACTTAGTTGAGAAGGTATGCATTTATTAGGATCCCTTCAGTCTCCTATCTTGTATTTTTATTGGTTCACTTGTATTCTTTCTGCTTACTCTAGGTAATCCTTGAAAAACACTATCTTGTGCTTTGCAGGTTATATGCTCACTTTGTGGCACTGAACAGGAGGTCAGTTTTCTGAGTTTGTACTCTGTGTGTGTGTGTGTGTGTATATTTCCATCAAGTTGTTGCCCTCACCAGTTGCTGCATGGAGTTACATGGACTAACCTTTTGAAAAAAAATCTTTTTGAAGTAATCTCTTTTGTTTATAAATTTTACTGAATTTTCAGTGACATCTTGAAGTATTTGAGAACTTCCTGTGTTTCTTTAGCTTTTGTGGGCATTTTAGATAGTGCTATCATGTTATTTTACTCATTTAGGTGGGGGATGACTGTGGGGGGAGAATTATGTTAATCAGTTTTTTGGCTTTTCCCTTGCCCGCCTCTCCCTCTGTCAACTCAGCTATTGTTCCTTTTGGTGTTATTATCAGGTAAAACAAATTTGCACAAATTGTGGTGTATGCATGGGAAGATACTATTGTGGAATTTGCTAGCTGTTTGATGATGATGTGAGTAAGAAATATCCTCTTTTTTGTGTGATGATCTTTCTGTTGAGTGCTGTTGTCAGGCACAAATGGATCATGGAAGATGCTCCACAGAAAATTTGGATATGGTGCGCATTTTCTGATGATGTATATGGCAGGTGGCTGATGCTTTTGTATTTCTCAATTTGCAGATATCAAAAGAGCAATATCACTGCAATGGCAGTGGCATTTGCAGGTAAAGTAGCCAATACCTGCTTGCCATCATTTTGTGCCATTACATTTTGGGGAAAGTGGAAAATAAAACATGCATTTTGACTTAGAGTTATCCTTATTAAGTTTTTTATGGCAACATAAATCGTATTTTAAATGGCAGTTATTCAACGAGGGTTCCTCTGACATTACAGAAATGTGTGTAGGATGCACATTTTAAGTTGATTTCTTTGACTAACTTATCTTTTTAAATTATCTGAATTCTGAAGAGATCTCATCATAGAAATGACTCGTTTGGCTTGTAATGGCAATACTCATGATTACCATGGTGCTGTTGCAGGATTGGGCACTCCAAGAATGTCTTCCACTGCGATAAATGTGGTAAGCCTTTTTGCAATGCTATATAATTGTCAGACCCCTTGTATGGATATATACAACATCTCAGTCCTGATATTTTATCTCTGTCAATTTGGGATGCTGCTATTCTTTGCTTATAAAAAGTAGCCACCCTTGCGTGGAGAGGGCGATGCACCAAGACTGTGCTGTTTGTTTTGAGGTATTACTGCATTATTAATATTTTTTCTCACCAATGACCGTACTTCCCATCTCTTTTAATTATTTTATGGGACTGCATTTTGTTCAGCGCCAACTTAAGCAAAGTACTTGTTATCTGTAGTATCTATTTGAGTCGAGAAATGATGTCATTTTGACAGTTATGATTCTCAATGATTCAATCACTTGTTAGGTCTCGCTCTATTGATACTTTTGAGGTGTTTTTTATGCTGTTGTGCTGCATCTGCTGTTTTATACTTGAACCTGCATTTGTTGTTTTATGCCTAAAAATTTGACCATATATGATGGTTGTTTGCTAGATCTTGCTTTTGTTGATCATTGAAGTGTTTTGGTATAGCTGTACCATTGTTTTATGCTTATATTCTTGTTTTACAAGTAAATGATCTGCATGATAAACAATATGCATGATGCATCAGCAAGTTAAATGCTTTCCTAGAAGTTTCTAAAAGACCTTTTATTGAAGGGGAGCCGAGGTTAAACTGTCATTAGACCATTATATGATAAAAAATGCAGCTCAAATTGTGATTTGTGGGATTCTTCCTTTTATGATCCTTAGAGCATGTTTTGTCAACTGTAGGGCATCAGTTGCTTAATAATTAATTTTTTACATGTTGTACAAGTTGACTATTTGCATGATAAATGTGCCTCAGCTATTTATTCAGCTGAATTGGCTTTCAAGGATTTTCCTTTCTATGCCATTTTGTGCATATTTACTTTCATATGTGCCACGCCTCCAATGTTGCTATACCTGGAAATATGGGATGGATTGTCTGCAGAATGCAAAACGATGGCTGTATTTAAGAAATTGTGTTTTTCAATTCTTGTGCTTTTCTTATCGAAAGGGAAAAATACACCCTTTCCTATCGAATGAAGGGTTATTATTGCACTTCTCTGTTCAACATGTATTGTTGTTAGTTTTCTTGTTCTTATTGAATTGGTACTGTCGGAATCTGGTTCTGTGCTAATTCCCCACCCTCTCACCCCATGCACGTCACCACATACCCCCCAGGCATCTGCTTGGTTACCCAAGAAATTTAGTTATTTGCTGAACTAAGAATATCTAACCATTTTATTTGTTGAAGGTAATGAACCGCGATCATTATCTCTCATTGGACATTTTCAACTCTTTTTGCTATATATAATGATACCTTTATTTCCTTTATGTATCTCACTGAGTGATGTTTAACGGAGAAGGCCATCGAGTTAGTTAGCATTCTAGCCTTAAAATGTTTAGTATAAATTCAAGTTCTCTCATACAAATTATTGTTTTGGGTGCGTTCTTGGAATACATTTTGGTTGCATATCTTAAAACAATAGACAGCACTGAGATGATTTCTTTCACAAAAAAGCTTGAATGTCTTGGGTTACACACTCGGGAATTTTGGAGTCTTGATGTATACCTATATTCCTAATGAGCAAAACGGAAACAGTGAATGCATAAGTTTTCTGTATGACCTAAACCAAATGCTTCTGGAGGTACATTGGAAGTATAATGTTTATGCCTTTCCAATGGAATCCCCTCTTCTCCGTTACAAACCTGATATTTCTCTTATCTCAACTGTATCTGGTTGTCTACCTGCCCACTATCCTCCCTTTATGTGAATTTGTCTTTGTGTGGATATCTGTTGTTTGCGTTTGTCTGACTTTGCGAATCCCGTCCCCACATCACCCATCCACATCGCGCTTGACATAATAGTAATGAAATCACATACAAGTAAATCATGATTGGCGCTACCTAGAGATGATATGCCATTTTCTCTTAGCAGAAGTTCTATTCCTTTATGACTGAGAGAATTGCAGAGCATGGCACCTGGTGCTAAGATCACTTCTGCACAATAAATGGTCACTATGGTTCCTTTCTGTTCATGACACTATTCCATCAAGAATTCAATGTTGAGGTGAAATTTGTAAATTGTGTTGTCCATCCAAATGATAGGAAAGTGAAAGTGAAGATGAACTCCCTGATGAAGTTGATGAGGAAGTGGAGGACGAGCTTGACCATGAAACAGAGGTCCAAGAACAGCCTGAACCCGTGGTGAAAAAGCCTGTAGAAGTTTCTCCGTCACCTAAGGAAACAGAAAGACAGCTTTCCAAGAAGGAGAGACGGAAAAAGGAGCTTGCTGAACTAGAGGCGATTTTAGCTGATTTTGGAGTTAACCCAAAAGAGAAAGCTGAAGATGAGCCATCTGGTAGTTGGTTTTCTCTCTCCTTTATGCAATTTTTAGTATTATCATATTGAGTTTTTTCAGCTAAATCTATTCAATCTCTGGTTTGACTGCTAAATTGTTTTCTTGCTGTGTCTTCATATGTTCTTTGGTGTGCTTTTTGTGTGGGTCTGCGGTTATATTGTGTATTTATGGTCCTCCTTAGAGCTTTAATAAACTAATGCGGGCTTTAGTTCTCTTTCATTAGTTGATAATATATTAGTTATTGGTGAGGTATCATTGTAAAAGTGAACTGATTACTATTATTTAAACTGAAAAGTCTGGTTTTTATCACTTACAGATGTCACCAAGGACAGGAAAGAGGGGCAACTGAATAGAGATGCAGAGAAGAAGGATAATGCCCCTGCTGAATCTAAAAGTGCAAAAAAGAAGAAAAAGAAGGATAAGGCTTCCAAAGAGGTGAAAGAATCTCAGGACCAGCCCAATAGTTCAGATGTTCCTAATGAGCAAGAGGAAACTGCTGGAACTGAATGGGTGGAGGAGGATGCATCTGCTGTTGACGTGAAAGAGTGGCTCAAGAAGGTGGCATCTGCTAAGAAAAAGAAATCCACTAAAGAGATGGATGCTGCTGCAAAAGCTGCTGCTGTGGAGGCTGCGGCAAGGAGTGCACGACTTGCTGCTGCTAAAAAGAAAGAGAAGGACCATTATTACAACCACCAGCCAATGCGACGAGAGCAGATTGTTGGAGCTTCATACATATGGAGATGTGTTTTTATTGGTCATTAATAAACTTTGAGCACTCCTGCCTCTAGTTTTGTGATAGATGAACATTTATATAATGTTACATGATACCAAACAGTTTTGGTTGTTGAATACTTGTTTCATTTGGTACTCAATTAACCTCTTAGATCAGTTTGTAACATATTAGTGCTTCTTGCTGTGTACCTATGCTTTTTGTCAAATCTTGATGGAGGTTTTTTGGGTGGAAATTGAGACTTGTCATCATGATTCACCTTTTGACATTATTTGCCTGCTCATATTAGGGCAGATTTGACTTAATATCATGAAGGATGCCATTTTTTTCGCCCTCTTCTTTTTCTTTTTGCATTTTGCTCTAGCGAGTATGCTGAATTGGCGTTTCTGTCTATTTATTTCCAATGGCTGAAATTTCATGCGAGGTGCTTATGTCTGCGTGCTGGGAAGAACAAGTGGTGTTGATGTTTTTTGATGGGAAGATTAAAGATTTCATCCTCTCCTAGGCGGGGATTAATGTGAAGAATCCTGATACAGTCTGGACTCATCCCGAGGCACTGAGGCACATAGGTAATTTAATGGGCTTGTTCACAACATAGCATGGTGGGCTTCTATCAAGGCCGAATTAAATAAAGCACCAGTATCATCCTTTACTCGATTGGTCTCGACTCGAATAAAACTCCACAAGCACTCTGGGCCTATTCCACTTTCATTTAATTACATTTGCTAGTGTTATACTAAACATAATTATTTATTTTGTCAAAAATAGATTATAAAATTTAGTTTCTTTGAATTTTTTCTTTCTAAAATATCAAATCAAAACACCCCATAATTTTAAGTATTTTGTCCTTATTAAATTTTCTCTTTCGTCAAGTAATGGGATTTACATAAATATGAACCCATAATTATTTTTAAGAAGGATAAATGGTAGAATTAAATAATAATTGTGATCTATTTAATTCTTTTTATATTCTGATTTTGTGGGGCAAATCTCCCTCCCTCTCTCTAATTTTCCTTTCATCGGAAATAGAAAGCTCATGATTATATTTTATTGATTATTAATCGGCATTCTTCAATCTTATGTTTCTCCATAGATTTTGAGGCTATAATTGTCATTATGTATATATCCATATGAGATATATCATTTGAAATCAGCAACCAAACCATTGTAATCAAAATACTCAAAACACGCTGATGTCTTTCTTCTAACGTTTCCTACTCAAATATGGCTGAACCCACCATAAACATTCCCAACTTTAAGATTCACTATAGATAGTAGAAAGGAAAACGATCGACCATATTCATTATTCTGCACTCAAGTATGGCTGAGCCCGCAATAAATATTCATCTATAGTCCAATGCGCCTGAGAATGCAATGGAAGATGCTCAACTGACTGTTCTCAACAGATGAGAAGGGATGCCAAGGAAAGGGTTAAACATTTTCAATTGCTCGCATGGAGCATAACGTATTACCACATCGCATTCCAAGGCGTTATACTAAACATAATCACTTATTTTGTTAAAAATAGATTGTAAAATTTAATTTTTATGAATTTTTTTTCTTTCTAAATTATCAAATCAAAACACCCTGCAATTTTAGTGCCCGTTTGGTTTTGTTTTCAAACACCCTTTTCATTTTCTTCCGAAAATGAAAACAGAAAACTATCAACTTCTCCCCTATTTTGACAAATATTTTCATTCTCAAAATATTTTCTAAAACACACTATTACACACTCTCTCTCAATTTTCACTTTTCATTTTCTCCTACTCATATTTGCATGACTTTTAATACAAAGCACAATATTTTCCAAATACAAATTATTTTCAACCCTACATAATCACTACATTTTAAGTAAGGTCTCCAAACAACATTTCATTTTTAAATTCAAATTTATAACTAACGTTTTGCAATTTATTTTCACTAGAAAACGAAAATGCCTCCAAAAATAAATCCAAACGAGCCCTTAAGCATTTCGTCCTAATTAAAACTTTCCTTTCGTCAAGTAATAGGATTTACATAAATATGAACTCATAATTATTTTTAAGAAGGATATATGATAGAATTAAATAATAATTGTCACCTATTTTATTCTTTTATATTTTGATTTTGTAGGGCAAATCTCTCTCTCTCTCTCTCTCTCTCTCTCATTTTCCTTTCGTTTTGTTTTGTTTTTCCTTCATTGGAAATAGAAAGCTCATGATTTTATTTTATTGATGATTAATTGACATTATTCAATCTTGTGGTTCTCCATATATTGTGAGGCTATAATTGTCATTGTGTATATATCCATATGAGATTAGCAACCAAACCATTGTAATCAAAATTCACCAAACACGCTGATGTCCTTCTTCTGACATTTCGTACTCAAATATGTCCGAGCCCGCCATAAACGTTCCCAACTTCAAGATTCACTATAGATAGCAGAAAGGGAAACAATCGACCTTATTCCTTATTTTGTACTCAAGCATGGTCGATCCCGCAATAGACATTCCCCTACAGCCCAATGCGCTTGAGAATGCAATGAAAGATGCTCAACTGACCGTTAATGAGATGAGAAAGGATGTCGAGGAAAGGATTAAACATTTTCAATTGCTGCCATGGAGCATAACGTATTACCACATTGCATTCCAAGGCGTTGTACTAACCATAATCATTTATTTTGTTAAAAATAGATTGCAAATTTTAATTTCTTTGAATTTTTCCTTTTTTTTTTTCTTTCTAAATTATCAAATCAAAACCCCACATAATTTTAAGCATTTTGTCCTTATTAAAATTTTCCTTTAATAGGATTTACATAAATATGAACTCATAATTATTTTTAAGAAGGATAAATGATAGAATTAAATAATAATTGTCACCTATTTAATTCTTTTTATATTTTTATTTTGTGGGGCAAATCTCTCTCTCTCTCTCTAATTTTTCATTCGTTTTGTTTTATTTTTTTTCATTGGACATAGAAAGCTCATGATTTTATTTTATTGATGATTAATCAGCATTCTTCAATCTTATGGTTCTCCATGGATTGTGAGGCTATAATTGTTATTATGTATATATCCATTTGAGATATCTCTATATGAGATTAGTAACCAACCGTTGTAATCAAATTACACTAAACATACTGATGCCCTTCTTTTGATGTTCCGTAATCAAACATGGCTGAGCCTGCCATAACTGTTCTCAACTTCAAGATTCACTATAGATAGCAGAAAGGGAACATATTGACCTTATTCCTTATTCTATACTCAAGTATGGCTGTGCCTGCAATAAACACTCCTCTGCAGTCCAATGCACTTAAGAATGCAATGGAAGATGCTCAATTGATCATTCTCAAAGAGATGAGAAAGGATACCGGGGAAAGGGTTAAACATTTTCAATTACTAGCATGGAGCATAATGTATTAACACATTGCATTCCAAGGTGTTATACTAAACATAATCATTTATTTTTTTAAAAATAGATTGTAAAATTTAATTACTATGAATTTTCTCTCTCTCTCTCTCTTCTTTCTAAATTATCAAATCAAAACACCCCATAATTTTGCTGCCCGTTTGGTTTTGTTTTCAAACACACTTTTCATTTTTCCCAGAAAATGAAAACAAAAAACTGTCAACTTCTCCCCTATTTGCACAAACATTTTCATTTGCAAAATATTCTCCAAAACACACTTTTACATTCTCTCTCCATTTTCACTTTTCTTCACTTTTCAATTTTCCTACACACATTTGCACGACTTTTAATACAAAACACTGTATTTTTCAAATAGAATTCATTTTCAACCCTACATAATAATTACATTTTAAATAAAACCTCCAAACAACATTTCATTTCATTTCAAATTCAAATTTATAACTAACTTTTCACTGTTCATTTTTAGCAGAAAATGAAAATGCTTCCAGAAAATAAATCCAAACTAGCCCTTAAGAATTTTGTCCTTATTACATTTTCCCATTCATCAAGTAATAGGATTTACATAAATTTGAACTCATAATTATTTTTAAGAAGGATAAATGATAGAAAAAAAATTATAATTGTCACCTATTTAATTCTTTTTACATTCTGATTTTGTGGGGCAAATCTCTCTCTCTCTCTCTCTCTCTCTCTCTCTCTAATATTCCTTTGGTTTTGTTTTATTTTTCTTTCATTGGAAACAGAAAGCTCACGATTTTATTTTATTGATGAGTAATCGACATTCTTCAATCTTATGGTTCTCTATATATTGTGAGGCTATAATTGTCGTTATTTATATATCCATCTAAGATCAGCAACCAAACTATTGTAATCAAAATACATTAAACATGATCATGTCCTTCTTCTGACGTTTCATACTCAAATATGGCCGAGCTCGCCATAAACGTTCCCAACATCAAGATTCACTATAAATAGCAGAAAGGGAAACGATCGCCTTATTCCATATTCTGTACTCAAGCATGGTCAAGCCCACAATAAACATCCCTTTGCAGCCAAATGCACCTGAGAATGCAACGGAAGATGCCCAACTGACCTTTTTCAACGAGATGAGAAAGGAAGCCGAGGAAAGGATTAAATATTTTCAATTGCTGGCATGGAGCATAATGTATTAATACATCGCATTCTAAGGCGGTATACTAAACATAATCATTTATTTTGTTAAAAATAGATTGTAAAATTTAATTTCTAAGAATTTTTTTGTTTTTTTTTTTCTTTCTGAATTATCAAATCAAAACACCCCACGATTTTAGTGCCTGTTTGGTTTTGTTTTCAAAAACCCTTTTTATTTTCTACCAAAAATGAAAACAGAAAACTATCAACTTCTCCCCTATTTTCACAAACATTTTCATTCTCAAAATATTTTCCAAAACATATTATTATGCTCTCTCTCCATTTTCACTTTTCTTCACTTTTTATTTTCTCCGACTCACATTTGCACAACTTTTAACACAAAATATTATATTTTTTAAATACAACTCATTTTCAACATTGCATAATCATTACATTTTAAATAAAACCCCCAAACAACATTTCATTTTCAAATTCAAATTTATAACTAAATTTTCATTATTCATTTTCACTGAAAAATGATAATACCTCCAAAAAACAAATCCAAAAGAGCTCTTAAGCATTTCATCCTTATTACATTTTCCCTTCTATCAAGTAATAGGATTTACATAAATATGAACTCATAATTATTTTTAAGAAGGATATATGGTAGAATTAAATAATAATTGTCACCTATTTAATTATTTTTATATTTTGATTTTGTGGGCCAATCTCTCTCTCTCTCTCTCTCTCTCTCTCATTTTCCTTTCATTTTGTTTTATTTTTCTTTCATTAGAAATAGAAAGCTCATGATTTTATTTTATTGATGATTAATTATCATTCTTCAATCTTATGGTTCTCTATAAATTGTGAGGCTATAATTGTCATTATGTATATATATCCATGAGATCAGCAACCAAACTATTGTAATCAAAATACACTAAACAAGTTAAAGTCCTTCTGACGTTCTGTAGTCAAATATGGCCGAGCCTGCCATAAATGTTCCTAACTTCAAGATTCACTATAGATGGAGAAAAGGGAAACGATAGACCTTATCCCTTGTTCGGTATTCAAGTACGGTCGAGCTCGTAGTAAACATTCCTCTGCAACCCAATATGTTTGAGAATGCTATGGAAGATGCTCAACTGACCGTTCTCAATAAGATGAGAAAGGAAGCCGAGAAAAGGGTTAAACATTTTCAACTGTTGGCATGGAGCATAACGTATTTCCACATTGCATTCCAAGGCATTATACTAAACATTTTCTTTATAAATTATTAAATCAAAACACCCCACAATTTTAGTGCCCGTTTGGTTTTGTTTTCAAATACCCTTTTCATTTTCAGTAGAAAATGAAAATTGAAAACTATCAATTTCTCCCATATTTTTACAAATATTTTCATTCTCAAAATACTCTCCAAAATACACTATTACACTCTCTCTCCATTTTACTTTTCTTAACTTTTTATTTTCTCTCACTCACATTTGCACGACTTTAAATAAAAAACACTACATTTTTCAAATACAACTCATTTTCAACCCTATATAATAATTACATTTTAAATAAAACCTCCAAACAATATTTCATTTTCAAATTCAAATTTATAACTAACTTTTCACTATTCATTTTCACTAGAAAATGAAAATGCCTCTAGAAAACAAATCCAAAGGAGCCTTTAAGCATTTCGTCCTTATTAAATTTTCCATTTCATCAAGTAATCGGATTTACATAAATATGAACGCATAATTATTTTTAAGAAGGATATATGATAGAATTGAATAATAATTGTCACCTATTTAATTCTTTTTATATTTTAATTTGGTGGGGCAAATTTCTCTCTCTCTCTCTCTCTCTCTCTATATATATATATATATATCTATCTATCTAATTTTCCTTTCATTTAGTTTTATTTTTCTTTCATTGGAAATAGAAAGCTCTTGATTTTATTTTATTGATGATTAATCGGCATTGTTCAATCTTATGGTTCTCCATAGATTGTGAGGCTGTAATTGTCATTATGTATATATCCATCTGAGATCAGCAACAAAACCATAGTAATCAAAATACAATAATCACACTGATGTCCTTCTTATGACGTTCCGCACTCAAATATGGCCGAGCTTGCCATAAACGTTCCCAACTTCAAGATTCACTATAGATAGCTGAAAGGGAAACGATCAACCTTATTCCTTATTCTGTACTCAAGTATGGCCAAACCTGCAATTGACATTCTGCTATAGTCTAATGCGCCCGGCAATGCAATGGAAGATGCTCAACTGACCTTTCTCAACGAGATGAGAAAGGATGCTGAGGAAAGGATTAAACATTTTCAATTGTTGTCATGGAGTATAACGTATTACCACATTGCATTCCCTGGCATTATACTAAACATAGTCACTTATTTTGTTAAAAATGGATTGCAAAACTTAATTTCTATTATTTTTCTCTTTTTTTTTTCTTTCTAAATTATCAAATCAAAATACCCCATAATTTTAAGCATTTTGTCCTTATTAAATTTTCCCTTATGTCAAGTAATAGGATTTACATAAATATGAACTCATAATTATTTTTAAGAAGGATAAATGATAGAATTAAATAATAATTGTCACCTATTTAATTCTTTTTATATTATGATTTTGTGGGGCAAATCCTCGCCCGCCCCTTTCTCTAATTATCCTTTCGTTTTGTTTATTTTTCTTTCATTAGAAATAGAAAGCTCATGATTTTATTTTATTGATGATTAATTGGCATTCTTGAATTTCGTCCTTATCAAATTTTCCATTCCGTCAAGTAATAGGATTTACATAAATATGAACTCATAATTATTTTTAAGAATGATATATGATAGAATTAAATAATAATTGTCACATATTTAATTCTTTTTATATTTTGATTTTGTGGGGCAAATCCACACCCCCTCTCTCTAATTTTCCTTTCATTTTGTTTTATTTTTCTTTCACTGGAAATAGAAAGCTCATGATTTTATTTTATTGATGATTAATTGGCATTCTTTAATCTTATCTTTCTCCATAGATCGTGAGGCTATAATTGTCATTATGCATATATCCATCTTAGATAAATCCATATGAGATCAGCAGCCAAACCGTTGTAATCAAAATACACTAAACATGTTGATGTCCTTCTTCTGACGTTCCTTACTCAAATATGGCCGAGCTCGCCATAAATGTTCCCAACTTCAAGATTCATTATAGATAGCAGAAAGGGAAATGATCGACCTCATTCCTTATTCTGTATTCAAGTATGGCCGAAACCACAATAAACATTCCTCTATAGCCCAATGCGCCTGAGAATACAATGGAAGATTCTCAACTAACTTTTCTCAATGAGATGAGAAAGGATGATGAAGAAAGGGTTAAACTTTTTCAATTGCTGGCATAGAGCATAACGTATTACCACATTGCATTCCACGGCGTCATACTAAACATAATCATTTATTTTGTTAAAAATAGATTGTAAATTTTAATTTCTATGAATTTTTTCTTTCTAAATTATCAAATTAAAATACCCCACAATTTTAGTGCCTGCTTGGTTTTGTTTTCAAATACCCTTTTCATTTTCTGCTGCAATAAAAACAGAAAATTATCAACTTCTCCCCTATTTTCTCAAACATTTTCATCATTAAAACATTCTCCAAAACACACTATTACACCCTCTCTCCATTTTCACTTTTCTTCACTTTTCATTTTTCCACTCACATTTACACAACTTTTAATACAAAACCCTATATTTTCGAAATGCAACTCATTTTCAACCGTACATAATTTTTACATTTTAAATAAAACCTCCAATCAACATTTTATTTTCTAATTCAAATTTATAACTAATTTTTCACTATTTATTTTCACTAGAAAATAAAAATGCATCTAGAAAACAAATCCAAACAAGCCCTTAAGCATTTCGTCCTTATTACATTTTCCCTTCCGTCAAATAATAGGATTACATAATTATGAGCTCCTAATTATTTTCCAGAAGGATATACAATAGAATTAAATAATAATTGTCACCTATTTAATTCTTTTTGTATTTTGATTTTGTGGGGCAAATCCCTCTCTCTCTCTCTCCCTCTCCCTCTCTAGTTTTCCTTTCATTTTGTTTTATTTTTCTTTCATTGGAAATAAAAAGCTCATGATTTTATTTTATTGATCATTAATTGGCATTCTTCAATCTTATGGTTCTTCATAAATTGTGAGGCTATAATTGTCATTATGTATATATCCATATGAGATCAGCAGCCAAACCGCTGTAATCATAATACACTAAACACGTTGACGTCCTTCTTCTGATGTTCTCTATTCAAATATGGCTGAGCCCGCCATAAATGTTCCTAACTTCAAGATTCACTATAGATAGCGAAAAGGTAAACGGTCGACCTTATTCCTTATTCTGCATTCAAGTATGGCCGAGCCCGCAATAAACATTTCTCTGCAACCTAATGCGCCTAAGAATGCAATGAAAGATGCTCAACTGACCTTTTTCAACGAGATGAGAAAGGATGACGAGTAAAGGGTTAAACATTTTCAATTACTGGCATGAAGCATAAAGCATTACCACATCGCATTCCAAGGCGTTATACTAAATATAATCATTTATTTTGTTAAAATTAGATTGTAAAATTTAATTTCTATGAAATTTTTTGTTTTTTTTTTCTTTCTAAATTTTCAAATCAAAACACCCCATAATTTTAGTGCCTATTTGATTTTGTTTTTGAAACACCCTTTTCATGTTCTGCAGAAAATGAAAATAGCAAAACTATCAACTTCTTTCCTATTTTCACAAATATTTTCAATGTCAAAATATTTCTCAAAACACACTATTGCACTCTATGTCCATTTTCACTTTTCTTCACTTTTCAATTTCTCATACTCACATTTGCACGACTTGTAATACAAAACACTATATTTTCCAAATACAACTCATTTTCAACCCTACAAAATCATTACATTTTAAATAAAACCTCCAAACAATATTTCATTTTCAGATTCAAATTTATTACTAAATTTTCATTATTCATTTTCACTAGAAAATGATAATGCCTCTAGAGAAAACTCCAAACGAGCCCTTAAGCATTTCGTCCTAATTAAAATTTTCCTTTCGTCAAGTAATAGGATTTACATAAATATGAACTCATAATTATTTTTAAGAAAGATATATGACAGAATTAAATAATAATTGTCACATATTTATTTCTTTTTATATTTTGGTTTTGTGGGGCAAATCAACCCACCCCCCTCTCTAATTTTCCTTTCATTTTGTTTTATTTTTCTTTCATTGGAAATAGAAAGCTCATGATTTTATTTTATTGATGATTATTTGACATTCTTCAATCTTATGGTTCTCCATAGATTGTGAGGCTATAATTGTCATTATGTATATATCCATCTGAGATATATCCATATGAGATCAGCAACCAAACCGTTGTAATCATAATACACTAAACATGTTGATGTTCTTCTTCTAACGTTTCGTACTCAAATATGGCCGAGCCTGCCATAAATGTTCCTAACTTTAAGATTCAGTATAGATAGCAGAAAGGGAAACAATCGACCTCATTCCTTATTCTGTATTCAAGTATGGCCGAGACCGCAATAAATATTCATTTACAGCCCAATGTGCCTGAGAATACAATGGAAGATTCTCAACTGACCTTTCTCAACAAAATGAGAAAGGATGACGGGGAAAGGGTTAAACTTTTTCAATTGCTGACATGGAGCATAACGAATTACCACATCACTTATGTTAGAATCTGATACAGTTTGGTCTCATCCTTAGGCCCATAGGTAATTTAATGGGCTTGTTCACAAGAGAGCATGGTGGTCTTCTATCAAAGGGTTGAATTAAATTGTAGGGCAAATCTCTCTCTCTCTCTCTATTTTCCTTTGGCTTTGTTTTATTTTTCTTTCATTGAAAATGGAAAGCTTATGATTTTATTGATGATTAATCAACATTCTTCAATCTTATGGTTTTGCATAGATTGTGAGGCTATAATTGTCATTATGTATATACCCATCTGAGATATATCCGTATGAGATCAGCAACCAAACTGTTGTAATCATAATACACTAAGTACGTTGATGTCCTTCTTCTGACGTTTCGTACTCAAATATGGTCGAGCCCGCCATAAATGTTCCCAACTTCAAGATTCACTATAGATAGCAGAAAGGAAAACGATCGACCTTATTCCTTATTCTGTACTCAAGTATGGCCGAGCCCGCAATAAACATTCCTCTACAGCCCAATGCGCCTAAGAATGCAATGAAAGATGCTCAACTAATCTTTTTCAACGTGATGAGAAAGGATGCTGAGTAAAGGGTTAAACATTTTCAATTGTTGGCATGAAGCATAACATATTACCACATCGCATTCCAAGGCGTTATACTAAATATAATCATTTATTTTGTTAAAATTAGATTGTAAAATTTAATTTCTATGATTTTTTTGTTTTTTTTTTCTTTCTAAATTTTCAAATCAAAACACCCCATAATTTTAGTGCCTGTTTGGTTTTGTTTTTCAAACACCCTTTTCATGTTCTGCAGAAAATGAAAATAGCAAAACTATCAACTTCTCCCCTATTTTCACAAATATTTTCAATCTCAAAATATTTCTCAAAGCACACTATTGCACTCTATGTCTATTTTCACTTTTCTTCACTTTTCAATTTCTCGTATTCACATTTGCACAACTTGTAATACAAAATAGTACATTTTCCAAATACAATTCATTTTCAATCCTACATAATCATTACCTTTTAAATAAAACCTCCAAACAATATTTCATTTTTAGATTCAAATTTATAACTAAATTTTCATTATTCATTTTCACTAGAAAATGATAATGCCTCCAGAAAATAAATCCATACGAGCTCTTAAGCATTTCATCCTAACTACATTTTCCCTTCCGTCAAGTAATAGGATTTAAATAAATATGAACACTTAACTATTTTTAAGAAGGATATACAATAGAATTAAATAATTATTGCCACGTAGGGCAAATCTCTCTCTCTCTCTAATTTTCCTTTCATTTCGTTTAATTTTTCTTTCATTGGAAATAGAAAGCTCATGATATTATTTTATTGATGATTAATTGGCATTCTTGCATTTTATGGTTCTCCGTAGATTGTGAGGCTATAATTGTCATTATATATATATATCCATATAAGATCAGCAACCAAACCGTTGTAATCAAAATCCACTAAACGAATTGATATCCTTCCTCTGACGTTCCGTACTCAAATATGGCCGAGACCCCCATAAACGTTCCCAACTTCAAGATTCCCTACAGCTACCAAAAAGGGAAACGATTGACCTTATTCCTTATTCTGTACTCAAGTATGGCCAAACCCGCATTAAACATTCCTCTACAGCCCAGTGCGCCTTAAAATGCAATGGAAGATGCTCAACTGACCTTTTTCAATGAGATGAGAAAGGATGCTCGGAAAGGATTAAACATTTTCAATTGTTGGCATGAAGCATAATGTATTACCACATTGCATTCCAAGGCATTATACTGAACTTAATCTTTTATTTTGTTAAAAGTAGATTGTAAATTTAATTTCTATGAATTTTTTCTTTTTTCTATTTTTTTTCTAAATTATCAAATCAAAATACCCCATAATTTTAGTGCCCATTTGGTTTTATTTTCAAACACCCTTTTCATTTTCTGCTGAAAATGAAGACAAAAAACTATCAACTTCTTTCCTATTTTCACAAACATTTTTATTTTCAAAATAAACATTTTCATTCTCAAAATATTATCCTAAACACACTATTACACACACACTCTCTCCATTTTCACTTTTCTTCACTTTTTATTTTCTCCTACTCACATTGGCATGAATTTTAATACAAAAACACTAAAATTTTCAAATACAACTCATTTTCAACCCTACATAATCATTACATTTTAAATAAAACCTTCAAACAATATTTCATTTTCAAATTCAAATTTATAACTAACTTTTTACTATTTATTTTCACTAGAAAATGAAAATGCCTCCAGAAAATAAATCCAAATGAGCCCTTAAGCATTTCGTCCTTGTTTAATTTTCCATTCTGTCAAGTAATAGGATTTACATAAATATGAACTCATAATTATTCTTAAGAAGGATATATGATAGAATTAAATAATAATTATCACATATTTAATTCTTTTTATATTTTGATTTTGTGGGGCAAATCCCCCCTCCCCGGCTCTCTCTCTCTCTCTCTCTCTCTCTAATTTTCCTTTCATTTTGTTTTATTTTTCTTTTACTGGAAATAGAAAGCTCATGATTTTATTTTATTGATGATTAATTGGCATTCTTTAATCTTGTGGTTCTCCATAGATTGTGAGGCTATATTTGTCATTATGTATGTATCCATCTGAGATAAATCGATATGAGATTAGCAACCAAACTGTTGTAATCAAAATACACTAAACACGTTGATGTCCTTCTTCTAACGTTTAGTACTCAAATATGGCCGAGCCTGCCATAAATGTTCCCAACTTCAAGATTCATTATAGATAGCAGAAATCGAAATGAACGACCCTATTCTGTATTCAAGTATGGCTGATACCGCAATAAACATTCCTCTGCAGCCTAATGTGCTTGAGAAAACAATGGAAGATGCTCAACTAACCCTTCTCAATGAGATGAGAAAGGATGACGAGGAAAGGGTTAAACTTTTTCAATTACCGGTATGGAGCATAACGTACTACCACATTGCATCTCAAGGCATTGTACTAAACATAATCATTTATTTTGTTAAAAATAGATTGTAAAATTTAATTTCTATGAATATTTTCTTTCTAAATTATCAAATCAAAACACCCCACAATTTTAGTGCCCATTTAGTTTTGTTTTCAAACACCCGTTTCATTTTCTGCCGAAATAAAAATAGAAAACTGTCAACTTCTCTTCTATTTTTACAAATATTTTCATCATCAAAATATTCTCCAAAACACATTATTACATCCTCTTTCCATTTTCACTTTACTTCACTTTTCATTCTTTCCTACTCATATTTGCACGACTTTTAATACAAAACACTATATTTTCGAAATGCAACTCATTTTCAGCCATACATAATCTTTACTTAAATAAAACCTCCAAACAATATTTTTTTTTCTAATTCAAATTTATAACTAACTTTTCACTATTTATTTTCACTAGAAAATGAAAAAGCATCTAGAAAACAAATCCAAACGAGCCCTTAAGCATTTCGTCCTTATTACATTTTTCGTTCCGTCAAGTAATCGGATTTACATAAATACGAGCCCCTAATTATTTTTAAGATGGATATATGATAGAATTAAAAAATGATTGTCACCTATTTAATTCTTTTTATATTTTGATTTTGTGGGGGCAAATCCCTTCCTCTTTGTCTCTCTAGTTTTCCTTTCATTTTGTTTTATTTTTCTTTCATTGGAAATAGAAAGCTCATGATTTTATTTTATTGATGATTATTTGGCATTCTTCAATCTTATGGTTCTCCATAGATTGTGAGGCTATAATTGTCATTATGTACATATCCATCTGAGATATATCCATATGAGATCAGCAACCAAACCGTTGTAATCATAATACACTAAACATGTTGATGTCCTTCTTCTAACGTTCCGTACTCAAATATGGCCGAGCCCGCCATAAATGTTCCTAACTTTAAGATTCAGTATAGATAGCAGAAAGGGAAACAATTGACCTTATTCCTTATTCTATACTCAAGTATGGCCGAGCCCATAATAAACATTCCTCTGCAGCCCAATGCGCCTAAGAATGCAATAGAAGATGCTCAACTGACCTTTTTCAACAAGATGAGAAAGGATGCCGAGTAAAGGGTTAAACATTTTCAATTGCTGGCACGAATCATAATGTATTACCACATTGCATTCGAAGGCGTTATACTAAATATAATCATTTATTTTGTTAAAATTAGATTGTAAAATTTAATTTCTATGAATTTTTTCATTTTTTTTCTTTCTAAATTATCGAATCAAAACAACCCATAATTTTAGTGCCTATTTGGTTTTGTTTTCAAACACCCTTATCATGTTCTACCGAAAATAAAAACAGAAAACTATCAACTTCTCCCCTATTTTCACAAATATTTTCAATCTCAAAATATTCCTCAAAACACACTATTGCACTCTATGTCTATTTTCACTTTTCTTCCCTTTTCAATTTCTCGTACTCACATTTGCGTGACTTGTAATACAAAATACTACATTTTCCAAATACAACTCATTTTCAACCATACATAATCATTACATTTTAAATAAAACCTCCAAACAACATTTTATTTTCAGATTCAAATTTATTACTAAATTTTCATTATTCATTTTCACTAGAAAATGATAATGCCTCCAGAAAACAAATCTAAACAAGCTCTCAAGCATTTCGTTCTTACTACATTTTCCCTTTCGTCAAGTAATGAGATTAAATAAATATGAACACATAATTATTTTTAAGAAGGATATATGATGGAATTAAATAATAATTGTCACCTATTTAATTCTTTTTTATATTTTGATTTTGTAGGGCAAATATATATATATATATATATATCTCTAACGTTCCTTTCGTTTTGTTTTATTTTTCTTTCATTGGAAATAGAAATCTCTTGATTTTATTTTATTGATGACTAATCGGCATTCTTCAATCTTATGATTCTCCATAGATTGTGAGGCTATAATTGTAGTTGTGTATATATCCATATGAGATCAGCAACCAAACCATTGTAATCAAAATACATTAAACACCCTGATATCCTTTTTTCTGACGTTTCGTACTCAATACGGCCATGGCCGAGCCCGTCATAAATTTTCCTTACTTCAAGATTCACTATAGATAGCAGAAATCGAAACAAACGACCTTATTCCTTATTCTATACTCAAGTATGGACGAGCCCACAATAGAGATTCCTCTATAGTCCAATGCGCCCGAGAATGCAATGGAAGATGCTCAACTGACCTTTCTCAACGAGATGAGAAAGGATGCCGAGGAAAGGGCTAAACATTTTCAATTGCTAGCATGGAGCATAACATATTACCACATTGCATTCCAAGCCATTATACTAAACATAATCATTTATTTTGTTAAAAATAGGTTGAAATTTTTAATTTCTATGAATTTTTTCTTTCTAAGTATCAAATCAAAACACCCCATAATTTTAAGCATTTCGTCCTTATTAAATTTTTCCTTCCGTCAAGTAATAGGATTTACATAAATATGAACTCATAATTATTTTTATGAAGGATAAATGATAGAATTAAATAATAATTGTCACCTATTTAATTCTTTTTATATTTTGATTTTGTGGGGCAAATCTGTCTCTCTCTCTCTCATTTTCCTTTCGTTTTGTTTTATTTTTCTTTCATTGGTAATAGAAAGCTCATGATATTGATGATTAATCGGCATTCTTGAATCTTATGGTTCTCCATAGATTGTGAGGCTATAATTATCATTATGTATACATCCATATGAGATTAGCAACCAAACTGTTGTAATCATAATACATTAAACATGTTGATGTCCTTCTTCTGATGTTCCGTACTTAAATATGACCGAGCCTACCATAAACGTTCCCAACTTCAAGATTCACTATTGATAGTAGAAAGGGAAACAATCAACCTTATTCCTTATTCCATACTCAAGTATGGCCGAGCCACAATAAACATTCCTCTTCAGTCCAATGCGCCTAAGAATGCAATGGAAGATGCTCAATTGACCATTCTCAACGAGATGAGAAATGATGCCAATGAAAAGGTTAAATATTTTTCATTGCTGACATAAAGCATAGTGTATTACCACATTGCATTCCAAGGTGTTACACTAAACATAATCATTGATTTTGTCAAAAATATATTGTAAAATTTAATTTCTATGAATTTTTTCTTTTTAAATTATCAAATCCAAACACCCCACAATTTTTGTGCCCGTTTCGTTTTGTTTTCAAACACCCTTTCATTTTCTGCCGAAAATGAAAATAAAAAACTATTAATTTTTCCCCTATTTTCACAAACATTTTCATTCTCAAAATATTCTCCAAAACACACTATTACACTCTTTCTCCAATTTCACTTTTCTTCACTTTTCAATTTCTCTTACTCACATTTGCACGACTTTTAATACAAAACACTACATTTTTCAAATAGAACTCATTTTCAACCCTACACAATCATTACATTTTAAATAAAAACTTCGAACAATATTCTATTTGTAAATTCAAATTTAGAACTAACTTTTTACTATTCATTTTCACTAGAAAATGAAAATGCCTCCATAAAACAAATCCAAACAAGCCCTTAAGCATTTCCTCCTTATTAAATTTGCCCTTCCGTCAGGTAATAGGATTTACATAAATATAAACTCATAATTATTTTTATGAAGGATAAATGATAGAATTAAATAATAATTGTCACCTATTTAATTCTTTTTATATTTTGATTTTGTGGGGCAAATCTCTCTCTCTCTCTCTCTCTCTCTCATTTTCCTTTCATTTTGTTTTATTTTCTATCATTGGAAATAGAAAGCTCATGTTTTATTTTATTGATGATTAATCGGCATTCTTGAATCTTATAGCTCTCCAAAGATTGTGAGGCTATAATTGTCATTATGTATATATCCATATGAGATCAGCAACCAAACCATTGTAATCATAATACACTAAACATGTTGATGTCCTTCTTCTGATGTTCCGTACTCAAATATGACCGAGCCCGCCATAAGCATTCTAACTTCAAGGTTCACTTCACTGTGGATAGCAAAATGGGAAACAATCGACCTTATTCCTTATTCTGTACTCAAGTATGGCCGAGCCCGCAATAAACATTCCTCTGCAGCCTAATGCGCCTGACTCAACTAGCCATTCTCAACGAGATGAGAAAGGATGCCCAGAAAATGGTTAAACATTTTCAATTGCTGGCATGGAGCATAACGTATTACCACATCGTATTCCAAGGCATTATACTAAGCCTAATCATTTATTTTGTTAAAAATAGATTGTAAAATTTAATTTCTATGAATTTTTTCTTTTTTTTTTCCTATCAAAATTATCAAATCAAAACACCCCACAAATTTAGTGCCCATTTGGTTTTGTTTTCAAACACCCTTTCCATTTTCTAACGAAAATGAAAAAAGAAAACTATCAATTTTTTCCCTATTTTCACAAATATTTTCATTCTCAAAATATTCTCCAAAACACACCATTACACTCTCTCTCCATTTCACTTTTCTTCATTTTTCATTTTTTCCTACTCACATCTGCACAACTTTTAATACAAAACACTACATTTTCCAAATACAACTCATTTTCAACCTACATAATCATTACATTTTAAATAAAACCTCCAAACAACATTTCATTTTTAAATTCAATTTTATAACTAACTTTTCACTATTTATTTTTGCTAGAAAATGAAAATGCCTCCAGAAAACAAATCCAAATGAGCCCTTAAGCGTTTCATCCTTGCTAAATTTTTCCTTTCGTCAAGTAATAGGATTTACTTAAAT
This sequence comes from Jacaranda mimosifolia, assembly GCA_018894105.1. Classification (NCBI taxonomy): domain Eukaryota; kingdom Viridiplantae; phylum Streptophyta; class Magnoliopsida; order Lamiales; family Bignoniaceae; genus Jacaranda; species Jacaranda mimosifolia. The sequence goes on from CM032127.1 coordinate 3,056,785, forward strand.
TAAACTCATAATTATTTTTAAGAAGGATAAATGATAGAATTAAATAATAATTGTCACCTATTTAATTCTTTCTATATTTTTATTTTGTGGGGCAAATCTCTCTCTCTCTCTCTCTCTCTCTAATTTTCCTTTTGTTTCGTTTTATTTTTCTTCCATTGGAAATAGAAAAAACTCTTGATTTTATTTTATTGATGATTAATCAGCATTCTTCAATCCTATGGTTCTCCATAGATTGTGAGGCTATAATTGCCATTATATATATCCATCAGAGATATATCCATGTGAGATCAGCAACCAAACCGTTGTAATCAAAATACATTAAACATGCTGACGTCCTTCTTATGACGTTCCGTACTCAAATATGATCGCGCCTGCCATAAACGTTCCCAACTTCAAGATTCACTACAAATGGTAGAAAGGGAAACGATCGACCTTATTCCTTATTCTGTACTCAAGTATAGCCGAGCCTGCAATAAACATTCCTCTGCAGCTGAATGCGCCTGAGAATGCAATGGAAGATGCTCAACTAACCGTTCTCAACGAGATGAGAAAGAATGCTGAGGAAAGGGTTAAACATTTTCAATTGCTGGCATAGAGCATAATATATTACCACATCGCATTCCAAGGCGTTATACTAACCATAATCATTTATTTTAAAAAAATAGATTGTAAAATTTAATTTCTATGAATTTTTTTCTTCTTTCTAAATTATCAAATCAAAACACCCCATAATTGATAGAAAACTATCAATTTCTCCCCTATTTTCACAAATATTTTCATTCTCAAAATATTCTCCAAAACACACTATTACACTCTCTCTCCATTTCACTTTTCTTCACTTTTCATTTTTGCCTACTCATATTTGCACTACTTTTAATACAAAACACTATATTTTCCAAATACAACTCATTTTCAACCCTACATAATCATTACATTTTAAATAAAACCTCCAAACAATATTTCATTTTCAAATTCAAATGTCAAGTAATAGGATTTACATAAATATGAACTCATAATTATTTTTAAGAAGGATATATGATAGAATTAAATAATAATTGTCACATATTTAATTCTTTTTATATTTTGATTTTGTGGGACAAATCCAGTGTTCAAAAAATCGGACCATTTATTGAACCAAAAAACTTACCGGTTCACAGTTCACTGGTTCAACCATTGGTCGAACCATAATTGAACCGCAATTGAACCATGATGTCATAATTATGAAATATATATTTATATTGTATATTACTTAAAAATTAATAAAATGCCAAAATATAAAGCATAAAGAGATTAAATGATATTGTCTAACATTACAATCCAAATTTCACAATTCATATTATAAATGATCACAACAATTTAAATATATCAAGTCTAAAGTTTAAAGTTGATAGTGTGTAAGTTAATTCTAAACTCTAAACTAAGGCTTTTTTTTTTACTTTTAGATAGCTTGTGAAATGTACCTTAACCTTCAAACTTTGCACTTAGACCAAAAAAAATTTTAAAAAAATTAATTTTAATAAAAACTAAATAAAAAAACTGGTCCAGTTCAATTAAATCATGAACGGTTCATCGATTCACTGGTCCGACCGGCCGATTTGAACGGTTTTTACAAAATATGGTATTTTTTTTATTTTTTCAATTTTTTGAGGAAATCGGACCGGTTCGCCGGCCGGTTGATGGTCCAACCGGCCGATCCAGTCCCTTTTTTTAAACAGTGGGCAAATCTCTCTCTTTCTCTCTCTCTCTCTCTCTCTCTCTCTCTCTCTCCCTTTTCATTTTGTTTTATTTTTCTTTCATTGAAAATAGAAAGCTCATGATTTTATTTTATTGATGATTAATCGGCATTCTTCAATCTTATGGTTCTCCATAGATTGTGAGGCTATAATTGTCATTATGTATAGATTCATATGAGATCAGCAACCAAATCGTTGTGATTAAAATTCACTAAACACATTGATGTCCTTCTTCTGACATTCTGTACTAAAATATGGCTAAACTCGTCATAAACGTTCCCAACTTCAAGATTCACTATAGATAGCTGAAATAGAAATGATCGACCTTATTCCTTATTTTGTACTCAAGTATGGCCGAGCTCACAATAGACATTCCTCTGCAGCCTAATGTGCCTGAGAATGCAATGAAAGATGCTTAACTGGCCTTTTTCAATGAGATGAAAAAGGATGCCGAGGAAAGGGTTAAACATCTTCAATTGCTGGCATGGGGCATAATATATTACCACATCACATTTTCAGGCGTTATACTAAACGTAATCATTTATTTTGTTAAAAATAGATTGTAAGATTTAATTTATATGAATTTTTTCTTCTTTTTTTTTTTTATCTAAATTATCAAATCAAAACACCCCATAATTTTAAGCATTTCGTCCTTATAAATTTTCCATTCCGTAAAGTAATAGGATTTACATAAATATAAACTCATAATTATTTTTAAGAAGGATAAATGATAGACAAGGACGGATCTAGGGGGCAAGCTGGGGCCATTGCCCCCCCCCCCCACAAGTTTATTACAATATGTATGTATATATCTATATATATTAGTATAACTAATTTAAAGAATATATTAAAAAAGAAGTTATTTAATATTAGTTATTTTAATTAACTAATTTTAATTTTCATTCATTAACTTTTTCAAAAAATAATCTTTTATTATGGGCCTTGAATTGAATTTAAATTAAAGATAAAAATTAAAATCAATTAATGACATATCTATCTATTTTACTTTTTAAAATCCAAAACATATTCTTAGGTCCATATTTACAATCAAGTAATCAAGTGAAGACTATTAAGTATGCTAGTTAAGGCATTTCTATTTTATTTGTTTGAGAAAACATTATGGGAATTTAGCCAATTAAAATTTAAGGGATTTGCAAAATAATTAAAATCTCTCGTTTTCACTTTAATAAGATTGAGATAATAATAAATTTGAGTGAATATTTTTCTTTGTATTTCAGCAGCTACAAATGAAATAACTTTTTCCATTATGAATATTATCAAGAACATGGTTTAGAACTTTTTCTTCGACTTTTTAGTTACTTACATTGAGAAAACTATTATTAAAATTTTTGATATTGATTTGATTCATTTACAAATTTTTTGATATAAATGAGCATCGTACTCAATTTTGATGAAAATGTGTATTTTGAATTCACAAATATGAAAATTATACTTAATCTTTTAAGCTTTATAATTTTTGTCCCCCCGCCACTCTCATTTCTAAATCCATCATTGATGATAGAATTAAATAATAATTGTCACCTATTTAATTCTTTTTATATTTTGATTTTGTGAGGCAAATCTCTCTCTCTCTCTCTCTCTCTCTCTCTCTCATTTTGTTTTATTTTTCTTTCATTGGAAATAGAAAGCTCATGATTTTATTTTATTGATGATTAATTGGCATCCTTCAATCTTATGGTTCTCCATAGATTGTGAGGCTATAATTTTCATTTTATATATATATATATATATATATATACACATCAGAGATATATCCATATGAGATAAGCAATCAAACCTTTGTAATCAAAATATACTAAACACGTTGATGTCATTCTTTTGACGTTCTGTACTCAAATATGACCAAGCCCACAATAGACATTCCTCTGCAGCCCAATGGGCCTGAGAATGAAATGAAAGATGCTCAATTGACCTTTTTTAACAAGATGAGAAAGGCTGCCGAGGAAAGGGTTAAACATTTTCAATTGCTGTTATGGAGCATAACGTATTACCACATCGCATTCCAAGGCATTATAAACATAATCATTTATTTTGTTAAAAATAGATTGTGAAATTTAATTTCTATAATTTTTTTTCTTTCAAAATTATCAAATCAAAACATCCCATAATTTTAAGCATTTAGTCCTCATTAAAATTTTCCTTTCGCCAAGTAATAAGATTTACATAAATATGAACTCATAATTATTTTTAAGAAGAATAAATGATAGAATAAAATAATAATTGTCACTTATTTAATTCTTTTTTTATTTTGATTTTGTAGGGCAAATCTTTATTTTATTGATAATTAATTGACATTCTTCAATCTTATGATTCTCCATAGATTGTGAGGCATGACTTGATTCTAGCTTTACCCGACCAAGGAGTAGGAGTTCTCACGAGCCTATCCCTGTTATTGGATAATGTCCCCGCTTATTGAGTTGAAAGTCAATCCTTTAAGATAAGAGCTATTGAGCTTCTCCTGACTGTGCAGGTTGGGGATTAGAACTAGATCCGGGATCCCACTCTGCCTTAAAAAAAAAAGAGTTGTTGGAACTTTATGGGTAAGCGGGTTAATAAACTATTCACATAGCCTAATGAACCGCTAAAATAGTTGTACCTGTAAGAGTTTACCCATTCTATTCAGAGAACGGGTGAGCTTACCAGATACTGGCGGCATAACAATTAGAAAGGAGCGTAGCAGCTCGACCAACGGGAGAGGAATGAAGAAAGGCAAGAACTCCGGGTGAGAACAGGATTCGATTGAAAAGGGGATCAATCAAGATAAAGGGAAGTCCCCTCTTTCGATGCCTCTACTCCTGGTATAGCTCAACATAGGCATGTAGCCGTAGGTGGGAAAATACCATTGCCTTTTTCATGGGCCTAAGGTTAGGCCGGCATAGAATCCGCTGAAGTGACAATCAGTGTCGTCAAGCCCGTTCATGAATGAATGGGAATCGTTGTTATAATTGATATTATATCTATCTATCTATCTATCTAGTATTATATATAGCACAATGTGTTGATCCACAATTGTACAATTTTGATCAAATTTTGAATTCTCAGAATTTTGAGTTTTCTAATTAAATTAAAAAATTTCATTTTATTATTGGGTATTAATTCAATATTATTTTTTCATTTAAATGTGTCTAGATTTTTAAAATCTTTTTTTGATTGGAACAAATCATTCTTTATTTATCTTTAACACCAATCTACAAAATCTTTTTCATCTCTACTCTTAATACATAGATGATTCCTTCATCACTCAAACTCCACAGTTTGATAAATTTTTTATAATTTTTCTCTTATCTTTAATAATTAATTTATATTTATACCACTATAAATAGAGTATTTTGAAAGTCATTTTATTAATATTCTCAATTCTCTAACATTTCTTTTTCTTTACCTCTTTGCGTATGTTATTATTTCATTCTTCAAGTTATTAATTGTTTGCTTGATTTTCTTTGTCCAATGTTTTGATTTCATTTTATTCGTTTAATTTTGTTATTTTACATGATGGAAGAGACTTTTTGGATTCTGATGCTTATAATTTTCTCGTCAACTATGAATAAAGTCCATCATCTAACTTTTGTTGTTAAAATTCTATACCTTTTATATCTTTTTTTGTTTATTACTTAGTTTAAGTTATCAATTTATTTATTTAATTTTTTATCTTTTACTTTTCGATCATTTAATTTTGTAATTTTGCAAGATGAGGTATATTCCTTATTTTTAATATTTTATAATTTATTAATTTTTAATAGCTATATTTTTCATTTTAGTTATTGATAAATTCTATTATTTATTTCATTTGTTTGTTTATTTTTCCATTTGTTTCGAGAAATATTATTTTACATTTAGTGTTTTTTCATGCATTCTTTCAATCAAGTTATTGGTTAATTTCTTAAATTTTGCTTTTTATTTTTAAGCTTTCTTTTTTGTTCTTTAAATTTACTATTTTATAGGATGAAATTTATTATTTTGGTTTAATATTTTCAGAATTTTTTATTTTTTGAATTATAATTTTGTAAGTCCATTAATTTTATTTTATTTTCTCATATATATGCAATTATATATATGTATATATATGTAAAATTCAACTCTTTTTGAAAAGTTTGTATACTACTTCATCAGTATATATTCTTTAAACTTAATTGATTCTATGAAAAATTATGAGATGATATTATCAATAGAAAATGCACTCGTTATTTTTTTAAGTGTAATATTGATAGGCATATTTTAATCCATGTTGATTTTTTTATCTTTATTATCATAGTTTTGTATCGACTTGGTTGGTTTAATAAAAAATTAAAATAATATAGACTTTTCTTTAAATTTTTCGTAGACTATTATTTAATTCTATCATCTTCTTTTTAGTTTAAAGTAGTCTTTAAATGTTACACGTCTAAGTTTGTTTGTTTTTTTAAATGACTTTTTAGCCCATTAATCATGTGTTCTTATATATTTTGTATTTTTTAATGTAACTATCTTTTAGTTTTTGTTGTAATATTTTATATCTTTTGAGTAAATTATAATCATACTCATATGCTTTTATCTTTAGCAGTTTTAAGTTTTTTTAACTTCTCAGTGAATAATTTTCAAATTCATGTTCCCATAATATCATGTATATAACACATCAAATTATTTGATGTCTTTACATGTTTCAAACTTTTAATGCTAAATTTTTTTATGTTATGGTATTATTTTGTTTTACTCATTAATTGAGCATTTTTTGTAATATTTTTATTTTTATATTATTATTAATTATATCTATGATTTATGGTAACATTAATGTATAGTATTCATAAAAGTCCATGCATAACACTGAAACAATGCTAGTACTATTATATATAGCACAATAGTGTGAGACCCATAATTACTTAATTTTGATTGCAATTTTGGCCAAATGGCATATTCTTAGAATTTTGAGTTTTTCAATTAAATTCAAAAATTTTCATTAATTGTTGGTTATTAAATGTGATATTATTTATTTCGTTTTTAAAGATATTTATTCTTATTTATCTCTAATTGATATGGATGTTTATATTTGAAAAGAAAAATTTTCATTAGATAAAGGATTTCTTTTTTGAGTTTTCAGTTGATGAATCGAAATTGATATTATCTCTTTCATATCATTAATGAAATAATGTTATAGATGTTTAGACGTGTTAAAACTCTTCTATGCATATCTACACTATTATATATAGTACAACGGTGTGGAACCCATAATTGTGCAATTTTGACCAAATTTTAAATTCTTAGAATTTTGGAGTTTTTTAATTAAATTTAAAAATTGATTTTTAGTTATTAAATTTGATATTATTTATTCCTTTTAAAGATATCTGATTTTTTTGAAATTATTTTCTTGATTAGAACAATATTCTTTATTTATCTCTAATCTCAAAAAATAATTTCATTTTATCTACAAAATCTTTTCCATCTCTACTTTCAATATATGAAAGATTTCTTAATCATTTGAACTTTATAGTTTAATAAATCTTTCATGATTTTTTCTTAGGGACACTTATTTAAAAGTACCAAACACACTTTCCACTTTTGTAATCAGTCCCCACTTAATTTTTGTAAGAAAAAACTCCCTAGTTTTGTTAAAAGTTTAGAAATCACTCCCCACTCACTTGATTTGACAAAAATGCCCTTAAATATAATATTTTTCATTAATTTTTTCTCACTTCTTCTTCTTCTTCTTCTTCTTCATCCAGACAAGCAAACAGTAAACACTATCATACCAGAAATAGAAAGAACAGAAAAAACGCAACAAGCTCCACGGCGGGAACAAGAATAACGTTAGAGCCAAAAACCACCAACCCGATAGCTACATTGTCTTCTTCTCTTTTTATTTTCATCATTTTCGGGTTTCTTCTTCTTCTCAGTTTCTTCTTAGTTGCTTCTGAGTTTCTTATATTTTTCTGACAATGTCAACCAGTAGTGAAGTAGGAGTGTTCAATCAAGTTAATGGACATATACATTAATCTCGCAAGAAAATGGAGTGAAATCAACGCCGAACACTTCAGTTTGCAATACATAGCTCAACATCAAAGATTATACATGAGTTTGACAGATGATGACGGTGTCATGAATATGGTCTTACTGCATTTGACATTGAAGATGAACGTTGTTGACATCCTGGTAAACCGAAAGGATGAATTGAGCAACAGTGCAAAGAAAAGCAGTGATGATTTAAGGTAATACTTCTACAGAATCTAAATTGTACTGCAGTTTGTAAAGTTTTGTACTTGAAGTATTCTAAAATTGTACTCTATTATGTAAGTTTTATACTTCAAGTGTTCTATTAATGGATTATCCAAAATTGTACTGCAACTTCTAGCAGTTTATACTTGAAGTGTTCCTAAACTATACGTCTTCTATATAAAATTATTCTTTTGATTTTCTGAAATTATACTTCATTTTATCAAAGATTGTACTATATTTATTGAAGTTATATACTTTAAGTGTTATATTTATCAATTAACCAAAATATATTATAGTTGCTAGGGCTTTATACTTCAAGAGTTCTGAAATTGTACTTCACTTTATCTTAAAATTGTACTTTTATTTTATGAAATTATACTTTCTTTTGTACTTCATTTTATCTAAACATGTACTTTATTCATTGAAGTTCTATACTTCAAGTGTTTCGAAATTGTACTTCATTTTACCTAAACTTATACTTTAGTTATTTGAATCTATTATTTAAGTTTAAAGTGTTTTACTAATGGATTATTCAAAAATTGTACTGCAATTGCTAAAGTTTTATACTTCAAGTGTTTTGAAATTGTACTTCACTTTATCTAAAATTGTACTTCTATTTTTTGAAATTATACTTCATTTCATACATTGTTTTACCTAAACATGTACTCTATTCATTGAAGTTCTATACTTCAAGTGTTCTGAAATTGTACTTCATTTTATCTAAACTTGTACTTTAATTATTTGAATCTATTATTTAAGTTTTATACTTCAAGTGTTCTACTAATGGATTATCCAAAATCCTATTGCAATTGCTAAGGATTTTTACTTCAAGTGTTCTAAAATTGTACTTCTTTTTATATAAAATTGTACTTCTATTTTCTGAAATTATACTTCATTTTACATAAGCATGTACTCTATTCATTGAAGTTCTATACTTCAAGTGTTTCGAAATTGTACTTTATTTTATCTAAACTTATACTTCAGTTATTTGAATCTATTATTTAAGTTTTAAGTGTTCTACTAATGAATTATCCAAAAATTGTACTGCAATTATTAAGATTTTATACTTCAGGTGTTCTGAAATTATACTTCACTTTATCTAAAATTGTACTTTTATTTTTTAAAATTATACTTCATTTTATACATCATTTTACCTAAACTTGTACTCTATTCATTGAAGTTCTATACTTCAAGTGTTCCAAACTTATACTTCAGTTATCTAAATCTATTATTTAAGTTTCAAGTATTCTACTAATGGATTATTCAAAAATTGTGTTGCAATTGCTAAGGTTTTATACTTCAGGTGTTCTGAAATTGTACTTCACTTTATCAAAAATTATATTTCTATTTTTTGAAATTATACTTCATTTTATACATCATTTTATCTAAATTTATACTATATTCATTGAAGTTCTATACTTCAAGTGTTCCGAAATTTTACTTTATTTTATCAAAATTTGTACTCTCGAGTCAAAGTCACTTTCATCGTATGACTTTACCGATCAATATTACCGAGTTGAGATGTATCAACAAGCATACCAATCAGTGATAAACACTATTCCTACGTATGATATGCATATGTTCCCTCTAGATGATGATTGCGTCATTAATGCACCTGATTGCCGATCTCAACCTGGGCATAGAAGGACACAGAGGATTCCATCACAAATTGATAAACGTGTAATTAAGTGTAAAAGATGTGGTAGAACAGGGCATAATCATCGAACCTGCAAAGAATCAGTAATCTAGCTAAATTTTGTACCTTAATCTAGGAGATTTATACTTGATTTCATGACATTTGTACTTTATTTCGGTAATCATGTACTTGATTTAGCGTGAAATTGGTATTTTTGTATATTGTCCGAGATATCAATTATTTTGTACCCTAATCTGGGAGAACTATACTTGGTGTCATGACGATTATACTTTATTTCAGCAACTATATATTTGATTTAGCGTGAAATTGGCATTTTTGTATGTTTTTGGAAATATCAGTTATTTTGCACCCTAATCTGGGAGAATTATACTTGATTTCATGACAATTGTACTTCATTTCGGCAATTATGTATTTGATTTAACGTGAAATTGGTATTTTTGCATGTTGTCCGATATATCAATTTTTTTGTACCCCAATTTGGTAGAATTGTACTTGATTTCATGACATTTGTACTTCTTTTTGGCAATAATGTACTTGTTTAGCGTGGAAGTTAGCAAATGGATGTTGTCCAAGATATAGTGCTTTCGTACCTTAATCTGAAATATTTATATTTGATTTCACGACATTTGTATTTCATTTCGGCCATTATGTACTCCATTTCTTAATATTTTTACTAATATTGTTGAATTAAATTTTGTTCCATGATTTACTTTTTAAGTCTCAGTAATTAATAACCAAACTCTAAAAATGTGTGTAATATTTATTATATGAATAAAATAATATTAAAATTTTAAAGTATTAACCACTAATGTTCAACGAATGAATGTTATCGATCGCAGTAATATAAAGAATACTTATGCTTTCAAAGATATAAACAAATGAGCATTTAACAATAATATTCACCCTATAACCTGTACAAATACGTACTTCATCTGATCCGATAATCTCAAAATATTGTATTTGACTATCACTACAATTATTGGAGACTAATTATTCAATTGCAATAAGTGTACTTCAACATAACACTATTTATACTTTGTTTGTTCTACGTTTGTACTATATTTTTATCATATTGTACTCAAATTCACTATCCGGTTTCAATTGAATTGAAGTGTACTTTAACATAACACCATTTATACTTTGTTTGTTCTATATTTGTACTTTATCTTCATCATATTGTACTCAAATTCACTGCCCAATTTCAATTTAATTGAGGTGTACTTCAACATAACACCATTTATACTTTGTTTGTTCCATATTTGTACTTCATTTCTATCATATTATACTCAAATTCACTGTTCAATTTCAATTTAGTTGAAGTGTACTTCAACATAACACCATTTATATTTTGTTTGTTCTACGTTTGCACTTCATTTACATCATATTGTACTCAAATTCATTGTCCAACTTCAATTTAATTGAAGTGTACTTCAACATAACACCATTTATACTTTGTTTGTACTTCATTTCCATCATATTATACTCAAATTCACTGTCCGATTTCAATTTAATTGAACTGTACTTTAACATAACAACATTTATACTTTATTTATTCTACGTTTGTACTTCATCTTCCTCATATTATACTCAAATTCACTACTCGATTTCAATTTAATTGAACTGTATTTCAATATAACACAATTTATACTGTATTTGTTCTATATTTATACTTCATTTCCATCATATTGTACTTAAATTTACTACCTAATTTCAATTTAATTGAAGTGTACTTCAACATAACACCATTTATACTTTATTTTTTCTATATTTGTACTTCCTTTCCATCATATTGTACTCAAATTCACTGATCGATTTCAATTGAATTGAAGTGTACTTCAACATAACACAATTTTTACTTTGTTCGTTCTACATTTGTATTTCATTTCCCTCACATTGTATTGAAATCAAAATATTATAAATGCTTGATGGAAAATTATACTTACATACAAAATAATATTATAAACAAAGTATGCTTCAATTTACATATGTATGTACATACAAAGTATGATTCAAACCCTACAGGCTTAAATGTTTTGTACTACAATTGCTTCTAAAATGTACTATAGATACACAGGTTATATACTACATTTTCAGTTAATGTATACTACATGCCTGAATATTTTTGTACTACAGATGCTTCTAAAATGTACTGCATATATGCAAATATTAAATTATAATTTAATTTAATCTACAGGCTTGAATGTTTTGTACTACAGATGCTTCTAAAATGTACTGCAGTTACATAGATTATATGCTACACTTTTGCCTGATGTGTACTGCAAGCATAAATGTTCATACTATATTTGCTTCTAAAATATACTGCAGTTACACAGATTATATACTACACTTTCATTTAATGTATACTGCAGGCTTAAATATTTTGTATTACAGTTGCTTCTAAACTATACTACAGATACACAGATTATATACTATATTTTCAGTAATGTATACTGCACGCTTGAATATTTTTGTACTACAGATGCTTATAAAATATACTGCATATACACAGATTATATACTATAATTTCATTTAATCTATAGGCTTGAATGTTTTGTACTACATTTTCGCAACTTCCTCTCCCGGCGTCTAAATCACTTGCCGCTTGAACCGTTGGATAGCTCTCGGCTTATACATTAACTCCACAAAGTTCCAGCTCTGTCCGATTCTCCATGGAACAGTAATTTCCCTCGCAATAAGCTGGAATTACAGCATTGCCACTGCACTGCCGCATTCTAAAGATTTTCGCCGTTTCGTATCCAAACGGAACCATCTACTGGTGAAACTTGGTGGGAACGTTGCCAACACCTCAAGGAACACCCCACTGAAACAGTTTCACAAAATTCCTTTTCCAAGCCACTCTACTCAATGCATCTTTGCACTACCTGCGTGCAGTAAGACCGCTCCAGGTCGCCCTCAATGTTCGGTGCCCAAACGGACACGGAATGACTTCAAACTTGGTGGGAAGCATCCTCATAACTTAAGGAATATGCCATTGAAATAGTTTTTCAAACCGCACCTCGTAAGAGTCTCTGCTCATGGGCTTTTTTCGCCTTACCGAGTGAGCCAACAACGCCTTGTCGCTCCTAATGCCCCTTGAAGTCAAGGTTGCCATTCTTCTCTAATGAGCGACCCATGACATTCTCCCCCACTTGATCCGTTGACGTCCTCGTCAACATATACATAAGGACTCGCAGTGTATGCGGTGCCCCAACTCAACTCTGATCTCTTTTTGCACCGGATGAATTTAGCTCCTCTTTACACAGATTATATACTATACTTTCATTTAATGTATACTACAGGCTTAAATATTTTGTACTACAGTTGCTTCTAAAATGTACTACAAATACACAGATTATATACTACATTTTCAGTTAACGTATACTGCATGCTTGAATGCTTTTGTACTATATATGCTTCTAAAATGTACTGCATACACACAAATTATATACTATAATTTCATTTAATCTGCAGCTTTGAATATTTTGTACTACAAATACTTTTAAAATGTACTGCAGTTACATAGATTATATACTACACTTTTGCTTCATGTGTACTGCAAGCTTGAATATTTATACTACATTTGCTTCTAAAATATACTACAGTTATATAAATTATATACTACACTTTTGCTTAATATGTACTGCAAGCTTAGATGTTTTGTACCACAAATAATATACTACCACTTTCAGATAATTTCATCGTATAATTTCAGGTAAAAAGAAGTATAAACCTCAAAAAAGTGAAGTACAACTTTTATGCCTTTCAAGTACAAATCAAAAACTTCTCATCTCACAAATAAAATTATATATATCAATTGGGTTCAAGTGTTTAACAACTAAATAGGAAATAAAAACCCTAAACATGAGAAAATAGACAAGAAATAAGTATAACGCTGAAAAATCACAGACATTTAAAACTGTAAATGCAGAAAACATACATTTGTTTCTTTTTATCACTTCTTTTTGTACTTCGCTTCTTGTTGCCATTGTTTCTCCTTCCATTGTCACAAAAAAAAATGGCAAAAATTTTGGTGTCTTTTTTTTTTTTCTTTCTCGCATCAATGGCAGGGAACGATTTCACGCCCTTTTGTTTGGCCGCTTGGAGAAGTCGTCGATTTTAGAAAAAAAATAAATGAAAGCATTCTTCTTGTAGAGAAAAACGCATTTCTTAGGTATTTTTGTTGTTTTCTCTAACTACAAGGATATACGTGTCTTTCTAAAAGATATGGGGAGTGATTTCTAAGTTTTGTGAAAAAGTAGGGAGTTTAGTGTGCAAAAATTCAAATGGGGACTGATCACTAAAATGAAAGTAGGATTAGGGATTTTTTTCTAATTAACCATTTTTCTTATCTTTAATAATTAATTTATATCTATACTATTATATATAAAGTCTGTCAAAAGTCATTTTATTAATATTCTTAGATTCTAGCATTTTTTTCACTCTATTCTTTGTGTCCTCTTTACTTTCTGGCATTTTTCTTCTTCTATCTCTTTGTGTGCATATTTAGTTCATTATTCAAAGTGTTTATTGTTTATTTAATTTTATTGTTCACCTTTCTTATTTTGTTTTCTTTCTTTTTTGGTTTATTTTAGGTATATTACATGATGGAAGAGATTTTTGGGATTTTAATGCTATAATTTTCTTTTCAACCTAAATAAAGTCTATCATTTAGCTTTTATTACTATTAAATTTGTAAATTTCTATATCTTTTTTGTTTAATACTTAGTTTATGTTATCAATTCATTTATTATGAGATTTATTAATTGCGCTTAATATTTTTAATTTAATTTTATTTTTATTAGTTACATTTTTCTTCTTAATTATTGATAAATTTTGTCATTTAATTTTTATTTTATTTAAATTAATATACATTTAGCATCATTTTACTCATTTTTTGAATAAAGTTATTAATTTATTGTTAAATTTTGTATTATTTTTAAATTTGCATTTTTTTGCTTATCTAAATTTAGAGTTTTATAGGATCATATCTATTTTAATATTTTAATATTTTTAAAATTTATTTCACTTTTTGAATATTTATAATTTTAGAAGTATGCCATTTAATTTTATTTTATATTCATATGTTTGTAATTATGTATGTATAAATATGTATAATTCGAACTGCTTTAAAATTTTCATATACTACAACAATATATATTCTTAGATAATTTTTTATATATTTAAAAAAAGTTATGAGATGGTTATTTCAATAGAAAATACACCTATTAACTTTTTAAATTTATACCTCTAGACATTATTTAGTCTATCAATATATATAATTTTATATTTTTTTAATTTTTTTAAATTTTGATTGTTTGAAAGGTTAACAATTTTTTTTGTTATTCACTTTTTTCTGCTATTTGTGAAATATAATATGAAGATCCAATTACATTCCTACAAAAAACTGAGAATGAACATAATAATTTATTTTTTTTATATTTTATTTTACATCCTAATTTCATCCTCATATCCTATCACTAACTCCTATTTAAAATTAATTTTAAGCTTATAATTACTTTATCAATTTACTATGATTTTAACTTTGCATTACTAATATCTAACTTTTTTCTTCACTTAATTATTCGATAACTAAGCTACAAGTCAAATTAAAATGTTTCTATGAACTTATATACTAATATTGATCTTAACCTTGTAATTATTTTATATATTTATTTTATTTATTTAATTTTTTTATTCTTACTATTATAGTTTTCTCTTGACTTAATTGATTTTAATTTTAATCAAAAACTAAAATTAAATAAGATTTTTCTAATCCTTGCCAACTAATATATTATCTAATTCTTTATATTTTAAGTTTTAACTTAATATATACTCATCCTCTTTTAAGTCTAAAATAATCTTAAAGTATTATACTTTTAAATTTTTTCAAACAACTTTCAAGCCATCAATCTTGTATTTTATATCATTCTAATAAATTTTTATTTTTTAATACAACTATCTCCTAGCTTTTGATCGCATAATATTTTGTTTTAATAAAGTACATAATCATATTCATAAATTTTTATTTTTGGATGTTTTAGTTTTTTTTAACTTCTTGCTACATAATTTTGAAATTTATTTTTTATGACATAATGTATATGAGATGTCTTTATATGTTGCAAACTTTTAAATACTAAATTTTAAAATTTAAAATTTAATTTTACTAATTACTTGATATTTTTGTGATATTTTTATTTTATTTTATTATTTTAGTTATATTTATAATTCAATCATTATATTAATGTATAGTAATTTTAAAGAACCCATGTATAGTATGGGGATAATGCTAGTACTATTATATAACACAATTTTGTGCTTATCTAATTTGTGCAATTTTTACCACATGTCAAATTATTAGAATTTTGAGTATTTTAATTCAATTAAAAATATATATATATTAGTTGTTAATTATTATCTCTAACCAATATGATTGTATCTTATCTCCAATTCTCTTTTATTCAAAATTCAAAAAATATATTTAATAATGTTTAATAATCTTTATCTGGTGGAAGATTTGATATTATCTATATGATATCATATATATTAATGAAATAATATCAAAGATGTTTAGATGTATTAAAATTCTTATATTTTAATACCTAAATACAATTTAAAAAATGAAAACACATCCAAGTATCAAATAATTCTCATACAATCTTCTAATTTCATATCTTGAAGAAGAGAAATTACTAAGTATTTGTATCTCCATAAGAATTTTTTTATGTAAATAAAGAAAAATATATTGCAATTTAGTTATATTCTTCCATTGATTTTGTTGTTGATGTTTTAATTATATGTTTTGTTCGTTATGTGAAATTGATTGACTTTAGGTAATAATGTAATCCATGTATAGAATAAAGGGAATATAAAGAGAATCAAGAAAAAGATTGAATATTTGCGATTGATTTACATCAAAATCATGAGGTTTGTTTTTTTTTTTTATTATTATTATTTAATTGACAAATTTATTTTATGAGCTTTGTGGAATAGACAATTTACTCAATTGTAATAATATTTTTTTAATTAATTAAACATCATATTCAATCATGTTCATCCACTTTATGATTATTCACTTTATTGTGATAATCAAGAAAAGGTTTATTTAAATATTAATTTGTTTGTATATATCAATGAAACTTGGTAATTCTAATCAAAATTTGATAAAGATATTTATTTAAGTATATATAGTGACTAAGGATGATGAGCAGTAGCAAGCACGGGGATTTTTTTTTTTTTTTATCCTTAAAACTAATCTTAAGCATATTTTTATTAATAATTTATTTGAAAAAATATGAATTTTTTAGTTATATTTTATATCAATTTAATTATAAATATAAATAATTACTTTAATTAATATTATAACTTAGGTGTGATGTATTGAAAATAATTTTAAAATTAAAATAAAATTATTTCAAAATTATATATTTAATATTGAAATTATTTTAAAATTATTTTAGTATTAAAATTATTGCACCGAGCATATATTAGTATATGCATATGTGGCATTTTTCAATTACAATTACAAAGTTACTTCCCCATTACCCGTTAACAAACAAAATTGAATTCGCCAAGCAATCTTCTCTCACAGAAACATTCAGAGGGACAGGCACAATAACAACGCATCCAAGAACATAATCTTATTGCAATATCAACATTGCTTTCTCGTTAAATGTTGTATTCATTATTGTTCTCAGGTTAGTAGTTTACTTTCTTTGCAAGAATGCATAAATTAAGAGAACAAGAAAGCACGTATGCTTGAGCTTATCGTTTGATGCACATTTATAGATGTATGCAGGATTATTGTTTTTCTCTTTTTATTTTTTTTCTTTTTATTTTTTTCAATCTGGGTTTTCAACAGGTTGCCTTTCTTGTTTTAGTGAAGTATGATGGGACTACAGGATGATTGGGTTCTGAAAATGTTTTACGGACTTGCTTAATTTAGAAAGAATTTCAAGATTTTAGGTTTTAAGTTGGATTCCATAGGAGAATTTGTTTGTATCTATGATATCATTAAATTGGATTTGATACTGAGAGTAGGATGTTTAAAAGTACAATTTGAGTTTTCGTGTTCTTCCAATCTTATTTATTCTTTCTTTTGTATATACGGGTTAGAGTAATCCTGTGAGGGACTGAAATTTACGTGTAAATTGGCTTGTTTGTGTAATACGGTACTGATCTTGAGAAAACTTAAGCTGGGATTTTGTATATAGAGTTCCAATGGTTATTTATACTGTGGTATTTTTACCACTAAAAATGTGTCTCAGTTTAATTATGGAAACTTTTGTTAAATGGGTTTCTTTCATGTGATTTTCAGGTTTGGATTGCTGTTGCACTGGCTTTTCAATTGTAATTATATTTTAAAATTTGGGGTGGGTGGGGGGCCTAAGGGCTTGCTCTTGGTCCCCTACAAATGAGTTGCAAAAGAAGTTGAGTTCATTAGTTGGAGAAAATGAGTGTTGAACTTCACAGCCCATTTCTTGGGGTTCCACTTAAGTGCACTGTTTTTGGAAGAAGAAACAAGGGAGAATATGGTCACCTGAGGGGAGTTAAATTAAAACCTTCCAGAAAGGGTTCAAATTTTCTATCATGTAAATGTGCAAAGAAACATGAATGGATCTTCCAGGGCAACAAATTTATGCACCTCTGTGGGAAGAATGTTGAGTTATTATGGAAGAAGCTGGAATTGCAGAGTGGTTCGATGATCAATTCTGTCAAAGAGCCCATTATTCGAAGCAAGAATTTGGTCAAATTTCTGACTCCAGTGTGGGAAGAGGGGTTATTTCTGTTCAGGTGCTCTGTCTTTTGCACTGTGATATCTGGGGTGTGTTTACTGGTTTGGTATGGGCAGTCAAAAGCAAAAGTTTATATTGAAGCCAATTTGTTACCTTCTGTGTGTACACTACTGAGTGATCATATTCAGCGAGAACTTGATTTTGGTAAGGTTCGAAGAATTTCACCTTTAAGCATTACTTTGGAGTCGTGCTCGATTGGGCCTCATAGTGAAGAGTTCTCTTGTGCTGAGGTTCCCACTGTCAAGCTGCGAATTCGTCCTTTTGCAAGCTTGAGAAGGGGAAAAATTGTGATTGATGCTGTTTTATCAAATCCAAGTTTATTGGTAGCACAAAAGAAGAACTGCACTTGGTTGGGAATACCCTATTCAGAAGGCATTCCTCAGAGGCACTTGTCCATTGAAGAAGGAATTGACAATCGTACAAGAACTAGGAGGATTGCAAGAGAGGAAGCTGCCATGCGCTGGGAGAGAGAAAGAGATGGTGCAGCTAGAGCATCTGCTGAAAAGGGTTATATCATTTCTCAGTGCAATTGTGTTCTCCCTGAAGATGATCTTTTGAAGGAGAGTACAAGTCTTCCCACTAGGTTGGCAACTCCTGATCCATTCCTTTATATGGACGAGAAATTGCACTGGAGAGATCATCATTGCATGGATGCTGGTGCAGAGTATGATTTGAAGCATGCTGATTTGGAGAGATCATTTGGTGCAAAAGTTTCCCCGGAAACTAGCATCTGGTCCAGAATTCTGCCAGGACCTGTGAGGCATAAGTTCAAGAGGAAGGCCAATGGAAGGGATCTATCTATGATAGGTATTGCTTTTAAAAGAAGACTTCTGGAGCGTAGTGCATCTGCAGCTCGTTTATATTTCCAAAGACAATCGATGGGGAAATCTGGAAACTCTACAACAGGACCTGCAGGTTTTGATGCTCAGAATTTGGAGATTTCTCCAATTCAAAGCAGGGATGATGCAGCTACCTCTTCTGCAGTGTCCAACTCTGCAGGAGATGTGAGAGCTGAGTATCAGGATGGGAAGGTTGACTGCAGTGTTGATAAAAGAAAAGTTGAAGTTAATGAGTATGTATTGACAAATGAGGTGATCTCGGAGGTGGAGAATGAATCGAAGGCTGACTCTGTTCCTAAAGGAAATTTAGAAATGCAATCTGGGAATCAGATCAATAGCTTGAGTGATCCTTTTCTTTCTAATTTGGCTAGAAATAATAAATCTACCAATTCCAATGATAATTTTTCATCAGTCAGCAGTGTTGTAGGAAAGGGAGATGCCAATAATTGTCCCACAAGTAGTGAAAATCTTGAAGGTGATGATATCATTAAAACTGATGTCAAAAATGAAACTTTCAGATTGGTTGAGGAAGTGAAGAATGCTCAGGATGCTATTCTGGATAGTCAAGGGGGCCACTTGTCTAGTAGTTATAATCCGTCAGAGCTTGAGTCGTCAAATTCAATGGAACATTTGGAAAGTTTTTCTCCATTGAGCTCGCAATCAGGATTGTCCTCTGCCTTTAAAAAGTTAGGTGAGGCATGGTCTTGTTTACTTGTCAATCCTTTGCAAAGGCTGAAGTCTGAGATTGGTGTGGGAGTTGAGGATATATCAACAGAACTAGTTGATGAGATTGGTGAAGGAAATACTTCAGACATAGATAAAATGATTCCTCTTGTTCTTGACTCTGTATACTTCAAAGGTGGCACACTGATGCTGCTTGCATATGGTGATACAGAACCGAGGTAGTTTTACCTGTGCTACGGATGAATCCACATTTAAATTCTCTTCTGTCACCTCGGCTATTGTATAAGGACTAGATCTCTAGCAGTCTCTCCCTTTCTTTTCATGTGCTTGCTCCACTAGGTTACTCTCTGGTTCATTCTTGTATATTGAAATTTGATGCTGATGGAAAGTTGCTCGTTGAATTCTGGAGTCACTTCTGCTTGTTCTTACTTATGTGGAGTTATTCTTGTTTTGTGAAAGCTTTGAAAATGCTTAAGTTACTCAGTAGAAGGACCATACTTATGTTCTTCAATGAAAATCAATTTCTTTAAGAAAAGGAATTTTGATCGGCTATTTGATATGTAATTGTGTTTGCTCTGCTGGAAGATGGATTATTCATTTATATGCATGCCTCATTTGGATTTTCCTACAGATGCGGGATGCCTTACTCCAAGTATTTGGTTGTAATTATTGTTCCTTTTATAGAGAAATGGAAGTTGCTAGTGGACATGCAAAGTTTCAAAAGCACTATGGGCGTGTGCATGTGCAACTTAGTGGAAATTGTAAGATGTGGAGATCAGATTTGGTCTCTGAAGAAGGTGGTTGGTTGTCAACGGATGTTTATGTTGATATCATTGAGCAAAAATGGCATGCGAATTTGAAAATAGAAAATCTCTTTGTTCCGGTAAAGTACATTAAGAATGTCAACATTTTACTTTATTTACCAATAAACCATATGCGCTATCTGCAACTTGATTTAGATGAATATAAGAACTCACTTCTTTCTTTTGTAGCTTTTCGAGAGGATTTTGGACCTTCCAATTACATGGTCTAAAGGAAGAGCTAGTGGCGAGGTGCTTCTCTAATTTCATAGTCTCTTGCAAAATTTGTCCACTTACGTGAGATGGCTCCCTTCAGTGCCATTAGAAGTGATCATTGCAAGTTGAAAATTCATCTGCATTTACATTTATGTAGACCTTGAAGAGCTGTCCTAAAATTCATTGATTTGGTGGATGCTGGTTCTATTTTGCATGAAAAAAGTCAGGATTATTGCTTTAGTTTCAAGGATCTCATAAATTTTTCTGATTCAATTTCTAGGGACAAAGAAAGTTGCGCCACTTTCTCATATTTTTGGTTAGTATGGAATACATGTTAGTGAAGTTGCTTCTCAATGTAAAGTAGCATTATTGTGTGTTATAAGTAAAAATTCCACATTAAGGGCTCTGTATCTATTAAATATCTTAAGAAACTTGATTAAACCAATGTGGAGCTACTTTACCTAGTCTCTTTGTAGATTAGAAAATTTTGCCTGACCTGGTTGTCAGAATCCTAGTTTGGCTTAATTAAATATTATTCTGATCCTAATTGAGTGAAAAAAGTGGTATTTTGTAGTCATTTAAAAAGAAACAAATATGTGATGCCCGGACATAAGAGGAAAGTTTATAGATCTTGGTTGTTCTGATATAAAAGAAAAAGTGCTCTTTTCTAAATTTCTCATAAAATTATAATGGACTTAATTCCAATGCTTAGAATATGTAATGTTTTGGCAATCAATCTAGTTCAGTTAACATATGAATAGTTTTTAAAATGCTTATCCAAGGATGGGTCAAATTTTGGTTGCACTCAAGTCTTGCCACACCAGAACGTCAGCATATCATTGGTGAGAATATTCTTGAAGGACTCACCTACTTTTACTGATCAAAAAGTTTCTATAAAATCCAACTGTCTACTTAAGCAGTTGGCTGCATGGCTGCATAAAGGTAGGGAAAGATTTTGCTTCCTTAGCAATGGTTATGGATTTGGAAGATGACAGGACAAATTGGTCTTCAGTTTGAAGGTTCTGCCCTTGTAATCATGGGGTTTGAATCATTCTATTATGGTAAACTTCAATTACAAAGGGCTGGTTTCTTGATTTAAGTTTGTCATTGTTATTTGTCTGTGCTGTGAAGATCATAGGCTCACTTGGTCCATTTTTTAATTGTATGTTGTATGATAACATGAGCTTGAGTTCATTTTATTTCTGTGCTGAAAATTGATTCTAATTCATGTTTTTCTTGGTTATTATGTGTGTGAAATTTCTGCACTTTTCCATGGCATCAAATACTTTGCGGTTTATATTTGGTTGAGCTGGCAAATAATTTTTGCGCCTTAGACCCTTGAGACCCCTTTAAAAGAAAGAGCACAAGAGTATTGTCCTAAAGTTTGTCCATCCCGAACATCATTTCTAAATATAACTAGGATTGCGTTGTTTCACTGTGTCGTTATTCTATTATATGTTTATTCAATATCTAGACATCAGGGAAATATTCAGTCGTAACTGAGAGGCTCTTTCTTTTGCCATGCCTTTTCATTTCTTCCAACTAGTTCAGTAGATTACTGTTTCTCAGAAAACGTAAATTATTCCTTCCGCAAATCTTATCAAATTCAATGAATTATAACTGACATGGAACTTTTCCGTGGACAGGTTCATATATGCATGTCAAGAGGAGAAACTTTTCCTAATCTTCATGGGCAGCTTGATGTAACGGGGTTGGCCTTTCACATATATGATGCTCCATCATGGTTTTCTGTATGTCTTTGTAAAAGCTGTTTTATGCCATCCTCATATTATTTCTATCCTTGCATGAGCTCTCTTCCAATTTTCTCATAGTTGGTCCTCACCTTATTAAAAATCATTAAAGCTGTGTTTGTTGTTGGGTGGTGGTGAGAGCACATGAAAAATTGTTCCAGTTGCGGTCAGTTGCATGGTCAACCTAGTTTCTTTCTTGGTTATATAAAAGAACAGTTGTGATAACTAATAGTAGCTGTGGAATCAATTGCGCTGTGCACTTCTAAGATGATATGCTAGTTTAAATGAGTTCAGGCTTGACAGTTTGAACCTAGGATTAATTCTTGTAAGAGTAAAAAAGGTCTCCTATTGACTCTTTGTTTGATGGTGATGTTATAGAGTAGCACCTTATAAGACTGGAAATTATTTTATGCTATTGATGAATTATCTTGTTAATATCTCAAAAGATGATGAGAATTTGATGTAAGATACGACAGAAAGGCAAGTTATTTGTTGTATCCCCACTATTGATGAACTTGCTAGTATTAATGCTTATGTATGAGGAATGCTTTCTTAGGGTGGATAAGTAAATCAAAAAGACATGCAAAGTATGTAAAAGAGATTATTTGTTGTCGCCATCAGTCAAACCAATGGAATTAAGTCAATTAGACATATAAAATTGGTCCATAAAGCAACAAAACACCTAATACGTATTGCTTGATTTCTATCAGGGATGTCTTGATCTGTATGACCGAGTCAGTAATCATCAGTAAGGGAGCAAATTTTGGTTTATTTTTCATTTTCTGATGTGCTAATTGAAACCAGCCATTCATGGGCCATGATGATTTATTATCAGATTACAAAATGAATCTCTGTCTAATTTGTAACATGCGTCCTGACGTATACAACATGCAAATGGACGAACTATATTCATCAAACTGTACATAGAAAATGAAAAAGAACTTTTAAGGGGGAAAAGAATCTGACCTTCAAAATATGAAAACTATAGGAAATTTAAAGGAGGACCTATAAAGAACAACTCCGTGAAACTTAAATTTCATGGGCTCGGCTCATGCTTTCCTGATTTGCATAGATCTCTTATATAACATAATTGGATATGACTCATTGGATATAATAATCTGCACAAGTGAATAGCATAAATACAACAGCCGCTATTTCTTATGTCATTCCTGAAGGTTCAAGTATTTTTTCTTAATTGTGTTATGGTTTTTTAAAGTAATTTTAAGGGTTACAGGCCACCTTTTTATACAGGATATGTCTGCAAGTTTGTTTTTTCGAGCCCAGCGAATATTTTTGCACAATGCCAGGGGCTGGTTTGGTGATATTCCTTTAGAAGCATCTGGGGATTTTGGCATTGATCCAGAGGAAGGAGAATATCACTTAATGTGTCAGGTATATCAATGCTTTTGCCACCACAAGCAATGTTATCCAGCCGATGGATTTTCCCAGACACCAAATGTTATAATGTGCATTTTCTAGAGTGGTTCTATGTGCTTGCTTTCCTTCTTACGCTGTTTTTTAAAACTTTGATAACTAAAATGTAACAGTGACCTCAGTAATTATTATTTATGATGCATTTTGTGCTATTCGAGATGATCAACTTGATTACCAAGGTATTTTGTGCTGTAGATTTCTTCTTGCAGCAATGACAATCCCCTAATGACATATATAAATAGTGAAACTATTTTGAATATGCCCACCCTTCAAAATTGAAAGTTTTCACTTGGAAAATTATAGTTTGGCTTATGCCCTTTTGCCGTCTAACTGATTCTCGAGCTTGTTGCTTTTGATAACTCCAGAGAGAATATAACAAAGGGTTAGGTGTTGACCAGGAGTAGTGTGGGAGCAGGTCCTCATGAATGTTAGAATGTTTCTTCCGTTATCACTTTGGTAATGAAAACAGTAACGTATTAATCATGATTATTCATGGTTACTGCCCTTCAAGTTTGTGGCTGGTCAGTTTGAGCCTGGATTCTTTTCTGGAGGCTCACTAACAAATGTTTAGGAGCTGAAAGTACTTCAGAGGCAATAGTTTGAGGGGTAATGTGTTTTTATTTTCTTTGTGGGCATTTCACCTATTCAATCAAATTGAATTAACCTGCCTAGAAGTTAGGAGAAACAGAAAGAGGATACTGATCTCCTTACTCTATGACAGAAGATGCTTTTTGAATATAAAGTATTCGATGCAAACCTAATGATATGGAAGTGTTCATGGTCTTCTTGAAGTTTGTGGTATCATTTTATTTTAAATATTAATGTGGCAAGGACTGGATAACAGTCTCTCTCTCTCTCCCTTCTAATTTTAGTCTAGTTGTTGACATTCTGAGGCTGGTATCTCAGGTTCCATCTGTAGAAGTGAATGCCTTGATGAAAACATTCAAGATGAAGCCTTTGTTGTTTCCGGTATGTGTCTCCTTTCTTCCTCTAGAGGATTGAATTTGAGAATTTATCTTTGTTCTGATGTCTTTCTACGCTGTTTTCATCTTGACAAATACCTGTGTGTTTGCACAAACTACTAATTTAAATTATTAAGATAACTTCATGCTCTTTGGTTCGGGGCACTGAATTTTCATCAAATAGCATAAGCTTTGAAGATCTCATCTGCCAATTTTGTGAAAAATCATGTTCTACATTTTTGTTTGACTTGTAGGTTGATTTGGAAACTGGATTCTACCCTAATTCTTTTTTCTTTTATCTATCTTCGGGATCATTATGAGGTTGGCCTTTTTGTTCTTCTTTACCTCAAGCCTAATTAATCTCCTGCATTCACTTCAGTTGGCAGGATCTGTAACAGCTGTATTTAATTGTCAAGGCCCGTTGGATGCTCCTGTTTTTGTGGGGAGTGCATTGGTCTCAAGGAAACTTATCCATTTGTCTGCTGATACTCCTCATTCAGCTGCGTATGAGGCAATGATGAATAATAAAGAGGCTGGCGCTGTGGCAGCCATTGACCATGTTCCATTCTCTTATGTTTCTGCCAACTTTACCTTTAACACTGATAATTGTGTGAGTAATCATTTAAAAATAAATTATCCATAATTCATAATTGCTTGAATTTCTTTTTTTTGTCCATATGCTCATTTTCCTGCTTGCACATGGCAGGTTGCAGACCTGTATGGAATCAGAGCCACGCTTGTTGATGGTGGTGAAATCCGAGGAGCGGGGAATGCTTGGATTTGCCCTGAGGTGATTATTTGCTTAGAAGACAGCATGTTTTACTGTGAATAAGCTGCATCAGTAAACTCTTCTTCTTCTTCTTGTTCTCTCCACCCCCCCAACCCCCACCCACACACACCAAATAAATAAATAAATAAATAAAGAAGAAGAAGAAGGGGGGGGGGGGGGGGGGAGAAAGGAAAGGAAATTCCATGAAGTTGGTTATACTTAGAGGAAATCAGATCTGAACCAAAGTTGGATCTGCCAGATCATCCTACATAATTGAACTCTAGCTTCTAAGATTTTAAATGGTGTAGGCTTTATAATTCAATACAATCAATTCTCTGTAATATGATATGAGATTAGAAGAAACATTTTCTGTCAGTTTGCTTTCTTTGGCATCAACTTATTCCATTAATTACATGATGCCCGAATTTTGATTGTATTTCTGGTTTGGTCTGATGTTAATTGGCATATTATTGTAGGGTGAGGTGGACGACACAGCAATGGATGTTAACTTTTCAGGAAACTTGTGCTTTGATAAAATTATGCATCGGTATATACCTGGTTATCTTCAAGCAATGCCGCTTAAGTTAGAGGATCTGAATGGAGAGACAAAAGTTTCTGGCTCATTGTTAAGACCGTAAGATTTCCTGCTAAGTCTTTCAAAATGTTGTTGGAATAAGTTGTCTCAAATGGATTAATATTTTTTGGAGAAATCTGTTGATACATTTTCATAGATGGGAATCTGAGTATAGACCATTTTTATGAATGTAGGAGGTTTGATATCAAATGGACTGCTCCAAGAGCTGAGGGATCACTTTCTGATGCTCGTGGAGATGTCATAATTTCACATGATCACATTTGTGTCAATTCTTCATCTGCTGCTTTTGAATTATATGCAAAAGTTTTAACATCATATCCTGATCAAAACTGGTTAAACTGGAGAGAGTGTGGTAAAGTAGTTGCCATGCCTTTCTCTGTGGAAGGAGTTGAACTGGATCTAAGGATGCGCAACTTTGAATTTTTCAATTTGGTTTCTTCCTATGCATTTGATTCTCTGAGGCCCGTGCATTTGAAAGCAACAGGAAGAGTTAGGTTTCAAGGGAAGGTTAACAAGAAGGGCTGCAGCATTGACAACCAAGTCTTGCAATCTGATACGAATTCAGAATTGCCCCTGATGGAAGGTGATGAAGATGCAAAGAGTATTTGTGGTGATGTTTCAATCTCAGGTCTAAAACTCAATCAATTGATGCTGGCTCCTCAGTTAGCTGGAGTATTGAACATAACATCTAAGGGTGTCAAGGTTTGTCTCACAGCCCTTTGCCCTCTAAATTGTTGTTTCTTATTGGTAATCCTTAAAGATGTCTTATTCATTGAAACCTGGGGGCTCATGCCTAAAATGGGTTCAGCTGTTATATGCATCAACTATCATCTAGCTCAAGTAACTGAAAGGTGAGTTCAGGTGTTCTTCACAGGGTCTGCAAAAGATAGAAATGCTTTCTGGCTCAAACCTATTGAACTTCAATGCAATTTTCCCTGTTAGATGGATCATTTATATTCCCCTTATAACTCAAGTTTCTTTAGGAAGCTAAAGTCAACAAATTCAGAATGCGCTCATAAACTGTTCAGGTTTCTCATTTTATTTATAATGCATGGTCGGCACAAAATGACTAGTGTGCTTTCAATAGACAACTTCAGCAAATGCCGCTTATCCTTTTTAAGCTTTCTCTTTAATACATGGAAATTGGATATAATTGTCTTAAAATATCGTTAGAACTATCCTTAAGAGTGTATTCTTATTCATAAGTGATTACAACATCAAATGCTACTTGCTTCTCTGATATGAAGCCCAAACCAGCCTTACATTGTTCCTGCATCTCCTTTGTTTTATTTGGTGATGCAGTTGGATGCTACTGGTCGGCCAGATGAAAGTCTTGCACTAGAACTTGTAGGACCTTTGCAATCAACTTCTGAAGAAAATCTAGATGGAAAGTTGCTGTCTTTTTCTCTGCAGAAAGGTCACCTGAAAGCTAATTTATGTTATCGACCACTACATTCAGCTAACTTGGAGGTCCTTCCCCACTTTAATTTTTATGACTTAATTTGCTTCTAACTCTGCCCATTTCTTATAGCCATTTTACCGTGCACTTCTTTCCTCAGTGTTGATACAAAATATGTACTCTTTTTTATGCAATCAGGTACGCCATTTGCCACTGGATGAACTGGAGCTGGCCTCACTTCGTGGAGCAATTTCCAGAGTAAACTTTCTGTTAGACTACTCAATGTTATTTCTGATTCTCCTGGTCTAAGAATGCTGTGAAATCTTTTTGAAGGAGTTTCAGCATCTCCTTACTTTGTGATGGCTGTAGTTTTGTTGGCATATACTCTTTAATTTTCTGTTTCAAGCTTGGTTAGTCAATTGATTCACTCTTTTATTTGGTTGGTTGAATGGACTGAATATGTGATTAAAGTCTTTTTGGATATTAGAATTGGATAGGTAGATAGTTGTCTCAATGCATTTTTAATTGTAATTGTATGCTCTTAATGACTTAGAGCATTACACATTTCCACGTAAATTAGTGCTTTCAACAGTAGATAAAGTTATGTTTGTAACTGTAAAAGGTGCACTTTTTGTCTTTGAAGAACATAATAAGCATTGGAATAAGTTCAATTTGACTTTTATCAAGTATTCCTTGTCTACTGTTAAGCTAAAGTGTTTATTTTGTTCTCTCTTTTCCCTTCTCAGGCAGAACTTCAGTTGAACTTTCAGAAAAGAAGGGGCCACGGTGTGTTATCTGTTCTCCGGCCAAAATTCAGTGGTGTGTTGGGGGAAGCTCTAGATGTGGCTGCCAGATGGAGTGGGGATGTGGTCAGTACCTTCACTATATCTATTTATACCCCAGAGATCAAGCAGTATCTGGCTTCTCCTGAGTTTTTCTTTGAATAGGACTGAGTCAATTTTATGATTATATCTCAATCTTTCAATCTAATGATATAGATAATGGGAATACTGAGGAGGTGGTACTTCTCCAGTTATTTGTGTATTATAAGTTCACTCAAGATATTGAAACTCCAATTTGAACACTAGTTTGAATGTTTTAAGGGGTAACTGTAAATATCCATTTGCATCAGTTTTTATCTAATTCTTGACATGTCTTCAACTCATATGAAAGCAAAGAGAGATTTTTGTTTGGGAAACAACTCTTATTAAGTTTATAACAAAAAAAATGCCTTAATAAAGCAAACTACTGCTATTATATTCTGACAAGTTTGCCCATGATAGGGAACATGAAGTACCTTTCCCCCTGATAAGACGAGATTTAGACTTTTGCTCATGTATCCATTTGATACTATGAATGAAGAGATGCATTAGGATAGTGTGGGCATGCTTTATCATGGAAAAACTAAAATTGTGCCGTATTGTGAAATTTTCTTATCCTTAATTTTGATTGGACAATGTATATATACATTTTTTTTCAGTTACTCGAAATATTAATCAAGCAGTCCAAGCATTATTTGAATTTTTAGGAGATTAATCTAGGGAAGGCAACAAGTTTTAGTCAAACATTTTGCTCGAGGCAAAGAAATGGCTTCGCAGAAAAATGAGTCATTTTAACTCATGACTTCCTCATTTTTGAACACTTACGATAGTGGTATCTAAAACAAAGTTCCTTCTTTGCAGATTTGTTCCTTGTATGTTGGGGCTAATTAATGGGGGTTAATTGTTGTGTCAGTCAATGATATGTTGCATGGGCTGTAGTGTTTGCTTGATCATTTGAAAACTCCAATGTTGCATAGCTAGATCTAGACTTTTATGTCTCTCTCTCTCTTTGGTGGTTTATGTTATTGGAATAATATGGTTGATCGTCTTATTGCTGGTCAATACTTCTATGGTATAGATCACTGTGGAAAGAGCAATCCTGGAACAAAGCAATAGCAAATATGAACTACAAGGGGAGTATGTATTGCCTGGCTCCCGGGATCGAAGCCCTGCTGGAAAGGAGAAAGGTAGCTTGTTTCAAAAAGTAATGACTGGTCATCTTGGCAGCATGATCTCTTCTATGGGTAGATGGAGAATGAGACTAGAGGTTCCTAATGCTGAGATTGCTGAGATGCTTCCACTTGCTAGGCTTCTTTCTCGAAGTTCTGATCCTGCTGTTCAGTCTAGATCAAAGGTTCTAGTCTACTTACTGTGATGAATGAAATCTGTGAAGATTCTTTGGTTTGGACTCTGCATTACTGCATTATAGAAGAGAAGCCCTATGGTGTGTCGTCAGGAGCTTTGGTCCTGTCATGTTCTTGCAGTGACAACTTTGTTTCACGTATATGGAAACATGCATATGCATAAATGCATCTAACAGACTTCTACTGGTAGATATTTATTTGGAATAATCAACTTAGATTTTTAGTTTTAGGCACCAAATTTAGGGTCACATTTGGGGTTGGGGTTTCAGATGATTTCAGTTTTAATTCATCTTCTTGTTTCTTTGGATGTCAAAATGGAAAAAGTGGTATTTAACGCAATCTTTAAAATGAGAATGTGACCCAGACTGCTAACACACTCTCTATAGTCAACATATGTATTTCTTTGAAGTTCACTCCTTCAACTGTCTGAATCTAAGGGAGGAGTTGCTTGCTATCATGGTAATTTTGCAAGTCTCAATCGGAAACCATGGCTTCTAGCATATTTCAATAATAGCAAATTTATCCTTTTCCCTACTGATTGTCATTTTCCTTTTCTTTCTAAGTTTCTGATGATATCGACCAGATGCATTTCTGAGTTGGCTTGATTGCTGGTACATGCATTGAATTTGTGCTAGCAGTTTATGTGGTTCTCTTTGCATACTTGCAGGACCTTTTCTTACAAAGTTTGCAGAAAGTTGGACTGTGTGCTGAAAGCCTTCAAAAACTTCTTGAGGTATTTTTCACTTGCATAGATTTTAAAGATTCAGGGATTTCTAGGAGCTTTAATGTGGAAATTTTTTAATTCTTATTCTCATACTCGTTTCTTGTTTTTAAAATTATCTTTGTGTAAAATCTTGTAGGAAATTCGGGGTCATTGTGCGACCTCAGATGAAGTTGTCCTTGATGATTTCGATCTTCCAGGTTTAGCCGAACTTAAAGGTCGCTGGCGTGGCTCTCTAGATGCAAGTGGAGGAGGCAATGGAGACACGACGGTAGATATCTTTGCGCTTTTTACTGCATGTTTTGGATCATATTTATTTGAAGAGAGAAAAGTATATTTTTCTGATTGAAATTTTAGCTGGCTACTTACCAACAAATCTATACAACTTTTTGATGCTTATATCTTGATTCTGTTCATCAATGTTTTGGGGAATCTTAACTTTGCATGTTCTGATTATTCTGCATGAAGTTTCTTTTTTCCTTCTGTCCTTTCATCTAAGCGTCAAACTGAGAGTGTCTACTGCTATTGATCAGATCAATAGCATATATATTTTGATGATTCTCACTCTGATAACTCTTTTTTCAAACCTACGGCATAAAATACAAATTAACCCAAAGTTCCAATATCAATCATTATTATTATTTTTTATTGTACATCTTCCGTACAATGAGATCAGGCAATTTCGATATCTACTGGAGGCAGACAGATGAATCTCCTTGTTTTCTTATGAAGCTCATCAACTGATTAGAAATGAGAGCCAAAGTTCAGCTAGACTGTGACTGAACAGAAACTCCTTTATGTCAATCAGTTTGAGCCATGCAATTTAATCATCATGCTTAATTTCTTCTTTTATGTTTTCTTTAGGCAGAATTTGACTTCCATGGAGAGGAATGGGAGTGGGGAACATACACAACCCAGCGCATTCTAGCGGCTGGTATGTACAGCAACAATGATGGTCTGCGTCTTGAGAAAATATTCATCCAAAGGGATAACGCCACAATCCACGCAGATGGGACATTATTAGGGCCAAAGACAAATTTGCATTTTGCTGTTCTCAATTTCCCTGTCAGTTTGGTTCCCACTCTGATTCAGGTTATTGAAAATTCAGCCACTGAAACTGTTCACTCTCTGAGGCAATTTTTAGCACCAATAAGAGGTATCCTGCACATGGAAGGAGATCTTAAAGGAAATCTAGCTAAACCTGAGTGTGATGTCCAAGTAAGGCTCCTGGATGGGGCAATTGGGGGAATCGACCTTGGGAGGGCTGAAGTGGTTGCTTCCCTAACCCCAACCAGCAGGTTCTTATTTAATGCAAAATTTGAACCCATTGTTCAAAATGGCTATGTACATATCCAAGGAAGCATACCTCTAACACTTGTACAGAATGGTACTTTGGAGGAAGAAGGTAACGAAAGGGATAGAAATGAAGCCACATGGGTTCGAGGTTGGGATACAGAGAGAAGTAAAACATCTGCAGATGAGACTAATGATAGAAAAGGATACAGAGAAAAAAATCAAGAGGTTTGGGATACAAAATTGGCAGAGAGTCTCAAGGGTTTAAACTGGAACATACTGGATGCAGGAGAAGTTAGGATTGATGCTGATATTAAAGACGGTGGCATGATGTTGTTAACAGCATTATCTCCTTATGCCAACTGGCTCCATGGCAATGCTGAAATTATGCTTCAGGTTTGTACAGTTGTCTGTATCTTTTATTAGATAACCGAACAATAATATGAAAGATGTCTATTGTCTACCTCTACCCACTCATGCTTAGCCCCAGCCGACACCCCCCCAACCAAAAACAAAAAAAAAGAAAGAAAACTGGAACACACAGGTTTAGTTATGATTTTGATTATCATCTTGTGTAGGTAAGGGGTACTGTTGAGCAACCAGTGCTGGATGGCTCTGCCTATTTTAACAGGGCAACTGTGTCTTCACCTGTACTTAGGAAACCAGTAACTAATTTTGGAGGAACAGTTCTTGTGAATTCAAATAGACTGCGCATTGCCTCATTGGAGGGTAGAGTAAGCAGAAAGGGAAAATTGTCTGTAAGAGGGAATCTGCCCCTCCGGACAAGTGAAGCGTCTCTTGGTGACAAACTTGACTTAAAATGTGAGTTTCTGGAAGTGCGTGCGAGGAATATCTTGAGGTATTTCTTTTTTTAAAGAATTCCAAAATGCGAAAAAAACTCTTGATTTTCAGCAAGAGGTTTTGTATATATTTCCTTCAGAACTTGAAAATTTCTGGTTATCAAAGTGGTCAGGTGGATACTCAGTTGCAAATAACTGGATCTATTATGCAACCAAACATCTCCGGAAAGATAAAGATTAGCCAAGGAGAAGTTTACCTACCACATGACAAGGGTAGTGGAGCTGCTCCCTTCAACAGGGATACAACAAATGAATCAAGGCTGCCAGCTGGTGGTTATGGTCGTATGGTTGCATCAAAGTATGTTTCACATTTTCTCAACCTAATACCAGCAAAGTCAAAGAGCCCATTCCACCAATCATCTGGTAAGTTTGAGTGTACAAGAAATTGAACCTTAGCTTTTAGTTGATTTTTTCAGTACGACTTTAAGTTTTTGGCTTTATTTAGTCAAAGGGTTTTGCAATAGTTCATGCATCCAAGAAACTTGAATGCAGATTTCAGATGATGTAAAGTACCTATTTTGCTGACTAATGATTACAATCACAATGAAATGAGAAAGGAACAAAAGAAAATTATGAATGAATGTTGCTCGTGCGAAGCACACATGGAACACTAATGAACTACTATAGAACATGTGCAACATGTCAATGTTTGTTGACTTTATGTCCAAACATGAGGTTGTGAAGACTCCAATTTATCCAGAGCCAAGTCCACCAAATTTAACATCCAGGTTGGATGTTCTTACTTTAGAATTGACAATGTTGAGAAATATCTGTATAGAATTCAATAGAACAATGAATGATATACGGCGGTAGAAGGGTTGTAGGAGGAACAGCATCAGGAAGAACTTTTCATGTCAGGCAATACCTATAATAAACATATTGTAGAACTCAATAAAGTAAGGTTCATAATCTGCAAGAAAGTTGAAAGTGAGAAGCAATTAGTGGCCAATGAAGTTATGGGGTAGCAGGGAGTGAACATCTGCCTTCTATAAAGGGTAAAGGCTGGGCCATCCAATCCTTTTCCGATCTGGCTTTTAGTTTATATATTATGGACAGTGAAATCATATGAATCTGATTTTCTTCGAGTCAAAAGGGATAATAAGAACTGAGAGAACTGTAACTTTTGGACAATGCCATGTCGTAACATTTTTGTCTGCCGTGTATGTGAATGATTGGTCATTGATAGATCTTTTCACAGCTGTTAAAATTCCTAATGTTTTAACTAACTATAATTGTTTGCAGGTGAACATGATGAAGTTGAAAAGGATATGGTGCTGGTAAATAGCAAGCCAAAACTAGATATCCGCCTAACAGACTTAAGGATTGCTCTTGGGCCTGAACTCAGGATAGTTTATCCTTTGATACTCAATTTTGCTGTTAGTGGAGAGCTTGAATTAAATGGACCAGCTCATCCCAAATGGATAAAACCTAAAGGCATTCTAACATTTGAGAATGGTGATGTGAACCTTGTCGCAACACAGGTAATCTTGCTTTGTTTCGAAAACCCTTGAAGCCTGGTGCACCTCTGTGATCTAACCTTCTTGATATATAATCTTCTTCAAATGCTTGGATGTGGCCTTCATTATTCTTTTGTCTTTTGTCTGCATCCTAAATCCAGGTGAGGCTCAAGCGAGAGCATCTTAACATAGCAAAATTCGAGCCTGACAATGGACTTGATCCAATGCTGGATTTAGCCCTGGTAGGATCAGAATGGCAATTTAGAATCCAAAGTCGAGCTAGCAAATGGCAGGAAAAGTTGGTGGTAACCTCAACACGTTCAGTGGAACAAGATGTCCTTTCGACTACTGAGGTGAATTTTTATGCTAAATCCTCGAGTTGTCACAAAGCTGTTAATCTGACTCAAAATCTGTAATGCATTTTTAGAGACTTGTAAGTATTAGATCAGGAGTCAAAACATGACATGCACAAGACACCAAATTATAAATGTAGTAGGAGTGTATAGCAAGATGTGACTAGATTTTCTCCCATATTTTCTTGTGGATATCATAATGTTGGTATATAGATGAGAACTGACGACTAATTTCCATCTGATGCCACTTCACATAGCTCTCATTGATACACAACTTTTGCTTGTGGTCTATGAAGGAAAATATGGCATCTGCAAATTCTAAGTTTAATAGTATATGTGACTCACTGCATCTGCAATGTTTCTGGAATGCCAGTTTTGTTGCTATGCACTTTCCCATTTTATCATATTTATCCTTTTTGCCATGAAGTTATGCCGAATCACTCGTATATTTGAGGCAATGAGAGGTTTTCAGAGATAAATTCATTAGCACCTGAGACACTTACATATGTTTTCTAACTAAACAGGCTGCTAGAGTATTTGAGAGTCAATTAGCTGAATCAATATTGGAAGGCGATGGCCAGCTTGCATTTAAGAAGCTTGCTACTGCAACACTCGAGACATTGATGCCAAGGATAGAGGGCAAGGGAGAATTTGGACAGGCCAGATGGAGACTTGTCTACTCTCCGCAGATCCCAAGTTTGCTTTCTGTAGATCCCACAGTTGATCCTCTCAAGTCTCTAGCTAGCAACATTTCATTCGGGACTGAAGTTGAAGTCCAGCTTGGGAAGCGTCTCCAGGTAATCTGGACTTCCCTCTTTTTCACTCTTAATTTTCAATCTTTTTTCCAGCTTTTTGATTGAATGGCTGACCTTTTCCATAAATCCATCTTGACAGGCTTGCCCTATAATTACTGTATTAATCCTGGAATCTTTATCATTTTCTAAGTGACCTTTTTATGCATGCAGGCCTCTGTAGTTAGGCAAATGAAGGATTCAGAGATGGCTATGCAGTGGACTTTGATCTACAAGCTGACAAGCCGTCTGCGGGTGCTTCTGCAATCTGCACCATCCAAACGTCTCCTGTTTGAATATTCTACAACTTCACAGGATTAATTTGCTGGAGATATATACTTCAAAGGAAGTATAGTCCTATTTTGGTCAACAAACACTATAATTTAATGTAAAGCCTTTTGATTCTTTTCTTTTCCTTTACAGAACACTACCAGTGAATTTTGACAGTGTAAATCAATTGTTGTAAATATTGATTGTTTCTTTGCTCAAATATGAAATGGGCTTGTTATACGTACCACAGGAGCTTCTCTCATTTCTTTTTTATGCTAATTTTCTACTACCAAAACAAAATGGCATTACAAAGGTAGCACTCTCCTTGGCCCACAACAGCATCTTGATCACATTCTACTATCAGAAAAAAATACATGATCTAATGAGCACCATGGATGAACAAAGAAAGAGCTGTCACCAAAATCTCCAGGGGTCCTTATAAGGAGGAACATAATTTTCTGTAGGAGGAAGGAGACGGAAAGATGCCACGGATTTCTCCAAGAATGGTCCCATCTGCAAGAGCAGCCATCAAAACAACTCCAATATTTTTCTTTCTATTGAGGCCCTAAACACGTAGATTTATCGAAAAATATGTGACAAATAGACATGGAGATTATGAAGAAAAAAAATTGAGGGGTGAGGTCAATGTAAATAAAAAAAATCATAATATTTTCCTATAGATTAGGAAGCATGCATCATTATCTGTAAATGGTTCAAAACTGAAAATATGCTGATCATGAAGTGTAGCAGATTTCTAAGTTAAATTTGATGTAGAACTTAGAATCAGCCAAGAGTTGAATGGTGTGTAAAGGACCCAATGGGCTAGATTGCCCATGTTTGCTCTCAACAGATGAAAAGTTTATATATGTACAGTATATTTCATGTTCAACAAATTGCAACTCCAAAGGAATTTTAAGGAATGGAAGCAATGCACTATATAAGGGGAAAATGTTGCGTGTCTTCTACAATAAGGTGAGTCACACCTTTATAATCAAGATTTTGTGAAAGCATGGGAATAAGTGCTCGGATTTGCTGAGAGAAGAAAGACTTACTTTGTCCCACTGTTTGCTTAGAGTTGAAGCATTGATTGTGTATAAATAGCCTGCGATGAATAATTCTTTAATAAGCTAACCAGCAACGAAAAGAAATCCATTTAGCACAAAATCAAAAAGTTGTAATGCTGGGCCAGCGTGCAAAAAGTTAGATGATCAATACCCTCACGTTCAGCTGTTGAAGCAACAAAATGCCGGTAAAGGTTTGGTTCCTGAGCCTGCATCATTCAGCATGGAGTATGATGACTAAGTATCTCAGTTGACATACATCTTAGCTATCTGCTAATAAATAAGGAGACTTACGGTTTTGGTTGGTGACTTGCGAACCAAATATTCATAATACCAGTATGGCTCACCATCAACCTTAGGAGAAAATACAGTGAGTTCAACGTAAGCAAAAGAGATTGCTTTATCAGATTGAGGATGAGAGCACTAGTAATTGCATATTCAACAGCAGGAGAACTTACTGTAGAAGAATGTGCATCCAGGACTGAACTTTCGTCCATTCGCTGACTAGAGGTTACCCGCTGGGATAAACAGCACAGTGTAATTTAAGTTATTATATGCATTTAAGAGAGAGAGAGAGAGAGAGAGAGCATGGCTGAATTGAGGATAAGCGGCCCTATGGAGAAGCAAGAAACCTCAAAAAATGGTCTGACCAATGAGCATCTAGACTAGAGAATAGGCTATGTAACTGTAATGTACCGAGGTAAATACAAAAGAGTTAAATCTAAAATTGCATACAGTTTATAACCATTGAACTCTATAAAATCTAATCAGAATAAGAAAAGAAGTAGCCATGTTTTGGCAAGCTCAGAGATAAATCAAAATATATTCTAAATTTGAATGGTAAGATCTACGGTCTTGAAATATACATATTGATGCAGCTAGGAGTGAGTAGTCGTGCGTTACTTGTTTGACACAACCAGACAGTTCTTGAATAAACAACTTTGACTCTCAAACTTGATGGCAATTATAAATCACAATTGCCAAAATTCTGCTTTTAAGGCATCACTCACTTAATATTAATCTTTTATTTATTTTCCACCAATGGTGTAACCAGTCAACCCAGTGTCCATTACCAAGCCCTTTGAACCTACAATCATATGTCAGGCGTTTTTTTTCATAAAGATAAAGCTTCCATCTTTCCAGAAACACTCAGTATTTCTGACCAACAGCAGCTTTCTTCAACCATTTCTTCAATATGTTGGGGAAACTCAAGTCCACTCCGTTGGAAGGGTCCGCAGCATCACTCCAGAAGAGATAATTCTATGTCATGGGGAGGGAATAAGGGTGTGATGGCAGTGGGAACATGTGATGTCACTAATTATGATTAGAAAGTAAGCTGAATTGACAAAGTAAAGTCCACAAAAACAGATTACACAATACAGGAAAATGCACTTGCAGCTGTGGTTGGCTTAGGCTGAACCAACAGGAAGAATGAACATTTAAGCAGGCTTTATGTTTTGGGCTTGATTGAAGTTTTTTTTCTAGGTCACATGGATTTACATGAAAACTACACAAACAAGATGACACAAAAACAAGAGAAGCAAAATACCAGAGCAGACTTGTCAGCTAAAACAGAATCAGCAACGTCATTCGCGCTCCATGTACTTTTATCTTTAGATTTCAAGAACAGGGAATTGGGGGGACCTATCTGAATCAAAGAACACAAGTAAAAGTCTTAAACGAAAACCGGTAATATTATTGTCAAACTATGCAAAAGAAATGGTAGAATCAAATTACCAAAACTGAAATTATGAGATTATCAATAAAATCAACCCTCTCAGAGACAATCCGAAGGCGAGCATCAGCTGTATAGTAGCAAATAAATGTGTAAGCTCACAGATGATGTGCAAAAATCTCATTACAGTTAACAAAAATAAGTACGGTTTCCAAATAAATTACCAATAGTATAGTAACTGAAGTTACTGAAAATAGGTGACAATTATCGACAATATCGACCTTTCTGATTTTCATCCTTAGAAGATATGAATTTACTAACTTACGAGACAATGGTGCAGCTGATGAATAACGCTCCGGCTTTCTAGATTCCACCCTTCAAATAGATGAAAAGAGTGAGGTTCCTACAATTTAACGATACAAGAAAATGAAGTGGAGAATATTTTGTGTTAAATCTAAGAAAATTTTCTTTCGTGAAACAAAGAAATCATTGGCATTCCATTCAAACAAAAAGTCTGTCTACAACTGTGAATAAATATAAAAAAACTTGTAACTTCATATTTGAGCTTATCATCCTTTGATATCTTTTAATATAATAGCAGGTGATAGTCAATATGGCACCAACATTTTGCAAAGAATGCCAGAATCTCAACATGGATTCAGTTCACTTGGTGAAAAAAGCTTTAAAAAGACTGGGACAGAAATTTTAGCTGGTAAATATAATTGCTATCATAAACATTCAGTATCTAGAGTGATAGAAATAAATGTTTACCATTTGAAGACAAACTTATTGGAAGGCACTTCTGTTGGATACAAATACGAATAAGCATTTATATCATCAGCTAGTATATCCACTTTCAACTCTTCCTCAGCTCTGGTGCCTGTAGAATCAGCAATTCAAAATCTATGAATATCTAATACTACCCATATTAAACAAGTTCCTCAAGGAAGTTGGACAATAAACCTGAGGTAAATACTTGCACAGTACATATAACCATGTGACCGTTCAAATTTCCCACAGAAATAGCAAACATAGTCAGTTTAGTATTATAATACTAGCACCATCCCATGCTTTAGATCCTGTATAAAAGTATTCTACAGAACAATAAAGGTCCAACTGTTTGCAGTCACCCCAGAAGTGAGAGGAATTACACATCCAGCAGCTCAGTAAAATATCTTTCAAATGCCTCACACGCCAGTTAAATGATGCAAAACAGCATCAAGTTTTTTTTTTTCTCACATAATACAAAACTCTTCTATACCAATCTTATATACAGCATACATTGAGTTAAAGGTAATCTAAGTCCAATCCGCCCCTATTCCCACCCCAAGAAATTACTCAAGTATCCATCTCTAAGTAAGAAACCTACTAACAGAGATTACAAAGTTACATCAAAAGAACAAAAATCCCACTTCAATAACACATATGGTTGAAAACTCCAAACCATTTCTCAGCTGAGAGAATCATAGAAAGG
The DNA here is from genome assembly GCA_018894105.1 of Jacaranda mimosifolia. Lineage (NCBI taxonomy): Eukaryota > Viridiplantae > Streptophyta > Magnoliopsida > Lamiales > Bignoniaceae > Jacaranda > Jacaranda mimosifolia. The sequence goes on from CM032127.1 coordinate 3,096,763, forward strand.
ATAACTATATTTCAATCAAACATTAACAGGTACAAACAAGCAATGCCAGAAAGAACTTGCATAGTTAGACAGCTTTATAAAGTCCAGTTCCAATAAAATGGAGAAGAATAGATTTCTCCATATTTACCTAAAGTTGGGAAAATTAGAGAGACTGAAGAAGACAATCCCATCAACATTAAATCCCTCCTCAAAATCCCATTTTGCCAAAAGGGTCCTGGAGAATCACTCAAACTTGCAATTGTTTTTCTCATTTTTCCACGCATTTTGGGTTTCTTCTGGATTGAAGTAGCCATGCTGTGAGCATTATTCCTGCAAACCAACAAAAGAAAAAACATCTAAAGAGATAAAAAAGGGAAGGAATATTGAACTACATACTTTAGAGAAAGAGGGGAAAAGGGGTACCTGAAGAAGGGAAGCTGTGGAATGAGAGAATGGTGGGATTTAATTGAAGGAAGAGCTGCTGCCATTGGAGTGTGCCTTTGCTTGCTCTGTGTCAGCTCATCCACTATGATTTGCGAAAGATAACTAAAAATTGCATCTTTATGAATTTGTAATAGGATGAGGGGCTTATGAGAAAATAGCGTATTTGTTTGGGGCCAAATTCACATTTTTTAAGATATTCATTTCTTTATAAAAATGTTAAGGCTTGTTCACTTGTGTTTTGGGCATTTTCTAGAAAAAAATTTGGGAGAATGAGTTTTTGGGAGAAAATGTGGAAAAAGTATTAGTTTGCTTATGTTTTGGGAAAATAAGAAAAATGGATTAAGAATGAGTTGTTTGTTTGTTAATGTTTTAGTTTATGGACAAATTTTACTGTAAATGTCAAATCAGTTACTTTTTTGTTAGGTTTATAGGAAGAAATTATTTTTTTATGTAATGTATATATATATATTTGATGGTGTGTGTATATATATATATACTTGAGTGTTAGGTAAGGTAGAGTAGTGTATAGGATTTTTTTGAGATTGAATTCTGATGATTTTTGGATATAAATTTTTTGGATTTTGGGAAAATAGTTGGAGAATGTGAATATTTTTTAGAATTATTTTGGAAGTTGGAAAATATTTCCCCAAAATGCAAGTGAACAAAGCCTAAGATTTTATGTCAAAATCACTTTCTCATAATTGATATAGTTAATTTTAAAAAAAATATTAAGATAGTATTTAAAATAATAATTTTTTTATTAATACATGCACATATGTAGCATAAGATTGGTCAGAATTCGAATATAAACCTTATGCATATAAAACAAGAGTAATATTAATAGATCAATTAGCCACTCCACGAAATTATAACATTAACATATTAATATTTCAATAATATACTATTGTAAAAACAACATATTAATTATATATTATTAAGTATTGGATATAAAAAATTTAAATAATTATATATAAACAACACTAATGAAATGATATAGAATTTTATATTTCAACATATACACGCGTATTTATTAAGGGCAAGAATAACTGTTTTGAAGAAACTTTGCGCCAAGTATATATGAAATTCATTTTTAATTATTATAGTAGGGGGTAAATATTTTTAATTTTGAGGATTCGTATTAATTTACTAAAATTTATAAAAGTGTAGTAATAAAATTTCAATTTAAATATTTTTTTAAATAATTTAGCGAAGTGGGACCCACATCCAGAAAACGACAAAACAAAACAAGGAATTGAAATAAATAAATAAATACTAGCAGCCACAATTCAATCTTTTCAGTTTCATTTCTCCACCCCCCCTGGGATAGCTAATATTCCCTCAAATTTTTCTTTTTCTTCTTCATTTTATCGATTTTCCTCCCTATTCTTCAAGAGATCACGAATTCTAGGGTTTTGTCGATCACCAGAAATTGGCGCCACACATACTTGATTCGAGTGTAAGTTTTTGCTTTTTCCTCGTTTTTGTTTTTAAATTAAATATAGCAATTATCGTAGTTAAGTAACGTTTATTGTGGAATTTCGTCGTGGTTTGATGATGAATTTCTTTTGATTTGACTTAGAAATAAAATTAGTTATACGATCATGCATTTTTTATACCTGAAAATAGATTTATCAGAGTTGATCCGCGCCATAGGTTTTCCCGGAATTCACTACTTGTTACCATACGTGCATGGACGCTTGTATGAATTTTGTGTTTTTCGTGATTCTTTTCTTTTGTGAGAATAATATAAGTTACTTGATATATGTTGAATGAGTGTTTTTCTTCTATGAAGTATTTTCTCTGCATTGAATTGCGTTTCAAATATGATATTACAGGTTCCTTGTGAATAGGCTTGGTTTTCCAATTATCATAATTTGATAATGGTTGTGTTAGGACAGAGTTTGTATTCCTTGCAACCGCTAATACACTATTGCTTTCATCCCATAAAAGAAGAAGCAAGAAACATCTGGGATGCATGCTGTTGGAGCTGGTGCTTACATTTTTTATATTAATAGGAATTTGATGCTATTTGAGAGCCAGCCTTTGTGCGTAATGACTTCTTTGATTTGCTTTATAATCGTGGAATATACATACTTACTTATTTAATTTTAATGTTAGATATTACATAACTTTGATACATGAATTATCATGCCTTATCTAATAAGCAACTCCTGTAGCTGTAAAATGTTCTGAAATCAGTTGCTCTTAAGTTTTGGAATTGCTAGAAACTACATTGTTAATGTTTTAACTGATGATGCTGAAGTTGTTTTTCGTTTAGGCCTTCCCATTTCGCAGCAATGAAGACAGGATCATCTTCTTTAAATCCCTATGCTGCATCCTATATACCACTCTCAAGAAGAGTGGCTGCTGATGAGAACACAGATTTTAATACAGCAAAAAGATTACAGAATGGAAATGAGACTGTTCGGTATGGACATCAACTGGACCATATGTTGACTCCTGGTCAGCTACAAAACATATCTCAAAGCTATGTGCATGGTGCTAGTGCTTTCCAAACTGCTGACTTTACTAAATGGAAGGATAATCGTGCTGGTGAATTCTATGCTTCTTCATCACACTATCCAAATGAGATACCAGAAAAGTCAAATTTTGATCAAGAATTTATGGAGTTGACATACCTTCAGATTCATTTTCCTGGCATATCAGAGGAGTCACTTTCTGAGGTTTATTTAGCCAACAGATGTGACCTGGAGGCTACAATTGACATGCTGAATCAACTTGAGGTAGTTTTCTGAATTATTCAAAATTTCGTAGATTTAAGTTTGTTGATGTGCATTCTACTTGTAAGATTCTCTCTCCATATATTTAATTAATTTTCAAGTGCGTTTGTCATTTTATTTTTAACTGCTGTGCTCAAAGTGGTTGATTAAATTGATGGAATCTGGAAGTACCCAAAGTATTGAAGAATCTGAAATGCAAGTTTCATATTAGCTTTTACCATTATGCTGAAACTTTAAACTATTTCAGTAAGGCACAATATATAATTGATGTGATGTTAAGTGTCCAGATGAAGTCCAAAGATCAATATGATGCAAGTTTATTGCCTATCGTTGTTTTTGGTGGATGGAGAATTTTTTTCTTTAAAAGATACTCCATTCCCTCGATTAAGTCTGTTCACAGCCTTAAACAAGTTTTATCTTGTCGTATTTGGTGGATGTCAATTCATATAATTGGTAAATCTGAAGTTTCTGTACTTTCTAATCATATATATATGGGGCATCATTTACATTTTCCAGCTGTACGCTGATGATTCATTAGATAAGCTTCCAGATACTTTAGACATTGGTGATGTGCCGGGATCCAGGTCTTCCAGTGAGTTAGCATCAGAGGAACTAATGAACTTGACAGCGAAAGCTGGAGCTTCAACATCTCGTTCATCCAACTTGTCTTCTACAAACTAATCTGCTGATATTTCGGATTGGCAATTATATGGGGTATTTTCAACTTGCTGTTATCGGCTGAAATGGCAAATCTTCTTTTAGTTCTTGAGTTTAGTACTCAATACAGTTTCCTCCCCCCCTTTGTTGTACAGCTTGTCGCTGGTTTGTGCTTCTCTAATATCTGGTTTCATGGCTGGTAAATCAACCTTTATCTGTACTGTTATGCTGATTGAAATTTTATGATCCAAGAGTGATCTTAAATTGTTAATATCAACAATTTCAGAGATCCTTCTTGCATAATTTTGTGTCTAAAAAGTCATAAAATGTGAGTTAGCGTTGCACAAATATTCTGGTTTCTTTCTCACTTATCGGGCATTATAATTGTATCTTTCTTTTTCAGAAATCAAAAGGCTTTACAATTTCTCCGTGCAGCGAGAGCGAGAAAACATTGTTGGGAGAGCTAATCACTCTTATAAACCACTTCATTTTTTAATTTTTTATTTTTTTTTTGGTTTTCTTTGGTCGTTCTTGTGATTTATTTATTAACAAGAAATAAAAAAAAATTCCCCCTTAATTCTTGATAAATTAGAAAGTAATTGGCTAATAAATGTGAATGAAAATTAGCAATATATTTCTTTCTCTCATATTTAGATAAATTAAAGAAGCATTGACAAACTCAACATGTCGTTTTTTAGACTTATGGTATGATTGGTATGCAGGAATGAAGTGGGAATGGAATGGTATTTTCAAGTTCATTCCTAAACCCATGATTGGTATAATTTAGAGATGAGAATGCCCATTCCCATCGGAATATTCATTCCCAAAAGGATGGTTTTAGTCATTCCCTCCATCCTCTATGGGTTTAGTTATTCCTAATCCATCGGGAATGAACCTATATCACTAAAAAATTTAACAAAATACTTTTATATTTAAGGAAAAAAATCTTCACTTTATAAACATTTGATATTATATTCCAAATTATTTGATTGTTATGTTTTTTATTTAATTATATATTTTATTCATATATTTTTTAGTAATATTATAAAATTATTAAATTATTATAAAAATATAAATAATAAATAATAAAAATAAGAATAATGATGGCATATCAATTTTTATAATAAAAAAAGTAGAAGTATTATTGACTTGGTCCATGCTAATGAAATATATATAGTTTAAAATATTATTTATATATGAATATCTTCGAATGATTAAAAAAAATATATATATATATATTTATATATAAATTAATAAATGAAGAATTGTCCATTCTATCAACAACTTTTTAAATTAAACTTATGAAAAAGTATAATAAATTATTCTCTTCTTACAAAAAAGTTAAGCACTCTAGTTATAAAGTATTTTATAATTTTTTTTATTTATATTCTATCAAAAAATTCAAAAGAACTTGCTAAATTATAAATTTAAAAATAATAATTTTAAAGGAATTGTGTTTATACTTTTTTGCGTAAGCATATATAACTTGCTGATAATATATAAAATACATATATTTACTGATGTAATTCGAATAATATTAAAACTGTATAATTATAAACTCACTCAAAAAAAAAAAACTATGCGGTAATATATAGAAAATATTTTACTAATAAATACTTTTATTTTAATAATTCTTTACAAAAGAGTAATTTGATATTTAAAAAATTCATTCAATTCTTAACGGTCATTTCTATTTACCAATTATTAGAATGGAATCAAGAAAAGAATGGAAATTCCATTCCTTTCTCATTCCTTATACGTACCAATCATAGGATAAATTATACCAACATTATTCCTTTCCCAATATTATTTTATTTCTAAAATCATTCCATTTCCACCTAATTTCATCCATGTATACCAATCACTACCTTAGGTTTTAGGTTTAGGCGTTTAGCAAACAATGAATCTCGTTTGAAACAAAATTTGCCAAACTACGTTAGTAATAAATATGTAATTTTGTCAACTTCAATATTCAACCATTGTCAAAACTAGTACCAAAACTAAAAATAAATTCTCTAAATATAAGTTAGCAAAAATTATGTTTTATCCGCATATCATATGTACATATAAATAATTAAAATACTCTTTTTAATTTTTCATATATATTTTGAATTTAAAAAATAATAATCATATCTTTTCTTTTATTTACACATGTAAGCTTACATTGAGAATTCGTCAAAATTGAACCTTTTTTTTACCCTAAAGTGAGAATTTTATTTGAAATCAAAACAAGTACATTAGGGGAAATATAATATTCCCATACTCCATGCTCAGGCATAGAAATCGCAACTCTAGCAACAAAGTGATCCGCTTTAGTGAGGGGCGAGGGAATATGATCTTCCCATACTCCATGTTCAGGCATAGAAACAACAATTTTAACAACAAAGTGAGCCACTTAATTTGTTGAACAGCGAACAAAGCAAATTTTACAAAAATTAAATTGTGACAAACAATCCTACAATAGTCAGAATTGAACTTATATGTGCTGACATAATACATAAAACAATACGAAAATAAGTTGTATTTTTGCTATATTGTAAATTTTTGTTTATATCGTATCTATAAATTTATATATTATTCTTTCTATATTAGACCATTCTACTTAGACCTAGCAATTGGGTACCCGTGGGTAACCCAATTACGGGTACCAACGAGTTGGGTAAATTTACCCGTTTTTTAACGGGTACGAGATATGGGACCCGTTACCCATCCTCATGGGTAACGGGTAACCCGCGGGTACCCGTATTTTTTTTAAAATTTTTTTTAATTATTATTATTATTATTATTTTATAATATTTAAAGGTAAACTTGATGTTACTCAAATATTAACTAAATAAAACTACAAAAAAAAAAGACTACAAATTTCAAATATTAAATTGAACAAATACCTAAAGCATAATAATAATATTGTAATTTAAAACTTATATCATAAATATTTAAAATCTACCAAATTTAAAGTACATCACATTTAAAAATTCAAACTTAAATTCCATTACATGCCAAAAGTTTTTTGAGTTGAAAATTTAAATATTAATCAAACATTGTTGTTCTTACAGAAAAAGATTTGCATCAATAGGAATATGCACAATAAGTTGTTTTAGGATATAATTTAATTTAATTTACTATAAATCTTTAATTTATGAAATTAAAAATTAATATTTAGATTAAAAATATTTAATTGTAAATATATATAATATATATAAAAAATATATATATATTTATGGGTTACCCACAGGTACCCGCGGGTTGGGCCAAAAGATGGCGGGTAAATTTGGGTACGGGTAAAATTACCCGTAATTTTTTGGGCAAAAAAAATAAGGCCCATTACCCATATTTTTTTGGGCAAAAAAAATAAGGCCCATTACCCATATTTTTTTGGGTACCCGCGGGTATGGGTTAAATTTTGTCAGGTCTAATTCTACTAAGTAATTAGGTTTTCACTTTTCACCTTATATATTATTACAAATTTGATTTGCATAATTAAAAGGAAGAAAACTTAAAAATTGAAAACAAGATTACGTTGCCGTTTTCTCGCTCTGAGCAAAGGGTTTTTCTTTGAGCATCTGCATTTACTAGGGTTTATGGTTCATGTCTTCCTTCTAACTTCAGAGTGGCGGGAAAGAGAAAGGAACTTTTGCATCAATTTTATTTATTTAGTAAAGTTTGAAAGATTTCTTTTTCTCTTTCAAGTTCTGAAATCAAAGCTGAATTTAATTTACAGTTAAATTCTTGTTTCTTTATATGAGTTTTGTGTTAAAATAAAGTAGTTAATGTAATGCTGTTTGAATCAGCTTATCGGTTAATTTTATTGGGTCATTGCTCAATTCTTGAATTTCGCAAGAATGAATTCTTGCACCCTTTACTCCTTACCCGCAAGAAAAAGATTGTTTTCTTTGTCCCACTTAATGAGCGTTTCCACGTCTTGTTGTGCTGCTCAAGATGCTGACTTTTCATCAGATGATAATGCCACGGCGGAGATGGGTAGTTACGGTGAGCTGCAGCTGAGAATGCAGGGGCATGCGACCTCAGGAAGCATTAGAAAAGCCTCTGAGACTCTGAATTTTATGAGGAAAAGTGTTCCTGGGAAACCGACCGTCTACGACTATAATTCGATGATTAGATGTTACTTTAAGTCGGGAAATGTGGCACTTGACGAATTGTTTGAGGTTTATATTGAGATGAGAAGATTAGGGCCGAGTCCGAATTTGTTGACTTATCAAATACTACTGAATGGGGTTGTTTCGATTGGTGGGTTAAAAGATGCTATTTTGGTTATAGAGGAAATGGTGGCGAGTGGGTTTTTTCCTTCCTATACAGTTTTCTCGAAATTGTTCAAGAAGCTGTTGAAAGTAGGAAGTGTAGTAGATGCTGCTTTGGTGCTTGAGATCATGTTGAGTGCCAACTTCAATCCAAGTCAGTATGATATAAGTGCCTTGATCCAAGGGCTTTGTAAAGTTGGGATGGTTCAAAAGGCATATTCAGTATTCTCATTGCTGTCGGGGAAGGGATACTTTTGCAGAGGGTTTCTATACAATCCTATACTATGGGCTTTAAGTAAGTCTGAACAGAGTTATGCCACTTTGGCATTTTTTGGTTTGTTAAAAAAGAAGGGTTTTATGTACTCTATTTACTCATATACTGCTTTGGTTTATTGTTTTAGTAAGGAAAGGCTGTGGGACGACGCTTTTCATTGTTTAGGTGAAATGGAAAATGTTGGCTGTAAGCCTAGTCTGGTAACTTATACTATATTTATTAAGTTTCTCTGTGATGCTGGGAAGGTTGATGAGGCGCTGAGCCTTTTGGGAAAGATGGAAGAGAGGGGATGCGATCCTGACTTGGTTGTGTACAATATAGTTCTCCGTGAACTTTGTCATCAGAGTAAGGTAGCTGAAATTGGTGATCTTGTTCGAGTTATTGATCAAAAGGGTTTGTCACCTGACATGTATACTCATGCCGCTTTGGCTGGAGGCATGTTGAAATGTGGCAAGGTGGAGATTGCCAATAAGCTGTTGCTTGATATTATTTTAAGGGGCTGCTCTCTAGATGATGCCATTTATAATATATATCTGCATTCCATGTGCTGTAATGGTAATTCGAGAGAAGCTCTGTCCATGATGCAGAGGATGATGGACAAGGGTTTTAGACCTACTAATATATCATTCAACACAATTCTGAAAGGATTGTGCAAGGAGAAACACATGGATGAAGCTCTACAAGTATTTGACCATGTCAAGTGGCCTACCAATGGGCCTGATTTGATTTCCTTAAATACAATTCTGTCTGCTGCATGTAAACTGGGAAACTCATCCATGATAAGGCGGATTTTGTGGCGGATGGAATATGAAGGAATAAAATTTGATGTTGTCAGTTCAACATGTCTGATTCAGTATTATTGTACAATTGGGAAAATCCCAGACTGCTTGAGGCTTGTTGAGTCCATGGTATTTAAGGGTCCCCAACCTAATACAATCACTTTCAACACCCTCCTCGCTGGCCTCTGCAAGAATCGACTACTTGGAATGGCAGAAAAAATGTTCAACTATTTCAAAGGGATTGGAGTTTCACCTAATACAACTACATATAATATTCTAATGCGTGCTTCCATACAAGAAGGCAATGATTTGCTGGTCTATGAGCTTTCAAGGGATATGTATAGCCAGAAATTGATGCCAGATGTTGGCACCTACAGCTGCTTCATTTATAGTGTTTGTAAAGGAGGCAAGATATCTCTTGCTCTTCATCTTCAGAACCAATTGCGAGAGAATGGAATTCCTCTTAATATTTTCATTTACAACACAATAATGAAATCAATGTTCATGAGAGGAATGTTTTGGGAAATCATTTCTCTGTTTAAAGACATGGCCATGGATGGATGTGAACCCAATGAAGGTTCTTTTCACATGTTGAGACAAGCAAAAACAAAGGGTTGGATGAAGTGCTTCCCTAGAGCTGTACAAATCTTGGAGCTTGTCATGCGTGGCAACTGTACTGGGGATGGAAGACATCAGATAGTGAATACAGAATGACTTGGATCTGATAACATTGCTTTGTTATGAAACGTCCAGATGCTCTCCCCGAGAATATGCTTTGGCTGAAGATGCTGGTCATCACAGTCTGCAACAGGTAATAAATTTCTTTATGGAATGTGTGATTAAGGGTGATCGTTTTTATGTTCTCTAAGCATCCAATACTCAAAATGTCTGCAGTTTGATTTTGAATGCTCAGTGAAATTTAGAAAAGCCTCCAGAACATACTCCCAATACATAAAAGTCAACATTTGGCTTCTATAATAAGGATTTCTTTTGAAGGATTAGTATCTTCTCAATTAACTTTACTCGTTCAGAGCATTCACTTTCCCCTTGTTTAAACATTAAATAGTATTGTGGTTTTGTTAGAGCAGATGTTATTTCTGTTTACTCTGAAACAAATATAACTGGATTTGATTGTTAATCTCCCCTACTTTTTCCTTGGAAGAAATGGTGTCTTTAAACCCTCAAATATGTTATTTTCATGTTTAACCATGATATGTACTAAAACGAAAACATGAGTTCGAGTAATTCATCTTGCATCAGAAGCCCATAGACTTCCTCATTTTTATTTATCCGTGAAACCCTTATCTCTATTTTTATGTTCTTCATATACTTTTATGTTCTGTTATTAATTTATCAACTGTCTGTGGAAACCCTTATCTCTATTTTTGCAAGTCCTTTACCTTTCCCGTTTTGAGCTTTAATGACACTAAATGGAACCTCCATAGGATTTTCAAAGTACTTCATGTTTACAACAGAGTCTCTGTTTGAACTTCTGGGCATTAATAATCATCCTGATGTATCTCTTTTTATTTTGGCAATTCTTGAATCACTTACTGACTTACGCACTTGTCTTTGCCCTCTGTTCATGATGTTTTTCCTGGTTATCCTATCCAGATTTTCACATTGCACGGAAGGTGCCATGGCTGCATTGACTTTCAGCAGCCTCTGAATTTGACCAGATATTTTTCCTACAACTTTGCCTTCTGCATCCTGTGTGACTTAACACTGTGAGTCTTCTGGCCATTCTATGCTTGTCATTATTATTTTTTATTTTTTGTTTTTAGTTTTAATGTTTTACGTGAAGGTGCATATTCTCTGGAGCTCATTTGCATGTTTTCGTTAAGATCAAATAGAATTTGCTTAGCCAACTGCCTTTTTATGTCATGTAGATATAATTATCTTTCTTGAATTGCTATTGTAATTACCTCAGCATAATTAGAACTGGAATGACTTTGTTTACGTTATCATTAATATGGTATCCTACAATTGCATTATGATTTATGAGTTGTCACTAACATTTAGACAATACCTACAACTACTCAGAGGCTATTACCAGAATCTGTACCTTTATAGCATGTTTGCTTTATATTATGCTTAGTTATTGTATTTCTTTGTGTCGAACTTTATATTGAGGAAAATTCACTTAGCAAATTATCACTGCGAAGACCGATCCTATGTACTGATTCCCTTTTCTGTAATTAACTGCATGCTAACATCAAACGTCATACTGGTTCTGCAATGCTGCCTTCCCATCTCTTCCAGTCATGCATACCCTGCACTTGCAATCTGATCCAGGATAATCTTGAGTGAGGGTGAAATGAAAAGAACACAATGATTAGTGCTGATCTGCTTGTTCTAAGACCCATTTCAACGAGTTGTGCTTGCTGTTATCCCTTGTATATGAAACTAGTATCAATTAGTATTATTGGTTTTTCTTATGTCGTTAACTCATTATGGTTTGCAAAAGAAGGATGGATCTTGAAGTTGTGGAAAAATTACCAAGGAATTGACAGTAAATAGTCTGCAGAAGGTGATAGATGTAAATAATGTAGAACCACTGTATTTAAAATGATTTTACATGGTTTTGTTAACAACTTATTATAGAAACCTACCTTTGGAAACAATGATGAAATCAAATGAAAGGATGCAGAGAAATAATATCAGAGATGAACAACGGAGGAGCTTAAGAAATACAAAATAATCAGATAACAATTGCGCATTCTAGCATTAGGCAATCACTTGTACTCCAGTGTCATATGTGTCTCCACGTTTCCAGTTTTCAGGTATGTCGTTGACTGGAACAACCCATGTCTCATCGCCATCTTCATCACTAAATAACATCCTTACTGACAGAGGTCCACTGGGTGGTGAGGTGGTTGTCCATACTGCTCCGTAACTCCGATCCAATAGTTTGCACACATAACTTTGTGTCTGCATGTTGAAATGCCAAGTTAGTCTTTGCATAGAAAATTTATTATTATGTATTTGTATGAATTGCTAGACTGTCTGATGACCTGATCTTTTTCTTTATTGTGGAAAAGCCCCAGGTATTGGATGCACACAAAAATGTAAAGTGCATATTAAAAGATTCTGAAAGATACCTCACATAGTTGCACAGCAGTTATGTCCTTCCTGCCTTGTTGATACCAAATTACGAAGGCCAGATAATGAGGGTAATTGCTGTTTTCATCTATCTTAATTGTAATATTTTGGTTTGGATATATGCATGGAACCCTGTACATAGATATACATGAATGAGTTAGTATTATCATCATCTTCTGATTTGTGCAGATTGAGAGTATGATGAGGAAAATATGGATGTGTTCTATTAGTGTGGGGTGATGAAGTGCTATAATATGAGCATGTGATGAAATAGGAAAAGCTTAAGTGCAATTAAAGAAAAAGAGCAAAATGGAGAGTCCCAGGTCATTAGTTCCTGAAATAGGATGCTTCAAGAAACCGGACTATTATGTTATTTAGTAGAACAATTTGAAGTGATTCGTATAGCAAAAACATTTACTTGGAACACTAGATGTAATGTCGTATTCGAATTAAGTGCAGTAGATTTGAGATATATCTATCTTCATGAAGCTTAGCGAACCATACCGTCTGTATTCAATATTTACTATGCCAAGTGCAAATAAAGATGCAGCTGCATCTGCATTCTGAGCCATACGACCAAAAGCTCGTCTACTCAGAATGAAGTCAGTGCGATCACTGGAACCCTGGTCCGTTATGACTACAGTCACTCCTTTGTCCGAACAGTAGTTACTGTTGGTACACCTCACCTGATAATGTAAGAAATAATTCAGGTTAAAATTGTTATTACATTAGATGATAAACGAATGCAATGTTCATGTTCCTTTCAATGATATTTACCTGGTAACAAGCACCACATCCTACTCCATCCCGATAAAGATCTGATGCAGCAGATACATCTCCACCATTAATCGTTGCCCCAAATGTACCGTAGCCACATTGTCCAACTGCATTTTTTTATGTCAAATGCAATTAGAACTTATTAGCACATATTCATCAAATCATTGACAGCAGAATATGTATGTAGTAAAAATTCTATATATGCATGCCATTTTATAAGCTATACTGTTGATATCTCACTTTCTGTTCCATTATTATCAGAACTCGGATAATGAGCAGCCCTTGAATGTAAGAAACAATCCCTGCATGTAGCAGCATTTCCTGGACTTCCCAAGAAGAGAAAAGCTGCTATGAAAAGATAAAAGAAAAATCGGAGACAAGTCATCATAGCAAAGTAGCAAGTGGAGCAGATGAACAAGAATAAAAGAAGGCAAGTTTGTGTGCATGAACTGCAAATCCATTTCTAGTATTTATAATGCAAGGAAAACCTGCATACCAACCTTATGAGGCCGGTAAGACTTCAGACTTTGACAAATAATCCTTGAAAGAAAGGAATCCCGCTACAGTTTTATCTCTGCAAGTGGTAAGATTTTTAACAGCTGTGGTAAAAGATTTCAAATTCTGGTTTTTGGAATGTCAAAATTGTAGACCATTGTACAGTGGGAATTAATTCTTAAAATATTTCTGACCAAGATAGCCAAGTCAGACAGTCTTGTGTAAAACATTCTGATAGCTATGACAACATTTTTTCTATACGTTTGAACTTTTGGAATGTAAGAATTCTGCTGTAATCATTACAAATAACGTAAAGGATTTTCATTGACAAGCGTTATTTGAATTAGATTCTATGCATTGGCATTTTCTTGACTATATCTGATGAAGACAGTTCTTGCAGCCGCCTTCACCACTTAGCCCATATGCTTGAGCTATTTTTCCTGTTAAAAAAGCACTAAATATATACTTTTTAGGCATTTTCATTGCTTAAAAAAATGTTATGTCCTTGTATAAAATCAATAAATCTGCATTTATGTGCGCGTGTGCTTGTGGAAATATGCACTTGCTGCAATACAAAATATACGCCTAGCAAGAAGAGATCAAGAAAAATGAAAAAATAAATGCTTTATAAGGTTGATGGACATTCATTTAAAACTTGTGATCTTTATCCTTCATTATTATTAACTAATCCCTTAAAGCTTTTATCTCCCAGCATTTTTACATTGAGTTGTGGGGCCAATGAAATTGCTCTTACTGTTTGGGTTAGATTCTTACTGTTTGAAAGATAACGAAATTTATATTTGCTGATATGACGTGATTCTTATTATTAGATTTGAAATACTAACGATCCGTTTGTTTTCATTTTCATTTTCTTATTAAAATGAAAATAGAAAATTATCACTATTTACACTATTTTTTCAAATATTTTCATTTTCAAATCATTCTTTATTATATTCTCTCTCCATTTTATCTCTTTTTCAATCTCTATCATTACCTTAATTATTTTTTATCTTCCTAATATTTCTTATACACCATTCACAACAAAATTCAAATTCAAATTATAATATTATTTTTTCAAACTATCACATATCACATCATCAATTCAAATTCAAAAACTACACAACTTTTAATACAAAATCCAAATACATTTCATTTTCACACATATATAAACCTATAATTTTCTACAACACATTCAAATAAAACTTCATTTTCAAATTCAATTATTCTAACCAATTTTTCACTATGCATTTTCACTAGAAAATGAAAATGGCCCCAGAAAATGAAACCAAACGGGCTCTAAATAAACAATTTCTTTCTTCTATCCTAGACATTATAGAATGATTGTTAATACTATTTCAACATTTTCTCAATTGTGAACGAAGGAAAACATTGTGGAAAAAACATTCGAACGCCCCCGTCTCAATGTTTTGACAACTATGAATTGAGGAAACAATGAGGAAAGACATTGCTCCCCGACTTTGATAAGTGGTATGCAACCAAACATTTCCTATTTTGAACATGAAAAGAGTATGCTAAAACTTTCTTGTACCAAGAGAAAAGGAGACTGAAATGTAATATTAAGTTAGGTGCTTTTGCACTAAAAGAAAATGCAACCACCTTTTACCTGAGGAAAAGAAAAACAATGAGCACATCTTTTTGCACATGAACATAATATCCTCTCTATTCCACAATATGTGAAATGCATCAGGGTACCAAATAACGGTTTCAAACTTGGGGGCTCAGCCCTGGACGATTAGGAATGTGCCTGACCAAGGTGCCAAAGTAGACTAGCCACCCCAGGTCAGCCATGACATGGAAACCATTTTTGGGAAATTATCAAACTATTAAGTGGCTACGAATTTATGAGTTCGTACAGTATTCCAAAAAGTTTAAACCAGTATGTTTTATTACATGAGTTATTTATTTTTCTTTTGCAAACTAAAGAGGTTCAATAGCGAAACAGGTGTAAGTAGTAAAATCGATTAAACCAAAGGAACAGCTCTTATAATAAAAACTATGTCCTACAGCTTAAAACAAAAGATAGAAAGAGTTTGAAAAAAACAAACAAAATTTATTTACAAAAAGGACTTTTCTGTCTGCCTAATTAGTGCTGCCTCCATCTAGCACCATGTAGAGGAGCAGGAGGCTGCACCCATCTACCAGCGGGAGGTGGGTGTCCCAGCCCACTGGGTGGCTGCTGGGTCACCATAGGTGGTAGTAAGTGCACTGGCGGCCGATGGCCATGAGCCACCGGATAAGGCTGCTGGTGTGGTGGATGTGGGGCTTGTGGCCGCCATTCTGGAATATCATCGTCGTCGTCATCGTTCCAAGGTTCAATACCAAGACTCCTATTATCTACCCAACTCCTACTCGTTGCACTAGTCGTCCCACTTTGCCCATATTTTTTTATCAGCTCTCTCACTTTATCTACTGGGGGTTGAGTCATTTTCACACCATGATGCAAATTTTGTGATGAAATCCTTGGCACGGATGGGTTTAAATCACCAGAAAAATTGAACTCAGGCAAGTCATCGTCATCTTTTGCTGCAGAAGCAGCAGCAGGGCCAAACCCAGGTGGGATATCATCGTCATCATCGTCTGTTTGGGGCTGGGGTTTATTGAAAACTGGTGGGGGAGTCCCAGTGGGGGTGTTAACATTAACATTTGTTGAATCTTGAACCCTCTTAGGAGGAGCAAAAGGTTGTTTTTTCAAGCTGTGTTTGTGGTGTGAAGATGAAGTTGGTGATATAGTGTTGCTTATATGAGCTCTTCTCCATACAACTACACCAATTAGTCCGTCTTCAATGGGATTATTGATCTCCTTGTGCAAGAGCTTGAGCTTGTTTAACATATCGGCTATCCTGGAAATAGGAGGGCACAGATAGAGTTCGACGCCAGGGGCCGGCTCGGCATATCCCAACCTCTCGTCTGAAGTGTACGAGTCAATAGCCTGCAAAAAAAAAATGGTGGTTATGTTGATGAGTTGGGAATACTTTGTGGAAATGTGGAAATGGAGAAAAAGATGAATAGGGTTACCTCAGAAAGATTAACACGCTCCTCGTCAGATGATTTGTCCTTCAACACAATCTGGAGAACCTGCAGATAAAGAGAATACAGTTTAAATAACGAGTTTAACAAGCATAATTGCACTTCAGATGCAGAAATAAACAATAACGCAAGTTCAAGGCTATCTTTTGAACGTTTATCAAGTAAAACATAATTTACACGATATTACTACAACTTGTTTGTGATTTCACCCCTTTTACACCCTTCGTAAGTGACATTTTATCGTGGCTATTGACAAACCACATTCGGGTATTTTAAGTTTGTACACTTGTTGAGCGGACTCCAATTGCCAACTCTTCTGAGTAGGGGCACTAGTAATTACATCTAAAAATTCACTTTAATGCTGCAATTACTAGTCAGGATTATCTTTGCTGTTCAATTTAAACAACGTAAAAGATTGAACAAGAGAAACTGTGTGGGGTCCAGTTGTCGTAATGCAATCAAATTGACAGAGGCGGCCATTATTTGCTTGGCCAAAATTAACTTTCTTACTACAGAAAGCCGTATTAAAGTGCAATAGCCAGAAGAAACAGAGCACGCTTCCCACTTTTGTCAGATTACCAGGTTCAGACCACCTCTGAACACCATTATGACAAACAGAAAGGGGTATTACATCAGTATTTCATATCAATCAAAGGGAAATATTACAACACACTTTATTTTCTGATACAGATTAACTGCTCGGCCACGGGTCACCATGTAAGCTTCATGAAATGAAGTAGATTAACTTCTTTCTCACCATAGCACTATCTATTAACACAGAACTTTTCTCTCAGAAGGATTTTGTTTTGTTCAACTTACAACCAATGCCAAACAAAACTGTGTCAAGTTACATTCCCTGTTGATTATTACCGACAATTGTTCGTAGCAAGCAGTTAGATTCAGATTCTTGTTTGTTTTCTCTCTTTTGACAGATATATCATGACATCATTATTATCTATGAGGAACTACGAAAATATATGCTGCAGCAGAAGCATTCATCCAGCAAAATCACTTTTTTGTATAGTTTCTATCAGCAAGCTGCAATTATACATCCAGACGACTAATAGACAAAGATTAATGCCACTAAGCATAGCTAATGGGAAGCCGCATTGCCTTCCTTGCAAACAAGAAGCTGAAGGCCAGTAAAAGATGAGGTAAAAATTAGTTACAAGGAAAAGAAGAAGGCCTTTATATACCATGACTGCACGAGTTCGAGACATAGGGAGTTCTTGAAGAAATTTTTCAAATGCATCAAGTCTAACTCTGCCCTTGATCTCAAGAGAGGTGGGCCACTCCTTTGTGGATGTCTTCTCACCACTGTCAACAGAAATTAAAAGATCAGTGAAAAGCAATTGAAGAATATTTTTCTTAAACTTCCATATAAATTTTCACAAGGCCAAGTAAGCATACATGTTCAGACATCATAGCAATTGTGCCGCATATGATGTAAAATATCTAAAATGTCTGTAAATGACATGATACAAGCATGGTTCAGGCAAATAGAAACAGAGCAAAGGTAAGACTCAAGCATTCTTCAAGTAATTCATGTTCATGTCATAGCAGTATGAAAGGTTAACTTTCCTCCAACAAACAAGAAAACTCATTAGACAAAAACCACACTTTATTTAAACCCCCATCAAAAGAACCTCAGAATGAACTCAAAATCTATCTTCAGAAAACTACAGAGGGTGCAAGGACTAGCACAGGGAAAAAGAGACAAGAAGAGTAATGAATCAGAAAGAAACTTAACTTAATGTAAAAGAAACAAGATATTAATACTATTGCACCTAAGATTCACTTCTATTCAACTACATAGATATGTTATAAGCAACCAAAATCACATTAAAAAATTATTTTTAAATTATCAGTCAATAATGAACCATAAGCTAAATATAATAGTATATGTGAAATGCACTTAAGGGTCCATCAGCCACGGCTTGTATAGTAAACCTACAAACAACAAACCTTTGAAACAGACCACCAACAGTGACTGAGGATGAAATATTCAGCTGAAGGGTACCATCCCAGGCATATTCAACCTTTGGTGTGATATTAGAAAAAGCTTTCTGCCCATTAGATTTCGTTGTAACATCAGTTTCGTGTCTCTTGACAACACCGGCCTTTTTGGAGGAGGCATCTTTGGGAGCATCTGAAGCTAGATTGGAAGCCCTTGACTTACTAACAGGTTTTGGGCTTTCTCCATGTAATGTAGATGTCTTCTGTGCTGCATCCGCTGATAAATTCTCAAATGGAGGTTCAGAATTAAGGGACTCCATGAACTCATCCAATGAAACAATCGGAGGCAAAAATTCTGCATCCTTTAATTCATCCACCATCATTCCTTGCATTGGATCAGTTCCATCAGTTGGAATAATCAGGCTAGGAGAACTATCCTGGCCTTGCAAACTACTCTCTGGACCTGCAACTTTCTCCTTATCTTTAACAATCACCTTGGAAGGAGAATGAGGTTCAGTCGCCTTTTTTGGTTGACGTTGTGTTACCATAGACGTCCCACCAGAAACCTCTGAAGCAATGCCGTCATCACCATGTTCAACTTCTACTTGATATTCACCTTTATGTGTTTTCCTAACCAAACGTCTTATATCAACTTCAGTATCAGGCAAAACTACCATTTGTGCGAACTCTTCAGCTTTGGCCATGCGCCACTGTGATAGCTCCTTGGAAGCAAGCTCTTCAGCTGACATTGAGCACAGCCTCTCCGGCGATATTTCACCAGACATTACTCTTTCTATCAGTTCCGGATTGCTGCGATCTTTCAGGTTGAACAAAAGAGACCTACCCTTCTCTCTGTACTTTTTGTTCACACCACCAAATAGTTTAAAAAGTTCAGCTTCAATTTTGAAAGCCAAGTTCTCTGGTGTCAAAATTGCAACCTGTCCTTTGTGCCCCTGAGCTTCATCTTTTACTGGCTTGGGCTTTTCAGTATTTTGAGCTTCCTTCTCGTCCCCCATCTGTACATCAAAATCAAATGCCCAGGAAAGCCCATTTCCCTGCAAAAGATCATCTTTAACAAAGAAGTTATCGCCAAATGAAACATCCTCATCAGGCAGAATGGAACTATACTGGAAATCCTGGAAAGTCTGCCTGCCATTCCCACTGCTTTCATTAGGAGGCATGTCTGCAGAAAACACCTGACCATCATTGGTTTTGCCAACTCCCGCTGATTCTTTTGAAGGAAGCACTTCCTGAGAACCAGAAGCATGACCATCCATATTCGAGTTGGATTCAGAAGCCAGGGGTTCTGTGGGTGGATGAGTCATAGTTGCATCACTGTGGTTTTTCTCAGTAGTTGAAACATTATCTTGGTTCTGAAATGCCAAAGCCAATGCACCTGCTAGGGACTCCCTCATTTTAGACCTTACAGCTTCTGATGGCTCCAGCCTAACCTTAGATGCTGACTCAACTTGGGCAGTTTGTCTCTTAGCAGTCTGCACCCGCTGTGAGCCAGATTTACCAGAGATTGAGTCATTTCTCACCATTTTCTTGCTTAACGAAGGTTGAGCCGGCGTACCTGGGGAACTCAACTTGGACTGTGCTGGTGCAGTTTTCCTTTGAGGTAACCCAAAGGAATTAACATCAGCTCCCATTTGTGCTGGGCGCTTGTTAGCCAACAGTAACTGCTGAGAAATAGAATTGCTTGACAAAGGTCCTACCTCAGCTTTCCGTTTTACTGGGTATGATGTCTTTTCACCAGCTATACTGTTCAGTATACTTGAATCTTCATAACGCAGCTGGTCTGAAGTCCAGATTGAGCTCGAGCCCATCCTACCACCTGAAGATTCATTATGCCCCACTCTGTTGTTTGGTATAATTAACGTATTAAACCCAGGATTACTAGATATTGGCTGTACCAAACCACTTTGCTCTGTTGACACATAAAAATGATGTGATTCAGCATTGCTTGACACCTGGCCCACCATTTTCATATGCATCTCTGATACAGGCAACTCCAGAGAATTAGAACCATGCTCCATCTGAACCACCTGACCATCTGAGATCGGGTACTGGGACACCAGATTGTTGGACATAATGCACCAACAATGCAGGACAATATAAGAGACGTGCACAAAGTACAGGTTTCAATAATTTATTGCTGATCCTCCAAAAGTTACCTGCACCAGCAATAACTGAAACGTCACAAAATGCTCCAATCACAATAGCAACAGACAGCAATGTTAGAGATATGTCCCCATATCCATGCTTAGAGAGAGATTGTTATCCCAAACTGATGTCAAGTAAATGAGAGATATAACAGGCATCAATTTTAAGAAATGAATCTAGAAAATGGTGCAGCAACTTAAGAATATATACTACTACATCAAAGCTAACACTTTGAAGATGGTTCATTGGAAAAAAATTGTCAACAAGGAAAATCAAACCTTTGATATTGATCCAAATAAAACTGGCCCACAAGAAAGGCCATATGCCACACACAGTGGATTGAGAAGTGAAAACATGACTATTTAAAATGGCAAAATGAATTTGATTTCAAAAATATGTAGTTCAATAAAAGGCTTTAACAAAATCACAGACATAAAAGTGCTCGACAAGGTATACATGGAAACAAAATTATTATCTGTAAGCTTTCCTTTTCAACCTAAAACAACTTTTAACACCAGATTCCATAATTGTCCGCCCCGCACAATGAAAGTCACTTTTTATAATGTAAAAGTACCAGTGTAGAAGACAAAGAATTAATAAGACATATCCAAAGCATCACAGACAGAAAAGCAAGTCCAGGAATACATTGACCACCCATATAATACAAATCTGAAAATAATAACCAAGAGAATCAGTGAAAGAAAACAGAGTGATGGTTTCTAAATTCAAATATACATGAGAAAATGAAAACAAAAATCAACTAATGGGAAATGTTGAAAGAAATGCAATCCACGGGCCTATAAAACAGGCAGCAATGAAAAACAAATAATCTCAAACAACATATCCAAACTTCTATCTATCACAAAACACCTACTTTGTCTGGTTTGCACAGAAAAGATAAAATCAAGAGTATAAAGACCCAGATTCAATTACAAATCCAAGTTCATTCGTCTAAAAGAAAAATAAACAAACAAACGAAAAAAGCAAAAAGAAATGAAATGAAAAATTCCACCTAAAGAAAATAAGCTCCTTACTATATCCAAAGAAATCTCATCCCTCTTAAACCCTAATTTTATATTCATGCGCGTAAAATCAACTCAAAACACTTCAACAAACGCTTAATCCAAAAAAGAAAGGAAAATCAAATTCATCAAAACTCAACAGAAAGCAAAAGATTCAATTTTTAAAACCCTTAAATCCACAAATTAACGAATCCAAAACACAAATCTATCATTCTAATTTTTTATATTAACCGAAAAATCGAATCGCTGGTGTACACAAAAATAAATAAATAGACACCCCACATACATAAAATGCATACATCAAGACGGAAGGGAAAAAAATTTACCTCATGGAGGCTGAAAATGGTAATTTAGGAGCGAAGAACGCGAACAAGCAGACTGAGAAAGCGTCTGTATGTGTTTGTTTGAGAGAGAGCTGATCAAAGAAACCCTAGAAAGATCAGTACGTGTGTGATGTGTTCTTACTGTAATAGTTTAGCGATTTATCCGAGGAAGGCAGCTCCAGTCAAAAGTCGCACTCGATGTTGTATAACGACACGTTATCCATCTGCGCTGGTTTAGTGGTGTCGCGTTTTATAGACGTGGCACAAATGTTTTCCAGTATTTCATTTTCTAGAAAATTATCAAGGAAAAATACTATTTTATAAAATATCCAAAGCTTCAATCGGAAAAGCATATTTTAAAAGATGCAAACAAGCCCCCAGTTTTGATTCTTTCTTTATCCACCTAACTTATAATTTCTAATAAAAGTCAATAAATTTGACTTTTTTTATATTATATTTATTTTTTATACACATGCACACATATTTAATTTTTTAAAGATTTAAACATCAAATCTCACACATATAAGTGTAAAGATAATATAATTTAACTAATTAATTAATAATAAATAATATAATACAATTGTTGTGTGTGCAATTAACAATATGAAAATAACTACAGAAATGTCCTCATAGGACATCAATGGCAGGCCTGCCAAATGATAAACTACAGAAATGCCAATATAAAATATTTTGTATGCTCTTTTTTTGTATTTTAAATTAAAAAATTATTCTACAAAGTCTGGAATAAATGTTTGGGCACAAATTAGATTTTGCAATTTATTAAGAACTACAGGTGAACAAGGATTTTATCAGTGTGAGGAGTAGACCTGGCAAAATTTAACTCATACCCGTGGGTATCCAAAAAAATACGGATAATGGGCCTTGTTTCTCATACTCAAAAAATTGCGGATAATTTTACTTGTACTCAATTTACCTGCCATCTTTTGGCCCAGCCCGCAAATACCGGTGGGTAACCCGTAAATATTTTTTTTATTTATATATTATATATCATATATACATATAAACATATATATTTACATATAAATATTTTTAATCTAAATATTAATTTTTGATTTCATAAATTAAAAATCTATAGCAAATTAAATTAAATTATATCCTAAAACAAATTATTGTGCATATTCTCATGGATGTAACGTCTTCTTCCACAAAAACAACAATGTTTGATTGATATTTAAATTTTCAATTTAAAAAACTTTTGGCATATAATGGAATTTAAGTTTGAACTTTTGAATATGATGTACTTTAAATTTGGTAGATTTTGAATACTTAATATATAAGTTTTGAATTACAATATTATTAATATGCTTTAGGTATTTGTTCAATTTAATATTTGAAATTTGTAGTTTTTTTTTTAAGTTTTTTTTAGTTAATATTTGAGTAACATCATATTTACCTTTAAATAATAAAAAAAAATACGGGTTCCCTACCGCGTACCTGATAAAAAATGGGTAAATTTACTCGTGCCCAACCCATTGATACCCTTCATTGGATTACCCATGGGCAGTGTTTGAAAAATCGGACCGTTCATTGAACCGGAAAACTTACCGGTTCACGGTTCATTGGTTCAACCGTTGGTCGGACCGTAATTGAACCGCAATTTAACCGTGACGTCATAATTACAATATATATATTTATATTATATATTACTTAAAATTTAATAACATGCCAAAATATAAAACATAAAGAGCTTAAATGATATTGTCTAACATTACAATCCAAATTTCACAATTCATATTATAAATGATCACAATAATTTAAATATATCAAGTCCAAAGTTTAAAGTTGAAAGTGTGTAAGTTAATTCTAAACTCTAAATTAAGCTTTTTTTGCTTTTAGATAGCTTGTGAAGTATATTTTAATCTTTAAACTTTGTATTTAGACCAAAAAAAAATTAAAAAAAAAATAATTTTATTAAAAATTAAATGGAAAAACCGGTCCGGTTCAACGGTCCGACCGGCCGGTTTGAACAGTTTTTTCAAAAAATGGCATTTTCCCACTTTTCCAGTTTTTTGAGAAAACCGGACCGGTTCGCCGGCCGGTTGACAATCCAACTAGTTCGACCGGCCGGTCCAGTCCGATTTTTTGAACAGTGCCCATGGGTATTCAATTGCCAAATCTAGTGAGGAGCATTTATGTAGTCCATATAATGCATGCAAATAATAAATAATTGTAGGATTGTAAAATCCAATTCTTTTTTTGTTTTTTTATTAGAAAACTTTAACTACTGTAATCTATATATTATGATGATGATGATGATAATAATAAATTTTTTTATTATTATTATTATTATTAAAAGAGGTGCTTTGCACTCATAACTCGTTACTCATATAATGATGATTTTCATATCAAGACACTAAAAAGATTAATTTGAAATTTTGCACCAAACACAAAATAATAAATTATAGTATAATTTTTCTATTATCCATAACTCCCTTTTTGCCATTTTATTCATGCTATCCAACTGTCCACTCTTGCTCCGAAATAACTGACTACTACTTTATCCACTAGTTGGCGTACATTGTTCCTCCGTACATAAATTGAGATGATATAGATTAAATGAAAAAACACTCAAAACAAACTTAGCAGTTGAAAAAATATAAAACTATGCATAAGACAGAAAATAGGAATATGACCTAATAATTTTCTCCTTCTAATCTATATCATTGATCTCTTTTTACCTCATTCGTGTAACTGAATTTGAGACAAATAACAATTAATAAGAATTGATGAGATGGTTTTATAGAATTAACTGCAAAAAGATTATATAATTGGTTTATGGAATATGATATGATAATAGAAAAAGGTGGGAAGAAAATAGAGATGGAAAGTCTTTTACTGAGAAGCAAAGTCGCATTTGCAACTTTAAATTTTATTTCAACCAATTAAATATTTAAGAGTAAAATAAATATATCATAATTTGATGTAGCGGTGGAAAAACCGTTATTTTGTGAGTGGAAGGATACTTTCTTCTTATATAATACAAATATAGGGATTGCTTACCACAATAACTAGTTAGAAAAAAACTGAAAAAACTTCAGGTAATGGTTAATTTTTCTTTGAACCAGTTAAATATTTAAGGGTTAAATGAATATATCATAATTTGATGAAACGGCGGAAAAACCACTATTTTGTGTGTGTAAAAACTTTCTTCCTTATATAGTACAAATACAGGGACGGCACGCCACAATTACTAGTTAAAGAAAAAACTGGAAGAACTTCATATAATGGTATTTGCCTAGGCCAGGTAGGGAAGTTCCCTCAAACAAGATGCATGCTATTGAGCAACCTGATCTGATGGGCATCATTCCCTGACATTACAAGTGTAGTACATAACCAATTTCTCAGTATTCTAGGACCTAAAAATTTGCTCTCATACAGAACAACACTCAGGCAATATTTTGATATTATGGAAGGCAATTAACATGTACACAACAAGCTACAACAATAGAAACACAGACGAACAACCCAAAACTATGAGACGGAGATGAGCTCTTGGGCAGCAGCCGACTCAATCATGCACCAGTGAGGTCCCTCTGTGAAAGAACCGTTTGAAAAATAAGTCCAGATATCTTTCCTCAGCATTTTATGACATGGCGTTATTGCGCAGGCTAGCAGTTACTTCAGACAGTGAACTCAACATAGTATCGCCAACCTCAGCTTTGCAGAGTGGGCATGATGCGTTGATTTTCAGCCATTTGTCCACACAGTCCTTGTGAAAGAAATGACAGCAGGGTAATTCCCTGAGTTCATCGTTGTTCACATATTTTGCTAAGCAAATACAGCAAACCTGTGGAGCAGGAGAACGAGTTCCTTTAGTAAAAATAACCGAGTACTATATTGAATATTATCATCAATCGGGGCAGAAACAAGTGACCCCTGGCAAGTCCTAAACCAAGGTGTCAAAACAACTGGTGATATTGGTCTAGGGCAAGGAATTTCATAGCTGTCCACATTGGATAACCCCTTGGCTGATTGAGCATTGTGCCCCAGAATATAACTGGTTAAGCTGTCAAAAGATAAAGTTTCTGAAACGCAAAATCCACGGGGATGTAAGACCAAGCAACCAAAGTCCAAGGAGACCATTTGAGTCACTTGTTATGTAAAGAGTGAGAATTCAGAACTGAAACTAGGCTTTACAGAAATAATTTAAGACTCAAAATTCAACTTAAGGTGCAAGAAATGATGTATAAAAATTTATTCTTCACTTCAAGAAAGGACCAGATTTTATTGAAGACAAAAACCAACAATATGGCGACATCAGAGCCTTTATTAACCACGTACCTTCAATGCACCACAGAAGAAATGGTTTCAAGTAATACTTCATAATTGGTTGGTAAATAGGCCAATATAGTAACTTTTCCAAACTTTCAAAAGTTTTTTACTTTTTTAACCAACTCTTCAGTCAAAATTTACCCTTATCGATTTATGGAGTAGAAAATTGCAACAAGCATCGAGGAACATTGTTTTCAATTAGTATTTAGACAGGGTTCACATGTCTTATACTCACATTTTCACTCACAGAGAAGAAAACAAGTGTTATTCAAGTATTAAAATCAATCTAACAAAGCTAAATTCTGAAACAGACTTTCATAGTTTAAGACCGAGATAAAATGAAGCTTACTGCATCCTCTCCTGATATTACACGCTCTTTCTCTGTTCCAGCAGCCACTATCCCACCTTCACCTGCACTTGAGCTTTCCTTATCATGGCCACTCTTATTTTTCTTCACTTTAAATTTATAAGTTGGCAGAGAGTTAATTGAATCTTGAGTAGCTCCTCTATTCTGAGACAAATCTTCTCTGAAGCCCAGGACTGAAATTATACAAGGGAGGCAGCAGCATATTGTAGCACAAAGAATAAAAGGCATTGCATATCCAATACAGCTGAAGGTGAGAAATACTATGCACAACCTGTAAGTGGAGAAATTGCAAACAAATTGAGCACACTAAAGAGGAAATAGAATAATTTTTTTTTGGGGGGTACACTAGGCAAGTTTATATTCTCGCACTACCTGTATAGATTGGGAGCTTCAGTGGAAGATGAGTGCCCTCCAAAAATCCACACATTGCCAACCACAAACCAAACAGCAAAGAAGCAATCCAAAGCCATCTTGAAATATTCAACCAATACCTTTAGCCTGCAACAGTAAGCCCAGAGTATTTAGCCCTAAATGTACTCATTATACCTCAATTTTCATACTTTTTTCCCGTTGAAAAATCAATATAAATACGCACTTCATCCCACTCTAATTTAAATATATTTAACAAGGAAATAAGCTTCTCAATCCTTATTATTCATCAATAAAGCAAAATGAGGCAGGAATGAGTCTCCCATTTATTAATATAAGAAAGAATGAGGAAAAACAAGCAAAGAATTCAAGTTTATCACTTAATCGCAAGTGCCAAAAATTCAGAAAAACATTCACTATAGAATCGCTTTTTCATTCCATTCCATACCATTATATGACATCCTTCCCAAATTATAGAAGATAGGTTTAAAAATATTTCCCTTCTCCAATCCTTTCCATCACTTTTTCCTTCCCCAGAAGAAAACAAGGAGAGTTCATTGAATCAACCTAAGTTTGTGTTGCCTCCAGCTTGTCCCAGATTTTAATAGATTGTGGATATCTGGGACAGTCACAACTTTCTTCTATTCTAAGGCTAGAAGATCACTGAAAGACACCCAGGACTAAAGCATTTTGAGAAAGAAGCATCTATCATTGGCCAACTTGGAAATCAACTAGACCATGTGTAAGTTGTCAAACCCTCCCCCTGAAGAAATCATGATGCAGCTAAATAATTTTCTCTTTTACTACTTTCAGTCTAACGAGCAGTCTTGAAGCAGATTGTACATATAGTCATAACCTAATCCACATAATTAAATCTTTTTCTTATCGTACATCACCACTTAACCTAGTCTACCCCATCTAACCTATACAGACACACTAAATTCCAAAGAGACAATGTTCTAGAGAGATTCGATTCAAGTTCTTCACAATATTAGATGAAAAATGAAAAAGAAAGTTCTTGTAAACCCTCATATACATGAACACCACTGGCCTAGGAAACTCAGAGAAGCCATCTCTAATAAAGTTACACACTAATCTGGTAAAGCAATAGGAAGTAGCTTCAGAAAAATGTAACTGCAACCATTAGTGTCATAGAAAGGTCAAACACAGAAATATGATCCATATGTGAATGGTCCAAGTCCATGCATACCTATGAGACGGGGACCATAGTTAACAGTTCTTCATTGCCAAAACTACAAAATGTTTAACCAAGTTAAATTTTATTTTCAGTTTCACAAATAACAGAAATATGATCCATCACCTCTAAAAGTAAGTTTTTTGCAGTATCAATCACTGTTTTGAAAACAACACTAGAATGCTTGCAGATTCTTGCACAGTACAATAAAATTCCCCATAACATGTTACCCATATTATCCCCTTATAGTGTGGACCAGATAACTACCAGACAAACTTGTCAAAGAAATCAATACCGGAGGAAAACAAATAAAAATGCCACAACCGCAATTTCAAACACTTTGACTTCATTAACATAACATGTAAACAGGATTTATGAAGCACTAAATTCCTACAATGCAGTAAAATTGCCATATAAAGAAGGAAATAGACTAATAAGAGCAAACATTGTGAATACCTAGAATTTGGTAATCCACTGCTTTGAGTGCCTCTAGTTGCTGTACCAGTTGTCCAGCGATCATCCCCATCCATGGCTCTCCTAGTCAAAGGAATAGCAGAGTTATTGGCCTGGGAAGAATCCTGACGGTGCTGAGATGAATCCTGTTCAGAACCCTGGTTTCGATGTTTAAAACGCCAATATAGAAGGGGAAGAATTGCTAAACAGCCAGATGCATAACCCACAATCCATGCTTTCAAAGGAGCACGTGGCTTCTCATGTTTTGACAAAGATAAAACAACAATGGCTGCAATAATTTGGCTAACTGTCAACACTAGCTCAACAGATATCCATAAACCAGAATTTAATGGACTCCTTTGGCGGCTTCGACTGTTTCCTCTTCGAATTAATGATGAATTCCTTGAGTTTGATCCACCAGCAGAAAAAAGTTGGGGCTGATAAATGGGAACTCTTGAACTAGTAGATGGTTGATCTCCATTCTGTAGCTGCTCCAAGCCAGTGGATGGCCTGTCAAGGGATGAACTAGATGAAGAAGCGTCACTGCTGCTGGTAATGTCAATAATATGTTCGTTATCACTACGGGTGTCTGCTCGCTCCATTAACAAAGGGACTTTGTTTGTTTGACTTTTACAATGAAGTCCCAGTAGGGGAAAAGCCATCCAAGTCCGCCAACTGTAAACCACACGCAGAAAACATGGGACAATAGACTAGTAAAAACTTTCAGAACCCCTTTCCCCTGGAATGGCTAATGTAATATGATTACTCAAATCTGTTATGCACTAGTGTGACCAGATTCATCGTCCTATTATCTGTTCAAAGAATACAAAGCAGGGATGTCAGATACTAATTCATTCTGTTCTATATTTGGACAACAGTGTCATCTCCCTAATTCACATGAGAAACCAATCCAAAAATTAAAGCAAGAGAACTTAATAGATTTTTCTTCCATGTCCGATAGTTATACTGGAGGGAAATGTCTAACTCTTTGGTTACAGAATTTCTCAGAAATCAATACTTCGGCCATAACCCAACAACAACCGAATATAATTTTAGCATGCTAACAAGTATTTAAATCTTCAAGCAAATCTAAGCCATAAAAGCAAGGGACAAAAGTATAAAGTAGATTGAACATGCTGGCAAAAGATTGCATCTGAACAACTCATCAGAACAAAGCCCATACCCTTCAACCCATACTGATATAAACACAAAAAAGCCAACCAGAAAATCTTTCGGTGCGATTCCAATTACTAACAGAAATTAAGAGCTCATCATCAACTCGAAATCCATTCTCGAGAAGTTAAAAGCAACTAGACACCATCTCACAAGCTAAAAATATCAAGAATGGTAAAAAGTACTGAATAAATTCAAATTGCCACAACCCCACAAATGCAATCCCTCGTACTACTAGATCGTTGACCATCATCTCAATTCATATCCACAAAAATATAAATTCAGACCAAAAATCCAAACACACATGCTATGCATTAAAATCCAGACCCAAAAGAGCACAGAAACAAAAAATAAAAAAAGAACCCACTAATCTTAATGATCCCCGGATTAAAGTATCTGCAAATACTACATATTCACAAGCTACTAAGTAGCTCATAAACAAAAATAAAACAAGATTACTCACCAGAGCAAACAATGAAAGTCAGGGCTCGACGAAAGGTAAATCAGATGGAACTTTTCTGTGAAACGAAAGCTAGATTAGCTGATGAATCATTCAGGCTGCTGACACTATTTGGGGTTCCACTTTTTCGAAATACTAATTATTATATTCACTCGCTGTTTTTTTATTTTTTATTTTTTTTTTGCTCTTTTTCGTTTTCTTGTGGGCTAATTACGACGTCAGCTGAATTTGGGTTGGCATTATCATTTGAGAATATTCTATTTACTAAATTCATAATTGATTTTGTGAACTTTTTATTGAATAGTCAAATAGAGATAAAATTGAAGGCTAACTATTCAAAATATTTAATTTTTTTAATCAAAAAATACGATCAATTTATCGACAACTTATATCAAAATACTCATTCATCGCACGTAAAACTATGTATGAGTCGTATAAAATCATAATCTCAAAAGTTTTTTAAATTAATAAATTATATTTAACTTTTATGATGTACTATACTTTATTATTGAAGTATCGAGCAAGTTACGAATTATTTATTTTTCGTGTCGATTTAATAAATTTTGTGTTTGTTTGTTGAATTATGGTGTGTTAAAGATATGTGTCTAATTTTATTTACGATAATTTTCAAGATTTTTTTAAATACATATTTTATTTCAAACTATTAGTTAAATATTCTACTTTTCTCCAACTATTAGTCAAAGAATTATATTTTTTGTTCATTTAATTAGTGTTTTGAAATGGTGTATTATTGTGACAAAATATAAATTTTTGTGGCACCGTTAATAATAAAAAAAGTTTTATGAAAAAAGATAATAAAATTAAATACACCCCTTTATTTGTTATTATTTATTTTAGTGAGGAATAGTCAAGGCCCACCAAGATGTTCCATAGTTTCCTTTGACGTTGGGCTGGGCCTTTCAATTGGCGGCACCCCAGTACCTTACCAATGGACTGCTCTACTTCACCTCTTTTTTTTTTAGGCCCCAAAATAAATAAAAAAAATTACACAACAACTTTTGTTTTGCCACTACATAACACATTGATTTTATGTCTAAGTATCATGAATGTCTTCTAAATATAATTTTTTTTTGGGGGGTAATACTTTGTTGTTTTATTTGAACACATGAGTTTTATAACATCTGTATTAGATGTCTTGATTTTATTTTCCATGACCATTGTCTTTAATCTTTGAAAATCTTAAAGTTGGGGTGATAATTTTTGAAGATATATTTTGATATAACTTACATCAGTTTTATCTCATATAAATTTTGAAAAAAATAAAAGTACCATGTACAATCAAATATTAAGTAAACACTCATTCATAACTTATTCTTTGAGATCTTGTTATTATTAAATGTGTATGAATTTAAAATATGACGTGATTCATGTGCACAAAAAATAAGAGCCCACAATTGTACCCAGCTTTCTCAAATGTCAATGTAAATAATCTTGTCTTTTAATCAATATATATATATATTAATAATTAAAGTACGAAGCTTCATCCAAACAAAAAATAAGACAGATATTTTAATCGATTAACTTATTATACTCTCTATAAATAATTCAATCAAGAACGATAAAATGAATAGTTTAACAATATATATTGAAAACATATATTAAAATTCTTATGTTATATAATGAAATCATTATCATCACAAACTAGAGAAATTATATGCAAATTCCACGAGTAATGATCATTGTGTCTATCCATACCATAATTTGGTTTTTCACTTGCAAAATTTACACATCTGGTAATTATTTTTAACTTAGTAAAAAGAGTGGACCAACATGAAGGGAAAAGAAGGGGAAAGAAAGGCAAACGGGCCAAATCTCATGTCATGGATGATGGTGGATCTGCACTCTGCACCACAGTGAAAAAGTGACAAATCATCATTTCTTTATTGTTCTTCTTTTTTTTCCTTTTTTTACCTTATTAGAAAGAAAGGAAAAGACAAAACAACTCAATTGAAATTATTGAATTTGATGCCTCTGTCTTCAACTGTTTACCCATCAATGGCAAATTTCATAGGTTTAAACCTTTGCACCCCACACAGAGGGGGAGAAATCTTTCTCTCTCAAAAAGTGCATATGCATATATATACAATGTCTGTGTAACTGAAGATCCAAACTTTTCCCTGTAATCTGCATGTGTGTTTGTGTTTTTTTCCTTCTTTTTCCTTTCTCTCTCTCTCTATAACTATTTGAGGAATCCTAGGTGTGTTTATTTCAACAGTTCTTTCAGCCCTTTTGAACCATTTTATAACCAAACACACAGAAAAACACACACCCTCACATGAAGTAGTCAGTGTTGATGTGTAGATGCATGTGTATGGATATATAGGTAAATATTATTTTTTTGTGTGTGTTTTTATTTTGTGAATTATGGATTCTACAATGGTGGGGTGTTCTTGGATTTTGCTTGATTCAACTGAGAAATTTGGCCTGCATTGGTGAGTTCTAGGGTTTCTTTGCATCCTTGCTAATCTTTTTTCGTTGAGAAATTGTTCAAAGATCTAACCTTTGTACGATTTATGCGATTATTTGTAGGGCATTCTGAATCAAGGACCTCTTTTTTTCAGATCCCTAATTTTTTCATCCTTGCATTGTATTTTTCTCTGGCCTAGGCTTTTATCCATACCCTTTACTCCAAATGCCTTTAATTTGAAAACCCTAAAGTTTCAGTCTTTTCGACAGCCATCTTTTTAATTTTTCATCAATTGAGAAAAAAAGAGAAAATCTTGAGAACCCAGAATGTGGAAGCAAATTCTTGGCAAACTCCCTCGGAAATCCCAGAAATCGGATCAAGATTCTCCAAGAAACCCTAATTCGGGCCATAATGCATCCTTCTCGGGTTCAGGCCGGGCCAATGCTACCAGCCCTGCTGCCAAACGAGCTTCAGCAGCAGTCTTTCCAGCCTCTGTGATTGCTGGAATTGAGCCCTTGCTCGCATTCAAGGATGTTCCAAGTTCAGAAAAAATGAATCTTTTCATTAGTAAGTTGAGTCTTTGCTGTGTAGTGTTTGATTTCACTGATCCTGCAAAGAACATTCAAGAAAAGGAGCTTAAACGAGCCACATTGCTCGAGCTTCTTGATTTTGTATCTCAGAACCCCCCAAAATTCTCGGAGCCTGCTATTTTAGCATCTTGCAAAATGTGCTCTATTAACTTGTTCCGTGTTTTCCCACCTAATTGTCGGTCAAGCAGCACGAGTGCAGGTGAAAATGACAATGATGATGAGCCAACATTTGATCCCGCATGGTCGCATTTGCAGATAGTGTATGATTTCTTGCTCAAGTTCGTGACTTCGAATTCTTTGGAAGCAAAGGTTGCAAAGAAGTATATCAATCATTCCTTTATTCTGAGGATTATTGATTTGTTTGATTCGGAGGATCCCAGGGAAAGGGACTGTCTGAAGGCAATTCTGCATAGGATATATGGGAAGTTTATGGTTCACCGGCCATTTATAAGGAAGAGTGTAAGCAATGTGTTTTATAGATTCGTATCTGAGACTGAGAAACATAATGGCATTGCGGAGTTGTTGGAGATTTTTGGGAGTGTGATCACAGGATTTGCTTTGCCTCTTAAAGAGGAGCATAAGATATTTCTTTTGAGGGCACTGGTTCCGCTGCACAAGCCAAAGTCGTTGGGGATTTACTTTCAGCAGCTGTCGTATTGTGTGAGTCAGTTTATTGAGAAGGACCCAAAGCTGGCTGGCAGCGTGATTAAAGGGCTGTTGAAATATTGGCCGATTACAAATAGCCAGAAGGAAGTGATGTTTTTGGGTGAGTTGGAGGAGATTCTGGAAGTAATTAACATGGCCGAGTTCCAAAAAGTCATGGTTCCGTTATTCCAGCGTCTCGGACAGTGCATTAATAGCTACCATTTTCAGGTAACTTTTTCATTCTCACGGCGTCTTTTGAAGTCTAGTTGTTCGCTTATTTATATTAGTGACATGTGGAATCTATTTGTTGGTTTGTGTAGTTTGTTATCCATAGTTGTTAGATTTGTTAAAGTAAATGTGTTAACAGAGAATTATAATATTAGTTTTTTTGTCTGGAGTCATTGATTAATAGACAACAATATAATTGACTTCCATAGAATCTAAGACATCTTGATACTGTTTTGCTGGCGTAGCCAGTTGGCTGCTAGACATTGGTTAAGTGACCAACGGTTGCCCTATATTTTCGACGTTTTGAAAAACTTGCTGTTACACGCAATTTATTTGTTTTCCTTAGTTTGAAAAACTTGCTGTATACACAAGTTATTTGTTTTCCTGATTTTGAAAAACTTGTCTTGCACGTAATTTATTTGTTTCTTGATTCTTGTACACATCCTCACATATGAATATTCTTCTTGGAAACTCATTTGAATCTGGCCGCATAAGTTGCTTGTTTTACTCTTATTATTGCTGGCATTTAGGGGTTTTCATCTGACTTTCTAAGTTGTGTCCCCAACATTTTCGCTAAATTCAATAGGAGCCCCTTAAATTCAATCCTCGCAGATGTTACTCCCCTATGTTTTTATCCTGGATCTGTCAATAAAATCATAAAGAGAACTGTGATTTTGTATGTCTTTTCCAAAGTCAATGACGGCTCTATGCAAACTGCTCAAAAAGTAAAGTGATGAGAACCTGAAGCAACTTCCAAAGAAATATTAGTCTAGAGGAGAATGGTATTATGCTAAGATGAATATGTGGCAAACAAGAAGATACGAGCTAGAAAGTGGCATCTCCAAGAATTGATTAAACTGGGACCAATCGTAATAAGTTGCCGGAGGACCATTGAAATTTTTTTTGTTACAAGTATAGACCATTAGATGTTCCATATCGGAGAGTTGATTCTAAGTCTATCATGATCTGAGATTTTGTGGGTCATCTCTAGAGATTTCACTTTGATAAAGCAGTAAAGTAAAATATTCATATCTCTTAACCCACATGAGTGCGGAACAATGTTCTATTGGATTTAGTTGAGTTGAGCTGCACTCTCCAGTAAGAGGAGGTGATTTCTTGATATGCTGTGGGTTTTAGTTGGCAAAATAAGGACTGTATCATATCTAAAGAAAAAAAGGAAAAAAATTTTACTTGCATTTTTACGTAGGCAACTTAAAATTAAATTGAGTAAATATAGAGCACAATGGATGAACAATGAGCTTATTTTGATGACCACATCATAAATAATGCAAACAAGATGTTGCTGAGTAACCAACCATATTATGCAACAACCACATCTCTTGGAAAAGCTGGCCATACATGTCTTTTTCTTTATTTTTGTTTGTAATAAACCTGTCAGATTCTGATTAAACCATCAGATAAAGAAGATATAGATTGAAGATGTAATAACTAGATTCTCCAACCGTCCTGCAGTGTTGCTTTAAGATGACATTTACATTAGATAAGGCCATATTATTCTCTTGATACTCTTCAATTTTTGAAATGGATTACACTAAACTTGTATAATGTGCAGCTATGCTTTCTAGGTCTTCATTTAGCTTATAGGAGTAGGGAGAGGGTTCTTTGTTTTGCTCTTTTCTCATATCAATTTTTTCTATATGGTTTTTCTGAAATTATTTATAAGCTACAAAACCATTTGGGACTGACTTGTTATCTGATTAAGGATTCACCAATGGGGAGTGACTTTCTAGAAACGAAAAGGTTGAAAGAGCATAGGGCAGATGTCCTATATTTGTTGTATTTCTTGTCGTAAATAGATGGATGAAAAAAATACTTTCGAGTTGGAAACCATGAGGATAGCCACTGATGGCTATGGAT
This sequence comes from Jacaranda mimosifolia, assembly GCA_018894105.1. Classification (NCBI taxonomy): domain Eukaryota; kingdom Viridiplantae; phylum Streptophyta; class Magnoliopsida; order Lamiales; family Bignoniaceae; genus Jacaranda; species Jacaranda mimosifolia. The sequence continues at coordinate 3,132,864 of CM032127.1, forward strand.
AAAACTCTGCAACTCTTTAGGTTTTAAGTGGTGGTATGCTGCAAAATGCGATAAACTTTGCTAAGATGGGTTGTGCGATCATGACAGTTAAACAAACCATCACTCTGGAGTAAATTCTTTTGCTGAAATGATATACTGGAGGTCAGATCAAAAAATTGGAAAAATACGTTACGTTTTGCTGATCAATTTGTTCTACTGTATTTCATCAAATCTTGTTTGGATTCTGTTTCCTTAACAGCAATATGCATTGTCCTTGACCTGTGTCTTTTGACTCTGGGCTTCTTCTACTCTCTCAAGAGCTTCAAAAAGTTCTGTCATTGATGGTTTTAACATGATCTCCTCGTTTTTCTATTGCAGGTGGCCGAAAGGGCTCTGTTCCTGTGGAATAACGACCAAGTTATCAATCTAATTGCACATAACCGGCAAGTTATACTGCCAATAGTATTCCCAGCTCTTGAAGCCAACACACAAAACCACTGGAACCAGGCTGTTCTGAACTTAACTCTAAATGTGAGAAAGATGCTTGCAGAAATGGACGACGCCCTGGTCTTGGCTTGCATTTCTAATTACCAAGAGGAACAAGAAAGGAAAAACTTGGTGGATGAAAAACGGAAGGAAGTTTGGGAACGCTTGGAAAATGCTGCTAGTCTCCAGCCAATGGCCAGGAACACTGCTGTTCTGGTAACCCATTGAGCAGGCACCGTGTGGAGGTCTTTTTTGTGCATTCTGTTTGTCTTGTTTTTGTTTTGGGGAACCGGAAGGGGCCGGATGCTGAAGGCTGCTGCCCTTTGGATGATCAAAATGACAGCCTGTTGTTACAAAATCTAATCTGCTTGTGTTTAAATATGTTTCTCTTCCCCAGAAAGGGATTGGGAAGGGGGTCTCCCTAGTGGGTAGCACAAACTAACATCTTTTGTTAGTTTTATTTTTCTTTTCTTTTTTTTCCCTCCCTCCTTTTGTAACTTAATTATAATTATTATCACTCTTTTTATATTTCTAAGTTGACTGAATTTGTTCCTTCTGCCTCTCTTTTCTACACATAGTGCTTGCTCTGTGTGAAGTTTTTATTGTGTGATAGGAGTGGCATGGGAATTTGATTTGCTGGCATGGTAGGAATATCAAATGGACTGCAACAAAATGGGTGAGCTTTTTGAGTGCCTTATTTTAGTTTAGTTCAAAATATCAGCAGAAATTGGACATGCTTTAGAATACACCATGCCTATTGCATGTGTTTGAATAATTTAAATGCATATTCAATTTTTTATATATGGTGTATTTTCCAAATTAACCAAAGTGTACTTTGGGAATTCAATGATGTATTCAGCATATGACAATCTACTATGACAAGAACCTTTTTTAAGCATGCATGCCATTTGGAAGCCTAAGTTTGTAGCAAAGGTATACTTCAAGTAAGATTAATAAAAGCATTGCATTTATAATCAGTCATCATCTGCAAACAATTCTGCCAGAATACAAGAATCAAATGTCAAAGATAAATTATCTTCATTGATAGAATGGCAAGTTCAATCAGAGCCTAGACCTACCAGCCAGCAAGTAGTTAGCTGCTGTTAAATTACTAACCACAATTCATAAACTGTCTCAATAAAAAATGCTCAAAAAGGCATTTTTATGTTTTATAAATAAGTAGCCCATAACATTCTTGCCTTTACAACTTGTTACAAAACAGTCTGGAAGCACCAGAACTGATTACAACAGTACAACAAAGGTGAGGGGGTTGCAAGATGTATGAATAAAGAATGAGGACGGTGTCCATTAGTGTCCAGTTATCTACCGGTTCTCCTTCAGGATTGAACATAGTCAGCTGTAGCTGTTATAAATATCTGATCTGTCATGTTTAGAAAAGTGACTCAACAGGCTTTGGTGAACGCAGAGTTGAAACGCATTTGAACTGTCATGACATAAAACATTAAGCTTAAGATATGAACCACCATATGTTTAAGCTATGGCTTTGATAATAGAGCATTGTTTTCTAATCCATGCAAAAGTTAAGTGGTACTTTTTCTATAATATTATATTGTTCAAATGGAATGGAAGAACTACGAAGTTTTTATAACAAAAAGTTTCTCAAGTCTTGCCTTAGATTGCTTGTATTTTTCGCGAATGGCATTAAGCATGCGGCTGCTTGTGTTTAGTTGTAAGTCTTGTAGTTCTAGGACGATGCTTTTCAGTTCTGATGTCTTGTATCTTGTATAGTGCTCCAGAGTTGGATTCTGCAAAAGGTATGATGTTATCATTTTACTGGTTAAATTCAGAAAGGGAAGATCAGTAGGATCAAGTGGCATAAGATAATTGACCCATGGATGGTCTGACTGATCAAGAGTCCATCTGGCCAGAAATACAGCAGAGGCAGCAATTAGAGAGGGAAGAAACTTCAGGAAACTGTAGTCAATTAGAGTTAGTTCTGCTAAATAGTTCGCCAAGAATTCCAGCTCAACAGAAGGAACCTGGAAATAGGAGCAATTGGTCTTAGTCAAAGTAGCTTCTTTATCATGGAACAGATTACTGCAAACAGCATTACATCCACCTTATAAGAAACTTGTGCTGCTTGAATGAACCTCCTATAAATAACAATGAAGGAAAAATAAGAGGGTAAATTTAGCAAGACTGCATAAAGTAAAAATAAAGGTGGCGGAGTTAAGATAAACCAGGTACCTAAGGAATTTCTTTGTGGTGGGAACAGACAATTGAAAACCCAAAAAGTTGAGAACGCGGCCTTCCATTTTCACCACCTGTTATGCCACCACAAGTCAGTCCTCCATATACAAATAAAACTTATCCTGACCGAGAACACAGATGAATTTGAAGGATATCTTGGAAATCTAAAATCACAACTCAATTATGTGTATCAAATGAAAAACAGGAAAACAGAAATCACATATCATAACTCAATTATGTGATTTTAAGGTGAAGTTAAGAAACCTAAAGGCAAAATTGAACAGTTACCTACTAAATTACTATATTTCCACCACAAAAGGAAAATTGGGATAACAAAATGTTTTTGTCATGTTTGTAGCAGCTTGAGATATAGAACAAAATAGACTCTTAAGTCGTATGAAGCCAATGAGTGGACATGCAGTAGCCGAGCTTTGTCAGCTAAAATGAACTTGAATAACAGTAGATGGTACTTTCATTGAGGAATCCATTTAGAAAAAGATAATCCAGTGAAGACCCAATTCATGGAATCTTTTGTGCAATGAGAGCATTATCATCCTTATTATGCCAAGGAAGTACGATGATAAACTAAGATGGAAACTGATATGACATCGTTAATCCGAAGATTCTCCTTGTTGATAGTAAATCAGATATATAACATATATGGCCATTCAAAAAAGAGAAGGCCGCACCTCTTCTTTTGTGTAGGTATTGTCTGTGATAAAGCAAAAGTCTTCCACACGAGGTGCACAAATTTCTTCGTACTTCCTTCAGGCAATAATCCAGCAGGATACACATAAGAAGATAAAGACATGAAAGCAAAATCTTCGATTTACTTCCCATGGGATGTCGACAGATTAACCAACATATCTACCATCTTATAGATTTTAGAATCAACAAGTTAAATGATGGTAGGCATAGGGATATCCATAACTTTTGGGATAATCTGAATTCTGAAAGGATAACAAAAAGAGTTGCACATGACAAAAACCACCTGTAAAGCTAGCAACTTACGAAGCAATTAGCATGCACGTTACTCCGAGAAGTTGCAACTTTTGCTTTTCAATGTAATTCTCAGATAGGAATCTATCTATAAGATTTACAGTCAGGTAGAGTGTATCAGGGACCAGCCTATATTCTTCAGAAACCTGAAAAAGAGGCAACACACATGAAATGAAAGGAAAGGAAAAATAAACACTAGAGACAAGGAATTTCTTTTCAAGAGAATGCTAAGATAAAAGAACCCAGAGCACCAGAGAACAAGGCTTGAGATGTTCTTGAGGGAAACCACCAATACAGACTCATAGCAATTGCTACAGACAGTAGAATATACAGTCTAGTGCTCAGAGTTTATTGTAACTGGCAATAAGAGGCCAAAAAAGTGCTAATCCAGATTAATGAGAGCATCTGAACACCAGTAGCAACATAGTCAACTGAAACAAAACGTGGAAGTCAAATAGATCTTTCAAAAAGCCTAAGGGTAATGGTTGCATGACTCAAAGGAAAAACAGTGATGAAAAGGAAGAGTTTTGACATATATGATGGAGCAAACAAACCTCGACAAGCCAGTCTATCAGAATACCCCGCATGCCCTGGGTGATGTCCCGCTGCAGCTTTTCCATATAATCAGCCAAAGGTCTCCGGTCAACCTGAGACAAGACAAAAAGTTCATCTAAGTCAACATGAAACAATTTTGTGGAGAACAGAAGCCCTTTAGTTAATCCAGAGAAACAGAGAAAGTTTTTCTGTGCCTTCAGTGTGGTAAAAGAACCTTGGATTTCTAAGAATCTGAGTAGTTTAAAATTCATAATGCATTCTAATCAATTAAATAAATTAAATGGGTTGTGAAACTGATCAAAACAAATACACCCAAGACCTCTAAAAAACTTCTGTGCCAAGCCATGCACAATTCAAACCATAGCAGAAGTATATTTATATAGTATAATTAGGCATTTAGTCAAGCTGTGGCAGCCCAAACAAACCTGTCTTGTGGACAGATTAGAATATATATCAGCTGCATACAGGCTACACATCTGTGGATCTTTGTGTTTTGAATCTATATCCGTAATGCCCTTATCATCCAAATTTTCCTGTTTCATGCAAAGCTTGCCATTTTCTGCATGATCAGCCAAGAGAAGTTAGACATGGAAGTAAAAATTAGCTAAAGAGAACATTTAATCCTATATATAAGGCCTTGAGACAATTTGAAAGAGTAATAGCTTCACAGAGACTCCATGGTGAGCAAAGTCCCATCTTGCAGTATACACCCATTTGAACACAAGTTGCAGTAGACAAAAATTACAAAGGAATCTAGTTTATGTTTGATCACATTTGTGAAGAGAATATTGACAGAAAAAAGAGTATCAACATGGAAGGATCAGTCATCAAATCTTTCTTTTCATCACTACGCCAGAATTTGAACAGAATTTGGACAAAGGAACATTCAAGCTATAGATAGAATGTACAGTTTTTTCAGTGCTATGCATGATCAAAGTACTTAGATAACTGGGCTAACTCTTTTTTAGTTTATAGCATTTGTTCTCCAGAAAAGATCTCACTTTGAACTTCACTTGATGATGTTGAAAAGGAAATACCTATTGCTACCATTATAATTTGTTGATGAAATTTCAGCTCTACAATTAAAATTCAGGCGTGCTGGTTGAATCCCTAAATCATTGAGGCTAACATTTTATTGGCATATCATCACTCACAAATAATTTTCCTGACATGTAGACATGTTCTTGTTTATATTGTGAATGTCCAAGGCACTAAATCTCGTATGATCTTTACAAGCAATAAGCATCCAGAACCAAATTTCAGATACTATCAGTCACAAACTCAATAGTATCATTGCATTTAAGTGTCATCAGTAAATATTCACATGTTTAGTTTTGTGAAAAAGCTTAATACAAAATCTAACCTCCATCTGATGGATTTATCAGTGGAATGTCTTCCCTGGAATCTGTCTTCATGGGAACTGGACCTTCTGAAACCAACATTGTTGTGTTGATAATTTCAGTTGGTTCAGTTGTCAAGTTCAATGTGGAACTAATTTCTTGTAATTTCTCCACCTTTACTTTGTCCTTTTCATCCTTTATTTTTTCTCTTCTATCATCTGGAACCTTAGAATTTTTAGCAGCAGGTGCCACCTTTCCCTTTTTCTGTAAGAGGCCCTTTCTATCCTGCCTGGTAGTCTGAAATCCAGCAAAGCCCATATTCAGTGAGTTGTGAAGAAAGAAAAAGAGAGTTCGTAGTTGCTTTCTGAATACAGTATTTCACAAATATAGGATATCTGAAAAAAGAGAGAGAGACTCCCAATCTTAAAAATTTGAAATATAAATGAATATTCTTATATGAACTACTTGAGAACTCATGCAACGATATGAGAGTAGAGCTTCATCATGCAATAGGAGAAGTGAAGAACTTAATGGTTACATCTACTCGAAAAAAAATAAAGGAAATAATCTTGCCTGAACTTTGGCTGCATTAATGCAGTTTATGTACAAATTGTCACATGTGATATTAGTTACATCCTTAAGAACAGCCCTTCTCTTCTGCTGAGGACAAGCAGCTGAACTTGCTTCTGGTTTGTTGTTATCCAATGCTGCTCTTTTCGAGTTTGCTCGCGGGACATGTTTGTCATCCTGTTTTGCTGAAGGATATAGAGGTGGCAATCCACTTGAGCCCAAGGCTTTTGCCCGAGCTCTTGTAATTCGCACAGTGGGGTTGGATGGTCTATTCTCGTCATTCATAACTGCATGCTTCATGGGATATCAATTCGTGGAACCAAATTAACATGTCCTCATGAGTGCTGCAAGTATAGCATGAATGCAATGTTACAACAAGCTGGGTCTCCTCTAGAATCTATATTCATGCAAAATCATGGTGAACTTTACAATCCAAACATCATGGGCAATGAAATTCCAACCAAAAATAAATTATAATGGTTGAAACATACTAAATGTCAGTCCTTTAGCATTACACCCATCATATACAATTACATTCAATACTAGAAAACCTGCAACTTTTCCAGGGTGATTCTAGAGTTTCAAAGAAGTCAAACACAATCATGATAATGTGGAGTAGACTGCAATACTCCATACACACAATACACCAGAGCCATGCAAAGTTTATGGCCTTCCATTTCCTTTATATACAGTCCAAAATCAAACCACTTGCTTGAACTTCATCAGAACATACTTTTTTCCATTTTCTTTTCTTTCTTTTTTCCCTTTTATTCTGAGTTTTTCACTGTATTCAGACAACCAGTTTACACTCAACAATTTAACAAAGCAAAGAACAACTTTTTTAATTTGAATTTATTGAACTTGAATCAATGCATGAAACAAGCAAATGAAGCAAATTGACAGATTCACAAATTATAGATTCATCAGCTCAAAGTCAACATCTTAATTCAGGATGTCGACACATAGTCAAAATTTGAAAATTGAAATTTTTATGTGATTAACAAAAGCCACATTCTTCATCAAATTTTCTGTACCATGTGCTCCAAGAGCTGCTGCTTGATCTAGGAGCAACATACAATGCTCTGGCAACAAGAAATTTTCCACTTCTTGCCTGTTCCATAAAGTCAAAATTAATGATATATCAACATAGGAATTTTAATAAGGAATCCAAAACCCTAATTCCTTCAACAAGCAAAGTACCAATTTTCATGCATCTAGTGGAAAGTTCTTTGAATTCATTCTCATATTCAAATGCTCAAGTAAAAAACAATCTCTGACAGAATATTTGGTATCAAGCAGCAAAGAAATGTTTTCATTTGAATTTCAATAGATTTTTCATTAATTCCAATTCAAAATTGGTTAATTCAGTCATTCCATGGAAAAAAATTTACAAAAATCCTTGAACCTACAACGGTAACTTGCAGTTTTTTTTTTTTTTTTGACATTTTCTTTGTAACAAATAATGCATCGACGCAAATATCCAAATTGACAGTAAAAAGACATTAAATGAGCTAGACGTAGCAAAAAAGAGCTCCTTAAATAATGAAATAAAATAAAAATAAAAACAAATAATCAAACCTATTTCAGATCTACAGAAAAATTCAAACTAAAAGCTCAAATTCCACCAACCAAAAAAAAAAAAAAAAAAACAGCACTAAAAATACAATGTATGTCTTAAATTTGAAGAAAGCAATTAAAAAAAAAAAAAAAAACACACACACAACACTAAAAATAACAAAACAAAAGCATTAAAATCTGTAAAAATTTTGAATGCTTACAAAAAGAAACAAAAACCGAAAAATCATAAGTTTGAGCTCATACTGAAGCTACAGAGTAGCGCTGTGTCGTCGATTAACACAGATCGAGCATCATACGAAATGCATATATACAAATTGATGCGTTTATAGTGTGTTTTTTGAGCGAGTGAGTGAGAGTGTGTGTGAAAAGGGAGAACTATGTAAAAGTGTAAGAGGTTCTGTTTATATACTGGAGCGGAGCGTGAGAGCGGGCTGAGCCACGGTTCAAAACTTCTGAAATTCCAAAAATAAAATTCCGCTATCTCCACTGCTGATTTTGCTATTTCCAGTTTCTTCACCCCCTTAATTTATTTGCTTTCCAAATTTATCCCCACCGCGTGTCATGAAATTACTCAGTCAAACATGGGTCCCTGAATTATCTTAACAACAAAAACAGAAAAACATTAAGAATGGAACAATTAAAATTTGAAAAGAAAATAGAAAATAATTAATGGGAATCTATTTTTTTGAATTTCAAAATTGAATTTTAAATATATTTTAAATATTTTCAATTCTAAAATTTTAATAGGAATTTTTCAAGGGTTGATTTACATTTTTATTTTTTTAATTTCTCTTGTTAATACAATTTTTAGTGGCCCTTTGAAGTTGGTCCATGTTTTGTGGGAGTTGATTTGGCTGGCAATTTGCCTAAGATTGTCATTGATTTTGTAATTTTTTAGACAATTTTTAAGTATGTTGCACTTTTTTCTTTTGAGTGATTTTCATGTATTTGAGACCTATGATTACCAAGAAGTTTTGAGAATCTCCTAATTGTTTTTTTCATGGATTGTTTGTTTGAATAAAGATCCAATATAATATTTGTCAAGTTGAAAAAATAAATTGAATTTGAAATGTTAGATCTACTAATTTTGAATATTGTAGTGACATTAATTTGTTCCTATTAATTTGTATCTTGTGGATTTTAGATATTTGTATTAATTTATTTTAAATAATAAGTTTCTTTCAAAAAATTCACTAACTATCGAGTAAAGAATAAATATTCGTCTTCTCTATATTTTACTACTAATATTATATTTTTTCACTTGATAAAACGTTACACACTAAAATTTTCATGTCTGCTTCTTATTTTCGACCTACATAGGATTCACTAAAAAATTTTAAATTTCAGCAAACAAATATGATCAAATCTTCACCCAAGTAAATGAAACTAATATATATCGAGTCATCAATTAGTTTAATATAATTATCCTCACAACTATATCTATCTATATATATATGTGGGATTCAAAATTCGAACTCTAAGTGCTTGTGTGTATATATAAATTAAAAAAATAAAATAAAAATAGCATTGATATATAATTAACACTTTCATTTTTCAAAATTTCAAAATAATAAAAAATCTTACAGTACATTCGTCACCCAATTCTACATTGAACCCATCATTCTTCTAAATAAAATCCAAAACCCCATTAAGGAAAAAAAATCGTAGAAGTGAATTTATAAAAAAATTTACAAATACGATCGATATCTTAATATATTATTTAAATAAAACGATCAAATACATCATAATATCAATATTTCAGCAATTCCCATCACCATTCAAAACAAAATCTCATTTTCCCTCTCCTCTATCTAACTTGGGGATATGAAATTAAAGCCTCACTCTCAAGCATACAAATACAAAAACAACACTAATTAATGTATCTTTTGGTAGCTTAAAAACTGTGGTTGCACTCTTCGAGATCCACAAAATAAGCAGCAGCACTAAGCATAGGAGGGAACTTTTTTTTGAACAATGGTTGACCAAACAAGTCACAGTCTTCTTTACAGCAAATGATTTATATATATATATATATAAATAATTATTATGATATAATCTCAACTCAATAAATTCCCACCCAACTTTTCTCAGTGAAGGTTTGTTTTTATTGGGGGGAGTGGATTAGTCATTAGTCTAAGGCATTTTTTTTCTTTCTATGGACCATTTTCTGACAATGTAGCATGTTCTAGACTTAAACTTGTCTTAGATCTGTATTTTATAGTATAGCACTGTATTTTTATTTTTATTTTTTTATTTTTTTATTTTTTTTTATGTGGGTGTGACCAAAGACCAATTCAAATTTTTGGGTCTATGGAGATAGATGTGAATCAATCCAAAAATTCAAAATTCACATGTTGGTGGTTGAAGTGTGAGTGGGAAAAGGACAATTTGAGTGTAAAGTGTATTGTGGCTAATTTTGAAATATGAGGGGATGAGGTTTGAGTCTTTATGGCTAGTAATAGTATTTTGAAAAAGGTTTAGGTTAGAGTTAGGGGGTGTTTGGCTGACTTTATAAGTTTAGGTCGGATTTTGATGATATATGGTTGAATTTATAAGTTTTCTGAAGTATTTTATAAAATATTTGGATGTTTATAAGATGTTGTTAGGTATTAGTAAATATTGTTTAAGAAAAAAAGAATTTATTTTTGAGATCTTATAATTTGAACCGTATTAATTACAAAATTATCATTACTAACATCATACGGTCTTCTAAATTTTTGTTATTTAAATACTTTAAGAATTTATTTTTGAAATAAAATCTTGCATATTATAAGATTTAAAAATGTTTTATAGGATGTAGGAGATTATAAGATGTTTTAAATAAATTTAGCATTCTCGCTCTTGATATGTAATTCAACTAAAGTGGGTCAGATTGTAAATGATTGTATAATTAATCAAATTAGATCAAGACATATTTAGCCAATAAATTTCCACATTGCAAGTAATTTATTAATGTTGAATCCTTGGTTAGTTCTCGGATTAATTGGTCGGATATCACGATTATGTATGTGCATATTTTATATTTGAAATTTGAAAAAATAAGTGGTTGTGATGTCTCAAAACTCATAAAATGCCCGTCTGTTTTTGTTTTCTAAGTTCATTTTCATTTTCTGCTGAAAAATGAAAATTGAGAATTATCAACTTTTTTCTCCATTTTCACAGACATTTTTATTCTCAAAATATTATTCCCGACAAGCTCTTACACTTTCTCTATTTTCACACTTTGTTTTCTCTTACTCTTATTTGCATGACTTTTAATACAAAAATTTATTCATATCCAAATACAATTCATTTTCAACCATATATAATCATTACATTTTAAACAAAACATCCAAATAATATTTCATTCTCAAAAACAGATCTATAACTAACTTTTTATTATTCATTTTCACTTGAAAATGAAAATGCTTCCAGAAAATAAATTCACATGGCCCCTAAAATTGACGATCTTGCACTAATGCAGATTGTGATGATTACACAAAACAAAAACAATCATTAGTATAAATAAAATAGAGGCTTCAAGAATATTAATTATTTTATATGTGATTAAAAAAATAGAAAAAAATAATAGAATTTTACTTATTTTGAACATATGTCTCTCTAAAGTCATAACTCTTTATTGAAAAGTTCAATTTTAAGAGCGTGTCTCATCTCAAAAGTTATGTCTTACTCTCATACACAATACACATTATTAAAGTTGAGAAATGCATACAAAAAATTATTCTTGGCTCCATTACATCTTTCACACTATGCTATTATAAGCATATTCGTTCTTTCTCTCATTAGAAAAGTCAGTAAATTTTTTTATCATTAAGCCGATTATGGGTATATAAAATTCCTGAGGCTATGTTTGGTTACGTTTTAGTAAAATTTCCCCGAAACAATTTTGTTTTCCCAAAATGTAATTAAACGTACAAAAAATTTTCCTCTAAAATACCGAGTTAAATTTATCAAAATACCATATTCTATCTTTCATTATCTCCAAAACTTCTCCATTTTTCAATATACATACATTATATATATATCATACATATTTTATTATTATTCTAACAATAAAAAGACAACTAAATTCTATTTTTACTCAAAAAATCTAACAAAATATCATTGATTTGACTGTTACAGTAGAATTTGTCTTTTTCCAAAACATAAACACGCATACCAAAAATTTTCAAAATATAAACAAAAATTATTATTTGCATCAAGAATAGGGCCAAATTCTATTCTAAAATGAATGCAAATTTTAAGAATGTTGGAAATTTTGAATCTCCTCTAAGATGGAAAAAAGTGTATAAACCCTAAATTTTGTGGAAATAATTGTGAAGCTTTGAATTGCATGGCCCTCTTCTAAAATGTCATTTCCTTTTCCTAGACATTAACTGATCATATACAGCTAACTTTTTTCCAGTGGGACACACTTTGGACCACTATGTACCTGCAAATTCATATGACCAATTATAGATGCCAATTGATTGTACTGAAATTATGAAGATAGATTATTTATTTTTTTATTTTTTATTTTTGAGAATAATAACATAATTAATTTTCAAAGAAATACTGATGAACATCACAGCAAATTCAAATAATGTTGACAGCTAATTATTTTTCTTTTTCTCCTTCAAAACATATTTAATGTGCCTTATTATTATTATTATTATTATTATTATTGGAGTAAGGGTTCATTTTTTAATTATTTAAAATATTTCATTAATTACTTAACATTAATGATGAACTTCTTGATTTTTAAATTATCAAAATAACAACTAATCAAATTTATTAACCTTTTAATATATATTTTTTAACTCGTTCACATACGCTTAAATTATGAAAATTCTTAATCAAAATTTAATATTTCTTACACTAATTTAAAAAGTGTTTTTATTAAGATATTACATAATACCACAAGATTAGCTAAAATCTAAAAATAAAAAATAAAAAGAGTAAATGTGGAAATAATATCATCCATAATAAATTAATCATCATTTTATCTTTATTATTTATTTCTCATAACTTTGATTACATATATATATATTGGTTTAAATAATTAAATATATATATATATATTAACTCTGAAAGGGCAACCATATTTTTTGTGTAATAAAAGAAACTATGCCCAAACTAACACACATGCGCTTAAAAAGTAAGGCCTATGTGAGCTATTTTGAAATTTCCATATGTGGGCTGTCGGCATCGGCATAAGACTCAATCTGGAAATGCGACATTAATTATATTCCTTAGCGCCTCTTCTCCACTGACTGATGTTGCTCTATCAAACAATTAAAAACGTGCTTGCAAATACATAGGCGAAGGAAAAAATTAAAATGGACTAGTTTAATTTTGCTCATTCTTAGTTTAGTAATTGGAAGAAACAATTTTCTCTTCCTACGTTATAATGTCTCTGAAAAGTATATTTTATTTTATTTTATTTGTTTGGAGAATTAGGAAAATTCTGAAGCTTATAAAGGCGCAATCCATACTGTTGCTAAATGAACTGTAAGATTTAATTGCCTAATAGTAGTGAATATCGTTGTGAACACGTAAGTGGATATTCCATGGTCCATCAAATCTCTCATCGAAAAGATCAAACATTTTTTGAATTGTTGGCTCAAATGGTGCTTCAAATTTGTAAATAGGAATGTAAACTCGGTTGTTCACAACCTTGCTAAGTGGGCAGCCCTCTCAGGCTAGTTCGGGTATGTGCCTTTCAATGCACTCCATATCAGTATCTTTCATGATAGGGGTCACCTTCTGTGGATTGACAATTTATTCTAATGAAATATCATTTTTTATTGATAAAAGGGAGATATATATATATATATATATTTGATTGAAGCTAAGATGTAATTTCTTATTACTTTTAAGTGGGCGCACTTTGAGATGTCGATTGGCTCCAATTATTGTATTTTCAATCTTTATATATATATATTATTCTAATGAAATATCATTTTTTATTGATAAAAGGGAAATATATATATATATATATTTGATTGAAGTTAAGATGTAATTTCTGATTACTTTTAAGTGGGCGCGCTTTGAGATGTTGGTTCGCTCCATTTCTTATTTGATTGAAGCTAAGATGTAATTTCTTATTAATTTTAAGTGGGTGCGCTTTGAGATGTTGATTGGCTCCAATTCTTATATTTTCAATCTTTATATATATATATATATATATATATATCCCTCCTATGAATGTACATGTTCTCATAGCAATAATGTATTTTTGATTTGAGTATTTGATCTCATAATTTCACCGAGGAAGAGCCATTATCATTGTTATAGCTTCAATTATTAAAATTAGATTCACTTATTTAAAATCCAATCTTGATACTAGCTCATGATGATTAAAGTAAAATCATGATTCTATCAATGAAGTAAACTTAATAAAATAATAATTAATAATGTAAAAAGATCAAATTTTGATAATTTAATACAATCAAAATAATTGAATTGAACATTTTTCAAACATATTCTACAATTGAATCAGTAACCAAATTAATTAGTTGACAATACCTAATTATCCCACATTAGAAGGAGCCAAAAACTTAAAATAATTTATAAATTATTCTCCATCGCTCATCTTTCTATAGCATCACTGTGTAAGTTTTATCATACTTATATTGCTTCACATGTATAATTTACGATAATAATAATTAAAAATAAATAAATAAATTACGTTCAACTACAAAAAAAGTTAAACTTTTCACTGAAAAATTATACCTAGGAGTGGCATATTGAATTTACTAATTCTAGAAACAACCTATTTGATATATTTACTATACTATATAGTTTTAAGAAGAGAAAACAACATATGGATCCATTTCAAATGTCTGATTTTGACATAGCCGCATGTAGGTGTAGCAATAATGCACCGTTAATTACAGCAACCCACTATAGTTGCATTAATTACTTTTCACAAAAGCCATCATAATTTTCATTATTGAGGTTAAAAAAGTGTTAGTTTTTCAATAATTGGCTCCCATAAAAAAAGCAGCATACCTTATATATATATATATATAATTTTTTTTATTTATACGCACGCATGCACATCAAAAATTCGTTCATGCTTAAACACATGATATTTCATATTATATGAGAGACTTATGCCATTGGATCACAAGTCGTATATATATATATTATGTACGTAATATAGAAAACAGTTCAATAAGTTGATTATAACGTTTTCCACCCACTTTTCATTATTGCACATAGCTGCAAATTTCTGATGGCCTCAGAAAAAATGAGAATTATGGTTGGGATATTTACTATATTGTACTACATTAATGTTGAAAATATGCAGGTCGGCGGATATCATTTAATGTTTAAATTTTTCTTAAATTATGAAATTTTCAAAATTAGATTAGCCGCTGCAGGGGGAAAAAAAAAGAAAGAAAAGGGAGAAAACCAATAGTTGATGCTTATAGGACTAGAAAAAGAAAATTCAATTCAAAGTTCTGTTATTTATATTATTTATAAAATGTGAAAATTTTAATAATTAATTTGTTGTTATTTTTAAATAATTGACAAAATTAACATATTCTAAAAGATAATGATGAGAAAAGTTTTATTCGCTCTCTCTAGACATTTTTTTTAACACTTCTCTCCAATTATTCTTTTTTTTTTTTTTAAGTTCCTTTTTTCATGTACTCTTTTACCTTATCACTTTTTTAAAAGTATATTATTAAATATTTAACGAGTTTCATTGAAATTATTGCAAAAATATAGTATTATATAAAAAGAAGAAATAAATATTTTTTTTGAAATTTTATATTATAAAATTTTAACACATGCTTAAGTGTGCAGAAACACTGACATTTATAAAATCTTACCATTTGTCATCAAATTCTAAAATTCTCAAATATAAATGTGAGACGACTGAATGATTTGTAGTTCAACGGCATAAGTCTCTCAAAATTAGGAATTCGAAACCTAATAAACTCTTAGTGTACGCATGTATTAATAAAAAAATATAAAATTAGTGCCATTCAATTCAATTAATCAGTCACTGACAAAATAAGTTAGGTATTGCTTCTATCACTATAAAACAAAATAAAACCTACATCATTTTTTTAGTTCAAATCCCACTGTCACCATACTCACAAATGTAAACTTAAGTGATATATCAAATCTTTGCCAGGACATTTTTGATAACTTGTGAATGATAGTTTTGGACATTATCCCACACGAATACAAATTTATGGGATTTTGTATGTGCTCAGCTTCATTCATCCCACACGTAAAAGATAATGATTATATTTTATCACTAAATTTTATGTATATAATACTTGTAAAGCCGACAGTTCTCAACTACTTTAAACTGTGTACTCTTCACTTTATGTCTTTTTCTTGCAAACATCCTGTAATTTTTCCAACCTACTATAATCTACCACCTTTCCCTCCCATGCACCGGTTTCTGTTGGTTGTTCCTTGTTACCAAGATTTCTCTGTGAAAAGGAAAAAAATATTGAAGGAAGATTGATCAAGAAATCAATTAATACAAAGCACTCAACCACCTCTTTCCAGCCTCCAAAGTCGTTGCAGATTGACCCATCAAACGCAACCCAAAATGTATCCTGCTCACAAATCCAAACCCTCAAACCCTTCTTTAAAGCCTCTAAAGATCACCTATTTTTCTGCTAAGAGGACTTGCATTTGCCTCTGTCTTTGCCCCCACAACTTGGGGTGTCCCAGAAAAATATGTTTTCAAGAAACACATTGAGTAATGGTACTCAGGGTGATGAGGAGGATACCCTTGTGCTGGCTGCTTTGCAGAGGTCTCCTACTTATGATAGGGCCCGGATTGCGCTTGTTCGGAATTCTGTTGGGGAGCTTTCGTTGGTTGATGTTCGGAGAATTAAGGAACAAGAAAAAAACCAAGTTCTGGATAAGTTGGTTAATGCAGTTAATGGAGATATTGAGGGGTTTTATAGAAGAGTTAGGCAGAGATTTGATGCGTAAGGCTTTCAAGATTCTGTTTTTATGTGTTACTGTTCAGTTACTTGATTTTATGGGTATTGTTTGATCCACAAAGGCATTCAAGATTCTTGATTTTATGGTTTTGTTATATGAGCAAAGGGTGTCAAGATTGTTTATTATATTCAGTTTCTTGAACAATTTTTATACCAAGAAATGGATTAATGCATGATTTATACTGTTTAAATTTTTTTATCAAACCTTTGTGTGCTAGTGTTTATGTGATTGCACTGAGGATTTGGAATAATAAGGGGTGCAGCATGATTCAGAATTATTGCATGATAGCTTAGAAATTGCGTGTCAATGAATTGGTGGTACTCAAATTATATCCATGGTCATTACAGTGTCGGCCTGGAATTTCCAAAAGTTGAGGTTCGATTTAAGAATCTGAAGGTGGATGCCT
Source organism: Jacaranda mimosifolia (assembly GCA_018894105.1). Classification (NCBI taxonomy): domain Eukaryota; kingdom Viridiplantae; phylum Streptophyta; class Magnoliopsida; order Lamiales; family Bignoniaceae; genus Jacaranda; species Jacaranda mimosifolia. Next base: position 3,149,952 of record CM032127.1, read on the forward strand.
TAGTCCATGTGGGAAGCAGAGCTTTGCCAACCATTCCCAATTTCATTTTTGATACGACTGAGGTAGGTTTGTGGAGTATAAGTATCTGATAAGCTAAAAGGATTTTTCATGGATTCATCTGATCTGTGTCTATTGAATGTTGTCATAAAAAATAGGCTTTCTTGAGACGGCTTGGGATTTTCTCTGGAAGAAAACAGAAATTTTCTATCCTGAACAACATAAATGGTATCATACGCCCTTCAAGGTATCTTGTGAGCTTCAATGAAATATTAGTGCATAAGTCATGGTTTCTCAATTTAATGACTGAGGTTATTTTCTAGGTTGACTCTGCTTCTGGGCCCTCCAAGCTCTGGAAAGACGACATTTCTTTTGGCTCTCGCAGGTCGCCTAGCAAGCAGCCTGCAGGTACAGGGACAATTATGCACAATTAACTTGTGAATTGGCCTTCAATTCCCATGCAAGTCATATGCATAGTTCAATTCAATTTCATTTGGGTTTGGCATAATTGCAGCTTTGTTTGTCTATTTTATATCTGTTCATACAATTGTGGGATTTCAGTTGTTTGGCTACTTTTTCACTGACCTTTACTACTATGTCGGACAGCAACTACTTTCAATAAATTTTCTGGAATGTCTGTACTTAATTTAATAATTCACAGAGTGATACATGTCGACTCCATCCTTCATGATTCGGCTGACCATACTTCATTTTCTATGCTCCTTCATCTCCGCTGTCAACAACTGTGCTTACAGAAACTTATTCTATAATCAGTTATTGTCTAACAACAATTTTACTCTCCAAGATACTCATGAACTCTGTGTAAAAACACGAATTACTTGACGATGAAGGCATATTCAAAGCAAGGATACTTTAGAGAAAAAAGATGTATTGCAATCAGACGACAGTCATTTGACAAATTTGTATTTAATATAGACTAGAAGAAAATAAGAATCACCAAAACTACATCATAAAGTAAGATTATCTTTATGTGCCTTGTATTATCTTTATGTGCCTTGTCCTTCCAATTCCACTAATGCACATATGTGAATTGGGTAGAGAAAATTCTGGAGAAATAGAATTAGATCATAATTTGTTATAAATAGAGAAGCTGGGTGCAATCAAGAAGAAAGGATACCCCGTTGGTGGAAAATGGAGGAACCTAAATCAGTCTCTGGAGATTGACCGGATCTCCATGTGCTTAAATATGCTTGGATTTGCTTAATATCCTAAATTGTTGCAAAGTTGGATGCATTGAATACAGTCCGCTCAAAGAGCTCACTCTTATAGCATTTTGATTTCATGGCTAGACATCGTGCCTATTTAATTCTTATCAAGTCGTGAACCTACTTTGAAGATGTCAGGGAAAGTCACATATAATGGGCATAATCTAGAGGAGTTCATTCCTCAGAGAACCTCAGCATATGCAAGTCAGCAGGATTGGCACATTGCAGAGATGACTGTGAGGGAGGTTCTTGAATTTTCGGGACACTGCCAAGGCGCTGGATTTAAGCATGGTAACATAAACTAGACATTCATTATAACAGTTTTAATTGAAAGGTTTCTCATGCATGTTTCTTATCCATTATTGGAATTCGGTATCGGAAATGCTGACGCGTAGAAATGCTCATGGAACTTCTTAGAAGAGAGAAAATTGCTGGAATAAACCCAGATCAAGATCTAGATATGTTTATCAAGGTAAGCTTTCCTGATTAAAGTTGTCCTTAATTGATGTAGCTGTCTGCAGGTTACTGTATTTGTCTGCTATAGCACATGTTTCTGTCATTGAAATGCTTGTTTTCTCCTAGGCAGTGGTACTGGGGCAACAGACAAGTTTTCTTGTGGAATACATCATGAAGGTGTGCCTTATTTTCTTACTTCTGTTAAGAATATTGTCTGTTTTGTTATCCATATCTAATTATTTATGGCCTAAATTTTTTTTTTTCCTTATTATTTTTTTCTGCATGACTGCCAGTAAGTTTTCAAATTCAATCGTGCTGCTAGTTAATTTTTTGAAATTTCTTATACATTGTTCTGAAATATATGCGAAGATTTTAGGATTGGATATTTGTGCTGATACATTGGTGGGAGATGAAATGCTTAAAGGGATATCTGGGGGCCAAAAGAAGCGGCTTACCACCGGTAGTTACCTCAATTGATCTGATGGTGTTCAATTTGCTGAAATAGAATATTTTCCACTTGAATTACTAACATATAAAACATCTGCAGCTGAACTGCTTATGGGTGCCTCTAGGGTGCTTTTCTTGGATGAGATATCAACGGGACTAGATAGCTCAACTACTCATCAAATTATCAGATATCTTCAGCACACAACTCATGCTCTTGATTGTACGGCATTAGTATCTCTTTTGCAACCAGATCCTGAGACTTACGAGATGTTTGATGACATAATTCTTTTAAGCGAGGGACAAATTGTTTATCAGGGACCTCGTGAAGCTGCACTTGATTTTTTCGCATTTATGGGTTTCAAGTGTCCATCCAGAAAAAATGTTGCTGACTTTCTACAAGAGGTATTGTTTGCGGTTTTGACTTCAAATTTGCTCATTGTTTTCTTAGTTTTAAATCTGACCTCTTGAAAGCCCATGCATAGGTAATATCTGAAAAGGATCAAGAGCAGTATTGGTTTCTTAATAATAGATACAACTATGTACCTGTGGCAAAGTTTGTAGAAGGCTTTCGATCCTTTCGTGTTGGTAATTTATTGGCTCAAGAGTTGGCCATCACATTTGATAAACATTACAGTCATCCAGCAGCCCTAACTACCAAGACTTATGGTATATCGAGGGCTAAGCTTCTGAGGATTAGTTTTTCTTGGCAGATGCTACTACTGAAGAGGAATTCCCCTGTGTTTATTTTCAAATTTTTCCAGGTAATTAATATCTCTGAAATCTCTTGCAATCCTCAGCCGACAAAGTCATATGTTGTCTTCTTGACTACAAAAATTTATACAGTAATATTATTGCATTTGCAGCTCCTCCTCATTATCTTGATCATGATGAGTGTGTTCTTCCGGACAACAATGCATCATGATACTCTTGATGATGGGGGCGTCTACCTTGGCGCCATTTACTTTGCGATAGTTATGATTCTTTTCAATGGATTCATGGAGGTCCCAATGTTGATAGCTAAGCTTCCTGTTCTTTACAAGCACAGAGATTTGCGTTTCTATCCCTGCTGGATATACACTCTTCCCTCCTGGCTTTTGAGTGTTCCCCTTTCACTTGTAGAATCTTTTCTATGGGTGGCAGTTACATATTATGCCATTGGCTTTGATCCTCAAATAACTAGGTATATGTTATATCCTTCTTTTTTTCTTTAGTACTTAGACATAGATGTAAATCTCACTAGCTTATCATGTATAGGTGCCTCCTGCAGCTCTTGCTATACTTCACTCTGCATCAAATGTCCATAGGTCTTTTCCGCGTGATGGCATCATTAGGGCGAAATATGGTAGTTGCCAACACATTTGGATCTTTTGCCCTGTTGGTTGTCATGGTCCTTGGAGGATTTATACTTTCGAGAGGTCATTGATAATGCCCTTTTACTTCTTTCTTTTTTAATAGTTAACCATATCACTTTCTTGATTCTGTTCGTTTAATAATTCTACTAATTTATGCTGGCATTTTTTCACCCTGACAGATAGCATCCCAATTTGGTGGATCTGGGGTTACTGGTTCTCCCCTATGATGTATGCCCAAAGTGCTGCTTCAGTGAATGAATTTCTCGGTCATTCCTGGGATAAGGTAATCCCATTTCTTGGTACCGCTTCTGTCTCATCTATATCTTTGTGTACTTAAAAGGTATGACGATTTTCATTAAATTCTCTCATCAGAGTGCTTCACCTTTTTCCTGTGTGTAATAAACTGTATACTTTTTCCTGATGACAGAAAGCTGGAAACAATACTACTTTATCTTTGGGAGAAATGTTGCTGAAGGTTCGCAGTTTATTTCCCGATGACCATTGGTATTGGATTGGGGTTGGAGCATTACTTGGATATACATTATTATTCAACACCCTCTTCACTTTGTTCCTGACTCACTTGAATCGTAAGTTTCATTCCTGAAAGATCTTGGCCATGTCGAGACAATAAATGGTGAACTCTAGTTATCTGGTTCTAATTCTTGTGCAGCCCTGGGGAGTCAGCAAGTTGTTCTTCCCATGGAGAATCGTCGTGACAAAGACAAGGGACAAGAGACTGAACTTTCCACCATTTCTTTTGGAGAGTTTCTGCAACACTCACACTCGTTTACTGGTTTGCGAAAGAACCCTGAATCTTTCATCATTACTTTCAGAGATTTTTTGCAAAATTCACACTCATACACCGGTTTGCCAAAGAATCAATACTTGTGGACTAATTCCCTTTTTCTGGTTTGGCACAGTGGTCTTATTTTTATCTTCTCACATCTTGGCAGGCAAGAGTATTAGCAAACACAAAGGAATGGTGCTTCCATTTGAACCTCTGTCCATGTGTTTCAGCAACATCAGCTATTATGTCGACGTTCCTCTGGTAAATCAAACAGCTTAATTTCAGATGAGTTCATCCTGAGAAAATCTATGAGACTATCTCTAGCTGTTTTGTGCTTCAGGAACTGAAGGGACAGGGCTTTTCTCAGGACAAGTTGCAGTTATTGGTAAATGTAACCGGAGCGTTCCAGCCAGGTGTGCTTACTGCATTAATTGGCGTCAGCGGTGCTGGTAAAACGACCCTCATGGACGTTTTAGCGGGAAGAAAAACCGGCGGACATATTGAAGGCAGGATATACATTTCTGGATATCCCAAGAATCAAGAAACATTTGCAAGGATTTCCGGCTACTGTGAACAGAACGATGTTCATTCCCCATGTCTCACTGTGCATGAATCACTCATGTTTTCTGCGTGGCTCCGGCTATCTTCTCAGTGTGATTCTGCTACAAAAAGGGTAATAATCTCTTGGCTTCTTTTCCGTTCCTTTTCTTTTATCTTCGTGTATATATCTTTTCTCCTCTTAAATTGTTTGAGTGTCAATCGCAGGCTTTTGTGGATGAGGTTATGGAACTAGTTGAGCTAACTCCATTACGTAGGGCACTAGTTGGTGTACCAGGAGTGAACGGCTTGTCGGTTGAACAAAGGAAAAGGCTGACTATTGCGATCGAGCTTGTTGCCAATCCTTCTATTGTTTTCATGGACGAACCTACTTCTGGACTTGATGCCAGGGCCGCAGCCATTGTGATGAGAGCTGTGAGGAACATTGTCAACACCGGTCGAACAATCGTTTGCACTATTCACCAGCCCAGCATTGATATTTTTGAATCTTTTGATGAGCTTTTACTAATGAAACGAGGCGGACAGCTCATTTATGCAGGTCCATTGGGCAACAAATCTACCAAACTCATTCGATACTTTGAGGTGAACCATTTTTTTGAACTTCTAATTTCTTATTCTAATGCAGCACTGATTTTGACTCATATTCGAAGCTTATGTTATATGTCCTCAATTCTCCTAGGCTATTCTGGGAGTTCCAAAAATAAGACCTGGATATAACCCTGCAACTTGGGTTCTTGAAGTTACATCTCCAGCAGAAGAGAATCGCCTTGGCGTGGACTTTGCAGAAATTTATCGCCGATCAAATTTGTTTCAGTAAGTGCTGATTAACTTTATGAAAGAGCAAAATTCGGAGAACCCTTTTTGTTCTTCCAAAAAATGTACCTATTTTTTCACCATTTCAGGCAGAATAAGGTTCTAGTTGAGCGTTTAAGCAAACCGGATACAGATACAAATGAATTGATCTTTCCAAGCAAATACTCTCTGTCGTTTTTCGGCCAGTTTTTGGCATGCCTTTGGAAGCAGAACCTATCGTACTGGCGTAACCCACAATACACTGCCGTCCGCTTCTTCTACACAGTCATCATCTCGTTGATGTTCGGAACAATATGCTGGAAATTTGGTTCCAAAAGGTTTCATCTCTGAACTATTTACTTTCCTGCTTCTACCCGCTTTTGACTGCTTCTTATGTACTTTTCATGATTGGAAAAATGGTGGTTATATGCTAACTTCTACACTGTGATGTTTCCTTTACAGGGAAACCCAACAGGATATATTTAACGCTATGGGGTCGATGTATGCAGCTGTTTTATTTATCGGAATCACAAATGCAACTTCTGTGCAGCCAGTGGTTTATGTCGAAAGATTTGTTTCATTTAGGGAAAGAGCTGCCGGAATGTATTCTGCACTACCATTTGCCTTTGCCCAGGCAGGCTTTATCTTTCTGTTTTTCCACCTTTTTCATTGAGTTTTATCTCTTTAAAAGTTCGCTAAAAGCATGTTCTTTTCCAGGTTGCGGTTGAATTCCCGTATGTTTTTGTGCAGTCGCTTATTTACAGTGCCATCTTCTACTTCATGGCATCTTTTGAATGGAATATATGGAAGTTTCTTTGGTATATATATTTCATGTACTTCACATTGCTCTACTTCACCTTCTTTGGGATGATGACGACTTCTGTTACACCCAATCACAACATCGCTGCAATTCTTGCCGCCCCATTTTATATGATGTGGAATCTTTTCAGCGGCTTCATGGTTTCTCACATGGTAGTAATCTATGCGCCAACATAAGACCCTTTTTTGCTCATGTATCAATTTTTCTTATTTCACTTAACAGTCATCATTTTTCTCAGAGGATTCCAGTGTGGTGGAGATGGTATTACTGGGCAAATCCGATAGCTTGGAGCTTATACGGGCTTCTAACATCGCAATATGGGGACATTAGTGAACCGGTGAGGCTTACTGATGGTGTCCATTCAGTGCCAATAAAGAAGCTGCTCAAAGATCAGTTCGGGTTCAGGCATGATTTCTTGGGGCTCGCCGGTTTGGTGGTGGCCGGTTTCTGTGTACTTTTTGCTGTCACTTTTGCTTTTGCTATCAAGTTCTTCAACTTCCAGAGGAGATGACAGAGGGAGAGGGAAGAGTGTTGCATGATTAGATAGAATTCTTGAGATGATATGGCTTTTGGAAAGGAGATTTGGGTTATTCTTGAGAGAAATTATTGGTCTTGAAATATTAGTGAAGGAAAATCTTGGAACTGAAAAGAATAGAGGAAGAAAGCATGTTGAGAGCAACATAAGAAGTTGCTGCAGAATATGCAGAGAATAGTATGTGTCTTTAAGTAAAATCATGTATAGGATGGAAGCCCAAGGAGTTCAAGAAAAAGAGATCATACCATACAAATGAAATTTTCTATAATTATTTTAGATGGATTGTAACTTTAAGCTCATTGTTGAAATTTGTATGAAAAATCAATAATTGTTCAGTTCAGAACATTCCATACTTGAAATTTGTATGAAAATTTGATAATCTTTGAGTATGTATCTTTCACATTGTTCTTGAATTTTGCATTAAATCGATAATTTTTAATTTTGTACCTTTCACCTCGTTCATTTTATGAAAAACCAATAATTTTTTAGTCTATTTGCTTCACTTTGTTGTTGAAATTGACATGGCAGAAGTTTTTGTAATGCATATGACTCATTGATGAAATTTACATAAAAAAAAAAAAAAAAAAATTCTAGTTTTGCACTTTTCATCCCATTTATTTGTTTGAAAAATTAATATTTTTTGAGTCTATACATTTCACTATATTATTGAAATCGACATAATATAATGATAATTTTTTAATTTTCATAGTATATGTATAATGAATTATTACAAAAAATATTAAAAGTTTATTTTCTAAAACATGAAAACACCATCAAGGAGTGCAAAATTGTGGGAAAATATATACTTTCCTAGTGAAAATTATAAAAATTATTTTAAATTTATCTAACATTGCAAGGTGTGGGATATAATGTGCTGAGTTGTTATTTGTAGTATAACTCACTGTCAGCCATTCCCGCCACTAACTCCTATCGGAAAATTCAATTGAACCACCAGTTCAACACACAGGCATACACTAATGAACATCCGCCGTTCTTTTTTCCCTCTAGCCGCCGCCACCCACCGCCTCAGACTCCACTCTACCCTATCAGCCTTCTCAATTCCCATCCCCCCCCTTCTAAAACCAAACCCTCCAGTGCCACCAACACCGCCACCTCAAAACCCTAATTCCGCCGTCTCAGACTTCACCCGCATCTCCGAACTCCTGTCAAACCCGGCCATCCAACCCGGTCCGGATCTTGAAGAGGCACTAACCACGGCACAGGTCAATCCAAGCCCGAATCTTTTACTCGAAATTTTTAACCATTTTGATTCCGCTCCAAAACCCTTGTTCACGCTCTTCAATTGGGCCCAGAAGCGGTCCGATTGCCAATTCTTCATGGCCGTTTTCAATGCCATGGTTAATTCTCTTGGCAAGGCCAGAGAGTTCGACTCAGCTTGGTGCCTGATTCTTGATCAGATTACAGGTGATCCGAGCAAAAGGCCCGATTTTGATACTTTTCTTATCATGATTAGGAAATATACACGTGCAGGTACTATCTAATTTTCTTAAGGAACATTCTTTTATTTTCTCTTTTGCTTTACTCTTTTTGTTTCAGTTTTATTGCAATTTTCAGGGATTAATAAGTGTAAGACTTTCATTTTCATCATTTGTGGAATTTTGAGCTGCTTATGCTTGTCACATAATATTTTGATAGTTTTGGTTTGAATGTTTATATTTCTGAAAGAGCATTCTTTTCTTCTATTTAGTGTTCCCTTGAGTAACGGATATTTTCTTTTTGCCTTTTGGTAATTAAGTAGTCCAAACTTTGGTTCGTTCCTTCTAAAATTGATTTCATTCACATTCATCTGTTTTTGCATGCACACTTCTTTTTCGAGGATCATAGTTTCAATTTTTCTTTTTCCGACTCCGCGGGGATGACTTGATTTCTTTAGCCAGCGGTTCACACCTACAATTTTATATGCAATTTTGATTCTGGTTTTGGTCTGTAATTCTTGCTTCATGTATGTTGTATGGACACAGGTCTACCCTTTGCGGCCATTCGAACATTTGAATATGCATGTAGTTTGGATTTCTTAAATGATTCAGACCCCAAAAAGAATTTGCTTGAGACTCTATTAGACTCTTTATGCAAAGAAGGGCATGTCAGAATAGCTTCACAGTATTTTGATAAGCACAGAGCAAAAGATCCCAGCTGGTTACCACCTATTAGGATATACAATATACTACTGAATGGATGGTTCAGATCACAAAAACTTAAACGTGCCGAGCGGCTTTGGGTGCAGATGAAAAAGGAAGATGTGAAGCCAACTGTTGTAACTTATGGAACCCTCATTGAAGGATTGTGCCGAATGCGCCGCCCTGACATGGCAATGGAGTTACTTAATGAAATGAAGATGGAAGGAATTGAACCCAATGCAATTGTGTATAATCCAATAATAGATGCATTAGGCGAAGCTGGCAGGTTTAAGGAGGCGCTGGGGATGCTGGAAAGGTTCTCAATATTAGAACTGGGTCCAACTATATCTACCTATAATTCGCTGGTGAAGGGCTTTTGCAAGGCTGGGGATCTGGTAGAGGCTTGCAAGATCCTTAAGATGATGATAGATTGTAAATGTTTACCGACACCTACAACTTATAGTTATTTCTTCAAGTACTTCTCAAAGGTTGGGAAGACTGACTTGGGCTTGAACCTTTATACCAAAATGATCAGATCTGGGTATGAACCAGACCGACTTACGTATCATCTGCTGGTGAAAATGTTGTGCAAGGAGGGGAAGCTGGACTTGACAACACGAATTATCGAGGAGATGACAACTAGGGGATTTGATTTGGACTTGGCAGCTAGTACCATGCTGATACACTTACTATGGGAAAAGCGTAGGTATGATGAGGCTGTTTCCGAGTTTCAGGACATGTTTCGTAGAGGCATTGTTCCTCAGTATCTCACATATCGGAGAATGACTGATGAATTAGAGAGGCGGGGAATGACTGCAACAGCGAGGAAACTTCATGGTCTGATGGCCTCAGTCACTCACTCAACAAAGCTGCCTGATTCATACAAGGGATTCAACACTTCTTCACATGAAAGGAAAAAGTCTATAGTACAGAAAGCTGAGGCAATGTCTGATATCTTAAAGACATGTAAAAACCCGAGGGAGCTTGGCAAGCATGGAAATCGACCAGAGAATGCTGTACTGAGTGCACAGAGATTAATTGATAGTATTCAGAAAAAAGCCAACTTGAGGTAAACTACTTCATTTTTCTTGTAAACAAACAAAACATTAGTTACAGTTGCTTCCAGTTGGTCTTGTTAACAAGTTGAAATCGCTAATTGTAGGTGATGAAATACCCACGGATTTACTTGATTGTTAAGACGGACATATGCAGTGGAATATCTTTGTGTTGTTGTGTATTTGTGTCCGAGTTTGGTGAAGATATATTCAACAATGCTCACAGATGAATCAAAGCGCAGTTGTGCTTGATATGAAAGGAGAAGAAATGCGATGAATTCTACTGCATGATTGAAATTCTTAGCATGGAAAGTGTCGCATATAGGCATTTCTGGAATTCAGACGTTATGAGCACTTGAATTGTGTACTAGAGAAAATTGATATACTTGCAGGCGCTTAAATCAATGAGCAGTGGAATCCCAAAAACAAAACCATAGTCATAACATGTGAAATGGCTTCATCATGTGGAGTTTTGGACTGAGGACCAAGAACATATATAGGTGAGATTCCTCACAATTTGCCAGCTCTACCATTATCTTCTTTAATTTTGCAATCTGATTCCACAATAGTCTTATTAGTACCCCATATATTCAGCTTCCATTCGTCTGCTTATTTCTTTTTGTTTTATGCAAATTTTTGCAGGACAAGTGCAAGGACTTGGACATTCAGCTTATTATCTTTTCATACAAGGACCTCTTTCCCTACCTGCCAGCCATCTCAGTGTATGATTTCAGTTTGAATTTTTCATCAGAATTTTGGCACATCAGGCAGGATCCAGGTCAAACATCTATCTATTATGTGTAACTAAAGAAAACCTTCCTGGAGCCTTAGAAAGATGCCTCGAAAGTGCTGCCCTGGATGAGAACTGAGATGATTTGTTATTTGACTTGGCTACAGGCACCCTGCTGATACACAAAATTCCGCGGTCATTTATGTTGAGAAGTAGATACTGACCTCAATTTTTCTCATGAAAAACTCTGTGGGAATATGGTCACACCGGTGAAACTTAAAGGAATTGATGGGCACCACCAGGACCCTGCACCTTAAAGGGACATAGTAAGGATTGACAAACTAAGAGCTCTTTCTTAATTCTATTGGTGGTGGTGCATGGCTGTTCTTAGTCGGTGAAGCGATTTATCTGACAAATTCCATAAACGAACGATACTTCAGCCTATTAACTTAACTATGCAAAGGCATCCGTTCACGGCCAACCTCACGTAATGCTTGAAGTTACATGAGAAAATGGCCAAATTTGGTTATGTAATCAAATCACCATATAATCAGGTTCTTTATGGGATTGAATGGACAGCTTGATGGCAAATCTTAATTGAGTGGATTCTAATAATCTCTAACCCTACGCTATAGATGGGAGTACACCAAGCCTCAAAAAAGTGAAAATTATGTATTTGGCTGTTCTTTTTCTTTCTTAGTGTACTTATTTCCAATTGTATAGATGACTAATTGTACTAAATAGTCCTATGTATTAGACTGTGGTGATAAATATTCCGAATTCTGATTCAGCTTCTGCTATCTTTTCATGGAAAATTTTATGTCACTCACTTCAATAATTCAAATAGATTATTTGAGTTATTATAATTTGTGTACTCTTATGGGCCTATTTTTAAGTAATTAGGTCCACAGGAATCTGGATAGTATGACTTTTTGGCTGGGTTAAGGATTTTACTATTTCATTATTGAGATGTGATGACTAATTATTGTTGGGCCCATATTATTATCACGATCTTGAATCATAATTGAATCAAGACACTTGAGAGCACTAATTTTATATTATGTTGGAAGTTCTTGTCCCGTGTTAAGGTTTAATTTTTATTTTTTTTAAAATTTTTCAACAAAAATATTATTCAAATAGAACTAAGGTAGTTGAATTGGAAATTCAGAAAAATTGATCATCTTTTCAGATCAACTATTGATTATTATCTTGATAAGTTATGTCTCGTCAATTAATTAATCAGACGCAAGCTTCTCTTGGGATAGATTTTTCCTTTTTGTTAATAGCAGTTATTTTTCGATTATTATTCTCGTTCCAATTTTAAAGAGCTAGTTTATAACGTGTTATTTGTTCGTGCGCCACTGAAACATCAGTTTTCATTAGATGTGCATGTGCTAAGCATGTCGCGAATGTTCATAAAAGTTTTGTTTTCTTTATTTATTGAAATTTAGATTTCGAATTTCAACCACGTTATCTAAACAACACTGAGTGATGTTTTGAAGTCGTCTGGATACATAATGAATAACTATTATTTATTCAACTTAAAAATATAATTAATTTCTTGTTAGCGAAAAGAATTTTGTTGGAGTCATCATTGTAAGCGTGCGTACATATAATTATTTTTAAAATAAAACTAAATAAAATATATTAAATACATTTATCTAAACAACCTTTAAGGAATAAAACAAGCCAATTATATGACACACAATAAAGGCTATATATAACCTAATGAGAATGAAAATAATAATTCAAGCAACTTTTAAGCTAAGATTGATGTGACCCACTACTATATACAATGCCAATGTGGAATCCCCACTGCCTTAAATTAGCCATAAGTGATATTTTATCAAACAAGGATAGATGAATGATAGCCCCCTAGGAACACATCAAATATTAATTTATGTCCCACAATGTGGTCATCATATGAAAAAATAAAATTACTCTAAACAAGATAGTCAAAACTACATTCAAGCATACACTCAAGTGGATTGGTGAATTCTAAATTAATATTAAAGACTAACTAAACATAATAAATGAAATATTTCATAAATAATACTTCAATTATTATAATTAATAGTCAAAATTGGATAATTGTCATTTCTAATAGTCAATATTCAGATTCACATGTATGAAGTTTAAGGTTTAATATGCATCATATATTAAAAAAATATTACTTATTGTATTTTTATTGGGTATGTCTGATAATTACATTTAAATTCAAGTTCAACCTAATTTTGAGCGGAATAATAAATTTGAGGTATAAGATCTCTATGTAAAAATTAATTGATTTAATTGACTTTGTTCATGCTTAATTAGATTAGGTCGAGAGAGTTAAGTCTACGGTCGAGAATGATTCAATTGCCAAACCTAGTGATTGATTTGAAAATATTTATGATGGATTTAATTAAATTAGTATTATTTATCAAAATCTAATTTAGGCATCACAAATTATCAAGTTTTATTGTGATTAATTTGTCTCTTTATTCACTTAGGTGACAAACAATAAATGCTAATAACAAAGCTATTATCAAGACAATTTGCAATAATATCAATATTAGTATTATTTTGATAATAATATCAATTAACAGTAGTATTATATATATTGTGGCATGTGGGCTTGTTTGCTTTGACATGTAGGATTAGGAGGGATTAATATGCTAGTGATATATAAACTAAAAATGGTATCCAAAATTATATAATCTATTATTTGCTTGAATTTTAGAAATTAGTAATATCTAATGTTTTGTTGACAAGATGAATCAATGTGATTATATTTTGTAATGTCTAAAATGTCATAATTTCTAAAAAGGTAAATTTCTAAAATTTGGTAGAAAGCATTGAGAATAGAGTTTTTATAAGGGTAAGAATGTTATTTTTATTTTTTATCGTATCAAATTTGAAATGATGGAAAATGGATCAGGCCAAGATGGCTTGATCCATAAACTAATTTGGCTCATGAAATCATGTAGGCTAAAATGTCATAACTTCTAAAAATGTAAATTTCTAAAATTTGGTACAAAGCGTTGAGAATATGGTTTTTATAAAGGTAAGAATGTTATTTTCATTCTTTATCATATCAAATTTGAAATGATGGAAAATGGATCAGGCCAAGATAGCTTGATCCATAAACTAATCTGGCTCATGATATCATGTAGGCCTAAAAAGATATCATGGGTCATAAAAATGTGAAGTAAATAAGAGATAAAACTTTAAAATGAATTTATAAAATTTTATCAAACGAAGTAAACAAGTCATATATATATTGAGATAAAAAACTAAAAGGAATTAATATATACATATATAGATGTATAATTGTAAGAGGAAAAATCTAGCGGACAGGGTGGGAGAATCTTTGAGAGAAGATAATAATAATAATAATAATAATAATAATAATTTACTTATAAATATAAAGAAAAAGAAAGCAGCAATGCCAGTGTAAAAAGAAAACGACGGGTGATTAATGGGGCGATTGAAATTTGAAAGAGAGAGACAGAGACAGAGAGTGGTTGCAGTCAACATATGTACTCAATACACACACACACACACACACACACGCATTTACAGACACTCACTCACTCTCTCTCACACACTTACACACTCTACTTTGTGAGAACGAGAGAGAGAGAGAGAATCAGTGCTCCAAAATTCCCTCCCACTTACCACTCCACATACCAACGAAAATCCTCTGCTCATATGTCCCCCTCCACCCCCACCCCGCCACCCCCGGCCTGTCTCTTTTAATATGTAAAAAAATATTTTCTTTCTTGATGGAATGAGGGGTCACTTCTTTATCATTTTTATGTTTTCATCCCTTATTATTATTATTATCCCCATAAAAATGAAAATCAAATAATATAATAAAATACCATAAAATAAAAAAATTATCTATAAACGAATCTATATAGATTTGTTGTTCATCTAGTTATGTATTTTTTATGTAAAATTCGTCGAATTAATTTGATTGGTATAACTTATTCAATATTTAATAGTATCAATATAATCTTGATTATTTATTTGTTTATAATGTAAATTCTCAATCGAAATATTGAAATACATAAAATGAAGATGAATGTGGCTTTACACAGCAGAAATAGTCTGATTGAAAAAAAAAAACTTTAATCATATATTTCATGAAACCCACAAATTAATGGAAATGGCAAAAAATATAATTTCTTGTAATAAGGTCGCTTTGATTATCATAGTAATAATTTAAAAAAATTTCATGCAAAATTTGATGATTAAAGGAGACTTCTCCGTTACTTTTCCCAATTTCAATGAGATTTAACTTTTTTTTTTTCCTTTGTAAGAAAGAGATCGTCCCAATTTAATTTAAGTACCCCACAATTTCGAATCCATCTTCAATTTAGGACTATAATTGGTACAACTGAAGTTATTCTGCTCCCACAAAAAATTGTGACTTAAATCTTTCCAAAAATTGGGAACTTCAAAGTTAAAACTCAATTCTTGGCTAGAAAAGCAATTAGTTAAAGTTCATCTGACTTCCCCAACACAATCATGACACAAAGATTCTGGGTCTATGTTGCATTATTAAACTCCCCCGAAGCCCCCAATGTTTCCCCCTATTTGCAACTACACCCCCATAAATTTCCACATCTTTTTCAACTAAGGAAAAAAAAAAAAAAAACACTTTTCACTCAATGATAATTTAAATAGGTGATTTTTTCTTTCTGAAAAAGGAAAAAAGTATATGTAATAAATTTAATATATCTATTAATAAAATATTAATTATATTTTAATATGTTTGAATTATATTTATCTTTATATTTTAATTGTTACAGCTGTACATAAATAATTATGTCAAGTGTTCAATCGACCAACAGTGTCATCTCATTTGTATTTGTGATTGATGAAATTCAAATCTCAACGAATTATTTAGTGTCTACTTGCATGTGTAAATAAAGAAAATGAAACGTACGGAGTAACTACTATTTACATTCTACCAACTCCATGATTTATTACAGCTGTTTTATCTTTAGCTTTTATTCTATATTTATATAAAAGATGGATAAATACATTAAAATTATAAAAAGAAATTAGTATTATATAAAAATAAACATGTATTTTTATTTATTTTATATTGTAAGAATTTTAATGCACGTGAAAAAAATACCAAAATCACTAATAAACAATGATAATACTAATTGTGATCATACATAGTTGATTTACTGATTAATCGTACCAATGCTTTTCCCACATAATGAGTGTATATATATTAATTTGTATATTGTGGTAATATTAGTGGAAAAAAGTGAACATTAATAATTATTTTAAAAGAATTTAAAAAGAATGACGAAAATGCTCGAATTTCATTATTATTTTCTTTTTTCACTATTTTTATTCGTAATTAATATTTTATTAATATATAATATTTACGGGAATAACTGCTGGAGACATACATCTGAAAAGAAAATGGAAAAATTTACTTGGAGAGAGAGAGAGAGATGAGAGATGAAAAGATACTGCAACTATTATTAAAAGAAGAAAGCACATTTGTATCTGTATATGCCAGAAAAAAACTTTTCCTTTTTAATGCCATCTCTCCCTTAAGCTCCCTACACACACACAAAACCAAAAAAAAAAAAAAAAAAAAAAAAAAAAAGAAAAAGAAAGAAAGAAAGAAAAAAGAAAAATGGAAAATGGAAAATGTGATTCTCTTTCCTCTTTTTCCCTGAAATTCGTGCTCCCCCCTCAAGTGTTCCCTCTTTTTCTAGCTTAGGACTTTTAACTTTAGCTTTTCTTGAAATCCCTCAAGCTGATACAAACCCAGAGCAATAACCACTTGATTTTATTTTATTTTTTTTTTCTTTTTTATTAAATTTTGAATTTTTCTTTTTCTTTTTCTTTTTTTTTAAATTAAAGACTCTTGCCTTGAGCTCTGGGCTTCATCAGGGCGGTGATGATGGCGTCGTGAAAATGTTAAAAATGTCACCTTTACTTCTTATGCAGCATATACAACTAATATAACTGTTTATATACATGGCTCATGCTCACAGCAGCAGTAAAAATAGCAAACCAAATGTTAGTGTTAATGCCGGTGGTGATGCTGAAGTGAAGCCCACCACTTTTCACGATTTTCTTGGTAACAAGGGCCAAGGCCAAGATTCTGCTCCGGCGGCCGTTGGAGGTGGTCGGCCGCTCCCGGAGGTGTCGCCGTCTGCGACTTCTGATCTGGGTTCTGGTAAGAAGAAAGTAAAACATCACTACCCGCGTTCGTTCGTGTTATCGTTTCTTCTTTCTTATATTTTGAGTACTGTTTCTTCCCCCTTCATTCTTGTTTTCTTTCTTATGTATGTGTGTATAATTTGATCAAGTCTTTTTTGAGTTACTGTGCGTAGAGTGTGGTTTAGGTTTTTCTTTTTTCCCTTTTCTTTTTCCATGTTGTTGTAGTGACCTTATATCTTTTACATTAAATTTCATTGGTATATTTGCATTGTTAACTTTTTGTTGCTGGCATTTTGGTAAATCTATCCATGAGCTCCTTAACTTGTGCTACTCTGTCTTGTTGAATTTGTGTATTGGTACTTTTGGCAATGGAGTAGTTTCATGTGAGGTCATTGGTGGAGTAGTTCCTTGGACCTCCCTCCTCTGTGTATATCTGTGCATTTTAAATTGATAATGAGTTGGTGTATTTTGGTGTCTTTTCCTTTTAATTTCTTTGTTATTTGGACAATTTTCTTTAAGGCTTTACAATAAATATTGCTGATTTACTACAATTTGTTATTGCTAAAATGATAATTTAGTATGTGAGAGCACTCCACATAAATGAAAATCACTTAAATTGCAATTGCATTGTTGATGCTGCTATGATTTCAAGATTGTTGATGACTGCTTGAGGGAATTGTGGTTTGATAGTTTTCTCATTGATTATGTTAGAAAGACATGTCAGTAACCATTTAGAGGGGATACCATTTTATGGATCAAGAGGCGATATTACAGGCCCTGAAAGTAGTAACAGATTCACGGGGTATAAGAGAAGCAACTCTGATTCTTTTATGTTGTCATCAAGAGATAAATTTCCACAAGGGCAAACAGATTCACAAGACAGCCCACTTTTGACTAAGGTGTGTTCTTTTTTTAATTTTCTGTCTTCATACTTCCATGCCATCCCATCTTCAAAGAATTACGAGTTTAGACCTCTTAAATCTAGCCTCAGGATATTAATAAGGATCTTGTGGACTTATGCTGGTTGAATCTCATTTTGTATGATGTTCACAGTTCACTCTAATGTTGGGAGTTTTGTTCAATCTCAGCTGCTGCGATATTCAGGGGGAGAGCGGCCAAGACGGCCACATGATGAGGAAACGTCCTTTGGTATGCATCAAATGAGGCCAATTTCAGCCTCTTTTATATCTCAGTCTTCCACTGGTGGTAGAGCTGATACTAATCCTTCCAAACGGGATAGAGCTACAGCTGTAACCCCTGGTCCCATATTGCAATATCCTCCACGTACTGGCCAGGTCATGCCATTTGGCTATCAAGCCCCATCAAATAGGTTTAAGGACGCGAATGTGGGTCCTTCTCTCATATCACAGACAGCTGCTGATGAAGGATCTAGGACTGGAATTAAAGGATCCGGAGTTTTGAGCTCAGTCAATGCAACCGGAGCTATCTCTGGGAGACAGCCAGCAGGGGTCCTTATACGCAGTGGCAAACAGAAATCTGGTGTTGGCATTTCTGAACCGGAGTCTTCTACTATGCCCAGGTTAATTCAGGACTGAGGTTCTGTCTTATCTATTTCATGCCTGAGTAATTAGCCTGAAATTAAAACACACTTGAAGAGCTATTTTTTCACTAATTTTATGACAGTCAGCGTGGAGCAGAATCTGCTGGTCGTCAAATGACTATATTTTATGGTGGTCAAGCACATGTTTTTGACAATGTTCATCCCAATAAGGTTTGTTTCTGCAGCTATCTGGAGTATTTACTGATTTTTTAGAACTAATCAAGTGCAAAATTGTCTAAATTTCTGTTGCTGTATGTGAAACAAAAGGCTGCTTTCATTCTATTTGATTGGTTGGATAGGAACAGTGAGATGCCATCTGTAGTTGCTATTATCCCATCCAGAATTGTATGTCCAAATTTGTGTTGTTGACCATTTAACTTGATTTTTCTTAATGCAATTCTGATAATTTTAGTTCATTTATTTGAATAGTATTTTTAATAATTTCAAATGCACTCTAAAGAAACTGTAATTAGAAGGTCTTTTTAAGTCAAAATGTCAAAATCCAGTTCAATAATTTTCTTAAAAGATTAGAATATTTGTCTTTATGCTATACTAAACTGGACATACGGATGTGCACTGAGGGAGTGTTATCATAACTCACAAATGATATAAGCTGACTGGATGCATCATATTCATCCATATGGTTATGATGGATTGAAAGCCTGGAATAGCACAACTATATTTGGGGCCTAAAATTTTGTCACAGCCTGAAAATCTATAAAACAATGAGAGATGGAGCAAAGCAATAGAAAAAGGAATATATCTATCCAGGAAATCCAATTAAACCCACATTACTGCACCTACAAATCTCATGTCCATATTGCTGATGTGGAACCCGTATCCACATGGAACTAAAGACATTTTTGGGCACCAATGACATCTTCAGTGCAGCAACCTCTTCAGAACTCAATCTCGTTCCAACTCAAAACAACTAGCATTTTCCAGCCACATATTTTATACTTTGTTTTCGAGAAATTGAAGGTTGAAATATTTTCCATAGTTGAAAACTGCCCATTTTAGCACAAATCCGAAACAGTTCTGATCACATTTAGTGTTAAGTGGCAAGAGGATCAGTGATAGCTTGCTCAATAAAAAGTTGTGGAGACATAATGCAGTTCAGATGGATATACCTTGGTGGCATACAAATTGGAAGATCAAGAAAGAACCAAGACGAGGGGTCCTCTCGCTAGAAAAAATATGTGCATCCCCATGACCATAAACAGAAAACCTAATGGCCTTTGGGGACTTGTTGACGGTTGTAAGACATTAAACAAAAAAAATAGCAGAGAAATACATTGATTTCCGCAGCACATTAAGGGGATTAACACTTTATGAACTTTATCCATTGATCTCGCAGTTTCGATGAATTCTTGTAGAGATACTCTCAACATCTTTTGGTTGCACTCTGAGTTGTGTCTTTCCACCTGTGCCTCAGGCATTTATGTTTTTAGGTTTAAAATTATAAAACATTAACGATGTTAGTTTTTTTATTATGATTGATGATAATTACGCATTGGTAGTCCAGGTGGTGTTTTCTTGATGCGTGTTTTTATTCTCCACTTGGTGATCTAGGCGTCACTGTGATACTTTTTGTGTTCCAGAGGGTTTTATATGAAAATGCAGTCATACTGTCTTTCTGTAGGGGTTTTCCATATTGAAAGTGGTTCGTGCGTTTAATTTATTCTGCTAGTAAAGAAATGTTGGAGATTAACTTTGATTGGAAATTCCAAATTTAACTAGATTTCTTGGAAAAAAAGGTATTTTTCATTTTTGTTGCACGCTACCCTTTTAATCTATCGATTCTTTTATATCCTTTCTTTGATAACTTCACCCATAGAGTTTTGGCACCATGAAATGGTGGTAAGACACAACACCACTTCAAAACCGCTCAGACAGTCCATCAGATCAGGCCACAAAATCCACATCAAGAAAACATTTTCAGGGTCTGAAAGTAGTTAAAACTACAATTCTCAGCCATGAAATAGGATTGCCTTCTTTTACTTTCAAAGTGAAGTATTTTGGTTGCCATTTATTGTTAGCATCATCCATCTTTTCAATCTGGAGAGCATATCTAATTGATGACTAACTGCTTGACCCATAGCGCTTATTGGGGTTGGGGGTTGGGGGTTGGGGGTTTGGGGGGGGGGGGGAACCACCTCATGTTGACTGTTATGGTTCCTCATGTTGACTGTTGCGGTTCTTTGTGTCTCAAGTGTATAAGAAAATAAAGTTGTGCTTACCGGTAGTCTATAGTTTTTGATATAATGTTAAGTATCTGATTCTAATAATTCGTAATTGGTCGAGGACAAACCTTCCAAACCATGACTTTTACTATCTCCTAGTATGGTGCTTTGTGTGACAAATGTATAGAAATAAAACTGCGCCTTTGCCAATAGTTATAGCTTTTATCTTGGTGTTGCTTGATTGAAAAAATATTTTTCCTCTCAATTCCTAGATTAGGAGGATCATTTCTGGTTCTGCATTGTGTAAATTACTGTACTACATTGCCATTCAAAACTTAATTTTTGATTGCTTGGTGCCAAAAGTTCCATCCATAGCATTACAGATAATAATGAAGTTGATGCCTTCACAAACACTAGGACTGAATAGATCTTTAAACTTTCTTTACTTTTGCATTGGGTATTGCTTATAGTCTCTTTCCACTTTCTTTCTGCTCACACATCAGGCAGATGTTATAATGGCCTTGGCTGGATCAAATGGAGGATCTTGGTCGACAACCTACACGCCCAATTCTTCAGCTAGGCCATCCACTGGAGAAAACCGGATACCAAGTGGCGACAATGATGCCGGCATTTCTATATTGAGAGAGTTGCATGGAAGGCCATCAGACAAAGGGGACTCCCACCGCGGTTTTGGCTCTGGTGATTAACAAATTTCTTATCCCAGTTGTTTTAAATGCTTGTTTGAATATTACTTCAATCTATCTGAGGATCTCAACCTTATAACAAACTGTGCTGCCTTGAAGATCTGATCTGCAGAGAGGGAAATATTGTGAACCAAAGTGTCTTGCATTTGTTATAACGATTTTTGTTGATGTCTGAGTGTAAGAATACTGACACAGCATTGGATAGGTGTTGTAGGGAGTTATGAGGGAGTGATGAGAAGTGTGGAAAAAGGGGCCTCAGTTGAAGCAGCAGCCAAAATCAGTGCAGGAGGAAAAGCTGAGGAGGAATGTTAACTTCATATTGTTGCTTTCAGCTAAGAAATGAATGGCTGTACTTAGAACACGTTTGACCATATTGCCTTTTTGCTGTGAAGCTAGTGCACTCAATCCTTGATCAGCTATTTCTCACTACCCACTACATTTAGCTTCCAGATTTTCAAAAAGACAACACTACAGAATTTCTTTCCACCCTTAGGGCTTGTTCACTAGCATTTTGGCCATTTTTTAGAATTTTTTTTGGGAGAATGAGTTTTTGGGAGAAAATTTGGAAAAAATGTCAATTGTTTGTTTATGTTTTGGAAAAATAGGGAAAATGGATTGAAAATGAATTGTTTGTCTGTTAATGTTTTGGTGGGGGGACAAATTTTACTGTAAATGTCAAATTAGTTATTTTTTTGTTGGGTTTGTAGAAAGAAATTATTTTTTTATATAATGTGTATATATATTACTTTGATGGTGTGTTATATATATATATATATATATACTTTAGTGTTAGGTAGGGCTAGGTTAGTGTGTAGGGTCTTTTTGAAATTGAATTATGAGGATTTTTTGGGTATAAATTTTTTATATTTTGGGAAAATGATCGGAGAATGTGTATATATTTTGGGATTGTTTTGGGAGTTGGGAATTTTTTTCCCAAAATGCTAGTGAACATAGCCTTAGTAATAGAGCGAGCAAGAGGGTGTTTGGCTAAATTTATTTAAAATATTCTATAAGTTGTCACATTTGTTAAGATGTTTTTGAAGTTTACATGTTTAGGTTTTATTTAAAAAGCAAAATGTTAAAAGTATTTAAATGAAATAAGGTTTTATTACCTATAAGCTACAAATAATGATAATTTTGTCATGAAAATAGTTAAAATTATTTTTTGTAGTATTTTGAAAACAACTAAGAAGTTTCTTTGATTTTTTGGAGTTTTTATAAGATCTAAGGGTTAATTAAATTTTGTCATTCGAATTATTTGGTTTTTTCCACTTTGCCTCCTAAACTTCGTGTTTTTTTACACTCGATCATCTAAATTTCGTGTATTTTTACACGGTGGCATATATGAGCATTTTTGGTGGAATATTCCGTTGGGATTCCATCACATGATGCGTTTCCAGTGGAACATTTTGCCAAAAACGCCCATATATGCCACCGTGTCGCATTTTGCCAATATATGCCATCGTGTCGTCGCATATGATGGAATCCCGACAGAATATTTTGTGGGAAACGCCTATATATGCCACCGTGTAAAAAAATACAAAGTTTAGATGGTCAAGTGTAAACAAAAAAAGTTTAGGAGGCAAAGTGTAAAAAATCGAATAGTTCGGATGATAAAGTGTAATTAGCCCTAAGATCTAACATGGTTAATGACCTCTTCAGATTTTTGAGTAATTTATAAGTACATGCATACTAAGAGAGGGAATTCTAGTCCTTATACCAAAAATTAGTAATTGTAGCATCTATGCTATATAAGAAGACAAAATCCTCTTACACTTAAGAAGTGACGGTTTTTTTTATCACTATACCAAATTGTGACGTATCCATTATACTCTTAAAACTACTATTTATTTTTTTATTTCTCCAATTTTTTCCTTCCATGCAAAATTTACAAATGAACTATATATTCTTTTTAAAATTAATCCCACAAAATCAATCCATCAAACATTCTTTAATTGAAACATACTATTTCGGTATTGATTAATATAATAAAAATTAATATTACAATAATTTAAATTTATGAACAGAAGAACTGCGTGTCACGATGACTAGTTTAGCTGCAAAGATGATAATTTTCCTTTACTTATGCTAGTTAATTTTGCAAGCATATTCAAGCGGATGGAGCCCAGCTAGAGATGGGCTTGCAGCCTGCCATAAATAAGCCCAAAGGCCAACCTTTAGCATTAAGCCCAAAGAATTTAATGATAGTCAATAAACCAAAGACAACATAGGATAATATCTTAAAACGGCTACAGTTGTCATCTCTTGTTCTAGTATCAGGGTTAGTTTGGTTAGAATGATAAGGTGGAATATAATATTTTTATCTCAATTTATTATTCATTTGGTTGGAGTGATAATAAATATTCAAACTCGAATGAATACCAAAAATCCGTCAATTTCCATGATAAATTAACCTATCAACCCCTCTAAGTTTATTTAGTATGTCAGCCAAACTATACTACTATGAAAAAAAAATTACACAAATTATCAGATGATAAATAATTATGAGATAACTTAAAACTCCAACCAAACTCACCCTAAAATGACTCATTTTTCAAATATTTAAAACTGTACCTACTGCTATCATACTAATTTTTTTGCTAAAAGACAAAAAAGGACAGTAATTATTTAATTATTCTTCCCATTTAAAATAGCAAATAGGCATGTCCCAAATCTTGCATTAAGGACAAAAACGGGTGTAAATTTTCAATTCTATCTCTCATTTGAAATGGGGATATTCCAAATCTTTTGGTCGTTTATTGGACGTAGCAAATGGGGGATAGAACAGAATATTAGTCGTGTGGTGCCACCACTAAAACACTATTAAACTTTCTTTTCCTACTGTTTTTATCTTTGTCTTATCTGCAACACCTCCCCCCCCCCCCCCCCCCCCCCTCTCCAACAACACACACAAAAAGAAATTATAGCATGTGGCCAGCCTTTATGCACCAGTCATGATTATGAGCTCTAACAAAGCCATTAGCATCAACAAATAATTACAATGCTAGTATACGATTCAATATATATTATTTTTTATGATGTGGATAAATACAAACGGAGTCCTGATATGTGTGCGTGTGTATGAATAATAATTATGATGCTGATAAATACATGGGCCATAAATTAAGGCTTGCACTTATTTTTTCATTCTTTGAAATTCTAATAGATTAAACCCCAACAATTTGAGGACATCTAAGTGTAGTTAAATTATACGACTCTTTGCTATAAATATCTCAAGTTACGAAACCGCGAGGTATGCAATCTTTATTTTTGAGTTCCTTATAAATCTCTCTTTAAATTTCCTTCTTCTATCGAATATTGACTTGAGCATTGGAGAATTTTCACTAGAAAACATACTGATGTCCATAACGATTTGTTGTTGAGGGCGAATTGAGACGGATACTAAAAGACGTTCAACTTTGGATCAAGAGCGAATTTTTTCACATCCACACTATGATTAAATGAATTAAGTGGTATATGTCTGGCTGTAATAAATATCTTGTTATACATTCTATATTCCAATGGTTATGTTTCTTTCCAAACTCCAAGATTGGGACAAAGATTGATTAATATTTCATAATCAAGAATGTAATATTTTCTGCGCCATTAGTTCTTATATATTATATTAATAATTATAATATAATCGAAAGAACAAATCTATAATATTTGATGGAGTGTCTTCTCTATATCTATAAATTTATAAATTCTATTGGACTCAAAAAGATATATTAAAGAATTAAATAAATTGTCCAATACTCAAGAAGAAATCAAATAAAGATTACCAATTGATCATGATTCTAAAGTTAATTAATGATTAATTCTACTATATGGTAATAATATTATATAGAAAGTCAGCATAAAAATAGATCCACCCTGGAATGATACTGATCGGATAAAATTTCTATTTGAAGGGATTTTTTTGTACTTAGAAATTTTATCGGACTCAAAAAAGATATATTGAAAAAATTAGTTGGATCTTTCAATACTTAAAGGGGGAAAAAAGGGAAAAGATTATATCGATTCATTCTATAATTGCAACCACGATACTATAGAGAAGGTCCGCGAAAACATAGAATAAGAATAAAAATTTTGGAAAACCCTTTCAATCTTCTATTCTAACTTTATGAATATATGCCAAGCATATTTAATATTCATTGAATTATTTTTATAATATAATATTTAATATACTTAATATATATTTATAAAATTAAAATAAAAATGAAATATGAATTAAAATAAAAGATCCAAACTGCTTAGAAATCTCACATATTCTTGTCGCTAAATTAAGAACCGATGGCATTTTTTTTTTTTTTTAAATTTATACATATTTACGCACATCAGGAGCTTGTTTAGGTTTGAACTCCTGACCTAATGTGGGAAATTTATGCCATTGATCACCACCTTGGATCCCCTTCCTCTATTTCATTCCGTGTTTCATCTCTTATTTCAATATGCTGTATATATACCAAGTACATCTGATTCTCAATTAATTATTTTTATAAAAAAATATTTAATACGCATATTATATATTCATGCAATAGAATAAATGATGAAATATAAATTGAAATAGAGGATGACTGTTAGTAGCATGAAAACTTTCAATTCTCATTACTAAAATGGAGAGCCTAGGGGTGTAAATGAGTCGAGTCGAACCCAAATATAGCAAGCTGAAGCTTGACTTGTCAAATAGACGAAGGCTCGGACGAGCCTTATCGAATTTTATCAAACTCGACTCGATAAGACTTGTCATAAGTTAGCAGAAGAACTCGATTCGTATGAGTTTGGATGAATTCAAGCTCGTATAAGTTTGAATTAGTTCGAGCTCATTTAAACTCAAAATAAAATGTATAATGATAAAATTTTCATTTTTTTATTTTCTTAAAAATAACAAATAAATTATTATTATTATTATGAATCTTATTATATATATATAATATAAAAAAGTTTGTTTAAGCTCGCGAGCTTTTAGAATCGAATATTATTGAACTCAACTCGACTCATTTAACTGATGAACTCGAACTGTTTGCGAATCTTCTTGTCTCATTTACAGCGTAGAAAAACCACAACTGCCCTCAAAACTTCCAAAGTCACTCGAAGACAGCACTCAGTCCATACGGCCGCCCAAAATCCACGTGTAAAAACAAATCAAAACAAATGCTAAAGATCGTCAAGATTATGTTTTTGTTTTCTCACACAACAGTACTTGCAAGATCAAGACAAAACAAATTAAACAAACATGGCGATCATATATGTATACGAAAACAAAAAAAAGGGATTTCCCATTAATTCTCAAACTTAGTCGCAAAAATGGCAACATCTCTTTCCGAAGCCTATAGGGACACCCATCTCCAACCCAAACACATTATCCCACTCGATTTCCAATCCATTCACGAGCTGCCCGAGTCCCACGTATGGACTCAGACAGACGAGAATTTATCGTGCGTATATCAGACACATGTGGTTGACCAGCCGAATGTTCCTGTTATTGACCTAAGGGCTCCGAACGTGGTGGAGCTCGTCGGAAATGCATGCCGACAGTGGGGAATGTTTCAGGTGATCAACCATGAAGTTCCAGCGAGTCTTATGGATGACATGGAGGGACATACGCGGCGGCTGTTTCAGCTTCCGGCGGAGCAGAAACTGAAGGCGCTGCGGTCGCCGCGTGGAGCCACCGGCTATGGGGTGGCTCGGATATCGCCGTTTTTCACGAAGCTAATGTGGCATGAGGGGTTCACCATCATGGGGTCTGCCGTTGAGCATGCTAAACAACTTTGGCCCCATCACTATGAGGAGTTTTGGTAAGGCCATGCATTATTAATTATTATTTGTTTTAGAATGTTTAAAGTTTTATCTTTATCTTTTATTTCAATTACAAATAAATGTTAAGTGTATAAAATATATATTTTTTATAAATATTTAGATATGTAGACTATGTACAATTGGTGTGTATTTATAAAGTGAAATGAAAGATAAAAATATAGAACAAAAGAAATGCTATTATGAACATCGACAATAAAGATAATTGCTGTTGCTTTATTGAATTTTTATATAATATAAATGTAGAAGTTAGTTGGGAATAATTGCATGAGAACATCAAAGTTAAAATTCTTAAAAAAATTAGTTTATTTTCTATAGTTACAGAGATTGAGGTGGCATCCACGATGTTTGAGATTTGAATTTGAATGAATTTTATGTGTGCATATATATATATATATATAATTTTTCACAAAAAATTAACTTAAAAAAACTTTGAATGCCAAGATTTTGAAATCATTCAAAGCACAAATCTTTGAGTGATTGGATCCAAATATTAGGCATGCACATATATGTATTTTTTAATCTCTTGAGATCCGGACTTCATAAGATCTTGTTTCCCTTCTTCTTGGAGTTAACTGTCTTCTGAAATTTAACAATATACTAATTTGTAAGAATCTTTCAACCTAACGTTTGACACTTTGGTCAGAAAATCAAACCTTTTTTTATCATATGAAACTTAAAAATTCATATTGATCTTCTGTTTTTCAGGATTTTCTTTGAACCGAAAACATCAGATCAATTAATAACATGATTACAATATTACTTATCAATGCATAATCAAACTTTTGCAGTGATGCTATGGACAACTATCAGAAAAAGATGAAATCATTAGCCCACAAAATATTGCTCATCATCCTCAAGTCATTGGGAGCAGATGAAGAAGATCAAGAAATGGTTTTTCCAGCTTCTGTCTACCAATCTGAGGGTGCATTGCAGCTAAATTCTTACCCTTGCTGTCCGAACCCTAACCGGGCCATCGGCTTAGCCCCTCACACAGATTCATTGCTTCTAACAATTCTTCATCAAAACAACATAAATGGCCTCCAAATTTTCCAAGAGGGCATGGGTTGGATGTCAGTTCCTCCAGTTTTAGGAGCCCTAGTGGTCAATATTGGTGATCTCATGCACATTTTTTCTAATGCAAAATTTCCAACTGTATATCATCGTGTGGTTCCAAATGAGACCTGGCATAGGTTTTCTTTTGCATATTTCTATGGCCCTCCTACTGATTCTATAGTTGCACCACTGTCCAAGCTTCCGTCTCCATGTTTTCGGGCCATGACAGTGAAAGAGTACATTGGTCTCAAGAACAAGCATCTCGAGAAGGCACTTAGCTTGATTAGGATTTGAAGATTTTTCTTGATTGTTGTATGGGATTATAGTCTTGAAGAAATGTCGCAATAGGAAGGGTTTGAATGACTACTATACTAGTTGTGTTTTTTGAAATGAGGTTGCCAAGTATGTGTTGAACTAGTATGAATAAGACTCATGTTTTCTTGATTTATATGGCTAACTTTGTATCAAGATTGAGTGAAGTCAAATAGGCTTTCTTTTGATGGATTAGAAGAGACCTAGGAAGCTAAAGATTTGGCATTTGATGTTATAGTTTTTATTAAGGTACGTACACGTATTAAATTGTGAATAATGTGGTCAAAGTTTAGAATTCAATACTATTCTTGAATAGGATAAAATGTGGTAAACAACATAGGATCCAATATTGTTCTTGAACAAATACACAAACAACAAGAAGTTTGAGTTATCATGTGAAACTCAAAAAGAAATTACAAGGTGATGATGCTCAAATCTGTTTTCAAACATGAAAAGTTTAATTTTCGCAAAATATTATTTTACCAGCACATATGATGGGATGTTTGTTCTTATAATGTAAAAATTAGATACCTCAACTGTTAAAAGAGTGGGAGTAGTTTATGACCATTTCAAGCCTTGGGTTCATTTGATATAAGACAAAAAGTATTATCACAAAAATCCAATTATTGGCTTAAGGGTAGCACAGTGATTGGAGATTTTTATTAAATAAATCACAAAGATTAAAGAAATGTTAATGGTGGTTTGGAGCACTTGGGATGGCTCTATATTTAATTATAGTATTATTTCAGAACAAAACAAATTTAGAATGATGCTACGAGTTACGTTAGTGTTTGATTAAATAAGCTTAGCCAGAATGGAAATTAAATAAAATAAGTTTTCAATCAATACAAGCATACAAACACACACACACACATATATATTGGGGAAGTCATGGGCCTTGGTTTGAACTAGAGACAAAAGTTCTGGATTTAATTAGTTGGGATTACGTGATAAAATTGAGTTAATCACTCACGTCTTGTCATGATTAATAAGTCCAAAGAAAGACACTTTTAGCTTTGTCTTCACTCAGGCAAACTACTGTGGGGAAAGAGAAAGAGAGAGGAAAATTAAATTAATTTTCCATAGGTTTGGACAACATTTGATGAGTGTACAAACTTAGATAAAATTCATGCATAACTGGCATTGGCAATTTTTTAGGATTTGGCTGCATTAGGGTTGTTAAACAATCATTAATTGAAGAATCTTGATATCGATGAAATTCCTTCTGCACAAAACAATTAAAAAAACATAATAATATGAAAAAGATCATTAGGGGCCTTGATGATTAAGACCCCGACAAAACTCTTTTAATTAATTATATTTTGGCTCTAAGCCCTGTTTGAGGTATAAAATAAAATTCCTAGAGAAAAAGACAAAGAAAAATACAGAGGGTAGATGATTTATGATTAAATAATAACGTGGGTTTTTTCAGGTACGAGGTCCACGTTCACCCGTCTGAGCCCGAAGCCTCTCGTTCCTTGCACATTCTTCCTGGAAGATGTAACACAAGCATGATGTAGACTGGTCAATATTACATGTAAGAACTTAGAAATTATGACAATAATAAGAACATTGAAATGTATGCAGCCATTCTAGATACTGTTTCGTGCTTTAAAAGTTATAGACTAAAGAAATTCGGTGTTCAAATTTGTTGGAATTTTGACTTGATCCTTAAAAATCAAGTTTGACTAGAACTCTTAGCTTTCACCCAGGCGTGTTTCCTGGTTATTCGTAATAACATCTAGGTGAAATTCGTGAAGACACTTTGTAAGCTTCTGACTGCATCTCTTTTCAGTTGGTAAACAAAACCCTCTGCTCTTTGCCCGTGGACATAGCCCAGATTTGGTGAACAATATAAATTCTTGTGTATTTTATTTTACGCTCTTTTTTCATAATACAAGCAAAGGAAGAATTTCAAGAAATAAACGAAAGAATAACTGCAGATGTATCAAAACATTGCCTTAAAAGATTGTGGGTATCAGGTTATCATCTTATCTATCACGAGATTCATTATGCAAATGCTTATGGGGTGTGCCTATAGTTAGTTATTTGATCTTCAACGTCCGGATGCTTGTGCCTAGATACATTGTTTATTGAATAGGCAAAGGCCGCAACTATTGAAGCAGACTTGGGGCAAAACTATAATGCATCTTCATAATGCCAAGACTTCCAAGTCAGACCAAAATCTTTAGTTATTTGGCCATGTGCAACTCCCAATTTTGGACCACTCCCATGTTAGAATCTATAAGACAAAAGGTTACAGCTGGATAGTATTCGACACGTTTTATTCTATAGTTTGGTGAAATTTAAGTTTGAGCATGTGTGTACCTGGAAAAGTTTCAAGAGAGAAGAGCTCTGTCTTTGCTCTGAAACTGCAGCTGCATACTTTTCTTTAATAGTGTCAGAGAGTTTCTGTTCTGATTCCAGTGCCAGTTGCACTTTTTCAAGTTTCTGTAATAATTAGTGCAGAAGTAAATTGTTCATAAACTTACTTCAGAGAATATCTAGTGACAACTAAAGATGAAAAGACCGTGAGATAGCTAAATACAGGTGACTTGAGAAAATAGAATGGTGGGAAAAAGGAAATGCAATCATTCAACAAATTGTTAAACATACTTTCAGATCAGCAAATTCCTGTCCACTTGTGAAGGAAGGTTAATTTGTTGACATTCTTTTAACAAAGTAAATGATACATACGGCAAAATTTCAATTTCATGAATTGCAAAAGACAGCAAGTTGATATAATAAGACTAACATTACATTAGTGACTCAAAAGATCAAGCTTCATGGCGTAGTAGCATATGGAGATCCCAAATTCATAAGTTTTAGCAAAAGGATGAGTTACAGTGGCATCTGAATGTTGTCATACATTTCGCACATTCCCACTTGCCCAAAAATTTCCTGTTATTGTTCATTTTCTCAATATATTTTCATTTCCCTCGAATGGAAGCGGTGTGGATTTGATATTTTTAGCCATGTGAAAGCATTTTCAAAAAGCTGAATGGCCAATTCTCCTCTAGACCTTCAATTCAATTGTTTTCCAAGAGTGTTGAGACAGGTATGTAAGCCATGTATCTAGGAGGAACTCTATTTTCCAAAATTAGAAAGGTTTCAGTTCACCTTATTTTGGTTCTCTACCTATTTTCAAATTCAAATATTAGAAAATAATTAGTTGAATCTTTTAAAAGAAAGAACTATATATATCCAATCTCTGGCGATTGTCGGACCAACCAAGCCTCCAACCCGACTCAGACGCTTTCCTCCTTACTTATTTGACTCCCTGAACAAAGTTATTAATCCCATTTTCAAACTCTACATCATAATTTTAAACCTGATTTTCAAAGCGGATGGCCCTTTTTCAAAAATAATCTTGATTTTACATTTCAAAACAGCCAAACCGTACACGAGTCTCACTGTGCAATGTCAAATCAATCAATCAACTCAACTTGTCAAACTTTGCAACTCACTCATCCAAACACAATTTTATTTCCACATATCCCCTGAGGGAATCCTTTCAAAACATTTTCAGAAAGTATTTCTCCGGAATAGTAATGGAAATGAAAACGAACATAGTAGTGGAACTTTTTATAAGATGTTATAAACATGATATGGTTACTTAATTTTATCTTCTATGCAAGTAAGAGGTAGGAAATGGGTACCTGTTGAGTTCCACTTAAAATTCCCTCCAGGGAGTTGATGAGCTTTACCCTCCCGTCAGCACTAGTAATAGCATTTTGGAACTATAGACAACATGATGAATTACATTACACAAACATTTTGTAGATATGAGTAGCATCCACCATCATAATTTCACATATATATTTTGAGTAGAGCATAACTATTAGAAGCACAGAGTTTTATAAGAAAGTTGAAGGTATGACATTTACATGCAGAAGCCATGCATCTAAAAGAAAGTGCTTTTCCACTTTCCTGGGAGTTTGAATTCAATCAGCATTTTTATGCATTAAAACTTAAGAAAAACTAAATATGATGGCTATCTTAGTCTTCCAACCTGTGGATCTGTAGCTACCAAATGTGGCTTTGGATGATGCTCTGTACAGAGAAATGATACAGCAGAAAGCCTAGGTGCGTGGTTGAATGATATTAATCATTACCAATTATAGCAGGAACATCTGAACAGTAAAGCGCTTGAATATTAAAATTTTTTATGAATGGAGACATACTTTATTGTCCAAAAATTAATTCTTCATGGCTATACTACAAGTACGAGATTTGTTTTCATCAATTCAAAATTTTACTATTTTTTGAATCATCCTCATTTGATAAAAAATTCAATTCTCTTGGCATTGAAGTAAGTATTCTCCCTAACTGCAAATGAGAAATGGCGATATTGAAGGCCACCATTTGATGATGAGTTGCAATCCAAATGCCACTCTAAACTTCAGACGAAATACTTGGTAATTTAAAGGAACCGAACACTCAGGATAATAGCTAAATGAGACAGTTTTTCAAATAAGCAAGAATATCTATATATTATTGAATCAGCTTAAGCTAATCTGCCAACTGCCAAAGAGAGAAAATGCTTGCATATGTGGTAGATGCAATAAGACAAGCAGGAGTCAATCACAATTCAACTGAATCCAGCAAACTAATAAAATACAGGCAGAAAGTGATATGCGGAAGTGGAACAAAGGACAAAGTAATTCTAGAAGCTTCACCTGCAAACTAATTGAGTTCAACAAGGATGTTTCCTTTAACATCAATTCTTTGATCTCCAGTAAAGCATTATATGTATCATAGTGCTTGCGAGTTTGCCGAAGCTTTTTCTTCAAAACAGCAAGTGAGGGTGCAGTTCAGCTAGATATAAGCAAATAGCAGTTGGGATATAGATTATGCAGAAATTATTAAATTCTGAAACATTTACCTGAATCTGAGTATTAAGTTCAGAAAATCGGAGGTCATACCTGCAATATTAGTCAAAATTCTAAAGCACTATATGAAAAAAGCAAGAAAGAATTTTCTGTATTTAATTTCAAAAGCAAGGAACTGAGATGCTTAGAAGTGTACTGAATTAATTCAGCCTGCGATGGCACTTCATCAAGTTGCCGCTTCAGTGACACAATTAATCTTAGCTTTGTGGCAAGTTCCTGCCACCAAAAAGGAGGAAGGGAACATGTCATCAGTTTATAGGATTATGCTTAGGTACCAATCTTTTCAAATATCTGTGAACAGCACTGAAGGAGCACACACAGCAGAAAAAATGGAGATGCTTACCTAGTATATGTATATATATACATATATATACAGTGCCAATGTTTTCTTGTGAGAGAGAGGGATCAAATCAGCATGGCTACAACTAAAAATAGCATCTCAAGCCAGCTAAAAATAAGCTAAAACAATTTTAGTTAAAGCTAAAAAAGGAGTGGTTGAATAAGATGCTTAAAAATTTGAAAAAACTATATAACTTATTAAACCAAAAGGGATACCAGCAATCGCGGCATCAATGAGGGAGATTTTTTTTTTAATCCCAAAAAGAAAAAGCAGAAAATAACTCTGGAAAAAGGAAACAATGATGAACACAAGTTTCAGACACAAAGGTGGAGTACGTAACAGGAACTTAAAGATTTTGAGCATGCTGGAAAATCCAAGTGTGGCTTAGCTCTATGGCTTGAGCAACACCTCAATTAATTTTTCCAGTTGATAGCAAATTTTGCGAAGCACTTCAACATAAAACAACAGAAAAGAGAAAACAAGTTGACAGCCAAATGATTACTCCACTTACAGTGACATGAAATATAGATAACTGAAAGCAAAAACGTAAGTAGCCTCTCTGCTAAAAAAACACAAGGCCTTCAGAAAGTCAGATAGAATTAGTCAAAGTTATCTCAAACTAAAAGAAATGAAAAACTCTGACTTAGGAGTTTTAATTCATCTACCTTTCTTTTCCTTAGCATAGACAAATTCATTAAGTTGCCACACTTTAAGTGAAGTTAAAAGATGCTGAACAAAAGTACTTAATCTGCCATGGAGTTACAAAAGTCGACAAAAATAAATGTGCTGGAAATTGCTACATAGGAGTCATTTGATGAAAGAGAACATAAAAAACCAATGATTTGATGATCAATATATACAACTTCACATGGCAGGTATTTATATACTTGTGGAAAGCAACAGAATACTTGTCTAACCTTCTTTGCAGACTCAAGTTTCTGATTAGAGTGTTGTAAAGAATGCTGGAACACATCAGAATCTTCATCATCTCTACCACCATGCAACATTTTATCAAGTTCTTCGACCTCCTGCTGCAACCTTGAAAAATCTAAACTACGCTGGGACTGGATATCAAATTCTTGCTTCTCAAGTGCCTAAGGAATCCCATCCAAATGTCAGCCACAGATAAATCTGCAGGTAAAATAACTGCAGTAAAGAAGGGAAATGGAAGTTCTGAAAGCATATGATAGTTCCATACAACTTTCATCTCGTGCTTTAATGAAAGGAATATATGAGTGGAAAAAGCCATTCAGCTCAGCATTACATAACAGGCACACAAGAATAACATAGTACAAAACTCAATGAATGTGCAAAACGGATAATATGGCAACAAAGTGCATAAAAGATGGAAGGACCTTTAAAGACTCCAAAAGTGACACAACTTTCGACCCCATTGAATTAGGGCATTCTCTGTGGATTCTTTCGCGCAGAATTCGCACTTCATCCAGAACATCAGCCTCCCCTTGGTTCTGCAGAAATTAGCAGAATGCAGTTACAAGTTAAGTTATTCACCTATCCCCTCAAACAAAATGCCATTGACATCTTAGAAAAACAATAAATATAATAAAGGCTGATCAAGTTCTTACTTCAGAGGCTCCAGATATACCAAATGAAACAACACTACTTATAACACTTAAATGCAGAGGACAAGCATCAACAAACAAGAACAAGAACTACATATTTCCCATTAAGCATGGGATTCTCAATTGATATTGCAAAAATTGTTCAAGAAAAAGGTAATACACAATAAAGGTGAGAAATTTTCCAGGAAATTAACCAGTTATTTTCAAGAATGCTTTTTTCTTTGTGCTTGGAAAAGTTTCAAAATGCTGCAACCCCATCTCTGCCTGTAGAATTTAGTAAGCATAACATCCAATAAAGATTCAATCAAACAGGTCTTTATTGGTGCAAAGAACGCATTTCGTTTATGCAAGCGAATTTAACGATGCGACGAAGGTGTCAAAACATTACCTCAGCTTTGGCCATTAATTTGCAGCTAATCGAATATCAGCCGTAAGACTGTATCAAAATTGAAAACATATATAGTTGCAGAAAAGGCTGCATAATATGCAAGATTTTTGTTGAATTTGATATTCCATTTATTTATATGGAAATTGAAGATAAAGCTCTGTTTGGCATGAGTCAAATATATTGGTTGAGATAGTAATGGGTAAAGTAGTCATTTTATGGTTTAGATCTACTTCCAGAAATTAAGACACAAACCAACACGCCCTTATTTTACCACACTAAACCAGGAAACCCCTCAAGGCAAAGGCTTAAAACCCTACAATTTACTCCCCCTCTCTGCTGTCTCTCTCTCAACTAACACACGCTCATTCACGCAGAAACCCGCATCTAACAATGGCAGCCATGCTGGTAAGCTCGCGATCTATCTTAATCTCTCCATGCTTCTGGTTTATCTTTGTTTTGTCAGTAGAGAATCCAGTGTCGTTTTGATTTACTTCACACTGTACTAGGCTTCATTTTTGGTTTTTCAATCTTTCTGTGTGGTTTTTCATGTATGAGCTTTGGAAAAAAAAATAAATTCTTGGACCTTGGAATAGTGTTATTTGTTTCCTTTCTAAAGACAATAAGTGAGAATGCTGTAGTAGGAGTGGGTTATTAGAGTAAAGGGTTCTTATTGATGGGTGATTCGCTGCTGAAGGCGTAATTAAGGACAAGATTCTATTTTGGTGGTTTGAATTATTAGTCTTTTTTCTTAGTTATGCAAAAGTTAAATTTGGTGGGGTGAGGTAAGAATATGGAACTCGGTTGAGCAGCTGTCTGAATTGCTAGAGAATAGAGATCCACATGCTCGGTTTTGTAATATATGTAATCCTGGTTATTATTTCCTCCATAATTGCATATTAGGATTTTGGAAATTGATTTTTTTTTTTTTAATATCATTAATTGTTCCAACAAAATAAGGGATACTCTTCTTTGAAGATTGATTCTTTCAACCTTATTTCTAGAACATGCGAAATAGGAAATATTTACATTAAATAAAACTATGGCAACAAATTGACATTGTTCTGTACAGCTGTTAAAAACAAAAGGGCATTCTTTTTGTAGCTATTGCGATAAACAGAAGATAACAAATGATGTCTAAACATTATCATATCACTAATTATGTGTTGTAGTCCTCCTGCCCACATAACCAATTCGTAGCCAAATTATGGAGCAAAGTTTTCAAGAATTTTTTTGGTTTTCATTTTCATCTTTATTATTGTTACGTCCTGAATAGTTGCAGCGAACATATGATATATAATAAGATAAAATTAATAGATGGGTGCATGACTGCATGTCATCTTGTCATCTTGAATTTAGCTCATTACCTTTGGAGCATGACTTTCTGCGAAGCATTTGATTATGAGCTTCCTGCCAGTTCGTTTCTCTCTTTCCCTTAACTTGATTCCTTGAATTATCATTACATTTTTTCTATTCATTCACTGGCCTCGTCATGCTGTGAATAACTGTATCGGTGAATTTGTGACCAAACAACAGCAACCTCAAATCATACTGCTCAAGGAAGGGACTGATACATCCCAAGGGAAACCACAGTTGGTGAGCAACATAAATGCATGCACGGCTGTGGCTGATGTTGTGCGAACCACTCTTGGTCCAAGAGGCATGGACAAGTTGATCCATGATGAGAAGGGGAACACCACCATCTCTAATGATGGTGCCACCATAATGAAGCTTCTTGATATTGTTCATCCTGCTTCCAAGATCCTTGTAGATATTGCCAAGTCCCAAGATTCTGAGGTATTTTTGACATTGCTAATTTGCTGCCCCTGTGTTATATGAACCACTAGTTTCATTTCCTTTTCTTTAAGATAAATAATTTGACTTAAATAAAACTCTTAATTTCGAATTTAGGAGGTGATTCAGTGCATAATGGTGTATTATGCAGGCATTCTATTGAATTAGTTAACTGTAAAGGATTTGTGTTTTTCTAGTTAATTTCTAATGGCTCAGGATGCAAAATCGAAAAAGACGATTCTAGAGATGACTCCATTTGAGTATGAAATAAAAATATTTTAATTTATTATACTATGGCAGAAGCTGGGTGCAGAATTGTGAAATTTTTTAGCCAATTTCCTTGTTCGTATACTTTCTAAGTTATGAATTATTGATCCTTTTATGCTAGTACATGAGATTTGCTGTTGATAGTTTGTGTGCCTTAGGAAAGAGAACTGAGCAATATGAAGGTTTTACGTACAAGATTTGCTCTTCTGCCGATTATTGAGATGAATCAGATTGCTTCTTGTCCATCTAATCTATAACTAATTAATGTTATATGATGTTTGGCTTGGAATTTTTGTTGATCTGTTTGTAAATAACGTTTTTATAATTTTATTATCCCCATGATTGTTCTCCTCTGGAGTTGCATGCCCATTTAATCTCTTCCTATTTTATTTTTCTTCTTCAGGTTGGTGATGGAACCACTACCGTAGTTCTGCTTGCAGGAGAATTCCTGAAAGAAGCAAAACCTTTTATTGAAGATGGAGTTCATCCTCAAAACCTTATTCGAAGTTACCGAACAGCTTCTTATTTGGTAGGACAGCAGCTCAATTTGCTCTGTTGGAATCTGGAGATATGTCTATGCCTCATGCATTTCGTGTTTTTGTGTTTAACAGGCCATTGAGAAGATTAAAGAATTAGCTGTTAGCATAGAGGGAAAAAGCTTGGAAGAAAAGAAAAGTTTACTGGCTAAATGTGCTGCTACAACACTATCTTCAAAGCTCATTGGTGGTGAAAAGGATTTCTTTGCAGCCATGGTGGTGGATGCTGTCCTTGCCATTGGAAATGATGATAGGTTAAACATGATTGGAATCAAGAAGGTATATGAATCCTGTACTTAGTATTAATATGTAATTAATGTTACGTATGTGTTTAAGAGACATTGTCAATCCTATTAATGCTGCTTGCTTACCCCAAGACCATAAGTTTCAACGGTACATGCCACCAGCCTCTTTGTTAATGCCTGCATTCTGAACTTCATTCTTTCGTGTCCCTGCCTATGTATGGTAATAAATAAATAAATAGAAGTCTATGAGGCCTTGAATAGATTTTCATCAGTGCCTGCTTGAAAATGTCTGGGATGGGTGGGGTGGGGAGGAGACATGAATGTGCAGAGAACATTTGCTTTTGAACTGTGGATAAAACTGATACAATTTAGCATTTTTTGGTAAACTGTAACAAATATAAACACGATTATACAAGTATGATGTAGTCTCAAAACTGGGTATGGATGCACAAGGATGTATGAGGTTTATGCTTTGTGTGTACTCATCTGCCTTTGGTCCAACTTCTTCAAGCTCAAGCCTGGAAAATGGTCCAATTCATGCTATTTTTTAGTCAGATACTGGGGAACTATCTTTAAAGCATCTACATTCTGCACAGTCAATTATGGGTAAACTAATGATTTTGAAGTTTAAAATTATTTTTCCATGTCGACACCTTGAGTGTTCCACTTCCATGCACTGATACACACCACGCTATATAATCTTGTATTTGGTTTCAGAATCTGCTAATTGCAATTGAATTAAATGGATCTAAGTATATATACTGTCTACTTCTTTTTCTGTTGGGACTTTTATGCTGATTTGGTTTTGTAGGTTCCGGGAGGTACCATGAGGGATTCTTTTCTTGTGAATGGTGTGGCCTTCAAAAAGACCTTCTCATATGCCGGTTTCGAACAACAGCCAAAGAAATTCGTAAATCCCAAGATACTTTTGCTAAACATAGAACTGGAGCTAAAATCAGAGAAAGAAAATGCAGAGATAAGGTTAGAATATTTTTCCTAATTCGAAATGTTCTGCCTCCTGCAAGGTTGCTGCCTAGTAGGTTCAGAGATGCTTACCTTTCTTGGAAAATCTTTCTATCCGCACAGGCTGTCAGATCCATTACAGTATCAATCCATTGTAGATGCAGAATGGAATATCATTTATGATAAGTTGGACAAATGTGTGAACAGTGGAGCTAAAGTTGTTCTGTCACGGCTTGCAATTGGTGATCTGGCTACTCAGGTAATTTTTTTTACCATATACTTGTTACTGTTCATGTAATATAGGTGATTTCATTACTCCTTAAAATTTTTGCTTAAAGGGATTAGCCAGTTCTAAAGAATCACGGATCATTATGGATTTTAGTCGATTTTGATTGTGATAAGCAGTTTGCGACTCTCTATCTTCAGTATGATTATTTGGGAAAGCTAAAAAATCTAGCATTCGTATGAAACAGAAGAGTGGGCTTTGTTAAATTTATTCTTTTTGTCAGTATTTTGCAGATCGTGATATATTCTGCGCTGGTCGTGTAACTGAAGAGGATCTGCAGCGGGTTGCAGCAGCTACTGGTGGAACTGTGCAGACAACTGTGAACAACATCATTGATGAGGTTATTCTCTTGCTTTTTGTCAACGAAATCCAAGATGACCAGATGAAGATTCCTTTTAACTTTACTCTAATGATTGTATATTCTCTCAGTTGACCACTGAAATTTCTGTTTGAAAGGTTCTTGGATCTTGTGACCTGTTTGAGGAGAGGCAAGTTGGAAATGAGCGATTTAATATATTTAGTGGATGCCCATCTGGTCGGACTGCCACAATTGTTCTTCGTGGTGGAGCAGATCAGGTTTGTGCCAATCTTAATCCTGCTCTCATGCATTATTTGAATTTGGCTCTAAGTTTTCTTTTTGATGATTTTAGTTTATTGAGGAGGCTGAGCGAAGTTTACATGATGCAATTATGATTGTTAGAAGGGCTCTGAAAAACTCAACTGTAGTTGCTGGTGGTGGTGCTATTGATGTAAGAATTCTCTACTGGTATCTAAAGATCTGTCTAATATTGCGGCTTTGATTTATGGAACTTATACCTTGTGTCTGCAGATGGAGATAAGCCGATTTTTGAGGCAGCATGCTCGTACTATTGCTGGGAAGTCCCAGCTCTTTATAAACTCTTATGCCAAGGCCCTTGAGGTAGGTCTTGTGGAAACACATATTTAATGATCTGTTTTAGAAATGGCTACTAAGTTTGTTGTATAGGGATGGAATCAAAACCAATAACCTCCAAGATGGATATAAAAATATTTCTCAAGTATGCATCTAAGCAGATTGAAATTCTTGGTTAATATCCTGTAGAAACCAAATACTTTATAACAAACCTATGCTGGATTTCACACCAACATCTTATTGTTTGTTGCTCTTCCAAAATTAAGTATGTGGCATTCTCAGATGGTTGAATCCAGATGTTGATAGGCTGTAGGAATTTTATCTCTTAGTTGGGTTCCTTTTCCTCGATATTTGTTTGTTCTCATCTTATGATCATGGTAAAATGCTTTTGCCTTTTTTATAAAGGTTAAATGCTAGTAGTTGGCTTTGACTCTACTTCCCTGTTTGTTAATATTAGTCAGCTATGCTTATCTCACTCAGTACTTGGTGGCTTGTTGCAGGTAATCCCTCGGCAATTATGCGACAATGCTGGTTTTGATGCGACTGATGTGTTGAACAAACTGAGACAGAAACATGCTCTTCCATCTGGTAAGTGTCTTAATACTTTATGGCCTTCCTAGGGGATTGATATGCTTTTGTTTTGAGTTGGCTTTCTTAATATTTTCCCTTTTCAATTGTGAAGTGCGTCCCTTTTTATTAACCTTGTTGAGATTATAAACAGGTGAGGGTGCCCCTTACGGTGTAGACATCAATACTGGTGGGATTGCTGATTCATTTGCCAACTTTGTGTGGGAGCCAGCACTAGTGAAGGTATATTTTTTAGTCCTTTTAGCTTATGGAGCCTGTTGATTACTTGTTATTAGACCAATTGACCATTATATTATCTTCCACTCCACAGATTAACGCCATAAACGCTGCTACTGAAGCAGCTTGCCTCGTCTTGAGTGTTGATGAAACTGTGAAAAACCCGAAGGTAATTATACTTTTGCGCCGATTTCTTTGTCTATACTCCAGTTGAAGTATATGTACCACATTTTTTCACATTTTTGTTTTAGCTTATTGTCAAATAATGTGTGTCCTCCATTAATATAATGCAGTCAGAGAGTGCACAAGGAGAAGCTGCTGCAAGTGCTATGGGTGGTAGAGGTCGGGGTGGAGGTGCTTTCCGTGGCCGTGGCCGTGGAATGAGGAGGGGATAGGCCTGTTTAAGTTCTGTCGTACTCTGAAGCATTGTGGCTAAATTTTGGTTCAATTTTTTTCCTTTCCCCCCCCTGGGGTTTTGGTTTTGTGGTTGACCCTTTTTCCCTCCTAACTTTTTTGTATTTTGGCTGGAATCAAAGTTTCGTTGGTCCTTTATTGGTTGATAATGTATTGCCATTTATGAATGTCTTCGAGTTTTTAGATTAGTATACATGAACTATTTATCTTCCTCCGACTTCAGCAATATTTAATCTGGATTTACCTTAAATGTTTTTGTAGCCTAGAATGGCAATTGGAAAGTATTTAAGTGAGCCTATAAGTTGCTAAAAGCATCTGACTGTGAATTTATAAGATGTAAATTGTGATAAAAAAATTTGGAAAAAAAGAGGAAATTATTAGCTCTCAAAATAAATGTTAGGATTCTATAAGTTTCATAGTGGGGGGGGGGGGGGGGGAAAGAGTAAGAGATTTGTAACTTATTTTTAAGGTTTGAACAATTTTTTTTAATATCAATCACATTCATTATAAAATTGTAATTATTAATATTTCATAAGTTCTTGATATGATTAATTATAACCACAAAGGTAAAAATGTAAAATGAATTAAAAAAAGGCTAAATGGATCCAAAAGAATTAATGAACAAAAAGATCATAAGAGCCCAATTGATTAAGTCTATCCAAAAGGACATTATAATTCTAATAGGTCGAAGCTTATCAAGAAAAAAGACTATAAATATTAAGTTCCAAAGAGAATATTACATACAAGAAATTATTCGCATGAATTCGTAAAGTTGGAGAATTTTCGGGAGATGAGAACTCTCTGCACTATATGTCAATGAACAAAAACCCCTAGCATTACCTATCGAAAAGGACCTCAACTCCATTTTTGTGCAACATTAATTCTAAAATTTTATTCTATTAAAAAATTTTAAAAACTCAAAATTCATCAAGTGTATCCTTTGTCCCTTACCGCTTCGTTGGTAGCTTTCTCAAAAGGCGCAATTTCAATGAAAACTCTTCTAATAATCAATTGTTGGGGAGTCGAGATGGATTTAAATGAAGTGGAACCAAATTCAAATCAATCGATCAAACCATTCGACCGCAAAAAGGAGTGTGAAGGCATTGATAGAGGGACAATAACCAAACCCAATAACCTTTTTTTTTTTTTTTAGGTAAATAAATCTAATATTCTCTAA
Organism: Jacaranda mimosifolia; assembly: GCA_018894105.1. Lineage (NCBI taxonomy): Eukaryota > Viridiplantae > Streptophyta > Magnoliopsida > Lamiales > Bignoniaceae > Jacaranda > Jacaranda mimosifolia. The sequence continues at coordinate 3,193,239 of CM032127.1, forward strand.
GGGCCGACTGTGGGTCCTCCAACCCTAATATTGCCCAGCAGTCCCATGGTATCATTTTGTTGGCTGAAATAGAAATAAAATAAAGCCAAGTCTAACTGTGAGATCAATAATTGTCTGATTTTTGCTACATCGTGTGACTTTCATTTAAAATTTTGAAATATAAAAATATTGCTCATTGAAATAAATTAATGCTTAATTAACTGTAGTGGTAGTCCACGTTCTCCCAAAACTAGTGCCATTCTTGATCTCCAAGTATGTCACTTGAAATTAGTGGTCAAAATGTGACAACTTTGATTTTGGACTTTTGAAAAAAATAAAGACAAAAACTAAAATTGTTTATAGTTTTTGGTCAATTTGTCAAAGAAACGTGAAGAGCAAGTGAGAGAAATAAATTTTATATTTTCAATATAATACCCCGCCACTTGGGAAGAATAATGTTTTCACTAATAAAATATTTTGTCCCAAATTAGGTGGGATAGTAACTTTTTTCTTATATATATTTGATATAGCACAAACCAAAGCTCTCTTCATACTTGGTATGATTGTCCTATCACATGCCAAAGTTTCTTCTCTTCTCTTTGTGCTGCCTCTCCTTCTTGCTCTTTTTTGCTATGGCTCATATTGTGTCGCGTGGGTATTTTATCTAAATTATGAAAGGTTAGATTATATATAATAATATCAATATTTTATCTTATGGTATTATCATATTTTAATCTAGTTATTAACAAATCATGAAATTTTCCTTCTGTCGCCCGTTTTCTTTTATGATATTTTTCAAGTATGAAAGTTCAATTATATGGTTCTTTTCTCTATCTTTGATGATCAAGAAGTTAAGGGGACAATGAAGAATAAATGTCATTTGGTTCGCTCGCTGTACAAAATGGCTAAATTGCCTTGATGATAATATTTCAAATGTATCTGAGTCCCCAATTTTTGTTCAAATTCACTTAAATGCGTATCTTAGTGAATGTAGAAAATTTTCTTATGCTACTTTTCTTTAAGATATTTTTTGAGTCTAGAAAATAAAATATCTTTCTCTTCCTGATTAGGATGGTAGGGGACAATGAAGAATTGCATCATTTGGTTCGCTCGTCGTACAAAATGGCTAAATTGCCTTGATGACTGTACTTCATACCCGAGTCCCTAATTCTATTTCACAATCCAATTAAGTAAATATCCCAAAGGACATATAATTTTTTCTTATGCTGCCCCTTTTTCTTTTATGATATATTTTGAGTTTAGAAAATAAAAGGCTCTCTCTGATTAAAAAACTAGAGGACAATGAAGAATTTGATCATTTGGTTCGCTCGTCGTACAAAATGGCTAAATTGCCTTGATGACAGTATTCAATTTATCTGAGTCCTCATTTTCGTTCATAATTCACTAAATAAATATCCCATTGGTCCATAAATTTTTCTTATGCTACCTCCTTTTTTAATTATATTTTTTGAATCTAGAAACTAAATTATCCCTCTTTTTCTTGTTTCAAGTCTAGGCAATATAGTCTCTCTCTCTCTGAGAGATATCAAGAAGCTAGGGAACAATGAAAAATTGGGTCGTTTAGTTCACTTGTTCATTCAAAATGGCAATTTGGCTAAATTGCCTTGATGGCAATATTTCAAATATATCCGAATCCCTAATTTTATTCCACAATTCACTTAAATAAATATCTCATGGACATAAAATGGTGGTGGCAATTATTACATTTTGTAATTACAAAAAAATTACCATTAATACTTAAAAATGGTTTAAAAAGACAGAAAAAAAGTAAGTTGCCATAAAGTAAATTACAATACTAGCACTATATGTCCTAATAGAAGTAAATATTTTTGGACGTCCATTTTATAGTGCACTTGATGCATACAAAAGCCATTATGTCAGTACTAATAATCGATAATGTTAATAATCACTTTGATTTCAAAAATAATTTTTTTTACATATTTTCAAAAACTTGTGACAAATTTAATCAATTAAAAAATAATTTTTGAATTTCAAATATTATGAGCAATTAAAACTCTTTAAATCATAATTATAAATATTATAAAATATTAAGTAACCGATAAATTAATTAAATTTAATTCAAATTTAACTAATAAACAAAATTTTAATTATAATTAATTAATATACTGTAGAATAAAAAAAAAATCATAGTTCAATAAAATTGTGTAGCAATGCAATTAACAACAAAAATCTAATTCTTTTTATCTAACCCCCACAAACCCCGCCTAATACATTCCAATTCAACCAATTTTTAATCTATAAATGTAAACTCATTTTAAACTCAACCTACTTTGAATCCAATTTGTATCCTACTAACTTACCGATTTGCCACTCATAATACAAAAAAAATTTCTTATACTACCCTCTTCTTTTATGATACTTTTTTAGTCTAGAAAATAAACGTCTTGTTCAGTTATATCTTGAGTGTTTCTGGCATAAATATTTTGTAAGAACGAATTTTGAAAAGTGGGATTAGGAACATGATGTATGTTTTGTTTGGTTTTGAAGAGTGATTGAAGATTATTTTGAAAGAGAGTAGCAAAGATTATTTTAAGAAGAAATAATGTGTTTACTCTTATTTTGGAAGGTGAATGGCAGTATCAAATATTACCTTTTCATTAATTAACGGGATAAATATGTAATTTCATATTAATATTTTTATGTATATATAATGATTATGTCAAGTTTAAATAATAGTAAAAAAGAATACTTTAAAGATATTATGAATTTTCATATTGTCAATATAAAAAATGCTTTGGAACACGTAACTAAACAAGGCTAAAGTATATAAATTTTCATAGTCTCTCTCTCTTGATGTTCAAGAAGCTTGGGAGATAACGAAAAATTGGGTCATTTGGTTCCCTCCTCATACAAAATGGCTAACGGCCCTTTGGGGTTATTTATATTTTCATTATTTTTCAAAAATTTAAAAAGTTGTTAGTGAAAATATATTAAAAATAAATTTATATTTAAATAAATTATTGGAAGAATAATTATTATATTGGGTTTAGTGGATTGTAAATAGAAAGAGATAGTAATAATTATAATAAAAAAAGAAGATATATAAGTTATTGGAGAATGTATTTTGAGAATAAGATTAAAAATATATTTCATAAAAATGTATATAAAAGGATATATTTCACTTTTTAAATAGTAAAAAATGAGAAAATAAAATTTAAAAATAAAATCAAACAAGTCCTAAATTGTTTTGATTGCGATACTTGGGATCCCCAATTTTTCCACTCATTGCGCCCATGTACAGTACTATAAGTTAAAAAATAATTATTTTGGAATAATACTTAATAATATATAAAATTATAAGTATATTTAAAATAGTTTGATTATTAGTTAAAAATATATATATTTTAAAAAAAATGGCCATCATCTTCTTCTGCCTTAAACCCCCGCCGCAAACCGGCCCAGCCCCCTATTCCATGACTCCCACACCCCAGCCGGCCCCTCCTTTCTGCGCCGACCCATAGATCTGGCCACCTCGCCGGCCATGGGTATCGGATTTGGGCGGTTGGGATGAGATTTATTTATATGTATGTATTTATATATATGTTTTTATTTGTATATATATGTATATGTAAATATGTATTATTTTAAAATATAATTTTGTGGAGAGTTTTGTGGTTTTTAATTTTTAACTTTTTAATTTTTTTAATGAAGGTTAAGGGGGCGTTTCATATTCTGTAGTTTTTTCACAAATAGATAATAATTTTTGCCAAGATTTTAACAAAAAATTGGACAAAGGATCAAAAGTGTTTAAAATGTTATAGAATTTGAACTATAAATCCATATACTCACACAGTTAAATTATGGGACAAAAAGACATTTTTTCCATTTGGTTTAATTAAATAAGTTTTCAATAATAAAATTTTATTATTAATAGTACCTTTTTAACACAATGAACTATTAACATATAATAAAAATTAACCATCAGCCAACAATTCAAATAGCAAATTAAATGTACTTATTATATTGTCAACTAATCATTAAAATAAAATATTATAATTTCACATTTTAAATCAAACAATTTTATTAAGTACATTTGTACGTCTCTCACATAAAATATGCACAATCAATATTGCACCATAAACTACTCCACAAAGTTAAAGAATTGTTGAAACCTACATCCCAACAATAATTCATATAATTTAACCAACAGGACTACAACCCAATCAAATCAAATCCAATCCAACCCAGATAATTTTTACCAGTTTTATGTTGCAAGACTTCTTAGACAAGAACGTCTTCTGTAAGACGGATTAGGATGAGTCATGACGTGATGATATCAAGAGTTTGAATCCCTCCTCCACACAACCGCCCCAAAGAAAAGTACCCATTCATCTGAAAATAATAAATTCATGATTGGTATAACAAACCAAAGCAACGGAACCTAGGATTTGAAACCACCTTCATAGCTTCTAGCCATATAAGGATTATTTGCCAAAAGATCATTTTCACTACAAGAGACTTTTACCAATCGCAGATCTAAGCTACTAATAATTTTGGGATTCATACAAAGTGAAGAACTAGAATATTAATACTCCTAGACGGCTAGACCTATGAACACATCAGAGAAAAGTCAATTTTGTGCAAGTTAGATAAAGTCCCAATAGACAATGAACAATAGAAACCCTGCTGCCACAAGTGGAAATTACAGCCAATTCTGAGTAAAACTGTTCCACTGTGTAAGAGTTATGGGACTGAACCACAACAGTAGCAGAAAACAACATAGCAGTTAGTTCCCAACTCTTTTGAGGTTCCATGAGAAAATTACAGAGCAGCCAAAATCAAGACACAGAACTATTGATCATAACACAAAATACTTCTGTCTGGACCTGGCAAAAGTCTGGTTCAAAAGACAAGAGGGTATTTGGGACATGCGAGAGCCTGATCATTTCCATAGTTTAACAATTTTGTCATGACTAGCAGAAGCAACATAGCCAGCCACCGTCGATACAGCCAACGATGCAATAAGTTCTTCATGTGCGGCAAGGGTCATAATCTTGTTTTCTGACATGTTCCAAAGCCCAAGCGGCTGCAAATAAAACCCTCATTTCAATTACAATTTTGAAACCTTGTAAGTTTTGTTAGTTTACTTGACGACATATGTGATTTGAGTAACTTTCAAAAGTTCGAAGAGGAGATAACTTGCCTGGTAACAACCGATAATGAGCAATGATGAATATGTAGGGTGGAAAACGCAAGAATGGAACTTGCTGCCATTGCAGCTAAGCTCATGCAAGCAATCCCCTTCACTTCCTGATCTCATCGTCCATACTCTCACCGAGTCCTCACTGACAGATGCCAGAAGCTCTCCTGAAGGTTCCCAGCAAACAGAATGAATAGGTTTTGTTTGACCCTATAGAAACCAACAACATCACATTAAGACAAGAATGAATGTAGAATAGGGGTCCATTAGCATTAAACAGACCAGCAGAAGAACAGAACAATTCTAAAGATGCTAGAGAAGGTTCGTACAAAACACACAATTCATGGAAGACCTGTTAGGTATCAATAACAAAAATACAGAGAGAGAAACCACCAACACTTCAAGAAGCTGGAAAAAGTGTGGACCTTTAATGAATGTCGACAAGCCTGTGTCTCTGCGTCCAGTATTGACACTACATTTTCAGCAGCTGCTGCAAGATATCTTCCAAGACGGGGCTGGAATCTCACTTGGGCAGTGCCACCCTAATCCAACCAGAGATGGAAACTCGAGAACCTTAGTTTCCCTCCAATGCCTCAACAACAACGTAAATACATGCACATGCACATGCACACATATGTACATATATATATATATATATATGTACAAATGTATGAGTTATGTACATATATATGAACATAAGTAGGTGGTGGGCGGAGAGGGCAACGGTGGAAAAGAAAGAAAATAGATATGGAATGAGAATGAGTTAGGAAATCACGGTTTTATTTGTTTGTTTGATTTTCTACCTTGAAGACCGTTGCACAGCTTCCATTATTGATACTCCAGTATCTTATCTCACCATCACCATCACAGGAGCAGATTAGATCTTCTTTGTTGGGATGGAAGTCCAATGACATTACACCAGCAGAATGTCCCGTAACGGTTCAAAGTGAATAGCCAGACTGCTAAAAAGTCAATAGTAAGGATAACTGGGCATCCTTCAAATATATGAGCATATATCCTAGGAGTCCAAGAAATGGACAAGTTCCCTTTAAAGTATTTTCAAAGTAAAGCCAGAATCACTTAAGAAAGAAAGGATAATCTGATTTAATATTTTAAAAGAAGAAATTTTAGAATGGAAAGGGAAGCCTTCAAAAGAGAAAAGCAGTATGCCATCATATAAAAAGTGTTAATTAACTAACATTGTCCGCATCCCAGACTCTGACAGTTTTGTCAAAAGATGATGTGGCAAGGCGAGCCATACTAGGACTGAAACGAACATCAGTAATAAGTGATGAGTGTTCCTCAAGTGTAGTTTTTGGCTCCAAACTGTCCGTGTACCACAATACAGCCTGTATCATTTTAATATAATCCCATTATTTCTATCAGATAGCAAGTCAACAGCAGCAACATTAGCAACATTAAGCAAATGGAGCCGCATAAGGTAGAGGCTATTTAATATTTGTCCTCATAATTGTGAATAGTCTTCCCAAATTTTGACAATGACCTTGTTGTCATGACCACCACTGGCAAGCAGCTTCCCATCTGATGACAAGTCGCAACACACAATTTTACTGGAACTAGCCTGAACATGATTCACTTCCGTAAATGCAAACCCTGAATAGCATAAATTTCCAAGTCAGAACATACTGACATTGATATGAATTGGAATTCAAACTTCTTTGAAGCCTCATTGGCCAAAAAAAATTCTTCAAAGAGTCTATGCTCAGAGTTCTGCAAACTCAGCACGAAAGCATCAGCAACAGACATCTCCACAGTAATTTGCAAATTAAAATAGCCAAGTTATAATAATCTTAGCGTAGACATAATTGCTATTCAGATGAACATCCACAAAGTTGCATATCAGAATAGGATGAATAATATCCATAATACTTAAAAGCCTAAATTGCAGAAGCTCTGAATATAGACTCTTTGAAAATAAAAGCCCTTTTACTTACCTTTGCTGCCATCCATACAACGATCCATATCAGCTTTCACAAGATCTTTATTATCCCACTGTCAAAGTAGATGTAAATAAGAAGTTTCTGGATTGAACAAAAACTCTACTCAAAAAAGGCTAAAACCTGACAACAATTCTTGAATGACAACAGTCGTGTATCCTTTGTTCCTTACCTCTACGTGGGTAGCTTCCCCGAGAGGCGCGATTTCACTGAAAACTCTTCCAACAATCAATCGCGGCGGGGGAGCCGAGATGGATTTCAATGCAGTGGAACCGATTTCGAATCGAGTGGCCGAAATAGGAATAAAATAAAGCGGTATCCAGCTGTGAGATCAATAATTGTCTGATTTTTACTTCATCATGTGACTTTCACTTAGATTTTTGAAATACAAAAATATTGCTCATTGTAAAAAATTAATGGTTAATTAGCGCTAGTGCCGCTCTTGATCCCCAATTTTGTTGTCACTTGATATTAGTGGTCAAAATGTGACAACTTTGATTTTGGAATATTGAAAAAAATAAAGACAAAAATTAAGGAAATGTTTGATTATATTTTCCCAAAATAATATTATTTTAAAAAAAATATAATTGAATTTATCTTCATTTTTCATCAAAAACACACATTTTTATTACATACATACATATTATATATATATATGTCATATATATTTTATTGTTATTATTTTAACGTTAAAAAAATTACTCAATTCCATTTTCACTGCCCAAAAATCCAGCAAAAAAGTATTAATGTGACTGCTACAGCAAAAAAATATCTCCCCAGAAGCATACACAAACATACCAAAAAATAACTTTTACATTCTCCAATAATCCATTATCCAAAAATACATAAGAAAATCATAAAAAAAACATAATCAAACATTCCCTAAAGTTTTTTATACTTTTTGGTAAATTTGTCAAGGAAGCGTGAAGAGAAAGTGGGAGATAAATTTTTATATTTTGGATATGACACCCCACCACTTGGGCAGAATAATGCTTTCACTAATAAAATATCTAGTCCCAAATTAGGTAGGATGGTAACTTGTTGTATATAATTTGATACAGCACAAGCCCAGCTCTCTCCATACTAGGTACGATTGTTTTATCATACGCTGAAGTTTTTTCTCTTAGCTCTCTTCCTTTCTCTTTTCTACTATGGCTCATATTGTGTTGCTGTGGGTATTTATTTAAATTATGAAAGGTCAGATTATATATAATAATATTAATATTTCACCTTATGGTATTATCATATTTTAATCTAGTTATTCACAAATCATGAAATTTTCTTTATGTCATCCCTTTTCTTTTATGATATTTTTCAAGTATAGAAGTTCAATTATATGGTTCTTTTATCTCTCTTTGATGATCAAGAAGTTAAGGGGACAATGAAGAATCGGAATAATTTGGTTCGCTCGTCGTACAAAATGGCTAAATTGCCTTGATGACAATATTTTAAATGTATGTAAGTCCCCCAATTTTTTGTTCATATTCACTTAAATGCGTATCTTAATGAATACATAAAATTTTCTTATTCTACTTCTTTTCTTTATGATATTATTTGAGTTTAGAAAATAAAATATCTTACTCTTTCTCTGATTAAGAAGGTAGGGGACAATGACGAATTGAGTCATTTGGTTCGCTCGTTGTACAATATGCTACTTCTTTTCTTTAAGATATTTTTTGAGTCTAGAAAATAAAATAACTTTCTCTCTTTGATTAAGAAGGTAGGGGACATTGAAGAGTTGAGTCATTCGGTTCGCTCATCATAAAAAATGGAAAATTGCCTTGATGACTGTACTTCATGCCTGAATCCCTAATTTTATTTCACAATCCAATTAAGTAAATATCCCAAAGGACACATAATTTTTTCTTATGCTACCCCTTTTTCTTTTATGATATTTTTGACCCCTTTTTCTTTTATGATATTTTTGAGTTTAGAAAATAAAAGTCTCTCTCTGATTAAAAAACTAGAGGACAATGAAGAATTTGGTCATTTGGTTCGCTCGTCATACAAAATGGCTAAATTGTCTTGATGGCATATTCAATTTATCTAAGTACTCAATTTTATTCATAATTCACTAAATAAATATCCCATTGATACATAAATTTTCCTTATGCTACTTCCTTTTTTAATTATATTTTTTGAGTCTAGAAAATAAAGTATCCATCTTTTTCTTGTTTCAAGTCTAGGCAATATAGTCCTCTCTCTCTCTCTCTCTCTCTCTCTCTCTCTCTCTCTCTCTCTCTCTCTCACACACACACACACACACACACACACACACACACACATAGAGAGAGAGAGAGAGAGAGAGAGAGAGAGAGAGAGAGAGAGAGAGAGAGAGAGAGACTTCAAAAAGCTAGTGAACAATGAAAAATTGGGTCATTTAGTTTGCTTGTTCATTCAAAATGGTTAAATTGCCTTGATGGCAATATTTTAAATATATTTGTATCCCTAATTGTATTTCACAATTCACTTAAATAAATATCCCGTAGACATAAAATGGTGATGGCAATATGAGTTTTACAGTTTACACCATGGTTAGTCCAACCCAACCAGTATTTGGTAAGGTTGGATATAAAATATTTTAAATGGGTTTAACTTGGGTAGGGTTTAAATGGATTTAATATAGGTTTGATTAGACTCAACTGATTTCGAGTTGTACATGAAATTGAAAATGGACTTAAACTAAAAATATATAATAATAAATTCATCCACATAATATAGTGAAATAAACAAAAATAACTCTTATCAATATATAATTTCATTAGTATCATGCTATAGAAGATAGATTCAAATAAATTTAAAAAATTACAATTATTACATTTTGTAATTACAAAAAATTACCATTAATACTTAAAAATGATTACAAAAGAGAGAAAAAAAAAGTAACTTGCCATAAAGTAAATTACAATACTAGCACTATATGTCCTAATAGATGTAAATATTTTTGGCCTTTCATTTTATAGTGTACAAGAGCTATTATGTCAGTACTAATAATCGATGATGTTAATAATCACTTTGATTTCAAAAGTAAATTTTTTACAGATTTTCAAAAACTTGTGACAAATTTAATCAATTAAAAAATAACTTTCTAATTTCAAATATTATGAGCAATTAAAATTCTTTAAATCAAAATTATAAATGTTATAAAATAATAAGTAAACCATAAATTAATTCAAATTTAATTCAAATTTAACTAATAAATAAGAATTTAATAGTAATTAATTAATATATTGTAGAATAAAAATAAAAAATCATAGTTCAATAAAATTGTGTAGCAATACATTTAACAACAAAAATCTAATTCTTTTTATCCAAGCCCCACAAACCCCGCCTAATCGATTCCAATTCAACCAATTTTTAATCCATGAATGTAAACTCATTTTAAACTCAATCTACTTTTATAATACAAAAATTTTCCTTCTGCTACTCCTCTTTCTTTTATGATACTTTTAAAGTCCAGATGTAACACCCCGATTTTGGGATTATGAATTTAAGTTGATTAAATTAAATTAATTAAAGTTTAGATAGAAATATTGGGAATTAGAGGATTTAATTATAAATAAGGAAGGGACTTGATTGTTTAAAATTACAAGGTTTGTGGGGTTAAAGTAGACAAATTGAAAGTTGGAGGACTTTAAAATAATTGGATTTGGACTTGATTGTCCAGAAACAGGAATCTTGGGGTTCAATGTGCAAGAGTTGAAAGTTGGAGGACTTAATTGAAGTCCAGGGACTAAATTGAAGGCGGCTAAAGAATTTTGGGGCCAAATTGTAGGCAGTTCAAAGTTTTGGGGCCAAAGTGAAAAGGCTGAAAAGATTATTTTATATATATGATTGAGGACAAGACTTTACCTAATTTCCAAAACCTAACCCAAGCTCTTCCCAACTTCAGTTCTCCTTCGTTTTAGCTCTAAATTTGAAACTAAGACCATGGTTGGATTCCTCTTAGCTCAGGGATCATAACCATACCTATATTCACCAAAAACACCGGGCAATTCGCCAAGAAATGGGGGCGATGGAGAGCTTGCGGCGGAGGTGTCGGTTTCGCCACTTCCGGTGGCAAAAATAGGATGGGTTTCGCTTAGTTTTGGTCGCGATGAGGTGGGTAGGTTGGTGGTGGTTTCAATTTTGGGTTTTGAGGCACGACGGTGGTGGAATTAACAATGGTGGCTGACAATGGAGGTTAAGGTTCACCACAGCTTTAAGCAACCAATTGATTGGCTTGCGGTGGTTGGAATCCAAAATTGGTTGGGGTGTTTTGCTCCTGGTGTCGAGGCGCGCCTGCTAGTGGTGGTGGTCTCCATCGCCGGCGGCGATGTGTGGAAGACTGGCGGCAGCGCGTGGCAATGTTGTTCAGGCAACTTGTGCAGAATTGAATTTTAGACTCATCTGGACTAGCTCCGATGTTAGATTGGGTCTCGATTTGACCCAATTTGGGTAAATTTCAATAATTGAATTTTAATTCGATTAAATTATCGAATGTATTGAATTTTTGGATAAAGTTTAATTATGACCTAAAGTAGGATTGTTACACTATGATATAGCTTAAGGTTATGTATTAATCTTATAACTAATATTGTTTTGAATTCAATCGACTCAGAGGAATTGTTAGATTTCAGTTAAGACCTTAAATAAATTTTTAACCGTTGCTGTCGACTTGTCGAATTAAGGATGGTGGCATATGATTATCTTAAACATATGAATATCACATGGAATTTGAAAATTATGACTGAACAGTTAAGGTGACCAAGGAATTTGATAAGTTACATTGAGAAATTGTGATTCAGAAAACAAAATAATGTTGGTTTGGGCTATTTTACCTGAACTTTGAAATGAACAGGAAACCATGTCATGAACTTTCCAAATATTTAAGGTTATCGGGGTTGTGTCAGAATACCCTTACGTTAACAAAGACGTTAGTTGTATTTGTATTGAAGATTCAAAGGATTGATAAAATAATGACTCGAGTTATCTTATAACAGTTCTCGGACTGAATAGGAAGCCAAAACCTGAGCGACCATACGACTAGGAATGCCTCTGCATTTGCCAGGTGATTTTATACTCATTAATGTGAGATTCTTTGCTGGGGAAAGAACCTATATACTTGCTATCATACCATGATCGTTGCTTTCTTTCGATCTATGTGTTGAAAATAGTACTCCACATCGCCTTTTATTCTAAGTGCCTTTGTTGATTTTGATTGATATCGCTTTATGAGAAATTGGCAATTGTGTTGAGGAAGCTAAAAAGTGATTTTGAAATATATGTTCTTATCGCCATGTCTATTTTGAAACCAGCCTGGTGCTAAATTAGTAATTTCATGTTAACATGGAGACTTGATGCGTTCAGTGAAATGCTGTTGGAAGTGTTTAATACCCTTGGGGGTGGGCCTTGGGATCGATTACGAAAGACGGTTGGGTGGAACGGTCCGCGGTGACAGATATTTCGGCCGATACCTGTGCATAATGCACACAAAATCCCTACTAAGTAGGCCAGCTGGAGGTAGCTGCCTATGAGCGGGATCAGGCATACAGCTAACCATGCCTAGTGATTGATTAAGTGTCCGAGCCGATCACTCGGTACTTTGGAGAGATAAGGATTTTCATGTTTTCAAAAGTGGAGTGATAAGGTGGGAGAACCACCAACAGCAAAACTGTGAAAGTGATTATTAATCTTATTTTATATTGTGAAACTCAAGTATTTGACACAAACTCAGTGATTGTTCAAGTGACATGTCGACTCCTTATGGTCATAATCGTGATTTAAAATCCCTCTGTGAGAGATAGTGAATTTTGTGAAGCCTCATCACTGGTATGGGACAGTGGTGAGATGGATCACCTCAAAACTTTGACTAAAACCTTCTCTCACAATTTCTGAAAATATTTATGCTTCTATTTGTCTCTTATGTAATAATCGTGAAATTGTCATTTTGTTGTTATTATTAAACTATCTCACTAAGTCATTTGGACTTATATTGCTCTATTATTGCTCCCCTTTCTTTACCCAGATAAGAACAAGTGACGAAGACAAACTAGCCCAGGTGAACCATAAGGTAATGAGGGTGATGGAAGTGGCAAGTGTGATTTGAAATGTTTCGGTTCAAAGAGTAAGTATCCAATGGAGATGGTTGTGGGATTTAATTATTTTGAAAATTTTGAAAAATGTATTTTCTGTTGTAAGAATGACGTGTGGCATTGTTTGAGTGGAACCTCAGCCGGAAGCAGGCGCCTCCCGGTCGGGGCGTTACACTAGAAAATAAAATGCCTTGTTCGGTTATGTCTTGAGTGTTTCTGGCATAAATATTTTGTGAGAATGAATTTTGAAAAGTGGGATTAGGAACATGATGTATGTTTTGTTTGGTTTTGAAGAGTGATTGAAGATTATTTTGATAGAGAACAGCAAAGATTATTTTAAGAAGAAATAATGAGTTTACTCTTATTTTGGAAGGAGGCATAGCAGTATCAAATCATTACCTTTTTATTAATTAATGGGATAAATTTGTAATTTCATATTAATATTTTTATGTATATATAATAATTATGTCAAGTTTAAATAATGGCAAAAAAGAGTACTTTAAAGATATTATGAATTTTCATTTTATCAATATAAAAAATGCTTTGGAACACGTAGCTAAACAAGGCTAAAGTATGTAAATTTTCATAATCTCTCTCTCTTGATGTTCAAGAAGCTAAGGAGATAACGAAGAATTGGCCATTCCGCCCTGACTTCAATTACAAACTATTACTTCTCGGCCTAACTCGGACTAATAGACTCCCCAGGTCATTTGGTTCCCTCATCATACAAAATGGCTAAGGGCCCTTTGAGTTTATTTTTATTTTCACCATTTTTGAAATTTAAAAAAGTTGTTAGTGAAAATGAATTAAAAATGAGTTTATACTTGAATAAATTATTGGAAGAAAATGATTATATTGGGTTTAGTAGATTGTAGATGGAAAGATATGGCAACAATTATAATAGAAATAGAAGCGTTGATTTTGTCTTGAAATTTGGGCTAAATTGACGAGACACGAAAGAAATGAAGCAAAATGAAGCTAAGCAATCGAAATTAACTTGGGAGCACACCCCAACGCATGTTGGCAGGACGTCGTGCACCAGGGCACGAGGCGTTGCACGCTAAGGCGCGTAGATGGGCAGCAACATCAGCGACGTACACCCCGGGCGCTACTGGAACCGCGCGCCCAAATGCACGACGCACTATGACCGTACGCCCTAGCGTAAGTGTCTGCACCAGGGTGCGTGGCAAGCAAATTTTCTAGGAACTTTTGGCACAAGACAGGAACGTGCGCACCCGAGCGCGCATCCTAAGTCTATTGAAACTAGGACTCTACTTTCGCGGGTATATATATGTTTTCTTCCAGGATAAAGTGACATAGACCATACATGAGTGCTTCTAACTGCTTTTGAGATAGTTTTCTCGAGATGGAATTTAAAACGAGGGTATTAGATGTTCTCGTGAGATTTGTGGGATTCAAGTTGTACTTGTTACTTGATTTGAAATCAATAAGATCATTTTCTTTGTTGGGTGGATTAAGTACATCGCCGAATCATATTAAATTTGTTGTCAGTTTTCATTGAATTTCTTTACTATTATTTCATAGCTTTGTTACTAGATCTTTCCAAGTTACAAAAAATTGGTATCAAGAGCCAGGATTGATCATATGTCGGCCATAAAGTATGAGGTAGAGAAGTTCGATGGGAAGAATGATTTCGGGCTGTGAAAGATGAAGGTTCACGCTCTCTTGTGTCAACAAGGTTTATAAAGAGCGTTAAGGGCAGAGATTTCTTTATAGAGACGCCGACAGATGAGGAGAAAGATGAGTTTATGGAGAAGGCTTATGGTACTCTGGTGTTGTCATTGGCAGATTATGTATTAAGAGAGGTCGCCACAGAAAGTACACCAACAGATTTGTGGAACAAGCTGGAGAGTCTCTATATGACAAAGTCCCTGACAAATTGATTGTACTTGAAACAACTATTATACACATGGAGTATTACTCAGCATATTGATTATTTCAATAAGGTGATTCTAGATCTCGAGTAGTATACATGTTAAAATTAAAGACGAAGATCAAGCGTTAATTCTCTTATGTTCTCTGCCAAAATCTTTTAAGCACTTGGTTATGACTTTGTTGTACGGGAGAGATATGATTTTAATGGAGGATGTGAAGGCCTCATTGAATTCTAACGAATTGAGAAAACATGTCTTGGGCAGCAATGATGGTGAAAATGGGAAAGCTGGCGGCGAAGAAGAGACCTAGAGAAAGGGGAAGAAGTAGAGGCCGATCGAAGTCCTGAACCAAGCTTAGAAAGAGTGACAATGTTTTAGGTGCGGTGGAAAGAGGACTGGAAATGGAATTATCCTGAACGAGGAAAGGCGAAGGATGTAGGTGAAACTTCTGATTAGAAACGGGATGATGTCACAGGAATTGTTGATAATGAGTCTGATGGTGGGCTTGTTCTCCATGTTACTGATAGTTTACTAAGCTCTGAGTGGATTTTAGATAGTAGTTGTTCCTACCACATGTGCCCACGAGAAGATTGGTTTACCACTTATCAAAAATACAATGGTAGAAAGTGCTTATGGGAAATGATGTTTCATGCAAGATCGTAGGAATTAGCTCGGTTTGTATCAGAATGCACGATAGCATAATATTGACCTTAACAGATGTGCGTTATGTTCCAAATCTGAAGAAAATTTTGATTTCGTTGGGTACTTGGACAATAATAGTTGTGAGTACAGAGCTCGAGATGGAGTTCTGCAGGTTTCCAAAGGTGTACTACTTATCATGAAGGGAGACAAGAGGAATGGCCTTTATATATTGCAGGACATCACATTTTCTAGTACTACAACAGTTTCTTCATCAGTTAATGATACTATGAGATTGTGGCATACGCAGCTTGGGCATATGAGTAAGAAGGGGTGTCAGAACTGAGCAAACGGGGTTTGCTTTGTGGAGAGAAGACTAGAGAGCTGAATTTTTGCGAGCAATGTGTGCTTGGTAAGAACACTGGGTGAAATTCGGCACTGCAATTCACAAGGACCAAGGGCACCTTAGATTACATTCACTCAGATCTTTGGGCGCCTTCTCAAATTCCTTCAAAGGGATGTACTAGGTACATACTGACATTCATTGATGATTTCTCATAGAGAGTATGGGTGTACATGTTGAAGCATAAGGATGAGGTGTTTGTCAACTTCAAGCAATGGAAAACTTTAATCGAGAAGCAGACGTGAAAGGAGATAAAACGCTTGAGGACTGATAACGGATTGGAGTTCTGCAATAAGGTATTTTAGGAATTCTGCAATAAGAAAAGAATTGTGAGGCATCGCACAGTTGTACATACACCACATCAGAATGGAGTTGCAGAATGGATGAATAGGACTATCTTGGAAAAAGCTAGATGCATGCTCTTTAATGTCGGATTGTCCAACGATTTTTGGGCAAAAGCGATTAACACTGCTTGTTATTTGGTGAATAGGTCACCATCGACGGCTTTAGACTACAAAGCACCAATGGAAGTTTGGTCCGAGTCTCCTGCTAATTACTCAAATCTAAGAGTATTTGGGTATCCAGCCTATGCTCATGTCTGAGATAGGAAGCTTAAGCCAAGAGCTAGGAAGTGCATATTCCTAGACTATGCAAATGGAGTCAAAGGTTATCGTTTATGATGTAATGATGACAAGGGCTCCAAGATGATTATCAATAGGGACGTGACATTTGATGAGTCTACTATGATGAAGAAGGTGGAGCAGCCCGAAAGTAGTCAACAGGGTGTTGAGGAGAAGGTGGAGATTGAAACTGATATTCTACAAGTTTCAAAGGGGAAACAGAAGGTGATAGATGAAACTAATGAAAATTCATTATCACTTAATAAGCACCAGGAAAACAATTCAATACAGAACTATCATTTGGCTCATGATAGAGAGAAGAGACAGATCAAACCACCAAAGCAGTTTGCATACTCAGATCTGGTTGCTTATGCTTTGAGTTTGGCCGAGGAGTTTGCAGGTGATGATCCAGTCACATACAACTATATAATGAGGCTATTTTCTGACCAAATTTTGATAAATGGGTAGCAGCTATGAGTGAAGAGATTGAGTCTCTACACAAGAATAGCACATGGGAGCTGGTTAACGTACCTAAAGGGCAAAAGATTGTAGATTGCAAATCGATCTACAAGAAAAATGAAGGGATTCCCAGGGTTGAAGATGTTAAATATAAGGTACGACTAGTTGCTAAGGGTTTTACTCAGAGAGAAGGAGTTAACTTCCATGAGGTCTTCTTCCCAGTTGTAAAACACATTTCCATTCGTGTTTTACTTGCCATGGTGGCTCTGTTTGATATGGAGCTTGAGCATATGAATATGAAAACAACGTTTCTACATGGTAAGTTAGAGAAACAAATCTACATGAGCCAACCAGAGGGATTCGTTGTTTCCATAAAAGAAAATCATGCATGTCTCTTGAAGATGTCTTTATATGGCTTAAAGCAGTCTCCCATGCAGTGGTATAAAAGGTTTGATGCTTTTATTACCAAGATAGGATATACTAGAAGCATTTACGATTGCTGCGTATATTATAAAAAATTTAGTGCTAGCATTCTCGTATATTTGTTGTTGTACGTTAATGATATATGGATTGCCTTTAGAAACATATCTAAGATCAACAATTTAAAGGCTCAATTAAGTGAAGAAGTTGAGATAAAGGATTTGGTGGTGCAAACAAGATATTGGGCATGGAGATCATCCGGGACAGACACGCAGGATTATTGTACTTGTCTCAACAACATTACATTAAAAAAGTACTTGAGCGATTTGGGATGGATAAGTCCAAGCCAATTAGTACGCCACTTGCAGGTCATTTTAGGTTCTCATCAGATCTATCATCGAGTACTGAGGAGGAAGTGGAGCACATGTCTAATGTGCCGTATACTATTGCAATGGGAAGCTTGATGTACACCATGGTGTGCACTAGGCCAAACATTTCACATGTAGTCAGTATTGTGAGCAGGTACATGCACAAGCCAGGAAAGACTCATTGGTAGGCTATGAAATGGATCATGAGGTATCTGAGAGGATCTGCAGATAGATGTTTGAGGTATAGTTAATTGAATTCTACTGCTAGAACTATTGGTTATGTGTTATGCAGGAGATTTGGAAAGCAGGAAGTCCATGACTTGTTATGTGTTTTGTGTTTCGAGTTGTACAATAGCTGGAAGGCGACGTTGCAATCATCAGTTGCATTGTCCACAACATAAGTTAAGTGCATGGCTTTAGCTGAAGGCGTGAAGGAAGGTATTTGGCTAAAGGGGCTAATTGAGGATATAGGTATAGATTCTGATATTACTTCAATATTTTGTGATAGTCAAAGTGCCATACACTTGTTAAAGAATCAAGCTTTTATAAGAGAACAAAGCACATTGACGTGAGGTATCACTTTGTTCAGGATATGATGTTTCAAGGTGTTATTTTGGTTGACAAGGTTGGGACTAAGGATAATCGGATAGACATGTTGACTAAGGTTATTCCAGAAATCAAATCGAGAATTGCTTGGATTTAATTAACATTTGCAGACTCAGATGACGGGCCCCTTTTAGGGGCAAGAACAAAGAAAATGGATGGAGAATTATTGATTTTGCCTTAAAATTTAGGCTAAATTGATGAGGCATGGAAGAAATGGAGCAAAATAGAGCTAAGCGATTGAAATGGACTTAGGAGCACACCCCAGCACGCGTTAGCAGGACATCATGCGCTGAGGGTGAGAACGAGCAGCAGCATCAGCGACATGCGCCTGGGCGCAAGGATGGCACTAGCGCTACTGGAACCACGCGCCCGAGCACAAGGTTGCTTTATGCGGCAAGCAGATTTTCTCGGCACTTTTGGCACAAGACAGGAACGTGTGTGCCCCAGCATGAGGCGCAAGTCCATTGAACCTAGGACTCTACTTTTGCGGGTATATATATGTTTTCTTCTGGGACGAAGTGATATAGACCATACACAAGTGCTTCTAACTACTTTTAAGATAGTTTTCTCAAGACGGAGTTTAGAACGAGGGCGTTAGGTATTCTCATGAGATTTGTGGGATTTAAGTTGTACTTGTTACTTGATTTGAAATCAATGAGATCATTTTCTTTGTTTGATGAATTAGACACATCACCAAACCACGTTAAATTTGTTGTCAGTTTTCATTGAATTTCTTTATTATTATTTCATAGCTTTGTTACTATATCTTTCCAAGTTACAACAAGAAGATATATAGGTTATTAGAAAATGTGTTTTGAGAATAAAAATGAAAATATGTTCAGTAAAAATGTGCATAAAATGATATGTTTCACTCTTCAAATAGTAAAAAATGTGTGAATAAAATTTGAGAACGAAATCAAACGAGACCAAAATTGTTTTGATGGCAATATTTGGGATCCCCAATTTTTCCACTCATTGTGCCCATGTACAGTACTATAAGTTAAAAAATAATTATTTTGGAACAATACTTAATAATATATAAAATTATAAATATATTTAAAATAATTTGATTAAATTAATAAATTAGTTAAAAAATAAATTAAAAAATAAATGAATATGTATATATATATATATATATAAAGGCGCCATCATCTTCTTCTACCCAACCCCCTATTCCATGACTTCCACCCCCCTCCTTTTCCTGCCGACCCATAGCCGGGTTGGCCATGGCTAGATTTGTCCACCTGACTGGGTGAACGCTGGCCCTAGGAGTCGAATTTGGGCGGTTGGGATGGCATTTATTTATATGTATTTATTTATATATATGTATTTATTTGTATATATAATATAGATGTGTGTGTATATATATCCATGTATATATAAATATGTATTATTTTAAAATATAATTTTGTGGAGGGTTTTTGTGGTATTTAATTTTTAGTTTTTATTTTTTAAATTTTTTTAGTGAGGGTTAAATAGACATTTCATATTCTGTGGTTTTTTCATAAATAGATCAAATATTAGAGTTTTTTTCTTCATAAATAGATAATGATTTCAGCCAAGATTTTAAGAAAAAATTAGACAAAGGATCACAAGTGTTCAAAATGTTATAGAATTTGGACTGCAAACGTTCAATCCATAAGGTTGAAACTAACAATGTGCACACAGTTATATTATGGAACAAAAAGGCAATTTTATTTCATTTGGTTTAATTAAATAAGTTTTTAATAATAAAATTTTATTATTGATAGCACATTTTTAGTACAATGAACTATTAACATATAATCAAAATTAATCATCAACCAATAGTTCAGAACTTCAGATAGCAGATTAAATATACTTATTATTTTACCAACTAATCATTAAAATGAAAAGTTACAATTTCACATTTTAAATCAAACGACTTATATTAAGTACATTTATACATCCCTCACAAAATGCATGTATAATCAATATTACACCATAAACTACTCCAACAAAGTTGGAAATTATGGAAAACTGCATCCCAACAGTAATTCATATAATTTAAACCCACACGACTACAACCCAATCCAATCCGACCAAGATAATTTTTACCAATTTTATGTTTCTGAACTTGTTAGACAAGGACGGCTTTCGTGAGACTTGAGTCACGACATAATGATATCAAGAGTTTGAATCCCCCTCCTCCCCACAACCGGCCCCAATGAAAAGTTTCCATTCATCTGAAAATAATAAATTCTTGTTTGGGATAACGAACCAAAAGCTACGGAACCTAGGATTTGAAACCACCTTCATAGCTTCTTGACATGCAAGGATTATTTGCCGAAAGATCATTTTCACTACCGGAGAGTTTGGCCAATCGCAGGTCTAAACTACTAATATTTTTGGTATCAATACAAATTGAAGAATTAGAATATGAATACTCCTAGACCAATGAACATATTAGTGAAAAGTCAATTTTGTGCAAGTTAGACAAAGTCCCAATAGACAATGGACAATAGAAACCCTGATGCCACAAGTGGAAATTACAGCCAATTCTGAGTAAAACTGTTCCACTGTGTAAGAGTTATGGGACTGAACCACAACAGTAGCAGAAAACAACATAGCAGTTAGTTCCCAACTCTTTTGAGGTTCCATGAGAAAATTACAGAGCAGCCAAAATCAAGACAGACAACTATTATAATAACACAAAATACTTCTGTCCGGACCTGGCAAATGTCTGGTTCAAAAGACGAGGGTATTTGGGACATGCGAGAGCCTGATCATTTCCATAGTTTAACAATTTTGTCATGACTAGCAGAAGCAACATAGCCAGCCACCGTCGATACAGCCAATGATGCAATAAGTCCTTCGTGTGCGGCAAGGGTCATAGTCTTGTTTTCTGACATGTTCCAAAGCTCAAGTGACTGCAAATAAAACCCTCATTTCAATTACAATTTTGAAACCTTGCAAGTTTTGTTAGTTTACTTGACGACACATGTGATTTGAGTAACTTTGAAAAGTTTGAAGAGGAGATAACTTGCCTGGTAACAACCGATAACGAGCAATGATGAATATGTAGGGTGGAAAACGCAAGAATGGAACTTGTTGCCATTGCAGCTAAGCTCATGCAAGCAATCCCCTTCACTTCCTGATCTCATTGTCCATACTCTCACCGAGTCCTCACTGACAGATGCCAGAAGCTCTCCTGAAGGGTCCCAGCAAACAGAATGAATAGGTTTTGTATGACCCTATAGAAACCAACAACATCGCATTAAGACAAGAATGAATGTAGAATAGGTGTCCATTAGCAATACACAGACCAGCAGAAGAACGAACCAATTCTAAAGAAACTAGAGAAGGTTCGTACAAAACACACAATTCATGGAAGACCTGTTAGGTATCAATAACAAAAATACAGAGAGAGAAACCACAAACACTTCAAGAAGCTGGAAAAAGGTGGACCTTTAATGAATGTCGACAAGCCTGTGTCTCTGAATCCAGTATTGACACTACATTTTCAGCAGCTGCTGCAAGATATCTTCCAAGACGGGGCTGGAATCTCACTTGGGCAGTGCCACCCTAATCCAACCAGAGATGGAAACTCGAGAAACTTAGTTTCCTTCCAATGCCTCCACAACAATGTAAAATACATGCACATGCACATGCACACATATGTGTATATATATATATATGTACACGTGTATGAGTTATGTACATATATATGAACATAAGTAGGTGATGGGCGGAGAGTGCGACGGTGGAAAGAAAGAAAATAGATATGGAATGAGAATGAGTTAGGAAATCACAGTTTTATTTGTTTGTTTGATTTTCTACCTTGAAGACTCTTGCACAGCTTCCATTATTGATACTCCAGTATCTTATCTCACCATCACCATCACAGGAGCAGATTAGATCTTCTTTGTTGGGATGGAAGTCCAATGACATTACACCAGCAGAATGTCCCGTAAAGGTTCGAAGTGAATAGCCAGACTGCAAAAAAATCAATAGTAAGGATAACTGGGCATCCTGCAAATATATGAGCATATATCCTAGGAGTCCAAGAAATGGACAAGTTCCCTTTAAAGTATTTTCAAAGTAAAGCCAGAATCACTTAAGAAAGAAAGGATAATCTGATTTAATATTTTAAAAGAAGAAATTTTAGAATGGAAAGGGAAGCCTTCAAAAGAGAAAAGGAGTATGCCATCATATAAAAAGTGTTAATTAACTAACATTGTCCGCATCCCAGACTCTGACAGTTTTGTCAAAAGATGATGTGGCAAGGCGAGCCATACTAGGACTGAAACGAACATCAGTAATAAGTGATGAATGTTCCTCAAGTGTAGTTTTTGGCTTCAAACTGTCCGTGTACCACAATACAGCCTGCATCATTTTAATATAATCCCATTATTTCTATCAGATAGCAAATCAACAGCAGCAACATTAGCAACATTAAGCAAATTGAGCCACATAAATTAGAGGCTATTCAATATTTGTCCTCTTAATTGTGAATAGTCTTCCTCAATTTTGACACACCTTTTTGTCATGACCACCACTGGCAAGCAGCTTCCCATCCGATGAGAAGTGGCAACATACAACTTTATTGGAACTAGCCCGAACATGATTCACTTCCGTAAATGCAAACCCTGAATACCATAAATTTCCCAGTCAGAACATACTGACATTGATAACTGGAATTCAAAGTTCTTTGAAGCCTCATTGGCCAAAAAGATATTCTTCAAAGAGTTCATAAACTCAGCATGAAAGCATCAGCAACAGACATCTCCATACTAATTTGTAAACTAAAATAGCCAAGTCAAAATAATCTTGGCGTAGATATAATTGCTATTCAGATGAACATCCACAAATTTGCACATCAGAATAGGATGAATAATCTCCACACTACTTAAAAGCCCAAATTGCAGAAGCTCTAAATATAGGCTCGAGCAAATTGAAAATATAAGTCCTTTTACTTACCTTTGCTGGTATCCATACAACGACCAACTGCATCTCGCGGATCCGTATCATCATGTGACAAAAAAGATTCCACATTGTCTTCAACATCATCCACAAAACGATCCATATCAGCTTGCACAAGATCTTTATCATCCCACTGTCAAAGTAGATGTGAATGAGACGCTTATGGATTGAACAAAAACTCGATTCACAAAAAGCTAAAACACGACAAGAATTTTTACCAATTGGTTTGATGGTGATGTAAGGGTACCAGTGTTATCAGCTGTGAACAGCATCAGAGGCTTTGAAGAACTGCCGCTGTGCGGCAAAGCAGGCATTGACATCACATCTCCAGGTGTATGAGTCGAGGGTGTTGATGGAGCTGAACTTGGAGATGGGCCAGCTGTGTTTGTAGTTCCTGAGCTATTGGCAGGGCCGGAAGATGATACAGGCTGCTTTCTCTTTCTTCCAGTCTGGTTTTTTGATGCCTTGAATTGCATCAAAGACCATGTTAGGAATCTACTCCACTTTTAAGTTTCTGATCTATGACTTCAACAACATATTACATGCAATACATATGCAAGGATATCAATGTACAAGGAACTGGGAATATGCACTATTTAATCACAGTAGTTTAGAAATATTCAAGGATAGTACAAACCAAGTAAGAGATTAAAAAAGAATCCTCTAATAAGATGGAAAAGGATAGACCTGATCATTTCCCCTAAAGGAATTCGACATGCTACCATCGCCAGTGACACTGCCAGTACCCATAACTTTATCTTGCTGGAGATTGTGATTTGAACTCTGAGGCTGTTGACCAGAGAGAGCATGCTGTTGAAGCTGCTGCTGCTGCTGCTGCTGCTGCTGTGTTTGATTATTATTCTGCTGCTGATGCTGTTGCATTTGTGCAATTTTCAACTACACAACAAATGGAACACAAAGATATCATGGATGATCAAAGAACTACACAATCAACAAACAACCTGGTGTGAACTTAAATTGCAAAACACACGACATTGCTCATGGAAGAAAAAGCACCTTCATTAACATCTCCTGATCTGGGCGAGGCAGAACTGGGCAACCAGCTTGCAAAGGGGATCCAATATTGGGAACTACATCACCAACTGAATTAGAGAGGCCATCTTTACCCATAGACAAACTTCGGTTGTTGAGAAGCAATCTCAACCTTCTGCTCTCTACATCACTGGCAGATGGGGAAGTCATGCTCTGCTGTGCAAGCATAAGCTGCTGCTGGTGCTGAGGTGTTAGCATCTGTATTTGATGAAAGGGCTGAGGACCCTGCATAAATGACTTTGGCTGCTGGAGAAGCCCAGAACGAAGCTGATCGAGACCCTATGAAGTGAGGCACAAAACATAAAATTAAGGAACTGACATTTTCTTGGGCAACAAAACCAAGAAGAAAATATAACTAGAGTACTAGAAGCCTAAAAAGACAAGCCTACATTGACTCTGAACTTTAAGATGCAATTCATTGTTTAAAAACATGGAATCATTTAAACATGCAAGCATGTAACAGTTGTCCCTTCACTATTTTATAGGCATTCAATGTTGTCTATAATTCATAAGTGCCTAAAAGTAAATATATGAGAGACGATGAATAGCAAACAGCTTGCCTCAGTTTAATATTGGAACAAGCAACATCATCCAATTCCAGAACAAACTATCAAGCCAGAATATCATTATCTGTTGACATTATAATTAAACAACTGAAAAATGAATCCTTTTCAGGTTCTTCAAGATATGAAACCCCTGCAAAGACTCCCAAACCCTTCATAGTCACATCTCTATATTACAAATTTGCCAGGAAAAAGCTTCCATGGCTATTTAAGATCACGTATATGCATTTCTGAGTGCTGACCATATTTGAATGCCATGATGCAATATCAACTCACAAATTATAATTCCACAAAAACAGTACTGTTATCAGATAGCATCCACAAACCATGAAGGCGTAAAGACATGTAAAACCCATTATATACTTACTGTTAGAGGCCATCCTTTCAATGTCAAATTGTTACCACCTTGATTTGAACCTATAACATACAGAATGACATTAACTGCAACATATAGAGGGAATATCAACCAATAACACAAATGGCACTACAGTGTTCAACCCTCTTCGTGTAATCAGATTACACCCTTTCAGCTTTGTCCTGAATAAGATCTACTCAACAACAATCACCTAATTTTGTTCATCACAAGAAGAGTGCATCTATGTGTTTAACGACAAAGATTACTTGAAGCCAAAGGATGCGTGGAGGCGTACCAGGGATTCCAATCAGCGATCCTTCAGGGCCCGCAGCTCTTGGATTCAGGATAGGATTCATTTCGGTTTTGATGTCCTGTTTGCGCAAGTATATGAACAATACATATGCAAGCCCAAACAAAACTAGCAAAAATTTATCTGAACAGAGAAACGAAGAAAGAAAATACTGACGGGTGTAGATCCTGGAAATTGCTGGCTTCGTGCTTGAACTTGGGGAGACATTCCACCAGCAGTACCATGCAACACTTGCCTGAGAAATGATTTTGATTGTTGTGAAAATCATGGATAAAAGATCAACACCTTTGACCAAATTAACAGTAACAAAAATCATAAAACCTAAAAAGAACAAGAACTCTTATGTTTCACACATCCATCTTTTCTTCTTCTCAATTCAGAGGATAGGGTTTATACTAGTGTGATATAAAATTACAAAAACTAGGGAGCATCAACCAGGAAGGATATCAAACAATTTCAATACTTTGAATCAAGGCCAAACATATAAAACATCCCAGAATGGGCAAGAATCTGCATACATATTAGGCAGACAGAGGGAGAGAGGAAGAGCACCCATAACCATACTTCCACAACAGACAAGACAAAGATCACATTGAGCATACCCAGATGGCTGGCCAGCTGCTGCAGCTGATTTCAAAATTGATGCGTGATTTGGATCCAACATCTGGCTGACATTATCACCAAATCTTTGCTGAAAGCAAATATTGTATTGTTAGGAGCCAAATCAAAAGTTGCATTTTCTTATACGCTGTTACATGTAACTTGTACCTTCAAAGCTGCATCATCCAAAGAATCCCTCTGAACAGGGAGCTTTAATTTTTCTTCATACATCTTTGTTGCCAATGCATTTGCAGTACCAGGATTTTGTCTCATAAGAGGATCATTTCCAACAATCCCATTAGCTGAACCATTCAGGAGGTGGCCACCCTCACGCCGATGCTGTTGCTGATGCGGCTGTTGTTGCTGCTGTTGTTGCTGTTGCTGCTGTTGCTGTTGTTGTTGCTGCTGCTGCTGTTGCTGTTGCTGTTGCTGCTGTTGCTGATGAGCCTGCCTCTGCAATAAAAGCTGCTGCATCTGCAGTTGCTGCTGCTGCTGTTGCTGTGGGTGTTGTGACTGTGGGGGCTGCTGCTGTTGCTGCTGCTGCTGCTGCTCCCTTGCCTTCATTAACTGAGTCTGCTTTTTCTCAAATTAAGTGAAATAACTGAGATTAGTTTTCAACACCACAATAGCATTAGATGAACAGAGTGACCACTATCGTCCAACTTATAGGGTTAGTTTAAAAAGTAGGTGCATGAAGTTGGGTGAGAAAATCAACTGAAAAGTACTACGCTGTTGTCGGGCATCTCTTTGGAAACTGCTATATCCAAATAATGGGACATAAGATGCAATGATTTCAGATGAATAAAGCTTAACGAAAAAGTTGAGATGGAAGTCGATGGGAATTATATTTAGATTTGTAGCCAACCTCAATGTAAGATGCTGCAACTTCAGAGTGCTTCTCATTTGTCCTGGCAATAAATATATCCCAAAACACCGACCACCATTCAAAGAGAAAACCACCAGGAGCATCAATAGCTGAAACAAGCACAAAAAAGAAATTAAAACTTCGATTGCAAAGGGGAACTGTTAAATAAGGAATGTATGCTCCTTCGTTTCAACTTTCTGTACACACACCAACAGGGTCAGATGATACTTTTCCTTCAGCTTGGAAAGCCTGAGCAGTGGTTTTCAAATCTCTCTTTACTAGATAATCGTGAATATAGACATCCAACCTAGAAATAAGAAGTCCAGATATCAGAATAAAATTTTGTCACTGGTCAAGGGAAATATAAAACTTTAGAAATAGGTGGGATTTAGGGGCATATATTAAAAGAATGGGGAGAATACAAAACCCTAAAGATAACTCCAAAATCACTATAAGGAAAGTAGAGTGGAAGCAACAGACACAGAGTCAAAAGAACTCCCATAAACAAGTTAGAAGAATACATGCCTATCCATCGAAAAGAAGAAATGGCCAAAATAATAACCAAAACAGAACAAGAATATTTATCTTCAGCCTTAAACATGAGCTAAAACTCCTATTCTTCTCACAAACCAGAACCTGAGGGAAGAGCAAATTCGCACCTCCTCCCCCCCCCCCCCAAAAACCCCCCAACACACACACACGAACACATAAAACCCTCTAACAGAGACAGACGAAAAAAGGGCTAAAGAAAACAAGAAAAAAAGATGTACAGAGAGACCAAACTTCAAGCGGGACGAACAATTTTAAAGATTTCACCAACCCAAAATCCGAAATCTAATAGGAAACACAAGTATAATGCCATAAATAAGGAACCTTGCCCAAAAAAAATAATTAATCCACTTACCATACAATAAAAGAGGGAACTTTTAGGAATAAAAGGTACTGGAAAGAAAATAGAATAGAAAAGCTCACATTTTGTCAGCTTCCCAGTTGGTTTGAGACATATTTGCAGTCCAATAGGGCAGAATACGAATGTCAGATCCTCAAGATTCAATCGTTCCTTCTATTTCCTCACCCTTTAGCTTCTGAGACACATTTATTGCATTAAAACCACAAACTAGAAGAAAAAAATTAGAACTTTTTGGTTACTTTCCCCCTATCTATACAACAGAAAACAAGCAACACAAAATCTAAGGCCAAGAGTTAATACACCAAACCAATCGGGTTCAAAAACAAAGACCAAGAAATCTTGTAAAAATAGATGTAGAAGGAAGTTCACAAACGAAAAGCTATATAGAATATACTACATACTAATAGCATATATACATATGCTATTTACATCCCATGAAATACCATGTGGTATTCATTTTGACAAAAAGAAGAAGAAAAAAAAAATGAAAGTGAAGATACCAGAGAGATTACCTAAAACCCCATAAACACAAAAAAGAAAAAAAGAATCCTTCTGTATTTTTATTTTTTTTTCTCCTAGGGAGTTCCCTTTTTCCTTGTTCTTCTTTTTTCTCTTTTTTTTTTTTTTTTTTTTTCCTTTTTTTGGGTGGAAGAAAGTACCAGTAGTTGTATGTTTTGCAGAGAACTACAGATATTCTCTTTATTTTTCTGATTAGCTTTGTTGGTAGATTGAAGGGGCTGTAGCAGATATCATAATGGCTCTCAGAATCGAATTTACTCTTAAGTCCCTTTCAGCTGGTCAAATTTTCTGTCTTAAGGCCATTGCTGCAAGGAGGAAAAGATGAAATACCTAAAACAGGCCTGGAGAGCTCTCAAGTTATGAGAAGAAATGGGATTGAAACGTCAATTGACTGGGTCTTCTGCTTTTGCAGCAGCCTTTCAATTATGGGGCTTATATTTTTGTTATTTATAATTGAGTCCTTTAACTTTGGGAGTTTTGCTGCTTTTGACAGTTTCCAGATTATCTTAATTTCATTCTTAGTCTTGAAGTTGATCAGTCTAGGTAGATGGCAAGCAGCTGAAATGACTGTTTTAGCCTCGGCTTGAGATGCATTACATCAGACAAGAATGTTGTCTTTTTTCTCAATAGAATATATAATATGAATTATTAAATTATATATAATAATGTTAATATTTTACTTTATAATATTTTAATATTATTATTACATAATTCACTTTTATAAATATTATCTGGACAGTATATAACTTTCCTTTATACTGCACATATTTAAGCATATAAATAATTAATTGATTAGGTAGGATTAATGATAGCGTCTTATCAAAGTAATTAAATAAAAAGAAAGATAAGTAGATTAATACCACGACCCATATGCAAGACATATTTAAATAGTTTACATCATTGATGTTGTTAAATAATTATTAATTAATTAATTCTATTCAATGATTGGGATTTTATAAAATAATTATTCTATTTAATCCATATGCTCTTATATCTCAATGTGTTTGTAAATCGAATACAATTAATTGTTTTCAGAAATATTTTCAAAAAAAAGAGTGAGAAAATTTGCATTTTTTCCCTTCCACATAAACCTAAAGTATTTATTACTTGTTTCCAATTTACATATGTTTTTCACGCGCAAATTCCAAACACTAATTCATATTTAATTAAGAGGCTTACTTATTCAAAGCAATGTGTTGTTTGCTTTCAATTTGGCGTATTTTGGAAGACGTACAAGTTGTAATTTCTCTTTTTTAAGAAAATTTTAATTGCAAATAATAGTTGGAATTATATATGATATTTCCAACGTTTATAAAATTTGAATTTTGGCAGTTTAAATTGTGGTTTGACAAAGGGAATAAATCGTAGGTCAACTATATAATTTGCAGCTTTGCATTCTCAAATAGCATAACCTAAGTACCTTGCCATGGATGTATAGCAAAACATATAGTGATGATCTGCGTCCCGATTTTGCCCTTCAAATCATACTTTTGCGTTTTCATTTTGATAACTTGAATCAAAATTCAGCTAGATAAATGGTTGTTATTCGGTATTAGTTGATAAATACAAATAATTTAAATTTAGAAAAGCATTTAGGAGTCAATTGGTTCAATAGCAGCAATTTCATTCATTTTATATGGGGTATTAGGAATTTGAATCCTTACAAACTAGAGATGCACATGTGCATCTGTAAATATTAAAGGAAAAAAAAAAAGAATCTAACAGACAAATGGTTAGAGGAAAATTCAACTTAATAAGTTAAATAAATTTGTGCTCAATTTAAAGTAGAATTCTTGGGATCATTGTCTCACTACTTCATTTTCAATGTAAGCATAATCAACTCCTATTTTCAAATTACAACAAAACTTATTGGATCTTGCAACTTGACGAGGAAAATATTATTATATTTTTTTAACGCTTCAAATAATGTAACTTTATATTTTAATATTTTTATCGTTGATTTTTTATTCTCTCTCTCTTTTTTCCACTGTTTTCCTCAATCCAATGTAGCACATGACTCATTAGCGTACACTCAAACAAAGAAATTCCCATAAACTTGAATAAACAGACAATTGCTTATTTTTTGGATAGAAATACTTAGGACCATTTTTATCATAACTTATGCAACGAGGCTTTATGGAGGAAGTCACAACTTTCCAAAAGAGACGTTAGTTTTTATGGTTTAAACTTTTCAATTTTGAACCAAGTGTTGTGACTGTTTTGAAGATTTGGTTTCCCTCAATTCACAAAGGAAACAAAAATTAACTTAAATGGATTTTGTCGCAAAATAGTGAGTCCCACAAATACTTCTAAACAGTCAGTAAAAAATTTCTATTGAAATAAAATAATAGAACTATTTTTATATTTTAAACTAAAAGATTAGTTAACAATCGTACCATTACTCAATAAAATATTGTAAAATCATGTGTAAATCAATATGTAATGACTCGTGGATTTACAAACAAGTGGCAGTGAGGACCAAAACAATAAGCTGGTTAGTTATTTTAAACAAAAATCTTTAATTATTATTCTTTTATTTATAAACCCACGAGTGGTCCAATAGATTTGAACTTTTAACTCACACTGTATATATGAGACTCATGCTAATAAGCAAAATGATCACCAACCTTTTACTGCTAGTTAAGGGACTGTAAAATGTATAATTTGTCGACTTATGGATAATCAGTGGTGTAAATTATGAGTTTGTGATCAGGATTGTCAATTGATCGGATTTTAATTCAAATTTGACTTCGAATTCGAATTTTAGAATTTTTATTTGATTAAAATATTTAATGAATTAGATCCAATTATAAATATCCGTAATCCGAAATAAATTGATTGTACACGGAATTAAACAATCTGATCCATTAAAGATTGAAATTCGAATTTTAATAATTGTTTATTAAATTCATACTCTTATATATAACATTAATAAAGATTTTAAAATAAAATTTATATATTATATTGACCTAATATCTATATTATGCTATTAATATTGAATCTTTAGTCTAAAAATTAATAGGAATATTAATTAAATATCAAATATAATAATGTATAATAGTCAATCTATACATTAATATAATGTAATATAAGGATTTAGTATTCAAATATTTAATTTTTAGACTAATATATAGTAAAAAGTTGTTAAAAAATTCAAATATGACATAAATTTACTTTATAAATACAATATTTTTATACAATCTAAACGAGAAAAAATATATATTAAATCGGTTTGAATTTTTTTATCGAATTTTGAATATCCACCGAATTCAAATATGGTGCTAACTAATAAAGTCTTATAGGATATCGAGTCATATTCGAATATAGCTGATTTGATTCAAATTTGACAATTGACAGCCCTATTTGTGATAGCTGGTGGCCCAGGTATAATTTAGACCGTCCAGTCCAGTTAGATTGGGCTTTGGGCCTAATTTTTTAGTTTTGTTCGCTAACTTTTTCTAGTATTGGGCTTTGTTCCCTTTTCTCTTTGGGTTGGGAATTTCCTCTGAGGCCCATTTGCCATATTTTCCATGATGAACTTTTAGTTGGACCAAGAAAAATCAGTTGGTCTGCAATTAATTATAAAAGCAAGGAGAAAAAGATCTCTTTGGAATAGGAGGTAGATGGAACATTATGAGCTTTAGCTTTAAGTAATTTTTAGTAGAGGCCCTATTATTTTTTGGAAATTCTACATTGATACCAAAAGAAAATTTTAGTTGTTCCTCCATTGATGTTTATGGCTGGAATAAAAGTTTCTTTCCTATTTTTCTCTATATTTTATGAAAAACTAACGAAGAATTGGAAATCAATTGGAAGTACATACTACAAACACAATATTTTGGTAAAAGTTTTTGACCTTTTATTTCAAAACTAGATCTAAATACCATATGTCATCTTTTACCATTTTGACCCTCTATTCTAATTTGATTCTCAATCCTATATGCCACCGCGGAATTATACGCCAAAGTGTGTAAAATATTTTTTAAAAAAACAAATACACTCAAGTGCAAACCATACATTCGTCATAAAGCCTAAACCCTAAAACCTAAAACAGTCGATCGATGTCCATATATTACAAGAAAACCACTTCATTAATTGACCAAGAAAAGTAATTCATTATATAATTAATGATATCTAATTTTGTCCCACATTAAAAGAATCGAGGATCATTTCCCTCACCGTCCAACATATTTTCATAACAAAATCCACACTATCTATAAATGCGTATTATGAAACGATGTCTTAAGCCTCGATTTGTTTTTAGTAATTAATAGGTTTCAACGTCATCAATATCTGAAATAAATTAAAGAGATAGATACATATAGAGAATTTTGAATTAATGTTCGAAAAGGGGGTGACCATGGTAGGAGTTGTCTCTCTTGGAAATGGCATGCATCCAGAGGCAATAGGCATAAAACACAAAATGTCTCTCATTGTGAGTCAGTCAATTTGCAGTTTGAAAAGCAACATGGCACTGAACTTAAACAGGTGAAAAAAAGTGGACCCAAATCATCATATGGGATGAAACCCTTATCATTCCACATACACACAAACAAACAAGGGAATTTTCCTGGCCCTTCCTGGCTGGTTACCTACCCAGCTAGCCTGGCTTTTCTTCTGGACCCCTCTCCTAATACATGCATACCAACAAACAATTAATTTACAATTCTAGAAAATAAAAATGAAATTTGAAGTAATAAGTTTGAGATGAAATTGACAGGTTGAATGGAATAGATAGATATAGAATATAAGGATTTGTCGTTCTGAATATATGCATGCATGGCAAATTGGCATGCATGCCAATACTACCAAATCCTCCTCTCTCGTGCATGCATGCATGCATACATATCCCCACAACTGTTTGTGATTAGTACTTGTCGTCGTCTCAATCTATATATACTTACGGGTACCCCCAACCTACGTGCATCGATCTCCATAGGAATCCACATATTACATCCTTGATGTTTCTATCATCGTTTCATCGTTGCACGTGAACTTCGTTTAACATGCATCTTGGGGTATGCGTGGCTATAGGCCTGTCCACGAATTGAGTTTCGGTCCGAATCGAATTTTTTATTGAGTTTAAAATGGTGGTTGCATTATTTAATTATTGATTCAAGCTTAAAATCTTATTAAATGAAAAAGAAAAATATTTTGGGGTTGCTTTATTGTTAAGAGGGTGTTTGTTTATGTTTTTATTTTGTTTTCTATTGTTTTTGCTATTTGAAAATGAATTTATAGTAATTTATCATCATTTTTATCAATATTCCAACTCATTTTTATCTCAAAATACATTTTTCAGTAATCTACATATTTTCTCTATCTTCTTCATATATATATTGGGGATATTTTCAGTTTTCAGCTCGTTTTGGAGTAACCCCAGTATTTTCCAAATTATTTATTGATTGGGCAATTTAAAAAATATCTAGTATTAATGCCTTGACAAATACTTATAATCTGACATATATATTTCACACTTACTGGGATTTTCTGCCACATATATATCCATATGTGTAGTTGGTATCAGTGTGAAACCTCACAAGTCGGAACAATTTGGAGTGGACGGATTCAGAGCTTCATATGCACAAATATACGTCAATGGTCTAACTAGGCACGTTATCCAAATTTTTTTCAAAATTCCCCAAGCAAACATTCAATAATTTACTCTTAAGCATGAGAAAAAGAACATCAAAATTAATATCTATTAGTTCTTCAGTCACATGATAAGAATGTTTATTACATATATTGACGATACACAAATATATTATCCTGTTCTTCTCTACTAAATATCATTTTTCGAGGGGATAGTTTTATTCCTTAAAAAAGAAAATAAAAAGTTCTACAACTGAAAAGTACGAGCAATTTATAACAATATATTTCAAAATTCTCGATTCATTCAATATATTTAAATATGTAAACACGCGACATAATCATGTTTTGCATGAATTACTCCGGGCCTGTTTGGTTTCATGTTTCAAATCTCCTTTTCGTTTTCACCATAGTCATTTTCAAAGCACATTCTCCAATAACTTATATATTTTCTCTCTCTCTATCTACAACATATTAAACTCAACATAATCATTACTTTTCCAACCACTTATCCAAATACAAATTCATTTTCAACTTATTTTCACTAATTACTTTATCAAATTCTAAAAATGACGAAAATAAAAAATGAGAGTGAAAATAAACTAGACTATTAGTTCTCCTTATGGACAATCATATATATGTTAACAAGCTTAGTAACATAATTAAGAACAAGTCCTTATTTAGTTACATTTTCAAGTTCACTTTCGGTCATTTTCACAACTTGAAAATAAAATATCAATCATTTCTCACTATTTTCACCAAATCTCAACCTTATTTTTAATTTAAATTAAATATATTTTTTATAACCTATATATCTTCTCTCTATATTCATTATTTCTATCACTCTACATCCAACCTGCTAAACTCCATATAATAATTATTCTTTAGATAGTCTATATATCCAAATACAAATTTATTTTTAATTCATTTTTTAACTATCTGTTCGAATTTTAAAAATAAAAAATGAAAATGAAACATAACCAAACTGGCCTCTAGACTAGCATTTGCAAGTTGTATGTGCATAATATAGAAACGATGACATATACGTTATTGCAGTCCAATTTCTCTCAGGAAGGAATAAGGGAGAAAGAAAGAGACAAGAGGCAGTACATAGGAGTAGAGAAAAGAACAGATCTCAGTGAAAAGGCTAAAGCCAAAAGGTTTGACATCGACCTATGTTAGCTACGGGGAAAGAGCCGACGTCAGCTGCTCATTCTTAAACACATATATATTGGAAAGATCAAAAAAATAAAAAAACAAAAAGGTTTTCACATTAATGAATGAAGTCAACAAACTACGTATCAATCAAAGATATATATATCTATATTTATATATATACATATTAGAAGTTCATTCAAATTCAAATTCATGACTTTTCACAAAATATAAGAGACTTACCGTACCACTGAACTACAGAACACTCGATATATATATGCATATAGGAGCAAAGGGATTCATATATAAAAATTAAAAGAGAAAAAAAAGACTGAAAGCATACAAGGTTAGGTTTGTGTGAAGAGTCTGAAGAGAGAAGAAAGAGGTGTCTGCGTTGTAGTGTCAGAAGAGCAGTGATAGGAAGGAAGGAATGACGTAAGTTATCCCGGAAGGCGTGCTTTTACTTTGGAAGCGTGTTACATCAGGATTCGGCATTGAATGCTCATGCAGCAGCGAGCAGCCATCAGCGAGCAAGCCCCCACGTCCATCAGGTCTCAGGTTTCCCACCCTGATTAATTAACTCACAGCTTGGACTATTGCTCCACCATCCTTCAATTCCCAACTGCACCCCAGCTTACATCATATTAAGAGAGTGTTTGGGTAAGCTTATAAACTCCTCAAAATATCTTATAAGATATTTAAGATTATAAGTTGATAAAAAATATTTGATAAATTTTTTAGAAAAAAAGCTTATAAGATTATAAAATAAGATGCTATGAGCTTATAAACTCTTTTAGAAAAAAGTAAAGAGGCCCCAACTTATTTTTAAGATCTTAACAAGCTCCTTCATTGTTAACCATTTTTAATTACAAAATTGTCATTATTAACATCTTATAAGTTCGAACAACTTATTTTAAAAATAATATCTAACATCTTATAAACTTCAAAAACAACTTATAGACGTAGGAACTTATAAGATATTTAAAATAAGCTTAGCCAAACACCCTTTAAATCTTTTATTTCATTTTTTATTCTATTTTTTGTTTCATTTTATGAATATATGATATGTGTATTAAATATTTTTTATAAAAATAAATGATTGAGAATTAAATATATTTGACATAATTACAATAAATTAAAATAGAAGATGGAATAAAGAATCTAAAATGAGCTCATATATCCAGTTTAATTCTTATCTTCTCACCAATATTATCCATCTAAATCTTAATTACCTCAGCTCTACTATAATCTTGTTCTATATAACTCTTAAGTAACAATATATGTGACTTCTTGAATGTGCCTTGACTGGCAATTAAAATAGAGAATTTAAATTATAAATTATTTAGCTCAATTGGAAACTAGTTTTATATTTTTGAAATTTTAAAATATTACTAGTGATAATTTTATAATTAATATGGTTAAAATTATTAAAATTTATTAAATTTAAAAAAATAAAAATAAACTTAGTGATCCTCACTTTTTTAAGTTTATAATGTTTTGTAAGTTCATCCAAACATCCCCTTAATCGTATCTTATAAAAAACCCGAACTAACTGCTTGAAAAAGAATTATTTAGTCTAGTGGATGATACAATATATTCCCGCGCTTGTCTGTGCAATTAATTAAAGAAACGAAGCAATTTGGGAGACGTAATAACAATGAAAATAATAGTAGTAAGGAGCTAGCGTGGGAGGAGACTGGAGAGGGGTACATGGTACGTAAAGAGAAGGAAGAATGGAAGAGGGGGGCATAGGCAGTAGCCAGTTGGTGTGAGATACTGTGAATGGCTTGTGAGGTGTGTGCGGTACACTGGCTGCCCGTCAGAGCCCCATCATTATCTCAATAATCAGCGTGACACACTATACTATACTTACATACATACACACTGCCACTACAGTACTGTTCAGACAGAGAGGAAAGGACGTACACTAATATTTAATTATTTTGATTACTCAAAATAAAACAAGATCTGGTACTATTATAGAAGATTTTAATTTCAAATTTAATGGTCTTAAGTTGCAAATTTTATTGCCATTATATGTACATAAAAAGAATTTAAAAGAAACATTTAGATATTGGTATTGAAGAATCTCTTCTTTTTTGTTTCCTAGTTGTTTTGCTTCTTCAAAGTCTTATTATGTGTTCTTTTATTTACATATATAATAGTTGATGGATTTATTGTTCCTATCATTTTTTGACTTGGAGACTAACTGTTTAATTTATATACTTATGAAGCATAGTCATATTAAGTCGATCTTTGTTTTATATGGTAATTTACATTGCTAAATGTATAAGAAAATTAAATTGCGCTTCTACTTACAACTACAACTTTTAACATAGCAATAAGCACTTGATTTTAACAATAGATAATAAATATCGTTAGTATATTTTTCAAAAATTATTTAATCCAATAATAATAGAACAACCAGCCACTATTAACTTAGGGATCGAGATTATGCTTTTGAAAAGAAAATTTTCATTTTCTTCACATATAATAGTTGTTGGATTTATTTTTCATATGATTTTTTGACCTGGTGACTAATTGCTTAATCCATATGCTTATGGGGCGTAGTCATATCAAGTCGATCTTAGTTTTATATGGTACTTTACGCTATCAAATGTATAAGAAAATAAAATTACGCCTCTATTAACAACTACAACTTTTAACATAGCGATAAGTGATTGATTCTAACAATAGATAGTAAATGTCGTTAGTATATTTTTCAAAAATTAGATTTGGCTAGCTCGATATGAGATTTAATCCAATAATAATGGAATAACCAGTCACTATTAACTTAAGGATTGAGATTATGCTTTTGGAAAGAAAATTTTCATTTTCTTCACATATAATAGTTGTTGGATTTATTTTTTATTTCATTTTTTGACTTTGAGACTAACTTCTTAATCCATATGCTTATGGAGCGTAGTCATATCAAGTCGACCTTAGTTTTATATGGTGCTTTATGCTATCAAATACATAAAAAAATAAAATTACGCATCTACTAACAGCGATAACTTTTAACATAGCGATAAGTGATTGATTCTAACAATAGATAATATATGTCGTTAGTATATTTTTCAAAAATTAGATTTGGCTAGTTCAATAGAGATTTAATCCAATAATAATGGAATAACCAACCACTATTAACTTAGGGATCGAGATTATGCTTTTGAAAATAAAATTTTCATTTTCAAAAGCGATAAAGGTTTGTAAATATCTATATATTAACAAGAAAAAATATTATAAAAATTTCCAAGATTTTTACAAAAAATGATGTGTAAGGTAGAGAGACTAAAGGGGTTAAGGTACAAACCGTCTTTCATTGACACATGTTAACACAACAATAGGGAAAAACGTATGCATACTTTTCCCCCTGATTTTGTAGGCTGAGATTAACTAAAAGGTGAAAAGAGAAGAAGGGGTGGGGGGACCTGTAAAATGAGCCAAAAATGTCAGCTTCAATCTTCAATCTGACAAGTATACGTTTGAACAATGGAAGATCTTTGTGGTAGATTCCCATATCGTTTACTCATTAATTTTAGCTACCTTGATATCCATAGTTTGACACACACTGATCTACCTAGCTTTACAAGCCAAGATCATAAATGCTAATTATTATAATTAAATAAAATTAACAAACTTAGGTAGCAAAAATTAATTTATATGTTCCATCAAAACTTCAAGATTTTTGAGTATCAATTCTTTTTTTTTTCTCTCCTCCTTTTGTGTGTGTTTTAATAGAATTGAGTGTTAGCAGTATTTCTCAAATCCACATCTTTTTGTTAAGGTCGGTTCCATTTGATCAGACCTAACCCATAATCCGACAGACAACATCTACTATGGATACCTGTAAAAACTCTATACCTTGATGCATTTATTTAGTTACGCAATCATAATCATTTTTTTCAATTTTCTCTCAATATTTATATTTTATTTCTCTCAAATAAACAATTTGAACACTTGAGGTTTTATTATTATTATTTGCATGTGTGGTAATGTCTTTTATAAAATTGAGTATTTTAATAGTATTTATTAGACCCACATCTTTTGTATCAAGATCAGTTCGATTTGATTAGACTGACACACAACTCAATAGAGTGCATCCACTAAATTAATGACATTTGAAGGGTTAAAATTAGATCACGACAGCAAAGACCTACTATAGATACATGCAGAAATTCTGTACCTTGATGATATGTAAGTTGTTAGATTTATCCAAAAAAATGCTATGGTTCAAATTAAATCACGACAGCAAAGACATGCTATAAATACTTATAGAAATTCTACCTTAATATGTACAGCAATGCAACCATAACTATTTTTTTCTAATTTTCTTTCAATATTTATATTTTATTTCTCTCAACTAACTAAGGTTTTTGTTGAACAAATCCAACAACTCTAACCTATATTTATCGTCAGGACTTATGGTCAAACTAATCCTACCGAAATTAATATTATTTTTTATAATAAAAATTTAGGAAGAATAATATTGGCCAAAAAGTGTATACCCATATATACTTTTTCGCAACTTTCAGAGTTTTCCTGGGAAATGGTTTTGGGATAGGAATCCTGGTGATGTAATCGTGCTGCAATCATTAACTCAGAAAAAGCGATTTCCATAGATTCTCTTTTTTGCGTGTAAAAAACGTACGA
Source organism: Jacaranda mimosifolia (assembly GCA_018894105.1). Taxonomy (NCBI): domain Eukaryota; kingdom Viridiplantae; phylum Streptophyta; class Magnoliopsida; order Lamiales; family Bignoniaceae; genus Jacaranda; species Jacaranda mimosifolia. The sequence continues at coordinate 3,233,355 of CM032127.1, forward strand.
GATAACTGAAATAACTAATATTGTGGTAAAAAGGATCCAAAAATTCCCCAAGTAGCCATCTCTGAAGTGTCTTCTTTGTTGAAAAGCTTTGCCTCACTTGGCAAAGGCCAATGATCGTAGCAATTCACAACTTGGATAAAAGTTTTCTAAGAGGGTGTTTGGGTGAGCTTATAAGCTCTTTAAACAATCTTATAAGATGTTTAAGAGCTTATAAGTTGCTAAAAAATATTTGGTAATTTTTTTTAAAAAAGAGCTTATAAAATTATAAAATAAGATGTTATGGGTTTTAAACTCTTTTTAAAAAAATAAGGAGACCCTAACTTATTTTAAGATCTTAACAAACACTTTCATTTTTTAATCATTTTAATTATAAATTGTTATTATTAACATCTTATAAGCTCCAACATCTTATTTTATCCAAACACTTCAACAACTTATTTTAAAAATAAGATATAACATCTTATAAGCTCTAAAAACATATTATAATATGTAGAAACTTATAAGATGCTTTAAATAAGTTCAGTCAAACAACCTCTAAGTACACTCTCACGCTCATCAATTAGTCTTTGTGTGATCTCTACCTACCAACGATTTGAGCCAGTTCAAGAACTTTCCAAGTCGAATTTAAATTAATTTATATTTAATTTTTTTCTAATTCGATTTGATTTCACTTAATTGTATAATTGATCTTACCTCAGTTGTTACTCTTAATCTGAACATGACTTTCTATTTAATTATATATCTAGCTTGTTAGGATATGAGGTGCCAATTTGCGGGGTGCTTTCAAATGAAATTAATCATATAATAACTATCAAATGAAATTAATAATTGTCAAATTATATAATGATATCCATATTTTATTTGTATTATTATATTATAAAATTTTGATTAACATTTTGTTTGAATAGTATAAGATTTTTTTGTTAAATATCAAATGCACCCCATATATTTATGAATCTAATAAATATATATTTATTTATATTTGTCCTTTGTGGCGAACGATGTGCAAAGTTCTATCTTAACTCTATGAAGTTGACAATTCTTTTTGTCCTTGAGAATAGCAATAGTGTTTTATTATGCAAGTTTTTGGCCCCACCACACAAACTTGGTTGATTTTAACAAAATAATCTTTGTTGCGTGGAATTCAAAAGCTTAAAAAATAATCTTCAACGTGGCAACATAGTGAAAGATAATATATTTTAGACATTATATGATACATTACTAGAAAACATTACAACCTAACTAGGAAAAAAAATAAAAAAAAAGGACAACCAGACCCCATACAAAACTGATTGATTTACAACTGAAAACTAAAACTTAAAGATGGTTCTTCTGCCTGCTGCTGAAGCCTGAAAACATTCCCAAAATTTTCTCTTTTTTTATCCCCAGAATTATTTCATCATCTTCCTTTCTTTTACTGGGTATCTCTTGTTGATCATCCTCCATTGATCAGCAACGTCTCTGGCAATTTTAACGGCATCCGATGATGTCCCGAGGAGGCCTCGTCTCGTGAACCCGACTGAATACAATCCATTCTCCCCCCTCCAGCCATTAGGGAAAGGGGCCTTCGGCATTCCATCTTGTGTGAAGAAATCAGTACCCTGCTAATGGAATACGCAAGTTAGATCGGACGATCAGACTGAAACATATCGTACACAGACAATTTCATCTCACAATAATCGCACGGCTAATAATTCACATGCGCGAGTACATCCTACATTAAACGAGTAATCCTGAGACGGGACGTATTTCTCAAGTACTTCTGTCCGTTGAAGGCTACAATGTTTCATGAATAAATAAACTCATCTAACTTAATCATAATAAGCCTAAGGAAGACTGGAAAATCTTGTCCATAGGTCAAAAGTGATTGGTTATACCAACACATTTATGAACTATAAGATCGAAAAATACAGCCATTTACTGCTGGTTTTTATTGCTTCTCAGACTACGTAGTCATAGCTACTGTAATAGCCATTTTTTCTAGGTAGTAAAAGAGAAGTAGTTGGACTTTTATTTCCAATTATTTTAGCTGGGATTTTGTGTTTTTTTTTTTTGTCCCTTCATATGATCAAGAATATTGAAGCAAATAATAAATATCTTCTCACCTAAAAGCTAATATTTAATTAAATCATCAATCTTGAGCAAATAATAATAATAATAACAGTTCTACTAAATGACATTTTATTTCTGATTCTGGGCTCTAGAAAAACAGCAGAAACAACAGTTGATGGCAAAACGGCAGGCTTCCTACATAAAAACAGAATATTTTGTGATAGCAACACATCATAAAATCCAAGAAAGAAATATATTTTATATTTTTTAAAACACCAAGAGGGAATGATAGAAACAAATCCCATCAGATTTTCTCCTTTCTGTAATAGTATAAGAAAACGTTTTGTAGCCCACTGCATGTGTAAGGAGGGAAAGCGATCTGTGACTGTGAATAAAGATAAAACTAAAAACTAAAACCCAAAAAAGGACAACAATAGGGAGGTTTTGTCACTGTTGAGAAGAAGAACTTGTATATTTTTCTATATACCTTGAGCCAACTGGGAACATTGCTTTTGTAACCCGTTGCTAGTATTATGGAGTCGAATTCTCTTTCTTGGCCGTCGATGAATTTGGCCCCACTTTTTGTTATCTCCTTCACTCCTTCCACCACCTGTGCCGCACGTCATTGATCAATATATATTATTTTTGTGTTCAGTATGTACTTTTGACCTGAACTCGTGCTATTGTTTGATCGCTCTTACCTTAATTTTTCCAGCTTTGATTTGTTGAAGGGCTCCAACGTCGAGCACCGGGCTCTTTCCGGTGGCGTTCTTGAGCTCGATCGGACCGGTTTTGGGCCGCCGGATGCCTAATCTGTCGGTGTTGCCTAAAGCGAATGTGGCCACCAAAAGGAGGAATTTGTCCACTAGTTTTAAAGGCAACCATTTGAGAAGTGTCATTGCCATGGAAAATGTGGACACCCCGAACATTTCCCTAGGTAGAATATGAACCTGAATCATAACAGCATTAATATTTATCAGATAGTTCAAACAATCTAGTTTAATGCATGTAGAAGATTATAAGTTTTACACACAAAAAAGAAATTCCAAGATTTAAAGAGGAAAAGAAAGTGCACTTACAGAGTTTCTGACCACCATGTGGGGACTGGCATTATGCCTACATAGGTCCAAACTAACTTCCATACCAGAATTCCCACACCCCACAACCAAAACCTTTTGCTTTTGAAACTCAGACCCCGACTTATAAACACTGGTATGCAAAACGGGGCCTCGAAACCTCTCAATCCCTTGAATTTCAGGTATAACGGGCTCGGCATTTTCACCCGTGGCAACTATTAGCCACCTCGATAAGTACTTAAAATCTTGAGTTTGGACCGTCCATAACCCGGTAACCATATCAAATTCAGTTCTTGAAACAGACTGCTTGAACTTGGGCTCGATGGAGAAGTGTTTGGCATAAGACTCCATATACGAAATGAACTGATGTTTGGTGGGATATTTGGGGAAGTACTCTGGGAAATTAAGTAAAGGGAGTTCGCAGAATTGTTTGGGGAGGTGGAGTTTGAGACGATCGTAGGTTCTTTGCTGCCACAAAGAAGCTATGCAATCGCTTCTCTCAAGAATCAGAGAAGAGACGCCATTTTCTTGAAGGCATGCGGCGACAGCGAGGCCCGAGGGCCCTGCGCCTACGATAATAGGCCCGTGGACGAACAGGCAGTTTACTTGATTTCTATCTTCTTCTTTGCAAGAACCCATATAGGAAAATGAGCCAAGAAAGAAGAGGAAAAAATAAAAAAGGAACTGAAAAGAAAGTTCAAGAAAAGAGAAAAAAAAGGAGCACTTGTTTTCAGGGCGTAGCTTCTTCTTTGTGTTTGCACTCTGAAAAACTCTGTTGTTTTACCTGCGAAAGCGTGGTGGTCTGCATTTAAACAAAGAGTGGAGAGGTGGGGAAAATGGAGAATCTAAGGTTGTCTTTTTAAAAAATAAAAATAAAAATTCAATGCAGTAATGTGGGTGGGGTGGAGCAGAAAGAAACAGAGTGTATGTGTAAGAGTAATGGAGGCGTGAAGGTTAAGGAAAGGATTTGGTTTTCTGTTTCTCAAGGCTCTTTCTTCTCAGTCCCTCTGCAGAATTGAGGTGGTGTTAATTGGCAACGGGAGTAGAGCAAGACATAAAGACTACTTATGTGCCTCTTGCTTTGCTTTGCTTTGCTTTGCTTTTTCACAATGTATCTCCCAAGAATTTATATGCGCTTAAATAGTATTTTGAGGGAGAGAGTCACTTCATTTGAATAATTTCCCACTCCCACTCTCGCAGCATCCTTTTCTCGCAGCATACTTTTCACTCGCATTGCTATTTGCTTGGTGGGATTATAAAAATTTAAGTTCATAAATATAATTATATATATATGATTAAAGAGATAGTTCAATGAAAATGGGCATAAGTTAAATTTGTTTAGATGAGTACACTCTCTGCACATTAACGAAAAAGTATGATTTTGCCTGTCATTTTACTGTTTACACATGGTAATATTATTACATACGTGGTACACATTTTTGAAAGTTCTAAAAATATGTCCGAATTTAGCAGCCGCATATGACTTTCAAGAGCTGAAATTGAAAATTTTCAAATTTACTATTTGGGTGCATAATGTTAATTTTGGCTGAGATTAGCAATACTTTGTCTTTGCAGTACAGGAAACTAGGGGTGTCAATTTGTGTTGGTTGGACGGGTTCGAGTTTAATTGAGGTAGAGGTGTAATATAAAAATACTAAACTCAGACTCAACACAACCCGATGTTAAACCCAAAATGCTCAACTCTAACCTGACCCATAAAATTTCGTGTCGAGTTTGGGTTGACTTGATTTTTAGTTAGGTCACCCAACAACCTAATAAACCCAACCCAACTTGATCTATTTATTTTATTTTTCATATTTATAAATTCCAACATCATAATTGAGTAGAAATTTGATCTACAATAAAATCTAAAATTTAGTACAATAATTAAGGTCTAAGAAACACAATAACTTGTCATGTCCATGAGTACTCCAAATACAAAAAAAAAAATAACAAATCATTGTTCAATTAACAATTTTAATGACAACCATCAAATGATCAAAATGCATAATTAACTACAAAATAGTGGAAATTAAAGTCGAACAAAAACATATCGAATTCAATCATCTTTGAATTGGAAGAGTGGAAGTGTTATTACTTATTTGTTAATAATGTTATTGTAATTTGTAAATTGTAATTGAAATTTCAAAATTTAGATTTTTGGATATATATATGTGTGTGTGTGTGTTATTTCTATTTTATTTTAATTAGTTAAATTTTTCGGGTTGGGTCGGGTTTATTGGATCACCCACTTATTTTTTTCAGGTTACGTGGGTTGACCCGAAACAACCCAACCTTATTTTTTTTTTTCTCGAGTTATATCCAATTTGATCCGAACCCGAAAACCCCAAACCCAAACCTAATTTTTTTTCAGGTGGGTCATTGTCGTGTCATTGGATTGAGTTTGATTTTGACATCCTTACAGGAAACAACTTGTTAAGGATTTGTGAAATTTTTATCTTTTACCTGGTAGTTATGAGTTGTGTTAGCACACTTTGGATCCTTCATTTCAGTTCATATTTCATCTTTTATTCTAATTAGTTGTGTTTATACCAAATGTATTTGATTCCCAATCTATTATTTTTATAAGAAAATATATTTATTACACATATCATATCTTCATGAAATGGAATATGAAATGAAATAAGGAATGGAATAGAGGATTTAAACCAGTGTTAGCAAGTAAGTCTAATATAAATTAAGGCTTGGATCGAGGATTGAGATAGACTTGGTTGAATCAGTTGTTGAAATTATTGATCAAGTAATAATTAGAATTGTTGAAATTGATTAACATGGAATTTTTTTTTGATACTTAAGTCAATGATATTAGATCAAGAAAGAGGAAGAAAGTTATGTTAAAAAATTTATGGCTCTTAATTGATGCATGATCATGAATGTTAAATAATGAATTATTCATAAGCGATGTGAAACTTAATGAGTAATGTATAGTTGAAATGGTACAATTTAGAACATCATGCTAACTAAAATTAAAAGTTAAAATTGAGTTTGAACTCTGATCAAACCGACCTAAATAAAAACAAAAAATGAAGCCCAAAATGTCAAAAGGGATACTCGTTATTCTTTCATTATGTCCAAATCCATATAAGAGACACATGCTGGAATAAAAAGACTAGAATCCCCTTAAATTTATACGTAGTATAATCAAAAGGAGATACCATTTAAACACGCACAAAAAAAGAAAAAAAGAAATATTTTCACTAGTCATAGAATGTTTCAAATAAAGCATGATTCACAAAAATACAAAAGCAAAGTTCCACGTAATTACTTTATAGAGCAAACATGAGTGCCCAAAATTTGGTGTAGGCTATTATTCAAATCACTAAGACAAAAAAGAGAACCGATTCCTATTACCAGTCCCACCAAATAGAAACAAAAGTTGCATATGTCTTGATTGTTGTCATAAGGGGACAAGAAGAGCATTTGTTAGAGCACATGAATTTAGTAGGTTAGAATGGGAACAGCCTAATCAAAACTATGTAAACACACATATTTATGATGTAAGAAATATATATATATATATATATGTAAGAATACTGGGTTGACCTAATAAAGAGAATATATATATATATGCATGTATATATATAGGGAAATATCTAGAAAGTAGAGGCATATCTAAGATCTAATAATATTAGGAGCTTCTTAGAATATTTACATACTTAGTTGGCTCCCACTTAATTCTCACTACCGACTTGTTACGATACCTACATCCATCATGTCATGATTAATTTCCCTTCTTTTTATGCCTCAACTTTGAAAGTTTCTTATGGCCAACTTATGTGATTTGGTTGGCTGGATTATTTTCTGCGACTGGGGAACAGCAAAATTTAAGTGCCTGTCTGATTTTATTTTCAAAATTCATTTTCGCTTTGTTCTGAAAATGAAAACAGAAATTTATTAATTTTTTTTTAAAATTTCTTAAGTATTTTTATTCTCAAAATATTTTTTCAATACACTATTACATTCTCTCTCTCTAGCGTGCGTGCTAGTTTTACACTTTATTTTCTGCTACTTTCATTTGTATGACTTTTAATGCAAAAATACAATAATATCTAGATATAACTCATTTTTAACCTTACATAATCATTTTATTTTAAACAAAACATTCAAACAATATTTTACTTTCAAATTCATATTTATAACTAACTTTTCACTATTCCTTTTCACCAAAAAATGAAAATGCCTTCAGAAAATAAAATCAACGGTCTCTAAAACTTACATTAAATATCAAGGCTTGATTTTGGATATGTAACAATGATCTAATTTGTGTTTTTCTTTGTATATGTAAACTTCCAACAACTTAAACAAAGGTTTTCTTGATTTAATTTTTCTCCAAAAAATACGATTTAGCCACTTAATACTAGTAATTTTTTTCTCAAAACAGCCTCGCATAATTCGCATTTTGCCTTTATCCAGGGTACTACGTCAAATTTGGACACAATTTGAATATTATTTGTGTTATTGATACCAAATTTGATATCTTAAAACACGTTTCATAATTGTGTCTAAATTAAGTAAATTGATATGAATATCTGCTTGTTGAAAAATAAAAATATCTCAACATTTCAAAACGTTATACATCCTAATATGACGATTTCTCAAAAGATCTGATTTCTATGTTTTAAGTCTTATGTATTTCTAAATTTTTGCTTTTTTGAGATTGAAAAAAGTTTAACAAAATTAGTTATATGGAACTATTGAGTAGAACAGGTATACAGATGAATATTTATTTAGTTTATAACTTCATATTTGTAAGAATGTATGTTTTTTGAAAAATACATGTATATATATTTAATACGATAGTTTTGGAGCTATTTTAATGTTTTATTGTAAATTTATTATGAATTTGATGGATGTAATTATTAAAAACCGAAATGAAGAAAAATGACATTTTTAATGAAATAAACAAAATAAAGGTTTTCCCAAAATAAAAGGTATCTTATAGCCTGTGCTAATCATTGGTAACTTATTAATAATCATCCAAAATAATGATGTGGTAACAATGGAAAGAAGTTAAAAAAAAAAAAAACAAAAAAACAGAAATAGCCAATTTCATTTTATTTATTTATTCATTTTATTTTGGTAAATTTTTTAACCAGAGTGTAAAAAGGGGAGAGTTGACAGAGACTGATATAATAGGGGCGATGGTACGGAGTGGCATAGCCTAGTAAGCGTCAGCTTTGGGCGCTGGCTCACACCAAGTTGTTAAGTTGGAATTTTAATTTTGATGTCACGTGACATCATACCTCCGTCACCCCTTTCCTCTTCGCCTGCTTGCCTGCCCCCTCACGTAGGGTGCATTCGAGTCGAGTCGGGTTTAGATAAAATATTTAAGTTCGAGTTCGAGCTTGAAATACATATATTAGGTTCGAACTCTAACTCGATGAGCCTAAAATTTTAAGCGCGAGTTCGGCTCAATAAAGTTTGAATTGACAAATGAATTGTAAAAAACTGCAGGATCATGCTCGAACTCGAAATAAAAAAATAATAATATATATTTATTAATAAAATAAAAAATAATATTTAATTATATACTGACTCGTGAGCCTTGAGCCTAGATACAGACATGTTTGAAAAAGACTCGAATTAGAGTTCGAGCTCGATTTAACTCGACTTGTTTGCGCTCCTAGACTCGCGTGTCGTTGGCTCACCATTCTTTCCACCACTTGCCTATTTAAGGCTCTTTCCTTCTCTGACTCTTGCCTCGCACGGGGCCCCAACCTTACACTTCTATTATTCTTCTACGGCCAAACTGAATTTTGCTCCTTCAAATGACTGGGCCCCATTTGGTTTCATTTTCATTTTTAATTTTAATTTTCATTATTTCTAAAATTTGAAAAATTAGTTAGTGGAAATAAATTGAAAATAAGTTTGCATTTGATGAATTGTTAGACAAGTAATAATTATGTTGGTTTTAATATGTTGTAGGTGAAGAGAGATATAAATAATGGAATATAGAGAGAGAAGATATATATATATATATTATTGAGAGAAGATTTATAGGTTATTGGAGAATGTATTTTGAAACTCAAAATAAAAATGATGTTGGGTGAAAATGTGTAAAAAATGATGTGTTTCATTTTTAAAGTAATAAAAAATAAAATAAAAATCGAAAATGCAAAAAGGAGTTATGAAAATGAAACCAAACGGGGCCACCCTTAAGTGAGGGTCTAATATATTTTTTTCCTTCTTTTTTTTTATTTAAAAGAAGAAGAAGAAGAAGAAGAAACTTATGCAAGACTGCAACCAACCCAAACTATATTTATTTCTTGCAAGAAGTGAAACCAGTCTTGTTAATAGTTATTTACAAAATTTCATATAATGTGGGTAATTTCAAAGGTGATTAGATGAAATTGAGTATTTTAATAATATTTTTGGTTTATGTAATTTTTGTTCAGATAAATCAACTCAATTGCTTCAAATGAGACTAAATCAGCTCAATAGCGTCCATTTACATTTTTATAGGGAACACTCAGACTATATCTAAAGAATCAAGATTAACCAAATCAGTAAAAATTTAATGTCAACTATCTATAAATAATATCTCATGTTTTGACTTTTTCAATACAATAAAACCATAATTATTGTCTTAAATACTTTCAATCATTTATGTCTTAATTTAGTTGAAAACTAAGTAATCATATCAGAGTTTTCGTGACGTAAATATAAGGGCTTTAACCTTTTATAACTTAAAACTTTTTTAAATCCATATGTAGATGAAGAGTTCGTTAGTTCGAACTCTATCCAGTACGCTTCATGTGTAGATTAATAATATTGATAGAAAATGACCACTCAACTTCTGCAGCTTTAGGATTCAGGACAGCCAAGTAAACGTAGAGCTCTAAGAAAATATATTTCTATACTCGTATCCGTGCGAGGAATTGGGCATTTATCAGCCATCCATTTCTTTCTTTTGGCCAAAAAGCAGGCAGTTTGGGTTAACTCCCAGTTAACAAAATTCAGCCGCAGAATTCAGTTCAACTTCAGACAGGGGTGAGACTTTTGTTGATACCTGATCCCTGATTCCATGAACATAATGTGAAGGCAATTCATCAAACACTTACTACTCGCACAGTTAATCATAAGGACAGTTAATTAATTTTGAAGTTTCTAGACATAAACCTCGAAACTCATCATTACAAATAAACAAAAGGAAAAACAAGCTAGAGATGTTGCAAGCTAGCTAGCTTGCATGCATGCATGCCTGCATGCAATATTTTATACAGCCTAGTTTTCCGGCACCACCGCCACGACTGAGGTTTGTTTGTCTGATGGGGCGTAGAGTGCGATGGGCCGTGTCTTCGTCCTCTTGGCGAAACTTGCCGGCCGCTTTCAAGCATTCTGCCACGACGCTGCCTTTGCATCTCCACTTACACTGTTGCTGGCTGCCTTTACTTCTGGCAGCTGGCTATGCTTCTGTCCATGAACTTTCATTTGCATTTCATGTGCTTTCAGTTGTTTACTTCTAGAAATTTCTTGGATGGGCAATGCAAATTTGTAAGTATATAAGAAAAATTATGAAATAATGAAGTGAAAAATTAAATCTATTATTTATGGAATTAAGCAATTTGAGTGTTATTTACACAATATTTTTTATTTTTTATTTTCCCAATCCAATTATGCATGTTTCTCGAATTTTCAGTGTTGTTGTGATATATAATATGAAGGTCGGAATTATGCAATACCATGCATATAGTGCAATAGTTCAACAACGAAAGTTAACTATTATGTTTACACAAGTGACGACAACCTTAAATTCAGTGAATTCTTATACAATGCAATTATTTATTTTGTCGCACCGATCAACAACCTTGTCGCGTAATTATTAAATAAAGCATTTCCAAAAGTTTGTGACATATATAAAGAAGTATATATTTAGAAACGTAAAGAAAATACAAAGCTTCACTATGAAACGGGAAAAGAAAATAATTTCTAGAACACTGAAGGGTTGTGAGGGAAAAAAAGTAATATAAAGCGAAGGGAGTTTCATGACAACATGATAAATTGTTTTGACAAAGTTTAACCTTAATTTGAAAAAAAAAAAAAAGACTCTAATATCATAAATTCGATTAGGGATTAAGAATCTTTTCGAACTCAAATTAGTTTGGTATAACAAAAAAATATTTTTGAAATTATAAAATAGAGTAGCTTAAATAGTGAATGAAACATACTGTATTTATCTTATCTCAATTGTTATTATATTGTGAACCTAAAATAATGAATGACACAGGAGGGTGTGAACTTTTATCTTTCACAACCCAAAGTCATTATTCTCATCGAATTTCTCTACCCCGCACTTCATGCCTGACAACTGATCCAACCTGCTCCGATACCAATTTGTTGAAACCCAGGAGGATCTATTGCGGAAACTAAGAAATAACAGTAAAGTAATTCGATAAAAACTGACAATAAAATTTAATGTGGTTCGGCATTAGTCTACTCCACCCGACAAAGAAGAAGTTCTTATTGATTGTTAATCAAAGTATCAGGTACAACTTGAGTTCCACAAATCTCACAAAAACACCCAACACCTCGTTCTAAACTTCGTCTCAAGAAAACTCTCTCAAAAGCAGTTTCTAAACCCTTTTGTTTTGTCTATCTCAATCGATTCACTTGTCTCGGAAGAAAACGAGGTTTAAATACCTGAAAAATCAAGTTCTAGGCCCATGGGTTGTGCGCGGCGCCGCGGCACTGATTTTGTGGTGCCTGCAGTTGCCAGCCCAGCACTGCAGCGCCGGCATTCTGCCTTCCCGACGTCGCGGCGCAGGACGTTGCATCACTTCTCCTTGCTGATTCGCTCCGTTTCTCGTCATTTGTGGCCCAAATTTCAAGGCAAAATCAACAAACTTGATTTAAAAGAAAAATGACTAATAAAATAAACTCGATTGGGATTTACGGTATCTTTTTGAACTCAAATTAGTATGGCATAACAAAAAAATATTTTTGAAATTATAAAATAGAGTAGCTTAAATAGTGAATGAAACATATTGTATTTATCTTATCTCAATTATTATTATATTGTTTTTTAATTGACAATTAATCATGATATTACCATCAGCCCGTCACACATATATATAAGAGGTTCAAAATTTAGAAATTTATAAATTCTTATAAATATACGTGTTTGTGTGTATATAAAAATAAATCATACTATGTAAGTTGTACAATTTTAAATTGAGTGGTATTGAATTAATAAAGCTTCAATTTAATTTAATTTCCAAATTCTTCTTCCCTTGAAACAAAGGAGGAGAAAAGATCGTGGCTCCCCCTTACAACCTTTTTCCCTTGTAGTTTCCCTTGTACAAAACCATTACACATCCGTGCAATGAAAGGTGACATAATTTCAACTATTACTTACTATACAAAAAAACAAACAAACAAAGAACTGGTGATTGATTATCTAACTGAGTTGACAGTCGCTTGGCGCTTTGGTCATCCAACTAGACACGTGTCGAAGGCCCTTTTGCTAACTTGGGTACCATATTTGGTAAAATTCGGATGTGGGTCTAAAAATGGTGATGTTCTCTCGGACGGACGGAAGGACGGAAAAGCCGAGTGGAGGGGTCGATGGTGGTCATCGGCTTTGGCGCTGATCTGGGCCGTCCGACGGGAGCAGAGGGAGGGTGTCGCATCACGCGGAATCCGACGATGATCAAACGGCTGCGCTCTGCTGCGATCTTGCAGTACCAATGCTGACCCTTTTCTTTGACAACGTTTGATTGGTGTTTTGATTGCTTGGTTTTTGTATTTCCGCTGACGTCTGTGTCTTGTAAAAAGCTGTTTAATTCAGATAATTTTAATCAATTACATAATGAAAAGGAATATATATATATATATATATATTGAGTAATTGGTGGCTCAATGATATAAAATTTTTAAATAATATAAAAAATTAAGAATTCGAATTCAAATGAGCTACTGATATACATGTATATAAAGAGAAAAATTACTTCTTAAAATAAAAAAGGGACGAAAGGAAGCTACCATGTAATTATGAGCCTCTAATGCCAATCATAAAAGCTATGATTTATTGTGAAGAAAAATTGCACCATGTTATAGTGGAAAACAGCATTATTGATTAGCCAATGATAAAAATTCATATCTATTTATATTTCTTGTGAGACTTGAAAGCCATACATCATATTTGGAGATGAATAATAGGACGCACAAGACATTACGAATTTGATAACATCTAATAATGACAATAATTATATTTGAAACGTTAACATAAATAATTAATGAGAAATGTACACTATTATAAGAATTTTTCATAATTTGTTATAACAATTTGTTGTTGTTAGACTTTCAGTATCTGCGTATTATTAATTATAAATAGTGATAGTTTAAATAGTACATATTTTCAACTAATTATTTATAAAAATAGTTTAAATATTTTTTATTATCATTGTTAAGCTTGTGATAATTGTTATTTGGTAGAGCAATATTTTTTATCACTTAATATTATTAAAGGAACCCCAAGGGGTCACAAAAGCTCCTTATTGAGATTTTCTTTCTTCTTTTAATATCGGAGTTTTCAAGTTGATGAGGAGTGAATGTGACAGATTTCTTCATAACTTGCTATTAGCAATGCCACATAGAATGTCTTAAACCATGATCAAATTTGAAAATTAAATTACATGAATAACTTCCACAAAAGTTGCACAATCTTATCCTGAGTGCAATTAACTTAATAGTTTGATTCTTGATAGTCAATGATATTCATAGAGGAGCCAAGTGGTCTATAATTCATTGGCATAAATTTCGCACATAATGTGTGTGAGGATGAGGGATCCGACCTACTAACTTCTAATGTACGTATCCATAAATAAAAAAATTGATATTGATATAGGAACTTAATCGTGAAAAATTACTCTTAGAAAATGTATTATATGATAATTAGTTATTCTTTTTCCTTAACAACATATTTTTGAAAATTTAGAATCACATACATACACTTATCATACATTTTAAGACCTTATTTACTTCATGTTATTAGGTAGGACACACCATTTTATCCGACCTCATCCCACATTATTTTATTGGATGAAAATTCATTATGATATTTTCAGTCCGGTATGAGAATGGTTCATCCAGGATGAGAAATCCCACCTCTCCGTTACAATACCTTCATCCAAGCCCAACTATTCCTTACTTGTGGAGATAAAATGTCCAAATTGCCCATCCAGCTCTAAAGCAAAATATGTCAAATTGACTGTATTGATAAAATATATATCATAGATATTATATATATATAACTTAAACTTTTTATGGGTTCAAAAAGTTGCGTCTAATTAAGATTTACATGTATAAACGCAGAGCTAAATCTAGTACATGCAACATATATATAAGAGCCAGCCAATGATCCACAAAGTGATTGATGAAAACACTTTGGTAACACCCTGAATCATGGTAGGGACATGAGAAAATCTAGAAACATGGGGTTGAACACAAAATGCTGAAACATAGAATCTAATAAGATGCCTTATCAATCCAATCTAAGTACAGGAGCTAAGTCTTATGTTCCTACCTTAAATCATACATGTTGGAAACAACGTAACAGCTACAAAACAAGACAACAACACAATAACTAGCAAATAACTAATTAAACCCCACTCCACCTCTCACTCCTGTTCCCCAAGATCACTTTCTTCTCCTGTAATGATGAGAGCGTGATTGCGATGTGCGATCCTCAAACAATGAGTCCCCACCTTCAGATGCAATTTTTTGTGAGAATATCTTCCGTAATATATATCCCTCCAAATAAAACAAAAAAAATTATATATATGGGGTATAAGTAATCAAATTAAATCTCACTTTTGTCTTGCAATAGTTTTCTCCATTATGAATTAAAGAAATATTTTATATATTGAAGCTGTCATCCCCATGCAAGTTATATTGCAATGGGAGATGACTGTTTCTGCATTCTTTCTTTAATCATTTTGAAACACTTTTCTCTGTTTTCCCCACAGCACTTGGAGTAGCTAGGTAGCCAGCCAGCCTACCTCCTCGGCTCCTCCTCCTCCTCTTTTTTTTTTTTTTTTTTTTTATAAAAAAAATCCTCCCCAAAAATGAATTTCACTTAATTCAATACTAATTTGGACAAAAATTGAAAAAACACAAATTTGATGTATTTTATTATCAAAACTAATTAATTGAGAATAATTGATACCACGCCATTAATTTAAAATGTCGAATTAGTTATAGTAAAACTAATCTATTTTTAATTTTTTAAAAATAATTAATATTTTCATGAGTTGGTCGAGTGACATTATTTTCACACTCATACATGTAAAATTTGTGATTCAAATCCTAATGGTGTGATTTAAGAAAAAAAAAATTGAATGCTAAAGACACCTAAGTATTGAGTACTCAATTGGACTCGATTAAATAAGAGACCGTTGTTAAAAATCTCAATTGAAATTTAAAATGCGATTTTTTTTCTCTTTTTTAAAAAATCAGAAGCATTCCTAAACCTCTTCCTGGCTACCTTTTTTTAGACACCCTAGCATCATTTTTTTTTTTTTTTAAATTTAGGTAGGGGGATCGTCCCCAATATGATTTGAGTACCCCCCGTGGCTTTGAACCCACCCTCGATTTAGGGCTAGGATCACTACAAACAAATATAAGATTAGTGACAAAATAATAAGTGACAAAGTAAAAGTTATCACTAATAATATGCATTAAGTGACAACAACTTTTATCTTATCATTAATAATAATTTTTAAGTGACAATAATTTTTATTTTGCTACAATATGATCCAATAATGACAAAAAATAATATTTTTTCACCATTAACAATTAATGACACCCCTATAGTAATAACCTAGTGATAATAAAAATTGTCATTATAATTTGTAACAAAATTTTTATTGTCACTATAGGTGTGTCAGTAATTGTTTATGGTGACAACTTAAACAGTATTTAGTTTGTAAAAATCATTAAGGTCAAAACTAAATCTTTTGTCACTTAATATACACAGTTAGTGACAACTTTTGCATTGTCGCTTATTATTTTGTCACTAATTTATTTTTTTCTTATAGTGGATTGGTGCAATCAAAGTTGTTTCGATCCCCACTTCACCCCCACTAGGATTACACAAATCGAAAAAACACAGATTTGATATATTTTATGCTTTTACTATCAAAACTAATTAGTTGAGAATCATTGATAACACGCCATTAATTTAAAATTTCGAATTAGTTATAGTAAAATTAATCCATTTTTAATTTTTTTAAAACAATTAATATTTTCATGAGTTGGTCGATTGACATTATTTTCACACTTATACATGTAAAATTTGTAATTCAAATCCTAATGGTGTGACCGAGTTCATGTCCATGTGTGATTCAAAAAAAAAAAAAAAAGAATGCTAAAGACACCTAAGTATTGAGTACTCAATTGGACTCCGATTAAATAAGAGACCGTTGTTAAAAATCTCAATTGAAATTTAAAATGCAATTATTTTTCTTATTCTTTTTTAAAATCAGAAGCATTCCTAAACCTCTTCCCGACTACCTTTTTTTTTAGACACCCTAGAATTATTATTTTTTATTTAATTTAACCAAGGGGGTCGTCCCCAATCTAATTTGAGTATTCCATTGTCTTGAACCCACTTCCGATCTAGGATTAGGATTAGTGCAATCAAGATTGTTTTGACCTTCACATCGCTTCTACTAGAATCACAGACCTGCACTACTAGATTTTGCAAAAACACCTAGCATCAATTGTCTTGGAGCCGTTCTATAAGCAAACAAAGCATAGTTCTTAATTTTAACGAAATTAAATATCAAAATCTAAATGGGATAGAATAGATGAATGGATTTATCTTTCTATTTATATACATTATGATGTAATTATATTATTGAAACCGAC
The DNA here is from genome assembly GCA_018894105.1 of Jacaranda mimosifolia. Lineage (NCBI taxonomy): Eukaryota > Viridiplantae > Streptophyta > Magnoliopsida > Lamiales > Bignoniaceae > Jacaranda > Jacaranda mimosifolia. The sequence continues at coordinate 3,250,373 of CM032127.1, forward strand.
AAATTCGAAGTAACACCCTTCTTTGGCAGAATCAAATTAAATCTCTCGCCAAGATCCAAAAATCTCTGAAAATTAGCTTTTGTCAGAGTGTACAAAGATTCCCATCATAAAGAAAAGGTTATAACTAAGACAAATTCCACAGCTATAGTATCTGTCTAAGTTTGAGCCGCCTAAACAATGATGCAGCTAGAGATTTCCATGCCAAATAATTTGACTTTTAGGGTTTACACTGTGTTTGGTTCAAAGATTTAGTGCAAATATATATATATATATATATATATTTATAAGGATTTTTTTTATTGTTTGGTTAGTAAGAAAAATACTATAAAAAGGAAAACTTACACTATGTTTGGTTCGTGATTTTTGGTGAGAAAAAGAAAAGAAAATGCTAAGAAAAATATTTTTAGTTGTTTGATTGGTAAAGAAAATAATAAAGAAAGGAAAACTTGGAGAAAAATGTATATAAGAAAAATGAATTTTCCTCACAAAATGATGAGAAAAATGAGGAAAAAATCTATTTGAATTTTCTTTTATTTTTCAACACATTCATTACTTCTCTTTTCCACATCATTTTCTTTAACAACCAAATAAATTTGAGATTTTATATTTCTTTCTTTTCTTTTCTTTTACTTTTCTCTAATACTTTTCTTTTCTTATCAAAATCCTTTACACCGTGTTTGGTTCAAGAAATTTGATAAAGAAAGGAAAATATTAGGGAAAAAGAAAACAAAAGTTGAGAAATATAAAATCTCAAACTTGTTTGGTTGTAGAAGAAAATAATAAAGAAAAGAATGAAAAATGAATGTGTTGGAAAAGAAGAAATAGCTCAAATGAACTTTTCTCTCATTTTCCTCAAATCCATTATATTTTTCCCTGAGTTTTTCTTTTTTTTAGCATTTTCCTTACAAACCAAACAATCAAAAATATTTTTCTTAATATTTTCTTTTCTTTTCCCCATCAAAATCCTTGAACCAAACATAGTGTTAGGGAAAAATATAGTGTATTTGAGGAAAGTGAATTTTCCTCACAAAATGGTGAGGAAAATGAGGGAAAAATCTTGTTTGAGTTTATCTACTTCTCCAACATATACATTTCTTCGTTATTTTCTTTAGCAACCAAACAAGTTTGAGATTTTATATTTCTTTGATTTTGTTTTCTTTTTTTTTCCCTAACATTTTTCTTTCTTTGTCAAAGTCCTTCAACCAAACAGTGTGTTGAAGTGTGGTCCAAAAGAAAAAAGAGGAAAAGCGTCTTCCAGCTCCGACGACTTTGGTCAGGCTCGTGCGGAATGCAATTTTCTGATAATGCGACAGCTCCGCGACGGCCCCCCACTCCTCCGTCCTCCTGCCCGTGTGTTGCCACGTGTGTGAAAAAAATGATAAATGATTGTTGATCAATTCCTTTACATTATGAGTATTGCGGATGAAAAAGGATATTGCTTTTTTAACCATATTTGGCATGAGGTAGGTGGATATCCGATTTGACGGTATTGGACTTCTATTCACATGTGTAACATTTAAAGTTTGGATTTTAATAAATTTTTGATGGTGTGTTTATGTGTAAATTTAAAAAAAAATTATATATTGATGTGACAATTGCCTCCCGAAACTTCATTTAAAACTTTTTATGACATAGACATGCACCATATATATATATTTTTTAAATTTAAATATCTTACTAGGCTGACAGCAGCGAGGTCGAATCCTAGGGAAAATCCCTTTAGAAAATCGGAGAAAGCCCGGATGGACCAATGTAGTAGATTATCAGCATCTCAGAAGGTTTAGTCCTTGTTGGCTACTTTGCTTTTGGTTCTTTCACTCTGAAAGAACTGAATCTGGAAGTTCTATTGCTCCCTGGAGAGCTTATTGTAGCAGATTCAATAGTTGCTGGTCCGTGAAAATAGTCATTCTGCTGAGGAATGGAAGAAGATAAAATTCATAAGTTTCTTTTATTGCAATAAAATGCACCACATATTTTTAAAATTTAAATATATAAAATAATTAAAATTGTTTGCTTCGTGTCGTAATAATTATTATGTCTGCGTAGAATGCATTTGTATGTGTAGTAGAAAATATTATATTTCATGCTGCCAAAAAAATAAATAAAAATGGAGTGCCTAGAAAAATACAAGAATAAATTTCTTTCTATGATATTTTTAGGAGTTCTATTTTCGTAATTTGGTAATAGAATTAGGATTTTAGTTCTTTTTGTTTCTTAGTGAGAAAAGTAGCTTAATAGTTTTAATATCGAATTAAATGGGACAAACCAGTACAGTACCCCAGATTGTCTACAAGCTCAATTTGTATGTGGCCCAGAAGTTGTCAAGGCCCAATTATTTGGGCTATTTTGAAAGTTGTAAAGCCCTCTTATTTGGGCTACTTTGAGCGATGAGCGGATTTTTGCAGTGAGCTGAGGCCTGTGGGGAGTAGACTGTAGATATAAATAGGACTGTCAATGGGTTGAATTTGAATCAAATTAGTTATATTTGAATTTGAATTAGATTATCAAAATTTATATCTAAACCTGACCCGATATCATATAAGATTTTTGTTAGTCAGTACCATATCCAAACCTGATAAAAAAATCCAACCCGATTTAATATTTTTTTTTGATTGTATAAATATATTGTATTTATAAAGTAAATTTACATTATATTTGAATTTTTGACAACTTTTTATTATATTAGTTCAAAAGTTAAATATTTGAATGCTAAAACCTTACTTCACATTATATTAAAGTATATGTGAACTATCGTACATTATTATATTTGATATTTTATCAGTGTTTTTATTTTTTAGGCTGATATTTTATCAGTGTTTTCATTTTTTAGGCTAATAATGTACGATAGTTCACATATACTTTAATATAATGTGAAGTAAGGTTTTAGCATTCAAATATTTAACTTTTGGACTAATATAATAAAAAGTTGTCAAAAATTCAAATATAATGTAAATTTACTTTATAAATACAATATGTTTATACAATAAAAAAAAAATTATTAAATGGGGTTGAATTTTTTTAGTAATATTTGAATGCTAAAACCTTACTTCACAAGGTTAGCTGCCTACCAAAATTTGGGTTTTGAGATGGGATTAGTTAATTTTCTGTAAGATCAGATAAATTACTGTTACGTTAAACATAATACGTACATTATTATACATCATATACTTAGGTTATGTTTAATTCGTTAAATTAGTTAAGCTAAATACCTTAATAGCACATAGTAACTTGTTTGACATTGGCGATTATAACGATGAGTCAGGGTAGAATTATCTTCGAGCTTGCTTCGGACCTAAATTATTCACAAGGTTAGCTGCCCTCTAAAATTTGGGTTTTGAGGTGAGATTAGTTAATTTTCTGTAAGATCAGATAAATTACTGTTACGTTAAACATAATACATACATTATTATACATCATATACTTAGGTTATGTTTAATTTGTTGATACTGTACAGTCGAAAAGCTGCTGCCAATGAGTTGCAGGTCGGTTGATACTGTATCGTGCATGCGCCCTGAACCAAACACGGGAAGAAGTAAGCTCAACGGGCCAAACCAGCTCAGTGGAAACTTCATCTAAATTGAACAATCTGGCTTTGATCGCTAGTCAAGTGGTACAGAACAGTGATAGCACGGAGTCTCAAAATTCTTCAAAACCGAATGGCGCAGAAGGAAAGCAGACTCAGATCGTGGAGGGCCGAGTTCTAGCTCCAAACAGGAAGTTCCCTTCCTCGTTAAAAATCCACTGACAGGTCCAGTTATATATAAGACGCAAATGAAAGTGCTAAACTGGTTCTGAAAATTTTGGGGGGGGGGGGGGGGTTGATCTGATATATTCTTTTATATGATCTGTTTGTGGAATTTTGATTAATGTGTTGGTGATGCTTTGAGATGTTGCTGCTGTACAGAAATGGGATGGAAGGGTGATGGGGATTGCCGAGCTTGGATAAAATAATGTGTAATATATATAGCTTATAAATTATTTTAAGATATAATTTGTAATAAGCAAAATCTTATATAGGATAAAAAGTGGGCCAATGTAAGTTTAGTAGATGTGTTTCACATAATTTATGGTCAAAATAAATGTCAAGAAAAAAAGGTGTACACATATCAAAGTAAACATCTTATGATATATACACATCTTTTTTACTTTGTTACTTTTTGTGGATTTTTTAGGGTTCCATACCCATGATTTTGACTTATCATTACTTGTTAACTTTTTAGCTGTTCATATCAATTTGATTTAATCATCATATTCGAATTATCATAAAGTAAAGAATCATGGTTCTTCAATGGAACCATCTTCTTTTAAAATTAAATTATGAAAAATAAAATAAAAATTATTATCTTTTTGATATTAAATTACCAAATTAACCTTATTAATTTTAAGAAATTAAAAACTCCTCTTTTCCTTATATTAAACCTAATTCAATCAAAATCCAACCAAAAAAAATAAACCTTAACAAACGAATTCAACAAAGAAAATTGAAAATAAAACTTTTGACAAATTGATCCCGTATTTTATCGTTTCCGTATTGAAATTCTTGAAGTCATAGGGCAATGGGGATCTTATACCTAGAAATGAAGTTGCACATATATACGTTTTTCCATTAATTAAGCTTAATAATGAAACAATCATGTACGAAGAAAATGAACCCATGACTAGGAATGAAAGATTAAGGTTCACTACTAAAAAACTGCGATTTGCAATAGAAAAATTTTGTTGCAATTTACGACGGATTTTGTGATAGATTTGCCATCGTAAAAAAATTCATCGCAAAATCTATCACAAAATGGCAAGTTTTTTGAAAAAATTAATTTTGACTTTTTGCGATGGAAATAAAATCCATCATAATTTTTTAAGATTTTAAAACAATTTGCAATAGTTTTGCGACGGAAAAATCCTTTGTAAAATTGAGATTTTGCGACGGAAATAAATTCCATTGCAAATTTTTTGAAATTTTAGAAAATTTGCATGGATTTTTTTCCATAGCAAAATTGAAGTTTTGCGACGGAAAAATCCATCACAAATCTAAAAAGAGAAAAAAAAAATTAAGTGGGTAGGGGAAATAAACCCTACCTCCTCCACCCACACACACAATTGGAAGCCCCTTGCATCTCCCCTTTCCACCTTTCTTTTTTTTTTTTTTATCCTTTTTTTTCATCTTCTTTATTGTGGTTCGTCCGTCGCAGCCAGCAAGCTGCTGGCCGCGCACTTGATGCGCCTAGCAAGCTATTGGGCGCACTATCGCGCCCAACAACTTGTTGGGGAAGCCCCCCAACAAGCTGTGCTGGGCGCCCAGCAAGCTGCTGAGGTTGCACACCTAGCAACTGCTGGCCGCACAGGTTGCTAGCGGCCGGCCAGATCTGGCCATTTTTTTTATTTTTTTCTATTTTTGTTTGAAAATTTTGTTTTAGTTTTAAAAAATGCTAATGATTTTTTGTTTATTTATTGTTTCAGGTTTGGAGAGCTTATATTTTGTATTATCCCACTAATTAAGGTAATTTTTGTAATTATGGTTTATTTAGTTAAAATTTGATTTATGCATTTATGTATTTAGTTAAGATATGATTTATGTATTTATATATTTAGTTAAGATATGTATTTAGAATTGGTGGAATTGGGAAGGAGGATGGGATGTTGGGAGAAGGAGTGAAGCCTTCTCATTTGTTGTTGTTTTGTTGATTGGTTTTTAATTGCTTGCATGATGATGATGGGTACAAGAAGGAATGCTTATGTGCCATTATGTATTTACGAATATTATTAATTGCAAATGCTAGTTTAAATTATGATTTATTATGTTAGTTTAAATTTAATTTATGTATTAGATTAAATTATGTTAGTTTAAATTTAATTTATGTATTAGATTAAATTATGTTAGTTTAAATTTGATTTATGTATTAAATGTTGTTATATTATGTTAGATTTATGTTTTTATGTGAATTATTTTGATTGAGTTAAATTTTATGTTAGTATATGTTGAACTATATTAATTTTATAAATTTTAATTTTAGTTTATGGAATTATGATTTATAGTGCGCTTGTAAGAAAATTTTAGATTGACAATCACTTCGTAAATTATGATATATGTTGTTTTGTTATAGTAAAAGGGACACATATATCCAATTTTTTGATTCAATATGTGTTTATAAATATTATAAGTTGTTTTTAATTGAAATAATACTTTACATTTTGTTGAGTCTTGTTTTTTAGGCAATTTGAAGTATTCTATTTAAGGGAATTTTTGACAGAATGTATCATTAATCATATTAAATTTTTGGGATTTTTATCTACTTGGATATGCTTAATGTAATGAACTAATGATAAACAAATTAAGAATTGGATTATCAATGAGCTATAGACATTCCAATCCTCAAGTTGTTTATCATTCACATAATATATTAGTAAGTAGATAATTACATTGTATATTTGCTAATAGTTATCTTATATGGTTGAACACTATACACCAAAAGTTTAATGTTGTCTATATCTATATCCATATAGTCTATATCAAATTAAAGGTTACTCGTTTAACTTTTAAATTTAAGTTTTTAAAAGATTATATTAAATTATATGTTGGTTTATGTTGGATTATGTTTGATTATATTGAATTATGTATTAGATTTATATGTGTTTCGATTATACATTTATATTGAATTATGTGTTAGATTTGGTTAGATTTGTATTTTGTGAATTATATGTGCGATTAAGATTTGAGTTATATGTTGGACTGATATTAAATTATATGTTGGTTTATGATGAGATGCATGTTTGATTATATTGAATTATGTATTAGATTTATATGTGTTAAGATTATGCATTTATATTGAATATGTGTTAGATTTTGTTAGATTTATATTTTATGAATTACATGTACGATTAAGATTTGAGTTATATGTTGGACTTATATTAAATTATATTTTGGTTTATGATGAGATGCATATTTGATTATATTGAATTATGTATTAGATTTATATGTGTTAAGATTATGCATTTACATTAAATTATGTGTTAGGTTTTGTTAGATTTATATTTTGTGAATTATATGTTTGATTAGAATTAGAATTTATATTTTATCAATTATGTGCTCGATTATGATTTGGTTATGTATTGAATTTATATATTGGTTTGTTATGTTGAATTGTCTATTAGTTTAGTTTATGTTTTTATTTTTCATTATTGTAATTTAATTTTTGTTTTAATATTGCAGGCTTGGATATCTCAAGGCATTGAAATTTAGTATAAGTCTTGTAAGATAATTTTTTTGGCATTATTTTGTAAATTTTATATTTTAGTTAGGGTTTGATTTATATATTGAACAATTTTATATTATTGGGCTTCATTTTTATTGTGATATAAAATTATTGTGATTTTATGTAAAATAACATTTAAATATTGGTGTATGGGATGATTAGTATGTAATGCAAAGAATTATTGATATTGGGTAATTATAGGTTTTAATTTGATAGGATGTGTATATTTTTTTTAAAAAAACTTTTTAAAATTTTGCGACAGAAATTTCTGTCGCAAAATTTATTTTAATTGTAAGTACTCTTTGCGATGGAAATTGCCATTGCATATTTGGAACAGAAAAATTCGTTGCAAATTTTTGCAATCAAAGATTTTGCGACAGATTTTTTCTATCGTAAAATCCGTTTTAAACAACTGTAAGACAATATGATCGAAGAAATCCATTTTTTTAATACACACGCACACACATCAGGAGCTTGCTAAGATCTAAATTTCTGAACCCCACTTTATATGGAAGACTTATGCCACTGGACACAGACCATTCGAACTTTAGTTATAAATACATTAATTCTATGACCTTTTCATAGGATAATAAAAAACATAATAATGAAGTAATTTAGTATCATGAATATGCCAAGAATAAAGAGAATTAACTACATACGAATACCGCTGTAATCTGTCAGAACCCGGCCATTGGAAAACCTTCCGGATCGTTTTCCAGGGAAAGTGATTCCATAGGGCGACTTAACAACTAAACACACTTTTTGCTCCAAATCCGCATTTTTAGAGATATGAAACTTTGAGCAATCGCACGCTGAATTAACCAATCCAAATCCAATGTTATAATCCTACTTAATCTAATGCACCAACCAAATACGATCTCAGAGCTCATACGCCTTTTCTTTTCAGTTTTCATGAATCTTAGCCAAAACCATGCAAGTATGTTAACGGGGTAAGCATAATCATCAAGGGCAAAATATTTGCAAATCGATATTGGCAGTTCAAAAACACGCGCTCCACTATTTATTATTGTTCTTTAGAAATGAATCCTGTATTCTGAAACTCCAACAATATATTCTGGATCTATCTCCAATAATTTTTACTATTTCCAATATGTCAGCGTCCGACTAACAAACATACGAGGATCCATGAATATTGTATTTCATAGTTCGAGAGAGAGAGAAATACACACACAGGCACACAGACACACAGACACAAATATTGATCAATGTTGCATAAAGTACTGCAAGTCTTGAATTTGTTTGTTAGGATTTATTTCTTCTTGTTGAATTCTGATTGAATTAGGGTTTAATATAAGAAAAAGAGGGGTTTTTAATTTCTTAAAATTAATAAGATTAATTTGGTAATTTAATATCAGAAAGATAATAATTTTTATTTTATTTTTTATAATTTAATTTTAAAAAAAAATGATTCCATGGAAGAATCATGGTAGAACCATGGTTCTTTATTTTATGATGATTCGAAGGTGATGATTAAATCAAATTAATATAAACAGCTAAAAAGTGGGTACGCGACGATAAGTCAGAACTCTGGTTACGAAACCCTAGAAAACTCGATGTTCACATTTGCCTAAATATTTTGATAAAATGTAACCAAACATAGCCATAATAAGTTTTAAATTTAAAATTATTGCAACGGATAAAAGCTAGTAGAGTATAAAATACACACCCATTTTTAATTTTAACAGATTGTGAATCAATGCTGCGGAATCAAGAAATGCCGCCCTACGGCCATAATTTCCGCCTGTGACCTACCTACAACATAAGAAGCCCACCACAGCTTGGCCTTCTCATAAAATCCTTTATGCTCTCGAGGCCACCAATTCATATAGGACAGCTCCCCCGTCGTCACACTTCACCTACTATGCAAGAAGGTCCTCAGCACTCGAGGGAAATAATTCAAACTGTCCCAGGCCAAAAAATTCATCATCACACGTCACCTGGCATTCAAGATTCGCAAGAAAGTCCTTGAGGTCAGCAAGAAGGACCTCAAGCACCTACACAAAGCTTAATGAGCAAAGGGAAGAATTGAAATATTTCCTCAATGAGAAGCAAGAGTAGCTTCGTAATATTCGGACTTGCTGCATTCGGATTCTAAGTCTCCATGTCACCTTTCACGCTGCTGTGGTGTCTTTTGCTTCTAACGGCAAAGTGAAGTGTAGGGTTCACTATTTGTATTGATATTGTCTGGCTCCTTAAGCTTCATCAGTTTGTGAAGCATGGTTTTCTTGGCCAACATGTTTGTAAAATCTGTGAAAAGATATGAAAAACTTTCAGCAAGGTATACTATAACAGCTGGAGAAAGTGAGAATCACTATAGGAGGTCGCTCCTAAGTAGTAACTGACCCATTATTTTTGTAGCAGCCGGTCTTTCTTTGGTCTTTGCTTTTACATGTTGCTGCATGATAGGATCACATATGTTCCTCTGTGAGCAAGATTGCCCTCTATCACAAAATGAACCTAGGATGGGGTTCAATTATAGTGGACTCCTAGAAAGTTACTTGGGCCGGGATCTCACTGGTTTTAGTTTTAGCAGCATAATTGTGGATTTTTTTTTTTTTTTTTTCAGTTCAACCACGTTCTGATTGTGAAAAAGTTCTGTTGAGCATAGTTAGCATACAAAATTCTTAGTATTCTTCTCTTCAGTGTGGTATTTCTTTTATTTTCTTGTGTATGGAATTATGTTTTTCTTCTATATTACTTTCTTAGCCTTATGGGAACTACTCTCATCTTTTGACACATGTAAGTTTGGTCCATTAAATATTTTGAATTTCAAAAAGGTCCTAAGGTTAAGAAATTTCAGCACATTGAGTCCATTTTATCGCAATTTTGATCCATTTTGCTGGAAAATTGCAAAAAACTCACTGGAAAATTGCATGCTCGAGCACGTGATAGAAAATTTGGGAATTTCCTGACACATATGCAACATTGGAAAGATCAAATTGAGAAGCTTTCACGTTAATTTATTAATGAAATCAATATAACACATTACAATCAGGGATATATAGGAGTATAGGAGCAAAGCAAAGGGATGATGCTAGTAAGTTTATAGCTTTCATATTAAAAAAAAAAAAAAAAAGAGAGACAAAAGAAATAAAGACCAGAAGCAAGCAATGTGAGTTAGTTTTCAGAATTCCAAAAAACCAAACATCCAACATTTGATTTTGATCTTCAAATATTTTTCATCACAAATGAGAGTCTCTTCTTGTATTTATACTTTTTATCTCCTTAAATGGATGATGGAGATTTAAAAGATCTAACGGCTAAAAAAGGTTCTCTAGAAAAATATCTTGAAATTTTTTGGATTATTCTACTATATATATATATATTATATACACTTCTATAACTTTTTAAAATATTTTTCCTATATTCTAAAAAAGTATGGGATATTTGGAATTTCTAAAAATGCCAGGAGCTTTGTGGAATCTTCTAAATCTTTTCAGAACCTTCTAAATTCTTTTGGAATATTTTGGAACATGCCAAATTCACAATTAAAGCTTCTGTTAAAACTATGACATTGTATGACTGTCAAATATAAATAATTTACACGAGAGAACTTACTTTAAGTTATTTCTATATATATATATACATATATATATTAAGATCTCTAAAGCCACTTAATGGCGTTGTAGTTAAGATCTTGGCCAAGTTAATTGATTAGAATTCCAAGAGTTCATGATAATGGTTAATTAATGAATTGAAAGTTTACGATAAGTTGTATAACTTTTATTCTGAATTACTCTGAACGTATGTCCTGAAATTCTAATAAGATGATTCTTGACTTTTGCATCTAATTGTTATTTTCTTTAAAAAAAATGAAAGGGAATATTTTTCTCCTTAACAATTGTACTTCCTTTTATGATATTTATACATGCTCAAATTTGGTAGAATGTGCAGGAAATTTATTTATTGAGTGAAGTGGCGCTCATAAGATATTGTTCACCATTTTGCAGATAACTTAGTTCAAGACGAGGAAGACGAGTTGTTCTGGGGATGGTGACGAGATCTATATTTTTAGCTTTAGGTCATTCTTGTTCTTTGTTTTGAATCCTAATTGATTGTTAGAAAGATTTTTTGAGATTTCGGATAGTTAGGTTGAATTTCAAAGACAAGTGTTTGAGTTATTCTTGATTGTGATGATTTTTGGGATTTTTTAATAATATTTTTGGATTTTAGTATGTGTTCTAAATCCGAGGCTTGGTGTTTCTGAGTCCTTTAGGCTTGAGAGTACTGCCATGACGTGTCTGGGATTTGGCGTGTGACAATTACCTTCTATAATTTTGCTTAATTTCTTCATGTCCAATTGAATGCATGTTAGTCTTTATGCGATCTTTTGTTTTGTTTTATATAAAATATAAAAATAAAAAATTGGTGTAAAGAAGATATCTATACTATTATATATAGCAGAACGGTGTGGAACTCATAATTGTGTAATTTTGATCAAATTCTGAATTCTTACAATTTTAAACTTTTTAATTAAATTTAAAAATTGGTTTTGATAATTAAATTGAAATTATTTATTCCTTTTAAAGATATCTTGATTTTTGTAATCATTTTCTTGATTAGAACAAATTATTTTATCTCAAATACCAAAAAAATTATTTCATTTTATTTACAAAATCTCTTTCATCTCAACTCTTAATATGCAGAAGACTCTTGGATCATTTGTACTCTATAGTTTGATAAGTTTTTCATAATTTTCTCTAATCTTTAATAACTAATTTATATCTATATCACTATATATAGAGTATTTCGAAAGTCATTTTATTAATACTTTCAGTTTCGAACATTTTTTTCACTCTATTCTTTGTTTGCCTCTTTATTTTCTAGCATTTTTTCCCCCTCTATCTCTTTATGTGCCTCTTTATTTTATTCTTCAAATTATTTATTGATTGTTTGATTATTTTTTTTTTTCACTTTTTTGATTTTTTTATTTTATTTTAGGGATGTTACGTACATGATGGAAGAGATTTTTGGATTTCAATGCTATAATTTTCTTTTCAACCATAAATAAAGTGTATCATTTAGCTTTTAGTGTTATTAACTTTGTAATTTTTTTTTTATCTTTTTTGTTTATTACTTAGTTAAAGTTATCAATTCATTTTTTAATTTTTTAATTTTTAAACTCCTTTTTTGTTCTTTTAATTTTATAATTTTACGAGATGAGATATATATTAATTGCTCTGAATATTTTTTAATTTAATTTTACTTTTATTAGTTATATTTTCTCTTCAATTATAGATAAATTTTGTCAGTTAATTTTTATTTTATTTAAATTGTTATACATTTAGTATCCTTTAACTCATTCTTTGAATTAAGTTATTAATTTATTTGTTAGATTTTGTAATTTATTTTTAAATTCTCTTATTTTTGTTTATCTAAGCTTATAATTTTATAGGATAAGATCTATTTTTTGGTTTTGTTATTTGTAAAGTTTGTTTCACCATTTGAATATTTATATTTTAAAAGTATGTCATTTAATTTTTATTTTTTATTGACATATGTGCAATTGTGTATGTATAAGGATGTATAATTCATACAATTTTTAAAAATTTTAAATACTGTTTTATCAATATATATTCTTAACTCTTTTCTTCACTTAATTATTGGATAACTAAACTATGAGTTAATAAAAGGTTTAACTTATATACTAACATTGATTTTAACTTTATAATTATTTTATATATTTATTTTATTTTTTAATTTTTTTCTTTACTATCATAGTTTTGTCTTGACTTAATTAATTTTTATTTTTTAATGCAACTATCTATTAATTTTTGGTTGCATATTTTTTTTCTTTCTTTTTAATAAAATATGAATGTAATCATATTCATAAACTTTTATTTTGGAAGTTTAGATTTTTTTTAACTTCTCACTGAATAATCTTAAATTTATTTTTTACTAATTACTTGACCATTTTTTGCGATAATTTTATTTTTATATTGTAATTTTTAATTATATTTATAATTCAATAATTACATTAATATATAGTAATTTTAAGAATCCGTGCATAGCATGGGGATAATGCTAGTATTAAAATATATGAAAACATAAATTGAATTGAATTGAAAATATGTGTACTAACTAAGGGTAGTATACTTTTTATGTGTTAATTAAATTGCAACAAATAAGGAGTAGAAGACAGTGTGCATAATTTTCAAAAGCACAAAGAGATTTCTTGCTTCTTTTTTTTTTTTTCTTCATAAGAAGGTTTTTGTCCCTTTTCGGGGGTAAAATGCAACTTGTCCTTTAGAGCGAATCAAAGCTTCATATATTTGAATATATATCAACGGCCGAATTAGGCTTGTTATCCAAAAAAAAAAAAAAAGAAGAAAAACTCCACAGAAAATTTTCAAGAACTATTCTTAAAATTAAACCTTCGTTACATTATCAATCTATTGCTCATTATCAGTAATTAAAACCCTAACTGCATATATTAATTTTGATTGACTAACTCATGAAGAACACGTCTCAATAGTGATCGTATGCTTTGTAGTGACCTGTAATGGTAATGTGCTTGGTAAGAATAAGATCAATTAATAAACCTACATTTGCAAATTGTATGTGTATAATAATCAAGGAGCATACCAATTGCTTTACAATTTCTTTCACAAAGTAAAAAGGGAAAAGAAACGTAAAACTAGAATACTATAACTACAGGGAAAGAGACCCCTTAAGGTGCTTATACTTGATCTCATATGCAACATTCGAAAGATCAAATTAAAAAAGCTTCCACCTTTAATTAATGGGAAAAATATAATTTTGGTCCTTTAATTATTATTAACTTTTTAAATGATCTATTTTTTTATTGCAGTTTGCGTATTTAGTCCATTATCTTAAATTTGCCATCACATATAGTCTATTTATTTGTAAATTTAGTCATTTGAGCAGCTTAATTTGAAATCAAGCCCGAAACATGTCTAATCATCTTTCACTAGGCCAAAATTTAGGACTTTTTGGCCATATGTATTCAAGTGTCATATTTTTGCCGTATTAGCTTAAAAATTTAACTAAATCTTAAATTTGAAGATGTAATTTAAGAAATAATCGCTGCATTTAATTACTTTTTTTTTAGACTAAAAAAAGATAAAAAAAAAAACCGGCCACATTTTTCACCTATAAATATTCATTTTTATAATAATTATTTTCAACTTTTCATATATATGTACTTTCCTAAATTATATTTTAAAAAACTATATTTCTTAATGTCTTTTTTAACTTTTGTTTCTTTCAGATTAAAAAATAACTGCAACAATTGTTTCCTAAATCATATCTTTGAATTCAAGATTTAGTTAAATGTTAAGCTAATATGGCACCTGAGTATATGTGTCCAAAAAATCCCAAATTTTGGCCTAATGAAAGGTGATTTAATATGTTTTGAGCTTGCTTTCAAATTAAGCAGCCTGAATGACTAAATTTGCTAATAAATGGACTAAATGTGATGATAAATTTAAGATAATGGACTAACTATGCAAGTTACAATAGAAAATAGACCATTTAAAAAGTTAATAATAGTTAAAGGACTAAAATTGCATTTTTTTCTTTAATTAATTAATAAAATCAATATAGTACATTACAATCAGAATATATAGGAGCAAAGCAAAGGGATGATGCTACTAAGTTTATAACTTTTCACATAAAAGACAAAAGAAATAAAGGCCGAAAGCAAGCAATGTGAGTTTTCAGAATTCCAGAAAATCAAACATCCAACATTTGACGAAATTTTCATAAAAAAAAAAAACCAAAAAAAAAGAGAGAAGAAAATCATAGCTTCGCACACCTATAGAAATTCCAACATTGGATTTTTAAAACCTAAAAATCCAATATTTGATGAAATTTTCAGTGAAAAAAAAAAACAAATTAAAAAAATACTAGCTAGGAGTGGTGCGTAACATAAAGTCATGCAACCAGGTAAGAGTGTGGCAAATTAAGACCACAGTTCTCACTATTACCATATTCATTGTAACAGTAAGTTATGCAGCTAGCTAGAGCATGGCAACAATTATAGTGGTTATAATTTAATATTAACAATTTTGCGGAATTCGTGGTACTCTATGCTATGTGGTATGGGTACCAGTACGTGGTACATCACTTTACTAAAATATGATATGTTGGGGTAGACTTAGTCGGTACGCTCTTGTATGCGGTACGCTTATATAATTTACTTAGTACGCTTTCAACGTAAATTTTTTAAGAAAGTTAAAAAATCTTATAAAAATTTGTATAAAATTTAAATAGAACTATTCACATATTTTCTATCAATGCTAAATACCATATTGATGGATTAAGTTGGATGAGAGAAAACATGTGGGACGTCAATGATTTTTATCATATATGCAAAAAAAAAAAAAAAAAAGAAGAATATATATAAATTTATATTATTACTATTATAATACTTTTTTCACTTTTTTATTTTATGAATATGAGAATTCTATAAAAATATATTAAGAAGGATAAAAAAATCTGGTATACTAATAAAGTTTAATTAAATTTTTTTACGTATATATATATATATATATATTTACTTTCAATAATCCAATTCTCATATTTTAGAGTACCAATTTGAGTACCATAGAGTACCAATTCATAAAAGTACGTCGAATTGTTATGTAAGTGCCAATTCGTGGTACTTTAGGTAGAATGGAGTATTAGGTAACTATGATCCATTCTTCTTGTTCTTCTATGTCTGAACCGTTGTTCATTCGTTCTGTTGCTTGAATTAATGATGTCCTGTGTATTTTGATCAGCCGTTTCTTGGGGAGCAGATGGTGAAGAATAAGTAGTTCTTAAAACCATATATCATTCTTTAACTTATTCTTCTTGTTCTTATATAGCTAACTCCAGACATAATCTGATTACCAGCAAAAGAAATGAGATCTGTTCGAAATACCAAAGCAGACATAGCCATTTTGGAAATTAGCAGCAAAAGAAATGGGCTCTTTTTAATATGTTTTCTTTTTATTGGTGATATCTGATTAGGGATGGGACAAGTCAGGCTACTCATTAGAGGCCTATGACCTAGCTTACTTATAGCCTACCTAGGTCTAGCCTATTTAATAATAAGTCAAGTCAAGGCTTAAAAAGTTGTATTTTTAACTAAATAGGTTAAACTTAGGCTCTTTTAAAAGTTTGCAAACCTAATAGGCCAACACATTTATCCTTTTTCACATAAAAAGTACAATAATAGTGATATAATATTAAATGGCTAATTGTATTTGATTTCTATAATTAGTCCTTTATGGAATCTGTTATGTTGTTTAATATTTTTTTTTGTTGAAAAAATATTATTTTATACTTATATTTGAACTTTCATAATTATGCATTGTTATTTATCATTTTAATTATTTCTTACAAATGTCTATTACAAGTTTGAACATATTAAAAATTTAAATTTGTGTGATCAAATTTAATTGAAGCCTTAGTAGAAAATAGGCTTTTAGGTAGGCTTTTAGATTAAGCTAAGGTTTTAGAGTTTATTAAAAGGCTATGCTTAACCATAAAAAAAAGTCTATCATAGATAATAGGCTAGGCTCAGACTCCTCATTTGCATAACAGGCCTGACCTATTTAAGTCAAATCCAAAACTAGCCTAGCCTATTTTCATGCCTATATTTGATATGTTTATGTGGACATTAGCAATAAAATTTATTGCTTTCCAAGTGCCAAGCTATAAGACAAGCAAATGTATAGCAAAAACTCTGATAAAGATAAGTTTACTTTAACAATTTAACCAAAAAAGAAAGAAATACCTACTTTCATACTAGTCGTAACAGTAGCTATGTAGCATATCAATTCGATCCCAAATACAAAGCACCAAGTGAATTAACAAGTTAATATTCAATTATCCAGTTACAGATATTACGGAGGTGGCCGGGTACCTAAATTTATTCCCAAAAAAAAAAAAAAAAATCAAAAAGAAAATCAGACAAAAGAATATCCACAAAAGTGAAACTAATGCAAGTCTGATAATTTCAACACAAATTTCAAATAATAATGCTAACAATTCTTTCTTAGGTTGCCATGCCTGAAAATAGAGCAAAACTTGCCCCAAAATATATGTGTATGCGTGTGCGTGTGTGGATACACACATACACACATCACAAAGATCTTCAAGAAATCATGAATCACAGAATCCTTAATATCAACAAAGAAAAAAACATGACAAAAAACTAATCTTTTTGTTTAATTGGGAAACTAATTGACCAAATTTTTGAAAGAAAAATGCATATGATCCTCACCATTGTCCAAGGGAAAACAACCATGATCAGACTATCCAAAGATGTAAGCTTTCTGACGAACTCTCTTGTCATCCTCAGAGGCAAAGAGCTCCTCGAGGGTCCTGTGTTAACAATATTTTTGGGCTGAATGCACTGGGCTTCTATCGGGGCCCTATGGTGGAGAACAAGCCGTTAGTTGGAGCTGGGGCTCGATTCCGGGCTTGCTCCCGCAAGTAAACTATTGAAGCAAGCATTTCGGATTCGAACCTGTGTCTAGGGAATTGCTGCAGCACCTGTCCAGATGGTAAACCCTCTCTTGGATTTAATATTTTGTCATCAAAACTGTATAGCTTATACATAAAAATAAATGAAAGATGGATAGACATATTTCAAGGGAGTTAGTAACTCCTCGTTAGGGATGCAAACGAGTCGATCGAGTCGAGCTGAGCTTTGACTATTTTTTCAGGCTCGAATTCGAGCTCGACGAGCTTAGGAAATTTCAGCTCGAGCACTTGTTAGGACCCGACTCCACTCGATTTATTAGGTTTGAACTTATAATCAAGTTATAGGCTCGAGTTCGAACTCGAAAAGGAAAATTATTTTATAAAAAAATTTAAAATTATTATATTTTATTTTATTATATTTAAAATTAGCTATAGGCTCGAGTTCGGTTCGGGCTCGAGCTCGAACTCAAAAAGTTTAATTATTTTATAAAAAAATTTAAAATTAGTATATTTTTATTATATATATATATACATATACATATATTTTTTAAATAAAAAATATAGGATCGTGAACTTGCGAGCAAGAATCGTTTGGCTCGAGCTCAAGAGCTCGAATTCTTTGAACTTGAGCTCAAACACTTTTCGAGTCAGCTCGCGCTTGCAAGCTGGCTTGATTCGTTTGCATCCCTACTCCTCATCCTACTTGTTTTCTAGATAGGACTTATTGTACTCGAATCTTTTTAGAGATGAATATATAAGGTAGCGATCAATGCCAACCCCCTATCATGCACAAGCTGACTTTATCCGAAAAAAAAAAAATGGAAATACTTTTATTAATGAAGAACTTACTTATAATCTTGTGTCTATAATTTTTTAAAAGTTACATATATTTTTTATTCGTATACTGAAAATATTTGTCACACCCCAAAATCAAACTATACAGTCTAGTCTCGAGGCGTGAAACTCAATCCCAAATACATGAGTCACCAATAAAAATATTGATCATAAATAAAACTTCGAACATTTCTAGTAGCCAAATAAATCTCAACCATGGAAAAACTCGAAATATCTAATCCTTTATCTTCACCTAAAAATCCAAGAAAGTGACTAATAAGCTAATGCTGTAACAAACTAAAACTACCGCAGAAGTCCCAAAATAATACTTCAGTCTTAATTCTTGTTAGAAACTGGATCCACTTCCTCACTATGACTAGGATCTAGTCTGCCAGAAGGAAGTTAAAAAAAGAAAACGAGTGTGAGTAAAAGACTCAATGAGTGCCAAGTGTGTGCGAAGTGAGTTCTTGAATTAAAAAAAAAAAAAAAGCATTTGTACAGTGAAAATGTTCGAGAATATAAGTGTGATTTATAAAACAGTCTAGTAGTAACAGTTAAGAAGTTTATAAACAGTCAAGCAGTAACAGTCAAGAAGTTTATAAACAGTTAAGTAGTAACCAGTCAAGAATTTTATAAATGATTTTCCTAGACTAACAACTTAAATACGATGATCGGACAATGTTTGCTGTAGCCAGTCAACCTTATGACTCCCACCGTAACAGTCCCTTATTGCTCTGGGCAAGGTGCGACCTTACCAAAATAGTGCCTGACTGTCCCTGGGAATTCCTATGACCCACCTCAGCCACAAACAACTTCTGTTGTGCGCTGGGGGGATTAGGCCATGGGGGCTTGGGGTTCAACCGGCTAGCTCGCTGCTGCCCAGTGAAGTCCCTCGCACACTCAGACCAAGTTGGATCCAACTAACAGTAACAGTAACATAATCGGTTGATCATTGGGTTTAATTTGCTAGTTTAGAAGCATAAAAAAAATCATAATTCTTTTTGTGCAGAAATAAAGCAAGAATAAAAAAAAGAAAAAAAATATTTCTTTTTGTCCAGAAATAAAACAAGAAAAAATATTTCTTTTGTGTGCAGTGGAATACGTATAGTGTAGTGTAAATAGAAAATAAGTCACAAGCAATTTGTACAATAGTATATATCCTTCTGGGTTTTGAAACATAATAATATATAGTATTTATAGGTTTAGGCACTCACCTGCAGGATCAATCCTAGAAGTCAATCACCTATCTCAGAATCAATCGAATCAAATGTTGAGTCACCTGAATTCATTTAATAAGCACATCAATTGCCAATTTAACTGACTAACTGGATAAAGTTTACTTAAGACTAGTTTTATGTGTACCATAAGCCTGTAGTCCCAACAATCTTATTTGATACTAAGTAATTTTACTACATGTATTTCACATTTAAATTTTATTCAAAAATTCAAAATATAAAAAAGACATTATCCTAAATAAATTCTAGATTTCAATAGTAATTAAATCATAATTTCCTACTACTTACATATATATACATATATTACTATTATATATAAACACCGATGCGCGTGTGTTCTTCTGACCTGCGCGTGAATGCTTTTTTCAGTTTTTTTTTTTCTCTTTTTTCTTGTCTGAAATGGTGTTGTTTTATTGAGTTGATGCTGTGTGCGTCTGTACTTTGAGCTGCTTGAATTGTATCCTGTTTTTTGTTTTTATACTGAATTTAATCGTGGGGCCCATTCACAAGGTTACAAGAAAATGTGGTTTTTCTTTTCATTATTATTATTATTATTATTATTTTTATATTTTGTGGCAACCAGCTTTTACTTTGTGGTGGCCGGTGGGGCCCAGTCACAAGGTTTGAAGAAAATGCAATTTCAGCCAACTTTTTTTATTTTATTTTATTGTTTTCTTTCTTTTTCCACAATTGTGTAGACAAAACGGCGTCGTTTAACACGTAACTTTTTGACTGGTGCTTACCGTCTAGATTGGCAATAGGTGGCTGGAACAATTAATGGCTTGTTCTCCGGTTTGGTGAAATTTTTTCAATTCCTAAAATAATTTTAAAATAAAGATATATTCTCTAATCTTTCTTTTGCAACACTATAATTTTATATTCAAAGAATCTCTCAAAATTCACCTCAAAAACTCTATATCTTAAACACCACACCTATTTCTTCATTTTCCCACTCCATCTTTTACATTACTCATTCATTTCTCACTCTTTTACTTCACTCATATCTATATAGTATAATATATATTTATATATGAAAAATATTAACATTTTACTATCTAAGGAATTCTAAAATGTGTGTTTACAAATTTAATTAAACTAATCGTCAAACAAATTAATTAAATTAAATTAAATAATTTATTTACTAAATAATGTATTAAATTAATTATATTACTTATTAATTAAATAATATATTAGTTATATTTAATATTTAATGTATTAATTAAATATTACATTTATTCATTTAATAAATAATTTAAAATGTTTTAATTTGATATATATATAATAAATAAACTAATCTTCTTCAAAAAATATATTTATATATTAATTAAACAACAAGTTAAATTCAATAAATAACTTATTAAATTAATTTATTTAATTATTTAAATAAAATTTTATTTTTATTAATTATGTTTCATGTTTTGCATATAATTAAATATTATGCTTATTTGTTTAATAATAATTTAAGATGATTGAGTTTCATATAATATAAAATTATTTATTTTTTTAATTTGATGAATCATTATTAAGTTTCATACATATATTTATTTTATTTAAATAAATAATTAAGTTTTATCTGTACATGAATCATAAATAATAAATAGCTAAATAATTATATTTTAATTAATAAATATTAATTAGTTTATAATTAATATACAATAATTAAATTTTTTTATATAAGCCGATATCAGCAATTATGATATAATTATGATATTAGCTTATTTTTTATAATATGAGATAATTATAATTTTATAAATAATTAATATTTATCAATAAATACTATCTTCAAATAATACATTATTTGCTATTGTTAAATTTATAAAAATATAAATTTTAAAATAAAGCATCAATTGAATTAATTATACATTATTTTATTACAATAATATATCAATCATTATATATATATATATACATATACACACACACACATCATCTAACTATAAGTATACATACATATAATATATATATATATATATATTACATAAAAAAATTACTTTTATCTTACAAATCCAATAAAAAAACTAATTTGACATTAATAGTAAAGTTTGTCTCTCCCAAAATAAAAAAGGGTATTGTTATTTGCACTCTAGAGTTTGTTATTGGCACTCCAATTGTGCTCTTAGTGTATTATTCTTTATCCTATTAAGTATAATCTTAATTCATTCATAACCTTGATTTATTCCATATAAAACTTGATAGAGTACATAAAAATGAATCGAGTATCCTATTTCTAAATTCAATCATCTCACTAAAGATATGACTATGAACTTTAATAGAGAAATGATAGCATCATTATAAAATATTATATTTTCACATCTCAAATGTGGGTCTTCTTTTATTTCATAAAGACTGTTGTCTAAAGTTATTTCAATCAAAAAAGTGAAAAAAAAAGAAAAAAGAGCAATGTGCCTTGTTATTTATGCCTAGCAAAAAATATCCATATCATGGGTACCCAAAAAAATTTGAATAATAGGCCTTATTTTCTCCATTTAATAAAATATATATAATTTTACTCACCTCCTAATTACCAGTCACTTTTTGACCCAACCTTTATGTACCCACCGGTAACCCATGAACAACCCTATACATAAATATATATTAAAATTTTCTCTAATTCTCACAAATTATTTGGAGGATATAACACATTTTCTATGATAATAACAATGTTAAAATGGCATTTAAATTTTTAGTTCAAATTTTTTTTGATATATAATGAGATTTAAATTTTAACCTCAAAATTTAATATAACTTAAAATCTATAGATGTTTAAACATTTAAGTTTTATTTTTCAAACTAAAATACTTGACATAATTTAAGTACTTGTTCAATGTAATATTTAAAATTTGTAGCCTCTTTTTTTAGTTTTATTTAAGTAATATTTGAATAATATTATGTAAATTAAAAAATACATATTAATTTACCTTTAAGTATAAAAATAAATTTAAAAAATACCAGTACCTATGGGTTGTCATCACCCATAGCCATGAGTAATAGTCTACTGTCTCATATCCAATAAAAAATGGATTATTTTACCTATGGATAAATTTATCCAATCCGTCACTATCCTTTCTTGAGTTACTCATGGGTACCTATTTGCGAAGTCTATTGCTATTTCATATTAAGTTTGACAAATCAAGGTGAAATATTTTCATGAGTAATAAAGTTGAAAGAGAAAACTATTATATTAAAGGGTATATTTATCTTGCAAATTAATAAAAATGGATTTGAAAACTAAGTGGATATCTTGGTCAATAACCTAACACAAAAATTTAGAATGGAGCGCGAATAATAATTTTGGAGTGCAAATAATAATACCCAATATAAAAAGCCAGACAACTTATTCTCAAATTATTTTTCATATTTTCCCAAAACAAAAAGAAACACGTGGTACATTTTCCAAATTTTCTCCCAAAAATTTTGTCCCCCAATTTTTTTTTTAGAAAATAGCCAAAACATAGGAGAACAAGGCCTATGGTTTCTTTTGTTTAGTCAAAATATTTTTATATTTATCAGCATCATTACATTTTTTTGAGACAATAAAATTGGTCTAATAACATTAAATTAGCTTGATAATGGTTGGGTACCTATGATCAGGATTCAAGCCTATCTCTCTTTTTCTTTTTGTCCAATTTACTGGGCATCCAAAATAAGAGGGGGAGAAATAAGAAAAAGGAAAGCACTATTCTTATCTATTGAGCTATATGACCAGTATCTCTATGAACCTCAATCAATCAAACCTCAAAGAAAATTTCTTTACAAACAACAATTCTGTGATACTAAATTCTCGGTGGCTAAATATAGTAGACATAAGAATATTTGATCAAAAAGAGAACTAAAGTATTCCTGGATAGCTACATTTTTGCAGCTAGTCTAAATGAAGTTATTGACAATGCCAACATTGATCTACTAAGTAAATAAAATAGCTTATAAAAAATTAAATAAAAATCTCCTACCTTCCGTTACGTTTAATATTTATAAAAAATTGCTTGTAGTCAACTTATGTAGGCCATTAGTGGACATATGTGGAACAAGCAAAGAATTGCACTTGAGTTTTACATAGTAAAGCTTTTTCAGGGAGAATACACGATCAACCATTAGAACAAAGTACGTGCTTTGCATAATTCGTTATCAACATTGCTACATTTGTTTTCTTAAAAAAAGAAAAATAACGGAAACATAATATGAACTTTCAAACTCCTACTGAATTGAAGACAAAATATCAAATCATCTCTCAACTCCCTTGCAAATTAGCTTTCCTTGTAGGCAAGAAAATGTCTCTACTAAAAGTCCATTTAATGACTGGCTTTTGAGGGAAAAGTTAGGATTTTGTTTTTGATGGTGTCCATAGAAAGAGAGCTAGGGAATTTTTTTGGGCTAGCGTTCATATGTTTCATCTTAGCAGCATTGAGATCAAAGAAAAGTACTCTGTAGTAGCTGTTTGAAACATGGAGCAGCTAGTTGACTAGCAAAATTGCAACCCTCCTTTTTCCTTCTCCATTCAAGATCTGCAATCATTTTTTGATCAAGAAAAAAAACTTCTTTCTATTTATATTTAAACATTTGAATGATGCTGAAAAAAACCATTTGGTATATGTTCTTTGTTGTGTTCAAGCTACTGAATTTAGATTGTTTCATGACATCTCGCAAAACTTCTTTTTATGTAAAACATAGATGGCTTTTGCTTAATATGAATTCTGCAAAAGTTTACGTCTCCAATTCAGTAATCTTCAAAAGAATATTTTCATGCTAACATTCTTATAGTTAGGGAATTTGAAAAAATTTCTCACATTAATAAAAAAATGTACTCCCAATCGAATCAAAACCTTTTATCCTATTATTTACAAAATTATATTATTCATAACTACTTATAATATAAATAGAAATATCTATTCAATAATCCGGGCACGACACCGCGCCTTGTGGAGTGCTCTTCCCACTAGTGTATATATATATATATATTCTGTCTTGCACACATATAAATACACCAATTCCTTACACATACTTTACTAAGTAATCCCACGTGCAAAAAAAAAAGAGAAAAAAAGACAGAAGCATTTTCCCAAATCATGAAATTTCAAAATTGGCCATTTTAGTCAACATTTGCGGCAAAATGTCAAGGAGAAAGACAACAAATTCGGAAGTCATTTACTTGGCCAATTCTCTACGCTTTTGTTTCTTGCTATTAGCATACTAATTGGGTAGACAATTTAAAACTCCAATTTCGCACCTAATTTTGGCCGTAAATAGAATTAAGAGATTGGAATTACCTTCCCTTTTGCACTTCCGATGAAGATGATTATTTTGAGCGGGCAGAAAAAAAAAAAAGATTAATCTTGCAGCTACTTATCTTTTCTCGCATTTTCCTTTTCTCTTTTCTTCTACTGCAACTTTTTTTTTTCCTCTGCCGTTCTCTTCTCTTCCTTTTCTTTTCAAACTAAATGAGTGTCTAGGGTTTTAAGATGTAGGTCTAATATCTTGTATAGTATAAGTGATTTACTTTAGTTGGAACTCTAATTATTAATCTCTTAGAAATAGGATAATTCTATAATAAATCTGATCTCTTTATCATTAATTCCTAAGTTCTCAATTATTAATTCCTAGTAATAATATCTTATTATCATAAGAAAATTATAACTTTTTTTTAAAATTTAAATATCAAATATATAAATCATCTTCTAATTGATATAGCAAATAATAAATAAAATAAAATGAAATTATGGGTCAACATAGGATAAAAAAATTAAGAAATTCTAATGCACTAATTTTTTTTAATTTAAATGATAAATAAAATAAAATAAGGTAAATTAATCAATTAAATACGAAGTAAAATTCAGGGGCATTACAATATTATAATCCAATTCCAAGTAGATATATTTATTAATGATATCTTAAAAATAAATGATACATGATTTTGATTTTAGAAATTGGTAAAATAATTGAAAATAAAAAAAGCTCAATATTACAAAGATCATTAAATTATGTTGGTTGTTATCTGTACTCCAAAATTTGTTATTCGCACTCCATTCTAAATTTTTGTGTTAGCTTATTAACCAAAATATCCACTTACTTTTTAAATGCATTTATATTAATTTGCAATACAAATATACCCTTTAATATAATAATTATCACCCTCAACTTTATTACTCATGAAAACATTCCACCTCAACTTGTCCAACTTGATATGACATAACATATATCTATATATATTAAATTTTTTTCTAATTCTCACAAATAATTTGGAGGATATAATACATTTTTTTATGATAGGAACAATGCTTAAGTGGTATTTAAATTTTTAATTGAATTTTTTTTTGGACATATAATGGGATTTAAATTTGAACTTCGAAATGAAATATAACTTAAATATGGTTGCTCACAAATTACTCGTAGGTTGGGTCAAAAAGTGGTAGGTAATTAGGAGGTGGGTAAAATTACCCACATTTTATTGGGTGGAGATAATGGGGGGGCCTATTATCTGCAATTTTTTTGGATACCGTAATATGGGTGATTTTTTGCCAGGTTTAAATAATAAGGCGCATTACTCTTTTCTTTCTTTATTTTATTTTTCTGATTGAAATAACTTTACACAGCAGTATTTATTAAGTAAAACAAGACCCACATTTGTAGTGTGAAAATATATTATTTTGTAGTGATGCTATTATTTTTCTATTAAAGTTCATAACCATATCTTCAGTTAGATAATTGAATTTAGATATAGATAATCTGTTCATTTTTACATGCTCTATCAAGTTTGATGTGGAATGAATCAAAGCTAGGAATGAATCAAAATTATATTTAATAGGACAAATAATAGTACACTAAGAATATAATTGTTTAACAACTTAAATTAAATGATATGTTGAAAATAAAGGAATATAATGGCCAATTTCTATAAATAAAAAATCAAGTAGAGTGCCAATAACAAATTTTGGAGTGCAAATAACAATATCCTAATCTTATTCAATTTTCAAAAGGAACTATTGTGCCTCCACTTATATTGGTAATTGAAGTGATAAGCCTTTTGGGTGCGATGTCCAAAAATATGACGAGAAAAACCTAAGAGTAGTGCTAAGACGACAAAAATGACAAATGTAAAGCTTGTCAGAAACGAGCCTTACTATAAGCCTATTTCTAAAAGAGTGCCTATTTACATTCTGTTTGAATTTGCAAATAAAATGATCTCGATCAAGAAGAGGAACAAAAAACTAATCTAGCTATAGAAGAAGGCGGAAAGAAGCTAGCACAAGCAAAATATTACTATTTATAAATAACATCAAAATATTTATTTCGTCTCAACAATCCAACAAAAAAATGATCAATGTGATATTTACATTTAAAAGGGTCCTCCCATTTAGAGTCGAGTTTACTGCAAAACTTCAACTTTATTGAGAACCCAGTTCCCTAGTTTGGAAGTATGCTTCTTGTAGTTTTTGACCATCTGGGCCTTGTGATGCTGCAGTTTTACATACGCTTGGGGGAGTTTCTCGTCTAGAGTTTTGAGGTCAAGAAGTATTTCTGTCTGTAGGGATCATGGCTTTCGATCCGTGGACTAGACTGTATTATGAACTGCGACTCGTCACCATTCTTGGGGTCATTCTTTACGCCCATAATACTCTGGAGAGTTCGTCTGCCCAATTTCCTTTGGCACCTCCCAGCACCTTCCTTTGTAGCTGTTGGGAATCGAACGCGAAACTTGCAATATGCAGAACTAGTATGACAAACACTACACCACGGTTGTGATGTAACTTTTCAAAGAGTTGTGATTAAAACAAAAATACATCATATGCACAGATTATAACATGAAATAAAATATTATATATTCTGTCCTAAAATTATGCAAATAAATATAAAAAATGTTTTAGCTTTAAAAGGATGATTTGCTAAACTGATTTAAAAGATGTTATGAATTTTTAGAATTTAATTACAAAATATAAAACTTATTTATGAAATAAGCTGTTACAACTTTTTAGCAGAATAAACTTGTCTGATGTATATCATGTTAATTACGATAACTTAATTTATAGTAGTTAAAATTAATTAAATTTGCATAAGATAACTATGGGTTCAATTTAATTTTCAAAGAGCTTTTCTAAAAGAAATACATGATGATGATCCAATATTTTGAAAAATCAATCAGGTTAACAAATAATCTACACCACAAATCATAAGACAAAATATAATATCATAAATTTGTCTATAAAAATATACAAATAAATTTATAGATTAAGACACTGCTTTGCGCTATCTTTCTTTGATATTTTCCATTCAGAAGAACAATACTAAGTTTGACGGCGCATTCCTCGATGCCATAATTCAAAATAAAATAGAGACATCACAATTCAGAATATAATAGATTATTCCCAAAATACATTCATTTTACCACTCATATCCCATTCTCCAAAAAAAGTTAATTATTATATATATGTATATCTCTTTTACTCATTATAATTATTATACATAAATTAATATAAATAATTACACTCTACTAATTTAATAAAAAAATTATTAATTTATATTTGCTGTAAAAATTGCTCATAAAACAAAATAGAACATATATTTTTCTTTTAAAACAATCTCTAACTCCTTTTCAAAATAAAATAGCGACTGCTTCAGTTAATAATATCTCTTTTGTAAAATATCAGTTAATTTGACCATATTGTGAATAAACCGCTGCCCCTAATGGTTATACAAAACAAAGACGCTGCTGCTATCATGGAGAACCAAGTCATCCAAGAAACAGTGAATGATCTGAGTATTTGGGGAAAAGACGAGTATGATCGTCTTAATGATTTGAGAACCTGGGGAAAAGACAAATATGATCGGCTGAATCAAATTATGATGATGGCTATTCAATTGTTGGGTACATTTCTTGTTTTTCAAGCCTCACTACTGGGAACAGTTTCCACATCCCACCTCCTCCAATGCGGTGATGCGAAGCTAGTTGTTGCACTTTCTTTTTTGGTGGGGTCTACAATATTCATCGGGCTTTGGTTTTTGCATTGCAATTATGAACAGGTGGCCAAGCGATGCAACGCTTTTACTTCAAGATATAAAGTCTCAATAAAGGATTTGAAACAATCTCACTTGGAGCATGTTTTCAATCTCACTTGTGGATCGATACCACAATCGTCAGGGACTCACAATCTTGGTCATTTAAGAGAAGCAATTAAGAGAGAGGGAAAAAAAAAAAGGAAAAAAAGAAAGAAAGAAATGAGATCTTTAAGGTCGAGGGGCATGCTGACCAGCTCACCAACTACCATTTCGTTTATTAGAGAGTAATATTCACTATTATCATCAATCACTCACTTAAATGCCAACTTCTTTGGCCTCCTTTTTCACTTTCTTTGGTTGGATCAATTCTAAACTTTGGCACATTACTATGTATAAGAAATCCTTAGACAGCCTAGACTAGAATCTTGATTTTCTATCAATATTTGTACTCGAATACATTCCACGTGATGACAAAAAAGATTTAATATATATTAATTAAAATTTTAAATACAAATATCAATAAAATAATATTCAACATGGCAATACTTAAATATATCAATCAAGAACTACAACATAAAAAAATTCCAATCATACAAATATATAATATATTAAAATTATATACACACTTGGGGGAAAGTGGAGTAGATTGATCCTTAACCCAAACCCACCCAGCCCCAAATGAAATTCAAATTAAAATTCGCCCCACCCTACCCTATACGGAGTATGTTTTCAACCTGCCTCATAAGGAGTAGATTGGGATAGTACCTACAACTTGAGTTGAAATTGCCAAGCCTAATTTTTTAAAGAAATCTTTCACTCAAATCATAATTCTAAATATTTTTCGTCATAAATGAGAGTCTCTCCTTCTATTATGCTTTCCATTTCCTTAAATGGATGGTGAAAATTCAAAATATCTTATGGATAGAGGTTCTCCAGAAAAATATCTTGAAATATATATACCTCTCTACGAGTTTTTAGATTATTCTACTATATTATATGTATACTTTTACAACTTTTTAGATGTTTCTCCTATATTGTAAAAAAGTATGAAATATTCTAATTTTTTTTTTAAGAATGTCACAAACTTTGTGAAATCTTATAGACCTTTTTAGAACCTTCTAAATTCTTTTGGAATATTTTGGAACTGCCAAATTCACAGTTAAAGCTTCCGTTAAAGCTATGTTATTGTATGACTATCAAAGATAAATAATGTATCTTACTTCAAGTTATTTTTATTAATGTGATGGATTTGAAATACATAGTTTTTGAAATATTTATGAGTTCCTTATGTTTATTTTAAAGTTTACTTTTTAATATTGTCGACCATGTAAAATTTAAGTGACCTTTTCTCATATGTCTAAGGTCGGAAAAATTATATTTTTGTTCTTAAACTTAGCCACTTATTTGATTAATTTTTGTTCCCAAATAGTTTGTAGTTACAAAATTGGTCCCTCTAATGTCCATCTTTTAATATGTTATATCCCTATCGTTAAGAATCCAATTAAGACTAGACCTGACAATTGAGTACCCATCGATAATCCAATGGTAACAATGGGTTGGGTAAATTTACTCATTGTTTATTGGTACAAGATAGGGGACCCATTACCGGTGAAGATGGGGAACGGGTAATCCATGGGTACCCATAATATTTTTTTTAATATTTAAAGGTAAATTAATATCCACCTTGTAATTTACATGATGTTACTCAAATATTAACTAAATAAAACTTTAAAAAAAAAGACTAAAAATTTCAAACATTAAATTGAACAAATACCTAAAGCATATTAATAATATTGTAGTTTAAAACTTACATCTTAAGTATTCAAAATCCACCAAATTTAAAGTACATTACATTCAACAGTTCAAACTTAAATTTTATTACATGCCAAAAGGTTTTTGAACTAAAAGTTTAAATATTAGTCAAACATTGTTGTCCTTGTAAAAAAAGATGTTGCATCCATGGGAATATGCACAACAAGTTGTTCATCACTTGGCTCATCATCACCTACAAAAGAATATATGCTCAATAACAAATTTTTAAAAAGAAATAGGTAATATTGCAAAATAAGTAAAAGACCTTAGTCAACTTACTATCAACATCATAACAACACAACCAAGTTCTAGCATAAATTAAAGCTTCAGCATTTTCTGCCAAAGGAGAAATCCGATGTT
The DNA here is from genome assembly GCA_018894105.1 of Jacaranda mimosifolia. Lineage (NCBI taxonomy): Eukaryota > Viridiplantae > Streptophyta > Magnoliopsida > Lamiales > Bignoniaceae > Jacaranda > Jacaranda mimosifolia. Next base: position 3,281,310 of record CM032127.1, read on the forward strand.
TGGTAATCACTTTAACCCCGATGCTAAAAGTTGATTCCGAAGTAACTGTGGTTATTGGTATGCTTAATATATCACGGGCTATCATACCAAGTATTCGATACCTTGTACATAAAAATTCATAAGTAAAAATTTCATTTGCAATGAAAAAAAATGATAAGTAAAAAATAAGAAAATAAAAGTTACTATGAAATTATACCTAGAAGCACAGAAATTATCCCTCCAATACTCTAGAACATCCAAATGCATATTATCTTTTCTATCAAGCCTCCTTTCCTCCAAATTTGTATCAGATTCCAACTTGACAATATTAGGATTGTCCTCTAAACCAAATTCCTACAAAAATACAATGCAACATTAGATAATGTAAATATACAATTGTTTAATAACATATTAACTTGTTTGATACGTACAAGGATCTCATCTCGAAAACATGATGTTGAAGAATTTTGTGTGGAAGAGGCAACATCTCTAACAAGAACTTGTTGTGGAACTTCATTAAACTTGCTCTAATACTCTTGAAAAAGTTTCTTCATTTCTCTAATAACTAGTTCCGTTTTGGCCTCATAATTCTCTCTATACTCACTAATGCCAAGCTCAACTCTCGTATCCCAACTAAGATTATCCAACTCCATTTCAACCCTTTTGAAGCAAAATTTGACAAGATTTGCTTTGTATCGAGGATCAAGAACAACACCCATAGATAGCACAAGACTATACAACTCCCAATATTTATCAAATTTTGGCACCATTTCTTTAGCCATCTTACAAATCACTAAATCCTTACTCTTCAATGACTCAAGTAAGTGGATATGAATTTTCCACACACAAGACAAGTACAAATTAGCGGTAGGATACTTAGAACCCGACATTAAGTAGTGATTTCATTAAATGGTTCTAAAAATATAGCAATTTTTTTTGCTCTTTTCCACTCCTCAATGGTTGGTAGTGTTTTATACCCTGGCTCCACTATGGCAAATTGAGAGAAAACATCACGATACTTGAGGGCATTTTCAAGTATTTTCCAAGTAGAGTTCCATCTGACACTAACATCTAACCTCAAACCCGATTGACAAGGCACACCACAAGTCCTACAACAATTCCCAAATTTCAACTTCCCACTTTCGGACCCCTTTACATACTTCACACTTTCCCTAATCTTGCGAAGAGCATCTTCAACTATTTCTAAACCATCTTGAACAATGAGATTTAAGATGTGAGCCGAACATCGAATATGAAAGAACATTCCACCACACAACAAATTATTCCTCAATTGCAATTTTAACCTTTCTCACATGTTATCATTGGATGAAACATTATCCAAGGTAAGAAAGAAAATCTTATTTTCAATTTCCCAACTTTTCAAGAACTCCAAATATTATGAGGAGATTGGATGTGATAAAAGTGGAGAATATAATTATGAAGCACCCAATTCTTATCCACAAAATGCACAGTAAGAGACAAATAACCCTCACTAGTAATGGATGACCAAACTTCAGAAGTAAGGCAAATTCTACCAAGACCTTTAGTCAATAAAATTTTGATCCTCTCTTTTTCTCTCCCATAAATTTTAAGAACATCCGCTTTTGCAGTGTTCCTAGTATAATTCCTCACACCAAATTTAAGTAACAAAGTCCCTCATCCCAACATGCTCAACAAAAGAAAATGGATAATTGTGTTTAATGATTGCCATTGCCATTTTTTGACGAAAAACTTTTTTGGGAAATCTTTCCCATTTTCAACTTATTGTTATAACTCTCAATTACCTCACAAGCATTCTTATATTGTAGTGCTACACATCCACCTTCAAAAACATGCTTATTCAAATTGGTTGTTCCATGTATACTAGTCCCATTACCTATGGCATACGTAGCAATTTTGTAATAGTTACATCTTGCCCTCCATTTCTTAGTTTTAGGATCTTCATACCTTTCAAAGTGTGCCCAAATATCTCTCGCAAAGCCAAAACATTTGCGCTTACTACCAATTGTGTTTGGTGTTTGCTCGGAGATTGGTATGTCATCAGTACTATTGAGATTGGCAACATCAACCTCACATAGACCTAGCAATTGGGTACCCATGGATAACCTAATGATGGGTACCAACGAGTTGGGTAAATTTACCCGTTTTTTATTGGGTAAGAGGTAGGGGACCCATTAACCATGAGGATGGGTAACGGGTAACCCGTGGGTATCCGTAATTTTTTTTTTATAAATATTTAAAGGTAAACATGATGTTACTCAAATATTAACTAAATAAAACCAAAAAAAAAAAAAAAAAACTACAAATTTCAAACATTAAATTGAACAAATACCTAAAGCATATTAATAACATTGTAGTTTAAAACTTATATCTTAAGTATTCAAAATCTACCAAATTTAAAGTACGTCACATTCAAAAGTTCAAACTTAAATTCCAGTACATGCCAAAAGTTTTTTTAATTGAAAATTTAAATATCAATCAAACATTGTTGTTCTTGTGGAAGAAGATGTTGCATCCATAGGAATATGCACAATAAGTTGTTTTAGGATATAATTTAATTTAATTTACTATAGATTTTTAATTTATGAAATCAAAAATTAATATTTAGATTAAAAATATTTATATGTAAATATATATAAATATAATATATATATCTTTATATGTGTATATAATATTATATATATAAATAAATAAATATTTATGGGTTACCCGCGGTACCCGCGGGTTGGGCCAAAAGATGGCGGGTAAATTGGGTACGGGTAAAATTACCCGCAATTTTTTGGGTAAGAGAAACAAGGCGCATCACCCATATTTTTTTGGGTACCCATGGGTACGGGTTGAATTTTGCCAGGTCTATCCTCACATATGTCATTTGTTGCATTCATATCTACGGATGAAGTCATGCTATAACAAAATAAATGTGGAAAATCAAATTAGAACAAAGTTATAAAAATCTAAAAACTATGGAACAACAATTCAAAAACCAATTGTTATAAGAAATCAAGAATTGCAATCAAATACTCTATGTCAATAAGTCAAATCATTAGTGTTTTTGAGGATTCCATACGATTCTCAAGCTTCAAAATTCTTGTGAGTGATGATTGAAGAGTTCATTTGTCATTCCCATTAAACTAAAAGCCAGAATGTATACCATGAAAGACTTATATCCACTACTCTTTTTTTACTTATTAACTAGTGAGATGTGTTGACTCTCCATAACATAGCAAATTCACTTCAGGAAAGTAACTTATTTTGGAGCGCCAATTTGAGCACTCATTAATGCCTTGCTGAAACATTAAATTTTGAATTGTCCAGAGCCTAGATCTGATTAGTGTATATCTGTGAAGGAACATAATACCATAGCAACAAACATGGCATGAGCAAGACATTTTTCTCATCAAAGAAAGGTACAGAAAGTTTGTAGCACACATGTTTTACAAACTGGCCTTGCAGAATCAAAAAGTACCCAGCCTGCAATTTTGCTTGTAGTATATCAATACAAAGTTTTAAGGTTTCTCACCTTGAAGTAGCAGATTGTATGAGTGAGGAGTATTGAGAGACGAGAATGAAGAGATTGCGAGGTTGCGGCTCAGAACTCAGAAGCTGCTGGAGATTGGAGTCTTGGAGAACTGGAGATGGTGAGCCGAGAGCAGAGGCAACTTTGGACTATCTTTTGTTTTTGGGAAGCGGCTTTTTGTTATTTAAGGTTTTTGCTTTAGGATATAATTTAATTTAATTTGCTATATTTTTTTAATTTATGAAATCAAAAGTTAATATTTAGATTAAAAATATTTATATGTGTATATATATATGAGTTACCCATGGGTACCCGCGGGCCAAGCCAAAAAAAGAGTAGGTAATTTGGGTACGGGTAAAATTACCTACAATTTTTCGGGTTGGAGATACAAAGCCCATTACCCATATTTTTTTGGGTACCCACAAGTATAGGTAGGATTTTTCCAGGTCTAATTAAGATTGATGAAAAGTGGTCATGTGCAAGGGAAAGATTTCAGCTATTAGGGTTGGGTCAAAGTCATTTTTAATTCAGCCACAAACCAAAAACCTAATTCTCTCCTTCAAAACGCAAAACCCTTTTCTCCTAAATTTCAATCCTTCAAATTTCTTTCGAGTTTATGTAAAATCTTCGGGATTATTTCAATTTTGGTTCCCCAAGTATGCCACTAATTCAATTTTGGTCCCCGTGTTTTCATTTGTATCACATTGCATCCCCAAAATTCCATTATTTTATTCAATGTCGTCCCTCCGTCAACGCTGTCGCTTGATAGTTAATGGCAGCTGTCACATGTTCCTCACGTGAATTGAAGACAACAGATTTCTTTCACCCATTTTTTCAATGTTGCGGTCCTTATTCTTGAACACAACGAAAAAAGCTGTACAAATTAGAATCCCCGCTTGTATTCTTGAAACAACATAGTGGGAGTTTCATTCTTCCTGCAAAAGTTTGATGTAAAATTTCCTCTGAGAGAGAAGTTTGATGTAAAACATGTGGGGGTATTAAGAAGTAAGACATATCTGTTGAGAAGGAGAACTTAAGTACTTGTAATTGAGAGGAGTCAATTTATTGCAAAATTCTCTTAAAATTAAGAAAGCTGGAATATAGTTGAAAATGAATATAAATCTCCCTAACACTTGTTTTTATTCTACTTTTCTTCTTGTGGAACTAAACCTTATATGAGGCCACTGTCCAGCTTTAATGGCTTCAACTAATGAAAAAATACCCCTAACACCCCCATGGTAAGATCTATGTATGCACTTGTTGAGTTTCTAAACCCTGAAAATGCAAAATTATTTGTGTTCTGTAGCATTTGAAGGGTATATGGTGTTTGGTTATGTGTCATTTGTAGCCTTGTTGCATTGGGGAAATTCATCCCGTTCGAATGGCTGCTGATGACAGACGACTTTACAGTTGTATTCACTACCGGAGGTCCATTCATGGTGTAACTCCCACTGCCTCGTGCTACATGAACATCATGGTTTTGTTTTCCTTCGTACATGGTTATCACTGCTCTTGCATCATGGCATGCTTGTTTGACATGCTTCCTAACAGGACATACTTTAGGAAGAGGACATAGTATTACCCATGTTTCAAGTGCAAGAAAGAGGGCATATATATTTACAAGTTTAATTATGTGAGCTCCATAGGCCATACGCATCTTTCGCTTTAAATACCTAGGTGTAGCTTTACTTAGTGTGGAAATAAATGGCCCACGTCCCTCCGTTGTCCAATGTACACAAGTAGGTAGTGTAAGATATTTTTTGTTTAAATTAAAATCACCTCAACTATATATACTAGCAATCTTGGTACATTCGATGCATGTGTTAAATTTTTTATAGTATAAAGTAAATACAATAAATATTTATTTTTTTGATATAATATTAATTCTTTAAATAAAATTTTATATTTATTTAAATTTTTACATAAATAATAATAATAAAATACTATGAAAAGCTAGATGATAATTATGAGTGTAGAATACATGGGCTGTAAATAGTAGTTACTATATAATTATAGTTATGATGATTGAAGGTGATTTAGGTAAATTGCACGAAAAAATACCAAAAAGGAATAGGTATTTTATTAATAGTATTATAGACAACAAATTAATATATATTGTTGTCTAATTGTTTCATATAAAATAGTAATTAATCATAAAATATATATGATCAATTATATGTAATGTGATTGATTGTCATGGATTATATTATTGGTCGAAGCCATACACATGATTGGAATGGATTAATTTTTGAAGATTTTGCAAACAATCTCCTTGTATTCAAGAATTGGAATGAAGCACACTTGAAACATGGGTAAATATGCCCGCTTCATATTGATTATTTTGATCACATCACCCAAAATTTATCATTTTGCATGGGTGATACATTTACATACAAAGCCATACACATAAAAAATTCAAACCGCGGATCTTTTCCTTTGATGCATGTGGATTAACTGCCCTCTTCATGGGGTGAAATTCCACTGTATTGCTGGCAGTAGCACCAGTTTTTTCTGCAAAGAAAAGGGTTTCATGAGATGGAAGAGTTGAGATCACATTTGAAGAGGGTCTTGTAAGATCGCCTAAGGAGTTTACAAATGCAAGAAGGATGAAAAGAAGGCCAAAGAAGAGGAAGAAATGGTGGGGTTTGTGGAGAATTCAAGAAGAAGAAGAAGTTGATGATGAGTTGATTCTTGTTGTTGTTGCCATATAGAAACCTACACCCCCAAGAGCCCACCAGAGATCAATATCCATTAACCAGATGATCAAGAAGAATTAAGAGAGGAAAATCAGAAGCCAAAGAGAGAGAAAAAAAAGAAAGAAAAGGGAGAAGGTAGAAGCTTCAGAAAAAGTGGTGGATGGAAAGGAAAAGGGTTTGAAATTCCATACACATTTTGTTTTTAATTTGAGGAACCAAAGAATTCTTTTCTTTTTCTTTCTAAACTTAAGATGGGTGAAAGAAATCTGTTGTCTTCAAGTCACGTGAGGAACATGTGACAGTTGCCGTTAACTATCAAATGGTAGTGTTGACAGAGGGACAACATTGAATGAAATAATGAAACTTTGAGGACGTAATGTGATATAAGCGAAAACACAGGGACCAAAATTGAATTAGTGGCATACTTGGGGGACCAAAACTGAAATTATCCCTAAAATCTTCCATAATACCTTATATTCATCATATCGAATTGGATTACGACCAAAAGTTTTGAAGTTTTAGAGCCCCAAATAAGATAAATCAGAGCAGTAGGTTCGTTCAACAGAGTACGTGAGTAACTGGTGAAATGGCAATGAGAAGCAAGCATGCGTTGGATTTCACACCTAATGACTGTCATATTTACTTTTTGCATTTTGCTTGATTTCTTCATGCTCAATTGAATGCACGCTAGTCTTTATGTGACTTTCTATTTTGTTTATATAAAATATAAAGATAAAAAAATTGGTGTGAAGGAGATGAAAGAAGATATATTGAAATATATGAAAACATAAATTAAATTGAATTGAATTGAAAATATATGAAATAACTAAAGGTAGTATAGTTTTATGTGCTAAAATTAAGGTTAAATTGCATCAAATAAGGAGCAAGGGACAGTGTGCATAATTTTTAAAAACTCAAAGAGATTTTTTGCTTTTTTTTTCCCCATAAGGTCTTTTGTCCCTTTTTAGGGGTAAAATGCAATTTGTCCTTTGGAGCAAATCAAAGCTTCATACAAAATTAATATATGTAATTAGGGTTTTAATTACTGATAATGAGCAATGGATTGACTAACTCATGAAGAACACCTAAACTAATTACATGTCTCAATAGTGATAGTATGCTTTGTGACCTGTAATGGTGATGGTCTTGGTAAGAATAAGATTAATTAGCAAACCTAAATTTGCAAATTGTATGTGTATAATAATCAAGGAGGACACTTATTGCTTTCCAATTGCTTTCACAAAGTAAAAATGGGGAGAAAAAAAAAACGTAAACCTAGAATACTGTAACTATAGGGAAGGAGACCCCTTTAGGTGCTTATACTTGATCACATATGCAACATTGGAAAGATCAAATTAAGAAGCTTTCACGTTAATTTATTAATGAAATCAATATAATATATTACAATCAGGGATATATAGGAGTAAAGCAAAGGGATGATGCTACTAAGTTTATAGCTTTTCATATTAAAAAGAAAAAGGACAAAAGAAATAAAGACCAAAAGCAAGCAATGTGAGTTAGTTTTCACAATTCCAAAAAACCAAACATCCAACATTTGATGAAATTTTCAGAAAAAATAAAAGAAAATTCTAACTATGCATATCTATAGAAAGTTGAACAAAATCCAAGAAATCCTAAAAACCCAATATTTGATGAAATTCTTATATCGCAAAAACAAGTATAAAATACTAGCGATGCATGATAGTAACAAAAAATCATGCAACTAGTTAGAATATGATAAATTAAGACCAAAATTGTCACTATTACGATATGCATCGCAATTCGCAACAGTAAATTACGCAACTAGTTAGAGCATGGCAAAAATTATAGTCGTTATGATCTATATTATCACGAGGAGAATGCTTCATGTCCTCTATCTCCTGTCATCAAGGTACCAAAATAATTTTTACTACTATGAATGTCAGAAATAACACCAAGTAGGTCACGAAAGCCACATGTCTTTTTTGTCGCATAATATCCAAGAAGGGCTAGGCTTGAATATTGTGATTTTTTGCAACATGCAAATTACTTCCGATGGACATGTAACAAACTCTTTCATACAAATCAGTAGCCCTCAAATATTTGTAGAATATAAAAGAAAGGGCAAGAAGATTAAGCGACGTGGCTGGTGGCAAGATACATGCAATAAAAAATAAACATGAGTCCTTGTAGTCCAAGAAAGTCGGGGCCAACACTACTCCAATTAGTATAGACTTGTTTGTTTGTAAATTGTCAAAATGTTTTTCAACTCTCAAAACACAAACAAGCAATCCATCACATTCTTCAATCCCACTATCCAAAATACACCCAAAAATGCCCAAAATACCCTTCCAATTTATTTTCTACCCATTCTCCAATATCTAACCCTCTCATTTTTTATCTCCCACACCCAATCTATATATATATATACATACATACATAAATAATTTTAAAATATCAATTTCACCCTGTCAACCCAATAAAAAAATTATTGATGTGACATCTTGTCCTCTCCCAAAACACGAACAAATAAATAATTTTCTCCCAATTTATTTTCCACCAACCACCCAAAACACAAATAAACAACCATCATATTCTTCAACCCCACTTCCCAAAAACCATTTTGAAATATTTTGGCAAAATGATCCAATTCATAAACAAACAAGCCCTATAAAATCATGGACTATACCGAGTGATGCCGCCTAGGAGAGCAGGTTGTCGAGTTAAAATTTCTTTAAAAATTAAAAATTATTTTTTGTCAATTTAATTTTCATTAATTATAAAAAGTTTTTAATGAAAATTGGCAACGGAAATTTTTAATGAAAATTATACATCATTTTTAATTATAAAAAAATTTAATTATACATCATTAAATTTTTTTATTAGTAATGAAAATCAAATTGAAAAAAATTATTTTGTAGTTTTAATGAAAATTTATAATTTATAATTTATAGCAAAAATAAAAATTAAATTAACGAAAAAAAATTATCTTTGTTTTAACCAATTTGTAACTATTCCATTTAATTTAGATTTTGTTCAAATTAAATTAATAAAAAATATCAAAAACATTTTACGATAATTATACTAAAATTATCATTTTTATAATAATTTATGAAATTTAAAATTTATCTATTCAAAAAATATATTTTTTTCAATCTACAATAATATATTTGTATAAACTTATTTCTTTCGATTTACAAATATTTCTTTTATTCACAAGCTTTTGTTGTAGTTTCGGACATAGACATATTAAATAAAATGATTCTAAATACCCAAAAGTTGTGGTGGTGGTGTGGTTGGTGCATCATTTTGCCATAGGGTCTAGGGTTTGACTCCAGGTTGCAACATTTTTTCACAGATATTTTCATTGATGTGGCTGTTTAATGCTACTAGAATGCTGAATTGGGCATGCACGTATGCGTGGCGGGTCTACATGGTGAAATTTACAAGAATAGGTGATGTGGACGGTGACATGGGAATTGGTGTACATGAGGCAAGTCTACATGGGTAAAAATGACACATAAGCGGCTACTGTATATAAAATCTGCCACATGTCGCAAAAGCCCCTAAAATTTCATCACGTGAGGAGCACATGCGATTTTTCACCGATATTTTGTGCAATTTCAGGCGATTTGTCCTCAAATTGCGGCAAATTGTATTGAATGTGTGAAATTGGTCACTAGAGTGGACCAAATCGAAAAACATAAATTATTAATTAATGTCTTTTTTTCAAAGATGGCCGTAGTTAGAGGACCAAAAATGCATTTTTCCCCTCATTAATTTGAGCCAACCAAATTTTCAGCCATGGAATGGGACCATCCGATGACGAATCAACAAAATTAATAAGTTTAAGATATGCTGATTTTGTGTCAAAACTACCAGCCTTGGAGGCAGTCCAGATGAGCCTTCTACCCTCAGAGGGAGGAAAAATTGAAGTTCTTAGGATGTGATGAACAAAATCTCTATGAAAGAACTCTTTCACTCGGGAAAAGTTCCATTTGCCAGTAAGTGGATCAATAAGATTTTTCACCAGCATAGATTCAATCGAGGGCAATGATGATGGATTTAGGGGGACCAGAATATGAGATTCAGTAGAAAGATTCAACGTTCAGACCAAGTGCATATTGTGGAATTGGTAAACACAGAGAGACAAAGATTTTCCTTAATAAAATCTTTGCATTTCATAATAGTCTTCCAGAGGAAAGATAAATCGCTTGAGGCTCCAGAAATTTGCAAGAGATTATACTCCCTAAGATAGTTGGGTTTCAAGAGTGCCACCAAAAGCAAATCTTCATTTGCAGCCATATTCCAAGCAAGTCTAGAAAAAATTACCTTGTTGAACATTACAGTACTCTGAAATCCTAACACCAATTTTTTTAGGTTTGCGACCCGCCCCGCTTGGCAATTGAGAGACTCGAGACCCACCCCGTCCTGCCTTCCCTTTGGCCCCGGACCCGGCGGTTGGACTCACCTAACCCTTTTTTTTGTGGTATTTTTTGTATTTTTTTGTATTTTTTTGTATGTATTTTTTACTTTCTTTTCTTCATAATCATTTGAATATACAGATTTGCTCTGGTGAGTATCGGGTTTGAAAGAATAAAATTGAAACAAGTTAAAAAAAAGAAGCCATAATTTTCTAATATAGTATTATAACCTACTAAATACTTATACTTATATATAATATGATTACTATACGGGGCGGGTCCACCAAAACCTGTAACCCACCCCGGACCCGGGCGGGTCTTGATAATCAAGACCCGCTACCAGCCCCATCCCCATTTTTTTCACCCCAAACCCGCCCCATTTGGGGTGGGTCCGGGACGGGTCCCCGATTTACCCGGACCCATTGTCATCCCTAAGTTTCAGCCCTTTTTTTTCCTCGGCTTACCACCCAAAATTTATAAGTAAGGAATCAATTTTATCACACACTAATTTTGGGAACAAGGAGGTTGCCATTTGAAATACCAGGAGAGATTGTGCCACACTTTTGATTAGAACACCTTGGGCCGAGAAGGACAACAGATTGCATTTCCATCCACTAAGTTTTGATTCAAGTGTCTGGAAAAAATCTCCATAGTCCTCTTTGCGCAAATGAGTTCATCAGAATGGTTTCTTTTAAAACAATCTCTAACTCCTTTTCAAAATAAAATAGGGACAGTTTTAGTTAATAAAATCTCTTTTGTGAACTGTTAGTTACTCTTAACCTGTTGTAGATAAATTGTTGCCCCTAATGGTTTTATAAAGGCAACTGAAAAGTTTCTGTCATCATTCATTGCACCTAAAAAGAATTACAAAGCGATAAACCTACTGCTATCATGAAGAACTGAGTTATTGAAGAAGATGCTACTGCTATCATGGAGAACCAAATCATCCAAGAAGACTCGAATGATTTGAGTACTTGGGGAAAAGACGAGTATGATCATCTTAATAATCTAAGAACTTGGGGAAAAGACGAATACGATCATCTTAATTAGGTCATGACGATGGCTATTCAACTGTTGGGTACACTTTTGGTTTTTTAGGGCTCACTACTGGGGACGATTTCCACCTCCCACCTCATCCAATGCGATGCCGCGGGCTAATTGTTGCACTTTGTTTTTTGACAGGTTCTACCATATTCATTGGGCCTTGTTTTTGTTGCTCAATTATGAACAAGTGGCCGATTGATACGGTGCAATTACTTCGAAATATAAAATTTTTATAAAGGATTTAAATGGATCTCACTTGAAAGTGATAGAACTATTGAGTGCAATATCTCGCCAGAGGTTATTGGCCATTTTCCTTATGCTCATTTTCATATTCAAAATGATGAGTATCCATGAATCTTGGTCGGTGTTGTGCCGAAGGGAGGGTAACAGATTTCAAAGACTAACCCACAAGTAAATGGCCCAGATCATTCTGGATAAACAAATAAAATGAAAATGTTCTAACGGCCGACGGGCCAACTTAGTAGTCCTCACTTGATTACTTGATTGTAAATATAAGTTTAAAAATTTATTTTGATTTTAAAAAAATAAAATAGGTGAAGATTTCATCAATTAATTTTAATTGTTATCTTTAATTAAAAATAAATAAATTTAATTCAATAAATCTAGATAATTACTTTTATCTTTCAAGCCCATAATAAAGTTAGTTTTTTAAAAAGTTGATGAATGAAAATTAAAAATTTATTACTTTTAATTAATAAATAATTGCTTCTTTTAAATGAATTATTTAAATTAATTATTACTAAAATTTAATTCTTTTTTCTTTTTATATATACCACGACCTGTTCATGAGTTCCAAGTTTGATCAAAGTAAAGGATTCATATTTCTTATACTGCATGTACTGCAATCTGCAAGTTCCAAATGTGGTCATTTACTATAATATATAAAATCCAAATATTCTAATTCAATCAATTCCATGAAATTTCAAGAAATATCTTCCAATTAAATCATGTAAATCAAATTACAGATTAAATATCACACAGGATTATGTACAATATTATGTAACAAATTCTGAATCCTCAAGCCTAGAAAGCTATGATCTTGAAGAGTTAGTAATTGATGAATACTTTTTCTTCTGATATCATGTTCCTATAAGCTTCATCCTTAACTTACTCGGAGATACAATACCAGTCTGCATTAAATAAATAAAACACAAAGTTCAAACTGTTTTTTTTCCCCCTCCAAAAATTGAAAATCCAACACAGCCCACCAAAGGAAATTCCAAAAAGATCTTAACTTTTGCAAGAACATACGCCGACGCGTTTCAGGAACAGAAGCTTAACATTTCATTGACTTACAAAAAAGATCACAAATCCCTGCCCATTCAATATCATTGGTAAAGTTAATATTTCACTTTTATAATATTATTATATTTTGATCGTGAATTAAAAAATCATTCAAATTTAGGAATAACAATTACTGTTATATAACTATATATGCAGAATCAGAACAACAATATCTACTAAAAATGATGCATATATTTCAGCATTGATGGAGTTTCGATTTCTTGATTCCAAAGAGATGGCTTCTCCAATTTCCATGAGAAAAATAATATAGAGTATAACCATACCATTTCCCAAAAAGTAGTTGCAGAGAAGAAACTTTTCTAATATGTGCTTAGAGGTGTCAAAACTGGCCGAGCCGACCGGCTTGGCCTAGCCCTGCCCGTAAAAAAATAGGTCTAACTCAGTTTGTTTAATTCTTTAATATGGGTTTGGTTGGACCAGCTAACTTGAAAACTCATCCCAAATTAAAATTTTGCAGTCCTGGATCGGCTCGGCCCATGGGCTACGAAGGCCGGCTGGCCCAGCTCGCGGGGGCTAGCCCGCTTAGCCCACAACTTTTTTAATTTAAATAATAAATTTTAATTTTTAAAATGATAAATTATAAATAATAATGGCTTGAAACTACATCCACTACCACACCTCAATTCGAGAACGATTTAGATCACTTGAGTGAATAATCGGTTTATCATTGGGCATATTTAGAAGTTTATATATTACAAAGTTGTTTATTTAATTTTGAAAAGTTGTTTATTTTTATTTTTATTATTTATATGTACTTTCATTCAGGGATTTAGTCATATCCACCTATATGTAATTTTTTTTTTAAAATTAATGAATGGTAGGAGGGTCCATGCCAAACCCCTCACCACCTTGTTTGGTGGTGTTTTTGAAAAAAATATAATTGATACAAAACTTAATATAAGTATAATTTTTTAAGTTTTTATAAAAATTTAAGTATTGTAAAATATTAAAAATTACATAAATATAAATTATTAAGTCTTTCAAAAAAGTATAGGTGTTGAAAAAAATATTAAGAATCATATAAATATAAAAACTTGGAATTTATCGGCCCATATATATAGTAGGCTGGTTTTGAGCCGAGCTGGGTTTTGCAAATTTCAGTCCATCAAGGTTCGGCCCGTGAGCCAGCTCGGACCGGCTCGAAACCATATTGAATCGTGCATCATGTGGGCCGGGCTAGCTCGGCTAGGCTGTAAATAGATGTTCGAAAATTCGTTTACCGTTCGCATTTGTATTCATTTATACAAAATTTATCCGCATTCGTTTAAAGTGGATATTGTCTGTATTCGATTAGTAGATATTCGATTATAAATGGATATGGATATGGTAAATGCATATCCAATCCGTTTAATATCCGCTCCAAGTATATATTTATTAAATAATATATTATTTATATTTTTCAATAAAAATCTCATATCCCATATATGTATATATGTAAATTATAATTGAAGAATTAGGAGGAAAAAAGAATAAATTTAAAAAATTATTGTAATATAGAGAAGAAAAAAAATTGAAGAATAGAGTTAACCAACAAAATTATTATTGGTTGATTTTATAATTAATATGGTTAAAATGACATTATTAATATTAATTAGTACTAATAATTAATTATAAAGTTAATTATTAATTAGAAATTATGCTATTTATTTGATTGCTTTCTTTTTAATAAAATTGTACAGTTCTTTCTATTAGTTAAAAATATGTATTTGTTATAAGTTCATAGATTCACGTATTTGGATATTCGTAAATAGATGTCTAAATAATTATCATCGAATATGAAATTAAAAAAATAATTCGAATACAATAAGTTTAATTAAAGGTGGATGCATCTGAAAAATTATAATCGAATACACATATATTCGAATTCAACCGATATCTGATGGATACGAATTTGGATATCATTTTTAAATATCTGTAAAATTCGTATCCGTATCCGTATCCATATTCCTATTCGAATATTCAAAAATTTAAACGAATACGAATATGAAAAGAGTATATTCGATCCGTTTAATATCCATTTATACCCCTAGACTCGGCCCCGCCCATTTGAACAGTTCAAAGATGTTTCCATCAAAATCCAGAGAGACGTATTTCTCGCCACAACTGATCTAAGTATAGGATAAATCAATCCTATTTTAAAATACTCAAAAAAAATCTTACCCCTTGATTAAAATCAGCATCAAATTTCTCAATTAATAGTGCTAATTAGCTGCTTAATCTCCTCAATACTGCCATACACTGGACATTTTTCTTTACACAAGAATATCCATTGCTAGTACAGAACAAGAATCTCTGGTTTTCATCAACGCCATATGGCGGATCAAGAATGGAAGCGGATTATTCTGTGGCCGCTGGTAATGATATTCAAGGGAAATCGTCAATGCACAAGGGTCAAGAGAAGGAAGTGCATATGGCGGATACTACTGATGAAATCAAACACAGACCCCAAGAAATACCAGTGGGTTATCTGGCTACTGCTGGTAATGATATTCAAATGAAGGGCCAAGAAAGTGAAGCACATTCGGTGGATACTGCGGTGATATCGAACAAGGTGCGGGTGGAGGTGAAATCAAACAACGTGGCATCGGAACCAAGAAATTCGAGTGGATCCGACCACTGCCAATAATGATATTCAAATGGAGGATCAAGAAAATGAAACACATTCGATGAATACTACTGGTGATATCGAACAAGGTGTTGGTGGATGTGAAATCAAACAACGTGGTGTCGGAAACCAAGAAATTCGAGTTGGTCCAACCGCTGTCGGTAATGATATTCAAATGGAGGATCAAGAAAATGAAACACATTTGATGGATACTATTGGTAATATTGAACAAGGTGCCATCCAGCAACAAAATCAAGATGCGCAAGTGAATTGTCCAACTGCTATCGGTAATGATACTCAAGGGCAGTGAAAAATGGTATCAAGCCAAATTATTCCACGTAACCCACCAACTAGCAACAACAAAGGTATGACTCACGATCTGGTGCCTATCAACACTAATTTTCAAATTGGGCATCAGTTAACTGCATCAAGCCAAGTTATTTCACTTCGCCTTTCGACTAACAACAACGGAGGAATAGTCTACCATGTGGAGCCTATCAACAACGCTACTACTTTCCAAATTCGGCAGTGGTCGTCGGAGTCAAGCCAATTTATTCCACGGCACCCTCCAACTAGCAGCAACAAAGGAGTGGTCAACCATCTAGTGCCTATCAACTAGCTCGGCAGTCTTCAAATTGGGCAGCCATTCACCCACTGCAGCCAAACAGTTCACCACAACCTTTTACCTGGGAACCACATAGGTGGTGTCCAAGAAGGTTGTCAAGACGAACCTACACAAAGCTGGGAAGAACAATTGAAGGACTTGAAAAAATTGATGAAGGACAAAGAAGAAAGGCTTTGTCATGTTCAGTCTAGCTGCGTTCAAATTTTAGGCATTCACCTGGTGTTTCAGGGAGGTGTGATGGCTATCGCCCTTAACAACAATGAGTTGACATGTAAAGACACACGGGTTATGTTCACGTTGTCGACTTCCATAAGCTCAATTGCAGTTGGGACTATTTCTCTCCTGCACATTTCTAAGATCTGCACATAGGTACAACATGCTCTCAATAAAATATAATATAATATTGGGAGTCAATCATCTTCATCATGTACCCAGCCTAATGTTGAATGGAACTTGGCGCCTAGCTGCAATTATATTCTGTATTATTTTGGTCCTTGTTTTTACAACTCTTAGTATACTAGGACCTTGGAGGGTACTTTGTGGGATACTTAAATAGGGTTCAATTTTAGGGAGCTTCCTTGAAAGTTAGGACGATATATTAGTTTCATTCTTTTAGCAATATATTTGTGGATTTTTCTCAGTTCAAACATAATTCTTGATTGTGACAAACTTTTGATAGTTGAGCATAGTTGGATGGCTCTATAAGCTTTCATGGGAAATATTGAACTTGGCACCATAATGAATTCTTTTGAACCCAAATTAAATTCACATTCTTCCCTTACACTTAAACATTCTCTCAATATTGCTTAAAAAATTGCTTTTTCTTATCTCCTCTATGAATTGAAAATAACAGGCTACTGGAATAAGGACACCAACATTTGAGATAAGTCTATATATGGCTGAAGAAAACAACGAATAGAATTATAGCCAGACAAACTAACATCATATTTTCAGGGAACTTGACTCAAATTTTTGTCATGTTCTCTCCAACCACACTAATAATACCTACATGAGTGACTTTGAGTGATCATTTGATGAACCATCTAAAGGACCATCATCAAAGATATGCTATGTCTATACTAAAACAGTTTCCAATTAGGAGCACTGAGAATAAAATTAAGTAAATTAACTCTTGTTCATTACAATGCGAGCCTCTCCCCTTATTTATACTTTTCATCTCCTTAAATGAGAAAGGTTCTCTAGGACTCTCCAAAAATATCTTGTAGCTTTCCTATCCTTCTATAATTTTTTTTTTAATTATTTCCTTTCTATACACTTTTATAATATTCTAAATCTTTCCTCTATACTCTAAGAAGTGTGGAACTTTCTAAGATTTTATATAATTGTCATGAAATTATATTTTGTTAGAAAGTACAACACAAAATGTATTTAATAACTCCATTGTATTGTTTATCTCATCTACAATTTTGAATTCTTAAAATCCATAATATTTATATGTGACAAGCAAGATAATTTATGAGGGTTAAGTAAATTTCTATACATAATATCTTTTTTTAATTATTATTTACACACACACATACATATAAATGTAAGAAACCATTTGATCAATTAGTTACTCGACATATGTGTAATACTTAAAATATAGCAATTAGATGTTATTCTTAAGATGTGTGTGTGTGTGTGTGTGTGTTATTTATACATGCACACATGTACCAAGAGTTTATTAAAGTTCCAACCCAAAATTAACTGGTATAAGTGTGATGAAGACGTCATTTGACCAATTGATCACTCAGCATATATGTAACACTAAAATATACATTGTAAGATGTCTAGATTTCTTTTCCTTATTTTAGCCTAGTCCTTTTTTTTTTTCAGTTCTGTTTCTTATACACACACACACACACACACACACACATATATATATACCATGACCTATTCATGAGTTCGAAGTTCGATCAAAGTAAAGGATGCAACTTAAATTGACATATTGGCGATTAAAAGAACAATCAAAAAGCTCGAGATAATTTTTTGTACACAATGTAATTCTTATATAAAGCACATTCCATTTTGAGGAGGTCAAATTTGTTGATAGATGTCAAAGTTCAATCTTGAATAATTAGTATAAAGGTCGAAAAAAATTAATTCGTCTACTTGATTCCAACTGACTGAAAATGGCAAGCCATTAGAAGAGCAAATGGATTAAATATTGTAAATTAAATGGCATGGACTTTTTTCTCGGCTGGTTAAAGCAGAGATATAACCTAAATATTTTAAATTTTATAACTCTATAGACATTAGGTTTTGAGTCCGCATTTCATTGTTACATCTGTAAATATTATTTCGATTATATTAGTTTATATTTTTATTATTCATTATTATTTGTTTGTTATTTATCTCAGTATTTATTGCAATATGAGTATTGATTGATATGATAATAATATGCCTTCAAGATAAATTAATAAATCGCCACAAAAGTAGCATATAATGTAAAAAATTTATCGTTGAATATGACAATGCAACATTTAAATCCAAGTTAACAATTGCCACTAATGGCTAAAAGCATCATTGAATTAGCTTCACAATTCAAATTAAATTCTCTAATTAAATGTATTTACGAATTATAGACTCACAACATCTAACAATAAACTTTGAATACTTTTTAACTGGCCGCGCTAAAAAGAATTTCCACTTTCTCTAGGAATACTTTTTCACACTGGGCATAAATTGTTATATATTTTGGATCTAAACTTATCAAATTAAAATTGACTTCAAAGCCCAGTTAAAGCTGGACTTGGAGAATAAGTTAAATCATAGGCTGCAAGCCAATATTGCAACTCATAAGGGCTATAAGAGGTAGGACTGTTAATAGATCGAATTTCAATTTGAATTCGATTTGAATTTAATCCAAATTTTATAATTTTTATTCAATTAAAATATTTGATGGATAGATCCTAGGGGTGGGCACCAGGCCGGGATTATCGGGTTTAGGATGATCGGGTCGGTACTCGGTCATTCAATATCTAAATTTTGATACCCGATCCTGGCCCCATTAAGGACCGGGTATCCGATCCCTAACCCGGGTTTCGGGCTTGGATACTGGGTATTTAAAAATAAAAATAAAAAAAAAAGAAAGAAAAGAAAAGAAAAAGAAAGAAAAATTGGCCAGATTTTGTCAGAATCTGTCCAGATATATCAACGACTGCCGGCAGGGGGAGGCGGCTAGTGGGAGATTGGAGGGGAGGAAAACAGGGCGGGTGGTGCCTGGACAAAATTTATGTTTTTTTTTGTGTGGGGGGCGGGGGGGGGGTGAGGGCGGTACGGGGCGCGTGTGTGTTTATGTTTCTGTTGCTGCCCATGCTTAAGTTGCTGACTTGCTGTAGTTTTGTTGTTCCAATTTTTATTTTTTTTACAAATTAAATTATTGTGTACCCGATACCCGATCGGTCCTGGATTCAATATCCGAATTCCAGCTCGGATATAGAGTACCGGGTACCCGATCAATCGGGTTTCCACAGTGTATATCCCGATCGGGTCGGGTACCCGAATGCCCACCCATAATAGATCCAATTATAAATATTCATAATTCAAAATAAGAGGATCAGATATAGAATTAAGCAATTCGATCCGTTAAAAATTCAAATCCAAACTTTAATAATTTTTTATTAAATTAATTCTCTTATATATATTATCAATAAATATTTTAAAATAAAATTTATATAATACATTGGCCTAATATATATATTAACACCTATATTATACTATTAATATTGAGTCTTTAGCCTCAAAAATAATAAGTATATTGATAAAATATCAAATATAATAACGTATAATAATTCACATATGTATTAATAATGTGAATAGGGGTTTAATATTTAAATATTTAATTTTTGGACTAATATATAATAAAAAGTTGTTAAAAATTCAAATATGACATAAATTTACTTTATAAATATAATATTTTTATACAATCCAAAAAGAGAAAAAAAAATTAAATCAGGTCGGACTTTTTTATCAAATTTTGGATATCCATCGGATTCAAATATGTGTTGATTAATAAAGGTCCTATAGGATATCGGGTCGAATTCGAATACAAATTTTGATAATTGAATTCGAATTTGAATATGGCTGATTCGATTCAAATTCGACCCATTAGCAACCTTAATTAGCAGCTTGGATTTTGCTCTGGATTGATCCAAATAAATTTTACAATTATAACATTATGATAATTTAACATCATTAATTCAATCTACTTTGGACTTTTCAATACAGCAAATAGCTTTCAAAATAAAGGCAGATTCACGTTGTTGGGCTCTCTACAGTGGGCCCAAACGGGCCCATATCCGTGATGAGCTTTTGTAAATGTCTTAGTCTTGCATGGTAGGGTTATCAATAGATCGAATTTTAATTCGAATTCGATCCAAATTTTAGGATTTGAATTCAATTAAAATATCCAATGGATCATATCGACTATAAAAATATATGTAATATGAAATAAGTGGATTGGATACAAAATTAAGCAATCCAATTTGTTAAAAATTTGTATAAGAACTTTAATAATTTTTTATTAAATTAATACTTTTATATATAATATTAATAAAGATTTTAAAATAAAATATATATTGTAGACATAATATCTATATTAACGTTTATATTATGTTATTAATGTTGAGTCTTTAACATAAAAACAGAAAGATACTGATAAAATATCAAATATAATAATGTATAATAATCTATTTATGCATTTAATATAATGTGAATGGGGTTTTAATATTCAAACATTTAACTTTTAGACTAATATATAATAAAAAATTATTGAAAATTCAAATATGAATTAAATTCATTTTATAACTACAATATTTTTATACAATCCAAAAGAAAAGAGAAAAAAAAATATTAAATCGAATCAAATTTTTTTATCGGATTTTGAATATCCAATAAATTCAACATGGTATTGACTAATAAAGATCTATAGGATATCGAGTCTCGGATATTAATTTTGATAATTGAATTCAAATTTAAATTTGAATATGATTAATTCAATCTAAATTCAATCCATTAATACTTCTATTGCGCGAGCTCATCGTACTTTTATTAAAAAGAACAAAAAGAAAAACTTTTTTATTTCTTTCTGTGCTTTTTTGGGAAAAACGTGCAATTTTACATGAACATGTTTCTTGTAGTGCACGTACTGCAATCTGCACATACTAAATGTGGTCATGAACTATAATGTATAAAATCCAAATATTCAATCAATTCCATGAAATTTCAAGAAATATCTTCCAATTAAATCATGAAAACCAAATTACAAATAAAATATCACACAGGATTATGTACAGTATTATGTATGTACAGTATTACAAACTGAAGCAACTTTTAGCGCCAGATTTTACGACCACTTTCACAGGCGGCGCAGCCTCAGAAAAACCGGTTGCCTCCCATCGCCGCCGCGCTGACGGCCGCGGCAGATTCTCCGGCACAATTGTCTCAAGTGAATTCTCCCGCCATGGCTGGCAAGCCCTTTTCTCACTCCACCTGGGGACCCTTATGATCTTTGGCCCTAATTGCATATCTGCTGCCATTGCTCTTTCTTGATCGCCTAATGCTGCAAAGTTGCCCAATTCTAACCCAATTATGGCGCATGTTAGTCCTAATAAACATTGATTCTTCCATGGTGATCGTTCCTTTGGAGGGCTGCAGATAAATTTACCAATCAAATCAAACTATATATGGAAAAATTCTCAAGAAAATCTTGATAATAGAGCCTTGTTTGCTTGGCTTGATTGGGTGTGATGCATACCTAATCATACATTTTTTAATATTTGTTTCAATTGATAAAAGTTCTTGATAAATCTTAAATCCAACATTATTTATTGTTAATTTTAGAAAATGGATCAAGAGGGAATACTTAATTTGGTATGATTAGAATTACAAAGATCAAATATGGCCTATTTTTTTGTCTTATTTTCAATTAAACCTTGTTCCTAAAAATGGGAAAGAATGAGAAAATTGTGAAAAATTTATTAAAAAGTATAAAGAATATAATAGTAAATTTATATATTATATTTTAATTTATTTATATATTAATTTTACCAACTAAATATAAAATTAAAATATTCTATCCTAATGAACTTAAAATGTATTCATTTACTTATATATCATTTCTAATCACATTTTTCAAAGCAAACGAGCCCTACATGAATAGTTAGCCTTACCATGGAACCTGTGCAGTTCTTGAAATTGAAGTAGATGGAGGAGGGGGAAGCTTGAGGGAACAATAGGTTGAAATAGCCATTCTTTCTCTTTTCCTTTTTACTTTTTTTCTCTAGATATTTTTTCTTCTAAAGTTTATGGATATACACAGTAAAGGTGGAGGCTGTATATGTCTATATAAATTTAATTGCAAAATGAAGAGAAGAAAAGTTTTTGATGTAGATGGTCAGTTTACGTGGCTGACAAAAAGGCCATGGAGGGCTGGCCCCATTTGATTGGAAACTCAAAGAAGAAGATCCTTCTTTTGAATAAGGGCAGTTTACTTGTTTTGCTTCAGCCGTTGGGGTTGTACAAGCGTACACGGCTTGATTTCTTTGCCCGTCGCCTTGCTTTTTTCTTTTTCTTTTCTTTTTTGCTTTGATTTAAATTAATAATATTAAGTTTTATTCGATATAAAAGAGTGAAGTTTTTAAATAGTTTATAAATGATTCTCCTTCATCCGCAAAATATCTTTATAACAATAGAACACCACACGATCCATTGGGATTGTATCTCGTGTTAATAAATCTTTGGTAATTAATTATAAATGGGTTAAGTCATATGTCTTTTCTCAAATCAGTTAATTGAAAATCTGTGATCATAATAGTGATCGTTGCATATGATAATACCATATTTTGTCTTATATTAAAAGAGTTGAGTATTTTTAAACAATTAATAAACTATATGCATTTTCAGAAAAATATCTTACTAGAGTAAGTCTTTCATATTTGATGATAATTTTAGGTATCATCAATAATCGTATTTTCTGACCCCTCAAAATATAATGCAAATATTTTTACAATTTCGTTGTATTATTGATTTCATCCTTAATTCAAAATTCTTAAAATCGATAAGACTTATGTAATAACCAAGATATTTTGGTCCATTTACGAGGTTTAAAATATTCTACCATTTTATTTCTAGCATATATGTTTTGTGTTTCACAAATTCTGACTAATATTAAATGCCATCTTATTTGCATAATCTCCTTGTGCTTATTACAAGAACAAACAAAGAAAAGAAAAAACAGAGAGAAAGAAAGATAGAAAACAAAGGGTTTTTTTTTTTTTCCTGCTCTGTTCTGCTGACTGCTGATATTTCATTCTCCAATCTCTTTCCATCTGTTTGATACTTTCCATTTGCTTTTCAATGCTTAATTGGATATTTTCTCCTTCCCACCTAACCTCCTCTCTATTCCACCCACACATTGGGACAAAAATCCAACTACTTGTTTCTTTTCTATTAATCAATAGGTTTTTATGGTCATATGAAATACTTAAATTTGAATTGACTAATAGATATCGACTAATTCGATTCTTCTTTCCATCTCTATTAGACTTTGAAAAAGAAGGAAGGCTCTTGATCAAAACCCTTTCCCTATGTTGATGGCTCCTCCTCTCCCTTTTATTCCTCATCCCTAAACCAAAAAAAGTGTATAAACGAATTGGAATCATCGAAGTATTTATGTAAAAAGATATAATTTTTATGAAATTATGAATTTTGCTATATTGTAAAAATAAATTTAGTTTTTAAATTCTATTGAAAGATTAAATTCTATGATTAATTATAGGATCGTAAAATTGTAAGGATGATACAGAAATTCAAATAATTTGAAGGTGCAAAATAATTTAAAGGACAAAAGGGAGATCTTTCTTATTCTATAATTTGAATTTTAAAATTTCAAAACAGTAAGTGTCGGTTTGAGG
Organism: Jacaranda mimosifolia; assembly: GCA_018894105.1. Classification (NCBI taxonomy): domain Eukaryota; kingdom Viridiplantae; phylum Streptophyta; class Magnoliopsida; order Lamiales; family Bignoniaceae; genus Jacaranda; species Jacaranda mimosifolia. The sequence goes on from CM032127.1 coordinate 3,305,421, forward strand.
CCCTTTCGAAAATTAAAGCCCTTAGTCCAACTATTATCATAATTGTATTCATTTAGCAAAGCGTAAAGGGGTACTTTGAAAATTGACATGTAATTTTCATCCCAAACTTTATTTAATTAGTGTCTTCAACAATAGTATCTATGAATTAATTAAAATTATATTACCATTTAAATTAGGATAGTATTTTAAATTCATCTTAATACTTACTCTTGTGCTTGACATCTTCTTGCTGTTACCTTATTTTTTCTTTCTTAATTATTGGACATGCTTTCTTTATATCTCATATCACAAATACCCAAAACTATTATATATTCTTTTCCTTTTAAATTAGTAATGCACCGGCCTAGGGCTGTCAATGGATAGGGTCAAGCCCATATCCAAAGAGTACCCAAAAATAATACCCATTCTTTTATCCTACCCAATTAGGTCCATTACCCATTGGGTCAGTATAATGAGCCTACTGTTCAGACCCAGCATTTTTGGGTCGGGTCGGGTCCAAGCTAGACCTGGTGGTTTTCTTTTTTCTTTTTTTAAATATATATATATTATTTTTCTACTGCATATATAGAAAGCTGATATCTTTCATGGGTTATAGAATGACCTGATTTTGAGTGAGATTAGTAAGTTGAAGACAATGGAAAGTTCTTGATCCTAAACCTTTCATCATTAGATTATGACTCTTCATAGTTATTCCGCCAAAAGTAGTAACATTCAAATTATATACTAATTTTCTACATACACACATACACAAATAATTAAAACACAACCACTTGTAAATAGCATCAGAAATCAAAATTAAGACAACATAAACATTACCTCTGCTATTGAATCGGTACAAACAGAACTATTTGACAAGTTGGGTTATACTCAAACTAAATACAAAATATTAAATATTATAATTCTTCATGATATTATTTAGTTTACCCATAACATATAGTTTTCTTTTTCACTTCCAAATGGAATGAGCTTAAAGAAGAAGATGGCTCATTCAATAATAGGAGAGGAGGGGGCGGGGGGGAGAGAAAAAAAAAGTCTTGTCATAGAAATTGAAACTTCAAATTCTTTATAATATGTAAATTTGCAGGAAAAAAACTAGTCAATTCCAGTTCATAAAGTGCGTTCCACTACTCAAAGACTCATCTTTTTTTCCTTTCTTCCCGACATTTACTGTATTGAATCAGTGGAAACAGAACAAAACACTGCCACTGTGGCATCGAGCCAACGCTAAAAGAAGCAAATACAGTGGCAACACGACGGCGGATGTGGAGGAGTGGTGAGACGCAGCCATGTGGAATTTGGAAGATGGTTTTTCCTCTTTTTGGATCGAATGATTTAATCTGAAGAACAAATTAGCCCTAAACCTTGATTTTAGATTAATATAGCCCATTAGATTTGATAGAATCTAACGAAATCAAATCTAACGGTCTAAAATATTTAGGGTAGATGGGTATTTTATGGGTAAAAATTCTACTCATACCCATTTAAGTTTTTTTATTAGCGCTGGGCTTGGGTATAATATAAACTTACTGGGCCTAGGTCTGAGTAATATATTGTTCTTGTTACGCCTGGATAGAGTAAGATCCTACCCATTTACAACCCTAACCGGCCATTATCCACATTGAACAAATACTAGAGGCAGGAGCAAAATTAGGTGCTTAATCGGAGAAAGAAGCTCAATAAATTTTAAAAAAATCAAGATTTAGAGAAAATTCAAAAAACAAAAGAATTCCCTCAAAATCATGCAATAATTCATGCATTTAAGAAAACCGCACAACAAAGATTCTAAAACTAGTGTTGGATAATAGATGTAATTCATGCAATCAACTACTGCACAACAAAGATTAATATGTACGCATTATTAGGTGCATGAGGCTTCCCGTGGTCTAGATGATCAACTTCGAAAATTGTATGGATTTATTTTTTATCTTATAAGGGTATTTAAGTAAATAATATTTTGGTGTAGCATGATTAAGAGGTCTTTCTTTAATCGTACTAGTGGTCATTGCATGTAAGGATGGCAGTGGGGTGGATTAGGCTCGCCCCATACCCCACCCCGTGAGACAATACCCCCATATCCCACCCCGCCCCGTCCCGTCCCATCCCGCCAACCTGAAAAGAATTAAAAAAATTGAAATCAGTCAATGAAAGCATTAAATTAGAACCACTTGACAGTAATTAAATCTTTTTTTTAAGTACAAAAATGAAAAATTCATGCAAACAAGATAAGATTCTAGAAGCAAAATAGGAGATAAAAATATAATTAAAATAATAACCAGCACAACATCCAAATTTACATTGTGATTTGTGAGTTTGACAATAAATTGAAACAAAAAAACTCAAAATTTTTAAATCCAACAAGCTTCCACCAAATAGTTCTAATCGCTATCTAAATTAACTCATCTCATATTCTTCAACATCTTCTTCTTCATCAAGCATAATTGAACATTATTTTTAATTAGGAAAATATAAAATAAATTATTATTATTATTATTATTATATAGGCGGGGCGGGTTTGGAGCAGGATTAATAAAACCCATACTCGTCCCAAATAATTCGGGTTAGGAAAATTCCACCCCATACCTCACGCCATACCCCATTAAGTCGCCCCAAATCCGTTCCATTCAGGATTGATTGAGCTCGGGTTCGGATTTTGCTACACCCTATTGCCATCCCTAGTTGCATGTAGTCTCCGTGCACATAAGTATTTTTTGAATGCAATATATTTTTATTTTGAAATTTTTTCACTTGGTATAATAATTAACTGATAAATTATATAATAATTTTTTTTGCCATCATGATACAATTAAAAGATTATATAAAACTCTATAAGGAATACACCTCTAAATAAAATAATCAATATATAACAAAATTCCTGTAAACTCAAACGAGAAAGAAAATGATTTCGTCTGCCGGTGATTTTCCAAATCCATCAATTCTTGTGAAAGTCTTAAAGTACGTATTAGATGAAAGTTAGATCTATCATGACTTGTTCATCCAACTAGTGCCACTGTATGTTACTACTTAATCCACAGTATCGAGAATTATTTCATAATAAAATTTTGAAAATTAAGGGTGTCAAAATCAAACCCGACAATGACCCATCTGGAAAAAAAAAAAAAAAAAAATGGGTTTTGGTCTTGATGTTTTCAAGTTCAGGTCATATTGGGTTGAACCTGAGAATACAAAATAAGTTTGGGTTGATTTTGGACCAACCCAGCTAACCTGAAAAAAACAAGCGAGTGACCCAATAACCCAATAAATCTGACCCGACCCGACCCGACCCAACCCATTTGGAAAAAAAACGACTAATTAAAATAAAATCTAAATAATATATATCCAAAAATCAAAATTTTAAAAATCCAATTATTGAACAATGGTTTTGTTATTTTTTTGTATTCAAAGTACTTATGAACATGGCAAGTTTTAAAGTTATTATATTTCTTAGACCTTAATGATTATGCTGAATTTTAGATTTTATTGTAAATCAAATTTCTACTCAATTATAACGTTGAAATTTATAAATATGAAAAATAAAATAAATAGATAAGGTTAGGTTAGGTTGGATGAGGTTTATCGGGTTGTTGGGTGTGCCTACTAAAAATCAGGTCAACCCGAACCTAACATGATCTTTTGTGGGTCAGATTGGGGTTGAGCATTTTGAATTTAACATCGGGTTGGATTGGGTTTAGATTTAGTATTTTTATATTATACCCATACCTCAACTCAACCCACCCGAATAGACATCCCTAGACTCAAAATGATACCATGCAACAAAAAATAATTAAAAAAGTAGGATAATTGGACTCGTCTATGTCTAGTGAACATAATATTTTGACAATGCATAATTAAGCAACATGCTGTATATCAAAAACCTTTTTTCCTGATCTTCTCTTTAACTCGGGTTCAAAATATGTCCAATCAATCGGGCAGCAAAACTTGGAAACTTAGATCAAGGTTAAAAACAGCAATATGAATATCATAAAATATATACCTACTATTTTCTTATGAGTAATTATTCAAATCCAAATTTGGGCCACGAGATTGTAACAAGATAAGATGAGATAGCCTTGGATTAGAAGATTAGTATCGTTAATTATGAAAAAGTATCCCTTCAGGTTTCTATGAATATATGAAAGGGCAAGAGGTCTACCCTCTATACACTATGAACATCACCAATGTGGTTTCATATTATTCATGGTGCCAGAGTCATGTTGAAAGCTAAGCCCCTTAGCTTCTCCTCGTTTCTCTAAATGCATGTGGAGCAACAAATGGCCATATTTAGAAATTAGTTTCCCAGTAAACAAAAAGATTTGTTTTTTTGTCATGTTTTTTATTTTGTTGATATTAAGGATTATGTGATTCTTGATTTCTTGAAGATCTTTGTGATGTGTGTGTGTGTATCCACACACGCACACGCGTATATTTTGGGGCAAGTTTTGATGGTATTTTCAGGCATGGCAACCTAAGAAAGAATTGTTAGGAATTATTATTTGAAATTTGTGTTGAAATTATCAGACTTGCATTAGTTCACTTTTGTGGATATTCTTTTTCTGATTTTCTTTTTGCAATTTTTTTGCTTGTTTGTTTGTGTGTGTGTGTGAATAAATTTAGGTACCCGGCCACCTCCGTAATCTCTGTAATTGGATAATTGAATGTTGACTTGTTAATTCACTTGTGCTCTGTATTTGGGGTAGAATTGATGTGCTACATTGCTACTGTTACAAATAGTATGAAAGTAGGTATTTCTTTCTTTTTTGGTTAAATTGTTAAAATAAACTTATCTTTATCAAAGTTTATGGCTGTATGCTATACAATTGCACTTGGAAACCAATAAATTTTATTGCTAATGTCAACATAAACTACACCAGAAAAAAGTTGCATATCACATATCAGATATCACCAATAAAGAGAAGACATATTAAAAAGAGCCCATTTCTTTTGCTGGTAATTTCCAGAATGGCGATGGCGGCTTTGGTATTTCAAATTGGATGTAATTCAAGGTCAACTTTTGACCTTTTTTTTTTCCCTCCTCATGTTAACAAAGAAGTATGAACTGATCTTATGTTGAGAAAGGTTTAAAAAGAAACAAAGCAAATCAGGCTGGAATGTGTTTGTCGTTGATGTCTTTATACGCGCCTGAATTTTCTAGTTGGTGCAACACATCATGTGAACTCTTTACCAATTCATATCCAAGTATGTGCTTTTCATCTAAAAAGTTTGATGCTGTTGGATTAACTTTTTTTCTCTTCTCTTTTTGGATCTTGGATTTTTTTGTGAGGAAATGACTAAGAAAAATGATTTCCATATTTAGACTATGTAACCTGTGCTTTAAATTTAAAACTTTTTGTTTTTTCTGTCTTATTTAGAATCCAATGTCAAAATATAGAATATCTTTGATGATGGTCTTTTAGATGGTTCATCAAATGATCACTGAAAGTCTCTCATGAAGGTATTGTCAGTGTGGTTGACAAAAATTTGAGCCAAGTGTGTCCTTATTCCAACAGCCTGTTCTTTTCAATTCATAGAGAAGATAAGAAAAAGCAATTTTTTTTTTGGGGGGGGGGGGGTGTGAATTGCTAAATATGCTTGGAAAAAATAAAGAAAAAATTTCGTATCTGACATTAAGTACAGTATGTCATGCCCCGGCCGAAGACGTGCAAAGGAGAGGGACGGCGGAGGTTAAAGAATCTTATGGAGACTTCTGGAACCTTGTACATACTTGTAGAAAGTTGTAGAAGTTGTATAGAAGTTTTTAGTGTAGGTTTAGGAAATTTGTAGTCCTAGGAAAAGTTTTGGAAATGTAATTTAAACCATAGGATTGAGTCAATCTCCACTGTCCATTTGGGAGGAGTAGTATAAATAAGTTAAGAGTTCATATGTAGAGAACCAAGTAGAGAAATCAAGAAGTAGGGAGGTAGAGAAGAAGTAGAAGTAAAAACCAAGGAAGAAGTAGTAATCAAGTAATAGATAGCTTCTTTGAATTTCTCTCTCAACTCTCTTGTTCTTAACATTTGGCTAACTCACTTAACACACACAACACTTGAACAACGAAGGGTGATGCTAACTTAGCTAGTGCCACAAGGTGCGAACGAGAGCTAAGTGTCGCACGGTAGCTTGTAAGGAACAAGTCCGTGACAAGTAGCACACAAGCCTAATCAATATAAAAATGTTGACTTTTTTGGATACATTCTGGACTTTTGTACAATGAGCTAATTATGACCTTGGTGTTCGTGGTGGTGGATGCGGTGATGATGCTTAGGATGTCCAGAATTATCCGTGTCATTTCCTTGTGGGTTGGTGTTTGAAATCTGATCGCCAGACTTACCCTTCTTCCGGCACAATAGGTTCCAAGATTCATTGATAATCATCATTTGGAAAATCAAAATTAGAGCAAGGCAAATGTAAAATAACCTCATGCGAGATATCGCTCTCATCAGCCCTAACACTTTCAAGTGAGATTGCTTCAAATCCTTTATTAAGACTTTATATCTTGAAGTAATAGTGTTGTATTGCTTGGCCACCTGTTCATAATTGCAACGCAAAAAACAAAGCCCGATGAATATTGTAGGACCCACCAAAAAAGAAAGCGCAGCAACTAGCTTCGCGTCACCACATTGGAGGAGGTGGGATGTGGAAACTGTTCCCAATAGTGAGGCTTGAAAAACAAGAAGTATACCCAACAGTTGAATAGCCATCGTCATAATTTGATTCAGACGATCATATTCGTCTTTTCCCAATGTTCTCAGATCATTCACTTTTTCTTGGACGACTTGGTTCTCCATGATAGCAACTGAGTCTTTGCTTTGTAATTCTTTTTAGCGAAATGAATATGACAAGACCTTTTCAGTTGCCCTTTATATAACCATTAGGGGCAGCAGTTTATTCACAATAGGGTCAAATTAACTGATATTTTACAAAAGAGATATTATTAACTGAAGCAATTGCTATTTTATTTTGAAAAGGAGTTAGAGATTGTTTTAAAAGAAAAACATATGTTCTATTTGTTTTATGAGCAATTTTTACAGCAAATATAAATTAATAAATTTTTTATTAAATTAGTAGAGTGTAATTATTTATATTAATTTACGTATAATAATTATAATGAGTAAAAGAGATATACATATATATAATAATTAACTTTTTTTGGAGAATGGGATATGAATGGTAAAGTGAAATTATTTTGGGAATAATCTATTATACTCTGAATTGTGATGTCTCTATTATATTTTGAATTATGGCATCCAGGAATGCGCCGTCAAGCTTAGTATTGTTCTTCTGAATGGAAAATATCATGGAAAGATAGTACAAAGCAAAGTCTTAATCTATAAATTTATTTGTATATTTCCATAGACAAATTTATAATATTATATTTTGTCTTATGATTTGTGGTGTAGATTATTTGTTAACCTGATTGATTTTTCAAAATATTGGATCATTATCATGTATTTCTTTTAGAAAAGCTCTTTGAAAATTAAATTGAACCCATAGTTTATCTTATGCAAATTTCATTAATTTTAACTACTATAAATTAAGTTATCGTATTAATTAACATGTTATACAACACACGAGTTTATTCTGCTAAAAAGTTGTAACAACTTATTTTATAAATAAATTTTATATTTTATAAATTCTAAAAATTCATAACATCTTTTAAATCAGTTTAGTAAATCAGCCTTTTATAGCTAAAACATTTTTTATATTTAGTTGCATAATTTTAGGACGGAATGTATAATACTTTATTTCATGATGTTATAATCTATGCATATGATGTATTTTTGTTTTAATCACAACCCTTTAGAAAGTTGGGATTTTCTAGGGTCTTATACCCATGATTCTGACGTGTCATCATGTACCCATTTTTTAGCTGTTCATATCAGTTTGATTTGATCATCACCTTTGAACCATTATGAAGTAAAGAACCATCTTTTCTTAAAATTAAATTATGAAAAATAAAATAAAAATCATTACCCTTCTAATACTCAATGATCAAATTAACCTTATTAATTTTAAGAAATTAAAAACCCTCTTTTTCTAATATTAAACTCTAATAGACGAATTCAATCAAAAGAAAATTAGAGAAAATAAACCCTAGATGAATTCAATATTCAAACTGAGATTATTTTCCTAAATTAAGAAAATCAAAAAAATCTTCAATTCCTATAATTAAGTTGATCATAACAAATCTTCAATTCCTTGGGCACTTGATGAAGATGATTGGCTCCTAATATTGTATTATATTTTGCTGAGAGCATGTCATACCTATGTGCAAATCTTAGAAATGTGCAGGAGAGAAATATCATAGTCCCAAGCACAACTGAGCTTGTGGAAGCCGACAATGTGAGCATAATCCATGTGTCTTTACATGTCAACTCATTGTTGTTAAGGGCGATAGCCATCACACCTCCCTGAAACACCAGGTGAATGCTTAAAAGTTGAACGCAGCTAGACTAAACATGATGAAGCTTTTCTTCTTCGTCCTTCGTCAATTTTTTCAAGACCTTCAATTGTTCTTCCCGGCTTCATGTAGCTTCATCCTGACAACCTTCTTGGACACCACTTTTGTGGTTCCCAGGTGAAGGGTTGTGGTGAACTATTTGGCTAGAGTGGGTGAATGGCTGCCCAATTCAAAGATCGCTGAGCTGGTTGATAGGCACCAGATGGTGGACCATTCCTCTGTTGCTGCTATTTGGAGAGTGATGTGGAATAACTTGGCTTGACTCCATTGACCCTTGCTGGATTTGGAAAATAGTAGCGTTGTTGATAGGCTCCACATGGTGGACTACTCCTCCATTGCTACTAGTCGAAGGGCGGAGTGACATAGCTTGGCTTGATGCCATTGACCGATGCCCAATTTGAAAATTAGTGTTGATAAGCACTGGATCGTGAGTCATGCCTTTGTTGTTGCCAGTTGGCGGGTTGCGTGGAATAACTTGGCTTGACGCCATTTTCCGTTGCCCTTGAATATCATTATCGATAGTGCCCAAGCAATTTACTTGCACATCCTAATTTTCTTGTCGGATGGCACCTTATTTGATATCACCAGTAGTATCCGCCAAATGTGTTTCATTTTCTTGATCCTCCATTTGAATATCATTGCCAACAACGGTTGGACCCACTTGAATTTCTTGGTTTCTAGCACCGCGTTGTTTGATTTCACCTCCACCCACACCTTATTCGATATCACCAATAATATTCGCCGAATGTGTTTCATTTTCTCGATCCTCCATTTGAATATCATTACCAGCAAGAGTCGGACCCACTCGAATTTCTTGGTTTCTGCACCATGTTGTTTGATTTCACCTCCACCCGCACCTTGTTTAATATCACCAATAGTATCTATCGAATGTGCTTCATTTTCTTGGCCCTTCATTTGAATATCATTACCGGCAGCAGTCGGATAATCCACTGGTATTTCTTGGTTTCCGTGTTTGATTTCACCAATAGTATCCACCATATGCACTTCCTTCTCTTGACCCTTGTGCGTTGACGACTTCCCTTGAATATCATTACCCACGACCACCGAACAATCCTCTTCCATTCTTGATCCGCCGTTTGGTTTTGATGAAAACCAAAGATTCTTGTTCAATACTAGCAATGGATATTCTTGTGTAATGAAAAATGTCCACTGTATGGCAGTATTGAGGAGATTAAGCAGCTGATTAGCACTATTACTAGAGAAATTTGATGTTGATTTTAATCAAGGAGTAAGGTGTTTTTTTTAGTATTTTAAAATAGGATTGATTTATCATATACTCAGATCAGTTTGCAGGGAGAAATGGGTCTTTCTGAATTTTGATTGAAACAACTTTGGACGGTTTAAATGGGCCGGGCTTAGCCTAAAAATATAAACAGATATTAAACGGCTCAAATACACTATTTTCATATTCATATCTATTTAACTTTTCAAATATTTGAATATGAATACAAATTTTACGAATATTCAAAAATGATGTCCGTTGGCTATATGTTTTTGGTGACATACAACATAATTGGTCATATTCAAGAATAAAATGGACAAATTAGTCTCTTCAGGGGTACTAAAAGTTTGAGAGCTCAAAGACTTGCCCACTTGTGAACCTTGTTAAATGAAAAAATTATAGTGAATATTTTATGTCAAATCATTTTTGTTAATTTTAAAATAATAGCGGGCACTTTATGCCAAATAAAATTTGAATTTGATTGATGCGATAGTAAAATTATATGATAGGTTTCAAAAAAATTAAAAATAAACATGAAAATATTCTGAGTGAAAATAAATAAAAATGAACAGAGTGCTTGAGAACAAAAACAAGCTGGCCCTACGAGAATGTGTAATTTTGCGTAAATGTTCTTGCATTCAAATAAAGATGGAGAGCCGTTACGCATATAAAAATAGATATGCAGACAGATAGATTGAAGCTCACTCTGAAGTAACCGGCTATAATGAATACACTTGATTACAACACTACCACCTATTGCCAGCTTTGTTGATAATATAAAAGGACTAGCCAGCCACAGCTTTACCTCCTCGACGTCGATTTGTGCTTTCTGAACCAACCTGAAGATGTGCCCTCCTGCTTTGCTTGTTACAGTCTCCAATTCATTCAAATAAGTTGCGCCTTTTTGAGGTCCGTCATAACTCCTCTGTCTTCCCTGCCCCTCTCGTTGTACAGAACCTACCAATTGTAAAACATACGCATGTCTCGTTGCATCAACATATTTTAGGCCAAAAGAATAAAACAATCATCATTCTAAGTGTTTGTACCTTGTCGATAATTCCATATTCAACAGCCTCACTGGGACTAAAATATTTTGGACGCCTTATGTCTGCTTCAATCTCCTCAGGTGATTTTCCAATGTGTTTTGCGTACAATTTCACCTTTCAAAATCAAATATACCAAGAAACATTATACCTATATATGTGTAAGTGAATGAGAAGATTAACAGTGAGAGTACAGTTCCCCACATGTATTTGTTCACAATATGAATTTATCAACTCAGCCTTCACATGGATTATTTTAACATATAAATTCATGTAAGTGTGAAAAATAAGTTTAACATATCATTTTGTTGACTTTACCAACTCAGCCTTCACATTTCTAATTTCTTTCCTCATAAGCTCTACATCAGTTGCTTGACCCTGAAACCTGGCAATTGGCTGCAAAATTGAGCTAATCAGTGTAACAAGCAAAATACTACCAAGTAGGCAACACCTGGAAATTAATAACAGTTATCATGAAGTTATAGCTTCATAATTATCCGAGAACAGACTGTGTTTCAAATGTGTGCCGCATAGGATATTGCCAGGAAGCAAAGTCACGCAATATATTTTCTTAAGATATACTTAAATCGAGATACAAAAATGTGGTATGGCTAAAAAGCAACCTGCTTTATCATGATTGTTGATGAGGGTAAAGCCGAACGATTCCCCTGTGCACCAGCAGCGAGTAGCAATGCTGCTTCTCCCCATGCATTGCCAACACATAGCGTAAAAATAGGTGGTTTCACATACCTACAAAGTTTAAAAGATAAGAATTACAAGAAAGAACTCAAATTTCACGAACTTAAGCAAGACATGGTAACCATCCAGCATAAGCAAGATATGTGCTTCTCCTTCAAACTTCCAGCATCCTCCACAAATTAATTAGAACTTCTGTTTAAAACTTGAAAAATATTTCAAGGAAAAAATAAGTAAACGGTTTTTGCCTCAGTCTAGACTGGTAAATGAACTTGAAGGTTCATGTAAAGTAGTTGTTCAAGCTTGCATCAACTCTCTCTATTTCAGCAGTTCTAAGCATGGCATAAAATTTCCCCTTTCATGTGATGCAGCCGCTAAGTTATGATTTAGGGTTGGGCCAAGTTTCCCTATTGATATGCAATGTACTAGCTTCCTATTGCCTTTTGAACCTCACAAAATAGCAAAAAAAATTAAAAAACTTCAATGTGCATGGTGAAAGATTTATAACCCCATAACATCATATATTGCAAAAGCTTCTGTCTCATAGCCCAACTTCTCCCCACCCTGCAAAAAGTACAAATTAAAAAAATATATGAATCAGTAGACTGGAAATGTGCTGGCCATTTCTTTGGCAGAAGATCCACATAAAACACTAGCAAGACATGATAACAAATATATATCACCTACAAGTCACTTCAAGGACAACAATGAATGTGCTAGGGAATACAAGACCTTTAACAATCCAACTTTAACCAGACTGAATGACCTTATCTAATATTATAGACAAACTAGTTCTACTCTAACAAGTAAAATTACCAAATCACATAATAACACCATCATTATGTATAATGCATACAAATAAAATGACCAACTCAAAAAGATGAAACCAGTAGACTTTGATGGCAAAGTTGGCCTAACAATTTATTGCACATAGAAAATCAGACGGGTTTCAGAGGGAAGAACCCATATTAAAGGATTCACTACAAGCAAGTTTAACTAGATAACTAACAATTTCTACCACAATATGCTAAAAGTATAAATGTGATAAGCTCACCACCACAAGTGTTGGTGACCAGATGCTTTCTAGTCAAGTGCAAGATGAATATTAAAGAAGCACCACAAGTTTTTGAGTACACTGGATTATTCTTGATGTCTGCCGGATCGAAGTCTAGTTTGGCCACCAGATGCTTTCCAGTTAAATACATGATAAACATCAAAGAAGCACCGCAAGTTTTTGCATTTTTAATGTCTGCTTGATCAAAGCCTAGTTCACATGCGAAATAACCTCTACAGATAACATAGAAATGCATAATATGTTCAAAGACAATATATACAAAATAAATAAATAAATACAGTTGGATGTAATTCACCAACAACAGAAGATTAGGCTGCAATTCTTTTTTGCCAATGAATGGGCTCATTAACCAATTTCATTCTAGTAATCCCAGTTATAACCCAGTCAGTTGCCTGTTCAGCACCACTATGTTGAAAAGAGGATATCTTGGGCAATTTTTGACAGATTCCATGTATCTATGCATAACCATGGACATTTTTGTTGGTATGCTCACATAATGGGGAGTTGTTAAGTCACTCAACATCTTGTTTTTTCTTAAAGAAACTATATGGTCTAAATGGTCCTCATAATAGCATAAAAAGAGATGCAACATTTGAAAAATAGTTGGTAGATAATCAAGCAAACACAATAAGATCTAACCTTGGTCGTCCCAGTGGAATTTATGTAGAGGTAAATTGGTTTCTCCTCCTCTTCATACTGAAGGTAAAGAAATTCTGCTAGTATCAGTTCGGTGACAGATGGAACTAGAGACATTCCCAAGTACACAATTCGATTCTTGTACAAGTATGATGCCAAATCTGGTGGGGGTTGCTCCCAGGCACTTCCCCTTGAGAAAGGAATAACCTGTTAACAAAAAAGCAAATCAACATTGAGATAACAGTTAGAAAAGCAGTGACTGAATTATCCTCTCAACATCTATTATATACTAAGTCCTTCTAGAGGTAATGTTCTCTATTATATTTACAATTTTAAATGCTAGCAATTAACAGTGATTGGAACTTTTTGATACAACTTAAATCCATTGTATTTTGTATGAAGAATTATAAATGAAGGATCAGTATTAAAATAATCCCTTACTTTATTGTGCGAAAAAGACATATTGACTTCATCACTAGTTAAACAAGTGTTACATAACTGTAATATATGACCAGAATAATTGACAAGAAGAAACTATTAAAATGTAGTAAAACTCATTTTGCTATCATAATTTTAAATGTGCATATTTATTTTACTTGTTTATCAAAGTTTAATTTATTTTGATTTTAAAAATTAATTTAATTGATTTCTACCTTTATACTTTAACACGCAAAGTATACCCCCAGCATATGCATGAATAAGATGCAGTAGTTACTGATTAAAATATCATTAAGGTCAATAGCAGTCTGACAAGTTAGCAGAGCTACACAGGGCAGAGTTACAATCGAAATCTCAACAGAAAAAGCATATAATCATATCAAGAAATTCAACAAGGGTCCTGCTCTGGGCCAGAAAAAAAGCAGCAAAACTCATCTTAGAAGTCGATACGCAAAACGATGATTGCTACTAAATTTAACAAATGCCATTTTACAGGCCAGGAAAACCAGCAACACTTATCTAAGAAGCTTATGCAAAAAATGATAGCGAGCAGATATGCAACCAGTTTCAATCTAGGTGAAGATAGCATACCATGCTTCAGGAGGAGGTCTACATTAAGTCCTTTAGTTTATTTCTCATTTATTAGGTCAGTTCTTCTTTATCTCCAGATAACCAGCAACCTATTGCAATTCCTATTTCAACTCAGTTCAATCTAATTTACAAAAGCTAATCCTTTTCATCAGCAAGACTCAGCTCAAAATTAGGACTTTACTCGAACAGTTGATCTTCTTGTTAAGCAACATCCAAGCATAAATTTTTCTTGACCCAGGCCCCAAGGCAAAGAGGATTATGCAACTAGAACTAGTTCTACAAAAATTTGGGCACTTACATATGTATATCCCATTTCCATCACCTGAAAGGGTGTGGTATATAATTCAACTGCTATGATCTGCCTTACACCAGTGACTACCAATTAGACATGTAAAGTGGACATGCTGTGTGAAAGTGAGTGAACATCCAATGATGAGCCAGCTTATAGCTACCGACCCAGCCTATTTATAGCAGACAAAAGCAACCTGCAAAATTTCAAGGAAGCTAGTAATTTGTGAGACCATTCATCCAGCCTACTGGCTGACCTGAAATGGTCATCCAACATTTATAGATATTGCAGGAAAGACCTCATAACCTTAAAAGTGATGCAAGTATGCAACGCTTTTGACACAAACCTATGAAAGCTATCTCAATAAACATCTTTGAAGCATGTTCCGCTCTAATAAAATTTGCTGAAATGAAAACTGTATTGAAACCTAAAAATGAAAACAAAAGAAAATGCAAAAGAAGTGTGTTAGCCTGATTATTTTGTAGCATAACAGACAAAAAGAGGAAGAAACAGCATGTTTAAGGACATTTTCCAAGAGTAAGAAGCAAGTGGATTCTCTCATAACAAGAAGGATTTCATATTGTTTAAAGATTGCAAGTGGTGATCACAAACAATAATCATCAGAAGTAGCTGGATCAAAGACTTCTTTAACAACAGACTGATCAGGAATCACAAATGTAAATTCCTTGGAGAGAACTGAGAAATTTGGTACAACATTTGTGCCAAGAGTTGTCCCTTTTCCATTCTTCATACTGCCCCAAGTGTGCAGTCATATAAGGACTAATGACACGTGCATATGCTTTAATAGAAACCTATTTAACTACACCCTTATTTGATTACACCCTCTCCTGCAGATAAAAAGAAGACAGGAAAGAGAAAGAATGGTGTAATGATAAGGGGAAGGATGCCTTAAAGGCATTTCAATAAATGCATTCCAACAAAAAATTCAAAAAAGTGGGTACATTTTTTGATCAATACCCGTCATTAATCTTCCTGTAAGGCCTAGAAAGTAGCAATTCAGATATCATGTAACAAAGGTTGGAAAGAATTATAACATAAAATGACTAAAAACACCATGTTTAATAGATTAGCAACACAAACATCAATTACCTGGTGAATCAAAGTACCAGCAGAAATGCATCCTCTCATCAAAAAATTAGGTCAAATAATATAGCCCCAAACCCCATTGTCATACCAAAATGCTATAACTACTCAGATAAGCGCACAAACATATACATATACATATGAAGCGAGAGCTTACCATTGTGACTAAGCCACGTTTGGGGCAAGAGGTTGAATAGGAGGGGTTAAGGGAAGAGGGTCGGATCCTCAGACCAGAAAATTCGCCAGAGACGCTTCCCCCCACTAGAGGACACATAAACCCCTTGGAGAAAGAAGGTCTACGACAAGAAGAAGAAGGAGGAGAAGAGAGGTTAGAATTAGATTCGGGTTTAGCGTCATTCGAGTCGTTGGAAGCAGGTTCGAAGCCATAGCAGCGGCTGAGTACTGAGAGGGGGTTTTTGGATTAGAGGAGGTTGTTTGTTTGACGGAAATTGAAATGAAAGGATTGGTGTGGCTTTGGCTCGGCAAGATCTCCACCCGCTCAGCCAAACCTTTACACCCTTTATCAAGGCCGTAGGGAACTTAGGAAACTGGGAAGCACCTTTCTTTAGTTAAAATCTATTAATAATTTTGTTACGCTTTATCCAAAATTATATCTAATTTATAATTTTGATTAATTTTTAAATGTATTTAAAAATTAGAATCCAATAATAAATTTTAAATATTTTTTAACTGACCCTACTGAAAAGAATTTCCACTTTCTCCACCTAAAAATAGTTTTTTATTTTATTTTTTTATACACACGCACACACATAAGAAGTTCGTTCGTGTTCAAACTCTTAACCTTTCATATTATGTGTAGGCATGACAATAGATTCTGGTAGACTAGGTCCTAATTTTATGGACATGGTCGTGTCCAGGGCGGGTTACGGGTTTAAGTAAACTCGCCCGGATAATTAATATATAATATATTATAAATATATTATATATAGTATGTGTATATAAAATATAAAAAATTAGGATTATAGCATATATATTTCATCAAATAAATAATAATTTTGTACTCATTCAATTATCATAAAAATGATAAAAAAATATAATAAAATCAATTAATATGGATGTTCTATTTTAAATTTTGAAAAATAGTGTTAGAAACTTATTATATATTAAATTCTAATTTTCTGTACATGTATATATTTTTTGTGTATGTTTATCTTAATTAATTTTAAAAACATATAAGTTGCAAAATTATATATTTTAATGAGAGAGAGAAACGGGTTTGGCGGGTTTGGCCCGTCGGGTTAGGAGTCTAAAGCTAGGCGGGACGGGTCCTGGGTCCAAATAGAAGTGGGCGGGGTGGGTTTCGGGTCATGTCAAACCTGCCCCATACTCACGCCGTTGCCATCCCTAATAATGTGAGAAACTTTTGCTATTGGACCACAGCTCACTCGATCTCCACCTAAGAATAGTTATTTACATTGGCCATAAATTATTATACATTTTGGATCTGAACTTATCAATTAAAAGCCCAGCTAGCTGGGCTTGGAGAAGAGGTTAAATCATAGGTTGCCAAGCCCATGTTGCAACCAATGTTTGAAAAATCGGACCGTTCATTGAATCGAAAAACTTACCGGTTCATGATTCACTAGTTCAACCGTTGGTCGGACCGTAATTGAACCGTGACGTCATAATTACAAAATATATATATTTATATTATATATATTACTTAAAAATTAATAAAATGCCAAAATATAAAACATAAAGAGCTTAAATGATATTGTCTAATATTACAATCCAAATTTCACAATTCATATTATAAATGATCACAATAATTTAAATATATCAAGTCCAAAGTTGAAAGTTGAAAGTGTGTAAGTTAATTCTAAACTCTAAATTAAGCTTTTAGATAGCTTGTGAAGTATATTTTAATCTTTAAACTTTGTATTTAGACAAAAAAAAAATAAAAAAAAAATAATTTTATTAAAAATTAAATGGAAAAATCGGTCATGTTCACCGGTTCAACGGTCCGACCGGCCGATTTGAACGATTTTTTCAAAATATGGTATTTTTTTCCCACTTTTCCAGTTTTTTGAGAAAATCGAACCGGATTCGCCAGCCGATTGACGGTCCAATCGGTCCGACCAGCCGGTCCGATCCGATTTTTTAAACAGTGGTTGCAACTCCTAAGGGCTATCAGCAGTTTGGATTTTGCTCTGGAGTGATCCAAATAAATTTTATAATTATAACATCATGATAATTTAACATCAGTAATTAAATTTACTTTGGACTTTTCAATACAGGTACAGCAATAGCTTTAAAGTAAAGGCAGCTTCAAAGTTGCTGGACTGTCTATCAGTGGGCCCAAATGGGCCTATATCCTAATGTGCGTTTGTAAATGTACTAGTCTTGCAAGGTAGAACTATCAATAGATCGAATTTTAATTTAAATTTGATCTAAATTAGATCAAAATTTTAGGGTTTGAATTTGATTAAAATATTCGATAAATCATATTTTATTATAAATATTTGTAATTCAAAATAAGAAAATTAGATACTGAATTAAGTAATCCAATTGGTTAAAAATTCGTATAAGAATTTTAATTATTTTTTATTAAATTAATACTTTATATATAATATTAATAAAAATTTTAAAATAAAATCTATGTATTGTATTGATATAATATCTATATTAACATTTATGTTATGTTATTACTGTTGAGTTTTTAACTTAAAAATTAAGAAGAATACTAATAAAATGTCAAATATAATAATATATAATAATTCATCCATGCATTTAATATAATATGAAATGGGAGTTTAGTATTCAAATATTTAACTTTTAGACTAATATATAATAAAAATATTGTTAAAAATTTAAATATGACGTAAATTTATTTTATAAATACAATATTTTTATACAATGCAAAAGAAAATAGAAAAAAATACTAAATCAAGCCGAATTCTTTTATCGAATTTTAGATATCCAATAAATTTAATATGGTATTGACTAACAAAGATTTATAAAACATCGAATCTCAAATATGAATTTTAATACTTGAATTCAAATTTGAATTTGAATATAGTTGATTCGATCAAAGTTCAATCCTTTGATACCCCTATTGCACGAGCTCATCTTACTTTTATTTTTGGGGAAAAAAAAAAGGAGAAACTGTTTTATTACTTTTTATTTCTTTCTGTGCATTTTTGGGAAAAAAACGTGCAAGTTTACTTGAACATGTTTCTTGTACTGCATGTACTGCAATCTGCAAGTACCAAATGTGGTCATGTACTATAATATATAAAATCCAAATATTCTAATTCAATCAATTCCATGAAATTTCAGCAAATATCTTCCAATTAAATCATGAAAATCAAATTACAAATTAAATATCACACGGGATTATGTACAGTATTACGTATGCATAGAATTCTAATCTCATTTTTAAGCGAAAGTTCTCAACATTACAAACTGAAGCAACCTTTACCGCCAGATTTAACCACCACCTTTACTGGCGGCGCCGCCTGAGAAAAACCCGTGGCCTCCCATCGCCGCCGCACTGACGGCCTCGGCAGATTCTCCGGCACGATTGTCTCAAGTGAATTCTCCCGCCATGGCTGGCAAGCCCTTTTCTCACTCCATCTCGGGACCCTTATGATCTTTTGCCCTAACTGCATTTCCGCTGCCATTGCTCTTTCTTGATCGCCTAATACTGCAAAGTTGCTCAATTCTAACCCAATTATGGTGCATGTTAGCCCTAATAAACATTGATTCTTCCATGGTGATCGTTCCTTTGGAGGGCTGCAGATAAATTTAACAATCAAATCAAACTACATGTGGAAAAATTCTCAAGAAAATCTTGGTAATAAATGAATAATTAGCCTTACCATGAAACTTGTGCAGTTCTTGAAATTGAGGTAGATGGAGGAGGCGGAAGATTGAGGGAACAATAGGTTGAAATACCCATTCTTTGTCTTTTCCTTTTCACTCTTTTTCTCTAGATACTTTTTCTTCTAAAGTTTATGTATATATACAGTAGAGGTGGAGGGTATATGTGTATATTAAGAAAGGTTTTTGATGTAGATGGTCAGTTTACCATGGCTGGCCCTATTTTTGTCTGGATCGGAAACTGAAAGAAGGAAAGCGCAGTTCATTTGTTTTGCTTCAGCAGGTGGAATTGTACAAGTGTACACGGCTCGATTTCTTTGCCCGTCCGTCGCCTTGGTTTTTTTTATTTCTTTTTTTTTTTTTTTTGTCCTGATTTAAATTAATAATATTAAATTTTGACATAAAAGAATAGAAAGTCTCTAGAATAGTTCATAAATGATTCTCTCGTTATCTTTATAAGAGCGAACACCTATCATGTTGGAAATTGTATCTCGTATTAACAAATTTTTCGTATCTAACAATAGATTTTTGAGCATAGTGAGTTAGATGGTCATATGTCTTTTTTCAAATTTATTAATTGAAGGTTTATGATAATACCATTCGTGATTTACGATGATACCATATCTTGTCTTATGTCAAAGGAGTTGAGAATTTTAAGACAATTAATAAGCGATGATTTAGGCATAACCAATAATTATATTTTCCCACCCCCTCAAAATATAATGCAAATACTTTTATAATTTCCTTGTATTATTGATTTCATCTATGATTCAAAATTTTTAAAATTGATAAGACTTGTGTAATAACCAAGATATTTTGGTCCATTTATGAGGTTTAAAATATTCTACCATTTTATTTCTAGCATGTATGTTTTGTATTTCACAAATTCTGACTAATATTAAATGCTATCTTATTTGCATAATCTCCCCGTGCTTATTACAAGAACAAACAAATTTAAAAGAAAAGACAAAAGAGAGATAGAAAGATAGAACACGCATGAGCTATTGGAGTTCCACTTTGTAAAAATACTTCTAGCAACGAAGGGTTTTTCATTTGACTGCTGATATTTCATTCTCCAATCTCTTTCCATGCGTTTGATACTTTTCATCTGCTTTTCAATGCTTAATTGGATATTTTCTCCTTCCCACCGAACCTCTCTATTCCTCCCACACATTGGGACAAAAATCCAACCACTTGTTTCTTTTCTATTAATCAGTAGGTTTTTTAGGTCATATGGAATACTTAGATTTGAATTGACCAATAGATACCGATTAACTCAATTCTTCTTTCTATCTCTATCAGACTTTGAGAAAGAAAAAAAGTTCTTGATCAAAGCTCTTTCCCTATGCTGACGGCTCCTCTTCTCCCTTTTATTCCTCATCCCTAAACCCAAAAAGATGTATTAATGAGCTGGAATCATCGATGTATTTATGTAAAAAAGTATAATTTTTATGATATTACGAATTTTGCCATGTTGTAAAAAAAAATATGGTTTTTAAATTGTATTGAAAGATTAAATGCTATGATTAACTATAGGATCATAAAATTTTAATGATGGTACAGCAAACTCAAATAATTTGAAGTTTTTTGTGATTGTCAAACTCTTTTTGGATCCCTTTAGAATCTTCAGCCCCTGTAAAATCTTCTATTTCCTTTTGAGGTTTTGGCGAAATTGGGTTAAATGTAATAATTTTTTGAAACATACTTAACTTAATTTGGAATTCGTCAAGTTACAAAATAAAATTTCAAAATGGCAATGCTACAAGACAAAAAATACAAATTTTCCTTTAATTTACACATTTTTTTTCTCCTTATAGTGCAAACTAAAGCTTCATTAGCATGCGAAATATCAAATTCATAAAGCTAACTTAAAGCAAAAATTATAAATAATATTATAAATAATATATTTGTTGGCAATGTAATATAATTTATGAAAATATTCGGGAAAAAAAAAAAACAATACAATAACAAAAACTTGGTAATTGCATTTTCATGTAAAACTAAAATTATGAAAAAGAAATAGCAAAAATGAAAGAACAATAAATATATTTTAGAAAATATTGCCTTCATATTCAATTTTTCTGATATTTCCTAAATATTAGCTAATTTATTGGCATTATTCAATATCATATTCTAAATATTTTTTAGGTTTGTGCAATTTATATCAGTTTGGATTAAAAATTTCTTAGCTTATGTGCGTATGAATGAAATTAATAAATTAAATGTATGCATGAATAAGGTTATATATTAAGTTTAGTTATTTGAGATATCTTGATGATTTAGAAACTTAAGAAAATTCACAACTAATTAAAATTAAGCAATTAATAGAACTATTCTAAATAACTAAAAAATAATAGATTTTGAAAATTTAGAATTTGATCAAATTGCATAATTGTGGTAAATGACACTTTTCACATACACACACATACAATAGTATATAGGATCTTGTAATAAACATAAACATATATTAAAAATTGCTAGATTTTTAGTTAGTTGGAATGTTTTGATTATTTTTAAAAAAAAAATTATAATGAAATTATTTGTTTAACAACTAACATTATTATAAATAACAAATTTAAAATGTAAAAATTTAAATTTTAATCTAAGTCACACAATTATAGCCAAAAGATTGATTTTCTATATATCAGAGTATTTATGAATGAATTTGAAGAATATAATAAAAGATTATTAAATTTAATTAGTTGACATATTTAATGATTCAGACAATAAAAAAAATTCAAAACCGATATCAAGTAATAAATGAAATTACTTGAATTATTAAAAAAATTTAGATTTTAATATATGAATAGTCAACATTACACAAAATATATTACAAAATTATTAAATTTGATCAATTGATATGATAATCTGATAATTTATAAAATTAAAGAATTTATAATTAATGTTAAACAACTAATGAGATTATTCTAAGTCATTGAAAAAATTCTAAATTCTAGAACTCTTGATTTATTCAAAATTGTAGAATTATGGTCAAAAGAATCCTTCTTATGTACAATAGATCAACTTAGCGTGCAAATACTATTCCTCTTATATTTACACAGGGTAAATTGCACAGTGTCACATGTGATATTCAGAATTGGTTGATAACCCTTTGTGAAATAAAATTTGGCAAAAAATTCCCTACGTTTAATTGAACGTTGCACACTTGACCCAATAGCCTTCTTATTGTTGTTTGATGTTCATTGAATAGTAAAAAGATAAAATTACTCTTAAATAAAATTATTTTTTTATACATTTCAAATTAATTTAAAAAAGGTATATATTTCTATTTATACTTATATATAATATGTATACATATATATAAGTCTATGCTTAATAATTTTGAAAAAGTATATAATATAATTTTTACACTTATATAATATATGTACATGTATAAATTTATCTATAAAGATATTATATATTATTTATTTATACATGTCACATATATCCATATATAAATTTTCTTTAATTCTTTTAAAATTAAATAATACATAATATTTTTAAAATTAAATAATATATTTTTTATTTACAGTTACATATAAAATATATGTACATCTATAAATATAAACATATATGTTTTTTATTTATACATATAATATATATAATTTTTCTCTTCATTTCAAATTAAGTAGTATTTATTATATGTAAAAATATAAAATATATAATATTTATAAAAATTAAATAATATATTTTTATTTATAGTTACAATATAAAATTATAGTTACATATAATAATTATAAATATTATTTAATATTTATTATTTGTAAAAATATAAAATATAATTTTTATTTATACTTATATACATATAATATACATATATATAAATTTATCATAACATGTATATATATGCATATACATAAAATTATATATAACATATATAACATATATGTTGTATATGATTATATATAATATATATGTTATATATAATATATTTATCATCATTAGGGATGGCAAAATAATTCCCAATTTCGAGGACCCCAAATTTGGGGAATTTTTCCCCACGGGGATGGGGATGGGGAAGAAATCCCCCCCGAAGCTATTTCGGGTTCGGGGACAGGGACGGGGATCATACTCCCCGCCCCGCGGGGTCCCCGTCCCCGTTAAAATACCCTTAATAATGTGTGTATATATATATTATTGTTTATTATTTTTTTATACTTTTTAGTAATTTCATATAATTTATAAAAATTTATTAGTCATAAAATAATTAATTTAGACTTATTTTTATTCTTAAATTTTTATTTCTAAATTTTATTTGCTATTTCCTAAATTTTAAACCCTAATTCATACCTATTTGCTTGAAATTACAACTTAGAGTTACTTTAATCATGTGCATAGAAGTTATTCTTTATTTTTAGTCCATTGTATGCACATAATAAAAAAAATAAACTAATTTTGGGGATCCCCGCGGGGGCTCGAGGAACGGGGACAGGGGCAAAAAAATCCCCATGATGGGGATTGGGGACGGGGACGGGGGAACAAGTGGGGCTCAAGGACGAGGACGGGGGAGTAACTCCCCGCCCCCGCCCTGGTCGGGTGCCATCCCTAATCATCACCCCCACCCCACCCGCCTCCCCCCCACCCACCCACCCGTCTTCCCCAAAGTCGACAGGCAGCCATGGATGCCTTGTATAATGGCTAGATCTGGATCTGATCAAGCATGGCCACTACCCGCCATGGCCGATGGTAGCTGTCGGTCGCTATATTTCTTTCTTTTTTTATTCATCTTTTTCGGCCACCGACGACGAGCTGCCAAAGTTGCCTGCTGAAATGTTGGTAGCCATGGCTATCATGGCTGCCGGCAGCCGGTGGGTTAGGGTAGGGTGGGATATACATATATATCTGTATATTATATTAGATTATATATTATACATATATCTATTATATTATATATATGTAATAATATATTACTTATTTTTTCAAAGATATTATATGATTTAATTTGGACCGTTGATTTCTTTAAAAAAAATTTAATGGTTGATAAATGAGGGGCATGATCATCTTTTTACATATAAAAATACATGCCAAATCGTGGACACTTGCGCGTGAATGAGTCATGACACCTTCCTTCCGGGGGGTGCTCATTGAATAATTTTAGAAAACAGAGAGGGTTTTTTGCCAATTTTTATTTCACAGGGGGTTATCAGCCAATTTCAAATATCACAGGGGGGCACTGTACAATTTACCCTATCTACACATGATATGTAACGAGTGTTTGTGAGGGTTTTAATTTTAAATCTTACATATATAAGTGTGATGGCAATACTTAAGGCTGTAAATGGATATTAAGAAATTCGTTTACTGTTCATATTCGTATATGTTTATATAAAATTTATTTGCATCCATTTAAATGAATATTATCCGTATTCGATTAGTAGATATCCGATTATAAACATATACAGATATGTTGAATGTGTATTTGATCTGTTTAATATTCGATTCGAATATATATATTTATTAAATAATATATTATTTATATTTTTTAATAAAAATCTCATAATTCATATATGTATATATAAAAATTATAATTGAAGAATTGAGAAGAAAAAAGAATAAATTTGAAAAATTATTGTAATATAGAGAAAAAATTGAAGAATAAAGTTAATCAACATAATTATTGTTGGTTGATTTTATAACTAATACACTTAATTGCCATTATTAATATTAATTAGTACTAACAATCAATTATAAAGTCAATTATTAATTGAAAATTATGTTATTTGTTTGATTGCTTTCTTTTTAATAGAATTGTATAGTTTGTTCTATTAATTAAATTATCTATTTGTTATAGGTTTATAGATTCACGTATTTGAATATTCGTAAATAAATATTTAAATAATTATCATCAAATATAAATATAAAAAAATAATAATTCGAATACGGTTAAATTTAATCAAATATGAATGCATATGAATAATTATAATCGAATACGAATATATCCGAATTCAACCGATATCTGACGGATGCGAATTTGGATATCATTTTTAAATATCCATCAAATCTGTATCTATATCCGAATATTCGAAAAGTTAAATGGATACAAATATGAAAATAGTATATCCAACCCGTTTAATATCCATTTACACTCTTAGCAATATTATTGAGACAATTAACCACTTAATTACAAATAGTACTAAAATGTCAGTGTATTTAATAGTCGTCATGCTTTAATGATTTGAAATATCATAAATTTCATTGTTAAATTAATAGAATTATTTTAAATAATTAAAAAAATATTTAAATTCTTAAATTTTAGTTGAAACTATTCAATCACGATTAAAAGAATTTTCTTCTTATATCAAGATAATTTTGGTCACATATTTAATCTTGACTCTAGATAAGGTGTTATGCTTTTTTATTTAAAGTGTCGGATGAGACGCGTGTCGACGGGTAGAGTGTACCAGCTCAACACAAGAATTCAACGCTTTCTGCGTCTCTCAGATCTCCTCCTTTTATACCTGCAAGAATCTGTATATATTTATACACTGTTTCATTATAAAACCCTAATTCCCAAATCGGAACCCTAACAAGTTACTAAGATTGTCAGAAGGTCGCGGATTTTTAGTCCCTTTGGGTTGGAATTGATTTCTGTATCATTTTTTGTTCTTATTTTTTAGTTTCAACTCGCAAGTTCGAAACTTTCCTTGAGAGTGATGGTTGAGATTTGTAATGGAGGGCAGTAGAGTAATTTTAAACAATGTCGATGATAGCAGAGGGAAATGCAGCTCTGGCAACGGACTGCCGCCGATTCCCAACTCCCTAGGCGGCCGAGGCGACTACCGGAACTGCTTGAGCTCTGGCGGCGCGCCACCATTGTGTACCAAGTCCCTCGTTCGACACCCCTCGTTGGTAATTCCAGCTAAAATTTGGCTCTTTTGTCGCTTCTTTGTTTTTAGTTTAGTTTTAAGTTCGTGTTGGTTGCTATAGTTGTTCTCAAGCAGTGAAAAAATCATTGAAGATAGATCGATCTTATTTCCACTATTGAAGTTACTATTGTTGTTATAGGTGTGATGATGTTCTTTTTTCTCTTTTTGGGTTTTGCGGTGGTGGGGGGGCGGGGATTATTCAGCTATGATTTTGAAAATGAGGTTATAGAATCTTAAAATTTGGGTTAACACTTTACTGCTGCTTAGAGGAATCACATTTCTGACTTAGGGGAAGGGGCTGGAGGGGGATGAGTCAGTTTTGAATGTTTCCAAAATTATAAGGGTTGTTCAATTACTTTATTGCGTGGGTTGTAAATGGGAATTTCTTATTCTCTGAATCTATGGAAAAACTAATTTAGAAAGAAAATGAGAAAGTTCCGAGTGAGATTTTATGCCAAACTTTGAGATGCTAGATGTGTAATGAGGGGTCGGTTATGGAGGAAATGTGTATCATATTGGTAATATAAGCACTCTTACTGGTAGAGGCAAATCTCATGGCAATATCTGAATTATCCCACATGGAGGTTTTTATTTTTGTAACTTTGCTTATTTGGTTATTTAATTAAATCTGTAATGGAGATTCAAATATTCTGTGTCAGTATACTGTCATTTATAAGTGTGACAATGTAATGAATTTAATTATTTATGTTGGGTTACTGTCAATTCTTAGCCTTATTTCCTAAAATTACTAATAGTGGTCAAGCAAGGGATATGATTGGTATTCTATTTGTTCTTAAAGTTATATGAGAAAATTGAACTCAAGTCATTGCTATTATTTTTGATGACAACGGGTTGGCTATTTGGCTGTAAAGCCTTGCTCAAGCAACGGCGCTTGGCTGCTTGAACTAGATTTTCAAGTACCTAAATTGATCCTTTCTTGGTCTACTAATGATTTGGGATTACATCTTGCACTGCCTGCTCCTTTATTACTTTCATTGAACCTACATACCTCAATTGGTTGCAGCCTGCATGAGTACATTCTTACCTTCTCCAATTTCTCAATTTTGTAAATTTTCTATCTCCACATGTGGCGATTACATTTTGACTAGAGCTTTAGCAGGTGAAGATCAGGCCCTCCGATATTTCAATTGAACAGAGATTGAGTAGAGATGATAATGATACTGAATATATGCCCCTGCTTCGCTCAGGTGCATGGGTGGACATTGGCTCTCGCTCAAACATGGAGGATGTCTATATTTGTGCTGACAATGTGATGCATGAGTATGGGTTAAATATTTCCAATGGAAGGCTTACTGCATTCTATGGGGTAACTCTTCTCTCTAACACCAACTCTGTGCTTTCTTTTTCTACTCCCGCATATTGTTGTGATTATTGATTACTAAGATTGTTTCATAAAGTTGACCTACGTAACAATTTAAATTATAGACTTGCCTATTACTAGGGTTCATTTAGCAGATGACTGCATGCATATTGATGTGCTTTTGGGACAGGTACACATTTCAAGAGGATATCACTTGGTTTTAGTTTATTGGTTAAGCCAGCATTCAACTTCGTATCCATAGAATAGAGAAATTAGGATATATTTTTGAAAGTGAAAAATTATCTGATGCATCTGGATTTTCGTTACTCAAGCTTGCAAAATAATACTCACGATTTTTTTATTTCGGTCAGGTTTTTGATGGACATGGAGGAAAGCATGCTGCTGACTTTGCACGCTACCATTTGCCAAGGTTCATTGTTGAGGATGAAGATTTTCCGCAGGAGATTGAGAGAGTAATAGCATCTGCATTTTTACAGACAGATACTGCTTTTGCAGAAGCATGCTCCTTAGATGCAGATCTTGCTTCTGGTACCACTGCTTTGGCTGCTGTTGTAATTGGAAGGTTACTGTTCTAGTAGTTATTCAGATCATTCACTTTTTTAGAGTTTTGGAATGCAAAATGATAAAATATCACTGTTGTAATAGTAAAGTATTTGTTTTATGTTTTTCGGCAGTCAGGCTAGAAATTTGCTGGTTTTTTGGCAAGTAAAGTTGCTACTTTTTTAGAAGTGACTTTTAATTCATAATCCGTATTACATCCCTTTGGAAACTAGAATTTTATAACTGAATTGTCTTCCTGTTGTCTGTTCTCCAAATGCAGCTCTCTGGTGGTGGCCAATGCTGGAGATTGCAGAGCAGTGCTTTGTCGCCGGGGTAAAGCAATTGAGATGTCAAGAGATCATAAACCCATTTGCTTGAAGGAAATAAGGCGTATAGAAGCTTCCGGAGGTTATGTGTACGATGGTTATCTCAACGGACAGCTCAATGTCGCTCGTGCCTTGGGAGACTGGCATATGGAAGGATTAAAAGGTCAAGATGGTGGGCCCCTTACTGCAGAGCCTGAACTTATGACCACAAGACTAACAGAAGAAGATGAGTTTCTAATCATAGGCTGTGATGGCCTCTGGGACGTGTTTATGAGCCAAAACGCTGTTGATTTTGCTCGTAGAAGACTTCAGGAGCACAATGACCCAATGAAGTGCAGCAAGGATCTCGTTAATGAGGCGTTGAAGCGAAAGAGTGGAGACAACTTATCAGTGGTCGTCGTGTGTTTCCAGCCGCAACCACCGCCCAACTTGGTTGTTCCTCGTGGAAGAGTACAGCGGAGCATTTCTGCTGAAGGGCTGAAGGAGTTGCGAAGCTACTTGGATAACTTAGATAATTGAGATGGTGAAGAAGGCTTCTTCTTAACTTTTTATCATCTTGCGCAGCTCTAACCTCAATTTGTTTCCTTTTTCTTAATCTTAATTTATTGTTCATGATTGATGTTGAGCGAGGTAATTTCCAAATGTAAAATATGCGGCATTAACAAGTTCCTTTTGTTCTCCTAGGTAAGCAAGTTCAAGTTGACTTGAACGATGTTGAACTTCGGACAAAAAAAGGTTTGAGGAATTGTAACTTCCGTATTATGAATAGATCCGATGATTATTAGAGATTGTTTTTATAGTTTTGCTTTATGAATTGAAGCTATTTCTTGATATGTCTGGCAATTAGCTGTGTCAAATACAACTTTAATTATGTAATATGTGGTTGATAAACCCGTTACACACACACATACGTGTGCGATATAAAATGTAAAAGAGAATACAAATTGAAATAAAAAAATGAAAGGCTTTTATTTTTTTTCCCTTCCCTTTTTTCTTTTTTCTTTTTTCTTTTTTAATAAAGATTGACATATTTGAGGGAGGCACTTTTATCATAAAAATCCTCAACTGCATGATGATTTAGGACAATGTTGCATGTTTTTATGCAATTTGATCTTGGATTTTGCAGTACTTTTACTGCGGTGAAGTTTTTAAATCCAATGTTTAATTTGTGTGATGAGTTTTACCGAGTGACTGTTTGCTTCGTTGACATCAGTTTTACACATAAAATGTGAAGTTAGAGGGTTTGAATTTAATTAAAATTTGGTATGCGTGCATATAAATTAAAAAATAAAATAAAATTGTGCAATTAATAATTATTTGACTAGCCTTCTCCTTGCATTATGATTGGATCAAAAATTACATAATCATGTGAACAAAAACAATCTATTCAAATATATATATATATATATATATATTATATTTGGTATTTATATATGACATGTGACAAAATAAACACTAATAAGACGAAAGATCTGAATTCAGAATCAATGAAAGCTTGAAAAAGATTTTGCTATATACATTCTTTTGCATCAGAGTACAATATTTAGCATGTGAAACTTTGGACTTAACCCCAAAGCCATTGAAAAGAAACATCACAAAAGAAACAGAAGCCAACTTCCTAACAATATACACTATAACTATATATAGCCTCTTTTATCCAATTGTATATTTATATGGAGGGCTCTCATCTTTTCTGGAAGTTAAAAGCCCTTATGGAAAACCCGAAAATGAAGCCGAAGAGCACAGCTATTCCAGCAATAATTACAGCAACATATCCCACGAAGTCATGTCTAAATCCGAAATAAATTCTTACAAATTCTTCAACTGTTTCATTACTGTCAAGCACAGCTTGTACGTCTCCAAACTGTGAAGCCACCAGTCCGTAGAGTGTCCAAGAAATGGGACAAATGTAATAGTACCATCTCCACCACACCGGTATTCTCTGTTATAAAACAGAAGAAATGTTAAGCCCGCGAATTTATGTTGCTGATGCATTTGCATGAAATTTTGATATATACTTACTGTCTTTGGAATGATGAATCCAGAGAAAAGGTTCCATAATGCATAGAATGCCGATGAAATTATGGCGGCCATGTTATGATTTGGTGTTACGGCCACTGTCATCATCCCGTAGAATGTGAAGTAACACAAGGTGAAGTACATGAAAAACAGGGACCAAAAGAACTTGACAACTGTCCATTCGAATCCAATCATTGCATAAACTATCACACCGTATATGAGTGTCTGAACGAGAAGGTTAGGGAGTTCTACAACAACCTGCAGAACATATGAATTTTTTGCCAACAATTAGTACCATGTTATCACATATTCTTCATATTGCATTATAGTCTAAATTGTCTTGCATTGGTTTGAGAAGCTACCTGTCCGAAGGCATAAGGCAAAGCTGAATACATCCCGGCTGCTCTTTCTCTGTAGAAAACTGTTCTCTCGATAGCAACAACTGGTTGCACTGATGTAGCATTTTGTACCCCAAGAAATAGAACAGCAGCATACATGGAACCCATTCCGTTAAAGATATCTTGCCTCCTCCTCCTGACAAAATTGTGCTGAATGTATTAGTTCAAGAATCATTTTTTTGATAGCTGATTTTGGTTCTAATATTTTTGCTAACCGTTTGGAGCCGAGATCCCAGAAAATAGTTCCAAACATAACTGCAATGAATGTTGTGAATAGCAGTCTAACTGCAGTGTATGGAGGGTTTCTCCAGTATGACCAGTGCTGTTTCCATAGGCAAGCCATGCATTGTGTGAAGAAAGATTGAGAATAACGTGTTGGGAAGTATAGATCTCTTGAGCCTGGGGCAGGTACACCCAGTTCCTTGATCAGTGCTTTGTTTCTCCTGCATTATTCACCAAATTATAGAAGTTTTGCCAATATTTGCACAATGCTAAATTTATCATGTTATTTAGTATTATTACCTGTAAAGTTCAGAGTTTCTGTATATTTCAGCAAAATCAACACCAAGAGCTGCTTCTTGTGCTGTGGAAGTTATTTCCAGCATCCAGGTAGCAGGATTATAACTGTCCTTGATTTTACTGATTCCATCAATCCCCTGTGGATAGATCCACACAAAAACATGCATATTGGTACTTAGTATAGAGGTGGAAGATCAGATTGTAGTACATTGTAACCATTATCTCACCTCAAAGTATTTAATGAGCTGAGAAGAATGGCGGCCTAAGGGACCGACGTATATTTCTTCACCTCCTCGTTTTAGTAGTAGTAGCTGCAGTTTATTTATAGAACTTCTCGCTTGGTTTGGCATAGAAGAGAAGACAAATCAAAGAACATATGTATATAAGGACAGATTCTTACCTCATCGAACGAATCAAAAATGTCAATGCTCGGTTGATGGATCGTGCAGACAACAGTTCGACCTGTGTCCACTGTGTTTCTGACTGTCCTCATTACAATTGCAGCCGCTCTAGCATCAAGCCCTGATGTTGGTTCATCCATGAATATAATAGACGGATTCGCCACAAGTTCAACTGCAATAGTTAGCCTCTTTCGCTGCTCAGTTGAAAGGCCGTTCACACCTGGCAAGCCTACTAGTGCTTCCCTCAATGGAGTAAGCTCAACAAGTTCCATAACCTCTTCAATAAACATCTGTTGGTTCATTTGGAATCAACAAACTTCTTGGCTCATTATTTGTTTATTTTCAAAAGGAAATTGGATAAAAGAAAAGCACCTTTCGAGTTGCAGGGTCGACTTCAGAAGGCAAGCGAAGCCATGCAGAAAACTGTAAGGACTCATAAACTGTAACATGAGGTGAGTGAATATCAGTTTGCTCACAGTATCCTGCTATACGTGCGAAAGTTTCTTGTTTCTTTGGGTATCCAGATATTGTGATTCTCCCGTCAATATATCCTCCGGTTTTTCTACCTGCCAATACATCCATTAGAGTAGTCTTCCCTGCCCCACTAATACCCATCAGGGCCGTCAAAACTCCTGGCCTGAAAGCACCACTGACGCCTTTCAAAAGCTCTAGCCGGTCCTCTTGAACGCCATTAGCTTTCATTTCCTGCAAGCATAAGCGTGCTTTAGATAGATGCAACTTAAGGAAAGGTTACTCATTTGGGACTCAAATCAAGTGAACTTAAATTCTGACAAAAAACTAAATGTACCTGAGGCATATCTACTGCATAATGGATATCATCAAATGTGATTGAAAGAGGTTCAAAGGGTAAAATCATTCCTCTCTTCCTATTTGGATCAGCTTTGCTTATGCTGCCTACTCTTGATGACATGGATCTTGAAGATACACTTCTGTGAACATCATCTTCTCTTCCTCTGGATGAC
Source organism: Jacaranda mimosifolia (assembly GCA_018894105.1). Taxonomy (NCBI): domain Eukaryota; kingdom Viridiplantae; phylum Streptophyta; class Magnoliopsida; order Lamiales; family Bignoniaceae; genus Jacaranda; species Jacaranda mimosifolia. Next base: position 3,338,228 of record CM032127.1, read on the forward strand.
AGTTCAATAGGCTCTCCTCTTTTGATGGCAGCTCTCTCTGCTAATGTTTCTTCTGATAAAATAGCTTGGGGTTTCCCAAATGCTGCATCAAATATATCATTTTTCTTATTTTTGATCTAAAGAGATAAAACTGAATTCCATGAATATGTTTGAAAGAACACTTACGGTTGAGGTAAGTTAAAGCCAAGTTACATAGGAAGTTGAATAGGAATACATATCCAACAATTGCTCCAAGACCAATCCAGTACCAATGTGCTTCTGGAAATATTCCTCGAGCCTTTAAGACTGACAATCCAACTGGTTCTGTAGAGTTAGGCAGAATCTGTAAAACATTGATGTTAATTTTACTTAGCTCATCTACTAATCTCCTTCATAAATTCCAGAATATACAAAAGATTCTTACATGGCTCCAACTTTTTCCAAGAAATTCATTCACCGCTATGGCATTTTGCCCATACATCAAAGGTGAGACCCAGTAACCCCATATCCACCATTTTTTAACATCATCTGATAGAGAAGCAACTATAAGTTAGCATTCCATGTAAGGTCTTAGTATGCTATCTCTAGATTTCTGTAAATATATTCTTTTTGTTACCTCGTGATAAAATGAATCCACCTAAGACAAGAACTGAGAGCAATGCACATGATCCAAATGTATTTGCAACTATGATGTTTCTTCCTAGTGCCCCCATCAACCGGAACAGTCCAGAAGCCATTTGATTGATACATATAAGCAGAAGCAATTGCTTGAAAAACCTGCCATTCCAAAAACTTAAGAAATTAAGAATCTGCATATATATATATATATATATATATACGTGTGTGTGTGTGTGTGTGTGCATAGTAGTAAAGTACTTGAGTATATTTACCTTCCGGCATCAGAATCATATCCTGTGGTATAATAAGTCATGCCCACCCAAATGACAACTTCAACAAGTGTGATTGGAATTTTAAGGATCCATGCCGGCAAAGAATACGCCCATGGAGGGAAAAAGAGAAGGTCCCTTTGCTTGTAAAAGACTGGGAGCTTCAAAATACTAAGGGCAAGCTCTGAGAATCCATTGAACATAATCATTATAAGGGCATAATATAGAGCTCCCATGTAAATTCCACCGTCTATTACTGTATTCTTAGGCATGTCGGTCCGTAGAAACACTGTCATGGATATGCTAGCCATAAGAATAAGCTGGACAGGGAAAACAAAAACAGTTAGTTTCTGATAAACATTCAGAAATGCATATTGAGGGGCTAAGCACTTATACATGCATCTTACTTGTATCATTTTGAATATGTAGACAAATGAATTTCTCTTCATCAGGAGAAATTCTCTAGCTATACAGGCTTTTAGAAGTTCCTTCTTGCTAACGCCGTATTTATCAGTGGTTAAGGCAGCAGGGTGGCTCTTTTTCTTGTCAAAAGGGATGGCGAGCTCATCACCAAGCTTTCGCCCGGCATGGAAGGACTGAAATGCTTCGGAAAACTCCTTTGCAGAAACATAATTGTAAGGCTCATCTTTGTTTATCCAATACTGCTCTTGATCTTTCTTTGATGTCACCTAAAAGTTCAAAGAAGGTTCAATTGTTACTTAATTCTTTAAGGGCATCCAAGAAAGTAAAAAGGGAAATTTAGAAAGCACATAAGGTTTACTTCTTGCAAAAAGTCTGCTACTCCTTTTCTCTCAGGACATCTGAAGCCCATATATTCAAAGAATTCTAGTACACATTCACGGGGACCTTGATACACAATTTGACCGTCCGATAAAAGAATTATGTCATCAAACAAGTCGTAAGTCTCAGGTGCAGGCTGCAGGAGTGAGATTATACCAGTTCCTTGTAAAATATGGATGGATTGCCGTATTGAATTCACTATCTGGAAAGTTGTGGAACTATCCAAACCAGTTGATATCTCATCCATAAATAGTGCTCTTGCTGGTCCAACCATCATTTCCCCTGAATTACATTAGAATTAAATACATCAAGTCCTCAAGTTCTTGCACACGAATCATGATGGATCATTAAGGTGGAAACAATTCTTGTTTTGTAATAATAGTACCTGTTGTTAGTCTCTTTCGTTGTCCTCCAGAAATCCCGCGAACCATTTCATCCCCAACTATAGTATCAGCGCAAATATCAAGCCCCAAGATCTGTGCACGGAAGTTATATGTGGAAATTATCAAGTGATTTGAGTGTGCATCTTTTGACACAAGTTCTGACAGTATTTTGAAACTTCTGAGGTTGTCTTTACCTTGATGATGTAATCTGTCACCACACTTGCTTCCTGCCCTTCAATCCATGCTGCCTGTAGAAAAAGCAACCATTTTTACAATCTGTTGGCATCTCCAGATACTACAAGAACAGAAGATGAATTCAACTTGATAATAGTTAACCTTCATGAATATGTCAATATCAGGATCAGGCTTAATGTTTGCTTCCTTCTCTCTCCTTGACAATTCAGCCAGCATTTCTGCCAAATTTCAAACAAACAAATCAATCAAAATATATAAATCTGCACGATAATGACATGTCGTTTTGAAATAAAATGAAATTCTTATTGACCATAACGATGCCCAACTCCTTGACATCTTGCCGAAAAGGCCAGTGTTTCTCTAACTGTCAATTCTCCTATATGCAGATCATGCTGACTGATGTAAGCCGACGTCCTTTGTGGTACAAACTCTTTCATCTCATGGCCGTTATATGTTACTCTTCCTGAGACCTATGGACACAATAAGGGTGCATAAACTCCGAGGTTGGAATGATCCCTTTATCTTGATACATCACTCAAATAATCAGATAACTGGATATATGTTGCCTTACTTTTAAGTCTGGATCGAGTTTTCCAGCCAGAGCTAGCAGCAATGTGGTTTTTCCGGAGCTTGGTGGCCCTAAAAGCAGCGTCATTCTGCAAAACCAAAGTAATCCAATCAAGGGAAGAAAAGGGTCGGCCAGAAAGTTTAAGTATGATCAGTTAACATTACTATCTGCTCACCTTCCAGGTTTGATGATCCCACTTACATCATGCAGAATCGGTAATGGTTTCTTCCGACTCGGAAGAATATGAAGATAACTCAAGAAACCCTATGCATCATTAAAGAAATCGAATCAGACTGAAAGGTCAGAGATTCAGGATAACATGGGATTTTGTCACTATGTTTAAATGAGATGAATCACCTCCAAGATGTTAACAGTGAAGTTGAAGACTGTAGGCAGAGCTCTACCACCAACATAAGCCTCTGCATCAACATTCAAGTGCTCAAATCGGACTTCGATCGTTGGAAGATCAAGACCAACCCTGGATCAATTCCAAAAACCAGAGTAAGCTAAAAACCATCTCATCAATGATGAAAATCCTAATGCAGAGAAAACTTTATTGGAATTACCTCTCAATACGTTCCTTCAGCCTTAGCAAGAACTTCTCATTATCTTCCTCCGCAATCCTCAATAGCCTCTCCAACAGATTCTTTCTTTCAACTAGTCCAAGATTCTTTATATCGACTTCCCTTGTCTTACCCTCCTCTTCTGTAAGAATCCCTCTCCTGATACGAAGATTTGTCGGGAGTTTCTCCAATGCTGCCCATTTCAACGCTTCTTCATCATCGGCCTCCCAGGAAGACCTTGAAAACACCTCCATCCCAGTGTTCCTCCATATATTTGAACTACTCAAACGCGCACTGCTAACTCTAAAGATGTCTCCACCCTCCATCTTTACTTCATGAAGCAGAAGGCTAATACCTCAGAAGCTGCATTGGACAACTTCCATGCCAGAGATGAAGTTAAAAACAGGATTCTTCTTCTTTTTATACTGTTTTTTATTATCTGTCTTTATGTGGGATTGATTATGGAGGATTTTGATTCTTGAATAATGTGATATAACTACATACATCATATGAAGTGGCTAAAGGTCAAACTGATATATACTATTTTAGTAGCTGATCTAAGGATTGATGTCATGGGAATTCAAAAGAATAGTACTATTTGCCTTAATATATTATGGTTGGAAATTCAATCAACTGTCTACATGATGCCAAATCTTTTACCTTATAATTTTTTTTTTTTATTTTTTTCCTGACAGTTTGTTATTGCCTTTCAAATCATCCATCTCCCACTACTTACATGGCTTCCTGCTTTCTTTATAGGTTTCCATTTCACCTAATCTTTCTTGTTTTTTTCCTCTTTGCCCTGCTTGGTTTTATTTGAAAAGATATTCTTCCCCTCTTTGATTTTCATCATTATTAAATGCTTTGAGATTTTGGTCACAGTAAAGATACTTGTGTACCTTTTACCCTTCTTGATGGCAAAGATTAGTGAGAAACAATCCATCTATTATTAATATAATAATCCATCTATTGTTATTATATAATCGATCACATGCAAATCCCACTTATAAGTTTGATTTACAGAGGTGTTTGGCTAAATTTATCTAAAAAACTTATAAGCTCGCCCATCATATAAATTTTTTTTTTGTAATTTGTAAGATGCTAAATATTATTCTTAAAATTAGCTTTTGAAGTGTAGATAAAATAAGATATTGTAACTTACACAATGAATTAGGACAAATGAGTGTTTTTTTTTTTTTTTAACACTAAGTTAGAAGCTCATACATGGGAATTTATAAGATTTTTTTTAAAAAAAATTACCAATTTTTTACATAATTATATAAATTCTCAAACATCTCATATAAAATGTTTTGAAAAATTTATAAACTGACACTGACACCCTAGATGTTACCACATTTAATTAAACCAAATTTATGGATTTATTTAGCAGCAATCTGTTTATTGGAGACGGATTGTTTGGCCTCAAATAGTAACAGGACTGGACGGTGGGTTTCCTGGATTGTTCCTCTGATTTAGACAAAAACTGAAATAATGAATAATGTGGTATCCTGGAATTACGCGAAAATCTGAGTGTCTCCCCAATTATTTGAGACAGTGCACCGTCTCGAATTAGTAGGGATGTGTTGAGATCAAGAAAGACCAATCTCAATTTCTCAGCATAACATTTACACTATGTTTGGTTCACGGATTTTGATGAGGAAAAGAAAAGAAAATATTAAGGAAAATATTTTTGATTGTTTGATTGGTAAGGAGAATGCTAAAGAAAAGAAAACTTAGGAAAAAATATAGTGTATTTAATGAAAATGAATTTTCTTTATAAAATGATGAGGAAAATGAGGGAAAATTTTATTTGATTTCTCTTTTATTCTCCAACACATTTATCACCCCTCTTTTTTCCATCCATTTCTTTATTATTTTCTTTAACAGCCAAACAAATTTAAAATTTTATATTTTTTTTCTTTACTTTTCTTATTAAAATTCTTAAACCAAACACAGTGTTAAGGCCAACTTGGATATATAAAAAAATCTGTTTGTCACATGGTAAGATCTTACTTTAGTTTTTATACAGGTTTTGATTTGTTTGTCTGCCATAGGATAAGTATAGCAGATTTCATCTGTACCTGAAATATGCATAGGCCACTGACATCATATCCTTCTATATAAATGGTGTGAAGATTCTGCTGAAATTGTGGTTCATCATTGCCTATATTTTTGCAGTTTCATGCTTTCTTTTGTGAGATTTCGACACGGTTTTAGAATATGATAATCGGAGAGAAATTTTGAATCTTACTCGTTTTGGCGGACAATGATCATCCTCATTTCTTCTTCTTATTTGATTGAGATAAAAGTCGGGTAGACGAATTTGCATTATATTGGCGCTCACATTTAACTAATAATTATTTTTTAAGATATAATGACCACTTTAAAAGAATACAACACTACAAAATTTTCAAATCGGAGTTAAAAAATGTATTGAACTCTCTCGTCAACAGTAGAACTAAGAATGATAAAATACTGTAAATATTGAATGCTCTTAATGCCAATTGAATGTTGGATGCTCTTAATGTAAATTGAACGTTGGACACTCTTAACGCAAACTGATTGATGAAATGGGCAAACTCATGAATGTATCTTTTTACAATTATTATAACGTTGCTTCTAAATAGACACGACTATTAAAGAGGTTTTCATTGAACTGATGTCTTTCGATAAAAAACAGGTTGAACATATATATTAGAACTAATTATATAAAATGTTAGAATTGTTAAAGGATGGGTGCTAAAATGAAACAATCATATTTTTTTTTACAATTTTTTATACAAATCACACCTTTCCTTTTAATTTCTAATTTTTCATCTTTCCATTTTTTCATTTCATTAATTTAGACACTTAAAAACCTTTACCCTCTTTTAATATAAGTGGAAATTTTAAGGGTCTCCTTCTTCCCTAACCCAACCTCAACTCCCCAATTATAAACCACAATTGTCCTTTAGTTAGGAGAATCTTGTCCTTGAGTTGAGAATAAAAGTTGGGCATAACATTTGAATGGAACAAATACACACAGATTATTTAAAGTTGTTGTCCTCTTCAAGGGGAAAAAACCCCATATTTACAAATAAAGTAAAATGCCTTTAAATTAATAGTACATTTTGTACATGCTAACCCTAAAAGAAAATTAATGAAGGTCAAATAAGAACTCAATAAATCTAGAAGGAAGTATTGTCCATAATCTACAGTCAAATACATTTAATGGTGGCATTGTACCTCAAATAAAATAGAAAAAATTTGGTTTGATACAAGAAAAGACAAAGAACAACTGAAAATGATGTGTGGAGGGTAGATGGGAAATCATGCTGAGAGATGCAAGCTGGGCCTGTCTCCTTTCTAGAAGGTATGCTGCATAATTGTTTCTTGCAAGTCCCATAATTCATTTGAGAAAATGTGGATTTTAATAAATGTCTCTCCATAAAAAGAAAGAAATTTCATAATCGTTTCTTGCAAGTCCCATAATTCATTTGAGAAATTGTGGGTTTTAAAATGTTTCTCCATAAAAAGAAATATTTTTTTTGTTGAAGATTTTAATTTTTAATACCCTATCATCCCATTTGATTTTATTTTTAAAGGCATTTTTAGTTTCCATGCATTTTTAAAAGTTGAAAAATTAGTTATGAAATGAAAATATAAATTGAGATGTATTTGGATGAAATATTGGAAAGTAATTATTAGAATAGGTTATAGGATCGAAAAGTATGTTAATTTATATTTTTTATGTTTAAAAATATTTATTTTTTAAAAATATATGTATATTTTATTATTTGAAAATGATAGTGGGTACTTTCTATTAAATTAAATTTAAATTTGATTGATGTGTAATATAATGATAGGGTGGGTTTAGAAAGATTTTTGAGAAGAAAATGTATACTTTTTCTGAAAAAAGTTGTGAGAAAGTATTTATTTCTAATTTTTATTTCAAAATAAAAATGAAAATGGGGCTTGAAAGTGAAAACAAACGGGCTTGTGCTCATTTCAGCTTTACGTTATTACTTATTTGGTTTCTTTTCCTAATTCATATTGAAATGCAGTGTATATATATAGAGAACTTTGCCTTTTAATCCCAAAATAGCGAATTTTGAGAATTTGATATCACGCTTTGGAAATAGCTAAATTCAATTTTATATATTAATTCTTTCTTACGTTCTTGGTACTGTTGTTAACTTTTAAATAAAAAAGATAATTATATTAGAGTTGGGATTTGAATGAGAAAAAAATTGATGTCGACTATATATATTTTAAAAACAATTACAACATCACTACAAAATAATAAATATTATTTTTATTTTTATTTTTTTTTCCTCTCTCTTAATCTTTTTCTCTATTTTTGATGCTTCTGTTTTTATTTTTTCCTTTTTTTCTCCATTTTGATTTTTCTCTGTCTACATATTTTTCTTGTTTTTTCCTTTTTCCTCTATTTTGTCCTTTTCACTATTTGCCTTTTCTATTTTCTCTTTTATTTTATTATTCTAGTTTTTATATTTTTCTATTTGTGCAATTTTCCCGTTTTCTTTCAAAAATCTCCCTCTCTCATGAAAAATATAAAACAGTAGATGCTGTGATTATTATATAACAGAAATATGAATATCACGAGATGATCTATTATTCTATTTATTTGTGTATTTCAAAATTTATTATAAAGCTCGTAATGATATATGTAATTTTTTTAAAAGATGCTCTAAAATATCATTCAATAGATTTTCTATCCATAAAATTCATATTGCAGGTCAAAATTTGGCAAAATTTTATATCTAGTAAACCCAATTTTTAAACTTTGGGCTTGTAATTTATAATTAAGTTTATTAACGTAAGCACAATGGTTTCGCATTGTTGATTTTTAAAGAAAATATTAGAATTTAATTTCATTGTATAATTAAAATTTTTATCGTGCATTAAAATTAAAAAGTAAAATATATACATAATAATACTATTAACATATTTTAGAAGGGTTGTGTTGATGGAGAAAGTGGCGAACTGAGGTGCAACAGAAAAGACAGAAATTTAAAAAATCGATATACAGAAAGAAGGAAAAAAATGGGGGGGGGGGGGGGGGGGGGGGGGGGGGGAAGAGAGAGAGAGAGACCACTAGAAAAAATAAAAATGAGAGACAAAGAAAGAAAAAAAAAAAAGAATTAATAGAATAAAAGGAATACTGGAAAAGAAGAAGAAGGAAATAGAGAAAAAAGAAAAGGTGAGAAATTGAGAGAATGGGAAGAATGAAAAATATAAAACATAAATTTGTAGCAATTTTTTTTAATTAAGCATATATCATGAAATTAATAGTTTTTATTTTTCAACTCAAATTTTAAGGGCAGAATAATTTTTTTCATTAAATAATTAATGGTGGGATTAAAAATGCAATTTATATGACTAAGAAGGTGTTTGGGCTCGAAATATTTTATAAGTTGTTTGAGAACTAATAAGACGTGAAAAAGTATTTAATAAATTTTTTTAAAAAATAGCTTATAAGCTCATAAAATAAACTGTTATGAACTTATAAACTCTTTTTAAAAAAGTAAGAAGTGCCTAACTTATTTTGAAAATCTTAACAAACTAGCTTAATTTTAATCATATTAATTATAAAAATGCCATGATTAACATATTATAAGCTCCGAGATATTATTTTATCCAAATACTTTAAAAACTTAATTTAAAAAAAAAATTAACATCTTATAAACTCAGAAAATATCTTATAAGATATAGAAACTTATAAAATCTTTTAAATAAAATTAGCCAAACACCTTCTAAATTTAGTTCTTTCTAGAAAAATAATATTAAATTCATAAATCTTCCTATATTATAAGACTAAAATATAACTTCATGCGTTGTGCGCTATGTGTTACTGTGCGGCACGTGCAAGTTGCAACCGGTTACCGTCCCGGAGCGGAAAAGTTGCAATTTGTTTTGTTTGAGTAAAAACGTGATTGGCTAAATAATACAAATTTACATATAAAATGTAAAATTATATTGAATTTAAAGAATTTCTAATATACGTATGTATAAATAAATAAATAAATAATCATAAATTTTAGTAAATGTTTATAGATTGAAATTCAATCAAGGAAAATTTCATAAATCATCCTAATTTATTAAATACATCATGGTTATGAATTATGTAATGTTCTATGTCCATATACTTAAAAAATGAATTCCACGTAAGATAACAATTGGAATGCGTTTATATATTGCAACAACACACGTTTACCCTATAAAGGTTATCCTTGCCCTACAACAAAAATTGACATGATATGGCCATTTACATGTGTTTTGATTCTTTTATTCTGTTTTATATATGTCTCAAGTATATTAAATATTTTTTTAAAAAAAATATTTAATCAGTATGCCATGAGGTGATATAGGAGATGACACGTATATTTGAACATATATTTCCACCAAAAAACATTAATATTCAATTTTTGAAAGGAATTTTTTCTTTTAATAATATTTGATAATAACACATGATTTAATTCTAATGAAATGATGAAATTGCTTATAATGCTTAAATTTATTGTCGAATATGAAAAGCTCAACTTCACGAGGCCTTATTTCATCGACATATATAATGAAAGAGATTTTATCTTTATGAAAAAACGTCTTAATAAATTAGAAAGGAAAGTTTTTTAAGAATTAATTTAAAATTCTTAATCCCTTGAATATGAATTAAAATTTGATATCATCATTATCGCAAATATTACCATACCGCAATGACACGTTGAACAAAATAATGCAATTTAAAATTGATTTAACTAAGAGGGTGTTTGGGTGAGCTTATAAGCTCCTCAAAACATTTTATAAGATGTTTAAGAGTTTATAAGTTGATAAAAAATACTTGGTAAATTTTTTTAAGAAAGAACTTATAAGATCCTAAAATAAGATGTTATAAGCTTATAAGCTCTTTTAAAAAAAGTAAGGAGACCCTAACTTATTTTTAAGATCTTAACAAACTCCTTCATTTTTAACCATTTTAATTACAAAATTATCATTATTAACATCTTATTTTATCCAAACACTTCAACAACTTATTTTAAAAATAAGATATAACATCTTATAAGCTCAAAAAACATATTATAAAATGTAGGAGCTTATAAAATATTTTAAATAAGCTTAACCAAACACCCTCTAAAGTTAAACAAATCACGCAAAAGAGTTGACAGACTTATGGTCACTTATTGAAATATTGACAAGCATTAACCAATATTAATAACACGAACCCGACATTTGATAATGCGGATCCATAAATATTAATCATCCATCTAATCCCACTCCTCCAATGTGTACTAAATCCCATTGAATCCTAAGAAGATTTGTCGGTCCAAAGTCAACGATCAACTACCATAAATAATAAATTAAATATTTTTATTTGAAGGTACACGCATCTACTTAATTATGTGTCCATGTGCAGTTATACAGAGCTGTTGTCTGAAATATTAGGTTTATTTTATATTCAAATTTTCCTATTTTCATATGTAATTTTATTTCAACATTATCATAATGATGTGCAAATATTTAACTAATTATAAGATTAAAAATTATATTTTAATATAAAATAATAACCTCTGAGTTTTAACGTTTTCTTTATTTCAAGTCACTCAATTAACAATGATACAATAAATTATTATTTAATTTATTATAGGTCTTATTTATTTAGGCATCTTTTCAAATTATTGAAATGAAAGTATTATTTAATTTATTGTAGGTGCCATTACTTCTAGTACTATATATATAAAAAAAAATTATTTCAAAAATAATTAATAAATTTTAATTAATTTTATGGCGTTGGACGTGGCTCCAACGTACATCATTCCATAGCTAAAAATGAATGAAGCAAACATATTGTTGAAGTTTTAAACAATAAACTTAAAGGGCAAAAAGTTGAGAATATATATGAAACCAAACAGGCCCTTGGATTCTGCTGTCACGATAAGATTATCTAAAATTGAATTAGTAATTAATAAACTATAATATATAACAGTAGCTTAGTATATTAATATTACCGAATATTAAAGAGTAATATACATTGGGATTCCCAAAACTTTCCACAATTGCAAACTGCATCCTTAATTGTGACCATGTATTGTCTGAGTGCGTGACATATAAGTCTTTGTTTCTGGGAGTCAGCAGTTTTTTTATAGTTTAGCTGACATAACATTTGAGGATCTTTAATTTATTAAGTCACGGAAGATATTCATAATCTCTTGATGCTTTTACTTGAACTTTTTGATGCTCTAAGCTTATTCTTTTGTAAGGATAATCAAATGTACGTATTCGAGGTTGATCATTATGACAAGGTACTAGGGCTAAAGTGGACAATTTACATGACATAAATTTATTTTTAAGAGAAAAGTCTTACTTTCGAAAATAAAAAATGTATGTAGGTGGAAGATCGTGTATACGTTTGACATACTCTTCTGCAAGCTGAAAAAGTCATTCAAATGAAAACAACCAAATAGATTCAATGGACAATGTACTAGGGCTGAAGTGGCCAATTTACATGACACAACTTTATTTTTCAGAGAAAAATTTTACTTTCGAAGATGAAAAATGTATATAGGTGGAAGATTGTGTATACATTTGACGTACTCTTATGCAAGATTAAAAAATCATTCAAATGAAAACAACCTGATAGATTCAATGGGGTAATATTAGAGATATGAGTTTTAGATATTAGTAAAAAATTACTTTAAAAGTATGGACTTTACCATATGAAATCACAATTTTCATTGAAATGGTGTTTTTTTTTTTTTTTTTAAGTGTAGGAGGATCAACCCAATTTGATTTGAGTACCTCCCCGCGGCCTCGAATCCACTCTCAATCTAAGGTTAGGATTTGTGCAACTAAAGTTGTTTCGGCCTTTCATCGCTCGTACTAGGGCCACAGTCCCACGTAATTGGGCTTGGCCTAATTGAAATGGGTTTACTTATTTCACTTTTGTTTAAGAGTTTAAAAAAAAAAAAAAAGATCTTTACTTTTTTTTTTTTTTTTTTTTAATAATTTAAATTTGTCATGATAAAAGTAGTAATCCTTTAATTACGTTTATCACCTTTCTTGATGTTCCATATCAATATTTTTTGTTTGAATTTGAAATTTAGGTCGGACATATGTTGGGTTAAAGTCGAACTCATTCAAACGAACTAACATATTATCCTAAAAATTAATTGTAATAGTAAAGTACTTTATTAAGTGGCTATTTTTCTTATCCCATCCATTTCAATTCGTGTTTGTTTTTTACTTGTCACGATTAGATCAAATGTTAGGTGAAGATAGGACAAATTTTGTAAAGAAGAATATGGTTTTAGGGGTTAGGTTTACGTGTTCTCACTCCGGGAGGAATCTTATTAGTTAATGCTCGGATTTATTGCCAAATCATACTTGAAATTATGATAGATAAACCCCACAATAATCCAATAATAAATGGAACATTTGAGAACTTTTTTAAGAGGTTTTGTGGTTTCTTTCATATTTACGACTTATTCATAAATATTATTTTTTTTATCAAATATATGTAAATTCAATCACAATCCTATAATGAGAATAATAGATCTTCTCGATCAATCCCTTATCTCTCATTTTTCAAGAATCATAAAAATATTCTGTAATCATATTTAATTTAGTTTTATTTTTCTCTATCTCTCTTTTTTCTTCCCCACCTTAAATGCACCTGAAGAAACATTGAATTCATCCTCCAAACCCTAAATCTCAAATTTAGTCCTTCCGGATGAATTTTCCACCTACTTGGGATAGGCGGTTGCGGGAGGATTGAAGTTTACATTGATTCATCGTGTTCAGAAATTGTATGTGAGTATAGTTCCTGTCTACCATTGACATCAAAAGGAGATTTTGAAGAGCCAATTTCTCTAGTATGCGGAACATTGAATACATATACATTATTACATCTAAATTTCAATCTTATTGAGTATAAGAATTACATTAAATCGAAGACCTCTTGGTTATGGAACCTCAATCTTACTATTTGGGGAAGACTTTAATGTGTTATTAATCAAACAAAAACATGCTTTAGAATCTTAGAATATGCTAATTATCCTAAGTCGCACCAACTATTTGCTTATTTAGGTTTAATTGGAGGTGATTAGCATAAGATTCTACAAGCAAGTTCTTACATAAAGTTGTGGGCTTTATTCTATGCATTGAGTGAGGATTACAACCCAACTACCATGACATCATGTATTCATAATAATGGAAAGGGAAGTTGAAATATTTTTATATAATCATTTCCCATAGAAATTGAAATTTTCAAATTTCTTGGATAATTAATTGAAAATCATGAAAGGAATAATTATAATGTTGTTGCACAGGACAAAAGGAGAGAAAAATTTGCTTGAGAATATAACTAAGGCATTTTAGTTCGTTTCTTAAATATTGGTTGAGAATTGATATATAATAAAGTAAATAAGGCTGCAGGCCAATAGGCCATTCTGCTCTTTCTCCTTCTGACCTCAGCACTTCTTCCCTAAACATATAATAAATGTTAGGATAATCCTTGTATAAATTAATAGAACCTATCACTGTTTCAAACAAGTATTCTTTTTTCTTTTTCTTTTTCTATATGTGGTTCCTTTGAAATTTAATTTAAAGGGAATGAATTTTAGGTGATTTATTTGTCCTGAAGTTTGTGCACGCAAGAAGCGTTTGTAGTCCAACGGTTAGGATAATTGCCTTCCAAGCAATAGACCCGGGTTCGACTCCCGGCAAACGCACTGTCTTTTTTCGCTCAAATCAAAAGTTTTCCTGTTTGCCACCACCTACACAATGTATTTTCCTCTCTTAAATCTTGAAAAGTCTTCTCTCCGCCTCCTATTCAATCTGGTTTTAAATTCTTGACAGATTGCATAATCCCACGAATCTTGATAAATTCCCCTTGTCTGACGGGCGTTGGATTTGTCTTGCACTAATATTTTGGTTGATCCCCCGATTTCATGTGTATCCATCAATTTTCCAATTGTCTTGAAGAGTTAATTAGTGCCATCTCATTTGATACTAAATAATTTCATTTGGATATGAAATTAGGTCTCTGCAGTATGAACAGTACATCTGGGGAACAACTAATAATGCATAATATTCTTGATTTTGATGAAAAAGGCATTTAGACTTGCAGTTTTGATTTAAACATGGTGTAATTCTCCTTTAAATATTGCTTTGAAAGTTTAAGTAGATGTAAACCTTAACTAAGAAAGGGAAAAAGGGCTTTATTATGTCTAAGACTGCATTTTGTTCAACCCCATCAAAATGGTTGGAGCAAATTGCTGGATCAGTGCATCTTCGATAAGCTTTCCAGCTTCATCTTCTGGAAGTGTGACTGCCACCACTCTACTGTACGGCCCGTCGTCTTCCGGAGACGGAAGAATAAGTATCTGCCCTGGTCCAACAGCTGGCTCAATATAGTATGAAACCCGAAGTGGGCTTGAATTATCTTCAAAAATAGCAGAATATGACTCCACATTTTCTAAACTGGCACAAATCAGATCAGGACCATTCATCCATGGTGGAGTTCTGCAGTTTTCTCCTTCCAACCACTCAATCAGGCTCATAACCTCATCTCTGTCCATTCTTGAAACTGCTTCGTTTATAAAAGCAGCAGCTTTAGGCACTTCATTTTCATCTAATACATCTCCTTGCACCCTTTTATACACCATGCAGTTCCCAAAGAATCCCTTGTCCAAACCTAGAACTTTTCGCATGTCTAAACAAATAGACATGTCAACTAAAGTACTTTTCCTTCTCTTTACCTTGCTGACACATGACCAGAATAGCGCAGCCAAGGCCTGGAAGGGCATCAAGCTCGGCTCGTGATGTTGTGCATTTGGGGTTGCCACTCCAGCCAT
Source organism: Jacaranda mimosifolia (assembly GCA_018894105.1). Classification (NCBI taxonomy): domain Eukaryota; kingdom Viridiplantae; phylum Streptophyta; class Magnoliopsida; order Lamiales; family Bignoniaceae; genus Jacaranda; species Jacaranda mimosifolia. Next base: position 3,353,456 of record CM032127.1, read on the forward strand.
GGAAATGCAACCTCTTACCATTTCTTGATCGAATTTAAGAGTGATAGTAGTTTGTTTTGCATATGATACTATTGGAGCTAAATTTTCTATAACTGATTTGTAGTGCTTGATCAAGTAAGGTTGGAGATTGGAGTTTTTGTTTCCTTTTCTTGGCAAGGGGTGGAATAAAGGTGGAGATATAATTTTGCCTCTCAACATTGTGTCTGCCCATGCTTTGATCATCATGGTGGCGCAAATGGGATCGGATAGTAGATGAGTGCAGCTCAAGCCAATTGCTAGCCCACCACCTTCAAATTCAGTGATCTGCAGGCAGAAACTTTTACTAGTTCAAATCTCTCAAGTATTTGCCATCTTTTGAAAACTACTTCATTTTTGTAGCTAATGAAGTGGAGAGTTGTAGGATTGTAATCTTTTCTGGAAGCCCAAAAAGCATTACTTTTTAGGCTTATCCCTACCTGAACATAAAAAGTAGACCAGAAATATGGCTTGTGGAACATTTCCTCCCAGTGAACCAGCTTGAGCTCCTTTTCTCTATCAACATTCTGTAGCCACTCATCCACAGTTCCCTTCGCCTCTGCTTCCACCATTCTTACTCCGGCATCATTGCATTTAACCGTCCAGTGCCCATCAGGGGTCCTCAGCAATCGTCCTGTGACTACTGGAAATGCAGTTAGCATCTCAGATATAGATTCTCTGAGCTTCTTTGTCAGTTCTCCAGCCCTTCTTTTTCTGGGAAAGTTGTAATAGAACACCATACGGAGATAATTACGTTCCATTATTCGATCGAGAACTGATAGTGGGCTGAATTTTCCTGGCTGCACAGGTTTAGTGCTGACCACAGTTCGTTTGCAGATGAACGAAACTTCAGCCATCGGGGGGAACTTTTTACTAGTTTCTGGTGCGTATCGGTATATGTTAGCATTTTTAGCCTTTTGTAGTTGTGGGAAAGGGAGAAAACTACCCCATAATTGTTGGGGAAATGAATTCTTCATGAATTGTTGCAACTGATTTTAGTTTTGCCATGCAGATTAGATTGTTGCCTGAAAAAAATAAAAAAGAAAAAAAAAAATTCTTCCCTTCGCCTGTTATCTGCAATTTTTCTGAAGAGTTCTAATGAAAATTCATTTATCAAATGCAAAAAGAGCTAAAAATTAGAGTAAAATCAGACAGTTATGTTATTTATTGGAGGATTTCCTATTGACAAGATGCATCTTGTATTCATCCTAGTGGCCAGCACAATGTCAAGCTTAGAAGTTTAAATGAAAAGGAAAGATCGTTAAGAACAAAAACAAAAGCACAAAAAGGATGAATTATAGAAAGAGAAGAAACTTTGAGTCCCTATCATTACAAATACACTTTCTTGGTTTATATCAGCAGCCACATTCTGTTCATTATCAGAAAAAAACTTCACCAGCAATAAATTTACCACAAGATTTGAATTAAATGAGAGAAATTAACTTCTTCAAGAACTTTACATCAATATGGATGGAATATCAGAGAAATAAGGTATGTTCCTCAGCTGCAGAACTTTGCTCTCTTCTTTACTTGCGGTCATAGGATCAAAGAGCCCGCGATCAGACAGTGCTAAACGTTGTTTTATGCGGCCCATTCTTCGCGAGAACAGAACTTGCTTTGAAGCCACAGGCAGCCTAATAGATTGATATTCATTAAGGGCCGAGCTCAGATTCTCCATGCCCCATTTCTCAAGGCATTTGCCCAAGACTGCTGCATCCAGTATCGACATGTTTGTGCTTCTTGCACCATGAGGACTTATGGGGTGAGCTGCATCTCCAACCAAAACCACATTTTCCCAATAGAATTGATCCAATGGCTCACTATCATATATGGCATTCAGGAAAGGCTCTTTTGTTTCTCGCATTACTTTAACAAATTCAGGGATCCAGACCTTCTCCGCTGCTTCATACATCTTCTCAATCATGTCATTGCTAACTTTTGTGGTGACCGAGTTTGCCTGAGGTTGACCATCAAAAACACATCAGATTGTTTACTTTGTGGGTGCAGTTATATTTCAATTTTAAAAGTGAACTAAAGCTTTATAATCTTCCATTCATCAGGACTGAAACCATAGTACTAGATTTTGGACAAAGAATGAGAGAACAGAACATATATATACCTTAAACTCTGGCTCTGGTTGATTAAGATACCAAATCCAATTAATCCTTTGGTTGATTAGCTGGTAAAGGATAGCGTGACCTTCCGAACCTATGTCAAAATAGTTACAATTCCCAAGATCAGGGTAAGCCTTCTTGAGTGCCAGGATGGTTTCTGAGTTCTCATTATCTGAAAAGTCAAGAACTCCTCTCCATGCACAATAACCTGAATATCTACCATGAAAGGTGTATCGTTTCAACTTTTTCAAGAAACAAATTTGCTGGAAGTCCCTTTTTTCAGAAGAAAAATGCAAGAAAAAGCTACAAGTTACTTCACAAACCTCAGTTCAAGGTCAGGAAGAAAAGTTTTACGTATGGAAGAGAGGCAACCATCAGCTGCAACAAGCAAATCACCAACTATCTCGACTGTTTCATCAGTTTGGAGGTCTTTAGCTCGCACTTTCACTGAACTTTTATCATCAGAAATGCAAAAGGAGAAGAACAAATGTCCCCATAAAATAACCTCTGGTGGTAAGGAGTTGTACAGAAGGCTATGGAGATCAGCCCAGTGCACTGCTTTAAAATTGAAATTCTCATCTCTTGCCAGTGTCCAGGTAATTTTCTTGTCACCATCTGTTGCTTGCTCCTGTAATCAAGTAATGATTTGTGAGTAGACAGCTGATTTAGTTCAAGTCCTTTGGAAGTCAACTGAACTTTAATTACACGATTGCAAACTTATTAAGATTTGGAATATCTTTTGATGGATCGAATTCCCTTCTCAGGGCTAAGAACTTCTAGCTGCAGGTAGCTACACATGATGTTGTTTCACCACTCAAGAATCAATTTTCCCAATTACACATGTAAAACCAGTAAAATTGTAAAACTTCAAATCAACTTCAATAACTCTGCAACCAAAATGAAACACTAGGAAGTCAGAAATCCGGTATAATCTTTAGATGTGACTAAAAGAAGTTCTAATCCGGTTCTAATTTCTTTTAAACTTCTTCCAGAAACCATAGAAACCACATGATTCAGCTTCCATGCCCATTTTGATGGTTTCTGCAGGTTTTGAATACAGAATTATTTCACTTACATGCTCAATGGTCATGGGCAGGGTGATAGACTGGAGGAGTTCTGGTTGTTTAATCCATGGCTCAATGAGTTTCAGAGACACGGTGTCAAGTCCAAGTCCAGCACCGGTAGCACACCCATTTGGAGGAGAGCATGTTTTCTCCAACACCACCACATCCCACCCGGCTGCAATCAGGGCATGTGCACAAGAAATCCCTGCTATGCTGCCTCCCACAATCACTGCCTTTGCCTTCCTTCTTGCTTCCTTCATCTCCGTATGTTGTTGTGTGTTTTGACACTTCGAGGAAAAGCTAGAAACAGGAACTCTGAGTTTTGAAGGACCCATGTAGCTGAATAGCATGTGAAGCTTTGACAGGTAACAGACAAAGTCAATTGTTTCATATCATGGAATTCTTTCACTTGCTTGGATTTATTCACCCTCTTATATGATTGTATATAACAATATTGTACTATTTTCGTGTCTCCTACCACAAGTGATAGCGACATGCATTATCCTAGAATTTATTCACTATCAATGAGATTAAAATACCATATATTTCTAATCATTATTGTTGCTTTAGCTGGTACACACACATGAAAAGGAAAATAATGCTTTATTACACATCTCCACTGTTCATTTTTCAGTTGATTCAAACAAACACTAGCTACTTCAGTAGATAGATAATAGATTGTATCTGCAAAACATAAACTTTGCTAAACTAGCATTCCTTCTTTTTATAATACTTCAAATTGCATAAAATACAGAAATACCACAACAATGGTTCAGAAGAATAGCAGGTCAATGCTCCAACTGTATAATGTTACCCAAAATAGAAGGAACGTCATATAGATAAGGCATGTTCTTTTGCTGTAGCTCCTCATAATCTTCTTTGCTTGCTTTCATAGGATCAAAGGGTTCGCGATCAGGAAGGACTAAACCTTGCTTGAGACGCCCCAGTTTTCGTGAAAACAGAACCTGCTTTGACGTCACTGGCAGACGAGTAGATTGATATTCTTGAAGAGCTGAATTTAGATTGTCAACTCCCCATTTCTCAAGACATTTACCAAGAACTGCAGCATCCAATAAAGACATGTTTGTGCTTCTCAAACCATGAGGAGTCGTTGGATGAGCTGCATCTCCAATCAAAACCACATTGTCCCAAACAATTTGGTGTAGAGGCTCACTGTCATATATGATGTTCAAGAAAGGATCTTTTGTATCCCGTATTACTTTCACCAATTCAGGTAGCCAAATCTTCTCTGCTGCTTCATGCATTTTCTCAATCATATCATCACTCACTTTCATGGTTACTGAGCTTCCCTGATTTGACCATCAGAAAGGATATAATATTATGGATATAATCTGTATCCAGAAATGTAAAATTGAGAGTTGAAGCATACCTTAAGTTGTGGCTCAGGTTGATTGACATACCAAATCCAATTGATCCTTTTGTTTAACAGCTCATATAACACAACGTGAGCTCCTGATCCTAGGTCAAAATATAAGCATTTTCCAAGGTCAGGAAAAGCCTTCTTAAGCCCTAGAATGGTTTCTGAATTCTCATTGTCCGAGAAATCTAGGACCCCTCTCCATGCACAATAACCTGAGTATCTAACAAAATGTGTACTTTATATCAAGAAACAAAAATCCAACGTTTTCAGTTGCCGAAACAACAACAAGGTTATCAACAGTCCAATTCACATACCTTAATTTGAGGTCAGGAAAGAAACTCTGACGTATTGAAGAGAGACAACCATCAGCTGCAATTAGCAAATCACCAACAACTTCAATTATATCACCACTTTGAAAAGTTTTACTCTTTACTTTCACACAATTTTTGTCATCAGAAACGTGAAAGGAGAGGAATGTATATCCCCAGCGGACAGTCTCTGGTGGTAATGCCTTGTATAGAAGGCTATGCAGATCAGACCAGTATGCTGCTCTGAAATTGAAGTTCTCATCTCTTGTGAGCATCCAGTTGGTCTTCTTGTCCCCATCTGTCGCTTCGTTCTGTAATTCACAAAAATAAAAGCAGAAACAAATTAATTCCCACTTGAATTTTATAATTTGCCTTCGCACTTTTCAACATGTCTTATTAAAAGAGAGGTTACATGGTGCCTAACTAAATCATGATTGGCAATAATCTGATAGGAAGAAAAATGCAAGACAATTGAAATTTTAGGTTCAGATACAATTCAAGATTTCACTTCAACCAGTTAAATTTATAACTTCATAATTTCTCTACAATGATGTACATATATATATATATATATATAATTTCTCTACAATGATAGTTAAATCTGCAACAAAATTCAAGCAATACTACCACTACCACTGAACTAAACCAAGAAAAATTACTAAAGGGCATAAAAAACAAGCCCTTTTCTACGGAAATAGCTAAAATCTCCATAATACCATCAATATCCCGGGATTTTCCCTTAACAAGAAAGAACCACATTAGAATTCTTGTGTACATACTTCATGCTATAAAATTACGACAACATCTTCCCATTTTTGCATTAAGTAAATTCTTGGAAGATTCGTTCAGTTACTTGATCAATGGTGAGTGGCAATGTTGTGAGCTCAAGGATCTGGGGTTGTTTGAGCCATGACTGGATGAGTTTCTGAGCCAGCGGGTCAAGTCCAAGGCCAGCACCTGTGGCAAAACCCGTCGGAGGTGAGCATGTTTTCTCCAGCACCACCACTTCCCACCCGGCGGCGATCAGCGCGTGTGCGCAGGATAAACCTGCTATGCTCCCGCCCACCACCACTGCCTTCCCGTTCCTCTTTGCTTCCTTCATCTCTCAACTCAGTGTGAGCTCTTGAGTTGTGGTAGATTCTTCATTTTTGAGGTGAAAGCTAAGGGCCCAAATAATTCTTTGAAAAGTGGAGATGGATGATATCATGTACACGTGTGTGAACTATAAGGATAAAAAAAAAAATTATTTTTTTGTTCTTTTTTTTCTTTCAAAAATTTAATTTTTATTTCCACTCCTTTTTGGTTTACCTATTTTAGTATGCAAAGAAAAAAAAAATTTTAAAAAGAAAGGTGAATTTTTTTTTTTATTATTCCACAACAGTTGCATAACCCATATTTTACACGTTAATTCATAACCCCACTGGGCAGCCCCCATTACCCATTTCTTCCGCCGTTCTGCTGAATTTCCAGCTCTTTCTTGCCACAGTGTAACCCTTTTCTCTCGCTTTGTCTGCGTATACATACATAAATTTATATCTATAAACTCCTACATTCCAAGAAATGATGCATAATTGAATAGCACATCTTTGTATTCGCTTTTTCAATCAATTTGATTTTCTGTTTCATACATGCAGAATAACCAACATTGATTGAAGGCGATTGGGTTAACTATTATGGGGGCAGGAGGGAGAGAAATGTCGATTTCACTGGATGGTGTGAGGGACAAGAATTTGATGCAGCTGAAAAAGCTCAACACTGCACTATTCCCCGTTCGATACAACGACAAATATTATGCCGATGTTCTCGCCTCTGGCGAATTTACCAAATTAGGTGTGTTTACTTTTCTGGGTCTTCTTCTATTTTCCAGTTATGAACTGGGGTTTTCTTGTTTTGGCATTTCTTGATTTGAAGTTGAGAAAATTGTATGTTTTGAGGATTTTCGGCCTGATGTGATTGGGAGAAGAGTATAAATTAATTCAATGTTATACTTTCCTCTGTCTTAAGTCTGATAAAGAAACTATTTTATTGTTGTTTCTTAGAGTTGATTAGGAATTTATGCTCATGAACAAGAAACAAATGGTGATTTTGGATCTTTTGGAGGATTTTTTCGTTGGGCTTTGAGGAAGTCTCTTATTGTGTGATTTTAATCATTTTGGATCTTCTGTTGCTTTCATGTTAAAAAATAAAAATATGGATATTGTATTGATGTTTCCTGGATGGTTTATACTGTTATTAGGAAATATAGAAGTCTTGTCCCCTTTGGTTCAATTTGTTTCAGTCTTATTGTTTTAATTGAAAAATGCAACTGTGAACTTTCTTCTTTGCACTTGTGCTATGCAGATTGGTCACTGCATAAAATCTGTTATTTATGCTGATATTTAGTTGAAAGTCTTAACATTTTAACTGGACCAACACAAAAAAAGTTCTATTTGGACCCAAGGGCAGCTACTTATTTATTCCACGATTCCTTATTGGAGATCTGAGATATCATATCAGAAAATAATGACGAGCCAGAATGATTTATTAAGCTTATTGCTATTTCAACACAATGAACAGAAAATAATCTGTTTAGAATTTGAGTGCGTAGCTCTTTACATTAGCATTCTACCTATTCCATGTGCCCTCACTCCCCCTGGAAAGAGATCCCAAATTAGTTTATTTTGCAGCAATTATTACTTAGTCCTCTCACAAGGCAGTTATTTTTGTTTGACGAATAGTATGAACTAGCATATGAAGTTTTCATCTTGATGTTCTTATATGGTGAGCTGCAATGATAAAAGGATAAGAAAATCCCAATATTGGGATCACTTATGACCCCTCCCCCCAACAAAAAGATATGTTTACATGATTCTCATCACAATGGAGTCGTGCAGAACAATTTTTGCCTCCCAGGCCACCAATGCTTAGATTAGCGAATTGGAATATAGTATTATAACAGGCCTATTAAGGAGAAGTTGCTATTATTAAAAAAAAAAAAAAAAGAAAAAGGAAGAAGTAGAAGAGAGAGAGATAATCAGATCGACATGATAAAGATCTGCCCTTAATGTTCCATAGCCAGAGATTACACATGCATCTCTAAACTTGAATTTTTTTTTCCCAGCATATTACAGTGACATTTGTGTTGGATCCATTGCATGCCGCCTTGAGAAGAAGGAAGGTGGTGCTATTCGTGTATACATAATGACATTGGGTGTTTTGGCACCATATCGTGGGTTAGGCATTGGTAAGCAATCTGCTTGTCTTCTTTTCTGTCTTCCTCTTCAAAATATACTGGAAATATGATGCCTGATTAAATTGTATTTTACTGGATAGGCGGACATGGGGATATGCAAACAGTATAACATTTTCGGTTAAAATGAAATCCTTTCACTATTTTCATAGTGCTGTCCTGATGCTCAATTAACATTGGAAGGGAGGGCATGGAGAATGTAGGTCTTTTGGGAGTTTTGAGTAGATAGTAAATTTCATTGTTTGTCTTGATCTTTTATGGTAAACAGTTGTCACCCCATGGTCCATTGGATGGGTGGTGTCGAAGAAATATAAGTGTCCAACATAAAACCAAGCTATTTTCCCAGTTTTTGAACCAGGTTGTCTCTACGAGAAGGAGCCGAGAAGCAAGAGTTGCATTTCTGCAATCCAAATGGGCTGCGCTCCTCTTTGCTATGCAATCTTCTACATAAAGTACGACAAGAACTAACTTCACTTCTGGATGTTTTGTAGGTTCAAAGCTGTTGAATCATGTGCTTGATATTTGCTTGAAGCAGAACATTGGTGAGATCTACTTGCATGTGCAGACAAACAATGAGGAAGCCATCAAGTTTTACAAGAAATTCAGATTTGAAATCACAGAGACCATCCAAAACTATTATACAAATATAACCCCACCAGACTGCTATGTCGTTACCAAGTTCATTGACCTCTCTCAAACAACGAAATAACAATTCAGAGCTAGTTTTATGATTGATTACCAATGTCACTTTGATCAACGCTAGACTTCATCCAGTTTTGGGATCTGAACATTGTTCGGTTGTCATTAGTTATTCATTGGCTACATACCCGAGAAATCTTTCATTGTTTGACATTGCAATTGTTGTTCATATTATTAGATGCTGAAGCTTACTATCTGACAATGCATGTTAGCTGCTTTCTTTTCAGAAGAATAGGTTTCAGTTTTGTGTCATTTTGAGCTGAATTTATCCAATAACCCAAATAGTGAGCCAGATATGAGATGCTATTACAAATTACCTCAGTTCTTAGGATTTCTAAGAGCATTTTCTCCCACATGCAGTGTAACTTACTAGTAGATGTGATTATCCTTTTCCTACAATAAATACAGTGTTTGTATATGTGGAGAAGCTGTCTGTGGTTTCAAATCTTTACAAATAGATCTGCTTTCTCTTTCTGATTACTATATCACATTCTATTACTAGTATACAAGAGCTTATTATGCTTCAATAGCACAAGAGATATTCACACTGGTCAGCCATCTGGGAGCTCTCAGTATGCCACACCACCAGAAAAGCTATCTCCATCATGAAGTAGTGATTCCGTCAGCCAATAGCCATCCCAGGAGCCACCAACTCTCTGAAAACCGGAGAATTTATCAGGAAATGGGAATCCTTAGCAGAAACATTTGAGGAAGAAAATGCATTTGGTAATCAAGGAGGAATGATTAACTAACCTGAACCATAGTAAATTGAAATATTTCTTCTTCTTCAGGACGAGCTCCTCGCACCCACACTCGCTGCTTATAGCAGTTCTGTTTCATATATGCTGGTCACTATGTTGAAACCCACTAAATGCAGAGGTTGGTGAGATGGAAATGTGGAACCAACTAACCTCCTTGACCTTTAAACTGCTCAAGATCTTTCTTTCCCGGTGACCAAGTAAAACTCGATAGCTCGAATGGTGGAAGATCCGCCTAAACCTTTCAAACTGGCACATAATCAGTTAGCAACTAGGAACAACATGAATATAGAACACCTTAAAGGAAATTATAGAAAAGAGCATCACAAATGACTAAAGATTGAGCATCCACTGACCTGTCCCAAATCAAAGAAAGGGCCAAAATAGGTAGATCTTTCAAAAGGATCAAATCCAGCAAACTGTCATGATGTAATATAACTGTGATGATAATACCTAGCTGAGAAGCATCAAATCAAATTCAGACTGATTTGTCAATTACCCTATACATGACTTCAATGCCATAATCGGGCCGAGGTTGGTCATTGAACATCAATGCATCAAGTTGGTATCTCACAGCTTCCTCTGCGCTAAACTATAACAATGAAAAGGAAAAGAAACGCATCAGTGTACTGTATGAAAAAAGATGGCAGTATACATTGAAGAAGTGGTCAATTTGAAAGTTACGCTCAATCTTGGACCAAAAGGCCTTTTCCTGCGAGACTCAAGCCTGCAAAATAGACATTGGAATATTATTTAGCAATAATGTGGGTCAAACAAAACTAATATCACATAAGTAGAGCTCAATCTGGACCAGGTTTACACAATGTTAAGGATACATCCAATAAACCGGGCTCACTAAGACTGCAACGCAACCCATTCTTCCCATTTTAAAACTTCGTCTTTAAGGGGTTGAAGGAAGCGGTGAAGGGAAAACCATTTCTTCCTCAAATTAGGACACAAGAAAGCAAAACCACGTTTGAGTATATGTCAGTGTTCAATGAAGTGATGCAACTAGAACATAGCATGGGCTTGAAATTCTTCAACTTAGATGGCAGTGAAAAAGGTGTTGTATGCAAAAGCATCCACGAAACAAGGAATAAAACCCCCCTTCTCATTCCTTTGGTTCCCTTTCGGAATGATAGTATAGTGTATGATATGATGCTTGATGGCACTTTGCATCATCTATTCTATTACATATTTTATCATATATACTCAACATATATATATATATATATACGAATTGAATGAAAAGATTATCATTTATACTCAACATATATATATACATACATATATATATATATATACGAATTGAATGAAAAGATGAAATATGTATTAGAATAGATGATCTAAACTATCCTTGATGGAGTTATTGAGCCAACGTTCTAACTTTAGATGCTAGTTTTTTACCACTATCACTTATCATGCGGTCAATCTTCAAGCATATAGTTGATATAGAATATCAAAAAATTACTTATTATAAACAAAATTGAGAGCTTTCAAGACGATACAAATGAATTCACATATGCATGTAGCATCTGAACAACAATCAATTTCTATACTCATGTAAAGATTTCTCCCCTGAAACACTCTCAGCAATTTCTCGAAAGAAATTTGAAAAAAATAAAATAAAGAAAGAATTATTGAACAGCACAATACTTCGAAAATTTTACATAAGCATGTAAACAGAAAGCGCGAGGTACCAGTCTGCAGAAAAGAAATCGGGGACGTCGGCTGCACAAGCTCGAAAGCGTAAGCTCAGAGGTCTGGAAGCAAGAAACTGCAGAGATGCACCAAACGACATCGTTTCCTCGGTTGGCAACTACACTCCGATTGCGAGTCGTCAGATGAGACAGATGATGGCGGGGAAGAAGAACCAGGGAAAATAGTGGTGCTGTTTTATAGTAGCAATTATTGCTGTAGTCGCGTTCCCCGATAATATTTACCTTTTAAATTTTATCAAAACTCAAAAATAAATAAATTCTACTTTTACTTGGCAGTCAAAATTGGGCCTTGGACAGATGATTTATTAAATTTAAATTGATATACATTGGCAGAGTTTCAAGCTTCACCGTCTGATGAAACTGCTTCACTGCGATGAATCGCCGCCCTTCTTCCTTCCGTTCCCTCGCCGGTGCCGCCACTGCAGACTCCATCACCTCCGCTGCCGCCATGTCTTATCGTCCCTATGTAATTGCCGCAGCTCATTAACTCGCACACAAGCAGAACGAGGATTTAAATGAACATTTAATCACACACGCGGCAACTGAAATTTCTCACCACATTTCTCTCTGTTTTTCCTTTTACGTAGTTTTTAATATGAACTAATTGAAGCATTCAAATTCCAATTAGAAAATATCTCGTCCTAATTCGTGTTAGCTTTTCCTAAATTCCAATTTTAAGTATTCAATTCTACTTGTTCAAGTCAGAGTTAACATTTTCGTTATTACAGTTCAGAGGAGGGCGTCCACATAGCAGGAGAGGCTACTCTGATAAACCCTTGGGTCCTGCAAGCGGGGACCAGGGGGAAATCGTGTCCGGCGATTCTCACTTCCTTGCAGTTCGAGACGCAAACAGCAGTTTCCGGCCCAGATACACTGATGTCCCTCCGCCTTATCAAGATATACCGGGACAGCAGTTTCATGGACCCGAGTCACAGTCTCACCGGCCAGGCCCGCCTGTCTTTCAACAGTTTCCCGGGCCGCGGCCGCGGCCGCATAGGCATGCACGGCAAGTGCGACCAGTTTCTGGTAATTATCAGCAGTTTAGACCACAGCAAATGCAGCAGCAGTTCAAACCCAGGGCCTCAAAGCCTCCGGATTATCGACACTGGGAGCGTGCGAAACCAGAGCCTCCTCCTCATTGTGGTAATTCTTTGTGTCCTATTTACTTTCTTAATTTATCGTTTTGTATTTTTAGCTTTGAACGTTTTGAATCACTATAGAAGCTCAAGTTGATTAATGAGAAACTTATATGAAACATGGTTTGATGCTATTTCTGGTTATTGACTATTAATTCTTTATACATATGCCATTGAGTAAAAGAGATGCCTGAATTGCTGAGCTTTTCATTGGGTTCCAAGCTCAAATTTTAAACTATTCCTCTTAAATGTGGACAATTGTTTCAGTAATCAAGTTTTAGACTCACTGCTTTTCTTACAGAACTAAATTCTAACTCAAAATCACAGATATATCAAAATTTGATATTCAATTTTGTCATTAAATTGGTTGTATATCTTTTGCCTATTTTTGTCTGAATAAAATTTTTATAAGTTGGTTAAGTGTGGAAAAATTGTGCAATTGCCAATTATGGCGTACAAGTCATTTGCATATATCTGTGGAATCACCAAAGAAATGGCATCATATTGGTTCAAATTGAAAGTGTGGTATTTATGTAAGAAAACTGATTAAGCATTTGCAGTGTTTAGATGTTGTGACATAACAACAAGAAGAGGAGCTATGTTAAGATTGAGTAGTTCTTGTCTCTGAAATGACAGTACCGTTAAAGCTTATACCTTGTAGATTTGGTTGGCGAAAATGCTTGAGGGGAAAAAGATTTTTTTCAGAACTGAATTAGAAATTTGTCAAATATCACCTGTCCATTCTCTAGTAGAGAAGTTGTGCCATGCTTTCTCATCAACTGTCATATGGTTTAAGTTATTGATGCTTGTGGGAATACAGGACTTTGCTTTTATTTCAGCGTATTTTTCTTGTATATGTAAGCTTTTGATAGTTAAGACCTTGAGAATTTTGAGTCAAATGTGTCTGTTTGAGTTCACAGTAATGCATCTATGATTCTATAGTCTTTTGTTATGCCACTATCTATTATCTCAATTACGCTCTATTTTCTTTGGTTAACATTGTTCTCTTGCTATATGTGCAGAGCGGTTTACTGTTCTTTCATATAACATACTAGCTGACTACTTGGCCATTGATCACTGGCAAAAACTGTACTTTCATATTCCTCGCTATATCATGGACTGGAATTGGCGCAAGAGAAATATAAGTTTTGAGCTTGGATTATGGTCAGCTGACATTTTATGTTTCCAGGTTATCAACATGATGCTTTTGCTAGATCATATATCACAACTGTTTCAGGGCTGACATTTAGTTAATACAGAAGCTTGAAGAAAGCCGTGGTTATTACTTAATTGTCATGCTTTTGAGTGAATTTTTCTTATCTTGGCTGAGATGCATTATAACAGGCTTCATATATGGGGCTTGCTTTCCTTAGTTTCTCTGCATTTTCTATTCAGCCTGATGAATCCAGAATATTGCTATGTTTCTAGGGTTTATTATCAAAACATCTTCCTCATCTGTTGCTTTGAAAAGAACGATTTTTAACACTAGTTTGTCTAGTTAGATGAACTTTGTGTACTGATTTAGAGTCCAGGTTCAATGTTGAGTTCATTGGCCGCTCTATATAATTAAAGTAATGCAAAACAGGTTGCAGCTCATCTATTCAGCCCCTTTGTGTCAATTTGAATGAATGACTCAAACCATTATCCATAAAAAGGTGAAAGATCGCAAACTTATGAAACCTTCAATGGTGTTGGCCATAATTCTTGATGTCCTAGAACCAGTTTTTCTGATCAAACAATGAACTGCTCAAATAATTGCAGATTTGCCAATGGAATTTTGTTGCATAACCAAGCTTTGTAAAAGTGACATTGCTTTATCAAATAAATCTACAATCTTAAGAAATTACCCTGGATGGGTTATGGTGAGTAGTCAAAGTTCTGCAGCCAAGCAAGCATTTAATTTTAGCACAGGGTTTTATTTTTTTCACAACACAAATGACTGGAGTGATGTGGCTTATAATTATTTGTGAAGATTGAGGCAATAAAAACTATTGGACTGTGTCACTGCCAAAATGCATGTGCAGATTATGCAGTCAGGAAACATTTTTTCTCACAGATTCCACTATTTACTAGATGGAATGTTGGACTTAGAACAATCATGACGTGTCATTACATCTCTTGCATGATCTATCTTGTGCAGTAGTTTTATGATATCATTGATCTGTATATAATTTTACTACATTCTCATTGACTCAGTCTGTTTCATTCCAGTAACAATATTAATTTGTTCGATTATATCATTGTGAAAACAATAAACTAAGAAAATTACAAAGTACAGTGAAGTGTTACATTTCTTGAGCACTTTTTGCTTCAGTCTTCTGTAACTTATATATGTAACTGATTAACCCTTTGTTTTGATTTGTTTTTTCATTTGAAAAATCAGGAGGTTGATAGATTCCAAGACATAGAGACAGAACTAAAGCCCCGTGGATACAATGGCATTTGGAAGGTTGCTTGAAAATGTTTAGTTGCTTTGATGTTATCATATGGAACCTGGTCCAATCTCATCGTTTTCGTCTATAGCTGTTTTTGGTCATGTGCTGCATTAACTCTTAGTTATTGCATACTTGCACGCAGTTATGCAGCATTTTGTTTGGTTCTCGGTTTGAATTACTCCCACTAGAGTTTCAGATGAACTAAAAATTAAAATTGGTGAACAACGGTTACTGAGCTTGTATTTGAAGTTCTAAGGTGGAAAGAGGCATAGAGTTCTCAAAATATTGAATAACTGGTATGTCATTTTAATTGTGTGAGAAATCAGACTCCAATAAAGTGTATATGAGAATGAGGCTGTGATGATTCTGTAGGTTTTCAAATGTAAAGCACGAAAAGGTAATAATTTTTGTATAGGAAGTGTTAAGGCCTAAGCATTGTTATAGATTTATTTATAGCTGCCAATAATAACTTCATTGTTTTTAGTTCTATGAATATGTAGTTCACTAGCAAACAAAGTTAACTTTCTAAAGTGCCGATTAATAAGCATCAATATGGCGGCTTGAGAGAGTGAGGCCTAGTCCAGGTTTATATGGAATAACAAGTATCAGAGCAAGTAAGTAGGAACTTTTCTTTGTTTCTTTTTCTCCCTGTGGATCAAGGGTTACTGCTGACAAATTCAGAGTGCTAAGAGTTTTTGGGATTTTCGCAGCATATGGTTCTTGGGGTGTGCGAAGTCCTTGTTAATTGAGATGGTAACTGAGAAGGCTTAAACTTTTAATTGTGAAAAGTTGGCACCTTAATGACTTAACATGAAATAATAAGCAAATATTTGGTGTGTAATTGCTGAAATGTAGGGGAAGGGAACAGTTCAGAGCTCTTAGAAACTGATTTTTTTTATTTTCTTTTTTCTTTTTTCCTGCTTTCTGATCCTGTATCTTCAGGCTTTTGCACTTCCTAAATAGTGAAAAGCTTCTATGGAAGGTGGTGATGAACAAGAAATTTTATCCAGAATTTTTTAATTTGACCTGCTGCTATATTTTCATTGTGCTGGTGTCAATCATTTAATTGGTTGTTTGAGAGCCTCCAGGAATTTGTTCCTTGAAAGCCAAAAATATCATTTCGTGTTACTGCTTAGTGCTTAGCAATATTTCAAATTAATTGCTTCATGTATCGTTATTGATTGGTTGTTTGTTTATATTTCTCCAGGTGGGTGTATAAATGTTCTTTTGCATTTTTGTATACTCTCTTGTTTAAAAATTTTATTGTAGGCAGTGGAAGTTTGTAACAGTAGCTCTTAAGAGTTGTAAATTATTATCTTCTTTTGAAGCACGTTTTGAGAATATTATATTCTTACACGGGATAGACAATCACAGTTTTATTGATTTTTAGATGCGAACTGGTGATCCAGCTGATGGATGTGCCATATTTTGGCGTGTTTCAAGGTATGATTTCCTAATTTATTACAAACATGTGAAATGGAAGTATCACCTCATGGAAACACTTATTTTGGCATGTGTAGAACTGAAGATATTAGCATGTCAATTACTGTACTGGGCTTTATATCATTCTAGGTTGAGTGTGATTTTCATTGTATGAGTTATGACTTTCTACTTGTTCATGTGCAATACACTTTTCCTCTATTAGACTCACCAGTATAAACCTATCCATTATGCCTGAGAACTTCGTAAGCACGAAATGTTGATGTTAGTTATTTACCAAATGGGTTAAATTTGCTGGAATCTTTTGTAAAGCAACAAAATTAATTTACGTATTGAACCATTTTCCCAGTTCTTTTTTATTTGAGTATTGTGTGTATTTCTAATATAATATCGCTGATGCCTGTTTAATACAACTTGATTGCCTATATCATTCTGTTTATTGCACATTAGCATTAGTAAATATCCACAATCTGCATATCATTTCATTAATGTAGTGAAGCCTTTCTGCCTCTAAATCAGCACCAATTCAGTTCAGCTACAGAATTCTTAATTTTTTCTTTAAAAAAGAAAAAAATGCAATGTTTGAAAAATAAACATGTAAGAAATACTATGTAGTACATCAGTAAATATATTTCCTAGGGTTTCCTTTGAGAGATCTTTCTGTTTTTGGTTATTTTTGAAGAGTGTAAACCAAACAGGTAGTGTAACTTTGTTTTCCAAAAGAGTTAAATCTGTTACTATTATCTTTTCAATTTATTTGATTCCCCAAATTTAGCATTTCTAGCATTTAAGTCAATGGCTCTAGACACAGGAGAAGAGCTGGCAAGTCATTCCTTTAGGTCTTAGCATGTTAAGGATGATTTTGTATTCTTATTTTGCCCCTTCAAGTGGAAGCATATGAAATAGACCTCGAATTGGAATTAATTGAGTCCAATTGTATGTTAGGTTCAAGTTGCTGCAGGAAGAATCTATTGAATACAATAAGCTTGGCCTTCGGGATAATGTTGCCCAGATATGTGTGTTTGAGGTACTTTTCAGAGTACTATTTGAGTAAAGATCAACTGAGACTTATATGTTCGTGGCTCTCCACAATTGTTATATCTTCATCAATATCATTCATTCTTGTTGACCAGTGTTTGAATGGGCAGCATAATAGTAATGGGGCATCAACTCCATCCACAAGGCAAGAAGCATTTCTTTGTTTAGTATTTTCTCTGTCATAATGGTTTCCTCAAAACTTTGTTTCATAAGTGTAAGCTTAATATCCTTTTTATAGTTTTGGGAACATGTTTACCATTCAAATGCTTTGTTAAAAGGGTTTCAACCAATAGAATAATCAAAGACACTAGTACCAGTTTTTTTAATTATGGCTTCATATTCATTTTATTACTGTGAAATTTCTGATCCTCCTGACTAGGTTAGGTGTTTGTTTTCTTACTCACCTTTATTACTTAGACCTTGATTTTTATCAGAAAATGCATTATAGGCATGTGGCAACATCGGACTCAAATCAATGTGTCACGTCAGATGTGGCAGCTAAGAAAATAAAAATATTGATATGGTATCATTCTGTTGGTGAATCGCCTAAAGCATGTTATTCCCCATGGTGGGTTTTTTGTCGCAATTCTGTGTTGGAAATGAACAAAATTTCTGTTGTATTGGAGAAGAAGAAGAAGAAGAGAATTCTATGACTTTAAGAGAAGAACATATAGACATCATATGAAGATTTTTTGAATTAAAGCGAAGACAAACATTTAGACATCAGATGACAATAATCTATTGGTTGGCTCTGATATTCATTTTTGTAAGATTTATATTATCTCTGCTGCTAATAACCTTGCATAAAATCATTTCTTAACTCTTTAAACTTTAGCATGTGAGCACCAATATTTCTACCTTGTTTGCTCCCATGAATGCCAGCAGTGGCAAGGATAGAATGAGTTAATGCCTTTTAAGTATCATAGACTATTCCTTTAGCTCCATATTTTGATGGCAAATGAAATGCGATAAAGTTTCTATTGCTACAAACTATCTTTTTGTAATATAAAGTATCTAAAGTGGTAAATCTTTAAACAATTTATGCACGCTAAAGTAATTTGAGCAAATTGACGAGTGAAACCTTGATTCTGTAGCACAGTAGAAAAATAGTTGCTTTGAAGAGAAATTTACAATGAGCTTCTCTTTAGGAAGGTTAAGAATCAATCTTCATGATTCTAGTATTTGACTAGTTGAATCCTATTCTTTTATGAAACATGCAGTTGATTTTTCCACATAATTGTCTTGTTTTAAATGGACTTCTTTCTATTTTTTTTTTCAAAAAAGGCGTATTGGCTTTTACTGAAGATGGCAAAAATTTTGCAGTTGCTGCTCAGCAAGCTCTAACAGAGTCATTGTCTGCAATATTCATGTGCTTTTCAATCCGAAAAGGGGAGATGTTAAGCTTGGACAGGTATAATTTTCTATATAAATGGTTCTGATTAATCTTTGATATCTCATATGAGACTAAGTGCACAATATTCATTTTCATTTCCTTGGAAGAAGCATGGTGGTTAATAATGGTTGGTTTACTTAAGACAAGAAATGTGTACCAGAATCATGCATGTATTCGATTCTATATACTGTCTTTGGTCTATCTGTTGACGGATGCACCCTCATACACTAAACAATTATCCATCGACCGTTTAGTTTCTTTTCTGCTGCAATGAAGGTCGTAGGGGCCACTCCCCCTAAACAGTTCAAAATGCATGATATGGAAAGAACTACTTATTATTGTGAGGTAGTCAGTATGGAAGGCCTTAAAAAGGGAATTTCATGAATTTGCCTGAATTTTGGATTCCTCATAAGGTATGCCCCGGTTTAACAAGAAATAAGATGGCCTTTTCTTTACCCCCCTCCCCCCCTTCATCCTCTTAGCTCTGTCTGATATTCTGTAGCCTGCCTGCTTGATTCGTGCCAATTACCAATATGTCTCTCCATTGGACCAGGAAAATTTTTATGCCATACATTGTTTTTATTTATTGGTTGTGTGTAATTCCTTTTGCTACTGCAGTAGCTGAATATATAGACATACATTACTTTGACGTTGTGCGTGTAGTCCTCTGTCTTCTGTTTTTTTTTTTCCCTCTAGACTTATTCAGAATGTAGTGTCTGCAACTGTGTACTTTCTAGCTGTTGCTCTGTATACTAGCTAATAGCCATGTACTTTCTTCTTTAACCAACAGTCAACTTATTGGAACTGTATTCTTGTAGTAGCTATCCTATCTGGAGTTCTGATTAAATATAGATTGTCTTGATTTGTTTCATATATAGTGAAATGATTGTCTCATTGCTAGAGGCATGTTGTTTACATATCTCTTGGCTTCATTTTTTGCTGTCAGATTAGGGTGCTTCTGGACAGGGCACATGCTGTTTCTAAACTTTGGGATGGTGCTCCTATAGTTATCTGTGGAGACTTTAACTGCACTCCCAAGGTTGTTTGCTTGTGTGTACATTGTCAGTATTATCTCAATCTATCTTCTTGCTTTATGTACTCCTGTATTATTATGAATCTAATTTAATCCTTCATCTCTCTCTGGCTATGTATGATGCCAACAACACGTTATTGTTGAATCAGAGTCCCATTTACAACTTTTTCACAGGACAAAAGGTATGTGGTCGCTTCTAATTGCTTTATCCTTTTCCACCCATTCTTGATTTCTCTCTTTCCTCAGAACTCCCGCAATTAGCATAGCTTAAAGACTCAGGCATTTGCAAAATCTTACTGCAGCTAGATCTGTCAGAGCTGGCCCGAGATAAGGTCTCTGGGCAAACCTCTGCTGAAATACGTCCATCTAGGCCTGCTCATCCTGATTTTAGGTATATGTCTGTTTCCTGGTCAAATAATTTGTCTGGTGAAGTCTTAATGTCTGCCCCTGAAGGTGGAACACTTGATTCGTAATTTAGGACACAAGCTGCCAATGATTCTCCTCAGGCTTCCGCAGTTAATAGTGAAAAAACAGAAGAAGGAGATTTGCCTTTGGATGCACAGAAGTTAACGTTTCTTCAGAGTTCCAAGAGTGCACCTTCTACGGTAAGCTATTCTGGACCTGGATGTTCTGTGGTGGATGAGACCTCTGAGTCTTGCACTGGTGAAGAATGTAGAAATAGAAGAATTAATGACTTGTCAAGCCATGAAACAGCAGATGGTCATGCAGGTTAGAGTATGTTGACCCCCATTCTATCCCTCGTGACAGTGTAAATGGAAGTCTTACTATGGATCAGTTTCATATGAATCTACAGATGCAGGTTTCATGTTGTCACTTCGTGAAGTAGATGATGGGACTGCAGATGCACTCGGTGAAGATTGTGAATCATTTTTATCTGAATTACATAGTATTGGTCAAAGCCACTTTCCAGCTGATTTAGAATCTAGTTCCACCGACCAAAAGTTGCATTCTCATGGTAACAAGATTCTCAATGACACCATTTATGTGGAACGTGAGATTATCATAAATGCTGGAAGTTCGTCCTCCCACCCACCACCTTGGACTCCAGCAGAAATAGAAACCGCAACAGGTAGTGCAGACTGCAATGTAATGGAACACCCTTTGAAGTTGACAAGTGCATATGCAGAAGTTGAGGTATCCTTGCGAATAATATGGCTCATAATTTTCTTTAGGATGCTAAATGTGTGGCGAAGTGGTTGGTTTTCGGTAATGAAAGGTTATGGCTTTTTGTTTTTGCAGAATTCTTCAGGGTTAAGAGATTCCAGTGGGGAACCGCTTGTCACCAGCTACCACAGACGCTTCTCCGGCACAGTGGATTACATTTGGTGAGTCATAGAGCATCTTTCATCGGTTCCATCTGTTGGATGTATTTCTTGTGTCTCGGTGAATTAATAAATGTAGAATGTCTATTTCTTTTACTGGCTGTAGGATGTTCCATAAATTTATCTTGATTGCTTTATAGGTGGCAGTGTACCTGATAACTGGTTTTCCAGAAGCACTTATTTGACTCTAATTTTTGGGCTACACAATGGATGGTGCACAAGATTGACACTTAATTAATTCTAGGATGTTTGATCCTCCTATCCAATTTTCAAGTAGATCCTTCATTAAAACCTTGATTGGTGATAATCTCATTTCATTCATTGACGCTCTCTCTAGCAAATTCCACAACCATCATATCCTGCATATACCCAAGTCCAGATTATGTTTTATTCTATCTTAGTTCTGCCACTACAGTGATGATAGAGATTTACTCCTCAAAAAAAAAAAAAAAAAAAAAAATCATTTTCGAGAAATAGAGAGAACCTCAAAGGCAGAAGACAACTAATATTTACAAATGACTGATTTGTCGTTCTCTAAACAACAGATTGTCAATATGGATTGGAAATGTTTTTGACTTGGAAATCCAGTTATGCCTTCTTCCTTTGTTTGGTAACTTTCTGTTTGGATGAATTATTAATTGAAGTTGATGCTTCGTACCATATTTTTCAGTCTACTACTAATAGGGCCCCTGTTGACTGAATAGTAGATTATGAAAACGAGCATGGGAGGTGAAAAGATAAAGGAAGAGGGTTAAGTATTTTTTCTCTTTTTCCACAAACAAGCAAATGAGCGAAGGCCAGACTAAGGTCTGGAGTGTTGCATTTCTACACTTAACAAAAGTTGGAATTTATGTGAAGTGTCTAAATTATAGTACTGGGGGTATACAATGATACCTGATACATATTGTTTTTGGAAAAGTTCTTTTCACTGACTGGTTTCATTAATATTCCTATAGATACTAAACTATATAATTGGGCTGAATTAGTTGAACATAATCCCCTGCTGTCCAGGCACTCCGAAGGTCTACAAACTGCCAGGGTTCTTGCTCCAATTCCCAAGCATGTTATGCAGCAAACTCGAGGATTTCCTACAAAGGTATAATGTCTTAACAAAATTCAAGTAAATTGCTAAAGATCAAGGTATCATCACTCTTCTGTAGGTTACAATTTTAATACGTAGATTACGTATTTCTAATGTAGATTATTTTCTTGAAAAGTGAACACTATGCGAGATAGATCAATCTGCTTAATCATGCAGGACGCCGAAGTGTTATTTCTTATGTTCTGAGATTTCTTTTCACCCTTGCAGCATATGTGATGTACTATAGATGTGAAGCACTTGTAACATATAAAATATGCCATACCAGCAGATGAGATGTGCTACATATGAAATAAAGGGAAAAATCTGAAATCAAATGAAATAGTAATAATGTTTGGTGATGTATTGATATGTTGGCAGAAATAACTAAAGCAATAATAGTCTGCACATCAGAATTCAAATATTTGAATAGAGTAAATATCAATTTCATCAAGTGAGTCGACTATCTTGAGCTATTCATGGTAATTAAACTCGTGTTTCAAGTAATATTTACATCCACTAGCATCTCTTGATGGTCTGGACTTCATGTTCTGACGTTCTGTTAGCATCTAAGTAAAATTAACTGTTCTTGCAGTATTTTTAGCTTGATAAAAACCATTGATTCTCTGCATGCTTTTTTGGGTGAATTTTTTGGTCTAATTAGCATCTTGTGAATCTCCAGAGAGAGTTCTAGATTTGTTTTGTGCTTAATGCTCATTTTAAAATGTTCTTTTGTTGGGCTCTTTTTCCAGAAATGGGGAAGCGACCACATTGCATTGGTTTCAGAATTTGCTTTCACTAAAGACATCTCCTCTGAGAATGTCAGCCAATGATACAACCATCAGAGCTCGCCGGACTCCATTAACATTTTATTTACTATTTATTTTCCTTCCCTTACTTTGTCCTAGAGAGTTCATGCTTTGTATCGACCAAGTTATGATATGACAGAAAACGCCGTTATTAATCTATGGATGTGGAAAGATTTTGTGAGCTTCGCAATGGGTTTAGTTCAAAAGTCGTGAACACAGTGTGCTTCATAAACAACTGTATAAGTTGACCTTGCGCGCATGATACATACATGGAGTCCATCTTGATGTTTGTTATTGCAGGGAAGGTTAGCCATCTAGTTGGGTTTTCTTTAAAGCACGTCACCTACTGGAAACTTGCTGGATAGCTGCTGGCTTGAATCTGGACAGCCTCTGCTCATCGGTATGATGTTCATTTCTTCATTAGCAAATGGGTCTCTATTTTGATTGGTTTGTTGTCGTTTCTTTCCTCTGATATTCATTTCTGATTAGGTTTTATGATCCCATCCTGCAGTAATATATTTTTATTTGCTTGATGTATTAAAAAAAAAAAAAAATGAATTAAGAGTTTAAACATTGCATTAGTTGTGCCTTATATGTGCATGATATGATAATATGATTATATAATTTTTTTTTTTAATCGTTTTATTTGTTTAGGATGAGAAGAAAATGAGGCTGACTTTGGGGACGATGGCCCATGTGATCACGATGTTAGTAAGATGTTAGACAACTCATGGAATAATATGACCATTATTGATATTATTAGTTCCCACGTGACCCCCGGTATGTGGTACCAAAGCGTTGTCGTTTTAGCCAAAGCGTAATCCGACAAAATCGACCTTCTTTTTCATCATACAGCTGTGGTTCCTTCTTCTTTGAAAATTTCCCCAAAACGGGGGAAAATTACCAATTTATTTCACACAAATTTACTGTTCAATCACTATTGTTTTTTTCCAAGGTAAGTTAGGAAGTTTTGGTAATCAATCACACGCTTTTGAATTGTCAGAGTTTGCGCCACAATAAATTGAAATTGACGGACTATTGACTTTCAAACTTGTTTGACTGTCACTGTGTGTGATGGTCCGCCGGCTCTCCACTACTCTAATTCAACCGTTGCTTTCTTAGGGCCTGTTTGGTTTTATTTTTATTTTCATTTTTCATTTTTCATTGTCATCATTTCAAATTTACATCAAGTGTTTTTCAAATATTTACAACTTCTATTTTAAAAAATGCATTAAGTATTAAATACATTATTTAAGACGATAATTTCAGTAATTTATATCTGTTACGAAATTATGTTTCCGTTTTCAAGCACTTCTAATTTGCGCATCAATAAATAACAAGATTTGGATTTTTCTTTCTTATTGTGAGTTTTTAAAAACTTTTTTCTTGGAAATAATTGTACTGGTGAAATTATTTTTTGGGAGATACAAATAAAATGAAATTTGCCTGAATTAAAGAGGAAAAAGCCCCAACAGCTGATATGGTGTACAGTTTAGATCATTTATTTCAATATGTGTTTCATCTTCTATTCTATCGCATGAATGAATAACACGTGTATTAAATATTTTTTTATAAAAATAATTAATTAAAAATTAAATACATTTGATATATATATCACATTAAAATAAAAGATAAAATACGAAATGAAATAAATGATTCAAGGTGTAAAGTGCATTAAAACAATAGCCTATTTCATGTCCCCTTCCTACGAACAAGCGGATTCCTTAATGAGAACATATCAAAATTTAATGCTTCTACAAACTTTTTTAACTATTTATAGGCTATTTCGTCAACCCAAATGAATGCACTAATGTTTTTCTTTTTCTTTTTCTTTTTCTTTTCCTTTTCCTTTTCCTTTTACATTATATAAAAATGGAGAATATTGAAAAAGAGAAACATAAGCTATTTGATTCGTATTTTTCTTATCCAATATTCCTTATCCCATTTATTTGTTCGTTTCCTTTTTCTTCTTTTTGATCTCTAGAAAACTTTTTTTAAGATACCCAAGCCATTAAGACAAGTGTTTTTCTTTTATAAATTTTAATTTTATTATCC
The DNA here is from genome assembly GCA_018894105.1 of Jacaranda mimosifolia. Lineage (NCBI taxonomy): Eukaryota > Viridiplantae > Streptophyta > Magnoliopsida > Lamiales > Bignoniaceae > Jacaranda > Jacaranda mimosifolia. Next base: position 3,378,505 of record CM032127.1, read on the forward strand.
AAAAATTTTTGGTGGTAATAATCCAGTGGTCCTATTTGATATTTTTGTTACTTTAAATTAATTTGCCTAACATCAAATAAAATCTATTAATTAATAAGACCTATCCGAAGATGACCCACATCATATTGATATTTAAATTTGGGAAACTAAAGTGTTATCCCTTCAAAAGAACCCCCTAATTTTAGGCCTGATAGAGCATGAGATTAAGGAACGTTTTTTGTCTCCGCAATCTATTAATTCATATTCACAAGAACTTAGAGTAACAAGAAGATGCTTAATATATTTGTATTAATTAGATTATAGTAAGCTTATAACGTAATTTATCATCATATGGTATTTGAATCCTTTGAAAAAAATTTAAAAAATTTTTTTTTTTAAAAATAAGTCGATCTCTAATAGGCATGTCTTTATTTATGAACATATTTTTTATTAAAGTCGGTGGTGTTGCAACTTATGATTAATTCTTCAACCAGAGTAAATAAATTAAATTTTATTAAAATCTTTTCTCATCTCTCTTTTTTTTCCATCTTATCATATTTTACACTTTTTATCGGGTAATTTTTATTTTTTTTTAAAAATTATATATATTTTTTTTTTTAAAAATCCATATGGATTTCTAGTAGAAGCGTACAACTCATCGCACACAGAGCATGCATTCAAATCACGTCTTCTTCCCGTTGTCGCCACACGCAGCACTTGGTTTATTATTTGACTAAATCACCTTCAGTTCTTTCCCAAAAACGAACTCTATCTCTCTCTCTTTCTCTACGCACTCATACATTGGTTTCTCCGGGAAAATTCTTCACCGTAAACAAACAGAGGTTAGCGTCTTTTATGATCTGCCTATCGTTCAGCCTTGTCTTGCAATAATCCCTTTATGGGTTCTCTTTTCTTTTCTTTTTTCTCTTTTTTGAGTTTATTGAATATGAATGTCCATGGCAAAGTTGGAATCTTTGGCCATCATTTGTACGTGACAATGGGTCTTTGATTTTGCAGGGATTTTCTGAAATTTTGAGTTGCGTTACAAGCTTCTTTGAAGAGAGAGAGAGTGCGTGTAGAGAGGTATATTCTTTCCGGAAAAGATTTGATTTTTATCGCGTGTTTTGATAAATCTGGCATTTTTGGGGAAATCTTATCTTTTAGGAATCTTTAGATCCATAAAGAGGCCCATTTTTGAGGAATAGAATTTTATCATAGTCGCATTGGTATATGATGCCAGTTTCTGCAATATATTTGTAATTAATTTCAAGATCTTTAATACCTCATTTTTCTGATCCCCATTAAATTGGTTTTTTTCTGTCTTTGTTTGTCCAGAGAATCGAAGATTAAGTATTGAAAAATGAGTGAATCCAAAGCAAGCACACCCTTGATTCCGCCCTCTTCTTCACAAAAACTCCCTGATTTCAAACAATCTGTAAAATTGAAGTATGTGAAGCTTGGATACCATTATCTCATAACCCATGGAATGTACCTGTTTTTGTCTCCCCTGGTGGTGATTGTTGCGGCTCAATTGTCCACATTTTCTCTCCAAGACCTTTGTGTTCTTTGGGATCATCTTAGATTCAATCTCATATCCGTGATTGTTTGCTCTGCTCTCTTGGTCTTTTTGTTGACTGTCTATTTCCTCACACGACCTCGCCCTGTGTACCTGGTGAATTTCTCGTGTTATAAGCCTGATGATGATAGGAAATGCACTAGGCAGATTTTCATGGAGAGGTCACGGTTGACTGGTTCTTTTACTGAAGACAATCTCGAGTTCCAAAAGAAAATTCTTGAGAGATCGGGCCTTGGTGAGTCTACTTATCTCCCAGAGGCCGTGCTGCGGGTTCCTCCGAATCCCTGTATGGCGGAAGCAAGAAAAGAAGCCGAGGCGGTAATGTTTGGTGCAGTTGATGAGCTGCTGGCAAAAACCGCTCTGAAGCCGAAGGACATTGGGATTTTGATTGTGAATTGCAGTCTTTTCAATCCCACACCTTCTTTATCTGCTATGGTTATCAACCATTACAAGCTCAGGGGGAATATAATTAGTTACAATCTAGGTGGGATGGGTTGTAGTGCTGGTTTAATATCAATCGATCTTGCTAAAGATCTTCTACAGGTACATCCGAATACTTATGCTCTGGTAATCAGCATGGAGAATATTACACTGAATTGGTATTTTGGGAACGAGAGATCCATGCTCGTTTCAAACTGTCTCTTCCGTATGGGAGGCGCTGCTATTTTGCTCTCAAACAAAAGATCTGACTCCTGGAGAGCCAAGTATCGATTGGTGCATACCGTCAGAACCCACAAAGGCTCCGATGATAAATGTTTCTCTTGTGTCACACAGATGGAGGATTCTAATGGGAAAGTTGGAGTTTCTTTGTCAAAAGATTTGATGGCTGTGGCTGGTGATGCTTTAAAGACCAATATTACGACTTTGGGTCCTCTTGTGCTGCCCATGTCTGAGCAGTTGCTTTTCTTTGCCACCTTGGTGGGGAAAAAGCTGTTTAAGATGAAGTTGAAACCTTATATCCCAGATTTCAAATTGGCTTTCGAACATTTCTGCATTCACGCTGGTGGAAGGGCTGTGCTCGATGAATTAGAGAAAAACCTTCAGCTGTCTGATTGGCACATGGAGCCTTCAAGGATGACTCTCTATCGATTTGGCAACACCTCAAGCAGCTCTCTGTGGTATGAATTGGCATATTCAGAAGCCAAAGGAAGGATTAAGAGGGGAGACAGGACCTGGCAGATAGCCTTCGGATCTGGTTTCAAATGTAACAGTGCAGTTTGGAAAGCTCTTAGGACTATTAATCCGGCAAAGGAGAAGAACCCATGGGTTAATGAAATTCACCAATTCCCTGTGGAGGTTCCCAAGATCTCTGCTCTCTAATTCATCTGGTGTAATGTGTGGTTTGGGAGGGTGGAACTAGTACTTAAATTGCAGACAGACTTTTGTCCTCTTTGTATTTGTTTTGTGCTTGACTTCTAGGTGTATTATGCTGCTGCCAATGCAAGGTTACATGGAGAAGGCATTGTTTGTAGGTGCTAGGAATTGCCATATTTGAGAGTCTAGTTTCTAGTAGGCCTCCTGCTGAATTTGTTTTAGCAAGTATCCCGCGTTCATCAAGATTCATGAGAGGGATCTATTATGTCCTGGAGGTTCCATCACCTTAACAGCAAGGCTAGGCTTCTTGTTTTGACTTTATGGCTTCTTGCGATGGTATTGGTACTTAATGTGTATTAGCTGTATTTGATGTATGTTTCTAATTTATTCATCATCTTCACTTGTAACTGTTGAAGATATAAGCAATTATTATTTGTGCTTATCTGATGAAATTGCTTCTTGGTTTTAGTCACTTTGGAATGGATTCTTGAATTATAGCCTTCCAAATATCAAAATTATCTTCATGTCAGTCACGTGGGTATAATGGACCTCTTCAAAACAAAAAATTCATGTAGATCTTGGACATTCTGTAGGATATTGGGTGTCCCATCCAACTGGATAGCAAATCAAATCCAATACTAACAAATATACCATAAACTAGCAATAACAATTATGGCAAGATGCAATAACTCATATTCTGATCAAACATAATTAACTGCAATCGTGACACTGTACCACAATTCACATAAAACAACCAATATGTCCATGCCGCATTGAGTGCATTTATGCAATACATTAGAAATGAAGCCTACGCCCGAAAGTCTCTTGAACCCTTAAAACAGAATCCAATACCATAAACACAACATCTAAAATTGTAGACAGTCTAAGCCTAAAACCTTAAACCCAACAGCATATGTTCATTGCCATCTTACCCCAGAACAACAAAACAATATGAATGGATAGTAAAGTTCATTCCTTGGAGGACTTGTTGATGAGTGACTTGTGTATATGTGGGATCACACCACCACCGGCTATGGTTCCTTTAATAAGGGTATCAAGTTCTTCATCTCCACGTATAGCCAGCTGCAGGTGCCGAGGAGTGATACGTTTCACCTTCAAATCCTTACTGGCATTTCCAGCCAATTCCAACACTTCAGCAGTTAAGTACTCTAAAATGGCTGCAGAATAGACAGCAGCTGTAGCACCCACTCTTCCATGAGCAGTAACTCGTTCCTTCAGGAGTCGATGGATACGTCCAACAGGGAACTACAAGAAAAGAGATAGTTTGTGTTTCCATTATAAAGATATAAAAAGATTAAATCTCTCATTTCTCATGAGTGAGACAAGTGAACAGGGGAAAAAAAAAGATACAGAAATTGCTGCAAAGAATCTAAATCCTATTAACATATACCCCCCACAATGCGAGAAAGAAATTGCAGCAAGCAGGAAACAGGTAAGAAGCATTAACAATCTAAAAACTACTCAACGTCAGAAGCTAGCTAGTTTTTCAATAGAATTACGATGATATCCAATCCTGCTACTAGCATCTTCTCTATATTTGTCCGTAGCTATTTTTCCATTCTCCATAACAAGTCACTGGCAGTAAAAAACGGGTAGTTTATGTCATTCAAACTATTAGACATCCACATTAAACAAAATTGCACATGGATAGGTTGAGTCACTAACCTCGTGTTTGAAAGGTTAACGAGACTTGAAAATACATATAAGAGACATCCAAACCTAGGCAATCACCAAGCTAAAACTCTAGTGAGCTTTCAAAGTCAGCCCGAGTGTTCACACCAATAGCTCTTGTAAATCTTTTGACAACATTATATATCATTTTTTATTTTATTAAATTAAATTTTTAATTGTTTCATTAATATTCAAATATCTACCATATTTTCGTATGGAGTTCAACAAGATGAAACAGAAATATTTTAAGATTGATTCCAAGATTTTATTTCACGCCCAACCTCAATAAGAAGCTTGATTAGCTAAATATGAAAAAAAAAAAAAAAAAAATCTTACTACCTGTCTCAGCTCCTTGTTTGCCCCTATGCTCAACCACAATCAGATCCACAGCATTCAAGAAAAATAATATCAGATCCTATATGTGTATCATTATTGTCGAACTTATTCTTTGCTCCAGAGAAATCGGTCTCTTTTCAAGATTCGAACATCCACCAGACTAATAGGAGCCTAGTTTTGATGATCAACAATTTGTCGACAGGAACTCATTTCTAGGTTCAAGAAATTACATGCAGGATACAAGTTTAATTTTTTTAACAAAGATAGATCGAAGTGCACAAGAGAAGCACGATACCGGCAGCTCTATATGCACTAGCAATTCTGAAATATTCTCTAATGCTATATTTGTGTAAAAGAATAAAGTTCCTAGATTCACATTCAGAAAACTCTCGTGCACCTTTTGGGTTAATACATGCAAGTTCCCATTCTGAGACCAAATTCCAAGGCCTAGAACAACTGTCTACATCTTGCTATCCATTAACTTGCAGCTTTCAAGATTATGAAAGATCAACGGGTTATCCTCTTTCATTAATTTTTTCCAGAACATAAAGATAATGCAAAGTGCAAACTTAGCATTCTTTTTTCTTTCCAGGTATCAAATGCTGTACTGTGAGCACTAGACTATACCTAGTTCACAATAATTCTAGAATTCCAAACCGTAATCTGAACTTAATACACATGAAAGCCACGCCAAAAATACAGAAAAGGAACCACCAGAAAAAAAAATAACCATTCTTCGTTTTATAGTACGTAACTATCTACAAAAAGTCCCAATACAACTAAAAGGAGAGAATAAAAAAGATACAGAACCCATAACAAACCTGAACCCCCCACCCCAACCCGCCAAAAGAAATCTAAAAGCCCAAAAACAAGCTAGAAGAACAAAATCCATCACTTCTAAGCCCATAAAACGGCAAAACTTTGCGATTAACAACGAGATAAGGACGTTAAACAAGGCCCAAACAATAAGAAGAAAAGGAAGCAACAAAAACGGTGGGAGAATTCGAAGGGATCAGGAGAAAAAACAAAAACCTGAAGTCCAGCACGAGAAGAACGAGAGATGGGTTTCTTCTTATCCTTATCTTTGTCCTTCGACGCTGGAGTTTTCCCCGTCAACAATCCCTTCGCCCCTTTCCCCGACATTCTGCCTCTTCACACAGATCTAAAAATTGTTCAAAAATTGACAAACAAGAAAACGAACGAAAAAGTGAAGTTTCACGGGAGAAGAAGATAATCGAGACCTTTGATAATCGAGTACTTCTCTCTTCTCTCTTCTCTCTTCTCTCTCTCCGACTGTTTGGATTGGATTTGGGGTGCTTGCTTACTATATTTAATATGTGGGCCAAAGTTACACTAATTTCATATGAATCGGGTCGGATCAAATTAGGATAAGGCCTATCATAACATAATGGATAAATTTTAGGAGAGGCCCAATATTCAGTTGGGCCCGAGCATGTTGGGTGGGGCAAAGATAAAGGGGTTGTGGAAATTATGCGGGACGGGCGCTTACCAGTTTAGACTATGAGGACGACTAAGGCCCAATATTCTGGATCTCTCTTTTTTGGACAGGGCCTCACCACATTTGGGCCTACCGGCCCAAAAAGTCTCATATATTTCTAAAGTTTTTTTTCTTTTTTCCTTTTTTTCTTTCTTTTTTTTGTTTTTTCCCTAATTCTATCCACATGTAAGGAACTCATTAAAGTTGGAACTACTGACTTCACACTTTATATTTGAGATTATATTATTGAGTCAAAAACCACTAAGCTCATATATTTCTAGAGGAGGAGAAACTAGGGCTTCAATCGAGTGTGGGCAAAATTTTCAAGCTCGAGCTCGGCTCGAAAAAAATTCAAGCTCAACTCGATAAAGCTCAAATTGACAAATGAATTGTAAAAAGCTACAAGTTCAAGTTTGATCTTGAAATCGAAATGAAAAAATAGTAATATAATATATATTCATTAAAAAATAAAAAAATTAATTATATATTGGCTCGCGAGCCGGCTCGTGAGTCTTGAGCCTAAATATAGACAGCTCGAAGTCAGCTCCAATTAGAGCTTGAGTTGGCTCAAGCTGGACTCATGAAGCTCACGAGCCGGTTCGACTCGTTTGCACCCCTAGGAGAAACAACTGTTCAAATTTTGAAGGACATTCATTTTCAATTTTGCCACTCTAAGCAAGATCTCAAATTTTTCAGAGAATAATATTTGTTTATTTTTTGTATGATACTAATTTTTTAGTGATTTTAGAATATCTATTTAAATTTTTATATAAATAAAAATGCACAATTATTATAAAAATAGTAATAGTAAAGTATAAGGTGAATGGGTTATAAAATAAATTATAGTCATGAAAACTAAAGATAATAATGAGTCTATTTCGAATATACTATTTGAAAACACACCAAAATAAATAGATATTTGTTTAATAGTATTGATTTTAACATTGATGTTACAAGTAAATCAAAAGCTATTATATGCAAAGGTTAGAAATATTGACATCCCAAGTTTCAATCTCCTTTAGGATACCTAATATATGTTAGGAAGTTGGGATACCGTTTGCCTATCTACATGAAGTTCAAATTAAAGTATAATCATCCAAATAATTCATTCAATTAATTAGGTGTTGCACACTCGGAAATTTTTTCGAGTCTAGAAGGTAAGACTAGCCACATGATACACAAGTTCTTCTTTTTAGATAAAAAAGTTCAATAAAAATTATATTTTCATGTCTTCTAGAGAGAGTATATATTGAGATTTTACTTCTAGAATTTCCAAAGTCTCGAGCGAATATTTATACCAACTTTTGGCAAGTACTTTTTAATTTATTTATTTTTAGTTGAAAAATAGCTGTTTTTAAGTATTTCTAAAAATTAATAGTTATATTTATTTTTAATTCTTTAAATTTAAAATTTTAAAAAATGAAGTTATAAGTTTAACGCAGCCTGAGGTAATATTTTTTGCAGTTTTTTTTTTTTTTTTTTGGTATTTGTAAATACATGTTATTTCCCCAATTTCTTTGGTTGACTTTATTACTACGTGCCATGTTTATGTAAATTTCATGTCCCATGTCATTGTTTACGTATTTGTGCAACACGATTCTACGGTTCTAGAAATTACCAATATTTTAATTGTTATTAATTAACTCACTCGTACTTGACCAGAAAAAATATTCATGGTAATAAGTAGAGTTTCTAGAGATGTTGGTGACAGTTGAGATAGTATACTTTGAAAGGTCCCGAAGATGCACGGATATCCCAAAGGTCAAAACGAAAACATAAATATAACTTCAAGATTTTGAATTTCAAATTTCTCTCATATATATACAAATAAATATTAACAAGTTAGATTCAGATTGCATATTTTTGAATAAATATTCGGATTCAAAAATAGTTAGATAATAATTTGAGTGCATTTATATACACACAGTTTAATATTTGAATTCTGATGAATTCTTAATTTGTGCATATATAAATTTAAGGAAGAAAAAAATGAGGGCAATGAAGTCTTTTTCCTTGTTTACATGGGGCCATGACAACCATATATTTATTTACGAGCAATTTGATTAAACTTTTGCTTGGGTGTACATTTTAGAGAGCTTTTAACTTGTGAAAATGATTGGTATATTAAAGAACAAAAATATGGAGTACAATTTTTTATTTTTTATTATTATTTTTTAAATTCTTGACTGGTTATAGTTGTATAGGCATAAAATAAAATAAAGATGTTTTCCACATGGAAAATAAACCAATTTCTATTTCTATGTGAAGAATGATCTTGCAATTCATTCAAAGCTCCAAAAGTAAATTGGTGGATGTCAATTAGTACGAAAGCTAGAACTTTAATATAAAATTCCTTTCAATTTTTATCAAGTAATCTGTGATTCAATAATATAAATCTCCCATATATTGTGAGAGGTCGAAAGTTTAATCATAACGAGTTCTTAATATGTATGCGTGTGTATAGGGGAAAAAAAAAGAGTAACAACTAACAATTGAATTCAATGTGCCCCCACATGGCCAGCTCCCTGGCTCCCTCTAAATATGATTGTCATTTGTCAATAGTTTGACAAGTCCCATGTAATAATGTTCATGTAGCTATACGTCTCTTTCTCCTTCTCATCTCCTCTTTTGTTCACTTTTTCTTTTATTATATATGAAAATTTTAACTAAATATGATAGTATTCAAATTTATTATCATATATAAAAAATTTAACTAAATAAAGTATTGTTTTGTTTCAATTAAATCGGAAGGTTTTACTTATACCAAAAAAACACTTTAACAAGTCAAAGCAATTAATAAATTTATCAAAATCATAAACTCCTTAATGTGAAAATAAGACTTGATATATCATAAATCTGTTAATCGAAGAAATTAAAAAGTGACACACGATCTTATTCCCAAATACAGCATAACTAATTGATAATGTTTGAATCTATACTATACGTAGAAGATCAAACTCTGTAAGATATTATCCTATTTACATATTTAATAGATAATATTATTTTTATAAAAATATTGTAAGAAACGAAAATAATTTATAAATTATATTAAAACTATAACTTTTATTAAAATAAATAAAATTTTATATAATCAAAAACTAAAATATGAAGATATCCTACCTACTTCGCAACATGCAGCACACAATTCAAACTAAGTGGCCATGACGTAGTTATCACGCATAGTTGCAGCAAAGATTAAATCAAAAAGGATAGTTCTGTTTGGTTTTATTTTCATCATTTTCAGAATTTGAAAAAATTAGTTAGTGATTGTAATAGATTATATTGGGTATTTGGATAAATTGTTAGAAAAGTAATGATTATGTTGGGTTTAGTAGATTATAGGTGAAAAGAAATAAAAATAATAAAATGAAGAGAGAAAATATATAAATGATTGAAAAATATGTTTTCAAAATAAAAATAAAAATAATATTAAGTGTAAATATGTAAAAAATAATATTTTTTTTATTTTTAAATACTAAAAAATATGAAAACGAGGTATGAAAATGAAACCAAACTGGCAGACTGTTCTAATCATTGAAGAGTTGGCTCCTGCCTGTCTGATCCATCCGATCCCATTGACTTGGTCCTTCAATTTCTAGATTGTCGTACGGTGTGTGAAGCTTCCACTGTCACAGACTCACAGTACCTTCCAATCTGCGCCGTCGATTGGGCTAATTACGATGCAACTCGCTACATTTCCAATCAAACTTGCTACATTTCCAAACATAAAGGAAATTTTGATAGCAACTTGGTTCCAAATGCATGCCGTGAGCTCTAAGGATGTTTGGCTAAATTCGAATTATACTAATAAGTTATTAAAGTATTTAGATTATATAAAATTTTAAAATTAATAAAATATTTATAATCATAATTTTATAATTGAAATCAAAAAAGTTTATTAAAATTTTAAAAATAAATTAGCATCTCTTTTAAAGGATTAATGACAATTTCCTGGTATTTTATAAGCTTTTAAATATCTTATAAAATATTTTGAAAAGTTTATAAATTCATCCAAATATCCTCTTAATTTTTTAATAACTTAGAGGCCGTTTGGTTTTGTTTCCTGAAGATATTTTCATTTTCTGGTGAAAAAAATAGTAAAAAATTAGTTATAAGTGCAAGTTTGAAAATGAAATATGGTTTGGATGTTTTATTTAAAATGAAATGATTATATAGGGTTGAAAAATAAAATATATTTGGATATTATTGTATTTTTATATTAAAAATCATGCAAATGAGAGTAGAAAAAAATAGAATACAAAAATGAAAAGAGTGTGTAAGCATGTTTGGAAAAAATGTTATGAGAATAAAAATATTTATAAAATTAGAAGAAAAATTTATAATTTATAATTTTTATTTTCAAGAATATAAAAATAATGTTTGAAAATAAAACCAAACGAGCACTTACAATTAATCCCAGCTGCTTGCGCACCAGGATTTAAATTCCAGTGGTTAAGCAGCATACATGTTTTTATTAGTAGTTGCCATATTAAATAGCCCATATTTCGAATGATAGCGACACCATTCTCATCATTAGAAGGGGGGGTGGGTAAAGTAAAAGGGAAAATGGAAAAGGAATCTTTATTTTGTGCATCTTAATATTACTTAATTTTTTTGTCTTTTATTCTATCATTGATTATAGATAAGATCATAATATGCTGGCATCATCTTTTGATCTTATTATATTATCGATGCTTTTAAAATATCTCAAGTCAAACAAGCTCTTCTCGAAGGAGAGTCATGGAACTTAATTTGATGGGCCAGTGGTACTTCTCCCATCTGTACTTTATTTTTTTTAAATTTATACAAAAACATTTATATCTTATAAATATAAATTTTATATGTATAAATGAGAGGATAATACTATTTAATCAATTGATCAATGAATTTGTAGTATTTTTAAGTAGGCATAATATCAAATTTAAACTTCTTCGATTTTTTAATTAATCATTTGAAAAATAAATTGAACCACTAAAAAAAAAAAAAAAGACATGGACTGGAGAAAATTAACTTCAATATTTCAACATTAGATCAAAATAGAATTAACAATGTCAGCTTCCTTGGCCTCCAACGATTTTCCCAGCCGAATTCAAAGCCTGCAAATATAACAGGTTCATCAGTTAGTTTCAAAATGGATTAAATTAAATACAATAAACTTCAACATAAATACAATTTTCTGTAATTTTACAAGCACGCTACTGTTGAAGAAGTCTGCTCAATAGGCCACACCTTCTCTAGAAAATACATGAATTGGACAAGTTTCAACTTTCATTTCATATATGCAAGAAAGTGTCTTTTTCTCCTCTGCTTACGTTCATCAGACGTTTAATGGAAGACTGGTTCAACACAGAATATAAACACGAAACTTCCATAGATGAAAACCAATTACTCGTACGTGTGTAGAATTTATATGCATACGAGAATGTGTATCTATGTACTCACTGTTGAAACTCGATGTTGAGGTAAGGAACCGGGGAATTCGCAATTGTCTGGAAAGCCGCATTAGATAAGACAAGGCTAGTTCCCGCCTTGGTGGGCGGGGAAACCGAGGTTTGGGCCCGATCCACGATCTTGACTTGGATAGTCTGGCCCTCTATGCAGGTCTTCGGCACGGTGGCGCTGATGCATTTCACCAAGTACTGCCGCCCGCAGGCGGCGCCATTGTCCCATATCCCTTCTCCGGCGGCGGCGAAGAGGTTGCTCGTCGGAAACTGCGACAGATCACTGCCGTAACAGGCGGAAGCTGCAGAAGCAGAAAATTGAAATGGATTTAATTAGCACTATATGTCATCATTTTAAATGATGACATTTGGGGTTACATTAACTTACGGGTGTAAGGAGGGATATATTGGCTGGCGGTTCCAATGTCGGCCCGGGAAAACTGAAGTTGCGGCCCGAGGAGGACGACGACGACGGACAGCCATACGATTAGAAATTCGGGCTTTAACATCCTAAAATCAAAGCAAGAAAAATTGAATGGAAATAATTCGGTATTGATATATTTACACAGTATGTTCAGCCATTTACAACAAATGTACAAGGTATAATATATACTCTGCGATTCCAAGTTAATTTCCGAGTCAACGGGCACCAGCCACCAAACGTTGTATTAGGTGTAGGATATCTTACTCCCAATTTTATTTTTTTTTTTCAAAGAAATTGTTATATATTAAGTCTGGTATGAAAGCAATAAATATATATTTGTCTAGAATGTATCTGGGTGATATGTAGCGAGTCAAAGAGAATGGCTGTCTGATTAGAATAATCATAAATATAACACGGAAAATAAGTTATCTGTGCATGTGACATGATTTATTAGCAAACACAACCAAAACTTGCCTACTCAGATATTGTTCACAATTTACAATTTTTTTTTTCTCATGGAGTAGTTGTTCGTCAACTAAGAGCTTTCTCCTATTATTAACCAATAGCCACTGGAAATTATACAGATTACAGCATTTTAGAAATTATTTAATTTAATTAAGATCGGAATCAATTGTGACTAAAAACTAACAAACTAGGGTTAATTAATTAATTGTCTGTGCGACACAACGACATAAGTCTCCCACATAACACAGGAGGTCAGGAATTCGAGGCCGAACGAATTTTTGATGTACGCGTGTATAAATAAAAGAAAAGGAATTAATTAATTAACTAATTATTAATTAATTGTATTTATATATACAACTGTCTAAAGGTGTTCACGGGTTGGGTCTGGGGGGAAATGAATCCAAATTGATCATTTTTAATTCGTTTGGTTTGGTTCGGGTTTTATGATTTTTAATTTCTGAACCCGAAAACCAACCCGATACAGGTTCAAGGAAAAAAAGAAAAGAGAGAGAGGTGGGGGAACAAAAAGAGGAGGAGGAAGAGAAGGAGAAGAATGCATCAGTTGCAATTTTTTTAATTCTTTAACTAGGGAATTAAGACAATCAAATTATTTGCAAAATATTTATCAAAATTCAAAAGCACACAGTATTGCACAAGAGCACCACAAATCATAATTATTATAAATTATCTCCTCCTTTACCCCAAACCATGATTCATAATATAAAATCTCAAATCCAAATCTAAGTTGAACATTAAATATAAATATAAAAAAAATACTATTTATTTTAATTAAATGGTTGAATCGTGTTGGATCGGATAAGGTAAATGAAAATAAAATTCGAGAACTGAACCAATTGTAATCGGGTTTGATCGGATTTAACCCGATCAAACCCAATTACCCGAACCAATTAAATTGGTTCAATTTGGATCATCGAGTTCATCGAATCGGATTGATCCGATGAACACCCCAACGACCGTCTGAGGCCTGACATTATTTGAGCGGACGGTATCGGAAATACCGATCGGCTGCCAACTTTTCACACGCTTAATATTAGATTTTTGACTGGATTCTGAAATTCTAATTTGGTGCAGGGAAAAGTTGGCTGTGTTTGACCTAATTGCCAATCTTATTCTGTTGTTTATTGGTGGCTAGTTAATTATTCCCATAGACAATAATATATTTTTAGTTTAGAAGTAATATTTAAATATCTCGGTACATTGTGAGAATTGAGATTTACTTCATTAAAATTATTACAGAAGATCAATTGTTTTTATTAATTTGTTGCATTATCATAATTATGTATGTTTATTATGGATACAAATACGTACATATTCAAACTATCAGTTCATATCTTATATATATATATATACACACACACATCTTGTACATTCAATTCAGAAGCATTAATTTGACATAGAGTAAAATGTACTCTTCTTCCTTTGTATGCATTATTTCTTGGAAATTAACACGATTATAAAGAATTTTCCCTTTTCTTAGCAAGTAGACATAAAAGTAGCTTATCCCACAATTTTATTTATTTTTGCTGATTTTATATAAGAATTAATACTTCTCTCAGCCCTTTAAAGATAATGGGTCTTAAAATATCACGACCATTGATATATAGACATATGATACAAATTTTCTATCATCAATTACTATAATATTCAAGACATGACGGTCCATAAACTCACATTGTTTTACAATTACCGGTAGTTTTAGCACTAAATTATTCATGACAAAAACCTATATCTTCTTTATTTACTAATCAAAATTTAGGAATTATTCATCAACGCATGCTTTAACTTAGTACAATTTTGGGGCTTGGGCTAAAAAGAATGACGAGAATAACTATTTTTTCAAAATTAAAATTAATTTTTTAATTATTTTTATAAGATTCGAACCAACAACTATCTAAAGTGATAAAAATAACTCGTATATAATGGGAGGTGGAGGAAATAACTAGATATTTGAGTCAACGGAAGTCCAAAGCCGAGGACGTTGTGCCCGGCATCAATGGGTGGCCACTGAATATGTATTCTTTGCTAATGTGCGCTAAGCCAAAATTTAGTGCGCATCCATAGCATCTAATTGAGGACCACAACTGCGGGGTAGAGTATGGCAACAATACTAGAGGATTAGTCAATGGGAATTAAAAACGGACACAACACAAAAAGTCAAAACCTCCGGGGTAGAGTCGAACTAATTTATTGGGCTAAAAGTCTTGAAGAAATAAATGTAAGAAAGTTCGATTGTTACTAGAAGCTGAATCTGAATACTTGTCCACGTATTAATGCTTGCCAAGAGGGATGGGAGGGTGGATTAATTACTAGGGATATTATGGAAAAGGTTGGGGATGTAACATGTACTACTTTATTTTTGTTTTCTTTTATAAAGGAAAGATGGAGGGCAATGGAGTGTGACAAAAATTTATTCGAGTTAAATAAATTTGATAAAATTACTTAAAATATTCTTAAAATAAGATAAAATCAGTATTTTTATACAAGAATTTGATTGGACTCAAATCGACCCAAATCATAACCCACAATCGTTCTTGTTAAGTATTGACGAAAAATCAATTGAGTTTAATACATATCTAATTGATAGATGATTCGACACACACATATGAACTTTCTTGTCTAATTCAACCGTCCTATAAACCTAAATATACAAATCATTTTCTTAACTTAAATTTGAACATAACATGTATCTAAGTCTGAACAGACTTCAGCCTACGCCGACTTCTTACAACTCAAGGGATATAGAAACTTCTTCTCCTACATAAATTTCAGCCCCTACCTATCCTTTTGAGAAAAAGTTGTGATAGGTACGTAGAACCACCCAATAAATAAGAATGGTAACCTTTACTCATTATTCACTATATAGCACTGTGTAATATACCGTATCTGTAATGTTTTCCCACGAAACAATTTGTGCACCCACCGTTGATCCCAAGAAAACAGAAGAAAGAAGAAGAACAAAACAAAAACAAACCCTAATACTAAAACTCATAATAAAGAGAAAAAGATGTAGAACTACAGCCATAAAAACATGTCTGAAGGTATAGAGGGGCATACCTCATGAAATTAATCTGTGGTGTTGGTCGGAAGAAACAACCTGCAAAGACAAAAGTTGAGAAAATTATTCATATTATTCGATCGTCTTTTATAAGAAGATGATGCTTTGATCTCGACCCACTTCAGGAATTGCAGCAAATCTGCGAGGAATTAAGTGCAGTACATATGCGTTACGGGTATTGGATTACGCCTTGTAATCAGCAAGCATTAAATACATTCCTTCCAAGGGAGAAATAATTATAACTGTCCAATCTGTATTGTATGGTGGTGTACACGAGTGAAATTGTTATTTGGATAAAGAGACCCTAAATGGGAAATTACTTTCCTTCGAAGAAAATGTTTCTTGGATTGTATGGGGTGTTTTTATATTGAGACAATTAAGACGTGCTTATCGTTTCTTTGCATCAAAACCAAAGTCACATGAATCCTTTTTTTTGGCTTTTTTTTTTTTTTTTCCCAATGAATAGTCTTATGAAAGGTGGTTGGGCGGCATACGACCAGTTTATTTTCATTTTCAACCACCACTTTTATTTTTATTTTCATTTCCATTTGAAAATTAAAATTAAATACTTTCTCACAATTTTTTTTAGAAAGAGTACATATTTTTTTCTTAAATTCTTTCTAAACATATCTTATCATCCTATTATACATCAATCAAATTCAAATTTGGTTTGACATAAAGTATTTTCTATCATTTTTAAATTAATAAAAAAATTATACATTTTTAAAAAAATAAATCTTTGTAAATATAAAAAAATATAAATTAACATATTTTTTAATCCTATAACCTATTCTAATTATTATTTTCCAACATTTCAATCAAATACATCTCATTTCTATTTCTATTTCTATTTCTATTTCATAACTAACTTTTCAACTTTTAAAAATGCATGAAAACTGAAAATGCCTCTGAAAATAAAACCAAACGGGCTGTTACCTTGTAGCCTATTCTTGACTAAATTAGAACCTTTTTTTTGTTTGTTTGTTTGTTTGTTCTTTAATTTTTAGTTTAAATAGAACTTTTTCTGCTTAATGGATAGCCATTTGCTACGAACACTGAGCTGTTTCTTATCTAAAATTTAAGTGATTGTAGGGATATTTTAATAGGGTTAATTACAATTTACCTCCTATATTTTAAAAAACAATGCAACGAACTCCTAATAGCATGGGTGGAAAACACGCGCCTATACGTGTAACTGGGCTTAAAATTTTGTATATAAAAAGATCAACGGGTTATCCTCTTTCAATAATTTTTCCCATAAAATAAAGATAATGCAAAGTGCAAACTTAGCATTCTTCAAGAATCTAATGCTGTATTGTGAGCACTAGACTACACCTAGTTCACAATAATTCTAGAATTCCAAATTCACAAACCGTAATCTGAACTTAATACACATGAAAGCCACGCCAAAAATACAGAAAAGTAACCACCAGAAAAAAAATAACCATTCTTCGTTTTATAGTACGTAACTATCTACAAAAAGTCCCAATACAACTAAAAGGAGAGAATAAAAAAGATACAGAACCCATAACAAACCTTAACCCCCACCCCAACCCGCCAAAAGAAATCTAAAAGCCCAAAAACAAGCTAGAAGAACAAAATCCATCACTTCTAAGCCCATAAAACGGCAAAACTTTGCGATTAACAACGAGATAAGTACGTTAAACAAGGCCCAAACAAGAAGAAGAAAAGGAAACAACAAAAAAGGTGGGAGAATTCGAAGGGATCCGGAGAAAAAACAAAAACCTGAAGTCCAGCACGAGAAGAACGAGAGATGGGTTTCTTCTTATCCTTATCCTTATCTTTGTCCTTCGACGCTGGAGTTTTCCCCGTTAACAATCCCTTCGCCCCTTTCCCCGACATTCTGCCTCTTTACACAGATCTAAAAATTGTTCAAAAATTGAGAAACAAGAAAACGAACGAAAAAGTGAAGTTTCACGGGAGAAGAAGATAATCGAGACCTTTGATAATCGAGTACTTCTCTCTTCTCTCTCTACGACTGTTTGGATTGGGATTTAGCGTGTTTGTTTACTATATTTAATATGTGGGCCAAAGTTACACTAATTTCATACGGATCCGGTCGGATCAAATTAGGATAAGGCCTATCATAATATAATGGATAAATTTTAGGATAGGCTCAATATACAGTTGGGCCTGAGCATGGGTTTACCAGTTTAGACTAGGCCCAATATTGTGGATCTCTCTCTTTTATGGACAGGGCCTCACCAGATCTGGGCCCACGGGCCCAAAAGTCTCATTATTTCTTATTTCTAGAGGTTTTTTATTTACTTTTTAGTTATACACACACATCATGAGCCCAATAAAGTTTGAACCCAAACCTCATACTTTATAGGCTTGTTTGCTTGGGCATGTAGGATTACGAGGGATTAATATGCTAGTGATACATAAGCTAGAAATGGTATCCAAAATCAGATAATCTATTGTTTGTTTGGATTTTAGAAATTAGTGATATCCCATGCTTAATATTATTTAATGTTTGGTTTGCAAGATTGCTCAATGTAATTGCACTTTGTAATGTCCAAAATATCTTAACTTCTAAAAACGTAAATTTCTAAAATTTGGTAGAAGACGTTGATGATAGGTTTTTATGAGGATAAGAATGTCGTTTTCATTCTTTATCAAATCAAATTTGAAAGGATGGAAAATGGATCAAGCCAAGATGGCTTGATCCATAAACTAGCCTGACTCATGATACCATATCGGGCCGCAAATCTATCATGGGCCATAAAAATGTGAAGCAAACAAGAAATAAATATTGAAAATTGATCTATCAAGCTTTATCCAATAAAACAAACAAGCCTTATGTATAAAACTAATGTCACTGAACTAAAGACCACCTAGTGGAGGATCAACTATTCAGATTTAATCATTGGCCCCGTTTGGTTTCATTTTCATAGCTCTTTTTTTTATTTTTCTACTATTCCAAATATGAAATATTTCACTTTTTACACATTTTCACACAAACATCATTTTTATTTTCATTTTCAAAATACATTCTCCAATGACCTATATATGTTCTCTCTCTATTTCATTATTTCTATCTTTCTCTATCTACAACCTATTAAAACCAACATAATATTATTTTTCCAAAAATTAATCCAAATACAGACTCATTTTTTATTTATTTTCACTAACTAACTTTTTAAATTTTAGGAATGATGAAAATGGAAATTAAACCAAACGGGGTTTTTATCTAAATTTTAAGGGTACTAACAATTTTGGCACTCTGTACAGGGTCTTAAAAGTTTAGAGAATAATATTTGTTTATTTTTTAATAATACTATTTTTTTTGTAATTTTAGAATATTTTTAAATTTTTATATAAATAAAAATGCAAAATTAAAGTAAGAATAGTAATAGTAAAGTATAAGGTGAATGGGCTATAAAAAGTAGTTATAAAATAAATTATAGTAATGAAAATTAAAGATAATAATGAGTCTATTTCGAATATACTACTTTAAAACACACCAAAATAAAATTTCTTCGAGTCTAGAAGGTAAGACTAGCCATATGATACACAAGTTCTCCCTTTTAGATAAAAAGTTCAATAAAAATTATATTTTTCATGTCTTCTAGAGAGAGTATATATTGAGATTTTACTTCTAGAATTTCCAAAGTCTCGAGCGAATATTTGTAGCAACTTTTGGCAAGTACTTTTTAAACTTTTTTTTTTTTCTGTTGAAAAATAGTTGTTTTTAAGTATTTCTAAAAGTTAATAGTTATATTTATTTTAAAAATAGTTGTTTTTAAGTATTTCTAAAAATTAATAGTTATATTTATTTTTAATTCTTTAAATTTAAATTTTAAAAAGATGAAGTTATAAGTTTAACGCAGCCTGAGGTAATATTTTTTGCAGTCATTTATTTTATTTTTTTTGGTATTTTGTAAATACATGTTATTTCCCCAATTTCTTTGGTTGACTTTATTAATTATTACCATGTGCCATGTTTATATAAATTTCATGTCCCATGTCATTGTATACATATTTTGTGGAACACGATTGAAGGGTTCTAGAAATTACCAATATTTTAATTATTATTAATTAACTAACTCGTACTTGACCAGAAAAATATTCATGGTAATAAGTAGAGTTTCTAGACCTGTTGGTGACAGTTGAGCTAGTATACTTTGAAAGGTCCCGAAGATGCACGGATATCCCAAAGGTCAAAATGAAAACAGAAATATATCACTTCAAGATTTTGAATTTCAAATTTCTCTCATATACTATTATATATAGCACAATAGTGTAGGATCCACAATTACTCAATTTTGATTATAATTTTGGCTAAGTGGTAAATTTTTAGAATTTTAAGTTTTTTAATTAAATTTAAAAATTTTCCATTAATTGTTGATTATTATCTCTAGCCGATATGATTGTATCTTATCTCTAGTTTTCTTTCATTTGAAATTTAAAATATCTCTCTCTATACTATTTAAGTAAGAACTTAATTCAAATTTAAAAATATAATTTATTTTATTTATTAACAATTAGATATTAATACTAGATTATAAAAAATTGATAAAATCTTTGTTCTTTAATAGTTTAAGATAAAGTTACTACATCTCCATTGAAAAAAATAAACAATAGTCTCTAAGATAAAGTCATTACTTTTTTAGTTAATTCGCACTAAATTTTTAAAATTTAAATTTTTTTAATTAAATAAAAAAAAATTATTTGTAGTTGGTTGCTCTATTCATATTAGTTGAACACTTATCTATTCCATATAAATATTTCTAAAGTTTCAAAATTGTTTTCTTGGTTGGATAAATAATTATTTAATTAATCTTTAATATCAGAAAAGCGATTATCTATAAAATTTGTTTCATCTCGCGCTTAGAATATATTGAAGATTTCTTAATTTATAATTTTTTTAAAGATCTTTTTTAAGTTTTCTTTTAGCTTTAATAACTAAATTTATTTGTACCTGATTGTTTATGATGAAAACTTTTTGAAAAAAATATTAATTTTACGACTAATTACAAGAGGGTATGTGTAAAATAAAGTACTAATAATCAATTTAATGGTTTTATTTATATATTGAAGTATCAAATTCAATTTTAAATATAATAATTAATTTAAATAACATTCTAAATATTTATTTGGTCAATAAATCTAATATAGCTAAATATAAAGTTGAGATTTTTCAACCAACAAAATGCAGTCTAATAAGATATAACAATAAAGCAAATTTCATCAGACAACATCAAATTTCTATCAAATAAAGATTTAATATTATTCTTTAATATTATATATAATTATAAGATAATATCAAAAATGTTCCAATAGGTTAAAACTCTTCTACTTCATACACCTATATAAAGGGGCTATGTAATTCCATGCAAACAAAACTGGAAGAAATAGAAAAAATTTAAATTTCAAAAAGCTTAGCCTTGGTCTTCCAAATCTGAAAGAAGGAGAAATCAATAAATTTTTCCACAATAAATTCATTTTCTGCTGGAATTTGGCATCTATTGAAATTTTGATTTCATATATATAATTAAACATAATTATATTTTCTTGATTGTTGAAAAACTTATGTTCTCTATGTTAATATGACAGGGTATGACAAATGAGCTGGGCACAGGAAATGGTTGAGCAAGAAAATTTGCATCAAATAATGATTCTTTTTTGACTTAATTGTAAGGATTCAGGTGGTATTTTATTCGTGTTCATTTCAAATATAAGATATATCGAATCATATAAATGTATTTGTTGCCCCCCCCTCTCCCACTAGAGTACTGCTACAACCTTAATATTTTAAGGATCATGAGAAATATTAATCATTAATTTATTTTACTTTTTTTATATGAATGATCAGGAGGTTTGGACATTGATGATTTTGTTGGAACAGTAATAGAAATCATTAAATTAATACAACACGATACAATGAAGTTGGGAAATGGAGGTAAATAACATGTGGAAAAAAAATTGTTATTTATTATTAGTCCACTTTCAATAATTATTTGGAATACAGAGAATTTTTTTTATCATAATACAATTTCAGGTTGACAAAGGTCTCAAAGCATATTGAAAGGTGACCAATTTCTGATGTAGAGTCTCACAAGTGACAAATGAATTCAAGATAAAGATGAATCATGTCTTAATTTATACTTTAAAAGAAAACTCATAACGTATGTAATGTGATTTTTGTTTTTATTGATTGAGTATTTGTAATACTTGAAAAGGTTAATATAATGTGGTTTTTGTTTTATCAGCAGTTCCTCAAAATGTGATTAAATTTATGCTAGATTTAGTATTTCAAAACATGGTTCTAATACTTTTGATGAGTATTTTCTTTCGTTAATGTAGCGTTCCATTTGGCTTAGCCTTTTAAAACGTGATATCAAGCTTTTGAGCTAATTGTATAAAAATTTGCGACAACTCGTTTGGCCAAATAGCATTATTCTTGCACTTATATGTATAAGATTTGGTGTTCAAACTCAAAAATATTCCCAAATGTATTCACCTTTTGTTTGAGATTTTTTTCTTTTTTAATTGTGCAGTAAGTTTTTATATTATTAATATTGTTTATCATTCTTTCATATCTTTGCATGTATTATACTTTTTATTATTTTGTTCGATTTCTTTTAAATTGACTAAGTTGTCTTGGGTTATGGAAAAAAATAAGAGTCTTTGCATTTTTATATCGTACTTTTTTAAATTAATAATAATGTGACGAGCTTAAGTTTTCATTGCTTTTTATTGATATTAATATGTATGATTTGGTGGGAAAAACTCTTTAATTTTGATATTATTTATCTAATTAAAAAAAACACATATTAAACTTACTTTTACATCAAATAAAAAATTACTAATATATTATATTTTCAATAATAATTAATTCCATCTGTGCATAGCACGGGGTACGTGCTAGTATACATATAAATATTAACGAGTTAGATTAAGATTGCATATTTTCGAATAAATATTTGGATTCCAAAATAATTAGATATTAATTTCAGCGCATTTATATACATACAGTTTAATATTTAAATTTTAATGAATTCTTAATTTGTGCGTATATAAATTTAAGAAAGAAAAAAATGAGGGCAATGAAGTCTTTTTCCTTGTTTACATGGGCCCATGACAATCATATGTTTATTTACGAACAATTTGATTGAACTTTTGCTTAGGTGTGCATTTTAGAGAGCTTTTAACCTGTGAAAATGATTGGTATATTTAAGATCAAAAGTATGGAGTATAATAATTTATTTATTTTTTAATTCTTGACTGGCTATAGTTGAATAGCCATAAAATAATAAATAAAATAAAATAAAATAAAATAAAGATGTTTTGTACATGGGAAATAAACCAGTTGCTATTCCTATGTGAAGAATGATCTTGCAATTCATTCAACAGTTCTGGTTAGCGGGTAAAGGTCCAGAAGTAAACTAGTGGATGCCAATTAGTACGAAAGCTAGAACTTTAATATAAAATTCCTTTCAATTTTTGTCAAGTGATCTGTAGTTCAATAATATAAATCTCTCATACAATGTGAGAGGTCAGAAGTTCAATCCTAATGAGCTCTTGGTATACATGCATGTGTATGGAAAAAAAAAAGAGTAACAACTAACAATTGAATTCTATGTGCCCCCACATGAGCAGCTCCCTGGCTCCCTCTAAATATGACTGTCATTTGTCAATAGTTTGACAAGTCCCATGTAATAATGTTCATGTAGCTATACGTCTCTTTCTCCTTTTCATCTCCTCTTTTGTTCATTTTTCTTTTATTATATATGAAAATCTTAACTAAATATGATAGTATTCAACTTTATTATTATATATAAAAAATTTAACTAAATAAAATATTGCTTTGTTTCAGTTAAATCGGAAGGTTTTACTTTACGAAAAAAATACTTTAACAAGCCAAAGCAATTGATAAATTTATCAAAATCATAAACTCCTTAATGTGAAAAGAAGACTTGATATATCATAAATCTGTTAATCGTAGAAATTGAAAAGAGGCACACGATCTTTATTCCCAAATATAGCATAACTAATTGATAATGTTTGAATTTATACTATACATAGAAGATCCAACTTTGTAAGCTATTATCCTATTTACATATTTAATAGAGAATATTATCCTCATAAAAATATTGTAAGAAACGAAAATAATTTATAAATTATATTAAAACTATAACTTTTTTTGAAATAAATAAAATTTTATATAATCAAAAATTGACCGTTTGGTTTCATTTTCAACACCCATTTTCATTTTTTCCTCAAAATAAAAAATAAAAGTTATCACTGTCTATATCACTTTCTCAAACATTTTTATTTTCAAAACATTCTTTTATATATTCTATCTTCATTTTCACCTTATTTCAACCCCTATTACTACTTATATATACTTTTTTATTTTCCCAATACTTCTCAACCTCATTCATCACAAAAATATTATTTTATATTATTTTTCAAATAAATACATATCACATCATCAATTCAAATTCAAATCATTTCTTCCTTTTTAATACAAAAAACCCAACATTCAAATACAATTCATTTTCACACCTATATAAACCTATAATTTTAAACAACTTATCTAAATACAATTCATTTTTAAATATATTTTTTCTAACTAATTTTTCACTATGTATTTTCACTATAAAATAAAAATGGCCTTAGAAAATGAAATCAAACGGCCATAAAATATGAAGATATCCCTACTTACTTCGCAACATGCCGCACATAATTCAAACAAAGCGGCCATGACATAGTTATCGCGCATAGTTGCAGCAAAGATTAAATCAAAAAGGATAGTCCTGTTTGGTTTTATTTTCATTTTCATTATTTTTAAATTTTGAAAAAATTAATTAGTTGGATAAATTATTAGAAAAGTAATGATTATATTAGATTTAGTAGATTGTAGGTGAAGAGAAATAGAAATAATAAAATAGAAAGAGAAAATATATAAATAATTAAAAAATATGCTTTGAAAATAAAAATAAAAATAATATTAAATATAAATATGTAAAAAGTAATATATTTTTATTTTTAAATAATAGAAAATATGAAATTCGGGTATGAAAATGAAACCAAACTGGCAGACTGTTCTAATCATTGA
The DNA here is from genome assembly GCA_018894105.1 of Jacaranda mimosifolia. Classification (NCBI taxonomy): domain Eukaryota; kingdom Viridiplantae; phylum Streptophyta; class Magnoliopsida; order Lamiales; family Bignoniaceae; genus Jacaranda; species Jacaranda mimosifolia. The sequence goes on from CM032127.1 coordinate 3,403,394, forward strand.
CGAGTTGGCTCTTGCTTGTCTGATCCATCCGATCCCATGACTTGGCCATTCAATTTCTAGATTGTCGTACGGTGTATGAAGCTTCCACTGTCACAGACTCACAGTACCTTCCAATCTGCGCCGTCGATTGGGCTAATTATAGGATGCAACTTACTACATTTCCAAGCAAACTTGCTACATTTCCAAACATAAAGGAAATTTTGATAGCAACTTGGTTCCAAATGCATGCCGTGAGCTCTAAGGATGTTTGGCTAAATTCGAATTATACTAATAAGTTATTAAAGTATTTAGATTATATAAAATTTAAAATTTATAAAATATTTATAATCATAATTTTATAATTAAAATCAAAAGAGTTTATTAAAATTTTAAAAATAAATTATGATCTCTTTTAAAGAATTAATGACAATTTCCTAATATTTTATAAGCTTTTAAATATTTTATAAAATATTGTGAAAAGTTTATAAATTCACCCAAATACCTTCTTAATTTTCTAATAACTTAGAGGCCTTTTGGTTTTGTTTCATGAAGATATTTTTATTTTCTGGTAAAAAGAAATAATGAAAAGTTAATTATAAGTGTGAGTTTGAAAATAAAATATTGTTTGGATATTGTTGTATTTTTTTTATTAAAAATCATGCAAATAAGGATAGAAAAAAATAAAATATAAAAATAAAGAGAGTGTGTAAGCATGTTTGTGAAAAATGTTCTAAGAATGAAAATATTTATAAAATTAAAAGAGAATTTTATAACTTTTTATATTTATTTTTAAAAAAAATAAAAATAATGTTTGAAAACAAAACCAAACGGGCACTTACAATTAATCCCAGCTGCTTGCGCACTAGGATTTAAATTCCAGTGGTTAAGCAGCATACATGTTTTTATTAGTAGTTGCCATATTAAATAGCCTATATTTCGAATGATAGTGACACCATTCTCATCATTACCAGGGGGGGAAAAAAGTAAAAGGAAAAATGGAAAAGGAATCTTTATTTTGTACATCTTAATATTACTTAATTTTTTTGTCTTTTATTCTATCATTGATTATAGATAAGATCATAATATGCTGGCATCATCTTTTGATCTTATTATATTATTGATGTTTTTAAAATAGCTAAAGTCAAACAAGATCTTCTCGAAGGAAAGTCATAGAACTTAGAGGGTGTTTGGGTGAGCTTATAAGCTCTTTAAAATATTTTTTAAAATATTTAAGAGTTTATAAGTTGATAAAAAATATTTGGTAAATTTTTTTAGAAAAGAGCTTATGAGATCATAAAATAAGATGTTAGGAGCTTATAAGCTCTTTTAAAAAAAGTAAGGAAACTCTAACTTATTTTTAAGATCTTAACAAGCTCCTTTATTTTTAACCATTTTAATTACAAAATTGCCATTATTAACATCTTATAAGCTCCAATATCTTATTTTATCAAAACACTTCAACAACTTATTTTAAAAATAAGATTTAACATCTTATAAGCTCCAAAAATATCTTATAAGATGTAGGAGCTTATAAGTTGTTTAAAATAAGCTTAGCCAAACAACCTCTTAATTTGATGGGCCAGTGGTATTTCCTCCATCTGTACTTTTTTTTTTATTTTTAAATTTAGACAAACGCATTTATATCTTATAAATATAAATTTTAAATTTTATATATATAAATGTGAGGATAATACTATTTAATCAATTGATCAATGAATCTGTAGTACTTTTTAAGTAGGCATAATATCAAATTTAAACTTCTTCGATTTTTTAATTAATCATTTGAAAAATAAATTGAACCACTAAAAAAAAAAAAAGACATGGACCGGAGAAAATTAACTTCAATATTTCAACATTAGATCACAATAGAATTAACAATGTCAGCTTCCTTGGCCTCCAACGACTTTCCCAGCCGAATTCAAAGCCTGCAAATATAACAGGTTCATCAGTTAGTTTCAAAACGGATTAAATTAAATACAATAAACTTCAACATAAATACAATTTTCTGTAATTTTACAAGCACGCTACTGTTGAAGAAGTCTGCTCTTGCATGCAAAGTATTTCCAAGCCCTTTTTCCTTAGTTCATCGTTACGCGTAAAAAAAGATAGGTAATTCTAAAGAAATTATGATAAGAGAGAATATTTTTTCATATTATGACTAACAAACTATTTGTACATATATTGAATATTGATAAAGTTTTTACTTTCTAATTTAAATATGTACACACAAATAAAATTTATTAAAGCTCGACTTTCAAATTGCATAAATATATGTTTGAGGCCGATTTAACTAGAGTCAACTGATTATCCCGTGAATATCGATGGAGTTAAAAAATAAAAATAAAAATAAAAATAGGCCACACCTTGTACTAGAAAATGCATGAATTGGACAAGTTTCAACTTTCATATATGCAAGAAAATGAAGTCTTTTTCTCCTCTACTTACCTTCATCACACGTTTAATGGAAGACTGGTTCAATAGAGAATATAAGCACGAAACTTCCATAGATGAAAATCAATTACCCGTACGTGTGTGGAATTTATATGCACATGAGAATGTGTATCTATGTACTCACTGTTGAAACTCGATGTTGAGATAGGGAACCGGGGAATTCGCAATTGTCTGGAAAGCCGTATTAGATAAGACAAGGCTTGTTCCCGCCCTGGTGGGTGGGGAAACCGAGGTTTGGGCCCGATCCACGATCTTGACTTTGATAGTCTGGCCCTGTATGCAGGTCTTCGGCACGGTGGCGCTGATGCATTTCACCAAGTACTGCCGCCCGCAGGCGGCGCCATTGTCCCATATCCCTTCTCCGGCGGCGGCGAAGAGGTTGCTCGTCGGAAACTGCGACAGATCACTGCCGTAACAGGCGGAAGCTGCAGAAGCAGAAAATTGAAATGGATTTAATTAGCACTATATGTCATCATTTTAAATGATGACATTTGGGGTTACATTAACTTACGGGTGTAAGGAGGGATATATTGGCTGGCGGTTCCAATGTCGGCCCGGGAAAACTGAAGTTGCGGCCCGAGGAGGAGGAGGAGGACGACGGAGAGCCGTACGATTAGAAATTCGGGCTTTAACATCCTAAAATCAAAGCAAGAAAAATTGAATGGAAATAATTCGGTATTGATATATTTACACAGTATGTTCAGCCATTTACAACAAATGTACAAGGTATAATATATAGTCTGCGATTCCAAGTTAATTTCCGAGTCAACGGGCACCAGCCACCAGACGTGGTATTAGGTGTAGGGTATCTTACTCCCAAATTTATTTATTTTTTCAAAGAAATTGTTATATATTAAGTCTGGTATGAAAGCAATAAATATATATTTGTCTAGAATGTATCTGGGTGATATGCAGCTAGTCAAAGAGAATGGCTGTCTGATTAGAATAATCATAAATATAACACGGAAAATAAGTTATCTGTGCATGTGACATGATTTATTAGCAAAGACAATCAAAACTTGCCTACTCAAATATTGTTCACAATTTACAATTTTTTTTTTTCAATGGAGTAGTTGTTTGTCAACTAATAGCTTTCTACTATTATTAGCCAATAGCCACTGGAAATTATACAGATTACAGCACTTTAGAAAGTATTTAATTTAATTAAGATCGGAATCAATGGTGACTAAAAACTAACAAACTAAGGTTAATTAACTAATTGATTGTGTGGCCCAACGGCATAAATCTCCCACATAATGTGGGATATTGGAAGTTCGAGGTCGAACGAATTCTTGATATACGTGTGTATAAATAAATAAATAAAAAGATTAATTAATTAAATAATTATTAATTAATTACATTTATATATACGACCGTCTGAGGCCTGACATTATTTGAGCGGCCGGTATTGGAAATGCCGATCGGCTGCCGACTTTTCACACGCTTAATATTAGTTTCTTGACTGGATTATGAAATTCTAATTTGGTGCAGGGAAAAGTTGGCTGAGTTTGGCCTAATTGCCAATCTTATTTTGTTGTTTATTTGTGGCTAGTTAATTCTGCCCATAGACAATAATATATTTTTAGTTTAGAAGTAATTAGGGCTGTCAACGGGCCAGATTTGGATCGAATCTATCATATCCGAGTTCGACCTGAAATTCTATAGGATATTTGTTAGTCAGTACAATATTCGAATTCGACGGATATATACACATTTGAAATTATTTATATATGTGTATAAATAGATTGTGTGAGTGGTAGTAAGTGTATATATTTGTAATGATAAGACAATTGATTGAAACTTTGAAAAATGTGTTTAGACTGTGAATGGTAAGAATTTTTTGGGAATAGATTTTGTATTTTGATAGTGGAATTGGAGAATGTATAGTGTTTGTTTATTTAAGTATTGAAAGTCGAAAAATGAATTGGGAGTTTATAAACAAACAACCCCTTTGAGTCCGGCATCAATGAATGGCCACAGAATTTGTATTCTTTGCTAATGTGGGCATTTCCATCGCGAAGTATTCAATCCAGCCACAGGTTCCCCTACGATTTTACCCTAGTCGAAGACCCCACCATTGTATGTGCCAATAAACCCACTGCTAAATATAGAAACAATTGATAGCCATGCTTGAAGCTCTACTTTGGCTCACTAGTCCTATCCTAATGCATCTTTTTATACTTTTTTTATATTTATTATTTATAAAAGAATTCTAGGAGATTAAGGGAAAGGAAAGAGAAGACAAACTTAGCGCGCATCCATAGCATCCAATTGAGGCCACAACTGCGGGGTAGAGTATGGCAACAATACTAGAGGATAAGTCAATGGAAATTAAAAACGGACACACCGTGAAAAGTCAAAACCTCGGGGGTAGAGTGCAACTAATTTATTTGGCTAAATCCTAAAAGTCTTGCAGAAATAAATGTTAGAAAGTTCGATTGTTGCTAGAAGCTGAATCTGAATACTTGTCCACGTATTAATGCTTGCCAAGAGGGATGGGAGGGTGGATTAATTACTAGGGATATTATGGAAAAGATAGGGGATGGAACATATACTATTTTATTTTTGTTCTCTTTTTTAAAGGAAAGATGGAGGGCAATTGAGTGTGAAAAAAAATTATTCGAGTTAAATAAATTTGATAAAATTACTTAAAATATTTTTAAAATAAGATAAAATCAGTATTTTTATATAAGAATTTGATTGGACTCAAATCGACCCAAATCATAACCCATAGTCTTTCTCATTAAGTATTGATAAAAAATTAATTGAGTTTAATACGTATCTAATTGATAGATGATTCGACACACACACATATGAACTTTCTTGTCTAATTCAACCGTCCTATAAACCTAAATATACAAATCATTTTCTTAACTTAAAATCGAACATAACATATAACTAAGTCTGAACAGACTTCAGCCTATGCCGACTTCTTACAACTCAAGGGATATATAAACTTCTTCTCCTACATAAATTTCAGCCCCTACCTATCCTTTTGAGAAAAAGTTGTGATAGGTACGTAGACCCACCCAATAAATAAGAATGGTAACATTTACTCATTATTCACTGTATAGCACTGTGTAATATGCCGTATATGTAATGTTTTCCCACGAAACAATTTGTGCACCCACCGTTGATCCCAAGAAAACAGAAGAAGAAGAAGAAGAAGAAGAAGAAGAACAAAACAAAAACAAACCCTAATACTAACACTCGTAATAAAGAGAAAAAGATGTAGAACTACAGCCATAAAAACATGTCTGAAGGTATAGAGGGGCATACCTCATGAAATTAATCTGTGGTGTTGGTCGGAAGAAACAAACTGCAAGACAAAAGTTGAGGAAATTATTCATATTATTCGATCGTCTTTTATAAGAAGATGATGCTTTGATCTCGACCCACTTCAGGAATTGCAGCAAATCCGCGAGGAATTAAGTGCAGTACATATGCGTTACGGGTATTGGATTACGCCTTGTAATCAGCAAGCATTAAATGCATTCCTTTCAAGGGAAAATAATTATAACTTCCCAATCTGTATTGTATGGTGGTGTACACGAGTGAAAATTGTTATTTGGATAAAGAGACCGTAAATGGGAAATTACTTTCCCTTGAAGAAAATGTTTTCTTGGATTGTATTGGGTATTTTTATATTTGGGACAATTAAGACGTGATGAATCCTTTTTTTTTTTGGCTTTTCTTTTTTCCAATGAGTAGTCTCTATGACCCTAATTATGAAAGGTTGTTGGGCGGCTTACAACCCGTTTATTTTCATTTTCATTTGAAAATAAAAATTAAAAATAAATATTTTCTCATAATTTTTTCCAGAAAGAATACATATTTTTTTCTTAAAATTATCATATCATCCTATTACACATGAATCAAATACAAATTTGATTTGCTATAAATTACTTACTATCATTTTAAATTAATAAAGTATACATATATTTAAAAAAAATAAATCTTCTTGAACATAAAAAAATATATAAATTAACCTATTTTTCAATTCTATAATATATTCTAATCATTACTTTCCAACATTTCATTCAAATACATCTCAATTTCTATTTTTATTTTATAACCAACTTTTCAACTTTTAAAAATGCATGAACACTGAAAATGCCTTTGAAAATAAACCAAACGAGCTGTTACCTTGTAGCCTATTCTTCACTAAATTAGAACCTTTTTTTTTTTTATTCTTTAATTTTTAGTTTAAATAGAACTTTTTATGCTTAATGGATAGCCATTTGCTACGAACGCTGAGCTGTTTCTTATCTAAAATTTAAGTGATTGGAGGGATATTTTAATATAACTGGAGTTCCTTCTTTCATTCTATTCCATTCACTGAATTCAGTCTTCCAATAGAATCGGAACCAAAAGACTATGAAAAGATGACTTGAATTTATCCATAACTTGTCAGTTAAGTTTATTTTCGTATATATTCTAAGAATTGTATGTTCTTTTTATTGTAATTTTTTTATTATTTTTACATCTATATATTATAAATTTATTTATGATCGGACTATCCCATGAAACTTTGGAAAGATATATTCCTAAATTTCCTCATCAAGTCATAACGTAAACGTAAGATGGCTTGGAAGAATCAATTAGTTGTGTTGATTAATCCAAGTAATACTCATGAGTGGGACATTGTTATTAAAATCTGGAAAAGTGATTTTAGGAGACCGTCTATTTTCTTGGAGGTCCCTAGGGAACAATTGGTATTACAAAAATCAGTAGTATAATTAATTAGCTTAACTAATCACGTCTAACATGATAACAAGAACACGAATCATTGTTCGAGCAAAATCAATCCCTAAGAGCCTGTTTGGTTTTATTTCCAAACCATATTTCCACCAATTTTACTATTTTAAAAATAGAAATAATCACTTTTTAAAAATTTTCACCCAACATAATTTCAATTTTCATTTTCAAAATACATTCTCCAATAACCTATATATATTTTTCCAATAACCTATATATCTTCTCTCTCTATTACATTATTTCTATCTCTCTTCACCTACAACCTACATAATCATTACATTTTCAAACATTTCATCCAAATACATTTTCATTTCCACATCACATCACATAACTAATTTTCACAATTTTAGAAATAATAGAAATGGAAATTGAAAATGAAAATAAGACCAAACGGGCCCGTTTGGTTTTATTTCCAAACCCAGATTTTTACTGTTTCAATTTTGGGAATTGTTTGGACCAGCCCATTTTCAGGGGACAACTTCTCACTTTCCATTTCCATTTTCACATTCTCCAATAACTTATATATTTTTTCCCAATAACCTATATATTTTCTCTTTCTATTCAACTATTTCTATCTGTCTCCATCTACAACTTATTAAAACCAACATAATCATTACATTTCCAAACATTCCATCCAAATACATTTTCATTTCCACATCACATCACATAACTAATTCTCACCATTTTAGAAATGATGGAAATGAAAATTAAAAATAAAAATAAAACCAAACAGCCCCTAAGCTGCCTGACTATTAACCCATATTTTTAGGGCTTGTTTGTTTTGAATTATATGATTAGAAGTGATATAAAAGTAAATGGATATATTTTAAGCCCATTATGATATAATATTTTAATTTTATGTTCGGTTGATAAGATTAATATATAAATAAATTAAAATATAATATATAAATTTAATATTATATCCTTTATACTTTTTAATAAACTTTCCAAAATTTTCTCATTCTTCTCCATTCTTAGGAATAAGGTTTAATTGAAAATAAGATTAAAAAAAAAAAAAAAAGGCTTTATTTGATCTTTATAATTCTTATCACACCAAATCAAGCATTCTCCCTTTTGATCCATTTTCCAAAAGCAACAATAAATAATGTTGGGCTTATGATTTATTAAGAGTTTTTATCAATTGAAACAAATATTAAAAGAGACTTAATTAGGTATGTATTATATCCAATCAAGCCAAGCAAACATGCCTTAACATCTAATAATATAATTAGAAATATTTTCAAATTTGGCATCCCGACGAGATTTTTCACTTTGCCAAACATTTAATTTAAAGTCTCTAAGACAATGACCATTTTTGAGTAAAATGCAAGGAAGAACAATACAATATAGTGGGTTTAAAGCTACTAATTTGGTTACCAAAACCTACGTAACCTCAATTGGACAAGCCACAGAACATGCACTTATTTTATTCTTACAAATTTGGATGTTCGGTGTATTCAGGTCAAGTTTCCATACCAATTATCTAACGTTTTGAGAAGGGTTTCAACCATGTTGCTGTCAGAAACTAGTTTGGGCCGATGTTAGCAAATGTTTTTTGGGATTGGGCCCCCCAAAGTAGTTACAGAGGAAACCATATCCAAAAACTGAAAGCCCATTAAGGGACCACATACTCTCTAGTCTTCGAGCAACCTCGAATCAATCGATTTGGAGGTGGTCTATTCGTCGGGGTTGAATGATTAGAGTTAATTCACTCGAAATTCTTCAAGAGTCTAAATCAAAATCTTAACCGAAGTTAGAGCCGATTGGTGGCCTCAATCAAAAATTTTGGTGCCTTAATTGATAAAGGTTGAAAGATCAAATGATGAGGTAAAGTACAGTAAATTTATAATGCATCAAACATATTTCTGTTACTATCTAATTGGAGTAATTATATATGTCTGTTGAGATGGACCTGTGCAGTTCCTCTTAGATGTATGATTGAAATATGATCACATGTAATCTCAATTAAACTCACTCATGTAAGACCATACTTGGTGTTGGGTCACGTTCGTTGAGCTATATTCTTTTGTTCTCTTTTTCTCCCAAACTTGAATGTTCAAGTGTTATCATCCCTTCCAATGTGGAATTCTCAAAGACCTAATTTTTTGAGTCTAATGGACAATATCCTACCAAATAACAAGTCTAATTAAATGGACATTCTCACTGCAAGATTTCATGAGCTCAACTGAACATTCTGAGGCATATTATACCCATATTCCTTTTCTTAAAAAAAAGATTAAAAGAAAAAGAAAAAAAAAGAAGAAAGAAGGATACATAAATCAAGATATAGGTACAAATGCTTCTTAAGAGCTGAAAAAGATTTGTGCCAAATTATGATAACAGAAATAAATCGCGCATTCCGATAATAATCAGTAACTACTACGTGAAGGGCTCTGGGACGCATCTCACATGCAATATTTATTTTTCTTTTCTCATTAGGTCACGTTTGGTTATATAGATAAGGTTGATAAAATTATAATGGTATAGTAGAATTACACTTTGAGGATAATATAATATTGTGTGTGGTGACTATGATTTCACGGTTTGGATATAAGGATTAAATAATAAATTTACTAAAATATCCATTGTAGGTAGACTAAAAATTGAATTTGCATGAATATCATTGTCATATCACAAATTCTCCTTCCTCCCACTAATTTGGATTACACAATCACACCTCAAATTGAGTGATAGACAATCAATTGGATTTTGGATTATCTACCGGGCTTACAATCATTTCTGGACCTTTGTCATTGAAACCAAACACTTGATATGGCTTGATAAAATTATCTATCAAGCCATGTCCACCAAACCAAACGAGCCCTTAGTGTACGTCAATTAGGCCACTACATATACCTCATCACCCATTTTTGATAGCAAATAACTGAAATCATTGTTTATTATATTTTAAATTGAGAAAGTTGAATATAAATACAAATCTTACATTGTACATTTTTTTTTTTTTTAAAAAAAAAGGTCATTAGGAAACTGGACCATTCAAGAAGTTGAGTAGGACAATGTTATCCATAATTAGCAAAAGTAAGCTATCATCCAATTAATTAAAGCGACACAATTAAATGAATTTTTATTTCACTACATTGTATATAAACATAATAAATATGAAATTGTGCACATAAAAATACAATTAAATTCATTCTTTTCTTAGATTGAAGGATAATATGATGAGATTTTTTTATTTTTTTTATTGATAACAGGAGATAATCTCATTTTTTTTAATCTACCTTTATTTTAAGATATCAATTGATACGAATAAACTCATTTCTAATTCACATAGATTCCTGAGGAGTAAATAGAAATAGGGATATAAGCGAGTTAAACTGAACTTTTACCATTTTTTCAAGCTTAAGCTTGACGAGCTCAGCTCCAGCCCTCATTCAGCCTCGACTTGATTCATTAAACTCAAACTCGTCATCAAGTTATAAACTTGATTTTGTGTTCGAACTCAAGTTCGAAAGGTTATTTATTTTATAAAAAAAATTAGAATTAATATGTTCTATTGTAATTTTTTATATGTAAGTATTTTCTTAAAAAATATAAGTTCACGAACTGACTTATGATCTTACGAATAAAAATTATTTGACTCAAACTTGATTCGAAATCTATACGAACTTGACTTTGAACTCGAGTTCGGCTCGAACTCAAATTCATAGACTCCTGACTTTGTTTCGAGCAGTGTTCGAACCAATTCATTAGGTCCGTGATGGCTAAGTTCATTTGCATCTTTAAATGAAACTAGCAATTAGATTTGTTTTGTTTCGATACACATATCCAAAATAATATGGTTCCACCCCAAACTCTATAAGCACAAAAATGGGTCGATGCATTTAATAGTATCTTTTTACAATAGTGAGCAAAATGCTGTTGACGGGTCAAAATTGAATTCCCCTGGAAAAGACCGTGATAGTTGGTTTGGAGTTGGATATATATATTTTCATAGTTTGCATGGGTGGGAATATTTGTCTCTGTGTGTTTTTTATATATAATAATTCATAAGGCTGCCGGTGGCTTATTCCGAGGCGGCACGCGGCGCCAGAAATCAAGGGGAGCTCATAGCTGTCAATTATGGTCAGGATCAATGCAGCCAAAACACCATACGCGGTGTCGTGTGAAATTTGAAAGTAATATGGCTCACGTGTACCCCACATGACCTCATGGAGCCCACCAAGTAACTGCTTGTTTATAATTTTATTTATGTTTTCAAATTTATTTTCACTATTTAAAAATAAATTATCATTATTTTTATTAATATTTCAACTCATTTTCATCTCAAAATATATTTTTTAATAACATATATATCTTCTCTTAATAACATGCATATCTTCTCTCTTTCTTTTTCATTATTGCTATATTTCTCCACCTATAACTTTGAGGCCGTTTGGTTTCATTTTTTAGTGAAAAGTTAGTTAGAATAATTGAATTTAAAAATAAAGTTTTATTTTGATGTGTTATAGAAAATTGTAGGTTTATATAAGTATAAAAATAAGATGTACTTGGATGTTGGGTTTTTGTATTAAAAGTTATGTAGTTTTTGAATTTGAATTGATGATATGATATATGATTGTTTGAAAAAATAATATTATAATTTGAATTTGAATTTATAATATTTTTGTTGTGAATGGTTATGAGAAGTATTAGGAAGATAAAAAATAATTAAGGTAATGACAGGGGTTGAAAAATGGATGAAAATTGAGAGAGAATATAATAAAGAATGTTTTGAAAATGAAAATGTTTGAAAAAATAGTATAAATAGTAATAATTTTTTGTTTTTATTTTTAGAAGAAAATGAAAATGGCTTCTAAAAATAAAAACAAACGGCTCCTTACTAAACCTTGTATAATCACTATTTTTTCAACATATCATCATAATATAAACTCGTTTTTAACTTATTTTTTCTAACTAACTTTTCAAATTTTGAAAATATTAAAAATAAAAATTGAAAATAAAAACATAACCAAACATGCTCTAAAATATTAAAAAACAGAAAAAGAAAAAAACCCACCATTGGAAATTTTGCTTATCTTTTTGTCGGTAATAATAATTAAGTTGTTTGGTTTGCTGGTTTATTCATGGCTCCAACGCCCTAAGTCACTTGATTCCAATCACGATAAGGTGATTGTATAAAAAAATTTCCTATTGGACAAAAGGGTATTAACATCATAACATGTAATTAAGCAGTTACTCAATTCACTAGTTTAGGTTGGTTAGATTCTTTTTTCTTTTTCTTTTTTTTTTTTTGGGGGGGGGGGGGGAGGGTGGGTTTTGGTTATACATATACATTAATTAATTTATTTTTAATTACAACTTACAAATATAAATAAGAAGAAATAAACAAAGAAATGAACTTATTTTTATTGTTGCAATGTAAATAAATTGTATTACTCACAGAAACAAAGAATGTATACTATTAATGAAAAATCTATTCCTTTTTTGGTGTATTTTTGGGTGATGTACATAAAATACTCTAAATTCTCATAAATACAATTTATATAATAACTGTTATTTACAACCCACATATTCTACATTCATAATTATCATCCATTCATAATTTTTTATTATCATAAATGTAAAAATTTAAATAAATATCAGATATTATTAAAAAAAACATCAATGTCATATAAAAAAATAACTATTTATTTTATACTATAAAATTTTCAACACATGCATCGAATGTAACATGATTATTGGTATACATAGAGCAGTAAAGAGGATATTATTCCATGAAATTGTATCATGGTGAATGATGTACTTAGTTTGGTTTGCTAAAAATCGAATACTTTTCAACTTAGTTAGGCTGAAAATTTAATTTATCGGAAAAAATAAGAAAAATAATATATAAAAAATAAAAAATACACTTTCATTTCCAAAGTGAGGAAGAATTGAGACTAGGTTCAATTTAGTTTAAATCATTTAGGAATTAATATTAAAAATTCTAATAATATAAACAAATAATTTTGGTATTTGGTACAATATGATTTACCAACACAAAAAAATTGAAACTGCATCGGGTATTGAAAATTTTAAAAAGTGTATTATCCAATACCAAATTAAAATTTTAATTCAATATCCGGCAGAATTTCAAGATATTAATTTTAATACAATCTGACCACCACGCCACCCATGGTAGGAGATGAAGAAATGAAAAATTAAATTCTCACCTTGAGAAAAACTAGTGATGATTAAAGAATTTTTTAATTGTTAATAAAAATATTTTTCATAAAATATTTGCTACATAAAAGCATTATATATGTTCATTTTAGAGGTTAATTATTAATTATGTGGATTTTAATTATTGAACCCGTTGTACAATTTGAATTTGTTTCAATGTGTCCTAACATTTTTTTTTTCTTTATTGAATTTCTTGAACCAATCAAATCATAAATATTGTGATTGTTCCACAATTTCCCTTTTTTCAAATGAAAAAAAAGAAAGAAAAAGAAAAAAAAGAAAATAAAAGAAGAAGAAAAAAAGCCCTTCAATCTTCTCTACAACTCTATTTTTGGGCAATTAATTATTTTTTACAAGTCACAAATGGGTAGGGTCTGTCCCTTCATAAGTAGCAGTCAGGAATAAATATCTAGATTTTCGACACTAATGACTCTTACAATGAACACAACACTTTGATCAACGTTCATTCATCTAATGATAGAACCGACATTCATGCAAAGAGATAAACATTCCATGCCAGCCCCTACTACTAATTATTCTATCTAATTATTGGGACCAAAAACATTCATTGTACCAAGAGTAACTTCAATCATCTAAATTCTCTCTTTCATTATTCCGATCTGAGATACCAGGTTGAGCTGTAATTGGCCAAACTCTGACATATGATTACGTTTAATAATTAATTCACCCTTTTCCGTCTAAAAAAAAAAAAGAGTAACATCAAGATGCTCAATTCAGAATTAGAGAGTGTTTGATTAAAATTATTAAAAAAAAAAAAAATGTATATTCTATAAGATACTTTTAAAACTTATAAGATGTTAAATTTTATTTTTAAAATGAATAATTGAAATATTCGAATAAAATAAGATCTTAAAACTTATAATATGTTAGTAATGATAATTTTGTAATTAAAATAGTTAAATTAAGGAGTTTATTAAAATCTTGAAAATAAGTCAGGATCTCTTTATTTTTTTTTTAAAAAGCTTATAGGATTATAACATATTTTCTTATTTTAGAATTTTATAAGCTTATTTTTTAAAAAAATTAAAAATTACCAAACAATTATAAAAATCTTATAAGCTCTTAAATATTTTAAAGGGTATTTGGGTGAGTTTATAACTTATAATATATTTTGAATAGGCCTTGTCAAGAACCTTTTTAGAAAATATTTTAAAGAGCTTATAAGTATAAATAGAGTGCAAAAGTTGCTTGGGGCCTATTTGGTTTTATTTCCATTTTCAATTTTCATTTCCACCATTTCTAAAATGGTGAAAATTAGTTATGTGATGTGATATGGAAATGGAAATGTATTTTGATGAAATGTTTGGAAATGTAATAATTTTGTAGGTTGTAGGTGGAGAGAGATAGAAATAATGGAATAGAGAGAGAAGATGTATAGGTTATTGGGAAGAGATATATAGGTTATTGGAGAATGTATTTTGAAAATGAAAATTGAAATTGAGTTGGGTGAAATTTTTTAAAAAGTGATGATTTTTAGTTTTAGAATAGTAAAATTAGTGGGAAGGGGGTTTGGGAATAAAACCAAACAGTCTATTCTATGGTCCAATATGACCACTTTATCATAATCTTTTCTTTTTGTTTGTTTGAAAATTCATCAAATATATTAAAATTATAAAATAATTATAGGATTATGTAAAAAATAAATAATTCTAATTCTTATTTATTTTTTTACACTATAAAAAAATTAGCACACAGATAAAATTTATCAAAACATTAGCATTAATAAAGAAAGATTTCCATAAAACTAGTATTATTGTGGCCAATTTCAAATGAATGTTTCAGTTGCTATGTTCCGAATTAAATTATTTAAATTTCAACTAACTCATAATATTAATGTTCATAAAAAATTTCACATTGAAAAAAACTTTAGTAGCTGTTATGCTATGTTATTTATTTCTAATTAAAATTATTAGAATATATTATTAAAATAAGCAAACTAATCTATCAACCTAGTAAACAAGGCACGCATCAAGTTACAGGACACCAGAAGAGGAACATAAAATAAAAAATAAAATAAAATTGCTTTAAATTCCTCCATAAAATATATGGAAGTCAGTTTTATTTAATGATTTAGATGTGACGTTGTTTGGTATTTCTGATTATAGCGACGTGGAAAATTAAGGGCCTCGTTTGGTTTTATTTTATTTTTATTATTTTTAAAATTTAAAAAGATATTTAGTGATATATGTTGAAAATAAGTTTGTATTTTTGATAAATTATTAAAAAAATAATGATTATGTTGAGTTTCGTAAATTATAGATGAAGAGAGATAAAAATAATAATAATAAAGAGATAATATATATAAGTTATTGAAATAATATAAATAGATTATTGACGAATGTGTTTCTATGATAAAAATAAAAATATATTAAATAAAAATATATAAAAATTGATGTATTTGAATTATTAAATAAAAGAAAATATAAAAATGAGATTTGAAAATGAAAACAAACGGCGGGAACAGTGTGTGATGATTGGTTACCGCTTGGACCAATAGGCTTGGGCCAAAATATAGTAAAATTCCAAATTAGCCCTCGTCCGTCCGTGGGGCGCCAACACTGCCCGACAAGTCACAAACGCAGCAATAAGAATTTCTCATGATTATATTTTATATCAATAATTAATTATTGTTCCAAAACGTATTTATGAACACAATTATTTAATCCAAAGAAAAATAAAAATTATGAAACACCTAATGATGTCTTTGAAATGGTAAGTTTGGTATAGGACCCCTCTAATTATTGCTATTCCTATCCAATCCAGAGCCCAAAAAAGTTAAGAAGCAGCCTCTAAATTATTGATATTTATGCATACGATTTTAATTATAAGCACTGATTGGTATCTAGAGCTTGAGGTTGAGGAATATTTTCCCACATAATCATTATGAGTATTAAGTTTCTTAAACGTACAATCATCATGACTAATAATTTAGACCATCTAATTTAAGTTTGTCAAATAAATCACAAAAAATATTAGATTTCTCCTTTTCTATTTTTAAATATATATATATATATACACACACATTAGCGTAAACCCCGTGCAATGCACGGTATATTCATT
This sequence comes from Jacaranda mimosifolia, assembly GCA_018894105.1. Classification (NCBI taxonomy): domain Eukaryota; kingdom Viridiplantae; phylum Streptophyta; class Magnoliopsida; order Lamiales; family Bignoniaceae; genus Jacaranda; species Jacaranda mimosifolia. The sequence goes on from CM032127.1 coordinate 3,419,849, forward strand.
TAACTAATAAATTAAAAAATATAAATATACAACTAATTTTTTGTGATTTCATATATAAGTTATTACAAATTTTCGTATTTTATAAAAAAATATTATCATTTTTTTATAAAAAAATTATTATTTAAAACAGTTAAGTAGTAATATTGAATAGTATTCATTAAAATAAAAATGCTATAGTACTTTAAATAAAATTATTAATGTGAAGAGAGCAACATACATAACATATGAGGGAATATTATATATATATATATACCAATATGTATATTTATATACCAACACCTTATTCACTTCAAACTTTATATTGTAGATAATCAACGACTTTGATTTCAAGTCGTGATCTAATTCATTTGGATCAAGTGGTTTCACATAAAAAATACAAATCTAAACTATTTTAAAATATCTTTTAGTAATAAAATTATTTTGGTCCAAAATACTAAGATTCTTTATTAGTTTGAATATTTTATATTAAATCAAGAAGCAGTTCAGAAATATGTAAAAATATTGTCTAAGAAATTCTTGTTGCATACAAAATATATATATATATATAAATAGGGATAAAACTACAAAAATTATGTAGCACATCAAAATAGGATATTTATAAAGAAACTTGGGTTATTTAATTAATCAAATAAAAAGGATTTGTAATGAATAAATAAAACTGAATTGATTAATGAAAATGAAAAAACAAATTAAAAAGTAGTCCTTAAAACCAAGTAAAAATGAAAAGTGAAAAATTGGTGCATATATATTATGCATACGTTTTTTACACAAAGGTAACTTGAAAAGATTGAATTAATTTGATAAAAAAAAAATGAATAAAAACCACAACAAAATAATGAAAGTGAAAATAACAATAATAATTTTTAAAATTAGAATTAAAAGATACATTTCAAACATGATATTTATGGTCAAAAACAGAGAAAAGAAAAATACATATGAACTTAGAGAATATTGAATAAAAATATTAACCCAACAAAAAGGAATTATAATAAATTACAAACTAAACCAAATTATTATAATTGACAAAAGAAAGAAAGAAAAAAAAGAAAAAGAGCAAAACTTGCAATTTAAAGAAATACCTTACACATTCTGGTAAAGGTTCAAAACCCCAAATGACAAAGGCGGATGTGAAAATAAAGGGAAAAAAAAAGTAAGGTGGTCTGCAAGTAATTGAAATGAAAAATACTTTCTAATCTTCTAGGTTTATCATTGTTAAATATAGATCATCTACTTACAATTTTGCTGTAATATTTTTTATTATCAGCAAAATATTTATTCTTCACACACCCGCGCACGTGCGTGCAAAAGAAAAAAGAAAAACAAAGATTTAAATAATAATTGAGCAACAAATATATCTATACATGGTGTTATATTTCTTATGCATATATTGAAAATGAATCAATATAAAGATGAAAAAAATATATGAATGTTGATAAAATGTAATGAAAGTTCACTTGAAAATTCAGAATGAAAGAGTTATTTTGAATAAGAAGGAGAAGAAGAAGGGGAAGAGTGGAAGTAGAGATAAATAAGTTATGATTTGTTTAATGGGATGAAATTTATAGAATAACTTTTTTATAGGAGTCCTTAATTCGGTGCTCATAAAACACCTTTTGAATTTTAAATTTATTTGTTGAAAGAAAATCAGAAATAAGATACGATCATATCGGTTAGGATAATAATCAACAATTAATAAAAAATTTGAATTTAATTAAAAAACTCAAAATTCTAAAAATTTGCCACTTGGCCAAAATTGCATAATTATAGGTCTCACACCGTTGTACTATATATAATAGTATAGATAGGTATTCTTAAGGTTTGTTAAGATTGAATTTTGCAACGCACATTTAAATGCGAGAATAGTGTTAGTCGAGTCCTCTCAACTTAAGCATTGAATTTAAAAACTTGTTTAAGATCAATTAATGCGCGTATAGACGTTGGATTAGAAGCTTATCTACTACTATTTGAATGATTTATTTTTCAAAATTATTCAAGCTGAATTAATATCGATTCAATTTTAAATTGAAATTAAACTTATACTATTTTGATAGTTCATAACAGACCCAAGAAAAATAACATTTTTTAAATTTTTTTATCAAAAATATTATCTCCCTCAAAATTAATAATATAGTATTCTTGTTAGGACTGTAAATGGATATTAAATAGTACGGATATTCTGTATTCATATTTGATGGATATTTTTTAATAATATCCGAATTCATATGTGGCGGATATTAACCAAATTCAAATATATTTATATCCGATTATAATTATTAGAATACATCCGTTTATAAATATTCAAATTTATGTTTACAAATATTTGAATAGGGGTGTTCAAAAAAAATTCGAAACCGACCGAACCGAACCAAACCGTTCGGTTTGGTCAGTTAAAATCGAATGTACAACCCTATATCCGAATCCGTTAACTTATAATAAAATGCATTTTTTTCTAATAAATTTGAGTTTAAAAAAAAAGTCTACTACTTTATCTTAGAATTAAAAAATTAATTATTCTTGATTAGTTAATTTTTAAATCAATGATTAACTTTACGATTAATTAATTTTAGTATAAATTAATTATAAAGTTAAGCAACAATAATTTTATATTGATCAATTTTTTCGTTCAAATATTGATTATTTATTTATTTTTATTTAGTAGTGCTTAATTATCATTACTACCTTCTATCGATTCTTCATAATCCTTAACTACTAATTTTTTCTTATTAATTCTTTAATTACTAATTTGTACTTGTATTCATTTATATATAGATTATGAGATTTCATATTGAAAAAATAAAAATAATTTATTATATATGATAATATATAATATATAATAATTTTTTAAATGCTATTTATTAGATATGGATAACGAATTTAATTAAATTAAGGATAATCTAATATATAAACGGATATGTATTCGACCAAATATTAAATGAATCGGATAGACAATTATCATATTCGTATCTGTTTACAGTTTGATATCTACTAATCGAATACGGATAATATGCCTTAATTCTTGTTATCAATCAATATTTGTGAAAATAATAAGGTAAATATATGGCCTTGTTTGTTGATAACAAAATTATTTTGGCAAAACACAAACAAACATACACTCATTTTTCCCTCAAAATACTAAAATAGATTTTTATCAAAATACACTATTTTATCATTCATTATTCCTAAAACTTCCACATTTTTCAATATATATACACATATATATTATATATATTTTATTATTATTCTTATAATAAAAAAATATTCAATTTTATTTTCACTCTAATTGATTTGACTGTTATAGGAAACAAACACCCCTAAATTATAAATAAACATACCAACATTTTTCAAAATAAGTTTCTAATTTTTTTTCCAAAACATAAGTAAATATTCATTAGATTCCTTAATACAATTTTCACCTTCCCCAATCTCACTCTCAAAATTCATTACCCCAAAATACACAATACAAAATATATAAAACACAACCAAATATTATCATGCATTTTTTTTTTTTTTTGGAAAGAGGGCATAAAACTACAAGGATTGTTCTGTAATTTTGTATAATGAGCTGTCCAGGCCCCCAGCGTCCTATAAAGAGAAGAAAGATATTAACCGAGTAAATTTGACAGCCAAGCTCTTTTTCATTACAGTAGATCCAGTGGGTCAGGGTCCTTACCTCCGCTTTCTCCGATGTTTTTATATATTTTGAACACCCAATTTCCCTAACATTCGCTCTTCGCCTTCCTCCCACTCTCCTTATTTCTCTCTCTCCTTTCTGTCTACTACTGCGTTGTCATAAACAAGGAGTAATAGTTGGCAAAGAGGGATTATAGGAGGGGAGACCAGTATGAAAACAAGCATAGTACACAAATAAGAGTGGAGAGTTTTACCTTTCTCCTTTGCAAATTCTCTCCCTCTCTCCGGCGGCGTTTTGCCTGCCGGAAAAGAAAAAGAATCCCTTATTAACAACCCTCCCCCTGTCTTTCATCCCATCGGCATTGTCTGAAGTTTAAAGCAATCAACCCACATTGAGTTATTTCTCGAATCTTATCGAGCCATTGCAGTTTTTCTTCATTTCAAGGTCCTTTCTTTGTTAGGATTCATTGATGCATATTCTCTGTTGTGCATTTCCAAGAATGTGGGGTGTGTTTGATTTATGGGTTTTGTTCCGAAGGTAGTTGCTGGCATTATATAGTTGATGGATTTTGCAAGATTTCAGCGAGCGAGAATGGATTACGTTTGTTGATTTTCCATTGTTTTTACTTGTTCCGATCAAGATATCATCATATTACATTTCTTAGCTCTTGGTGTCTTTTTTCCCCGATCTCCATGCATTTCAAGCTCCCGCAGGAAATTCCCTCTACCCCCTGCCCCACAGATTGATAATTTTCACCGTCTGTTCAGGGCTGAGCCTGGATTTATGGGCAAACTTAAAAAGGCACCTAATTTTTACGTGTTTCTTTTCTTCAGTTTTGCTTTTCAAGTACTTTTTTAGCATGAAAGCTGATGAAAATGGAAAAGATAATTTTTTTGATCGATGTATGCTCTGAAATTTTTTAGTTGTTCCTTTCTGCTATTTCAATTCTTTAGTTCTGTTGGAAATAGAAATGGAGAAATATGATGATCAGATTAAGAATTTAATATGGGTTGCACCGGGGACGGTGCTTTAGATGATGTTTTATGATGTGGAGTATGTGGGGTCTTAAGACAGCATACATAAAATACTCTATTCTTTGAAAGTATGTATTTGAGTATTGTGATTTTGTTGAGAGAATATACGTCTTATTTGTGCTGGTTTCATGTGGCCTGGTGATTATTTTATGTTCTAATTGACCTATTGCAAGAGAGATCATTAGTCTTATCTTAGGTCATGATAAGGGAGTTATGTCTATATTTTCTATTATAGTGAGGCAGTGACATCATCATACCAGCATATATCATGTCCTTGTTTAAATTCTTAAACACTATAAATATCATTCCTATTCCTACAATCAGTATCCCGGGATTTTCTTTTGCAATATTAACATGCCATTTCTTGTATTATGTTTTGCTGGCTGCAATGCATTGTATCAGCAATGATGTTGATGTGTCGTGGTTTCCTTTTGTGCTTATGCAGTCTATGTTTTCTTGGGTTCTTGAAGTCTTGAAGGATTATCATAAGTTGTAATTTTATTTTCCTTTTATGGACAATCTGTTTTAGTATTGAACATTTGTACACTCGGAAATCATTACTTACCTGTTCGATTTTCTTGATTGCAGCTAACACCATGGAACTCCTAAAGACTCCATTCAAGGGAGTTGCTGATGATGTTAAAGGAAGGCTGAAGTGCTACAAGAAGGATTGGCTTGATACATGTGGCTCTGGTGCAAGGTGCATTCTTTTTGCCTGTTCTTGATGGAATGTACTGTGGGAACTGCTATTTCAGTTAAGAGCAGCCTAATTTAATCTTTATTTCCTTTCAACCATTTCAGGATTCTCGCTCCGACAGCTTATATTTTCTTTGCTTCTGCTCTCCCTGTAATTGCCTTTGGGGAGCAATTGAGTCGAGAAACAGGTCAGTTTTAGTTTTCTATCCCACTAGATGCATATGTTGGCTTTGATATAACAACTGGTTTATGAAACAATGAAAACTAGTAATTGCTGATGAGTGTTCCCATGTAAGTTTAGCCTACAATTACTGATTTCTTGAAAAATTATTTGGTTTTGCAAAAGACGGAAGCTTGAGCACAGCGGAGACCCTTGCTTCTACGGCTATCTGTGGGATCATCCATGCAATTTTTGGTGGGCAGCCATTATTGATTTTAGGGGTTGCAGAACCAACCATTATCATGTACACCTACTTGTACAGTTTTGCCAAACACAGCATAGGAACGCAACTCTATTTGGCCTGGGCTGGCTGGTATGCAGAACTGATGTTCCTCTTCTATTTTTCGCAATTTGATGTTCTGGTAGCATATTAAGCCAGAAGATGCAATGTGTAACCTATACATTTTTTGACAAACAGGGTTTGTGTCTGGACTGCCTTGCTGTTGTTTCTTCTTGCTATATTCAATGCTTGTACCATCATCACTCGATTTACAAGGGTGGCAGGGGAACTTTTTGGCATGTTAATCACTGTTCTTTTCATTCAAGAGGCCATCAAGGTTCTTTTTTTCTTCCTTCCTTACTCCTAAAATCATGCCCCCCCCCCCCTTCCCCCCCAGCTGGGGGGTGGGGTGCTGTTTGTCCTGTTGCTCTGCTACCTGCCGGACAATTGGATTACCATCTAATAGCCCGTTTGATAATTGTGATCATAATTGTTGATGCTTGAATTACAGGGCGTGGTGAGTGAATTCCACATTCCAAAAGGTGAAAACGTCTCAGACGAGAAACACCAATTCCAATGGCTTTACACTAATGGGTTACTCGCAGTTATTTTCTCTTTCGGCGTTCTTATCACTGCCCTGAAGAGCAGAAAAGCTAGGTCATGGCGCTATGGTTCAGGTATGGGAGGGTTTCTTGTAATGGTAACTTCATCGGATTCTACCTTCAGTTAAATTATAACCTTCAGCCAATCTGCACAGGCTGGTTTCGGAGTTTTATCGCTGACTATGGCGTTCCACTGATGATTGTGGTCTGGACCGCATTATCCTATGGTGTACCTGGCCAAGTTCCTTCAGGTGTTCCAAGGAGGCTCTACTGTCCTCTTCCTTGGGAGTCTGGATCGTTGTATCACTGGACGGTGGTTAAGGTACTGAAATGACAACAAAATTTACAATATTGTACCTTTCGAACTCCATTTACAGCTATACATCTCCATATGCTTTTTGTCTCATTGTCTTTTCTTGATGCTAAGAAATATCTTATAGCTCTTTTAAATGTTTTGTCTGATGAAATTGCAGGACATGGGAAAGATACCAGTGGGTTACATTTTTGCTGCCTTAATACCGGCTGTGATGATCGCAGGTCTATACTTTTTTGATCACAGTGTAGCTTCACAGATGGCGCAACAAAAGGAATTCAATCTGAAAAATCCATCTGCTTACCATTACGATATTCTGTTGCTGGGAGTCATGGTATAGAATTTAAGTTGTCGTCATTACCTTAACTTTTCTTTTAATAGAGTCCATAATTCGTCACCAAGAGAAAAAAATGTAGTTTTGAATTCTCTTACTGCTCCACTAAGAGTTTTTCCCTTTGATTATTCAGACTTTGATCTGTGGATTACTTGGACTTCCACCTTCCAATGGTGTCCTTCCTCAGTCCCCTATGCATACTAGGAGTCTTGCAGTCCTTAAGAGGCAGGTGGGAGAAAATCTTTTGCATAATGTTTAGATCTATATGAATAGAATATTTTTATACAATTTAAGTGCTGATGCACAGATGATACGGAGGAGAATGGTGAAGAGTGCTAAGGAGGGCATGGAACAGCAAGCAAGCCACTCGGAGATCTACGGACGAATGCATGCCGTGTTCATTGAAATGGAGAGAGCCCCACCGGTAAGTGCTCTTTTCTACTCCATCCAAAATTTTTAGGAGAAATCTTTTAAACATATAGTTAATCTTCCTATACATTGCTGCAGCATGCTGCGGACAAAGAGTTGGCGAACTTGAAGGAAGCTGTCTTGAAGCATGAAGATGGAGATACCAATGGCACTTTTGATCCTGAAAAATGTATTGACCTCCACTTGCCGGTTCGAGTAAATGAGCAAAGAATTAGCAACTTGCTGCAATCCGTGCTTGTGGGATTCTCGATATGTATTATGCCTGTAATCAAGATGATACCTACCTCAGTTCTATGGGGATACTTTGCCTACATGGCAATTGACAGTCTCCCAGGTAATCAGTTCTGGGAGAGGATTCTGCTGCTCTTTGTTCCTCCTGGCCGTCGTTTCAAGTAAGCCTTACATATTCTTTGTACTTTGAGCTTCTTCTTAACTGCATATATTTCTCAATCTTGAAAAGTTTCTTATTACGGCCAACTTATATGTTGAGAATTCTTCCTTTGGCAGAATCATTGAAGGGTTCCATGCATTGTATGTGGAGTCTGTGCCATTCAAATATATCTTCATGTTTACGATGTTTCAGATTGTGTATTTCTTGGTGTGCTTCGGAATCACATGGATTCCTATTGCTGGAATATTGTTTCCTCTGCCATTCTTCCTTCTGATAAGCATAAGGGAGCACGTTCTTCCCAAGATGTTTCCACCTCAATATCTTCAAGAACTAGATGCTGCTGAGTACGAAGAAATTATTGGACATTCAATGAGGACTAGAAGTCTATCTCTCAGGGTACATTAATCTTTTTCTCCTCCTAATTATCACAGTTCTTGCGCCATTTCCTATCCGAAAACATGTCGAATTCTGAGTTTGGATTGTGTGACAAACAGGATAGAGAATCACCTGATACTGATGGTGAAGAAAGTTCTCCAGATGTATCTTCTGCCGAAATATTGGATGAGATGACGACTCGCAGAGGTGAACTAAAGCATAGATCCGTGAGCTTCAACGACCGGCAGCTTCAGGTTGGTAACTCATAACCATAACAGCGTTTTAATTGGTCAGATGGTGGGAAAATTTTCATGATGGATTGTGTTTTCCAGGTTATGTCAGAAGATTCTGCTGGCATGTAAGAAAAATGAAACTGTCTGCACCAAAATGTTCTCAAGACTATTGTTATCTTCAAAATATCATCTGAATGACTATAGCATGACAAGTACAAGAAAAAACAACACGAGGAAGAAAGGCTGAAAGGGAAAATTGCCCACAAAGTATGGAAATGGTGAGATACTTGGCATGAAGAGTTGCAAAGGCCCACCATTTTTTCTTTATATTTCTAAGTGGCCAAGTAAGAGAAGGATTGTGAAGAGCAAGAATGCTGGCAGAGGGACTGTTACTCTCTTTCAGTCATGTATTATATACATACATATAACTAGAGTAGCAGATGAACTATAAAAGTTAGACTTCAATTTTATTTTATTTTTGATATTTTTTGGCTGCTGTACGTTTTAATTTTCCAATATTTGATTCAATTTGTCTATTATATCAGTTAGGATACTTAGCCAGATGTATTATTCTTTTTTCAGCTTAATTGATGTTTAAAATTCAATTTATTTTTTAGCTCCCTAGCAGGTTGATATATTTCACTACTTTACTAAGAAATAGTGTTGATACATTTTATGTATGTTATTACATATATAAATTCTGTGACATGAATCATTAATTTGGATACAGCAATTCTTTTTCTTTTCTTTTTTTTTTTTTTTTTTCTGGGAGCACAATTTTTGACAAGCAATTGTAAAAAAAAAATGTCACATGCTAACCTAAAACCTAGTAGAATTTTGGCAATTTCCCAACTACTTCGGATGATATTTCAAAACGTGTTTTCATCTTTTATTTCTATTGATAACAAATGAGAACAAATAATTCAATGAAGAAAGTCGTCGTATACCACATGTTTCCAGCAGCAACGTCAGCAGTTACGGGGGCGGGGGGGGGGGGGGGGGGGAATAAATGCAATATTAACAGACATTAATATGCCCAACTTTAGCAGTAAAGACCCGATAAAGGTAAAATTTTTGAGGTCTACATTCAAATTTTTTCAACAGCTATGAAATATTTATCTAATTTTACATTATTATTATTATACACACGCCTGCACATCAACAGTTCATCTGAGCTCGAACTCCTGACTTCCCACAATATGTGGGAGATTTATGTTATTGAGCTATAGGGCACTTGACACATTATTTTATTAAGTTTTTATATAATGATTGCCATGCATGTTTTTCGTGTGTATCTTATCAATAAATTTGAAAAACATTGCAAATTGACTTAGATTAGGATTGTGGTTCTGATAGTATTAAGCGCATTTCTATGTGCTGTTTATTTCTTATCTCGAGACTAAGTTGGTTTGTAAATGATTGCCATGCATGTTTTTAGTGTGTATCTTATCAATAAATTTGAAAAACATTGCAAATTGACTTAGATTAGGATTGTGGTTCTGATAGTATTAAGCGCATTTTTGTGTGCTGTTTATTTGTTATCTCGAGACTACATGTATATTGAAAATTATTTTTGTAATAAAAATACGGGTAGGAGATTATGAAATTATTTGGTTATGTTTATGAAATCAAATCAATACGTTGTAAGAAATCATTTTAATCATAGAAGTAAAGTGCTGTATTAAAAAAAATAAAGTGCATGGAAATTGGATTGGTAGTGAACTTGAATCAAAAGTAAATTGTTGTCCCTTAGCAATTCTCATGCAAACTTTGTCAAAAAGCTGATCTATTACGCTAGAAAAAACTGAAACAGGCAAATTAGGACAAATTTAGCATAAGTGTTTCCTTTATTTATTAGTTTATTCTAGAATTTGAATTTAGAACATATAAATGTAAGAACGATGTTACTCGATTAATTAAATCAATTCTCACTCAAATTTGAGACATATATAAATGTAACAGCGATATCACTCGATCAATCATCATTTGATCTCAGTTGTCACTTGACATATTAAATCCCGAAAAGAAATCTACTGATTCTTTCCCAATTGGTTGGACTGTAAGTGCGATGATTTACTTCACAGGCGAGATCTCTGGTTCAAGTTCAGAATGGCCCAGCTGGGCTAGAAAAAAGAATAGAAGAAGCATCTGATTACTTCATGCATGCTCTGCTTGGTTCGGGAGATATGGCTCAGTTGGTAGAGCTCCGCTCTTGCAATTCGATTGTTGTGATTACGGGTTGGATGTCTAATTGTCCAAGCAGTAATGATAGTAACTCATACCTTAACCGGTGGCTCACTTTTTCTATTGTAAGAGTCTGGTTATTATACTTCCTTCCATGGTAAATCTTTTCAAATGTGTAAACAATATTAAATAACTATGAAAGAAAAAAAATGCAAAATTTGCCATTGCAAATATCATTAATCTACACGTAAAAAGATACAAACAAAAACATATACAAAGTGGGACGTTTTACTCGTAATCGTCACAGTGGCTATGTATAAATCTGCTGGACAATCATTCTGAAAGGTGATATACAAAATTTTCTACACAAAAAATTCCTACTTCTTCACTTCATTGAACAACTGGTGAAGAGCTTCCAGATCCATCTGCACTAGCAAGAATAAGATGATCACCGTCTCTTATCACGGCCATATCTTCAACCAAATATCCACCTTTGGTTAGGATTTTGGTGGGTCGGATCCCAAACTTTTGATGCCCCAAATCCAGCAGCTCCTCAAGAGATCCGGGCAATAGCACCAGCTTTCCATCTCTATCACCCATCTCTGGACAACTGATAGTCACTCTAGCACGGATCTGCGGCGTGCCAAGATTGAGAGGTGGTGGAAACAACTCACCTTCATTTTGCTTTTGGCCAGCTGTGATGATCCCTACAAGTGAGTTCTGAAATTTGCTTGGCTTCCTTCTTAAGCGGTTTTTGGACAGACTTACCTCTCTAGAACTTAACAGTTTGCTGACAGGAGGAATTGATGCTTCGCTGGAGTACTTCTTAAGCTTGAAGTAAGGCGCTTCTGGCACCTCAACTGTTAGACTCTCGTTTTCCAGGTGTTTTTTCTGGTCCTCAGACTTTTTCTTGGCCTCAAACAAAGCTTTGATCTCTTCATGACCCTGATGATCAGCTAAGGCTCGTGACGTCCAGCCATGGTCATCTGGCTTATCTATATCAGCTCCTTGTTCTATCAGAAACTTAACTATTTCTACGTTTTCTTCTGATATTGCTGTGTGAAGTGCTGTGGTTCCAAAGCGACTGCTTAACGTCACATCCCCGCCATATTTGATGATTTCCTTGAGTAAATCTATATCGTTCTGCTGAGCTGCATAGCACGCAAACTGGCCGATGTCGCCTGAGGACAATGTCGCCCCATTATCAACCAGTGCTTTTATAACGGATTCGTGCTTCCCCAATATTGCATCCCATAATGGAACATTTCCTTCAGAATCTGCGTAAAATGTGCAAGAAAATGCTTTTTGGTCCTGTGGTTCTGAATAAATTCTGAGTTCTAATTCATGTAATGTTTATCTGAAAATTCTGGGAGTCATCCAGAAGAAATCTTGAAGTATCAAAATGGTACCTTTCTTGTTGGGCTTTGCTCCATAATCAAGAAGTAGAAGCACGCATTCTAGATACCCTTTTGATGCTGCAAGATGCTGTAAGTAAAACAAGAAGACGTCTAGTCCATAAATTATTATGTTCATAAGGCGTAAAAGGATACTTAAAGAAAGCGGTTTAATGGCCATACTAAAGCATTGCGTCCATTGACGTCCAGCTCATTTGGATCCAAACCTCGTCTCAGCAAATGGTGCAACAATAGATCGTCCCCCCTGGCCGCTGCAAAGCATAAGCTGAGAGGCACATCCATCCTTCCATGAGCCAGCATGTGCTCTGTGTAGGTCAAAATTTCTTGCATCACAGGGTCTTTCCGCTCTTTCAGATACTGCACAAAAAGATGGTCAACTATTATTAGAAGTAGTTGGATTGGTTAATGTGGAGTTTTAGCTCACCAAGGTTGTCCGGAGAATTTTTTTTGTCCAGTTGATGAGTCCCATATCAGATAAAATGAAGAAGCACTTTTTATTTACCTCAAGGAGATTGTTCATGATTAGTGTTCCATCTCCAGCATTAGCCTGAAGGATATTCAAGAGCGCAGTACGGTTCAAACGCAGTAGCTGACTCAGTCGTTTCGTACGAACAGTGAAAAGTTGTGGCCTGTAGCAAAGAACACCTACTTCACCACAAACATCCCCTGCCTTCAAATCTCCAACAACCTAAAACAGTAGTTCGTAAGGATTGTGTAAGACAATTATATTTTGTAATGCAATGAAAATCACTCTCACGTGAAGACTTACTTACCAGTTCCATTCCATTTCTACGAGAAATAAGTTCCTGGCACAAAGAATATAGTTTTAGATTACTACAAGAAATAATCCAATGATGGAGCTGTCAAACAGGACAGCGAAAAAGAGAAGGCAGAGGTAGGAGATGTTACCACTGCCCCGTTAACCAGAATGTACAAATCTGTGGGTGCTTCATTTTGTAAAATTATATCTTCTCTCGGGGGGAAAAACTCTGGCCTCATCTCTGTGACCTGCAGGATTAGACCATAAAGTGAGATATCTGTAATTAAGGCTCGTTTGCTTTAGGAAAAAATGAAGAAGAATCTAAGGTTGTCTTGATCATTACCAGCTGAAAGAGTAGATCATTCGAGACCCCACGGAACAAATAGACCTCATCAACAAGGGAATAGAATAGATAATGTGAGATACTAGAACGAATCGCTTTTGGAAGTGCATCAAGAGTTTCTTGCTGCTGCACCCCTTCTGAATCAGTTCTGTACTTTAGGCTCAAGTGGGCTATCATCTGATCTTGCAGCCGAGGAGACAGTCGGTTCCTTTTGGCAAAACTTGAGGCAGCATTGATTGTTTCTCTCTGTGAAAGAAGTAAATTCCACTCAAAAAATAGTAATCTTGGCCGAAATTTGAAACAAAAACCATAGTCCATACTTACGAATTTCCTAGTTCTAGAGGTTGCTTCAACTATCAAGTTGGTCATGTTTCCTATTATATAAGATGCCAGCCCGAGGATGAACAACGAGTAGAAAATGCCAAATATCATTTCCCCTGTGTTCACAGGGTGCAAATCACCATAGCCTATCGATGTGGCAGTCACAATGGACCAGTAAATAGATGTAATATACTTGTCCCACAAGGGTTCCTCATGAAAATTTTCATCTGAGAGCCCAAACCATGTGTGCTTAGGGTCCTTGTACCTATCAGCAAGATGATAAAAGAAGCAAGCAGCACAATGAACCGAAAAAAGAGTGACCTAAGACAGAAGATACAATTTTGGATTACATAAATGCCAATTCTTGAACTTGTCATGGACTTAGAATTCGTACATCATAAGATGCTTACACATGTAAGCTTTGCGATTCGAACCAGGAGGTAATCAAAGTTCCTGTCTTTCTCCAATCTGCAGTAATACTAAGACACATCATTTGGAGTCACAAAATTTTCGTTTCTCCTACTTCCACCCCTAAATGAAGGAAAAAAAACGAGGCCCTTTTACCTACAAATGATTCCATTATATAAAGATAAAAACTCATGTGGCTTCCTTGAGTAATAAGTTTAGTGCAGCCATAAAAGTTACCTCTGAAACATGGCACTGACCCTTCTGATTCGCCAAAGACGAAGAACGCTAAAGTAGCCATATGATTCAATGCCAGGAGGCAAAGTTCTCCTTACAAGTTCAGAAGGTACTGTGGAAATCACATCAAAGAGCAGCCATGTTTTTGCATATCTCAAAGCAATCAGCTTCGGATTGTCAATGAGTAGATAAGTTGATTTGTCGAGGTAGGCAACAAAGAACATTAGGACAATGTCAATGGCGAAAAATCCATTTACAAGGTTGTCAGTGACGGTGAGAGGTCCTTTAGGTCCCTTAAGGAAACCAAATTCATAAGGAGACACCCATGCTGTGTAGAAAACCAGTATGATCAGAAATGTCTCCCAAGTTCTGCAAAATTGGATGAAATAAAAATTGATTAATCTTTTCAGGAAAAAGAGAAAAGAAATTAAGTTGAATCTCATATTAACCAAAGCCATAAGCCCCCATACATTCCACGTACAACATGGTCCAAAAACTCTAAATAAGTTTAGTGTTAGGCTCATTTTAAGTTACTAAAAGGAGTATTTATTCCCTACAACCTTTCAACACACAAAATAGCATATTCAAGTTACTTTAAGCAGGCAAGTGTGAAATCAAATACAAGAAAAACGAAAACGATAACATGATCATGCTTTGAATACATGTTTATACCTACCTATAATGGGGATCAAAGGGAGAAATAATGTAGGACCGAAGCTTAGCCTTGCGGTTGCTTCTTGCACCAAGGGGTGGAAGAATGCCACTCGTAAAGCTCTTGGAGCTTTTCCCACCTATTGACGAGAGTCTCTCAAATTGATCCTCTAATTCTTTCATCTCACACATTGAGTTTGAGCCCTTCTTCTCAACATTCTCGGAGCCCTTTGGCCACCACATTTTTATCTCATGCATCCATTTTCTATTACTCTTTTTTCCCTTGTGTTTCGTGTTCATGATCAAGACCAATGCGAAGAATGTGCTTTTCTCATTTGCTTTCTTTATTTCCAGGGAATTTTGGGTTTTGATTATTGAAAACCTGGCTTTTTTTGTTCGTTGATGTTTCCGGCAGTTGGATGCATCCAAGTTTCAGTTTGCACCTGTCTTTTCTCTTCCCTTTTTTTTCTCTATGGCTAGTGCATGGGATGAGTGGGCAAAACACTGCCTTGTACCTATTTGATAGGGTAACACGCTTTTTCTTCAACCACATGTAAGTAAACTTCGTTATTGTTACTTGTATTTCTTGGCATATTATAAGATCAATATATAAAATTAGTTGAAAAATTAAAATTGATTTAAGATCGTATATATAGATATCAGTTTATTCATGATCCAATGAATCCTACTTACTTCATAAATTTAATTTAAAATTATGAAAGTAGAGTACTTTTTTTTTTTTTTTTAACACTAAAATATAAAAATTTCATTGCAACTCGAAAGAAATTACATCAAAGAGATAAAAAAGAATAAAATCTTCCCACAAAACAGCTTCACACCTAGAAACAGAGGCTCTAGCAATGCAATGAGTCGCCTGATTTACTGAACGACCAACAAAACAAACATGACAATTTCTAGACTTTTTTAAAAGAGTTTTATAATATGAAATAACTGACCCAAAATAAGAAATATCCCCACACTCGTTAAAAACTGAATTGACAACAATTAAGGCATTAAGTTCAAATATAATATTTGAGAGAGCTTTTTGTTTTATCCAACTAAGCACCTCACGAAAAGAGATAGTCTCAGCCATAGTCGGGGATATTGTTTCCCTGTGTGGAACTTCAATAATTGTTTTCACTACTCCTCCTTTATTTATGATGATGCAACCCGAACCAAATATATTATGAAAAGACCAAATAATGACATCAATATTATATTTCAACCATCCCGATGGAGGACAACTCCATCTGGCCAACATTTGATTCTTGGCAACAGCTGACTGACCTTTATCATCTCGAGTCTTTATCCATTGCTGCAAAATTGATTTGACCCAAAAAAATGACAGATTGAGTTGTTCCAAATTTACCTTGCCGGACCACCTGATTCCTTTGGGTCCATAAACTCCGCAATAACATTAGCACTTCTCCACAAGTCTCCAAATTCAGTTTACCCAATAATTTTTCCAGCCATTCATGAAACTTTTAAGTTTCCTTCTTGCTGTTGGATGATGTTTAGGTGGGACCAGTTCCAGCAATTTTGAGCAAATGTGCACTGCACCAAGATATGTAGAATTGACTCAATTTGATCATTACACACTGAGCACTGGGGATTCACTTCAACTTGCTTTGCTAATAATTGATCCTTAAAGGGAAGGACATTTTTGCAAGCCCTCCAAACCATATTACGAACCTTCGATGGGGTCTTAGAAAATTAGATTTTTTTCCAAATAGTGAAGACGTAAAATTCTGAGCATTAACCTGGTCATCAACAAGCAACTTGTATCCACTACGGACTGAATAAAAACCTTTCTGATCCCATCTTCAATTCCAAAAATCTTCCATTCTTCTGCCGCTTAATGGTATGCTTCTGATGAGAGAAGCATCACGACCGTTGAACAATGTGAAGATAAGATCAAAATTCCATCGTTGATGTCCATGAAAGTAGAGTACTTGTGTAAGAATGTTAAGGTCATATGTTTTCAACCAGCGATCAAAGAAATAAATTCAAATTGATCGGAAGCAATCCATAAAAAAATGCATGGATTTTGAAGAATAGTGGAATATTTTTGAGAAGCAAAGGCATAATGGTCCTTTTTCATTTTTCACCAATCAAAAATTTTATTTCAGTATCACAACGAATAAATGTAATTAAACTTAGAGGGTGTTTGGGTGAATTTATAACATCTTCAAAACATTTTATAAGATGCTTAAAAATTTGTAAGTTGATAAAAAGTGTTTGATATTTTTTTTAAGAAAAGAGTTTATAAGATTCTAAAATAAGATATTATGAGCTTATAAGTGCTTTTAAAAAAAGTAAGGAGACCTTAACTTATTTTTAAAATATTATCAAATTCATTTATTTTTAATCATTTTAATTATAAAATTACTATTATTAACATCTTATAAGCTCTAAAATCTTATTTTATCCAAACACTTTAATAACTTATTTTAAAAATAAAATTTAACATCTTATACGTTTCAAAAATATTTTAAACTTATAAAATATTTTAAATAAGTTTAACTAAACATTCTCTTAATTAAAAATAAAAAAATTCTTATAAGATATTTTAAATAAATTTAGCTAAACACCCCCTTAATTTAAAATAGAAATTTTTTTGTGGTGCTTTCAGATCAACGAATGTCCTAGACCCCGTTTGATCACTCTTCAGTGCTATTCTTTACAGTTCTTTACAATTTTACCTAGAAATCGAGTTTTCATGGAGGTTTCCTGAAGTATCGCAAATGGATGGGTAACGTCCTCGTACTGGGAAAAAGTCGTTTTTCAGTTCATAAACATTTAACGAGCACCATTACCAACAAATCACAAGAAAGAAAATTCACTGATAAGAGAAAGCTCCAGAGGGTAAAAGCTTCCGAATTTTAGAGAGAGAAGGTCAAATGGCGTCTGCTATAACCAAATGGCTCGTCGACCCTAATCGCAACCCTCTCGCCGCTCTCCACATGAAAACCCTATCCAAACGCCTCCGGAAATACGGTACTTATTTGATATAAGTGTGTGTATGTTTCGGGTGTGTAATTAATGTCTTCTGTTTTTTTTTTGTTTAATTGTAATTTGGGAAATCAGGTCTTCGATATGACGATTTATACGACCCGATGTACGATCTTGATGTGAAGGAGGCGCTGAATCGGCTGCCGAGAGAGATTGTGGACGCGAGGAATCAGCGCCTCAAGCGCGCCATGGACCTCTCCCTGAAGCACGACTACCTTCCAGAAGATCTCCAGGTATTCATTCACAATGATGTCTGAATATGCCTTTGTTTTAGAGTTATTCGATTTTCTATTAGGTGCTGGAAAAATTAAGGCAATGAAAAGTAAGTTATATATGCTTGTTTGCTTAAACTTTAAAGGGAATTGCTTGGTTGCTTTTAGTTGCTCGGGAAATGTGAATAATTGCTTTTAAGTTTTTGTCACGGTAAACTCTGACTGACATTTCACGCCCCATGCAGAAACTTAACACTATGTTTGGTTGTGTTTTGGGCATTTTCTGAAAAATATTTTGAGAAGAGGTGTTTGGGGAGTTAAATCCGGGAATGTGCTAATTGTTTGGTTTTGTTTTGGGAAAACATAGAAAATGAAATTGTATGTTTGGAATTGTTTTGTAGGAGATAAAAGTAACTTTAGATGTCAAATTAATTACTTTTTTGTTGGGTTTGTAGGGTGAATTTGTATTTTTTAGGTTAAACATTGTATGCATGTATGTTTGTATGTGTATATATATATGGATGATTGATGTATTAGCTTGCTTTTTTAATTTTTTGGAGGTATTTTGGGTAGAAAAAAATTGTTTTGGGAGTGTAACTCAGGGAATGAAGTTGAATGCCTCGTATTATTTTGGGAGTTGGAAAATGTTTTGGGAAAACACAAACAAACATAGCTTGAGCCTATATGCCCAAAATGTTCATGGAATAGGTTCTCAAGGAGATAGAATGGTGGTGGTTTTACCATTTGATGAGGCAGTGCCTACCGTCTAGTAGTACTTAATAATGCTTAGTTTTGCACTCTGCTGAAGCAATTAATTTTTATTTGCTGCTTGTATTTTCTTTCTATGTCTTATGTTGCTTATTAATGCAATACCGGAAAGCAAATATACATATATGTAGATATATATTTTCTAGAGCTATATACAAAAAGAAGAAGCATGGAAGTACTAATGTGTCTTGAGATGGGGTTGAGGTGGCTCATCTCTTTGAAAGCAAAAACGAAGCATCTTGGATGCAAGTGATATTAATTAGTTTGAGGCTAAACAGAAACTGTTCTAAGTTAACATATTGAGACTAATCTTTCAAAGTAACCCCAGCTGTGTTCGCTGATTATCTTCATTATATAACATCCATACTTCATAGTTCTGTTCTTTTCTTCTTCAGAGGTGATTTTCTTAAAATATTGGCGCTATTGTATGTGATTTGCCTGTTCTAATCAAAATACCAATAACAGGACATGCAGAATGAGAAAACATGCCCCCTTTTACTGCACATAAACTTTCACCCCATTTAATGAAGTCCGATCTGGCATGTAAAATAGATGACTACTCGTACACTTGGAATTCCCTGTGAATAAAGTAGTAGTTGTTTGTGACTAAATAGTTTATCAGCCCCTTAGCTTCATTTTTGGCATTGCACTAAATAGTTTTAGGTTACTATTCTTTTCTTTTTGGGTCAAGTTGGACAGCTGATACGCTTATTTTTATTTTTGTTTTTTTTTTTTGTTTTCGAGCATTCCGCTTCTTTTACTTTAAACTATTTGATGCTGGTTGAATAGAGGCTCTTGTACCTTGGCTATGTCATTAGAATGGTTTTCTTGTGTCCTTTCTAATTTATTATGCCGAAAGCTAAATCTTTTTTCAATGACTGTTACTCTTTATTATGGATTTGAGCCCATATTACCCTTCGATATCTCTGATGGTATAACTGTAGTGGAGATGGTGTGGGCGACTCAAGCAAGAGGGGAAAGATTACATCAAGGATAGGACTAATTTTAGTTCTATCATATGCTTGATATCTGATATTGAATCATGTTATCTGTGTTAATGGCTCGGAAATCACTTGTAAGAGTTGGTATCTATTAGCAGACTCTACTGCATTGTATTTCTCCCTATTGTAAAGATTTTCCTTTTATTGTATCCCTCTCTCATTCTCTGGCAAAAGTATATCAGCGCTTCTTTATTCATTACCTTCACGGCCTTTTGCCTTATATCTTTCATAACTGTAAATCTGAATTTTGTATTTGCTCCAAATATATTTGGCCATCCTTACAAGTGGTGTGGAGAACAAAATCCATTTGCCTTTTATTTTTCATTTGTTTTCTTCCTTTAAGTTATGCATACTTACCCTGGTTTAATTTAACATCAGCTAAAGTCCTTGTGTAAGTATCTTGCGGTATCTTTTGCAGCTGATGCTTTTCTACCTACTTTTTGTCATATTTACTTGCATTATTTTATAGCACTCATGTAGTTTACCAACCTTGCTGATAATTCATATTTTTTTCTTCTATCTACAGGCTATGCAAACACCATTTAGGAGCTATCTTCAGGAGATGCTAGCTCTTGTAAGTGCCTATATAGCAGTACAATATGTTCGCTAGTGTTGAATGTCTACCAAAGCTGTGATGATGTATTTTAGATGCATTACTTTTCTGACGCAATTATAGTTAAAATATTTTCCAAATTATAAAATTCTGACATGTATTTCATGCATGCATATCAAGATTGCTTTGACAATAACTTGATTACCAATGTGAGATTCTATTTTTCATTTTCTCTGAAAGTAAATCAGTTGATGAGGCTGAGGAAGATGTCTACGCAGTTTTAAACATGAGACCTGGCATTGCCAATGTAGAAATGCAAAATTCTTTTGTGGCTCATGCTTCTGTCATATTTCTTGTGCTTTTCAGTGATTTTATCTTTTAGTTTGATTTTCGTTATGAAGTTTCACATCTATGTTTATAATGTTATTGCAGGTTAAGAGGGAGAGCGCTGAACGTGAAGAACTTGGTGCTTTGCCTCTTTATCAGCGCACCATTCCCTGAGTGGATTTCTATCTTTGCTGGGCAGCCTCTGATTGATGAAGTACATGTAATTGAATAATGGCAAAACATCCTGGTTCCTTTCTGAGAACGGACTATAATGTGGTGTATGAATTTTGTATTCTATTGATATTTAATGAGCAACACGTTCTTAGTTTTGTTAATTGGTTCATGTTATCAAAATATAATGTTTACAAGATGGTGCTTTCAATTAATTGCATCGCCATATATGCATGGACGAATGGTTGTATTTCTGAAGAGTAATCTAGGATTTAAACTGGTGTTTCTGGTTTAATTCTATCTGAAATGTGTGGGTGCTGAGGAGCCTTGTCAACAATTGGTTCTGCTCCAGCTTCTTTCCATATGCTGAAAATGCCTGTGTTTGTACGCATGTTCCTTTCATCACGTAATATATTAAACTCTCTGCAGCAGTAAGTGCACAACCTGATCACAATAAAATAAAGGGATGGACAAATCTAAATGAAGGGAAAGGGAAGAAAGAAGGGAAACTGCTAACTTCCCATCAAAATATTTCAATGATCTTAATGAAGTCTTCAATCCTTTGAAAGTAGATAATATTATCTGGCCTTACTCTGACTGCGATGCCAGTGAAGTATTTGCCCGTTTTGGATGTTATGACTCGAAACATAGAAGTGAAGTTCCCAAGTGAAAAAAGAAAAGAAAATAGAGAAAGGTTTTCTTTCAGCCTCAGGTTGTTGGAACAAACTTATCTTGATTCAGTTAGTATTATCTGCTTATGGACATTCCATGTGATACCGTGATAGCCTGGCCATGCTTCAATTTATGGACTGTTTCTTGTAGTTATAGGTCACCTTCCATTTTGTCATAAATACAGAGCTTCTCCCAGGGACACAAAATTTTTAACTATTCCTCATAGTTTTGCCAAATGGAGATTGGACTGCCGATTGTAAATTCCGAGTTTGAAAAAAAAAAATAATCACATGAAAGATTAATAAAAGTGAGGTATCTTCAAGAAAAGAATAATATATTAGCTCAAAGCATACAATTATTTAAAGCAAGAATTAATATTGTCTTTGTTATAGTATGGTAATAGACATTCAAGTAATAAGAAATGCCTACTTATTCTTTAGAATTTGCATCATGAGATGAGTATGGTTAACTCAATTTGAAATTCTAACCCGGAGTGCAGCAAAATTCAATTTAAAATAGCTACTACTCTATTAGACATGGAAGGTCCAAATGAATCCATAACAACTACGGACAGATCTAAAGTCCACGGTATAAATACCATATTTTTAGGTATTTTACATGCATTTACCACACCAACATTTTAGCCAACTTTACTTTTCATTATTATGTTCCACCGACTTTGATGTTGGAGGATTTTGAATGCGATCCAGCCCATTTACAATTTCAAATAGTTGATTGAATAATTTTATTTGAATTTTACGCCATAATCTAATTCGAAATAAAAGAGAATTTCCTACACTCACGTCATTGTCTAACATTATTAATTATTTGATGTCTTCTTCAAACATGATAAAGGGTTAAACTTTGCACCTAAGACTATACAAACTTCAACTTTACTATTTGATTGAAAGTTGATACCCTTTTTTGTATTACAAATTAATATGGATCACAATTGAAAAAAGGAAACATGGGATATTTTTGCACGATTCACGCACTCACACATATATAAAAGTGCATCAAATTATGCAATTATTTACGTCTCAATTTAGGCCACTACTAAGTTATAGATATGACCATGAATCAATAAATGATAGAAGTGAAAAAACCTTTTATTGATTTATTAAAAATCATGAAAATGATAAGCATTTAGTTCCAAACAATACATATATATGCACGTATAGTTTAGATTGCATTGATTTGGTCAATAAAATCGCACTTGTGAAAAATTGAAATCTAATAAAAATAAAACCAAAAATAAACTTCCTTGCATCCAAAACGATCCACTTTCTAATCGTCTAATTTATTTTGTTGCCACAGACCGTGTAGGCATATTTATTTGGAGAATTTTTGTAGGCCATCATATCTATGCAAATATGCAATAGTGTATGTATATTTATTTGGAGAATTTTTGTAGGTCATCATATCTAAGCAAATATGCAATAGTGTAGGTATAGTCACTATTCCAATTAAAAGGTTTGATTTAATGTATATTTGAAGTTCGCACTGTTAGGAGTCTATTAAATTCAAGTTGAGGAGTTGTGATAAGATTAAAGAATAAATGATAAATTGATTCCTAAAAAATAATCTAAAATTTTTTAAAGCATGATATGTTGTCCTTAATGGTGTTTTATACCTTCACTTACTGAGAAATATTTAGATTTAGTAGATGGCCCCTATTTTCATACAAAAGTCATTCTAATTTAAATACATTGTATTATATTGTCAAGGATCGAACTATAGGAACAATATCTATATTGCATCAATTATGATATAATTTCTATATTTAACATTCTTTCAACAATAGCTATTTGCATTATCTATACTATGTAAACAAGAATGAGAATGATGATTTTTACACTAATATTGTAAATTTTAATTTGTCAGATATATTCCTATGAGTAGGTTATAACTCTCTTATTCTATTAATGCGCCCAAAATTTGTTACTCATAGTTCTTTTCTCCCCACTCATATTCTCAAAATAACTGACAATTACTTTGTACCCATTAGAATTACGTGTTATAACAGCTAATTTAAAAAAAAAAAAACATTATGAAGATCACATACTGTATGGAGAATTTAGGCACAAACTTCAAAAACCACAATACTAATATTTTTATGATGTGCATAATTGATATATGAAAAGGATATGCATGCATGATTGAAGACAAGAGCATTTAAGGAGATGAACACTTGAAAAGTAGATAAATTAAGGGCCATAGAATATGAAGAAAATAAACTTAGAATTGTGCCGGAAATCTGAAGGTGCGGGTTCCGCTCATTCAATGCCTTCACTTTTACTAACAATCGTCGGCTGCCCTGCGCTGTGTCTCTTTCAACACGAGAGGAGCTATACGCCCAACCCTAAATTTGGGTCGCCGTACGAAGTTGTCGACGTGGTATTACTATGGTCGTTTCATATGAAAATAACAACCTAAGAATAACACACACACACACACACACACACATATATATAGTAATATATCTTTTTTGGTAATTATATCTTTTTCACTTTTAAAGTTGTGATGTTTTTCTCTTGATAATGTGATTTGGAATTACGGATTTTTGAGTGCGATAATAATTACAAGAAATTTCAAAATAAATTGATAAATCAAAACTAGAGAAAATAAAAGTATTTTTATTGTTCTTAATCAAAAAGTAAATCAAATGAACGCGGTTAAAAGGTGCAATTTCTCATAATAGAGTTCATACTCTTAGAATAGGCATTCATGAGTTCTAAAAGCTACATATTTATTATGTCAAATGCTAATTTATTGAGTTACTGATTACATAATTGATCTTTTAGATTTGTAGTAAAACATATCAATTTTTACTCAGATTTTTATGGGGAAATCTAGATCCATTGAAACAAATGCAACACATTTCTTGATTTGATCTTCTTTTTTTTGTGTGTGTGTGGGGTGGGGGGAGGGGAGTTTGGCCCATTAATACAAATGTAATGCAATTGCTAATATAAATGGGCATTAGGGCTGTCAACGGATCGGATTTGGATCGAATTTGTCATATTCGAATCCGAATTTAATTAACAAAACTAATATCTGAATCCGAACCCGAAAGCCTATAGGATCTTTCTTAGTCAATACCACATATGAATATGATGGATATCCGAATTTCGATTAAAAAATCCGACCCGGTTTATTTTTTTCTTTATTTTTTTTTCCTTTTAAATTTTATAAAAAATTTGTATTTATAAAGTAAATATATGTAATATTTGAATTTTTAACAACTTTTTATTATATATTAGTTCAAAGGTTAAATATTTTAATACTAAACTCATTTTTTACATTATATTAATGTATAGATGAACTATTATATATTATTATATTTGATATTTTATCAATATTTCTCTTATTTTTAAGGTTAAAAACTCAATATTAATAATATAATATAGATATTAATATAGATATTAGGTCAATATAATACATAGATTTTATTTTAAAATCTTTATTAATATTATATATATGAGTATTAATTTAATAAAAAATATTAAGGTTCAGATTCAGATATTTAACGGATGTGATTGCTTAATTCCATATCCGATCCACTTATTTCGGATTTTGAATATTTATAATCGGATCTAATCCATCGAATATTTTAATCGAATAAAAATTCTAAAATTCGGATCGAATTCGAATTAAAATTCAATCCATTAACAGCCCTAATGGGCACACGTCAATTCTATATAATCGAATAGTATCAAATTTATATTGGAATGAGCCAGCCCCACAATTTTTTTTCTTTTTCCCCCTTGCCGTCCATTTAGAATTACAACTTTTATTAGGTAAAATTAGAGGAGGTTGAAGCCTAGCATCTATCTAATGACAATTTACATCAATTGAAAATCTTGTTAGGATGAGATATATCAATTTAGTTTTTATTTAGGAAAAAAAGACATCCACATGTGCAAATTTATGAATTGTGCCCAAAAGGAGGATATAATTTGTTTCATGAAAATTGTAAAATGCCTTCCAATTTGTTTGGCTGGTTTTGCCTCAT
The DNA here is from genome assembly GCA_018894105.1 of Jacaranda mimosifolia. Lineage (NCBI taxonomy): Eukaryota > Viridiplantae > Streptophyta > Magnoliopsida > Lamiales > Bignoniaceae > Jacaranda > Jacaranda mimosifolia. The sequence goes on from CM032127.1 coordinate 3,445,374, forward strand.
TGATATGTAGTTTTCATGGGGAAGAGACGTAGGACCACACGGACAAGTGATGATAGGATATGGTTATTTATTAAAGCGGGAGATGGAGATGAATAATTGGTTGCATTGCATGGGCTTTGTCTTCACAATTTTGGCTTGTGCATGCATCGAACTAAAAGGTTAGTTACAGAATAAAATCGGATAATTTTCTCATTCTTGCAAATAAATCGATCTTCAATTATGAATTTGAATTTATAGAACTAATTGATGAATCAGCAATACTGTAAAAAGTAAAAATAGTTAATTATAAAATAACAACTTTTAAAAAACTTAAGACAACAAAATTTTGTTGAAGTTGTGAAATTTAAAATCGAGATTTTTTAAAAAAAAATATTGAGTTTCAATTTTATTTATATGTAGATTATTTATGTTTTGAGAATAGGTTTTTTTCAATGAGATTGTATCTTCGATTTAAAATCATTAATTATGTTGAATTAATATTTGATCTTTTAATACAATAAATAAAAAAAGTTGATTAGTTCTCTAAAAAATTAAACCTAAATTTTTTTTGTGAGAACTAGTCATTAATATTATTAATGTGAAAAACTTATAATCATCAAAATATTCAAAATCAAAAGGATTTGGACAAACACCAAGAATCTAGGTTGTCATGATGGTGAGAGACATGACTTAAAAGTTCTTGGCCTACTAGGGCTTGTTTGTGCCAATTATTTCATCTAAGGAGGCTAAAATTTGAAATCTAAGAATTGGAAAAATACTATAGCCTAAAGGCTATAGACTCAGATCCGAATTTTATAGTCTGGACAAAAATTCAAGAAAAATAATTTTTTGTAGAAAACAGAGGATAAAATTTAATATTTGTTTTATATCATATCGTCAGAGAAAAAATAAAAAATAAAAAGATAAGGCTGAGATTATTTGACGGCCCATGTAAGTACTGAATCTAATAGGCACACCTACCTTCTGGATTCTAACCCATCGAGGGAGGCCCAAAAAACAAGTCATGGTGGTTGTTTTGGATTAGCTCTGGTAGATTTTCTAGTACGTGGGCCCTTTACTGTTTTCTGGGCCCACAAGTCTCGTGGTATGTTCCTTCTTCTGCACCAATTAAATAAGTTGGGCTCGCAAGGTTTAGTATTTATTAATTTAAAAAATATTTAATTTCGTCATTTTCTTCTGATTTTTAATTTTTTAATTTACATGCGCACACATATATCAAAGATTTGAATTTTGGATCTCCACATAAACACTTGACCAATTAACCAGTGGACTTCTTATTTTTCATGTGTACCCCTCAAAAGAATTAAAATGAGATTTATTGCATAAATTTATCATTGCCCCATAAAGTATTTTAGCGTAGCAAGCACGGTTAGTTTGATTTCTTGGCATTTTCTTACAATTAAATTTCTTAAATCTTTAATCTATTGGTGTGTGGGAGTCATCCTGGTTCACCTTAATTTCATCAAAATGTGGATATTTGGCTTCATTCATGTGACAAATAGCGACTTTTAATCAATCAATCAAGCACATGCATGTGCTGTCCGACAAGTTCTTCTTTCTTTCTTTCTTTCTTCCTTTTTTTTTTTTTTTAAAATTTGAATTCTTTATGTGATGCTCAAAAATTAACATGGGAAGTTGGTAATAATAAACTAAACTACTAGTAATTGTTGACCAAAGGATGGAGTGATCTTTTAATTGTTGACAACAATTTGCGAGTAAATTTGGCCCGAATGGAACAAGTTTTTTCTGTTTTATTTAGATTTTTTCTTTATTATTATTATTATTATTATTAAATATTGAAGTTTTCATCACGTAACAATGATTTAAAGTTGAAAAGATCCTTCTAACAAAAAAAAAATAAAAATGGATTAAGTAAATGGGCAGTGTGCAGTTATTTCAAAATCTGAAAGTCTTGAAATCATATAAAAAGCACTTCAATTTTTTTTTCAAAAAAAAATTATATTTCACTTTTTATTCCATCTATGTCAAATATATTTGTGAAGTAGAATGAAAAAATGAAGTACAATTTTAAATAGATGATCCACAATATATTAAGATAGGTAGTTAAATTTTGGCCAATCAAAATTCTCCATTGTTTAGATTAATTTTGAAAAACATAAAGTAGCAATGTTGGAAATAATAAATGCAGCTAAAATGATTACATATGCGTAACTATCTAATTATGAGATCATATATAAAAACCCTCATTTGATGATTAAGTTATGATTAAATTGGTCTAATTTCGTTCATTCAAATTGATTAGATCCAATAAATTATACGATTCCAAACATGAATTGACAAAATCAAATCAAATCCAATGCAACTAGAAAGACATAAAACCAAGAGTGTTAGAAACAAACTTAATTCCTCAATGACATTTTTGAGATTCCCTTGTCAAAGAAGAACATAATGAGTTACATGAATTTAAGGTTAAAATGATTTTGAACTTTGAATTAACTGTCTCATTTAAAGAAAAAGGTTATGTAAGCCAGGTCCCTTTCAATAAGTCCTCATGCCATGGATGGTCTGCACCATCTTGGGGAAGTGAAGCAAATCCATGTGGCTACAAACAGCTTTTGTCATAACCTCATTCTCCTCCCCAAGACATATTTTCCCTAAATAGAACTCAAATACAATATAAAACTCAAAAGAGGCGAACTGGTCACTAAATGATCCCATGTGAAACTACAGAACCATCATGCAATGGTCCAAGAAAGCCAAAACCCCCCCGCCCCCCACCCCACAACGCCCCTACCCTATACCATTTGGGCACAAACGTTATTACGCCAAAAAACCAAGGCCATTTTTGAGCGTTGGCATGCATAAAAGGGCCAGCGCTGAACCCCATTTGAAATCATAACTCAAAACCTAAAATAATACTATTACTTCTACTATTTATCTGTACCAAGAAATGCATTATAGTCAATCAAGAATGGGGGGCTTCACTCTGTTCTCGGTGTTATTGTGTGTGGCCACTTGTCACCTTGCCTTTGCCTTCAGAGATGGTGAGCTCACAAAACCAAGGAAAAATAGTATCTTGGGATGCTTTCTTTGATTATTTTTAATTTTTCTCTTATTTTCTCTCATCAAATTCCAAGATTGGGACACAGTTTATCTGTTTATGTTTTTCCTTTTTTCATATATATGATGCCTAGCTTCCATCCTGAGCTTTCATTTTGCCATAACTGTTGCTTGCATCCGGAAGGAATTTACTTCAGTACATTTTCTTGATAAAGAATATAACCTTCTTTTTGTAGTATAGTTTGCAAAAATGTGATCTTTATTGCTGAAAAACAACTAAGAATCAGGCATTTAGTCATAAAACAGGATTCCAAGATTTTATGAACTGCTCTTTATGTAATGAGTTTGTTCTTGGCATGGGGGTGGGATGGGGTGGGAGTGAGGTGCATCAGTAGCTAATATTATCCAACATGGCCTTGTTATCAGTAACTTAACTGTCAACTTTCAAGAAATAATTAGTAGCATAATGTTAAAAATCCATGCTTTTATTTTTAAGTAACTACATGATATGTTAAATGCAACAAAAACATTCAAGTTGCACAGCATACCTACATTTATGAGGCTTGTCATAATGGTAAGTGGAGAGCAATCACTTCATCTGCTCATGGCATTAATTAGTTGGTTGTTCTGTTTCTGAGGTGAGAGTAAATTTTGGTCCCTTTTGGGATTTGGGAAAAAAAATATTTATTTTTTGTTGTTATACATATTGGATTTTGTATTAGATTCTTGGACTCAATTTTATAATTTAGGAGAGTAAAAAAATCCATTTTGATTAGAATGACAAATATTCCGGAAGTGTATTGTATTATACAGGCATGCGTAAGATATTTGGTATTTAGGTCTGTTGGCGTTTCCAAGGGATTTTGATGATTATTCTATGAAATCATATCTCATTTGGAGTCATGTGGGAATGCACATGCACATGCACATGATTGAGCCTTGTCTGAGGCCAATCTACAGCTGGTCCCTGTTATTTTTGTGTATGCAGTTGTCCCCATTAGCATGTCAATTTCACATTCTAAATTTCTCTCAAGAATACTTAAGAGTAGACAATATAAACTTTTCACATGAACTTGGTGGAATGCTTTTTTGCCACTCTTCTTGTATGATTTATCTTGGTAATCTAAAATACCATGTGCACAAAATGCAGGACTATTAGACAATGGCAACTTTGAGCAGGCTCCCAAGTCATCGGACCTTAACGGGACCGTTGTCCTTAGACCCCACGCCATACCAAATTGGCACATCTCGGGCTTTGTTGAGTACATTAAAGCCGGGCAAAAGCAAGGTGATATGTTACTAGTGGTTCCAGAAGGGTATGCTGCTGTTAGGCTGGGAAATGAGGCTTCAATTAAGCAACTGATAAATGTGACTAAAGGAATGTACTATTCATTAACGTTTAGTGCTGCCCGGACTTGTGCTCAAGAGGAGAGGGTAAACATTTCCGTGGCACCAGACTCTGGGGTGCTACCAGTTCAAACATTGTATAGTAGTAATGGTTGGGATTCATATGCGTGGGCATTTAAAGCAATTTATAGTGTGGCGGAGATCCTCATTCACAATCCAGGTGTGGAAGAAGATCCAGCTTGTGGACCTCTCATTGATTCAATCGCCATCCGGGCTTTATATCCTCCTAAACCAACTAGCCGTAAGTTCAATCTAGCAATACCATCACTCCACTTTTACATGTTAAAAGGCAATGCTTAATTACCTGAAGTACTTTTCTGGTTAATACTTTTGAGACATATACCACATATTGCAGATTTACATCAGGAAGGTTAGGTAAAAGATGCCTAAACTTTGGAACTGTCTGAATTAGTATAGTTTGAGTGACCTTCTGGACCACTTTCCAACATTCTGCTTCTTCAGCATACTCTTTGGAGTTTGGCCATAATGTCCTGTCATTACAAGTATTTGTTGTGATCATGTGCTTTGAGGTGTTCTGAGTCATTTTCTGCACTGCATACGATTGTCCTTGTGGCCAAATTCGGTTTCTCACTAATTATTTTGGAGATAAGATATCCATCTTAACTTTTGGATGAGAACTTTAACTTATTTTAAGATTACATATGAAAGATAGTATCATTCATGATTCAGTATTGATTTGGGAATATGCAGCATAGACGTTTGTCTGATTTTCTTTACTTCATCGATAAAAGTTTCCGCTGATATTGATTGGAGGAAATCTCGTACTTTTGATAATTGGGATGTCATTAATCAGTCAGCTCAACTTATTTACTGACTTCTTGTCCAAATTAGAACTCATGTTACATTTTTAATCACATCACCTATCATTATGGATTTGCTTATTAACTAACTTTTGGATAAGTAAGTAGCTGCACATATGCCTGCTTAGAAATGCATATTTTTCTCCCCATGAATAATCCGCCGTCATCATTCAATGATTTGCATGTGAATATCAGATCTCATAGCACTGGCACCAGTTAAACAGGGGCCCCAAAAATAAATGTTTGGTCCTACTTGCACACATTAGGAGACAAGAAAGGGGAATTTCTCTTCAATCAGTCAAAAGATTTTCCCAAGTGCCTTATACAATGAATTCACTTTTATCACTTTATCTATTTTTAAAGTAGTTGGAGGCAGTCAGGATTTATTTGCTAAGGCATCCTATGGTTTTCATTCTGTTAATTATGTCAACACTTGAATGAAGATACACTGCATTTAGCTTCATACTGCAAGGACATTGAGTTTTAGGCCTACTATAGTTCACATCCTACTGTAATTCACTCTGATTTGGACCACTAATCAAACTTAATGGCATTTGACTGTACTTCATCAAAGGTTTCCTTTGCTTGCAAAAATGATGTCCTAACTATGAATATGTACACATTTATGTCTACTAAATGCAGAGAACCTGCTGAAAAATGGGGACTTTGAGGAAGGTGCATACATATTTCCCAACACAAGTTGGGGAGTCCTTATCCCACCAAACATTGAAGATGATAACTCTCCACTACCAGCCTGGATGGTTGAGTCCCTCAAAGCCGTAAAATACATTGATGCGGCTCATTTTGCCGTCCCAAATGGCCAACGAGCCATCGAGCTCGTTGGGGGTAAAGAAAGTGCTATTGCACAAGTGGCTAGAACCATTGTTGGCAAGACTTACCAGCTCACATTTGCAGTTGGAGATGCTAGCAATTCTTGTGAAGGATCAATGATCGTTGAGGCGTTTGCCGGCAGGGACACTGTCAAGGTTCCTTATGAGTCAAAGGGCAAAGGCGGCTACAAGCGTGCCGTGCTGCACTTTATGGCAACAACTACTCGAACTCGAATCATGTTCCTTAGCACATACTACCATACGAGGAGCGATGACTATGCCTCACTTTGTGGCCCTGTTGTTGATGATGTGAAGTTGCTTAGTGTTCGTCATCCGAGGCGGCTTGTCTGAACTAGACAACACTTGGAAGAGGGTGAAATGAAGATCTCTGGACTATTAATATATGTGTGGGTGCAAGAAATGCTGCTGAGTTTTCCAGTCTGCTGCTATAAATACTTAGCTATATACCAACTTAACAGTATATATAGAGGAGTGTGATTCGACAATCCCAATAAATGGGAGAAATTGGATGCAGAAGTGTTTTCTATTCTCATTTTGTTTTCCATGGTTTCAGAATGGCAGAGAAATTTATCTATCCACCCACTTATTGTCTGCTTTACTTATGGCTGATCAGTATTAGATGATCAGCCAGCCAATAAAGCAAATGAAACGCTACAGTCTTTATATTTGAATTTCCCTAGTGCAATTTTTGTTTTCTGCCCTCATTTATTTGACTTGGTAACCAAATTAAATGCACAAGGTTATGTTTACCCTGAAAGATGATGATGAGACAATGAAAGAGGCATCAGACATTGACAACAAAAAGAGAGAATGAAGAATAGGAAGAAGAAACAGAAATGTGTTGAAATAATAGTCCTATGTTACACATTTCAAATATTGTCTCCAACATTCAGCAGCATCGCTAAATATATGATGACCGCTCCATGTCCAAAAGAAATATTTATCTCAGTCCATTTAGAATAATATATCTATAATTCAAGATCTGCGTTCTTTTTGACATAGTGGGACCTAATCAACTTTGAAATTAAGCACAATTCGAAATTTCAATTACTTATTTATAAGTTATACGTGGCAACATCTTAATGGACCATCAAGACTTGATGTGAATGGACCATGTTAGTCATACAGTACTAACATCTCCAATCACTGAGCAACAAGAATATTTTTTTTAGCATATTATTTTGTATTTTAACCTTGATTGACAGAAACTAACCAACCAAGAGGACAACACATATATCGAATTTGAATGCGGAACTTTATTCAACTTCAAATCAAAAACCCGTTCTCTTGAAATTGAGATTGGCTTCCATCTTTATGAAAAAAAAGACTTCATTATTGAAAACAACGACTAAATAAATTTATGTCTTCTTAATATTTTAGATTACACGAGATAAGGGCTGTCAATTGATCGGATTTTAATTCGAATTCGATCTAAATTTTAGAATTTTTATTCGATTAAAATATTCGATGAATCAGATTCGATTATAAATATTCGTAATTCGAAATAAATGGATTAGATATGAAATTAAGCAATTCGATCCGTTAAAGATCTGAATCTGAACTTTAATATTTTTTTTATTAAATTAGTACTCTTATATATAATATTAATAAAGATTTTAAAATAAGATCTATATATTATATTGACCTAATATATATTAACGTCTTTATTATACTATTAATATTGAGTCTTTAATCTAAAAAATAAGAGGAATAATGATAAAATGTCAAACATAATAACATATAATAGTTCATATATGCATTAATATAATGTGAAATAGGAATTTAGTATTCAAATATTTAACTTTTGGACTAATATATAATAAAAAGTTGTTAAAAATTCAAAAAAAAAATAAATTGAATCGGATTTTTTAATCGAATTCGGATATTCATTGAATTCAGATATGGTACTGACTAACAAATATTCTATAGGATTTCATGTCAAATTCGAATATGAATTTTGATAATCGAATTTAAATTCGGATATAACAGATTGGATTTACATCCGACCCGTTGACAGCCCTACATGAGGTATGGGACAAATTCATATATTTGGGTCCACCGGTCCAGCTAAATCCAACACTGGAACTCTACCTGACAGCCCATTTCTATTGTGAAAAAGCCCAAAGAGGAGGCCCAATATACAAAGTTCTAGAACGATGGTTCTATTCACAATTCAAATTCAACATGTCACGAAACACGTGACAAACACTTGACGCCGCTCCGGCTTTTGATCCAACGGCCCAGATAATCGCGTCAGCTCAAAGCTACTGGATTTAGCACAAATTCAAAAAGCCCTTAGCAAAACCTACGCTGCGTTTATTAGGGCTTCCAATATATATACACTTACACACAGCGCACATATCAGAGCTTAATATCTCCGTCTCCATCTCTATTCTTCCACTGTCTGCGTTTTCCTCTTCTACAGAACAGCAAAGATCAAATGGTAAGCTTATTTCCTATTTGATTTTTCAATTTAGACTGGTTTTTATGATCTTTATCTGCCTTGCTGTTACGTATTGTTTTGATTTAGTAGTTTTTGTTTTTTCTTTTGGTTTTTTAGGCGTTGCCGAATCAACAGACTGTGGATTACCCAAGTTTTAAGCTTGTAATTGTTGGCGATGGTGGCACTGGTAATTTTTTTTCTTCTTGTTTTTCATTTAAATCTCAAATCTTGGATTTTATTTTGTTTGTTTTGAAATCTTTTATTCAACCCTGCTATGTGCTTATTGGGATTTGATCTTTTTGTGTTGAAGATCAATGATTTGACGAGAAACTTTTACGTGTTTCGCTCTGATTAGATTAATTAGACTTTTTGATAGTGTTTTTGTAATTTTAATGCGGTCTATTTCCAATGAATTTGTTGATTGTTAAAAATATCTTGTTATTAGTTTGTCATTTTGGCAGTCTTGATTTTGGATTTGGGACCTCATAGATTTTGTATGTAGGGTTTAGGGTTTATGGTGAATTCATTTTGTTTTCCCTGGCATAGTTCTGTATGATTGTTGATTTGACACACAATGTAGTTTTTAAATTTAATTTGGAAGTCTAGATGTTGTGCCTTATGGCTGTACACGTGATTTATCAGATTTCGTTTGGATATGAGCTCAGAGTGATAAACATGGGTAGAATAAAGTAGATGGTACAAAACAAAGGGAAAAGATAAGCTGGCTTTTATTGATTTTTGTTTTAATTTCATTGTGGGTAAGAGGTCGTTTGTCTTTTGATTGCAGGAAAAACCACATTTGTTAAGAGGCATCTTACTGGTGAATTTGAGAAGAAATATGAGCGTAAGACTATTAGCATGATCTTTGCTTTAGTGTTATAATTCAGATTTTGTTTCTTTGAGGTTTGTAAAGAGGCCCTGTGACTGTACAGCTACTATTGGTGTGGAAGTTCATCCCCTGGATTTTTTTACTAACTGCGGGAAAATCAGATTTTATTGCTGGGACACAGCTGGTCAGGAGAAATTTGGTGGCCTCAGGGATGGATACTAGTAAGTAAAAACCTATTATGAGAAAATCAGTGATTGTACTTATTGATTGTGACCATCTTTTTTTCTGTTGCTGAAGTCAGCCTTGTTCTCTCCCCCTAACTGTCGTTTCACTACATATTATTTTTTATATTTCTTTCCACTTTAGTCAAAAGCAGATCCTCAGGAATAGCATCTGACTTCTTAGGGCTTTAATTGGTTTTGCAATATTTCATTTGCATCTATTAACGCAAGTACCAACATTGCTTGTATTATAGTTGAATATGTCTTCTTGTTGATTTACTGGGAGTTCTGGGTTTACCTGCTTGTAATTTTTGTATCAATATTGCTGTATTATGCAGCGTGAGCTGATGTTGCTGTCGTAAATGACTTATATTTATATATATATATATGAAGACATCTCTTGCATTGATTCTGGATAGGAAATAAATATTTAGAGATATTATTAGGTTTTGAATGTAGTTGTGTATGCTGGCAAGTATAAAGCCTTTGTCTTTTTCCAATCGTAATGGTCTCATTTCATCGTGTCACTGATTTTAAACTGCTGCAGCATCCATGGACAATGTGCAATCATTATGTTCGACGTAACAGCTCGGTTGACTTATAAGAATGTTCCAACGTGGCATCGTGATCTTTGCCGGTAATTGCAGTTCATCTATTTTTTTCTTGCTAGTAGAGTGTGGATAAGCCATTAGTCCCATAATTTTAATATTTTTGGCTGTGAACTTCAGGGTCTGTGAGAATATCCCAATTGTGCTTTGTGGGAACAAGGTTGATGTCAAGAACAGGCAGGTGAAGGCTAAGCAGGTTACTTTCCACAGGAAAAAGAACTTGCAGTACTACGAAATATCAGCCAAGAGTAATTACAACTTTGAGAAGCCTTTCCTGTACCTTGCCAGGAAACTTGCTGGGTAATCAAGTCTCAGGCTAACCTAGTTTTAAGATATCAACTTTTTCTACCAGTTTGCCTGTGCATTTTTATAAGAGCTCTTTACATATTGACATGCAATCTGAGTTGATGCTAACTCATTTTCTGGTTGCAGGGATCCTAATTTGCACTTTGTTGAGTCTCCAGCTCTTGCCCCACCAGAAGTGCAAATTGATTTGGCTGCACAGCAACAGTAAGTCTCTGTTCCCCCCTCTCTCACACACACAGCTCACGCACATTGAAGCTCCACAATGCCATACTCTTGTGGCTTTCTGAATAACAATGTCAATTTGAACTTTAATGCCTAATAGAAGATGGTAAGCCCTAATTACCTATTAATTTTTGCAGACATGAAGCAGAGCTTGCTGCAGCTGCTAGTCAGCCGCTTCCTGATGATGATGATGAGACGTTTGACTGAATGGCTTAGATATTTCGTGGTCCAATTCCCCTTTGTACGATGTGTTGGTGTCCCAATTTTTCTTGTGTTCCTTGTGGGATTCTGAGAATTTTGTTTGGGACTTCCCAAGTTCCGAGTACGAGGTTCTATTGATATACGTAGGGGCTTTGAAACTGTACTTGGATTGTAATTCGATTTGGTTGTGGGAAGATTGATTTTATCTTCTGAGTGTTGAGGTATTATTTGTATGGCTGCTGTCCACATTTCCAATTGCGATGTTTTTATGGTTGATTATTTACTGTAATTTCCATCTTTGGGCTTATTTCCCCAGATAAGCATTTAATTTTTTCTCTGCATTCTTCCATTGAGGATAATGATTGATGCATCCTTTTGTGCTTCATATTTTTTCTACTTTTTGTTTTTTTTTTTAATTAAATTGTAGGGGATATGAACTATGCATTTAAATATGAGCATGCTTTCACTTTTCACATATGAAACATTGGAAAAAGAGGTCGGAACATAAATGGTGATGGCACAGGAAGCCAAGTACCTTGCTTGCATGAGCGATTCATGCAGGGGTTTCCATTAGTTGCTTAATTTCTGGTCTGGCATTGAGATTTTTGCACGTTCATTTTGGTTTAGCAGATGTTCATATTGGCTCCTAATCTATTGAAAATGGAGGGGGGGAAAAAAGACAAAAAGGAAAATTATATCTAACGTATATAAAGCTAACTTTTATAATCATACCAGTGATGTCTACCATGTTGAATAGTGGTGAGATTCACGTTTAGGATTGTTTATGTTCTCAATTTGTATATATTTTTTATTTCATATTATTTAAAAAGTTCAAAACATCATTATTGAAATTTCAATAAAAATGCCACTTATTTTTGTTTTATACTTTTACTCACTATCCATAATTGCAAAGTACCAATTGATTTATATATAGTTGAAATTCATTCATTAATATTTAATTAGAATATATATATATTGTATCTTTTGAATATAACAACATTCATATTAAATTTAATGATAATTTTTTATTTCAATTTAATTTGATTGGTAGAATATACATAGATTGACGATACTCAAATTAAATTAAAGTAATATTTAAATGAGCTTGACTGCAAATCATTTGTATCCCTAATAATGCTCCTAGGCCTGTAAATGGATAGGGTATCACCCTACTCACACTCATACCCTAAAATACCTAAAAAAAATACAATATATTTTATTTTACCCTAAAATATCCAGAAGGATGAAAACCTAAACCTATCCTACCCAAGACCCATTAGGTCTAATTTATTAGACTTATGTTTTTAATATATATACTAATTTTCTCAATATATACTAAAAATATTATTTGACATACGATACAAAAAGTAAAAAAACTTTTTCTATATTTAATTTACTTTAATTATTATTAGTTAATCTTTATTTTCAATTTTTCATTCATTAATAAATTTTTTATTAATAAAGTTTATTCATTAGCAAAATTAATTTTATTAACTGTTTTTATAAAAATATTTATTCCACTATTAATTTTAATATTGTTAATTTTATTAATGAAAAATGTTCAACTATTGCTATTGCTATTTCATTTTTTTTAAATTACCAGCCTAATATACAAACTTTATTAATTTTATTAATTTAGTTTAATTTTTAATGAAGAAAATTATTTAGTTGTTACTGTTCATTCACATATTTGTAATTTTTTTTATATAAAAGTTTATCATTAATATAAATTTAATTTCGGTATAAACAATTTTTAGGTTATAGATTAAATTTAAGTATAAAGTAATGGGTAATTTATGAGTATAGATACATGGGTAATTTATGGGAATAGACCCTACCTATATCCATTACATTATTTTTAATAAGTATGAATATGGATATAACGTTTTAGGTCTAGATAGAATAATACCCTACTCATTTACTAACGTACATGTTATTCAATTCTTTCCTCTGTTTGCACTCTGGGGGACTGGCTATTGAACATGATATAGAAGATGTCCACAGACAGGCAGTGACTTTATCAACACCTGCCCTGATCCAGAAACAAATACAGAGAAAAATCCTTGTCTGAAAGCTTCGCCAATATATATGTCTGATCTGCCAAACAAACCCCATTTCCACTGTTCACTGCATGCAATACAATTCACTAATAAGTGAAACTTCAAATGAAATATTGCAGCATTTCCATATGCCTTGAGATAGTTTTTAAAGGTAATTCAGCAAATGGATTCAGCAGAGGTACATCATACTTACTGATGCAAATCAGTTTCACGCACCAATAATCCTAACTTCTAAACTCAAATTAAAAAAAATAAAAATGGAAAAACAAATTCTCATGAGAAAGAATAAGAAGAATAGCAAAATAGCTGTGTGTCTATTTTATTCTCAGTAATTTTCAGTTTTTTTAAGTGCTAAAATCTGGTTATAAATCATACATAGTACCCACAAAAATAAAACCTTCACTATCCTTATTCACCTTTCTCTATCATCCCTACGTTTTTTTAGAACTCTGTAACTCCTACTCCATAAAATCTGTGATCGCCAGGACTTGGACATATCCAAATCCCACTAGAATTTGGAATCATGGGACAGTTTCTCACTTTCCCTTAGTTTTTGTGAAATTGGACCCATCAATTTAGGTCATGATACCATGTTTAGCCATATAAGAACAAGAAGAATAAGTTAAAGAATGATATATAGTTTTAAGAGCTGATTCTTCTTCTTCTTCTTCTCCATCTGCACCCCAAGAAACGGCTGATCAGAACCCACAGGACATCATGAAAGCAACAGAACGAATGAACAACGGTTCAGACGACTTCAAGGAAGCATAGAAGAACAAGAAATATGGATAGACGAGTGTAAGGGCTAAGGTGACCGGTGAATTTGGGGAGGGAAAGAAGAGAACAAGATTTAGAGAGTTAGAAGAAAGAAAGAGAGTTGGAGGAAATAAACTTGATAATTCATAATCCCAAACATCCAAATTGTCTCACACATATATAGCTGCCAGGAACAACAACGAAAAAGAAAAGAAAATGCAAGGGCCACTGCCCTCTAGCTAATTTGTTATAGATTCTGTTGCTGCTAACTTCTTAGGCTACGTGTCATCTTATGGATTGATGGACCCCCCAGGCTGTTTTAATTCAATCTGGTCCCTCGATTCATCTCCTTGGTTGAACGATTCAGATGAGCTCCTCATTCTCCTTTGATTGCAGTCAACAGTGCTGAGCTGGGCAGCTTTAGTGAAAACGGCATCGTTTGGGAGAGCAGACTGCTGGGCGCCACTGGTGTTGACCAAATCCTGTCCCTCGCTTGTGTTAATCCTACAGCTATGCAGCGGGATCTTAATCCTGATTGGACGGTGCTGATTGATTTCTGGTTTTGAAGGCTGTAACATGACATTACCCCCTTCTTTTTCGCTTCCTTGTCCCCAAGGATCGAAATCTGGGAATCGTGCTCTAATGCTTGAGTAATCCTCCCATGTCGCTTCCTGTTCACCCGAGTAGGACCATTTCACCAACACCTGGGATACAACAACATTGTTTCTAGGTATGAGGCGCTTCCCTAAGATAGCCACGGGGTATACCTTGAAGCGTCCTTCTTCGTCTGTTGCAGGTAAAGTCGCTGACGGTGAATGCTTGGAACCCAATTTCTTCTTCAGCAGCGAGACGTGGAACACTGGATGGATGAGGCTCTCAGTTGGTAAATCTAACTTGTAAGCCACTGTCCCAACCTTTTGTATGACTGTAAATGGCCCGTAGTATTTTGGTGCAAATTTAAGATTTCTGCGCATGGTGATACTGGTCTGCCTGTAGGGCTGTAGTTTTAAATAAACTTGCTCCCCTACTGCAAATTCTCTTTCGCTCCTATGTTTATCTGCAAAAAACTTCATGCGATTTTGTGCAAACAGAAGGTTTTCCTTAAGGGTCTGAACAGTGTTGATTCTTTCTTGAATAAGTTGTGTGACTTCTGTGTGAGAGGTGTGTGCAAGGGGACCTAACGGGATGTGTGTGGGAGGGTATCCATAGAGTGCTTGAAAAGGGGTAATCTTGAGGCTGGAATGGTAGTTGGTGTTATACCAAAATTCTGCCAAGTGTAACCACCTATTCCAGTGCTTAGGTCAGAGGTGACACATACACCTAAGGTAAGTTTCTAAACACTGGTTGACCCTTTCAGTTTGCCCGTCTGATTGAGGGTGGTAGGCAGTAGACAAGTTTAGGTTGGTGCCTAGGAGCCTAAAAAGGGTAGTCCAGAAAGAGCTAGTGAAGAGCTTATCCCTATCTGACACTATACTCATAGGTAGGCCATGTAGCTTGTAAATCTGGTTCAAGAACAGTTTAGCTAGGTGCTCTGCTGTGTATGGATGTGTAAGTGCTATGAAATGTGCATACTTGGTCAACCTGTCTACAACTACCCAAATGGAGTTTTTTCCTTCAGAGTTAGGTAGCCCTTCAATAAAGTCCATAGAGATATGTGACCAGGCTTGTGCAGGTATAGAGAGGGGTTGGAGTAAACCGGGATAGGGGTTAGTTTCATGTTTGTTTCTTTGACATGTGTCACACTCTTTGACCCAATTAGTAACATCCATTTTTAAGTTAGGCCAAAAGAACATAGACTTTACCCTATGATAAGTTCCAGATATACCTGAGTGTCCTCCAACTGATGAGTTGTGCAAAAGCTGAATAACCCTCTGCCTCAAGTTGTCAACTTTCCCAACACAAACTCTATCCTGTTTCCTTAGCACCCCTCCATTGTAAGTATACTCTGGATAGGCACCAGGATCAATCACCTTAGCCCTTAGAACTTCACCAAACAAACTGTCACCAGCATAGCTATCTTGAATCTGATTGACCCAACTGGGAATGGGTCCTGACACTGCATTGCACTGTCCTTGGTTATGCTCAACCCTTGATAAAGCATCTGCTGCTTTGTTCTCCACCCCTTTCTTGTAGTGAACCTCATAATCCATCCCCAACAGCTTAGAAATCCCCTTTTGTTGTAGCATAGATTCCAATTTCTGGCTAAGCAAATGCTTGAGGCTTTGTTGATCTGTTTTTATGATCAAGTGGTGGCCCTGTAGGTACTGTTTCCACTTGGAAACTGCCATGAGGACAGCCAAGAATTCCTTTTCATAAATGGAAAGTGCTTGAGCTTTCTGTCCCAATGCCTTGCTGAGGTAAGCAATGGGTCGTTTTTCTTGCATGAGCACTGCTCCAATCCCCTTTCCACTGGCATCAGTTTCAATGATGAAAGGCTTGGAAAAATCTGGTAGGGCTAAGACAGGGGCTGTGGTCATGGCTGTTTTGAGTTGTTTAAAGGCCGTAGTGGCTTCAGGACCCCACTTGAACCCTTCCTTCCTAAGCAGGTCTGTAAGAGGTTTGCTAATGATCCCATACCCTTGGATAAACTTCCTATAGTATCCTGTTAGTCCTAGAAATCCTCTTAAGGCCTTGACTGATTTAGGTTCAGGCCACTCTACCATGCATTTTATTTTTTCTGGGTCAGTGGCTACACCAGCACTAGAGATGAAGTGTCCTAAGTAATCTATTTTGTTCTTCAAAAAGCTACATTTACTTCTTTTAGCATAGAGCTGGTGCTTCCTAAGGGTTCCAAGGACTAGGGCCAGGTGCTCAAGGTGTTCTTGCTCTGTGTTACTATAAATAAGGATATCATCAAAGAACACTAACACACATTTCCTCAGTTGTTCTGCAAAAATCTGATTCATCAGAGACTGGAAGGTTGAGGGAGCATTACAGAGGCCAAAGGGCATCACAAGAAATTCATAATGGCCTTGATGAGTCACAAAACTAGTTTTATAAATATCTTCCTTCTTCATTCTTATTTGGAAATAACCTGACCTTAAGTCAATTTTAGAGAAATACCTAGCCCCATATAGCTCATCAAGCAACTCATCAATGATAGGGATTGGGAAATTATGTTTAACTGTGAGGCTGTTTAGGTGTCTGTAGTCAATACACAACCTCCATGACCCATCTTTTTTTTTAACAAGCAAAACTGGGGAGGCAAAGGGGCTTTGACTAGGTCTGATTATGCCTGCTTCCAACATGCCCTTAACAAGTTCCTCTATCTCATTTTTTTGAACATAGGAATACCTGTAGGGTGGCTGCTTCTTAGGAACAGCTTCCGGGATTAGGGTGATTTGGTGTTCAATTCCCCTAAAGGGTGGCAGACTACTAGGTTCAGCAAAAATATCCTGAAAAGAGTCTAAAAGCCTCCCTAGCTTTGGATTTTGGCTTTCTTGGGACATAGGTGCAGCTGTGACTGAAAACAACTGCCCACAAATGCCTTGAGCCCCTCTTTTGAATAATTTGTTCATGGCCTTAGCAGAAATTAGCTTGAGTTCTGACTGTTCTGTTACAGCTTTCATAGCAATTTTTTTTCCTTTCCTAGAGATGGTCAACTTCATTTTTTCATAATCTAGTTCCACTGGGCTATTTTGTCTAAGCCAATCCCCTCCTAGGATCAAGTCACAACCAGGTATCCTAATAATCCTAACAGTGTAACTAAACTCATGCCCTTGAATTTTCCAAGAGAAGTTAGGACACTCAAACCTGCTAACCATTTTGTTTCCATTGGCTACACTAATCATCATGGGGGTAGCTGGTATTAAGGAGCAACCTAGCTGGGTGGCCATTTCTTCATCCAAGAAGCTATGAGTACTCCCACTATCTATAAGGATATGCAAGTCTTTCCCTTCCACAGCCCCCTTAATTCTAAGAGTGTTCAAATTAGTGTTCCCTGTTATAGAGTTAACTGAAAGAGTTATGTCATCCATGATTACTGGCTCTGAATTACCTTCCTTACCTATCTCTATCTGATAAGCTTCCTCCTCTTCCTCAGACATTATTAAGAATAATTGTCTCTGTTTACACCTATGTCCTGGGGTGTAGGTTTCATCACAGTTGTAGCATAAGTTCTTATCTCTCCTAGCTTTCATTTCTACAGCTGTTAGGAGTCTCCTAGGGGTTGGAGTAGGATCAGGGGGTTTTAATGGGTTCCTGGAGCCACTGGGGAAGGGCTTGGGGATTTGATTTGGTTTGAATGGAGCTCTGTTGTTGGTTTGTTGTTTGTGTAGGTAAGTTGCTTTCTTAAGGATGGCTTCAACGGTTGCTTCTTGTTTTTTAGCAAGGGAAATGGCTTGGGATAAACTGGTTGGTTTTAATGACATAACTGCACTCTGAATTTCCTCTTTTAATCCACTCAAAAAACTGGCAATGAAAAATTCCTCAGGAAACTCTTTGTTAAAAATGAGCAAATGAGATTTAAGATCTTCAAATTTCTCCAGGTATTAAGAAACTGTATCTGTCTGCCTCATCCTCTGGAATTCACCCAACTTTAGCTCTGGGTCAACATCATCAAATCTCTCAAGGACTGCTCCCAAAAACTGCTGCCAGGTGGGTAAACTCGTGCCCTCAATAAAACTTTGGTACCACATTTCTGCCTTCCCTTCCAAATGTACAGAAGCTAACAGAACTTTTTGTTCATCAGTCATGGTGGTCGCTACTTGGAAGTAGCGTTGGCACTTTTTGATCCAAGCCCTGGGAGAATCCCCATCAAAGTGAGGGAACTCTACTCGAGGAAAAGGCATTTGACCACTTAACATCCCAGCTGAAGGGCCATCAAAAGCTGCTGGCCCCCTTGTAGTGTTTTGAGATGATGTTCCTTTCTCATTAGTAGCATAGAGACCTTCCCCCACTATGGATTTATTTTTGTTGTACTGTTGCATTTGTTCCACAATCATTTGCAACTGTTGCTGTACTAGTTTTTGTGTGTGCTCAAGAGAGAGGAGAGTCTCTTGGAAAGTGCTTTGTGTATTCATGATACTTGCAAACTGCTCTTGTGTATGCCTCTCTCCTGCTTCTCTTAAGGCCCTTTCTTCCACAAGAAGAATCTCTTGTCTTTTTTGATTTTCATGCAAATCCTTCATCCTGGTGTTGTCTGCCATGGTGGGTATTAGGCCGTTCGGAGGACCGAACGGCTCCGATACCAGTTGTAAGGGCTAAGGTGACCGGTGAATTTGGGGAGGGAAAGAAGAGAACAAGATTTAGAGAGTTAGAAGAAAGAAAGAGAGTTGGAAGAAATAAACTTGATAATTCATAATCCCAAACATCCAAATTGTCTCACACATATATAGCTGCCAGGAACAACAACGAAAAAGAAAAGAAAATGCAAGGGCCACTGCCCTCTAGCTAATTTGTTATAGATTCTGTTGCTGCTAACTTCTTAGGCTACGTGTCATCTTATGGATTGATGGACCCCCCAGGCTGTTTTAATTCAATCTGGTCCCTCGATTCATCTCCTTGGTTGAACGATTCAGATGAGCTCCTCATTCTCCTTTGATTGCAGTCAACAGTGCTGAGCTGGGCAGCTTTAGTGAAAACGGCATCGTTTGGGAGAGCAGACTGCTGGGCGCCACTGGTGTTGACCAAATCCTGTCCCTCGCTTGTGTTAATCCTACAGCTATGCAGCGGGATCTTAATCCTGATTGGACGGTGCTGATTGATTTCTGGTTTTGAAGGCTGTAACATGACAACGAGCTGCTTGCCATGGCTATATTATCACTCGGTCCAATCCATGGCGGTTTTTGTACTAATTGGAGCAGTGTCGTTCGCGACTTTCATGGACTTCTGGGACTCATATTACTTGATCAACTTTCTTTCCTTGCCGCTACTCGCTTTCAATCTTCTTTTGCTTTTCTTCATAGGCTACAACTATTGGAGGGCTACTGGTTTGTATGAAAAACTTTGTTTCGAATTATACAAGTCCATCAGGGTTACTTTGCCCGTGGCAAAAGGTCAGGATATTGATCGAGTCCAGCACTCCTTGGATACTACGCGGCGAAAAAGACATCTGGCTCTCGTGGCCTGCTTGGTGTTACCTCTGACATTCATAGCACTGAAAACTATTTTGGCACCTTGCTTGGGTCAGATGTAGACAGGAGCTAGAGGACATGAGGCATTCCCATCCTTCTCATGATATGGATAACTGCTCTAACTAGTTGCCTAAATTTTTGTTATGATGCATATCGTGATACTGAGAACTGTGGTCTTAATTTGCCATAATCTAGCTAGTTGCATGACTTTCTGTTACCAAGCATGGCTAGTATTTTCTAATTAGTTTTTTTGTTTTTGTTTTTGAAAATTTCATCAAATGTTGGATTTTTAGAATTTTTTGGACTTTGCTAGACTTTCTGTTAGGCCTGTAAATGGGTAGGGTAATGCCCTACCCAGGCCTAAAAATGCCATATCCATACCCTAACCATACTCATACTTATTAAAGATAATGTAATAGATATAGGTAGGGTCTACACCCGTAAATTATCTATGTACCCATACCCATAAATTACCCATTATTTTATATTTAAATTTAATTTATAAATCTAAAAATTATCTATACCGAAATCAAATTTATATTAATGCTAAACTTTTTGTATATAAAAATTACAAATATGTGAATAAACAGTAACAACTAAATAATTTTCTTCATTAAAAATTAAACAAAATTAATAAAGTTAAAATATAGCGATTGCAATTTTTTTTTTATAAAAAAATTGGAATAACAATAGCAATAGTTGAATATTTTTCATTAATAAAATTAGCAATCTTAAAATTAATAATTGAATAAATATTTTTTTTATAAAAACAGTTAATAAATATATTTTGCTAATGAATAAACTTTGTTAATAAATTTTTTATTAATGAATGAAAAATTGAAAATAAAGATTAACTTAAATTAAGTTAAATATAGAATTTTTTTTTAATTTTTTGTTATCGTATACCAAATAATATTTTTAGTATATATAGAGAAAATTAATATATACATAAAAAATATAAGTTTAATAAACTAGACCCAATGGATTTTGGGTAAGATAGGGTAAGGTATGGTTAGAGTCTCATTCTTTTTGGTATTTTAGGGTAGGGTAGGATATAAGGTATTTTTGTTTGGATATTTTAGGGTATGAGTATGGGTATGGGTAGGGTGATACCCTGCCCATTTACAGGTCTACTTTCTGTAGGTATGCGCAGCTACGATTTTCTTTTTTTTTTTTGTCCTTTTTTTTTTTTCCCTTTTTTGGAAAAATTCATCAGATGTTGGAGGTTTGGTTCTCTGGCATTCTGATAAGTACTCCCGTTGCTTGCTTTTGGTCTTTTTTTTTTTTTTTTTCTCTTTTTAATATAAAGAGCTATAAAACTAGTAGCATGGATCCCTTTGCTTTGCTCCTATATATATATCTCCTTGATTGATGTTGATGATGACAATTAATAATAAGTAATTAGAGAAGGAATGAAAAGACCTTTCTGCCCTTAGATCTTCAATAAAATGCCCAAATAGGACAAGATCTGCAACTTTTTATTCGGGTCGGGTTGTGACCCGAATTAGGGGCCATTGATCAATTAAGGATCTGACGCATAGTATAACGCCAACTCGATCTGTACATAAAGGACATAGTATAGCGCCAACTCAATCTGTACATAAAGGACAATCTGTTACCTATAAAAGGCAAACCCGGCATAGTTCTAGATCAAGCAACCACTATTCAGTCTCATTTAAAATTCTTCTCTTATCTTGAGCTCATTTGATCACCCTCATTTCCTCGCTAACTTAAGCATTGGAGGGCTTTAGCTGAGGGCGATCTCAGCTAACCTAACGTTTGCTCTTGTAGTCAGGTCAGAGATCCAAGTACATTTGTGTGGACCCAAATCGAGGTCAAGATTATAAGTAGGGACAATTTTGGTAATTTAGGTCGAAGTCGAGACCTAGGAACTCGAGCCACATCAGATGTGTATTATATTGATTTTCTTAATTAATTAAATGTGAAAGCTTTCTTGATTTGATCTTTTCAATGTTGCATAAGTGATCAAGTATAAGCACCTCAAGGGCTCTCTTTCCCTGTAGTGACAGTAGTATTCTAGGTTTACTATTTCCATTTTACTTTGTGAAAGAAATTGTGAAGCAATTATCATCCTCCTTGATTATTATACACGTATAATTTGCAAATGTAGGTTTACCAATTAATCTTATTCTTACCAAGCCCATCATCATTACATGCCACAAAGCTTACGGTCACTATTGACACCTGTAATTAGTTTAGGTGTTCTTCATGAGTTAGTCAATCAAAATTAATATATGTAGTTTTAATTAGCAGCAATGAGCAATGGATTGATAATGTGGGGAAGGTTTAATTACCAACAGGCCAATCTAACTGGGCCACAAGCTATCACATCTCTCACAATTAATGAGGCTATTAATTTAATATGATATGATTTTTAATGTGTTTAGAGGGTGTAAACTTATTTAAAAGATCTTATAAACTTCTATATTTTATAAAATATTTTTAGAGTTTATAAGATGTTAGATTTTTTTTTTTTAAAAAAAGTTTTTAAAGTATTTGAATAAAATAAGATCTTTGAGCTTATAAGATATTAATAATGACAATTTTGTAATGAATATGATCAAAATTAAGCTAGCTTGTTAACATGTTCAAAATAAGTTAGGAAATTCTTACTTTTTAAAAAAGAGCTTATAAGCTCATAATATCTAATTTTAAAAGTTTATGAGCTCTTTTTTAAAAAATATACTAAACACTTTTTACCGTCTTTTAAGCTTTTAAACATCTTAAAAGATGTTTTGAGGAGCTTATATACTCATCCAAACACCCTCTTAGTTTACTTCATAATTTCTAACAATTCAATTTGGCTAGTTTAATTCGATAATAAATGATTGATAATCCCACAAAATTGGTTTACTTTCTCATGGTATTAATTATGTTAGGGGAGAAGATAGATTTACGTATCATGACTTTCACGTTTGCTAGCACCAATTGGCGTGCATTTATTGAGTTGGATATTTGTTTAACACTAATCAAACAAATAGATCTCTTGACAAGTGGAGTATCATAAATCGTTGAATGCAACAAATTATATAACAATGTAATAAAATAAATTAAAAATCATTTAAAAATATATGTTGATTGAATTAGTAACACATGCCACAAATAAAGATAAGAACGGTAAAAGAATAAAAATATTTAAAATAATTGAAAGAATTCAATTAATCTAATTATATATTCTTGACTAAGTGAGCTTGAGCTCGGCTGGTTTGCAACTCTATCCATGCCACAAGCCTCCTTGGTTGTTCAATTCTTTCCTCCCTCCTTGTTTGTTCAATTCTTTCCTCTTTGCATGAAGGAGAATCCATTTTCACTGTTCACCGCATGCAACAAAATTCAATAATAAGTGAAACTTCAAATGAAATATAGCAGCATTTCCATATACCTTGAGATAGTTTTAAAGGTAATTCAGCAAATCTATAGAACTGGCTACTCCCATATGCATTGAAGAAGCTCTTATTTCTGGCAGAATTCCGCCAGATAGTTGTCATACTTACCACAAATCATTTTCGAGTCTCACATTGATGGGACTGAATTTTTCCCCTCAGCTCCATGGCTCCATTAAGAGTGTTGCAAGGTGAGCAGTGCACGGTCCAACCTTTAACCTTTCCATATTCTTAAAAAAATATGATATTCACTAAGAGGAAGTTCGACTGCCACATGCAAGAACTTTGTGAAGACTACACACATATGCATATGTACACAGCAAGAACCTAGCAATAATTTTGGAACACAGCCATGTAACTAAAATGTTCTCATGCCAATTTGTTGTTCAGTTAACAAAATTGAAAGGAACAATCAATGCAAATGTAACATGACTGTGAAAGCTCACACTATTTTCACTTGATGCTTCAGTAGCTGCTTCAGAAGGGGAATAATCTCTTTACATAATTTAAACCAGCAAGCACAAATAACAGTTTAATTTGATGAGCTAATGAATTTACACAGAATATTTCAAGGCATCCGTAGAACTTTGTTTTACATGTAAAAAAAACACATAATAATTGCACAAAATCCAAATAACACAAAATATGGAGTGAGATGCATGCAACTTGTATTAATGTTCCTAAATATAAAAGAAACCTTGTACTGGCAACTTTATGTTCAGCCATTTCATCTGCCAGTAGAAGACATGTTGATGCATCCAGTTGAACCTGAACTTAAGTAAAATAACTATATATGCTAAATTTTTTGGTACCAGGAACTGGCCATAAATAGTTGCACTGGTTTGAAAGTAGACGATGGTATCGTCCAAAAGTTTTTGCCAAGAGAAAGGCAGCAAACCCTGGCATCATCTTTAAGCTTTGGAAGCAAATGATGCATGCCTCCAACTGTGGCCCTGGAAAAGGCAGGGGGTTGAAAATTGATCAATCACCATCCACAAACAGAATCTTTTGTGCTGCCAAAAGCGTATGGAGGCAATCAAACTTGTATTAGCCAATTTGTTGTAAAGACAAAGAAGCACTAATTAGCATACCAGTCATATTATATACAAGAAGCACTCTTGCAAGAACTCCATTAACCTGTAAGCAGAAGGGAAGTAGAACTACAATTTCAAATAGTTTTCTACCCTCAATATTTATATCTATATGCAGTCCTGTCCAATTCAGCCTGATGATGTCTGTCCTGTATGAATTCGGCATTAACATCTGCACTCTTAGAAATGCTACTACGCAACTTTACAAGCTGATATTCAGGTGTGCATGCCTCAAAATTTGTGTTGTAGACATGCATGTCATGTCAGAGTTCATAAAAGAAGTGTGTACAACTCAAATTATAAAAGATATCTGTTATCGAATGGAACATGTAGAGGTTATGGCATCATCACTCACATACAACAGTTGCATGGATCTCTGAAAACCTGTCAAATACCATACATACACTTATGCCCTCAGAGTTCTTAGAATGTGGCAAGAATAAGGCTGTGTGATACTCTAGAAGAAATGGAACCAATAAAACAAGTAACAAATCAAAACTCACCGGGACACAATAATTTCTTTGAAGAATAGTCTACAGTAATTAATAAATAGAATTTGATACACGTCTTATTCACAAAATGGTAACTGTATAGACAGAAGTAGATATAACAACCAAGATCGAAGTTACAGTTGTTATAATAAAGTTTCTTCTTACACTGCTGGAACAGAAAAAGCAAAGCCTAAATGCTCCTACAAAATAAAGTGATAAAAGAAAAAACATTTACTCTTATCATTATCTAACATTTATAGCAGTTTTAGTGGAAATTAGGTGCTTCAACTCCATCAAATGGTCATCATTTGAAATATGGAGCATAATACGAAGATTTGTCAACAATGCTTCCTGCTCCCAACTTAAGGGACCAGAAGCATGCAAAGCTTCTAGAGTTCTGCGGTAAGCTAGCAACTCTAACCTACGGATACTGACTTCTACTTCCTCTTTTGGAGGAAGAGAACTACTTTTTCTGTCAGAGTCTGAACCATAACAGGACTCTGCATCACTACAAAGGGTGTCTGTCTCTTGGCAAGACCGAGGTATAATTGGAATACAAAAGTTGTTCGGACTATGGTCAGCAACACTACAACTAGCAACTGAACAGGCATCACTGTCTGACCTATTTAATTCAGAGTTTTTGACACCAGCAGAGCCAAGATCATCACTTAGTTTTGCCCGCTCCATTTGATTATATCCAGTTGACATAATTTTAAAGGAAGCATGCATGTTTTTTTCACCCAAAATTTCTCTTGGGTAAGCAACAGCATCTACCTTTTCAAGCACCGGAGCAGCAACCACTCCCTGCTTCCTGCCATCTTTCTCAGTTGCTCTTAATTTTTGGACATGTCCATTATGAGCTTCAATAATAGAAGAGCCGTAGGGGGACATCCTCTTTAGGGATCTCAAAGAGATCATATGAGATTCCAAAAATGCAACTTCATTTTGAATGTCTATGCAGTCCTTTTGATGTTTCCTTTTAGCCCTTGTATTGAATTGTGGGATCTGGAAGTTCATCTTCTGATAACAATTTGAAGTTGATGGCTTGCTAGCTATAACATCCTCCCCTCCTCGGGTATTCTGCAAGAGATTGCAAAACAGGAAACTATTAGGATGTTTTTGTATGCTTGCAAAGGGTTAAGCCTTAGGAGACAACACTCTATATGTTGGAGATTGCACTATGGAGCACGATATTAGCAATAAAAACTTCTACAATAACAGAAAACCAGGGGAATTGGTGTAAGAGTCGATCCTTCAACCCCAAGATAAATTCACAGCAGAAATGAAAAGAAAAAAATGTTGCGATAATCTCATAGGAGCAGAAAAATGAAAACTACCTTTCCAATCAGAATCCATTTGTCATCATGCCAGGTTTGTCTCATCCTGATGTTTTTCGATTCCTCAATAATTAATTCCTTCGAGCACCCAAGTAGCCTTACCCAATATCGATTCTGGCCTGGAGCAGTCTGGAGATGAATTCTCTTGCTTTTAATTTCTTTTTTGCCTTCCAGAACCTTCAAGATAGCTGCAATCTTCCAGGCATATTCATAAAACACCTCAACAATGTCTCCAGCAACACAACTCTCTACACCTTGCACCAGAGGAGGGCATGGCCTCACTAACTTCCTTGAAACTGTCTCCACCATTTGTTCACTTGTCATACCAGGATAAGATTCATACCGCACACGATAAGTATGGCCATTGCTGGAAAGTATCTCCGCGATGCGCCATGAAACTGGAGCCTCTTTTTTGTTCATGACCTCCACTTTGTCCCCTTTTCTCAATCTCATTATAAGCAATCTTGTTCAACAAATATCAAAAGCCTAGGATAACAAAGTAAACAAGAAAATTAGATGGAGAGCAAATTAGAACTAAATCCGGATCTTACAACTTTCAGAAATCAAATATCAAGAATAACATCAATTTAATCTAGAAAGCTGTAAAAACAGAAGTGTTTGTACAAACAAACTGCTATTCTCTTCCCCATTCACATTAAAACTATATAACGCCTAGACAAATAGACAAACGGTATCATCTATTTATTGTTATATTTCTTTTAAAAATAAGTTCTTCAAGACCTATTATTATGCACCAGTAAAATTCTGCAAATGCCAACTATTCCAGAAAAATTATAGAGAAAGTCATAGTTTTCATTCTGTGGTGAAAATCAGTGAATCGCCAGGGATAGGTTAGTACCATTTAAATGAGTTCATTCCCATAATAAAATTTTAAATTTTAAAAACTTGAAAAATCCCAATTTTTTCTTACAGAAAAGATGAATAACTATTCGTCACTTGATCCCCCAAAAGCTACAAAATTTCCAAGAATCCAAAATTTTAAAGCTAAGCTTACTCGCCCCCCCAAAAAAAAAAAAAAGAAAAAGAAAATAATAATAAATAAAATAAAATAAAATATGGAAGGCTATCTAGAAACTTGTCACACTGCCCGCAACATCGATCTAAAACGAAATTTCAACAAAATAATGAAGAAATTAGAATCCAAACCTGTTGAAGGCTCAAAATTTGACAAAATCCCCAAATCAAAGCAGCTAAACTTTGATCAATTTAGGGATTCCAAGCACTGAACATGAAACCCTAAAACTGAAAAATCACTAACCTTTTCTTCAAATTAGAGGAGAATTTTTTGGGTGAGCAGTTGCGATTAGGTCGTATTGATCTCCGAATCCTCTCTGTCTCTCCAAAACAGAACTTTGATTTTCACTTTATGTTCTAGGGTTTTCTTTTTCTTTTTATTTTTCGTGGGGAAAAATATTAATTGGGGTTGGAAAAATTATAAAATTAAAAATTGGAATATATACCAGTGGAGGGTATTATCGGGAATAACGAAAATATTTGTTTAAAACTCAATCAAAACCATAAAAAGAGAAGTCGAGGCTGCGTAATGCACGCCTTTTGGTTGTACGAAACCACCTAATTCGTGTTGGGTATGGGAAACAATAGTATTCTTCACGCGCCTACCTTTGCGTGTTACACACGACCTTGTTTTTATAGTGATTTTTTTTATTTTTCACCTTTTTTCCTTAAAGAAAAACATCTTATAAGATTTTTTGTTCATCACAAATTTGGTTTAAATATTTCATATGGTTTACAATATATGCACATATATATATATGTATATTATATTTTTCGAGTAGTCAATTAGTTCAGTAATATCGTCTTACATGAAATTGCAAGAACTCATCAAGATTTTTTATTTAATATAAATTATTATTATTTATATACTAATGTAATTCAGATGTATGAAATGGCTTCACTAATAAATGCAATTTTGATGGATAAAATTGTTTTATTAACAAAATATATAATTATAATGTAGGAAATCGATTCACTAATTAATAGACTAATAGTGAATCTTGGTAGTGTTCTAATTATTTTATGATAAGTCTTGATATATTGGCAATGCCAGCCCTCAAATACTTTGCTATGGTTTTGAAAGCTCTTGCTGTCCTTCCATTAATTATTTAGTGGACATCTAATAATTTCAACTTAGGTACGCTACCTTTATTATATAACTAACAAAATGTTGTGTTTTTCCTTCCTCATTAATTAAGATAAAGTTATAATCAAAGGTTAGCCATATTATATATTTTATGAAATGAAATTTGTGGTTTACTAATTTATTAAACATATCCATCTATCATAAAAAATTGAGTGGGCAGTTGATTGAGTAATATCATCCTCACATGTATATATATTATATTTATTTATTTATACATGCATACATACCAATAGTTTGTTAGAGTTCAAAGTTTGAATTCGATCATTAGGGCCAGTTGACCATTCAATTATAGAAATGCAAACAAGTCAAGCCTTGACAATTTTTTTAGGCTCGAACTTGACGAGCTCAAAAAATTGAGGTTCAAGTACGGCTCAGCTCGATTCATTAAACTCGACATTATAATAAAGTTATAGGCTCGAGTTTGGACTGGAACTCGAGCTCGAAGTATGAAATTATTTTATAATATATATAAAAAACTAATGTGTTATTATAATTTATATATATAAAATATTATTTTTAAAAAAAAAAAAAAAGGCCTGCAAACCCACGAACAAGAATTATTTGAATTCAAGCTCGATTTGAACCTTATACAAACTTGACTCGAGTTCAAATTTTTCGAATTAGAGCTATAACACTTTTCGAGCTAGTTCATTACATTCGCAAGCTGACTCGATTCGTTCGCATTCCAATTCAATTTTCGCACATTTATTTGTATGGAATTTAAAATGTAAACCCTTACAATTAATGCACGTATATACGTAAAACACAAAAAAAAAAAAATCTCTGTGTCATATAATTAAAAGTCATCAATAAAAAGCCCATAAATAAGCCCTGCAAGTGTGAAAATTGCGGCGAGACGTATTATCCAATTAGTATAAACAACAAATATTACTTAATCAAGAGGTGATAAGAACAGGGAGTTGAATAAGACTAGAATTAGTACGTTATCATATATTTTATATAAAAAGAATTCTTGTTTAAGTAAAT
The DNA here is from genome assembly GCA_018894105.1 of Jacaranda mimosifolia. NCBI lineage: Eukaryota > Viridiplantae > Streptophyta > Magnoliopsida > Lamiales > Bignoniaceae > Jacaranda > Jacaranda mimosifolia. The sequence continues at coordinate 3,474,686 of CM032127.1, forward strand.
TGATTTCTTTTGCTTGTTCAGCTCCTCTTCCATATATATTATATGCATATATATATATATATATGTATGTCTGTGTGTGTGTGTGCGCGTGCGCTCGCACACGTTATATATATAAAACTATTAAAAGTAATCGATTAATTAATTAAATCATGGTATATTTTATGTATTATTAATATATTACAAATATATTATAGCGAGGGACACTTGATCTATTAAAAATTAATTAATTTTGATCAAGTTTTGAATATTTAGAATTTTAAGTTAACTTTGAATATATATTACAACTACTTTAATTAAGGCTATATAAGTTATATAATTTCTTTTATAATTGCTCAGTAATTTTTAAAAAATTTAAATTACTTTTATATTCATTCTACAATTAACTATGTATCATATATATTTACAAAAGCCAAAGCTTTTCATACACAATCTGCTATTTGACCTATTTTATTTATTAAAATATAAAAAATATTATATAGTAGCTAGCTAAGCATCCAAAATTTAAAATAATTTTCACGTGAATCAAGTTGAACTTAAAATTATAGATATTATGTAATGACATGGATTATTATATCAATATATCGGTATTGTATAATTGTGGGATTTTTTTTAATCATACATATTAGATATAACTGAAAAAACTATAGATTGTGATTTTGCAACTAAAAAGGCCATCATCAATGCAAACTGTTTGGCATTCTTGTAAATTGTAATTAAGGCTTGGCTTTACAGGAAAATAAGAGTTAATGATATGACAATGAAATAATAATTTTATCGTCTTTCAAGTTAATTATTTGTCTTTTGACTGGGCTTATCAAGTCCGGCCCAGTTTGGTTGACAAATTTCAATGGGCTTAGTTGTACCTAATATATGTTTGAACTTTGAAGGATATAGAGCTATTGAAATACTGCTATTGAAGCTTTTGATACTTATATAATAATTAATGCAGTATTTTCTTGATTTCAAAGTCAGGAATCAAAATTTATCCAAATGTACAGGGAAGGATAGTTCGCAAAACAGGAAGTGCTTTTATTTATAAATTATGTAAGATAGATGTCACTTTCAAACTTTCTGAAAATATTTTATTATCTAATTATCAAGGTAATTGATATGCAAAATGAAGCTCATATGGATGGTTGAAAATATAATTAAACATATCATCGATGTTAAATCGATATTAGTTTATATATGATAGTAATAAATTTGGATCAAATTAGAATTATCGTGAAACTATCTCTTTTAAAATGAAGATTTTTTGACTCGACTATTGTAGTATGTGTGTTGCCTAAGGCACAAGGGATATGATGACCTGACTTCTTCCTCATCTTCCTCTGGTTTATCACCGTCAGTTTGTTAAGGGTTTGAAATTTAACGATGGCAACTAAACATGACGGTTGTCCTTAATGTGGGATTTAATTTAACGTTTTATGGTACGGGCTGACAACAATTATACACCACTTATCCCGCGTTCTCTAAGCACCCCTCTCTTTCAAGAGGATCACTACCAAAAAAATGAGCTTTAGTTACCGAATTTTAGTGACCGATTAATGATCAATTTAAATATAATATTTTTAAAAAAAATGTGACCGAAGAAAAGCGGTCACTAATTAGTGACCGAACTCTTTTTTCAGTCACTAAATTAGTGACCGCACAAAGCGGTCACTAATTAGTGACCGAATTAAGAGTTTGGTCACTAATATTAATGACTGTATAAAGCGGTCACTAATTAATGACTACGTTTTTTAATTAATAAACGGTCACAAATATAAAATTTTATTTTTTGCATATTCTTGTAATATGAAAGCATAAAATTTATGTAACACTTATATAAGTAATAAAATATTGTGTTTGCTATTAATATATATATGATAATAATATATGAATATATAAAAAATATAAAAATATACGTACATATACAAATATATAACCACTAAATATTTCCATATAATATCCATATACTTGAACATTAATTTATTAATATATATAGATACACAAAGAAATAAACAAGAATGATATTCTTATACAAAGAAAAAAAGTGAGAATTAATTAACATATACAAATCAATAATATATATACACGTATTATGAGTAAATAAATACTTATAATATAATTAATAATATTATATATTAATTCATATGTATAAGCATATATACATATTATCATATATATGTGTAAACTATGTATTACTATAAATACTAATATATATTAGTATTTATTATAAACTATTTATTATATAAAAAAGGAAAAAAACTATTTATCACTATACATATTAGTATGTATATACTATTTTTAATATGTTTATGATATATTATGATAAAGTATACCTAAAATTTAAAAGTAATAGTTATAAATAAATATTTATAATATAATTAATAATATTATATATTAATTTGTATGTATAAGTATATTTACATATTACCATATATATGTGAAAACTATTTACTACTATAAACAGTAATAAATATTAGTATTTATTATATATAAAAAAAATTATTTATCACTATGCTTATTAGTATGTATATACTATTTTTAATATGTTTATAATATATTATGATAAAATATACCTAAAATTTAAAAGTAATAGTTATAAACGAAAAATACAGTGCGTTATTATATTGAATAAATATTACACAAATATTAAATGAATAATTGCTATTTTTGTTAAATTTTAAAATGAAAAGTAATAGTAACTTATACATAAGAATATTATAATTACTTTTTAATTTGAAAATATTATATATATTATATTGTTGAGACAAATGTATAAAAATGTATGTGGTGTAGTGGTCAGTTATTCATTTGAGCATAGCAAAGGTTTTGAGTTCGAATTCAAGAGGAAGCAAAGTTGAAGAGAAATATTTTTGACTCATTAAAATTAGTGACCGCATATACCGAAATATGCAGTAACTAATCGGTCACTGATCAGTGATCGCCTAGTAAACATACACAATTTTTTAATTTTTTAAAAATAATTAGTGACCGACATTTCGGTCACTAATCAGTTACCGAATTAGTGACCGAGACAAATTAGTGACGAGGGTTTTAGTGACCGATCCGATCGGTCACTAAATCGATCACTAAATCTGTTAGTGACCGATTTTTGCATATTTAGTGACCCATTTTTTGGTCACTAATACCCTTTTTTTTTGTAGTGGATTCGTAGCATGTCATCATGCCCCTTGTGCCCTGGATGACACATGTGCCACATTGGTCGAGACAAAGGGTTGGGAACCCGCAAGGGTGAGCTAACCCCAAAAACCCATCCTAAGTTCGAATTGCATGAAGCCAAAATCATTAGTAATTGCTAGTCAGCTATACAACAATGAATTCATTTCATGGGACCACGGCCTTATACATGCTGCCGTCACATTGGGAGTTGGCCATGCCTGAAGTTGTTATCTTAACTGCAAGGAGGGGATGCCGAAGGCAAAGCTAGTGACTAGAGTGAAGTCGCAACAAGGTAACCATACTGGAAGGTGGGACTGGGTCACCTCCTTTTTAGGGAGTTAATGTTTGGGTATTTTGGTTTGACATTACGTCACACCCAAAACAAAAGGAAGGGAGCTAAAACCAACCGCATGAGCTTGTTATTTGGCACCATAAATAATTGTTAGATAGATTTCAATTTGTACATTATAGTAACCCTAACTCATCACTTTAAATATGATACATATTATATATATGCATTTGATATCATTATAAAAAATATAATATTATTGACAAAAAGAATAAGTGACAAGTAGTAGAAATTTTATAATGTCACTAATTACAAAAATAATTTTTATTTTATCATAAGTTACTTAATAGTGACAAAATTAATGTTTTAAATTACTTTTATTGACAATTAATGATACATATGTAGTGACAATCTAATGAAAATTGTTTTGTTACTTAATATGTATAGTATATATAACTAATGGTAACTTTTGTATTGCAACATACTATTATTTTATTATTTCTTTTCTTGTAGTGTGTATATATATATATATATAAATATGTACATAGAAAAAATTATTTATGTAACACATATATGCTCACCTATAAAATATGAATTTAAGACTCTTATAAATTAAAATGTGGATGTTAAACTAATAGTAGCTCATACTTTTAGTGTATATAAGTAAAAGATAAATATGCTAAGAATTATAAATTTTTGAAAAACTGCACGCATAAATTTAAAGATAGTTTTTATTATTTCTTCATATTTAAAAAGATAGTGATAACTCTTGAAAGATATATTTTTATGTTTTTAAAATTACAAAATAGATTAATTAGCGTGTGTAAAGGATTTGGGTCTGGGCGAGTCTATACTGCAAAAAAATTTTGATCGATTGGGTTGTGGACTTCAACAAACGCTTATGAAATCCCATGCATGGGGATTAAAAAAGAAAAAATTGTCCTTGAAACAATCAAATATTCAAATCCTTACCCTCATGCACTTCTAAACAACTTGATTTGATATGAATGATCAATTAATTTAATGATATTGCTCTTAATTAAATACTTATAGTGAGTTGTACATTAATGAATCGAATTTGATCTGAATTTGATTCGAATTTTAAAATTTGTATTCGATCAAAATATTCAATAGATAAAATCCAATTATAATATCCATAATTCGAAATAAATGAATCGTACATGGAATTAAGCAATTCAATATGTTAAAGATTTAAATCCAAACTTTAATAGTTTTTATTAAATTAATACTCTTATATATAATATTAATAAAAATTTTAAAATAAAATCTATATATTATATTGACCTAGTATTTATGTTAATGTCTATATTATGTATTAATGTTTAGTTTTTAGCCTAAAAATAAGAAGGATACATATAAAATATCAAATATAATAATGTACAATAGTTCGCTTATGCATTAATACAATGTGAAATAGGGGTTTAATATTCAAATATTTAACTTTTGGATTAATATATAATAAAAAATTATTAAAATTTAAATCTGACGTAAATTTACTTTGTGTTTATTTAAATATAACATAAATTTACTTTATAAATACAATATTTTTATACAATCCAAAAGGGGAAAAAAAATTAAATCGGGTCGATTTTTTTTTATCGAATTTCGAATATTTATCAGATTCAGATATGGTACTGATTAAAAAAAATCCTCTATGATACCGGGTCGGATTCATATATGAAATTTTATAATCGGATTTGAATTTGAATATTGTTGATCCGATCCAAATTCGACCTGTTGACAACCCTAATACTCCCTATTATATAAAAGGTTAACTTTGGCATGAAACAGGTATATTTTATATACAACGAAAAAAATCCTATTTAATTTTGCCATTATACTATTGAATTGTAATTATTCTTTTGGAATACACTTGGTTTCCATCATTGGTTTGATTCTTGGAGGGGTTTCATAGATAATCTCGACGATCCTAATTGTTTATGTGTTATAGTATTGAGGTGTGGATTGACTTGGACCAACAATTAAAGTTCGGGTCAAGAGAAGAAGTCCCAAATTTTATTGGATATATATATATATATGGATTTGAATTAACTAATGAATTAACAGCTTTACCTTGTTCATCCAATTTATTTCGAAAAACCCATTTAGTTCCAATTATGGGATAATTATCAGGTCTTTTGACTAAGTTCCAAACCTGAATTTTCTCAAACTGAATAAGGTCTTCTTTCATTGCAATCAGCCAGGATTCATTATTCAGCGCTTTATTTATGTTGCATGGTTCTACATAAGACAAGAACATAAAGTCAAAGTGTTGTGATTCATTTATTTTGATTTTGGACCTTGTTGTGATTCTTGCTGTCGGATCTCCAATGATGTTGTTTGTTGGATAGCTTGAGACATGCTTGAATTTGTTGGTTTTGTCTCCTGTTTTGTCGCCGGAAGTTCCGCTTGAAGTTGAGGCAGTCTCAGTGAAATTTTGAGATTCTTCGGCTATGCTTGGTTACATTTTGGGAAAACTTTCATACAAAAATTTTTCTTTTAAAATGCCAAATTAAAATTTCCAAAATACTCTCTTTTATCTTTCATTATCCCTAAAGTTTTTTCATTTTCTAATATATACATACATATATACGATATATATCATATATATTTTATTATTATTCTAATAATAAAAAAATCACTCAATTCCATTTTCACCCCAAAAACTCAACAAAAGGCATTGATTTGACTGCTACAGTAGAATTTGTCTATTTCCAAAATATAAACAAACACATCAAATTTACCTAAAATAATTTTCTTACTATTCCTAAAATATAAATAAATATACATCACATTCCCCAACATAAATTTCACATTCCCCAACCCCAACCCCAACCCCACTCTCAAAACTCATTCTCCCAAAATACATAATCCAAAATACATAATTCATATCCAAACATTACCTTCCTTTTCTTTTTCTCTTTCTTGCTGAAGTGCTTCTATAACCTGGTCAAAACCTATAGTTTCTATGCTCAACGAATCCTTGGCTAGTGAAGGATTTGTTTCATCAAATACCATATGCATGGATTCTTGTATTGTCCTGTTTCTTTTGTTAAAAACTCAATAAACTTTATTATTTGTTGAGTATCTAACAAACATTCCTTCATCTAATTTTGGATCAAATTTTGCAAGGTGTTCTCTATCATTTAAGATGTGACATTTACATCCAAATATGCGAAAGTAAGATATGTTGGGTATTTTACCTTCTGAGAGTTTGTCGGGGGCCTTTTTGATGAATGGCCTTAAGAAAACTCTATTGATGACATAACAGGCTGTATTGATTGCTTCTGCCCAAAGATGCTTTTGAAGATCATACTCATTCAACATTGTTTGAGCCATTTCCTATATAACTCTATTTTTTCTTTCAACTACCTCATTTTTTTGGGGTGTCCTTGGAGTAGAAAAATTGTGAGGATAACCAAGATCATTACAAAAAGTAGCAAAGTTATGATCATCAAATTCCATGCCACGATCACTTTTGATTGTTTTAATCATATGCCCCTTTTCATTTTGAATTAATGTTCTTTGAGAAAGTAATGAAGTGATGCAAGGCTTCATTTTTATGTGAGAGAAACCTTACCCATGTATAGTGAGAAAAATTATTCACAATGACAAATACGTATTTATTTCCTCCAATAGATTGTGTTTTCATGGGTCCAAGTAGATCAAGGTGCAGAAGTTCCAGGGGTTTGAAGATGCAATATCATTTATTAGCTGAAAAGCTGTTTTCATGTGTTTACCTTTCATGCATGCATCACATATTCTATTTTTTGTGAATTTTATTTTAGGAATGCCTTTTACTAGATCCTTTTTAACTAAATGATTTAGAAGTTTCACATTAGCATGACCTAGACGCCTATGCCAAGTCTAGCAAGATTGATCAGTAGCAACTAGTCATTCAACATTCTGTTTGGACAAATCATCTAAATTTATGCAATATATATTTCTCTCTCTAATTGCAGTGAAAACAGTTTCATCATGTTTGGTCACCACACATTTAGAAGGTTTAAAGTGTACCTGGTACCCATTGTCACATAATTGACTTATGCTGAGAAGATTATGTTTTAGCCCATCTATCAGCCAAACGTTTGATATGGAAGTTCCATCTTTGTTACCTACTGTTCCAATGCCAATGATTTTTCCTTTTGTTTTATCCGCGAACAACACATTTCCTCCATTATATTTTAGTATTTTAGAAAAGAATGACTATCATGTGTCTGGAACATCCATGTCTAGATACCAAATATCCATTTGAAATGCCTTCTTGATTGGTTCGTGCAATACAAGAATTTGAGAATTTAGGTACCCATTTTTTGTTGGGTCCTGAGACTTTGGTACCCACACATGCTTGATTTCAATTTCTCTTCTTATAGGACATTTATGAGCCATATGACCTATTCTTGAACAATAATGACAAGTCTTCCTTTTTGAGGTTCTTGTGTCTCTATGTCCAAAATCAATTTTGTTCTTACCATTGCGTGATTTTTCAGATTGTAGTTATTGTCTAGTAAATTTGAATTTCATTTTCAAGATGTTGGTTTTTCTCAACTAGTTTATTTCTTTCCTCAGAATTTTTCTTTATGATTTTATCATAATGATTTACTAGATCTTCCTTTTCATTAAGGGTATTCGCTAGTTGTTCCTTGAGAAGGTTTATTTTTATTCAAAGTTTAGTGAGTTGATTATGGCATTCAATGTGAATATCAAGATCGTTATCAAAATCATAATCAATGTCAAAACTACTGGAACTTAACTGAGACTGTAGAGTTACTTGTCTGTTAGCCATGAGATAATTTTCTTCATTATCAAACTGGTCCGACTCTGAGTCATCCCAAGTGATGGTCCTGGCTCTTTGTTTAGGATTTCTCTTAGTCTTTGGACTCTGTTTCAATTCTGGGCAGTCAGGTCTTTTGTATCCCACCTTATGGCATTCACGGATATGATTTGCTCAGTTATATGGAACTCCCCAATGTTTCTTCTGGATTTGCTCTGGGGTCTTTCCTCAAATGATTTCTGACTTGGGTAAGTTGTCGTAGTCGCCTAGTTATCATGTTAATTTTTTCATTAATCATTTCTTCATCTAAGTCACCAGGAGCTTTGTTCAATTCTCCTTGGTCAGCATTGAAAGCAATGTTTTTCTTATTTTTGTTATCATAATTTTCTTTCTTGCTGAGTAGAGTCATCTCGTGAGAGGTGAATAGACCGATTAGCTCTCCCATAGTTAATTTTTCAAGGTATTTAGCCTCATGAATCGCAGTGACCTTGGGATTCCACTCATTTGGTAGAGATCTTAAGATCTTTTGCACCTGTTCACTTTCATACGCTATTTTTCCCAATGCAAACATGGAATTCACTATTTTCATGAATCGAGCATACATTTGGCCAATCGTTTCACCTGTTTTCCATTGAAAACATCTCATATTAGTGAGCAAGCAATGCAATTTGTTCTAATTTTACCTGTGAAGTCCCTTTATGGGTGACTTAAAGCATGTTCCACACATCCTTTGCAGAAGTACGCGTGCTAACATGATTGTACTCTTCTTTGACTAGAGCACATGAAAGGATATTTTTTGCTTTTGCACTCATTGAGAGCATTCTCTTATCTTCAGTGGTAAGTTCCAGTATGCCAGTTGAAGACTTGCTTTTGTTGGTAGGAATAAGATGCCAATCAATGACTATGCTCTATAGGTCATCCAGTGCTGAAAAATTTCTCAATCTTGTTCTTCCAGGTTGAACAATTGGTCCCATCAAATAGAGGGGGACGAGGGTTGGATTAACTTTCTACATATACATCAAAGTTAGAAAAAGCCATTAGGATCTTTTAGCTCAAGTTGTTAATTTATATATGAGCCCTCAACCCTGGTACCAATTGTTAGGATCAAGCCCTTACCACTAGGCTAAAAATTATAGCTGTTAGCAGAGGTGCAACTTTATTTTCTTATATACTTGGCAGCGCAAAGTATCGTATAAGTCTACGGTTGGCTTGAGGTAGCTGCGCCTTATAAGCTCCATGGGTTGAGCGTTTAATCTTCGAGTCAAAGGATGATGCAGATAATAAATCCAACAATCTCCCCCCAGCAATAGCCTGGGGACTTGAACCCATGACATTGCTTTGATAACAATTGGTATTAGAGCGAGATCATGAGTACTAACCGCCCAACCCATGGCGCTTATAAAGTGCAGTTACCTCAAGCCAATCGTAGCCTTATATAGTATTTTGTGTTGCCAAATATATAAGGAAACAAAGTTGCGCTTCTACTAACAACTATAGCTTTTAGTCTAGTGATAATCGCTTGGTCCTAACAATAATGGTCAAGTTTATCTACTCCCTTTCACAATAGAATAGAAGCACAGTCAGCTAGAAAAAGAAAATGGTTTGTAACATATACAATGTGAATAAATTATCATATGCCAATCTTCGACTGCTGGTCAACTTGGATAGATAGAGATTAAAGGCTCATAGCCAACCATGATAATTTAGTAAAAATAATACTTCAATTTTCCTCCATTGCAAAATTTTCCAGCTATAAATATAGGCAAAAGATTGTCCTAGCATTTCATCAAACAACAAACAATATAATTAAGAAAAAAATTAAATATTTATTACTTAATCATTTCATTTTAAAAGTTTGAACTGTTATAAATGAGAGATATACTCAATTTTACATTTAAAAATTTAAACTATTTAAAGGTAATAAATATCTAATATTCAAATACATCTTTGATCCACATCGTAGTATTTTTTTCCCTTTCTTTTTTGGGTTAGTCTAATATGTGAAATTCTTTTATAAATAAGTGACAGTAATACTCAAATCCTTACCCTACCATTACCAAATAAGGGTTCGGGAGAAAAAAAAAAAAAAGAAAAAGAAGAGAATAGGCTATTTTTTGCTTTTTGGCTACTGGACTAAAAAAGTGGAGCAATACATGTTCCAACTACCTCTTCTTTAATTTGCCCCTTTTGGAGGATACATACTCTTAAGAATTAAAACCAAATGATGCGTTTTTGACCAAACATAAAGAGAATGGAAATCTACACATGCTTAAGAGGGATACTGATGTAAGAGAAGAATTTTGGGCTTATTATGGACGAACTCCTAAATCTGGTGCTTGGGCTAAGGCTACATGGTTCAATCAGTTGGGTGGCTCAGTCAAGTCCAAGCCTATGCTAGGTATACTTAAAAGGCCAATTGAAGAGGTTTGATAAAATCCGGGCCAACAGGCAGAGCCGCGTAGATACTCCCCATTGCATAAATAGCTAATTTCGATGAGAAATACACATTCTATATACCACAAAATATTCTATTTAATTTTGTCATTATAATACTGCAATGTAACTGTTTTTTGCCACACGCTTTGTTTCCATCATTGGTTTGATCGTTGGAGGGTTTCAAAAACAACCCCAAAAACCTTAATTGCTTCTATGTTACAATATTCACGTGTAGATTGACTTGGCCAACATCAATTAAGGTTTGAATTCAGAGAAGAACTTCCAAACTTTATCTCATATATGGATATGTTTGAATTGACTAATGAATCAATTAAAAATTAAATGAATTAGATACTGAATAAATATTAGTATCTTATATCGGTGAAATAAATAAGTTGTAGTCTCTATATATAGTTTTGAACAATTTTTACTTATTGAACTAGCTTTTGGAGTTGAGTTAAGCCCAAGGTCTATTCTTTAACAATAAAAGAAAAGCAGTTAAGTAGGAATTCCAAATTAAAAGTAAGATAATAATGTATAATTTCCTCACTTTGATACCTTATTAGGTAACTATCTGAGAGAGCAAGAACATTAATTATTTAATATTCAGCAGATGTTCATTCCATTATTCTCCTTGTATGCCATAACCAATGGAGAGCGTTGGCATATTGCTAAGTTCTGCGTTCAATCTTTCTTTCTTCATTTTTTTACCCTTTCCTTTTTTCAAATTTTCGTTTCTTGTTGCCCCGTATTTCCCAAAATCAAATGATAACTTTATATTCCAATTTTTCACATTAATAAAAATCTCCAGATTTTTTTTTGTCACAAATCTGCACCAAGGAATACAATCATATGTTGGAGAGCGTTGGAGTTTTTCTTAACTAAAATCGACCAATACTATATTAAATCTCACTACCACCTAAAATATTTGTTGTGGAGGAGAAAAAAAAAAAAGATTTATGTGGATCAGAATTTTATTAATGCATAAAATTCAGTTCACAGCAGGTTCCATGTTATGTATTAATAACAATGTTAGGAGTTTGAATTCAATGAAGTTATGTCAATGTAAAGAGAAAAAAATATGCATAGATGTAATTTTATTTTATCTATTATTTTATTATATATATATATGCCAAGTATATTAAATATTTCTTTACAAAAATAATAGATTGATATTGGATACACTTGGCATATATTCATAAAATTGGAATATAAGATAAAATATGACCTGAAATAAAGAATTCAAAGTGTCAAAATTGACAAATTTTAATTAATTTGATGGTTCTTTATTAGTGTTAATTGTCACTGATGATGGTGTTTTCTATCGGGTGGACTTGGTGTATTGACAAATGGATGCACGTTAGGCTCTGAGTTGGTCCATGGCTAAGACCCTACAATACCTAAGCAATAATAATTGCACTGGAAGGCAAAATGGCAAAGTAAGGGCCCTTTTTTTTTTTTTTTTGAGAGAGAGTATTACAAATGATGAATTTATGATCCTATCAATAAATCAAATATTCTTTTCTATTCTCAAACCAAACAATCAAAATATAAACTACCAATAATGCACATAAAATGCAATACAACGCGCCCACTTGGGATCGAATACAAGACCTCCCACATAATAAGGAGAGACTGATGCCACTCAAGCTACAAGCCACTAGGTGCAAAGTGAGGGCTTTAGAGAGTGTAAAGTTATACATCTAAATCTATTAAGTGAGGATACTTATATTGTTTGTTGTCTGTGAGAGAGAGAGACAGAGACAGAGAGAGAGAGAGAGAGATAGGACGAAAAGATGATATTCTCGTTGCCGTCTAATAAATTAAGTTCCTTTCCTCCATATAGGGGCTTTAGAGGTTTTTTAAGTGTTGGCTAGTCATCATACCTTTGACTGGCCAAAAATAAGGGGCACCCTTGCCGTAATTAATGTGAAGGTAACTGGCTAACAGGATCTTTAATGAGGATATGATGGTGGTTCGACTATATTTAATGAGGAAGTGCCTGATGGCAGGTTGTGTGATTAATGCGGCCATGATTGGGAGATGCCTTGATCAACTTAATGGTTGACCACGCGCGGTCGAGAAGGTTTGGACGTGTTTGATTGCGGGTTTGTTTCATATCGATTGTTTCAGGCTCAAGTTGACTGATTTTGCATGAATTGGGAACTCAATAAATCTCTATTCGGGGTTGGAGAGTTTGGCATTGTCTCAAATATTGGGTCCAGAATATCGGGCTCGCTAAGTTCACCCATATGAGTCAAGTTTAAACTATTGGCAGCCTAACAAATTTCATCTGTGCTGATTCACTATGGGGATATTACAAGCTGCGAAACAAACTTTAGTCGCTGCAATTAGGCAGTTGAGGGTGAAATAATATAAGAAATAAAAAACAGATAAGAATTATTTTCAGCACACCCCACCCAAACCTGATAAGCTATGGATCCACGCAAGGATTTGAACAGACAGAGGACGACAAATATCAAATATTATTTTACTAGATATTACTTGCGTTATTCAATCAAGACCAAGGGGCCATAATGACATGAAAACAGTAAATATTTGAGGAAAAGAAAAGAAAAATTAAGAAAAGGTTTAGTACAACGCTGAAAAGATAAAATCCATCTAACTACACGACAATAAGTTTGATTTTATTAATGGATATTCCCAAGCAATGAAGATCTTTATGATATCTCTCAATTGGGCAGATCGTAGATTGTGGGAACCAAGAGAAGGTCATTCTTTCTTGCGATGGCAAGTCCACTTGCCTCGATCATGTCTACATCATTGGAAGTCATTCCCTGAGGCATTTTCCAGTCAAAGTTGTAGAGAAGTTGAGCTAATGGAAGCTCAAGGTTTGCTAATCCAAAATTCATACCAGGGCAAAACCTTTTTCCTGCCCCGAATGGAATGAATTCCAAGTTATTCCCCAAGAAATCTGTGGAACTGTTCTCAAATCTTTCGGGTTGGAAGGTTTCTGGGTTGTGCCAATACTTGGGATCCCTCCCCATGGACCAGACATTAATCATGACAGTGGATTTGAGAGGAATTGAATACCCGCCAACTTTGCATTCATCTCTGCATGCTCTCGGCAGTAATGTGAGCGGAGGGTGCAACCTCAGAGTTTCTTTGATCACTAATTTTAGGTATTTTAGCGTCTGGACGTCGCTCTCTTCCACTGTCTTCTTTCCTTTGCAGACCTCTCTTACTTCTGCCTGTACTTTAGCCATCACGCGGGGACTTCTCATGAGTTCGGCCATAGCCCAATCTAAAATGGTAGATGATGTTTCAGTTCCAGCCGTAAACATGTCCTATAATTACAGAATATATATATCATTTGTTAGAATCACATATATGCGTGTTAATGATGAGGAATGTAATAAAAAGCCACTTACAAAAATGACAGCTTTGATGTTGTCGTTTGTAATGGGAAATTTGAGTTCACCATTTTTCTGCACCCTGAGTAGAACATCGATTATATCTTCACCCCCAAACTCACCACTTTGCTTCAATTTATGTTCCTCCACGATGATATCCAGAATGGCATCCAGCTTACGGCGCATCCTCAACAATTTGTGCTTGTTCCAACTGAGCACATGCAGCAATTTGATAGAGGGAAACAAATCAACCAACGCAAATAACGCCGACAACCTCACTGCTTTCTTCAACACGGCTATCAGCATATCACGATCCCTCATCACTTTACCAAACGCCGCTCTGCAAGTAATGGAACTTGCGAAAGCAAACAACTTTTCTGTCAAGTTGACGGTTTCTCCAGACGATGATTGGATAGATTTGACGAGACGTGAGACCTCATCTTGCCTAATAGACCCGAAAGATTTGACATTTTTATGGCTGAGCAGCTCCAAAATGCATATTTTACGCATTTGCCTCCAGTACTCGCTGTAAGGGCTGAAGATAACGTCAGTGTAATCATACCACATGATCTTAGTGGCGATGCTTTCAGGCCTATCAGCGCACGCTGGGTCCTGAACTTTGAGCACCTCCTCAGCGGCCTGCCGCGACGAAATCACCACCGTCGAAATTTCTCCCAGTTGCAGATGCAAGATGGATCCGTACTTTTGGGCTGCTCTGGTGAGTGCTTGATGCGGCAGCCCGCCGGCCAAGTGGTGGAGGTGGCCAATCACCGGCAGCTTTGGTGGGCTTGGAGGCAACTTGTCGTATTTTGTTGGGGATTTAGGTTTCTTGCTTGCTTTGATTAGCAAGAAGATGAAGGATGAAAAAAGCAGGAGAGCAGCGAAGTTGAAGGGCAGGTGAATCTCCATTTTTTGTGGAAACAGATTTATACCAATATCTGTGATTGAATTCATATATAGTGGAAAATTTTAGCTGGAGAAGAGAAGTATGCTATTTGACCATGAAAACTGTTATGGGAATGTTTGGTTATGTTTTTTTTTCTTTGTGTGTGATTTTATTATGTGTTTACTATTTGTTTTGGGATAATGAATTATTGGAAAATGCAAAAGTCGTGTTGGGAAATATAACTGATTTTTGGTTATGTTTTGGGGAATAGTTAAATATTGATTTTGGAGAATTTTGATATGTTTGTTTCTGTTTTGATGAGAGATATTTTTTTACTGTAGCAGTCAAATCAATGCTTTTTTGTTATAATTTTGGGGTGAAAATGAAATTGAGTGATTTTTTTATTGTTTGAATAATAATAACATATATATATGATGTGTGTATATATATAATATATGTATATATATATTGAAAAATGGGGAAGTTTTGGGGATAATGAAGGATAGTAGAGAGTATTTTGAATTTTTTTTTTTTTAATATGTTGAAGAAAAAATAAGGATATGTTTAGTTATATTTTCCGAAAACAATTTTGTTCGGGAAAACATAACAAATATTCCTTATATTTGTTGGTTTCTGTATCAATATTATTTTACTGAATTTGGATCTACAATTGGTAATTGATACAGTATTATAACGATTATTGGTTGTCAAGTTTTGTCTATTTTCCTTTGGACCAGATTCTATCATTTTTTTATTATTAATTATTTTTTAAAAAATCCAATAATTGAGTGATGGAATCTTATCCCCTCTTCGAAAGTAATTATATTCTAAAACTTACATTAATCTAGCATAGACAACCACTCCCACGATACGACAAACATTAATTCTTAAACCAACCATCAGCAGAAAAATTTAATTTGCTTCAAGTTGCTTTAATTTGTTATCTATTACTGTTTATTCTCTCTAATTGATTGATTAATTTCACTGTGTAAGTATAAAATTACTACAACTTAAATGACAGATGGAATTAATAGAATGTCGACCCGAAAAGTTAATTAACAGAATTGATCGATATTAGTTTCTGATAATCGAATCAACAAATTACTAAGAGAGCATAGAGTTCCAACCTGCCTACTCACTATTGTTGATTTTTAAAGGCTTGAAGAAAAAATGTCTTTTCTTTGAGACAAAAAATCATTCTTTGAGACAATTAAAAAGTTTGATTTATATTGACAGTCATATAAGGTCGTGAAATTGAATACATTACAGTAACAACATAGTTCTATCTTATCTTTTCCTTTTTTTTTTTTTTCGTTTCTTAATTTAAATAATTTCCACAATTTTAATCCCAAAATGATTTTTAAATGTATTAAGAAGTTTCCTTTTAATGTGATTTTATGTTAGATATTTTTTTTTTAACATAAATTTTGCCTAAAAATAATCCCCATAAAAGAGTATGTAATAACTCACTAATTGAATGCTTTTGCGCCAAAGATGAACTAAGCTAAGTGATCTAACGAGCGTGCAAATGTAAAATTAAGTACGGGGATGTATTCTATCTTAGATGAGAAGTTTCGCTTGAGTAGGGGTAAACGAAGTAGAAGCTAGAATATCAATTTGATTAACACAAACATCCATAGAGAATTGAATGATTAGAAACCTTAGGCATGGTTCATTCAATGAGGACGAGTCAAGCCTAAAATTAGATCAAAAGGACTAGTTAATAGATGATAGGTGAATATTCTTATAGTATCTCTTGTTGGTCTCGAGGAACGAAGCACACTAAGTTGAATTCAAAACTAGAAACTAACAGGGAGTTTGATTGTGTTTTTATATTCAATTTTTATTTTCAATATTTTTAAAATTTGAAAAGTTAGTTAGAGTAAATGATTTGAAAATAAATTTGTATTTGGATAGTATGTTGGGAAAGTAATGATTATATAGGGTTAAGTAGATTATAGGTGGAGAGAAATAGTAATAATGAAAAAGAGAGAGAAGATATACAGGTTATTGAGAGAAGATACGTAAGTTGTTTGAAAATGCATTTTGAAATAAAAACAAGTTGGAGTATTGGTAAAAATAATGATAAGTTGTTGATAATTCATTTTTAAACAGTAAAAACAGATTAAAATGAAAAATAAAACATAACCAAACCGCCCCTAACTTATTAAATGGTCTTTGCTATAAAAAAAAATAAAAATCCCTTGAATTCGAAGATAGAAAAAAGAACATAAATGAATGCCATTCCGTCATTTTGGAAGTTACAACTATTATAAAACTGAGGAGATAAGTTCTTAACGCAGACAGAAGAGATGAAAACTTAGTTTCTGCACAACATTTTATTAGCAAATTGGGAAGCCTTTATATAGGCTTTACAAGTGAAAAACGTGGGTGTAAAACTTCCCACTAACAGATCCATGACCTCACTAACCCACTAACATAATTAACCATGAATTGAAACGTGTGGAAACTACCCACGACACCACTACATCAACTAAACTACTAATGCTAGTTTTTAGGAAGATAAGCACAATGAAAGGAAAGACAATTTTGACTTTCTAAAACATAAAAGAACACGACAACAGATAGCATACCAACAATCCCTCCCTTAAACTGAAGCTTACTTGAATTCTTCCATAGTGCCAATACCCATCAACCTTCTCAAAGTTTGAAAGGGAATCAACTTGAGAGGTTTAGTAAAAATATCCGCCAATTGATATTCACTTCGACAATACTCCAACTTAATTGTTCCATCATTGCAGAGATCCCTCATAAAATAATACTTCACGTCAATGTGCTTGCTTCTTCCAAGCAGCACCGGGTTCTTTGACAACTTGATGGCAGAATTGTTGTCACAAAAAATTATAGTAGCACCTTCTTGCTTGAATTGTAATTCATTAAGGATTCTCCTCAACCAAATAGCTTGACATGCACAAGTTGTAGCAGCAACAAATTCAGCTTCTGTTCTTGATAGAGTGACAGTGGACTGCTTCTTGGAAGAACATGAAACAGCCCCTGTTCCAAACAAAAAAACATAACTCGAAGTGCTCCTTCTACTATCTTGATCTCCTGCATAATCACTGTCAGTAAAGCCAATCAAATATGATTTTTCACCCTTCTTGTAGAACAACCCAAAATCCTTGGTTCCTTGCCAGTAATAAAGGATTCTCTTCAACAGGTGCATTTCTACTGGGCTCTCCATATACATGCTTATAAGACTCACAGAATACATTATGTCTGGTCTTGTAGCAGTTAGATACATTAAACTGCTTACAATTTGCTTGTAGAGTATGCTATCAACCTTTTTCCCTTTCTCATCTTTATGTAGCTTCAAGCCAAACTCAAGTGGAGTGTCGGTAGAGTTACAATCTTTTATCTTGAACCTATCCAACACTTCCTACACATACTTCTTTTGCGAAATAAAAATTCCATCATTAGTTTGCACTACCTCTAAGCCAATAAAGGAATGCATCTTACCAAGATCAGACATTACAAACTCCTCCATCATAGACTTTTTGAACTCATCAAATATGGTATTATCATTCCCAGTATATATAAGATCGTCAACATATAAGCAAACAATAATCATTTTTCCATCATCTTTAATTTTGACAAAGAGTGTGTGCTCATAAGGACATTTCTTAAAATCTGCTTTCAGAAAATAAGCCTCAATACGACTATACCAAGCTCGGGGAGCTTGTCTTAGTCCATAGAGAGCCTTTTTCAATTTATAAACTTTATGCTCATTGTCAATCTTAACATAACCAGGGGGTTGTTCAACAGATACTTTTTCCTCCAATTTTCCATGCAAGAATGCTGATTTTACATCGAACTGGAAGATAGGTCAAGAATTCTGTGCCGCCAATGCAATCACCAATCTGATTGTGTCATGTCTGGCAACTGGAGCAAAAACTTTTGTGTAGTCAACTCCATATTTCTGCTTGTATCCCTTAGCTACCAATCTCGCCTTATACTTGTTAATTTCACCATTTTCCTTCAACTTTGTTTTGTAGACCCATTTGACACCAATGGTTTTGTAACCTTTTGGAAGATTAGTCAGCTCCCAAGTATCATTCCTTTTAATGACCTCAATTTCAGCGTCCATTGCTTTCTTCCACTTTGGTTTTTTGACAGCACTTTCAAAGGATGTAGGATCACCATTTGCAAACAACTCAAAATAGGTAATTTCATCTACATCAATCCCGATTACCTCATAGTCTTGCATCCATGCAGATCTTTTTCTAACATAACGAATTGATTCGACTGCTGCACTAGTTTCTTTAGCTATTGGTGTAGTTTCAGCAGCTGTTGAAGCAGTATTTTCATTAATTTGAGGCATTGGAACTGCTTTCTCAACTTCATCATCACATAAGACTTGAGTTGGCTACTGCTCATTCCAATCCCAAGTGTTTTCTTCATCAAAAAAACATCTATGCCGGTCAAAGTTTTCTTTGTCAGTGGATTGAATAGCTTGTATGCCTTGGATGTCTCGCTAACCCCAAGGAAAATACACTTTTCACCTTTATCATCAAGCTTTTTTCTATTTGCATCCAGGACATGTGCATAGGTAATGCACCAAAAATTCTAAACTGATTTACATATGGTCTTCTTCCACTCCAAGCCTCCTCCAGTGTCCCATCTTGAAGAGTAAGAGTGGGACTCCTATTCAAGATGTAGATGCCCCAATTCACTGCTTCCGGCCAAAATTCTTTTGGAACTCTTCCTCTAGTCAGCAAGCTTCGAACCATGTTGAGAATGGTTTTATTTTTCTTCTCTGAGAAACCATTTTGCTATGGTGTATAGGCTGTTGTGAGCTCTCCTTGAATGCCTTGAGCTTCACAAAAATCGCCAAAAACCTTGGAGTAATATTTGTCTCCATAATTAGTTCAGAGAGTTTTAATGGTTTTTTCCTTCTCATTCTCAACATGAGCTTTGAAGCTTTTAAATACACTAAAAGCCTCCGATTTCTCTTGTAAAAAATAAATCCAAGTTTTCGGCAAATAATCATCAATGAAGGTAATAAAGTATCTTTTACCTCCATTAGGAGTAAGACTTATTGGTCCACAAATGTCAGAGTGAACCAACTTTAGAACCTCCTTCACTCATCATGACTCGCCTTTTTGGAACTGAGAGCGATGTTGTTTACCAACAACACATTCTTCATAAACTTGGAAGGGAGCAACAATTTGAGTAAGACTAGTCACCATACTCTTCTTTTGGAGAATCTTCAACCCACCAAAACTCAAGTGGCCATACCGAAAATGCCACAACCATAAGGGATCTTTTACCACCGCCATCAAACAAGGTTGAACACTCTCAGTCTTAAATGGGAACATCCTATTTGAACTCATTTTTACAATAGCAATTGCTCCTCTAGTAGGGTCAGAAATCTCACAAACATCATTCCTAAGGGTGGTAACATAACCCTTTTCTAGCAATTGACCAACACTCAACAATCTGCTCTTTAAAGCAGGAACGTAGAAGATATTAGAAATTGTTTCCACAATACCATTCTTAGTTCTAATTCTAATGTCACCCTTTCCCATCACATCTACAGTAGAGCAATCACCAAAACTAACTGTAGCACAAAAGCCTTCATTTAAATTAGAAAAAGAAGACTTACTTCCGTTCACGTGGTTTCTACAACCCATATCCACATACCAAACATCTTGCTTTAGTTCCTTTTTCGCTTGAATCACCATCAACAAGGTCTCTCCTTCTTTGTTCTCAATAAAATTAGACTTCTCTTCCTTCTCATTGGGCAACCTAGTATAAAATTCATAACGGTAATGACCAAATTTATGACAACGAAAGCATTCTACCTTGGATTTGTCAAAATCTCATCCTATGCTTTTACCTTGTGATTGGTTATAATTGGTTGTAAAATTTTTGTTTCCATCTCTCCTGCCTTGACCTCATCTTTCTCTACATTTACCCCTTTCTCTAAAATTTGAGGAACGAGTATTAGTAGAAGCCTTCAAAGTTTACTCCTCGGAAGCGGAACTCCGATTCATCTTCTGCTCACGGATCAACAAGGAGCTTTGCAATTCATCAAGAGAGAGCGCATCTATGTCTTTTGACTCCTCAATGGAGCAAACGACATAATCGACCTTCGGTGTCAAGGAGCGTAAAATCTTCTCTACGATGGTGACATCCTCCATCTTTTCACCATGGAATCACATATTGTTGCTTATCTCCATGGTCCTAGCACAATAGCTAATGATAGATTCTCCCTCCTTCATCTGTAGAGTTTTGAAATCCTTTCTCAAGGTTTGAAGTTGTGCTTGCTTCACTCTGTCAGAGCCTTGATATTTCTTCTTCATGGAATCCCATATATCATTGGAAGTTTCTTTGCAAAGAATAGTTTCCAAGATGGGATGATCAATAGCCTGAAAGAGACAATTCTTTGCCTTCAAATCTTTCAGCTTTCTCACTTTGAACTTTGCTTTCTGGACATCTGTCAAAATTTCTCCCGCAGGTACTCCAATTTCGGACTCGACAATTGGCCAATATTCTTTTGACCATAGAAAGTTCTCCATCAACATGCTCCAATGGTCATAGTGAACATCAAAGCGAGGAATAGCTGCTTGCACAAAATTGCTCTCTGAGGCCATCGGTGATAAAGAGCTAAAGACACAAAGCTACGACTTTTTCTGGGTAAACTCTCCCTCACGGTGTTTCTCTATCTTTCTAGATCTCACCTGCTCTAGTACCACTATTATAAAACAGAGGAGAATAAATTCTTAATGCAGACAGAAAAGATCAAACTTAAGTTTCTGCACAATATTTTATTAGCAAACTGGGAATCCTTTATATAGGCTTTACAAGTGAAAAACGTGGGTGTAAAACTTCCCACTAACAGATCCATGACCTCTCTAACCCACTAACATAATTAACCATGAATTGAAACTTGTGGAAACTACCCACGACACCACTACATCAACTATACTACTAATGCTAGTTTTTAGGAAGATAAACACAAAGAAAGGAAAGACAATTTTGACTCCGTAAAATGTAAAAAAATGTGATAGCATATAGCATACCAACAAAAACTAGTTATGTTTAAATACAAGCATAGAAATGAGAACAAGGGCATGAAAACTGGGGCTGCCACGACTGTATTTGAACGTCTGCAACAAAAGCAAATTGAGGACCTAGAATTTTCAAACCAATTCAAGTTTATGGTGAGGAATTAATAACAAATGGTTGACTATGTACTTTTAGGAGATTCGATGTGCTTAAATATTGCCTGCACGAAAATTAGGAAGAAATCCTATTTGTATTATTTGTTGGTGTCAAATTTAGTCTAGTCAAAGAGTGAATGATAAATAAAATGCAAACATTAAATCTCATTGTTTCATGAAGGGTTGTGGTGCAGTAATCATAAGTAGTACTTCACATCGGTGAAATAAAAAAGTTGTGGTCTTTATATATGATTTTGGGCAATCTTTACTTCTCAAGTTAGCTTTTAGGATGAGTTAGGCCCAAGGTTTATTCCCCAACATGGTATTAGAGTCATCAATTCCCAATATTGGGTTATTATTTAGTGTTGTTGGTTTACTGATTTCATGTTATTCCACGCTTCATAGGCGTACGCGTGCTACGTTAGATCCCACATCAGTGAAATAAATGAATAATGGTCTTTATATATGGTTTAGGATAGTGCTCATCCCTTGAGGTAGCTTTTGAGGTGAGTTAGACCCCAATGTCAATTCTTTGACAAGTAAAACTAATTGTGCAAGTAAATATGCATTATCAAAATGTACTTAATTTGAATTGTATGTACTTAATTTGAATTGTATGATTAGTCAAGTTCTCAATTGGGATTATAGAAACTAATTAATCATATTTAATGAGAATTATAGAAATGAGAACAAGGGCTACCACAAGAGCATTTGAATATCTGTGAGAAAAGCAAATTGAGGATCCATTTTTTACGCAAGGTTAAGTACTTTGAATCTTCTATTTTATTTAATGTTTTGTCTCTTATTCCAACTTCATGAATTTATACCATATCTGATTAATCCTCATGTTTCATGTTTCTGATACCAACCAAAAAAAAAAATAAAAAATTATAACAAAGTTACCCTTAAACCAAGTCCCTTTTTCAACTTTCAATATTCATTTTCCTTCGAATTTCATTTATACTTATATAGAATGGACACTGTTAATTAACGGCTGCTGGTGTTTTTCAGTCTCTTTTCATCATCCCTTGATGCTCCAGTTCTAAATCCTATTGTCAGTAAGTAAATTTATTGATTTTGCTTTTTGGTGGTTGGTAACATTTCTAGACACATATTGTTACGTTGAGCCAGGTGGCAATTCATGTGGGTTGGATGGATTTGAGTTGGGTTGAAGTAGGGATATTACATAAATTTGCTCAACCAGAACACAACCCATTTAATTTTCAACCCAATAAGTATAAATCCAAACCCAACCCACTTCGAATCAAGTTGACGCGGGTTAACCTATTTATGAATTGGGTTAATCCAATAACCTGAAAACCCACAACCCACCCAACCCAAGCCACTATGAAAATCATGCTTTTTAATGGCAAAAAAACTAATAATGTAAACTATATTTTTGCATTGCTTATTGATGTGACTTCCATAGTCCATTTTCATCAGCACATAAATACTTGTACAATATGAATAATATTTTAATAGGTATGAGCTAGGTGGATTTGAAGACCTATACTTTTTTGCATCACAAAGCACACACAATCTTTTAATTTTGCAACACACACTAACATTGGCATATGATGAAAAAATTGTCATAATTCACCAAGCAAAAGCAAAATACACCATTTTAATATTGGAATTGCTAAAGACATCATAGTTTACCAAAATCTTAAAACTAAAAACTCTAGTTTTCAATGAATTGAAACCATAAATTGCACAATATTAACAAATATATAACACACACACACACAATAGGATCGATAGTAAAAATTATTAAACTCAAATATTATTTGGGTAAACTAGATATTAAACTAGTCTTCATGTAGGCATAATGAAAACCCATCCCTATTCACTAGATTTAGGAATGTTGATTGTGTTAATTTTGGTTATATTCAATAGAAAGAAGACATCACAATAAAATCGCTTGACTGAGGAAGAAGAGGTATCTACAAAGTTTTATGAACATATGTATATTAAGGCTGATGAACTTGAAAAAAATTAGAATTTTCTCATGAGCCAAGTGGGAGAAGAGATAAAGAATAGATGAAAATGAGAGGTGGCAGTTGGGCACAAGAAAAAGGATAAAACTAGGACTTTATTATTATTTTATTTTTACCTTTTCTTTGGGCACTTTATACTTTTAGCAGTAGTTTGATATGATAATAGTCAATAAATTTAAAATTTAAAATATCTAGCTTATATTTGCTTTTTTAATATTATGCGGGTTGGATTAAGTCGTGTTGGGTTAATGGATCATCCAAAAAGCAATTCCGGGTTGGTCGGATCAACCTGTGACCCAACCCAAACCCACCCAATATTTTAGGGTTGTATTTTAGGTCGACCCAATTTCTACCCAACCCGATAAGTCCCAACCCAAACCCACTAATTTTGTGTCGGTTTCGTGTGAGTTGTTGGGTCGGGTCAGAAATTGCCGCCGTCCATAGATTTTAAGTAATTGTATATCTTCTAAATAATAATTTTATTGTCTTTCAAGTTAATTATTTGTCTTTTGACTTGGCTCATCAAGTCCGGCCCAGTTTGGTTGACAAATTTCCATGGGCTTAATTGGATGTACCTACTATATATTTGATGGATACATTGTTATAATTCAAGTACTGCTATTGAAACTTTTGATAAGATAATTGCAGTACTTTCTTGTTTTCAAGGTCAGTAATAAAAATTTATCCAAATGCTCGTACACGGAAGAATAGTTTGCAAAATGGAAGTGCTTTTATTTATGAATTATGTAATATGGAGTTAATTCTTAGACAACTTTAGATCAACGCTTTCAAAACTTTTCAAAAATAGTTTATTATCTTATCAAACATATCGTGGATGTTAAAAATCGATATCAATGTACATATGATAGTAATAAATTCAGATCAGATTAAATTATAAAAAATTCAGATCAAACTAGAATTATCGTGAAACTGTCTCTTTTAAGATGAATTTTGGCACCATAAATAATTCTCAGATTGATTTTCATTTGTACATTATAGTAACCCAATCTCATCACTTTAAATATGATACATATGATATATATGCATGTGATATCATTATAAAAAATATGACATTAATGATTAAAAAATAAGTGATAGATGGCAAATAAGTTTATAATGTTGTTAATGATAATTTTTAAGTGATAATAATTTTTATTTTGTCATAATATAATTTAATAGTAATAAAAATTAGTATTTTAATTACCTTTAGTGACAATAGATGATATATATACATATATACTGACAATCTAATGAAAATTATTTTGTCACTTAATATGTATATAATTAATGATAATTTTTGTGTTGCACGTATTATTTTGTTACTTGTTTTTCTTTTTTTTGGTGAATATGTGTATATGTATTTTAAAAAAAAAAAACGTATATAACGCAAATATGCTCATCATCCTTTCAGCATATATAAAAGTAAAAATAAATTTGCTAAGAATCATAATATATATATTTTTAAAAAATATGCATATACAAATTCACAGATGATTTATTTTTTTTATTATTTCTTCATCTTAAAAAAGACAGCGATATTTTAAAATTATATTTTTATGTTTTTAAAAGGACAAAATAGATTAATTAGCGTGGTAAAAGGTCTAATGTCTAGGATTTGGGTCAAGGGATGAGGTTTTGGACTTCAACAAACGCGCATGAAACCCCGTGCATGGGGATTAAAAAAGAATTGCCCTTTGAAACAGTCAAACCCTTCCCCTCATTCACTTCTAAAGCACTTTTGGATCTCTATTTTATTTTATATTTTATATTTTATATTTTATTTTTAAATATATTTTATTCTTAATTAATTAGTAATATATAATACACGCATTATATATTCATAAAATGGAATATGAGATAAAAAATAAATTGAAATAGATGGTCTAAATCGAATTTGATTTGATATGAATGGTCAATTACTTTAGTGATATTGCTCTTACTTAAATACTTATATTACGATATTAGAGGTTTGAAAATCTAACGAATTTTCAGTCGACACTACAAAAAATTATTATATTAGTGATAATATAAAAATTGTCACTAAATATATTGTCACTAACACATTCCTTTTTTTTTTTTTTTTTTGTAGTGTGAGTGGTTAATTGGTTTAATGACATCACCATATCATCTTTTTCTTGTAGTACGAGTGGTTAATTGGTTCAATGAAATCAACATCACAATTGTATGTCTGAGGTCAAATTTAAATTTTAACGAAACTTTTGATGTGCATATATGTGTATACAAATAAATATTATAAGGTTTGAAATCCAAACCCGAAAAACTTTAGGTGCATCCATGGACTTATATTAAGAAAAAAGTAGACTTCCAGGCCTATTAGGGAAAGTTAATTGATCAAACACAAATAAGCCAATAACTTTTTGTGCCCCATTGCACCCATGAAACTGAGAAAGAAGCAAATTCTATATATGCCAAAATTCACAATTTTTGAATTATAATCTGAGAATAATTATGTGCAGTCTAACCTTATTGATCATCATAATGTTAGTCCATTAATTCTTTCCTTTAGAAAAGTTTGGGAAGAAAGATCAACAGCTCTTCGAATATTGGAAAATCCAGTCAAATTTTGGTAGTTCAATAATTTTAGAAGAGTATTTATAGGCCCAACAAAAAATGGTAAAAGAAATTAATTAAGAGGCGGAAACACTGTTGCTAACATATTTTGGCAATGCTAGACTGCTGATCAACTTTGATGCATAGAGGTTAAAGACTCATGGCCAACCATGATAATTTAGTAAAAATAATACTTCAATTTTCCTCCATTGCAAAATTTTCCATCTATAGATATAGGCAAAAGGTTGTGCTATCATCTCATTAAACAACAAACAATATAATTAAGAAAGAATTAAATATTTATTACTTAATCATTTCATTTTAAAAGTTTAAACTTATAAATGAGAGGTATACTCGATTTTGCATTTAAAAATTTAAACTATTTAGAGATACTGGATATTTAATACTCAAATACATCTTCCACCGCATAGTATTTTTTTTTCCCTTTCTTTTTTGGGTTAGCCTAATATGTGAAATTCTTTTATAAATAGGTGACAATAATACTTAAATCCATAACCTACCCATTACCAAATAACGTTTCGGGAGTTTTTTCATTGCTAGACTAAAAAAGTGGAAGAATAAATGTTGGAAAAATTGCAATTTTAGTCCTATAATTTTACCCCATTCGATTTTTGGTCCTATAAGTTGCATAATTGCAATTCTAGTCCTATAAGTATTAAAAAATCGTCATTTTTTGTCCTTTTTTTTGTCGGAGCCAACGAAAGTCGCCGGAAAAGCTGACATGACTCATCAGGCATGTGGAAATTTCTTGTTTCTGCCTCGTTGGCAACTGACATGGCTTGATAAATTAAAAATAAAAAAATAAAAAATGCCAACTTGATATACAATAAAATATATATGATATATATATATATCATATATCATATTTATGATATATATTTATATATACATACACATGGATATGTAATATATTCCCCACTCCCCCCCCCCACCAACCCCCACCACCTGGTGGGTGGGTGGCTGAGCTCACCATGGCCAGCCCGTGGCCATGGTGGCTGCCTGCACGGGCCGGCCATGGCCCAGGTGGGCATGGCTAGGTGGCCTCCATGGCTAGCCCGTCATGGTGGGTGGGGGGGGTGGTGGCGAGGCAAGGGTTGGGGTGGTGTGGGGTGGGGGTTAAGAATTTTAATTTATGTTTAAATTTAATTAAATTATTTTAAATATGTGAGTTAAGATAATATTGTTAAGGCAAATTAGGGGTATGTTTGGTTATATTTTTTGTGTGATTTTATTATGTGTTTTGGGAGAATGAATTATTGGAGAATGTGAAAATTGTGTTGGGGAATGTGATAAATTTTTGGTTATATTTTGGGGAATAGTTAAAAATTGATTCTGGAGAATTTTGGTATGTTTGTTTATGTTTTGAGGGAGATATTTTTTACTGTAGCAGTCAAATCAATGCTTTTTTGTTAGATTTTTGGGGTGAAAATGAAATTGAGTAATTTTTTTATTGTTAGAGTAATAATAAAATATATATGATGTATAGATAATATATGTATTTATATATTAAAAATGAAAAATTTTTGGGGATAATGAAGGATAGTAGAGGATATTCGGGGGAATTTTTTTTTGTGTTTTGGAGGAAAAATGACGGTATGTAATATATAAATATATATAAATAGATGTGTATATATATGTGTGTGTGTGAATATAAATTATATAATCTATTTAAAATTTAAAAAGAGAAAAGAAAAGACATGTATGTTGCCAACTAAGCAAGAAAAAGACAAAAAATGCCTACTAAGCAGTCCAACATGACAGAAGCAAGAAATGTCCACACACCCGGTGAGCCACGTTAGCGTTTTCGGTGACTTTCGCCGACTCTAGGGAAAAAAGGAATAAAAATGATAATTTTTTAATACTTATAGGACTAGAATTGCAATTATGCAACTTATAGGACCACAAACCAAATGGGGTAAAGTTATAGGACTAAAATTGCAATTTTGCCAATAAATGTTCCAATTATCCTCTTCTTTGCTCCTTTTCAAAGAGGTTTTCTATGGTGCTAACCTCTCGTTTTTATATATTATCATGCAAGTGCTTTGTTACCATTGATTTACCACTAAATCAATATCTACCTTATGATATGCTTTTTGTAAAAATAAATAAAATTTAATCAAACAATTTAATATTTTTATTGTTTTGTTGAAATTCCTTATTTGTCCTTCGTTCAAAATTTTGTTATTCTAAAAATACCCTTCATTTGTTTGAACAAAAAATTTAAAGTAATTTAATTTTTCATTTAGTAAAAAATCTTGATTTTGTAAATTTTTATTCCCCAAAAAAATATTTTTTTCATCCTATAAGATTTCCCCACTTTCAATTTTATCCTATATGTTACGCAATTTCAAATAGGGGTGAGCATCGGTCGGTTCGGTAAATTAACCGACCGAACCGATCGGTTAATTCACCGAAAATGTATAAAAAATTTTAACCGTTTACCGCACCGAAATTTTCGGTTAACCAGTAAAATTAAACAAAAAATTTCGGTTCGGTTTGGATAATTTACCAATTGACCAATCTTTATTTGATATTTTTTTTCAATATTATTATTCAACAATATAATATTATAGTTGAAACAAAAACTTAATTATTTCGATTCAAGTAAAAACAAGCAATCTAATTATTTTTAAAATCATAATAAAGAACTTTCAATACTATAGAATAAGTAACATGTATTAGTAAGTAATACACCTAAAAATTGTCATACCTTTTATCCATGTTTAGCTAGCTTTTGAAGAACTTTTGAATATCTTCTAATTAGATTACAACAAGAAAAATCTAGAATTAAATGGACTCAATTCAAAAATTAAAATTTTATTTAACTGAGAATGTATTTGCATAAGTAGTTTTCTAGTAAACAATTCAAAAAGAATACAACCTGAACTTTATAAATCTAAAGCTACTCCTTATTATTTTTAGTTCACATATGCTTATTTCCATATTTATATAATTTATAAAGAAAAAATCGAGCAACCTACACAATGTTTGGGAATTTATAAAAATTCGGTTAAATCGGTTTTAACCGATTTTTTATGGAAAATTAACCGAACCGCACCGTTAACCAAAAATTTCTAAAAAATTAACCGTTAACCGAACCGAAAATTAACTGGACAAAACGGTTTGGTAAATTCGGTTTCAGTTCGGTCAGTTAATCGATTTTTTCGGTTAATGGAGAATTTTGCTTACCCCTAATTTCAAATCTAGCCTTATAAGTTAAAAAAATTGCACATTTAGTTTGAAAGTAACCGAAATTTGCAAATTTGGCTGAAAATGCTAATGTGGCATGCCAAAGGTTTTGAAATTGGGCATTTTGCTGAGTTAGCACATTCATGATTTTTTTTCCCATGTTGGCAAAAAGATTAATTGATATTGGCTTATTTTATTATTTTTATTGCTTAGGTGGCTACATGAATTTTGAAGTATTTATATATCACATATAATTATATACATATAAATAATTTATAATAGTTAAGAAATAAAAAAATTTAAATAACTTTATATATATAAATAAAAAATAAATAAACTAAAAGTTAAAAAAAAATGGAAAGAAAAATCCTCCCAAACATCCCCGCACCCTCCACCCACCATGGCAGCCGCCAAGCTTCCAGGCAGCCAATGCCTGGAAGCATCGGCCGAGCTTCTAGGCATGGTCGCCTGAAAGCTGACCATGCCTGGAAGCTCGCCCCTTAGCCAGATCTGGCCAGGTGGCTGCCATGGTCATTGGTTGGCCATGGCCGGCTTGTGGCTACCATGGCCAACCAAGTGGTTGGTGGGGGGTGGCGGCGGCGGTATGTATATATGGATATGCGGTATGTATATATGGATATTTTTGTTAGTCTAACCAATAAATGTGTATGCGCGTGACAATAGTGCAGCCACGAGTGCTGTGTTTTTTTTTTTTGCTTTTTTTTTTTTTCCTAAAGGGTTTGGAAAATGACATGGTTTTGGGCGGAATCTGTTGTGTTCGTTGTGCTCTGTGCTATTCGATTTGTACTGCTGAGAATTGGGGCATTAAAATAAAGTGGTTTTATGGGAAGGTCAGAAGAAATGCTACTTTATTGAAAGAAGCATGTTTCTTTTTTTTTTTTTTGGTGTTTGTGAGGATAGGGCACGTTTGTTTTCTGGGTGTGCTCTTTCTCGCGGTCTGAGAATAGAAAGAGAATAGGGCACTGAAATTGGGGTTTTCGGAGCAGGATTTCGTGTGTACGAATAGGGATTTTTGGGGAGTGGTTGGTGGACGAAAAGATAGGATCCTTAGCTGGATTACTAGAGGAGGATGGACTGAGGAGAGAAAAAAGATGTCTATTATGCTCTCCTCGTTTGACTGTGCTTCGTACGGGATGGATGTGGTTGCAGTCATGCTGCACAGGGGAGTGGTTATTGAATGCCCTTTCTTTAGTATTTTTTTGTATTAGTCGACATGGCACGTCATCCCAGCGTGTATATTAATTTATCATACTGTTGATACTAAATTATATTAATAAATAAAGTACTCAATTTTTTACACAGTATATATTAGCAATGATATAATTTTAACAATAATCGCATTAATAGCATATAATAGTAACTATCATTAATATAAACTCATATTTAGCAAATTATTTCTGCATCAAAAGGTTTAAAATTATTAAATATATCTACTTATGCATTCCATAAATTTTGTTAATTATGTTTTCACTATATTATTTGTGTTTCTAATGGTAAATTAAGTGATAAATTCACTTTTGGAATTAAATTGAAAATTAAAGGTATAATTGGTAAAGTAAATTTTGTTGTAGCATGGCGTAATCGCCACTTTAAGTGTGTAAATAACCTTTCTTTTTTATATAGTATAAATAGATATGTCTTTGTGTGCTGAGGCAAGAAATTATCTTTTTTTCTCTTAGCCATTTTTTGTTTTCTTTTCTACTTTTGCATTCTTGCGTCTTGTGGAAGGCAGTTTAGTTGTTCTTTTTTCTCCCTTTCCTCATCCTTTTTGTTTGTCCTATTTTCTGATGCTTGTTGTGTATATGTAGGTTCAAACAGAACTTTGTTGTGCATTAGGTGGCCATAATATGTAATCTTTTTATTTCACAAAGTTTGTTGCTGATTTTGGTTGATTTTTTTGCTTACTAACTAATTTTTCCCCTCGCCTATCTTGTTAGTTTGCTTGTTTGGGTGTCTCTTTATAAGTATTGGTTGTTTTTTGTTATGCTGTAAATGGTGATGTTGGAGAATGGAGGCTTGCATTTTCTAAAAGATTATGTCTCCGTTTCTTGAAAAAAAAATACATAATTGTTTTGTTTTAGAGACTGTGAGAGGAATTGACTAGAACTCGTGAGTTTCCCACTCTATGCATTTCACCGCTGCTTGCTCATTTTTTCGCTGGTGGAAGTATGTGGATTTTCAGATTTTCAAAGTTTTATACCCCAAATTTCTTTCACTTTGTCTATTGCTTGGTTATTGTTTGCAGGTAAAACTTTGTTTATTGACATGTATCTTTAGCAAGCATGCTATGTTTCATTTCTCTGTCTATGGTCCTGAAATTGCTATATGCATCCATAAAAGAATCCTCCACTAAAAATGCTTGTATGAAGATTGAAGATGTTTTGAGCTTTTCAATGAGTATTGATATTTTTCTAGGTCCTAATCTGTTAAGTTTACAAGTTTATTATTTCTTACCTTTTTCATTGCAGGTATGTGGATGGATTACTTTAACAGATAATACAGTGGAACTAAAAAGAAAGAGATGGGGAGGAGTTAACAGGCTTAATAATTGGATTATCAATTGGAGTGACTTTGGCTATAGCTGCATTTTTTTGCTTTAGGTTCCATACGAAGCATTCCAAAATAGGTAATCGCAGTTCCAGGAGAGCTGCGAAATAACCGACAATGTTTATAGCCTCACAAAAAGATATCATGCTTTATATTTTGATGACAAGCTCCAAGAGCCAAGGTGCACTTTACTGTGTAGATTATAAAATGTTTGAAGTTCCACCAATAATATATGCATATATTTAACTCTTTATCATGCCTATTAGCAATGTCTATTCCTCACTACCTCTCTTTGAGGAAATTTATCTTTCTTCATTGACCTAGAATTTGTGTTTTCTGATGCTATACTATTGTTGTTTGACACTTGTGCAATCATTACCTCATCCACTCGAATATTTTTCTCAAACTGATGAAAGGACCGCTGCTCCTAGGATTCCTGTTATGGTTAATATGACATCAATATCCAGTTCTTCAAAGAGGAGTCAAAAACTCCAGTCATCTTCTGTTCATCACCACAGTCCTATTGATCAAATACAGGCAGCAAGTAAAAATGCTGTGCGGATGGATGAATTTTCTGATGAAGATGAAGATTTTCAGTTTGCTGATGAAGAGGTTAGTTTATACTTCAGCTTCTATCATGTCTTTCAGGTTTATGCAATGGTTTATTTCTGTTGTCTGCACATTTACAGGCTTCACCGTCTGCCATTGAAGTCGAAGATAAAAGAATTGGTGGGTAATGCCTTTAATTATTGATGCACTTGTGCAGAATTATTTATTGTCAATAACTGCAATCTACTTGCAATTCTCGATACATATTGAAGGATCTGAAGAAGAACATCAAGGCCAAGTAGATTTATCCATTTTCTCGGGTAACCTTCGCCGTGATGATAGCAATAAGGGTCGTGACTGTTGGACATTGTCTGATGGGAACAACTTCAGAGTTCGTAGTAAGAACTTCTGTCATGGTAAGTCAGAGGTACTTAACCACGGCACGAGAAAATTACAATTTTGGTCCTTTTAACTATCGCCAAATTTTTAAATGGTTCATTTTCTATTGTAACTTGCGTATTTAGTCTATTATTTTAAATTTGCCATCATATTTAGTCAATTTATTTGCAAATTTAGTCCTTCGGGCTGCTTAATTTGAATTCAAGCCCGAAACATGTCCAATCACCTTTTATTATGCTAAAATTTGGGACTTTTTGACCATGTGTATTTAAGTGCCACATTTTTGCCTCATCAACTTAAAAATTTAACTAAATCTTAAATTTGAAGATGTGATTTAAGAAATAATTGCTGCACTTATATTTTTTCAGATTAAAAAAGATTAGAAAAAAAGCCGGCCACATTTTTCACCTATAAATATTCATTTTTATAATAATTATTTTCAATTTTTCATATGTATGTACTTTTCTAAATTATATTTTAAATAACTATCTTTCTTAATATTTTTACTAACTTTTTTTTCTTTCATATTGAAAAATAACTGCAGCAATTGTTTCCAAAATTACTTTTTTAAATTCAAGGTTTAGTTAAATTTTAAGCTAATACGGCAAATATGTGGCACTTGAGTACATGTGTCCAAAAAATCCCAAATTTTAGTCACATAAAAGGTGATAGGGTATGTTTCGGGTTTGATTTCAAATTAAGCGGCTCGAAGGACTAACTTTGCAAATAAATGGACTAAATGTGATGACAAATGTAAGATAATGGACTAAATATACAAGCTGCAATAGAAAATAGACAATTTAAAAAGTTGACAATAGTTAAAGGACCAAAATCGCATTTTTCCCACCGCTGCACATTTAGGGCTCGTGCACAGTGATTGCTTTTAGACAACCTAAACTTGCTTGACTCAATCTTACAAAATTTCTGCACATATTTTTGAAGATTCCTGCTGGTAAACATTTTTTGGATCTTGTTGCCGTGGACTGGTTCAAAGATGCAAAACCAATGGATCATGTTACTAGACACAGCGGTTGTGCAGCACAAGTAAGTTTCTGTGTGGCTGCCTTCCTTTAAGTTCTATGTGTTCTTTTATTGTCTGATTATATATATTTCAGAATCAGTCATTTAAATTTTGATACAGTTTCTTTTTCTAGCTAATGTATTGTTTAGAGTATGGATTAGGTGGCCTGAACTACTGGTACAGTTGGCTTCTTAGTAACGCCCGTTTGGTTTTATTTCCAAAGGCCATTTCCATTTTGCAGCCATTTTTAAAAGTTGGAATGTTAGTTATTAAATGAAAATAAAAATTCAGATATATTTGGATGAAATGTTGTAAAGTAATGATTAAAATAGGTTGTACAATTGAAGAGTAGGTTAATTTATTTTTTTATGTTTAAAAAGATTTATTTTTTTAAAATATATGTTTATTTTATTAATTTAAAAATGATAATAGGTACTTAATATCAAATCAAATTTGAATTTGATTGATGTGTAATAGGATAATAGGGTAGGTTTAGAAATGGATTTTGAGAAGAAAATATGTACCTTTTCTGAAAAAAATTGTGAGAAAGTGTTTGTTTTCAATTTTCTTTCCCATATGAAAATGAAAATGGGGCTTGGAAATGAAAACAAAAGGGCCATGTTATCAAAGCTGTCACTCAAGGATTTAAGATACCCTACTTAGTTCTTTAACTTACACATTTGGCTAATTACCACGAGGTAAAAGAGAAAAAAAAAATGAAACACGGCAGAAAAGAAAGCAACAAATCTATTCTCTACCACTACGTACAAAATCATTTTCTCCTTTTCTTTATGTAGAAGTTAGAAATGTGGATTGTAGTTGTTTGTGTGTCCAATTTTAACAGGAGAATGCACCTATGATTTTGGATAATATATTTTTGTCATGACAAAAATACCAAGTTAAAGTGACATACATAGTAGATAAACTCGGTCTACATGTCTTATATTAGCAAACCTTAAGAATTTTTTCAGCCAACCGTCATTTTCTTGCATCTTGGATGATAGGTGGTTTTTTTTTTTTTTTTTTTTTTTTTTAACTTGAGCGATGAATTATATCCAAAAAAGCATTTTAGTGAACTATTCTTCCTAGCAACGGATAGTTTCAATTATTCTAATCATTTTCATTTTATCAAGTGGAAATGTTCTATAGAGAAGTATTCTTCCTAGCAACTGATACAGCTTTGTGTTCTGATTCGCAAATTCTCCAACTCCAGTTTATTTGTTCACATCTTACATTTATTAGAGGTGCCTTGTGCATTGAAACTAATTGAGAATTACTCCTAGACAACTTCTTATATGCTATAAGTATGTTTATGAAATGATAGCTACTGCCATAACTACGGCTGGCTACAACTCCAAAGTCTGCACTCCTATTTTTATTTTGAAAAGTGAAGTGTTGCATAGTGGAGCATCCTAACTTAAAATTTTAAAAAAAATTAATTGAAAAGTGAAGGCACTACAAGTGTAAGGCATTACACTTGAAATTTATACTTTCTTTTATTATGGAAAGTAAGGGCATTACTTTTTATATCACATGTTCGTATTGATATTCCATCAAATTAGTGCAATAAATCATAAATGATTTAGTGTAATAGATTATAAATATATGTCACCTATACCATCTGCTCTAATGTGGAAACTCTAATAAATTTAGGGCATCACTTGGGTGAAGGCCTGCATCACAAATATAGAACAAATAGAAATTTAATAGCAGATACTTCTTTATAGTGGGATGGTTTTGCGCAGTTGTATCAGCAATTGTGGATATAGTCATTAGATTGTATGTTGGACAATATTTTGTTTACTCTGTGAATACAGATTTTATACGTGTGAAACGCTTTTTCATAAGTGCATGTCATTGTTTTAGCTAATTCTCATCACGATATTGTTTGGTTGATACTCGATCAGGGACCTGCAGAAAGCAACCTACAATTTTACCACATTAATTGGGCAAGGGGCATATAATCCCGTTTACAAAGCTCAGATGTCGACAGGCGAGACTGTTGCTGTTAAAGTGCTGGCAACTGAGTCAAAGCAGGGGGAGAAAGAATTCCAAAACAGAGGTACTTTGGTTTAACAACTAAACTATCTGGCAGTGAACATGTTTCCTGATTTGTTAACTTAAGTCAACTTAACGGTGTGCTAATCAGATTGATTATGCCTTCTGTCCAGACCATTTTGCTGGTCATATGTACTCACAAGCTTATAATTGCCTAACACATGCTCCCTCGTGTTGCATGGCCCAGCATCACCAATGTTTGGAGATAATTGTCATGTGGATAAGAGGTGTAGAATGTTATGGTATTAACCTCTTCTATCATAATTCTGTTAAAATAAATTACCTAATACTTTTCACAGCCCCAACTTTTTGGGCAGAAAGAAAAGGAGCCTTTTCATGATTATATTATTGCAGATGTCTTTAATTCCAGGGAAGAGAAGGGATGTAAGTTCACAAGATGTCATTTGGCAGTGCTACAAGGCACAAGTAATTTACAGAAAATGTTAGAAGTTTTGATTTGCCGATGCAGAACTTTAGTGCTGATTCAGATTTTTTTTTTTTTTTTCTATTGCTGCTGCAGAAGGAGTTCTAGTAGGCTGGAACTCTACTTGGGCTACTGCTACAGGCTGTGCATGCGTGTTGCCTTATCTTTACCGCTGCAGGGCTGGAATCACAGAAGTTTGCTGTTGTCTAATGCATCTAATTGCAAGAAATCAGCCGTCAGTGGGAGCTCGCTGAATTTGGTTGTTGAGCTGTGGAGCTTTGATACAGTTGATTCAATGTGCTTAGATTTAGAAACTATTTTGCTGTTAAAAGGCTCGATTGTCGCTGCTGTTCTCCCATTCCAGTTCTGCACATGTTGTTGTGGTTATGTTACTGAATGTTCAATTTGGCTGCTGGACAAAGTCGCTAATCATGGTCACTTTGTGCTTTTTTTGGCTGGAATTTGCTGCCAGAAGAATTAGCAATTTTGTTCTAGAACTTGGAGTCTCATTGTCGTTTTGTTTCAATGACCAATCGAGCCCTCACCTTTGCCGCAATTTTGTTGTGATGAGGGGTCGAAATTGAAGCAGGATTTTGGGTTTTGATTCCTGCTCCTGGGTGGAATCGAAAGCTTTTGCAAAGTGTTGGAATTGGGCCTCGAACCATGCCTTAATTGGGAGCCAGGCTGTATGATGCCAACAGCAGTCAAAGGGGCTTGATTTATTGACCTTTGGGATGCTACAAGGCAGACCCGATCTAGGAGCTTTGGAAGGCCAATTTTTTTGGCTGAAATTACGTTGCTAAAATGTTAATGTTGATTAGGCTTGGGATTTTATTGTAATATTGCTTTAAAGAGATTAGAAATCAACTTTCTTTATATTTGGCATGTTCTAAGAGAAGTAAGTTTTTCTTTATTTATTTCTTGCTCAAAATACTCATATCTTGTAATTCCTCATTTGATTTTAATATATACTGAACCTATTCCAAGTAATAACTATATATGTCACTTTTCAGATTATTTCTTTGTTTAATCAAAATAGACAAAGACATGAA
Source organism: Jacaranda mimosifolia (assembly GCA_018894105.1). Taxonomy (NCBI): domain Eukaryota; kingdom Viridiplantae; phylum Streptophyta; class Magnoliopsida; order Lamiales; family Bignoniaceae; genus Jacaranda; species Jacaranda mimosifolia. The sequence goes on from CM032127.1 coordinate 3,512,667, forward strand.
TTGAGAAATGATCAAAACAACAAATTACGCTAACTAAGTTATCCATATAAGGACACCAACTTTGCCAGAAGAAATGCTAAAAAATAATTGCGATTTAAATAGAAATGAGCATTCAATTATGATATATATATATTTTTTTTCTTTCCTTTCTAAAGATGTAACACCACCGATAAACCAATCGAAGGGTAAAATCCATAAACTCACTTATTACAATGTGATGAGTTGAATACATCACCAGATTGGCAAATTCCTTTCCACAATCGTGGTACTGGACCCATCCCTTCATCGCTGAAGCTTTTCAACTCTGCCTGCACACCTGATCAATGGACCAAAATTCATCGCTTATTTTCATGCCATTTTTGAAGCTGGTTGGTAAATGGACACAAAATCACTTGCAACATAAACACTGGAATATTATTGAAAATTTTTGGGGAAATACCATTGTCTAGATGCCAACGATATTATCTTTTTGATATCTGAATTTCAGCAATAAATCTTCCTTCTTCAGACTCTTCCATTTGCTTGCCTTCTGCAAACCTGCAAAAGCCCATGATCTTGTCGTGTGCAACGTGTATTTTTTTTGGATGGCTTCGAACCACTGAAACCACTTCTTCCATCTCTGTTAAAATTCAAAACAAACACTGTAATTGACACACACATTATACATACATATTGACATGATAGAAAGAACCCTTGATGAAGATTTAGCTTGATAGTTTGGAAGCTTCGTTTGGAGTGAGAAGGGCAGCAAAGCCATTGATGCTGTGTTTGTGGCTAACAGGAAAAGATCTTGCATCTTCCTCCGTTTCCTTCACAGAGAATAGATACGAATGATAGCTTTATTCAATTTCTTGATAAGTTTTTTCTCCCTTATGCTCTTCAAAGTAGACTATATAAACCTGTCAATGAGAAATTAACACATCTAAGTTGGAAATATACTTTTTATACAGTCAATAATTTTGTTATATAAAAAGCCATGAATTAGACTTGTCTCTTAGAACATGAAACCAGGAGAGGAAGAAGGAGGAGCAGAAGGAAATGGAGCGTATGAAAATTCTACATAGATAAAGTTTTGGGGCACAGAATATTGAACTGGTACGCTTGAATATTTATAGGGATATCTTTGAACAAAATCCTTGGGTTGAATCTTTAAGGATATATCTTTTATTATTTTCCAATTTTTTTCTTTGAATAGTTAATTGGATTTACTTGGACTCTTGTGGACCTAAAGAAAAGTTTCCCTCGCTTGCATGATTGGAATTTTCAAGCCATAAGCTTAATCTCCAGTTACGAAAGTCTAGGGCTACAAATCAAATGTTTAGTTTGAAATATTTGACATATGCTGCTACTAATGATATAGTGTCTCTTGCAAGAGAGTCTATGTTTTCATGGATTTCCTTAATTGTTGATTTCTTAAATAATTTAGGTGATTTATTGTATTTATTTTATTATTTATTTATACACATACACACACATTAAGAATTTTTGAGGATTTGAGCTCCAGCCTCACACCACCTAGCAATTGATTAGACACAAATATAGCATCTTCATGTCAACATAGTGTTTGAATATATATGTACTATTCTAGAAGAAAAATAGTTTGGGTCTTATGTTTTATTCCATATTTCATTTCCTATTTCTCTTCATGAATATTTTCTTATATAAACAATTAATTAAAAATGAGATATACTTGCATATATATTCAATAAGTTGAAATAAAAGATGAAACATAAAATAGAATATAGAATTCAATATACTACCTGAGGACTACAAATAGAGATTATGTCTTGCAATCATCAAACCAGTTCGCGAAGCCTATCATTATACCTTTACAATTGAGCCCTTCTTTGCTTCTATTTACAAAGAGAAATATCATTTTGATCCATATCTATCATGGAAAGAGATGCAGCAAGTCGAGAACTGGATGAATTTGACTCTTTTGCATGAATTACCTGGAGGTAAGTGTATCATAGTTATTAAAAATTAGCTTGAATAAAATATTAAATCACTCTTTTATGTTTTATACCAAATATCTAAATATAGAAACAAAATAAAAGCCTACAGATATCGACAATAATGTATCAAGTAAATCCCTTTGATTGTTATGTGAAATAGATTTTTTTATTTCTTTAGATAGATAAGACTGTTTTCTAATGTCTTCACTTACAAATATGAGTTTCTTTTGTCGTTCTTTTATATAGATATAAGTGATGCAATTATGGAATATTTAGGTAACTATATAAATTAGGGGTTTGAAATACTTGGTTTTAGTTTCCTTCTAATTTTGCATGCCTTTGAATAATATTACACTGATTCTTTTGTTCATTTATTTTTTAGGAATGAGCTTATATGTGATACTTGTAAGATGAGCATTTTAAATTTATATTTTCTTATTTTCATTCTTGTCATACATTTCTTGTAATAATCATCTTATGTAACTTTTAATAGGATTTATCATTGGGCGTAACTCAATCCCTAACTAACTACAACAATCATGACATATATATATATATATAAGATGTGGTTATGAAGTATGACGCGCTTGGATGAAAACTAGAATAGTTGTGATGGTTGGAATGCGTTTCTTCGAGCACATAATACGCAAGGACATTACTAAATAGGGTAAAATGCAAAAGTAGGGCCGTAACTATAGCCAAATCGCATTATAGGACCGAAATTTGGGATCGTAGTAAACTAGGACCAAAACTCATAAAAATTCAAAAAAAAAGGACCGCACTCATCGGAAAACTCTATCAGCGCCGGTGATGCTCGCGTGTCACTGATGTGGTGCTGACGTGTAACAAAATCCGGTGAACTGAATCCTAGTAAGCTTGGGCCTTCTTCCACGTTGTCCACCAACTCAACAAAAAAGCGCCACGTCAATTAAATCCAACACGTAGGACCAAGTGGAGGGAAATTGTTGGTTTCTTAAGCGGGAACCAGCCAACATACATTTCTTGTTCACAAAAGCCCTAGCTTCTATTCACCGTTCGCAGAGGAGAGAAGAAAAGAAGCAACAATGTCTTTTATTTCATCAAGTTCAAGTGATGTTGTATGCTATTGCGGAAAGAAGGCAGCAATTCTCACATCCTGGACTGATGATAACCCAGGGAGGAGATTTCTTTCTTGTGTTGATTACAAGGTGAAAGGAGGTTCAAATCTTGTGAATCTAAGGTTAAAATGAGATTAATGGTTTATTTTGACCTTCTCTCTCTCTCTCTGTATCTTTTTTTTTTTCTTTCCAGCGGTAGGGATGTTCTTTTTTTGATTGGGAGGATCCTCCATTATGCCTAAGAGCAAGGCTCATAATTCCAGGCTTTCTTCGAAGGATTAGAGCAAAAGATTCTGAAATTGCAGAGGTGAAGCTGAAAAAAAGAAGACTTGAAGTGATGCTGGGTATGACTTGGTCAATTGTCATTTTATACTTATTGTGGGTGTTTTGGGTTGGTTTGGAGATGAAGACAGATAAGCAAAGGATTGGAGGACCCTATAAAATGCTGCCCTAAAGAAGAAGAAGCTTAAGTTGCAGGCTTGTTTGTGTCTATTTTTGGTTTAAGTTGTATAGTATGGATGGATGGAGATTTTCAATTGTTTCCCACCCCATTCGTACTGATATGCATGGGACTTGTAGAATTTCATCTAATTTTTACAGCTTTATGTAAACTTGGTTTTCAATGTTGAAGTGTCATTACAAGAATGTGGTTTTCTTTCTATCCCCAGTAGATAAATCTATGCAAAAAGCCCAAGGCAAACTGACTTATAACTTGATCATAAATTAACTTGAAAAACTTACCTCAACCAAAATAATACAATAAATATACACACTCTGCCAAACACTAAGCCAATGAGTAGCAAAAGATAAAAATAGAACACCGAAATAAAAAAAATTAAAAAAAAGTCTAGCTTCATTAAACTGTCAAGAACTAATAGTCACATAAGTTATGTAAAATTCATCAAAAAATGCATTTATACGTCAATACATCCACTTAGCAAAAACTGGCAAAATGGCTAAATTCTCAAAATATCCACAAAAAAGCTACCCAAACAGAGTGAAAAAATAGAATATCCCAACAATTACAATACTCAAACCAACAACCCTAGAAATAGAACAAAAAATCTTAACCATTTGATTGACTTGGACCACTTGCATTAGACAATCCAGAATTGAAGCTTGATAGCTCCACAAACTTTTTCCCTCCTTGTCTAATGATAGGAACAACATCATGAGTAATTGTGCTTCTTGACTGTTGCATAAATTGGCAACCCTGAAATGGTGGAGGGGCTCTAATATTCACTCTGGAGTGCAACATCCTTGAAGGTTGTTCAATATTCATTCCCATCTACATCTGGTTGTACATGGAAGGGCCAGGAACAAGTCTTGGTTTATTGGCATGATGTTGTGATGGAATTGCTTCAGTGGCATGCTGCTCAACTGGAGCTTCCTGTAGCTGGGCTTCACTTGGTGGCAAAATGAAAGCTGAGTGAACTTGGCTGGCACCTCCAGTAGCTGTTGCTACTTGGCTTGAAGCATCAGGAGGGAGTTGGTTAGAATAGTTATCTAAAAATAAGTTACAAATCAATAGAAGACATAGAAGACAAATTTAAGTAATAACATCAAATTAATAAAACCAGTAGCACCAACTAATATCAATATCATCAGTTGAAGGATTAAACTGACTTGTGCCTTCTTGAAGGTGCTTTCCTTTCCTTCTCAGCTATCAAAATTATAAAGACATAATTTTAGCAACCAATACAAGTAACAGTACAGTAAAATGAACAAATCAAGTATTATCAAAGCGAAGTAATACTTACATCCAACTTTTTCCTTGGCCTCCTCGTTTCATTATCACCAGACTGCTCCAAATGCACATTTCATTAGCAGACATCATTTTCCTACAAGTTTTAGCATTGTGGCCAACCACACTACATACACTACACTTGATAGTGATAGGTTGCTTTCTCAACTTCATTATCTCCTTCCCCTTTGCTTTTTTATGTTTTTTGTCTTTAAGCTCATCTACATCCATTCTTCTAGCCTTTGAAGGTCTACCTGCACCCCTTCCAAAATTAGGTGGCAATGGTGGAATGAACATGGTCTCACCCCACAACTCATCACCAATGATAGGCAATATAGCTGGCTTGTACACCCTCTTGTAAGTATCAACAGAGTAACAACTATGGACATAATTTTCAGGATTCTCTCTTTTGTTAACTATGGTAGCCAAAGCATGTTTACATGGAATTCCTGATAACTGCCACATTCTGCAAGTGCAGGTCATGTTATGCAAGTCAATACAATGTTGGCTACCATCAAAGCATGAAATTTGGTAATGAGTGGCATCTGCTTTGATGGGGATGCAATCTGCCACCTTGCTTGCATTCTTTTCAAGTAGCTTGGTTATTTTGGGGAAAAATTTCCCCTTCCACTTTGACTCTGCTTTGTCTCTATTCTGTTGTAGCCTCTTCATCTTGTACTCCTGTATTCATTCCATCATAGTCACGATAGGTTTCTCTCTAGCCTCTAAAATGCAGCTATTAAAGCTTTCACACAAGTTGTTCAACATCATATCACATTTTGGTCTTTCATTGAAGTGATATCTACTCCATTGGCTTAGTGGTTTGTCATTGAACCAATCAACAACACTTGCATCTATATCTCTCATTTCTTGCATTCTTCTTTTAAACTCTCCAACTGTTGTTGCCTTGGCTGCCCTCCACAAAGCATTCTTGAATGACAAACCCCTAAAGCCAGTATGTTTCATATTGTTATGAATGTGTCTGACATAAAATCTATGTGTTGAACTAGGGAATGCATTCTCAAAAGCATGTATCAATCCTTTTTGTTTATCAGACATAAATGTAAACTGACTTTCATCCCTACTTTGTAAGTCTTGCTTCAAAACTGTCAAGAACCATTCCCAAGTATCACCTGACTCTTTACAAACCACAGCATATGAGATTGGGTAGGTGTTATTGTTTGGATCCACACCTATAGTTGTCAAAAGTATTCCTCCATGGGGTCCTTTCAAATGACTCCCATCTACAGTAATAAAAGGCCTGCAACCAGCCCTAAACCCTTGCTTTAATGATTCAAAGCACATATAGAACCTACTGAATCTAGCCTCTCCATCAAATTCTCTAGTCCCCAAAATAACAGTGGAGCCAGGGTTGCTCCTTCTTAGCTCTGCAGCATAATCCCATAGCTTACTGTATTGATAATCAGAGCTGCCCTCAAAGATCTTAATTGCTTTCTTCTTTGCTCTGTATGCCTGATCCCTAGATACATTACACCTTAATTCATTGATTGCATCTACTCTGAAACCCTTTACATCTTTCTTAGGGTCAGCTTTAAAACTTGTGCAAGTACCTCTCACTCAGCCGCCTAGTCTTCAAGTTCTTCACATTAAAGGTTTGTGCACATGAGTGGTTGGGGTTATACTCCCTCAATACAAAAGTGCTTTCATTATTCAGCTTTCTAATATTCATTCTCCATAGACAGTCTTCACAAGAACATCTGTAATAAACTCTATCTTTTGCACTCTTGGTTTGCTTCAATGTCCTCTTTGTCTTAATGGCATGAGATTGGACAACTTTTTGGAATTCGGCCTGAGTGCTGAAAATCATACCTATCTCAAATGTAGGATCATATATCTCCATTGGATTAAAGATAGGATGACTTTGTCCCTTTTCATCATCATCATCAGATAAGTAGTCATCAAAATCATTATCACTATCAACCAAATCAAGTTCAAACTCATTTTCACTTGAGTCCAACTCATTAGTGGCATTATTATCATTGTCAGCATCTAATATCTCAGCTTCTCTTGGCCCATCATCTACATTTTCATCAAATAAACTGTCATCATCCATCGGCTCATCTTCTCCTTCGTAATCACTATCAATAAGTGAATCACTATCATTGAACTCATATTCATCTTCATGAGGTATAGGAGGTGCAGTGTCCATTGCAGCTTCATATGCATCAATCATTGCATCCACATCTCCAAACAGGTTGTCAACATCAATGTCCCTAAAATTATCTTCATGTTGTTGCTCTTTATCTTGAATTGGATTATGATCATGTTGGAGTTCTTTATTTTGAAAAAAATCAGTATCATGCTCATCTAATGTCTGTTCAATGCCTTCTTGTTCTATATTTTCAGCATCCAAAGTGGTTATTTTTTCAGCAACATCCACATCAATTGCATACTCATCATCTGCATCTACCCCATCTGCATCCACTTGTTTAGTATGTTCATCACCTATAGTTCCATCCACATCTTCAGGTTGCACTTGAGGTTGCACTTCAGATGGAGGTTGCATTTCAGATGGAAGTTGCTCTTCAAATGGAGGTTGCACTTCAGCTCGAGGTTGCACTTCAGATGGAGGTTGCTCTTCAGTTTGAACAACATCTTCAAATTCATTTACTTGAGCCTCAGTTTGTTCACTTTGTGGCAACACATCTTTTCCTTCATTCTCCTGCTGCATGTTAGGGTCTACTGGAGATATGCACTCAGCATCAATATATACAGGCATCTCAACCTTTGCATTACTAAACTCAAGAGCATACTTACGTATCTTACTATCGGAGTTTAACAGCATAAAACCAGTTGTTAGCCTAACATAGTATCTTCTCTTAGCCCTTAAACCATTTATGACTTTAGAAAACTCATCTAAGTTCAACTTAGACATATACTTGCTCTCCACATAATCAAACGTCACTACATGCTCTCCAATGTAGTCATCCTTTGGGAAATTCAAAAATTTTCCACCATAATACATTGCAATTGTAAGGCTCTGTGAATTGGGATCTGTTGGTGAACAAAATTATTGATGCATAAGATACATGCAGGGAAAAAAAAAAACAAGGCAAGTGCAGAAAACCCTAAACGCCACTGTTATGTTAGAAATATAGTCATACTTCAATACGGTAGGCCCGTCTTGCACCTAAAAACAGGGACAAACAACAAATTGGAGGGGACCACATGCAAAATACATAAAATATATGAAAATTATTTTAAAAACACAAATGGGGACCATTCGCATAAAAATGTCGAGGAAAGCAAGACAACATGAAGAGGACAAACAAAGTATTCTGACATATGACCCTAAACACATTATTAAAGCCATATCATCATATAAAATTGCATATTCAGTAATAAACCAAAAAAATTAAAGGGAATCACTTACGGTATAATGGGGGTGGAAAGTCCATAGATCGCCGCGAATGCTTGAATACCATTTTTGATTACTTTCCGCTGCTTACAAACACTTGGGTTCTTCAATGCTACAATTTTTTTTCGAATTTTGCAACAGAGATTAGAAGATGGATGAGAGGGGAGTGTGAATCGAAGGGGAGATTTAGGGATTTAGGGTTCTGATTATGGGGTTTATTCTTTTTGTCCAACAATTTCCCTCCACCTTTTCCTACGTGTTGGATTTAATTGACGTGGCGCTTTTTTGTTGAGTTGGCGGACAACGTGGAAGAAGGCCCAAGCTTACTAGGATTCAGTTCACCGGATTTTGTTACACATCAGCGCCACGTCAATGACACGCGAGCGTCACCGGTGCTAACAGAGTTTTTCAATGAGCGCGGTCCTTTTTTTTTATAATTTTTATGAGTTTTGATCCTAGTTTACTACGATCCTAAATTTTAGTCCTATAATACGATTTGGCTATAGTTACGATCCTACTTTTGCATTTTACCCTTACCAAATACTTGTCCAACACACCAGACTAAACATCTTAATGCAAGAGCTTTTGATAAAAAAAGGAAAAGAAGTGCACTTTCATTGGACTGATGGACTTACTAGAAGGCAACTAACTGACCTCATGAATAATAAATCTTATCGAGAAAATAGTAATAGCAACAAAACATGCTTACGTTAGGTCAAAGATTAATTTATGATGGGCTATATTTTAAATACTCCTTTTTTTTCTTTATAGTGTATGTCAGATGTTCAACATTGAAAATTTATGGAGCATTGCGTCATGAAGGGCTGTGGATTTTTATAGAACGCAATTGCAATGGGCAAACTACACTATCAAAAGCTGGTACACGGTAAATATATCTCTAGACAATACTTCATTTTTTATAGTTACAATTCTTTGTATTTAATTTGTTGCAACGCAAAAATGTTTCAAGTGTCCACTAAAGTTAAGAAGAAATTTCAAAATGAGCAAGATAAGAATTTTAAATTTTGCTTAGGACCGAAGGAATTCAATCTGTCTATTGTTTCTTTGTATGATGATAGCAATTGGCAAGATAAGTTTAATATATAGTGTCTTTGAAAATGTTTACGAAAAGATAGCCAAGAAGATGCTCTGGGTTCAGACTAATTCTGATGATTTGATGTACATATTTTTGCTTCAGGAGGAATTGAATTGAACCACAGTTCATCTCTTATTGCAACCCGAAACATGGAATTTGTGCATGATTGAACACTTTGGGCGCATTCTGCCGATCATGTTACTGCTTGACAATTTCTATTAACTCTTTCATTGTTAGTTTTTTGTGTTACTATTAGCAATTAATTGCTTTTGCTACTTTTATTGAAAGTAAATGTGGCTTCTTTTAGCAAAAATACTATAAATGTAGCTTTATAAATAGGCCGTACATTACTTATTTTTCTTCTTAAATGTGTTGAATTCTATTGAATTATTTTCAATGTTCTGTGCTTGAGTATAATATTTCGGCCATTGTAATTTTACAATGGATTTGCAGTCTGTTTTCATCCATTCCGATGATAAACCTACGCATCAATGGATACAAATGTGAAAAAAAATTTGAAATCTATCACCACGGGCACAACACTACGCCTTGTACGGTGCTCCCTTTCTAGTATGTATATATTTATACATTATACATATTTATATAAATATATGTGTATAAGTGTTGCATATTAAAATATTATATATTTTTTATAAATATATGTACATGTGTGTATATATTTATATACAATATATGTGTATATATAATTGATACTAATATTAGTCATATACTCATATTATTATTATTATTATTATTATTATTATTAATATTTAATAATATATTAGTGAAATGTTGATATACATTTATCAGTGAGAGATATAGTCGATTTCTCATTTAAATATTTAAACTATTAAGACGTACTAAATTTTAATACTCAAAACATATCGTCTACTGCATATGTGGGATTTTTTTCCTTTGTTTTTCTTTTCTTGGTTAGCCTACTATGTGAAATTCTTTTATAAATAGGTGATAGTAATACTCAAATCCATAACCTACCATTACCAAATCAGGGCAAAAAAAAAAAAAAAAAAAAAAACTAAAAGGGTGGAACACTACATGTTCCAATTATCCTCTTCTTTGCCCCTTTTGGAGGATGGATACATACTATTAAGAATAAAAACCACATGAACATAAAGAGGATACCTACACATGCTTAATGACTTAAGAGGGATACTAATGTAGGAGAAGAATTTTGGGCTTATTATGGTGACTTCTAAATTTGGTGCTTGGGCTAAGGCTACAAGGTCCAATAAGTTAGGTGGCTCAGCAGAGACCAAGCCTGCGCTAGTTAGGGTTGATGAAATCCCAGCCAACAGGCAGAGCCACGTGGATAATACTTATTATATAGGTAAAATAACAAAATTCGTCTTGTAATTTTACCCAATTTGATTTTTCGTCCTATAATTTTCATAATATAAATTCTAGTCCTATAAATATTAAAAAATTATCATTTTTCGTCCTTTTTTCGCCGGAGCCGGCGAAACTCGCCAGAAAAGGTGACGTGGCACACTGGGCATGTGGCATTTCTTGTTTATGCCTCGTTGGCAGCTAACATGTAGGCATTTTTTGTCTTTTTCTTGCTTAGTTGGCAGCATACATGTATTTTCCTTTTTTTTTTTAAATTTCAAATATATTACATAATTTATATACACACACACATATATATACACATCTATTTATATATATATTTATTTATATATTACATATCATAATTTTTCCTCTAAAATAAATTTTTTTCTCTGAATATCCTTCATTATCCCCAAAACTTTCCCATTTTTTAATATATACATACATATATTATATATACATCATATAATAATTATTATTATAACAATAAAAAAATCACTCAATTTCATTTTCACCCCAAAAATTTAACAAAAAAGTATTGATTTAACTGTTACAGTAAAAAAAATATCCCCCCCAAAACATAAACAAACATACCAAAATTCTCCAAATTCAATTTTTAACTATTTTCCAAAATAGAACCAAAAATTAATCACATTTCCCAACACAATTTTCACATTCTCCAATAATTTATTCGCCCAAAACACATAATAAAATCACACAAAAAATATAACAAACATTCCCCTAATTTACCATTAACAATATTATTTTAATTCACATATTTAAAATAATTTAATTAAATTTAAATATAAATTAAAATTCCTAACCCCACCCCAACCCCTGCCTCGCCACCCCCCGACCCACCCACCAACCATGACAGGCTGGCCATGGCCGGCTTGTGCAGGTGGCCACCATGGCCAGCCCGTGGCCATGGTGGCTAGCACCTTGCTTGGCCAGATCTGGCCAGGCGAGGTGCTGGCCACCGGTTGGCCATGGTGAGCTCGACTGGCCAGCCACCCACCGGTTGGGTGGGTGGGGCGTGGTGGGGGTATATATACATATGTATGTGTATGTATATATAAATACATATATTTAGATATATATGTGTATATATAAATATATATTATTGTATATCCAGTTGGCATTTTTTATTTTTTTATTTTTAATTTATCAAGCCATGTCAGCTACCAACGAGGCATAAACAAGAAATGCCACACGCCCGGTGTGCCATGTCACCTTTTTCGGTGAGTTTCGCCGCCTCCGGCGAAAAAAAGGACGAAAAATGATAATTTTTTAATATTTATAGGACTAGAATTGATATTATGCAAATTATAGGACGAAAAACCAAATGGGGTAAAATTACAGGACGGATTTTATTATTTTGCCTATTATATAAAAAGCTAACTTCGACATGGAAAGGTATATTTTATATACAATGAAAAAAGTTCTATTTAATTTTGCCATTACACTTCTAAATTATAACAATTCTTTGCAATACACTTTGTTTCCATCATTGGTTTGATTGTTGGAGGGGTTTCACAGACAATCCCCATGACCTTAATTGTTTCTGTGTTACAGTATTCAGGTGCGGATTGACTTAGGCCAAAAATTAAAGTTTGGATCAAGAGGAAACTCCCAAATTTTATTAGATATATAGATGGATTTGAATTGACTAATGAATCAATTAAAGATCAAATGAATTGAATGCTGAATCAGTAGAAAAGGAATTAAGTAGGAATACCAAACTAAGAGCAAGATAAACATATTAACATAACTCATTTGGAAAAAAAATTTCATTGTACGTAGTATTATTTAATTGAGTATTGGAGGCTCATCCCAAGGAAAAAACATTTTCTCATCTCACTTTGAAGAAGTATAATGTATAAGTTCCTCGCTTTGATACCTTATTAAGTAACTTTAAATTCCAATTTTTCACATTAATAAAATCTCCACAGTTTTTTTTTTGTTCGAAACCTACACCAAGGAGTATTGGAGAGGGAGTACTTTTTCTTAATTAAAATCCACCAATAGTCCAATACTAAATTAAATCTCACTACAACCTAAAATATTTTTCTGTAATAAATCTTAGTGCAGAAAAAAAAAAAAAAAAAGATTCATGGATCAGAATTTTATTAATCCAGCAAATTCAGACTCACACCGGGTTCATGTTATGTATTAATAAGAATGTTAGGATTTTTAATTGTAATGGAGCTATGTCAATGTAAAGAGAAAAAAACATGCATAGAACCTGCACTTTGGATCGTTTATTTCAATTTATATTTTATTATATAAATATATGTTAAATGTTTTTTTTATAAAAGCAATTGATTGAATATTTGATACACTTACATATATTCATAAAGTTGAAATATGAGATAAAATATGAACTGAAACAGAAAATTCAAAGTGTCAAAATTGATAAATTTGTAGGTATAAACAAATTTTAATTAATTTGATGGTCTTTTTATTAGTGTTAGTGGTCACTTAACTATAAACTATTAACAGCCAAAGCAATTTCATCTCTGCTGATTCACTATGGGATGTCACAAGCTGCCAAACAAACTCGAATCGGGATGTAATGCAATTGGGCTGTTGAGGGTGAAATAAATTGTAAGATAAGAAATAAAAACGAGAGTTATTTTCAGCAAACCAAATCCCACCCCACCCAAACCTGACAAGTTTATGGCTCCTCACAAGACATTTGAACAGACAGAGGACAACAAATATCAAATTATTACTTTACATTAGTTGCCTTAGAAACAGTACATATTTGCGGAAAAGAAAAGAAAAATTCAGAAAAGGTTTAGTACCACACTGAAAAGATAAAACCCATCAAACTACACGACAATAGGTTTGATTTTATTAATGGATATTCCCAAGCAGTGAAGATCTTTATGACATCTCTCAATTGGGTGGATCGTAGATTGTGGGAACCAAGAGAAGGTCATTCTTTCTTGAGATGACAATTCCATTTGCCTCGGTCATGTCTATATCATTGGAAGTCATTCCTTTAGGCATTTTCCATTCAAAGTTGTAGAGAAGTTGAGCCAATGGAAGCTCAACGTTTGCTAATCCAAAATTCATACCAGGGCAAAACCTTTTTCCTGCCCCGAATGGAATGAATTCGAAGTTACTCCCCAAGAAATCTGTGGAACTGTTCTCAAATCTTTCGGGTTGGAACTTGGAAGGTTTCTGGGTTGTGCCAATACTTGGGATCCCTCCCCATGGACCCTCCCCATGGACCAGACATTAATCATGACAGTGGATTTGAGAGGAATTGAATACCCGTCAACTTTGCATTCATCTCTGCATGCTCTCGGGATTAATGTGAGCGGAGGGTGCAACCTCAAAGTTTCTTTGATCACTAATTGTAGGTATTTTAGTGTCTGGACGTCGCTTTCTTCCACTGTCTTCTCTCCTTTGCAGACCTCTCTTACTTCTGCCTGTACTTTAGCCATCACGCGGGGATTTCTCATGAGTTCGGCCATAGCCCAATCTAAAACGGTAGATGATGTTTCAGTTCCAGCTGAAAACATGTCCTATAATTACAGAATATATATCATTTGTTAGAATCACATATATGCGTGTTCATGATGAGGAGTGTAATAAAAAGCCACTTACAAAAATGACAGCTTTGATGTTGTCGTTTGTAATGGGAAATTTGAGTTCACCATTTTTCTGCATCCTAAGTAGAACATCGACTATATCTTCACCCCCAAACTCATCACTCTGCTTCAATTTATGTTCCTCCACCATGACATCAAAAATGGCATCCAAGTTACGGCGCATCCTCAACAATTTGTGCTTGTTCCAACTGAGCACATATAGAGGGAAACAAATCAACCAACTCAAATAACGCCGCCAACCTCACTGCTTTCTTCAACATGGCTATCAGCATATCACGATCCCTCATCACTTTACCAAACGCCGCTCTGCAAGTAATGGAACTTGTGAAAGCAAACAACTTTTCTGTCAAGTTGACGGTTTCTCCAGACGATGATTGGAGAGATTTGACGAGACGTGAGACCTCATCTTGCCTAATAGACCCGAAAGATTTGACATTTTTATGGCTGAGCAGCTCCAAAATGCATATTTTACGCATTTGCCTCCAGTACTCGTTGTAAGGGCTGAAGATAACGTCAGTGTAATCATACCACATGATCTTAGTGGCGATGCTTTCAGGCCTATCAGCGCACGCTGGGTCCTGAACTTTGAGCACCTCTTCAGCGGCCTGCCGCGACGAAATCACCACCGTCGAAATTTCTCCCAGTTGCAGATGCAAGATGGATCCGTACTTTTGGGCTGCTCTGGTGAGTGCTTGATGCGGCAGCCCACCGGCCAAGTGGTGGAGGTGGCCAATCACCGGCAGCTTTGGTGGGCTTTGTTGGGGATTTAGGTTTCTTGCTTGCTTTGATTAGTAAGAAGATGAAGGATGAAAAAAGCAGGAGAGCAGCGAAGTTGAAGGGCAGCTGAATCTCCATTTTTTGTGGAAACAGATGTATACTAATATCTGTGATTGAATTCATATATAATGGAAAATTTTAGGTGGAGGAGAGAAGTATGCTATTTGACCAAAAACTGCTATGGGAATGTTTGGTTATATTTTTTTTTTTGTGTAATTTTATTATGTGTTTATTATGTGTTTTGGGAGAATGAATTATTTGATAATGTCAAAGTTGTGTTGGGGAATATAATTGATTTTTGGTTATATTTTGGGGAATAGTTAAAAATTGATTTTGAAGAATTTTGATATGTTTGTAGTTTGTTTATGTTTTGAGGGGAAATATTTTTTACTATAACAATCAAATCAATATTTTTTTGTTGGATTTTTAGAATGAAAATGAAATTGAGTGATTTTTTTTATTGTTTGAATAATAATAAAATATATTTATGATGTATATATGTAATATATGTATGTATATATTGAAAAATGGAAAAATTTTGGGAATAATGAAGGATAGTAGAGGGTATTTTGAAAAAATATATATATATTTTTATATTTCAGAGAAACAAATAAGGATATATTTGGTTATATTTCCCCAAAACAATTTTATTTGGGGCGGGGGGGGGGGGGGGGGAGGGGCAAGCAGGGACCATTGCCCCCCATCTTTTGTATATATCTTATGTGTATATATATACATATATAATTATTAATTTAAATAATTTATATTTCAAAAGAATAGATTATTTAATATTAATTAAAAATAATTAACTTTTTTTTACCATTCATTAATTTTTGAAAAATTTAACTTTTCTTGTTGGTCCATAAATAAAAAATTGATTATTTAGATATATCGAATTAAATTGATTGATTTTGTTAATTAACAATAAAAATTAAAATTAATTAATTTAATCTTTACCTATTTTAATCTTTTAAAACTCAAGATAAAATTTTAAATCCATATCCACAATCAAGTAATCAAACAAAAACAATTAGGCTAAACCTATCAGGGTACTTCATTTTATTTGCGTGATAAAAACATTATAAAGGTTTAGTAAAAAAAAAAAAAAAAAACTTGAGAAACTTGTAAAACAATCAAATCCATCTTTTTGACTTCAACAATATTGAAACAAAGAGATAAGAGTAAGTGAATATTTTAGAATTTTTATTTTTCTATTTTTTTTGTCTTTCAATAATTATAAGTGAGAAAACTTTCTCCACTATAAAAGTTGTGAAAAAGAGGCTAAAAACTAAAATGAAAAATGAGTTTTTATCCAATTATAATTATTTATATTGAAAAAGATATGAATAAAAGTCTATTGTTTGATTATTGATGAAATTATAATATAAAAGATTGTTGCACTCAACTTTGATAAAAATAATGTATTTTGAATTCATAAATTATAAAATTTCTATTTGAACTTTAATATTTTTATAACTTTTGCCCCTCCAAACTCTTATTTCTGGATCAATCCTGAAGATGATGGATACCTGCACATGTTTTATGAGTTAAGAGGGATACTAATGCAGGAGAAGAATTTTGGGCTTATTATGGTGACTTCCAAATCTGGTGCTTGGGCTAAGGCTACATGGTCCAATAAGTTAGGTGTTCGTTTCTGTATCAATACTTTTTTCCTGAATTGGTAATTGATACAATATTATAACGATTATTGGTTGTCAAGTTTTGTCTGTTTTCCTTCCAGATTCTATCATTTTTTATTTATTTATTATTTATAAAAAATCCAATAATTTAGTGGTGGAATCTTACCCCTCTTCGAAAGTAATTATATTCTAAAACTTACA
Source organism: Jacaranda mimosifolia (assembly GCA_018894105.1). Classification (NCBI taxonomy): domain Eukaryota; kingdom Viridiplantae; phylum Streptophyta; class Magnoliopsida; order Lamiales; family Bignoniaceae; genus Jacaranda; species Jacaranda mimosifolia. The sequence continues at coordinate 3,529,526 of CM032127.1, forward strand.
TTAATCTAGCATAGACAACCACTCCCACGATACGACAAACATTAATTCTTAAACCAACCATCAGCAGAAAAATTTAATTTGCTTCAAGGTGCTTTAATTTGTTATCTATTACTGTTTATTTTCTCTAATTGATTGATTAATTTCATTGTGTAAGTATAAAATTACTGTAACTTAAATGACAGATGGAATTAATAGAATGTCGACCCAAAAAGTTAATTAACAGAATTGATCGATATTAGTTCTGATAATCGAATCAACAAATTACTAAGAGAGCACAGAGTTTCCAGTTTCCACCTCCCTACTCACTATTGTTAATTTTTAAACGCTTGAAGAAAAAAAAAATCTTTTCTTTGAGGCAAAAAATCTTTCTTTGAGACAATTAAGAAGTTTGATTTAGATTGACAGTGATATAAGCTCGTGAAATTGAATACATTACAGTAACAACATAGTTCTATCTTTTCTTTTCCTTTTTTTTTTTTTTTGTTTTCTTAATTTAAATATTTTCCACAATTTTAATCCCAAAATGATTTTTCAATGTATTAAGGAGTTTCCTTTTAATGTGATTTTATGTTGGATTTTCCTTTTTTAACATGAATTTTGCCTAAAAATAATCCCCATAAAAGATGATGTAACAACTCACTAATTGAATGCTTTTGTACCAAAGATGAACTAAGCTAAGTGATCTAACGAGCGTGCGAATGTAAAATTAAACATGGGGATGCATTTTGTCTTAGATGAGAAGTTTTTGTTTGAGTAGGGTAAACGAAGCAGATGCTAGAATATCAATTTGATTAACACATACATCGATAGAGAATAGAATGATCCGAAACCTTAGGGATGGTCTGTTCAACGAGGAAGAATCAGGACCTAAAATTAGATCAAAAGGACTAACTTTTTTTATTTTTTTTTAAAATTTAATCAAAAACACTAGTTAATAGATGACATGTGAATATTCTTATACTATCTCTTGATGGTCTCAAGGAACAAAGTACACTAAGTTGAATTCTAAACTAGAAACTAACTTATTAAATGGTTTTTGCTATAAAAATTAAAAAAAGATAAATCTCTTGATTCAAAGAGAGAAAAAAGAACATAAATGAATGTCATTCCGTCGTTTTTGAAGTTAAAACTTGTTATGTTTAAAGACATGTAAAGAAATGAGAACAAGGGCATGAAAACAGGGGCTACCACACAACAGTATTTGAATGTGTGCAACAAAAACAAATTGAGGACCCAAAATTTTCTAACCAATCCAAGTTTATGGTGAGGAATTAATAACAAATGGCAAACATGCTTAAATATTACCTGCACGAAAATTAAGAAAGAAATCCTATTTGTATTATTTGTTGGTGTCAAACTTAGTCGAATCAAAGAATGAATGATAAATAAAATGCGAACACCAAATCTCATTGTTTCACGAAGGGTTGTGGTGCAGTAATCATAACTAGTGTCCTACATCGGTGAAATAAATAAGTTGTGGTTTTTATATATGATTTTGGGCAATTCTCACATTTCAAGTTAGCTTTTGGGGTGAGTTAAGGCTAAGGTCCATTTCTCAATATCCATTCTCAATGTTGGGTTATGATCCAGTGCTGTTTGGGCCACAGATTTCATGTTATTTTATGTTTCAAATATTCATTCTTGGTGTGCGTGGGGTGATAGATATCCCGCATCGGTGAAATAAATGAATAGTGATCTCTATATATGATTTTGGACAATTCTCACTTCTTGAGCTAGCTTTTGAGGCGAGTTAGGGGGGTTGGGTACAGTTAACACTCATGGTTTTTACCTAACATCCTACTGTAAACATATTAAATTTTTGACCAATTGAGATGTGACACATGTAAAATATTGTATTAAATATTAATTTAAAATTTTCTATTTAAATTTTGGGATTTATTAAATTTAATTCCAAAAAAAAAAATAGTTAATTCTAATTAATAATTTAATGTTTATTTTATATCAAATCAAGCATTGACACGTGTCAAAGATAGAGTGTCTGCATTTATGGACCAATCAAATCAAAGATATTTGATATTGATATTATCTTTTAATGTTTGATATTATCAAATCAAATATGTCTTATCTCTTGGTTTTGATATTATCTTATCAATGAGATAACCTTTGAAGGAGTTCAAGTCAATTAGAAGTCTTCCATCAAACACCTATATAAATGGGTGATTCTAGCTCATTTGACACAACACAAATTCCAGCAAGTGGGAGAAACTTTGAAGGAGTCCAGCAATTCTCTCAAGCAAATTTAAGGAGATCCACGACGTTCAAGGTGTTCTTTGAGAAATTCATATATTTTTGGCGTTTGATTCGAGATTAAGGTGCGAAGCCCTCGAATTGGCGTTATTTTTGTTCAAGGAGATCCACGATGTTCAAGGCATTCTTTGCGGAATCCATATATTTTTGGCGTTTGATTCGAGATTAAGGTGCGAAACCCTAGAATTGGCTTTATTTTATTCAAATCAAATCCAAAGGAGATCCACGACGTTCAAGGCGTTCTTTGTGGAATCCATATATTTTTGGCGTTTGATTCGAGATTAAGGTGCGAAGCCCTTGAATTGGCGTTATTCTATTCAAATCAAATTTAAAGGAGATTCACGGCATTTAAGTTATTTTTTTGCGGAGCTCAAGATTATATTTGGAAGGAAAGAATCAGAGGATTAGATTAGACATAGAATCTACAGTTGATTAATTGATTTCAATTTTAATTTTATTTGTACAATTTTTTCTTGTTTTGTAATTTTAATTTTTGCAGACAAGAAAATTTGTTGTTACAAATTTTGGCATGCCCAGTGGGACTATCTCTACCTCTCATCTCTTTCCTTCATCAAAGATTGAAGTATCATGGCCACCAATAAGACTGTTGCATTGAAGATGACTATCTCAAATTCCATAAATGCTAGAGCAAGAAGCTTGTAGGCGTCACCACAAGGAGTATGTTCAAAAAGTTGCAATCATCTTCGGAAGTAAATCATTCACTTGAAGTTGTGGAAAAGGCATTATTGCATGCTATTGATACTAATGTGGGTGGTGGAGACTCAAAGGAAAAATCAACAACATCTGCTCCCGCTCAACCTCAAGTTCCTCAAGCATAGCGCCAGTGATGATGACAAGTGCTACAACTTTGGAGGAACAAATTGCTAATTTGACGAAGATTATTAAAGGGCTAGAAAAGCATGTCAAAGAGCAAGATTCTCAAATATCCAAGTTGATAAACAAGGTGGGTAATGCTAAGACTAGTCATGTGATAGAGAAACAAATAGAGGCTCAACATGAAGTCAAAACATCTACAAAGAAGCAGCCAACTGAAAATGTAAAGCCTAAAACAAAGGAACTGCAAGTTTCCACTGATGGACTAATTCCTGTTGACCAGTTGAAGGAGTTTATCATGGGAACTATCAAAGATAAATTTTAAGGAAGCTCTAAGTCATATACTCAAAGGATTGACAACTTAAAGATGCCGACTGGTTATCAGCCACCAAAGTTCTAGCAATTTGATGGCAAAGGCAATCCAAAGCAGCATGTGGCCCATTTCATCAAAACTTGTAATAATGTTGGGACGTATGGAGATTACCTAGTTAAGCAGTTTGTTCGATCCTTAAAGGGCAATGCTTTTGATTGGTATACTGACTTAGAAGCAGGCTTAATTGATAGTTAGGCATAATTGGAGCAAGAATTTCTCAATCATTTCTATAGTATCTGAAGGACAGTTAGTATGATTGAACTCACCAACTCCTGCCAGTGGAAAGAAGAGCCAGTCATTGATTACATTAATCATTGGAGAAACTTAAGCCTTAATTGTAAAGACAGATTGTCTGAGGCTTCAACCATCGAGATGTGCATTCAAGGGATGCATTGGGGACTTTGATATATTCTGCAAGGAATTCAATCCAGAACATTTGAAGAATTGGCTATTTGAGCCCATGATATGGAGCATGTTTGCTAGTGGAGTAGAAGGGCCACAAATTTAAGAGCCTAGTAAGTATAAGGAAAAGCAAGAATTCAAGAAAGGGGGCAAACCTCTTGCTAAGGCGCAGAGTAAAAAAGCTATGTCGGTGAATGCAACACTCATCAAGTTTCGTACGAAGGCAGAAAGCACAAAGGACGAAAGGAATGATGTCTCCCAAGAAAGAGGACAAAGAAAATTAACTTTAAAGGAGATGAAGGCCAAGACATACCCATTCCTTAGTTCAGATGTCTTTGGAATATTTGATGATTTGCTAAATGCAAATCTCATTAAATTACCTAAAATGAAGCGACCTGAAGAAGCTAGGAAAATTAATGACCCAAAGTATTGCAAGTACCATCGGTTGGTGGGTCACCCAATCCATGACTGCTTCGTATTCAAAGATAAAGTGATGCAATTGGCCCGATAAGGAAAAATCTCACTTGAGGAAGATAATGCTGTCTCAAATCATGCTACTATCGAGATTGAAAAGGGCGTACTTGGTGATGACAACAGTAACATTGCGTGCTACATGATAAGTGAAGAAAGGATCTCTTCTAGTGAAGCATGTTTATCTGATTAAGAAAATCATGATGTAATTGAGGAGTGTATGTTGGCAATGACTTTTACTGATGAAGATTTGTTGCTTGGCTCCCAGCTCCACAATAGGCCACTGTTTGTAACTGGCTATGCTCGTGAGCAGAAAATAAATAGAATTTTGATTGATGAAGGCTCTGCAGTCAATATCTTGCCATTGCGTGTGCTGAAAGATTTAGGAATCCCCATAGATGAATTGACAAATAGTCACCTAATGATCGAAGGGTTCAATCAAGGGGGGCAAAGGGCTTTTGGAATAATAAGGGTAAAGTTATTGATGGACAATATGTTGTCAACAACATTATTTCATGTCATAGATGCCAAGACATCATATAATATGTTTTTAGGCCGACCTTGGTTATATGAAAATGGTGTAGTTCCTTCTACTTGGCATCAATGTTTCAAGTATTGTCGAGAAGGAGTGGTAAAGAAAGTACTTGGAAATAGCAAACCTTTCATTGAAGCTAAATTACACTTAGTAGATGCCAAATACTACACTGAAAGTATGAAAACCGCCAAGGCTAAAGAACAAGAGGAATCAAAGCGACAAGATGATCTTAATGGAGAAAACAATGTTAAAAACTTGACTCCACGATGCAGCGGAAAAGATCACATAAAGAGAGAGTCACCTCTAGTAGGATTTGAGTCATTGAAAGAATTGACATTTCCTCTAATCAAGCTTGATGTGAAGAAGCCATCCCCTCAGCCGCTAAAAGGGTTTGTTCGTGCAACTCAAGGAGTTGAGATGTTGAAGGAAAAAGGTCATGGTGTTCAAAGTTCTCGAACAGGACTTGGATTTGTCCCTTAAAATCCTATTCATATTGCGATTAGGAGAGCCAGTAGTAATCATATAGTTGGAGAGGAATTTTCCTTAACAAATGATATTTTTGATGAAAATGGGAAGAAAGTCTTGTGAATCTCAGTTTTTGATAGACTTGGAAAGTGGTGGCATAAAAGAACCCATAATCGGAGATTGAATTCATCCAAAATGTCAAAGTATTTGAAGTAGGTTAGCGAGCCAAAAAAGCTAAGGAGTTCAATTCCTTCTCGTATGGCGCGGTGCTCTATTTTGAATATATCATGTGGTAGAACTTGAAGGTTCAACTGCAAACTATTATCTTCACACGAACTCAAATGGATGAAGAAGACGATAGAGAAAGTGTGGCCTCTTCATATCATATTGTTGATAGTACTAGTCGGACAACTCGTCAAAATGTTATAGATCATCTTTTCAAGAAAATCTCCAAGCTTGTTTACAACGGTTACATAAGTGAGAAAGATGGCGTCATGAAGACGGTCTATATAAGAAGAAGGGGTAGACAAACAAGGGCATGTGTGGAATTCAAAAAGATTGAGCCCGTGGAAGATGATATTGCGCCAACATACCATATTACTTTAAGTGAAAAAATTTTGATTGAAGAAGAATATGCTGAAACTGCTTTTCTTGAGTTTGAAGGTGTTAAGGCTACTGTAGGTGAATTGAAAGAGATCAATTTAGGTGGTGTCAATGACCCTCGGCCTGTCTACATTAGTGCTTCATTGACTGCTGAGGAAGAAGAAATATATGTTGAGTTATTACATAAATTCAAAGATGTATTTGCATGGTCATACAAAGAGATGTCTGGGTTAGATCCAAAGGTGGCAGTCTATCATCTATCAGTAAAAAAAGGAACTCGTCCAGTCAAACAAGCTTAACGGCTATTTTGTCCCGAGTTGGTTCCTTTAATTGAAGCTAAAGTGAACAAGCTCATCGAGGTTGGGTTCATTCGAGAAGCTAGGTATCCAATATGGATTTCCAGCATCGTCCCCGTAAGAAAGAAAAATGGCCAGATTCGAGTTTGTGTTGACTTTAGGGACTTGAATAGTGCTTATCCTAAGGATGATTTTCCATTGCCCATTGACGAACTCATGATTGATGCCACCACAAGGCATGAAGCACTATCATTTATGGATGGATCATCCGAGTATAATCAAATATGTATGTCACCAAAAGATGAAGAGTTGACGGCATTTCGTACTCCTAAGGGTATATACTACTATAAAGTGATGCCATTTGGGTTGAAGAATGATGGTGCCACATATCAAAGAGCTATGCAAAAGATTTTTGATGATATGCTCCACAAGAACATTGAATGTTATGTTGATGACGTGGTTGTTAAGTCCAAAAGGCGAGAAGATCATCTCCAAGATTTGAGACAAGTTTTTGAGCGCCTAAGAAAATATCAACTCAAAATGAACCCATTAAAGTGTGCATTTGGTGTTACATCGGGGAAGTTTCTGGGATTCATTGTTCGTCGTCGAGGCATAGAAATCGAGCAAGCAAAGATTGATGTAATTTTGAAAATTCCAGAACCTCGAGACATACATGAACTCAAAAGTTTGCAAGGAAAATTAGCTTATCTTCGGAGATTCATATCAAATTTAGCTGGTAGGTGTCAACCATTTAGCCGTCTGATGAAGAAAGACATTACATTTGAATGGGATGAAGCTTGTAACAATGCTTTTAAGAGTATCAAAGCTTATCTGATGATGCCTCCTGTGTTGGTCGCACCACTACCTGGATGCTTACTGATCCTTTATATCGCTGCTCAAGAACGTTCCATTGGCGCTTTACTAGCACAGGGAAATGATGAAGGAAAGGAAAATTCCTTGTACTACTTGAGCAGGATGTTGATGATGGTGAAATACTCGCCAATTGAGAAAATATGTTTGGCTTTAAGTTTTGCAATTCAAAAGCTGAAAAATTATTATCAAGCTCACACTGCCTGTCTTTTCTCAAAGGCAAATCCATTAAAATATGTTATGTGAAAACCTGTCTTATCTCACAGACTCGCAAGGTGGTACCTTCAGTTGCAACAATTTGAGATTGTCTATATTCTGCAGAAGGCAGTAAAAGGGCGAGTTTTGGCTGACTTCTTGGTTGATCATCTCATCCTGCTGAGTGGGAATTATCTAATGACCTACCCGATGAAGATATCTTGACAGTTGAAATTACATCTCCTTGAAAGATGTACTTTGATGGAGCATCCCATAGAGAAGGAGCTAGTGCTTGAGCTGTATTCATCACATCTGATGATGAAGTATTACCATATTCCTTCACTTTAATTGAAAATTGTTCCAACAATATTGCTGAACATCAAGCTCTTATTCTTGGGTTGGAGATGGCAGTTGACATAAAACAATTGCATCTTAAAGTCTATGGAGATTCTAAGTTGGTGGTCAACCAGTTGCTTGGATCATATGAAATCAAGAAGCCTAAGTTACTCTCATACTTTAATTACACAAAAAGACTCATTGGATGGCTTGGAGATGTAGAAATCGAACATGTGCCAAGGAAGGAAAATAAGCAAGCTGATGTGTTAGCTAAATTGGCCTCTTCACTTGCTATACCTGAAAATGAAGTGCGTATTCCAATATGTAGAAGTTGGGTTGTGCCGCCAATTTTTGAGGATGAGGATTATGAAGAAGATGAAAGCCATGCCGTTCAAGTGTTTAAGATAGAGAAGGAAGATTGGCGCCAACTAATCATGGATTATTTGAAGTACGAGAAGTTACCTGATAATCCATACCAAAGAGTTGATATCCGACATCGCGCAACTTGCTTTATCTATTATAAAGGTGTGCTTTATAGACGGTCATTTGATGGAGTCTTCTTGCGATGTTTAGGTGATGATGAAGCTATCCAAGCCTTGGAAGAAGCTCATTCTGGAGTTTGTGGCGCCCACCAATCGGGTCCAAAATTACATTTTTGAATAAAAAGAATGGACTACTACTGGCTAACAATGGTGAAAGCTTGCATGAACTATGCACAAAGATGTCAAACTTACCAATTTCATGCAAATTTTATTCACCAACCACCCGAGCTATTGTATCCGACTATTGCTTCATGGCCATTTGATGCTTAGGGATTATATGTGGTTGGACCCATGGCAAAGTCTTCTGCTGGGCACTTGTATATATTAGCTGCAACAGACTATTTTTTCAAGTGGGCTAAAGCAATACCCTCAAAGAAGTAAAGAAGGAAAATGTTGCTAACTTTATCCGCATCAACATTATATATTGCTATGGGGTTCCTTGATACATAATCACTGATAACGGAAAGCCCTTTTGTAATAGTCTGATAGATAAATTTTGTCAGAAGTTCAATTTTAAGCAGAGGAAATCTTCCATGTACTATGCCGCAGCTAATGGTCTTGTTGAGGCATTCAATAAAACTGTGTAATTTGCTGAAGAAAATAGTCTCAAAGTCGAAGAGGGATTTGCACGAAAGGATCTGAGAAGTTTTATGGGCATATCGAACTACTCATAGAACACCTACACAAGTAACTCTGTATTCATTAGTTTATGGCGTTGAAGCTGTTTTACCTCTTGAGCAGCAAATTCTATCATTAAGGATAGCCATACAAGAAGATTGACTGAGGAAGAAAATGCATGCTTATGTCTTGAAGAATTGGAGGCCCTTGATGAGAAAAGGTTGGAAGCACAATAAAGACTTGAGTGCTATCAAGCTCGCCTCTCCAGGGCATTTAATAAGAAGGTGCGATCACGATCTTTTCAAGTTGGAGATTTGGTGCTCGCTGTGAGAAGGCCCATCATCATGACTTATAGAACTAGGAACAAGTTTACATCAAAATAGGATGGTTCTTATGTTGTCAAAGAAGTATATACAAATAGCACATATAAGTTGATTGCTGAAGATGGATTAAGAATTGGCCCTATAAATGGGAAGTTCTTGAAGCGATACTATGCATAAAGTTGGGAGATTGTTCCTTGACGCACGAGCCTAAACTGCATGTTGCTCCTCGGCACACGAGTTTAAACTGCATGTTACTCCTGACCCGCAAGAGTATAAACTGTGAACGGTACCCACCAAAGGTAGTGCATGTGGTTAAACTACTAACTTGTTCCACAAAAGCTATTTTATGTGGTTAAATATCAAATACCCCACCTAGTCTAAGGTGGTTAAGCAATAGATACTTTTGGCCCACATGAGTATAAACTGTGAATGGCATCCCCCCTAAAATGATGCTTTCTTTGAACTACGTTATGACTTGATCTCTTTATCGAGTACGTAGGCAGCTTAGATATTCTCTAAGATCAGTCATGAGTTTATTTTAAATTATATTTTTCCTTTATTTCATAAAAAAATTAAAAAAAAATAGCTTAATTATTTTTATTAAGTTTGAGTTTTTTGTTTTTTAAGTTAAAAAAAAATTTAGTTAATTAGTAAAAAAAAAAAAGTAGTTTAGTTGTTTTTATTAAAGTTTGAGTTTTTTTTAGTAGTTTAATTATTTTTATTAACTTTGAATTTTTGGATTGTTAAGTTTTCTAAAAGAAAAATGATTCAATTGTTTTTATTAAGTTTGAGTTTTTAGTTTGTTAAATAATGAAAAAAAAAAGTTTTAGTTGTTTGAGTTAATTAATTTGTTGAGTAAAAAAAAAAAAAAATAGTTTAGTTATTTTTATTAAACTTTGAGTTTTTTTTAGTAGTTTAATTATTTTTATTAAGTTTGAATTTTTAGTTTGTTAAGTTTTCTAAAAGAAAAATAATTTAATTGTTTTTATTAAGTTTGAGTGTTTTTTAGTTTGTTATGTTTTTTTTTTAAAAAAAAAAAAAAGGTTTTAGTTGTTTGAGTTAATTAGTTTGTTGAGTAGAAAAAAAAGTGGTTTAGTTTTTTTTATCAAAGTTTGAGTTTTTTTTTTAGTAGTTTAATTGTTTTTATTAAGTTTGAGTTTTTATTTTGCTAAGTTAAAAAAAAATGTAGCATAGTTTATTAAAAAGAAAGAAGGGCAAAAAGTTCTAAACAAATTTCAAGTAAAATGACTCAAGTTTTTCAATTTTTCTTTGACAGCGTCCAAGTGTTGCATTGAAGTTTACAAATTCTCAACCACTTTATTACTCAATAGAGGAGTACTCTTCATAGCAGCAATTTTCTCTTCAATCTTATGAATTTTAGTTTGAGCACTTTGAAGAAGTTGTTGGCGTTTCAATGATGGAGTCAAATTCTTCTTATGTTCCTTCAAATTATCAAGCTCCTTCCCAACATATTCCAGCTCTTCTTGGCTCATTGGATGCTTTCTCCAAAGATGCTGACTTTGCTTCATTATAAGCGATGACCTCGTCAAATAATATTTGCAATAGTCCTTCCACATTGGAGATGTCAAATTTGCTGAAGCCCCTCATTGATTCAAGCACAAATCGAACACTATTATTGATAGATGAGAGGGAGTCAAGTGGAGTATTTGCTATTCTCTTGCGAAGGCCATCCCACAACATTTGAAGTCCATTTGGAGGACAATGGTGAATTGTCCCTAAAGCTTACACATTGGAAATCTTGCTTGAAGAAGTCTCCTGGGATCACGCCTCCATATAAAGCAAGTTTGTTAGCCTTGGCCACTCCCAATATGCTTTGATATTGTGGAATTTGCCATTAAATTGAAAAGTATCTCCCTCCTTGGCCTTGCCTTCAATGATGTCATGACCCAATGTGGGTAGAATAATTAATTTGTTTGATTGTTGGTGATGAATTAATTCATTTGGAGGACAATAATGAGTTCCCCTTAAAGTCCACACCTTGCAAGTTTTGGGAACACTCCTCTGTATAAAGCAAACTCAAAAGTTAGTTCGTTGATGATGAATTAATTCATTTGGAGGACAATAATGAGTTGCCCTTAAAGCCCATTCCTTGTAAGTCTTGATCTCTTGGGTCTATTAATGTTGCAACCTAATGTTGAAAAAGAATTAGTTTGATTGATTGTTGATGACGAATTAGTTCGTTTGGAGGACAATAATGAGTTGCCCTTAAAGCCCACACCTTGGAAGTCTTGATCTCTTGAGTCTATTAATGTTGCAACCCAATGTTGAAGAAGAATAAATTTGATTGATTATTGATGACGAATTGAGTTGCCCTTAAAGCCCACATCTTGGAAGTCTTGATCGCTTAGGTCTATTAATGCTGCAACCCAAAGTTGAAGAAGAATTAATTTGATTGATTGTTGATGACGACTTAGTTCATTTGGAGGACAATAATAAGTTGCCCTTAAAGTCCACACCTTGGAAGTTTTGATCTCTTGGGTATATTAATGCTAGAATCTAATGTTGAAGAAGAATTAGTTTGATTAATTGTTGATGACAAATTAGTTCGTTTGAAGGACAATAATCAGTTGCCCTTAAATCCCACACCCTAGAAGTCTTGATCTCTTGGGTCCATTAAATTAGCCTTAGCTACTTTGCTGCATATCTACCAACAAGTAGAATGAGTAGTCAAAAGTGTGCCTTTCTCCATAGGTTGATTCTCCTTATCAAGAATAACCAAGTGTTGCACTCTGACAGTGGATAATATAATTTTAAAGTGAACCATGGTGTAATCTGCAAGGATACAAGAAAAGTTAATCAAGTTATTGAAAAAGAAAAGAAGAAGAAAAGATGTAATTCAAAAAAGATTGATGTGAAGAATGGTCATGTTTAATGCTCATATGAATTGATAGGAAATCAAGTTGATAGCAATGCTAAAATAATGGTAAATATTCATAGAGGCATTTTATCAAACATGAAGGATGCATGAGCTAAGGGAGAAAGATTAAGAAAAACTATGAAGAAATCAAACCCAACAATTTAACAGAGCAAACATCCGACAATTAGATAAAGCTGATGACTATTGCCCTTGAAACTTTTTCTGAAATCAACATACCGAAATATAAAAAAAGAGAGTGGACAGCATTGGCGGACGTTCTATGCAAGCTGCAGGTTGTGAGCTGTGCCTTTTATAGATGCTCGAAGAAGTCTCCAAATCTAAGTAGGAAACAATGTAATGAGCTAGCAGATATGGTAGGGGAAAATCGAGATATGACATGATGAGGTTTATAGTGGAGAAAGATTCTAATTTCTCAACAAAGGGTTCATGAAAGAGTGGAGTTTGCAAGAAATAGGATTCCGTTGGTTGTGGAATTGAAATTCATTAATTAGAGTTCCACTACAATTCGGATACCACGTGGGCAAAGATATTGTAAGCCATGCACTTGACTTGGTTTTGTCACAAATCCGAATATGACGTGTTGGCTCATACATTATGATGGTCTCTTTAGTTACAAGAATCGTGAATGAGATTGTTTTAGCCTATTTAAATTCAGGTAATAATAGGCAAATGGTCATTAGGTTATGTTGGCTCTTTGCACAAAAATAAATAAATAAATAAAAAATAAAAATCTTGTTGCCTGATTTAGTTTCATGAAAATATAATGTTGGGCTTCTTGTATCAACTTTTGATATGGGCCTTTGTTCGATCCACATATGTCATTGAATATGTGTGTGTGTGTGTGTGTGTGTGTGTGTGTGTTCTCAAATACTTCAAATCTCATCTCTCTTTTGGGATTGATTTGCACCCGCTTGTCAACCCTTGAAGTAGGGGCATTTGTAAACATATTAAATTTTTGACCAATTGAGAAGTGACACATGTAAAATATTGTATTAAATATTAATTTAAAATTTTCTATTTAAATTTTGGGATTTATTAAATTTAATTCCAAAAAAATAAATAGTTGATTTTAATTAATAATTTAATGTTTATTTGATATCAAATCAAGCATTGACACGTGTCAAAGATAGAGTGTCCGCATTTATGGACTAATCAAATCAAAGAGATTTGATATTGATATTATCTTTTATTGTTTGATATTATCAAATCAAATATATCTTATCTCTTTGTTTTGATATTATCTTATCAAAGAGATAACCTTTGAAGGAGTTCAAGTCAATCAGAAGTCTTCCATCAAACACCTATATAAAGGGGTGATTCTAGCTCATTTGACACAACACAAATTCCAACAGACGAGAGAAACTTTGAGGGAGTCCAGCAATTCTCTCAAGCAAATTTAAGGAGATCTACGACGTTCAAGGTGTTTTTCGAGGAATTCATATATTTTTGGCGTTTGATTCGAGATTAAGGTGCGAAGCCCTCGAATTGGCGTTATTTTTGTTCAAGAGATCCACGACATTCAAGGCGTTCTTTGTGAAATCCATATATTTTTTGCGTTTGATTCGAAATTAAGGTGCGAAGCCCTCGAATTGGCGTTATTTTATTCAAATCAAATTCAAAGGAGATCCATGACGTTCAAGGCATTCTTTGCGGAATCCATATATTTTTGGCGTTTGATTCGAGATTAAGGTGCGAAGCCTTCGAATTTGCGTTATTCTATTCAAATCAAATCCAAAGGAGATTCGCGGTGTTTAAGGTATTTTTCGTGGAGCTCAAGATTATATTTGGAATGGAAGAATCAGATGATTAAATTAGAAATAGAATCCATAGTTGATTAATTGATTATAATTTTATTTGTACAATTTTTTCTTGTTTTGTAATTTTAATTTTTGCAGACAAAAAAATTTGTTGTTACACCTACACCCTTTAAAATATTGACCCGTGTACATATACCTTTTTTAAATCAATAGTAATTAAGTTAATTTACTCTATTAATCTTTTCTAACTAAATTAAAAATAAAATAGTTTTTAATATATATATAATCCCCACTCCCCCACAACCAGCTGCCCTTCCCCCACAGCCGGCTGCCATGGCCACCCTTCCCCTCCCCGCAGCCTATTAAAAACTATTTTACTTTTAATTTAATTAAAAAATATTAGTATAGTAAATTAACTTAATTATTATTTATTTAAAAAATGTATTTGTACACGTATCAAGTTTTTAAGGGGTGTGGGATATTAGGTTAAAATTATGGGTATCGGACCGTAGTCAACTCTGAATTAGGTCCAAGGTCCATTATTTGACAAGTAGAACTAATTGTGCAAATAAATATGTATTATCAAAATGTACTTAATTTGAATTGTATGATTAGTCAAGTTCACAATTGAGACTACAGAAACTTGAAATATTTAATGAGAATTATAGAAATAAGACCAAGGGCTACCACAAGAGTATTTGAATAGATGTAAGAAAAGCAAATTGAGGATTCGTTTTTTACGCAAGGTCAAATACTTTGAATCTTCTATTTTATTTTAGGTTTTATATCATATTTCAACTTAATGAATTTATACCAAATATATCTGATTAATCTTCATGTTTCATGTTTTTGATATTACCAAAAAAAAAAGAATTATAACAAAGTTACCCTTAAACCAAGTCCATTTTCAACTTTCAATATTCATTTTCCTTCGAATTTCATTTCTACTTATATAGAGATGGACACTGTTAATTAACGGCTGCTGTTGTTTTTCAGTCCCCTTTCATCATCCCTTGATGCTCCAGTTCCAAAGTCTATTGTCGGTAAATAAATTTATTTATATTGCTTTTTAGTGACTGGTTATATTTCCAGACACATATAGTTGAGCCCATAGATTTTACATCATTAAACTTTTTGAGCTAAAAATTTAGTTTTATCTTGATACTTTTAAACTAATTGCAGAATTAGTTTTATATTTCAATTTATACAAGCTATGATAATTGCCTAATAAAATAGTTACAGGATGAATTTCCATAGCAAAGACATAGCGCGGCAGCTTCGCTGTCAAATCCTTATTTACAGTAAGAAATTTAATTCTAAAAGCCTTGACATCAAACAAAAGTATTGGCCTTGACATCTAAAATAGTGGTAGTAAAAATCTGAGAAGGCTGAATTAATAAATAGCAAAAAATTTATTTGGATCAAGCAAGCTGGAAACTATTTATATATTTAACAAAATAAGATAATATTTGAATACATTGATACATTTGTTTAATAAACTCAAAACATGACATAGTATTATATGTTCCTTTTTTTGGAAAAGAAATCATATTTTGAATAATTGTACGTGTTGTTAATTTCTATCAATATATTTTTAAGTAATTGTATATCTTCTAATTATGCTTCACGGATAGATAAAAGAATATGGGTGAAATTTCGAAAAAGCAATTCTTTCAATATTGGAGTTTCTCATACTTGTCCCTCTATATGAATTTGTTTGTGTTAGTCTCCCATATCGGTGAAATAAATAAGTTGTGGTCTCTATATATAGTTTTGGACAATACTCATCTCTTAAGTTAGCTTTTGGGGTTGAGTTAGGCCCAATATCCATTCTTCAACATGGTATCAGAGCTACCCATGGATTACCTAGTGTTGTTGGGCCACCAATTTCATGTTATTCCACACTCCAAATATTCATTTCTGGGCGTGCAAGGGGTGTGCTAGTGTCTCATATAAATAAGTTGTAGTCTCTATAAATAGTTTTGGGCAATCCTCACATCTTGAGTTAGTTTTTGGAGTGAGTTAGGCCCAATGGCCATTCTTTGACATGGTATTAGAGCCAACCATTCCCAATGTTGGGTCATCCAGTATTGTTAGGTCACCTATTTAATGTAATTCCACATTCCTGATGTTCATTCCCAGGCGTGCGCGAAATGTGTTAGTATCTCATATCAGTGAAATAAATAAGTTGTAGTCTTTATATATGGTCTTTAGCAATTCTCATTGCTTGAACTAATTTTTGGTTTTATCATCCTTTAATTAATTTGGTATGAAGTTTGGTTTTATCATTTTCGACATCGGTCCTCTGAAACAGAAACAATGATAAGGTGCACAGGACTGTGATACCTCTTCCTTGGAGAGTTTGAAGTATATTGATCATTTTGAAAGATCAAGTAGCGCAAAGATTTCATCCTTTTTAGCAGGAGCAGGCACAAGCTAGCTACTATATTTACTTCTATCTGTTGTTGTTCTCTCTTGCATTATTTTTTTTTTTTGCTATCTCTCCACTTTTATCTTTAGTTCTTAGGAAAATTACACTTTTAGTTCCACAATACAACTGCGTTTTCACTGTTAGTCCTAGAAATTAGCACTTAATCACTTTTAGTCCAAATTTTATAATTTTTTTAGCATTTTTGGTCCTCCGTCTAGTTTTCCGTTAAATCTTTGGCAAAAACTGTTATATATTTATAAACCCCCCCCCCCCCCCCCAAGTTTGATTTATTTGTGTAAAAATCCACTAACATTTTAATTTGAGTTAATTACATAGAATCCCTAAGGTTTGACTCAATTATAAATCAACCCAGAAAAATTGCAACGGGCTCCTATTGTTTCACTCTACTTTGAAGAACCATTAACCTCATTTAATAAATTTATGTGAAAATTCAAAAAAAATCTTAAATTTATGTGAAAATTTATTTTGATTATTTTTGACATAAAAATGCCCTTGAACCTATTTATAATATTGTTCATACTAGTGGGTTGTAATTTTAACATTATTTAAATTACTCATAATAAGTTTAAATATATTTTATTATTAATATTTTTTTAAATATTTAATAATCTTTAAATCCAAGTTAAATTAAAAAATTAAACATTAAAATCATAAATATACCTAAAGTAATTTAATCAAATTCAATCAAATTAATTTATTAATTAAAAAATAAAATAAGTAAATAATAGAAAATTAAAAATTAAAATTAAATTCGTCTTCTAAATAATATAAATTTAATAATTTTAAATTAATTACTTCATAATATTAAAATAATAAATATTCTTAATATAATTTAATAATTTAAAAAGTAAGAAATTTAATAATTTTAAATAAGTAATTTGATAATTTTAATCATCTTAACAAAATTTAAATAATTTTGAATAATATATTTTAATAAAATAAAATAATTAAAAATTAATTATTTTGTATAATATTAAAATTAATACTTAATAATAATACTTAAACTAATATTTAATAATATTAAATTAATAATTAATAAATAGTAAAAATAAATAAATATTTTTAAAAACAAAAAAATTAGGGCTTGTTCTCTTATGTTTTGGCCATTTTCTAGAAAAAATTTCGGGGGAATGGATTTTTGGGAGAAAATTTGGAGAATGTGTCAAGTGTTTCTTTTTGTTTTAGGAAAATATGAAAAATGATTTGAAAATGAGTTGTTTGTTTTTTTTTTGTTTTGGAAGGAGACAAATTTTACTGTTGATGTCAAATAAGTTGCTTTTTTATTGGGTTTGTAAGGTAAAAGTGATTTTTTTATGTAATATTATATATGTATGTATATTATAGGTGGATGATGTGTGTGTATATATGTGTAATGATTGATATATTGTTGTAATAAAATGATATGTAATTAATTTAATTGATGCTTTATTTTAAAATTTAAAATTTTATGAATTTATTAATAAATATTAATTATTTATGAATTTATAATTATATCTTAATTAAAAATTTTTTGCTAATATCATAATTGTTGATATAAGCTTATATAAAAAAATTTAATTATTGTACATTAATTATAAACTAATTATTGTTTATTCTTAAAATATAGGGTTAATTACATTAAACCCCCCAACCTATGGCCCTCGTTGCACATTGCCCCCTAACTATTATAGATGTACAATTATACCCCATAAACTAAGTAAAATGTTCTCCAATACCACCTTTAGCCATTTCCAGTGGAATCTATGAGGAATATTCCGTTCCTTGCACATCACGTGAACAATGCGTGGGGTGGCCCTGGGGATTTTCATCTGTTCACAAAATTTCAAAATAAGTAAAGGCATTTTTCACTTTCACATAACATCATACCAAACAAGAGAGAGAGAAAGGGTTGTCTTCTTCATGTCGTCTTCTTCAGAAATTAGGGCTGAAAATTTTTCCTCTATGGATGGAATTTGTAACTACAGAAGGCCAAATGTGAAGAAGACATCTTGGACTGATTTGAATCCTGGAAGAAGATATGCCATTTGCTCCAAGTTCTGGGTAAGATTCAAGAACCAAGTTCCTTTTTTTTTTTTTTCACTCTTTTTTCCTTTTTGCTGTTGGGTTAGTGGGTGGAAGAAAGTTCCTTTATTTTCCTTTGTTTCACTAAAATTTTGAAATTTAAAACGCTATAGGAATCTGGAGGGTGCAACTTTTTCAGCTGGATTGATCCTCCAATGTGCGAACGGTCTCGGCAAATAATACCTGGGTTACTGCTGTCAATTTTGCTGAATGCCTCTCAACTGGAGAGTTCTTCCATTAAATAGAAAAATATTCTTATTTACATCCCT
Organism: Jacaranda mimosifolia; assembly: GCA_018894105.1. Classification (NCBI taxonomy): domain Eukaryota; kingdom Viridiplantae; phylum Streptophyta; class Magnoliopsida; order Lamiales; family Bignoniaceae; genus Jacaranda; species Jacaranda mimosifolia. Next base: position 3,548,095 of record CM032127.1, read on the forward strand.
GATTTTATGCCCTGATAATCTGCCCTATGATATGCTATTCCTAGATGTATTTACATGCCTGATAATCAGACCTACAAATCTGCGATCCTTAGCTAACTATTGATCTATATATCTAAAGCTATTTACACAGTTTATACAGAATATATATAGCTATAACATTTCTGAATATGGAAAGAATTAGCTCTTATGAGCTATCACTATGTTAACATCCCCCCTCAAATTGATGCTGGTTGATCAACAAGCATCAATTTGTCAACTAGAAATTGATGACGTTGTCGAGTCATGGATTTTGTGAGGATATCAGCTATCTAAAGACCACTTGAAACATATGGAAGAGAAATGACTCCATTATCAATAGCTTCGCGTATATAATGGCAATCCACCTCAATGTGTTTCGTACGCTCATGAAAAACCAGATTGGTGGCAATTTGAATAGCACTTGTATTGTCAGCATGGAGGGGAGTAAGATTAGTTTGAGGGAATCCAATTTCTGCAAGCAGTCCGCGAAGCCAAACAATTTCAGAAGAAGTGGCAGACATTGCTCGATATTTGAATTCAGTTGAAGATTTTGAAACACGATCTTGTTTCTTACTCTTCTAGGATATCAAGGAATTTCTAAGAAACATACACCAACCAGTTACAGAGCGCCGAGTATCAGTACATCCAGCCCAATCAGCATTACTGAAAGCAACAAGGCTAAAAGGAGAACCAGCAGGAAAGAATAACCTCCGACTTGATGAGCCTAGGAGATATCGAATGATGCGACGCACTGCCACCAAATGTAGATAGCGTGGAGCTTGCATGAATTGACTGACTTGTTGAACTGCAAAAGAGATATCCGGTCATGTAATCGTAAGGTAATTCAAACTCCCAACCAATTTTCGAAATAGAGTTGGATCAGAAAGAAGATCCCCTTCATCATGACGATACTTAACATTCACTTCCAATGGAGTATCAACTGAAGAAGATCCTTGAAGGCCAACTAAAATAATCAAATCTTAAGTATATTTGTGTTGATGTAAAAATACACCAGAAGAATCAGAATGAACCTCCAATCCTAAGAAATATGTAAGAGAACTAAGATCTTTCATATGAAAAGAATCCTTAAGATGCTTCTGTAACCTTGTGATCAATAAAGAATCAGTCCCTGTTATAACAATGTCATCTACATATACAAGAAGAAGAACACAACCAGTAGATGTTTTACGAAGAAAAAAAGAGGAATCATATTTGCTCTGCACAAAAGAAAATTGGAGTAAAGTGGACCTGAACTTTTCAAACCAAGCTCGAGGAGCTTGTTTTAAGCCATATAGAGACCGCCTCAACTTACATACTTCTGATGTAGGTGAGGAGAGCAAACCAGGTGGTGGTGTCATATAAATGTCCTCTTTGAGATCACCATGGAGAAATGCATTTTTGACATCTATTTGGTGAAGTGGCCACCTCTGGGAAGCAGCAATGGCAATAATAGTACGAACTGTAGTCATTTTTGCTACAGGAGCAAAGGTCTCCTCATAGTCCACTCCATGCTCTTGTTTGTTACCAAGAGCAACCAACCGGGCTTTATATCGATCTAGAGTGCCATCTGAACGAAGTTTAAAAGAATAAACCCATTTACATCCAATAGGCCGCACAGACGGAGGGCAAGATATAATATCCCAGTGTGATTCTCTTGGAGAGCTTGAAGCTCTTCTTTCATTCCTATTTGCCAACAGTCATGCTTGGAAGCTTGTGAATAACATGAAGGAACAGAAACAGTAGACAAAATTGAAGAAAAACCATACCACTTAGGTTGATGAGATACTCTAGTAGATCGACGTAGTATAGGCTCACAAGGAGTAGGCCCAGCAGAAATTTCAGCCACAGGTTCTTGAGCAGTATCAGGTGCCGGATTTGTCTCGGGAAGGAGCAAAGTTGGTCGGCGTCGCTCATATACGAATCCAGGTTTGAACCGCTCAAAAGATGACAAATCCTCAAAAGTGGGAAGAATTGTGGTACCAGCAGAGGACTCAATATGAGTAGGAAAGAAGTACTGGTCCTCAAAAAAGACAACATTTCTAGAAACACGAAATTTGTTAGAACCTGGATCGTAGCAAATAAAACCTTTTTGTGAAGTACTATAACCCATAAAGGCACATTTAGCAAACTGAGCATAAACTTTATGACGTTCATAGGAAGACAGATGCACAAAGAAAACACAACCAAATGTATGTAAGTTCTGATAGCTAGGATTTTGACCATAAAGACGGTAATATGGAGAGTCAAGATTTAACACTTGAGATGGCAGTCTATTAATTAAATAAACTGCTGTCGATAAAGCTTCAACCCAATATTTAGATGGAACAGAGGACTCAATCAATAAAGTGCGGGTTACATCCAAAAGATGACGGTTTTTACTCTCTGCAACCCTATTTTGCTGTGGCGTATATGGGCATGAGCATTAAGAGATGATTCCTTTCTCGCTCAAAAAATCATGAAATTCATGAGACATATATTCCCCACCGGAATTAGATCTCAACACTTTAATACATGTAGAAAATTGATTCTCAATATAAGCCAAAAAGGTCTTGAAGATAGAGAATACCTTAGATTTGGAACGAAAAAAATACACCCAAGTAAACCGACTGTAATCATCTATGAATGTCACAAAGTACTTGTAATGAGCATGAGAATTAATTGGTGTGGGTCCCCAAACATCACTATGAATAACATCAAAGCACTTTGCAGCTCAACTGCCAATAGATGGAAAAGGAAGAATTTTGCTCTTGCCTAATTTACATGTAGAGCAATCAAAGGAAGCATTTGAAAATTGATTTTTATTCCCCAACAAACCAGAGTTTGACAAATGAGACAAAACAGTAAAACTTGGATGTCCTAAATGTTTGTGCCATACTTCACTTTTATTGTTAACAGCTGAACAAGCAAAAGATAGGACACTAGGAATGGAGAAATGGAAAGGAAACATCCGTCCAACTTTAGCCCCCTTCGCGATTATTGTCCCCGACACCTGATCCTGTACAAGACAACTATTACGAGAGAAATGCACATCATAATTGTTATCTACCAATTGACCAACCGAAATAAGATTTGTAGATAGCTTTGGTGAGACAAAAACATTTTTGAAAACTGGAGTAATATCCCCAATCTTAGTAATTGGTAAATTACTTCCATTGTCAATCTGAATTTCTGATGAACCATGATACTTACGAACATTTTTAAGCATACTAGATGAGTTGGTCATATGGTTTGAAGCAGCAGAATCAACAAGCTATAACTGAGATGCAGAACCATTACCTTGTAGCCCTAAAGCTGAAAAGGCTGAAACAATCATTTGTTGTACCATTTCAGGAGTAAGAGTAACTAATTCAGCTGCAGTAGAAGAGCTAGTAGAACTATTTACCCCAGCTTGAAAAGCATTAACCTTTCGACTTTGAGGACGTGTGGGACACTCCTTGATAACATGCCCATGTTGTTTACAATAATTACAGAACTTCTTTCCACAATTAGCAGCAATGTGACCATATTCTTTACAACTGTAACATCGAATTTTGCTCATATCTCTACCTTTCCCTTTTCCTTGGGCTGCAAATGCAACATTCATAGTATCCTCTTGCTTGAGACTGTTTTGTGTTAGAAGACGTTGTTCTTCACGAAGCAATTCCCTGAAATAAACATCTAAGGAAGGGGAAGGATCACGGTTTATCAGATATGAGCGAATAGACTCAAAATTAGATCGCAACTTCATCAAAAATTGATCTCGCTTGCTTTGCTCATGAACTCCTTGAATTACAGAAAGAGATTCAGCAGGTATTTTAGCATAAATGATATCAGTAAATTCTGTCCATAAGTTTTGAAATCCTGAAAAGTAATCTTGAATAGAGAGACTTCCCTGAGAGTAATGAGCAATGTCACGCTCCAACTGAAAACGTCTTACACTGTTGTCTTGATTGTAAACCTTCTTTAGATAATCCCACATGGCCTTTGCTGTCTTATATGGTTGCAGGTTAAGAACAATAAGAGGATCAACTGACGCTAAAATCCAAGTCATTACTCGAGCATCTTTGATCCTCCATTGAGATAACTTCCTAGGATCTGTAGGAACTAGATCACTTCCATCTACATGACCCCATAATTCTTTTCCTGTGACAAATAATTGGAACTGAAACTCCCAAGCTGAGTAATTTTTTCCAGTGAAGCGAACATTTAAAGACTTAAATTGGTTAGAAGTCATCTTCTTGAACAACAAAAGCAAATTAGAAAAAACAAAATTGAGACTGATATGCAGAATAAACAATGTGAAGAGTCCTATGGGTATAGGACTAAACCCCAAAAGAAAAGACCAAGACAGATTTAGAGACTTGGCTCTGGAACCATGTCAATTTTGCTGAATGCCTCTCAACTGGAGAGTTCTTCCATTAAATAGAAAAATATTCTAATTTACATCTCTAATTTTATGCCTTGATAATCTGCCCTATGATATGCTATTCCTAGCTGTATTTACATGCCTGATAATCAGGCCTACAAATCTGATATCCTTAGCTGAATATTGATCTATATATATAAAGCTATTTACATAGTTTATAAGAATATATACAACTATAACATTTCTGAATATGGAAAGAATTAGCTCTTATAAGCTATCACTATGTTAACAACTGCGCAGATTGAACAAGCTTGAAGATGAAATAACAAGAAAGAAATCAAGAGAAAGGTGGTTGTGGGCGGCTTTGGTTTGCTCTTTTCTATGCATCTACTGCATGATTTAACTTTCTACTGCAAATGGAGGACAAAGAAAGACGAAGATGGGAGTTGGAATTTTGTGTTCAGTGGATTGGATTTAAGTATCAAGTTCAATGTCATTTTTCTTTGCAATTGTACAGACATAGAGAACTTGACACCATTGGATGTAATGTATGAAAAATGAAGTAGGTTATGTATGAATGATATTAATGTCAAGGCCCTTTTGTTTATTTTGACATATAGTAGGATTTATTCTGACATGAATGAATGTGAGGCCCTATTGGATTTATTCTGAAATGAATTATATTCCAATGTGTAGTAGGATATTGCTAATAGCTCAAGTACATGCCAAATTGCTCCAAATTATCCAAATAAAATGAACCAAGATAAACCAAATTAACCCTTTAACTAAAGGGACCACATTTTATTCCAACCATCAATCTGTAAAAGCATTACATTGTTCCTTTCCACTGTACTGAATCTTTCATCACACATTTAACAAAAATTTGTTCTTATAAACCATTGTTGTCATAACATCACACCAAAAATACCAAATCATTCCCCAAAATGACCTAATTATCAACTGTATTTAACATATCAATTACATCCAAAATAGTAATATTTTGCTGCACATCTAAAAACAGAACATTTCTTCATAGGTCAAAAAATCTTGAGCAGCAGCCCTTAGTTCTTATTGCTGAGTGCAAACTGGCAGTTCCTCAATCTCCTCTTCATATTCTTCATGAAAAGATTGTGAAGCTTTACCTTTCTCTTTGCTCACCTATATACCAAACAAAATCAACAGACATTAATAAAAGTAATTAACTATATGGATGGTTAATAAACTATGTATCTCAACCTAAAAAAGAGGAAAACTATGTACCACCTGCTGAGTTGGCTTTATGCTATCAGTAGGCTTCGTGTTGCCAACAATTTTTTCCTTCCCTTTAGTTTCCTATATATCACACCATTAATCAACCAAATTATTGAGCATGTGCAAACATAAGAATGACAATTCATAAATACCTTCTTGTTGCTCCTAGATGGATAACTCTGAGTTGCAGTTTCTAATGGAACTTTAGATGCAACATCTTCAGTTTCTGGTCCTATAAATTGAGCTCCAGCACCTGCATCATAAATTTGTGTAACTTTATCAACAGCCACATCCTTCTTCATAGATTTGTTCTTCTTCTTAATGGGTAGCTTTTTTGGCTTTGATGGTGGACCTACTTTCTTGACAGGGCCTACAACAGACCTTTGGCTGTTGGGAAATGGCTCCAAAGTACCTCTCATCTACAAAGCACAAACATATAGTCTTTAACTTAAATAACAACAAATCAAAGAACAAACTAAACTAAATATCACTCACCACAGTACTCCTTGTGACTCCGTTTGTTTGGGAAATGGTGGACTCAGTTGTAGTGCAAAGTTGTTTCCTCTTCTTACTGCATCCCTATCAAATGAGAAAGAAAAGTTCATTACAAATAGAACACAATATCTTAAGCAGAAGACAAGAAAATATAGAGCACATAATAGATTAAACTTACAGATGGTTTAGCCTTTCTTGATGTTTCTTTCTTAGCATTTGGTGGAGGCACTTCCACATGCTCCTCAGGTTGCTGATTCTTTCTGTTAAGTGGACAACTCCTTGAATTGTGGCCTTGCACACCACACAGCCTACATTTCATGATCAATCCTTGCCTTCCCAACTTTCCTAAGGTCTCACCAACATTTTTCACTTTCACTCCAATTTTCTTTTTCTCTTGCAACTCCGCAACTGACCTCTTTTTGTCTTGTTTTTTAAGCTTTCCAAGCATTTTTTCTTTCACAGGAGGAAGTAATATAGCTGTATTAGAAGTTGGCCACTCATTAGGCCCATTAAGGGGCACCATCAAGTGGCAATACACCCTAAAAAAAGTATCCTTGTGATAGCACACATTCACATAATCATCAGGTTTGAATCCCATGAAATATAAGCTGGAAATTGCATATGCACATGGGATCCCAGTCAGTTGCCACTTTCTGCAGCTACAATTTTTTTCTCTTACATAGACAGTGAACTTATCACCATAGGATCCTTCAATTTCAAACTGCTCATGTCCATTCCAGTGGGCAATGAAGTCCATGCTCTTCTTCTTATTCTCCTCAACAATTTTATGAACATTTGGACAAATATCTCCCTTACACTTCATCATGTTATCTCTCTTCACATATAATCTTTTCATTAAAGTCATCCTTATTGTTTCAAGCATATCAATAATTGGCTTGCTCCTAGCTTCTAAAATCAAAGCATTAAAATTCTCACACATGTTGTTCAACAGAATATCACATTTGGGATATGTACTAAAATAAGATCTGAACCAATGAACAGCAGACCTCTGAGCAAGCCATTTAAATGCATTCAAGTCTCTTTCTCTCAAATCTTTTAGCACTCTCTTAAAATCAACAACTCTAGTGGCCTTAGCAGCTCTCCAAACTATCATTTTCAATGCTAAACCCTTATGAACTGCTTTAAAATTGTTGTACAGATGCATGACACAAAATCTATGCTCACAGTTTGGCTTTAGCATTTGAACAACATCTAACAAGCCTTTTTGCTTGTCATACATTATTGTCCAATTCCCGATTTCACTTGTTATATTCAAATCAGCCATTAACAACTGTAAAAACCAAATCCAACTATTTTTCTTTTCCTTATCCACCACAGCATAAGCAAAGGGATACATACAGTTATTAGGATCTATCCCTACTACACATAGTAGGATCCCAGCACAATTTGTCTTTAAATGGCAACCATCTAAGCAAATCGCTGGCCTACATTGGAGAAAACCTTTTTTCAATGACCCCCAACAACAATAAAACTTTTTAAATACTAACTTGCCCTCAACTTCTCTTGTTTTTATTCTCTCAGTGGTGTCTTTGTTACTCCTAATGATCTCAGCTGCATAGTTATAAAGCATGCCATATTGTTCCAGCTCAGAACCAGCAAACATTTGTGCAACCTTGACCTTTGCTCTATACATTTGGAACCTGCTAAACAAGAACTTACACTCTTTCTACACCACAGACTTCATTGACCCTATAGGCCACTTAGGATCAGTTCTTATCTTTTCCTTATACTTATTTGCAACCCATTTAGAGTTAGCAGCAACCACTCTTTCTGCCCTTGAACACTCATGCACTCCAGACATTGTTTTAACTTGTATTGTGTCCTCACCATGTATCTTAGAAGCATAGATTTTCCAAGGACAGTTTATATGTTTGCATTTCACCTGCACCTTATCTTTATCATTTTTTGTGAACACAACTTCCCTGCCATTCATGATTGAGTGCTGTCTAACAGCTTCCCTAAAGGTCTTAGTGTCAGGAAAACATAATCCAAGCTCAAAATGAGGTTCATTCATGTCAACCTGTGGGTTAAAAACTTCAAAGCCATCATGTTTAATGTGATCTCTCAAGTTGGAAGTCCCCTCAGGTTTTGAAATTGAACTTGTATCTATTTTTTTGCTGTTGAACCCACCCACTTGAATATCTACATCGACTAATTCCTCCTCTGACAAATTATTCTCACTATTTACCAAAAAATCAGAATAATTTGAATCATCCCCCAAAGACTGCTCATCATCACTACAACCACTATCATTAGTCTGCAACAATCCTTTATCATCTATTGTTGCATGATCATCAGCTTTACCCCCCACATCAGATTCATTTTCCTCCACTACCCTACCCTCTTCCTCAGCTATATCATTCTCCACTGCCCTACCCTCTTCCTCAGCCACTTTATTCTCCATTGCCCTACCTTCTTCTTGAGCTACATTATTCTCATCATGTTCCTCTTCATCATCACCTACATAATCTAAACTCTCTTCAATATCAGCACACATCTGGCTAAATTCCTCAGTGAACTCCATTACCCTAGAACTTTGCCCCTCCCTATCTGAATAATGTAAGAAAACCCCAACTACCCTTTCCTCATCAATGAAATTTACAAGATTAAGTGCATCATTATTAGTCTCCATGAAACTTATAGCAACACAGTCATTACCCCCAACTCTGCTATAGTAAAAGGCAACACATGTCATGTCTATACTTAAAGCTTAGCCATTTCACATATTTCAATCATAGATATCTCATCTTGGCAACAGTAATCAAAATGAACTATTTTTCCTCCTATATATACCCTATGACCAAGCTCACAGAATTGCCCATTATAACGCATTCTGATAGTGAAATAATCAGTATTAGAACCTGCATAATATAGTGGAAGGAAGGAGTTTTATAAGTCTACAGGCAATTCAGTACAAAAAAGAATGCTTTTTAAATTGGTTTTGGGTGCGTAGGGCCAAATGCACACACATACATAAATGGCATATGGTCCCCTATTCACAAACACAGTTGAACAGAAGACATGTGGGGCTTCAATTGGACCTTCTTTTTCCCAACAACCAACAACAATCTTCAATAAAGTAATCACATGCCAAAGAAAAGTAAAAAAAAAATAAAAAAAATAAGACAACACACTTTAGTATCTAGTCAAAGCACAGATAGCGAATGGAACCCACAAAACACTGAGAAAAAGACATAAAGTGCAATATTCCTTTTCATAACTTTATAAAATACTCAATCGCTGCAAAATATGGTCAGATTTCGCCAAACCCAACAAATCTATGTACAAACCAAAAAACCCTATTCAAGCCCTACAATAAACAAAATACACGAAGAAAAATGGATAAACAAACTTACTGTAATCTGGTGCACTTCTTCCTACTGGAATCGCGTCTTCCTTCTCTCTCATTTTCCAGCCCATTGCTTCGTCTCTTTTCTGGGTTCTTAAAAAATACAGAGAGGAAACGAGAAAAGCCCTAAGTCTAATTTCAGATGAATTGAAGGTAAGACATCTGGTTTCATTTTTTTTTTAAGTTTTCTTTTTTAGTTTAGGTTTTTTTCCTTTTTCATTTTTTTTTACCGCAATTTTGTGAACAGGCGAAAATGCCCAGGGCCACCCCACGCATTGGGCACGTGATGTGCAAGGAACGGAATATTCCTCATAGATTCCACCGAAATGGCTAAAGGTGGTATCGGAGAACGTTTTACTTAGTTTAGGAGATATAATTACACATCTATAACGGTTAGGGGGCGATGTGCAACTAGGGCCATAGGTTGGGGGGTTTAATGTAATTAACCCTAAAATATAATTATTAAACTATTTATTATTTACAATTTATGTATAAATAAAACTTAGTTATTTATTTAAATAAAATAAAAGAAAATATATATTAGACTTAATAACGATTCATCAAATTAAAAAAATAAATAATTTTATATTTTATGAAACTAAATCATCTTAAATTATTTATTAAACAAATAAGTGTAATATTCAATTATACGTGAAATATGAAACATAATTAATATATACATAATAAGTTATTTAAATAATTAAATAAATTAATTTAATAAGTTATTTATTTACTTTAACTCATTATTTAATATATTAATATATTATTTAATAAATAAATTACTTAGTGACTATCACTGAGATTTTTACTTAATTTTTATTAATTTTCTTGATAATTATTTTAATTATATTAATATTAATTTATTAAACTCAATAGATTATTAAATAAATATCACACTATATTTAATTTTTTATAATAATTTTAAATAAATGTGAATATTAATATTTAATGAAGATTAATTTTTTGAAAAGATTAATTTATTTATTATATTAAATTAAAATATTTTAAATTATTTACTAAATAATTAAATATAATATTTAATTAATGCATTAAATATTAAATATAACTAATACATTATTTAATTAATAAGTAATTAAATTAATTTAATATGTTATTTAGTAAATAAATTATTTATTAAATTTAATTAATTTTCTCGATGATTATTTTAATTAAAATTGTAAACATAAGTTTTATAATTTTGGAAGTAGTAAAATTTCAACATTTTCATATATGTAAATATATGTATATATATTTGAGTGAAATGAGATAATGATAAATAAATGAGTAATGTGAAAGATGGAGTGAGAAAATGAAGGAGTAGGTGTACTTTTTAGGGTGTAAGGTTTTTTTGGGTGAATTGTGAGGGATTTTTTGGGTAAAAAATTATAGTGTTTTGGGAGAAAAATTGGGAAATGTTCATTCATTTTGAAATTTTTGTAGGGGTTGGAAAAAATTTCCCCAAAATATAGGAGAACAAGCCCTTAATTTTTTCCTCCCCACCCAGCCCCCAACCCCCCACCCCAAACCCAACAAACCCCGCCCCCCAGCCCTATCACCCCTCTGAATCCCCTATCCGCCCGCCGGTTGTTGCCAATCCATAGCCGACCTAGCTGTGGCTAGTGGTTGCCGACCGCTGGCTGCATCACCGTGGCCGGCACGAGGCGGCCAGCAGCTGCTGCTCCCTGGCCACTGTGCCAGGCGACTTGTCTGGCCATGGTCACCTGCCAAGCCGTGGCCAGATCTGGCCGCCCGCGAGGCGGCCGCTGACCATGGCCCTCAGTTTGGATTAGGGAGGGGGCGGAGGTGGTGTGGGTTTTATATTTATGTATTGTATTTATATATATTATGTATCTATATATATCATTTTAAAATATTTATATAGAGAACTTTTTTTTTTTGGAGAGAATTTAAATAGAGAACTTAACTTTTAATTTTTTCATGAGGTTTTTAGTAAGGATAACAGGGACATTTCACATTTTGTGGTTTTTTCATAAATAAATCAAATTTTAGGGGTTTGTGGGTAATTAGTTCTTTTCCTTTTAACGGTCTCTGTCAATATTTAACGGTGGAGGGCCAAAAATGCTAAAAAAATTATAAAATTTGAATTAAAAGTGATGAAGTACCAATTTTTTGGGACTAACAATAAAAACGCAGTTGTATTGTGGGACTAAAAGTGCAATTTTTCCTTAGTTCTTCCTCACAAAATCTCTGATTTTAGTTTTGATAATGAGGCTGGTAATGAGGGCTGGGGAGAGTGAATGTTGGATTAAGAGTGAAGATCGTAGGAAAGGATATATACATAAGTAGCTTGAAAAGTATAAGGGAAAATCCCTACAGTCTGGGGAATTGTAGATTTCGCATGCTAAGCAATTCATGATTGAAAATATAAAGGACGAAAACCAAAATCTAACCCCCAACCCAGCGCTATTGCCATTGCCGAATAAATGGTAGTGGATTCGAAGGATTCTTTCAAGTGGGTCAGCCAAAGCTTCGAGATTATTAGTGATTTCTTCTATTTATTTTATTTTTCACTGGTTTTTGTTTTTTTTTTTTAAAGGAGAAACAACATATAAGATTTTTTGTTCACCGTAAATTTGGTTGAAATATTTCATATGTTTGATAATATATGCACATATATATGTGTATATTATATTTTTTGAATAGTCAATTAATCCAATAATACTGCCTTTATATACATATAAGTATGAACTTGAAATTCGAACTTTGATAATTTTTTGATATGTTTCCATGTGTAATTAAATAATATATATATATATATATTTTATACTTAAAGTAGATGCATGAAATTACAAGAGCTCATTAAGATTTTTTTAATATAAATTATGATTATTTATATCTTAATGTAATTCGGATGTATGAAATGGGTTCATAAAAAATGCAATTTTGATTGATGAAATTGTTTTATTAACAAAATATATAATTATGATGTACGAAATCGATTCATTAATTAATAATGAATCTTGATAGTGTTCTAATTATTTTACTATGAATCTTAATATATTGGCAATGCCAGCCCTCAAATACTTTGCTATGGCTTTGAAAGCTCTTGCTGTGCTTCCATTAATTATTTAGTGGGCATCTAATAAGTTCGACTTAGGTACGCTACCTTTATTATAAAGCAAAATGTTGTATCTTTTTTCACTCATTAATTAAGATAAAGTTATAATCAAAGCTTAGCCATATGATATATTTTATGAAATGAATTTTGTGGTTTGACTAATTTATTAAACACTATCCATCTATCACAAAAAATCGAATGGACAATTGATTGAGTAACATCATCATCAAATACTACAAAAAAAATTACATTTAGTGGCATTAAAAAGTACCACTTAAATAATGTTATAGTGACAATTTTATATTTAATAGCATTTTTTAAAAGTGTCACTTATAGCGATATAGCTAAAGGTATAAATGATATTAATTTATCTCTATTGTGACATTAATAAAATGTAACAATAAATGTATTAGATAATATATTAAAATGTCACAAAAATGCATTAAATAACATGTCAAAGTGCCACTAAAGATAATTTATATATATGTTATGTATTTATTTATTTATATACGCACGCATACTAAGAGTTTGTTGGAATTCAAAGTTTGAATTTCATAGTATAAAGATGAGGATAATACCATTAGGGTCAATTGACCATTCGACTTTTTCATATTTATATGTGTGGAATTTGAAATTTAAACCCTTAATGCATGTATACACGTAATACACACACACAAATCAATCCATCACATAAAAGTCACCAAGAAAAAGCCCATAAAAAAGCTGCAAGGGTGAAAATTGTGGCAAGACGAATTATCCAATTAGAGCTCATTTGCTTGGTGTGTTTGAATTAAATATGATATACATGACTAAAATAAATAGTGAGTTATTATGTATTTCATCTAATATTTATTTGCATATTTTAAATAATTTGATATCCAACTTTAATTATTTATTTAACATGACTATTCCATTTGACAAACTACAACTTATTTTCAACTTAAGTTGAAAAACTTTTAAGACCCCAAGATCTTGATACACAAGCCAAATTCGACCTTAAATGCATAACGGGTCATAAGTTCTAAAAATGAATCAAATATTAAAATTAAGTTGAATTGTGTATTAATTACATGCAATTGAGCTCTTAGGATAAACAACAAATATTTAAAATGTCTTATAAACTCCTACATCTTATAAGATGTTTTTGAAACTTATAAAATGATTTTGCGGCTAAAAAGGCCATTATCGCTGCTAACTATTTGGCATTCTTGTGATTAAGGCTTAGCTTTACATGAGAATAATAATGAAATAATAATTTTATTGTCTTTCAAGTTAATTCTTTGTCTTTTGACTTGGCTCATCAAGTCCGGCCCAGTTTGGTTGACAAATTTCCATGGGCTTAATTGAATGTACCTAATATATATTTGATGGATGCAGAGTTATTCAAATACTGCTGTTGAAACTTTTGATAAGATAATTGCAGTACTTTCTTGTTTTCAAGGTCAGTAATAAAAATTTATCCAAATCCACGTACAGGGAAGAATAGTTTGCAAAATGGAAGTGCTTTTATTTATTAATTATGTAATATGGAGTTAATTCTTGACTATTTGTATTAATAAAAAAATATCACACACTATTTGTATTAATAAAAAAATATTGAACAATAAAAATTAATATAACAATTATTTTATTATCTACATAAATTCAACAAATGAGGCAAGATCAAGAATCCTAAAAGATTAATTTACAGCCTCAATGAAATTTTATTTTACAAACTCCTATTATAATTTTATGATTTCTAAAAGGTGGAAAGAAAAAAATTAATGATTGGCTCTTACTTTGCCAGTATTGAGACGTGTATATTAAGGATAAAAAACATAACTAAAGTTATTTGTTACTTTTTGATTAAAAGATGATGAAATTCCATCAAAAAAATAAAAAGAAAAGAAAAGAAAGTTCTAACGAGTAAAATTTTGATGGGCCTTCAAATAAAGAAAAAATATAAATTTCAATTAATAAGTTTTTACTTACATGAATGTACATGGCAATAAGGTAATAATATAAAAAATAATTTTGAAAGAATGATAGTTTGAGAATTATTTTTTATTAAAATAATATTTTGGAAGCACTCTTAATTCTTAGACAACTTTAGATCATCGCATTCAAAACTTTTCGAAAATAGTTTATTATCTTATCAAACATATTATCAATGTTAAAAATCAATATCAATGTATATATGATATAGTAATAAATTCAGATCAAAGTAAATTATAAAAAAATTCATATCAAACTAGAATTATCGTGAAACTATCTCTTTTCAGATGAATTTTCGCATCATAAATAATTCTCAGATAGATTTTCATTTATACATTATAGTAACCCAATCTCATCACTTTAAATATGATACATATTACACATATGCATGTGATATCATTATAAAAAATATAATATTGATGATTAAAAAAATAAGTGATAGATGGAAACTAAGTTTGTAATGTCATTAATGACAAATTTTAAGTGATAATAATTTTTATTTTGTCATAATATAATTTAATAATAATAAAAATTAATGTTTTAATTACCTTTATTGACAATTGATGACACATATCTAATGAAAATTACTTTGTCACTTAATATGTATATAATTAATGATAATTTTTGTATTGCATGTATTATTTTGTTACTTGTTTTTCTTTTTTTCTTTTTTTTGTGGTGAATATGTGTATATATATTTGGGAAAAAAAACGTATACAACACAAATATGCTCAACTATAAGATATGGATTTAAGACTCTTATAAATTAAAATAACAATGTTAAACTAACAGTAGCTCATCATCCTTTCAGCATATATAAAAGTAAAAATAAATATGCTAAGAATCATAATATATATATATATATTTTAAAAAATATGCATATACAAGTTCACGGATGATTTATTTTTTATTATTTCTTCATATTAAAAAAGACAGTGATATTTTAAAATTATGTTTTTATGTTTTTAAAAGGACAAAATAGATTAATTAACACGGTAAAGGGTCTAGTGTCTAGGATTTGGGTCAAGGCGAGCTTCCAATGCACAAAAAATGTGATGGATGAGATTTTGGACTTAAACAAACGCGCATGAAACCCCGTGCATGGGGATTAAAAAAAATTGCCCTTGAAACAGTCAAACCGTTCCCCTCATTCACTTCTAAAGCACTTTTGGATCCTTTATTTTATTTTATATTTTTAAATATATTTTATTCTCAATTAATCAGTAATATTTAATACACGTGTTATATATTCATAAAATAAAATATGAGATGAAAAATAAATTGAAACAGATGATCTAAATCGAATTTGATTTGATATGAATGGTCAATTACTTTAGTGATATTGCTCTTACTTAAATACTGATATTACGATATTAGAGGTTTGAAAATCAAACGATTTTTTGGTCGACACTACAAAAAATTATTATATTAGTGATAATATAAAAATTATCACTAACTCATATTTTTTTTGTAGTGCGAGTGGTTAATTGGTTCAATGATATCGCCATCACAATTGTATGTCTGAGATTAAATTTAAATTTTAACGAAACTTTTGATGTGCATATGTGTATATAATAAATATTATTATATGTGTGTATAAATTTTAACGAAACTTTAGGCGCATGCATGGACTTATAATATTAAGAAAAGATTAGACTTCCAGGCCTATTAGGGAAAGTTAATTGATGAAACACCAATAAGCCAATAACTTTTTGTGACCCATAGCACCCATGAAACTGAAAAAGAAGTAAATTCTATATATGGCAAAATTCACAATTTTTTAATTATAATCTGAGAATTATGTGCAGTCTACCCTTATTGATCATCAAAATGTTAGTCAATTAATTATTTCCTTTAGAAAGGTTTCGGAGGAAATATGAACAGCTCTTTGAATATTGGAAAATCCAGTCAAACTTTGGTAGTTTAATAATCTTAGAAGAATATTTATAGGCCCAACAAAAAATGGTAAAAGAAATTAATTAAGAGGCGGAAACACTGTTGCTAACATATTTTGGCTATACATGTAGGCAAAAGGTTGTGCTATCATCTCATCAAACAACAAAAAATATAATTAAGAAAAAATTAAATATTTATTACTTAATCATTTCATTTTAAAAATTTGAACTATTATAAATGAGAGGTATACTCAATTTCGCATTTAAAAATTAAAATATTTAGAGGTACTGAATATTTAATACTCAAATACATCTTCCACCGCATAGTATTCTTTTTTTTCCTTTTCTTTTTTGGGTTAGCCTAATATGTGAAATTCTTTTATAAATAGGTGACAGTAATACTTAAATCCATAACCTACCCGTTACCAAAAAACGGTTCGGGAGCTTTTTGGCTGCTAGACTAAAAAAGTGGAAGAATGAGCCTGTTTGGTTTTATTTTCAAACCCCCATTTTCATCAATTTTACTATTTCAAAAATAGAAATTATTACTTTTTAAAAATTTTCACCCAACGTAATTTTCATTTTCATTTTTAAAACACATTTTCCAATAACTTATATATCTTTTTTCAATAACCTATATATCTTCTCTCTCTATTCCATTATTTCTATCTCTCTCCACCTACAACCTATATAATCATTACATTTCCAAATATTTTATCCAAATACATTTTCATTTCCACATCACATCACATAACTAATTCTCACCATTTTAGAAATGATAAAAATGAAAATTGGAAATAGAAATAAAACCAAACAGGCCCTAAATGTTCCATTTGTCCTCTCCTTTGCTCCTTTTGAAGGAGGTTTTTCATGGTCCTAACCTTTCTTTTTATTTATTATCATGTAAGTGCTTAATTTGTTACTAGTGATTTACAACTAAATCAATATCTACCTTAGGATATGCTTGTTCTAAAAACAAACAAAATTTAATCAAACAATTTAATATTTTTATTGTTCTCTTTGAGATTCCTTATTTATCCTTCATTCAAAATTTTGTTATTCTAAAAATACCCTTTGTTTGTTTGAACAAAAAATTTTAAGTAATTTAAATTTTCACTTAGTAAAAAATCTCGATCTTGTAAATTTTTATTCTGAAAAAAATATTTTTTTTCATCCTATAAGATTTTTTGACTTTCAATTTTATCCTATATGTTATGCACTTTCAAATTTAGTCCTATAAGTTAAATTTTTTTTGCACATTTAGTCCGAAAGTCACTTAAATTTAAAATTTTGGCTGGAAATATTGCTGATGTGGCATGCCAGAAGGTTATGAAATTGGACATTTTGCTGAGTTGGCACATTCATAGTTTTTTTTTGGCCATGTTGGCAAAAAAAACTAATTGCTATATTTAATTAATTAGCTTATTTTATTATTTTTATTGCTTAGGTGGCAACATGAATTTTGAAGTACTTATATATCACATATATTTATATAAATATATATAATTTATAATAGTTAAGAAATAAAAAATTTAAATAACTTTATATATATAAATAAAAAATAAATAAATTAAAAGTTTAAAAAAAAAAAAAAAAGAAAGAAAAATCCCCCAAACACCCCCACACCGCCATACCTACCCTGACGGTCGCCTGGCGAGATCCGGTTAGGCGGCTAACTTCCGACCACCAAGCTTCCAGGTGGCCAGCACCTGGAAGCATCGGTCGAGCTTCTAGGTGTGGTCGCCTGGAAGCTCGCCGCCTGCTAGATTTGGCCAGGCAAACTGGCCATGGCAGCCCAAGTGGTTGGTGGGGGGAGGGGTTCGACGGTAGGGTGGGGCGGGCGGCAGCGGCATGTATATATGTATATATTTGTATGTATATATGTATATATATAATATATTTATATAAATATGTGTGCATATGTTTTGCATATTAAAATATTATATATTTTTTATAAATATATGTACATGTGTGTATATATATTTGTTCACACTATATGTGTATATATAATTGATACTAATATTAGTCATATACTCATATTATTATTAATATTTAATAATATAGTGAAATATTAATATACATTTATAGTGATACTATTATAATCAATAATACTAGTTATATGATTAGTAATATATTAATAATAATAAATATTATAATATAATAATTTTAATTATATTCATAATATGTAGTATAATATTATTAATGTAATAATTTATAATTATAATACATTATTAATAATAAAGATTATATTAAATAATTTTAATTATATCCATAATATATAGTATTGATAATATTATAAATATTATTAATATAATAATTTATAATTATAATATTACTAATAATAATACATAATACTAATAAATATTAATTTAATTGAATTATTATTATTACTACTATTAATATAATTAATCATAAGAAGTATTTGGAATGTGAGAAAATTGAAAAAAAATAAGAGAGATAATAAATAATTTAGATATTAGGATTCAATAAACTAAAAGGATAAATAAGGTATTTGACTTAAAAAGGATAATTGTTCTAATTTTTCTTTTTTCTTTTTTAATTAAAACAAATTGCCACTTAACATAAAACAAAGACATACATGATAATAGGTAAAAACTAATCTATTAGGACCATAGAAAAATCCAGGATACATACTATTACAAATTAAAACCAGAAGATGCGTTTTGACCAAACATAAAGAGGATGTGGAAACCTTCATATGCTTAAGAGGGATACTTATGTTGATGTAGGAAAAGAATTTGGGGCTTATTATGGATTTAACTTCTATATCTGGTGCTTGGGCTAAGGCTACATGGTTCAATCAGTTAGGTTGGTCAGTGAAGTCCAAGGCTACGCTGGGTATACTAAAAAGGCCAATTAAAGAGGGTTGATAAAATCCGGGCCAACAGGCAGAGCCACGTAGAATAGATACTCCCCATCATATAAATAGCTAATTTCGACACGAAAGGTAACAAAATATTCTATTTACTTTTGCCATTATACTATTGCACTGTAATCAATCTTTACCATTCCATCACTCGTTTGATCATTCCAGGGTTTTTGTACGCAACCTCGACGACCTTAATTGCTTCTGTGTTACAATATTCAGGTATAGATTAATTTGGCCAACATCAATTAAAGTTCGAATTAAGAGAACAACTCCCAAACTTTATCATATATATGGATATATTTGAATTGACTAATGAATCAATTAAAAATTAAATAAATTGAATAATGAATAAAAGAAATTAAAGCAATTAATTAGGAATTCCAAACTAAGAGTAAGATAATAATATATAATTTCCTCACTTTGATATTGATACCTTATTAGGTAACTATCTGAGAGAGCAAGAACATTAATTATTTAATATTCGGCATATATTCATTCCATTATTCTCCTCGTATGCCATAACCAATCGAGAGAGTTGGGATATTGCTAAGTTCTGCATTCGATCTTTCTTTCTTCATTTTTTTCCCTTTCCTTTTTTTCAAATTTTCGTTTCTTGTTTGCCCCGTATTTTCCAAAATCAAATGATAATTTTGTATTCCAATTTTTCACATTAATAAAAACCTCCAGATTTTCTTTTTGTCGGAAATCTGCACCAAGGAATACAATCATACATTGGAGAGCCTTGGAGTTTTTCTTAATTCAAAATGACCATCTCACTACCACCTAAAATATTTTTTGTGATCAATTTTGGTGGAGGAAAAAAAAAATTTTATGGATCAGAATTTTATGAATGCATAAAATTCAGTTCACACCAGGTTCCATGTTGCGTATTAATATTATTGTGGTCCAATGGTATAAGTTTCCCATATAATATGAGAGATCAGGAGTTCGAGTTTGAATAAGCTCCTGATGTGTGTGCGCCCATATATTTATTTTATATCATATTTCATCTATTATTTTATTTCATAAATATATGCCAAGTATATTAAATAATTCTTTACAAAAGTAATTGATTGATATTGGATGCACTTGACATATATTCATAAAATTGAAATAAAATGATAAAATATGAACTGAAATAAAGAATTCAAAGTGTCGAAATTGACAATTTTTAATTCATTTGATTTTTTTATTAGTGTTAATTGTTGCTGATGATGGTGTTTTTTGTCGGGTGGATCTTGTGTGCTGACCAAGAGGGTCAATTGACTAGAAAGACAGAAAATGGCTCAGAGTACAACAATGGAGCGAGTCGAGTCCTACAACTAATAAATACACGTTAGACTATGAGTTGGCTGTTAGCTAAGGCCCTATGATGCTTAAATTAGTAATAATTTCCACCGGAAGGCAAAGTGGCAGAGTGAGGGCTTTAGAGAGTGTAAAGTTATATCTCTAAATCTGTTAAGTGAGAATATTTATAGTGTTCGTTGTTTGAGAGAGGGAGATAGGTCAAAAAGACGATATTCTCTCTACTATGACTGTCAAATAAAGCTCCTTTCCTCTATATAGGGGCTTTAGAAGTCCTTTTAGGGTTGGCTAGCCATCATATCGATCGACCGGAAATAAGGGGCGCTCTTGTTGTAATTAATGTGGAGGTAACTGATTGACGGGGTTTTTAATGCGGATAGGACGGTGGTTCGACTATATTAAATGCAGAAGTGATTGGTGGCAGGCTACGTAATTAATCGGCCATGATAGGGAGATGCCTTGGTCAACTTAATGGTACCCAATTGCAGGTTTCTTTCACATCGACTATTGCAGACTTGAGTCAACTGATTTTGCATGAGGTCAAAAACTCAATAAATCTCTATTCAAAGTTGGAGAGTTGGGCATTGTCCCGAATATTGGACCCAGTATAATGGGCTTGCTAAGTTCACCCTAGGGCTATCAATGGGTCGGATTCAGATCGAATCATGCTGGATCCAAGTCCGAATTCAAAAGTAATATGTCAGATCCAAATTCGATCCAAGATTCATTGGATCTGTAGTTGGTATAACCATATCCGAATCTAAATAAAAGTCAGATATCTATCGGATATCCAAAAAAATTCAAATTTGAATATTTCAAAAGTCATTATATATTTATTATTTTTCTAAAAATTTAGTAGAATCTAAATTCAAAACAATCATCCTTAAAAAAAATACACAACATATTAATGAATAAATTTTCAAGCCTATTGATCACTTAAAAGCAACAATAGAATTTAGCTTAATCAAATTCATTCACCAAATCATTACATTTTAGGTTCCGTTGCTGATAATAGTATTTATTTGGAATTATAAATACATAATTATACATGATTATTCAATCAACTAACTATAGACTCAAAGTTTTATAAAACAGAAACTTATTTTGATCAAATCGATATTTGCATTGCATTCTTACAATGTTATTGCATTTGGCTCATATTCATTATTCTTCCCGCATCATTTTTTGTTATAAAAATAGAGAAACAAGTGATATAATTATGATGTAAATAAGCTCAAAATCTAATAATTTATATGAAAAACATATGATTTAACATATTGCATAGGAGTTCATTCATCCAAATATTCACATTGCCATTATAGTAGGACCCTGTGTATACATATGTATAATATATATATACATATATATAATACTAAATATATTCAAATTTGAATTATTAATGGATCGGATCAAGCTATATCCATATTTGCTCTATTTATTTCGAATTACGAACTTTTTTAATAAGATTATATTCATTGAATATTTTATCGATTAAAGATTTTAAATAATTGGATTGAACTCAAATCGAATTCGGATTAAAATTTGCTCCATTGACAGCCCTAGTTCACCCATACTAGTCAATTTTGAACTATTGGCAGCCAAACGAATTTCATCTTTGCTGATTCAGTACGGGGATATTACAAGCTGCCAAACAAACTTAGTCGCTGCAATTAGGCCGTTGAGGGCGAAATAAATTGTAAGATAAGGAATAAAAAACAGATAAGAGTTATTTTCAGCACACCCCATCCAAATCTGATAAGTTTATGGATCCACGCAAGGATTTGAACAGACCGAGGACGACAAATATCAAATATTACTTCACTAGACTTAAATCAATCAAGACCAAGGGGCCATAATGACATGAAAAACAGCAAATATTTGCGGAAAATAAAAGAAAAATTGAAAAAAGGTCTATTACCACACTGAAAAGATAAAACACATCAAACTACACGATAATAAGTTAGATTTTATTGATGGATAATCCCAACCAGTGAAGATTTTCATGAGATCTCTGAATTGGATGGTTGGTGGATTACGGGAACCAAGAAAAGATCATTCTTTCTTGAGATGGCAATTCCTTCTGCCTCGATCATGTCTATATCATTAAGAGTCATTCCTTTTGGCATTTTCCAGTCAAAGTTGTAGAGAAGTTGAGCCAATGGAAGCTCAATACTTGCTAATGCAAAATTTATACCGGGGCAAATCCTTCTTCCTGCCCCGAATGGAATGAATTCGAAGTTACTCCCCCAAAAATCTGTGGAATTGTTCTCAAATCTTTCGGGTTGGAAGCTTTCTGGTTGGTGCCAATACTCGGGATCCCTTCCCATGGACCATACGTTAATCATGACTTTGGATTTGAGAGGAATTGAATATCCATTAACTTTGCATTCATCTCTGCATGCTCTTGGGAGTAATGAGATCGGAGGATGCAATCTCAAAGTTTCTTTGATCACCAATTTTAAGTATTTTAGTTCCTGGACGTTGCTCTCTTCCACTGTCTTCTTTCCTTTACAGACCTCTCTTACTTCTGTCTGTACCTTGGCCATCACGCGGGGATTTCTCATGAGTTCAGCCATAGCCCAATCGATAGTAGTAGACGATGTTTCAGTGCCAGCAGAGAACATGTCCTATAATTACATAATCATCATTTATAATCAGAATCTATTGTAGGGTTAGCTATATATGTGTGTGGTGTGTGTGTTCATGATGAGGAAACTAATTAAGCAAAAAGCCACTTACAAAAATGACAGCTTTGATGTTGTCGTTGGTAATGGGAAATTTGAGTTCACCATTTTTCTGCATCCTAAGTAGAACATCGACTATATCTTCACCCCCAAACTCACCACTCTGCTTCAATTTATGTTCCTCCACGATGATATCGAGAATGGCATCCAACTTACGGCGCATCCTCAACAATTTGTGCTTGTTCCAACTGAGAACATGCAACAATTTGAAAGAGGGAAACAAATCAAGCAACTGAATTCCCCCCGCCAACCTCACTGCTTTCTTCAGCAATGCTATCAGCGTATCACGATCCCTCATCACTTTACCAAACGCCGCTCTGCAAGTAACGGAACTTGTGAAGGCAAACACCTTTTTCGTCAGGTTGACGGCTTCTCCAGACGATAATTGAAGAGATTTGATGAGACGTGAGACCTCATCCTGCCGAATAGACCCGAAAGATTTGACATTTTTAGGGCTGAGCAGCTCCAAAATGCATATTTTACGCATTTGCCTCCAGTACTCGCCGTAAGCGCAGAAGATAACGTCAGTGTAATCGTACCACATGATCTTAGTGCCAATGCTTTCGGGCCTATCAGCGCAGGCTGGGTCCTGAACTTTGAGCACATCTTCAGTGGCCTGCCGCGACGAAATCACCACCATCGAAACTTCTCCCAGCTGCAGATGCAAGACGGGTCCGTACTTTTGGGCTACTCTTGCGAGTGCATGATGTAGCAGCCCGCCCGCTAAGTGGTGGAGGTGGCCGATCACCGGCAGCTTTGGTGGGCTTGGAGGAAACTTGTCGTATTTCTTTGGGGATCTAGGTTTCTTGCTCGCTTTGATTAGTAAGAAGATGAAAGATGAAAAGAGCAGGACAGCAGTGAAGATGAAGGGCAGCTGAATCTCCATTGCTTCTATGGTTTGATGAAATGGTTGCACGTATTGTCACTGTACTTATGGTGGAAAATTTCAGCAGAAGAGAAGTATACGTATGCTATTTCACCATGAAATTAATTATTGTATTTGTTTGTTTGTATATCAATATTTTTGACTGAATTTGGATGTAGAGTTGGTAATTGATACAATTAAGTTTTGTCTGTTTTCCTTATTCTGACCCACATTCTATCAATTTTTTAATCATTTATTATTTTTAAGAATTCAATAATTGAGCGAGGAATCTTTATCATGAAAGAATAATGACGAGTCTAATTTCTTCCATAGGCTTAATTGAATTGTACCTAATATATATATTTTATGGATACGTAGTTATTCAAATACCTATTGAAACTTTTGCTAAGATAATTGCAGTGCTTTCTGGTTTTAAAAGTCAAGAATCAAAACTTATATGCAGATGTACGTATTTATAATTATGGAAGAATATTAGTTCGCAAACTGGAAGTGGCTTTATTTATAATTATGTAATATAGAGTTAAATCTTAGAGAGATCTAGGTTGTCACTTTCAAAATTTTCAAAAATATTTTATTATCTTATCAAACATATTATCGATGTTAAATAATTAATGATAACATTGTAGTGCACCTATTATTTTGTTACTTATTTTTCTTTTCTTTTTTTGGTAGTGAATATGTGCATATGTACTTAAAAAATTATTTATATAACACATATATGCTTACCTATAAGATATGAGTTTAAGACTCTTATACATTGAAATAAGGATGTTAAACTAGCGGTAGCAGATACTTATAAAAGTAAAAAATAAATGTGCTGACAATTATAATTTTTTTATAGAAAACATGCATACATAAAAATTTCAAAGATATTTAATTTTTTTATTTCGTCACATCTGAAAAGACAATGATATTATAAAATTGTATTTTTATGTTTTTAAAATGACAAAATAGATTACACTACAAAAAAAAAAAGAGCTTTAGCGATCGAATTTTAGTGACCGATCAATTAGTGACTGATTGGTGACCGATTAATGATCGATTAGTGATCAATTTAAATATAATATTTAAAAAAAATAGTGACGATTAGTGACCGAATTAGTGACCACAGAAAAGCGGTCACTAAATCGGTCACTAATTAGTGACCGAACTCTTTTTTCAGTCACTAAAATTAGTGACCGCACAAAGCGATCACTAATTCTGTAACTAATTAGTGACCGAACTCTTTTTTTTGTCACTAATATTAGTGACCGCACAAAGCAGTCACTAACTAAGCGGTCACTAATTCGGTCACTAATATTAATGACCGTATAAAGCGGTCACTAATTAATGACCATGTTTTTCAATCAATAAATGGTCACAAATATAAAATTTTATTTTTTGCATATTCTTATAATATGAAAGCATAAAATTTATGTAGCACTTATATAAGTAATAAAATATTGTGTTTGCTATTAACATATATATATTTGATAATAATAATTATATATAAATTATAAAAATATACGTACATATACAAATATATAACCACTAAATATTTCTATATAATATCCATATAATTGAACATTAATTTATTAATATGTATAGATACACAAAGTAATAAATAGGAATAATACTCTTATACAAAGAAAAAAAAAAGAGAATTAATTAATATATGCACATCAATAATATATATAAATACACACACATGGATTATGAGTAAGTAAATACTTATAATATAATTAATAATATTATATATTAATTCGTATGTATAAGCATATATACATATTGCCATATATATGTGTAAACTATTTATTACTATAAATAGTAATAAATATTAGTATTTATTATATTAAAAAAGAAAAAAAAAACTATTTATCACTATACATATTAATATGTATATACTATTTTTAATATGTTTATAATATATTATGATAAAATATACCTAAAATTTAAAAGTAATAGTCATAAATAAATATTTATAATATAATTAATAATATTATATATTAATTTGTATGTATAAGTATATATACACATTACCATATATATGTGTAAACTATTATTACTATAAATAGTAATAAATATTAGTATTTATTATATATAAAAAAACTATTTATCACTATGCATATTAGTATGTATATACTATTTTTAATATGTTTATAATATATTATGATAAAATATACCTAAAATTTAAAAGTAATAGTTATAAATAAAAAATACAGTGCGTTATTATATTAAATAAATATTACACAAATATTAAATGAATAATTGCTATTTTTTGTTAAATTTTAAAATGCAAAATAACATTAACTCATACATAAGAATATTATAATTATTTTTTAATTTTTAAATATTATATATATTATTGTTGAGACAAAAGCATGAAAATGCATGTGGTGTAGTAGTCAGTTACTCATTTGAGTATACCAAAAGTCTTGAGTTTGAATATAAGAGGAAGCAAAGTTGAAGAGAAATATTTTTAACTCATTAAAATCAGTGATCGAAATATGCGGTCACTCAGGACTTGAATGAGGGGAAGGGTTTGACTGTTTCAAGGACAAATATATATATATATATATATATTTTAATTCCCCCTGCATGGGATTTCATGCGCGTTTGTTGAAGTCCAAACCTAATCCATCAAAATAATCAAATTTTGTGCAGTAGAGACTCGCCTAGACCCAAATCCCAGACATTAGACCCTTTACCACACTAATTAACACTATATATATATTTGTCCTTGAAACAGTCAAACCCTTCCCCTCATTGACGTCTAAAGAGTTTGATTTGATATGTGTGGTGAATTAGTTTAATGATATTGTTGTTAGTTAAATATTTGTATTAAGACGAATCAACATTATACTTGTATTAAGATTAATCATCATTATACTTGTATGTACGAGATCAAAATTCGAATGTGACAAAATTTTTAATGTAGATACATTTGTATATAAATAAATATTATAAAGTTTGAAATTTCAACTCTAATAAATTTTGAGTGCATGCATGTACTTGTATTAAAACAAGAATTAACTTTAGGACTATTAAGGGAAATTAATTGATCAAACACAAATAAACCAATAACTATTATGCATGCCCCATTGCACCCATGAAACTAAAAGAGAAACAAATTCTATATGGGGAAAAATTCAGAATTTATTAATTATAATCTGAGAATTATATTAATATATATGCAGTCTACCCTTATTGATCATCAGAATGTTAGAGATCAATTCTTTCCTTTAGAAAAGTTTCGGGAAAAAGATTAACAGCTCTTTGGAATGGAAAATCCAGTCAAATTTTGGTAGTTCAATAATATCAGAAGAATATTTATAAACCCAACAAAAAATGATAAAAGAAATTAATTAAGTGGCGGAAACACTATTACTATAACTTGCTTTAGCAGGTAATAATAGTCAAGTTTATCTGCGCCCTTTTACATTGGCACAGTCAGCTAGAAAAATAAAATGGTTTGCAACATATATAATGTGAATAAATTATCATATTTTGGCAATGCTAGACTGCTGGTCAACTTTGATACATAGAGATTAAAGGCTCATAGCCAGCCATGATAATTAACAGTTTAAATTTTCTATTTTTTCTCATATTCTGTTTTATAAATAAATAATATATGTATTAAATATTTTTTTATAAAAATAATTAATTAAAAATTAGATACACTTTACATAAATACAACAAATTGAAATAAGAGATAAAATAAAAAATAAAATAGAACATCCAAAGTGGATAATTTAGTAAAAGTAATACTTCAATCTTCCTTCGTTGAAAGTTTTCCAGCAATAAATATAGGCAAAAGATTCTGCCTAGCATTCTATCAAACAACAAACAACATAATTAAGAAAAAATGAAATATTTATTGCTTAATCATATCATTTTAATGGTTTAAACTGTTATCAATATAATGAGAGATATAGTGGATTTCTCATTTAAAAACTTAAATTATTAAAACGTACTAAATATTTAATACTCAAACACATCTTCTACTGAATAGGTGGAATTTTTTTTTCTTTTTCTTTTTTTGGTTAACCTAATATGCGAAATTCTCTTATAAATAGTTTATAGTAATACTCAAATCCAAAACCTACCATTACCAAATCAGGGCTCAGGAGAAAAAAAAAAAAAAAAAAAAAAAAGAAGAAGAAGAAAAGAATAGGCTATTTCGCTTTTTGGTTGCTAGACTAAAAAGGTGAAACAATACATGTTCCAATTATCCTCTTCTTTGCCCCTTTTGGAGGATACATACTAGAGGGTTGATAAAATCCGGGCTAACAGGCAGAGCCACGTAAAATACATACTCCCCATCATATAAATAGCTAATTTTGACATGAAAGGTATATTCTATATACAACCCCCTCATATAAATAACTTATTTTGACATGAAAAGATATATACTATATACAGTGAAAAAAATTCTATTTAATTTTTTCATTTTACTAGTGCATTGTAAACATTCTTTGTCATATACTTTGTTTCCATTATTGGTTTGATCGTTGGAGGGGTTTCGCAAACAATTGCAATGACTCTAATTGTTTTTGTGTTACAGTACAACAGGTGTGGATTGACTTGGACCAACAATTAAAATTCGGTCAAGAGAAGAACTCCCAAACTTTATCAAATATGTATACATGAATTTGAATTTGCTAATGAATCAATTAAAGATTAAATGAAGTGTATACTGAATCAGTAGAAAAGTAGTTAAGTAGATTAAATCCTGGTGGAGGAAAAAAAAAAGATTTATGGATCAGAATTTTATTAATGCAGAAAATTCAAGTTCACACGAGGTTCCATGTTATGTATTAATAACAATGTTAGGATTTTGAATTTTTAATGAAGCTATAATGTAAAGAGAAAAAAAATGCATATTTGATTATTTTGGATTGAATTGAAGTTTAATTATGGGTCTAAATTTAGTTGCAGTCTAGATTATTTATTTCAATTTTTGTTTCATCTACTATTTCATTTCATAAATATATGCTAAGTATATTAAATATTTCTTTATAAAAGTAACTGATTGGCATTGGATACACTTGACATTTATTCATAAAGTTGAACTAAGAAATAAAATATAAACTGAAATAGAGGGTGCAAAGTATCAATAAATTTTTACATGCACATGAATTTTAATTAATCTGATATGGTCTTTTGATTAAATTGAAATGAAAAATAAAATACAAATTAAAATAGAGGATTCAAAGTCTTTTGATTAAAGTAAAATAAAAAGTAAAATATAAATTAAAATAGAGGATTTAAAGTGACAAAATTGATAGATTTATAAGTATAGACTAATTTTAATTAATTTGATGGTCTTTTCATTAGTGTTAATTTGGCAACTAAACAAATTCATTTGTCCTGATTCATTGTGGGGATGTTACAGGCTGCCTGTTTAATCTCTATTAGTATTAATTTTAGTATTATATTTAGGACTTAATAAATAATTTTTTTATTTAAAAAATTATAATTCTCTTGTTAATTGATGAAAATTTGGAATTGCAGGAATATAAGTGGACAAATTGACATAAGTTGGTGGGAATGCTAACAGGATGACACATCATAATCTAATCAAGGATGGGCAGAAGAGTCTTTATTTATTTGAGTCATATTCTTAGAAGACTCTTTTAATCAGTTATAAATAGGCCTTTCAGACATTTAATCAGAAGAGATTTGGATTTGCTATTTTGGATATTATAAGTATCGCGAGAATTCGGAATTTGGAGGAGGACAAAGTGGAAATCTGATTTGTCTAGGAATATAATTTCTTCTTCTCCCTTTAATTTTTAATTCTGGATTTGAAACGATGTTTCGTTTTATTCATGTTTTGTTTGACAATTCAATCATGAACTAATTTGTTACTCTATGATCATGATGGATTCTTTTGAATAAATTGATACATGATTTTCTTTTATGAAATTAGTAGCACTTAAGGTTATTTCTTCTATTGTGTGTTTTTTCTATTTCATTGTCTGATCAACAATCAAGTGCATCTTTAAACCCTAGAGGAGCTTGGAAAAGAGAATCTAGAGATTGGTTGACAATAGAATACCTTATGATTAATTATTTAAATTGATGAATTAATTAATTTATGAGTAGGATATGAATATACCGGCTTGCCCTAGGGAGTTAGTTGAATGGTACAACTTTATCCATAATTTAGTTAATTCACATAGAAATATAGTGAATTAAATGAATTATGGATTTGATTGCGGGTAATTCAAAAGAACCCCGTAATTACATAAGACTCAAGACTAATAACCTATTATTAATTTCAGATGGGGAAAATTATATAATCAACTTATTCGATTGATGAAATCATAATTCTAAACTTATATAACTTGGTAGAAATCTTAATCAATACACATTTTTTTTTTCATTAGTTTAGTTTTAGTTCCTATATAATTGGTTTTTGTTTGAATAAAATAAATGTGTGATAAATTAGTAATTAATAACAAATAATTTAATTTCTTGTGGAATCAATACTTTTCTTATCATTTTATTACTTGTTGCGATACGCACACCTGCCTAACTGTTTACATTATTTGTTCTGCACAACCAAACAAACAAATTTTAATTGAGACGTCATTTCAGACTTAAATGCAATTGGGACATTGAGGGTGAAATAAATTGTAAAATAAGAAGAAAAAACAAATAGAGTTATTTTCAGCACACCCCACCCAAACCTGATATTATTTATTGGTTCTTGCAAGGATTTGAGCAGACAGAGGACGACAAATATCAAATATTACTTCACTAGACATTAGTTGTCTTTATCAATTAAGCCCAAGGCGCCATAATAACTTCAAAAGATAAAATCCATCAAACTGCACGACAATAAGTTTGCTTTTATGAATAGATATTCCCAAGCAGTGAAGATTTTTACGAGAACTCTTAATTGGACGGGTTGTAGATTATGGGAACCAAAAAAGGTCATTTTTTCTTGAGACAGCAATTCCTTCTGCCTCGGTCATGTCTATATTGTTGGGAGTCATTCCTTTAGGCATTTTCCAGTCAAAATTGTAGAGAAGTTGAGCCAATGGAAGTTCAACGTTTGCTATTCCAAAATTCATGCCAGGGCAAATCCTTCTTCCCGCCCCGAATGGAATGAATTCAAAGTTATTCCCCAAGAAATCTGTGGAACTGTTCTCAAATCTTTCTGGTTGGAAGGTTTCTGGTTGGTGCCAATACTCAGGATCCCTTCCCATAGACCATATGTTAATTATGACTCTGGATTTGAGAGGAATTGAATATCCATCAACTTTTCATTCATCTCTGCATGCTCTCGGGAGTAATGGGACTGGGGGGTGCAACCTCAAAATTTCTTTGATCACTAATATTAGGTATTTTAGTGCCTGGACGTCTCTAATTTCTTCCACAGCCTTCTTTCCCTTAAATGCCTCTCTTACTTCTGCCTGTACTTTGGCCATCACGCGGGGATTTCTCATGAGTTCAGCCATAGCCCAATCGATAGTAGTAGACGATGTTTCTGTTCCAGCAGAGAACATGTCCTATAATTACATAATCATCATTTATAATCAGAATATTTTGCAGGGTTAGCTATATGTGTGTGCGGTGTGTGTGTTCATGATGAGGAAATTAATTAAGCAAAAAGCCACTTACAAAAATGACAGCTTTGATGTTGTCGTTGGTAATGGGAAATTTGAGTTCACCATTTTTCTGCATCCTAAGTAGAACATCGACTATATATTTACCCCCAAACTCACCACTCTGCTTCAATTTATGTTCCTCCACCATGACATCAAGAATGGCATCCAACTTACGGCGCATCCTCAACAATTTGTGCTTGTTCCAACTGAGAACATGCAACAATTTGAAAGAGGGAAACAAATCAAGCAGCTCAAATCCCCCCGCCAACCTCACTGCTTTCTTCAACATGGCTATCAGCGTATCAGGATCCCTCGTCACTTTACCAAACGCCGCTCTGCAAGTAACGGAACTTGTGAACGCAAACACCTTCTCTGTCAAGTTGACGGCTTCTCCAGACGATGATAGAAGAGATTTGATGAGACGTGAGACCCCATCCTGCCGAATAGACCCGAAAGATTTGACATTTTTAGCGCTGAGCAGATCCAAAATGCATATTTTACGCATTTGCCTCCAGTACTCATTGTAGGGGCTGAAGACAATGTCAGTACCACATGATCTTAGTGCCAATGCTTTCGGGCCTGTCACCGCAGGCTGGGTCCTGATCTTTGAGCACATCTTTAGCGGCCTGCCGCGATGAGATCACCACCGTCGAAACGTCTCCCAGCTGCAGATGCAAGATGGGCCCGTACTTCTGGGCTACTCTCGTGAGTGCACGGTGTGGGAGCCCGCCGGCCAAGTGGTGGAGGTGACCAATCACCGGCAGCTTTGGTGGGCTTGGAGGCAGATTGTCGTATTTTGTTGGGGATTTAGGTTTCTTGCTTGCTTTGATTAGTAAGAAGATGACGGATGAAAAAAGCAGGAGAGCAGTGAAGATGAAGGGCAGCTGGATCTCCATTGCTTCTGTGGTTTGATGAAATGGTTGCACATAATGTCATTGTACTTATAGCAGAAGCGAAGCATGCTATTTCACCATGAAAATGAATTATTGTTTTTGTTTGTTTGTATATCAATATTTTTTACTGAATTTGGATATACAGTTGGCAATTGGTACAATTAAGTTTTGCCTGTTTTCCTTGTTTTGGCCCAGATTCTACCATTATTTAATTATTTATTATTTTTCAAGATTCCAATAATTGAGTGACGAAATATATATTAAAAAATAGAAGTTGGGCTTCATTTACTCCGAAAATCAATTTAGAAGATCAGAATTGTTCAAAGGAGAAAATCGTTCAAAACTTATAGAGAAACAACTACACATATTCATATGTAATGCACAAAAATAATATGTAAAAGCACCAATCAACAAAAACCAAAATAATTTCTTTTTCTGAACAAAAATGTCTCAATATCCAAAAAACTGCCTTACCACTTTTTTCTACGGCTTTTTATCTAACTAAGCATCCCACTACTTGGGTTCATAACTACCCACAAAAACATTCACTATCTTGTCATAACTGAACCAATAAAATGGATCCACATGTAGCCCATGTTCCTCCTTTCTTGATCGTGCGTGGCACTATGGGAACCAAAACAAATCTGAGTGCAGCGCAGCTCCTCTCTTGGCTTCAGCTCAGCCCTTCCTTTTAGCTCAGCTCCACCCTTGGCTTCAGCTCGACCCTTCCCATGGGTTCAGCTCGGCCCTTCCTTTCAGCTCAGCTCCACCTTTGGCTTCAGCTCGGCCCTTCCCATGGGTTCAGCTCGGCTCTTCTCGTAGGTTCAGTTATAATATTTGTGGGGTAGTCATCTCAGGTCTGATGTTTGTCTTTAGCTCGGGCTATTACAGATGTATCACATCTCCCCCCACAAAGTAGTTCAACAAGGTTTTGAACTATGACCAAGCCCGAGCTAAAGATGGACTATGCTCATGAGTTGTCCCTAACTTAATGATTTTGTTGTTGTGTTTTTTTTTTTTTTTTTTTAGATGAGGTGTAGGGCCCAAGCTGCGTGTCCAGGGCCCAGCTGCGGGGCGCTGGGCCACTCATGACGCGGACAGTCGGAGAACCCGAGCCGAGGCGATCCTGGCCGGGCTGCGCGAGAGGCTCGGTGCCGAGCTGAGTGCATGGCGCCGAGATGTGACTCGGCAGCAAGATGTGTGCCCTGGCCGAGAGGCATTTTGGCTAAGATGCGCCTGGTCGAGCTGTGTGAGATGCTCGATGCCGAGCTGAGCGCACGGCACCGAGATGTGTCTTGGCCGCAAGATGCGCGTCCCTGGCCGAGAAGCTATCTGGCCGAGGTACATTTTGGCCAAGACGCGCCTGGCCAGACTCCCACACCAAAGGCAGCGATTTTCAGGCCGCCATTTGGCCTTATCAAATTTCAAAAAAAGGGGTTTGCCTTATCTCTTCTCCCTTTTCTAGGCCAACCAAGCCTTGTCTTATTAATGGCATTAAATTTCATATCACATCGCACGCATCTTCGTGGACCGCGTGTACGGTGGATGTGAAGGGTAGGTGTCCTCTAGCCTCTTTCTTCCCCCTTATATATACCTTCCCTTGCTTCCTTTTTCATTCCTTCTCCATCTCCCTTCTCATACTTTCTCCCCATTTCTACTTCCCCACTTCACACTTTGCTCGAGCCGCCTATTTCGCCGTGGGCCACCAGAGTTTTCCAGCTCTTTTTTTTTTTTTCTTTCGCACTTCTTTCCCAGCAATGAGTCCAGGTTCTTTATGATTTTTCTCTATTTTTTCTTGGTATCTTTTTAAGTGTGATGCAAGTTCTTGAACCGCTAGTATGTCCACTGAACTATTTGGGGGTAGTGACTCGGATGATTCAGTGCTCAGTATTCCCGTAGAGGTAATGAGGGATACCGAGAAAGGCATGGCAGATGCAGGATTACCTTATTATGAGACTTATTATTCTTGGATGACCAGATATAAGAGTAGGAGATTGAGAGATATTATGGGCATTTCTGGCGAATATTCTATAGTTGTACCCAAGTCCTCAGACGAGCCACACCATCCCCCGGCGGGATTTCTATGTTTCTATGTAGAATAGATATGGGAGGGTGTTGCGCTTTCCACTGGCTGAGCTATTTAAGTTGATTTCAAGAGGGTTAGTTATCCCTTTGAACCAATTTACACCTAATTCTTTTAGGCTAGTGACCGGGTTCATCATTCACTGTAGGCACTTGCAAATAGAGCCCACGACCACCCTGTTTCATTCTCTTTTCTACCCTAAGTCCTTGGTCAGGGTTTATTTTACTTATCATCTCGGGAGGATGTTCACTTTTTATCTAAGTACCTTACCTCCGTGAAGCATTGGAAAGAACACTACCTGTTTATATCTTCACCTGAGCCTTAGGGTTTTCCTACTAAGTAGATAGAAGATATGCCGCTTGATAGCTCGAGGCCTAGGATACAGTTTCCACCAGGGCGGCGGCAGATCCTAGATAGGCTCAATAGTTGTCAATTACAGCTATCTTATTTGGCGAAACCAGGTTTCCTCTACCACTTCGCTTTGAGTCCTAAAGCGGAAGAGCTTCCTGAGCCATTTGGTATTTACTTGACCTTGCTAAATTTGACAAGCTTACGAAATTATGCTTAACCCTTTTTTTTTCTTTTCTTTTTTTGTACAGAGATGGTGTCTACCAAAGTGTTCCTGTTGGCTGAGGTTACGGGTCAGTCCAAGAGACAGAAGAATGACCATCCTCTAAAGTGCTCTTAGGGTGCCAATTTTTCTCAAAGGCCCCCTGCTGAGGCCTCTGCTAGGAAACGGCCAGCTCCACCTCCTGACATCCCTGTTCCTAAGAGGCCTACCCCTCCGCCTGCTGTAGAGACTTCAACTGAAGAGAACATTCCAGAGGAGGCAAGCTCCCTTGCTCTAAGGAGGAGGAGTCCGAACACATAC
Source organism: Jacaranda mimosifolia (assembly GCA_018894105.1). Lineage (NCBI taxonomy): Eukaryota > Viridiplantae > Streptophyta > Magnoliopsida > Lamiales > Bignoniaceae > Jacaranda > Jacaranda mimosifolia. Next base: position 3,583,792 of record CM032127.1, read on the forward strand.
CTGATGGCCTACAACTCTGTTTTAACTAACAATACTCACTCCCTGGGCCGAGACTTCTTGAGGGGAATTTCTACCAGCTCGGATAGGCAACTGGCCAATGCCATGCACTTTGACAGCCTACGCAACCAATTCTCCTCTTTCCTCTCCAAGGTAATATAGTGAGTTTTACCTTTTCTAGCGTGTCTTAGCATTGATCACACTCTTCCTTGCTTATAGACGAGCATCCTAGCGAGAAGCGTGTTAGCGAGGTGGGAAGGAGAGCACCATCAACTAGAAGATGATAGACAGAGGATGGCAGCCAAGCTGGACCAGCTTCAGAGGGAGATGAGCAAGCTAGGCGACCTAAAGGAACAACTATCTTCTCTTCAAACTAAGCATGACGAGCTGGCCACCTGCCTAACCAAATTCGAGCTCAAAGTGGCAGAGCTGTCTTCTCAACAAGAAGAAGCATTAGCACGCGCTAGAGATGAGGGGTGCCGCGAGGGATGAGATAGCTTTTTCGAAGTGTTTCATGATACTGAGGAGGGGAAAGCTTTCATTGAAGCGTGTTGGGAGTCACGCTTGACTGAATTTCTGAAGAGCAATGAGTTTAGGAAAATGTCGGTGAAGAGGGCCTTAAAGTATTACTACCATGGTATCAATACTTGTGCGGATCAATTGGAGGCTAAGGGTATTTTGAGGTTGGGGCAGCTGGATCAGAACGTGGACTATATCTATGGATTACACACCCATCTCTCAGATTCAGAAGATGAAGGAGATGCTGATGCTGGAGAGGGAGGCGTGGCTGAGCTACACCATATCGCTGAGATGCCATACTCAAATGAGACTTTTGCCCGAGCCGAGCCTAGCCATCAGCAGGATTCTCCAAGCACCGCAGCCCCAACGGAACCGCATGTCCCTAGCGTGTTTGCAGATCTTTCGGTCCCTCCATCTTGAGTATTATCAGCATAGTTAGAAAGTCTAGAGGCGACTAAGCCCTATTTTGCTTATTTTGCATGTACTAAAGTAGAAGTGCCAGTTAGGAGATGACTTGTATCTCTCTAGTGGAAATGGAATGTATTGGAACTTTTGTTGTCTAAAAGCATGCTTGAGCTGTTTTCTTTTGCTTGGAGATGTCTTCCCTCTCTACCCTTTTCACTCCTTTTTTTTGTGGACATACGGGAAGGGCCGAGCTGCTGCGCGCTGTTGAGACGAGCCCGGACGAGCTGCGCGCACGGTGCTGATAAGAGCCCGATCGAGCTATGCACACAGTGCCGGGCGCGCGCGGCCGTGGGGCGCTCTGGCGGCCAAGCTGTTGAGGCCGCGCATCCTCTCCCGCGTTTCCATTAGGAGGTTCGCATTTCCAACCCATCCAAGCTGTCTTGGCGTTCCCTCCTTCGGCAAGGACATCCGTCCTTTGCATGTTAGACCATGCGAGCTGATTTTCAGTAGGGCATTCGGCCTTTAAGTCTGGACACCTGTCCTAGGTATGCCGAATCAGCCGAGCTAATTTTTGGTCGGGCATTCGTCCCTTTAGTTTGGATATTCATCCTTTGCATATGTTGTCAGCCGAGCTGATTTTCAGTAGGGCATTCGTCCTGTGCATATGGAATCAGCCAAGCTGATTTTCAGATGGGCATTCGCCCCTTCAGTTTAGACATTCGTCCTGTGCATATGGAATAAGCTGAGCTGATTTTTCAGACGGGCATTCGCACCTTCAGTTTGGACATTCATCCTTTGCATATGGAATCAACCGAGCTGATTTTCAGACAGGCATTCGTCCCTTTAGTTTGGACATTCGTCCTTTGTAGATGGAATCAGCCGAGCTGATTTTTCAGACGGGCATTCGTCTCTTCAGTTTGGACATTCGTCCTTTGCAGATGGAATCAGCCGAGCTGATTTTTCAGACGGGCATTCGCCTCTTCAATTTAGACATTCATTCTTTACATATGGAATCAGCCGAGCTGATTTTCAGACTGGCATTCGCCCCTTAAGTTTGGACATTTGTCCTTTGCTTATATGAGTTGATGTTTAGTGTTAGGAAAAAGGAATGAATTGACTGAATTTCAAAACAACTTACAGGAAATCAAAACTACTTGGAACAATGCTTCAAAGACAAACTCCAAAGGACTAACTAACTAGGTAGGTTCTTAACGAAAAGAAATTACATGTAAAAACGCCGAAGGTTCTGGACGTTCCACGGCTGTGCTACTTTCTTGCCTTCACCTGTCTCCAGCTCATAAGCTCCTCCCCTTAGCACCATGTACACCTTATACAGGCCTTCCCAATTTAGCTTCAACTTGCCCATATTCCCTACTGCATCCACCCTTCTTAACACCCAATCCGCCACCTAAAAATTGTGGGGTTTAATCCTTCGATTGAAGGTAGCTTGTATCCTTTACTTGTACTTAGCCAGTCTAAGACAGGCGTTGTCCCTTTTTTCCTCAACCATATCTAGAGAATCTCTGAGCAACTCTTCATTCTTTTCGCGGTCGTATGACAGTACCCGATGAGACTTTATCCCCACCTCGGCTGGGATCAACGCGTATATTCCATAAACCATGCTGAATGGTATTTCACTAGTAGAGATTTTCGGTGTGGTCCTGTGCGCCCACAGCACGCTGGGCAGCTCATCTACCCATCCACCCCCAGCCTGATTCAACCTCTTCTGCAAGCCTTTTAGCAAATCTTGATTGATGACTTCTGTTTGCCTGTTTGTTTGCGGATGGGCTACGGCACTGAACTGTTGGGTTATTTTCATCTCCTTACACCAGGCTTGCACCTTGGCTCTTTGAAACTGTCTTCCATTTTCTGAGATCAGCTCCCTAGGGATGCCATACCGACATACTATATTCTTCCATAAAACTCGAGTACCTCATTCTCGCTTATCTTAGCCAATGGCTCTGCCTCCACCCACTTGCTAAAGTAATCCACCGCCACCAGTAGGAACTTCCTTTGACCAGTCACTACTGAAAAAGGACCCATAATATCCATTCCCCACTTTGTAAAAAGGCATGGAGCACTCATAGCGTGCATCGGCTCGGCGGGTGCGTAGCTGATTTGGGCATATTGTTGACACTTGACGCATTTTTTCACCAACTCTCCTGTATCAGCTTGAACAGTAGGCTAAAAGTATACAGCTCTGATGGCCTTGGAGGCTAAGGCTACCCCTCCTAAATGGCTCCCGCAACACCCCTCATGAATCTCTCTTAAGATATACTCCCATTCCTGAGGGGACAAGCATTGTAGCAATAGTTGGGAAAACCCCCTCTTATATAGCAAACCCCCTACAATAGTGAACCTGGCCGCCCGTACACGCAGCTTATGGTCAGCGTCTGTATGATCCCCCTGCAAATATCACATAATCGGTGTCCTCCAATCCTGACCCTCTCCTTCCGCTAGCACTTCTGCTTCGAGGCACGCTTTATCCAATTTGTGGATAGTCACCTGCCGGGTGTTACATTCGGCCAAGGAGCTGGCCATCTTGGCTAAGCAACCAGCTTTCTTGTTCTCCTCTCGGGGGATTTGGATCACCTATAGCTTGACCACCTGCTGTCTCAAATTATACACCAGCTGCAAGTATTTGTTCATCCTCAGCTCCCTAGCTTCAGCTTCATACTGCCCTTCAATCTGCTTGACTACCAATTGTGAATCAGTGAACACCTGCACACACCTGGCTTCGCTTTAAATGGCCATCCTGGTCCCCTAAATCATAGCCTCATACTCCGCCTTATTGTTCGAGGCCTTAAAGTAGAATTACACCGCGAACTCCATATCTTCCCCTTTTGGGCTGATGAGCACAATTCCAGCTCCGCTTCCGCCCTGTCCTGACGACCCATCAACATGTACCTGCCATATGCCTTCATCCTTGGTCATAGGCACATCGACCACAAAATTCGCCAAAGCCTGTGCTTTTATAGCATTTTTAGGGGCGTAACTCATGTCGTATTCTCCCAACTCCACAGCCCATTTGACCAACCTTCCTGCCATATCAGCCTTCCCTAAAGTCTGCTTCAAGGGGTGGTTAGTACGTACAACTATAGGATGAGATAAAAAGTATGGTCTTAACCTTCGGGCTGTGACCATTAGAGCCAGTGCCATCTTCTTGATTTCGGGATACCTCAATTCAGAAGCATGCAAAATCTTGCTGACATAATATACTGGCTTCTGACTAGCTCCATCCTCCTTCACGAGAACCAAGCTCATCGCCTGCTCGGCTACCGCCAAATACAAATAGAGCCTTTCCCCTGATATTGGCTTTGTTAGTAAAGGCAACTCAGCCAAGTGGGATTTCAGCTTATCAAAGGCGCGTTGTGCTGCTACCCCCTACTCAAATTATTTTGCCTTCCGTAATATCCCAAATTACGGGAGACTTCTGTCTGCAGAGCGGGATATAAACCTGCTCAGAGCGGCTATCCTTCCTGCTAACCTTTGTACCTCATTTACATTTCTAGGCGGGCTCATATCCATAATAGCTCGGATTTTCTTCGAATTCGCCTAAATTCCCCTATCCGTTACTAGATAGCCCAGGAACTTGCCCCCTTTCACTCCAAAGGTGCACTTCTCTGGGTTAAGCTTTATCCTATATTTGCATAAAGTTTCAAATGTCTCCTTCAGATCTCCTACATGATCAGCTCGGCTCACGCTCCTTACCAGCATATCATCCATATATACTTCTACATTTCGACCGATTTGATGTTTGAACATCTGGTCCACTAATCTCTGATATGTGGCTCATGTATTCTTAAGACCAAAGGGCATGACTAGGTAGCAGTAAGTTCCTTGCGAAGTAATAAAACTCACCCGCTTACGGTCCTCTATATTGAGGGGGATCTGATGATATCCCTGCGATGCATCCATCATGCTGAGGAGTTCACACCCAGAAGTGGAGTCGACCAACAGGTCGATCCTGGGCAAAGGATAGAAATCTTTCGGGCAAGCCTTATTCAAATCTTTGAAGTCTATGCACACTCTCCACTTGTGCGCGTGCTTTGGTACTAATTCCACAGTAGAGATCCATTCTAGGAATTGGATTTCCACGACGTGCCCGGTGTCTAAAAGCTTTTCCACCTCTTACTGAATGATGCGGTCTTTCTCAAGATCAAAGTGTCTCTTCTTCTGCTTGACGAGCCGAACCGCTGGGTCGATATTGAGCTTGTGCTTAGCTCTTCTTGGGTCTATCCCTGTGAGATCTTTAACAGAGAAAGCAAAAATGTCTATGTACTCCCTAAGTACAATAATTATTTCTACCTTTAGACTCATTTCCAGGTGGGAGCCTATCCGCGTAATCTTGTTGGGATCTCCTAGTACCAACTCTACAGACAAGAGTTCCCCTTCTAGTTCGAGTTTTTGCTGCCTTTCCGCGATCAGGGGTGTACTCGAACCATTCTGCCTCTGCTGTGTATAACCTCATCGTCCTTGTGACATCCTTTCTTCACTGCATCCACATAACACTTCTTTGAGGTATACTGATCTTCCACTACTTCTCCTACCATTCGCCCCACCACATATTTCAACTTCATATGGTATGGGGAGGCTACCGCCTGGAAAAGATGCATCATAGGCCTGCTAAAAATCACGTTATATGCAGAAGGAGCGTCTACGACTAAGAAATTTACCATACAGGTCTTTCGATACACTCCTGTTCCTAGAGAGACGGGTAAGGAAATCTGCCCCCTGGGTTTGACTGCCTCTCCTGAAAATTCGAGCAGCGATGTCTCCACGGGTTCCAGCATGGCGTTTTCCAAATCCATTGATAGGTGTCGAATCCAACAAAAACAAATGCCTACTTTAGAAATATGATTTGTAATCAGTGGGAGTAGGGTCATATTCCACATGAATTGGTAAGTTTTGTTTCTTTCAAATTTACTAAATAAAATAAAGTAGAATGGGGAGGATTTTTATGAAACGGAAGACTAAAATCTTAAAAGTAAATAAATCACAAATAAAAATAAGAAATCAATAAGAATGAAATCTAACCTAAGGTAAAATCTCAGTTTGGTTCACAGATCTGATCATTGATGCAAAGATTAATTCCTCTTTTCTTGAATAAACTAGTTATAGTTACTCGGACGCCTAATAACCCATCTCTCCTTGCTATTTCGATAACTAAGAGAAGCTCGTTAGTTATTTCCCTTGTTAATAACAACCCTAAGGAAGCACTCCTAGGATTTAATTTATCAATAGCATTAAAAACTGAAGGACCCAACCCTAGCCAACAAACACACACAAGCGGGGTTCATTTAGACTAGATTATTTATCCACATCACATAAATCGCGCATGTGGTCACCACACATAACCATGTTATTTTCCACAAATATTTAACAATTAAACAATTACGGATTTAATGTTCTAATTGATAGAAAAATTATTCTAAGCTATCAAATTTGGGCACTAAATTCAATGAACCTGAATAATCGTAATGAAAACGGAAGATAAATAAATACTTAAGGAATAAGGAAAAAATTAAATCAATTAGATCTCACAAATACTGAAGAACCAAAACTTTGATAATTCCTTAGGCTAGAAGAAGAGTTTAGCAACTTATGTCTGAGAGAAAAAGTGCAGAAAACTAAAAATATCCTAAACAAAAGAATGAAAAACTCCCTAATGAAAGAAACCTAGTTCCCTATAAATAACCTACTACTCCTAATGCAACTGGAAAACTAATAAGAGTCCTACCAAAATAGGAAAACTAAAATTATCCTAATTAAGGAAATAAAAATTAAAATATTCCAGGAATATATGACTGCCAAAACATGTCCGCACTCGAATTATTTCCTTCTTTCATTTCTCGTCTCCTCAGGAATGCGATCTTTGCTCCAAACATGTTAAATGCTTGATTTTCAACTGCATAAGCTCGAATCTTCAATTTGCTTCACAAAATATAAAATGAAAGTTAAAATCCGACAATTAAGCATTTTACTATTAATCACAAGGGAAAATTATACGAATAAAAAGACAAAAATGCAACTTAACATCCATCTACTGGAAAGCATCATAGAAGAGGATGTCAGCCGAGCTGCCACCATCGATAAAAATACGGGCTACTTCGAAGTTTGCTATCATCGCTGTAAACCAAAGCATTATAGTGAGGTAGATGCAAGGCCCTTAGATCATCCGGGCCAAACTGAATGACAGGGGTGTCGCTAGTGTTAGACACGGAGGTTATTTCCATATTCTTGTGTGCTACAGCTTGAGCTCTAGCTCTCCTGGCCCGATGGGTGTCCCATTCAGTCGAACCTCCCGAAATCATATGGATCACCCCCCTGACTGTCCCATTCTTAGTATCCTTTCCCCCCTCAGGTTGTCGTGCTCTCCACTGTTCCTCGCGCTCAGCCTGTGCTGGGCGCCTATGTCTGCTTCCAGTTTCAACCCTATCCACAAATTCGTTCAACTGCCCATCTTGCACCAGTTGCTCCAACTTATTCCAGATATGATCACATTCTTATGTCACATGCCTATACGCATTGTGGAAACGACAAAATTTGTCTGACCTGGGCGCCTCGGAGGGTCTCGTGGGGGCATGGCTACCGCAGTAGGTTGAGGTGCTCAATAGCCTGTATGACCTGCTCCCTTGGCATCCTCAAGGGGGTGTAGTAGTCAAACTTGGGACCCATCATTGGGGGACCTTCACCTGCCACACGAGTGCTGCTCTGAACCTCTCTTCTTGCTTAGGCTTTTCAGCGACAGGCTCTTCTCTTCTCTCCTTTCTCTTTTCCCTCAACTCCTTCTCCTTCGCCTTACTATCCTCTTCTTCATGTATGTTTTTCTCCGCACGACGCCAGAGTTCATCGTAACTATCAGCCAGTTTTCTACTCAAGGACCTGAAAAAGAGGCCAGGCCGAAGTCCTTGGGAAAAGCACCGCTTAACAATTTCGGAGTGGCTAATGGAACCTCTAAAGCAGCTGTAGTGAACCGCCTAACAAAACCCCTCAAGCTCTCATTCTCTCCCTATTCGAATGAGAGCAAGCTCTGCGCACTCCGCCTGCATTGCTTGCTATTGGTGAACTGATGCAGGAACTTTCAGGCAAACTCGTCAAATGTATGAACGGACTTGGGTGGTAATTGCCCAAACCACCTCTGGGCAGCTCCTCCTAGAGTGGTGAGGAAAGTTATGCACTTTACTCCATCAGAAAATTGGTACAACAGGGCCAAATTCACGAACTCGCACAGGTGATCAGCAAGGTCTGCGGTACCCATATTCCTGGGCATACTGAAAGACTTGTGATTCTTTGGGAAGGGATCCTGGAGTATGGCTTCGACAAAAGGTGAAGCTTTGATCTCTTCCTCTACCTTTCCCTCCATCTTCCTTTTCATCTCACCCAACTCTCTCCTCATTTCCTTTATCTCTATAACTAAATCCGCCCGGGGCTTCTGTTTCTTATCTACACCATGTCTCACGGATACCTGACTTTTCGCCACTACTTTTGTCTCTTTTGCCACACAGGTGTGGATCCTCATATCTAACTCTTTGGGCAAACCACGAATGCCTCATGCCTTCACTGGCTCGTCTAATATCGGCGCGATCGTTGCCTCCTGACCTCCCACAAATAATCCCGAATTATTGGGGAAAGGGCCTAGCTATCACCGTGCCTTGTGCAATTGCTCCAGAAATTAGGGCTGCCCTAGGACTCTGAACGGTGGTTCCACCTGTCGGCCCAGGTGCCACTGGCGTGGTTGTCACCTTCGCCGGAGGTATAGGGTTAGCCAAACCCAAGGCAGGGGGAAAGAGCACCGGACTAGGAGACGGAATGTTAGGTGCCATCCTCGGCAGGTAGGGAATGACCATAGGGCTTGGCGGCATTGGCGGGGGTGTTGGGTGCATCGCTCCGGTAGATTGAGTAGAAGCGATGATGCCAAATGTCGACCACAGGAAGTTGGCCAACTGCTCAGTGGTCATTTGCTCACCATTGGGGGTGTTGGGGCGCTTTTTCCTCCTATAGCAGCTGTTGACACCGCAGCTACTGGAGGCGTGGTGGTGGCGGCCACGGCTGTCTGCTCACACTGCATTGTCATCCTCATACCTGTCTCTTCGTTATCGCTTGAACTACTCATCCTCACGCCTTGACTCTTAATCTGATTTCCCATAGACGACGCCAAATTGATGCACAAAAATAATCTGTAAAAGCACCAATCAACAATAACTAGAACAATTTCTCTTTTTGAACAAAATGTCTCAATATCCAAAAAACTGCCTTACCACTTTTTCCTAGGGCTTTTTATCTGACTAAGCATCCCACTACTTGGGTTCATAACTGCCCACTAAAACACCCACTATCTTGTCATAACTGAACCAATAAAATGGATCCACGTGTAGCCCATGTTCCTCCTTTCTCGGTCGTGCGTGGCACTGTGGGAACCAACACAAATCTGAGTGCAGCGTGGCTCCTCTCTGAGCTTCAGCTCGGCCTTTCCTTTCAGCTCAGCTCCACCCTTGGCTTCAGCTCGGCCCTTCCCATGGGTTCAGCTCGGCTCTTCTCACGGGTTCAGTTATAATATTTGTGGGGTAGTCACCTCAAGTCTGATGTTTGTCTTTAGCTCGGGCTATTACAGACATATCAATATGAAAATCTAACAATTTATGTTCTCAAACTTATTTTAATTTACCAATTAAAAACACGACTACCACGAGATTGCAAATATTAATTCTTAAACGAACCATCAATAGAAAAAAATTGCCTCAAGGTGCTTTGTGTTATTGAGATATTTTTCTAATTTCTTTGTTCTTATTACTGTTTATTTTCTCTAATTGATTGATTAATTTCATTGTATAGGGATAAAGTTACTGTAACTTAAGTGACAGATGGAATTAATATATAGACTGTCAACCAAAAAATTTAATTAACATAATTAATCGATATTAGTTCTGATAATCTAATGATCAACACATTACTAAGAGCACTGTTATTAATTAATTTGAACTCTTGAAAGTTATCAAAGGGAATAATTTTCCATGACTTAGATATATATAGTTGTTACAGGATGTATGTATAATATATATATATATATCGTTAATAAAGTTGGATTTTCATTGGGTCAACTGAGAAAAATTATTCTTTGGGACAACCATGCATTATAGTCACTGCAGCGCGGAAAATTAATATAACTAGCTAGGGCTTTAAAAGACAAAAAATCACACTTTGGGACAATTAATGAATTTGATTCAGAAAGGCAGTGATAAAATCTATACATGTTTTATAATGACTACTAATTTGAATATACTATAATAACATAGAACTAACGTATGTTCTTTCTTTTTGTTTTTAATATGTTTATTTCTGAGTTCAGTATATATGTTCAACAATTTCTTTTAAATTAAGTATGAGTTACAAATTTAATCTCAATATAAATTTCAAATATCTTAAGAAGTTTCTTTTAATTTTATTTTGTGTAGATTTTTCTTTATAGAGATTTGCCTAGAAATAGTTACCATTGAAAACAATGTGCAACAGTTTACTGATTGAACCCCTCTTACATTGAAAATGAATAACGCTAAGCGATTTACCGACACTGTGAATGTAAAAATACATCAGTAGGGGAATATTATTTTGTGGGTAAATTGCAAAAATAAGACCGTCACTATAACCAACTCACAATATAGGATCAAAATTTATGGTGATATTAAAGTAGAACAAAAACTTATTAAAAATTGAAAAAAGCACAATAACCACTGAAAAATACAGTTAGCATTAGTGATTGCTTGCATGGCGCCTGCACCGGTGTTCCACGCATACACCACACAAGCAATCACCGGCACTAATTGTGTTTTCCGATGGTTGCTGTTCTCTCTTTTTTTTTTTTTTTTTTTCATTTTAGTGAGTTTTTGTCCTACTTTAATATCAGCATAAATTTCGGTCTTATAACGCAAAATAACCATTGCTACGACCCTAGTTTTGCAATTTTCCCTCATTTCGCCTTGGAAGAGAAGCCTGACTTGAGATAAAGTGGAAACTAGAATTCCAACAAATGAGAGAATTTAATACTTCGAAATCTAAGAGGTCATTTGATTTTATTTTCTGGAGGCATTTTCATTTTCTAGTGAGAATGAATAGTGAAAAGTTAGTTATAAGTATAAGTTTGAAAATGAAATGTTGTTTGGATATTTTTTTTAAAAATGAAATGATTATATAGAATTGAAAATGAATTATATTTGGATATTATCGTATTTTTGTATTAAAAATCGTACAAATGAGAGTAGGGGAAAATAAAATGTGAAAATGGAGAGGAGAGAGAGAGAGAGAGAGAGAGAGAGTGTGTTGAAAATGAAAATATTTGTGAAAATAGGAAAGAAGATGATAACTTTCTATTTTCATTTTCAGGAGAAAATTATGAAAATAATGTTTGAAAACAAAACAAACGGGCAATAAAAGTTCCTCTAAAGAGGTTGAGTTAAGATCTAAGATCAGGTCAAAGTACATGGTCGATACACAATAAATGAATATCATGTGCAATATACCTCTTGTGATCCTAAGGAATGGAGCACGTTAGATTGCATTTTGAACAGGAATTAACTTGTTAAATGAAATACAAGTATGTGATTGTGGTTTAACATGCGTAAAGTATAGGACCAAGTACTTGGGTCTAATGGAGTTCCTGATTCATAAAAATTCTGATGTATTGAGTTTTAAACCTTAACAAAGTAAAAATGTTCTAAATAAAACATTGTACTAGTCATCTCTAACTATGCAATGCAGAATAAAAATTCAAACATATAATCGCAATATCAACTCTTCATTAATTCTTGGAGAAAGTTTTTTGTATTATATTAATAACTGAATAATAAATATTATGTTCTAGACATTAGTTGTCGTCGTCAAGGCAAAGGCGCCATAGTAACACGGAATCACGTGACAAACAACACATACTTATGCAAAAGAAAAGAAAAATTAATAAATGATTTATTATAAGAGATTGATTACGGTCCGATATCTATAGTTTTAACCTAACATCTTATACCCTTTAAAAAATTGACACGTATTCAAATATCTTTCTTAAATCATTAATAATTAAATTAATTTACTATACTAACCTTTTTTTATTAAATTAAAAATAAAATAATTTTTAATATGAAATATTTTAATTACCCTTATCAAAAATTAATATATAACTAAAACAAAAATAAAATATAATTACCTAAAAAAATAAAAAAATATAAATTAAACCCACCCTCCCCAATTCCCAAATTCAACATACACGTACGAGAAGCAAATTCTATTCTTCAAACTCTCCCAACCAATAATCGAATCTTAGTTCTTCACCTGCACGTGTCATCCCCATCGTCAACGGAAATTAGAAGCAAGGGCACCGCTGGAGATTCTTAATATATGTTCATACATAATATGCACATATATATATATATATACATCTCCTTGCAATCTGTAAACTTTCTTGATGGTTAGTATATTTTCCTGTCCAATTTTGTCATTTCCGATCTTCGTTGGACCGCTGTATACTTCTGCATAATCACCAGGTCACCGAGGAAGGAAATCCACTTTTATGGGCACCCCAGTTGCCTTCTTACAGGCCTCCACAAATTCCTTCACTGATCTTCACAAATCCAGTGGTGCCTTGCTTCTGATTTTCATTGATGGATGGGGATGATACGTGCCGGTTGAAGAACGGAGATTGGATTATGGTTGGGGGTGTTTGAAGAACAAAAATTGCTTCTCATACGTGTACGTTGAATTTAAGAATAGGGCATGGTGGGTTTAATTGGTTTAACTTAAAATTTATTTATTTATTTTTCTATTTTTTAGGTAATTATATTTTATTCTTTGTTTTATTATATATTAATTTTTTATAAGAATATTTAAGGTATTTCATATTAAAAATTATTATTTTTTAATTTAATTAAAAAAGGTTAATATAGTAAATTAATTTAATTACTAATAATTTTAAAAAAAAATATTTGGATGCGTATCAATTTTTTAAGATGTGTAGGATGTTATGTTAAAATTATAAGTATCGAACAATAGCCAATCCCTTATTGCAATATTAATACAAATCAAAATACACGATAATAAGATTGATTGTATTAGTGGATATTCCCAACATATGAAGTTTTTATGAGATTTCACTTGGACGGGTTGTAGATTGTCGGAACTAAGGAAAGATCATTCTTTCTGGAGACAGCAATTCCATTAGCCTCGGTCATGTCGATATCATTAGGAGTCATTCCTTCAGGCATTTTCCAATCAAAGTGATATAGAAGTTGAGCCAATGGAAACTCAACGTTTGCCAATCCAAAATTCAAACCTGGGCAAATTCGTTTTCCTGCCCCGAATGGAATGAATTCAAAGTTATTTCCAAAGAAATCTATGGAACTGTTCTCGAATCTTTCCGGATGGAAGCTTTCTGGTTGGTGCCAATACTCGGGATCCCTTCCCAGGGACCAGATATTGATAATAACTTTGGATTTGAGCGAAATTGAATATCCATCAACTTTGCATTCATCTCTGCATGCTCTCGGGATTATTGGGACCGGCGGATGCAACCTCAAAATTTCTTTGATCACCAATTTCAGGTATTCTAGTGTCTGGATGTCGCTCTCTTCCACTGTCTTCTTTACTTTACAGGCCTCCCTTACTTCTGCCTGTACCTTAGCCATCACACGGGGATTTCTCATGAGTTCAGCCATAGTCCAATCTAAAGTGGTGGATGATGTTTCAGTTCCACCAGAGAACATGTCCTATACAATCACATAATCATCATTCATTAGAATCTTTCGTGGAGTTAGCTGTGTGTGTGTGTGTGTGTAAGATGAGGAAATTAATTAACAAAAAGCCACTTACAAAAATGACAGCTTTGATGTTGTCATTAGTAATGGGAAATTTGAGTTCATCATTTTTCTTCATCCTGAGTAGAACATCGACTATATCTTCACCGCCAAACTCACCGCTTTGCTTCAATTTATGTTCCTCCACCATGACATCAAGAATTGCATCCAACTTACGGCGCATCCTCAACAATTTGTGCTTGTTCCAACTGAGCACATGCAGCAATTTGAAAGAGGGAAACAAATCAACCAACTCAAACCCCCCCGCCATCTCCACTGCCTTCTTTAACATGTCTATCAGCATATCACGATCCCTCATTACTTTGCCAAACGCCGCCCTGCAAGTGATGGAACTTGTGAACGTGAATATCTTCTCAGTTAGATTGACGGCTTCTCCAGACGATGATTGAAGAGATTTGACGAGACGCGAGACCTCATCTTGCCGAATTGACCCGAAAGATTTGACATTTTTAGCGTTGAGTAGCTCCAAAATGCATATTTTACGCATTTGCCTCCAATACTCATTATAGGGGCTGAACATAATGTCAGCATAATCATACCACATGATCTTAGTGCCAATGCTTTCGGGCCTATCAGCGCAGGCTGGGTCCTGAACTTTGAGCACCTCTTTAGCTGCCAGGCGCGACGAAATCACCACCGCCGTAACCTCTCCCAGCTGCAAATGTAAGATGGGTCCGTACTTCTGGGCTACTCTCGTGAGTGCACGGTGTGGCAGCCCACCGGCCACCAAGTGGTGGAGGTGGCCAATCACCGGCAGCTTTGGTGGGCTTGGGGGCAACTTTTCGTATTTCTTTGGGGATTTAGGTTTCTTGCTTGCCTTGATTAGTAAGAAGATGAAAGATGAAAAAAGCAGGAGAGCAGTGGAGATAATAGGCAGCTGGATCTCCATCATATTGTATATGGAAGCAAATGCATACTAATAAGAGCTGTTCCAAGATCTATATGGTTTGATGAAATGGTTGCACATATTGTCCTTGTACTTATAGTGGAAAATTTTAGCAGAAGAGAAGAGAAGTGTACTATTTCACCATGAAAATTATTGCATCTGTTTGTTTGTATATCAATATTTTTGATTGAGTTTCGATGTACAATTAAGGCCCGTTTGGTTTCATTTTCTAAGGCCATTTTATTTTCTAGTGAAAATACATAGTAGAAAGTTAGTTAGAAAAAATGTTTTTAAAAATGAGTTGTATTTGGATGAGTTGTTTAAAATTATAGGTTTATGTAAGTGTGAAAATGAATTGTATTTGGATATTGGATTTTTTATATTAAAAAGGAAGAAATAACTTGAATTTGAATTTAAATTGATGATATAATATGTATTTATTTGAAAAATAATATAAAATAATATTTTTGTGGTGAATGATGGTTAGACAGTATTGGGAAGATAAAAAAAGTAGATACAGATAGTAATAGGGGTTGAAATAAGGTGGAAATGGAGAGAGAATATATAAAAGAATGTTTTGAAAATAAAAATATTTGAGAAAATGATGTAAATAGTGATAACTTTTATTTTTCATTTTGAGGAGAAAATGAAAATGAGCGTAGAAAATGAAACCAAATTTTGAATCATATTCTCAACATAAAGAGGTGCTGAAATATCAGGAATCAGCCTGCGCTGATATGCCCGGAAACATTGGCGTTAAGATCATGTGTTACGATTATGCTAACATTGTCTTCAGCCCCTACAATGAGTACTGGAGGCAAATGCGTAAAATATACATTTTGGATCTGCTCAGCGCTAAAAATGTCAAATCTTTTGGGTCTATTAGGCAGGATGAGCTCTCACGTCTCGTCAAATCTCTTCAATCATCATCTGGAGAAGCCATCAATCTCACTGAGAAGGTATTTACGTTCTCAAGTTCCATCACTTGCAGAGTCCAGTTTGGTTCATTAATCATTTTGAGGAAAAAATAAAAATGGCCTCAGAAATGAAACCAAACGGGCCTTAGTAATTGACACAATATTATAATGATTATTCTCTGTTACGTTTTGTTTGTTTTCCCTTGGCCCAGATTCTATCATTTTGTTATTATTAATTATTTTTAAATATCCATTAATTATTGAGAGAGGAAGGACACAGTTAATTGATTAAATAAGGGCTGCTGTCACTTTTCAGTATCTCATGCGTGATTTTGTTCTCCATTTATTTGTTGAAGGTTTTGCATCTTGTGATGGCGAGTGTTATTTGTTCTCGGATTTCTGCATTGCTATAAGTTCACCCATTGTTTCTTACAGTGTGGGTTTTGAATTTTAATAATGTGAAGAGACGATTGCATGTGATGATTGTGGTTTTGCATGTGTAAAGCATAGATCAAGGATTTGGGTCTAATGGAGTCTCTAATTCATAAAAATTTTGATGTATTAAATTTTGGGCTTTAACAAATTAAAATCGTGTCAAATCGAATTCATAGTCATCTGATCCAAATATACAATGTAGAATACCAATTCAAATATAATCTACTTTATATTTCTTGTATAAAGTTTTAGTAGTTTATTAATAATTGAACAATAATTGTAGACATATCAATTTTTATCCATTTGAAGAGTAACACGTATAAAATAATATGCTAGTTATTAATTCAAAATTTTTTATTTATCTTGGAATTTATCAAATTTAATTCTAAAAAGATAAATAGTTAATTTTAATTAATACTCTAGTATTTATTTTTTTATCAGATCAAATGTTGATAAGTATCAAAGATAAAGTATTTATGCCTATGGATCAATCAAATCAAAGATATTTGATACTATATCTTGATATTTGATATTATCCTTTCATACTTGATATTATCTCTTAATATTTGATATTATCTTATCAAAAAGACAACCCTCACAGAAGTTCAAGCCAATTTGGAACTCTTCCATCAAATATCTATATAAAGGGAGCGATCAAAGTTTATTCAACACACAAAACAAATTTCAGCAAGTGAGAGGAGCTTTCAAGGAGTTCAAAAATTCTCTCAATTAAATTCTAAGAGATCTGCGATGTTCAAGGTATTCTTCACGGAGCTCATATATTTTGGCGTTTGATTCGAGATTAAGGTGCGAAGTCTTTGGATTGACGTTATTTTTCTTCAAATCAAATTTATGGAGATCCACGGCGTTCAAGGCATTCTTCATGGAGCTCATCAAATTTCAAGATCATATTTGGAAAGAAAGAATAAGAGGATTACATTAGAGATTGATTCCACATTTATTAAATTTCAAATTTATTTTATTTGTACGATTTTTTTATTTTTTTATTTTGTAATTTTGATTTTGTAGATAAAGAAATTTGTGCTTACAAAATTTGGTACGCCTGGTGGGACCATCTCTACCTCTCATCTCTTTCCTTCATTAAGATTGAAGTATCATGGCTACCAACAGGATTGCAGCATTGAAAATTACTACCTCAAATTCCTCAAGTATTGGAGCAAAAAACGTTAGCGTCATCACAATAAGTATATCCAAAGAGTTGCAATCATCTTTGGAGGTGGCTCCTTTGCTTGCTGTGGAAAAGGTGTGGCCACATTTTATTCATATGAATGAAGATGGTGAAGACTCAAATAAAGAATTTGCATCATTCATTCCCTACTCAACATCAAATTCCTCAAGCATGACAATAGTGATGGTGACAAGTGCTACCACCTCAAAGGAACAAATTTCAAATTTGATAAGAGCCATTAAAGGACTCATAAAGTATGTCCAAGAGCGAGACTTTTAAATTTCCAAATTGATGATCAAAGTGGGCAATCTTGATACCAGCTGCATGATATAGAAATAAATTAAAGCTCAGGATGAAGGCGAAACATTCACAAGCAGACAATCAGTCAAAAATGAAGAGATTGCAACAAAAGAACAAGAATTTTCCACTAAATTAATTCCCATCAACCCACTGAAGGAGTTTATCATGGAGACTATCAAAGACAAGTTTAATGGAAGTTCTAAGTCGTCTATAACTTACTCCAAGCCATATACTCAAATGATTGATTACTTGAAGATGCCGATCGGTTACCAACCCCTAAAGTTTCAGCAATTTGATGGCAAAGGCAACCCAAAGCAACAAGTGGTTCATTTTAGTGAGACTTGTAATCACGCTGGGACATATGGAGATCATTTGGTCAAGTAGTTTGTTTGATTATTAAAGGACAATGCTTTTGATTGGTATGTTGGCTTGGAGGTAGGCTCTAGCGATAGTTAGGGGCAATTGGAACAAGAGTTCCTCAATCATTTCTACAGCACTCAAAGGACAATTAGCATGATAGAACTCACCAACTCTCGCCAGTGGAAAGAAGAACATGTCATTGGCTACATTAATCGCTGGAGAAATTTGAGTCTTAATTGTAAAGATCAATTATCAAAGGCTTTAGCCATTGAGGTGTGTATCCAAGAAATGCATTAAAGTCTTTGCTACATACTTCAAGGAATTAAACCAAAAAATTTTGCAGGTTTGGCAACTCGTGCACATAATATGAAATGAGCATGAATTTTAATGAACAAAAAGACTCAAGTAATGTTGCTAATGATGAAGATGTTGGGGACAATTAATTTTTATCTTCAAAATCACAAATGCTCCTTGATAAGAGTCTAAACTGTCAATAATACTTCCAAATAAGAGTATAAACTATCTAAAATTCTCAAGTCCTCAAGTATTTGAATTTGAATTTGAATTTTCAAGTTTCCAAGTCTTCAAATCAATGGATCATGTCTCCAAATCCACGACTCAAGTTTTCAAGTCTTTCAAATTTAAGATTCAAGTCTCCAAGTCAAAGGCTCAAGTCTCCAAGTCCAAGACTCAAATCTTTAAGTCTCTAAATCAAAGATTCAAATCTTCCAATCTTCAAGTCCAAAACTCAAGTCTTCAAAATCCAGATACTCCTTGATAAGAGTTTAAACTGTCAATATTGCTCTCAGATACGATCATAAACTATCTAAAATTATCAAGTTAAAGTCTTTCCATATGCTCCTTGATAAGAGCTTAAACTGTTGATAAGGCTCCTAGATATAAGCATAGACTATCTAAATATTCAAAATCTCCCCATGTGCTCTTTGATATGAGCTTAAACTTTCAATAAGGCTTCTACATATGAGCATAAACTATCTAAATATTCAAAGTCTCTCCATGTGCTCCTTGATATGAGCTTAAACTTTCAATAAGGCTCATAGGTACGAGCATAAATTATCTAAATATTCAAATTCTCCCCATATACTCCTTGATAAGAGTGTAAACTGTCTATTAAATCAAACTCAAATGAACTCTTTGACATGAGTATAAATTGTCAACCAAATTCAAGTGGACTCCTTGCCATGAGTATAAAATGTCTATTCAAGTTAAATATGCTCCTTGATGCACAAGCTTAAACTGCATGTTACTTCTAGCTCGCATGAGTATAAATTGTTTACGGCACTTCCCTCAAAAGGATATTTACTTTGAATTATGTTATAACTTAACCCTTTTATCGAGTACCATAGCTCGAGGAATGCTTGGAAGATGTTCTTGTCTCAAGCATATATAAAAAAAATTGGGAGAAAAAGAAAACTTCTCAAAATAGTTCAAGCCTTGCCTCTTTCGTGGTTGATTGGCACATCTTTCGTCAAGTCTTGAAGTGGGGGCATTTGTAGACATATCAATAAATGCCCATTTGAAGAGTGACATGTATAAAATAATATTCTAGCTATTAATTCAATTTTTTTTTATCTTGAAATTTATTAAATTTAATTCCAAAAGATAAATAATTAATTTAATTTAATAATCTAGTATTTATTTTTTGCTCAAATCAAATGTTGATAAGTATCAAAGATAAAGTGTTTATGCCTATGGACCAATCAAATCAAAGATATTTGATACTATATCTTGATGTTTGATATAATCTTTTCATACTTGATATTATCTTATCAAAGAGATAACCCTCACAGAAGTTCAAATCAATCTGGAACTCTCCCATCAAATATCTATATAAAGGGGGTGATCAAAGCTCATTCAACACACAACACAAATTTCAACAAGTGAGAGGAGCTTTGAAGGAGTCCGACAATTCTCTCAATTAAATTCTAGAAGATCTACGATGTTCAAGGCATTCTTTGCGGAGCTCATATATTTTGCCATTTGATTTGAGATTAAAGTGCGAAACCCTCGAATTGATGTTATTTTTCTTCAAATCAAATTTAAGGAGAACCACGGCGTTTAAGGTGTTTTTCGCGGAACTCATCAAATTTCAAGATCATATTTGGAAGGAAAGAATCAGAGGATTACATTAGAGATTGATTCCCCATTTAATAAATTTTAATTTAATTTTATTTGTATGATTTTGCTTGTCTTGTAATTTTAATTTTGCAGACAAAGAAATTTACGCATACAATAATATTTCCTGGACATTGTTAGTTATATTAAGACCAAGGCGCCATAGTAGCATGGCTCATGTGGCAAACCACACATATTTATGCAAAAGAAAAGAAAAATTAACAAACAATTTATTAAGACATTGAAAAACAAAATTGTTCTGGGAAATTATAATCAAACTTTCACTCATTTTCCCTCCAAAATACTAAAAATAGTTTTCCCCAAATAGCTTTTCCTATCTTTCATTATCCCCAAAACTTTTCTATTTTTCAATATATACATACATACATATATATATATATATATTATATCATATATATTTTATTATTATTTTTAACAATAAAAAAATCATTGAATTCCACTTTCACCATAAAAATCCAATAAAAAAATATTGATTTAACTGTTGTAGTAAAAAATGTTACTCTAAAACGTAAACAAACATACCAAAACTCTTCAAAATCAATGTTTAACTATTCCCCAAAATATAACCAAAAATCCATTATATTCCTTAACACAACATTCACATTATTCAATATCACTTTCAACATTAATTCTCCTAAAACACGTATTAAAATCACACACAAAATATAACCAAACATTGCCAAGACTAACCAAAGTACAAGAAAATAAGTTTGAGTTTAGGGTTAAATTCATTTTGCCCCCCTCTACTATGGAATTGGTATCAATTACCCCCATTTACTATCAAAACCTTCAAACACCCCCTAAACCTCTCACACCATTAGTGAATTAATGGAAGAAGTGGATGATGTGACAATTACGCTCCCTTTTTTGGTCTTCTAAATTTTTATTCCCAAATTTGCCTCATGATATCTATATAATACACTATCATTTTTGCAACATGAACATTAACTTTCTACAAAAACATAAATGAACAACAAATAAAAAATAAAAAAAGGTCATCCATTCGTTTGCTAAAAAATTTCAATTTCATTTAAAAAATGGTTATTAGAAAAAAGAACCATCATAGCTACTTCCATTGTGTAATTTTTCATTGTTAAGTTGAAAATTTTCATTGATTACTTGCAAGCTATTATTATTATTATTATTTTTTATTTTTTATTTTTCATTTCTTTGATCCACAAACTTCAATAATAATTATCCAATCTCTATTCCTCTGTCATGTACATTTGGCTCAATCCAACAATAAATTTGCATCCATTTGGCTTCTATAAAAAAAATCATAATAATTAGTAGATATCATAAATAGTTAAAAATTTATAAATAAAAATTACATACATCCTAATAACAACAACCAACAATCCCCACCCCCCAAAAAATAAAATTATTTAGAGTATACGAAGTGTGTATAGGTGGTGGCTTAATACAATCACACCATGCTTCTCTAAAATTAGATGAATAAGTGCTTGAGCGTGGACAAACATTATTTCCAAATCTTAAATTGGAAGAATTGTTATGAATTTTGGTTAATAAGGTGAGCATATAAATGAAATTGGAAATTTTTAGCAAATGAATGGATGAATTTTTTATTTTATTTTAAATTTTTTTAGTAGAAAGTTAATGTTCATGTTGAAAAAATGATAGTGCATTATATAGATATCATGAGGCCAATTTGGGAATAAAAATTTAGAAGACCAAAAAAGGGAGCATAATTGCCACATCATCCACTTCTTCCATTAATTCACTAATGGTGTGAGAGGTTTAGGGGGGTGTTTGAAGGTTTTGATAGTAGAGGGGGGTAATTGATACCAATTCTATAGTAGAGAGGGGCAAAATGAATTTAACCCTTGAGTTTATTAATGGACATTCCCAACTAATGAAGATTTTATGAGATTTCATTTGGAAGGACAGTAGATTGTCGAAACAAAGAAAAGCCCATTCTTTCTGGAAACGGCAAGTCCTTCCGTTTCACTCATGTCGATATTATTAGGAGTCATTCCTTTAGGCATTCTCCAATCAAAGTGATAGAGAGGTTGAGCCGATGAAAGCTCAACGTTAGCTAATCCAAAATTTATGGCAGGGCAAATATGTTTTCCCGCCCCGAAAGGAATGAATTTAAAGTTATTCCCCAAGAAGTTTGTGAAACTGTTCTAAAATCTTTCTGGTTGGTGCCAATACTCGGGATCCCTTCCCAAGGACCAGATATTAATCATGACTTTGGATTTAAGAGGAATTGAATACCCATCAACTTTGCATTCATCTCTACATGCTCTGAGGAATAATGGGACCGGAGGATGCAACCTCTAAGTTTCTTTGATCACCAATTTTAGGTATTTTAGTGCTTCCATGTCACACTCTTCCACTGTCTTTTTTCTTTTATATGCCTCTCTTGCTTCTGTCTGTACCTTAGCCATCGCGTTGGGATTTTTCATGAGTTTAGCCATAGCCCAATCTACAGTGGTGAAGATGTCTCTGCTCCAACAGAGAACACATCCTACGCATATTTATCAACAAGTTAAAGAATAACAATAATAAATATTATTTCGTGCGGTTAGCTAGTGTGTGTGTGTTTTCATGAGAAGAGGAAAATTAACCAAAAAAGCCACTTACGAAAATGGCAGCTTTGATGTTGTCGTCGGTAATGGGAAACTTGAGTTCACCATTTTTCTTCATCCTGAGTAGAACATCACTATATCTTCACTGCCGAACTCACCACTTTGCTTCAATTTATGTTCATCCACGATGACATCAAGAATGGCATCCAACTTACGCCGCATCCTCAACAACTTGTGCTTGTTCCAGCTGAGCACGTGCAACAATTTGAAAGAGGGAAACAAATCAGCCAACTCAAATCCCGAAGCCATGGACTCCGCTTTCTTTAAAATGGCTATCAGCATATCACGATCTGTCATCACTTTACCAAACGCTGCGACTCTGCAAGTGATGGAACTTGAGAACGCAAATACCTTCTCACTAGATTGATGGCTTCTCCAGATGATGATTGAAGAGATTTGACGAGACGTGAGAGCTCATCCTGCCTAATAGACCCAAAAGATTTGACATTTTTAGCGCTGAGCAGCTCCAAAATGTATATTTTACGCATTTGCCTCCAGTACTCATTGTAGGGGCTGAAGACAATGTTAGCGTAATCGTACCACATGATCTTAACGCCAATGTTTCCAGGCATATCAACCAGGCTGGTTCCTGATATTTCAGCACCTCCTTATGTTGAGAATATGATTCAAAATTTGGTTTCATTTTCTACACTCATTTTCATTTTCTCTTCAAAATAAAAAATGAAAGTTATCACTATTTACACCATTTTTTCAAATATTTTCATTTTTAAAACATTCTTTTATATATTTTCTCTCCATTTTCACCTTATTTCATCCCCTATTATTACTTATATCTACTTTTTTTTATCTTCCCAATACTTTCCAACCATCATTCACCACAAAAATATTATTTTATATTAATTTTCAAATAAATAGATATCACATCATCAATTTAAATTTAAATTCAAATTCAAATTATTTCTTCCTTTTAATACAAAAAATCCAACATCCAAATACAATTAATTTTCACACCTATATAAACCTATAATTTTAAACAACTCATCCAAATATAATTCATTTTTAAAAACACTTTTCCTAACTAACTTTCTACTATATATTTTCACTAAAAAATAAAAATGGCCTCAGAAAATGAAACCAAATGGGCCTTTAGTCTTTAAAGATAGACTATCCTTTGTTAGTTTGGTAGTGGTGCCTTATTTTTCTGATTTAGTTAGTCAAATAGTCAGCCACGTATTTTTTTATTGCTGCAAACGGTTTGGTTAGTGGGCTAGTTAGAGGTGTCAAATGAGTCGGGTCGAGCCGGCCCGGCTCGTTTGACAAATGGTTAATGGCGGTCCCAGACCGAGTCGGGCCGGCTCGCGGGCAGTTCACGGTCTGGACCGTGACGGGCTGAAAATTGAAAAGTCGGCTCGGCTCAAAATCAACCCACTATATAGGTGAGCCAGTTTATATATGAGCCGAGTTAGGCGGTCCGGCTAGGGAGCCAGCTCGCAGGTTGGCCGGCGAATTTCTTTCTTTCTTTCTTCTTTTTTTTTTTTTTTTTTTTTTTTTCTGAAAATAAATTTTAAACTTTGAAGTTTTTATATTTATGTGATTATTAATATTTTTTTCAACACTTATACTTTTTTAAAAGACTTAATAATTTATACTTATGTGATTTTTAATATTTTACAACACTTAAATTTTTATAAAAACTTAGAAACTTATACTTATATTAATTTTTTTTTACCAATTATATTTTTCCAAAAACACCACCAAATAAGGTGGTGAGGGGTTTGGCATGGAGCCCTCTACCCGTCATTAATTTAGAAAAAATAATTACATAGAGGTGGATTTGACCAAACCTCTAAATGAAAGTACATAATAATAATAAAAATAAAATAAAATAATAAACAACTTTATAATATCTAAACATCTAAACATGTCCAATGATAAACCGCTCGTTCACTCAAGTGATCTAAATCGCTCTCATATTGAGATGCGATGGTGGATGCGGTTTCAAGCCATTCTTCATCGTCTTCTTCGAATTGAGGCAATATGGTTTTCACCTTTTTCAATTTTTTTTTATAATTTATAATTTTTATAAATTTATAATTTAAAAATTAAAATTTCTTAATTATTGATTTATACATTTATAAAGTAATAAATTATAAATTATACATTCTTAATTATAAATTATAAATTTATAATTTTTAAAAATTATTAATTTGTAATTTAAAAATTATAAATTCTTAAAATTTTAAAAATTATAATTTATAATTTAAATTAAAAAAATATTGCGGGCTAAGCGGGCTAGCCCACAGTCCTTCACGGCCCGCGGGCCAAGCCGATCCCGGGTTGTAAAATTTCAGCTCGAGACGGGTTTTCAAGCGAGCCGGTCCAGCCCAGCCCATATTAAAAAATTAAATGAGCCGAGTTAGGCCGATTTTTTTTGCGAGCCGGGCCGATCCTGCTCGGCCCGTTTTGACACCTCTAGGTCTAGTGGAAGCAATCCAAGTCTATCTAGTTGTGAGCATATAAATAGGCCTTCTTGTTTCTTTTTGAATCTATGCAGATAGCAATAAAAACAAAGGGTTCAGTCTCTGTTTTTCAGTTTATTATCTTTTCTATTTCTTTCTCTCTAACAATTTGTGGCATACAAGCTAGGTTTCATCTTTAACTGGGAGATAAAGAGAGAAACACTTGAGGGAGCGAAGCTGAGAGAGAGAGAGAGAGAGAGAGAGAGAGAGAGAGCATAAAGTTATGGCAGTAAATGGCAACTCCACATCTCAACAGTTGATTCCCATTTTTAATGGAGTTAAATATGAGTTTTGGAGCATCAAAATGAGAACTCTTTTTAGGTCTCACGAGCTATGGGATCTAGTAGAGAATGGGTTTGCAAACCCAGATGGGGAACAGAGACTGAGGGAAAATAAAAGGAAAGATCCAAGGCTCTGTTTCTCGTTCAACAAGCAGTGCATGAATCAAACTTTTCCAGAATTGCCGCTGCAAGCACTTCAAAGGAGGC
This sequence comes from Jacaranda mimosifolia, assembly GCA_018894105.1. Taxonomy (NCBI): domain Eukaryota; kingdom Viridiplantae; phylum Streptophyta; class Magnoliopsida; order Lamiales; family Bignoniaceae; genus Jacaranda; species Jacaranda mimosifolia. The sequence goes on from CM032127.1 coordinate 3,609,394, forward strand.
ATGGCAGATTTTGGAAAAAGAGTTCAAGGGTTCATCGAAGGTAATTACCATAAAACTTCAGTCCCTCAGACGTGATTTTGAAAATTTGCATATGAAAAATGGTGAAGCAGTGCAGGATTATTTGTATAGAATCACTACCATTGTTACTCAGATGAAAACATATGGTGCACAAGTTAAAGATGAAATAGTTGTTTCTAAAGTTTTGAGAAGTCTTTCTCCGAAATTTGAGCATATTGTGGCTGCAACTGAAGAGTCACATGATTTATTTGACTATTCTTTTGATAAATGAGTTCCTTGCAAGCTCATGGGGATCGATTAAAAGCCGCATAAGAAAGGAATGAGGATAAGGCATTCGAGGTGAAGGGGGAGTCTAGTCGCAAGGATAAAGAAAATTTTATAGACAGAGGTCGTGGCAGAGGTGGATTCAGAGGTAAAGGTCGTGCTGGAGGTAGAGGAAGATGAAGAGGAAGAAGACAAGAATTTGAACAAAAGTTCAAGAGCAATATTCAATGCTGTTACTGCAAAAAGTTTGCCCACAAAGAAGCAGAATATTGGATTAAGCAGAGGGAAGAAAGAAATTAAGCCAATTTCATGGAAAATGTTGAAGGAGAAATTAAGTTGTTTATGACTCATTCGTCTACTAATGATGCTTTGAATGATGTGTGGATTATAGACAGTGGATGCTCCAATCATATGTCTAGCATGAGGTCTTTGTTTAAAGAACTTGATGAGTCACAAAAGACCGAAGTTCGACTTGGTGATAACAAACAAATTCAAGTTGAAGGGAAAGGTATTATTGCCATCAAAACCACTCAAGGTAACATAAAATTACTTCATGATGTACAATATGTACTGGATATAACTCACAATTTGTTAAGTGTTGGGCAATTAATGAGTAGCGGATATTCAGTTTTATTTGATGGGAAATCTTGTGCTACTCATGATAAGAAATCTGGTCAAACAATAGCAAATATTTTTATGACTCAAAACAGAATGTTCCCTCTTGAAGTGTCAACTGTTGCAAATAGTGCCTTGATTGCTAAAGGAAATAATGAAACTAACTTATGACATTTATGATATGGGTATTTGAATGTTAATGGACTGAAGCTGTTGAGTCAAAAAAATATGGTTTTTGGACTGCGAAAATTGATTCTCTTGAATTTTGTGAAGGGTGTATTTAGTTAAACAAAGTAAAAAAGGAAAATCATGGAAAGCTTCTAGATTTCTTGAACTAGTGCATGCAGACCTATGTGGGCCAATGCAAACTGAATCACTGGGTGGTAGTCGATATTTTTTGTTGTTTACTGATGACTATAGTCGAATGAGTTGGCTTTATTTCTGGATGTTCAAATCAAAAGCTTTTGAAAATTTCAAGAAATTCAAGTCATTGGTGGGAAACAAAGTGGTTGTTACATAAAGACATTGCGAGGTGGTGAGTTTTTGTCTAATGATTTTAACACATTTTGTGAGGAACATGGTATTTGAAGGGAACTCACAGCACCGTACACACCGGAGCAAAATGGTGTAGCCGAGCGAAAGAATCGCACAGTGGTTGAAATGGCTAGAAGCATGTTGAATGCCAAGAATCTCTCAAATCATTTTTGGAGTGAAGCAGTTGCAACAATAGTCTATCTTTTAAATATTTCTCCTACAAAGGTTGTACTGAATCAGACACCTTATGAAGCATGAAGTGGTAAAAGGCCTCATGTAAGCTATTTAAAAATCTTTGGTTGTGTAGCTTATGCTTGGTTGCATTCTCAATCTAAGCTTGACAAAAAATCTAAAAAATGTATTTTCATTGGTTATAGCCCATAATCCATAGCATACAGATTATATAACCTTGTGAGTGGCAAAGTGAAAATTAGCAGGAATTTGGTATTTAATGAAGAGGCTAGTTGGAATTGGAAAAATAACAAAGAAGGCACACAAGTTCAGATTTCAACTGAAGGTTTTGTAAACACCAACTCGGAGTCCATAGACTCAGCTCCTCTGCAAACAAATCCTATTTCATCAACTTCAAGTCGCAGCAATTCTTCCTTTAGCTTTTCTCCCTCCAGCACTTCACCTTCAATGTCGGATTCTGAAACTCCTCCAAGGAAATTCAAGTCTTTAAGGGAGATTTATGAAACTTGTTCTTTTGCATTGTATATTTCAGACCCTATTTGTTATGATGATGCAGTAAAAAAGCAAGAGTGGCTGGATGCAATGAATGAAGAGATGCAAGCAATTCAGAAGAATCAAACTTGGGAGTTAATAGAACTGCCTGAAGGAAGGAATGCTATTGGGCTTAAATGGGTATACAGAACAAAGTATAACTTTGATGGAAGTATATAGAAGCACAAAGCTCGGTTGGTTGTTAAGGGATATTCTCAACAACATAGGATTGACTTCGAAGAAACATTCTCCCCGGTAGCTCGTTTCGAAACGGTAAGAACTATTTTAGCTTTAGCTGCCCAACTTAAGTGGCATATATACCAGTTTGATGTTAAATCAACATTTTTAAATGGAGAATTGGAGGAAGAGATTTATGTTTCTTAACCTGAAGGTTTTCTAACTAATGGTGCTAAAAATAAAATGTATAGGTTGAGGAAAGCTTTGTATGGTCTTAAGCAAGCGAGCCTAGTTTTGTAAGATTGACTCTTACTTTCAAGAAAATGGTTTTGAAAGGAGTAAAAATGAACCTACACTTTATGTGAAAAAGCAAGTTATAACTGATTTTTTGATATTTTGTCTTTATGTCGATGATATGATATATATGGGGTATTGTGAATTGCTAGTTGCTGAATTCAAGTCTTGTATGATAAGAAATTTTGAGATGTTTGATTTGGGCTTGTTACATTATTTTCTCGGGCTTGAGGTAAAACAAAGTTTAGATGGGCTTTTTGTTTCTCAAAAGAAATATGCAACTGACCTACTTAAGAGGTTCAATATGTTGAATTGTAAAGTTGTTGCCACTCCTATGAATTTGAATGAAAAACTAATTGGTGATGAGGGACTAGTCTGGCAAATGCAAAGTATTTTAGACGTATGGTTGGTGGTTTGAATTATTTATCTCATACCAGGCTGGATATTGCATTCCCTGTCAGCTTAGTTTCAAGATTTATGCGCAATCCTACAAAACATCACTTGGGAGTAGCTAAGAGAATTTTGCGTTATGTGGCTGGAGTAATTGATTTTGGAATTTGGTACTCAAATACATCTGACTTTAAATTGTTTGGCTTTTCTGATAGTGATTGGGCAGGTAGCTTGGAGGATCGTAAGAGCAGTTTTGGAAATTTGTGCACTCTAGGTTTCAGAGTTATCTCATGGAGTTCAAAAAAACAAGATATAGTTACCTTATCAACATCAAAAGCTGAATACGTAGCAGTAACTTGTGCAGCTTGTCAAGCGGTTTGGTTGAGGAGATTGCTAGTTGATCTTTTTCAGGAACAAGATAGTCCAACAAAAATCTTTTGCGACAACCCAACTGTTGTTGCTATGACAAAGAAACCAACTTTCCACAGTAGAACGAAGCACATTGGCATTCGTTATCATTTCATGCACGATTTGGTAGCAAGTGGAGCGATTTTACTGAAGCATTGCAGTACCAATGAGCAGATTGCTTATATTCTTACAAAATCCCTTCCAAGACAGAAGTTTGAGCATTTTAGATTACAACTTGGAGTATGTCATTTTAAATCAAGGGGGAGTGTTGAGAATATGATTCAAAATTTGACTTGGTCTTTTAAGATAGACTTATCCTTTGTTAGTTTGTTAGTGGTGCCTTATTTTTTTGATTTGGTTATTTTTTTACCGGTGCAAACAGTTTGGTTAGTGGTCTTAGTGGTCTAGTGGAAGTAATCCAAGTCTATCTAGTTGTAAGCCTATAAATAGACATTCTTGTTTCTTTTTGAATCTATGCTTGTGTTTTCATTTCTCATTTTTCATTTCTTAGAGAAAATAGTGAGATTTTTTTGTTTGTGAGGTAGAAATTTTTTTTATGAGGTAGTAATTGTTTGTGAGGTAAAAGTGTAATGATTACAGTTGATGTGATATGTGATAGAAAATGAGATGATGATTCTTTGTGAGAATTTTTGTGAGAATGTGTTTGGTTGTGAGATTTTTTTGAGTGAAATTTTTGAAGTGGTAATTGATTATGAGAATTTTTATGAGAAAATTTTAAGAGATGATGATTGGTTATGAGTTTTTTTTATGTAAGCAAATTTATATATTATTTATATATACAATATTGTAGAATAAATTAACATTAATTTATTATTATCTAAAATATTTCGTATATTATAATGAAATTTAATATTGAATAAATTTATTATTTATTTGATTAAAATTTGTAAATTTTATGTGAGAATTTAATAATTTATATATTGAATATAAATATAATATATTCATGTATATTCGATAAACATATATTAAGTAATTAATAATAATGTAAATATTGCATATATACTAAATATTCGTTAAATATATTTAATATATTCCTATATTTAATATATTCCTATATTTTCCGTTACACATTAATTATTTATTTATTAATATATATTAAAAATAAATTATTTATGTATTTCGATTAAATATATATTTAATATCACAACATATATTAAATATTACATATAATGGACAAATTGATTAACTATATTAAATATTAAATATATACTACATATCCATTAAATATTTATTTTAAAATTGTACTATAATTTATCCGTTAACATGTTGTTATTTATTTATTAAAATATATATACATATTAAATATATATTCTTTATGCATATTAATATATTTAATCATATATTAAATATTAAATGTGTACTATAAATTCCTTAACTATATTTAAATTACTATTATTTTTTAAATAGTCAAACAATAGCTCTTATTTCTTTATAAAAATGAAATTTAATATATTCATATTATTATTTATAATATATAATATATAAATGTCAGATATAATTATATAATATGATAATAATTTTATTTAAATATATTAAAATTTTATGTACAAATATAATTCTATATTATGAAAACAATTTTGTTTAAATAATAAAACATTATGTGCAAATATAATTATGTATTAGGAAAATAATTTTATGTAAATATTAAAATATAAATGTAATTTTTATGTGTAAATATAATTATATATTATGAAAATAATATTATAAAATATTAAAAATGTGTGAATAATTATATTATCAAAATAATTATATTTAAATATAAAAATATTACTTTTAACTATAATTATTTATTACAAAAATAATTCTGTTTAAATATTAAATATTACGTATAGATATAATTACATACTATGAAAATACATCAAAATAACTATCTTAAGAAAATAATAATATTTTAATATAAAAATATTATGTGTAATTATAACTACATATTATGATATAATTTCATTTAAATGTTAATATATACATGTAAATAATTATATAATGAAAAAAATTATTTAATATAAAAATATTATGTGTAAATATAATTATATATTATGAGAGAGTGATTGTTTGTAAGGTAAAAGTGTAATGACTATAGTTGATGTGATAAGTGAGAGTGATTGTTTATAAGAATTTTTTGTGAAAAGGAGGTAAAATTTTCAAAGAAGAGAGGAGGAATTTTTGAGAAAAATTCTGAGAGACGAATTTTTTTTTTCACAAGCAATCACACACTTGGAAGAATTTCTTTGTTTTTGACGACTTACTTGTGAGAAATTCTCACAAGCAAAGACAGCCTCAGTCTCTGTGTTTTAGGTTATTGTCTTTTCTATTTTTTTTTCTCTCTAACACTTTAGCGGCCAGGCGCGATGAGATCGCCACTGCAGAAACCTCTCCCAGCTGCAGATGCACGATATTGATCCATATTTTTGGGCTCATCTCCCGAGTGCATGGTGACGTGGCAGCCCGCCGACCAAGTGGTGAAGGTGGGCAATCACCGGCAGCTCTGGTGGGCTTGGAGGCAACTTTGTCGTATTTTATTGGGGATTTGGGCTTCTTCCATGCTTTGATCGGTAAGAAGTTGAAAGATGAAAAGAGAAGGAGAGCAGTGAAGATGAAGGGCAGCTGGATCTCGTTGTTTCTATGGTTTGATGCATGAAATGGTTGCACATATTGTATATCAATATTTTTGACTGAATTTGGAGGTACAATTGGTAATTGATACAATATTATTACGATTATTGGTTGTTAACTTTGTCTGTTTTCTTTGGCCCAGATTCCGTCATTTTTTTATTATTTATTATTTTTAATTAATATCCAAAAATTGAGTGAGGGAATCTCTTCCCTCTTCGAAATTAATCTATATTCTAAAACTTTTTCTAATCTAGCAAAGACACGACTAACCACGATATATGCTTCAAATATTAATTCTTAAACCTAACATCAACAGAAATTTTTTCTTCAAGGTGCTTTGTTATTGTGTTTTTTTCTTGTTCTTATTACTGTTTATTTTCTCTAATTGATTGATTAATTTCGTTGTTTAATTAGGATAAAGTTACTAGAACTTAAATGACAGATGGAATTAAGGGTTTTTTTCCTTTTTTTTTTTTTTTTTGGTTTTGTTTCTTTCAGAATCCAATATGTTCAACAATTTCATTTAAATTAAGTATGTTCTACAAATTCAATCTCAAAATAATTTTCAAATATCTTAAGAAGTTTCCTTTTGATGTTATTTTGTGGAGATTTTTTTTTATAGAGATTTGCCTTGAAGCAGTTACGTACCTTTGAAAATAGTGTAATAGTTTACTGATTAAATCCTAGATTTCACCTTGAAAAAGAACAAGGCAAAACCATCTGTCAGCACTATGGATGTAAAAATGCGTCAGTAGGGAAACATCATTCCACCTTAGAGAACAAGCGTTGCTCCGCATGAGATGAAGTGAAAGCTAAAATATCGACTTAATCCGTAACACAAAACATCCGAGAGAATTCAATACTCTATATTGGGCTGGTTTGTTTATGTTTTCAAATTTATTTTCACTCATTTTCACCATTTGAAAATGAATTTTCAACAACTTATAATCATTTTTATCTATATTCCAACTCATTTTTATCTCAAACACATTTTTCAATAAACATATTATATCTTCTCCCAACAACCTGTATATCTTATCTCTCTTCTGCATTATTACTATTTCTCTCCATTTACATTCTACTAAACCCTATATAATTATTACTTTTACAACATTCAATTCCAATACAAACTTATTTTCAACTCACTTCCTCTAACTAATTTTTTAAATTTTAAAAAATATTAAAAATGAAAATTAAATTAGAAACATAAACAAACCAAGAGTTCCTTCCTCTAAAGAGGTTAAGTTAGGATTTAAGATTTGGCAGAAATATATAATTGATGGACAACAAATAAGTATCATTTACAACTCTTGTGATCTAGAGTAATAGAGCATACTAGGTTTGATTTCGAACACGAAATTAACTTGTTAAATGGTCTTTGCGGTGAAAATAAAAAGAAGATAAAATTTTTGAATAAGGAAATGATTATAATGACCGTCACATTGTCGTTTTAGAATGAAAAATTCGAACACATTTTGGTATGGAGTTTGAAAGTAAGGAAGCTGCTTATGAATTGTATAGTGAGTATAAAAGTGCAACCATTTATAGTAATAGAAAGGGTTAATTGTACATTGCTCCCTAACCGTTGTTGATGTGCAATTTTACAACTTGAACTATTGAAATGTTTGCCAACATTACCTTTGCCCATTTCCGGTGGAATCCAACCAATCAGCATTGGACACGTGGACTGAAGGCACCGGAATATTCTTGTTAGATTCCATCAGAAATGTGCAAATGTGGTGTTGGCGAACTTTTTTATTAGTTCAGGTGGTGAAATTGCACATTTTAATTAGTTCAGGTGGTTAAATTGCATATCGACAACGGTTGGGGGGTAATGTGCAAAAGAGGCCATAGGATGGGAGGTTAACTGCAATTATCCCTAATAGAAAACACGTAATTTGCAAAGATTAGGGATGTTAGATGACTTATTTGAAGCCTAGTAAATTAGTTTGTGTGAGACTTAATTTTTTCGAGCTTGAAATCAAACTCTTACTTAAGTATTGGTCTCTAGTCAGTCAATGAGTTGGCTTGAGTAAAGTTTGAATTCTTTGAGATCGAGATTGAACTAACACTGCAAAAAAATGGGTATTAGTGACTGAAAAATCGATAACTAAATATGTAAAAAATCGATCACTAATAGGTTTAGTGACTGATTTAATGACTAATCCGATCGGTCACTAATTATTTAAAAAAAAATTTAAAAATAATATTTATCATCAACTTTGCTTTCTCTTGGATTCAAACTCAAGACCTTTGCTATACTCAAATGAGTAACTGACCACTACACCACATGCATTTTCAAGCATTTGTCTCAACAATATAACATATATAATATTTACAAATTAAAAAATAATTATAATATTATTATGTATAAGTTACTATTATTTTGCATTTTAAAATTTAACAAAAATAGCAATTATTTATTTAATATTTGCATAATATTTATTTAATATAATAACACACTGTAATTTTTATTTATAACTATTACTTTTAAATTTTAGTTATATTTTATCATAATATATTATAAACATATTAAAAATAGTATATACATACTAATATGCATAGTGATAAATAGTTTTTTTTTATATATAATAAATACTAATATTTATTACTATTTATAGTAGTAAATAGTTTACACATATATATGGTAATATGTATATATGCTTATACATACAAATTAATATATAATATTATTAATTATATTATAAATATTTATTTATAACTATTACTTTTAAATTTTAGGTATATTTTATCAGAATATATTATAAACATACTAAAAATAGTATATACACACTAATATGTATAGTGATAAATAGTTTTTTTTTCTTTTTTATATAATAAATAGTTTATAATAAATACTAATATTTATTACTATTTATAGTAATAAATAGTTTACACATATATATGGTAATATGTATATATGCTTATACATACGAATTAATATATAATATTATTAATTATATTATAAGTATTTATTTACTCATAATACATGTATATATATTATTGATGTGTATATATTAATTAATTCTCATTTTTTGTTCTTTGTATAAGAATATTATTCTTGTTTATTTCTTTGTGTATCTATATATATATATTAATAAATTAATGTTCAATTATATGGATATTATATAGAAATATTTAGTGGTTATATATTTGTATATGTACATATATTTTTATATTTTTTATATACACATATATTATTATCAAATATATATATGTTAATAGCAAACACAATATTTTATTACTTATATAAGTGTTACATAAATTTTTTGCTTTCATATTACAAGAATATGCAAAAAATAAAATTTTATATTTGTGACCGTTTATTGATTGAAAAACGTGGTCATTAATTATTGACCACTTTATACGGTCATTAATATTAGTGACCGAACTCTTAATTCGGTCAATAATTAGTGACCAAATTAGTGACCGCTTAGTTTGGTCACTAATTAGTGACCGAATTAGTGACTGAAAAAAGAGTTCGGTCACTAATCGATCGCTAATTTTTTTAAAATATTATAATTAAATTGATCACTAATCGGTCACTAAAATTCGGTTACTAAAGCTCATTTTTTTTGTAGTGTAAATGAGCTCGAGCTTTTTCTTGGGCGGAGCTTGAGTCTAAATACATGAATTTGAAAGTTCATGAGGCAGCTTGTGAGCTTTTATTATTTTTTTTATTTTTTATATCTTAAAATATCTTATAATATGATTAATAAAAATGGTGATAACAATATTAGTATTAGTATTTTACCGTAACAACATTAATGTTAACAATAATAAATTTATATTATCCTAATAATCCACCACAACAACGATAATATAATAATTCTATACTGTAAAATATTTTTTTATGACAGTGTTCTAGCAAGCAAATTGTATTCAGAATATCTATCTAGACAATATAAGTTATAGCAATACATATATACAAGTACAAAAGTTATATAATTACATGAGGCCAACTTGAACTAGTTGCATAATGTTTCAATTTTATAATTATCATATTATTGATTTTAAAAAATAGATTATAAATCTTAAATATATTTTAATTTTTTGGTGAAAATATATAATAAGAAAATATTTAGAATAATCAGTATTATAACTAAATATACTAAAAAATATTTGAATAATATATTCATATTAATTTAAGAATAAAAATTATGTTTTTAGTATAGGTGAGAGATTAGGTTTGATTTCAAACTCGAATATATTTTGACTGAAAGTAAATTGTGCTCAGATTCAATATTTTTTAAATGAGCATGAGTTTAAGATTAAATTCATAAATTTGGATGAGCTCCAAATCAAAATTTTTAAACTGGGGTGACTTTGAAAATTTTTAAAACTTTGATTCAAACTCAACTTATTTATGCTCCTTAGGGCTGTAAATGAGAGGACTTTACCCTACCCAGGCACATAGCAACAACATAATACCCAGGCCCATACCCAACAGTTTTGTATTATACCCGGCCTAGGCCCAATAAAATTTTTAAATGGGTATGAGTAAAATTTCTACCTATAAAATACTCATTTATCCTAAGTATTTTAGACCGTTGAATTTTATCAAAATATTGGAAAGATTCTTGTCGAGTCAAGGAGTGAATGATAAATAAAATGTGAATACCAAATCTCATTGTTTCAAGAAGGGTTTTGGTGCAGTAATCATAATTAGTTGAACTAATTGTGCAAGTAAATATGGGTTTTTAATTTTATGACTGAGAATAGTCGACATGGATTAATTACTGCCTTCTAAGGTGATTCGCAGAACTGTAATTAGTAGTGTGACACAAGCAACATAAGAAGATAATGTAGATAAATAAGAGATCATACCATCAAAAGGTACTTTGAATTATATGATTAGTCAACTTCATAATTGGAATTACAAAAACTAATTAAAAGACAATTATAGAAATGAGAACAAGGGATACCGCTTGAGTTTATGTTAGTGTTCCATATTCGTAAAATAAATAAGTTATGGTCTTTATATATAATTTTGGGCAATCTTCACCTCTTGAGGTAGCTTTTGGAGTTGAATCAGGTCCAAGGTCCATTTTTTAACATGGTATCAGAGCCACCCATTATTGATATTGGATTACCCAATATTATTGGGTCACCCATTTCATATTATTACACGCTCTAAATATTCATTCCTGGGCGTGCGAGGGTGTGTTAGTGTCCCACATCGATGAAATAAATAAGTTGTGGTCTCTATATATGGTCTTGGGCAATTCTCATCTCTTGAGCTAACTTTTGGGGTTGAGTTAGACTCAATGTCCATTTATTCAACATGGTATCAAAGCCACTCGTTCCCAATGTTGGGCTATCTAATGTTGTTGGCTACCTATTTTATATTATTCCAAGCTCCAGATGTTCATTTTTGGGCGTGCGTGTAGTCTTTAGTATCCCACATTGGTGAAATAAATAAAGTTGTGGCTCTATATATGATCTTGGACAATTCTTATCTCTTGAGCTAGTTTTAGGGTTGAGTTAGACCCAAAGTCCATTCTTTAATAGTATTTGAATATCAGTCAGAAAAGCAAATGGAGGATCCAATTTTCATACAAGGTTAAACACTTTGAATTCTCTATTTCATTTCATATTTCATCTCATATTCTAACTTGATGAATTTATACCAAATTTATTTGATTAATTTTCATATTTCACGTTTTTGTTGTTATAAAGGAGGACAAAAAATAAAAAATTATAACAAAGTTGCCCTTCAGTGTGTCAAAAACCAGGTATGCATTTTCCTTCCAATTTCATTTCTACTTATAATTATTGAGAGACGAAGGACACTGCTAATTAAGGGCTGATGTCACTTTTCAGTATTCCATTCGTGATTTTGTTCTCCATTTATGTTTTGAAGTTTTCGCAATCTTGTGATGGGGATTGTTATTTGTCTTGGGATTTCTGCATTGCTACAATTTCACCCATCATCTCTTACAATGTGGGTTTTAAGTTTTAATAATGCGGAGAGACGATTGCATGTAATGATTGTAGTTTAGCATGTGTAAAGCTGTAATACCCTAAGTCTGTAGAAGAATTATTATATTTTATTTTAGAAGTATTAGTAATTATATTTTTAGAAGTACTTGTATTTTATTAAGGTTAGGCTTCGATGTTATGGGATTTAGAATAAAAAGTGCGTGATTAATAATAAACTTATATCTTTTGAGGAAAAAAAATGGATATATACGATGCTAGATGTTGGGAATAATTGAGTCATATTAGTTGATTTTGATTCTTCACTGATATTCTTGGGTTGGGTTGCTTTTCTCCTAAAAATTGAGTGTATAATTTATTTGGGGCTCGATCAACATTTCAAGGATTTTAATTGAAAATAAATATGGGTTATAAATTAATTTTTTTTTTTTTGAATTTATTAAGGATCCTATTTTGGGTACTCTTCTTGATTTTATTTCAAGGACATAGATTTTAGATTTTTAGCATTGCTTGCTTATAATTGAAGATGTAGAATTTATCAAGTCAATATTTGATGAAAATTTTGTATATTGAGTTTTAATGTTAAAGATTGAGCTAGCTACTATGGATACTAATTTGTGGCGAAGGGAATATTCTTTGGTCCATATGTAATTAGTGACTTGAGATGTATTAGTTAGCCCAAATTATTTAATTCATTTCAAGTTGTTTGGCACATAACTAGTATAAGAATAAGCCCATAAATGGTATTTGTGTTTTATAGGTTATGTGTAATAATAGCCCAAACTATTTAATTCATTTTAAGTTATGATTAAGCCCATAAGTAGTGTAGAAAATAAGCGCACAAATTATTATGAAGTAATTATGGGTGTAGGTCCATGATTATGGAATTTTCGGATTTATGATAGATGAATAATTCTAGAGGTTTTCTCATCATTTTAAAACTTTATTTGGATAGTTTTTGACCCCCTTAAGGTATCTAATCATATTGGTTAGCCAAAACCGTATAAATTTAGGTTATATGAAATCCTAAGACCTCCTTTTTTTGTACTACTATATTTTCATGTGAAAATTCATCATAGATATTCTCTATTAATTAGTTACTAAACTATGCTAATAGTCAGCTAACATCCAGAATTATTAAATCATTAAAAAGTTAGGATTTTGGATATTTAGTCATGAGTTTTGGGAATTTTAGCAACTATCCAATTCTGATAAGTTAAAGATTTTAGGATTTTTGTTAACTATCTAATCCTGATAAGGTTAGAATTTTGGGATTATCTCCTCAGCTTTGAGCTCTCATTATCTGGGATTGAGACTTGATCAAATTTGAGGAGTTTGGATTAGAGTGATATTCTTATCTCAATAAGATAGGAATTCTAGTTTATCCAGAGTACCTAATCTAATAGTATAAATACCCATATAGTAGGAAATAAAGAAGCCACATGCAGAGGTAAGACAATTTCAATTTTTCTATTTATTTTTTTTAATCCGTAGGAAATTTCATTCTAGGATACTAACATCCTATTTTTCTATCGTAGAATTAGTGGAGAAGGCTTAAGTGGTAGGTCAAATTTGAAGGAAACTTTGGGTTTTAAGATTTTGGTGTAAGTAAATTTCTTTCTTCCTTCTATTGAAAATATTCTCTTCACATAAATGTTTTCTACATGAAATAGTAAGTAAATGTCTATTCTCTTTCCATTAAAAATATATTTTTTGCATAAATGATTTTTGTATCAAAATTGTAAATTTTGCATATTGAATTCTTAAATCTAATGGTTTATTTGTTGAAGAATTATTTCGTCTGCAATTATTGAACTATTCATAAAACTTTTCTTTGTATGCATAAAATTTATTTTAGGATTTGAGCGTGTGAAAACAAAATTTTGTGAATCTTGCATGAAACATAGTATTCTCTGTTCAAATAAACAATAAAAAGAATCTATACTCTGAATAATTGAGAAACTGTCAGTAGGAACGAGTTTTGTAACTGTGCTATGAGGTTACAGTAGCAAAATATATCTGAAGCCGCTCTTAACGGAGTTGTAGTTAAGACCTCTAAAGCCACTCTTTAACGACGTTCTAGTTAAGACTTCTTAAGCTACTTAACACCGTTATTGTTAAGATCTTCGCCAAAATAATTGATTAGAATCCCGAAATTTCATAAGTATGGTTAATTAGTGAATTGAAAGTTTCTGATAAGCTGTGTAACTTTTTTATTCTGAATTACTTTGAAAGTATGTCCTAAAATTCTGATAAGATAATTCAATTTTTGCATAGTAATTGTTATATTTCTGAATATGAATATTCTTTTTTTCAACGATTTCTTTTCTTTATTTGATATTTATACATGCTCAAATCTGGTAGGAGGAGGAGGAGATTTCATTACTGGGCGAAGTGTCGCTCATAAGTTACTAACCTATCTTTTTGCAAAAAACTTAGTTCGAGATGAGGAAGATGAGTAGTTTGGTGATCTTGATAAGAGATTGGTATTTGAGAATAGGTTTCTTTGATGTTTAAGATTCCTAGTTGGTTGCTTAGGAAATTTTCTTTGAGGTCTTGAGTACTCAAGTTTGATTGTTAAGACAAGTGTTTGGAATTACCTTTGATTGTGATGATTTATTTTGGAATTTATTTAATAAAATTTTTGAGAATTCAGCATGCTCTTTTGGATATGAGACTTAGTGTTTCTAAGTTTTTGGGTTTAGGGCCATTGCCGTACGTGTTATGTCCCAAATTTGGGGCGTGACAAAAGCATCGACCAAGGAGTTGAGTCTAATTGAATTTGTAATTAATAAAAATTTTGATGTATTGAATTTTGGACTTCAACAAATTAAAATCATATCAAATGGAATTTATAGTCATTCGATCTAAATATACAATGTAGAATAATAATTCAAATATAATCAAATCTATATTTCTTGGATAAAGTTTTTGTAATATATCAATAGCTGAATAATATTATTTTCTAGACATTAGTTATAATCGTTATCAAAGCCAAGGCGCCATAGTAACATGGGTCATTTGACAAACTGCACATATTTATGTAAAAGAAAAGAAAAATTAACAAACGGTTTATTACAATATTAAAAAATAAAACAAATCGAAGTACAAGACAATAAGTTTGACTTTATTAATGGATATTACCAACTGCTGAAGATTTTGAGATTTCATTTGGACGGGTTGTAGATGGTCGGAATTAAGAAAAGACCATTTTTTCTGGAGACAGCAAGTCCTTCCATTTCAGTCATGTCGATATCGTTGGGAGTCATTCCTTCCGGTAGTTTCCAATCAAAATGATAGAGCAGTTGAGCCAATGAAAACTCAACATTTGCCAATCCAAAATTCATACCCGGGCAAATTCGTTTCCGGCCCCGAATGGAATGAATTCAAAGTTATTTCCCAGGAAATCTATAGATCTGTTCTCGAATCTTTCCGGATGGAAGCTTTCTGGTTAGTACCAGTGCTCGGGATCCCTTCCCAGGGACCAGATATTGACAATGACTTTGGATTTGAGAGGAATTGAGTATCCATCAACTTTGCATTCATCTCTGCCCCCTCTCGGGATTATTGGGACCGTAGGATGCAACCTTAAAGTTTCTTTGATCACCAATTTTAGATATTTTAGTGTCTGGATGTCGCTCTCTTCCAGTGTCTTCTTTCCTTTGCATGCCTCCCTTACTTCGATCTGTACCTTAGCCATCACGCGGGGATTTCTCATGAGTTCAGCCATAGCCCAATCTAAAGTGGTAGACGATGATTCAGTTCCACCAATGAACATGTCCTATAATCACATAATCACCATTCATTAGAATCTTTCGTGGAGTTAGCTATGTGTTTGTGTGTGTTTGAGATGAGAAAATTAATAAACAAGAAGCCACTTACAAAAATGACAGCTTCGATGTTGCCATTACTAATGGAAAATTTGAGTTCACCATTTTTCTGCATCCTGAGTAGAACATCGACCATATCTTCACCGCCAAACTCTCCGCTTCGCTTCAATTTATGTTCCTCCACCATGACATCAAGAATGGCATCCAGCTTACGGCGCATCCTCAACGATTTGTACTTGCTCCAACTGAGCACATGCAACAATTTGAAAGAGGGAAAGATATCAACCAACTCAAATCCCCCCACCATCGCCAACGCCTTCTTAAACATGTCTATCAGCATATCACGGTCCCTCATCACTTTACCAAACGCCGTCCTGCAAGTGATGGAACTTGTCAACGCGAATATCTTCTCAGTTAGGTTGACGGCTTCTCCAGACGATGATTGAAGGGATTTGACGAGACGAGAGACCTCATCTTGCCGAATAGACCAGAAAGATTTGACATTTTTAGCGCTGAGCAGCTCCAAAGTGCATATTTTACGCATTTGCCTCCAATACTCATTATAGGGGCTGAAGCCAATGTTGGTGTGATCGTACCACAAGCTCTTAGTGCCAATGGTTTCGGGCCTATCAGCGCAGGCTGGGTCCTGAACTTTGAGCACCTCTTTAGCGGCCAGGCGCGATGAAATCACGACCGCCGAAACCTCTCCCAGCTGCAGATGCAAGACGGGTCCGTACTTCCGGGCTACTCAGGTGAGTGCACGGTGTGGCAGCCCATCGGCTACCAAGTGGTGGAGGTGGCCAATCACCGGCAGCTTTGGTGGGCTTGGAGGCAACTTTTCGTATTTCTTTGGGGATTTAGGTTTCTTGCTTGCTTTGATTAGTAAGAAGATGAAAGCTGAAAAAAGCAGGTGAGCAGTGAAGATTATGGGCAGCTGGATCTCCATTGTATTGTTTATGGACGCAGATGCATACTAATACTACCTGTTCCAAGATCTATGGTTTGATGAAATTGGTTGCACATATTGTCACTGTACTTATAGTGGAAAATTTCAGCAGAAGAGGAGAAGTATGGTATTTCACCATGAAAATTATTGTATCTGTTTGTTTGTATATCAATATTTTTAACTGAATTTCGGTGTATAATCAGTAAATGAGACAATATTATAATGATTATTGGTTGTGAAGTTTTGTTTGTCTTCCCTTGGCCCAGATTCTTTCATTTTTTTTATTATTTATTATTTTTAAATATCCAATAATTGAGTGAGGGGATCTCTCCCCTCTTCGAAATTAATCTATATTCTAAAACTTATTCTAATCTAGCAAAGACACGAGCCTTCAAATATTAATTCTTAAACCAACCATCAATAGAAAAAATTTCTTCAAGGTGCTTTCGTTATTTATATTTTTTCTTTTTTCTTTTTCTTTTTGTTTTTTTATATGTTTTAACTGTTTATTTTCTATAATTGATCTATTAATTTCATTTTTTAAGGATAAAATTACTAGAACTTAAATGACAGATGGAATTAATAGATTGTAAACCCAAAAATTTAATTGACAGAATCGATATTAGTTCTGATAATCGAATCAACGAATTACTAAGAGCAGTGAGTTTCCCGCTGCCTGCTCGCTGTTGTTATTTAATTTGAAGGATCGAGGGAAAAGTTATTAAATTAAGGGAATGATTTACAGGATGTAATATAGTTGATGAAGTTGGATTTTCATTGAGTCAACTGAGAAAAAATTGTTCTTTGGGACAAGAAGCAGAACGTAATATAATTAGAGCTTTAATAGACAAAAAATAATTCTTTCAGACAATTACTAAGTTTGATTTAGATTGACAATGATGTAATACGTGTTACAATGACTCGACAAATTTGAATACAATTGCAGTACTGATAGGATAGTTCTATGTCTTCTTTGCTTTGCTTTTCTTTTCCTTTTTTTTTTTAATTAAATATGATCGATAAGTTGAATTTGAAAATGATTTTTAAATATCTTAAGGAGTTTTGTTTTAATGTGGTTTTATGTTAATTTTTTTAATGTGGTTAGCCAGAAAACGGTTTCCATAAAGGAATGGATACATAATAAATCAATTATAGGCGAGATGAACAAAGATAAAGTAACAGACATATAAAATCAAACTAATGTCTAATTATATAAGACCACGGATTACAAATGTCTGGAAAATCTTAGGTTTTTGCTTTCTTTATGATAGACCTAGAAGAGGGGGTGACAGAACGTTTATTTGTTCAAATAACAATTAAGTTGAAGAAGGATCAGGAATAAAGAATTTTTTTATGATAAATAGATTCATTTTACGAGTTCGACGTTCACAAGACATTTTATTTTTTCATAGAAAAAGATGAACCTAAATCTGTGCTTGAGAGATAGTTGTCCATACACTATTAAGGGACTGTCGACCATCCCCATGGGGTTGGTGAAGAGAAAGCCCCAATTGGTGTAAAAAAACCCACAACCCCTTGGAGTTATCATGCACTTGGAAGAAGAAGTAAAAAAGGAAGAAATATAGTGATAATTTGATTGTTCGTTGCCGTAGTAAATAAGCGAGAAAATTGAATTTCTTTCTTTAATTGAATGCTTTTGGCCTGAAGATAAACTAGACTAAGCGATCTAACAAGACTGTGGATGTAAAATTAAATATAGTGCGGATTTTGTCTTACAAGAGAAATCTTTGTATAATTAGGGATAGACGAAGAGAAAATTATATCAATTTGATTAACACAAACATCGGAGAGAATCTAAAGATCCAAAAGCCTTATTATTGACGCAAGAACAACATCAAAAACCAACTTGAATAGCTTGGCATATTTTCGACACTCCAGCTCCCCATATTGTTAGTTTGTTATTTTAGCTTTACACTTGTACACTTCTTATTGGTTTCTTCTTTTTCCATTTTGGCAAATTTAGGGGCTAGACACTTGTATATATGTGCGTTGTAAAGCTAGTGTGATGAATCATTTTTCGCACCATTTTTCATATAACGCAAATGAGATAATTTCTCTTCTATTCTACTTCTAAATAAATTCACACTGATAATTTGTGCAAGGAGGGCAAGTCACGGCCTCAGATTAAATTAAAAGGTCTAATGGATGGATAATAAGTGAATATTCTTATACTACCTATACCTCTAGTTGATCTGAAGGAATGAAGCACACTGGGTTGACATTTAAACTAAAAACTAACTTATTACATGGTCTTTGCTGTAAAAAGAAAAAGATAAATTTCTTGAATCAAAGATAGAGAAAATATCATAAATGACTGTCATTCTGTCATTTTAGAAGTAAAAATTCCAATATTTCATATAGAATTTGATAGGGAAGAAGTTGCTGGTCAATCCTAGAGTATGCAAGTGCAATTGATTTTAGTTAGGAGGCACACAATTTTTAAAGATTAAAAATGTGAAGATAAGTTGACCAAGTTTATGAGCCGAATGAGGTAGCTTGAGTGACGCTTAATTTTATCGTGTTTGAGATTGAGTTTCACTATTAAAAATTGTTATTTTCGATGAATTTTGCAATAAATTTTGTGATGGTAAAAATTTGTCGCAAAAACATTGGTTGCAAATTTTTGCAAAGGAAACTGCCTGTCAGAAAATCCATTGCAAATTTTGAGATGGAGAAAATTGAAATTTTGTGACGGATTTGATGTCAGTTGCAAAATTGCAGTTTGTTTTTAAAAAAAAAAATTGCAACAGAAATTTCCGTAGCAAAATTTTAAAAAAAGTTAAAAAAAAAATTATGCATCCTATACCAAATTGGTACCTATAATCAACCAAAAAATTATGCATCCTCATTCTAAATTCCAATGCCCAAATCATAATAATTCAAATCAAATAAATATATTAAACTCAACAAATACAACAAATTTTTGAAAAATATAATAAACCAAATCCTAACTAAAATATAAATTCACAAAAGGGTAAATGTCACTAATAATCCCTGATGTTTCGATTTAGTATCATTTTAGTCCTCAATCTTTAAAACTTCATCTTTTAGTCCCTAACGTTAATATATCGTTTCATTTTAGTCCCCAAAATCATTTTTCGGTAGTTTTTGGCCGGAAAATTGACAGAGTTTGACATTTTTAAGGGCAAAATTGTCAATTCATAGTTTTATGTTCCACTTTAGTCCCTACATAAAGTTTTATGTTCCACTTTAGTCCCTCTATAAGATTTTATGTTCCAATTTAGTCCCTATGTTACTTTTTTTTTCTTTTTATAAATATATGTCCATGTGTGTATATATATATTTGTGTATAATACATGTGTATATATAATTGATACTAATATTAGTCACATGCTCATATATTATTATTAATATTTAATAATATATTATTGATATATTAATATCATTTGTGATACTATTGTAATTAATAATATTAGTAATATTATCATTGATATGGGATAGCCTAATAGACCCAGCCCAATAACACTCAACTAGGACAGGAGCTGGTCTGACGCTCCATAAGCAGCTCGACTGCGCTTAAACCCAACTCGTTTTGGACCACGTAGACATTCGACTGCCACTCGACCTCTGGATCCCTATCTATTATGGTGGATATTAGTGTTCTTGATTGACCAGGTTATAGCCGATAGCCTCCGTTAGGTGGCCTCAATCCTTCAACTAGAATGATGTAGCTTCAACCAGAATGAGCCTGGTGACCAGGATCCTAGTAGATATTCCTGTTGAAGTGCTCGTCTTGACTAGAGAGGTCGAGGAGTGATAAAAGCCCTTTGGCCACATTGAATGCCTTGCCAGGCGCCGTACTGCCACATTAATAGTGTGTGCCACCAATAGTACCACCTTTTGCAGCTGTGTCAGGCTAGGGAGAGCCTCTAGTGTACCACCTTCTCCTAGGTAGCTGCCTCCTGAAACAGTACACAAGCTGGATAAGATTGGAAAGTCCTCAAGCAAGGACAATGGCCCTTCTTACACAACAGGGGCATCAAAGACATATCAATCTTATCCAGTTTGTGTACTGTTTCAGGAGGCAGCTACCTAGGAGAAGGTGGTACACTAGAGGCGATCCCTAGCCTGAGGGGCATCAAAGACATATCAATCTTATCCAGTTTGTGTACTATTTCAGGAGGCAGCTAACTAGGAGAAGGTGGTACACTAGAGGCGATCCTTAGCCTGACATGACTGCAAAAAGTGGTACTATTGGTGTCATGCGCTATTAATGTGGCAGCATGGCGCTTGGCAAGGCATTCAATGTGGACAAAGGGCTTTCATCACTCCTCGACCTCTCTGGTCAAGACGAGCACTCCAACAGGAATATCTACTAGGATCTTGGTCACCAGGCTCATTCTGGTCGAAGCTAAATCATTCTAGTTGAAGGATTAAGGCCACCTAATGGAGGCTATCGGCTATAACATGGTCGATCAAGAACACTAATATCTACCACGATAGATAGGAATCCAGAAGTCGAGTGGCAGTTGAATGTCTACGTGGTCCAAAACGAGTTGGGTTTAAGGGCAGTCGAGCTGCTTATGGAGTGTCAGACTAGCTCCTGTCTTAGTTGAGTGTTATTGGGCTGGGCCTATTGGGCTATCCCATATCAATGAAATATTACTAATATTATTAATTACAATAGTATCACAAATGATATTAATATATCAATAATATATTATTAAATATTAATAATAATATATGAGCATGTGACTAAT
Source organism: Jacaranda mimosifolia (assembly GCA_018894105.1). Classification (NCBI taxonomy): domain Eukaryota; kingdom Viridiplantae; phylum Streptophyta; class Magnoliopsida; order Lamiales; family Bignoniaceae; genus Jacaranda; species Jacaranda mimosifolia. The sequence continues at coordinate 3,630,906 of CM032127.1, forward strand.
ATTAGTATCAATTATATATACACATGTATTATACACAAATATATATACACACATGGACATATATTTATAAAAAGAAAAAAAAAAGAAAAAAAGTAACATAGGGACTAAATTGGAATATAAAACCTTATATATGGACTAAAGTAGAACATAAAACTTTATCTAGGGACTAAAGTGGAACGTAAAACTATGAATTGACAATTTTGCCCTTAAAAATGTCAAACTCTATCAATTTTCCGGCCCAAAACTACCGGAAAATGATTTTGGGGACTAAAATGAAACGATATATTAATGTTAGGGACTAAAAGATGAAGTTTTAAAGATTGAGGACTAAATTGATACTAAATCAAAACATCAAGGACTATAAGTGGCATTTACCCTTCACAAAATAATGCCAAAAAAATTATCTTATTCAATACAAAGACTGATACTAAATTTTAATGCTTTGAGATATCAAAGTCTACAATATCAAAACAAAAATGAAATTAGCATAATGAAAAATAGAAACATAAACTAAGAGACACATAAAAAAATTAAAAACACTTAGAGAAATAAATATATTTGAAATCTAATTAAGAAAAAGCATAAGGTATGCAACATTTATCTCGAAATGCTCCAATAAACCTCGACGCACAAAAAAAAAGTATTCACCATTGTTGAGATATCCTATGTCATTAAGCACATGTTAGAATATCAATATTTCACTTTTAAGTATATTGGTCGCATTATTGCATATAATTATACATATTGAATCAAAAAATTAGATATATATGTCCATAACTACAACAAAACAACATATATAATAATTTATGAAGTGATTATCAATCTAAAATTTTCTTACAAGTGTATATATTTATCTATAGATCATAATTTCATAAACTAAATTAAAATTTATAAACTTAATACAATTCAACATGTACTAACATAAAGTTTAACTTAATCAAAATTCTAATAGAATTTTTAATTCACATAAAACATAAATCTAACATAATATAACAACATTTAATACATAAAACAATACATAAATTAAATTTAAATTAACATAATAAATCATAATTTAAACTAACATATTACAATTAATAATATTCATAAACACATAATGTCACATAAACACTCCTTCTATTATCATCATACAAGCAATTAAAAACCATTTTATCAGCAAATGAGGAGGCTCCACCCTTTTTCCCAACATCCCATCCTCCTTCCCAATTCCACCAACTCTAAATGTTTCTAACGTATTCTACTAAAACAAATATATTAATTCAGAAGAAAGTATACAAACTTACCTCTAAATGCTCCACAAAACTCGATACTCACAAAATGTATCCACTATAGTTGAGATAGTCATGTTATTAGACACATGTTACAAGTGCATATATTTACTCGCAAATCATAATTCCATAAACTAAATTAAAACTTATAAATTCAATATAAACTAACATAAAGTTTAACTCAATCAAAATTCTAATAAAATTTTTAATTCACATAAAACATAACTATAACAAAATATAACAACATTTAATTATATGAATATAAAATTTAACTCAAATGTTAACTAATACATAAATCATTATTTGTGTTAAGTCAAAATATATTATTAATAAATAAATCATTATTTGAGTTTAACTAATTAATACCTAAATCAAAATTAAAAAATATCTTAATTAATCGAGATACCTAAAACAATAAATAAACAAAAATCATTAGCATTTTTTAAAATTAAAACAAAATTTTCAAAAAAATAAAATAAAAATGGAAAATGGCCATATCTTGGCGGCCAGCACTTGCTGGGCGCATGCCCAGCAACCAGTGCACCCAGCGTGTGGCAAGTTGGCCACTATAAAGAGTAAGAGAAAAAAAGAAAAAGGGGAAAGGGGGACTTGAAGCAAAATGGAACTTCAAGTGTGTGTGAGTAGGGAAATTGGGGTTTATTTTTCTATTCTTGTCTATTTGCGATGGATTTAAATTAAATTTTTTTTTTCCAGATTTGCGATCGAATAATCCGTCTCACAATTTTTTGAAACTCAAAAAAGTTCATTTTTTTTTCTTTTTTTAGATTTGTGATGGAAAAATACGTGCAAAATTTTGCAAATTTTTTTGATTTAAAATTTTTTATGACGAAACAAATTGAAGTTTTGTGATAGAAAAATCCGTCGTGAATTTCCATCGCAAAAAAAGTTGTTTAATAGCATTTAAAATTATATGTTGAAAAGTTTGCGATCAACTCATAAGTCTAACGTATTATTGGAGTAAATTCAAAATTTTCAGGCTTAGAGTCCAAATATAAAAATTCGAAAACTTGCAAGTTGACTAATTGTTGGCTTATCATACTTTTGTTATTTTTAAATCTTAAGATATATTATAATATTACTAATAATGATGATGATGATAATGACTGTATTAGTATTCTCACTACAAAAAAAGGGAGTTTTAGTGACTAAATTTTAGTGACCAAATTTTTGGTCATTAATTAGTGAGTGATCAGTGACCAATTAATGATTGATTTAATTTTTTTTTTAAATAGTGACCACTTAGTGATCGATTAATGACCACATCAGTGACCCCCTTGCTTCAATCACTAATTCAGTCACTAATTAGTGATCAAATTAAATTTTGGTCACTAAGTTGGTCACTTTAATTTTTATCGGTCACTAATTTTAGTGACCACTGATTGAGGTCACTAATTCGGTCATTAAAATATAATATATATAAAAATATTAAGTACATAAATATGAATTTTAAAGTTATACATTAAATTAATTAGTAATTAAATGTTGAAATTAAAGTTTTTAAAAATTTTACCATTTAAAATATAAATTATTATGACTAAATAAAGTTTAAAATTTAAATATAAAACAATTATTATAAAAATAAAATATTAAAAGAAAAGAAAAATAAAGTAAAAGCACTAAAACCTTGGCCTTGTTTGGTTGCAAACTCACAGTCTGTTTTCCAACTCCCAAAATACAAAATTTATTTCCCAAAAAATTCCTATTATTCACAATTCCACACCATTCCCCAAAGTTCCACACATCATCTAATTATTACAAATATATATACATACTACCACTCATACAATTTATATATACACACATATAAATAATTTTAAAATACTCATTTCACCCCACAAACCCAACAAAAAAGTTATTGATGTGACGTCTTGTTTCCTCCCAAAACACAAACAAACAAATAATTTTCTCCCAATTTATTTTCTACCAACCACCCAAAACACAAACAAGCAATTATCACATTCCTCAATCCCACTTCCCAAAGACCATTTTGCCAAAATTTTTTGGCAAAACACCCTAATTCACAACCAAACAAAGTCCTAGCTATCCGCCCAATTTGCATTTACCTTGCTCCTTGTCTATTTTCGTACAGCAGCCGCTGCTAAGGTAATTTTTTTTTTTTTCTCCTTCTAACTACAGGTGAACCAGCTCCGCTGCGGCGATAAAGGCTAGCTGGCTCCGCAGCAACTAGTTCGGAGGCCAACAGCAGCAACAGCTAGCCTCGCGAGAGCCAGCAGATCCGCTGCTGCTGGTCTCGATGGGGAGGCCAGTTGCTACTGACCTTCGGTCGCAATTGAGGCCAACTGCAGCTGGTCTCGGTTGGTGGCTCCCATTTCCGACGGGGAGCCATCTACATTCTGTTTGTTTTTTCATTTTTTTTAATTTGGTTAGAATTTTTTTATAGTTATATAATATTTTTATTTAATTGTGTAGGTGTGGAGACTGGAATTTTGTATATTTTTGGCATTGAAAAAGGTAACTATTTTAGAGTGAAGTGATAATTATGTAAATTGTATTTTTGAATAACTTATTAGTCAACACTCCAAGTTAAATTGTATGAATTATGTTTTTTAATTATGTATCGATCAATACTTTTATATGTTGGTTTTTTTTTATTGTTCAACTTTTGAGAAACAAAGTGAGGAATTATGTATATGTTCAAGATTTTTCTTCCACAAGAGATATGATATTTTGATTTTGTTTCTTTAGAATTGTTGTATGTATTTAACATTGTTATCTTTACTTGATTTTTTAGGAGAATTGCATATCTATTGTAGCATGTTTATTTGGTTGTTTATTGTTGTGTTTTTTGCAAGATTTTATTTTGCTATATATTTAATTGTTATTTTAATAAAATTGTATAACTTTTTTTTATTAGTAAAAATGTGTATTTTATTATAGGTTAATTTGTTGGTAGGAGAGTCCTAACTTAAAAGATGAGTGAAAGAAAAGGGGTTTTGAGGGGAAGAATGTGATGATTGTGATATCTTGTGAGGTGGGCCCTAAGCATGGATATCCCATACGATTTTTATATGTATTTTAATAAAATTGTATAACTTTTTTTTGATTAATAATTTTTTTTATTATAAGTTATCTTTTAGTAAAAATATGTACATATTATAAAATATGTACGTCTTCCTTTTACTTGAAAATAAATTATCCTATATCATTAAGATTTGTCAACTTTTAAAATATTGCTAATTTGTGGAGTATTGTGTAGTTAAAGCATATTATTTGGAAATATTAGACTAAATTGTATTGTTGAATGTGAAGGTACACGTTGTTCAACAACTTATCAAGAACCTCCTTTTGAATTATTGGAACTGTAAGTTTGTCTTGTGCGAAATTTCTATCAAGGACATAATTGATAACATAGAATCTAATGATATAGTTATTGTTTTGATGCACGTCTTTTGTTTGTAGTTGCCACAAGTGGCTTTAGTGGCACCCTTGACATCCTTAGCAATAGTACATTTGGTATTTTACTAATCAAGGTGACTAATGTTTCTTTTTCCTCATAGCTATGTTTATTATCTCTAGTTGTCCTATTTAATTTTTTTAATAATTGGAGGACCTTTGTTCCCCCTTTTTTCAAGCTTATCCATTAATATTAAAACTAAGAAAAAATACTAGTATTTGAAGATATGATTAATAATTCTAATAGGTCATTAATGCAAGCCATAGGTTGGAATAGTACTTTCTTTATCCAATCTAGTTCACTAATGATTTTTTTTTCCATTTTTTCTTATACTAAAAAATTAATGCAACTTTTTTGTTGATACTATTCACTAGTCATTCTATTAATATTGTTGTGCTTTTTGTGTGTGTGTGTGTGCCACTTTTGGAGATATTATTTTTGTGTTGATATGTTTGAACATGGCTAGTAATCAAGTTGTTGGACTTGCTTAGAAGGAGAAAAAATGTGTTAAGCTTTCAAATGATAGTTTGATGGTTTAAAATTGCAGAAAACATGTCTACTGATCGAATTTGGATGTGGCATTGATTAGATAATGAATTTTTATTTGATGAGTTTGATAAAGGTGTTAGGGGTTTTCTAGAGTTTGCTTACTCTTATCTTGAAGTTGTTGACCGTGGTAATATAAGATGCCCTTGTTTAAAGTGTTGCAACATGAAGTTTGATCATCGTGATACTGTACATTATCATCTCAAAAAATATGGATTTTAGCATGGTTACACTAGATGGGATGCACATGGGGAATCTAGGGGAGGAATATCTGTTGGAGAATATTCAAGGTCTAGCAATAATGAAAATGTTGGAATGAGAACCATGGTTATGAATGTTGTAGGCCCCAACTTTGATTGGGGATTTGATAGGGACGAGCATATTCCAATTGATATCGAGCTACCTAATCCCTCTGCACAAAAGTTCTTTGATTTATTAAAAGATGCAGAGGAACCTTTGTGGTAAGGTTGCAAGAAACATACTAGACTTTCAGCCATTTCTCAATTGTTAAATATTAAATCTGACTTCAACTTGCCACAAGCATGCGTCGATCACATTATATCATTAATGAAAAGTATGATGCTAGAAGATGAGAAGTTCCTGCAAAGAAAATGGTGGCACCACTTGGTCTCGGTTATGAGAAAAATCATGTTTGTGTCAATAATTACATGTTATACCACGAATAAGATACTGAAATGAATGAGTGCAAGATTTGTGGTCACTCTAGGTACAAGCCTAGAAATCCTAGCTCTAAAAAGAATGTACCTTATAAAGTGTTGCAATACTTGCCTCTAATTCCTAGACTCCAGTGACTTTATATGTCCAAGTTCACCTCTAAGGATATGACATGGCATTGGGAAAATCAGTGTGCAGAAGGTAGTATGGCATATCCTGCACATAGTGAAGCGTGGAAACATTTTGATCGCATTCATTCTTCATTTTCAATGGAACCATGCTATGTTCGTCTTAGATTATGCACAGATGGTTTCACTCCTTTCAACAACAAAGATCTTCCTTATTCTTGTTGGCCAGTGAAGTTAACTATGTATAACCTTCCTCCCAGTATATGCATAGAAGAACAATATATATTTGAATATGGTTATTCCAGGCCCTAAATCCCTGGGAAAAAATTAGAGGTGTTTTTGAGTCCTCTAATTGATGAGTTGAAGCAGTTATGGAGTTAAGGGGTTGAGACTTATGATACATATAGATAACAAAACTTTTTGATGAAAGTAGCTCTTCTGTGGACAATTAATGATTTTCCTGCCTATTGCATGGTCTCTTATTGGAGTACTCATGGTTTGTTAGCATACCTTTACTGTACGGAACATACAAAATCTTTTCGTCTACAAAATGGATGGAAGCAATCATGGTTTGATTGTTATCATCAATTTTTCCTTTGTCACACATATCGAGGTCAACAGGATATGTTCATGAAAGGTAGATATGAAAGGGACCTTTCTCCTCCGCATTTGTTCAGTGAAGAAGTTAGGAGACACGTATCCCAACTTCCTTAGACATATGATCAATATGGCAAACTTAAGGATTTAGCAATACACATAAATGGGTTAGAAAAAGCATATTTTGAGAGTTGCCTTATTGGTGCACAAATCTTATTCGCCATAATCTTGATTTGACACATATAGAGAGAAATGTGTTTGACAATATTTTCAACACAGTGTTGGATGTGAAGGGAAAATCAAAGGACAATGGAAATGCATGGAAAGATTTAACGCTTTATTGTAATCAGCCCCACCTCCATTTGTTTCATGACCATAGAGGAAAACTTTATAAGCCTAAAGCATCTTATACTCTAACTGCACAACAAATAAAGGAAGTATGCAATTAGGCTAAAAACTTAAGATTTCCTAATGGGTATGCTTCAAATATAGCCCAATGTGTGAATGAGAAGGAATCAAAGTTTTATCATATTAAAAGTCACGATTATCATGTGTTTATCCAAAGATTGCTTCCAATTGGTTTTTGTGATCTTTTGCCTAAACCGGTGTGGGAAACAATATCAGAGTTGAGTGTTTTCTTTAGGAACATATGCTCAACTGTCTTGAATGTAGAGCATATGGAACAACTAGAGAGAAATATTGTTGAGATTCTTTACAAACTTGAAAAGATATTCCCACCGGCGTTCTTTGATGCAATGGGGCACCTTCCGATTCACTTGGCCTATTAAGCTAAAGTTGGTGGCCCTATGCAATATCGATGAATGTATCCATTTGAGAGGTAATATTTTATTTGATATTTGTAAGGATCATTTTATAAATCTATATATCATTTTATACTTATATTTTAATATACTTTATAATGAATTCTACGGTTTAGATATTTGCGCCGCTTGAAGCAAAAAGTGAAAAATCGAACCGATGTTGAAGCATCAATAGTGGAAGCATACATTATTGAGGAAGTTTCAACATTTTGCTCTTTCTATTTTGACACTGAAGTAGAAATGAGAATAAATCAACTTCCAAGAAATAGCGATGGAGGAAAGGTAGATTCAGTTGGGCGTCTTTAAATTTTTAGTCATCCAGGAAGGCCTCTTGGGACTCAAAGAAATGGTAGATTTTTTAATGATGATGATGAATTTTATGTAGCACATAGATATGTTCTTTTGAATTGCAATGAGGTCAGTCATCTACTAGCGTAAAAGTTCCCTTTTAATGTTGAAATTCCAAATTAAAAGCTCGCCTATTTTCATAATTTGATGATTGATCATTCCTTTTTCTTATAGCATATTTGATGAAGAGATGGCATCACAATTCCCCAATCTTACTACAGAAGAATTAGGAAGATTACATGATGCAAAATTTCCACAATAGTTGAAATATTGTATAAGTAAAGACCATATAGAACTTACCTAATTGTTTTTATATAACGCGCCTAACGTGGACTATAAATTTATGAATAGGTGATGGGTGCTTTTAGTGGAGTTGAAGAGAACATTAAATGCTTAGCATAGGGTCCTAGTCGATGGGTTCAATCATACAATGGTTATTTTGCAAATAGGTTCAAATTCCATACTCACAATTATGGACAACATAAGTCAACTATAAATAGTGGTGTGTGTGTCTGGGGGAGCTCATGGAATGAAAATGAGGTCGATTATTATGGCTTGTTGGTAGAAGTGTTGGAGATAGAATATTTTGGACAAGGAAATAAAGTTGTGTTATTCAAATGTGATTGGTATGGTATTTCTAACAGAGGGGTTAGAGTATATCCAAGATTTAGACTTGTTGAGATCAATTGCCAAAGAAAACTTAACACGGATGATCCTTTTATATTGGCTCAACAAGCACAACAAGTGTACTACACAAGTTTTCCATCCTTGAGTAGGGATAGACGTGATTATCATGCGGTATGCAAAGTAAAGGCAAGGAATATAGTGAATATCCCTTATGTGTCGATAGAGAGCCAGAGTAACGAATAAATTATTCAAGCTCATTTTCAAGAAGAGAATGTGCTAACATCGTTTGAGACTCCCATAACAGTTGATCATGATCACTCAAGTATCTTAGTTGATGACGATACAAATCCACTAGAAGTACCTCCTGAAGAAATTTTGGCCTAACCCAATAAATTTAGTGCGAAGAAATGCAATAGAGGGAGATGAAGATGAAGAGAAAGAGGAATGGGAAGAAGAGAATAAGGAAGAGGAGTTTGAAGATTTTGATGAAACTAGTAGTGGGAATGACATGAACTGTGATAATTGAATATTGTATTCCATGGTAAATGACGTTTTATTAATTAGTGAATTGCTAAATCTTAAATTCATGTGTTTTAGAGTTATTTAAATTGTAAATTTTGTTTGCATGATTTACATTTGATTTTAAGTACTATCAAACTTAATGTCATATGTTGTTTATTTTCATTAGCTTTATATGAATTTATGATGAATCTAAAAGTTTTTTTTAATGGATTTTTGTTCAGTATGTCGACTAGAGGAAAGGGTTTCAGCAGGAGAAATAGAGGTAGACGAGGCCAAGGTCAAGCTACACTTGAAAGACCTACTCCTTCAATAGCTCCAAGCTCATTGGACAATTCTGCATAGGTTCTTCCTCTAGAGATTAAGGAGGAACTGATGACTCTAGAAAGAGAGACACATGTACCTGTTCCATAGCAGCAGCATGAGGAGGGACAATCGAGTTTTGATCTAAATTCATCTCATGCGAGGACAAGAGGAGATATACAAGGGGGTCATGCACCAAATAATCGTTCTAACTATATCTTGATATAACCATTCTATGATGGGCATATTTCTTTAATCACTTTAACTGAAAATTGATTTCTAAGTTATTGTCTCTAACTACTTAACTATTTAACTTATGTAATTTTGATTGCACAATTATATAGCTTCATTCCAGACTCAGTCACGCGTAAAATATGTGAAATTTTGAGAGCCTATATGGGTCCATGGCCTACTTGGGAGAAGGTTCCTCAAGAATCATGAGATTTTCTCTATGAAAAATTTACAGTAAGTCGTTAAATATTTAAGAAAATTGAAAACTAACTTTTTATATTTCATAAATTCATGAAATTCATCATGATGTATGTTGTGATAGGAACACTTTTGTTGGTTGCTTGAATATGAGGTGAGCATTATACACTCATGGGAGTAGACTTATGAGAGGAACTTCAAAAACACCATCTACAGATATATCATAAAGAGAGAAATAAAGGAAGCTGGTGGTTTGACCCGAGAGATCTTGCAAATATTGTGCCTAAAAATATGGTTTCAAGTGATTGGGAAGCCATTTATCAGACACATATGAGTGCACCGAACTATCAAGAGAAGTCAGAAAAGCAAAGCAAAACAGAATGACGGAGAAGGATGGGTCAATCACCAAGCATACCGGCGATTCCATTTCCTTTGCCGAGCATATGCATAGAATGGTTTTTTCCATTTATAAATTCATTTTTATTTTAATATAGTCACAAGGTGGCATAGTGGTTAGCCAAGTGGAGGTTCATGACCGAACTCATCGGAAAGCAAGGGAAATGTGAATATATCGACAACAAATCCAAGAGGGTCCAGGTAAGTGTTTTTTTTAGGTTCAACATTTTTGGGTTGGAAATACTATTACCAAATAATAGAAAGTGTGTTGGACATATTTAATATTGAAAATCTGAATATGGTTGTAAGTGTGTTGGAGTGTTAGGGTGATAATATTTTTGGTTTCTTTATTTGGATTTTTTCTTGGATTGAGTTTAATATTTTTTGGTAATCATTTGGCAATTGTTTGGATTTATAGGAACTTTTATTTTAAGGGAGAAGGTACTATATTGGTGTAGTTATAGAATATGGAAGAAATAAATATAATTATTTTTATAACTTATTGATTTTTGGGTTTTATTTAGTTATGTGCTTTTAGCAAAAGTTATGAAATCCAATATTATTAGTGAATCCTATGCTCTTGCTAAAGTGTGTTACTATTGTTAGAAGTTCTTTTGTTGTTGTAGATTTTATGTCCTGTAGAATATGATTCACTCAAAGAATATACTATTAGAATAATGGTGATAATTTGTGTAGGAGGAACATAGAGCATATACAAGTAATTTTGACAGTAACTCAACTCCAGAAAGCTTTTTTGATGAGTAGAAATGAATTTAGATTAGTGGTGGTGCTATAAAGAGTAGGGTGTATGGTTTTGGGAATACATTCCATTATCGTGACATTGTCGCTACTAGGACCTCCTCAAGATCAGTCAACAACCATGTTACACATGATTATTTGCAAGAAATAATTACAAAATTTGTTGATGAACATTTGGCTAAGGAGAGGGAAGCAGCTGCTAAGGAGAGAGAAGCGGCTGCAAATAGGGAAGCAATTTTCATGAAAATAATTGAAGACGCGAAGGCGAGAGACCAAGCTTTAATGGTGACATTGACAACATGCATGGAAAAGTTGAATTCAATACATGGTGGTGGTTGGAATGACAATAATAGAGGTGACAATGAGAGTTAGTTTAATCAATCAATGACTATTTATATGCTATGTACTATTGTTGATGTTGAAACTTATGTTTGGATTGGTTGGTTTAAACGGATGATTTTAGATTATGGTTGTATGAATTGCCATTTTTATGTTTATGCATTGGTGTTATGGATTATACTTTTAGAGTTATAAATTGATTACGGGTTATGATTGTGAAATATTCATAATATATTATTTTGAAATGGTATTTATATTAATAAAATAAATTATTTTTGGTGCAAATAAAATTTTGTGACTGATTCATGACCGAAATGCAGTCACTAATAGTGACCGATTACTATTCGGTCACTAATTAGTGACTGAAATTCGGTCATTGATTTGTGACCCAAATATTGTGACTGGAAAAGTCACTAATTAATGACCGAATATTGTTATTTTGTGACCAAATTTCGGTCACTAATTAGTGACCGATTATTGATATTTTGTGATCGAATTCCGGTCACTAATTAGCGACCGATTAGTAATCAGTCACTAATCCATCATTAATAAGTGACCCAATTGTGACTGTCCAATGTATTGCCTTGCAAAAAATTAGTAATCGATAGGCGATCACTAATCAGTGATCGATGATTGAAGAGATTTGACGAGACGTGAGAGCTCATCTTGCCTAATAGACCCGAACGATTTGACATTTTTATAGCTAAGCAGCTCCAAAATGCATATTTTACGCATTTGCCTACAGTATTCATTGTAGGGGCTAAAGACAATATCAGTACCACATGATCTTAGTGCCAATGCTTTCGGGCCTATCAGCGCAGGCTGGGTCCTCAACTTTGATCACCTTTTTAGCTGCCTGCCGCGATGAGATCACCACTGCCGAAACGTCTCCCAGCTGCAAATGCAAGATGGGTCTGTACTTCTGGGCTACTCTTGTGAGTGCATGATGTGGGAGGCCGCCGGTCAAGGGGTGGAGGTTGCCAATCACCGGCAGCTTTGGTGGGCTTGGAGGCCACTTTTCATATTTTGTTGGGGATTTAGGTTTATTGCTTACTTTGATTAGCAAGAAGATGCAGGATGAGAAAAGCAGGAGAGCAGTGAAGATAAAGTGCAGCTGGATCTCCGTTGTTTATATATATGGAAACAGATCTATATATGCTAATATATTTTCTTATCGCTTCTTTGGTTCGATGAAATGGTTGCACATCTTGTCTTTGTACTCATGGTGGAAGATTTCAGCTGGAGAAGAGATGTATGCTATTTGACCATTAAAATTATTTTATTTGTTGGTTTGTATATCAATATTTTTGACTGAATTTATATGTGCAATTGGTATTCGAGACAATATTGTAAAGATTATTTATTGTTAAGTTTTGCTCCTTTTGCCGAGATGCTATCATTTTTTATTATTTGTTATTTTAAAGAATTCAATAATGAGTGAGGGAATCTTTCGCCTCTTCAAGATTAAGTACTAATCTATATTCTGAAACTTATTATAATCTAGTAAAGACAAGACTAACACGAGCCTCCAAATATTAATTCAAATTGCAAAATTACAATTGTACACCATTGTACTATATATAATAATATAGATACACAGTATAAGGCAAGATTGTAATTTTCATTCTGTAACTTTGCTCAATTTGGTTTTTTGTCCTATAAGTTATAAAATTTCACTTTAGTCATGTAAGTATCAAAAAATTATCATCCTTTTTTCACCAGAGTAGGCGAAAGTCTCCGGAAAAGCTGATGTGGCTCAGCAAGTGAGTGCATATTTGGAGTTTTTGCCTTGTTGGCAGTTGACGTGGCTTAATGAATTCGGAAAAAAAAATAAAACTGAAATTTTCATCCTGTAACTTTACTCAATTTGGATTTTGGTCCTATAAGTTGTAAATTTTCAATTTAATCCTATACGTATAAAAAAATTGTCACTTTTAGTCTTTTTTTCGCCGGAGCCAGCGAAATTGCCAGAAAAGCTGACATGGCTCGTTGGGCACATGCTCATTTGAAGTTTTTGCCTTGTTGGCAACTGATGTGGCTTGATTAATTGGGAAAATAAAAATATCAATTATGGATCTGGCCAGACGACGGCCATGGTGGCTCCTTGGGGGGGTGGGGGTGGAATGAACCATTTTTATTCCTTCTTTTTTTTTATATATTTTTTATTTTTATTTTCATTTTTAATTTATTTATTTTTAATTTAATTTTAATTAAATTATTTTAACCATGTATTTTTGTTTTTTAATTAGTAAATAATTGTAAATTATATGTAAATATATATTTATATAAAATGTGTATACATATATGTGTATATTTTTAAATTCAAACTTGTGCCAACTAAGTGAGTTAAAAGAATATTGTTAATATGGTAGATTTATTTTTTTTAATTAGTAAATAATTATAAATTATATTAAATATATATTCATATAAATATATGTGTATATTTTTAAATTCAAAGTTGTGCCACTAAGCGAGTTAAAAAAATATTGTTAATATGGTAAATTATTATTTTTTTTAATTAGTAAATAATTATAAATGTGACAATTTTTTGATACTTATATGATTAGAATTGCAATTTTGCAACTTACAGGACCAAAATAAAAAATGGGTAAAGTTATAGGACAAAAATTGTAATTTTGCTAATTAATCAAGCCACGTCAGCTGCCAACAAGGAAAAAACTCTAAATGAGCACGCGCACGGCGAGCCACATTAGATTTTCCGCCATCTCTAGCGAAAAAAGAACGAGAAATGATATTTTTTTTTAATACTCATAGGACTAGAGTTGCAATTATGCAACTTATAGGACCAAAATCCAAAATGGGTAAAGTTATAGGACGAAAATTACAATTTTACCCATAGTATAAATATAAATAGCATAGATATTAATTGTACTATTTCATTGCAGGGAGTATACAAAATTAGCAAGGAAGACTCACAACTCTCCATGCGCCAAAGATGGATCTTGCTGTCTCTTGATAGCTAAAATCTCCCGATTGAAAAACTCATGGGCCACTTGAAAAAACCTTAAAAATCGCCAAAGTCCATGGGGTCCAGCCTGGCTCCAAGAGTCCAAAGTGAACTTTTTATTTCTTTTTACAACTAGTTACTTCAATTTCTTTGTTGCTAACAAACTTTTTCGGTGAAAGAAGTAATTCCTTTTTCTCCACTGATTATTATAGATATCAAATACTGATTCAATGAATCTATATTGACTGAAAATAATAATTGTTAAGTTTTGTCTGTTTCCCTTTGGCCAAGGGCTTGTTTGTTTAAGTTTTGGGGTGAATTGTGAAAAATATTTTGGGGGAATAATTTTGTGGAAGTGAAGTTGGGGAATGTGATGGTTGTTTGTTTGTGTTTTGGGTGGTAAGTGAATAATATATTGGGAGAAATTTGTTTGTTTGGTAGTGTTTTGGGCAAAGACATATTTTACTGTAAATGTCACATTAGTCACTTTTTTATTGGGTTGTTGGGGTGAATGAATATTTTGATATTATTGTAAATGTGTATATATAGATTGTGTGATTGGTATATGTATATATAATTTGTAATGATGAATTTAGAGTAGGAAATTGGGGAATGAATTTTAGGATAAAATTTTATGAGTATTTTGGAGATTGTTTTGTGTGTTTTTGAAAATGGAATTGAGGAATTTGATAATTTATTTATTTAAATTTTGAGGGTTGGATATTGTGGAGAAATGGTAATGGACAAGGTCCCAGATCCTATCATTTTTTTGTTGTTTATTATTATTAAAAATCCAACAATTGAGTGAGGGGATATTTGGGAAATGGAATTGAGGAATTTGATAATTTATTTATTTTTGAGCGTTGGATATTGTGGAAAAATGGTAACAGACATGTTCCGGGAAAGTAATCTAAGAGTATTCTACCGTGCAAATCTCATTGTACATACCTCATGTGAGGATTGTACGTGTATTTTGAATATGAGCCATTAGATTTAAAATGCAAAATCATAGTCATTCTTTCTGTTATAATTTAAAATTATTTAGTAATTTTTAAAAAAAAATACAATTTTTTTTTTCAAATTAGTATACTTTTAATAATTTTTAATTGATTATTATAAACTTACACATATTAGATATTAATAAAATTTCAAAAATATTAAATAATTTGTTAAAACATTAACAATATATCTCTAGCAATATTAGATAAATAATCAATTTTTAATATAATTCTTGAAGACAAAACAATTTTATTATTTATTTAATTAGTGTAATTTTAATAATTTTAGACTACTCATAATAAATTTACATTGATGCAAATATTAAATAACTTATAATTTCAAAATAATTTTAAAATTATTCCATCTTCTTTTTTTTTTTTTAAATTTTATCACTCATCTTCCCCAACCCACCCCATCCCGCCACTCTCTCCAACCCTACCCATGGCGGCCGACCATGGCCATGGTGGCCATGGCAGCCATGTGCATACTTTGGCTGCGTGGCCGCCAAGGCCATGGCAGCCATGGTTTCCTCTTTATTTTGTGCACTGGTCGGCGGCCATGACGCCCTCACGAACCAGATCTGACCAGCTGCCGCCGTGGTCGGCGGCCATGACGCCCACACAACCATCTCACTCTTACTCTCACTTCTCAAAGTATACGAAGGTGTACATATATGTAGTTATATGTGTCATATATATGTCTTGTATTTTATATATATACGTTTGGTTATATATGTATAATGTGTAAATATGTGTATTATATGTAAATATATAAATATATTTTTTTAAATTGATATATAGATGGGTATTTTTATCTTTTAAATTTTCTATTTTTTGATATATATTTTTTTTAAATTATTTAGCGTGATTTGTTCATTTAACACTTTTAATTAGGGTTTTTTTAATGTTTATTAACAAAAAAGAAGGTATATATAATTTTCAAAATTTAAAGGAATCTAACTGTATTTATATCAAATTTTAGGAAAAGTTGCTGGAATTATCCATAATATAAAGCAATAACTTATTGTGAAATTAAAGATAACTTCTTGTAAAATACATGTGTCGTTTATATAAGGAGTACCTCATGTAAGTAACTATAATTAAACCTTATCATAGACGCACCCAAGTAATCTATATTCTAAAACTTATACTTATCTAGCAAAGACATGACTACAACGAGGCTAAAAATATTAATTCTTAATTTAACCTACTATTAATAGAAAAAAATTTCTTCAAGGTGCTTTGTTATTTGTATCTTTTACTTTGTTCTTATTACTATTTAATTTCTCTAATTGATTGATTAATTAATTTCATTATTTAATTGGGATAAAATCACTACAACTTAAAGGACAGATGGAATTAAGATTTTTTTTTTATTTTGTCTTTTTTCCCCTTCCTGAACCCACTATGTTCAACAATTTCTTTACTTAAGTATATTTTACAAATTAATCTCAAAATAATTTTCAAATATCTTAAGAAGTTTCCTTTTAATGCTATTTTGTGTAGATATATATATATATATATTTTAAATAGAAATTTGTCGAAAAGCACGCACATTTGAAAAGAATATGTAATACTTTATTGATCAAATCCTCTTACATCGGAAATGAACAAAGCTAAGTGATCTAATAATACTGTGGATGTAAAAATATATTGGTAGAAAAACATCATTTACCATAGAGAATAATCCTCTGCGTCAGATGATTAAAAGTTAGACTTTTGACTTTATTAGAGACACAAACATCCGAGAGAATTCAATACTCGAAATTTAATAGTTCCTCTAAAGAGGGTAAGTTAAGATCTAAGATTAGCCAAAATATATCATCGATGGAGGGTCAATTGTATTTTTTGTCCCATAAATTAAGTCAATTTGGATTTTGATCCCATTCTTCATGACTTCCACACATTGCATGTGCTAAGTGCCTCCCCCCCCCCTCCCCTCATTTAAGGACTAAAGGGGCTTTTCGTCCAATAGTTAATGTAGCCAATCATATATTACTCACGTGGCCATTCAATTAGTACTTTTTCGGTCTCATAACTTAGATTTATTTGGATTTTGGTTCCAACAAAGTAAAGAACCATCAGTAAGAAACCACCAATAAATATAGTAACATAATTTGTACTTTTTAAAGTTTTAATAATAACTTTTTCTCTATTACATTCAACATCCAAAGCAATTTAGGTGCCAATTGTCTTGTTCCTTCACACATTTGAAGTTCTTCCGAAATAAAGAAACCATACATATTATTCATGGAACCACAACCATGGAACATCCTATTTGGATTTTCATCTTTCCATTCGAGGTTTTCAATGGAGTTGGTGTGTCGTAGAAACAAATGACACATTCACTTGCAGCCATTTTCTTTACTCTTCTGCAAAAATCTGCTAGAGCTCTGATTGGCACTACAAAAAAAAAAGAGATTATGTTACACTTTTTTTCCTTACATTTATATAGAAGTGTAAGCATAAGTATATTTTTGTTATACTTTTAAAAAAGTGTGGCCTTAGTTATTATTGTTTAGTTTTGATAATTTTTTTCTCCTAAAAAATGGTGTTGTTTGCTCATGGCAATAAGTATAGCGCCATATTTTTGGCTGAAAATTCAATCAAAATTAAAAACTTAAAAAATTAGCTCTCTCCTAACTAGTGCTTTTTCGACTTCTCCCGGCAAAACCCTCAATCCAATTCAGAAAACTACTCTATGCGTCTTATTCCTATCAAAATCCTCAAATTCCTCATTCCTCTATTGTTCATAGCAAAGTTTGATTTAGCAACATTTAATACATAAATCAAATTTAACCTAACATAATTTAATCTAATACATAAATTAAATTTAAACTAACATAATAAATCATAATTTAAACTAGAATTTATAATTAATAATATTCATAAACACATAATGACACATAAACACTCCTCCTTATACCCATCATCACCATGCAAGCAATTAAAAACCAATCAACAACAATTGAGAAGGCTTCACCCCTTCTCCCAACATCCCATCCTCCTTCCTAATTCCACCAATTCTAAATACATATCTTAACTAAATACATAAATACATAAATCATATCTTAACTAAATACATAAATGCATAAATCAAATTTTAACTAAATAAATAATAATTACAAAAATTACCTTAATTAGTGTGGGATAATGCAAAATGTAAGCTCTCCAAACTTGAAACAATAAATAAACAAAAAACCATTAGCATATTTTAAAACTAAAACAAATTTTTCAAAAAAAATAGAAAAAAATAAAAAAAATGTCAAATCTGGTCGATCGCTGGGCGCTCAATGTGCGCCCAGCAGCTTGTTGGCCCCGCCAGGTGAGCGACCAGCTGGCCAGTGCCAATGCTAGCAGGCTGGCCACAATAAAGAAGAAGAAAAAAAAAGGAAAACAAAAAAAGAAAAATGGAAAGGGGAGATGCTTTGCAAGGGGCTCCAAGAGTGTGGGTGGTTGGGGGAGGTAGGGTTTATTTCCCCCACCCACCAAATTTTATTTTATTTTATTTTTTGTTTTTAAGATTTGCAATGGATAAAATTCAATTTTGTGATGGAAATAAAATCCACCACAAATTGTTTTAAAATTTAAAAAAAATTGCCACGGATTTTATTTCCATTGCAGAAAGCCAAAATTAATTTTTTAAAAAAATTGCCATTTTGCGACTGATTTTTTTTTTTTTTTTGGCGACGGAGAATCCTTCACAAATCACAATTTTTTTAGTAGTGTGAAAACCCAAGCCCTACCCGCAATGTAAATGTAGAATCCGAACCCTACCCGATCCTAGTTGCACCTAATTAATATTTTTTATTTTTTAAAAATACTATTCACTATACAATTAAAGAAATATTACAGTTTTAACTCAAACATCATATAAGTTTTACTTAAAACAAACAAATAGAAAGCTTTTGAGCATTTTCTGAGCATTCTGAATCTACTCTTCGCTACAATTAACAAAATATTACAGTTTTAACTCAAATATCATATAAATTTTATGTAAAACAAACAAATAGAAAGCTTTTGAGCATTTTCTAAACATTCTGAATCTACTCTTAGGAGTCACAATTGTGAGGAATGAGAGGGAAAGAAAAAAATGGTAACATAGTTTAGGGTTTGTTGTATATATATTTTTTGTAAGAAACTAAAGTAAATATAAATATATATACCTTGGGGTGGGTTTGGGGTGGGTTTAGGGATGGGTTTACTATAAACCCAAACCTGATCCGATCCGAATAACCACGGATTGGATATAAATTGCCATTCCTATTCAGAAATCATTAAGTTGAAGTATGTGGCATATTTAGATGATTTAAAAAACTAAGAAATTAACGAATAATGCTAAACAACCAGTTAATTTATTTTATACAATAAAAAGAATTCTAATTCTAAGAGAATTTGATTAAAACTGCATATAATTGTGTTCAAAAAACCACCTCCAATAATTAGAAAACAAGAAATATACTAATAATATTAATTATGTAATGAATGGAATTATTATAAACAATTCAAAGAATTCTAAATTTTAAAAATCCAAAATTTGATCACAAATTACAAAATTATGGTAATATGTATATATATATGTATATGAATATCCTTCCTATATATAATAGTATATATTTAATTATTAAGAAAATCAAGAGATTCGTAATTAATTTTGAACAAACAACGATATTATTCTACAAAAATTAAAATTTTCTAAATTCCCTGAATTTAGAATTTGGTAAAAATTATACAATTATGATAAAAAAAATATCCTTCATAAAAATATATATATATATATATATACACACATATATCATAAAATAGTAGACTGATGTTATCAAATGACTCATAATTTAATTAGATACCATATTTCCTTAGTTGTAACAGTTACGACTAGAAAAGTTACTGGTAATAGAATTATGTTTTAATAATTATATAAAAAAAACTCATTGTTGACGTAATATATTGATTGCAATCTTTATGATTGTTTCTATATTATGGTGGTGATTTATTTAATGTTATTTATCTGTTATAATTTATATAATTAATGTTTGTTATAGATGTCAAGTAATAGGAAGGGAAAAATAAGACTGTTCCATCTAACACTAGGTCGATTCACACACTCATCTAGATGTTGTACTGGGTAGTTCTCCATTACATGCATCACCTACTTCCTCATCTATCTCATCTACACTAGCATCTATAGATATTAGGTGTTATTTAGAAGACTTTTATTTGGCCTTGAGGGAAAGAGTAATATTTTTTTAATCTTTTTAATTATAGTCATTTATAGGGTAATATGTACTACTAAATTATATTTTATCTTTATAATATATGTTGTAAAATAGGTTCTCCGAGGAGTTATTATGTGCCCAGGAGATAAGTGTCGTTATAAAGGCCACTTACGAGAAGCATGAAGATCATGGAAAAAGATTCCAAAGGTAGTTAGTACGATGTGGTTTGGGGAGTTTGTGGCAAGAATTATTTTAAGTATAATATATGTTTTTCTTAATTAGATTTCAAAATGGAAGAGTTCTCTAAGTGTTTTAAATTTTTTTATGTGCCTCAGAAAAAAAATTGCTTGGTTTGAACATGAGAGAGCATCGATTTGCAAAATATTTGAGCATCGAGGCTCGGAGATATTGAAAAATAAGTTACACCAAGCACGCCAACCCAAAAGGAAATTTATTTGGATGGGAGATGAAGTTTGGGGTGGATTTCTTGAAGAATGGGGTAAAGATGGATTCCAAAGATAAGTGTTCAAAATAAAGCAAATCGGGCATTAGAATGTGGTGTTGTGGGATTTTCACTTCATCATGGTGGTTGTATTTCACACCTATTACACAGAGAAAAATTGATAATTTTTATAAAAGTGTCAACATTTAATTTAGTTATAATTGATTCCTAATAAATGTGTTTGGATGTAGAAGAAAGAACTTGGACACCCAGCTGGACTTTCAGAATTATTTATGTGTACACATTCTATATTAAATGAAAAAGGTGATCACATATGGGTTAATGAGCGTGCACAGAATACTTATGTAAGTAGTATGTTATATAAAAACATCTAATTCAGAAAGTTTAAATGTTACAATTTTTATGTTAGAAAGTTTAAATGTTATATGTACGTATGTTAATTTTTATGTTAGAAAGTTTAAATTTTTATGTATGTTGATTATCCTATGTACTTTATGTATAGAATGGAATTCACTACAAGAAAACATCCCTTCATCAATGGAAAATTTATGATGGATACTAGTCTATCACAAATAGAAGATAATTGTGATGCATTTGCAATAGAGTACCGACAAATATAATAAAGAAAAAAGAGAAAAAATATATATTTTAGTGATGACATTTGTGATGAATTTGTGATGAACTTTTCTCCTAAACAAAAATCTAACAAAAATTTATATACTTAAGCATTAGTGACAAAATGTACCATCATTGATTCAGAATTAGGAAAATTGTTGATGAGATTTATCATCACTATAATGTAAATTAATTAAAAAAAATAATTTACACAATTCAAAGGATTCAAACTTGTGAGCTTAAATTAGAATCAACTAAATTAGTGATGGATTTACCATCATTGATTTAAAGTTAACAAAAAATAAATTTAAGAAAGAAAAGTTGTAATTGCATAAGCTAGCAGTCGAACATGCAACTTGAGTTTAAAATTTTATAGTTGGACCATTCAAGCTACAATGAAATCCCTACTAATTTTGTACACTTAATTTTATTTAACAGTGAATATCACAATGCTATAATCAAAACCCAAAATCTCAGTCCATTTCTTTCACAGAATCATCACTTTCATCGCCTTTCTTTTTTCTCCCTGCTTCACTTCGTATCTGTCATTCCCTTAATTTCTACTCCATTAGTGTATTTGGCGCAAAGTATTCACCAGTCCAAATCTAGGTATTCTTTCACCTTCCTTTTCTCTCTCTCATTCACTTAATTTTCTAATTCTCTCTGTTTTCTTTTTGACATCGCAGATTTTGTGCTACAAGAATAGGTCATTGGAAAACGATTGAAATACACAAATTTTTTGAAATGATACCAATTTGAGGTAACTTTAATCCATTATTTTTGGCTATTTGAGGCAAATCAAGTTACTAGTCGTGATTTTCTGTAAATTGAGCTATTTTTGGTGATTTTGATTATGTGTATCTAATTTTAACTTCAGTTTGTGGAGGAACTTGTTTCTCTGGTATCAAGTCTCATTTAGTTTTTTTTAGCGCATTTTCATTAGCTTGAAGCCATGGATCTTTCTTGAACTGAATGATTATCTAGCAAAAGCTTTTCTGCTAAAGAATGAATTATAAGGGAAAAATGCAAATTTAGTCGATCAACTATTGCCTATTTCGATTTTTGTCCATCGTCATTTGGGGTTAGCAAATTTGATCCTTTGCCCATTAATATTTAGCACATTTAGTACATTTTTTAGCAATTTCAGTCCTTCGGGCTGATTAATTTGGAATTAAGCCCGCCAATTGTCCAGTCAGCATCAATCTCTGATTTTGGGCATTTTACGCCATGTGACTCAAGGAGTCCACGTCACCCAACAATGTAGTGTCACATCATAAGAGGAAAAAGAAAACTAAAATACAAAAAAAAAAAAAAAAAAAAGAAAGAAAAATGCAAATTTAAAACAATCAAAATTCTTAAAAACTTTGAGCGATTTTTAAACAAAAATCTGCAAAACCTACCAAAAATACAAAACTAAAAACGCGTCTGTAAATAAGGAAAAATGCTAAATATTAAAAACTCTTAGAAATAGAAAATCAAAGCAAATCAAACACAAAATCAACAAAGAGAAATCGAGAGCATAAAGAAAAAAGCCCTACCCACCCATGGTGTCCCCTTTGAGATTTCACCTAGAAATCACAAAATTTCACCAACAAAATCAGAAATCTGAGTAAAAAATAGAAAAATCGATAGAAAAAAACCCAAAGCCCTAACAAATTGAAGTGAGGTTTCGCGTTCCTGGTGCTTCATTTGCGTTCATGGTGCTCGTTCGCGTTCGTGGTGTTGTTGGACAAAATGTTGGATCACAAGCCTGAAGAGATTTATTTGCCACCTCCTATATATGGTATGGGTTTATATACTCTTGGTTTTGTATTGTTTATGGAATCATTTTCTAAGTTTATGGGACCACATACTGGAATGCTACTTTTTTGACTGATTTGCTGATTGTGTTTGAATATTCAGATAAAGATGCCACTTTTGCTTTTATTATACTTGAAGCTGATATGTTTATGTTCTTTACTGCTTTTTTGGGGACCACACTTAATAATTTTTTTTGCATTGTTGAATGTTTGAATGTTGAGAATGTTGAGTAGTGTAGTGTGTGGACTTCTGTCATTATACTGTAATATGTCAACTTTGTGGTCCCTATCCCACTAAGTTGCATGTTGTGTGTTTGGGTTAGTGATATACTGCTTTCTGTAGATGTGAAAGATCTTATTTTTTGTTTTTGTTTTTTTTGTCTTTTGTTGTGTACATTGTAGAGCCAGGTTCTCAAAAAATAACCGTGTCTTTATTTTATGGTGGATATTGTGATGTTTTCCCCCCTTGTGTGTACAAAAATGGAAAAGTGGCAAAGTTTGATTATTTCTTGTTAGATATTCTGAACTTCAGGAATATAAACTACCTTTGTGATAGTGTTAGGTTGAAAAACCCAAGGAAGTTCTATCATAAATTTGATGGTTTATTCAAGTTAATTACAACTGATGCAGAGTTTAAACAAATTAGTGAGTTTTGTGCCAAATATCATGTGGTCAAGGTTTATGAAGAGGTAGAATCCCAGTCTCAAAGCAAATCACAATCTCAAGTCCAGCGTCAAGCACAAGTCCAAGTCCAATCCCAATCCCAATCCCAATCCCAATCCCAAACCCAAACCCAAACACAAGCCCAGTCCTAGAAGCAAACCCAAAAACAGTCCCAGACCAAGTCTAAAGCCCAAACACAAACCTAAAAATAGTCCCAAAGACAATTTGAAGCCCTACTACAGCCCCAAACACATTTTGAAGCCCAAACTCAGTCCCTAACACATTCTGAAGCCTAAAGACAACCCAAAACACAGTTTGAAATCCAAAGACAGACCCAATTACAGTCTGCAGCCTAAACAAAATCCCAAACAAAGTCCAAAACACAATTAAATAGGGATAGTGGGTTGTTGGGGAATTGCTATGAGTTTGTCAGTTTACTTGAAACTTTTAGTGGTAATGAAGATAATAGTTGTAGTGATAGTGACCCTGTATATGTTTCTGAGGTGAAAAGTGAAGGGCAAGATGAGGATTTGCTATATGATTCATTTGTTGAACCTGACAAGGAATAGATGGGGATTGAGGAAACCCATGTCAATGAGAGAGGTAGAGAAGGGGATGATGAAGAGAGTGACAGTAAGAGTGAAGAAAAGATTATGGGAGACAGTGATGTACCTTTAGACAACAAGGTAGACTCAGATGCTAAAACACAGGCCCCTCATGCACCTTCCTTCAATTATAGCCAAAAACATACTCCTAAATTTGAGTTAGGCATGAAATTTAGGAACAACACTGATTTTAGGAAGGTTGTTTATGCTGAAGCCATCCAAAGCATGAGAAACTTCAAAGTGAAGAAGAATGATAAAGAGAAGGTCTATGCGAAATGTGATTCAGAGGGTTGTGGGTGGAAAATATATGCATATAAAGTGCAGGATGAGTCAACTTTCCAAGTTAACACATATAATCCTACCCACACGTGCCAGCCTACATATGATGTTTCTAATGTCATATGCGGTTACCTTGCTGAGAGGTTTGTAAACAAAATGAAAATTGAACCAAAAAGAAGGATAGAAGGGTTTAGGCAGGAGCTGGAGATGGATGTGAGGGTGAGTGTGTCTTGGCATCAAGCCTATAGAGCCAAAAAAATGGCAATTCAAATTATTGAGGGTGATCCTAAGGTTCAGTATGCCAAACTTTGGGATTATGCAGCTGAGTTGAGGAGAACAAACCCAGGGTCAACTATTATTTTAGGAATGGATGACAGTAGTGGGGAAAACATCTTTACACACTTTTATTGTTGCTTTGGGGCCTCGAAATCTGGGTTCTTAGCTAGTTGTAGGCCTATTTTGGGTATGGATGGTTGTCACCTCACTGGCCCTGACAAGGGAGTCCTTCTAACTACTGTTGGGATTGACCCCAACAATAAACCATTTCCTGTAGCATATGCAGTGGTGAATAGGGAAGCAGCAGACACTTGGGATTGGTTTTTAACTATTTTGAAACAAGATCTTCAAATAGATAAACCACATGAATTTACTTTTATGTCTGATAAGCAGAAGGGGTTAATTCAAGCCTTTGATGAGGTATTTCTAGGGTCAGAACATAGGTTTTGTGTTAGCCACATATGGAATAACTTCATGAATACTGGGTTCAAGGGGATGGATTTTAAGGATGTTATGTGGAACGCAACCAATAGCACAACTGTTGGCCAGTTTAAGCTGCAAATGCAAGCAATGGATGACCTAGATACTGCAGCATTAGAGTGTTTTAGTGATAAACCACCTTCACAATGGAGTAAATCACACTTCACTACATTTTGTAAGTGTGATATGATGCTAAATAATTTTTGTGAATCCTTCAATAGTGCCATTCTTAGTGCTAGAGAGAGGAACATTTTGACAATGCTTGAGTGGATGAGAGAGTACATGATGACTAGGTTGCAAAAAAGTAGAGATAAGGCCAAAGGTTGGAGGGATGATCTATATCCTAGCATCATGGAAATCTTGAATGAAAATGTCAAGAAAATGGGAGATTGCATTCCAAGAAAGTCTGATGATAAAAACTACCAAATCACACACATATATGGAGGGCAATATTGTGTAGATTTGGAGACGTAGAGCTGCAGTTGTAGAAAGTGGGACCTCACAGGGATTCCTTGCCTTCATGCTTGTTGTGCAATATGCAATCAAAGGCAGGATCCCAAATTCTTTGTGTCTGGTTGCTACACAATTGCATGCTACAAAAAGAGTTTATGAGAGTGCCATAATAGGTATAAATGGTCAAGACTTATGGGGAGAGACCATATATATACCTCCACTTCCCCTAAATTTCAAAAAGATAAAAGGGAGGCCAACCAAAACAAGAAGGAGAAGCCATGAGGAACCTATGGAAAAGGGGAAGAAAAGAGGTAGAGGAAGGCCCACAGTAGAGGAGCAACCAACTATACTGAAGAAAAGATGTAAGGGCCCCAAGTGTGGATTCTGCAAACAAACTGGTCATAACCCAAGGAAGTGTCCATTGAAGACAAATCCTGTGGATGAAGAGATAACATACTTGATAGTTGATGGACAAGATGAGGTAGAGTTGTTGCCTACTCAAGCTTCACAAGCCATTGTAAGCCAAACAAAGGTTTGATATTTAGTTTAATTATTATATTTCAGTTGTATCAAGTTACAATACTTTTATCCATTAATTTAGTTTCTCTTTTTTATGTCATATGTTGTTGCACAGGTTAAAAGGAATGTTGGCTCCTTAAGTCAGCAGCAAGAAGATGCACAAACTGAGCAAGACAAGGTAATATTAATAGTTGATTTTTCCTATATTTATCATAGCAGAAAAATAAAGCCACTGTCCAGTAGTGTTTAATGCATGATTTTGGCATATTTGTCTTCATAGGTCACAAAAAGCACTATTGATTCCTCAAGTCAAAGATGTGGTGCAAGAAGATCTCCTAGGGGTGCATCAAAGGTATATTACATTTATAAATATGGTTTTTTTGAATGATGTCTTCTTTGATATTTGACTTCCCATTGAAAATATTTGTTGTAGGTTACAATTGGTGGTGAAGAGACTGCTGCGCTTAGGAGATCTCCAAGAGGCAAAGGAAAGGCAAAGGTATAAAATCAAAATTATAAACTTAAATTTCATAATTCAATATTCTAGTAACTATACAAAAGTATCTGACTCTAAGTAAATTGGTTATATTGTGCAGGAAACCAACCAAGGTGCTCTTGAACAATCAAGGAAGGTACCTGGTCCATCCATGTACCAACAGTTGCAAATGTCACAATCTAGAAGCAATGTCACAACTCAACAAGGAAGAAGGAGAGTTGTTCATCTCAGTGACCTTAATCAAGCTATGGATACTTTGAATGGGAAGAAGAAGGGGGGGGGGGGGAATAAGTAGAAGATGAGTGTGTGAAAGTTCAATATTTTATCTCTTGGAATGTGTTTGTTGGAAGGAAAAAAAATTGTGTTTGATACTTGTTGTTGATGGATAAGAGGGATTAATACTTGCTTTGTATGGATGAGAAGGTTTGATAGTTACTTATTTTGGTTAAACTTTTGAGGCTTGTAGCTGTTGACAAAGAAAAATATTTAAGCTTTAAGGATTGACTTTTTTTGAAATGGGGAATGCTGCTTATGCTGCAGTTTATAATGAACAGAGTTTATTCATATGCTTGTGAGTCACCAATGGAATATTGTTGTCTTCCTTGTATTATACTTGTTGCAAAGATATTCCTTAATTTCATTAGTAACATTACAAAAATATGAACTACATCAACAAATACTTAACAAAAAATTATAAGAGTTAAAAAATTATCATCATTACCATTTCTAACAAGTTAAAATTTTGAATTCCAACAAGGTAAAAAATTAAGAAAAAAAAATCATAATATTAAATTACAATTCCAAAAATTATTTGCAAATATGAGGCAATTACTCAGTAATCATCATTGTCATCCAATATTGCCAAAATATTAACATTACAATACAACCAAAATTTGGGGAAAATTGTAGCTATTACATTAACTTACAAATACAGGCTTCCCTAATTAATAGCACAACTATTACAATAACAAACTAAAACCAATATATATATATATTGGTTTTACTAAAAGCCAACATAACAACTATGCACTTTATAACTGCTGCCAAGATAACCCCAACAAGCACAATTACAGTCAAAATATCAAAAAATATAACTTTGCAAGTCTTCCTCCAGTTCCATATACGCCACTTCAATTCTTCATTCTCAGCCTCCAACGCGTTGATTTTGCGAAGGAGACCTGGAATGATGGTTTTGACCCTTGCACACATAGGTGGATCAACCCATTCAAAAAACCCACATCCATTTCTCTTTAAAAAAAAAAAAAAAAAAAACCAATCAAAAATTGAAATTGAAACAATCAAAACCATATAACCCATTTTCACATTGTCACCTACATTGTATCTTGGGCAAGATGCAAATCTTCTGTTGGGATTCATTTTAGTCCATGAGGTCTTCACCATACATCTCTCACCGCATGAGCATTCAAGGGGCCTGCATGATGCTGAGGAGCTATAGGACAACGGCATTAAGCAGAAACAAGAAGAAAAAAAACAAAGAAAAAAGGGTAGATGAACGAAGAAGAAGAAGAAGAAGAAGAAGAAGAACAAGGACAAGGGAAAGAAATGAAAAAGGATGAGAGAGAAATGTGTAAAGGAAATAGGGAGAAAAAATCTTGTGGGGGTTTTATTTATATTTTGATTGTTTTAAATTTGCATTTTTCTTTTTTTTTTTTTTTTTGTGTTTTAGTTTTTTTTTTCCTCTTATGCCGTGGCAGTATGTTGTTGGGTGACGTGGACTCCTTGAGCCACATGGCGTTAAACGCCCAAAATCAGAGCCTGATTAATGCTGACTAGACAATTGGCGGGCTCAATTCCAAATTAATCAGCCCGAAGGACTAAAATTGCTAAAAATGTACTAAATGTGCTAAATATTAATGGGCAAAGAATCAAATTTGCTAACCCCAAATGACGATGGACGAAAATCAAAATAGGCTATAGTTGATGGACTAAATTTGCATTTTTCCCTGAATTATATTAATGCTATTGTCTACTGTTTTTGTTCTCTGTCTCAGGACACTAAAATCAAAGTAAGAAAGGAGACAGATGAAGCGATGGGATTATCTACTTCATTTGGTTTGTTCGGTAAGAAATATTGAAACATGTTTGAACACCATGTGGCTTGGGAAGTATCTAAACCAGTTTTTGTATTTATTAGTGATTTTGATGAATTCTATATTTTGTGACTTAAGTTTTCTGGACAGAAAAGTATTGTGACTCTTAAGTTTGTCAACATGTTGTCTTCCAGTTTTCATAGTTGATCTTAGATTCATGTTTGATATATGCTTGTACTGGTTGAGCTTGTAGAAATAATCGGTGCTCTGGTAAGAGGGTGGTACTTGTATTATTTTAATGCAAGTAGACTTAGTATATGATAGTTGTTGCGAACAAGACATACTCCAAGTTTCTGTGAGGACTCTCGGTTGACATAGAGATGTATTCATCTAGGTTTATACTGGTTATACCTTTGCAGATGTATCTACAATAAGTCCCAGAATCTGATTAGGTTTCTTAGTTGTGTTTTTTTATATTTCTTTGAGCACCTGAATGCTTTCTGTGTAGTAGATGAACAGAAAGTACCAGAAGGCCGTTTGAAAGATGTTTCTACCTATTTTTTCATGTGATAATCTGCTCGCGCCCAATAATAGATGGGGTATTTGCATCTCTCATGAATTCATTTCCATTAGTTGAGATGGTTCTACATAAACAATCATAGATGGAGGTAAAACAGCTAGATATTGAGTTTCTATGAGGAATGGTATAAAAGGTTTATTACTTCTCATATTTCACCCTTATGAATCTACTTTAGTGTTCTCTTTGTGGCTTGTGCGAGTAATGATTTTTTGGATCAATATGGGTAAGATCTTTCTTATGATAATATCCTTGAAAACACAAAATCATTGCTTCGGCCTTATGACTATCCATTGCAGTACGGGGTACCTCACTGACACCTGTACATTAACTGGTTATATGTTGTTGTTGAGAGCGAGCTGCCAGCTGGATTGCCTCTTATTTTCTTTTGTATTTATTAGTGAAATACAATCTGTTGAATATCATTTCTCTTGGCACTGTCTCAAAATCTGTACCTATAGGCAGCAGAAGAGTTTTAAAAAATTTCATACTCAAAATTTTACTGTTGTGGAGAACAAACATTGGACGATTTAGTTAAAAATATGAAAAGTAATAAGTTTTAAAAAATTTCATACTCAAAATTAGCATAGATTTATTTATAGATTTAGTTAATGATTAAGTAATAACAAAGCTTGTCCTGTTAGTTAGACATTTATCTGTCTTCCTTTAAATTAAATTAACTTTTAGTTGTCTTTTTTTCTTCCCTAATGTGAGAAGAACAATGATGCATTACTGTTTTAACCAGTCCTAAATTTTTTTGGGGGAGAAACTATTATATTGGCAATTAAAATGATTGTGGACAAGCTTAATTAGTCTATCTTAGCATTTCAATTTAATCAGGGGATTGCATAAAATCATAAAAGAAAGATCTAATTTAGATGTGGTTCTTTATTAAATCACCATATTATGAACAGAGAAAAGGTGAAAAGAAGCAGCGCAAAAGTAGTCTAATTTAGTAGTGAAATTGGGAATGATGAAGCAGTGAAAACAGATTTGCTACTCCTCCACTTTTTGTAATTTTTAATATTTTATAAGTCTATGAAATAATAATTAACATCTTGCTACTATGGATATACGCTTTAATTGCAATAAATTTCTGAATGTTCGGAGATTCAACAACTATTATTATACTCATTGCAAAACCATCAGCCAAATATTTTGGCTGCGCCTGCCCCACAGAGTTGAAGAAAGCAGCTTCCCTTTTTTCAAAGAAAAAAGAAGAGATAATTTTAATCATAGTAATTGATTGAGATAAATAAATGCTGTCTAGCTACTTTTGCTGGATTTTGAAATGCAATTGTAAGCGCAATATTTCTTTGTCTGCAATAAATAAAATTACAAGACAAAAAAAAATTGATCTGTACAAATAAATTGAAATTCAAAGTTATCAATTATGGATTCAATTTTTAATCTTATTCTCTAATTCTTCCCTTCCAAATATGAACTTAAATTTAATAAGCTCAGCAAAAAACACCTTGAAAGCTGTGAATCTCCTTAAATTTGATTTAAAGAAATAACACTAATTTGAAGGCTTCACACCTTAATTTCGAATCAAACGCTAAAATATTTGAGCTTCGTGAAGAGCGCCTTGAGTATTGTGGATCTACTTGAATTTAATTTCAATAAAATAATATCAATTTGAGGGCTCCGCACTTTAATCCCAAATCAAATGCCAGAATATGATGAGCTTCTCGAAGAATGCCTTGAACATCGTGGATCTCGTTGAATTTAATTTGAATTAAATAACACCAATTCAAGGTGTGGCCGTACCTTAATTCCAAATCAAACGTCAAAATATGATGAGCTCCATGAAGAACGTACTGAATATAGTGGATCTCCTTAAATTTAATTGAAAGAATTGCAGGACTCCTTCAAAGCTCCTCCCTCTTGTTGGAATTTGTGTTGTGTATTGAATAAGCCTTGGTCACCCTTTATACAGATGCTTGATGGAAGATTTCCAAATTAACTTGAACTTCTTTGAGGGTTATCTCTATGATAAGATAATACCAAATATCAAGAGATAATATCAAATGTGAAATATCAAGGTACAATACAAATATCTTTAATTTGATTGGTCCATATGCATAGACACTTTATTTTTTATACTTATCTATATTTGATTTAAGTATAAAATAAATACTAGAGTATTAATTAAAATTAACTATTTATCTTTTGAAATTGAATTTAATAAATTTCAAGATAAATAGAAAATTTTGAATTAAAAACTAGCATATTGTTTTATATGTGTTACTTTTCGATTAGGTAAAAATTGATATGTCTACAGCAATAATCAATAGCATTTAATTTGAATTTGGAAGTCAAGACATTATTCAGTCCTGTCAAAATTGCATCTTCACATTTCTATTAATTAGGGATTAGATGAAAACAACTCTTAAAATGAGGATAGAATAAAGAAATTTTTATTGGTTTTATTTTTTATTTTTTATGAACAGAGAATGATTTTTGTTTTTTGTTTTTTCAATTGATTACTGGTCAAGATGTTGGAATTATGTATAAATTTTTATATGGAGTTAGTATTATATTGTAATTTGTATATATGTTAGATGTTTATTGTAATATAAATTATACTTTTAGATTTATAATCTTAACTTGATTCTTGTTAAAAAGAATGAAATTTTCAAGAGTTTGTTCTATTTGTTGAATTTTAATGTATTTATTTGATTTGAATTATTATTACTTGGGCATTGTAATTTAGAATGAGGATGCATAATTTTTTGGTTGATTATAGGTTTTAATTTGTAATTTTTTTATAATTTTTTAAAAAATTTGCAACTAAATTTTTTGTCACAAAAAAAAAAAAAAAATTGATTAAAGAAACTTTTTTTTTTTTGTCACGGAAAATATCCATCACAAAATATTTTTTAAAGAAATTGCACTTTTGCAACGGATAGCAAATCCGCACAAAAGTTTTTGAATCTGTATAAGAAAATCAAATTTAGAATCCATTTTTTTCTGCAAGGTTAAACAATTTTATCCTATATTTCGATTCATATTTAATCTTCGATTTTAATTTGATGAATATATATCATGTGCATTTGATTAATTTTTATGTTTCATATTTTTGTATTAAAAAAAAAATATATTGACAAAATCATCCTTCAGTGTGGCGAAAACGAAGTCCACTTTTCAAACTTCAATATTCGTTTCTCTTCCAGTTTCATTTCTACTTATTGAGAGATTAAGGACACTATAGGTTCACTAAGGGCTGCTGTCATTTTTCAATATTTCATGCGTGATTTTGTTTTCCATTTATGTTTTGAAGGTTTTGCATTTTATGATGTGGGGATTGTTATTTGTTTTGGGATTTCTGCGCTGCTACAATTTCACCCATCATTTCTTACAATGTGGGTTTTGAATTTTAATAATGTGAAGAGAATTGCCGGTATGATTGTGGATTAGCATGTGTAAAATATAGGACCAAGTACCTGGGTCTAATCGAGTCCCTGATTCATAAAAATTTTAATATATTGAGTTTTCGACTTTAACAAATTAAAAATACATCTTCTAAATAAAACATCTTAGCCATCTCTAACTAATGCAGAATAAAAATTCAAAGATATAATTGCAGTATCAACTCTTCATTAATTCTTGGAGAAAATTTTTAACAGTATATTGATAACTGAATAATAAATATTATATGCTAGACATTAGTTGTCGCTGTCAAGGCCAAGGCACCATAGTGACAGGGTATCACCTGACAAACAACACATATTTATGTAAAAGAAAAGAAAAATTAACAAACGGTTTATTAAAATATTAAAACATAAAACAAATCAAAGTACAAGACAATAAGTTTGACTTTATTAATGGACATTCCCAACCTATGAAGTTTTTATGAGATTTCATTTGGACGGGCTGTAGATTGTCGGAACTAAGAAAAGACCATTCTTTCTAGAGACCGTAATTCCATCAGCCTCAGTCATGTCGATATCTTTAGGAGTCATTCCTTCAGGCAGTTTCCAATCAAAATGATACAGGAATTGAGCCAATGGAAACTCAACATTTGCCAATCCAAAATTCATACCCGGGCAAATTCGTTTCCCTGCCCCGAATGGAATGAATTCAAAGTTATTTCCCAAGAAATCTATGGAACTGTTCTCGAATCTTTCCGGATGGAAGATTTCTGGTTGGTGCCAATACTCGGGATCCCTTCCCATGGACCAGATATTGATAGCGACTTTGGATTTGGGAGGAATTGAGTATCCACCAACTTTGCATTCATCTCTGCACGCTCTCGGGATTATTGGGGCTGGAGGATGCAACCTCAAAATTTCTTTGATCACCAATTTTAGGTATTTTAGTGTCTGGATGTCGCTCTCTTCCACTGTCTTCTTTCCTTTACATGCCTCCCTTACTTCTGTCTGTACCTTAGCCATCACGCGGGGATTTCTCATGAGTTCAGCCATAGTCCAATCTAAAGTGGTAGAAGATGTTTCAGTTCCAGCAGAGAACATGTCCTATAATCACATAATCATCATTCATTAGAATCTTCTGTGGACACGTGTTTGTGATGACAAAATTAACAAACAAGAAGCCACTTACAAAAATGACAGCTTTGATGTTGTCATTAGTAATGGGAAATTCGAGTTCACCATTTTTCTGCATCCTGAGTAGAACATCGACTATATCTTCACCGCCAAACTCACCGCTTTGCTTCAATTTATGTTCCTCCACGAAGACATCGAGAATGGCATCCAGCTTACGGCGCATCCTCAACAATTTGTACTTGGTCCAACTGAGCACATGCAGCAATTTGAAAGAGGGAAACAAATCAACAAACTCAAATCCCCCCGCTATCGCCACCGCCTTCTTTAACATGTCTATCAACATATCACGATCCCTCATCACTTTACCAAACGCCGCTCTGCAAGTGATGGAACTTGTCAACGCGAATATCTTCTCAGTTAGATTGACGGCTTCCCCAGACGATGACTGAAGAGATTTGAGGAGACGCGAGACCTCATCTTGCCGGATAGACCCGAAAGATTTGACATTTTTAGTGCTGAGCAGCTCCAAAATGCATATTTTACGCATTTGCCTCCAACGCTCATTATAGGGGCTGAATATAATGTCAGCATAATCGTACCACATGATCTTAGTCCCAATGCTTTCAGGCCTATCAGCGCAGGCTGGGTCCTGAACTTTGAGCACCTCTTTAGCGGCCAGGCGCGATGAAATCACGACCGCTGAAACCTCTCCCAGCTGCAGATGCAAGATAGGTCCGTACTTCCAGGCTAGTCTGGTGAATGCAAGGTGTGGCAGCCCACCGGCCACCAAGTGGTGGAGGTGGCCAATCACCGGCAGCTTTGGTGGGCTTGGAGGCAACTTTTCGTATTTCTTTGGGGATTTAGGTTTCTTGCCTGCTTTGATTAGTAAGAAGATGAAAGATGAAAAAAGCAGGAGAGCAGTGAAGATGATGGGCAGCTGGATCTCCATTGTATTGTTTATGGAAGCAGATGTATACTAATATCAGCTGTTCCAAGATCTATGGTTTGATGAAATGGTTGCACATATTGTCCTTGTACTTATAGTAGAAAATTTTAGCAGAAGAGAAGTATGCTATTTCACCATGAAAATTATTATATCTGCTTGTTTGTATATCAATATTTTAAACTGAATTTCGATGTACAATTAGTAATTGACACAATATTATAATGACTATTCGTTGTTACGTTTTGTTTGTTTTCTTTTTGGCCCAGATTCTCTCATTTTTTATGATTTATTATTTTTAAATATCCAATAATTGAGTTGGGGGATCTTTCCCCTCTTCGAAATTAATCTATATTCTAAAACTTATAGTAATCTAGTGAAGACACGACTGCCACGAGGCTTCAAATATTAATTCTTAAACCAACCATCAATAGAAAATTTTCTCTCCAAGGTGCTTTCGTTACTTATATTTTTTCTTTTTTCCTTTTTTTTATCTATATTTTAACTGTTTATTTTCTCTAATTGATCGATTAATTTCATTTTGTAAGGATAAAATTACTAGAACTTAAATGACAGTGGAATTAATAGATTGTTAACCCAAAAAGTTAATCGATATTAGTTCTGATAATCGAATCAACGAATTACTAAGAGCAGTGAGTTTCCCGCTGCCTGTTGTTGTTGTTGATTAATTTGAAGGATTGAAGGAAAAGGTATTAAGGGGAATGATTTACAGGATGTAATATAGTTAATGAAGTTGGATTTTCATTGGGTCAACTGAGAAAAAACTATTCTTTGACACAATAAGCAGAACGTAATATGATTAGAGCTTTAATTGAGTAGACAAAGAATAATTCTTTGGGACAATATATAAATTTGATTTAGATTGACAGCATAGTCCTATATCTTCTTTGCTTGTCTTTTCCTTTTTCTTTCTTTCTTCTTCTTCTTCTTCTTCTTCCCCCCGTTTGAATTAAGTATATGGTCGATAAGTTTAATCTGAAAATGATTTTTAAATATCTAAAGGAGTTTCGTTTTAATGTGGTTTATGCTAATTCTTTTTAATAACAGCGATTGGTCAGAAAACAGCATAAAGGAATACATAATAATTCAATTATAA
Source organism: Jacaranda mimosifolia (assembly GCA_018894105.1). Lineage (NCBI taxonomy): Eukaryota > Viridiplantae > Streptophyta > Magnoliopsida > Lamiales > Bignoniaceae > Jacaranda > Jacaranda mimosifolia. The sequence continues at coordinate 3,667,123 of CM032127.1, forward strand.
ACGGCATGAACAAAGATAAAGTGATAGACATATAAAATCAAACTGATCTCTAATTAGACCACGAATAACAAATGTATGGAAAATCTTAATTTTCATTTTTCTTGTGATAAACTTGGAAGAAGGTCTAACAGAACTTTTACTAGTTCAAATAACAATTAAGGTGAAATAGGATTAGGAATGACGGATCTTTTTTTTAAATTTGAATATATTTGGACTAAAAGTACATTGTGCTCAGATTCAATATTTTTTAAATGGGCATAAGTTTAAGCTTAAATTCATAAAGTCAATTTTTTTAAAACAAGGCTTAAGTTTGAAAATTTTTCAAAACTTGATTCCAACTCAACTTATTTATGCTCCTAATAAAAAAATAATAATGAAAAGATACTTGTTGGGTGTTCTGTTGCCCGCAGCTGACTCATAGAGTGAATGATAAATAAAATGCTATCACGCTCCAAATTCGGGACATAACACGGCAGTGCCCCTATTTTGTGCCCAAAAATAAAATTTCAAAACCAAATGGCTTGAGAAGTGGCCTCATGACACAATAACTCAGCTTCCATCGTAGAAGAAGCGGTAAGATTTTGCTTTACACTTTTCCACAATACAGCACCACCAGCTAATAAGAAAATGTATCCAGTGGTAGATTTCATGCTATCAACACAGCCCATAAAATCTGAATTTGAATAACCAATGACTTCGAGTGGATCACTTTGTTTATAGGTGAGCGTGTAATCTTTAGTTCCTTGAAGATATCACCTCACCTCCTTAGCAGCTTTCCAGTGATTCATGCCAGGGTTACTTTGATACCTTCCAATTAAGCAGACCAACCGCAAAACTGATATAAGGTCATGTGCAAGTTTGAGCATGCATCAAACTTCCAATAGTACATGCAAAAGGGATATTAGACAATTGCTTCCTTTTAATTTCATTTTTAGGACTTTGACTCCTATTTAATTTATCTCCTTTAGATATGGGAGCAGGGCTTGATAAACAATGTTACATGTGAAATCTTTTAAATACTTTGTTAATATAAGCCATTTGAGATAGTCCAAGGATTCCTTTCGATCTATCCCGACAAATATCAATGCCAAGCACAAAGGATGCTTCACCCATATCCTTCTTTTCGAAGTTACTTGAAAGAAATATCATCCACATATAGTATCAGAAAAATACAGTAGCTCCCATTGACCTTTAGATATATACAATCATCAAGTTTGGTTTCTTGAAATTTGAAGGAGTAATGGTATCATGAAATTTAAGATACCATTGGCGTGAAGCCTGTTTTAAACCATGCATGGTTTAACCAACTTGCATACCAATTTCTCCTTTCCTTTTTCTTCAAATCCTTCAAGTTGTACCGTGTATATCTCCTCATCTAGATTTTCATTAAAAAAAGATGTTTTAACATCCATTTGGTGTAGCTCTAAATTGTAGTGTGCTACTAAGGCCATGAAAATTCTAAATGGGTCTTTCTTAGAAATCAGTGAGAAAGTCTCATTATAATTGATGCCTTCCCTTTGAGTGAATCCTTTGGTCACAAGCCTAGCCTTATATCGATTGCTATTACCTTTAGAATCCTTTTTTGTTTTAAAGACCCATTTACATTGAATGGGTACATATCCCTAAAGCACTTCGACCAATTCCCAAACTTGATTTCTTTGCATTGATGTCATTTCATCTTTCATTGCATCTATCCATTTTTTCGGATCATCACCTTGCATGGCTTGTGAAAACGTTAAGGGATCATTCATAATGCTAGAATCAACGCTTTGTTCTTGTAGATACACAATATAGTCATCAAAAATTGCGTTTTCTCTTTCTCTTTGAGATCTTTGCAATTCCAGTGTTTCAATGATACGTGTATCTTTTATAAGTGGTGTGATAGGAGTGTCAATGTCTCCCTCATGAGGTGGCGCAAGTTCATTAGTTATTTCTAAGGATTTTGGAATTAATACCACTTCTATTTTATCACGGCTCCTACTATTAACACCATTCTCAAGAAACTTTGCATTGAGTGTTTCTACCATTCTCGTGTGGTGGGTAGGACAATAAAATCTATATCCTTTAGACCATTTGGGGATAGCCAATAAAGAAACAACTAATGATCCATGGATCCAACTTTCTCTCATGTTGATTGTAAAGCCATGCCTCAGCCGGACATACCTGGATATGTATATGATTTAGACTCGATTTTCGTCTTACCCATAATTCAAAAGGAGTTGTTGGGACAACTTTACTAGGAACCTAGTTTAATATATACATAGTTGTTCTGATGGCTTCACCCTACAGATACTCCGAAAGAGTTGAGTCACTAATCATGCACATAGTCATTTCCATTAAGGTGTGATTGTGCCTTTCAACCACACTATTTTGTTGTGGAGTTCCTGGCATAGTGTATTGAGTAATGATTCCATTTTCTTGAAGAAATCTAGCAAAATGGTCCCAAATTACGACTAGTCTTATTATATTTCCCATAATATTCACCACTTCTACCTGTTCTCACAACTTTAATTTTTCTATCTAATTGATTTTCGACTTTTGCTTTGAAAATTTTAAAGATATTCAAAGCATCAGACTTTTCTTTAATTAGATAGACATAACCATAATGTGAGAAGTCGTCAATAAAGGTTATGAAATATTTTTCAACACTTATATATGAAGGATGAAGTGGTCCATATATCAAAATGGATTACTTCAAGTAGTCCAGAACTTCTGGTGGCCTTTTTTTTGGTACCTTTTGTTCGCTTTCCTTTAATGCAATCAATACAAGTACCAAAACTCGTAAAGTCAAGGGTATTTAAAACCCCATTCTTGACCAAACGCTCGAGCCTTTCTTTAGGTGTATGGCCCAAGCTTTTATGCCACAACATTAATGAAGTTTCATGTATACGACTATATTTGGTGCCAACATTCACATGTAGGGTAAGAAGATTGTAGGCAAATGAAAAATCTAGATGTAATTTATATAAACCATTGCATAATGTACCATTTCCTATTAAAGCAAAATCTTTATAAATAACAAAAGACTTGTTTTTAAAACAAAAAGAGTAACCTTCTGCATCTAGTCGAGGTAAAGATATTAAATTTCTAGATAGACTATAACATAAAAGGTATTTGGTAGATCTAAACAAATTCCAATTTCAAGAATAAGTCTATAAGTTCCAATAGCTTCAACTTTGGCCTCCAATTTGTTTCCCATTATTTTCATTCTTTCCATTATTATTGGACGGCGTGTTGAAATGAATCCCCGCATGGTATTAAAAATTTGAATTGTTGCACCAAAATCCAACCACCAAGTATTAGATAGAACATCAGTTAAATTGGTCTCATAGCACATGAATGAAAGGAAAACACCTTTCTTCTCAAACCAGGTCTTGCGTTTCTCGCAATCCTTCTTCTTATGTCCCATTTTATGACAGAAGTAACACCTAATAGTTTTGCAGTCATTATTGGTATCAGCCTTTGGTCCCCTTTTATACTGTAGTTTATAACCCTTTCCTTTTCCCTTTTTAGGTCCTTTTCCATAATGACCTTGTGATGTCATGTGAATTGTTTGCAATCCTTCTCACTTTAATCTCTCTTCCTCTTACACATACATAGAGATAAGTTCATTAATGGTCCATTTATCTCTCTGAGTGTTGTAACTTATCTTAAATAGACCATATTCTTTAGGAAGAGAGTTGAAAATGAATTGCACAAGGAAAGATTATGAAATGACCATATTCATATTCTTAAGCTGTTCAACAAGATTATTCATTTCCATTATGTGTTCTCACACACCACCAACCCCATCATACTTTCTGCTAGCCAAAGTTTCCATAAGCATACCTGCCAATACCTTTTCACAAGCTTTAAATTGTTGCTCAACAGATTGCAAAAAATCTCGTGCTTTTGTTGAATCTTGAATCAACTAGCGAATATTTTGGGCAATCTTACTTTTGATGATCATAAGGCTCAGGCAGTTGGAACGCTCCCAATTATAATAGAGTTATCTCGCAGCTAGCAGACTTTATTCATTAGGCTTAGGAGGTTCGTCAATCCTCAAACATAGGTCCAAATTGAAGCAACCCAACATGATGAGCACTTGTTCATGCCAGTCTGAGTAGTTGGAGCCATTCGACATTGGAACATTGGACATGTTTCCCAAAAGCAAAGCTGGAGTCATGACTTGATTAACCAAAAATTCCCATGAGTTATTTACTTAACAATTCATGCATTGTTATATCCCACCTTTGGGTAAGACATAATATGCTCAGTCATTAAGTGAAAAAAAAATAATTCACTTTCTTCCTTGGTTTTAATAAGACATAATGTTTTTATATCTTTGGATACAAAAACCAAGCACAACATGATTATAGAAACAAATTACAATATGAAGTATTGTGCAAGATCAAGTCAAATTTTCAACATGCACCATACTAAATTTAATCGTGTTGCAAGCTTCTAAATAAACTACGAGCATATGGTGATTACATATAAGTAGCCAATTTATAAATAAGCTCAAACCTGATGCTTCGATACCGCATGTAAGAAAAGACATAAGCACATAGCATATATATGAAGGATCTTAAGCTGCTTTATAGACCAAACTACTTCTAGCATATTACCTTGATCCATTGCACAGACCTTTTAGGCAGAATCAAACCTGATGAGATAATGACTTTAATTATCAAGCCACGCCCAATGGACCATCCTTAGGGAACTTGTGTCTTCACTCTCCTAACTTACTGTGATGTTTGTGTCTAATAGTGATGGGAACTCACAAACTTGACTGAGTAGAGAGAGGGACCAAGGACCCTTTTTTTTATAAGATGCCAAAACGATCCTAACCTGTCAAGAATGATAAACAAGAATTAATGACGTGCTCCTCTATCAATGAATATTTAGTGAAAATTCTCCTTTTGTGAACATACAACGACTATAGAATAATCGATTCATGACCTTGGTCATGACCAGTGAGTTTCCTTCATGTATATAATCATTGCACATGAACCATTCTATATTCAGTACAATGTATATATGTTATTAATTACTCCACATTTATATTAACTACTTAATGCAGGAGATCTTTGATATGCATACATTTCATGTGTTTATGAAGTCCACATGATGCAATGTACATATATTTATTCCAACCAAAGCTACTTACAAAAATGACAGCTTTGATGTTGTCGTTGGTAATGGGAAATTTGAGTTCACCATTTTTCTGCATCCTAAGGAGAACATCGACTATATCTTCATCACCAAACTCACCACTTCGCTTCAATTTATGTTCATCCACGGCGACATTGAGTATGGCATCCAACTTCTAACTGAGCACATACAACAATTTGAAAGAGGGAAACAAATCAGCCAACTCAAATCCCGCAGCCATCGCCTTTACTTTCTTTAACATCGCTATCAACATATCACGGTTTGTCATCACTTCACCAAATGCAACTCTGCAAGTGATGGAACTTAAGAATGCAAATACATTCTCAGTTAGATTGATATCTTCTCCATACGATGATTGAAAGCCATCAACTTCTCCCCCTTTCATATATATTTTCATTTTCAAAATATTTTTCCAAACAAACTCTTGTACTCTCTCTCTATTTTCACTTTTCATCACTTGTCATTTTCTCTTACTCACATTTGCATGACTTTTAATACAAAAACACTATATTTTCCAAATATAGCTCATTTTTAACCCTACATAATCGTTACATTTTAAACAAAATATCCAAACAATATTTCATTTTTAAAAACACTTTTATAACTAAATTTTCACTATTCCTTTTTACTAAAAATGCAAATACATCTAGAAAATAAATTCAAATGGCCTGGAATAGACCTAAATGATTGAGCAGTTCCAAAATGCATATTTTACACATTAGCCTCTAGTATTCATTGTAGGGGTCAAAGAAAATATCAATATAATTGTACCACATGATCTTAATACCGATGCTTTTAGGCCTATCAGCGCAAGCTAGGTCCTGAACTTTGAGCACCTCTAGGTTGCAATGAGATCACGATTGTCGAAACCTCTCTTAGCTGCAGATACAAGATGGGTCCGTACTTCTGGGCTACTCATGTGAGTGGATGGTGTGACAGCCCCCCCACCAAGTGGTGGATGTGGCTAATCACCAGTAGTTTTGGTGGGCTTGGAGGTAATTTTTCATCCTCTGTTGGGGATTTAGGTTTTTTTCATATTTTGATTAGCAAGAAGATGAAGGATGAGAAAAGTATGAGAGTAGTAAAGGCAAAGGGCAGCTAGATGATTTCCATTATTTATATATGTGGAAACATATCTATATATGCTAATATATTTTCTTATCGCTTCTTTGGTTTGATGAATTGGTTGCACATCTTATCGGCTAATTTATAAAAATATTATAGGGAAAAACAACTTTTATAAAACAATTGCAGTCTTGGGGATTTTGCAAAAGTATCGTAAGGCATGGCTTGCAGCCACGCCTTTAACTACACTTTTTTTTTCTTTTTTTTTTTTTTATCGCCGCACCAAAAGAGTCTTGGCCACAAGTCATGCCTCTTTGGTGCTGAATTTTTTTTTTTTTTAAGAAATTAAGAAGAGTAGCCACTCCTCTTGCATGGCAGAAAACATTTTTCAAAATACACCCAAGAGGTGTGGCTCTCTTGGTGTGTATATAAACCCCCCAGGTTCCAATATTGATATTCTCACAAGTCACATTCATATTCTCAGACAAAGCCTAGTGAGTGCCAGTGTTGTGAGGAGTGCAATAAGTGGAGGAAAAATTGGAGAGGAAAAGCAAAAGAGAAGGGAAATAAAAACACAGAGAAGAAGAAATTGCGTTTTAAATAATTTGAAATGAGGTAAATTTTAATTTATATTGTTCAAGATTTTAATTCTTTATTTTTGGTTATTTTTTGTTATTATTTTTGTATTGTCAAGATAATATATTGCATTTTTTTTTTTTAATTTTTTGCAGTTTGATTAGAAGCCATATTTTGGAGGACGAAGATTTTGACTCACTAATATCAGGTTGGTTTTTAAATTTTTAGAAGTATTTTAATTTAATTTGTTTATTATTAAGTTTGACATGATCTTTTGGTTCGAAAGTTAATTTTAATGTTTAGTTTGAATAATTCAAAATTGATAGACATGATATTAACATTACTTGATATTTATGGTCTTTCCTTTCTAATTATTAGTTCATACAAAACTAAAAAGAAAATCAAAGTGCATTATGGAGTATCAATTTTGACATTAGTGGTTATTAAGTAATTGAAATACTAATAATTTTTATATTAATTATTAATAATATTTATATTAAATTAGAAATTTAAAACTAAATAATAAAATTAATCCATATTAAATGAAATTTTTGAAGAAAAATTATGAATGTTATGTATATTTAAAAAATTTATATCTCTTATAAATTATGTGTATCACATTTTATAGATTAATTATATATATATACATTAATTATATTTTAATTATATTAATTTATGTCCAATATATAGTATATTATATATTATAATATATAATAAATAAAAATATATGATATATATCATAATATATATAATATATTATGTATATTATAATATATATAGTACATACAATATATAGTATATTATATACATAATATATATATATATATATTTGCTTTTGAGGCATTTTCAGTGCCTGAAAAGGTTTCAAGCCTTTTTAGGCGCTTTCTTAAGTTAAAATTTTTTTAAGGATATAACTAAAACAATTGCAATCAAGTTATTATGTCTAATAAAAGTAGCAAATACAATATAAATAGATAAATATAAGACATAAATGAAAGTCTAGTTATTCTCCTCATCAGACATTTCAACATTTGATCGATAAATAGTTCTTTCCCTGAGTGTCCATCGACTTCTTGCTTTATTAAGTAACCCTGATGCCGTATAGTTTCTCGATATTTATTGAAAGTTAAAACGAAGTGTACACATAACCATCCTATTATTTTCTTCACGTATGCAACTAAGAGCTACTATCTACTCTTGTGGTGTGCCTCGGGACATGGTGATGGCTTTTTGTTTAGGACAACGAATACCAAGATCATGACAATCCATGAGAAAGCCATCTTGTTCATATACACAACAACGTCATTCCTCTTCCATTGTTGCTAAATATGATGAAGAGTGTCTTTGATTTGGATCTAATGAGTAGCAATAATCATCATCCAAGAACCATATACTACCCATGGCACAAAAAATATCACCAGAAGTATAATATAATTTTGGTGCTCTAAATGGCTCTATTTTAATGAAGTAATTAAATTTGTTTGAGCCTACATATTTATAGACAACTTAATTAGGTAATATCAGAAGGCATAATAGAAGTGTGGAGGGTCCATTATTACTATACTCATTTCATAAGAGTATAGTAATAGGGATGTCAATCATAAATCAATCCTATTTCAGATTTACTAATGCAGTACTCACTATGCACTATTTTGTCATCCAATCTAACTAATGTACAAGAGTAGTAATTCAGCAATCAGATATGAATAGTAATATTCAAAAAGACTATAATTTCATTGTCCAAAGTAGGCACATGAAATGGCAAAACATGATTATAATGTCACACAAATACAGGAGTGTGCAGGTTGGACTATGACTTATCATACTGTTATACCGTCACATAATATTTTAACCCCACTTGGTTATATTTACCTATTTCTATTATAAATACATAACCCACCATTCACATACCTTCAACAAAAGTTAGTATTTATATTTTAGAATTGAACTCAAATGGGAGATGATCCATTTTTTAAGCGTGGATACACATGGTTATTGAGAGAAAAAAAAAATGATGACTATCTATCATTTTATTACCAAGATCCAATAGAATATTATTATGGACTATGAAGGGAATGGATATATAGACTAAATGAATCTGAGGAGTTAGTGCATGATCTTCAAAGGTTTGGTGTGTGATTTCCATGACGTCGAGCATTGTTAATGCAAAGGAATGAAGAAGAAAATTATGCAAGAGCTATTGCAAGAATAAGAAAAGAAAACAATAGAATGTTTATGCATCGTTGTAGGTATCATATACAGCAGAAAAACTTGCTTTTGCACAAGGTCAAAGACTCAGAAGGCGTGAAATTCATAATGTACTTAATCATCCTAACTATAAGTCAGATGATTATATCTCTCATGAAGATGTTTAATATCATGTATCATGTATATTGGTTTGTAATTTTAAAGTTGTAATTTGCATTTCAACTATGTCTTAAGAGAATGAAAATATTAACTTATAATACTAGATGTATTTAATTATAATACTACATGTATTTGTGAACTAATTCAATATTCATTTTAATAAAATTTCTGAAGAGACTCGCATGTTTAAAAAATGAAAAAAAATAATTAAATCATATAAAAGATACAGCCACCCCTTTCAATTTCGTACCTTCCAGGCGCAAGAGGCATGGCAAGTGAATAGTTCAGGTGTGAAAAAATAGTAAAATATGAACAGTCTTTCATGCAGAATGATTGTCAAACATAAATCAATTTTACTGAGAAACACTATTCAGTGTGTTGTTTATGCATTGTTTTGTCATTTAACCTGATAAATTAAATGAATAGTTCAAGCATGATGGAAAAGAGTGAAATGTGAATAGTCTTTTATGCAGAATAATTTTCAATCATAAATTAATTTTACTGAGAAACACTATTCTTTGTATTCACTATGCATTATTTTGTGATTCAACATGACAAATTAAATGGTTCAGGGGAGCTGTGGTCTACATGTGGGCTCTCAAGCTCATATTGGTGTCCTCCCAAAAATTCTTGATGGGAAGTAGAAAGACCAACATTGGGATATTGATGAGATATAGAACCACCACCATAAATATCACAGATTCCAAAGTTTGTAAAGCCATCTGTTACGATGGGCAAGTTAGGAATCCCTGCCTCTGTGTTTGGAATTGTATGCTCATATTCGCTACTAAATTGAGTGGCATATTGGTCTCTTCCCAAAGGACTTTGGTGAGATATAGAAGTACTGCCCAAAGGATATTGCATCAGAAGTGACATGTAGCATCCATCCTCCCTTCGCAATAACATGTCTTACATATTATTAGGATGTATTAGTTTAGCTTCGACGAACAACTCCACACTATTCATGCCAGCCGTCGGATCTAATAAGTTTGACAAATTAATGTTATTTTTCATTTGCACGATTGTTGATCTGCGAGCCTCTTTATCCAAATAAATCTTTACCAAAAATTTTAAGAAGTATTAGTTATTATGACACGGATGAAGTAGTCGATGATGCCAATGAAAAGCTTATACCACATGGTGAGCGAAACTCCAATCAACCACAAGTGGTTGAGGGACCAATAATGCCCTCTACAGCCGATCAATCACAATTGTATCTAGTCATTCCATTCTTCTCCATGATAGAGGAAGATCTACCAGGAGATTCTATGGATATTCCATCTGGAGCATGGGGTATTATTATGACAATAGCCGCGAAAAGCTTGAGATGGGCATGGTTTTCAAAGGTAAGAAGCATGGTAAGGCTGTTGTCAAGGATTTCTCTGGACGTGTTGCTAGATGAGCATATCGTGTACTTGAGAGTACACCAAAGCTATAGAAAATGGTGTGCAAACAAAGGTGTTTATGGAGTATCTGGGTAGTTTTGAAAGAACAAATGGGACTATGGAAGATTACAAGGTATGAGGGCCCTCATACTTGTTTGATGAATGAAATTTTGGTTGATCATCAAAACTTAAGCATTTGAGATATATTCATGATGAGCCGGCATATAAGATAAGGAGTGTGCAGCAAAATGTGAAGGACAAATATGGATACAAAATCTCATATAACAAGGAATGGAATGCATTGAAACGTACAAGGGAGCACCTTTTTGGGACATAGGAGAGTTCAGTAAGAATGTTGCCCAAGTATATGGGAGCTCTCCAAAAGTGGAATCCAGGCACCATTATTAAGTGGGAGCATCAACGAACAGGCATACCAAGGCAGAAAATGTTGAAGTATGTGTTTTAGGCCTTCAAGTCGTGTATTGATGGGTTCAAATATTGTTGCAAAGTTATCAGAGTGGATATAACTCATCTATATACAAAATATAGACACAAGATGTTGATTGTTGTAGCTATGGATGCAAATCAACAAGTTCTGTCATTAGCTTTTGCAATTGTTGATGAAGAAACCTTTTTGTCTTGGAAGTGGTTTTTGGAGATGTTGTCCAAGCACATTGTCAAGGGATAGAAAGCATGTACCTAATTTCTAATCGACATCGTGGCCTCTTATCTGCTGTTGAATGCATACCTGATTTCCCTCCTATGGAGTACATCGATTTTGTCTAAGGCATGTCTGCTCCAACTTCAATAAACATTTCAAAAATGTTCAATTGAAGTATTTATGTTAGAAAGCCAGTGTTGCAATCCAGATTTAAAAATTTGATAGGCATGTGGGGAAAATTAGAGAAATTAATGAGAATGTCTATTCATTTTTACAAAATATTGACAAAGCTCAATAGACATTTTATCATGATGGAGGAAGGCATTGTGGTATTCTGACTACGAACACATATGACTGTTTCAATAGGGTACTAAAGAGTACTCGTCGACTGCCAATTACAACTATTGTGCAACAAACATTCTCTCGTTGTGTCAAACTATTCCCTCGTCGAATGACCAGTGCTCACGACATGATGCAAAAGCAGCAATCGTGGGCCGATTATGCATATACTATATATTCCAACTGGTAGCACTACTCTATTGAACACATTGGTCAAAAGTTTGACTACACTCAACAATCAGCTTCAATCATAACATGGATATACATAGGTCTAGGGAAATCATGTGCAAGTTATCAAACTTAGGAAACGTGAGTTCTCATGTGGAAAATGGGTTGAACATGGTATTCCATGCTCACATGTGATGAGTGCATGCCAATATTTTGGGATAAATGCTACAGCATTTGTCGAACCATATTACAATATTGAATATTACTTGGCAATATATCAAGGGAGCTTTGAGCTGATATAGGGCAAAGATTATTGGGACGAACCTAATTTTGAACTAGTTCATAACCCAGCCCGTAGAAAGAAACATGTTGCAAGAAGAGATCGCACTATTCGGATCTAAAATGAAAGAGATTGGGCCCAAGCACGTGTAAGACAATAAGCCTGATGTCAAGCCTAAGCCCAAGCCCAAGCCCAAGCCTGACATCCTTGATCTTTCCAACTTTATAATTCCTTTATATCAAACTTCATGAATAATAAATTTGGTGAAAAATCTCAAAAATTTCAAACCGTTGTGATCTATGTTACATTTTGCTAACATAACTAAAGAATAAAATCCATTTTTAATTAAATAGTGAGTGTTATATATTGGATGCATTAAAATTAAATATATTTAGCATTGTAAGCCAATATTTTGGTTCTGTCTTAGGAAGTAGTTGAAATGCAAATTTGAACTTTAAAATTAAGAATCAAATAAAAATGATACATGATATTAATCATTTTCATTCAAGATACATTGGCATTGATAATGACCATTTCTTTCTCTCAATAACCATGTATATCCATGCTACAAAAATGGATCATCACCCATTTGATCCAATTGTAAAAGATAAATAAATATATATATATATATATATACACATGAAAAACTTATGTGAATGGTGGGTTTTATAAAGGGAATAGACAAATATGACCGACTAGGTAAAATATTATATGATAGTTTCATATGCCATAATAATAAAATACCTTAAAATTACAAGTATCACTTATGATTAGAAGATACGATAATTCTTCATTAATGCATTAATATATAATCATGTATTACAGTTCCACATGCCTATTTTGAGCTAGGTTCTAACATTACAAGCATCCCTTCACGAGGTAATATATTACATCAATTGAAATAAGTACACAGTATAGTAAATTTATAAAAATAGGCTTCAATCACTTGCATTTTATAGAATAATACATTTATAAAAATAAAATAAAATCAGGGCTAACATCAACCTATCAATTTATGTTCCAAAAGAAAAATTCAGCCACAGCAAGAAAATTAAAAAATAATAATAATAAACCAAGAACAATTCCAAATTAAGAGATTTGGTTGAAGGCCACGCCTCTTATTGTCGATTAATATATATATATATATATATTAAAAGGCATGGCTGGAGGCCATGCCTCTTATTGCCAGTTAAAAAAAGAAAAAGAAAAAAAAGATACTAAAGGCGTGTCTGTAAGCCGCGCTTTACCATAGTTTTATAAACTCCTTCAGACCGCGATAGTTATGTAAAATTTTGTTTTTTATAACAATATTTTTATAAATTAACCCATTTTGTCTTTGTACTTACAGTGGAAGATTTCAGCAGGAGAAGAGATGTGTGCTATTTGACCATGAAAATTATATTGTCTGTAGGTTTGTATATCAATATTTTTGACTGAATTTAGGTGTACAATTGGTAATTGAGAAAATATTACAACGATTATTTATTGTTAAGTTTTGTCTGTTTTCCTTTTGCCCAGATGCTATCATTTTTTATTATTTGTTATTTTGAAGAATTCAATAATGAGTGAGGGAATCTTTCCCCTCTTCGAGTTAAGTACTAATTTATGTTCTTAAACTTATTCTAATCTAGCAAAGAGGCTCCAAATATTAATTCAAATTGCAAAATTACGATTGCACACCGGTCGTACTATTTATAATACTATAGATACATAGTATAAATATAAATAGCATAGATATATTGTACTATTCTTTCGCAGGGAGTAAACAAAATTAGCAAGGAAGACTCGCAACTCTCCATGCGCCAAAGATGGATCTTGCCGTCACTTAATAGCTAAAATCTGCCGATTGAAAAACTAACGGGCTACATGAAAAACCTTCAAAATCGCGGAAGTCAATGGAGTCCAGCCTGACTTCAAAGTGAACTTTTTATTTCTTTTTACAATTAGCTAGTTCGATTTCTTTGTTGCTAACAAACTTTTCTGGTGGAAGAAGTAATTCCTTTTTCTCCACTGATTATTATAGATATCAAATACTGATTCAGTGAATCTGCATTGACTGAAAATAATAATTGTTAAATTTTGTCTGTTTCCCTTTGGCCAAGGGTTTGTTTGTTTATATTTTGGGATGAATTTGAAAAAATATTTCAGGAAAATAATTTTGAGGGAGTGGGATTGAGGAATGTGATGGTTGTTTATTTATATTTTGAGTGGTAGGTGGAGAATATACTAAGAGAAATATGTTTGTTTGATAGTGTTTTGGGTAGGGACACATTTTACTCTAAATATCACATTAGTCACTTTTTTGTTGGGTTGTTGGGGTGAATTAATATTTTGATATTATTTATAAATGTGTATATATAGATTATGTGATTGGTGTATGTATATATATTTTGTAGTGATGAATTTAGAGTAGGAAATTGGGGAATGAATTTTAGGATAAAATTTTATGAGTATTTTGAAGATTATTTTGTGTGTTTTGAAAAATGAAATTGATGAGAAATGTGATAATTTATTTATTTAAGTTTTGAGGGTTGGATATTATGGAAAAATGGTAACAAACAAGGTCCCAGAACCTATCATTTTTTTTTTGTTTATTATTTTTAAAAATCCAACAATTGAGTGAGGGAATCTTATCCCCTCTTTGAAAGTAATCTATAGCCGTTTGGTTTTGTTTTTTTTGGAGGCATTTTCATTTTTTGGTGAAAATGAATAGTGAAAAGTTAGTTATAAGTGTGATTTTGAAAAAAAAAAATTATTTGGATATTCTGTTTAAAATAAAATGATTGTGTAGATGAGTTGTATTTGGATATTGTAGCATTACTGTATTAAAAGTCGTGTAAATGTGAATAAAAAAAATAAAATGAGAAAATAGAGAAAATGTGTAATAGTGTATTTGAAAAAATGTGCTAAAAATGAAAATGCCTGTAAAAATAGGGAAAAAATTGATGGCTTTATATTTTCATTTTGAGAAGAAAATAAAAATGGGTTTTGAAAACAAAACCAAATGGGCATTTATACTAATCTAGCAATGACTTGACTACAACGAGGCTAAAAATATTAATTCTTAAATTAATCTACCATTAATAGAATTTTTTTCTTCAAGGTGCTTTGTTATTTTTATTTTTTACTTTGTTCTTATTACTGTTTATTTTCTCTAATTGATTGATTGATTAATTTCATTATGTAATTAGGATAAAATCACTAGAACTTAAAAGACAGATGGAATTAAGGTATTTTTTTTATTTTTTGTATTGTGTTCCTTCCTGAACCCACTATGTTCGACAATTTCTTTTAAATTAAGTATATTTTACAAATTTAATCTCAAAACTATTTTAAAATATCTTAAGAAGTTACCTTTTAATGCTATTTTGTGTAGATATCTTTTTTTTTTTTAAAAATAGAGATTTGCCCAAAAGCAGTTGCGCACATTTGAAAAGAGTATGTAATTTGTCCAATGGCTTGTAATAGTAGTGGCATCCATCTTCCGTATTAAGTGTGAGGTCTTGTATTCGACCCGTAATGGGCACATTGTACACTTTATGTGCTTTGTGGGTTATTTATACTTTGATTTTTTGATTTGAGAATATGAATATATTGCTTTGTTGAAAGAATAATATTTCGTTATTTGTAATTTTCACTCTCTAAAAAAAAAAAAAGTATATAATAGTTTATTAGTTAAATCCTCTTACATCGGAAATGAACAAAGCTAAGTCATCTGTCAATATTGTGGATGTAAAAATATATCGGTAGAGAAACATCATTTACCTTAGAGAATAAGCCTCCTCGTCAAATGAAGTAAAAGTTAGAATCTTGACTTTATTAGAAATGCAAACATCCGGGAGAATAATACTTCGAAATTTAACAGTTCCTCTAAGGAGGGTAAGTTAGAACCTAAGATTAGTGAAAATATATAATTGATGGAGAGTAAATTATATTTTTGGTCACATAAATTAGGTTCATTTGAATTTTGGTCCCATTCTTTTTCGTCCAATAGTTAATGGAACCAATCATGTATTACTCACGTGGCCATCAAATTAGTACTTTTTTGGTCTCATAAGTTGGATTTATTTGGATTTTGGTTCCAACAAAATAAAGAACCATCAATAAGAAACCACCGATAAATATAGCAATATAGTTTGTCTTTTTTGAAGTTTTAATAACTTTTCTTCCATTACACTCAACATCCTAGGCAATCCAGGTATCAATTGCTTTGCTCTTTCACACATTTCAAGATCTTCCCAAGCAAATAAACCACACATATTATTTACGGAACCCAACCATGGAACCTCCTATTTGGATTTTCATCTTTCCATGAGGTTTTCAATGGAGCTGGTGTGCCGTAGAAACAAATGACACATTCGATTGTAGCCATTTTTTTTTTCTCTTATGCAAAAATCTACTGGAACTCCGATGGAGACCAAAAATTCAAACAAGCCTAATATATGCGACCAAAAGATCTCAACTAAACAACCATGTGAATGACACGTGAGTTGCTCCGTTAACTTCTGGATGGAAGCTCTTTTGAATCCTCAAATTTAAAAAAAATGCACCTATTGAATACAATGTGCGAAATTGATAAAGAATGGGATCAAAATTCAAATAGGCCTAACTTATGAGACCAAAAATATAATTTCACTACAAAAAAAAAGGGCATTAGTGACCTAAAAATCGGTCACTAAATATGCAAAAATCTGTCACTAACAGGTTTAGTGACCGATCCAATCGGTCACTAAAACCCTCGTCACTAATTTGTCTTAGTCACTACCGAAATGGTGGTCACTAATTATTTAAAAAAATTTGAAAAAATTTGTGTATGTTACTAGGCAGCATGACAAAATTAGTGACAGCATATTTCGGTCACTAATTTTAATGAGTCAAAAACATTTCTTTTCACCTTTGCTTCCTCTTGGATTCGAACTCAAGACCTTTGTTGTGCTCAAATGAGTAACTGACCCCTACACTACATGCATTTTCATGCATTTTTCTCAACAATATAACATATATAATATTTACAAGTTAAAAAGTAATTATAATATTCTTATGTATAAGTTACTACTATTTTGCGTTTTAAAATTTAACAAAAATAACAATTATTCATTTAATATTTGTGTAATATTTATACAATATAATAACGCACTGTATTTTTTATTTATAACTATTAGTTTTAAATTTTAGGCATATTTTATCATAATATATTATAAACATATTAAAAATAGTATATACATACTAATATGCATAGTGATAAATAGTTTTTTTTATATATAATAAATACTAATATTTATTACTATTTATAGTAGTAAATAGTTTACGCATATATATGGTAATATGTATATATACTTATACACACAAATTAATATATAATATTATTAATTATATTATAAATATTTATTTATAACTATTACTTTTAAATTTTAGGTATATTTTATCTTAATATTTTATAAACATATTAAAAATAGTATATACATACTAATATGTATAGTGATAAATAGTTTTTTTTTCTTTTTTTATATAATAAATAGTTTATAATAAATACTAATATTTATTACTATTTATAGTAATAAATAGTTTACACATATATATGGTAATATGTATATATGCTTATACATACTATTTAATATATAATATTATTAATTATATTATAAGATTTATTTACTCATAATACATGTATATATATTATTGATGTGTATATATTAATTAATTCTCATTTTTTTTCTTTGTATAAGAATATTATTCTTGTTTATTTCTTTGTGTATCTATATATATTAATAAATTAATGTTCGATTATATGAATATTATATAGAAATAGTTAGTGGTTATATATTTGTATATGTACGTATATTTTTATATTTTTTATATATACATATATTATTATCAAATATATATATATGTTAATAGGAAACATAATATTTTATTACTTATATAAGTGTTGCATAAATTTTATGCATTCATATTGCAAGAGTATACAAAAAATAAAATTTATATTTATGACTGTTTATTGATTGAAAAACATGGTCATTAATTAGTGACCGTTTTATATGGTCATTAATATTAGTGACCGAACTCTTAATTTGGTCACTAATTAGTGACCGAATTGGTAACTGCTTTGTGCAGTCACTACTATTAGTGACTGAAAAAAGAGTGATTGAATTAGTGATTGAAAAAAGAGTTCGATCAATGATTTAGTAACCGCTTTTCTGCGGTCACTAATTCAGTTAATGATCGATCACTAATTTTTTAAAAATATTATATTTAAATTGATCGTTAATCGATCATTAATCAGTCACTAATTAATGACCGATCAATCGATCACTAAAATTCTGGTCACTGAATCTCATTTTTTTTGTAGTGTTTACCCAATCGATGGACAACAAATGAGTATCATGTACTGTGTCTTGTGATCCAGAGGAATAGATCAAGCTTAGGTTGGATTTTGAACAAGAAATTAATTAACTTGTTAAATGGCTTTGTTCTAAAAATAAAAAGAAGAAAAAATTTTGAATTCAAAGATGGTAAAATGATTATAATACACGTCAAGTTGTCATTTTAGAAGTAAAAATGGCAATACAGTTTGGCATGAGGTTTGAAATGACGAAGCTGTTTATCAACCTTATAGTGATTATACGAGTGCAATCAATTTTAATAATAGAATTAACACACACAACTTGCAAAGATTAGGGATGTGAGGTGGCCTGAGTTGACTTAGGAGCCTAGTGAGTTGGCTTGTGTGACCCCTTAATATTATTTAAATGAGCATGAGCTTATGTTTAAATTCATAATGGCAAGGCCAATGTACCCGAGTATATTAATTACTAGACATTAGTTATCGTTATCAAGGCCAATGTACCAGAGTAACATGAGTCATGCATTTGACAAATTAACACACATATTTATGGAAAAGAAAAGAAAAATTAAGAATCGGTTTATTACAATATTTAAAAAAAAAAAAAAAACAAATAAAAGTACAAGACAACAAGTTTGACTTTATTAATGGATTGTGGATATTCCCACCTACTGAAGATTTTATGAGATTTCATTTGGACGGGTTGTAGATCGTCGGAACTAAGAAAAGACCATTCTTTCTGGAGACAGCAATTCCATCAGCCTCGGTCATGTCGATATCATCAGGAGTCATTCCTTCAGGCATTTTCCAATAAAAAATGATACAGAAGTTGAGCCAATGGAAACTCAACGTTTGCCAATCCAAAAGTCAAACCTGGGCAAATCCGTTTTCCAGCCCCAAATGGAATGAATTCGAAGTTATTTCCGAAGAAATCTATAGAACTGTTCTCAAATCTTTCCGGATAGAAGCTTTCTGGTTGGTTCCATGGTTACCTAATACTCTCTTCTACCTAAGTATCAATTCGCGGTACTTTTACGAATTGGCACTCTATGGTACTCTAAAATATACGAATTGAATTATTGAAAATAAAAAAACGATACATAAAATAATTTAATTAAAATTTATTAGTATACTAGATTTTTTTATCCTTTTTAATATGTTTTATAGAATTCTCATATTCGTAAAATAAAAAAGTGAAAAAGGAATTATAATTGTAATAATATAAATTTATATATGTTCTTTTTTTGGCATAGTTGATAAAAATTATTTAATTATATTTTAATTTTAGAATGCAAAAATTCTCACTACTTAGAGGAATCAATGAAAAGGTAAATGAAAAAAGAGACTAATAAATAAGAAGATAAAAAGAGTGAGATAAAGTAGACAGAAATAAGTTAGAAGTACCTAGAAAAATGAGAGATGAGACAAATATACAAAGCATCAATTAGAAGTACATTGAAAATGAAAAAAAGACAAAAAAATAAATGCAACTAAATCATGCTCTTCATTCAAAATTTTAATGTAAGACTTTTCACATCACAAAAACTTATCTGTATATACGTACATCCCACATGTTTTTTCTCATTCAACTTAATCTATCAATATGATATTTGGCAATGTTGTCAAATATATGTGAATAGCTCTGTTTAAATTTTATACAAATTTTTATATAATTTTCTAACTTGTTTAAAAATTTTATATTAAGAACGTACCAAGTAAATTATATAAGCGTACCGCATACCAAAAGAGCGTACCGACTAAGCCTACCCGCAGCGTACCATATTTTAGTAAAGTGATGTATTGCGTACCCGTACCATGTACCATAGAGTACCACGAATTCGGTAACTATGGTTGGTTCCAACGCTCCAGATCTCTTCCCAAGGACCAGATATTGATCATGACTTTGGATTTGAGAGGAATTGAATATCCATCGACTTTGCATTCATCTCTGCATGCTCTAACGAGTAATGGGACCGAAGGATGAAACCTCAAAGTTTCTTTGATCACCAATTTTATGTATTTTAGTGCTTCCATGTCGCTCTCTTCCACTGTCTTCTTTCCTTTACATGCCTCTCTTACTTCTGTCTGTAGCTTAGCCATCACACAAGGATTTCTCATGAGTTCGGCCATAACCCAATCTAAAACCGTAGATGATGTTTCAGACTTTCAGTTCCACCAGAGAACAGGTCCTATATATACAGCACAATTAACTTTCATCATTAGCTAAATAGAATACATATCAATAAGTTAAAGAACAACAATACTAAATCGTTGGATTGGTTAGCTATATATATATATATATACACACACATACTAGAAAAGGAGCACCGTGCTGTGCCTGTGGAACTGCATGATAAATTTTTTTACATTTGTATGCTTCGTTAGAGGACTGATAATAATATAATGGATGGAAGCATTGCAAGCCGTGAAGCACACATGTCAAAGGGTGGCCAAGAACAAGCTAATGGTCCATGTGGAAAACCTAGCTATCTAAACAGAAAGTTTGAACAACACAATAGCCTTTGTAGCAAGCTAACTGTCTTTGATCAAAAAGAGAGTCACATCTTTCTAATAATACATGTAATACCTCATTGTAAACAATTTAAAGTACAGGTCATAGTAATGGGTGGATTTGAATATGTATTTTGATAGTAATATTTGGATTCAGATATGGTTGTTTCAATCCATACTTAACCTGTTGACAGCCCTAATACACTTTGTATACACCAAAATTTTTTTAGCCAATTGTTCTGTCTACTCGCTTATGCATGTGGGTTGTTGAATGTTTTGTTAATAAGTATAACAGATGTTGGCTTTATGTGTGACTTCTTATTAGAAAGATTTGCCTTTTTTGAAGTACCAATATAATAGGCCCGTTGATAAAGAAGAAGTTTAATACTTTTATAGACGTTTTGTAGGTTGATTATTTGGCTTTAAGACAGAATGCGGACACTTACTTTTGGGCTTTGAAATAGAATGAAGTCTGCACCAAATTAATTTGGCCCATTGCTAAGTGTATTTACTTTTCACTTTTATATGGGGAGTTATCAATCTTTTGTTGAAGTAATAAATGTGGGCTTTTTAATTGGTTTAGTATTAAAAAGAATTGGATTGAATTTAAACTCGAGTTTGATCTATATTCAATCCAATTTGATCCAAATATAATAACATATAATAGTTCATTTTTGTATTAATATAATGTGAAATAGGAATTTAATATTCAAATATTTAATTTTTGGACTAATATATAATAAAAAGTTGTTAAAAATTCAAATATGACATATATTTACTTTATAAATATAATAGTTTTATAAAATTCAAAATGAAAAAAAAGAAAAAAAGGAAAAAAAATTGGTTCGAAGTTTTTAATTGGATTTTGGAGCAACATGAGAATTTTTTTTTTTTTTACTTTTGTATGATTCAACAAATTGTATCCATTGCTGCACAAGTTTATCAGAGAAATTCTCTATCTCTGTTGTTGCCACGCAAGCTAGAAAAATAGAAAGATAGTTATTGTATTACATATAATTTTGTATTATGTAGTAATATATAGGATTATCGTATTATTGAGTGAAATTATGTAATGAACTTTTTTGTAGTTTTAACTATATGTCGAAAATAGATGTACTATATAAAGTTATTCTTCGATATTCTTCTTATAGGTAGCTCTATGTTAGAAACACCTTAAGTTTAGAAAATAGAAAATTTTTTGTCTTTATAATCAAGTTGACTTTTATATGCTATCAATAAAGATTAAAAAACTGTCATTTGGTACCAAATGAAACTTTCAAGTAGCCTTTTTAGTGGTATCTAGTTGAGAAGATGACTTGAGCAAATTGACTATAGCTAATGAACTAAAAAAATCCACCAACCTAAGCATAAAAAAACAATCGAATTTAAAAGAAAAAAGAAATTTTTTATAGCTGAAGATCAAAACAGTATTTGAGTGCATAAGTAACCTCAAACAGAATCATTAATTTATTTGCGGGTTAATTACAAAAACCCCATGAGGTTTGATCTATTTACAACGCGGTTCAAAGATTTGGGGAAATTACAAATACCCCCCTAGAGCAGACGGAAGGCCATTAAGGTGGATGTTTTTTGTGAAATGGCTATTACACCCTTGCCTGAAAAAAGAAAAAAAAGAAAAAAGTTTTAAATTTGCCAAAGATAAAAATGTCCCTTACCTGTGGCAATTACCGAAATGCCCATTAGAAGGTGGTAAAGTACAGAGGAAGACGATTGTCTTCCTCATTCTTCTCAGTTTGACAAAGAAAGAAAAACTCCTCAAAAACCCAGGAAAAACCATCGGCCTACATTCCTAGAAACCAACTTCTTGTCAAACCCGCCATTATACTCTCCATTGCAGACGTTGATAAGTGGCCATTGGAGTTCATTTCGAGGGGCGAAGTTTGAAAATACTAGGGCTTGCAACCTTGAGAAAGGTAATTTTTTTCTTCCAAAACTTGTTATTTTTGTACGATCTTGTTATTACCGTATATGTTTCTTCAGAATTTGTCGAAAAATATCGGTTTTGTCTGTTGTTAATCGTAATGTATGGATTTTTTTTCTATTTTTTGTGGGTTTTCTGTTTTTCCACCAAATATGAACTTGAGTAGGTATTTTAAACATGATTTAGTCCAGGCATGTTGATAACTTTCACTTTACTGATGAACGGTGTGGTAAAACTGATGTTATTGGACCTATTTTTGCTATAACAGAATCTGGGACTATTTTGTCTGTTATGGAAAATCAGACGGAATTATATGTAAATATTAGAAAAGTATAATGGGGTAAATGTAATGTTTTACTGCATTTAGTAATTTGTGTTTTTCAATATTTTGTTACAGATATGGGTTCTTGAATTGTTGACCTTATTGTGCATATGCCTGACTCCACTT
Organism: Jacaranda mimosifolia; assembly: GCA_018894105.1. Classification (NCBI taxonomy): domain Eukaryota; kingdom Viridiplantae; phylum Streptophyta; class Magnoliopsida; order Lamiales; family Bignoniaceae; genus Jacaranda; species Jacaranda mimosifolia. The sequence continues at coordinate 3,690,359 of CM032127.1, forward strand.
ACAAGATTGAAAATGTTGATCCTGACGCACACACTTATGAAAAATTGATTGGTGATACAGAGGGTATGCTAAGCAATGTAGCTTCTTCTAGAAATTTGCTTTTCATTTTTAGATGTGATTTGGTGCATATTGGCTGTAGGGAAAAGATGATAGTATGTGATGATAGGTCTCTACAAAATATGTTTAAGTTCAATCAAGGTATGAAACAGATAGATTTATTCATACAAATAGAAGAGGCACCTCCTCTGGCTATTGACCATTCATTTGAGATGTTACTGGAGGTTGCTCATGTTGAGGAAGGGTGCAACAATGACAAAACTGATGGTGGAGAAGGTTGCAATCAGGCAGAAGGGGAACAAGTTGATCCAACTAGTAAGGAGGGTGAGACTAAAGTGAAAGAAAGTGTAAGTTTTCTTTGTATTTTTTAAATTGAAAATAACTGTCATGGATGTATTAGTTTGTTATTTGAAATGTGAAGGGGGTTTATGTAATATATGTATAAGTTAATGGTGTATGCTGAAGTTTTATTTGAAGTATGCGGACATATTTATAATTAGGTTGCATATGTTGCTTTATATTAGGCTGTTGATGATAAGTGTTCTGGATATCATGTTGGTGAGGGCAATACTATTGAAGTTGTTGAGAAGAATGTTGGTGAAGACAACACATCTTCTAAAGCAGCTGCACATCCTAAGGATGTGGTGGAGCCTATGAAAGAGGTTGTGGCTGAGGGTTTTGTAGCTCCATAAGAGGTGGTGGAGCTTGTTGCAGCTCCACAAGATGTGGTGGAGGCTATTGGTGAGCGTTCTGTAGTTGGGGAAGATGTAATTGATCCTGTTAATGAGGCAGCTCTACCTACAAAGGATGTGGTGGAGTCCCAAGCTGAGAATTCTGTTGTTGATATTGCTAATGTTGATGCCACTGCAGAGGTAAATTATCAAAATATTTTGGCTATGTATGTTTTGTAGCATATTATTAGTAACAGTTGGCTACTTGTTGTAGATTGTTGAGGAGATAATGAAGGACCTTGCTGCTGAGAGGGAAAATATGAATGAAAATGAGAAAGATTCTGCTGAAGCTAAAGATGGTGCTGAGAAGGTAAGTTAATCTGAGGATGCAGTGCCAATAGGAAGGTGCATTTGTAATATTTGAGAATTTCAATGATAAATCTGTGATATAAAAATATAGATTAAGGGTTTATTGTAAATTTATGTAGACAATATGGGGTTTATTGAAAGTTTATGTAAATTTAGAGGAGTTTATTTTAGTTATTTTACATACTTATGTCCTTCACACATAATCTGAAGCATTGTTTATTTTTTTATTGTAATGTGCTGTAGGTTGCTGAAGATTTCTTGAGTGAGGTTGCTGCTGATGACTTTTTTTCATGACTGGGGTTTGAATGAAGATGAAAACTACCCTGCTAATGATCCCAATAATGGTGGTGAGTCAGAGTTAAATTCCTCAGAGTCAAGTAAGGAAAGTGAGGAAGAGGCAGATAAAGAAGATACAAGTGAGGAAGATAGGGAGTTTAGTATTCTCCGTGGTTCAGGCTGTGAGTTGTCTGACTACCAGTCAGATGACCACTATGAGGTTCAAAACACAACAGATGAAGATATTCCAGATGATCCTTTGGGAGGTGCTGCAGTGGACAGAGATGAATTCAGCATTCCAAAAGACTCAACGTCAGAAATTAAACTTTAGAAGGGAATGGTGTTCTCTAATGTGTATGCCTTCAGAGATGCACGACAAGAGTACATCATTAGAGCTGTATTTGAGATTGTTAGGATAAAGAATGATAGAACTAGAGTGACTGCCAAGTGTGCTTCTGATGGTTGCCCCTGGAGGATTTATGCCTCTACCATGCCAGATGGTGTTAGTTTTGCAATCAAAACAACGGTGCTAGATCACACATGTATTAGAGTTGATCGCACCAAAGGAGCTTTTGCAAAGTAGATGGTTGGGAAGTTGAAAGAAGTGCTGAGAGCTAATCCCACCATGAGGCCTAGAGGACTCAGGACAGAGCTAAGCAAATATAGGGTTGCTCCTGCTTATATGCGGCTTTACAGAGCCAAGAGAAAGGTACTTACTGATATTGAGGGCAACCACAATGAGTCGTATACTCATTTGCCTTCATATGGTCTGATGGTGATGAGGAGGAACCCTGGTTCCATTTTTAGCATGCAATTTGAAACAAATCAATAGTCTGAAGATGGTGCTGAAAGTAGTTTAATACCATATGAACCTACTTTCAAGAGATGTTTCATAGGATTGAAAGCATTGAGAGATGGCTTTCTGAATGGTTGTGGGCCCTTTATAGGATTTGATGGATGTCACTTGAAGGGGCCATATGGAGGAGTTCTACTGGCAGTAGTAGGTCTTGATGGAAACAACGGGTTGTTTCCAATTGCATTTGTTATTGTTGAAACTGAATGCAAGGAGAGTTGGGGATTTTTCTTCGAATGCTTGAGGGATATGCTTGGGGATTCAATAATGACAAGTCCTGGACCTTCATGACTGATAGATAGAAGGTATTCCTATATTCTGTTATCTTTCTACAACTTAACTAGTTTTATTGGATCTTTTTCACATACTTAAATGCCTCTTTGGTTAGGTCTACAAACCTTTAAGGGGGTAAATGTAATATCATATATAGATTTTATATAGTATGTAAAATGATTGCATTTCAGACTGTTTGTTTGCTACATATGTACAAGTTGAGGGGGGTACAGGTAGGATTATAACTATTTCAAGGATGTGCAATTTATGTTTGTTAAAGTTAAAGGTTCCCTTGATATGTATCTATAAAATTGTAGGCTCTTCCAGGTGCTGTCTTTTGCATGCAAATATCATTTGGGTCTTTGTTAGCCTTTTCAAATAGTAAGGGGGTACATGTAATCTTGTAATTACCTAAAGGGTTTTTTTGTTATATGTTGGAAACTTAAAGGGTTTTTGTGATATTGAGATGGTAGAAGGAGAGCAAAAGATTTTGAGATGGTAGAAGGAGTAAATTTAAAAGCGGCTTTTTTGGTGAAAGATTAAAAATGCTTTTAAAAATGAGCAACTCGAAAGTCATGTCTTCTCAAATATGAATAGTCTAAAAGTTTCGTGCATGTTATGATTGTTTTGTTTTCTCTTCAAAAATTGGTTCCCAAAGAAACTTCACCCTTTCGTGTGTCAGTGCCCAAATAATATCAAATTACATTAAATGACATTAAGTAACAATTATAAGTAGTAATAAAAAAAAATTAACAATTAGATTAAATATTTATTGAAATTCAATTTATGAAATTTGTAAAAATTGCGTGTCATATGTATTAATTGGTTTGGACGATTTAAATTTGTAACTCGATTAGATTTACGATTGTTAATGAATTAGATCTCAATCAAATAAGTTATATTTGAATCTGAATTGAAATTCAATTATCATAGTTATTCAAATATAACTTCATATCCTATATAATTTTTTGTTGTTAGTATCTTATCTAAATTCGATAGATATATCAAATCTGATAAAAAAATCTAAGTTGATTTAATTTTTTTTGTTCTTCTTAAATATTTAAATACTAAAAATATATTTGACATCATAGTAATGCACCGATTAGCTATTATACATTATTATATTTGATATTTTATTAATATCTATATTATTTTTTAGACAAAAAGCTAAATTTTAATAACATAATATAGATATTAATATAGATGTTAGGCCAATACAATATACACATTTTACTTTAAAGTGTTTGTTAATATTACATATAAGAGTATTAATGTAATAAAAAATCTCTACTCAGTTTAGATTCGAATCTTTAACAAGTCGATTGTTTTATTATGCATCTGATTGATTTATTTCGATTTACAAGTATGTGTGATTTTCTATAATCCATTGAAATTTGAAGACTCACATACTTCTTGTGGGTTTACTTTGTAGTGGGCTGGGCTTTTTAGACATGAATAAGTTTGAAGAATAAAATGGGTCGGCAACAAAAAAAAAAAAAAAAATCTTTTCATATTGAAGTTAGCATTCTAAGTATTTAATTTTGATGATGGAATGTTTTACGTTAAATTTCTTTATCTTAAATTGGAAAAATTATCTCAAAATTTGAATGTTCAATTATATAATTTACATATATAATTATTGTGAAATATCAATATATTAAATAAGCGTTGTTTATTTCTGCCAATTGTCAGGGTTTCTTTTTTATTAGTTTTAATAAAATATTTTGCATAGAATGGAGACGTCATTTTTCCTTCAACATATGTATAATAGTAATATTAATATACTTTCTACACTGTATTTAATATAAAATTTTACAAAATAGTGAGATAATTTATTAGATTACATGCTTATTTTATTAATTCATATTATAATGTTCAGCTATATTAAAACTTAATTATAAGCAGTATTTATTCAATAACAAAGTTAATTATGAATTATTTATATCTATGTGGAAAATATTTTAAGTTGTTATATGTTGGGTATTACAAATAGTACCAATGGTTCAAACCATGCCATGCCTTTTGGGCTTTAAGACAGAATGCGGACACTTAATTTTGGGCGTTGAAATAGAATGAATAGTATGATAGACTATGCTTGTTAGTTTGTAGTCTACATCAAATTTATTTGGCCCATTGTTAAGAGTATTCACTTTTGTATAGGAAGCCATGAATATTTTGTTAATAGAAGAAATGTGCGCCTTTTATTTGGTCTAGTATTAGAAAGAATTATTTAGTCAAACACTCAATAATTTAGGATTGTCAATCAATTAGATTTGAATTTTAATTCAATTTGAATTAAAATATTCAATATGAATTATAAGACTTTTATTCAGTTAAAATATTTGATAGTTAAGATCTGTTTATAAGTATAGTTTACAAATAAGGAAGAAGTTTAATAGACTTTTTGTAAGTTCATTATTGGACTTTAAGACAGAATGTGGACACTTAATTTTGGCTTTGAAATGGAATGAAAAGTATGATAGAGATAGACTATGTTTGCAGTATGGAGCAAATTTATTTCGCCCATTGTCAAGAGTGTTCACTTTTGTATAGGGAGTCATCAATATTTTGTTAATAGAACAAATGTGAGTCTTTTATTTGGTCTAGTATTAGAAAGAATTGTTTACTTGAATACTCAAGAGTTTATGATTATCAATCAATTAGATTTGAATTTTAATTACATTTAAATGAAAATATTCAATAAGAATTATAAGATTTTTATTCAATTAAAATATTTGACAATTAGGATCCGATTATAAATGTTCAAATCAAAAATATGTTTATATTAATAAAGATTTTAAAGCTAAGCCTTTATGTGCATGTATCACAATCTCTGTACATTATATACTAATGTATACATAAAAAATATTGTTAAATTGCAGTATATATAGGTTAGAAGAGAGACTTTACAAGAAAATGTTTTAAAAAAAGTTAATATTAAAAGAAACCTTAAAATTACATGAAAAGCTAATGTCTCTTGCTTTGATTAATCTTGTGTATGAAACAAGAAAACAGAAAAGAACTGATTGGAACAAATATTAATGTAAACTTATAGCAGTAGTGTTGAGGATAAAATCCAGTTATTTATTAGATTGTTTTAATAGAGTAGAGTTAATAAGCATAAGAATATCAAAGAATTAGTTATGATTCTAGAGGCACCCATATGCAGATAGGTTCCTACTTGTTCTTGAAGTTCTAGTCATAGACACTTGTTCTTCTTGTTTTTCTTCTTAGCTATCTATTTCTCTTCTTGAATTTTGTCAACCTATGTTTTTTTATCTTTTTTGTGCTTCTCAACTTTATCATTTGAGATTTCATTTTTTATAGTGCGTTGAAACCAAAGAAAGGTTGGATAGCTAATGAACTTACAGTGCTTCTTAAGTAAATCCATTAATCTATCCGTTTGAATGCACACATCTTTATCCTCTTTAAAGAAGAGAGTGATTGTAGTATTCATGTTAATGTTTTCACAAGATGTTTCTTTAGTAACAGTGAATGAATGAACCACTAGCTTAGGATTCCTATATATTTTCTTCATCCTTATGTTTTGTTTTCCTTTTTGTGAGAACTAAGATGCTCCATCGGAACAGTTACAGTATAAAGCATCATATTATGTATGGAACCAATGGAGGTTCTGAAACACATATTTGAAAGGATGTTCAAGAGCAAGTTAGGGGCTTATGTGGAAAACCTACTTATCTTAGCAGAAAGATTGAAGAAGATAGATGTCCCTGTAGCAATTTAGCTATCTTTAATAAAGAAGACAGTACATCTATCTTGCCAACAAAGTGAAAAATTTAGAAACTGCAGCACTAAAATTAAACATAATATTAACAAAACAAAATTTATTTAGCATAGGTAATATCTCAGTACTAACATGAGCTTAATTTACATCGTATGCATATCCAAAAAAAAAATTAAAAGAGAAGTTAGACATTACAATTTTTAAGCAAAATAAGCAAATGTTCAAATGATAAGTCTTGCAGAATATAAAAAAAATTTAATCAGATATTGCAGCCATATCCCATGGACAAATTGGACTGTCATTATGAATAATCTCTATTCCTCCCGGAGCAAACATATGCACATGATATTTATGGTGATCAGCTTCAATCCACAGTATTCTTTTTGTAGTCTTCTTGTTCACCTCATCAAAAACAAATAGGCACCTTTCTTCCAAAATTCTATCACGCAAAAGAGAAATAGCAAGCTGTGCGTATTTGTTTGAACCAAAGTTTACCCTCACACGTCTTATGTATTGACTTAGATATTTCCTCTTAATTTCAGTTGGTACCTACTAGTCAATTTTCTAAAAAATTAGTATTTTAAGAACAATTAATATTGAATATATTTTCTTTGTATATAGTAGTATATTTTGTACCTTGTTCCAGTTAGAGATGCTATAGTTGTTCCAAAATATAGGCATCTAATAAAAGCACATAGCTCCTCACTACAAGGGAGCAGACTTTTAGAGACGGAAATTCAGAGACAGAACAATTTCTGTCTCTAATTTCCTCCAATCAGAGACACATTCTCAGATGCAATTCAAATACGTCGCAAAGTAATGCATAAATTACATGTTAGATATGAATTTGAAGACTGATTTATGTTTCGTCCTAATTTAATAAGAATAAAATAGGAAAAAACACTGTGTGACTAGACAAAGACTGATTAAGAGATGGAGTTGCAGACAGAAATATATTCCGTCTGTAATCCATAAAAAATTAACTTTTTCATTCAATAAAGTTTGAGACCAAAACAATCTGTCTGTAAATTATATATTCAGTGACGGATTATAACGAAATAGAGATGGATTATGAATTAATTTTTTTATATTTTACAATCCATCTCTATTTCCACCTCTAATTTTATAGAAAACAAATAATATATAATTCAAATATTCATTTAAATGAAAAACATGTACCTCACTTTATCTAATTAAAAAAAAAAATAGCCCAATTTAAAATTTTAATATTTTTTTAATAAAGTACTATAGAATTGTTAAAATATATTTTTATATTTAAGATATCTTAAAAATATTTTTAAATATTCATTCCACCAACTTTTTACTCCAAAATCTGACAACTATCTTTTGAGAAAGTTAATATTATAAGATTTCTTTAAATTACTTTTAATTTATTAAATTAAGAAATTTAATGAGTTAGTTTTTTTAATAGAATCTTTTTCAAAGTTATTCACTTATTCTGATTGGTTTGTGTCTATATTGATTTCAACTTCAATAAATTAAAATTTTTGAAAAAACTAACTCATTAAAATGATAAAAACGATAATGAGTAACTTATATTTTTTGAATTTTTAAGTACATAAACATAATTAGAATAAAAATGATAATGAATCTAACTGTTGAACCTCCCCTCCTCTCTAACCCAACTTCAAAATTTCTCAACTCGCGTTCGTCGTCGTTGGTCTGTACTCTCTGACCTGCCATCAAAATATTCTATTCTTCATCATTTAATCTCTCAACCTCTTCAAAATTTTCTCTCTGAGCTTGTCTTCAGCGGCTTCCACCGCCACAGCCGTGTCCACTCCATTGTCTGCCTCCACCACGACAACTACGTTTAAGTCTTTCTCTCAGTGTTGCAATTTTATGAAAGAACATTTAAGCCTTCCTTGATGACTCTGTAAGCTACTATGTTTTGTTTACTTTTCATCGTTAATGAGTGAATTTCAATATTTGGTGGATTAATTGAGTGGTGCATCCTTTATGCGATTGGATTTCTGTACTTGGGTGCGATAGAAGAACTTTGACAATATCTTATATATATTGTTTATTTTTCAATTGATAAGAGCGTTTTTTGGTTTTCTTTTCCTGAAATATGTTTCAGAAATTGTATGGAGAAAGCTTCGATTGAATGTCTTTCTGCGAGAATTCATCGAATGATTATACTTGAATTTTGAATGAATTTGCTAAGGGAAAGGAAATTGATTCATCACTTCTCTTCTATCCGTTGGTGGTCTGCGTATGGCAGCATCCATTGGCTGCTCCTCTGCTATCTGCTGGTTTTCTGCATGTGGATTTATGTTGTTAATGCTATGGAGAATCCATAGGATGGTAATAATCTACATACGGTTGTTAGGATCTTGATTTTGAGACTGCCTTATTCAGTAATATCAATTCTTGATTACTTCATAACAGTGTGGATATAGTAATGAAGCATTTCTTGATCCAAGATTTATAACCTTGCATATAGAAAATAATAAAAATAGTAGATAGTTTCTCTAAGAATCCTTCTGAATGGACAGCGAAAGTGTTGGTCTTATTGCAGCTACTGTGTGAATCCTTTTGAATGGACAGCAAAAAGTGTTGGTCTTATTGCAGCTGCTGTGCTTTGGTCACTAAAAGATCAGTAGGTAAAAGATCAGTAGGCAAGCACGTCGCCAAGTTGGGATAAGCCAAACGATCCTTGTGGAGCTTGGGAAGGGATTTCCTTCAACAACTCAAGGGTCACTTCACCATAAGTATATCAAATTATATCCGACTTTCAGTTCTCTAAATCATATTTAATTTGTTTCTTTTTCTTCAATTTATGATTTTTTTTTTCAAATACGAATATATCAATTATGCAAAGGATTATTAACAGTGGGACTAGATGCATCTTTACCAACAACATAGCAAGCGAATTGGGAATCAATTTTTGCCAAGGAAAAGATCGGCACAGCACTTGCAAAGGAAGTTTCGGCTATAACGATGATAAGGTGAGCCCTCACATCTGGCCCCACTACTAACAGAGCTATTCAGTAGTGAATCTCTTCTTCTTTCTTTTTTTTATCACTTTTTTTTTGTTTGTATGCATTTTTAAATTTACAGGTTGACTGTCCACCAGACCATGACAGATACTTTTTTGGAATGGAAAGCATCAGACATTGTATGTTCTGTTTTGGCGGTATTCAATTTATTATTTTTTTTGACATGTAGTGTCTTTGAAGTAGTTTTCCTGATTAGGAATTGGAACCTCTGAATTGGAAATAGAGATGCTTCTGTTAAATTTTCTTGAAATTATTTCATTTTCATTTGTAGTTGTAGAAGGTTCAGTTACCATACAAAATAAGAAAAGGTGGAAAGTTGAAATTCTAATTAATTCTATTTTCCATAGAAGGTTTTCTGTATTGGATTTTTGTCACATGGATATTCTTAAGTAAATGGAGCTCTTCATGTTCAATATTGCTTAATTTCATGAGAATCATTAAGAAGGGCAAAAGAATGTTGCTGCCATTGTTGAAGCATTGCAATCTTTTGGAACTTCTAATACTTATACTCTACTTCCACCCAAATGCACACATGCATATATATATATATATATATATATATTAATATACTCCAATAATTGATTGACGCACTGAATTCTATAGAATCTCACTACATTAGATCTTTGAAGCCTATTAATCTTCTCAATCTTGCTTTTTGAGAATGTCAATGTCATGCAGCAACTATGTTGTGGTGTGAGTGCAGATCACTTGTGCTTAAGAGTTAAGATTCTCCCACAGTAGATACTTTTTTTGAAATATATCAAGTAATTTGTTGTCACTTTGTCTATTGGCAGGATGTTTTAGAGGCAATTAGAATCAGTCCTGCTGGTTACCCTTGTAGCAAAACATTTTATGATTATACTTGGAGGCATTTAGAATTAAGCCCTCTCTTTTGATATGTTTTTTCTGTAGAAATGAATGGTGGCTTATCTCGTTATTTGCTTTGATTTTTGTCCTCATAAAAGTATGGCTAATATTATGTTTTCAATTTTCTTGCAGCTGTTTGCGGTGGGACTCTTGGTGAGTGTTTTTAGTATATAGCCCCATTATATGCTTCAATATTTAAGACAATTGCTGAATCTAGATAGAAGTTCTTTATTGGGAACAAAAATAACTTAGCTTCCTATTAATGTTGGAATGTTACAGGGCATCATTAATAACTCAACTTCTACTATTCTGGGCTCAAGTTCAGTTCCCATGCTTTTTCCTTGAGTAACATGCTCCCCACAATATTTGTTGTGGCAACCCTCTGCAGGTATACATTTTCTCTTACCCCTTTCTCTATAAAATTGTCATGTATCAATCTTATTCATACAACAGTAGTTAGAAATTAGGAGCCTGAATTCATGAGTTTAAATCGTAATGACTTTCATTGCATATATATACATATATATCCATGTTTTGCCTTTCATATTTTGTGAAATATTTAAATTTATGTTTTAATGCTACCATTTAAATAACATTTCAATAAGTTTGAGTCTTTTTGAGATGTAGATTTGTTACATTTCATATAATAAAACAACAATGTTATACTAGAATTTGATAGTTAAAATTTTCATATGAATGGATAATATAAAATGAACACCTAATCATAGTGGAAATTGAATGGTGATCTAATTCATCAACACTCACTAGGAAACAAATGAATTTTAAGCACAGATTTTCCTGTTTGGCACATGGAAGGTTGTTCCCATATGGGATACATAGTTGGTAGAGTTAGTTTCACTCTATTTATATAATTTATTCTTCTATATTAATAAAATTTTCAAATATTAATCTATGATCTAATAAAAGAATTATACTAATAAAGAAAGATAGAACTAAGTAAAATAAAAAATATTAACAACAAATGTTAATTCATAATTTATTAGAGTTGACTACTATATATGTTCTTAAAGAAGAGCTTATTTGGATTCATTATGGCATTTTCAATATGAGACATGAAATAACTAATAACTTGTATTTGCAATGCAATCACACTACATATGTATATATTTTTTGAATATATTTATCTTCAATTTTCGATGAAGGATTTTTCTTAGGGATCTCCAAATGATTTCTGTTAGATATATCGTTTGGTGTCAAGATATGGAGAGGATCTCAGAACAAGCTTTTGAAAATGAAAGAGAAAACATGCTAAAAGGAGGGAGGCAGGACAATTCGACCAAAGAGCATACAATTTTGGTGGGAATTGCTGATGCTATTATTTCCTCTAATTAGATAGATAAGTAGTAACTTGTGATGGCTAATCATTAATTGATTATTGTTTGGATTGTTAGATGTTTATTTGTTCATGAATTACATTGTTTTGAATGGTCAAAGTAATTTATTTATTTATATGTATTTTAAATATAGATGATGTATATATATTTTTAACAAACAGGGTTATTTGTGAATGGTTAATGTCATTGCTTTAATGTTATATTGTTCTACATAAATGTTTCAATGGGGTAAATTATTAATTTTCTTGAAGAAAAAATAGGAATAATAGACAAATTTCAAAATTGACAGGTGATTGTTTTAGAGAGAGATTTGGAGAAAATGAGGCAAACTAAATGGATAAAATCAAAGACAGATTTAAGATGGATATATTGATGAGGTAGAGACGGAGTTTGAGATGAATATTGATAAATGAGAGATCGAATTTGAGATGGATTATTAATATATTAGGCACGGAATTAGAGATTAATTATTAATAAAATAGAGACAGAATTACAAATGGATTATTTTCAAATATTTACTAATTTAGAGACGAATCAAAGATGGAAAGTTTACAGAATTAGAGACATATTTTGGCAAAAAATGTAAGAAATTTAAGACAAATTCAATGATGGATTTAGAGACAGAAATTTATCCAGTCTCTGAATCAGAGACGAGGCTTTCAGCCATAGGTTCAGAGACGGATTTTTCCATCTCTTTTTTCATTTACAGACGACAAATGGGAATTTGGAGACGGATTTTTCCGTCTCTAAAGCCCTGTTCTCTTGTAGTGCCTCTTTGTGTATCTACTCTATGAATTTGCATAATTGGAAAATCCAAATGAACTACAGGTAAATTAAAATAAAAAAAAAAGAGGAAAGAAGCAAGATATTTTAATAAGCAAAACCCCATTTTTTGCCTATTTCTTCTCTTCGAAGAATGTTGGCAGCTTGATAAACATTTCTTCTGTTAATTGTTGTAGTCCAAGGGTAATGAACCTCTTTTTGCTCAACATCAAAAATCCTGCAATCAATGATATTCTGCCTAGTATGATGTACCAAAATTGTGTATCCTTTTTCTAACCTATGTTCTCAAACAAAATCAGCCCAGCATTTTCAATTTTGGTCTCAGCCATGGAAGCTAACCAAGCTCTACTACCACATCTGATGCAAATTTCGTTCTCCACAAAATTAGATAAAGACAATTTAAGCACGAATGGTATGTCCTACATGAGTAATATATATTCTGACAACATTTATGTGGCGCCCCCACTTGGGATGACCCCTAAGCGGAAGTGTCACTAATTCAAGCTTGAAATCTAAATCAAATAATAACTGGGGAATCAAGAATTTAACCAATCTCAAGGAAAAACAACTTGCACTAGCCCAAAATATCACTCCATAGCATAATATGTACCACCAAGTATCTTAGGTTTCATATGAACATCTTCATAACATCTCCTTGATTGCTGTCTCAATCAGGTGTAGATTATATATACAATCATAACACCTAATCTATTACAAAATGACTTCCAACCAAAGTATGAGTCCCTGCTTCTCACATAGACATGTCTGAGAAAATAAAGAATGACAAGAAAGGTAAGTCATAAGAACTTAGTGAGGGAAAGAAAATGACAAGACTGAAAGAAAAACAATTGAGATACAATAATAAACGAACAATTCAGTAACAAGTAAGAGCTTTTGATATGAAACAATAGCGTACATGACACACATGATATCAAATTTAATGGTCATTCCATCCTTATTACTCTTGAATCAAATTATAATTGCTAGTACTGGGCATCGTTACAGTATAAACAAGATTTCCTTATCGCTCCATTGCTCGAGCACTCAGCTCGGTAAGTAATAATTAATTTATTAAGAAATAATAAGAAATAAACTCTATCATATTGTTTTATTAGGAGTAACTATTAGCAACCACGTAAATTTGCTTGCTGTAAGTATTTTTTTTAAGTGGCCATATAATATTTGTTGCTATAAGTTTAAAGAGCTAAATAATCAAACCTATATCTTTAGCAACCAAATTTATTGGTCGTTGACGATCATTTAAAAGGCTTATTGTGATCATTCAATATTTTGTTGCTAAATTAGTCGCAATTAGTGTTCAGATATAGCGACCACGAAAATTTTTGCAAAAAACTCCAAATTTGGTCGTTATACCACGACCTAAAGCTGATTAATTATAGCGACCATTTACAGCAATAAATTATTGATTGGTCGCAAAAAAAATTATGTAATTTAACTTCTGTGACCATATCACTTTTAGTTGCTAAAAGTATATATTTAGCAACCTGGTAGCTAAGATTTTGGTTGCTAAAACTATTTTTTCTTGTAGTGAATCTTAGTGATAATATTATCAAATTATGATAGATTGACTAATAACTATAAGACTAAGGAAGTATGTGTAGTTTAAAAATCAATAAATAGGATTTATGTAATTATAAATAGTTATAGAAGAGGGTGCTAAAATTATCCCTTTAATTTTGCAAGTGGGGAGGATCCAGAGATAATGTCCTTCAGGTTCAAGGTTAGGTGGTTTGATTTTTTAATTTACTAATATTTTTATTAATAATATTATTATTACCTTCAATAACCTCAGCAATGCTATATCCTCATTTGATACAGTGGACAGTGCTAACAAACAAGGAATTCTTTTGGAAATTGTACAAGTCCTTACTGATCTCAATCTTATGCTCTCACGGAGGATGGTTCATGGATGGTAACTATATTTCCCTTTTCTTTTCGTTACCTGCAGCACCGTCCATTTGAGTGTCTATAAAAGTAAATTTCACTCCTTTAGATGGGGGGTAAAAGTCTAATATTCTACCATTATATTTTTGGCAACAGTTTTCAATGTGACAGACCACGATAGTAACAAGTTAACTGATGAGGGGATTCTGGATTATATTCTTGCTTTGCATCTTCCGTGAGAGCAAAGTAAGTCTCCTTATGTCCCAATTTGCATTATGACTTGTTTTATTATTCTGACAAAATGTTAAATATATTGATAATAATAAAAAACTTTAGCTTGAACTATCTCAATAAAAACCATAAAGATTTGCTGTTTGTATGCTCCATATAATACTAATCATGTGTCCACTATGAACCATTGATGGAAGCTTGTGGACAAAGTTGTTGCTGCTAGATATCATATAGTGGTTCTAGATTTCTTCCAAGGAGAGCATGCTAAGAGAAATGAAGGATTTGTATGTTTTCTTCCGATAAAACTATTCTTAAGTACAACTTGATATGAATATATGGAATGGTACACCAAAGAGCATAAATTCTTTTTCTCGTTGAAAATGAAATTGTCATTTCTTTACTAAAAGTAGATAAATTGTACGATCGTTCTTTGAAAATGGATATTGTGAGTTGAAATAAATGTTGATTGAATTTTTCTGGAGATATTTCGACTATTGGGTTGTATTGGTTGATAAAAGTTACAATTGTATGCTTATTAGAAATATGTTATTGTAATGTTTGTAGGGTATGGTTGAATTCATATCTATGTTTTTCCTTTGGAGGCATGTGATAGATTAATGCCTTTTTTGATATAGGATTTGGAGGCCTTTTTCTATTAGGGCCTTCAAAAATAAGGAATGAATGCTTTAATAATAGCCCCCAAATGGTGAAAGATTGCCTCCATTATTTACATATAGAGGCAATCCATAAAATTGCCTCCATATTTTTCACAATTGCGACTATGGAGGCTGTTATAATCAATTGCCTCTACATGTATTAGAGGCATTTTTTAAGAATTTGGAGGCCAAAAATATTGCCCACATATCTTAGTATTGTAGTAGTAATATCTGAATTCGTATCCATTAATATAAATAAATTTGAATATAATTATTTGAAGATTAATTTAATTTATAATTATTAAATGTCGATATTTGATTGTGAATATTAGATGTTCTAATTCATCAATCTATATTTTGATATATTTTTCTTTATGAAAAAATTACATAATTTCATTAAAACGGAAGCAAAGAACATATATTACAAAATCTTGAAGAACAACTTCTAAGGCAAAAAAATGACAAAGAAATAACATGAAAATTGAACGTTAAATTCTTGCAACCATGAACAATAACCCTCACGAGTTTCAAATGGAACTTAGCACAATTCTCAAACTCTATTTGTGCTTCCCAAACTATTGAAAACTAAGAATTACCCATTTAAAGTGAGAGAAGAATAATTTAAAAAATTACAATATGTGAAAAATCAGAATATATTACGTGACATATGATTTTATCTTATTATTCTAATAATTTTTACAAGTTTAATAGTGATAAGAATAGTATTTAAATTGTTACTATTTGCATTGAACGATATCATCGATCAGTCAATTAACCATTCAACAAAATAATAATAATCTTTTTGGTTATCTTTTCTTAGCTTTTAGTCATTATGTTCTTTGTCATTTTCTTCAAAAGAACTCTTAAATTTTTTGTTATATTTATGGTAAATTGCAAATATAGGATCTTAACTATGGTCAAGTTGCAATGTAGGACAAAATTTTGGATTGTATTAAAGTAAGACAAAAACTCATTAGAAATCGAAAAAAAAGGATAGGGGCCACTAGAAAGCACATTCAACATAGTGATTGCTTACGTGGCGCTTGCACTAGTGTTCCACTCATGCACCACGGTGGTTGCAGAAAGAAAAGGAGCCTTTTCATGATTATATTATTGCAGATGTCTTTAAATCCAGGGAAAAGAAGGGATGTAAGTTCACAAGATGTCATTTGGCAGTGCTAGAAGGCACAAGTAATTTGCAGAAAATGTTAGAAGTTTTGATTTGCCGATGCAGAACTTGAGTGCTGATTCAGATTTTTTTTTTTTTTTTTTCGCTGCTGCAGAAGGAGTGCTAGTAGGCTGGAACTCTACTTGGGCTACTGCTACAGGCTGTGCATGCGTGTTGCCTTATCTTTACTGCTGCGGGGCTGGAATCACAGAAGTTTGCCGTTGTCTTATGCATCTAATTTGCAGAAATCAGCCGTCAGTGGGAACTCGCTGAAGTTGGTTGTTTAAACGCTTCAGCTGTGGAGCTTTGATACAGTTGATTCAATGTGCTTAGATTTAGAAACTATTTTGCTGTTAAAAGGCTCGATTGTCGCTGCTGTTCTCCCATTCCAGTTCTGCACATGTTGTGATTATGTTGCTAAATGTTCA
Organism: Jacaranda mimosifolia; assembly: GCA_018894105.1. NCBI lineage: Eukaryota > Viridiplantae > Streptophyta > Magnoliopsida > Lamiales > Bignoniaceae > Jacaranda > Jacaranda mimosifolia. The sequence goes on from CM032127.1 coordinate 3,707,019, forward strand.
ATTTGGCTGCTGGACAAAGTCGCTAATCATGGTCGCTTTGTGCCTTTTTTTTTTTTTGCTGGAATTTGCTGCCAGAAGAATTAACAATTTTGTTTTAGAACTTGGAGTCTCATTGTCGTTTTATTTCAATGACCAATCGAACCCTCAACTTTGCCGCAATTTTGTTGTGATGAGTGGTCGAAATTGAAGCAGGCTCCTGGTGGAATCGAACACACACTTTATGGATAAAATTGTGCTAAAGCTTTTGCAAAGTGTTGGAATTGGGTCCCGAACCATGCCTTAATTGGGAGCCCGGTTGTATGATGTCAACAGCGGTGAAAGGGGCTTGATTTATTGACCTTTGGGGATGCTACAAGGCAGACCCAATCTAGGAGCTTTGGAAGGCCAATTTTTTTGGCTGAAATTACGTTGCTAAAATGGTAATGTTGATTAGGCTTGGGATTTTATTGTACTTTTGTTTTAAAGAGATTAGAAATCAACTTTCTTTATATTTGGCACGTTGTAAAGGAAGTAAGTTCTTCCTTATTTATTTCTTGCTCAAAATACTCATATCTTGTAATTTCTCATTTGGTTTTAATATATCCCAAACCTATTCCAAGTAATAGCTATATATGTCACTTATCAGATTATTTCTTTGTTTAATCGAAATAGACAAAGGCAAGAATTGAGAAATGATCAAAACAACAAATTAAGCTAACTAAGTTATCCATATAAGGACACCAACTTTGCCAGAAGAAATGCTAAAAAATAATTGCGATTTAAATAGAAATGAGCATTCAATTATGAGGTTGTTTTTTTTCTTTCCTTTCTAAAGATGTAACACCACCAATAAACCAATCGAAGGGTAAAATCCATAAACTCACTTATTACAATGAGATGAGTTCAATACATCACCAGATTGGCAAATTCCTTTCCACAATCGTGGTACTGGACCCATCCCTTCATCGCTGAAGTTTTTCAACTCTGCCTAAACACCTGATCAATGGACCAAAATTCATCGCTTATTTTCATGCCGTTTTTGAAGCCGGTTGGTAAATAGACACAAAATCACTTGCAACATAAACACTGGTGAATATGATTGAAAATTTTTGGGGAAATACCATAGTCAAGATGCCAATGATATTATCTTTTCGATATCTGAATTTCAGCAATAAATCTTCCTTCTTCAGACTCTTCCATTTGCTTGCCTTTTGCAAACCTGCAAAAGTCCATGATCTTGTCATGTGCAACGTGTATTTTGGATGGCTTCGAACCACTGAAACCACTTACTCCATCTCTGTTAAAATTCAAAACAAACACTGTAATTGATACACACATTATACATCCATATTGACATGATGGGAAGAACCCTTGATGAAGATTTAGCTTGATAGTTTGGAAGCTTCGTTTGGAGTGAGAAGGGCAGCAAAGCCGTTGATGCTGTGTTTGTGGCTAACAGGAAAAGATCTTGCATCTTCCTCCGTTTCCTTCACAGAGAATAGATACGAATGATAGCTTTATTCAATTTCTAGATAAGTTTTTTCTCCCTTATGCTCTTCAAAGTAGACTATATAAACCTTGTCAATGAGAAACTAACACATCTAAGTTGGAAATATACTTTTTATACAGTCAATAGTTTTGTTATATAAAAAGCCATGAATTAGACTTGTCTCTTGGGGAAAATGTAATTTTAGTCCATCAACTATTGAGAGATTTTATTTTACTCCATTTTGATTTGGGGTTATCACATTTAGTCCATTTTGCACAAAAAATTAGCACATTTAGTCCAATTTTTCGCAATTTTGGTCCATCGGGCAAAAAAGTTTGAAATTGGGTTGGAAAATTGCCTGCTCAGAATTGATTGGACATAAATATTGTGGATTTTGCGACATTTGTCAAATAGCTCCACACCAGCATCCTTGTCAGCCACCACGTCATCATAATGGTTGAAAAAAAAATGCTGAGGATTTTTTTTTTTTAAATAATGATAAGTAAAAATTACAAAATATTAAGATAATTTCAAATAAACATGGCAACTTAAAAAAAAAACTGAATTTTTTTTGAAATAATAGTATGTGAAAAATTACCAATTATTAAAATAATTTCAAATAATTGTAACAATTTAAAAAAAAAAAAACTGAAATTTTTTTCTCTAAATAATGACATGTGAAAACTTAGGAAATATTTAATTATGATAATTCTAAATAATATTTAATTTTTATTTTATTCATTTCAAGTTTATATATTATTAATACTATTTTTTTATTTATCTTACATACATATATAAATTTATCTAAAATATATATATATACATATGTATAAAAATTATATATAATATATATTTTTATATAAAATAAAAGTTATAGATAATAATAGTTTATATATCCTATATATATATATATATCAAATATTAAGATAATTTCAAATAAACATGGCAACTAAAAAAAATGAATTTTTTTTTGAAATAATAGTATGTGAAAAATTATCAATTATTAAAATAATTTCAAATAATTGTAGCAATTGAAAAAAAAACTGAATTTTTTTTCTAAATAATGACATGTGAAAAATTAGAAAATATTTAATTATGATAATTCTATATAATATTTAATTTTTCTTTTATTCATTTCAAGTTTATATATTATTAATAATATTTTTTATTTATCCTATATACAATTAATTTATATCTAAAACATATATATAAAAATTATAATATATATATATATATTTATATAAAATAAAAACCCCTCCGAAGCACCCCCTCAACAGGTTGGCATGGCAGCCATGCATACTTGGCCGGATCCGGCCACTGGCCGCCATGGTTATTGGCCATGGCAGCTTGGCGGCCATTTTGGCCACCGGCGCCTTTTTTTTTTTTTTTCGTTTGTTTTCACCGACAGCTAAGGCTGCCATGGCCATTGGCCACAAAACAATTGCCCATGGCTATTGGCAGCCATGGCAACTGGTGGTGTTGGGTGTTGGGGGTGGGTGGAGTGAGGGGAGATAAATACAAAATATTATATATATATATTTAAATTATATGTATTATATTATATATATATATTATACATATGTATTATACATATTTTTTCCCAGCTAATGTGGCAGCAAAATGGAGTGACGTGGCATGGGCTTGCCAAATGGTGCAAAATGCCCAAAAATTGAGCCCAATTGACGCTAACTAGGATAATTCTAGGCCCAATTTCAAAATTTTCGGCCCGATGGACCAAAATTGCGAAAAATTGTACTAAATGTGCTAATTTTTTGTGCAAAATGGACTAAATGTGATAACCCCAAATCAAAATGGAGTAAAAAAAAATCTTTCAATAGTTGATGGACTAAAATTGCATTTTCCCCCTTGTCTCTTAGTACATGAAACCAGGAGAGGAAGAAGAAGGAGCAGAAGGAAATGGAGCATATGAAAATTCTACATAGATAAAGCTTTGGGGCACAGAATATTGAACTGGTACACTTGAATATTTATAGGGATATCTTTGAACAAAATCCTTGGGTTGAATCTTTAAGGATATATCTTTTATTATTTTCCAATTGTTTTCTTCGAATAGCTAATTGGATTTACTTGGACTCTTGTGGACCTAAAGAAAAGTTTCCCTCGTTTGCATGATTGGAATTTTCAAGCCATAAGCTTAGTCTCCAGATACGAAAGTCTAGGGGTACAAATCAAATGTTTAGTTTGAAATATTTGACATATACTGCTACTAATGATATTGTATCTCTTGCAAGAGTCTATGTTTTCATGGATCTCCTTAATTGTTGATTTCTTAAATAATTCAGGTGATTTATTGTATTTATTTTATTATTTTATTTATACACATACACACACATTAAAAATTTGTGAGGATTTGAGCTCCAGCCTTACACCACCTAGTAATTGACTAGACAAAAATATAGCATCTTCATGTCAACATAGTGATTGAATATATATGTACTATTCTAGAAGAAAAATAGTTTGGGTCTTATGTTTTATTCCATATTTCATTTCCTATTTCTCTTCATGAATATTTTCTTATATAAATAATTAATTGAAAATGAGATATACTTGCATATATATTCAATAAGTTGATATAAAATATGAAACATAAAATGGAAAATAGAATTCAATATACTACCTGAGGATTACAAATAGAGATTATGTCTTGCAGTCATCAAACCAGTTCGCGAAGCCTATCATTATACCTTTACAATTGAGCCCTTCTTTGCTTCTATTTACAAAGAGAAATATCATTTTGATCCATATCTACATGGAAAGAGATGCAGCAAGTCGAGAACTGGATGAATTTGACTCTTTTGCATGAATTACCTAGAGGTAAGTGTATCATAGTTATTAAAAATTAGCTTGAATAAAATATTAAATGACTTTCATTATTTTATAATTCTTATAATTCTTTAATTACTCTTTTATGTTTTATACCAAATATCTAAATATAGAAACAAAATAAAAGCCTACAGATATCGACAATAATGTATCACGTAAATCCCTTTGATTGTTATGTGAATTAGATTTTTATATTTTTTTATATAGATAAGACTGTTTTCTAATGTCTTCACTTACAAATATGAGTTTCTTTAGTCGTTCTTTTATATAGATATAAGTGATGCAATTATGGAATATTTAAGTAACTATATAAATTAGGGGTATGAAATACTTGGTTTTAGTTTCCTTCTAATTTTGCATGCCTTTGAATAATATTACACTGATTTTTTTGTTCATTTATTTTTTAGGATAGTTTTTGTCTGATAAGTTAAGATGAGCATTTTAAATTTATATTTCCTTATTTTCATTCTTGTCATACATTTCTTGCAATAACAATCTTATGTAACCTTTAATAGGATTTACCATTGGGCATAACTCAATCCCTAACTAACTACAACAATCATGACACACACACACACACACACATATATATAAGATGTGGTTATAAAGTATGACGCACTTGGATGAAAACTAGAATAGTTGTGATGGTTGGAATGCGTTTCTTCGAGCACATAATATGCAAGGATGTTACTAAATACTTGTCCAACACACCAGACAAAACATCTTAAATGCAAGAGCTTTTGATAAAAAAGGAAAAGAAGTGCACTTTCATTGGACTAATGGACTTACTGGAAGGCAACTAACTGACCTCATGAATAATAAATCTTATCGAGAAAATGGTAATGCAGCAAAGCATGCTTACGTTAGGTCAAAGATTAATTTATGATGGGCTATATTTTAAATACTCCTTTTTTTTCTTTATAGTGTATGTCAGATGTTCAACATTGAAAATTTATGGAGCATTGCGTCATGAAGGGCTGTGGATTTTTATAGAACGCAATTGAAATGGGCAAACTACCCTATCAAAAGCTGGTACAAGGTAAACATATCTCTAGACAATACTTCATTTTTTATAGTTACAATTCTTTGTATTTAATTTGTTGCAACGCAAAAATGTTTCAGGTGTCCACTAAAGTTAAGAAGAAATTTCAAAATGAGCAAGATAAGAATTTAAAATTTTGCTTAGGACCGAAGGAATTCAATCTGTCTATTGTTTCTTTGTATGATGATAGCAATTGGCAAGATAAGTTTAATATATAGTGTCTTTAATTTGAAAATGTTTACGAGAAGATAGCCAAGAAGATGCTCTGGGTTCAGACTAATTCTGAGGTATTTGATGTACATATTTTTGCTTCAGGAGGAATTGAATTGAACCACAATTCATCTCTTATTGCAACCCGAAACATGGAATTTGTGCATGATTGAACACTTTGGGTGCATTCTGCCGATCATGTTACTGCTTGAAAATTTCTATTAACTCTTTCATTGTTAGTTTTTTGTGTTACTATTAGCAATTAATTGCTTTTGCTACTTTTATTGAAAGTAAATGTGGCTTCTTTTAGCAAAAATACTATAAATGTAGCTTTATAAATAGGCCGTACATTACTTATTTTTCTTCTTAAATGTGTTGAATTCTATTGAATTATTTTCAATGTTCTGTGCTTGAGTATAATATTTCAGGCATTGTAATTTTACAATGGATTTGCAGTTTGTTTTCATCCATTCCGATTATAAACCTACGCATCAATGGATACAAATGTAAAAAAAAAAATTGAAATCTATCACTACGGGCACAGCACTACGTGTTGTGCGGTGCTCCCTTTCTAGTATGTATATATGTATACATTATACATATTTATATAAATATATGTGTATAAGTGTTGCATATTAAAATATTATATATTTTTTTATAAATATATGTACATGTGTGTATATATATGTATACAATATATTTGCATATATAATTGATACTAATATTAGTTATATACTCATATTATTATTATTATTATTATTATTATTTAATAATATATTAGTGAAATGTTAATATACATTTATCAGTGAGAGATATAGTCAATTTCTCATTTAAATATTTAAACTATTAAGACGTACTAAATTTTCATACTCAAAACATATCGTCTACTGCATATGTGAGATTTTTTTCCTTTGTTTTTCTTTTCTTGGTTAGCCTACTATGTGAAATTCTTTTATAAATAGGTGACAGTAATACTCAAATCCATAACCTACCATTACCAAATCAGGGCAAAGAAAAAAAGAAGAAGAAGAAAAAAAAAACAACTAAAAGGTGGAACACTACATGTTCCAATTATCCTCTTCTTTGCCCCTTTTGGAGGATACATACTATTAAGAATTAAAACCACATGAACATAAAGAGGATGGATACCTACACATGCTTAATGAGTTAAAGAGTGATACTAATGTAGGAGAAGAATTTTGGGCTTTTTATGCTGACTTCCAAATTTGGTGCTTGGGCTAAGGCTACATGGTCCAATAAGTTAGGTGGCTCAGGAGAGTCCAAGCCTACGCTAGTTACACTAAGAAGGCCTATTAAAGAGGGTTGATGAAATCCCAGCCAACAGGCAGAGCCACGTGGATACTACTTATTATATAAAAAGCTAACTTCGACATGAAAATGTATATTTTATATACAATGAAAAAAGTTCTATTTAATTTTGCCATTGCACTACTGAATTATAATAATTCTTTGCAATACACTTTGTTTCCATCATTGGTTTGATTGTTGGAGGGGTTTCACAGACAATCCCCACGATCTTAATTGTTTCTGTGTTACAGTATTCAGATGCGGATTGGTTTGGGCCAAAAATTAAAGTTCGGATCAATAGAAGAACTCCCAAATTTTATTAGACATATAGATGGATTTGAATTGACTAATGAATCAATTAAAGATCAAATGAATTGAATGCTGAATCAGTAGAAAAGGAATTAAGTAGGAATACCAAACTAAGAGCAAGATAAACATATTAACACAACTCATTTGGAAAAAAGAATTCATTGTACGTAGTATTATTTAATTGAGTATTGGAGGCTCATCTCAAGGACAAAACAGTTTCTCATATCACTTTGAAGAAGTATAATGTATAAGTTCCTCGCTTTGATACCCTATTAAGTAACTTTAAATTCCAATTTTTCACATTAATAAAATCTCCACAGTTTTTATTTTTTTTGTTCGAAACCTACAACAAGTATTGGAGAGGGGGTTTTTCTTAATTAAAATCCACCAATAGTCCAATACTAAATTAAATCTCACTACCACCTAAAATATTTTTCTGTAATAAATATTCGTGTAGAAAAATGAAAAAAAAAGATTCATGGATCAGAGTTTTATTAATCCAGCAAATTCAGACTCACACCGGGTTCATGTTATGCATTAATAAGAATGTTAGGATTTTTAATTGTAATGGAGCTATGTCAATGTAAAGAGAAAAAAACATGCATAGAACCTGCACTTTGGATCGTTTATTTCAATTTATATTTTATTTTATAAATATATGTTAAATATTTTTTTATAAAAGTAATTGATTGAACATTGGATACACTTGCATATATTCATAAAGTTGAAATATGAGATAAAATGTGAACTAAAATAGAAAATTCAAAGTGTCAAAATTGATAAATTTATAGGTATAAACAAATTTTAATTAATTTGATGGTCTTTTTATTAGTGTTAGTGGTCACTTAACTATAAACTATTAACAGCCAAAGCAATTTCATCTCTGCTGATTCACTATGGGATGTCACAAGCTGCCAAACAAACTCGAATCGGGATGTAATGCAATTGGGCTGTTGAGGGTGAAATAAATTGTAAGATAAGAAATAAAAACGAGAGTTATTTTCAGCAAACCAAATCCCACCCCACCCAAACCTGACAAGTTTATGGCTCCTCACAAGACATTTGAACAGACAGAGGACGACAAATATCAAATTATTACTTTACATTAGTTGCCTTAGAAACAGTACATATTTGCGGAAAAGAAAAGAAAATTTCAGAAAAGATTTAGTACCACACTGAAAAGATAAAACCCATCAAACTACACGACAATAGGTTTGATTTTATTAATGGATATTCCCAAGCAGTGAAGATCTTTATGACATCTCTCAATTGGGCGGATTGTAGATTGTGGGAACCAAGAGAAGGTCATTCTTTCTTGAGATGACAATTCCATTTGCCTCGGTCATGTCTATATCATTGGAAGTCATTCCTTTAGGCATTTTCCAGTCAAAGTTGTAGAGAAGTTGAGCCAATGGAAGCTCGACGTTTGCTAATCCAAAATTCATACCAGGACAAAACCTTTTTCCTGCCCCGAATGGAATGAATTCAAAGTTATTCCCCAAGAAATCTGTGGAACTGTTCTTGTTAAGCTAGAGAGAATGGAGCATGCTTGCACGCTGAGCTCGTGAAAGGTGAATTGAGTATTATTCATGAAAGTTTACAAAGTATATATACATGAATGCAGTAAGCTAAGTAGTTATAAACTAATCTCCAGCTAACTAACCACCTCACAAAACAAACTGTAACTAACTAATTAATTTTAATTATTTACATGGAAAACCCTATCAATTGATAGTATTTGCAGGGTTGATAATTCCTGTTGTAACACCCCCCCTTCAAGGTGGACGGTGGAGGTCTGTCACGGCCATCTTGGACATGAGAGCAGTGAGGGATGCAGGCGGCAGGGCTTTTGTAAAAAGGTCAGCAAGTTGGTGAAAGGAACGGATTGGCATGAGCTTGACAACTTCGGCGGCAATTTTATCCCGAGTGAAGTGGAAGTCCACCTCTATATGCTTCGTGCATTCATGGAACGTCGGATTTGAGGCGATTTGGAGGGCGACTTGATTGTCACAGAAAATGAGAGCGGGTTGGCGTATTTGAATCTTGAGATCGAGAAAGAGCTGCTGAATCCAAATTACTTCACTTGTGACTGCAGCAAGCGCCCGATACTCCGCTTCGGCTGATGATCGAGCAACGATAACCTGTTTCTTAGACTTCCAAGAGATGAGTGATTCACCATAGAAGACACAAAAGCCTGTTGTGGACTTGCGAGTGTCGGCACAAGAGGCCCAGTCGACATCAGAGAAGGCGCGAAGTTCCGATGAGGATCTGCTGAAAACAAAATACCCTGGCCAGGTGATTGTTTCAAATAACAGAGGAGATGGTGCGCAGCTTCGAGGTGGGAGGTGAGGGGCTTGGCCAAGAACTGGCTTAGCTTGTGAACCGCAAAGGTAATGTCAGGCCTAGTGATGGTGAGGTAGAGGAACCGTCCAATGAGTCGACGAAATTATTTCAGGTTGGGTAAAGGTTCGCCCGAGCAGTTGTGGATATGAAACTTGGGGTCGAGGGGGTTGGACGTAGGTTTGGACTGCCAAGAGCCCAGCATCTTCCAACAGTTGAAGGGTATAGTGCCGCTGTGATAGATAGATACTTGACGAAGACCTAGCAATTTCCAGACCAAGAAAGTACTTGAGCGGGCCAAGGTCACGAAGCTTAAAATGAAGTTGTAGCTGAGCCTTTATGTTGTCAATAACAGCAGGTGAAGGGCCTGCGAAGACAATGTCATCGACATACACGATAAGGGCAACAAAGGAATTGCCGAAGCCATGAGTAAAGAGGCTATAATCGGATTTAGACTGCTGGAAACCAAGTTGGATAAGAACACTCGAAAGCTTGCAATTCCACTAGCGAGACACTTGTTTGAGCCCGTAGAGGGATTTGTGTAACCTGCAAACAAGTTTGGTGTTTGGTGTGAGTTGGGGACAGTGTAACCTTGAGGTAACTCCATGTACACTTTCTCAAAAAGTTCACCATTGAGGAATGCATTATTGATGTCAAGCAGGGCGAGATGCCAATTGTGAGTGGCAGCTAATGCTAGGATGAGTTTAATGGTCACCGGCTTGGCGACGGGAGAGAATGTATCGAGGAAATCAATGCCATGTTGCTGTGTGTAGCCCTTGGCTATGAGACGGGCCTTGTGCCTATCGATTGAACCATCGGGTTTGAATTTTAGTTTGTAGATCCACCGACAGCCAACTGTATGTTTACCTGGTGGAAGGGGAACAATGGACCACGTGTCATTTTGTTCTAGTGCATTGAGCTCAGCATGCATGGCATTCTGCCATTCCGGAATGTGGTCTGCTTGGCGATAATGCTGAGGTTCAAATTGGGTTGACACATTGAGAAGGAAGGCTCTATGAGCCGTAGAGAAGGTGTCATAGGAGAGGTGATCTGATAAAGGATATAACGCTTGGTTGGTGGACTATTTAGAGAAGAGGATATTGCAATGATAGTCCCTTAAGTATGAAGGGGGATGAGGGATTCTAGATGATTTACGAGTTGGAGGCATGGGCTGAGTTTGAGAACATTGAGGAGAGCAAGGAGAAGACTGCTGATTGTTAGACGATTCAGTTGGCTGGGAGATGTCAGGAGAGGGTTTTGGAATGACGATAGAGGGAAAAGGGTCAGTAGAGAAACTAAATTTATCGTTGGCTTTGAATGGAAAGATCGACTCATGGAAGACGACGTTTCTAGAGGTGATGACTTGTCTAGTGACCATATCGAAGAGTTTGTATCCCTTATTTGAGGTAGAGTACCCAATAAAGACATAGGGTTTTGCTCTAGGTTCGAACTTGGTGCGGTGAGCTTGGAGAGTTGAAGCATAAGCGAGGCAGCCGAACACTTTGAGGGATGAATAGTCGAAGTTAGTTTTGTATAAGAGTTCGAAAGGTGACTTATTATTGAGAAGATCAGAGGGGGTTCTATTTATGAGAAAGGTGGCTGTAAGGAGGCATTCATTCCAAAGGTATAAGGGAACGCCAGAATGGAAGTGTAGGGCACGAGCAACATTGAGTAGGTGCTGATGCTTGCGTTCTACGATAGAGTTTTGCTGAGGAGACTCAACACAGGACAGTTGGTGAAGAATCCAGTGTTGGGAGTATAGTTCAGGGAGATTGAATTCTCGGGCATTATCGGTCCTTATTTTCTTGACACAGGCTGCAAACTAAGTATTGACAAGGGTGATGAACATAGGAATAATAGAAGAGACTTCAGATTTGTGCAGTAACATTAAGGTCCATGTAAAATGGGTACTATCATCAACAATGGTGAGGAAGAATCTATGCCCAGTATGAGCATGAGTGTGGAAAGGACCCCATATGTCTATGTGTAATAGATCAAAATGATGTATGGACAGAGTTGTGTGTGATATATATAGGAAGTGCTTTTGTTTGGCAAGATGGCATACAGTGCAATGATTTTTCATATTGATGTTGCCACAATACAATTGGGATTTCAACAGTATAAGCTTTCTATTTGACAAATGTCCAAGCCTATCATGCCAAACTTGGGCAGATACTTTATTTACATAGTTCGCATGAGGAGCAATGACATTATTATCTAGAGTATAGAGGCCCCCTACTCTTTTACCCTTGCCAATCGCACGGGATGTCTTGTGTTCCTGAATCAAGAAAGAATCACGGTGAAAAGTAACTGAAAGAGAAGAATGCTGAAGAAGGAGCTAACAGAGATAAGATGGAAGTGAAATTCAGGAACATATAAAACTTCATGTAAAGTGATGTGAGGGTTGATATGCACGTCACCCATAAGATAGACTGGGATTTTTGTGTTGTCTGGTAGAGATATCAAGGTGTTGTGGACAGGTTTCATGTAATGGAATAAGGAAGCATTCGAGCAAATATGTTTCGAAGCGCCAGAATCTATAAGCCACATAGTGGAAGGAATATGATAAGAGTGCTGAGAGAGGCAAGTACCTGTGGTGTGGATAATGGATACAGTGTCAACCTCAAGGGGCTTGGGAGCTTGAGTGACGTGAGTAGACAGGAGAGTCATGAGTTGAGAGTACTGTGTTGGGCTTAGAGACTGGAAAAATTGGCCAGGATTGCCATCAGCATTGTGGACTTTAGAAACTTGATTAACAGCACCATGAGAAATGTGATATTGGTGAGGAGCAGATTGAGTGTTGGGGGGATTTTTTATCTTGAACTGGAAGCCCAGGGGATAGCCATGTAGCTTATATCATGTGCCCACAGTATGCCCGTGACGAGAGCAATGTGTACAAAACGGGCGCTCTTTGTGTTGGCTGGGAGATCAAATTAATGAAAGAAGGAGAAGTTTTTTTAATACTCAACAAAACTGATTCTCATTTTCTTATTTGAAGAGTTGTATAGAGCCTTATATATAGGCTGACTTCAACAGAAAAACATAAAAATAGCAGAAACGTGACCCACTAATTTGACCCATTAGGCTAAGAATCAGCAACTAACATATTTGATATTAACTCAACTAATAAACCAAGACTAAAACATGCCTAAATAAATAGGAACCACTAACTCTAATATCTTTTGAATCAATATTCAACACTCCCCCTTGATTCAAAATTGCAGACTCCAAGTCGCTGTCGAAAATAAATGTGCTTAACTTGAGGAAGTGATTTGGTGAGAACATCAGCAACTTGCTCATTTGTACCACAAAACTTCAATGCAATGTCTCCTTTTGCTGCGAGACTTCGGATAAAATGATGACGGATGTCGATATGCTTTGTTCTATTGTGAAAAGCTGGATTTTTAGTCATAGCAATGGTTGCCCTGTTATCACAGAAAATTTCTGTTGAACTTTGTTGCACTTGATGAAGATCAGCTAACAGCCTTCTTAACCAAACTACTTGACAAGCTGCTGAAGTTACAGCAACATATTCTGCTTCGGAAGATGACAAGGCTACTACGTCTTGCTTTTTAGAACTCCATGAGACAGCTCCGAAACCAAGAATAAATACATTTCCAGAAGTACTCTTGCGATCATCTAAACAACCTGCCCAATCACTGTCAGAAAATCCAAACAACTTAAACTTTGATACCTTAGAGTACCAAATCCCATGGTCAACAGTCCCTGCAATATAGTGTAGAACTCTTTTTGCCATTCCAAGGTGCTGCTTGCTAGGATTGTGCATGTACCTAGACAATACACTTACGGAATGCATAATATCAGGACGAGTATGAGACAAATAGTTTAGGCCACCAATTAAACTTCTGAAATATTTCACATCTGCTTTGCCTGTGCCATCTTCAAGCTGCAACTTCTCATTCACATTCATGGGTGTGACCTCAGTTTTGCAATTTTCCATCTTGAATTTTTTCAAAAGGTCTGCCGCATACTTCTGCTGGCAAACAAAAATTCCATCTCCTGTCTGTTTTACTTCAAGCCCCAGAAAATATTGCAAGACACCAAAATCTGACATCTCAAACTCTTTCATCATGCATGCTTTGAATTCAGCAATTAGAGTTTCACTAGATCCTATGTAAATCATGTCATCCACATAAAGACACACAACCAAAAACTCATTTTTCTTTTGCTTCTTCAAGTACAATGTAGGTTCGTTTTGACTTCTTTCAAATCCATTTTTCAAAAAATAAGAATCAATTTTATTATACCATGCCCGAGGAGCTTGCTTGAGGCCATATAAGGCCTTCTTTAACTTGTAGACTTTATTTTCTTTTCCATTGACAACAAAACCTTCGGGTTGAGAGACATAGACTTCTTCTCCAATTCTTGTTGTGGGGCATAACCCTTTGCAACGAGCCTTGCCTTGTGCTTTTGTATACTCCCATCAGCATTGCACTTTGTTCGAAACACCCATTTGAGGCCAAGAGGAACTTTGTCATTTGGCAAGTCTTCAAGCTCCCAGGTCTGATTTTTTTCAATTGCCTGCATTTCTTCCAACATAGCATGCTGCCATTCTTTCTTTTCTACTGCTTCTTCAAACAAAACAGGATCTGATACATATAAAGCAAAAGAACATGCATAAATTTCTCTTAGTGACCTGAATTTTCTAAGTGGCGTCTCACTTGAAGAACTTGATGGTGATGAGCTTGATGGAGAGGAGATTTCGCTGCCGCTAGGCAGAGTGGAAGTATGAGTATTTGCTGAAGATGAATTGATTAAGTTTGCTGAATTGGGATCTACTACAGGTTCTCCAATAGAAGCCTCATCATTGAGTGACAATTGTATTGTGGAACTTACCTTCCCATAACTGAAATTCCAGCTTGCATTTTCATTGAACACAACATTTCTACTAATTAGAACTTTGCCACTCACAGGATTATACAATTTGTAAGCTTTGGATTGTGTGCTATACCCAATAAAGATGCATTTTTCAAATTTTTTATCAATCTTTTGACGTGCTTGTGAATTTAACAAAGCATAAGCTATGCATCCAAAGACTCGTAAGTGGCTAACCTTGGGCTTGTTACCTTTCCACGCCTCATATGGTGTCTGATTGTAGACTGCTTTTGTCAGTGAAATATTCAGAAGATAGACTGCTGTGGCAACTGCTTCAGCCCAAAAATGCTCCGGAATACCTTTGGCTTTCATCATGTTTCTGCCCATTTCAATAATAGTACGGTTCTTTCGTTCTGCTACACCGTTTTGCTCTGGTGAGTAAGGTGCAGTAAGCTCTCTGTGGATGCCATTCTCTTTACAAAAATTGCTGAATTCTGCTGATATAAACTCACCTCCTCTATCTGTTCGAAGAGTTTTAATTTCACAGCCACTTTGCTTCTCTAAGAAAGACTTAAATTTCTTGAAATTTTCAAATGTTTCTAATTTAAATTTCAAGAAATATACCCAGCTCATGCGACTATAATCATCAATGAATAACAAGAAGTATCGACTCCCTCCTAAGGACTCCACATTCATAGGCCACACAAATCAGCATATATCAATTCAAGATGAGTGGAAGCACGCCATGATTGACCCACAGTAAATGAGTTTCTACTTTGCTTTCCATACACACATCCCTCACAAAAATCAAGAGCATCAATTTTAGGCAATCCAACAACCATACTCTTATACCCCAACAATTTCAAACCATTTATATTGAAATGACCATATCGTAAATGCCATAAATTAGCTTCAACAGTTCCTTTAGCAACTAACGCACAATTTTCAACATTTGACACATTAAGAGGAAACATTCTGTTTTGAGTCATTTGAACACCAACAATCTTTTGACCTAATTTTTTATCTTGGATAACACAAGATTCATTATCAAATAACAGTGAATACCCACAAGTCATCAACTACCCAACACTTAGCAAGTTATGAGCCAAACAAGGGACATATTGAACATCAGAGAGAAGTTTAACATTACCTTGCAAGGTTTTAATAGCAACTGTACCTATTCCTTCAACTTGCATTTGTTTGTCATTGCCAAGTCGAACTTCTGTTTTTTGTGACTCATCAAGTTCTTTGAATAGAGATCTTGTGCCACACATATGGTTAGAGCACCCACTATCAACAAACCAAATGTCATTCGACACATCAATAAGAGAATGAGCCATGAATAACTTACTCTCACTGTCATGATTTTCTGTGAAGTTGACTTGGTTTTGCTAATCTTTCTGTTTACTCCAACAATTAGCTTCTTTGTGTCCATATTTACCACAATACCGACACTAGATGGAGCTCCTAAATTGTTGTTCACCAAATTGACTTCTTCCTCTACCTCTGCTGCGTCCACGGCCACTACGAACACCACCTCTACCATTACCTCTGCCAGCGAAATTTTCTGACTTTTCACCACGAGAACCACCCCTGCCATTACCTCTACCAACAAAAGTTTCATACTTTCCCTTCACTTGGAATGCTTTCTCCTCAGTTTGTTCTTGTGAAGCATTTAATCTATCCTCATGGGCTAGCAAGGAACTCATTAATTCATCAAAAGAGTATGAAGATAAATCATGGGCCTCCTCAATTGCAGGTACTATATGATTAAATTTGGAACTGAGGCTTCTTAAGACTTTGGAAACAACTGCTTCATCACTAATTTGATCACCATACGATTTCATTTTATTTACAAGAGTTGACACTCTAGATAGATAATCTTGCACAGATTCAATACTTTTCATGCTCAAATTTTCGAATTCACGACGAAATGTTTGAAGTTTCATAGTCATTACCTTCGTTGAGCCTTTGAACTCCTTCTTGAGAATCTCCCACGCCTGATTTGAAGTCTCTGCTGCTGCAATTCTGGAGAAAATTGAATTGTGCATTGCTTGCTGAATGAAAAAGAGGGCTTTTGAATCCTTCTTCTTGTTCTCCCGCAGTTGCTGCTCATCATCAGATTCATCGAATCCATTTTCCACCAAGTCCCATAATTCTTGAGACTTGAAGAGTGTTTTCATTTTTACACTCCAAAATTCATATTTTTCACCATTGAAAATGGGAATCAGAGGCTGCGCTGCCGTTGAAGACCCATTAGCTGCCATGAGGTTGCCTTTTTCTCTTACTTTTCAAAAAAAAGAGAAGGACCGAACCCAGAATTGATGCTCCGATACCAAAAAATTGTTGGCTGGAAGATCAAATTAATGAAAGAAGGAGAAGTTTTTTTAATACTCAACAAAACTAATTCTCATTTTCTTATTTGAAGAGTTGTATAGAGCCTTATATATAGGCTGACAACAGAAAAACATAAAAATAGCAGAAACGTGACCCACTAATTTGACCCATTAGGCTAAGAATCAGCAACTAACATATTTGATATTGACTCAACTAATAAACCAAGACTAAAACATGCCCAAATAAATAGGAACCACTAACTCTAATATCTTTTGAATCAATATTCAACACTTTGCGTGTGCCTGTATAGTTGGTGGTTTGACGCTAAAAGTGTCTGTCGCCAGGACTTCTATAGGTATTCTAATGAGACTGTTGTTTCTCATATGGTTTAGCAGTGGTTCTGGTATTGTCAGATTTCACGGCAAAGGAAGTAATATTGTTGAGACCTGGCGAAGCTATTGCTGTAATGCTACGTTACTGTTCTTCTTGCCAAAACAGTGAGAAGATTTTGCTGATAGGGAGAATAGGATCAAGAATGAGGATCTGACTTCGGATCTGAGAAAATGACTCATTTAGGCCAGTCAAAAAAGCCATCACATAGTCACAATTGTAGTGCTCATGGATTTTTTTCAAACCACCACAACTACACTGACCACAAGTGCATGTAGGATGAAATAGGCTCAATTCCTCGCATATTGTTTTGAGCTTAGTTAAATAAACGCTGACTGATTGAGTACCTTGATTGAGGTTGATGAGATCTTTGTGTAACTGGAAGATTCGAGGTCCGTTGGACTGCTGGAAATGATCTCGCAGATCGAGCCATATCTCGCTCGCGGAGCCGGCAAATATTATGCTCGCTGCGATTTCCTTTGATACAGAATTCAGTAACCAAGACATAACAATATTATTGTTTATGATCCATGAATTGAGGAGGGCTGGATCGTCATCATCAGGTTTGACAATGGTGCCGTTGATGAACCCTAGCTTGTTTTTCACTGATAGCGCTATGGTCATCGATCTGCTCCAAGACACATAGTTATCCCCGGCTAACAGCTGAGAGACGAGAGTAAGCCTAGGGCTATCAGAGTGATGCAGAAAATACGGATTCAAGCTTTCACCAATGGCGGAATTGCCGACGAAGGCTGCAGAAACGGAGGACTGAAAAGCATCCATGGAGGAGAGGAGGAACAGAAGAGGAAGGATCTATGAGGATTGAGAGGATGCGCAGAGGAATTTCACATCTGATACCATGTTAAGCTAGAGAGAATGGAGCATGCTTGCACGTTGAGCTCGTGAAAGGTGAATTGAGTATTATTCATTAAAGTTTACAGAATATATATACATGAATGCAGCAAGCTAAGTAGTTAAAAACTAATCTCCAGCTAACTAACCACCTCACATAACAAACTGTAACTAACTAATTAATTTTAATTATTTACATGGAAAACCCTATCAACTGATAGTATTTGTAGGGTTGATAATTCCTGTTGTAACAGTTCTCAAATCTTTCGGGTTGGAAGGTTTCTGGGTTGTGCCAATACTTGGGATCCCTCCCCATGGACTAGACATTAATCATGACAGTGGATTTGAGAGGAATTGAATAGCCGTCAACTTTGCATTCATCTCTGCATGCTCTCGGGATTAATGTGAGCGGAGGATGCAACCTTAAAGTTTCTTTGATCACTAATTTTAGGTATTTTAGTGTCTGGATGTCGCTTTCTTCCACTGTCTTCTTTCCTTTGCAGACCTCTCTTACTTCTGCCTGTACTTTAGCCATCACACGGGGATTTCTCATGAGTTCGGCCATAGCCCAATCTAAAACGGTAGATGATGTTTCAGTTCCAGCTGAAAACATGTCCTATAATTACAGAATATATATCATTTGTTAGAATCACATATATGCGTGTTCATGATGAGGAGTGTAATAAAAAGCCACTTACAAAAATGACAGCTTTCATGTTGTCGTTTGTAATGGGAAATTTGAGTTCACCATTTTTCTGCACCCTAAGTAGAACATCAATTATATCTTCACCGCCAAACTCACCACTTTGCTTCAATTTATGTTCCTCCACGAAGACATCAAGAATGGTATCCAGCTTACGGCGCATCCTCAACAATTTGTGCTTGTTCCAACTGAGCACATGCAGCAATTTGATAGAGGGAAACAAATCGACCAACTCAAATAACGCCGCCAACCTCACTGCTTTCTTCAACATGGCTATCAGCATATCACGATCCCTCATCACTTTACCAAACGCCTCTCTGCAAGTAATGGAACTTGTGAAAGTAAACAACTTTTCTGTCAAGTTGACGGTTTCTCCAGACGATGATTGGATAGATTTGACGAGACGTGAGACCTCATCTTGCCTATAGACCCGAAAGATTTGACATTTTTATGGCTGAGCAGCTCCAAAATGCATATTTTACGCATTTGCCTCCAGTACTCGTTGTAAGGGCTGAAGATAACGTCACTGTAATCATACCACATGATCTTAGTGGCGATGCTTTCAGGCCTATCAGCGCACGCTGGGTCCTGAACTTTGAGCACCTCTTCAGCGGCCTGCCGCGACGAAATCACCACTGTCGAAATTTCTCCCATTTGTAGATGCAAGATGAATCCGTACTTTTGGGCTGCTCTGGTGAGTGCATGATGCGGCAGCCCGCCGGCCAAGTGGTGGAGGTGGCCAATCACCGACAGCTTTGGTGGGCTTGGAGGCAACTTGTTGTATTTTGTTGGGGATTTAGATTTCTTGCTTGCTTTGATTAGTAAGAAGATGAAGGATGAAAAAAGCAGGAGAGCAGCGAAGTTGAAGGGCAGCTGAATCTCCATTTTTTGTGGAAACAGATATATACTAATATCTGTGATTGAATTCATATATAGTGGAAAATTTTAGCTGGAGAGGAGAAGTATGCTATTTGACCAAAAACTGCTATGGGAATGTTTGGTTATATTTTTTTTGTGTGATTTTATTATGTGTTTATTATATTTTGAAAAAATGAATTATTTGATAATATCAAAGTTGTGTTGGGGAATATAATTGATTTTTGGTTATATTTTGGGGAATAGTTAAAAATTGATTTTGAAGAATTTTGGTATGTTTGCAGTTTGTTTATATTTTGAGGGGAAATATTTTTTACTGTAACAATCAAATCAATGTTTTTTTGTTGGATTTTTGGAATGAAAATGAAATTGAGTGATTTTTTTTATTGTTTGAATAATAATAAAATATATTTATGTATGTATATATTGAAAAATGAAAATTTTTTAGGGATAATGAAGGATAGTAGAGGGTATTTTGGAAATATATATATGTATTTATATTTTAGAGAAAAAATAAGGATATATTTGGCTATATTTCCCCAAAATAATTTTATTTTGGGAAAACATAACCCAACATTCCCTATATCCACGGATGGATTGGGGTGGGGGGGGGGGGGGGGAGGGAGGGGCAAGTACGGACCATTGCCCGCAGCTTTTGTATATATCTTATGTGTATATATATACATATATAATAATTAATTTAAATAATTTATATTTCAAAAGAATAGATTATTTAATATTAATTTAAAATAATTAACTTTTTTTTACCATTCATTAATTTTTGAAAGATTTAACTTTTCTTGTTGGTCCTTAAATAAAAAATTGATCATTTAGATTTATTGAATTAAATTGATTGATTTTGTTAATTAACAATAAAAATTAAAATTAATTAATTTAATCTTTACCTATTTTAATCTTTTAAAACTCAAGATACAATTTTAAATCCATATCCACAATCAAGTAATCAAACGAAAACGATTAGGCTAAACTTGTCAGGGTACTTCATTTTATTTGCGTGATAAAAACATTATAAAGGTTTAGTGAAAAAAAAAAAACTTGAGAAACGTGTAAAACAATCAAATCTATCTTTTTTACTTCAACGATATTGAAACAAAGAGATAAGAGTAAGTGAATATTTTAGAATTTTTTTTTAATTTTTTTGTCTTTCAATAACTATAAGTGAGAAAACTTTCTCCACCATAAAAGTTGTGAAAAAGAGGCTAAAACTAAAATGAAAAATGAGTTTTTATCCAATTATAATTATTTATATTGAAAAATATATGAATAAAAGTCTATTGTTTGATTATTGATGAAATTATAATATAAAAGATCATTGTACTCAACTTCGATAAAAATCATGTATTTTGAATTTATAAATTATAAAATTTTTATTAGAACTTTCATATTTTTATAACTTTTGCCCCTCCAAATTCTTGTTTCTGTTTCTGTCCCTGAAGATGATGGATACCTACACATGTTTGATGAGTTAAGAGGGATACTAATGCAGGAGAAGCATTTTGGGCTTATTATGGTGACTTCCAAATCTGGTGCTTGGGCTAAGGCTACATGCTCCAATAAGTTAGCTGTTCGTTTCTGTATCAATATTTTTTTACTGAATTGGTAATTGATACAATATTATAACGATTATTGTTTGTCAAGTTTTGTCTGTTTTCCTTTGGCCCAGATTCTATCATTTTTTTATTATTATTATTTTAAAAAAAAATCCAATAATTGAGTGGTGGAATCTTACCCCTCTTCGAAAGTAATTATATTCTCAAACTTACACTAATCTAGCATAGACAACCACTACCACGAGGCGACAAACATTAATTCTTAAACCAACCATCGGCAGAAAAATTTAATTTGCTTCAAGGTGCTTTAATTTGTTATCTATATTTTTTTCTTTTCCTGTTACTGTTTATTTTCTCTAATTGATTGATTAATTTCATTGTGTAAGTATAAAATTACTGTAACTTAAATGACAGATGGAATTAATAGAATGTCGACCCAAAAAGTTAATTAACAGAATTGATCGATATTAGTTCTGATAATCGAATCAACAAATTACTAAGAGAGCATAGAGTTTCCAGTTTCCACCTGCCTACTCACTATTGTTAATTTTTAAACGCTTGAAGAAAAAAAAATATTTTCTTTGAGACAAAAAATCATTCTTTGAGACAATTAAGAGGTTTGATTTAGATTGACAGTGATATAAGCTCGTGAAATTGAATACATTACAGTAACAACATAGTTCTATCTTTTCTTTTCCTTTTTTTTTTTTTTTTTGTTTTCTTAATTTAAATATTTTCCACAATTTTAATCCCAAAATGATTTTTAAATGTATTAAGGAGTTTCCTTTTAATATGATTTTACGTTGGATTTTCTTTTTTTGACATGGATTTTGCCTAAAAATAATCCCCATAAAAGAGTATGTAATAACTCACTAATTGAATGCTTTTGTGCCAAAGATGAACTGAGCTAAGTGATCTAAAGAGCGTGTGAATGTAAAATTAAACATGGGGATGTATTTTGTCTTAGATGAGAAGTTTTCGCTTGAGTAGGGTAAACGAAGTAGAAGCTAGAATATCAATTTGATTAACACATACATCGATAGAGAATAGAATGATCCGAAACCTTAGGGATGGTCTGTTCAATGAGGAAGAATCAGGACTGAAAATTAGATCAAAAGGACTAACTTTTTTTATTCTTTTTTAAATTAATCAAAAAGACTAGTTAATAGATGATAGGTGAATATTCTTATACTATCTCTTGATGGTCTCAAGAAACAAAGTACACTAAGTTGAATTCTAAACTAGAAACTAACTTATTAAATGGTTTTTGCTATAAAAATTAAAAAAAAAAAAAAATCTCTTGATTCGAAGAGAGAAAAAAGAACATAAATGAATGTCATTTCGTCGTTTTTGAAGTTAAAACTAGTTATGTTTAAAGACATGTAAAGAAATGAGAACAAGGGCATGAAAACAGGGGCTACCACAACAGTATTTGAATGTGTGCAACAAAAACAAATTGAGGACCCAAAATTTTCTAACCAATTCAAGTTTATGGTGAGGAATTAATAACAAATGGCTGACATGCTTAAATATTACCTGCACGAAAATTAAGAAAGAAATCCTATTTGTATTATTTGTTGGTGTCAAACTTAGGCGAGTCAAAGAATGAATGATAAATAAAATGCGAACACCAAATCTCATTGTTTCACGAAGGGTTATGGTGCAGTAATCATAACTAGTGTCCTACATCGGTGAAATAAATAAGTTGTGGTTTTTATATATAATTTTGGGCAATTCTCACATTTCAAGTTAGCCTAAGGTCAATTTCTCAATATCCATTCTCAATGTTGGATTATGATCTAGTGCTGTTTGGGCCATAGATTTCATGTTATTTTATGTTTCAAATATTCATTCTTGGTGTGCGTGGGGTGATAGATATCCATCATCGGTGAAATAAATGAATAGTGATATCTATATATAATTTTGGACAATTCTCACTTCTTAAGTTAGCTTCTAGGGCGAGTTAGGCGGAGTTGGTTACGGTTCGATACCCATAGTTTTAACCTAACATCCTACTGTAAACATATTAAATTTTTGACCAATTGAGAAGTGACACATGTAAAATATTGTATAAAATATTAATTTAAAATTTTCTATTTAAATTTTGTGATTTATTAAATTTAATTCCAAAAAAAATAAATAGTTAATTTTGATTAATAATTTAATGTTTATTTTATATCAAATCAAGCATTGACACGTGTCAAAGATAGAGTGTCTATATTTATGGACCAATCAAATCAAAGATATTTGATATTGATATTATCTTTTAATGTTTGATATTATCAAATCAAATATATCTTATCTCTTGGTTTTGATATTATCTTATCAAAGAGATAACCTTTGAAGGAGTTCAAGTCAATCAGAAGTCTTCCATCAAACCCCTATATAAATAGGTGATTCTAGCTCATTTGACACAACACAAATTCCAGCAGGCAGGAGAAACTTTGAAGGAGTCCAGCAATTCTCTCAAGCAAATTTAAGGAGATCCATAGTGGTAAAGGTGTTCTTTGAGGAATTCATATATTTTTGGCGTTTGATTCGAGATTAAGGTGCGAAGCCCTCGAATTGACGTTATTTTTGTTCAAGGAGATCAACGACGTTCAAGGCGTTCTTTGCGGAATCCATATATTTTTGGCGTTTGATTCGAGATTAAGGTGCAAAGCCCCCGAATTGACGTTATTTTATTCAAATCAAATCCAAAGAAAATGCACGACTTTCAAGGCGTTCTTTGCAGAATCCATATATTTTTGTCTTTTGATTCGAGATTAAGGTGCGAAGCCCTCGAATTGGCGTTATTCTATTCAAATCAAATTCCAAAGAGATTCACGGCTTTTAAGGCAATTTTTGCGAAGCTCAAGATTATATTTTGAAGGGAAGAATAAGAGGATTAGATTAGAGATAGAATCCATAGTTGATTAATTGATTTTGATTTTAATTTTATTAGTAAATTTTTTTCTTGTTCTGTAATTTTAATTTTTCCAGACAAGAAAATTTATTGTTACAAATTTTGGCACGCCCAGTGGGACTATCTCTACCTCTCATCTCTTTCCTTTATCAAAGATTGAAGTATCATGGCCACCAACAAGACTGTTGCATTGAAGATGACTACCTCAAATTCCCTAAATGCTAGAGCAAGAAGCATTGGCGTCATCACAAGGAGTATGTCCAAAAAGTCGCAATCATCTTCGGAAGTAAATCATTCACTTGAAGTTGTGGAAAAGGCATTGTTGCATGCTATTGATACTAATATAGGTGGTGGAGACTCAAAGGAAGAATCAATAGCATCCACTCCTCGCTCAACCTCAAGTTCCTCAAGCATAGCGCCAGTGATGATGACAACTGCTACAACTTTGAAGGAACAAATTGCTAATTTGGCGAAGATTATTGAAGGGCTAGAAAAGCATGTCCAAGAGCAAGATTCTCAAATCTCCAAGTTGATGAACAAGGTGGGTAATGCTGAGACTAGTCATGTGATGGAGAAACAAATAGAGGCTCAAGATGAAATCGAAACATCTACAAAGAGGCAACCAACTGAAAATGAAAAGCCTAAAACAAAGGAACTGCAAGTTTCCACTGATGGACTAATTCCTGTTGACCACCTGAGGGAGTTTATCATAGGAACTATCAAAGATAAATTTGAAGGAAGCTCTGAGTCATTTATGACTTATTCCAAGCCATATACTCAAAGGATTTACAACTTAAAGATGCGACGGGTTATCAGCCACCGAAGTTCCAGCAATTTGATGGCAAAGGCAATCCAAAGCAGCATGTGGCCCATTTCATCAAAACTTGTAATAACGCTGGGATGTATGGAGATTACCTAGTTAAGCAATTTGTTCAATCCTTAAAGGGCAATGCTTTTGATTGGTATATTGACTTAAAAGCAGGCTCAATTGATAGTTGGACATAATTGGAGCAAGAATTTCTCAATCATTTCTATAGTATCCGAAGGGCAGTTAGTATGATTGAACTCACCAACTCCCGTCAGTGGAAAGAAAAGCTAGTCATTGATTACATTAATCATTGGAGAAACTTAAGCTTTAATTGTAAAGACAGATTGTCTGAGGCTTCAACCATCGAGATGTGCATTCAAGGGATGCATTGGGGACTTTGATATATTCTGCAAGGAATTCAACCCAGAACATTTGAAGAATTGGCTACTTGAGCCCATGATATAGTGTTAAGCATGTTTGCTAGCGGAGTAGAAGGGCCACCAATTCAAGAGCCTTGTAAGTCTAAGGAAAAGCAAGAATTCAAGAAAGGGGGCAAACCTCTTGCTAAGGCGCAGAGTAAAGAAGCTATGGCGGTGAATGCAACACTCATCAAGTTTTGTACGAAGGCAGAAAGCACAAAGGATGAAAGGAAGGATGTCTCCTAAGAAAAATGACAAAGAAAATTAACTTTAAAGGAGATGAAGGCTCAGACATACCCATTCCTCGATTCAGATGTCTCTGGAATATTTGATAATTTGCTAAATGCAAATCTCATTAAATTACCTAAAATGAAGCGACTTGAAGAAGCTGAGAAAATTAATGACCCAAAGTATTGCGAGTACCATAGGTTGGTAGGTCACCCAATCCATGACTGCTTCGTATTCAAAGATAAGATGCAATTGACCCGACAAGAAAAAATATCACTTGAGGAAGATAATGCTGCCTCAAATCATGCTACTATCGAGATTGAAAAGGGCGTACTTGGTGATCACAACAGTAACATTGTGTGCTACATGATAAGTGAAGAAAGGATCTCTTCTAGTGAAGCATGTTTATTTGATGAAGAAAATCATGATGTAATTGAGGAGTGCATATCGGTAATGACTTTTACTGATGAAGATTTATTGCTTGGCTCCAAGCCCCACAATAGGCCACTGTTTGTAACTGGCTATGCTCGTGAGCATAAAATAAATAGAATTTTGATTGATGGAGGCTTTGTAGTCAATATCTTGCCATTGCGTGTGCTGAAAGATTTAGGAATCCCCACAGATGAATTGATAAACAATCACCTAATGATCCAAGGGTTCAATCAAGGGGGGCAAAGGGCTCTTGGAATAATAAGGGTAAAGTTATTGATGGACGATATGTTGTCAACAACATTATTTCATGTCATAGATGCCAAGACATAATATAATATGCTTTTAGGCCGACTTTAGTTACATGAAAATGATGTAGTTCCTTCAACTTGGCACCAATGTTTCAAATATTGTCGAGAAGGTGTGGTAACGAAAGTGCTTGGAAATAGCAAACCTTTCACTGAAGCTGAATCACACTTAGTAGATGCCAAATACTACACTGAAAGTATGAAAACCACCAAGGCTAAAGAATAAGAGGAATCTAAGCAACAAGATGATCTTAATGGAGGAAACAATGTTAAAGACTTGACTCCAAGATGCAGCGGAAAAGATCACATAAAGAGAGAGTCACCTCTAGTAGGATCTGAGTCATTGAAAGAATTGATATTTCCTTTAACCAAGCTTAATGTGAAGAAGCCATCCCCTTAGCCGCTAAAAGGGTTTGTTCACGCAACTCAAGGAGTCGAGTGTTGAAGAAAAAAAGGTCATGGTGTTCAAAGTTCTTGAACGGGACTTGGATTTGTCCCTTAAAATCCTATTCGTATTGCGATTAGGTGAGCCAGTAGTGATCATATAGTTAGAGAGGAATTTTCCTCAACAAATGATATTTTTGATGAAAATGGGAAGAAAGTCCCGCGAATCTCAGTTTTTGATAGACTTGGAAAGTGGTGGCATAAAAGAACCTATAATCGGAGATTGAATTAATCCAAAATGTCAAAGTATTTGTCGTGGGTTAGCGAGCCAAAAAAGCTAAGGAGTTCAATTCCTTCACGTATGGAGCGGTGCTCTATTTTTAATATATCATGTGGTAGAACTTGAAGGTTAAACTGCAAACTATTATCTTCACACGAATTCAAATGGATGAAGAAGAGATAGAGAAAGTGTGACCTCTTCATATCATATTATTGATAGTACTAGTCGGATAACTCATCAAAATGTTATAGATCGTCTTTTCAAGCAAATCTCCAAGCTTGTCCACAGCGGTTACATAAGTGAGAAAGATGGTGTCATGAAGACGGTCTATATAAGAAGAAGGGGTAGACAAACAAGGACATGTGTGGAATTCAAGAAGAGTGAGCCTGTGGGAGATGATATTGCGCTAGCATACCATATTACTTTGAGTGAAAAAAATTTGACTGAAGAAAAAGATGATGAAACTGTTCCTCCTGAGTTCGAAGAAGGTGTTAAGGCCACTATAGATAATTTGAAAGAGATCAATTTAGGTGGTGTCAATAACCCTCGGCCTATCTACATTAGTGCATCATTGACTACTGAGGAAGAAGAAATATATATGTTGAGTTATTACATAAATTCAAAAATGTATTTGCATGGTCGTATAAAGAGATGCCCGTGTTAGATCCAAAGGTGGCAGTCTATCATCTATCAGTAAAGAAAGGAACTCGTCCAGTTAAACAAGCTCAACGGCGGTTTCGTCCCGAATTGGTTCCTTTAATTGAAGCTAAAGTGAACAAGCTCATCGAGATTGGGTTCATTCGAGAAGTCAAGTATCCA
Organism: Jacaranda mimosifolia; assembly: GCA_018894105.1. Classification (NCBI taxonomy): domain Eukaryota; kingdom Viridiplantae; phylum Streptophyta; class Magnoliopsida; order Lamiales; family Bignoniaceae; genus Jacaranda; species Jacaranda mimosifolia. The sequence goes on from CM032127.1 coordinate 3,734,685, forward strand.
ATATGGATTTCAAGCATCGTCCCCATAAGAAAGAAAAATGGTCAGATTCGAGTTTGTGTTGACTTTAGGGACTTGAATGGTGCTTGTCCTAAGGATGATTTTCCATTGCCCATTTCCGAACTCATGATTGATGCCACCACAGGGCATGAAGCACTATAATTTATAGATAGATCTTCCGAGTATAATCAAATATGTATGTCACCAAAAGATGAGGAGTTGGCGGCATTTCGTACTTCTAAGGGTATATACTGCTATAAAGTGATGCCATTTAGGTTGAAGAATGATGATGCCACATATTAAAGAGCTATGCAAAAGATTTTTGATGACATGCTCCACAAGAACATTGAATGTTATGTTGATGACGTGGTTGTTAAGTCCAAAAGGTGAGAAGATCATCTCCAAGATTTGAGACAAGTTTTTGAGCGCCTAAGAAAATATCAACTCAAAATGAACCCATTAAAGTGTGCATTTGGTGTTAATCGGGAAAGTTTCTGGGATTCATTGTTCGTCATCGAGGCATAGAAATCGGTAAGTAAAGATTGATGCAATTTTGAAAATGCCAAAACCTTGAGACATACATGAACTCAAAAGTTTGCAAGGACAATTAGCTTATCTTCAGAGATTCATATCAAATTTAGCTGGTAGGTGTCAACCATTCAGCCGTCTGATGAAGAAAGGCATTCCATTTGAATGGGATGAAGCTTGTAGCAATGCCTTTAAAAGTATAAAAGCTTATCTGATGAGGCCTCCTGTGTTGGTCGCACCACTACCTGGACGCTTACTGATCCTTTATATCACTGCTCAAGAACGTTCCGTTGGCGTTTTACTAGCATAGAGAAATGATGAAGGAAAGGAAAATGCCTTATACTACTTAAGCAGGATGATGATGCCAGATGAGGTGAAATACTCGCCAATTGAGAAAATATGTTTGGCTCTAAGTTTTGCAATTCAGAAGCTGAAAAATTATTATCAAGCTCATACTGTCCGTCTCTTCTCAAAGGCAAATCCATTAAAATATGTCATGTCAAAACCTGTCTTATCTGACAGACTCGCAAGGTGGTACCTTCAGTTGCAACAATTTGAGATTGTCTATATTCCGTAGAAGGCAGTAAAAGGGCAAGTTTTGGCTGACTTCTTAGTTGATCATCCTATCCCTGCTGAGTGGGAATTATCTGATGACCTACCCGATGAAGACGTCTTGACAGTTGAAATTACACCTCCTTGGAACATGTACTTTGATGGAGCATCCCATAGAGAAGGAACTGGTGCTGGAGTTGTATTCATCACATCTGATGATGAAGTATTAACATATTCCTTCACTTTAACTGAAAATTGTTCCAATAATGTTACTGAATATCAAGCTCTTATTCTCGGGTTGGAGATGGCAGTTGACATAAAACAATTGCATCTTAAAGTCTATGGAGATTCTAAGTTGGTGGTCAACCAATTGCTTGGATCATATGAAGTCAAGAAGCCTAAGTTACTCTCATATTTTAATTACGCAAAAATACTCATTGGATAGCTTGGGGATGTAGAAATCGAACATGTGCCAAGGAAGGAAAATAAGCAAGCTGATGCATTAGCTAAATTGGTCTCTTCATTTGCCATGCTTGAAAATGAAGTGCGTATTCCAATATGTAGAAGTTGGGTTGTGCCGCCAATTTTTGAGGATGAGGATTATGAAGAAGATGAAAGCCATGTTATTCAAATGTTTGAGATAGAGAAGGAAGATTGGCGCCAACTAATCGTGGATTATTTGAAATACGAAAAGTTACATGATAATCTACGCCAAAGAGTTGATATTCGACGTCGCGCGGCTCGCTTTATCTATTATAAAGGTGTGCTTTATAGATGGTCATTTGATGGAGTCTTCTTGCAATGTTTAGGTGATGATGAAGCTATGCAAGCGTTGGAAGAAGATCATTCTGGAATTTGTGGCGCCCACCAGCCGGGTCCAAAATTACATTTTTGAATAAAAAGAATGGGCTATTACTGGCCAATAATGGTGAAAGATTGTATGGACTATGCACAAAGATGTCAAGCTTACCAGTTTCATGTAAATTTTATTGACCAACCATCGAAGCTATTGCATTCGACTGTTGCTTCATGGTCATTTGATGCTTGGGGATTAGATACGGTTGGACCCATGACAAAGTCTTCTGCTGGGCACTTGTATATATTAGCTGCAACAGACTATTTTTTCAAGTGGGCTAAAGCAATACCCTCAAAGAAGTAAAGAAGGAAAATGTTGCTAACTTTATCCGCATCAACGTTATATATCACTGTAGGGTTCCTCGATACATAATCAATGATAACGGAAAGCCCTTTTGTAATATTCTGATAGATAAACTTTGTCAGAAGTTCAATTTTAAGCAGAGGAAATCTTCCATGTACTATGCCGCGGCTAATAGTCTTGTTGAGGCATTCAATAAAATTCTGTGTAATTTGCTGAAGAAAATAGTCTTAAAGTCGAAGAGGGATTGGCACGAAAGGATCGGCAAAGCTTTATGGGCATAGCGAACTACTCATAGAACACCTACACAAGCAATTCCGTATTCATTAGTTTATGGCGTTGAAGCTGTTTTACCTCTTGAGCAGCAATTCCATCATTAAGGATAGCCATACAAGAAGGATTGATTGAGGAAGAAAATGCATGCTTACGTCTTGAAGAATTGGAGGTCCTTGATGAGAAAAGGTTAGAAGCACAATAAAGACTTGAGTGCTATCAAGTTCGCCTCTCCAGGGCATTTAATAAAAAGGTGCGATCACGATCTTTTCAAGTTGGAGATTTGGTGATCACTGTGAGAAGGCCCATTATCATGACTCATAGAACTAGGAACAAGTTTACATCAAAATGGGATGGTTCTTATATTGTCAAAGAAGTCTATACAAATGGCGCATATAAGTTGATTGTTGAATATGGATTAAGAATTGACCCTATAATTGGGAAGTTCTTGAAGCAATACTATGCATAAAGTTGGGAGATTGTTCCTTGACGCACGAGCCTAAACTGCATGTTGCTCCTTGGCACACGAGTCTAAATTGCATGTTACTCCTGACCCGCATGAGTATAAAGTGTGAACAGTACCCACCAAAGGTAGTGCATATGGTTAAATTGCTAACTTGTCCCACAAAAGGTATTTTATGTGGTTGAATATCAAATACCCCACCTAGTGTAAGGTGGTTAAGCAATAGATACTCCTGGCTCGCACGAGTATAAACTATGAACGGCATCCCCCCTAAAATGATGCTTTCTTTGAACTACATTATGACTTGATCCCTTTATCGGGTACGTTGGCAGCTTAGATATTCTCTAACTTCAGTCATGAGTTTATTTTAAATTATATTTTTCCTTTGTTTCATAAAAAAATAATAATAGTAAAATAGTTTAATTATTTTTATTAAGTTTGAGTTTTTAGTTTGTTAAATTGAAAAAAAAATTAGTTAATTAGTTTGTTGAGTAAAAAGAAAAACGTAGTTTAGTTGTTTTTATTAAAGTTTGAGTTTTTTTCAGTAGTTTAATTATTTTTATTAAGTTTGAATTTTTGGATTGTTAAGTTTTCTAAAAAAAAAGTGATTCAATTGTTTTTATTAAGTTTGAGTTTTTAGTTTGTTAAATAATAATAAAAAAAGTTTTAGGTCATGATTGGTACGTTGGAATGGAATGACGTTAGGAATGGAATGAAGGTGGGAATGGAATGATGTTGGGAATGCTTATCCTATGATTGGTATGCACAAGGAATGCGAAGGGAATGAAATCCTCATTCTTTACTTGATTCCAATCCCATGATTGGTAATTAGGAACAATTGATTGGAATGGAATGAAATTATTTTGTATGACTAAATTATCCTTTTATGAAAAATTATTAAAATAAAATTATTTCTTCACACAAAATCTTTTATGCATTATATTAAATATTTTAGTCAAAATTAATTATATTATTTATCATAAAATACACTTTTTTCTTCACAATCAAATAAGAAAAACAAGAGAATTTAACACGAAAAGAAAGAAGCCCAAGAATGGAAAAAAAGAATAAAATATCTTGGCACAAGATATTATGTGAATTATTGCTACTATATTATGCTATATAAATATTATGATAACATTCATTATCTCACCATAATTATTTGACAACATGTTTACATAAAGAAATTGAAGTCAATATATAAAAAGTACTCCAGAATGTAAAAAAACCCACTAAGCAAAATGTTCAAGCTTATTAACAATCAAAAGGATTCAACAAAATATTTAAAATATCAAATAAAAATTTTATTTACCTAGAAACAATTCCTACCAAAAAAAAAAAAAACTAAACTTATTGTCAAATAATTATGCACATGCAAAAACTTTAAACATCACCATTTAGGATAGCTATGACCAACTGCTCTTTACCCTCATCATTCATTCTAAAGAACACATCAGTTAACTCATGGTCACGGGCAATATGGCACACTGCTTTGATAACTTCAGTGGTAGTAAGGTTAGGGATCTTCCTTATCTTGGAATCAATTTTTTGTCTCTTCTCTGAAATCTCAGCATCAACCCCTATTGCTTTACCAAAAATTTGACTAGCTTTGGCAATTTCATTTCCAATAACTGAAGCTGCATTTGTAATACCATCTATCATAAAGCTCATATTATCAGTACTTCTACTTCTTTTTTTCTTCTTTTGATTGTGGCCTCCTTTATTTCTTGGAGATTGCATAGGAGAGAACGACATGGAAGCATCAATATCCTCAAGGCCATTTTCCATAGTAGAATTAACCTCATTGTAAGTATCATCATTAGCTTCTTCTCTTTCTATTTCTTCCATCATATCAGCAGGACCTTCAGCATTGATTCCCATGGCTCAATCTTTTCCAAAAATAACAATCAAATCTTCATAAAATGGAAACGACTTGTTTTGCCAAGTTGAATGTGTAGGATGACTCTGTAAAATAATTTCAATATCAAAAAATTAATATAAAATAATATAATTAACAATATGAGCAATAATCGATTGATATGCAAACCTGGAGATATGAGTCCCATACAGCTTTTTCTACAGTAATGCATTTTTTAATTGGATCCATCCCAAAGCCACTTGTATTGGGGCCATTTAACATAGCATACACAATATGAAAATCCCTCTTTAAGGTTTTAATTCTTGACTCAATATGTGGCTTAGCCTTCAAACCTGAGTTTGGCAAAGAAACTTGCATCTTCTCCTCTACAAAATTCAGATAGCCGGGTTTAAATCCATTTTCAGCTTTATATGTTCCGAGATTTACCATATCGAGAAGTGCTTCAACTAGCTTGGCATCTTCTTCAGACTTCCATTTTCTTTTATTCTTGCCACGGCCTCTTATATCTTGATTTATATTCTCCATTCTTTATAGGATTAAACCATACAAAAAGACAACACAAAATAAACAAAAAAGTTAAAAAATATTATGAAATTATTATTATAAGAAAATTAATGACAAGGGAATAATTAAAACAATATCAATTGAAAAGAAAAAATAATTAATTAATAAATATTACATCCAACAAAATGTTATTCATCTATACTATTTAAAAAGTACCAGTGAAATGGTTTACAAGATAAATATAATCATTGATAATAAAAAATTAAATTAAAACTATCAAACAAAACTCATAACAAATCATCTAGAATTTCTTTGTGCAATCCAAGTATTAAACATTCTAACTGCAAGATTTTTCCTAAAATTGATCCACTCATCAGAAGGTTCAATCGTAGTGACTAGTTCTTCATCTTCATCAACTTCATTATTATATAAGTGTTCCCCTTCTCTTTCTTCACCATCTTCCACGTTGTCCTCATTATCCACAGGATAAGTACCCATCTCTTGTCTTATAAAATTATGAAGTAGACAACATGCCATAATAATGCGATTTTGAATTTTAATTGGAAAATATGAAGGACTTCGAAGAATTCCCCAGCGGCTCTTTAATACGCCAAACAATCTCTCTATAATGTTTCTAGCAGAAGAATGCTTCAAATTAAAGAATTCTTCAGTAGTGGTAGGTTGGTGTCCTTCACTCCAATCATTCAAATGGTACATTTGACCTCGAAAAGGTGCAAGAAATCCATCGCAATTTGTATATCCAACATCCACAAGATAATAAAAACCTTAAAATTATATAAAGCATATTAGTTAGTCCAAAGCATATTAATAATGATTTATTTCTTACAATTTTAATCACATTGTTTTTTTTTTTTTTATGATCTTAACTTGAGGAACTACCAAACCATTTCTCCTACTTATGCATCTCTCAAAATTCTACCATCAGCACCGATCCTTCCCACCCTAGTAACACATAAATAAATTGCATATTTGGGGAGCAAACTCCTAATACATTAGTAGCAATTTCATTTTTTCGTGTTCGATATCTAGGCTTGTCTATTGCTGGCACACGAACTTTGATATGGGTACCATCTAGAGCTCCTAAGCAACCCTATTATTAAAAAACTTAAAATAAGTATGTTGTAATATGTAAACCATTCATGGGTAAATCAAATATATTACCTTAAACCGCATCCATCTCTCATCTGTAGAGTTATCATATATTTCCTCTGGTGTCTTGAGTAATTCCCCTTGAAGCCTAATAATAGCATTTATCACTTTTCGAAATTGCCTACTAATTGTTGCCCCAGAACGTCCAAAATTCGCATTTATAATTCTCTGCTTTTGATGGTGAGCCAAAATATGAACTGTCATTGCCACTTGTTCATCCACTAGCATATTTTTAGTTGGAGATACTATAGCAGTAGCTTCAAGCTTAGAGCATAATTGAACAAAAGTTCATCTATTCATCCTAATTGTATTTTTGCATACAATATCGCTTGTATAAATTATTTTATGGATGTATTTTCTTTTTTCAAAAAAATTACATTGATATATAGGCCTTAACCCAATAAATTTACTATGATATTCTATAAAATTAAAAACAATGACCTAAAACCATTTTACCAAATGCATTATGTTCAACCATAATGATAACATTGCCATGTTTTTCTTTCTCCTTGTCAATTTTTTTGTCGCTATACTTAACCTTGCCATAGCTGCAAATTTAATACAAAAAAAGTACGTATTAAAAGGTTCTCATGCATTCAAATAGTAAAATAAATAAATCACAAAACAAGATACATTCATCAATGCAAAGCAAAAAAATAAATATGAACGGCCATTCAGAAAGTTTAGGGTAAAAAAGAATTCAAAGAAGTTCTTTTATCAATGAAAGTGATAAAAGTAAACGAGTGACATATGAGGATTAGCTTGTCTTGTAAAATTCAGCTAAAACTCCAGAAGCATAAGATCATGTCAGTTGCCTCATATACTAACACAACATAAAAAGCTAATCCATACAAACAATTAAACAGCCACAAAACATGACCAAGTAGATGATTCATGCTTGATTTATTGAAACCAACACAGTATTCACACAACCATAGACATTGACAAGTATGAGCTACAATAGAGTATGGTCTGCAAAAGTCACAAGAGAACCCACTTCTATTATTTCATTTATAGACTGATGGGAAACAAGAAAACCTCCACAAACCACAAAACATATACTAGAATTTCAATGAAATCATAAAAAAATTACCTAGAAGATTTTTATCATCATAATCATCAAGAATCAGCAGACTCACAGAATCCAGAAAACCAAGTCTTATTGGTCATTTGTATATAATATTGGAAGAATGCATAAAAAGGAATAATAACCAAGAAAATCACAACCTCAATATATGGGCAAAAGAAAGAATAAGCATTTCGCTTGCAAGGTCACTCATCATCAGCACAACTTCAATCATCAGCAAATGAAAAGTCTCAATAAAAAAACCCATTATTCAAAAATTAAAGCAAACCCATTATTTTGTCTTATGATGGCCAAAACCAACATAAAAAGTGCAGTATAGTAGCACACGAGAACGTCGTGGGATCAAAGTTCCATAGGATTAATTCACATTAATTTTTCACGCCAATATACAAGTGCAGGTATAAATCTCAACGTAAACTCCCTAATCCCCAAAAATTTCTACAATCATTGTAAAACAAACATAAAAATTCGAGTTTAAAAATTACCAAAGAAAATGTTTTAGATTTGTGACAAAAAGAGGTTACAGAACAGTTGGATTTAAAATATTCATACCTGAGAAAGAATTTATCTTTTCAGTTGATGAATCCCTACAAATTTTTTTGAAGAAAATGTGAGTGATTTATAAGGAGGGAATGAAGTTCTTGGTGAGAATATATATACATACGTATATGATGCAGATAAAGGATAAGATAAAAGATATGAGAAAGAATCAAAATATAATTGAGATTGGATATGTTGGGATTTTTTAGGATTTATTATTATTTTTTAATTGGAGGGTAATCTTGTCAAACAAAAAAATATATATATTCCCAATGGATTGGGAATGGCTAAACCCTAAACCCATCCTTTTGGGAATGGGAATACTGATGGGAATGGGCATTCCCATATTTAAACTATACCAATCATAGGTTTGGGAATGGGCTTGGGAATGCCCATTCCATTCCCACCTCATTCCTGCGTACCAATCATGGTGTTAGTTGTTTGAGTTAATTAATTTGTTGAGTAAAAAAAAAAAAAAATAGTTTAGTTATTTTTATTAAAGTTTGAGTTTTTTTTAGTAGTTTAATTGTTTTTATTAAGTTTGAATTTTTAGTCTGTTAAGTTTTCTAAAAGAAAATTAATTTAATTGTTTTTATTAAGTTTGAGTGTTTTTTAGTTTGTTAAGTTTTTTTTTTGTTAAAAAAAAAGGTTTTAGTTGTTTGAGTTAATTAGTTTGTTGAGTAAAAAAAAAAGTGGTTTAGTTGTTTTTATTAAAGTTTGAGTTTTTTTTTAGTAGTTTAATTGTTTTTATTAAGTTTGAGTTTTTATTTTGTTAAGTTAAAAAAAAAGCAGCATAGTTTATTAAAAAGAAAGAGGGGCAAAAAGTTCTAAACAAATTTCAAGTAAAAGGACTCAAGTTCTTCAATTTTTCTTTAACAGCCTCCAAGTGTTCCATTGAAGTTTACAAATTCTCTACCACTTTATTACTCAATAGAGGAATACTCTTCATAGCAGCAATTTTCTCTTCAATCTCATGAATTTCAGCTTGAGCACTTTGAAGAAGTTGTTGGCGTTTCAATGATGGAGTCAAATTCTTCTTGCGTTCCTTCAAATTATCAAGCTCCTTCCCAACATATTCCAGCTCTTCTTGGCTCATTGGATGCTTTCTCCAATGATGCTGACTTTGCTTCATTATAAGTGATGACCTTGTCAAATAATATTTGCAATAGTCCTTCCACATTGGAGATGTCAAATTTGCTGAAGCCCCTCATTGATTCAAGCACAAATCGAACACTATCTTTGATAGATGAGAGGGAGTCAAGTAGAGTATTTGCGATTACCTTGCGAAAGCCATCCCACAACATTTGAAGTCCATTTGGGCTCGTTTGCTTGGAATGTTATGATTAGAAGTGATACATAAGCAAAGGATACATTTTAAGCCCATTAGGATAGAATATTTTAATTTTGTGTTTGGTTGGTATGATTGGTATATAAATAAATTAAAATATAATATATAAATTTACTATTATATCCTTTATATTATTTAATAAGTTTTTCATAATTTCCTCATTCTTTCCTATTTTTAGAATCATGGTTTAATTGAAAATAAGATAAAAAATAGACCTTATTAAATCTTTGTAATTCTTATCACACCTAATCAAGCATTCCCCCCCCCCCCTTGATCCATTTTTCAAAAGCAACAATAAATAATGTAGGGCCTAGGATTTATCAAGGGCTTTTATTAATTGAAACAAATATTAAAAGAGGCTTGATTAGGTATGTATCATACCTAATCAAGCCAAGCAAACAAGGCCTTTGGAGGACAATGGTGAATTGTCCCTAAAGCTTACACATTGGAAATCTTGCTTGAAGAAGTCTCCTGGGATCACCCCCTCCATATAAAGCAAGTTTGTTAGCCTTGGCCACTCCCAATATCCTTTGATATAGTGGAATTTGCCATTAAATTGAAAAGTATCTCCCTCCTTAGCCTTGCCTTCAATGATGTTACGACCCAATGTGGGTAGAAGAATTAATTTGTTTGATTGTTGGTGGTGAATTAATTCATTTGGAGGACAATAATGAGTTCCTCTTAAAGTCCACACCTTGCAAGTTTTGGGAACACTCCTCTGTATAAAGCAAACTCAAAAGTTAGTTCATTGATGATGAATTAATTCGTTTGGAGAACAATAATGAGTTGCCCTAAAAGCCCACTCCTTATAAGTCTTGACCTCTTGGGTCTATTAATGCTACAACCCAATGTTGAAGAAGAATTAGTTTGATTGATTGTTGATGACGAATTAGTTCGTTTGGAGGACAATAATGAGTTGCCCTTAAAGCCCACACCTTGGAAGTCTTGATATCTTGGGTCTATTAATGTTGCAACCCAATGTTGAAGAAGAATTAATTTGATTGATTGTTGATGACGAATTGAGTTGCCCTTAAAGCCCACACCTTGGAAGTCTTGATCTCTTGGGTCTATTAATGCTGCAACCCAAAGTTGAAGAAGAATCAATTTGATTGATTGTTGATGACGAATTAGTTCATTTGGAGGACAATAATGAGTTGCCCTTAAAGCCCACACCCTACAAGACATTAAATCAGCCTTGTCTACTTTGTTGCATATCTACCAACAAGAAGAATGAGTAGTCAAAAGTGTGCCTTTCTCCATATGTTGATTCTCTTCATCAAGAATAATCAAGTGTTGCACTCCGACAGTGGATAAAAATAATTTTAAAGTGAACCATGGTGCAATCTGCAAGGACACAAGAAAAGTTAATCAAGTTATTGAGAAAGAAAAGAAGAAGAAAAGATGTAATTCAAAAAAGATTGATGTGAAGAATGGCCATGTTTAATGCTCATATGAATTGATAGGAAATCAAGTTGATAACAATGCTAAAATAATGATAAATATTCATAGAGGTATTTTATCAAACATGAAGGATGCATGAGCTATGGGAGAAAGATTAAGAAAAACTAAGAAGAGATCAAACCCAACAATTTAACAGAGCAAACATCCAACAATTAGATAAAGCTGATGACTATTGCTCTTGAAACTTTTTTTGAAACAACATACAGAAATATAAAAAAAGAGAGTGGACAGCATCGGCGAACGTTCTATGCAAGCTGCGGGTTGTGAGCTGTGCCTTTTATAGATGCTCGAAGAAGTCTCCTAATCTAAGTAGGAAGCAATGTAATGAGCTAGCAGATATGGTTGGGGAAAATCGAGATATGACATGATGAGGTTTATAGTGGAGAAAGATTCTAATTTCTCAACAAAGGGTTCATGAAAGAGTGGAGTTTGCAAGAAATAGGATTCCGTTGGTCGTGGAATTGAAATTCATTAATTAGAATTCCACTACAATTTGGATACCACGTGGGCAAAGATATTGAAAGCCATGCAGTTGATTTGGTTTTGTCACAAATCCGAATATGACGTGTTGGCTCATACATTATGATGGTCTCTTTAGTTACAAGAATCGTGAATGAAAATGTTTTAGCCTATTTAAATTCAAGTAATAATAGGCAAATGGTCATTAGGTTATGTTGGCTCTTTGCACAAAAAAAATAAAAAATAAAAATCTTGTTGCCTGATTTAGTTTCATGAAAATATAATGTTGGGCTCCTTATATCAACTTTTGATATGGGCCTCTGTTCGGTCCACGTATGTCATTGAATATATATATATATATATATATATGTTCTCAAATACTTCAAATCTCATCTCTCTTTTGAGATTGATTTGCACCCGCTCGTCAAGCCTTGAAGTGGGGGCATTTGTAAACATATTAAAATTTTGACCAATTGAGAACACTATAAGAAAACACCCCTTCACTAATAGAAAATTTATGACGAAAAAAGTTCCGTCACTATTTGAAAACACTTGTGATGGATTTTTGATAGATTACTAACGAACTTAATAAAATGAGCAAAAATATATATTAATCATGATATTTGTGACGAATATAAAAACTATACATTGATATGAAGAGTTTGTCATAAATTTTATAACTTCAATATGATTTTTCATTTTGTGATAGAAATTCCATCACAAAATAAATTTTGTGATGCATTTTATTTCCATCACAAACTAATCAGTGATAAAGCATATACTAACGGATTTAGAAATAAATCCATCACAAAATGATAGATCTCATTAAATTTGTGACGGACTTATTTAACAAATCCGTTAGTATATGCTTTGTCACTGATTAGTTTGTGATGAAAATAAAATGCGTCACAGAATTAATTTTATGATGAAATTTCTGTCACAGATTGAAAAATCATATTGAAGTTATAAAATTTATGACAAACTTTTCATATCAATTTATAGTTTTCATACCCGTCACAAATATCATATTTAATATATATTTTTGCTCATTTTATTAAGTTCGTTAGTAATCAATCAAAAATCCATCACAATTATTTTCAAACAGTGACAGAACTCTTTTTGTCATAAATTTTCTGTTGGTGAAGGGGTGTTTTCTTGTAGTGGAAGTGACACATGTAAAATATTGTATTAAATATTAATTTAAAATTTTCTATTTAAATTTTGGGATTTATTAAATTTAATTCCAAAAAAAATAAATAGTTAATTTTAGTTAATAATTTAATGTTTATTTTATATCAAATAAAGCATTGACACATGTCAAAGATAGAGTGTCTGCATTTATGGACTAATCAAATCAAAGATATTTGATATTGATATTATCTTTTATTGTTTGATATTATCAAATCAAATATATCTTATCTCTTGGTTTTGATATTATCTTATCAAAGAGATAACCTTTGAAGGAGTTCAAGTCAATCAGAAGTCTTCCATCAAACACCTATATAAAAGGGTGATTCTAGCACATTTGACACAACACAAATTCCAGCAGACGAGAGAAACTTTGAAGGATTCCAGCAATTCTCTTAAGCAAATTTAAGGAGATCCACGACGTTCAAGGTGTTTTTCGAGGAATTCATATATTTTTGGGGTTTGATTCGAGATTAAGGTGCGAAGCCCTCGCATTGGCGTTATTTTTGTTCAAGGAGATTCACGACATTCAAGGCGTTCTTTGCGAAATCCATATATTTTTTGCATTTGATTCGAGATTAAGGTGCGAAACCCCCGAATTGGCGTTATTTTATTCAAATCAAATTCAAAGGAGATCCACGACGTTCAAGGCGTTCTTTGCGAAATCCATATATTTTTTGCGTTTGATTCAATATTAAGGTGCGAAGCCCTCGAATTGATATTATTTTATTCAAATCAAATTCAAAGGAGATTCACGGCGTTTAAGACATTTTTCAAGGAGCTCAAGATTATATTTGGAAGAGAAGAATCATATGATTAGATTAGAGATAGAATCCACAGTTGATTAATTGATTTTAATTTTAATTTTATTTGTACAATTTTTTCTTGTTTTGTAATTTTAATTTTTGCAGACAAGAAAATTTGTTGTTACACCTACACCATTTAAAATATTGACTCGTTTACATATACCTTTTTTAAATCAATAGTAATTAAGTTAATTTACTCTATTAATCTTTTCTAACTAAATTAAAAATAAAATAGTTTTTAATATATATATATATATTCCCCACTCCCCCACGACTGGGGAGGGGCAGCCGGCTGCCATGGCCACCCTTCCCCTCCCCGCAGCCTATTAAAAACTATTTTACTTTTAATTTAATTAGAAATATTAGTATAGTAAATTAACTTAATTACTATTGATTTAAAAAAGGTATTTGTACACGTATCAATTTTTTAAGGGGTGTAGAATATTATATTAAAATTATGGGTATTGGACCGTAGCCAACCCTGAATTAGGTCTAAGGTCCATTCTTTGACAAGTAGAACTAATTGTGCAAATAAATATGTATAATCAAAATGTACTTAATTTGAATTGTATGATTAGTCAAGTTCACAATTGAGATTACAGAAACTTGAAATATTTAATGAGAATTATAGAAATAAGAACAAGGGCTACCACAAGGGTATTTGAATATATGTAAGAAAAGCAAATTGAGGATTCATTTTTTACGCAAGGTTAAATACTTTGAATCTTCTATTTTATTTTAGGTTTTATATCATATTCCAACTTAATGAATTTATACCAAATATATCTGATTAATCTTCATGTTTCATGTTTTTGATATTACCAAAAAAAGCAAAAGAATTATAACAAAGTTACCCTTAAACCAAGTCCATTTTCAACTTTCAATATTCATTTTCCTTCGAATTTCATTTCTACTTATACAGAGATGGACACTGTTAATTAACGGCTGCTGTCGTTTTTCAGTCCCCTTTCATCATCCCTTGATGCTCCAGTTCTAAAGCCTATTGTCGGTAGATAAATTTATTTATATTGCTTTTTAGTGACTGGTTATATTTCCAGACCCATATAGTCGAGCCCATAGATTTTACATCATCAAACTTTTTGAGCTAAAAATTTATTTTTATCTTGATACTTTTAAACTAATTGCAGAATTACTTTTATATTTCAATTTATACAAGCTATGATAATTGCCTAATAAAATAGTTACAGGATGAATTTCCATAGCAAAGACATAGCGCGGCAGCTTCGCTGTCAAATCCTTATTTACAGTAAGAAATTTAATTATAAAAGCCTTGACATCAAACAAAAGTATTAGCCTTGACATCTAAAATAGTGGTAGTAAAAATCTGAGAAGGCTGAATTAATAAATAGCAAAAAATTTACTTGGATCAAACAAGCTGGAAACTATTTATATATTTAACAAAATAAGATAATATTTGAATACATTGATACATTTGTTTAATAAACTCAAAACATGACATAGTATTATATGTTCCTTTTTTTGGAAAAGAAATCATAATTTGAATAATTGTACGTGTTGTTAATTTCTATAAATATATTTTTAAGTAATTGTATATCTTCTAATTATGCTTCACGGATAGATAAAACAATATGGGTGAAATTTCGAAATAGCAATTCTTTCAATATTGGAGTTTCTCATACTCATCCCTCTAAATGAATTTGTTTGTGTTAGTCTCTCAAATCGGTGAAATAAATAAGTTGTGGCCTCTATATATTGTTTTGGGCAATGCTCATACCTTAAGTTAGCTTTTAGGGTTGAGTTAGGCACATTATCCATTCTTCAACATAGTATCAGAGCTACCCATGGATTACCTAATGTTGTTGGGCCACCCATTTCATGTTATTCTACACTCCAAATATTCATTTATGGGCGTGCAAGGGGTGTGCTAGTGTCTCATATAAATAAGTTGTGGTCTCTATAAATGGTTTGGGACAAGCCTCATACCTTGAGTTAGTTTTTGGGGTGAGTTAGGCCCAATGGTCATTCTTTGACATGGTATTAGAGTCAGCCATTCCCGATGTTAGGTCATCCAGTATTGTTAGACCACTCATTTAATGTAATTCCACGTTCATGATGTTCATTCCTGGGCGTGTGCGTGATGTGTTAGTGTCCCATATCAGTAAAATAAATAAGTTGTGGTCTCTATATATGGTCTTTAGCAATTCTCACTGCTTGAGCTAATTTTTGGTTTTATCATCCTTTAGTTAATTTGGTATGAAGTTTGGTTTTATCATTTTCGACATCGGTCCTCTGAAACAGAAACAATGATAAGGTGCACAGGACTGTGATACCTCTTCCTTGGAGAGTTTGAAGTATATTGATCATTTTGGAAGATCAAGTAGAACTTTAGCGCAAAGATTTCATCCTTTTTAACAGGAGCAGGCATAAGCTAGCTACTATATTTACTTCTATCTGTTGTTGTGCTCTCTTGCATTATTTTTTTTTTCCTATCTCTCCACTTTTATCTTTAGTTCTTCCTCACAAAATCTCTGATTTTAGTTTTGATAATGAGACTGGTAATGAGGGCTGGGGAGAGTGAATGTTGGATTAAGACTAGTGAAGATCTTAGGAAAGGATATATACATAAGTAGCTTGAAAAGTATAAGGGAAAATCCCTACAGTCTGGGGAATCGTAGATTTCGCATGCTAAGCAATTCATGATTGAATATATAAAGGACGAAAACCAAAATCTAACCCCCAACCCATTGCCATTGCCGAATAAATGGTAGTCTGGGGAATCGTAGATTTCGCATGCTAAGCAATTCATGATTGAATATATAAAGGACGAAAACCAAAATCTAACCCCCAACCCATTGCCATTGCCGAATAAATGGTAGTGGATTCGAAGGATTCTTTCAAGTGGGTCAGCCAAAGCTTCGTGATTATTAGTGATTTCTTCTATTTATTTTATTTTTCACTGGTTTTTGCTTTTTTTTTCCCTCCCCTTAAAGGATAAACAACATATAAGATTTTTTTGTTCACCGTAAATTTGGTTGAAATGTTTCATATGTTTGATAATATATGCACATATATATGTGTATATTATTGATGAGGGTTCGATTTGTCGGATATTGGTCCAACTACGAGTTTGAATGGGACTCGACCTCTCTGGTCAGTATTCTTGTTCAGGTGGGATGAATCGTGCAATCACAGTAAACGTCAGGCTACTCGATGAGCCCTCGGCTTAGACCTTCCGACGCTCAAGTCAGTACAGATCGACGAGATGTATCGAGCAGCGAAGTAAGGGCTTTGTGTATGTATGAGTGCGTACCTTAGAAAGGTTGAAGCGAGAGTATTTATAATCATCCCTTTTTTGGGGAATTGTCTGAGATGCCCCTGATGCATTCAGGGGTCTCTACCCTTGTGCGAGGGGCGGTTAGTAAATTCCTCTCCCTGCATATTTCCAAATAACTGCCCTTCCAGGTTTTAAGGACACGATAGTATACTGTTGAGGCGCCTGCTGTGCCAGGTGGTGAGGGGGCGGCATGCGCCATTAATGCGGACGCAGGTCGCTCGTCAGTGCATTTAATGCAGTGGCAGAGTACTGTACTGTCTCGACCTCTTTTGGTCGACCAAGTCGACTAGACGCCCTTCTGTCACGGAGGCACAGTCAAGAGAAAGGTCGATCGAGGTCGACTGCACCTATGAGCCTCAGATGCAAGATTGGACCTAGTGCTGCATCTTTAGGCCAGCTTGGTTTGGGCTAAGGTATTTGGGCCACCTTATATCATGAGTCCCCCCACTTCGCAAGGCTGAACGAGGAATCGACATGAGGCGTTGGGAAGTAGTTTAATGGGTATTTTTAAGAATCAACAAAGGTTTTTCAAAAGTCGACCCGAGTTTGGCGTATTTATTGAAGGTTACATCGTGGCGCGTGTGGGGCGGCGTGGCGGTTACATGCATTATTACAGGCTCTTGGTTTCACGCGTTCGCTCCCCTAAAAATATCCGCGGTAAAACCAACCATTTTTACTTTTATTGCCTTAGCTTCTGGTCGAGCGCTTGCCCAAACGTCCTCACATTCAAGATTTTCTGCTTTTAGCTCTTCTATTCAGTAAGTGCGCCTTCATTTCTACTTCGTGTCCTTTAGATTTTTGACATCATGCTGGGTTTATACAGTTTTGGGAGTAGTCAAGGGGGGGTAGTGAGGCCACCCGATCTGATAGGCCTAGGTATGCTTCTGGGCAGTCCAATGAGTCGTCAAGTGACGATTCCAATTCCAGCAGCTCGAGCTCTAGTAGCTCGAGTAGCGTCCACGAGGGGGATGAAGCTGGGCCAAGCCAGGTTCTTCCTTCGCGGGGTCAACTATTCACTCTGAATCATTATAGTAAGATTATATCCACCATGAACCCTGTCGACCTGAAACGTCTAAGGCAGCTATATCATATTCCCGCTGAATACGAACTTCTAACTCCTGGGGAGACAGGTCGAATGCACCGTCCTCCTGTAGGTTGTATAACTGTCTTCGAGGATGATTTTAAATGTGGTCTTAGGTTCCCCCTGAGTGATAGTATAGTTAATCTGCTTAGGGGTCTCCAAGTGTGCATAACTCAACTACTGCCCAACTGTTTCTCTACTATCTGTAGCTTTATCGTTTTGATGCATCTGTTCAATCAGCCCGTTAGCTTCGAAAAATTTTCCAACCTATTTCATCTGCCCATGTCTCGTAAGTCGGGTAGCGCCGATGAGTCGGGCTTCTATTACTTAACCGCTCGACCACGCCGTAAATTCCTCGTAGCCCCTACTTCTTCATATGGGCAAGAATGGAAAAAACGGTACCTATTTGTTTGAATGGCTGGGGGTTTCAATATTCCATGAGGGTGGTGGAGGGGGAATGTTGAAATACCGGGGAACTTTACCCCAACCTGGCCAAACACCTTTGTTCGGGACCTAATCAAATTTGGCCAGATGGAGGCCGCAGTTTTTATCGATGAGAGGCATTTAGTGTTGGCTGGGTTATCGCCCGCTCCGTTAGATTTGCCTGCGAATGATCGACTAGGTAGAGAGTGCTTCTTGTAATTTGTTGCTTTTTCATTGTTATTATCATTTTTGACTTTTGTTATTTTACTGCTCGGCAGATCGCGTAGGCATCATGAACAGATCGTGGGCAGAGGCTCTGGCGAGAGCAGAGAGAAATCAACAGCGGCGACAGGGCACAGTGGCTCGCCGAGCAGCCGCAGCGGTCGAGGAGCCTCGCCAAGTTGCCGCGGCTCCACTTCCATCACCGACTCCATCACCTGGTCGAAAGCTTGCGACCATAGACGACAGCCCCGCAGGTCGGGGCAAGAGGGCAATGGTGGAGCAGGCCCTCCCTGCTCCGAAGAAGGCTGCTGCCGGGAAGGGAAAAGGCAAAGCAGCGGGGTCGGGACTGCCGATTGGGAACGATCTCTTTGGCGATTGAGGGGATGAACAGTTGTTCAACTTGCCAAAATTTCCTTCTCCTCGATTCGAGACAGAACCCAGCTCGATCGTGCATAATTCACTCTGTATGGAC
Source organism: Jacaranda mimosifolia (assembly GCA_018894105.1). Taxonomy (NCBI): domain Eukaryota; kingdom Viridiplantae; phylum Streptophyta; class Magnoliopsida; order Lamiales; family Bignoniaceae; genus Jacaranda; species Jacaranda mimosifolia. Next base: position 3,753,610 of record CM032127.1, read on the forward strand.
ACCACGAGGCCGATCGGGGCTGCTCCTCTGAAAGTCTTGTTAGTAGGTCAATTCGTGGTTGACAAGAAGAGAATAATGGGTTGAGCCAAAATGCGACTCTTTGGGAGTTGGCTTATCATGCCAACATGGTAAAGTTTTATGCTTTATTTTGCATAATTACACTCTGATTGAGTATCTGATAGCATTATCTTTCAGGTAGGGCAATTGGGCTACAACTTTTACCAGCGGTCGGAGCTGGTCCTAGCTGATCGAGAGCAGCTGGAGGCTAGTGGGGATACTGAGACTCTGAAGGCTCAGCTCGAGTCTTCGCAGATGAGAGTCGAGGAGTTGGAAAGGCAGGTCGGACAGCTGACCAAGGACCTCGAGCAGAAGGACGAGAAGGTGATCGTGGTGATCCAGGAGAGGACCAAAATGGACGGGCTGGTGAAAAGACTGCAGTTGGATCTACAGGTCAGTTATGATTCTGGCCGATCTGCAGGCCGAAATGCATGTCTGGTGGAAGCTCAGGCCGAGTTCAATCGCATACTGCCCTTGGTGTGTCAGGAGGTAGTGCAGCAGTTTCTATTGAGTCCGGCATTCCAGGATGCAAATGCCATTTTCGCTGTCGACGATGCTCGGAGCTCTTTTGAAAAGGCCGTTAAGCAGCTTCAGTTTTTGGGCTACTGTTTCCGACCAGAAGACCAAACCTACATAAGCTACTTGCTTGATGAGCAACTGCAACCTTACCCCGATGAGGAGGGTGGTGCAGAGGGGGCGATCGTTGAGGCCGCGAGAGCGGCGGGCGCATCGGAGGCGCAGCTGACTGAGGATGAAAAAAGGCGAGCTAAGGTCGAGTGGAGGCTGAAGGCGGTCAGCCAGGAGTTTGAGTTCGCTGGTGACTTTGCCTTCGAGGTGAATGAGGGGATGGTCGACGCTGCTACACATTTTTCTATTCCTGAGAGGCAATTCCTGCAAGACGTAGCCAGCCCTTCTCGACCAGCGACTGCCGCTGTCCCCATTACCGTGGCTATGCATGAGCCCGCGCCCACTGCTGCTCTTGCTGGCGAGGAGCCCAACCCTGTTGCTGAGGAGGTTGCCAGCTCCAGTTAGCTCTGATTGTTTATTTTTGTTGTTTTTAAGACAGGATGTATATGCCTCGATGAGGCTTTTAAACGGTTGGTGATTTTTTTACCTCGATGAGGCTTTTAAACGTTGATGGATGAATGGGTATTTTTATCATTTCATGTTCAACGATGATGATTTTTTGCTTTTGGTATAAGTTATTCCCGTTAATGAGCATGTCGTTTAACAGGTATTAACCGCAGTCTTTATTATCCTGCGTATATAAATTCTTGGACGAATGCTCGTCGAATGAATGATGTTGTACTTTGTGAAATTCATTCATGGTCCCTATCGAGTAAATCGTGTTTAATACACAGGCGTAATAGTTAGCCATTAGGCTTTAAATAATCTTAACGATTGTGGTAAATTGAAGGCGATTTTATCGACTGTGGGGTCGAATGTCTAGCCTTGGTTGGTATGCCTCTACTTGGCGGCGTAAAGCCAGCTTCGTCAACTACGGAGTCGACTTTGTGGTCTTGGCTATTAAGCCTCGACTTGGCGGTGGAAAGCCAGCTTTTTCGACTACGAGGTCGACTTTGTAAGGGAGATTCTGCAAGTTTCATGTAGTCTAAATGTGCCATAATTTTATTACTGTGAAGAGATACAAAAGGTGCCAACGGCCCTTCACACAATTTTTTTTTTCAAATTTACTGCATTCCAAGGTTGAGGTAGTTCACAGCCTGATGTATCCGCTATCCGGTAGGCATTATTTTTTGACACTTTAACAACTGAGTAAGGCCCCTCTCGTTTTGGGTCAACTTTTCCCACATTTTTTGACACTTCCAATTTCTTGAGAACGAGGTCGCCAACTTTGAAACTTCGGGGTCGTACTGTCCTATTATAGCGTTCTGCCATTTTCGATCGGTATCGCTACATTATGTTGTAGGCCGCGTGGTGCTGCTCGTCAACGGTGATTAGGTCCAGAGTTCTTTCTGATACATTCGTGATCGGATTATAGTGGATCACCCGAGCTGTGTGCTGGATCAGTTCGGACGGGATTACTGCTTTGGACCCGAAGACTAGGTTGTACGGGCTGCGGCCTGTGGCTGCTCGAGGTGTCGTTCTGTAAGCCCAAAGCACCCCTGGGAGGTCGTCTGCCCAACTAGTTCCCGTCCTTGCTATTCGAGTCTTGAGGTGGTCGAGAACTATTCTATTTGTGACCTCGGTTTGGCCATTAGACTGGGGGTTTCCGGCTGAAATGAAGTGTTGGGTGATTCCCAGGGTCTCGCACCACTTCCTCATGCTTTTACTTTGAAATTGAATGCCATTATCCGAGATTAGGACCTTAGGCAACCCGAATCGACAGATTATATTTTTCCAAATGAAGTTCTTGATTGCCGCATCGGTGATCTTCGGAACTGCCTCGGCTTCCACCCATTTAGTGAAGTATTCGACCGCCACTATGATGAACTTGTGCTGGCCCGACATCTTCGGGAGAGATCCCATGATGTCGTGCCCCATTGGTCGAATGGCCATGCTATCTGGACATTGACCATCGAAGCAGCTGGTTGGTGCTGTATGTTGGAGTGGATTTGCACGACGGGCATTTTCTAGAGAAGTCAACTGAGTCTTGTAATAAGGTGGGCCAAAAATAACTGTAACGGACAACCTTGTGCGCTAAAAATCGACTGCGAGAATGGTTGCCGCATATGCCGGCATGTATCTCCTACAGTACTTTGTTCGCCTCATCGGGTTCTAGACATTTCAGTGGGGGTCCTGATACCGACCTCCTATAGAGCTGTTCATGCTCATCTAGTGCAAACTTGGCCACCAATCCTCTAAGTTTGCGGGCCTCTTTGTCATCGGTGGGCAAGGTCCCTTGACTCAAGTAAAGTTTGATTGGCTCTTGCCAAGAGATGGTTATCTCTCCGACACATCCGCTGAGGCTATGATTGGTAGCACCGACACAAGGTTTTTCGACCGCCAAGAATGTATGGTCATCTCTTTGGTACCCTTCGCCGAGTTGGCTAGCTTCGAGAGCGCATCTGCTCATTCATTTTCTGTCTAGGGGACCTGGCTCAAGGTGAAGCTCCTGAACAACTGCCATAATTATTTTACTTCTGACAGGTATTGGGTCATTTTGAGCTCCTTCGCCTCGAAATTGCCCTCCACCTGCTCTACGACCAGCTGAGAATCAGTGAATTCTGCAAGCTGTTCGACCGCAGATTGTAGCCATGTGCATTCTTGCAATGAGAGCCTCAAATTCTGCTTCATTGTTGGTGATCTGGAAGTCGAGTTTTATTGCAAAATCATCCTCAGCAAGTGGGGAGCGGAGGGATACACCTATCCCGCCTCCCGATGCAGTTACTGATCCATTAATATGCAAGGTCCATATCGAGGTGTTGTCAACATTTTATGTCGGTAGGTCGAGTCTTTTGATGATGAAGTCGGCGAAGACTTGTGCTTTTATGGCAGTCCGAGGTTGGAATGTGATGTCGAATTCCCCAAGCTCAATAGCCTATTTGGTGAGTCGATCTGAAGCGTTGGGTTTCAAAAACACCTGCTTTAACGGTTGATTCGTTAATACCACGATTGCATGGGACTGAAAGTAAGGTCGTAGCTTCCTGGACGCCGTGACGAGGGCTAGAGCAAACTTTTCGATCTCCAAATAATTATGCTCGGGCCCATGCAAAGCTTTGCTACAATAATACACAGGACGGGGGGTCCATTCTCTTGTCGATGTCAACACTGAACTGATCGAGGCCAAGGATACTGCTAGATACAGCTGTAATACTTCTCCCAGCTCAGGTTTGGCGAGCATGGGCGGTGAAGACAAGTATTGCTTGAGCTATATCAAAGCTTGATCACAATGCTGATTCCACTGGAACCCAGATTTCTTGGCATTTCTGAGAATTTTGAAGAAAGGTAGGCTCTTGTCGGCCAATCGAGCTATGAATCTGCCAAGGGCTATGATCCTGCCGACTAGACATTGGACTTCTCAAACTGTGCGGGGTGGAGTGATGTCGAGGATCACTTGGGTCTTCTACGGATTTGCCTCGATCCCTCTCTGACTGACCATATACCCGAGGAACTTGCCCCATTGTACACCGAATGTACACTTCTTAGGATTGAGTTTCATGCTGAAAGCCCTCAAAATGGCAAAGGTGTGGCTGAGGTCGACTAGGTGGTCCTCAGCCTTCTCGATTTTTACAATCATGTCATCAACATAGACATCCATCGATTTTTCGATCTCGTTTTTGAATATGAAATTGACCAATCTTTGGTACGTTGCACCTGCATTTTTGAGTCCAAAGGGCATGACTAAAAAATAGTATACACCATTGGGGACGACGAAAGAGGTCTTGTCCCGGTCTTCGGGTGCCATAAATATTTGATAATAGCCTTGGAAGGCATCCATCATACTAAGTAATTCACATCCAGCAGTTGAATCTACTAATAAATCTATACGAGGCAAGGGGTAAGGATCCTTCGGACAAGCTTTATTCAAATCAGTGAAATCATTACACATTCTCTACTTTCCCTCGTTCTTAGGGACAAGTACAACATTACAAAGCCAAGAAGGGTACTGAATTTCTACAATATATCCTGCTTCCAAAAGCTTGCTGACCTCCTCCTCGATGAATTGCGTCCTCTCAGAGTTGAAGGTTCTTGTCTTTTGTCTTACTAGTTTGTGAGCTGGGTCTACGTTGAGTCGATGGACAATGATGTTAGGGTCGATTCCTTGAAGATCTGCGGCTTTCTATGCAAACACGTTAATGTTGCGTCGGAGGAAGTCGACCATAAGGCATTCCAATCGATCTCCCATATCGCTTCCGATCCTGGTGGTTTTGTCGGGTTTCCTGGGTTCGAGCTCTATTGTTTTGAACTCCCCAACAGGTTCGACCCTGATGTCTTCTAGCTTCCTCTTCTTAGATGAAGGTCCCTCCTCGAGTTTTGCTACTGGGGCGTCCCCCGAGGGCTTCAATTTGGGTCGTTTCTTCTGCTTGTTAGAATCGATCGAAATGGTGTAACAGCGCCATGCGTCCTTGAGGTTACATAAGAGTTCTCCTACTTCAGCTGGGGTCGGGAACTTTATCTTCATGTGGTAAGTGGAGACGACGGCTCTAAAGTCATTGAGGGTTGGTCGACCCATGATGACATTATATGCAAATGGGGCGTTGACCACCAGATAGTTGATCATCAATGTTCTGCTATGGCAGCCTTGTCCAAATGTTGTGGAAAGATTGATGGATCCTTCAGGGATGATCTCAGACCCACCAAATCCGACCAACGGTGTTCTGACTGGATCAAATTTTAGCTTCCCCAATTTCATTCTGTTTAAAGTAGACAAGAACATGATGTTCACTGAGCTCCCATTGTCGACCAGTATCTTTCTGACCTCGAAGTTGGCAATTTCAAAGGTTACCACCATGGGGCAGTCTATTTTCCTATCAACTCCCTTGTTCTCCATATGGTCGAGGTCTGATTTGTTGAAGGAGATTGGTTCGGCACTGGTCGATAGTTGGAAAACCATCTCGACCTTGGACGGTTTGGTCAAGTCAAGCTGTCTTGGCGTTTGCTTTCTTACATTCTGGGAATCTCCTCTCGTGGGGCCTCCCGCAATCATGTCAATGACTCCTCGAATGGGCGAGAGGGGTTGTTGGACAGGTATTTTCCCTTTTTCTTCTTTTCTCGGGCTGACCAATCTTTCTCTATGGGGAGTTCGATCGGTCCCACCCTCTTCAAACTTTTTTAGATGGCCTTGTCTTATCAATCTTTCAATCTCATCTTTCAAGTTGAAGTACTCCTCCATGTCATGTCCTGTTTGCCTATAGAAATGGCAATGTTGCTTTAATTTTTTCATAGCTCCAGTTTTTGTGATTTTTCTGGGCTTCTTGAGCAGGTTCTCATGCTGTATGGCGAACAACACCTCTTTCCTCGGGAGGTTGAGTGGAGTGTAGTCGTGGAAGAGTTTTATTGGGGAACGACGCCCCTCTTTGACCTGACAGTCATCTTTCTCCTTGTTTTTCTTTCTATCGACTTCCAGGCTGCCATATTTCAACTTGTTCATCTCTTCTTGGGTCATGTATCTTTCAGCAAGGTCGAGGAGCTCTTCCATTGACCTGGGTTGCTCGCGCACAAGCGCATTTGCACATTCCTTATGTTTCAGGCCCAGGAAAAGCACATCTATCAAGAACTTAATCCTCAGGCTGTCAATCTTCAATACTTCTGTGTTGAATCTAGTGAAAAAATCATGGAGGGACTCTCCTTTATTTTTCTTCACCGTGTGCAAGTGTGTATGGGGGAGTTTAGTTTTTTTCCTACTTGCAAATTGATGCAAGAACTTATCACACAGCTGGTCATAAGAGAATATAGACGCCGACTCCAGCTTCACAAACCAATCGAGAGCTACTCCTTGGAATGTAGCTACCAAAATCTTCGCATGGATGTATTCATTATGCCCATGCAGCTGCATCATGTGCTCAAATTGCATCAGGTGTTCATTCGGGTCTGTTAAGCCGTCATACCTTGGTAGTCCGGTCGGGATCTTGGCATCGATAGCAATGCGCTCATCAATGATCTCCTGGACGAATGGTGAGTCTCTCTCCCTACGGAGCCTCTGTTGCCCATCCGGGTGGAGAGTCCTTTCTACATTCCACCTCGAGATTTCGTCTAGGCGCCTGTTCAGCTGCTGTACTTGGTTGGATACTTCTTCCCATTCCTACTGATCTGCTTGGGACACATTTCTGCCCTGTCGGAATCTTGAGCGCTCGACCCTATCGCACTGCTAGGCTCGAAGGGGTCGAACGCCGTAGTCAACAGAATCTGATACCTCTTCCCGCGGTAAGGGATGGGCCATTTCTCTAGGAAAACGGCCTGGGCTCAGTTCTCTTCTTGATGGGGGCCTTTGGGATTCTGGTCGCTGAGAATTCTCCTCAGGCCGTCCTCTCTCCGGGGCGGCGGGCTGGGGCGTGGCACTGGCCACTGGCTCCGACTGTATGGCGTGTCGATTCAAGGCGGCTGAGAGCTGAGCAAAAATATATGCCGAGATTTGTTCGCTGATGAGTTGCATCAACTGGGCATCGTCAATGTGACCAGAGGCTCAGGTTAGGCGCTGGATCCTTGGGCATTTAGCTCTGGATGAAGGCGAATGGGAGGTGATCTAGACCTCATGTTTTCCTCTCTCCCAGAGGAAGCCCGCCTGGTGTTCACCATTTTTGATAGAGGATTCAAGTGTTTCCCACAAAGGGCGCCAAATGATGAGGGTTCGATTTGTCGAATATTGGTCCAACTACGAGTTTGAATGGGACTCGACCTCTCTGGTCGGTATTCTTGTTTAGGTGGGACGAATCCTGCAATCACAGTAAATGTCAGGCTAGCCGAGGAGCCCTCGGCTTAAGCCCTCCGACGCTCAAGTCAGTATAGATCGACGAGATATATCGAGCAGCGGAGTAAGGGCTTTGTGTATGTATGAGTGCGTACCTTAGGAAGGTTGAAGTGAGAGTATTTATAGCCTTCCCCTTTTTGGGAAATTGTCTGAGATGCCCCTGATGCATTTAGGGGTCTCTACCTTTTGCGAGGGGCGGTTAGTAACTTCCTCTCCGTACATATTTTCAAATAACTGCCCTTTCAGGTTTTAAGGACACGATAGTACACTATTGAGGTGCATGTTGTGTCAGGCGGTGAGGGGCGACATGCGCCATTAATACGGAGGCAGGCTGCTTGTCAGTGCATTTAATGTGGTGGCAGAGTACTGTACTGTCTCGACCTCTTCTGGTCGACCAAGTCAACCAGACGCCGTTCTGTCACGGAGGCACAGGCAAGAGAGAGGTCGATCGAGGTCGACTGCACCTATGGGCCTCAGATGCAAGATTGGACCTGGTGCTGTGTCTCTGGGCCAGCTTGGTTTGGGCCAAGGTATTTGGGCCACCCTATATCAATTATACTGCCTTTATACATATAAGTATGAACTTGAAATTCGAACTTTGATAATTTTTCGATATGTTTCCATGTGTAATTAAATAATATATATATATATATATATATATTTTATACTTAAAGCGGATGCATGAAATTACAAGAGCTCATCAAGATTTTTTTTTAATATAAATTATGATTATTTATATCTTAATGTAATTCAGATGTATGAAATGGCTTCATAAAAAATGCAATTTTGAATGATGAAATTGTTTTATTAACAAAATATATAATTATGATGTACGAAATCGATTCATTAATTAATAATGAATCTTGAAAGTGTTCTAATCATTTTACTATGAATCTTAATATATTGGCAATGCCAACCCTCAAATACTTTGCTATGGCTTTGAAAGCTCTTGCTGTCCTTCCATTAATTATTTATTGGGCATCTAATAATTTCAACTTAGGTACGCTACCTTTATTATATAACTAGCAAAATGCTGTATCTTTTTTCACTCATTAATTAAGATAAAGTTATAATCAAAGCTTAGCCATATGATATATTTTATAAAATGAATTTTGTGGTTTTACTAATTTATTAAACACTATCCATCTATCACAAAAAATCGAATGGACAATTGATTGAGTAACATTATCATCAAATACTACAAAAAAAATTACATTTAGTGGCATTAAAAAGTACCGCTTAAATAATATTATAGTGGCAATTTATATTTAATAGCATTTTTTAAAAGTGCGACCTGTAGCGATAGAGCTAAAGGTATAAATGATATTAATTTATCTCTATTGTGACATTAATAAAATGCAACAATAAATGTATTAGATGATATATTAAAATATCACAAAAAATGCATTAAATAACATGTCAAAGTGCCACTAAAGATAATTTATATATATGTTATGTATTTATTTATTTATATACGTACGCATACTAAGAGTTCGTTGGAATTCAAAGTTTGAATTTCATAGTATAAAGATGAGGATAATACCATTAGGGTCAATTGACCATTTGAACTTTTTATATTTATATATATGAAATTTGAAATTTAAACCCTTAATGCATGTATACACGTGAAACACACACACACACACACACACAATCAATCAATCCATCATATAAAAGTCACCAAGAAAAAGCCCATAAAAGCTGCAAGGGTGAAAATTGCGGCAAGACGTATTATCCAATTAGAGTTTGTTTGCTTGGTGTGTTTGAATTAAGTATAATATACATGACTAAAATGAGTTATTGTGTATTTCATCTAATATTTATTTGCACGTTTTAAATAACTCGATATCTAACTTTAATTATTTATTTGGCATGACTATTCCATTTGACAAACTACAACTTATTTCCAACTTAAGTTGAAAAACTTATAAGACCCCAAGATCTTGATACACAAGCCAAGTTCGGCCTTAAATGCATAATGGGTCATAAGTTCTAAAAATGAATCAACTATTAAAATTGAGTTGGATTGTGTATTAATTACAAGCAATCGAGCTCTTAGGATAAACAACAAATATTTAAAAGGTCTTATAAGCTCCTGAAATAAGATATTTTTGGAACTTATAAGATGATTTTTGCAGCTAAAAAGGCATTATCGCTGTTAACTATGTGGCATTCTTGTAATTAAGGCTTAGCTTTACATGAGAATAATAATGAAATAATAATTCTATTGTCTTTCAAGTTAATTGTTTGTCTTTTGACTTGGCTCATCAAGTCCGGCCCAATTTGGTTGACAAATTTCCATGGTCTTAATTGAATAAACCTAATATATATTTGATGGATGCATAGTTATTCAAATACTGCTATTGAAACTTTTGATAAGATAATTGCAATACTTTCTTGTTTTCAAGGTCAATAATAAAAATTTATCCAAATCCACGTACAGGGAAGAATAGTTTGCAAAATGGAAGTGCTTTTATTTATGAATTATGTAATATGGAGTTAATTCTTGACTATTTTTCTAAAATATTATTTTAATAAAGAATAATTCTCAAACTATTACTCTTTCAAAATTATTTCTCATATTATTATTTTTTATTGCCACATGTATTTCCATGTAAGCAAAAATTGAATAGCTGGAAATTATATTTCATTTTCTTATTTCATAGGAAAATCAAAATTTATTAACTGAAATTTATTGGAGTTGTGATTTAGAGAGACATGAGTGAGGCACTTGGTCTCCACCTGAATTTTTTTCTTTAATAACAAGATAATAATTACATTAACTAAAAATATAGAATCTTGTTCAACAACAAATAGCAAAATTTAACAAAAAGAAACCAAACAAAAGCTCGTGCACACACTTAAACCAATAAGACCATGTTTTGGGAAAAAAATTTGTCAATAGACTTTGGAGATAAATACATGAAATAATAATAAAAAATCAACCAAAAGAATAAGTATTAAAAAAATTACATAATAAAAAAAAATATTACACATTGTTTGTGTTAATAAAAAATATTGAACAATAAAAATTAATATAAAAAATATTTTATTTACTACATAAATTCAACAAATGAGGCAAGATCAAGAATCCTAAAAGATTAATTTGCAGCAACAATGAAATTTTATTTTACAAGCTCCTATTATAATTTTATGATATTCTAAAAGGCAGAAAGAAAAAATTAATGATTGGCTCTTACTTTGCCAGTATTGAGATGTGTATATTAAGGATAAAAAACATAACTAAAGTTATTTGTTACTTTTTAATAAGAAGATGGTAAAATTCCATTGAAAAATAGAAAGAAAAAAGAAAAGAAAGTTCTAACGAGTAAAATTTTGGTGGGGCCTTCAAATAAGGAAACAATATAAATCCCAGCTAATAAGTTTTTACTTGCATGAATATACATGATAATAAGGTAATAATATAGAAAATTATTTTGAAAGAACGATAGTTTGAAAATTATTCTTTATTAGAATAATATTTTGAAAAAACACTCTTAATTCTTAGACAACTTTAGATTGTCACATTCAAAACTTTTCAAAAATAGTTTATTATCTTAACAAACATATTTTAAATGTTAAAAATCGATATCAATGTACATATGGTAGTAATAAATTCAGATCAAATTAAATTATAAAAAAATTCAGATCAAACTAGAATTATCGTGAAACTATCTCTTTTAAGATGAATTTTGGCACCATAAATAATTCTCAGATAGATTTTCATTTGTACATTATAGTAACCCAATCTCATCACTTGAAATATGATACATATTATATATATATATATATATGCATGTGATATCATTATAAAAAATATAATATTGATGATAAAAAAATAAGTGACAGATTGCAAATAAGTTTATAATGTCATTAATGACAAATTTTAAGTGATAATAATTTTTATTTTGTCATAATATAATTTAATAGTAACAAAAATTAATGTTTTAATTACCTTTATTGACAATTGATGACATATACAGTGACAATCTAATGAAAATTATTTTGTCACTTAATATGTATATAATTAATGATAATTTTTGTATTGCACCTACTATTTTGTTACTTGTTTTTCTTTTTTCTTTTTTGTGGTAAATATGTGTGCATATATTTAAAAAAATTATGTATATAACACATATGCTCACCTATAAGATATGAATTTAAGACTCTTATAAATTAAAATAACAATGTTAAACTAACAGTAGCTCATACTTTCAGCATATATAAGAGTAAAAATAAAAATGCTAAGAATCATAATATATTTTTTTTAAATACGCATATACAAGTTCAAAGATGATTTATTTTTTATTATTTCTTCATATTAAAAAAGACAATGATATTTTAAAATTATACTTTTATGTCTTTAAAAGGACAAAATAGATTAATTAGCGTGGTAAGGGGTCTAATGTCTAGAATTTGGGTCAAGGCGAGTCCCCACTGCACAAAAAAAATGATGGATGAGGCTTTGGACTTAAACAAACGCGTGTGAAACCCTTGCATTGCCAAGTGACCTGTGGCCCAATGACATAAGTCTCCCACATAATATGAAAGCTCAGGAATTCGAGTTCTAGTAGACTTCTGATATGCGTGCATGTGTATAAATAAATAAAAAACTGTGCATGGGGATTAAAAAATATTGCCCTTGAAATAGTCAGACCCTTTCCCTCATTCACTTCCAAAGCACTTTTGGATCCTTAATTTTATTTTTAAATATATATATATTAAATATATTTTATTCTCAATTAATTAGTAATATTTAATACACGTGTTATATGTCTATAAAATGAAATATGAGATGAAACATAAATTGAAATAGATGATCTAAATCGAATTTGATTTGATATGAGTGGTCAATTACTTTAGTGATATTGCTTTTAAATAAATACTTATATGACGATGTTGGGGGTTTGAAATCTAATGATTTTTTAGTCGACACTACAAAAAATTATTATATTAGTGACAATGTAAAAATTATCACTATATATATTGTCACTAACTCATCTTTTTTTGTAGTGTGAGTGGTTAATTGGTATAATGACATCACCATATCATCTTTTTCTTGTAATGCAAATAGTTAATTGGTTCTGTTGGGATTTTACTCGGTTATCTGGAGACCAAGTTTGATAGAATTAGGACTCTTTCTTGTATTAGATTTTCTAATTCTAGGTGAAGTAATTAAGTAATTTTCCATTATAAATAGATGTGTTTATTTATATCTCTTTAGTAGTTATGATAGGGGTTGTACAATGGTTTTTTTTTTTTGGCTTGAGTTTGGACCTGTCAAATTCAAGGGTTGGCTTGTACTGGTAAATTTTATCATAATTGAAGAAACAAAAAGTGGAGGTAGGCGGAATTTGCTGAACCACGTAAATCTATATCTATTTTAATTTTCTATCTGTTAGGTATTATTTTTGTCATCAAATTTGTGAGTGTAATTTTTGGATTCCTGATAGATTAAATCTTGCATCTTAATTGCTTCCGTTGTGCTCCAAAAAATTGGTATAAGAGCTTTTGGTTGGGGTTACAAGTTGAGATTTAATTTTTCAGGGATGGATAGTGTTATTGGCAAATTACTTCACGGTAAACTTGATGGAAAAGGAATTTCACTCCTTGGTAAGGAAGGGTGGAGGATATCCTAATTCAACAACGCTTAGTAGTGGCATTGAAGGGAAGGTAGGAGAAGCCGATAGATATGAAGGATTTAAAGCGGGAAGATTTGACTTTGTATTGCGGACAACATTACCAATAATGTTGTGGAGATAATTGGATTTTGGATTCCGGATGCATAATGCATATTTGCTCCATGAAGGATTATTTTTTATTTACTTCAATCATGGAGGACGGGTAATTTTTCTTTGTGCAATGATTTTACTTGGAGAGTCATGAGTATTGGAGTCGTGAAATCAAAATAGTTGTTGGAGCTATTCATATTTTAGGTGGTGTGACCTATATACTAAAGACACGAAAGAATTTAATTTCCTTGAGCCAGTTGAATTCCAAGGTCTGTGAATATTCACCGGAAGTAGAGTCCTAAAAGTCACACATCAAGATGTACATGTGCATTGGTCAGGATGAGTTAGTTGGTGCCAGAACCTTACTAATTCGGCACGTGCAGTGGTATCTTTGAAGGCCAATGGAATTTCGTTTGCTATGGGGTCATGAACAATTGCTGAGATGAGAAATCTCGTCAAGGTGGAGATTGTTGAGATTTAACTCAGTTATCTGGAGACCAAGTTTGATAGAATTATGACTCTTTCTTGTATTAGGTTTCCTAGTGCTAGATGAAGTAATCACGTAGTTTTCTCTTATAAATAGAGATGTTTATTTGATTACTCGAGAGAGAGGATATTCGTGGAACTCATGATACCATGGGGTAGTTATTGTGAGTACGAGTGGGGCAATACAAAAGGGTGGAGTGAGTATCTCTTTAGTAGTTATGATAGAGGTTGTACAAGGGGTTTTTTTGACTTAAGTTTGGGCCTATCAAATTCAAGGGTTGGCTTGTACTGGAAAATTCAATCATAATTGAAGAAAGAAAACTTCCATGGAGGTAGGCGAAATTTGCCGAATCACATAAATCTGTGTTGGTTTTAATTTTCTATCTGTTGGGTATTATTTTTATCATCAACTTTGTAAGTGTAATTTGTGAATTCCTAATAAATTAAATCTCATGCCTAAATTGCTTCCGTTGTGCTCCAATAGGTTCAATGATATCACCATCACAATTGTATGTCTGAGGTCAAATTTAAATTTTAACGAAATTTTTGATGTGCATATATGTGTATATAAATAAATATTATAATAAGGTTTGAAATCCAAACCCCAATAAACTTTAGGTGCATGCATGGACTTATATTAAGAAAAGATTAGACTTACAGGCCTATTAGGGAAAGTTAATTGATAAACACCAATAAGCCAACAACTTTTTGAGCCCCATTGCACCCATGAAACTGAAAAAGAAGCAAATTCTATATATGGAAAAATTCACCAATTTTTTAATTATAATCTGAGAATAATTATGTGCAGTCTACCCTTATTGATCATCAGAATGTTAGTCAATTAATTATTTCCTTTAGAAAAGTTTTGGGAAAAAGATGAGTACTGTTATTTGCACTCCAATTAGTCTTTAATCTATAAAAATTGATCATTACATCCTTTTACTTTCAAGATATGATTTAATTTAAGTTTTTGGACAATTATTCCCTTGATATACTATTAATTTATCTATTAAATATTCTAATTAAAAGCCTATGGTGTATTCTAAATATAACATTAGGGATTTAACATAAGATACTACTTCAACCTCCTCTACTTTGTATTCTTTTTCTTTTTCGATATTAACTAAAATTCTAAAACTCTACCATCCAAATCAACCAAATCCTAAAAATCTACATCCACTTTTAAAAACCCAATTTCTACATAAACAAGCCCTAGCCTTTTGGTTTTATTATTATTCTTTTGCTAAACCTTAAACTTCAACTATGAAGGAACAATTTATCTACATGCTGTAAGAAAAATATAACAAAAATTATTACCTCTATTGACATTAGATGGTCTGCAAGCATGATAGAACTCTGAAGTTTGTTCCACACATTTGGTGGTGACAAGTTCTACTATCCCCTGCAACTCGAAGCTAACTCTTGAATCTTGTAAAATGCTATTGTCTTCCATTATAAATTGCTATACAAAATAAATAGTAAAAAGAGATGTAGAAATTGGTTGAAGAAAAGGCGGCAAAGAAGACAAGAAAGCATAAAAAGGGATTTTTTTTATTAGTACTTTTTTGGAGAAGGCTGGGAATAGAAAATTAATATTTAATAGATAAATGAATAGTATATTAAGGGTATAATTGTCTAAAAACTTAAATTAAATCACATCTTGAAAGTAAAAGGATATAATGATCAATTTCTATAGATTAAAAACTAATTGGAGTGTAAATGACAAAATTTGGAGTGCAAATAACAGTACCCTTTTTGGGAAGAAAGATCAACAGCTCTTTGAATATTGGAAAATCTAGTCAAATTTTGGTAGTTTAATAATCTTAGAAGAATATTTATAGGCCCAACAAAAAATGGTAAAAGAAATTAATTAAGAGGCGGAAACACTGTTGCTAACATATTTTGGCAATGCTAGACTGCTGATCAACTTTGATGCATAGAGGTTAAAGACCATGGCCAACCATGATAATTTAGTAAAAATTATACTTCAATTTTCCTCCATTGCAAAATTTTCCATCTATAGATATAGGCAAAAGGTTGTGCTATCATCTCATCAAACAACAAACAATATACTTAAGAAAAAAATTAAATATTTATTACTTAATCATTTTATTTTAAAAGTTTAAACTATTATAAATGAGAGGTATACTCGATTTCGCATTTAAAATTTTTAACTATTTAGAGGTACTGAATATTTAGTACTCAAATACATCTTCCACCGCATAGTATTTTTTTTCCTTTCTTTTTTGGGTCAGTCTAATATGTGAAATTCTTTTATAAATAGGTGACACTAATACTTAAATTTATAACCTAACCGTTACCAAATAACGGTTCGGGAGCTTTTTGGCTGCTAGACTAAAAAAGTGGAAGAATAAGCCCATTTGATTTTATTTCCATAGCCACTTTTTTCATTTTCTACTACTTCATAAATGAAAACCATTACCTTTTAGAAAATTTCACCCAACATCATTTTCATTTTCATTTTCATTTTCAAAACACATTCTCCAATAATCTATATATCTTTTTTCAATAACCTATATATCTTCTCTCTCTCTCTCTCTCTCTCTCTCTCTCTCTCTCTATTCCATTATTTCTATATCTTTCCACCTACAACCTATTAAAACCAACATAATCCTTACATTTTCAACATTTCATCCAAATACATTCAACTCATTTCCACTATAACTAACTTTTCAAATTTTAAAAATGTTGAAAATAAAAGTTGAAAATGGAAATAAAACCAAACAACTAAATGTTCCAATTATCCTCTTCTTTGCTTCTTTTGGAGGAGATTTTCTATGGTTATTGTGACGCCCCAAAATCAAACCAGGTGGCCTGACCTCGAGGCGTGAAATTCAATCTCAAATAAAAGAAATCAATTATCTAAAATCAAGATCTTAAACAATTGAAATCCAAACATTCATAATAATCCAAATAAATCTAACAACAAAAAAACTCAAAATGCCCAATATTCTTCCCTTAACTAGAAAAATCTTTAAAGGAGAAGAACTAATTTGCCAACACAGCAATAAAGCTAAACCTGCTGGAAAGTCCTCATTCCAAAAGAAAACCTTCAATTCTGGTCTCGTCAGAAGCAGGGTCAACATCCTCACTAAGGCTAGGATACAAGTTTGCCAGAAGGAAGTTAAAGAAAAAAAATGAATTTGAGTAAAAGACTCAGTGAATGCCAAGTGTGTGCAATGTGAGTTCCGAAATTAAAATCATATGTATAGTAAAAAATGTTCAAGAATTCGTACAGTGAAAAAAATTGAGGGAAAAAAAACATAAGTGGAATTCATAAAACAGTTTAGCAGTAATAGTCAAGAAGTTTATAAATTGTCAAGTAGTAACAAGTCAAGAATTCAATAAATGTTTTTTCTAGACTAACAACTTAAATACGATGATCAGACAGTGTTTGCTGTAGCCAGTCAACCTTATGGCTCCCACCGTAATAGTCCCTTATCGCTCCAGACAAGGTGCGACATTACCAAAATAGTGCCTGAGAGTCCCCGGGAATTCCTACGACCCACCTCAGTCACAAACGGCTTCTGTTGTGCACTGGGGGGATTATGCCTTAGGGTTTGGGGTTCAACCGACTAGCTCGCTACTGCCCGTGAAGTCCCTCACACACCTAGATCAAGCTGGATCCAACTAACACAAACAGTAGCAGTAACAGTAACAAAAATCAATTGATCATCGAATTTAATTGCTAGTCTAGAAGTATTAAAATCATAAAACATGTTTTCTTGTATCTTGAAACAAAATAAATCATTTTTTTGGTGCGTAGTGGAAATACAATTATAGTGCAGTGTAAGAGGAAACACGTTACAAATAAATTGTACAATAGCATATATCCTTCTGGGTTTTAGAACATAATAATATATAGTATTTATAGGTTTAGATACTCATCTTCAGGATCAATCCCAGAAGTTAACCACCTATCTCGGAATCAATCAAATCAAATGTTGAGTCACCTGAATTCATTTAATAAACTCATCAATCACCAATTTAACTGACTAACTAGACAGGATTTACTTGAGACTAGCCCTATGGGTACCACAAGCTTGTAGTATCTTAAGACCTAACAATCTTATTTGATACTAAATAATTTTACTACATATATATATATATATATATATACTATTAAAGTCCATTCACAATCTAAATTATAAATAAGAAAATTTATCTCAACATATTCTAGAATCTCAACTCAATACAATCGAGCGGACATATCCAAGATCCAACAATCCGATCAAGTTTTGTCATCAGAAACTCAAAATCTGAATTTATAAAATCATCAACCAGTCTCTAGCCTCTAGTCAGAAAGCAACAGTGCAAAAGAATATATTGCCAAAAACAGAACTCATCATGTTGTCATACCTTCAGTTAACTTATCAAAATCCATTTACTAATTCATCATACCCCACATATATATAAACACTTATATATAAAATTACACATCTACTGTTTTAACTCATCAAAAAAAGAAAACATAAAAAACAAAAAAATCACATGCCTAAAAGTTGCTCACCTTCTCGGTTTTCCTCCCGATTCTCCCTTCTTTTATCTTTTTATTTTTATTTATTTATTTATTTTTTATATTACAAGTCAGCAATTACGGCTGAGAATAGTGATAGCAAATTCAAAATTGTCTTTTAGTCAAAATTGATGGCTATGGCAATTTAATTAAAGGAAGGAAAATTGATGTTGTTGTATGAAAAATTCATAAGGGAATGGAAGGCTTCGGTCAGCAAAAATAATGGGAAGAAGAAGCAAAGCAAAAAAAACA
Organism: Jacaranda mimosifolia; assembly: GCA_018894105.1. Lineage (NCBI taxonomy): Eukaryota > Viridiplantae > Streptophyta > Magnoliopsida > Lamiales > Bignoniaceae > Jacaranda > Jacaranda mimosifolia. The sequence goes on from CM032127.1 coordinate 3,772,046, forward strand.
GAGGAGAAAGAGAAAAAAACTCCTTACCTTGGTGATTTCTACAACAGAGTCGATTTTCCTCCCTTCGCTTTCTTCTTTCTTTCTACCGCCGTTTTTCTTTTCCTTCTGATTGAGTTGGGTGGTGTTGATTAGAAAGATTAGGGTTTTATTACACACACACACACATACATATAATGAAAGAAGTATTTTACCCTAATGAAAATTCTATTTGTTCTCCTTCTATAGCTAGGACATTATTCAACCTTAATTCTAGTACATTTATTATTAGATCCTAAAGTTTAATAATTTCACTCATGCATAGTATAATATTAATTTAATTAGATTTATAATTTATACTACTCAAATATAAAATATCTACCTTTATATATAATATTTATTTATGAATCACTATTTAAACATTAGACAAATCTAGTGCTATACACACACACACATGTTCTCCTAACTGTTATAACAAGAAAATAAAATAAAATAATTAATCAAATATTTAAGGAATTTTAAGGCATTACATTTTTTAATTAAAATAATAAATAAGATAAAATAAGGTAAAGCTATTAAATACGAAATAAAATTTTGGGGTATTACAGTCATAACCTCTCATTTTTATCCATTATCATGCAAGTGCTTTGTTTCCATTGATTTGCAACTAAATCAATATCTACCTTAGGATATGCTTGTTCTAAAAACAAACAAAATTTAATCAAACAATTTAATATTTTTATTGTTGTCTTTGAAATTCCTTATTTATCCATCGTTCAAAATTTTGTTATTCTAAAAATACCCTTTGTTTGTTTGAACAAAAAATTTAAAGTAATTTAATTTTTCATTTAGTAAAAAATCTCAATCTTGTAAATTTTTATTTCGAAAAAAATATTTTTTTCATCCTATAAAATTTTTCGACTTTCAATTTTATCCTATATATTACACATTTTCAAATTTAGTCATATAAGGTAAAAAAATTCTGCACATTTAGTCCGAAAGTCACCAAATTTTGAAAATTTGGCTGGAAATATTGTTGATGTGGCAAGCCAGAAGGTTCTGAAATTGGGCATTTTGCTAAGTTGGCACATTCATTTTTTTTTTTTTTTTTGCCATGTTGGCAAAAAAATTAATTGATATATTTAATTAATTTGCTTATTTTGTTATTTTTATTGCTTAGGTGGCAACATAAATTTTGAAGTATTTATATATCACATATATTTATATAAATATATAATTTATAATATTTAAAAAATAGAAAATTTTAAATAACTTTATATATATAAATAAAAAATAAAGAAATTAAAAGTAAAAAAAAAAAAAGAAAGGAAAATCCCCCCGAACACCCTACAACACCTACCCCAGCGGCCGCCTGGCCAGATCTAGCAAGGCGGCCAACTTCCGACCGCCAAGCATTCAGGCCGCCAGTGCTTGGAAATGTCCGCTGAGCTTCCAAACGTGGTAGCTTGGAAGCTCGCTGCCTGGCTAGATTTGGCCAGGCGGCTGCCATGGCCATTGGTTGGCCATAGCCGGCCTGTCTGGCCGCTTGGTTCATGGCTACCATGGCCAATCGACCAAGGCAACCTAGATGGTTGGTGAGGGGAGGGGTTCAGCGGTAGGGTAGGGGGGCCAGTGGCGACGGTAGTAGGTGTGTATATATATGTGCATGTATATATATATTTGTCTGCATATATATAATATATTTTTATATAAATATATGTGTATATGCGTTGCATATTAAAATATTATATATTTTTATCTTATGAAGGGGGCCTCAGATTAGGCGGTGAAATCACAGCATCACATAACTGGGGTTGTTTACTTGAATTTAACAAGCCCACCAAGTATGAATTTTGGATCTCAAAAGCCCACAATGCCCACAAACGCCAATCCCGGCTAACAAGGGCAACAGGGTATTTATCCAGAGGACAACATACTCGGAGTACCGTTAAGCCTCAGAACCCAGTCATAACTGGCTAACCAGACCATAGATCCGAACCCTTCAACATAGTCTTGTACATAAAAGACCTTTACCACAACTATATAGGAAATATTTAACTCTTACATGTTTAACACCAAGCACCTTAGCCTTCCATTAGGCTAAGTAAATATAAAATAAAGTTCAAAATAAAATAAAATAAGAGATTACCTTAAAAGGGACTGCAAACCAGCAAGTCTTATATTAATTACAAACTAAACTTAAAGAAGGAAAAATGTTACAAAAAGAGGAGAATACAAGAAAGAATGCAAGGGAAAACCAAAAAGCTTTGAAGAGGAGTATCAGGAAAACTCTCCCTTCCTATCTTCTAATTAATCCTATGTATAGACAGAAAAATACTATGCGGATTTCAAATATTTGGAATCCGAATAGTAAAAAGTAAAAAATACTGTGCGGATTTCAAATATTTTGAATCCGAACAGTACAAATGTACAGCAAAACTGAACAGTATATTACTGTTCTAAAAATCTTATTACAAATTAAAAATTTATCCTTCTAATTTTTATCTCCCTTTCTAAGAGAAGCCAGGATTTTATTAATATCCTGAGAAGAAGGAATATCTTCATTAGGGTCTTGAGATTTTCCCGCCAGGCATCCATATGGATTTTCATCAATCTTTGATTTTGAAAAGGTGGCCATAGAGATATTATCATCTTCTTCCTCATTTGAAGATCCACTATTATTCTGTTCATTTAATTCCTCTTGTACCATATTAAGTACTTCTTTTAACAAATCTGCCTTTGACAATTTGCCCTTACGCATCTTAATTTTTTCAGAAGCCTTTCCAAATAATGATGAGGCCTCTTTCTTTTTATCAGACTCAAATTTTTCTTTATAAATTTGAGTAGCCTTAAAAATATTATTTAAGGTCTCCTATCCTTCAATTTGACCTTTCTCTTTATCAATCTGCAACATCTTGTTCCACCACTTTATATAATAAGAATGGTATAAACAAGGAATATTATCTTCCATTACTCCAACTTCTGGAACCCACTTCAAAGTCCATGGAATTGACAATTCAATGAAGAAGAGCATGGCAACTTTATTAGTAACCATTTGATTATTTTTTTCTGCCTCAATAAGTTCAGGAGAATATTGGCTCCATTGATCAAAAGCTTGTCTGAACTGGTCTGGAAGAATATTATGAGTTGGACCATAGGATTTCCACCAAGATAAAAACCAATTTGGTAAAATATTATTGAACACCTCAGGATATACTTTTATAAACCAAGTATGTTTTTTCCTAGGATTTTCATAAAGGAAAATATTTTTAAAAGCCTGGATATAATCCCAATAATTAAATTTAAAAGCAATTCTATTAGAATAAAACTCTTTTTCTTTTAATGAGGATAAACCCCATTCCTGGATAGAAATTAGTTTTTTAATAATAATTTTACTAAAATTAAAAACATTTTTTTCTTGTGGAGTTGGAAAAAAATGAGAAATCTCACAAGAACCAGTATGAATAAGAATATTTTCAAAAAACATTCTGGGTTTATAAGACCCCGCAGCATATGATGCTGTATCCAAATACCTTTGAGCTATTAGCCATGGATCATCTTTCCATTGAAGACCTTTATGCTCAAGGACTATTATTATATCCTTGAATTCTTTTTGTTCAAAAGTTGTGAGAGAATCCTCATCAATCGGGGAAGAAACATTAGAAGTAACATCAACAAAAGAAGGTCTATTAGATCCTTCTGTCTTCTGAGAATAATTGGAAGCAGATGATCTATTAGATTCATCTGTAGTATTCTGTTGCTTGAAACGCAAAAATTCTACAAAAAGGGGATCTTTATAAATAGGATTAGAAAAAGTTGAAGAAGCATATGATGCTTGAGAAACAGGAGAAGCTATTAGCTTCTGTTTGCCATGTTGTATTAATGGTCTAGGAGAACCACGATAATTGCTTCCTCTTCCTCCTCTATTAGAGAAGGGATTTTGTCCACCACCCTTATTATAAGGGATCATTCCTGCAAATATTCACGAGTTAAAAAATCAGGAAGACTATTATCACTACCCTTTTTAAAAATAATTTTAAAATCAAAAGGGGCTAAATAAGCTTGCCACCTTGCAAATATTTGTTTAGAAACATTATGTTTAAAATCTTTATTAAATATAAATTGAGCAGCTTGACAATCAGTTTTAATTATAAAAAACTGATTATATAAATCATCTTGAAATTTTAGCACACATTTAACAATAGCAAAAATTTCTTTAGCAACAGTAGCATAATTTTTCTGGCTATCATTCCATTTTTCAGAACAAAATCTAACAAGAATTTCTTGTTTATTATTAGGATCAATTTGAGTTAAAATACCACCATACCCTATATCAGAGGCATCAGTTTCAACTACTTTATCCCAGTTTGGATTTGAAAGCATTAAACAAGGTAATTTATTAATCTTTTCTTTTATTCTAACGACCGAATTAGTATGATTTTCATTCCAAGGTTTAGGAACCTTTTTTAATCTATCATATAAAATTGCAGTGTCTTTCGCAAGATTTTTATAATAAGGAGAAATATAATTCAAACTTCCCAAAAATCTTTGAAGCTGGATTTTATCAGTAATTCTATCAGGAAATTTAGAGGCAAATTCAATATTTCTATAAATAGGAATTATTTTTCCTTTCTCAATAAAATGACCCAAAAACTTGATTTTAGTTTGAAAAAGGACCATTTTAGATTTAGAAATAACAAGACCATTATTAATAATAACTTGTTTAAAAATATTAAGATGTTTGAAATGATTTTCTATTGTATTAGAAAAAACCAAAATATCATCAATATAAACAATAATAAAATTATGAAAAGAATTGAAAATACCATTCATAATCTTTTGAAATTCTGAAGGAGCATTCTTCAGTCCAAAAGGCATAACATTCCATTCATATTGCCCAAAAGGAACATTAAAAGCAGTTTTAAATTTATCTTTATTAGCAATTTGAATTTGCCAATAACTAGATTTTAAATCAAATTTAGAAAAAATATTAGCATTAAATAGTCTATCAAGTAAATCCTTTTTATTAGGAATAGGATACTTAATCCACTTTAAAACCTTATTAAGAGGTTTATAGTTAATAACTAACCTTGGTGCTCCACGTTCCTGTTCGTTTTGCTTATTAACATAAAAAGCAGTACAAGACCAAGCAGACTTAGTTGGTATTATTAGACTCTTTTGTAATAAAAACTCAATTTCTTTTTTACAATAATTTAAAAATTCTGAATTCATTTGACAAGGTCTAGCTTTTGTTGGAATATTACCATCAAAGCTTTCATCATAAGGCAAATCAACAATATATTTTTTTCTATTCCAGAAAGCATTAGGATGTTCATCACAAATAGACAAGGCAAATTGATTTTCAAGAAAAATAATTTTTTCTTTTAACTTAGGATTTTGTAATTGATTATCAATATTAATACTAACAATCTCTTGTTTTAAGAAATTAAGATGATTAGTCTTTGCCTTAAATAATTCCTCAATATTATTAAGAATACGGGAAAAAGGTTCAACTATAAATTGAAAATAAATATCAACACCATTATAAGTCCTAGTAAAACCATTTTTATCAACCATTTTTAAAGGATATATTTTCTTTAAAAATGGAGTACCAAGAATTATTTGATTAGAAATATTTTTAACTAATAAAAAACTATTAGGAATACAAACTTTATTTTTACAAATAAAAGCTTTTGACAATTTATAACTATTATCAAGCTTTTCACTATTAGCCGCACGAAGAATATGAGAAGTTTTTTCAAAATACCTAGTAGGCATCAAACCTTCTTGAATACAATTCAAATCAGCACCACTATCAATAAGTGCAATAAATTCTTTTGAAAAATTCTCACAAATTAAAAGTTTTATTTTTACAAGCCATTTTTGTGAAGTGACCATCTCTAATTTAGAAAGGAAATCATCACTTTGAATATTATTATTAATATTATCAGTAAAATTAAACAAATTATCAATTTGAGGAATAATTTGTTTTCCTTGAGAAATTTCTAATTTCTTAATCTGAGAAAACATTATTCTTTTTCAAATCTATAATTTCTTTCTTTAAATTGTCTACTTCTTTTTTTAAATCAAAAATAGTAGTAGGACTACTGTTTTTATTTCTATTTTCTAAAATTTTATAAACTTCAGACATAGAATAAGGATCATTATCCTTCAAAATATTACCATTTTGAAAATCAGAAGAAGAGGAAAAAGAAGAAAAAGGAATATTTTCCATTTGATCAATAATTTTAGATCTTAAAATTGGATCTGTAATCATTTTCAAAAATTCAATAGTATTATCATTACTAATCACATTCAATTCAGAAAATTGAGAAATTAGATTATACGTATCATCACCATCTGATTTACTACTATTATCAGTCTCAGTATTATCACAAGATAATCCTTTTCTACAAGGATCACATTCAGAACTAGAACTATCAGCACATTCATTGATATTATCGGAAACAATAGAATCATTATCATCATCAGATTCAAGCATCAATTTATAAAGAATTTCATTAAAATTATAATCTATCTCAAGGTTATTAATCCTTTCTTTCATCCTACACTTATCAGCATAGTGACCTACCTTGCCACACTTATAACAAGCACCATATTTATGAAATTTCTTTTTTATGGTTCTATTAGACGGCTTAGGTTCTCTATAATTACCAAACTCTCTATAACGTCTTATTTTTTCTTTCTGTTTTTCTCTTGTCTGTTTATGAGTTTTCTTCCTAAATTTTTTCTTATAATTTTCATTATCCTTTTGTAGTTTATTATTAACCTGTTTGGGGTTTTCCATCCCAAACTGACCACAAAATTGACCTAATTGTTTTCTTTCCGTAATATTATTACGCTTAATCTGTTGGTTCAATTTTAATTCATTACACAAGGCTAATCCTTCCTGTATACAAGTTCCTATTAACTTACCATAAGTAAATTTACCATATTCTATATTAGACTCATTTTGCCTAAGGGTTTTCCTAACTCTCTCGGCAAATAAAGAAGGTAACCCATCTATAAATTTGGATTTCCAATTATCACTATTTGACTCTGGGAGTTCCATTACTCTAGAAAGAAAAGTATCCTTATACCACCTAAAAGATGCAAGACTCTGACACTTCAAACCATTTAATAAAGTTCTAATGTGCTCAGAATTATTAGTCCATCTGCCAGTAAAATGTTTTATAATAATAACAATCAAAGTATAAACAGAATTTTCAGAACCATCACTAGTTCCTTCCTGTTTAACAGCAGACAAAATTTCATTTCTATTATTAGAGGACAAATAATTATCCCACCATCATTTCAATTGGCCAGTAAAACCTGCAATAATCATTTTTGCAACAGTTTTATCAGAATTACCATTATTCTTACAAATAGTACTATACATCAACATACGATGCACTAAATTATAGATATGTCATTCAGTAAAACCATTCAAGTTCCATTCATAGATGTTTTTACCAGAATAAGAATTATTAAGAACTAAATCTTGTTCTTCATGCAACACATCCTGTGGTGTAGGCCTAGGATAATAATAAGTTCTCATTGTTGGCCTATCTGCATAATTTCTAATCTTATTAATCTCATCATTAACTTTATTATTATAAGATTTTTCATCTGACTCATTCTTAAGAGTGGAGATTCTAAATTCAGCAAATTTCCTAGTTATTACTCTTTCTAATTCAGAAACATCCCTAAGAATGAAATTATCAATTTCAGGAGGGGGCTGAATAGAAGGCACAACAATTTGATCTGGAGAAGGGTTTATAAACTGTTTGTCAATTTTTTCTTCCAAACCAGTAATATCCTTATTAAGACTATCAATTCTATGTATTATGCTAGTAAGTCTCTGATCAAGTTGAAATAAAGACTCACCAAGAACATTCAAATACGAATTAGTATAATTTTGCTGTTTAATTAAAACATTCATATTTCGAATAGTTATAGCAGCAGTATCATTATCAAATAACTTATGAAATGCAGAGAAAATAAAATTATTATTTCCTTCAATATTAAAAGGATCTTGAGGAGGAAAAATAGATTTTTCCTTCCTTCTATTTTCAAAAATATAAGTTCTTTCAAGAACAGAAATATATGGTTCAATATAAGTAACCAAAAACCATGGCACAAAAGGCACAATTCTATTCTTTTGTTCCACATATTTATAAAATTGTGTTTGAAAATAATTCTGTTGATCTTTATTAAAATTTTCAAAAAACCAATTTCTAAATAATTGCCAACGTTCTTTATTAAACTCAAATTGTATAAGTTTTCTATTATAAGAACCTTTAGAAAAATCAAGTTTGTTCTGATTCATTAAAAACAAACAATTAAATGCGAGTATTTCTCACAGAAAAATCCATTTCCGATTAAGTTGGTTCCATAGACTCCTAACTATTATTATCAGCAGGAATACCATGAACAATATTGTCAGAAGAAAATTTTAATTTATTAAAACGAATTTGATTATTATTATCAATCCTTGATGTTGAAGCTCTAGATATTTCAGGACTTTCAACAGTATAATCAAGAGGATCAAAAACAGAAAAAGAAGAAAAAGAAGACCTATGAGATCTATTTGATTTTAACCTATTACTGGGTTGTTTAAATTCAATAGAAACATCTCCCTCTGGAGTTTAACTATTCCTACTAACCTCTGTTTGTATAACCGGCTGAATAGGAACAGCATTAATCATTTTTCAATTATTAGGAAATTGAACATCATCCCACTTTATAGGTTTTCTAGTGGTAATATGAGATTTACAAAAATTTGTTTCAATTAATATAGTCTCATTAATATGATTATTAATCATTTTACACATAGGATTCAAAGTATAGAGAGGTTTATAATAAATACGATATGTAATACAAATTGTTTCAGTATCAGGCATATAATTATAACCATGCAACTTTATATTTAAAGTTAAAGCATGTAAAATATTAACATCAGTTAATGATAATTGTAAATTAGGATAAACATTAAAATAAACAGGGCCATGAGCCAAACTAGACTGTATAACACCCATAATTGAATGTTTCCAATTTAAATTGCGAGCATCACGCAAAATAGCAACAAAACTATCAGGAAGATTATCAAGAGTAAGTAGCTTAAAAGCAACCTATATTAAACCAATATGAAGAAATCTATATTCAGATTTATATTTATCAATATCAGATCTATTTAAAAGCTGTAAAGTAATATCATCCTTACATAAAGGTATTGATTCCTCAGTAGTTTTAACTACCTGTTTTAAACCGATTTTCTCAAAAGTACCTAATTGGTAAATTAATTTTGGATCCACTTTAGGAATGGTCTATTTATTAAGAAGATCAATATTAACTGGAAGATCCACTTCTTCCATTTTACTATTTTTAGTAAAAGAAGATTTTCCTTTAAGAAAATTCATTTTTAAAAACGGTGTTAAACATGTAATCATTAGATATCTCCTATAAATCCATGGCTCCGATACCAAATATGTACTGGATCTTATGAAGGGGGCCTCATATTAGGTGGTGAAATCACAGCATCACATAACTGGGGTTATTTACCTGAATTTAACAAGCCCACCAATGACAAGTGCTACCACCTCGAAGGAACAAATTTCAAATTTGACGAGAACCATTAAAGGATTCATAAAGCATGTCCAAGAGCGAGACTTTTAAATTTCCAAATTGATGATCAAAGTGAGCAATCTTGATACCAGCTGCATGATAGAGAAATAAATTAAAGCTTAGGATGGAGGCGAAACATTCACAAGCAGACAATCAGTCAAAAATGAAGAGATTGCAACAAAAGAACAAGAATTTTCCACTAAATTAATTCCCATCAACCCTCTGAAGGAGTTTATCATGGAGACTATCAAAGACAAGTTTAATGGAAGTTCTAAGTATTCTATGACTTACTCCAAGCCATATTCTCAAAGGATTGATAACTTGAAGATGCCGATTAGTTACCAACCCCTAAAGTTTCAGCAATTTGATGGCAAAGGCAACCCAAAGCAGCAAGTGGTTCATTTTAGTGAGACTTGTAATCACGCTGGGACATATGGAGATCATTTGGTCAAGCAGTTTGTTCGATTATTAAAGGACAATGCTTTTGATTGGTATGTTGACTTGGAGGTAGGCTCTAGCGATAGTTGGGGGCAATTGGAACAAGAGTTCCTCAATCATTTCTACAGCACTCAAAGGACAATTAGCATGATAGAACTCACCAACTCTCATCAGTGGAAAGAAGAACATGTCATTGGCTACATTAATCGCTGGAGAAATTTGAGTCTTAATTGTAAAGATCAATTATCGAAGGCTTTATCCATTGAGGTGTGTATCCAAGAAATGCATTAGAGTCTTTGCTACATACTTCAAGGAATTAAACCAAAAAATTTTGCAGGTTTGGCAACTCGTGCACATAATATGAAATGAGCATGAATTTTAATGAACAAAAAGACTCAAGTAATGTTGCTGATGATGAAGATGTTGGGGACAATTAATTTTCATCTTCAAAATCACAAATGCTCCTTGATAAGAGTCTAAACTATCAATAATACTCCCAAATAAGAGTATAAACTATCTAAAATTCTCAAGTCCTCAAGTATTTGAATTTGAATTTTCAAGTTTCCAAGTCTTCAAATCAATGGATCAAGTCTCCAAATCCACGACTCAAGTTTTCAAGTCTTTCAAATTTAAGATTCAAGTCTCCAAGTCAAAGGCTCAAGTCTCTAAGTCTCCAAGTCCAAGACTCAAATCTTTAAGTCTCTAAATCAAAGATTCAAATCTTCCAATCTTCAAGTCCAAAACTTAAGTCTTCAAAATCCAGATACTCCTTGATAAGAGTTTAAACTGTCAATAATGCTCTCAGATACGATCATAAACTATCTAAAATTATCAAGTTAAAGTCTTTCCATATGCTCCTTGATAAGAGCTTAAACTGTTGATAAGGCTCCTAGATATAAGCATAGACTATCTAAATATTCAAAATCTCCCCATGTGCTCTTTGATATGAGCTTAAACTTTCAATAAGGCCCCTACATATGAGCATAAACTATCTAAATATTCAAAGTCTCTCCATGTGCTCCTTGATATGAGCTTAAACTTTCAATAAGACTCCTAGGTACGAGCATAAATTATCTAAATATTCAAATTCTCCCCATATACTCCTTGAAAAGAGTGTAAACTATCTATTAAATCAAACTCAAATGAACTCTTTGACATAAGTATAAATTGTCAACCAAATTCAAGTGGACTCCTTGACATGAGTATAAAATGTCTATTCAAGTTAAATATGCTCCTTGATGTACAAGCTTAAACTGCATGTTACTTCTAGCTCGCATGAGTATAAATTGTTTACGGCACTCCCCTCAAAAGGATATTTACTTTGAATTATGTTATAACTTAACCCTTTTATTGGGTACCATAGCTCGAGGAATGCTTGGAAGATGTTCTTGTCTCAAATATATGTGAAAAAAATTGGGAGAAAAAGAAAACTTCTCAAAATAGTTCAAGCGTTGCCTCTTTTGTGGTTGATTGGCACATCTTTCACCGAGTCTTGAAGTGGGGGCATTTGTAGACATATCAATATTTGCCCATTTGAAGAGTGACATGTATAAAATAATATTCTAGCTATTAATTCAAGTTTTTTTATTTATCTTGAAATTTATTAAATTTAATTCCAAAAGATAAATAATTAATTTAATTTAATAATCTAGTATTTATTTTTTGCTCAAATCAAATGTTGATAAGTATCAAAGATAAAGTGTTTATGCATATGGACCAATCAAATCAAATATATTTGATACTATATCTTGATGTTTGATATAATCTTTTCATACTTGATATTATCTTATCAAAGAGATAACCCTCACAGAAGTTCAAATCAATCTGGAACTCTCCCATCAAATATCTGTATAAAGAGGGTGATCAAAGCTCATTCAACACACAACACAAATTTCAACAAGTGAGAGGAGCTTTGAAGGAGTCCGACAATTCTCTCAATTAAATTCTAGAAGATCTACGATGTTCAAGGCGTTCTTCGCGGAGCTCATATATTTTGGCATTTGATTTGAGATTAAAGTGCGAAGCTCTCGAATTGATGTTATTTTTCTTCAAATCAAATTTAAGGAGAACCACGGCGTTTAAGGTGTTTTTCGCGGAGCTCATCAAATTTCAAGATCATATTTAGAAGGAAAGAATCAGAGGGTTACATTAGAGATTGATTCCACATTTAATAAATTTTAATTTAATTTTATTTGTATGATTTTGCTTGTCTTGTAATTTTAATTTTGCAGACAAAAAAATTTACGCATACAATAATATTTCCTGGACATTGTTAGTTATATTAAGACCAAGGCGCCATAGTAGCATGGCTAATGTGGCAAACCACATATATTTATGCAAAAGAAAAGAAAAATTAACAAACAATTTATTAAGACATTGAAAAACAAAATTGTTCTGGGAAATTATAATCAAACCTTCACTCATTTCCCCTCCAAAATACTAAAAATAGTTTTCCCCAAATAGCTTTTCCTATCTTTCATTATCCCCAAAACTTTTCTATTTTTCAATATATACATACATACATATATATATATTATATCATATATATTTTATTATTATTTTTAACAATAAAAAAATCATTGAATTCCACTTTCACCATAAAAATCCAATAAAAAAATATTGATTTAATTGTTGTAGTAAAAAATGTTACTCTAAAACGTAAACAAACATACCAAAACTCTTCAGAATCAATGTTTAACTATTCCCCAAAATATAACCAAAAATTCATTATATTCCTTAACACAACATTCACATTATTCAATATCACTTTCAACATTAATTCTCCTAAAAACACGTATTAAAATTACAAAAAAAATATAACCAAATGTTGCCAAGACTAACCAAAGTACAAGAAAATAAGTTTGAGTTTAGGGTTAAATTCATTTTGCCCCCCTCTACTATGGAATTGGTATCAATTACCCCCCTTTACTATCAAAACCTTCAAACACCCCCCTAAACCTCTCACACCATTAGTGAATTAATGGAAGAAGTGGATGATGTAATTATGCTCCCTTTTTTGGCCTTCTAAATTTTTATTCCCAAATTTGCCTCATGATATCTATATAATACACTATCATTTTTGCAACATGAACATTAACTTTCTACAAAAACATAAATGAACAATAAATAAAAAATAAAAAAAGGTCATCCATTCGTTTGCTAAAAAATTTCAATTTCATTTAAAAAATGGTTATTAGAAAAAAGAACCATCATAGCTACTTCCGTTGTGTAATTTTTCATTGTTAAGTTGAAAATTTTCATTGATTACTTGCAAGCTATTATTATTATTTATTTATTTATTTATTTATTTTTCATTTCTTTGATCCATAAACTTCAATAATAATTATCCAATCTCTATTCCTCTGTCACGTACATTTGGTTCAATCCAACAATAAATTTGCATCCATTTGGCTTCTATAAAAAAAAAATAATAATTAGTAGATATCATAAATAGTTAAAAATTTATAAATAAAAATTACATACATCCTAATAACAACAACCAACAATCCCCCCCCCCCCCACCCCCAAAAAAATAAAATTATTTAGAGTATACGAAGTGTGTATAGGTGGTGGCTTAATACAATCACACCATGCTTCTCTAAAATTAGATGTATAAGTGCTTGAGCGTGGACAAACATTATTTCCAAATCTTAAATTGGAAGAATTGTTATGAATTTTGGTTAATAAGGTGAGCATATAAATGAAATTGGAAATTTTTAGCAAATGAATGGATGAATTTTTTATTTTATTTTAATTTTTTTTAGCAGAAAGTTAATGTTCATGTTGAAAAAATAATAGTGCATTATATAGATATCATGGGGCCAATTTGGGAATAAAAATTTAGAAGACCAAAAAAGGGAGCATAATTGCCACATCATCCACTTCTTCCATTAATTCACTAATGGTGTGAGAGGTCTAGGGGGGTGTTTGAAGGTTTTGATAGTAGAGGGGGGTAATTGATACCAATTCTATAGTAGAAGGGGGCAAAATGAATTTAACCCTTGAGTTTATTAATGGACATTCCCAACTAATGAAGATTTTATGGGATTTCATTTGGAAGGACAGTAGATTGTCGAAACAAAGAAAAGCCCATTCTTTCTGGAAACGGCAAGTCCTTCCGTTTCAGTCATGTCGATATTATTAGGAGTCATTCCTTTAGGCATTCTCCAATCAAAGTGATAGAGAGGTTGAGCCGATGAAAGCTCAACGTTAGCTAATCCAAAATTTATGGCAGGGCAAATATGTTTTCCCGCCCCGAAAGGAATGAATTTAAAGTTATTCCCCAAGAAGTTTGTGAAACTGTTCTAAAATCTTTCTGGTTGGTGCCAATACTCGGGATCCCTTCCCAAGGACCAGATATTAACCATGACTTTGGATTTAAGAGGAATTGAATACCCATCAACTTTGCATTCATCTCTACATGCTCTGAGGAATAATGGGACCGGAGGATGCAACCTCTAAGTTTCTTTGATCACCAATTTTAGGTATTTTAGTGCTTCCATGTCACACTCTTCCACTGTCTTTTTTCTTTTATATGCCTCTCTTACTTCTGTCTGTACCTTAGCCATCGCGTTGGGATTTTTCATGAGTTTAGCCATAGCCCAATCTACAGTGGTGAAGATGTCTCTGCTCCAACAGAGAACACATCCTACGCATATTTATCAACAAGTTAAAGAATAACAATAATAAATATTCTTTAGTGCGGTTAGCTAGTGTGTGTGTGTTTTCATGAGAAGAGGAAAATTAACAAAAAAAGCCACTTACGAAAATGGCAGCTTTGATGTTGTCGTCGGTAATGGGAAACTTGAGTTCACCATTTTTCTTCATCCTGAGTAGAACATCACTATATCTTCACTGCCGAACTCACCACTTTGCTTCAATTTATGTTCATCCACGATGACATCAAGAATGGCATCCAACTTACGCGGCATCCTCAACAACTTGTGCTTGTTCCAGCTGAGCACGTGCAACAATTTGAAAGAGGGAAACAAATCAGCCAACTCAAATCCCGAAGCCATGGACTCCGCTTTCTTTAAAATGGCTATCAGCATATCACGATCTGTCATCACTTTACCAAACGCTGCGACTCTGCAAGTGATGGAACTTGAGAACGCAAATACCTTCTCACTAGATTGATGGCTTCTCCAGATGATGATTGAAGAGATTTGACGAGACGTGAGAGCTCATCCTGCCTAATAGACCCAAAAGATTTGACATTTTTAGCGCTGAGCAGCTCCAAAATGTATATTTTACGCATTTGCCTCCAGTACTCATTGTAGGGGCTGAAGACAATGTTAGTGTAATCGTACCACATGATCTTAACGCCAATGTTTCCAGGCATATCAACCAGGCTGGTTCCTGATATTTCAGCACCTCTTTATGTTGAGAATATGATTCAAATTTTGGTTTCATTTTCTACACCCATTTTCATTTTCTCTTCAAAATGAAAAATGAAAGTTATTACTATTTACACCATTTTTTCAAATATTTTCATTTTTAAAACATTCTTTTATATATTCTCTCTCCATTTTCACCTTATTTCAACCCCTATTACTACCTATATCTACTTTTTTTATCTTCCCAATACTTTCCAACCATCATTCACCACAAAAATATTATTTTATATTATTTTTCAAATAAATAGATATCACATCATCAATTTAAACTTAAATTTAAATTCAAATTATTTCTTCCTTTTTAATACAAAAAATCCAACATCCAAATACAATTAATTTTCACACCTATATAAACCTATAATTTTAAACAACTCATCCAAATATAACTCATTTTTAAAAACACTTTTCCTAACTAACTTTCTACTATATATTTTCACTAGAAAATGAAAATGGCCTTAAAAAATGAAACCAAATGGGCCTTTAGTCTTTAAAGATAGACTTATCCTTTGTTAGTTTGTTAGTGGTAGGGGTGTAAACGAGTCGAGCTCGAGCTCGAGCTCATCGAGCCTGCTCTTTAGGGCTCGAGCTCGAGCTCAAGCTCAAAAATACTAAGCTCGAGTCGAGCTCGAGCTCGAGCTCGAGCCGGCTCATCAGAAAATTTTAAATTAAATAAAAATATTAAATTATTAATATATCATAATTATTTAATAATAATTAATAAAATAATTAAAATTATTATTATTATAAATTAAATATATATGAAATTATAATAATTACTATAATGATTTAAATTATAATATATCATAATTATTGATAAATTATTAAATTATTAATATATTATAATTATTTAATTATATATATAAATATTTAAAATTAGAAAAGAAAAGTAAATTATTAATACGTATTAATTAATATATAATAAATATTTAAAATTAGAAAAAGAAAGTAAATTATTATATATATTAATTATTTAATTAATATATAAAAAATATTTAAAAATAGGAAAAAGCTCATGAGCTTTTGAACAACTAGAGATGAGCTCGAGCTCGACTCATGTTAAAGCTCGAGCTTGAAAAACTCGAGCTTGAGTCGAGCTATAATCGAGCCCGCTCGACTCATCTTACACCCCTAGTTAGTGGTGCCTTATTTTTCTGATTTAGTTAGTCAAATAGTCAGCCACGTATTTTTTTATTGCTGCAAACGGTTTGGTTAGTGGGCTAGTTAGAGCTCAGCCCGGCTCGTTTAACAAATGGTTAATGGCGGTCCCAGGCCGAGTCGGGCCGGCTCGCGGGCCGTTCACAGTCCGGATCGTGACGGGCTGAAAATTGAAAAGTCCGGCTCGGCTCAAAACCAACCCACTATATAGGTGAGCTAGTTTATATATGAGCCGGCTAGGCGGTCCGGCTAGAGAGCCGGCTCGCAGGTTGGCCGACGAATTTCTTTTTTTTTTTCTTTTTTTTTTTGAAAATAAATTTAAAACTTTGAAGTTTTTATATTTACGTGATTATTAATATTTTTTTCAACACTTATACTTTTTTAAAGACTTAATAATTTATACTTATGTGATTTTTAATATTTTACAACACTTAAATTTTTATAAAAACTTAGAAACTTATACTTATATTAATTTTTTTTTATCAATTATATTTTTCCAAAAACACCACCAAATAAGGTGGTGAGGGGTTTGGCATGGAGCCCTATACCCATCATTAATTTAGAAAAAATAATTACATAGAGGTGGATTTGACCAAACCTCTAAATGAAAGTACATAATAATAACAAAAAAATAAATAATAATAAACAACTTTGTAATATCTAAACATCTAAACATGTCCAATGATAAACCGCTCGTTCACTTAGGTGATCTAAATCGCTCTCATATTGAGATGCGATGGGGGATGCGGTTTCAAGCCATTCTTCATCGTCTTCTTCGAATTGAGGCAATATGGTCTTCATCTTTTTCAATTTTTTTTTATAATTTATAATTTTTATAAATTTATAATTTAAAAATTAAAATTTCTTAATTATTGATTTATACATTTATAAAGTAATAAATTATAAATTATACATTCTTAATTATAAATTCTTAAATTGTTAAAAATTATAATTTATAATTTAAATTAAAAAAATATTGCAGGCTAAGCGGGCTAGCCCACGGTCCTTCACGGTCTGCGGGCCGAGCCGATCTCGGGTTGTAAAATTTCAGCTCGAGATGGGTTTTCAAGCGAGCCGGTCTAGCCCAGCCCATATTAAAAAATTAAACGAGCCGAGTTAGGCCGATTTTTTTGCGAGCCGGGCTTATCCGCTCGGCCCGTTTTGACACCTCTAGGTCTAGTGGAAGCAATCCAAGTCTATCTAGTTGTGAGCTTATAAATAGCCTTCTTGTTTCTTTTTGAATCTATGCAGATAGCAATAAAAACAAAGGGTTCAGTCTCTGTTTTTCAGTTTATTATCTTTTCGATTTCTTTCTCTCTAACAATTTGTGGCATACAAGCTAGGTTTCATCTTTAACTGGGAGATAAAGAGAGAAACACTTGAGGGAGCGAAACTGGGAGACAGAGAGAGAGAGAGAGCGCATAAAGTTATGGCAGTAAATGGCAACTCCACATCTCAACAGTTGATTCCCATTTTTAATGGAGATAAATATGAGTTTTGGAGCATCAAAATGAGAACTCTTTTTAGGTCTCACGAGCTATGGGATCTAGTAGAGAATGGGTTTGCAAACCCAGATGGGGAACAGAGACTGAGGGCAAAATAAAAGGAAAGATCCAAGGCTCTGTTTCTCGTTCAACAAGCCGTGCATGAATCAAACTTTTCCAGAATTGCCGCTGCAAGCACTTCAAAGGAGGCATGGCAGATTTTGGAAAAAGAGTTCAAGGGTTCATCGAAGGTAATTACCATAAAACTTCAGTCCCTCAGACGTGATTTTGAAAATTTGCATATGAAAAATGGTGAAGCAGTGCAGGATTATTTGTATAGAGTCACTACCATTGTTACTCAGATGAAAACATATGGTGCACAAATTAAAGATGAAATAGTTGTTTCTAAAGTTTTGAGAAGTCTTTCTCCGAAATTTGAGCATATTGTGGCTGCAATTGAAGAGTCACATGATTTATTTGACTATTCTTTTGATAAACTAATGAGTTCCTTGCAAGCTCATGGGGATCGATTAAAAGCCGCATAAGAAAGGAATGACGATAAGGCATTCCAGGTGAAGGGGGAGTCTAGTCGCAAGGTTAAAGAAAATTTTATAGACAGAGGTCGTGGCAGAGGTGGATTCAGAGGTAAAGGTCGTGCTGGAGATAGAGGAAGATGAAGAGGAAGAAGACAAGAATTTGAACAAAAGTTCAAGAGCAATATTCAATGCAATTACTGCAAAAAGTTTGCCCACAAAGAAGCAGAATATTGGATTAAGCAGAGGGAAGAAAGAAATTAAGCCAATTTCATGGAAAATGTTGAAGGAGAAATTAAGTTGTTTATGACTCATTCGTCTACTAATGATGCTTTGAATGATGTGTGGATTATAGACAGTGGATGCTCCAATCATATGTCTAGCATGAGGTCTTTGTTTAAAGAACTTGATGAGTCACAAAAGACCGAAGTTCGACTTGGTGATAACAAACAAATTCAAGTTGAAGGGAAAGGTATTATTGCCATCAAAACCACTCAAGGTAACATAAAATTACTTCATGATGTACAATATGTACCGGATATAACTCACAATTTGTTAAGTGTTGGGCAATTAATGAGTAGCGGATATTCAGTTTTATTTGATGGGAAATCTTGTGCTATTCATGATAAGAAATCTGGTCAAACAATAGCAAATATTTTTATGACTCAAAACAGAATGTTCCCTCTTGAAGTGTCAACTGTTGCAAATAGTGCCTTGATTGCTAAAGGAAGTAATGAAACTAACTTATGACCATTATGATATGGGTATTTGAATGTTAATGGACTGAAGCTGTTGAGTCAAAAAAATATGGTTTTGGACTACGAAAATTGATTCTCTTGAATTTTGTGAAGGGTGTATTTAGGTAAACAAAGTAAAAATGGAAAATCATGGAAAGCTTCTAGATTTCTTGAACTAGTGCATGCAGACATATGTGGGCCAATGCAAACTGAATCACTGGGTGGTAGTCGATATTTTTTGTTGTTTACTGATGACTATAGTCGAATGAGTTGGCTTTATTTCTGGATGTTCAAATCAAAAGCTTTTGAAAATTTCAAGAAATTCAAGTCATTGGTGGGAAACAAAGTGGTTGTTACATAAAGACATTGCGAATAGATAGAGGTGGTGAGTTTTTGTCTAATGATTTTAACACATTTTGTGAGGAACATGGTATTTGAAGGGAACTCACAGCACTGTACACACCAGAGCAAAATGGTGTAGCCGAGCGAAAGAATCGCACAGTGGTTGAAATGGCTAGAAGCATGTTGAATGCCAAGAATCTCTCAAATCATTTTTGGAGTTAAGCAGTTGCAACAATAGTCTATCTTTTAAATATTTCTCCTACAAAGGTTATCAAACACCTTATGAAGCATGAAGTGGTAAAAGGCCTCATGTAAGCTATTTAAAAATCTTTGGTTGTGTAGCTTATGCTTGGTTGCATTCTCAATCTAAGCTTGACGAAAAATCTAAAAAATGTATTTCCATTGGTTATAGCCCATAATCCATAGCATACAGATTATATAACCTTGTGAGTGGCAAAGTGAAAATTAGCAGGAATTTGGTATTTAATGAAGAGGCTAGTTGGAATTGGAAAAATAACAAAGAAGGCACACAAGTTCAGATTCCAACTGAAGGTTTTGTAAACACCAACTCGGAGTCCATAGACTCAGCTCCTCTGCAAACAAATCCTATTTCATCAACTTCAAGTCGCAGCAATTCTTCCTTTAGCTTTTCTCCCTCCAGCACTTCACCTTCAATGTCGGATTCTGAAACTCCTCCAAGGAAATTCAAGTCTTTAAGGGAGATTTATGAAACTTGTTCTTTTGCATTGTATATTTCAGACCCTATTTGTTATGATGATGCAGTAAAAAAGCAAGAGTGGCTGGATGCAATGAATGAAGAGATGCAAGCAATTCAGAAGAATCAAACTTGGGAGTTAATAGAACTGCCTGAAGGAAGGAATGCTACTGGGCTTAAATGGGTATACAGAACAAAGTATAACTTTGATGGAAGTATATAGAAGCACAAAGCTCGGTTGGTTGTTAAGGGATATTCTCAACAACATAGGATTGACTTCGAAGAAACATTCTTCCCGGTAGCTCGTTTCGAAACGGTAAGAACTATTTTAGCTTTAGCTGCCCAACTTAAGTGGCATATATACCAGTTTGATGTTAAATCAACATTTTTAAATGGAGAATTGGAGGAAGAGATTTATGTTTCTTAACCTGAAGGTTTTCTAACTAATGGTGCTAAAAATAAAATGTATAGGTTGAGGAAAGCTTTGTATGGTACTCTTAAGCAAGCGAGCCTAGTATTGTAAGATTGACTCTTACTTTCAAGAAAATGGTTTTGAAAGGAGTAAAAATGAACCTACACTTTATGTGAAAAAGCAAGGTATAACTGATTTTTTGATATTTTGTCTTTATGTCGATGATATGATATATATGGGGTCTTGTGAATTGCTAGTTGCTGAATTCAAGTCTTGTATGATAAGAAATTTTGAGATGTTTGATTTGGGCTTGTTACATTATTTTCTCGGGCTTGAGGTAAAACAAAGTTTAGATGGGCTTTTTGTTTCTCAAAAGAAATATGCAACTGACCTACTTAAGAGGTTCAATATATTGAATTGTAAAGTTGTTGCCACTCCTATGAATTTGAATGAAAAACTAATTGGTGATGAGGGACTAGTTTGGCAAATGCAAAGTATTTTAGACGTATGGTTGGTGGTTTGAATTATTTATCTCATACCAGGCTGGATATTGCATTCCCTGTCAGCTTAGTTTCAAGATTTATGCGCAATCCTACAAAACATCACTTGGGAGCAGCTAAGAGAATTTTGCGTTATGTGGTTGGAGTAATGGATTTTGGAATTTGGTACTCAAATACATCTGACTTTAAATTGTTTGGCTTTTCTAATAGTGATTGGGCAGGTAGCTTGGAGGATCGTAAGAGCAGTTTTGGAAATTTGTTCAGTCTAGGTTTCAGAGTTATCTCATGGAGTTCAGAAAAACAAGATATAGTTACCATATCAACATCAAAAGCTGAATACGTAGCAGTAACTTGTGCAGCTTGTCAAGCGGTTTGGTTGAAGAGATTGCTAGTTGATCTTTTTCAGGAACAAGATAGTCCAACAAAAATCTTTTGCGACAACCCAACTGTTGTTGCTATGACAAAGAAACCAACTTTCCACAGTAGAACGAAGCACATTGGCATTCGTTATCATTTCATGCACGATTTGGTAGCAAGTGGAGCGATTTTACTGAAGCATTGCAGTACCAATGAGCAGATTGCTTATATTCTTACAAAATCCCTTCCAAGACAGAAGTTTGAGCATTTTAGATTACAACTTGGAGTATGTCATTTTAAATCAAGGGGGAGTGTTGAGAATATGATTCAAAATTTGACTTGGTCTTTAAAGATAGACTTATCCTTTGTTAGTTTGTTAGTGGTGCCTGATTTTTTTGATTTGGTTATTTTTTTACCGCTGCAAACAGTTTGTTAGTGGTCTTAGTGGTCTAGGGGAAGTAATCCAAGTCTATCTAGTTGTAAGCCTATAAATAGACATTCTTGTTTCTTTTTGAATCTATGCATATAGCAATAAAAACAAAGAGTTCAGGGTGTGATTGCTTGTGTTTTCATTTCTCATTTTTCATTTCTTAGAGAAAATAGTGAGATTTTTTTGTTTGTGAGGTAGAAATTTTTTTTATGAGGTAGTAATTGTTTGTGATGTAAAAGTGTAATGATTACAGTTGATGTGACATGTGATAGAAAATGAGATGGTGATTGTTTGTGAGAATTTTTGTGAGAATGTGTTTGGTTGTGAGATTTTTTTGAGTGAAATTTTTGAAGTGGTAATTGATTATGAGAATTTTTATGAGAAAATTTTAAGAAATGATGATTGGTTATGAGTTTTTTTTATGTAAGCAAATTTATATATTATTTATATATACAATATTGTAGAATAAATTAACATTAATTTATTATTATCTAAAATATTTCGTATATTATAATGAAATTTAATATTGAATAAATTTATTATTTTATTTGATTAAAATTTGTAAATTTTATGTGAGAATTTAATAATTTATATATTGAATATAAATATAATATATTCATGTATATTCAATAAACATATATTAAGTAATTAATAATAATGTAAATATACTAAATATTCGTTAAATATATTTAATATATTCCTATATTTTCCGTTAAACATTAATTATTTATTTATTAATATATATTAAAAATAAATTATTTACGTATATCGATTAAATATATATTTAATATCACAACATATATTAAATATTACATATAATGGACAAATTGATTAACTATATTAAATATTAAATATATACTACATATCCGTTAAATATTTATTTTAAAATTGTACTATAATTTATCCGTTAACATGTTGTTATTTATTTATTAAAATATATATACATATTAAATATATATTCTTTATGCATATTCATATATTTAATCATATATTAAATATTAAATGTGTACTATAAATTCCTTAACTATATTTAAATTACTATTATTTTTTAAATAGTCAAACAATAGTTCTTATTTCTTTATAAAAATGAAATTTAATATATTCATATTATTATTTATAATATATAATATATAAATGTCAGATATAATTATATAATATGATAATAATTTTATTTAAATATATTAAAATTTTATGTACAAATATAATTGTATATTATGAAAATAATTTTGTTTAAATAATAAAACATTATGTGCAAATATAATTATGTATTAGGAAAATAATTTTATGTAAATATTAAAATATAAAGGTAATTTTTATGTGTAAATATAATTATATATTATGAAAATAATATTATAAAATATTAAAAATGTGTGAATAATTATATTAACAAAATAATTATATTTAAATATAAAAATATTACTTTTAACTATAATTATTCATTACAAAAATAATTCTGTTTAAATATTAAATATTACGTATAGATATAATTACATACTATGAAAATACATCAAAATAACTATCTTAAGAAAATAATAATATTTTAATATAAAAATATTATGTGTAATTATAACTACATATTATGATATAATTTCATTTAAATGTTAATATATACATGTAAATAATTATGTAATGAAAAAAATTATTTAATATAAAAATATTATGTGTAAATATAATTATATATTATGAGAGAGTGATTGTTTGTAAGATAAAAGTGTAATGATTATAGTTGATGTGATAGGTGAGAGTGATTGTTTATAAGAATTTTTTGTGAAAAGGAGGGAAAATTTTCAAAGAGGAGAGGAGGAATTTTTGAGAAAAATTCTGAGAGACGAATTTTTTTTTTCACAAGCAATCACACACTTGGAAGAATTTCTTTTTTTTGAGGACTTACTTGTGAGAAATTCTCACAAGCAAAGACAGCCTCAGTCTCTGTGTTTTAGGTTATTGTCTTTTCTATTTTTTTTTCTCTCTAACACTTTAGCGGCCAGGCGCGATGAGATCGCCACTGCAGAAACCTCTCCCAGCTGCAGATGCACGATATTGATCCATATTTTTGGGCTCATCTCCCGAGTGCATGTTGACGTGGCAGCCCGCCGACCAAGTGGTGAAGGTGGGCAATCATCGGCAGCTCTGGTGGGCTTGGAGGCAACTTTGTCGTATTTTATTGGGGATTTGGGCTTCTTCCATGCTTTGATCGGTAGCTGGATCTCGTTGTTTCTATGGTTTGATGCATGAAATGGTTGCGCATATTGTATATCAATATTTTTGACTGAATTTGGAGGTACAATTGGTAATTGATACAATATTATTACGATTATTGGTTGTTAACTTTGTCTGTTTTCTTTGGCCCAGATTCCGTCATTTTTTATTATTTATTATTTTTAATTAATATCCAAAAATTGAGTGAGGGAATCTCTCCCCTCTTCGAAATTAATCTATATTCTAAAACTTTTTCTAATCTAGCAAAGACACGACTAACCACGATATATGCTTCAAATATTAATTCTTAAACCTAACATCAACAGAAATTTTTTCTTCAAGGTGCTTTGTTATTGTGGTTTTTTCTTGTTCTTATTACTGTTTATTTTCTCTAATTGATTGATTAATTTCGTTGTTTAATTAGGATAAAGTTACTAGAACTTAAATGACAGATGGAATTAAGGGTTTTTTTCCTTTTTTTTTTTTTTTTTTGGTTTTGTTTCTTTCAGAATCCAATATGTTCAACAATTTCATTTAAATTAAGTATGTTCTACAAATTCAATCTCAAAATAATTTTCAAATATCTTAAGAAGTTTCCTTTTGATGTTATTTTGTGGAGATTTTTTTTTATAGAGATTTGCCTTGAAGCAGTTACGTACCTTTGAAAATAGTGTAATAGTTTACTGATTAAATCCTAGATTTCACCTTGAAAAAGAACAAGGCAAAACCATCTGTCAGCACTATGGATGTGAAAATGCGTCAGTAGGGAAACATCATTCCACCTTAGAGAACAAGCGTTGCTCCGCATGAGATGAAGTGAAAGCTAAAATATCGACTTAATCCGTAACACAAAACATCCGAGAGAATTCAATACTCTATATTGGGCTGGTTTGTTTATGTTTTCAAATTTATTTTCACTCATTTTCACCATTTGAAAATGAATTTTCAACAACTTATAATCATTTTTATCCATATTCTAACTCATTTTTATCTCAAACACATTTTTCAATAAACATATTATATCTTCTCCCAATAACCTGTATATCTTATCTCTTTTCTGCATTATTACTATTTCTCTCCATTTACATTCTACTAAACCCTATATAATTATTACTTTTACAACATACAATTCCAATACAAAGTTATTTTGAACTCACTTACTCTAACTAATTTTTTAAATTTTAAAAAATATTAAAAATGAAAATTAAATTAGAAACATAAACAAACCAAGAGTTCCTTCCTCTAAAGAGGTTAAGTTAGGATTTAAGATTTGGCAGAAATATATAATTGATGGACAACAAATGAGTATCATTTACAAACTCTTGTGATCTAGAGGAACAGAGCATACTAGGTTTGATTTCGAACACGAAATTAACTTGTTAAATGGTCTTTGCGGTGAAAATAAAAAGAAGATAAAATTTGTGAATAAGGAAATGATTATAATGACCGTCACATTGTCGTTTTAGAATGAAAAATTCCAACACATTTTGGTATGGAGTTTGAAAGTGAGGAAGCTGCTTATGAATTGTATAGTGAGTATACAAGTGCAACCATTTATAGTAATAGAAAGGGTTAATTGCACATTGCTCCCTAACCGTTGTTGATATGCAATTTTACAACTTGAACTATTGAAATGTTCGCCAACATTACCTTTGCCCATTTCCGGTGGAATCTAACCAATCAGCATTGGACACGTGGACTGAAGGCACCGGAATATTCTTGTTAGATTCCACCAGAAATGTGCAAATGTGGTATTGGCGAACTTTTTTATTAGTTCAGGTGGTGAAATTGCACATTTTAATTAGTTTAGGTGGTTAAATTGCATATCGACAACGGTTGGGAGGCAATGTGCAGAGGAGGTCATAGGATGGGGGGTTAACTGCAATTATCCCTAATAGAAAACACGTAATTTGCAAAGATCAGGGATGTTAGATGACTTATTTGAAGCCTAGTAAATTAGTTTGTGTGAGACTTAATTTTTTCGAGCTTGAAATCAAACTCTTACTTGAGTACTGGTCTCTAGTCAGTCAATGAGTTGGCTTGAGTAAAGTTTGAATTCTTTGAGATCGAGATTGAACTAACACTGCAAAAAAATGGGTATTAGTGACTGAAAAATCGATAACTAAATATGTAAAAAATCGATCACTAATAGGTTTAGTGACCGATTTAGTGCCTAATCCGATCGGTCACTAATTATTTCAAAAAAAATTTAAAAATTTATCTTCAACTTTGCTTTCTCTTGGATTCGAACTCAAGACCTTTGCTATACTCAAATGAGTAACTGACCACTACACCACATGCATTTTCAAGCATTTGTCTCAACAATATAATATATATATATAATATTTACAAATTAAAAAATAATTATAATATTATTATGTATAAGTTACTATTATTTTGCATTTTAAAATTTAACAAAAATAGCAATTATTTATTTAATATTTGTGTAATATTTATTTAATATAATAGCACACTGTATTTTTTATTTATAACTATTACTTTTAAATTTTAGTTATATTTTATCATAATATATGATAAACATATTAAAAATAGTATATACATACTAATATGCATAGTGATAAATAGTTTTTTTTGTATATAATAAATACTAATATTTATTACTATTTATAGTAGTAAATAGTTTACACATATATATGGTAATATGTATATATGCTTATACATACAAATTAATATATAATATTATTAATTATATTATAAATATTTATTTATAACTATTACTTTTAAATTTTAGGTATATTTTATCATAATATATTATAAACATACTAAAAATAGTATATACACACTAATATGTATAGTGATAAATAGTTTTTTTTTTCTTTTTTATATAATAAATAGTTTATAATAAATACTAATATTTATTACTATTTATAGTAATAAATAGTTTACACATATATATATATGGTAATATGTATATATGCTTATACATACGAATTAATATATAATATTATTAATTATATTATAAGTATTTATTTACTCATAATACATGTATATATATTATTGATGTGTATATATTAATTAATTCTCATTTTTTGTTCTTTGTATAAGAATATTATTCTTGTTTATTTCTTTGTGTATCTATATATATATATTAATAAATTAATGTTCAATTATATGGATATTATATAGAAATATTTAGTGGTTATATATTTGTATATGTACATATATTTTTATATTTTTTATATATACATATATTATTATCAAATATATATATATGTTAATAGCAAACACAATATTTTATTACTTATATAAGTGTTACATAAATTTTTTGCTTTCATATTACAAGAATATGCAAAAAATAAAATTTTATATTTGTGACCGTTTATTGATTGAAAAATGTGGTCATTAATTATTGACCACTTTATACGGTCATTAATATTAGTGACCGAACTCTTAATTCGGTCAATAATTAGTGACCAAATTAGTGACTGCTTAGTTTGGTCACTAATTAGTGACCAAATTAGTGACTGAAAAAAGAGTTCGGTCACTAATCGATCGCTAATTTTTTTAAAATATTATATTTAAATTGATCACTAATCGGTCACTAAAATTCGGTCACTAAAGCTCATTTTTTTTGTAGTGTAAATGAGCTCGAGCTTTTTCTTGGGCGGAGCTTGAGTCTAAATACATGAATTTGAAAGTTCATGAGGCAGCTTGTGAGCTTTTATTATTTTTGTTATTTTTTATATCTTAAAATATCTTATAATATGATTAATAAAAATGGTGATAACAATGTTAGTATTAGTATTTTACCGTAACAACATTAATGTTAACAATAATAAATTTATATTATCCTAATAATCCTCCACAACAACGATAATATAAATAATTCTATACTGTAAAATATTTTTTTATGACAGTGTTCTAGCAAGCAAATTGTATTCAGAATATCTATCTAGATAATATAAGTTATAGCAATACATATATACAAGTACAAAAGTTATATAATTACATGAGGCCAACTTGAACTAGTTGCATAATGTTTCAATTTTATAATTATCATATTATTGATTTTAAAATATAGATTATAAATCTCAAATATATTTTAATTTTTTGGTGAAAATATATAATAAGAAAATATTTAGAATAATCAGTATTATAACTAAATATACTAAAAAATATTTGAATAATATATTCATATTAATTTAAGAATAAAAATTATGTTTTTAGTATAGGTGAGAGATTAGGTTTGATTTCAAACTCGAATATATTTTGACTGAAAGTAAATTGTGCTCAGATTCAATATTTTTTAAGTGAGCATGAGTTTAAGATTAAATTCATAAATCTGGATGAGCTCCAAGTCAAATTTTTTAAACTGGGGTGACTTTGAAAATTTTTAAAACTTTGATTCAAACTCAACTTATTTATGCTCCTTAGGGCTGTAAATGGGAGGACTTTACCCTACCCAGGCACATAGCAACAACATAATACCCAGGCCCATACCCAATAGTTTTGTATTATACCCGGCCTAGGCCCAATAAAAATTTTAAATGGGTATGAGTAAAATTTCTACCTATAAAATACTCATTTATCCTAAGTATTTTAGACCGTTGAATTTTATCAAAATATTGGAAAGATTCTTGTCGAGTCAAGGAGTGAATGATAAATAAAATGTGAATACCAAATCTCATTGTTTCAAGAAGGGTTTTGGTGCAGTAATCATAATTAGTTGAACTAATTGTGCAAGTAAATATGGGTTTTTAATTTTATTACTGAGAATAGTCGACATGAATTAATTACTGCCTTCTAAGGTGATTCGCAGAACTGTAATTAGTAGTGTGACACAAGCAACATAAGAAGATAATGTAGATAAATAAGAGATCATACCATCAAAAGGTACTTTGAATTATATGATTAGTCAACTTCATAATTGGAATTACAAAAACTAATTAAAAGACAATTATAGAAATGAGAACAAGGGATACCGCTTGAGTTTATGTTAGTGTTCCATATTCGTAAAATAAATAAGTTATGGTCTTTATGTATAATTTTGGGCAATCTTCACCTCTTGAGCTAGCTTTTGGAGTTGAGTCAGACCCAAGGTCCATTTTTTAACATGGTATCAGAGCCACCCATTATTGATATTGGATTACCCAATATTATTGGGTCACCCATTTCATATTATTGCACGCTTTAAATGTTCATTCCTGGGCGTGCGAGGGTGTGTTAGTGTCCCACATCGATGAAATAAATAAGTTATGGTCTCTATATATGGTCTTGGGCAATTCTCATCTCTTGAGCTAACTTTTGGGGTTGAATTAGACTCAATGTCCATTTATTCAACATGGTATCAAAGCCACTCGTTCCCAATGTTGGGCTATCTAATGTTGTTGGCTACCTATTTTATATTATTCCACGCTCCAAATGTTCATTTTTGGGCGTGCGTGTAGTATGTTAGTGTCCCACATTAGTGAAATAAATAAAGTTGTGGCTCTATATATGGTCTTGGACAATTCTCACCTCTTGAGCTAGTTTTAGGGTTGAGTTAGACCCAAAGTCCATTCTTTAACAATATTTGAATATCAGTCAGAAAAGCAAATGGAGGATCCAATTTTCATACAAGGTTAAACACTTTGAATTCTCTATTTCATTTCATATTTCATCTCATATTCTAACTTGATGAATTTATACCAAATTTATTTGATTAATTTTCATATTTCACGTTTTTGTTGTTATAAAGGAGGAAAAAAAATAAAAAATTATAACAAAGTTGCCCTTCAGTGTGTCAGAAACCAGGTATGCATTTTCCTTCCAATTTCATTTCTACTTATAATTATTGAGAGATGAAGGACACTGCTAATTAAAGGCTGATGTCACTTTTCAGTATTCCATTCGTGATTTTGTTCTCCATTTATGTTTTGAAGTTTTCGCAATCTTGTGATGGGGATTGTTATTTATCTTGGGATTTCTGCATTGCTACAATTTCACCCATCATCTCTTACAATGTGGGTTTTAAATTTTAATAATGTGGAGAGACGATTGCATGTAATGATTGTAGTTTAGCATGTGTAAAGCTGTAATACCCTAAGTTTGTAGATGAATTATTATATTTTATTTTAGAAGTATTAGTAATTATATTTTTAGAAGTACTTGTATTTTATTAAGGTTAGGCTTCGATGTTATGGGATTTAGAATAAAAAGTGCGTGATTAATAATAAACTTATATCTTTTGAGGAAAAAAAATGGATATATACAATGCTAGATGTTGGGAATAATTGAGTCATATTAGTTGATTTTGATTCTTCACTGATATTCTTGGGTTGGGTTGCTTTTCTCCTAAAATTTGAGTGTACAATTTATTTGGGGCTCGATCAACATTTCAAGGATTTTAATCGAAAATAAATATGGGATATAAATTAATTTTTTTTTTTTTGGATTTATTAAGGATCCTATTTTGGGTACTCTTCTTGATTTTATTTCAAGGACATAGATTTTAGATTTTTAGGATTGCTTGCTTATAATTGAAGATGTAGAATTTATAAAGTCAATATTTGATGAAAATTTTGTATATTGAGTTTTAATGTTAAAGATTGAGCTAGCTACTATGGATACTAATTTGTGGCGAAGGGAATATTCTTTGGTCCATGTGTAATTAGTGACTTGAGATGTATTAGTTAGCCCAAATTATTTAATTCATTTCAAGTTGTTTGGCACATAACTAGTATAAGAATAAGCCCATAAATGGTATTTGTGTTTTATAGGTTATGTGTAATAATAGCCCAAACTATTTAATTCATTTTAAGTTATGATTAAGCCCATAAGTAGTGTAGAAAATAAGCGCACAAATTATTATGAAGTAATTATGGGTGTAGGTCCATGATTATGGAATTTTCGGATTTATGATAGATGAATAATTCTAGAGGTTTTCTCATCATTTTAAAACTTTATTTGGATAGTTTTTGACCCCCTTAAGGTATCTAATCATATTGGTTAGCCAAAACCGTATAAATTTAGGTTATATGAAATCCTAAGACCTCCTTTTTTTGTACTATTATATTTTCATGTGAAAATTCATCATAGATATTCTCTATTAATTAGTTACTAAACTATGCTAATAGTCAGCTAACATCCAGAATTATTAAATCATTAAAAAGTTAGGATTTTGGATATTTAGTCATGAGTTTTGGGAATTTTAGCAACTATCCAATTCTTATAAGTTAAAGATTTTAGGATTTTTGTTAACTATCTAATCCTGATAAGGTTAGGATTTTAGGATTATCTCCTCAGCTTTGAGCTCTCATTATCTGGGATTGAGACTTGATCAAATTTGAGGAGTTTGGATTAGAGTGATCTTCTTATCTCAATAAGATAGGAATTCTAGTTTATCTAGAGTACCTAATCTAATAGTATAAATACCCATATAGTAGGAAATAAAGAAGCCATATGCAGAGGTAAGACAATTTCAATTTTTCTATTTATTTTTTTTAATCCGTAGGAAATTTCATTATGAGATACTGACATCCTTTTTTTCTATTGTAGAATTAGTGGAGAAGGCTTAAGCGGTAGGTCAAATTTGAGGGAAACTTTGGGTTTTAAGATTTTGGTGTAAGTAAATTTCTTTTTGCCTTCTATTGAAAGTATTCTCTTCACATAAATGTTTTCTACATGAAATAGTAAGTAAATGTCTATTCTCTTTCCATTAAAAATATATATTTTGCATAAATGATTTTTGTATCAAAATTGTAAATTTTGCATATTGAATTCTTAAATCTAATGGTTTATTTGTTGAAGAATTATTTCGTTTGCAATTATTGAACTATTCATAAAACTTTTCTTTGTATGCATAAAATTTATTTTAGGATTTGAGCATGTGAAAACAAAATTTTGTGAATCTTGCATGAAACATAGTATTCTCTGTTCAAATAAACAATAAAAAGAATCTATACTCTGAATAATTGAGAAACTGCTAGTAGGAACGAGTTTCGTAACTGTGCTACGAGGTTACAATAGCAAAATATATCTGAAGCCGCTCTTAACGGAGTTGTAGTTAAGACCTCTAAAGCCACTCTTTAACGGCGTTCTAGTTAAGACTTCTTAAGCTACTTAACACCGTTATTGTTAAGATCTTGGCCAAAATAATTGATTAGAATCCCGAAAGTTCATAAGTATGGTTAATTAGTGAATTGAAAGTTTCTGATAAGCTGTGTAACTTTTTTATTTTGAATTACTTTGAAAGTATGTCCTGAAATTCTGATAAAATAATTCAATTTTTGCATAGTAATTGTTATATTTCTGAATATGAATATTCTTTTTTTCAACGATTTCTTTTCTTCTATTTGATATTTATACATGCTCAAATCTGATAGGAGGAGGAGGAGATTTCATTACTGGGCGAAGTGTCGCTCATAAGTTACTAATCTATCTTTTTGCAAAAAACTTAGTTCGAGATGAGGAAGATGAGTAGTTTTGGTGATCTTGATAAGAGATTGGTATTTGAGAATAGGTTTCTTTGATGTTTAAGATTCCTAGTTGGTTGCTTAGGAAATTTTCTTTGAGGTCTTGAGTACTCAAGTTTGATTGTTAAGACAAGTGTTTGGAATTACCTTTGATTGTGATGATTTATTTTGGAATTTATTTAATAAATTTTTTGAGAATTCAGCATGCTCTTTTGGATATGAGACTTAGTGTTTCTAAGTTTTTGGGTTTAGGGCCACTGCCGTACGTGTTATGTCCCAAATTTGGGGCGTGACAAAAGCATCGACCAAGGAGTTGAGTCTAATTGAATTTGTAATTAATAAAAATTTTGATGTATTGAATTTTGGACTTCAACAAATTAAAATCATATCAAATGGAATTTATAGTCATTCGATCTAAATATACAATGTAGAATAATAATTCAAATATAATCAAATCTATATTTCTTGGATAAAGATTTTGTAATATATCAATCGCTGAATAATATTATTTTCTAGACATTAGTTATAATCGTTATCAAAGCCAAGGCGCCATAGTAACATGGGTCATTTGACAAACTGCACATATTTATGTAAAAGAAAAGAAAGTTTAACAAACGGTTTATTACAATATTAAAAAATAAAACAAATCAAACTACAAGACAATAAGTTTGACTTTATTAATGGATATTCCCAACTGCTGAAGATTTTGAGATTTCATTTGGACGGGTTGTAGATGGTCGGAATTAAGAAAAGACCATTTTTTCTGGAGACAGCAAGTCCTTCCATTTCAGTCATGTCGATATCATTGGGAGTCATTCCTTCAGGTAGTTTCCAATCAAAATTATAGAGAAGTTGAGCCAATGAAAACTCAACATTTGCCAATCCAAAATTCATACCCGGGCAAATTCGTTTTCCGGCCCCGAATGGAATGAATTCAAAGTTATTTCCCAGGAAATCTATAGAACTGTTCTCGAATCTTTCCGGATGGAAGCTTTCTGGTTGGTACCAGTACTCGGGATCCCTTCCCAGCGACCAGATATTGACAATGACTTTGGATTTGAGAGGAATTGAGTATCCATCAACTTTGCATTCATCTCTGCACCCTCTCGGGATTATTGGGACCGTAGGATGCAACCTTAAAGTTTCTTTGATCACCAATTTTAGATATTTTAGTGTCTGGATGTCGCTCTCTTCCAGTGTCTTCTTTCCTTTGCGTGCCTCCCTTACTTCTATCTGTACCTTAGCCATCACGAGGGGATTTCTCATGAGTTCAGACATAGCCCAATCTAAAGTGGTAGACGATGATTCAGTTCCACCAATGAACATGTCCTATAATCACATAATCATCATTCATTAGACTCTTTCGTGGAGTTAGCTATGTGTTTGTGTGTGTTTGAGATGAGAAAATTAATAAACAAGAAGCCACTTACAAATATAACAGCTTTGATGTTGCCATTAGTAATGGGAAATTC
Source organism: Jacaranda mimosifolia (assembly GCA_018894105.1). Lineage (NCBI taxonomy): Eukaryota > Viridiplantae > Streptophyta > Magnoliopsida > Lamiales > Bignoniaceae > Jacaranda > Jacaranda mimosifolia. The sequence continues at coordinate 3,806,230 of CM032127.1, forward strand.
GAGTTCACCATTTTTCTGCATCCTGAGTAGAACATCGACCATATCTTCACCGCCAAACTCTCCTCTTTGCTTCAATTTATGTTCCTCCACCATGACATCAAGAATGGCATCCAGCTTACGGCGCATGCTCAACGATTTGTACTTGCTCCAACTGAGCACATGCAACAATTTGAAAGAGGGAAAGATATCAACCAACTCAAATCCCCCCGCCATCGCCAACGCCTTCTTAAACATGTCTATCAGCATATCACGGTCCCTCATCACTTTACCAAACGCCGCCCTGCAAGTGATGGAACTTGTCAACGCGAATATCTTCTTAGTTAGATTGACGGCTTCCCCAGACGATAATTGAAGAGATTTGACGAGACGCGAGACCTCATCTTGCCTAATAGACCCGAAAGATTTGACATTTTTAGCGCTGAGCAGCTCCAAAGTGCATATTTTACGCATTTGCCTCCAATACTCATTATAGGGGCTGAAGCCAATGTTGGTGTGATCATACCACATGCTCTTAGTGCCAATGGTTTCGGGCCTATCAGCGCAGGCTGGGTCCTGAACTTTGAGCACCTCTTTAGCGGCCAGGCGCGATGAAATCACGACTGCCGAAACCTCTCCCAGCTGCAGATGCAAGACGGGTCCGTACTTCCGGGCTACTCTGGTGAGTGCACGGTGTGGCAGCCCACCGGCCACCAAGTGGTGGAGGTGGCCAATCACCGGCAGCTTTGGTGGGCTTGGAGGCAACTTTTCGTATTTCTTTGGGGATTTAGGTTTCTTGCTTGCTTTGATTAGTAAGAAGATGAAAGATGAAAAAAGCAGGAGAGCAGTGAAGATGATGGGCAGCTGGATCTCCATTGTATTGTTTATGGACGCAGATGCATACTAATACCAGCTGTTTCAGGTTTGATGAAATTGGTTGCACATATTGTCACTGTACTGATAGTGGAAAATTTCAGCAGAAGAGGAGAAGTATGGTATTTCACCATGAAAATTATTGTATCTGTTTGTTTGTATATCAATATTTTAAACTGAATTTCGGTGTATAATCAGTAAATGAGACAATATTATAATGATTATTGGTTGTGAAGTTTTGTTTGTTTTCCCTTGGCCCAGATTCTTTCATTTTTTTTATTATTTATTATTTTTAAATATCCAATAATTGAGTGAGGGGATCTCTCCCCTCTTCGAAATTAATCTATATTCTAAAACTTATTCTAATCTAGCAAAGACACGAGGCTTCAAATATTAATTCTTAAACCAACCATCAATTAGAAAAAATTTCTTCAAGGTGCTTTCGTTATTTATATTTTTTCTTTTTGTTTTTTATATATTTTAACTGTTTATTTTCTATAATTGATCTATTAATTTCATTTTTTAAGGATAAAATTACTAGAACTTAAATGACAGATGGAATTACTAGTTGTAAACCCAAAAATTTAATTGACAGAATCGATATTAGTTCTGATAATTGAATCAACGAATTACTTAGAGCAGTGAGTTTCCCGCTGCCTGCTCGCTGTTGTTAATTAATTTGAAGGATTGAGGGAAAAGTTATTAAATTAAGGGAATGATCTACAGCATGTAATATAGTTAATGAAGTTGGATTTTAATTGGGTCAACTGAGAAAAAATTGTTCTTTGGGACAACAAGCAGAGCGTAATATAATTAGAGCTTTAATAGACAAAAAATAATTCTTTCGGACAATTACTAAGTTTGATTTCGATTGACAGTCATGTAATACGTGTTACAATGACTCGACAAATATGAATACAATTGCAGTGATAGCATAGTTCTATGTCTTCTTTGCTTTTCTTTTCCTTTTTTTTTTTTTTTTCTGAATTAAATATGGTCGATAAGTTGAATCTGAAAATGATTTTTAAATATCTTAAGGAGTTTCGGTTTAATGTGGTTTTATGTTAATTTTTTTAATAACAATGATTAGCCAGAAAACAGTTTCCATAACGGAATGGATACATAATAATTCAGTTATAGACAATACGAACAAAGATAAAGTAATAGACATATAAAACCAAACTAATGTCTAATTATAAGACTACGAATTACAAATGTCTGGAACATCTTAAGTTTTTGTTTTCTTTATGGTAGACCTGGAAGAGGGGGTGACAGAACTTTTATTTGCTCAAATAACAATTAAGGTGAAGAAGGATCAAGAATAAAGAATTTATTTATGATAAACAGATTCATTTTGCAAGTTTGACGTTCACAAGATGTTCTATTTTTTCATAGAAAAAGTCGAACCTAAACCTGTGCTTGAGAGATAGTTGTCCATACACTAATGAGGGACTGTAGACCATCCCCATGGGGTGGTGAAGAGAAAGACCCAATTGGTAAAAAAAAAACCCACAACCCCTTGGACTTATCCTGCACTTTGAAGAAGAAATAAAAAAGGAAGAAATATAATGATAATTTGATTGTTCTTTGCCGTAGTAAATAAGTGAGAAAATTGAGTTTCTTTCTTTAATTGAAATCTCTTGGCCCAAAGATAAACTAGACTAAGCAATCTAACAAGACTGAGGATGTAAAATTAAATATAGTGTGAATTTTGTCTTACGAGAGAAATCTTTGTATAAGTAGGGATAGACGAAGGGGAAATTATATCAGTTTGATTAACACAAACATCGCAGAGAATCTAAAGATCCAAAAGCCTTATTATTGACGCCAGAACAACATCAAAAACCAACTTGAATAGCTTGGCATATTTTTGATATTCCAGCTCCCCATATTGTTAGTTTGTTATTTTAGCTTTACACTTGTACATTTTTTATTGGTTGCTTCTGTTTCCATTTTGGCAAATTTAGGGGCTAGACACTTGTATTTATGTGGGTTGTAAAACTAGTGTGATGAATCATTTTTCGCACTATTTTTCATATAACGCAAATGAGATAATTTCTCTTCTGTTCTACTTCTAAATAAATTCACACTGATAATTTGTGCAAGGAGGGCAAGTCACGGCCTAAGATTAAATTAAAAGGTCTAGTGGATAGATAATAAGTGAATATTCTTATACCACCTACCTCTTGTTGGTATAAAGGAATGAAGCACACTAAGTTTACATTTAAACTAAAAATTAACCTATTACATGGTCTTTGCTGTAAAAAAAGGAAAAGATAAATTTCTTGAATTCAAAAATAGAAAAAAGACCATAAATTAATGTCATTCTCTCATTTTAGAAGTAAAACTTCCAGTATTTTATATAGAATTTGATAGGGAAGAAGTTGCTTATCAATCTTAGAGTATGTAAGTGCAATTGATTTTAGTAATAGGGGGCACACAATTTTTAAAGATTAAAAATGTAAAGATAAGTTGACCAGGCTCATGATCCAAATGAGGTAGTTTGAGTTACATGTTGATAAATTTGCGATCAACTCACATTATTGAAGTAAAATTCAATTTTTTTTGAGCTTGAGTCCAAATATAAAAATTCCAAAACTTGCAAGTTGACTTGTTGGCTTATCATACTTTTGTTATTTTTATATCTTAAGATATATTATAATATTACTAATAACGATGATGATGACAATGATAGTATTAGTATTTTATAATAACAACATCAATGATAATGATAATATATATATATATATATTTAATCCTAATAATATATATTGTTTTTATGATAGTATTCTAATAAGTAAATTGTATTCAGAATATCTAGCTAGCTAGATCATATAAGTTATAGTAATACGTACAAGTATAAAAGTTATATAATTTACATGAGGCCAACTCGAATAATTCAATATTATAATAATCATATTATTGAAATAAAAAACATTGATTATAAATTTTAAACATATTTTAATTTTTTGGTGAAAATATTTAATTAATAAGAAAAATATTTAGAATAATCAGTATTATAACTAATTATATTTTAAAAACTTGAAAAATATAATTCATATTATTTTAAGAATGAAAATTATGTTTTTAGTATAGGTGAGAGATCAAGTTTGGGCAGGGCAAGGGCAAGAGCAAGGGGAGTATGGTTGCGGTGGGGTGGAGCTTGAGGTGAAATTATTTTTTAAAATAAAATTAATTAAATTGTAAATATATTTATAATTTTAATATTATTAAGTATATAATTAAAATTATATTTTTAGATTATAGATTTGAATTTTTAGTTTATTCTATTTTTAATTAATAAAAAAGTTTAATTAAATTATTTTAGATGTCACTGCTATTTTTTAATTTTAAAAATTATTAAAAATATGTTATCATGATAGATTTAATTTTTTTTAATTTTTTACTTATTTTTCTTTTTAGTTAAATTGAATTAAATTTAATTAAAATATTTTATAGATGTTACTATTTTAATATTATTAGATATAAATTTATATCTAACATAAGTTATATGTTATGTTTTAATAATATAAATTTAATTAAATTATTTTAGATATGCTTATTATTTTTAATATTATTGAATATATCATTTTAATTATTAAAATTATATGTTCCAAGATGATAGATTTGATTCTATATTTTTAATTTTCCTTACTTACTAAATTCAACTGAATATAATTAAATTATATTAAAATACATTTACTATTTTAACATTATGATATGTATAACTCAAGATCCATAAAATTATATATTCTAAAGGAATAAATTAGATTTTCAAAAAATTTAAGGTGATAAATTTTTATATAATAAATTCTTATAAATTTGGAGAATATTTGGCATTTTAATTTTTAATGTGTAATTTATCAATCACATTATAGTCTACTGTTGATTTTATTTTATTTTATGAATTATTTATTTATTTATTTATTTATTTTTAATTTGAGGTGTATTTTTTTTTCTTTCTATTTTTCTATGTCTTTTAGGTTGACATGGCAAAAAGAATTGTCAAGTCATGTGCCACGTAGGAGAGAGGTAGATGATTGTACTACATGAGCTTAACGCCAATGCTTCCAGGCCTATCCGCGCACGCAGGGTCCTGAACTTTCAGAACCTCTTTAGTGGCCAGGCGCGATGAGATCACCTGCCGAAACCTCCCCCGGCTGCAGATGCAAGATGGGCCCGTATTTCTGGGCTACTCTCCTGAGTGCATCATGGTTCGCCGGAACGGCGATTTATCGGCCGGAACGGCCGATACGGAACCGGAACGACCATGGGTGTTCCGTCGCACCGGTGTGGAACGGAGGTGTGACTAGCACGGTGAAAAACGGCCGATTTATCGCTGGAACGGCGTTCCAGACCGATAAATCGGTCCGACAAGGTGGAACGGAACGGGAACGGGAATGGAAACGGCGGCACGGAATTGTTTTGTTGCAGCAAGCTGCTAAACGATGAGGATGCAATTTTCTCTTGCAGAAAATTACCCACCCTTGTTCGCTACTATCGAAGGCCATAAGAAATGATAGGGATGGGGATGATGGGTGTGTGGACTCTAGAATGTCAGTGTTTTGATAATGAGTGTGTGGAATGTGGTAGTACTATCATGAGAAATGAATTATGACACGTGGGAAGATGACAGAGAGGGCGATGAGTGGTGAGGTTGGGTAATTGGGTTGTGTAATCTTGTTTGTGAAAGCTTTCGCAAGAATAGAGAATGAATGAAATTTATTGTTATAATTATTTTGTCTTTATTATGTTGTATAATAGTTTTTCTAATATTTAAGAGCTTCGCTAAGTTAATATAGTTTGTAACATTAATTTGTGATATTTAAAATTATGCTAATTACTTTATATAAGCAAGAAATATAATTTTAAATGTTTTCATATTTTTCATAATTTATTTAAATTTTTTGAATAATTTAATAATAAAAATATGAGGAACCCCCGCGATCGTTCCGCGACATTGCAATGGAACTGGAACCTCACTCTCCGTTCCGATCCCCGCGACCGTTCCTGCGAACCATGAGTGCATGGCGACGCGGCAGCCCTCTGGCCAAGTGGTGGAGGTGGCCAATCACCGGCAGCTTTGGTGGGCTTGGAGGCAACTTGTTGTATTTTGTTGGGGATTTAGGTTTCTTGCTTGCTTTGATTAGTAAGAAGATGAAGGATGAAAAAAGCAGGAGAGCAGCGAAGTTGAAGGGCAGCTGAACCTCCATTTTTTGTGGAACAGATGTATACTAATATCTGTGATTGAATTCATATACAGCGGAAAATTTTAGCTGGAGAAGAGAAGTATGCATGCCAATATTTCACCGTGAAAATTATTGTATCTGTTTGTTTCTACATCAATATTTTTTTCTTCTTCTGAATTTGCTTGTACAATTGGTAATTGATACAATAATATAACGATTATTGGTTGTCAAGTTTTGTCTGTTTTCCTTTGGCCCAGATTCTATCATTTTTTTCTTTTTTTTTTATTATCCTTTTTTTCGTGTGATTAAAATCCAATAATTGAGTGATGGAATCTTATCCCCTCTTCAAAAGTAATTATATTCTAAAACTTATAGGGTGAATTACGACTACCACCCTTGAGATTTGGCATAATTACGAAATAATTCTCATATTTTTTAAAATTACAAAAAACCCCTCGAACTTTATCGCCATCTAACAAATTAGTCCAACTGTTAGGATTTCTACATTTTGCGATTAAAATTGCCATGTGAAATTTCAAACTTCTCCTCCATTAATCTGCTTTAAAATCTTATTCTATGAAAGTACAAAAATACCCTTAAAGCATAAAAATATATATAAATACTTATCTATACACATACATATATATAATATACTATTAGATATAATATATATGGCATATATGTTACACCCCTGAAATTCGGTATTTTAGAAAATAAGAATTTAGAAATCAAGATTTTGATTGGTCGAATTTTAGGGCTCAGAAAAGAAATAAAAAGGACTTAATTGCAAAAATTGAAAAAAATCTGTGTCAAAATGGAATTAAACAAGACTCAATTGGATGACATTTTCAAACTTTGGGGTTCGCATGATATTTAATTTGGGTCAAAGGGTCTAATCTTATGCACTAAGATTTTCTGGGGGTTTGATTGAAGAAAAGCCAATTATGAAGGATTCAATTGAAAGATACATGAAGTTTTTGGGGTCATTTTGAGAATCCAAAAAAGTTCAATTATTTATTTGGATTTGCAAATTTCACCTTCATTTTTTCCATCTTCACCATTTCATCTCTCTCCGGCCAACACTCCGACCACAGTGAACCATCTTGAACCAACCACATATCCACCATCACCGCTTCACCCTGAACCCGAAACCATCCCTTCCAACCTCCATTTTCGAAGGAGTCATCGGGAAAAAAAAAAGAGAACTGAAATGAAAACGGGGAGCCTGAAGTGGGTCTTCCTTCCGGCGACTTTTTACAGCGAACTTGGGTACCATTTTGACGGGCTTAGCTCAAGGATTACTCTAGTATTTTCAGATTTCTGAACGGACTACCGTGGAAGGAGGAATTGTACACAAATCACACGGTAGTGTTGGTGGCAGGATTGCAGTTTTCCGACAAATTGACGACCTTCCCGGCATCGGAATGAGAAATTGACTTGAGCATTGAATTTCTGGAGTTGAGAAGCAACTGTTGGTGGAGGTCTTGAAATTTTCCAGTGGCGGTGAAAGGGCAGTTTGTTCATCTCATCGACACGGTTACATGCATTTGGGCTGATCGTTGATTCTCCTTGCCGATAATTCAAAATTTGGGTAAATGTTCAGAATTAGGATTAAGTTTGTTGTATGTATTTGTATACATGTATTCTTCATTTAAACCTTGTATTTCAAAATATAATGAAGGAAATGATCGGTCAGAATAGCTATGCATAAGAATGGAATGTTCATGCACGATAATTAAGCTTATTGAATCCGAAGTGGTATTGTTTCATGTGAACTATAGGTTAGATGGCTTATTAAGTGTATAAAACCCTATTTTCATGTTACTGCAATTCAAGTGACAAAATTTGGGATTTTACCGAAAATTGGAATGTTATTATTGACCTAATATTTCGTTATAAGGTTAAATTGATAAGTTAAGGACTCAATTATATTATTTTTCCGGTATAGGTTGAAATCCATAAATATTTCATACAACCAGTACGTATAGCATGTCCTACGGCAATGATGCTGAAGCAAAACCCTAGCCATTAAGTTAGTCGAGGACTATTGAATTGGACTATTATTAATATGAATATGATTGATAGAGATCTTTAGGATTAAACGAGGGTTTTAATTGGTAAATTATTCTTTTGAATAGGTGACAAAGAAGTAGGTCCTAAGGACCAGTAGACTGTTGTTTGTGGCTGACTTTTCTAAGAATATGGAGTTGAGGGTCTGCCAATTTGTCACCTTTCCTAACTATCTGTTATTTATGATAAGCCCTGTGTGGGTTTTCTCTTTCTGTACCGTACTCCATTTGTTTGAAATTTGAAATGTGTTGGAATTTTGATATGTTATTTGTTATTTGATTTGAACACCCCTGTGAGGGTTATTTCTTGATATCAATTCTAATTTGTTATCCGTTATCTAATTTGAATACCCCTGTGAGGGCTATCTTTGATATCGATTTTGCTTTTGTCTGTTCTGGCGCCTAGAACTCTCGTTTATTATCTGTTATCTGTTCGATTTGTTATCCGTCTATTTGTTATCTATACGATCCGTTATGTTGATCCAAGCTGTTAAGCTCGGGACGATCCGATATGTTGATCCCAGCTGTTAAGCTCAGGACGATACAATACATTGTTCCCAGTTATAAAGCGGGACGTGCTGTTTTGTTCGGAATGACAGAAATAAGGGACTGATATGATTGTTTTGATATGATCTGTTAGATTGCATCGATTGATCTGATTCATTTGATTGATTGATTGATATCCGATCGTATGACTATTTTTCTGATTATTCGATTGTTTCTTGACTACTTGACTGTATGTTGTTATGTTCTGCCTTACTGTTGATTTGCGGTCTATTGGGTCGATTTTTCCTTAATAGATTCTTTCTGTTATGCTTACAGTTATTCCTCACTAAATACTTCGGACTTACCCCTCGGTTTATTTTAATTCTCTCAAATAGGGATTAAGTGAAGAATTTGCACTCTATGTTGGACATGAGTATATTTTAATAGATTAGGTGTTTGAATGTATACATGGAATCACCTGAATGCTAAGCATGGATATGAGATGTTGTGACATGTTATGTTGATAATTTTGATTTAAGGCATATAAATATTTTGTTGGATATAAAGTGAATTATGGCATGTACTTAATGGTTTATCGAGTTAGTTAAGTTTGAATCCACTGCTATTTCTGATGAGGTTGAAATGTTTGATTATGGACCTATTGATTTGTATTTTGGGTTCAATTTTAAAATTGAACTGAGTGGCGCCTCAAATAAGAGCTATTCCGAGTGGGGGTGCTACAATATACGTATATATGATATATATATATGTATACATATATACACACACACACTGTAACCCCACCCCCAACCCCCCAACTCCCCCTTAGCCAGATCTGGCCATGGCACTGCTGCTGCTGCTAGCAGCAGTACAGTCCAGTTGCCTAGCCATGGCTAGGTGGCTCATGACCTGCTGCAGTAGCAGGCAACGGCTGGCGAGGCAGCCAAATTCTTCTTTGCTGCCCATGGAAGCCATGGCCGGCAGAAGAAGGTAGGATAATGTGGGGGGCGCCGGGAGGGGGAGGTGAGGGGAGGGCGGCGGGATTGGAATTTTTAAAAATTTTTTTTTTTTAATTAATAAATAATTTAATTAAAGTGTACATTTAATTTTTTGTTTACTTATTCCTAGTTAATATTATTTTTAATTTTTAATGTATTGTATTTTGAATTAATTAATAAATTCAACTAAGTTTCATTAATTATTTTAGATAGATTTATGTATTTAAATTTTTTTACTTATTTATTTTTAATTAATATACTTTCTAAAATTTTATTTGTTATTTTTATCAATTAATAATTTGTTTTACTTATTTATTGTTATTTCAGATAGATTTATTATTTGAATAAATATTTTAATTATTTTAAATATATTTAATTTTGATATGAATATTATTTTAATAAATAATACAATTAAATTTAAAAAATTATTTTTTAATTAATAAGTAATTTACTTAAATATACATATATATTTAAAGTTTTTACTTATTTATTCTTAATTAATATAGTTTTAATTTTTTATTCATTATTTTTATTAATTTTTTTAGAAAGATTTATATATTTAAATTTTTTACTTATTTATTGATAATTAATATAGTTTTTAATTTTTAATTTTTTACTTTTATTTATTAATAATTTATATATTTATGTATTGTTATTTTAGATAGATATATTATTAAAATAAATATATTAATTATTTTAAATATCTTTAGTTTAGGTATGAATATTATTTTGATAAACAATATAATGAAATTTAAAAAATTTATCTTTTTCAATTAATAAATAATTTAGTTAAAAATACATATTAAATTTTTTTTTACTTATTTATTCCTAATTAATTTAGTTTTTAATTTTTTATTTGTTATTTTTATTAATTAATAATTTATTTATTTATTTATTTATTGTTATTTTAACTATGTAAATAGATTATTTTAAATATATATTATTTAAAATAATTTAAAATTTTGATATATAGTAACACATAAAGGGGCATTTAGGACTTTAGCCATCAAAATCAATTTTCAGTATTTTTTATTTTTTAATTTTTAATTTTTTTTTCATTAGGGGTATTTTTAACTTTTTTCATTTTCCATCCACCTTACAACCAAGTCTGTTGATTTAGGGGGTTATAATTTTTAAAAATACGATAATTGTTTCGTAATTACGCCAAACCTCAAAGGTGGTAACTGTAATTCATCCAAAACTTATACTAATCTGGCATAGACAACTACTACCACGAGGCGACAAATATTAACTCTTAAACCAGCCATCAACAGAAAAATTTTGCTTCAAGGTGCTTTGTTACGTAGATTTTCTTTTGTTTTCTTATTAATGTTTAATTTCTCTAGTTGATTGATTAATTTCATTGTTTAAGGATAAAATTACTAAAACTTAAATGACTGATAGAATTAATAGATTGTAAAACCGAAAGGTTAGTTAACAGCATCCCCTGTTAGCTGTGATATTCGAATCAACAAATTATTAAGAGCATAGAGTTTCCACCTGCCTACTCACTACTGTTAATTTTAAACGATTGAAGAAAAAATAATTAAAATTAGGAAAATAATTTTCCATGACCCAGACATAATTGTGATAGCACGTGTTATAGTTAATGGAAGTTGGATTTTCACTGGGTCAAATAAGAAAAAGATATTCTTTGGGATAACAAGCAGAACGTAATATAATTGGATCTTTTGGAACACTATTAAAAAACTATTTTTTGTGACGGAAAAAATTTGTCACAATTTGCAATGAAATTTGCGATGGATTTTTTGTTGCAAAAAATTCGTCACAAAATGACAATTTTTGAATAAATTAAGTTTGGCCTTAAGAATGGAAAATAAAAAAATGTAAAAAAAAATTTGTGATGAAAAAATCCATCACAAATGTGAAGTTTTGAGATGGATTCTAATCCATCGCGAAATTTAAATTTTGTGATGAATTTTTTCATCTTGAAAGCTGAAAAAAGAAAAAAAAATTAAAAATTGTTTACGACGGATTTAAATCCGTCGCAAATTGCCAGGTGGGTGAAATTAAACCCCAACTCCTTGGATTTCCATTTTTCCTAAAAGGTTACAACTTCTTCTCTCTCTTTTTATTTTATTTTATTTTTTCTTTGCTAAGTTGGTCGGCCGGCTGGTTGCAGCCAGCACCTGCTGCTGCTGGCTGGTTGCAGCAGCGGGCTAGATCCAGCCGACTCGTTTGTTTGTTTGTTTTTTTTGGGCATTATCTCCATTAATGAAGGTAATTTTTTTAATTATGATTTATTAGTTAGTTAAAATTTGATTTATATTTTAGTTAAATTTTGATTTATGTATTAATTAAACTCAAGTAATAATTTATTTATTAGAAATATAGTTTGATTTAACATAAATAATGATTTATGTATTAGTTAAAATTTGAGTTAAGTTTTATATTCGTATCAAATGTTGTTATATTTTGTTAGAATTATGTTTGTATGTGAATTAAAAATTTTATTAGAATTTTGATTGAGTTAAATTTTATGGTAGTATATATTGAATTGTATTAAATTTATAAGTTTTAATTTAGTTTATGAAATTATGATTTATGAATAAATATGTGCACTTGTAACATGTACCTAATGATTAAGTTATCTCGACTATAGTGGATACCTTTTGTGAGTGTTGAATTTTGTGGAGCATTTGGAGGTAAGTTTGCATACCTTATTTTTGATTATATATATATTTTTAGTAGAATACATTAGAAATGTTTAGAGTTTGTGGAATTAGCTAGGAAGGAGTATGGGATGTTGGAAGAAGGGGTTGAGCCATCTCATTTGTTGTTGATTGGTTTTTAATTGCTTGCATGATGATGATGGGCATAGAGGGGAGTATTTATGGGCCATTATGTGTTTAGAAATATTATTACTTATTTTCAATTGAAATGATGGTACTAATTTTGTCAAGTCTTGCTTTTTGGGCAATTTGGATATCTTATTTTAGAAAGTTTTTGAATTTTTTTTTTTTTATAATCACATAAGGACACCATAATACACTAAATAATTTGTTTGCCCACTTCAATTGTTAGCTCATCCTTTCATCCTTTTGTCAATTAGACTTCTCTTTTTTTATTTGCCAAATGTATTCATTTTTAAATAATAATAATAATAATAATAATAATAATAATAATAATTATTATTATTATTATTATTATTATTATTATTATTATTATTATTATTATTATTATTATTATTATTATTATTATTATTCAACAAACATACATTAATAAAGTAAATAATTATATAATTGTTTGCTTATGATGTCATATTATTAAAACTTACTTCTAAAGCTAATAAAATGATTTTCACCCCTCTTTGTATACCATAAAAATGTGACTCGCCTTGTCTGCAACGTGAACAGTCTCATGAGGTGTCCAAAGTTAACAACTTTTTACTACAATTATAACGATTAACATCTTAATTACATGTAATTAATTCTATTTTTTGGAAAATAAATTAGTGCAGTTATTCTAGGCAGCTAACGAACAAAAATTTTAAGAGTTAGAATTTAGTCAAAACTACATAATTATATTAAGATCTCACCATGTGTGTATATAAATCATTAGGTTAGAGTATGTGTTCAGAAATCATTAAATAATTGCAGTGTGTGGCATATTTAAATGATTTAAAAAACTAAGAAATTAACAAATAATGCTAAACAACCAGTTAATTAATTTATTTTATACAATAAAAAGAATTCTAATTCTAATTGTGTTCAAAGAACCACCTCCTATAATTAGAAAACAAGAAATATACTAATAATATTAATTATGTAATGAATGGCATTATTATAAACAATTCAAAGAATTCTAAATTTTAAAAATCCAAAATTTGATCACAAATTACAAAATTATGGTAATATGTATACGTATATATATATATGTATATGTATATCCTTCCTATATATAATAATATAGATTTAATTATTAAGAAAATCAAGAGATTCGTAATTAATGCTGAACAAACAACGATATTATTCTATGAAAATTAAAAAATTTCTGAATTCCATGAATTTAGAATTTTGTAAAATTATACAATTATGACAAAAAAAATATCCTTCATATATATATATATATCATAAAATAGTAAACTGATATTATCAAATGATTCATAATTTAATTAGATACCGTATTTCCTAAGTTGTAACAGTTATGACTAGAAAAGTTACTGGTAATAGAATTAAGTTTTAATAATTATATAAAAAACCTCATTGTTGATGTGATATATTGATTGCAATCTTTATGATTGTTTCTATATTATGATGGTGATTTATTTAACGTCATTTATCTATTATAATTTATAAAATTAATGTTTGTTATAGATGTCAAGTAATAGGAAGGGAAAAAATAAGGTTGTTCCGTCTATTACTGGATTGGAGTCATTTATACCTCTACATACTCATCCAGATGTTGTATCGGGTAGTTATCCATTACATGCATCACCTACTTCCTCATCTATCCCGTCTACACCAACATCTACAGATATCGGGTGTTACTCAGAAGACCTTTATTCGGCCTCAAGGGAAAGAGTAATATTTTTTTAATCTTTTTAATTACCGTCATTTATAGTGTAATGTGTACTACTAAATTATATTCTATCTTTATAATTATATGTTGTAAAATATCTTTGTAAGACAGGTTCTCTGAGGAGTTATTTTGTGACAAGGAGATAAGTGTCATTATGAAAGGCCACTTATGAGAAGCGTGAAGATCATGGACAAAGATTCCCGATGTAGTTAGAATGATGTGGTTTGGGGAGTTTGAGGTAAGAATTATTTTAAGTATAATATATGTTTTTCTTAATTAGATTTCAAAATGGAAGAGTTCTCTAAGTGTTTTAAATTTTTTGTAATGTGCCTCAAAATTTTTTTGCTTAGTTTGAACATGAGAGAGCATAGATTTCACAAAATATTTGAGCACTGTGGCTCGGAGATATTGAAAAATAAGTTACATCAAGCGTGCAAATCCAACAAGAAACTCATTTGGATGGGAGATGATGTTTGGGGGTGGATTGCTTGAAGAATGGGGCAAGGATGGATTCCAGAAGATAAGTGCTCAAAATAAAGCAAATCAGGTATCAGAATGTGTTGGTGTGGGATTTTCACTTCATTAGGGTGGTTGTATTTCGTACCTATTACACAGAGATAAATTAGTAATTTTATAAAAGTGTCAACATTTAATTTTAGTTATAATTGATTCCTAATAAATGTGTTTGGATGTAGAAGAAAGAACTTAGACACCCACCCAGTGTTCAGAAAACCAGATCGTTCATTGAACCAAAAAACCTATCGGTTTAGGGTTCACTGGTTCAACAGTTGATCGGACAGTAATTGAGTTGCAATTGAATTGTGAAGTCATAATCATGCAATATATATATGTATATTTATATTATATATATTACTTAAAAATTAATAAAATACAAAAATATAAAACATAAAGAGCTTAAATGATATTGTCTAACATCACAATCCAAATGATCATGACAATTTAAATATCTCAAGTTTAAAGTTTAAACATATCATTAATTTAATGATATTGGAGCCACTCCTCATCGTCTTCTCTACCCTCATCAAGATTTTCATGGACTTGGTTGCTATTTCCAACACTAGTACCAAGACCAACAACAACATCATGTAAGTTTGTCCCACCAACAATCATGCTCTCAAAGGAAGTTAAATCCAAATCTTCTTCAGAAACACCACATGGTAGTTGCTCTTCTTCGTCAACTACACAAAAATAAAAGAAAAAAAAAATATAACACTCCACTCCACTAACTTACTAAATTTACATTCAAACTATAAAAATGCAATATGTATACTATATAGCTTGTTTCATACTCACCGTCTAGAGGACGTCGTTGTTGCCGATTGAGTCTTGGAGTTTCTAAATCCTCATAAAGTTCTTTTTCCAACTCTTCACAACTAAGAAAGGGTTCTTCTTCTTCCTCCACAACCCAAATTAGTTTTGTCTATGCTCTCATGGTCAATTGGGTCATAGTCCTTTTCCTTTGATGCAATTCTAAAGATATACACATAAAAAAAAAGATTTAAGTGCATTCTAAAATGATAATGCCTATGTATATATTCAAATAAGTAGCTTACTTTTGCTTGAGCTTCATGTTGTAGTGAACATATACAAGATCATTCAATCTTTGATGTTCAAGTCA
Organism: Jacaranda mimosifolia; assembly: GCA_018894105.1. Taxonomy (NCBI): domain Eukaryota; kingdom Viridiplantae; phylum Streptophyta; class Magnoliopsida; order Lamiales; family Bignoniaceae; genus Jacaranda; species Jacaranda mimosifolia. The sequence continues at coordinate 3,822,002 of CM032127.1, forward strand.
ATTCATTTTCTTAGAATGTATCCACTCAAAAATGCTCCAATTCCGTTCACATCCAGAAGAGCTACTTATTTGTCCAAGAATTCTAATTGCCAGTCTTTGCAAATTTGGTGTACTATGGCCAAATAATCTCCACCATTCATCTTGACAATCAAAGAAAGAAGAAAAAATATGTTCATAAGATTTTTAGTTAAAAAAAAAAAATTAAATTATATAATCAAATATGAATTGGAAAATAAAAACAGACCAGGTTGAGTGGTCTTGCATGAGTTAATGAAAACATACGAGTTAATTTAAGAGCTTAGTGAGCTGGCTCAAGGATAGCTCGAATTTTTTGAGCTCGAGGTTAAGCTCATCGAGCTTGAGCTTTTTCATGAGCTAAGCTTGAATCTAAATACATGACTATGAAAGCTCGCAAGGCAGCTTGTGAATTTTTATCATCTTTGTTATTTTTTATGTATTAAAATATACTAGATATAATAAATAATGATGGTGATAATAATGCTAGTATTAGTATTTCGTCATAATTTTTTATCCTAATAATTCTCCAAAAAACGATTATACAGATACTTGTATATTATAAAATGGTTTTTATGATAGTGTTCTAGTAAGTAATTGTATTTAAAATACCTAGATAATATAAGTTACAGTAATACAAGTATAAAAGTTATATAATTTACACGAGATGAACTCCAACTATTTGCATAATAATTCAATATTATAGTAGTCATATTATTGATTTTAAATATAGATTATTAATTTTAAATATATTTTATTTTTTTGAAAATATTTAATGAGAAAAATATTTAGAATAATCAGTAGTATAATTAATTATATTTAAAAATATTTGAATAATATACCTCATACTAATTTAAGAATGAAAATTATTTCTTAGTACAGATGAGAGATCAAGTTTGAATTCGAACTTGAATATATTTTAATTAAAAATAAATTGAGCTTAATTTCAATATTTTTTTTAAAGGATAAATTGCAAAAATATATAGGACTGTAACAATAGCCAATTCGCAATATAGAACCAAATTTGGAGTGGTATTAAATTAGGAAAAAATCATTAAAAATAAAAAAAAGGACAGCGACCACCCGAAAGCATAGTCAGCACCAGTGATTGCTTGCATGGCGCATGCGCGGGTGTTCCGCCGATAAAGTTTTGTCCTACTTTAATACAACACCAAATTTTAATCCTAAAATATAAAATAACCATTACTATGGTCCTAATTTTGCAATTTTTCCTTTTTCAAATGAGCACAAGCTCAAGCTTAAATTCATAAATCTAGATGAGCTCTAAGTCAATTCATAAGGTGATTGAGAGGATTGTTACTAGTGTGACACAAGCAACACAATGATGTGGAGATTGTTATTTGTTTTGGGATTTCTGCTTTGCTATAATTTCACCCATCATTTCTTACAATCTGGTTTTGAATTTTAATAATGTGAAGAGAAATTACCTGTATGATTGTGGTTTAGCATGTGTATAGGACCAAGTACTTGCAGTCTAATTGAGTCCCTGATTCATAAAAAATTTAATATATTGAGTTTTAGACTCTTAACAAATTAAAAATGCATGTTCTAAATAAAAATCGTAGTCATCTCTAACTAGTGCAGAATAAAAATTCAAACATAAAATTGCAGTATTAACTCTTCATTAATTCTTGGAGAAAGTTTTTGGCAGTATATTAATAACTGAATAATAAATATTATTTACTAGATATTAGTTATAATCGTTATCCAAGCCAAGGCGCCATAGTAACACAGCTCATGTGACAAACCGCACATATTTATGTAAAAGAAAAGAAATTAAAAATTAACATAACGGTTTATTACAATATTCTTAAAAAATAAAACAAACCAAAGTACAAGACAATAAGTTTGACTTTATTAATGGATATTCCCAACTACTGAAGATTTTATGAGATTTCATTTGGACGGGTTGTAGATGGTCGGAACTAAGAAAAGACCATTCTTTCTGGAGACAGTAAGTCCACCAGCCTCAGTCATGTCGATATCATTAGGAGTCATTCCTTCAGGCAGTTTCCAATCAAAATGATACAGAAGTTGAGCCAATGGAAACTCAACATTTGCCAATCCAAAATTCATACCCGGGCAAGTTCGTTTTCCTGCCCCGAATGGAATGAATTCAAAGTTATTTCCCAAGAAATCTATGGAACTGTTCTCGAATCTTTCCGGATGGAAGCTTTCTGGTTGGTGCCAGTACTCGGGATCCCTTCCCATGGACCAGACATTGATAATGACTTTGGATTTCAGAGGAATTGAGTATCCATCAACTTTGCATTCATCCCTGCACTCTCTCGGGATCATTGGGGTTGGAGGATGCAACCTCAAAATTTCTTTGATCACCAATTTTAGGTATTTTAGTGTCTGGATGTCGCTCTCTTCCACTGTCTTCTTTCCTTTACATGCCTCCCTTACTTCTGTCTGTACCTTAGCCATCACGTGGGGATTTTTCATGATTTCAGCCATAGTCCAATCTAAAATGGTAGCTGATGTTTCAGTTCCACCAGAGAACATGTCCTATAATCACATAATCATCACTCATTAGAATCTTTTGTGCAGTTAGCTGTGTGTGTGTGATGAGGAAATTAATTAAAAAAAAGCCACTTACAAAAATGACAGCTTTGATGTTGTCATTGGTAATGGGAAATTTGAGTTCATCATTTTTCTTCATCCTGAGTAGAACATCGACTATATCTTCACCGCCAAACTCACCGCTTTGCTTCAATTTATGTTCCTCCACCATGATGTCAAGAATTGCATCCAACTTACGGCGCGTCCTCAACAATTTGTGCTGGTTCCAACTGAGCACATGCAACAATTTGGAAGAGGGAAACAAATCAACCAACACAAATCCCCCCGCCATCGCCATCGCCTTCTTTACCATGTCTATCAGCATATCACGATCCCTCAACACTTTACCAAACGCCGCCCTGCAAGTGATGGAACTTGTGAACGCGAATATCTTCTCAGTTAGATTGACGGCTTCTCCAGACGATGATTGAAGAGATTTGAGGAGACGCGAGACCTCATCTTGCCGAATAGACCCGAAAGATTTGACATTTTTAGCGCTGAGCAGCTCCAAAATGCATATTTTACGCATTTGCCTCCAGTACTCATTATAGGGGCTGAAGGCAATGTCGGTGTAATTGTAAAACATGATCTTAGGGCCAACCGTTTCGGGCCTACCAGCGCAGGCTGGGTCCTGAACTTTGAGCACCTCTTTAGCGGCCAGGCGCGATGAAATCACGACCGCCGAAACCTCTCCCAGCTGCAGATGCAAGATGGGTCCGTACTTCTGGGCTACTCTGGTGAGTGCACGGTGTGGCAGCCCACCGGCCACCAAGTGGTGGAGGTGGCCAATCACCGGCAGCTTTGGTGGGCTTGGAGGCAACTTTTCGTATTTCTTTGGGGATTTAGGTTTTTTGCTTGCTTTGATTAGTAAGAAGATGAAAGCTGAAAAAAGCAGGAGAGCAGTGGAGATGATGGGTAGCTGGATCTCCATTGTTTATGGAAGCAGATGTATACTAATATGAGCTGTTCCAACTTCCAAGATCTATGGTTTGATGAAATTGGTTGCACATATCGTAACTGTACTTATACTGGAAAATTTTAGCAGAAGAGGAGAAGTATGGTATTTCACCATGAAAATTATTGTGTCTGTTTGTTTGTATATCAATATTTTAAACTGAATTTCGACGTATAATTAGGAATTGAGACAATATTATAATGATTATTGGTTGTTAAGTTTTATTTGTTTTCCCTTGGCCCAGATTCTATCATTTTTTTTTATTTATTATTTTTAAATATTCAGTAATTGAGTGAGGGGATCTCTTCCCTCTTCGAAATTAATCTATATTCTAAAACTTATTCTAATCTAGCAAACAAACGACTACCATGGGGCTTCAAATATTAATTCTTAAAGCAAACATCAATAAAAAATATTAATTCTTAAGGGAAAAATGTTGATTTCGTCCTCTAAGATTTCCTGACTTTCAGTTTTATTCTATATGTTATTCAATTTTAAATTTAATTCTATAAGTTAAAAAAAATTACACATTTAGTGCAAAAGTCACCATAATTTCATAAAATGGCCAGAAATGTTGATATGGCACGCCAAAATTTGTTGAATTCGGGAATTTGGATGAGTTGGCACCTACATGGGTTTTTCTTGTCATGTTGACAAAAAAATCGTTGATATATTTAAGATTAGTTGGCTTATTTTATTTTTTTATTGCTTAGTTGACAATATGAATTTTAAATATATATTTATATATAATCTATCATTAACTTTTAGTTAAGAAATAAAAAAATTAAATAACTTAATTATATATATAATAAAGAAAAAGAAAAATTAAACTAAAATTAAAAAGAAAAAGGAAAGAGAAGGAAAAAAAAAGTTCGCCGGCCCCACCCCTACCTCCCCCCACCCCTCCGGCGGCCCTGGCCAGGCGGCAAGTGTGCCCGCCATGCTTCCAGGCGCTGGGTGCTTAATTGGAAGAGGAGGCCATGGACGGCCTGTCCAGGCGGCCAGTTGCCGCGCTGGCCGCCTGGCCTATGGCTGCCATGGCCAGCTCGCCATGGCAGCCCAGGTGGTTGGGGAGGGGGCCGGCAGCGATGAGGGCTGATTGCTAGCGGCGGCGGCATTACCCATATATATTTGTGTGTATATATATACATATTAAATATTATATATTTATAATCACATTTATTTATATAAATATATGTTTAAATGTGTATATATATAATTGATACTAATATTAATCATATTATTATTAATATAATATATAATATCATTAATAGTATTGCTATCATAATTAATAATATTAAGAATAATAAAGATTATATTAATAATAATTGGGTAAATGTCATCGATAGTCCATGATGTTTCGATTTAGTATCGCTTTAGTCCTCAATATTTAAAATTTCATCTTTTATTCCCTAACGTTAATATGTCGTTTCACTTTAGTCCCCCAAACTATTTTTCGGCAGTTTTTGGCCGGAAAATTGACCAATTTTGATATATTTAAGGGCAAAATTATCAATTTATAGTTTTTATTATTCCATTTTAATCCCTATATAAGGTTTTATGTTCCAATTTAGTCTCTATGTTACTTTTTTTTCTTTTTTTCTTTATATTAATATATATGTCTATGTGTGTGTATATATTTGTGTATAATATATGTTATATAATTGATACTAATATTAATCAAATGCTCATATATTATTATTAATATTTAATAATATGTTATTGATATATTAATATCATTTGTGATACTATTATAATTAATAATATTAATCGTATGATTAGTAATATATTAATAACAATAAAGATTATATTATAATAATTTTAATTGTATTCATAATATGTAGTATTAATAATAATACATGATACTAATAAATATTAAATTAATTTTATTATTATTAATATAATTAATCATAAGAATAATAAGATTAATATTATCAATGATAATAATAGTATTATTATGATAAGATAATTATCTAATATTATTAGAATTATTATTAATAATATTGTTAATAATATATTAATAATAGTATTACTAATAAAAATTCAAGTAATCAAAGATTTTTTCCAACAAGACAAAAAAATTGTCACGTCAGCTAGAAATTTGCCATCTAAGCAAAAATTTCAAAATTCAACAAATTTCGGCATGCCACATCAACATTTTTGGCCATTTTATGATATTCCGGAAACTATTTCTCATTTTGTTTGATAATACAATGCGAGGGATGAAATTTAACCTCATAACCTTCATTGCATAGTTGACTAATACTAAGTAAGTTATGCTTGAGGTCTTCAACAAGCCAAATGTTGTCAATGCAAGTACCAGTCTGCTTACTAATAGTACCTTTACCTATTATGCATCCTTTTGTGTTGTCTGCATAGAGAACATTTCCTGCAGAATAATTGTTAAGCTTAAGAAACATGGATGCATCCCCCGTCATATGCTTGGAACATCCTCTATCCAAGTACCACTTCTATTTCAGGGAATGTTCCTTGGCCTGTACTTGCAAGAAATCAGTTTGTTTTAGGTCCCTAAACTAAGTTGGGTCCTTCATGGTTAGTAGTAGATGACTTTCTTACACAAACAAACTTGGTACCAATAAGTTTTTCAATTGGACATCTATAATTGACATGACCAGATCTACCACAAGTAAAGCATGTTTTTCGAACATGTTTCAAATTCATTCTGGAAGTAGTAGAAACCAATTTGGTTTTTCTCTAGTTCATGCGAATTTTGAAATTTCAACCATTCTTAACATTTTATCTAGGTGGAACATACATATGTGTGTGTTTGACACCTGGATCATCCTCAATATGCAAGCATTCCTCAACAATTATTTTTCCTTTGATTTCACGGCTCATTTTTTTCAACTTGCTTTTTCAAGGAATTGTTCTATTTAGTGAGCCAATCATTCATTTTTTTCTTGCATTCAGCATCAAGGGTCTCTCTGTTTTTGGCCATTTTCATTTCGAATTTATCTTTATGAGCCCTATCTAATTTTTCTTACAAATAGTCCACTTTTCTTGCAAAGTATTATTTTTATCAACAAGCATTTTCACACGAAATTCATAGAGTTTAAGCAATTTTTGCACATCCTCATCAATATCAATTTTATCATTGGAATCACAATTAGAGCATGAAGAGGTACTTACTTGATTTAACATGAAGCAATTCTCTTCATTGCCAAATTTGTCACTATTGGATTCGTCTCATGTGATTGCCATCATTTTAGCTTTGTCTTGTTTTCCATATTTCTTCAATCGGGGATAGTTCAATTTTCTATGTCCGATTTCATTGCATTCATAGTGGCGAGGTGGCTTGGTATTTGTAGTTTCTAGACTGATTCTTTTTTATTTTGACCTATTGTGCCGGAATTTTCTTTTGAGGTTCGTCAGTTGCTTTAACCTTCAAAAAATCATAATAATTTCATCCTCAACCTGGTCCTCATCAAGATGTTCTTGGGGTTCTGAGTTGGAAAATCATGACCGGTATTAAAAGGAATGTTCTTTTTGACATTTGTTTCTGAACCTTCTTCTTTATTTAGTAGTATCATCTCATAAGATGTGAGAGATCCAATCAGTTCATCCATGGTCATTCTGCCAAGATCACGAGCTTCTTGGATGGCGGTCACTTTTGGCGTCCATTCCTTTAGAAGCAATTTGAGAATCTTCCAGACTTGCTCATCTTCATTTATGGTTCTACCGAGTGCGAACATAGGATTTATAATTTCCATGAAGCACGCATGCATCTGACTTATGGTCTCATCAGGTTTCATCTAGAACATTTCATACTTGTGAATGAGAAGAGCAATCCTCTCTTGTCGAACCTGACTGGTACCTTCGTGGGTCACTTGCAATATTTCCCACATTTGCTTTGCTGTAGCACATGTACTAACTCGATTATACTCTTCTTTGGTGAGAGAGCATGACGGTATGTTTTTGGCCCTCGCATTCATCGAGATAGCCTTTTTATTATTGTTGGAAAATTCATGTCTTTCATTTGGAACTATCTATCCGTCAACTAATTTCATTGGAACCATCGGCCCTTCACTAACCACATCCCATAAATCAAAATCCAGGGCAATTATGTATTCCTGCATCCGGGTTTTCCACATAACATAGTTGGAACCATTAAACAGTGGAGGCCGATTGTGCGATTGCCCTTTTGCAAAGACATCAAGAATATTAGTGGCCGTAGGATCTTTTATTCTAGTAGTTAGACCATAATATAGAGAACCAATGCTCTGATGCCAATTGTGAGTGATTATATGCCCAAGATGGGGGTGAATTAGGCTTAAGAGAATTTGATGCAGTGGAAGTTTATCACTCAAAATACTTTTTACTCTATCAAAAACTGTTTAAATCTTTTGCAGAAAACAATTTTAGTTATTGATTGGAATTTATTAATACAAGTTAAGATATCAGTCAAATCAGTGATAAGAAAAGTAGTAAATGAAGTAGTAAATAGACACTGGTATTTATAGAGGTTCGGCAAGCCTGTGTCCTCTATCTAAGCTTTCACTTAGGATTTTAAACTTGTCAAATTAATAAGTGTATGAGAATGTTTTTACAAATAAAACAGTAATTTAACAATAACAAAAGCGTAAGGAATAGAAACACCCTAGCAGGGTGAAAAACTAGTTCTTCGCAAAGAGCAACACTGGAATCGCAGATAGAAGGAGGCAAGTTTCAGAGCACTGTTGAAACTAGTTGCTTTTGAATAGGTCTGGGGGAACTTCTGCTAAATTCACTTGCACAACCTCTGTGGACTAATGCATGAGTTGCTGCCACTCCGTACGGCAAACCCTAGTCTCCTCTTCCAGACCGAAACTAGGAACACCGTAGAAAGTTCCAGGCAATGCTGCTCTACTGGTTTCTTTGCCTAGAGGTCCTTAGAGCAACCAAATGTCACTTTGTTCTCTTCACGGGGTCCCTCAAGAGCAGGTACAACTCACGTCCCTATTCTCCACTAGGTCCTTTGAGCCACAAATTGTCTTGTCCTCGTCTCCCCAAGGTCCGTCAAAGGCAAGATCCACTTGACTTTCTTTACCACAAGATCCCTTTAAAACACAAGTAGAACAAGGATTAATTAACAATTAAGCACAAGATCATGTAAGAGAGTATCACATAACTTCTCAATACACTTAGTAAATATCTTTCCCAACTTAGTGATTCACCCTAAGAAAATGTTGCACGATCTTCTTTTATATGTTTTTGTCCAACGACTATTAGTCTTCATTAGGGCAAGGATCCATTGGAATTAAATTAGGAAATATGCTAACTTTGGTAATCATGTATTTATACCTTAAATAGGGGGTAAATCAATAATTGCAGCATGATGTGATTTCTTTCTTAAGTTAAAAGATGCAAATCAACCTATATTCTACAGGAGATCTTTTATTTATGGAAAGTAAATTCCAGCGTATGTTAGATTCTAATAGTCAATATTTAGACAGACTCCAGCAGTTAATATGCATGTCATTTAGCGCATAATTCAAAGAACAATTTTGTCATGATCAAACAATGTAATTCACCGAAAGGGTTAACAAAGTCTACCTGTGAGATGAGAAAAAATTTCACATGCAATCACACATTTTCAAGAAAAATGTGTTCTGAAGGTGGCTTGTGAGAAAAAATCTCACAAGCAAGCACACCCTTAACTTTCAATTTTCATTTTATGTTCTTTGTTATTTTTCTGCTTTAGAAGTTGTTCTTCAAGATTTTGTAATATATGTTGTCTGCTTTCCTTTCAATGAAATCATATAATTTTTTTATAAAGAAAAATATATCAATATATATATATATACATATGAATGAATTAGAACATCCAATATTCACAATCAAATAAAGATATTTAAATAATTATAATTAAATCAATCTTCAATAATTATAATTGAATATTGACATGTTCAAGTTTATTTTATATTGTCTGATATGAATTCAGATATTATTACCTAAATATCCGTTGAATATGAATATAAGTATAGATTTTGTATAAATTAATCGAATACATATATTAATGAAATACATTCAATCTATTCGGTATATATATCTTTACAACAACCACGCACTTTTTAATTATTAAAGAGAGTTTGAAGTGCCAAAACATCATGTTTGGAAAAGTCTAAACATCATGTTTGGAAAAGTCTAAACATCACGTTTAATGATCCAAAATGTCAATGGACTATTGTCCAATTTAAGTTGAATTTGGTTTTCACCTCTATCGATAGTAAAATCAACGTGCAAGAAAATTCCTCTATCAATGTTCTTGAAATATTGCACAACTACTGTACCTTAGTCAAGGTAATCATGGAATAAAATAACTGGGGCTTTGTTTGATTATGTTTGTAAAATAATTTTGTTTTATCAAAATAAAATTAAATATATATTTATTTTTTCTTCAAAATGTCAAAATAAATTTTTAAAACACTTTTTTCTAATCATTCATTATCCCCAAAACTTTTCTATTTTTCCATATATATATATATCATATATATATTTTTATTATTTTTATAATAAAAAAATTACTCAATTTCCTTTTCACCCTAAAAATCCAATACAAAAAATATTAATTTGACTGTTACAGTAAAAAAATTTTGTCCTGAAATATAAACAAACATACTAAACTCCTCTAAATAATTTTCTAATTATTTTTCAAAATATAAGAGTCCATTTGGATATATTTTTAAAGTCGTTTTCTATTTTTTGCCAAATTTAAAAAGTGAAAAGTTAGTTACGAGTTTACATTTGAAAATAAATGTTATTTGGATGTTTTGTTTGAAATGAAGTGATTGTATTGGGTTGAAAATGAGATGTAATTGGATGTTGTGATTTTGTATCACAAGTTGTGAAATGAAAATAGGAGAAAATAAGGTGTAAAAAAGGAGAGAGAGTGTAAACGTGTGTTTGGGTAAATGTTTTGAAATGGCGAGATAAGTTAATGGCTTCCTATTTTTATTTTCTATAGACAATTAAAATGCCCCGTGAAAACAAAACCAAACAGACACTAAACAAACATTCATCGCATTCCTCAATACAATTTTCACATTCTCTAACCCCACTTTTAAAATTCATTCTCTCAAAGTATATAATAAAAAAATAACCAAACCTTACCTAGTAATTTAGAAACAGGAGAGGGTTGAAATTAAATAGCATGTGGCCAAGAAAATTAAAAGCCGAGTGGCTTGTGGCTCAGTGTTATAAGTCTCTCATATAATGTGGAAGGTTATAAGTTCGAGCTTAAATGGACTCCTGCGTGTGTATAAATAAAATAAAATAAAATAAAAAAATTAAAAATTCAATTCGGACAGCCGCCACTTAGTGAAAATAACTAGAGTCCTTTTGAATTCATCATAAATTATGAAATTAGCAATCAACAGAGAAATTTATAAAAAGTAGAAGAGAAAAGTATTCACAATGGATAGAGCTTTCATGACTGCCATCGATAGTTAGAAACATTTAAGGGATCCCGAGTATTGGAACCAACCAGAAACCTTCCAACCCGAAAGATTTGAGAACAGTTCCACAGATTTCTTGGGAAATGACTTCGAATTCATTTCGTTCGGGGCAGGAACACGGAGTTGCCCGGGTATGAATTTTGGATTGGCAAACGTTGAGCTTCCATTGGCTCAACTTCTCTAACACTTTGATTGGAAAATGCCTGAAGGAGTGACTCCTAATGATGTCGGCATGACTGAAATGGAAGGAATTGTTAGAAAGAATGGACTTTTCTTAGTTCCGATAATCTACAGTCCGTCCAAGTGAAATCATATAAAGTCTTCATTGGTTTGGAAAATACGTCAATAAAGTCAAACTTATGGTCTTGTACTTTGAAAACCTCCCCCCTTTCTCTTTCGCACAATGTTTTCAGAATCGGATCGGATTGGCCGGTCCAATTAGTCCGACCGGTGACCGAAGATCAATTCAATCTGGTTCAAGAATAAAAATTGATGACTTGTTGGACCAGTCAAAATCAGTCAAAAACCGGTTAAACCAGTACCTATTTGACCGGTTTTTGACCAGTTCACTAATTTTTTTTTTATATAAAAAATAAATTATAAGTTGAAAGATGATGATTAAAGATTTTGGATATGTAATTTTTTGAAATATGAATTTATTTTCTTGAAATTTAATGAAGTGGTAGTTATATGTAAATACTTATGTTTAATTTGTTGTTTTATTTTGTTTAATTGTTCTTAAATTATGTTGAATATTTAACATAGAAGAATTTATCTTTACTTGGAGTTGATATGAAATGAATTATTACTTAAATTAATGTGTAATATTATTTTTTATTTATTTATAGTTGACTAATCGTAAAATAATATTTTTTCCCCTAAAAAACGTACTTAAAAGCAAGTAGGTTGAAATTTTTTCAAATAATATTCTTTCTATATCATTGAAAGTTTTATTTTTTGTTAATATTAAAGTATTATAAATATTTATAAAATTAAATATAATTATTATGTCATTATGACGTCATAACGGTCAAACTAGTGGTCCAATCCGTTGAACCAATAATTAGTAACATTGTTGGTTCTTTATCCGATCTAATTTTAAAAACATTGCTTTTGCATGAACATGTGTTGTTTGTCACGTGACCCATTTTGCTATGGCGCCTTGGCCTCGATAACGATAACAACTACTAATGTCTAACAAGTCGATTACATTTGAATTGTTATTCTACATTGTATATTTAGAGATGACTATGAATCCGATTTGACATGATTTTGATTTGTTAATTAAAGTCCAAATTTCAATACATCAATTTTTTTATGAAATTTCAAAACATTTTTTTATATTTTCTACTATTTCAAAAATGAAACAAATCATTTTTTTATATTTCCACCCGACTTCATTTTCATTTTCAAAACTCATTCCCCAATAATCTATATATCTTCTTCCAATAACATATATATATATATATTTTCTCTCTTTCTCCATATACAACCTATTAAACCCAACATAATCATTACTTTTCTAATAATATATCTAAATATAAACTCATTTTCAACTCATTCCACTAACTACTTTTCAACATTTTGTAAATAACAAAAATGAAAACTGGAAATGAAAATAAAACTAAACGGGCACTTAGGGGCCATTTGGATTTGCTTTCTGGAGGCATTTTCATTTTTTGGTGAAAAAGAATAGTAAAAAATTAGTTATAAATGTGTTTTTGAAAATGAAATGTTGTTTGGAGGTTTTGTTTAAAATGTAATGATTATGTAGGATTGAAAATGAATTGTAGTTGAAAAATATAGTGTTTTGTATTAAAAGTCATGTAAATGTAAGTAAGAAAAAATAAAAAATGAAAATAGAGAGAAAGTGTAATAGCGTGTTTAGAAAAATATATTGAAAATGAAAATGTCTATAAAAATAGGAAAAATTTGATAATTTTCTATTTTTATTTTCTCCTCTTTGAAAACAAAAGCAAACGGGCACTTGTAAAAATTTGATGCTGAAGGAATCGCTGTTGGAAGGAAAGAAAATTTTGATAGTCATTCCCACACCCTCCAGTCCTCTCAGTTAATCTGATCGTCGGCACTTGAAGAGATATATTTATAAGTATACTGTAACTAGTTATATATGTACCTCTCTTAGTTTAATTTTGTGAACTTCAAATAAGATCACAATATTAATTAATAATGTTGTAATGGTTTCTAATGTACCAGTTTATTCCTTTATTATAATTAATAATATTGTACTTATAAAAAAGATTTTGTCATATATTTTTGCTTTACACTGTGTATGGATCTTGAAGTTTAAAGAATAAAATGTTAAAGAATTTTTTTTTTCATGCTCTAAATAATATAATTTTCTACTTTAATTTTTGCATATATATATATATATATAATTTTTCGTTCACTAGTTTTCTCAATCCGAACATAGAATATTATTATCTTGGGATTTAGTTTGTCGGGAGATCATTAATTCTGTTAATAATAAATGTGGATTTAACAAATATTTAAGTTTTGATACAATTAGGAAATAATATTTATTTTCTTATATGTTTTCTCGCATCCTTTTGCGGATCAGTCAATTCTAACAAAATTTGACATGTATGAAGAACAGAAAAAGTGTATGAAATAAAGGACCTCGTTTGCTGAAAAATTTTGAGAATTAAGAAAGCTGAGTGATAGATGAAGTATGTAGTGCGTACAATTATACAAATCAAACATCTATAAAGGACATAAATCAATGAATGATTAAATACAAAAATTCACTGCCTACAGTAAAGATATAATGAATGAAAAAACAGAATAATTATGAATGGATCAGACAAAAGAATTAATGCAACAAATTAAGAAACATACTAGGTGCTTGAACATTTGAAGTCGTCCAGGAGCAATCCAATGATAAGGGGCCTCAACACTTTCTCTTGATGAGTGTATCCATCTTGATTATGCTTGTAAACAACATCTATCAATCTTGAAAGATTGATAATTCTTTCTAGCATCTCCATTGAAACAACTTTTTCCTTCACGCACTCCCCATTAATATCCTTCCACGCATTTTCAGCAATACTGTTGAAATTCTCAATTGCTTCTTGCTCGCAAACTCCATACTCTTTCATGTAGCATTCGATGCCCATTGCACTTTGCCCCCTTTCCTTCTTGATCTAAACAGTGATTTAGAGAACATAAGGTGATTATTTGACAACATTCTTCGTACATAATTATTTATCTTTATATATATATATATATATTGATTATTCATGTATATACATACCTCATAAGTAGCTATATCATCAATAACTCGACAAATGGTCACATTAGCCACTTGAATTTTCGGTTTCTTCATGAGCCTTTCGAATGCGTCCTTTGGAGCAGAACTCATGCCAATGAAAGATGTGGCAGCAAGCAAGTAGTAGGTTCTGGTAATGAAGCCATTGGACATGAAATCACCAAATGGAGGCATATATATATATATATAAATATATATCCTTCGATAAACTAATTTGCCTCTATGTTGTAACTCCTCACTATCTCTTTCATTTGGACAAAAAATGTAAGAAAACACAATTGTGTTTTTCCTAAAAAAATTAATCTAGAAGATAGGAAAGAATTGAAAGAGTATAAGTATAGTAATTTATACAATTGCCTTTGCATAATCAACAGCAAATGACCTTCCTTGTTGTCTTAGTTCTTCATCGTACTGATTGCACAGATCTAGAAGAGCTTTATAGCATATTTTCATGTAGTCTAGCAGTCTATCCATTTCCTTGACATCCCATCTGATAGAAATAGAAAAGAAAATTACACTTATAATCTATTCCATTACAATCCAAGAAAGTAATTATAAGACTAGCTATATATATATATATATATATATATGGCATGCATGTATTGTAATATTGTATATCTCTCTATTGCTTTTGTGAAGATTTCAAGCTTGTCGACTATACCATAAGATTCATAAGTATCGTCTATTACTAATATCATAGCAATAGTCTTAGCCAACATAATTCGAGAACATGAATATTGAGGCTCAAAATACACTCCCAAAGTCCAAAAATAGCATTTCACCACTCTATCTCTTGCGTATGAAAGTTTTAAGACAAGGTCTAGCACCTTCCACCACCTGTAGCCACCAACCATAGCCATTTAGACACACAATTGATTTAAGCCTAGACAGACACACTTATTACATCATTAATCCTTTTACTTAAACAAAGTACCTTGACAAATCACAAAGTTCTTGTTTATGTAGCATTTGCAGCAAATTGAAATCCAACATGGTAAATCTCAACAGGGAATCATTCTTTGATTCATAACCTTCATAGATAGATACATAACGATGAGCCTCCACCATTGGAATGCTACGTTGGAGGCATTGCTCCAAGGCATGCACCACTTGGTCCCCGAGGGGAGAGCTCAAATGGGAAGCAATGGACTTAAGATGAGCAATTGAAAAGGCTAGAGCCTCGTCCAAAATGTCTTCTCCATGTGTTATTAAATGAGTTGCTTCATATAAACTCAACAGATCCTAAGGGTCATCCTTCAAGGAATTCTTGAATTTACCATCATTTTTTGTAAATTTCTGGAAAATGCCTGCCTACCATATACATACATAAAATCAACTGATGTGGATATTGCTAAAAAAATTGTTGCTTTGGATGCTGAAAATATAAAACAAGAAAGCATTGAACAAACATAAGTGCATGATAATGATTTTTTGCAAAATGAAGAACTTCAACATGATTATAATCCAACTCAAGACAAAGAGCAGCTAGATGAAGATAATTTTGGGGACATTGATGCTGATAGCCTGTTTAGAGATGTGGATGCACTAATTGATGCATATGAAGTTGCAATGGACATTGCACCTCCTATACCTGAGGAAGATGAATATGAGTTGCATGACAGTGATTCACTTATTGACAGTGATTATGAAGCAGAAGATGAGAGTCGATGGATGATGACAGTTTATTTGATGAAAATGTTCGATGGATGATGACAATTTATTTGATGAAAACATAGATGATAGGCTAAGAGAAGTTGAGATATTAGATGCTGACAATGATAATAATGCCACTAATGAGTTGGAGTCAAGTGAAAATGAGTCTAAACCTGACAAAGAGAAAAAGGGACAAAGTCATCCTATCTTTAATCCAGTTGAGATATATGATCCTACATTTGAGATAGATATGATTTCCAGCACTAAGGTTGAATTCCAAAAAGCTGTCAAATCTCATGCCATTAAGACAAAAAGGACATTGAAGCAAACTAAGAGTGTAAAAGATAGAGTTTATTACAAATGTGGTATAGAGGACTGTACATGGAAAATGAATGCTAGAAAGTTGAATAATGAAAGCACTTTTGTATTGAGGGAATGTAACCCCAACCACTCATGTGCACAAACATTTAATATGAAGAACTTGAAGACTAAGTAGTTGAGTGAGAGGTACCTGCACAAGTTTAAACTGACTGACCCCAAGAGGGATGTAAAGGGTTTTAAAATAAATGTAATCAATGAGTCAAGGTGTAATGTATCTTGGGATC
Organism: Jacaranda mimosifolia; assembly: GCA_018894105.1. Classification (NCBI taxonomy): domain Eukaryota; kingdom Viridiplantae; phylum Streptophyta; class Magnoliopsida; order Lamiales; family Bignoniaceae; genus Jacaranda; species Jacaranda mimosifolia. The sequence goes on from CM032127.1 coordinate 3,838,559, forward strand.
AGGCATAAAGAGCAAAAAAAAAAAGCAATTAAGATCCTTGAGGGCAGCTCTGATTATCAGTATATAAGCTATGGGATTATGCTACAGAGCTGAGGAAGAGCAACCCTGGCTCTATTGTTATTTTAGGGACTGAAGACCATATTGCAGAGGCTAGATTCAGTAGGTTCTATATGTGCTTTGAACCATTAAAGTAAGGGTTTAAGGCTGGTTACATGCCTTTTATTGCTGTAGATGGGTGTCTTTTGAAAGGGCCCCATGGAAGAGTACTTTTGATAGCTGTGGGTGTGGATCCAAACAATAACACCTACCCAATCCATATGCAGTCGTATGTAAAGAGTCAGATGATACTTGGGAATGTTTCTTGACAGTTTTGAAGCAAGACTTGCAAATTAGGGATGAAAGTGAGTATACGTTTATGTCTGATAAACAGAAAGGATTGATATATGCTTTTGAGAATGTATTCCCTGGTTCATCACATAGATTTTTTGTTAGACACATGCATAATAACATGAAACAGGTTGGCTTTAGGGGTTTGTCATTCAAGAATACTTTGTGGAGGACAGCCAAGGTAACAACAGTTGGAGAGTTTAAAAGAAGAATGCCCGTTTAGTTTTATTTTCATTTCCAGTTTTCATTTTTATTATTTACAAAATGTTGAAAAGTAGTTAGTGTAATGAGTTGAAAATGAGTTTATAGTTAGATAGGTTATTAGAAAAGTAATTATTATGTTTGGTTTAGTAGGTTGTATGTGGAGAAAGAGAGAGAAAATATATATATATATATTATTGGAAGAAGATATATAGATTATTGGGGAATGAGTTTTGAAAATGAAAATGAAGTCGGGCGAATGATTTGTTTCATTTTTGAAATAGTAGAAAATGTAAAAAAAAGTTTTGAAATTTCATAAAAAAAATTGATGTATTGAAATTTGGACTTTAATTAACAAATCAAAATCGTGTCAAATCGGATTCATAGTCATCTCTAAATATACAATGTAGAATAACAATTCAAATGTAATCGACATGTTAGACATTAATAGTTGTTATCGTTATCGAGGCCAAGGCCCCATAGCAAAATGGGTCACGTGACAAACAACACATGTTCATGCAAAATCAATATTTTAAAATCGGATCGGATAAAGAATCAGCGACGGTACTTATTACTGGTTCAATCGATTGGACCATTAGTTCGACTGTTATGACGTCATAATGACGTAATATTATATTTAATTATATATATATATATATAATATTTTAATATTAACAAAAAAATAAAACTTCCAATGATATAGAAATAATATTATTTGAAAAAAATTCAACTTACTTACTTTTAAGTACGATTTTTAGGGAAAAAAATATTATTTTACAATTAGTCAACTATAAATAAATAAAAAATAATATTTCATATTAATTTAAGTAATAATTCATTTCATATCCACTCCAAAAAAGATAAATTCCTCTACGCTAAATATCAATATAATTTAAGAAAGATTAAACAAAATAAAACAACAAATTAAACATAAGTATTTACATATAACTACCACTTCATTAAATTTCAAGAAAATAAATTCATGTTTCAAAAAATTACGTGTCCAAAATCTTTAATCATCATCTTTCAACTCATAATTTTTTTTTTTACATAAAAAAAAATTAGTTAACTAGTCAAAAACCGGTCGAATTGGTACCGGTTTAACCGGTTTTTGATTGGTTTTGACTGGTCCAACAAGTCATCAATTTTTATGCTTGAACCGAATTGGATTGACCTTCAGTCACCAGTTGGACCAATTGGACTGGCCAGTCTAATCCGATTGTGAAAACATTGTGCAAAAGAGAAAGGGGGGAAGTTTTCAAAGTACAAGACCATAAGTTCGACTTTATTGACGTATTTTCCCAACCAATGAAGATTTTATATGATTTCACTTGGACGGACTGTAGATTATCGGAACTAAGAAAAGTCCATTCTTTCTTGAGACAACAATTCCTTCCATTTCAGTCATGCCGACATCATTAGGAGTCATTCCTTCAGGCATTTTCCAATCAAAGTGATAGAGAAGTTGAACCCGTGAACTTTTATAAGCTCAACGGACTGGGAAAATTTTAGAAGAAGAAGGAAAGTCTGAGATTTGATTATGAAAATTATAAAAGTCTGAGATTTGATTATGAAAATTATACTGGCAATAGGGCATAATCCAGAGTTAATTCATTGTCTGGCTGCTGAATTTGAATTGACGATTGCCACTTGATACAACACTTTTATCTATTTTCATGTTATACTTTTGTCTATTTTTTTGTAGGGTACAAATTGTTCCATTTTATTTTCTTAATGAGGATAATTGATTTAGGGAATTTTTCCTTCTTTCAAAATTTATGCTAAGAGCCCATTTGGTTTTATTTTTAGAGTCATTTCAATTGTTACGCATTTTTAAAAATTAAAAAGGTAGTTATGAATTGGAAATGAAAATGAAAATGAAAATGAAAATAGAAATAAAAATGTGTTTGGATTAAATATTTGAAAGTAATGATTAGAATAAGTATAGGATTAAAAGTAGGTTGATATATATATATGTGTGTGTGTGTGTGTGTGTGTGTGTGTGTGTGTTTAAATTTGAATTTGATTGATGTGATAGTAGGATGATACAGTAGGTTTCGAAAGAATTTAAAAATAAATAAAAAAGAATATTTTCAATGAAAATAAATCAAAAGTGTTTTCAATTTTTATTTTGTAATGAAAATGAAAAGAAGAATTGAAAAATAAAACGAACAGACCTTAAATGTTTCTAACTATCAATGGCAGTCATGAAAGCTCTATCCGTTGTGAATACTTTCTCTTCTACGGTTTATAATTTTCTCTGTTGATTGCTAATTTCATAATTTATGATGAATTCAAAAGGATATGGTTGGAGGCTTGGAGCAGTCGCTTTATAATTTAAATTTACCTCGGTTATTTTCACTAAGTGGCGGCTGTCCGAATTGAATTTTTAATTTATGTTTTTTTTTTATTTATTTATACACATGCAGGAATTTATTCAGGCTCAAACTCCTAATCTTCCATATTATGTGACTGCTGGGTCAGAAGGCACTCGGCTTTTAATTTTCTTGGCCACATGCTATTTAATTTCAACCCTCTCTTGTTTCTAAATTACTAGATAAGGTTTGGATGTGAAAATAGTATTGAGGAATGCGATGAATGTTTGTTTAGTGTCTGTTTGGTTTTGTTTTCACAGGGCATTTTACTTTTCTCTAGCAAAAAAAAAAAAAAAAAGGAAGCTATTAACTTCTCCCCCCATCTCAAAACACTTTCCCAAAAACACGTCTACACTCTCTCTCCTTTTTTACACCTTATTTTCTCCTATTTTCATTTCACAACTTTTGATACAAAATCACAACATTCAAATACATTTCATTTTCAACCCAACACAATCATTTCATTGCAGACAAAACATCCAAACAACCTTTATTTTCAAATCTAAACTTGTAACTAACTTTTCACTTTTTAAATTTGGCAAAAAATAGAAAATGGCTTTGAAAACATATCCAAATGGGCTCATATATTTTGAAAAATAATTAGAAAATTATTTAGAGAAGTTTTGGTATGTTTGTTTATATTTTATGGCAAACAATTTTTACTGTAACAGTGAAATCAATATTTTTCTTATTGGATTTTTAGGATGAAAAGAAAATTGAGTAATTTTTTTATTATAAAAAAATAATAAAATATATATGATTTATATGTATGGAAAAATAGAAAAGTTTTGGGGATAATGAATGATTAGAAAAAAAGTGTTTTAAAAATTTATTTTGATATTTTGAAGAATATATAAATAAATATTTAATTTTATTTTGATAAAACAAAATTCTTTTACTAAAACATAATCAAACAAAGCCCCAGTTATTTTATTCCATGATTACCTTGACTAAGGTACAGTAGTTGTGCAATATTCCAAAGGTGATGTTTAGACTTTTCCAAACGTGATGTTTAGACTTTTCCAAACGTGATGTTTCGGCACTTCAAACTCTCTTTGATAATTAAAAATTGGGTGGTTGTTGTAAAGACATATATACCGAATAGATTGAATGTATTTCACTAATATATGTATTGGATTAATTTATACAAAATCTATACTCATATCCATATTCAACGGATATTTAGGTAATAATATTTGAATTTATATCAGACAATATCAAATAAACTTGAATATGTCAGTATTCAATTATAATTATTAAGATATATTCATTTAATTATAATTATTTAAATTATAATTATTTAAATATCTTTATTTGATTGTGAATATTGGATGTTCTAATTCATTCATATATATATATATATTGATATATTTTTCTTTATAAAAAATTTATATAATTTCATTAAAAGGAAAGCAGACAACATATATTACAAAATCTTGAAGAACAGCTTCTAAAGCAGAAAAATAACATAGAACATAAAATAAAAATTGAAAGTTAAGGGTGTGCTTGCTTGTGAGATTTTTTCTCACAAGCCACCTTCAGAACAAGTTTTTTCTTGAAAATGTGTGATTGCCTGTGAGATTTTTTCTCATCTCACAAGCAGACTTTGTTAACCCTTTTGGTGAATTACACTGTTTTGATCATGTCAAAAATTTTCTTTGAATTATGCGCTAAATGACATGCATATTAACTGCTGGAATCTGTCTAAATATTGACTATTAGAATCTGTCATATGTTGGACTTTACTTTCCATAAATAAAAGATCTTCTGTAGAATATAGGTTGATCTGCATCTTTTAACTTAGGAAAGAAATCACATAAAGCTGCAATTATTGATTTACCCCCTATTTAAGGTATAAATACATGATTACCAAAGTTAACATGTTTCCTTATTTAATTCCAACGGATCCTTTCCCTAATGAAGACTAATAGTCGTTGGACAAAAACATATAAAAGAAGATCGTGCAACATTTTTTCAGGGTGAATCACTAAGTTGGGAGAGATATTTGCTAAGTGCATTGAGAAGTTATGTGATACTCTCTTACACGACCTTGTGCTTAATTGTTGATTAATCCTTGCTCTACTTGTGTTTTAGAAGGACCTTGTGGTAAAGAAAGTCAAGTGGATCTTGCCTTCGACGGACCTTGGGAAGACAAGGACAAGGTAGTTTGTGTCTCGAAGGACCTAGTGGTGAACAGAGAAGTGAGTTGTACCTGCTCTTGAGGGACCCCGTGAAGAGAACAAAGCGACACTTGGTTGCTCTGAGGACCTCTAGGCAAAGAAACTAGTAGAGCAGCATTGCCTGGAACTTTCTACAGTGTTCCTAGTTTCAGTCTGGAAAAAGAGACTAGGGCTTGTTATATACAGTGGCAGCAACTCATGTATTAGTCCACAAAAGTTGTGCAAGTGAATCTAGCAGAAGTTCCCCCAGACCTATTCACAAGCAGCTGGTTTCAATAGGGCTCTATAACTTGCCTCATCCTATCTGGGATTCCAGTGTTACTCTTTGCAAAGAACTGGTTTTTCACTTGGCTAGGGTGTTTCTGTTCCTTACACTTTTGTTACTGTTTTATTTGTAAAAACATTCTCAGACACTTATTAATTTAACAAGTTTAAAATCCTAAGTGAAAGCCTAGGTAGAGGACGTAGGCTTGCCGAGCCTCTATAAATACCAGTGTCTATTTACTACTACATTTACTACTTTTTTTATCACTGATTTGACTGGTATCTTAAGTGGTATTTATAAATTCTAGTCAATAACTAAAATTTTTTTTCTGGAAAAGACTTAAACAATTTTTGATAGGCCAAAAAGTATTTTGAGTGATAAACTTCCACTGCATTAAAATCTCTTAAGCCTAATTCACCCCTACCTTAGGCATATAATCACTCATAATTGGCATCAGAGCATTCGTTCTCTATATTGTGGTCTAACTACTAGAGTAAAAGATCCTATGTCCACTTATATTCTTGATGTCTTTGCAAAAAGGCAATCACGCAATCGACCTCCACTATTTAATGGTTCCAACTATGCTATGTGGAAAACCCGGATGCATGAATACATAATTAGTATGGGGTGTGGATGTAGGAAAATCCGGATGCAGGATTTTGATTTATGGAACGTGGTCAGTGAAGGGCCGACGGTTTCAACAAAATTAATTGACAGACAGAGGGTTCGAAAGGAGAGACGTAAATTTACCAATGATAATAAAAAGGTCATCTCGATGAATGTGAGGGCCAAAAACATACCATCATGCGCTCTCACCAAAGAGGAGTGTAACCAAGTTAGTACATGTGCTATGGCAAAGCAAATGTGAGACCTGTTGCAAGTGACCTACGAAGGTACCAATTAGGTTCGACAAGAGAGGATTGCTTTTCTCATGCACAAGTATGAAATGTTCTAGATAAAACATGATGAGACCATAAGCTAGATGTACACGTGCTTCATGGAAATTATAAATTCTATGTTCGCACTTGGTAGAACCATAAACAAAGATGAACAAGTCCGGAAGATTCTTAAATTACTTCCAAAGGAAGGACGCCAAAAGTGACCGCCATCCAAGAAGCCTGTGATCTTAGCAGAATGACCATGGGTGAACTGATTGGATCTCTCACATCTTGTGAGATAACACTACTAAATAAAGAAGAAGGTTCAGAAACAAATGTTAAAAAGAACATTGCTTTTAATACCGGTCATGATTCGAACTCAGAACTCCAAGAAGATCTTGATGAGGACCAGGTTGAGGATGAAATTATTATGATTTTTTGAAGGTTAAAGCAACTGACGAACCTCTAAAGAAAATTCTGGCACAATAGGTCAAAATCGAAATGAACCAGTCTAGAAACTACAAATACCGAGCCACCTCACTGCTATGAATGCAATGAAATCGGACACAGAAAATTGAATTATCCCCGATTGAAGAAATATGCAAAACAAGCCAAAGCTAAGATGATGGCAACCACATGGGACGAATCTGATAGTGAGAAATTTGACAATGAAGATAATTGCTTCATAGTAAATCAAGTAAGTACCTCTTCATGCTCTGATTGTGATTCCAGTGATGAAATTGATATTGATGAGGATGTGCAAAAATTGCTTAAGCTCTATGAAATTCGTGTGAAAATGCTTGTTGATAAAAATAATGCTTTTGCAAGAAAAAGTGGACTATTTGTAAGAAAAATTGGATAGGGCTCATAAATATAAATTTGAAATGCAAATGGCTAAAAACAGAGAGACCCTTGATGTTGAATGCAAGAAGAAAATAAATGATTGGCTCAGTAAAGAAAACAATTCCTTGAAAAAGCAAGTTGAAAAAAAAGAGTTGTGAAATCAAAGGAAAAATGATTGTTGAGGAATGCTTGCATATTAAGGATGATCCAGGTGAGTGTTCCACAAGTGTCAAACATACACATATGTATGTTCCACCTAGACATAATGTTAAGAAGGGTTGGAATTTCAAAAATCGCATGAACCAGAGAAAAAGCAAATTGGCTTCTACTACTTCCAGAATGAATTTCAAATATGTTCGAAAAACATGCTTTACTTGTCGTAGATCTGGTCATGTCAATTATAGATGTCCTATTGAAAAACTTATTGGTAAGTTTGTTTGGGTAAGAAAGTCATTTGCTACTAACCATGAAGGACTCAACTTAGTTTGGGGACCTAAAACAAACAGATTTCTTACAAGTACAGGCCAAGGAACATTCCCTAAAACAGAAGTAGTACTTGGATAGAGGATGTTCCAAGCATATGATAGGGAATGCGTCCATGTTTCTTAAGCTTAACAATTGTTCTGCAGGAAATGTTCTCTGTGGAGACAACACAAAAGGATGCATAATAGGTAAAGGTACTATTGGTAAGCAAACTGGTACTTGCATTGAGAATGGTTGGCTTGTTGAAGGCCTCAAGCATAAGTTGCTTAGTATCAGTCAACTATGCAATGAAGGTTATGAGGTTAAATTTCATCCCTCTCATTGTGTTATCAAACAAAATGAGAAACTGGTTTTTACTGCTACCAGGGATGGAAATGTTTATTATATAACCTTTGATGACTTAATCTGTCAAAATGTGGAGTGTTTAGTTGTTTCAGATGAAGAATGCTAGAAATGGCATAGGAGAATAGGCCACGCAAACATAAAACTTATATATAATCTTACAAAGAAAGATCTTGTCAAAAGGGTACCCAAGTTATTGTTTTCCAAGGATAAGATATGTTATGCATGCCAGATAGGGAAGCAAATCCAAACATCTTTCAAACCAAAGAATGAGGTCACAACTTCTAGGCTATTGGTACTCACATTAACCTATTCGAACTTATGAAAACCACTTCCCTTGGAGGTAAAAGATACATATTTATCATAGTAGATGATTATACTCATTTTATGTGGGTTTTATTCCTTGCTCATAAAAATGTTGCTTTAAGTGCTTTCATTCCACTCACCAAAAGACTTCAAAATGAAAAGGGTTATTTCATTAAGAAAATCCGAAGTGACCATGGAACTAAGTTCGATGAAATAAACTTTACTTTGTATTGTGAAGAACATAGTTACATTCATGCTTTTTTTGCTCCTAAGACTGCCCAACAAAATGGGGTAGTTGAAAAAAAAAATCGAATTTTGCAAAAAGCTGCTAGAACCATGCTTAATGAATATGATCTTCCAAAATCCTTTTGGGATGAAGTCATGAATATAGCTTGTTATGTGGCAAATCGTGTCTTCCTAAGACCACTTTTGAGAAAAACCCCATATGAATTATGGCATGGTAAAATTCCAAACATTTCCTATTTTTGTGTCTTTGATTGCAAATGTTTTATTCTGAATGATAGAGATTATTTGACAAAGTATGATTCTAAAGTTGATGACGCTATCTTTGTTGGTTACTCAATGCATAGTAAAGCCTATGGTGTCTTTAACAAAAGAAAAAAAAACAGTTTAAGAATCCATGCATGTTACGTTTGATTAAACTAATCCATCTTGTGCCAAGGAATCCTTGAGCAAAGAAGTTGTAGGATTCGAAGAACCAGTCAAGATTTTGGACCCTGAGCCATCAACATCAAATCAAGAAGAACAAAATCATTTGAGGAAACGAACCTTATTGATGAACCTAATCCCAGCGAGTTAGTAAAAAGGGCTGAACCAAGAACCAGAAAATTCAAACATTCTTCAAATAACTACCAGATCCAAAACCAGACAAGTTCCACTAGATGAATCCAACTGTGCCCTCATTTCAATGATTGAACCAAAAGATGTCAAAGAGTCACTAAAAGATACATTCCGGATTGAAGTAATGAAAGAAAAACTAACTCAATTCGAAAAGAATGAAGTCTAGAACCTAGTAGAAAGATCATCAGACCATCCAGTCGTTGGTACCAAGTGGGTATTCAGAAACAAGTTAGATAAAACCGACAAAGTTACCAGGAACAAAGCCAGAATGATAGCAAAAGGCTACAGTCAACAAGAGGGCATTGACTACGATGAAATATTTGCTCCAGTTGCAAGGTTAGAATCAATTAGAATGCTTCTTGCCTTTGCATCCCATAAAATTTTTTTACTCTATCTAATAGACGTAAAAAGTGCTTTTCTAAACAGATTCATAAAAGAAGAAGTTATGTAGAGCAACCACTCGGTCTTGAAAATCAAAAATTTCCCCATCATGGTTTTAAACTGACAAAGGCTTTATATGGATTAAAATAAGCCCCTAAGGCCTGGTATGATCGTTTAAACAACTTTCTCATAAACAATACTTTTTCTATTAGAATCTTAAGCACCACATTGTTCACTAAGCACCAAGAAAATGGTTCTCTTATTGTTCAAATATACATTGATGACATTATCTTTGGTGCTACTAATGATAAACTTTGTTAATAGTTTGCCTAGAAAATAAAACAGGCATTTGAAATGAGCTTAATGGGAGTCAATTTCTTCTTGGGACTTCAAGTAGAGCAAACTCAGAAAGGGGCATTCATCTCTCAAGAAAAGTATACAAAAGAGCTTCTAAAAAAATTTGGAATGAGTAAATGCAGCCCTGCAACCACTCCCATGAGTCTAAATACCAGACTGAAACTTCATAAAGATGGTAAGAATGTTGACAAGAAAGTCTATAGAGGTATGTTGGTAGCTTACTCTATTTAATTGCTACCCAGATATTATGTTTTCAATATGCTTATGTGCTAGATTCCAGTATGATCCAAAGGAATCCCTTTTAAATGCTATGAAAAGGATATTGAGATATCTTAAGGGAACATCCAATTATAGCTTATGGTATCCACATTCTAAATCCTTTAAATTCATAAGCTATTCTAATGCGCATTATGCTGGTTGCAAGATAGATAGGAAAAGTAGCAGTGGTTGTTGTCAACTGTTGGAAAATTGCCTAGTTTTATGGTACAGTAAAAAGCAAAGTATAGTTGCATTATCCACAACCGAGGCAGAATACATGGCCTTAGGCAATTGCTACACCTTGGTATTATGGATTAAGTGCATATTACATGATTTTGGTATTAATGTGTCATGAGTGCCCATTTTATGTGATAGTTCCAGTGCTATTAACATTTCTAAAAACCCAGTTCTGCACTCACGCACAAAACATATTGAGATTAAACACCATTTCTTGCGTGATCATTTGAACAAAGGTAATATATCAATTGATTTTGTTTCTACTGAGAATCAACTTACATATATCTTTATGAAACTTTGGAAGAAAGGAAATTTGCATGCATAAGAGAAAAATTGAAAATTAGATCAAAATCTGATTTTGGCGGGATTTGCTAACTTATTTAAACTTGGAAGTTATTCCTTATTGAAAACTGCATGATGTTGTGCTCAATTCTTCATCCCCCATTATCAAATTTATCTGACAAATTTTTTTGGCCATTATGACAAAAAAAAAACTATTGAGGTTTCCAAAATTTCACAACTTCCAAAATTTCCTTTATTTCTAAAAAGAAATTTATTTCTCAAGCTGAAAAAACCTTTCTGTCGCGTCTTCGTCTTCTCCACAAAACCTCTGCTGCAAAATTCTCAATCTAAAAGTTTTTCACAATGCTGAAAAGAGGAAATACCAATTAGCTGGACCTTTAACCTTAAAGAAAAAGAAGGTCCCTCCTCTCTTACTCCTCTCATTGTATCATAAGCTCTTCTTTTACTCAAATGGTACAACGATTCCAGCTTTGATGATGAGAAATCATCTTTCTCCAAAAAATTTGAGTTTATGGAATCTGAAGAACATAGTAATAAGGCAACTCCATAGGTTCTCCTGAAAAATCAAGTGGTTCAAACAAAGGAATGTCAAGCCCTAGGTCATCAGCTCCGGTTTACCCCGACAAAATCTTTGATTGGAATTTTTGTAAAGTTCCTTCCTCTCTCAAGTTCCATTCTATTGAGTCTGAAAATTCTTTTCATCACAAAATTTTCAGGCAAAACCTGAACAGGGGAAAAGCAGTTGATTTTAATTCTTTGCTCAAATCTCTCGAAATTGATATTGTTAGCAAAATGAAATGAAATAACTTTATGAAGTTAGATGAGAGATCTTACCCCTATTTGCTGAAGTTGTTCTATTTGAATCTCACTTTCATCGAGTTTGAAAATGATATTTCTGTTGAGTCATTTGTTTTTGGAAAAAGAATTGTGCTTTCTTTCTCAAAGTAAACTTTATACTTGATCTTCCTGATGTTGGAACTAAGTTTTTTAACTTTGGAGATTTGTCTGAAGTTGATATTTCTTATGAGGAAATTACAAAACTGTTTTGGGGTAGTAAGCAATATGCTTTATCCAGAGGAGCTACTTTAAACAAACTAAAAGTTGAACACATTTTGCTCCATAAAATACTTAGTTGTACTGTGTTTTCATCTCCAGTTTCTAGTGGAGGACACTCCATTAATCTTAATACAATGAGTCTTTATGTGATGGCTAAGGTTGTGAGACAGAAACCAGTAAACATTAGCTTCATAATCCTAAACTATATATAGCCTACTTTTTCTCCCATCAAGCCAAGAATCTTCCATTTTCTATGATTCTCACCCACATCTTTAAACATGAAGGTATTTACCCACTAGAAGCATGGATTAAGGGGGAGCAAAACCATAAAATCTTGGACCTTGCTAGCTTGTGAAAAATGAGGATTCAGTAAACTAAGAATGATGGATGGTTTAGAGGAGTTGGTAGAACTCCTAGCAGTATTAAACTCCGCCCTCGCAAATCTAAATTTCCAGTCTCCATTAGCTCTGAGTCCAAAGAATCCAGCCCTACTCGACCTATTAAGATTAAAACACCAAGGAAGATTTAAGGGAAAACTAGTAAAATTGATGTAGGTCTTGAGCCTAAGATAGATAAGCTTAGCAAAACTGTGGAAAATCTTGTAGGTCGTCTAGAAACACTTGTTGATTCAGTGGACTACAAGTTGGAATGTCATCTTCGTAAGTCTAGTCACACTCGTGCTAGTGTGATTCAATTGAAAGAGAAAGTTAAGGCATTTCTAAATGCCTCCTAGTCTGATTTTGATGATAAATGGGGAGGAATATGAAATTTGAAAAACTTGCACCTGTTTCTAATTTTTTGTTGTTGCTGGAACTTTGAACTTGTTTTTGCTGTTTACTACTGATGAAACTCTGCTAGTTCTCTGTTACTTTGGAACTAAAAACTTTTTCCCTTTGGGCCTGTAATAACTTTTTACTTTTTACTTTCATTTCGGGCTTGTAATAACTGGTGATGGATGGTTACTCTTTTTATTGCTTGGGCATGCCAAATGATTTAATACTATATATATATCAGTTGTATTTGTTGCTTGCCTAGTGTTTTCCTGAATATATGAACAGGAGAAATACCAATCACTCCAAATAAAGGGGAGCACAAATTAGCATAACAAGGCACATATGCAGGGGAAGTTCAGGTGATATCTTTTCACTCTATTCAAATTTTGTCATCATAAAAAATGGGGAGATTATTAATCCTTTTGATGAATTACACTGTTTTGATCATGACAAAATTGTTCTTTGAATTATGCACTAAATGACATGCATAATAACTACTGTAATCTGTCTAGATATTAGCTGTTGAAATTTGTCATGCGCTAGAACTTTCTTTCTATAAATAAAAGATATCTTGCAGAATATAGGTTGATCTGCATCTTTGTAACTTAGGAAAGAAATCATATCATGTTGCAATTATTGATTTACTCACAGTTTAAGGTATAAATACATGATTACCAAAGTTAACATGTTTCCTTATTTAATTCCAATGGATCCTAGCCCTAATGAAGACTAATAGCCATTGGAGAAAAACATATAAAAGAAGATCGTGCAGCATTTTCTTATAGCGAATCACTAAGTTGGGAGAGATATTTGCTAAGTATATTGAGAAATTATGTGATACTCTCTTACAGGATCTTGTGCTTAATTGTTGATTAAACCTTGCTCTACTTGTGTTTTCGAGAGACCTTATGGTGAAGAAGGTCAAGTGGATCTTGCCTTCGATGGACCTTGGGGAGACAAGGACAAGGCAGTTTGTGTCTTGAAGGACCTCATGGTGAAGAGAGGTAGGAGTTGTACCTACTATTTCTCGAGGGACCCTGTGAAGAGAACAAATCAGTACTTGGTTGCTCTAAGGACCTCTAGGTAAAGAAACCAATAGGGCGGCACTGCTTGGAACTTTCTGCAGTGTTCCTGGTTTCGGTCTAGAAGAAGAAACTAGAGTTTTCTGTAGGAGTGGCAGCAACTCGTGCATTAATCCACAGAGGTTGTGCAAGTGAATCTAGCAAAAGATCTCCCGGACCTATTCGCAAGCAACTGGTTTCAATAGTGCTCTGGAACTTACTTCATCCCATTCGGAATTCTAGTGTAGCTCTTTGCGAAAAGCTAGTTTTTCACCCCGCTAGGGTGTTTCAGTTCCTTACACTTTCATTACTATCAAATTACTGTTTTATTTGTAAAAACATTCTCATACACTTATTAATTTGATAGGTTTAAAATCCTAAGTGAAAGCTTAGGTAGTGGACATAGGCTTGACGAACCTCTATAAATACCAGTGTCTATTTACTACTGCATTTACTGCTTTTCTTATCACTGGTCTGACTGGTATTTTAACTGGTATTTACAAATTCCAGTTATTAACCAAAATTATTTTCTGCAAAAGACTTAAATAGTTTTTGATAGGCCAAAAAGTATTTTAAGTGATTAACTTCCATTGCAATAAAATCTCTTAAGCCTAATTCGCCCTCGTTTTAGGCATATAATCACTCACAAACTTCAAAATATTCTCTTGGGGGAATTTTTAATCTTCCTCACCTACTATTCCCCCATCTTTATTTTTCCCTTGAGAAATTATGGTTTTCTACCAAATTTCTTCTTTAGGTTCCCTGAAAATTTGAGAGTCTATGAGAAAATTTTGAAGGTTCTCTTTTGGGTTGTCAAATTATTTAAACACACATTATACATTTAATAACATCGACAAGCATATAAATAAATTTAAGTGCAATGTATTTGTTTATATGTAATTAATTCATAAAATACAATTATATTTGCACGTAAATTATTAATATTTATTTAAAATTACTCTAGAGTAAATAATAAATAGGTGTATTAATATATATTTTTATATTAAAAATAATTATGTGCATAATAAAATTAAAGTATACGTATATACATTGTTTGCATAAAATTATTTTCATAATTTAAAATTATATTTCCACTTTATTTATTATTAATGAAATGAAATTATTTTTATATTATAATTAGTTATAGTTAATATTTTAATATTCAAATATAAATTGTTTCACAATATAATTATTTATAAATATAATTTAATATTTGAAAATTAATTTGGTTTCTAAATATTTAATTGTATAAAAGTGTGTAATTTTATTTACACTTTAAATTTCTTTAAATGTTAATAAAATAATTTATTATATTAAATTTTATTATGATACAATACAGGATATTTAGACTATATTTCATTAATGTTATTTATTCTAAACAATATATAAATATATATATAAATAATATTATATAACATTCATTACATAAAAAAAAAACTCATATCTCACAATCAATCACCATCTCATAAGTTTTTTTCATAAAAAGTTTCACAACCAAACACCATCTCATAACTTTTTCCCATAAAAAATCTCACAACCAATCACCACCTCATAAGTTTCACATGTCACATCAATTGTAATCATTATACTCTTAGCTCACATCCAATTACTCCCTCATAAAAAAAAAAAATTCTATCTCACAAACATAAAAATCTCATTATTCTCTCTCAGTTCTCTCTCAGAAATTGAAAATAAGAAATGAAATCACAAGCAATCACAATCTAAATTCTTGCAATCATGAAGAATAACCCTCATGAGTTTCTAATGGAACCTAGCAAATCCCTCTCAAACTCTATTTGTGCTTCCCCAAACTATTGAAAACTAGAATTACTAAGTTAAAGTGACAAAAGAATAAAAAATTAAAACATGAGAAAAATCAGAATATATTACGTGACATAGGATTTTATTTTATTAATCTAATAATTTTTACAAGTTCAATAGCGAAAAAAATATATATAGTGATAGTAAAAAGGGATCAAGAGGGGGGTGGATTGATCTTTTTCTAAATCAATTAAACACTTTTGTCCCTTAAAAAGCTTTGCAAAATATTTGATATAGAGTAATATTCAAAAATCCAAAAGATAAAGAAACACATATAAGAAAGCAATAAAATAAACACGAGGATTTATGGTGGTTGAGTAAGCCAACATCCACTACCTAACATAGAATCTTAGGATTTTAACCTGCACTTATATTGAAGAAACATGAAGTTACAGTGAAAACAAAATATAAAAAATCAATAACAGGCAGAAACTTCTAACAGATTGGATGATGGAAGACAAAAGCAAATTTCCAGTGCAACTTCCAGAGTAATATCCTTTAGAGTTCTAAACTTTGAGAAATGCTTAATTCTTTTGTCTTGAGACGTCATCTATTAAATAGACGAGTCTTGAATATGATATCTTGTATTCCAATGAAATCCTTCCTTCTATGATATGCAGATTTCCATATAAAAGTTCCAACAGTTACTTTCCTTCTATACCTTTGGATGATTAATTTTCTTCCTTGTATTAGGCCATGATTCGAACAAGCAGATTTCTAATTATATGGTATTGAACCTTTTGAGCATTTTCCTTATTTACAACAAACGCAATATGGGATAAGATTTATTAGTCAAAGTTTCCTGGTGAAGGATCATAACCAAAACTTATCTTGAGGAGATCCCAACAATCTCCCCCTTTTTGATGATGATCCATTTGCATTCATGAGGTGCTCTCCCTGAGTTCAAGCTCCCACTGACTATAATCTAAGATGAGGGAAATTATCTTCTACTAAAAAAGCTAGTTTCAAACTTTTAAAGGAGACTGTCCTCAGTTATTGTTAGTTGAGCGAAAAATAAGTTCCAACAATAAGCAACATCATCATAATGTATGACAGGGGATATTAAACCTCAAATAGCATAATTGTTCAACATAAAACAAATATTAGGTATTAGCCATCTCCCCAAAACAAAGATTCCAGCTTTAGCAAGATCAGTCCTACAAAACATATACAGAGTTATTAAAACAAATGACATTAGCAAACTAGTTTCACAAAACATCTTAATATGGAGAATTCCAGCTTCACCAGAGTCTTAATTCCACAAAACATATACTAAGTCTTAAAATAGGAACAGAAAGTTAAAGCAGAAATAAAGAGTTCCAGTTCCAGTTCCTAAGAGCCACATCCCCCGTCAGCATCAAAAAGGGGTTAATTATCATCAAAGAGTTAAGAGTTTTGAAAGGAATAGATTTTTGCATTTATATCCATATTAATACAAATATCCCTTAGTTTTAAATTTTGGTGGGAGAAGCAATTATGCTCATTTGGTTCTTAAGAAAATTAAAAAGCTCATCAGAAAGGGCCTTCATGAAAATATTTGCTAACTGGAACTTAGTCTACACATAATTTATGCAAATAACACCACTAGGTACATGATGTTTTATGAAATGATGCCTAATTTCTATATGTTTGGTTTTGGAATGATGAACAGGATTTTTTGTAATACTAATTGCACTAGTATTATCACATTTAATAGGTATGTTAAAGAAATTCATATCGTAATCCTGGACAGTTTGTTTCATCCAAAGAATTTGGGTGCAGAAATTTCCAAGCACCATATATTCTACTTCGGTTGTTGATAATGCAACAACGCTCTATTTTTTGCTACACCAATTGACCAACCTTTCTCCATGAAATTGACAGGTTCCTGTGGTACTTTTTGGTTGATCTTGCATCCTGCATAGTCTGCATCAGAATATCCAACAAGGGAAAAATATTTTGAGCAAGGATACCAGATATCGAGGTGAGACAATCCTTTTAAGTATCTTAATATTCATTTGACTGCTCGAAGATGGGATTCCTTTGGATTTTTTTGAAATCGGGCACACAAGCTTGTCGAGAATAGAATGTCTGGTTTGCTTGCGGTGAGATAGAGTAAACTTCCAATGACCTCGGCACATTATTTCCTCAACTCCTTTTTCTTCTAGATCAACCTCCAGTTTGGTGTTTGGTGCCATAGGAATTGATGTCTCCTTGCAGTTTTCCATTCCAAATTTCTTAAGTAGCTCTCTTGTATATTTTTCTTGACATATGAATATCCTTGTGGAACTTTGTTTGATTTGCAGTCCAAGGAAGAAGTTTAGTTCTCCCATGAGACTCATTTCAAACTTACTTTTCATGGAACTCGCAAATTCTTCACAAAGAAAATTTTTAGTACCACCAAATATGATATCATCTAGGGGTGGCAATTTTCGACACGAACCAACACGATAACACGACACGAACCGACACGATATCATTAGGTTTGGGTTGGGGGTTATTGGGTTGGGTCGACCCGATAAGCAACACAAAAATTATGGGTTGGTTTGGGTTGGGTTTCGGGTTACACGATAATAACCCTATATTTTTTGCATTTTTAAGTAATGACTTGTTATTTTTGAACAATTTAACTCTAGATTGATTTGTAAAAATTAATTATTATCATTTACTACGTAAATCTTGACTATTTGATGATGTTGGGATGATTATTAATCATCGAATGGGACGAATTATACTTCTTTGCTGGAATCCGACTTCATTGTTGTTAAAATTAAGTTGTGCAAAACTTTTGGTTTAACATGAAAATTTGTATATTATTGATGTTGTAGAGAAAATTAAATGAAGTCCAATTATCAAATTGCTCTATGGTATAAAAGTTGAGCTGCTAGAGTATAATGTTGACATTTTTTAAAATTTTTTTGGCATAAGTTGACTTTTCTCAAAATTTTGGTATAAATTGATTATTTTATTAAGATTCTAGTTGAACATAAATTGTATAAGTTTTTTAGATGAATTATTAATGAAAAATAATCATATGCTAAAACGAGTTGGGTTCGGGTTGACACGAAAACTTTCGGGTTGGGTTCGAGTTGAGTGCTTATTGGGTTAAGTTCGGGTTGAGCAAAATTTTGTGATATCCCCTCTCAACCTGACATGAAACAACCCAACACGACATGATTGCTACCCCTAATATCATCTATATAAATTTGTACTATTAACATTTCATTATCAATTTTTTATATAAAAAGAGTGGTGTCATTAATAATGCCCATGGAGAATCCTTTAAAGAGAAGAAAAGTGCTCAGCCTTTTGTACTAAGCCCTGGGGGCTCATTTTAAACTATATAATGCTTTAGACAGTTTAAATATGTGATTGGGAAAATAAGTATTTTCAAATCTTGGTGGTTGTTTGACATAAATCTCTTATTTAATAAAATCATTCAAAAATGCACTTTTAACTTTCATTTGGAAGAGAGTGAAATTTTTGTATGATGTATATGCAAGTAACATGCGAATTGACTCTAATCGTGCTACGGGTGCATAATCAAAATCAATACCTTCCTATTGGGAATATCTTTTTGCAACAAGTCTTGCCTTGTTTCTTACCATGATTCCTTTTTCATCTACTTTGTTTCAAAATACCCACTTGGCTCTAATGACTGGTCTGTCAATAGGCCTTTCTACCAAGTTCCACACATTATTTTTGTCAAACTGGGAAAGTTCTTCCTTCAACGCATCTTTCCATTACATGTCATTTAATGCTTAATGTAGATCAATAGGTTCTATGAGTGATAAAAGTACAATATTACCGGTATCATAATCCTTTGCCTTTGATCGAGTCAATATTCCTGCTTCTGGATTCCCAATTATCTTATCAGTTGGATGACTCGATGCATGTTTGAACTCTGTATCTTTTCTTCATCTCTTTCATTAGAAGTTTCGCATGGAATTTCGTCAATGTTTTCTTTGGAACTTTCTTTCTTAGTTGCCTTCTCTTTTTGGATTGCTTCAATGATTTTATCAATACCTGCCGATTCTATGCTCAAAGTATCTTTGGCAACAAGAGGATTAGTTTCATCAAAAAAACCATGTATGGACTCTTATATGGTTCTTTTATTTTTATTGAAAATTCTATAAGCCTTGCTATGAGCTGACTATCCCACAAATATGCCTTCATCTAATTTACATTCAAATTTAGCAAAATGATCTAGATTTTTGGCTTCATGTATTTCAGTAACTTTTGGAGTCCACTCCCGAGGTAAAGATCGCAGGATTTTTTAAACTTGCTCACTTTCTGATATGACTTTTGCTAGTCCAAATATGGGATTGACTATTTCCATGAATCGTGCATACATTTGGCTGATTGATTCACCTATTTTCATAGAGAACATTTCGTATTGGTGAGTAAGTAATGTAATCCTTTCTTGTTTTACCTGAGAAGTTCCTTCATCAGTGACTTGAAGCATATTCCACATCTCCTTTGCCGTAGAGCAAGTACTGACTCTATTATACTCTTCTTTAACCATGGTACAAGATAGAATATTCTTGGCTTTGGCATTCATGGATGGCATTTTTTTTGTCTTCCACAGTAAGTTCTATCTTGCCTTTAGGAGACATGCTTTTAGTAGTTGGAACAAGTGGTCCATCAGTGACTATACTCCACAGGTCATAATCGAGAGCTATGATGAACTCTTCAATTTGATTCTTCCAAGTGGAGTAGTTTGTCCCATCGAACAGAGTAGACAAATATGTGATTGTCCTTTTGCATAAACATCAAAGCTAGACGCAGCCATTAGAATTCATTAAGCTCAAGTTGGTTAGAACTTATATTATGAGCCCCAATAGGTCTAATACCAATTGATAGTAAAAGGGATCAAAAGGGGGGTGAATTGATCTTTTTCTAAATCAATTAATCACTTTTGTCCCTTAAAAAGCTTTGAAAAATATTTGATATAGAGTAATATTCAAAAATCCAAAAGGATAAAGAAACAGATATAAGAAAGTAATAAAGTGAACACGAGGATTTATAGTAGTTCAACAAGCCTACATCCACTTCCTAAGATATAATCTTAGAATTTTAACTAGCACTTATATTGAACAAACGTGAAGTTATAGTGAAGACAAAATATAAGAAATCGATAACAAAAAGCAACTTCCTCTATCGTAGAAACTTCTAACAAACTAGATGATGGAAGGGAAAAGCAAACTTTCAACGCAACTTCCAGAGTAATATCCTGTAGAGTTCTGAACTTTGAGAAATGCTTGATTCTTTCGTCTTGGGACGTCATCTGTTAAAAAGACGAGTCTTGAATATGATATCTTGTCTTCCAATGAAATCTTTCCTTCTACGATATGTAGATTTCCATATAAAAGTTCCAACAGTTACTTTCCTTCTATACATCCGGATGATTGCTTTTCTTTCTTCTATTAGGCCATGAATCGAGCAAGCAGATTGCTAGTTTTGTTGTATTGAACCTTTTGAGCATTTTCTTTATTTACAGCAAGCGCAATATGGAAGAAGATTTATTAGTCAAAGTTTCCTTGCAAAGGATCATAATCAAAACTTATCTTGAGGAGATTCCAACAAATAGTGCTTAAGTTGTCACCATTGACATTAAATGATATCATTGAGCCAATTAACTATTCAA
This sequence comes from Jacaranda mimosifolia, assembly GCA_018894105.1. Classification (NCBI taxonomy): domain Eukaryota; kingdom Viridiplantae; phylum Streptophyta; class Magnoliopsida; order Lamiales; family Bignoniaceae; genus Jacaranda; species Jacaranda mimosifolia. The sequence continues at coordinate 3,859,553 of CM032127.1, forward strand.
CAAAATAATAATAATAATAATAATAATAATAATAATAATAATAATAATAATAATAATATTAATAATAATAATAATAATCTTTTTGGTTAACTTTTCTTAAATTTTAGTGATTATATTCTTTTTCATTTTCTACCAAAAAAAAAAAAAAATTCCTTAAACTTTTTGTGATACTTAAAGTAAATAGTAAAAATAGGACCATAACCATGGCCAATTCACGATGTAGGACCGAAATTTGAGGTTTTATTGAAGAAGGATGAAAAATCATTAGGAAAAAAAAAAAAAAAAAAAGCCAGTGGCCAACGGAAAGCACAGTCAGCACCAGTGATTGTTTGCGTGGCACCGGCACTGATGTACACATACACCATGCAAGCAGTCACCAGCGCTGACTGTGTTTTTTCGTAGTTGATGTTCTTTTTGTTTTCAATTTTTATTGATTTTGGTCCTACTTTAATATCACTCAGGATTTCAATTTTAAAATGTGAAATGACTACAGCTGCAGTCCTATTTTGCAATTTTCTCATTATATTTATGTAGCAGCTACTTTTTGTTTCTTTCAAAAATGGAAGAGAAAAATAAAATGCAGCAGTGGTAGACAAGGAACATAGTACAATAAAATAAATTAAAAGAAAAATAAAGAAAACCAAGAAAAAGCCAAAAGAAACAAATAAAATAAAAAAATCTATGATCAACTGGGACAATATGATTATTTAAATCTTGAAGAATATTAGCAATCCTAGTATTATCCTACCTAATAAAATAATGGAAGTCATTGCACCATCTAATATTTAATGCATGCCCCAATGTCTCTTTTACTAAACTATGTAATAAAGCAACTTTTTTTGAATAGCTTCTTTGGTGACTGCACAATTGGAATATAATTCAACTATGCAAGAAATGATATATTCATACATACATACATACACTTAGCACCCGGAAGAATTCATAGAAACAAAATAGTAAAACATGGGTCTTTTTGCATGTTGAAGAATTGTATGAACGAGAATACCAAGTCCTATTTCCTAGTCCCTGTCAAAATATTGGACTTTTTGAAATGTTAGTTAGACCCTTGTTAAGGTGGACTCTTTTTGCACAAAAGAATGATATTATATAGTTTCCTCGTAAACTTAATTCCTATGATATCTAAAACTGAGTTTTTACCAAATCTTCAAAATATTTTTATTAATCCACTACCACAATACTAGGATATATGGGCAATATTTTTAACCTCTAAATGCTTTAAAAATACCTCTAATACATATAGAGGTAATTGGCTATAAAAACATCTATAGTTGTGCACGCAAAAAATATGGAGGCAATTATATGGATTGTCTCTATATGTAATTAATGGAGGCAATTTTTCACCATGTGGGGACTATTATTAAAGCCTTCATTCCTTATTTTTAAAGATCCTAAATAGAAAAAAAGCCTCCAAATCCTATATCAAAAAGGGCACTAATCTATTATGTGCCTCCAAAAGGAAAACATAGATATGTATTGAACCATACCCTACAAACATTACAATAACACATTTCTAATAACCATACAATTGTAACTTTTATCAACCAATACAACCCAATAGTCGAAATATCTCCTGAAAAATTCAATCAACACTTATTTCAACTCACAATATCCTTTTTCAAAGAACGATCGTACAATTTATCTACATCTAGTAAAGAAATGACAATTTCATTTTCAACTAGAAGAATAATTTATTCTCTTTTGTACCATTCCATATATTCATAACAAGTACTTAAGAATAGTTTTATCCAAAGAAAACATACAAATACTTCATTTCTCTTAGTGGGCTCTCCTCGGAAGAAATCTAGAACCACAGCATAAAATCCAACAACATCAACTTTGTACACAAGCTTCCTTCAATCGTTTTAGTGGACACATAAGTATTATATGGAGCATACAAACAACAATCTTTATAGTTATTACCAATATATTTAACATTCTGTCAGAATGATAAAATAAGTCATAATGCTAATTGGGACATAAAGAGACTTACCTCAAGTTCTTTAATAGACCTACTAAGTATGCCACGTATATAAATTTCGAATGGTCAAAAGTATTGCAACAGTTTGTAGCCAAAAAGCTGAAAATGCATATATTAAAGCTTTTATTCTTTTGCCTTCACATGCCAAAACTAATGCTAATGACAATCCAAAGAAAGGTTAAAATTGGCAAGATCATTACAGTATCCAAATTAACCACAAGTACTGTAATAGAGTGAAGTTGAGCAGCCAACACATTCAAATAAAATTCTAAAAAGCATCTTGAAATACAAATCTTATTAAATTCTACAGTAAATAAAGGGCATTTAACCAAAGAAGATTCACCTGACGGTGGTGCACCCAACAGTAAATGTTTTATCACCTACTTTTAAGCCATTCAGAGTAGCACAAGTAATATCTATGACAAATGGGTCCTGAATCAAACATAACCAACCATCACATAATCCTTAAGCATTATATAGTAGTACTACAAAAAATTACACAAATAGTAAAACAAATCTTCATTACCATATATTTAAGATTCATTACCATATGCAAAGGTGATGAAATTTTTGTTACCAGAACTTTGTGAGCTAAAGCTGGTGCCAATAATAAATGTTGACGAAACTTTGGTCTTCATTACCAATTCTTCTAGTAACAAAAGTTATTTCGTTACCACAAAAGGCGATGGTAGCGGAATATATTGTTACAAAACATATTGTTGTGGTAACAAAAATGTTTTAGTCACAATATATTAAGTAATTGTAACGAACATACTTTGTTACCACAAAAAGTAATTTTGTTATGGAATATAATTTTGTTACCAAAAGTTATTTAATTACAATTATGTATTTGATTAAACTTTGTTACCAATAAAATATGCAACCAAAAAGATTGTTACAATATCTTAAATACTAAATTATTTATAATCTAATGGTTTCGTTACCAATAGATAAATATGACAAATAATTTTGTTGCCAAAATAATGTTCAATCTTTGTTAGTAATATACTTGTAACAAAATGTTTGGTTACCTTTAAATTAATAAAATCAAATTTTTGTTACAAATAATTAAAACAACGAAAAGATATTGTTACCAATACTTAAAAAATGTAGGCTTGTGGTATTAAATAAACATAGTTAACAAAATTTGTTATTTCCTATAAATTTTACCAAATAAATATTTTGTTACAAATAATTCAAATGGCCAAATTATTGTTACCTAAAAATTCTTTTGGTAACAATAATATAACACGTATTTGTTACAACACATAAACCATATGTTTAGCACTGCAAATATGGTATTGAATGAGAACCACTGTCATGTACCACATGCATCCCCAAAGAACCATTCAACACACACTATGCAGTTGAAACACCATCCACTGCAATATTCATTCCAAAAACATCTTTCACCATTAAAAATGATCAATTAGAACATCACCTTGGATGCATTAATACTCAAGTTCAACACATTCATCACAAAATGATAAATCTACTCCCAAATTAAACATCATCATATATTCTAAAATTCAAAAAAAAAAGGGGGGGGGGGGGGCAGACAAGACGACAAAATGTATCCCCAAAGTATATCATCCAAGATTTCCAAATTGAAAAACATCCAACACAAATTCACATGTCATCTCAAATTTGTGGTCGCAAATAAGTAACTGTTTCTCGATGAAGATAGTACGAAAAAGCAAAATAACATATTAGAAGTAGCAAAATGACAATTAATTTGGCAAAAGAAGGCAAGTGCAGCGTCACATAACTTGAAAGCATATACACCCAGATAGTTTGCATTATGAACAATATGAAATTGAGAGTTCGCTTCCAAAACTCTACAATTAAGAAGAAGAAATGTAAAGAGAGGAAAGAAAATCCTAATATCTTAAAGAATAAGCAAATAAAACCAAGTTACGTTTAAATAAATGAGTAGAAAATATAACTTATGTACCACTAACTTAATTGAAGCAGTCGCAAATCATAATAGCAAAATCAACTAATATTTCATTAAGCTTTGTAAATTGTTACCATATCAAACTCCAAAAAAGTTCCCAACAAGCAGTTGTAATGCATACGATAAGCAAAGTAGCAAAATCACAACAAAAGTAAAAACACCAGAAAAATACTAATACAATGGAAATGTGTTAATCATTTTTTGAAAATTAGAAGCTTCCAAAAGTTGTTCCTAATGCATTAAAATATTAAACATCTCCAAGTACTTTTGAATTTAGGAAATCTTAAATGCTCATTATATATGTCCGGGTAGTAAGCAACAATAAATGTGATAATATTGATCTCTAGGTTTTACCTAACTTCCCTTCGATGGTCCCTATTAATGCAATTTATCTTGCAATGCAAATATGAGTTGTTTCAACTCGTTCTGTCCATCATTCAATTGCGCTATTTCTTCACCTTGCTTCTGGTATTGCTGATTATATGTATGAATCTGCTCTTGCTGGGTCTGAATTTGTTCTTGTTGGGGTTGAATTTGTTCTTGCTAACTTTTGATGAGCTCTATTGCAGATTTCAATTCATTTTTTGTGTTCGCCAGCTTCTCCTTGGCTGCCTGAAGTTGTATGGTGTCATATCTTGTCTTTTTTCTACCTTTAGAAGGCACAACTCCAAGCCTCATGTATCTCTCATAACCAGTACGAGTGGCCAGTGAATCTCTCATTATTTCTCTTTTAGTAATTTGGTCTCACCCATCTTGGATTGCTTCTTCCCTCAGTCTTTTCATTTCATTCTATAACATACATAATACTAAATTTTATTAATTGCCTTTATAGATATTAATACATGAATTAAGGAATAGAAGTCATATGTAATATAAAATTCAAATTCACATGCTTTTGTGTCACTGCCTCATTCATGTACTCTGTAGTGCTTTTCTTCATATGAGTTTGTCCAAAGTTATCCACTTCGCTTTGGTTTTCCTTGTAATTAGAAAGAGAGATTTAGTGTAGAAGATTGTTGTAGTGTAGTAGTAAGGAAAATGTATATTCTAAACTCATTAATATCTTACCATTTCCATTAGTCGTGCTGTGAATGATTTTAACACTTGAAGTATGAGAGTAAGGCATTTATGCTCTATTTTCTGAATCTTGGACCGTTCCTATGTTTGCATGCAATAATGTTAAAAGATTGTAAGAATTTTAAATAATAATGATGTATCTACATAGTTTGGGATGATAGAAATGGAGACAAGAGAAGTAGTTGTACCTATCATGGAGAAAAGATCATTATTTAGTTTAAAGCAATTTTAGGCAACAAGTTGTAAATGAAGTTGACTTTTGTCTTAACACGAAGTTATGTTGTCCCACACAAAATGCAGTAGGGGTTTCCCTATACAACCAACATTCAAAATATAATGATGCGACTGAACGAAAGTGTGAAAATAAAGAAAAATCTGAGACAAGGGGATTACCTTTAGTTATCATGAAGAAAAGATCATTATTGGGCTTCAAGAATTTTTAGACAACAAGTTGTAAAAGAAGTTAACTTTTGCCTCAAAACTAAGTCATGTTGTCTCACACAAAACCTAGCAGGGGTTTTTCTATGCAGCCAACATTGAGAATATACCAACATTGAGAATATAGTGATCTACTAAAAGAAATGGTGAAAAATATATAAAATTTTGAAGAATCAAAATGTTCAAGTACCCAAAATTCACCAAAGCCCTTATTCACCGTCTATTTGTATCCTAGCTCACTTGTTCTATCCCACCTAAACTCAGGGTATCTAGCTACTCATGTTTTTGCCAATTAAGTGTAAATATAATGAAATGTAACTGTATATATATATATATATCAAAGAACAGCTAATGAAATTTCTTATATTAGAACATAGGAAATGGCAACTAAAACACTAAGGCAATCACACATTTTACTCCAAAAAACCATTAAGATTTACAACACGAATATTCACTTTGCTAATCAAAATATTACCTAAAATTTAGGATCTTTTAATACATCACATATAGGTGTTCACGGGTCGGGTTAGTTCAGGTTTGAGGAGAAAATGAATCCAAATTGGTCATTTTTAATTAGTTTGGTGTGGTTTGGGTTTTATAATTTTTAATTCCTCAACCCAAACCAAACCAACCCAATCTTTTATAATTTTTAATTATTCAAACCGAACCAAACCAACCCGATCCAACTCGAACCGAACCAACCCAATCTAGTTCAAGGAATCGGGTTAAAAGGAGAGAGAGAAAAAAGGGGGAGAGAGAGAGAGAGAGAGAATAAGGAAAAGGAAAAGGAGAAAGAGAAGGAGAATAAAGCACCAGTTGTAATTTCTTTAATTTTTTAATAGAAAATCAAGACAATCAAATTATTCTCAAAATATTCATCAAAATTCAAAAGCACATAGTATTGCACCAAAGCACCACAAGTTATAATTTTTATAAATTATCTCCTTCTTTACCACAAGCCTTGATTGATAATATAAAATCTCAAATCCAAATCTAAGTTAAACATTAAATATAAATATAAATAATAAAAGTCATAATTTTAAAAAAATAAATTATTATTTATTTTAATTAAATGATTAGGTTGGGTCAAGTTAGGTCGGGCAGGTCGGATCGGTGAATATGAAATTTGAGAACCAAATCAAATGTAATCGGGTTTGATCGGATTTTACTCGATCAAACCTGATTATCATCGGGTTCATCGGATCAGATTGATCCAATGAACACCCCTAATCACTTAAGCCCAACTAATTTTCAAGAGGGATCCAATCAAATGGTGCTTTACTCCTCGATCAAACCTGATTATCATCGGGTTCATCGGATCGGATTGATCCAATGAACACCCCTAATCACTTAAGCCCAACTAATTTTCAAGAGGGATCCAATCAAATGGTGCTTTACTCCTTGGATTTTCACCACGTTGAACCATTTTTTGTAGATGTCACTCAATCTTCCTTTGTGGTGTTTATCACTATCAGCAAACATCTCATCTACATATAAAGTCACCATAAGATTTGAGCGCCTTTCTTTAATAGAAAACCATTGCTAAGACAAAAACATAAAATAAAAAATTAGATATATTGTCTAGTATGGTGTTGTCATGCATATAACAAAGTGAAAGTGTAAATTTAACTAAAGAAATAACTAAACCTACATCTAATCCAGCATAGATGGTCAATTTATCAATTTCAGGAACCTTTTACCATGAAGTTTTCCAATCAAGCTGAGGCTATGCCTAATAATTATTCTAATTACATTAGCCAGATGATTACCATATTTGATTGGCCTCTTTAAGTCCTCAAGAAACTCAATTTCTAGTGTCTTCCCACCTGATGATATCATAAGTACTAAAACATTAGCAATGACATATAAGAGATTGAGCATAAATTATAAGTTGCTAATACTACTTACATTGGTCATAATTTCTCTCTATTACCTTGCTAGTGCTTGCCTTACGGCCTCTTCTTTTTGTAGATTCTAAGGTTTTACGCAAATGTGCAGCACAATAAAGTCAGATAAACTAAAACTTATATGAATTTGAAATAGTTAATTTGATGTAAAATCTAACCTGTAGCAGGTGTAGGATCTATCGCTTCAGTTGAGTTTGTAGTAGAAAGAAGAATTTCCAAATGCTCATCTACTTGTCCCAGATGAGAATGTGAAATTGCATCCCTTGATTTGAAGGCAAATCAGGGTGAAAAGATGGTTGTGAAGATGATTGAAGAGATGGTTGTAGTGATGACAAGAAGTTTTTAGAAGAAGTGCTCCTAGTATGTCAAAGCTTATTATAACTAGCACATGGTGTTCTTACTTGCGGGTTTGTTGGTGCAACCTTACTCCTAGTAGCGTGTGGAGAAGTTGCCTCTTGTACGTCCTGTGAAGCTGAAGATTGACTTTGTATTGATGATTCAGTTGTGGCTTCATTTATAACTACATGTATAGATGAAGGCTCACTCAAAGTGGGAGCTGGATAGACTGTGGTTTGAAGTAATGTAGTACCGATCCTTGTGGTAGGAGGAAATAATTCTCTTGTTGTGTTTGTGGGATTCCTTTGTAGAGGAGAAAATGTAGTAGGGTTTGTGGTAGAAGGAGGAGATGAAACTATACTCTTTTTGAAACGTGGAGATGTGCGCAAATCTAGAGAATTAGTAGTTTTTGTGGGTGGAGGATTTTGTTGCCTATTTGAAGTTGTCTTACTCTTACTTGCTTGACTGTTTTCTTAAATGTTTGGTGGAGCATTCCTCATTACAGGATGATGTAGTACAACTCCTTTAGGTGGCATATTGACTACAAAACATAACAATACAAAGAAAAATGTGGTTTTTCCAATGTATATGCATTACTAAAAATAATATGAATGAGATAAAAAAAAAAGGGCGCACAAAGCAAAAGGATTAATAGTTAATATATATATAGGATTAATAGTTAATTATAATCTTCTTGATTAACAATGTTACTTATAATGCAGCTCCACCTTTTATAGGAATAGGTTGATGATATAAGAACCAAGGGTAAATTACATCGCTCACAACATTGGCAAGGAAGATGCATCTTCCTTAACTTCACAATAAAGAAAACTTTAAAACAAAATACTCCCCTAAAATGAAGTTACATGCAAGAAGAAATTATCTAGACTAGGAAAGCTAAGAAACTATCCTAATCAAGAAATCAAAATGAGAAACTTCAAAGGGGAGGTGCCTGTACTAAGACAAATCAGCCCCATACCTGTTTTTTTTTTTTTTCCCATTCCATCCAAAAGGCTCGGTTCCATTTCAAAGATCGATGAGCTTCAGCTAAAAAATTCAGCAACGAGTACCATGCAAAACAATTTCTGCAGTCTATATGTAACCCCCTGAAGATTTGCATTATTATGACTGCGTATGGCCATTTGTATTTTGTAGTTCTTTCAAGTGAATGACAAAAGGAGGAATGCATCATTTTAGGAGTCACCGGGGCATGTTGATTCCATTGCGTTGTTTCAGATTTAATTTTTTCTTGATGTTTTAACTGTCATGAAATAAACTGTTTCAGCTCCAATCTGTTGAGGTCTTGTAGCATCCATAGTTTTGCGTTGATTGACCTTTGTCAACTCACTACTGGAAATGAAACGAGAACGAGACAGTGTTATGGGATTATAGTTGTTAATTTGGTTTTGAGTTAAGGTGGAAAGAGTGCACATATATAAGGCAATGATAATAATAAGTGTTATGGTCAAGTAAGTGGTAGTAGAAAAATGCTCATAGTAATACCAGGCTTTGCGGGCATATATACATGTGGGATCTTGGAAACAAGCTTGTGATACTCAAGTCAAATTTTATGTTGCTTAGGCTGGTTTGCATGTTGCTCTGTTTCTGTGTATCCTTGTTAGTGGTAGTGGACTGGTGGGAAATATGGATGAGCTCCAGTCTACGATAGATTCAAATCAATCACTGATCTTGTTAGCGTGCTTCGCAAATTGTTGTGGAAAATTGCAATAATATCATATCATTATTACTTAATCCATTTGAGTCTTTGATGGGGGATAGGGTGGGTCGTGAAAATTCAGAAATTTCTCTCGCAGCCCATTTAACTCACAACGAGACCTCTAGCCGTGGACCCTGGTCAGCACTACAAGAAAATTCATTTATTCTTAACAGATATAGGCTCAGTAGTTTTAGGTCCAATCTTTCCGAGCTGGTCACTTGAGCTGGGTGTAGGGCTGTCAACAGGTTGCATTTGGATCGAATTTGTCATATTCGAATCCAATTAACAAAATTAATATCCGAATCCGACCCGAAATCCTATAGGATCTTTGCTAATCAGTGTCATATCTGAATCCGATGAATATCCGAAATCCGATTAAAAAATCCAATTCAATTTATTTTTTTCTTTCCTTTTTTTTTCCTTTTAAATTTTATAAAAATATTGTATTTATAAAGTAAATATATGTTATATTTGAATTTTTAACAATTTTTTATTATATATTAGTTCAAAGGTTAAATATTTTAATACTAAACTCTTTTTTCACATTATATTAATGTATAGATGAACTATTATATGTTATTATATTTGATATTTTATCAATATCCCTCTTATTTTTTAGGTTAAAAACTCAATATTAATAGTATAATATAGACGTTAATATAGATATTAAGTCAATATAATACATAAATTTTATTTTAAAATTTTTATTAATATTATATATAAGAATATTAATTTAATAAAAAATATTAATATTCGGATTCAAATTTTTAACAGATCGGATTGCTTAATTCCATATCCGATCCACTTATTTCGGATTTTGAATATTTATAATCGGATCTCATCCATTGAATATTTTAATTGAATAAAAATTTTAAAATTCGAATCAAATTCAAATTGAATTTGAATTAAAATTCGATCTATTGACAGTTCTAGCTATGTGGCATTTGCTGATGTTGACATCCACCGCCTGCTTTTTGGGCTCGTTGGTGCAATAAAGGTGACTACTAACGCATATTGATTAATGATAGCACCCTATTAGGCTTCCTAAGACATATATCCGTTTAATGTTTTATGTCCTGATTCCTAACGTGAATTGAATAATATTAGTGATGAGCCCTCATGCAGCCTAATAAACATCCATTTGTGTCTGTGACTGTCTGTCTAAATGTATGTTTATTTGTGCTGCACAACTATACACACACACTAGTTCTTATCCAACATTTGAAATAGCCGAAAGATGCTAAGGCTATGTTTGGTTATCTTCTCCCAAAACAAAATTGTTCAGGGAGAATGTAATCAAACATGTGCCTTCCTTTTCTCCCAAAATGGGTTTTTAAAATAGCTAGATTGTCCTTGCAATTTAAACAAATGACCAAAAACCCCATATTCTTAACATCACAATCATTACCATCACATATACATACATTTACATATCATAATATTTTATTAATATATCGTAATAAAAAATACTCCTAAAATCCATTTACAACCTCAAACCCCAACAAAAAGACATTGATTTGACTGCTACAGTAGAATTTGTCCCCTCCCAAAATATAAACAAATATACCAAATTTTTCCAAAATAATTTTCTTACTATTTCCAAATCATAAACAAACATACATCACATTCCCTAATACAAATTTTACATTACCCAACTCCACTCCCAAAACTCATTCTCCCAAAACATATAATCCAAAATACATAATTTGTAAACAAACATTACCTAAGTAATTTGAACATAGTGGCCCCCTTCTGAAGACCATTCTTAGAATTTTCAAATACTTTACTAGCTAGCTTGCTAGTGCATACAACATTATATTGATGGAATTGCCAAAAGAAGACAAGCAATATCTATTGACCCTATGAACAGTTAATGTAGCAGGCTTCGTGCCGACGTTAATTGAAAAAGATTTTTACGGTAAGCAAATTTTTTTTTCCAAAAAGTTCCTTCAAACTTAGTGGGTTCACTTTCACTACAAAGATGGTCTTCCCTTTGAGCAATTGAACTTTAACTTTTTCAATATTTACATAAATTTGATCACGTTTAAGGAGAGATGAGCTTTCTGAAAAGAGAAAAGAAAAATACAATGGAGAAAACTCTTGCCCAGAAGTATGAAGGAGAAGATGGACGAGTGCGAGATGGCAATTTAGGGACAAGGTTTCTTTTCTGCCTTTATGTCTTTCTTTAATCATAGAAAAGCCTAATTACTAGTTTTTTAAATAATTTTTTATAATGAATAATATTATAAAAATTATTTTTTGTGTAGTTAATTATAAAATTATTTTTTAATTTTAGATAAGTTCTAGTGTGTCTGTGTTTAATTATGAGATTGTAATTAGTTAACTATAATTGGTTTATGGAGATTAATTAAAGCACAATTTTATTATAATATCCAATGTCAAATCTGAAGGTGAAACAAAATTTGTTTTATCATGGGGATAAAATTATGTTTTTATCAAATATAAAACTATATAATTTGAATTTATTATATAGTAAAATTGTTAGTGTTTCAAAAAAAAATTTAGAATATTTGACTATATATATTTCTGTTATTCAAGTTGATTAATTTCATACCAATTATAATCAATTAAGTATAGGAAATGTTTAAACAGATACTTGATCAAGATTTCCTCAACCATGACAACTTAATCCGATACTTTTTCCAATTTATTTCATTTTTGGCTTATTCATTACTGTGAATAGGTCAGATTTCAATCTAAATCCATCCATATTTCATTCGAATTTTAGGAATTTTAACTAATTATAATATCCAACAGACATTATCAGATTTTTTATATCCATGGGACCAAATATGATATTATATATAATAGATCCTATAGAATATCTGCCGACTCTGGGTATAAATATTTACGATTAGATTCAAATTTGAATGACATTGATTTAATCTGAACACAACTTGTTTAAAGTTCTATGCTTCTCATCCAACTTGGACCATTAATATGTAGTTGATTTATAGTTTATATTTCTCACTTATACTTCAGTTGAGTTTTATTAATAACTCATTGTTTTAATTATAAACTCTAAATTAATATTTTTTCTACACTATGCTACACTAAAATGGCTATCATTATATTATGATTTCATATCATAAAGGAATGTATACATAGTTTTAATATGTAAACTTCAATTTAATTGGATAGTTACAACTATCGGAAGAACTAAGCAACATCAATGATTTATAAAGTATGCTTTTTAAATATAAATATTTAATAAATTGTTATTTTAACTTTAATAAATTATGATTTTAGAGAAACATATTTCTTGAACTTTTACATATAATAAAAATTATAATACTGAAAATTTTATCTTTTAAAATCAAATTAATTAAAATTTCAACTTTTCTAAAATTCATAAATAATTTTCCTTATTTTTTTTAGTTTTAGAAAAATATGATAAAAAATTATAATAAAGAAATAGTCAAATTCTAAACCTCCAAAATAACATCATAATTCATTTTACAAAATAAGGAAAGAAAATAAATTTTGTATAAATTATTTATACACAGAGAGGGGCCAAAAACTTGGAGGAAATTAAAAGATTGGGGGAATCCATTTATGGAGGGAATCAAGCTTTTGGAGGGAAACATATAAATTTGTTATGTAGAATAAGTAACAAATAAAACATTACCATTTCAATAGAGCCAAATTTTTTGTGGGAGAAAAACATAGCATCTAGGGTACTAATTAAATAATATTTTCATTTAATACTAGCACAAATGAAATGGTTACTATTTGTATGAAGTCAAATTTTGGACTATATAAAGTTATGGTGGGACATAAATTCATTACTACCTAAATTTACATTATTTATTAAATTAATGTGAAGCCTAGTCTTTAAAGAAAGCACACTTGATCAATTTAATAAGAAAATAAAGCAGCACAATTCTTAAAAAATATTGGTGAAACCCAATTGGATTACTCTATAAATTAATGTGAAGTTCAATATTTAAATAAAGCCACTTGATTAATTTACTAAAAAAAATGAAGCCCAATTTGTGAAAAAAATTGTTGGCGAAACCCAATTAAAATTATTCTATAAATTAACCAAAATTTTAAACAAAACCCACTTGACTAATTTACTAAAAAAATATTGAAGCACAATTCTGAAAAATAACTTGATAAAACCCAATTAGATTCTTTTATAAATTAATATGAAGCCCAAATTTTTAAAAATTCTTATTTCATCAATTCATTTAAAAATTAGTAAAGTCAACTATTAAAGATAAGTTGATGAAAATCAATTAAATTATTTTACAGTTAATGTAAACCAAAGTTTTTAAACAAAGCCATATTGGTGAAGCCCAACTCTTAAAAATAATCAAGTGAAGCCCAATTATTTTATTAATTAAATTAATTTAAAGACACATTCTTATATTAATGAAATTCACAATTCACTAAAAACATAGCGAAGCCTAATTTTTATAGAATATTGGTGAAATCCAATTAGATTATTTTACAAATTAATGAGAAGACCAATTTTTAAACAAAGTCTACTTGATTAATTTACTGAAAAACTAATGAAGTGTCATTCTTAAAAATAACTTAGTGAAGCCTAATTACATTTTTCTATGCACTAATATGAAGCCCAATGTTTTGAACAATGCCTACTTCATCAAGTAACTAAAAATTTTATGAATAGAAATAAGTTGGTGCAACGGAATTAAATTATTTTATAAATCAATGTGAAGACTAATTTTTAGACAAAGATTGCTTCACCAATTCACAAACAAATAGGGAACTCCAATCCTTATAAATCAATTCACTACTTTAAATTTATATGAAGTGTAAACTGAAGGAATCTCAATCCCCTAAATAATTGAAAATTACGTTAAACACTTAAATTGACTTGTTAATAAAAACTCGCTCAAGCCTAATTTAGAATTAATTAATTAATTAATATTAAAAAGATGTAATGCCCAATTCACCAACTTTTTTATTGGTTTTAACTTGCATCAAGAAATTCCAATTTAAAAAAAAAAAAAAGACTTTTTTTTTTATTTAGATAAAAGAAGCCCAATTTGAAACATAAAGGAAAGCCCGACTAAAGCGTTTGGTCTTTCTTTAATGTACATGAGTTTTTAAGCTCAGTTCGACTTTTATGTGAAGCCCAATTTATTTTCCAAAGGAACTATATTTACGTGGGATAAAATTTGAAATAAATTTAGGAGTTAAATATATTTTCGAGAGAAAAAAATAATTATGGCTAGGAATTTAATTTAATTGCGAAAAAGATTAGTAACTAAAATATTGGTCACCATAATAATAGAACAAACTATGGCCACAAGACATTTTGGAAAGAAGTAAATTTAACATTAGTAACTATAATATTTGTCACAAGACATTGTATTTGTAACGATTTTGCCAGCATTACAAAAAGTATGAACTTTTGTTACCAATAATTGACGGAAAATATTATTCGCAACAACATTTTATGTTGGTAACAACTTTATGTAGTTACAAAAGAGCAAATATTTTTAGTAACAAATATTACTTAAAGGTAACAAGAATTTTCTCAGTTGTTTTCTCTCAATTGTCTTACTCGATTGTTCTTTTCATTCACTTGTCTTAGAACTGTCCTCTTTCTCTATCGTACTCTAAAACTCATCAATATATGTGAGGATAATTTGAAAAGTTTATTAGGATCTTAGTGATAATATTATCAAATTATGATAGATTGACTAATAACTATAACACTAGAAAGTATGTGTAGTTCAAAAATCAATAAATAGGATTTATGTAATTATAAATAGTTATAGAAGAGGGTGCTAAAATTATCCCTTTAATTTTGCAAGTGGGGAGGACCCAGAGATAATGTCCTTCACGTTCAAGGTTAGGTGGTTTGATTTTTTAATTTACTAATATTTTTATTAATAATGTTATTATTACCTTCAATAACGTCAGCAATGCTATATCTTCATTTGATACAGGTGGGCAGTGCTAACAAACAAGGAATTCTTTTGGAAATTGTACAAGTCCTTACTGATCTCAATCTTATGCTCTCACGGAGGATGGTTCATGGATGGTAACTATATTTCCCTTTTCTTTTCTTTACCTGCAGCACCGTCCATTTGAGTGTCTATAAAAGTAAATTTCACTCCTTTAGATGGGGGGTAAAAGTCTAATATTCTACCATTATATTTTTGGCACCAGTTTTCAATGTGACAGACCACGATAGTAACAAGTTAACTGATGAGGGGATTCTGGATTATATTCTTGCTTTGCATCGATCTTCCATGAGAACAAAGTAAGTCTCCTTATGTCCCAATTTGCGGTAAAATTACAAATTTCGTCCTGTAACTTTACCTTGTTTGGTTTTTCATCCTATAAATTGCATAATATCAATTCTAGTCCTATAAGTATTAAAAAAATTGTCATTTTTGGTCCTTTTTCGCCGGAGCAGGTGAAACTCGCAGAAAAATGTGACGTGGCACACCAGGCATGTGGACATTACTTGTTTCTGCCACATTGGCAGCTAACATGGCAGTCAAAATTACAAAATTCATCCTGTAACTTTACCTCATTTGGTTTTTCGTTCTATAAATTGCATAATATTAATTTTAGTCCTATAAGTATTAAAAAATTGTCATTTTTCGTCCTTTTTTCTCCACAGCTAGTGAAACTTGCCGGAAAATGTGACATGGCACACCGGGCGTGTGGACATTTCTTGTTCTACCTAGTCAGACTGCCTAGTAGGCATTTTTTTGTTTTTTCTTATTTACATGTCTTTTCTTTTTCTTTTTTTTTAAATTTCAAATATATTATATAATTTCTATATACACACACATATAAATACACATCTATTTATATATATATATATTTATATATTACATATCATCATTTTTCCTCCAAAACACAATTTTTTTTCCTTGAATATCCTTCATTATCCCCAAAATTTTCCCATTTTTTAATATATACATACATATTATATATATATATTATTACTATTATAACAATAAAAAAATCACTCAATTTCATTTTTACCCCAAAAATCTAATAAAAAAGCATTGATTTGACTGCTACAGTAAAAAAAAAATTCTCCCTCGAAACATAACAAATATACCAAAATTCTCCAAAATCAATTTTTAACTATTTTCCAAAACAAAACCAAAAAATAATCACATTCCCCAACACAATTTTCATATTCTCCAATAATTTATTCTCCCAAAACACATAATAAAATCACACAAAAAATATAACCAAACATTCTCCTAATTTGCCATTAACCATATTATTTTAACTCACATATTTAAAATAATTTAATTAAATTTAAATATAAATTAAAATTCCTAACCCTCACCCCACCCAAACCCCCACCTCACCCCATGACGGGCCGGCCATGAATATATTCCTCCACCTCCCCCAACAACCCGGTGGGTGGCTAGCCGAGCTCACCATGGCCAGTCGGTGGCCGGCACCTCGCCTGGCCAGATCTGGCCAGGCAAGGTCATGCGGCCAACCACCATGGCCAGCCCGTGGCCATGGTGGCTACCTGCACGACTCGGCCATGGCCGGCCCGTCATGGTGGGGGGTGGCGAGGCAGGGGTTGGGGTGGGGTGGGGGTTAGGAATTTTAATATATGTTTAAATTTAATTAAATTATTTTAAATATATGTGAGTTAAAATAATATGGTTAATGGCAAATTAGGGGAATGTGTGGTTATATTTTTTGAGTGATTTTATTACGTGTCTTGGGAAAATAAATTATTGGAGAATATGAAAATTGTGTTGGGGAATGTGATTAATTTGTGGTTATGTTTTGGAAAATAGATAAAAATTGATTCTAGAGAATTTTGGTATGTTTATTTATGTTTTGGGGGAGAATTTTTTTTTTACTGTAGCAATCAAATCAATGCTTTTTGTTAGATTTTTGGGGTGAAAATGAAATTGAGTGATTTTTTTATTGTTATAATATATATATATGATGTATATATATTAAAAAATGGGAAAGTTTTGGGGATAATGAAGGATATTCAAGGAAAAACAAATTGTGTTTTGGAGGGAAAATGATGATATGTAATATATAAATATATATATATATATATAGATGTGTATATATATGTGTGTGTATATAGAAATTATATAATGTATTTGAAATTTTTAAAAAAAAAAGAAAGAAAAGACATGTATGCTGCCAACTAAGCAAGAAAAAGACAAAAAATGCCTACTAGGCAGTCCAACGAGGCAGAAACAAGAAATGTCCACACGCTCGGTGTGCCACGTCACATTTTTTGGCGAGTTTCACTGGCTCCGGCGAAAAAAGGATGTAAAATGACAATTTTTTAATACTTATAGGACTAGAATTGATATTATGCAATTTATAGGTTGAAAAACTAAATGAGGTAAAGTTACAAGACGAATTTTGTACTTTTGCCTGCCATGTCGGCTGCTAATGTGGCAAAAACAAGTAATGTCCACATGCCCGGTGTGCCATGTCACATTTTTCGGTGAGTTTCGCTGGCTCCGGCGAAAAAAGTATGAAAAATGATAATTTTTTAATACTTATAGGACTAGAATTGATATTATGCAATTTATAGGACGAAAAACCGAATGAGGTAAAGTTATAAGACGAATTTTGTAATTTTGCCCCCAATTTGCTTTATGACTTATTTTATTATTCTGACAAAATGTTAAATATGTTGATAATAATAAAAAACTTTAGCTTGAACTATCTCAATAGAAACTATAAAGATTTGTTGTTTGTATGCTCCATATAATACAAATCATGTGTCCACTATGAACCATTGATGGAAGCTTGTGGACAAAGTTGTTGCTGCTGGATATTATATAGTGGTTGTAGATTCTTCCAAGGAGAGCATGCTAAGAGAAATGAAGGATTTGTATGTTTTTTTCAGATAAAACTATTCTTAAGTACAACTTGATATGAATATATGGAATGGTACACCGAAGAGCATAAATTCTTTTTCTCGTTGAAAATGAAATTGTCATTTCTTTACTAAAAGTAGATAAATTGTACGATCGTTCTTGAAAATGGATATTGTGAGTTGAAATAAATATTGATTGAATTTTTCTGGATATATTTTGACTATTGGATTGTATTGGTTAATAAAAGTTACAATTGTATGGTTATTAGAAACATGTTATTGTAATGTTTGTACGGTATGGTTGAATACATATCTATGTTTTTCCTTTGGAGGCACTTGATAGATTATTGCCTTTTTTGATATAGATTTGGAGGCCCTTTTCTATTAGGGCCTTCAAAAATAAGGAATGAAGGCTTTAATAATAGCCCCCAAATGGTGAAAGATTGCCTCCATTATTTACATATAGAGGCAATCCATAAAATTGCCTCCATATTTTTTGCAACCACGACTATGGAGGCTTTTATAATCAATTGCCTCTACATGTATTAGAGGCATTTTTGAAGCATTTGGAGGCCAAAAATATTGCCCACATTATCTTAGTATTGTAGTAGTAATATCTGAATTTGTATCCATTAATATAAATAAATTTGAATATAATTATTTGAAGATTAATTTAATTTATAATTATTTAAATGTCTGTGTTTGATTGTGAATATTGGATGTTCTATTTCATCAATCTATATTTTGATATATTTTTCTTTATGAAAAAATTACATAATTTTATTAAAACGGAAGCAAAGAACATATATTACAAAATCTTGAAGAACAACTTCTAAGGGAAAAAAATGACAAAGAACATAACATGAAAATTGAACGTTAAATTCTTGCAACCATGAAGAATAACCCTCACGAGTTTCAATGGAACTTAGCACAATTCTCAAACTCTATTTGTGCTTCCCAAACTATTGAAAACTAAGAATTACCAAGCTAAAGTGACAGGAGAATAATTTAAAAAATTACAATATGTGAAAAATCAGAATATATTACGTGACATAAGATTTTACCTTATTATCCTAATAATTTTACAAGTTTAATAGTGATAAGAATAGTGTTTAAATTGTTACCATTGACATTGAACGATATCATTGATCAGTCAATTAACCATTCAAGAAAATAATAATAATCTTTTTGGTTATCTTTTCTTAGCTTTTAGTCACTACGTTCTTTTTCATTTTCTTCAAAAGAACTCTTAAATTTTTTGTTATATTTATGGTAAATTGCAAAAATAGGATCCTAACTATGGCCAAGTCGCAATGCAGGACAAAATTTTGGATTGTATTAAAGTAAGACCAAAACTCATTAGAAATCGGAAAAAAAGGATAGTGGCCACAAGAAAGCACATTCAACGCAGTGATTGCTTACGTGGCGCTTGGGCTAGTGTTCCACTCATGCACCACGGTGGTCGCTGTCCTTCTTTTTTGGATTTCTAATGAGTTTTAGACCTACTTTAATGCCACTCCAAATTTTGATTCTAAAATACAAAATGATCATAGCTATGGTTCTAACTTTACAATATTCTTATTATATTTAAGTAGCGGCTGCTTTAAGTTTCTTTCAAAAATGGAAGGGAAAAATAAAATGCAATGATGGGGCTAATTTATACAAAATATTGTGAAAAAAAATTACAAAACTACCGTAGTAGGAAAGTGTTACAAATTTAAATATATTTTCTTTTTTTTTTTTATGGCTGAAGTTAAGAACCACACCTTTTAATTTCTATTTTTCTCTTTTAAACATAGCACACCCACGCCCCTTGCTCCAGAATTTATTTATTTATTTTTTAAATAGCCAAGCCATGCCTCTTGCTCCGGAGATTTTCTTTTTTTAAAAAAAAAAAAATAGACAACAGGCGTGGTACAAGCCACGCCTCTTGTTGGGCCACTATATTCCAACACTCATATTAGAGTTTAGGAAAGAAAGAGTCGAGAGACTGCCGGGTGTGTTGTGAGGAGAGAAATAAGTGGAAGAAAAAATTGAGAGGAAAAATAAAGAGGAGAGAAAAAAATTATTAATTGAAAAAAAAAAAAAAAGAAGAGAAAAGAAGAAACAATGTTTCGAATAATTTAGAATAAGGTAAAGTTTAATTTATGTTGTTCAAGATTTTATAGTTTAATTAGAGGTCTTATTTTGGAAGAGGAAAGCTTTGACTCATCAATATTAGGTTGGTTTTTAAATTCTTAGAAGTATTTTAATTTAATTTGGTTATTATTAAGTTTGACACTATGACATGATCTAGTGATTTGGAAGTTGATTTCGATTTTTTGTTTGAATAATTCGTAATTGATAGACATGACATTAACATTGGTTGATATTTATTATTTTTCATTAATTATTAGTTCATACAAAAATAAAAAGAAAATAAAAGAGCATTATGGAGTATCAATTTTACATTAGTGTTTATTAATTAATTGAAATGCTAATAATTTTATATTAATTATTAATAATATTTATATTAAGTTAGAGATTTAAAATTAAATAATAAAATGAATCCATATTAAATGAAGTTTTTTCAAATATCATAAATTTTATATATTTAAAAAAATATATCTGTTATAAATTATGTAATACCACATTTTACAGATTAATTATATTTTAATTATATTAATACATATATATATATATAAGGCACTAAAAAGCACCTCAATTAGGGTTGACGACATCAACCCTAATATTTAAAAATATTATATTTTTGTAAAAAAATTATATATTTTTTTAAAAATAAATAAAATTAAGTTAGAGTAATAAAGATTATATTATACTAATTTAATTTAGAATATCTTAATTTATATTTAAAATTTGAATAATTAATTTTTTTTAAAAAATAAAAATGAGCCCAAGAAATGCACTTTAAATTTTTTATATACTTACTATTGAATAAAATTCAAGTTTTCGAACCATTTTTCCATTTTTTTTTTTAGTAAAAATGTGCATAATCTTTTTTAATTTACATTTAAAATTGGTTATTTCCTTTTTCTTTTATTTTGTAGGATGGATACTGCAAATATGTATGGTCCATGTGATCCGACAATTCTACATATGTAACCTACTCATCGGTCAGAAGATACATTTGCTGGGGATGTTGACACCACTCTATTGTGAGGCGAGGAAATAATTCTTTTTGGAATGTCTTAAGTGATGTAGTGATAAATGTCCGTGTTTTAAATTTGTTACATGAAATGAGATTTTATGGTATATATAATTGTGGGTACTTCGATATTAATCTACACTTGATCATTGCTTTAGTGTAGAGATGGCACCCTGAGACTCACACCTTCCATTTTCGTGTTGGAGAGGTTACAGTTACACTTCAGGATGTGGTAGTCGTATGGGGCTTACTAGTATGAGATCAACCTATTATTGTTCTAGACTCTAACTTGATAGTTCGGCAGTGGCGTGATTATTATGATCATTAATTATTTGGGTTTTAGGCCTGAAGAATGACAGTTTAGGGGATCTTGCCTCCATTTGACAGCTATCGCCAGGCACATTCACAACCACAGTATTACAATGATAGCTCTAATTTAGAGATTGAACAGATTGCACATTCGTGTGAATTAGTACTTTTAGGATGTGTTATGTGCCTAGATTCTTTAGGTGATGCGGTACAATTAGTATACTTGAAGCATTTTGAGAATATTCATGATGTTCGTAACATCAGTTAGGGAAGTACTATTTTGTCATTCTTGTACCATGAGCTATGCATTGAATGCCAATGGGGGAAAACTAATATTGGTAGAGCAATGCAACTACTACAGGTCAAATAAACAGATTTAATAAATATTACATAGATATATTTTTATTGTTATATGTCCCTTAATTACTTGTTTACTTGTAGATTTGGGCATGGTCCAAACAGTTAAAGATATCTGAATTGAGTCAACCCCATATTCTTAGGAGTCAAATATCATAACGTACACAATTTTCATCATTTTTGATTTAATTTTTACTTATTATCATATTCTACGAATATTGTCTTAAGTGTTGGAGGTTTTCGTTAAGTAACTTGCTGCAACTGTAATAGTTTGTTATTAATTGCAGGACTTGATTTGAGGCAACATTAGAAGACATTCGAGTTTGGATCAAGAGCGAATTCTTTCATACTGACATCATAGGTTGATCTGATAACTTTTTTAATCAATTTAAGTCTTTTATTTCAATTAATATATTATCTTCTATCTTTTACATTACAAAAAACTTTTAAGTATCTGCTACGAAAAAATTGCTACAAATCTAATTTCGTAGTTATAGCTACAAAATATAGCTACAGATTGTTGTTACAAATATAGTTTTTTGTAAATTATAATTAATAAAAACTATTAATTATCAATCCACAACATTGTACATTTGGAGTGTAATAGATTAGTTATGGATTATCTATATAAAAATTAATATATATATATATATATATATATAAAAGAATGATCATTACCTACGGATTGATTATAGCGAGAGCTAGCCATGATAGCATTAGCTTCAAACTTGACTAGAATAGTTTCATAGCTAAAGTTATGAATTTTTAACATCAACTATGGATTGATAGTAGTTGATACTCCAATTTTTTTATAGTGTTTGTTATAAACAAATGTTAAATATTTCTTTCCTTAAACACCTTAATATGAATTTTCAAATCTCTAATATGCAAGGGTGACAATTTTTGATACGACACGATAACACAATATGGACCGACACAATAGTATTGGGTTTGGGTAGGGGTTATTGGGTTGGGTCGATATTGGGTCTACCTAATAAGCAATACGAAAATTATGGGCTAGTTCGGGTTGGGTTTTGCATAATAAACACGATAAGTATATATCATATATACCTATTCTATGATTAATACTTTGTATGCTTATTTTTGCAGCAAACTTCAATTGAAAGAAGAGGATAGCAATGAAGAGATTTGGAATATCCTATATTTTTTTCATTTTTAATTAATGACTTGTTTTTCATTTTTAATTAATGACTTGTTATTTTTGAACAATTTAACTCTAAATTGATTTGTAAGAATTAATGATTATGATTTACTATGTAAATCTTGACTACTTGGTGACATTGGGATGATTTTTAAACGTTGAATGGGGCAAATTATATTTCTTTGTTAGAATTCAGCTTTATTATTGTTAAAATTAAGTTGTGCAAAACTTTTGGTTTAGCAGTGAAATTTGTATATTATTGATGCTGAAGGGGAAATTAAATGAAGTCTAATTATCAAATTGTTTTACGGTACAAAAGTTGGGCGGCTAGAATATAATGTTGACTTTTTCTAAATTTTTTGTGTAAGTTGACTTTTCTCAAAATTTTGGTATAAATTGATTATTTCATTAAGAATCTAATTGAACACAAAATGTGTAGGTTTTTTGAATGAATTATTAATGAAAAATAATCATATGTTGAAACAGGATGGGTTTGAGTTGATACGAAAACTTTCAGGTTGGGTTTGGGTTTAGGCTTATTCGGTTGAATACTTTTTAGGTTGGGTTTGAATTGAGCAAAATTTTATAATATCCTTACTTCAACCCAAAATGAAATAACGCAATACGACACGATTGTCACACAAATTTTAGTTATGCTGATTCATGCTGTGTGCGTACAAGCTGCCAAACAAATTTTGATGGGCATGACGTTTTTGACGGAAGGCAGCCGAAATCGCGCAGTTTCTATCTTAAATTAGAGTTACTCTTTCTTGGACAAGTGCCGTACTATAGAGAGCCAGTGGAATAAAACACATTTTATTATCCGAAGACAAAAGGAAAAAATTTGGGGCCGCATCCATCCAAGTTAAAGTTTGGGATCCACGTAAATCTAACAACAAATATTATTTCACTAGACATTATTTGTAGTTATTAGGGCCAAGGCAACATGACCACAGAAGAAACGATACATACTTATGGAAAAGCAAAGAAAAGAAAAATTAATAAGACAAATTAAAGTAGACGACAATAAGTATTTGAGTTTATGAACGGATATCTTGAAGCAATGAAGCTTTTTACGAGATCTCTCTGTTGGGTGGGTTGTGTAGAAAAATAGACAAATGCCAAGTAATAAAAATAAAATGCAAGGCCAAAACATATTATTGTCATTATTATTATAATAAAGTGTATATATGTATACAAACAAGCAAACCTCACAAGTATAGCACTCACACACTATTAGCACACTATCTTATAATCACTTATTTTCAGCAAGGCTCAAGCCATACTTATAGAATACAAAGTCGATTCATGAACCAACATATTAAGCCATTATTTAATACATTATTTAAGCTATTATTTAATGAACCAACAGTAATCCATTAAGTTGGCTAATGCCAAAATGTGCAAGTTTATGGCAACTGAGATTTTTTCGGGTTACGGCGAAGTTGAGAGAGAGAGAGAGTCGGTGCTTTTCAGGTTGTAGGTGGGAACCAAGAAAAGGCCCTTCGTTCTTGGGACGGCAATTCCTCCCTGTTCAGACATGTCTATGTCATTGGGAGTCATTCCTTTAGGCATTTTCCAGTCAAAATTGTAGAGAAGTTGAGCCAATGGAAGTTCAACGTTTGCTACTCCAAAATTTATGCCAGGACAAATCCTTCTTCCTGCCCCGAATGGAATGAATTCGAAGTTATTCCCCCAAAAATCTGTGGAACTGTTCTCAAATCTTTCGGGTTGGAAGGTTTCTGGTTCGTTCCAATACTCCGGATCCCTTCCCATGGACCAAATGTTAACATAGACTTTGGAATTGAGAGGAATTGAATACCCATTAACTTTGCATTCATCTCTGCATGCTCTTGGGAGTAACGTGGCCGGTGGATGCAACCTCAAAGTTTCTTTGACCACCAATTTTAGGTACTTCAGTGCTTGCACATCGCTCTCTTCGACTATCTGCTTTCCCTTAAACGCCTCCCTTACTTCTGCTTGTGCTTTAGCCATTACGCGGGGATTTCTCATGAGTTCAGCCATAGCCCAATCGAAAGTTGTAGACGATGTTTCAGTTCCAGCAGAGAACATGTCCTATAATTACATAATCATCATTCATTAGAATCTATTCGTTGGGTTAGAGCTATATATATATATATATATACACATGTCTTCATGATTATGAAATTAATTAACAAAAAGCCACTTACAAAAATGACAGCTTTGACGTTGTCATTGGTAATGGGAAATTCGAGTTCTCCATTTTTCTGCATCCTGAGGAGGACATCAACTATGTCCTCGCCGCCAAATTCACCACTCTGCTTCAATTTATGTTCCTCCACCAAGACATCAAGAATTTTATCCAACTTACGGCGCATTCTCAACAATTTGTACTTACTGAGAACATGCAACAGCTTGAAAGAGGGAAATAAATCAGCCAACTCAAATCCACTCGCCATCGTCACTGCCTTCTTCATCATGGCTATCAAAGTATCACGATCCGTCAGCACTTTACCAAACGCCGCTCTGCAGGTGATGGAACTTGTGAACGCGGATATCTTCTCAGTTAGATTGACGGCTTCACCAGACGATGATTTAAGAGACTTGACGAGACGTGAGACCTCATCCTGTCGAATAGACCCGAAAGATTTGACATTCTTAGCGCTGAGCAGCTCCAAAATGCAGATTTTACGCATTTGCCTCCAGTACTCATTGTAGGGGCTGAAGGCAATATCTGTATAACCGTACCACATTATCTTCATGCCGATGCTTTCAGGCCTATCAGCACAGGCTGGGTCCTGGACTTTGATCACCTCTTTAGCGGCCTCCCTCGATGAAATCACCACCGCCGAAACCTGTCCCAGCTGCAGATGCAAGACGGGTCCGTATTTTTGGGCCACTCTTCTAAGTGCATGGTGGGGCTGACCGCCCACCAAGTGGTGGAGGTGGCCAATCACCGGCAGCTTTGGCGGGCTTGGAGGCAACTTTTCGTACTTTGTTTGGGATTTGGGTTTCTTCCATGCTCTGATTAGCAAGAAGACGAAATATGAAAAGAGGAGAAGAGTAGTGAAGTTGATGGGAATTAGCTGGATCATCTCCGTTGTTTAAGGGAACAGATGTATACTGATTATATCAGCTGTTCCCACTTCTTAGTTGTTGTTTGTTGTGTTTGACGATGCCTGTTGGATAATCTCTCATCTTGTATTTATAGTCGAAATTTTTAGAGGGAGAAGAAAAGTCTGAGATTTGATTATGAAAATTATACTTACTGGCAATAGGGCATAATCCAGAGTTAATTCATTGTACTTGTGTGCGTCCTCTTATCTTTGGCTGCTGAATTTGAACTGACGATTGCCACTTGGTACAACACTTTTATCTATTTTCATGTTATCAAAAGGAAAATGTGTTTGGATTAAATGTTGAAAAGTAATGATTAGAATAAATATAGGATTGAAAAGTAGGTTGAGACATATATATATATATATATATATATTTATTTATTTATGTTTAAAAAGTTTTGAATTTTTAAAATATATGTATGTTCTATAATTTTTTAAAATGATAGTAGGTACATTATGTCAAATTAAATTTAAATTTGATTGATGTGATAGTAGGATGACACGGGAGGTTTCTAAAGAATTTAAAAATAAATAAATAAATATTTTGAATGAAAATAAATAGGAAGTGTTTTCAATTTTCATGGCAGTCATGAAAGCTCTATCCATTGTGAATACTTTCTCTTCTATTGTTTATAATTTTCTCTATTGATTGCTAATTTCATAATTTATGATGAAATCAAAAGGATATGGTTGGAGCTAGGGTGTAAATGATTATTAAATGGATCATATACACTGTTTATATATTCATTTTCATTTATCTTTTCGAATATTTGGATACGGATACGAATTTGATGGATATTTAAAAATGATATTTGAATTTGTATCCATCGGATATCGATCAAATTCTGATATATTCGTATTCGATTATAATTATTCAAATGCATCCATATTTAATTAAACTTATCCGCATTCAATTTTTTTTTAATTTCATATTCGATGATAATTATTTATACACCTATTAATAAATATCCAAATACGTGAATCTATAAACCTATAACAAATAAATTTTTACTTAATAGAATGAAATATACAATTTCATTAAAAAGAAAGCAATCAAATAAATAGAATAATTTTTAATTAATAATTGACTTTATAATTAATTATTAGTACTAATTAATATTAATAATGTCACTTAACTATATTAATTATGAAGTCAATCAATAATAATTCTATTGATTTAACTTTATTCTTCAATTTTTCTTCTATATTACAATAATTTTTTGAATTTATTCTTTTTTCTTCCTAATTCTTCAATTTTAATTTATATATATATATATGGATTATGAGATTTTTATTGAAAAGTATAAATAATATATTATTTAATAATTATATATTTGGAGCGAATATTAAATGGATCGAATATGCATTTACCATATCCGTATCAATTTATAATTGGATATTTACTAATCGAATTGAATTTTTAATTTATACTTAGTTATTTTCACAAAGTGGCGGCTATCCAAATTGAGTATTTAATTTACCCCCCCCCCCCCCTTTTTATTTATGCACACACAGGGTCTGTTCAGACTTAAACTTCTGACCTCCCACATTATATGAGATACTTATATGTTGCTAGGCCATATACCACTTAACTTTTAATTTTCTTGGCAGCATACTATTTAATTTCAACCCTCTCCTGTTTCTAAATTATTAGGTAAGGTTTGGTTAGTTTTTTATTATGTATTTTGAGAAAATGAATTTTAGAAGTGGTGTTAGAGAATGTAAAAATTGTATTGAAGAATGCGATGAATGCTTGTTTAGTGCTGTTTGGTTTTATTTTCACTGGGTATTTTAATTTTCTCTAGAAAACAAAAATAGGAAGCTGTCTACTTCTCCCCCAATCTCAAAACATTTCCCCAAACACATACTTACACACTCTCCTTTTTTTACACCTTATTTTCTCCTATTTTCATTTCACAACTTTTAATACAAAAACTCAACATCCAAATATATCTCATTTTTAACCCTACACAATCATCTCATTTAAAAAAAAAACATACAAACAACATTTATTTTCAAATCTAAACTCGTAACTAACTTTTCACTTTTTAAATTTAGCAAAAAAACGAAAACGGCTTTGAAAACATATTGAAATGGGCTCTTATATTTTGGAAAAAGATTAGAAAATTATTTAGAGGAGTTTTGGTATGTTTGTTTATATTTTGGGAAAAATAATTTTTATTGTAATAGTCAAATCAATAACTTTTTTATTGAACTTTTAGGGGAAAAAGGAAATTGAGTAATTTTTTTATTATAAAATTAATAAAATATATATGATATATATGTATGGAAAAATAGAAATTTTTTGGTGATAATGAATGATTAAAAAAAAGTTTTTTTAAAAATTTATTTTGACATTTTGAAGAATAAATAAATATATATTTAATTTTATTTTGATCAAACAAAATTCTTTTACTAAAACATAATGAAAGAAAGCCCCAGTTATTTTATTCGATGATTACCTTGACTAAGGTACAGTAGTTGTGCAATATTCCAAGAACATTGATAGACGTAACTCTTAAGTTTGACTGTTCCAAACGTGATGGCCAGACTTTTCCAAACGTGATGTTTAGACTTTTCCAAAGTTGATGTTTTGACACTTCAAACTCTCTTTAATAATTAAAAAGTTGGGTTTTTTTTTTATAGTCCTAATTACTTTATTTTTATCTATTGTTATGTAACACTTTGTATTGCGCTAAGTGTTCATTTGTTTTTGTAAACAAAACAAAGTAAAATTTAAACAATTACCCCTTTTCACATCAAATACTTTAACTATCCTTTATAATTTGTTTAAACATACATTAAAATTCCTAACCCCACACCACTCTCCCCCCCCCCCCCCCAATTAAGTTTCAAATATGTGATATAATTTATATGGCACACATATATATACACATATTATATTTATATATATATGTGAGTGGATATTAAACAAATTAGATACACTATTTTCATATTCGTTTTCATTTATCTTTTTTATTATTTGGATACGAATACGAATTTGACAGATATTTAAAAATGGTATCTGAATTGGAGCTAGAGGTGTAAATAGATATTAAACGGATCGGATACACTATTTTCATATTTGTTTTCATTTATCTTTTCGAATATTTGGATATGGATACAAATTTAATAGATATTTAAAAATGATATCTAAATTCATATCCATCAGATATCGATCGAATTCGGATATATCTGTACTCGATTATAATTGTTCAAATGAATCCATATTTAATTAAACTTACCCGCATTCAAATTATTTTTTTAATTTCATATTCAATGATAATTATTTAGACACCTATTAACGAATATCCAAATACGTGAATCTATAAACCTATAACAAATAAATATCTTTAATTATTAGAAGGAACTATACAATTTCATTAAAAAGAAAGCAATCAAATAAATAGAATAATTTCTAATTAATAATTGACTTTATAATTAATTATTAGTACTAATTAATATTAATAATGACATTTAACTATATTAATTGTAAAGTCAATCAATAATAATTATGTTGATTTAACTTTATTCTTCAATTTTTCTTCTATATTACAATAAGTTTTTGAATTTATTCTTTTTTATTCCTAATTCTTCAATTATAATTTATATATATATATATGGATTATGAAATTTTTATTAAAAAATATAAATAATATATTATTTAATAATTATATATTCGGAGTGGATATTAAATGGATTGAATATGCATTTACCATATCTGTATCCATTTATAATCGGATATCTACTAATCGAATTGAATTTTTAATTTATACTTTGTTATTTTCACAAAGTGGCGGCTGTCCGAATTGAGTGTTTAATTTACCTTTTTTTTTATTGATACACATGCAGGAGTCCGTTTGGATTCGAATTCCTGATCTCCTACATTATGTGAGAGACTTATGCTGCTGGGCCACATACCACTTGGCTTTTAATTTTCTTGGTCACATACTACTTAATTTCAACCCTCTCCTATTTCTAAATTATTAGGTAAGGTTTGGTTATTTTTTTATTATGTATTTTGAGAGAATGAATTTTAGAAGCGGGGGTTAGAGAATGTAAAAATTGTATTGAGGAATGCAATTAATGCTTTTATTTTCACGGGGTATTTTAATTTTCTCTAGAAAACAAAAATAGGAAGCTATCTACTTCTCCCCCGTCTCAAAACATTTTCCCAAACACAAATTTACACTCTCTCTCCTTTTTTACACCTTATTTTCTCCTATTTTCATTTCACAACTTTTAATACAAAAACTCAACATCCAAATATATCTCATTTTCAACCCTGCACAATCATCTCATTTCAAACAAAACATACAAACAACATTTATTTTCAAATCTAAACTCGTAACTAACTTTTCACTTTTTAAATTTAGCAAAAAATAGAAAACGGCTTTGAAAACATATCCAAATGGGCTCTAATAGTTTGGGAAATAATTAGAAAATTATTTAGAGGAGTTTTGGTATGTTTGTTTATATTTTGAGAAAAATAATTTTTATTGTAATAGTCAAATCAATATTTTTTTGGGCAAATGTCATAAATGGTCCCTGAAGTTTTAGTTTAGAATCACTTTAGTCCTCAAACTTTAAAACTTCCTTTTTTAGTCCTTAAAGTTTGGATTTAGTTTCAATTTAGTCCCCAAGTCAACTTTTCGGCAACTTTTTAAGGGCAAAATTGTCAATTTATAGTTGTATATTTCACTTTAGTCCCTATATAAAGTTTTATATTTCACTTTAGTCCCTGTATAAGTTTTTATGTTCCAATTTAGTCCCTATGTTACTTTTTTTCTTTTTCTTTTTTTCTTTTTATAAATATATGTGCATGTGTATATATATAATTGATACTAATATTATTATTAACATTAAATAATATATTATTGTATATTAATATCATTTGTGACACTATTATAATTAATAATATTAATTGTATGATTAGTGATATATTAACAAATAAAGTAAGATAGGGACTAAATTGGAACATAAAATCTTATATATGGACTAAAGTGGAACACAAAACCTTATATAGGGGACTAAAGTGAAATATAAAACTAAATTGACAATTTTGCCCTTACAAAGTTGCTGGAAAGTTGACTTGGGGACTAGATTGAAACTAAATCCAAACGTTAGGGACTAAAAAAGGAAGTTTTAAAGTTTCAGGACTAAAGTGATTTTAAACTAAAACTTTAGGGACCATTTATGACATTATCCCTATTTTTTTTATTAAACTTGTAGGGTGAAAAGGAAATTGAGTAATTTTTTTATTATTAAAATAATAATAAAATATATATGATATATATGTATGGAAAAATAGAAAAGTTTTGGGGATAATGAATGATTAAAAAAAAAGTGTTTTAAAAATTTATTTTGACATTTTGAAGAAAAAATAAATATATATTTAATTTTATTTTGATAAAACAAAATTCTTTTACCAAAACATAATCAAAGAAAGGCCCCGTTATTTTATTCGATGATTACCTTGACTAAGGTACAGTAGTTGTGCAATATTCCAAGAGCATTGATAGACGTAACTCTTCAGTTTGACTGTTCCAAACGTGATAGTTAGACTTTTCCAAACATGATGTTTTGGCACTTCAAACTCTTTTTAGTAATTAAAAAGTGGGGGTTTTCTATAGTCCTAATTACTTTGTTTTTATATATTGTTATGTAGTATTTTATATTGCGCTAAGTGTTCATTTATTTTTGTAAACAAAACAAAGTAAAATTTAAACAATTACCTCTTTTCACATCAAATACCTTAAATATCATTTCTAGTTTGTTCAAACATAAATTAAAATTTCTAACCCCTCCCCCCACAAAATTAATTTTCAAATATGTGATATAATTTATATGGCACACATATATATACACATATTATATATAAATTGATGTATTTATATAAATATAATTATAACTTATAATTATTTACTAATTAAAAATAAAAGTCTGATATACTATATTAACAATATAATTTTAATTTACATAATTAAAATAATTTAATTAATTTTATATACAAATTAAAAGGAAAAACTAAAAAAAAGAAAAAAAAAAAATAAAGTTCTTCTTATGTGGCTGCCATGGCCGGTGGCAAGCTTGCCCAGATCTGGGCAGGCCAACTGCTAGCCATGACAGCCGCTTTGCCTGCGGCCAGCCCACTCAGATCTGGGTGGGCAGCCTCTGGCCATGGCTTCCATGGCCAGCGGCTTGTTGGTTGGGGGAGGGGGTCAATGTATGTATATATGCATATATAAATATCTATTCACATAAATATATATATATTTAAATAAATAAATAAATATATGTAAACATAAATATATATCTAGTTGGCATTTTTTATATCTATATTTCCAACAAATCAAGTCATGTAAGCAGGATTTTTGCCAACACATCAAAAAATTCAAAATTGGCACATTCCAGTGAGCCATGTCAGCTTTTTTTAGTGGGTTTTTCATCGAATGACTAAAACAATCAATTTTTTGTTACTTATAGGATTAAAATTGTAATTTTTGAAGATATAAGGCAAAAATGCAAGTTAGGCAAAGTTATGCGACGAAAAATAAAATTTTGCTTAAAAAGTTGATAGGATGTATATTTTAGATTGAAAAATATTTTAATAGATTGGGTTGATATAAATTTTTTTTAAAGAGTTTCTAATAATTCTTTCTTATATATATTTAATAAAATATTTTTTATCTTATTATTAATATATATATTTTTTAAAATATGAAGTATTTGGAATGTGAGAAAATTAAAAAGAAAATACATAATAATATATAATCTAATTTTTGGTATTACTATAATTTTAGAGATTGATTAATCGATGGGATACTATAATATAAATAAATATATATATATTATTACAAAGTATGGAAGATATTAAACAAAATTAGATGTCAAACATTAAATAAAATTAGATGTTAAACAAAAGGGTTAAACAAACTAGAAAGGATATTTAATGTATTTGATGTAAAAAGGGGTAACTGTTTAAATTTTACTTTGTTTTGTTTACAAAAACAAATGGACATTTGGCGCAATACAAAATGTTACATAACAATAGATAAAAACAAAATAATTAGAACTATAGAAAAAGCCTAAAAAGTGGGTGGTTGTTGTAAAGATATATATACCGAATAGATTGAATGCATTTCATTAATATATGTATTCGATTAATTTATACAAAATCTATGATCATATTCATATTCAACGGATATTTAGGCAATAATATCTGAATTCATATAAGACAATATAAAATAAATTTGAATATGTCAATATTCAATTATAATTATTGAAGATTGATTTAATTATAATTATTTAAATATCTTTAATTGATAGTGAATATTGGATGTTCTAATTCATTCATATATATATTGATATATTTTTCTTTATTAAAAAGTTATATAATTTCATTAAAAGGAAAACAAACAACATATATTACAAAATCTTGAAGAACCGCTTCTAAAGCAGAAAAATAACAAAAAACATAAAATGAAAATTGAAAGTTAAGGGTGTGCTTGCTTGCGAGATTTGCTCTCACAAGCCACCTTCAGAACACGTTTTTCTTGAAAACATGTCATTGAATCTAAGATTTTTTCTCATCTCACAGGCAGACTTCAAAAAAATCTCTTGGGGGCATTTTTAATCCTCCTCACCTACTCTCCCCCCATCTTCATTTTTCCCTTGAAAAGTTACAGTTTTCTACCAGATTTCTTCTTCAAATTCCCGAAAAATTTGATAGAATCTCTGAGAAAATCTTGAAGGTTCTCTTTTGGGTTGTTAAATTATATAAACATACGTTATACATTTAATAATATAGACAAATGTATATATATATATAAATTTAAGTGCAATGTATTTGTTTATATATAATTAATTCATAAAATACAATTATATTTGCATTCAAATTATTAATATCTATATAAAATAACTCTTTAGTAAATAATAAATAGGTGTATTAATAATATTTTAATATTAAAAAAAATTATGTGGATAATAAAATTAAAGTATACGTATATATATTGTTCGCATAAAATTATTTTTATAATTTACAATTATATTTCCACTTTATGTTTTATTATTGAAATGAAATTATTTTTATATTATAATTAGTTACAGTTAATATTTTCATATTCAAATATAAATTGTTTCACAATATAATTATTTATAAATATAATTTCATATTTAAAAATTAATTCAGTTTCTGAATATTTAATTGTATAAAAGTTTGTAATTTTATTTACACTTTAAATTTCTTTAAATGTTAATAAAATAATATATTGTATTAAATTTTATTATGATACAATACAGGAAATTTTAGACTATATTTCATTCATGTAAATTTATTCTAAACAATATATAGAAACAATATTATATAATATCCATTACATAAAAAAACTCATACCTCACAACCTGTTAAGGAATGGACATTGGGCCTAACTCAACCCCAAAAGCTAGCTTAAGAGGTGAGGATTGTCCAAGACCATATATAGATACCACAACTTATTTATTTTATCGATGTGGGACACTAACACACCCCGCGCACACCCAGGAATGAACATCTAGAGCGTGGAATAACATGAAATGGGTGGCCCAACAATATTGGCTATCCCAACATCGGGAATAGGTGGCTCCGATACCATGTTAAAAAATAGACCTTGGACCTAACTCAACCCCAAAAGCTAGCTCAAGAAGTGAGAATTGTCCAAGACTATATATATAGAGACCACAACTTATTTATTTCATCGACGTGGGACACTAACACAACCAATCACTATCTCATAAGTTTTTCTCACAAAAAATTTCAGAACCAAACTCCATCTCACAAAAAATCTCACAACCAATCATTAACTCATAACTCTCACATATTACATCATCTGTAATTATTATATTTTTACCTCACAACCAATCACTCGCTCATAAAAAATTTTTCTACCTCACAAACATAAAAATCTTATTATTCTCTCTCAAAAAATGAAAATGAGAAATGAAATCACAAGCAATCACAATCTAAATTCTTGCAATTATGAAGAGTAACCCTCACGAGTTTCTAATGGAACCTATTAAACCCCTCTCAAACTCTATTTGTGCTTCCCCAAACTAATGAAAAATAGAATTACTAAGTTAAAGTGACAGAAAAATAAAAAATTCAAATATGTGAAAAATCATAATATATTACGTGACATAAAATTTTACTTTATTAGTCTAATAATTTTTACAAGTTCAATAGTGAAAAGAATATATATTTCTTACGTTGTCACCATTGACATTGAACGATATCACTGAGCTAATTACCTATTCAACTAATTGTAAAAATATGACTATAACTATGGCCAATTCGCAATGTAGAACAGAAATTTGAGGTTATATTACAGTAGGATGAAAACTCATTAGAAATAATAAAAAAAAAAGGACAACAGCCAACGGAAAGCACAATCAGCACCGATGATTGCTTGCATGGCACCCGCGCCGATGCTCCACACATCTGCCATGCAAGCAATCACCAGCGCTAACTGTTTTTCCCTAGTTGCTGTCCTTTTTTCCTTTTTATTTTATTGAGTTTTCGTTCTATTTTAATATCACTCAAATTTTCAATTTTAAAATGTGAATGACTATAGCTATGGCCTATTTTGCAATTTTCTTGTTATATTTATGTAGCAGCTACTTTTCGTTTCTTTCAAAAATGGAAGAGAAAAATAAAATGCAACAGTAGTAATGTAGGACAGGAAACATAGTACAATAAAATAAATTAAAAGAAAAATTAAGAAAATGAAGAAAAAGCCAAAATAAACGAATAAAAAAAAAAATCTATGATTAATTGGAAAAATATCATTATTTAAATCTTGAAGAATATTAGGAATCCAAGTATTATCCTACCTAATAAAATAATGAAAGTCATTGCACCATCTAATATTTAATGCATGCCCTAATGTATCTTTTACTAAACTATGTAATAAAGCAACTTTTTTTGCATAGCTTCTTTGGTGACTGCAAAGTTGGAATATAATTCAACTATGAGAGAAATGATATATACATACATACATACATTGTGAGTGATTATATGCCTAAGGGAGGGGGGAAAGGGAAATTAGGCTCAAGAGATTTTAATGCAGCCGAAGTTTATCACTCAAAATGCTTTTTGACCTTTCAAAAACTATTTAAGTCTTTTGCAGAAAAATATTTTAGTTACTGATGGAATTTTGTAAATACCAGTTAAAAGGTTATCAATTTGGAAGAGGATAATAGGAAAAGGAAAGAAGCCATTAGTCAATCATTTCATATATTACATTCATTAAATCTAGCCATGATGAGCATATGTTTAAATTCAAGATCAGTAACATGTTTTTCCTTCCATAAATAAAAGAAGTGATATGCTAAATCAAATATAAAGATATATTGTTAAAATCAATAAAAGAGAAGATAAGTTCTAGACAACACAAGATAATTTTTAGACAACATAAGGCAAGTTCCAGCATATTTTTGGGAATAATTCACATTAATCATGCTACAAATATTGTCATGATCAAAACTCTAATACTTATGCAAAATCACCAAAGGGTTAACAATCTCCCCCTTTTTGATGATGACAATAAAATTTGATGCATGAAAGTAGAAAGATATCACCTGATCTCCCCCTATTTGTATGCCTCGACAGATCCTCATGCTCCCCCTATCTTGATGCAGGATTTTCATCCAAAAACCAAAATAGAATAAATCAGAATAGAGAAGCATATACTACCAGTTGAGAGGAATCATACCTCATAGACACAAATTAACCTTAATCAAATTAACCTTATGTAGGTCAAATACTTAGACATTTGGATCAAGTAAAATTTAGAAAGTTCAGAATGCATATGAAATGCACATGCAGCAAATTATACTTTTTCTCTCCCTTCATCAACAAAAGGGGTCAAGATTGTGCAACAATAAACTTTCTTTGTGAACATTCCAAAGGAGTAAGAGCAGCATCCGCCTTTTGAAAGGCAGAGCGTCCACTTATTGAAAGCTAAATTCCTGCCTAAATGGAAATTTTTGAAATTCTGGGCACAATCCCTAGTTTATCTATGATTTTAATGAATTTGCTTTCTTCCAGTGCTTTTGTAAAAATATTCGCAAGTTGGTCCTCTGTTGGAATAAATTCAATAGAAATATCACCCTTATACACATGATCACGCTAGAAATGATATTTAATTTCGCTGTGCTTAGTGTGTGAGTGTAATACTGGATTTTTGGAAATACTTATAGCACTGTTACTATCATAGAATATAGGCACACAAGACACATTTACACCAAAGTCATGCAAGATACACTTCATTCATAGTACTTGGGTGCAGCAATTGCCCAAAGCCATGTATTCTGCCTCATTTGTGGATAATGCAACTATACTTTACTTTTTACTATACCATGAAACCAGGCAATTTTCCAGCAATTGACAACCACCACTGGTACTTTTCTTGTCTATCTTGCAACCAGCATAATCTGCATCAGAATAGCTTATGAATTTAAAGGATTTAGAATGTGGATACCATAAGCCATAATTGGATGTTCCCTTAAGATATCTCAATATCCTTTTCATAGCATTTAAATGGGATTCCTTTGGATCGGACTGGAATCTAGCACATAAGCATATTGAAAACATAATATCTAGACGGCTAACAGTTAAATAGAGTATGCTACCAATCATACCTCTGTAGACTTTCTCGTCTACATTATTACCTCCCTTATCAAGTTCTAGTCAAGTATTTGTACTCATGAGAGTGGTTGTAAGGTTGCATTCACTCATTCCAAACTTCTTTAGAAGCTCTTTTGTATACTTTTCTTGAGAGATGAATGTCCCTTTCTGAGTTTGCTTCACTTGAAGTCCCAAGAAGAAATTGAGCTTTTTCATTAAGCTCATTTCAAATTCTTGTTTCACTTTCTCGGCAAACTCTTGACAAAGTAGATCATTAGTAGCACCAAAGATAATGTCATCAACGTATATTTGAACAACAAGAGAACTATTTTCTTGGTGCTTAGTGAACAATGTGGTATCTAAGATTCCAATAGAAAAATCACTGTTTATGAGAAAGTTGCTCATATGATCATACCAAGCCCTTAGGTCTTGTTTTAATCCATATAAACCATTTTTTAGTTCAAAAACATGATGAGGAAAACTTTGATTTTTGAAACCGAGCAGTTTCTCTACATAAACTTCTTCTTTTATGAATCCGTTTAGAAAAGCACTTTTTATGTCCATTTGATAGAGCTAAAACTTTTTATGAGATGCAAAGGCAAGAAGCATTCTAATTGATTCTAACATTGCAACTAGAGCAAACGTTTCATTGTAGTCAATACCTTCCTGTTGACTATAGTCTTCTGCTAGTAGTTTGGCTTTGTTCCTAGTAACTTTACCGGCTTCATCTAGCTTATTTCTGAATACCCACTTGGTAACAATGACCAATGGCTGATGGCTTTTCTACCAAGTTCCAGACTTCATTCTTTTCAAATTGAGCCAGTTTTTCCTCCATCGCTTCAATCCAAAATAGATCTTTTAGTACCTCTTTAACGTCCTTAGGTTCAATCATTGAAATAAGGGCACAGTTGGATTCATTTGGTGGAACCTGTCTGGCTTTGGATCTAGTAGTTATTCTAGCTTGTAGATCTCCAATAATTTTGACAGTACAGTGACTGGAAGCATGTTTGAATTTTTTGGTTCTTTGTTAAACCCTTTTTACTAACTCACTAGAATTAGGTTCATCAGTGGGATTTGTTTCCTCAAATGATTCCAGTTCCTCTTGATTTGATGTTGATGGCTCAGGATCCAAAATTTTAATTGGTTCTTCGAATCCTGCAACTTCTTTACTCAAGGGTTTCTTGGCATAAGATGGATTAGTTTCATCAAATGACACACTTCATGTATCAATCAACTTTCTTAATTCTCAAAATTTTTTAGCAAACGAGGTCCTTTATTTCATACACTTTTTCTGTTCTTCATACATGTCAAATTTTGTTAGAATTGACTGATCCGCAAAAGGATACGAGGAAACATATAAGAAAATAAATATTATTTCCTAATTGTATCAAAACTTAAATATTTGTTAAATCCATATTTATTATTAACAGAATTAATGATCTCCCCACAAGCTAAATCCCAAGATAATAATATTCTATGTTCAGATTGAGAAAACTAGTGAAGGAAAAATTATATATGTATATGCAAAAATTAAAGTAGAAAATTATATTATTTAAAGCATGAGAAAAAAATTCTTTAACATTTTATTCTTTAAACTTCAAGATCCATACACAGTGTAAAGCAAAAATATATGATAAAATCTTTTTTATAAGTACAATATTATTAATTATAATAAAGGAATAAACCGGTGCATTAGAAACCATTACAACATTATTAATTAATATTGTGATCTTATTTGAAGTTCACAAAATTAAACTAAAAGAGGTACATATATAACAAGTTACAGTATACTTAATAGATCTCTTCAAGTGCCAACGATCAGATTAACTGAGAGGACTGTAGGGTGTGGGAATGACTATCAAATTTTCTTTCCTTCCAACAGTAATTCCTTCAGCATCAAATTTTTACAAGTGCCTGTTTGCTTTTGTTTTCAAAGAGGAGAAAATGAAATTAGAAAATTATCAATTTTCCCTTTTTTATAGACATTTTCATTTTCAGCATATTTTTCTAAATATGCTATTACACTTTCTCTCTATTTTCACTTTTTATTTTTTCTTACTCACATTTACGCGATTTTACTACAAAACACTATATTTCCAAATACAACTCATTTTCAATCCTATATAATCGTTACATTTTTAACAAAACCTGCAAACAACATTTCATTTTCAAAAACACATTTATAACTAACTTTTGACTATTCTTTTTCACCAAAAAATGAAAATGTCTCCAGAAAACAAATCCAAATGGCCCCTAAGTGC
This sequence comes from Jacaranda mimosifolia, assembly GCA_018894105.1. Lineage (NCBI taxonomy): Eukaryota > Viridiplantae > Streptophyta > Magnoliopsida > Lamiales > Bignoniaceae > Jacaranda > Jacaranda mimosifolia. Next base: position 3,899,823 of record CM032127.1, read on the forward strand.
CCGTTTAGTTTTATTTCATTTCCAGTTTTCATTTTTATTATTTACAAAATGTTGAAAAGTAGTTAGTGGAATGAGTTGAAAATTAGTTTATATTTAGATAGATTATTAGAAAAGTAATGATTATGTTGGGTTTAATAGGTTGTACATGGAGAAAGAGAGAATATATATATATATATATATGTTATTGGAAGAAGATATATAGATTATTGGGGAATGAGTTTTGAAAATGAAAATGAAAATGAAGTCGGGTGAAAATATAAAAAAATGATTTGTTTAATTTTTGAAATAGTAGAAAATGTAAAAAAAAAAGTTTCGAAATTTCATAAAAAAAATTGATGTATTAAAATTTGGACTTTAATTAACAACTCAAAATCGTGTCAAATCGGATTCATAGTCATCTCTAAATATACAATGTAGAATAACAATTCAAATGTAATCGACATTTTAGATATTAATAGTTGTTATCGTTATTGAGGCCAAGGTCTCATAGCAAAATGGGTCACGTGACAAGCAACACACGTTCATGCAACAATAATGTTTTTAAAATCGGATCGGATAAAGAACCAACGATGTTATTTATTACTAGCTCAATCGATTGGACCATTAGTTCGACCGTTATGACATCATAATTATATTTAATTTTATAAATATATATAATATTTTAATATTAACAAAAAATAAAACTTTCAATGATATAGAAAGAATATTATTTGAAAAAATTTCAACTTACATACTTTTAAGTACGTTTGCTAGGGGAAAAAAATATTATTTCGCAATTAGTCAACTATAAATAAATAAAAAATAATATTTCATATTAATTTAAGTAATAATTCATTTCATATCAACTCCAAGTAAAGATAAATTCTTCTATGCTAAATATTTGACATAATTTAAGAAAGATTAAACAAAACAAACAACAAATTAAACATTAGTATTTACATATAACTACCACTTCATTAAATTTTAAGAAAATAAATTCATGTTTCAAAAAATTACATGTCCAAAATCTTTAATCATCATCTTTCAACTCATAATTTTTTTGTTCTTACATAAAAATAAAAATAAAAATTAGTGAACCGGCCAAAAACCAGTTGAACTGGTACCGGTTTAATCGGTTTTTGATTTGTTTTGACTGGTCCAACAAGTCATCGATTTTTGTGTCTGAATCGGACTGGATTGACCTTCGGTCACCGAACGGACCAATTGTACTGGCCGGTCCAATTTGATTGTGAAAACATTATTCAAAAGAGAAGGGGGGGAAGTTTTCAAAGTGCAAGACCATAAGTTCGACTTTATTGAGGTATTTTCCCAACCAATGAAGACATTATATGATTTCACTTTGACGGACTGTAGATTATCGGAACTAAGAAAAGTCCATTCTTTCTTGTTGCGTTTCTTGAGACAACAATTCCTTCCATTTCAGTCATGCCGACATCATTAGGAGTCATTCCTTCAGGCATTTTCCAATCAAAGTGATAGAGAAGTTGAACCCGTGAATTTTTATAAGCTAAACGGACTGTTAAATATTTTAGAAGAAGAAGAAAAGTCTGAGATTTGATTATGAAAATTATAAAAGTCTGAGATTTGATTATGAAAATTATACTGGCAATAGGGCATAATCCAGAGTTAATTCATTGTACTTGTGTGCGTGCCGTCATCTCTGACTGCTGAATTTGAATTGACGATTGCCACTTGATACAACACTTTCATCTATTTTCATGTTATACTTTTGTCTATTTTTTTGTAGGGTACAAATTGTTCCATTTTATTTTCTTAATGAGAAAAATTAATTTAGGGAAATTTTTCCCTTCTTCCAAAGTTTATATTAAGAGCCCGTTTGGTTTTTATTTTTAGAGTCATTTCAATTGTTATGCATTTTAAAAATTAAAAAGGTAATTATGGATTGGAAATGAAAATGAAAATGTGTTTGGATTAAATGTTGAAAAGTAATGATTAGAATAAATATAGGATTAAAAAGTACATTGATATATATATATATATATTTATATTCGAATTTGAATTTGATTGATGTGATAGTAGAATGATACAGTAGGTTTCGAAAGAATTTAAACATAAATAAAAAAGAATATTTTGAATGAAAATAAATTAAAAGTGTTTTCAATTTTTATTTTGTAATGAAAATGAAAAGAAGAATTGAATAATAAAACGAACAGACCTTAAATGTTTCTATCAATGGCAATCATGAAAGCTCTATCTGTTGTGAATACTTTCTCTTCTATTGTTTATAATTTTCTCTACTGATTGCTAATTTCATAATTTATGATGAATTCAAAAGGATATGGTTGGAGGCTTGGAGTAGTCGCTTTATTATTTAAATTTACCTCAGTTATTTTCACTAAGTGGCGGCTGTCCGAATTGAATTTTTAATTTATATATATTTATTTATTTATACACACACAGAAGTCCATTCAGGCTCGAACTCCTAATTTTCCACATTATGTGATTGTTGGGCCAGAGCCACTCGGCTTTTAATTTTCTTGGCCACAGAATATTTAATTTCAACCCTCTCCTGTTTCTAACTTACTAGGTAAGGTTTGGTTATTTTTTTACTATATACTTTGGAAGAATGAATTTTAAAAGTGGGGTTAGAGAATGTGAAAATTGTATTGAGAAATGCGATGAATGTTTGTTTAGTGTCTGTTTGGTTTTGTTTTCAAGGGGCATTTTAATTTTCTCTAGAAAAAAAAAAAAAAAGATAGGAAGCTATTAACTTCTCCCCCCATCTCAAAACATTTCCCAAACACACGTTTACACTCTCTCTCCTTTTTTACACCTTATTTTCTCCTATTTTCATTTCACAACTTTTGATACAAAATCACAACATCCAAATACATCTCATTTTCAACCCAACACAATTATTTCATTTCAAACAAAACATCCAAACAACATTTATTTTCAATCCAAACTCGTAACTAGCTTTTCATTTTTTAAATTTGGCAAAAAATAGAAAACGGCTTTGAAAACATATCCAAATGGGCTCTTATATTTTGAAAAGTAATTAGAAAATTATTTGGAGGAGTTTTGGTATGTTTGTTTATATTTCAGGGCAAACAATTTTTACTGAAACAGTCAAATCAATATATTTGTTTTTATTGAATTTTTAGGATGAAAAGGAAATTGAGTAATTTTTTTATTATAAAAATAATAATAAAATGTATATGACATATATATCTGGAAAAAAAGAAAAGTTTTGGGGATAATGAATGATTAGAAAAAAAGTGTTTTTAAAATTTATTTTGATATTTTGAAGAAAAAATAAATATATATTTAATTTTATTTTGATAAAACAAAAATCTTTTACTAAAACATAATCAAACAAAGCCCCAGTTATTTTATTCCATGATTACCTTGACTAAGGTACAGTAGTTGTGCAATATTCCAAAGGTGATAGTTAGACTTTTCCAAACGTGATGTTTAGACTTTTCCAAACATGATGTTTTGGCACTTCAAACTCTCTTTGATAATTAATATGCCGAATAGATTGCATGTATTTCATTAATATATGATTCGATTAATTTATACATAATCAATACTAATATTCATATTCAACGGATATTTAGGTAATAATATTTGAATCCATATCAAACAATATAAAATAAACTTGAATATGCCAGTATTCATTTATAATTATTTAAATATCTTTATTTGATTGTGAATATTGGATGTCCTAATTCATTAATATATCTATATATATATATAAATATATTGATATATTTTTCTTTATAAAAAAATTATATAATTTCATTAAAAGGAAAGTAGACAACAAATATTACAAAATCTTGAAGAACAGCTTCTAAAGCAGAAAAATAACATAGAACATAAAATGAAAATTGAAAGTCAAGGGTGTGCTTCCTTGTGAGATTTTTTTCTCACAAGCCACCTTCAGAACACATTTTTCTTGAAAATGTGCCATTGACTGTGAGATTTTTTTCTCATATCACAAGCAGACTTTGTTAACCCTTTTAGTGAATTACACTATTTTGATAATGACAAAATTGTTCTTTGAATTAGGCACTAAATTGCATGCATATTAACTGCTGGAATCTGTCTAAATATTGACTATTAGAATCTGTCATACGCTGGAATTTACTTTCCATAAATAAAAGATCTCCTGAGAATGTAGGTTGATCTGCACTTTTAACTTAGGAAAGAAATCACATCATGCTGCAATTATTGATTTACCCCATGTTTAAGGTATAAATACATGATTACCAAAGTTAACATGTTTCCTTATTTAATTCCAACGATCCTTGTCCTAATGAAGACTAATAGTCGTTGGACAAAAACATATAAAAGAAGATCGTGCAACATTTTCTTAGGGTGAATCACTAAGTTGGGAGAGATATTTGCTAAGTGTATTGAGAAGTTATGTGATAATCTCTTACACGACCTTGTGCTTAATTGTTGATTAATCCTTGCTCTACTTCTGTTTTAGAGGGACCTTGTGGTAAAGAAAGTCAAGTAGATCTTGCCTTCGACGGACCTTAGGTTGACGAGGATAACGCAGTTTGTGTCTTGAAGGACTTAGTGGTGAATAGGGACATGAGTTGTACCTGTTCTTAAGGGACCTCGTGAAGAGAACAAAGCAAATTTTGGTTGCTCTAAGGATCTCTAGGCAAAGAAACTAGTAGAGCAGCACTGCTTGGAACTTTCTACATTATTCCTAGTTCTAATCTAGAAGAAGAGACTAGGGCTTGCCGTACGGAGTGGCAGCAACTCATGCATTAGTTCACAAAAGTTGTGCAAGTGAATCTAGCAGAAGTTCCCCCAGACCTATTCACAAGCAGCTAGTTTCGACAGTGCTCTGAAACTTGTCTCATCCTATCTGGGATTCTAGTGTTGCTCTTTGCAAAGAACTAATTTTTCACCCTGCTAGGGTGTTTCTGTTCCTTAAACTTTTGTTACTATTAAATTACTATTTTATTTGTAAAAACATTCTCATACCCTTATTAATTTGACAAGTTTAAAATCCTAAGTAAAAGCTTAGGTAGAAGACATAGGCTTGTTGAACCTCTATAAATACCAGTGTCTATTTACTATTACATTTACTACTTTTCTTATCACTGGTTTGATTGGTATCTTAACTGGTATTTATAAATTTTAGTCAATAACTAAAATTGTTTTCTGCAAAAGACTTAAACAGATTTTGATAGGCCAAAAAGTATTTTGAGTGATAAACTTCCACTGCATTAAAATCTCTTAAGCCTAATTCACTCCCATCTTAGGCATATAATCACTCACAATTGGCGTCAGAGCATTGGTTCTCTATATTGTTGTCAACTACTAAAGTAAAAGATCCTATGGCCACTAATATTCTTGATGTCTTTGCAGAAGGGCAATCACACAATCTGCCTCCACTGTTTAATGGTTCCGACCATGCTATGTGGGAAACCTGAATGCAGGAATACATAATTGTCCTAGATTTTGATTTATGGGACGTGGTCAGTGAAGGGTCGATGGCTCCAACAAAATTGGTTGACGGACAGATAGCTCCAAAAGATAGACGTGAATTTACTAATGATAATAAAAAGGCTATCTCGATGAATGCAAAGGCAAAAAACATACCACCATGTGCTCTTGCCAAAGAGGAATATAACCGAGTTAGTACATGTGCTACAGCAAAGCAAATGTGGGACATATTGCAAGTGACCCACGAAGGTACCATCAGGTTTGACAAGAGAGGATTGCTTTTCTCATTTACAAGTATGAAATGTTCTAGATAAAAACTGATGAGACCATAAGCCAGATGTATGCATGCTTCATGGAAATTATAAATCCTATGTTCACACTCGGTAGAACCATAAACAAAGATGAGCAAGTCCGGAAGATTCTCAAATTGCTTCCAAAGGAATGGATGCCAAAAGTGACTGCCATCCAAGAAGCCCGTGATCTTAGCAAAATGATCATGGGTGAATTAATTGGATCTCTCACATCTTATGAAATGACACTGCTAATTAAAGAAGAAGGTTCAGAAACAAATGCTAAACAAAACATTGCTTTTAATACCGGTCATGATTTCGACTCAAAACTCTAAGAAGATCTTGATGAGGACCAGACTGAGGATGAAATTATTATGATTTTTTGAAGGTTAAAGCAACTGACAAACTTCAAAAGAAAATTTCGGCACAACAGGTCAAAGTGGAAAAGAACTAGTCCAGAAACTACAAATACCGAGCTACCTCGCTGCTATGAATGCAATCAAATCGGACACAAAAAATCAAACTGTCTCCGATTGAAGCAATATGCAAAACAAGCCAAAGCTAAGATAATGGCAACCACATGGGACGAATCCGACAGTGAGAAATTTGACAATGAAAATAATTGTTTCATGGTAAATCAAGTAAGTACCTCTTCATGCTCTGATTTTGATTCCAGTGATAAAATTGATATTGATGAGGATGTGCAAAAATTGCTTAAGCTCTACGGAATTCTTGTGAAAATGCTTGTTGATAAAAATAATGCTTTTGCAAGAAAAAGTGGACTATTTGTAAGAAAAATTGGATAAGGCTCATAAAGATAAATTTGAAATGAAAATGGCTAAAAATAGAGAGATACTTGATGATGAATGCAAGAAGAAAATGAATGGTTGGCTCACTAAAGAGAACAATTCCTTGAAAAAGCAAGTTGAAAAAAATGATTCGTGAAATCAAATGAAAAATTATTGTTGAGGAATGGTTGCATATTAAGGATGATCTAGGTGAGTGTTCCTCAAATGTCAAACACGCACATATGTATGTTCCACCTAGACATAATGTTAAGAGGGGTTGGAATTTCAAAAATCACATGAACCAGAGAAAAACCAATTTGGTATCTACTACTTCCAGAATGAATTTCAAGCATGTTCAAAAACCATGCTTTACTTGTGGTAGATCAAGTCATGTCAATTATAGATGTCCAATTGAAAAACTTATTGGTACCAAGTTTGTTTGGGTAAGAAAGTCATTTGCTACTAACCATGAAGGACCCAACTTAGTTTGAGGACCTAAAATCAACTGATTTCTTGCAAGTACAGGCCAGGGAACATTTCCTAAAATAGAATGGGTACTTGGATAGAGGATGTTCCAAGCATATGATAGGGGATGTGTCCATGTTTCTTAAGCTTAAAAATTGTTCTGCAGGAAATGTTCTCTATGGAGACAACACAAAAGGATGCATAATAGGTAAATGTACTATTGGTAAGCAGACTGGTACTTGCATTGACAATGTTTGGCTTGTTGAAGGCCTCAAGCATAACTTGCTTAGTATCAGTCAACTATGCAATGAAGGTTATGAGGTTAAATTTCATTCATCTCATTATGTTATCAAACAAAATGAGAAACTGGTTTTTACTGCTACTAGGAATGGAAATGTTTATTATATAACCTTGATGACTTAATCTATCAAAATATGGAGTGTTTAGTTATTTCAGATGAAGAATGCTGGAAATGGCATAGGAGAATAGGCCACGCAAACATGAAACTTATATATAATCTCACAAAGAAAGATCTTGTCAAAAGGTTACCCAAGTTAAACTTCTCCAAGGATAAGATATGTGATGCATGCCAGATAGAGAAGCAAATCCAAACATCTTTCAAACCAAAGAATGGGTCATAATTTCTAGGCTATTGGTACTTCTGTGCATTGAGATATCCGAACCTATGAAAACTACTTCCCTTGGAGGTAAAAGATATATACTTATCATAGTAGATGATTATACTCGTTTTACGAGGGTTTTATTTCTTGCTCATAAAAATGATACTTTAAGTGCTTTCATTCCACTCACCAAAAGACTTCAGAATGAAAAGGGTTATTTCATTAAGAAAATCAAAAGTGACCATGGATCTGAGTTCGATGAAATAAACTTTATTTTGTTTTGTGAAGAACATGGTTACATTTATGATTTTTCTGCTCCTAAGACTCCCCAACAAAATGAGGTAGTTAAAAGAAAAAATTGAATTTTGCAAGAAGCTACTAGAACCATGCTTAATGAATATGATCTTCCAAAATCCTTTTGGGATGAAGCCATGAACATAGCTTGTTATGTCGCAAATTGGTCTTCCTAAGACCACTTTTGAGAAACACCCCATATGAATTGTGGCATGGTAAAATTCCAAACATTTTCTATTTTCGTGTCTTTGATTGCAAATGGTTTATTCTAAATGATAGAGATTATTTGACAAAATGTGATTCTGAAGTTGATGACACTATCTTTGTTGGTTACTCAATGCATAGTAAAGCCTATGGTGTCTTTAACAAAAGAAAAAAAACAGTTCAAGAATCCACGTATGTTACGTTTGATGAAACTAATCCATCTTGTGCCAAGGATTCCTTGAGCAAAGAAGTTGCAGGATTCAAAGAACCAGTCAAGATTTTGGACCTTGAGCCATCAACATCAAATCAAGAAAAATGAAATCATTTGAGGAAATGAACCCTATTGATGAACCCAATCCCAGCGAGTTAGTAAAAAGGGCTGAACTAAGAACCAAAAAATTCAAACATGCTTCCAATTTACCCTATTAACAAAATCATTGGAGATCCACAAGCTGGTATAACTGCCAGATCAGAAACCAAACAAGTTCCACTGGATGAATCCAACTGTGCCCTCATTTCAATGATTGAACCAAAAGATGTCAAAGAGTTATGAAAAGATCCATTCTGGAATGAAGCAATGAAAGAAGAACTGGCTCAATTCGAAAAGAATGAAATTTGGAACCTGGTAGAAAGACCATCAGACCATCCAGTCGTTGGTACCAACTAGGTATTCAGAAACAAGTTAGATGAAACCGACAAAGTTACCAGGAAGAAAGCCTGAATGGTAGCAAAAGACTGTAGTCAACAAGAGGGCATTAACTACGATGAAACATTTGCTCCAGTTGCAAGGTTAGAATAAATTAGAATGCTTCTTGCCTTTGCATTCCATAAAAAAAATTTACTCTACCAAATAGATGTAAAAAGTGCTTTTCTAAATGGATTCATAAAAGAAGAAGTTATGAAGAGCAATCACCTAGTTTCGAAAATCAAAATTTTCCTCATCATGGTTTTAAACTGACAAAGGTTTTATATGGATTAAAACAAGTCCCTAGGGCCTGGTATGATCGTTTAAGCAACTTTCTCATAAACAATAGTTTTTCTATTGGAATCTTAAACACCACATTGTTCACTAAGCACCAAGAAAATGGTTCTCTTATTGTTCAAATATACTTTGATGATATTATCTTTGGTGCTACTGATGATCTACTTTGTCAAGAGTTTGCCAAGAAAATAAAATAGGTATTTGAAATGAGCTTAATGGGAGAGCTTAATTTCTTCTTGGGACTTCAAGTAAAGCAAACTCAGAAAGGGACATTCATCTCTCAAGAAAAGTATACAAAAGAGCTTCTAAAGAAGTTTGGAATGAGTAAATGCAACCCTGCAACCACTCCCATAAGTCCAAATACCAGACTGGAACTTCATGAAGACGGTAAGAGTGTTAACGAGAAAGTCTATAGAGTTAGGATTTGTAGCTTACTCTATTTAACTGCTATATGATATTATGTTTTCAACATGCTTATGTGCTAGATTCTAGTCCGATCTAAAGGAATCCTATTTAAATGCCGTGAAAAGGATATTGAGATATCTTAAAGGAATATCTAATTATAGCTTATGGTATTCACATTCTAAATCCTTTAAATTCATAAGTTATTCTGATGTAGATTATGCTGGTTGCAACATAGATAAGAAAAGTAGCAGTGGTGGTTGTCAAGTGTTGAAAAATTGCTTAGTTTTATGGTGCAGTAAAAAGCACAGTATAGTTGAATTATCCATAACCAAGGCTGAATGCATGGCTTTAGGCAATTGCTACACTCAAGTATTATGAATGAAATGCATATTACATGATTTTAGTATTAATGCATCTTGTGTGCCCATTTTATTTGATAGTTCTAGTGCTATTAGTATTTCTAAATACCCAGTTTTGCACTCATGCACAAAACATATTGAGATTAAACACCATTTCTTGCATGATCATTTTGAACTAAATTTTTTAACTTTGGAGATTTGTCTGAAGTTGATATTTCTTGTGAGGAAATTACAAAAATGTTTTGGGGTGGTAAGTAATATGCTTTGTCTAGAGGAGCTGCTTTAAACAAACTAAAAATTAGATACATTTTGCTCCACAAAATACTTAGTTGTATTGTATTTTCATCTCCGGTTTCTACTGGAGGACACTCCATTAATCTTAATACAATGAGTCTTTATGTGATGGCTAAGGTTGTCAGACAGGAACCAGTAAACATTAGCTTCATAATCATAAAATATATAGCCTACTATTTCTCTCATCAAGCCAAGAATCTTTCCGTTTCTATTATTCTCATCCACATCTTTAAACATGAAGGTATTTACCTACTAGAAACATGGGTTGAGAGGGAGAGAGGCCATAAAATCTTAGACCTTGCTAGCCTGAGAAAAATGAGGATTCAGTACACTAAGAATGATGGATGGTTTAGAAAAGTTGGTAGAACTCCTAGCAACATTAAACTTCACCCCCGCAAATCTAAATTTCCAGTCTCCATTAGCTCTGAGTCCAAAGAATCCAGCCCTACTCGACCTACTTAGATTAAAACACCAAGGAAGATTCAAGGGAAAACTAGTAAAATTGATTTAGGTCTTGAGTTTAAGATAGATAAGCTTAGCAAAACTGTGGAAAATCTTTCAGGTCGTCTGGAAACACTCGTTGATTTAGTGAACTACAAGTTGGAATGTCATCTTCACAAGTCTAGTCACACTCATGCTAGTGTGATTCAACTAAAGAGAAAGTTAGGGCATTTCTAAATGCCTTATAGTCTGCTTTTGATGATGAAGGGGGAGGAATATGAAATTTGAAAAACTTGCACTTGTTTCTACTTTTTTGTTGCTGCTGGAACTTTGAACTTGTTTTTACTGTTTACTACTGATGAAACTCTGCTAGTTCTCTGTTGCTCTAGAACTAAAAACTTTTTCCTTTTGGGCCTGTAATAACCTATTACTTTTTACTTTCCTTTCCGGCTTGTAATAACTTGTGATGGATGGTTACTCCTTTTATTGCTTGGGCATGCCTAATGATTTAATATTATATATATATCAGCCATATTTTTTGCTTGCCTGGTGGTTTCCTGAATATATGAACAAGAGAAGTACCAGTAGCTCTAAACAGAGGGAGCACAAATTAGCAGAACAAGGCACATATGCAAGGGGAGTTTAGGTGATATCTTTTCACTCTATTCAAATTTTGTCATCATAAAAAATAAGGTGATTATTAACCCTTTTGATGAATTACACTGTTTGATCATGACAAAATTGTTCTTTGAATTATGCACTAAATGACATGCATAATAACTGTTGGAATCTGTCTAGATATTGACTGTCAGAATCTGTCATGTGCTGGAACTTTCTTTCCATAAATAAAAGATCTCTTGCAGAATATAGGTTGATCTACATCTTTGTAACTTAGGAAAGAAATCATATCATGTTGCAATTATTGATTTACTAATCGTTTAAGGTATAAATACATGATTACCAAAGTTAACATGTTTCTTTATTTAATTCCAATAGATCCTAGCCCTAATGAAGACTAATAGCCATTGGAGAAAAACATATAAAAGAAGATCATGTAGCATTTTCTTAGGGTGAATCACTAAGTTGGGAGAGATATTTGCTAAGTATATTGAGAAATTGTGTGATACTCTCTTACATGATCTTGTGCTCAATTGTTGATTAATCCTTGCCCTACTTGTGTTTTCAAGAGACCTTATGGTGAAGAAGGTCAAGTGGATCTTGCCTTCGACAGACTGGAGGGAGACAAGGACAAGGCAGTTTGTGTCTTGAAGGACCTAGTGGTGAAGAATGATAGGAGTTGTACCTATTCTCTCTCGAGAGACCCCATGAAGAGAACAAATCAGCACTTAGTTGCTCTAAGGACCTCTAGGTAAAGAAACCAGTAGGGCGGCACTGCCTGGAACTTTCTACAATGTTCCTGGTTTCAGTCTGGAAGAAGAAACTAGAGCTTGTCGTACGGAGTGGCAAAAACTCATGCGTTAGTCCACGGAGGTTGTGTAAATGAATCTAGCAAAAGTTCTCTTGAACCTATGCACAAGCAGCTGGTTTCAACAGTGCACTTGAACTTACTTCGTCCCATATGGGATTCCAGTATAGCTCTTTGTGAAGAGCTAGTTTTCACCCTACTCGGGTGTTTCTGTTCCTTACACTTTTGTTACTGTCAAATTACTATTTTATTTGTAAAAACATTCTCATAAACTTATTAATTTGACAGGTCAAAATGCTAAGTGAAAGCTTAGGTAGTGGACATAGGCTTGCCGAATCTCTATAAATATCAATGTCTATTTACTACTGTATTTATTACTTTTCTTATCACTGGTCTGACTGGTATTTTAACTAGTATTTATAAATTTCACTTGTTAACTAAAATTATTTTCTTCAAAAGACTTAAACAGTTTTTGATAGGCCAAAAAGTATTTTAAGTGATAAACATCCACTGCATTAAAATCTCTTAAGCCTAATTCACACCCTTTAGGCATATAATCACTCACAAACTTCAAAAAAATCTCTAGGGGGCATTTTTAATCCTCCTCACCTACTCTCCCCCCATCTTTATTTTTCCCTTGAGAAATTATAGTTTTCTACCAAATTTCTTCTTCAGGTTCCCTGAAAATTTGAGAGAATCTCTGAGAAAATTTTGAAGGTTCTCCTTTGGGTTGTCAATTATATAAACATACATTATACATTTAATAATATGGACAAGCATATATATAAATTTAAGTGCAATATATTTGTTTATATGTAATTAATTCATAAAATACAATTATATTTGCACGTAAATTATTAATATTCATTTAAAATTACTCTATAGTAAATAATAATGATATGGGATAGCCCAAGGGGCTTGGCTCAAACACCACGGGCTTAAGGATGTAGCAACAGGCCCATCTTATACCCAGGGCCCAATGGCACTACTGACCCTAGTCGACCTCAAAGATTGACGGTGTATCCAGACAGACGAGCATTCGACCAGGCCTCATACAAGACTGCGGGTCGATATCTCGATCATAGCGCTAGTCGCCTCATGCGCTGCATGCCAATCCGTTATCAAGTTGATCATTCGTCCGACCAGGGAGGTTGACAATACACAGTACCAACTCTGCCGCATTAAATACCCTGACAGGCGGCATGCCTCGAAATTAATGGCGCATGCCGCTACTATACCACCCATGCTGCCACACCAGTGAGGAGGCGTGTCAACAGTGTCTTACTCTGTCCCTAAAACTTGGAGAGGCGGCTACCTGAAATAGTATAGAAGTAGGAGATGATCAAATGCCCCTCATGCAAGGACAAAGATCCTTCCAACATGTAAAGGGCATCTTGGATAAATCCCCACTAGGAGAAGGCTATAAATATCCCCACTCCAACCTCTCAAAGGTATGCTCTCATATATACAAAAAGCCCTTACTCTGCTGCTCATATTATCTAGTCGATCCATATTGACTTGAGCGTCGGAGTGCCTAAGCCGAGGGCTCTTTGGCTAGCCTGACGTTTGCTAGTGATTGCAAGACTCAGCCCACCTACACTCATATATCGACCAGAGAGGTCGAGCCTCATCAAAATACCTACCAAATCTAGTCTCCAGCTGATTCAACCCTCATCAAATAAATAGGTGTATTAATATATATTTTTATACTAAAAAGAATTATGTGCATAATAAATTAAAGTATATGTATATACATTGTTTGCATAAAATTATTTCATAATTTAAAATTATATTTCCACTTTATTTATTATTAATGAAATGAAATTATTTTTATATTATAATTAGTTATAGTTAATATTTTAATATTCAAATATAAATTGTTTCAAAATATAATTATTTATAAATATAATTTAATATTTAAAAATTAATTTGGTTTCTAAATATTTATTGTATAAAAGTGTGTAATTTTATTTACACTTTAAATTTCTTTAAATGTTAATAAAATAATTTATTATATTAAATTTTATTATGATACAATATAGGACATTTTAGACTATATTTCATTAATGTTATTTATTCTAAACAATATATAAATATATATAAACAATATTATTTAATATTCATTACATAAAAAAAAAAAACTCATATCTCACAACCAATCACCATCTCATAAGTTTTTTTCATAAAAAAGTTTCACAACCAAACCCCATCCCACAACTTTTTCGGACAAAAAGTCTCACAACCAATCACCACCTCATAACTTTCACCAGTCACATTAATTGTAATCATTACACTTTTACCTCACAACCAATTATTCCTTCATAAAAAAATTTCTACCACACGAACATAAAAATCTCATTATTCTCTCTTAGTTCTCTCTCAAAAATTGAAATAAGAAATGAAATCACAAGCAATCACAATCCAAATTCTTGCAATCATGAAGAATAACCCTCACAAGTTTATGATGGAACCTAGCAAATCCCTCTCAAACTCTATTTGTGCTTCCCCAAACTATTGAAAACTAGAATGACTAAGTTAAAGTGACAAAAGAATAAAAAATTAAAATATGTCAAAAATCAAAATATATTACGTGGTAGGATTTTATTTTATTAATCTAATAATTTTTACAAGTTCAATAGCGAAAAATAAATATATAGTGATAGTAAAAAAGGATCAAGAGGGGGGTGGATTTATCTTTTTCTAAATCAATTAAACACTTTTGTACCTTAAAAAGCTTTGCAAAATATTTGATATAGAGTAATATTCAAAAATCCAAAAGATAAAGAAACAGATATAAGAAAGCAATAAAATAAACACGAGGATCTATAGTGGTTCAGCAAACTTACATCCACTACCTAATATATAATCTTAGGATTTTAACCTGCACTTATATTGAACAAATGTGAAGTTATAGTGAAAACAAAATATAAGAAATCAATAACAAAAAGCAACTTCCTCTATCGCAGAAACTTCTAACAGATTGGATGATGAAAGGCAAAAGCAAACTTCTAGCGCAACTTTTAGAGTAATATCCTGTAGAGTTCTAAACTTTGACAAAGGCTAAATTCTTTTGTCATGGGATGTCATCTATTAAAAGACGAGTCTTGAATATGATATCTTGTCTTCCAATGAAATCTTTTCATCTATGATATGCAGATTTCCATATAAAAATCCCAATAGTTACTTTCCTTCTATACCTTTGGACGGTTACTTTTCTTCCTTCTATTAGGCCATGATTCGAACAAGTAGATTTCTAATTTTGTGGTATTGAACCTTTTGAGCATTTTCCTTATTTACAACAAACGCAATATGGAATAAGATTTATTAGTCAAAGTTTCTTGGCGAAGGATCATAATCAAAACTTATGTTGAGGAGATCCAAACAATCTATTTCCATTCATGAGGTGCTCCCCCTGAGTTCAAGCTCCCCCTGACTATAAGCTAAGATGAGGGAAATATCTTCCACTGAAAATTCCAGTTTCAAACTTTTAAAGGAGACTGTCCTCAATTATTAATTGTTAGGCGAGCAAAAAATAAGTTTCAACAATATGTAACATCATCATAATGTATGACAGGAGATATTAAACCTCCAATAGCAAAATAGTTCAACATAAAACAAATATTAGGTATTAACCATCTCCCCAAAGCAAACATTCCAACTTTAGCAAGATCAGTCCTACTAAACATATATAGAGTCATTAAAACAAATGACATTGGCAAACTAGTTTCACAAAACATCTTAATATGGAGAATTTTAGCTTTAGCTAAGAGTCTTAGTTCCACAAAACATATACTAAGTCTTAAAATAGAAACGAAAAGTTAAAGTAGACAGAGAGTTCAAGTTCCAGTTCTTGAGAGCCATCTCCCCCTTTAGCATCATAAAGGGGTTAATTATCATCAAAGATTTAAGAGTTTTGGAAGGAATAGATTTTTGCATTTATATCCATATTAATACAAATATCCCTTAGTTTAAATTTCGGCGAGAGAACAATTATGCCCATTTGTTTCTTAAGAAAATTAAAAAGCTCACCAAAAAGGGCCTTTATGAAAATATTTGCTGACTGGAACTTAGTCTCCACATAATTTATGCAAATAACACCACTAGGTACATGATCTTTTATGAAATTATGCCTAATTTCTATATGTTTGGTTATTGAATGATGAACAGGAATTTTCGTAACACTAATTGCACTAGTATTATCACATTTAATAGGTATGTTAAAGAAATTCATACCATAATCCTAGAGAGTTTGTTTCATCCAAAGAATTTGGGTGCAGCAATTTCCAAGTGCCATATATTCTGCTTTAGTTGTTGATAATGCAACAACGCTCTATTTTTTGCTACACCAACTAACCAATCTTTCTCCATGAAATTGACATGTTCCTATGGCACTTTTTTAGTTCATCTTGCATCTTGCACAGTCAGCATCAGAATATCCAACAAGAGAAAAATATTTTGAGTGAGGATACCAGATTTCGAGGTGAAGAGATCCTTTTAAGTATCTTAATACTCATTTGACTGCTTGAAGATGGGATTCCTTTGGATTTGCTTGAAATCGAGCACACAAGCTTGTCGAGAATAGAATGTCTCGTCTACTTGCGATGAGATAGAGTAGACTTCCAATGACCTTGGTACATTATTTCGTCAACTCCTTTTTCTTCTAGATCAGCCCAATTTGGTGTTTTGTGCCATGGGAATTGATATCTCCTTGCAGTTTTCCATTCCAAATTTCTTAAGTAGCTCCCTTGAATATTTTTCTTCATATATGAATATCCCTATGGAACTTTGTTTGATTTGCAGTCCAAGGAAGAAGTTTAGTTCTCCCATGAGACTCATTTCAAACTAACTTTTCATGGAACTCGCAAATTCTTCACAAAGAAAATTTTTAGTACCACTAATATGATATCATCTATATAAATTTGTACTATTAACATTTCATTATCAATTTTCTTTATAAAAAGAGTGGTGTCAATAGTTCCCATGGAGAATCCTTTAGAGAGAAGAAAAGTGCTGAGCCTTTTGTACTAAGCCCTAGGAGCTCATTTTAAACCATATAATGCTTTAGACAGTTTAAATACGTGATTGGGAAAATCAGTATTTTCAAATCTTGATGGTTGTTTGACATAAATCTCTTCTTTAATAAAATCATTCAAAAATGCGCTTTTAACTTCCATTTGGAAGAGAGTGAAATTTTTGTATGATGTATATGCAAGTAACATGCGGATTGACTCTAATTGTGCTACAGGTGCATATGTTTCATCAAAATCAATACCTTCCTATTAGGAATGTCTTTTTGCAACAAGTCTTGCCTTGTTTCTTGCCACAATTCCAGTACTTGTCATTTAGTGCTCAACTTAGATCAATAAGTTCTATGAGTGATAAAAGTACAATATTACCGGTATCATAATCCTTTGCCTTCGATCGAGTCATTATTCCTACTTCTGGATTCCCAATTATCTTGTTAATTGGATGACTCGATGCATGTTTGAACTCTGCATCTTTTCTTCGTCTCTTTCATTAGAAGTTCCATAGGGAATTTCATCAATATTTTCTTTGGAACTTTCTTTCTTAGTTTTCTTCTCTTGCTAGATTGCTTCAGTGATTTTATCAATACCTACCAATTCTATGCTCAAAGTATCTTTGGCAACAAGAGAATTAGTTTCATAAAAAATGACATGCATGGACTCTTGTATGGTTCTTTTATTTTTATTGAAAATTCTACAAGCCCTGCTATGAGCTGAATATCCCACAAATATGCCTTCATCTGATTTAGATCAAATTTAGCAAAATGATCAGTGTCATTCAGAATGAAGCATTTGCATCCAAATACACAAAAGTATGAGATGTTCAGTATTTCACCATGCCATAATTCATAAGGAGTTTTTTTTGATAAAAAAGTTTGAGAAATCCTCTGTTGGCAATGTAACATATAGTATTTACTACCTCCCCCTAGAATAATTTAGGCAACTCATATTCATTTAACATAGTACAAGCTATTTCTTGAAGAATTCTCTTTTTAATTTCTACCACTCCATTTTGTTGTAGTGGTTTTGTGCAGAAAAATTATGGGAATATCCATTCTCATCACAAAATATCATAAAGTCATTATCATAAAATTCTGTTCCGTGATAAATCCTTATAGCTTTAATGAAATACCCTTTTCATTTTGGATTTTCTTAGTAAGAGATACAAAAGATTTTAGAGCATTATTTTTGTGAGAAAGAAATCAAACCCACATAAATCATGAAAATCATCAACAATTACAAAAACATATTTGATCCCATCCAGAGAAGATGTTTTCATAGGTCCAGAAAGATCTAAGTGAAGGAGATCAAGGGGTTTTGTTGAGGATATGTCATCTATAGGTTTAAAAGGCATCTTGGTTTGTTTTCTCTTAATGCATCATCACATATTTTATCTTTGACAAAATCCAATTTTGGGAATCCCTTTAATGAGATCCTTTTTAACAAGATGATCAAGCAGTTTCATATTTGCATGCCCTAGTCGTCTATGCCATGTCCAACTACAATCTTCAAAAGCTACCAGAAACTCAACATTTTTGCTAGATAAATCATCCTAGTTAATACAATAAATGTTTCTATCTCTAACAGCGGTAAAAATGATCTTATCATCCTTGGTAACAATGCAATGTAAGGGTTGAAATTGTACATGATATCCATTGTCACAAAGCTAGCTGATGCTTAGAAGATTATGTTTAAGTCCATCTACTAGTCAGACGTTTTTAATGGAAGTTCTATCCATTTTTCCAACAGTTCCTTTACTTATGATTTTTTCTTTTGTGTTGTCAGCAAACAAGACATTTCCCCCACTGAATTCATGTAAGCTTGTGAAAAATGATCTATCTTCGATCATATGTCTGGAACATTTGCTGTCTAGATACTATTTATCTTTTTTATTCTTGTTAAGTTGATCCTGCATCACAAATCATTATTTTAGGTACCCATGCAGCACTGGGTCTTTATTTGTTAGACTTTGCAATCCACAAGTATTTAGTTCTAATGTCATTCTTTATTGGGCATCTATAGCAAACGTGACTTTTCTTTCCACAAGCATAACATATTTTCTATTTTCTATTTCCAAAATACTTGGTTTTGGGTTCAACCATTTTTCTTTTTCCTTTAATGGTTCTTTTCAAGTTATAATTTTCTTCTAGTAGAAAAGAATTTTCATTTTCAGGCGCCTGAACTTTTCTAACAAGCTTGTTTCTATTATCTATATCCTTCTTAATTATTTTGTTATAACTTTGAACAAGCTTAGTCTTTTCATGATCAAGAATGTTCTTTATTTGATAGATGAGTGAGTTTATTTCCTATTGAAGTTCAGCTAATTGATTTTAAAATTCCTCATGCATCCTAGTACTTTCACATTCAAAATCACTAGAACTTATTTCAGAAAGAAAAGTTACTTGTCGATCAGCCATAAGGCAATTG
Source organism: Jacaranda mimosifolia (assembly GCA_018894105.1). NCBI lineage: Eukaryota > Viridiplantae > Streptophyta > Magnoliopsida > Lamiales > Bignoniaceae > Jacaranda > Jacaranda mimosifolia. The sequence goes on from CM032127.1 coordinate 3,919,272, forward strand.
TCTTCATTATTGAATTGATCAAAATTTGAATCATCCCACGTAATAGTCATCGCTCTAGATTTGGAACTTTTCTCAAGTTTGGAATTTCTCTTAAGCTTTGGACAGTCAGGTCTCTTGTGACAAACTTTATGACATTCATGGCAAATAATTTGTTCAGGTTGCTGGTAGTTAGTGTTGTCTCTCTTGGAACTTGGTTTGTTGTCTCTTTTGAAGTGATTTATTGCTTGTGTTAGTTGTTTAAGACATTTTGTGATCATAGCCACTTCATCATTTAGGGTGTCCTCATCTAGATCCCCTGAATCTTCGTTCCAGTCAACTTGTTCTAAACTAAATGCAATATTCTTCTAAATTCTACCTTCATAATTTTCTTCTTTTGATAGGAGTGTCATTTCATGAAAAGTAAGTGATCCAATTAGCTCTCCCATTGACAGAATTTCTAGATTTTTGGCTTCATGTATTTCAATAACTTTTGGAGTTCACTCCCGCGGTAAAGATCGCAGGATTTTTTAAACTTGCTCACTTTCTGATATGACTTTTCCTAGTGCAAATATGGGATTGACTATTTCCATGAATTGTGCATAGATTTGGCTGATTGATTCACATATTTTCATAGAGAACATTTCGTATTGGTGAGTAAGTAACGCAATCCCTTTCTTGTTTTACCTAAGATGTTCCTTCATGAGTGACTTGAAGCATATTCCACATCTCTTTTGCCATAGAGCAAGTGCTGACTCTATTATACTCTTCTTTAACCGTGGTACAAGATAGAATATTCTTGGCTTTGGCATTCATGGACAACATTATTTTTGTCTTCCGCAGTAAGTTCCATCTTGCCTTTAGGGGACATGCTTTTAGTTGTTGGAACAAGTGGTCCATTAGTGACTATACTCCGTAGGTCATAATCGAGAGCCATGATGAACTCTTTAATTTGATTCTTCCAAGTGGAGTAGTTTGTCCCATCGAATAGAGGTAGACAGATATGTGACTATCCTTTTTCATAAACATCAAAACTAGAAGCAACCATTAGAATTGATTAAGCTCAAGTTGGTTAGAACTTATATTATCGACCCCAACAACTCTAACACCAATTGATAGTAAAAAGGATCAAGAGGCGGGGGTGAATTGATCTTTTTCTAAATCAATTAAACACTTTTGTCCCTTAACAAGCTTTGCAAAATATTTGATATGCAGTAATATTCAAAAATCCAAAAGGATAAAGAAACATATACAAGAAAGTAATAAAATGAACACGAGGATTTATAGTGGTTCAGCAAGCCTATATCCACTATCTAAGATATAATCTTGGGATTTTAACCTACACTTATATTGAACAAACATGAAGTTATAATAAAGACAAAATATAAGAAATCGATAAAAAAAAGCAACTTCCTCTATCATAGAAACTTCTAACAAACTAGATGATGGAAGGCAAAAGCAAACTTCCAAAGTAATATCCTGTAGAGTTCTAAACTTTGAGAAAGGCTTGATTCTTTTGTCTTGGGACATCATCTGTTAAATAGATGAGTCTTGAATATGATATCTTGTCTTCCAATGAAATATTTCCTTCTACGATATGCAGATTTCCATATAAAAGTCCAACTGTTACTTTCCTTCTATACATCCGAATGATTGCTTTTCTTCCTTCTATTAGGCCATGATTCAAGCAAGCAAATTGCCAGTTTTGTGGTATTGAACCTTTTGAGCATTTTCTTTATTTATAGCAAAAGCAATATGGAAGAAGATTTATTTGTCAAAGTTTCCTTGTAAAGGAACATAATCAAAACTTATCTTGAGGAGATTCCAACATATAGTGCTTAAATTGTCATCATTAACATTAAACGATATCATTAAGCCAATTAACTATTCAACATAATAATAATAATAATAATAATAATAATAATAATAATAATAATAATAATAATAATAATAATAATTTTGGTTAACTTTTCTTAAATTTTAGTGATTATATTCTTTTTCATTTTCTAAAAAAAAAAAAAGAAACTCTTAAATTTTTTGTGATACTTAAAGTAAATTGTAAAAATAGAACCATAACCATGGCCAATTCACAATGTAGGACCGAAATTTGAGATTTTATTAAAGTAGGATGAAAAATCATTAGAATTAAAAACAAAAGGCGGCAGCTAACGGAATGCACAGTCAGCACCAGTGATTGCTTGCGTGGCACCTGCGCTGATGTACACATGCACCATGCAAGCAATCACTAGTGCTGACTATATTTTTCCATCGTCGATGTCCTTTTTCTTTTCAATTTTTATTAAATTTTGGTCCTACTTTAATATCACTTAGAATTTCAATTTTAAAATGTGAAATGACTACAGCTATGGTCCTATTTTGCAATTTTGTCATTATATTTATGTAGCGGCTACCTTTAGTTTCTTTCAAAAATAGAAGAGAAAAATAAAATGTAGCAGTGGTAGACAAGGAACATAGTACAATAAAATAAATTAAAAGAAAAATAAAGAAAACCAAGAAAAAGCCAAAAGAAACAAATAAAATAAAAAAATCCACGATCAACTGGGAAAATATCATTATCTAAATCTTAAAGAATATTAGGAATCCTACTGTCATCCTACCTAATAAAATAATGAAAGTCATTGCACCATCTAATATTTAATGCATGCCCCAATGTCTCTTTTACTAAACTGTGTAATAAAGCAACTTTTTTGGAATAGCTTCTTTGGTGACTACACAATTGGAATATAATTCAACTATGCAAGAAATGATATATTCAAACATACACGCACACATACATACACTTTGCACTCGGAAGAATTCATAGAAACAAAACAGTAAAACATGGATCTTTTTGCATGTTGAAGAATTGTATCTATGAGAATACCAAGTCCCATTTCCTAGTCCCTGCCAAGATATTGGACTTTTTGAAATGTTAGGTAGACCCTTGTTAAGTTGGACTCTTTTTGCACAAAAGAATAATATTATATAGTTTCCTCATAAACTTAATTCCTATTATATCTGAAACTGAGTTTTTACCAAATCTTCAAAATATTTTTATTAATACACTACTACAATACTAGGATATATGGGCAATATGTTTAACCTTAAAATGCTTAAAAAATACCTCTAATACATATAGAGGTAATTGGCCATAAAAACCTCTATAGTTACACTCGCAAAAAATATGAAGGCAATTATACGGATTTGTCTCTATATGTAATTAATGGAGGCAATTTTTCACCATTTGAGGACTATTATTAAAGCCTTATTCCTTATTTTTAAAGATCCTAAATGGAAAAAAAGCCTCCAAATCTATATAAAAAAGGGCACTAATCCATCATGTGCCTCCAAAAGGAAAACATGGATATGTGTATTGAACCATACCCAACAAACATTACAATAACACATTTCTAATAACCATACAATTGTAACTTTTATCAACCAATACAACCCAATAGTCAAAATATCTCCTAAAAAATTCAATCAACATTTATTTCAACTCACAATATCCTTTTTCAAAGAACAATCGTACAATTTATCTACATTTAGTAAAGAAACGACAATTTCATTTTCAAATAGAAAAATAAGTTATTCTCTTTTGTACCATTCCATATATTCATAGCAAGTACTTAAGAATAGTTTTATCCAAAGAAAACATACAAATACTTCATTTCTCTTAGTGGGCTCTCCTCGGAAGAAATCTAGAACCACAACATAAAATCCAACAGCATCAACTTCGTACGCAAGCTTCCTTCAATCGTTCATAGTGGACACATAAGTATTATATGGAGCACACAAACAACAATCTTTATAGTTTTTACCAATATATTTAACATTCTGTCAGAATAATAAAACAAGTCATAATGCAAATTAGGACATAAGGAGACTTACCTCAAGTTCTTAATAGACCTACTAAGTATGCAATGTATATAAATTTCGAATGGGCAAAAGTATTGCAACAGTTTGTAGCCAAAAAGCTGAAAATGCATATATTAAAGCTTTTATTCTTTTGCCTTCACATGCTAACACTAATGCTAATGACAATCCAAGTCATAAAGAAAAGTTAAAATTGGCAAGATCATTACAGCATCCAAATTAACCACAAGTACTGTAATAGAGTGAAGTTGAGCAGCTAACACATTCAAATAAAATTCTAAAAAACATCTTGAAATACGAATCTTGTTAAATTATACAGTAAATAAACGGCATTTAACTAAAGAAGATTCACCTGACGGTGGTGCACCCAACAGTAAGTGCTTTATCACCTACTTTTATGCCATTCGGAGTAGTACAAACAATGTCCATGACAAATGGGTCCTGAATCAAACATAACCAGCCATCACATAATCCTTAAGCATTATATAGTAGTACTACAACAAATTACACAAATAATAATAAAAATCTTCGTTACCATATATTTAAAATTCATTACCATATGCAAAGGTGATGAAATTTTTGTTACCAGAACTTTGTGAGCTAAAGCTCGCGCCAATAATAAATGGTGATGAAACTTTGATCTTCATTACCAATTCTTCTAGTAACAAAAGTTATTTCGTTACCACAAAAGGCGATGGTAGCGGAATATATTGTTCCAAAACATATTGTTGTGGTAACAAAAATGTTTTAGTCACAATATATTAAGTAACTATAACAAACATACTTTGTTACCACAAAAAAGTAATTTCGTTATGGAATATATTGTTGTTACCAAAAGTTAATTTAATTACAATTATGTATTTGATTAAATTTTGTTACCAATAAAATATGCAACCAAAAAGATTGTTACAATATCTTAAATACTAAATTATTTATAATCTAATGGTTTTGTTACCAATAGGTAAATATGACAAATAATTTTGTTGCCAAAGTTGCCAAAATAATGTTAAATATTTGTTGGTAATATACTTGTAACAAAATGTTTGGTTACCTTTAAATTAATAAAATCAAAATTTTGTTACAAATAGTTAAAACAACAAAAAGATATTGTTACCAATACTTGAAAAATGTAGGCTTGTGGTATCTAATAAATATAGTTAACAAAGTTTGTTATTTCCTATAAATTTTACCAAATAAATATTTTGTTACAAATAATTCAAATGGACAAATTATTGTTACCTAAAAATTCTTTTGGTAACAATAATATAACACGTATTTGTTACAACACGTAAACCATATGTTTAGCACTGCAAATATGGTATTGAATGAGAACCACCATCATGTACAACATGCATCCCTAAAGAATCATTCAACACACACTATGCAGTTGAAACACCATCCACTGCAATATTCATCTCAAAAACATCTTTCATTATTAAAAATGAGCAATTAGAATGTCACCTTGGATGCATTAATACTCTAACACAAAATGATAAATCTACTCCCAAATTAAACATAATCATATATTCTAAAATTAAAAAACAAAAAAAAGGGTAAACAAGACGACGTAATGTATCCCTAAAGTATATCATCCAAGATTTCCAAATTGAAAAACATCCAACACAAATTCACATGTCATCCCAAATTTGCAGTAACAAATAAGTAACTGTTTCTCAATGAAGATAGCATGAAGAAGCAAAATAACATATTAGAAGTATTAGTTTTGCAAAGAAGTTTATATCTAAAGTAGCAAAATGACAATTAATTTGGCAAAATAAGGCAAGTGTCGCGTCACATAACTTGAAAGCATATCCACCAAGATAGTTTACATTATGAAAAATATGAAATTGAGAGTTCGCTTCCAAAACTCTGCAATTAAGAAGAAGAAATGTTAAGAGAGGAAAGAAAATTCTCATATCTTAAAGAATAAGCAAATAAAACCAAGCTACGTTTAAATAAATGAGTAGAAAAAATAATTTATGTACAACTAACTTAATTGAAGTAGTTGCAAATCATAATAGCAAAATCAACTAATATTTCATTAAGCTTTGTAAATTGTTACCATATCAAACTCCAAAAAAGTTCCCAACAAGCAGTTGTAATACATATGATAAGCAAAGTAGCAAAATCGCAACAAAAGTAAAAACACCAGAAAAATATTAATACAATGGAAATGTGTTAATAATTTTTTGAAAACTAGATCTTCCAAAAGTTGTTCCTAATGCATTAAAATATTAAACATCTCCAAGTACTTTTGAATTTAGGAGATCTTAAATGCTCATTATATACGTCCGGGTAGTAAGCAACAATAAATATGATAATATTGATCTCTAGGTTTTATCTAACTTCCCTTCGATGCTCCCTATTAATGCAGTTTACTTGCAATGCAAATATGAGTTGTTTCAACTCATTCTGGCCGTCATTCAATTGTGCTATTTCTTCACCTTGCTTATGGTATTGCTAATTATATGTATGAATCTGTTTTTGCTGGGTTTGAATCTGTTTTTGCTGGGTTTGAATCTATTCTTGCTGGGTCTAAATTTGTTCTTGCTAACTTTGGATGAGCTCTATTGTAGATTTCAATTCATTTTTTGTGTTCGCCAGCTTCTTCTTGGCTGCTTGAAGTTGTATGGTGTCATATCTTATCTTTTTTCTACCTTTAGAAGGCACAAATCCAAGCCCCATGCATCTCTCATAACCAATACGAGAGGCAAGTGAATCTCTCATTATTTTTCTTTTAGTAATTTGGTCTCACCCATCTTCGATTACTTTTTCCCTCAACCTTTTCATTTCATTCTATAACATACATAAAACTAAATTTTATTAATTCCCTTTACAGATATTAATACATGAATTAAGGAATAGAAGGCATATGTAATATAAAATTCAAATTCACATGCTTGTGTGCCACTGCCTCATTCATGTACTCTGTAGTGCCTCTCTTCATATGAGTTTGTCCAAAGTTATCCATTTTGCTTCGGTTTTCCTTGTAATTACAAAGAGAGATTTAGTGTATCAGATTGTTGCAGTGTAGTAGTAAGGAAAATGTATATTCTAAACTCATTAATATCTTACCATTTCCATTACTCATGCTGTGAATGATTTTAACACTTGAAGTATGAGAGTAAGGCATTTGTGCTTTATTTTCTGAATTGATCTTAGACCGTTCCTATGTTTGCATGCAATAATGTTAAAAGATTATAAGAATTTTAAATAATCATGATGTATCTGCATAGTTTGGGATGATAGAAATGGAGGCAAGAGAAGTAGCTATACCTATCATAGAGAAAGGTTCATTATTCAGCTTAAAGCAATTTTAGGCAACAAGTTGTAAGAGAAGTTAACTTTTGTCTTAACACTAAGTTATGTTGTCCCACACAAAATGTAGTAGGGGGTTTCCTATAAAGCCAACATTCAAAATATAATGATGCTACTGAAAGAAAGTGTGAAAATAAAGAAAAATCTGAGACAAGGGGATTACCTTTAGTTATCATGAAGGAAAGATCATTATTGAGCTTCAAGAATTTTTAGACAAGAAGTTGTAAAAGAAGTTAATTTTTGCCTCAAAACTAAGTTATGTTGTCTCACACAAAACCTAGTAGGGGTTTTCTATGTCGCCAACATTGAGAATATAGTGATGCTAGTAAAATAAATGGTGAAAAATACACAAAAATTTGAAGAATCAAAATGTTCAAGTACCCAGAATTCACCAAAGCCCTTATTCACTATCTATTTGTATCCTAGCTCATTTGTTCTATCCTACTTAAACTCGAGTATCTAGCTACTCATGTTTTTGCCAATTAAGTGTAAATATAATGAAATGCAACTACATATATATATATAAAAAAATAGCTAATGAAATTTCTTATATTAGAACATAGGAAATGGCAACTAAAACACTAAGGTAATCACACATTTTACTCCAAAAAAACATTAAGATTTACAACATGAATATTCAATTTGCTAATCAAAATATTACCTGAAATTTAGGATCTTCTAATACATCACATATAGGTGTTCACAGGTTGGGTTGGTTTGGGTTTAAGGAGAAAATGAATCCAAATCGATCATTTTTAATTGGTTTGGTTTGGTTCGAGTTTTATAATTCTTAATGCCTCAACCCAAACCAACCCAATCTTTATAATTTTTAATTATTCAACCCGAACCGAACCAACTTGATCCAACCCAACCCAACCCAAACCAACCCAATCTAGTTCGAGTAATCGGGTTAAAGGCGGAGAGAGAGAAGGGGTAAGAAGAAGAAGGAGGAGAAGGAGAAGGAGAAGAAAACACTAGTTTTAATTTCTTTAGTTTTTTAATAGAAAATCAAGACAATCAAATTATTCTCAAAATATTCATCAAAATTCAAAAGCACATAGTATTGCACTAGATCACCACATGTCATAATTGTTATAAATTTTCTCCTTCTTTACCACAAGCTTTGATTGATAATATAAAATCTCAAATCCAAATCTAAGTTAAACATTAAATATAAATATAAATAATAAAAGTCGTAATTTGAAAAAAATAAATTATTATTTATTTTAATTAAATGACTGGGTTAGGTCGGGTCGGGCAAGTCGGATCGGTGAATATGAAATTTGAGAACCAAATCAAATATAATCGGGTTTGATCAGATTTTACTCGATCAAACTTGATTTTACTCGGGTTTGGTTTGGATCATCAGGTTCATCGGATCGGATTGATCTAATGAACACCCCTAATCGCTTAAGCCCACCTAATTTTCAAGAGGGATACAATCAAATGGTGCTTTACTCCTTGGATTTTCACCGCGTTGAACCATTTTTTTGTAGATGTCACGCAATCTTCCTTTGTGGTGTTTATAACTATCAGCAAACATCTCATCTACATATAAAGTCACCATAAGATCTGAGCTCCTTTCTTTAATAGAAAACCATAGCTAAGATAAAAACATAAAACAAAAAATTAGATATATTGTCTAGTATGGTGTCGTCATGCATATAACAAAGTGAAAGTGTAAATTTAACTAAAGAAATAACTAAACCTACATCTAATATTACGTAGACAGTCAATTTATCAATTTTAGGAACCTTTTTCCATGAAGTTTTCCAATCAAGCTGAGGTTGTGCCTAATAATTATTCTAATTCCATTAGCAAGATGATTACCATATTTGATTGGCCTCTTTAAATCCTCAAGAAACTCAATTTCTAGTGTCTTCCCCCCTAATGATATCATAAGTACTAAAACATTAGCAATGACATGTAAGAGATTGAGCATAAATTATAAGTTGCTAATACTACTTACATTGATCATAATTTCTCTCTATTGCCTTGCCAGTGTTTGCATCACGACCTCTTCTTTTTGTAGATTCTAAGGTTTTATGCAAATGTGCAGCACAACAAAGTTAGATAAACTAAAACTTATATGAATTTGAAATAGTTAAGTTGATGTAAAATCTAACCTGTAGCAAGTGTAAGATCTATTGCTTCAATTGAGTTAGTAGCAGAAAGAAGAATTTCCAAATGCTCGTCTACTTGTCCCAGATGAGAATGTGACATTGCATCCCTTGATCTTGAAGGCAAATCAGGGTGAAAAGATGGTTGTGAAGATGATTGAAGAGATGGCTGTAGCGATGACAACAGGTTTTTAGAAGATGCACTCCTAGTATGTGAAAGCTTATTGTAACTAGCACATGGTGTTCTTACTTGTGGGTTTGTCAGTTCAGCCTTACTCCTAATGGCTCATGGAGAAGTTGCCTCCTGTACGGCCTATGAAGTTGAAGATTGACTTTGTATTGGTGATTCAATTGTGGCTTCATTTATAGCTGAATCTATAGATGAAGGCTCACTTAAAGTGGGAGCTGGATAGTCTGTGGTTTGAAGTAATGTAGTACCGATCCTTGTGGTAGGAGGAAATAATTCTCTTGTTGTGTTTGTGGGGTTCCTTAGTAGAGGAGAAAATGTAGTAGGGTTTGTGGTAGAAGGAGGAGATGAAACTATACTCTTTTTGACAATTTAGGGACAACGTTTCTTTTCTACCTTTATGTCTTCCTCTAATCATAGAAAAGCCTAATTACTTGTTTTTTAAATAATTTTTTATAATTAATAATATTATAAAAATTATTTTTCCTATATTTAATCATAAAATTATTTTTTAATTTTAGATGAGTTATAGTGTGTCTTTGTTTAATTATGAGATTGTAATTAGTTAAATATAATTGTTTTATGGAGATTAATTAAATCACAATTTTATTATAATATTCAATGTCAAAATCTGAAGGTTAAACAAAATTTGTTTCATCATGGGGATAAAATTATGTTTTATCAAATATAAAACTATATAATTGAGTTTATTATATAGTAAAATTGTTAGTGTTTTAAAAGATTTAGAATTTTTGATTATATATAATCATGTTGTTCAAGTTGATTAATTTCATAACAAGTATAATCAATTGAGTATAGAAAATGTTTAAATAGATACTTGATCAAGATTTTCTTAACCATGACAACTTAATTCGATACTTTTTCCAATTTATTTCATTTTTGGCATATTCATTACAGTGTATAGGTCAGATTTCAATCTAAATCCATGCATATTTCATTCGAATTTTAGGAATTTTTACTAATTATAATATGCAAGACATTATTGGATTTTTTATATCCATGGGACCAAATATGATATTATGTATGATAGATCCTATAGAATATCAGGCCGACTTTGTAGCACCCCCACTTGGGATGGCCCCTAGTTGTGGCACCACTCAATCCAAACTTAAATTGAACCCATAATATAGTAAATAGGCCATACCACATTTCATAATTCATCCTGACATGTCACAATATCTCTATGCTAAAACTTAATATTTGGGTGAACCCATAAGCATATACAAACATCTGTTCTATTACAAAGCATATGCTCTTTGGCCCAAGCTAGAAAATCCATATCCTTTACTTAATCATGTTCGAGAAAAGCAATGATAAATGGGGGGAGGGGGGTAAGTCCAAAGTACTTAGTGAGGGATAATCATAAGTAACTAGTAGGGATCTATGAGGAAGATTCAACTCAACAGATAATAAACCCAACAGATCATAAATTAACAATTAGAACAAGAACAGATCGGGATACAGGCAGTCAAGAATTAGTTTACAAATGATTCAGATTACAAACAGTCCGGAACAGTCACAAGCATTAACAAATTCAAGATTTCAATAGATACTAGCTCGAAGGAGTTGTTATTGTCGGCTTGAACAGCCTGGGATCGTCTCAACCAATCATGTTTGGGAGGTATAGGGACATCTCAACCGATCAACGTCAGCAGGAAATATAGACAACTTGTTCGGCCTAGACAATAGCCTAATCTAAACCAAGAAACTACATTATCCTTGTTACTCCATAAACAGGATATAAACAATCGAAATCAAGTAAACCCAAGTACCATATACGGTCCAACAGATCACAACATGACATGTATATCAGATTCTCCTTATTCCAGTCAATCAGTCAGACAGATTACCAAAGCGTGATAGCTTGGTATACAGTAGGTGCCCATATGGATTTTATGACGCACTATGATGCCTGGGGGGAAATCCCTAGCACATAACCGATACCTAGGGGGAAATTCCTAGCGTATCGCGAGTACCCATGTAGACTACATGGTATCCCATGTATCCAAGCACTCCACTAGGATTGGCACTCGGCCCTGACAAATCTCCATGCATATAACAAAATTAATAACCGTTGGTGCAAATGCCTAAGGGGAAATCCCTAACACCGCCGGTTCCAAAATAAAATAGTACAAAACAGAACAGAAATGCTGTAAAGGCAACACGATAGTAATAAACAAATTCAAATAAGCCAACATGGCCAATAAATGTTGAACAAATAAACTAACATGCTGACAAGGCAACAGATAATGATACAAAATGGTATAGATACAAAACAGACAAATAACAAAAATACAAATAACAGACAAAGGTTCTAGGGGCCAGAACAGATAGAAATTAAAATTGATAACAAACGATACCTTCACAGGGGTGTCCAGTTCAAATAATAGTTAACAAATTAGAATTCCAAACACATTTCAGATTTTAAACAAATAGAGTATAGTGGAGAAACTAACACAGAAATGGAAAAAACCTCACAGAAGCTTATCACAAGAACTGATAAGTAAGAGAATGTGCTAGATTGGTAGACTTCATAGGGCAACCCAAAATAAACACCCAGGAGGTTAGACCCTCACAAGGTCTGCATGTGAATTATCAGATAACAAGTAGATTATGAAGAAATTCACATATTTCAATAAACATAATTCAGTATAGTATAGAAACAGAAAACCCTCACAGGATTTTATCCCAACAACAGATAATTGAAAGAAGTGCTAGGTTGGAAGACCCTCACAGGGCATATAAGCAAATACCCAAGAGGTTTGTCCCTCATAGGGTTTTAACACAAATACCGATAAGCATAAGAAAACACCAAATTGGCAGACCCTCACGGGGGTACAAGAAATATCGATTAAGTTTAAACAAAGCAAGTAGCGGTTGGTAGACCCTCATAGGGCATACAAAAATAAACACCCAGGATGTTAGACCCTCAAAGGGTCTATATGTCAATTATCAGATAACAAGCAGATTCTAAACAAATTCACATATTTCAATGAACATAATTCAGTACGATATAGAAATAAAAAACCCTCATAGGCTTTTATCCTAATAACAAATAATTGAAAGAAGTGCCAATGTGTCAGACCCTCACCTCCAAAATCTCAGATAAGTCAGCCACAACTAGCAATTTACAGGTTCTCAGGACCTACTTTTTCATCACCTATTCAAAAGAGTGCACTTACAATCAAAATCTACATTTAATCCCAAAATGTATTATGATACTATCAACAGTCCAAGATCACTAACTATCCACTAATATGATAATTATAGCATTAATCGATATCATCAGTACAATAAGTGCTAATTAAACCACGATTATAGACAAGGTCATAATTCGTCTTGGTCCCACTAAAGGAGTAACAATCCATATCTTAATTACACAATAAACTTATAACGTGATCCCAAATCGATAACAATATTAGTCCAAATAGCTTAATTAATCCAATTCTTACACTTAAGTCCAAAATCCTCAAAAATAAGGGTTCCTTGCTCATTAACCTCAATTAACCAAATACGCCAAACATAGTATCATTTTTGGGTATACGTACTAAGTACAAGATTCCATACATGCATGGTCTCATAATATATATATACACACAATTCATATACTACGCTTATTTCATGATATAATATAATACTTAGAATAATTTAAAATAGTAAAAAGACTATAAACTTGAATATTCCTGTCTTTCCATTACCAAAGGTCGACTATCGAGGCGCCAAAATGAAAAACTAAAACCACCACTACGATTGTTGTGTTGAGGAGCAGAATCTGCCTCAACACCGTCGCCACGCCGCCGCCAAAAAATTTCAGAACCACTATCCAAAAATCCTTTCAGCTCCAGCAGTCCAAATATCCAACTTGATTCAAGTTTTGCCATAGGAAAAATCCTCAATCGAAGCTCCAAAGAGGCTTCGCCACCTCACACCACCACTTTCAATTCACCAAATTTTCATCGTCGCCATCATGTCTCACCTCCAGGCAAGGTCACCAACAGCTTCCCCAAGCTGAACACCACCAAAAATAACACCCAGAAATTGAGTTCCACCCTGCTCTACCGTTGTTTGCCAAGCTCTGCCGTGGTCAACCTCAATTTTCATGCTTTTTCGATGAATCAATGGAGTTTGAGTGTGCATAGGGTATGGTTGCGATGCTGAGGATGTACGAATGAAGATAAACTGTGTGGACAACTAAGAATGGTCGTGGCTGGAGAGATTGCCGGTGGAGAAGAAATGAAATTGAAATGGGGTGGAATTGCTAAATTTGGATATTTATAGGGGCAAATTTCAGATTTCAATTTTGACCCCTGGAAGAAATAAAATTATGCAATCAAGTCCTACAAATTTATTAAAATATGGCTGAACCCTAGTTGACTTAAGGCCTTCCATGCAAACCCCATCATTTGAAAATGTCATCCAATCGAGTTTCTGAGAATTGAAAATTAATCCCAAAGATTTCAAAATTCTTCCATTTAAATCCTTTTTATTTGTTGTTTGAGCCCTAAAATCCAACCAAATTAATACCTTGGTTTCTAAATCCTCATTTTTCGGAATACAAAATTTTAGGGGTGTTACAGACTTTGGATATAAGTATTTACAATTATATTCAAATTTGAATGGCATTGATTTAATCTAAACCCAACTTCTTTAAAGTTATATGCTTCTCATCCAACTTGGACCATTAATAAGTAGTTGATTTATAGTCTATAGTTCTCATTATACTTCAGTTGAGTTTTATTAATAACTCATTATTTTAATTATAAACTCTAAATTAATATTTTTTTCTACACTATGCTACACCAAAATGGCTATTGTTTTATGATGATTTCATATAATAAAGGAATATATACATAGTTTTAATGTGTAAACTTCAATTTAACTAGATGGGTACAACTATCAGCAGAACTAAGCAGCATCAATGATAAAATAGGTTTTTTAATATAAATATTTAATAAATTGTTATTTTAACTTTAATAAATTATGATTTTATAGAAACATATTTCTTGAACTTTTACATATAATAAAAATTATAATACTGCAAATTTTATCTTTTAAAATCAAATTAATTAAAAATTCAACTTTTTTAAAGTTCATAAATAATTTTCTTTATTTTTTTTAGTTTTAGAAAAATATGATAATATATTATAATGAAGAAACAGTCAAATTCTGAACCTCCAAAATAACATCATAATTCATCTTATAAAACAAGGAAAGAAAATAAATTTTGTATAAATTATTTATACACAAGGAGGGGCCAAAAACTTGGAGGAAATTAAAAGATTGGGGGAATCCATTTATGGAGGGAATAAAGTTTTTGGAGGGAAACATATAAATTTGTTATGTAGTAAAAACTTGGAGTAACAAATGAAATTGTTACCATTTCAATAGAGCCAAACTTTGGTGGGAGAAAAACATAGCATCTAGGGTACTAATTAAATAATATTTTCATTTGATACTAGCACAAATGAAATGGTTACTATTTGTATGAAATCATTTTGGACTATATAAAGTTATGGTGGGGACATAAATTCATTACTACCTAACTTTACATTATTTATTAAATTAATGTGAAGCCTAGTCTTTAAAGAAAGCCCACTTGATCAATTTAATAAGAAAATAAAAAAGCACAATTCTTAAAAGATATTGGTGAAACCCAACTGGATTACTCAATAAATTAATGTGAAGTTCAATATTTAAATGAAACCCACTAGATTAATTTAGTAAAAAAATGAAGCCGAATTTGTGAAAAAGGTTGTCGGTGAAACCCAATTAAAATTATTCTATAAATTAACCAAATTTTTAAACAAAACCCACTCGACCAATTTACTAAAATATTGGTGAAGCATAGTTCTAAAAAATAACTTGATAAAGCACAATTAAATTCTTTTATAAATTAATATGAAGCCCAAATTTTTAAAAATTCTTATTTCATCAATTCATTTAAAAATTAGTAAAGTCCAACTATTAAAGATAAGCTGATGAAAATCAATTAAATTATTTTACAATTAATGTAAACCAAAGTTTTTAAACAAAGCCATATTGATGAAGCCCTACTCTTAAAAATAATCCAGTGAAGCCCAATTATATTATCCATTAAATTAATTTAAAGGCACATTCTCATATAAATGAAATTCACAATTCACTAAAGACATAGTAAAGCCCAATTTTTACAAAATATTGGTGAAATCCAATTAGATTATTTTATAAATTAATGAGGAGACCAATTTTAAACAAAGTCCACTTGATTAATTTACTAAAAAACTAATGAAGTGTCATTCTTAAAAATAACTTAGTGAAGCCTAATTACATTTTTCTATACACTAATATGAAGACCAATTTTTTGAACAAAGACTACATCATCAAGTAACTAAAAAATTCGTGAATAGAAATAAGTTGGTGGAATGGAATTAAATTATTTTATAAATCAATTTGAAGACTAATTTTTAGGCAAAGATTGCTTCACCAATTAACGAAGAAATAGGCAACTCCAATCCTTATTAATCAATTCACTACTTTAAATTTATATGAAGCCTAATCTAAAGGAATCTCAATCCCCCAAATAATTGAAAAATAGGTTAAACACTTAAATTGACTTGTTAATAAGAACTTGCTCAAGCCTAACTGAGAATTAATTAATTAATTCATATTAAAAAGATGTAATGCCCAATTCACCAACTTTTTTATTGGCTTTAATTTGCTTCAAGAAATCCCAATTTCAAAAAAAAAAAAATTGATTTTTTTTTTTTTTTTAAATTAGGTAAAAGAAGCCCAATTTGAAACATAAAGGAAAGCCCAACTACAAAGTTTAGTCTTTCTTTAATGTACATGAGTTTTTAAGCTCAATTCGACTTTTGTGTGAAGCCCAATTTATTTTCTGAAGGAACTATATTTACGTGGGATAAAATTTAAAATAAATTTAGGAGTTAAATATATTTTTGAGAGAAAAAAATAATTATAGCTAGGAATTTAATTTAATTGCGAAAAAGATTAGTAACTAAAATATTGGTCACCAAAATAACAAAACAAACTATGGTCACAAGACATTTTGGAAAGAAGTAAATTTAACATTAGTAACTATAATATGTCATTGTATCTGTAACGATTTTGCCAGCGTTACAAAAAGTATGAACTTTTGTTACAAATAATTGACGGAAAATATTATTCGTAACAACATTTTATGTTGGTAACAACTTTATGTAATTACAAAAGAGCAAATATTTTTGGTAACAAATATTACTTAAAGGTAACAAAAAATTTTCTTGGTTACCCAACATGAGCTTTTAGGTAACAAATTATATTATTTCGTTACAATTAAATACAAATGGCAACACAATTTTATTTCGTTACCAATTATTTGTTACATGAAGTGCATTTTATTATAGTGTCATAGTATGAACTAGCAAGGAGTGCTAAAGTCAATAAACTTAGGAAACCAGAATCTCAGACAATTTGGGAAAAACGTGTTCATTTACTAGTGGTGGATTCAAATGTACAAGCAAGTACATAGATGCACATTAGATAATGCAAAAACTAAAAGAAAGAAACAAGTTGTACAAGGCCAATGATAGTCATGACATGTTAACAACTATAAAACAATTTTTTTTTTAACAAAATTGGTTTTGAAAAGCTTAATTTATAGAAGCCCAAGCAAAGCATGTGTTCTAGCACCAGCTCTGCATACCTTACCTTATACATGCAGAAACTATGTTCTTTTAAGTTGCCCAACCATCTTTAACAATGTCAAAACCATGTAAAAGCCTGTCAACGACCAGTCGGAAGACCATAAGGATTCAGTGACAGGATGTTCATTAGGAACTAATTTCTCAATAATTCCAAAAGGTAGGATCATTTAGCAAAATGATCAAAAGTATTAGTAAAATACCATGCCCAAAACTCTCCTACGATTCTTTTATCTTACACTATGTTTGGTTTAAGAATTTTGATAAGGAAAGAAAAGTATTATAGAAAAGAAAAGAATATAAAATTTCAAATTTGTTTGGTTGTTATAAAAAATAATAAAGAAAGTGATGGGGAAAAGAGAAGTGATAAATGTGTTAGAGAATAAGAGACAATTCAAATAAATTTTTCCCTCATTTTCCGTATGTACACTATATTTTTTCATATCTTAATTGTCATGTCTAGCTACAACAATAACACATATTTAGAGGCATATATATGAAGACACATTTAAGAATAGCCACTACTAATAATTTAGGTGGACCATTTCAAATTAATTGCCTCTAAATGTAGTTATTTATTTTTGAAGGCTTATATTATTTGCAAAGGCCCAATTAAAAGTACCCGCTAATGATGGTCATTTTTGGAGGCCTATCTGTAAAGGCTCATTTTCAAATAGCCCATAAACCAATGATAAAACTATAATGGCCCATAGTGTAATATAGTTTTATTTTATCTATTAATACTAAATTAAAATTAATTAATTAAATTCATATTTTTATAAAAAAGTAAATTAAGTTATCATCTTGCTGAACTAAACATTCAATCTGTTGCTCACTCCTTTCCTCACTTCACTTCAATCCACACTTTCAAAAAAGCTTACCCATTGCAAATCCACTGCAAATCCTTTATTGCATCACACTTTCATGTTCAATCTTCAATATTTTCACAAGTATAGCTGAGAATCGTTTAAATTTGTCCCATCAAGTTCGTTGTTGCTGAATCGAACGAAGTTGCAAGCTAGGGATTTTCCACTTCAATTGAGCTTTGTATAAGTGAGAGTGGAGATCAAACTTAGCTTCTGAAGTGGCATAGTGAGGTGAATCTTAATGATTTGCATTCTAGGTTTTGTTTTCTAGTTTCTGATCTCCCTCTTTCAATCTATCTATATTTTTTAACTTTAATTTTCTGTTTGATTAGATATGGCTGAAACATCAGTGGCGAGAGGCTCAATTAAGCAATACCACATTTTCAAGTAGGATTTGCCATACAATTTGTTGTATGGATAAAAAGAAGAATTTTATTCCTTTTTTTGTTAATATTTTCTTCTAAATTAGTTGTCTAAAACGAGTATACTTGCAGTTTATATTATTAATGTATAGGAATAACAATGGATCCGGGTAAACTAGAGACCCGCCCCATTCAGGGTGAAACAAACGGGGATTTGGGGCAGGTAGTGGGTCTTGATTAAAAAGACCCGTTCGGGTCCAAGGCGGGTTACGGGTTTAGCTGGACCTGCCCCATATAGTAATATATTATATATTATAATATATATTTTTTTATATTATATATAACATATATATATTATATATAAGTATAAGTATCTAGTAGGCTATAATACTATATTAAAAAATTAGGGCTTCTATTTCTTTTTACTTATTTCAATTTTATTCTCTCAAACCTGCTACCCACCACAGGAAAATCTGTACATTCAAGTGATGATGAAAAAGAGAGGATAAAAAAAACTGGATTAGGTAGGTCCAACCCAGCGGGTTTGAAGCCAAAGGGAAGGCGGGGTGGGGCGGGTTTTGGGTCTACCAATTTTCAGGCGGAACAGGTCCCGGGTCCTGCCAACCCCGCCCCGTTGCCATTCCTGTTAATATATGCATGCATTTATTGTGTGGAATAGTTGCATTTTTCTTTTTAGTATACAACCTTGAATGCACTGGTGGGCGTTCAAATGTGAGGCAGTTTTCTATACTAATCCTCTAATACTATTTGTGGATTCTTGGTGAGTGTTAGGGTATGTACATACATGAAATTGATTGTAGAATGGTCTATTTTTGTGTTAGTATTATTGCTGAGCTTGTTTTTACTCTCTGCTTGATTAGCCATCCCATAGAGAAATTATTAATATCTTGATGTATTGAAGATAATAACTAAGACAACAGCATGTGATTGGTCATGTGACTAGTGTGAAAAATCTTGACTTAGTTTCTGTACTCCAGCGGCATTCCCATGCATACGTGATGTGATGGTAACTGCATGATTGGAGAATTAAATACATATGACGTTGAGGAATTGTATTATAGTGCATAACCTTAGCTTTATTTAGATGTATATACTTAGTTGGGATTGTCTATTGTTCCAACCAGATAATTTTTATTTATTGTTATGTATGATTTTGTTTTGTGATAAATGACATTTTGTTAAAATAAACAAAACAAAGATAATTTAAAATATTTACCTTTTTTCAAGTTAAATACTATAATTGTCCTTTTAATTTATTTAACCCTAACATTTAAATTTGTTTGATATCTTATTTTCTCAAATTTTCTCACATGACAAATTAAAAAATATAATAACAAAAAACAAAAAAAAATATTTTTTATAATATTGGGTAGCACAATGCTTTAAAGTTTTTTTCTCTATTTACATTATTTTTCTTTAAATATTTTATAGACAAAATTATAAAGATATATTTTTCTATTTAAATATTTAGTATACAAATTAAACTAATAGAATTCAAACACATCATTTCTTTTTCTTAAAATATATGAAAATTAATACATATACGTATAGGTATATATAATCAATCATATATATACTTACGTATATACATATATATAAATAAACATGCATATATTACTCAAAACATAAATATATATAAATATAATATCTGTATACACACACCTAGCCACATCCCCCAACCGTCCCCTTGATGGCGGCAGACAGCAGTCTGGTCAAAGCCAGAGGTCGGCCGATCTTGCCGCTGGCCAAACCGCGGCGGTCTGGTGTGTGTGTGGCTGGGGGCGGGGGGGGGGGGGGGGGGGGGGGGGCGGCGGGAGGAGTACAGGGGCGTTGGGTTTTGTTTTGGTTTGCCGGGGGGGTTTGGGGGATTTTATATTTAGATTTTATTTCTTCAAATTTTTACTTATTTATTAATTAAATTATTAAATTTGTTTTTAATAAATTATTCAAAAATACAAATGATTTGTTGAAATTAAGGATAAAACAAAGGCTAAATGTAAGATAAACAATTTGACCAAAGAATAAAATAGTATTTTAAGAATTAGTAAAAATTGGTGCGGGCGGGGGGACAGAGGGTTTCCGCCGGCGACCAAATTGGTGGTCGTAGAATTTGCTCTTACTTGACCCATACTCTTCCTTCGATCGGAGCAACAATGGGGGAACAGATTGCAAAAGGTGAAGAATTCGAGAGGAAAGCGGAGAAGAAAATTAAGGGCTGGGTTTTATTTGGCTCAAAGCATGAGGATACCGCTGATCTCAACCAAAAAGCCATCAATTCCTTTAAATTCGCCAAATCATGTGAGCATTTCAACTTAGATTATCAGCTTTTGTTTTCTTTCTCATGTGTCTTAACTGAAACTCAGCAGTGTTCATCCTTTTTTTTTTTTTTTTTTTTTTTTTTTTTTTTTCAAACTGATGGTTATACCTTTTCGTTTATCATACTCAAAGGTTAATTCGATTTGATCTGAGTTTTCAATGTCTAGATTTGCACAACCGATTGCGTGGCCTAAGTATTATTTCACATCTGAAGAACTTGGAATCGAACTTTGAGGTGGTGGATAAATGACAAATGGGCTAACTGAGCCAAGTGCTTGCTGTTTTTAGCTTCCTTTGATTTGATGTAATGCATATCTGCTGTAGTAAGCATACACTGCGATAATTTGTCTAGAACTTAGTATGTTTTTGGAATTTCCAGTTCTGATCAATTAATGTTTAGAGGCGAGGGATAATAATATATGGTTCCGTTGCTCTTCAGGGAACAGAGCTGCAATAGTATCAAATTGGCCAACTGTAATTCAAAGGTTCGTGATTTTTTGTTCAGCTTTTTTAATTATTATGTTCTTGTGACTGAACTGTGGAAATGATGTCAATAACTTAAATCATTGCAGTCGGGCAGCAAGCATGAAGCTGCAAGTGCTTATGTGGATGGCACAAATTGCCACAAGAAAACTTCTGCCAAACATATGTATTGAGTTGATGTGATTTTGATTCTCGAATTATTGGCTTAACATAACAGACAATGGAAGAGAAATGTTATTCTTGTGCGCATGGAAGTTAGCCTGTGAAGTGTAGGGTTAATTTGGGTCTGATCTTTTGCAGAGGCTATATCATGTTTAGATCAAGGGGTAAATTTATTTATGGAAATAAACAGAGTCAACATGGGTGCAAGGTATTGCAAGGTAAAGTATATGCACAAATATTTCTAATTGAGTATACATAGATTGATGATGTTGTAAGCAAATATTGCATAAAGTGTTGTAGAGTATTTTTGTGGAGGCTTTTGGGTGGAGAGCTTCTAAATCTAGACCTTTAAAATGGTGGCTGACTTGGCTTTATTATTTATAGGATATTGGAGAGTTATATGAGCTGGAACAGAATTTTGACCAGGCAATAGCCTGCTGACCTTTATCAGACTGAGGAGGTTACCACATCTGCAAGTCAGTGCAGGCAAAAGGTTGCGCAATTTTCTGCTCAGTTAGGAAAGTGAGTAACCCCCACTTGTTATCGCTCTCTTTTATTTTTGACTCGTTCCTTGAAGTGTTGAAGTGATTGATTTGACAAAGGGGAAAAACTGGCATGTTCTGAGGTCTTGAGCGTTAGGAAATAAAATTAGAAAACATATTTGAGTAAGACAGTGATAAGGGAGCCGACAGAGGTTTCCGTTGTGTGCATACTTATTCTTACCGAACATCCTTTTTAAGCACTGATCATCGGTGATCGAATAATAGCTGTTCTTGCAAGTTCATTGGAAATATCTGGATTTATTTGACATGAGATGTTGTTTTGTTCTTTGCGAATCTTGAGATTTTAAAGGTTTTCATTTCATACCCTGCACTTCAGCCCCCTAGGCAAAGGTTCGTCCAGCCTATCCCTGTTGAGCTATTGAATTAGTTCACTAGGTGCAGTTTATTGAATGACTCTGACTAAATTTGGTCTCAAATTGCACCATCCTTGGGGCAAATGTCCCTGTTTGCAGAACATGAACTTATTGTAGATGCTTTTTTGCTTTGCGCCCTACTAACTAATCAACTCCCCGATGTTTACCTCAATTTTCTACAATTCATTTGGTTTATCTCCATGTCAGGTTTCATCATGCTTATGACAACTACATGATGTATGCTTTCCTGGTCAGTCTTTAATTATATAACTAGATGATATCTTTTGAAATTCTTTTACCATAATCAACATGGCTTTAGTATTGAATTCTGTTTACTTATTTTTCAGCTACGATGAATTAAAGCCTCTGATCAAAACTTACACAGATCTATAAGTGAGCTCGGAAACTTGGAGGTGAGTATTTTACCTGAGGAGTTATCATAGCTTAAGGCATATTAAATAAAATTACGTTCTTTCATATTTTATCTTCAACATCTACCACAACATTATCATAGTTGTTTCCAGTTTTTCTTTGCTAGCTTAAGAACCATCATTTTATCTGTTGGCCTCATCATGGCCTTGAACTCAAGGTGAAGTATCATTCTTGCAATTGATTCTACAAACAGGTTAACTGAAGGAGCTTAGTAGCTTATAAAAATCAACTTCTTGTCCTGGGCTCCTGGCTGAGGAGTTGCAATAGTGGTTTGTACCTGCTTTTGATACCCCCACTGGAGTGCCTTATGCATGGATCAATTTGAAGATACCACTTGAAATTTGTGTAGAATACCCTGGATGCTAACTTTAGTTTGTATAACTTGTTCAGATGGAAAGAGCCGCTGTCAGGTTCTCTTAATGTACTTTGATTTATTTGCAAATTGCATTATAACACTTATACCACAGTTTCGGTTATGGAACTTTTAACATAGTAAAACTGGTAAGCACATATAAGTGCCATGGAACCTCGACAAGGAAAAACAATTATCATTGTGTGTTGACAGTACCATGGGAAATATATTATCAAGGGTTTCCTCTTCTCTATCATTGCTTTTCTTTTTATGGGGACGGGATAGAAATCAGAGGATCCACTTCTTTTGAATGCAATAAAGTGACTTCCCATTCTTTCTTCCTTTCATTTTTCCTCTCTCTTGCATGATCGTTTTCCTTAATTGTGAAAATCAGTAGAATATACACACACACACACACACACACATATTTATCAAGGTTCCTATTGTTGATGTCAGCTGGCTGGTGAAGTCTGGTGAACTTTTCATTTCCCAGAACGAAACGTGGAACGTGATGAAACGGGATGGACAGATATCGTGTTTTGTTCTATTTCTATATTATCTATTGTTCTTTTTGTGTGTACTGCAAATTAATTTTATTTTGTGTATTTGTAATTGTTACCTATATTAAATAACCAAAGGTATGTAACATTTGTATTAAATTATATTGCAATTTACTTCCCACGAAGAATTAGGACTGTTAAGTTGACTATATGTGTTGGATCAATGTCCAAATTCGAAAGTATTTATTAATTTTTTTGGGGAATCTGTGTAATGTGAAGTTCTGATGTCTATTCTGAACATAATTACACAGTTGATTTCATTGTGCAAATAATACATACTAAATAATAGATACATGTAATAAATAAGAGAATTGTCCCAAAATTTATCATTATGACATAAGGTATTTATTAGATCAAACGTATTTATTTGATGTAATAAAATGATTTTGCTGTATTCAGACTAATATCAATTCAAGCCATTTCATGAATAAAACGTGACCAATCTAGGATTAATAATCGGATATTTCTTTTGCTTATGAATATCCTCTTATGGCCAAATTTCTTGTGTGATATTAAGCCACGGAACATTACGAACTACTTAAGAACTCACTGGTTTTTGATATGTTTTTTCCATTCAAACTGATACTTTTCAATCTTAAATAAACTGATGTTCTCAAAAAATTGATGTTGGAAAATTTTATGATAAAATAGTATTTGAAAACATTAAATGAAGGAAACCAGATTGTGCTGAAAAATTTTATGATCCATTTTCTTCAAGAAATTCTATCATAAAACATATTAGAAAAACTACCAAAATATTTCTAATTTACACATCCACAGGTCATTTCAACACAGCGCCCGCGCGGTGCACTCATAACTAGTTTATATATTTATTTATTTTTTATTTTCCCTTTTGGTTGATTTGCACAGGGAACAAGATTCTTGCTGAAAGTGGTCACGGGAAAATATACTTTGATAAGGATCCAGGGTATCGATTTTCTTGTTTTTGAGCCTGAATTGTTTCTGGGAACTTCATAGATCTTGAATTTGTGGGACTTTGAGCATTTTGAAGCACACTTTCTACTACTTGATTGAGCTTAAGGGTGATAAGGTACCAAGTTAGAAGCTCTTTGTTGAATACTGCGACTATTTTGATCTGATAAATTTCTGTTTGGATTTTGGCTTCGAGATAAACTCTTTGTTTCAGGTAGCAAGAAGGACATTCAATGTAAATGACGGTATCAAAGGGCAGCTAACATATTCAGCAATGCTTATCATTTCTTCGTCATCATTTCATTTTTTCGTCTCCGTTGATCTCAATTGCTGTATCATTTGTGAAATGTTGCCGTAGAGTGATGAAAACCACCTATTTGACTCATGTTTTTTAGTGTGCATACAATCTGCGCAAAAGCATGCAGCTATTTCTATTATACGAAATGCATTCTGTTTATTCTTTTAAGATTTTTAGTTAAATGAGGCACAAACTGTTCGTAGTCAGAAACAAAATAAAACTAATATGAAAATCAAGAAAGTGATTCATTCTATAAAAGTAAACAAACAAGATATTCCACAATAGATGTCATGTTGTTCAGACAGGGGTTTGAGCCCTCACCTCAGTATGAGCTTGTCCCATTCCCGAAATCCTGCTCTGAACAAATTCTTGACTGTAATACTTCGATGCCCTTCACTTCTACCAGTCAGCAAGATAACCTTGAATCCCAAACTTAAAACCTCTTCATAAAGCTTCAAACTAGATTCTATAGCAGGTGCCATTCCCGTCTCAATCCATTGGTTGAATTTCGTACTATTAAAAATCTCCAAGCTAAATAACCAAAAAAGCATCATAGTTACCACAAAAACAGCAGATAGAACTGAAAGTTGACAAAAATTGCGGAATACGTAGAATGAAAAAACTTAATGATACGGGAAACAAAGATAATACCAGCAATAAGATAATAATTATATGATGCTGAACTTAAACCTGATATAAAATGGTTGCCTGGACCTTCTCTGAAATTAAAAAATCTATAATAATTAGCGTATGCTCTGTTATGAGAAGCAAAGGTAGAACCTATTTACCAATAAAGCATGCAAGTCAACAGAAGCTATTACCTTTTTAACGAAAGAGTCAACTTTGTTTTCTTTCAAGTGGAGTAAATAGTAATTAATTAAAATACTAGCACTTATTTTCTTTGTAACGATAGAATAAGAATTCCTTGAAAAGCAAAGATGGTAGTAGAGCTAATTAAAGATGATAGGGTACTAACAGAATCTGTTCCTTGTTTTTAAATGCAAACATACATGCAACTTCATTATCTCCTTCTCTCTCTCAAAGGTCTTAGAATTGAAGAGATCATATATTAGGCCATTCTCTACCATTTTTCTCAGTTGTTTTCTCTCAATTGTCTTTCTCGATTGTTCTTTTCAACTGTACTCTAAAACTCATCAATATGTGTGACGATAATTTGAAAAGTTTATTAAGATCTTGGTGATAATATTATCAAATTATGATAGATTGACTAATAACTATAAGACTAAGGAAGTATGTGTAGTTTAAAAATCAATAAATAGGATTTATGTAATTATAAATAGTTATAGAAGAGGGTGCTAAAATCATCCCTTTAATTTTGCAAGTGGGGAGGATCCAGAGATAATGTATTTCACGTTCAAGGTTAGGTGGTTTTATTTTTCAATTTACTAATATTTTTATTAATAATATTATTATTACCTAACCTAAGCAATGCTATATCCTCATTTGATGCAGGTGGACAGTGCTAACAAACAGGGAATTCTTTTGGAAATTGTACAAGTCCTTACTGATCTCAATCTTATGCTCTCATGGAGGATGGTTCATGGATGGTAACTATATTTCCCTTTTCTTTTCGTTACCTGCAGCACCGTTCATTTGAGTGTCTATAAAATTAAATTTTACTCCTTTAGATGGGGTTTAAAAGTCTAATATTCTACCATTATATTTTTGGCACCAGTTTTCAATGTGACAGACCACGATAGTAGCAAGTTAACTGATGAGGGGATTCTGGATTATATTCTTGCTTGGCATCGATCTTCCATGAGAACAAAGTAAGTCTCCTTATGTCCCAATTTGCTTTATGACTTATTTTATTATTCTGACAAAATGTTAAATATGTTGATAATAATAAAAAACTTTAGCTTGAACTATCTCAATAAAAACTATAAAGATTTGCTTTTTGTGTGCTCCATATAATACAAATCATGTGTCCACTATGAACCATTGATGGAAGCTTGTGGACAAAGTTGTTGCTGCTGGATATTATATAGTGGTTCTAGATTTCTTCCAAGGAGGGCATGCTAAGAGAAATGAAGGATTTGTATGTTTTCTTTGGATAAAACTATTCTTAAGTACAACTTGATATGAATATATGGAATGGTACACCAAAGAGCATAAATTCTTTTTCTCGTTGAAAACGAAATTGTTGTTTCTTTACTAAGAGTAGATAAATTGTACGATCATTCTTTGAAAATGGATATTGTGAGTTGAAATAAATGTTGATTGAATTTTTCTGGAGATATTTTGACTATTGGATTGTATTGGTTGATAAAAGTTACAATTCTATGGTTATTAGAAATATGTTATTGTAATGTTTGTAGGGTATGATTGAATACATATCCATGTTTTTCCTTTGGAGGCACGTGATGGATTAATGCCTTTTTTGATATAGGATTTGGAGGCCTTTTTCTATTAGGGCCTTCAAAAATAAGGAATGAAGGCTTTAATAATAGCCCCCAAATGGTGAAAGATTGCCTCCATTATTTACGTATAGAGGCAATCCATAAAATTGCCTCCATATTTTTCGCAACTGCGACTATGGACGCTTTTATAATCAATTGCCTCTACATGTATTAGAGGCATTTTTAAGCATTTGGAGGCCAAAAATCTTGCCCACATATCTTAGTATTGTAGTAGTAATATCTAAATTCGTATTCATTAATATAAATAAATTTGAATATAATTATTAGAAGATTAATTTAATTTATAATCATCTAAATGTCTATATTTGATTGTGAATATTGGATGTTCTAATTCATCAATCTTTATTTTGATATATTTTTCTTTATGAAAAAATTACATAATTTCATTTAAATGGAAGCAAAGAACATATATTACAAAATCTTGAAGAACAACTTCTAAGGCAAAAAAATGACAAAGAACATAACATGAAAATTGGACGTTAAATTCTTGCAACCATGAAGAATAACCCTCACGAGTTTCAAATGGAACTTAGCACAATCCCTTTCAAACTCTATTTGTGCTTCCCAAACTATTGAAAACTAAGAATTACCAAGTTAAAGTGACAGAAGAATAATTTAAAAAATTACAATATGTGAAAATTCAGAACATATTACGTGACAGAAGATTTTATCTCATTATCCTAATAATTTTTACAAGTTTAATAGTGATAAGAGTAGTGTTTAGATTATTACCATTGGCATTGAACGATATCATTGATCAGTCAATTAATCATTGAACAAAAATAATAGTCTTTTTGGTTATCTTTTCTTGGCTTTTAGTCATTATGTTCTTTTTCATTTTCTTCAAAAGAACTCTCAAATTTTTTGTTATATTTATGGTAAATTGCAAAAATAGGATCCTAACTATAGCCAAGTTGCAATGTAGGATAGAAATTTGAATTGTATTAAAGTAAAACTAAAACTCATTAGAAATCGACAAAAAAGGATAGTGGCCACCAGAAAGCATATTCAATGCAGTGATTGTTTAAATGGCGCTTGCACTGGTGTTCCACTCATACGCCACGGTGGTCGCTATCCTTCTTTTTGGATTTCTAATGAGTTTTAATCCTATTTTAATGCTACCCCAAAGTTTGGTCCTAAAGTACAAAATGGCCATAGCTATGGTTCTAACTTTACAATATTCCTATCATTTTTAAGTAGCGGCTGCTTTTCGTTTCTTTCAAACATGGAAGGGAAAAATAAAATTCAACGATGGGACTTTTTATACAAATATTGTGAAAAAAAATTACAAAACTACCGTAAGTTGGAAAGTGTTACAAATTTAAATAAATAAATATATATATATATATATTTATTTATGGCTGAAGTTAAGAGCCACGCCTCTTAATTTCTATTTTTCTCTTTTAAACATGGCACACCCACGCCTCTTGCTCCAGAATTTTTTTTTCTTTTTTTTTTTTTTGAAATAGCCAAGCCATTCCTCTTGCTCCGGAGATTTTCCTTTTTTTTTCAAAAAAAAAAAAAAAAGACTAGGAGAGAAATAAGTGGGAAAAAAAATTGAGAGGAAAAACAAAGTGGAGAGAAAAAAATTATTAATTGAAAAAAAAAAAGAAGAGAAAAAGAGAAACAATGTTTCAAATAATTTAGAATAAGGAAAAGTTTAATTTATGTTCAAGATTTTATAGTTTAATTAGAGGCCTTATTTTGAAAGAGGAAAATTTTGACTCACTAATATCAGGTTGGTTTTTAAATTCTTAGAAGTATTTTAATTTAATTTGGTTATTATTAAGTTCGACACTATGACATGCATGATCTAGTGATTTGGAAGTTGGTTTCAATTTTTTGTTTGAATAATTCGTAATTGATAGACATGACATTAACATTGGTTGATATTTATTATTTTTCTTTAATTATTAGTTCATATAAAAATAAAAAGAAAATAAAAGAGCATTATGGAGTATCAATTTTACATTAGTGTTTATTAATTAATTGAAATGCTAATAATTTTATATTAATTATTAATAATATTTATATTAAGTTAGAGGTTTAAAATTAAATCATAAAATGAATCCATATTAAGTGAATTTTTTTCAAAAATCATAAATTTTGTATATTTAAAAAAAATATCTATTATAAATTATGTAATATCACATTTTACAGATTAATTATATCATATTAATTATATTTTAATTATATTAATATATATACATATAATATACCTATATATATATATATAAGGCACTAAAAAGCACCTCAATTAGGGTTGACATCAACCCTAATATTTAAAAATTATATATTTTTTGAAAAAATAAAAATAAAATTAAGTTAGAGTAATAAAGATTATATTATACTAATTTAATTTAGAATATCTTACTTTATATTTAAAATTTGAATTATTAATTTTTTTTAAAAATTAAAAACAAGCCCAAGAAATGCACTTTAAATTGTTTTATAAATTTACTATTGAATAAAATTCAAGTATTTGAAGCATTTTTCCATTTTTCGTTTTTGTTTTTGTTTTTGTTTTTTTGTTTTTTATTAAAAATGTGCATAATCTTTTTTAATTTACATTTAAAATCTATGATTATTTTCTTTTCCTTTTGTTTTGTAGGATGAATATCGCAAATGTGTATGGTCCATGTGATTCGACAGTTCTACATATGCAATCTACTCATCGGTCAGAAGACGTGTTTGCTGGGGATGTTGACACCACTCTATTGTGAGGCAAGGAGATAATTCTTTTTGGAATGTCATAAGTGATGTAGTGCTAAATGTCCGTGTGTTAAATTTGTTACATGAAATGAGATTTTATGATGTATATTGTTGTGCTTACTTTGATATTAATCTACACTTAATCACTGCTTTAGGGCAAAGATGGCACCTTGAGACTCACAACTTTCATTTTCATGTTGGAGAGGTTATAGTTACACTTCAGGATGTGGCAGTCGTATGGGGCTTACTAGTATGAGATTGGCCTATTATTGTTCTAGACTCTACCTTGACAGTTGGGCAGTGGCGGGATTATTATGATCATTAATTATCTTGGTTTTAGACTTGAAGAATGACAGTTTAAGGGATCTTGTCTCAATGTGACAGCTATCGCCAAGCACATTCACATCCACCGTATTACAATGATAGCTCTAATTTAGAGATTGAACATATTGCACGTTCGTGTGAATTAATACTTTTAGGAGGTGTTATGGGCTAGATTCTTCAAGTGATGCGGTACCATTAGTACTTGAAGCATTTTGAGAATATTCATGATGTTCATAACATCAGTTAGGGAAGTGCCATTTTGTCATTTTTGTACCATGAGCTATGCATTGCATGCCAATGGGGAAAACCTAATATTAGTGGAGCAATGCAACTACTACAGGTCAAATAAATAGATTTAATGAATATTACATAGATGTATTTTTATTATTATATGTCCCTTAATTACTTGTTTACTTGTAGATTTGGGCATGGTCCACAGTTAAATATATTTGAATTTAGTCAACCCCCTACTTATTATTAAAATTTTTAAAAGTCAAATATCATAAGGTACACAATTTTTATCGTTCTTGATTTTATTTTACATATTATCCTATTCTACGAATACTGTCTTAAGTGTTGGAGGTTTTCGTCAAGGAACATGTTGCAACTGTAGTAGTTTGTTATTAATTGCAGGACATGATTTGAGGCAACATTAGAAGACATTCGAGTTCAGATCAAGAGCAAATTCTTTCATACTGACATCATAGGTTGATCTAATAACTTTTTTAATCAATTGAAGTCTTTTATTTCAATTAATATATTATCTTCTATCTTTTACATTACAAAAAACTTTTAAGTATCTGCTACAAATCTAATTTCATAGTTATAGCTACAAAATATACCTAGGATTGTTGTAACAAATATAATTTTTTTAAAATTATAATCAATAAAAACTATTTATTATCAATTCACAACATTGTACATTTGAAGTGTAATAGATTAGTTATGCATTATCTGTATAAAAATTAATATATATACATATATATATAAAAGAATGATCATTACCTACAGATTGATTATAGCGAGAGCTAGCTTCGATAGCATCAGCTTCAAACTTGACTAGAATAGTTTCGTAGCTAAAATTATGAATTTTCAACATCAACTATGGATTGATAGTAGTTGATACCCTAATTTTTTATAATGTTATGTTATAAACAAATGTTAAATATTTCTTTCCTTAAACACCTTAATATGAATTTTCAAATATCTAATATGCAGGGGTGGCAATTTTTGATACGCTATGATAACACGATACGAACTGACATAATATTATTGGGTTTGGGTTGGGGGTTATTGGGTCGACCTAATAAGCAATACGAAAATTATGGGTTGGTTTGGGTTGGGTTTTGCATAATAAACACAATAAGTATATATCATATATACTTATTCTATGATTAACACTTTGTATACTTATTTTTTGTAGCAAACTTCAATTGAAAGAAGAGGATAGCAATGAAGAGATTTGACTAAAATTAAAAGTTGGAATATACTATTTTTTTAATTTTTAATTAATGACTTGTTATTTTTGAGCAATTTAACTCTAAATTGATTTGTAAGAATTAATGATTATGATTTACTATGTAAATCTTGACTACTTGATGATGTTGGGATGATTATTAAACGTTGAATGAGATGAATTATATTTCTTTGCTGGAATTCGGCTTCATTATTGTTAAAATTAAGTTGTGCAAAACTTTTGGTTTAGCAGTGAAATTTGTACATTATTGATGTTAAAGAGGAAATTAAATGAAGTTTAATTATCAAATTACTCTACGGTATAAAAGTTGGGCGGCTAAAATATAATGCTGACTTTTTCTAAATTATTGGTGTAAGTTGACTTTTATCAAAATTTTGGTATAAATTGATTATTTCATTAAGATTCTAACTGAACATAAAATGTGCAGATTTTCAGATGAATTATTAATGAAAAATAATCATATGTTGAAATAGGTTGGGTTCGAGTTGATATGAAACTTTCAAGTTAGATTTGGGCTGAAGCTTATTCGGTTGAGTACTTTTTAGTTTGGATTTGGATTGAGCAAACTTTTGTAATATTTTACCTTAACCCCATACAAAATAACCCAACATGATACGATTGTCGCCCCTACTAATATGTATTTATAACATCAAATAAAAAATTAAAAATACATTTGAACAGGCCATGCGTCGACTCCTAAGCAAATCTTAGTTATGCTGATTCATGCTGTGTGTGTACAAGCTGCCAAACAAATTTTGATGGGCATGACGTTTTTGACGGAAGGCAGCCGAAATCGCGCAGTTTCTATCTTAAATTAGAGTTACTCTTTCTTGGACAAGTGCCGTACTATAGAGAGCCAGTGGAATAAAACACAAATTTTATTATCCGAAGACAAAAGGAAAAAATTTGGGGCCGCATCCATCCAAGTTAAAGTTTGGGATCCACGTAAATCTAACAACAAATATTATTTCACTAGACATTATTTGTAGTTATTAGGGCCAAGGCACCATGACCACAGAAGAAACGATACATACTTATGGAAAAGCAAAGAAAAGAAAAATTAATAAGACAAATTAAAGTAGACGACAATAAGTATTTGAGTTAATGAACGGATATCTTGAAGCAATGAAGCTTTTTACGAGATCTCTCTGTTGGGTGGGTTGTGTAGAAAAATAGACAAATGCCAAGTAATAAAAATAAAATGCAAGGCCAAAACATATTATTGTCATTATTATTATAATAAAGTGTATATATGTATACAAACAAGCAAACCTCACAAGTATAGCACTCACACACTATTAGCACACTATCTTATAATCACTTATTTTCAGCAAGGCTCAAGCCATACTTATAGAATACAAAGTCGATTCATGAACCAACATTAAGCCATTATTTAATACATTATTTAAGCTATTATTTAATGAACCAACATTAATCCATTAAGTTGGCTAATGCCAAAATGTGCAAGTTTATGGCAACTGAGATTTTTTCGGGTTACGGCGAAGTTGAGAGAGAGAGAGAGTCGGTGCTTTTCAGGTTGTAGGTGGGAACCAAGAAAAGGCCCTTCGTTCTTGGGACGGCAATTCCTCCCTGTTCAGACATGTCTATATCATTGGGAGTCATTCCTTTAGGCATTTTCCAGTCAAAATTGTGGAGAAGTTGAGCCAATGGAAGTTCAACGTTTGCTACTCCAAAATTTATGCCAGGACAAATCCTTCTTCCTGCCCCGAATGGAATGAATTCGAAGTT
Organism: Jacaranda mimosifolia; assembly: GCA_018894105.1. Lineage (NCBI taxonomy): Eukaryota > Viridiplantae > Streptophyta > Magnoliopsida > Lamiales > Bignoniaceae > Jacaranda > Jacaranda mimosifolia. The sequence goes on from CM032127.1 coordinate 3,952,853, forward strand.
ATTCCCCCAAAAATCTGTGGAACTGTTCTCAAATCTTTCGGGTTGGAAGGTTTCTGGTTCGTTCCAATACTCCGGATCCCTTCCCATGGACCAAATGTTAACATAGACTTTGGAATTGAGAGGAATTGAATACCCATTAACTTTGCATTCATCTCTGCATGCTCTTGGGAGTAACGTGGCCGGTGGATGCAACCTCAAAGTTTCTTTGACCACCAATTTTAGGTACTTCAGTGCTTGCACATCGCTCTCTTCGACTATCTGCTTTCCCTTAAACGCCTCCCTTACTTCTGCTTGTGCTTTAGCCATTACGCGGGGATTTCTCATGAGTTCAGCCATAGCCCAATCGAAAGTTGTAGACGATGTTTCAGTTCCAGCAGAGAACATGTCCTATAATTACATAATCATCATTCATTAGAATCTATTCGTTGGGTTAGAGCTATATATATATATATACACGTGTCTTCATGATTATGAAATTAATTAACAAAAAGCCACTTACAAAAATGACAGCTTTGACGTTGTCATTGGTAATGGGAAATTCGAGTTCTCCATTTTTCTGCATCCTGAGGAGGACATCAACTATGTCCTCGCCGCCAAATTCACCACTCTGCTTCAATTTATGTTCCTCCACCAAGACATCAAGAATTTTATCCAACTTACGGCGCATTCTCAACAATTTGTACTTACTGAGAACATGCAACAGCTTGAAAGAGGGAAATAAATCAGCCAACTCAAATCCACTCGCCATCGTCACTGCCTTCTTCATCATGGCTATCAAAGTATCACGATCCGTCAGCACTTTACCAAACGCCGCTCTGCAGGTGATGGAACTTGTGAACGCGGATATCTTCTCAGTTAGATTGACGGCTTCACCAGACGATGATTTAAGAGACTTGACGAGACGTGAGACCTCATCCTGTCGAATAGACCCGAAAGATTTGACATTCTTAGCGCTGAGCAGCTCCAAAATGCAGATTTTACGCATTTGCCTCCAGTACTCATTGTAGGGGCTGAAGGCAATATCTGTATAACCGTACCACATTATCTTCATGCCGATGCTTTCAGGCCTATCAGCACAGGCTGGGTCCTGGACTTTGATCACCTCTTTAGCGGCCTCCCTCGATGAAATCACCACCGCCGAAACCTGTCCCAGCTGCAGATGCAAGACGGGTCCGTATTTTTGGGCCACTCTTCTAAGTGCATGGTGGGGCTGACCGCCCACCAAGTGGTGGAGGTGGCCAATCACCGGCAGCTTTGGCGGGCTTGGAGGCAACTTTTCGTACTTTGTTTGGGATTTGGGTTTCTTCCATGCTCTGATTAGCAAGAAGACGAAATATGAAAAGAGGAGAAGAGTAGTGAAGTTGATGGGAATTAGCTGGATCATCTCCGTTGTTTAAGGGAACAGATGTATACTGATTATATCAGCTGTTCCCACTTCTTAGTTGTTGTTTGTTGTGTTTGACGATGCCTGTTGGATAATCTCTCATCTTGTATTTATAGTCGAAATTTTTAGAGGGAGAAGAAAAGTCTGAGATTTGATTATGAAAATTATACTTACTGGCAATAGGGCATAATCCAGAGTTAATTCATTGTACTTGTGTGCGTCCTCTTATCTTTGGCTGCTGAATTTGAACTGACGATTGCCACTTGGTACAACACTTTTATCTATTTTCATGTTATCAAAAGGAAAATGTGTTTGGATTAAATGTTGAAAAGTAATGATTAGAATAAATATAGGATTGAAAAGTAGGTTGAGACATATATATATATATATTTATTTATTTATGTTTAAAAAGTTTTGAATTTTTAAAATATATGTATGTTCTATAATTTTTTAAAATGATAGTAGGTACATTATGTCAAATTAAATTTAAATTTGATTGATGTGATAGAAGGATGACACGGGAGGTTTCTAAAGAATTTAAAAATAAATAAATAAATATTTTGAATGAAAATAAATAGGAAGTGTTTTCAATTTTCATGGCAGTCATGAAAGCTCTATCCATTGTGAATACTTTCTCTTCTATTGTTTATAATTTTCTCTATTGATTGCTAATTTCATAATTTATGATGAAATCAAAAGGATATGGTTGGAGCTAGGGTGTAAATGATTATTAAATGGATCATATACACTGTTTATATATTCATTTTCATTTATCTTTTCGAATATTTGGATACGGATACGAATTTGATGGATATTTAAAAATGATATTTGAATTTGTATCCATCGGATATCGATCAAATTCTGATATATTCGTATTCGATTATAATTATTCAAATGCATCCATATTTAATTAAACTTATCCGCATTCAATTTTTTTTTAATTTCATATTCGATGATAATTATTTATACACCTATTAACAAATATCCAAATACGTGAATCTATAAACCTATAACAAATAAATTTTTACTTAATAGAATGAAATATACAATTTCATTAAAAAGAAAGCAATCAAATAAATAGAATAATTTCTAATTAATAATTGACTTTATAATTAATTATTAGTACTAATTAATATTAATAATGTCACTTAACTATATTAATTATGAAGTCAATCAATAATAATTCTATTGATTTAACTTTATTCTTCAATTTTTCTTCTATATTACAATAATTTTTTGAATTTATTCTTTTTTCTTCCTAATTCTTCAATTTTAATTTATATATATATATATGGATTATGAGATTTTTATTGAAAAGTATAAATAATATATTATTTAATAATTATATATTTGGAGCGAATATTAAATGGATCGAATATGCATTTACCATATCCATATCAATTTATAATTGGATATTTACTAATCGAATTGAATTTTTAATTTATACTTAGTTATTTTCACAAAGTGGCGGCTATCCAAATTGAGTGTTTAATTTACCCCCCCCCCCCTTTTTATTTATGCACACACAGGGTCTGTTCAGACTTAAACTTCTGACCTCCCACATTATATGAGATACTTATATGTTGCTAGGCCATATACCACTTAACTTTTAATTTTCTTGGCAGCATACTATTTAATTTCAACCCTCTCCTGTTTCTAAATTATTAGGTAAGGTTTGGTTAGTTTTTTATTATGTATTTTGAGAAAATGAATTTTAGAAGTGGTGTTAGAGAATGTAAAAATTGTATTGAAGAATGCGATGAATGCTTGTTTAGTGCTGTTTGGTTTTATTTTCACTGGGTATTTTAATTTTCTCTAGAAAACAAAAATAGGAAGCTGTCTACTTCTCCCCCAATCTCAAAACATTTCCCCAAACACATACTTACACACTCTCCTTTTTTTACACCTTATTTTCTCCTATTTTCATTTCACAACTTCTAATACAAAAACTCAACATCCAAATATATCTCATTTTTAACCCTACACAATCATCTCATTTAAAAAAAAAAACATACAAACAACATTTATTTTCAAATCTAAACTCGTAACTAACTTTTCACTTTTTAAATTTAGCAAAAAATAGAAAACGGCTTTGAAAACATATTGAAATGGGCTCTTATATTTTGGAAAAAGATTAGAAAATTATTTAGAGGAGTTTTGGTATGTTTGTTTATATTTTGGGAAAAATAATTTTTATTGTAATAGTCAAATCAATAACTTTTTTATTGAACTTTTAGGGGAAAAAGGAAATTGAGTAATTTTTTTATTATAAAATTAATAATAAAATATATATGATATATATGTATGGAAAAATAGAAATTTTTTGGTGATAATGAATGATTAAAAAAAAGTGTTTTTAAAAATTTATTTTGACATTTTGAAGAATAAATAAATATATATTTAGTTTTATTTTGATAAAACAAAATTCTTTTACTAAAACATTATCAAAGAAAGCCCCAGTTATTTTATTCGATGATTACCTTGACTAAGGTACAGTAGTTGTGCAATATTCCAAGAACATTGATAGACGTAACTCTTAAGTTTGACTGTTCCAAACGTGATGGCCAGACTTTTCCAAACGTGATGTTTAGACTTTTCCAAAGTTGATGTTTTGACACTTCAAACTCTCTTTAATAATTAAAAAGTTGGGTTTTTTTTTATAGTCCTAATTACTTTATTTTTATCTATTGTTATGTAACACTTTGTATTGCGCTAGGTGTTCATTTGTTTTTGTAAACAAAACAAAGTAAAATTTAAACAATTACCCCTTTTCACATCAAATACTTTAACTATCCTTTTTAATTTGTTTAAACATACATTAAAATTCCTAACCCCACACCACTCTCCCCCCCCCCCCCCCCCCAATTAAGTTTCAAATATGTGATATAATTTATATGGCACACATATATATACACATATTATATATAAATTGATATATTTATATAAATATAATTATAACTTATAATTATTCACTAATTAAAAATAAAAGTCTAATATACTATATTAACAATATAATTTCAACTTACATAATTAAAATAATTTAATTAATTTTATATACAAATTAAAAGGAAAAATTATAAAAAAGGAAAAAAAATAAAGTTCTTCTTATGTGGCTGCCATGGCCGGTGGCAAGCTTGCCCAGATCTGGGCAGGCCAACCGCTGGCCATGGCAGCCGCTTGGCCTGTGGCCAGCCCATCCAAATTTGGGTGGGCAGCCTTTGGCCATGGCTTCCATGGCCGGCGGCTTGTTGGTTGGGGGAGGGGGTCAATGTTTCTATATATGTATATATAAATATCTATTTACATAAATATATATATGTCTATATTTAAATAAATAAGTATATGTAAATATAAATATATATCTAGTTGGCATTTTTTATATTTTTATTTTCAACGAATCAAGCTATGTAAGCAGGATTTTTGCCAACACATCAAAAAATTCAAAATTGGCACATTCTACTAAGCCACGATAGCTTTTTTCAGTGGGTTTTTTGTCAGAGGACTAAAACGGTCAATTTTTTTGTTATTTATAGGATTAAAATTGTAATTTTTTAAGATATAGGGGAAAAATGCAAGTCAAGCAGAGTTATAGGACGAAAAATGAAATTTTGCCTAAAAAGTTGATGGGATATATATTTTAGATTGAAAAATATTTTAATAGATTAGGTAGATATAATTTTTTTTTAAAGAGTTTATAATAATTCTTTCTTATATATATTTAATAAAATATTTTTTTATTTTATTAATAATATATATATTTTAAAAATACGAAGTATTTGGAATATGAGAAAATTTAAAAGAAAATACATGATAATATATAATCTAATTTTTGGTATTACTATAATTTTAGATATTGATTAATCGATGGGATACTATAATATAAATATATATAATATTACAAAGTATGGAAGATATTAAACAAAATTAGATGTTAAACAAAATGGTTAAACAAAGCAGAAAGGATATTTAAGGTATTTGATGTGAAAAACGGTAATTGTTTAAATTTTACTTTGTTTTGTTAGCAAAAACAAATGGACACTTGGCGCAATACAAAATGTTACATAACAATAGATAAAAATAAAGTGATTAGAACTATAAAAAAAGCCTAAAAAGTGGGTGGTTGTTGTAAAGATATATATACCAAATAGATTGAATGCATTTCATTAATATATGTATTCGATTAATTTATACAAAATCTATACTCAAATTCATATTCAACATTTATTTAGGTAATAATATCTGAATTCATATCGGACAATGTAAAATAAATTTGAATATGTCAGTATTCAATTATAATGATTGAAGATTGACTTAATTATAATTATTTAAATGTCTTTATTTGATCATGAATATTGGATGTTCTAATTCATTCATATATATATATATATATACTGATATATTTTTTTTTATGAAAAAATATATAATTTCATTAAAAGGAAAGCAGACAACATATATTACAAACTCTTGAAGAACAGCTTCTAAAGCAAAAAAAATAACAACAAACATAAAATGAAAATTGAAAGTTAAGGGTGTGCTTGCTTCTGAGATTTTCCCTCACAAGCCACCTTTAGAACACGTTTTCCTTGAAAATGTGTGATTGCCTCTTAAGATTTTTTCTCATCTCACAAGCAGACTTCAAAAAAATCTCTTGGGGGCATTTTTAATCCTCCTCCCCTACTCTCCCCCCATCTTTATTTTTCCCTTGAAAAGTTACAGTTTTCTACCAGATTTCTTCTTCAGATTCCCGGAAAATTTGAGAGAATCTCAGAGAAAATCTTGAAGGTTCTCTTTCGAGTTGTTAAATTATCTAAACATACATTACACATTTAATAATATAGACAAGTATGTATATTTGCAATCAAATTATTAATATTTATATAAAATTACTCTGCAGTAAATAATAAATAGGTGTATTAATATATATTTTAATATTAGAAAGAATTATGTGCATAATAAAATTAAAATATACGTATATACATTGTTTACATAAAATTATTTTCATAATTTAAAATTATATTTCCAATTTATTTTTTATTATTGAAATGAAATTGTGTTTATATTATAATTAGTCACAGTTAATATTTTCATATTCAAATATAAATTGTTTCACAATATAATTATTTATACATATAATTTAGTATTTAAATTTTAATTCGGTTTTTGAATATTTAATTGTATAAAAGTGTGTAATTTTATTTACACTTCAAATTTCTTTAAATGTTAATAAAATAATTTATTATATTAAATTTTATTATGATACAATACAAGATATTTTAGACTATATTTCATTCATGTTAATTTATTCTAAACAATATATATATAAACAATATTATATAATATTCATTATATAAAAAAACTCATACCTCACAACTAATCACCATCTCTTAAGCTTCTCATAAAAAATTTTAGAACCAAACACCATCTCACAACTCTTTCTCACAAAAAATCTCACAATCAATCACTAGCTCATTACTTTCACCTATCACATCAATTGTAATCATTACATTTTTACCTTACAACCAATCAGTCCCTCATAAAAAAAATTTCCACCTCACAAACATAAAAATCTCATTATTCTCTCTCAGAAAATGAAAATGAGAAATGAAATCACAATCTAAATTCTTGTAATTATGAAGAATAACCCTCACGAGTTTCTGATGGAACCTAGCAAATCCCTCTCAAGCTCTATTTGTGCTTCCCCAAACTATTGAAAACTAGAATTACCAAGTTAAAGTGACAGAAGAATAAAAAATTCAAATATGTGAAAATCAGAATATATTACGTGGCGTAAGATTTTACTTTATTAGTCTAATAATTTTTACAAGTTCAATAGCGAAAAGAATATATAGTGTTTAAGTTGCCACCATTGACATTGAACGATATCAGTGAGCTAACAAACTATTCAACGAGTTGTAAAAATAGGACTATAACTATGGTCAATTCGCAATGTAGAACCAAAATTCGAGGTTATATTAAAGTATGATGAAAACTCATTAGAAATAAAAAAAAAGGACAGCAACCAATGAAAAGCACAATCAGCACTGGTGATTGCTTGCAAGCACCTTCGCCAATGCTCCACGCATCTGCCATGCAAGCAATCACCAGTGTTGACTGTTTTTTCCCAGTCACTGTCCTTTTTTATTTTTTCTTTTTATTGAGTTTTGGTCCTATTTTAATATCACTCAAAATTCCAATTTTAAAATGTGAAAGGACTATAGCTACTGTCCTATTTTGCAATTTTCTTGTTATATTTATGTAGTAGCTACTTTTTGTTTCTTTCAAAAATGGAAGAGAAAAATTAAATGCAGTAGTGGTAATTAGGACATGAAACATAGTACAATAAAATAAATTAAAAGAAAAATAAAGAAAAAGCCAAAAGAAACAAATAAAATAAAAAAATCTATGATTATTTGGGAGAATATCATTATTTAAATCTTGAAGAGTATTAGGAATCCAAGTATTATCCTACCTAATAAAATAACGAAGGTCATTGCACCATCTAATATTTAATGTATACCCCAATGTCTCTTTTACTAAATTATGTAATAAAGCAACTTTTTTTTAATAGCTTCTTTGGTGACTGCACAATTGGAATATAATTCAACTATTGGAGAAATGATATAAACATACATACATTGTGAGTGATTATATGCCCGGGGGGGGGGGGGGAGGAAGGAAATTAGGCTTAAGAGATTTTAATGCAGTAAAAGTTTGCCACTCAAAATACTTTTTGGCCTTCCAAAAACTGTTTTTAAGTCTTTTGTAGAAAACTATTTTAGTTATTGATGGAATTTTGTAAATACCAATTAAGATACCAGTCAGACTAATGATAAGAAAAGCAGTAAATACAGAAGTAAATAGACACTAGATTTATAGAGGTTCGGCAAGCCTACATCCTCTACCAAAACTTTTACTTAGGATTTTAAACCCTTCAAATTAATAAGTGAATAAAAATGTTTTACAAGTAAAACAATAATTTGACATTAAGAAAAGATTAAGGAACATAAACAACCTAGTAAGATGAAAAACTAACTCTTCGAAAAGAGCTATATTGGGATCCCAGACAGGATGAGGCAAGTTCTCGAGTACTGTGAAACCAATTACTTGTGAACAGGTTTAGGGGAACTTCTACTAGATTCATTTGTACAACCTCTATGGGCTGATGCACGAGTTGCTGCCACTCCGTATGACAAGCTCTAGTCTCTTCTTCCAAACTGAAATCAAGAACACTACAAAAAGTTCCAGGTAGTATTGCCCTACTGGTTTCTTCACCTAGAGGTCCTTAGAGCAACCAAGTGCTGATTTGTTCTCTTCACAGGGTCCCTCGAGAATAGGTAAGACTATTGTCCCTCTTCACCACTACGTCCTTCGAGACACAAACTGCCTTGTCCTCATCTCTCCAAGATTCATTGAAGGTAAGATCTACTTGACCTTCTTCACCACAAGGTCCCTCGAAAACACACGTAGAGCAAGGAATAAGCAACAATTAAGCACAAGAATGTGTAAGAGAGTATCATACAACTCCTCAAGACATTTAACAAAGTTCTCTCCTGACTTAGAGATTCACTTTTTGAATGCTGCACGTTTTTCAATATGCAGATGTACTACCAACAACAATATGTTCCAATTTGGTAAGTGACCGTTAGATACATATAAGGAAACAGCCCATAAGGCAAGCAACCATTAGAGTCATGATTAAAGCACAATTATAGACTCAATTAATGATGCAGCAAAACTAATCTTCTTTCCTATTAAATGAAGATATGAATCTTAAGCTAGAATCCTTAAGTGATCATGTTAAATAAGGAAAGTTAATTCTAGCAAATTCTGACAGATTCCAATAGATAAATAAGAAAAGAATAGTTTAAACTAATTATGATATCTAAATCAGACAAATATATTTTGTAAACTAGAGATGCAAGGTTTATAGCCAAGAAGGATATACTTTCCTAGTATGAAAGATATGAGGATCAATCTAGATGATTTCCATGAAAAAGGTAAGTCAAAATCCAGTTATTTATGAAAAAGCATATTTCAGACGAGATGTATAAATTCTCTACAATTTATTTGAAAACAATTTAATATGTCCATGTAGAAAAATGCTTTTTTCTTAAAGTATTAAAAGGTTATCAATTTGGAAGAGGATAGTAGGAAAAGAAAGAAGCCATTAGTCAATCATTTCATATATTACATTCATTAAATCTAGCCATGATGAGCATATGTTTAAATTCAAGATCAGCAACATGTTTTTCCTTCCATAAATAAAAGAAGTGACGTGCTAAATCAAATATAAAGATATGTTGTTAAAATCAATATAAGGGAAGATAAGTTCCAGATAACACAAGATAATTTTCGAACTACATAAGGCAAGTTCCAATAGATTTTTGGAAATAATTCACATTAATCATGCAACAAATATTGTCATAATCAAAACTCTAATACTTATGCAAAATCATCAACGGGTTAACAATCTCTCCCTTTTTGATGATGACAATAAAATTTGATGCATGAAAGTAGAAAGATATCACCTGATCTCTCCTTGTTTCTATGCCTCGGCAGATCCTCATGCGCCCCCCATCTCGATGCAGGATTTTCATCCAAAAACTAAGATAGAATAGACCAAAATAGAGAAGCATGTACTACCGGTCGAAAATACTAGTTCAGAGGAATCATACCTCATAGACACAAATTAACCTTATGTAAATTAACCTTATGTAGGTCAAATATTTAAACATTTGGATCAAGTCAAATTTAGAAAGTTCAGAATGCATATGAAATGCACTTGCAGAAAATGATATTTTTCTCGCCCTTTGTCAACTAAATTGGTCAAACTTGTGCAACAATAAACTTTCTTTGCAAACATTCCAAAGGAGTAAGAGCAACATCCGTCTTTTGAAAGGCAGAGCATCCACTTTTTGAAAGCCAAATTCCTACCTAAATGGAAATTTTGGAAATTCTAGACACAATTCCTAATTTATCTCTGATTGTAATGAACTAGCTTTCTTCCAGTGCTTTTGTAAAAATATTCGCAAGTTGGTCCTTAGTTGGAATAAATTCAATAGAAATATCACCCATATACACTTGATCATGCAAGAAATGATATTTAATTTCACTGTGCTTAGTGCGTGAGTGTAATACTGGATTTTTGGAAATACTTATAGCATTTTACTATCATAGAAGATAGGCACACAAGACACATTTACACCAAAGTCATGCAAGTTACGCTTCATTCATAGTACTTGGGTGCAGCAATTGCCTAAGGCCATGTATTCTGCCTTGTTTGTGGGTAATGCAACTGTACTTTACTTTTTACTACACCATGAAACCATGCAACTTTTCTGTAGTTGACAACCACCACTAGTACTTTTCTTGTCTATCTTGCAACCAGCATAATCTGCATTAGAATAGCTTATGAATTTAAAGGATTTAGAATATGGATACCATAAGCCATAATTGGTTGTTCCCTTAAGATATCTCAATATCCTTTTCAAGGCATTCAAATGGGATTCCTTAGTATCGGACTGGAATCTAGCACATAAGCATGTTGAAAACATAATATCTAGACTGCTAACAATTAAATAGAGTAAGCTACTAATCATACCTCTGTTGATTTTCTCGTCTACATTCTTACCGCCCTTATTAGGTTCCAGTCTGGTATTTATACTCATGGGAGTGGTTGTAGGGTTGCATTCACTCATTCCAAACTTCTTTAAAAGCTCTTTTTATACTTTTCTTAAGAGATGAATGTCCCTTTCTGAGTTTGCTTGACTCAAAGTCCCAAGAAGAAATTGAGCTCTCTCATTAAGCTCGTTCCAAATTCTTGTTTCACTTTCTCGGCAAACTCTTGACAAAGTAGATCATTAGTAGCACCAAAGATAATGTCATCAACGTACATCTGAACAACAAGAGAGCTATTTTCTTGGTGCATAGTGAACAATGTGGTATCTAAGATTCCAATAGAAAAATTATTGTTTATGAGAAAGTTGCTCAAGTGATCATACCAAGCCCTTGGGGCTTGTTTTAATCAATATAAATCCTTTGTTAGTTTAAAAACATGATGAGGAAAACTTTGATTTTTGAAACCGGGCAGTTGCTCTACATAAACTTCTTCTTTTATGAATCCATTTAGAAAAGCACTTTTTACGTCCATTTGATGGAGCTAAAACTTTTTATGAGATGCAAAGACAAGAAGCATTCTAATTGATTCTAACCTTGCAACTAGAGCAAACGTTTCATCGTAGTCAATGCCCTCTTATTGACTGTAGCCTTTTGCTAGTAGTTTGGCTTTGTTCCTAGTAACTTTACTGGTTTCATCTAGCTTATTTTTGAATACCCACTTGGTAACAATGACTGGATGGCCTGGTGGCCTTTCTACCAAGTTCCAAACTTTATTCTTTTCAAATTAAGCCAGTTTTTCCTTCATCGCTTCAATCTAAAATGGATCTTTTAGTTCCTCTTTAACGTCCTCAGGTTCAATCATTGAAATAAGGGCATAGTTGGATTCATTTGGTGGAACCTATTTGGATTTGGATTTGGTAGTTATTCTAGCTTGTAAATCTCCAATAATTTTCATAGTACAGTGACTGGAAGCATGTTTGAATTTTTTGGTTCTTTATTAAACCTTTTTTTCTGACTCGCTAGAATCAAGTTCATTAGTGCAATTTGTTTCGCCAAATGATTCCAGTTCCTCTTGATTTGATGTTAATGGCTCAAGGTCTGAAATTTTAACTGGTTCTTCAAATCCTGCAACTTCTTTGCTCAAGATTTTCTTGGCATATGATGGATTAGTTTCATTAAACGACACATGCGTGGATTCTTGAACAATTCTTTTTCTTATGTTAAAAACACAATAGGCTTTACTATGTATTGAGTAACCAACAAAGATAGCCTCATCAACTTTGGAATCAAACTTTGTCAAATAATCTCTATCATTAAGAATAAAACATTTGCAACCAAAAACACAAAAATAGGAAATGTTTGGAATTTTATCGTGCCACAATTCATATGTAGTTTTTCTCAAAAGTGGTCTTAAAAAGACATGATTTGGCACATAACAAGCTGTATTCACAGCTTCACCCTAAAAGGATTTTAGAAGCTCATATTCATTAAGCATGGTTCTAGCAGTTTTCTGCAAAATTTGGTTTTTCCTATTTTGGTTTTTCCTTTCAACTACCCCATTTTGTTGGAGAGTCTTAGGGGCAGAAAAGTCATGAATGTAATCATTTTCTTCACAAAACAAATTAAAGTTTATTTATCAAACTCAGTTCCATGGTCACTTTGGATTTTCTTAATGAAATAACCCTTTTCATTTTAAAGCCTTTTGGTGAGTGGAATGAATGCACTTAAAGCATCATTTTTATGAGCAAGGAATAAAACTCAGGTAAAATGAGTAAAATCATCTACTATGACAAATACATATCTTTTACTTCCAAGGAAAATGGTTTTCATAGGTTTGAGTAGGTTAATGTGCAGAAGTTCTAGTAGCCTAAAAATTGTGACCTCATTCTTTGGTTTGGAAGATGTTCAAATTTGCTTCCCTTTCTGGCATGCATCACATATCCTATCCTTGGAAAAGTTTAACTTGGGCACCTCTTTGATAAGATCTTTCTTTGTGAGATGAGATATAAGTTTCATGTTTACATGGCCTATTCTCCTATGCTATTTCTAGCATTCTTCATCTGAAACGACTAAACACTCTACATTTTGATAGATTAAATCATCAATGATTATACAATAAACATTTCCATCCCTGGTAGCAATAAAAATGAGTCTCTTTTTGTTTAATAACACAATGAGATGGATGAAATTTAACCTCATAACCTTTATCACATAGTTGACTGATACTGAGCAAGTTATGCTTAAGGCCTTCAACAAGCCAAAAGTTATCAATGCAAGTACCAGTCTATTTACCATTAGTACTTTTACCTATTATGCATCCTTTTGTGTTGTCTGCATAGAGAATATTTCCTACAGAACAATTGTTAAGCTTAAGAAACATGGACACATCCCCCATCATATACCTAGAACATCCGCTATCTAAGTACCACTTCTATTTCAGGGAATGTTCCTTGGCCTGTACCTATAAGAAATTAGTTTGTTTTAGGTCTCCAAATTAAGTTGGGTCCTTCATGGTTAGTACTAAGTCACTTTTCTTACCCAAACAAACTTGGCACCAATAAGTTTCTCAATCGGACATCTATAATTGACATGACCAGATCTACTACAAGTAAAGCATATTTTTTGAACATGTTTGAAATTCATTTTGGAAGCAGTAGAAACTGATTTGGTTTTTCTCTAGTTCATGCGATTTTTGAAATTCCGACCTTTCTTAACATTATGTCAAGGTGGAACATGCATATGTCTGTATTTAACACTGATGGAACATTCACCTAGATCATCCTCAACATGCAAGCATTCCTCAACAATCATTTTTCCTTTGATTTCACGGCTCATTTTTTCAACTTGCTTTTTCAAGGAATTGTTCTCTTTAGTTAGCCAACCATTTATTTTTTTCTTGCATTCAGCATCAAGGGTCTCTTTATTTTTAGCCATGTGCATTTCAAATTTATCTTTATGAGCGTGTCTGTCTAAGCTTAAATCAATTATGTGTCTAAATGGCTATGTTTGTGGCTGTAGGTGGTGGAAGGTGCTGGACCTCCTCTCAAAACTTTTGTACGCAAGAGATAGAGTGGTGGAATGCTATTTTTGGACTTTGGGAATGTATTTTGAGCCTCAATATTCACATGCTCGAATTATGTTGGCTAAGACTATTGCTATGATATTAGTAATAGACGATACTTATAATTCTTATGGTATAGTTGACAAGCTTGAAATTTCACAAAAGCAATAGAGAGGTATACAATATTACCATACATGCATGCCATATATATATATATATATAGCTAGTCTTATAATTACTTTCTTGGATTGTAATGGAATTGATTATAAGTGTAATTTTCTTTTCTATTTCTATTAGATGGGATATCAAGGAAATAGATAGACTGCCAGACTACATGAAAATATGCTATAAAGTTCTTCTAGATCTGTACAATCAATACGATGAAGAACTAAGACAACAAGGAAGGCCATTTGCTGTTGATTATGCAAAAGCAATAGTATAAATTACTGTACTTATACTCTTTCAAATCTTTTCTATCTTCCAGATTAATTTTTTCAAGAAAAACACAATTGTGTTTTCTTACATTTTTTGTCCAAATGGAAGAGATAGCGAGGAGTTACAACCTAGAGGCAAATTGGTTTATCAAAGGATATATATATATATATATATATATATGCCTCCATTTGGTGATTACATGTCCAATGGCTTCATTACTAGAACCTTCTACTTGCTTGCTACCACATCTTTCATTCGCATGAGTTCTGCTCCAAAGGATGCATTCGAAAGGCTCATGAAGAAACCAAAAATTCAAGTGGCAAATGTGACCATTTGTTGAGTTATTGATGATATAGATACTTATGAGGTCTGTATATACATGAATAATCAATATATATATATAAAGATAAATAATTATGTACGAAGAATGTTGTCAAATAATCACCTTATGTTCTCTAAATCACTATTTAGATCGAGAAGAAAATGGGGCAAAGTGCAATGGGCATCGAATGCTGCATGAAAGAGTGTGGAGTTTGCGAGCAAGAAGCAAAGGAGAATTTCAACAGTATTGCTGAAAATGTGTGGAAGGATATTAATGGGGAGTGTGTGAAGGAAAAAGCTGTTTCAATGGAGATGCTAGAAAGAATTATCAATCTTTCAACATTGATAGATGTTGTTTACAAGCATAATCAAGATGGATACACATCCAAAGAAAGTGTTGAGGCCCCTTACCACTAGATTGCTCCTGGACGCCTTCAAATGTTCAAGCACCTAGAATGTTTCTTAATTTGTTGCGTTAATTCTTTCGTCTGATCCATTCATAATTATTCTATTTTTTCATTCATTACATCGTTACTGTAGGCAGTGAATTTTTGTATTTAATCATTCATTGATTTATGTCCTTTATAGATGTTTGATTTGTATAATTGTAAGTACTACATACTTCATGTATCACTCAACTTTCTTAATTCTCAAAATTTTTCAGCAAACGAGGTCCTTTATTTCATACACTTTTTTTGTTCTTCATACATGTCAAATTTTGTTAAAATTGACTGATCTGCAAAAGGATTCGAGAAAAAATATAAGAAAATAAATATTAATACCTAATTGTATCAAAACTTAAATATTTGTTAAATCCACATTTATTATTATTAACAGAATTAATGATCTCCCAACAAACTAAATCCCAAGATAATAATATTCTATGTTCGAATTGAGAAAACTAGTGAAGGAAAAATTATATATATATATACACAAAAATTAAAATAGAAGATTATATTATTTAAAGCATGAAAAAAAAAATCTTTAACATTTTATTCTTTAAACTTCAAGATCTATACAGTGTAAAGCAAAAATATATGATAAAATCTTTTTTATAAGTACAATGTTATTAATTATAATAAAGGAATAAACTAGTACATTAGAAACCATGACAACATTATTAATTAATATTGTGATCTTATTTGGAGTTCACAAAATTAAACTAAGAGAGGTACATATATAACTAGTTACAGTATACTTAATATATCTCTTCAAGTGCCAATG
Source organism: Jacaranda mimosifolia (assembly GCA_018894105.1). Lineage (NCBI taxonomy): Eukaryota > Viridiplantae > Streptophyta > Magnoliopsida > Lamiales > Bignoniaceae > Jacaranda > Jacaranda mimosifolia. The sequence goes on from CM032127.1 coordinate 3,968,896, forward strand.
ATCAAATTAACTGAGAGGACTGTAGGGTGTGGGAATGACTATCAAAATTTTCTTTCCTTCCAACAGCGATTCCTTTAGCATCAAATTTTTACAAGTGCCCGTTTGCTTTTGTTTCCAAAGAGGAGAAAATGAAAACAGAAAAATTATCAATTTTTTCCTATTTTTATAAACATTTTCATTTTCAGTATACACTTTCTCTCTATTTTCACTTTTTATTTTTTCTTACTCAAATTTACACGACTTTTAATACAAAATACTATATTTTTCAAATACAACTTATTTTCAATCCTACATAATCATTACATTTTAAACAAAACCTCCAAACAACATTTCATTTTCAAAAACACATTTATAACTAACTTTTGACTATTCTTTTTCACCAAAAAATGAAAATGCCTCCAGATAGCAAATCCAAATGGCCCCTAAGTGCCCATTTAGTTTTATTTTCATTTCCAATTCTCATTTTTGTTATTTACAAAATGTTGAAAAGTAGTTAGTGGAATGAGTTGAAAATGAGTTTATATTTAGATAGATTATTAGAAAAGTAATGAATATGTTGAGTTTAGTAGGTTGTATGTGGAGAAAGAGAGAGAATATATATATATATATATATATTATTGTTACTGGAAGAAGATATATAAATTATTGGGGAATGAGTTTTAAAAATGAAAATGAAGTCTGGTGGAAATATAAAAAAATGATTTGTTTCATTTTTGAAATAATAGAAAATGTAAATAAAAGTTTTGAAATTTCATAGAAAAATTTGATGTATTGAAATTTGGACTTTAATTAACAAATCAAAATCATGTCAAATCGGATTCATAGTCATCTCTAAATATACAATGTAGAATAACAATTCAAATGTAATCGACATGTTAGACATTAATAGTTGTTATTGTTACCGAGGCCAAGGCCCCATAGCAAAATGGGTCACGTGACAAACAACACATGTCCATGCCAAAGCAATGTTTTTAAAATCGGATCGGATAAAGAACCAACAATGTTACTAATTATTGGTTCAACGGATTGGACCACTAGTTTGACCGTTATGACGTCATAATGACATAATAATTATATTTAATTTTATAAATATTTATAATACTTTAATATTAACAAAAAATAAAACTTCCAATGATATAGAAAGAATATTATTTGAAAAAAATTTCAACCTACTTGCTTTTAAGTACGTTTTTTAGGGGAAAAAAATATTATTTTGCAATTAGTCAACTATAAATAAATAAAAAATAATATTACACATTAATTTAAGTAATAATTCATTTCATATCAACTCCAAGTAAAGATAAATTCTTCTATGTTAAATATTCAACATAATTTAAGAACAATTAAACAAAATAAAACAACAAATTAAACATAAGTATTTACATATAACTACCACTTCATTAAATTTCAAGAAAATAAATTCATATTTCAAAAAATTACATGTCCAGAATCTTTAATCATCATCTTTCAACTTATAATTTATTTTTTATATAAAAAAAATTAGTGAACTGGTCAAAAACCGGTAAAACAGGTACTGGTTTAACCGGTTTTTGACTGATTTTGACTGGTCCAACAAGTCATCGATTTTTATTCTTGAACCAGATTGAATTGATCTTCGGTCACCAGTCAGACTAATTGGACCGGCCAATCTGATCCGATTCTGAAAACATTGTGCGAAAGAGAAAGGGGGGAGGTTTTCAAAGTACAAGACCATAAGTTCGACTTTATTGACGTATTTTCCCAACCAATGAAGATTTTATATGATTTCACTTGGACGGACTGTAGATTATCGGAACTAAGAAAAGTCCATTCTTTCCTGAGACAACAATTCCTTCCATTTCAGTCATGCCGACATCATTAGGAGTCACTCCTTCAGGCATTTTCCAATCAAAGTGATAGGGAAGTTGAGCCAATGGAAGCTCAACGTTTGCCAATCCAAAATTCATACCCGGGCAACTCCGTGTTCCTGCCCCGAACGGAATGAATTCGAAGTTATTTCCCAAGAAATCTGTGGAATTGTTCTCAAATCTTTCGGGTTGGAAGGTTTCTGGTTGGTTCCAATACTCGGGATCCCTTAAATGTTTCTAACTATCGATGGCAGTCATGAAAGCTCTATCCGTTGTGAATACTTTTCTCTTCTACTTTTTATAAATTTCTCTATTGATTGCTAATTTCATAATTTATGATGAATTCAAAAGGATATGGTTGGAGGCTAGTTATTTTCACTAAGTGGCGGCTGTCTGAATTGAATTTTTAATTTTTTTTATTTATACACATGTAGGAGTCCATTCAGGTTCGAACTCCTAGCCTTCCATATTATATGAGAGACTTATACCACTAGGTCATAAGTCACTCGACTTTTAATTTTCTTGGCCACATGCTATTTAATTTCAACCCTCTCCTGTTTCTAAATTACTAGGTAAGGTTTGGTTATTTTTTTATTATATACTTTGAGAGAATGAATTTTAGAAGTGGGGTTAGAGAATGTGAAAATTGTATTGAGAAATGTGATGAATTTTTGTTTAGTGTCCGTTTGATTTTGTTTTCACGGGGCATTTTAATTTTCTCTAGAAAATAAAAATAGGAAGCTATTAACTTCTCCCCCCATTTCAAAACATTTACCCAAACACACGTTTACACTCTCTCTCCTTTTTTACACCTTATTTTCTCCTATTTTCATTTCACAACTTTTGATACAAAATCTCAACATCCAAATACATCTCATTTTCAACCCAATATAATCATTTCATTTCAGACAAAACATCCAAACAACATTTATTTTCAAATCTAAACTCGTAACTAACTTTTCACTTCTTAAATTTGGCAAAAAATAGAAAACGGCTTTGAAAATATATCCAAATGGGCTCTTATATTTTGAAAAATAATTAGAAAATTATTTAGAGGAGTTTGGTATGTTTGTTTATATTTCAGGGCAAATAATTTTTACTGTAACAGTCAAATTAATATTTTTTTATTGAATTTTTAGGGTGAAAAGGAAATTGAGTAATTTTTTATTATAAAAATAAAAAAAAATGTATATATATATGATATATATATATGGAAAAATAAAAAAGTTTTGGGGATTATGAATGATTAGAAAAAAGTGTTTAAAAATTTATTTTGACATTTTGAAGAAAAAATAAATATATATTTAATTTTATTCTGATAAAACAAAATTCTTTTACTAAAACATAATCAAACAAAGCCCCAGTTATTTTATTCCATGATTACCTTGACTAAGGTACAGTAGTTGTGCAATATTCCAAGAACACTGATAGAGGAATTTTCTTGCACGTTGATTTTACTATCGATAGAGGTGAAAACCAATTTCAACTTAAATTGCACAATAGTATATTGACATTTTTTATCATTAAATTTAGAAATAATGTAGGTTTGAGGTATGTTGATAATTTACGTAGATGGACGTAACTCATAACTTAGACTGTTCCAAACGTGATAGTTAGACTTTTCCAAACATGATGTTTAGACTTTTCCAAACATGATGTTTTGGCACTTCAAACTCTATAATAATTAAAAAGTGAGTGGTTGTTGTAAAGATATATATACCGAATAGATTGAATGTATTTCATTAATATATGTATTCGATTAATTTATACAAAATCTATATTCATATTCATATTCAACAGATATTTAGGTAATAATATCTAAATTCATATCAGACAATATAAAATAAACTTGAACATGTCAATATTCAATTATAATTATTGAAGATTGATTTAATTATAATTATTTAAATATCTTTATTTGATTGTGAATGTTGGATGTTCTAATTCATTCATATATATATATTGATATATTTTTCTTTATAAAAAAATTATATAATTTCATTAAAAGGAAAGCAGACAACATATATTACAAAATCTTGAAGAACAACTTCTAAAGCAGAAAAATAACAAATAATATAAAATGAAAATTGAAAGTTAAGGGTGTGCTTGATTGTGAGATTTTTTCTCACAAGCCACCTTCAGAACACATTTTTCTTGAAAATGTGTGATTGCCTATGAAAAATTTTCTCATCTCACAAGCAGACTTTGTTAACCCTTTTGGTGAATTACACTGTTTGATCATGACAAAATTGTTCTTTGAATTATGCACTAAATGACATGCATATTAACTGTTGGAGTCTATCTAAATATTGACTATCAGAATCTATCATACGCTGGAATTTACTTTCCATAAATAAAAGATCTCTTGTAGAATATAGGTTGATCTGTATCTTTTAACTTAAGAAAGAAATCACATCATGCTGCAATTGTTGATTTACCCCATGTTTAAGGTATAAATACATGATTACCAAAGTTAACATATTTCCTTATTTAATTCCAATGGATCCTTGCCCTAACGAAGACTAATAGCTATTGGACAAAAACATATAAAAGAAGATCATGCAACATTTTCTTAGGGTGAATCACTAAGTTGGGAAAGATATTTTTCTAAGTGTATGGAGAAGTTATGTGATACTCTCTTACACGACCTTGTGCTTAATTGTTGATTAATCCTTGCTCTACTTGTGTTTTAGAGGGACCTTATGGTAAAGAAAGTCAAGTGGATCTTGCCTTCGACGGACCTTGGGGAGACAAGGGCAAGGCAATTTGTGCCTCGAAGGACCTAGTGGTGAACAGGGATGTGAGTTGTACATGTTCTTGAGGGACCCCGTGAAGAGAACAAAGCGATGCTTGGTTACTCTAAAGACCTCTAGGCAAAGAAACCAGTAGAGTGGCACTGCCTTGAACTTTCTACAGTGTTCCTAGTTTCAATCTGGAAGATGAGACTAGGGCTGGCCGTACAGAGTGGCAACAACTCATTCATTAATCCACAGAGGTTGCACAAGTGAATATAGCAGAAGTTCCTCCAGATCTATTCAAAAGTAGCTGGTTTCAACAGTGCTCTGAAGCTTTCCTCATCCTGTCTGGGACTCCAGTGTTGCTCTTTGCAAAGAACTGGTTTTTCACCCTACTAGGGTGTTTTTGTTCCTGACACTTTTGTTACTGTTAAATTACTGTTTTATTTGTAAAACCATTCTTATACATTTATTAATTTGACAAGTTTAAAATCCTAAGTGAAAGCTTAGATAGAGGACATAGGCTTGCCTAACCTCTATAAATACCAGTGTCTATTTACTACTACATTTACTACTTTTCTTATCATTGATTTGACTGATATCTTAACTTGTATTTATAAATTCCAATCAATAACTAAAATTATTTTCTGCAAAAGATTTAAACAGTTTTTGATAGGCCAAAAAGTATTTTGAATGATAAAATTCCACTGCATTAAAATCTCTTAAGCCTAATTTACCCCCATCTTAGACATATAATCACTCACAATTGGAGTCAGAGCACTGGTTCTCTATATTATGGTTGAACTACTAGAATAAAAGATCATATGGCCACTAATATTCTTAATGTCTTTGCAAAAGGGCAATCACACAACCAACCTCCACTGTTTAATGGTTCCAACTATGCTATGTGGAAAACCTAGATGCAGGAATACATAATTGCCCTGGATTTTGATTTATGGGACATGGTTAGTGAAAGGTCAACAGTTCCAATGAAATTCATTGACGGACAAATGGTTTTAAACGAGAGACGTGAATTTACCAACAATAACAAAAAGGCTATCTCGATGAATACAAGGGCTAAAAACATACCTCATGCGCTCTCATCAAAGAAGAGTATAATTGAGTTAGTACATGTGCTACAGTAAAGCAAATGTGGGACACATTGCAAGTGACCCACGAAGGTACCAGTCAGGTTCGACAAGAGAGGATTGCTTTTCTTATTCACATGTATGAAATGTTTTAGATGAAACCTAATGTGACTATAAGCCAGATGTATGCATGCTTCATGAAAATTATAAATCCTATGTTCGCACTCGGTAGAACCACAAATGAAGATGAGCAAGTCCGGAAGATTCTCAAATTACTTCTAAAGGAATGGACGCCAAAAGTGACTGCCATCCAAGAAGCTCGTGATCTTGGCAGAATGACCATGGCTAAACTGAGTGGATCTCTCACATCTTATAAGATGACACTGCTAAATAAAGAAGAAGGTTCAGAAACAAATGTCAAAAAGAACATTGCTTTTAATACCGGTCATGATTCCAACTCAGAACTCCAAGAAGATCTTGATGAGGACCAGGTTGAGGATGAAATTATTATGATTTTTTGAAGGTTAAAGTAACTAACGAACCTCAAAAGAAAATTCCAGCACAATAGGTCAAAATAAAAAAGATTCAGTTTAGAAACTACAAATACCGAGCCACCTCGCTGCTATGAATGCAATGAAATCAGACACAGAAAATTGGACTTTCCCCGATTGAAGAAATATGCAAAACAAGCCGAAGCTAAGATGATGGCAACCACATGGGATGAATTCGATAGTGACAAATTTGGCAATGAAGAGAATTGCTTCATGGTAAATCAAGTAAGTGCCTCTTTATGCTCTCATTGTGATTCCAGTAATGAAATTGATATTAATGAGGATGTGCAAAAATTGCTTAACCTCTATGAAATTTGTGTGAAAATGCTTATTGATAAAAATAATACTTTGCAAGAAGAATACAAGAAGAAAATGAGTGATTGGCTCACTAAAGAGAACAATTCCTTGAAAAAGCAAGTTGAAAAAAGTGAGCCGTGAAATCAAAGGAAAAATAATTGTTGATGAATGCTTGCATATTGAGGATGATCCAGGTGAATGTTCTACAAGCATCAAACACACACACATGTATGTTCCACCTAGACATAATGTTAAGAAGGGTTGAAATTTCAAAAATCACATGAACCAAAGAAAAACCAAATTGTTTCTAGTACTTTCAGAATGAATTTCAAACATGCTCAAAAAACATGCTTTACTTGTGGTAGATCTGGTCATTTGAATTATAGATGTCCAATTGAAAAACTTATTGGTACCAAGTTTGTTTGGGTAAGAAAGTCATCTACTACTAACCATGATGGACCCAACTTAGTTCGGGGACCTAAAACAAACTGATTTCTTGCAAGTACAGGCCAAGGAACATTCCCTGAAACAGAAATGCTACTTGGATACAGGATGTTCCAAGTGTATGACGGGGGATACAACCATGTTTCTTAAGTTTAACAATTGTTCTACAAGAAATGTTATCATAATAGATAAATGTACTATTAGTAAGCAGACTGGTAAAGGTACTACTAGTAAGCAGACTGGTACTTGCATTGAAAACATTTGGCTTGTTGAAGACCTCAAGCACAACTTACTTAGTATCAATCAACTATGCAATAAAGGTTATGAGGTTAAATTTCATCCCTCTCATTGTGTTATCAAACAAAATGAGAAATTGGTTTTTACTGCTACCTGGGATGGAAATATTTATTATATAACCTTTGATGACTTAGTATGTCAAAATGTGTAGTGTTTGGCTATTTCAAATAAAGAATGCTGGAAATGGCATAGGAGAATAGGCCACGTAAACGTGAAACTTATATATAACCTCACAAAGGAAGATCTTTTTAAAGGGGTACCCAAGTTAAACTTTTCCAAAGATAGGATATGCGATGTATGCCAGATAGGGAAGCAAATCCAAACATTTTTCAAACCAAAGAATGAGGTCTCAACTTCTAGGCTACTGGTACTTCTACGAATTGACCTGTTCGAACCTATGAAAACTACTTCCCTTGGAGGTGAAAGTTACATATTTATCATAGTAGATGATTATACTCGTTTTATGTGGATTTTATTCCTTGCTCATAAAAATGATGCTTTAAGTACTTTCATTCCACTCACCAAAAGACTTCAAAATGAAAAGGGTTATTTCATTAAGAAGATCTAAAGTGACCATGGAACTGCGTTCGATGAAATAAACTTTACTTTGTTTTGTGAAGAACATGGTTACATTCATTGGTTTTCTGTTCCTAAGACTCCTTAACAAAATAGGGTAGTTGAAAGAAGAAATCGAATTTTGCAAGAAGCTGCTAGAACCATGCTTAATGAATATGATCTTCCAAAATGCTTTTGGGATGAAGTTGTGCATATAGCTTGTTATGTGGCAAATCATGTCTTCCTAAAATCACTTTTGAGAAAACCCCATATGAATTGTGGCATGGTAAAATTCCAACATTTCCTATTTTCATATCTTTGATTGCAAATGTTTTATTCTGAATGATAGAGATTATTTGACAAAGTGTGATTCTAAAGTTGATGAGACTATCTTTGTTGGTTACTCAATGCATAGTTAACCCTATGGTGCCTTTAACAAAAGAAAAAGAACAGTTCAAGAATCCACGCATGTTATGTTTGATGAAACTAATCATCTTGTGCCAAAGAATCCTTGAGCAAAGAAGTTGCAAGATTCAAAGAACCAGTCAAGATTCCGAACCCTGAGCCATCAACATCAAATCGAAGAAAAAAATCATTTGAGGAAACAAACCCTATTGATAAACCTAATTTCAGCGATTTAGTAAAAAGGTTTGAACCAAGAACCAGAAAATTCAAACATGTTTCCAGTCACCCTACTGACAAAAATCATTGGAGATTCACAAGCTGTAATAACTTCTAGATCCAAAACCAAACAAGTTCCACTAGACGAATCGTTGTGCCATCATTTCAATGATTGAACCAAAAGATGTCAAAGAGATACTAAAAGATCCATTCTAGATTGAAGCAATGAAAGAAGAACTGGCTTAATTCGAAAATAATGAAATCTAGAACCTGGTAGAAAGACCATCAGATCATCCAGTTGTTGGTACCAAGTGGGTATTCAGAAATAAGTTAGATGAAACCGACAAAGTTACCAAGACCAAAGCCAGAATGGTAGCAAAAGGCTACAGAAAACAAGAGGGTATTGACTACAATAAAACATTTGCTCCAGTTGCAGGGATAGAATCAATTAGAATGCTTCTTGCCTTTGCATCCCATAAAATTTTTTTACTCTATCAAATAGATGTAAAAAGTGCTTTTCTAAATAGATTCATAAAATAAGAAGTTATGTAGAGGAACCGCCCGGTTTCAAAAATCAAAATTTTCCGCATCATGGCTTTAAATTGACAAATGCTTTATATGGATTAAAACAAGCCCCTAAGGCTTGGTATGATCGTTTAAGCAACTTTGTCATAAACAATAGTTTTTCTATTGGAATTTTAAACACCACATTGTTCACAAAGCACCAAGAAAATGGTTCTCTTATTATTCAAATATATGTTGATGACATTATCTTTGGTACTACTAATGATCTACTTTGTCAAGAGTTTGCCAAGAAAATAAAATAGGTATTTGAAATGAGCTTAATGGGAGAGCTCAATTTCTTCTTGGGACTTCAAGTAAAGCAAACTCAGAAAGGGACATTCATTTCTCAAGAAAAGTATACAATATAACTTCTCAAAAAGTTTGGAATGAGTAAATGCAACCCTGCAACCACTCTCATTAGTCCAAATGCCATACTGGAACTTCATGAAGATGGTAAGAATGTTGACGAGAAAGTCCATAGAGGTATAATTGGTAGCTTACTCTATTTAACTGCTATCCAAATATTATGTTTTCAACATGCTTATGTGCTAGATTCCAGTCATCTCCAAAGGAATCCTATTTAAATGCTGTGAAAAGGGATAGTGAGATATCTTAAGGGAACATCCAATTATAGCTTATGGTATCCACATTCTAAATCCTTTAAATTCATAAGCTATTCTGATGCGGATTATGTTAGCTGCAAGATAGATAGGTAAAGTAGCAGTGGTGGTTGTCAATTATTGGAAAATTGCCTGGTTTTATGGTGCAGCAAAAAGCAAAGTGTAGTTGTATTATCCATAACCGAGGTTGAATACATGGCCTTAAACAATTGCTACACCCAGGTGTTATGGATGAAATGCATATTATATGATTTTGGTATTAATGTGTCTTGCGTGCCCATTTTATGTGATAGTTCTAGTGCTATTAGTATTTCTAAAAACCTAGTTCTGTACTTACGCACAAAACATATGGAGATTAAACACCATTTCTTGCGTGATCATTTGAACAAAGCTAATATATCAATTGATTTTGTTTCTACTAAGAATTAGCTTACATATATCTTTACCATAGCTTTAGAAGAAAGGAAATTTGCATGCATTAGAGAAAAATTGGAAATTAGATCAAAATTTGATTTTGGTGGGATTTGCTAACTTATTTAAACTTGGAAGTTATTCCTTATTGAAAACTACATGATATTACACTTAATTCTTCATCCCCCATTATCAAATTTATCTGACAGATTTTTTGGCCATTATGACTAAAACAAATTGTTGAGGTTTCCAAAATTTCACAATTTCCAAAACTCTATAAAGAAGGTTATTTCTTACGCAGAAAAAACCTTTTAGTCGTGTCTTCATCTTCTCCGCAAAACCTCTGCTGCAAAATTCTCAATCTAAAAGTTTTTCACAATGCTAAAAAGAGGAAATACCCTATTAGCTGGACCTTCAACCTTAAAGGAAAAGAAAGTCCCTCTTCTTCCTTTGTACTTACTCCTCTCACCGTATCATAAGCTCTTCTTTTACTCAAATGGTACAATAGTTTTAGCTCTAATGATGAGAAATCATTGTCCTCCTAAAAACTTGAGTTTATGGAATATGAAGAACTTAGTAATAAGGACACATCCATAGGTTCTCATAAAAAACCAAGCGATTCAAACGAGGGAATGTCAAGCCCTAGGTCATTAGCTCCAATTAACCTAACGAAATCTTTGATTGGAATTTTGGTAAAGTTACTTCCTCTCTCAAGTTCCATTCTATTGAGGCTCAAAATTATTTTCATCACAAAATTTTCAGACAAAACCTTAACAGGGGAATAACAGTTGATTTTAATTCTTTGCCCAAATATCTCGCAATTGATCTTGTTTGCAAAATGAAATGGGATAATTTTATGAATTTAGATGAGAGATCTTATCCTTATTTAGTGAAGTTGTTCTATTCGAATCTCACTTTCGTCGAGTTTGAAAATGATATTTCTATTGAGTCATTTGTTTTTGGAAAAAGGATTGTGCTTTCTTCCTCAAAGTAAACTTTATACTTGATCTTCCTGATGTTGGAACCAAGTTTTTTAACTTTGGAGATTTGTCTGAAGTTGATATTTCTTGTGAGGAAATTACAAAACTGTTTTGGGGTGGTAAGCAATATGCTTTGTATAGAGGAGCTGCTTTAAACAAACTAAAAATTGAACACATTTTGCTCAACAAAATACTTAGTTGTATAGTGTTCTCATCTCCAATTTCTAGTAGAGGACACTCCATTAATCTTCATACAATGAGTCTTTATGTGATGGCTAAGGCTATGAGACGAGAACCAGTAAACATTAGCTTCATAATCCTGAAATATATGGCCTACTCTTTCTCCCATCAAGCCAAGAGTCTTCCTTTTTCTATGGTTCTCACCCACATCTTTAAACATGAAGGCATTTACCTACTAGAAGCATGGGTTGAGGGGGAGTGAGATCATAAAATCTTGGACCATGCTAGCCTGAGAAAAATGAGGATTCAATACAGTAAGAATGATAGATGGTTTAGAGGAGTTGGTAGAACTCCAAGTAGCATTAAACTCTACCCCCGCAAATCTAAAATTCCAGTCTCCATTAGCTCTAAGTCCGAAGAATCCAACCTTGCTCGACCTACTTAGACTAAAACACTGAGGAAGGTTCAAGGGAAAACTAGTAAAATTGATGTAGGTCTTGAGCTTAAGATATATAAGCTTAGCAAAACTGTGGAAAATCTTGCAGGTCGTCTGGAAACACTTGTTGATTAAGTGGACTACAAGATGGAATGTCATCTTCACAAGTCTACTCACACTCATGCTAGTGTGATTCAACTGAAAGAGAAAGTTAAGTCATTTCTAAATGCCTCCTAGTCTGCTTTTGATGATGAAGGGGGAGGAATATGAAATTTGAAAAACTTGCACTTGTTTCTACTTTTCTGTTGCTACTGGAACTTTGAACTTGTTTTTGCTATTTACTATTGATGAAACTTTGCTAGTTCTTTGTTACTCTAGAACTAATTTTTTTTTCCTTTTGGGCCTGTAATAACTTATTACTTTTTACTTTCATTTCGGGCTTGTAACAACTTGTCATGGATGGTTACTCCTTTTATTGCTTGGGCATGCCTAATGATTTAATATTATATATATATCAGCTGTATTTGTTGCTTGCCTGGTGTTTTCTTGAATATATGAATAGGAGAAGTACCAATCACTCCGGGCAGGGGAAGCACAAATTAGCAGAACAAGGCACATATGCAGGGGGAGTTCAAGTGATATCTTTTTACTCTATTCAAATTTTGTCATCACAAAAAATGGGGAGATTATTAACCCTTTTGATGAATTACACTGTTTTGATCATGACAAGATTGTTCTTTGAATTATTCATTAAATGACATGCATAATAACTGCTGGAATATGTCTAGATATTGACTGTCGGAATCTGTCACATGTTGGAATTTTCTTTCCATAAATAAAAGATCTCTTGCAGAATATAGGTTGATCTACATCTTTGTAAATTAGGAAAGAAATCATATCATGTTGCAATTATTGATTTACTCATAGTTTAAGGTACAAATACATGATTACCAAAGTTAACATGTTTTCTTATTTAATTCCAATGGATCCTAGTGCTAATGAAGACTAATAGCCGTTGGAGAAAAACATACAAAAGAAAATCGTGCAGCATTTTCTTAGAGCGAATCATTAAGTTGGGAGAGATATTTGCTAAGTGTATTGAGAAATTGTGTGATACTCTCTTACACGATTTTGTGCATAATTGTTGATTAATCCTTGCTCTACTTGTGTTTTTGAGAGACCTTGTGGTGAAGAAGGTCAAGTGGATCTTGCCTTCGACGGACCTTGGGGAGACAAGGACAAGGCAGTTTATGTTTTGAAGGACCTAGTGGCGAAGAGGGATGGGAGTTGTACCTGTGAAGAGAACAAATCAGCACTTGGTTGCTCTAAGGACCTCTAGGAGAAGAAACCAGTAGGGCGGCACTACCTGGAGCTTTCTATAGTGTTCTTGGTTTTGGTCTGGAAGAAGAAACTAGTGCTTGTCGTACGGAGTGGCAGCAACTCGTGCATTAGTCCACAGAGCTTGTGCAAGTGAACCTAGCAAAAGTTCTCCCGGACCTGTTCACAAGCAGTTGGTTTCAATATTGTTCTAGAACTTAACTTCATCCCATTCGGGATTCCAGTGTAGCTCTTTGCGAAGAGTTAATTTTCACCCTACTGGGATGTTTCTGTTCCTACTTTCATTACTGTCAAATTACTGTTTTGTTTGTAAAAATATTCTTATACACTTATTAATTTGACAGGTTTAAAATCTTAAGTGAAAGCTTAGGTAGTAGACATAGTCTTGTCGAGCCTCTATAAATACTAGTGTGTATTGACCACTGCATTTACTACTTTTCTTATCACTGGTCTGATTGGTATTTTAACTGGTATTTATAAATTCCAGTCAGTAACTAAAATTATTTTAAGTGATAAACTTCCGTTGCATTAAAATCTCTTAAGCCTAATTCGCCCCCCTTTTAGGCTTATAATCACTCACAAACTTCAAAAAAATCTCTTGGGGGCATTTTTAATCCTCCTCACCTACTCTCCCCCCATCTTTATTTTTCCCTTGAGAAATTATGGTTTTCTACCAAATTTCTTCTTCAGATTCCCTAAAAATTTGAGAGAATCTCTGAGAAAATTTTGAAGGTTCTCTTTTGGGTTGTCAAATTATATAAACATACATTATACATTTAATAATATAGACAAGCATATATATATAAATCTAAGTGTAATGTATTTGTTTTTGTGTAATTAATTCATAAAATACAATTATATTTGCACGTAAATTATTAATATTTATTTAAAATTATTCTATAGTAAATAATAAATAGGTATATTAATATATATTGTAATATTAAAAAGAATTGTGTGCATAATAAAATTAAAGTGTACGTATATACATCATTTTCATAAAATTATTTTCATAATTTAAAATTGTGTTTCCACTTTATTTATTATAAATGAAATGAAATTATTTTTATATTATAATTAGTTATAGTTAATATTTTAATATTCAAATATAAATTGTTTCACAATATAATTATTTATAAATATAATTTAATATTTAAAAATTAATTTGGTTTCTAAATATTTAATTGTATAAAAGTTTGTAATTTTATTTACACTTCAAATTTCTTTAAATGTCAATAAAATAATTTATTATATTAAATTTTATTATGATACAATACAGGATATTTTAGACTATAGTTCATTAATGTTATTTGTTCTAAACAATATATAAATATATATATATATATATAAACAATATTATATAATATTCATTACATAAAAAAAAAACTTATATCTCTCAACCAATCACCATCTCATAATTTTTTTTCATAAAAAGTTTCACAATCGAACACCATCTCACAATTTTTTCTCACAAAAAGTCTCACAACCAATCACCACCTCATAACTTTCACCTATCACATCAATTATAATCATTACACTTTAACTCACAACCAATTGCTCCCTCATAAAAAAAATTTCTACCTCACAAACATAAAAATCTCATTAATCTCTCTCAGTTCTCTCTCAAAAATTCAAAATAAGAAACAAAATCACAAGCAATCACAATCTAGATTCTTGCTATCATGAAGAATAACCCTCACGAGTTTCTGTGGAACCTAGCAAATCCCTCTCAAACTCTATTTGTGCTTCCCCAAACTATTGGACACTAGAATTACTAAGTTAAAGTGACAAAAGAATAAAAAATTAAAATATGTGAAAAATCAGAATATATTATGTGACATAGGATTTTATTTTATTAATCTAATAATTTTTACAAGTTTAGTAGCGAAAAAAATATATATAGTGATAGTAAAAAGGAATCAAGAGTGGGGTAGATTGATCTTTTTCTAAATCAATTAAACACTTTTGTCCCTTAAAAAGCTTTGCAAAATATTTGATATAGAGTAATATTCAAAAATCCAAAAGGATAAAGAAACAGATATAAGAAAGCAATAAAATGAACATGACGATTTATAGTGGTTCAACAAGCCTACATTCACTACCTAAGATATAATCTTAGGATTTTAACCTGCACTTATATTAAACAAACATGAAGTTACTGTAAAAACAAAATATAGAAATCAATAACAAAAAGCAACTTCCTCTATCGCAGGAACTTCTAACAGACTGGATGATGAAGGCAAAAGCAAACTTCCAGAGTAATATCCTATACAGTTCTAAACTTTGAGAAGGGCTTAATTCTTTTGTCTTGGGACATCATCTGTTAAATAGACGAGTCTTGAATATGATATCTTGTCTTCCAATGAAATCTTTCCTTCTATGATGTGCAGATTTCCATGTAAAAGTTCCAACAGTTAGTTTCGTTCTATACTTTTGGAAAATTGTTTTTCTTCCTTCTATTAGGCCATGATTCGAACAAGCAGATTTCTAATTTTGTGGTGTTGAACCTTTCGAGCATTTTCCTAATTTACAATAAATGCGATATGGAATAAGTTTATTAGTCAAAGTTTCCTTGCGAAGGATCATAATCAAAACTTATCTTGAGGAGATCCCAACAATCTCCCCCTTTTCGATGATGATCCATTTGCATTCATGAGGTGTTCCCCTTGAGTTCAAGCTCCCCCTAACTATGAGCTAAGATGGGGGAAATTATCTTCCGCTGAAAAAGCTAGTTTCAAACTTTCAAAGGAGACTGTCCTCAGTTATTGTTAGGGGAGCAAAAAACAAGTTTCAACAATATGTAACATCATCATAATACATGATAGGAGATATTAAACCTCAAATGGCAAAATAGTTCAACATAAAACACATATTAGGTATTAGCCATCTCCCCAAAACAATGATTCCAACTTTAGCAAGATCAGTCTTACAAAACATATACAAAGTTATTAAAATAGATGACATTAGCAAACTAGTTTCACAAAACATCTTAAAATGGAGAATTCTAGCTTTCGCAGAGAGTCTTAGTTCCACAAAACATATACTAAGTCTTAAAACAGAAACAGAAAGTTAAAGCAGAAATAGAGAGTTTTAGTTCTAGTTCCTGAGAGCCATCTCTCCCTTTAGCATAAAAAAGGGGTTAATTATCATCAAAGAGTTAAGAGTTTTGAAAGGAATGGATTTTTGCATTTATATCCATATTAATACAAATATCCCTTAGTTTTAAATTTCAGTGGGAGAAGCAATTACGCTCATTTGGTTTGTAAGAAAATTAAAAAGCTCATCAAAAAGGGCCTTCATGAAAATATTTGCTAACTGGAACTTAGTCTCCACATAATTTATGCAAATAACACCACTAGGTACATGATCTTTTATGAAATGATGCCTAATTTCTATATGCTTGGTTCTAGAATGATGAACATGATTTTTTTAATACTAATTGCACTAGTATTATCATGTTTAATAGGCATGTTAAAGAAATTCATACCGTAATCCTAGAGAGTTTTTTCATCTAGAGAATTTGGGTGCAGCAATTTCCAAGCGCCATATATTCTGCTTCGGTTGTTGATAATGCAACAATGCTCTATTTTTTGCTACACCAATTAACCAATCTTTCTCCATGAAATTAACAGGTTCATGTGGTACTTTTTTTGTTGATCTTGCATCCTGCATAGTCAGCATCAGAATATCCAACAAGAGAAAAATATTTTGAGCGAGGATACCAGATATCGAGGTGAGGAGATCCCTTTAAGTATCTTAATATTCATTTGACCGCTCGAAGATGGGATTCCTTTGGATTTTTTTGTAACCAGGCACACAAGCATGTTGAGAATAAAATGTCTAGTCTGCTTGCGGTGAGATAGAATAGACTTCCAATGACCTCGATACATTGTTTCATCAACTCTTTTTTCTTCTAGATCAACCTCCAGTTTGGTGTTGTTGCCATGGGAATTGATGTCTCCTTGCAATTTTCCATTCCAAATTTCTTAAGTAGCTCCCTTGTATATTTTTCTTGGCATATGAATATCCCTGTGGAACTTTGTTTGATTGCAGTCCAATGAAGAAGTTTAGTTCTTCCATCAGACTCCTTTTAAACTCACTTTCATGGAACACTAAAGTTCTTCACAAAGAAAATTTTTAGTACCACCAAATATGATATCATCTATTTAAATTTGTACTATTAACATTTCATTATCAATTTTCTTTATAAAAAGAGTGGTGTCAATAGTGCCCATGGAGAATCCTTTAGAGAGAAGAAAAGTGTTCAGCCTTTTGTACTAAGCCCTAGGGGCTCATTTTAAACTATATAATGCTTTAGATAGTTTAAATATGTGATGGGAAAAATCAGTATTTTCAAATCTTGGTGGTTGTTTGATGTAAATCTCTTCTTTAATAAAATCATTCAAAAATGCACTTTTAACTTCCATTTGGAAGAGAGTGAAATTTATGTATGATGTATATGCAAGTAACATGCGGATTAACTCTAATCATGCTACGGGTGCAAATGTTTCATCAAAATCAATACCTTTCTATTGGGAATATCTTTCTACAACAAGTCTTGCCTTGTTTCTTACCACAATTCCTTTTTCATCTAGTTTGTTTTGAAATACCTACTTGGTTCCAATGATTGGTCCATCAGTAGGCATTTCTACTAAGTTCTACACATTATTTTTTTGTCAAACTAGGAAAGTTCTTCCTTCACTACATCTTTCCAGTAGCTGTCATTTAGTGCTTAATGTATATCAATAGGTTCTGTGAGTGATAAAAGTACAATATTACTGGTATCATAATCCTCTACCTTTGATCAAGTCATTATTTTTGCTTTTAGATTCCCAATTATCTTATAAGTTGGACTACTCAATGTATGTTTGAACTTTTGCATCTTTTCTTCGTCTCTTTCATTAGGAGTTCCGCATGGAATTTCATCAATGTTTTCTATGGAACTTTGTTTCTTAGTTTTCTTCTCTTGCTGGATTGCTTCAATGATTTTATCAATACCTGCCGATTCTATGCTCAAAGTATCTTTGGCAATAAGAGGATTAGTTTCATAAAAAATAACATGTACGGACTCTTGTATGGTTCTTTTCTTTTTATTGAAAATTCTATATGCCTTGCTATGAACTGAATATCCCATAAATATGCCTTTATCTGATTTAGAATCAAATTTAGCAAAATGATCTCTATCATTCAGAATGAAGCATTTGCACCCAAATACACGAAAGTATGAGATGTTCGGTATTTCACCATGCCATAATTCATAAGGAGTTTTTTTTTATAAAAAAGTTTGAGAAAAACTCTATTAGCAGTGTAATATGCAGTCTTTACTATTTCCCCCCAGAATGATTTAGGCAACTCATATTCGTTTAACATAGTACAAGCCATTTCTTGAAGAATTTTGTTTTTTATTTCTACCACTCTATTTAGTTGTGGTGTTTTTGGTGTAGAAAAATTGTGGGAATATCCATTTTCATTACAAAAGATCATAAACTCATTATCATAGAATTTTGTTCCCTGATAAATCCTTATAGCTTTAATAAAATTCCTTTTTTCATTTTGGATTTTCCTAGTAAGAGATACAAAAGATTTTAGAGCATTACTTTTGTGAGAAAGAAATCGAACTTACCCAAATCTTGAAAAATCATCAACAATCACAAAAACATATTTGCTCTCATCCAAAGAAGATGTTTTCATAGGTCCAAATAGATCTAGGTGAAGGAGATCAAGGGGTTTTGTTGAGGATATATCATTTATAGGTTTAAAAGATGTCTTGGTTTGTTTTCCCTTAATGCATCATCACATATTTTGTCTTTGACAAAATCCAATTTTGGGAATCTTTTTAATGAGATCCTTTTTAACAAGATGATCGAGCAGTTTCGTATTTGCATGCCTAAGTCGTCTATGCCATGTCCAACTACAATCTTCAAAAGCTACCAGACACTTAACATTTTAGCTAGATAGATCATCCAAGTTAATACTGTAAATGTTTCTATCTCTAACAGTGGTAAATGATCTTATCATCCTTGTTAACAATGCAGTGTGAGGGATGGAATTGTACCTGATATCCACTGTCACAGAGCTGACGAATGCTTAGAAGATTGTGTTTAAGTCCATCTATTAGTCAAACTTTTTTAATGGAAGTTTCACCCATTTTTCCAACAGTTCCTTTACTTATGATTTTTCCTTTTGTGTTGTCAGCAAACATGACATTTCTCCCACTGAATTTGTGTAAGCTTGTGAAAAATGATCTATCTCCGGTCATACATTTGGAACATTTGCTGTCTAGATACCATTTGTCCTTTTGATTCTTCTTGAGTTAATCCTGCATCATAGATTGTCATGATTTTAGGTACCCATGTAGCAACGGGTCTTTATTTGTTAGACTTTGGAATCCACATGTATTTAGTTCTAATGTCATTCTTTATTGGGCATCTATAGCAAATATGACCTTTCTTTCCACAAGCATAACATATTTTCTATTTTCTGTTTCCAACATACTTGGTTTTGGGTTCAACTATTTTTCTTTTTTTTTTTAATGGTTCTTTTCAAGTTATAATTTTCTTCTAGTAGAAAATAATTTTCATTTTCAGGCGCCTGAACTTTTCTAACAAGCTTATTTCTATTATCTATATCATTCTTAATTATTTTGTTATAGCTTTGAACAAGCTTAGCCTTTTCATGATCAAGAATGCTCTTTATCAGATAGATGAGTGAGTTTATTTCCTATTGAAGTTTAGCTAATTTATTTTAAAATTCCTTATGCATCCTAGTACTTTCACATTCAAAATCACTGAAACTTATTTCAAAAAGAAAAGTTACTTGTCGATCAGCTATAAAGCAATCGTCTTCATTGTCAAATTGATCAAATTTGAATCATCCCACGTAATAGTCATCACTTTGGATTTGGAACTTTTCTCAAGTTCGGAATTTTTTGTAAGCTTTGGATAGTTAGGTCTTTTGTGACCAACTTCATGATATTTATGGCAAATAATTTGTCCAGGTTGCCGGTAGTTAGTGTTGCCTCTCCTGGAACTTGATTTGTTATCTTTTTTGAAGCGATGTCTTGCTTATGTTAGTGTCTGAGACATTTTGTGATCATAGCTATTTCATCATTTAGGATGTCCTCATCTAGATCCCCTGAATCTTCGTTCCACTCAACTTGTTCTAAATTGAATGTAATATTTTTCTTAATTCTGCCTTCAGAATTTTCTTTTTTTGATAGGAGTGTCATCTCATGAGAAGTACGTGAACCAATTAGCTCTCCTATTGATAGAATTTCTAGATTTTTGGCTTCATGTATTTCAATAACTTTTGGAGTCCACTCTCGAGGTAAAGATCGCAGGATTTTTTAAACTTGCTCACTTTCTGATATGACTTTTCCTAGTGCAAATATGGGATTGACTATTTCCATGAATCGTGCATACATTTGGCTGATTGATTCACCATTTTCATAGAGAACATTTCGTATTGGTGAGTAAGTAACGCAATCCTTTCTTGTTTTACCTGAGATGTTCCTTCATGAATGACTTGAAGCATATTCCACATCTCCTTTGCCGTAGAGCAAGTGGTGACTCTATTATACTCTTCTTTAACCATGGTACAAGATAGAATATTCTTGGCTTTGGCATTCATGGATAACATTTTTTTTGTCTTTCGCAGTAAGTTCCGTCTTGCCTTTAGGGGACATGCTTTTAGTAGTTGGAACAAGTTGTCCACCAGTGACTATACTCCACAGGTCATAATCGAGAGCTATGATGAACTCTTCAATTTGATTATTCCAAGTGGAGTAGTTTGTCCCATCTAACAGAGGTAGATAGATATGTGACTGTCGTTTTGCAGAAACATCCAAGCTAGAAGCAACGATTAGAATTGATTAAGCTCAAGTTGGTTAGAACTTATATTATGAGCCCCAACAGCTCTGATACCAATTGATAGTAAAAAGGATCAAGAGGGGGGTGAATTGATCTTTTTCTAAATCAATTAAACACTTTTGTCCTTAAAAAGCTTGGCAAAATATTTGATATAGAGTAATATTCAAAAATCCAAAAGGATAAAGAAACAGATTTAAGAAAGTAATAAAATGAACACGAGGATTTATAGTGGTTTAGGAAGCTTACATCCACTACATAAGATATAATATTAGGATTTTAACTTGCACTTATATTGAACAAATGTGAAGTTATAGGGAAGACAAAATATAAGAAATTGATAACAAAAAGCAACTTCCTCTATCGCTGAAACTTCTAACAAATTGGATGATGGAAGGCAAAAGCAAACTTCTAATGCAACTTCCAGAGTAATATCCTGTAGAGTTCTGAACTTTGAGAAAGGCTTGATTCTTTTGTCTTGGGATGCCATCTGTTAAAAAGATGAGTTTTGAATATGATATCTTGTCTTCCAATGAAATCTTTCCTCCTACAATATGCAGATTTCCATATAAAAGTTCCAATAGTTACTTTCCTTCTATACATCTAGATGATTGCTTTTTCTTCCTTCTATTAGGCCATGATTCGAGCAAGCAAATTGCTAGTTTTCTGGTACTGAACCTTTTGAGCAATTTCTTTATTTATAGCAAACGCAATATGGAAAATGATTTATTAGTCAAAGTTTCATTGCAAAGGATCATAATCAAAACTTATCTTGGGGAGATTCCAACATATAGTGCTTAAGTTGTCACAATTGACATTAAACGATATCATTGAGCCAATTAACTATTCAACAAAAAAAAAAAAATAATAATAATAATAATAATAATCATCATCATCATCATCATCATCATCTTTTTGGTTAACTTTTCTTAAATTTTGGTGATTATATTCTTTTTCATTTTCTAAAAAGAAAAAAAAGACTCTTAAATTTTTTGTGATACTTAAAGTAAATTGTAAAAATAGGACCATAACCATGGCCAATTTGAAATGTAAGACTGGAATTTGAGGTTTTATTAAAGTAGGATGAAAAATCATTAGAAATAAAAAAAAAAAAAGGCAACGGCCAGCGTAAAGCACAGTCAGCACTAGTGATTGCTTGCGTGGCACCTGTGCTAATGTACACATGCACCATGCAAGCAATTACCAGCGCTGACTGTGTTTTTCTACAGTCGATGTCTGTTTTTTTCAATTTTTATTGAATTTTGGTCCTACTTTAATATCACTCAGAGTTTCAATTTTAAAATGTGAAATGACTATGGCTACGGTCCTATTTTGCAATTTTCTCGTTATATTTATGTAGCGACTACTTTTCATTTATTTCAAAAATGGAAGAGAAAAATAAAATGCAGCAGTGGTAGATAGTATAATAAAATAAATTAAAAGAAAAATAAAGAAAACCAAGAAAATACCAAAAGAAACAAATAAAAAAAAAAAAAATCTATGATCAACTGGGAAGCTATCATTATTTAAATCTTGAAGCATATTAGGAATCCTAGTATTATCCTACCTAATAAAATAATGAAAGTCATTGCACCATCTAATATTTAATGCATACCCTAATGTCTCTTTTACTAAACTATGTAATAAAACAACTCTTTTTGAATAGCTTCTTTGGTGACTGCACAATTGGAATGTAATTCAACTATGCAAGAAATGATACATACATACATACATACATACACTTTGCACCTGGAAGAATTCATAGAAACAAAACAGTAAAACATGGATCTTTTTGCATGTTGAAGAATTATATGTACGAGAATACCAAGTCTCATTTCCTAATCCTTGTCAAAATATTGGACTTTTGAAGTGTTAGGTAGACCTTTGTTAAGTTGGACTCTTTTTGCACAAAAGAATAATATTATATAGTTTCTTGTAAATTTAATTCCTATGATACCTGGAGCTGAGTTTTTACCAAGTCTTCAAAATACTTTTACTAATCCACTACTACCATACTAGGATACATGGGCAATATTTTTGGCCTGCAAAGGCTTAAAAAATGCCTCTAATATATGTAGAAGCAATTGGCTATAAAAACTTCCATAGTTGCAATCGCAAAAAATATGAAGGCAACTATATGGATTGCCTTTATATGTAATTAAGGGAGGCAATTTTTTACTATTTGGAGACTATTATTAAAGCCTTCATTCCTTATTTTTAAAGGCCCTAAATAGAGAGAAAAAAAAATTCTATATCAAAAAGAACACTAATCCATCATGTGTCTTTAAAGGAAAAACACAGATATATATTGAACCATACCCTACAAACATTATAATAACACATTTCTAATAACCATACAATTATAAATTTTATCAACCAATACAACCCAACAGTCAAAATATCTCCTAAAAAATTCAATCAACATTTAACTCACAATATCCATTTTCAAAGAACGATCGTACAATTTATCTACGTTTAGTAAATAAACGACAATTTCATTTTCAACTAGAAAAAGAATTTATTCCCTTTTGTTTACCATTCTGTATATTCAAAACAAGTACTTAAGAATAGTTTTATCCAAAGAAAACATACAAATACGTCATTTCTCTTAGTGGGCTCTCCTCGGAAGAAATCTAGAACCACAGCATAAAATCCAACAACATCAACTTCGTACGAAGCTTCCTTCAATTGTTCATAATGGACACATAAGTATTATATGGAGCGTACAAACAACAATCTTTATAGTTATTACCAATATATTTAACATTATGTCAGAATAATAAAACAATTCATAATGCAAATTAGGACATAAGGAGACTTACCTCAAGTTCTTTAATAGACCTACTAGTATGCTGCAAATTAGGACATAAGGAGACTTACCTCAAGTTCTTTAATAGACCTACTAAGTATGCCACGTATATAAATTTCAAATGGTCAAAAGTATTGCAACAGTTTGTAGCCAAAAAGCTGAAAATGCATATATTAAAGCATTTATTCTTTTGCCTTCACATGCCAACACTAATGCTAGTGACAATCCAAGTCATAAAGAAAGGTTAAAATTGGCGAGATCATTACAGCATCCAAATTAACCACAAGTACTATAATAGAGTGAAGTTGAGCAGCCAACACATTCAAATAAAATTCTAAAAAGCATCTTGAAATACAAATCTTGTTAAATTCTATAGTAAATAAAGGGCATTTAACAAAAGAAGATTCACCGGATGGTGATGCACCCAACAATAAGTGTTTCATCACCTACTTTTAAGCCATTCAGAGCAGTACAAGCAATGTCCATGACAAATGGGTCCTGAATCAAACAAAGCCAACGATCACATAATCCTTAAGCATTATATAGTAGTACTACAACAAATTACACGAATAGTAATAAAAATCTTCGTTAACATATGCAAAGGTGGTGAAATTTTTGTTACCAGAACCTTGTGAGCTAAAGCCCGTCACCAATAATAAATGGTGACGAAATTTTGGTCTTCGTTACCAATTCTTCTAGTAACAAAAGTTATTTTGTTACCACAAAAGGTGATGGTGGCAGAATATATTGTTACGAACCATATTGTTGTGGTACAAACGTGTACATATTAAGTAATTGTAATGAACATACTTTGATACCACAAAAAGTAATTTCATTATGGAATATATTTTTGTTACCAAAAGTTAATTTAATTACAATTATTTATTTGATTAAATTTTGTTACCAATAAAATATGCAACCAAAAAGATTGTTACAATATTTGAAATACTAAATTATTTATAATCTAATGGTTTTGTTACCAATACATAAATATGACAAATAATTTTGTTGTCAAAATAATGTTCAATCTTTGCTGGTAATATACTTGCAAAATGTTTGGTTACCTTTAAATTAATAAAATCAAAATTTTGTTACAAATAGTTAAAACAACAAAAAGATATTGTTACCAATACTTAAAAATGTAGGCTTGTGGTATTAAATAAATATAGTTAGCAAAATTTGTTATTTCCTATAAATTTTACCAAATAAATATTTTGTTACAAATAATTCAAATGGCCAAATTATTGTTACCTAAAAATTCTTTTGGTAACAATAATATAACATGTATTCGTTACAATACGTAAACCATATGTTTAGCATTTCAAATATGGTATTGAATGAGAACAATCGTCATGTACAACATGCATCCCTAAAGAACCATTCAACACACACTATGCAGTTGAAACACCATCCTCTGCAATATTATCCCAAAAACATCTTTCACCATTAAAAATGAGCAATTATAACATCACCTTGGACGCATTAATACTCTAGTTCAACACATTCAACACAAAATGATAAATCTACTCCCAAATTAAACATCATCATAAATTCTAAAATTCAAAAAAAAAAAAAAAAGCAAACAAGACGGCATAATGTATCTCCAAAGTATATCATCCAAGATTTCCTAATTCAAAAACATCGAACACAAATTCACATGTCATCCCAAATTTGCTATAGCAAATAAGTAACTGTTTCTCGATGAAGATAGTATGAAGAAGCAAAATAACATATTAGAAGTATTAGTTTTGCAAAGAAGTTTATATCCAAAGTCGCAAAATGACAATTAATTTGGCAAAAGAAGGCAAGTGTCACGTCACATAACTTGAAAGCATATCCACCAAGATAGTTTGCATTATGCACAATATGAAATTGAGAGTTTGCTTCCAAAACTCTGCAATTAAGAAGAAGAAATGTTAAGAGAGGAAAGAAAATCCTAATATCTTAAAGAATAAGCAAATAAAACCAAGCTATGTTTAAATAAATGAGTAGAAAAAATAACTTATGTATGACTAACTTAGTTGAAGCAGCTATAAATCATAATAGCAAAATCAGCTAATATTTCATTAAGCTTTGTAAATTGTTACCATATCAAACTACAAAAACGTTCCCAACAAGCAGTTGTAATGCATACGATAAGCAAAGTAGCAAAATCGCAACAAAAGTAAAAACACTAGAAAAATACTAATACAATGGAAATGTGTTAATCATTTTTTGAAAATTAGAATCTTTCAAAAGTTGTTCCTAGTGTATTAAAATAAACATCTCCAAGTACTTTTGAATTTAGGAAATCTTAAATGCTCATTATATATGTCCGGGTAGTAAGCAACAATAAATGTGATTATATTGATCTCCAAGTTTTAACTAACTTCCCTTTGATGCTCCCTGTTAATGTAGTTTATCTTGCAAGTGAATCTCTCATTATTTCTCTTTTAGTAATTTGGTCTCACCCATCCTGGATTGCTTTTTCACTCAGCCTTTTCATTTCATTCTATAACAAACATAAAAGTAAAATTTATTAATTCCCTTTATAGATATTAATACATGAATTAAGGAATAGAAAGCATATGTAATATAAAATTCAAATTCACATGCTTGTGTGCCACTGCTTCATTCATGTACTCTGTAGTGCCTTTCTTCATATGAGTTTGTCCAAAGTTATCCACTTTGCTTTGGTTTTCCTTGTAATTAGAAAGAGAGATTTAGTGTAGAAGATTGTTGTAGTGTGGTAGTAAGGAAAATGTATATTCTAAACTCATTAATATCTTACCATTTCCATTAGTCATGCTGTGAATGATTTCAACACTTGAAGTATAAGAGTAAGGCATTTGTGCTCTATTTTCTGAATTGATCTTGGACCGTTCCCATGTTTGCGTGCAATAATGTTAAAAGATTGTAAGAATTTTAAATAATCAAGATGTGTCTCACATAGTTTGGGATGATAGAAATGGAGACAAGAGAAGTAGTTGTACCTATCATAGAGAAAGGATCATTATTTAGCTTAAAGCAATTTTAGGCAACAAGTTGCAAAAGAAGTTGACTTTTGTCTTAACATGAAGTTATGTTGTCCCACAAAAAATGTAGTAGGGGTTTTCCTATACAGCCAACATTCAAAGTATAATGATGCTATCGAAAGAAAGCGTGAAAATAAAGAAAAATCTGAGACAAGGGGATTACCTTTAGTTATCATGAAGAAAAGATCATTATTGAGCTTCAAGAATTTTTAGACAACAAGTTGTACAAGAAGTTAACTTTTGCCTCAAAACTAAGTTATGTTGTTTCACAAAAAACCTAGTAGGGTTTTACTGTGCGGCCAACAATGAGAATATAGTGATGCTACTAAAAAAAATGGTGAAAAATATACAAAAATTTGAAGAATCAAAATGTTGAAGTACCCAAAATTCACCAAAGCCCTTATTCACCGTCTACCTGTATCCTCGCTCACTTTCTATCCCACTTAAACTCAGAGTATCTAGCTACTCATGTTTTTGCCAATTAAGTGTAAATATAATGAAATGCAACTATATATCTAAAAAATAGCTAATGAAATTTCTTATATTAGAACATAGGAAAGGGCAACTAAAACACTAAGGTATTCACACATTTTGCTACAAAAAACCATTAAGATTTACAACACAAATATTCACTTTGCTAATCAAAATGTTACCTGAAATTTATGATTTTCTAATACATCACATATAGGTGTTCATGGGTCGGGATGGTTCAAGTTTGAGGAGAAAATGAATCCAAACTGATCATTTTTAATTGGTTTGGTTTGGTTAAGGTTTTATAATTTTTAATTCCTCAACCCAAACCAAACCAACCCAATCTTTTATAATTTTTAATTCTTCAACCTAATCCAACCCAAATCGAACCAACCCAATCTAGTTTGGGTAATCGAGTTAAGGAGGGGGGAGGGGGGGATACGAAGAAAGAGGAGGAGAAGAAAGCACTAGTTGTAATTTCTTTAGTTTTTTAATAGAAAATCAAGACAATCAAATTATTCTCAAAATATTCATCAAAATTCAAAAGCACACAGTATTGCACCAGAGCACCACAAGTCATAATTGTTATAAATTATCTCCTTCTTTACCACGAGCCTTGATTGATAATATAAAATTTCAAATCCAAATCTAAGTTAAACATTAAATATAAATATAAATAATAAAAGTCACAATTTGAAAAAAAATAAATTCTTATTTATTTTAATTAAATGATTGGATTGGGTTGGGCAAGTCAGATAAGTGAATATGAAATTTGAGAACCAAATCAAATGTAATCGGGTTTCATTGAATTTTGCTCTATCAAACCTAATTACCAGATCCAAACTTAACCATTGGTTCAGTTTGGATCATCAGGTTCGTCGGATCGGATTAATCCAATGAACACCCCTACTTGCTTAAGCCCAACTAATTTTTGAGAGGGTTCCAATCAAATGGTGCTTTACTCCTTGGATTTTCACCCTATTGAACCATTTTTTTTGTAGATGTCACTCATTCTTCTTTTGTGGTGTTCATAACTATCAGCAAACATCTCATCTACACATAAGGTCACCGTAGGATCTGAGTGCCTTTCTTTAATAGAAAACCATTGCTAAGACAAAAACATAAAATAAAAAATTAGATATATTGCTAGTATGGTGTCGTCATGCATATAACAAAGTGAAAGTGTAAATTTAACTAAAGAAATAACTAAACCTACATCTAATCCAGCATAGATGGGCAATTTATCAATTTCGAGAACCTTTTTCCATGAAGTTTTCCAATCAAGCTAAGGCTATGCCTAATAATTATTCTAATTCCATTAGCCAGATGATTACCATATTTGATTGGCCTCTTTAAATCCTCAAGAAACTCAATTTCTAGTGTGTTCCCCCTTAATGATATCATAAGTACTAAAACATTAGCAATGACATATAAGAGATTGAGCATAAATTATAAGTTGCTAATACTACTTCCATTGATCATAATTTCTCTCTACTACCTTGCTAGTGCTTGCATCACGACCTCTTCTTTTTTGTAGATTCTAAAGTTTTATGCAAATATGAAGCACAAAAAAGTCACATAAACTAAAACTTATATGAATTCAAAATAGTTAATTTGATGTAAAATCTAACCTGTAGCAGGTGTAGGATCTATCACTTCAGTTGAATTAGTAGCAGAAGGAAGAATTTCCAAATGCTCATCTACTTGTCCCAGATGAGAATGTGATGTTGCATCCCTTGATGTTGAAGGCAAATCAGGGTGCAAAGATGGTTGTGAAGATGATTGAAGAGATGGCTATAGAGATGACAACAAGTTTTTAGAAGAAGCACTCCTAGTATGTGAAAGCTTATTATAACTAGCACATAGTGTTCTTGCTTGTGGGTTTGCGGTGCAGCTTTACTCCTAGTGGCTTGTGGAGAAGTTGCCTCTATACGGCCTGTGAAGCTAAAGATTGACTTTGTATTATTGACTCAGTGGTGGCTTCATTTATAACTGGGAGCTGGTAAGACTGTGGTTTAAAGTAATGTAGTACCGGTCCTTGTGGCAGAAGGAAATAATTCTTTTGTTGTTTTTGTGGGGTTCCTTAGTAGAGGAGAAAATGTAGTAGGGTTTGTGGTAGAAAAAGGTGATGAAACTATACTCTTTTTGAAACATGGAGATGTGCTCAAATCTAGAGGATTAGTAGTTTTTGCCGGTGGAGGATTTTGTTGTCTATTTGAAGTTGTCTTACTCTTGCTTGATTGTTTTATTGGATGTTTGGTGGAGCATTCCTCGTTACATGATGATGTAGTACAACTCCTTTAGGTGGCATATTGACTACAAAACAAAGAATAATGTGGTTTTTCCATGTATATACATTACTAAAAATAATATGAATGATGAAAAAAAAAAAAAAAAAACGAGGCACAAAGCAAAAGGATTAATAGTTAATTATAATCTTCTTGATTAACAATGTTACTTATAATGCAGCTCCACCTTTTATAGGAATAGGTTGATGATATAAGAACCAAGGGAAAATTACATCGCTCACAACATTGGCAAGGAAGATGCATCTTCCTTAACTTCACAATAAAGAAAACTTTAAAACAAATACTCCCCTAAAATGAAGTTACATGCAAGAAGAAATTATCTAGACTAGGAAAGCTAAGAAACTATCCTAATCAAGAAATCAAAATGAGAAACATCAAAGGGGAGGTGCCTGTACTAAGACCAATCAGCCCCATACTTGTTTTTTTTTTTCCCATTCCATCCAAAAGGCTCGGTTCCATTTCAAAGATCAATGAGCTTCAGCTAAAAAATTCAGCAACGAGTACCATGCAAAACAATTTCTGCAGTCTATATGTAACCCCCTGAAGATTTGTATTATTATGACTGCGTATGCACATTTGCATTTTGTAGTTCTTTCAAGTGAATGACAAAAGGAGGAATGCATCATTTTAGGAGTCACCAGGGCATGTTGATTCCATTGCGTTGTTTCAGATGTAATTTTTTCTTGATGTTTTAACTGTCATGAAATAAACTGTTTCAGCTCCAACCTGTTGAGGTCTTGTAGCATCCATAGTTTTGTGTTGATTGACCTTTTTCTACTCACTACTGGAAATGAAACGAGAACGAGATAGTGTTATGGGATTATAGTTGTTAATTTGGTTTTGAGTTATGGTGGAAAGAGTGCACATGTATAAGGCAATAACAATAATAGGTGTTATGGTCAAGTAAGTGGTAGTAGAAAAATGCTCATAGTAATACCAGGCTTTGCGGGCATATATATATATATATATATATATATGTTGGACCTTGGAAACAAACTTGTGGCACTCAAGCAATATCTGTTGACCCTATGAACACTTAATGTAGTAGACTTCGTGCCGACTTCAATTGAAAATTTTTTTTATGGTAAGCAAAAGTTTCTACATCGCCAAAAAATTTTCCCAAAAAGTTCCTTCAAACTTGGTGGGTTCGCTTTCACTGCAAAGATGGTCTTCTCTTTGAGCAATTGAACTTCAAGTTTTTCAATATTTACATAAATTTTATCATGCATAAGGAGAGATGAGTTTTCTAGGATATCTTAAAAAAAAAAAAAAAAAAAAAAAGAAAAAGAAAAAGAAAAAGAAAAAGAAAATAAAAACTATGAAGAAAACTCTTACCCAAAGTATGAAGGAGAAGATGGATGAGCGCGAGATGGCAATTTAGGGACAATGTTTCTTTTCTACCTTTACGTCTTTGTCTAATCATAGAAAAGCCTAATTACTTGTTTTTTAAATAATTTTTTATGATGAATAATATTATAAAAATTATTTTTTGTGTATTTAATTATAAAATTATTTTTTAATTTTAGAGAAGTTATAGTGTGTCTGTGTTTAATTATGATATTGTAATTAGTTAAATATAATTGTTTTATGGAGATTAATTAAACCACAATTTTATTATAATATTCAATGTCAAAATCTAAAGGTGAAACAAAATTTGTTTTATAATGGGGATAAAATTATGTTTTATCAAATATAAAACTATATAATTGAGTTTATTATATAGTAAAATTGTTAGCGTTTAAAAAAATTTAGAATTTTTGACTATATATAATCATGTTATTCAAGTTGATTAATTTCATACCAATTATAATCAATTGAGTATAGGAAATGTTTAAATAGATACTTGATCAAGATTTCCTTAACCATGACAACTTAATTCGATACTTTTTCCAATTTATTTCATTTTTTTCGTATTCATTACTGTGAATAGGTAAGATTTCAATCTAAATCCATCCATATTTCATTCAAATTTTAGGAATTTTAACTAATTATAATATCCAATAGACATTATTGGATTTTTTATATCCATGGGACCAAATATGATATTATGTATGATAGATCCTATAGAATATCAGGCCGACTTTGTAGCACCCCTACTTGGGATAGCCCCTAGCTGACTTAGTCCAGACTTAAATTGAACCCACAATACAATAAATAGGCCCATCAAAAAGAATTTCTCAAACTTATCAGAGACAACAACGGATTTCAACTTAACCAAATTTCAACTAAAGTACTATACACTAGTCATAACTAATCCCATAATATTCAATGTAGCATACATACCACATTTCATAATTCAATCTGGCATGTCACAATATCTCTAAGCTAAAACTTAATATGTAGGTGAACCCATAAACATATACAAACGTCTGTTCTATTACAAAGCATATGCTCTTCAGCCCAAGCTAGAAAATCCATATCCTTCACTTAATCTTGTATGAGAAAAGCAATGATAAACGGGGGATAAGTCCAAAAGACTTAGTGAGGGATAATCATAAGTTAGCAGTAGGAATCTGGTGAGGAAGATTCAACTCAACATATAATAAACCTAACAGATCATAAATTAACAATTAGAACAGGAACAGATAGGAATACAGGCAGTTAAGAATCAGTTTAAAAACGATTCAGATTACAGACAGTCAGGAACAGTGGCAAGCATTAACAAATTCAAGATTTCCAGTAGATACTAGCTCAAAGGAGTTGTGATTGTCGACTCGAATGGCCCAAAATTGTCTCAACCAATCTTGTTTGGGAGGTATAGGGACATCTCAACCGATCACCGTCAGGAGAAAATACAGATAGCTCGTTTGGCCTGGACAATAGCCCGATCTAAACCAAGAAACTACACCATCCTTGTTGCTCCATGAGTGGGATACAAACAATCAAAATACAATTGAAATCAAGTAAACCCAAGTAACATATGCAGTTCAACATATCACAACACGACATGCATATCAGATTCTCCTAATTCCAGTTAATGAGTCAGATAGATTACTAAAACGTGATAGCTTGGTCTACAGTAGATGCCCATACAGATTGTATGGCGCACTGCGATGCCCAGGGGGAAATCCCTAGCACATTACTAATACCCAGGGGGAAATTCCTGGCGTATCACGAGTACTCATCCAGACTGCATGGTATCCCATGTATCCAAGCACTCCACTAGAATTGGCACTCAGCCCTGACAAATCTCCATGCATATAACAAAATTAATAACCATAAGTGCAGATGCCTAGGGGGAATCCCTAACACTGCCGATTCTAGAACAAAATAGTTCAGAATAGAACAGAACAGAAATGCCGTAAAGGCAACACAATAGCAATAAACAGATTCAGATAAACCAACATGGCCAATAAACACTGAACATATAAACAAATATGCCGACAAGGCAACAAATAATTATACAAAATGGTATGGATACAAGACAAACAAACAATAGAAATATAAATAACAGACAAAGGTTTTGGGTGCCAGAACATATAGAAATTAGAATCGATAACAAGCAAGACCCTTATAGGGGTGTTTATCACAAGAACTAATAAGTAAAAGAATGTGCCAGATTGGTAGGTCCTCACAGGACATAAAAGCAAATACCCAAGAGGTTAGTCCCTCATAGGGGTTTAACACAAATACCGATAAGCATAAGAAAGTGCTAAATTAGCAGACCCTCATGGAGGTGTAACAAATATTGATTAAGTTTAAACAAAGCAAGTACCGATTGGTAGACCTTCACAGGGCATATGAAAATAAACATCTAGGAGGTTAGACCCTCACAGGGTCTACATGTCAATTATCAAATAACGAGTAGATTTTGAACAAATTCATAGATTTCAATAAACATGATTTAGTATGGTACAGAAACATAAAACCCTCATAGGGTTTTATCCCAATAGCATATAATTGAAAGAAGTGCTAGGTTAGTAGACCCTCACAGGGCATATAAGCAAATACCTTAAGAGGTTAGTACCTCACAGGGGTTTAACACAAATACTGATAAGCATAAGAAAGCACCAAATTGGCAAACTTTCATGGGGGTGCAACAAATATCGATTAAGTTTAAACAAAGCAAGTAGCGGATGGTAGACCCTCACAGGGTATACAAAAATAAACACCCAGGAGGTTAGACCCTCACAGGGTCAACATGTTAATTATCAGATAACAAGCAGATTCTGAACAAATTCATAGATTTCAATAAACAAAATTCAGTACAGTATGGAAATAGAAAACCCTCATAGGGTTTTATCCCAATAACATACAATTGAAAGAAGTGCCAGGTTGGTAGACCCTTACCTCCAAAATCTCAGAAAAGTCAGCCACAATCGGTAGTCTACTAGTTCTCAGGACCCATTTCTTCATCACCTATTCAAAAGAGTGCACTTACAATCAAAATCTACATTTAATCCCAAAATGTATTATGGTACTATCAACAATCCAAGATCATTAACCATCCACTAATATGATAATTATAGGATTAATCGGTATCATCAATACAATAAGTGCTAATTAAACCACAATTATAGACAAGGTCATAATTCATCTTGGTCCCATTAAAGGAGTAATAATATAATCTCAATTACACAATAAACTTATAACGTCGTCCCAAATCGATAACAATATTAGTCCAAATAGCTTCATTAATCCAATTCTTCCACTTAAGTCCAAAATCCTCAGAAATAAGGGTTTCTTGCTTATTAACCTCAATTAACAAATATGCCAAACATGGTATCATTTTTGGTTCTACTAAGTACAAGATTCCATACATGCATGGTCTCATAATATATATGCAATTCATATACTAAGCTTATTTCATGATATAATACAATACTTGGAAGAATTTAAAATAGTACAAAGACTATAAACTTGAATATTCCTCTTCTTCCATTACCTAAGGTTGACTATCGAGGTGCTAAAATGACAAACTAAAACCACTGTTGCAATTGTCGCATCGAGAAGCAAGATCTGCCTCAACACCACTGTCCGCCGCCATCTACCATCGCCGGAAAATTTCAAAACCACCACCCACAAAATCCTTTTAGCTCCAGCAGTCCAAATATCTAACTTGATTCAAGTTCTGCCGTTGGGAAAACCCTCAGTCGAAGCCTGTGCCACCTCACGCCACCACTTCCAATTCACTAAATTTTTGCGTTGCCACCGTGTCTCACCTCTAGGAAAGGTTACAACAGCTTCCCTAAGCGAACACCACCAAAAATAGCACCTAGAAATTAAGTTCAGCCCTGCTCTGCTGTCGTCCACCAACCTTCCCCGTGGTCAACCTCGATTTTCATGCTTTTCAGTGAATTAATGGAGTTTGAGTGTGCATAGGGTATGGTTGTGATGTTGGGGATGTACAGATGAAGATAAATGGAATGGATAGCCAAGAATGGTCGTGGCTAGAGACATTGCAAGAGGAGAAGAAGTGATGCCGTGGTCAAGAAATGAAATTGAAATGGGGTGGAATTGCAAAAATGGGATATTTATAGGGAGCAAATTTCAGATTTCAATTTTGACCTTAGAGAGAAAAAAAAATTATGCAGTCAAGTCCTACAAATTTATTAAAGATGGCTGAACCCTAGTTGACTTAGGGCCTTCCATGCAAACCCTATCATTTGAAAATGTCATCCAATCGAGTTTTTGAAAATTGCAAATTGATCCCAAAGATTTCAAAATTCTTGCAATTAAGTCATTTTTATTTGCTTTTCAAGCCTTAAAATCTGACCAAATTAATATCTCTGTTTTGAAATCCTCATTTTTCGGAATCCCAAATTTTAGGGGTGTTACAAACTTTGGATATAAATATTTACAATTAGATTCAAAATTGAATAACATTGATTTAATCTGAACGCAACTTGTTTAACATTCTATGCTTCTCATCCAACTTGGACCGTTAATAAGCAGTTGATTTATAGTTTATAGTTCTCATTTATATTTCAGTTGAGTTTTACGAATAACTCATTGTTTTAATTATAAACTCAAAATTAATATTTTTTTCTACACTATGCTACACAAAAATGGCTATCATTATATTATGATTTCATATAATAAAGGAATATATACATAGTTTTAATGTGTAAACTTCAGTTTAACTAGATGGTTACAACTATCAGAAGAACTAAGCAACATCAATGATAAAGTAGGTTTCTTAATATAAATATTTAATAAATTGTTATTTTAACTTTAATAAATTACATATTTCTTGAAATTTCACATATAATAAAAATTATAATACCGAAAATTTTATCTTTCAAAATCAAATTAATTAAAAATTCAACTTTTTTAAAATTCATAAATAATTTTCTTGATCTTTTTTAGTTTTAGAAAAATATGATAATAAATTATAATGAAGAAACAGTCAAATTCTAAACCTCCAAAATAACATCATAATTCATCTTATAAAATAAGGAAAGAAAATAAATTTTGTATAAATTATTTATACACAAGGAGGGGCCAAAAACTTGGAGGAAATTAAAAGATTGGTGGAATCCATTTATGGAGGGAATCAAGTTTTTGGAGGGAAACATATAAATTTGTTATGTGGAATTAGTAACAAATGAATTCGTTACCATTTCAATGGAGCCAAATTTTGGCGGGAGAAAAACATAGCATCTAGGGTACTAATTAAATAATTTTTTCATTTAATACTAGCACAAATGAAATGGTTACTATTTGTATGAAAACAAATTTTGGACTATATAAAGTTAAGGTGGGGACATAAATTCATTACTACCTAAATTTACATTATTTATTAAATTAATGTGAAACCTAGTCTCTAAAAAAAGCCCACTTGATCAATTTAATAAGAAAAAAAAAAAAGCACAATTTTTAAAAGATATTGGTGAAACCCAATTGGATTACTCTATAAATTAATGTGAAGTTCAATATTTAAATAAAGCCCACTAGATTAATTTGCTAAAAAAATTGAAGCCCATTTTGTGAAAGAGGTTGTTGGCGCAACCCAATTAAAATTACTCTATAAATTAATCAAATTTTTAAACAAAACCCACTTGACCAATTTACTAAAAAATTGGTGAAGCACAATTCTAAAAAATAACTTGATAAAGCGCAATTAGATTCTTTTATAAATTAATATGAAGCCCAATTTTTCAAAAATTCTTATTTCATCAATTCATTTAAAAATTAGTAAAGTCCAACTATTAAAGATAAGTTGATGAAAATCAATTAAATTATTTTACAATTAATGTAAACCAAAGTTTTTAAACAAAGCCATATTGGTGAAGCCCAACTCTTAAAAATAATCCAGTGAAGCCCACTTATATTATCCATTAAATTAATTTAAAGACACATTCTTATATAAATGAAATTCACAATGCACTAAAAATATTGTGAAGCCCAATTTTTACAGAATATTGGTGAAATCCAATTAGATTATTTTATAAATTAATAAGGAGATCAATTTTTAAACAAAGTCCACTTGATTAATTTACTAAAAAACTAATGAAGTGTCATTCTTAAAAATAACTTTGTGAACCCTAATTAATTTTTTTAAACACTAATATGAAGACCAATTTTATGAACAAAGCCTACTTCATCAAGTAACTAAAAAATTCGTGAATAGAAATAAGTTGGTGGAATGGAATTAAATTATAAATGTGAAGACTAATTTTTAGGCAAAGTTGTTTCACCAATTCACGAAGAAATAGGGAACTCCAATCCTTATAAACCAATTCACTACTTTAAATTTATATGAAGCCTAATCTAATGGAATCTCAATTCCCCAAATAATTGAAAAATAGTTTAAACACTTAAATTGACCTGTTAATAAGAACTTGCTCAAGCCTAATTGAGAATTAATTAATTCATTCATATTAAAAAGATGTAATGCCCAATTCACCAACTTTTTTATTGTCTTTAATTTGCATCAAGAAATCCCAATTTTAAAAAAAATATTTTCTTTTTTTAAAAAAATTAGGTAAAAGAAGCCCAATTTGAAACATAAAGGAAAGCCAACTAAAGTGTTTGGTCTTTCTTTAATGTACATGAGTTTTAAGCTCAATTCGACTTTTGCGTGAAGCCCAATTTATTTTCCAAAGGAATTATATTTACGTGGGATAAAATTTGAAATAAATTTAGGAGTTAAATATATATGTTTGAGAGAAAAAAAAATTATGGCTAGGAATTTAATTTAATTGTAAAAAAGATTAGAAACTAAATATTGGTCACCAAAATAATAGAACAAACTATGGCCTCGAGACATTTTGGAAAGAAGTGAATTTAACATTAGTAACTATAATAATTGTCACAAGACATTGTATCTGTAACGATTTTGCCTACGTTACAAAAAGTATGAACTTTCGTTACAAATAATTGATGAAAAATATTATTCGTAACAACATTTTATGTTGGTAACAACTTTGTAGTTACAAAAGAGCAAATAATTTTGGTAAACATGAGCATTTAGGGAACAAATTATATTATTTCGTGACAATTAAATACAAATGGAAACACAATTTTATTTCATTACCAAATTATTTGTTACATGAAGCGCATTTTGTTGTAGTGTCATAGTATGAACTGGCAAGGAGTGCAGAAGTCAATAAATTTAGGAAACTAGAATCTCAGACAATTTTAAAAAACCGTGTTCATTAACCAGTTGTGGATTCAAATGTACAAGCAAGTACATAGATGCACATTAGATAATGCAAAAACTAAAAGAAAGAAACAAGTTGTACAAGGTCAATGATAGTCATGACATGTTAACAACTATAAAACAATTTTTTTTAACAAAATAGTTTTTGAAAAGCCTAATTTAGAGAAGCCCAAGCACAACATGAGTTCTAGCACCAGCTCTGCATACCTTATACATGCAGAAACTATATTCTTTTGAGTTTCCAGTATCTCCATCTTTAACAATGTCAAAACCATGTAAAAGCCTGTCAACGATTAGTCGGAAGACCATATGGATTCAGTGATAAGATGTTCATTACGAACTAATTTCTCAATAATTCCAAAAGGTAGGATCATTTAGTAATATGATCAAAAGTATTAGTAAAATACCATGCCCAAAACTCTCCTACGATTCTTTTATCTTACACTATGTTTGGTTAAAAAATTTGATAAGGAAAGAAAAATATTAGAGAAAAGAAAAAGAAAAGAAAAAAATATAAAATATAAAATTTGTTTGGTTGTTATAAAAAATAATGAAGAAAGGGATGGGGAAAAGAGAAATGATGAATGTGTTGGAGAATAAGAGATAGTTCAAATAGACTTTTCCCTCATTTTTCCTATATACACTATATTTTTTCAGATCTTAATTGTCATGTCTAGCTACAACAAAAACACATATTTAGAGGCATATATATGAAGACTAATAGTTTAAGTGGACAATTTCAATTTAATTGCCTCTAAATGTAGTTATTTATTTTTGAAGGCTTATATGCAAAGGCCCAATTAGAAGTACCCGCTAATGATAGTCATTTTTGGAGGCCTATCTACAAAGGTTCATTTTCAAATAGCCCATAAAACCAATGATAAAACTATAATGGCCCATAGTGTAATATATTTTTATTTTATCTATTAA
Source organism: Jacaranda mimosifolia (assembly GCA_018894105.1). Classification (NCBI taxonomy): domain Eukaryota; kingdom Viridiplantae; phylum Streptophyta; class Magnoliopsida; order Lamiales; family Bignoniaceae; genus Jacaranda; species Jacaranda mimosifolia. The sequence continues at coordinate 4,007,860 of CM032127.1, forward strand.
TAGTTAATTAAAATTAATTAATTAATTTTATAATTTTATAAAAAAGTAAATTAATTTATCATTTTGCTGAACTAAACATTCAATCTGTTGCTCACTCCTTTCCTCACTTCACTTCAATCCTCACTTCCAAAAAAGTTTACTCATTGCAAATCCACCGCAAATCCTTTATTGCGTTACACTTTCATGTTCAATCTTCAATATTTTCACAATTATAGCTGAGAATCGTCTAAATTTGTCCTGTCAAGTTTGTTGTTGCTGAATCCAACAAAGTTACAAGCTAGGGATTTTCCACTTCAATTGAACTTTGTGTAAGTGATAGTGGAGATCAAACTTAGCTTCCTGAAGTGGCATAGTGAGGTGAATCTTAGTGATTTATATTCTAGGTTTTGTTTTCTAGTTTCTGGTCTCCCTCTTTCAATCTATCTATATTTTTTAACTTCAATTTTCTGTTGGATTAGATATGGCTGAAACATCAGTGGCGAGAGGCTCAATTAAGCAATACAACATTTTCAGGTAGGTTTTTCCATACAATTTGTTGTATGGATAAAAAGAAGAATTTTATTCTTTTTTTGTTTTTTTTTTTGGTTAATATTTTCTTCTAAATTAGTTGTCTGAAACGAGTATAGTTGCAGTTTACATTATTAATACATGCATGCATTTATTGTGTGGAACAGTTGCAGTTTTCTTTTTAGCATACAACCTTAAATGCACTGGTGGGCGTTCAAATGTGAGGCAGTTTTCTGTGCTAATCCTCTAATACTATCTGTGGATTCTTGATGAGTGTTTGGGTGTGTACATACATGAAATTGATTGTAGAATGGCATATTTTCGTGTTATTATTATTGCTGAGCTTGTTTTTACTCTCTGCTTGATTAGTCATCCTATGGAGAAATTATTAATATCTTGATGTATTGAAGATAATGATTAAGACAACAGCATGTGATTGGGCATGTGATTAGTGTGAAAATTTTTGACTTAGCTTCTGTACTTCAGCGGCATTCCCATGCATACGTGATGTGATGGTAACTGCATGATTGCAGAATTAAATACATATGAGGTTGAGGAATTGTATTATAGTGCATAACCTTAGCTTTATTTAGGTGTATATACTTAGTCTCACGAACAGTTGTAAATTGAAGTTAATTTTATGTGATTAATACTACTAGTGCTATTATGTAAAAAAGAAGTGTCAATAAAGGAAGTCAGACATGTAAGGCTCTATTGTCTTCTCTTCTCCTTTTTCTTCTTTTCTTCTTCTTTTATTACTGCTATTATATAGGCATGAATGGCCAAATCTACAATGGCAGCTCCCGGACCGGTGGATCCCACTGTTGTCCTTTTTTTTTTTTTTTTTTTTTGAAAATTCCCTTGTGTTCTTGTTTGGCTGCTTGCTGGAACACATGTTTGCTGCTGCTTCTTTAATTTCTATGCCACTCAGCCACGGTTTGGTTGCTTGCTTTTTATTCAGGAATGACGTTATTGAATCAGCATTTTTCGGATCTTCAAATCACGATCAAATAACTTCTTCAAAGAATCTTGAAATTCACAATCTGTAGAGCTTCTTTGACATTCACCATTGATGATTTCGCTCGCATAATCTGTTTGTAATTGACATTCATTTATTTGATATTTCGGGCTAATTACATGTTAAAAAAATATTTTATTTCTTTGGATTAGTACTAATTACTAGCTGAAATCCATAGATGTTTGAAGTGTAAAGAGGGGTTTAATAAGCGTGGATTCTATAAATGGGAGTTGTCTCTCATTGAAATCAAGATAAAGATGTGGGAACTTGAGGGAATTCAAAACAACTTTTTTTTAGTCCTTGTTCCACATAGGAAACAAAAGAAAAGCATGGCATGCTATACTAATATAATTGCTAACCAAATTGTCCCACATCGAAAATATATGAAAGGTATGGTAAACTTCACTAGTATATATATATTACTAACCTTTCTTGTCCCACATGGAAAATAGCCTCAAAGGTACTCCTCTCTTGACACTTATAAATTAGTCTGCTGAGTGTAGACTAAAAAAATAACAACAGATTCTCTTTTATCCCTCTCATATACTTCTATAATAGTGTTGTTTATCATTTTCCGGTGACTGAGTGGTGATCGAGGTGAAGTTCTTTTGTAGTGCACCAAAAGGGCTTTTGAGACTGTCTTATCTTGGAGGAAGTTTCGCTATACTCTTTGCACTAATAGGGGCAATAATTTCTTCAAGGCAAGTCAGATTTTGGTGATTCAGTTTGAGTTCTGTTACGATATAGAACTTTGAGATAAGTTCTTGATTGAGATATACTGATCTTTATATTTCTGTTCTTATATTCTAAATTGGTATGTTTGCTTTGGTTTATGCTTATGTTAAATTAAATTGTAACTGAATAATTTTGGAATATCTGTATTACTGTTTGCCATTTTCTAAAATATTTATAATATTTTTTTTACAAACACTGCCTCGTGATTATAAATTGTTGTTTGTAATCTGTACTTCCAACAATCTTGAAGAAATTAACTTTCCAGTGTTTGTTTAAACTGCTTATTTGAAAATGGCTTCTTCATCTACAAGTGGTTTTGGTGCTGGTTCATTATTGTCCTCAAAAGTGGACCTTTCTGGCTTGCCAGAAAAGTTTGGGGGCCAGTTTTTCAGACATTGGCACTAGCAAATGGAAATTTGGTTCACAATGAAAGGTCTTCTTTCGGTGATTTAGGTGACTAGACCTGAACCTACTGATACCGACCCTAAAATAGCTTAAATAGTTGAGTGGACTGAGAAAGATCAGTTAGGTCAAGGGATAATTTTGTCATCACTGTCAAATGTTCTCTTCGATGTATACTGCTCAGACTTGTATACTGCTAAATCACTGTGGGATGAGTTGGACTGAAAATATAATACTGAAGAGTAAGGGCTTCAGAAGTATTCTATTTCAAGGTTCATGAAGTATCAAATGGTTGAGGGAAAGTCTGTAACTGAACAAACACATGAACTGATCAATCTTGAGCATGCTCTTGCTAATGCTAAGATGAAACTTCCTGAGAAATTTCTGGTCATGTCTATAGTGGATAAATTTTCCAAGTCTTAGGAAAACTTTGGAATGACACTCAAGCATCAGAAAGGGAAGTTGTCCCTAGATGATCTTATGATTGCTATAAGCATTGAGGAAGAATGCCGAAATCAAACTCATAAAGTTCCAGTTGAGCACCTACCCTAAGACAAATGTGGTTACCGAAGGGAAGAAAAAGTTCAATATAATGAACCAAATGAACTCGAATTCTAAAACCATAAATAAAGGTAAAACCAAGGCCAACAAGAAACCAAAAGCAAACAAACCATGCTGGAATTGTGGACAGGTAGACCATTGGGCTAAAGAGTACCCCTATAAGAAAGCCGAAGCTAAAACTGAGTCTACTGGGCCAACTCTGGTCAACATGGTTGTGGGGGAACCTAGTGAAGCTAGGGCTTCAGAAACGACTGTTGATGGGTATGTTTTTTTGAAACCTGAACTCCTCTCTATTTATGAACATTTTGATTGGTTAATTGACATTGGGGCAAATGTGTACGTTTGTGCTGATAAATTGCTATTTGTGTCTTACTAGCCAATCGATGGAAAATTCATAACGATGGGGAACTCAAGTGCTGCCAAAGTGCTTGGGATAGAACATGTGGACCTAAAGTTTCCTTCGGGGCGCATACTATCTCTGCTAAGGGTGCACCATGTTCCAACGATTCGTAAGAATATAACAGGTGGTTCTGTAATAGTTAGGGAAGGTTATGAACTTACCTTTAAGTACGATAAAGTTGTAATCTCGCATTATGGTTCTTTTGTTGGAAAGGATTATTTGTCTGATGGATTATTCAAAGTGCGAGTTAAAAATGTTGGTTCAAACATATGTAATATTGAGTATTCTGATCTTTCTTTTGTGAACACTATTGAATGTTCCACTGCTTGGCATAGTCGTTTAGGCCATTTAAATTTTGGTTTTGTTAAATGCATGATGAACTTAAATTTGATACCTAAACATGATATTGAAAGTAGTCACAAATGTCAAGTATGTGTTGAGGCTAAACAAGTAAGAAAACCTTACCAATTGGTTGAAAGGAATTCTAAAATACTTGAGCTTGTGCATACAGATATTTGTGAGTTCAATGGAATCTTAACTAAAAATCAGAAAAGATACTTCATTACCTTTATAGATGATTTCATTAGATATTGTTATGTTTATCTGTTAAAACATAAAGATGAAGCACTTGAAAAGTTTATCATTTTTAAAAATGAAGTTGAAAATCAAACTGGTAAGAAACTTAAAAGTTTAAGATCAGATAGAGGTGGAGAGTACGAGTCTAAACCTTTTGATGAATATTGCCGAAACTTTGGTATTATTCATGAAAAGACTCCTCCATACTCTCCCTCATCTAATGGGATAGCAGAACGAAAGAATAGAACCTTTAAAGACATGATCAACAATCTGCTTTTGAATTCAGGACTGTCTAAATATATATAGGGAGAGGCTTTGAATACTGCTTGCCATATTCTGAATAGAGTCCCTCTTAAACATAAAGAAAGCACTCCGTTTGAAGTCTGGAAAGGCAGAAAACCTAGCTTAAAGTATTTTCGAGTGTGAGGCTGGCTTGCAAAAGTTCAAGCTCCAGAACACAAAGCTTGGTCCTAAAACTGTCGATGCGGTCTTCTTGGGCTAGTGGAAACAAGCTATGCATTGAGATTTTTGGTAATTAAATCCGAAATCCCAGGCATAGATGTTAACACAATAGTGGAATTTCATGATGCTACATTTTTTGAGGACATGTTTCCAATGAAAATTGGAATACCTCATGATGTTTCTTTAGATTCAGCTCTTACATCTACTTCTATTCCTGATAATGTGGAAAAGATGTCTAATATGGGGGGTTTTCCAAGTAGTTCTATTTTAGCATCCACTGGAGCTAAAGAACCAGATGAACCTAGATGGAGTAAGAGAGGTAGGGTCGTTAAGGATTTTGGAAGTAATTTCATCACTTACAATATCGAGGATGATCCTGTGACCTTCAAGGATGCTATGGCCTCATCTGAAGCTAAGCATTGAAAGGTAGCTATAAAAAGTGAGATGGATTCCATTGTCTCTAATGGGACATGGGAATTAGTGGATCTGCCTCCGGGGTGTACTATGCTTAGATACAAATGGATCTTTAAAAGGAAACTTAAATATGATGGAACCATTGATAAGTTTAAGGCCAGATTAGTTGCCAAAGGCTTTAGACAAAAAGAAAGAATAGACTTCTTTGATACATATTCCCCAATTGCTTGATTGATTACAATCCCGGTGCTTATAGCATTGGCTTCCGTATATGGTTACCCAATTCACCAAATGGATGTGAAAATAGCCTTTCTGTATTGTGATCTCGAGGAAAAGATTTATATGGATCAGCCTGAGGGATTTGTAGCTCCTGGTGACGAGCAAAAGGTCTGTACGCTTGTTAAATCCCTTTATGGATTGAAACAAACGCCTAAGCATTGGCATGAAAAATTTGATAAAACTATTTTATCATTTGGTTTTAGCATAAATGATAATGATAAGTGCATTTACTGTAAGGTTAAAGGTGATGATTGTATTGCACTATGCTTATATGTGGATGATATTTTATTAATTGGTTCTACCATTGAGATTATCAATGAGACAAAGTCATAATTAAAAAGTGAGTTTGAAATGAAAGATATGGGTGAAGCTAATTTGATTCTTGGACTCAAGTTGATTCAGTCAACCGAGGGTATAGCTATTTCTCAATCTCATTATGTTGAGAAAATAATTGAGAAATTTGGCTATAAGGAATGTAGAATCGCTAAGACACCATATGATCCTTCTGCGGCTCTTTTCAAGAATGATAGTGGTATTCTTGTGTCTCAATTGAGGTATTCTCATATTATTGGGAGCTTGCAATGTCTTGCAAATAACTTGAGACCATATATCTCATTTGTATTTTCAAAGCTAGCAAGGTATACAAGTTGTCCCAATAGAACCTATTGGGAGGCTTTGGATAGGGTACTTCAGTATCTTAAGGGCACAACATCATTTGTTCTGCATCATGGCAGATTCCTTGCAGTACTTGAGGGATATAGTGATGCTATCTGGATGGACGGTAGTAATGAGTGTACAGGGTATGTATTTACCTTGGGTGGAGGCGTTGTCTTCTAGAAGTCTACTAAACAAACTTTGATAACTCGATCTACATTTGAGGCAGATTTATGTGCTTTGGACACAACTGGAATAGAGGCTGAGTGGCTACATGGGCTGATGGTCCAATTACCCATGGTAAGTAAGATAATCAAACCATAATTGCAAAGATCGAAAGTTCAAAGTATAATCAAAAGACCAAGAGACATATCCAAGTTGGACTAAAATCTATAAGGGAGCTTGTGTCTGACAAGATTGTGGTCATTGATTTTGTTGGATCTAAAGACAACATGGCCAATCCTTTGATGAAAGTACTTGAGTTGTCCTTATTCCAAAAATCCAGACTAGGGATGGGATTGAAAACCCATTAGCGATGAACCTGCAGTGGCAACCCAACCTACTAAATGGAGATCCCACAAGGAAGGTTCAATGTGGTATAAACAAGTTGTTGAATGTGTCAAAGTGCACCTAAACTTGATTGATACCTCAGTATCTGAGTCTGTCCCCTGGTATACTTGGAAGGTGCTATTAACTGCAAGTAAAGTAAGAGTGCTAACTCTGAATGGGGTCAAGTCATACTAACTAGATGTAAGCAGTACATCCCTGGAGATGCCCAACGAAGTGAATGTAGTAGTTTGGCCGCGACTAGAGGAAAAGGGTTATTCCTTGAAAACTTTCATGATATAGGATCGGAACACATGGCCGTAACGTGTCAAACCTAAAGATCACTACATAGCCATGTAGCTTGTTGTTACCAATGGATGCCAACACATCCAAGGGCCAAATTCAAGGCTTAGATCCATTTGTCCTTGTGGTGGCATAAGTTGAATAACTTAGGTAGTGGTTCAAACCGGAAGGTACCATCACTGAAAGCAAGTTACGATAATCTTGATAGTCCAACACTATAGATTTATGGGGGATTGTTGTAATTGACACCCATTTATTTGATATTTGGGGCTAATTACTTGTTCAAGAGGTGTTTTATTTCTTTAGATTAGTGCCAATTACTAGCTGAAATCCATAGATGTTTGAAGTGTAAAGAGGGGTTTAATAAGCATGGATTCTATAAGTGGGAGTTGTCTCTCATTGAAATCAAGATAAAGATGTGGGAACTTGTGGGAATTCAAAACAACTTTTGTTTAGTCCTTGTTCCACATAGGAAACAAAAGAAAATCATGGCATACTATACTAATATAAATTGCTAACCAAATTGTCCCACATCGGAAATATATGAAAGGAATGGTAAACTTCACTAGTATATATATATATATATATATATTACTAACCTTTCTTGTCTCACATGGAAAATAACTTCAAAGGTACTCATCTCTTGACACTTATAAATTAGTCTGCTGAGTGTAGACTAAAAAAATAACAATAGATTCTCTTTTATCCTTCTTATATACTTCTATAATAGTGTTGTTTATCATTTTCCGACGACTGAGTGGTGATCGAGGTGAAGTTCTTTTGCAGTGCACCAAAGGGCTTTTGAGACTGTCTTATCTTGGAGGAAGTTTTGCTGCACCTTCTGCACTAGTAGGGGCGATAATTTCTTCAAGACAAATTAGATTCTAGTGATTCAATCTGAGTTCTGTTACAATACAGAACTTTGAGATAAGTTCTTGATTGAGATACTAATATTTGTATTTCTGTTCTTATATTCCAAATTGGTATGTTTGCTTTGGTTTATGCTTATGTTAAACTAAATTGCAACTGAATAATTTTGGAACATCTGTATTGCTGTTTGCCATTTTCTAAAATATTTATAATATTGTTTTTACAAACACTGTCCCGTAATTATAAACTGTTTTGTAATTACTTTATAAACTGTTGTTTGTAATCTGTACTTCCAACATAATCAACCTCTTCAGTCGCTCTTTGTTCCTCGCATAATCAACCTCTTAACTTGCATTTTTTTACCTTAATTTGTCTCTCAAAAGGGAGAAAAAATGGTGGCACCGTGGAGGAAGTGTGTAGGCCGCGGGACAGAGGGTTTCCACCACCAACCAAATTGGTGGTCGTCAGTGGCGGAGCCACGTTGTGTTAATGACCCCACTAAAATTTTTTTTCCTTATATATGTGTGTATATATATATATGTAATATTTTCAAAAATAAATAAATTTTACCTTCAATTGACCCCGGTGAAAAAAATAAAAATTCTTTAATGAAGGGGTCAATAATTCGGCTAGGAAAGAAGTGACTAATTGATTAATTGGTATACTTTCCAACATTACCTTTTTAAATTGTGTGTTACAATATAAATGTACAAAAGTTGAAATTATAAACACTAAAATTACAATATAAATGCACAAAAGTTGAAATTATATGCACTAAAAAAAATCAAATTACTTTATGTAACAACCTAGAATTTCCCCTAATTAAATTTTGATATTATAAATAGTTGAAACTCACCCCAATGATATTCCCCTAATTCAATTGTAATTTAATTAGGAACCCTTGAACCCCATAAATTTCTTTTATTGAAATACCCCTAATTGATTTGTAATTCTTTAAACATTCGAATTTTATCCTATTGGTATTTGATTTTTAATCGTTAAACATTATTTTTATTGGTAAGATTGCATGCTTACATTTATAGAAAAGGATGTATTTGATGATGTATCTAATAAAGCCATCATGCAACGCTTTCATGAATCTAAAGAGAGATTGAATCCAATTGTAAATATTTTTTTTTATATAATTTCATCTTTATTTATAGTTTCTACTTAAATTTATTTCTAAATTTTAATTGATATTATTATATTAATTAATTAGTTAATGTGATCCTTTTTTTTTTTTAAGGAAAGAATCATTGTATATCATAAAAGCCATTACATACTTCCAAAAACAGTCACTGGAAGGATAGTACCAGAATGAAAACCAACTAGAGATAAATGTGCTAACGCATGAACTGACTCATTGCCTTAGCACATTGGAAAAATCATCCTCCTCACTTGCGAGGGTTGAGATCAAGGTCAGACTGTCGCCCTCAAAAATAACGTGCTGCAATTCCAAATTAGATGTTTATTATATTAATTAATTAGTTAATGTGATCTACTTTAATAAAATTTTTGACCCTACTGAGAATATTTTCTGGCTCCGCCACTGGTGGTCGTAGAATTTGCTCTTAGTTGACCCATACTCTTCCTTCGATCGGAGCAACAATGGGGGAACAGATTGCAAAAGGTGAAGAATTCGAGAGGAAAGCAGAGAAAAAAAATTAAGGGCTGGGTTTTATTTGGCTCAAAGCATGAGGATACCGCTGATCTCTACCAAAAAGCCGTCAATTCCTTTAAACTCGCCAAATCATGTGAGCATTTCGACTTAGATTATCAGTTTTTATTTTCTTTCTCATGCAATTATATGATATTTTATATGCAAGTTAATCATGTGTCTTAACTGAAACTCAGCAGTGTTCATCCTTTTTTTTTTTTTTTTTGTTTAAACTGATGGTTATACCTTTTCGTTTATCATACTCAAAGGTTAATTTAATTTAATCAGAGTTTTCAATGTCTAGATTTGCACAACCGATTGCGTAGCCTAATTATTATTTCACATCTGAAGAACTTGGAATCGAACTTTGAGGTGGTGGATAAATGACAAATGGGCTAACTGAGCCAAGTGCTTGCTGTTTTTAGCTTCCTTTGAGTTGACGTCATGCATATCTGCTGTAGTAAGCATACACTGCGATAATTTGTCTAGAACTTAGAATGTTATTGGAATTTCCAGTTATGATCAATTAATGTTCAGAGGCGAGGGATAATAATATATGGTTCCGTTTCTCTTCAGGGAACAGAGCTGCAATAGTATAAAATTGGCCAACTGTAATTTAAAGGTTCGTGATTTTTTGTTCAACTTTTTTAATTATGTTCATGTGACTGAACTGTGGAAATGATGTGAATAACTTAAATCATTGCAGTCAGGCAGCAAGCATATATTCTGCCAATTGCTACAAGAAAACTTCTGCCAAACATATGTATTGTGTTGATGTGATTTTGATTCTCGAATTATTGGCTTAACATAACAGACAATGGAAGAGAATTGTCATTCTTGTGCACAAGGAAGTTAGCCTGTGAAGTGTAGGGTTAATTTGGGTCTGTTCTTTTGCAAAGGCTAGATCATGTTTAGATCAAGCGGTAAATTTATTTATGGAAATAAACAGAGTCAACATGGGTGCAAGGTAAAGTATATGCACAAAATATTTCTAATTGAGTATACATAGATTGATATTGTTGTAAGCAAATATTGCATAAAGTGGTGTAGAGTATTTTTGTGGAGACTTTTGGGTGGAGAGCTTCTAAATCTAGACGTTTAAAATGGTGGCTGACTTGGCTGTATTATTTAATAGGTTATTGGAGAGTTATATGAACTGGAACAGAATTTTGACCAGGCAATAACTTACTTTGAGCGGGCTGCTGACCTTAATCAGACTGAGGAGGCTACCGCATCTGCAAGTCAGTGCAGGCAAAAGGTTGCGCAATTTTCTGCTCAGTTAGGAAAGTGAGTAACCCCCACTTGTTATTGCTCTCTTTTATTTTTGACTCGTTCCTTGAAGTGATTGATTTGACAAAGGGGAAAAACCGGCATGTTCTGAAGTTTTGAGCATTAGGAAATAAAATTAGAAAACATATTTGAGTAAGACAGTGATAAGGGAGCCGACGCAGGTTTCCCTTGTGTGCATACTTATTCTTACCGAACATCCTTTTTAAGCACTGATCATCGGACGGTGATCGAATAATAGCTGTTCTCGCAAGTTCATTGGAAATTTCTGGATTTATTTGACATGAAATGTTGTTTGGTTCTTTGCGAATCTTGAGATTTTAAAAGTTTTCATTTCATACCATGCACTTCAGCCCTCTAGACAAAGGTTCGTCCAGCCTATCCCTGTTGAGCTATTGAATTAGTTCACTAGGTGCAGTTTATTGAATGACTCTGACTAAATTTGGTCTCAAATTGCACCATCCTTGGGGCACATGTCCCAGTTTGCCGAACATGAACTTCTTGTAGATGCCTTTTTTGCTCTGCGCCCTACTAACTAATCAACTCCCCGATGTTTACCTCAATTGTCTACAATTCATTTGGTTTATATCCATGTCAGGTTTTATGACAACTACATGATGTATGCTTTCCTGGTCAGTCTTTAATTATATAACTAAATGATATCTTTTGAAATTCTTTTACCATAATCAACATGACTTTGTATTGAATTCTGTTTACTTATTTTTCAGCTACGATGAATTAAAGCCTCTGACCAAAACTTACACAGATCTATAAGAGAGCTCGGAAACTTGGAGGCGAGTATTTTACGCGAGGAGTTATCATAGCTTAAGGCATATTAAATAAAATTACGTTCTTTCATAAGGCGATTATGGAGGCTTTAAAAATCAATTGCCTCTATATGTATTAGAGGCATTTTTTAAGCATTTGGAGGCCAAAAATATAGCCCACATATCTTAGTATTGTAGTAGTAATATTGGAATTCTTATCCATTAATATAAATAAATTTCAATATAATTATTTGAAGATTAATTTAAGTTATAATTATTTAAACGTCTGTATTTGATTGTGAATATTGGATGTTCTAATTCATCAATCTATATTTTGATATATTTTTCTTTATGAAAAAATTACATAATTTCATTAAAACGGAAGCAAACAACATATATTAAAAAATCTTGAAGAACAACTTCTAAGGCAAAAATATGACAGAGAACATAACATGAAAATTGAACATTAAATTCTGGCAACCATGAAGAATAACCCTCAAGAGTTTCAAATGGAACGTAGAACAATCCCTCTCAAACTCTATTTATGCTTCCCAAACTATTGAAAACTAAGAATTACCAAGTTAAAGTGACAGAAGAATAATTTAAAAAATTACAATATGTGAAAAATCATAATATATTACGTGACATAAGATTTTATCTTATTATCCTAATAATTTTTACAAGTTTAATAGTGATAAGAATAGTGTTTAAATTGTTACCATTGTCATTGAATGATATCATTTATCAGTCAATTAACTATTCAACAAAATAATAATAATCTTTTTGGTTATCTTTTCTTAGGTTTTAGTCATTATGTTCTTTTTCATTTTCTTCAAAAGAACTCTTAAATTTTTCGTTATATTTATGGTAAATTGAAAAAATAGGATCCTAACTGTGGCCAAGTCGCAATATAGGACAAAAATTTGGATTGTATTAAAGTAAGACCAAAACTCATTAGAAATCGAAAAAAAAGGATAGTGGCCACTAGAAAGCACATTCAATGTAGTGATTGCTTACATGGCGCTTGTGCTGGTGTTCCACTCATGCACCACGGTGGCTGTTGTCTTTTTTTTTCTGATTTCTAATAAGTTTTAGTCCTACTTTAATGCCACCCCAAATTTTGGTCCTAAAATACGAAATGGCCATAACTATGGTTCTAACTTTACAATATTCCCATTATATTTAAGTAGCGGCTGCTTTTCATTTCTTTCAAAAATGGAAGGGAAAAATAAAATGGAACGACGGGGTGAATTTATAATATTGTGAAAAAAAATTACAAAACTACCGTAAGTAGGAAAGTGTTACAAATTTAAATATATTTTCTTTTTCTTTTTTTTTTTTGACTGAAGTTAAGAGCCACGCCTCTTAATTTCTATTTTCGCTTTTAAACATAGCACACCCACGCCTCTTGCTCCAGATTTTTTTTTTTTCTTTAAATAGCCAAGCCATGCCTCTTGCTCCGGAAATTTTCTTTTTTTAAAAAAAAAAAAAAAAATAGACAGCAGGCGTGGTACAAGCCACGCCTGTTGTCGGGCCACTATATTCCAAAACTCATATTAGAGTTTAGGAAAGAAAGAGTTGTGGGACTGCCGGGTGTGTTGTGAGGAGAGAAATAAGTGGAAGAAAAAATAGAGAGGAAAAAGAAAGAGAAGGAGAGAAAAAAAATATATTAATTGAAAAAAAAAAAAAAAAAGAAGAAGAGAAAAGATGAAACAATGTTTCCAATGATTTAGAATAAGGTAAAGTTTAATTCATGTTGTTCAAGATTTTATAATTTAATTGCAGGTCTTATTTTGGAAGAGGAAAGTTTTAACTCACCAATATCATATTGGTTTTTAAATTTTTAGAAGTATTTTAATTTAATTTGGTTATATTAAGTTCGACACTATGACATGATCTAGTGATTTGGAAGTTGATTTCAATCTTTTGTTTGAATAATTTGTAATTCATAGACATGACATTAACATTGGTTGATATTTATTATTTTTCTTTAATTATTAGTTCATACAAAAATAAAAAGAATATAAAAGAGCATTATGGAGTATCAATTTTACATTAGTATTTATTAATTAATTGAAATGCTAATAATTTTATATTAATTATTAATAATATTTATATTAAGTTATAGATTTAAAATTAAATAATAAAATGAATCCGTATTAAATGAAGTTTTTTCAAAAAACATAAATTTTATATATTTAAAATATATATTTGTTATAAATTATGTAATATCACATTTATAGATTAATTATATCATATTAATTATATTTTAATTATATTAATATATATATATATAAGGCACTAAAAAGCGCCTCAATTAGGGTTGACGTCAACCCTCGTTACAGTTGACATCAGCCCTAATATTTAAAAATATTATATTTTTGTAAAAAAAGTATATATATATTTTAAAAATAAATAAAATTAAGTTAGATTAATAAAGATTAAATTATACTAATTTAATTTAGAATATCTTACTTTATATTTAAAATTTGAATAATTATTTTTTTTTTAAAAATAAAAATGAGCCCAAGAAATGCACTTTAAATTTTTTATAAATTTACTATTGAATAAAATTCAAGTGTTTGAATCATTTTTCCATTTTTTGTTTTTGTTTTTTAATAAAAATGTGCATAATCTTTTTTAATTTACATATAAATCTACAATTATTTTCTTTTCCTTTTGTTTGTAGGATGGGTACCGCAAATGTGTATGGTCCATGTGATCCGGCAGTTCTACATATGCAATCTACTCATCGGTCAGAATACGCATTTGCTGGGGATGTTGACAGCACTCTGTTGTGAGGCGAAGAGATAATTCTTTTTGGAATGTCATAAGTGATGCAGTGCTAAATGTCAATGTTTTAAATTTGTTACATGAAATGAAATTTTATGGTGTATATAGTTGTGGGTACTTTGATATTAATCTACACTTGATCACTGCTTTAGTGTAGAGATGGCAACCTAAGACTTACACCTTCCATGTTCGTGTTGGAGATGTTACAGTTACACTTCAAGATGTGGCAATCGTATGGGACTTACCAGTATGAGATCGGCCTATTATTGTTCTAGACTTTAATTTGACAGTGGGGCAGTGGCGGGATTATTATGATCATTAATTGTCTTGGTTTCATGCTTGAAGAATGAAAGTTTAGGGGATCTTGCCTCCATTTGACAGATATCGCCAGGCACATTCACAGCCACCGTATTACAATGATAACTCTATTTAGAGATTGAACATATTGCACATGCATATGAATTGGTACTTTTAGGAGGTGTTATGTGCCTAGATTCTTCAGGTGATGCGGTACCATTAGTGTACTTGAAGCATTTTGAGAATATTCATGATATTCATAACATCAGTTGGGGAAGTGCTATTTTGTCATTCTTGTACCATGAGCTATGCATTGCATGCCAACGGGGAAACCTAATATTGGTGGGGCAATGCAACTACTACAGGTCAAATAAACAGATTTAATAAATATTACATAGATGTATTTTTATTATTATATGTCCCTTAATTACTTGTTTACTTGTAAATTTGGGCATGGTCCAAGCAGTTAAAGATATTTGTATTGAGTCAATCCCCTACTTATTAATAATATTCTTAAAAGTCAAATATCATAAGGTACACAATTTTTATCGTTCTTGATTTTATTTTTACATATTATCCTATTCTACGAATACTGTCTTAAGTGTTGGAGGTTTTTTGTCAAGGAACATGCTACAACTGTAATAGTTTGTTATTAATTGCAAGACTTGATTTGAGGCAATTAGAAGACATTGGAGTTCGGATCAAGAGCAAATTCTTTCATACTGACATCATAGGTTGATTTGATAACTATTTTAATGAATCTAAGTCTTTTATTTCAATTAATATATTATCTTCTTTCTTTTATATTACAAAAAACTTTTAAGTATCTGCTATGAAAAAATTGCTACAAACCTAATTTCATAGTTATAGCTACGAAATATAGCTCTAGATTGTTGTAACAAATATATATTTTTTTATTTTAATCAATAAAAACTATGAATTATCAATCCACAGCATTGTACATTTGGAGTGTAATAGATAAGTTATGTATTATCTTTATAAAAATTAATATATATATATATATATATATAAGAATGATCATTACCTACAGATTGATTATAGTGAGAGCTAGCTACGATAGCATCAGTTTCGAACTTGACTAGAACAGTTTCGTAGCTAAAGTTATGAATTTTTAACATCAACTATGGATTGACAGTAGTTGATACCCTAATTTTTTATAGTGTTATGTTATAAACAAATGTTAAATATCTTTCCTTAAACACCTTAATATCAATTTTCAAATCTCTAATATGCAGGGGTGGCAATTTTTGATACGACACGATAACATGATACGAACCGACACAATATTATTGGGTTTCAGTTGGGGGTTGTTGGGCTGGGTTGATATTGGGTCGACCTAATAAGCAATACGAAAATTATGGGTGGTTCGGGTTGGGTTTTGCATAATAAACACAATAAGTATATATCATATATACTCATTCTATGATTAATACTTTGTATACTTATTTTTTGCAGCAAACTTCAATTGAAAGAAGAGGATAGCAATGAAGAGATTTGACTAAAATTAAAAGTTGGAATATGCTATATTTTTTTTATTTTTAATTGATGACTTGTTATTTTTGAACAATTTAACCCTAAATTGATTTGTAAGAATTAATGATTATGATTTACTATGTAAATCTTGACTACTTGGTGATGTTGGGATGATTATTAAATGTTGAATGGGATGAATTATATTTCTTTGTTGGAATTCGGCATCATTGTTGTTAAAATTAAGTTGTGCAAAACTTTAGGTTTAGCAGTGAAATTTGTATGTTATTGATGTTGAAGAGAAAATTAAATGAAGTCTAATTATCAAATTGCTCTACAATACAAAAGTTGGGCGGCTAGAATATAATGTTGACTTTTTCTAAATTTTTTGTGTAAGTTGACTTTTCTCAAAATTTTGTTATAAATTGATTATTTCATTAAGATTCTAATTAAATATAAAATGTGTAGGTTTTTTAGATGAATTATTAATGAAAAATAATCATATGTTGAAACAGGTTGGGTTCGAGTTGATACGAAAACTTTTAGGTTAGGTTTGGGTTAAGGATTATTCTGTTGAGTACTTTTTAGATTGGGTTTGGATTGAGCAAAATTTTGTAATTTCCTTACCTCAACCCGATACGAAATAACCCAATACGACACGATTGTCACCCTTACTAATATGTATTTATAACATCAAATAAAAAATTAAAAATACATTTTAACAGGCCACATTTGATTTGCATTTCGACTCCTAAACAAATTTTAGTTATGCTGGTTCATGCTGGGTGTAAATGGATATTAAACGGATTAGATACACTATTTTTGTATTCGTTTTCATTTATCTTTTTGAATATTTGGATACGGACACGAATTTGATAGATATTTAAAAATAATATTTGTATTCGTATCCATTGGATATCGGTTGAATTCAGATATATCCATATTCGATTATAATTATTCAAATGCATCCATATTTAATTAAACTTATCTGCATTCAAATTATTTTTTTAATTTCATATTCAATGATAATTATTTAGATAACTATTAACGAATATCCAAATAAATGAATCTATAAACCTATAACAAATAAATATTTTTAATTAATAGAAGGAACTATACAATTTCATTAAAAAGAAAGCAATCAAATAAATAGAATAATTTCTAATTAATAATTGACTTTATAATTAATTATTAGTACTAATTAATATTAATAATGACATTTAACTATAGGTAAGCTACCCTAGGAGGAACTGAAACAATGAGCTCCTATTAGATTAGGAGACTAGGAGGCTGCAAGAGCTAAGTTAGCAAGGTCTCTAAGATAGTGGCTCGTGTATCTGTTCCAAAGTCCATTAGGGGAGGCCATGTCTTTTGATAAAAGAATATCAGAATTATAAAGTCAATTAATAATAATTATGCTGATTTAACTTTATTCTTCTATTTTTCTTCTATATTACAATATTTTTTTGAATTTATTCTTTTTTATTCCTAATTCTTCGTTTATAATTCATATATATATATATATATATATGGATTATGAGATTTTTATTGAAAAATATAAATAATATATTATTTAATAATCATATATTCAGAGTGGATATTAAATGGATTGAATATGCATTTACCATATCCGTATCCATTTATAATCGGATATCTACTAATCGAATTGGATTTCTAATTTATACTTTGTTGTTTTCACAAAGTGGCGGTTGTCCGAATTGAATGTTTAATTTACTTTTTTATTTATTTATACACACACAGGAGTCCGTTCGGACTCGAACTCCTGACCCATTACATTATGTAAGAGACTTATGCTGCTGGGCCACATACCACTCGACTTTTAATTTTCTTGGTCACATACTATTTAATTTCAACACTCTCCTATTTCTAAATTATTAGGTAAGCTTTGGTTATTTTTTTATTATGTATTTTGAGAGAATGAATTTTAGAAGTGGGGTTAGAGAATGTAAAAATTGTATTGAGGAATGCAATGAATGTTTGTTTGGTGTTGTTTGGTTTTATTTTCACAGGGTATTTTAATTTTCTCTAGAAAAAAAAAATGAAGCTGTCTACTTCTTCCCCCATCTCAAAATATTTTCCCAAACACACATTTACACTCTCTCTCCTTTTTTACACCTTATTTTCTCCTATTTTCATTTCACAACTTATAATACAAAAACACAACATCCAAATATATATCATTTTCAATCCTGCACAATCATCTCATTTAGACAAAACATCCAAACAATATTTATTTTTAAATCTAAACTTGTAACTAACTTTTCACTTTTTAAATTTAGCAAAAAATAGAAAACGGCTTTGAAAACATATCCAAATGGGCTCTTATATTTTGGAAAATAATTAGAAAATTATTTATAGGAGTTTTGTATGTTTGTTTATATTTTGGGAAAAATAACTTTTACTGTAATAGTCAAATTAATATTTTTTTATTGAATTTTTAGGGTGAAAAGGAAATTGAGTAATTTTTTTATTATAAAAATAATAATTAAATATATATGATATATATGTATGGAAAAATAGAAAATTTTTGGGGATAATGAATGATTAAAAAAAAAAAGTGTTTTAAAAATTTATTTTGACATTTTGAAGAAATAAATAAATAAATAAATTTTATTTTATTTTGATATAAAAAAAAAACTCTTTTAGTAAAACATAGTCAAACAAAGCCCCAGTTATTTTATCCCATGATTACCTTGACTAAGGTACAGTAGTTGTGCAATATTCCAAGGCACGTTGATTTTACTATCGATAGAGGGGAAAACCAAATTCGACTTAAATTGGACAATAGTCTCAGGTATGTTGGTAATGTACGTAGATAGACGTAACTCTTAAGTTAGACTGTTCCAAACGTGATAGTTAGACTTTTCCAAACGTGATGTTTAGACTTTTCCAAAGTTGATGTTTTGGCACGTCAAACTCTCTTTAATAATTAAAAAGTGAATGGTTGCTGTAAAGATATATATACCGAATAGATTGAATGCATTTCATTAATATATGTATTCGATTAATTTATGCAAAATTTATACTCATGTTCATATTCAACATATATTTAGAAAATAATATCTAAATTCATATCAGACAATATAAAATAAATTTGAATATGTCAGTATTCAATTATAATTATTGAAAATTAATTTAATTATAATTATTTAAATATCTTTATTTGATCGTCAATATTGGATGTTCTAATTCATTCATATATATATATATATGTATGTATATATATTGATATATTTTTCTTTATAAAAAAATTATATAATTTCATTAAAAGAAAAGCAAACAACATATATTACAAAATCTTGAAGAACAACTTCTAAAGTAGAAAAATAGCAAAAAACATAAAATGAAAACTGAAAGTTAAGGGTGTGCTTGCTTGCGAGATTTTCTCTCACAAGCCACCTTCAGAACACGTTTTTCTTGAAAATGTGTGATTGCCTAAAATTTTTTCTCATCTCACAGGCAGACTTCAAAAAAATCTCTAGGGGGCATTTTTAATCCTCCTCACCTATTCTCCCCCCATCTTTATTTTTCCCTTGAAAAGTTACGTTTTTCTACCAAATTTTTTCTTCAGATTCCCCAAAAATTTGAGAGAATCTCTGAGAAAATCTTGAAGGTTCTCTTTTGGGTTGTTAAATTATATAAACATAAATTATACATTTGATAATATAGACGAGTGTATATATATATATATATAAATTTAAGTGCAATGTATTTGTTATATATAATTAACTCATAAAATACAATTATATTTGCAATCAAATTATTAATATTTATATAAAATTACTCTGTAGTAAATAATAAATAGGTGTATTAATATATATTTTAATATTAAAAAGAATTATATGCATAATAAACTTGAAGTATACGTATATATATTGTTTGCATAAAACTATTTTCATAATTTATAATTATATTTCCACTTTATTTTTTATTATTGAAATGAAATTATTTTTATATTATAATTAGTTACAGTTAATATTTTCATATTCAAATATAAATTGTTTCATGATATAATTATTTATAAATATAATTTAATATTTAAAAATTAATTCAGTTTTTGAATATTTAATTGTATAAAAGTGTGTAATTTTATTTACACTTTAAATTTCTTTAAATGTTAATAAAATAATATATTGTATTAAATTTTATTATGATAAATACAGGAAATTTAGACTATATTTCATTCATGTTAATTTATTCTAAACAATATATATAAACAATATTATATAATATCCATTACATAAAAAAACTCATACCTCACAACCAATCACCATCTCATAAGTTTTTCTCATAAAAAATTTCAGAACCAAACACCATCTCACAACTTTTTCTCACAACCAATCACCAGTTCATAACTTTCACCTATCACATCAACTGTAATCATTACATTTTTACCTCACAACCAATCACTCCCTCATAAAAAAATTTTCTGCCTCACAAACCTAAAAATCTCATTATTCTCTCTCAAAAAATGAAAATGAGAAATGAAATCACAAGCAATCACAATCTAAATTCTTGCAATTATGAAGAATAACCCTCACAAGTTTCTGATGGAACCTAGCAAATCCCTCTCAAATTCTATTTGTGCATCCCCAAATTATTGAAAACTAGAATTACCAAGTTAAAGTGATAGAAGAATAAAAAATTCAAATATGTGAAAAATTAAAATATATTATGTGACGTAAGATTTTACTTTATTAGTCTAATAATATTTACAAGTTCAATAGTGAAAAGAATATATAGTGCTTAAGTTGTCACCATTGACATTGAACGATATCACTGAGCTAATTAACTATTCAACGAATTGTAAAAATAGGACTATAACTATGGCCAATTTGTAATGTAGAATCGAAATTTGAGGTTATATTAAAGTAGGATGAAAACTCATTAGAAATAATAAAAAAAAAGGATAGCAGCCAATGGAAAGCACAATCAGCACCGATGATTGCTTGCATGGCACTTGCGCCGATGCTCCACACATCTGCCATGGAAGCAATCACCAGCGCTAACTGTTTTTCCCTAGTTGCAGTCCTTTTTTTTGCTTTTCTTTTTATTGAGTTTTGGTTCTATTTTAATATTACTCAAATTTTCAATTTTAAAATGTGAAATGACTATAGCTACTACCTATTTTGCAATTTTCTTGTTATATTTATGTAGCAGCTACTTTTCGTTTCTTTCAAAAATGGAAGAGAAAAATAAAATGAAGCAGTGGTAATGTAGGACAGGAAACACAGTACAATAAAATAAATTAAAAGAAAAATAAAAAAAAAACAAGAAAAAGCCCAAAGAAACAAATAAAATAAAAAAATCTATGATTAATTGAGAAAATATCATTATTTAAATCTTGAAGAATATTAGGAATCCAAGTATTATCCTACCTAATAAAATAATGAAAGTCATTGCACCATCTAATATTTAATGCATGCCCCAATGTATCTTTTACTAAACTATGTAATAAAGCAACTTTTTTTGAATAGCTTCTTTGGTGACTGCACAATTGGAATATAACTCAACTATGAGAGAAATAATATATACATACATACATTGTGAGTGATTTAATGCAGTAAAAGTTTATCACTCAAAATACTTTTTGGCCTTTCAAAAACTATTTAAGTCTTTTGCAGAAAACTATTTTAGTTACTGATGGAATTTTGTAAATACCAATTAAGATACTAGTGAAAAGGTAATCAATTTGGAAGAGGATAATAGGAAAAGGAAAGAAGCCATTAGCTAATTATTTCATATATTACATTCATTAAATCTAGCCATGATGAGCATATGTTTAAATTCAAGATTAGCAACATGTTTTTCCTTCCATAAATAAAAGAAGTGATGTGCTAAATCAAATATAAAGATATGTTGTTAAAAATCAATATAAGGAAAGATAAGTTCCAGATAGCACAAGATAATTTTCAAACAACATAAGACAAGTTCCAGCAGATTTGTGGGATTAATTCACATTAATCATGCTACAAATATTGTCATAATCAAAACTCTAATATTTATGCAAAATCATCAAAAGGTTAACAATCTCCCCCTTTTTGAAGATGACAATAAAATTTGATGCATGAAAATAGAAAGATATCACCTGATCTCCCTATGTTTGTATGCCTCAGCAGCTAGGGGTGGCAATTCGTATGGGTCGTGTGGGTTCATGTTGGGTTAGAATGGGAGTATAACATTATTTTCCTCAACCCTAACCCAACCCAACCTGATGACAACCTGAGAGTGTTTAACCCTAACCTGACCCAATGAAAATCAAGTCAAGTTCGAGTCAACCTGAAATTATATGCACATAAAAAAAATAAAAAAATAAAGTCTAAATACAAGTAAGAACCAAGAATTACTTGATCATAATGATATGTTCACATTTGGAAAGTACATTACAAATAAACCTTTTTATTTTTTTTACTCGGAATAGGTAATCAAGATAGGAAATTGCAAGTCCAGAATATTTGAGTAAAATCATAAATGACGAAGTATTTACTTCCCTTGCAACATTTTCAAAATAGTAGATAAAATTGTAAGTTTGAGCAAGTTCCCTTGCCACATTTCGACAAATACAAAATATATTAAAATTTAAAAGGAAGTAAAATATAACAACATTTCTAATTTTCTACAAAACATGAAATTGGCCAATTGGGAGAGACCCACACGGTCAAAGGCTCAAACACATGGTCTGCCAACAAGGAAGCACCTTTTATTGATTCTAGTCTCTTGGCATTAAGTCTAGGATGCCATTTAAATAACCAAAGCCCAAAAACTTAATTTTCAAAATAGAAACAACTCGCCCATACCAGCTTATGCTATGTTGAGGCCCAATTTTGGGACCAAATGCAAAGTTCCCCACAGAATGAATTATATTCAATCATGTTTTGAAACTTTGTTCCAGAATCCAAACAAAATGAATGCAGTTGTCTCCCAGTTCATGGTTTGAATCCTTTCTGCAGCAACTTTAGATAGAATCCTGGCAACAAAAGGTAGAAATTCTAATCCTAGTTTCTGCCAAAAAAATTTCAATTCCAATTCCAATTGTGGCCCAATTTCGAAGCCTCTTTGTAGCAAATTAAATTCCAACGTTAATCTAGACACCTGCAAAAGCAAAGAAACCAAAAAACTAATTGCACAAAAAGGATCCAATCAAAATCTTGACTCCAAAAGTCTTCTTAGGCATCAGCTGTAATGCATTGGCAAGCAAACCCCAGCAACAGAATTTGAACCAATTAGCAACCAAATTTCTGAACAGAGGATAAATCAAATTGCAATTGAATTGAGAATGACCATTAGCAAAAAAATCTACATATTCAAAAAAATCCAAGGCCAAGGATCTGCCCATAACAGAAATTGGGAGCATAATTCATTAAAAATAGCAATAGAACCAAGTCTTTGATAATATGTTGCTCAAAAGAGATGTTGCCATAGACCACATCATTTCTTGTCTCCTACTAAAAAGCTAGGGTCAAATGTCCATTCTACAATTATGCAACAGACAAACAAAATAAAAATCAAAATTTCAGGAGCAAATTAGAAGCCTTGATATAAAATAATCTAGCAGCTATCTCATCACAAAATATGAGCAGCAATCACTTTCCCAAATCAGATAGCTGAGGCGCCAACAGCAACCTTGGATTCATGTTCCAAAATAGAAACATCCACAAAGGGGAACAAATTGAAATTTGCAGAAACCATAGCAATTGAAGCGGACAAAATCAGTTACAATTTTGCCAAAACTAATAACAGAAACTGATCTGAGTTGTTAGCAAATAAATTTGTTCTGAACAAATAACAGAACTCCTTCAAAGATTCAGCAAGCACCAACCAACATCCAAAAAAAATTTAAGGAACTAATCAATTCAGTAGCTAATTCCTTCATAACAAGCTACTTTGTATAGACACTCCATGCAAAGCACACAAACAGAATTAAACACAAGTGCTGGTATCAAAAAGAATCATACAAACATAAACAGAACAAATCCATTCAATTTCAAGTCTCATTCTCTTGTTCGTATAATCGTACTAGTTTGCATCATTAGCTACTCATAAACATTAAACAAACTGCCATTTGTCGCATTGGAAGGCATCAAAAAGCAACAGTTGAAAGGACAAGCTAATTTGAGGAAAGAAAATATGCCCGAGCAAGATGATATTTCCTCCTAGCAATCCAAGCACCATTTTGTGACCATGATATGTCATCCCATTCCAGATTATCCTCCAAAACCTAGTCAATTTCAAAGGAACAAGTAAATACTAAAAGCAATAACTTTATCAATAGCATAACAGCAACAAAATTAAAAGGCAACAATATCCAACCATCACCATTTGCAGCTCGTCCATGCTACTTCCAATGTCAGCTACTCCAAATCTAAAATAAAGGGGAGAACAAAGTTAAACAAAAAGTTATAATTAATAAGTTGGTTTGCAACAATCAATTAAAAAAGAAAATCACTACATATACTAATTCAAAATTTTAAATTACCATATGTGTTCGAAGTAGGTAATGTGGTTTTTGAATTGCCATCTTTTTCATCATTCACGTTTATGCTCAAACTTAAAATATTTTCAACTAACTCATCTAACTTTACCGAATAGATTCTAAAGCACAAAAAAAAATGATACGGTAAGTTGATATTTAAAACGAGAACACATAAATGAAAAATGAAAAGGCATAAGAAAACTAAAGCTCTTACCTTTTTGTCCAAACAACCAATCCCTGCAGCAGATAAGAGCTTCAACTATATCAGGTTTCAAGGCACTACGATATTGATCCAATACTCTACCACTCGTGCTGAAAGTTGACTCAGAGGCAACTGTAGATATAGGAACACTCAAGATATCCCCAGCCATCTTTGCAAGCTAAGGATATCTGTATTGATGAGCTTTCCAAAATGAAAGCACATCAACCTTCACACTTATGTCTATTAGTGCCTCATCCAAGTACAAATCTAATTGAGATTTTTGTGCACTTGTTGCAAATTTTGTGCTTTGGAAGGATTTAAATTCCTATACCATTGAAAGAAAAAATAAGTTAATAATCAATAGAACAATGATAAAGTACTCAAAACAATATTTTAATAGATAGACAAAATCTTAAAACATGTTATGGTACCTTCAACACATCATCACAGTCCGTGTTTTGAGCATTATCATTTGAAAATTGATAAGATCTTGATGAAGTGCCACTTGGAGATGGTTTGGCAGAAGCCCTCATGTATTCATCAAAAATAGAAAATAATTTGGTCTATACCTTCCCTAACTCAACAGAACCAACCCTATAAAGCTTATTGTAACAGAACTCAATGAATTGAAACTTGTACCTTGGATCAAAGACCACAGCAATGGCAAAAAGAACATTGAATTCTTTCCAATATTTGTCAAACTTCACAAACATTTGCCTAGCCATTTGACTCATGAAAGAATCTGAACTTTCCAACTCTTGATTTAAGGAGAGTTGTATCAAAAAAACTTTAGGAAAATATAAATTCGCCTTGAGATATTTGACACCAGAAAACAAATTGGTTGTTTCATAAAACTTCTCAAGAAACTTGCACATATTTTCAACTTTTCCCCATTCCTCATGCGAAGGACAATGTGTGAAATTCAAATAACTCAACTGCAAATAATTAAAGGCGCGGCAATAATATAAAGCATTAGAAAGCATCATAAAGGTAGAGTTCCATCTAGTAGGAACATCTTGTCTTAGAGCTTTCCCAAATTCAAGAGAAGTCTGTGCCACACATTCAAGAAATTTATGTTTTCTTACTTGAGACCTTTTCACATACTTCACACATTCCCTAATTGCATCAACAGATCTATCAATATTTTCAGTCCTTCTTGTACTATTAAGTTTAAAATATGAGCACAACAGCGAACATGTAGAAATTCACCTTTATTGACCAAAGTAGCCTTAACACTAAGCTGACTTCGCAATAAATCAACAAAAACATCATTTGTAGCAGCATTATCTAAAGTCATTGTGAAAACCTTTTTCTCAATCCCCCAAGCAGTCAACAAGCTATAAATCTTTTCAGATAAAGTTATACCAGAATGTGGATGAGGCATATAAGAGAAACTTATGATCTTCTTTTGCAACAACCAGTCAGTGTCTATGTAACGAGCAGCCAAACACAAATATCCATCAGTTGCAATAGAAGTCCACAAATCAAATGTAAAAGATATTTTCCCAGGAGAAGCACACAATTGTTGAGAAAGCCTACTTTGTTCCCTTTTATATATTTTAAGAACATCTGCCTTAGCTGTATTCCTAGAAATATACTGAACTTGAGGCTGCAAATGGGTAAAGATGGCTCTAATGGCTTCATATTCAACAAATTAGAATGGCAATTCATTTCTAATGAGTGCTAAAATTAATAGCTCCCTAAATCTTTCTTGATTGTATTGAGTTAGTCTAGTTATAAGCCCCTTTTCATCTTGTTCTAACAAAGCTTGACCAATATCTTGTGTGTGCATTCTAGGACATTTAGAGATATGATGACTTAAGTTAACTATACCCATATAACTTTCTACACCATTTTCTTGCCCACAAGCTTTGCACTTACACTTTAAGGACTCTCTCCTTCTACGCAAGGAAGCATATCAAAGTATTGCCACCACTTTGACTTAAGCTTTCTCTCGCGTGAATGTTTGTTTTTTCCACTTTGTGGTGTTGAATTCTTACCAGTTCCAATACCCGCTACACTATCTTCTTCATCAATCTGGTGGGGTGTTGAAGCGTCAGTCTCCATTTTATTTTTATAAACCTGCAAATGTCAAAAACACATTCAAACAGAGGGAAAAGACTGAAATAACGCAAGCTATAGCTATTATAAATCTACATATGTACATGACACCTATATTTTTATTATTCCAAATAGAAAAAAAAGGAGAAAAGAAAAGAAGACAGAGTAATTAGGCAGAGTGAAACAACTAGTTAATTAATTGGAAGTTCAATCAAACAGCAAGTACTTGATACACTGCTACAATTGTCAAAGGCAAATTATATGAAGTAGCATGAAAGTTTTGTGTCCAACTAAATCACAAAAGAATGCGTTGAAATAGAAAAATAAAATTACCACAAAGTCCTACCTATATTAACAATCAAGCCTTACATTGTTGCTTCTAATTTGCACTTTAAAACCTTACAAAGTGGGACCATACCCGCCCCCTCAACAACCAACTGCCTTCCCCTTCTTTTCCTTCTATGTAAAGCCCTGTTTTCCCCCTATCCCTCTCGCCCTGTACCACCCATCCATTCTTTTCTCTCCCTCTCTTTTTCTACTAATTTATATATACACACACAGATATATATATATATATACACACACACATAAACAAGAACAAAGAGTGAAAGAGAGTCCTCTTTTCAGTTTTTCTTGTGTTTTCTTTCAATTGCCTGTAAAAATTTGACTGGCCTTTAGGGTAGCGGAAAACAGAAAAAAAAAAATTAAGACAACAAACCTTTCACCCGATTAGAGAAGATGAGCCTGAGAGTCGAGCAACTCACAAAATATGGGGTGGGCTTGCTTCTTGCTGACTTCTAATTGAGGATGATGGTTTTAAGATTAGAGATAGGAGAAGAAAGAAACACGTTGTGCTGCTACACACACTGGTTTGATGGTTTGGAGATTGGAGTTTGGAGATTGGAGATTGGAGATTGGAGATGGGAGAAGAAAGCAACACTGTGCCGCTAACTGGTTTAGTGGTTTGTTTGGATGTATTGTGTATTTGTGTGAGATTCATTGATTTGGGCGGTAGTAGGGTTTTCACTTTTGTGCATTTTTACATTTATGCCCTCTTAACATTACATAAAATTACAAATTAAGTATAAAATGTATAATGTATTAACATTTATAAAATATTTTTAATTTTTATTTGGTTATTTTGGGTTAGGTTGGGTTGGTTTGAATGGGTTTGGGTTGTCATGTCACCCAAAATTAAAATTCGAGTTATTCGTGTAACCTAGAATTCAACCCAACCCATTTTTATTGGGTTTTTATTCCGTGTCGAACTTATTGAACCCAATTTCAAAATGAGTCGACCAAATTCAATTTTTTTTAGTTGAATTCGTGTCGGGTTATCGTGCCGTGTCAGAAATTGCCACCCCTATCAACAACTCCTCATGCTCCCCCTATCTCGACGCAGGATTTTCATCCAAAAACCAAGATAGAATAGACCAGAATAGAGAAGCATATACTACCAGTTGAAAATACCATTTGAGAGGAATCATACCCTATAGACACAAATTAACCTTATGTAGGTTGAATACTTAAACATCTGGATCAAGTCAAATTTAGAAAGTTCAGAATACATATGAAAATGAGCATGCAACAAATGATACTTTTTCTCTCTCTTCATCAACAAAAAGGGTGAAGCTTGAGCAACAATAAACTTTATTTGTGAACATTCCAAAGGAGTAAGAGCAGCATCCGCCTTTTGAAAGGTAGAGCGTCCATTTTTTGAAAGCCAAATTCCTGCCTAAATGGAAATTTTGGAAATTCTAGACACAATCCCTAATTTATCTCTTATTCTAATGAACTTGCTTTCTTCCAGTGCTTTTGGAAAAATATTTGCAAGTTGGTCCTCAGTTGGAATAAATGCAATAGAAATATCACCCTTATACACATGATCACGCAAGAAATGATGTTTAATTTCACTGTGCTTAGTGTCTGAGTGTAATACTGGATTTTTTAAAATACTTATAACACGATTACTATCGCAGAAGATAGGCACACAAGACACATTTACACCAAAGTCATGCAAGATACACTTCATTCATAGTACTTAGGTGCAACAATTGCCCAAGGCCATGTATTCTGCCTCATTTGTGGATAATGCAACTATACTTTACTTTTAAATGGGATTCCTTTGTATTGGACTGGAATCTAGCACATAAACATATTGAAAACATAATATCTAGATGGCTAACAGTTAAATAGAGTAAGCTACCAATCATACCTCTGTAGACTTTCTCGTCTACATTATTACCTCCCTTATCAAGTTCCAGTCTAGTATTTGTACTCATGAGAGTGTTTGCAGGGTTGCATTCACTCATTCCAAACTTCTTTGGAAGCTCTTTTGTATACTTTTCTTGAAAGATGAATGTTCCTTTCTGAGTTTGCTTCACTCAAAGTCCCAAGAAGAAAATGAGCTTTCTCATTAAGCTCATTTCAAATTCTTGTTTCACTTTCTCAGCAATCTCTTGACAAAGTAGATCATTAGTAGCACCAAACATAATGTCATCAACGTATATTTGAACAATGAGAGAACTATTTTCTTGGTACTTAGTGAACAATGTGATATCTAAGATTCCAATAGAAAAATCATTATATTACTTATGAGAAAGTTGCGCAAATGATCATACCAAGCCCTTGGGTCTTGTTTTAATCCATATAAACCCTTTTTTAGTTTAAAAACATGATGAGGAAAACTTTGATTTTTGAAACCGGGCAATTACTCTACATAAACTTCTTCTTTTATGAATTCGTTTAGAAAAGCACATTTTATGTCCATTTGATAGAGCTAAAACTTTTTATGAGATGCTAAGGCAAGAAGCATTCTAATTGATTCTAACCTTGCAACTAGAGCAAATGTTTCACTATAGTCAATGCCTTCCTGTTGACTGTAGCCTTTTGCAAGTAGTCTAGCTTTGTTCCTACTAACTTTATTGGTTTCATCTAGCTTATTTCTGAATACCCACTTGGTAACAATGACCGGATGGCCTGATGGCTTTTCTACCAGGTTCCAGACTTCATTCTTTTCAATTTGAGCTAGTTCTTCCTTCATCGCTTCGATCCAGAATGGATCTTTTAGTACCTCTTTAACGTCCTTAGGTTCAATCATTGAAATAAGGGCACAATTGGATTCATTTGGTGGAACCTGTCTGGCTTTGGATCTGGTAGTTATTCTAGCTTGTAGATCTCCAATAATGTTGACAGTACGGTGACTGGAAGCATGTTTGAATTTTTCGGTTCTTTGTTAAACCCTTTTTAATGGCTCGCTAGAATCAAGTTCATCAGTGGAATATGTTTCCTCAAATGATTCCAGTTCCTCTTGATTTGATGTTGATGGTTCAGGGTCCAAAATTTTAATTGGTTCTTCGAATCCTACAACTTCTTTGCTCAAGGTTTTCGTGGCATAAGATGGATTAGTTTCATCAAACGACAAACTTCATGTATGACTCAACTTTCTTAATTCTCAAAATTTTTCAGCAAACAAGGTCCTTTATTTCATACACTTTTTCTGTTCTTCATACATGTCAAATTTTGTTAGAATTGTCTGATCCGCAAAAGGATACGAGAAACATATAAGAAAATAAATATTATTTCCTAATTGTATCAAAACTTAAATATTTGTTAAATCCATGTTTATTATTAACAGAATTAATGATCTCCCGACAAACTAAATCCCAAGATAATAATATTCTATGTTTAGATTGAGAAAACTAGTGAAGGAAAAATTATATATATATATATATGCAAAAATTAAAGTAGAAAATTATATTATTTAAAGCAAGAAAAAAAAAATTCTCTAACATTTTATTCTTTAAACTTCAAGATCCATACACGGTGTAAAGCAAAAATATATGATAAAATCCTTTTTATAAGTACAATATTACTAATTATAATAAAGGAATAAACCGGTACATTAGAAACCATTACAACATTATTAATTAATATTGTGATCTTATTTGAAGTTCACAAAATTAAACTAAAAGAGGTACATATATAACAAGTTACAGTATACTTAATATATCTTTTCAAGTGCCAACGATCAGATTAACTGAGAGGACTGTAGGGTGTAGGAATGACTATCAAATTTTCTTTCCTTCCAACAACAATTCCTTCAGCATCAGATTTTTACAAGTGCCCGTTTGCTTTTGTTTTCAAAGAGGAGAAAATGAAAATAGAAAATTATCAATTTTTCCCTATTTTTACAGATATTTTCATTTTCACCATATTTTTCTAAACACGCTATTACATTTTCTCTCTATTTTCACTTTTTATTTTTCTTACTCACATTTACGTGACTTTTAATACAAAACACTATATTTCCAAATATAACTCATTTGCAATCCTACATAATCATTACATTTTAAACAAAAACTTCAAACAACATTTCATTTTCAAAACCACATTTATAACTAACTTTTGACTGTTCTTTTTCACCAAAAAATGAAAATGCCTCCAAAAAACAAATTCAAATGGCCCCTAAGTGCCCATTCAGTTTTATTTTCATTTCCAGTTTCCATTTTTATTATTTACAAAATGTTGAAAAGTAGTTAGTGGAATGAGTTGAAAATGAGTTTATATTTAGATAGATTATTAGAAAAGTAATGATTATGTTGGGTTTAATAGGTTGTACATGGAGAAAGAGAGAGAAATATATATATATATATTATATTATTGGAAGAAAATATAGAGATTTTTGGGGAATGAGTTTTGAAAATGAAAATGAAGTCGGGTGAAAATATAAAAAAATGATTTGTTTCATTTTTCAAATAGTAGAAATGTAAAAAAAAGTTTTGAAATTCCATAAACAAATTTGATGTATTGAAATTTGGACTTTAATTAACAAATCAAAATCGTGTCAAATCGGATTCATAGTCATCTTTAAATATACAATGTAGAATAACAATTCAAGTGTAATCGACACATTAGGCATTAATAGTTGTTATCGTTATCGAGGCCAAGGCCCCATAGCAAAATGGGTCACGTGACAAACAACACATATTCATGCAAAAGCAATGTTTTTAAAATTGGATTGGATAAAGAACCAGTGACGCGCGTTACTGATTACTGGTTCAACTAATTGGACCATTAGTTCGACTGTTATAATATCATAATGACGTAATAATTATATTTAATTTTATAAATATATATAATATTTTAATATTAACAAAAAATAAAACTTCCAATGATATAGAAAGAATATTATTTGAAAAAATTTCAACTTACTTACTTTTAAGTACGTTTTTTAGAGAAAAAAATATTATTTCGCAATTAGTCAACTATAAATAAATAAAAAATAATATTTCATATTAATTTAAGTAATAATTCATTTCATATCAACTCCAAGTAAAGAAAAATTCTTCTATGCTAAATATTCAACATAATTTAAGAAAGATTAAATAAAATAAAACAACAAATTAAACATAAGTATTTACATATAACTGCCACTTAATTAAATTTCAAGAAAATAAATTCATGTTTCAAAAAATTACATGTCCAAAATCTTTAATCATCATCTTTCAACTCATAATTTTTTTGTTTTTACATTAAAAAAAAATAGTGAACGGGTCAAAAACCAGTTGAACTAGTACCGGTTTAATTGGTTTTTTATTTGTTTTGACTGGTCCAACATGTCATCGATTTTTATGCTTGAATCGAACTGGATTGACCTTCGATCACCGGTCGGACCAATTGGATTGGCCGGTCCGATTTGATTGTGAAAACATTGTGCAAAAGAGAAAGGGGGGAAGTTTTCGAAGTGCAAGACCATAAGTTCGACTTTATTGACGTATTTTCCCAACCAAGAAAGACTTTATATGATTTCACTTGGACGGACTGTAGATTATCGGAACTAAGAAAAGTCCATTATTTCTTGAGACAACAATTCCTTCCATTTCAGTCATGCCGACATCATTAGGAGTCATTCCTTCAGGCATTTTCCAATCAAAGTGATAGAGAAGTTGAACCCGTGAACTTTTATAAGCTCAACGGACTGGGAAAATTTTAGAAGAAGAAGGAAAGTCTGAGATTTGATTATGAAAATTATAAAAGTCTGAGATTTGATTATGAAAATTATACTGGCAATAGGGCATAATCCAGAGTTAATTCATTGTACTTGTGTGCGTCCTGTCATGTCTGGCTGCTGAATTTGAATTGACGATTGCCACTTGATACAACACTTTTATCTATTTTCATGTTATACTTTTGTCTATTTTTTTGTAGGGTACAAATTGTTCCATTTTATTTTCTTAATGAGAATAATTGATTTAGGGAATTTTTCCCTTCTTCCAAAATTTATGCTAAGAGCCCGTTTGGTTTTATTTTTAGAGTCATTTCAATTGTTACACATTTTTAAAAAATTAAAAAGGTAGTTATGAATTGGAAATGAAAATAAAAATAAAAATATGTTTGGATTAAATGTTGGAAAGTAATGATTAAAATAAGTATATGATTAAAAAATAGGTTGATATATATATATATACATATATATATGTTTAAATTTGAATTTGATTGATGTGATAGTAGGAGGATACAGTAGGTTTCGAAAGAATTTAAAAATAAATAAAAAAGAATATTTTGAATGAAAATAAATCGAAAGTGTTTTCAATTTTTATTTTGTAATGAAAATGAAAAGAAGAATTGCAAAATAAAACGAACAGACCTTAAATGTTTCTAACTATCAATGGCAGTCATGAAAGCTCTATCCATTGTGAATACTTTCTCTTCTACTGTTTATAATTTTCTCTATTGATTGCTAACTTCATAATATATGATGAATTCAAAAGGATATGTTTGGAGGCTTGGAGCAGTCGCTTTATAATTTAAATTTACCTCAGCTATTTTCACTAAGTGTGCGGCTGTCCGAATTTAATTTTTAATTTATGTTTTTTTTTATTTATTTATACACATGCAGGAGTTCGTTCAGCCTCGAACTCCTAACATTCCACATTATATGACCACTGGGCCAGAAGCCACTCGGCTTTTAATTTTCTTGGCCACATGCTATTTAATTTCAACCCTCTCCTGTTTCTAAATTACTAGGTAAGGTTTGGTTATTTTTTTATTATATGCTTCGAGAGAATGAATTTTAGAAGTGGGGTTAGAGAATGCGAAGATTGTATTGAGGAATGCGATGAATGTTTGTTTAGTGTCTATTTGGTTTTGTTTTCACAGGGCATTTTAATTTTCTCTAGGAAAAAAAAAAGAGGAAGCTATTAACTTCTCCACCCATCTCAAAACATTTTCCCAAACACACGTTTATACTCTCCCCCCCCCCCCCCCCCCCGCCTTTTTACACCTTATTTTCTCCTATTTTCATTTCACAACTTTTGATACAAAATCACAATATCCAAATACATCTCATTTTCAACCCAACACAATCATTTCATTTCAGGAAAAACATCCAAACAACATTTATTTTCAAATCTAAACTCGTAACTAACTTTTCATTTTTTAAATTTGGCAAAAAATAGAAAACGGCTTTGAAAACATATCCAAATGGGCTCTTATATTTTTAAAAGTAATTAGAAAATTATTTAGAGGAGTTTTGATATGTTTGTTTATATTTCAGGACAAACAATTTTTACTATAACAGTCAAATCAATAATTTTTTTTTTATTAGATTTTTAGGATGAAAAGGAAATTGAGTAATTTTATTATTATTATTATTATTATTATTATTATTATTATTATTATTATTATTATTATTATTATATGTTTGGAAAAATTTGGGGATAATGAATGATTAGAAAAAATGTGTTTTATAAATTTATTTTGACATTTTGAAGAAAAAGTAAATATATATTTAATTTTATTTTGACAAAAGAAAATTCTTTTAATAAACATAATCAAACAAAGCCCCAGTTATTTTATTCCATGATTACCTTGACTAAGGTACAGTACTTGTGCAATATTCCAAAGGTGATAGTTAGGCTTTTCCAAACGTGATGTTTAGACTTTTCCAGACATGATGTTTTGGCACTTCAAACTCTCTTTGATAATTAAAAAGTGGGTGGTTGTTGTAAAGATATATATACCGCGCGAATAGATTGAATTTATTTCATTAATATATGTATTTGATTAATTTATACAAAATCTATACTGATATTCATATTCAACGGATATTTAGGTAAAAATATCTGAAGCACTACAAGAAAACTGCCTTTCACCAACGGAAAAATCCGTCGGTAATTGAGTTTACCGACAGATTTACCAACGAAAATTATCCGTTGGCAATAACCCCGCTAGTAAATTTTACCAATGAATTTTAAGTCCATCAATAATAATTACCAATTGATTTTCTGACGAATTTTTTGTTGGCAAATTTGGTATTGACATTGGTCACATTACCAACAAAAATCCATCAGTAAAAATTTACCAACTGATTTTCCCTCGGTAAATTTAGTTTTTTTTTCCCATTGGTAATCCGTCGGTAATATTTACCAACTAATTTTCCATTGGTAAAGTTAGTCTTTTTCTTTTTCTTTTTTTTTTTAAAATTTTGATTAACAATCGTCGGTAATTTTGGTTGGAAAATTTTTCTTTTTTGTGTATAATTGTTTAAATAAAATTTTAATAAAATATAACAATTTAATCTACTAATTGATGCTCAATACATCAAAAACTTAAAATACATTAAGTATCAATTCTTTACCAAATAATATTAACCACACAGTTTCAACAAACCAAAACTTCAAAAATCATGACAATTTTAACAAACTAATTCAACACAACTATAACTCAACAAACATAACTTCAATAATTTACAAACTCTAATAAAACCACAATGCAAAATCACAATGTCAAAAAGCTAAAACTTCAACAAACCATTCAACAACCAATTCTACATAAAATGCAAGCCAAAAAAGTACCAAGTTCACAAAGTCACAAACTCCATAAAACCACAACACAAAACCATAACTTCAAAAAACTATTCAACAACTAGATCACATAAAATGCAAGTCAAAAGTACCATAATATCCAAGTGAAAACACATGCAACTATTGCCTTAACTCTTCTCTATTTGTGAGTCTTTACCACCTTGATCTTCTTTTGTTGTTGAATTGCTCTTTCCAACATCTTGGATCAATTTCTTAATAATTTCTTCAAGTGAAGAGGACACTCGAGGTGGTTCTTGTTGTTGCAATGGCCTTTGAATATCTTCTTCTTTCTTCTAATTTCTTCCTCTCTTTTTCTCATAGCTTCC
This sequence comes from Jacaranda mimosifolia, assembly GCA_018894105.1. NCBI lineage: Eukaryota > Viridiplantae > Streptophyta > Magnoliopsida > Lamiales > Bignoniaceae > Jacaranda > Jacaranda mimosifolia. Next base: position 4,043,829 of record CM032127.1, read on the forward strand.
TCCTCTCAAAATTAACCCCTCTCTCCACATTTATGTTAGATGTTTTTGCTTCCACATTTGTAATCGACCTTGCTGCAAGTTGCCCTTGTCCGCTACCCCTAGAGCCTCTTCCTCTTCTTCCTCTTGTTGTCATCTTGCAGAAAAGTATAATAGATAAATATTAGTGGAAATTAATTTTTTATAATTTTAGAAAAGTGTAAAAAGATAAATTTTTTACTAATGTATAATGATATAATACCAAAAGCGGACATAAACAATTTTGAGGAAAATGATATCATATAACTAAATGCAATCATGCGAGCATAGATATTCAAATAAGAGAATACAAAGTAAAGAATACAAAGTAAAAGAAATTACAAAACTTCCAACACCAAACAACCAACTACTATAAGTAAGATTTGAAGAGAATCAAAGACCAACTATGAATATAATGATTGAATTAACAAAACTTAATCTTCATAATCTAAGTTATCATCACTATTAAAATTTTCAACTATTAATCTTCGTAATCTAAGTTATATATGTATATTCCCAACCCACTTGAGTACTATTCATATGAGTAGCATATAAGGCAAGAACTTGTTAAGGGAAAAAAAAAATACTTTACAAGAACTTATAATATACTTTACAAATAATCTCAAAGAATAAAAAAGAGAAAGAACACCAAAAGCAACCATTGAAGCATCACAAGGCATGATGCATATAGTTAAAACTCAAAATATCGACTACAAAACTCATAAACACGATTGATATAATTATAACTCCATTGAAGCATCACAAAGCATAATCCGTATAACTACAACTCAACATATTGACTACATAAATCATAAACATGATTGATATAATTATAACTCCATTGAAGCTTCACAAAGCATGATCCATATAACTACAACTCAAAATATTAACTACATAATTCAAAAACATGATTGATATAATTATAACTCCATTGAAGCATCATAAAGCATAATCCATATAATTACAACTCAAAATATTGACAACATAACTCATAAAAACAATTCATATAATTATAACTCCATTGAAGCATCACAAAGCAAATTATTGGAATATAATTCAACTATGAGAGAAATGATATATACATACATACATTGTGAGTGATTATATGCCTAAGAGGGTGGGAGGGATTTTAATGCAGCAGAAGTTTATCACTCAAAATACTTTTTGGCCTTTCAAAAATTGTTTAAGTTTTTTGTAGAAAACTATTTTAGTTACTGATGGAATTTTGTAAATACCAGTTAAGATACCAGTTAAAAGGTTATCAATTTGGAAGAGGATACTAGGAAAAGGAAAGAAGCCATTAGTCAATCATTTCATATATTACATTCATTGAATCTAGCCATGATGAGCATAGGTTTAAATTTAAGATCAGCAACATGTTTTTCCTTCCATAAATAAAAGATGTGATGTGCTAAATCAAATATAAAGATATGCTGTTAAAATCAATATAAGGAAAGATAAGTTCCAGACAGCACAAGATAATTTTCAAACAACATAAGGCAAGTTCCAACAGATTTGCGGGATTAATTCACATTAATCATGCTACAAATATTATCACATTCAAAACTCTAATACTTATGCAAAATCATCAAAAGGTTAACAATCTCCCCCTTTTTGATGATGACAATAAAATTTGATTCATGAAAGTAGAAAGACATCACCTGGTCTTCCTCTGTTTGTATTCCTCGGTAGATCCTCAAGCTCCCCCTATCTTAATGCAGGATTTTTATCCTAAACCAAGATAAAATATACCAGAATAGAGAAGCATATACTACCAATCGAAAATACCAGTTGAGAGGAATCATATCTCATAGACACAAATTAAGCTTATGTAGGTCAAATACTTAAACATGTGGATCAAGTCAAATTTAGAAAGTTCAGAATGCATATGGTATGCACATGCGGCAAATGATATTTTTTCTCTCCGTTCATCAACAAAAGGGGTCAAACTTATGCAACAATAAACTTTCTTTGCAAACATTCCAAAGGAGTAAGAGCAGCGTCCACATTTTGAAAGGCAGAGCGTCCGCTTTTTGAAAGCCAAATTCCTGCCTAAATGGAAATTCTAGACACAATCCCCAATTTATCTCTTATTCTAGTGAACTTGCTTTCTTCTAGTGTTTTTGTAAAAATATTCACAAGTTGGTCCTCTGTTGGAATAAATTCAATAGAAATATCACCCTTATGCACATGATCACGCAAGAAATGATGTTTAATTTTCACTGTGCTTAGTACATGAGTGTAATACTAGATTTTTGGAAATAATTATAGCACTGTTACTATCACAAAAGATAGGCACACAAGATACATTTATACCAAATCATGCAAGGTATGCTATATTCATAGTACCTAGGTGCAGCAATTGCCCAAGGCCATGTATTCTACCTCGGTTGTGGATAAGACAGCTGCACTTTGCTTTTTACTACACCATAAAACCAGGCAATTTTCCAAAAATTGACAACCACCACTGGTTCTTTTCCTATCTATCTTGCAACCAACACAATCCGCATCAGAATAGCTTATGAATTTAAAGGATTTAGAATGTAGATACCATAAGCCATAATTGGATCTTCCCTTAAGATATCTCATTATCCTTTTCACAGCATTTAAATGGGATTTCTATGGATTGGACTGAAATCTAGCACATAAGCATGTTGAAAACATAATATCTAGATAGCTAGTAGTTAAATAGAGTAAGCTAGCAATCATAACTCTGTAGACTTTCTCATTTACATGCTTACTGCCCTTATCAAGTTCCAGTTTGGTATTTGTACTCATGAGAGTGATTGCAGGGTTGCATTAACTCATTTCAAACTTCTTTAGAAGCTCTTTTGTATATTTTTTTTGAGAGATGAATGTCCCTTTTTGAGTTTGCTTCCTTCAAAGTCCCAAGAAGAAATTGAGCTTTCTCATTAAGCTCATTTCAAATTCTTGTTTCACTTTCTCAGCAAACTCTTGACAAAGTAGATCATTAGTAGCACCAAAGATAATGTCATCAACGTATATTTGAACAACGAGAGAACTATTTTCTTGGTGCTTAGTGAACAATGTGGTATCTAAGATTCCAATAGAAAAATCATTATATTGTTCATAAGAAAGCTGTGCAAATGACCATACCAAGCCCCTAGGTCTTGTTTTAATCCATATAAACCCTTTTTTAGTTTAAAAACATGATGGGAAAAACTTTGGCTTTTAAAATCGAGCAGTTGCTCTACATAAACTTCTTCTTTTATGAATCCATTTAGAAAAGCATTTTTTATGTCCATTTGATGGAGCTAAAACTTTATATGAGATGCAAAGCCAAGAAGCATTCTAATTGATTCTAACCTTGCAACTGGAGCAAATGTTTTGTTGTAGTCAATGCCCTTTTGTTGACTGTAGCCTTTTGCTACTAGTCTAGTTTTGTTCCTTGTAACTTTACCAGTTTCATCTAACTTATTTCTGAATACCCACTTGTTAACAATGATTGGATGGCCTAATGGCCTTTCTACCAGATTCTGAACTTCATTCTTTTCAAATTAAGCTAGTTCTTCCTTCATCGCTTCAATTCAAAATGGATCTTTAGGTACCTCTTTAACATCCTTAGGTTCAATAATTGAAATAAAGGATAAAGGCATAGTTGGATTCATTTGGTGGAACTTATTTGGCTTTGGTTTTGGTAGTTATTCTAGCTTGTGGATCTCCAATAATTTTATCAATCGGGTGACTGGAAGCATGTTCGAATTTTTTGGTTCTTTGTTAAACCTTTTTTACTGACTCGCTAGAATTCAGTTCATCAGTGGAATTTGTTTCCCCAAATGATTATAGTTTCTCTTGATTTGATGTTGATGGTTCAGGGTCTGGAATTTTAACTGGTTCTTCAAATCCTGTAACTTCTTTGCTTAAGGTTTTCTTGGCATAAGATGGATTAGTTTCATCAAATGACACGTGCATGGATTCTTGAACAGTTCTTTTCCATTTGTTAAAAACACAATAAGCTTTACTATGTATTGAGTAACCAACAAAGATAGCCTCATTAACTTTGGAATCAAACTTTGTCAAATAATCTCTATCATTAAGAATAAAACATTTGCAACCAAAAACACGAAAATAAAAAATGTTTGGAATTTTTTCGTGCCACAATTCATATGGAGTTTTTCTCAAAAGTGGTCTTAAAAAGACACGATTTGACACATAACAAGCTATATTCACAGCTTCACCCCATAAGGATTTTGGAAGATCATATTCATTAAGCATGGTTCTAGTAGTTTCTTGCAAATTTTGATTTTTCCTTTCAATGACCCCATTTTGTTGGAGATTCTTAGGAGCAGAAAAATCATGAATGTAACCATGTTCTTCACAAAATAGAGTAAAGTTTATTTCATCAAACTTAGTTCCATGGTCACTTCGAATTTTCTTAATGAAATAACCCTTTTTCATTTTAAAACCTTTTGGTGAGTGGAATAAAACTTAGTAAAGCATCATTTTTGTGAGCAAGGAATAAAACTCATGTAAAACGAGTAAAATCATCTACTATGACAAATGCGTATCTTTTACCTTCAAGGAAAGTGGTTTTCATAGGTCCAAATAGGTTAATGTGCAGAAGTTCTAGTGGCTTGGAAGTTGTGACCTTATTCTTTGGTTTGAAAGATGTTTGGATTTGTTTCCCTTTCTGGCATGCATCACGTATCTTGTCCTTGGAGAAGTTTAACTTAGGTACCCCTTTGACAAGTCCTTCTTTGCAAGATGAGATGTAAGTTCCATGTTTACATGGCCCATTTTCTTATGCCATTTATCCAACATTCTTCATCTGAAACAGCTAAACACTCTATATTTTGATAGGTTAAATCATCAAGGGTTATACAATAAACATTTCCATATCTGATAACAGTAAAAATGAGTCTCTTTTTGTTTGATAACACAGCAAGAGGGATGAAATTTTACCTCATAACCTTCATCACATAGTTGATTAATACTGAGCAAGTTATGCTTAAGGCCTTCAACAAGCCAAATGTTATCAATCCAAGTACTAGTCTGCTTACCAATAGTACCTTTACCTATTATGCATCCTTCTGTGTTGCCTGTATAGAGAATATTTCATGCATAATAATTGTTAAGCTTAAGAAACATGGACGCATCCCTCGTCATATATCTAGAACATCTACTATCTAAGTACCACTTCTGTTTCAGGGAATGTTCCTTGGCCTATACCTATAAGAAATCAATTTGTTTTAGGTCCCCAAACTAAGTTGGGTCCTTCATGGCTAGTAGTAGGTCATTTTCTTATCCAAACAAACTTGGTACCAATAAGTTTCTCAATTGGACATCTATAATTGACATGACCAGATCTACCACAAGTAAAGCATATTTTTCAAACATGTTTGAAATTCATTTTGGAAGCAATAGAAACCGATTTGGTTTTTATCTAGTTCATGCAATTTTTCAAATTTTGACCCTTTTTAAACATTATGTCTAGGTGGAACATGCATGTGTATGTGTGTGTGTGTGTGTGTGTGTGTGTGTGTGTGACACTTATGGAACATTCATCCAGGTCATCCTCAACATGCAAGCATTCCTCAACAATCATTTTTCCTTTAATTTCACGGCTCATTTTTTCAACTTTTTTTTTCCCCAAGGAATTGTTATCTTTAGTTAGCCAATCATTTATTTTCTTCTTGCATTCAGCATCAAAGGTCTCTATATTATTCTATTCTTAACCATTTGCATTTCAAATTTATTTTTATGAGCCTTATCGAATTCTTCTCGCATATAGTCCACTTTTTCTTGCAAAGCATTATTTTTATCAACAAGTATTTTCACATGAATTTTGTAGAGCTTAAGCAATTTTTGCACATCCTCATCAATGTCAATTTCATCATTGGAATCACAATCAGAGCATGAAGAGGTACTTATTGATTTACCATAAAGTAATTCTCTTCATTGTCAAATTTCTCACTATCAGATTCATCCCATATTGTTGCCATCGCCTTAGCTTTGGCTTGTTTTGCATATTTCTTCAATGGGGATAGTCCAATTTTCTGTGTCTAATTTCATTATATTCGCAGCAGCGAGGTGGTTTGGTATTTGCAGTTTTTGGACTGGTTCTTTTTTATTTGACTTATTGTGCCGAAGTTTTCTTTTGAGGTTCATTAGTTGCTTTAACCTTTGGGAAATCAGAACAATTTCATCCTTAACCTAGTCCTCATCAAAATCTTCTAGGAGTTCTGAGTCGGAATCATGACTGATATTAAAAGCAATGTTCTTTTGACTTTTAGTTCAAACCTTCTTCTTTATTTAGCAGCGTCATCTCATAGGATGTGAGAGATCTAATTAGTTCACCTATGGTCATTCTGCTAAAATTACAAGCTTCCTGGATGGCAGTCACTTTTGGTATTCATTCATTTGAAAACGATCTAGAATCTTCTGGACTTGCCCATCTTTGTTTATGGTTCTATCGAGTGCAAACATAGGATTTATAATTTCCATGAAGCGCGCGTACATCTAGCTTGTAGTCTCATTAGGTTTTATCTAGAACATTTCATACTTGTGAGTGAGAAGAGCAATCTTCTCTTGTCGAACCTGACTGGTACCGTCTTAGGTCACTTACAACATGTCCTATATTTACTTTGTTGTAGCACATGTACTAACTTGGTTATACTCCTCTTCGGTGAGAGCATATGATAGAATGTTTTTGGCCGTCGCATTCATCGAGATGGCTTTTTTATCATCATTGGTAGATTCACGTCTCTTCTTTGGAGCCATCTGTCCGTCAACTAATTTCATTGGAACCGTAGGCCCTTCACTAACCACATCCCATAAATCAAAATCCATGGCAATTTTGTATTTTTGCATTTGATTTTTCTACGTAGCATAGTTGGAACCATTAAACAGTGGAGATCGGTTGTGCGATTGCCCTTCTGCAAAGACATCAAGAGTATTAGTAACCATAGGATCTTTTACTCTGGTAGTTACACCATAATATAGTGAACTAATGCTCTGATGCCAATTGTGAGTGATTATATGCCTTAGAGGGGGTGAATTAGGCTTAAGAGATATCAATGCAGTGGAAGTTTATCACTCAAAATACTTTTTGATCTTTCAAAAACTATTTAAGTCTTATGCAAAAAATAATTTTAGTTACTGATTGGAATTTAGTAAATATTAGTTAAGATACCAGTCATATCGGTGATACGAAAAGTAGTAATTGCAGAAGTAAATAGACACTGGATTTTTAGAGGATTGACAAGCCTACATTCTCTACCTAAGCTTTCACTTAGGATTTTAAACATATCAAATTAATAAGTGAATAAGAATGTTTTGAAAGTAAAACAGTAATTTGATAGTAAGAAAAGATTAAGCAACAGAAATACCATATCAGGGTGAAAAACTAGCTCTTCGCAAAGAGTTACACTGAAGTCCTAGACAAGATGATGCAAGTTTCAGAGTACAGTGAAACTAACTACTTCTAAACAGTTCCAAGGGAACTTCTACTAGATTCACTTGCGCAACTTCAATGGATTGTTGCATGAGTTGCTGCCCCTCGTTCGGCAAGCTCTAATTTGTTCTTCCAGATTGAAACCAAGAAAATTGCAGAAAGTTCCAGGCAATACCACCCTTCCATTTTCTTTACCTAGAGGTTCTTAGAGCCACCGAGCTCCAATTTGTTCTCTTTATGGGGTCCCCTGAGAGTAGGAACGACGCCTGTCCTTCTCACCACTAGGTCCTTCGAGAGACAAACCGCCTTGTCCTCATCTCCCCAAGGTCTATTGAAAGCAACATCCACTTGACCTTCTTCACCACAAGGTCCCTAGAAAGCATATGTAGAGTAAGTAATAAGCAATAATTAAGCACAAGAATGTGTAAAAGAGTGTCACAGAACTCCTCAAGATATTTAACCAAGTTCTCTCCCGACTTAGTGATTCACTTTTTGAATACTGCACATTTTTCAATATATAGATGTACTACCAATAGCTATAAGTCCCAATTTGGTAAGTGACCACTAGATACAAATAAGGAAACAACCCATAAGGCAAAATGCTATTAGAGTCATGATTAAAGCATAATTACGGACTCAATTAGTGATGTAACAAAACTGGTCTTTTTTCCTATTAAATGAAGATATGAATCTTAAGCTACAATCCTTAAGTGATCATGTTAAATAAAGAAAGTTAATTCTATCACATTCTAACAGATTCCAGCAAATAAATAAGGAAAAAATAGTTTAAAATAATTATTGCATCTAAATCAGATAAATACATTTAGTAAACTAGAGATGCAAGATTTAAATCCAAGAAGGATAGATTTTCCTAATATGAAAGATATGAGAATCAATCTAGATGATTTCCATGAAAAAGGTAAGTCAAAATCCAGTTATTTATGGAAAGCAGATTCCAGACAAGGTTTAAAAATTATCTGCAATTTATTTGAAAATAATTTAATATGTCCATGCAGAAAAATGTTTTTTCCTTAAAATATTAAAAGGTTATTGATTTGGAAGAGGATAATAGGAAAAGGAAATAAGCTATTAACATTCATTGAATCTAGTGATGATCACCATATGTTTAACTTCAAGATTAGCAACATGTTTTTCTTCCATGAATAAAAGATGTGATGGGCTAAACCAACTATAAAGATATGTTGTTAAAATCAATATATGGGAAGATAGGAAGATAAGTTCCAGGCAGCATAAGATAATTTTCTCACAGCATAAGTCAAGTTCCAGTTTATTTTTGGGAATAATTCACATTAATTATGCAACAAATAATGTCATAATCAAAACTCTAATCCTTATGCAAAATCATCAAAGGGTTAACCTACATGCAGACACTTTGCACCCAAAAGAATTCGTAGAAACAAAACAAAGAATTGTATGCACGAGAATACCAAGTCCTATTTCCTAATCCCTATCAAAATATTAGACTTTTTGAAGTGTTAGGTAGACCATGTTAAGTTGGACTCTTTTGGCACGAAAGAATAATATTATATGGTTTCCTTCTAGGCTTAATTCCTATGATATCTGAAATTGAATAATTCAATTATTGACTTAAGGAATTTTGTTTCTTCTTTTTCTTCTAGTGTTTTGTAATTTTCTCTAATTGATTTCTTAATTTCATTACTTATGATGAAATCAAAAGGATATGATCACTACAATCTACGCCACAGATGCAATCAATAGACCATCAACTCAAAATTACTTAACAAAATCAAATTTTATTTTTGATAATCAATATTACAAACAACTAAGGCCAAAGAGTTTAATTTCCACATGTGTGCCCCTTAGTGTTAATTTATAAGGGGCTGCTTCAATGTAAAATATGTATTTCTCAAGCGAATTTCACATAGTTCAGTGTTGGTTAATTGCTAGTTTGAGCAATCACCTTAGAATTTAAATTTACCTCCATTACTTTCACAAAGTGGCGGCTACCCGAATTGAATTTTCTATTTACTTGGCTATATACTATTTAATATCAACCCTCTTGTGTGTTTAAAATATTAGTTATATACAATTCTTTAAGTTTGGTAACTTGTAAACCTGGCCGCTGATTAAAGGTAGAATAGTTGTGCAATATTCCAACTTCTACCAAATGTTACTTGACATGTCTCTTTTCAAAATTGTAGTGCATGGTGCACTAATCAATGGCTAGCAATTCAATTTTTTATTTCAAATAATGTTATTTCTTATTTTACTTTATGAATATAATGCATATAAATATTTTATTAAAAAATATTTACTTAATAATTACACACATTTAACATATAACCATAAAATAAAATAAAAAATTTAAAATAGATGGCGAGTCGCTATGCCCGTGCCTCAAATTCAATTGCAACTAATTTCTTTGTGGAATATTTTTCCCTATCAAGTCAACCTAATTCTTTGAGTTCAGTATTGATTAATTAATTGGATACAATTTGTAGGAAAAATAGCAAAAGTAGGACTGTAAGTATAGCCATTTCCCACTAGAGGACTGAAACTTGGGGTCACGTAAATTAATACCAAAACTCATAAAAATACAAAAAAAAAGGACAGCGTTCATCAAAAAACATAGGATGTTGGCGTGTCACTGACTTGTAATAAAATCCGACGAACTCAATTCTAGCAAGCCTGGGCCCTTTTCCACGTTGCCTGCCACCTAAAAAAAATGTGCCATATCATTTAAATTGTACATGTACCACCAAGTTAGGGAAATTGTTGGCTGCTTAAGCAGAAATTAGCCAACATACCCTTCTTGTTCACAAAAGCCCTAGCTCCTATTCACTATTCGCGGAAGAGAGAAAAAGAGAAACAACAATGTCATTTATTTCATCAAGTTCAAGTAATATTATATGCTCTTACATTAAGAAAGCAGTTATTCACACATTCTGGATTGATGACAACCCAAGAAGGAGATTTCTTTCTTGTGTTGATTAATTATAAGGTAAAAGGAGGTTCAATTCTTGTGAATCTAAGGTTAGAATGAGATATACTTGTGGTATATTTTGAATCTCTCTCTCTCTCTCTCTATTTTTTTTTTCCAGCGGCAAGGATGTTCTTTTTTTGATTGGAATGATCTTCCATTATGCCAAAGAGCAAGGCTCATAATTCCAGGCTTTCTTTGAAGGATTAGAGCAAAATATTATGGAATTGTAGAGCTGAAACTGAAAAAAAGAAGACTTGAAGTGATGCTGGGTATGACTTGGTTAATTATCATTTTTTACTTGTTGTGGGTGTTTTGGGTTGGTTTGGTGATGAAGACAAGTGAGTAGAGGATTGGAGGACCCTATCATATGTTGTCCTGAAGAGGAAGAAAAAGTTTAATTTGTGGCTTGTTTGTGTTTATTTTTAGTTTAGGTTGCATAATATTGATAGATGAAGACTTTCAATTGTTTTGCAGCCTATTCGTACTGATATGCAATGGTTACATAGAATTTCATGCAATTTTTATAGCTTTATGTAAACTTGGTTTTCAATGTTGGAGTGTCAGTAAAAGGATGTCGTTTTCTTTGTATACTGCAGTGGTTTCTAGTAGATAAATATGTGCAAAAGGCCAAAGGCAAATTGGCTTAGAACATGATCATAAATTAACTTGAAAAAGTTACTCAACCAAAACAATACAATAAATACACACTCTGCCTAACACTAAGCTAAAGAGTAGTAAAAGACATAAATAGAACATTGCAATAAAAAAGACTAGCTTCATTAAACTGTCAAGAACCAATAATCACATAAGCTATGTAAAGTTCATCAATAAAAATGCAGTCTTTAATCTGTTCACTTAGAATAAACTGGCAAAATGGTATCCCCAAAACCTCTACAAAAAGACTACCCAAAAAGAGTGCAACATCAACTGCTGATATATCCCCAAAAACAAATACACACAAAAGACTCCAACTACCTTAGAATCTCCCAAAAATTACGGCACTCCAACCAACAGCCCCACAATTAGAACAAAAATTCTTAACCATTTGATTGACTTGGACCAATGGCATTAGACAATCTAAAATTGAAGCTTTATAACTCCACAAACAACAGCATGAGTAATTGTGCTTCCTGACTGTTGTACGAATTGGCAACCCTGAAATAGTAGAGGGGCTCTAACATTCACCCTAGAGTGTAACATCCTTGAAGGTTGTTGAGTATTCATTCCCATCTGCATCTGGTTGTACATGGAAGGGCCAAGAACAAGTCTTGGTTCAGTGGCATGGTACATATGGATCTGCTTTAGTGGCATACTGCTCAACTAGAGTTTTCTGTATATGTGCTTCACTGGGTGGCAAAATGAAAGCTAAGCTAACTTGCTGGCACCACTAGTAGCTCATAGAATTGGCCTGAAACATCAGAAGGGAGTTGGCTAGAATAGTTACCTGAAAATAAGTTACAAATCAATAAAAGGCAAATGAAACAAATTCAAGTAATAACATCAAATTAATAAAACCAATAGCAACAACCAATATCAATATCATCTATTGAAGGATTAAACTGACTTGTGCCTTCTTAAGAGTGCTTTCCTTTCCTTCTCACCTATCAAAATTATAAAGACATAAAGTTAGCAAACAATGCGAGTAACAATATAGTAAAATGAACAAATCAAGTAACATCATATTGAAGTAATACATACATCCAACTTTTTCCTTGGTATGCCCATTTCATTATCACCAGAATTCTCCATATGTGCATTATCATCACCAGACCTCATTCTCCTGCACGTTTTAGCATTATGGCCAACCATACCACATACACTACACTTGATAGTGCTATGTTGATGTCTTCACTTCATTGTCTCCTTTCCCTTTGCCTTTTTATGTTTTTTGTCTTTAAGCTCATGTATTTCCATTCTTCTAGCCTTTAAAGGTCTACCAACACCCCTTCCAAAATTAGGCGGCAGTAGTTGAATGAACATAGTCTCACCCCACAACTCATCACTAGTAATACACAGTATAGCTGGCTTGCACACCCTTTTGTAAGTATCAATAGAGTAACCACTATGGACATAATTTTCAGGATACTCTCTTTGATTAACTATGGCAGCCAAAGCATGTTTACATGGAATTCCTAATAGCTGGCACTTTTTGCAAGTGGATGTCATGTTATGCAAGTCAATACAATGTTGGCTACCATGAAAGCATGAAATTTGGTAATCAGTGGCGTTTGCTTTGATGGGGATGCAATCTGCCATCTTGCTTGCAATCTTTTCAAGCATTTTGGTTATTTTGGGGCAAAATGTTCCCTTCCACTTTGACTCTACTTTGTCTCTGTTTTCTTGTAGTCTCCTTATCATGTACTCCCATATCCATTCCATCATAGTTACAATGGATTTCTCTCTAGCTTCTAAAATGCAGCTATTAAAGCTTTCACCCAAGTTTTTCTTCATTGAAGTGAGATCTATTCCATTGGCTTTGTGGTTTGTCATTGAACCAATCAGTAGCACTTGCATCTGTATCTCTCATTTCCTACATTCTTCTTTTAAACTCTCCAACTGTTGTTACCTTAGCTGCCATCCACAAAGCATTCTTGAATGATAAACCCCTAAAACCAACCTGTTTCATGTTATTATGCATGTGTCTGACACAAAATCTATGTGTTGAACTAGAGAATATATTCTCAAAAGCATATATTAATCCTTTCTATTTATCAGGCATGAACATATACTCACTTTCATCCCTAATTTTCAAGTCTTGCTTCAAGAAACTATCAGGAATCATTTCCAAGAATCACCTGACTCTTTACATACCGATGCATTTGGATTAGATAGGTGTTATTGTTTGGATCCGCACCTACAGCTGTCAACAGTACTCATCCATGGGGCTCTTTCAAATGATACCCATCTATAGCAATAAAAGGCCTGCAACCAGCCCTATACCCTTGCTTTAATACTTCAAAGCACACATAGAATTTGCTGAATCTAGCCTCTGCATTATGGTCTTCAGTCCCCAAAATAACAATGGAGCCTGGGTTGCTCTTCCTTGGCTCTGCCGCATAATCCCATAGCTTACTATACTGATAATCAGAGCTACCCTCAGGGATCTTACTTGATCCCAAGATACATTACACATTGACTCATTGATTGCATCTATTTTGAAACCCTTTACGTCTCTCTTGTGGTCTATTTAAACTTGTGCAAGTAATAAACTCTATCTTCTATACGCTTGGTTTGTTTTAATGTCCCTCCATTATGTTAATGGCATGATATTAGATAGCTTTTTGGAATGCGACCTTAGTGCTGAAAATCATACCTATCTCAAATATAGGATCATATATCTTAACTGGATTAAAGATAGGATGACTTTGTCCCTTCTTCTCTTCATCAGACAAGTAGTCATCAAAATCATTATTACAGTCAACCAAATCAGTTTCATACTTATTTTCACTTGACTCCAACTCATTAGTGGCATTATTATCATTGTCAGCATCTAATATCTCAGTTTCTCTTGGCCTATCATCTACATTTTCATCAAATAAATTATCATCATCCATCGAACATTTTCATCAAATAAACTATCATCATGCGTCGACTCATCTTCTCCTTCATAATCACTGTCAATAAGTGAATAACTGTCATGCACTCATTTTCATCTTCCTCAGGTATAGGGGGTGCAATATCCATTGCAACTTCATATGCATTAATCAGTGTATCCATATCTCTAAACAGGCTGTCAGCATTAATGTCCCCAAAATTATCTTCATCTAGCTGCTCTTTATCTTGAATTGGATTATAATCATGTTAAAGCTCTTCATTTTGCAAAAAAATGTTATCATGCACTTGTGTCTGTTAAATGCTTTTTTGTTCTGTATTTTCAGCATTCAAAGTAATAATTTTTTTAGCAATATCCACATTAGTTGCAGTTTTAGCATATGTATCTACCACATTTGCATCCACATGTCCAGTATGTTCATTAGCTATAGTTCCATAACATCTTGAGGTTGCACTTCTGATGGAGGTTGCACTTCAGTTTAAGCCACATGTTCATATTCATTTGCTTCCACCTTAGTTTGTTTACCTTATGGTAATTCATTTTTTCCTTCATTCTCCTGCTACATGTTAGGGTCAACTGGAGGTTTATACTTAGCATCAACGTATACAGACATCTCAACTTAAGTCTCCATTAATTGCATTTACATTGTCATCTCTTCAATTATCTTTTCATGCCTAATATTTGTTCTTCCATGGCATGTACACATTCATCAAAAGATATTATAGCCTGCTGCGCCATTCTTCTATACTCCAATCTAGCTGGTTATGGCCCTAAAACATCAAAAGGTGATGGACCAAGACCAAATATACGTATATGTCCATGATGATCTTCTCCTAAGACCTTAGGTAAAGAGTCATTTCGAGAAGTAACAGACCACGAAGGTTCTGAATGATCAAATTCTATGGTATTGGACCTTGAAACAAAAATGAAGTATGGCATTACAGATGAAAGTCAAAAAATTATATCTCCAATTAAAATATTTATAACTTTAGGAATATAATAAGTGAACAAGAATGTTTTACAAGTGAAATAGTATTTTGATAGTAAGAAAAGATTAAGGAACAGAAACACCTTAGCAAGGTGAAAAACTAGCTTTTCGCAAAGAGCTACACTGGGGTCTTAAACAGAATGAGGCAAGTTCTAGAACATTATGAAACTAATTGCTTGTGAATAGGTCCAGGGGAACTTTTACTAGATTTAGTTGCACAACTTCTGTGGATTGTTGCACGAGTTGCTGCCCCTTTGTACAGTAAGCTCTAATCTCTTCTTCCAGATCAAAACTAAGAAAATTATGAAAAGTTCCAGGCAATACCGCTCTTCTAGTTTTTCACCTAAAGGTCCTCAGAGCTACCGAGCACCTATTTGTTCTCTTCACGGGGTCCCCTAAGAGCAGGTACGACTCTCATCCCTCTCACCACTAGGTCTTTCAAGAGACAAACCGCCTTGTCCTCATCTCCCCAAGGTTTGTCGAAAGCAAGATTAGCTTGACCCTTTTCACCACAAGGTCCTTCAAAAACACACATAGAGTAAGAAAGAAGCAATAATTAAGCACAAAAATGTGTAAGAGAGTATCACACAACTTCTCAAGATATTTAACAAAGTTCTCTCTCGACTTAGTTATTCACTTTTTAAATGCTGCACATTTTTCAATATATAGATGTACTACCAATAGCTACAAGTCCCAATTTGGTAAGTGACCATTAGATACAAATAAGGAAACAACCCATAAGACAAAAAGTTATTAGAGTTATGATTAAAGCATAATTACGGACTCAATTAATGATGTAGCAAAACTGGTCTTCTTTCCTATTAAATGAAGATATGAATTTTAAGCTAGAATCCTTAAGTGATCTTGTTAAATAAGGAAAGTTAATTCCAACATATTTTGATAGATTCCAGCAAATAAATAAGGAAAGAATAGTTTAAAATAATTATGGCATCTAAATCAGATAAATATATTTAGTAAACTAGAGATGCAAGATTTAGAGCCAAAAAGGACAGACTTTCCTATTATGAAAGTATCCAAATGATTTCCACGAAAAAGGTAAGTCAAAATCCAGTTATTTGTGGAAAGCATATTCTGGACGAGATTTATAAATTATTTGCAATTTATTTGAAAATAATTTAATATGTCCATGCGAAAAAAAATGCTTTTTCCTTAAAGTATTAAAAGGTTATCAATTTGGAAGAGGATAATAGGAAAAGGAAAAAAGCCATTAACATTCATTGAATCTAGCAATGATGAGCATATGTTTAAATTCAAGACTAGCAACATGTTTTTATTCCATAAATAAAAGATGTGATGGGATAAATCAACTAGAAAGATATGTTGTTAAAATCAATATACGGGAAGATAAGTTCTAGACAGCACAAGATAATTTTCGAACAACATAAGGCAAGTTCCAGTTGATTTTCGAGAATAAGTCACATTAATTATGCAACAAATATTGTGATAATCAAAATTCTTATGAAAAATTATCAAGGGATTAACCTACATACCTACACTTTGTACCCAAAAGAATTCATAGAAACAAAACAAAGAATTGTATGCACGAGAATACCAAGTCCCATGTTTCGAATCCCTGTCAAAATACTGGACTTTTTGAAGTGTTAGGTAGACCATGTTGAGTTGGACTCTTTTTTCACAAAAGAATAATATTATATAGTTTCCTCGTAAACTTATTCCTATGATATCTGAAATTGAATAATTCAATAACTGACTTAGGGAATTGTGTTTCTGCTTTTTCTTCTAATGTTTCGTAATTTTCTCTAATTGATTTCTTAATTTCATTACTTATGATGAAATCAAAAGGATATGATCAGTACAACCCAAATCACAGATGCAATCAATAGACCATCAAATCAAAATTAATTAACAAAATTAAATTTTATTTTTGATAATCAATACTACGAACGAGTAAGGCCAAAGAGTTTAATTTCCACATGTCTGCCCCTTAGTGTTAATTTTTAAGGGGCTGCTTGTATGTAAAATAGATATTTCTCAAGTGAATTTTACATACTTCAGTGTTGGTTAACTGCTAGTTTGAGCAATCACCTTAGAATTTAGAATTTACCTCCATTACTTTCACAAAGTGGCGGTTGCTCGAATTGAATTTTCTATTTACTTGGCTATATTCTATTTAATTTCAACCATCTTCTGTGTTTAAATTACTAGTTATATACAATTCTTTAAGTTTTCTAACTTGTAAACTTGGTAGTTGATTAAAGGTAAAATAGTTGTGCAATATTCCAACTTCTACCAGATGTTAATTGACATGTCTCCTTTCAAAATTATAGTGCATGGTGCACTAATCAATGGCTACCAATTCAATTTTTTATTTCAAACAATGCTATTTCTTATTCTACTTTATGAATGTAATGCATAGAAATATTTTATTAAAAAATATTTATTTATTAATTGCGCGTATTTAACATGTAACCATAAAATAAAATAAAAAATTTTAAAAAGATGGCAAGTCGCTATGCCCGTGCTTCAAATTCAATTCCAACTAATTTCTTTGTGGAATATTTTTCCCTATCAAGTCAACCTAATTCTTTGAGTTTAGTATTGATTAATTAATTGGATAAAATTTGTAGGAAAAATAACAAAAGTAGGACCATAAGTATAGCCATTTCGCATTATAAGACTGAAATTTGGGGTCATAGTAAACAAGGACCAAAACTCAAAAAAAAAAAAAAAAAGGACCATGCTCATCGAAAAACACAGGATGCTGGCGTGTCACTGATGTGTAATAAAATCTGGCGAACTCAATCCTAGTAAGCTTGGGCCCCTTTCCACATTGCCCGCCACCTAAAAAATTGCGCCATGTCATTTAAATTATACATATAGCACCAAGTGAAGGGAAATTGTTGGCTTCTTAAGCAAGAACCAGTCAACATACCCTTCTTGTTCACAAAAGCCCTAGCTCTTGTTCACTGTTCATAGAGGAGAGAAAAGAGAAACAACAATATCATTTATTTCATCAAGTTCAAGTAATGTTGCAAGCTATTATGGTAATAAAGTAGTCATTCACACATCCTGGATTTATTATAACCCAGGGAAGAGGTTTCTTTCTTGTGTTGATTACAAGGTAAAAAGAGGTTCAATTCTTATGAATCTATGGTTAGAATGAGATATACTTGTGGTTTATTTTGATTCTCTCTCTCTCTCTCTCTGTATTTTTTTTTTCCAGCGGCAAGGATGTTCTTTTTTTGATTGGGATGATCTTCCATTATGCCAAAGAGCAAGGCTCATAATTCCAGGCTTTCTTTGAAGGATTAAAGCAAAATATTCTGAAATTGTAGAGCTAAAACCAAAAAAAAAGAAGACTTGAAGTGATGCTGGGTATGACTTGGTTAATTGTCATTTTTTATTTATTGTGGGTGTTTTGGGTTGGTTTGGTGATAAAGATAAATGAGCACAGGATTGGAGGACCCTATCATATGTTGTCCTGAAGAGGAAGAGAAAGCTTAATTTGTGGCTTGTTTGTGTCTATTTTGGGTTTTGGTTGCATAATATCGTTGGATGAAGATTTTCAATTATTTTCCAGCCCATTCGTACTGATATGCAATGGTTATGTAGGATTTTCATGAAATTTTTATAGCTTTATGTAAACTTGGATTTCAATGTTGAAGTGTCAGTAAAAGAATGTGGTTTTCTTTGTATACTGCAGTGGTTCCCAGTAGATTAATACGTGCAAAAGGCCAAAGGCAATTAAAGAATAGAGTTTCATTTCGAAAAGCAATAAAAAAAGGCTATTGAATTAACTGAACAAGCAGATACAAAAGGAATTCAAGTACAAAATATAGGGCGTATCAACGAAAAAGAAATTACATGTGCCAAATAGATCAGAGAGGGGAGTATTCCCTTACAAAACTGGCTTAGAACATGATCATAAACTAACTTGAAAAAGTCACTCAACCAAAACAATACAATAAATACACACTCTGCCAAACACTAAGCCAAAGAGTAGTAAAAGCCATAAATAGAACATTGCAATGAAAAAAGGCTAGCTTCATTAAACTGTTAAGAACCAATAGTCACATAAGCTATGTAAAGTTCATCAATAAAAATGCAGTCTTTAATCTATCCACTTAGAAAAACTGGCAAAATGGCTATATCCCCAAAACCTCCACAAAAAGACAACCCAAAAAAGTGTAATATCAACTGCAAATATATCCGCAAAAGCAAATACACACGAAAGACTCCTATAACCCTAGAGTCTCCCAATAATTACAACACTTCAACCAACAACCCCACAATTAGAATAAAAAATCTTAACCATTTGATTGACTTGGGCCACTTGGATTAGATAATCCATAATTGAAGTTTGATAACTCCACAAACATTTTCCCTCATTGTCTAATGATAGGAATAGCAGCATGACGAATTGTGCTTCCTGACTATTGCACTAATTGGCAACTCTGAAATGGTGGAGAAGCTCTAACATTCACCCTAGAGTGTAACATCCTTGAAGGTTATTGAGTGTTCATTCCCATCTAATCTGGTTGTACATGGAAAGGCCAGGAACAAGTCTTGGTTCAGTAGCATGATGCATTTGATGTGGTGATGGATCTGCTTCAGTAGCATACTACTCAACTGGAGTTTCCTGTAGATGTGCTTCGCTGGGTTCCAAAATGAAAGCTAAGCGAACTTGCTGGCACCACCTATAGCTCCTAGTACTTGGCTTGGAACATCAGGAGGGAGTTGGCTAGAATAGTTACCTAAAAATAAGTTACAAATCAATAAAAGGAAAATGAGACAAATTCAAGTAATAATATCAAATTAATAAAACCAGTAGCACCAACTAATATCAATATCATCAGTTAAAGGATTAAATTGACTTGTGCCTTCTTCAGAGTGTTTTCCTTTCCTTCTCACCTATCAAAATTATAAAGACATAAAGTTAGCAAACAATGCAAGCAATAGCATAGTAAAATGAACAAATCAATTAACATCATATTGAAGTAATACTTACATCCAACTTTTTCCTCGATCTGCTTATTTATCTTTAAGCTCATCTACTTCCATTCTGCTAGCCTTTGAAGATCTACCAGCACCCTTCCAAAATTAGGCGATAGTAGTGGAATGAACAAGGTCTCACCCCACAACTCATCACCAGTAATAGGCAGTATTGCTGGCCTGTACACCCTCTTGTAAGTATTAATAGAGTAACAACTGTGAACATAATTTTCAGGATTCTTTCTTTGATTAACTATGGCAGCCAAAGCATGTTTACATGGAATTCCTAATAGCTTCCATTTTTCACAAGTGCATGTATATAATGTTGGCTACCATCAAAGCATGAAATTTGGTAATCAGTGGCTTTGCTTTTATAGGGATGCAACATGCTATTTTGCTTGCAATCTTTTCAAGTACTTTAGTTATTTTAGGGCAAAATGTCTCATTCCGCTTTAACTCTGCTTTGTCTCTATTTTCTTATAGCCTCTTCATCATGTACTCCCATATCCATTCCATCATAGTTACAATAGATTTTTCTCTAGCTTCTGAAATATAGCTATTAAAGCTTTCACACAAGTTGTTTGGCATCATATCACATCTTGGGGCTTTATTGAAGTGAGATCTACTCCGTTGGCTTGGTGGTTTGTCATTGAACTAATCCGCAGCACTTACATCTATATCTCTCATTTCTGGTATTCTTCTTTTAAACTCTCTAATTGTTGTTGCCTTAGCTACCCTCCATAAAGCATTCTTGAATGACAAACCCCTAAAGCTAGCCTGTTTCATGTTATTATGCATGTGTCTGACACAAACTCTATGCGTTGGACTAGGGAATACATTCTCAAAAGCATAAATCAATCCTTTCTATTTATCAAACTAAACGTATACTCACTTTCATCCCAAATTTGCAAGTCTTACTTCAAAACTATCAAGAAACAATCCCAAGTATCACCTGACTCTTTACATACCATTTTATATGAATTAGGTAGGTGTTATTATTTGGATCCACACCTACAGCTGTCAAAAGTACTCTTCCATGGAGCCTTTTCAAATGACACCCATCTCCAGCAATAAAAAGCCTGTAACCAGCCCTAAATCCTTACTTTAATGCTTCAAAACACACAGAGAACCTATTGAATCTAGCCTCTGCATTATGGTCTTTAGTCCCCAAAATAACAATAGAGCCAGGGTTGCTCCTCCTCAGCTCTGCAGCATAATCCCATTGCTTATATACCGATAATCAGCTTTCTTTTTTTCTCTTTATGCTTGATCCCAAGATACATTACACCTTGACTCAATGATTTGTATCTATTTTGAAACCTTTTATGTCTCTCTTGGGGTTAGTTTAAACATTTGCAAGTACCTCTCACTCAGCCACTTAGTCTTCAAGTTCTTCACATTAAAT
The DNA here is from genome assembly GCA_018894105.1 of Jacaranda mimosifolia. Lineage (NCBI taxonomy): Eukaryota > Viridiplantae > Streptophyta > Magnoliopsida > Lamiales > Bignoniaceae > Jacaranda > Jacaranda mimosifolia. The sequence continues at coordinate 4,065,143 of CM032127.1, forward strand.
GTTTATGCACATGAGTGGTTGGGGTTACATTCCCACAATACAAAAGTGCTTTCATTATTCAGCTTTCTTGCATTCATTTTCCATGGATACTCCCCCATACCACATTTGTGATAAGCTCTACCTTTTGCACTCTTGCCCTTTGTCTTAATGGCATGAGATTGGACAACTTTTTGGAATTCGATCAGAGTACTAGAAATCATACCTATCTCAAATGTAGGATCATATATCTCAACTGGATTAGAGATAGGATGACTTTGTCCTTTCTTCTCTTCATCAGATAAGTAGTCATCAAAATCATTACTACTGTCAACCAAATCAGGTTTAAACTCATTTTCACTTGACTTTAACTCATTAGTGGCATTATTATCATTGTCAACATCTAATGTCTCAACTTTTTTTGGCCTATCATCTACATTTTTATCAAATAAACTGTCATCTTCCATCGGATGTTTTCATCAAATAAATTGTCATCATCCATCAAGCTCTCTCCTTCATAATCACTGCCAATAAGTGAATCACTGTCATGCAACTCATATTTATCTTCCTCAGATTAGAAGGTGCGATGTCCATTGCAACTTCATACGCATCAATTAGTGCATCCACATCTCTAAACATGTTGTCAGCATTAATGCCCCCCAACTTATCTTCATCCAGCTGCTCTTTATCTTGAATTGGAATATAATCATGTTGAAGTTCTTCATTTTGCAAAAAATCATTATCATGCACTTGTGTCTGTCCAACGCTTTCTTGTTCTGTATATTCAGCATCCAAAGCAACAATTTTTTTAGCAATATCCACATCAGTTGCATTTTCAGCATGTGCATCTACCACATTTGCATCCATATGTCCAGTATGTTCATTAGCTATAGTTCCATAACATATTCAAGTAGCACTTGAGGCTACACTTAAGCTTGAGGTTGCACTTCAGATGGAGGTTGCAATTCAGTTTGAGCCATATCTTCAAATTCATTTACTTAAGCCTCAGTTTGTTTACCTTATGGTAACTCATCTTTTCCTTCATTCTTCTGCTGCATATTAGGGTCAACTGGAGGTATGTACTCAACATCAACGCATACAAGCATCTCAACTTAAGTCTTCATTTATTGCATTTGCATTGTCATTTCTTCAATTATCTTTTTCATGCCTAACATTTGTTCTTCCATGGCATGTACACGCTCATCAAAAGATCTTATAGCCTATTGTGCCATTCTTTTATACGTGGTCCAAAAACATCAAAAGGTGATGGACCAATACCAAATGTACATATATGTCCATGACAATCTTCTCCTAAGACCTTGGGTAAAGAGTCATTTCAAGAAGCAATAGACTGCGAAGGTTCTAAATGATCAAGTTCTATGGCATTGGACCTTGAAACAAAAATAAAGTATGGCATTATAGCTAAAAGTCAAAAAAATATACCTCCAATGAAAATATTTATAACTTTAGGAATATAATGAGAACATACCATTATTTAAGCAAATCTTAAGTCGCAGTATTCAACAAAGAGCTTCCAAGTTGGTACCTTATCACCCTCAAGCTCAATCAAGTAGTAGAAAATGTGCTTCAAAATGCAAGTCCCACAAATTCTATTGAGTTTCCGGAAACAATCCAGGCGCAAAAATTGGAAAATCAACACCCTCTATCCTTATCAAAGCATATTTTGTCTGACCACCTTCAGCAAGAACCGTGTCCCCTGTGCAACTCAACCAAAAGGGAAAATTAAAATAAATAAATATATAAATAAAAGAAGAAGAAGGAAGAAAAAGGAGAAGAGCTGACAATAAAGCGTTACATGTCTGACTTCCTTTCTTGACACGTCTTCTTTACATAATAGCACTAGTAGTATTAATCACACAAAATTAACTTCAATTGACAACTTTTGGTGAAACTAAGTATATACACCTAAATAAAGCTAAGGTTATGCACTATGATACAATTTCTCAACGTCATATATATTTAATTGTCCAATCATACAGTTACCATCACATCACGTATGCAAGGGAATGCTATTGAAGTACAAAAGTTAAGTTAAAATTGTTCACACTAATTTTGATCAAACAAGATAAATATTAGTAGTTATAAAGAAAAAACAATTTTGTATGCCACAAGATGTATCACTTTATAAGAGTTTTTTAAGACCCACCCAAAAACACAAAGCTTTCTTCATACCAATAGTACATGGATTATTCATTTGACCATTATTCATTAGAAAACAATTACTCACTCGACCTTATGCAAAGTTGCAGAATCCTAACTAGCAGGGGTATATTTGACCAACCGAGAACATCACATTCCAATGCAAAGGCAATTTCATAATAATTAAGGAACAAATCTAAGAATAGTCCACACCTCCAGCTGAATCTTATCTAGAAGCATAGACCACTTCTGAAGTGATTTTGACAACAACTTATCACAAGCCATGTTCATAAAAATGATTTATCAATAACGGATGACCACAAATATATTTAGAAAACTATGAATTTCTTCCATAGCCTTGGAATCACCAAGTTCATATTCCCCAAGTAAATGGATATCAAGAAATTCCATTATAATATTACAGCTCAAGAGGCAAGTGCCAACCCAAAATATAATGAGTGCTCACCTAAAACAAAAAGAGAACATATAGCATTATAGTAAAGTTGACTCCAACTAGGACTTGAGCTGTTGTTGGGACCAGTAAGCATAGGAAGCCAATACCCTAGTGTAGGAGTTCCTGAGACATTGGTTCACCTGTCTATATCCTGCCTTGAATCGGATATAGTAAAATATTCAGTTTTGGTGAACTAGATAAATAAGCAAAAACAAGCAAATAAGGCCAAACTGCCAAATCATATAACTAGATAAAAGCATTGCACTTCAAAGTACTCAACCGCCTTACAGAATACTCAACAAAAAATTCTTAACACAACAAATTGTATGGAAAAACCTAACCTAAAAATGTGGTATTGCTTAATTGAGCCTCTCACCACTGATGTTTCAGCCATATCTAATCCAACAGAAAATAAAGTTAAAAAATATAGACCGATTCAAAGAGAGAGACCAAAAACTAGAAAACAAAAGCTAGAATGTAAATCACTAAAATTCACCTCACTATGCCACTTCAGGAAGCCAAGTTTAATCTCCACTATTAGTTGCACAAAGTTCGATTGAAGTGGAAAATCCCTAGCTTGCAACTTTGTTGGATTCAACAACAACAAACTTGACAGGGACAAATTTGAACTATTTTCAGCTAGAATTGTGAAAGATATTGAAGATGAGAACGAAAGTATGATGAATTAATGGACTTGCGGTGAGTAAACGTTTTTGGAAGTGAGGAAAGGAGTGAACGATAGACACAAATGTTTATTTCAGCAAAATGTTAAGTTAATTTACTGTTTTTTAAAAATATGAAATTAATTAATTAGTTTTAATTAACTATTAATAGATAAAATAAAAATATATTGCATCATGGGCCATTATAATTTTATCATTGGTTTTATGGGCTATCTGAAAATGGGTCTTTGTAGATAGGCCTCCAAAAATGACTATCATCAGGGGTTGTTCTTAATTGGGCCTTTATATATAGGCCTCCAAAAATAAATAACTACACTCAAAGGCAATTAATTTTAAGTGGACCACTTAAATTATTATTAGTGGCAATTCTTAAATGTGTCTCCATATACATGTCTCTAAATATATAGCCATGTTCTTCTACGTTTTTTAAAAATATTTTCTAACCTTTAGAAAAATTTTAAAACGAAGGCACATATTCAAAAACATTTTCCCAAAACACTCAAAACCCCACGCCCTAAAAATCACACTTACCCCCTCATTTTCTCATTTTACCTATCATATCACTCATTAATTTATCACTTTCTCACTTCATTTATTCATATACATATATATATGTTTGTGAAAATATTAAAATTTTACTGGTTAAATTTTTTTAAAACTTATGTTTACAAATTTAATTAAACTAATTATCAAAAAATGAATTAAATTTAATAAAATTTTACATTTATTCATTTAAGAAATAATTTAAGATGTTTTAATTTGATATAATAAAAAAATTAATCTTCTTCATTAAACATTAATCTTCACATTAATTAAAAATTAAAATAATTTATATGGTGATATTTATTGAATAACCTATTAAGTTTAATAAATTAATATTGATATATTTAAAGTAATTGTTGAGAGAATTAGTTAAATTTAAATAAAATTATTTGATTACTATTAAGTAATTTATTTACTAAATAATGTGTTAATTAAATAGTGAGTTAAAGAAATTAAATAACTTATAAATTAAGTTAATATATTTAAATAAGCTATTATTTATATATTAATTTTCTTTCATATTTTATGTATAATTAAATATTACATTTATTTATTTAATAAATAATTTAAGTTGATGTAATTTCATATAATATAATATTATTTATTTTTTTAATTTGATGAATCATTATTAAGTCTTATATATAAATTATCAAAAAGTGATTTTATTTAAATAAATAATTGAGTTTTATTTATATATAAATTGTAAGTAATAAACAGTTAAATAATAATATTTTAATTAATAAACAATAATTAGTTCATAATTAATGTATAGTAATTAAAATTTTTTTATAAGTTTATATTAACAATTATGATATAAGTTGATTTTTTATAACTAAGATAAAATTATGATTTCATGAATAATTAATATTTATTAATATGTATTGCATTTCAAATAATACATTATTTACTAATGTTAATTTTATAAAATATAAATTTCAAAATAAATAACCAATTAAATTAATTACACTTATATTTTAATCATAACAAATATATATACACACACATAATCCAACTATAAATATACATGCATATAATACAATTAAAAATAACTTTCACCCTATAAACTCAATAAAAAAGGATTTGATATTTACAGTAAAATTTGTCTCTTCCCAAAATATAAAGAAATAAAAAACTCATTCAAATCATTTTCTATATTTTCTCAAAAAAAAAAAAAAAAAAAAAAAACACTTAACATATTCTCCAAATTTTCTCTCAAAAACTCATTCCCCAAATTATTTTTTTTTTGACAAAATGGGCAAAACATAGAAGAACAGGCTCTATGCTTTTGTTATAGTGATCCATTCCATTCAAACATTCCTAGATTCGAAATGTTCCATTTTCCACTCAATATAGTAGGTATACAATAACCTTAGCCGGAAATTTTTGGTAGTGGTCTAAATTGAATAGTTCAAAAAATTTGAAAACAGAAATGAAATGGAAGCATGCTGATCAACTAATTTAATTTTTAAAACCAAGTAATGGTAAAGAATGGAAACTCCAAAATATTCTATGAGTGATTATATGCCTAAGAGGGGGTAAATTAGACTTAAGAGATTTTAATGCAACAGAAATTTATTACTCAAAATATTTTATGGCCTTTCAAAAACTGTTTAAGTCTTTTGCAGGAAACAATTTCAGTTATTGACTGAAATTTGTAAATACTAGGTAAGATACTAATTAGACCAGTGATAAGAAAAGCAGTAAATGCAAAAGTAAATAACACTAGATTTATAGATGTTCGACAAGCCTATATCTCTACCTAAGCTTCCACTTAGGATTTTAAACTTGTCAAATTGATAAATGTATCAGAATGTTTTTACAAACAAAACAGTAATTTGACAGTAACAAAAGCATAAGGAACAGAAACATCCTAATAGTGTGAAAAACCAGCTCTTCACAAAGAGCTACACTGGAATCCCAAATGAGATGAGGCAAGTTCGAAACCACTATTGAAACCAACTGCTTGTGAACAAGCACGGGGGAATTTCCGCTAGATCCACTTGCACAACCTCTATGGATTGATGCATGAGTTGTTGCCATTCCATATGGCAAGTTCTAGTCTCTTCTTCCAGGCCGAAACCAGAAACGATATAGAAAGTTCCAAGTAGTGCCGCCCTATTGGTTTCTTCACCTAGAGGTCCTTAGAGTAACCAAGCACCGATTTGTTCTATTCACGACATCCCTCGAGAGTAGGTACAACTCTCGTCCCTCTTCACCACTAGACTTTTCGAGAGATAAATTGTCTTGTCCTCGTCTCTCCAAAGGTTCGTCAAAGGCAAGATCCACTTGACCTTCTTCTCCACAAGGTCCCTCGAAAGCACAAGTAGAGCAATGATTAATCAACAATTAAGCACAAGATTGTGTAAGAGAGTATCACACAACTTCTCAATACACTTAGCAAAAATCTCTCCCAACTTAGTATTCAAGTTTGTATGCTGCACAATTTTACTCTTATAAGCCCATGTCCAACGACTATAAGTTATCTTTAAGGAAAGAGTCCATTGGAACTAAATAAGGGAACAAAGCATCTTTGGTAATCATGCATTTATTCCTTAATTGTCGGTTGAATCAATAATCACGGCATAATGTGATTTCTTTCTTAAGTTATAAGAATGCAAATCAACTAGAATCTCTAAGGGATCTTTTATATATGAAAAGTAAATTCCAGTGCATGATAGATTCTGGCAGATACGGTGTGAACAGATTTCAACAAATCATTTAAACTTTTAGCACATAATCATATGAAGGAATTTTGTCATAATCAAAACATTTAAAGGATCATCAAAGGGTTAACATATTCCTGTCAAATAAATGAGGCTGGAAAAATTTTTTTATGCGTATCACTATAGAAAGATCGTATTATAATGTTCCAGCATTGACACATGGGAAATCAGGCAACTCTCCTCAGGCTTAGGATTAACACAGTACAGTATAGTTTCTTATTCCCATAGATTAATTAAGTTAATAAATTATATTTTACATTTGAATATAAGTCTAAGAATGGCCTCAGCCAAAGTTGAAAGTAAGCCTATCAACAAGAGATCATTCGCCCGTTGGACAGCTTCTCCCCTAGTCTATGTGGTGATTTTGATCAGTTTCTATTGACAACCAGGTATTATGTTGTCGTTGTTGTTGTTTTTTTTTTTTTTTTAAAATTAAATTCCTCCTGCATGCGTTTTTTTTCATAATCTGTAATCCACAGATTTTACGAGTTATTCTCATGCATTATATGATGCCCCCCGTCAGGTAATAGAATTTTATGCCCAAGAAATTGAAGCATCGAAGGAGGATGTAAGAAGCATGATCACAGCTGCCGATGATCATAACAAGATTGCTGAAAAGTTGAACTTAATAGACAGCATTGAACGTCTTGGGGTTTCATATCATTTTCAAAAAGAGATTGAAGAACAAATTCTGAATTTTTACAACGCCGGTCCCGGATTTGAAAGTGATGGTTTACACAGAAATGCTCTTACTTTAGGTTGCTAAGGCAACGTGGTCATCACATCTCTTCAGGTAACTAAACTTCCATCTTTAAATTTGCCTAATTTCTAGTCTATATATGCACGAAGGGTTGAACTTGTAAAATGATATTGATTTCAAGTATGTATACGGTGTGGGCAGGCATTTTCGAGAAATTTACAGAAAATGATGGTAAATTCAAGAATTGCTTAAGGGGTGATCCTCAGGGTCTGGTAAGTCTATATGAAGCAGCTCGTTAAAGAACACATGGAGAAGACATTTTGGACGAGTCTCTCGCCTTTTCGGCTGCTCATCTTGAGTCCATTGCTCCCCATTTGAGTTCTCCCCTCAGGGAACAAGTGGCGCATGCCTTGGAGCAATGCCTCGAGCGCGGCATCCCAAGGGTGGAGGCCCGTCGTTTTATATCTGTCTATGAAGGTCATGAATCAAAGAATGATTACCTGTTGAGATTTGACAAGTTGCATTTCAATTTGCTGCAAATGCTACGTAGACAAGAACTTTGTGAATTGTCAAGGTACTTTGTTTAAGTTAAGGATTAATGATGTAAGAAGTGTGTCTGTCTAGGCTTAAGTCAATTGTGTGTCTAAATGGCTATGGTTGGTGGCTGCAGGTGGTGAAAGTTGCTGGACCTCATCTCAAAACTTTCATACAGAAGAGATAGAGTGGTGGAATGCTATTTTTGGACTTTGGGAGTGAATTTTGAGCCTCAGTATACATGTGCTCGAATTATGTTGATGATATCAATAATAGATGATACTTATGATTTTTATGGTACAATTGATGAGCTTGAAATCTTCACAAAAGCAATAGAGAGGTATACAATATTACTATACATGCATTCCATATATATATATATAGTGAGTCTTATAATTACTTTCTTGGATTGTAATGGAATTGATTATAAGTGTAATTTTCTTTTCTGTTTCTATCAGATAGAAATCAAAGAAATGGATAGACTGTCAGACTACATGAAAATATGCTATAAAGCTCTTCTAGATCCGTACAATCACTACGATGAAGAACTAAGACAACAAGGAAGATCATTTGTTGTTGATTATGCAAAAGCAACAGTATAAATCACTATACTTAATACTCTTTCAATTCTTTCCTATCTTCCAGATTAACTTTTTTAGGAAAAACTCAATTGTATCTTCTTGCATTTTTTGTCTAGATGAAAGAGATAGTGAGGAGTTACAACATAGAGGCAAATTGGTTTATCGAAGGATATATATATATATATCCTTTTGGTGATTACATGTCCAATGGCTTCATTACCAGCACCTACTACGTACTTGCTTGCTGCCACATCTTTCATTGGCATAAGTTTTGCTCCAAAGGAAGCATTCAATTGGCTCATGAAGAAACCGAAAATTCAAGTGGCTAATGTGATCATTTGTCGAGTTATTGATGATATAGCTACTTATAAGGTGTGTATATACATGAATAATCAATATACATAAAGAGAAATAGTTATGTACGAAGAATGTTGCCAAATAATCACCTTATATTCTCTCAAACACTGTTTAGATCGAGAAGAAAAGGGGGCAAAGTGCAATAGGCATTGAATGCTACATGAAAGAGTATGGAGTTTGAGAGCAGGGAGCAATGGAGAAGTTCAACAGTATTGCTGAAAATGCGTGGAAGGATATTAATGGGGAGTGCATGAAGGAAAAAACTATTTCATGGAGATCCTAGAAAGAATTATCATTATTTCAAGATTGATAGATGTTTACAAGCATAATTAAGATGGATACACTCATCCAGAGAAAGTGTTGAGGCCCCTTATCACTGGATTGCTCCTGGACTCCTTCAAATGTTCAAGCACCTAATTAGTTTCTTAATTTTTTGCATTAATTCTTTTGTCTGATCCATTCATAATTATTCTGTTTTTTCATTCATTATATCTTTACTGTAGACAGTGAATTTTTGTATTTATCATTCATTGTTTTATGTCCTTTATAGATGTTTGATTTGTTCAATTATACGTACTACATACTTCATTTATCACTCAATTCTCTTAATTCTAAAAAAATTTCAGAAAACGAGGTCCTTTATTTCATACACTTATTTTGTTCTTCATAAATGTCAAACTTTGTTAGAATTGACTGATCCGCAAAAGGATACGAGAAAACATATAAGAAAATAAATATTATTTCCTAATTGTATCAAAACTTAAATATCTGTTAAATCCACGTCTATTATTAACAGAATTAATGATCTCTCGACAAACTAAATCCCAAGATAATAATATTCTATGTTCGGATTGAGAAAACTAGTGAAGGAAAAAAAAAAAAATATATATATATATATATACACAAAAATTAAAGTAGAAAATTATATTATTTAAAGCATGAAAAAAAAATTCTTTAACATTTTATTCTTTAAACTTCAAGATCCACACACAGTGTAAAGCAAAAATTTATGATAAAATATTTTTTATAAGTACAATATTATTAATTATAGTAAAGGAATAAACTTGTACATTAGAAACCATTACAACATTATTAATTAATATTGTGATCTTATTTGAAGTTCACAAAATTAAACTAAGAGAGGTACATATATAACTAGTTACAGTATGCTTAATATATCTCTTCAAGTGCAAATGATCAGATTAATTGAGAGGACTGTAGGGTGTGGGAATGACTATCAAATTTTCTTTCCTTCCAACAGCAATTCCTTCGGCATCAAATTTTTACAAGTGCCCGTTTGCTTTTGTTTTCAAAGATGAGAAAATGAAAACAGAAAATTATCAACTTTCTCCTATTTTAACAGATATTTTTATTTTTAACATATTTTTCTAAATACACTATTACACTTTCTCTTCATTTTCACTTTTATTTTTTTGTACTCACATTTACATGACTTTTAATTCAAAAATACTATATTTGTCAATTACAACTCATTTTCAATCCTATATAATCATTACATTTTAAACAAAATCTCAAAAAACAACATTTCATTTTCAAAAACACATTTATAACTAACTTTTGATTATTCTTTATACCAAAAAATGAAAATGCCTCCAAAAAATAAATCCAGATGGCCCCTAAGTGCCCGTTTAGTTTTATTTTCATTTCCAATTTTCATTTTTATTATTTACAAAATGTTGAAAAGTAGTTAGTGGAATGCGTTGAAAATAAGTTTATATTTAGATTGATTATTAGAAAAATACTAATTATGTTGGGTTTAACAAGTTGTACATGGAGAGAGAGAGAGAGAGAGAGAATACATATGTTATTGGGACAAGATATATAAATTATTGAAAAATGAGTTTTGAAAATCAAAATGATGTCGGATGAAAATATAAAAAAATGATTTGTTTTATTTTTGAAATAGTAGAAATTATAAAAAGAAGTTTTGAAATTCCATAAAAAAATTTGATGTATTGGAATTCAGACTTTAATTAACAAATCAAGATTGTGTCAAATTGGATTCATAGTCATCTCTAAATATACAATGTAGAATAACAATATATTCAAATGTAATCGCCATGTCAACTCTACTCTACATTTTTCAGATAAAATGTTTGTAGTATACTAATAATTGAATAATATTATTTATTAGACATTAATAGTTGTTATTGTTATCAAGGCCGAGGCGCCATAGCAACATGGGTCACGTGACAAACAACACATGTTCATGCAAAAGCAATGTTTTTAAAATCGGATCAAATAAAGAACTAGCGATATTACTAATTACTGGTTCAATTGATTGGATTACTAGTTCGACTGATATGACGTTATAATGATGTAATAATTATATTTAATTTTATAAATATATATAATATTTTAATATTACCAAAAAATAAAACTTTCAATGATATAGAAAGAATATTATTTGAAAAAAATTTAACTTACTTTTAAGTACGTTTTTTAGGGGAAAAAAATATTATTTCTCAATTAGTCAACTATAAATAAATAAAAAAATGATATTTCATATTAATTTAAATAATAATTCATTTCATATCAACTCCAAGTAAAGATAAATCCTTCTACACTAAATATTCAATATAATTAAAGAAAGCTTAAACAAAACAAAATAACAAATTAAGCTAAGTATTTATATATAACTACTACTTTATTAAATTTCAAGAAAATAAATTCATGTTTGAAAAAATTACATGTCTAAAATCTTTAATCATCATCTTTCAATTCATAATTTTTTTATATATAAGAAAAAGAAAAATAAGTGAACCGATCAAAAATCAGTCAAATCGATACTGATTTAACCTATTTTTGACTGGTCGAACCAATCATGGATTTTTATGCCTAAATTGAACCAAATTGATCTTGGGTCGCCAATCGGATCGATCAAACCAGCCGATCTGGTCCGATTATGAGAATACTATGCAAAAGAAAAAGCGGGGAAGTTTTCTAAGTACGAGACCACAAGTTTGACTTTATTGAAGTATTTGCCCAACCAATGAAGATTTTATAAGATTTCACTTGGACGAACTATAGATTGTCGGAACTAAGAAAAGTCCATTCTTTCTTGAGACAACACTTCCTCCCATTTCAGTCATGTCGACATCATTAGGAGTCATTCCTTCAGGCATTTTCCAATCAAAGTGATAGAGAAGTTGAGCCAATGGAAGCTCAACGTTTGCCAATCCAAAATTCATACCGGGGCAACTCCGTGTTCCTGCCCCGAACGGAATGAATTCGAAGTTATTTCCCAAGAAATCTGTGGAACTGTTCTCAAATCTTTCGGGTTGGAAGGTTTCTGGTTGGTTCCAATACTCGGGATCCCTTCCCATGGACCAAATGTTAATATAGACTTTGGATTTGAGAGGAACTGAATACCCATTAACTTTGCATTCATCTCTGCATGCTCTTGGGAGTAATGTGGCCGGTGGATGCAACCTCAAAGTTTCTTTGATCACCAATTTTAGGTACTTCAGTGTTCGCACGTCGCTCTCTTCCACTATCTGCTTTCCCTTAAAAGCCTCCCTTATTTCTGCTTGTACTTTAGCCATCACGCGGGGATTTCTCATGAGTTCAGCCATAGCCCAATCGACGGTTGTAGATGATGTGTCAGTTCCAGCAGAGAACATGTCCTATAATTACATAATCATCATTCATTAGAATCTATTCGTTGGGTTAGCTATATATATATATATATATACATGTCTTCATGATCATGAAATTAATTAACAAAAAGCCATTTACAAAAATGACAGCTTTGATGTTGTCATTGGTAATGGGAAAGTCGAGTTCTCCATTTTTCTGCATCCTGAGGAAGACATCAACTATGTCCTCACCGCCAAATTCACCACTCTGCTTCAATTTATGTTCCTCGACCATGACATCAAGAATTTTATCCGACTTACGGCGCATTCTCAACAACTTGTACTTACTGAGAACATGCAACAGTTTGAAAGAGGGAAATAAATCAGCCAACTCAAATCCACTCGCCATCGTCACTGCTTTCTTCAACGTGGCTATCAAAGTATCAGGATCCCTCACCACTTTACCAAGCGCCGCTCTGCAAGTGATGGAACTTGTGAGCAAGAATAACTTCTCAGTTAGATTGACCGCTTCGCCAGACGATGATTTAAGAGATTTGATGAGACGTGAGACCTCATCCTGTCGAATATACCCGAAAGATTTGACATTCTTAGCGCTGAGCAGCTCCAAAATGCAGATTTTACGCATTTGCCTCCAGTACTCATTGTAGGGGCTGAAGGCAATATCTTTATAATCGTACCACATTATCTTCAAGCCGATGCTTTCAGGCCTATCAGCGCAGGCTGGGTCCTGGACTTTGATCACCTCTTTAGCGGCCTCCCTCGATGAAATCACCACCGCCGAAACCTCTCCCAGCTGCAGAAGCAAGACGGGTCCGTATTTTTGGGCCACTCTTCTAAATGCATGGTGGGGCAGACCGCCCACCAAGTGGTGGAGGTGGCCAATCACCGGCAGCTTTGGCGGGCTTGGAGGCAACTTTTCGTACTTTGTCTGGGATTTGGGTTTCTTCCATGCTCTGATTACCAAGAAGATGAAAGATGAAAAGAGGAGAAGAGTAGTGAAGTTGATGGGAATTAGCTGGATCATCTCCATTGTTTAAGGGAACAGATGTATACTGATTATATCAGACTGTTCCCAGTTCTTGTTATTGTTTGTGTTGTTTGATGATGCCCGTTGGATAATCTCTCATCTTGTATTTATAGTGGAAAATTTTAGACGAAGAGGAAAAGTCTGAGATTTGATTATGAAAGTTATAAAAGTCTTAGATTTGATTATGAAAATTATACTGGCAATAGGGCATAATCCAGAGTTAATTCATTGTACTTGTGTGCGTGCCGTCATCTCTGGCTGCTGAATTTGAATTGACGATTGACACTTGACACTTGATACAACACTTTTATCTACTTTCATGTTATACTTTTGTCTATTTTTTTGTAGGGTACAAATTGTTCCATTTTATATTCTTAATGAGAATAATTGATTTAGGGAATTTTTTTCCCTACTTCAAAAATTAGCTAAGAGCCCGTTTGGTTTTATTTTCATAGTCATTTCAATTTTTATGCATTTTTAAAAATTAAAAAGGCAGTTATGAATTGGAAATGAAAATATATTCGGATTAAATATTGGAAAGTAATTATTAAAATAAGTGTACGATTAAAAAGGAGGAGGTTGATATATATATATATATACACACAAATATATATGTGTTTAAATTTGAATTTAATTAATGTGATAGTAGGATGATATAGTAGGATTCGAAAGAATTTAAAAATAAATAAAAAAGAATATTTTGAATGAAAATAAATCGTAAGTGTTTTCAATTTTTATTTTGTAATGAAAATGAAAAGAAGGATTGAAAAATTAAAGCAAACATATCTTAAATGTTTCTAACTATGAATGGCGGTCATGAAAGCTCTATCCATTATGAATACTTTCTCTTCTACTTTTATAATTTTCTCTACTGTTGCTAATTTCATAATTTATGATGAATTCAAAAGGATATGGTTGGAGGCTTGGAGCAGTCGCTTTATAATTTAAATTTACCTCAGTCATTTTCACAAAGTGGGCCAGCTGTCCGAATTGAATTTTTAATTCATATTTTTTTATTTATACACACGCAGGAGTCCGTTCAAACTCAAACTTTTGACCTCTTATATTATATGAGATACTTATGCCGCTGGCCACAAGCCACTCGACTTTTAATTTTCTTGGACACATGCTATTTAATTTCAACCCTCTCCTGTTTCTAAATTACTAGGTAAGGTTTGGTTATTTTTTTATTATGTACTTTGAGACAATGAATTTTAGATGTGGGACTGGAGAATGTGAAAATTATATTCAGGAATGCAGTGAATGTTTGTTTAGCGTCTATTTGGTTTTGTTTTCATAGGATATTTTAATTTTCACTAGAAAATAAAAATAAGAAGCTATTAACTTCTCCTCCCATCTCAACACATTTTCCCAAGCACACGTTTACACTCTCTCTCCTTTTTTACATCTTATTTTCTCCTATTTTCATTTCACAACTTTTAATACAAAAACACGATATCCAAATACATCTCATTTTCACTCCAACAAAATCATTTCATTTCAGACAAAACATCCAAATAATATTTATTTTCAAATCTAAACTCATAACTAACTTTTCTCTTTTAAATTTGGCAAAAAATAGAAAACAGCTTCGAAAGCATATCCAAATGGGCTCTTATATTTTGAAAAATAATTAGAAAATTATTTAGAGGAGTTTTGGTATTTTTGTTTATATTTCGGAGGAAGCAATTTTTACTGTAACAGTCAAATCAATAATTTTTTTTTATTGGATTCTTAGGTTGAAAAGGAAATTAAGTAATTTTGTTATTATAAAAATAATAATATATATGATATATATATATGTATATGGAAAAATAGAGATGTTTTGGGGATAATGAATGATTAAAAAAAAGTGTTTTGACAAAATTTATTTTGACATTTTAAAGAAAAAATAAATATATATTTAATTTTATTTTGATAAAACAAAATTCTTTTACTAAAACATAACCAAAGAAAGCCCCAGTTATTTTATTCCATGATTACCTTGACTAAGGTACAGTAGTTGTGCAATATTCCAAGAACATTGATAGACGTAACTCTTAAGTTTGACTGTTCCAAACGTGATAGACTTTTCCAAACGTGATGTTTTAGACTTTTCCAAACATGATGTTTTGGCACTTCAAACTCTCTTTAATAATTAAAAAGTGCGTGGTTGTTGTAAAGATATATATACCGAATAGATTGAAAGCATTTCATTAATATATGTATTGAAAATGAAAATGAAGTTGGGTAAAAATATAAAAAAATAATTTGTCTTATTTTTGAAATAGTAGAAAATGTGAAAAAAAAATTTGATGTATTGAAATTTGGACTTTAATTAACAAATCAAAATCATGTCAAATCGGATTCATAGTCATCTCTAAATATACAATGTAGAATAACAATTCAAATGTAATCGACATGTTAGACATTAATAGTTGTTATTGTTACCGAGGCCAAGGCCCCATAGCAAAATGGGTCACGTGACAAACAACACATGTCCATGCAAAAACAATGTTTTTAAAATCGGATCGAATAAAAAACCAGCGACGTTACTAATTACTGATTCAACCGATTGGACCATTAGTTCAATCATTATGACATCATAATGGTGTAATAATTATATTTAATATATAAATATATATAATATTTTAATATTAACAAAAAATAAAACTTCCAATGATATAGAAAGAATATTATTTGAAAAAAATTTCAACTTACTTACTTTTAAGTACTTTTTTTAGAGAAAAAAAATATTATTTCGCAATTAGTCAACTATAAATAAATAAAAAATAATATTTCATATTAATTTAAGTAATAATTCATTTCATATCAACTCCACGTAAAGATAAATTCTTCTACGCTAAATATTCAACATAATTTAAGAATGATTAAACAAAATAAAATAACAAATTAAACATAAATATTTACATATAACTACCACTTCATTAAATTTCAAGAAAATAAATTCATGTTTCAAAAAATTACATGTCCAAAATCTTTAATCATCATTTTTCAACTCATAATTTTTTTTACATAAAAAAATTAGTGAACGGATCAAAAATCGATTGAACTGGTACCAATTTAACAGGTTTTTGATTGGTCCAACCAGTCATCGATTTTTATGCTTAGACTGGATTGGATTGATCTTCGTTCACCGATCGGACCAATTGGACCGGTCTGTCCGATCCGATTTTAAAAATATTGTGCAAAAGAGAAAGGGGGGAAGTTTTCAAAGTACAAGTCCAAAGTTTGACTTTATTGACCCAATGATGATTTTATAAGATTTCATTAGGACGGACTGTAGATTATCGGAACTAAGAAAAGTCCGTTCTTTCTTGAGACAACAATTCCTACCATTTTAGTCATGCCGACATCATTAGGAGTCACTCCTTCAGGCATTTTCCAATCAAAGTGATAGACAAGTTGAGCCAATGGAAGCTCAACGTTTGCCAATCCAAAATTCATACCCGGGCAACTCCGTGTTCCTGCGCCGAACGGAATGAATTCGAAGTTATTTCCTAAGAAATCTGTGGAACTGTTCTCAAATCTTTCGGGTTGGATGGTTTCTGGTTGGTTCCAATACTCGCAGTCCCTTAAATGTTTCTAACTATCGATGGCAGTCATGAAAGCTCTATCCGTTGTGAATACCTTCAACTGTTTATAAATTTCTCTATTGATTGCTAATTTCATAATTTATGATGAACTCAAAAGGATTTGGTTGGAGGCTAGTTATTTTCACTAAGTGGCGGCTGTCCAAATTGAATTTTTAACTTATGTTTTTTTTTTTTTAATTTATATACACGCAGGAGTTCGTTCAGGCTCGAACTTCTAACTTTCCACATTATATGAGAAACTTATACCCCTTGGCAACAAGCCACTCGACTTTTAATTTCCTTGGCCACATACTATTTAATTTCAACCCTCTCCTTTTTCTAAATTACTAGGTAAGGTTTGGTTATTTTTTTATTATATACTTTGAGAGAATGAATTTTAGAAGTGGGGTTAGAGAATATGAAAATTGTATTAAGGAATGCGATAAATGTTTGTTTAGTGTCTATTTGGTTTTGTTTTCACAGGGCATTTTAACTTTCTCTAGAAAATAAAAATAGGAAGCTATTAACTTCTTCCCCCATTTTAAAACATTTACCCAACAGACGTTTATACCCTCTCTCCTTTTTTACACCTTATTTTTCTCCTATTTTCATTTCACAACTTTTGATAAAAAATGACAACATCCAAATATATCTCATTTTCAACCCAATACAATCATTTCATTTCAAACAAACATCCAAACAATATTTATTTTCAAATCTAAACTCATAACTAACTTTTCACTTTTTAAATTTGGCAAAAAATAGAAAACAACTTTGAAAACATATCCAAATGGGCTCTTATATTTTGAAAAATAATTAGAAAATTATTTAGAGGAGTTTTGGTATGTTTGTTTATATTTCAGAGCAAACAATTTTTACTATAACAGTTAAATTAATATTTTTTTTATTGGATTTTTAGGGTGAAAAGGAAATTGAGTAATTTTTTTATTATAAAAATAATAATAAAATATATATGATACACACACACACACACACACACATATATGGAAAATTAGAAAAATTTTGGGGATAATGAATGATTAGAAAAAAAGTGTTTAAAAATTTATTTTGACGTTTTGAAGAAAAAATAAATATATATTTAATTTTATTTTGATAAAACAAAATTCTTTTACTAAAACATAACCAAACAAAGCCCCAGTTATTTTATTCCATGATTACCTTGACTAAGGTACAGCAGTTGTGCAATATTCCAAGAACATTGATAGAGGAATTTTCTTGCACGTTGATTTTACTATCGATAGAGATGAAAAACAAATTCAACTTAAATTGGACAATAGTCCATTGACATTTTGGATCATTAAATTTGGAAATAATGCAGGTTTGAGGTATGTTGATAATGTACATAGATGGACGTAACTGATCATAACTTAGACTGTTCCAAACGTGATAGTTAGACTTTTCCAAACACGATGTTTAGACTTTTCCAAACACGATGTTTTGGCACTTCAAACTCTTTAATAATTAAAAAGTGCGTGGTTGTTGTAAAGATATATATACCCAATAGATTGAATGTATCTCATTAATATATGTATTCGATTAATTTATACAAAATCTATACTCAAATTCATATTCAATAGATATTTAGGTACTAATATCTGAATTCATATCAGACAATATAAAATAAACTTGAATATGTCAATATTCAATTATAATTCTTGAAGATTGATTTAATTATAATTATTTAAATATCTTTATTTGATTTTGAATATTGGATGTTCTAAATTCATTCATTTATATATATGTATATGTGTGTGTGTGTGTGTGTGTGTGTGTGTATTTTGATATATTTTTCTTTATAAAAAAAGTTATATAATTTCATTAGAAGGAAAGCAAACAACATATATTACAAAATCTTGAAGAATAGCTTCTAAAGCAGAAAAATAACAAAGAACATAAAATGAAAATTGAAAGTTAAGGGTGTGTTTGCTTGTGTTTGCCATGAATACAGCTTGTTATGTAGCAAATCGTGTCTTCCTAAGGCTGCTTTTGAGAAAAACCCCATATGAATTGTGGCATGGTAAAATTCCAAACATTTCTTATTTTTGTGTCCTTTATTGCAAATGTTTTATTCTGAATGATACAGATTATTAGACAAAGTGTGATTCCAAAGTTGATGAGGCTATCTTTGTTGGTTACTCAATCATATTAAAGCCTGTGGTGTCTTTAACAAAAGAAAAAGAACAGTTCAAGATCCACACATGTTACATTTAATGAAACTAATCCATCTTGTGCCAAGGAATCTTTGAGCAAAGAAGTTGTAGGATTCGAAGAACCAATCAAGACTTCGGACCCTAAGCCATCAACATCAAATCAAAAGAACCGAAATCATTTGAGGAATCGAACTCTACTGATGAACCAGATTTTAGCGAGTCAGTAAAAAGGGCTGAACTAAGAACCAGAAAATTCTAACATGCTTCCAGTCACCCTACTGACAAAATCATTGGAGATCCACAAGTTG
This sequence comes from Jacaranda mimosifolia, assembly GCA_018894105.1. Lineage (NCBI taxonomy): Eukaryota > Viridiplantae > Streptophyta > Magnoliopsida > Lamiales > Bignoniaceae > Jacaranda > Jacaranda mimosifolia. Next base: position 4,084,555 of record CM032127.1, read on the forward strand.
GAATAACTACCAGATCCAAAACTAGACAAGTTCCACCAAATGAATCCAACTTTGCCCTTATTTCGATGATTGAACCAAAAGATGTCAAAGAGGTACTAAAAGATCCATTCTGAATTGAAGCAATGAAAGAAGAACTGACTGAATTCAAAAAGAATGGAGTCTGAAACTTGGTAGAAAAACCATCAGACCATCCAGTTATTAGTACCAAGTGGGTATTCAGAAATAAGTTAGATGAAATCGGCAACGTTACCAGGAACAAAGCCAGACTGGTAGCAAAAGACTACAGTCAACAAAAGGGCATTGACTACGATGAACTGTTTGCTCTAGTTGCAAGGTTAGAATCAATTAGAATACTTCTTGCCTTTACATCCCATAAAATTTTTTTGCTCTATCAAATAGATGGAAAAACTGCTTTTCTAAATGGATTCATAAAAGAAAAAGTAGAGCAACCGCCCGATTTCAAAAATCAAAAATTTCCTCATTTTTTTTAAATTGAGAAAGACTTTATATGGATTAAAACAAGCCCATAGGCCCTGGTATGATTGTTTAAGCAACTTTCTCATAAACAATGATTTTTCTATTGGAATCTTAGACACAATATTGTTCACTAAGCACCAAGAAAATGGTTCTCTTATTGTTCAAATGTACGTTGATGACATTATCTTTGGTGCTATTAATGATCTACTTTGTCAAGAGTTTGCCAAGAAAATGAAACAGGAATTTGAAATGAGCTTAATGGGAAAGCTCAATTTCTTCTTGGGACTTCAAGTAAGACAAACTTAGAAAGAGACATTCATCTCTCAACAAAGTATACAAAAAAGCTTCTAATGAAGTTTGGAATGAGTAAATGCAACCTTGCAAACACTCTTATGAGTACAAATACTACACTGAAACTTGATGAGGACAGTAAGAATGCAGACGAGAAAGTCATAGAGGTATGATTGGTAGCTTACTCTATTTAATTGCTCTCCAGATATTATGTTTTTAATATGCTTATGTGCTAGATTCCAGTACGATCCAAAGGAATCCCATTTAAATGCTGTGAAAAGGATATAAATGCTGTGAAAAGGATATTGAGATATCTTAAGGGAACATCCAATTATAGCTTATGGTATCCACATTCTAAATCCTTTAAATTCATACGCTATTATAATGTGGATTATGCTAGTTGCAAGATATACAGGAAAAGTAACAGTGGTGGTTGTCAACTATTGGAAAATTACCTGGTTTCATGGTGCAATAAAAAGCAAACTGTAGTTGCATTATCCCTAACTAAGGCTGAATACATGGTCTAGGGCAATTGCTGCACCCTGGTATTATGGATTAAATGCATAATACATGATTTTGGTATTAATGTGTCTTGCGTGCCCATTTTATGTGATAGTTCCAGTGCTATTAGCAATTCTAAAAACTCAGTTCTGTACTCACACACAAAACATATTAAGATTAAACACCATTTCTTGTGTGATCATTTGAACAAAGGTGATGTATTAATTGATTTTGTTTTTACTGAGAATCAGCTTACATATATCTTTACCAAAGCTTTGGAAGAAGGGAAATTTGCATACATAAGAGAAAAATTGGAAATTAGATCAAAATCTGGTTTTGGCGGGATTTGCTAACTTATTTAAACTTTGTAGTTATTACTTATTGAAAACTACATGATGTTGTCTCAATTCTTCATCCCCCATTATCAAATTTATTTGACAGATTTTTTGGCCATTATGAAAAAAAAAAAAAAAAAAAAAACTGCTGTGGTTTCCAAAATTTCACAACTTTCAAAATTTTCCTTATTTCTAAAAAGAAATTTAATTCTCATGCTGAAAAAACCGTATCTCATCTTCTCTGCAAAACCTCTGCTGCAAAATTCTCAATCTAAAAGTTTTTTACAATGCAGAAAAGATGAAATACCCAGTTAGTTGGACCTTCAACCTCAAAGAAAAAAAAGATTCCTCTTCTTCCTCTGAACCCTCTTCTTACTCAAATGGTACAACAATTCTAGCTCCGATGATGAGAAATCATCTTCCTCCAAAAAACCTGAGTTTATGAAATCTAAAGAACTTGGTAATAAGGATACCTCCATAGGTCCTCTTGAAAAACCGAGTAGTTCAAACGAAGGAATGTCAAGCCCTAGGTCATCAGCTCCAATTAACTTTTACGAAATCTTTGATTGGAATTTTAGTAAAGTTCCTTCCTCTCTCAAGTTCCATTCTATTTAGGCTGAAAATTGTTTTCATCACAAAATTTTCCAGCAAAACCTTAACAGAGGAAGAGCAGTTGATTTTAATTCTTTGCCCAAATATCTCGCAATTGATCTTGTTTGCAAAATGAAATAGGATAATTTTATGAAGTTAGATGAGAGACCTTACCCCTATTTGGTGAAGTTGTTATATTCGAATCTCAGTTTCATCGAGTCTGAAAATGATATTTCTGTTAAGTCATTTGTTTTTGGAAAAAGGATTGTGCTTTCTTCCTCAAAGTAAACTTTATACTTGATCTTCCTGATGTTGGAACTAAGTTTTTTAACTTTGGAGATTTGTCTGAAGCTGATATTTCTTGTGAGGAAATTATGAAACTGTTTTAGGGTGGTAAGCAATATGCTTTGTTTGGAGAAGCTACTTTGAACAAACTAAAAATCGAACACATTTTGCTCCACAAAATACTTAGCTGTACTGTGTTTTCATCTCTAGTTTCTAGTGGAGGATACTCCACTGATCTTAATACAATGAGTCTTTATGTGATGGCTAAGGCTGTGAGATAGGAACTGGTAAACACTGGCTTCATAATCCTAAAATATATGCCTTACTCTTTCTTCCATCAAGTCGAGAATCTTCCCTTGTCTATGATTCTTACCCACATCTTTAAGCATAGGGTATTTACCAACCAGAAGCATGGGTTGAGGGAAAGTGAGACCATAAAATCTTGGACCTTGCCAGCCTGAGAAAAATGAGGATTTAGTACACTGAGAATGATGGATGTTTAGAGGAGTTGGTAGAACTCCTAGCAGCATTAAACTCTGCCTCTGCAAATCTAAAATTCTAGTCTCCATTAGCTCTGAGTCTGAAGAATCCAGCCCTGCTCGACCTACACAGATTAAAACAGCAAGGAAACTTTTAAGGGAAAACTAGTAAAATTGATGTAGGTCTTGTGCCTAAGATAGATAAGCTTAGCAAAACTATGGAAAATCTTGCAGGTTGTCTGGAAACACTTGTTGATTTAGTAGACTACAAGCTGGAATGTCTTCTTCACAAGTCTAGTCACACTCATGCTAGTGTGATTCAACTAAAAGAGAAAGTTAGGGCATTTCTGAATTCCTCCTAGTTTGCTTTTGATGATGAAGGGGGAGGAATATGAAATTTGAAAAACTTGCCCCTGTTTTTGCTTTTCTATTTTTGCTGGAACTTTGAACTTGCTTTTGTTGTTTATTACTGATGGAACTTTGCTAGTTCTCTACTACTCTGGAACTAAAAACTTTTTCCTTTTGGGCTTGTATAACATATTATTTTTTACTTTCATTTCGAGCCTGTAATAACCTGTGACGGATAGTTACTCCTTTTATTGCTTGGGTATGCCTAATGATTTAATATTTTATATATATATATATCTACTATATCCGTTGCTTGCCTGGTGGTTTCTTGAATATATGAATAGGAGAAGAACCAATCACTCCAGACAGGGGGAGCACAAATTAGCAGAACAAGGCACATATGCATGGGGAGTTCAGGTGATATCTTTCCACTCTATTCAAATTTTGTTATCATAAAAAATGGGGAGATTATTAACCCTTTTGATGAATTACATTATTTTGATCATGACAAAATTGGTCTTTAGATTATGCCCTAAATGACATGCATAATAACTGCTGGAATCTATCTAGATATTGACTGCTGAAATATATCATGCATTGGAATTTCCTTTCCATAAATAAAAGATCTCCTACAGAATATAGGTTGATCTGCATGTTTGTAACTTAGGAAAGAAATCATATCAGGCTATAGTTATTGATTTACTTGCAGTTTAAGGTATAAATACACGATTACCAAAGTTAACATGTTTCCTTATTTAAGCTTTCTAATAATAATAAAAAAAAAATGCAGTTTAGTTGTTTTTATTAAGTTTGAGTTTTTAGTAGTCTAATTGTTTTTATTAAGTTTGTGTTTTTAGTTTATTAAGTTTTCTTAAGCTTTCTAATTAAAAAAAAGTAGTTTAATTGTTTTTATTAAGTTTGAGTTTTTAGTTTATTAAGTTTTTTTAAGCTTTCTAATAATAATAATAAGAAAAAAAAGTAGTTCAGTTGTTTTTATTAAGTTTGAACTTTTAGCAGTCAAATTGTTTTTATTAAGTTTGTGTTTTTAGTTTATCAAGTTTTCTTAAGCTTTCTAATAAAAAAAAATGTAGTTTAGTTGTTTTTATCAAGTTTGAGTTTTTAGTAGTCTAATTGTTTTTATTAAGTTTGAGTTTTTAGTTTATTAAGTTTTCTTAAATGAGAAAAAAAAGGTAGTTTATTTGTTTTTATTAAGTTTTCTTAAATAAAAAAAAAGGTAGTTTAGTTGTTTTTATTAAGTTTGAGTTTTTAGTAGTTTTTATTAAGTTTGAGTTTTAGCTTGTTAAATTTATTAAAAAAAAAATGCAGTTTAGTTGTTTTTATTAAGTTTGAGTTTTTAGTTTGTTATGTTTAAAAAAAAAAAGGTCAAAAGATTGCAAGATAGAGAAGAATTTTTTTGTTTTTCTATTATGTAATCTCAAAAAAAATGCAACATAGTTCACTAAAAAGAAGGGCGGAGGGCGCAAGAAGTTCTAAACAAATTTCAAGAAAAAGGACTCAAGTTCTTCAATTCTTCTTTGATAGCCTCCAAGTGTTCCATTGAAGTTTGCAAATTCTCAACCACTTTATTACACAGTGGAGGAATACTCTTAATAACAGCAATTTTCTCTTCAATCTCATGAATTTCAACTTGAGCAAACTTTGAAGAAGTTGTTGGCGTTTCAATGACAAAGTTAAGTTCTTCCTGCGTTCCTTCAAATTATCAAGGTCTTTCCCAACACATTCCAGCTCTTCTTGGGTGGATTTAATTTGGTTCATTTCTTTGCTTTCTCTAATTTGAGCGTTATGGAGACAACTTTTGGCCTCATCTAATTGTTGTGTAAGAATTTCATTAGATGCTTTCTCAAAAGATACTGACTTTGATTCATCATATGCGAAGGCCTCGTCAAACGATATTTGCAATAATTCTTCCACATTGGAGATGTCAAATTTGCTGAAGCCCCTCATTGATTTAAGCACAAATTGTACACTATCTTTGATAGATGAGATGGAATCAAGTGGAATATTTGGTATTCTCTTGCGAAGACCATCCCACAACATTTGAATATATTCTTTTTGATAATTAAGTACAAATTGCTCACCTTCAAATACTGAAATGGAGCACAAGGAGATGGTTATTTAGCTTTCATACTGTGGAATGCCTCATTTTGCATGGTAGTGTCAATTGGAGCGCTCATAGCCAACAGTTTAGGTCCTATGATTGATCCTTGGCTACCTTGGGATGTCTCATTTTCATCAACATTAATAATTTCATTTTTCAACTGAAATGTTACATGATTTGAGTTAGTAAATGATCAAAATAGGGCTTATTTAAAGAAGAAAAAGAAGATGAAGTAAAAAATAAAAATAAAAAACCTCTTTGGCAAAGTTCTCTGTTGGTGAATGATCGCTACGCTTTGGAGATTTAGGATCCTTATTAAACCTTTTCCAATGAGGATCCGCATTACTACTGCTGCTCATTTCTAAAGGATAAGGATTCTTTCTCTTTTCTTTTGGAGGCTTGATGTCTTCTAGGTTGGAAGGATTTTGAATAGTTTCAGCAAGTGGTCTATCCTCTTTATCAACATCCTTGTCCCTAAGGAAAATTTTGATTGGACTCAAGTTGGTTGATCTTATAAAATTTTCCTCAAAGTAATGTCCATGAATTTTAGTCCACCACTTCTTGTAAGCATCTGAGGAGAATTTATTAGCATTTAGGGGCAGAGAAGGAAACAATGCTGTAGACATAGAATTATGCAAAGTGCATATTATGCAAAGTGCATAAGCGCCAATAGCGAAGTCCTTCATTCAAATGGGTTGTGCGAATATCATGAGCGAGAATCCCAGGAACTTCTTGATGATATCCAAATTGATGACTGAAGTGATGAGGACTATAAGGTTCAATAATAAAATAATAGCCTTGCCGTAAGGGAAGATAATTTGAGCGAATAACAATAAAATATTTTTGCTCCAATTCTCTAGCATTTCCATCATCAACATATGAAAATCCTTTGTCTTTAGTAATCATGGTGCAAGTCCAGGAAACAAAATCTCCTTTGTGAATTCTCTTGTGAGCCTCCTTTGAATCATAATATTTTGCGCCTCCTTTGCCGAAACAAATCATCATTTTTGGACCACACATTCTTTTCAAAATTGGATAATGTGTTTTGAAGTAGTGCACCAACCAAGAATGGACATGACTCGGCCTCGGGGAACCTGAAATTTTATTTAAACTATTGTAGATGCTGGCTAAAACTAGAATAGCAAGACTAACCTTCCTACCGGCAGCCATGATGCATGCTATCTTGAAAGTGCTTGGGCGTATCGAATTGACATCATTGGTAGGAAGAACAAATGAGCAAAGCCAAAAATGTTGCCAAATAAGTTTCTTCTCTCAAGTTCCCAGGAATTCTAAGTTTTGAAAATTATAACTCATCTAGAGTGGACCATTCTCCATGAACACCAAAGTGGCCAAGAGGATTATGAATTGATTTGGGTTGGACTGTCTTTTTCTTCTTGAGTGATGGTGGTTGATGGTATTTTATTGCTTTCCAGGACTAATACTTCACCCATTTTTCCATAGTAACTTGAGAATGTTGACCTCCATGGGCACTTCTTTGAAGTGAATGATAAGCCTGAAATAAGTATTTGCAGGAATTGGGAATAAATTTAAATCCTTTCTCATCAATGCCGGTGAGCTCCTTAGCACAAGGAATCACTTCATCGTAAAGAATTCCTATAATAGGGAGGCTTGTGAAGTTGTGCAAATCCCATAGCGATATGGACAATTCTCCAAATGAAGTTAAAAGAGTATTTATAAGTGGACACCATGCCTTGCAAAATGCTTTGATAATATCAGAATTTCTATCATATATGAATAATGAAGTATACACTAGATCATATATTTGTACGGCAATTAGCTTGTGCTTGCATCACTAAGGACATCTTCAGTCCTCTCCCAGTATCCTTTGATATAATCGAATTCACCATTGAATTGAAGAGTTTATCCCTACTTGGATTTTCCCTCAATAGTGTTGCGACCCAATGTTGGCAAGAAAATTGAATTGTTTGATTGTTGACAATGAATTAATTCATTTGGAAGACAACGATGAGTTGCCCTTAAAGTCCACACCTTGGAAGTTTTGATCTCATGGGACCACTCCTCGGTATGAAGGGAATTAGTCAGTCGTGGTCACTTTGCTGCATATCTACTAATAAGTGGATTATAAGTAGTCAAAAGTGTGCATTTCTCTATAGGTTGGTTCTCTTCATCAAGAATAATCAAATGTTGTACTCCAGCGCTAGTTGAAACATCCTTAAAGTAAATCATGGTGCAACCTGCCAAAAGAAAAATTAATCAATAAGAACGGAAAGAAGGAGAAAAGATGATGTTCTAAGAAGATTGATATTCATACAAAAATCAAATAATGATGGAAACATCATTAGTTTGATGATTTACTTGAAGTATGCCTGTTAATTCATACCTTAGTGAAAGAATGGTCAAGCAATCTTCCTTCAATTGCAACAATTGGTCCTTGAATGAATGAAGTTGATAATTATGTGAATTTTGTGAAATCCCTTTCGTCGAATAGTTGATGTGTGGAAATAAAGCAATGAATGGTTTAATGGAGAGGTGAATATGCTACAACAATTCCAAATCAATTTTCAACTATGCTTGATGGAGGAATCAGCAACCTATTTATAGCTTTATTTTTAAGAATTTCAGTCCAAATATGCTTGGGAATTAAGTTCCCTTTTAAGTTAATTCAATTTTGAATCTAGCTTTGAGTTGGAGTATAAATCTGTGTTGAAATAAAGAGACCCAAAGCTGATGGTCTCTGCTTGCTGATAAGTGATAAGTCTCCCAGCCACGAAGAAATCTGTTGTTGTAGTGTTGATCTTAGGGAAATGCATTATATTGGCATGATAATGGGCCATGGTGATTGAGGAATTGTGGGGCACATTTGCTCATGTATCAAAATACACAGCAAGTCCTGTGCAGTGGGCTGGTAATTGAATTTGATTTGGTGTGGGCCCTATAGTTAAAAAAAAATTGAAAGAAATTTGATTGTTTCCTGCAAGTTAGAATCAACTTGTTGCTTTGCCACAGAAATCGAAAATCAGGGAAATTTGAAATTGCCAAATCTCATTCATTTCTTGTGGGCCTTTTAGGGAATTTAAAAAAAAAAAAATTTGAAACCAAGGTTGCTATTGTGGGTTTCACTTTCAACATGAAGAAATAACCTAGGCTTTTCATGTGAATTTTAGTATGGGCTTTTCTTTGGCCTACATATGTCATTGAATATATATATATATATATGTTCTCCAATACTTCACGTCTTGTCTCTTTTGGGATTGATTTTCACCCCTTCATCAAGCCTTGAAGTGGGAGCATTTGTAAATATATTAAATTTTTGACCAATTGAGAAGTGACACATGTAAAATAATATATTAACTATTAATTTAAAATTTTCTATTTAAATTTTGGAATATATTAAATTTAATTCCAAAAAAATATATAGTTAATTTTAATTAACAATTTAATGTTTATTTTATTTATGGACCAATCAAATCAAATATATTTGATATTGATATTATCTTTTGATGTTAGATATTATCAAATCAAATATATATGATATTATCTCTTGATATTTGATACTATCTTATCAGAGAGATAATATTTGAAGGAGTTCAAGTTAATCTATAAGTCTTCCATCAAGCACCTATATAAATGGGTGATTCTAGCTTATTTGACATAATACAGTCTAGCAATTCTCTCCAGCAAATTCAAAGAGATCCACGATGTTCAAAGCGTTATTCGCAGAACTCATATATTTTTGGTATTTGATTCGAGATTAAGGTCCGAAGCCCTCGAATTGGTGTTAATTTTATTCAAGGAGATCCACGACGTTCAAGATATTTTTCGCGGAACTCATATATTTTTGGCATTTGATTCGAGATTAAGGTGCGAAGCCCTTGAATTGGCGTTAATTTTATTTAAGGAGATCCACGACGTTCAAGGCATTTTTCACGGAACTCATATATTTCTGGCGTTTGATTCAAGATTAAGGTGCAAAACCCTCGAATTGACGTTATTTTATTCAAACCAAATTTAAAAGAGATCCACAACGTTTAAGGCATTTTTTGCGAAGCTCATCAAATTTAAGATTATATTTGGAAGGAAAAAATCAGACGATTAAATTAGAGATAAAATCCACAGTTGATTAATTTTGATTTTAATTTTATTTGTAAATTTTTTTCTTATTTTTTAATTTTTTTGTAGACAAGAAAATTTGTTGTTACACCCTCATACGGGTCATTCCACAAGAACAGATAGAAATAATCGAGGCTGAAGTGGGAGACCCTCACCTCAAAAGCCTTTACAAAATAGTTACAGCTTATTGATCCGCAATTTCCTGCTCCCTGCTCCTCGTCACCTAACCACGAGAGTGATTTACTTATCAAAATCGGCATTCAATTGGAATGACCTCCATTAATTAAAACCTTACTATTAACTATCTAAAATCAGTAACCATCCAATTAACTTGATATAAGACTTTATCTGGAATTCTCGTTAAGAAATACTCTTAATAATGCCACTAATTTACTATCGATTATAGGGTTCTTAACAATACGAGCAATAGATATAATTAATTCAACCCCATATCAGTGTCCTAAGTAGTTATGATAAGCCAATTAGTTCAATAACCTAATTATTGTCATTTAAAGCTCAATTTTCCAAATTTAGGGTTTTTCTAACTCAATTAACTCAATAATTTCCCAATTATCACATCTGATACAATTTTAGGTCTAAAATCCAACATCAATATGTATGAAACATTCACTATCTAATACAATTCATAATTAACTATTCAAAGGTGCAAGAGGTTTAAACAAATGAAAATATACAAAAACTCTAATCTCAAATCTGATCTTTACTCCAAAATGCACAATTGAGACCTTGAAACCATGAACCAATCACACCATCGTGACCACCGCAATGAGAGGAAAATTCTATCTAGGTGCCGCCGTTTGCCGCCGCTTGCTGATGTCAAAAAAAATGTAAAACCACCACCTTCCACTGTGTTTCGTCCTCCTGAGTCCAACGATCTAATTAGTTTTCAATTTTGAGGCTTGGATGACCTTTAACCATTGGTCATAGCCTGAACTCTTGCTTCTCGCCGCCGCGTTTGTTACCTTTATTTTTGCCGCTGTTTACTCCTCTATGCAGGGTCATCGGTGTGAAGCCCAGGCCATGCTCTTCCAGGAACTCCACCCAGAATGCCCCTCCAACACCGCCTTGCCTCTAATCGCTACCCTCAATCGTGGTCAAATTTTAGGTTTCAAAAACAAGGTATCTCTACCATGCTGGGTGTGTGCATGTGGTGGCATCGGGGTGCAGGGAGTAAGGAAAGATGGTTGATGAGGTTGGATGGTGGAGATAGTCCGCCAGGAATGGTTGCCGGAGAGAGAGAGAGAGATGAGAAGGTTGAAGGTGGTGTGCTAATGGTGAAGAGAAAGAAATGAAGAATGTGGAGTGAATGATGAAGAAAAAGACTTTTTTTTTTGGAATTGTGATTTAGCCCTTAGTTTTTATTAAGTTATTCAATTAAGTTCTTTAATTGATTAAATATAGTCTCGACCCTAGTTGACTAGAGGGCTTCCATACAAGCCCCTAAGTTTTCCAATTTGATTCAATTAAGTTTTCAAAAATTAAAAATTGGCCCCAATACTTTTAAAATTAAATAGTAAATTAAAATTCATGAAAATGAAAAAGAAAAATAGTGGTAAATTAATTATCACCAATCGTAGGAATTCTAGAGGTGTTACATCTCAAAAAAAATTTAATTCCCAGATTCTCACCTGAAGATTGGAAGAGTTCGGGATACCATTGGCGCATGAGATCTTCTCTTTCCCATGTTGCTTCCTCTACATTGTGGTTGCACCATAACACCTTCACTTGTGGAATTCTTTGATTCCAAAGCTCTCAAAACTATCAATCCAGAATACGAATCGATTTTCCTTGTATGTCAAATCACCTTCTAACTGCATACTCTCACGTGATATGACATGTGAAGGATTGGGATAGTACTTTCGAAGTTGAGACACATGGAAGACGTCATGTATCCCCGCTACTTGCTGGGGTAACATAAGATGGTAAGCCACTGACCCAATTCTTTCACATATTTCATACGGCCCAACATATCTTGAACTGAGCTTTTTGCCCTTACCAATTCTTCTAATTACTTTCCTTGGGGATATCTTGAGAAATACTCTATCACCAACTTTGAACTTTAAGTCCTTCCTTGGTTTATCTATGTAACTTTTTTGCCTATCCTGAGCAGCTTTCACTGCTTGATCATTTGAATCTTCTCGACAGTATATTGAATCAATTCAAATCTTATAGTTTTTGGAGACTTATCGCTGTTACTCTTATATTTTTCCAAATCCCAGTGTAATTGTGATTGACATTTTCTGTCGTATAGTGCCTCATACGGTGCCATCTATGTGGAGGACTAATAACTATTGTTATAGAAAATTCAATCAAAGCAAGATGTCTATCCCAGCTTCCCTTAAAATCTAAGATACAAGCTCGTAGCATGTCTTCCAATATCTGAATGACCCTTTCTGACTAGCTATCAGTCTAGGGATGGACGGTAGAACTAAATTGTAACTTTATTCCTAGGTGTCTCTATATACTTTTCCAAAGTCTCGAGGTGAACTTTGGATCCCGATCGAACATAATAGTGATCGAAATTCCGTGTAATCTGATAATTCATCTGATATATAGTTCTGCCAGTTTCTCAACTTTATAGTCTATTCTGACTGGTAGAAAATGTACAGACTTTGTTAAATGGTCCACTATCGCCCAGATATTGTCATACCCTCATCTAGCCTTTGGTAGACCGATTAAAAAGTCCATTGTTACTTGTTCCCATTTCCAGTCAGGGATAGGAAGTAGTTGTAACAATCCCGATGACCGCTGGTGCTCTGCTTTCACTAATTAACAAGTCAAGCATTTTTGCACATATTCTGCTACAATTGCCTCTTCAAATCTTGATGCATCTTGGTTCTTCCTGCATGTATCGCATATCTTGCTTTATGTGCCTCTTCCAATAGTTTTCCCTTTATCTCGTTAGGCACACATATTCTATGGCAGAATAAGAGAGTATCTTAACCATCTATACTGAATTTAGGCTTTTCAAGGCTGCCAACTACTTCCTTCTGTTTCAATATCCAGTCATCATTAGCCTGAACTCGTTGAATCTCATCATATAGCTCGGCTGTGCCTTTACTCCTATGATCCAGCCTCATTGTTTCATTCTGATCACCACATCTGCTTTTGGACTTTCTGGCATTTCCTTTTTCAATATATGGGCTATTTCGACCTTTCAACTTAATACATCTGCCACCACATTTACCTTTCTTGGGTGGTAGATGATAGAGAAATCATAGTCATCTAGAAACTCCATCCACCTTCAATGTCGCATATTCAGGTCCCTTTGAGCGTGTAAATACTTAAGGTTCTTATGATCAGTGTATACCTTAAATGTAGCTCCATAAAGGTAATGCCTCCATTTTGTTAGGGCAAAAATTATTGCAGCCAAGTCCAAATAATGAGTTGGGTAGTTTTCCTCGTGTGGCTTTAGTTTTCTAGATGCATAAGTGATAACTCACCCCTTCTACGTCAACGCACATCCAAAACCTTCTTTAGAAGTGTTGGTGAACATGATAAATCCTTTTAATCCTTCTAGAAGGGCCAAAATTGGATCTGCCATCAATATGTTCTTCAATTCTTGGAAACTTTATCATTCTAGTCAAATAGATGATCTTTTTGGGCTAATTTAGTCAAGGACCAACTATTTTAGAAAAGTCTTACACAAATCTTCGGTAATAGCCGGCAAGTCCCAGGAAACTACGAACTTCTGTAATAGTTTTAGGTCTTTTCCAATTGACTATCACATCTATCTTATAGGAGTCAACCGTTATCCCATCTTGAGATATAACATGTCCCAAAAATGCCACTTTTTCTATCCAAAACTCACACTTACTTAATTTGGCATACAATTGATGCTCCTTTAGAGTTTTGAGAACTAAGTGCAAGTGCTTTGCATGCTCTTCTCTGGATTTGGAAAACACCAGAATGTCATTGATGAAGATGACTACAAACTAGTCTAAGTACGACATGAAAATCCGGTGCATCAAGTTTATGAATGTTGTGGTGCATTGGTAAGTCTGAAAGGCATTACCACAAACTCAAAGTGACTGTATCGAGAATTAAAGGTGGTTTTTGGGATGTCTTCTTCCCTGATTTTCAGTTGGGAGTACCCCTGTCTTAAATCTAGCTTTGAAAAGATTCTTGACCCTTGCAGCAAGTTGAACAGTTCCTCTATATATGGTAGGCAGTACTTTTTCTTGACAGTAGCCTTGTTCAATTCTTTGTAGTCAATACACATTCTTGGAGACCCATCCTTTTTTTTCACAAATAGTACTGGGGCTCCCCAAGGGGATGTGCTTGGTCTAATAAACCCCTTTTCTAGTAACTTCTAAAGTTGGTTCTTCAGTTTTTTAAGCTCAGCGGGTTCCATTCAGTAAGGAGTCTTAGAAAAAGGTGTGGTCCCAGGGAGAGTGTGAATTACAAATTCTATCTCTCTATCTGGAGGTAACGAGCTCAATTCTTTCGGGAATACTTTTAGGTACTCAACAACCACTTCCACCTCTTCAATCTTGATTGCATCTCAAGCTTGTTGATAAGATATGCTAAAAATTCTTACCAACCTTCCCTTAAAATCTTTCTAGCCTCTAGCGCAGATATAATAGGTACTAGGGAAGTGTTATTTATGGAATACTGTGTAGGTACTGATGTCTTATCCCTAAGGATGAGGCACTTAGTGTAAAAATTTACCTATGTCTAATGTTTATATAGCCAATCCATTATAAGGATCAAATCATACCCTTATATAAGCATTTGTATAAGATCGGCTAAATATACCATATCCTCAATCAAAATCGGGCTGTCTTGATAGATGGCATATGTCATTAACCCTATTCCTAAGGGTGTTTGAACTTCTATCTGATAGACCATAATTTTAGGTTGTATATTTAATTTTTCAGACATATTTGCAGATATTAAAGAATGCGAAGCTCCAAGATCATGTAGGGCATTTCCATTAATTCTAGAAATAGAATTTGTACCTTCAATCACATCAAAGGGATCGTACACTTCTTCTCCAGTTAGAGCATATGCTCGTGCTCGAACTTTTGGCTTTCCATTAGATCCTGCAACCTATTTCCTTTTTTCTATAGGGACTAGCCTTCTTCGGTTTGGGCAATCCTTGAGCAAGTGCTGATCACTGCCACAGACTATACATCTACTTTGCTTTATCCAACATTTAGATTCATCATGGCCTGATTTCCCACAAAATCAATACGTCTTGAGTGTTGGATTTGAAGCTCTACTAGCCTGATAAACTTGTTGATTAGCGTCCTCAATTTGTACATTTGGTTGCTTCTTCCTAGAGTTGTTCTGCCAACCAGATGGTAATTTCCCTTTTGGCCCTTTCTCTTCAATCTTTTTAATCTCTCGCAAATCCGACTCTATCTCTAGTGCTTTACTCACCACACGATTATAGCTCATGAGATCACATAAGAGAAGGCCCCGTCTAAGTTCTGGTCGTAACCCTTCCACAAACTTATGAACATATCGCATTCTATCTGCAAGTATGTAAGGTGCATACCAAATCAATCAGCTAAATGTAGCTTCATACTGACGGACTGATGACGTTCCTTGGATTAATTCCATGAATTCTCTTTCCTTGGCATACTTAGTCACCTCCGGTACATATTTTTCCATAAACTCTCGGATGAAGTTTTCCTAGGTTCGATGAGTTCCCTCCACAATCCACCTATGATTGGTCATTTGCCACCAATTATGTGCAAGACCATCCAGTAGAATGTAGCATATCGGATCTTCTGCTCATCTGGATAATGCAAAGTTCCAAATATCTTTTCCAAACTCTTAACCCACATCTTGGCTTTTTTGTCAGCAGGTTCCCCTAGGAATTTTTGGGGTTGTAACCAAAGGAATCGATCTAACATTCAGTCCTTTGCAGGCTCTTCAACATTTCCTACTCAGTTACCCTATCCTTGTTACTAACGAAACTACATAAATTATTGCCACATCTGGAACATGGGCATTGACTTGAGGGGTCTGTGAAACCTCTTCCTCTGGCAGGGTTGGTTGCTCAGCTAGTGCTCTATGCCTAGGAACATGCTGTGCAGTAGCTCATGGACCAGACGGTCTCTCTTTTCCCCCACCGACCTGCTTGAGGCGGTTCAAGTACATGAGAACCTTCACAGAATGCCATTATCTTCCCTAAATCGTCCTTAACTCCTTTTCATTTACTGTTGCCAAGATTACACAAGGACATCGAAAGTTAGTGTCAAAATTGTAATCTTACAGATATAGTTACAAAGTATTTGACAAATTGGAACAAGTTCAGACAACGGTAATCAAATCATTAAAGGTCAACTAACAAATTCCATTACCATCCTAATCTTATTCACAATTCTTGCTTATCCAATCACCTATATATAACCAAATTCCCTTTTCAATCTGAAGTCCAAGGTTCATTTTCAAAACTAAAGTCTACAAACTAGTTGGCTACCTTAGATATAGTCCGTACTTCCCACGGGCTCGTCCTATATCCTTTTTATACTCATTTACCAAGGTCATCGTCAAACTTAGGCTCTAATACCACTCTATAGCACCCCCTCTCAAGACAGCACCCAAGTAGAGGTGCCACCAATTCAATCTCAATATTTCGCCAGTTGAAAGTAAGAGACACATAATTTATTTTTTTTCAAACTTCTCCAAAGATACACAGAATTTAAACTTAACACACCCTAAGCAAAATAGCTAAATACATACATTAACAAAACATATTCAATTCTCAGATCTTCATGATCACTCATTACACATCTCAACATCCAAATCCAAACTTAACATACATGGAATTCCTTATATACATCTAGAAGTCCAGTCTATTATAAAATGCATTCAAGCGTGAGGACCTCGTTCACCATTTATACCTATTTGAAAGAAATCAAATAATATAGGAGGGTAAGTCCTCAAGATTTAGTGAGGAAAAAGAAAATGATGGGTTTTAAAAGAAAATTAGTGAGATACAACAATCAATGAGCATTTTGATAATAAGCAATGATTCCAATACAAGTTAACAAGATACATAGCACACAATATATCAAGTTCAGCAAACTGTAGGTCATTCCGACCTTATTGCTCCCAGATCAAATCGTAATTGCTAGTTTGGATATTGGTACGGTATAAATAGAATTTTCTTACCACTCCATTGCTCAAGCATACAGCTCAGCATGAAATAACTTGTTATATGGCATGATCGACCGCATGCCGAATCTTGTCACTCACAATTTGCAACCTCTAGCTACATGTAAGGTAGGATCATAGATGGGTACTAGCCGTAAGACCGGTATCCATCAGTCTGTTTTGCCTGGCCATCTTCCGAACCTAGTCCCTGAGCCCAAATCCCCCCATGGCATCCCATGGGTTAATAACCGCCCATGTCTTCCCATTAGTTAGTAACCACCCATGTCTTTCCATAGGTTAGTATAGTATAATGCCAACATATAGGAATTTAACCTTAACATAATCAATGTGAATATAATAGGTACATAGTTGAAGCAACAATGTACACTGACCGGCAAGGCCGTTTAGGATTCACAAAATAAGGCATCAATGTGAACACAATAAAATAATAGATCGACAAAATCTCTTTAACAAATACTAAACTTGTAAAAGCTAGCAAGTTATAAAGGGTTAGCCGGCAACGCTGTAAGGTACAAGGGTCAGAAAACGACTAATGAAATAAGGGTTTTGGGCACCAGACAAAAGCAAGCAATGTATACTAATAGAAACAGGAATTTACAAAACATACCCTCATAGGGGTTTACAACAACATAGATAATAGATAATCACCGAGATTTCAAGCAATATATGGATTTTGACAAATATGGTACAATCAGTACATAAACCCTCATAGGGGTTTTTCAACTAGAATAAATAGAAGTATTCAAGATTAAAGTGGCAAACCCTCACAGGGGTGTTCAATTCAGATAACATATAACAAATCAAAATTCCAAACACCTTTCAGATTTCAAACAATTAAAGTAGGGTACAAAAACAGAAAATCCTCATAGGGGTCATTCCATAAGAACATATAGAAATAATCGAGGCCAAGGTGGCAAACCCTCACCTCAAAAGCCTCCACAAAACAGTTACAGCTTATTGATCCGCAGTTTACTACAAGAAATTTTACTTTTGACGAGGAAAATATTTGTTACAATAAGTTATTTTTTGTCACATTAGCTTTTTGTAATGAAAAATCTTTGTTATGATTTTTGTTCCAAAGCTCGAAGCTAAAAGTTTAGGTAGCAAATATTCCCTTTCATCACAAATACATTGGTAACTATGGATATTTCGTTATGATATCATTAGTTCTAATGACAATTATATCCTCACAAAAATATTGACATTCGTTACAAAAGATAAGCATTTGTTACCAATAATCAATTTCAAAATATTTTTTAATATATATTTGTAACAATAAGTTCGTTACAAATAGTTAATTATGACAACATATGATCATCACCAATACTCACAATTATTAATATCTTATATTTTATGATGAATAGTAATTTTTTTCATAATTACTAAATGCGACAACATAGAATCTTCACTAAAACGAACATTTGACCAATATTTTTATTTGTATCAAAAGGGCTAGAAACCAATTTTTGAAACCTGAACTAAAATTTTATCGCAACTATCTGAAAGTCCTTACATATAAGCATTTTATCACATAAAACATGAATATATAGAAAATAAAATTCAAAATAAAGAAGTGTCATACTAAGCTAACAAAAGCAACAACTTAGATCACATGAGCATAGTTGAAATTAAAGATATCATCCAAATTGTTACAAAAGAGAATATAAAGAAGTTATAAATATTGTAGCTTTAATGAGACAAAACATAGTAACATGTTTGAAAAGGGTATTCATGATAGGATAATTGAGTGATCAAAATATATGAGTTTTCATATTCATGTAGCATTCTCTATTCTTGGACCATTTATTTCAAAAACTTGCAAATATAACCAAAATTTAAATTTATTAAAGGTAGAACCTAGAATAAGTGAAAATAAGCAAGATAACTTGAACAAATCATATCACAAAATTCACAAGCATGGAAAACTTATGTGAAGATATCCACTTCATAATAAGAGATAAGAAACAAAATGCTAAGAACTTGAACGGTTTGCTTCAAAATTAACAACATCCGAGCAATTGGTATTTATTTGAGACAAAAAGTTTTAGAGTAGTACATTAAGCTAAAGTTAATACTTGTCAAAAATAAAATTGTAAGAAAGTGCCTAGTTGCAAAGCAAGTTTCTCAGCACACATTCTCCAATTTTCTTGCACCACTTTGTCATCTCTTGCACGTACATAAAGGTAAAGAGAAATTTTAAAAAATTTTGAGATATGATTACATGTTTTTTACTTTAATTCAAATGCGAATCTTACTAGAAAAGCTAGAATAATACAATGCATAAATTAACTAATTTAGTACTGGCACTAGTTTTGCTACAAAATCATTTAGTTACCAAAATATAAGTCTTTTCTAAAATCATGTAGAAAATTCTACACAGCGGAAAATTTTCTGCAGCAGAATTTTCTGCTGTTTTTTGTGCTTCTGCTATTTTTTTTAGCTTAAAACAGTAGAATTTTTTGGTTTTTTTCTGCTGAATATGCTGTTCTTTTCAGCAGAAAATTTCTGCTGAAAACAGCAGCAGAACAGAATTCTATTCTATAAAATCTTGTTTTGCTGTTATTTTTCTGCTGAAAACAGCAAAAAATCTTGCTGTTTTTAGCATAAATTTTCTACCTTTTTTCGGCTGAAAATAGTAGAAAATAGAAACAAAATAGAAATCTGCTGTTTTTTGCTCCTGTTTTCTTCACAGCGTAATTTTCTGCTGTGCTGAAAATAGTAGAAAATTCTACTATTTTTTTTCTCAAGCAGAATTTTTTGTTGTTTATTTCTACATCTACAGTAGAAAATTCTGCTGTTTTTTTTCTCAACTGTAGATGTAGAAATAAACAACAAAAAATTCTGCTATTTTTTGCTGCAGAAATTTTCTGCAACAGAATTTGATACTGTTGACAAAAACTTCTGCAGCAAAAAATTCTGTTGCAAAATTTGTAGCAACATAAATACCACATGATTAACTAAATTTTTTTAATTGTATTTTCTTTATAGAATTGATCAAATCAAATCGCAATGAAAAGTAAAATGCATAAGAATGATGCGAACAACATAGAAGTATGACCTCATATGTTGACCTCTTGGTACACTTAGAAGGCACAACTCCATAACTCAAGCCCTTTTCCTATCTAGCACGCTTGCCGAGTGTCTACTTTACAATTTCCCTATCAGAAACTGAACTTTCTCTATTTTCATTTGCTGATTCCTTAAGTTTTACATTTCAGCCTGTCATTTAGTCATGAAGTCAAGCATATAATATTATATGCGAAATATACACATATGCTAAATTAAAATAATAATTATATACAATTGAACATACATGTATTGCTGCAGCTTTTCATTTATAAAAGTACCATTTTTCATGTGAGTCCTTGCAAAATTATCCACATAGCTTTGATTTTCCTTTCAAGTTGCCAAAAAAGAGAAAGTTATTAGTAGTGAACATGAACCGAAGAGTCAAATTTATTTGAGCTTTAATAAGTACATACCATTTGCAATAGCCGTGTGTGGAAAGATTTTGGGCCTGACGTATGAGTATATGGTAAGTATGACCTATTCCCAACATTAGTTTTGGACCTAGCCTGCATGTATGGAAAAACAAAAGTGAAAACTATACTCAAAATTTTAGGACAATATATGTAACTATATTGAAATCTCAAATAAAATCTATTAACACCTTGAATTTTTCACTTTCATAATGATCACATAGGACATGCCATTTCTCAAGTGGTATCCAACCAAATGGACTACTAGCCATTGGATTCTCTCTTGCCGCAATCATCTTTCTATATGATGCTGACAATTGGCCCTTCCAATGTGTATAAGTCCTTTGAAATATGTCTTCCATATACTTCTTGACTACTTCATTAGTTGCACATCCCTTGATAATAAATCATGCCTAAAAGAAATAAAAGTTCAATAATTATATATCCAAATAAAATATTTCTCATTGATAAGTAAGATAAACATAATAAATAGAATGTCACAACTAAACTCACATCTAGTCCAGCATAGACAGGTAATTTCGGTACTCTGGGATCTCATTCCATTGGCTAATACAATCAAGTTTTGGACTATGCCTAACAACAATTCCAATCGCATTTGCTATGTGATTAGCAAATCGATGTGGCTTCTTGACACCTTCAGGGAACTCAATCTCCAGCAACTTATCATCCTAACCACAAATATAAAAATATAGTTAGAATGTAGAGCATGTAAGATAAAGGAGATCAATACGTACTATAAATCATTACTTACATTATCAGTAATGGCTTTCTCTATGGACTTGTTTGTGCTTGCCCCACGACCTTGTTTCTTGGTGGAAGCTAATGTTTATCCATCAAAAAATATGTAAAGATCAATAATAAATAATTTGCAAGTCAAACTCTTTATTATAGTAATGCATAAGGTATAAATGTTTTACCAGTACAATTTTCTAAGGTTGCTATAGGACTTTCACAATCTATTTCTTGTATATCCTCCTCATGATGTGAAGATCTAGATGAAGTAGGCTGCAAAGGAGATTAAGACGAAGCTGGAAACACAAGTGTTGATTCTTGAGTGATCGAAGATTCTTCTTGGCTTCCAACTTTACTTTTCCTAGTTATTTGGCGATGTAGTGCTACTTTCTTGGGCGGTATCTCACTGCATAATTATAAAAATATTCAACATCTTAGTATTTAACAATACTGAAACAATGTACAAACCATTATAGAATGCAATGTATACTAAACAAAATTAGGAATTGTTGTTCAAAAAGATAATCAATTTCATGCCAAAGTTATCCAAGATTGTTGGAAATTAAATCTAGCCATCATCTTCATCTTCATCTTGAACAATGTTCAAATCATCCCTATCATCATCCTTATCCTAATCCGCATCATCTTTGCAATATTGGATGAGTGTTTCATCTTCTTCATCCATAGACTCATCTTCATCATCATTAATTTCAAATGTTCTTTGTTGGCTAAGTTTTCTTAGAATCTCTTCATCCACAATATCATGATCAATAACTTCTCTAGCTAAACAAACTGAATCATCATTTTCATTTTCAAGTGCTAATGTAGCCTCGCTTGACTCATATTGTTGAAATGCAGCTTCCATCCTGTACTTAGCTTCATTGATGTCTTCAACTTCTACTGCTTCATGTTCCACAGTATCCCAAAGATGTCTATGATGCACAAGTTGGACAATCTTCCAATTACCCCCAAACTTTATGTCATTAACATAAAAAGCTTGTTGTACTTGATTTGGTAGCACAAATGGATCATCTTCATAGCAACGAGACATTGTATCAATACTTACAAAGTGTTAAGATGTCTTTGTATTGCCACTATCATACCATTTACATTGGAATAATACTACTTTGTGTCCATGAAGAAATGTTAGCTCAACTACTTTGGTCAAGAAGCCATAGAACTCTATCATATTATTTTTGCGCTCTCCCTCAATAACCAATCCACTGTTTTGTGTAGTTCGAAGGTCATCCCAATTTTTTGTGGAAATAGACCTCATTCACAATGCAACTAGAGTAGAATTTTGTTAGGTATCCCTAAGGACCATTTGCTGATGCCCATATTTCATCTAAGACTTCTCCTAAGCATTGATGATGCAACAAATTTATCTGTATGTAATAAACAATAAAGTTAATTGGGACATAAAAGGTTTTTTAATTTAAAATACCATCAAACTTAGATCTTACATGATCTGTAAACCAATTAGGAAATTACTCTTGATGACATTTTTGAACATTTCTTTCATTTACTCTCTTGAGTTCTTCTATATGTTTACTAAATATATCCAATGATAAAAAAAAAAAGTTAATAAATAAAATATATTAGATGGTGATATTTGTGAAAAATGAGATAAATGTATTCTCGTACCTATTGTAAACATCCACTTCATTGCAATTATTCAAAATAAAGTTGTGGGCTATGTCTAGCTCTTTTTGTGAAAGAGTTGCACAATGTCTTAGAGGTCCAAATGGTCTCACTTTTAGTGTAAAGACTGATAATTCACCTTCTTGATGATCCTTAACACCGTCATCATTTCGCTGAACTCTATTAAACCTTGTTTCAATTCCATCCACATACATAGACATGAAGGTTAGACATTCTCTTACAATATACCCTTTACCAATTGAACCTTCAGGACGTGCTTTGTTATGAACATATCCTTTAAGCAACTTGAGAAACCTAATAAAACAAAACTCATCAAAAAATATAATTGCCAAGTATGGGATAAAATAAATTCATTATGTAAATATATTTAAAGAAAAATATTTTAGTACCTTTCAATTAGATACATCCAACGAGAATGAATAGGACCGCAATCTTTGCTTCTTAGGGCAAGTGAATAGCCAAGTGGACTATGACATCAAAAAATGCCAGAGGAAATATTTTCTCTAACTTACATAAGATAAGAGGAATATTTCTCTCCATTTTTTCTATATCTTCCATCTTTAGTGTCTTTGAGCACAAGATTCTAAAAAATTGACCAATCTCCAATAATGCTCCAGTAACATCCTTGCGAAGGTACCCTTGAATGCCATTAGGACTTAATCGTTGTAAGAGAACATGGCAATCATGAGAATTAAGCCCTAAAATCTTTCCATCTTTTACGCATCTAGAAATATTTGTAGCATGTCCATCAGGAAATTTGATAGATTTTAGAAAATCACAAAAGCCTTTTTTCTCAGTTGGAGATAAGTTATAATATGCTTTAGGCTTTACAATAGTATTCCCATGCTTTTGCAAGTGTAATTCTTTCTAGATATTAAGGTCACGCAAATCCTCACATGCTTTTTCAATATCTTTTGCTTTTCCATCAACGTTTAACAATGTGCCCAATATATTATCACATATATTTTTCTCCACATGCATCACATCTAGATTATGTCGCAACATAAGCTTATTCCAATAAGGTAACTCAAAGAAAATGCATTTCTTTACTCAATTTCCTTTTACTATATCTCGTTTCCTCTTTCTTTTACTTGGATGCTTTGCTGGTTTGTCGAACATATGCTCCAAGTTGTTCAAATGCAGAAGTACTTCATCCCCAGTCCATTCTCGAGGTTTAGAACGTGTTTCAGGCTTACAATCAAACGATTTGCTTTTCCTATATGGATGTTTACTACCTAGATAACGACGATGTCCCATATAGCACATCTTACTTCTAATTTTTCTCAAATCTGCATCATACAAACAACATGGGCATGCCCCATATCCTTTTGTGGTCCATCCTAACAAATTATTAAGTGTAGGGAAATCATTGATTGCCCACATAATTGATGTACGCATTTGGAATGACTTTTTATTACAAGCATCATAAGTTCAAACACCATCCCATAATTCTTTAAGTTCATCTATCAGTGGTCTAAGATAATCATCAATATCTTTTCCAAGAGCTCAAGGACTAGGGATAAGTAATGGCATCATAAATAATTCATCCTTAATACATCTATATGGTGGCATATTGTACGGAATAAGTATAACAAGACACGTACTGTAGGAATTGCTCATGTTACCAAAGGGATTAAAACTATCAGTAGCCAAACCAAGCATAACATTACGAGGATCTATGGTAAAATTAGGATATTGGACATCAAAGTCTTTCTAAGCTAATGAATCTGCTAGATGACTCAATCTGCCTTCTATATCAACGCATTTCTCAGCATGCCACCTCATGTCTGAAGTAGTTTTAAAAGACATGAAAAGCCTTTGTAATCTTGGCTTCAGAGGGAAATATCGCAAAACTTTGTGAGGAGTCCGTTTTCCTTTGCCATCATTATATTACCACTGAGGTTCTTTACAAATAGGAAAAAACTCTTTATCCTCATTATCTTTCCAAAATAATACACAATCATATCTACAAGCCTCTATCTTCTTGTAACCTAATCTAATTTCGAAAAGAAGCTTTCTAGCCCAATAAAGAAATGGTGACATGATATTACCTTCTGATAACATGTCTTTCATCAATTCAAGTATCATGTTCATTGCCTTATCAGTCATCCTATTCAACACTTTAATATGTCGTAACTTGACAAGGAAAGATAATAAAGAATACTTCTTGCAGCCCAGGTATAGTTCACGTCTAATATCACTCAATAGTCTATCAAAATTTTCTATATCTAATTTTGAAGAGTGTTCAGGTTGTTTAGCATCTTTCATCTCCCCAGTCATTTCAAACAATTCATCAGTTGTTTCAATATCATCAGCATCATCATCATGATCCCCAAAATCATTAGTATAAATGTTTGGCATGGCAGAAAAAGACCGTGGGACTTTATATTCTCCATGATATATCCACTCCTTATAGTACATATAAAAACCTTTCAAGTGCAAGTCTCTTTTAACTTCAAGAAAGCTTTTATGTTTGGTATTTCGACAATCATTGCAAGGACAAAGGATCTTATTATCGGAGCATGTAACATTCTCTCTTAAAAACTTTAGAAATGAATCCACACTCGTAATATAAATAGAACTAAATCTATCCTTTTCATGAATCCAACTCTTATCCATACCTACACCAAGGAAAAAGTTTTATATCATAAGAAGAATTTATTTGATTAAAAAATATATCAAAATCTAATGAAATGCAAAAGATGTTTAAAATATTAACATTGTTTGTAACATAACTAAATTTCATGTTCATAAGTACAACTAATATTAAATTTTGTTTATGTAAACAAAATTAAACTATAATTTCATAAAAGTGAAGATAAAGGAACTAATACCATAAGCAGAACTAAAAAGTAAAGATGCATGGACTGGTTCTATTTCCAAAAATAGAACCAAGGGCAACAGTCTAGTTATCCAATCCAGTCCAGAAACTGAACTGGATTCCAGTTTCTGTTTCAGTCCAATTTCTGGACTTGCTTATAGTCCAAAAACTGGACTCGTTCCAGTCAACCAGTCCAATAGTGAATCAGTCACTATGTTTGCTCTGTAATTGTTAAAACTCGAGCTCTAAACAAGAAGCACACTTCATAGATCATGATAGAGTAACAAGCAAATGATGGTCATAATTCCAAAAAGAAACAGTCATTTTTGGAATCCAAGTTCACAAAAACAAAGACAATCAACAAGTAAATATCCACATCTTTGATTACTTTAAAAACTACCCAACATCCCTCATCTAGAAATAACCCCCATCCCTCATCAAATCAATCCCTACCCATTAGTTTGAAATATTATTAATATCAAAAGAAAAGGCAAAAATAAAAAATAAAAAAAGAAAGAAAGAGAAAGAAAGAAAGGAAAAAATGTAAACACTATAATGGATTGAAAAGAGAAAAAATGACAAAACTAAAATGTGCAAGACATGGAGGAAAATGAGGGGGAAATGAGAAGAGAAAGATTACTTGACCAAATGAGATGCCAGATTCGAGCAACCTAAAATCAATTGAAGAAAAAATCCAAAAAATAGGGGAAAAAAACAACAAGAAAGGAAACTAAGTGATGCCATTTGAAAATAAAGAAGGGGGGAAGAGGAGAGGAGGAAACAACACACACAAACACATATACACACACAGGGGGGAGAGGAACGTACCTGCTAATTGTGACCAAGAGAAGTGAAAGAATGAAGACTAATGAACAAATGATGAAGAAAGTTAGGGCGATAAATTTAAAAATGGGAAGAAGAAGGTGGGGGGGGGGGGGGGGGAGAGAGAGAAGAAAAATGGGTGCCCATCCTTACCACCAAAAGCAAATTTTTATTATTAGGTGACAAAGTTAATTTTATTGTAACAAATGTCTTGTTATGCAAAGTATGTATCGTAAATTTAATTTTTCTTTTCATTATTGATTATATAGGATTATACACAAATGATCCTTTTTTGGCTCTCTCTTTAGCCTTATGTCTCTTAATTTTATTGTAATAAATGTCTTGTTATGCAAAGTATGTATTGTAAATTTAATTTTTCTTTTCATTATTTATGTTTTAAAAATTAAAATTATTTCTATTATTTAAATTAAAAATTAAAACTATTTCTATTTTTTTAATTTATAAATATTATAGTTCAAAAATAGTTTTTGAAAATATCTAGGGCCTGTTTACTTTGTGTTATGGGATGTGGGGTGATAGGATGAAATGAGGGATGAAGAGTAAGATTACGATAATTTTATATTTTTTATATTATGTTTATTTTGTGGAATGATACGAATAATAAAATTAAATTATTGTATTGAGATGTTTACATAAACGTGAATTATAATACTTGAATAAATTATAAATCACTAAAGTACTTATAGTTAAAATATTTTTCTATTTAGCATAAAGAAATTAATTTTTCTCCATTTCAATACAACATCCAACTATTTTTGCTTTTTTCCAAACATAAAGAAATTATTTTTAATATATTTCCAAACATAAATAAATTATTTCCAAGCATAAATATATTTTTAATATTTAATATTTTTAATTATTTTTAAATTATTTGATTGGCGCCGCATCAAAAATTATTTGAAGTTGCAACACCAAAGGTGTGATAAAACTATAACACCTCAAAATGGGATGCCTCATCCAACAAATAGTCCGCACAATTGAGGGTTGGTGGTTTATTACAGGGACTAAATCGTAAAAAGTAAATATGGGATAAGGTAGAATGTGGGCTTTCATCCTGCCAACTTGCCTTATCCAACAAAGAAAAATGACACTTAATATACTAAAACTAATCCTTATTGACTAATAAAAATAAATTTGAACAACCTAAACAAAAAGATTTTAAATTATAAAATCAATTCAACAAATTATTAATTAAGAAATTATTTCTATTTTAGCCAAAAAAAAAATTAATTGCTAAATTTTTGGATTAAAAATATTTACATGGATTTCTTGGATATAAAAATTTATTACAAGAATTTTTTTAGTTATTTTATCTAAATAATATCAAGAGAATATATGAAAATAAAAAATATCTTATATTTTCAATTTCATCAAGTTTGTTATAATTAAAATATAAGGTAGCATAAGTTATAAACTAGACAAGTACAAATTTAAACCTAAAGAGCTTACATATACAGTATTTATTTTTATTTTTATTTTTGATTATTAAATTTTGGCTATTTTCATTTAAAAATACTTAGTTATTTTGATAAAGAGAAAGTTTTCAATGTGATTCAGCAAATGAAATCAATTAGAATCTAACCTTTTACATCAAACTAGCAGTTGTTGCACACAATTCCACGTGTATAAGTATTTTTTGAGTATTATATTTTTTATGCATATTTCTCCTTCATTATAATATAACTTAATTCATAGCAAATACGTATTACTTCACATCTCAATTATGGCTTTTAAGTTTTAAGAATGATATGTATGATTCTTCTAATACTTCATGGAGGATTGATATATGGTTCAGGATAGAGGTACAGTCGTTTTCTAAGTGTTTGTGAGAGTTCTGTGAATGATACAATTCTTATAAATGTTTGGTGGGTTAGTGGATTTCATAAAAAGTACCATTTCAGCTAGCCTTATTATTAAAATATTTTTGAAAAAGAATTCAAAGGATAAATTTGGAATATTAATAATATTGGTATTCAAACTATTTTCATGGATTAAATTTTTCATTTTAATCTTTGGATTGAATTGTCTATCTTAGTTGAAAATTTAAAATAACTTCCAATTTAGACGCAAAACCCTTTCCTTTTATAATAGTTTAGATAATCATCACAAACTAGCTAATATCTTTTATATTGGGTTAGGCTCAAATTATCCAATCCCAGTATCCTTTACTAATTTTAATCAAATGGCAATGATTTTTACAATGATAAACTTTTTTTGTTACAAGTTTTACATCTATCACTAAAGGAAAAAAATTTGTGACAATACAACATTATTTGTAACGAATATTTTGCTTTGTCACGTAAAAATAACTTTTTCGTAACAAAACTTTACTTTTTGTAAGAATAATTTCTATCTGTCACTAGAAAGTTACATTTTGTAACAAAATACTACTTATTGTAATGTGCATTTCATTATCATCACAAAAAAGTAAATGTTTGGTAACGACATTTATAGTTTGTTACAATAACCATGTTCTTGCAACAAATTAAACCTTTGTTACAAATTTTTTTGTTATCTAAAATTCAATTTTATGTAGTGCCTGCTCCTCGTCACCTAACCACGAGAGTGATTTACTTGTCAAAACCCATATTCAATCGAAATGACCTCCAATAATTAAAACCTTACTATTAACTATCTAAAATCAGTAACATCCAATTAACTTGATATAAGACTTCATCCGAAATTATCGTTAAGAAATACTCTTAATCATGCCGCTAATTTACTATCGGTTACAAGGTTCTTAACGAAACGAGCAATAGATATAATCAATTCAACCCCATATCAGTGTCCTAAGTAGTTATAATAAGCCAATTAGTTCAATAACCCAATTATTGTCATTTAGGGCCCAATTTTTCAAATTTAGAATTTTTTTAACACAATTAACTCAATAAGTTCCCAATTATCACATCTGATACAATTTTAGGTCTAAAATCTAACATCAACATGTATGAAACGTTTTCACTACCTAATACAATTCATAATCAACTATTCAAAGGTACAAAATGTTTAAACGAATGAAAATATATGAAAACTCTAATCTCAATACCAATCTTTACTCCAAAATGCACAATCGAGACCCCAAAACCACGAACCGATCACACCACTGTGACCACCTCGATGAGATGAAGATTCTATCTAGTCGCCGCCGCCACCAAAAAAATGCAAAACCACCACCTTCTGCTGCGTTTTGTCCTCCTGAGTCAACGGTCCGATTAGTTTTTAGTTTCGAGGCCTGGATGACCTTCAACCGTCGGTCACAGCCACAACTATTGCTTCTCGCCGCCACGTCTGTTGTCTTCGTTTCTGTCACCGTTGCAGCGCTACTCTTCCAGGCAGGGTCACCGGTGTGAAGCCTAGGCCACGCTCTTCCAGGAACTCCGCCCAGAACGCCCCTCCGACCGCGTCTTGTCGCTGATCGCTACTTTCCGCCGTGGTCAAGTGTCGGGTTTTAGAACCGGGGTGTCTCCTCCGTGCTGGGTGTGTGCATGTGGTGGCGTTGGGGTGGAGGGAGCAAGGGGAGATGGTTGATGAGGTTGGATGATGGAGATAATCCGCCGGGAATGGTTGCCGGAGAGAGAGAGATGAGAAGGTTGAAGGTGATGCAGTAATGGTGAAGAGAAAGAATGAAGGTGGAGTGAAGGATGAAGAAAAAACATTTTTTTATAAAATTCATTTTGTTTTTTTTTTTAATTGTAATTTAGCCCTTAGTTTTCATTAAGTTATTCAATTAAGTTATTTAAGTGATTAAAATATAGTCTTGACCCTAGTTGACTAGAGGGCTTCCATGCAAACCCCTTAGTTTTCCAATTTGATTCAATTAAGTTTTCAAAAATTACAAATTGGCCTCAATACTTTTAAAATTAAATAGTAAATTAAAATTCATGAAAATGAAAAATAGTGGTAAATTAATTATCACCAATCGAAGGAATTCTAGGGGTGTTACATAAACACATTAGAAAATAGTATACACATCTAGTATGTATAAATAGTTTACACACACACACATATATATATGGTAATGCGTATATATACTTATTATAAATATAAATTAATATATACATATATATTATAAGTTTTTCTTTACTCATAATAAATGTATATAATATATATATATATAATATTGACATGCATATATTAATTAATTCTCATTTTTTTCTTTTGTATAAGAATATTTTTCTTGTTTATTTCTTTGTGTATCTTTATATACTCTAATAAATTAATGTTCGATTATATGGATATGATATAGAAACATTTAGTAGTTATATTTTTATATATGTATGTATACTTTTATATCTTTTAGATATATAGATATTATTATAAAAAACTTAGATATATTTATAACAAACACAATACTTTATTAATTACTTATATAAGTGTTACATAAATTGTATGCTTTCATATTACAAGAGTATACAAAAAATAAAACTTTATTTTTGTAACTATTTATTAACTAAGAAATGCAATCACTAATTAGTGACTGCATCAATAAACGAAAGAAATTTTGATAGTAAATTAATGACCGAAAAATAATCCGGTCATTGATTAGTGACCGACTTAGTTATTGTTTTATATGTCAATAATATTAGTTACCAAAAAAAGAGTTCAATTACTAATTAGTGACCAAATTAGTAATCGCATTGTGTGGTCACTAATATTAGTGAACAAAAAAAAGAGTTTTATCACTAATTAATTATTTGAGCGGTCACAAATATTAGTGACTAAAAATAGAGTTCGGTCACTAATTAGTGACTAATCAGTCACTAATCTTTTTAAAAAATTATATATAAATTGGATACTAATCGATCATTCGATCATTGATGATCAATCACTAAAGATCATTTTTTTCTTTTTTGTAGTGTCTCGAACATCAAGCCACCAACCATAAGAAAATATTATTGAAATTACTAACCAGAAGCTTGATTGTGTTTTTAGTTTCAATTTTCATTTTCAATACTTTTAAAATTTGAAAAGTTAGTGAAAGTAAATGAGTTGAAAATAGATTTGTATTTGGATAGTAAATTGGAAAAATAATGATTATATATAGTTACATAGATTGTAGGTGGAGAGAGATAATAATAATGAAGAAGAGAGAAAAGATATATATATACATATATATATAGGTTATTGGGAGAAGATATGTAAGTAATTGAAAATGAGTTGGAATATTAATAAAAATAATGATAAGTTGTTGATAATTCATTTTCAAATAGTAAAAACAGATGAAAATGAAAATAAAACATAATCAAACTGCCCCTAAGTTATCCTCAATAATCTTAAAAAAAAAATCACAAAATATTGAAAATATGAAAGATGACAGGACCTCACTACAGATATAAAAAGTTATCTTTATATATTTAATTTACGTATATATGCATATACATAAATAAAATATATATATATTCATCCACACCGACCCATTAATTCCACTCTCGTCCCTGTACTCCACCGCTACCTTACTCTGTCGTGGCACCCATGGTTGCACATGCTTGGCGCCACTATGGCAGTTAGAGGCTAGATCTAGCCGGCGCCGTCAAAGAAGCATCTAGACATGGCATGCATACCCACAAGGAAAAGGGTTAGGTAGGTGGGAGTGGCAACGGCAACAATGGTTGTGGTTGGTGTTGCAAATATTAAAGAAGAAGTTGAAGGAGGAAAAAAGGAAACAAATTGTTAAAAGGAAGGGAAAAAATTATTGACTATGTAACCTAAAATTGTTAAAATGACATCATTTGATTATTTTTTTTTACTTATTTATAACTGAGTATTTTGGTTCAGGAGAATAGTTTACTCTCTCAGTCCGCCAACCCGACAAAATTGAATTTTTATTATTATTATTATTATTATTATTATTATTATTGTTGTTGTTGTTGTTGCTGTTGTTGTTGTTGTTGTTGTTGTGCTGATGTTAGCAAGCTTTATTAGTTAGACTGGCAATTAGATTTATTTATTATACATCCACTGACGACATAGGTGTTGCATATAATCTCAAATTTGAGAGGGTCTGTATGTAATTATACCAAGTGACTGTTTGTTTTTGTTTTTAAAGTCCCTTTTCATTTTTTTCCTAAAAAATAAAATCAGAAAACTATCAATTTCTCCCCTATTTTCACAGATATTTTCATTTTCAATACATTTTTTCAAACATACTATTACACTCTCTCTCTCTATTTTTATCTTTTATTTTCTCCTACTCACATTTGCACGATTTTTAATACAAAAATACTATATTTTTCAAATACAACTCATTTTAAACCTTACATAATTCTTACATTTTAAATAAAATCTCCAAATAACATTTCATTTTCAAAAATACATTTATAACTAATTTTTTACTACTCTTTTTCATTAAAAGATAAAAATACTTTCAGAAAATAAGTCCAAACTTTCCTTATGTTTTGAGAATGATTCTTGTAATTATTCCATTAGATGAAAACAAAAGGATCAAATAAAAAAGAAAAGACACATAGAAAATGGTACTGCACATACACTATAGGGACAAAACACCCATACTTAATTTATTATTTTCAATGTAGATTCAATATAAACTCTAGCGCAGCGCTTAGCCCACACATGATATAATTAGCATGTCGTCTACATATAGACATACAATGACATATTTGACAGTGGTGTCCTTGATGTATACAGATTTGTCGCACTAACTGATCCTAAAGTCATTCACAATCATGACTTGATCAAATTTTACATGCCATTGCTTAAGTGCTTGCTTTAAGCCATATAATAACTTTATTATCTTGCAAACTTTTTCTCTTGGCTTGGAACCACAAGCCCTTCTAGTTGTTCCACATAAATTTCCCCATCTAGGTCACCATTTAGGAAAGTTGTTTGAACATCCATTTGATGAAAATCAAGATTATTGATAGTTGTAAGTGCAATCAATAACCTAATGGATGTTATCCTAGTCACTGGTGAATAAGTGTCAAAGTAGTCAAAACCTTCTTTTTGTTTATATTCTTTGACACTAATCTTGCCTTATATTTATCTATTGTACCATCTGCTTTCATCTTCTTCTTGAAAATCCATTTACACCCTAAGGTTTATTTCCAAGAGGAAGATCCACCAATTCCCATGTGTGGTTTGCATGATGGACTCAATTTTGCTATTTACCGCCTCTCTCCATAATGGAGCTTCTGGTATTGTCATAGGCTCATTGAAAGTTCATGGTCCACTTTCTAGCACGTAAGCCAAGAAATCAGGTCCAAATAACTTAGACATTTTAGCCCTCTTACTACGTCCAAGTTCATTTTCCTCCTTGTCTGATTCTTGAACTTCTTGAGGTCTTTTAATTGAGATTTGTCCTTCTTCCTTTTTTCAAGGAAACACATCCTCAGGAAACTTGCATTCCTCGACTCGATAATAGTATTGACATGAATGTGATCTATATCAAATTTATGTATAAGGAATCTATACACTTCACTATGTTGTGCATACCCAATAAAGATTCAGTTAACTATTTTAGGTCCTATCTTGATCATTTTAAGAGGTGGGACTCCTACCTTAGCTAGACACCCCACACTTGAAGATATTGGTAGGAAGGTGGACATCCTTTCCAAGCTTCATAAGGTGTTTTTTTCTAGTTTCTTATGAGATAACTTATTAAGTATGTGGTTTGCAATTAACACTATCTCTCCCCACATATTTTTGAGATGCTCCTACATTTATTAACAAAGCGTTCATCATTTCTTTCAACGTTCTATTTTAAAGCTCTACAATGTTGTTTGATTGAAATGTATATGAAGTTCTCGCTTCATGGATTATTCCATGTTCCGCACAAAACTCTTCAAATGGGTAAACATATTCTCCTCCTCTATTACTTCAAAGAGTTTTTATTTTCCTCCCAAGTTGATTCTCAACCTCACTTTTATATTGTCTAAATACTTTCAAAGTCTCATCTTTAATTGAAAGTAAATAAACATAGCAATACCTAATGCAATCATCAATGAAAGTTCACAAATATTTCTTTCCACCTTTAAACTGCACCATTTTTAAATCATACATATCAGTGTGAATAAACTCTAATGGGTTAGTGCTTCTCTCAGTTGACTTAAAAGGAATTTTTGTCATTTTTACCTCAATGCAAATTTCACATCTTGATTTTAAGTCAAGATTTAAATTTGGTAATAGGCCTATGTTTACAAGTTTAGAGATTGACTTGTAATTAGCATGTCCTAATCTATTATGCCATAAATTAGATGACTCAAGCAAGTAGGAAGAGTTCATTTTATTATTATAACCGACACTTGGTCCATTTTTTAGTATGATGGTCATTACATTTATCTTAAAAAGATCATCGCATAAATAACCTTTACCGACAAGTATTCCATTTTAGTAAGTACAAACTTGTCGGGCTTAAAGACCATTTTAAATCCATTCCTACTTAACGTAGGTCTTGACACTAAATTCCTTCTAGTATTCTTCGACATGTGAAGCACATTATTGAGAGTCAATTCTTTTTCGGAGGTCATTTTCAATATTACTTTGCCAACTCCGTGCACCTTGGAGCTTGAGGAATTTCCCATGTACCAATTTTCATCCTCAACCTCTCCATAGGTTGTAAACATCCTTCTATTGGCACACACATGTTAAGTGGCCCCCGTATCCACCCACCATTGATTGGGATTTTCAACTAATTACCTCTGAAATAATTGCGAACAAATGCATTTCTCCTACCTCATCAGGTAGTTAGTCCACTTAATGATATCAGGATTCATCTCCTCATGCTCATTGAATTTTGGGGCATCTCAACTTGCCCCACTGCAACAAGAGCATAAGCAACAAGAGGAGCAACTAGAGTGGTCCAAAATTCCACTACCAATACCATCAGCGTTGGACTCAGTATTTGCAACATTCATTTTCTCGATGTTTGATGTCATAATTAAAAT
This sequence comes from Jacaranda mimosifolia, assembly GCA_018894105.1. Lineage (NCBI taxonomy): Eukaryota > Viridiplantae > Streptophyta > Magnoliopsida > Lamiales > Bignoniaceae > Jacaranda > Jacaranda mimosifolia. The sequence goes on from CM032127.1 coordinate 4,119,683, forward strand.
TTTTGAAATGACAAAAAAAACAATGTAGTAACAAATCAAACCTAGAACCCTTATTAAGCTAGTAATCAAAATAGAACAAAAGTTGCTTCATGTACATAACAGAGCATATAATTTGAATAGAATTATTTGAGCAGGTAAACTTTTATGTGAAGTAGTATTTAAGAATCTTAACAATGAATATTGGATTTTGAAGTGCTCAGAGTTAATAACCAAAAGACTTTCAAATCAAAACTATTTATCTGCATTTTTTTTAAATTAGAACATAATATTCATAATATAAAATATTGTAGCCTAGCCAGTGGCCTTCAAAATCACCATAAATTATTTCTTAACAGATTTTGATTAAGAACCATAGTTAGATCCCAAGAAAGAACATATATGTAATGAATATAATGACTTCATAAGACTAGTTTCCTCATTAGTCTTCATAAGACTTAAAACAAAAGCCACATAGGCACACTTACTATTTGGTTTGCTAATAAATGAGTAATGAATATAATGACTTCTTCAACCAAACCAATTTATATAGATTTGACAGAATATGTATGTTTACCAGGGACTAAATTTTGCACAAAAATTTCAAAAATGGCAAGTTGATGTCCCTTTTTTTTTAATTATTATTATTTGTCCAACTAATGGGACAAATATATATTTTGAATAACTAACAATAATACTGTAAACAAAGAACAAACAGTACCATTAATTGCATGACCTGGTTTTTAGCAACTGAACAGTGCATTATTCACAGGAATTTTAGAGCAGAATTTTTACAATTCAAAACTGGTTTCCCTCTCCTAAACCAAAGAACATATAATCAATCTCTTGAACGTAGATGCAGAAATCAGAATATTAATCTTACTGCAACAGTACACTACGATATATCTGACACAAGTATAAAATAAAGCCTTGTTTTGTGTAAACATGTAATTGAAATATATAGACATATAAAATTATGTTTAAACATAAAATTATTTATTGAGTGAAAAAAATGAACAGCAAAGCCTACTTGAATGCGAGACAAAAATTGTATTATCCGAGGCATATTGTTTCAACAGTCTCGTTAAGGTAATATTGTCCCTCACACGGTGCTAGAAGGCTCTTGGCAATTAACCTCCTAAGATGCAATGGCTCTCCGGTTAAGGTAGCACTCCAATAGAACAGATCTAGCGAACTTTACTAACTTGGAACTCTTCTTTAATGGACAATGTATAAGTGTGCAACGTAGTGAGATAGAATGATAGTATGTATGCTTCTTTTTCCAATAGTTTGGGCTGATTCTAGGGACTTTTATTTATAGTTGTACAATGCAATTTTGTTGATGAGACATGATTCTTCACTAGAATCATAATTCTTTCTTTTAAAGACACAACTATAGGATAAAATCCCACAACTTACTCTTTCAATGAAGAGTTATAGCGCCACTAAAGAGTTAGGAGCTCAAATCATAGCTTTAGCTTTTGAGTTGACTTTTCTATGGGGGTGTGCTCATCGGGATACATTAAAAATAAACTTTAACTATTTTATTTACACATCTGTGCACTCTTTTTTCCAACGTGGATAGACTTGTTTTACACATTAAAATGTCATTAAATTATTTCTCAATTTAAACTCAATTTTCTTTTTCAAACATTTGATTTTGGCATATAAATATGCCGAATTTTACACCATTTACCTTAAAGAATAAGCCTCCACATCAGATGAAGTAAAAGTTAGAAACTTGACTTTATTAGAAACACAAACATCCGAGAGAATTCAATACTTCGAAATTTAACATTTCCGCTAAGGAGGGTAAGTTAGGATCTAAGATTAGCCAAAATACATAATTGATGGAGGGTAAATTGCATTTTTGATCCCATAAACTAGGTCCATTTGGATTTTGGTCCCATTCTCTATGACTTCCACACATTACATCCACTAAGTGCTTTTTTTTTTTTTTTTTCCTTCTAGTTTAAGGATTAAAGAGGTTTTTCGTCCAATAGTTAATGAAGTCAATCATGTGTTACTCACATGGCCATTAAGTTAGTACTTTTTTTGTCTCATAAGTTAGATTTATTTGAATTTTGGTTCCAACAAAATAAAGAACTATCAATAAGAAACCGCCAATAAAGACAGCAACATAATTTGTCTTTTTTGAAGTTTTAATAACTTTTTCTCCATTACATTCAATCCTAAGTAACTCAGGTATTAATTGTCTTGCTCTTTCACACATTTGAAGATCTTCCCTAGCAAATAAATCACACATATATTATGTATGGAACCACAACCATGGAACCTCCTATTTGGATTTTCATCTTTGAATGAAATTTTCAATGGAGCTGATGTGCCATAGAAACAAATGACACACTCACTTGCAGCCATTTTTTTTTTTCCTCTTTTGCAAAAATCTACTAGAGCTCCGATTGGGACCAAAAATCCAAATAGGCCTAATTTATGCGACCAAAAGAGCTCAAATAAACAGCCACGCGAATGGCATGTGAGTCACTCCATTAACTTCAGGATGGAAGCTCTTTTGAATCCTCAAATTGAAAAAAAAAAAATGCACCTATTGAATACAATGTGTGACATTGATAAAGAATGGAATCAAAATTCAAATAGGCCTAACTTATGAGATTAAAAATATAATTTACCCAATCGATGGACAACAAACTATGAGTATCATGTACTGCCTCTTGTGATCCAAAGGAATAAATCAGCACATTTGGTTGGATTTTGAACATGAAATTAATTTGTTAAATGTCTTTGTAGTAAAAATAAGGGTAAATTGCATTTTTGGTCCCACAATTGAGGCCGTTTTCGATTTTGATCCCATTCTTTTACACTTTCTCACATTGCATCCCATAAGTCCATTTTTTTCTCAATTTAAGTCCTGAAAGGGGGTTCTGTCCAATAATTAACGGAGAAGTCACGTGCCACTCACGTAGCCGTTAAAATTGTTGCTTTCTTGGTCCCTATAAGTTAGCCCCGTTTGCATTTTTGGTCCCAACGATAGCTTCAATAAATTTTTTGCAAAAGAAGAAAGAAAAATAGCTGCAAGTGAAGGTGCCATTTATTTTTGTGGCACATCGTCTTCATTAAAAACCTCATGGACAAATGAAAATCCAAATAGGAAGTTTCATGGTTGTGCTTCCATGAATAATAGATGTGGTTTCTTTGTTTGGAAAGACCCTCAAATGTATGAAAGAACAAGAAAAGTGATACTTGGGTTATAGGATGTTGAATGTAACGAAGAAAAGTTGTTAAAACTTAAAAAAAAAAATTATTGGAGCTATCGTTGGGACCAAAAATGCAAACGAGCCTAACTTATGGGACCAAAAAAGCAACAATTTTAACCGCCACGTGAGTGACACGTGACTTCTCCGTTAATTATTGGACGGAACCCCCTTTCAGAACTTAAATTGAGACAAAAATGGACTTATGGGATGCAATGTGAGAAAGTGCAAAAGAATGGGACCAAAATTGAAAACAACCTAAGTTGTGGGACCAAAAATGCAATTTACCCTAAAAATAAAAAGAAGAAAAAATTTTGAATTCAAAGATGGTAAAATGATTATAATAAACGTCAAATAGTCATTTTAGAAGTAAAACTGGCAATACAGTTTGGTATGGAGTTTGAAATGACGAAGCTGTTTATCAACTTTATAGTGATTATACGAGTGCAATTAATTTTAATAATAGAATAGTTAACACACACAATTTACAAATTAAAGATTAGGGATGTGAGGTGGCTGAGTTGATTTACGAGCTTAGTGAGTTGGCTTGTGTGGCCCTTAATATTATTTAAATAAGCATGAGCTTATGTTTAAATTCATAATGGCAATATCAACTCTACGTTTTATAGTGTATTAACAAATGGATAATATTATTTACTAGACATTAGTTATCATTATGAGGGCCAATGCACCAGAGTAACATCAGTCATGCATTTGACAAATTAACACACATATTTATGGAAAAGAAAAGAAAAATTAACAAACGGTTTATTGCAACAGTAAAAAGTAAAATAAATCAAAGTACAAGACAATAAGTTTGACTTTATTAATGGATATTCCCAACTACTGAAGATTTGATGAGATTTCATTTGGATGGGTTGTAGATCGTCGGAACTAAGAAAAGACCATTCTTTCTGGAGACAGCAATTCCATCAGCCTCAGTCATGTCGATGTCGTCAGGAGTCATTCCTTCAGGCATTTTCCAATCAAAATGATATAGAAGTTGAGCCAATGGAAACTCAACGTTTGCCAATCCAAAATTCAAACCTGGGCAAATCCGTTTTCCTGCCCCAAATGGAATAAATTCGAAGTTATTTCCCAAGAAATCTATGGAACTGTTCTCAAATCTTTCCGGATAGAAGCTTTCTGGTTGGTTCCAATACTCGGGATCCCTTCCCAAGGACCAGATGTTGATCATGACTTTGGATTTGAAAGGAATTGAATATCCATCGACCTTGCATTAATCTCTGCATGCTCTAACGAGTAACGGGGCCGGAGGATGCAACCTCAAAGTTTCTTTGATCACCAATTTTATGTATTTTAGCGCTTCCACGTCTCTCTCTTCCACTGTCTCCTTTTCTTTACAGACCTCTCTTATTTCTGTCTCTACCTTAGCCATCACGTGGGGATTTCTCATGAGTTCGGCCATAACCCAATCTAAAACCGTAGATGATGTTTCAGTTCCACCAGAGAACAGGTCCTATATATACAACACAATTAACTTTCATCATTAGCTAATTAGAATACATATCAACAAGTTAAAGAACAATATTACTAATTAATTGAATAAAAGGGATAGAGAATCTAGAAATGAGCAAAATCCATAAGAAGGGTTAAAAAATCTTAATGGGCTTGAACCCATCAAAAACTAAAACTATAAATACCTGAGTCTGAAAGAGAACATCACATAAGAAATTATTCGCAAAAATTTTAGAAGTTGAAGAACTTTTGAAAAGTAATATCTCTCTGCACACATTTAAAAAAAAAAAAAATACCAACATACTATTATTTTTCAGAAAGGACTTCACTTCATTTCCAATTAGCATCAAACAACTATACTAAATCTTTTGAGAAGTTAGCTTATATACATGTATGTATGTGCGTGTGTGTGTGTTCATAAAGTGAGGAAATTAACAAAATACCACTTACAAAAAGGACAGCTTTGATGTTGTCATTAGTAATGGGAAATTGGAGTTCACCATTTTTCTGAATCCTGAGTAGAACATCGACTATATCTTCACCGCCAAACTCACCACTTTGCCTCAATTTATGTTCTTCCAGGATGACATCTAGAATGGCGTCCAACTTACCGCGCATCCTCAACAATCTGTACTTGTTCCAACTGAGCTTATCCAGCAATTTGAAAGAGGGAAACAAATCAGCCAAGTAGAATTCCCCCGCCATCGCCACTGCTTTTTTCAACATGGCTATCAGCATATCACGATCCCTCATCACTTTACCAAACGCCGCTCTGCAAGTGATGGAACTTGTAAACGCAAATATCTTCTCGGTTAGATTGACGGCTTCTCCAGACGATGATTGAAGAGATTTGACGAGACGTGAGACCTCATCCTGTCGAATAGATCCGAAAGATTTGACATTTTTAGCGCTTAGCAGCTCCAATATGCAGATTTTGCGCATTTGCCTCCAGTACTCATTGTATGGGCTGAAGATAAGGTCAGTGTAGTCGTACCACATGATCTTAACGCCAATGCTTCCAGGCCTATCAGCGCAGGCTGGGTCCTGAACTTTCAGCACCTCTTTAGTGGCCAGGCGCGATGAGATCGCCACTGCAGAAACCTCTCCCAGCTGCAGATGCAAGATGGGACCGTATTTTTGGGCTAATCTCCAGAGTGATTGGTGACGTGGCAGCCCGCCGACCAAGTGGTGGAGGTGGCCAATCAGCGGCAGTTTTGGTGGGCTTGGAGGCAAATTGTCGCATTTTTTTGGGGAATTAGGTTTCTTGCTTGCTTTGATTAGTAAGAAGATGAAAGATGAAAAAACCAGGAGAGCTGTGAAGATGAAGGGCAGCTGGATCTCCATTGTTTAAATTGAAACAGATGTATATTAATAACTTTTCTTATTGCTTCTATGGTTTGCTGAAATGGTTGCATATATTGACTTTGTACTTATATATAATATATATATTGGAAAATTTTATCAGGAGAAGAGAAGTATGCTATTTCACCATGAAAATTAAAATTATTGTATCTGTTGGTTTCTATATTAATATTTTTGACTGAATGTGGATGAAAAATTGGTAATTGATACAATATTATAACGATTGTTAGTTGTTAACTTTTGTCTGTTTTCCTTCGGCCCAGATTCTGTCATTTTTTTACTTATTTATTATTTTTGAAAAATCCAATAATTGAGTGAGGGAATCTTGTCCCCTCTTCAAAAGTAATTATGAGAGAATTGTTAATAACCTTATGATAATCGAGATAGGCATAAAATTCTTTAGGAGAAAAAAATCTAAAAAAACCCACATTTTATTTTTAAAAACTATGCACAAGTTTTGTTTGCTATTTATTTAACTTAATTTTAGCATAAAAAGATTAAATTATCCTTAGTCATTTCATAAATTTTCAATTCAATTTAAATTATATTTTATTATCATATTTTATTTTTATTTTATCTTTTTCTTTTTCTTATTATCTTTTTCTTTTTATTTATCGTTTCTCTCTTCTTTCATCTTCCTACGCCATCTAAATACTGCTCATGCTGTCCCGTTGCCGACACCGGCGCCGCCATTGCTGCCACAATCATGTACAATGCCACAATCCCCGCCTATCACCCCTCCTCCACATTGGTAGCATCAGTGAAGTAGAAATTCATATATACATACATACAAGGACGGATCCAGGGGAAGGGGGGCCTGCTTGCCCCCCAAGGTTTATTACAATATGTATATATATATATATATATTAATATAATTAATTTAAAGAATATATTAAAAAGAAGAAGTTATTTAATATTAATCAAAAGTAACTAATTTTAATTTTCATTCACTAATTTTTAAAAAAAAATTAACTTTTATTGTGGGCCTTAAATTAAAAATTAATTTTTTAGATTTATTGAATTGAATTAAATTTATTTTAATTAAAGATAAAAATTTAAATCAATTAATGAAATATCTATCTATATCATTTTTTAAAATTCAAAACAAATTCTTAGGTCCATATTTACAATCAAGTAATTAAGTGAAGACTATTACGTAGAATAGTTAAGGCATTTCTCTTTTATTTGTTTGAGAAAACATTACAGGAGTTTAGCCGATTAAATTTTAAGGGACTTGCAAAATAATTAAAATCTCTCATTTTGACTGTAATAAGATTGAGATAAGGATAAATGTGAGCAAATATTTTTCTTTGCGTTTCAACAACTACAAATGGAAGAACCTTTTTCATTATAAATATTATCAAGAATATGTTTCAGAATAAGATGAAAACATATTTTACAACTTTTTCTTTGACTTTTAGTTACTTATATTGAAAAAACTATTATTAAAAATTTTGATATTGATTTGATTCATTTACAAATTTTCTGATATAGAGGAGCATTGCACTCAATTTTAATAAAAATGTGCATTTTGAATTCACAAATATAAAAATTATACTTAAAATTTTTAAGCTTTATAATTTTTGTGCCCCCACCCCCACCTCACAGTGTTATTTCTGAATTCGTCCCTACATACATATAATATATACAGATATAATAATATGTATCTATATATAAATAAAAAATTCATTTTTTTATGTAAATACATGGCGGCCGCCGGATCTAGCTATAGGGTTTGGGGATGGAGGTAGGGGGTAGGTGGGGGATTTGGTAAGGGAAGAATTGGTGGGTTTGTGTAATATATATATATATATATATGTAAATTAGATAAATATATAGATATTATATATATGACGTAGGGGTTTGGGGATGGGGGTGGCGGACGGGTGGGGAAATTGGTAGGGGGTGGGGCAGGACTATGCATATATATCAATATATATTACACATTATATTTATATACATATATATATATATAGTAGGCTGCCATGGCAGCCGTGAGCATGGTTAAGTGTGGGAATGGGGAAGGGGAGGGAGAAGAGGAGGGATGGTGGAATTACAATAGTAATATATATATGTTTGTATACATATTTTTTTCTTTTTTTGAGCATATATATATGTATGTATATAAATATATTATATGAACTTATATATATTAATTAATATATATGTTTTTTTCATTTTTTTAAACATATATATGTATACATTTATTATATTTTTTTATCAACATTAAATATTATATTTAATTTTAATTATTTATTTTTCAAAAGAATTCAACGATTGATGAAATAAGGGTATAATAGTCTTTTCACATATAAAAACTTTAACCACTTGCATGAAAGGCGCATGTGATTGATCACCCCATGCCCTGAAGATATTTTTTGCATGATTTTAAAAATAAAAGATGAGTTTTTGTGAATTTTTTTTTTCCAAAAAGTTTTATGCCTATCTCAATTATCACATGGGGATTATTTACAATTCTCTCAAGTAATTATATTCTAAAACTTGTACTAATCTAGCATAGACGACGACTACCACGAGGCGACAAATATTAGTTCTTAAACCAGCCATCAACAGAAAAATTTTGCTTCAAGGTGCTTTAATTTGTTGTCTATATTTTTTCCTTTTATAAGATTACTGTTTATTTGCTCTGACTGATTCATTAATTTCATTGTTTAAGGATAAAATTACTAGAACTTAAATGACAGATGGAATTAATAGATTGTCAAACCAAAAGGTTAGTTAACAGCATCCCATATTAGCTGTGATAATCGAATTGATTAGATTTGTCAATGGGTAGGATTTCATTCTATCCATATCCATATCCTAAAATACCCAAATGATAAAACCATATATTTTAAACTACCTTAAAATACTCATAGAATGAAACCCTATACCTTACTCTATCCTATATAACTCAATACCCATTAGGTCTATTTTTTAATATAATTTTTTCGTATTAACATATTTTTTTGGTATACAATAACAAAAATATACTATTGAAATTTAATTAGTTTATATATTTAATTTAATTAATTAATTTTATACATTTAATTTTATTGTATTAAGTGAATAAAATGAAAAAAGATACTATTTTTCTTTCTAAAATTTGAATTAAAGAGCTAGATATCATATATTATTTCACTTTCTTATATTATTGGTTAGATCATATATTAAGCACTATTTTTTTTAAAAAAACAAATCATCTCTTTTTGAAAAGTATTTATAATTCAAATTTGACCAAATTCCTTCTTTATGTAGATAAAAAAATATTATAAGTATCGCATAGCTCTTCTCTCCCTCATATTTTTTCTTTTTTCACATTTTCTCTCTAATTATATATTTTTTTTTTCTCTTTAATTCTACATTTTTTATTTTTCAAAAATAATTTTTCAATATAAAAATTTAAAAATATCACATCAAACTTTAAACTATATGTCATAATTTCTAATAAATAGATTAATCTTTCATTATTATTTTTTTAGATGGTACGGACTGTGGTGGACTCATATTTGATGGCCATATACTATTGATTTTAGAATGCAACAATTGACTAAAGGAAATTGAGACAAAACAATATGCCTAGTGTGAGTAGGATAAAATGTTTAAATATTTAAACATTAGTCTATTTCTAATTTTGGTGTATGTAATAAAAATTTATCATTAGTCTATTTCTAATTTTGGTATATGTAATTTTTAGGTTAATGGTTAAATTTTGATATTATGATAATCGGTAATTGTTGGATATGAATATATAGGTAATTTATGGGTATAGACCCTACACATACTCATTGCATTTTTGGGTATTGCAAAATTTCTTTAGGCTTGGATAAGGTAAAACCTACCCATTCACAGGCCTAGAATCAACAAATTACTAATAGGCCATTTGAATTTGTTTTTTGGAGATATTTTCATTTTTTAGTAAAAAAGAATAGTGAAAAATTAGTTATAAAAGTATTTTAGAAAAATAAATTTTGTTTGGATATTTTATTTAAAATAAAATGATTATGTAGGGTTGAAAATGAGTTGTATTTACATGAGTAGGAGAAGATAAAAAGTGATGAAAAGTGAAAATAGAAATAGAGTGTAAAAGTTTATTTAAAAGAATATTTTGAGGATAAAAATATTTGTAAGAATAAGAGAGAAGTTGATAACTCTTTGTTTTTATTTTTATTAAAAAATAAAAATAAATCCAAAAAATAAAAACAAACCGCCATAAGAGCAGAGAGTTTCCACCTGCCTACTCACGACCGTTAATTTTAAACGCTAGAAGTAAAAATAATTAACATTAAGAAAATAATTTACCATGCCCAGACATAATTGTTACAGCACGTGCTATAGAGTTAGTGGGAGTTGGATTTTCATTGGGTCAAATAAGAAAAAAGATATTCTTTGGGACAACAAGCAGGACGTAATATAATTAGAACTTTTAGAAGGTACAAAAAGTCATCTTTGAGAGTTGAGACAATTAAGAAGTTTGATGTAGGTTGACAGTGATATAATACACGTGCAGTAATGACTCGTCAAATTTGAATACACTGTAACAACATAGTTCTATCTTTTCTTTTCTTTTCCTTTTTTTTCTTCTTTTAAAATTAAGTATTTTCCACAATTTTAATCGCAAAATGATTGTTAAATATCTTAAGGCCATGTTTAGTACTCTATGATATGAGTTGTAAGGTGATAGAATTAAATGAGTGAAGGAGAGTGTACTTAGGATAATTTTATATTTTTGAAATCCTATTTGTTTTGTAGAATAATATAAATGATAAAAGTGAATAATTATGTTGAATGTTTACTTTGATGAATTATAATGCTGAAATAAATTATAAAAGATTAAATTATCTCTAATTAAAATATTTTCGACTTAGCATAAAGAAATTAATTTTTCTTTATTTCAATACAACATCCAACTATTTCTAAAATATAAATATTTTAAAATATTTAATTAAATATATTTTTAAAATAATTCATATAAATATTTTTAATAGTTTAATACAAATATTTAATTTCTTTATGCTATATAAATAGTTTTAAAATACTTAAATATTTAATATAAATTTTTTAAAATAGGCTTAACCTATTTAATATAAATATTTAAAATTTGAATATTTAATATAAATATTTAATATTTATTTAAATATTTTTAAAATATTTAATATAAATATATTTTTAAAATAATTTAAAATATTTTTAAAATATAAATATATTTTTAATATACTCATATTTTTAATTATTTTTTAACTATTTGAATGGGGCTACGACTATAAGTTATTTGAAGTTACGGCATCATTTAGGCAGTGAGCATATTGGTGTAATTAATTATGAATAATTAGGATAAATTTGTAAATTTCACTTATCATCCAACTTTGACCATTTTTAGGATATAACTGTCATACCTTTGAGGCCGAATCCTACATCATTCATATAGTCCAAACAATTGCGGGCCTGGAGTGATTTACAAGTTGAACACCTACAAAGTAAAATTGGGATGATGTGGGATGTGGCCCAACATCCCACATCATCAAGAAAAGCAAACATGCCCTAAGGAGTTTCTTTTTAACGTGATTTTATGTTAGATTTTTAATTAGAGATTTTCCTAGAAATACTCCTCATAAAGGAGTACGTAATAATTACTAAAGATGAATTAGGCTAAGCTATCAAACTGGGGCCGTGTTTTGTTGTAAAGGAGAAGTCTTCACTTGAGTAGGAGACTAGGAGTAGACGAAGCAGAATTTAGAATATCAATTTAATTAAAACAAACATCAAAGAGAATTCAATGACTTGAAAACCTTACGCATGGTTCGTTCATTGAGGATGAGTAAGGGCTTAAAATATATCAAAATGGACTAGTTAATATATAACAGGTGAATATTCTTGTACTGCCTTTTGTTAGCCTAGAAGAACGAAGTACGCTACGTTGAATTTTAAACTACAAACTAACTTATTAAATGATCTTTGCTATAAAAATAAAGAAAAATATATATCTCTTGAATACCAAGCAAGAAAAAAGAACATAAACGAATGTCATTCCATCATTTTTGAAGTTAAAACTAGTTATGTTTTTAGAAATTAGAACAAGGGCATGAAAACAGGGCTCTACCACTGCAGTATTTGAATGTCTGCAACAAAAGCAAATTGAGGACCCAATTTCTTCTTCTTCTTCTTTTTTTTTTTTTTTTTCTTTTAATCAATTCAAGTTTGTGGTGAGGAATTAATATAACAAATGGCTGACTATGTACTTTTATTAATATTGCCTGCACGAAAATGAAGAAAGGAGTCCTATTTGTATTGTTTGTTGATGTCAAACTTAGTCAAAAAAAATAAAATGCGAACACCAAATCTCATTGTTTCGCGAAGGATTGTGGTGCAGTAATGATCATAAGTAGAACTAATTGTGCAAGTAAAAATGCATTATCAAAATGTACTTAATTTGAATGGTCTGATTAGTCAAGTTCACAATTGAGATTACAGAAACTAATTAATCATATTTAATGAGGATTATAGAAATGAGAACAAGGGCTACCGCAAGAATATTTGAATATCTGTAAGAAAAGCGAATTGGGGATTCATTTTTTATGCAAGGTTAAATACTTTGGATTCTCTATTTTATTTCATATTTTATCTCATATTTCAACTTGATGAATTTATATCAAATGTATCCAATTAATCTTCATGTTTTATGTTTCTAATATTACCAATAATATATATATATATATATGTTGGGAGATATACACAATAATAAATATTGCAGCGAATTAGTAGGATCAAATCTCCCTCTTTGTGCAAACGTAATAGGAAGAAGAAAAACAAAAGGAAATAACTCAAGAATTTGTAGGAGTAGAAATATAGGCACGAATAAGATGAACTTCCACTATAAAAATAATGAGAAATACAAAAAATTCTTCTCTAGTTGAACTAGAGGCTAATACAAAATTCCTCACTTCAAGAAATAAATTTCTTGGCAACTTCCTCACAAAATTCACTTCTCACAATTTAAAACTAATTGTGGCTAACTCTCCACAATTTTTGTAACAAAATTGTGGCTCTCTTATGCTATATTCTCTCCTTCTATCTATATTACCATCAAAGTATATATATATATATATATATATAGGCATCAAAATATGACGGTGTAGAAAGCAAAGATGAACTTTGCTTCTTTAGTATAGGAAGTCAAGGTGAACTTTGCTTCTCCATCCTTATCTCTTGGTATAGGAAGTAAAAACAACTTTGCATTTTCATCCTTAACCTCCATTTAATAATAATAATAATAATTGAGCATGATATCGCAACGATTCTCCCCCTAACGCTCCTATGGAGCACTTATTATCTTGACGATTGATCGACAAAATTCAAACTTTTCGTCGATTGGAGCACAATTTTTGTCAACATATCTGATCCATTATCATTGGTATGAATCTTCTCAAGGTGCAACAAATTATGTTCCAACGCATCCCTGATCCAATGATATTTCTTATCAATATATTTGGATCACGAATGAAAAGAAGAGTTCTTGGCAAGATGCACAACACTTTGACTATCACAAAATAACTTATATTTATCTTGATAAAGTCCAAGTTTCTAGAGAAAATCCTTCATCCATAACATTTCCTAGCAAGTTTCTGTTGCAACAATAAACTTAGCTTCTATGGTAGATAGTGCAACACAGATTTATAACTTCAACTGCTGTGATACTGCTCCCCCTGAAAAAGTAATCAAATAGCCCGAGGTTGACTTTCGAGAATCAACATCATTGGCCATATCAACATCAGTATATCCAACTAATATGGGCTTAGCAGTTCCAAAACATAAATAAAGTCTCTCAGTACCTAGAAGATATCTGAAAATCCATTTCACAATAGTCTAATGTTCTCTTCCTAGATTGGAAAGAAAACGACTAACTCCGACTGTGTGAGCAATATCTGGTCACATACATACCATGGCATACATTAAACTACCAACAGCTGAAGCATATGGAACTCGTCCAATCTCGATCTTCTTTTCCTTGGTAGAAGCACTTTGATCTTTATTAAGCTTAAAGTGATTAGCAAAAGGAGAATTAACTGCTTTAGCTTTATTCATGTTGAACATTTGAAGTATCTTTTCAATATACTTCTCTTGTGTTAGCCACAACTTCTTGGTAACTCTATCCCAAACAATCTTCATGCCAAATATTTGCTTTGCTGGTCCTAATCTTTCATGGAGAAAGATTTACTCAACTGCTTCTTTAGGTCATCAATCCTAGAAGCATTCCTGCCAATAATCAATATGTCATCTACATGGAGTAGAAGAATTATAAAATCATCATCAAAGAATTTCTAGTAGAACACGCAGTGGGCAGAAGTTGTCTTCTTATAGTTCTGCTCCCCCATGACTGACTCGAACTTTTTATACCACTATCTTCATGCCTGTTTTAATCCATATAGACTTTTCTTTGGTCTACAAATATACTCCTCTTTTCCTTTAACCTTGAAACCCTCTGGCTGTTCCATATAAATCTCTTCCTTTAAATTACCATGAACAAAGGCTGTTTTCATATCCATTTACTTAATTTCTCAATTTACAAATTAAAACTTGCCGCTATACCAAGCATTGTCTGGATGGATGTCATTTTCACCACCGGTGAGAAAATTTCAACAAAATCAACTCCTTTTTGTTGACTAAAACCTTTGAACATCAATCTAGCTTTATACCGTGGATGTGGATTATGCTCTTCATGTTTAATGCAATACACCCATCTATTTTTCAAAGCTCTCTGACTTTTAGGTAGCTTAACTATCTCAAAGGCATTATTTCCATGCATGGAATTCATTTCATCTTGCATGGCTTCAATCTATTTTTCTTTGTGTTCATCTTCCATAGCTTCTTTAAAACTTTTAGGTTATCTTTTGTCAATCAGCAATACATACTTGTCTGGAGAGTATCTTGTAGAGGGTTGTCTAATTCTAGAAGATCTCCTTATTGGGATAGAAGAAGCATATGGTTCAGGTGGGTAATTATGAATACCGTCATCATCTGGCTCATTTTGAGTCAGAGCATCATCTTCTCCAATACTCTGTTGATTATTTCGGGCCTCATCTCCAACTTGTCTTGGTACTATATTTGGAGGAACTGCATCAAAATCTGTTGAGTCATCATCAGACTTGGAGATTTTATCAATGTCTGCAATGGTCTGGTTTTCAATAGATATAACATCTAGGCTCCTAATCAACTTCTTATGAATTGGATCATAAAAGTGATATCCAAGATTATCTTCACCATATCCAAAAAAACATGCACTACTGTATCTTGACATCAAGCTTAGACCTCCCATCTTTGGGAATGTGAACAAAAGCTTTATATCCAAAGACTCGAAAATGATTTTAAGAGACATCTTTCCCAGTCCAAACTTTCTCTAAGACTTTCATTTGTAAAGCAACACATGGAGAACGATTAAGTACATGTACAGCTGTATTTAATGCTTCCCCCTCAAAATATTTTAGGTAGCTTTGCATGTGGAAGTAGACATCTAACTCTTTAATTAGCGTTCTGTTCATCCTTTTAGCTACACCATTCAACTGTGGTGTCTTTGGAGGTATAGTTTGATGCCGAATTCCTTGAATTTTGCAATAATCATGAAATAATCTAGTATATTCTCTGCCATTATCTGTATGGATAGACTTCAACTTCTTCGCAATTTATCTTTCAACTGAGGCCTGAAACTACTTGAACACATCAAGCACTTCATCTTTCATCTTCAAAGGATAAACCCAAATCTTTCTAGAATGATCATCCACGAGCGTTACAAAGTATGAAGTAACACCCAATGATCTTATCTTCATGAGACCACACACATCTGAATGTACTAGTTCCAATACATTTTCTTTCTGGAATGTGGGAAATCCTTGAAGGAAACTCTGTGCTGTTTTCCAGCCAAATAGTAAGGACATTTCTTCAGGTGCACATTTTTTACATCAGACAGAGCTTTCTTTCTGGCCAGCAGTGACGTACATTTCTCACTCATGTGGCCAACCCTTTTCTACGACATTTGAACTGTATTCTTATTTTCTATTGCATTAACTATGCTTTTAGAGAGCTTAACTTGCATCAAATACAGTGTGGAGGATTTATTTCCTCTGGCCACTACTAAAGAACCTTTAGTGAGTTTTCATTGGCCATTATTGAAGGTATTACAAAACCCTTCATCATCAAGCTTACCTGTAGAATTCAAGTTCAACTATATATCTAGAACATGTCTAACATCTTTCAAAACCAAATAAGTGCCAATAGATGTCTCCACAGAAATATCTCCAACTCCAATGACTTTAGTTGTGCCATTGTTACTTGTTTTGACAACACCATAATCTCTTGGTGTATATGATGTAAAAAAAAAAAAAAAAACTCCTTATCAGAGGTAGCATGAATAGAAGCTCCGCTGTCGATAACCCAACTGATCTCATGTTGAGCTATATTGACAAAATTATTTTCCAAAAGAATAAGAAATGAATCTGTAACGACAACAGTTCTATCATCATCACTACTGTAATCTCTTTTCCCATCTTGATTCTTTTCCTTCTTAGATTTTCAACAAAACTTTTTGATGTGACCTTTTTTGTGATAGTAATGGCACTCGACATTGGCGTATTTTTTGGATTTTCCTATGCTCTTATCTAGGCTCTTTGAAACCCTACTTTGGCTTCTTTGCTTGGTGGTTGCAGCTAGGACATCTGATTGAGAAGAATGAGAAGAAGTAATCCCTTGCGATCTTCATCTCATCTCCTAATTTAAAACTCCACTTTTGACTAATTCCATAGTTACAACACCATTTGGAGCAGAATTGGTCAAATAAATCTTCAAAGTCTCCCACGACTCTGGTAATGATGCAAATACCATAAGAGCAAGTACTTTATCATCATATTTAATTCCCATGCCAGAAAGATGGACCACGATCCCTTGAAATTCATTCAAGTGATTTGCCAGTGAATTCCGGTCCCTGTATTTCAACTGCAGCAACTTTGTTACAAAAAAAAAAAAAAAATTGTTGTTGCATGTTTTTGAAGTATACAACTATTCAAGTTTATCCCACAGAGTCCTGGCATGTGTCTCACTGCAAATATGATTATAAACATTATCTTCAACAAACTACCGAATAAAACCACACACCTATTTATGCTCAAACTCCCATTCTTCATCAGCTTTATCTTCCGATTTTTGAGTGCTAAACATCGGTAGATGCAACTTCATCACAAATAAAAGATCCTTCATTTTATTCTTCCATATGTGGTAGTTGGTGAGGTTGAGACTAGTCATCTTTTGTATCTTTCCTTCCACGGTTCTGCATAGCTAGCCTGAAAGAAACTGGCTCTGATATCATTTGTTGGGAGATATACACGATAATAAATATCGCAACGAATTAGTAGGATCAAATCTCCCTCTTTGTGCAAACGTAATAGGAAGAAGAATAACAAAAGGAAATAACTCAAGAATTTGTAGGAGTAGAAATATAGGCACGAATAAGATGAACTTCCACTACAAAAATAATGAGTAATACAAAAAATTCTTCTCTAGCTGAACCAGAGGCTAATACAAAATTCCTCACTTCAAGAAATAAATTTCTTGGCACCTTTCTCACAAAATTACACACAATTTTGTGGCTATCACTTCTCACAATTTAAAACTAATTGTGGCTCATTTATGCTATAATCTCTCTCCTTCTATCTATATTACCATCAAAGGACATATATATGTGTGTGTGTGTGTGTGTGTAGACATCAAAATATGATGGTGTAAAAAGCAAAGATGATCTTTGCTTTCTCTTGGTATAAGAAGTCAAGATGAACTTTACTTCTCCATCCTTATCTCTTGGTATAGGAAGTAAAAACAAACTTTGCATTTTCATCCTTAACCTCCATTTAATAATAATAATAATAATAATAATAATAATAGTAATAATTGAGCATGATATCTCAACAATATATGTATATAACAAAGTTACCCTTCAATGTAGCAGAAACGAAGTACATTTTTCAACTATCAATATTCATATTCCTTCCAATTTCATTTCTACTTATATAAAGATGGACACTGTTAATTAAGGGCTGCTGTTATTTTTCAGTATTTCAAGCGTTATTTTATTCTCCATTTATGTTTTGAAGGTTTTGCATCTTGTGATGGGGAGTGTTATTTGCTTTCGGATTTCTGGCTATAATCTCACCCGTCATAATGCGTGCTTTGAACTTTAACCATGTGAAGAGAAATTGAATGTAATGATTGTGGTTTAACATGTGTAAAGCAGAGACTTGGCCAGTTAGGTTTTATTTTCATGGCTCATTTCCATTTTTAGTTGGGGATAAAAAATAAAAACTATCACTTTTTCTCTATTTTGACTTAATGTATTTTTATTTTTATTTTCAAATTCTTTTTATTATTCTATTATCACATCAATTAAATTCAAATTTAATTTGACATAAAGTACTCACTATTATTTTTAAATTAATAATATATATATTTAAAAAATAACTTTTTTTAAAAATAAAAAAATGTAAACCAAACATCTTTTCAACTCTATACATATTCTAATCATTACTTTTCAACAATTTATCAAAACATATTTTCATTTCCATTTCAAAATTATAACTACATTTTCAATTTTTAAAAATGATTGAAAACGAAAATGGGTCTTGAAAATAAAACCAAACCGGCGGTTAAGGATTTGAGCCAATTCGAGTCCCTATTTTATAAAAAAATTGATGTATTGAAATTTGGACTTTAATTAACAAATTAAAATCGTGTTAAACTGGATTCATAGTCATCTACAATGTAGAATAACAATTCAAATATAATTGCAATGTCAACTCTACATTTTTTGGATAAAGTTTTAATAGTATACTAATACCTGAATAATATTATTTACTAGACATCAGTTGTTATCATTGTCAAGGCCCAAGGTGCCATCACGTGACAAACAACACATATTTATGCAAAAGAAAAGAAAATTTAACAAACAGTTTCTTACGATATTAAAAAATAAACTAATCAAAGTACAAGACCATAAGTTCGAATTTATGAGATTTCACTTGGACGGACTGTAGATTGTTGGAACTAAGAAAAGACCATTCTTTCTTGAGACAATAAGTCCTTCCGTTTCAGTCAGGTCGATATCATTAGGAGTCATTCCTTCAGGCATTTTCCAATCAAAATGATACAGAAGTTGAGCCAATGGAAGCTCAGCGTTTGCTAGTCCGAAATTTATACCCGGGCAAATCCGTGTTCCTGCCCCGAATGGAATGAATTCGAAGTTATTTCCCAAGAAATCTATGGAACTGTTCTCAAACCTTTCCGGGTGAAAGCTTTCTGAATGATGCCAATAATGCGGATCCCTTCCCAAGGACCAGATATTAATCATGACTTTGGATTTGAGAGGAATTGAATATCCATCAACTTTGCATTCATCTCTGCATGCTCTGAGGAGTAATGGGACCGGAGGATGCAACCTCAAAGTTTCTTTGATCACCAATTTTAGGTATTTTAGTGTCTGGATGTCGCTTTCTTCCACTGTCTTCTTTCCTTTACATGCCTCCCTTACTTCTGTCCGTACCTTAGCCATCACGTGGGGATTTTTCATGAGTTCAGCCATTGCCCAATCTAAAGTGGTAGACGATGTTTGAGTTCCAGCAGAGAACACATCCTACATATGTACATATATTTCAACAAGTTAATGATCAACAACATAGCTAAATATTTTGAGGGGTCAGCTGTATATGTGTGTGTATTCATGAGATGAGGAAATAATTAATTAACGAAAAGCCACTTACAAAAATGACAGCTTTGATGTTGTCGTTAGTAATGGGATATTTGAGTTCATCATTTTTCTTCATCCTGAGTAGAACATCGACTATATCTTCACCGCCAAACTCACCACTTTGCTTCAATTTATGTTCCTCCACCATGACATCAAGAATGGCATCCAACTTACGGCGCATCCTCAACAATTTGTGCTTGTTCCAACTGAGAACATGCAGTAATTTGAAAGAGGGAAACAAATCAGCCAACTCAAATCCCACTGCCGTCGCCTCAGCTTTCTTTAACATGGCTATCAGCTTATCACCATCTCTCATCACTTTACCAAACGCCGCTCTGCAAGTGATAGAGCTTGTGAACGTAGAAATCTTCTCAGTTAGGTTGACGGCTTCTCCAGACGATGATTGAAGAGATCTGACGACACGTGAGAGCTCATCCTGCCTAACAGACCCGAAAGATTTGACATTTTTAGCGCTGAGCAGCTCCAAAATGCATATTTTACGCATTTGCTTCCAGAACTCATTGTAGGGGCTGAAGACAATGTCAGTATAATCGTACCACATGATCTTAGTGCCAATACTTTCGGGCCTATCAGCGCAGGCTGGGTCCTGAACTTTGAGCACATCCTTAGCGGCCAGCCGCGACGAAATCACCACCGTCGAAACCTCTCCCAGCTGCAGATGCAAGATAGGTCCGTACTTCTGGGCTGCTCTCGTGAGTGCACGGTGTGGCAGATCCCCCATCAAGTGGTGGAGGTGGCCAATCACCGGCAGCTTTGGTGGGCTTGGAGGCAAATGGTCGTATTTTGTTGGAGACTTAGGTTTCTTGCCTGCTGTGATTAGTAAGAAGATTAAAGATGAAAAAAGGAGAGCGGTGAAGATGAAGGGCAGCTGGATCTCCATTGCTTCTATGGTTTGATGAAATGGTTGCACATATTGTCATTGTACTTGTAGTTGAAAATTTTAGAGGGAGAAGAGAAAATATGCTATTTTACTGTTAAAGAATAGACTTTGGCCTAACTCACCCTATAAGTTAGCTCAAGAGTTAAGGATTATTCAAAATCATATATAGAGATCATAATTTATTTATTTCATCGATGTGGGACACTAACACACCCCATGCAGGCCCATGAATGAACATTTGAGTGGAATGGCATAAAATGAATGGCCCAACAATATTGGGTAACCCAACATTAGGAATGGAGGATTCAGATACCATGTTGAAGAATGGACATTATGCCTAATTCAACTCATAAGTTAGTTCAAGAGGTAAGGAAATTGTAATGATCAAGCGCTTAGCACTAGACTAAAAAATACAACTATTAGCAAAGGCACAACTTTATTTTCTTATACATTTGGCAACACATATCACCATATAAGGCTATGATCGATTTGAGGTGGCTGCACCTGATAAACGCCATGGGTTGGGCGATTAGCTCCCTAGTCAAATGACAATGCAAATAATAAATCCAACAATCTAGCCCCACCTCCTAGGGACTCGAACTCACGACCTCACTCTGATACCATGTCAAATAATAGACTTTGGATTTAACTCAACCTCAAAAACTAATTCAAGAAGTGAGGATTGCCTAAAATCATATATATACCATAATTTATTTATTTCACCAATGTCTGATACTAACACACCCCACGCACACATAGAAATGAATATTTAAAGCGTGGAATAATATGAAATGAGTAACCCAACATCGAGAATGGGTAGCTCTATACCATATCCCATACGATAAAATAAATAAGTTGTGTTATCTATATATGGTCTTGAGCAATCCTTATCTTTTAAGTTAATTCTTGGAGTTGAGTTAGGTTCAAAGTTTATTTTTCAACGTTCATCATGAAAATTATTTAATCTGTTTGTTTGTATATCAATATTTTTGACTGAATTTCGATGTACAGTTAGTAATTTAGACTATTATAATGATTATTCGTCGTTAAGTTTTGTTTGTTTTCCCTTGGCCCAGATTCTATCATTTTTCTATTATTTATTATTCCTAAATATCCAATAGTTGAGCGAGGGAATCTCTCCCCTCTTCCGACATTAATCTATATTCTAAAACTCATTCTGGTGAATGAGTTTGAATAACATTAATCTATATTCTAAAACTCATTCTGGCTGACTATTTTTGGAGATACGATGTGCTTAAATATTGTCTACACGAAAATTAAGGAAGGAATCCCGTTTGTAACTTCTGTTGGTGTCAAAACCTGGTAAAGAATCGTGATTTTTAAGGCACTGGTTAATTTATAGCGCACCCTACCATCACTTATGAATTTAAATTTGAATTGACGAAATATATGTGCATATATGAATAAATGAAAAATAAAAAATCATTAGGAATGTTTGATTATGTTTTTGAAAATAAAATTATTTTGGGGGAAACATAACCAAATATAATCTCATTTTCCTTTTAAAATACTAATTTTATTTTTTTTTTCCAAAATACCAACCTTATGCTCTATTGTGATGACTAAAATGCCCATTTATAGTAGTAATTTTGGCATACTCGATGTGTTTGCTAAAATTTAATAGTAGAAAATAAGTAAAATACTTATTTATTTTTGTAACGCCCCGACCAGGAGGCGCCTGCTTTCGGCCGAGGTGCTACTCACACAATGCCACATGTCATTCTCGCAACAGAAAATACACTTCTCAAAATTTTCAAAATAATTAAATCCTACAACCATCTCCATCAGATACTTACTTTTGAGCCGAAACATTTCGAATTACACTTGGCACTTCTATCACCCTCATTGGCTCATGTGTGGTTGAGGCTAGTCTATCTTCATCACTTGTTCTTATCTGAGGGTAAGAACAGAGAACAATAATAACAACGTAAGTTCGAATGACTTAGTGAGATAATTTTACAATAACCACAAGGTAGCAACTTCATAATCATTATATAAGAGATAAGAAGAGGCATATTTATTCCCAAGAGCTGTGAGAGAACATTTTAATCAAAATTTAGAGTGATCCTTCTCACCACCGTCCCATACCAGTGATGAGACTTCACAAATTCACTAACTCTCACAGGGTAATTTTAAATTACGATTACAACCACAAGGGGCCGACATATCACTTGAACAATCATTGAGTTTGTATCAAATATTCGAGTTTCAAATGTAAGATAAAATTAATAATCACTTTAACACTTTTGCTATTGGTGGTTCTCCTACCATATCACTCCACTTTCGAAAACATGAAAATCCTTATTCCTCCAAAGTACCGAGTGATCGGCTCAAACACTTAATCACTCACTGGGCATGGCTAGCTACATGCCTGATCCCACTCATAGACAGCTACCTCCAGTTAGCCTATTGAGTAGGGATTATGTGTGCATGGGTATCAGCCGAAAGGTCTGTCACCGTCGGTTCGTTTTGCCCGGTCGCCTTTCGTAACCGATCCCAGGGCCCACTCTCAAGGGTATTAAACACTTTCACTGTTATCACATAACATGTCCAATAGCATTTCACTTAACACATCAAGTCGCCATGTTAACACGAAATCACTAATTCAACCCCAGGCTGATTTCAAGATAGACATGGCCATAATAACATATATTTCAAAATCATTTTTTAGCTTCCTCAACACAATCGCCAACTTTAGATAAAGCGATGTTAATTAATATCAATAAAAGCACTAAGTGGAAAAGAGCGATGTGGAGTACTATTTTTGTAAACTGTTTATTTTCTCAAAACTTGTTTACACACTTGGACTCAAGTGGATGGAGTTCTATTTTCATCAATAGTTAACTTTATCAGAACTTAGGTGGAAGTGAATTGCAGGGTACGAAATCAATCATGTAAAATGGGTGAGGGGCTCAGGTACGAATAGTCCAAGAATTACAGATAAGGGTAAGAGAAGTTCAATCAACTACTGAGAGAGTTCACGAGCAGCAAGTCAATGTTACATAGGTAAATAATAATCTTTAGTAGACGGGAGGTCAAACAAACTTGATATACATGTATCAACGTAAATGTACAAGACAAGAAATCATATCCATCAAAATTGTAAGTTTAGGTAGCAATAATTCAAGAATTTGGAGCAGAAGGGATAGCTCAAACAAATTAACCAAGTACACATGAGGGCCAAAGAATAGCATGGGACGAGCACGCATTAGTCATCGAATCATAGCACATATAGAACCAAGCGGCAAAACATAATAACCAGCACATATGTTCTTCCCCTAGCAAGAAAGCCAATGTAAACTCACCTGAAAAATGTAGAGGAATTCTTAATCGTATAGTCACTCAGGTTCTAGCTTCTTAGTTAAATCGAAAGTACTGTCATAAAATAACTCAAGTTATCATTTCATCAATTTTTTGAGTCTTCACTATAAGCATAATGAACATCATTATCAAACTGAAGGGTATTCTGACATAGTCTTGATAATTCTTAGATATTTAGACAGTCTATGACCTTGTTCCCAAATGATTAAAAGCTCAGATTACATAACTTAAACTCAATATTGACTATGATTTCTCCATCATAATTCTCAATTTCATGTGACACTTAACTGTAAAGGTAATCACTTATCATAGTTCTTAACTCGACAAGCCGATAAATTGGTTGTTAATTTCTCATTAAAATCTCAATGACAATCTGATAATTCCTCCAAACCGATTAAACTCATTACTGTATTAATTACAAAATCAACACATAACCTTAAACCAAATCATAGCTTAACAATCTTAACTGTGATCATATTCAACTTCATCCGAAAATCTAAATACACTCAACAATTCAATCGAATCAAAATTCGATTATTGAAATTTACCCAAATTGAGTTGAATCGGGACCCAGTCTCACGTTGGAACTAGTCCAGATGAGTCCGGAATTAAATTCTGAGAAAACTACCCACGCGCCGCCGCCGGCGATGGACATCGCCACTACCAGCAGGTACGCCTCATCAAGGACATCACAACCCCCCAATCAATTTCAAACTCCAACCACCATAGGCCTGTCAATTGGCCGCCCGAAGCCGCGGAAGCCCTAACCTCCGCCGCGGACAACCACCTTCATTTCCGCTGCCACCGCTCGCCGTTTCACCAAATTGACACCACCAAAAGCCTACCCATGAGCTCACGGACACAACTCACGCAAACATCACCATTTTTCGCCACTGGAAATGGCGAAACCATTACCTCCGCTGTGCTCCGCCGTCGAGCTCAATTTTTCGACAGTTCTGCTGGTTGTTTTGGATGAAGGTTGGTATGATTTTGCCCCCTGAGCTGAGAGGAGCATGAATATGACCTTTGTTTCTGGTTTCATGGTGGTTTTCCGACGATTCGCTGGTGGGGGTGAGTTTGGGCCATTTTTTAGAATTTGAAGAATTTCGTCCTTCATTGATATATATAAAAATATTTTCCAGCCTTTTCAATTTAGCCCCTAAAAGTTTTGGCCGACTTCATTTCCACCCCAAAAAGTTTTAACCGCCTTCATTCTAGTCCCTGGACTTCAATTGAGTCCTCCAACTTTTATTTCTTGCATTTTGACCCCCAAAATTTCTGTTTTTGGACAATCAAGTTCAAACAAATTTATTTTGAGACCCTCAACTTTTATTTCTCTCACATTGACCCCCAAAACTTCTAAAACTTTTGCAATCATGTCCTTTTTATTTCCTTTTTTCGAGCCTTAAAATCTGATTATTCGATATCTTGATTTCTAAACCCTTATTTTTCAAAATATCGAAGGGGTTTTACAATTTTTTAAATATATATTACTAAAATTTTCAATGTTCTCAATATATTTATTTAAATTTTTATACTAGTAAAAGAAAAAAAATTAAGATAGAAAGAAAAAGAAAAAAAGTAAAATATTTCAAGTAAAAATATTAGAGAAGAAAAAAGAAGTTCAAAAAAAATAATGAGGAAAATCCATTCAAAATAATACCCAAATAGGGTAGATGCTTTATATATAGTATAAATATTTTATCATTTGGTGTTTAATCACTTCACCATACCAAGTTCATATTAATAACACTTTTTTAAGTTGAATGTTTTAAAATGCCAAATATAGTAACATATGAAACAGATGACATACGTTTATTAGGTGACTTTATATTTTTTAAACAATTAACCAAAATTATATGAAAATTATATACCACATGCAAAAAATCAATAAAAAGCAATATATTATTAATAATTAAACAATAAAATAAAAATTGTGCACTAATTAATACAATTTATAATCGAGGGACAAATATTTCTTTCATATTTTTGTAGATGGAAATATTTGTCATGATACCACATCCCACCTCCTCGGTGGAATTCACAATCCCTTACCTTGTTAGGTTAGTAATCGGACCACAAAATTATAAAGGGCCTAATATTTTTTAACCAAACAAAAATTGGGTTGGATAAACATTATACCCAACTCAATCATAGCAACCAAATGGAGCCTAAGGGCTAGTTTGGTTGGAATGATAGAGTGGGAAATATTGTTTTTATCCCACCTTATCATTTGTTTGGTTGTAATAATAATAAAACTCGAACCCACATGAATACTAAAAATTCATATGTATACGTACAACTCCTATGATAAATTAACCAACCACCCTCCATTAGTTTATTTATCATACTAATCAAACTATATCACAATGATAAAAAATCACACAAATTATCATATGATAAATAATCATGAAATAACTAAAAAATTCAACCAAACTAGCCCTTAGAAAAAAAAAAAACAAAAATTAATGCATAGTATAATCTTTGAGAGTTTATGAATCCAAACTCATAGGCTATGTTTAGTTACATTTTGCCAAAATAAATTCATTTTGGCAAAATGTAACCAAATATATGGGTCATTTTTTTGCGAAAATAACAAATACTAATTTTTAATATGCCACTTCAAATCAACTGACTTATTATCAAAAATCACATATACATACATACATATCAGAATATTTTATTTATTTTTGCAATTCAAAAAATCATATACAGTCATCACACATACATATTATATATTTTATTATTATTATTACAATAAAAGATATTATTCAATTCCATTTTCACC
The DNA here is from genome assembly GCA_018894105.1 of Jacaranda mimosifolia. NCBI lineage: Eukaryota > Viridiplantae > Streptophyta > Magnoliopsida > Lamiales > Bignoniaceae > Jacaranda > Jacaranda mimosifolia. The sequence goes on from CM032127.1 coordinate 4,146,544, forward strand.
CTAAACACCCAATAAGAAAGAGCATTGATTATACTGATACAGTAGAAATTGTCCCCTTCCAAAACATAAACAAACATATATCACATTCCCAACATAAATTTCATATTTTCTAACCCCACTCCCAAAATTCATTTTCCTTAAATATATAATCCAAAACATAAAATTCATATCTACACATTGCCCTAAGTCTTGTATAGGTCAGATGGGTTGGATAAATATTGGGTCATCTATCAAAGCTCATGGCGTTCTTCAAAGAAATTATTGGATTTCAAATGGACTAGGCCAAGCAGTTAAAGATATCTGAGTCAAGTCAACCGCTTTCACTACTAATTATTAATATTTTTAAAAGTCAAATATCATGAGGTACACAATTTTTATCATTTTCAATTTTATCTTCACATATTATCCTATTCTTAGGGGTGTGTATTCGTTTAAAATTGATCAAATTGAAATTTCAGTTTGATTAACTGAAAATTTTGATTTTCAAAGTAGAAAACTGTAAATTAAAGAGAATCATGTTCGATTTTAAACTAGTTTTGACTGGTTACCAAATCGGCTCAAGCCCCATCGCTTTTATTATTATTATTAAATTCCTATGAGTGGTATCACTCTCCACTAATATGAGGGGAAAAAATTACTATTCTAATCTTTAAAGACCGTGATAGGGCTCATAAAATTTTTTTAAATTGAATTAATTGTTTTTTGGTACTAAAAAGTGTGTTAAAAGTTTGGTTGACAAAAAAATATTTGGTTTTAGGTTAAAAAATTTTTGAATTGGATTTTTTTTTAAAAACAAATTTGAATTGTATAAATGTTAATTTGGTACCAACATGTTGGTAATCAATTTTGATATATTTTGTAATAAGATGATAAAATCAAATTTATTTTAAAAAATAATGACAATATCATTTTATTTTCTCTTCTCCCTTCTCTAATTTTACTTCTTATTTTCTCAATTGTTTCACCTTACTAAAAACTTCTCTTTTTATTTATCTCAAAAACTTAAAAGTACATTAACATTTATAATATTTAAATTATTATATTGATTTATTTTAGACTTAAAATTTTAATAAAAAATATGAAATTTACTAAAACTACTAGCACATAATAAAAGATATTCCACACTTATATTAAATGATGTAGGCACTTGAACAATAATAATCAAAAAATAAAATAAAAATATCAAACCAATTTTTGGTTCTATTTAACTTAACTGAACCATTTTTTTTTTCAATTCGATTTTGGTTAACTGAGTAAAAAAATTGAGCCAAACCACAAATCAATTTTTTATTTAATATACAACCAAAAATTGAACCGAAAATACTTCAGTTTGATTTTTGGTTGGTTCGATCGATTTTGGTTTTTCTTGCACACTCCTACCTATTTTACGAATACTAACTTGAGTGTCGAATGTTTTCATCAAGGAACACAATACGACCGTAACAGTTGGTTATTGATTGCAGGACCTAATCCGAGGCACACATCGAAGACATTCAAATTCAGATCAAGAGCAAATTTTCCCATATTCAATTCACATCAGTAGTAAGTTGATGTGATAATTTTTTTAATTGATTTAAATTTTTTATTTCAATTAATATTTGATCTTCTTTCTTTTATGCTATAATTAAATGTTAAATATCTAAAATATTTCTTTCATTAAACACCTGAATGAGAATTTTTGTACAATTAATATTTATTAATAACCTCAAATAAAAAATTCAAAATACATTTTAACTGGCTACCCTCATTTGCGTTTCGAGTCGGAAACAAATTTTAGTTATGCTGATTCATGATGGGTGCGTGTCTCTTAGAAGCTGCATGCCAAACAAATTTTGATGGACATGACATGTTTTGACGGAAAGCCAGCCGCAATCGCGCAGTTTCTATCTTAAATTCGAGTTACTCTTTCTCGGACAAGTGCCACACTGTGAAGAGCCAGTGGAATAAACACAAAATTGTTTTATATGTGATTAAGATAAATGAAAGAATTCGAAGCAGCATCCCAATCCAATGCAGATAAGTTTGGGATCCACCGTAATCTAACAAGTAACAACAAAAATTATTTCACGTGACATTATTTGTAATTAATAGGGCCAAGGCGCCATGACCACAGAAGAAACGATACGTATACATATATGGAAAGCAAAAGAAAAGTTAATAAAACAAATCAAAGTAGACGACAATAATTATTTGATTTTATGAGATCTCTTAGTTGGGCGTGTTGTAGACTGTGGGAACCAAGAAAAGACCATTCTTTCTTGAGACGGCAATTCCTTCTGCCTCGGACATGTCTATATCATTGGGGGTCATTCCTTTAGGCATTTTCCAGTCAAAATTGTAGAGAAGTTGAGCCAATGGAAGTTCAACGTTTGCTATTCCAAAATTCATGCCTGGGCAAATCCTTCTTCCGGCCCCAAATGGAATGAATTCGAAGTTATTCCCCAAGAAATCTGTGGAGCTGTTCTCAAATCTTTCGGGTTGGAAGGTTTCTGGTTGGTGCCAATACTCGGGATCCCTTCCCATGGACCAAACGTTAATCATGACTTTGGATTTCAGAGGAATTGAATATCCACTAACTTTGCATTCATCTCTGCATGCTCTCGGGAGTAATGGGATCGGAGGGTGCAATCTCAAAGTTTCTTTGATCACCAATTTTAGGTATTTTAGTGCTTGCACGTCGCTCTCTTCCATTGTCTCCTTTCCCTTAAATTCTTCTCTTACTTCTGCTTGTACCTTTGCCATCACGCGGGGATTTCTCATGAGTTCGGCCATAGTCCAGTCTATAGTTGTAGACGATGTTTCAGTTCCGGCAGAAAACATGTCCTGTAATTACACAACAGCATTCGTTAGAATCCAATATATGCGCGTTCATATGATGAGGAATGTAATAATTAAAAAGCAACTTACAAAAATGACAGCTTTGATGTTGTCATTGGTAATGGGAAATTCGAGTTCTCCATTCTTCTGCATTCTGAGAAGAACATCGACTATATCTTCACCGCCAAACTCACCACTCTGCTTCAATTTATGTTCCTCCACCATGACATCAAGAATTTTATCCAGCTCACGGCGCATTCTCAACAATTTGTACTTATTCCAACTGAGAACATGCAACAACTTGAAAGAGGGAAACAAATCAGCCAACTCAAATCCACCCGCCATCGTCACTGCCTTCTTCAACATGGCTATCAAAGTGTCACGATCCCTCATCACTTTACCAAACGCTGCTCTGCAGGTAATGGAACTTGTGAACGCAAACACTTTCTCTGTCAGGTTGACGGCTTCTCCAGACGATGATTGAAAAGATTTGATGAGACGTGTGACCTCATCCCGTCGAATAGACCCGAAAGATTTGACATTCTTAGCGCTGAGCAGCTCCAAAATGCAAATTTTACGCATTTGCCTCCAGTACTCGTTGTAAGGGCTGAAGGCAATATCGGTGTAATCGTACCACATGATCTTAGTGCCAATGCTTTCAGGCCTATCAGCGCAGGCTGGATCCTGAACTTTGATCACCTCTTTAGTGGCCTCCCTCGATGAAATCACCACCGCCGAAACCTCTCCCAGCTGCAGATGCAAGATGGGTCCGTATTTTTGGGCTACTCTTCTAAGTGCATGGTGGGGCAGCCCGCCCACCAAGTGGTGAAGGTGGCCAATCACCGGCAGCTTTGGCGGGCTTGGAAGCAACTTTTCGTACTTTGTTTGGGATTTGGGTTTCTTCCATGCTCTGATTAGCAAGAAGATGAAAGATGAAAAGAGGAGAAAAGTAGTGAAGTTGATGGGAATTAGCTGGATCATCTCGTTGTTTAAGGGAACAGATGTATACTGATTCTATCAGCTGTTCCAAGTTCTTAGTTATTGTTTGTGTTGTTTGATGATGCTTATTGGATAATCTCTCGTCTTGTATTTATAGTGGAAAATTTTATAAGGAGAAGAAAAGTCAAGATTTGATTATGAAAATTACTGGCAATAAGGGCATAATACAGAGTTAGTTCATTGTATACCTGTGTGGGTCCAGTCATCTCTGATTGCTGAATTTGAATTGACGATTGCTACTTGATACAATACTTTATCTATTTTCATGTTATACTTTTGTCTATTTTCTTGAAGGGTCCAAATTGTTCCATTTTTTTCCTTAATGAGAATAATTGATTTAGGAAATTTCTTCCCTTCTTCCAAAATTTATGCTAAGAGCCCGTTTGGTTTTATTTTTAGAGTTATTTTAAATTTTTATGCATTTTTAAAAGTTCAAAAGTTAGTTATAAATTGAAAATAAAAATAAAAATGTGTTTGGATTAAATGTTGAAAGGTAGTAATTAGAATAGGTATAGAATTGAAAATTACATTGACATATTTTTTTTAGATTTAAAAATATTTGTTTTTTAAAATATATGTATATTTTATTAATTTTTTAAAATGATAATAGATACTTTATGTAAATTAAATTTAAATTTGAATGATGTGATAGAAGGGTAGGTTCGGAAGAGTTTGAAAAAAAAAAATTGAAATGAAAATGAATACAAAGATGATTTTCAATTTTTATTTTGTAATAAAAATGATAAGGAGAATTGCAAAATAAAAACAAAGAGACCTTAAATGTTCCTATCAACGGCAGTATGTCATGAAAGCACTTTCCATTGTGACTTCTCTTCTACTATTTATAATTTTCTCTATTGATTGCTTAATCTAATATATATAAAGTAAAATGTTGTTCAATTATATTTTAAGAATATTTATTTTGTGGCAATGATGTAGATAAGTTAATTTTATCCCTTTTTGCTATCTCAATATTTTTTATATATATAATTTACTATAAAAATGAATTATTCAATATATTATTAATAGGTCAATCTATATTAATTGATTTTTTGATTAACTCCATATCCAATGATGGTAAATGTATCTATATATGATCTTCGATATTAATTTCCATATTTATCTCTCTCTCTCTCTCTATATATATATATACACATATTAGTGTATATATATATTAAATTATAGTATCTAATCTAATATATATAAAGTAAAATGATGTTCAATCATATTTAAAATATGTTTCTTATGTAGCAATAATGCGAATGAGTTATTTTTATCCCTTTTCGCCATTGCAAAATATTTTCATATATATTTGCTATAAAGATAAGTTATTTTATTATAATATAAAATATTATATTAATTAATTTTTTCGTAACTCCATATCCAAAGTTAGTAAGTATTCAATATATCTATATATATGTCATCTTTCATATTAATTTTTGTATTTCTCTCTCCATATATATGTGTGTATATATATATGTTTATTTATGGAATTATTATATATTAATGTTTATGCATGTAATTAATATATATTAGTTTATATGTTATGTATATTAGTTTATGTATATATTAATTTATGTATGCGATGTTGGCTTAATACATATAATTTAACTCTCTAGTTCTCTCTCTCTCTCTCTCTCTATATATATATATATATACATATACACACACACGCACACATATACATATAACTTTAATCTGTAAAGAAAGAGGTGAATCTTACCTTAATTTAACATTATTTTTTGTTATATATAAAATAAAAATTATATATATAAATATAATTTAGTTCTTTAATTAAGTTAAATTCCTTAACACTACAAAAAAAAGGGCATTAGTGACCGAAAAATCGGTCACTAAATATGCAAAAAAGGGTCACTAATGGGTTTAGTGACCGATCCGATTGGTCACTAAAACCCTCGTCACTAATTTATCTCGGTCACTAATTAGTGACCAACTTTTTTCGGTCACTAATTAGTGATTGAAATGGCAGTCACTAATTATTTAAAAAAATTTGAAAAAATGTGTCTATATTACTAGGCGGTCACTAATTTTAATGAGTCAAAAATATTTCTCTCCAACTTTGTTTCCTCTTGGATTCGAACTCAAGATCTTTGCTATGCTCAGATGAGTAACTGACCACTACACCACATGCATTTTTATGCATTTATATCTCAACAATATAATATATATAATATTTACAAGTTAAAAAGTAATTATAATATTCTTATGTATAAGTTACTATTATTTTGCATTTTAAAATTTAACAAAAATAGCAATTATTCATTTAATATTTGTATAATATTTATACAATATAATAACACTGTATTTTTTTATTTATAACTATTCCTTTTAAATTTTAGGTATATTTTATCATAATATATTATAAACATATTAAAAATAGTATATACATACTAATATGCATAGTGATAAATAGTTTTTTTTATATATAATAAATACTAATATTTATTACTATTTATAGTAGTAAATAGTTTACGCATATATATGGTAATATGTTTATGTACTTATACATCCAAATTAATATATAATATTATTAATTATTTTATAAATATTTATTTACTCATAATACATGTACATATATTATTGATGTGTATATATTAATTAATTTTTTTTCTTTGTATAGGAATATTATTCTTGTTTATTTCTTTGTGTATCTATATATATTAATAAATTAATGTTCAATTATATGGATATTATATAGAAATATTTAGTGGTTATACATTTGTATATGTACGTATATTTTTATATTTTTTATATATACATATATTATTATCAAATATATATATGCTAATAGCAAACATAATATTTTATTACTTATATAAGTGTTACATAAATTTTATGCTTTCATTTTACAAGAATATACAAAAAATAAAATTTTATTTTTATGACCGTTTATTGATTGAAAAATGTGATCATTAATTAGTGACCGCTTTATACGGTCATTAATATTAGTGACCAAACTCTTAATTCGGTCACTAATTAGTGACTGAATTAATGACTGCTTAGTTTGGTCACTAATTAGTGACCGCTTTGTGCGGTCACTAATTTTAGTGACTAAAAAAAGAGTTCGGTCACTAATTAGTGACCGCTTTGTGCGGTCACTAATTTTAGTGACTAAAAAAGAATTCGGTCACTAATTAGTGACCGCTTTTCTGCTGTCACTGATCAGTCACCAATCGGTCATTAATTTTTTTTTAAATATTATATTTAAGTTAATCATTAATCAGTCATTAATCAGTCACTAATCGATCACTAATTAGTGACTGATCAATCGGTCACTAAAATTCGGTCACTAAAGCTCAATTTTTTGGTAGTGTAATTTAAGCATATAATTCCTTACAAGTAACTTAATAACCGAAAGATGCAATTCATTAATATTTAAATATGCAAAATCATTGTCTTTTTTTCTTTTTCACCACTCAAATCATAAGTTTGGAGAGTTAAACTATGATTTTGTTGAATATTCATGTATTTTGTCATTTACATAAGGTATTCTAATATAAATAAATTTTTATATTTATGAGGCAAGTTAATTTATAAAAGCAATTTGGAGTCTTGATCATGTGGTTAGTTAAACATTTCATATTCGACTAACTACATTAATTCGTCGAATTTTTTCTTTTTCTTTTTTTCATGTTATGGATTTTCTTTGATGTATAGTTTGTTTATTTCTGTTAGTTTGATGTTTTGGTGGTGGCTCATAGTTTGCATTTTTTATGATTAGGTTAATATTATCAATGTTTAATTATAATTAAAATTAAACAAAATAACTTTGACAAGTCAAAATCCTAAGTCTTTGATTATAAATTTCTTTCCTTTGAGTTTGCTTTCTTCACTGTCGACAGAGTCATACAACTATCCATATAAATTCTTTCATTATTACATATTTAATTTTGGTAAATATTACACACACACACACACACACATATATATATTAGCATATATGTACCTCTTTGCTCTTTGTATTAATTTTTGCAATTCAAGTTCTAATAAATTTATAAATATATATTATAAATAATGATATTTGTCAAGTCTCCTTTGATTGTGATGATATGACCTCACTTTAGGTTAAAAATACCATTTTGTTACATAAGTTTTCCTTAATTCTTTCTTTCTTTCTTTTTTTTTTGTTAAATTTTATCCTATTTAGCTATATTAATGTACTGCAACTCTCTTTAAGAAAAATATAAATATTTTTTCCTATATTTACATAATATATATTTGATTATAGATAGTAAAAATTTTATTTTATTATTCTAAAAATTATTTTCCATTAATATATATATATATATTTTAGGTAAAATATGAAGATTTGTAGGGAATAGTGAAACTCCGAAAACATTTGAGTTGATGATCATAAGCTTCATTCATATAAAATATTATTACATATTACTTATTTCAATTATTAAATTGTTTGTAATAAAATTTCTGTTATTTTTTTTAATTAGTTTTATTTTTTTATACTTGTAATATTATAAAAAATATAAATATTTAATCATAACAAAATTTTAAATTTTAAATTATTGCCCCCGCGTTGCACGTGTTAAAAGCTAATTTCATAATTTATGATGAAATCAAAAGGACATGGTATATTTTTACAACTCAAACAACGTACGCAAATTACCAGACCGTCAAGGGAATTTCACAGATTTCAATGCTGGTCAACTGGTGGTTTGAGCAGTCGCCTTATAATATAAATTTACCTCAATTATTTTCACAAAGTGGCAGCTGCCATAGTTGAATTTTAATTTTTAAAAAATAAATGTGGAAATAAAGCCAAACGGGCCCCAAGTGTGTTTGGGAGAAATTAAGCCCTAATTCCCCACCAGACACTTGGATTTCCATTTTTACTAAAAGGTTAGCCTCTCTCTCTCTCTCTCTCTCTTCCGTCGCAAACAATTTTTATTTATTTATTTTCAAGTTTTTCCTTCGCAAATTTTTTTGAACTTTTTGAAGAATTAGAGACGGATTCGAATCCATTGCTAATCTTCACATTTTCGATGAATTTTTTCGTTGTAAATCTTTTTTATATATATTTTTATTTTTTGTGACCGATTTTTTCCATTGCAAAAGGTCAAACTTAATTTCTTCAAAAATTATTATTTTGCAACGGTTTTTGTGATGGAAACTTTTGTGATGATTTTTCGTCGCAAAATCCATTGCAAATTGGGATGAATTTTTTCCGTTGCAAATTTCCATCGCCAAAAATAGTTTTTTAGTAGTGTTTGGGGAAGGCAATTTTTATTGTAATGGTTAAATCAATACTTTTTTATTGTGTTTTTAGGGTAAAAAAGAAATTAGATAATTTGTTTATTATAAGAATAATAATAAAACATATACGATATATATGTATACATATGAAAATTGGGGAAGTTTTGAGGATAATGAAAAATAAAAAAAGGTGTTTTAAGAAAATTTATTTTGACATTTTAAAGAAAAAAATAAATACATATTTGGCTATATTGTGACAAAACAAATTTTTTTTACCAAAACATAACCAAACAAAGCCCTAGTTGTTTTATTCCACGATTACCTTAGACAATTCTTCAAATTTTCTAACTTGTAGACTTGGTTGTTGACTAAGGTACAGTAGTTGTGCAATATTCCAACATCCACTAAATATTGTTGGTCTGTCTCCTTTCAAAATGGTGGTGGCGGACTATTTAATCGCAAGCAATTAATTGACCATTCTTATTTTTTATTTTATAAATATATATCAAATGTATTAAATATTTTTTTTAAAAATATTTATTTATGGATTATATACTTATAAAATGAAATAAAAGATCTGAAATGGATGCGCATGCATAGGGTAACTTCAAATTCAATTCCAACTGATTCTTTGTAGATTTTTCCCTATCAGTCAACCTAATTTTTCAGTTTATGCTGAATTAATTAAATGAATATAATTCGTATGAGTTGAGATTTTGAGTTTTGGACGAATTTTCTTGCACGTTAATTTTAACTGTCGATAGAGGTGAAAACCAAATCCAACTTAAATTCGTAATAGTCCATCGACATTTTGGATCATTAAATTTGTTAAATAATGCAGATTTGAGGTATATTGATAATGAATATAGATGGTATAACTCATAACTTAGACTTTTCCAAACGTGACGTTTTGGCACTTCAAACTCTCTTTAATAATTAAAAAGTGGGTTGTCGTTTGCATCTCATTCATATATGTATTCAATTAACTTATACAAAATCTATATTCATATTCATATTCAATGGATATTTAGATAATAATATCTGAATTCGTATCAAATAATATAAAATAAATTTGAATATATCAGTATTCAATTATAATTATTTGAAGACCGGTTTAATTATAATTATTTAAATATCTTCATTTGATTGTGAATATTGGATATGTTCTAATTCATTCATATATATTTGGATATATTTTTCTTTATAAAAAAAATTATATAATTTCATTAAAAGAAAAATAAAGAATATATATATATATATATATATTACAAGATCTTCATGAAGAACAACTTCTAAAGCAGAAAAATAACAAAGAACATAACGTGAAAATTGAAAGTTAAATTCTTGCAATCATGAAGAATAACCCTCACGAGTTTCTGATGGAACTTTGGACAATCCTTCTCAAACTCTATTTGTGCTTCCCCAAACTATTGAAAACTAGAATTACCAAGTTAAAGTGACCGAAGAATAATTTAAAAAATTAAAATATGTGAAAAATCATAATATATTACGTGACATAAGATCTTATCTTATTCGCCTAATTAATAATTTTACAAGTTTAATATATAGTGGTAAAAATAGTGTTTAAGTTGTCACCATTAAATTATATCATTAAGCCAATTGGCTATTCAATAAAATAAGAATAATAATAATTTTTTGGTTATCTTTTCTTAACTTTTCATGATTATATTTGATGTTGCATAAAACAAAATCAACAATAAATTTATAAAGCAAGCACTAAATCATAGAAGGAAAACAAGATTTCATTAAATAATATTGAGGTCATTACAATTAGACATAAAATTGTACAGAGGTCTAATATAAAATTTCTAAGCTTGATTCTCTTGTTTGCCAAAAGATCCCCTCTAAGTGGGGCTACATGAGTATTTATAGGGGAGAAATATGTACTATAAGTTCAAGGACATGTTTGACTGGTTGCCAATGCGACCACGTGTCTCAAAATCAACGGTCCTCTTGCAAAGGTTGTAACATGGTCCTTTGTCCTCTAATACTATTATGATTGCTTTGACGATGACGCATGTCCTCTGGATTGATGCCTTAGATGAGTTCATACTTGGCTTGTCCATTAGGTCGCGTCGTTATTGTCAACATTTATGCTTTAAATTTAGATATTTTTCTTTCTCTATCATCAACTCCCCCACTTCTTCATGTTTGTTTACAGGGATGGAGAAGTTGACCTAGAATGCATGGTGATCTATTCCTGTTGGGGTATACTCGAATTTGAAAATTTGAAGTGTATAGGCTCGTGTGTGTGTATTTATTGTGTCATATATTTTGTTTATTATTGTTATTAATATTATTATTATTATTATTATTATTATTATTATTATTATTATTTGGTCATACTAAAGGTCACCTAATCTTGACTGTTAGATCTCCTTTTTCAAGTTTTATCAGGGTCATTCGACTGGCACTTACTTCAAGATTACTTCCTTAAAATAACCAGTGATCCCCTTTGCTCCTTCATTCATCAGAAATCACCAAACCTTTGTCAAGGTTTGGCCTCGCCTTTGCGTGGAGCTAGGTAATGCTTTCATTTTATGTCGTCTCATTCTAGTTTGTTCTACCCGCTTCTTGAATAATAGTAGCACCTTAACTAGCTACTAGCAAACTCCTAGTTTCCTTTCTTGACAATATGGCTTCAACCTCGCGGTCTAATAAGGGAGGTGGTTCAGGTGTAGACGTTTGAGATCGGGATTCTCACGACCCCATAGCTGCTGAGTCTAGGCTTTCTGATAGAACCATAGCTGGTCTTCATAAGCGATTTTTTATTCCTTCTAGTTATAAGATAATAACTCTTGTGGCAGGTTAAACCATGGATAACCCTCTATCTAATTGTTTAGCTTTTCATGTTCCCTATTTAGTAGCAAGTCTCCGCTTTCCTATAGCTGAACCCATAACTAATATATCATACGTCACTTAGGAGTGTGTCACGCACAACTAGTTCCCAATTCCATTAGAAACTTGCTAGTTTTTGTGATAATTATGAAATGTTTCGACCTCGAACCCTCATTTGTGAACTTCTAGAATTTATTTCATGTAATCTTTTCGGCCAGGTTGGGCACTAAAGGTTTTTATTATATTACTGCCTGATCCAATGTTCAATTTTTTCGTAAAATGCTCTCTTCTTCGGGTTCTTAGAAACACGAGTAGTTTTATGTCGAGGCTCCCTCCCACAATCCTTGGAATGTGCCCTAAGCTTGGTGAACGGATAAGCTGAATTTTGCAACCTCAAAGGATCTGTCTTGGGATGAGGGGTTTATTGAGGGTTTGATAGATCAGCCCTTCGAGCTTCCTACTCTTCTTACTGAAGAAGCATTAAAACTAGCTGATCTAACCATCGTTTCTATCCGTCCCTGAAATTCTTTGGGTAATTGCTATTCTTTATTTTTTGTCTATCAAATTCCTCAAATTTATTTGTGTGCTAACAGATGAATTTGAGAGCAGCACTTGTGGCAGTATGGCGCGACAGCTTCAAGTTGACGTAGAGGCTTTGTAGGAGGATGAGGTAGGGTTTCGAACAGTAAACCATCGAACTTAATTTGGTGATCAGACTCCAGTTCATGCAGTGGGGTCGTCTAGCACACCCCCACTCCTTTGCTCGTGTCAGTAGTTCCTATGACCGCTGGGGGTTTATCAAGTGTAGATCCTACCTAGGTATTGTCTTCACTAGGTCAAACTAATGATGTTGATTCGATTGGGGTCATTAGTGAGGATACAACCACTACTCTCGAGCTCTCTTCTTGTAAGTGGACTCGAATTGATAGGGATTTGGGGAAATCTAAGGTGCTTGAAAGTTCTAGCAATGCTCAAGGGGATCCATTGAAGGCCAAGGATGGGTCTAGCAATAATGTGGCTACTTTTCAATGAGCCCGTTATTCTGCAGGTCGTGCTACTGATCCTGTTGCTCTGGAGAATGTGCACCAATGGAGTATCCATCTAGCGGAGAGGCATGCGACTCATAAACACCAGCCTATCCCCAATGCTGACGCAACCTCACTACGTCCCATAACCCTTTTGTGTGGGACTGGGACTGATTTTTATGATTTGTACAATAGCATCACCATGGACATGGATCAGGCTATCCTTACTAATCTTTCCTTTCTAAGTTTGGAAGAACAGATGACCCATAATCTGATGCATGTATAACATTTTTATAGATTTCTTAGCTTCTTGTATGTTCTATATTCTGTCATGTCCACCTCGGGCGTTTTTGTGCAGATAGCTGCCCTTACCTATCATATGACTTTGCAGAACGTCGTATGGAGAGATCAGAAGGTGGAAATTGATAAAAAAACTTAATTTTGCCAAGATAAGTTTGGACAAGGCAGAGAGCTCAGTGTGCAAGGAAGCTGAAAGGTGCAGCTGATTCTTTGAGCTCCAAGGAATTAACTCTTAAGGAGAAAATGACTTTGATTTTTGAGCAACAAAAAGTTCCTTAAGAGCTGAGTTTGAGTCTGTGCGGAATGAGCTGACATCCATGGGAGATACTTTGGAACGGGATAAGCAGAGTCAGTATAAGGTGGGTCGCCACGAGGGTTTTCGTAATTACCAAAAATTAACTGACTTCCAAAATTAGCTTAAGAAGATTCACCGTGAGGCTGTGAGTGATTTGTTAATTCCTCTGTGTTTGAATATACTGTGTTAAGTTGTGCCACTTAGGATGGTGCTACCATATTTGAGAAAGCTAAGGCTCAGCTCGTTCATTTAGGTGGGGTCAAGAAAGGTTTCCACCTTAATTACTTGGACTTGTGCAAAGATGAGACCCTGTAGGATTATCTTTCTATTCAGCTTCCCAACTTCAAAAAAGAAGAATTTACCTTTGTCTTGCTCCCTAATCCTAAGGAGTTGGGATTTTTATGTTTATTTATGATTTTAAGATTTGCTATCCTTCATCTGTATAGGATGACTCTTAGGGCTCCGTTCCCCTTTTTCTATTATTGTTGTAATGACTTGGTATTAAGGGAGCTTGTTTTTGCGATATAAGTTAATATCTTTTGGTTTATGTTCATATCGCATGTTGTTCTATGCTTTGTGGTAAGAGTTTATAAATGTGATCTCTTTATTTTTTACCTTCAAAGCTGCAATTTGGGTCATTGGCTTATAAGGCTGGCTCACTTATTTCATAAGTTGCCTTGTACCCATCATGCCTACCTTAGCTCGAGCTTTCCCTTTAGGTCGTTTTATTGTGACATGAATAAGGTCATTTTGTATTGTCACAATGACCATGCTCCATGTAGTCGTGCACTTATTGCGATCTTGGGCTATAGCATTCGTTCTGCGATGTATGTCTCGCTCTTTTCCCAAATCGCTTTATTTTTCTTTGGATAAGTTCCTTTGAATATCCAAATGTTTATTTCCTTTTACAGGAGCTTGTACGCTATTACCTGTCACAGGTCGTTATGTGCACAATTCACGTCGAGCTTTTTTTTCATGTGATTTATCACGACCTACTTTAGGTCATTATATGTTGTTTTGTGTCTAGAGCGGCGCATTGCCGCATTCACGTACCTTAGGTAGATTTTTCACAACCTGTTTGGAACGTTTGCCAAGGTGGTAGCTTATGCATTGCGTTTTAAGTTGAGATGCTTATTATGTGATGCCCTTACAATCCTTTTCTTAGTTGTTATACTTTGAATGAGTTTCATTTGAATTTTCTTAAAATGCTTGTATTTCTTCATTGCTCGTCCTTTAGGCCGTTACTTTCATAGTTCTTGATGAACTTATTAATTTTTCTTTCTCAAGAGTTTGCATGGTATTACCATTTACAGGTCGTTATATTCATAGTTCTTTGATGAACTTGATTTTTCTTTTGTAGTTTGTAGGGTATTACCTTTTGCAGGTACTTATATTCATAGTTCTTGATGAACTTGATTTTTTTTTTTGATGCACTTGATTTTTCTTTCGCAGTTTTGCCTTTTTCAGGTTGTTATATTTTTTAAAGGTTTTGCCTTTTGCAGGTCGTTAGTTCTTAATGAACTTGATTTTTCTTTTGCAGAAGTTTTATATGGTATTTCCTTTTGCAGGTCGTTGTATTCATAGTTCTTAATGAACTTGAATTTTCTTTTGCAAAAGTTTTGTATGGTATTGCCTTTTGCAGGTCGTTACCTTTTTTATCACGCTCTCCACTCCTTTATTCTATGGAGTTCAAGTCACGTAGGTCATTAGGCTTTCTCATTCGATATATCCATTCATATTTAAAAGAAAAGAGGCGTAGATCGAAAGAGAAATAACTTTCTTTAGGAAACTTCAAATTAACTTGGCAAAGGCACGGGTTTTCATAGAGGCCCATAATCTTGTTAACATACCTTCATCAAGTTTTTCATGCATATAACTTTTTCAAGTTTTTGATTGGCCAGGGGCGAGGCAAAGCCTTTCCTTCCATTATCTCTAGGCGATATGCTCCTTCTTTGGTCATTTGCCTAACCTTGAAAGGACCTTCCCACTTAGGATCCAACTTTCTAACGTGTTTTGACACCTCCACTTTCTTAAGCACTAGATCTCCCACCTGGAAATTGCAGGGTCTTACTTTTTATTGTAAGTAGCCACTATTGATCGCTTGTATGCTTCTGCCTTGAGGTGCGCCTTTTCTCTTTTTTCTTCAATGACATCAAGGTCAAATGTCCTTTTTTCTTGATTTTTGTCCGCATCGTTATATGAAACTCTACACGTGGGCATTCCTATTTTGGCTGGTATCACAGCTTCTAAACCATATGTTAAATAGAATGGGGTTTCTCCAGTGGCTACCATTGGGGTAGTGCGGTATGCCCATAGAACTCCTGGCAATTATCTGACCCAAGCTCCCTTAGCATTTCCTAACCTGGTTTTCAAGTGGTCAAGAATGGTTCTATTTGTGACCTCTATCTGTCCATTAGCTTGGGGATTTCCTACCGATGTGAAATTTTATCTTATGTTCATTTCTTCACACCAAACCAAGATGTTTCTTCCTTGGAATTGCTTCTTATTATCGAAGATGAGTATTTTGGGTTGTCCAAATCAACATACTATATTCTTCCAAATGAACTTCATGATTTCCCTTTTCGAGATCGTGGCTAGCAGTTCTGCCTCTACCTATTTTGTGAAATACTCTATCCCAGCAACTTATTTTTTCTAACACTTAGCCATTGGGAAATATCCAAGGATATCTAATCCCCATTAGTCAAACGGGTATGCAGCTCTAATCAATTGCATCTTAGTTCCTAGCGTATGTATAAGGTTGGCATGTAATTGGTAGGGTTTGCATTTTCTTGCAAACTCAACACAATCATGCACCATGGTGGGCCAGAAATATCCTTGTCTTAAGATCTTCTGCGCTAAAGACCATGCTCTTGAATGATTTCCACAACTTCCTTCGTGCACCTCCTTTACCACATACTAGGCTTGCTGCTTACCCAAACACCTTACCAATAGCCCAGCTATTGTTTTCCAATATAGTTCTCCATCCTATATCATGAATCGGAGTGCTCTTCTTTTTATCTTCTTAGCCTCCATCTTATCATCGGGTAACATTCTATTCAGAAGATAACCCATAATTTCTGCTTTCTATTTGTCCTATTGCTCCACTACCACGACCTTCTAGCTTCTACCAGTGTTTTCAACACAAATGTCAATTTTTGGGCTGTTAGATACCAATATTGTGACTTGTCTAGAATCAACGTTGGAGGTCATGTTAGCGAATTTTGACAAAGCATTAGCTCTTTGATTTTCATTTCTTAGTATCTGGCATAGCTCTAGCTTATGAAACTTTGACACCAACAATTTTACAATAGCCAAATATTTTTTCATGGTTTGTTTTGTGGCTTCATATTTCTCGGTTACCTGAAGTGTTACTAGTTGACAGTTAGTGTACACAATTAAGTATGATATCTTCCTTTCTAATGCCATCTTTAGACCTGCTATCAGTGCTTCATATTTTGTCTTGTTATTAGTGGTTTGGAAATTCAACTTGAGTGCAAACTCTATGTTGACACCTCTACGTCCTCTGAACTAAATTCTAGCCCCTCTTCATTTTGACATTAAGGATCCATCTACATGAAGCATCCATATTTCGGGTGGTGCAATTTGTGCTACAACCACTTGTTTACTTTAAGATTCAATCATAAAGTTTGCTAGAACTTGGGCTTTGATGGCTGTTCGAGGCACAAACTCGATCAACTCAACTTGCTGCTTGTTATAACTTTAATGGTGTGTGATTGAAAGTAAGGTCGGAGCTTTTTTTCCATCGTTACCAAGGCGGGAGGTAGTTTTTCAATGCTCATGTAATTTTTCTTAGCACCTTGCAGCATCCTACTAATGCAGTAGACAGGTCAATGTTTTTTCCTTCCACTCTGACCGACACTGAGCTTATGGCTATTTCTGAGGTCACTTGATACAACCAAAATGGCCTTCTATCTTTTGGTTTTGACAACAATGGAGGTGTTGTCAAGTATTTCTTCAGCTCTTGAAAAGCTATGTCACACTCCTTCGTCCATTCAAAGTTTTTGATGTTTCTTAAGACCTTGAAGAAGGGGAGACCTCTATCAGCCGACTTGGATATGAAGCGATTGAGTGAAGTTATCCTTCCAATTAGTTGTTGCACCTCTCTGATTGTCTTTAGAGATTGCATTTCAAGTATGGCACTGATTTTCTCAGGAATAGCCTTTATTCCTCTTTGAGTGACCATGTAACCTAGGAATTTTCTTCATTTCACACCAAAGCTATACTTTGCGAGATCTAATTTTAATCTGTGTTTCCTCACGATTTCAAAAGCTTCTCTCAAATATTCTAGCTGGTCTTCTTCCTTTGAGCTTTTTACTAGCATGTCACTACATACACCTCTATTGTCTTCCCTATCTATCCCCTAAACATCTTATTCACCAATTGCTGATACGTTGCTCCTGCATTTTTAAGACTGAAGGGCCTGAATTTGTAGCAATAAACTCCTTTCTCTACTACAAATGTTGTCTTGTCCATGTTGTGTTCCGCCAGGAAAATTTGGTGATAACCTTGGTATGCATCCATTATGCTTAGCACTGCAGCTTCTGAGGTCAAGTCTACAAGGAGGTCTATATTCTTGGCAAGGGGTATGAGTCTTTGGGACAAGCTTTGTTGAGGTCTATAAAATATGTGCACATTTACCATTTCTCTTGCAGCTTTGGTATGATGACCACATTTGAGAGCCATTAAGAATATTGGACCCCCACAGCGTATCTCGCAATATATAAGAAGTTTGCATACCTTTTCTTCAATGATTCTATTTCTCTCAGTTCCAAAACTTTTTTTTTTCTCACAGGTTTAGCATCTAGATCCACATTGAGAGAATAAACTATGACTTTTGGGTTGATGCCTTCAAAATCTACCAAGCTCCACGCAATGACGTCAGAGTTCTTTCTCAAAAACTCTATAGCTAATGCTTCTATCTATTTACTCATTTGTGTCCCTATTCATGTTGTTTTTTCTGGATTTCTAGGTATGAGTTCAATGCTTTTAACTCAAATGGTTCCATCATGCCATTTTCTTTATATCTCTTTGAAGGTTTATTACTTGGGAATTCATTCACATGCTTGATTTGCATAGTGACAATCTTTTTACCATGTCATTCTTTGATGACCTCTCTTAGGTTGATATATTGTAACACATTCGGGCCATCTTCTGGTCACATTTTACTTCTCCCAATCCTGGCTGGGGTAGGGAATTTCATTTTGAGATTGTAGGTCGATACTATGGTTTGGAACTAATTTAACCTAGGTAGTCCCAAAATGACATTATAGGCAAATGAAGTATCCACCACCAAGTACTTTAGCATGACTATTCTTTCCTAGGCTCTTTTCCCATTAAAGTAGGTAGATCGATGGTGCCTATTGGTGTGATCTTAGAACTTTTGAAAGCTCTCAAAGGGGTATGTGTTGGTCGTATGGTTGCTATCCCTAGCCCCATTTTACGCA
The DNA here is from genome assembly GCA_018894105.1 of Jacaranda mimosifolia. Taxonomy (NCBI): domain Eukaryota; kingdom Viridiplantae; phylum Streptophyta; class Magnoliopsida; order Lamiales; family Bignoniaceae; genus Jacaranda; species Jacaranda mimosifolia. The sequence continues at coordinate 4,165,533 of CM032127.1, forward strand.
GAGTGTTGAGAATATTATATCTGTCGAGCTTCCATTATCCACTTAAACTTTCTCCACAGTATAGTTGGCGATATCTAGCATCACAACCATTGGATCATCTTGTGGTGTGCTTAAATCTTAGAGGTCGGCATCATCAAAGGTGATCTTGCTCAAACTCTCTTCGATTTGCAGTACATGAAGTCGCATATTCCTAGCATATTTTTTTCTCGCATTCCTTGAGTCTCCACCAGTGGGTCTTCCCAAGATTGTGTTAATAACTCATTTTTTGGGTGCATTGTCCCCATGATTTTTAGGGCCTGGTCTATCTTCTTTTTTGAATATCTTTTTATGTCCTACTTGGTTTTTTTTATTCATTGCTTGACCTTCAATTTCCTTTTTCACCTATTTAACCTTCAACCCTTCTGTCTATAAATTCTTTCAAGTATCGCTATTGTATGAGCCTTTCAATCTCATCTTTGAGGTGCATGCATTCTTCAGTATCATGGCCTTTATCTTTGTGGAAGATGCAGTACCTGTTGGAGTTTCTTTTGTTTAGCGTGTTCCATTGTTTCTTTCTTCAATGCAACATGTCACTTGGCACAATGGCTAGCATTGCTTGAGCTCTGGGTACTTTTAATGGTGTGTATTAATTGAATTTGGGTCTGGGAGGGGATTTTCGGTGATCTTTTCTAGATCGCGATCCTCTATGATCTTTCTAGTCTTCACGATCTCATTTTTTGGTCCTTGGTCATGTTTTTTGACCGTTCTTCATCTTTCATGTTGTTTATCTCTTCTTCTTGAATGTACTCTGTTGAGCCATCTCCATGAGTTCTTCTAAGTCCCTTAGTGGTATTCTTGCTAGTGTTGAGGCAAAGGGTCTATTCTTTAATCCGTGAATGAGAATGTTAGTAATCATTTCTATGTTCAAATCTTGCACCCCTAGGGCTTCATTGTTAAATTGATTCATAAAAGTCCGAAGCGATTCTTATTCTCCTTGCCTTATGGTAAAAAAGTAAGTGACTGATCTTTTAGCCTTTTTCTTGCTAGCAAAATAGTATAGGAACTTTCGGTACAACTATTCATACGACACAACTGTTCTAGGTGGTAAGGCAGTGAACCACTCTTGAGCCTTTGAAGACCCGACAGTTGAGCGTGTTCAATAGCCCGTAAAGCTGCATTATGTGCTCGAATGCCGTTAAATGTTGTTGAGGATCTGAATTTCTATCATATTTCGGTAGGTTGGGAACTTTGAAATCATGTGGCACAATTTCTATGAGTATATCCATGCAAAAGATGATCCTCTCTTTTGCAGAGTGGGAGCTTGTGTAGCTCGCCTTCTTGTCTCTTCCTATTTTTGAGTAAGCTACTCCGATTCCTCTCTTTCGTTGCTCTCCTCAACATCTTTCTCTAGCATCAATTGTTTCAAAGACCTGCCCATTCTTCCAGTTTCGTATTCTTTCGAAGTTTTACTTTAGACTTCTGGCGAACTTTATCGGGTCTTATCTCGAGGAGATATTCCCTGATTTCCTTTTTGAGCGCCTATGTCCAGCTCCACGTCTTTACTCTCTCTCTAGTTGAGGTCAATTTCTATGCTAGGGAATCAACTATCATTCGCAATTGTTCCTCCGTTAGCTAGTAGACCTTTGACGTCGGTGTACCATTTGCTGTGTTCTATACACATTTCCTAGATTTGCAGTACGTACAGTGTGTCTTACTCTAGGAAAAGATATTAGAACATTCTCATCCTGATTTTCATGCTCTTGCATGTTTACTGAGTGTGTCATCTTGTTATGTCTCACTTCTTGATTGCAGTTCCCATAGACGGTGCCAACTGATGTTGCATAAAACAAAATCAACAATAAATTTATAAAGCATGCACTAAACCATAGAAGGAAAATAAGATTTCATTAAATAATATTGAGGTCGTTACAATTAGGCATAGAATTGTACAGAGGTCTAATATAAAATTTCTAAGCTTGATTCTCTTATTTGCCAAAAGATCCACTCTAAGTGGGCCTACATGGATATTTATAGGGGAGAACTATGTACTATAAGTTCAAGGACATGTTCGACTAGATGGCGATGCAACCATGTGTCTCAAAATCAACGATCATCTTGCAAAGGTTGTACCATGGTCCTTTGTCCTCTAGTACTATTATGATTGCTTGGATGGTAACGCATGTCCTCCGATTGATGCCTTGGATGAGTCATACTTGGCTTGTCCATTAGGTTGGGTCATTATTGTCAGCAGGTCAAGTTGTTATTGTCAACATTTACACTTTAAGTTTAGATCTTTTTTTTTTTCTCCATCATCAATATTCTTTTTTGTTTTCTTAAAGAAAAAAAACTCTTAAATTTTTCGTGATATCTAAAGTAAATTGCAAAAATAGGACCATAATTATGGCCAATTCACAATGTAAGACCAAAACTTGGGGTAATATTAAAAAAGGATGAAAACTCATTAGAAATCGAAAAACATGACATCGGCCATCGGAAAGCAAGGTCAGTGCCGGTGATTGCTTGTATGGCACTTGCGTTGATGTTCCACGCATGCGCCACACAAGCAATCACTGGCACTAGCTATGCTTTCCAGCGGTCGTCATCCTTTTTTTTTTTTTTTTGATGAGTTTTGATTCTACTTTAATACGACTCCAAATTTTAATTTTAAATGTGAAATGACCATAACTATAGTCCTATTTTACAATTTTACTATTATATTTAAGTAGCGGCTGCTTTTCGTTTCTTTAAAAAATGGAAGGGAAAAGTAAAATGCAGCGATGGTAATGCAGGATTGGAAACATAGTACAATAAAATAAATTAAAAGAGAAATAAAGAAAATCAAGAAAAAGCCAAAAGAAACAAATAAAATAAAACAATCTATGATCAACTGGGAAAATATCATTATTCAAATCTTGAAGAATGTCAGGAATACCAGTATTATCCTTGCACCATCTAATATTTAATGGCCCATTAAAGTCTCTTTTACTAAACTATGTAATAAAGCAACTTTTTTTGAATAGCTTCTGTTGAGACTGCACAGTTGGAAGATAATTCAACTATTAGAGAAATGATATATACATACATACATACATACATACACTTTGCATCCAGAAGAATTCGTAGAAACAGAAAAAAACAGTAAAACATGGATCTTTTTGCATGTTGAAGAACTTTATGTTCGAGAATACCAAGTCCCATATTCCTAATCCCTGTCAAAATATTGGACTTTTTGAAGTCTTAGGTAGACCCTTGTTAAGTTGGACTCTCCTTGCACAAAAGAATAATATTGTATAGTTTCCTCGTAAACTTAATTCCTTATGATATCAGAATTGAATTTTTACCAAGTCTCCAAAATCTCCAAAATTCTTTTATTAATCCATTCCATTCAAAACATTCCTGGGTTCGAAATGTCCCATGTTCCAGTCAATATAGTATGTACACAACAACCTTACTCGGAAATTTTTGGTAGTGGTCTAAAACCAAGTAACAGTAAATTAAGAATGGAAACTCCAAAATATTCCTGTCAAAACAATGAGGCTGGAAATTCTTTTGATGCCTATCACTATAAAAAGATTGTACTATAATGTTCTGGCCCGTTGAAACCGAGGAATCAGACAACTCTACTCCTGCGTAGGATTAACACATTATAGTTTCTTATTCCCTTAGATTAATTAAGTTATTCAATAAGTCTAAGAATGGCCTCAACTGAAGTTGAAAATAATTTTGTAGCCTATCAACAAGAGATCGTTCGCCCGTTGGCCAACTCCTCCCCTAGTCTATGAGGTGATCTTTTCACCTCAGTTTCTGTTGACAATCAGGTATTATATTTTTTTTTAATTAATTTCCTCCTGCATGCGTTTTTCTTCATAATCTATAATCTGCAGATTTTACGAGTTGTTCTCATGCATGATATATATGATGCCCCCCCGTCAGGTAATAGAATTTTATGTTCAAGAAATTGAAGCATTGAAGGAGGATGTAGGAAGCATGATCATGGCTGCCAATGATAACAAGATTGCTGAAAAGTTGAACTTAATAGACAGCATTGAACGTCTTTGGGTTTCATATCATTTTCAAAAAGAGATTGAAGAACAAATTCTGAATTTTTACAATGCCCGTCCCAGATTTCAAAGTGAAGATTTACACACAAATGCTCTTTACTTTAGGTTGCTAAGGCAACATGGTCATCACATCTCTTCAGGTAATTAAACTTCAGCTTTAAATTTGCCTAATTTATAGTCTATAAATGCACAAAGGTAAATTAGGGGAATGTTTGTTATATTTTTTGTGTGAGTTTATTATGTGTTTTGGGAGAATAAATTATTGGAGAATGTGAAAATTGTGTTGGTGAATGTGATTAATTTTTGGTTTTGTTTTGGAAAATAGTTAAAAATTGAATTTGAAGAATTTTGGTATGTTTGTTTATGTTTTGGGGGAAATATTTTTTTTTACTGTAACAATTAAATCAATGCTTTTTTGTTAAATTTTTGGGATGAAAATGAAATTGAGTGATTTTTTTATTGTTATAATAATAATAATATATATGATGTATATATAATATATGTATGCATATATTAAAAAATGGAAAAGTTTTGGGATAATGAAGGATATTCAGGGGAAAAAAATGTGTTTTAGAGGAAAAATGATGATATGTAATATATAAATATATATATATATATATATAAATAGATGTGTATATATAAATTATATAATATATTTGAAATTTAAAAAAAAAGGAAAAGACATGTAAGCTGCCAACTAAGCAAGAAAAAGACAAAAAATGCCTACATGTTAGCTGCCAACGAGGCAAAAACAAGAAATGTCACACGCCCGGCGTGCCACGTCACCTTTTCCGGCTAGTTTTGCGGGATTCAGCGAAAAAAAGGACGAAAAATGATAATTTTTTAATACTTATAGGACTAGAATTGATATTATGCAAGTTATAGGACGAAAAATCAAATGGGGTAAAATTATAGGATGAATTTTGTTATTTTGCCTGTAAAATGATATTGATTTCATGTATGTATATGGTGGGCAGGCATTTTTCAGAAATTTACAAAAAATGATGGTAAATTTAAGAATTGCTTGAGGGGGTGATCCTAAGCAGCTCATTTAAGAACACATGGAGAAAATATTTTGGACGAGGCTCTTGTCTTTTCAGCTGCTTATCTTGAGTCCACTGCTCCCCATTTGAGCTCTCCCCTCAGGGAACAAGTGGCGCATGCCTTGGAGCAATGCCTCCAGCGCGGCGTCCCAAGGGTGGAGGCCCGTCGTTTTATATCTGTCTATGAAGAATATGAATCAAAGAATGATTCCTTGTTGAGACTTGCCAAGTTGGATTTCAATTTGGTGCAAATGCTGCACAAACAAGAACTTCGTGAATTATCAAGGTACTTGGTCTAAGATAAGAATTGATGATATAGGATGTGTGGCTGTCTAGGTCTAAATCAATTGTGTGTATAAATGGCTATGGTTGGTGGCTGCAGGTGGTGGAAGGAGCTTGACCTCGTCTCAAAACTTTCATATGCAAGAGATCGAGTGGTGGAATGGTATTTTTGGACTTTGGGAGTGTATTTTGAGCCTCAATATTCTCACGCTCGAATTATGCTGGCAAAGAATATTGCAATGATATCTATAATAGATGATACTTATGATTCTTATGGTACAATTGACGAGCTTGAAATCTTCATAGATGCAATAGAGAGGTATACAATATTACTATACATGGCATATATATATATATGTATATAGCTAGCTAGTCTTATAATTAATTTCTTGGATTAATCGTAATGGGATAAATAATAAGTGTAATTTTCTTTTTTGTTTCTATCAGATGGGATATCAAGGAATTGGATAGACTGCTAGACTACATGAAAATATGCTATAAAGCTCTTCTAGATTTGTACAATCAATATGATGAAGAACTAAGACAACAAGGAAGATCATTTTGCTGTTGATTATGCAAAAGCAACAGTATAAATCGCTATACTTATACTCTTTCAATTCTTTCCTATCTTTTAGATTAACTTGTACAGGAAAAACTCAATTGTACGTATTTTCTTACATTTTTTGTCCAGATGAAAGAGATAGCGAGGAGTTACAACATAGAAGCAAAGTGGTTTATTGAAGGATATATGCCTCCATTTGGTGATTACATGTCCAATGACTTCATTACCAGCACCTACTACTTGCTTGCTGCCACATCTTTCATTTGCATGAGTTCTACTCCAAAGTACGCATTTGATTGGCTCATGAAGAAACCAAAAATTCAAGTGGCTAATGTGATCATTTGTCAAGTTATTGATGATATAGCTACTTATGAGGTACTTATACAAATGAATTAAGATATATATATATATACACATACACACACACATATAGAAAGATAAATAATTAGGAATAATATTGTCAAATAATCACCTTATGTTTTCCAAATCAATGTTCCGATTGAGGAGAAAAGGGGGCAAAGTGCAACGGGCATGAATGCTACATGAAAGAGTACGGAGTTTGTGAGCAAAAAGCAATGGAGAAGATCAACAATATTGTTGAAAATGCATGGAAGGATATTAATGGGGAGTGTGTAAGGAAAAAGCTGTTTCAATGGAGATTCTGAAAAGAATTATCAATCTAGCCCGATTGATAGATGTTGCATACAAGCATAATCAACATGGATACACTCATCCAGAGAAAGTGTTGAAGCCCCTTATCACTGGATTGCTCCTAAACTCCTTCAAATGTTCAAGCACCTAATTAGTTTCTTAATTTGTTACATTAATTCTTTTGTTTGATCCATTTATAATTATTCTATTTTTTCATTCATTATATCTTTACTATAGGAAGTGAATTTTTGTATTTAATCATTTATTAATTTATGTCCTTTGTAGATGTTTGATTTGTATATATAATTGTACGTACTACATACTTCATATATCACTCAACTTTCTAAATTTATATTATTAGATACAACAAATTTCTAAATTTACTAGTGTTCGTAAGATTTTAAAGCGATATGATTCAAGTAACTTGATGGGATTTGAAATTTGGAATCCAATAATTAACTCAAATTTATATATAAAATTTCAAATTCAATTATCATATGCATTAATAGGCTTTGTCAGCTTGTATTTCTTAAATTTAAATGCATGTCCAAATTGGATAGAGCTGAGTTGGTGTGTGGTAGGTGTGTTAAAAAAGATGAAAATATTCATTCATCAACATAGCAAGATCTCCATAGAATTAGAAGAAAATAGAGCAGCAAATTTTGTACAGTGAGCAAAAGTAAAAGCATGGAACATAACTATATAATTTAAACTAAAATTAAAGAACGTAATTCATTTTTGTTATTTAGATGCAAGTAACAAGAGCATCAAAACTCTTTTTTTCAACTAATTGTTTCATGAATTTTAATATTATTATTCACCTTATTGTAATTCACATTCACTACAGAAATATATATATATCACTAATTATAATGTGATAATTTAAGCACAATTTTTATTATATTATATTTTGATAAAATAAAATTTTTAGTCATTTAATATACATAATTAGTAACAATTTTTATATACTCACTACAACAATACTATATAATTAGAGGCAAATATATGAAGGCATATTTTAAAATAGTCACAAATAATAATTTAAGTGGGCAATTTAATATCAATTGTCCTAATAAACTATTTGGAGGCCTATATAGTGAGACACATATTGGAATAACCCATAAAAGATAGTAAAATTGTCTTTAAAGAAAAAAAAAATGCCTCTATTATTTTATATACATGCAATCTATAAAATTATTTTTATATAATTCGCGACTGCAACTATAGATGATATTTGTCCAAATACTTTCACATGTATTAGAGAAAATTTTTAAACTTTTAAAGTAAAAAAAAAACTTGCCTCAAGAATTCTCTCTTGTAGTAGTGACTGTTACTAACTTTTTTTTTTTTGTCTTATAGTGATTTGCCTGTAGGTTACGTTACGGTACTGGGAATATGCCAAACATCGGTCATATGAACGAACTGAGAACTGACGAGTGACGACTTGATATCTGTGCATGGTGATAAGGTTAAGATAAGGCTAAATTGTTATTGTTAAAAGTTGACAACCAAAGGTGGAAAAGTCATTTTTACTACGAGGTTAAAATAAAATATACATATATATTCATTCTCATGGAAAATTTAGGAGGTAAAGACTCTTGACTTCTAGATGACGTGCAAGTCCTTGTCTTTTTCTTAATCTTTTTAAATTATCAAGATTCTAAGGTCAAATTAATGAAAGTTGTATGTCTTTTCCTATATTTGATACTTTTTTGACATGCATAATACCTTTGTTCCCATTTGATTTTGTTTTCAAAGTCTTTTTTCATTTTTTTCTGAAAATAAAAATAAAAAATTATCAATTTCTCCTTTATTTTTACATATATTTTTATTTTCATCATATTTTTCTGAACTCACTATTACACTCTTTCTCCATTTTTACTTTTCATTTTCTCCTATTTATATTTGAACGAATTTTAATACAAAAGACTATATTTTTTAAATACAACTTATTTTCAACCCTACAAAATTGTTACATTTTAAACAAAACCTCCAAATAATATTTTATTTTCAAAAATACATTTATAGGGATAATTATAATTTTGGTCCTCAAACATAACCACTTATTCACTTTTAGTCCCTAAACAATCTCGAGTTACACTTTTGCCCTCAAATTGTCATTTTTTTTAACAATTTTCATCCTTGCCGTTACTTCAGGTGTTAAAATTGACGGAAAGTGGTCATGTGCACATCACGTGATGAGCCTAAAATGAAACTGTGAGTGATAACTTGAATAATGGGTTTGCTGGAATAAATATGATACAGTTTGCTGCCATTTATTGGGATTGAGCTTATTGGATGAGTAGATGAACTAAATATAGAAAGCAATGCTCATGTTGCTGATTGACAAATGAATGAAGTGCCAAACTGTTGGAAAGTAATGGTTTGCTACAGATTGAATGAATGAATTGTTCTCTTTTCAATTTTGATCAACATTAATGTAACAGGCTCTACATAAACTACAATCTATTTTGATAATTAATAAACATGTAGGGGTCCTTACCTAATTCCTGCCCAAGGTGATTTTTTGAAAAGAAAACTGGGAAAGTGAATAGCTTGTTGTGAATGGAAATCACTATTTTATTGTAAATGAAGTTTCTATTGGTTAATGATACTAGTCTTTAGGAAACACTAGCAAACACCAGTTCAGCTTGGGTTGGATAAGCTCTGAAACTCATCTGAGAGATGAGGATCGCTCATGATGAGTAGTTTGACTTTTAGATAAATTTGTAGACTTTAAAGTGCAATGCTTATAGTTATAACAAATATGTGTTCTTATTTGATTTCAAGTTTTATGAACTTAATGTATTCAGTGCCCAGTTTCCAATATCATGATTTGCAGACTTGGTATATGCACATAAGAAAACAAACCACTTGTATGAGAACTATGTATAGTTGTAAATTTGCAATATAAATTAAACATCCTTCACATTCCTTCAAAAAGCAAATGTCTTGGTGAATCTAATCTTGTATATTGCAAGTAAAATGGCCTATTCAATTGAAAATTTTTAAAGTTTATTCAATTCAATTAAATAAAGAGGAATTAAACATGAACAAAAATTAAATAATAAAATTTTATTGACTTTTCATTTTCTTTAAATTAAAAAAATTCTTAAATAAAAAGTCAAATTTAAACTAAAGCATTCATCAATTAATTAATATTGCCATTATTTTTATTTTATTTTATTTTTGTATATTTGAATTAACATTTTAATTAAAATTTAGCTTATTTAGCTCTTCAAACTCAATTTAAATGGTTCCTTTTGATATTTTTCTAAAAATATATAGTATTTTTTTAGTAACCATATAATTGCTATAAGTATATCTTAGCGACCAAACTAATATGTTGCTAATGGTCAACTTAAATGACTTATAGCAACCATTAATATTTGTTATTGAATTGGTCACAATAAATGTTCACATATAGTGACCATGAAAAATCTCACTAAAACTCCAACATTGGTCGTTATTCCACTAGTTAAGGTTGGCCGAATTATAGCAACCATTTACAGCTACCAAATATTGTTTGGTCGCAAAAGGATTTATGTAACTTAACTTTAGCAACCAGATCACTTTTGGTAGCTAAATTTGTATATTTAGCAATCATTTTATTATTGTCGCTAAGTATTTGGTTGCTAAAACCAAATTTTCTTGTAGTGATTCTACTCAATGACACAATCATATAATAATATAATAAATATATATTTTATTTCCATTGTTGGCGACATGCACAATACCTCAATTATATTCATTGACACGGTGATATTGTCAATGTATTTTGTTAGAATTTTAGCATCTAAATAATTTATCTCGTTGAGGAGATATTTTAGTGCCAAAATAAATGAATTATTGAATGAGCAAATTGAGTTAAAGAGTGAGCTATGAGCTAAAATTATATTAAGACATGGAAGTGGGTGGATAGTGTATAATAATAATCCAGAAATAATAATAATAATTATTCTATATAATTATTATTAGGATTATTTTTAAATTTTGGGTTTTGAGACCGAATTTAATTCTTCCAATAGTCATATCTAATTTCTTAAAGAGTTGCAACCCATGTCTTTTGAAATTCAAAATAAATGTCAACTTTTATTTAGTCTGATAGAGTTAGGGACATGTTTTTATAGGAATAGGCACTTAAGTCCTATAAATAGAGGTGCTATCTAGTGTCATTTCATTAGAAAATACATACAAGCATTCTAGCATTCTAGTCGTCTAAGCGTTCATCATTACATACATACATACACTTTCTTCATATATAAAGCACAAGAAGTTTAAATCAGTTCGCTTTGGAGGTTCAGCCAATAGGAGTGCCGTCTTTGGCTATTCAGAGTCATTGTATCTATTGGAGAATGTTGGTTTATGTTGGTTTATTCAGAGTCATTGAATGTTGGTTTATGTTATGTTACATTAATATTGGTTTATGTTGTGTTTTCTATTGGAGAAAAAAACTGCTGGAAATCTTTGAGCAAGCAAATGGACAATAAATTAAAACTAATTTGCTGGAACTTCAAAGTGTGCTGCAAAATTTGGAATACTAAAACTTGGTCATAATTTAAATTTGCCATTTACAAAACTTTGCATTACAACATTACCAAATTAATTACATAAGTTGCAGTAATGCAACTCTACCTTCAACATTTGAAAACTTTAGATATATCACCACAACTACAATAAAGAACATAAAAATAGCAAAAAAAAATTCATCACTTTCATCCTTTTGTCGTACATTAAAATCAAACTTTCTATTTTCTTTTTTCTTTTTTTTTGGCCTCATTTTCTTCTTCCAATTTCTCTCCCAAGCTTTTATGCCGTGATATTTCTTTCTCCAACCTATTTATTCTTCTGAGCAGTCTAGGAATGATAGCTTTTGATCTATCGCACATTTTAGGATCCCACCATTTGAATACACCACAATATCCTCTCTTTTGTAAAATATAAATCAATATAACTCCAAGTTAAATGCATGTTCTCAACATCAAAAATCAAAGAAAATAAAGGAAACTTCAATAAACATACCCCATAACTTGGGCAAGCACGATATCTCCTGCCTGGGTTATTTGAGGTCCATGATGTTAATAATGGTAGCTCATATCCACAATCACAAAAATAATGGAGTATTTGGGTAAAACTTGTTGCTTGAATGATTGTTGAAGGAATTGCTTGTACTCATTTTGCCTTCTCTCCAATTTTCCTCCTCTGTTTTTGCTTCACACCACTGACCGAAACTTCTCTTGCTGGCTTTGACTGAATTCTGTGACAAATTGACCAAAAAAATGAGACAAAATGATATAAAAAAGCCAAGAAACGTGCTTGGCGGGAAACGCAATGTGTTAAAAAATTGACACTTTAGGGATCAATTTTGTAACGTCATACTATTAAGGGACTAAAATCGAATAAGTGGCTAAGTTTAGGGACAAAAATTATAATTATCCAATTGCTTGTTCGTATAAAATGCTAGCAGTGTTTGAAAAATCAGATCGTTCATTGAATTGGAAAACATATCGGTTCTTGGTTCACTGGTTCAACTGTTGGTCGGACCGTAATTGAATCGCAATTGAACCATAACGTCATAATTACATGATATATATATATATATTACTTAAAAATTAATAAAATGTCAAAATATAAAACATCAAGAGCTTAAATGAATATATTATCTAGCTTCACAATCCAAATTTCTCAATTCATATTATAAATGATCACCACAATTTAAATATCTCAAGTCTAAAATTTAAATATGATATGGAGGTGTTGTACCTTAGCCTTAAAACTTGTACTTAGACAAAAAAAATTAAAATAAAATATTAAATTCATTAAAATTAAAGAAAAAAAAATCACTCCGGTTCAACTAAATCGTGAACGGTTCACCAATTCAAACAGTCCAACTATTGGTCTGAATGATTTTAACAAAATAAGTTTTTTTTTTTAATTTTTTGATTTTATGAGAAAATCATACCGATTCGACTACCGATCAACGGTCCGATCTGTCCGATCAATTGATCTGATATGATTTTTTAAACCATGAATACTAGTACAACTTTGGCATAGTTTAGCATCTTCTTTACATGCATGTGCACGGCCGCGCGCACACACACAGATGTGTGTGTGTCTCTAAAGTTTCCATGGAAAGTTTTGAGGCAGCCCCCATTGTTTCATTTTATCCTAGAAACATGCAATTTTACGTTTCAATATTTAATAATTAATTAGGTCGTTAGTTATCACATAAAACTAGTTGTTAGCCCGTGCATTGCATCAAGTAATAAGTTTAAAGTTTTATTTTATTTAATTTTAACTATAATTTAGATATTAATACATTTTATAAATATTACAAATATAATACATAAAAAAAATTAAGAATTTTATTGATATAATATAATTGATGATGTAAATGAGACATAATAATATTTTATATGAATATAGTTTATGCATCATCAGATCAAATTCCATTGATTAATCTATTTTTACACAGAAATTAATGCCTAAATGTCAAAAACTATTCACAAAATATAGTAGAAGATAAGATAAAAAAAGAATTGCTTTCACATTGACTTAGTTTGAAGAAATTAAAGAATTCAACATTGAAAAATACTTAGGTGATAGAAGATAAAATATTTTAATTTACCATAAAATTGAGATTATTTCATTTTTTTTATTAAATTATGTTAGCTCATTATCATAAAAATTAAAACATTAGAAAAAGATAAGAGCATTACACATACATACGTCTTCAAGAAAAGAGAAGCAATTTTAATGCATCAAGAAAATGATCGAATAGGGTTGGAGAAAAAAGAAGAAAAATAATTTCTATATTTTTTAAATAGTAAATTGTATGTTTAGAATATTCTAGCACATATATTTAAACCCTAAATCATAATATGAAAAAGTAAAAAAATCAACCAAAAGAAAAAAATAAATATAAAACTTTAATTTACCACAAAATCGAGACTTCAAATTTCTTTCGTAAATTAACCTAGCTCATAAATATTAAAAATTATTAATATTAGTAAATCATATAAAAAATTACAAAATACATGCGAAAAAAAAGAAAGAAAGAAGAATTTAACTCACCAAGCAAATGATTCTATAGAGGTGAAGATAAAAGGAAAAAAACATTTTTGTACCTTCAAATGTTAGTGTATTGCATGTTCGGCTATTTTTAGTATGTATTACTTGTAGGGATTATGAGCTTAGATTAAGGAACTTAACTTAATTAAAATATCAATTTATGGTATAAAATATAATTTAGGGAATATTTAATTAAGGTAGAATTTTTTGAACTAAATATAGAGAGGCAATAACAGCTAATCAATAACGAGTCTTTTTTTTTTTTAAAACTAAATATAGAGAGGCAATAACGACTGATTAAAAAATATAATTTTTTGAACTAAATTATGGTATATTAATTATTCTTAGATATTAAGTGCAATACGGTTGATTCAAGGCAAGGTTTAAACATTTTAAAGGCACGAATTAAAGGCAAGATTTCTTTATTACAAATGCACACGCATAAATATGTGTGCATATATATCAATTTATATATATATATGCATGAACGTCTGTATATATTTGTGTATATATCTATCTATACAGCATGTTCACATCCACACTTTTCCCAAAACCTCTTTGATCATATAATTATCACTTACTAAATCCATTCACCTCCCTCGTTTATAACGCATTTCATTATTATTAGTATTATAAAGATTGAATTTTAAATTTGAATTTGCATAAACTCCAGGTTGAATGATAAATTAAGATTGATGTATTTAAAGAAGATTATATGAAATTGACTAAAAAATTAAAATCAATGTATAAAAAACTCATTATGAGAATAATTTTGTTTTCACTAAAGTCGGACAGAAAAATAATATATTAATCAAATTAATATGAAACTTTAATTAAAGTAATTATTGTTGCATTCGATAATAATTTTAAACTTAAAAAATTATTGTATCTTATGTTAATTATAATTCAGAAATGGACATTTTTGTTGTAAATATTACAAATATTAAATGAAAAATATTAATTAAAAAATAAATTTTATTGAATATAATTTATAAAAGATCAAGAAAAAAACTAAAACCAATATATATATATTTTTTTTACCTTGGTCAATCAATAGAATAAGTGCTACTTGTGAAGATTAGCACATGAGAAGGACAACAGGTTGTAAAACCATTCATCATTGGAACTCTATCGCACAAGGCCATTCATATACAAAGAAAGTTACATCATGGACTTTTACAAAGCTGAATGGCTATTCTGGTAGTGATAAATGCAAACTCAAATCAAAGAAAATTTATCAAGGGAGACTCAGAATTTTGACTTGCCAAGATCTAAATATTGGTGTTTTGGAAGAAATGAAGTGAAAATTTTTAGAAATTGAATAAATATATTATACAATAAAAATTAAAATAATTTATATTACATTGTTTAGGCACCATCTAAACCTTTTAAAATAAAATTCACGTAGAAATAAAAGAAAAATATTTTGATGCCTATCTTAGTTAATCATTGAATCAAGATTACTAAATTATTAAATTTGAAGAGAAAAATATCTGTTAATATAGTCTATTTTTATTTTTAAAAAATAGTTTTGAATCCATACATTTTATAGACAATAAATTTAAATTTAAAAGTTATTTTATTTAATTTTAATTATAATTTAAATATTGATAATGTTTAAACTAATCATAATAAAATAAACCATAAGCCGCCAACAAAACATCGAAATAAAAAAGTAATAAAAAAAACCATAGGTTAAAAGAAATCCATAATGCGAAAAAAGTGAAAAAAATCGATAAAAGCAAAAAATTAATGTAATTAGTAGAATACAAAATTGTTAATTTACCACAAAATCGAGGCTCCAAATTTCTCTTACAAATGGACCTATTCATAAACATAAAAATTTATTAATATTATAAAACCATATGTAAATTACAAAATACATGCGTATTAAAAAAAAATTAGAGTTTAGTTCACCAAGCTTACAATGTGAAGAAAAAAGAAAGACAATGATTTTGTGTCTTCAAATAAGTCAACTACATATTTCGGTTATTTTTAGTATAAATTACTTGTAGGAAATTATGTGCTTAGATTAAGTAAGATAACTTAATTAAAATATCAAATTACGGAATAAAACGTAATTTAAAGAAATGCTAAAAATTAAGGTAATATTTATACACACACACACACACATAGATATATGAAAAGGTTTTTATTATATATATATTACAAAAATAATATCAAATTAAGGTAGCTTCACATCTTTTTTACGGATTATTATTATTATTATTATTATTATTATTATTATTATTATTATTATTATTATTATTATTATTATTATTATTATTATTATTATTATATGTGTGTGTCTATATATATATATATAGAGAGAGAGAGAGAGAGCTATAAAATTAAATTCCATACAGTAATCAAATTTGCATACATAAATTAATATATATTTACTTTCCATATAGATATATTGAGTACTTATCAATGTTAGATATGGAGTTACTAAAAAAACCATTTAAGATAGTATTTAGTCATACAATAACTCATTTTTATAGCAAATTATATATGAAAAATATTGAGAAGGCAAAATGGGATGAAAATAACTTATCCACATCATTGCCACATAATAAACATTCTTAAAATAGTGTTGAACAACATTTTACTTTACATATATTAGATTCAGGATTATACCATAAACTCAATTGAAGATTTCCACACGACTTTGTCTAATTTTGGGGAAAAAATTCAGATAGAAGTATCACCAAAAAATAAAGAAATAACTACTGGATTTAGAGGGTGTTTGGTTAAACTTATTTCAAAAGTCTTATAAGCCCGCACATCTCATAAGATGTTGTCGGAGTTTATAAGGTATTAGATTTTTTTATTTTATTTTTTTCAAATTAAGTTCTGAAAGTATTTGGATAAAATAAGATATTAGAGCTTGTTAATTATACCTTGAAATTTAGGCTTCAAATGATGAGACGAAAAAGCATGGTGGGCCCATAACCTGTAGGTCCATGGTCTGTTTGGCTATTTTGCTTGGGTATTTAAACCCTGATCTCTTCCTAGTTGATGAGAGAGAACCCAAAAAAATTGAGTTTAAACTGCTTTAGAGATATTATCTCATAACGGAGTTTAGAACGAGGGTGTTTGGTGTTCTCATGAGATTTGTGGGACTTAAATTGTACTTGGCACTTTGATTTGGAATCAATAAATTATTTCTTTGTCGGGTGGATTAGACACATCGTCAAACCACATTAAATCTTATTGTTAATTTCATCAAATTACTTTATTATTACTTTCAAAATCTGGGTTTCAACAAATTGGTATCAAAGCTTTTGGTTGGGGTTGCAAGTTGAGATTTAATTTTTCGAGGATGGGCAGTGTCATTGGCAAATTACTTCATGGTTCAAAAACTTAATGGCAAAGAAAATTTCACTCTCTGGGAAGGAAGGGTGGAAGATCTGTTAATTCAACAAGGCCTAGCAGTGGCATTGAAGGAAAGGTAGGAGAAGCTGATAGATATGAAGGATTTACAACAGGAAGATTTGACTTTGTATTGCGGACAACATTATCAATGATGTTGTGGAGATCAATGGAATGTGGATTTCAGATGCGTAATACATAATTGCTCCATGGAGGATTACTTTTGATTTACTTCAATCATGGAAGATAGGTAATTTGTCTTTGTGTGATGATTCTACTTGGAGAGTCATAGGCATTAAAGTGATGAAAATCAAAATAGTTGGAGCAGGTTCGTACTTCTGGTGGTATGACTTTTATCCTAAAGATACAAAAGAATCTAATTTTATTGATCTTGTTGGATTCCAAGGGCTGTGAATATTCACTGGATGTGGAATCTTGAAAGTCACACATTAAGTTGTACATGTGCATTGGCCGGGATGAGTTAGTTGGTGCTAGTAATTTACTAATTCGGCATGTGCAATGGTATCTTTGAAAGCCAATGAAATTTGGTTTACGATGGAGTCATAAACAATTGCTGAGATGAGAAGCCTCATCAAGGTGGAGATTGTTGAGATTTGACTTAATTATCTGGAGACCAAATTTGACTAGAATTAGGACTCCTTGTATTAGGTTTCCTAGTTTTAGGTGAAATAGTCAAGTAATTTTCTATTATAAATAGAGGTATTTATTTGATTATTTGAGAGAGATGACACTTGTGGAACTCATGATACTCATAGAGTAGTTATTGTGAGTACAAGTAGGACAATACAAAGGGGTGGTGATAGTTATGATAGTGGTTGTACAAGCTTTTTTTGCTTGAGTTTAGGCATGTCAAATTCAAGGGTTAGTTTGTACTGTTAAAATTCTATCATAATTGAAGAAAGAAAACTTCCATGGAGGTAGGCAAAATTTGTCAAACCATGTAAATCTGTGTATGTTTCTATCTATCGAGTATTAATTTTGTCATCAAATTTATGTGTGTGATTTGTGAATCCCTGATAAATTAAATTTCGTGTCTAAATAGCTTCTGTTATGCTCCAACAGAGCTTATAAGAAGTTAACAATGACAATTTTGTAATTAATATAATTAAAATTATGGAAGTTTGTTAAGATCTTAAAAATAAGTTAGAAATTCCTTACTTTTTTAAAAAAAGGCTCATAAGCCCCTCTTATTTCATAAGAAGCTTAT
Source organism: Jacaranda mimosifolia (assembly GCA_018894105.1). Lineage (NCBI taxonomy): Eukaryota > Viridiplantae > Streptophyta > Magnoliopsida > Lamiales > Bignoniaceae > Jacaranda > Jacaranda mimosifolia. Next base: position 4,183,785 of record CM032127.1, read on the forward strand.
AAGTTCCTTTTCAAAAAAAATTAGTAAACACTTTTTGATATTTTATAAGCTTTCAGATGTATTATAAAATAATTAAAAAAACTTATAAGTTCGCCCAAACGGCTGCTACAAATTGGACAAATTTATGATATACTATTCCCATGACCAGCTACATCATTCAGATATCAAATGGTGTAAAAACTAATCAGGAGCCATACAATTACACTTATACCCTCCACATGTTTTGTGCAACCCCAATTATTTATTAATTCTAAGCTTCTTGAACTTTGACAAGAAAATGCCGAGAATTTATTTTTTTTAATTTCAATTTATGGTAGTTTTTTGTTTTATAAAGATAGTTGGGCCCAACAACTATCCCTTTTTCAGAAAAAATATCTTGAATTAAAGAAAATTAATGGCATGATCGAAAGTTAAGGTCCTGTTTGTTTTCGTTTGGAAACTGTACAATTTTCATTTGTGTTACTATTTAAAAATTAAAAAATATCAACTTCATTATATTCTTATTGGATATACCACTTATTTTCATTTTTAATTTTTCTAAATCTATTTTATCATCTTATTATCATAATAATCATAATATCATTTCATGTTATGGACACCCCACATTTCTATGCTCTCAAATTAATTAAAATATAAATACATTTTGAGAAGACATGTCTTTTTAAGCGTAAGAAAATAAATAATCTAAATGACTATATCTATACAAAACTAATAATTATTTTTAAACAAAACATTCAAATACAACAATCTTATTTTTTTATTTTTGAAATTATAACTAATTTTCTGATTTTTAAAAAATATGAAAAACTAAAAATAGAAATGATAATAAAAACTGCGGTTAATTTCCAAGTCCTGGGTCATTTTGAGTTGGACCTGATCAGAGGCTATAATATATTTATTATGGATGATGGTGCAGCAAGTCCGGTGCTCGCGCTTGACGGCAAACATGTTAATTCCAAAATAATATAATTTTAAATGTTATAATCAACGGCCTCAGATTATTTCTTTTTCGACGGCATACCGACCACACAGCCCCTTTGAAGTTAATATCAACAAAAGAATTGCAGTCAGACAATTAGCAGCAAAGCATTCTAAATTTCAAGAACTTGGTTCCACAGTCAAAGTCGTTGCAACACATTGTCTTTATAACAAAGTGTATTGATTTTCAATCAACTATTTTTATAAGAAAATATTTAATATGATATATATACTAGTGACACATAAGCTAAAAATAATATTCAAAATCATTTAATCTATTGTTTGCTTTGATTTTAGAAAATGGCGATATCCCATATTTGAAGTAATATAATGCTTGGTTGAAAAGATTGCTAAAATTTAAAAGGGTAGAAAATGAATCAGGCCATCTTGGCCTATTCCATAAATCAACTTGGGCCTTAATACCATGTCGGACCGCAAAGATATCTTGGGCAATAAAAATATAAAGCAAATAGAAAATTAAGCTTGAAACTAGATCTATCATGCCTTAACATTTGAAACAAACAAGCCCTAAGTGCATCTAATTATCAATCAACCATTTTTACAAGCAAATATTTGATACACCTATCATATATTCATGAAATGAAATAAAAAAATGAAATAGAATATTTAAACCAGTTGGGTTTTTCGGGGATTTTTTTGAAGGAGCTTTCATTTTCTCTTTTTTGATTTCTTCTAATACCAGTATTGTTCCAGTTACGTTACTTTCAGAGTTGAAGCAACTGGAGTTAACGAAGAATTGTTTGATGATATATATATATTTATTTATTTAAAAACAAAACACTATAAATATATAAAATGAGGAAACGATGGGAATCATTGATATATGAAATTACTAGGAACGAAGGTCGCCGCAAAACAACAATGGTCAAGAGTTAATAATGAAAAAGAGAACAAATATTCCACATTCAAAATTGATACACGTCAGATTATATAAATTTAGGGGTGGGCATCGGGCCGGGATTACCGGGTTCGGGACGACCGGGTCGGGTACCCGGGTACTAGGTAGTTTGGCCAAAATTTGGGCCACATTTTGGAATTTTGGCCAGAAAATAAACCCACAATCTGGACAGAAATCTATCCAGATTGTGGGTTAATTACTTCATTTTCTGGCCAAATTTGGCCAGAAAAATGAACCTTCATCTGTCCAGATTGTTGGTTCATTTTCTGGCCAAATTTTAGGTGGGATTTACCTTTTTTTTTTTTCTTTGTAATATAAATTGTGTTTTTGATAATATAAATTTTGAAATGTGAATTTGTTGGTACATAAAAACTAATTGAAATTAACTCAACTCTCCAACTCCAAATTTATTACAATTGACAAACACAATTTGCTATACATATTGGAGAGAAATCAAATATTCAAAATTTCAAATTGCTCAACTCCAAATTCTAAACTCTAAAGTGAAACAAAAAAAAAAAATCCCCAAACCATTACACAAATTATAATTTACAAGTTACAACACCAAGGCATTAATTCAACTTTCAACTTAACAATTCAAATTGTTAACATCAAGTATTCAAGTCATCCATTCCACTTTTCAAAGTCAACATCCTTTCAACTATCCAAAATTCAAATCACATAAACATGATAATTGATATCAAGTCATCAACATTCACAAACAATCTCTAATGCATTCCCCCATTCCGCTCAAATGCTTATGCATTAAGGATAGATGTATTGGCCCCCATTTGTGTCAGCTCTACAAAAGTAGTAACAAGATTAAAAAGAAATTAATACAAAAATATAACATTAAAAAACAAAAAGAATTAAATTAGTTAAGTTACCTTGCTCAAGATTTTCTAGTTCACACAAATCTTCCTCCACATTAATTGGTTTCGAAGCCGAGCGAAACCAATCTTGGGCATAAATAAGAGCTTGAGCTACTTTAGGGGATAAGGAACTCCTAAATGCATCAAGCACACGCCCTCAAGTGCGAAAAGCAGCCTCTGAAGCAACTGTGGAGACCGGCACAGCTAATATATCACGGGCCATCCTAGAAAGTATAGGAAATCGATGAGCCGACACTTTCCACCATTTCAATATGTCAAAACCATCTCCACCCTCTTCACACTCTTCTTGCAAATATTTCTCTAACTCAGTCTTCCCTTGTTTACCTTTCTTCTTATTTTTCATCTTGTCAAACTCATCAAATAGATCATATGCTCCTTCATCCTCCTCACTCAAAGTGTACCTAGCACTAGAACTTTCACCACTTGTTTTAGTACTAGGGCTTGTTGGAAGTACATGGGCATATATTCTTTGATACTCTTTGAATAAATCATCAAACCCATTCTTGACGGCTTCTTTCATGTCCTTACTAGATGGACTATCACATGTTCCAAAATTTGAATACATTTTATCAAATGTGAACTCAATGAACTCCATCTTCAAAGTAGGATCAAGGATCACTGCATAATATAAAATCTTATTGATTTTTGTAATTGATCCCCAATATTTGTCATGCTTTTCTTTCACTTTTTTGGCCATCTCCTTCAATTCAATGTCACCACTCTCCATCCACCTCGAAAGAAGCCTATCAATTGCACTTATTTCTTTGAATACAGTGTTTGATGTGACATACAAAGAGCCAGAAATTTTCAAAGTGAGATGAAAAAAATGCCCAAAAAATTTCAACAACAATTTTGCCCTTTCCCAATCAAAATGTGAAGGAACTCCATCATCGAGATCAATATTAAATGCACGATCACTATCCTCATATGCTTCAAAGGCCTTTCTAAGAGACAAAGCGGCATCTAACATCAAATAGGTAGAGTTCTATCTAGTAGGTACATCAAATGACAACATCTTATTTGTTTCCAATTTTTCAAGTTTTGCACAATGCTTGAATTTTTTGTACCTTGCTGCAGACGCTCTTATATACCTAACAAGCCCTCTAATACGAATAATAGCCATGCTCTCATCTTTTCCTTTCAAACCATCTTGCACAACAAGATTAACGATATGTGCAATACACCTCATGTGCATATATTTACCACCCAAAATCATACTATCTGATCGACCATCAAATTTCTTTTTCATATAAGCAATTGCACCATCATTTGATAAAGCATTATCCACAGTGACAGTAAAGATCTTATCAACACCCCAATCATTCAAGCATGCAGCAACATCCTTACCCACATCCTCACTTTTATGGCCAGAAATAGGACAAAAATTCAAAATCTTTTTCACCAAATTCCAATCATTATCAATAAAATGCACAGTAAGACACATATAATTCAGTCTTTGAAGGGAGGTCCATGTGTCAGTGGTGATGCAAACCCTTTGTGCATGTGTGGCAATGAAGGACTTTAACTTGGATTTTTCATTCATGTACATCTTAAAAATGTCTCTAGTTATAGTCCTTCAGGATGACATAGAAAATTGAGGACATGTAACTGACATAAAATTTCGAAACCCCTCTTTCTCAACTGTCCTAAATGGCATCTCATCAACAATAAACCAGTGGCATAATGCATCTCTAATTTTCTCTTAATCAAATTCCCATAAAACTCCTCCACTCTTTTGACCCTTTCCAATTGGTTGATAATTCAAAATCTTTTGTCTAGTTGTAACTTCATGAGGTTTCTTCTTACATGATTGATAATGCCTATCAAGCCCTTTAGTTCCATGTAAATTAGGATCCGCCCTAATACATGTTCCACAATATTTACATCTTCCCTTTTGGCATTTATCATTTTCACAAAAGAATTTAATAAAGTGTTCCCACCATGGTGACCTAGATGCAATTTCTTTTTTAACTTTTTTCTTTGGAGGTTCCTTTTCCTCATCTACATTCTCATCAACAAAAGAGTCTTCGGTAGGACCCTCTAAACCTCGAGTTATAAAATCATTATCATCATTCAAGCCATACTCCAAGTCATCTAACAAATTTAATTCCTCATCAATTGGATTAGCAAAACTCACCTCCTTAGTTTTTCTTTTTGTTTTTGGATTACTACTTTCCATTTCACTTTCCAAGGGGATATGTTAATTTGGTAATTTGAATGAGTCCCTGCAATGCAATTAACAAAAAATTAATTTTTCTATACTTGTAGTTGTATGATCTTATTTTTATTATATATCAATTTAAAAAATTAATAGGTAATAAACATAAAAATTAAAAAATAAGATAACAAATTGAAAGATTAAATATTTAAATTCATTCATAAAAATAGAGGGAAAATTAAAACAAAAGCAAATCATTATCATTCATTCATATAAAAACTAAATGTCTAAATCCTCCACCCAACCAATAAACTAAAAAATTAAATAATTAACAAATGGATATATAATAGATAATAATAGATCCTAATATACATGAATATACAAAAAATATACAAGAAAAGTGAAAAACTAAAAAAATCTAAATTTTATCAAGAAAACCCTAAACTAAAAGTTTTATTACATTGTAAATAATATTAAATATTCTACCTAATACATACCTAGATTGGGGGCGGTGGTGGTCGGTGGCCGGCGGCGGCAACGGGCAACGGAAGAGTTAGAGAAGAGGAGGGAGAAGGGAAAGGAAAGGAAAAAGAAAGGAAGGGGGTGGGAAATGGCGAAAGAAAACAGAGGCAGAAACTTTGAGTTTCTGCCTCTGTTTTCAACTTTTAACTAAGTTAAAGTTGCTGCCTTTTTCCTTTTTTTTTTTTTAATTAATTGTAAACCGGGTACCCGGTTCCCGATCGAGCCAGGATTCATTACCCGAATCCCGTCCCGATTTCAGGGGATCGGGTACCCCATTATCCGGGTACCCGATTAAACCCGGTTGATTGGGTTTAATCTGTTGACTACCCGATCGGGCCGGTTTGGGTACCCGAAACCTAGACCCGAATGCCCACCCCTATATATAATATAGAGCATCCAGCTGCTGCATTAGCATCTCTTAAATAACGGATCCTTTTTCCCTATGATGTCTGGAATAGAAATCCAGTTTCCTTTCAACTTCACTACTTCTCTTCTCCTCCTTTCCTTCATTTTCTTGATACTGAAGCAATGGAAAAAATCCAAATCCCTTGAGAAAAAGAAATTGCCTCCTGGTCCATGGAAGCTACCTTTCATTGGGCACTTGCACCATATTGTAGGCTCACTTCCACACCATTCTCTTAGAGACTTAGCCAAGAAATATGGCCCTCTCATGCACCTAAAGTTTGGTGAAGTCTTGACGATTGTTGTTTCTTCGCCTAAAGTTGCCAAAAAGATTCTCAAAACTGTAGATCCAGCATACGCTGACTGGCCCCAAAGCCTGGCCAGCAAGATCATGTGGTATAATTATATTGACATTGTGTTTAGCCCATACGGCGAGTACTAGAGGCAAATGCGCAAAATATGCATTTTGGAGCTGTTGAGTGTTAAAAACGTGCGTTCATTCAAGTACATAAGGCAGGATGAGGCCTATCGTCTGATCGAATCCATTTGGTCCAATTCTGGGAAGTTCATCAACTTGACGGAGAAGACTTTCTTGTTTACGAGTGCCATCACTTGCAGAGCTGCATTTGGGAAAGTTTTGAAGGACAGGGAGACATTGATCAGCTTGCTGAAGCAAGCAGTTATCATGGCAGGTGGCTTTGATATGGCTGATTTGTTTCTTCGTTAAAGATTCTTAACATCATCAACTGGAATAAGTACAAACTCTTGAGGATGCACAGAAAGATAGACTCCATTCTCGACAAGCTGATTGATGAGCACAAAGCTGACAACTTCGAAACAACAAAGAAAGGGCACGGAGAACTGGGAAGTGAAGATTTGGTTGATGTTCGGTTAAGATTGCAGAAGAGTGGAGAATTTGAGCTTCCTATAGTTGTTGTAACTCAGGAGGATCTATTGCGAAAACAATAAAATAATAATAAAGTAATTCGATGTAAATTGACAATAAGATTTAACGTGGTTCATCGATGTGCCTAATCCACCCAACAAAGAAAAGGAATTTTATTGATCTCAAATCAAAGTGCAAGTACAAATTTGAATCCCACAAATCTCACGAAAACACCTAACACCCTCGTTCTAAACTCTGTCTTGAGAGAATTACTCAAAAGTAGTAAAGAAGCCCTTGTGTTATGTCCGTGATACTTTTCTTGGAAGAAAAAACTGATATTTATAGTCGAAAACAAAAGCCCAAGGCCCATGGGCTTGCGTCGTGCACCAAAGCGCACAAAACTTGCTCCTCGGTGCACACAAAACTGCTTTTGCCAAGAAAAAACCAAACATGGGTAGAAACTTTGAGCCCAGGTGCAAAGTTACTGTTCACTGCACATCGGGGAGCACGATGCGTCTTTTCATGCCCTTTTCGCCCATGTACACACCTTGGCATACCTTACCTTGTGCCCCGGCCGCGTAGTCCTTCCAAAACTCGCCAGGGTGTGTTCTCGAGCCCATTTCGACCATTTCGCTCCATTTCGCTCCATTTCTTCCATTCCTTGTCAATTTTACCTCAAATTTCAAGGCAAAAATCAACAATTCTCCACCTTGACTTAAAATTCCCATTCATCTTCTTTGTCCCTACCCCCAATAGGGCCTGTTATCTAAGTCTGCAAACGTTAATCAAATCCAAGCTATGCTCAAATTTGATTACTAGAACAACCTTAGTCAACATATCTACTGGATTATCTTTTGTCCCAACTTTGTCAACCAACATGACTCCTTGAGACACCATATCCCGAACAAAGTGATACCTCATATCTATGTGCTTTGTTATCTCATGAAACGCTTGATTCTTTGACAAGTGTATGCCACTTTGACTATCACAAAATACCTTAGTGATCTCAAAAGTCATACCCATATCATCAATCAGCCCCTTTAGCCAAATGCCTTCCTTAACACCTTCAGCGAAAGCCATGTACTCAGCTTCTGTTGTGGGCAATGCAACTGATGACTGCAAAGTCGCCTTCCAGCTAACCGTATAACTTGATACACAAAACACATAGCCCGTCATGGACCTTTTGCTGTCCAAATCTCCTGCATAATCTGCATCCACATAGCCAATAATTCTTGTAATAGAATTTGATTGACTATGACTCAAACATTTGTCTGCAGAGCCTCTCAGATACCTTATGATCCATTTCACAGCCTACCAATGAGTCTTTCCTGGCTTGTGCATATACCTATTCACAATACTGACTGCATGTGAAATGTCTGGCCTAGTGCATACCATGGCGTACATCAAGCTACCAACTGCACTAGTATATAACACATTTGACATGTGATTCACCTCCTCCTCAGTACTCAGTGATAGATCTGATGAGAGCCTGAAATGAGTTGCAAGTGGCGTACTAACTGGCTTGGACTTATTCATCCCAAATCGCTCAAGTACTTTCTCAATGTAATGCTGTTGAGACAAGTACAAAAAACCTGCGTGTCTGTCACGGATGATCTCTATGCCCAGAATCTTCTTTGCACTGCCCAAATCCTTCATCTCAAATTCTTCACTTAACTGAGCTTTTAATTGGTTGATCTCAAATATGTTTCTAGAGGCAATCAACATATCATCAACATGCAACAACAAATATACGAGAAGGCTATCACTACAAGTTTTGTAATATACACAACAATCAAATTTGCTTTTAGTATATCCTATCTTGGTAATAAAAGCATCAAACCTTTTATACCACTGCCTGGGAGATTGCTTCAGGCCATATAATGACCTCTTCAAAAGATATGCTTGATTTTGTTTCCCGGGAACAATGAATCCTTCTGGTTGACTCATGTAGATTTGTTCCTCCAACTCACCATGCAAAAATGCTGTTTTCACATCCATTTGCTCCAGTTCCATATCAAACAGAGCAACCATGGCAAGTAAAACACGAATGGAAGTATATTTTACAACTGGGGAGAATACTTCATGAAAGTCAACTCCCTCTCTCTGAGTAAAACCCTTAACAACCAATCGCGCCTTGTATCTAGCATCTTCAACACCGGGAATCCCTTCCTTCTTCTTGTAGATCCATTTGCAACCTACAATCTTCTGTCCTTAGGGTATATCAACCAATTCCCATGTGCTATTCTTGTCTAGAGACTCCATCTCTTCACTCATAGCTGCAACCCATTTATCAGAATTTGGCTTGGAAATTGCCTCTTTGTATGAGACTGGAACATCTCTTACAAACTCCTCAGCTAAACTCAAAGCATAAGCCACCAGATCTGAGTAAGCATACCGCTGTGGTGGTTTGATCTGCCTCCTCTCCCTATCGCGAGCCAAGCGATAATTTTGTAGTGGTTCATTTTCGTATTGTTGGTTAGGTGGTAATGTGCTCTCACCAGCTTCATCTACCACATTTTATTTCTCCTTTGAAACTTGTGGAGGATCAATATGAATCTCCACCTTTTCCTTAATGCCCTGTTGACTACTTTCCTCCTGTACCACCTTCCTCATCATTGCAGACTCATCGAATGTCACGTCCCTACTGATAATCATCTTGGAGCCCTTGTCATCATTACACCACAAACGATAAACTTTGACTCCATCTGCATAGCCTAGAAATATGCACTTCCTAGCCCTTAGCTCAAGCTTCCCATCCCGAATATGAGCATAGGCTGGACACCCAAATACTCTCATATTTGAGTAATTAGCAGGAGACTCGGACCAAACTTCCATTGGTGTCTTGCAGTCCAAAGTAGTTGATGGTGACCTATTCACCAAATAACACGCAGTGTTAATTACTTCTGCCCAAAAATCCTTGGACAATCTGGTGTTAAAGAGCATGCATCTACCTCTTTCCAAAATAATCCTGCTCATCCGTTTTGCAACTCCATTCTACTGTGGTGTATGTACAACTGTGCGATGCCTCACAATTCCTTCATTCTCGCAGAATTCCTGAAATCCCTTGTTGCAGAACTCCAATCCGTTGTCAGTCCTCAAGCACTTGATCTCCTTTCCTGTCTGCTTCTCAAATTAAGGTCTTCCATTGCTTGAAGTTGACAAACACCTCATCCTTATGCTTCAGCATATACACCTATACTCTCCGTGAGAAATCATCTATGAATGTCAGCATGTACCTTGCACCTCCCTTTGAAGGAACCTGAGAAGGCCCCCAAAGATCTGAGTGAATGTAATCCAAGGTGCCTTTGGTCCTATAAACTGCAGTGCCAAATTTCAACCTATGTTGTTTGCCCAGCACACACTACTCACAAAAATCTAGTTCTCCAGTCTTCTCCCCGCAAAGCAAACCTTGTTTGCTTAGTTCTGACATCTTTCTCTCACTCATATGCCCAAGCTGCATATGGCAGAGTCTTGTAGTCTCATTAACTGATGAAGAAATCGCTGCAGTACTAGAAATCATGTTTCCCTGCAATATGTAAAGGTCGTTCCACTTTTCTCCCTTCATGATAAGCAATGCACCTTTGGAAACCCGCATAACTCCATCTCAAGCTCTGTACTCACAACTATTCTTGTCCAAAGTACCCAGCAATATCATATTTTTCTTCAGATCTGGAACATGACGCATATCTGTTAGGGTCCTTACTATCCCATCATGCATCCTGATACAAATTGAGCCAATTCCTACAACCCTCCAAGAAGCATCGTTTCCCATAAGCACTTTACCTCCATCATATTTATGGTATGTGGTAAACCAATCTTCTCGTGGGCACATGTGGTAGGAGCAGCCACTATCCAAAATCCATTCAGAGCTTAGAAAAGTTTCAGCAATATTGAGAACAAGCCCACCATCAGACTCATCCTCAACAATTCCTGTGACATCATCCCGTTTCTGATTAGAAGTTTCACCTGCATCCTTCGCCTTTTCTCATTCTGGACAATTTCGTTTCCAATGCCCCTTTCCACCACACCTAAAACACTTGTCACCGTTTCTAGGCTTAGTTCGGAACTTCGATTGGCCTCTATCCTTCCCCTTTCTCTCGGTCTCCCTTTAGTTACCAATCCTTCCCCACTTTCACCATCGTTGCTGCCTATGACATGTTTTCTCAACTCATTGGAATTCAATGAAGCCTTCACATCCTTCATTGAAATCGTATCTCTCCCGTACAACAAAGTAGTAACCAAGTGCTCAGAAGATTTTGGTAGAGAACATAAGAGAATTAAGGCTTGATCCTCATCATCAATTTTGACATCTATATTAGAGAGATCCAGAATCACCTTATTGAAAAAATCAATATGTTGAGTGATAGATTGACCTTCCTTCATCCTCAATGTGTATAATCGCTGTTTCAAATACACCCGATTTGTCAGGGACTTCGTCATATATAGACTCTCCAGCTTCTTCTATAAATTCGCTGGCGTACTTTCTGTGGCAACCTCTCTCAGTACGTTATCCGCCAATGATAACACCAGAGTACCGTAAGCATTCGCAATGAATTCATCATTCTCCTCGTCCTTTAGCATTTTCGGCAAGGAATCTCTGCCCTTTAACGCTCTTTGTAAACCTTGTTAACACAGAAGGGCGTGAACCTTCATCTTCCACATCCCAAAGTCATTCTTCCCATCGAATTTCTCTACCTCGTACTTCATTCCTGACATCTGATCCAACTTGCTCCGATACTACTTTGTTGTAACCTAGGAGGATCTATTGCGAAAATAATGAAATAATAGTAAAGTAATTCGATGTAAAGTGACAAAAAGATTTAACGTGGTTCGGCGATGTGCCTAATCCACCCAACAAAGAAAAAGAATTTTATTGTTCTCAAATCAAAGTGCAAGTACAAATTTGAATTCCACAAACCTCATGAAAACACCTAACACCCTTGTTCTAAACTCCGTCTTGAGAGAATTACTTAAAAGCAGTAAAGAAGCCCTTGTGTTATGTTCGTGATACTTTTTTTGGAAGAAAAAACTAATATTTATAGTCGAAAACTGAAGCCCAAGGCCCGTGGGCTTGCGTCGCACACCGGGGCGCACAAAACTTGCGCCCCAGTGCGCACAAAACTGCTTGTGCCAAGAAAAAACTTGAGCCCCAACGCAAAGTTACTGTTCACTACGCGTCTGGGTGCACGACGCGTCTTCTCGTGCCCTTTTCGCCCATGTACATGCCTTGGCGCACCTTACCTTGCGCCCCAGCGTAGGTCGTCCTTCCAAAATGCGCCGGGGTGTGTTCTCGAGCCCATTTCGACCACTTTGCTCCGTTTCACTCCATTTCTTCCGTTCCTTGTCAATTTTACCTCCAATTTCAAGGCAAAAATCAACAATAGCTAACAACAACATCAAAGCAGGCCTCTTTGTAAGCGCCTCTTTTACCTGCTTAATCTCATTTCAGATTTCATTACAGAAAGCTATCTAGTATTTGTACCATACAAGATTTCCTAGCTCTTAGTTTTATTTTGATAAGATATTTATTTTTTCTTTCTTTCAGGATATGTTTCAGCTGGAACAGAAACTTCTTCAACCACTGTAGATTGGGCCATGGCAGAACTAGTGAAAAACCTTCAAGTGTTGGCAAAGGCACAAGCTGAGGTGAGAGGAACTTTTAAAGGAATGGAAACGATCGAGGATGCTGATTTACGAAGGCTGAAATACCTAAAATTGGTCATCAAAGAAACTCTGAGGATGCATCCTCCAATCCCTTTACTCCCAAGAGCCTGCAGAGAAGAATGTGAGGTTGAGGGCTACACCATACCTCTTATGGCCAAAGTCATGGTTAATTCTTGGGCTATGGGAAGGGATCCCAGCTATTGGCCTGAGCCCGAAAACTTCAAGGCTGAAAGGTTTGAGGATAATTCCATTGATTATTTGAAAGCCAATTACCAGTATCTGCCATTCGGGTCGGGGAGGAGGATCTGCCCCGGGATGACATTCGAGTTGGCTAATGTGGAGTATCCTTTGGCTCAGCTTCTCTATCACTTTGATTGGGCTCTTCTAAGTGGAAAGAAATCAAGTGGTCTAGATATGGCTGATGCTGAAGGAATTGCTATTGGAAGGAAAGAAAATCTGATTGTCATTCCGACACTGTATAACCCACTCAATTAATCTGCACTTGAAGAGAGATATTAAGTATACTGTAATTAGTTATATATGTACCTCTTGTTAGTTTAAATTTGAGAACTTCAAGTAAGATTAACTGATAATGTTGTGCTTGTGAGAAAGATTTGATCATATATTTTTGCTTTACATTGTGTTTGGATTTTATATTTTTACGAAGAAAATGTAAATTTTTTCTATGCTTCAAATGATGTAATTTTATTTTTATTTTTTGCATATTTACATTTTTTTTTCTTTATTTTCACTAATTTCCTTAATCTAAATATAGCATGATTATCTTGGCTTTTGTTTGTCTAGAGATCATTAATTCTGTTAACTATTAGAAATAAATGCGGATTTAACAAATGTTTAAATTTTGATGCAATAAGAATTTTTTTTTTCTTGTTGTTATATGTTTTCTAGTATACTTTTGCGGGTCGTTCAATTCATACAAAATTTGACATGTATTAAGAACAGAGAAAAAAAGTATGAAATGAAAGAAACGACGTTGTTTGCTGAAAAATTTTGAGAATTAAGATTATTTTCTTAGAAGTTTATAAAACTCATCATCTTATTTGGAGAGTTTTTGATTTTATGTTTTAAATATTTTATCAAACATATTAACATCTTACTATTAAGAAGGGGGAAAAGAAAAGAAGAAGAAGAAGAAGAAGAAGAAGGAGAAACTCAAAGAAAATGTATTGAGTTTCTATGTGAAAATTGTTACTAATTATATATATTATGTCAGAAAAACTTTTATTTTATTATAATAATAAATTTTTCAAATTTCACAGTGATAAAAATTGTGTTTAAGTTGTTATTATTGTGAGTGATTATATGCCTAAGAGGGGGTGAATTAGGCTTAAGAGATTTTAATACAACGAATGTTTATCACTCAAAATACTTTTAGGCATTTCAAAAATCTATTTAAGTCTTTTGCACAAAATAGTTTTAGTTGCTGACTGTAATTTGCAAGTACCAGTTAAGATACCAGTCATGCCAATAATAAGAAAAGCAGTAAAACAGATGTAATAAGACACTGGTATTTATAGAGGTTCGGCACGTCTACGTCATCTACCTAAGCTTTCACTTAGGATTTTAAACCTGTCAAATTAATAACTGTACAAGAATATTTTTACAAATAAAATAGTAATTTGCTAGTAAGAAAAGTTTAAGGAGCAAAAACATCCTAGCAGGGTAAAAAACCAGCTCTTCGCAAAGAGTTACATCGAAATCCTAGACGGGATAAGGCAGATTTCAGAGCACTGTGAAACTAGCTGCTTGTGAACAAGTTCGGGGGAACTTTTGCTAGATTCACTTGCACAACCTCTATGGACTGATGCACGAGTTGTTGCCACTCTGTACGGCAAGCTCTAGTCCCTCCTTCTAGATCGAGACCAAGAACAATCTAGAAGATTCTAGATAGTGCCGCCCTACTGGTTTGTTCACCTAGAGGTCCTTAGAGCAACCAAGCGTTGATTTATTCTCTTCATGGGGTCTCTCGAGAGCAGGTACAACACTCGCCCCTCTTCATTACTAGGTCCTTCGAGACACAAATCGCCTTGTCCTCGTCTCCCCAAGGTCTGTTTAAGGCAAGCTCCACTTGAACTTCTTCACCACAAGGTCCCTCAAAATCACATGTAGCAAGGAATTAGAAATAATTAAGCACAAGAACGTGCAAGAGAACATCACACAACTTCTTAATGCACTTGCCAAAGTTGTCTCCTGACGTACCGATTCACTTTTAGAATGCTGCATATTTTTCAATATATAGATGTACTACAAATAGCTATAAGTTCTAGTTTAGTAAGTGATCGTTAAATACAAATAAGGAAACAACCCATAAGGCAAGAAGCCCTTAGAGTCATGATTAAAGCATAATTGATGCAGCAAAACTAGTCTTCTTTCCTATTAAATGAACATATGAATTTTAAGCTAGAATCCTTAAGTGATCATATTATATAAGGAAAGTTAATTCCAGCACATTCTAACAGATTGCAGCAGATAAATAAGGAAAGAATAGCGTAAAATAATTATGGCATCTAAATCAGACAAATATATTTAGTAAGCTAGGGACAAAAAGAGAAAACAAATATTCAAAATTGATAGACATTAGATTAAGAAATTAAGGCCTGATGATAGTCTTGAATTCAAAGGGTTGCTACTATATATATATATATATATATGACAACTTTTGCATGCAAACACCATCAAATTGAAAGCATAACCAGCAGTAGTAACTGATCATATAATATATAGCATCCAGCTGCTGCATTAGCATCTCTTAAATAACGGATCCTTTTTCCCTATGATGTCTAGAATGGAAATCCAGTTTCCTTTCAACTTCACTACTTCTCTTCTCCTCATTTCTTTCATTTTCTTGATACTGAAGCAACGGAAAAAATCGAAATCCCTTGAGAAAAAGAAATTGCCTCATAGTCTGTGGAAGCTACCTTTCATTGGGCACTTGCACCATATTGTAGGCTCACTTCCACCCCATTCTCTTAGAGACTTAGCCAAGAAATATGGCCCTCTCATGCACCTAAAGTTTGGTGAAGTCTCGACAATTGTCGTTTCTTCGCCTAAAGTTGCGAAAGAGGTTCTCAAAACTGTAGATCCAGCATGCGCTGACAGGCCCCAAAACCTGGCCAGCAAGATCATATGGTATAATTATATCGACATTGCGTTTAGCCTATATGGCGAGTACTGGTGGCAAATGAGCAAAATACGCATTCTGTGTTAGCTGGGAGATCAAATTAATGAAAGAAGGAGAAGCTTTTTTTAATACTCAACAAAACTGATTCTTTTTCTTTTTTTTGAAGAGTTGTATAGAGCTTTATATATAGGCTGACTTCAACAGAAAAACATAAAAATAGCAAAAACGTGACCCACTAATTTGACCCATTAGGCTAAGAATCAGCAACTAACATATTTGATATTGACTCAACTAATACACCAAGACTAAAACATGCCCAAATAAATAGGAACCACTAACTCTAATATCTTTTGAATCAATATTCAACACTCCCCCTTGATTCAAAATTGCAGACTCCAAGTCGCTGTCGAAAATAATTGTGCTTAACTTGAGGAAGTGATTTGGTGAGAACATCAGCAACTTGCTCATTTGTACCACAAAACTTCAATGCAATGTCTCCTTTTGCTGTGAGACTTCGGATAAAATGATGACGGATGTTGATATGCTTTGTTCTATTGTGAAAAGCAGGATTTTTGGTCATAGCAATGGTTGCCCTGTTATCATAGAAAATTTCTGTTGAACTTTGTTGCACTTGATGAAGATCAGCTAACAACCTTCTTAACCAAATTGCTTGACAAGCTGCTGAAGTTATAGCAACATACTCTACTTCGGAAGATGACAAAGCCACTGCGTCTTGCTTCTTAGAACTCCATGAGACAGCTCCGGAACCAAGAATAAATACATTTCCAGAAGTACTCTTGCGATCATCTAAACAACCTGCCCAATCACTGTCAGAAAATCCAAACAACTTAAAATTTGATACCTTAGAGTACCAAATCCCATGGTCAACAGTCCCTACAATATAGTGTAGAACTCTTTTTGCCATTCCAAGGTGCTGCTTGCTAGGATTGTGTATATACCTAGACAATACACTTACGGAATGCATAATATCAGGACGAGTATGAGGCAAATAGTTTAGACCACCAATTAAACTTCTGAAATATTTCATATCTGCTTTGCCTGTGCCATCTTCAAGCTGCAACTTCTCATTCACATTCATGGATGTGACCTCAATTTTGCAGTTTTCCATCTTGAATTTTTTCAAAAGGTCTGCCACATACTTTTGCTGGCAAACAAAAATTCCATCTTCTGTCTGTTTTACTTGAAGCCCCGGAAAATATTGCAAGACACCCAAATCTGACATCTCAAACTCTTTCATCATGCATGCTTTGAATTCAGCAATTAGAGTTTCACTAGATCCCATGTAAATCATGTCATCCACATAAAGACACACAACCAAAAACTCATTTTTCTTTTGCTTCTTCAAGTACAATATAGGTTCATTTTGACTTCTTTCAAATCCATTTTTCAAAAAATAAGAATCAATTTTATTATACCATGCCTGAGGAGCTTGCTTGAGGCCATACAAGGCCTTCTTTAACTTGTAGACTTTATTTTCTTTTTCATTGACAACAAAACCTTCGGGTTGAGAGACATAGATTTCTTCCTCCAATTCTCCATTCAAAAAAGCAGATTTCACATCAAATTGATAGACCAGCCAATTTAATTGAGCAGCCAAGGATAACAAAATTCTTACTATTTCAAAACGAGCAACTGGAGAAAAAGTTTCATCAAAATTAATACCTTGCTGCTGGGCATACCCCTTTGCAATGAGCCTTGCCTTATGCTTTTGTATACTCCCATCAGCATTGTACTTTGTTCGAAACACCTATTTGAGGCCAATAGGAACTTTGTCATTTGGCAAGTCTACAAGCTCCCAGGTCTGATTTCTTTCAATTGCCTGCCTTTCTTCCAACATAGCATGCTGCCATTCTTTCTTTTCTGCTGCTTCTTCAAACAAAACAGGATTTAATACATATAAAGCAAAAGAACATGCATAAATTTCTCTTAGTGACCTGAATTTTCTAGGTGGAGTCTCACTGGAAGAACTTGATGGTGATGAGCTTGATGGAGAGGAGATTTCGCTGCCGCTAGGTGGAGTGGAAGTATGAGTATTTGCTGAAGATGAATTGATTAAATTTACTGAATTGGGATCTACTACAGGTTCTCCAATAGAAGCCTCATCATTGAGTGACAGTTGAATTGTGGAACTTACCTTCCCAGAACTGAAATTCCAGCTTGCATTTTCATTGAACACAACATTTCTACTAATTAAAACTTTGCCACTCACAGGATTATACAATTTGTAAGCTTTGGATTGTGTGCTATACCCAATAATGATGCATTTTTCAGATTGTTTATCAAGCATTTGACATGCTTGTGAATTCAACAAAGCATAAGCTATGCATCCAAAGACTCGTAAGTGGCTAACCTTGAGCTTGTTACCTTTCCACGCCTTATATGGTGTCTGATTGTAGATTGCTTTTGTCGGTGAAATATTCAGAAGACAGACTGCTGTGGCAACTGCTTTAGCCCAAAAATGCTCCGGAATACCTTTGGCTTTCATCATGCTTCTGGCCATTTCAACAATAGTACGGTTCTTTCGTTCTACTACATCGTTTTGCTCTGGTGAGTAAGGTGCAGTGAGCTCTCTGTGGATGCCATTTTCTTCACAAAAATTTCTGAATTCTGCTGATATAAACTCACCTCCCCTATCTGTTCAAAGAGTTTTAATTTCACAGCCACTTTGCTTCTCTACGAAAGACTTAAATTTCTTGAAATTTTCAAATGTTTCTGATTTAAATTTGAAGAAATATATCCAGCTCATGCGACTATAATCATCAGTGAATAACAAGAAGTATCGACTCCCTTCTAAGGACTCCACATTCATAGGGCCACACAAATCAACATGTATCAATTCAAGATGAGTAGAAGCACGCCATGATTAACCCACGGTAAATGAGTTTCTACTTTGCTTTCCATACACACATCCCTCACAAAAATCAAGAGCATCAATTTTAGGCAATCCAACAACCATACTCTTATACCCCAACAATTTCAAACCATTTATATTCAAATGACCATATCGTAAATGCCATAAATTAGCTTCAACACTTCCTTTAGCAACTAACGCACAGTTTTCAACATTTGACACTTCAAAAGGAAACATTCTGTTTTGAGTCATTTGAACACCAACAATCTTTTGACCTAATTTTTTATCTTGGATAACACAAGATTCATTATCAAATAAAAGTGAATACCCACAAGTCATCAACTGCCTAACACTTAGCAAATTATGAGCCAAACAAGGGACATATTGAACATCAAAGGGAAGTTTAACATTACCTTGCAAGGTTTTAATAGCAACTGTACCTATTCCTTCAACTTGCATTTGTTTGTCATTGCCAAGTCGAACTTCTATTTTTTGTGACTCATCAAGTTTTTTGAATAGAGATCTTGTGCCACACATATGGTTAGAGCACCCACTATCAACAAACCAAATGTCATTCGACACATCAATAGGAGAATGAGCCATGAATAACTTACTTCACTGTCATGTTTTTCTATGAAATTGACTTGGTTTTGCTCATCTTTCTGTTTACTCTAACAATCAGTTTCTTTGTGTCCATATTTACCACAATACCGACATTGGATGGAGCTCCTAAATTGTTGTTCACCAAACTGACTTCTTCCTCTACCTCTGCTGCGTCCACGGCCACCACGAACACCACCTCTGCCATGACCTCTGCCAGCGAAATTTTTTGACTTTTCACCACGAGAACCACCCCTGCCATTACCTCTGCCAAAAAAAGTTTCATACTTTCCCTTCACTTGGAATGCTTTCTCCTCTGTTCGTTCTTGTGAAGCATATAATCTATCCTCATGGGCTAGCAAGGAACTCATTAATTCATCAAAAGAATATGAAGATAAATCATGGGCCTCCTCAATTGCAGGTACTATATGATTAAATTTGGAACTGAGGCTTCTTAAGACTTTGGAAACAACTGCTTCATCACTAATTTGATCACCATACGATTTCATTTTATTTACAAGAGTTGACACTCTAGATAGATAATCTTGCACAAATTCAATACTTTTCATGCTCAAATTTTCGAATTCAAGACAGAATGTTTGAAGTTTCATAGTCATTACCTTCGTTGAGCCTTTGAACTCCTTCTTGAGAATCTCCCACGCCTGATTTGAAGTCGCTGCTGCTGTAATTCTAGAGAAAATTGAATCGTGCATTGCTTGCTGAATGAAAAAGAGGGCTTTTGAATCCTTCTTCTTGTTCTCCCGCAGTCGCTGCTCATTATCAGATTCATCGAATCCATTTTCCACCAAGTCCCATAATTCTTGAGACTTGAAGAGTGTTTTCATTTTTACACTCCAAAATTCATATTTTTCACAATTGAAAATGGGAATCAGAGGCTGCGCTGCCGTTGAAGACCCATTAGCTGCCATGAGGTTGCCTTTTTCTCTTACTTTTCAAAAAAAAGAGAAGGACCGAACCTGGAATTGATGCTCCGATACCAAAAATTTGTTGGCTGGGAGATCAAATTAATGAAAGAAGAAGAAGTTTTTTTTAATACTCAACAAAACTGATTCTTTTTTTTTTTTTTGAAGAGTTGTATAGAGCCTTATATATAGGCTGACTTCAACAGAAAAATATAAAAATAGCAGAAACGTGACCCACTAATTTGACCCACTAGGCTAAGAATCAGAAACTAACATATTTGATATTGACTCAACTAATAAACCAAGACTAAAACATGCCCAAATAAATAGGAACCACTAACTCTAATATCTTTTGAATCAATATTCAACATTCTGCAGCTGTTGAGCGTAAAAAATGTACGTTCATTTGAATACATAAGGAAGGATGAGGCCTCTCGTCTCATCCAATCCATTCGATCCAATTCTGGGAAGCCAATCAACTTGACAAGAGAAGACTTTCTTGTCTACGAGTCCCATCACTTGCAGAGCTGCATTTGGTAAAGTGTTAAAGGACAGGGAGACGTTGATCAGCTTGCTGAAGCAAGCAGTTGTATTGGCTCGTGGTTTTGACTTGGCTGATTTGTTTCCTTCGTTAAAGATTCTTAACATCATCAACTGGAATAAGTACAAACTCTTGAGGATGCGCAGAAAAATGGACTCCATTCTCCACAAGCTGATTGATGAGCACAAAGCTGACAACTTGGAAACAACAGAGAAAGTGCACGGAGAAATGGGAAGTGAAGATTTGGTTGATGTTCTGTTGAGATTGCAGAAAGGTGGAGAATTTGAGTTTCCAATAGCTAACAACAACATCAAAGCAGTCCTCTTTGTTAGCGTTTTTTTCACCTGTATGATCTCGTTTCAGATTTCATTACAAAAAGCTATCTAGTATCTGTATTATACAAGATTCCTAGCTCTTAGTTTTATTTTGATCAGATATTTATTTTTTTCTTTCTTTCAGGATATGTTTTCCGCTGGAACAGTAACTTCTTCAACCACTGTAGATTGGGCCATGGCAGAACTAGTGAAAAACCCTCAAGTGTGGGCAAGGGCACAAGCTGAGGTGAGAGAAGCTTTTAAAGGAATGGAAACGATAAAGGAGGCTGATCTGCGAAAGCTGAAATACCTAAAATTGGTCATCAAAGAAACTCTGAGGATGCATCCTCCAATCCCATTACTCCCAAGAGCCTGCAGAGAAGAATGTGACGTTGAGGGCTACACCATACCTCTTAAGGCCAAAGTTATGGTTAACGCTTGGGCTATGGGAAGGGATCCCAACTACTGGCCTGAGCCCGAAAACGTCAAACCCGAAAGGTTGAGAATAATTCCATTGATTATTTGGGAGCCAATTACCAGTATCTGCCATTCGGGTTGGGGGGGAGGATCTGCCTCGGAATGACATTCGGGTTGGCTAATGTGGAGTATCCTTTGGCTCAGCTTCTCTATCACTTTGATTGGGCTCTTCCAGATGGGATGAAAGCAAGTGATTTTGGATATGACTGATGCTGAAGGAATTGCTGTTGGACGGAAAGAAAATTCGATCGTCATTCCCACACCCTACAATCCTCTCAATTAATTTGATCGTTGGCACTTGAAGAGATATATTAAGTACACTGTAACTAGTTATATATGTACCTCTTTTAGTTTAATTTTGTGGCAAAATTGTAATTTTCGTCATGTAACTTTGCTTGATTTGGTTTTTTGTCTTATAAGTTGCAAAATTTCAGTTTACTCCTGCAAGTATCAAAAAATTGTCACTTTTAATTCCTTTTTCACCGGAGCCAGCAAAAATCTCCGGAAAAGCTGACGTGGCTTGATGAATTGGGGAAAAAAAAATTGCAATTTCGTCCTTTAACTTTACCCATTTTGGATTTTGGTCCTATAAGTTGTAAATTTTCATTTTAGTCCTATAAATATAAAAAAATTGTCACTTTTAGTCCTTTTTTCGCTTGAGCCAACGAAAATCGCTAGAAAAGCTGACATGGCTTGCCAGCGCATGCCCATTTGAAATCTTTGCTTTGTTGGCAGCTGACATGCCTTGATTAATTGAAAAAAAAAATTAAAAAAAATGTCAACTATGGATCTGGCCATGGCTACCTGAATCTAGCCATGGCCAGAGGCCGCTTGGCCAGATCTGGTCATGCGGCGGCCATGGTGACTGCTTTTGGGGAGGGGGGGGGGAGGGGGTTGGGAGAAGGAACGTACCATTTTTTTCCCTTCATTATTTTTTATTCTCATTTTTAAATTATGTATTTTTAATTTAATTTTAATTAAATTATTTTAACCATGTGATTTTTGTTTTTTAATTAGTAAGTAATTATAAATTATATATAAATATGTGTATATATATGTTTATATTTTTAAATTCAAAGTTGTGCCAACTAAGGGCGTTAAAAGAATATTGTTAATATGGTAGATTAATTTTTTTTGTTTTTTAATTAATAAATAATTATAAATTATATTAAATATATATTTATATAAATATATGTGTATAATTTTAAATTCAAAATTTTTCCACTAAGCGAGTTAAAAAAAATTGTTAATATGATAAATTAATTTTTTTTATTTTTTAATTAGTAAATAATTATAAAAGTGACGAATTTTTGATACTTATAGGACTAGAATTGTAATTTTGCAACTGATAGGGCCAAAATCTAAAATGGGTAAAGTTATAGGACGAAAATTGCAATTTTGCTAATTAATCAAGCCACGTTAGCTGCCAACAAGGCAAAAACTGCAAATGGACGCACGCGCTCAATGATCCACGTCAGCTTTCCAGTGAACTTGGCCGTCTCCGACGAAAAAGGATGAAAAATGATATTTTTTAACACTTATAGGACTATAATTGCAATTATGCAACTTATAGGACCAAAATTCAAAATGGGTAAAGTTATAGGACGAAAATTACAATTTTGCCAATAAGATCATAATATTAATTGATAATGTTGTAATGGTTTCTAATGTAACAGTTTATTCCTTTGTTATAATTAATGATATTGTACTTATAAAAAATATTTTATCATATATTTTTACTTTACACTGTGTATGGATCTTGAAGTTTAAAGAATAGAATGTCAATAAAAAAGAAAAGAAGCTTTTTTCATGCTTTAAATGATGCAATTTTATGCTTTAATTTTTGCATATTTACATTTTTCTTTTCTTCACTAATTTCCTCAATCAGAACATAGTATATTATTATCTTGGGATTTAGTTTGTTGGGAGATCATTAATTCTGTTAATAATAAATGTGGATTTAACAAATATTTAAGTTTTGATACAATTAGGAAATAATATTTTATTTTTTTATTCTTATATGCTATCTAGTATACTTTTGTGGTTCGGTCAATTCTTAAAAAATTTGACATGTATGAAGAAGAGAGTAAAAAAAATAAAAATGGTATGAAATAAAGGACCTCGTTTGCCGAAAAAATTTGAGAATTAAGATTGGTTACTTAAAAGCTTATAAAACTCATCATCATATTTGGAGAGTTATAATTTTATGTTTTAAATATTTTATCAAACATCTTAACATCGTACTATTAGGAAGAAGAAGAAGAAGAAGAAGAAGAAACTCAAATACTATACATCGAGCTACTATGTGAAAATTGTTACTAATTATTTATACTACGTGAGAAATTTTTTTATTTTATTATAATAATAATTTTTACAAACTTAGCAATGATAAAAATTATGTTTAAATTATTATTAATGTTAATCATTCATTAAAAATCATAATGTTAATTTTTATTATGATAACACTAATATCACTGTACATGTCTCATTTATTATTAATATTAACAACATAAAAATTAGTTTCTACCATTCCTATTTTAAACTATCATCATGTGATAAAATAAAAATCATCAGTTAATATTAGATTATTAATGTAAAATGAACATTTTTCAAATAAAAGTTAGATTTCTTGGTCATAATATAGAAAAAGGAAAAATTATTCCTATTAATAGAAGTATAGAGTTTGCTTCTAAATTTCCTCATAAAATAACTGATAAAATCAGTTGCAAAGATTTTTAGGAAATTTGAATTATATTTCTGCTTATTATAAAAATATAGCAGAAGATACTGCTATTCTTTATGATAGATTAAAGAAAGATCCTAAACCTTGAACTGAACAACATTCTAAAGCTATTAAAACAATAAAACAAAAGGTTAAAGATCTTCCTTGTCTTTTGCTTGCTAATCCAAATTGGATAAAGATTATAGAAAGTGATGTTTCTGATATTGGTTATGGAGGTATTTTAAAACAAATACATCTAGATACTAAACAAGAATATCTTGTTAGATTTTATTCTGGAAAGTGGAATAATAGTCAAAAGAATTATGCTACTGTTGCAAAAGAAATTCTAGCAATTGTTAAATGTGTTTTGAAATTTCAAGATGATTTATATAATCAGAAATTTGTTGTCAAAACATATTGCCAATCTGCAAAATACATGTTTAATAAAGATTTTAAGCATGATGTTTCTAAACAAATGTTTGCTAGATGGCAAGCTTATTTAGCTCCCTTTGATTTTGAAATTTATTATAAAAAAGGCATAGATAATAGTCTGCCTGATTTTCTTTCTTGTGAATTCTTGCAAGAATGATCCCACGAGGAAGGGGTCAAAACTTCCCCCATAATAGAGGAGGAAGAGGAAAAACTATAAAACAGCATGGTTATCAGAGGTTAATATCCTCTAACATTGCATCAGCATCAGGAAATATTTCAGATGATCCTATTTTCAAAGAATTTTTTGAATACAAGAAACGAAAGGACCAAAAGGAAGGTAATACTCCTTATGCTAATATTACTGCTGAAGAGGAAAATGATGATTCCTCTGCATATGAAAAAAGCTTGTCCAGAGAAGTAATACTACTCTTGGAGAATAAAGATCTTCAATGGCAAGATGAGCCATGGACCTTAATGCAAAGGTACCTTGATACAACATCATATGTTGTAGGTTCATATAAACAAAGAATACATTATGAGAATATACTCATAAGTACTGGATCCTGTGAGATCAATCATTTTGATCCTGCTAATAGCAGATTCATTTATAATTTTAGCAAAATTATAATTAAGAAGAGTATTTCTTCTGAAGAATGGGGAATTAGTACCCTAAGAAAAAAGAATATTTTCATCAGGAGTTAAAAGCTCCTATTAAATTTAATTATTGGGATTATATTGAGGCATTTAATAAAGCCCTTTTATATGAAAATTCAAAAAGAAAACATTCTTGGTTTATAAAAGTTTGCTCTAAAGTTTATAAACGAGAGCTTCCAAATTGGTTTCATGAATGGTGGATTAATTATGGTCCATCAATAAAAATTCTCCCAGAAATTTTTAAAGGTTTATATACCGAATGGGTTGATTGTTCACCCAAACTGATAAATATGGAATACCATAA
Organism: Jacaranda mimosifolia; assembly: GCA_018894105.1. Lineage (NCBI taxonomy): Eukaryota > Viridiplantae > Streptophyta > Magnoliopsida > Lamiales > Bignoniaceae > Jacaranda > Jacaranda mimosifolia. The sequence continues at coordinate 4,209,188 of CM032127.1, forward strand.
TAAATGGATTGAGGGAATTGCCCCAATGTATTTCTTTGTTGAATTCTCCATCCCATGGATATGGAAGTGGGCTCCTGAAGTGGCTTATACCCAGCAAAACATTCCTTACTTGAAGAGAGTATTCTTCACCAAATTCTGGAATAAATTGTTTTTGAAGAATAAAGAAACATGAGTTTTCCATGGACAGGAAACTTTGGATCATATACAAGAAAAAATATCAGAATATCAGCAGCAAATAAAAGCTAAGCAGCAGAGAGAATCTCCCAATCCATTCCAACATGTGATGAGAAAAATTCAAATAAAAAAAGGGGATATCTCCAGACAAGAAATCATTGATTCATCTATTGAAGAAATGAAAAAAGATTTAATAAAAAATTTGGATGCTGAAATGGACAATAAATCCAGTTTATCAATGGCAACTTCATCAAAAGGTGACAATCAATTCAATTGTCTAGCAGGAGAATCTCAAAACCCAGATGATGAAGAAAATATTTCAATTGAAGAAATTGACAATGTATTTAAGAGTTTAAAAGAAACTCTTAAAAATAATTTGAAGAACTCGGAAGGATCTACTTCAAAACAAGGATCAACTACCAGATAATGATTCAGAAGACAATAATAGACTTGCCAGCAGAAATTTACTGTTGACTTTTTGACTTTTAAAAAGTCACTTTTGTAATAGTACTATTTGGATGCAAATTTTCGCAAAAGAGTTTTGTATGGAGTCTGAAGTCCAGCCTTAACTGTCTATAAATAGGAAGGGCCCCTTCAGTTTTAGGTAGAAGCTTTCCAGTACTCCCCTCTCCTTTCATTGTACAAATCCCTTTAAATCTTTGTATATTTTACAAATTTAATAGAAGACTGAAGTTCTTCCAAGTTCTTTAGGTAATTTTAAAATTTTTGTTTTGAATTAATATTTCTTTATTTTGTTGTATATTAGCCTGAATGGCAGGCTAAATTAATTCTGTGCTGGGCCACATATTTATTTACACTAATTAGGCATGATGATTCTCATGCTATAAAGGCTAAGTTTCAGGAAATGTTAAGGAGAACAGGATATTAAGGGGGTTTCGGGATCTTAACAGGCATCTTTAATTATAGATCTTGGGGTGTGCCCTGGTTTGCCTGCTGAAGCCGTGGTGAGGCGTTTAGGGCGTTGTTGGGCCTAAATATTGATCTGTAATTAGGATTTGACAGGTAGAGATCCTGAGCAAAACACCTCCTTCATGGCTGGTTCTTCCCTTGTTTGCCGCCTTTCATGGCTGGCTGGTCCTTATGTCCTTGCACCCTTAACATAGCTAGACCCTGCCCCCTGAATACCACTCATACGCTCAGTTCTGCTAATGGTCAGAAACTAGATATTCAATATAAATTACCTAAAGCATATATTTGCAAAAATAATACTTTTATTCCTGCAAGTTTTTTACTTATCAAAAATATCACCAACCAAGTTATACTTGGTACTCCTTTCCTAAAGAAAATATTTCCTATAAAAAATATTGATGAAAAAGGTTTTAAAGGAACTTTTGAAGGAAAAGAATTATCTTCAAAAGGTGAAATATGAGAATAGAAAGATGTATTAGAATGAGATCTAGAAATTCTGGATCTGGATGAAGATTTTAATAATTTCTTATTATCTTCAAACTGTATTTGAACTGAACCATTAGAAGATTGTGTTATGTTATTAACATTTGTATTTATCATAGGTTGTAAATTAACAGTCTGATCAATAGTCCAATTTTAATAGAAACCAATTTTAGTAGATCTAATATTACTACTAGAAGAGCTATAAAATGGGAAGAAATTGTTCAGGGGGCAGGATATAGCTATGTTAAGGGTGCATGAACATAAGGACAAGCCAGCCATGAAAGGCGGCAAACAAGGGAAGAACCAGCCATGAAGGCGGTGTTTTGCTCAGGATCTCTAACTGTCAAATCCTAATTACAGATCAAGATTAGGCCCAACAACGCCCTAAATGCCTCACCACGGCTTCAGCGGGCAAACCAGGGCTCACCCCAAGATCTATAATTAAAGATGCCTGTTAAGATCCCGAAACCCCCTTAATGTCCTGTTCTCCTTAACATTTCCTGAAACTTAGCCTTTATAGCATGAGAATCTTCATGCCTAATTAGTGTAAAGAAATATGTGGCCTAGCACAGAATTAATTTAGCCTGCCATTCAGGCTAATATACAACAAAATAAAAAAATATTAATTCAAAACCAAAATTTAAAAATTAGCTGAAGAACTTGGAAGAACTTCAGTCTTCTATTATATTTGGAAAATATACAAAGATAAAATTTACAGTGAGAGATGTTTACAATAAAAGGAGAGGGGAGTACTGGAAAGCTTCTTTTTAAAGCTGAAGAGGCCCATCCTATTTATAGACAATTAAGGCCGGACTTCAGATTCTAAAAAAACTCTTTTGCGAAAATTTCGCATCCGAATAGTACTATTACAAAAGTAACTTTAAAAGTCAAAAAGTCAATAGTAAATTTCTACTGGCAAGTCTATTCTTGTCTGCTTAATCATTATCTGGTAGTTGATCCTTGTTTTGACATAGATCCTTCTGAGTTTTTTAAATTATTTTTAAGAGTTTCTTTTAAACTCTTAAATACATTATCAATTTCTTCAATTGAAATATTTTCTTCATCATCTGGATCTTGAGATTCTCCTGTTAGACAATTGAATTGATTGTCTCCTATTTATGAAGTTGCCATTGACGAACTGGATTTATTGTCCATTTCAGCATCCAGATATTTTACTAAATCTTTTTTCATTTCTTCAGTATATGAATCAATGATTTCATGTCTGGAGATATCTCCTTTTGTGATTTGAATTTTTCTCATCACATGTTGGAATGGACTGGGAGATTCTCTCTGCTGCTTAGCTTTTATTAGTTGCTGATATTCTGATATTTTTTCTTGAATATGATCCAAAGTTTCCTGTCCATGGAAAACTCCTGTTTCTTTATTCTTCAAAAGCAATTTATTCCAGAATTTGGTGAAGAATACTCTCTTCAAGCAAGGAATATTTTGCTGAGTATAAGCCACTTTAGGAGCCCACTTCCATATCCATGGGATGGAGAATTCAACAAAGAAATACATTGGGGCAATTCCCTCAATCCATTTATTATGGTATTCCATATTTATAAGCTTGGGTGAACAATCAACCCATTCGGTATATAAACCATTAAAAAGTTTTGGAAGAATTTTTATTGATGGACCGTAATTAATCCACCATTCATGAAACCAATTTGGAAGCTCTTGTTTATAAACTTTAGAGCAAACTTTTGTAATCCAAGAATGTTTTCTTTTTGAATTTTCATATAAAGGGCTTTATTAAATGCCTCAATACAATCCCAATAATTAAATTTAATAGGAGTTTTTAACTCCTGATGAAAATATTCTTTTTCTCTTATGGTACTAATTCCCCATTCTTCAGAAGATATAATCTTCTTGATCATAATTTTACTAAAATTATAAATGGATATGCTATTAGCAGGATAAAAATGATTGATCTCACAGGAACCAGTACTTATGAGTATATTCTCAAAATGTATTCTCTATTTATACGATCCTGCAACATATGATGCTGTATCAAGGTACCTTTGCATTAAGGTCCATGGCTCATCTTGCCATTGAAGATCTTTATTTTCCAAGAGTAGTATTACTTCTCTGGATAGACTTTTTGCATATGCAGAGGAATCATCATTTTTCTCTTCAGCAGTAATATTAGCATAAGAAGGAGTATTACCTTCCTTTTGATCTTTCTATTTCTTGTATTTAAGAAATTCTTTGAAAATAGGATCATCTGGAATATTTCCTGATGCTGATGCAATATTAGAGGATATTAACCTCTGATAACCATGCTGTATTATCGGTTTTCCTCTTCCTCCTCTGTTGTGGGGGAAGTTTTGACCCCTTCGTCGTGGGACCATTCCTTCAAGAACTCACGAGAAAGAAAATCAGGCAAACTATTATCTATGCCTTTTTTATAATGAATTTCAAAATCAAAAGGAGTTAAATTAGCTTGCCATCTAGCAAACATTTGCTTAGAAACATGATGTTTAAAATCTTTATTAAACATGTATTTTGCTGATTGGCAATCCGTTTTGATAATAAATTTCTGATTATATAAATCATCTTGAAATTTCAAAACACATTTAACAATTGCTAGAATTTCTTTAGCGATAGTAGCATAATTCTTTTGACTATTATTCCATTTTTCAGAATGAAATCTAACAAGATATTCTTGTTTAGTATCTGGGTGTATTTGTTTCAAAATACCTCCATAACCAATATCAGAAGCATCAGTTTCTATAATCTTAATCCAATTTGGATTAGCAAGCATATGACAAAGAAGACTATTAACCTTTTGTTTTATTCTTCTAACAACTTTAGTATGTTGTTCATACCAAGGTTTAGGATCCTTTTTTAGTCTATCATATAAAATAGCCGTATCTTCTGCTAAGTTTTTATAATAAGCAAAAATATAATTCAAACTTCCTAAAAACCTTTGTAACTGAGTTTTGTAAATTATTTTATTAGGAAATTTAGAAACAAATTCTATACTTCTATTAATAGGAATAATTTTTCCTTTTTCTATATTATGACCAAGAAATCTAACTTTTGCTTGAAAAATGTTCATTTTAGTTTTAGATATAACTACACCATTTTGAATAACAATCTTCTTGAAAATATCAAGATGTTTAAAATGCATATCAATAGTTTTAGAAAAACTAAGATATCATCAATATAAACAATGATAAATGAACTATAAGGTATAAAAATATCATTCATAATTTTTTGAAATTCTGAAGGAGCATTCTTCAGACCAAATGGCATAACATTCCATTCAAATTGTCCTATTGGAACATTAAAAGCAGTTTTATACCTGTCTTCCTCAGCAATATGAATTTGCCAATATCCAGATTTTAAATCGAATTTCGAAAATATGATAGCTTCATAAAGTCTATCAAGTAAATCCTTTTTATTAGGAATAGGATATCTAATCCATTTTAAAACTTTATTAAGAGGTTTATAGTTTATCACAAGGCGAGGTATTCCTCTTTCTTGTTCAGAATGTTTATTAACATAGAAAGCTGTACAAGACCAAGGAGATTTAGAATGTTTTATTAAACCTTTTTGTAATATAGAAGAGATTTCTTTTTTACATAATTCTAAATATTCAGAATTCATTTGACATGGTCTAGCTTTAGTAGGAATTTTCTTTTCATCAAAATCATCTTCATATGGAAGATCAACAATATGTTTTTTTTCTATCCCAAAAAGCATTTGGATGATCATTACAAATTTCTAAAGAAAATTTAGAAACAATTAATTTAATCTTATCCTGTAATTTAGGATTTTGAAGTTTTTCTTCAATTGTCAAAATATTAATTTCTTCTTTAAGAAAATTTATTTGAAGATTCTTTGCTATAAGCAAATCTTGTATTTGATGAAGCACTCTAGTAAAAGGTTCAGTTATAAATTGAAAAGATATTTCTTTTCCTTCAAAAGTTCCTTTAAAACCTTTTTCATCAATATTTTTTATAGGAAATATTTTCTTTAGGAAAGGAGTACCAAGTATAACTTGGTTGGTGATATTTTTTATAAGTAAAAAACTTGAAGGAATACAAGTATTATTTTTGCAAATATATGCTTTAGGTAATTTATATTGAATATCTAGTTTATGACCATTAGCAGAACTGATAGTATAAGTGATTTTATGAAAATACCTGGTAGGAATAATTCCTTCTTGAATACAATTCAAATCTGCTCCACTATCAATCAAAGGAGTTAATTCTTTTTTAAATCTATTATCAACAAGTAAAGTAATTTTCACATGCCATTTTTGAGTTGTAATAATCTCGAGAATAGAAAGAAAATTATCACTGGAAGGAAATCTTATTATTTCATCTATATCTTTATTATGAAAACTCATAATTCTATTATAGTTTTTCAAAATAGAAATTCTTTCATCAAGAAATTTGTTTTCTTGTTTAAGATTATAAATCTCATTTTTTAAATTACCAATTTCTACAGATAAATCATTAACTGTAGTAGGAGTTTCTATTTTATTTCTTTGTTTCAAAATTTTTTGAACATCAGCCATAGTATAAGGTTCTTGAGAAACATAAACTTTTTGATTATTTTCAAAATTATTAGAAGAAGAAGAAGTACTTGGAGTATTCTCCATTTGATCAATAATTTTAGATCTAATTTCTGGATCTTTTATCAACTTTAAAAGTTCCATAAGATTTTCACTATTTAAAATATTTATATTTAAATCTTTAAATTCAGCAAGAATTTTATAAAATTCTTCATTATCACTTTCTTGTTTAGGACAAGAATTACCTTGTTGACAAGGATCACAACAATCATCTTCAGAAATATAATTCTCATTTTCTAATGGTTTTAAATCATTAGAAACAAAAGATTTCTCAGAACTATTATCTGAATTTTCAGAAACATCAGAATCATTTTTTGTATCAGAATTTAAAAGTAATTTTGAAAGACTTTCTTTTAAATCACTATCAATATTAAGATTATTAATCTTTTTCTTCGTTTTACACTTATCAGCATAATGACTTATTTTACCACATTTAAAACAGGCTCTAGTTTTTTTCTTTTCAATTCTTTCTTTCTTTCTTTTTTCTCTCTTTTCTCTTCTTTTTTCTCTTTTCTTATTAAAAGAGGCTTTATCTTTTTTCTGCCTGTGAGGCTTACTAGTGGAAGGTTGTTCCATACCAAATTGACCACAAAATTGACCTAATTGTCTTTTTTTTTTGTAATATTATAGCATTTTATCTGTTGATTCAATTTGATCTCATTACATAAGGATAAACCTTCTTGTATACAGGTTCCTATCAGTTGACCATATGTATAATTTTCATACTCAATTTGAGTACCTCCTTTTCTAAGATTTTTTCTGACTCTTTCAGCAAATAAAGAAGGTAAACCATCTATAAACTTTGATTTCCAATGAGTACTATTAGACTAAGGGAGTCCCATCACTCTAGATAATTTCATATGGTTAATTTTTCTCACTTATAATATTATTTTTTCTTTTTTGTCGTATTATAAGTTTTCAAACACTAACCACAATAAAATATTGTAAAGAGCTTAAAACTTTGTCCAAATTAGTAATCTAAATTTCCTCTTAGCTGTACTTATCATTTCAACAATGGAAGAAAAAAAAACAGATTATAATATGACTCTGACAATAGATAGAATTAAGGTATTATGCATGCAAAAAAAGTATCAAATCTAGGAAAAGACATATGGCTTTCACTAATTTGACCTTAGAATCTTGATAATTTAAAAGATTAAGAAAAAGAGGACTTTGCACGTCATCTCGAGGCTTTTTTATAAAAAAATTACAAAAATACGGTACTATTCACAACTTTTACATTTTTATAGTAAGTTGCAGTCACAGACTACAACTTTCAACAGTAATGAACAGTAACTGTTTTTTTTTTATTAATAAAATTAGTAAAATAAATAAATAAATAAAATGATTGTTTGGTATATACTTGCGTATTATTTCGCTTGATTGAGGTAAGTTTTTTAATTATGCTAAAATTTAATTATGTTTTAGTTATGTTCATTATGTTTTGGTTAATTATCTCCATTAATTAAAGTTTGATTTATGTTTTAGTTATATGAAATATGTATTATATAATTTGTCTCAATTAGTTAAAATTTATTTATTTTTTAGTTAAATTAAATTTGATTTATGTTTTAGTTTTATGAATTATATTTTATATAATTTGTCTCAATAGTTAAAACTTAATCATGTTTTAGTTGAAATTTTATTTACGTGTTGGTTAAACTCAAATAATAATTTATTATTTTTGATATAATAATTTGATTTAACAGAAATAATGATTTATGTATTAGTTGAAATTTGGGTTACATTTTATGTTAGTTTTATAAGTTGTTATATTTGTTAGAATTATGTTTTTATTTGAATTACAAATTTTGTTAGAATTATTATTGAGTTAAATTTTGTGGTACTACATATTGAATTGTATTAAAATTTAAATTTTCATTCAGTTTGTAAAATTATAATTTATTAATAAATATGTGTCCATCCTAGTAACATGTGCCTAATGATGCAGGCTATCTTGACTTGGTGGAAATCTTTTGTCAGTGTTAATTTTAGTGAAGCATTTAACGGTAAGCTTGGATATCTTATTTTAATTTTGTAATATTTTTATAGTACAATACTTTAGAAATGTTTAGAATTGGTGGATTCACAAAGGAGGATGGGATGTTGGGAGAAGGGGTGGAGCCTTCTCATTTGTTGCTGATTGGTTTTTAATTTCTTGCATGGTGATGATGGACATAAGGGGGAGTGTTTATATGTCATTATGTGTTTATTAATATTATTAATTATAAATGCTAGTTTAAAATATGATTTATTATGTTAGCTTAAATTTAATTTATGAATTATATTAAATTATATTAGTTTAAATTTGATTAATGTATTAAATGTTGTTATATTTTCATAGATTTGTGTTTTTATGAGTTAATTAAGTTTTTGTTAGTATATGTAAATTTACTTTTTGTGTACTGTAGAAATGTTGAAAAATGTAAATTTTTATGATAATTATTGATTAGACTGATTAATTAATATAATTTATGTGCGTATTTGTGGAAGGTATGTCGGCTTCGAGTACCATTGTTGTTCTAATATACTTTAGCGGAAATATTACTAGAGATTCTCGCTCAGTGGATTATGATCGTCCAGCATGCAGTATTATTAGAGTATCTCGTGAAATAACATATTCTGATCTGTGCCACGAAATCTATGGAGCGACAGCTATTGATAGCAGTAGCTATAAACTAAAAATTCAAGCAAAATTCTATTTGGATAAATAGTACGGGATATCTACACTTGTGGAAATATAAAATGATGGTGGTTTATTTATGTTGTTTGGTCCACAGTGCCAACTTGATAATGTGGAATTATATGTTGAGACAGAAGCAATAAGTTAGACTGGTGTTGATAATACTGTTGGAGTGGGGTCTTACATGGGGCTTTTGATGCAACCCGAATGTCAATTTGCCTTTTACCAAGATTTTGGATGGGATCAACAATACCCAACTCAAACAGAAATAAATGTTCCTGTGGTCACGCAAGGGTTTGCAAATGTTGGGATTCATGATTTTGGTGAAGGCCCTTCTACCTCTCATCAAGTTTTCGAAGGAGAGCAAGATAACCCAATGCATTTCGTTCATGATGGTGAACTAGAGCCACGAGTAGATAGTTTTCGTGATGAAGAGTTGAGGGATTCAGAACCAGATGAAAATGATAGTGATGATTTTAGTGATAATGACAATGATGAAGTAGATATTGATACAATGGAAGAGCTATTGCCTTCACATGGCGAGGGAACATCTTCTCAACAACTACCACATGAGACGAGAAGACATACATCCACATGAGACCGTACCAATCGAATTCAAAATGAAATGGATTGGCCTCAAGCAAGAGCAAGACAACGAGCACGTCGCATTGATGAAGTTCAAAATGCACAACAAGGCCTTGGAAGACTCAATCCCTAGCTTTTTTGTAGTTAGTAAGTTGTAAGCAAAATATATGAACCAATTTTTGTATGATGTCTTTGTAATTTATGTGTCTCTTCTTTATTACTTATTATTGTGCTCGTCCATTGTAATTTTTTTTGTATTCTTTGTTACTTGTTATGTGGAACTAATATTTACAGTCGTTATCCTGATCCTGATTCAAAGCATCGAAATACAATTTTACAATTTGTATTTTATGAGCCAATAATATTGATACATAATATTCTAAAAGGTAGTCCTAATAATATCCTCCAGTGCCACAAGCTCAGTGTTGCCGATGCCTTCATGGTCGTCGTGGCCTTTCATTATGTGTAGCATCATGTGACTGATGATGGCTTGGACCAGCCTCATGGTGATCACGATGATTTGTACTATCTAGAAAAGGTAATGGCGAGATATGAAATGAGTGGCGTGCTGGTGATGAATAATCATACTCCGTTGATCCCTATCCTAAACCAAGATTAGTAGCTACTAGTTTGGATACTGACTGTTTGCTTGCTGACATATATGGTGGTATAGGTGTTAATTCCGGATCTCCTGGTGGTTGACATTTGTAGCCGTCGGCAAACAAGTTATGCAGCCTATTAACAGGACCTCCCACATCACTAACACCACCTGACCTAAAAGAATGAGCATCATCATTAGTCGTGTTGTTGGATCTAATGCTGCGTCTCCTCCTTCTCGTATGTGTACTACCACTGACTTCTTGTTGTTGAGGGACTTGGCTAGGAAAGCATTATCTACATGCCAACTGATGAACGTTATCAGCAATTAATCGATGATCATTCCTCATTTGAATGAAGTCCATAACCTCAGCATCATCGGCAACAGAATCACAACTGATAATCAAATTGTGCATTTGATCTGAGGTAGAAAAAATATAAATGTATCATAATGTTAAATATCATTTAATTAAATAAAGGATGTATTGCATGATTCCTATACATACCACATGTTGCCAAGCGCGTGATCCTCTGGATGGTACCCCGTTCGTGTGTTCTCATATGATGGACCTATTATTCGACATGTAATTTGATCATACCATAACATGTATCCATTTTTCATAGTGATTGATCCGACAATAGGAGGCCCATGCACAATAAGCTGCTCTCTGTTACCCCATTGACCAATATAATCCATGTGATAAATGGACCAATCTTGTCCAGGATGACCTCTACGTGATACGTCATGTAATATTGAACCTCTCTCAGCCGGTAGTGGAGGAATATGTTGTCGCATCCCAAATTGCCTGAGCACTCGTTCTGGATTATGCATCTCAATTATAGCAAAGTTGATTAATGGACACAATGTTGTCCAAAGCCTCGGGGCACACTGGACTGGTAAGGTTTGAATGTCTTGGATCGGGTCATATGGTTGCCATATAAACTGCATATAAATGTATTGATCCATATTTATATAGATAAATAACTTATCAGAATATTTGATGTAAAAAGTATTATTATTATACAATTTTTTACCTCATTTGCCGACATTCTATCAAGCATATCTCTTATGATTCGTACAGAGTGACTTGCTGTTTGCGTGAAAGAATTATAATGCCACCACCTAAAAATCCATTCAATTGATATTAATATAACAATTTATATTATCCATATACACAGAAAAAAGTTGCATGAAAATGTTAATAAACTATAACATATATTATCTTACCGAGCACCATATGGAGGAATTGGCAGTCCATCAACTACTTCTGGAGCTTCATTGTCATCGACACGAGAAGTTAATCTTATAGGTGTCAATGTTGTAATGCGTGACCATGCCCAAATCTACAATTAGTAATTTTTTAGGCGTCGTACCTAATTACTAGAATTAACATAAAGGCAAAATAATACTACTTCACCTGTAACAACTGCATCGCTCCACCAATATTTGATCTTCCTCTACGTGATGCAGTGCAAAGCTCACGATACATGAACGACAAAACTGCGCTACCCCAACTAAAGTTACTAACTTCATAGATTTGCTCCATATGCTGTAAGTAAACCAATGATATTGCAAAACCTGATGAGCTTGGGCACATAAGACCTCAAAGAAGTATCAACGCACAAGCACGTGCGTATTGTTGGACCTCCAAAACTTTGCTATGATCCATAATTCTATTATTATGTACATGGTCTGTAAGAGCAGTAAGATGAAGCTGTGACCCCCTAAGGTCTCGCTCTTCCGGAATAAATCCGAGATAACGATGACAATAATCTTGCCACTGCGTGAGGTTGCAAACATAGTCTATATCGGTAACAGCAATTCCGTCTATCGGTAATGCCCAAATAATTGCTATGTCTTGCAACGTAACTGTAGCCTCTCCCACACGTAAATGAAATGTGTGAGTCTCTGAGCGCCACCTCTCGACCAGAGCCGTAATCACATGAACATCACTCTCAATATTTCTACAACTGTAGACACCATAGAATCCCATCTCATTTAATAAAGATAATACACGAGGGTGTAGAGCTTGGTGTCCTATAATTCTCCAAAATCTTCTATCTCCTCGTCTAACAAGTAAAGTACTATCTATATCTCCAGCTAATACACTCTCTGATCGATGGCCATCTTGCATGTATAAGACACTGGGATCATGTAGACCACATATATCTCTTATATCCATCCTAAAATATTTGCTGAAAAAATAAATAAAAAAATATGATTAGGTACATCCAAAATATTTATTGGTATATTAATGTGAATGACAAACAAATTGAGGATTGGAATAATTAACTAAAACTAATTTTTTCCACCAAGTTAAGATATTTATTGGTATATTAATGCTCCACTAAAATTAACACTGACAAAAGATTTCCACCAAGTCAAGATAGCCTGCATCATTAGGCACATGTTACTAGGATGGACACATATTTATTAATAAATCATAATTTCACAAACTGAATGAAAATTTAAATTTTAATACAATTCAATATGTAGTACCACAAAGTTTAACTCAATAATAATTCTAACAAAATTTGTAATTCAAATAAAAACATAACTCTAACAAATATAACAACATATAAAACTAACATAAAATGTAATCCAAATTTCAACTAATACATAAATCATTATCTCTGTTAAATCAAATTATTATACCAAAAATAATAAATTATTATTTGAGTTTAACCAACACGTAAATCAAATTTCAACTAAAACATGATTAAGTTTTAACTAATTGAGACAAATTATATAAAATATAATTCATAAAACTAAAACATAAATCAAATTTTAACTAAAAAATAAATAAATTTTAACTAATTGAGACAAATTATATAATACATATTTCATATAACTAAAACATAAATCAAACTTTAATTAATGGAGATAATTAACCAAAACATAATGAACATAACTAAAACATAATTAAATTTTAGCATAATTAAAAAACTTACCTCTATCAAGCGAAATAATACACAAGTATACACCAAACAATCATTTTATTTATTTATTTATTTTACTAATTTTATTAAAAAAAAAAAGTTACTGTTTATTACTGTTGAAGTTGCAGTTTGTGACTGCAACTTACTATAAAAATGTAAAAATTGTGAATAGTACCGTATTTTTGTAATATTTTTTTTTTTTTACTATTTTTTTATAACAAACCTCATCTCGAAGTCAAGTCTTGACCTCCTCATTTTTCAATGAGAAAATATACGTATATTTTATTTTAACCTCGTAATTCTTCTGTAGAATGACTTTTTCACGTTCGGTTGTCAACTTTTACGGTATGTTTTCTAGGCTCATTTTTATTTTTTATTGAAAATAAAAATAAAGAGCCATCAACTTTTCTCTCATTTTTAAAAATATTTTTATTCTTAAAATATTTTTCCAATCAAACTCTTACACTCCATAATACCTTAGAATTTATCTTGAACTTAATTGATTATTATTGTACTTTATTTAGTATATTAAATAAAATCAAAGTGAGGCATAAAATAAATTTCATTATAAGCAACAACAAAAAAAAACGCAAAAAATTAAATCATGGTAAAAAAAATGATAACTATTATATTATGTCTTATTATACATTCTATAGTTGAGGGAGTATAAATTATAATTGTACTCAAATTAATATTATACTACACAAGAGTGAAATTATTAAACTTTAAGAATTATAATAAAGATGCTAAAGTTTAAAGTAGGATAAATTGTTGGAATTTTATTCCAATATGTGGACTTCAATTAATTGAATTTGTTTTCTAATAAAAAAAGGGGGCTAAATTAATATGGTTAATGAGATAGATTCATAAGGCCTAATATTTTGACCCAATGTTGTTAAGGCCATTTTCTAGACATACTTGGTATAACAGTTAGTGTAGGCCCAATCTTAGAGGCTCATGATGGGAGGGTTTTCTAAGGTTTTATCTTATATATATTGTGGCTAGGTCTCCTCTCCATTCCATATTTTTTATATTGCTATCCCATTAAAGCTGTCATGTGGTTTGTGCGAGAAGGAGAGGAAGACTTAGCAATCAATTGTGAAATTACAGGAATCAATCATCAATTTCATTACTCAAACAGGCATCAAGAATTAATTATTTGTGTAGTGTTTTGAATCTATAGATATAGAAAATTTTGGGTAATCAATCTATTTATGGTGTTTTGATTTCATGGATTTTTCATTTTGGATTAAATTATTTCTTACAGTTGGTATCGGAGCCATATATCTATGGATCAAAACCTAATTTTATTGATTGATTTTATATATCTTAAATCTTTTAAATTATAAGGAAAATTCTTGGTCTTTTCTCTTTTTCGCATGCTGGAATGAGAATTTGAATTATTCAATCTCAATTTTCTGTAATGAAGAAATTAGGGTGTATTTGGATTTGTAATTTAATCATGCAATAGTGTTCAATCAAGATTCGGTCTTTAGTTCTGCGTGGAATCCAAGGTTGCATGGTATGAGAATAATGCTGCTATGTTCTTCAGTTTGGCACTTGATCTTTGCCATATCAGATCTTTACAGGCTTGCATTGGAATATAGATAACTTACATGAAATACTATTCAAAGTTTACAATTTGACTTCTTGGCAAATGGACTTGAAATAGATTTAGGGAAAGCGGTAAAAAAAAAAAAAAAAAGTAATTCAAGTTAACTTTTGTAATGTTGATTAGTTGGCTTCTGTATATGTCTATGCTAGTTTTATTTTTTCTTTTTTATATTGACGTCTTCATTTTGTATATATATGTTGGTTGCATATTAGTGCAGATTATGATAATTTGGCTACTTAATAATTATTGTTTCTTTTTTTTTTTTTTAAATAAATCTTATCAAATCACTCAGAGAATGTCTCATTATGCCTTTTCTTTGGCTTAGACCTTAATTGATATTTTAGAAATAAAATAGATTTATGAAAATATATGTAGTCAAACAAATTAAAATCTAAAACAACTTGAATGCTGCGAAGTTTCTTTATAACTCCCCCAAAGTACATATTGTTTTAGTACTCAATTTTATGGGAGTTTTGTATACATATTGCACGTGTGCAAGTTGGGAAAATTAATGATTGAACTCAGTCATGTGTTTATTTTATAGGTTGAAATAAATAATTACATCAAAGTATTTTATTTATTGAGACTTGTAAAATTTGTGTCATGCATATCTCGAGTTGGTATTATTATGCATTCTTACATGCCTAAAGGGGGTTAGATATGTGTGATAATTGGTTTTATCAGTGTGCAACATATTGATGGGGATATATTAATTTAGAAGATTTGTTACCCAAAGGAGGTGACTCTTCAACAATTAGTATATCTCTGTACCGTTCTCACATGAGAGGCCTTGTGTGTATGGCATTCTCTGCCCAAAGGGGAGTTTGTCATGACTCCCTTGGACTCTATGAGGAATTAAGCTCTAACGTTCTAAGCTTGTTCTTGTTAATTGTCTATTATTGATGCAGTTTGTTACATTCTTGTTTTGGACGGTTATTATGAATTTAAATAATGGAAGCGCTACTATTGAAGTATTGAATGATGGAAATTATAAAAGATGGAAGTGAGATATTGAGCTTGTCCTGGGATTAGCTGATACTGATATAACTCTCGGGGAGGATTAGCCTCCCCAACCTACTGATAATGCTTCCAACGCTGTGACAAGGGCTTAAACCCAATGGGAGAGGTCCAATCACCTAAGTTTTTTTTTAGCGATGAAAACTTCAATTGGAAAGCATTTGGTTAGTGCACATCCTAAGACTAATAATGTTGAGGAATATTTCCACACAGTAGAATAAACATATCAAGTGTATGATAAGTTTGAGGTGGAAAATCTAATGAGCGATTTGGTAGGCATGAAGTACAATAACTCTAGTGGGGTTAGGGAATATATTTGAAAATGGTTCACATCAAATCCAGACTCAAGGATCTTGATATTATCCTCCTTGATAACTATATTATTCACACTGCACTCAATTCCTTACTTATGGAATTTAGCCAAATCAAAACAGCTTATAACACCCAAAAGGAGTTGTGGAGTATTCTTGACCTCATTTCCAAATATGTTTATGAGGAAAAGAAAATTAAAAGAGAGAGTGGACTGACAGCCTTGCTTATTTCTCATCCTGGTCTTAAATCTGGAAAGAGTCAAAATATCTCCAATCCTAAGAAACTTAATTATCATTCTCATAAGAAGGCTCAGAATACTAACAGACATGGTAATGGTTAGACCAAAAACCTAGGAGTCAAGAAAGATGGTCCTAGAAAGGAAGTGAAATGTTATTTTTGTAAGAAACTGGGTCATAAGAGCGAGAAGGTAATTCATTAGCCCTAGTTTATTTTGAGTCAAATTTAGTTAATGTTCCCATTAATTCTTGGTGGCTCGACAGTGGGGCAAATGTCCATGTTGCAATTTCATTGCAGGGGTTCATAAACAAAAGGAAGCCAACTAGAGAAGAGTCTAAGATTGGAGTAGCTATTGAAGCTCTAGCCGTAGTAGAATACATAGGAACAATCATTTTAAACTTAGAATCTCGTTTTAAGCTTTTTTTTTGAAAAATGTCTTTTATGTACTAACTTTTACTCATAATTTAATTTCTATTTCTGTTTTGGATAATTTGGGTTATGATGTTTCTTTTGGCAAAGGAAATGTTAATTTGATTTTAAACTCTAAAATTATTGGTTGCGGTATTTTATCTAATGACTTGTATATGTTAACTTTGGCTTCTAATAAAATTTATTAATTCTTTAATATTGAAAATATTGTGTCCATAAGACCCCTAAGTAATGACAACTCTTCCATGATATGGCATAGACGTCTTGGTCATATTTCTAAAGATAGAATATAAAGACTGATAGAAAGGCAAACATTCTTCCTAGGCTTAATTTTGGAGACATGGAAATTTGTATTGATTGTATTAGAGGCAAACATGATTAGACTAGTGATCTATGGGATTGATTGCCAAATATTTACAGAAATCTAGAATTGTTGATCAATATATCATACTTGGGATTCTTGAGCAAAATGGTGTAGCCGAAAGAAGTAATCGCACCATAGCTGAGATCGTTAGGAGCACGATGAGTTGATATGAGTCACCTAAGTTTCTTTGGGATGAAGCCATAAGAACTACCATCTATATTCTTAATCATCTCTTTACTAACAAATTAGTTCCTAAAACGCCTTTTGAATTATGGGTTGGTAGGAAGGAATCTAGCTTAAACCATTTTCATATTTCTTATGAGGTTGAACTTTATTATAACTACTCATAGTTACTTCATTGGGTATCTAAATCATTCTAAAAGATATACATTCTTTTGCCCTTCGCGTGGAACTCGAGTGGTTGAGTCCCAAACAACCAAGTTCTTAAAGCATGATGTGCCTAATAGTAATGAGCATTGCCATTCCGTAATTGCTAATGATCATATATTGAATATGTCCCATTTTCCTTCCTTACTACACATGAAATTTAGGATCTTCATGAACAAGTGGATCCTCATGAACAAGTGTCTACACCTAATGCTAATATGGAGGGTGATTTGTATGTTGATCCTATCAGCTATTTTGATGCTACATCTAGTGCTTAATCAGATTTGTGATTTAGTGCTATGAATACAAAATTCACGCAACATGAGGGAATGATGTATGGGAGTTAGCTGATTTGCCCTAAGGTCGAAAGACTATAGGTTACAAATCGGCGTTTAAGACTAAAAAAGATTCAAAAGGGAAGATTGAAAGATCTAAGACTAGACGTATGGCTAAATGTTTTACTCAAAAATGGTATTGATTATTGTGAAACCTTCTCTCCTGTTTCTTCCAAAAATTCCTTTAGGATCAATTTGAGTTTAATAGCTTATTTTGACTTGGAACTCAACCAAATGGGTTAGGACAAGTTTTCCTTACAGCCAAATAAATAAAAAGTTTATATGACTCAAACTGAGGGTTTTATTTAAGAAGAGAAGGAACACTTAGTGTATAAGCTAAATAATCAATTTAAGGCCTTAAACAAGCTTCTCGTCAATGGTACTTGAAGTTTGATAAGGTAATGACTTCATTAGGCTTGCAAGCAAATAAGGTGGGCAATTGTATTTATCTCAAACTAGTGGGAGCAAATTCATACATTTGGTGCTTTATGCATATGATATTTTGCTTACTAGTATTGATTTGGGTTTGCTCCATGAGACTAAACAAATATTATGTCATAACTTTGACATGAAATATCTTGATGAAGCATCCTTTATTCTTGGAATTGAGATCCACCATGATAGAATTTGATGCTTGTTAGGACTTTCTCAAGTAAGTCATACTGATCTCGTTTTGGCTAGGTTTAACATGTAGAATTGTAAACCTGATGATGTGCCTATTATGAGGTTATAAGCTTAACATTGCATAGTGCCTAAAGAAAAACAAACTTGAGTAAGAGTCAACGAAAAATATTCCTTACTCCAATGCTGTGGGCAGTCTAATTATGTACAAGTCTGCACTAGGCCTAATATAGCCTTTCTTGTTGTTGTTCTCGGGCGATATTTCTCTAACCTAGGATATGAATTTGAGTGGTTATTAAGAAAATCTTGAGATATTTGAGAAAAATCTAAAGGATTTCATTTCAGGATTTTTGGTTGTTGATTCAATTTCTAGCCCATTGAGAAATTATTGTGATAATGCTGCAGCTGTGTTCTTTTCAAGGAATAATAAGTCCTCTAGTGCATCTAAACATGTAGAGCTTAAATATCTCGCAGTCAGAGATTTGGTTAAAATGGTACCATTGTTATAGAGCATATTGATACTGACTCTATGCCTGCGAATCCTTTGACCAAGGGATTGAGACCTATTATTTTCAAAAGACATGTAGAACATAGGTATGTATTAGGTTAATTGAGATAATTTTTCTTTACTAAATTTGTTACAATATTGAAGCCTTTGCCTTATTGACTTTTATTAATGCAAGATTCTGTTTTCAACTGTTGATATGTTTGTTATAATTGTGTGCACATTTTGTGGTTATATTTCGTTTGATATGTATCTTGAGATTAGGTGTTGATCTTGAGAGTTGGGTATGTCTCATAAATGACACCATATTGTACTTTTAGTACTGAACGAGGCATACATGGCTTCTTTTGAAGTCGGATTTTCTTGGGATTTCATATTGTTTTTAGAAATCCATGTCTCACAAGAAAATCATGGATTTTCTTAGAGTTTCCTATTGCTCAAGAGGTCCATATCTTATAAGAAAATCAAATTTTCTTGGGATTTCATATAGTTCTAGAAATCCATATCTTACAAGAAAATTGAAAGACCAACAATGAAATAGCATACATATTTAGGTCATATTTTAGTTGCTGTTTCTTGCTACACCACCATGTCTGAATCCATGTCGGTGTAATTGCTGGTATATGTGACCATGGAAGGTTTTGTATATATGAAAGATGCAATCACCGCCATGATCCAATATTAGTAATTTTTACTAGACCGGATTGTGTTGGCAGTCTTTTCTCATTGCCGTGTTTATTTTCTTTAAATTGTGGCCACAGTCAAAATCTTTTTGTAATTTAGCCCGTGAGTTGTTTTCTCAAACTTTACTTTTTTATTTTGTTTTAAAATTACAATTAATATTTGCCCAAGCAAGAGAATGTTGGAATTTTATTCCAATATGTGGACTTCTATTAATTGAATTTTTTTTCAAATAAAAAAAGGGCTAAATTAATACAATTAATGAGATAGACTCATAGGGCCTAATATTTTGACTCAATGTTGTTAAGGCCCTTTTCTAGATAGACTTCGTATGACAGTTGGTGTAGGCCCAATCTTAGAGGCCCGTGATGGGAGGATTTTCTAAGATTTTATCTTATATATATTGTGGCTAGGTCCCCTCTCCACTCCACATTTTTTATATTGCTATCCCATTAAAGCTGTCAAGTGGTTTGTGCGAGAAGGAGAGGAAGACTTAGCAATAAATTGTGAAATTGTAGGAATCATTGATCATCAATATCAAGAATTAATTATTTGTACAGTGTTTTGATTCCATAGATATAGAAAAATTTGCATAATCAATCTATTTATGGTGTTTTGATTTCATGGATATTTGCATCTTGGATTAAATTATTTCTTACATAAATAGCTTAGTTCTGGTAGGATTATTATTAGAGTCCTCCCTAAATTAGATCACCTTCCTCATATATATATATATATATATATATAATTCCTAGAAATAAAAAGGCAGAAGAAAGAAGAGAGAAAAGAAGAAAGAAAAAGGGAGAAAAAAAAGAAGAAGACAGCAGCGGCTTTGTGTTTGGAGGAAAAGGAAATCAATGAAGGTAATTGATTTTCACATTGTATGAGGTTGAAACGATCCTTGGTTGGTGTATGTGGCAGTTATGTAATTACTTTTATTTTCTTGACATGTTGTATTAGTCCAAAAAAAAAAAAAGGAGAAGAGGAAAGAAGAAAACGAATAGAAGACACAACCATGTGGGCGATGGCAGAATCATATTAAATTACTTCAAATATGCCATGTTAAATTAAGGAATTGGTAGTGGAAATCATAATTTGTTTGCTAATGGTTGAATTAATGCAAGCATATAGAAGCAACTGTGGTGATTGAAATAATATATCCTATTCATGTACATGAGAAACGCACTGGCCCATAATTGAATAGAAAAGATGCCGGCAGTTTGGTTCATAGTTGCTAATCGATTTTAAGAATTAAATTAAATTTATGATGTTCCTTTTTTTCCTATTTCTTTTCTTCTTTAAGTTGTTTACAAATTTCTTTGTTTTTAGTATTAAATGTTAAAGATCATTTGGTTGAATTGAATTACATCTCTTTATTCCTAATGAGATGACCATCGTAAATTAAGAGTGTACTCTCTTAATTTTAGGAAAATTGAATTCTAAGGAATAGGAATAGGTGCAAGTGTAACTCTCTTAGATGATGAAATTGAGGGAAGCTATTGGTGTTACTGATTTTGAAGCTAAGGCGTGAAATTTTAATCTTTTGAATTTTAAGAGGACAATGGATGTCTCACATGATAGATAATAATTAGATCAAATGTTACAATTATTTTAGTAGGTGATCAAGGACTTGGCACAATAAATTTGACTCTTAATTCGATTGATAAGTACTATAAGTGCCTATACCTATAAATATTATATGATACTATGTTTGAAAACCTAGAAGGATATATGTTATAGTATAATCTACTCATAGCTTGTTTTCAACGACACTGCACTATAATTATATTTCACTGCGCACATGAATTTCTTTATTTTATTTCGCATTGCAAGAAAAGCAACTTCTTTTAAAGTCATTGATATTATTACAGGATGATTTTAGACTAGCAGTTAAATACGATAATCAATATGATGGCCGAATTTACTGTTACTGTTAATGTTACTATTAGTTGGATTCAACTTGGTTTGGGTGTGTAAGGGACTTCACCGAGCGGTAGCGGGCTTGCCGGTTGAACCCCAAGCCCTCATGGCCTAATCTCTCCAGTGCACAATAGAAGCCATTTGTGGCTGAGGTGGGTCGTAGGATTTCCTGAGGACCTAGGCTCGGGCACTGTTTTGGTAAGGTCGCATCTTGCCCAGAGCGATAAGGAAGTGTTACGGTGGGAATCATAGAGTTAACTGGCTACAACAAACACTGCCCAACCATCGCATATAAATGTTAGCCTATGAAATGTTTACTAAATTCTCATTTTATTACTGCTTAACACTTGACTGCTTCCTATTTATATTCTTTTCGAATGTTCTATCTTAGCATCATTATTATTATGTAAAATTCACAAACTCATTGCACACACTTGGTATTCACTGAGTTTTTTCCTCACACTCTATGTTTTGTTTTTTTTAATTTCTTCCTGGCAGACCTAGATCCTACCCCTAGTGAGGGGGTGATCTTGCTTATGATGAGAATCAAGACTGAAGTCTTATTTTGGATCTTTGTAGTAGACTAGTTTATTTCTCGTTAGCTTATTAGTTTTATTTTTATTTATCATGAATTTGATTTTATTTTAGTTGAGATTAAACATTGGCAGTTTGAGTCATTGTGTTATAAGATTAGCTTGAATTAGTTTGAATGCTTTGAGTTCTTTTGTCTAACTTTATGATTTTGAATAGATAACAGTATTTATTTGGGATTGACTTTTACGCCTTGA
Organism: Jacaranda mimosifolia; assembly: GCA_018894105.1. NCBI lineage: Eukaryota > Viridiplantae > Streptophyta > Magnoliopsida > Lamiales > Bignoniaceae > Jacaranda > Jacaranda mimosifolia. Next base: position 4,231,376 of record CM032127.1, read on the forward strand.
GATTAGACTGCATGGTTTGATTTTGGGGCGTGACACACACTCTCTCTCCATTTTCACTTTTTATTTTTTCCTACTCATATTTGCACGAATTTTAATAGAAAATACTATATTTTTCAAATACAACTCATTTTGAACCCTACATAATCATTGCAGTTTAAACAAAACATCAAAACAACATTTCATTTTTAAAAACACATTTACAATTAATTTTTCACTGTTCCTTTTCACCAAAAAATGAATAGTGCCTCCATAAAATAAATCCAAACAACCCCTTAGCAATAATAACTTAGCCTTAGCTTAACCTCAGCACGCAAATATCAAATCGTTAGTTTCACGTAATGTATATTAGTTATGTATATTAAATGATTAAAAATTTATTTTATCAGAATATAATAATTATTGTAAATTTCATAGTAATAAAAATTGTTATTGTCATTAGGTTGTCACTTTATGTGTCACTAATTGCCAATAGTTGTTACTTAAAACATAACTATAAGAAAACAAATCTTTACCAGTGGAAAAATCCATCACAAAGTTAATAAAATTTATTATAATTTTGTGATATATTTGTTTCACAGATTTATTAGTATATGCTTCATTACTGATTAATTTTGTAATGAAAATTATAAAGTGTATCACATAATTAATCTTTTAATGAAATTTCTATCATGGATTGAAAAATCACTTTTATCACAATGTTTAAAATTATGAAAATTGTAACAAACTCTTGTATCAATATAAATTAATATTTGCTCATCTTTTAAATTCATTAATAATTCATAAAAAATCCATCACAATTAGCTTCGATCTTGTGATGAAAGCCTATTTATCACAAATTTTTTGTTAGGTAATGGGTTTTTCTTGTAGTGATTAGCTTTTGTCACTATTAAACCATATTGTGGCAAGATAAATATTATTATCACTTAAAACATAACATTAGTGATAAAATAAATATCATTGTTGCTTAGTTCATATATATAACTAATATTAATAATATTTTTATATTGTCACTTAATTTTCTGTCCCTAATATATACTTTCTGTACTGAATGTGAATTACAATAAGGTCAATAATAATATTAAAATTTATGAAATAAATAAATTGAAAAAAATGAGCCTTTGTTCCTCTTTGATGTAATTTTCCTCCTTTCACACCAAAGATACACTTAGCGGGATCTAATTTTAATCTGTATTTCCTTACAATTTCAAAAGCTTCTCTCAAATATTCTAGTTGGCCTTCTTCCTTTGAGCTTTTTACTAGCATGTCACTACATACACCTCCATTGTCCTCCCTCTTTGTTCCCTGAACATCTTATTCACCAATCGCTGATACGTTGCTCCTGCATTTTTAAGATTGAAGGGCATGAATTTCTAGCAACAAACTCCTTTCTCTACCACAAATGGCGTCTTTTCCATGTCGTGTTCCGCCATGAAAATTTGGTGATAACCTTGGTATGCATCCATCATGCTCTGCATTGCAGCTTCTGAGGTCAAGTCTACTAGGAGGTCTATTCTTGGTAGGGGGTACGAGTCTTTGGGACAAGCTTTGTTGAGGTCTGTAAAATCTGTGCACATTCACCATTTTCCCTTGTGGCTTTGGTATGATGACCACATTTGAGAGCCATTAAGAATATTTGACCTCCATGGTGTATCCCGCAATAAGAAGTTTGTTCATCTCTTCTTCAATGATTATATTTCTCTCAGTTCCAAAACTTATTCTTCTTCTTCTTCTTCTTCTTCTTCTTTATTTTTTTTGTTGCTGTCTCACAAGTTTAGCATCTAGATCCACATTGAGGGAATGGACTATGACTTTTGGGTTGATGCCTTCAAAATTTGATGAGTTCCACACAAAGACATCAGAGTTTTCTCGAAACCTCTATAGCCAAAATGGTTCTATTTGTTTACTCATTTGTGTCCCTATTCGTGTTGTTTTTTCTAGATTTCCAAGTATGCTTTCAATGCTTTTAAACTCAAATAGTTCCATCATGCTATTTTCTTTATGTCTCTTTGAAGGTTTATTACTTGGGAATTCATTCGCATGCTCGGTTTGCATAGTGACAATCTTTTTATCATGTCATTCTTTGATGACCTCTCTTAGGTTGATATATTGTAACACATTCAGGCTATATTCTGGTCACATTTTATTTCTCCAATCCTGGTCGGGGTAGGGAATTTCATTTGAAATGGTAGGTCGATACCATGGCTTGGAACTGATTTAACCTAGGTAGTTCTAAAATGACATTATAGGAAAATTGAGTATCCACCACCAAGTACTTTAGCATGGCTGTTCTTCTCATAGGCTCTTCTCCCATTAAGGTAGGTAGATTGATGGCGCCTATTAGTGTGATCTTAGAACTTCTAAAACCTCTCAAATGGGTATGTGTAGGTCATATGTTTGCCATCCCTAGCCCAATTTTACACAGAGTGCTGAGAAAGATTATATCCACCAAGCTTCCATTATCCACTTAAACTTTCTGCACAGTATAGTTGGCAATATCTAGCATCACAACCATTGGATCATCCCGTGGTGTGCTTACATCTTAGAGTTTGGCATCGTCGAAGGTGATCTTGCTCAAACTCTCTTCAATCTGTAGTATGTAAAGTCGCATATGCCAACCATATTTTTTTCTCGCATTTCTTGAGTCTCCACCAGTGGTTCCTCTTGAGATTGTGTTAATCACTCCTTTTTTGTGTGCATTGTCCCCATGATATTTTAGACCCAGTCTGTCTTATTTTTTGAACATCTTTTTACGTCCTGCTTGGTGTTTCTGTTCATTGCTTGACCTTCAATTTCCTTTTTCACCCATTTGACTTTCGCCCCTTTTGTCTATAAATTCTTTCAAGTATCCCTATTGTATGAACCTTTCAATCTTGTCTTTGAGGTATGTGCATTCTTCAATATCATGGCTTTTATCCTTGTGGAAGATGCAGTACCTGTTGGAGTTTCTTTTGTTTAGTGTGTCCCGCTGTTTCTTTGGCCAATGCAACATGTCACTTGGCATAATAGCCAGCATTGCTTGAGCTCTGGGTACTTTCAATGGTGTGTATAGACTGAATTTAGGACTGGGAGTGGATTTTCGGTGATCTTTTTCATATCACAATCCTCTATGATATTTCTGGTCTTCACGACCTCATTTTTTTGTCCTTGGCCATGTTTTTTGACCATTCTTTATTTTTCATGTTGTTCATCTCTTCTTCTTGTACATACTGTTGAGTCATCTCCATGAGTTTTTCCAACTCCCCTAGTGGCATTCTTGCTAGTGCTGAGGCAAAGGGTCCATTCTTTAATCTGTGAATGAGAATGTTAGTAATCATTTCTATGTTCAAATCATGCACCCCTAGGGTTTCATTATTAAATCGATTCATAAAAGTCCGAAGCAATTCTTCTTCTCCTTGCCCTATGGTAAACAAGTAAGTGACTGATCTTTTAGCCTTCTTCTTGCTAGCAAAATGGTAAAGGAACTTTTGGTACAACTGCTTATATGACACAATTGTTCTAGGTAGTAAGGTAATGAACCACTCTTGAGCCTTTCCATACAAAGTAGTGATTAAGACCCGATAGTTGAGCGCATTCGACAGCCCGTAAAGCTACATTATGTGCTCGAAGGCTATTAAATGCTCGAGGATCTAAATTTCCATCATACTTCGGTAGGTCGGGAATTTTGAAGTCATGTGGCACAATTTCTGCGAGTATATCCATGCAAAAATGCAATCCTTTCTTTTGCAGACCTTTTTGTCTCTTCCCATTTTCGAGTAAGCTGCTCTGATTCCTCTCTTTGGTTGCTCTCCTCAACATCTTCCTCTAGTGTCAACTGTTTCAAAGACCTGCCCATTCATTTGGTTTTGTATTCTTTTGAAGTTTTACTTTGGACTTTTGGCGAACTTTCTCGGGTCTTATCTCGAGGAGATATTCCCTTATTTCCTTTTTGAGCGCCTATGTCCAATTCCACGTCTTCTTGGAACAAATTTCTTCGTAGAGGTCTTGACTCTCTCTCTGGTTTTGAGGTCAATTTTTGTGCTAGGGACTCAACCATCATTCGTAATTGTTCCTCCGTTAGCTGGTAGATCTTTAACGTCGGTGTACCTTATGCTGTGTTTTCTATATTTCCTAGATTTGCAACACGTACAGTGTCTCCTACTTTAGGAGAAGATATTAGAACATTCTCATCCTGATTTTCATGCTCTTGCATGTTTTCCGAGTGTGTCATCTTGTTTTGTCTTACTTCTTAATTTCAGTTCCCACAGACGACGCCAGCTGATGTTGCATAAAAAAAATCAACAATAAATTTATAAAGCATGCACTAAACCATAGAAGGAAAACAAGGTTTCATTAAATAATATTGAGGTCGTTACAATTAGACATAGAATTGTATAAAGGTCTAATATAAAATTTCTAAGCTTGATTCTCTTGTTTGCCAAAAGATCCCCTGTAAGTGGAGCTACATGGATATTTATAGGGGATAACTATGTACTATAAGTTCAAGGACATGTCCGACTGGTTGGCGATGCAGCCATGTGTCTCAAAATCAACGGTCCTCTTGCAAAGGCCGTACCATGGTCCTTTGTCCTCTAGTACTATTATGATTGCTTAGATGATGACGCGTGTCCTCCAATTGATGCCTTGGATGAGTTCATACTTGGCTTGTCCATTAGGTTGGGTCGTTATTGTCAATGGGTTGGGTCGTTGTTGTCAACATTTACACTTTAAATTTAGATCTTTTTCTTTCTCCATCATCAATATTCTTTTTTGTTTTCTTAAAGAAAAAAATTCTTAAATTTTTCGTGATATTTAAAGTAAATTGCAAAAATAGGGCCATAACTATGACCAATTCACAATGTAGTACTGAAATTTGGGGTAGTACTAAAATAGGATAAAAACTCATTAGAAATCGAAAAAAATGACGTCAGCAATTGGAAAGCACAGTCAGCGCCGGTGATTGCTTGTATGGGACCTGCGTCGATGTTCCAAGCATGCACCACATAGGCAATCATCGGCGCTGGCTATGTTTTCCAGTGGCGTCATTCTTCTTTTTTTTTTAATGAGTTTTGATCCTACTTTAATACGACTCCAAATTTCAATTTTAAAATGTGAAATGACCATAACTATGATCCTATTTTACAATTTTCCTATTATATTTAAGTAGCGGTTACTTTTTGTTTCTTTCAAAAATGGAAGGGAAAAATAAAACGCAGCGGTGGTAATGAAGGATTGGAAACATAGTACCATAAAATAAATTAAAAGAAAAATCAAGAAAATCAAGAAAAAGCCAAAACAAACAAATAAAATAAAATAATCTATCATCAACTGGGAAAATATCATTATTCAAATCTTGAAGAATGTCAGGAATCCCAGTATTATCCTTGCACCATCTAATATTTAATGCCCCATTAAAGTCTCTTTTACTATACTATGTACTAAAGCAACTTTTTTGAATAGCTTCTGTTGAGACTGCACAGTTGGAATATAATTCAACTATTAGAGAAATGATATATAAATACATACATACATACACTTTGCATCCAGAAGAATTCGTAGAAAAAAAAAAAAAAAAGTAAAAAATGGATCTTTTTGCATGTTGAAGAACTGTATGTACGAGAATACCAAGTCCCATATTCCTAATCCCTGTCAAAATATTGGACTTTTTGAAGTCTTAGGTAGACCATTGTTAAGTTGGACTCTCCTTGCACAAAAGAATAATATTATATAGTTTCCTCGTAAACTTAATTCCTTATGATGTCAGAAATTGAATTTTTACCAAGTCTCCAAAATCTCCAAAATTCTTTTATTAATCCATTCCATTCAAACATTCCTGAGTTCGAAATGTCCCCTGTTCCAGTCAATATAGTATGTACACAACAACCTTACTCGGAAATTTTTGGTAGTGGTCTAAATTGAATACTTCAAAATATTTGAAAACAGAAATGAAATGGAAGCATCAGTTGATCAACTAATTTCTAAAACCAAGTAACAGTAAATTAAGAATGGAAACTCCAAAATATTCCTGTCAAAAAAATGAGGCTGGAAATTCTTTTGATGCCGATCACTATAAAAAGATCGTACTATAATGTTCTGGCCCATTGAAACGGAGAAATCAGACAACTCTACTCAGGCGTAGGATTAACACATTATAGTTTCTTATTCCCTTAGATTAATTAAGTTACTCAATAAGTCTAAGAATGGCCTCAGCTGAAGTTGAAAATAATTTTGTAGCCTATCAACAAGAGATCGTTCGCCCGTTGGCTAACTTCTCCCCTAGTCTATGGGGTGATCTTTTCACCTCAGTTTCCATTGACAATCAGGTATTATATTGTTTTTCAATTAAATTCCTCCTGCATGCATTTTTCTTCATAATCTGTAATCTGAAGATTTTACGAGTTATTCTCATGCATGATATGATGCCCCCCGTCAGGTAATAGAATTTTATGCCCAAGAAATTGAAGCATTGAAGGAGGATGTAAGAAGCATGATCGTAGCTGCCAATGATAACAAGATTGCTGAAAAGTTGAACTTAATAGACAGCATTGAACGTCTGGGGGTTTCATATCATTTTCAAAAAGAGATTGAAGAACAAATTCTGAACTTTTACAATGCCCATCCCAGCTTTGAAAGTGAAGATTTACACACAAATGCTCTTTACTTTAGGTTGCTAAGGCAACATGGTCATCACATCTCTTCAGGTAATTAAACTTCATCTTTAAATTTGCCTAATTTATATATTCTATAATTAATGCACAAAGGGTTGAACTTGTAAAATGATATTGATTTCATGTATGTATATGGTGGACAGGCATTTTCCAGAAATTTACAGAAAATGATGGTAAATTCAAGAATTGCCTGATGGGTGATCCTCAGGGTCTGTTAAGTCTACATGAAGCAGCTCATTTAAGAACACATGGAGAAGACATTTTGGACGAGGCTCTCTCCTTTTCAGCAGCTCATCTTGAGTCCATTGCTCCCCATTTGAGCTCTCCTCTCAGGGAACAAGTCGAGCATGCCTTGGAGCAATGCCTCCAGCGCGGCATCCCAAGGGTGGAGGCCCGTCGTTTTATATCTGTCTATGAAGAATATGAATCAAAGAATGATTCGTTGTTGACACTTGCCAAGTTGGATTTCAATTTGGTGCAAATGCTGCACAGACAAGAACTTTGTGAATTATCAAGGTCTTGGTCTAAGATAAGAATTGATGATATAAGATGTGTGGCTGTCTAGGTCTAAATCAATTGTGTCTCTAAATGGCTATGGTTGGTGGCTGCAGGTGGTGGAAGGAGCTTGACCTCGTCTCAAAACTTTCATATGCAAGAGATCGAGTGGTGGAATGCTATTTTTGGACTTTGGGAGTGTATTTTGAGCCTCAATATTCTTGCGCTCGGATTATGCTGGCAAAGACTATTGCAATGATATCTATAATAGATGATACTTATGATTCTTATGGTACAATTGACGAGCTTGAAATTTTCACAGATGCAATAGAGAGGTATACAATATTATTGTACATGGCATATATATATTGTATATAGCTAGCTAGTCTTATAATTAATTTATTGGATTAATTGTGATGGAATAAATAATAAGTGTAATTTTCTTTTGTGTTTCTATCAGATGGGATATCAAGGAATTGGATAGACTGCCAGGCTACATGAAAATATGCTATAAAGCTCTTCTAGATTTGTACAGTCAGTACGATGAAGAACTAAGACAACAAGGAAGATCATTTGCTGTCGATTATGCAAAAGCAACAGTATAAATTACTATACTTATACTCTTTCAATTCTTTCCTATCTTTCATATTAACTTTTATAGGAAAAACTCAATCGTATGTATTTTCTTACATTTTTTGTCCAGGTGAAAGAGATAGTGAAGAGTTACAACATAGAAGCAAAGTGGTTTATTGAAGGATATATGCCTCCATTTGGTGATTACATGTCCAATGGCTTCATTACCAGCACCTACTACTTGCTTGCTGCCACATCTTTCGTTGGCATGAGTTCTACTCCAGAGTATGCATTCGATTGGCTCATGACGAAACCAAAAATTCAAGTGGCTAATGTCACCATTTGTCGAGTTATTGATGATATAGCTACTTATGAGGTACGTACACATATGAATTAAGATACACACACACACACGTCTACAAAGATAAATAAGTATGAATAATATTGTCAAATAATCACCTTATGTTTTTCAAATCACTGTTCAGATTGAGAAGAAAAGGGGGCAAAGTGCAACAGGCATAGAATGTTACATGAAAGAGTATGGAGTTTGCGAGCAAGAAGCAATGGAGAAGTTCAACAATATTGCTGAAAATGCATGGAAGGATATTAATGGGGAGTGTGTGAAGGAAAAAGCTGTTTCAATGGAGATTTTGAAAAGAATTATCAATCTATCCCGATTGATAGATGTTGTGTACAAACATAATCAAGATGGATACACTCATCCAGAGAAAGTGTTGAAGCCCCTTATCACTGGATTGCTCCTAAACTCCTTCAAATGTTCAAGCACCTAATTAGTTTCTTAATTTGTTACATTAATTATTTTGTTTGATCCATTTATAATTATTCTATTTTTTCATTCATTATATCTTTACTATAGGAAGTGAATTTTTGTATTTAATCATTTATTAATTTATGTCCTTTGTAGATGTTTGATTTGTATATATAATTGTACGTACTACATACTTCATATATCACTCAACTTTCTAAATTTATATTATTACATACAACAAATTTCTAAATTTACTAGTGTTCGTAAGATTTTAAAGCGTTATGATTCAAGTAACTTGATGGGATTTGAAATTTGGAATCCAATAATTAACTCAAATTTATATATAAAATTTCAAATTTAATTATCATATGCATTAATAGGCTTTGTCAGCTTGTATTTCTTAAATTTAAATGCATGTCCAAATTGGATAGAGCTGAGTTGGTGTGTGGAGGGTGTTTAAAAAGATGAAAATATTCATTCATCAACATAGCAAGATCACCATAGAATTAGAAGAAAATACAGCAGCAAACTTTGTACAGTGAGCAAAAGTAAAAGCATGGTACATAACTATATAATTTAAACTCAAATAAAAGAACGAAATTCATTTTTGTTATTTAGATGCAAGTAACAAGAGCATCAAAACTCTTTTTTTTTTTCAACTTATTATTTCATAAATTTTAATATTATTATTCGCCCTTATTGTAATTCACATTCAGCATAAAAAAAAAATATATATATATATATATCACTAATTATTAATGTGATAATTTAAGCACAATTTTTATTATATTATATTTTGATAAAATGAAATTTTTAGTCATTTAATATACATAATTATTAACAATTTTTATATCATCATATCTAATATACTCACTACAACAAAACTATATAATTAGATGCAAATATATGAAGGCATATTTCAAAATAGTCACAGATAATAGTTTAAGTGGACAATTTAATATTAATTGCCCTAATAAACTATCTGGAGTCCTATATAGCGAGGCACATATTGGAATAGCCTATAAAAGATGGTAAAATAGTCTTTAAAGAATAAAGAAATTTCTATTATTTTATATAAAGGCAATCTATAAAAATATTTTTAGATAATTCACGACTGCAACTATAGAAGGTATTAGTCCAAATACCTCCGTATGCATTAGAGATAATTTTTAAAATTTTAAATTAAAAATAAAACTGCCTCAAGAACCCTCTTTTGTAGTAGTGACTGTTACTAACTTTTTTTTTGTCTTATAGTGATTTGCCTGTAGGTTACGTTACGGTACTGGGAATATGCCAAACATCGGTCATATGAACGAAACTGAGTACTGACGGGCGACGATTTGATATCTGTGGTGATAAGGTTAAGATAAGGCTAAATTATTATTGTTAAAAGTTGACAAGCGAAGGTGGAAAAGTCATTTTACTGAAGAATCATTACGAGGTTAAAATAAAATATACATATATATTCATTCTCATGGAAAACTGAGGAGGTAAAGACTCTTGACTTCTAGATGACGTGCAAGTCCTTGTCTTTTTCTTAATCTTTTTAAATTATCAAGATTCTAAGATCAAATTAATGACAGTTGTATGTCTTTTCTTAGATTTGATACTTTTTTGACATGCATAATACCTTTGTTCCCATTTGGTTTTGTTTTCAAAGCCTTTTTTCATTTTTTTCTGAAAATAAAAATAAAAAATTAACAACTTTTTTTTCATTTTTTTATATATTTTTATTTTCAACATATTTTTTCAGACTCATTATTACACTCTCTTTCCATTTTTACTTTTTATTTTTTCTTGTTTACATTTGCAAAACTTTTAATACAAAAATACTACATTTTTCAAATACAACTTATTTTCAACCCTACATAATCGTTACATTTTAAACAAAACCTTCAAACAATATTTTCTTTTCAAAAATACATTTATAACTAACTTTCACTATTTTTTTTTTACCAAAAAATAAAAATGCCTTCAAAAAACAAATCCAAACAACCCCTTAATTCTACTCATTGATATAGTCATATAATAATATAATAAATATATATTTTATTTCCATTGTTGACGACATGCACAATACCTTGATTCTATCCATTGACACGGTGATATTGTAAATGTATTTTGTTAGAATTTTAGCACCTAAATAATTTATCTCGTTGAGGAGATATTTTAGTGTCAAAATTAATGAATTATTAAATGAGCAAATTGAGTTAAAGAGTGAGCTATGAGCTAAACTATATTAAGGCATGGGAGTGGGTGGATAGTGTATAATAATAATTCAAAAATAATAATAATTATTATTCTATATAATTATTATTAGGATTATTTTTAAATTTTGGGTTTTGAGATCAAATTTAATTATTCCATCAGTCATGTCTAATTCCTTAAAAAGTTGCAAACCATGTCTTTTGAAATTCAAAATAAAGGTCACAACCCTTATTTAGTCTGACAGAGTTATGGACATATGTTATAGAAATAGGCACTTAAGTCCTATAAATATAGGTGATGCCTAGTGTCATTTCATTAGAAAATACATACAAACATTCTAGCATTTTAGTCGTCTAAGCGTTCATCATTACATACATACATACACTTTCTTCATAAAGCACAAGAGGTTTAAGCCAGTTCGGTTTGGAGGCTAAGCCAATATGAGTGTCGTCTTTAGTTGTTCAGAGTTGTTGTATCTTGGGAGGTTGTCCATCAACAATCCTTGGGCACCAGCGGGAGGTGGCTAAAATCTTAAGGGAGCTGTGCTCGTGTGGACCTCGACTTGCTATTTATTTGATCCTCAATTTATTGCTTCCAATTTGAATTCTTGACTAATCCTTTACTTATTTTTGGTTGTTTCAATTATTTCTCCTATACTTACTTAGTTTTATGCTAATTGTTTAGTATTAAATTAAGTATATTGCGTTATATGATAAACTTTGGTGTACAAAAATATTCTAATATATTTTTTGTTTTCCATTGTTGACATGATAAATACAACTAAGTGGAAATTTAAATTAAATAATTTGGTTAGTGTTTGAAAACATATAATACGAGAAAAAAGAGAGAATAATATTATAAGTGAGAAAAATTAACAATATGAAATTAATTACTAATGATATGCATTACTTGAATATAATATTTTTGTCATTAATAATCTGTATTAAGTGATTATTGTTATTTTGTCACACGGTAATAGTTTAGAATAGTAACGGCAGAAATTGATTTTTATGTTGTTATTACTAATAACAAGTGAAACATGCACAATAATACTAGAGTGATCATAATAAAAATCAACATTATATTTTTTAATGAATGATTAACATTAATACCAATTTGAACACAATTTTTATCATTGCTAAATTTGTAAAAATTATTATTGTAACAAAATAAAATTTTCTCATATATATAGTATATATAATATTTAGTAACAAATTTCACATAGTAACTCGATATATTGTCTTTGAGTTTCTTCTTCCTCTTTTTTTTTTTCTTCTCAGTAAAATCTTAAGATGTTTGATAAAATATTTAAAACATAAAATTAAAAATTCCGGAAATAAGATGATTAGTTTTATAAGCTTTTAAGAAAATAATCTAAATTCTCAAAAATTTTCAGCAAACAAGGTCCTTTATTTCATACCTCTCTTCTTCTTTCTTTTTTCTTTCTTTTTTTTTTTTTTTTTTTTTTTTGTCTACATACATGTCAAATTTTGTAAGAATTGACTTACCCACAAAAATATACTAGAGAGCATATAACAATAAGAAAATAAAATATTATTTCCTACTTGTATCAAAACTTAAATAATTGTTAAATCCACATTTTATTATTAACAAAATGAATGATCTACCGACAAACTAAATCCCAAGATAATAATATTCTATCTTCGGATTGAGGAAACTAGTGAAGAAAGACATACATATATATATATATATGCAAAACTTAAACTATAAAATTACATTATTTAAAACATGAAAAAAAATTTCTTTAACATTTTATTCTTTAAACTTCAAGATCCATACACAGTGTAAAGCAAAAATATAGGATTAAATGCACTTTACCTCCCTGAACTATACTGATAGTCACAAATATCCCTCTAAATTATCAAATGTAACAAAAAGCTCCCTCAATTTAACAGCAATGGATAGAAAAGATGAGAGAAAAAAAATTTGCGTATATTTTACTCAATATTCCAAATATAGCCTTTAGCCATTTAACCTAAAAATTATGCATTTGATAGTTTATTTGCTTGAGAAAAAATAATTTTAGCCAAAAAAGAAAGAAAAGGGATTCATCTCATGAACTAGATCTAGAAAAAACAAAGCCCTTCTTCTTCCTTTTTTTTTTTTTTCCTTCTCTCTCTCTCTCTCTCTCTCATGCACATTCAAACCAAATCTGATAGAAAATTATCTTTCATTGTAGTACGGGTAAAAGATCATAATCATAATCTAATTTTTTTGTCGGCGGTTCAAATTTTTTTAGATATTTTGAATTTTGTAACAAAAAATATTTTGAGTTTTTATTTTTATAACCAGAGGATTGGATACCCCAATACTATTGACTTGCTAGATTGCAAAGGGATTCAATCATTTTATTGTTTTCTTCGATTTTTCACAAAGAGAGAATTTTTTCCTTTTTCACCGGCTTTATTTCTACAAAATGTTCCGAACACGTACCATTTTAAATGACCTAATTTCTAAAATTCCTAAACCCCTATAACACATATATATACTAGAAAATAATACTAAATCCATGAAATAATTTTTGTGAAATGCATGAAAAAAAGACCCTACTTTCTTTGAGGATGAAAACCCTGAATCATTTTTTTAATTTATAAAATCTCTAAACTCTATGATATATATATATATACAAGAATATAAATATAAACCAATCGATTAATTATTGTAACATCTAGAAAGAAACTCCTATGTGTTGTTAAAGATATAAAAACCCAAAATACTTTTTGTTAGAAAATCTAAAATACCTGAAAAGTTCGAACCACCAATTAAAACAAATAGATTATGTTTTTTCACCTATATTGCAATGAAGATATTTTTCTATAAAATTTGATTTGAAAGTGCATGAATGAAGAAAAGAAAGTGGGTTTTGTTTTTTCTAGATCAAGTTCATGAGATGAATCAATTTTCTTTCTTTTTTGTCTAAAATTGCTTCTTTCTCAACCAAAAAAATTGTCAAATGCATAATTTTTGGGTTCAGTGGCAAAAGGGTATTTTTGAAATATTGAATAAAATATACACATAAAATTTCTCTCCTCTTTTCTATCCATTGGTGTTAAATTGAGGGTTTTTTTTGTTATATTTGATAATTTAAAAGGGTGTTTGTGACTATCAGCATAGTTCAGGGACAAAGTGTATTTAATCCAAAAATATATTATCAAATCTTTTTTATAAATACAATATTATTAATTATATTAAAAGAATAAACTGGTACATTAGAAACCATTACAACATTATTAATTAATATTATGATCTTATTTGAAGTTCACAAAATTAAACTAAAAGAGGTACATATGTAGCTAGTTACGGTATACTTCCGGGGCAGATCCTCCTCCCCGATCCGAATGGCAGATACTGGTAATTGGCTCCCAAATAATCAATTGAATTATCCTCAAACCTTTCGGGCTTGAAGTTTTCGGGTTCAGGCCAATAGTTGAGGTCCCTTCCCATAGCCCAAGCGTTAATCATAACTTTGGCCTTCAGAGATATGGTGCAGCCCTCAACTGCACATTCTTCTCTGCAGGCTCTTGGGAGTAAAGGGATTGGAGGATGCATCCTCAGAGTTTCTTTGATGACCAATTTTAGGTATTTCAGCTTTCGCAGATCAGCCTCCTCGATCGTTTCCATTCCTTTAAAAGCTCCTCTCACCTCAGCTTGTGCTTTTGCCAACACTTGAGGGTTTTTCATTAGTTCTGCCATGGCCCAATCTACAGTGGTTGAAGAAGTTTGTCAAAGCCACCAGCCAATACAACTGCTTGCATCATCAAGCTGATCAATGTCTCCCTATCCTCCAAAACTTTCCCAAATGCAGCTCTGCAAGTGATGGCACTCGTAAACAAGAAAGTCTTCTCCGTCAAGTTGATGGGCTTCCCAGAATTGGAAGTTTGGAACGAATGGGTTTGATGAGACGAGAGGCCTCATCCTTCCTTATGTACTCGAATGAACGCACGTTTTTAATGCTCAACAGCTCCAAAATGCATATTTTGCGCATGTGCCTCCAGTATTCGCCGAATGGGCTAAAAGCAATGTCGATATAATTGTACCACATAATGTTGCTGGCCAGGCTTTGAGGCCTGTCAGCGCATGCTGGGTCTACAGTTTTGAGAACCTCTTTCGCAACTTCAGGCAATGAAACGACTATCATCGAGACTTCACCAAACTTAAGGTGCATGAGAGGGCGATATTTCTTGGCTAAGTCTCTAAAAGAATGGTGTGGAAGTGAACTTAGAACAAAAAAAATGATTTAATTTATTTATTTCAAAAAAATTAATTCAAAAGATTATAGTGATATTATTATACATTTTACACTCTATTTAATATATAATTTTACAACATAATGAAATGGTTTATTAAATTAATTAAAAATTTTAAATGAACCCATTTTGAATCCACTTAAAACTCATTTTGAACCCAAATTTATTACAACCCATCTCAAATTCAACCCGCTCAAAACCATTTCTAAAATATTGAGCCCAACCCAATCCAAAACCATGTGAGTTGGGTTGAGCCTATGGTTTCTAACCCAAATTGACACCCATAGTAGCACACCTTGGAATTGAAAACTATTTTCAAGCCTTAATTTCTCTTCTGACGTCTATCAATTTTGAATAAGGAAAATTTGTGTGTTTTTCTTTCTTTTTTTTTTTTTTTTTTAATTTATACATATGTACATCAGGAATCTATTTGGACTCGAACTATTGACCTCCCACATAATGTGGAAGATTTATGCTGCTGGGCCATAGGTCACTTGGCATAAAAAAAATTTGTGTAAATTTTTCAATTTTTAACTCTTGACCGTTATTGTTTGCCGGCGAACATCATTCCCATTATTTTGTCCTCTATATGTTTCCAGTATGTATACTTTCTGCAACGACTTTGACACACGACCCAGTTCTTGAAGGATTGAGGTTCTATTACTGCCAATTGTCAGACTACAATTTGTTCATTAGGATAAATTCCAAGCTGGGGTGGGTCGCCAATATAGTGCTCTTCTTGTTCTTAATTAATAATTTTCCTTTTATTCCCCCATTTGGAAAAAAATATCATTCGAGGATTGGTTTTAAACATTTAAAAACTAAATTAGTGTAGAATTAATAAGATGGCCGTCCAGCGCGAGCACTGGATTTGCTGCAGAAAAAGTTGAACCCCTTACGCATTTTCACCATCATCATTATAGAAATTCCATAGCACTCATGTCCAACTCAAATGACCAATACTAGCGTTTTTAATTTTTTCCACCTCGTCATTGGTTTTCTTTCTAGATAATTTTATTAAATGGAATTATTACTAATCCCACCTATTTTCATAGTGCGTCCACTCGACTCCACAATCGATGTTTGCAAGTATTAGAGGATTTAAATTTCTTTACAATGTCTTTATTTACATTGTGTTTGAATTTAAATTTTAGTTCAAATAAAAAATAATATCATCAAAATGTACAGTGTTTGGGACGTATCTTTAATCTTACATACAATTTTTCACTGCTAAAAAAATAGGCATCCACTACGAAAATATTGCTAAGAAATGAATTTTAATTGTAACTATAACTACAAATTATAGCTACAAATTTTTCATAACAAATTTAATTTTTTAAAATAATGAGCAACATAAATTGTTAGCTATTTAACCACTAATCATGTTTGTTACAAGCGCAATAGATTAATTCCAAACTATCCAAAATATATATATATATATATATAAATATATAAGAAAAGAATAATTATTAGCTAAGGATTAATCATAAGGTTAGTTGCACGAGCATCAACTTCAGCTTTGGTTAGATCAATTTCGTAGCTTAAACTATAAATTTTTAACATAAGCTATGAATTGCTGATACCATAATTTTTTTTAGTATTTTCCTGAAAGAATATTTTGTGGGAGTTAAATTTGAAGCCAAAAAAATACTTTCAGGTTCATTAGAATTAAATTTGAGTGAGAAAAACACAGAAAAATTGAGTATAGTGATATTCTCTTCTCTTCTCTTCGCAGTGAATGTACGCTATTCAATTAAAGGCAAACCATACAAATCTTTTTTCTTTTGTGTTGTTTTATAATTGAATTTCTTGAGAAATTTTATTTCATTAACTTTAATCCAACTTATTACAACAAATAAAAGGACTAAAGAAATTAATTATAAAATACCATAGTTTGAAAGAAAGAAGCATTTTTCTCGTCAAATTTAAGAAGTAAATATATAACCTTAGGATTTTTCATTTTTGGCGTTGCATATTACATATAGAGAGTATAGGTAACTTGTTTGACTCCGAAATTTTTATACCATTTAATGTCTGTCTCATTGGATTAGCTGGTGATCAGTATATCATAAATTTGTTAATTTGTAGCGGCGGCGCGGACGCCCTGACAGTGTATATTAAATCCAATGTTCTTTATTTTTTGTTGGGCGTGGATTTGTACGTAGGTACGGAATAATCCCAAGTTTTATAGTAAAAACTGACTGGAATGCTTATATATAAACTATGGGTGAAAGAACCAGACTAATTATTTTTCTTTTGATCAAAAACCAGATTAGTTTTTAAATAATGAAACGTAATACTGGTTTTAGGGTAAGATGAATAATTAGGGCAAAGTCAAAACTTCCCATGGAAAGTTGAGAGATATGTAGTTAATGTATTTGGATTTGCAGTAGAATGCTTCTCCCAAAACCAAGAAATTAGGTATATATTCGTCATAAAAAAACAGATATAAAATTAATTTTGTAACTATGACAACAAAATATAGTTATAAATTTTTATAGCAGATATAATTTTTCTTCATAACAAGCAAACAAAATTACTAATTATCAATCCGTAACCTTATTCATTGAGAGCGCAATAGAGTAGCTATATATTATTCGTAGGAAATTAATATATATATATATATATATATAACAAAAGAATAATCATTAGCTACAAATTAGCCGTAGTGAGAGTTAGCTACAATAGCACCTCCTTAAATTTGATTAAATCAATTTTATAGCAAAAGTTATGAATTTTAGGCATTAGGTATGAATTGCATAATTAATATCCTAATTTGATTAATTTCTTTAAGAACTACATTGAAGGTATTAAATGATGGGGTAAATTGCAAAAACAAGACCGTAACAATAGCCAATTCGCAATATAGGACCAAAATTTGGAGTGCTATTAAAATAGGACCAAAACTTATTAAAAATCAAAAAACAAATGATAGCGGCTATCGAAAAGTATAGTTAGCATCGGCGATTACTTGCGTGGCACCTGCGCCGGTGTGCCATGCAAGTGCCACGCAAGCAACCGACACTGACTGTGTTTGCCGGTGGTTGTTGTCCTTTTTTTTTTTTTTTTCGATTTTTAGTGAGTTTGGTCCTACTTTAATACCACCCCAAATTTCGTTCCTAAAATACAAAATGGCCATAACTACGGTCCTAATTTTGTAATTTTTCCTAAATGATGCACTGAATATTTGAGAATATTATCATAACAAAGAATTTTCAAGGAATTAACGTAATAAAATAGGTACAATAGTCAAAATGTGTGGCTTTACTTTGTCACACATTCGCTTTCAAAGTGTTGGTGTTTTCTTGCATATTTTTAAGACAGAGATCCATAATTGTGTAATTGTATCTGTTTTGTGCATTGCTATCATTGTTCCTAGAATGCTAAGAGTCACATAATAAATATAAATTTATTTGGAATTTATTTGAATTTGACTACATCATCAAATCAAGAAACAAAGAAAAATAAATAAACTAAGTGTTGAAAAAGGATCTTAGTTGATGCTTTTTGCATAATTGGAACATTGAATTAGGATTTTTTGTTTAATGCTAGATATATAATACTTCTATTTATTAATTAATTTCTGTACTTTTCTATAATACTTTCTAGTATTTGTTTGTTAAGATGTTGGAAATTATATTTTTTGACCACATTAACTATCTAAACGTTCATCGGCAAAATGACAACCCTAACTAAAATTGTTATATTACTTACTACGTTTGAAAGAAAATTAAATGGCAATGCAATCAAGAAAAAAAAAATTAGCTCTTAATTAACTACTGCATTTTGCATCTAATTAATGATCATTTTTCGGTTTAAAACCTCGGTTCGAATCCTCTATTTTATTTTTTATTCCATCCCTCATTCCATTTTATGAATATATAATATGTGTATTAATTTTTTTTTTTTATATAAAAATAATTGATTGAAAGTAAGATACACTTGGCATAAATACAACAAGTTGAAATAAGAGATAGAATAGAAAATGAAATCAAAAATTCAAAGTATGGGAAAATAGATTTAACACAGTAGATGGAATCCAAGTAAATGAATTGGATACTGAATTAAGGTAATTCCGCCAAAAAAAGTTGAAAATAAAATATTAATAAAACGATGTTATAAAGAAACTTGGTTCGCAAGTCTATTAATTTTCTTTCCTAAAAAACTTAAAAGAATTATTAGTATTGTACTATTATGGGGTTGGCTATGGTTTGATACCCATGATTTTAATCTAACATTCTATATTTTTAAAAAAATTGATACGTGTACAAATACCTCTTTTTAAATTAATAATAATTATGTTAATTTAATATACTAACCTTTTCTAACTAAATTAGAAGTAAATTAGTTTTTAATATGAAATACCTTAAATATCCTTATACAAGTATCACGGAAAAATTGCAATTTTCGTCCTTTAACTTTACTCATTTTGGATTTGGCCCTATAAGTTGTATAATTGCAATTCTAGTCCTATAAATATCATAAATTGTCACTTTTTGTCCTTTTTTCGCCGGAGCTAGCTTAAATCGCCAGAAAAGCTGATGTGGTTGGCTAAGCATGTGCCCAATTGAAGTTTTTGCCTTATTGACAGCTGACGTGGCTTGATTAATTTAAAAAAAATTAAAAAAATGATAAATATATATTATATAAATCATATATTTACATATACACACATATATATATGCCCCCCACCCCCCCAAACGCCAGCACCCCCCACCACCCACCACCCCGCTGGGCTGATGGCCATGGCAGCCATGAGTTGGCCGCATGGATCTGGCCATAGCAGGCGGCGGCCATGGTGGCTAGCTGAGGCGCCTGGATCTGGCCACCGCTGCCTGACCAGCCATGGCCGAGGCAGCCTTTGATGGTAGCCCGGGGCGCCTGGATCTGGCCAGGCGGCAACCATGGAGGCTGTCGGGGTGGGTGGGTGGCAAGGAATGTACCATAATTTTATCCTTTTTTTTTTTTTTTTCCAATTTTCAAATTTAATTTATTTATTTTTAATTTAAATTTAATTAAATTATTTTAATCATGTAGTTTTTCTTTTATAATTAGTAAATAATTATAAATTATATATAAATATATATGGTGGATTAATTTATTTTAATTAGTAAATAATTATAAATTATATGGAAATATATATTTATATAAATATATATGGTGGATTAATTTTTTTTAATTAGTAAAATAAATATTATTTATACAAATATATGTGTATATATAAATATATATCATATATGATATATGATATATATATATTTGATGCCAAATAAAATCTCACATCAATAAATCCTAAACTAGAATAACAAAAATTCTTAAACAAAGAAAAATAATATTAGATTCTTAACTAGGAAAAGCTACTAATGACAGAAAAATATATTTTTAATCAATAAGAGAATCCCCGCTATTCTCCCTTTTCTTCTTACTTATAAGCACATGTATCAGTATCCACTATCTAAGCTTAACCACCCACTAACATAATTATGGGCATAACTACCTACCATGATCTTAATAATACAAGATACATTGTCACGTGGCATTCACCTCCTGAAATTTAGGATTTCTTATCACTTCTCTTCACCTCAGTTCTTGACAATAGCTTGGCATATAAATGGAGTTACTAAGCCGCGCAATCAATGGCTTTGTGGGCCCAGGTCTTCCATTAATTAGCTTGGACCTTTGTATCAAAGTTGTGCCAATTAAGCGAGTTAAATGAATACTGTTGATATCGTAGGTTAAATTTTTTTATTTTCTAATTAGTGAACAATTATAAATTATATATATTTATATAAATAAGTGTAGATTTTTAAATTCAAAGTTGTGCCAACTAAGTGAGTGAAAAGAATATTGTTGATATGGTAGATTAATTTTTTTATTTTTTAATTAGTAAAATAACTATAAATTGTATATAATTATTATTTATATAAATATATGTGTATATATAAATATATATCATATATATGCATATTTTATTATATGTTTAGTTGGCATTTTTTTTTATATTTTTTAATTAGTTAAGCTACATCAATTGCCAACAAGGCAAAAACTCCAACTAGGCACATGTCCGGCGAGAGCCACATCAACTTTTTCCAACGACATTCGTTGGCTCTGACGAAAAAATGACAAAAAATGACAATTTTTTGATATTTGTAGGACTAGAATTGAAATTATGCAACTTTTATGACCAAAATCCAAAATGGATAAAGTTATAGGACGAAAATTGTAATTTGACCCAAATATCACAAATATAATACTTAAGAGATTTAAGAATTTTATTAAATATAATATAATTGATGATAGGAATGAGACATAATAATATTTTATATGAATATGATTTATGTTTCATCAGATTAAATTCCATACACTTTTTTTTTTTTGGAAAAAATTTAATTTAACCCCCTTGTAAAATCTGACATGAGCAGCGATTTACCTCCCTGTGATAAAAAAAATATTGAGATTTTTTATATATAAAATGACTATGTGGTTTTAACCTAATATCCTACATCCCTTAAAAAAATTGGTACATGTATAAATACCTTTTTTAAATCAATAGTAATTAAGTTAATTTACTCTATTAATCTTTTCTAACTAAATTAAAACTAAAATAGTTTTCAATATATATATATATACATACACACACACACATATCCCCCCTAGCAACCAGCTGCCATGGTCCCCCTTCCCCTACCCGCAACCGGTTGCAGGGCCAGCGGCCACCGACGGGTTGGCATGGCTGCCATGGCGGCCTAAGCCAAGTTTTTTTTTTTTTCTTTTTATACATGACAACCGCTGGCCAAATTTGTCAAGATCCAATTGGCATTGCTACCATGACAGCCTTGGTCATGGCAGCCTATATATATGCCTATATATTTGTAATATATATTATATAATATTGATAAATTATTATAATATATATATAATATGTTGTATATATGTATATAAATGTATAAATAATTTTTTTTATATTTTTTATAAGCATTAAGTACTATTTAATTTTGGCCGTTCATTTAAATAAAAAGATTCAATAGTTGATATACTAATGGCATAATAGTCATTTTATATATAAAAAGTCATAACCACTCGTATTTTTTGGGGCGTGCACTCCACTTATGGTCTTAGGGGGATTTTTCACTCATTTTTAAAAACATAAGGCGGCATTTCAATCTTTTTCTTTTTATCGTAGGGAAGTAAATCGCTCATGTCACATTTTAGAGGGGCGTTTAAATTAAATTTTTTTGAAAAAAAAGTGTATGGAATTTAATCTGATGAAACATAAATCATATTTATATAAAATATTATTATATCCCATTTACCTCATCAATTATATTATATTTAATAAAATTCTTAAATCACTTACATATTATATTTGTGATATTTGGGCAAAATTGTAATTTTCATACTGTAACTTTATCCATTTTGAATTTTGGTCCTATAAGTTGCATAATTGCAATTCTAGTCCTATAAGTATAAAAAATTATCACTTTTCATCCTTTTTTCACTAGAGCCAGCGAAAGTCACCGGAAAAACTGATGTGGCTTGCCGGGCAAGTGCCCAGTTGGACTTTTTGCCTTGTTGGCAGCTGATGTGGTTTGATTAATTAAAAAAAATTAAATAAGTTGCATAATTGCAATTCTAGTCCTATAAGTATAAAAAATTATCACTTTTCATCCTTTTTTCACTAGAGCCAGCGAAAGTCACCGGAAAAACTGATGTGGCTCGCCGGGCAAGTGCCCAGTTGGACTTTTTGCCTTGTTGGCAGCTGATGTGGTTTGATTAATTAAAAAAAATGCCAACTAGATATATGATAAAATATATATGATATATATTTATATACACACATATATTTATATAAATAATATTTATATATAATTTATAATTATTTTACTAATTAAAAAATAAAATTTTTTAATCTACCATATCAATTTTATTCTTTTAACTCGCTTAGTTGGCACAACTTTGAATTTAAAAATATATACATATATACACACATATTTATATAAATATATAATTTATAATTATTTACTAATTAAAAACAAAAAAATTCAATCTACCATATTAACAGTATTCTTTTAGCTCACTTAGTTGGCATAACTTTGAATTTAAAAATATAAACACATATATACACATATATTTATATATAATTTATAATTATTTACTAATTATAAAACAAATACCATATGGTTAAAATAATTTAATTAAATTTAAATTAAAAAAATAAATTAAAAATGAAAATATAAAAAAGAAGGGTAAAATTATGGTACATTCCCCCCCCCCCCACCCCCCGGGCAACCACAGGCGGCGGCCTCTTGCTGACCGCCTGGATCTGGCCATGGCTGTCTGGGCGGCCTTTGGCCACGGCTGCCTGGCCAGATCCAGGTAGCCAAGGAACTTGCCTCTAATGGCCGGCTGGCCCAGGGCATTCCAGCGGGGTGGTGGGTGGTGGGTGGTGGGGGGGGAACTGAGCATATATATAATGTATATGTATATGTATGTATGTATAAATACATATATTTAGATATATATATGTATATATAAATATATGATTTATATATAATATATATATTTGGTATTTTTTTTATTTGTTTTCAATTAATCAAGCCATGTCAGCTACCAACAAGGCAAAAACTTCAATTGGGCACATGCCCGGCCAGCCGCATCAGTTTTTCGGCGAATTTCGCCGGCTCCGGCAAAAAAAGAACGAAAAGTGGTAATTTTTTCATATTTATAGGACTAGAATTGTAATTATGCAATTTATAGGACCAAATTCAAAATGAGTAAAGTTACAGGACTAAAATTGCAATTTTTCCGTGATATTTTATAAGGATATTTAAGGTATCTCATATTAAAAACTTTTTTACTTTTAATTTAGTTAGAAAAGGTTAGTATAGTAAATTAACTTAATTACTATTGATTTAAAAAATGTATTTGGGCACGTGTCAATTTTTTAAGGGGTATAGGATGTTAGGTTAAAACCATGAGTATCGGACCGTAGCCAACCCCTACTATTATATATAGGTTGATTTGTGCCGCATGTTGAAAATTGTAACACCTTAATTTCATATGAAGACTTGGGGCGCAGTAAAAAATATTGCATTAGCTAGTAAATATTTACATATGTATTATTTATACGTTTCCTTTACCTTTATTTGATCTCTTTAAAAATCTCAATGATCAATATATAGTTTGAAGTCAGCACACATACATGAGATGTTTTAAGTAAAAACGTTCGAAGAATACGAGGAGTAAACAGGAAAGACGAAATTATGAGGAAAGAGAGCTCCATGGGGACAAACTGGAGTCAAGAATAAGAAATCAAAATAGAAAGTTTTTCCATATTCAACATTGATAGACGCATAAAGAAGAAATTAAGGCAGAGTAATTCAAAGTTTTGCTACTATATATATGGGAACTTTTGCATGCAAACTCCATCAAATTAAAACCATAACAAGCAGCAATATAACTGATCATACTAATTAATATAGAGCATTCATCTGCTGCTTTACCATCTCTTAATAACTCCTTCTCCCTGAAATGGAAATCCAGTTTCCTTTCAACCTCACTACTTTCCTTCTCCTCCTTTCCTTCATCTTCTTGATAGTGAAGGAACAAGTCCAAATCAGTGAAGCAAAAAAAATTGCCTCCTGGTCCATGGAAACCACCTTTCATTGGGCACTTGCACCATATTGTAGGTTCAGTTCCACACCATTCTCTTGGAGACTTAGCCAAGAAATATGGCCTTCTTATGCATCTCAAGTTTGGTGAAGCCTCCACGATCGTTGTTTCTTCACCTAAAGTTTCCAAAGAGGTTCTCAAAACTGTACAACCGGCATGCGCTGACAGGCCTCAGAGCCTGGCCAACAAGATCATGTGGTACAATTACATCGATATTGCTTTTAGCCCATACAGCGAATACTGGAGGCAAATGCGCAAAATATGCATTTTGAAGCTGTTAAGCGTTAAAAATTTCCGTTCATTTGGCTATATCAGGAAGGATGAGGCCTCTCGTCTCATTGAATCCATTCGGTCCAACTCTGAGAAGCCCATCAACTTGACGGAGAAGACTTTCTTGTTTACGATTGCCATCACTTGCCGAGCTGCATTTGGGAAAGTGTTGAAGGATAGGGAGACATTGATCAGCTTGCTGAAGCAAGCAGTTGTCTTGGCTGGTGGCTTTGACATGGCTGATTTGTTCCCTTCGTTAAAGATTCATAACATCATCAACTGGAACAAATACAAACTCTTGAGGATGCGCAGAAAGATGGACTCCATTCTTGACAGGCTGATAGATGAGCAAAAAGCTGACAACTTGGAAACAACAAAGAAGGGCCACGGGGAAATGGGAAGTAAAGATTTGGTTGATGTTCTGCTGAGTTTGCAGAAAAGTGGAAAATTTGAGTTTCCTATAGCTGACAACAACATCAAAGCAGTCCTCTTTGTAAGCATTCTTATTTTGGCACAAAAACTTCATTTCATATATACTTCATTAAAAATTAAGTTATAATTTCCTTTTTCCTTTCAGGACATGTTTTCAGCTGGAAAAGAAACTTCTTCAACAACTGTGGATTGGGCCATGGCTGAACTAATGAAAAAACCTCGAGTTCTAACGAAGGCACAAGCTGAGGTGAGAGAAGCTTTTAAAGGAAAGGAAACGATTGAGGAGGCTGATCTGCGAAAGCTGAAATACCTAAAATTGATCATCAAAGAAACTCTGAGGATGCATCCTCCAATCCTTTTACTCCCAAGAGCCTGCAGAGAAGAATCTGAGGTTGATGGCTACACCATACCTCTCAAGGCGAAAGTTATGATTAACGCTTGGGCTATGGGAAGGGACCCCAACTATTGGCTTGAGTCCGAAAACTTCAACCCCGAAAGGTTTGAGGATAATTCCATTGATTGCCTGGGAGCCAATTACCAGTATCTGCCATTCGGATCAGGGAGGAGGATTTGCCCCGGCATGACATTCGGGTTGGCTAATGTGGAGCTTCCTTAGGCTCAGCTTCTCTATCACTTTGATTGGGCTCTTCCAAATGGGATGAAAGCAAGTGATTTGTATATGACTGATGCTGAAGGAATTGCTGTTGGAAGGAAAGAAAACTTGATCGCCATTCCCACGGCCCATAAGCCTCTTAATTGAATAAAGATAAAGCCAATCCATCTCGGGATGAAATCTTGAGTGCTATCTGATATATCGTTTGCGCTTGGAGAGGTATATTCAGTACGCTTTAATTAATTATGTACATCTTGTAGTTTAATTTTGTGAATTTTAGCTGAGGCAGTATTAATTAATAATGTTGTAATGATTTCTAATGTTACATTTTATGCCTTTATTTATGATTAATAATAATACTGTACTTCGTTTTCATGTGAATTGTTACCTCAGTAACCCGAATGATTTATTACTTTGTAGAAAGATTTATTTATGAGTTTTTGCTTTAGTGATATTAGATTACGTACTGGAAAACAAGTGTGATTATCATTGGCTTCAATAATACATATATTACACAATATTCCCTTCCAATGTGATAAAGAATGGACCATGAGCTTAACTCAACCCAAAAGCTAGCTCAATAGGTGAGGATTGTCCAAGACCATATATAAAAACCACAACTTAATTATTTTACCAATGTGGGACACTAACACAATGCTCATTATAAGAGTTGAATGACAATGTCAGTATAATAGTATCACATGAATTTAGTGTTGATGCTTCCAGGCTTGTTCTGTGCAGTCATAGGAAGTTAAAAAGAAAAACCAAAAGTATAATATCTTTATTTTGAAGGCCTTATTATTTAAAGTTAGAATGACTAATTAATATATTATAATTAATCAAAATTTTAAATTTAAATTTTATTACTTTGATTTTCCTAAATCTGCACTATTATTTTAAATTTCTATTGTTTTTCTTATCAAAATTCTAACTACTTAATTCTTCTCTAATATTAATCAGTAAATAATTTTTCTCTTTTCTAATGCTAATAACTAAATGATGTTTCAATATTAATCATTAAATAATATCAACTTCAATTCTTTTTCACTATGAAGGAAGGTTTATTTCTTAATTTTTTCCTTTTGATTTGGGTGAAAAGGTTTTTCTAAAATTGAAACTAATAAGATCTTATCTAAGATCAATAATATCATAAGAAAGATTGAATAGGTTTATTAGGGTTTCGTGTTCAGCCACTCTATATTCATGTTATTAAGTTAGGTTTAACATTTTGTAATTAATTAGCTTGCTATCCTTTTAGTTAATTAGTTAGCTGTTAGTTATATTCACGCCATTTTCTTCAACATAGCCGGCTGGATGTATCTATATAAACTCTGTATGTTTGGCTTATAAAGATGGTCAGAAAATAATTTTCATTTTCTCCTTAGCTCAAGCACAATCCTCATGGCAGATTGCTCTCTAACATGGTATCAGCAGTAACCGTCCTTCACGCTTTCGAAACTCATCTTCATCCTATCACTCAATTTTTCGTCTGCATTCCTTCAGCCTGATTCGTCATCTTTCATGGAGATTCCTTGCTCCTCACATTCCAGCTCTATCAACGCACCATTAACAACTGATGATACAACAAGTCCTTTCTTCTTGCATCATACAGATAATCCTGGTCTGATCTTAGTTTCACAACAACTTACCGGTGAAAATTATGCTTCCTAGAGTAGATCGATGGTGATTGCTCTCTCTGTGAAAAATAAACTAGGTTTTGTGGACGGCACCATTCCAAAACCTAGCTTCGATGAAGAAATTCTGCTCAATGCTTGGACTAGCAACAACTATATTGTCATCTCATGGCTACTCTATTCAGTTTCCAAAGAAATTTCTGCTAGTATCATATTCGCCGACTCCGCACAAGACATATGGAATGATCTGAAGGAGGGGGTCCAATACAGCAACAGACCGAGAATTTTTTTCAGTTACACCGTGAGCTCACTAACCTCATGCAAGGCACCTCCTCGGTTGGAGTTTACTTCACAAAATTAAAGGCACTTTGGGAAGAACTATCTAATTACAGATCAAATTGCAGTTGCCGGCAGTATTCAAGCGGCGGCCTCAAGGAGATTCAGGATTATTATCATCGCGAATACGTGATGATGTTTCTCATGGGTTTACATGAATCATTCTCTCAAATTAGAGGCCAAATACTCCTCCAAGATACTTTGCCATCTATGAGTAAGGTTTTCTCTTTGATTTTTCAAAAAGAAAGGCAGCGATCAATCAGTATTCCTCCTTCTCCATATCTCAACAACTCTTTAGCCTTTGTTGCCAAAAATGAAGGTGTAAAACCAAATGCAAAATTATCTAACCGAACTAATCACGGAAGTTCTTCAAACTACAAAGGACCGAAGTGCGATAGACCATTCTGTACACACTGTAATATTCATGGCCATACGGTTGAGACTTGTTACAAAATCCACAGCTATGCGCCAGGATTCAAGTTCAAACCACGCCCTAATTCCATGTCTCAACATATTCTGACAGCTCCTATGCATACTGCAAATCAGGTCACTCAATCTGGTAATCAAGTTAATATGGTGTCAGATCAACCTCCCTCCACCGGCGTTGAGAATTTCATCCACACTCTCAATCCTTCTCAATATAATCAACTACTGACTCTCCTATCTTCTCATGTCAACACTCCTATCAAGTCCAGTGATCCAGACAATCCATCCACCTCACACTTCACAGGTACTTGTTTCAGCATAAACTCTTCTATTCAGTCTTATGAACTGTGGATTATTGATTCTGGTGCGTCTTCTCATACATTCTCATACATAAATTTGTTTTCTCACCTTAAGCTGATCTATAATCTATTGTTTCATTGCCTACTGGTGCTCATGTCTCCGTTCTCTATGCTAGTTCTATCACACTTACTCCAAGCTTAACCATCCATAATGTACCATATGTACCTCAATTCAAGTATCATCTCCTCCTTGTTAGTGCCTTGCTCAGGGATTCAACCTTCACTATTACTTTGTCTCCTAGCCATGTCACTCTTCAGGACCCCATGACTTCGAGTTTGATTGGCAAGGGTGAACAAGTTGCTGGTCTATACCTCCTCAGCTTGTCATCTTCCACCCAGACAGTAAGCAATTGTAATATTCTTGCCAATAGTCTTCACAAAAATGACATACTTGTTCTCCTATAGCACGATAGATTAGGGCATCCATCTCACAAAGTCCTTAGCAGCATGAAGGACCTTTTCAAAAATAATAAGCCCTGTATATCTCCACATTGTAATGTCTGCCCTATTGCTAAACAGAGAAAGTTGGCTTTCACATGTCTAACAATTTTACCAAAGCACCATTTGGTTTGATACACGGGGATATTTGGGGACCCTTTCACCATACTTCATATAATGGATATTAGTACTTTCTTACTCTCGTTGATGATTGTACACGATTCACATGGCTATTTTTGCTCAAACAAAAATTAGATACAAGTTCCATTTTACCAAAATTCTTTAAGCTAATATCAATTCAGTTCACTTGCTCTATCACATAATTTCGCTTAGACAATGGTAAAGAGTTTCCCTTCCTAAATTATTCCAACAATATGGCACTCTTCACTAACTCATATGCGTCGAAACTCCCCAACAAAACTCCATCGTCGAATGGAAACATGAGTACCTTTTAAACGTGGCCAGCACTCTATGCTTCCAGTCCCGCATTCCGCTTCATTTCTGGTTTGAATGTGTGCTTATGGCTACCTATCTCATTAACCAAACTCCTTCATCTCTCCTCACACACAAATCTCCTTTAGAATTACTTCTCTAGATTACACTTGTTTATGGGTATTCGGATTCTTGGCATATGCCTCTACCCTATCTGCTTACCGTACCAAATTTGCTCCATGAGCTACTTCTTGTGTTTTCATCGATTATCCTACAGGCACTAAAGGGTACAAACTGTATGATCTCAACTCCAAAACCATCATCACCTCCAGGAATGTCCAATTCCATGAAACGCTATTTTCTTTTCATTCTGAGTCTCAACCCACCTCCTACGTTGATCCTTTTACAGACACTGTCATTCCTGTTCCTCATCTCGACTATCAAACAGTATACTCTAGTCCTCATTCTTCACAAGATCCTATCTCTCCTCCTCAACCACACTCTCCTCCTCAAATTCACAAGTCTTCATGCATTAGTAGGCCTCCCTCCTACCTCGCCAATTACAACTATGGCCTTCTTCATGATTAGCCCATACAAACTCACACATCTAAATTTCAAATCATCTATCCTACTCATCCCTATTTCCTAAACACAAATACTTTCTGCTGAATGTAACCTCTCACTTTGAACCTCAAACCTACGAACAAGTTGCAAAATACCCTGAATGGCAACTCACCATGAAGAATGAACTTGATGCTATGGAGAAAAACCAAACCTGGTTTGTTGTCCCCTTACCTCAGGTAAACAAGATATTGGATGTAAATGGGTCTTCAAAACAAAATTTAGAAATGATGGCACCATTTAAAGATATAAGGCCCATATTATGGCCACAGAATATACCCAGCAGGAGGGCGTCAACTTCATCAACACCTTTTCTCTGGTGGCCAACTCACCACCATCAAATTTCTCCTTACTGCTGCAGCCATCAAGAGATGGCATCTACATCAGTTGGACGTTAATAATACCTTTTTAAATGGTGAATTGTTTGAAGAAATTTATATGGATCTCCCCCCAGCTATACTCCTTTTGTTACATAATCCACACACACATACACACACCCCTAAACTTGTTTGCAGGTTACAAAAGTCGATATATAGACTGAAGTAGGCCTCACGCCAATGGCACTCAAAGCTCACATTGGTTTTCCTCCATCTTAGTTTTACACAATCTAAATTCGACTACAGCCTGTTTATCTATGGTTTTGGGGACACTCTGGTGGTATTGTTAGTATATGTTTATGACATAATTTTGGCCGGTCCCTCTGAAACTTCCATCACCAAGTTCAAATCAGCTCTGCAACAATGATTCAAGGTAAGAGACCTTGGTATTCTTAAGTATTTTCTTGGTCTCGAGATCACTCGCTTCACCACTGGCATCACCATGACACAACGATAGTACACACTCAGTTACTTGAGGACACTGGTTGTCTTGCTGCCAAACCGGCTAACATCCCCATGGATCCTAAATTTCCCCTTCATGCTTCTTTTTAATTATAGTAATTTATAATGTTATGTGTACTACTAAATTATATTTTATCTTTATAATATATATTGTAAAATATCTTTGTGAAACAAATTTTTTGAAGAGTTATTATGTGCCCAGAAGATAAGTCCTATTATTAAAAGGCACTTAAGAGAAGCGTGGAGATCATGAAAAAAAGATTTCAGATAGAGTTAGGATGATGTGGTTTGGGAGTTTGAGGTAAGAAATTTTTTAAGCATCATATATTTTTTTCTCAATTAGATTTAAAAATGGAAGAGTTCTGTAAATGTTTTAAATTCTTTTATGTGCCTTAGCAAAAATTTACTTGATATGAATATGAGAAAGCACATATTCGCAAAATATTTGAGCATCATGGCTCGAAAATATTAAAAGATAAGTTACACCGAGCGCGTCAATCCAAAAAGAAGCCTATTTGGATGGGGGATGAAGTTTGGGGTGGATTGCTTGAAGAATGGGGCAAGGATGGATTCCAAAAGATAAGTGCTTAAAATAAAGCAAAACAAGCATTAGTTGTGGTGGTGTGGGATTTCCACTTCATCAGGTTGGTTGAATCTCAAACCTATTACACAAATATAAATTGGTAACTTTTATAAAAGTATCAACATTTAATTTTAGTTATAATTGATTCCAAATAAATGTGTTTTGATGTAGGAGAAAGAACTTGGACACCGACCTAGACTTGCAAAATCATTTATGCGAACATGTTCTGCATTAAATGAAAAAGTGATCACATATGGGTTAATGAGCGTGCACAGAATACTTATATAAGTAGTATCTTAAATAAAAACAACTAATTTAGAAAGTTTAAATGTTATAATTTTTAGGCAAAATTACAAAATTCATCCTGTAACTTTATCTCATTTGGTTTTTTGTCCTATAAATTGCATAATATCAATTCTAGTTCTATAAGTATTAAAAAATTATCATTTTTCGTCCTTCTTTCTCCGGAGCCGGCGAAACTCGTTGGAAAATGTGATGTGGCACACCGGGCGTGTGGACATTTCTTGTTTCTGCCTCGTTGGATTGCCTAGTAGGTATTTTTTTGTCTTTTTCTTGCTTAGTTGGCAGCATGCATGTCTTTTCTTTTCTTTTCTTTTTTTTTTAAAATTTCAAATATATTATATAATTTATATATACACACACATATATATACACATCTATTTATATATATATTTATTTATATATTACACATCACCAAACACAATTTTTTTTCCTTGAATATCCTTCATTATCCCGAAAACTTTCCCATTTTTTAATATATACATACATATATTATATATACATCATATATATTTTATTATTATTATTATAACAATAAAAAAATCACTCAATTTCCTTTTCACCCCAAAAATGTAATAAAAAAATATTGATTTGACTGCTACAGTAAAAAAAAAAATCTCTCCCCCGAAACATAAACAAACATACAAAAATTCTCCAGAATCAATTTTTAACTATTTTCCAAAACATAACCAAATTTAATGGTAAATTAGGGGAATGTTTGGTTATATTTTTTGTGTGATTTTATTATGAGTTTTGGGAGAATAAATTATTGAAGAATATGAAAATTGTGTTGGGGAATGTGATTAATTTTTGGTTATGTTTTGGAAAATAGTTAAAAATTGATTCTGGAGAATTTTGGTATGTTTGTTTATGTTTTTGGGGAGAAATTTTTTTTTACTGTAGCAGTGAAATCAATGCCTTTTTGTTAGATTTTTGGGGTGAAAATGAAATTGAGTAATTTTTTATTGTTATAATAATAATAAAATATATATATATGATGTATATATAATATATGTATGTATAAATTAAAAAATGGGAAAGTTTTGGGGATAATAAAGGATATTCAAGGAAAAAAAATTATGTTTTGGAGGGAAAATGATGATATGTAATATATAAATATATATATAAATAGATGTGTATATATATGTGTGTGTATATATAAATTATATAATATATTTGAAATTTAAAAAAAAGAAAAGAAAAGACATGCATGCTGCCAACTAAGCAAGAAAAAGACAAAAAATGCCTACTAGGCAGAAACAATAAATGTCCACATGCCCGGTGTGCCCCATGTCACATATTCCAGCGAGTTTCGTCGGCTTCGGTGAAAAAAGAATGAAAAATGATAATTTTTTAATACTTATAGGACTAGAATTGATATTATGCAATTTATAGGACGAAAAACCAAATGAGATAAAGTTACAAGACGAATTTTGTAAGTTTGCCTAATTTTTATGTTAGGAAGTTTAAATATTATATATATGTTAATTTTTAGGGTAAATGTCACTAATAGTCCCTGATGTTTCGATTTAGTATCACTTTAGTCCTCAATCTTTAAAACTTCATCTTTTAATCCCTAACGTTAATATATCGTTTCACTTTAGTCCCCAAAATCATTTTTCGGTAGTTTTTGGCCCGAAAATTGACCAAGCTTGACATTTTTAAGGGCAAAATTGTCAATTCATAGTTTTATGTTTCACTTTAGTCCTTATATAAAGTTTTATGTTCCACTTTGGTCCTTATATAAGGTTTTATGTTCCAATTTAGTCCCTATGTTACTTTTTTTCCCCCTTTTTATAAATATATGTCCATGTGTGTATATATATTTGTGTATAATATATGTGTATATATAATTGATACTAATATTAGTCACACGCTCATATATTATTATTAATATTTAAGAATATATTATTGATATATTAATATCATTTGTGATACTATTGTAATTAATAATATTAGTAATATTATTATTGATATGGGATAGCCCAATAGGCCCAGACCAATAACACTCAACTAGGACAAGAGCTGGTCTGATGCTCCCTAAGCAGCTCGATTGCCCTTAAACCCAACTCATTTTGGACCATGCAGACATTCGATTGCCACTCGACCTCTGGATCCCTATCTATCGTGGTGGATATTAGCGTTCTTGATCGTCCAGGTTATAGCCGATAGCCTCCGTTAGGTGGCCTCAATCCTTCAACAAGAATGATGTAGCTTTGACCATAATGAGCCTGGTGACCAAGATCCTAGTAGATATTCTTGCTGGAGTGCTCGTCTTGACCAGAGAGGTCGAGGAGTGAGGAAAGCCCTTTGGCCACATCGAATGCCTTGCCAGGCGCCATGCTGTCGCATTAATAGCACTTGCCACCAACAGTACCACCTTTTGCAGCCGTGTCAGGCTAGGGAGTGCCTCTAGTGTACCACCTTCTCCGAGGTAGCTGCCTCATGAAACAGTACACAAGCTGGATAAGATTGATATGTCTTTGATGCCCTTGTCGTGTAAGAAGGGCCATTGTCCTTGCTTGAGGACTTTCCAATCTTATTTAGGATCTTGGTAACCAGGCTCATTCTGGTCGAAGCTACATCATTTTAATTGCAGGATTGAGGCCACCTAATGGAGGCTATCGGCTACTGGTCGATCAAGAATGCTAATATCTACCACAACATATAGGAATCCAGAGGTTGAGTGGCAGTCGAATGTCTGCGTGGTCCAAAACGAGTTAGGTTTAAGGACAGTTGAGCTACTTAGGGAGCGTCAGACCAGCTCCTGTCCTAGTTGAGTGTTATTGGGCTGGGCCATTGGGCTATCCCATATCAATAATAATATTACTAATATTATTAATTACAATAGTATCACAAATAATATTAATATATTAATAATATATTATTAAATATTAATAATAATATATGAACATGTGACTAATATTAATATCAATTATATATCCACATATATTATACATAAATATATATACACACATGGACATATATTTATAAAAAGAAAAAAAAAAGAAAAAATGTAACATAGGGACTAAATTGGAACATAAAACCTTATATAGGGACTAAAGTAGAATATAAAACTATGAATTGACAATTTTGCCCTTAAAAATGTCAAACTTGATCAATTTTCCGGCAAAAAACTACCGAAAAATGATTTTGGGGACTAAAGTGAAACGATATATTAACGTTAGGGACTAAAAGATGAAGGTTTAAAGATTGAGGACTAAAGTGATACTAAATCGAAACATCATGGACTATTAGTGACATTTACCCTAATTTTTAATGTAGAAAGTTTAAATTTTTACGTATGTTGATCATCCTATGTACTTCATGTATAGATACATTCAACAGTCAACTGGAAGAGTTATCTAGTTAAAGTTCAAGTGATTGTGTTGATAGTTCTTCGGTGCCCATGTCATCTCAGCTTTAGGTGAAAGTTCTAAGTTATTAATTTATATTTTCTCTTATTTTCAAATTGAATTATTTGATTTTTATTAATTTGTGATAATATTACTTATGCAAGTGTGGAAAGATACAATAGGCGGATCGAAGAAAGGGTGAATCTATGGACTTGGAAGTGAGGCTTCCTTTGTCTCAGGTCACTCATCTAGAGGACCTCCAAATGATCAGCCCTATGAAAGTGAAATGATTAAGATGTTGAAAGAAGAAGTGACAACATTAAAAGAAGAAAATATGATGTTTAAGCAAAAATTCATGGATATGGAGGTAATGATGCAACAGATGTTCATGCAGTAGACTATGCATACCCCATCACCATTACTTTACCCTCATATATCATCATTTTATTTGCCTACAAATCTCTCTTTCATGGTACTGGGCTCACATTTACCTCGCCCAGAGGTATCTCCTTCACCATCCTCATCTAGATCCCCCATTGAACGTCCACAAAGAAGTATAGATGACGAGGATGATGATTGATTGGCTTATGTATGAATATTTAGTTATATACTATGTTAAAATGATTATGCTTTGATAATTTCATTTTAATCCTTTTATATTGTTGAATCTATGAATATTTTGTTTATTTAATGTTATATTTTGATTTTATGGAAGATATTGTTATTTTATCATTTGGTGGTTATAAAAGTTAAGTACTATTGTTGATTGTAGGTTTTTAATATTAAAAAAATACTGCAAAATAAAAAAAAAATTAAAATATTTTGCGAAGAAAAAGTTCTTCAAAAATTGCATTTTGCTATGCATTTTTTCGTTGAAAATCTGTCGCAAAAAATAATTTTTTTAGTAGTGAAATTAATTAAAATATAAATACATTTTGAGAAGACATGTCTTTTTAATCATAAAAAAATAAATCATTTAAATGACCATATCTACACATAACTGAATAATTATTTTTAAACAAAATATTCAAATACAACAATCTTATTTTTTATTTTTGAAATTATAATTAATTTTCTGATTTTAAAAAAATATTAAAAACTAAAAATAGAAATGATAATAAAAACTATGGTTAATTTCCAAGTTCTGTTCAGTTTGAGTTGGGCCTGATCAGAGGCTATAATAATATATTATGATTGATGGTGGATTTGATGGTGCAGCAAATCCGGTGCTCGCGCTTGACCGCAAACATGTTAATTCCAAAATAATATGATTTTAAATGTTATAATCAATGGCCTCAGATTATTTCTCTTTCGACGGCAAACTGACCACACAGCCCCTTCAAACTTAATTTCAACGAAAGAATTGCAGTCAGACAATTAGCAGCAAGGCATTCTAAATTTCAAGCACTTGGGTACACAGTCAAAGTCGTTGCAACACATTGTCTTGTTTGTTTGTTTGTTTCTTTCTTTTTTTTTCTCAACGAATAGAGAATTACCAATTGTATTTAATTCTCAATCAACTATTTTTATAAAAAATATTTAATACATGTATCATTTATTCATGAAATGGAATAAAAAATGAAATAGAAATTTTTTTGGGTTGTTTGGGATTTTTTGAAGGAGCTTTCATTTTCTCTTTTCTGATTTCTTGTAATACTGCTATAGTGTCATTCCACTTACGTTACTTTCAGAGTTGAAGGAAGTGGAGAAAGGATTAATCAATGAAGAATTATCTGATATATATATATATATATATTAAAAATAAAAAAAAATAAAAACACTAGAAATATATAAAACGAGGAAATGATGGGAATCATTGATATATGAAATTAGTAGGAACGAAGGTCGCCGCAAAACAACAACGGTCAAGAGTTAATAACAAAAAAGACAAAACAAATATTCAAAATTGATACACATCAGATTAAGAAATTAAGGCCTGATAGTAGTTTTGAATTCAAAGGTTTGCTACTATATATATATGACAACTTTTGCATGGAAACACCATCAAATTGAAAGAATAACCAGCAGCAATAAGTGATCATAACATAGAGCATCATTTGCTGCATTAGTATCTCTTCGTAACTCCTTTTCTCCCATGATCTCTGGAATGGAAATCCAGTTTCCTTTCAACTTCACAACTTCCCTTCTCTTCCTTTCCTTTATTTCCTTGATAGTGAAGCAATGGAAAAAAAGCAAATCATCACTTGAGAAAAAGAAATTGCCTCCTGGTCCATGGGAGCTACCTTTCATTGGGCACTTGCACCATATTGTAGGTTCACTCTCACACCATTCTTTTAGAGACTTAGCCAAGAAATATGGCCCTCTCCTGCACCTAAAGTTTGGTGAAGTCTCGACGATAGTCGTTTCATCGCCTAAAGTTGCGAAAGAGGTTCTCAAAACTGTAGACCCAGCATGCGCTGACAGGCCCCAAAGCCTGGCCAGCAAGATCATGTGGTATAATTATATCGACATTGCGTTTAGCCCATACGGCGAGTACTGGAGGCAAATGCGCAAAATATGCATTTTGGAGCTGTTGAGCGTTAAAAATGTGCGTTCATTCGAGTACATAAGGAAGGATGAGGCCTCTCGTCTCATCGAATCCATTCGGTCCAATTCTGGGAAGCCAATCAACTTGACGGAGAAGACTTTCTTGTTTACGAGTGCCATCACTTGCAGAGCTGCATTTGGGAAAGTTTTGAAGGATAGGGAGACATTGATAAGCTTGCTGAAGCAAGCAGTTGTCTTGGCAGGTGGCTTTGATATGGCTGATTTGTTCCCTTCAGTTAAGATACTTAACATCATCAACTGGAATAAGTACAAACTCTTGAGGATGCGCAGAAAGATGGACTCCATTCTCGACAGGCTGATTGATGAGCACAGAGCTGACAACTTCGAAACAACAAAGAAAGGGCACGGAGAAATGGGAAGTGAAGATTTGGTTGATGTTCTGTTAAGATTGCAGAAGAGTGGAGAATTTGAATTTCCCATAGCTAACGACAACATCAAAGCAGTCCTCTTTGTAAGCGCCTATTTTACCTGCATAATCTCATTTCAGATTTCATTACAAAAAGCTATCTAGTGTCTGTACTGTACAAGATTTCCTAGCTCTTAGTTTTATTTTGATAAGATATTTATTTTTTCTTTCTTTCAGGATATGTTTGCCGCTGGAACAGAAACTTCTTCAACCACTGTAGATTGGGCCATGGCAGAACTAATGAAAAACCCTCAAGTGTTGGCAAAGGCACAAGCTGAGGTGAGAGGAACTTTTAAAGGAATGGAAACGATCGAGGAGGCTGATCTGCGAAAGCTGAAATACCTAAAATTGGTCATCAAAGAAAGGCTAATTTATCAAAATACAGTAAAAATCCCAAAATTTTACAAAACTACCGTAATTTTGAAAAAGTTTCAAAAATGCCGTAAGGCGTGGCTCCAGGCCACGCCTTTCATTTCTGATTTTTTTTTTTGTTTGTTTATTAAACAGAGGCGTGGCCTAAGGCCAAACCTCTGGCATGGCCTTTTCTCATTTTGTAAATATGGCAAGAGGCGTGGCCTCCTCTTGCATGTTTTATCTTTTTTTTTTTTTTTTTTATTGAAAATTCAGAGGCGTTCTGCCACGCCTTTGAATTTAAAATTTTTTTTTTAATTTTTTAAAAATGGCAAGAGGCGTGACTTGTAGCCACGCCTCTTGCATGTGGAACAATTTTTTTTTTTTTAATTTTTTATTGACGCTGAAAGAAGAGCAGGCACGCCTCTTCTGGGTATATTCCCCCCCCCCCCCCCCCCCAATCATTCATCTTCTCATTTGTTCCTCCTCAAAACTTTCTCATTCTCTATATCATCTTCTTTAGTGTTGTTGCTGCAACAGGTGCAGAAAAAATTGAAGAGAAAAGGCAAAAAGAGAAGGAAGAAGAAAATATAAAGAAGAAGAAATTGTGTTCAAAATAAAATAAAATTTTAATTTATGCTGTTGAAGATTATAATTTTTTATTTTTTATTATTTTATGTTATTAATTTTGTATTGTTAAGATAATATATTGAAAATTCTTTTTTGAATTTTTTTCAGGTTGGTTAGAAATCTTAAATAGGAGAAGGAAGATTTTGACGCACAAATATCAGGTTGGTTTTCAAATTTTTGATAGTATATTAATTTGAGTTGTTTACTATTAAGTTTGAATTGATATTGTGATGCGAAAGTTATTTTAGTTTTTAATTTGAATCATTTGAAATTGCATGACATTAGTATTAGTTTATGTTTGTCGTTTTTCCTTTGTAATCATTAATTCATATATAATGAAAAAATAAAAGCACATAATGGAGTATCAATATTTTTACAGTACTGGTTATTAAGCAATTCAAATGCTAATAAATTTATATTAAATTTTAATTAATTTATATTAAGTTACAAAATTAAAATTAAATAATAAATTAATTCTATCTAAGTAAAATATTTTATAACAAATTATAAATGATATATATTTATTTATAAAAATTACATCTCTTATAAATTATGTGTATCACAATTTACATATATAGTGCATTATATATTTTAATATATATAGTAAATAAATATATAATTTATATATATATATCATAATATATAATTATGTAATATATTATATATATTTTAGTATATAATACACATAATATATAATTAGAATTAAATAATAAATTAATTCTATCTAAGTAAAATATTTTATAACAAATTATAAATGATATATACTTATTTATAAAAATTACATCTCTTATAAATTATATGTATCACAATTTACATATATAGTGCATTATATATTTTAATATATATATATAGTAAATAAATATATAATTTATATATATATATCATAATATATAATTGTGTAATATATTATATATATTTTAGTATATAATACACATAATATATAATATATGCAATATATACTATACAATATATGATACATATAATATATAGTATAGAATATATATATATATGTATAATTCAGAGGCGTGGCAGAACACCTCTGAATTTTCAATAAAAAAAAAAAAAAAAAAAGATAAAACATGCAAGAGGCGTGGCCCGAGCGCCTCTCGCCATATTTACAAAATTAAAAAAAGCCATGCCAGAGGCGTGGCCTCTGTTTAATAAAAAAAAAAAAAAATCAGAAATGAAAGGCACGCCTTACGGCATTTTTGGAACTTTTTCAAAATTACGGTAGTTTTGTAAAATTGTGGGATTTTTGCTGTATTTTGATAAATTAGCCTCAAAGAAACTCTGAGGATGCATCCTCCAATCCCTTTACTCCCAAGAGCCTGCAGAGAAGAATGTGAGGTTGAGGGGTACACCATACCTCTTAAGGCCAAAGTTATGGTTAACGCTTGGGCTATGGGAAGGGACCCCAACTATTGGCCCGAGCCCGAAAACTTCAAGCCCGAAAGGTTTGAGGATAATTCCATTGACTATTTGGGAGGCAATTACCAGTATCTGCCATTCGGGTCGGGGAGGAGGATCTGCCCCGGAATGATATTCGGGTTGGCTAATGTGGAGCTTCCTTTGGCTCAGCTTCTCAATCACCTTGATTGGGCACTTCCAAATGGAATGAAAGCAAGTGATTTGGATATGGCTGATGCTGAAGGAATTGCTGTTGGAAGGAAAGAAAATTTGATCGTCATTCCCACACCTTACAATCCTCTCAATTAATCTGATCGTTGGCACATGAAGACATGTATTAAGTATACTGTAACTAGCTAGTTATACATAGACCTCCGATAGGTTCTTTGATTAAAGTCAACTTTGATGGTGCTTTGAATTCTTTCGAACATCGTTAGAGTATCGCAATGGTTGCTAGAGATTGCACAGGATCCTGTCTTTGGTGGGCAAGAGGTCCTTTACTGGTCTTCCCACTCAATCATAGGTCGAAGTTAAGGCAGCTTTACTAGCTATCAATGTTTCGCTTGAAAAAGGTTGGAACTCGATTGTGTTTGAAGGGGGCGATATAAATGTTATCAATGCTCTAAACAGCAGGATGGAAGATCTTTCAGCAATTGGTTCTATAATTGAAGAATGTCGTGTTCTGGTCGACTCTTTACTGCGTCCATTTCTCTTTTGTGCGCTAATCGTTTAGCTCAGGTTCTTGCCAAAAACACTAGCGTATTATTTCAGTCTTATTGTTTTTTTCTGTTTTTGCTTTCGATGTTACTTAACTCTATTTTTTTTTATCTATAATGTATTTGCTTTGCTCAAAAAAATAAATAAATAAATAAGATCATAATGTTAATTAATAATGTTGTAATGGTTTCTAATGTAATAGTTTATTCCTTTATTATAATTAATAATATTGTACTTATAAAAATATTTGATCATATATTTTTGCTTTATGCTGTGTATGGATCTTGAAGTTTAAAGAATAGAATGTTAAAATGCTTTAAATGATGTAATTTTATACTTTAATTTTTGCATATTTACATTTTTCTCTTCTTCACTAATTTCCTCAATCAAAACATAGTATATTATTGTCTTGAGATTTAGTTTGTCGGGAGATTATTAATTCTGTTAATAATAAAGGTGGATTTAACAAATATTTAAGTTTTGATGCAATTAGGAAATAATTTTTTTTTTTTGTTATATGTTGTCTCGTATACTTTTGTGGGTCGATCAATTCTTACAAAATTTGACATATATGAAGAACAAAAGAAAAAAAGTATGAAATAAAAGACCTCGTTTGCTGAAAAAATTTGAGAAATAAGATTATCTTCTTAAAAGCTTATAAAACTCATCATCATATTTGGAGAGTTTTTACTTTTATGTTTTAAATATTTTATCAAATATCTTAACATCTTACTATTAAAAAAAAAGAAAAAAAGAAGAAGAAAAAGAAACTCAAAGACCTATATACGAAGTTACTATGTGGAAATTGTTACTAATTATGTATGCTACGTGAACTTTTTATTTTATTTTATTATAATAATAATTTTTACAAACTTAGCAATGATAAAAATTATGTTTAAATTGTTATTAATGTTAATTATTCATTAAAAATCATAATGTTAATTTTTATTGTGATCACTCTAGTATCATTGTACATGTCTCACTTATTATTAATATTAACAACATAAAAATCAGTTGCTATCATTTCTGTTTTAAACTATCATCGTGTGATAAAATAAAAATTATTACTTAATATAGATTACTAATGATAAAAATATTATTATCGACTAATGCATATCTTAGTAATTAATTTCATATTGTTAATTTTTCTCAGTTATAATATTATTCTTTCTTTTTGTCGTATTATAAGTTTTCAAACACTAACCATGATAAAATATTATAAAGACCTTAAAACTTTGTCCAAATTATTTAACCTAAATTTCTTGTTTGCTGTACTTATCATGTCAACAATGGAAAGCAAAAAACATTTTGTAATTTGACTGTGTCAA
Organism: Jacaranda mimosifolia; assembly: GCA_018894105.1. Lineage (NCBI taxonomy): Eukaryota > Viridiplantae > Streptophyta > Magnoliopsida > Lamiales > Bignoniaceae > Jacaranda > Jacaranda mimosifolia. Next base: position 4,274,051 of record CM032127.1, read on the forward strand.
TGGATAGAATTAAGGTATTATGCATGTCAAAAAAGTCTCAAAACTGGGATAAGACATATGACTTTCACTAATTGACCTTAGAATAATCTTGATAATTTAAAAGAAAAATTAAGAAAAAGACTAGGACTTTGCACGACGTCTAGAAGTCAAGTCTTTACCTCCTCAATTTTCCATATGATTTAGCCTTATCTTAACCTTATCACCATAGATATATGTCAAATCTTCATGGTTTTCACATATGACCGATGTTTGGCATATGCCCAGTACTGTAACCTACTGGTAAATAACTATAAGACCCCCCCCCCCCCCCCAACAAAAAAAAAATAAAATAAAATAGTAACAATGTATTAAGTGATAATATAATAATTATTACCGATTATGTACATTAAACGATTAAAAATTTTATTTTGTTAGAATATAGTGTAATAAAAATTGGGCTTAAATTATCACATTAATGGTTAGTGATACATGTACAAAGATAATTAATCTAATGACAATACAAATTATCATAATATAAAATCTTTTACTCTCACTAGAATATTGTCACTTTGTGTGTCGCTAATTATCGATAGTTGTTATCTGAAACATTAACTACAAGAAAATACTCCTTCACCAATGGAAAAATTCATCACAAAGTTAATAAAAAATTTTACAAAACATGATTTTGTGATAGATTTATTTCACAAATTTGTTAGTATATACTTCGTCACTGATTAGTTCTACGACGAAATTGTAAAGTGCATCACATAATTAATCTTTTGATGGAATTTCTATCATGGATAAAAAAACCACTCAATCACAAAGTTTAAAATTATGAAATTCATTACAAACTCTTTATATCAATATACACTCTTGATATCTGTCACAAGTATCATTACTATTATATGTTTTCGCTCATTTTTCAAATTCGTTAATAATTCAATCATATATAAAAAGTACATCATAACTATCTTTGATTTATGATGGAACCCTATTTATTACAAATTTTTTGTTAGCGAAAGCGTGTTTTTCTTGTAGTAGTTTTTGTCACTATTGTGGCAAGATAAAGATTATTGTTGCTTAAAAAAAGTCATTAGTGGCAAAATAAATATTGTTGTCACTTAATACATATAATTAATACTAGTAATATTTTTATATTGTCACTTAATTTTTTATAACTGATACATATATATATATATATATTTCTATAGTGAATGTGAATTACAATAAGGTGAATATTAATATTAAAATTTATGAAATAACAAATTGAAAAAAAGAGTGATTGATGCTCTTTTACTTTAATCAAAATAACAAAAACGAATTACGTTATATGTTTCTAGTTTAAATTATACAGTTCCTTGCTTTTACTTTTGCTCACTGTACAAAATTTGTTGCTCTGTTTTCTTCTAATCCTATGGTGGATCTTGCTATGCTGATGAATGAATATTTTCATCTTCTTTAACACACCTACCACACACCAACTCAGCCCTATCCAATGTGGACATGCATTTAAATTTAAGAAATACAAGGTGATAAAGCCTATTAATGCATATGATAATTAAATTTGACCTTTTATATATAAATTTGAGTTAATTAATGAATTCAAATTTTCAAATCCCATCAAGTTAATCGAATCATATCACTTCAAAATCATAGAAACACTAGTAAATTAAGAAATTTGATGTATGTAATAATATAAATTTAGAAAGTTGAGTGATACATGAAGTATGGAGTACAATTGTACAAATCAAACATATACAAAGGACATAAATTAGTGAATGATTAAATACAAAAATTCACTGCCTATAGTAAAAATATATTGAATGAAAAAACTTATGAATGGATCAGGCAAAAGAATTAACATAACAAATTAAGAAAATAATTGGGTGCTTGAACATTTGAAGGAGTCCAGGAGCAATCAAGTGATAAGGGGCTTCAACACTTTCTTTGGATGAGTGCATCCATCTTAATTATGCTTGTAAATAATATCTATCAATCTCGAAAGATTGATAAATTTTTCCAGAATCTTCATTGAAACAACTTTTTCCTTCACACACTCCCCATTAATATCCTTCCACGCATTTTCAGCAATATTATTGAACTTCTCCATTGCTTCTTGCTCACAAACTCCATACTCTTTCATGTAGCATTCGATGCCCGTTGCACTTTGCCCCCTTTTCTTCTCAATCTAAATAGTGATTTGGGCAACTTAAGGTGATTATTTGACAACATTATTCGTACTTATTTATCTTTATATACATGTATATCTTAATTGATATATATACGTATCTCATAAGTAGCTATATGATCAATAACTCGACAAATGGTCACATTAGCTATGCACTTGAATTTTTGGTTTCTTCATGAGCCAATTGAATGCGTCCTTTGGAGCATAACTCATGCCAATGAAAGATGTGGCAGCAAGCAGGTATTAGGTGCTGGTAATGAAACCATTGGACATGTAATCACCAAATGGAGGCATATATCCTTCAATAAACCACTTTGCTTCTACGTTGTCACTCCTCACTATCTCTTTCATCTGGACAAAAAATGTAATAAAATACAATTGAGTTTTTCCAGTAAAATTAATCTGAAAGAATTGAAAAAGAATAAGTATAGTGATTTATACTGTTGCTTTTGCATAATCAATAGCAAATGATCTTCCTTGTTGTCTTAGTTCTTCATCGTAATGATTGTACAGATCTAGAAGAGCTTTATAGCATATTTTCATGTAGTCTGGCAGTCTATCTATTTCCCTGATAGAAACAGAAAAGAAAATTACACTTATATTCAATTCCATTACAATCCAAGAAATTAATTGTAAGACTAGCAAGCTATATATGGCATGCATGTATAGTAATATTGTATACCTCTGGATTGCATCTGTGAAGATTTCAAGCTCGCCAACTGTACTATAAGAATCGTAAGTATTATCTATTACAGATATCATAGCAATAGTCTTAGCTAGCATAATCCGAGCACGAGAATATTGAGGCTCAAAATACACTCCCAAAGTCTGAAAATAGCATTCCACCACTCTATCTCTTGCATATGAAAGTTTTGAGACAAGGTCAAGCTCTTTCCACCACCTGCAGCCACCAACCATAGCCATTTAGACACACAATTGATTTAGTCCTAGACAGCCACCTCATCAATTCTTATCTTAGACCAAGTACCTTAAAAATTGTACGCAATTAAAGATACATCCCAAACACGATATATTTTGATAATATTATTTTTTATTTGCACTAAAATTTAAATTCAAACACAACGTAAATAAACACATTTTAAAGAAACTTAAATCCTCTAATACTTGCAAACATCGATTGTGGATTCGAGTGGACGCACTACGAAAATAGGTGGTATTAGTAATCATTCCATTTAATAAAGTTATCAAGAAAGAAAACCAATGGCGAGGTGGAAAAATTTGAAAATGCTGAGTCTTGGTCATTTGAGTTGGACATGAGTGCTATAGAATTTCAATAATGATGATGGTGAAATTACGTAAGGGGTTCGAAATTACGTAAGGGGTTCAACTTTCTGCAGCAAATCCAGTGCTCGCGCTGGACGGGCATCTTGTTAATTCTACACTTACGTTGTTTTTAAATGTTTATAATCAACCCTCAGATGATTTTTCTTTCAAATGGGGGAATAGAAGGGAAATTGAAAACAAGAAGAACCTGGGTCGTGAGTCGAAGTCGTTGCAGAAAGTAACATATAGAGTAGAGGACAAAATAATGGGAATGACGGTCGCCGCCAAACAATAGCGGTCAAGAGTTAAAAATTGAAAAATTAACACAAATTATCCTCATTCAAAACTGATAGACGTCAGAAGAGAAATTCAGGCCTGAAAATAGTTTTGAATTCAAAGGTTTGCTACTATATATATATGACAACTTTTGCATGGAAACACCATCAAATTGAAAGAATAACCAGCAGCAATAAGTGATCATAACATAGAGCATCATTTGCTGCATTAGTATGTCTTCGTAACTCCTTTTCTCCCATGATCTCTGGAATGGAAATCCAGTTTCCTTTCAACTTCACAACTTCCCTTCTCTTCCTTTCCTTTATTTTCTTGATAGTGAAGCAATGGAAAAAACGCAAATCATCACTTGAGAAAAAGAAATTGCCTCCTGGTCCATGGGAGCTACCTTTCATTGGGCACTTGCACCATATTGTAGGTTCAATTCCACACCATTCCTTTAGAGACTTAGCCAAGAAATATGGCCCTCTCATGCACCTAAAGTTCGGTGAAGTCTCGACCATTGTCGTTTCATCACCTAAAGTTGCGAAAGAGGTTCTCAAAACTGTAGACCCAGCATGCGCTGACAGGCCCCAAAGCCTGGCCAGCAAGATCATGTGGTATAATTATATCGACATTGCGTTTAGCCCATACGGCGAGTACTGGAGGCAAATGCGCAAAATATGCATTTTGGAGCTGTTGAGCGTTAAAAATGTGCGTTCATTCGAGTACATAAGGAAGGATGAGGCCTCTCGTCTCATCGAATCCATTCGGTCCAATTCTGGGAAGCCAATCAACTTGACGGAGAAGACTTTCTTGTTTACGAGTGCCATCACTTGCAGAGCTGCATTTGGGAAAGTTTTGAAGGATAGGGAGACATTGATAAGCTTGCTGAAGCAAGCAGTTGTCTTGGCAGGTGGCTTTGATATGGCTGATTTGTTCCCTTCAGTTAAGATACTTAACATCATCAACTGGAATAAGTACAAACTCTTGAGGATGCGCAGAAAGATGGACTCCATTCTCGACAGGCTGATTGATGAGCACAGAGCTGACAACTTCGAAACAACAAAGAAAGGGCACGGAGAAATGGGAAGTGAAGATTTGGTTGATGTTCTGTTAAGATTGCAGAAGAGTGGAGAATTTGAATTTCCCATAGCTAACGACAACATCAAAGCAGTCCTCTTTGTAAGCGCCTATTTTACCTGCATAATCTCATTTCAGATTTCATTACAAAAAGCTATCTAGTGTCTGTACTGTACAAGATTTCCTAGCTCTTAGTTTTATTTTGATAAGATATTTATTTTTTCTTTCTTTCAGGATATGTTTGCCGCTGGAACAGAAACTTCTTCAACCACTGTAGATTGGGCCATGGCAGAACTAATGAAAAACCCTCAAGTGTTGGCAAAGGCACAAGCTGAGGTGAGAGGAACTTTTAAAGGAATGGAAACGATCGAGGAGGCTGATCTGCGAAAGCTGAAATACCTAAAATTGGTCATCAAAGAAACTCTGAGGATGCATCCTCCAATCCCTTTACTCCCAAGAGCCTGCAGAGAAGAATGTGAGGTTGAGGGGTACACCATACCTCTTAAGGCCAAAGTTATGGTTAACGCTTGGGCTATGGGAAGGGACCCCAACTATTGGCCCGAGCCCGAAAACTTCAAGCCCGAAAGGTTTGAGGATAATTCCGTTGATTATTTGGGAGGCAATTACCAGTATCTGCCATTCGGGTCGGGGAGGAGGATCTGCCCCGGAATGATATTCGGGTTGGCTAATGTGGAGCTTCCTTTGGCTCAGCTTCTCAATCACCTTGATTGGGCACTTCCAAATGGAATGAAAGCAAGTGATTTGGATATGGCTGATGCTGAAGGAATTGCTGTTGGAAGGAAAGAAAATTTGATCGTCATTCCCACACCTTACAATCCTCTCAATTAATCTGATCGTTGGCACTTGAAGACATATATTAAGTATACTGCAACTAGCTACTTATATATGTACCTCTTTTAGTTTAATTTTGTGAACTTCAAATAAGATCATAATATTAATTAATCATGTTGTAATGGTTTCTAATGTAACAGTTTATTGCTCTATTATAATTAATAATATTGTACTTATAAAAAATATTTTATCATATATTTTTGCTTTACACTGTGTATGGATCTTGAAGTTTAAAGAATAGAATATTAAAAAAAAACTTTTTTCATGATGCGATTTTATTCTTTAATATTTGCATATTTACATTTTTCTTTTCTTCACTAATTTCCTCAATCTGAACATAGTATATTATTATCTTGGGATTTAGTTTGTCGGGAGATCATTAATTCTGTTAATAGTAAATGTGGATTTAACAAATATTTAAGTTTTGACACAATTAGGAAATAATATTTTATTTTTTTATTGTTATATGCTCTCTATGCTTTTGTGGGTCGGTCATTTCTTACAAAATTAGACATGTATGAAAAATAGAAGAAAAAAAAGTATGAAATAAAGGACCTCGTTTGCCGAAAAATTTGAGAATTAATATTATTTTCTTAAAAGCTTATAGAAGTCATCATCATATTTGGAGAGTTTTTAATTTTATGTTTTAAATATTTTATCAAACATCTTAACATCTTACTATTAAGAAGAAGAAGAAGAAACTCGAAGACTATACATCGAGTTACTATGCAAAAATTATTACTAATTATATATACTACGTGAGAAATTTTTTTTATTTTATTATAAAAATAATTTTTACAAACTTAGCAGTGATAAAAATTATATTTAAATTGTTATTAATATTAACCATTCATTAAAAATCATAATGTTAATTTTTATTGTGATAAATCTAGTATCATTGTACATGTCTCATTTATTATTAATGTCAACAACATAAAAATCAGTTTCTATCAGTCTTATTTTAAACTATCATTGTGTGATAAAATAAAAATTATCACTTAATATAAATTATTAATGACAAAAATATTATTATCAACTAATGCATACCCTAGTAATTAATTTCATATTGTTAATTTTTCTCACTTATAATATTATTCTTTTTTTTTTTTTTGTCGTATTATAAGTTTTCAAACATTAACCATAATAAAATATTATAAAGAGCTTAAAACTTTGTCCAAATTATTAATCTAAATTTCCACTTGGCTGCACTTATCATGTCAGCAATGGAAAACCAAAAAACAGATTATAATATGACTGTGTCAATGGATAGAATTAAGGTATTATGCATGTCAAAAAGGTATCAAATCTAGGAAAAGACATATTGCTTTCACTAATTTGACTTAAAATCTTGATAATTTAAAAGATTAAGAAAAAGAGAAGGACTTTGCACGTCGTCTAGAAGTCCAGTCTTTACCTCCTCATTTTTCCATGAGAATATATATATGTATATTTTATTTTAACCTCATAATTTTTCAGTAGAATGACTTTTCCACCTTCGATTGTCAACTTTTGCAGCCCGTTTGTTTTTGTTTTTTGAGCTCATTTTCATTTTCTGTCAAAAATAAAAATAGAGAGCTATCAACTTATCCCCTATTTTTACGGACATTTTCATTCTTAAAATATTCTTCCAAACAAACTATTACACTCTGTAATACCTTAAAATTTATCTTGAACTTAATTGATTATATTATCCTATTATTGTACTTTATTTAGTATATTAAATAAAATCAAAGTGAGGCATAAGATAAATTTCACTATAAGCAAAAAAAAATTTTAAAATTAAATTATCTTATGGTAAAAAAATATGATAACTATTATATTATGTCTTGTTATACATTCTATAGTTTGGGGAGTATAAATTATAATTGTACTCGAATTAATATTATACTGTACAAGAGTGAAATTATTAAACTTTAAGACTTATAATAAAGATGCTAAAGCTTAAAGTAGGATAAATATCCTAGTTCTGGTAGGATTATTATTAGAGTCCTCCCTTGATTAGATCATCTCCCTCATATATATATATATATATATATATAATTCCTAAAAATAAAACCCTAGTCTTATAAGACAAAGAGAGAAGAAAAAGGCAGAAAGAAAAAGGGTGGAGGAAAAGGAAATCAATGAAGGTAATTGATTTTCATATTGTATTGGTGTATGTGGCAGTTACGTAATTACTTTTATTTTCTTGACATGTTGTATTAGTCCAAAAAAAAAAAAAAAAAGGAGAAGAGGAAAGAAGAAAACTAACAGAAGACACAACCATGTGGGTAATGGCAGAATCCTATTAAATTACTTCAAATATGCGATATTAAATTAAGGAATTGTTAGTCGAAATCATAATTTGCTTGCTAGTGGTTGATTTAATGCAAGCATATAGAAGAAATTGTTGTGATTGAGTAGAAAAAATGCTGGCAGTTTGGTTAATAGTTGCTAATTGGTTTTAAGAATTAAATTAAATCTATGATGTTCCTATTTTTTTTTCTATTTCCTTTCTTCTTTAAGTTGTTTACAGATTTCTTTGTTTTTAGTATTAGATGTTAAAGATCATTTGGTTGAATTGAATTACATCTCTTTATTTCTAATGAGATGACCATCGTAAATTAATGGTGTACTCTCTTAACTTTAGGAAAATTGATTTCTTAGGAATAAGAATAGGTGCAAGTGTAACTCTTTTAGATGATGAAATTGAGGGATGCTATAGGTGTTTTTGATTTTGAAGCTAAGGTGTTAAATTTTAATCTTTTGAATCTTCTGAGGACAATGGATGTCTCATGGAGTAGATAATAATTAAATTAAATGTCACAATCAATTTAGCAGGTGATCAAGGACTTGGCACAAAAAATTTGACTCTCAATTCAATTGATAAGTACCATGAGTGCCTAAGCCTATAAATATTATATGATATTATGTTTGAAAACTCAGAAGGATATATGCTATATTATAATCTACTCATAGCTTGTCTTCAACGACACTGCACTATAATTATATTCCACTGTGCACATGAATTTCTTTATTTTATTTTGGATTGAAACAAAAGCAACTTCTTTTAAAGTCATTGATATTATTTCAGCATGGTTTTAGACTAGCAATTAAATACGATGATCAACACTGATAACTAGATTTATTATTACTATTATTACTACTATTAGTTGGATCCAACTTGGTTGAGGTGTGCAATGGACTTCATGGGGCAGTAGCGGGCTTGCCAGTTGAACCCCAAGCCCCAATAGCCTAATTCCCCCAACGCACAACAAAAGCCATTTGTGGCTGAGGTAGGTCGTAGGATTTCTTGAGGACCTAGGCTCGGGCACTGTTTTGGTAAGGTCACACCTTGCCCAGAGTGATAACAGACTGCTACAGCGGGAGTCATAAGGTTGATTGACTACAGCAAACATTGCCCAACCATCGCATATAAATGTTAATTGAATTCTCATTTTATTACTGCTTAACACTTGACTGCTTTCTATTTATATTCTTTTTGAATGTTCTATCTTAGCATCATTATTATTATGTAAAATTCACAAACTCACATTGCACACACTTGGCATTCATTGAGTTTTTTGCTCACAATCTAGGGTCTTTTTTTTTTTTTTTTTAATAATTTCCTTCTGGTAGACCTAGATCCTAACCTTAGTGAGGTGGTGGATCCTGCTTATGATGAGAATTAAGACTGAAGTCTTAGTTTGGATCTTTGCAGTACACTAGTTTTTTTCTCGTTAGCTTATTAGTTTTATTTTTATTTATTATGGATTTTATTTTTTTTTAGTTGAGATTAAGTGTTGGCACTTTGATTCATTGTGTTATAAGATTAGCTTGAATTAGTTTAAGTGCTTTGAGTTCTTTTGTCTAACTTTATGATTTTGAATAGACAATAGTATTTATTTAGGATTGAATTTCAAGCCTCGAGACAAAACTGCATGGTCTGATTTTGGGGCGTGACACACACTCTCTCTCCATTTTTACTTTTCATTTTCTCCTACTCATATTTTCACAACTTTTAAAATAAAATACTATATTTTTCCAATACAACTCGTTTTCAATCCTACATAATCATTACATTTTAAACAAACATCCAAACAACATTTCATTTTCAAAAACTCATTTACAACTAATTTTTCATTGTTCCTTTTAACCAGGAAATGAATAGTGCCTCCAAAAAATAAATCCAAACTGCCCCTTAGCAATAATAATTTAGCCTTATCTTAACCTCATCACCGCAGATATCAAATCGTCAGTTTTAGGTAATGTATATTAATTATGTCTATTAAATGATTAAAAATTTATTTTATCAGAATATAATAGTTGTTGTAAATTCAATAGTAATAAAAATTGTTATTGTCACTAGATTGTCACTCTATGTGTCACTAATTGTCAATAGTTGTTACTTAAAACATAACTACAAGAAAATAAATCTTCACCAGTGGAAAAATCCATCACAAAGTTCATAAAATTTATTACAAAATATAATTTTGTGAGATATTTATTTCACAGATTTATTAGTATATGCTTTGCTACGGACTAGTTTTGTAATGAAAATTATAGAGTGCATTGCAAAAATTAATATTTTAATGAAATTTCTATCATGGATTGAAAAATCACTTTTATCACAATGCTTAAAATTATGAAATTTGTAATAGACTCTTATATGAATATAAATTAATATTTGCTCATCTTTTAAATTCATTAATAATTCATAAAAAAATCCATCACAATTAGCTTCAATCTTGTGATGAAAGCCTATTTATCACAAATTTTTCTTTAGCTAATGAGTGTTTTCTTGTAGTGATTAGCTTTTGTCACTTTTAAACCATATTGTGGCAAGATAAATATTATTATTACTTAAAATGTAACATTAGCGATAAGATAAATACCATTGTCTCTTAGTTCTTATATATAACTAATATTAGTAATATTTTTATATTGTCACTTAATTTTCTGTCCCTGATATATACACTTCTGTACTGAATGTGAATTACAATAAGGTCAATAATAATATTAAAATTTATGAAATAAATAAATTGGAAAAAGAGTTATTGATGCTCTTGTTACTTGCATCAAAATAACAAAAACTAATTAAGTTATTTTTTAGTTTAAATTATAGAGCTCCATGCTTTTGCTTTTCCTCACCGTACAAAATTTGCTGGTCTATTTTCTTCTAATCCTATAGTGGATCTTACTATGTTAATGAGTGAATATTTTCTTCTTTTTCAACACACCTACACACACCAACTCAGCTCTACAAATTTAAGAAATATATACAAGCTGATAAAGCCTATTAATGCATATGATAAATTTGAGTTGAAGTCAAATCCCATCAAATTTATTTAATCATATCACTTCAAAATCTTAATTAAAACACTGATGAACTTAAAAGTTTGATGTATTATAATATAAATTTAGAATGTGGAGTGATACATACATGAAGTATGGAGTACAAATCAAACATCTACAAAGGACATAAATGAAAGAAATACAAAAATTCACTGCCTAAAATAAGGATATAATGAATTAAAAAACAGAATAATTATGAATGGATTAGACAAAAGGATTAATGTAACAAATTAAGAAACAAATTAGTTGCTTGAACATTTGAAGGAGTCCAGGAGCAATCAAATGATAAGGGGCTTCAACACTTTCTGTGAATGAGTGTATCCATCTTGACTATACTTGTAAACAACATCTATCAATCTCGAAAAGTTGATAATTCTTTCCAAAAAACAACTTTTTTCCTTCACACACTCCCCATTAATATCCTTCCACGCATTTTCAGCAATATTGTTGAACTTCTTTATTGCGTCTTGCTTGCAAATTCCATACTCTTTCATATAACATTCGATGCCTGTTGCACTTTATCCCCTTTTCTTCTCAATCTGAACAGTGATTTGGAAAACATAAGATGATTATTTGATAATATTATTCATAATTGTTTATCTTTATATCCATGTATATCTTAATTTATATATATACGTACCTCATAAGTAGCTGTATCATCAATAACTTGACAAGTGGTCACATTAGCTACTTGAATTTTCGGTTTCTGCATGAGCCAATCGAACACATCCTTTGTAACAGAACTCATGACAATGAAAGATGTGGCAACAAGCAAGTAGTAGGTGCTGGTACTGAAGCCATTAATGAACACGTAATCCCCAAATGGAGGCATATATCCTTCAGTAAACCACTTTGCTTCTATGTTGTAACTTCTCACTATCTCTTTCATATGGACAAAATGCATAAAAAAAATGCAATTGAGTTTTTCTTGTAAAAATTAATCTGAAAGATAGGAAATAATTGAAAAGGTATAGTGATTTATACTGTTGCTTTTGCATAATCAATAGCAAATGATCTTCCGTGTTATCTTAATTCTTTATCGTACTGATTGTATACAGATCTAGAACAGCTTTATGGCATATTTTCATGTAGTCTGGTAGTCTATCCATTTCCTTAATATCCCAACTGATAGAAATAGAAAAGAAAATTACACTTGTAATTAATTCCATTACAATCCATGAAATTAATTATAAGACTAGCAAGCTATATATGGCATGCATGTATAGTAATATTATATACCTCTCTATTGCATTTGTGAAGATTACAAGCTTGTTAATTGTACTATAAGAATCATAAGTATCATCTATTATACTGATATCATAGCAATAGTCTTAGCCAGCATAATATGAGCGCAAGAATATTGAGGCTCAAAATACACTCCCAAAGTCCAAAAATAACATTTCATCACTCTATCTCTTGCATATGAAAGTTTTGAGACGAGGTCAAGCCCCTTCCACTACCTGCAGCCTTAAACCGTAGCCATTTAGACACACCATTGATTTAGTCTTAGACAGCCACACGTATTATATCATCGATTATTATTAATCATTATTCTCATTAATTGTTAAATTATATTCCAATAATTGTGCAGTCACAATAGAAACTACTCAAAAAAGTTTGCTTTGTTATATAGTTTAGTAAAAGAGACATTGCGGCATTAAATATTAGACGGTGCAATGACTTTCATTATTTTATACTAGGATTCCTAATATTCTTAAAGATTTGAATAATGACATTTTATTTTATTTGTTTCTCTGGGTTTTCTCTTGATTTTTTATTTCTTTTTATTTATTTAATTTTGAACTATGTTTCCTGTTCTGCATTACCAACTGTCCATGTCCACTTATTTATTTCCGCCGCTATGTTTTATTTTCTCCTTCCATTTTTGAAAGGAATAAGCAGCCACTACTGAAATATAACAACGGAAAATTTGGGAGTTTCATTGTAAAAAAGAAGGAATATAATAGCAGAAAATTAAAAAAGGATAATCAACTAGATTAATTATTTTTGAACAAATATTTATAATTCAATGGGGTGATTTCCTTAATGAAAAAAGGAAAAAAAAAAATATTTGAGAAAATATAATAGTGGTTAAATTGCAATTTAAAACTTCTGCATCTTCTTCAATCTTCTGAATCACCAAAGCATTCCTTTACCATATCTCAATTTTTTTTTTTTTTTTTTTATGCATCCCTCTTCACTCACATTACCAATCATAAAATTTTTCACATGATCTTTTTTCTAAAATGACATTGATGAGAAGCATTATAAAAAAAGTAACAAAATAGAAACTTTGTTAATTAATGACATATATTAAGTGAAAATAATTTTTATTACATCATGTACTAATGACATTTTTCAAATAATAATTTTTAATTTATCACAATATAACTTATTGGTAACAAAAATTAACGTTTTAAGTTGTTATCATGACAATTAGTGATACATTATGCCTAGTGATGTTAAATATTTCACTATATTGCCACTATAAGTATGTCACTAATTATCAGTAGTGGTAACTTAACATTATTCTTGTCACTATTAAACTTATAAAAATTATATAAAATAAAATCTTCTATTGCTTAATATATATATATATATATAATTAATAATGATTTTTACATTGTCACTTACATTTAGTCACTATATTTTTTTTTTCTGTAACGAAAAGAGTTCAGATCAATTATTTTAATTATGATTTATCATGAATTTCTAATATGCAACATAAAAATTCTTATAGTGTTGTTGACCGGATTAGTTGTCACTGAATATTATCATATTCATATTCCCTTGTTCAAAATATTATCATATATGTCCAAAGCATATATTAACCATATTTGGTTACTCTATATTCGACTATACTGGATACAAATATGGTAATAATACAATATTCAATTTGCTTAAGGAGGAGTATAATCATGTTAGCATGTGTTCCTGAGCGAAAGAAATGTGGACCCTGCTTCAAATTACTCACGAAGGAACATCACAAGTTAAACAAGAAAAAATTGCATTGCTGACCTATTAGTATGAATTATTTTCCACCAAAATAGGAGAATCCATAAGCCAAATGTATGCTCGATTCATGAAAATCATCAGCACAATGATTGCACTTGGAAAGAGGATATCAGAAAGCGAGCAAGTGCAGAAGATCCTGCACTCACTACCTAAAGAATGGATGCCCAAAGTGATCGCAATTCAAGAAGCAAAAGATTTGGAAACTCTTGCTATGGGAGAGCTGATCGCCTCCCTTATTTCTCATGAACTGACCCTTTTAGCAAAGGAAGAAAGCTTTGGCAACAGAGGAAAAAACAAGATGGCCTTCTCTTCTGATCATATTGAACCTTCTGAAGATGATGAAGACCTCAGTGAGCAATCTATAAATGACGAAATTGCAAAGATCACCAGACGGCGAAAACAACTTACACAAGCAAAACATCATTCCAGACATGGGTCCAGAGGAAGTACCAGATAGAATAATTTTGAGCAACAAAGACTAGAACAGATTATATGCCACGAATGCTAAGAAATTGGGCATAAAAGACCTAATTGTCCAAAGCTGAAAAGGAGTGTCAAAACATAAAGAGGAACAAAGCAAAAGGCAATGACAATAACCTGGAATTACTCAGACTCTGAGCAATTCAATAATGAAGACAACTGCCTCATGGCAGATCAGGTATCTTCTCATTCCGAAATTCATTCCAGTAATTTTCAATATGAATATGAAAGTTCTAGTTCATCAAGTTTGCATGAAAAATGTCATAATGAAATTCTTGCATTACATAACAAGATTAGTTTTCTTAAAGACCAACTTCATATAACTTTTAATGAAAAGATTGAACTTGTTGAAAGCTATAACAATATCATAAAAAGGGATATTGATGACAGGAATAGATTAGTCAAGAAAAATCAAGAGTTAGAAAACAACAACACTACCCTTTTAGAAGAAAACTACAATTTAAAAGAATCTTTCAAGGAAAGAGTAAAGTAATCAACTCTCAAGTACACCAAAAAACAAAATTATTTGTCAAAAATAAACATTTTGGGAAAACATGTCATACTTGTGGTAGAGTTGGACACATATCATGTAGATGTCCTTTAAAAAGAGATATTGAAACTAAATTTATTTGGATTCCAAAAGCTAATTGAGGACCTAACAAAATATGGGTACCAAAGGTCACCAAACGTTGTTTTGCAGGATGTAGTCAAGAAAATACTTCTCAAGAATAAGTGGTATATGACCACAAATGTTCCAAATGGATGATGCGAGACAAATTAGAATATTTAAAAAATGTAGTAGTTCGGAATGAAGGGAGTGTTCTCTTTCTTGACAATACCAAAGGCAAAATGGTCGGGGAAAGGGTAACTGGCAAGGGAAATGGAACTTCCATTGGTGACATCTAGAATCTGTAAGTGTTAGTTTTGCATGGATGGATCATATTGTTCAAGTTATTCAAAATGAAAAACCATTAGAAACAAAGAAACATGTAAAGATATTAGATAAACAAGTCAATGCATCTTCTAACAATTGTTGAAATCCCGAAGCCAGAATTGCTACGCTATGATGGGTAAAAGAATTTAATATGATTGACTCTAACCTTTTTTTGCTTTCTCTTTTTGCATCAAATTTATTTGTATTGCATCATTAGAAAGATTTCATTTTTTCAAGAAACAAACTTGGAATTATTCAAACTTGAAGGGAAGAATAAATCATGAACTCTGGTATAAGGTTAAGATATTTTCTGAACCTAGTCAAATATTGCAAATAATACTTGATTGATGATCACATATTCAGGGGAGCCTAATTTAGAGTTTGATTACTGTTTACATTAACTGTCTACTGAGGAACTTCCTTGCTAAAATTAGATAACTGCTCTCAAATTCAATGGATGTTTGATAAGTTTTTTATTACTAATTTACCTCTCTAAAATTTCCATACTTTAATGTCTATTTGCAGTTCAATTTTCTTTCTTTGCATCTGGTACATAAATCAAGGGGAGTCCTTAATCAAAATAATTGTCATCATCAAAAAGGGGGAGATTTCTAGGATTCTTCAATCATATGTTTTGATGGATGACAAATAGCATGAAACATTTGTTTCCTTGTTTAAAGAAAATCATGATTTATTTCCACATTAAATCTAGTATATTACTTTGGCAAGATATTATTGAATTCTCTCACATGGTAATTATGTTTTGCAGCCATTTATGAAGGCTGAATAATCTCCTTGCATAGAAGAATGCCATTCCAACATGGTAAGTTACTGTTCTAGCTTATCTATGGAATTCTATCATTGAAACTTCCTACAAGAACAAGACTCATTATTTAATCCAAAGAGATGTATTCAAAAGAACAAACATTTGCTTACAGAAATATTTAGCTCTTATTATTAGCTTTCTTCAAGTACCTTATTGGAGAAAAGAAAGTAGTGTGCTGTTTACTTCCAGCTGGAACTACTGTCAGCCGTGTGCAGTCTTTTGTGCTAAGGGACTTTGGAATATTTCTTCCCTTCTGCTGTATCGGTTTGTTTAATAGTTTGTTTGAATTGCTTGTTCATATTTATTGAACTTATTTATATAAATCTGTGTGTGCTTCTTTTATTATTTACTAGCTTTTTATTATGTTCTGAACTTCTAGTTTTCTATGGAACTTCCGGCCTCTACCATACGAATATAATTTTTTCCTCAATTCCAATTCATCCCCTCTTGGGACCTTATTTTCAACATTGTGGATGATTTGGAATTAATCTATTGCGCTTGTGACAAATTAACATGATTAGTGGCCAATAATAACAATCTATGTTGCTTATTATTTTAAAAAAATTGCATTTGTTATAAAAAAAACCTTTAGTTATAATTTGTAGTTATAGCTACAGAATTCGTTTCGTAGCAATATTTTCATAGCAAATGCCTAATTTTTTGGTAGTGAAAATTTGTATGTAAGATTAAAGATACATCCCAAACACGATATATTATGATAATATTACTTTTTATTTACACTAAAATTTAAATTCAAACACGATATAATTTGATAATATTATTTTTTATTTGCACTAAAATTTAAATTCAAACACAACGTAAATAAACACATTTTAAAGAAACTTAAATCCTCTAATACTTGCAAACATCGATTGTGGATTCGAGTGGACGCACTATGAAAATAGGTGGGATTAGTAATCATTCCATTTAATAAAGTTATCAAGGAAGAAAACCAATGGCGAGGTGGAAAAATTTGAAAATGCCGAGTCTTGGTCATTTGAGTTGGACATGAGTGCTATAGAATTTCAATAATGATGATGGTGAAATTATGTAAGGGGTTCCACTTTCTGCAGCAAATCCAGTGCTCGCGCTGGACGGGCATCTTGTTAATTCTACACTTTCATAGTTTTTAAATGTTTATAATCAACCCTCAGATGATTTTTCTTTCAAATGGGGGAATAAAAGGGAAATTGAAAACAAGAAGAACCTGGGTCGTGAGTCAAAGTCGTTGCAGAAAGTAACATATAGAGTAGAGGACAAAATAATGGGAATGACGGTCGCCGCCAAACAATAGCGGTCAAGAGTTAAAAATTGAAAAATTAACACAAATTTTCCTCATTCAAAATTGATAGACGTCAGAAGAGAAATTCAGGCCTGAAAATAATTTTCAATTCCAAGGTTTGCCACTATATATATGGGAACTTTTGCATGCAAACTCCATCAGATTAAGACCATAATAACCAGCAGCAATAAGTGATCATAACATAGAGCATCATTTGCTGCATTAGTATCTCTTCGTAACTCCTTTTCTCCCATGATCTCTGGAATGGAAATCCAGTTTCCTTTCAACTTCACAACTTCCCTTCTCTTCCTTTCCTTTATTTTCTTGATAGGGAAGCAATGGAAAAAACGCAAATCATCACTTGAGACAAAGAAATTGCCTCCTGGTCCATGGGAGCTACCTTTCATTGGGCACTTGCACCATATTGTAGGTTCACTTCCACACCATTCCTTTAGAGACTTAGCCAAGAAATATGGCCCTCTCATGCACCTAAAGTTCGGTGAAGTCTCGACCATTGTCGTTTCATCACCTAAAGTTGCGAAAGAGGTTCTCAAAACTGTAGACCCAGCATGCGCTGACAGGCCCCAAAGCCTGGCCAGCAAGATCATGTGGTATAATTATATCGACATTGCGTTTAGCCCATACGGCGAGTACTGGAGGCAAATGCGCAAAATATGCATTTTGGAGCTGTTGAGCGTTAAAAATGTGCGTTCATTCGAGTACATAAGGAAGGATGAGGCCTCTCGTCTCATCGAATCCATTCGGTCCAATTCTGGGAAGCCAATCAACTTGACGGAGAAGACTTTCTTGTTTACGAGTGCCATCACTTGCAGAGCTGCATTTGGGAAAGTTTTGAAGGATAGGGAGACATTGATAAGCTTGCTGAAGCAAGCAGTTGTCTTGGCAGGTGGCTTTGATATGGCTGATTTGTTCCCTTCAGTTAAGATACTTAACATCATCAACTGGAATAAGTACAAACTCTTGAGGATGCGCAGAAAGATGGACTCCATTCTCGACAGGCTGATTGATGAGCACAGAGCTGACAACTTCGAAACAACAAAGAAAGGGCACGGAGAAATGGGAAGTGAAGATTTGGTTGATGTTCTGTTAAGATTGCAGAAGAGTGGAGAATTTGAATTTCCCATAGCTAACGACAACATCAAAGCAGTCCTCTTTGTAAGCGCCTCTTTTACCTGCATAATCTCATTTCAGATTTCATTACAAAAAGCTATCTAGTGTCTGTACTGTACAAGATTTCCTAGCTCTTAGTTTTATTTTGATAAGATATTTATTTTTTCTTTCTTTCAGGATATGTTTGCCGCTGGAACAGAAACTTCTTCAACCACTGTAGATTGGGCCATGGCAGAACTAATGAAAAACCCTCAAGTGTTGGCAAAGGCACAAGCTGAGGTGAGAGGAGCTTTTAAAGGAATGGAAACGATCGAGGAGGCTGATCTGCGAAAGCTGATATACCTAAAATTGGTCATCAAAGAAACTCTGAGGATGCATCCTCCAATCCCTTTACTCCCAAGAGCCTGCAGAGAAGAATGTGAGGTTGAGGGGTACACCATACCTCTTAAGGCCAAAGTTATGGTTAACGCTTGGGCTATGGGAAGGGACCCCAACTATTGGCCCGAGCCCGAAAACTTCAAGCCCGAAAGGTTTGAGGATAATTCCGTTGACTATTTGGGAGGCAATTACCAGTATCTGCCATTCGGGTCGGGGAGGAGGATCTGCCCCGGAATGATATTCGGGTTGGCTAATGTGGAGCTTCCTTTGGCTCAGCTTCTCAATCACCTTGATTGGGCACTTCCAAATGGAATGAAAGCAAGTGATTTGGATATGGCTGATGCTGAAGGAATTGCTGTTGGAAGGAAAGAAAATTTGATCGTCATTCCCACACCCTACAATCCTCTCAATTAATCTGATCGTTGGCACTTGAAGAGATATATTAAGTATACTGTAACTAGCTAGTTATATGTGCACCTCCAACAGGTTCTTTGATTAAAGTTAATGTGCTTTGAACTCTTTTGAACATCGTTAGAGTATCGCTATGGTTGCTAGAGATTGCACAGGATCCTGTCTTTGGTGGGCAAGAGGTCCTTTACTGGTCTTCCCACTCAATCAGAGGTCGAAGTTAAGGCAGCTTTACTAGCTATCAATGTTTCGCTTGGAAAAGGTTGGAACTCGATTGTGTTTGAAGGGGGCGATATAAATGTTATCAATGCTCTAAACAGCAGGATGGAAGATCTTTCAGCAATTGGTTCTATAATTGAAGAATGTTGTGTTCTGGTCGACTCTTTACTGCGTCCATTTCTCTTTTGTGCGCCGTTCAGCTAATCGTTTAGCTCAGGTTCTTACCAAAAACACTAGCGTATTATTTCAGTCTTATTGTTTTTTTCTGTTTTTGCTTTCGATGTTACTTAACTCTATTTTCTTTTAT
Organism: Jacaranda mimosifolia; assembly: GCA_018894105.1. Classification (NCBI taxonomy): domain Eukaryota; kingdom Viridiplantae; phylum Streptophyta; class Magnoliopsida; order Lamiales; family Bignoniaceae; genus Jacaranda; species Jacaranda mimosifolia. Next base: position 4,294,024 of record CM032127.1, read on the forward strand.
CTATAATGTATTTGCTTTGCTCAAAAAAATAAATAAATAAATAAGATCATAATGTTAATTAATAATGTTGTAATGGTTTCTAATGTAATAGTTTATTCCTTTATTATAATTAATAATATTGTACTTATAAAAATATTTGATCATATATTTTTGCTTTATACTGTGTATGGATCTTGAAGTTTAAAGAATAGAATGTTAAAAAAAAAAACTTTTTTCATGCTTTAAATGATGTAATTTTATGCTTTAATTTTTGCATATTTACATTTTTCTCTTCTTCACTAATTTCCTCAATCAAAACATAGTATATTATTATCTTGGTATTTAGTTTGTCGGGAGATCATTAATTCTGTTAATAATAAATGTGGATTTAACAAATATTTAAGTTTTAATACAATTAGGAAATAATAATTTATTTTTTTTATTTTTATATGTTGTCTAGTATACTTTTGTGGGTCGGTCAATTCTTACAAAATTTGACATATATGAAGAACAGAAGAAAAAAAGTATGAAATAAAAAACCTCGTTTGTTGAAAAAAATTGAGAATTAAGATTATTTTCTTAACAGCTTATAAAACTCATCATCATATTTGGAGAGTTTTTAATTTTATGTTTTAAATATTTTATCAAATATCTTAACATCTTACTATTAAAAAAAAAAAAGAGGAAGAAGCAGAAGTAGGAGAAGAAGAAGAATAAGAAGAAGAAAAATAAACTCAAAGACTATATATCGAGTTACTATGTGGAAATTGTTACTAATTATATATGCGATGTGAGAAATTTTTTTATTTTATTATAGTAATATTTTTTACAAATTTAGCCATGATAAAAATTATGTTTAAATTGTTACTAATGTTAATCATTCATTAAAAATTATAATGTTAATTTTTATTGTGATCACTCTAGGATCAATGTACATGTCTCACTTATTATTAATATTAACAACATAAAAATCAGTTTCTATCATTTCTATTTTAAACTATCATCGTGTGATAAAATAACAATCATTACTTAATATAGATTATTAATGACAAAAATATTATTATCGACTAATGCATATCCTAGTAATTAATTTCATATTGTTAATTTTTCTCAGTTATAATATTATTCTTTCTTTTTTGTCGTATTATAAGTTTTCAAACACTAACCATGATAAAATATTATAAAGACCTTAAAACTTTGTCCAAATTATTTAATCTAAATTTCCTCTTAGCTGTACTTATCATGTCAACAATGGGAAACAAAAAACATTTTATAATATGACTGTGTCAATGGATAGAATTAAGGTATTATGCATGTCAAAAAAGTATCAAAACTAGGAAAAGACATATGACTTTCTCTAATTTGACCTTAGAATCTTGATAATTTAAAAGAATAAGTAAGAAAAAGACTAGGACTTTGCACGTCGTCTAGAAGTCAAGTCTTTACCTCCTCAATTTTCCATACGATTTAGCCTTATCTTAACCTTATCACCTTAGATATATATCAAATCTTATTGGTTTTCACATATGACCGATGTTTGGCATATGCCCAGTACTGTAACCTACTGGTAATTAACTATAAGACCCCCCCCCCCCCCCAAAACAAAAATTAGTAACAATGTATTAAGTGATAATATAAAAATTATTACTAATTATGTAGAGTAAATTGCAAAAGTTGGAAGAACTCTAAGAGAAACCCTCATTAAAATGGCGCTTCCCGACTTCGTTGAGAGCGAAAGTCATCATTCGTGCAAGAGATAATCGATGAGCGCATAGCTATCGATGCTAAGGTCCCTCCAGTCTACCCAGATACAATGGCTCATCCGACCCGAACAAGCACTGTTACAATTCGAGCACAGGATGCAGATCCACGGGCACAATGAGTACATCCATGTCATAATGCTGGTCATCACGTTCCATGGAATTGCGCTCGATTTGTTCGTCAAATTGGAGCCAACATTAATTTACTCGTACGACCGGCTTTGTGACAAATTTCTCCACCAATTTGATAGCCGAAGGAAGGCGAAGCTCCCCCATACCTATTTACGCAGTCAAACAAAACGAGGGAGAGTCCCTTTGCAACTTTTTCACCATATTTAACATAGATGTCTTGAAGATTGACAGTCCTCAAATTGATTTTTCGATCAACATGTTTTTCCTAGGTCTTCGACATAGAGAATGTGCTAATGCTTTGGTCCGAGAGAGACCAAGGACAATAGAGAAGTTGCTCGACCTCGCGGAGAGGTACATGACATAGGAGGACATGAACAAACTTAAATATATAAGGATAACGACAATAAGACAATTAAAGAAAAAGATGACAGATAGCAAAAAGATGGTCATTGACCTCTAATCAAACGCTTCCACAACTACACTCCACTCAACACTACCAAAAGGAGGTATTTTTAGCCATTCAGCATGACAACCTCTTCAAAAACCTTAGGAAGTTGACTGAGACTGAAGCAATGAAAACATCCAAAAAATATTGCCACTTCCATAGCCAAAAAGGCCATGACACATGTGATTGTTTCAATTTGCATGATGAAATTGAGAGGCTGATTCATCAGGGACATTTGAAAAAAAATTATCGACAAGAAAGTTGGACAAAAGATGAGCCAGACTGACCAGACTCTCTGTACAGAAAGGTGGGTTAGCCTAAGGAAAGAAGATAAAGAAAAAAGCCTGCCCATAACCCCCACCCATCCATCAGGGGAGTGATTGATACCATTATTGAAGGCCCGATTAGAGGGGACTCCAAATTAGCAAGAAGGAAGAATTAAAGGAGACTAGAATCAACCAAATCCTCCCCATCAAAATAGTATTCTAGCTCTCGACTAGTGCGGAACCAATCTCTTTCTCCAATGTTGACCTCTCGCACATCGAGAATCAAGGAGCTAGCATCAAGCTGGATTGCCCCTTTATGGTATCTGTGGAGATAGCTAACTTTGAGTTCAAGAAGCTATTGGTTGACAACGGCAGCTCTGCCATCATAATTTTCTTATCGACACTGAAGAGAATAAATATGGGAAAGCTAAAGTTTGAGCTTGTGCGTACCCTACTGGTCGGATTTAGGGGGTTGGAGATCATTCCTGAGGGGTCTATAAACTTTTCTCCACTTTATTTGGCGACGCCCCTCAGTGAAGAACGATCATTGTAAGCTACCTGGTCGTTAATGCACCTTTTGCTTACAACGCTATTATTGGACAACAGCGTTGAATGATTTCAGAGTCATTATCTCAACCTATCACATGAAGGTCAAGTTTTTTACAGTCACTGGAACTAGCGAACTTCTCAGCAACATGAAGGAAGCCTGGTGCTATCATACAATCTCGGTCTAGGTGAATAAATAGAAAGCTCGACCAAAGCTAAAACCCTCAGGGGACGTCCTAGTAATGAAACCCGATGAAGGATAGCATAACAAGAAGTAAAAGCTCAAGGAGACTAGGGTCGAACCGATCGGAGAGTTCAAAACCATCAAGCTCGAGCCCAAGAACCCCGAAAAGACCACCAAAATTGGGATCGATCAGGGGAGCCACATGGAGTGCCTAATGGTCGATTTTCTCATAAAGAATGTTGATGTTTTTGCATGGAATGCTGCTGACCTCCAAGGAATCAACCCTAGTATCATCCTCCACCACTTGAATATAGACCCCTTATTCAAACCAGTTAGGCAGAAGATCAGGACCTTCAACGGTAAAAGATGCCAAATCATTAAAAAGGAGGTCAACAAACTTCTAGAGGCAAGATACATTGTAGAGATTCAATATCCTAGTTGGCTTCATAATATAGTCCATGTCCCTAAGAATGAGGGAAAGTTGCAAATGTATAATGATTTTACTGATTTGAATAAAGCTTGTTCTAAAGATCCTTACCTGCTATCTCGTATAGATTTATTAGTGGATTCTACTGATGGTTGTGATCTTTTGAGCATGATGGATGCATTTCAAAGTTATTACCAAATTTTTATGGCCCCCAAGGATAGGGATAAGCTTCCTTTGTGGTCCCCCATGGTGTTTTTTATTTTTTATTTTTCTGGTCATACCTTTGAACTCAAAAATGCAGGTGCAACCTACCAGAGACTTTATGAACTTTATGTTAAAAAATGAAATCAGTAGGACCATGGAGGTCTACGTTGATGATATGATCGTCAAAATAGAAAAAGAACAAAGTCACTTAGCTAACTTCAGCCATACATTTTTGATATTGTGAGCATTTGACATGAAACTCAACCCCAACAAATGCACGTTTGGGGGGAGAGGGGGTAAGTTTTGGGGCTACATGGTCAGTCAAAAAGGCATAAAAGCAAACCCACAAAAGATTTATGTCATTTTGGACATCACGTCTCCTCGAACAGTCAGAGACGTTTTGTAACGACCCCGAAATTTTATATATTTGTTAAATTATTATTAATTATTTTATCAGTTAATTTTAGTTATTCGATTAAAATTTTGAATTATTTAATCGTGAAAAAAAATTATATAAGATTCAATTGATATTTTTACAAGATTTTTGAGATCAAAAATGCATTTTATTTATTTTGAGAATTAAATTAAGAGATTTTAAAATATTATTATTTATATATAAATAAATAAAAAATAAATAAATAAATTTGAAATGAGAAGATAAAGACAACCGGCCATGCTTGCTTATCTCATCATGTCAAGTCAAAATTAATTCAATTTTGACTTCTCATTTCCTTCTTCCTTTTTATTCATTTTTTTTTCTTCCTTTTTCTTCTTATCTTCTTCATTCACCGCCACCTTCTTCCTCCATTTCAACCAAGCCAAAAGCTTCACCACTAAGCTTCCTTCTTTTCATCACACCTTACCACCATCTCTCTGACCATTTTCAGGCCACAAAACCGCAGCCATGCAAGGTGGTTAACGGTGGTCGGAGAAGTAACGGAAAGAAAACCCATTTCCTTGGTTAACTTTCGGTACTCTTCCCCAAGCCCCGTAACTTGCAACGAAGGGTATGGTTGTGTAGCTGGAGAGGAGCAGAAGTAGAATATAAGGTTTCTTGGCAGTTTCGGAGACGGACGGCGGGGAACGGAGCAAAACAGTGGCGGTGGAGCAAGATGATTTTTGGAGCTGTTTTGGTGTTTTCCGGCAAATAGGAGCGGTATAACTAAAAACTAACCAGAGGTTATTGTTCAGGAGGGTGTAAGGAAGAGAACGGTGTAAAGTGTCCATATTCAGGCGGCGGCGGCGGCCGGCGACCGGAGACGGCGGCGCTCCGGCGACTTGCACGCAGAATTATCTCCTCATTCCAACAGTCGTGACGGTATAGTCCATTTTCGAATCCGGGCATTAGTTAGTGAGTTATGAATTTTGTTAGGTTTTGATAATTATATTTTTATGTACTATATATATATATTCATGCAATATATATATTCATGCAAGGTATATGTATGAGTTAGGATGATAAGTGATTTATTATGGACTTTAGGTGGTGTTATTATATGATTATGTATTATATATATGTATAGGAATTTTTAGATTTTGATGGCATATTGATAATTTTGGAGATAATTGTTAGATTGAGCATGGAATATTATGAAATTGGAGGTTGAATTGAGATTTTGTAAGATGTAATTAGTGACATTTGGTGGTTTTGAGCTAATTATAAATTATTATAAAATAGGATTTTAAGATTTTAAATCTTAATTTGTTAATAGTTGATAAGATTAAGTTAGTTAGTTTGATTTATATAACTTTGGACTTAAATAAGATTTATTTGGTGATTTTGGGAAATATTAAGCTTTGATAACTAATAAGGTTAGTAGAATCGATCGAACTTTAATTATGAATTATTTTGTGAATTAGGTGACGGAGTTTTGATTGGGGGCGAGCAATAGCTATATAGTTGACTGACTGGATATAAGGTGAGGATCTATCCCTCTTGGTACTCGTTATACCTATGAGGCTCTGCCAATTTGGCACCCTATTGAGCTATCTGTTATTGAAATTAACCCCTGTGTGGGTTTACTGTTTCTGTACGTTACTCATAACCGTGTTTGGTTTTCTGTTTGTTATTTGATTCTGTTCTGAATACCCTGTGAGGGTTATATATGTTCTGTATCTGTTTGGTTATGTGAGGATCTATCCCTCTTGGTAATTGTTATACCTATGAGGCTCTGCCAATTTGGCACCCTATTGAGCTATCTGTTATTGAAATTAACCCCTGCGTGGGTTTACTGTTTCTGTACGTTACTCAGAACCGTGCTTGGTTTTTGTTTGTTATTTGATTCTGTTCTGAATAACCCTGTGAGGGTTATATATGTTCTGTATCTGTTTCTGTCTATTCTGGCGCCCAGAATTTTGTCTGTTATCTGTTCTGATCTGATTTGTATCTATTGCCTTGTCGGCATTTCTGTTATCTGGTCTGTATTTTGGCCATGCTGGCATATCTGTATCTGTTACTGTTATTTGTTGCCGATGGGCATTGTTTCTGTCTGCTATGATCTGTTCTGTCTGAAACCGGCAATGTGCTAGGGACTTTCCCCTGGGCATCTGCATAATCAGTTAATTCTGTTATTTGTACGGTGATTATGAGGCCAAGGGCCGATCCGAGCGATATGTTTGGTTATATGAGGCACGCTTGGGACTTTCCCCTCGGTGTCTATGGCATGCTTGGGACTTTTCCCTCGGTGTCAATGATACGCTAGGGACTTTCCCCTGGGTGTCGGCAGTACGCTAGGGACTTCCCTGGGTATCGATGGTGCGCTAGGGACTTTCCCCTGGGCATCGGCGGTGCGCTATACAGCTCGTATGGGCATCTGCTATATACCAAGCAATGCCACCAGGCCTTGGTCGAATTAAAGCAATACTTATCAATGCTACTGATGCTAGCTAAACCTGAAGTTGGAGAATTCTATATATTTATTTAGCAGTCTAATCGACAGCAATCAGTTTAGTACTGGTCTCGACCAGAAATGGCACCCATCAACCAATGTACTACAACAGCAAAGCATTACAGGGCCAAAACACCATTACCTTGAGATCAAAAAATTTGCCCTTACTTTGGTCACTGCAGCTAGGAAATTGAGACCTCACTTCTAGTCTCACTCCATTGTGGTCTTGATGAATCAACTATCAAAAAAAGTGCTGTCGAAACCAGATACATTAGGAAGGTTAACGAAATAGGCCATCGAGTTAGGGAAATTCGACATGACCTTCTATCCTCGAATTGCTATAAAGGCCCAAATCCTAGCAAACTTTGTCGCAAAGAGACTCGACCTTCCCTACAAGCCCAACTAGGATTCCCTCATGTGGACCTTGCATGTTGATGTTTTAACGACTTTCTCAGGAGGAGGAATTAGCATTTTTTTGCGCTCTCTGTAGGCCGAGGAATATAACATCACAATTAAACTCGACTACCTTATTACAAACAGTGAGGCGGAATATGAGGCCCTTCTTACGGGTATGTGGATGGTCATCGATAGGGGGGTCAAGTAACTGGCTGCCATCACTGATTCCCAGCTGGTCGTAGAAAAGTTTGAAGAAAACTTTGAGGCTAAGGAGGCTACAATTAGCAAATACTTGGCCAAGATCAAAAGGTTATATGTTACAACAGCTGTTCAAGACATTCACCCTCAACCAAGTCCCCTAATTAAAGAACAGAAAGGCTGATGCCCTGTCAAAATTCTCCAGCTCGACGAAGGGAACCAAGGATAGAATGATCACAGTCCTGATCACCAACAAACCGACCATTAGTGGCCTTGACCAAAACTTGGTTGGGCATATTGGAGATGCCCCTCCATCCTAGCAGGACGAGCTAAAAGCCTACCTAAGGGTAGGGAGAGTTCTTGAAGATAAGGCACAAGCACGATGACTTAGAGGTCGAGCAACGAAATTCGCCTTCAATGAGTATAGTCAGCTTTACAGAAGATCAATTTTGGGACCACCATTGAGATGTTTGACACCAGAGTAGGTTCAGGAGGTCTTATAAGAAGTCTATTCAAGAATTTGAAGGAATCACTCCGGAGGACGATCACTGGCCCACAAAATTATCTGACATGGGTACTTTTGGCCAACTTTGTTGAAGGATGCAATCAACTTTGCCAGAAGGTGCCCATTTTGCTAGGTTCACTCGAACATACCCCACCAGCCTACGTCACCATTAGTGCCTATTCAAATCACATGGCCATTCGACTAGTCGAGGATATATATAATTGGCTCCTTCCAAAAACCACAAGTTAAAGAAAGTTCATGATCGTTGCGGTCGAATACTTCACCGAGTGGGTCGAAGCAAAGGTGGTCCCAAAAGTAACAAATGCGGTCATAAAAAGTTTCATGTGGAAAATTATTATCTGCCGCTTTGGGCTGCCCAAAGTATTGATATTAGATAATGGGATGCAGTTCCAGAGTAGGAGCATGAGGAACTAGTGCGAGAGCCTAGGAATTCAACAACACTTCACTTCGGTTAGGAACCCTCAAGTCAATGGACAAATAGAAGTCACCAACAAAGCTGTTCTAGACCACCTCAAAGCTCGAATAGAATGATCCAAAGCGAGTTGGGCGGACGAACTCCCTGAGGTGCTATGGGCATTTAGAACTACCCCTCGAACTTCTACAGGTCACAGTCTATACAGTCTACTCCACAAGTCAGAGGCGGTTGTTCCAACAGAATTGATACAACACACAGGTCTAGTAATACATTATAATCTAATCAGGAATGAGTCGGAAAGAAGATTCAACCTTGAAATGATTGACGAGCTGCGCCAATAGGCATACACAACAATGCAAAGAAAGAGGTCGAAGATGGCTAAGGATTACAACAAAGGAGTCCGACCAAGAAGCTTCAAAGGAATAGATCTTGTCCTCAAAAAAGTCGAAGTATCAAAGAATGTGGAAAAATTCAATCCAAAATGGGAGAGTCCATATTCAGTGATCAAAGTAGGAAAGCACAATGTCTACCGACTCGCAGATATGAATAGCAACAAGCTCCCTCCACTATCAAACACAATGAACTTGAAGAAATTTTACGTATAAAGAGACCAAGGTCTCTATCCGACTATACTGCGACATGATTCCAGATCAATAAAAACTTATGTTTCTTAAGCCATCCACTCAAACTAAAAAGTAAGGCTTCTAGCCCAAATTAACAAGCAACTCCATCATTTAGGTCAACCTCGTAGTCGACCACAAAATAGTTTCAAACTGTAGGTTTAAGGCTTCTAGCCCAAATTAACAAATGAGCTAATCATTTAAGTTGACTCTGTAGTCAATCGCAAATTAGTTTCCAGCCACAGGCTGTATCATCCGGACCGCATTAATAAATGACTGGATCGTAAAAGTCAACCCGACAATCGACCACAAATCATATCCAAACCTCACACATGGGCTTCTAACCCAAAATGTAAACAAGTTTATCGTTTAGAGTTGACTCTAAGATGGTTTCAACAACAAGTTGCGGCTTCAAGCCCAAACTAAAACATATTGATCGTTTAGATTTAGCTACACCAAACCTAATAAAGGAACAAATTATTTAAAATCGACTATTCGGCTGAGCACAATCTAAATTGACCTGACAATTGATACTCACATTGCTCCCCCGATATACACAACACAATGACAACATCGAGCAAAGTACTTAAAATTAATTTAATAAACTTGGCCTACGATGGACCATGGCGACAAGCCTATTCATATGATTACGATGATAATAACTTAAGTCAACCAAGTAGTCGATGAAAAATGTTGTTTCAAGACCTATCCTAAATGGGGTAGCTCGATGTGAATGTAGTTAAATTGATTCGATTATTCTTGTACAAGTCAATTTCGTAATCTACTGCTAACTTGGTTCCAAGACAATTGAACAATACCCATTTGCTTTGTTAAGAGATCACGGTGAATGGTTTCTTATTCAAAATCAAATTTATTTCATCATCCGTTAATGCAAGCAATCAACAATAATGAAAACAATAAAAAGAAATATAGTAATTAGATAATATGAAAACGAATGAAAAGTTACATTTCATAGATTGAACCCTCAAAGTACATGATTAAAAATAATAATTTAAGTCACAACAAAGCACTCAGAAGGGCGAAAAGATTTGAATCAAATAAAGCAAAACAGAGGCAGTTGTAGCCCTTAGCTTAACCTAGCTCCCTCCCTTCACCAGCTGCAACTTCATTAATAGCTTGATCGAGCTAATCACCTGAAGGCACGAGCACCACAGTGGGAAGGCCCTCGTCCTCTTGTTCGAAAGCTGCAACTGGCGCTAGCTAAACTACTGCGCTGGTCGAGATGGCCCTACTTCATCGACCAGAAATACAGGCTCGACAGGCAAGAAGTATACATCGATGTCAACTCTGCCGTCCCTAATGTCGAACACGAACTCGTTCATAAAGTTGAACTCATTTTCCACCGAGACCTGCCTCGGGTTAGCAATAGCCCAGTCCCTGCAGCAGGTGTACTCTCAGCACGTACGTTCTCATCGATAGGTGGTGGCTCTAGGTATTCGAGCTATTCGGTTTGAAGAGCATTCAAACGCTCCTTATCCTCAGGGCAGAACTAATACCCAAAATATTCCAATTGCTTCACAACCTTGTCGAAGGCCTCTTTCGAGTCATGAGTCACAAACACGATGCTGGCGTCTTGGAAATCAAAACACAACATGAATTGCTACACGACCTCTCTAAGAATGTCTGGGAGTATCCTAAAACATTTATCCCGAGCGTATTAGTCATGTTGTCGTACCCATACGCCTTACTGATGTTATATGAGGCCTCCATCACCAATCTGAGCTTTTGTAGCGATTCATCCATCTTGCTTTTCTCAAAGATAGTCGCTACAAGTTGCGCATCTCTCTCCTTTAGCTGCTTGTCAACTGCTCAATCGTTGACTAGGTGGAACAGAGCTGGGTCTTAGTTAGCTTCGCTTCACTCTGCTCTCCCTTGGAGCTCTTCTCGATCACCGAGGGCCATCTCTGACCTCCGATAAAAGTAATACCCTAATTAGTTTACCTACGATGAGGATAAGTTTAGTCAAGAAAGTTAAAGCAGAACTCGAACACAATGAAATGAAATCGACGAGACACTTAGCATGTTGCAGTGATGAGCGAGAGCTTTTAGAGCTTATAATTGGCTCATCTCAAGCATCTTTGTCTGGTCGAACATAAATAGTTCGGCCATCATCACCTTCAAGGGTGCTGCCCTAACACCCCTGTCGTCATCATCGACAAAGAATTTTGGACCGCGATCTCGGTCCCAAAATGCGATGAAGGAAAGTTAAGTAAAGGAAACATATCATCATCTGGTTGAGGCCTAGAGAGGTCGGCCCCAATCGAGCTGAGAGGAGCTCCAGCTTTCCCTTTTCCTTTGCTTGCAGTGTTTATTTTCTGTACAGGCCCAGGCTGCTTGGTAGCTGGTCATTTTTTTCGAGTAGAAGGGCTACCTGTCCTCACAGCCACTGGTCGAGCAGACTGAGGAGCAGGAGCAAGTGGTGGTGTTTGCGCTCACGGTGCGGCCTGACTAGCACCCTCTGGACGCACGTTCGCTTAGCGACTCTCATGTGCTCTTTGTTAGCAAGCCATTACTTGCGCGAGTGTGTAGTTCATTATTTTAACTCGATATGAAAAGGCAACAAAGCAAAGCAAGTCAGAATCACCCAAGAAGTTCAGCAAATAAACTTTTATGTAAATTTAGTTGACTATTGTGTCTACTTAGTCGGGCATCCACAGGCAAACCGAGCTGAACATACGACAAGCCTGCGAGCACCAGGTTTCTCTCCTCAATATATCTCGACACCTCCATCTATCCAAACTAAACTAGGCGCAGATGAAAGTATTAGGCCAAGTATGGTTCTCATGCACTGGCATTTCGACATGACCTGTCAACCACCCCCAGGTATGTTAAACCCAATCCCCCCGGGAGCTTGAATGAAAAAGTAACATTTTTTCCAATCTTGACCATGCGATGAGGATGAGGTCACCAAAAATTTTCAACAAGGACAGGCCATGAGATAATAAAAGCCTGACTCCTCAATATTTCCCAACTTCCAAGACATTGGGAGGTGGAAGAGATTGGAAAAGTTAACAAAAGTTGAACTTTAGTTGTGTATTAACATGAGGACAACAAAACTATAAAGAATAGAAAAGCAGTCTAGAAGAAACTGGGTGATACAAACTTGGAGGCCATTTAGGAGGTCGATTATAGGTTGTGCTAAAGGAACCCTAAGCACGCACTTCAGGCCTCCTCGAACACCATTATGCACGGGACCAGGGATGATCAACTTGAAACCTGGGGGAATGTGATACAGCCTCCTGAGCAACTCAAGGTCGCTAGATGTAATTTTGGATATAATTTCACTATAGTGGTTGGGTGTAAATAACCAACCACAAGACACGGGAGGATCACTCGACCTAGCCCTACTCCCAACCTTACCTCGAGTATCACTCGAACTGCTCGAAAAAGTTAAACTATTACTCAAAGAATCACTAAACTTGCTAGCTGAGCCATCTCTTATTTAGGTCGAACCCGTATTCGGCTTGGTCTCTTCACTATCACTCCCCCTACTATTTCCCTCACCAAATACACTCCACATGTTGGAAATAAGAAATATGATTGAAGTAAAGGAGAATCAAACTTGTTTAAGGTCAAAATAGATCAAAAAACTTATGTATTTTAGCCGGAATAAAGCAAGACTTGACTAGAAAAATTAAGTGTAGTAAAATAGTAGTTTGACCTACCAAGGTGTTGTAAAAGTGAAAATGAAAGCTTTTACCACGTCTATTTATATCCTTTAGTGCGCGAGCAAGCTAATCGATTAATTTGACTGAATATCGGCTCATTATTACGCTCTTATCAGTGCCATTTCAGCACTGCCCAACACAACAGTCACATTACATGCACTAAAACCCTGGTTGACTTTTGAAATATGAACTTGACCAACGTGTTAAACTCCTCATCCAGCATATCCAATTTTCGCAAAGTCAGCTACTCCATATTTCTACTGTTCGATTCTATAAACCAAAAATTGAGAGTAGGGGGAGTTATGATATGGGATGGCCAAACAAGCCTAACCCAATCACACTCGACCAGACCAATGGCATGATTTGGAGCAGCCCAATTAGCTGCTAGGCCCAACCCATTAGTTATTGACCAGGTAATCAACCAAACCCAACCTCACTAGGCCTTCCTTTCTGCATAAGTGCTGACTCCTTGCTCGGTCGACCAGATCGAAGGTGGTTATTCAGCACTCACCTAGGGAGATCTGAATCCAGCTAAGTTTCATCGTATTGACCAGAGTCTGCATGAGTAACTCATAGATAGGTATTCACCTCGACTTGACAAGTCGAACCGACTCGAACAATTCATTGTCGCATTGAACGCTCTGACAGGTGTCATGCCACCACATTAATGGCATGCACCACTAACGGTACCAAATTTTCTACCACACTAAAGTAATACGCACCTCCTATGTACCGCCATGTCCTAGGGAGTGGAAGGAGACACCACCGAGAACAGTACACAAATTGGAAAAGACTTAAAGGTTTTCAAGCAAGGACAAAGGCCCTTTCTATACACACAAGAGCATCATGGGCATATCAACCTTTTCTAGAAGGCTATAAATACCTCATTGCCAGCCTTCAGCAAGGTATGCTCATTATCACGCATAGCTCATACTTTGCTACTCTGCTTTCTAGTCGAATACATACTGACTTGAGCATCGGAACGCCATAGTCTATGGCACCTCAGATAGCCTGACATGTACTATTGATTGCAAGACTCGACCCAATCTCATTCTAAAGCTATTTTCTCGACCTCACTCCTGGTAAGTTGGATTGGATCCTAGCCTAAAACACTACCAAGCAATCCATACCCTCATCAAAATCCAAATAAAAAAATTGATAAGTCTTTCGTAAAATCTTACTTTATCCAAAGATGAATAGATCAAATGCAAGGCTCTATTCTCCTATGTTTTGGGCATTTTGTACAAAAAAAAAATTGGGAAAATGAGTTTTTGGAATAAATTTGAAAAATGTGTCAAGTGTTTCTTTTTGTTTTGCGGAAATATGCAAAATAGTTTGAGAATGAGTTTGTTTTGTTTTGGGGTGAGACCAATTTTACTGTTGATGTCAAATCAGTTGTTTTTTTGTTGGGTTTGTATGGTGAAAGTAATTTTTTTATTTAATATATTATATATGTATGTATATTTATGATTGGATGATGTATGTGTATATATATGTAATAATTAATATATTGTTGTAATAAAATGATGTGTAATTAATTCAATTGATGCTTTATCTTAAAATTTATATTTTTATGCATTTAACATTAGCAAATGATTTATTATTTGGAAATATTCATTAATAAATATTAATTATTTATGAAATTATAAATATATCTTAATTATAAAAAAATCGGTTGATATCATAATTGTTGATATTGGCTTATATAAAAAATTTAACTATTGTACATTAATTATAAATTAACTATTGTTTATTCTTAAAAAATAATTATTTAACTATTTGTTATTTACAATTTATGTATAAATAAAACATAGATATTATTTAAATAAAACAACATATATATATAAGACTTAATTTATTTTATTATATCAAATTAAACATCTTAAATTATTTATTAAATGAATATTTGTAATATTTAATTAATACTTACAAATTAAATATAACAAATGCATTATTTAATTAATAAGTAATTTAATTAATCTAATATATTATTTAGTAAATAAATTATTTATTAAATTTAGTTAATTTTCTCGACGATTAGTTTAATTAAATTTGTAAACATAAGTTTTAGAATTTTCTAAGCAGTAAAATCTTAATATTTTCATATATGTGTATATATATATATATATTTGGGTGTGTGTGTGTGAGTGAAAATTGAATGAGTAGTGTGAAAGATGGAGTGAGAAAATGATGAGATAGGTGTGGTTTTTATGGTATAGGGGTTTTTTTTTTGGTGAATTTTTAGGAACTTTTTGGGAGGTATATCAGTTTAGCTTCGCATTCCCCACCCTGTCCCCAATATCCTGTAAGGAAAGTTTGGGTCATATATTATCGTAAGTGACGGTCTGAGATCACCCCTATTGAACCTTGACGTTCACTATCAACGAGCTCTATACGACCCTGAGGTCAACGGCTGGCTGGGACAACTAACCACTAACTGTAACACTTTGACGCTTGGTTCGATGGTAGGTTTTTCCTTGGGTAAAAAATTGTAGTACTTTGGGAGAAAAACTAAAGAATGTGCCTGCATTTTAAAATTTTTTGGGGGGTTGAAAATTTTTTTTCCAAAATGTAGAAGCACAAGCCCTAAGGTTCTAAAATTTGTTCATAACATGGCATAAAAGAAAAGCACGACTTGAGATTAAAAATAATTAACTATCACAACTTACTACATATTGTACAAAATTTATGCTATTAAGGAATCAAATATCACCTTTTCGTTCAGCAATCAAGTCAATATATAATTTTCATGGCAGTCTCTCTTTCCATTCAACAACCAAAGTAATGTACTCATTTGACTTCTTCCTTGACACTTAAACAACCATATAAATAAGTCTAGCATACAAACCTACAATTCAAATAATCTTTTTTCCTTCAAAGTAAATCGTCCCATATAAACCCATGCAAAGTGTAGTCCATTGTTAAATTTCATTGAGTAAAAAGGATGATGTCTAACCCCCACCCCCTGTTTGAAATGCAAAAAATTTGGAATTGAGCATTCGAAATACAATAATGTGATACTAACTTATATACATTCTTACATATTATACTTATCATTTTCAACAGTAGAATATATTCTAATTTGGATTATGGAAACAAAGAATAGATAAGTAAAAATACCCAAACAAACACAATTCTTGATAATTGAATGGCCCTCCAAACTCTAAAATATCTACCTAATGAAGAAATAGTCTAAGTAATCCTTCTTTGATTCTTTGGTCATGTAATAAAAATTTAATGTATAACTTAACTTTAATTTAACAATCAACCAAACTTGTGTAAAAATAAAATAGGTTAGGTGATTAGGAGACAGATTCTTGTTTACCTTCACATTTGAGGAAGTAAAAGCTTCGGAAGTTTTTATTTATTTATTTTTTTTCTTTCATGTAATTTTAGCATGCATAACTCAGATGAGCAGTGAGGAGATAAGAATGAAAATTCTTAGAGAGAATTCGTAGGATCTGAGGAGCTTTATCTCGCCATGACAATTCTGGGGATTGAAGGATTGATTTGTTCTCTTTCGTCCATTTTATGCTATTCTTTTGAGGAAATTCACCTTCGAGAAATTGGATCAATTATGCTCAAACAAAAATTCAAGAAAAAATTAGGGAGGTCCTGTTTGAAGGTTTGGGTGAGAGTAAGATAAAGAAGGTGGTGGGGGGGGGGGGGGTTAAGAATGTGGCTGTGAGAGAGAGAGAGAGAGAACAAATGTGGATGGCTGGTTGGTTTGTGATATATTACTGTTATAACCTAATTTTAGAATAGATGTTTGATAATTGAAAGGGCAGGTTTGAGACATTATAAAAATGGTATGTGAACTGTCATAAATGTCTTTTAATTTCCACTTTCACCTCCAAGTTACATTAGTGTTTCCAACTGACAAAACATCTCAAGAATAAATTTGTAAAAGTCTACAAAGTTACTTCCACATTAGAGAGAAAACATACTTCTCTTTTATAATTGTATAAAATAAAAATTTTACTTTAAGTGAGTACTATATTCATAATTATGCAAATTATAAATATGTATTTTAGATATACACTAATTAATGAATGTGAGAATATATATATATATATATGTAATATGATTACTCAAAAATATTTTCCTGCATGCAAATGACTGCTTGACTTGTCATTCTCTCTTCATGCCCAACACCATAAAATAATCACATAAAGAAAGGGGGGAAATGAAAAAAAAAACAAAAAACAAAAAAAACACAACCACCTATTTTCACTCGATAACCAAAGTATGGCTTCATTATTTACACCATAGTATAACAATGCTTCTACTATTTTTCTCTAAGGCCCACATTTTCTTCATTTTTTTAAATAAAGGGTACAAATAAGACATTGTACAACACAAGAAGCACCTATCTCCTGAAAACAACATCATTTTGGCCGCACTCCCCCTCACCCCCCAAAACAAGGAAAAAAAGCAGACACACGCGGTGGTACTATTGCCACGCATTTCCCCCTTATACATAGTAGTAACAAAAGAACAAGGAGGTATTTAATTAATACAGTTTAACAATTTTAGAGTGGGTTTAAATAAATCCTCAATTTTTTATATGAGAATTAAAAAAATAAGAAAGGAATTCTAGAAAAGAAACGAAAAAAAATTATAATTTTGCATATTATAGATTACTATGTAATTATATGCATAATTATAATTATATGTTTAATTGTTATTTTAATGTATTAAAGGAGAAATATGAACAAAAAATATGTTACATATAGAAATAATTTATGCACGCGGGGACTATGTGCGAGGGTTGTTAGTTATTATAAAATAAATTATTTCAATGCGTCGCACCACATAATTTGGCATTCAATATCATTAATAATTTGGCATTCACTATAAAAATATAATTAATAATTTTGCATTTCAAAAATCAAGAAACAAAATTCAGATGGTAATGTTTTATATAGGAAGCTTTTTCTCCTTATACAATACGAAATATATAATAGAAAGAGGTGTATACTAAAAATTTAATATTAAATATCTTTTTGTCTTATTTTTCATGTTTTGCTTTATATATATGCCGTCAATTTTCTTGACATGGCCTTGCATGTTAGATTAAAAGGAGAAGAAGAAAGAGAAAATGCCTCTAAATTTGGAGGAAAAAATTGAGACAGAACTATTACCAAAAAATAAATTAAAAATAACTACTGGATCTAATATATTGAGTTGTTACTGATTTATAATGCATGGCTGCTACAAATTGGACAAATTTATCATATATTATTCTCATGACCAGCTACATCATTCAGATATTAAATTGTGTAAAAACTAATCAGGAGTCATACAATTACACTTATACCCTCCATATGTTTTATGCAACCCCAATTATTTATTAATTCTAAGCTTCTTGAACTTTGACAAGAAAATGCCAAGAATTTTTTTTTTAAAATTTCAATTTATGGTACTTTTTTGTTTTATGAAGATAGTTGGGACCAACAACTCTCCCTTTTCAGAAAAAATATCTAGAATTAAAAAAAGTTAATGGCAAGGTCGGAAGTTAAGGTCCAGTTTGTTTTCATTTTGAAACAGTACAATTTTCATTTTCGTTATAATTTAAAAATTAAAAAATATCAACTTCTGTACATTCTTATTGGATATACTACTTATTTTCATTTTCAATTTTTCTAAATCTATTTTATCATCTTACTATCATATTAATCATATTATCATTTTATGTCATGGACACCCCACATTTCTATGTTCTAAAATTAATTAAAGTATAAATACATTTTGAGAAAACATATCTTTTTAAGCATAAGAAAATAAATCATCTAAATGATCATATCTATACATAACTGAATAATTATTTTTAAACAAAATATTCAAATAAAACAATTTTATTTTTTATTTTTGAAATTATAATTAATTTTTTTATTTTAAAAAAAATTTAAAAACTAAAAATAGAAATGATAATAAAAACTATGGTTTCCAAGTCCTGGTCATTTTGAGTAGGACCTTATCAGAGGCTATAATAATAATATATTATTATTATTATGGTTGATGGTGCGGCAAATCCGGTGCTCCCGCTTGACGGCATATATACATGTTAATTGTAAACTAATATAATTTTAAATATTATGATCAACGACCTCAGATTATTTCTCTGTCGACGGCATACTGACCACACAGCCCCTTCGGAGTTGATCTCAACGAAAGAATTGCAGTCAGACAATTAGCAGCAAAGCATTCTAAATTTCAAGAAGTTGGGTCGACAGTCAAAGTCGTTGCAACACATTGTCTTCTTTTCTTTCTTTCTTTCTTTCTTTTTCTTTTTCTTTTTTTTTTTTCTTTGGCCTGACGATTAGAAAATTCTTTCATTTATACTAAGGACTTGTTTGCTTGGATATATAGGATTAAACATAATATATACACTAGTGACATATAAGCTAAAAATAATATCCAAAATTATTTAATCTATTGTTTGCTTTGATTTTAGAAATTGGTTATATCCCATATTTGAAGCAATATAATGTTTGGTTAGAAATATTGCTCAAATTTAAAAAGGTAGAAAATGAATCAGGCCATCTTGGCCTGATCCATAAACCAGCTTGGCCCATGACACCATGTGGGGCTGCAAATGTATCATGGGCCATAAAAATATGATGCAAATAGAAAATTAAACTTGAAAATTGATCTATCATGTCTTAACTTTTGAAGCAAACAAGCCCTAAGTATATTTGATTATCAATCAACTATTTTTACGAGAAAATATTTGATACACCTATCATATATCCACGAAATAAAATAAAAAATAAAATAGAGAATAAAATAGAACATTTAAACCAGTTGGGTTCTTTGGGGATTTTTTTTGAAGGAGCTTTCATTTTCTCTTTTCTGATTTCTTCTAAAACCAATATAGTATTGTTCCAGTTACGTTACGTTATTTTCAGAGTTGAAGCAACTGGAGTTAACGAAGAATTATATGATATATACATATATATATATAACACAAGAAATATATATATAAAACGAGGAAATGATGGGAATCATTGATATATGAAATTAGGAGGAACGAAGGTCGCCGCAAAACAACAACGGTCAAGAGTTAATAACGAAAAATAGAAAACAAATATTCTCCATATTCAAAATTGATACACATCGGATTAAGAAATTAAGGCCTGGTAGTAGTTTTGAATTCAAAGGTTTGCTACTATATATATATATATATATATATATGACAACTTTTGCATGCAAACACCATCAAATTGAAAGAATAACCAGCAGTAACTGATCATACAATATAGAGCGTCCAGCTGCTGCATTAGCATCTCTTAATAATTATTCCTTTTTCCCTATGATCTCTGGAATGGAAATCCAGTTTCCTTTCAACTTCACAACTTCCCTTCTCCTCCTTTCCTTCATCTTCTTGATAGTGAAGCAATTGAAAAAATCCAGATCACTAGAGAAAAAGAAATTGCCTCCTGGTCCATGGAAGCTACCTTTCATTGGGCACTTGCACCATATTGTAGGTTCACTTCCACACCACTCTCTGAGAGACTTAGCCAAGAAATATGGCCCTCTCGTGCACCTAAAGTTTGGCGAAGTCTCAACGATTTTCGTTTCTTCGCCTAAAGTTGCGAAAGAGGTTCTCAAAACTGTAGATCCAGCATGCGCTGACAGGCCCCAAAGCCTGGCCAGCTAGCAAGATCATGTGGTATAATTATATCGACATCGCAATTAGCCCATACGGTGAGTACTACAGGCAAATGCGCAAAATATGCATTCTGGAGCTGTTAAGCGCTAAAAATGTTCGTTCGTTCGAATACATAAGGAAGGATGAGGCCTCTCGTCTCATCGAATCCATTCGGTCCAATTCTGGGAAGCTTATCAACTGGACCGAGAAACTTTCTTGTTTACGAGTGCCATCACTAGCAGAGCTGCATTTGGGAAAGTTTTGAAGGACAGGGAGACATTGATCAGCTTGCTGAAGCAAGCAGTTGTCATGGCAGGTGGCTTTGATATGGCTGATTTGTTTCCTTAGTTAAAGATTCTTAACATCATCAACTGGAATAAGTACAAACTCTTGAGGATGCGCAGAAAGATGGACTCCATTCTCGACAGGCTGATTGATGAGCACAAAGCTGACAACTTGGAAACACAAAGAAAGGGCACGGAAAAATGGGAAGTGTGTTCTGTTAAGATTGCAGAACAGTGGAGAATTTGAGTTTCCGATAGCTAACAACAACATCAAAGCAGTCCTCTTTGTAAGCGCCTCTTTTACCTGCATAATCTCATTTCAGATTTCATTACAGAAAGCTATCTAGTGTATCTGTACTATACAAGATTTCCTAGCTCTTAGTTTTATTTTGATAAGATATTTATTTTTTCTTTCTTTCAGGATATGTTTTCCGCTGGAACAGAAACTTCTTCAACCACTGTAGATTGGGCCATGGCAGAACTAATGAAAAACCCTCAAGTGTTGGCAAAGGTACAAGCTGAGGTGAGAGGAGCTTTTAAAGGAATGGAAACGATCGGGGAGGCAGATCTGCGAAGGTGTTGGGTGTAAATGTATGATTTGAGAGAGAATCGATAATTAGGAGGATAAGATTTATGTAACAATGCCATATTACACTATTTTTCCAAAGTTCATGCACTACAATTTTGGAATAATTTTGGCTACAAAATATTTTTCTCTCCTTTGTTTACATCTATCTCTCTCTACAATTGTTATCTACAAGTACATACTACACACATGTATATAGGCACCACAATTTCTACACAATTCCATATGCTTCTCTTGATAGAAGAAGCAAAGTTGAACTTTGCTACTTTGATCCTTATCTTCCTGGAGGCAAAAAACAACTTATCCACTTCTTCCTTTAACCACCTTTGAATTTTCTTGACCATTCTTGAATCTTCATTTTCCTTTTTTTTTTCTTTTTTTTTTTTTAATGTGAGAATTACAAATTACTTTTCTAACACCCCTCTTAATTTGTAATTCGAACTTCTTTTCGAAACTTCTTCTTTTGCAGCTTCATTGTACGTTTGCAGTTCACATGCAAAATATGCATCACATTATTCATAAATTTCTCGCAGGCTTCGTACCCTTCGGATTGGACTTTCAGATTCTGGATATGATTAACCAAATGACTCTGATGAGCTAGAGCTTGGACTTCTGCTTCCACTAGTGCTTGGCTGGTCATCTTGTTTTGAAGTAGAAGCCGGGCTAGACAAATATATTATCTTCGTTTTCATCTTTTCATTTTCTTCCCAATTCCATGCCTGCTTTTCATCAAAAATAACATCTCGAGATATAATGAGTTTGTTTGTCTTTGGATCGAATAGACGATATCCCTTGGATTTGTCATTATAACCGATAAAGATCAATTTTTCTCCTTTATCATCAAACTTATCTCTTTGTCGAGAAGGAATGTATGAGTAAGCAATACATCCAAAGACTTTGATATGATTTACTTGCAGCTTTCTTTGATGCCATGCTTCATATGGAGTCTTGTTTGGAATAGCTTTAGTTGGCGATCGATTCAAAATATAGACTGTTGTATTAACTGCTTCTTCCCAATAGCTTTTGGGAAGTCCTTTGCTAGACATCATGCTTCGTGCCATTTCAACAATTGTGCGATTCTTTCGCTCAGCAACTCCATTTTGTTGAAGACTATACAGAACTATTAATTGTTGGTGGATTCCTTTCTCTTTGCAATAATTCAAGAAAGATTTTCCAATAAATTCACCTCCTCGATCTGTTCTAAGAGTTTTTATTTTCCTACCACTTTGATTCTCCACATGTGCTTTAAATTCTAGAAACTTAGGAAATGAATCTGATTTCTGCTTTAGAATATAGACCGACATCTTTCTATTGTAGTCATCAACAAATAAAAGGAAGTATCTGTTATTGTTCAGAGATGGCGTCTGTGTTGGTCCACATATATCAGCATGTACCAATTCAAAAGGAGCTTTAGCTCTGTATGATATCTTTGGAAATGGTTGACGATGCATTTTTCTAAAGATACATCCTTCATAGGTTTTATCTTGATCTGGAATATTTGGAAGGCCAACTACCATATTTTTCTTTTTCAACAGATTCAAGCCTTTATAGCTTAAATGCCCATACCTTAGATGCCAAAGGTTGCAATCTTCATGTTGAACTCTGAAGCACCACTTTCTCATTCAATGGCAAATTAAGAGGAAAAACTTTATTGGAACTCATCTTAATTTTAGCCATCATGAGATTCTTTTGCTTGTCAACAATGGCACAGTGATCATTATTGAACTCCACTTTATAACCTTTCTCCAACAACTGACCAACACTCAACAAATTTTGTGATAAATCGGGAACATAAAGAACATTCTTAATGATATTAATTTTACCTTGTTTTGTTTGGACCTCAATTTCTCCTTTCCCAACAATTTTGCAGGTTTTTCCATCTCCCAGTTTCACTTCTGATGAATATGACTCAACGAGGTTCACAAATATTTTCTTATTTCCGCACATGTGATTGTTGCATCCACTATCCACATACCAAATATTCTCAAATTGTTGTTGAGAATTCTGCCAGGAATAAAATATGTGATCAGTTTCCATGAAGTTAGCTTTTTTTGACACTCCATCATCTTTGTACCAACAATCTCTTTGGAAATGATTTGCTATTTCTGCATTTTTTGCATTTGTAGCGGCAGTCTTTGGTGTCATGACCACTTTTTCTGCAAATTTGACAATAAAAATCTAAAATTTGACGAGAATTTCTTTGATCAAAACTAGTCCTTCTTCCTCGTCCTCTGCCTTGGAGGTTTTGATATTTGCCACGACTTCTTCCTATTGAACCTTTTTGCATAAGGTCATTTTTCTGATTTTTCTGCTCTGAAATATTGGCCTTTATCTGAAAGGCTTGTTCCAGGCTTTAATTTGAAAATCTGCTCATCCTCTTTTCATGGGCTTCTAGTGATCCCATGAGTTCATCCAAAGATAATTTTGACAAATCTTTGGATTCTTCAATCGCGGCGACTATATGCTCGAACCTTGCTGGTAAACTTCGTAGTACTTTTTCTATGATTTTTCGATCCTCAATAGTATCGCCATATCCTTTGATTTGATTTATTACTGTAGAAACTCTTGAAACGAATTCTTGCACATTTTTTGTCTCTTTTATGGCTAGGTTATCAAAATCCCGCCATAGATTTTGCAACTTTATGGAGATAACCTTTTCATATCCTCCAAATTGATTTTTTAAAATTTTCCATGCTTCTTTTGATGTTTTTACACCCGTAATGCGCGGAAGGATAGATCTACTTACCCCTTGGTGCATAAAGGACAAGGTTGTTGCATCTTTGGTCTTGTTCTCCTTATGCTCTCTTTTCTTTGCTGCTGTTAATGCTGCTTCTTCCTCTGGCGTATATGTTTCATACCCCTCTTCAACGATATCCCAAAGTTCATGGGACACGAACAATGTTCTCATTAGAACGCTCCATAATTCATAATCTTGACCAACAAAGATTGGAACACCTTGTTGGGAATGGGTGAAAGCAAGCTCATTGCTACTACTTGAAGCCATTTTTGTATATAGAAGGGGTTTATCAAATCAAGGGGTGGCTCCGATACCAATAATATGTTGGGTGTAAATGTATGATTTGAGAGAGAATCGATAATTAGGAGAATAAGATTTATGTAACAATGCAATATTATACTATTTTTCCAAAGCTCATGCAATACAACTTTGGAATAATTTTGGCTACAAAATATTTTTCTCTCCTTTTTTTACATCTATCTCTCTACAATTGTTATCTACAAGTACATACTACACACATATATATAGACACCACAATTTCTACACAATCCCATATGCTTCTCTTGGTAGAAGAAGCAAAGTTGAACTTTGCTACTTTGATCGTTATCTTTTTGGAGGCAAAAAGCAACTTGTCCACTTCTTCCTTTAACCTCCTTTGAACTTTCTTGACCATTCTTGAATCTTCATTTTCCTTTTTTTTTTCTTTTTTTTTTAATGTGAGAATTACAAATTACTTTTCTAACAGAAGGCTGAAATACCTAAAATTGATCATCAAAGAAACTTTGAGGATGCATCCTCCAATCCCTTTACTCCCAAGAGCCTGCAAAGATAAAAGAATGTGAGGTTGAGGGCTACACCATACCTCTTAAGGCCAAAGTTATGGTTAACGCTTGGGCTATGGGAAGGGATCCCAACTATTGGCCTGAGCCCGAAAACTTAACGCCCGAAAGGTTTGAGGATAATTCCATTGATTATTTGGGAGCCAATTACCAGTATCTGCCATTCAGATCGGGGAGGAGGATCTGCCCCGGGATGACATTCGGCTTGGTTAATGTGGAGCTTCCTTTGGCACAACTTCTCTATCACTTTGATTGGGCTCTTCCAAATGGAATGAAGGCAAGTGATCTGAATATGGCTGATGCTGAAGGAATTGCTGTTGGAAGGAAAGAAAATCTTATCGTCATTCCCACACCGTATAACCCTCTCAATTAATCTGCACTTGAAGAGATCTATTAAGTATACTGTAATTAGTTATATATGTACCTCTTGTTAGTTTAATTTTGAACTTCAAATAAGATTAACTAATAATGTTGTGCTTGTGAGAAAGATTTGATCATATATTTTGCTTTACATTGTGTTTGGATTTTATATTTTAACAAAGAAAATGTTAATTTTTTCTATGCTTCAAATGATGTAATTTTATTTTTATTTTTTGCATTTTTTTCTTTTTTTTCTTTTTTTTCACTAATTTCCTTAATCCAAATATAGCATGTGGTTATCTTGGCTTTTGTTTGTCTGGAGATCAGTAATTCTGTTAACTATTAGAAATAAATATGGATTTAACAAATGTTTAAATTTTGATGCAATTAGAAGGAAAAAAAATCTTCTTGTTATATGTTCTCTAGTATACTTTTGTGGGTTGGTCAATTCTTACAAAATTTGACATGTATGAAGAACAGAAGAAAAAATTATGAAATGAAAGAAAGGACGTCGTTTGCTGAAAATTTTTGAGAATTAAGATTATTTTCTTAAAAGTTGATAAAACTCATCATCTTATTTGGAGAGTTTTTAATTTTATGTTTTAAATATTTTGTCAAACATCTTAACATCTTACTATTAAGAAGAAGAAGAAGAAGAAGAAGAAGAAGAAGAAGAAACTCAAAGAATGTATCGAGTTTCTATGTGAAAATTGTTACTAATTATGTATATTATGTGAGAAAAACTTTTATTTTATTATAATAATAAATTTTACAAATTTCATAGTGATAAAAATTGTGTTTAAGTTGTTATTGTTGTGAGTGATTATATGCCTAAGAGGGGGGTGAATTAGGTTTAAGAGATTTTAATGCAGCGGATGTTTATCACTCAAAATACTTTTAGACCTTTCAAAAATCTGTTTAACTCTTTAGTAGAAAATAGTTTTAGTTACTGACTAGAATTTGCAAGTACCAGTTAAGATACCAGTCAAACCAGTGATAAGAAAAGTAGTAAAATAGATGTAATAAGATACTGGTATTTATAGAGGTTCAGCAAGTCTACGTCTTCTACCTAAGCTTTTACTTGGAATTTTAAATCTGTCAAATTAATAAGTGTATAAGAATGCTTTTACAAATAAAATAGTAATTTGACAGTAAAAAAAGTTTAAGGAACAAAAACACCCTAGCAGGGTGAAAAACCAACTCTTCACAAAGAGTTACATTGGAATCCCAAACAAGATAAGGCAGATTCCAGAGTACTGTGAAACTAACTGCTTGTGAACAGTTTCGGGAGAACTTCTGCTAGATTCACTTGCACAAACTTTGTGGACTGATGCATGTGTTGCTGCCACTCTGTACGGCAAGCTCTAGTCCCTCCTTTTAGATCGAAACCAAGAACAATGTAGAAGATTCCAGACAGTAACGCCATACTGGTTTGTTCACCTAGAGGTCCTCAGAGCAACCAAGCGCTGATTTGTTCTCTTCACAGGGTCCCTCGAGAGCAGGTACAACTCTCGTCCCTCTTCACCACTAGGTCCTTCGAGGCACAAATCGCCTTGTCCTCGTCTCCCCAAGGTCCATCGAAGGCAAGCTCCACTTGACCTTCTTCACCACAAGGTCCTTTGGAATCACATGTAAAGCAAGGAATTAGAAACAATTAAGCACAAGAATGTGCAAGAAAGTATCACACAACATCTCAATGCACTTAACAAAGTTCTCTCCCGACTTAGCGATTCACTTTTAGAATGCTCCATATTTTTCAATATATAGATGTACTACCAACAGCTAGAAGTTCTAGTTTGGTAAGTGATCGTTAGATACAAATTAGGAAACAACCCATGAGGCAAGAAGCCCTTAGAGTCATGATTAAAGCATAATTGCAGGCTTAACTAATGATGCAGTAAAACTAGTCTTCTTTCCTATTAAATGAACATATGAATTTTAAGCTAGTATCCTTAAGTGATCATATTATATAAGGAAAGTTAATTCCAGCACATTTTGACAGATTCCAGCAGATAAATAAGGTAAGAATAGTTTAAAATAATTATGGCATCTAAATTAGACAAATATATTTAGTAAGCTAGAAATGCAAGATTTAGAGCCAAGAAGAATAGACTTTCCTAGTATGATAGATATCAAAATCTAGTTACATATGGAAAGCAGGTTCCAAACGAGATTTATAAATTCTCTGCAAATCATATGAAGGTAATTTAATATGTCAATGCAGAAAAATGCTCTTTTCTTAAAGTATTAAAAGGTTATCAACTTGAAAGAAGATAATAGTAAAAGGAAAGAAGTCATTAGTCAATCATTCCATATATACATTCATTGAATCTAGCCATGATGAGCACATGTTTAAATTCAAGATCAGCAGCATGATTTTCCTTCCATAAATAAAAGATGCGATGTGCTAAATCAAATATAAAGATATTTTGTCAACATCAATATAAGTGGATAAGTTCCAGACAACACAAGATAATTTTCAAATAACATAAGGCAAGTTCCAGCAAATTTCTAGCAATAATTCACATCAATCATGCAACAAATATTATCATAATCAAAATTCTAGAACTCATGCAAAATCATCAAAGGGTTAACAATTAATGTTAACCATTCATTGAAAATTATAATGTTAATTTTTATTGCGATCCCTCTAATGTTACTATACATGTTTCACTAATTGTTAATAGTAAAAATATAAAAGTCAATTTCTGCCATTACTATTTTAAACTATTACTATGTGACAAAATAAAAATCATCACTTAATACAAATTATTAATGAAAAAAATATTATTATAAACTAATGCATATCATTAGTAATTAATTTCATGGTTGAGTATGAAATTAAAAAGCAATAAATATTAAATAATTGAGTAAAAAAATTATATGCATACTGTTAATTTTTCTCACTTATAATATTATTCTTTCTTTTCTGTCGTATTATATGTTTTCAAACACTAACCAAATTATTTAATCTAAATTTCCTCTTAGTTGTATTTATTACGTCAACAATAGAAAACAGAAAATACATTTATAAATTGACTGTGTCAATGGATAGAAATAAGATATTATGCATATCAACAATGGAAACAAAATATATACTTATAATATGATTGTGTCCGTGTCCAATGAGTATAATTCTAAGGCATTATGCATGTCAAAAAAGTATAAAATCCAGGAAAAGGCGTACAACTTCCATTAAGTTGACCTTAGAATCTTGATAATTTAAAAGATTAAGAAAAAGACGAGGACTTTGCACGTCATCTAGCAGTCAAGTTTTTACCTCCTCAATTTTCCATGAGAATGAATATATATGTATATTTTAATTTAACCTCGTAATGATTATTCAGTAAAATGACTTTTCCACTTTCGGTTGTCAACTTTTAGCAATAATAATTTAGACTTATCTTAACCTTATCACCATAGATATACATCAAATCGTCATGGTTTTCACATATGACCGATGTTTGGCATATGCCGAGTACTGTAACCTACAGGTAAATCACTATAAGACACCAAAAAGAAAAAGAAAAAAAAATAGTTAGCAACAGTGTATTAAGTGATAGTGTGAAAGTTATTACTAATTATGTATATTAAATGATTAAAAATTTTCTTTTATTAGAATATAATGTAATAAAAATTGTGCTTAAATTATCACATTAATAATTAGTGATACATGTACAGAGATAATTAATCTAATGACAATAAAAATTATTATAATATAAAAATTTTTAATGTCGTTAGAATATTGTCACTTTGTGTGTCATTAATTATCGATAGTGTTATTTGAAACATCAACTACAAGAAAATACTCCTTCACCAGTGGAAAAATCCATCAAAAAGTTAATAAAATCTATTGCAAAACATGATTTTGTAATAGATTTATTTCACAAATTCGTTAGCATATATTTCGTCATTGATCAGTTCTGTGATAAAAATTATAAAGTGCATCACAGAATTAATCTTTGATGGAATTTCTATCATGGATTAAAAAAACACTCAATCACAAAGTTTAAAATTATGAAATTTGTGACAAACTCTTTATATCAATATACACTCTTTATATCTGTCACAATTATCATTACTAATATATACTTTTGCTTATTTTTTAAATTTGCTAATAATTTGATCATAAAAAATCCATCATAACTATTTTCGATCTATGATGGAACCCTATTTATTACAAATTTTTTGTTAGCGAAAGGGCATTTTCTTGTAGTAATTTTTGTCACTATATTAAACTATATTGTTGCAAGATAAAGATTATTATCAATTAAAAAAATATTATTAGTGACAAAATAAATATTGTTGTCACTTAATACATATAATTAATATTAGTAATATTTTTATATTGTCACTTAATTTTTTATCACTGATATATATATATATATATATTATTTTCTATAGTGAATGTGAATTACAATAAGGAGAATAATAATATTAAAATTTATGAAATAATAAATTGAAAAAAAGAGTGATTGATGCTCTTGTTACTTGCATCAAAATAACAAAAACGAACTACGTTCTTTGTTTCTAGTTTAAATTATACAGTTCCATGCTTTTACTTTTGCTCACGGCACAAAATTTGCTGCTCTATTTTCTTCTAATCCTATGGTGGATCTTGCTATGTTGATGAATGAATATTTTCATCTTTTTTAACACACATACCACACACCAACTCAGCTCTATCCAATGTGGACATGCATTTAAATTTAAGAAATACAAGCTGGTCGATAAAGCCTATTAATGCGTATGATAATTAAATTTGACATTTTTTATATAAATTTGAGTTAATTATTGGATTCAAATTTTCAAATCCCATCGTTAGTCGAATCATATCACTTCAAAATCTTAGAAACACTAATAAATTTAGAAACTTGATGTATGTAATAATATAAATTTAGAAAGTTGAGTGATACATGAAGTATGGAGTACGATTGTACAAATCAAACATCTACAAAGGACATAAATTAATGAATGATTAAATACAAAAACTCACTGCCTACAATAAAAATATGATGAATGAGAAAACAAAATAATTATGAATGGATCAGACAAAAGAATTAATGTAACCAATTAAGAAACTAATTAGGTGCTTGAACATTTGAAGGAACTCAGGAGCAATCCAGTGATAAGGGACTTCAACATTTTCTCCAGATGAGTGTATCCATTTTGTTTATACTTGTACACAACATCTATCAATCGGGATAAATTGATAATTCTTTTCAAAATTTCCATTGAAATAGCTTTTTCCTTCACACACTCTCCATTAATATCCTTCCACGCATTATCAGCAATATTGTTGAACTTCTCCATTGCTTCTTTATCGCAAACTCCGTACTCTTTCATGTAGCATTCGATGCCTGTTGCACTTTGCCCCCCTTTTCTTCTCAATCTAAACAATGATTTGGAAAACATAAGGTGATTATTTGACGATATTATTTGTAATTATTTATCTTTCTATACGTGTGTGTGTATATACTAGAAAAGGAGCACTGCGCCTTTGCGCGGTGCTGTGCCCTTGGAATTGCAAGATAATTTTTTTTTTCATTTGTATCTACAGTTGTAGAGGTTTAAATGTATTTTGGTGTAGTAAATAAACAAAAAAATTGTGAAATAGTTAGATTTAGTTTTGTGAATAAAAAATAAAAAACGATAGTTTGAAGGAACAAGGCTTGCTTGTTTATTAAGAAGAAAATGTGACTTTGAATTTACTTTTCATAAAGCAGTGGATATCACAAATAAAAACTGTAACTCAAAACAAAAAAAAAATTTGAATGTAATATTATGAATGAGGTTAGAAAAAATAGAATGATAACTATTGTATCAGATTAAAAAGATGGATGAGGATATACAATGTTTTTTGCATTTGACAAAAAAGTTTCTTGTTTTATGATATTTTGCTGCAAGCGAAGCAAAAGGGCAGGTTGCTTGTGATGCATTTTGCTATTGGAGGAATAGTAACTTTTCGGATGCTACCTTGATAATGTAATTTTACTGTGATGGTCCTATTAATGATTCGGTGGAGTTGGCTGAAAGGAAAGGTGGTTTAAAGGATGCCATGGTAGTGATTTATTTGGCCCATTGTTAAGTGCCTTCAATTTTATATATGGGCTGATTAATATTTTGTTAATATAACAAATGTGGGCTTTTTATTCGGTCTGTTATCAGAAAAGTTTGTTTAGTTAAATTACAAATAATTCAGGATTATCAATAAATTATATTTGAATTTTAATTTGATTTGAATTAAAATATTGAATATGAATTTTGGTTTTTTATTTGATTAAAATATTTAATAGTTAAGATCCATTTATAAATATTCATAACCCAAAATAAATGCATATTAGTAAAGATTTTAAAGCTAAGCCCTTACATTATATTGATTTAACATATGTAGACTAAGAAATTGTGATTTTATTTTATTTTTTATCGGACCGACGGTGCTGTGTCCATTGAATTTATATAAAAATATGTATTTGCTTGTAATTTATTTAATTTAGATTTCTGAATAGATGTATAATATTACAACAATATAGCATTTTATAATATTTGTAATATGTTGAGTAATTCTATTACACATTTTCATAAATATTGAGAGCTTCATTTCAATATATCGAGCTGAAAAACGTAAAAGAATCTGCACTGAAACTTGTAATAATTTTATTTTGCAAAAAGGCTACACTAAGACATTGCTAGAGATTTCTAATACTTCATTAAAACCAACAAATCTGTGTTATCTTATATACTAATGTATAGTAAAAAAATAGTATTAAATCTTAGTATGTATATAGGTTCAAAGAGACAGTCTGCAAGAAGACAGGCTGAAAGAAAGTGAACAGTGAAACAAACTTCAAAAATACATTAAAAGCTACAATTTCTCACTTTGATTAATTTAGTGTATGAAATAAGAAAACATAAAAGAATTGATTGGAAGAAATATTAAAGTGAACTCATAAGAGCAGTGCTGAGAATAAAATTCAGTTATTTATTGGATTGTTTAAGTAGAATAGGGTTAATGAGCAGAAGAATATTGAAGAAACATTTCTAATTCTAGAGGCATTCATATGCAGATAGCTTTGTGCTTGTTCTTTAAGTTCTGCTCATAGACATCTCCTTGATGTTCTTGTTTTTCTTCTTAGCCATCTGTTTCTCTTCATGAATTTTGCCAACCTATGTTTTCTCATCTTTTTTCTCCTTCTCATGCTTACCATTTGAGATTTGCTTCTTTGTAATCTTCTCAACTGAGAGAAAGGTGAGATAGGTAATGAAGTCAGAGTGCTTGGTAATTAAATCCTTTAATCTATACCTCTTCAATGCACACAGCTTTATGTTCTTTCAGGAAGAGAATGGTTATAGTATTCATGTCCATGTTTTCACAACATGTTTCTCTAGTAACAGTGAATGAACCACTAGCTTTGGATTTCCATATATCTTCTTGATCCTTATGTTTTGTTTTCTTTTCTATGGAAACAAAGATGCTTCGTCAGAGGACTGATAGTAGGCAGATATAATATTATGAATGGAAACATTGCAAGCTGTGAAGCACACATTTGAAAGGGTGGCCAAGAATAAGCTAGTAGCTCATGTGGAAAACTTGGCTATCTAAACAGAAAGGTTAAACAACACAGTAGCCTCTGTAGCAAGCTAGCTGTCTTTAATCAAAAAGATTCACATCTTTCTTGCCGGAAAAAGCAGTAAATATAGAGATTATAGCACTAAAATTAAACATAATACCAAGAAACAAAATTTATTTAGCATAAGTAATATGTCAGCGGTAGTATCAACTTAATTTACATAGTATGAATATCCAAACAAAAATAAAAAGACAAGTTAGATGTTACAATTTTTTAAACAAAATAAGCCAATGTTCAACTGATAAGTCTAGCAGAATATAAAAAAAAAAAAAAAGTTAATCTGATATTGCAGCCATATCCCATACATAAACTGGACTATGATTATGAATAACCTCTGTTTCTCCGGAGCAAACATATGCACAAAATTTCATTTGATATCAGAAGCAAGAACTTATTTCTAAACTGTGAAGACATAAAATCTAATGAGCACTTTCATTCACTAAAGCTTGAAGCTATAGATTACATCAATAAAAATCAATAGTTCCTTACTTAATGTCAATTGTAACAGATGAAAGCAGCAGTCACTTAACTCTGAAATGATACAAATTAGTAGCAGATATCTGCTGGAGAAACAAAAAAGATCATATGATAGTTTACAAATTTGAATTACTATGCAGAAGAAGTGCTATAATTATGAAACTGTTAATCAACCCAGCAAGTATTTAGAGTGCAGAAACTCAAAAAAGACTACGAAGTTTAGCAGATAGCAGAGTATGTTTTGAGTTATCAATCATGCATCAATGATATGTTCCATTCTGAAACAGGACTTGAATTGTGTATGAATTCAGCTCTTCCTGGCGGAAAAAAATGCACATGAAATGTGTCAGCATCAGTTTGGACCCAAAGCACTCTCTTGGTTGTTCTTTTGTAGGCATCTTTGAAAACACTATCAAACTTTTCTTTACAAATACTGTCACCATACCAAGTGGCAGCAGGCAAGTTGTTTCCTGTAAGCCCAAAAAAAATCTTGAGGTTTTTCTTTTTGTTGTCTTGGAATATATTTTTAACTTCAGTGGGAACCTAAAACAATATTCAGTGTGAGTAAATTAAGCACAGAAGACCATAATTACATTCATAAAATTTAATTTAGATTTATGTGTACCTTATACCAATTTTTGGTGGTGTAGTTGGACCAATATACTTCATGCCATAAAAGCATGTTGCCTTTCTATGTCTTGATGCTCCATAAATATCCAACATTGTGGTGTTCATATAGACTACCAAAAATGAAGATATTTAGATGTAGTAAAGAATAAATCTTAAGCTTCTAAGGATTGACAAAATATCAAACAATGAAATGTTTAAATATAAAGAAGCAGAAAATGTGAGTCTTATTTAAGTATTATTTGTTAGAATTACCATTTTCTTGATAGGATGTATTATTCATGAGTTCAGTTAGCTTTCCTCTGTTAAGTTCTTCAGTCCAACAAAAAAGCAGTTCCTTTCCCTTTTGGTCAAAAACTTTGCAATCTACAATGTTCAATCTTGTATGTTGAACAAGAACTTGATAATTATCCTGCAGTTTGTGTGCTCGAACAAAATTATTTCAACCCTCAACAATAATTCCATTTCTAATCCAAGTTCGCCAAACTTTGTTAACAGACTGCAAGTATACTTCATGTTGAGTGTAGAGACTTAAAGATTGAATCAACCCTAATGGTAAGTCTTATTTAAATTAGACAAGAGTGTTAACCAAAGAAGATTAAAATAATTATAAGACTCAAGAAAATAAATTAAAGCTGCTTAAATATGTTTACCAAACAATATCTATCTTTTACATGCAATAGATATAGACTGACTCCTAAAAGATAACACAGGAAAAGAGTTGGCATAATGTTATTTTGGAAAATGAATAATTAAAGAAGAATAGTAACCGTAATTTCAGTATGAATAATTTATAAAAGTACTTGAGAAATCCATATGTGCATTATTTATTTCTATGTAAGAGATTAATCAATTAAATTCATGCTACTTAGTGTAAAAATAGGCAATAACTTTATGTTTATGCTAAGAAGCAATAGATATAATGATGAAGTGCATTTACCTGTTTCATCATCATCGATATGTATAGACATTTCTTCAATATTTGTTGTCAGATTTAGAGCATAAATGAGAAATAAATAGGGAAATACTTTTTAGGATGGTAAGATAATGAAATTAAGTCAAAGTTGAACTGAAAATAATCTTTAATGATTGTTATAAATTACCTCCAGCAAGACCATATAGAAAGTTGGAGTCAAGCCAATCCTCAGCTTCTTGACTTTCCAGGTCGTATTTATGTCAAAATATTGCTTTTTGAAGATATTATCAAAGAAGGGCTCAACTATAAATGTATAGTGATTATTGTCTGAACTGACTCTATAATTGCTAAAATATGATCTCCCCGAAGTATGTAAATAGTAGTTTGTTTCCATTATTTCTCCTAAATGATTTTTACTTGAACCTTTGTTCTTTTTAGAACTCCAGCTCTTCCATGTGTGACTGTTAGAGATAAACGCAATGAGAAAAATTGCATTGAATACGCATATCAGATACATAAGTTATTGATCAATAGTATGCAAAGTTAATTTCTATTTTCCAATTTTTTTTTTTACCTACCTGAAAACACTATATGTAGCAATGAACATTATTATGTTTTAATTACTGGTATATTACAGAACAGATCAGAATGTAAACAACGTCCAAAGTGAAAAAAAATAAAACATAAGAACAAAATTTTCATTTTAACTCATAGTTGAATACATAGTGCCCAATAGCACATTACAGAAATAGAGACATATAATTACAGTAATGATTTAAAGTGGCAAACCATTGCATGCGGAAAGGAAATTGATTCACTCAGAACCAAAAAAAAAAAAGCCGAAAAAGTTTCATAGCATTTGTAAAATCTTGGTATTGATTTCCATACATTTTCAATTTTGTCAGCAAAATAGGGAATTAGACAACAAAAAACAATGGCTAAATGGGATCACACCCCAAATCAACAGGTAAAAAAAAAAAAAATCAGAACTAAGTTAAAAAAGAACTGAATGCCTGAAGAAATTGTTGGAAAAAATAGCCAAGAAGAAGAACTAAAACCTGACTGTTGGGTTCCTTTAGCACTACAGAACTCTTTATTTTCTGTGCATGTTTAGTTATTTTGCAGAAGATGGTGTCTAAGTGGTGCTTGGATTTCACTTGTTATATATATATATATATATATATATATAACATGATATATAATATAATATGTTTTTTCTTTTCCTATATTTTACTCAATCAAAAATAAGTTTAAATATAAAAAAAGGGAATTTATAAACTTTGTGTAGGTATAGTTTTGGGCATTAAAGTAGAATGTAGATACTATGTTTTGGGCTTTGAAATAGAATTAAAGATATAATAGATCTTGTGTTATTTTGCCCATTGTCATGTACATTCACTTTTGTATATGGGCTTTCTTAATATAACAAATATGGGCTTTAAGTTTTGTCTATTATTAGAAAGTATTGTCCACTTGAAGTACCAAGAAATTAGGTCTACGGATGGATTAGATTTTAATCCTAATCTGATATGAAATTTGAATTGGACATGAATTTTAGGATTTTTATCTAATTAAGATATTCGATAGATAAGATACAACCATAAATATATATAGCATAAAACAAGTGCAATGGGTATGTAATTAAGGAACCTAATTCGTTAAAGATTGATATTAGAAGCTTAAATTTTTTTTATTTAATTAATAATGTTACATAAAATGTTAACAAAGATTTCAAAATGAAATCTATATATTATATTAACATAGTATCTATATCAACACCTATATTATGCTATTAATATTTATTCATTTGTTTGAAAAATAAGAATGTATTGATAAAATGTCAAATAAAATAATGTATAATACCTCGTTTATTAATTAATACAATGCAAAATAGGTGTTTATTATTCAAATATTTATGTTTTACGCTAATATACATTATGATTGGAATTAAAAATTGAAATACCACATAAATTAATTATTTTATAATTACAATATTTTTATACAATTGAAAAGGAAAAGGAAAAAATTAAATAACATGAGTTTTTTATGTTTGTTGAATTTGTTGTTGAATTTGTATGAAAATATGTATTTACCTCTAATTTATTTGATTTAGATTTTTTAATAGATGTATGAGATTACAACAATATAGTACTTTATAATATTTGTTGTATGGTGAGTAATTATATCATACAAATTGACGAAATATTGAGAGCTTCATTTCAATATATCAAAGTGAAAAATGTAAAATAATTTGTGTTGAACCTTAATAATTATTATATATTGCAAAAAGCTACATTAAGACATTGTGCAAGCTTTTTGATATTTCATTAAAACCAACATATCTATGCATAGTATACACTAATGTATAAATAAATAATAGTACTAAATCCCGGCATACATAGGTTCAAAGAGTCTTTACAGCACTATAGGTCCAAAGAAAGTGAACAATTAAATAAGTTAAATATATATCTAAAAAGCTAACATCTCTCACTCCCATTACCCTGCTACGCCAAATAAAAAAATAGGAAAAACTAATTGCACCAAATGATAAGGCAAATTTATAACAGTAGTGCTAAAGAGAAAAGTCACTTATTCATTGAAGCATTTAAATAGAATAATGTTAATGAGTATAAAAATATTCAAGAACCAATTCAAATTCAAGAGGTTTATACAAAGGATATGACAAAAAAGACAAATGTTTAAAGCATAAGAAAGAAACAAAAAAAAACTCACAAAATTTTTGGGTTCTGCAAATAGCGACAGTCCTGGTGCATCATAGAAGTTGGGATCAACTCATAGCATGGAATGAAAGATTCCTAATTTGGCACATTAACAAAAATAATTGCTTTATTTTTCGAATGAAGAATGATTAAAAAAACGTGAAAAAATCCCATTGCAAATCTAATATATAAATGCCAAAAGATACAAGCCAAAGCACAATATCTGTATATTATAGTAAATGATAGTCTTGGAAAAACTATCACAACATGTATCAAGCATAAAAGTCTAATCTCAATAAAGAACTCATGATGGACACCAAATTACGTGAAGAAAGAATGTTGCTTTCACATTTTTTATCAAAGTGAAACTTTTTCTCCTCAAATTCAACAGCATACTCATCAATGGCATCCATCATAAAGAGGACTTTATATCCTTTCTTCTTCAACCTCTTAAGAAAGGGAGAGTTCTCAACAGCCTTCTTGCTCTGATCAGTAATGTAAAAGATGTCATTCTGGCCAGCCTTCATCCTGGTTACACTGTACTTTAAGCTGGCAGGTCATCTCATCACCACTCTTCGTGGAGTGTTACATCAGCAATTTAGCGAGTTTAATGTGTTCTGCGAATCCTCCTGAATACAATGCTTGGGTTCATTGAGAAAGTCTTGGGATTTTAAGCCAAGTACAGTAGCCCAAAACTTCAGAAAAGCAACCCATTTTCAGCTTTTTCAAATCTGTTTCACAAAACCAAGTGTAAGTTTTAGACTGTGGACGGACAGTAATCCTTAAAAATTGTTCATGAAATGTTACGCAGCAATTGATAGCAGGACTGTGCATTAGCGCCAAAAACCAAAGAATAAATCAGATCACCAATAAAATTTGTATGCACTAAATTTCCTGCAAGAATTCCAAATGTCACTTGCAAAGTTCCATTTCTGAATCAAAATTCAGCAACACTGTGCAACAACTAAAGCTCATCTCAAACTAAACTAAAATTAAAAAAAATTGAGTTCCATCGTTCACATAGCACCATGAATCCATGAACCCTGCTATTCCAACAGCTGATTAACAAAGCACATGCACTTTCTAATTGGAATATCAACATTATCCAGCACATTTCAAAGTCAAAAATGTATCAGCAACCAGCAACCTAAGTTCAAACTTAACTTTGTGCTAATGCAGCATTCAGATTATTAAAAAGCTGATCTAAAGCAATAAAATTCCCATGCAGTAAGACTAATTTAAAGTAAAAATCCTTTGATTTCAAATGCTCAACACAAGCCCATTCAACGAATTCTGAAAACAAGAATTCCAACAAAAAAGACAAAGGAATACAAACTGAATGAGCTCAATTTCCAGAGATTAGCTATTGTCCTAATTAAGACAAAAATGACAGCAAGCATTACAAATCCAGTTTTTCAAACCAAGCACACAAAATTACCAATAGAAAGACACCTTCTTACTCCATTCAACTCAAAACAAGAACCTCAACAACCACTCAACATGAAAAACCAAATCAGATTTTAAAAACCATAAGCCGTAGTAGAGTAACAAATCCCATTATTCCAAAACAATTAACCTTTTTGATCATTTGTGGGTTGTTTTGCTTCTCAGTATTCTAGACCTCCTTAACCTTGAATTTTTCTTTTCCAGGGATGAAGATTCAACAAGAGGAACTGCCCTTTTTGGAATCACTAGTTCATCCCCATCCTTAATAAGAGGTATTACAGTAGCGTAATTTTGCTGAATTTGATCACAATCATATTAGTTTCACTTGCTAAGTCGAGTCAAAATTATAGTCCGAGTTTTGAGGGAAATTCTTGTCCCCGCTTGGTCCAATCCCAACTGCATCCACTTGGTTCAATTCCGCACACATGCATGCAATAATCTGTTTTTTTGGATCAATATGCATGCAGTAATCTTGGCATGTAAGACAACGACATATTTTTTCTATGCACACTATGAATTCAGAATTTTAATAGGCATGGTCACTTAGGGTGCTGTTATTTGCCTTTCTTTTGCTTATTTGGTAATTCAAGACCCCTTTACTGATTTCAATTTTCGAAAGCTTTATTCATCAATATTAACTAATTAATTAGAATGTAGATACAAAGTTAAAAAATATTGAAAGGAACGATTTTGACAAACAGACAATGTGAGTGAAGCAAAGTGAGTGTCTGCATTGGGAATGCTATCTGGTGTATTCTCTGCTGCAAATGTTTGTGGTACTTTAGCTGCTCGCTTACTCTCCACTCCTCAAACGTTTCAGGTATTTTCTCATTTATCTATTAGATATCATCAAGACAATCTTGTTTTCGGCTCTGGGATTAATTAGTACTACGTTTTAAAGTGTGACTCAAGTCGCAGCAGTTGTATCCACTGTGGCAGCAGTACATGTGAAAGTCTTGCTGAAAGAGAAGATGACCGACTATGATGAGGATTCTAATTCTTTAGAGCAGCTAATTTTGAAGCCAGAGACAGAAAGAAATCCAACAGCCAGTAGTGAATCATTGGAGAACGTAAACTTCTTTAGAAGAATTCTATCACCAAAGGACACATTTCGCTTGCCCAAGAGTAGGTAGGAATATATTATGTCTTTGGTGTTTACAGCTTGAATTTCCTTATAACAGTCAATCACCTTAATTTCTCCTTGTACTCTGCAGTACTATATTTTCGCCGTTGGCTTCTGTTTCTTTCTTTGATAGCCTCGCAGAAGCAGGAATGGGAACTTATGTGATGGTACTACTACCTTAGCATTTTTGTGTGATCCTATGTCAAAAAAAACTTTAATAAAAGCTCTAAATATGTGGCAGAGGATCTCTTGCTTGTGTTAGTACCTTTGATTGATACAGTACTATTGAAAGGCTCGTTTCCACTTCAAGAAGAACCAATTTGCAGTTATACAATTCATTATCAACAGTGGAGCTACCGTTCCACTGTAGGTTTTGAGTCCTTGTTGTAATGTTAGCAAATTTATTTTCTCAACTTTTCAGTCAATGGCAGTACCCCATATGGTTTTAAGAGTAAAATTTGTGCAGATGGTCGTCATGCCTTTACATGGTCCTTTTATTGGAGATGAAACATTGCTTATTCTAGGACTCTTTGTGGGATTCCTAAGTGTATGCAACTCTTTTTAAAATCTCATCTTCTCTTTTTTTGATAAAGATTCTGCTAAGATGGAGGAGATCTATATTGATTATTTGCTTTCTTTCATGCAGGTACTTCTTCATAGCATAGCATGGTCAGCTTGGGTAATTAGTTGTTCAATTCCAACAAACTCTAAGTCTGCTAATGTGTAATAGGCTCTTTTGATTGAATAATAGAAACACATAATCACTATCATCTTTTTTGTGATGTGTAGGTGCCTTATGCTTCTGCTTACTTGTTTTTCCTCTTTGCCCTGACCACCCCTAGTGTGAGTTGCACAATTCCCATATCAAGAATATATATGTAGTTTTCTTTCATGTGTCCTGACAATCATGTTTGTTGAATTGATGATGGATATTTCAAATTTATGTTCAAATAAGGAGCCTGGTTTCCAAACAAATTGGGCCAAATGAACAGGTCAAAGTTTCTCAACTGACTATCTCAAATAAAGAAAACCCTAATTTTTTCTTTATCATTGTCCTAAGAAGTAGTGTTAAAGTTTGTTTTGACAATGTCTGTTTGTGTTGGTGATTTAGCAGGGGATTGCTCAAGGATGCATTCTGGGCATCACAGCATTTGCAAATCTGGTCTCCCCATTAATTTATAGTCCTCTTTTAGGTGGTCTGAGAACTTAGCTACAAATTCTACTGTATATAACATTTTAAGCTCGGGCCTTAATGTTATTTATCGTCTTCTCACAGCTTTATTTTTGTCTGAGGGTGCACCATTTTATTTCCCTAGATTTAGCCTTTTCTGCATCGGAATTGCAGACGTAAGATGTTGTAACTCAGGAGAATCTATTGCGGAAGTAATGAAATAATAATAAAGTAATTCACTGTAAAGTGACAACAAGATTTAATGTGGTTCGGCGATGTGCCTAATCCACCCAACAAAAAAAAAGAATTTTATTGATCTCAAATCAAAGTGTAAGTACAAATTTGAATCCCACAAATCTCACGAAAACACCTAACACCCTCGTTCTAAACTCCGTTTTGAGAGAATTACTCAAAAGCAGTAAAGAAACCCTTGTGTTATGTTTGTGATACTTTTCCCGAAAGAAAAAACTGATATTTATACGCGAAAACCGAAGCCTAAGGCCCGTGGGCTTGCATCGCCCGCTAGGGTGCACAAAACTTGCGCCCCGGTAGGCACAAAACTGCTTGTGCCAAGAAAAAACTGAACATGGGCAGAAATTTTGAGCTGGGGCGCAAAAAACTTGAGCCCCAGCGCATAGTTACTGTTCACTGAGCGCGGGGGCGCATGACGTGTCTTTTCATGCCCTTTTCACCCATGTACACTCTTTGGCGCACCTTACCTCACGCCCCAGCGCGCGGTGTCCTTACAACACGTATTCTTGAGCCCATTTAGACCACTTTGCTCCGTTTCACTTCATTTCTTTTGTTTCTTGTCAATTTTACTTCAAATTTCAAGGCAAAATCAACATAAGACATATAGTTAGCAATTACCACTCTATCCATTTCTCTCTTGTTGTTATTGTTTGATAGTAAATAGTGAAAGCTAATTGCATAGTGTCATTCTTGTGTAGCTGGCAGGCTTCGTTCTGGCTATATTCATACTGAATTTTTCAAGGGACAGAGTCCAAAGCACTGATAGCCTAAGCCCATAAATCTATATATGTTATGCAATATAGAAAAGCACTCCAAGTCCAAAATTCCTACTTCGACTTGCATTGCCTGTAAATGTAATTTTTCTCAGTTCTATAAGATCTACTACCTTTTTCAAAGAGCCAGTTTTGGCAACAAAGTACACTTTGCAACGCATTCGTGAAAGGTTTCCACATTATTTTTTCTCAGAAACTTGTCATAGGAATCAAACCTTGAATCACAGGATTAAGTTATTCTGTGTCTTCATTGCTCCTCTGCACAATCTCTTTTGCTTACTGTGTCTCTTGAGAAAGAGGGATTTATCTTTATCATTATACTCATAATCAGACTTATCAGCTGCAAATGAATATATGTAATCAGCATAACTGTGCAGTTTCATTTAAAAACAAGGTATATTTTAAGTAAAAATTTTGTTGTTAAGCAGATTTCTTACATATGCAAATCCAATGCACAGCATACAAAAAGCAGGGAAATGAAATGGGGATTCCTCATACAGAAATAAA
Source organism: Jacaranda mimosifolia (assembly GCA_018894105.1). Taxonomy (NCBI): domain Eukaryota; kingdom Viridiplantae; phylum Streptophyta; class Magnoliopsida; order Lamiales; family Bignoniaceae; genus Jacaranda; species Jacaranda mimosifolia. The sequence goes on from CM032127.1 coordinate 4,336,802, forward strand.
GCTAAAAGAATTAACAAATACACATTAGAAATCGATTAATATGTGATTTTGGAACATTTGGTGTTCATTTGTTGGAGAATTTTCATGATATTCTAAAAAATTACCTGACAAAGGACTAGAGATTAGTGGAGACATGACATTGGCAAATGATGTTATCCCCAAAATGCATCCTTGAGCAATCCCCTAAGATATGACCAAGATTAGGAAACATTGTCCTCAGATGAAGGTCAAATGATATTTTTAAGGAGCACATATTGATCGATAAGTCTTAACTAAACATGTAAAATTGTGCAAGTATTCTCCAGCCATTAATGTAGAGGTTAGTTCAATAAAATCTAACAGCTGAAATCTGAAAACTTGTTCATCAGAGCCAACTTGTTTTGAAATAATGCTTCTTATCTGTGATTAGAAACATAATTTCAGATAAATTCAATAAAAAAACTGAAGTTAAAATTCACTTACACAGGGGCTGGACAGAGTAAAGAACATCCCCAGCTATGTGGAAGCATAAGGTACCTACATTCACAGCAAAAATGGATGACTATATTCCAAAGAATAAAATATCACCCAGAAATGTACTAAAGACCTCACCCAAGCTAACCATGCTGCGCTATTAAGCAGCATCTGCACATAATCAGAAAACCAGTAACAAAGTGTAATTAGTATATCGAATATTTTAGTCCGAAAGTCTAAAAGAGGGCTTAAATCTTGTGGAGAAGTGCAAGTCACACACACTTAGGAATCCATTAAAGAGTCCAAAAGAAAGCATTGTCTCTTCTCCCACAGGAGGCCCCAGTACAAGCATGAAAACAACCTGCCAAACAATTTAACCACAGTGAATGAAACTAAAGAGGAAAGAAAAACTTTATTTGATTATGAAAAAGTCATAGCTTTGAAGGGATATATACACTAGTTAAGGCTGCTCCAACGTTTATAATGAGAAACATTAGTGCAAATTGGTATTTGTTGAAATGGAAGCGGACCTTCAAGTAATACTGCATGATAGAAAGAAGCAAAAATAATGTGTAATAACCAGATCTTCTGTTAGAAGAATTGAAAAAAAAAAAAAAAAAAAAGAAAACCAAAAATAGTACTGAACAAGTGGGAAATCAATAAAGATCATGTTTCACCTCCTCTTTTCTTGAGGGGTTGTATCTGATTTAAGAGTGATTTAGGTTGAAAATCCACAAGCACCTACAATATCCCCTCAAACACAAACAAAAATTCAAAATTTTAACTTATACTCATAAATGCACGATATTTGTGCAAATTTGCGGTTATGATATGTTCATAGGATTCCAATATTGAAGATACTACACATGATTTGAAGAACTATTTCATCATTCTGATATTATTTTCTCAAGTGAGAAATTCTCGAGGCCATTCAACAACCATTGAATATATGTAGTCCCATACTTGGGCTACTTGTCAAGAATCTCAGCAAAAATGACCAATTCAAGAATGAGGGAAGAGAGAGTACCATCAAGAAGGCTAAACTTCCAGCCTCAGCAAGGCAATTGAAGAAACTAACACATGCTCCTAGTGCAAATGTGTTGCTGCAGAAAGACGAACACAAAGTTGAAATGAGCATCACTACGTTCCAAACTTAATCACTATAAAATCTTTATAGAATTCCCACATATTACAATGGAAAAAAACTAAAACAAAGTCACAAATTTATAACTAAAATGGGTTTACCTACTATTCAGCAAGGAAAATACATCCTTTGGCGACACAATTTGGTTAATGAAGCTTGTATTTCTGCATGATCCACGGCTGAATTGATATTTTCTGCCGGCTCCAAGTTTAGTTGCTCCAAACTATCATTTTCTCGTGCAGCATCCTTGAGAAGTACAGTTACATAAACTGATGCCACAATTGATACAGCTGCTGGAACCTGGTAAAATTACGAATATTACAAGCTTTTCTTTGCAGCATCTAAATCATGGAAATACACAATACATAAAGCAATAAAAAGCCACACACAAAGATTGAGCCTCAAATAGCCCACTTCCCAGTCAGGAAAAAGCAAGCAAAACAAAGAAAAAAACTAAGATACAACTCCATGATATCATTCGCAATATTAGTGGGATCTACATACAAAATAGCAAATTCTAACATTCATAAATGGAAAATAATCAAGCTAAAGAATAGTAAAATCCTGTCGCAGACTTTCAGTAAACCAAGAAAACTTGGTCTTTTAACTAAACAAGAAAATTTTGAAACATAAAAACCAGAAAAAACTAAAATAAATTAAATTCAAAGAAAAATGACCGAACCTTAAACTAAAAAAACCAATGTAGAAGAAAAAGTCCCAAAAATAACAAAATAGAGAAAAATACCTCATCAAAAATGTGGATGCCAACATTGCCTCTTTCTTCTTTCAAAACAATCAAAAACATAAGAAAACACATATACACAAAAGAAGACGAAAAAAAAAAAAAAAAAAAAGAAAGCAGAATTACTTGGTCGCAAAACAATTAACAATGTGACCACCCTAGATGCTCCAACATACAAGGTAACATCAGTGCATAAGTAGAAGATGAGAAAAAGAAATCAAATTACCTAAAGGAAACCCCAATTAACGGTGGTTGAATGTTGCTCCTTTCACAGAAATATGAAAATCTAATGGACCACAAACAAATGGCAACAACTAAAATACCAATCAATGTAACCGTAGTTTAGAGCTTAAAAACTATAGCAACCAGACACAAAACAAAACTAAACTAAACCAAAACAACCAAACCTGGGTTCAAAGTACACAATTACTGCACATTGAAGTGAAGAACACAAAAAAGAGTATGGCATGCAACTCTCTTGCAGTGTACGAGCCACAAAATCTTCAATCCTGTACTACCAACACAGGAAAAAAACATCACTGTGATAGAAATTTTTTCATTTTTTATTTTTAATCACAAACAAATCAAAATGAGATCTAACCAGTCGCTAAATTCTATTGTATGAATCCTAAAATTCGGTCTCTCTCTCTCTCTCTCTCTTCAAAAATTAAAAACTAGTACAAGCAAAACACGAAACATCCCTACTTTTACTCGAAAATTGAAATGGATTTTGCCATTTAACCAAAGAAAAAAAAAAAAAAACAAGGTTTCTTCTGACCATTCATAGGGCCCACAATTTTTAATGCACCTTGATCAGAAGACCACAATCCCAACAGCATAGAGTACAATCACACACAGCAGCTAAGCCCCAAAACGGTGTCGTTTTGCAAGCCTATAAAGGAAAAAAAGATGAAAAAGCACACCACGCGTCGTGCACTATTGCCACGCGCATACACATTTATAGGTTAGAGTAATATATCGTAGGTCATATATATACATACTTCATAAGTAGCTATATCATCAATAACTCGACAAACGGTCACATTAGCCACTTGAATTTTTGGTTTCTTCATGAGCCAATTGAATTCATCCTTCGGAGCAGAACTCATGCCAATGAAAGATGTGGCAACAAGCAAGTAGTAGGTGCTAGTAATGAAGCCATTGGAGATGTAATCACCAAATGGAGGCATATATCCTTCAATAAACCACTTTGCTTCTATGTTGTAACTCCTCACTATCCCTTTCATCTGGATAAAAAATGTAATAAAATACGATTGAGTTTTTCCAGTAAAATTAATCTGAAAGATATGAAAGAATTGGAAAAGTATAAGTATAGTGATTTATACTGTTGCTTTTGCATAATCAACAGCAAATGATCTTCCTTGTTGTCTTAGTTCTTTATCGTACTGATTGTACAGATCTAGAAGAGCTTTGTAGCATATTTTCATGTAGTCTGGTAGTCTATCCATTTCCTTGAATCCCATCTGATAGAAACAGAAAAGAAAATTACACTTATTATTTATTCCATTACAATTAATCCAAGAAACTAATTATAAGACTAGCTAGCTATATACATATATATATATATGCCATGTATAGTAATATTGTATACCTCTCTTGAGATGAGGTCAAGCTCCTTCCACCACCTACAGCCACCAACCATAGCCATTTAGACACACAATTGATTTAGACCTAGACAGCCACACATCTCATATCATTAATTCTTATCTTAGACCAAGTTCCTTGACAATTCACAAAGTTCTTTCTGTGCAGCATTTGTACCAAATTGAAATCCAACTTGGCAAGTCTCATGAACAAGGAATCATTCTTTGATGGGTAAATGTCACTAATAGTTCCTGATGTTTCGATTTTGTATCACTTTAGCTCTCAATCTTTAAAACTTCATCTTTTAGTCCCTAACGTTAAGATACCGTTTCACTTTAGTCCCCAAAATCATTTTCCAGTAGTTTTTGGCCGGAAAATTGTCAATTCATAGTTTTATGTTCCACTTTAGTCCCTATATAAGGCTTTATGTTCCAATTTAGTCCATATGTTACTTTTTTTTTCTTGTTTTTTCTTTTTATAAATATATGTCCATGTGTGTATATATATTTGTGTATAATGTACGTGTATATATAATTGATACTAATATTAGTCACATACTCATATATTATTATTAATATTTAATAATATATTATTAATATATTAATATCATTTGTGATACTATTGTAATTAATAATATTAGTAATATTATTATTGATATAGGATAGCCCAATAGGCCCAGCCCAATAACACTCAACTATGACAGGAGCTGGTCTGACCGTCCCTAAGCAGCTCGAATGCCCTTAAACCCAACTCATTTTGGACCACGCAGACATTCAACTGCCACTCAACCTCTGGATCCCTATCTGCCGTGGTGGATATTAGCGTTCTTGATTGACCAAGTTATAGCCGATAGCCTCCATTAGGTGGCCTTAATCCTTCAACCAGAATGATGTAGTTTCAATCAGAATGAGCCTGGTGACCAAAATCCTATTAGATATTCCTGTTGGAGTGCTCGTCTTGACCAGAGAGGTCTAGGAGTGACGAAAGCCCTTTGGCCACATTGAATGCCTTGCCAGGCACCCTGCTACCGCATTAATAGCGCGTGGCACCAATAGTACCACATTTCGCAGCCGTGTTAGGCTAGGGATCACCTCTAGTGTACCACATTCTCCGAGGTAGCTGTCTTCTGAAACAGTACACAAGCTGGATAAGATTGGAAAGTCGTCAAGCAAGGACAATGGCCCTTCTTACACAACAGGGGCATCAATGTCATTTTACAAGTTCAACCCTTTGTGCTTTTATAGACTATATAAATTAGGCAAATTTAAAGATGAAGTTTAATTACCTGTGATGATCATGTTGCCTTAGCAACCTAAAGTAAAGAGCATTTGTGAGTAAATCTTCACTTTCAAGTCTGAGACGGGCATTGTAAAAGTTCAGAATTTGTTCTTCAATCTCTTTTTGAAAATGATATGAAACCCCAAGACGTTCAATGCTGTCTATTAAGTTCAACTTTTCAGCAATCTTGTTATCATTGGCAGCTATGATCATGCTTCTTACATGCTTCTTACATCCTCCTTCAATGCTTCAATTTCTTGGGCATAAAATTCTATTACCTGACGGAGGGCATCATATCTTGCATGAGAATAACTCGTAAAATCAGCAGATTACAGATTATGAAGAAGAAGAAAAAATGCAGAAGGAATTTAATTGAATATATATATATATATATATATATATAATACCTGATTGTCAATAGAAACTGAGGTGAAAAGATCACCCCATAGACTAGGGGAGAAGTTGGCCGACGGGCGAACGATCTTTTGTTGATAGGCTACAAAATTATTTTCAACTTTAGCTGAGGCCATTAATCTTACACTTAATTATGTTTTTAAAGGTAAAATATAATTGAATAACTTAATTAATCTAAGGGAATAAGAAACTGTAATGTGTTAATCCTTATGTTTCAATGGCGCCTGAACATTATAGTACGATCTTTTTATAGTGATAGGCATCCAAAAAATTTCCAGCCTCATTCTTCTGACAGGAATACTTGGTGTTTCCATTCTTTACCTTTACTTTAGTTGATCAGCTAGCGATGCTTCCATTTCATTTCTGTTTCCAGTTTTTTCAAAGTATATATTCAATTAAGACCACTACCAAAAATTTTCGACTAATTAAGTTTATTGTATATGTACTATGTTGACTGGAATATGGGACATTTCAAAGTATATATTCAATGTTTGAATGGAATGGTTAATAAAAGAATTATGAAGAGTTGGTAAAAATTCAGTTTTAGATATCATAGGAATTAAGTTTACAAGGAAACTATATAATATTATTCTTTTGTGCAGAAAGAGTCCAACTTAACAAGGATCTACCTAAGACTTCAAAAAGTCTAATATTTTGACAGGGACTGAGAATTGGGACTTGTACATGCAAGTCCATATTTTACTGTTTATTTTCTATGTCCGTAAAATTCTTCCGCATGCGAAGTGTATCTATGTGTGTGTGTATATATAATATTATTAATCATTATTCCCATTATTTTTAAATTACATTCCATTAATGGGGCAATGACTTTCACTATTTTATACTAGGATTCCTAATATTCTTCCAAGTTGATATAGATTATTTTATTTTATTTGTTTCTTTGGGCTTTCTCTTGATTTTTTTATTTCTTTTTATTTATTTAATTTTGTACTATGTTTCCTGTTCTGCATTACCAATTGTCCGTGTCCACTTATTTATTCCACGGCTATGTTCTATTTTCTCCTTCCATTTTTGAAAGGAATAAGCAGCCACTACTAATATATAACAACGGAAAATTTGAGAGTTTCATTGTAAAAAAGAAGGAATATAATTGCAGAAAATTAAAAAAAGATAATCAACAAGATTAATTATTTTTGAACAAATATTTATAATTCAATGGGGTGATTTATTTTTGAGTGAACACTAAAAAAATTTAGCCTTAATGAAAAAACGAAAAAAAAAATACTTGAGAAGACATAATAGTGGTTAAATTCTAATTTAAAATTTGTGCATCTTCTTCAATTTTCTCGCTTACCAATCTCTAGATTTTATCGTATGAATCGCCAAAGTATTCCTTTACCATATCTCAATTTTTTTCTATTTTTTATGCATCCCTCTTCACTCACATTACCAATCATAGAATTTTTCACATGATCTTTTTCTTAAAATGACATTGATGAAAAGCACTATAAAAAAAGTAACAAAATGGTAACTTTGTTAATGACATATATTAATTGACAATAACTTTTATTACATCACGTACTAATAATAGTTTTTAAATAATAATTTTTATTTTATCACAACATAATTTAATAGTAACAAAAATTAACGTTTTAAGTTGTTATCGTGACAATTGGTGATACATTATACCTAATGATTTTAAATATTTCACTATATTGCCACTATAAATATGCATTAATTATCATTGGTGGTAACTTAATATTATTTTGTCAGTATTAAACTTATAAAAATTATATAAAATAAAATCCTCTATCACTTAATATATATAATTAATAATGATTTTTACATTGTCACTTACATTTAGTCACTATTTTTTTTTTCTCTTGTAATGAAAAGAGTTCAGATCAATTATTTTAATTATGATTTATCAATTTCTAATATAACACAGAAATTCTTATAGTGTTGTTGACCAGATTAGCCATCACTGAATATTATCATATTCATATTCCTTTGTTCAAAATACTATCATATACGTTTAAAGCATATATTAACCATATTTGATTAGTCAATATTCGACTATACTGGATACAAATATGGTAATATATAATATTTAATTTGCTTAATATTCACTTCATATATATATATTTATTAGATATATTTATTTATAAATTCTATTATTTATACTTTAATAATTATATCCATTGATATTCATATTCACTAAATAATAATTAAAAAAGTGTTAGACATAAATGATCCAAATGTTAATGGACTAATATCCACATGTCGTCTCTATTGATAGTAAAATTCAACTTGCAGGAAAAGTCGTGAACAACTGATCAAAATCTCATCTAATACAAATTCTATCCAATTAATTAAAATATACTAAACTCAAAGAATTAGTTTCACTTGACGGGGAAAAGTATTCCACAAAGAAATCAGTTGGAATTGAATTTGAAGTTAGTCTATACACGCGCATAGCGACTCGCCATCTATTTTGAATTTTTTATTTTATTTTATGATTATATATATTAAATGTGTGTAATTAATAAATAAATAGTTTTTAATAAAATATTTAACATATTTGATATGCATTATATTCATAATTTGAGATGAAAAATCGAATTGCTATCCATTAATTAGTGCACCACAATAATTTGAAAGGAGACATGACAATTAATATTTGATAGAAGTTGGAATATTGCACAACTATTTTGCATTTAATTAGCGATCAAGTTTCCAAGTTAGAAAATTCTAAGAATTGTATATAAGTAGTAATTTAGACACAGAAGAGGGTTGAAATTAAATAGTATATAGCCAAGTAGATTGACAGCTCAATTCGGACAGCCGCCACTTTGTGGAAATAATTGGACGTAAATTTAAATTCTAAGGCGATAGCTCAAACCAGCAGTTAACCAACACCGAAGTCCGTGAAATTCACTTCAGAAATATATATATATATATATATGTATATTTTACATATAAGCTGCCCCTTAAAAATTAACAATAAGGGAAATTAAACTCTTTGGTCCTAGTCGTTTTTTGTATTGATTATCAGAAATAAAACCTGATTTTGTTAATTAACTTCGCTTTGATGGTCTGTTAATTGCGTCTGTGGTTTAAGTTTTAGTGATCATATCCTTTTGATTTCATAATAAGTAATGAAATTAAGAAATCAATTAGTGAAAATTACATAACATTAGCATTATGTTTGGTTCATGATTTTTTGGTGAGGAAAAGAAAAGAAAATGCTAGGAAAAATATTTTTTTATTGTTTAGTTGGTAAGAAAAATACTAAAGGAAAAAAAACTTAAGGAGAAATATAGTGAATCTATAGAAAATAAATTTTCCTTACAAAATAATGAGAAAAATGAGGAAAAAATCTATTTAAACTCTCTTATTCTCGAACACATTCATCACCCATATTTTTCCTATCCCTTTTATTATTATTTTCTTTAACAACCAAATGAATTTAAAATTACATATATATATATATATATTTTTTTCCTTTTATCTAATACTTTTCTTTCCTTATCAAAATCTTTAAACCATGCATGGTGTAGAAGAAAAAGAAAGAAACAAAATTCCTTGAGTCAGTAATTGAATTATTCACAGTAACAAAATAAAATTGTATAATTTGGAACCCAACAGGAAAATAGACAAAAGTACAACATCATGAAAACTGATAAAATATTATATCATATAGCAATATCGTCAATTCAAACTCAGCAGCCGGAGATGACTGGGACCCACACAAATACAATGAATTAACTCTGTATTATGCCCTTATTGCCAGTAATTTTCACAATCAAATCTTAGACTTTTCTTCTCCTTTTAAAATTTTCCACTATAAATACAAGCATCATCAAACAACACAAACAATAGCTAAGAACTGGTATTGCTTATCAGCATACATCTGTTGCCATAAGCAATGGAGATGATCCAGCTAATCCCCTTCAACTTCACTTCTCTTCTGCTCTTTTCATCTTTCATATTCTTGCTAATCAAAACATGGAAGAAACCCAAATCCCAAACAAAGTACGAAAAGTTGCCTCCAAGCCCGCCAAAGCTGCCGGTGATTGGCCACCTCCACCACTTGGTGGGCGGGCTGCCCCACCATGCACTTAGAAGAGTAGCCCAAAAATACGGACCCATCTTGCATCTGCAGCTGGGAGAGGTTTCGGCGGTGGTGATTTCATCGAGGGAGGCCACTAAAGAGGTGATCAAAGCTCAGGACCCAGCCTGCGCTGACAGGCCTGAAAGCATTGGCACTAAGATCATGTGGTACGATTACACAGATATTGCCTTCAGCCCCTACAATGAGTACTGGAGGCAAATGCGTAAAATCTGCATTTTGGAGCTGCTCAGCGCCAAAAATGTCAAATCTTTCGGGTCTATTCGGCAGGACGAGGTCTCCCGTCTCATCAAATCTCTTCAATCATCGTCTGGAGAGGCCATCAACCTGACAGAAAAGGTGTTTGCTTTCACAAGTTCCATCACTTGCAGGGCGGCGTTTGGTAAAGTGATGAGGGATCGTGATACTTTGATAGCCATGTTGAAGAAGGCGGTGACGATGGCGGGGGGTTTTGAGTTGGCTGATTTGTTTCCCTCTTTCAAGCCGTTGCATGTTCTCAGTTGGAATAAGTACAAGTTGTTGAGAATGCGCCGTGAGCTGGATAAAATTCTTGATGCCATGGTGGAGGAACATAAATTGAAGCAGAGTGGTGAGTTTGGCGGTGAAGACATAGTTGATGTTCTTCTCAGGATGCAGAAAAATAGAGAACTCGAATTTCCCATTACCAATGACAACATCAAAGCTGTCATTTTTGTAAGTTTCTTTTTAATTATTACATTCCTCATCATATGAACACGCATATATAGGATTCTAACGAATGATGTTGTGTAATTACAGGACATGTTCTCTGCTGGAACTGAAACATCATCTACAACTATCGACTGGGCTATGGCCGAACTCATGAGAAATCCCCGGGTGATGACTAAATTACAGGCAGAAGTAAGAGAGGCATTTAACGGAAAGAAGACAGTGGAAGAGAGCGACGTCCAGACACTAAAATACCTAAAGTTGGTGATCAAAGAAACTTTGCGATTGCACCCTCCGATCCCATTACTCCCGAGAGCATGCAGAGATGAATGCAAAGCTAATGGATATTCAATTCCTCTCAAATCCAAAGTCATGATTAACGTTTGGTCCATGGGAAGGGATCCCGAGTATTGGCATCAACCAGAAACCTTCCAACCCGAAAGATTTGAGAACAACTCCACAGATTTTATGGGGAATAACTTCGAATTCATTCCATTTGGGGCAGGAAGAAGGATTTGCCCAGGTATGAATTTTGGAATAGCAAACGTTGAGCTTCCATTGGCTCAACTTCTCTACAACTTTGATTGGAAAATGCCTGAAGGAATGACTCCTAATGATATCGACATGAGCGAAGCGGAAGGAATTGCTGTCTCAAGAAAGAATGGTCTTCTCTTGGTTCCCACCATCCACAATCCGTCCAACTGAGATATCTCATAAAAATCTTCGTCGCTTGGAGATATCCATTCATAAAATCAAATACTTATTGTCGTATACTTTGATTTGTTTTAGTAATTTTTCTTTTTTTTTTTCTTTTCCATAAATATGTACTAGCATATATGTGTTGCGACACATTGAAATAATTTATTTTACAATAACTAACAATCCTCGCACCCAGTCCCCATGTGCATAAATACTTTTTATATGTCACATAATGTTTGTTCATATTTCTCTTTCAATATAATTAAAGTAGATATATTTAAAATATGTAGCTAATTAAAACAATCAAGCAAATTTGAGTAAAATTTTTATTAAAATTTATAACTATACTAATCTCCACAAAATTCACAAACTCACATTTTCAAAACTCCATCATCTATTACATTCTTTATCATGTCAAATGTCTAAACAATTTTTATTTAAATGTAAAATTTAAATTATTTTATACATTAATTTTGCGTGATCCAAAAAAAAGGTTTTTTGTGCATAAAAAATGTGTGCGACGACTTTTAGTGTGATATTAATATTAATAAAATAAAACAATAAAAAACCAAATGTAAGAGCAAAAAAAAATCTAGCATCCCAACTGTTATTAAATCATGACTTTATTGTATTAAACACATCTAAATATTGCCATCAAGAGTTTCCATCAAACTATGGTATGAATTTCTGCTAATATCCTTTATTATAGTGTTCCATTTTTTGCTTCCAATCTTCTCACCCCTGAATAATATTGAGAGCTCAGATGCAAAAATATGGACCGGCACTTCTTCTCTTTGTGGGTCATCTCTCTTTAATTTATATTTTGCTCCCACATCTTCCACATCTTTTCTCCAATGCTATGGAAGCCCGCCACTCACTACCAGTAACATCAATTCATTTTAGAGCCACTAATTCGATAATTTACGATTGAATTTGACAAAATGGACAAACGCATTTCATGAGATTTCACAAATAAACCCAAATAACAAAATTGATAAGTCTTTTGTAAAATTTTATTTTATCCCAAGATAAATGGATCAAATGTAAGGCTATGTTCTCCTATGTTTTGGGCATTTTGTAGAAAAAAATTTAGGAAAATGAGTTTTTGGGAGAAAATTTGGAAAATGTGTCAAGTGTTTCTTTTTATTTTGGAAAATTTTGAAAAATAATTTGATAATGAGTTGTTTGCTTGTTTATGTTTTGGGGGGCGACCAACTTTACTGTTTATGCAAATCAATTGCCCTTTATTGGGTTTGTAAGGTGAAAGTAATTTTTTTTATATAATATATTATATATGCTAACTATATATTGTAGGGTGAAAGCAATATAATAATGGCAATTAAGTATATTAATTAATTACAAAGTCAACTAACAATAATTATGTTGATTAACTTTATTCTTCAATTTTTTCTCTATATTACAAAAAAAAATTAAATTTTTTCTTTTTTCTTCCCAATTCTTCAATTATAATTTTTATATATACATATATGGATTATGAGATTTTTATTAAAAAATCTAAATAATATATTATTTAATAAATATATATTCAGATCGAATATTAAATGGGTTGGATACGCATTTACCATATCTATCTATATCCATTTATAATCGGATATCTATTAATCGAATACGAATAACATCCGTTTTAAACGGATGCGGATAAATTTTGTATAAACAGATACGAATATAAACGGTAAACAAATTTGCGAATATCCATTTACAACCCAAGGTGTAGGGTTTTATTGGGTGAATTTCGAGGGGGTTTTTTGGGTAAAAAATTGTAATATTTTGAGAGAGAAATTAGAGAATGTACCTGCATTTTGAAATTTTTTCTTTTTTTTTGGGGTGGGGGGTGTGGGGTTGGAAAAAATTATATTGAAAAATTAAATTGATGGGAAAAATTAAATTTTCATATGAAAATAATTTGGTAGAAAATTTTGGATTCCCCGTATTAATACAACTTTTTTGCATTCTTTTTATTTGTCAAACATAACTTCCAAAAGAATTGAATAGGGGAAAAAAAACACACAAAATGATAAATTATGCAATACGTAATTTTTTATTATTTTATTTATTAATAGAAAATAAAATTTCCAATAACCCGATTAATATGGAATTTTTTAAAATATACTTCAAGATTGCAAAAAATAAAAAATAAAATATTATTGTTTTCCTAGTTGGAATTTAATTTTCCTTAACTCATAAAATAATTCATTGTCCAATTTTAAAAAAATTCTAAAGAAACAAATTTATTAAATTTATCTATTATTTAAAAAGTTCTTTTATTACTATTCTCATTCTAAAACACAACATTCTTTTCATCTTACTCACAGTTACTATAAACTACGTGGTGGGAAAAAAATTTGGAAAAAATAATGTAAATTTTTTTCTTTCACTAATAAAGAACAATTTAAAATAATAACATATTTTATTCATTAATCTGGGATGATACATAATAGTTAACAAATTTAATGCATTAATTTGGGATGATACATAATATATCAAAATATTCTCAAAATTATTAAAAAATATAAAAACTCCAACCATACCCGATTAATTAAAAAATTGTAGAAATATTGTTGGGAAAAAAATCAATTTTCCCCATACTAACTTGGAATTTACCAAGTTAATTCGTGGAATATTGATTAAAAATATTAAGTTATACTCAGTTTATTAAATTTATAAATTAATTTAATTTTTTTTAAAAATATTATAAGTCCCAAATAGACCCACAAACCAAAAACTCATAAAACAATTTCATTCTATCAAACAATTTTCTCAAACATATCTCACAAATAATCTTACAACTATAAACAATCTCACATCACATCAACCATCAAATCACTATAATCATTATATTTTATCCCACAATCATTTACAATCTCATTTCTCATTTCTCATTTCTCATTTCTCATATCTCTCAAACACCAAAACAACCTCAAAATTCCAAGAACATGAAAAATGAGACATGACCTTACAAACAATCACAACTTAAGGTTCTGAAATTTGTTCATAACATGGCCTAAAAGAAAAGCACGAATTGAGATTAAAAATAATTATCTATCACAGCTTACATATTGTATAAAATTTATGCTATTAAGAAATCAAACACCACCACCTTTTCGTTCAGCAATCAAGTCAATATATAATTTTCATGTCACTCTCTCTTTCCATTCAGCAACCAAAGTAATGTACTCATTTGACTTCCTCGTCGACAATTAAACAACCATAGAAATAAGTGTAGCACACAAACTTATAATTCAAATAACCTTTTTTCCTTCAAAGTAAATCATCCCATATAAACCCATGCAGAGTGCAGTCCATTGCTAAGTTTCATTGAGTAAAAACGACGATGTCTAACCCCCACCCCCCATTTGAAATGCCAAAAATTTGGAATGGAGCATCCAAAATACAATAATGTGATATTAACTTATATACATTATTACATGTTATAATTTTCAACAATAGAATATATTCTAATTTGGGTTATTGAAACAAAGAACAGATAAGTAAAAATACCTAAGCAAACACAATTCTTGATAATTGAATGGCCCTCCAAACTCTAAAACATCTGCCTAATGAAGAAAGAGTCCAAGTAAGTAACCCTTCTTTTATTCTTTGACCATGTAATAAAAATTTAATGTATAACTTAACTTTAATTTAATAATCAACTAAACTTGTGTAAAAATAAAATAGGTTAGGTGATTGGGAGATAGATTCTTGTTTACCTTCATATTTGAGGAGGTAAAAGCTCAGGAAGGTTTTTTTTCCTTCATTTAATTTTAACATGCATAACTCAGATGAGCAGTGAGGAGATAAGGATGAAAATTCTTAGAGAGAATTTGTAGGATCTAAGGAGCTTTATCTCGCCACGACAATTCTGTGGGATTGAGGGATTGATTTGTTCTCTTTCATCCATTTTCTGTTATTCTTTTAATGAAACATTCACCTTCAAGAAATTGGATCAATTATGCTCAAACAAAAATTCATGAAAAAATTAGGGAGCTCCTATTTGAAGGTTTGGGTGAGAGTAAGATAAAGAAGGTGGTGGTCTTAAGCATGTGGCTGAGAGAGAGAGAGAAAGAGAGAGAGAGAGAGAGAGAGAGAGAGATGTTTCAAACATGGATGGTTGGTAGGTTTATGTGGTATATTACTGTTATAACCTAATTTTAGAATAGATGTTCGATAATTGAAAGGGCAAAGTTGGGACATTATAAAAATGGTATGAGAATTGCCATTAATGTCTTTTAAGTTCCACTTTCACCCTCCAAGTTACATTACTGTTTCCAATTGACAAAAAGTTTCAAGGATAAATTTGTAAAAATCTACAAAGTAACTTCCATATTAGAGAGAAAACATTCTTCTCTTTTATAATAGTATAGAATAAAAATTTTACTTTAAGTGAGTGCTATCTTCATAATTATGCAAATTATAAATACGTATTTTAGATATACGTTAATTTTTAGTATAATGAATGTGAGAATATATATATGAAATATGGTTACTCAAAAATATTTTCCTGCATCCAAATGACTGCTTGTCCTGTCATTCTCTCTTTACGCCTAACACCACAAAATAATAACAACGCTTCAACTATTTTTCTCGAAGGCCCACATTTTCTCTATTTTTTAAATAAAGGGTACAAATAAGGCATTTTACAATACAAGAAGTGCCTATCTTCTAAAAACAACATCATTTTAGCCGCACTCCCCCCTCCCCCCTTCCTCCAAAAAGAAAAAAGGAGAAAAAAGTAGACAAATGCCGTGGTACTATTGCCGCGCTTATCCCCCTTATACATAGTAGTAACAAAAGAATAAGGACGTGATTGTAGTTTAACAATTTTAGAGAGGGTTTAAATAAATCCTCAATTTTTGTTATGAGAATTAAAGAAAAAAGAAAGAAATTCTAGAAAAGAATTGAAAAAATTATAATTTTGTTTATTTCAGATTATTGTTTAATTATTATTATAATATATTAAAGGAGAAATGTGAACAAAAATTATGTGACGTACAGAAAGTATTTATGAACGCGGAGTCTGCGTGCGAGGGTTGTTAGTTATTATAAAATAAATCATTTCGACACATCATACCACATAATTTGGCATTCAATATAATTAATAATTTGGCATTCAATATAAAAATATAATTATTAATTTTACATTTCAAAAATCAAAAAAAATAAATTCAAATAGTAATGTTTCATATAGGAATTTTTTTTTTTTGTTTTTCCCTTACATAGTACGAAATATATAATAGAAAGAGGTGTGTACTAAAAATTTAATATTAAATATCTTTTTGTCTTATTTTACATGTTTTGCTATATACATGCCGTCAATTTTGTTGACATGGCTTTGCATGTTAGATTAAAAGAAAAAAAGAAGAAACAGAAAACACCCCGAGCACATGAGGACATATATTTGAATATTAGATATGTAATTAATATTAAATATATATTTCATTTCTTCTTAGTTATGTTGCAAGTTCGAATAAGTTGCCAGCACAACTTTGGCTTAGTTAAGCGTCTTCTTTACATGCATGCATGTGTGTGTGTGTGTGTGTGTGTGAATTTTCCATGGATGGTCTAGTTTGACGCTGCCCCAATTATTCATCTTATCCTAAAAACAATCTTACGTTTCATTACTTATAAATAATAATAAGGTCGTTAGTTATCAAATAAAATTCATGATTATTCCATAAATTAAAATAAATTGAAGAATTCCACAAGAGTTGTTACTGATTTATAATGCATGGCTGCTACAAATTGGACAAATTTATCATATATTATTCTCATGACCAGCTACATCATTCAGATATTAAATTGTGTAAAAACTAGTCAGGAGTCATACAATTACACTTATACCCTCCATATGTTTTATGCAACCCCAATCATTTATTAATTCTAAGCTTCTTGAAAATTTCAATCTATGGTACTTTTTTGTTTTATGACGATAGTAGGGACCAACAACTATCTCTTTTTTAGAAAAAATTTCTTAAATTAAAGAAAATTAATTAATGGCAAAGTGGAAAGTTAAGGTCCTATTTGTTTTCATTTTGAAACAGTGCAATTTTTATTTTTGTTACTATTTAAAAATTAAAAAATTTCAATTTCTATACATTCTTATTGGATATAATACTTATTTTTATTTTCATTTTTTCTAATTCTATTTTATTGTCTCATTATCATATGAATCATATTATCAATTCATGTCATGGAAATCCCGCATTTCTATGTTCTCAAAAATTGACATATAAATACATTTTGAAAAGACATGTCTTTTTGAGCAAAAGAAAATAAATCATTTAAATGATCATATCTATAAATAATTGAATAATTGTTTTTAAACAAAACATTCATATACAATCTCATTTTTATATTTGAAATTATAATTAACTTTCTAATTTTTAAAAATATTAAAAACTAAAAATAGAAATGATAATAAAAACAAGCCAGTTGGTTTCATTCTCAAAGCTCATTTTCACATTTTTTTACTATTGCAAAAATAAAACACATAACTTTTCATACATTTTCATCCAACTTCAGTTTTTATTTTCATTTTCAAAATACATTCCCCAATAACCTATATCTCTTCTCTCTATTCCATTATTTCTATCTCTCTCTATCTACAACCTAATAAAACCATTATAAAATTACTTTTCCAACAATTTATCTAAATACAAACTCATTTCTACTAACTACTTTTCAATATTTTGAAAATGATAATGATGAAATGAAAGTTAGAAATAAAAATAAAACCAAACGGGCATAGTTTCCAAGTTTTGGTCATTTTGAGCTGGACCTGATCAGAGGCTATAATGATATATTATTATTATTATGGTTGATGGTGCAGCAAATCCGGTGCTCGCGCTTGACGGCAAACATGTTAATTCTAAACTAATATAGTTTTAAATGTTATAATCAACCGCCTCAGATTATTTCTCTTTCGACGGCATACTGACCACACAGTCCCTTCGGAGTTAATTTCAAGGAAAGAATTGCAGTCAGACAATTAGTAACAAAGCATTCTAAATTTCAAGAAATTGGGTCGACAGTCAAAGTCGTCGCAACACATTGTCTGTCCTCCCTTTTTTTTTTTTTTTTGCCCGCCTCTCTATGGCAGTCAGATTAGAGAACTCTTTCGAGATCGATCATTTGAAATTTTCTATTTCACCGAGCAAAATTTATTTTCGTTCTTGATGCTTCAAATCAATTGCAAAACCATCTATGTTCTTTAAATCAACTTCAATCTCATCCTTTTGGCCATTCTCCGACAATATATCCGGCCAATTTAAAGGGTATTTTAGTAATTGCTTATTTAATAATTAAGCAAATAAAAAACCAAATCAAAATCTCAGCCATTCATTTTTATGGGATAATCTAAACCATAAACCAAAAACCAAGGGCAATATGTATGATTTTTTTTTTTTCAGTTTTTCTTTTATTTTTTAATTTAGTTGAATTTATTTTATTATGCTTTAATTCCATTGAACTTGCAGGATATAAGCTCTCAAGCTTCAACTATAGGCAATAGCATAGGTTCTCAATCTTGAAAATAAGATCTCTTCATTTTAAGGTAAATAAATTGTGTGTTTGCTCAATTGTAAGTCAATAAAAAAGTTTAATTATTAAATATATTTATACTAGCATTATTCTCGTGCTATGCACGAATTCTTTAAAATTACTATATATTAATTTAATTGTTAAATTATAAAAATCAAATACAAAGGCAACCACTATCAGGTTAGTAGCGGAACGTGCTTTCTCTAAGAAAATGGAAGATGAGAGCAGGTTCCCATTTGAGGAGCGCAATGGAAAGTAAGCCTTTGAGGGTTCATGTCCGAATCAGGGATGTGGTAAGGAAGCGTAGCAGTTAAATTGAAAAGGATAAATACAATTAAAAATAACAACATAAAAATATATATATCACAAAAAATAGTCAAGTAATTAGTAAAATTAAATATTGTTTAAAAAAATATCAATTAAAATTAAATTTTAAAATTTAAAATTTAATACTTAAAAGCTTAGAACATATAAAGACATCCCATATACATGATGTCATGAATAATAAATTTCAAGATTATTTAGCGAAAAGTTAAAAAAAAAAAATCAAAACTTCCAAAGATAAAAGTTCATGAATGCTATTATATACTTTATTAAAAAGAAGAAAATATTATGCAACCAAAAATTAATAGATAGTTGCATTAAAAAAGCAAAATATATGAAAATAGTATAGAATACAAGATTGACGGCTTAAAAGTTGTTAGAAAAAAACTTAAAACTATAATACTTTAAATTTGAAAGATGACGAATATATATATATATATATATATATTAATTTAAAATTCTTAAAATATAAAGAATTAGATAATATATTGGCTACTAAGAATTTTAAAAAAATATTATTTAATGTTAATTTTTGATTAAAAATCAATTAAGTTAAGACAAAACTACAGTAGTAAAGATTAAAAAAACTAAAAAATAAAATAAAATAAGTGTATAAAATAATTATAAAGTTAAAATCAATATCAGTGTATAAGTTAATAGAAACCTTTTAATTTGACTTATAAGTTATTTATCGAATAATTAAGTGAAGAAAAGAGTTTGACATTAGCAATACAAAGTTAAAACTATAGTAAAGTGATAAAATAATTATAAACTTAAAATTAATTTTAAAATATGAATTAGAAACAGGATATGAGGATGAAATTAGAATGAAAAATAAAATATAGAAAAAATAAATTATTGTGTTCATTCTCAAATTTTTGTATAAATATATATAATTGGATATTCATATTATAATTTGCAAATACTAGAAAGAAAAAAAAAGTGAATAACAAAAAACGTTAACCTTTCAGATAATCAAAATTTAAAAAAATAAAAATTGGATATATATTTTGACAGATTAAGCAATATCCAGTGTTATAAACTTAAAAAATTAATGGATGTATTTTTTTATTGAAATAACCATCACGTAATTTTTTCAAATAGATCATAAAAGATTTAAGAATATATATTGATGAAGTCGTATATAAAATTTTGATACATATACATGAAAAATCTTTCATATTCATATTATTTGTCTTTTTGATCCATATACATGAAGAATCTTATTATATTTTTAATACTTCTCTATGGTATATTTTCAATTTAGAACAACATGTTAATTGTATAATCTTTTGTTAAAAACTCATCTTCTATTCAAACTGCATTTTTTATGCAAAACTCAGGAACCATTTTGTTTTTCTTTTTATACGTTGGGGAGCGATTTTGCTTATTATGCATTATGTATAAGATATATAGTTAAAAGGGTCATTTGGTCACTTTTCTTTTTTTAGCCAGAAAATGTTACTGAAAGATGGTCAAAAGGATGAGATTGAAATCAATCAAAAAAGTATGAATGATTTTGCAATTGAATTGAAACCTCATGAATGAAAATGAATTTTACCCATATTTCATTTTTTATTCCAATTTAATGTATTTATACGTACTAAGTGTATTTGATTCTTAATCAACTATTATTATGAAGAAATATTTTATACACGTGTCATATATTCATAAAATAGAGTAAAAAATGAAATAGAGAATGAAATAAAAAATTTAAACTAGTTGGGTCCTTTGGGATTTTTTGAACGAGCTTTTATTTTCTCTTTTCTGATTTCTTCTAATACTATTATAGTATTGTTCCAGTTACGTTACTTTCAGAGTTGAAGGAAGTAGTGGAGAAAGGATTAATTAATGAAGAATTATTGGATCATATATATATATATACATATATATATAAACTAGAAATATATGAAAACATTGATATATGAAATTATTAGGAACGAAGGTCGCCGCAAAACAACGGCGGTCAAGAATTAATAACGAAAAAGAGAAAACGAATAGTCCATATTCAAAATTGATACACATCAGATAAAGAAATCAAGGCCTGATAATCTTCTGAATTCAAAGGTTTGCTACTATATATATATGACAACTTTTGCATGCAAATCCCATCAAATTGAAAGCATAACCAGCAGCAGTAACTGATCATATAATATTGAGCATCCAGCTGCTGCATTAGCATCTCTTAATAACTGATCCTCTTTCTCCCATGATCTCTGGAATGGAAATCCAGTTTCATTTCAACTTCGCAACTTCCCTTCTTTTCCTTTCCTTCATCTTCTTGATAGTGAAGCAATTGAAAAAATCCAGATCACTAGAGAAAAAGAAATTGCCTCCTGGTCCATGGAAGCTACCTTTCATTGGGCACTTGCACCATATTTTAGGCTCACTTCCGCACCACTCTCTTGGAGACTTAGCCAAGAAACATGGCCCTCTTATGCACCTAAAGTTCAGTGAAGTCTCGACCATTGTCGTTTCATCACCTAAAGTTGCCAAAGAGGTTCTCAAAACTGTAGATCCAGCATGCGCTGACAGGCCCCAAAGCCTGGCCAGCAAGATCATGTGGTATAATTATATTGACATTGCGTTTAGCCCATACGGCGAGTACTGGAGGCAAATGCGCAAAATATGCATTTTGGAGCTGTTGAGCGTTAAAAACGTGCGTTCATTCGAGTACATAAGGAAGGATGAGGCCTCTCGTCTCATCGAATCCATTCGGTCCAATTCCGGGAAGCCCATCAACTTGACGGAGAAGACTTTCTTGTTTACGAGTGCCATCACTTGCAGAGCTGCATTTGGGAAAGTTTTGAAGGACAGGGAGACATTGATCAGCTTGCTGAAGCAAGCAGTTGTCATGGCAGGTGGTTTTGATATGGCTTATTTGTTTCCTTCGTTAAAGATTCTTAACATCATCAACTGGAATAAGTACAAACTCTTGAGGATGCGCAGAAAGATGGACTCCATTCTCGACAGGCTGATTGATGAGCACAAAGCTGACAACTTTGAAACAACAAAGAAAGGGCACGGAGAAATGGGAAGTGAAGATTTGGTTGATGTTCTGTAAAGATTGCAGAAGAGTGGAGAATTTGAGTTTCCCATAGCTAACAACAACATCAAAGCAGTCCTCTTTGTAAGCATTCTTTTGCCTCCAGAACCTCATTTCATACTTCATTACAAAGTGCTAGCGTCTGTACTATACAACATTTCTCTATTAATTTCTGCTTTGATTAGTTATAATTTTTCCTTTCAGGACATGTTATCAGCTGGAACAGAAACTTCTTCAACAACTGTGGACTGGGCCATGGCTGAACTAATGAAAAACCCTCTAGTTCTAGCAAAGGCACAAGCTGAGGTGAGAGATGCCTTTAAAGGAAAGGAAACCATCGAGGAGGCTGATCTGCGCAAGCTGAAATACCTAAAATTGGTGATCAAAGAAACACTGAGGATGCATCCTCCAATCCCATTACTCCCAAGAGCCTGCAGAGAAGAATGTGAAGTTGAGGGCTACACCATACCTCTTAAGGCCAAAGTTATGGTTAACGCTTGGGCTATGGGAAGGGACCCAAACTATTGGCCCGAGCCCGAAAACTTCAAGCCCGAAAGGTTTGAGGATAATTCCATTGACTATTTGGGAGCCAATTATCAGTATCTGCCATTCGGGTCGGGGAGGAGGATATGCCCCGGGATGACATTCGGGCTGGCTAATGTGGAACTTCCTTTGGCTCAGCTTCTCTATCACTTTGATTGGGCACTTCCAAATGGAATGAAAGCAAGTGATTTGGATATGGCTGATGCTGAAGGAATTGCTGTTGGAAGGAAAGAAAATCTGATCGTCATTCCCACACCGTATAACCCTCTCAATTAATTAAATCGTTGGCACTTGAAGAGATATATTAAGTATACTGTAACTAGCAAGGTTTTAAAAATCAGACCGGACCAGCCAGTGCGACCTGTTCGACCAGTGACCGGTGGCAGGTCCGGTCCGAATCACACCTAAGAACCGGTCACAATTTTACCGGTTGGGAACCGGTCGAACTGGTACCCGTTCTTGACAGGTTCACTCTTTTTTTTTTTTTTTTTTTCTTCTGTTTTTCTGTTTTTTTTAGGAAAAAAACATAAATCAAGGTCCAAGATAGCATATTAATCGGGTCTACTTATGACTTTCGCGTAGGGTTTTTATTTTTCACTCCCACTTTTTATATCAAATTCTAATTTCTTGATTTCTTTGCTTGTTTCATTTCCTTTAGGCTTTTTCTTTCTTCCTCCATCTCCACTGCTCAATTACTATTGATGCAGTCTGCAAGTGGAAAAACTTGTTCTATTTTATTAAATATTGAACTTGAAACTTGGAGGGATAATTATTTGTATTAATATTAAATAGTTGTGTGTTACTATTTGAATTAGATTATATATTTGTAATTAATTAATAGAGAAATGATATTTTTGAAAGAAATATTTGAAGGAAAAAAAATGACTAAAATATGGAGAAAATTTTCTTTATTTATTTCTATATTATTGGATTTTTTCTATTTTTTGCAATATATTAATTATATTATATATATTTATAAAATTAAATATAATTATTATATCATTATGACGTCATACCGGTCGAATAAGTAACCAGTAAGGTCGCCGGTTCTTTGTCCGGTCCGGTTTTGAAAACATTGGTAACTAGTTATATATGTGTCTCTTTTAGTTTAATTTTGTGAACTTAAAATAAGATCATAATATTAATTAATAATTTGTAATGGTTTCTAATGTAACAGTTTATTCCTTTATTATAATTAATAATATTGTACTTATAAAAAATTAAAGATTTGATAATATATTTTTGCTTTACACTGTGTATGGATCTTGAAGTTTAAAGAATAAAATATTTTTTTTTTAAAATTTCATGCTTTAAATAATGTAATTTTATACTTTATTTTTTGCATATTTACATTTTTTTTCTTCTTCATTAGTTTCCTGGAGATCATTAATTCAGTTAATAATAAACGTGGATTTAATAAATATTTAAGTTTTGATACAGTTAGGAAATAATATTTTATTTTCTTATTGTTATATGTATACTTTTGTGGGTCAGTCAATTTTTATTATGATCCCTCTGGTATAACTATAAAAGTCAATTGCTGCAGTTACTATTTTAAACTATTATCGTGTGATAAAATAAAAATCATCACTTAATACAGCTTATTAATGACAAAAATATTATTATCAACTAATGCATATCATTAATAATTAATTTCATAGTTGAGTATGAAATTAAAAAATAATAAATAATAAATGAGTTAAAAAAAAATTAATTTCATACTGTAAATTTTTCTCACTTATGATATTATTCTTTCTTTTCTGTCGCATTATATGTTTTCAAAAACTAACCAAATTATTTAATCTAAATTTCCTCTTAGTTGTTTTTATCATGTCAACAATAGAAAACAGAAGATACATTTATAATATGACTGTGTCAATGGATGGAATTAAGGTATTATGCATGTCAACAATGGAAACAAAATATATACTTATAATATGACTGTGTGTCCGTGTCAATGAGCATAATTAAGGCATTATGCATGTCAAAAAAGTATCAAATCTCGGAAAAGACATATGACTTTCACTAATTTGACCTTAGAATCTTGATAATTTAAAAGATTAATTAAGAAAAAGACTTTGCACGTCATCTAGAAGTCAAGTCCTTACCTCCTCAAATTTCCATGGGAATGAATATATATGTATATTTTAATTTAACCTCGTAATGATTCTTCAGTAAAATGACTTCCACCTTTGGTAGTCAACTTTTAGCAATAATAATTTAGCCTTATCTTAACCTTTCACCATAGATATATATCAAATCGTCATGGTTTTCACATATGACCGATGTTTGGCATATGCCCAGTACTGTGACCTACCGGTAAATTATACAGTTCCATGCTTTTACTTTTGTTCACTGTACAAAATTTGCTGCTCCATTTTCTTCTAATCTCTATGGTGGATCTTTCTAGGGATGTAAATGGATCAAATACATTATTTTTATATTCGTATTCGTTTAATTTTTTTAATATTCGAATACGGATACGGATATGAATTTGACAAATATTTAAAAATGATATCCAAATTCATATCCATCGGATATCGGTCGGATTCGGATATATCCGTATTCGATTATAATTATTCAAATGCGTTCATATTTTATTAAACTTATCCATATTCGAATTATTATTTTATATTCATATTTGATGATAATTATTTAGATATCCATTTACAAATATCCAAATATGTGAATCTATGAATCCATAACAAATACATATTTTAACTAATAGAAAGAACTATATAATTTCATTAAAACGAACACAATCAAGCAAATAACATAATTTCTAATTAATAATTGAATTTATTATTATTATTATTATTATTATGATGATGATGATGATGACAACGACGACATTTAAGTATATTAATTATAAAGTCAACCAACAATAATTATGTTGATTAATTTTATTCTTCAACTTTTTCTCTATATTACAATAAGTTTTTAAATTTATTCTTTTTTCTTCCCAATTCTTCAGTTATAATTTATATATATACACATATATGGATAATGAGATTTTTATTGAAAAATATAAATAATATATTATTTAATAAATATATATTCGGATCGGATATTAGACGGATCGGATACGTATTTACCATATCCGTATCCATTTATAATCGGATATCTACTAATCAAATAAGGATAATATCCACTTTAAATGAATGCGGATAAATTTTGTATAAACAGATTCGAATGCGAACAGTAAACGAATTTTTTAATATCCATTTACAGCCCTAGATCTTTCTATGTTGATGAATGAACATTGTCATCTTTTTTAACTCACCTAACACACACCAACTCAGCTCTATCCAATGTGGACATGCATTTAAATTTAAGAAATACAAGCTGATAAAGAATATTAATGCATATGATAAATGAATTTGACATTTTATATACAAATTTGAGTTAATTATTGGATCCAAAATTTCAAATCCCATCAAGTTAATAGAATCATATCACTCAAAATCTTAGAAACACTAGTAAATTTAGAAATTTGATGTATGTAATACTATAAATTTAGAAAGTTGAGTGACACATGAAGTATGGAGTATAACTGTACAAATCAAACATTTACAAAGGTCATAAATTAATGAATGATTAAATACAAAAATTCACTGCCGACAGTAAAAATATAATGTATGAAAAAACAAAACAATTATGAATGGATCAGAGAAAAGAATTAACACGACAAATTAAGAAACTAATTAGGTGCTTGAACATTTGAAAGACTCCAGGAGCAATCCAGTGATAAGGGGCTTCAATACTTTCTCTGGATGAGTGTATCCATCTTGATTATGCTTGTACACAACATCTATCAATCGGGATAGATTGATAATTCTTTTCAAAATCTCCATTGAAACAGCTTTTTCCTCTACGCACTCCCCATTAATATCCTTCCACGCATTTTCAGCAATATTGTTGAACTTCTCCATTGCTTCTTGCTCGCAAACTCCATACTCTTTCATGTAGCATTCGATGCCGGTTGCACTTTGCCCCCTTTTCTTCTCAATCTAAACAATGATTTGGAAAACATAAGGTGATTATTTGACAATATTATTCATAATGATTCATCTTTATTACATATATATCCTAATTCATATATATACGTACTACGTACCTCATAAGTAGCTATATCATCAATAACTCGACAAATGGTCACATTAGCCACTTGAATTTTCGGTTTCTTCACGAGCCAATCGAATGCGCCCTTTGGAGCAGAACTCATGCCAATGAAAGACGTGGTAGCAAGCAAGCAGTAGGTGCTGGTAACGAAGCCATTGGACATGTAATCACCAAAGGAAGGCAAATATCCTTCAATAAACCACTTTGCTTCTATGTTGTAACTCCTTACTATATCTTTCATCTAAACAAAAAATATAATAAAATACGATTGAGTTTTTCAAGTAAAATTAATCTAAAAGATATGAAAGAATTGGAAAAGGATAAGTATGGTGATTTATACTGTTGCTTTTGCATAATCAACAGCAAATGATCTTCCTTGTTGTCTTAGTTCTTCATCATATTGATTGTACAGATCTAGAAGAGCTTTATAGCATATTTTCATGTAGTCTGGCAGTCTATCCATTTCCTTAATATCCCATCTGATAGAAATAGAAAAGAAAATTACCCTTATAATCAATTCCCTTACAATCCAAAAAATTAATTATAAGACTAGCAAGCTATATATGGCATGCATGTATAGTAATATTGTATACCTCTCTATTGCATCTGTGAAGATTTCAAGCTCGTCCATTGTACCATAAGAATCATAAGTATCATCTATTACTGATATCATAGCAATAGTCTTAGCCAGCATAATTCGAGCGCGAGAATATTGAAGCTCAAAATACACTCCCAAAGTCCAAAAATAGCATTCTACCACTCTATCTCTTGCATATGAAAGTTTTGAGACGAGGTCAAGCTCCTTCCACCACCTGCAGCCACCAACCATAGCCATTTAGACACACAATTGATTTAGTCCAAGACAGCCACACATATTATATCATCAATTCTTATCTTAGACCAAGTACCTTGACAATTCACAAAGTTCTTGTCTGTGCAGCATTTGCAGCAAATTGAAATCCAACTTGGCAAGTCTCAACAAGGAATCATTCTTTGATTCATAATCTTCATAGACAGATATATAACGACGAGCCTCCACCCTTGGGATGCTGCGCTGGAGGCATTGCTCCAAGGCATGCGCCACTTGTTCCCTGAGGGGAGAGCTCAAATGGGGAGCAATGGACTCAAGATGAGCAGCTGAAAAGGCGAGAGCCTCCTCCAAAATGTCTTCTCCATGTGTTCTTAAATGAGCTGCTTCATATAGACTTAACAGACCCTGAGGATCACCCCTCAGACAATTCTTGAATTTACCATCATTTTCTGTAAATTTATGGAAAATGCCTGCCCACCATATACATACATGAAATCAATATCATTTTACAAGTTCAACCCATTGTGCATTTATAGACTACATAAACTAGGCAAATTTAAAGAAGAAGTTTAATTACCTGAAGAGATGTGATGACCATGTTGCCTTAGCAACCTAAAGTAAAGAGCATTTGTGTGTAAATCATCACTTTCAAATCCGGGACGGGCGTTGTAAAAATTCAGAATTTGTTCTTCAATCTCTTTTTGAAAGTGATATGAAACCCCAAGACGTTCAATGCTGTCTATTAAGTTCAACTTTTCAGCAATCTTGTTATGATCATAGGCAGCTATGATCATGCTTCTTACATCCTCCTTCAATGTTTCAATTTCTTGGGCATAAAATTCTATTACCTGACGGGGGGGTGCATCATATCATGCATGAGAATAACTCGTAAAATCTGCAGGTTACAGATTATGAAGAAAAATGCATGCAGGAGGAATTTAATTGAAAAACAATATAATACCTGATTGTCAATGGAAACTGAGGTGAAAAGATCACCCCATAGACTAGGGGAGAAGTTGGCCAACGGGCGAACGATCCCTTGTTGATAGGCTACAAAATTATTTTCAACTTTAGCTGAGGCCATTCTTAATTATACTTATATTTTCAAATGTAAAATATAATTGAATAACTAAATTAATCAACGGGAATAAGAAACTAGAATGTGTTAATCCTACGCCTGAGTAGAGTTGTCTGATTTCCTAGGTTTCAATGGGCCGGAACATTATAGTACGATCTTTTATAGTGATAGGCATCAAAAAATTTCCAGCCTCATTTTTTTGACAGGAATATTTTGGAGTCTCCATTCTTTATTGTTACTCGGTTTTGAAAATTAGTTGATCAGCTAGCGATGCTTCCATTTCGTTTCTGTTTTCAAATTTTTTGAAGTATTCAATTAGACCGCTACCAAAAATTTCCAACTAAGGTTATTGTATACATACTATATTGACTGGAACATGGGACATTTCGAATCCAGGAATGTTTGAATGGACTGTATTAACAAAAGAATTATGAAGACTTGGTAAAATTTTAGTTTTAGATATCATAGAAATTGAGTTTACGAGGAAACAATATAATATTATTCTTTTGTGCAAAAAGCGTCCAACTTGACAAGGTCTACCTAGGATTTGAAAAGGTCTAATATTTGACAGGGACTGAGAATTGAGACTCGTTCATGCAAATCCATATTTTACTGTTTATTTTCTACGTAAGTAAAATTCTTCTGGATGCGAAGTATATGCATGTATGTTTGTGTGTGTATAATATTATTAATTGTTAGTATCTTATATTGGTGAAATAAATAAGTTATGATTTTGAATAATTCTTACTTTTTGAACTAGCTTTTGGGATGAGTTATGCGCAAGGTCCATTCTGTAACATAACATTACAGCCACCCATTTTCGATGTTGGACTACCCAGTATTGTAGGCCACCCATTTCATACTATTTAATACTTTAGATATTCATTCTTGGGCGTACGTAAGGTGTGTTAGTATCACACATTGATAAAATAAATAAATTGTGGTCATAAGTTGTGATTTCTATATATGATTTTAGATTATTCTCACTTCTTAAATTAGATTTTTGGATGAATTAGACCCAAAGTTCATTCTGTAATATTAATCATTATTATTCTCACTGTTAAATTATTTTCCAGTTGTGCAGTCACAACTGAAGCTATTCAAAAAAAGTTGCTTTATTACATGGTTTGGTAAAAGAGACATTGGGGCATTAAATATTAGATGGCGCAATGACTTTCATTATTTTTTATACTAGGATTCCTAATATTCTTCCAAGTTGATCGTAGATTATTTTATTTTATTTGTTTCTTTGGCCTTTCTCTTGATTTTTTTTATTTATTTAATTTTGTACTATGTTTCCTGTTCTGCATTACCAACTGTCCATGTCCACTTATTTATTTCCGCGGCTATGTTTTATTTTCTCCTTCCATTTTTGAAAGGAATAAGCAGCCACTATTAAAATATAACAACTGAAAATTTGAGAGTTTCATTGTAAGAAAGAAGGAATATAATGGCAGAAAATTAAAAAAAGATAATCAGATAGATTAATTATTTTTGAACAAATATTTATAATTCAATGGGGTGATTTATTTTCAAGTAAACACTAAAAATATTTAACCTTAATGAGAATACGAAATTTTTTTTTTGAGAAAATATAATAGTGGTTAAATTCCAATTTAAAGCTTCTGCACCTTCTTCAATTTTCTCGCTTACCAATCTATAGATTTTATCATATGAATCGCCAAAGTATTCCTTTAGCATAGCTCCATTTTTTTTATTTTTTATGCATCCCTCTTCACTCACATTACCAATCATAGAATTTTTCACATGATCTTTTTCATAAAATGACATTGATGAGAAGCACTATAAAAAAAGTAACAAAATGAAAACTTTGTTAATGACATATATTAAGTGACAATAATTTTTATTACATTACATACTTATGATAATTTTTAAATAATAATTTTTCTTTTATCACAATATAACTTAATAATAACAAAAATTAACATTTTAAGTTGTTATCATGGCAATTGGTGATACATTATACCTAGTGATGTTAAATACTTCACTATATTGCCACTATAATTAAGTATGCCATTAATTATCAGTAGTGGTAACTTAACATTATTTTTGTCACTATTAAACTTATAAAAATTATATAAAATAAAATCTTCTATCACTTAATATATATATATATATATATATTTAATAATAATTTTTACATTATGACTTACATTTGGTCACTATTTTTTTTCTTGTAACGAAAAGAGTTCAAATCGATTATTTTAATTATGATTTATCATGAATTTCTAAATACAACATAAAAATTCTTATAGTGTTGTTGACCAGATTAGCTGTCACTTAATATTATCATATTCAAATTCCTTTGTTCAAAATATTATCATATATGTTTAAAGCAGATATTAACCGTATTTGATTAGTCGATATTCGACTATACTGGATACAAATATGGTAATAATATAATATTCAATCTGCTTAATAGTCACTTAGAATATATATTTATTAGATATATTTATTTATAAATTCTATTATTTATACTTTAATTATATCCATTAATATTCATATTCACTAAATAATAATTAAAAAAGTGTTAGACATAAATGATCCAAATGTTAATGGACTAATATCTACATGTCATCTCTATTGATAGTAAAAGTTAACTTGCAAGAAAACTCGTGAACAACTGATCAAAATCTCATCTATTACAAATTCTATCCAATTAATTAATCTATACTAAACTCAAAGAATTAAGTTGACTTGACAGGGAAAAGTATTCCACAAAGAAATCAGTTGGAATTGAATTTGAACTTAGTCTATACACGCGCATATATAGCGACTCGCCATCTATTTTGAATTTTTCATTTTATTTTATGGTTATATATTAAATGTGTGTAATTAATAAATAAATATTTTTTAATGATATATTTAACATATTTGATATGCATTATATTCATAAGGTAGAATATAAAATAACATCATTTGAAATAAAAAGTCGAATTGCAAGCCATTAATTAGAGCACACCACTATAATTTTGAAAGGAGACATGACAATTAACATCTGGTAGAAGTTGGAATATAGCACAACTGTTTTACTTTTAATCAACGATCAAGTTTACAAGTTAGAAAACTCTAAAAATTGTATATAACTAGTAATTTAGACACAGAAGAGGGTTGAAATTAAATAGTATGTAGCCAAGTAAATTGAGAATTCAATTTGGACAGCCGCCACTTTGTGGAAATAATTGGAGGTAAAAATATATACATTATTACATATTATACTTATCATTTTCAACAGTAGAATATATCCTAATTGGGGTTATGAAAACAAAGAAGTGATAAGTAAAAATACCTAAGCAAACACAATTCTTGATAATTGAATGACCCTCCAAACTCTAAAACAACTGCCTAATGAAGAAAGAGTCCAAGTAAGTAATCCTTCTTTGATTCTTTGACCATGTAACAAAAATTTAATTTATAACTTAACTTTAATTTAATAATCAACTAAACTTGTGTAAAAGTAAAATAGGTTAGGTGATTAGGAGACAGATTCTTGTTTACCTTCATATTTGAGGAGGTAAAAGCTCTGAAATTTTTTTTTTTCTTTCATTTAATTTTAGCATGCATAACTCAGATGAGCAGTGAGGAGATAAGGACAAAAATTCTTAGAGAGAATTCGTAGGATTTGAGGAGCTTTATCTCGCCATGACGGTTCCGTAGGATTGAGGGATTGATTTGTTCTCTTTCGTCCATTTCTGCTATTCTTTTAAGGAAACATTCACCTTCAAGAAATTGGATCGATTATGATCAAACAAAAATTCATGAAAAAAAATTAGGGACGTCCAATTTGAAGGTTTGGGTGAGAGTAAGATAATGAAGGTGGAGGTTTTAAGAATGTGGCTGACGAAGAGAGAGAGAGGTTTCAAATGTGGATGGTTGGTAGGTTTATGTGATATATTACTGTCATAACCTAATTTTAGAATAGATGTTTAATAATTGAAAAGGCAAATTTGAGACATTATAAAAATGGCATGAGAACTACCATGAATGTCTTTTAATTTCC
Source organism: Jacaranda mimosifolia (assembly GCA_018894105.1). Taxonomy (NCBI): domain Eukaryota; kingdom Viridiplantae; phylum Streptophyta; class Magnoliopsida; order Lamiales; family Bignoniaceae; genus Jacaranda; species Jacaranda mimosifolia. The sequence goes on from CM032127.1 coordinate 4,369,419, forward strand.
ACTTTCACCCTCCAAGTTACATTACTATTTCCAATTGCCAAAAAGTTTCAAGGATAAATTTGTAAAAATCTACAAAGTAACTTCCATATTAGAGAGAAAACATGATTCTCTTTTATATTAGTATAGAATAAAAATTTTACTTTAAGTGAGTGCTATCTTCATAGCTACGCAAATTATAAATATGTATTTTAGATATACATTAATCTGTAGTATAATGAATGTGAGAATATGTATGTTTAATATGATTACTCAAAAATATGTTCATGCATGCAAATGACTGCTTGACCTGCCATCCTCTCTTCACGCCCAACACCACAAAATAATAACATAAAGAAAGTTAAAAAATAAAAAAAAACACAACCACATATTCTCACTCGATAACCAAAGCACGGCTTCATTATTTACACCGCAGTATAACAATGCTTCTACTATTTTTCTCTAAGGTCAACATTTTCTCCATTTTTTCAAATAAAGGGGTACAAATAAGACATTGTACAGCACAAGAAGTGCCTATCTGCTAAAAGCATCATTATTTTTGCCGCACCTCCCCCCCCCCCCCCCCAACCAAAAAAAAAAAGTAAAAAAAGAGGCACACGCCGGGTACTATTGCCACGCTTATCCCCCTTAATACATAGTACAAAAGAACAAGGAGGTGTTTGTACTTTAACAATTTTAGAGAGGGTTTAAATAAATCCTCAATTTTTGTTATGAGAGTTAAAGAAATAAGAAAGGAATTCTAGAAAAAAATTGAAAAAATTATAATTTTGTGTATTTTAGATTACTGTTTAATTATATGCATAATTATAATTATATGTTTAATTATTATTATAATATATTAAAGGAGAAATATGAACAAAAAATATGTGACATATATACAGAAAGTATTTATGCACGTGAAGACTGGGTGCCAAGGTTGTTAGTTATTATAAAATAAATTATTTCGATGCTTCGCACCACATAAAAACAATCCTACGTTTCATTACTTATAAATAATAATCAGGTCGTTGGTTATCACATAAAATTCAGGATTATTCCATAAACTAAATTGAAGAATTCCACAAGAGTTTGTCTAAATTTGGGGGGGGGGAATTCAGACAGAACTATTACCAAAAAATAAATTAGAAATAACTACTGAATTTAATATATTGAGTTGTTATTGATTTATAATGCATGGCTGCTACAAATTGGACAAATTTATCATATATTATTCTCATGACCAGCTACATCATTCATGACCAACCCCAATTATTTATTAATTCTAAGCTTCTTGAAAATTTCAATTTATGGTACTTTTTGTTTTATGAAGATAGTTGGGAACAACAACTATCTCTTTTTTAGAAGAAAAAAATCTTGAGTTAAAGGAAATTAATTATTGGCAAAGTGGGAAGTTAAGGTCCTATTTGTTTTCATTTTGAAATAGTGCAAATTCGATTTTTGTTACTATTTAAATATTAAAAAATATCAATTACCATACATTCTTATTGGATAGAATACTTATTTTTATTTTCAGTTATTTAATTCTATTTTATTGTCTTATTATCATATGAACCATGTTATGAATTCATGTCATGGAAATCCCGCAACTATGTTCTCAAAATAATCGAGATATAATTACATTTTGAAAAGACATGTCTTTTTTAGCAAAAGAAAATAAATCATTTAAATGATCATATCTATACATAAATGAATAATTATTTTTAAACAAAACATTCAAATACAATCTCATTTTTTATTTTTAAAATTATAATTAATTTTCTAATTTTTAAAAATATTGAAAACTAAAAAATAGAAATGATAATAAAAACTAGCCAGTTGGTTTCATTCTCAAAACTCATTTTCACATTTTTTTTTATTATTGCAAAAATAAAATACATAACTTTTTACACATTTATTTTCATTTTCAAAATAAATTGCCTAATAATCTATGTATCTTCTCTGTATTCCATTCTACAACTTACTAGAACCAATATAATCATTACTTTTCTAACAATTTATCTAAATACAAACTCATTTTCAGTTCATTTCTACGAACCACTTTTCAATATTTTGAAAATGATGAAAGTGAAAGTTAGAAATAAAAATAAAACCAAACGGGCATAGTTTGATTAGTTTCCAAGTTTTGGTCATTTTGAGCTGGACCTTATCAGAGGCTATAATGATATATTATTATTATTATGGTTGATGGTGCAGCAAATCCGGTGCTTGCGCTTGACGGCATACATCTTAGTTCTAAGCTAATATAATTTTAAATGTTATAATCAACCGCCTCTGATTATCTCTCTTTCGACGGCATACTGACCACACAGCCCCTTTGGAGTTAATTTGAACGAAAGAATTGCAGTCAGACAATTAGCAACAAAGCATTCTAAATTTCAAGAAATTGGGTCGACAGTCAAAGTCGTTGCAACACATTGTCTCTTTTTTTTCTTTCTTTTTTTTCCCCCTCTCAGTGGCGGTCAGATTAGAGAATTCTTTTGAGGTCAATCATTTGGAATTCTCTATTTCATCGGACAAAATTCATTTTCATCCTTGAAGCTTCAATTCAATTGCAAAACCATCTATATCCTTTTAACCAATTTCAATCTCATCCTTTTGGCCATCCTCCGGGCAACATATCTTACCAATTTAAAGGGTAATTTAGTAATTGCTCATTTAATAATTAAACAAATAAAAAATCTAAACAAAATTTGAGCTATTCATTTTTATGGGATAATCTAAACCATAAACCAAAAACCAAGGGCAATATGTATGACCTTTTTTCAGTTTTTCTTTTATTTTTAATTTAGTTGAATTTATTTTATTATGCTTTAATTCCATTGAACTTGTAGGATGTAAGCTCTCAAGCTTCAACTGTAGGCAATAGCATAGGTTCCCAATCTTGAAAATAAGATCTCTTCATTTTAAGGTAAATAAATTGTGTGTTTGCTCAATTGTAAGCCAATAAATAAGTTTAATTATTAAATATATTTATACTAGCATTATCCTCATACGATGCAAAATTTTACTATTTATTAATTTAATTGTTAAATTATAAATACAATTAAAAATAAAAACATAAAAATAAAAATATCACAAAAAGTTGTCAAGTAATTAGTAAAATTAAATATTGCTTCAAAAAAATATCAAGTAAAATTAAATTTAAAATTTAAAAGCTTAGAACATATAAAGACATCTCATTTACATGATGTCATGAATAATAAATTTCAAGATTATTTATCGAGAAGTTAAAAAAAAATCAAAACTTCCAAAGATAAAAGTTCATGAATACTATTATATACTTTATTAAAAAGAAGAAAATATTATGAAACCAAAAACTAATAGATAGTTACATTAAAAAATAAAAATATATGAGAATAATACAGAATACAAGATTGATGGCTTAAAAGTTGTTAGAAAAAAAATTAAAACTATAATACTTTAAATTTGAAAGATGAAGAGTATAAATACATATATATATAAGTTAAAATCCTTAAAATATAAAGAATTAGATAATATATTGGCTACTAAGAATTTAAAAAAAATATTTAATTTTAATTTTTTATTAAAAATCAATTAAGTTAAGACAAAACTATGATAGTAAAGATTAAAAAAATTAAAAATATATATAATAAGTATATGAAATAATTATAAAGTTAAAATCAATATCAGTATTGATGAGGGTTCGATTCGTTGGTTATTGATCCAACGAATTATTTGAATGAGACTCGACCTGACTGGTCGGTATTCTTGTTCAGGTTTGGTGAATCCTGTAATCACAGCAAACGTTAGGCTAGCCAAGGAGCCCTCGGCTTAGGCCCTACGACGCTCAAGTTAGTATAGATCGACGAGATATATCGAGTAGCGGAGTAAGGGCTTTGTGTATGAATGAGTGCGTACCTCAGAAAGGTTGGAGTGAGAGTATTTATAGCATTCTCCTTTTTGGGGAATTATTTGAGATGCCCTTGATGCATTCAAAGGCCTTTACCCTTGTGAAAGGGGCGATTAGTAATTTCCTATCCCCGCATATTTCCAAATAACTACCCTTCCAAGTTTTAAAGATATGATAGTACACTATTGAGGCGTCTGCTGTGTCAGGCGGTAAGGGAGGGTGGCATGCGCCATTAATGCGGAGGCATGCCACTCGTCAGTGCATTTAATGCGGTGGCAGAGTACTGCACTGTCCCAATCTCTCTTGTCGATCCAAGACGACCAAACGCTGTTCATTCACGTCGGTACAGTCAGAAGAGAGGTCGATTGAGTGTATGGGCCTCAGGTGCAAGATTGGGCCTGGTGCTGGGTCCTTGGGCTAGCTTGGTTTAGGCCAAGGTACTTGGGCCACCCCATATCATAAGTCCCCCCACTTCACAAGGCTGAATGAAGATTCGACGAGAAGCGTTGGGAAGTAGCGTAACGGGCGTTTCTAAGAATCAACCAGGGTTTTTGAAAATTGACCAGGGTTTGGCGCATTTATTGAGCGGTTACATCGTGACGTGTGAGGGGCGATTACATGCATTATTACAAGCGCTTGGTTTCCCGCATTTGCTCCCTTATAAATACTCGCGGTAAAACTGACCATTTTTACTTTTACCACATTAGCTTCTAGTCGAGTGCTTGCCCAAACGTCCTTGCATCCAAGATTATCTGCTTTTAGCTCTTGCATTCAGTAAGTGTTTGTTCATTTCTACTATTTATCCTTTAGTTTTTTGACATCATGCTGGGGTTATACAGTTCTAGGGGTAGTCGGGGGGAGGATAGTGAGGCCACCCAATCTGATAGGCCTAAATATGCTTCTGGGCGGTCCAATGAGTCGTCGAGTGACGATTCCAATTCCAGCAGCTCGAGTGGCGACCGCGAGGGGGATGAAGCTGGGCCAAGCCAGATTTCTCCTTCGCGGGGTCAATTATTCACACTGAATCACTATAGTGAGATTATGTTTTCCATAAACCCAACCGACCTGAGATGCCTTGGCCAGCTATATCATATTCCCACTGAATATGAACGTCTAACTCCCGGGGAGTTTGGTCATATGCATCGTCCTCCAGCAGGTTGTATTACTGCTTTTGAAGATGCTTTTAAATGTGGTCTTAAGTTCCCCCTAAGTGATAGTATGGTTAATCTGCTTAGGGGTCTCCAAGTGTGCATAACTCAACTGCTGCCCAACTATTTTTCTACTGTTTGTAGTTTTATTGTTTTGATGCATCTGTTCAATCAGCCCACCAGCTTCGAAAATTTTTCCAATCTTTTTTATCTGCCCATGTCTCGCAAGTCGGGTAGTGCCGACGAGTTGGGCTTCTATTATTTAACCACTCGACCACGCCGTAAATTCCTCGTAGCCCCTACTTTTTCATATGGGCAAGAATGGAAAAAATGGTACCTGTTTGTTCAAGTGGCGGGGGGTTTCAATATTCCACGGGACTGGTGGAGGGGGCATGTCGACATGCCGGGGAACCTTATCCCAACCTGGCCAAACACCTTTGTTCGGGACCTGGTCGAATGTGGCCAGATGGAGGCCTCAATTTTTATCGAGGAGAGACATTTAGTGTTGGCTGGATTATTGCCGGCTCTGTTAGATTTGCCTGCGAATGACCAGCTAGGTAGACAGCATTTCTTGTAATTTTGTTGCTTTTTCATTGTTGTCATGGTTTTTGACTGTTGTTAACTTGCTACTCGGCAGATTGCGTAAGCATCATGAACAGATCGAGGGCAGAGGCTCTGGCAAGAGCAGAGAGAAATAAACAACGACGACAGGGTTCGGCTGCTCGTCGAGCAGCTGCTGCCATCGAGGAGCCGCGTCCAGAGGTCGCTGCACCAACTTCTTCTCCGACGCCATCAACCGGTCGACAGCTGGTGACCATAGGTGGCAGCCTTGCGAGTCGGGGAAAACGAGCAATGGTGGAGTAGGGAGGGCCTATTTCGAAGAAAGCTGCTGTCGGGAAGGGAAAAGGTAAAGCAGCGGGGTCGGGACCGCCGACCGGGAATGACCTATTTGGTGATCAAGGGGATGAGGCACTGTTCAACTTGCCAAAATTTCCCTCTCCTTGATTCGGGATAGAACTCAGCCCCATCATGCATAATTCACTCTACATGGACACTGCGGGACGAACTGGGGCTACTCCTCTGAAAGTGTTGTTAGCAGGTCAATTCGTGGCTGACCAGAGGAAAATAATGGGGCTGAGCCAGGATGTGACTCTTCGGGAGTTGGCTTATCATGCCAACATGGTAAAGTTCTCTGCCTTATTTTTGTATCATTACACTCTGATCGAGTATCTTATAGCATTATCTTTCAGGTCGGCCAACTGGGCTATAATTTCTATCGAAAGTCGGAGCTGGCCCTGGCGGATCAAGAGGAGCTGGAGGCTGGTGGGGACACCGAGACTTTGAAGGCTCAGCTCGAGTCTTCGCAAATGCGAGTCGACGAGCTGGAGAGGCAGGTCGGGCAGCAGACCAAGGACCTGGAGCAGAAAGATGAGTAGGTGATTGTGGCGGTCCAGGAGAGGACCAAAATGGATGGGCTAGTGAAGAAGCTGCAGTTGGATCTGCAGATGGCTTACGATTCTGGTCGATCTACGGGCCGGAATGCGGGTCTAGCAGAGGCCCGGACTGAGTTCAACCGGACACTGCCGCTGGTACATCGGGAGGCTATGCAGCAATTCATGTTAAGTTCTGCATTCCAGGATACAAGTGTTGTTCTTGCCCTCGACGATGCCCAGAGCTCGTTCGAGAAGGCTGTTAAGCAGTTGCAGTTTTTGGGCTACAGCTTTCGACCTGAAGACCGGTCGCGCATAAGCCACTTGTTCAACAAGCAGCTGCAACCTTACCCCAAGGGAGAGGGCAATGCCGAGGGACCGGTCGTCAAGGCTGTAGGGGTGAAGGGCGCGCCGGAGGTCGAACTGACTGAAGAAGAAAGAAGACGAGCCGAAGTAGAGAGAAGGCTGACGGCCATCGCCAAGGAGTTTGAGTTTGCCGGCGATTTTGCCTTCGAGGTGTCGGAAGAGACAGTCGATGCCGCTGCATATTTCCCAATTCCTGAGTGGCAATTCTTGCAAGATGCTGCCGGCCCTTCTCGATTGGTAACTGCTGTTGTCCCCATTTCTGTGGTTTTGCCTGAACCTGCGTCCACTGCTGCTCTTACTGCCGAGGAGGTTGGCCCTGATGCTGAGGAGGTTGCCAGCTCTAGCTAGGCTTGATCATTTATTCTTATTGCTTGTTTCTGTTGTTTTTGAGAGGGGATGTATATGCCTTGATAATTGAGGCTTTTAAACGATTTGTGATTTTTATGCCTCTATGAGGCTTTCAAACTCTGATGGATGAATGGGTATTTTCATTATTCCATGTTCAACGATGGTTATTTTTTGCTTTTGGTATAAGTTATTCCCATTAATGAGCATGTTGTTTAACAGGTATTAACTACAGTGTTTATTATCCTGCGTATTGAAATTCTTGGGCGAATGCTCGCAAGCATATCAAGTAGCATTCGTTCATGACCCTCGTCAAATAAATGATGTTGTACTTTGTGAGATTCATTCCTGGTCCACGTCGAGTATATCGCGATTAATACGCAGGCATAATAGTAAGCCTTATTTAGTCGATTGTCTAGCCTTAGCTGGACTGTCTTGACTTGGTGGTATGAAAACCGTTTCATTGACTACGGGGTTGACTTTGTGGTCTCGGCTAATAAGCCTCGACTTAGCGGTGGAAAGCCTGTTTTGTTGACTACGGGGTCGATTGTTTGGTCTTGGCTCATAGGCCTCGACTTGGCGACGGAAAGCCTGTTTTATCGACTACGGGGTCGACTTTTGGTCTTGGCTCATAGGCCTTGATTGGGCAGTGGAATGCCTGTTTTGTCGACTACGGGGTCGACTTTTGGTCTTGGCTCATAGGCCTTGACTGGGCAGTGGAAAGCCTGTTTTGTCGACTACGGGGTCGACTATTTGGTCTTGGCTCATAGGCCTCGACTTGGCGGCGGAAAACTAATTTTTTCGACTACGGGGTCGATTGTTTGGGAAATTCTGCAAGTTCCATGTGGTTCGAACGTGCCATAATTTTATTTCGGTGGAGAGATACAATGGGTGCCAATGACCCTTTACACAATTTTTTTTTTCAAATTTACTGCATTCCAAGGTCGAGGTGTTCACGGCCTGATGCATCCGCTAATCGGTAGGCGTTGTTTTTTGACACTTTAACCACTAAGTAAGGCCTCTCCCATTTTGGGTCAAGTTTTTCAACATTTTTTAACACTTTCACTTTCTTGAGAACGAGGTCGCCAACCTTGAAACTCCGATGTCGTACTATCCTATTATAGCGCTCCGCCATTTTCGACCGATATCGCTGTATTGTGTTGTAGGCTGCGTGGCGCTGCTCATCGACAGTGACTAGATCCAGAGTTTTCTCCGATACATTTATGATCGGGTTATAGTGGATCACCCGAGCTGTATGCTGAATCATCTCAGACGGGATTGCTGCCTCGGACCCGTAGACTAGGTTGTACGGGTTGCGGCCCGTGGCTGTTCAAGGTGTCGTTCTATAAACCCAAAGCATCCCTGGGAGGTCGTCTGCCCAATTGGCTCCTGTCCCTGCTATTCTAATCTTGAGGTGGTCGAGAACAGTTCTATTTGTGACCTCGGTCTGGCTGTTAGACTGGGGGTTTCCCACCGAGGTAAAGTGTTGGGCGATTCCCAAGGTCTCGCACCACTTCCTCGTGTTCCTACTTTAAAACTGAGTGCCATTATCCAAGAGTAAGACCTTAGGCAACCCAAATCGATAGATTATATTTTTCCAAATGAACCTGTTAATGGCCACGTCAGTGATCTTCGGAACTGCTTTGGCTTCTACCCATTTAGTGAAGTACTCGACCGCCACTATAATAAACTTACGTTGGCCTAAAGTCTTCGGGAGAGATCCCACTATGTCAATCCCCCACTGGTCGAACGGCCAGGTGATCTGAACGTTGATCATTGATGTGGCTGATTGGTGCTGAATGTTCAAGTGGATTTGGCACGACGGGTATTTTCTAGCGAAGTCGACTGAGTCTTGCAATAGAGTCGGCCAAAAATAACCGTAACGGACAACCTTATGTGCTAAAGATCAGCCGCCAGAATGGTTGCCATAGATGCCGGCATGTATTTCCTACAATACTCTATTCGCCTCATCAGGTTCTAGACATCTCAGTGGAGGTCCTGATATCGATCTCCTATAAAGCTGTCCATGCTCATCTAACGCAAACTTGGCTGCTAGCCCTCTGAGTCTGCAGGCCTCTTTGTCATCGGTGGGCAGGGTCCCTTGTCTCAAGTAAAGTTTGATTAGCTCTTGCCAAAAGAGAGTTGTCTCTTCAATACATCCGACGAGGCTCTGATTAGTGGCACTTACACAAGGTCTGTCGGCTACTAAAAAGGTTATGATCCTTTCTTTGGTACCCTTCACCGAACTGGCGAGCTTCGAGAGCACGTCTGCTCCTTCATTCTCTGCCCGGGGGACTTGGCTCAGGGTGAAGCTCCTGAACAACTGCTGTAATTGTTTTACTTCTGAGAGGTATTGGGTCAGCTTGAGCTCCTTCGCCTCGAAATTACCCTCGACCTGCTCTGCGACCAGCTGAGAATCAGTGAATGCTATAAGCTGCTCGACTCCGCAAGTTGTGGCCATACATATTCCTGCGATGAGAGCATCATATTCTGCTTTGTTGTTGGTGACCGGGAAGTCGACTTTTATTGCGAAATCATACTCCTCCACAAGTGGGGATGGAGGGATACACCTATCCCGCCTCCTGACGTGGTTGCTGATCCATCCACATGTAGGGACCATACCGAGGTGCTTTCAACATTTTGCGTCGGTAGGTCGAGTCTTTCGACGATGAAGTCGGCCAAGACTTGTGCTTTTATGGCGGTCCGCGATTGAAATGTGATATCGAATTCCCCGAGCTCGATAGCCCATTTAGTGAGTCGACCTGAAGTGTCAGGTTTCGCAACACCTGTTTTAACGGCTGATTCGTTAGCACCACGATCGCATGGGATTGAAAGTAGGGTCGTAGCTTCCTGGCCGACGTGACAAGGGCTAGAGCAAACTTTTTGATCCCCAAATAATTGTGCTCGGGTCCATGCAAGGCCTTGCTGCAATAATACACCGGACGGGGGGTCCCTTCTCTTGTCGATGTTAACACTGAACTAATCGAAGCCGATGACACTACTAGATACAGCTGTAACACTTCTCCCAGCTCGGGTTTGGCGAGCATGGGCGACGAAGACAAGTGTTGCTTGAGCTCTACCAAAGCTTGATCACAATGCTGATCCCATTGGAACCCAGATTTTTTGGCATTTATGAGGATTTTAAAGAAAGGTAGGCTCTTATCGGCCAGTTGAGCTATGAATCTGCCGATGGCTATGATCCTGCCGATCAGACATTGAACTTGTTGAATTGTGTGGGGTGGAACGATGTCGAGGATCACTTGGATCTTCTATAGATTTGTCTCGATCCCTCTCTGACTAACCATATATCCGAGGAACTTGCCTCCTCTCACACCAAATGTACACTTGTTAGGGTTGAGTTTCATGCTGAAAGCTCTTAATATGGCAAAGGTATGGTGGAGGTTGACTAGGTGGTCCTCGGCCTTCTCGGTTTTTACAATCATGTCGTCGACGTAGACCTCCATTGACTCTCCGATCTCATTTTTGAACATGAAATTGACCAATCTTTGCTACGTTACATCTATATTTTTTAGTCCAAAGGGCATGACCAGAAAACAATATACACTGTTGGGGATGACGAAAGAGGTCTTGTCCCTATCCTCAGGTGCTATAAATATTTCATAGTAGCCTTGGAAGGCATCCATCATACTGAGCAGTTCACATCCAGCAGTAGAATCAACTAATAAATCTATACGAGGCAAGGGGTAAGGATCTTTCAGGCAAGCTTTATTTAAGTCAGTAAAATCATTACACATCCTCCATTTTTCTTTATTTTTAGGGACAAGTACCACATTACAAAGCCAAGAAGGGTACTGAATTTTTACAATATATCTTGCCTCTAAGAGCTTGCTAACCTCTTCCTCAATGATTTGCGACCTCTCAGCGTTGAAGGTTCTCGTCTTCTACCTTACTGGCATGTAAGCTGGGTCCACGTTAAGTCGATGGACAATGATGTTGGGGTCAATGCCTTGAGGATCTGCGGCTTTCCACGCAAAGACATCAATGTTGCGTCGGAGGAAGTTGACCATAAGACATTTCAATCGATCTCCCATATCACTCCCGATCCTGGTGGTTTTGTTGGGGTTCCCGGGTTCGAGCTCTATTGCTTTGAACTCCCCGACAGGCTCGACCCTGGTATCTTCCAGCTTCCTCTTCTTTGATGAAGGTCCCTCCTTGGGTTTCGCTACTGGGGCGTCCCCTGAGGGCTTCAATTCGGGTCGTTTCTTCTGTTGACTGGAGTCGACTGAAATGGTGTAACAGCGCCAAGCATCCTTTAGGTTACATAAGAGTTCCCCTACACCAGCTGGGGTCGGGAACTTTATCTTCATGTGGTAAGTAGAGACGATGGCTCTAAAGTCATTGAGGGCTGGTCGACCCACGATGACATTATATGCGAATGGGCTGTCGACCACCAGAAGTTGATCATCAATGTTCAACTGCAGGAGCCCTGCCCAAACGTTGTGGAAAGATTGATGGATCCCTTAGGGATGATCTCGGACCCACCAAACCCAACCAACGGTGTTCTGACTGGATCAAACTTTAGCTTTCCTAACTTTATTCTATTTAAAGCGGACAAGAACATGATGTTCACTGAGCTCCCATTGTCGACCAGTATCTTTCTGACCTCGAAGTTGGCAATTTCAAGGGCAACTACCATGGGGCAGTCTATTTTCCTATCGACTCCCCTGTTCTCCATATGGTCGAGGTCTGAGTCGCTGAAGGAGATCGGTTCGGCACTGGTCGATAGTTGGAAAACTGTCTCGACCTTGGATGGTTTGGTCGAGTCAAGTTGTCTTTGGGTTTGCTTCCTCGTGTTTCAAGAATATCCTCTAGCAGGGCCTCCCACAATCATGTCAATGACTCCTCGAATGGGCGGCTTGGGTTGTTGGGCAGGTCTTTTCCCCTTTTCTTCTCTCTTCAGGCTGGCCGTTCTTTCTCTACGGGGAGTCTGATCGGTCCCGCCCTCTTCTCGCCTGGCCTGTTCCTCGAAAAACTTTTTCAGATGGCCTTGCCTTATTTCTCTTTCAATCTTATCTTTCAAATTGAAGCACTCCTCCGTGTCATGGCCTTTCTGCCTATGGAAATGACAGTATTTCTTTGATTTTTTCATGGCTTCGGTTTCTGTGATTTTCCTGGGCTTCTTGAGCAGGTTCTCATGCTGTATGGTGAACAACACCTCTATCCTCGGGAGGTTTAGTGGAGTGTAGTCTTGGAAGCATTTTATTGGGGAACGACGCCCCTCTCTGACCTGACGACCATCTTTCTCCTTGTTTTTCTTTCTGTCAACTTTCAGGCTACCATATTTCAACTTGTTCATCTCCTTTTGGGTCATGTACCTTTCAGTGAGGTCAATAAGCTTTTCCATTGACCTGGGCTGCTCACGCACAAGCGCATTTGCACATTCCTTGTGTTTCAGGCCCAAGAAAAGCACATCTATCAAGAACTCAATCCTTGGGCTGTCAATCTTCAATACTTCGATGTTAAATCTGGTGAAAAAGTCACGAAGGGACTTCTATTCGTTTTGCTTTACTGTGTGCAAGTGTGTATGGGGGAGTTTGGCTTACCTCCTGCTTGCAAATTGATGATAGGACTTATCACATAGTTGGTCATAAGAAAAATATGGACGCCAGTTCCAGCTTCACAAACCAATCAAGAGCCACTCCCTGAAAAGTGGTTACCAACATCTTCGCATGGATGTACTCATTATGCCCATGCAGCTGCATCATGTGCTCAAATTGCAACAGGTGTTCATTCGGGTCTGTTGAGCCATCGTACCTTAGTAGTCCAGTCGGGATCTCAGCATCGACGGCGATACGCTCGTCAATGATCTCCCGAACGAATGGTGAGTCTCATTCCCTCCAGAACCTCTGTTGCCCATCTGGATGGAGAATACTTTTTATGTTCCTCTTCGAGATCTCATCCAGGCGATTGTTCAGTTGCTGCACTTGATGGGATACCTTCTCCCATTCCTGTTGGTCCGCTTGGGACGCATTTCTGCCCGGTCTGTATTTGGAGCGTTTTGCCCTATCGTGCTGCGGGGCTCGAAGGGGTCGAACACTGTGATCTACTGAATCTGCTACCTCTTCCCGTGGCGGGGGACAGGTCACTTCTCTAGAAAAATGGCCCGAGCTTAGTTCTCTTCTCGATTGGGGCCTTCGCGATTCTGGTCTCTGAGAGTTCTCCTCAGGCCGCGCTTTCTCCGGGGCTACAGATTGGGGCATGGCGCTGACCGCCGGCTCCGGCTGTACGGCTTGTCGATTCAACGCAGCTTAGAGTTGGGCCGAAATTTGCTCACTAATGAGCTGCATCAATTGAGGTATTGTTAACATGACCACAGGCTTAGGTTGGGCGCTGGATCCTGGGGCATTTGGTTCTGGATGTTGTCGAAGGGGAGAGGAGCTGGACCTCTTATTTTCTTCTCTTCCAGAGGGAGCTCGCCTGGTGTTTACCATTTTTGATGGAGGATTCAATGTTTCCCCCAGACGGCGCCAAATGATGAGGGTTCGATTCGTTGGGTATTAATCCAACGAATTATTTGAATGGGACTCGACCTGACTAGTCGGTATTCTTGTTCAGGTTGGGTGAATATTGCAATCACAGCAAACATTAGGCTAGCCAAGGAGCCCTCGGCTTAGGCCCTCCGACGCTCGAATTAGTATAGATCGATGAGATATATCGAGTAGTAGAGTAAGGGCTTTGTGTATGAATGACTGCGTACCTCAGAAAGGTTGGAGTGAGAGTATTTATAGCCTTCTCCTTTTTGGGAAATTATCTGAGATGCCCTTGATGCATTCAAAGGCCTTTACCCTTGTGAAAGGGGCGATTAGTAATTTGCTCTCCCCGCATATTTTCAGATAACTGCCCTTCCAGGTTTTAAGGACATGATAGTACACTGTTGAGGTGCCTGCTATGTCAGACGATGAGAGGGCATGGCATGCGCCATTAATGCGGAGGCATGCCGCTCGTATATGAAATAATTATAAAGTTAAAATCAATATCAGTATATAAGTTAATAGAAACCTTTTAATTTAACTCATAAGTTATTTATCGAATAATTAAGTGAAGAAAAGAGTTTGACATTAGCAATACAAAGTTAAAACTATAGTAAAATGATGAAATAAATATAAACTTAAAATTGATTTTAAAATACGAATTAGAAATAGGATATGAGGATGAAATTAGAATGTAAAATAAAATATAGAAAAAATAAATTATTGTGTTCATTATCAAATTTTTGTATAAATATATATAATTGGATATTCATATTATAATTTCCAAATAACAAAAAAAAAAAAAAAGTGAATTAGAAAAAGGTTGTTAACCTTTCTAATAATCAAAATTTAAAAAAAAAATAAAAATTGGATATATATTTTGATGGATTAAGCAATTTCCAGTGTTATAAACTTAAAAAATTAATGGATGTATTTTTTATTGAAATAACCATCTCATAATTTTTTAAAATAGATCATAAAAGATTTAAGAATATATATTGATGAAGTCGTATATAAAATTTTGATACATATACATGAAAAATCTTTCATATTCATATTATTTGTCTTTTCGATCCATATACATGAAGAATCTTATTATCTTTTTGATACTTTTCTATGGTATGTTTTCAATTCAGAACAAATGTTAATGGTAGAATCTTTTGTTAAAAATGCATCTTCTATTCAAACTGCTTTTTTTAGGCAAAGGATCATTTTGTTTTTCTTTTTATATGTTGGGGGGCGATTTTGCTTATTATGCATTATGTATAAGATATATAGTTAAAAGGGTCATTTGGTCACTTTCCATTTTTTAGCCAGAAAGTGTTACTGAAAGATGGTTAGAAGGATAAGATTGAAATTAATTAAAAGAATACAAATGATTTTGCAATTGATCTGAAACTTCAGGAATGAAAATGAACTTTACCCCTATTTAATCTCTTATTCCAATTTAATGTATTTATACGTACCAAGTGTATTTGATTCTTAATTAGTTATTATTATAAAGAAATATTTCATACACGTGTCATATATTCATAAAATAGAATAAAAAATAAAATAGAGAATGAAATAAAAAATTTAAACTGGTTGGGTACTTTGGGGTGCTTTGAACGAGCTTTCATTTTCTCTTTTATGATTTCTTCTAATACTACTATAGTATTGTTCCAGTTATGTTACTTTCAGAGTTGAAGGAAGTAGTGGAGAAAGGATTAATTAATGAAGAATTATTTGATGATATATAGATATATATATATATATACAACAACAAAAAAAGAAAAGAAAAAACACTAGAAATATAAAAACAAGGAAATAATGGGAATCATTGATATATGAAATTATTAGGAACGAAGGTCGCCGCAAAACAACAACGGTCAAGAGTTAATTACAAAAAAGAGAAAACAAATAGTCCATATTCAAAATTGATACACATCAGATAAAGAAATTAAGGCCTGTTAATAGTTCTGAATTCGAAGGTTTGCTACTATATATATATATATATGTGACAACTTTTGCATGCAAATATCATTAAAGAATGGATTTTGGGTCTAACTCAACCCCAAAAGCTAGTTTAAGAGGTGAGAATTGCCCAAAATCATGTATAGAGACCACAGTTTATTTATTTCACCGATGTGGGACACTAACACACCTCGCACATGCTCAAGAATAAACATTTGGAGCGTGGAATAATATGAAATGGGTGGTCCAACAATACTGGGTAATCCAACATCGGGAATAGGTGGCTCCGATACCATGTTAAAAAATGGACCTTGGGCCTAACTCAACCCCAAAAGCTAGCTCAATAGGTGAGAATTGTCCAAAATCATATATAGAGACCACAGTTTATTTATTTATTTCACCGATGTGGGATACTAACACACCCTGCGCACGCCTAGGAATGAACATGTGGAGCATAGAATGATATGAAATGGGTGGCCCAACAACACTGGGTAATCCAACATTGGGAATATACGGCTCCGATACCATGTTAAAGAATGGACATTAGGCCTATCTCAACTCCAAAAGCTAGCTCAAGAGATGAGGATTGCCCAAAACCATATATAGAGACCACAGTTTATTTATTGCACCAATGTAGAACACTAACACACCCCGCGCATGCCCAATAATGAACATTTCGATCGCGAAATGACATGAAATGGGTGGTCCAATAACATTGGCTAACCCAACGTTGGGAATGGGTGGCACTGATAAACACCATCAAATTGAAAGCATAACCAGCAACTGTAAGTGATCGTATAATATAGAACATCCAGCTGCTGCATTAGCATCTCTTAATAACTATTCCTTTTTCCCTATGATCTCTGGAATGGAAATCCAGTTTCCTTTCAACTTCACAACTTCCCTTCTCCTCCTGTCCTTTATTTTCTTGATAGTGAAGCAATTGAAAAAATCCAGATAACTAAAGAAAAAGAAATTGCCTCCTGGTCCATGGAAGCTACCTTTCATTGGGCACTTGCACCATATTGTAGGCTCACTTCCGCACCACTCTCTTGGATACTTAGCCAAGAAACATGGCCCTCTTATGCACCTAAAGTTCGGTGAAGTCTCGACCATTGTCGTTTCCTCGCCTAAAGTTGCGAAAGAGGTTCTCAAAACTGTAGACCCAGCATGCGCTGATAGGCCCCAAAGCCTGGCCAGCAAGATCATGTGGTATAATTATATCGACATTGTGTTTAGCCCATACGGCAAGTACTGGAGGCAAATGCGCAAAATATGCATTTTGGAGCTGTTGAGAGTTAAAAACGTGCGTTGGTTCGAGTACATAGGGAAGGATGAGGCCTCTCGTCTCATCAAATCCGTTCGGTCCAATTCTGGGAAGCCCATCAACTTGACGGAGAAGACTTTCTTGGTTGATGTTCTGTTAAGATTGCAGAAGAGTGGAGAATTTGAGTTTCCCATAGCTAACAACAACATCAAAGCAGTCCTCTTTGTAAGCATTCTTTTGCCTCCAAAACCTCATTTCATACTTCATTAAAAAATGCCAGCATCTGTAATATACAACATTTCTCTGTTAGTTTCTGCTTTGATTAGTTATAATTTTTCCTTTCAGGACATGTTTTCAGCTGGAACAAAAACTTCTTCAACAACTGTGGACTGGGCCATGGCTGAACTAATGAAAAACCCTCTAGTTCTAGCAAAGGCACAAGCTGAGGTGAGAGATGCTTTTAAAGGAAAGGAAACCATCGAGAAGGCTGTTCTGCGCAAGCTGAAATACCTAAAATTGGTGATCAAAGAAACTCTGAGGATGCATCCTCCAATCCCATTACTCCCAAGAGCCTGCAGAGAAGAATGTGAAGTTGAGGGCTACACCATACCTCTTAAGGCCAAAGTTATGGTTAACGCATGGGCTATGGGAAGGGACCCAAACAATTGGCCCGAGCCCGAAAGGTTTGAGGATAATTCCATTGACCATTTGGGCGCCAATTATCAGTATCTGCCATTCGGGTCGGGGAGGAGGATATGCCCCTGGATGACATTCGGGCTGGCTAATGTGGAGCTTCCTTTGGCTCAGCTTCTCTATCACTTTGATTGAAATGAAAGCAAGTGATCTGGATATGGCTGATGCTGAAGGAATTGCTGTTGGAAGGAAAGAAAATCTGATCGTCATTCCCACATCGTATAACCCTGTAGTTGGTTTTTTATCTGCTCATTAATTAACACACAGCTAATATAGATGGGCCAAAACATACCTGTTTATATAGCAGCGGAATAGAGGATGGCCTTCGTTGGATTCAGCTAAGCTACTAGCCTTTTTGATGTTTTTCACCACTTGTTAATCTCCTTTTCTTGTACTTAAGCAGAATTTCCTCACTTTAACGAATTACTACTAGAGCAATCTATTATTTTTTCACACTTCAAGACCTTGGGTCTATAAGTGAATACCCAAGAAAATACTGTAGAGATTTGGAGAGGATTACTACTAGTGCAATCTTTTATTTTTTCACACTTCAAGACCTTGGGTCTCTAAGTGATTATCCAAGAAAGTACTGTAGAGATTTGAACAGGATGTTGAGAGTTCTAAACTTATCTTCACTTTGTTATGTTTCGTATCTTTTCACATGCATACCTCTTCCAGACCCTAGGCCCCTATTTATAAGGTTCAGATGGGCTCCACAAAGAAACTTGCTTAATGAGGTAGATAATCCTTTGGCCCTATCCAAAAGCTAATAGATGATGCTTATCCATAATATATGGTCTTATCCATAAGCTAATAAATGATGCTTATCCACAAGCTAATGGATGATGTTTATCCACAAGCTTATGCTTATCCAAAAATCATACTTATCCAAAGGCCATGCTTATCCAATAAGCCCGTCAAATATGAATGCTTATTTGGACCACGGGTTAAAACTCGATCAATTAGTTTTGGGCCACGGGCCAATGCCCAGTCCAAATTGTAACACCTCTCAATTAATCCGATCGTTGGCACTTGAAGAGATATATTAAGTATGCTGTAACTAGTTATATATGTACCTCTTTTAGTTTAATTTTGTGAACTTCAAATAACATCATAATATTAACTAATAATGTTGTAATGGTTTCTAATGTAACAGTCGATTCCTTTATTATAATTAATAAAAAAAGATTTGATCATATATTTTTGCTTTTCACTATGTACGGATCTTGAAGTTTAAAGAATAAAATGCTAAATATTACTTTTTCATGCTTTAAATGATGCAATTTTATGTTTTAATTTTTACTTATTTGCATTTTTTTTCTTTTTTTCACTAATTTCCTCAATCAGGACATAGTAAATTATTATCTTGGGATTTAGTTTGTCAGAAGATCATTAATTCTGTTAATAATAAATGTGGATTTAACAAATATTTAAGTTTTTATACAATTACGAAATAATATTTTATTGTTTTATTATTATATGTTCTCTAGTATACTTTTGTGGGTCAATCAATTCTTACAAAATTTGACATGTATGAAGAAAAAAAAGTATGAAATAAAGGACCTCGTTTGCTGAAAATTTTTGAGAATTAAGATTATTTTATTAAAAGCTTATAAAACTCATCATCATATTTGGACAGTTTTTAATTTTATGTTTAAATACTTTATCAAACATCTTAACATCTTATTATTAAGAAGAAGAAGAAGAAGAAGAAGAAGAAGAAAAAGAAACTCAAAGACTATATATTGAGTTACTATGTGAAAATTGTTACTAATTATATATAGTACATGAGAAATTTTTTTATTTTATTATAATAATAATTTTTACAAACTTAGCAATGATAAAAATTATGTTTAAATTGTTATTAATGTTAATCATTCATTAAAAATTATAATGTTAATTTTTATTGTGATAACTCTAGTGTCACAGTCACTGTACGCATGTCTCACTTATTATTAATATTAACAACATAAAAATCAGTTTCTATCATTCCTATTTTAAACTATCATGGTGTGAATTATCACCAAAATCATCACTTAACATAAATTATTAATGACAAAAATATTATTATCAGCTAATCCATACCCTAGTAATTAATTTCCATTTGTTAGTTTTTCTCACTTAAAACAGTATTCTTTCTTTTTTGTCGTATTATAAGTTTTCAAACACTAACCATAACAAAATATTATAAACAGCTTAAAACTTTGTCCAACTTATTAATCTAATTTTCCTCTTAGCTGTAGTTATCATGTCAACAATGGAAAACAAAAAAACAGATTATAATATAACTGTGTCGATGGATAGAATTAAGGCAATGTGCATGTCAAAAAAGTATCAAATCTAGGAAAAGACCTACGACTTTCACTAATTTGACCTTAGAATCTTGATAATTTAAAAGATTAAGAAAAAGACAAGGACTTTGCACGTCATCTAAAATTCAAGTCTTTACCTTCTCAATTTTCCATGAGAATGAATATGTATGTATATTTTATTTTAACCTCGTAATGGTGCTTCAGTAGAATGACTTTTCCACCTTCGGTTGTCAACTTTTACAATCCGTTCTCTTTTGTTTTCTGGGCTCATTTTCATTGAAAATAAAAGCAGAGAGTCATCCACTTTTTCTATACACTGTTTAAAAAATTAGACAGCATTAGCCGGTCGGACCGTCAACCAGGCCAGCGAACCGGTCCGGTTTTCTAAAAAAATTGAAAAAATGAAAAAAGCCATATTTTGTAAAAACCGTTCAAACCGGCTGCTCGAACCGGTGAACCGTTCACTGTTCAATTGAATTGGATCGATTTTTTCATTTAATTTTCAATAAAATTAATTTTTTTTTAATTTTTTTGATCTAAGTACAAAGTTTGAAGGTTAAGGTACATTTCACAAACTATCTAAAAGTCAAACAAAGTCTTAGTTTAGAGTTCAGAATTAACTTACACACTCTCAACTTTAAACTTTAAACTTGATATATTTAAATTTTTTGTGATCATCTATAATATGAATTACTAAATTTGGATTGTAATGTTAGATAATATCATTTAAGCTCTTTATGCTTTATATTTTGATATTTTATTAATTTTTAAGTAATATATATAATATAAATATATATATATATTTCGTAATTATGACGTCACGGTTCAACTGCGGTTCAATTACAATTCGACCAATGGCTGAACCGATGAACCGTGAACCGGTAAGTTTTTCAGTTCAATGAACGGTTTGATTTTTTGAACACTGCTCCCACATTTTCACAGACATTTTCATTCTTAAAATATTTTTCCAGACAAATTCTTACACTCTGTAATACCTTAGAATTTATCTTGAACTTAATTGATTTTATTATCCTATTATTGTACTTTATTTAGTATATTAAATAAAATCAAGGTGAGGCATAAAATAAGTTTCATTATAAGCTAAATAAAAATTTAAAAAATTAAATTATCTTACGGTAAAAAAATGATAACTATTATATTATGTCTTATTATACATTCTATAGTTTGTGGAGTACAAATTATAATTCTACTCGAATTAATATTATGTTGCACAAGAGTGAAGTCATTAAACTTTAAGAATTATAATAAATATGCTAAAGTTTAAAGTAGGACAAATATCCTAGTTCTGGTAGGACTATTATTAGAGTCATTCCTAGATTAGATCACCTCCCTCATTAATATATATATATATATATACACACACACACACATAATTTCTAGAAATAAAACCCCAGTCTTAAAAGACAAACAAAGAAGAAAAATGCAGAAGAAAGAAGAGAGAAAGGAAGAAAGAGAAAGGGAGAAAAAAAGGAAGACGACAGCGGCTTTGTGTTCGGAGGAAAAGGAAATTAATGAAGGTAATTGATTTTCACATTGTATGAGCTTGAAACTATCATTAGGTTGGTGTATGTGGCAGTTACATAATTACTTTTATTTTCTTGACATGTTGTATTAGTCAGAAGAAAAAAAAAAAAAAAATGGGAGAAGAGGAAAGAAGAAAACTAACAGAAGACACAACCATGTAGGCGATGGTAGAATCTTATTAAATTACTTCAAATATGCCATGTAAAATTAAGGAATTGTTAGTGGAAATCATAATTTGTTTGCTAGTGGTTGAATTAACCCAAGCATATAGAAGAAATTGTTGTGATTGAAATAATATATCCTATTCATGTACATGAGAAACGCACTGGCCCATGATTGAACAGAAAAGATGCCAGCAGAGTTGTTAATCGGTTTTAAGAATAAAATTAAATCTATGGCGTTCCTATTTTTTTCTATTTCCTTTCTTCTTTAAGTTGTTTACATATTTCTTTATTTTTAGTATTAGATGTTAAAGATCATTTGGTTGAATTGAATTACATCTCTTTATTCCTATGAGATGACCATCATAAGGGTGTACTCTCTTAATTTTAGAAAAATTGAATTCTCAGGAATAAGAATAGGTGCAAGTGTAACCCTCTTAGATGATGAAATTGAGGGATGCTATAGGTGTTTTTGATTTTGAAGCTAAGGCGTTAAATTTTAATCTTTTGAATTTTAAGAGGACAATGGATGTCTCACAGAATAGATAATAATTAGATCAAATGTTACAATTATTATAGCATGTGATCAAGGATTTGGCATAATAAATTCGACTCTCAATTTGATTGATAAGTAATATGAGTGCCTAAACTTATAAATATTATATGATATTATGTTTCAAAATCCAGAAGGATATATGCTATAGTATAATCTACTCATAGCTTGTTTTCAACGACACTGCACTATAATTATATTCCACTGCGCACATGAATTTCTTTATTTTATTTCGCAATGCGAGAAAATCAATTTCTTTTAAAGTCATTGATACTATTTCAGCATGGTTTTAGATTAGCAGTTAAATACGATGATCAACACTGATAATCGGATCTACTGTTACTGCTAGTTAGATCCAATTTGGTCTGGGTGTGCGAGGGACTTCACCAGGCAATGGTGGGCTTGACGGTTGAACCCCAAGCCCCATGGCCTAATCCCCCCAACACACAACATAAATCGTTTGTGGCTAAAGCGGGTCGTAGGATTTCCCAAAGACCTAGGCTCGGGCATTATTTTGGTAAGGTCGCACCTTGCCCGGAGCTATAAGGGACTGTTACGGTGGGAGTCATAAGGTTGACTAGCTACAACAAACACTGCCTGACCATCGCATATAAATGTTAGCCTATGAAATGTTTACTGAATTCTAATTTTATTATTGCTTAACACTTGACTGCTTCCTATTTATATTCTTTTCAAATGTTCTATCTTAGCATCATTATTATTCTGTAAAACTCACATTGCACACACTTGGCATCCACTGAGTTTTTTGCTCACACTCTATGTTTTTTTTTTCTTTTTAATTTTCTTCTGGCAGACCTAGATCCTAACCCTAGTGAGAAGGTAGATCCTTCTTATGATGAAAATCAAGACTGAAGTCTTAATTTGGATCTTTGCAGTAGACTAGTTTATTTCTTGTTAGCTTCTTAGTTTTATTTTTATTTATTATGAATTTTATTTGGTTTAGTTAAGATTAAGTATTGGCACTTTGAATCAGTGTGTTATAAGATTGGCTTGAATTAGTTAGACTGTTTTGAGTTTTTTTGTCTAACTTTATGAATTTTGAATAGATAATAGTATTTATTTGGGATTGAGTTTCACGTATCGAAACTAGACTGCATGGTTTGATTTTGGGGCATGACGCTCTCTCTCTATTTTCACTTTTCATGTTTTTACTCATATTTGCACGACTTTTAATACAAAATACTACATATTCCAAATACAACTCGTTTTCAACCCTACATAATCATTACATTTTAATCAAAATATCTAAACAACATTTCATTTTCAAAAACACATTTATAACTAATTTTTCACTATGTTCTTTTTACTAGAAGATGAATACTGCCTTCAGAAAATAAATCCAAGCGGCCACTTAGCAATTATAATTTAGCCTTATCTTAACCTCATCACCGTAGATATCAAATCGTCTGTTTCACCTAATGTATATTAATTATGTCTATTAGATGATTAAAAATTTATTTTATCAGAATATAATAACTGTTGTAAATTTAATAGCAATAAAAACTGTTATTGTCACTAAATTGTCTCTTTATGTGTCGCTAATTGTCAATAATTGTACAAGAAAATAAATCTTCACCGGCTGAAAAATCCATCACAAAGTTAATAAAATTTATTAAAAAATATAATTTTGTGATATATTTATTTCACAAATTTATTAGTATATACTTCATTACTGATTGGTTTTGTAATGAAAATTATAAAGTGCATCGCAAAATTAATCTTTTAATGAAATTTCTATCATGGATTGAAAAATCACTTTATCACAATGCTTAAAATTTATAAAATTTGTGACAGACTCTTCATATCAATATAAATTAATATTTTCTCATCTTTTAAATTCATTAATAATTTATAAAAAAATCCATCACAATTAGCTTCGATCTTGTGATGAAAGCCTATTTATCCCAAATTTTTCATTATAGCTAATGGGTGTTTTCTTGTAGTAATTAGCTTTTGTCACTATTAAACCATATTGTGGCAAGATAAATATTATTATCGCTTAAAACATATCATTAGCAATAAAATAAATACCATTGTCGCTTAGTTCATATAACTAATATTAGTAATATTTTTATATTGTCACTTAATTTTCTGTCCCTAATATATACTTTTCTGTACTGAATGTGAGTTACAATAAGGTCAATAATAAAAAAGAGTTGTTGATGCTCTTGTTACTTGCATCAAAAAAAACAAAAAAAGAACTAATTGCGTTCTTTTTTAGTTTAAATAATAGAGTTCCATGCTTTTACTTTTCCTCACCTTACAAAATTTGCTGCTCTGTTTTCTTCTAATCCTACGGTGGATTTTGCTATGCTATTGAATGAATATTTTCTTCTTTCTCAGCTCTACAAATTTAAGAAATACAAGCTGATAAAGCCTATCAATGCATATGATAAATTTTAGTTGAAGTCAAATCCCATCAAATTTATTTAATCATGCCGCTTCAAAACTTTAATTAAAAAACTAATAAACTTAGAAATTTGATGTATTATAATATAAATTTAGAATGCCCAGTGATACATACACGAAGTATGGAGTACAAATCGAACATCTTCGAAGGACATAAATGAATGAAATACAAAAATTCACTGCCTGAAATAAAGATGTAATGAATGAAAAAAAAAAAGAATAATTATGAATGGATTAGACAAAAGGATTAATGTAACAAATTAAGAAATTAATTAGATGCTTGAACATTTGAAGGAGTCCAGGAGCAATCCAGTGATAAGGGGCCTCAACACTTTCTCTGGATGAGTGTATCCATCTTGATTATGCTTGTAAACAACATCTATCAATCTCGAAAGATTGATAATTCTTTCCAAAATCTCCATTGAAACAGCTTTTTCCTTCACAAACTCCCCATTAATATCCTTCCACGCATTTTCAGCAATATTGTTGAACTTCTCCATTGCTTCTTGCTCGCATACTCCATACTCTTTCATGTAGCATTCGATGCCCGTTGCACTTTGCCCCCTTTTCTTCTCAATCTAAAATTGATTTGGAAAACATAAGGTGATTATTTGACAATATTATTCGTAATTAGTTATCTTTATATACATGTATATCTTAATTCATATATACACGTACATCATAAGTAGCTATATCATCAATAACTCGACAAATGGTCACATTAGCCACTTGAATTTTCGGTTTCTTCAGGAGCCAATTGAATGCGTCCTTTGGAGCAGAACTCATGCCAATGAAAGATGTGGTAGCAAGCAAGTAGTAGGTGCTGGTAATGAAGCCATTAGACATGTAATCACCAAATGGAGGCATATAACCTTCAATAAACCACTTTGCCTCTATGTTGTAACTCCTCACTATCTCTTTCATCTGGACAAAAAATGTAAGAAAATACATTTGAGTTTTTCCTGTAAAAACTAATAGGAAAGATAGGAAAGAATTGAAAGAGGTATAAGTATAGTGATTTATACTGTTGCTTTTGCATAATCAACAGCAAATGATCTTCCTTGTTGTCTTAGTTCTTCATCGTACTGATTGTACAGATCTAGAAGAGCTTTATAGCATATTTTCATGTAGTCTGGTAGTCTATTCATTTCCTTGATATCCCATCTAATAGAAACAGAAAAGAAAATTGCACTTATTATTTATTCCATTACAATTAATCCAAGAAATTAATTATAAGACTAGCTAGCTGTGTGTGTGTGTGTGTGTGTGTGTGTGTGTGTATATATATTCCATGTATAGTAATATTGTATACCTCTCTATTGCATCTGTGAAGATTTCAAGCTCGTCAATTGTACCATAAGAATCATAAGTATCATCTATTATAGATATCATTGCAATAGTCTTAGCCAGCATAATCCGAGCGTGAGAATATTGAGGCTCAAAATACACTCCCAGAGTCCAAAAATAGCATTCCACCACTCTATCTCTTGCATATGAAAGTTTTGAGACAAGATCAAGCTCCTTCCACCACCTGCAGCCACCAACCATAGCCATTTAGACACACAATTGATTCAGACCTAGACAGCCACACATCTTATATCATCAGTTCTTATCTGAGACCAAGTACCTTGATAATTCACAAAGTTCTTGTCTGTGCAGCATTTGCAGCAAATTGAAATCCAACTTGGCAAGTCTCAACAAGGAATCATTCTTTGATTCATATTCTTCATAGACAGATATAAAACGACGGGCCTCCACCCTTGGGATGCCGCGCTGGAGGCATTGCTCCAAGGCATGCGCCACTTGTTCCCTGAGGGGAGAGCTCAAATGGGGAGCAATGGACTCAAGATGATCAGCCGAAAAGGCGAGAGCCTCGTCCAAAATGTCTTCTCCATGTGTTCTTAAATGAGCTGCTTCACATAGACTTACCAGACCCTGAGGATCACCCCTCAGGCAATTCTCGAATTTACCATCATTTTCTGTAAATTTCTGGAAAATGCCTGCCCACCATATACATACATGAAATCAGTATCATTTTACAAGTTCAACCCATTGTGCATTTATAGACTATATAAATTAGGCAAATTTAAAGATGAAGTTTAATTACCTGAAGAGATGTGGTGACCATGTTGCCTTAGCAACCTAAAGTAAAGAGCATTTGTGTGTAAATCATCACTTTCAAATCCGGGACCGGTGTTGTAAAAATTCAGAATTTGTTCTTCAATCTCTTGTTGAAAATGATATGAAACCCCAAGACGTTCAATGCTGTCTATTAAGTTCAACTTTTCAGCAATCTTGTTATGATCATCGGCAGCTATGATCATGCTTCTTACATCCTCCTTCAATGCTTCAATTTCTTGGGCATAAAATTCTATTACCTGACGGGGGGCATCATATATATCACGCATGAGAACAACTTTGTAAAATCTGCAGATCACAGATTACGAAGAAAAACAGATGCAGGAGGAAATTAATTAAAAAAAAAAAGCCAATATAATACCTGATTGTCAATGGGAACTATGGTGAAAAGATCACCCCATAGACTAGGGGAGAAGTTGGCCAACGGGCGAACGATCTCTTGCTGATGGGCTACAAAATTATTTTCAACTGCTGAGGCCATTCTCAGACCTATGTTTTCAAATGTAAAATATAATTGAATAACTTAAATAATCTAAAGGGAATAAGAAACTATAATGTGTTAATCCTTGTGTTTCAATGGCGCCTGAACATTATAGTTCGATCTTTTTATAGTGATAGGCATCCAAAAAATTTCCAGCCTCATTCTTTTGACGGGAATACTTGTCGTTTCCATTCTTTACCGTTAATTACTTTGTTTTAAAAATTAGTTTATCAGCTAGCGATGCTTTCATTTCATTTCTGTTTCCAGTTTTTTCAAAGTATATATTCAATTTAGACCGCTACCAAAAATTTCCGACTAATTAAGGTTATTGTATATGTACCATGTTGACTGGAATATGGGACATTTCGAATCCAGAAATGTTTGAATGGAATGGATTAATAAAAGAATTATGAAGACTTGGTAAAAATTCAGTTTTACATATCATAGGACTTAAGTTTGACAGGGACTTGTACATGCAAGTCCATATTTTACTGTTTATTTTCTACGTCCGTAAAATTCTTCCGGATGCGAAGTGTATGTATGTGTGTGTGTATATATAATATTGTTAATCATTCTTCTCATTGTTAAATTATATTCCATTAATGGGGCATTAAATATTAGATGGTGCAATGACTTTCACTATTTCACACTAGGATTCCTAATATTCTTCCAAGTTGATATAGATTATTTTATTTTATTTGTTTCTTTGGGCTTTCTCTTGATTTTTTTATTTCTTTTTATTTATTTAATTTTGTACCATGTTTCCTCTTCTGCATTACCAACTGTCCATGTCCACTTAATTATTTCCGCGCCTATGTTTAATTTTCTACTTCCATTTTTGAAGGGAATAAGCAGCCACTACTAAAATATAACCACGGAAAATTTGAGAGTTCCATTGTAAAAAAGAAGGAATATAATCGCAGAAAATTAAAAAAAGATAATCAACTAGGTTAATTATTTTTGAACAAATTTTTATAATTCATTGGGGTGATTTATTTTCGAGTAAATATTAAAAATATTTAACCTTAATGAAAAAATGAAAAAAAATATTTGAGAAAATATAATAGTGGTTAAATTCCAATTTAAAACTTCTGCATCTTCTTCAATTTTCTCCCTTACCAATCTCTAGATTTTATCATATGAATCGCCAAAGTATTCCTTCACCATATCTCAATCTTTTTTTTCTTTTTTATGCATCCCTCTTCACTCACATTACCAATCATAGAATTTTTCACATGATCTTTTTCCCAAAGTGACATTGATGAGATGCACTATAAAAAAAATTAACAAAATGGAAACTTTGTTAATGACATATATTAAGTGACAAAAAATTTTATTACCTCACGTACTAAGGATAATTTTTAGATAATAATTTTTATTTTATCACAATATAACTTAATAATAACAAAAATTAACATTTTAAGTTGTTATCATGACAATTGGTGATACATTATACCTAGTGATGTTAAATATTTCACTATTTTGCCACTATAAGTATGTCATCAATTATCAGTAGTGGTAACTTAACATTATTTTTGTCACTATTAAACTTATAAAAATTATATAAAATAAATTTTTCTATCACTTAAAATATATATATATATAATTAATTAATTAATAAAAAAATTTACATTGTCACTTATATTTAGTCACTTTTTTTTGCTTGTAACGAAAAGAGTTCAAATCAATAATTTTAATTATGATTTATCATGAATTTCTAATATACAACATAAAAATTCTTATAGTGTTGTTGATTAGATTAGCTGTCACTAAATACTATCATATTTATATTCCTTTGTTCAAAATATTATCATATTATACGTTTAAAGTAGATATTAACCGTATTTGATTAGTCGATATTCGACTATACTGGACACAAATATGGTAATAATATGTAAATTATATTCAACTTGCATAATATTCACTTCGAATATATATTTATTAGATATATTTATTTATAAATTCTATTATTTATACTTTAATTATTTCCATTAATATTCATATTCACTAAATAATAATTCAAAAATTGTTAGACATAAATGATCCAAATGTTAATGGACTAATATCCACACGTCATCTCTATTGATGGTAAAAGTTAACTCGCAAGAAAACTCGTGAACAAAACTGATCAAAATCTCATCTAATACAAATTCCACCCAATTAATTAATCTATACTAAACTCAAAGAATTAGGTTCACTTGACAGGGAAAAGTATTCCACAAAGAAATCTGTTGGAATTGAATTTGAACTTAGTCTATACACGCGCATATATAGCGACTCGCCATCTATTTTGAATTTTTTATTTTATTTTATGGTTATATATTAAATGTGTGTAATTAATAAATAAATATTTTTTTAATGAAATATTTAACATATTTGATATGCATTATATTCATAAAGTAGAATATAAAATAACATCATTTGAAATAAAAAATTGAATTGCATGCCATTAATTAGAGTGCACCACGATAATTTTGAAAGGAGACATGACAGTTAACATCTGGTAGAAGTTGGAATATAGCACAACTGTTTTACTTTTAATCAACGATCAAGTTTACAACTTAGAAAACTCTAAGAATTGTATATAACTAGTAATTTAGACACAGAAGAGGGTTGAAATTAAATAGTACACAGCCAAGTAAATTGAGAATTCAATTTGGAGTACAGCCGCCACTTTGTGGAAATAATTGGAGGTAAAAATTGGATCGATTATGATCAAACAAAAATTCATGAAAAAAAATTAGGGAGGTCCTATTTGAAGGTTTGGGTGAGAGTAAGATAAAGAAGGTGGAGGTTTTAAGAATGTGGCTGCGTGGGGGGAAAGAGAGAGAGAGGTTTCAAATGTGGATGGTTGGTAGGTTTATGTGATATATTACTGTCATAACCTAATTTTAGAATAGATGTTTAATAATTGAAAGGGCAAATTTGAGGCATTATAAAAATGGCATGAGAACTACCATGAATGTCTTTTAGTTTCCACTTTCACCCTCCAAGTTACATTACTGTTTTCAATTGACAAAAAGTTTCAAGGATAAATTTCTAAAAATCTACAAAGCAACTTCCATATTAGAGAGAAAACATGATTCTCTTTTATATTAGTATAGAATAAAAATTTTACTTTAAGTGAGTGCTATCTTCACATTTATGCAAATTATAAATATGTATTTTAGATATACGTTAATTTGTAGTATAATGAATGTGAGAATATGTATGTTTAATATGATTACTCAAAAATATGTTCGTGCGTGCAAATGATTGTTTGACCTGCCATCCTCTCTTCACGCCCAACACCACAAAATAATAGCATAAAGAAAGTAAAAAAATGAAAAAAAACCCAACCACATATTCTCACTCGATAACCAAAGCGCGGCTTCATTATTTACACCACAGTATAACAATGCTTCTACTATGTTTCTCTAAGGCCCACATTTTCTCCATTTTATCAAATAAAGGAGTACAGATAAGACATTGCACAACACAAGAAGCGCCTATCTCCTAAAAACAACATCATTTTAGCCGCACCTCCCCCCCCCCCCCCCAACCAAAAACAAAAGTAAAAAAACGAGGCACACGCCGTGGTACTATTGCCACGCGTATCCCCCTTAATACATAGTACAAAAGAACAAGGGGGTATTTGCAGTTTAACAATTTTAGAGAGGGTTTAAATAAATCCTCAATTTTTGTTATGAGAATTAAAGAAGTAAGAAAGGAATTCTAGAAAAGAATTGAAAAACTTATAATTTTGTTTATTTTAGATTACTGTTTAATTATATGCAAAATTATAATTATATGTTTAATTATTATTATAATATATTAAAGGAGAAAATATGTGACATACATACAGAAAGTATTTATGCACGCGGAGACTGGGTGCGAGGATTGTTAGTTATTATAAAACAAATTATTTCGATGCGTCGCACCACATAAAAACAATCCTACGTTTCATTACTTATAAATAATAATCAGGTCGTTGGTTATCACATAAAATTCAGGATTATTCCATAAACTAAATTGAAGAATTCCACAAGAGTTTGTCTAAATTTGGGGGGGGAAATTCAGACAGAACTATTACCAAAAAATAAATTAGAAATAACTACTGAATTTAATATATTGAGTTGTTATTGATTTATAATGCATGGCTGCTACAAATTGGACAAATTTATCATATATTATTCTCATGACCAGCTACATCATTCATGACCAACCCCAATTATTTATTAATTCTAAGCTTCTTGAAAATTTCAATTTATGGTACTTTTTGTTTTATGAAGATAGTTGGGAACAACAACTATCTCTTTTTTGTAGAAGAAAAAAATCTTGAATTAAAGGAAATTAATTATTGGCAAAGAGGGAAGTTAAGGTCCTATTTGTTTTCATTTTGAAATAGTGCAAATTCGATTTTTGTTACTATTTAAATATTAAAAAATATCAATTACCATACATTCTTATTGGATATAATACTTATTTTTATTTTCAGTTTTTTAATTCTATTTTATTGTCTTATTATCATATGAACCATGTTATGAATTCATGTCATGGAAATCCCGCAACTATGTTCTCAAAATAATCGAGATATAATTACATTCTGAAAAGACATGTCTTTTTTAGCAAAAGAAAATAAATCATTTAAATGATCATATCTATACATAACTGAATAATTATTTTTAAACAAAACATTCAAATACAATCTCATTTTTTATTTTTAAAATTATAATTAATTTTCTAATTTTTAAAAATATTGAAAACTAAAAAATAGAAATGATAATAAAAACTAGCCAGTTGGTTTCATTCTCAAAACACATTTTCACTTTTTTTTTTTACTACTGCAAAAATAAAATACATAACTTTTTACACATTTATTTTCATTTTCAAAATAAATTCCCTAATAATCTATGTATCTTCTCTGTATTCCATTCTACAACTTACTAGAACCAACATAATCATTACTTTTTCTAACAATTTATCTAAATACAAACTCATTTTCAGTTCATTTCTACGAACCACTTTTCAATATTTTGAAAATGATGAAAGTGAAAGTTAGAAATAAAAATAAAACCAAACGGGCATAGTTTGATTAGTTTCCAAGTTTTGGTCGTTTTGAGCTGGACCTTATCAGAGGCTGTGATGATATATTATTATTATTATTATTATGGTTGATGGTGCAGCAAATCCGGTGCTTGCGCTTGACGGCATACATCTTAGTTCTAAGCTAATATAATTTTAAATGTTATAATCAACCGCCTCAGATTATCTCTCTTTCGACGGCATACTGACCACACAGCCCCTTTGGAGTTAATTTGAACGAAAGAATTGCAGTCAGACAACTTTTTTTTTTTTTTTTTTTTTTTCTTTTGGCCCCCTCTCTATGGTGGTCAGATTAGAGAATTCTTTCGAGGTCGACCATTTGGAATTCTCTATTTCATCGGGCAAAATTCATTTTCGTCCTTGAAGCTTCAATTCAATTGCAAAACCATCCATATCCTAAAAACCAACTTCAATCTCATCCTTTTGGCCATCCTCCGGGCAACATATCCTGCCAATTTAAAGGGCATTTTAGTAATTGCTCATTTACTAATTAAACAAATAAAAAACCAAAACAAAATCTGAGCTATTCATTTTTATGGGATAATCTAAACCATAAAGCAAAAACCAAGGGCAATATGTATGACTTTTTTTCAGTTTTTCTTTTATTTTTTAATTTAGTTGAATTTATTTTATTATGCTTTAATTCCATTGAACTTGCAGGATGTAAGCTCTCAAGCTTCAACTATAGGCAATAGCATAGGTTCCCAATCTTGAAAATAAGATCTCTTCATTTTAAGGTAAATAAATTGTGTGTCAGAACAATTGTAAGCCAATAAATAAGTTTAATTATTAAATATATTTATACTAGCATTATCCTCATACTATGCACGAAATTTTACTATATATTAATTTAATTGTTAAATTATAAATACAATTAAAAATAACAACATAAAAATAAAAATATCACAAAAAGTTGTCAACTAGTTAGTAAAATTAAATATTGCTTCAAAAAAATATCAAGTGAAATTAAATTTAAAAGCTTAAAAGCTTAGAACATATAAAGACATCTCATATACATGATGTCATGAATAATAAATTTCAAGATTATTTATCGAGAAGTTAAAAAAAAAAAATATTCAAAACTTCCATAGATAAAAGTTCATGAATACTATTATATAATTTATTAAAAAGAAGAAAATATTATGCAATCAAAAATTAATAGATAGTTGCATTAAAAAGTAAAAATATATGAGAATAATACAGAATACAAGATTGATGGCTTCAAAGTTGTTAGAAAAAAAAATAAAACTATAATACTTTAAATTTGAAAGATGAAGAGTATAAATACATACATATATATATATAAGTTAAAATCCTTAAAATATAAAGAATTAGATAATATATTGGCTACTAAGAATTTAAAAAATATATTTAATTTTAATTTTTTATTAAAAATCAATTAAGCTAAGACAAAACTATGATAGTAAAGATTAAAAAAATTAAAAATATATATAATAAGTATATGAAATAATTATAAAGTTAAAATCAATATGATAAGTATATAAGTTAATAGAAACCTTTTTATTTGACTCATAAGTTATTTATCGAATAATTAAGTGAAGAAAAGAGTTTGACATTAGCAATACAAAGTTAAAACTATAGTAAATTGATGAAATAAATATAAACTTAAAATTGATTTTAAAATATGAATTAGAAATAGGATATGAGGATGAAATTAAAATGTAAACTAAAATATAGAAAAAACAAATTATTGTGTTCATTCTCAAATTTTTGTATAAATATATATATAATTGGATATTCATATTATAATTTCCAAATAAAAAAAAATGTGAATTAAAAAAAGGTTGTTAACCTTTCAAATAATCAAAATTTAAAAAAAATAAAAATTGGATATATATTTTGATGGATTAAGCAATTTCCAGTGTTATGAACTTAAAAAATTAATGGATGTATTTTTTTATTGAAATAACCATCTCATAATTTTTTAAAATAGATCATAAAAGATTTAAGAATATATATTGATGAAGTCGTACATAAAATTTTGATACATATACATGAAGAATCTTATTATCTTTTTCATACTTTTCTATGGTATGTTTTCAATTCAGAACAAATGTTAATGGTAGAATCTTTTGTTAAAAATGCATCTTCTATTCAAACTGCTTTTTTATGCAAAACTCAGGGGTCATTTTGTTTTTCTTTTTATATGTTGGGGGGCGATTTTGTTTATTATGCATTATGTATAAGGTATACAGTTAAAAGGGTCATTTGGTCAATTTCCATTTTTTAGCCAGAAAGTGTTACTGAAAGATGGTCAGAAGGATAAGATTGAAATCAATTAAAGGAATATAAATGATTTTGCAATTGAGCTGAAACTTCAGGAATGAAAATGAACTTTACCCCTATTTCATCTCTTATTCCAATTTAATGTATTTATACGTACCAAGTGTATTTGATTCTTAATCAATTATTATTATAAAGAAATATTTCATACACGTGTCATATATTCATAAAATAGAATAAAAATAAAATAGAGAATGAAATAAAAAATTTAAACTAGTTGGGTACTTTGGGATTTTTTGAACGAGCTTTCATTTTCTCTTTTGTGATTTCTTCTAATACTACTATAGTATTGTTCCAGTTACGTTACTTTCAGAGTTGAAGTAGTGGAGAAAGGGTTAATTAATGAAGAATTATTTGATGATATATAGATATATATGTACAAAAAAAAAAAAAAAACACTAGAAATATAAAAACAAGGAAATAATGGGAATCATTGATATATGAAATTATTAGGAACGAAGGTCGCCGCAAAACAACAACGGTCAAGAGTTAATTACGAAAAAGAGAAAACAAATAGTCCATATTCAAAATTGATACACATCAGATAAAGAAATTAAGGCCTGATAATAGTTCTGAATTCGAAGGTTTGCTACTATATATATATATATATATATATGACAACTTTTGCATGCAAATACCGTTAAAGAATGGATCTTGGGCCTAACTCAACCCCAAAAGCTAGCGTAAGAGGTGAGGATTGCCCAAAACCATTTATAGAGACCACAATTTATTTATTTCACCGATGTAGGACACTAACACACTCCGCACACGCCCAGAAATAAACATTTGGAGCGTGGAATAATATGAAATGGGTGGTCCAACCATACTGGGTAATCCAACATCGGGAATAGGTGGCTCCAATACCATGTTAAAGAATGGACCTTGGGCCTAACTCAACCCCAAAAACTAGCTCAAGAGGTGAGAATTGTCCAAGACCATATATAAAGACCACAGTTTATTTATTTATTTCACCGATGTAGGACACTAACACACCTAGGAATGAACATGTGGAGCATAAAATAATATGAAATGAGTGGCCCAACAACACTGGGTAATCTATGCAGCTCCGATACCATGTTAAAGAATGGACCTTAAGCCTATCTCAACCCCAAAAGCTAGCTCAAGAGATGAGGATTGCCCAAAACAATATATATAGAGACCACAGTTTATTTATTTCACCGATGTGGAACACTAACACACCCAACGCATGCCCAAGAATGAACATTTGGAGCGTGAAATAACATGCAATGGGTGGCCCAATAACATTGGCTAATCCAACATTGGGAATAGGTGGCTCTGATAAACACCATCAAATTGAAAGCATAACCAGCAACTGTAAGTGATCGTATAATATAGAGCATCCAGCTGC
Source organism: Jacaranda mimosifolia (assembly GCA_018894105.1). Classification (NCBI taxonomy): domain Eukaryota; kingdom Viridiplantae; phylum Streptophyta; class Magnoliopsida; order Lamiales; family Bignoniaceae; genus Jacaranda; species Jacaranda mimosifolia. Next base: position 4,405,359 of record CM032127.1, read on the forward strand.
TGCATTAGCATCTCTTAATAACTATTCCTTTTTCCCTATGATCTCTGGAATGGAAATCCAGTTTCCTTTCAACTTCACAACTTCCCTTCTCCTCCTTTCCTTCATTTTCTTGATAGTGAAGCAATTGAAAAAATCCAGATAACTAAAGAAAAAGAAATTGCCTCCTGGTCCATGGAAGCTACCTTTCATTGGGCACTTGCACCATATTGTAGGCTCACTTCCGCACCACTCTCTTGGAGACTTAGCCAAGAAACATGGCCCTCTTATGCACCTAAAGTTCGGTGAAGTCTCGACCACTGTCGTTTCCTCGCCTAAAGTTGCGAAAGAAGTTCTCAAAACTGTAGACCCAGCATGCGCTGACAGGCCCCAAAGCCTGGCCAGCAAGATCATGTGGTATAATTATATCGACATTGTGTTTAGCCCATACGGCAAGTACTGGAGGCAAATGCGCAAAATATGCATTTTGGAGCTGTTGAGCGTTAAAAACGTGCGTTCATTGGAGTACATAAGGAAGGATGAGGCCTCTCGTCTCATCGAATCCGTTCGGTCCAATTCTGGGAAGCCCATCAACTTGACGGAGAAGACTTTCTTGTTTACGAGTGCCATCACTTGCAGAGCTGCATTTGGGAAAGTTTTGAAGGACAGGGAGACATTGATGAGCTTGCTGAAGCAAGCAGTTGTCATGGCAGGTGGCTTTGATATGGCTGATTTGCTTCCTTCGTTAAAGATTCTTAACATCATCAACTGGAATAAGTACAAACTCTTGAGGATGCGCAGAAAGATGGACTCCATTCTCGACGGGCTGATTGATGAGCGCAAAGCTGACAACTTTGAAACAACAAAGAAAGGGCACGGAGAAATGGGAAGTGAAGATTTGGTTGATGTTCTGTTAAGATTGCAGAAGAGTGGAGAATTTGAGTTTCCCATAGCTAACAACAACATCAAAGCAGTCCTCTTTGTAAGCATTCTTTTGCCTCCAAAACCTCATTTCATACTTCATTAAAAAATGCCAGCATCTGTAATATACAACATTTCTCTGTTAGTTTCTGCTTTGATTAGTTATAATTTTTCCTTTCAGGACATGTTTTCAGCTGGAACAAAAACTTCTTCAACAACTGTGGACTGGGCCATGGCTGAACTAATGAAAAACCCTCTAGTTCTAGCAAAGGCACAAGCTGAGGTGAGAGATGCTTTTAAAGGAAAGGAAACCATCGAGAAGGCTGTTCTGCGCAAGCTGAAATACCTAAAATTGGTGATCAAAGAAACTCTGAGGATGCATCCTCCAATCCCATTACTCCCAAGAGCCTGCAGAGAAGAATGTGAAGTTGAGGGCCACACCATACCTCTTAAGGCCAAAGTTATGGTTAACGCTTGGGCTATGGGAAGGGACCCAAACAATTGGCCCGAGCCCGAAAGGTTTGAGGATAATTCCATTGACCATTTGGGAGCCAATTATCAGTATCTGCCATTCGGGTCGGGGAGGAGGATATGCCCCTGGATGACATTCGGGCAGGCTAATGTGGAGCTTCCTTTGGCTCAGCTTCTCTATCACTTTGATTGAAATGAAAGCAAGTGATCTGGATATGGCTGATGCTGAAGGAATTGCTGTTGGAAGGAAAGAAAATCTGATCGTCATTCCCACATCGTATAACCCTGTTGTTGGTTTTTTATCTGCTCATTAATTAACACACAGCTAATATAGATGGGCCAAAACATACCTGTTTATATAGCAGCAGAATAGAGGATGGCCTTCGTTGGATTCAGCTCAGCTACTAGCCTTTTTGATGTTTTTCACCACTTGTTAATCTCCTTTTCTTGTACTTAAGCAGAATTTCCTCACTTTAACGAATTACTACTAGAGCAATCTATTATTTTTTCACACTTCAAGACCTTGGATCTCTAAGTGAATACCCAAGAAAATACTGTAGAGATTTGGAGAGGATTACTACTAGTGCAATCTTTTATTTTTTCACACTTCAAGACCTTGGGTCTCTAAGTGATTACCCAAGAAAGTACTGTAGAGATTTGAACAGGATGTTGAGAGTTCTAAACTTATCTTCACTCTGTTATGTTTCGTATCTTTTCAAATGCATACCTCTTCCAGACCCTAAGCCCCTATTTATAAGGTTAAGATGGGCTCCACAAAGAAACTTGCTTAATGAGGTAGATAATCCTTTGGCCCTATCCAAAAGCTAATAGATGATACTTATCCATAATATATGGTCTTATCCATAAGCTAATAAATGATGCTTATCCACAAGCTAATGGATGATGTTTATCCACAAGCTTATGCTTATCCAAAAATCATACTTATCCAAAGGCCATGCTTATCCAATAAGCCCGTCAAATATGAATGCTTATTTGGACCACGGGTTAAAACTCGATCAATTAGTTTTGGGCCACGGGCCAATGCCCAGTCCAAATTGTAACACCTCTCAATTAATCCGATCGTTGGCACTTGAAGAGATATATTAAGTATGCTGTAACTAGTTATATATGTACCTCTTTTAGTTTAATTTTGTGAACTTCAAATAACATCATAATATTAACTAATAATGTTGTAATGGTTTCTAATGTAACAGTCGATTCCTTTATTATAATTAATAAAAAAAGATTTGATCATATATTTTTGCTTTTCACTATGTACGGATCTTGAAGTTTAAAGAATAAAATGCTAAATATTACTTTTTCATGCTTTAAATGATGCAATTTTATGTTTTAATTTTTACTTATTTGCATTTTTTTTCTTTTTTTCACTAATTTCCTCAATCAGGACATAGTAAATTATTATCTTGGGATTTAGTTTGTCAGAAGATCATTAATTCTGTTAATAATAAATGTGGATTTAACAAATATTTAAGTTTTTATACAATTACGAAATAATATTTTATTGTTTTATTATTATATGTTCTCTAGTATACTTTTGTGGGTCAATCAATTCTTACAAAATTTGACATGTATGAAGAAAAAAAAGTATGAAATAAAGGACCTCGTTTGCTGAAAATTTTTGAGAATTAAGATTATTTTATTAAAAGCTTATAAAACTCATCATCATATTTGGACAGTTTTTAATTTTATGTTTAAATACTTTATCAAACATCTTAACATCTTATTATTAAGAAGAAGAAGAAGAAGAAGAAGAAGAAGAAGAAAAAGAAACTCAAAGACTATATATTGAGTTACTATGTGAAAATTGTTACTAATTATATATAGTACATGAGAAATTTTTTTATTTTATTATAATAATAATTTTTACAAACTTAGCAATGATAAAAATTATGTTTAAATTGTTATTAATGTTAATCATTCATTAAAAATTATAATGTTAATTTTTATTGTGATAACTCTAGTGTCACAGTCACTGTACGCATGTCTCACTTATTATTAATATTAACAACATAAAAATCAGTTTCTATCATTCCTATTTTAAACTATCATGGTGTGAATTATCACCAAAATCATCACTTAACATAAATTATTAATGACAAAAATATTATTATCAGCTAATCCATACCCTAGTAATTAATTTCCATTTGTTAGTTTTTCTCACTTAAAACAGTATTCTTTCTTTTTTGTCGTATTATAAGTTTTCAAACACTAACCATAACAAAATATTATAAACAGCTTAAAACTTTGTCCAACTTATTAATCTAATTTTCCTCTTAGCTGTAGTTATCATGTCAACAATGGAAAACAAAAAAACAGATTATAATATAACTGTGTCAATGGATAGAATTAAGGCAATGCGCATGTCAAAAAAGTATCAAATCTAGGAAAAGACCTACGACTTTCACTAATTTGACCTTAGAATCTTGATAATTTAAAAGATTATGAAAAAGACAAGGACTTTGCACGTCATCTAAAATTCAAGTCTTTACCTTCTCAATTTTCCATGAGAATGAATATGTATGTATATTTTATTTTAACCTCGTAATGATGCTTCAGTAGAATGACTTTTCCACCTTCGGTTGTCAACTTTTACAATCCGTTCTCTTTTGTTTTCTGGGCTCATTTTCATTTTCTATTGAAAATAAAAACAGAGAGTCATCAATTTTTTCTATACACTGTTTAAAAAATTAGACCGGATCGGCCGGTCGGACCGTCAACTGGCTAGCGAACCAGTCCGGTTTTCTAAAAAAATTGAAAAAATGAAAAAAGCCATATTTTGTAAAAACTGTTCAAACCGGCTGCTCGAACCGGTGAACCGTTCACTGTTCAATTGAATTGGATCGATTTTTTCATTTAATTTTCAATAAAATTAATTTTTTTTTAATTTTTTTGGTCTAAGTACAAAGTTTGAAGGTTAAGGTACATTTCACAAGCTATCTAAAAGTGAAACAAAGTCTTAGTTTAGAGTTCAGAATTAACTTACACACTCTCAACTTTAAACTTTAAACTTGATATATTTAAATTTTTTGTGATCATCTATAATATGAATTACTAAATTTGGATTGTAATGTTAGATAATATCATTTAAGCTCTTTATGCTTTATATTTTGATATTTTATTAATTTTTAAGTAATATATATAATATAAATATATATATATATTTCGTAATTATGACGTCACGGTTCAACTGCGGTTCAATTACAATTCGACCAATGGCTGAACCAATGAACCGTGAACCGGTAAGTTTTTCAGTTCAATGAACGGTTTGATTTTTTGAACACTGCTCCCACATTTTCACAGACATTTTCATTCTTAAAATATTTTTCCAGACAAATTCTTACACTCTGTAATACCTTAGAATTTATCTTGAACTTAATTGATTTTATTATCCTATTATTGTACTTTATTTAGTATATTAAATAAAATCAAGGTGAGGCATAAAATAAGTTTCATTATAAGCTAAATAAAAATTTTAAAAATTAAATTATCTTACGGTAAAAAAATGATAACTATTATATTATGTCTTATTATACATTCTATAGTTTGTGGAGTACAAATTATAATTCTACTCGAATTAATATTATGTTGCACAAGAGTGAAGTTATTAAACTTTAAGAATTATAATAAATATGCTAAAGTTTAAAGTAGGACAAATATCCTAGTTCTGGTAGGACTATTATTAGAGTCATTCCTAGATTAGATCACCTCCCTCATTAATATATATATATATATAACACACACACATATAATTTCTAGAAATAAAACCCCAGTCTTAAAAGACAAACAAAGAAGAAAAATGCAGAAGAAAGAAGAGAGAAAGGAAGAAAGAGAAAGGGAGAAAAAAAGGAAGACGACAGCGGCTTTGTGTTCGGAGGAAAAGGAAATTAATGAAGGTAATTGATTTTCACATTGTATGAGCTTGAAACTATCATTAGGTTGGTGTATGTGGCAGTTACATAATTACTTTTATTTTCTTGACATGTTGTATTAGTCAGAAGAAAAAAAAAAAAAAAAAAAATGGGAGAAGAGGAAAGAAGAAAACTAACAGAAGACACAACCATGTAGGCGATGGTAGAATCTTATTAAATTACTTCAAATATGCCATGTAAAATTAAGGAATTGTTAATGGAAATCATAATTTGTTTGCTAGTGGTTGAATTAACCCAAGCATATAGAAGAAATTGTTGTGATTGAAATAATATATCCTATTCATGTACATGAGAAACGCACTGGCCCATGATTGAACAGAAAATATGCCAGCAGAGTTGTTAATCGGTTTTAAGAATAAAATTAAATCTATGGCGTTCCTATTTTTTTCTATTTCCTTTCTTCTTTAAGTTGTTTACATATTTCTTTATTTTTAGTATTAGATGTTAAAGATCATTTGGTTGAATTGAATTACATCTCTTTATTCCTATGAGATGACCATCATAAGGGTGTACTCTCTTAATTTTAGAAAAATTGAATTCTCAGGAATAAGAATAGGTGCAAGTGTAACTCTCTTAGATGATGAAATTGAGGGATGCTATAGGTGTTTTTGATTTTGAAGCTAAGGCGTTCAAATTTAATCTTTTGAATTTTAAGAGGACAATGGATGTCTCACAGAATAGATAATAATTAGATCAAATGTTACAATTATTATAGCATGTGATCAAGGACTTGGCATAATAAATTTGACTCTCAATTTGATTGATAAGTACTATGAGTGCCTAAAATTATCAATTTGATTGATAAGTACTATGAGTGCCTAAAATTATAAATATTGTATGATATTATGTTTCAAAACCCAGAAGGATATATGCTATAGTATAATCTACTCATAGCTTGTTTTCAACGACACTGCACTATAATTATATTCCACTGCGCACATGAATTTCTTTATTTTATTTCGCAATGCGAGAAAATCAATTTCTTTTAAAGTCATTGATACTATTTCAGCATGGTTTTAGATTAGCAGTTAAATACGATGATCAACACTGATAATCGGATCTACTGTTACTGCTAGTTAGATCCAATTTGGTCTGGGTGTGCGAGGGACTTCACCAGGCAATGGTGGGCTTGATGGTTGAACCCCAAGCCCCATGGCCTAATCCCCCCAACACACAACATAAATCGTTTGTGGCTAAAGCGGGTCGTAGGATTTCCCAAAGACCTAGGCTCGGGCATTATTTTGGTAAGGTCGCACCTTGCCCGGAGCTATAAGGGACTGTTACGGTGGGAGTCATAAGGTTGACTAGCTACAACAAACACTGCCTGACCATCGCATATAAATGTTAGCCTATGAAATGTTTACTGAATTCTAATTTTATTATTGCTTAACACTTGACTGCTTCCTATTTATATTCTTTTCAAATGTTCTATCTTAGCATCATTATTATTCTGTAAAACTCACATTGCACACACTTGGCATCCACTGAGTTTTTTGCTCACACTCTATGTTTTTTTTTTCTTTTTAATTTTCTTCTGGCAGACCTAGATCCTAACCCTAGTGAGAAGGTAGATCCTTCTTATGATGAAAATCAAGACTGAAGTCTTAATTTGGATCTTTGCAGTAGACTAGTTTATTTCTTGTTAGCTTCTTAGTTTTATTTTTATTTATTATGAATTTTATTTGGTTTAGTTAAGATTAAGTATTGGCACTTTGAATCAGTGTGTTATAAGATTGGCTTGAATTAGTTAGACTGTTTTGAGTTTTTTTGTCTAACTTTATGAATTTTGAATAGATAATAGTATTTATTTGGGATTGAGTTTCACGTATCGAAACTAGACTGCATGGTTTGATTTTGGGGCATGACGCTCTCTCTCTATTTTCACTTTTCATGTTTTTACTCATATTTGCACGACTTTTAATACAAAATACTACATATTCCAAATACAACTCGTTTTCAACCCTACATAATCATTACATTTTAATCAAAATATCTAAACAACATTTCATTTTCAAAAACACATTTATAACTAATTTTTCACTATGTTCTTTTTACTAGAAGATGAATACTGCCTTCAGAAAATAAATCCAAGCGGCCACTTAGCAATTATAATTTAGCCTTATCTTAACCTCATCACCGTAGATATCAAATCGTCTGTTTCACCTAATGTATATTAATTATGTCTATTAGATGATTAAAAATTTATTTTATCAGAATATAATAACTGTTGTAAATTTAATAGCAATAAAAACTGTTATTGTCACTAAATTGTCTCTTTATGTGTCGCTAATTGTCAATAATTGTACAAGAAAATAAATCTTCACCGGCTGAAAAATCCATCACAAAGTTAATAAAATTTATTAAAAAATATAATTTTGTGATATATTTATTTCACAAATTTATTAGTATATACTTCATTACTGATTGGTTTTGTAATGAAAATTATAAAGTGCATCGCAAAATTAATCTTTTAATGAAATTTCTATCATGGATTGAAAAATCACTTTATCACAATGCTTAAAATTTATAAAATTTGTGACAGACTCTTCATATCAATATAAATTAATATTTTCTCATCTTTTAAATTCATTAATAATTTATAAAAAAATCCATCACAATTAGCTTCGATCTTGTGATGAAAGCCTATTTATCCCAAATTTTTCATTATAGCTAATGGGTGTTTTCTTGTAGTAATTAGCTTTTGTCACTATTAAACCATATTGTGGCAAGATAAATATTATTATCGCTTAAAACATATCATTAGCAATAAAATAAATACCATTGTCGCTTAGTTCATATAACTAATATTAGTAATATTTTTATATTGTCACTTAATTTTCTGTCCCTAATATATACTTTTCTGTACTGAATGTGAGTTACAATAAGGTCAATAATAAAAAAGAGTTGTTGATGCTCTTGTTACTTGCATCAAAAAAAACAAAAAAAGAACTAATTGCGTTCTTTTTTAGTTTAAATAATAGAGTTCCATGCTTTTACTTTTCCTCACCTTACAAAATTTGCTGCTCTGTTTTCTTCTAATCCTACGGTGGATTTTGCTATGCTATTGAATGAATATTTTCTTCTTTCTCAGCTCTACAAATTTAAGAAATACAAGCTGATAAAGCCTATCAATGCATATGATAAATTTTAGTTGAAGTCAAATCCCATCAAATTTATTTAATCATGCCGCTTCAAAACTTTAATTAAAAAACTAATAAACTTAGAAATTTGATGTATTATAATATAAATTTAGAATGCCCAGTGATACATACACGAAGTATGGAGTACAAATCGAACATCTTCGAAGGACATAAATGAATGAAATACAAAAATTCACTGCCTGAAATAAAGATGTAATGAATGAAAAAAAAAAAGAATAATTATGAATGGATTAGACAAAAGGATTAATGTAACAAATTAAGAAATTAATTAGATGCTTGAACATTTGAAGGAGTCCAGGAGCAATCCAGTGATAAGGGGCCTCAACACTTTCTCTGAATGAGTGTATCCATCTTGATTATGCTTGTAAACAACATCTATCAATCTCGAAAGATTGATAATTCTTTCCAAAATCTCCATTGAAACAGCTTTTTCCTTCACAAACTCCCCATTAATATCCTTCCACGCATTTTCAGCAATATTGTTGAACTTCTCCATTGCTTCTTGCTCGCATACTCCATACTCTTTCATGTAGCATTCGATGCCCGTTGCACTTTGCCCCCTTTTCTTCTCAATCTAAATATTGATTTGGAAAACATAAGGTGATTATTTGACAATATTATTCGTAATTAGTTATCTTTATATACATGTATATCTTAATTCATATATACACGTACATCATAAGTAGCTATATCATCAATAACTCGACAAATGGTCACATTAGCCACTTGAATTTTCGGTTTCTTCAGGAGCCAATTGAATGCGTCCTTTGGAGCAGAACTCATGCCAATGAAAGATGTGGTAGCAAGCAAGTAGTAGGTGCTGGTAATGAAGCCATTAGACATGTAATCACCAAATGGAGGCATATAACCTTCAATAAACCACTTTGCCTCTATGTTGTAACTCCTCACTATCTCTTTCATCTGGACAAAAAATGTAAGAAAATACATTTGAGTTTTTCCTGTAAAAACTAATAGGAAAGATAGGAAAGAATTGAAAGAGGTATAAGTATAGTGATTTATACTGTTGCTTTTGCATAATCAACAGCAAATGATCTTCCTTGTTGTCTTAGTTCTTCATCGTACTGATTGTACAGATCTAGAAGAGCTTTATAGCATATTTTCATGTAGTCTGGTAGTCTATCCATTTCCTTGATATCCCATCTAATAGAAACAGAAAAGAAAATTGCACTTATTATTTATTCCATTACAATTAATCCAAGAAATTAATTATAAGACTAGCTAGCTGTGTGTGTGTGTGTGTGTGTGTGTGTGTGTGTGTGTGTATATTCCATGTATAGTAATATTGTATACCTCTCTATTGCATCTGTGAAGATTTCAAGCTCGTCAATTGTACCATAAGAATCATAAGTATCATCTATTATAGATATCATTGCAATAGTCTTAGCCAGCATAATCCGAGCGTGAGAATATTGAGGCTCAAAATACACTCCCAGAGTCCAAAAATAGCATTCCACCACTCTATCTCTTGCATATGAAAGTTTTGAGACAAGATCAAGCTCCTTCCACCACCTGCAGCCACCAACCATAGCCATTTAGACACACAATTGATTCAGACCTAGACAGCCACACATCTTATATCATCAGTTCTTATCTTAGACCAAGTACCTTGATAATTCACAAAGTTCTTGTCTGTGCAGCATTTGCAGCAAATTGAAATCCAACTTGGCAAGTCTCAACAAGGAATCATTCTTTGATTCATATTCTTCATAGACAGATATAAAACGACGGGCCTCCACCCTTGGGATGCCGCGCTGGAGGCATTGCTCCAAGGCATGCGCCACTTGTTCCCTGAGGGGAGAGCTCAAATGGGGAGCAATGGACTCAAGATGAGCAGCCGAAAAGGCGAGAGCCTCGTCCAAAATGTCTTCTCCATGTGTTCTTAAATGAGCTGCTTCATATAGACTTACCAGACCCTGAGGATCACCCCTCAGGCAATTCTCGAATTTACCATCATTTTCTGTAAATTTCTGGAAAATGCCTGCCCACCATATACATACATGAAATCAGTATCATTTTACAAGTTCAACCCATTGTGCATTTATAGACTATATAAATTAGGCAAATTTAAAGATGAAGTTTAATTACCTGAAGAGATGTGGTGACCATGTTGCCTTAGCAACCTAAAGTAAAGAGCATTTGTGTGTAAATCATCACTTTCAAATCCGGGACCGGTGTTGTAAAAATTCAGAATTTGTTCTTCAATCTCTTGTTGAAAATGATATGAAACCCCAAGACGTTCAATGCTGTCTATTAAGTTCAACTTTTCAGCAATCTTGTTATGATCATCGGCAGCTATGATCATGCTTCTTACATCCTCCTTCAATGCTTCAATTTCTTGGGCATAAAATTCTATTACCTGACGGGGGGCATCATATATATCACGCATGAGAACAACTTTGTAAAATCTGCAGATCACAGATTACGAAGAAAAACAGATGCAGGAGGAAATTAATTAAAAAAAAAAAGCCAATATAATACCTGATTGTCAATGGGAACTATGGTGAAAAGATCACCCCATAGACTAGGGGAGAAGTTGGCCAACGGGCGAACGATCTCTTGCTGATGGGCTACAAAATTATTTTCAACTGCTGAGGCCATTCTCAGACCTATGTTTTCAAATGTAAAATATAATTGAATAACTTAAATAATCTAAAGGGAATAAGAAACTATAATGTGTTAATCCTTGTGTTTCAATGGCGCCTGAACATTATAGTTCGATCTTTTTATAGTGATAGGCATCCAAAAATTTTCCAGCCTCATTCTTTTGACGGGAATACTTGTCGTTTCCATTCTTTACCGTTAATTACTTTGTTTTAAAAATTAGTTTATCAGCTAGCGATGCTTTCATTTCATTTCTGTTTCCAGTTTTTTCAGAGTATATATTCAATTTAGACCTCTACCAAAAATTTCCGACTAATTAAGGTTATTGTATATGTACTATGTTGACTGGAATATGGGACATTTCGAATCCAGAAATGTTTGAATGGAATGGATTAATAAAAGAATTATGAAGACTTGGTAAAAATTCAGTTTTAGATATCATAGGACTTAAGTTTACGAGGAAACTATATAATATTATTCTTTGTGAAAAATAGTCTAACTTAACAAGGGTCTACCTAAGACTTCAAAAAGTCTAATATTTTGACAGGGACTTGGGGTGATTTATTTTCGAGTAAATATTAAAAATATTTAACCTTAATGAAAAAATGAAAAAAAATATTTGAGAAAATATAATAGTGGTTAAATTCCAATTTAAAACTTCTGCATCTTCTTCAATTTTCTCCCTTACCAATCTCTAGATTTTATCATATGAATCGCCAAAGTATTCCTTCACCATATCTCAATCTTTTTTTTCTTTTTTATGCATCCCTCTTCACTCACATTACCAATCATAGAATTTTTCACATGATCTTTTTCCCAAAGTGACATTGATGAGATGCACTATAAAAAAAATTAACAAAATGGAAACTTTGTTAATGACATATATTAAGTGACAAAAAATTTTATTACATCACGTACTAAGGATAATTTTTAGATAATAATTTTTATTTTATCACAATATAACTTAATAATAACAAAAATTAACATTTTAAGTTGTTATCATGACAATTGGTGATACATTATACCTAGTGATGTTAAATATTTCACTATTTTGCCACTATAAGTATGTCATCAATTATCAGTACTGGTAACTTAACATTATTTTTGTCACTATTAAACTTATAAAAATTATATAAAATAAATTTTTCTATCACTTAAAATATATATATAATTAATTAATAAAAAAATTTACATTGTCACTTATATTTAGTCACTTTTTTTTGCTTGTAACGAAAAGAGTTCAAATCAATCATTTTAATTATGATTTATCATGAATTTCTAATATACAACATAAAAATTCTTATAGTGTTGTTGATTAGATTAGCTGTCACTAAATACTATCATATTTATATTCCTTTGTTCAAAATATTATCATATTATACGTTTAAAGCAGATATTAACCGTATTTGATTAGTCGATATTCGACTATACTGGACACAAATATGGTAATAATATGTAAATTATATTCAACTTGCATAATATTCACTTCGAATATATATTTATTAGATATATTTATTTATAAATTCTATTATTTATACTTTAATTATTTCCATTAATATTCATATTCACTAAATAATAATTCAAAAATTGTTAGACATAAATGATCCAAATGTTAATGGACTAATATCCACACGTCATCTCTATTGATGGTAAAAGTAAACTCGCAAGAAAACTCGTGAACAAAACTGATCAAAATCTCATCTAATACAAATTCCACCCAATTAATTAATCTATACTAAACTCAAAGAATTAGGTTCACTTGACAGGGAAAAGTATTCCACAAAGAAATCTGTTGGAATTGAATTTGAACTTAGTCTATACACGCGCATATATAGCGACTCGCCATCTATTTTGAATTTTTTATTTTATTTTATGGTTATATATTAAATGTGTGTAATTAATAAATAAATATTTTTTTAATGAAATATTTAACATATTTGATATGCATTATATTCATAAAGTAGAATATAAAATAACATCATTTGAAATAAAAAATTGAATTGCATGCCATTAATTAGAGTGGACCGCGATAATTTTGAAAGGAGACATGACAGTTAACATCTGGTAGAAGTTGGAATATAGCACAACTGTTTTACTTTTAATCAACGATCAAGTTTACAACTTAGAAAACTCTAAGAATTGTATATAACTAGTAATTTAGACACAGAAGAGGGTTGAAATTAAATAGTACATAGCCAAGTAAATTGAGAATTCAATTTGGAGTACAGCCGCCACTTTGTGGAAATAATTGGAGGTAAAAATTGGATCGATTATGATCAAACAAAAATTCATGAAAAAAAATTAGGAGGTCCTATTTGAAGGTTTGGGTGAGAGTAAGATAAAGAAGGTGGAGGTTTTAAGAATGTGGCTGCGTGGGGGGGAAGAGAGAGAGAGGTTTCAAATGTGGATGGTTGGTAGGTTTATGTGATATATTACTGTCATAACCTAATTTTAGAATAGATGTTTAATAATTGAAAGGGCAAATTTGAGGCATTGTAAAAATGGCATGAGAACTACCATGAATGTCTTTTAGTTTCCACTTTCACCCTCCAAGTTACATTACTGTTTTCAATTGACAAAAAGTTTCAAGGATAAATTTGTAAAAATCTACAAAGCAACTTCCATATTAGAGAGAAAACATGATTCTCTTTTATATTAGTATAGAATAAAAATTTTACTTTAAGTGAGTGCTATCTTCATATTTATGCAAATTATAAATATGTATTTTAGATATACGTTAATTTGTAGTATAATGAATGTGAGAATATGTATGTTTAATATGATTACTCAAAAATATGTTCGTGCGTGCAAATGATTGTTTGACCTGCCATCCTCTCTTCACGCCCAACACCACAAAATAATAGCATAAAGAAAGTAAAAAAATGAAAAAAAACCCAACCACATATTCTCACTCGATAACCAAAGCACGGCTTCATTATTTACACCACAGTATAACAATGCTTCTACTATGTTTCTCTAAGGCCCACATTTTCTCCATTTTATCAAATAAAGGAGTACAGATAAGACATTGCACAACACAAGAAGCGCCTATCTCCTAAAAACAACATCATTTTAGCCGCACCTCCCCCCCCCCCCCCAACCAAAAAGAAAAGTAAAAAAACGAGGCACACGCCGTGGTACTATTGCCACGCGTATCCCCCTTAATACATAGTACAAAAGAACAAGGGGGTATTTGCAGTTTAACAATTATAGAGAGGGTTTAAATAAATCCTCAATTTTTGTTATGAGAATTAAAGAAGTAAGAAAGGAATTCTAGAAAAGAATTGAAAAACTTATAATTTTGTTTATTTTAGATTACTGTTTAATTATATGCATAATTATAATTATATGTTTAATTATTATTATAATATATTAAAGGAGAAAATATGTGACATACATACAGAAAGTATTTATGCACGCGAAGATTGGGTGTGAGGATTGTTAGTTATTATAAAACAAATTATTTCGATGCGTCGCACCACATAAAAACAATCCTACGTTTCATTACTTATAAATAATAATCAGGTCGTTGGTTATCACATAAAATTCAGGATTATTCCATAAACTAAATTGAAGAATTCCACAAGAGTTTGTCTAAATTTGGGGGGGGAAATTCAGACAGAACTATTACCAAAAAATAAATTAGAAATAACTACTGAATTTAATATATTGAGTTGTTATTGATTTATAATGCATGGCTGCTACAAATTGGACAAATTTATCATATATTATTCTCATGACCAGCTACATCATTCATGACCAACCCCAATTATTTATTAATTCTAAGCTTCTTGAAAATTTCAATTTATGGTACTTTTTGTTTTATGAAGATAGTTGGGAACAACAACTATCTCTTTTTTAGAAGAAAAAAATCTTGAATTAAAGGAAATTAATTATTGGCAAAGAGGGAAGTTAAGGTCCTATTTGTTTTCATTTTGAAATAGTGCAAATTCGATTTTTGTTACTATTTAAATATTAAAAAATATCAATTACCATACATTCTTATTGGATATAATACTTATTTTTATTTTCAGTTTTTTAATTCTATTTTATTGTCTTATTATCATATGAACCATGTTATGAATTCATGTCATGGAAATCCCGCAACTATGTTCTCAAAATAATCGAGATATAATTACATTCTGAAAAGACATGTCTTTTTTAGCAAAAGAAAATAAATCATTTAAATGATCATATCTACACATAACTGAATAATTATTTTTAAACAAAACATTCAAATACAATCTCATTTTTTATTTTTAAAATTATAATTAATTTTCTAATTTTTAAAAATATTGAAAACTAAAAAATAGAAATGATAATAAAAACTAGCCAGTTGGTTTCATTCTCAAAACTCATTTTCACATTTTTTTTTACTATTGCAAAAATAAAATACATAACTTTTTACACATTTATTTTCATTTTCAAAATAAATTCCCTAATAATCTATGTATCTTCTCTGTATTCCATTCTACAACTTACTAGAACCAACATAATCATTATTTTTCTAACAATTTATCTAAATACAAACTCATTTTCAATTCATTTCTACGAACCACTTTTCAATATTTTGAAAATGATGAAAGTGAAAGTTAGAAATAAAAATAAAAACAAACGGGCATAGTTTGATTAGTTTCCAAGTTTTGGTCATTTTGAGCTGGACCTTATCAGAGGCTATAATGATATATTATTATTATTATGGTTGATGGTGCAGCAAATCCGGTGCTTGCGCTTGACGGCATACATCTTAGTTCTAAGCTAATATAATTTTAAATGTTATAATCAACCGCCTCAGATTATCTCTCTTTCGACGGCATACTGACCACGCAGCCCCTTTGGAGTTAATTTGAACGAAAGAATTGCAGTCAGACAACTTTTTTTTTTTTTTTTTTTTTTCTTTTGGCCCCCTCTCTATGGTGGTCAGATTAGAGAGTTCTTTCGAGGTCGACCATTTGGAATTCTCTATTTCATCGGGCAAAATTCATTTTCGTCCTTGAAGCTTCAATTCAATTGCAAAACCATCCATATCCTTTTAACCAACTTCAATCTCATCCTTTTGGCCATCCTCCGGGCAACATATCCTGCCAATTTAAAGGGCATTTTAGTAATTGCTCATTTACTAATTAAACAAATAAAAAACCAAAACAAAATCTGAGCTATTCATTTTTATTGGATAATCTAAACCATAAAGCAAAAACCAAGGGCAATATGTATGACTTTTTTTCAGTTTTTCTTTTATTTTTTAATTTAGTTGAATTTATTTTATTATGCTTTAATTCCATTGAACTTGCAGGATGTAAGCTCTCAAGCTTCAACTATAGGCAATAGCATAGGTTCCCAATCTTGAAAATAAGATCTCTTCATTTTAAGGTAAATAAATTGTGTGTCGGAACAATTGTAAGCCAATAAATAAGTTTAATTATTAAATATATTTATACTAGCATTATCCTCATACTATGCACGAAATTTTACTATATATTAATTTAATTGTTAAATTATAAATACAATTAAAAATAACAACATAAAAATAAATATATCACAAAAAGTTGTCAACTAGTTAGTAAAATTAAATATTGCTTCAAAAAAGTATCAAGTGAAATTAAATTTAAAAGCTTAAAAGCTTAGAACATATAAAGACATCTCATATACATGATGTCATGAATAATAAATTTCAAGATTATTTATCGAGAAGTTAAAAAAAAAAAAATTCAAAACTTCCATAGATAAAAGTTCATGAATACTATTATATAATTTATTAAAAAGAAGAAAATATTATGCAATCAAAAATTAATAGATAGTTGCATTAAAAAGTAAAAATATATGAGAATAATACAGAATACAAGATTGATGGCTTCAAAGTTGTTAGAAAAAAAATTAAAACTATAATACTTTAAATTTGAAAGATGAAGAGTATAAATACATACATATATATATATATATAAAAGTTAAAATCCTTAAAATATAAAGAATTAGATAATATATTGGCTACTAAGAATTTAAAAAATATATTTAATTTTAATTTTTTATTAAAAATCAATTAAGCTAAGACAAAATTATGATAATAAAGATTAAAAAAATTAAAAATATATATAATAAGTATATGAAATAATTATAAAGTTAAAATCAATATGATAAGTATATAAGTTAATAGAAACCTTTTTATTTGACTCAAAAGTTATTTATCGAATAATTAAGTGAAGAAAAGAGTTTGACATTAGCAATACAAAGTTAAAACTATAGTAAATTGATGAAATAAATATAAACTTAAAATTGATTTTAAAATATGAATTAGAAATAGGATATGAGGATGAAATTAGAATGTAAAATAAAATATAGAAAAAATAAATTATTGTGTTCATTCTCAAATTTTTGTATGAATATATATATATAATTGGATATTCATATTATAATTTCCAAATAACAAAAAAAAAATTTGAATTAAAAAAAGGTTGTTAACCTTTCAAATAATCAAAATTTAAAAAAAAATAAAAATTGGATATATATTTTGATGGATTAAGCAATTTCCAGTGTTATGAACTTAAAAAATTAATGGATGTATTTTTTTATTGAAATAACCATCTCATAATTTTTTAAAATAGATCATAAAAGATTTAAGAATATATATTGATGAAGTCATATATAAAATTTTGATACATATACATGAAGAATCTTATTATCTTTTTGATACTTTTCTATGGTATGTTTTCAATTCAGAACAAATGTTAATGGTAGAATCTTTTGTTAAAAATGCATCTTCTATTCAAACTGCTATTTTTATGCAAAACTCAGGGGTCATTTTGTTTTTCTTTTTATATGTTGGGGGGCGATTTTGTTTATTATGCATTATGTATAAGGTATACAGTTAAAAGGGTCATTTGGTCAATTTCCATTTTTTAGCCAGAAAGTGTTACTGAAAGATGGTCAGAAGGATAAGATTGAAATCAATTAAAAGAATATAAATGATTTTGCAATTGAGCTGAAACTTCAGGAATGAAAATGAACTTTACCCCTATTTCATCTCTTATTCCAATTTAATGTATTTATACGTACCAAGTGTATTTGATTCTTAATCAATTATTATTATAAAGAAATATTTCATACACGTGTCATATATTTATAAAATAGAACAAAAAATAAAATAGAGAATGAAGTAAAAAATTTAAACTAGTTGGGTACTTTGGGATTTTTTTAACGAGCTTTCATTTTCTCTTTTGTGATTTCTTCTAATACTACTATAGTATTGTTCCAATTACGTTACTTTCAGAGTTGAAGTAGTGGAGAAAGGGTTAATTAATGAAGAATTATTTGATGATATATAGATATATATGTACAAAAAAAAAAAAAAAACACTAGAAATATAAAAACAAGGAAATAATGGGAATCATTGATATATGAAATTATTAGGAACGAAGGTCGCCGCAAAACAACAACGGTCAAGAGTTAATTACGAAAAAGAGAAAACAAATAGTCCATATTCAAAATTTATACACATCAGATAAAGAAATTAAGGCCTGATAATAGTTCTGAATTCGAAGGTTTGCTACTATATATATATATATATACATGACAACTTTTGCATGCAAATACCGTTAAACAACGGATCTTGGACCTAACTCAACCCCAAAAGTTAGCTTAGGAGGTGAGGATTGCCCAAAACCATTTATAGAGACCACAATTTATTTATTTCACCGATGTGGGACACTAACACACTCCGCGCACGCCCAGGAATAAACATTTGGAGCGTGGAATAATATGAAATGGGTGGTCCAACCATACTGGGTAATCCAACATCGGGAATAGGTGGCTCCAATACCATGTTAAAAAATGAACATTGGGCCTAACTCAATCCCAAAAGCTAGCTCAAGAGGTAAGAATTGTCCAAGACCATATATAAAGACCATAGTTTATTTATTTATTTCACCGATGTAGGACACTAACACACCTAGGAATGAACATGTGGAGCATAAAATGATATGAAATGAGGGGCCCAACAACACTGGGTAATCCAACATCGAGAATATGCAGCTCCGATACCATGTTAAAGAATGGACCTTAAGCCTATCTCAACCCCAAAAGCTACCTCAAGAGGGTGAGGATTGCCCAAAACCATATATAGAGACCACAGTTTATTTATTTCGCCGATATGGAACACTAACACACCCCGCGCATGCCCAGGAATGAACATTTGGAGCGTGGAATAACATGCAATGGGTGGCCCAATAACATTGGCTAACCCAACATTGGAAATGAGTGGCTCTGATAAACACCATCAAATTGAAAGCATAACCAGCAACTGTAAGTGATCGTATTATATAGAGCATCCAGCTGCTGCATTAGCATCTCTTAATAACTATTCCTTTTTCCCTATGATCTCTGGAATGGAAATCCAGTTTCCTTTCAACTTCTCAACTTCCCTTTTCCTCCTTTCCTTCATTTTCTTGATAGTGAAGCAATTGAAAAAATCCAGATAACTAAAGAAAAAGAAATTGCCTCCTGGTCCATGGAAGCTACCTTTCATTGGGCACTTGCACCATATTGTAGGCTCACTTCCGCACCACTCTCTTGGAGACTTAGCCAAGAAACATGGCCCTCTTATGCACCTAAAGTTCGGCGAAGTCTCGACCATTGTCGTTTCCTCGCCTAAAGTTGTGAAAGAAGTTCTCAAAACTGTAGACCCAGCATGCGCTGACAGGCCCCAAAGCCTGCCCAGCAAGATCATGTGGTATAATTATATCGACATTGTGTTGAGCCCATACGGCAAGTACTGGAGGCAAATGCGCAAAATATGCATTTTGGAGCTGTTGAGCGTTAAAAACGTGCGTTCATTCGAGTACATAAGGAAGGATGAGGCCTCTCGTCTCATCGAATCCGTTTGGTCCAATTCTGGGAAGCCCATCAACTTGACGGAGAAGACTTTCTTGTTTACGAGTGCCATCACTTGCAGAGCTGCATTTGGGAAAGTTTTGAAGGACAGGGAGACATTGATGAGCTTGCTGAAGCAAGCAGTTGTCATGGCAGGTGGCTTTGATATGGCTGATTTGCTTCCTTCGTTAAAGATTCTTAACATCATCAACTGGAATAAGTACAAACTCTTAAGGATGCGCAGAAAGATGGACTCCATTCTCGACGGGCTGATTGATGAGCGCAAAGCTGACAACTTTGAAACAACAAAGAAAGGGCACGGAGAAATGGGAAGTGAAGATTTGGTTGATGTTCTGTTAAGATTGCAGAAGAGTGGAGAATTTGAGTTTCCCGTAGCTAACAACAACATCAAAGCAGTCCTCTTTGTAAGCATTCTTTTGCCTCCAAAACCTCATTTCATACTTCATTAAAAAATGCCAGCATCTGTAATATACAACATTTCTCTGTTAGTTTCTGCTTTGATTAGTTATAATTTTTCCTTTCAGGACATGTTTTCAGCTGGAACAAAAACTTCTTCAACAACTGTGGACTGGGCCATGGCTGAACTAATGAAAAACCCTCTAGTTCTAGCAAAGGCACAAGCTGAGGTGAGAGATGCTTTTAAAGGAAAGGAAACCATCGAGAAGGCTGTTCTGCGCAAGCTGAAATACCTAAAATTGGTGATCAAAGAAACTCTGAGGATGCATCCTCCAATCCCATTACTCCCAAGAGCCTGCAGAGAAGAATGTGAAGTTGAGGGCTACACCATACCTCTTAAGGCCAAAGTTATGGTTAACGCATGGGCTATGGGAAGGGACCCAAACAATTGGCCCGAGCCCGAAAGGTTTGAGGATAATTCCATTGACCATTTGGGAGCCAATTATCAGTATCTGCCATTCGGGTCGGGGAGGAGGATATGCCCCTGGATGACATTCGGGCTGGCTAATGTGGAGCTTCCTTTGGCTCAGCTTCTCTATCACTTTGATTGAAATTAAAGCAAGTGATCTGGATATGGCTGATGCTGAAGGAATTGCTGTTGGAAGGAAAGAAAATCTGATCGTCATTCCCACATCGTATAACCCTGTAGTTGGTTTTTTATCTGCTCATTAATTAACACACAGCTAATATAGATGGGCCAAAACATACCTGTTTATATAGCAGCGGAATAGAGGATGGCCTTCGTTGGATTCAGCTCAGCTACTAGCCTTTTTGATGTTTTTCACCACTTGTTAATCTCCTTTTCTTGTACTTAAGCAGAATTTCCTCACTTTAACGAATTACTACTAGAGCAATCTATTATTTTTACACACTTCAAGACCTTGGGTCTATAAGTGAATACCCAAGAAAATACTGTAGAGATTTGGAGAGGATTACTACTAGTGCAATCGTTTATTTTTTCACACTTCAAGACCTTGGGTCTCTAAGTGATTACCCAAGAAAGTACTGTAGAGATTTGAACAGGATGTTGAGAGTTCTAAACTTATCTTCACTCTGTTATGTTTCGTATCTTTTCACATGCATACCTCTTCCAGACCCTAGGCCCCTATTTATAAGGTTAAGATGGGCTCCACAAAGAAACTTGCTTAATGAGGTAGATAATCCTTTGGCCCTATCCAAAAGCTAATAGATGATGCTTATCCATAATATATGGTCTTATCCATAAGCTAATAAATGATGCTTATCCACAAGCTAATGGATGATGTTTATCCACAAGCTTATGCTTATCCAAAAATCATACTTATCCAAAGGCCATGCTTATCCAATAAGCCCGTCAAATATGAATGCTTATTTGGACCACGGGTTAAAACTCGATCAATTAGTTTTGGGCCACGGGCCAATGCCCAGTCCAAATTGTAACACCTCTCAATTAATCCGATCGTTGGCACTTGAAGAGATATATTAAGTATGCTGTAACTAGTTATATATGTACCTCTTTTAGTTTAATTTTGTGAACTTCAAATAACATCATAATATTAACTAATAATGTTGTAATGGTTTCTAATGTAACAGTCGATTCCTTTATTATAATTAATAAAAAAAGATTTGATCATATATTTTTGCTTTTCACTATGTACGGATCTTGAAGTTTAAAGAATAAAATGCTAAATATTACTTTTTCATGCTTTAAATGATGCAATTTTATGTTTTAATTTTTACTTATTTGCATTTTTTTTCTTTTTTTCACTAATTTCCTCAATCAGGACATAGTAAATTATTATCTTGGGATTTAGTTTGTCAGAAGATCATTAATTCTGTTAATAATAAATGTGGATTTAACAAATATTTAAGTTTTTATACAATTACGAAATAATATTTTATTGTTTTATTATTATATGTTCTCTAGTATACTTTTGTGGGTCAATCAATTCTTACAAAATTTGACATGTATGAAGAAAAAAAAGTATGAAATAAAGGACCTCGTTTGCTGAAAATTTTTGAGAATTAAGATTATTTTATTAAAAGCTTATAAAACTCATCATCATATTTGGACAGTTTTTAATTTTATGTTTAAATACTTTATCAAACATCTTAACATCTTATTATTAAGAAGAAGAAGAAGAAGAAGAAGAAGAAGAAAAAGAAACTCAAAGACTATATATTGAGTTACTATGTGAAAATTGTTACTAATTATATATAGTACATGAGAAATTTTTTTATTTTATTATAATAATAATTTTTACAAACTTAGCAATGATAAAAATTATGTTTAAATTGTTATTAATGTTAATCATTCATTAAAAATTATAATGTTAATTTTTATTGTGATAACTCTAGTGTCACAGTCACTGTACGCATGTCTCACTTATTATTAATATTAACAACATAAAAATCAGTTTCTATCATTCCTATTTTAAACTATCATGGTGTGAATTATCACCAAAATCATCACTTAACATAAATTATTAATGACAAAAATATTATTATCAGCTAATCCATACCCTAGTAATTAATTTCCATTTGTTAGTTTTTCTCACTTAAAACAGTATTCTTTCTTTTTTGTCGTATTATAAGTTTTCAAACACTAACCATAACAAAATATTATAAACAGCTTAAAACTTTGTCCAACTTATTAATCTAATTTTCCTCTTAGCTGTAGTTATCATGTCAACAATGGAAAACAAAAAAACAGATTATAATATAACTGTGTCAATGGATAGAATTAAGGCAATGTGCATGTCAAAAAAGTATCAAATCTAGGAAAAGACCTACGACTTTCACTAATTTGACCTTAGAATCTTGATAATTTAAAAGATTAAGAAAAAGACAAGGACTTTGCACGTCATCTAAAATTCAAGTCTTTACCTTCTCAATTTTCCATGAGAATGAATATGTATGTATATTTTATTTTAACCTCGTAATGGTGCTTCAGTAGAATGACTTTTCCACCTTCGGTTGTCAACTTTTACAATCCGTTCTCTTTTGTTTTCTGGGCTCATTTTCATTGAAAATAAAAGCAGAGAGTCATCCACTTTTTCTATACACTGTTTAAAAAATTAGACAGCATTAGCCGGTCGGACCGTCAACCAGCCAGCGAACCGGTCCGGTTTTCTAAAAAAATTGAAAAAATGAAAAGCCATATTTTGTAAAAACTGTTCAAACCGGCTGCTCGAACCGGTGAACCGTTCACTGTTCAATTGAATTGGATCGATTTTTTCATTTAATTTTCAATAAAATTAATTTTTTTTTAATTTTTTTGATCTAAGTACAAAGTTTGAAGGTTAAGGTACATTTCACAAACTATCTAAAAGTCAAACAAAGTCTTAGTTTAGAGTTCAGAATTAACTTACACACTCTCAACTTTAAACTTTAAACTTGATATATTTAAATTTTTTGTGATCATCTATAATATGAATTACTAAATTTGGATTGTAATGTTAGATAATATCATTTAAGCTCTTTATGCTTTATATTTTGATATTTTATTAATTTTTAAGTAATATATATAATATAAATATATATATATATATTTCGTAATTATGACGTCACGGTTCAACTGCGGTTCAATTACAATTCGACCAATGGCTGAACCAATGAACCGTGAACCGGTAAGTTTTTCAGTTCAATGAACGGTTTGATTTTTTGAACACTGCTCCCACATTTTCACAGACATTTTCATTCTTAAAATATTTTTCCAGACAAATTCTTACACTCTGTAATACCTTAGAATTTATCTTGAACTTAATTGATTTTATTATCCTATTATTGTACTTTATTTAGTATATTAAATAAAATCAAGGTGAGGCATAAAATAAGTTTCATTATAAGCTAAATAAAAATTTAAAAAATTAAATTATCTTACGGTAAAAAAATGATAACTATTATATTATGTCTTATTATACATTCTATAGTTTGTGGAGTACAAATTATAATTCTACTCGAATTAATATTATGTTGCACAAGAGTGAAGTCATTAAACTTTAAGAATTATAATAAATATGCTAAAGTTTAAAGTAGGACAAATATCCTAGTTCTGGTAGGACTATTATTAGAGTCATTCCTAGATTAGATCACCTCCCTCATTAATATATATATATATATACACACACACACACACATAATTTCTAGAAATAAAACCCCAGTCTTAAAAGACAAACAAAGAAGAAAAATGCAGAAGAAAGAAGAGAGAAAGGAAGAAAGAGAAAGGGAGAAAAAAAGGAAGACGACAGCGGCTTTGTGTTCGGAGGAAAAGGAAATTAATGAAGGTAATTGATTTTCACATTGTATGAGCTTGAAACTATCATTAGGTTGGTGTATGTGGCAGTTACATAATTACTTTTATTTTCTTGACATGTTGTATTAGTCAGAAGAAAAAAAAAAAAAAAAAAAATGGGAGAAGAGGAAAGAAGAAAACTAACAGAAGACACAACCATGTAGGCGATGGTAGAATCTTATTAAATTACTTCAAATATGCCATGTAAAATTAAGGAATTGTTAGTGGAAATCATAATTTGTTTGCTAGTGGTTGAATTAACCCAAGCATATAGAAGAAATTGTTGTGATTGAAATAATATATCCTATTCATGTACATGAGAAACGCACTGGCCCATGATTGAACAGAAAAGATGCCAGCAGAGTTGTTAATCGGTTTTAAGAATAAAATTAAATCTATGGCGTTCCTATTTTTTTCTATTTCCTTTCTTCTTTAAGTTGTTTACATATTTCTTTATTTTTAGTATTAGATGTTAAAGATCATTTGGTTGAATTGAATTACATCTCTTTATTCCTATGAGATGACCATCATAAGGGTGTACTCTCTTAATTTTAGAAAAATTGAATTCTCAGGAATAAGAATAGGTGCAAGTGTAACTCTCTTAGATGATGAAATTGAGGGATGCTATAGGTGTTTTTGATTTTGAAGCTAAGGCGTTAAATTTTAATCTTTTGAATTTTAAGAGGACAATGGATGTCTCACAGAATAGATAATAATTAGATCAAATGTTACAATTATTATAGCATGTGATCAAGGATTTGGCATAATAAATTCGACTCTCAATTTGATTGATAAGTAATATGAGTGCCTAAACTTATAAATATTATATGATATTATGTTTCAAAATCCAGAAGGATATATGCTATAGTATAATCTACTCATAGCTTGTTTTCAACGACACTGCACTATAATTATATTCCACTGCGCACATGAATTTCTTTATTTTATTTTGCAATGCAAGAAAACCAATTTCTTTTAAAGTCATTGATACTATTTCAGCATGGTTTTAGATTAGCAGTTAAATACGATGATCAACACTGATAACCGAATCTACTGTTACTGTTAGTTGGATCCAATTTGGTCTGGGTGTGCGAGGGACTTCACCAAGCAGTGGTGGGCTTGACGGTTGAACCCCAAGCCCCCATGGCCTAATCCCCCCAACACACAACATAAATCGTTTGTGGCTAAAGTGGGTCGTAGGATTTCCCAAAGACCTAGGCTCGGGCATTATTTTGGTAAGGTCGCACCTTGCCCGGAGTTATAAGGGACCGTTACGGTGGGAGTCATAAAGTTGACTAGCTACAACAAACACTGCCTGACCATCGCATATAAATGTTAGCCTATGAAATGTTTACTGAATTCTAATTTTATTATTGCTTAACACTAGACTGCTTCCTATTTATATTCTTTTCAAATGTTCTATCTTAGCATCATTATTATTATGTGAAACTCACATTGCACACACTTGGCATCCACTGAGTTTTTTGCTCACACTCTATGTTTTTTTTTTTCTTTTTAATTTTCTTTTGGCAGACCTAGATCCTAACCCTAGTGAGAAGATAGATCCTTCTTATGATGAAAATCAAGACTGAAGTCTTAGTTTGGATCTTTGCAGTAGACTAGTTTATTTCTTGTTAGCCTATTAGTTTTATTTTTATTTATTATGAATTTTATTTGGTTTAGTTAAGATTAAGTATTGGCACTTTGAATCAGTGTGTTATAAGATTGGCTTGAATTAGTTAGACTGTTTTGAGTTTTTTTGTCTAACTTTATGAATTTTGAATAGATAATAGTATTTATTTGGGATTGAGTTTCACGCATCGAAACTAGACTGCATGGTTTGATTTTGGGGCATGACACTCTCTCTCTATTTTCACTTTTCATGTTTTTACTCATATTTGCACGACTTTTAATACAAAATACTACATATTCCAAATACAACTCGTTTTCAACCCTACATAATCATTACATTTTAATCAAAATATCTAAACAACATTTCATTTTCAAAAACACATTTATAACTAATTTTTCACTATGTCTTTTTACCAGAAGATGAATAGTGCCTTCAGAAAATAAATCCAAGCGGCCACTTAGCAATTATAATTCAGCCTTATCTTAACCTCATCACCGTAGATATCAAATCGTCAGTTTCACCTAACGTATATTAATTATGTCTATTAGATGATTAAAAATTTATTTTATCAGAATATAATAACTGTTGTAAATTTAATAGCAATAAAAACTGTTATTGTCACTAAATTGTCTCTTTATGTGTCGCTAATTGTCAATAATTGTACAAGAAAATAAATCTTCACCGGCTGAAAAATCCATCACAAAGTTAATAAAATTTATTAAAAAATATAATTTTGTGATATATTTATTTCACAAATTTATTAGTATATACTTCATTACTTATTGGTTTTGTAATGAAAATTATAAAGTGCATCGCAAAATTAATCTTTTAATGAAATTTCTATCATGGATTGAAAAATCACTTTATCACAATGCTTAAAATTTATAAAATTTGTGACAGACTCTTCATATCAATATAAATTAATATTTGCTCATCTTTTAAATTCATTAATAATTTATAAAAAAATCCATCACAATTAGCTTCGATCTTGTGATGAAAGCCTATTTCTCCCAAATTTTTCATTATAGCTGATGGGTGTTTTCTTGTAGTAATTAGCTTTTGTCACTATTAAACCATATTGTGGCAAGATAAATATTATTATCGCTTAAAACATATCATTAGCAATAACATAAATACCATTGTCGCTTAGTTCATATAACTAATATTAGTAATATTTTTATATTGTCACTTAATTTTTTGTCCCTAGTATATACTTTTCTGTACTGAATGTGAGTTACAATAAGGTCAATAATAAAAAAGAGTTATTGATGCTCTTGTTACTTGCATCAAAAAAAAAAAAAGAACTAATTGCGTTCTTTTTTAGTTTAAATAATAGAGTTCCATGCTTTTACTTTTCCTCACCTTACAAAATTTGCTGCTCTGTTTTCTTCTAATCCTACGGTGGATCTTGCAATGCTATTGAATGAATATTTTCTTCTTTCTCAGCTCTACAAATTTAAGAAATACAAGCTGATAAAGCCTATCAATGCATATGATAAATTTTAGTTGAAGTCAAATCCCATCAAATTTATTTAATCATGCCGCTTCAAAACCTTAATTAAAAAACTAATAAACTTAGAAATTTGATGTATTATAATATAAATTTAGAATGCCCAGTGATACATACACGAAGTATGGAGTACAAATCAAACATCTTCGAAGGACATAAATGAATGAAATACAAAAATTCACTGCCTGAAATAAAGATGTAATGAATGAAAAAAAAAAAGAATAATTATGAATGGATTAGACAAAAGGATTAATGTAACAAATTAAGAAATTAATTAGATGCTTGAACATTTGAAGGAGTCCAGGAGCAATCCAATGATAAGGGGCCTCAACACTTTCTCTGGATGAGTGTATCCATCTTGATTATGCTTGTAAACAACATCTATCAATCTCGAAAGATTGATAATTCTTTCCAAAATCTCCATTGAAACAGCTTTTTCCTTCACAAACTCCCCATTAATATCCTTCCACGCATTTTCAGCAATATTGTTGAACTTCTCCATTGCTTCTTGCTCGCGTACTCCATACTCTTTCATGTAGCATTCGATGCCCGTTGCACTTTGCCCCCTTTTCTTCTCAATCTAAACATTGATTTGGAAAACATAAGGTGATTATTTGACAATATTATTCGTAATTAGTTATCTTTATATACATGTATATCTTAATTCATATATACACGTACATCATAAGTAGCTATATCATCAATAACTCGACAAATGGTCACATTAGCCACTTGAATTTTCGGTTTCTTCAGGAGCCAATTGAATGCGTCCTTTGGAGCAGAACTCATGCCAATGAAAGATGTGGTAGCAAGCAAGTAGTAGGTGCTGGTAATGAAGCCATTAGACATGTAATCACCAAATGGAGGCATATAACCTTCAATAAACCACTTTGCCTCTATGTTGTAACTCCTCACTATCTCTTTCATCTGGACAAAAAATGTAAGAAAATACATTTGAGTTTTTCCTGTAAAAACTAATAGGAAAGATAGGAAAGAATTGAAAGAGGTATAAGTATAGTGATTTATACTGTTGCTTTTGCATAATCAACAGCAAATGATCTTCCTTGTTGTCTTAGTTCTTCATCGTACTGATTGTACAGATCTAGAAGAGCTTTATAGCATATTTTCATGTAGTCTGGTAGTCTATCCATTTCCTTGATATCCCATCTAATAGAAACAGAAAAGAAAATTGCACTTATTATTTATTCCATTACAATTAATCCAAGAGATTAATTATAAGACTAGCTAGCTATGTGTGTGTGTGTGTGTGTGTGTGTATATATTCCATGTATAGTAATATTGTATACCTCTCTATTGCATCTGTGAAGATTTCAAGCTCGTCAATTGTACCATAAGAATCATAAGTATCATCTATTATAGATATCATTGCAATAGTCTTAGCCAGCATAATCCGAGCGTGAGAATATTGAGGCTCAAAATACACTCCCAGAGTCCAAAAATAGCATTCCACCACTCTATCTCTTGCATATGAAAGTTTTGAGACAAGATCAAGCTCCTTCCACCACCTGCAGCCACCAACCATAGCCATTTAGACACACAATTGATTCAGACCTAGACAGCCACACATCTTATATCATCAGTTCTTATCTTAGACCAAGTACCTTGATAATTCACAAAGTTCTTGTCTGTGCAGCATTTGCAGCAAATTGAAATCCAACTTGGCAAGTCTCAACAAGGAATCATTCTTTGATTCATATTCTTCATAGACAGATATAAAACGACGGGCCTCCACCCTTGGGATGCCGCGCTGGAGGCATTGCTCCAAGGCATGCGCCACTTGTTCCCTGAGGGGAGAGCTCAAATGGGGAGCAATGGACTCAAGATGAGCAGCCGAAAAGGCGAGAGCCTCGTCCAAAATGTCTTCTCCATGTGTTCTTAAATGAGCTGCTTCATATAGACTTACCAGACCCTGAGGATCACCCCTCAGGCAATTCTCGAATTTACCATCATTTTCTGTAAATTTCTGGAAAATGCCTGCCCACCATATACATACATGAAATCAGTATCATTTTACAAGTTCAACCCATTGTGCATTTATAGACTATATAAATTAGGCAAATTTAAAGATGAAGTTTAATTACCTGAAGAGATGTGGTGACCATGTTGCCTTAGCAACCTAAAGTAAAGAGCATTTGTGTGTAAATCATCACTTTCAAATCCGGGACCGGTGTTGTAAAAATTCAGAATTTGTTCTTCAATCTCTTGTTGAAAATGATATGAAACCCCAAGACGTTCAATGCTGTCTATTAAGTTCAACTTTTCAGCAATCTTGTTATGATCATCGGCAGCTATGATCATGCTTCTTACATCCTCCTTCAATGCTTCAATTTCTTGGGCATAAAATTCTATTACCTGACGGGGGGCATCATATATATCACGCATGAGAACAACTTTGTAAAATCTGCAGATCACAGATTACGAAGAAAAACAGATGCAGGAGGAAATTAATTAAAAAAAAAAAGCCAATATAATACCTGATTGTCAATGGGAACTATGGTGAAAAGATCACCCCATAGACTAGGGGAGAAGTTGGCCAACGGGCGAACGATCTCTTGCTGATGGGCTACAAAATTATTTTCAACTGCTGAGGCCATTCTCAGACCTATGTTTTCAAATGTAAAATATAATTGAATAACTTAAATAATCTAAAGGGAATAAGAAACTATAATGTGTTAATCCTTGTGTTTCAATGGCGCCTGAACATTATAGTTCGATCTTTTTATAGTGATAGGCATCCAAAAAATTTCCAGCCTCATTCTTTTGACGGGAATACTTGTCGTTTCCATTCTTTACCGTTAA
Source organism: Jacaranda mimosifolia (assembly GCA_018894105.1). Taxonomy (NCBI): domain Eukaryota; kingdom Viridiplantae; phylum Streptophyta; class Magnoliopsida; order Lamiales; family Bignoniaceae; genus Jacaranda; species Jacaranda mimosifolia. Next base: position 4,436,035 of record CM032127.1, read on the forward strand.
TTACTTTGTTTTAAAAATTAGTTTATCAGCTAGCGATGCTTTCATTTCATTTCTGTTTCCAGTTTTTTCAGAGTATATATTCAATTTAGACCGCTACCAAAAATTTCCGACTAATTAAGGTTATTGTATATGTACCTATGTTGACTGGAATATGGGACATTTCGAATCCAGAAATGTTTGAATGGAATGGATTAATAAAAGAATTATGAAGACTTGGTAAAAATTCAGTTTTACATATCATAGGACTTAAGTTTACGAGGAAACTATATAATATTATTCTTTGTGAAAAATAGTCTAACTTAACAAGGGTCTACCTAAGACTTCAAAAAGTCTAATATTTTGACAGGGACTTGTACATGCAAGTCCATATTTTACTGTTTATTTTCTACGTCCGTAAAATTCTTCCGGATGCGAAGTGTATGTATGTGTGTGTGTATATATAATATTGTTAATCATTCTTCTCATTGTTAAATTATATTCCATTAATGGGGCATTAAATATTAGATGGTGCAATGACTTTCACTATTTCACACTAGGATTCCTAATATTCTTCCAAGTTGATATAGATTATTTTATTTTATTTGTTTCTTTGGGCTTTCTCTTGATTTTTTTATTTCTTTTTATTTATTTAATTTTGTACCATGTTTCCTCTTCTGCATTACCAACTGTCCATGTCCACTTAATTATTTCCGCGCCTATGTTTAATTTTCTACTTCCATTTTTGAAGGGAATAAGCAGCCACTACTAAAATATAACCACGGAAAATTTGAGAGTTCCATTGTAAAAAAGAAGGAATATAATCGCAGAAAATTAAAAAAAGATAATCAACTAGGTTAATTATTTTTTAAAAAAATTTTATAATTCATTGGGGTGATTTATTTTCGAGTAAATATTAAAAATATTTAACCTTAATGAAAAAATGAAAAAAAATATTTGAGAAAATATAATAGTGGTTAAATTCCAATTTAAAACTTCTGCATCTTCTTCAATTTTCTCCCTTACCAATCTCTAGATTTTATCATATGAATCGCCAAAGTATTCCTTCACCATATCTCAATCTTTTTTTTCTTTTTTATGCATCCCTCTTCACTCACATTACCAATCATAGAATTTTTCACATGATCTTTTTCCCAAAGCGGCATTGATGAGATGCACTATAAAAAAAATTAACAAAATGGAAACTTTGTTAATGACATATATTAAGTGACAAAAAATTTTATTACATCACGTACTAAGGATAATTTTTAGATAATAATTTTTATTTTATCACAATATAACTTAATAATAACAAAAATTAACATTTTAAGTTGTTATCATGACAATTGGTGATACATTATACCTAGTGATGTTAAATATTTCACTATTTTGCCACTATAAGTATGTCATCAATTATCAGTACTGGTAACTTAACATTATTTTTGTCACTATTAAACTTATAAAAATTATATAAAATAAATTTTTCTATCACTTAAAATATATATATAATTAATTAATAAAAAAATTTACATTGTCACTTATATTTAGTCACTTTTTTTTGCTTGTAACGAAAAGAGTTCAAATCAATCATTTTAATTATGATTTATCATGAATTTCTAATATACAACATAAAAATTCTTATAGTGTTGTTGATTAGATTAGCTGTCACTAAATACTATCATATTTATATTCCTTTGTTCAAAATATTATCATATTATACGTTTAAAGCAGATATTAACCGTATTTGATTAGTCGATATTCGACTATACTGGACACAAATATGGTAATAATATGTAAATTATATTCAACTTGCATAATATTCACTTCGAATATATATTTATTAGATATATTTATTTATAAATTCTATTATTTATACTTTAATTATTTCCATTAATATTCATATTCACTAAATAATAATTCAAAAATTGTTAGACATAAATGATCCAAATGTTAATGGACTAATATCCACACGTCATCTCTATTGATGGTAAAAGTAAACTCGCAAGAAAACTCGTGAACAAAACTGATCAAAATCTCATCTAATACAAATTCCACCCAATTAATTAATCTATACTAAACTCAAAGAATTAGGTTCACTTGACAGGGAAAAGTATTCCACAAAGAAATCTGTTGGAATTGAATTTGAACTTAGTCTATACACGCGCATATATAGCGACTCGCCATCTATTTTGAATTTTTTATTTTATTTTATGGTTATATATTAAATGTGTGTAATTAATAAATAAATATTTTTTTAATGAAATATTTAACATATTTGATATGCATTATATTCATAAAGTAGAATATAAAATAACATCATTTGAAATAAAAAATTGAATTGCATGCCATTAATTAGAGTGCACCGCGATAATTTTGAAAGGAGACATGACAGTTAACATCTGGTAGAAGTTGGAATATAGCACAACTGTTTTACTTTTAATCAACGATCAAGTTTACAACTTAGAAAACTCTAAGAATTGTATATAACTAGTAATTTAGACACAGAAGAGGGTTGAAATTAAATAGTACATAGCCAAGTAAATTGAGAATTCAATTTGGAGTACAGCCGCCACTTTGTGGAAATAATTGGAGGTAAAAATTGGATCGATTATGATCAAACAAAAATTCATGAAAAAAAATTAGGAGGTCCTATTTGAAGGTTTGGGTGAGAGTAAGATAAAGAAGGTGGAGGTTTTAAGAATGTGGCTGCGTGGGGGGGAAGAGAGAGAGAGGTTTCAAATGTGGATGGTTGGTAGGTTTATGTGATATATTACTGTCATAACCTAATTTTAGAATAGATGTTTAATAATTGAAAGGGCAAATTTGAGGCATTGTAAAAATGGCATGAGAACTACCATGAATGTCTTTTAGTTTCCACTTTCACCCTCCAAGTTACATTACTGTTTTCAATTGACAAAAAGTTTCAAGGATAAATTTGTAAAAATCTACAAAGCAACTTCCATATTAGAGAGAAAACATGATTCTCTTTTATATTAGTATAGAATAAAAATTTTACTTTAAGTGAGTGTTATCTTCATATTTATGCAAATTATAAATATGTATTTTAGATATACGTTAATTTGTAGTATAATGAATGTGAGAATATGTATGTTTAATATGATTACTCAAAAATATGTTCGTGCGTGCAAATGACTGTTTGACCTGCCATCCTCTCTTCACGCCCAACACCACAAAATAATAGCATAAAGAAAGTAAAAAAATGAAAAAAAAAACCAACCACATATTCTCACTCGATAACCAAAGCACGGCTTCATTATTTACACCACAGTATAACAATGCTTCTACTATGTTTCTCTAAGGCCCACATTTTCTCCATTTTTTCAAATAAAGGAGTACAGATAAGACATTGCACAACACAAGAAGTGCCTATCTCCTAAAAACAACATCATTTTAGCCGCACCTCCCCCCCCCCCCAACCAAAAAGAAAAGTAAAAAAACGAGGCACACGCCGTGGTACTATTGCCACGCGTATCCCCCTTAATACATAGTACAAAAGAACAAGGGGGTATTTGCAGTTTAACAATTATAGAGAGGGTTTAAATAAATCCTCAATTTTTGTTATGAAAATTAAAGAAGTAAGAAAGGAATTCTAGAAAAGAATTGAAAAACTTATAATTTTGTTTATTTTAGATTACTGTTTAATTATATGCATAATTATAATTATATGTTTAATTATTATTATAATATATTAAAGGAGAAAATATGTGACATACATACAGAAAGTATTTATGCACGCGAAGACTGGGTGTGAGGATTGTTAGTTATTATAAAACAAATTATTTCGATGCGTCGCACCACATAAAAACAATCCTACGTTTCATTACTTATAAATAATAATCAGGTCGTTGGTTATCACATAAAATTCAGGATTATTCCATAAACTAAATTGAAGAATTCCACAAGAGTTTGTCTAAATTTGGGGGGGGAAATTCAGACAGAACTATTACCAAAAAATAAATTAGAAATAACTACTGAATTTAATATATTGAGTTGTTATTGATTTATAATGCATGGCTGCTACAAATTGGACAAATTTATCATATATTATTCTCATGACCAGCTACATCATTCATGACCAACCCCAATTATTTATTAATTCTAAGCTTCTTGAAAATTTCAATTTATGGTACTTTTTGTTTTATGAAGATAGTTGGGAACAACAACTATCTCTTTTTTAGAAGAAAAAAATCTTGAATTAAAGGAAATTAATTATTGGCAAAGAGGGAAGTTAAGGTCCTATTTGTTTTCATTTTGAAATAGTGCAAATTCAATTTTTGTTACTATTTAAATATTAAAAAATATCAATTACCATACATTCTTATTGGATATAATACTTATTTTTATTTTCAGTTTTTTAATTCTATTTTATTGTCTTATTATCATATGAACCATGTTATGAATTCATGTCATGGAAATCCCGCAACTATGTTCTCAAAATAATCGAGATATAATTACATTCTGAAAAGACATGTCTTTTTTAGCAAAAGAAAATAAATCATTTAAATGATCATATCTATACATAACTGAATAATTATTTTTAAACAAAACATTCAAATACAATCTCATTTTTTATTTTTAAAATTATAATTAATTTTCTAATTTTTAAAAATATTGAAAACTAAAAAATAGAAATGATAATAAAAACTAGCCAGTTGGTTTCATTCTCAAAACTCATTTTCACATTTTTTTTTACTATTGCAAAAATAAAATACATAACTTTTTACACATTTATTTTCATTTTCAAAATAAATTCCCTAATAATCTATGTATCTTCTCTGTATTCCATTCTACAACTTACTAGAACCAACATAATCATTACTTTTCTAACAATTTATCTAAATACAAACTCATTTTCAGTTCATTTCTACGAACCACTTTTCAATATTTTGAAAATGATGAAAGTGAAAGTTAGAAATAAAAATAAAAACAAACGGGCATAGTTTGATTAGTTTCCAAGTTTTGGTCATTTTGAGCTGGACCTTATCAGAGGCTATAATGATATATTATTATTATTATGGTTGATGGTGCAGCAAATCCGGTGCTTGCGCTTGACGGCATACATCTTAGTTCTAAGCTAATATAACTTTAAATGTTATAATCAACCGCCTCAGATTATCTCTCTTTCGACGGCATACTGACCACGCAGCCCCTTTGGAGTTAATTTGAACGAAAGAATTGCAGTCAGACAACTTTTTTTTTTTTTTTTTTTTTTTTTTTTGGCCCCCTCTCTATGGTGGTCAGATTAGAGAATTCTTTCGAGGTTGACCATTTGGAATTCTCTATTTCATCGGGCAAAATTCATTTTCGTCCTTGAAGCTTCAATTCAATTGCAAAACCATCCATATCCTTTTAACCAACTTCAATCTCATCCTTTTGGCCATCCTCCGGGCAACATATCCTGCCAATTTAAAGGGCATTTTAGTAATTGCTCATTTACTAATTAAACAAATAAAAAATCAAAACAAAATCTGAGCTATTCATTTTTATGGGATAATCTAAACCATAAAGCAAAAACCAAGGGCAATATGTATGACTTTTTTTCAGTTTTTTTTTTATTTTTTAATTTAGTTGAATTTATTTTATTATGCTTTAATTCCATTGAACTTGCAGGATGTAAGCTCTCAAGCTTCAACTATAGGCAATAGCATAGGTTCCCAATCTTGAAAATAAGATCTCTTCATTTTAAGGTAAATAAATTGTGTGTCGGAACAATTGTAAGCCAATAAATAAGTTTAATTATTAAATATATTTATACTAGCATTATCCTCATACTATGCACGAAATTTTACTATATATTAATTTAATTGTTAAATTATAAATACAATTAAAAATAACAACATAAAAATAAAAATATCACAAAAAGTTGTCAACTAGTTAGTAAAATTAAATATTGCTTCAAAAAAGTATCAAGTAAAATTAAATTTAAAAGCTTAAAAGCTTAGAACATATAAAGACATCTCATATACATGATGTCATGAATAATAAATTTCAAGATTATTTATCGAGAAGTTAAAAAAAAAATTCAAAACTTCCATAGATAAAAGTTCATGAATACTATTATATAATTTATTGAAAAGAAGAAAATATTATGCAATCAAAAATTAATAGATAGTTGCATTAAAAAGTAAAAATATATGAGAATAATACAGAATACAAGATTGATGGCTTCAAAGTTGTTAGAAAAAAAATTAAAACTATAATACTTTAAATTTGAAAGATGAAGAGTATAAATACATACATATATATATATATAAGTTAAAATCCTTAAAATATAAAGAATTAGATAATATATTGGCTACTAAGAATTTAAAATATATATTTAATTTTAATTTTTTATTAAACATCAATTAAGCTAAGACAAAACTATGATAGTAAAGATTAAAAAAATTAAAATATATATAATAAGTATATGAAATAATTATAAAGTTAAAATCAATATGATAAGTATATAAGTTAATAGAAACCTTTTTATTTGACTCATAAGTTATTTATCGAATAATTAAGTGAAGAAAAGAGTTTGACATTAGCAATACAAAGTTAAAACTATAGTAAATTGATGAAATAAATATAAACTTAAAATTGATTTTAAAATATGAATTAGAAATAGGATATGAGGATGAAATTAGAATGTAAAATAAAATATAGAAAAAATAAATTATTGTGTTCATTCTCAAATTTTTGTATAAATATATATATAATTGAATATTCATATTATAATTTCCAAATAACAAAAAAAAATGTGAATTAAAAAAAGGTTGTTAACCTTTCTAATAATCAAAATTTAAAAAAAAATAAAAATTGGATATATATTTTGATGGATTAAGCAATTTCCAGTGTTACGAACTTAAAAAATTAATGGATGTATTTTTTTATTGAAATAACCATCTCATAATTTTTTAAAATAGATCATAAAAGATTTAAGAATATATATTGATGAAGTCGTATATAAAATTTTGATACATATACATGAAAAATCTTTCATATTCTTATTATTTGTCTTTTTGATCCATATACATGAAGAATCTTATTATCTTTTTGATACTTTTCTATGGTATGTTTTCAATTCAGAACAAATGTTAATGGCAGAATCTTTTGTTAAAAATTGATGAGATGCACTATAAAAAAAAGTAACAAAATGGAAACTTTGTTAATGACATATATTAAGTGACAATAATTTTTATTACATCATGTACTAAGGATAATTTTTAGATAATAATTTTTATTTTATCACAATATAACTTAATAATAACAAAAATTAACATTTTAAGTTGTTATCATGACAATTGGTGATACATTATACCTAGTGATGTTAAATATTTCACTATATTGCTACTATAAGTATGTCATCAATTATCAGTAGTGGTAACTTAACATTATTTTTGTCACTATTAAACTTATAAAAATTATATAAAATGAAATTTTCTATTACTTAATATATATAATTAATAATAATTTTTACATTTTCACTTACATTTAGTCGCTATTTTTTTTTTCTCTTGTAATGAAAAGAGTTCAGATCAATTATTTTAATTATGATTTATCAATTTCTAATATACAACATAAAAATTCTTATAGCGTTGTTGACCAGATTAGCCATCACTAAATATTATCATATTAATATTTCTTTGTTCAAAATATTGTCATATAAATTTAAAGCAGATATTAACCATATTTGATTAGTCGATATTCGACTATACTGGATACAAATATGGTAATATATAATATTTAATTTGCTTAATATTCACTTCGACGATTGATTTATTAGATATATTTATTTATAAATTATGTTATTTATGCTTTAATAATTATATCCATTAATATTCATATTCACTAAATAATAATTAAAAAAGTGTTAGACATAAATGATCCAAATGTTAATGGACTAATATCCACATGTCATCTCTATTGATAGGAAAAGTTAACTTACAAGAAAACTCGTGAACAACTGATCAAAATCTCATCTAATACAAATTCTATCCAATTAATTAATCTATACTAAACTCAAAGAATTAGGTTCACTTGACAGGGAAAAGCATTCCACAAAGAAATCAGTTGGACTTGAATTTGAAGTTAGTCTATACACGCGCATAGCGACTCGCCAGCTATTTTGAATTTTTTATTTTATTTTATGATTATATATTAAATGTGTGTAATTAATAAATAAATATTTTTCAATGAAATATTTAACATATTTTATATGCATTATATTCATAAAGTAGAATACAAAATAACATCAGTCGAAATGAAAAATCGAATTGCTATCCATTGATTAGTGCGCCACTATAATTTGAAAGGAGACATGACAATTAATATTTGATAGAAATTGGAATATTGCACAATTGTTTTACCTTTAATCAGTGACCAAGTTTACAAGTTAGAAAATTCTAAGAATGGTATATAACTAGTAATTTAGACACAGAATAGGGTTGAAATTAAATAGTATATAGTCAAATAGATTGACAAATTCAATTCGGACAGCCGCCACTTTGTGGAAATAATTGGAGGTAAATTTAAATTCTAAGGCGATAGCTCAAACCAGCAGTACTTAACCGACACCCAAGTCCGTGAAATTCACTTGAGAAATATGTATTTTACATATAAGCACCCCCTTAAAATTAACAGTAAGGGGCAGACAGGTGGAAATTAAACTCTTTGGTCGTAGCCGTTTTTTGTATTGATTATCAGAAATAAAACTTGATTTTGTTAATTAATTTCGATTTGATGGTCTGTTAATTGCGTCTATGGTTTGAATTGCAGTGATCATGTTCTTTTGATTTCATAATACGTAATGAAATTAAGAAATCAATTAGAGAAAGTTACAAAACATTAGCGTTATGTTTTGTTCATGGATTTTTATGAGGAAAAGAAAAGAAAATGTTAAGGAAAATATTTTTGATTGTTTGGTTGATAAGGAAAATAAATTTTTCTTACAAAATGATCAGAAAAATGAGGAAAAAATTTATTTGAATTCTCTCTTATTCTCCAACACATTCATCACCCCTCTTTTTCTCATTCCTTTTTTTATTATTTTCTTTAACAATCAAACAAATTTAAATTTTATATTTTTTTTTCCTTTTCTCTAATACTTTTCTTTCCTTATCAAAATTCTTAAACCAAACATGGTGTAAAATAAAAAGAAGAAACAAAATTCCCCCAGTCAGTAATTGAATTATTCACCGTAACAAAATAAAATGGTATAATTTGGACCCAACAGGAAAATAGACAAAAGTACAACAGCACGAAAACTGATAAAATATTGTATCATATAGCAGCATCGTCAATTCAAATTCAGCAGCGAGAGACCCACACAAATACAATGAATTAACTCTGTATTAATCTTTGACTTTTCTTCTCCTTCTAAAATTTTCCTCTATAAATACAAGACGAGAGATTATCCAATAAGCATCATCAAACAACACAAATAATAACTAAGAACTGGTATTACTTATCAGTATATATCTGTTGCCACAGGCAATGGAGATGATCCAGCTAATTCCCTTCAACTTCAATACTCTTCTGCTCTTTTCATCTTTCATCTTCTTGCTAATCAAAACATGGAAGAAACCCAAATCTCAAACAGAGTACGAAAAGTTGCCTCCAAGCCCGCCAAAGCTGCCGGTGATTGGCCACCTTCACCACTTGGTGGGCGGGCTGCCCCACCATGCACTTAGAAGAGTAGCCCAAAAATACGGACCCATCTTGCATCTGCAGCTGGGAGAGGTTTCGGCGGTGGTGATTTCATCGAGGGAGGCCACTAAGGAGGTGATCAAAGTCCAGGACCCAGCTTGCGCTGATAGGCCTGAAAGCATCGGCAGTAAGATAATGTGGTACAATTACACAGACATTGCCTTCAGCCCCTACAATGAGTACTGGAGGCAAATGCGTAAAATCTGCATTTTGGAGCTGCTCAGCGCCAAAAATGTCAAATCTTTCGGGTCTATTAGGCAGGATGAGGCCTCGCGTCTCATCAAATCTCTTCAATCATCGTCTGGAGAAGCCGTCAACCTGACAGAAAAGGTGTTTGCTTTCACAAGCACCATCACTTGCAGGGCGGCGTTTGGAAAAGTGATGAGGGATCGTGATACTTTGATAGCCATGTTAAAGAAGGCGGTGACAATGGCGGGGGGTTTTGAGTTGGCTGATTTGTTTCCCTCTTTCAAGCTGTTGCATGTTCTCAGTTGGAATAAGTACAAATTGTTGAGAATGCGCCGTGAGCTGGATAAAATTCTTGATGTCATGGTGGAGGAACATAAATTGAAGCAGAGTGGTGAGTTTGGCGGTGAAGACATAGTTGATGTTCTTCTCAGGATGCAGAAAAATGGAGAACTCGAATTTCCCATTACCAATGACAACATCAAAGCTGTCATTTTTGTAAGTGGCTTTTTATTACATTCCTCATCATATGAACACGCATATAGATTCTAACGAATGATGTTGTGTAATTATAGGACATGTTCTCTGCTGGAACTGAAACATCATCTACAACTATCGACTGGGCTATGGCTGAACTCATGAGAAATCCCCGGGTGATGGCTAAAGTACAGGCAGACGTAAGAGAGGCATTTAAGGGAAAGAAGACAGTGGAAGAGAGCGACGTCCAGACACTAAAATACCTAAAATTGGTGATCAAAGAAACTTTGAGATTGCACCCCCCGATTCCATTACTCCCACGAGCTTGCAGAGATGAATGCAAAGTTAATGGATATTCAATTCCTCTCAAATCCAAAGTCATGATTAACGTTTGGTCCGTGGGAAGGGATCCCGAGTATTGGCATCAACCAGAAACCTTCCAACCCGAAAGATTTGAGAACAACTCCACAGATTTCATGGGGAATAACTTCGAATTCATTCCATTTGGGGCAGGAAGAAGGATTTGCCCAGGTATGAATTTTGGAATAGCGAACGTTGAGCTTCCATTGGCTCAACTTCTCTACAACTTTGATTGGAAAATGCCTGAAGGAATGACTCCTAATGATATCGACATGAGCGAGGCGGAAGGGATTGCTGTCTCAAGAAAGAATGGTCTTCTCTTGGTTCCCACCATCCACAATCCGTCCAACTGAGATATCTCATAAAAATCTTCATTGCTTGGAGATATGCATTCATAAAAATACTTTGATTTGTTTTATTAATTTTTCTTTTCTATTGTTTTCCATAAATATGTATACTTTGATTTGTTTTAGTAATTTTTCTCTTCTTTTCTTTCCATAAATATGTACTAGCATATATGTGGTGCGACCCATTGAAATAATTTATTTTATAATAATTAACAACCCTCGCACACAATTCCCATGTGCATAAATACTTTCTATATGTCACATAATTTTTTTTCATATTTCTTCTTTAATATAACTAAAGTAGGTACATTTAAAATATGTAGCTAATAAAATCATCGAGCAAATTTGAGTAAATTTTGTATTAAAATTTATAATTATACTAATTTCCACAAAAATCACAAACTCACATTATCAAAACTCCATCATCTATTATATTCTTTATCATGTCAAATGTCTAACACAACTTTTATTTTACTGTACAATTTAAATTATTTTATGCATTAATTTTGAGTGATCCAAAAATAAGTTTTTTGTGCGTGAAAAATGTGTGCGATGACTTTTAGTATGATATTAATATTAATAAAAAAAAACAATGAAAAGTCGAATGTAAGAAAAATATGTATAAAAAAAATCCAGCATCACAACTGTTATTAACGATTAAAAAAGAAAAAAGCAATTATGCCAACTTTTTCTTGGAAAAGGGACTTGTAGTTCCTATTTACCCAAAATTTCGGAAGTCATATCAGACCATGATTTTATTGTATTAAAAACATCTAAATATTGCAATCAAGAGTTTCCATCAAATTATGGTACAAATTTTTGCTAATATCCTCTATTCTGGTGTTCCCTTTTCTACTTCCAATCTTCTCACCCCTGAATAATATTGAGAGCTCCAATGCAAAAATATGAATCCGGCACTTCTTCTGTTTGTGGGTCATTTCTCTTTATGTTTTGCTCCTACATATTCCACCTCTTTTCTCTGCCACTGTGGAAGCCCGCCACTCACTACCAGTAACATCAATTCGTTTCACAACCACTAATTCAATAATTTACAATTGAATTTGACAAAATGGACAAACACATTCAATGAGATTTTACAAATAATCCCAAATAACAAAATTGATAAGTCTTTCGTAAAATCTTATTTTATCCCAATATAAATTGACCAAATGTAAGGTTATGAAATTTGTTCATAACATGGCATAAAAGAAAAGCACAACTTGAGATTAAAAATAATTAACTATCACAACTTGCTACATATTGTATAAAATTTATGCTATTAGGAAATCAAACAACAGCACCTTTTCGTTCAGCAATCAAGTCAATATATAATTTTCATGTCACTCTCTCTTTCCATTTAGCAACCAAAGTAATGTACTCATTTAACTTCCTCCTTGACAATTAAACAACCATAGAAATAAGTCTCGTGCATTTACAATGAAAATAGGAAAAGTAAATCATCCCACACAAACCTATAATTCAAATAACCTTTTTTCCTTCAAAGTAAATCATCCCACATAAACTCATGCAAAGTGCAATCCATTGTTAAATTTCATTGAGTAAAAAAGATGATGTCTAACCCCCAACCTCACCCCCCCCCCCAAACACCCCCCATTTGAAATGCAAAAAAATTTGAAATTGAGCATCCCAAATACAATAATGTGATATTAACTTATATACATTATTACATATGATATGGGATAGCCCAATGTGCTCGGCCCAAAGATCACGGGCCCAAGGATGTAGTGTCAGGCCCACCTCATACCCCGGGCCCAATGGTGCTACCAATGTCATGTGACCCAAATTGACCACCCAGATCGACGTCGTTCACAAACAGAGCCGTTGATCGACCCCTCGACCATGATGCTTGTCCACCACTCATACTGCGCCCTAACCCATCATAAAGTCGACCTCGTCACCGATCTCGGAGGTCAACTCAGCGCAGTGTCAACTATGTCGTATTAAATGCCCTGACATGCAGCATGCCTCCGCATTAATGGCGCATGCCGCCCCAATACCACCCATGCTGCCACACTAGGCAGGAGGCGCGTTTACAGTGTACTAACTTGCCCATGAAACCTAGAAGGACAATCACCTGGAATAGTAAAGGAATGTGAGTTGACCTAATGCCTCTCATGCAAGGACGAAGATCCTTCTTACAAACTAAGGGCGTCTCAGACAAATCCCCACCAAGAGAAGGCTATAAAAACCCCTATTCCAACCTCTCAAAAGGTATGTTATTCTACATCCAAAAGCCCTCACTCTGCTGCTCGATATCCCTGGTCGACTATATACTAACTTGAGCGTCGGAGTACCTTAGCTGAGGGCGCCTTGGCTAGCCTGACATTTGCTTGTGATTGCAGGACTCAGCCCAATTTCCTTTACATATCGATGACCCAGGTCTAACACCACTAAATTCATCGTTTGATCCAGCTCAAAACGGACTTCACTCTCATCATTTGGCGCCGTTTGTGGGAAACTTTGAGTCTGCTATCGAAAATGGTGAACATCAGGTGAGCCCCTTCAGGAAGAGAAGAAAACAGGAGGTCTAGCTCTCCCCCTTCTCGGCTTTAGCAAGAAGTTGGCGGGCTAGGATCGAGCGCCCCGCCAGAGCAGGTGGTCACCCTGACCTTGCCCCAACTAATACAGCTCATCAGTGAGCAGATATCTGCCCAAATTTCAGCTCAACTTTCAGCGGTACTGAATCGACACATAATACAATCGGAGCCGACGGCCAGCGCAATGCTGCAACCTGCGGCCCCGAATAAGAGACCTCCTAAAGAAAATCAGGATCGATCAGAGTCCAGAAGGCCTCCCTCGAGGTGCGAAGTGAGCCCAGGCCGTTTTCCAAGGGAAGCAGCCCGACCCATGCCCCATGAAGAGGTTGAAGATTCCGTTGATCACAACTTTTGAGCCTCGCAGCACGATCGGGTCGAACGCTCAAGGCCCCACCCGAACAGAAACACATCCCAAACTGATAAGGAAGAATGGGAAGAAGTATCCCACCAAGTCCAACAGTTGAATCGGCGATTGGAGGAGATCTCGAGGAGAAACACAAAGAAAAACTACAATCAAGAGGGACCGCCAATATTCTGAAAGGAGATAAATTCACCGTTTGTCCAAGATATTATCGACGAGCGCATTGCTGCCGATGCTAAGATTTCGACTGGCCTACCCCGCTATGATTGCTCGTCGAACCCAAACGAGCACCTGATGTAGGTCGAGCACATGATGCAACTGCACGAGCACAACGACTACATCTACGCCAAGATGTTAGTAACCACTTTTCAGGGGATAGGGCTGGACTGGTTCGTTGAGCTGGAACCAGCATCGATATACTAGTATGACCAACTGTTTGACAAGTTTTTACACCAATTTGCAAGCAGAAGGAAGGCAAAACTCCCACACACCCATTTGCACATGGTAAAACAAAATGAGGGAGAATCCCTCTGAGACATTTTACCAGATTTAACACGGAGGTGTTGAAAATCGACAGCCCAAGGATAGAGTTCCTGATCGACGTATTATTTTTAAGCCTCAAGCACAAAGAATGTGTCAATGTACTGGTACGTGAGCAACCAAGGTCGATTGAGGAGCTCATCGACCTTGCAGAGAAATACATGACCCAAAAAGAGATGAATAAGTTGAAATATGGCTATCTCAAGGTCGAAAAGAAGAAAAGTAAGGAAAAAGACGACCGCTAGCTCGGAGAGGGACGTCGATCCCGCATTAAATGCTTCCATGACTATACCCCACTTAACCTCCCAAGGAATGAGGTGATGTTTGCTATCCAGCATGACAATCTCCTTAAAAGGCCCAGAAAACTGACCGAGACAGAAGCCATGAAAAAATCGAAGAAGTACTACCACTTCCATAAGCAATAAGGGCATGACACAGAGGATTGCTTCAATTTGCATGACGAAATTGAAAGACTGATCAAGCAGGGTCATTTGAAAAAATATGTCGACAAGCATGCCAGGCGCGAAGAAGGCAAAACCGATCGAACTCCCCTTAGAGAAAGGTCGGCTAGCCTGAGGCTAGAAGATAAGGGAAAGAGACCAGCCCATGAGCCCCACCCGTCCATTCGAGGATTCACCGACATGATTGCGGGAGGTCCCAGAGGGGGGACTCGAGATCCGCCAGAAAGCAAACCCAAAGGCAACTGAAATCGACCAAATCAGCCAAGGTCAAAATGATTTTCCAGCTTTCGACCAGCGCAAAGCCAATCTCCTTCACTGAGTCGGACGTCAATCATCTGGAAAACAAATGAGTCGATAGAAAGATTGATTGCCCCATGGTAGTAACACTTGAAATAGCAAACTTCGAGGTGAGAAAGATTTTGGTCAACAATGGTAGTTTTGTGAATATCATATTCTTGTCCACATTGAACAAGATGAAATTGGAGCAATTAAAGTTTGAGCCAGTCCAAACACCGCTGGTTAGATTCGAGGGGTCTGAGATCATTCCGGAGGGATCTATTAACCTATCCATATCCTTTGGACAAGGCCACTGCAGTAGAACCTTGATGATCAACTACCTAGTAGTCGACGCTCCATTCGCTTACAATGTCATCATTGGACGACCTGCCCTGAACGACTTCAAGGCCGTTGTATCAACCTACCATATGAAGATCAAATTCCCAATACCAGCAGGAGTGGGGCAACTCTTGTGTAATCTTAAGGATGCATGGCGTTGCTATACCATTTCGGTCGAGTCCAGCGAACAAAAAATGCGACCTCAACTAAAGCCCTCGGGAGATGCCCCTGTATCGAAACTCGATGAGGGATCCTCATCTAAGAAGAGGATACTGGAAGATACAGGGGTCGAGCCAGTAGGGGAGTTCAAGACGATATAGCTAGAACTTGAAAACCCTGACAAGACTACTCAGGTCGGAAGTGATTTGGGCAACAATCTGGAATGCCTCATGGTAGATTTCCTGCAAAGAAATATCGATGTGTTTGCATGGAAAGCCTCTAACCTCCAAGGAATCGACCCAAGCGTTATTGTACATCATCTCAACATGGACCCTTACTACAAGCCAGTGAGGCAAAAGACAAGAACCTTCAACGCCGAGAGGTCCCAAATCATTGAAGAGGAGGTCAACAAACTACTAGAGGCAGGATATATTGTATAAATTTAGTACCCCTCATGGATTTGTAATGTTGTGCCCGTCCCTAAGGATCCTTACACCCTGCCTCGCATAGATTTGCTAGTCAATTCTACAGCTGGTTCTGAATTATTGAGCATGATGGATGCCTTCAAAGGCTATTACCAAATATTCATGGCACCCAAGGACAAGGACAAGACCTCTTTCGTCGTCCCTAATGGAGTGTACTGTTTTTTAGTCATGCCCTTTGGGCTAAAAAACACAGGGGCAACGTACCAAATATTGGTCAACTTTATGTTCAAGAACGAGATTGGGAAATCGATGGAGGTCTATGTCGACGACATGATTATCAAAACAGAGAAAGTCGAGGACCACCTAGCTGACCTTGACCACACCTTTTCTATACTAAGGGCATTCAGCATGAAGCTCAACCGCAATAAGTGCACATTCGGAGTTCGTGGAGGCAAGTTTCTTGGTTACATGGTCAGTCAGAGGAGGATAGAGGCAAACCCATATAAGATCCAAGCAATCCTGGATATCACCCCACCTCTCACTGTTCGAGATATACAGCGTCTGGTCGGCAAGATAATAGCCTTCGGTAGGTTCATTACACGGCTGGCCGACAAGAGTCTTCCTTTCTTCAAAATACTTAGAAATGCGAAGAAATTAGGGTTTCAGTAGACCCAACAGTGCGGCCAGGTTCTAATTGAACTTAAGCAATACTTGTCCTCGTGACCTATGCTCACCAAGCCCGAGCTGGGAGAAGTTTTACAACTTTACCTGGCTATATCTATAGCCTCGATCAGTTCAGTATTGACATCGATGAGAGGTGGGACTCACCAACCTGTGTATTACTGTAGTAAAGTTTTACACGGGCCTGAACACAATTACCTAGAGATCGAGAAGTTTGCTCTTGCCCTCGTTATAGCAGCACGAAAGTTACGACCTTACATCCAGTCCCATGCGATCGTAGTCCTGACTAATCAGCCATTGAAATAAGTATTGTCGAAACCAGATACATCAGGTCGACTCACAAAAATGGGCCATCGAGCTCGGGGAGTTCGACATCACGTTCCAACCGTGAATAGCTATAGAAGCATAAGTCCTAGCTGATTTTGTCGCCGAAAGACTCGACCTCCCAGACCAGCTCGGCCATGAATCCTCCATTTGGACTTTACATGTCGACGGTTCAGCAACCACATCGGGAGACGGAATTGGTATTTCTCTCTATTCCCCACTCGCGAAAGAGTATGATTTTGCAATAAAGCTCAACTTCCCAGTCACTAACAACGAAGCAGAGCACAAAGCTCTCATAGCTGGGATGAACATTACAGTATCTCGTGGTGTCGAGCAACTAGTTGCGATCACGAATTCTTAATTGGTCGCAGAATAGATTGAAGGAAACTTCAAAGCCAAAGAGGCCAAGATGAGCCAATATTTAGCTGAGGTGAAACAGTTACAGCGGTCGCTCAAAAGCTTCACTCTTAGCCAAGTGCCCTGAGTGGAGAATGAGCAAGCAGTCGCACTCTCAAAGTTTGCTAGCTCAAAAGGGGAACTAGAGAAAAAATTATAACGTTCTTGGTAGCCAGCAAACCGTGCATCCTGAACAACGACCAGAGCCTCGTCGGGAGTGTTGAAGAGGCAACGCCCTCCTAAAAGGACCCAATCAAGCTCTACCTAAGCCAAGGGACGATCCCTAATGACGAGAATGAGGCCCATCAACTTAGAGCACAAGCAACCAAATTCACCCTCGATGAGCATGGACAGCTCTACAAGAGGTCGATATCAAGACCACTACTCAAATGCCTAACATCTGAAGAAGTAAACGACATACTTCATGAGGTTCACGTTGACATTTACGAAAATCATTCCGGAGGTCGATCCTTGGCCCACAAAGTGATCTGATACGGTTACTTTTGGCCCACCTTACTAAAAGACTCAATCAACTTTGCTAGAAAGTGTCCGTCGTGCCAAATCCACTCGAACATATCACATCAACCAGCCGCATCGTTGGTAAATGTCCAGATCACATAGCCATTCGAACAGTGGGGAATCGACATAGTCGGATCTCTCCCTAAAACGTCCGGCCAGTAAAAATTTATCATCGTAGCAGTCGAGTACTTCACTAAATAGGTCGAAGTGAAGATAGATCTGAAAATCACCGATGCGGCCATCAAGAGCTTCATTTGGAAAAACATAATCTGCCATTTTGATTTGCCCAAAGTCCTGATCTCAGACAATAGGACCCAATTTCAAAGTAAGAGCACAAGAAATTGGTGCGAGGCTTTAGGAATATGCCAACACTTCACATTGATAGGAAATCCCCAGGCTAAAGGTCAGACAGAGGTCATGAACAGAACAGTTCTCGACCACATCAAGGCTCAAATAGTAGGAACAGGAGCAAGATGGGCAGACGACCTCCCAAGAGTGATATGGGCATATCGAACTACATCTCAAACAGCCACGGGCACAGCCCTTACAGTTTGGTCTATGGCTCCAAGGCAGTAATCCCATCTGAACTGGTGCAGTACACGGCCCGAGTGATCCATTATAACCCGGTCCGCAACACGACGGAAAGGGCCCTTGACCTCATCACCATCGACGATATACGGCACACAGCCTACAACATAATGCAATGATACCGATCGAAGATGACTGAGCGATACAACAAAACAGTTTGATCGTGTAGTTTCAAAGTCAGAGACATGATCCTCAAGAAGGTCGGAGTATCGAGAAACATGGGAAAACTCGACTCGAAATGGGAAGGACCTTACTACGTGGTCAAAGTGTCAAAACATAATGCATACCGTCTAGCAGACGAACGAGGCAACGAACTACCATGACCTTGGAACACTGTAAATTTGAAGAAATTCTATGTTTAAAAAGGCTACTGGCTTCCGTTGTATTTCCTCCCATAAGTGAAAATTTATGGAAATTCTTATGGATATCTACCAGCATAAGATTACTTGTTGTCGACCAAGCAGGCTTCGAGCCGTCAAGTCAAGGCTTCACAACCAAGACCAAATTGTCAACCCCATAGTCGACCAAGCAGGCTTCGAGCCGCCAAGTCAAGGCTTCACGGCCAAGACCCTATAATCGACCAAGCAGCCCCCAACCGCCACGTTGAACCTTAAATTTTTAATATCCACCCCGCAGTCGCTAATTAAACAAGTTCATCGTTAGTTATCTTGTTCAATTAAGCAATCGACGTGATAGATTACAATCAACCCCGAAGTCACTAAATTACACATACATAACACGAATTGTAATATGCATTGGATTATGTAATCATGGTTCATTCGACGACAATCTTGAACTAATTTTACCAAAATCTAACGATGCAAACATTCGACTACGAAACAAAGTCATAAAAGGATAAATGACATTCAACTAAACTGACATGTACAAATAGTGAAATAAGTACTTCATTCATTTCAAAATCTCGATTACAAAATATTCAAACAAGTACATCAATCAGGATAAAAAGTACATCACCAGCTTGACCCGACGCTCTCGTCGTGCCCCACTTT
Organism: Jacaranda mimosifolia; assembly: GCA_018894105.1. Classification (NCBI taxonomy): domain Eukaryota; kingdom Viridiplantae; phylum Streptophyta; class Magnoliopsida; order Lamiales; family Bignoniaceae; genus Jacaranda; species Jacaranda mimosifolia. The sequence continues at coordinate 4,455,726 of CM032127.1, forward strand.
ACCACCCTCCTCAATAGCTTGTTCGAGCTCATCATTCAAAGGAATTGGAATAGGAACTAGCGTAGGGTCGATTGCCCTTGGCTCAAGCATCGCGACAGCAACAAGAACAGCGGTCGTCGCCGGCTGAGAAGGCTAGCCTCATCAGTCAAAAAGCTCTCGTCTAGTGGAGGAAGGTGCGAGGCAGCGTCGACCATGCCATCTCGAACTTCGAAGGCAAACTCACCAGCAAAGCTAAAGTCCTTGGCGATCCCATCCAGCCTCTTGGCCACCTTGGATGCCCTTCTCTTCACCTCGGTCAAGGGCGTGGCAGGCGGAGCCTCTACAACTCCCTTGACCATGGAGCCTCTCTACCTCCCTCATCAGCAACACCCTATTCGCCCTCCGAGTAAGGCTACAACTGTTCGTCGAGGAGATAGCTGAGGCACTCCATATCCTCTGGTCGAAATGAATAGCCAAAAAACTGCAATTGCTTAAGGGCCTTCTCAAACATGCTTCGGGTGTCATCTAGGGAGAACACAACACTCGCATCCTGAAATGTCGAGCAGAGCATAAACTGTTGAACTGCATCTCGCCGCATCAGCGGCAGCTTTTTATAAAATTCATCTCGAGCTTCATCGAGCGCCGCCATTCGACCAGCTAAACGACTAGACTCATAGCCAATCTACGCATCCAACTGAACCCGCTAAAGCAGCTCATCCATCCTGGTCCTCTCCTCGATGGAGGTAACCAGCTGAGCATCCTTCATTTGGAGTTGCGTGTTAAGATCCTCGACCATCTTAGCCAGGTCCTTGACCCTAGTCTAAGAAGACTCGAGCTAAGCCTTCAATGTCTCCACATCTCTGCCCTCCTGTAAGTACTCTCGATCGGCGAGAGCCAGCTCCGACCTCCTGTAGAAATGGTAGCCCAGCTGGCCCACCTGAAAGACAGCATTACTGATGAGAAAACATCATTTGACCGAAAACTAAAATGCTCGACAATACAACACAATCGACCAAAGCCTTACCATATTTGAGTGATAAGCCAGAGCCCGGAGCGCGGCATCCTAGCTCAACCCCATCAGCTTTCTCTGGTCGGACGCAAAGAGCCCAGCCATCATCACCTTTAGCCGGGCAACTCCAGCCGACCCCGCCGTCTCCATCAACAAGGAGTTGTGCACAGCCATGCTCGGCTTTGTCCCGAACCTCGAAGATGGCAGCTTCAGCAAGTAGAATAGAACGTCATCCCCATGCTGCCCAAATAAGTCATAACCGGAGGGTTGGCCCGATCCAGTGGCCTTCCCCTTGCCTTTCTCAACGGCAATCCGCTTTGGAGCAATTCCTGCCTGCTCGACCATAGCTCTTTTGCTGCGATCGGGGTGGGCTGCTACCGACGGTCACCACGGGCCGAGCTGGCAATGGAGTAGGTGAAGGGGAGGGTGTCATCGCCTCAGGCTGAGGTGCCTCGACCACAGCTACCCCTCAACGAGCCTACAACATTGCCGGTTCCTTTCAACTCTCGCCAAAGCCTTAGCTCTCGATCGATTTATGATTTCTTCTCGATCTGCCAAGCAACATAATAACAAAAGGTTAAAATCGAACAAAAAAATAAAAAAAATAATGAATCATAGACAGCACAATCTACCTAATCGATCGTCCGCCGATAAATTCAGTTGGGCTGGTGATAGCCCAGCCAACACCAAACTCCTCTCCTCGATAAACACTGAGGCCTCTACCTAGCCAAACTTGACCAGATCCTGAACAAAAGTATTGGGCTAGGTTGGAGTTAGGTTACCTGGCATCTCAACATGCCCCATCCACCAGTCCCTCGGAATATTGAAACCCCCAGCGACTCGAACGTATAAATAATATTTTTTCCACTCTTGTCCATAAGAAGAGGCCGGGGTGATAAGAAATTTACAACGAGGTTGAGCAATGAGATAATAGAAGCCCAACTCGTCGATGCTACCCAACTTATAGGACATCGAAAGATGAAAAAAGATTGGAGAAGTTGTCAAAGTTGGCAAGCTGGTCGAAAATGTGCATCAGGACGATAAAGCTATAAATGGTTGAAAAATAGTTCGGCAACAGTTGGGTGATACACACTTGTAAGCCCCTGAGCAGATCGACTATAGGACTACCTAAGGGAAACCTAAGACCAAACTTAAAGGCATCTTCAAACACAGTTATACAGCCAGTCGGGGGTCGATGCATTCGACCAGAAGACCCAGGTGTTAAAAGATCAAACTTAGCATGAATATGATACAATTGTCTAATAGCCTTAGATCAGCGGGGGTGATCGTAGACACTATTTCACTATAATGGTCAGGAGTAAATAATCGACCATGTGATGGAGGAACCTGACTTAGCCCAGTTCCATCACCCCCGTGATCGCTGCTCGAGCTATTAGAACTCAAACTATCGCTCGATGAGCTACTCAACTCCTCTGATGAAACCCCAAGCCTATCAGAGAGAGTAGCCTCGCTGTCCCCCCCTCCATGGCTACCCTTAGAATCAAATAAATGCAACATGGCTACAACAAAACAAAGAATACTACGGAGAATGAAAGAGGAGACTTACTCTTTGTCGATGAACTAAAAGCATAGTATATTAGCAGCAAAGGTAGTTGGGTCAGTAAAAGTAAAAATGAGTACTTTAACCGCGCCTATTTATAGCCGCACAAGCATGGGAATCCAAGCGGTTTGTAATAATGTTGTAACCGACATTCGGCGTCACGCATAGCACGATGTAATCACTCATTAAATGTGCGAAACTCGAGTCAATTTTCAAAAACCCTCATCGACGAACCCGCGTAACCGCTCAACAGACTACTCCCCAATCCTTCTCATCGATACCCTCATTCAACATTCGAAAGTGGGGGGGACTCATGATATAGGATAGCTCAATGTGCTCGGCCCAAAGATCACGGGCCCAAGGATGTAGCGCCAGGCCCACCTCATAACTCAGGCCCAATGGTGCTACCGACATCAGGTGACCTAAATCGACCACCCAGATAGACGTCATTCACAGACAGAGCCACTAATCAACCCCTCGACCGTGACGCTCGTCCACCTCTCACACTGCACCCTAACGCATCATAAAGTTGACCTTGTCACCAACCCTGGAGGTCAACTCGGCGCAGCGTCAACTCTGCCACATTAAATGCCCTGACAGACAGCATACCTCCGCATTAATGGCGCATGCCGAGGACAGCCACCTGAAATAGTACAGAAATGTGAGTTGACCTAATGCCCCTCATGCAAGGATGAAGATCCTTCTTACATACCAAGAGCGTCTCAAACAAATCCCCACCAAGATAAGGCTATAAACACCCCCATTCCAGCCTCTCAAAAGGTATGCTATTCTATATCCAAAAGCCCTCACTCTGCTGCTCAATATCCCTGATCGACTCTATATTAACTTGAGCATCAGAGTGCCCTCGGCTAGCCTAACGTTTGCTTGTATTGCAGGACTCAGCCCAATTTTCTTTACATATCGACCACCCAGGTAGAACATTATCAAATTCATCGTTTGATCCAGCTCAAAATGGACTTCACTCTCATCACATATTATACTTATCATTTTCAACAGTAGAATATATTCTAATTGGGGTTATGGAAACAAAGAACGGATAAGTAAAAATACCTAAGCAAACATAATTCTTGATAATTGAATGGTCGTCCAACTCTAAAACATCTGCCTGAAGAAGAAAGAGTTCAAGTAATTAGTAATCCTTCTTTGATTCTTTGACCATGTAATAAAAATTTAATGTATAACTTAACTTTAATTTAATAATCAACTAAACTTGTGTAAAAATAAAATAGGTTAGGTGATTAGGAGACAGATTCTTGTTTACCTTTATATTTGAGGAGGTAAAAGCTCTGGAAGGTTTTTTCTCTTTCATTTAATTTTAGCATGCATAACTCAGATGAGCAATGAGGAGATGAGGATGAAAATTCTTAGGGAGAATTCGTAGGATCTGAGGAGCTTTATCTCGCCACGACGATTCCATGGGATTGAGAGATTGATTTATTCTCTTTCGTCCATTTTCTACTATTCTTTTAAGGAAACATTCACCTTCAAGAAATTGGATCGATTATGCTCAAAAAAAAAAATTCATGAAAAAATTAGGGAGGTCCTCTTGACGGTTTGGGTGAGTAAGATAAAGAAGGTGGAGATTCTAAGAATGTGGCTGAGAGAGAGAGAGAGAGAGAGAGAGAGAGGGGTTTCAAATGTGATGGTTGGTAGATTTATGTGGTATATTAATGTTATAACCTAATTTTATAATAGATGTTTGATAATTGAAAGGGCAAATTTGAGACATTATAAAAATGGTATGAGAACTGCTAGTACTGTGAATATCTTTTATTTTCCACCTTCACCCTCCAAATTATATTAGTGAATTTACGACTAACAAAAAGTTTGAAGGACAAATTTGTTAAAGTCTACAAATTAACTTCCATATTAGAGAGAAAACATACTTCTCTTTTATAATAGTATATAGATAAATATTCATTTTACTTCATGTGATTATAAGTAAATTATAATTACTTTTAATATTTAAAAAAAATATTATTATTATTAATTAAATAAAATAATGTGAATATTTGAATTCAGGATACTCCATTTTAGAGATCATATGGGAAAGAGAGTTATGAAGAGATACTAATGCGCGCAGCAAATCGATGCTCTATATTAAATGATCAATTATTGCTGCTGGTTATTATGGTTTTAATTTGATGGTGTTCGCATGCAAAAGTTTCCATATATATAGTAGCAAAGCTTTGAATCAGTCTGCCTTAATTTCTTTTTTATGCGTCTATCAATGTTGAATATTGTGTGTGTGGGGGGGGGGGGGGGAGGGGATATATATATATATATTTATATATGTTGATTTCTTATTCTTGAGTCTTGACTACAATTTGTCCCCATGGAGCTCTATTTCCTCATAATTTCGTTTGCCTAGCGTTTTGTCTTCGTATTCCTCCAATGTTTTCTCTTAAAACATCTCATGTATATGTGCTGACTTCAAAGTACATATTGAAAACTGAGTTTTAAAGATAAAAATAAAGGTAAACGAAACATAATATATAGTTTTGAGGCGCAGTAGTTTTGACTGGCCCATATATAGTTTTCATATGAAATTAAGGTGTTGCAGTTTTCAACATGCAACAAAATTATGTTGGGGAAATATAACCAAATATATCCTCATTTTTCATCCAAAACACAAAAATTAGTTTTCCCAAAATACACTCTAGTATCCTTCATTATCCGCAAACTTTCTCATTTTTCAATATATACATACATATATTATATATACATTATATATATTTTATTATTATTCTAGCAATAAAGAAATCACTCAATTCCATTTTCAATTCCCAAAAACCCAACAAAGAAGCAGTGATTTGATTGCTACAGTAAAAAAATATCTTCCCTAAAAACATAAACTAGCATACCAAAATTCTCCATAATCAGTTTTTTAACTATTCCCCAAAATATAACCAAACATTCCTTGAGATTTTTAAAGAGAAAAATAAAGGTAAATGCATAATATATAGTTTTGAGGTGCAATATTTTTGACTAGCCTATATATAGTTATCATATGAAGTTAAGGTGTTGCAGTTTTCAACATCCAACAAAATTATTTTGGGGAAATGTAACCAAATATATCCTCATTTTTCCTCTAAACTACAAAAATTAGTTTTTTTCAAAATACACTCTGCTATCCTTCATTATCCCCAAACTTCCTCATTTTCCAATATATACATACATATATTATTTATACATTATATATATTTTATTATTATTCTAACAATAAAAAATCACTCGATCCCATTTTTACCCCCAAAAAACCCAACAAAAAAATATTGATTTGATTGCTACAGTAAAAAATGTATTCCCCTAAAACATAAACCAGTATACCAAAATTTTTCAAAATTAATTTTTAACTATTCCCCAAAACATAACCAAAAATCAATTACATTCTCCAATACAACGTTCACATTCTCAAATAATTTATCTCGCAAAACACATAATAAACATATAATAAAATCCCACAAAAAATATAACTAAACATTCCCTGAGATTTTTAAAGAGAAAAATAAACGTAAACGGAACATAATATATAGTTTTGACGTGCAATAGTTTTGACTTTATATATTTTTCATATGAAATCAAGGTGTTGCAGTTTTCAACATGCAACAAAATTATTTTGGGAAAATATAACCAAATATAGCCTCATTTTCCCTCCAAAACACAAAAATTAGTTTTCTCAAAATACACTCTACCATCCTTCATTAGTCCTAAACTTTTTTTTTCAAATTTCTTCATTTTCCAATATATACATACATTACTATAATATATAGACGAGAATGCACGTGCATGCGCATGCTTTCTTCTGACCGCGCGTGAGTAATATTCTTTTTTTTCTGGTTTTCATTAAGAAACAACCTCGTTTTGCTCTTGTGGTGCTTCATTAAGTTGTACCATTTGCTCTGATATTTGTTCATTAGTTTGTCCTTTTATGGAATGGTAAGAAGAAAATGTGGATTTTCTAACTCTCTTAACTCATTTTTTTTTTAAAAAAATTCCATTGTAGAACGACGTCGTTTTATTATGCTTATGGTTTATTAAATTGTACAATTTGCTATGATACTTGTTCATTGATTTGTCTTATTCTGGAATGGATAGAAGAAAATATGAATTTTCTAATTTTTTTTAAATGAAAAAGGAAACATATTGGCAGAAAGACAAGATATGTCTAAACAAGCCAACCCTCTCCTGAAAAGCCTATCCTTTCCTCACCCTTACGCCCCACACTATCCCTTCATTCATCACCAGACTAGGTCCTCTTTATTATATGATGTTTTTGCCCCATGGTTTCATATCAAAATTCTACTCTTTCTTCAATCTCAATATCACCAATGGTGACTCTATCTGATTACGAAGAAGGAGAAGCAGACCAGAAGAAGCTGTCACAATTGGAGGTTTCAAAAAAGGTGGGTTGGTGTTGCCAAGGAGAGCAAATTGTTCAAGAGTAATTTTCTGGTTCCCAATCCATCCCAAACCCTAGGCAACACTCCTCTCCAACCACTACCCTAACCCAACGCCGATGATGTTATTTTTCTGAAGAAGAAGAAGACAGAGCTGATTTTGGTGTTCAGGCTCTGATAAGGTATTTTTTCTCTCTTTGATTTTGATTTTTTAAAAATATTTTTGGTTTTAGTTAAAGGGGCTTCTTTCTTTGTAATTATTTTATGAATTGTGCATGTTCTGCTTGGATCTTTTGAACTTCTTATCTATTTATTTGTTGCAAGATCCATTGGCAAATGTGGGAAGGTGGGTCCAATGGGTCAATGAGCTCAGTCCATAAGTTTATTTACTTCATTTTTCCATTTTTTTCGTATTTTTTTAAGTCTAAGTTTCCTGCTTTAGATGTTTACAGTAATTGAAGAAGACAAAAAGGAAAGCTTTTGTGCTTCTGCAAAAACTTAAAGAAGGTTGAGTTTTTAAAGCTGCACTTTTAGTTGTTCATTTCTATATAATGTTTCATTTAGAGATGGACTGTGATGAGTATTTTTTTTGTTTTTTGGCTTTGGTTAAAGGTTATCTTTTTATTCTTTCTTTCTATTTTTTTTCTTTTTTGGATTGTGCATGTTCGGTTTTGATTTTTCAAGTTTTTATCGGTTTATTTGTTAAGAAATCCATTCACAGATTTGGGAAGGTGGGTCAAATGGGTTAATGAGCTCTACTCAGGATTTTTATTTACTTTATTTTTTTTATTTTTTTTAAGTCTAAGTTTCTTGCTTCAAATGTTTATAGTAGTTGAAGAAGAGAAAGAAGAAAGCTTTTGCAGCTTTGGAAAAACTTAAAGAAGGTTGAGTTTTAAGGTTCTAGTTTCAGTTGTTTTATCGTTTCAATTCTTTCTAGCTCTCTAGATAAAAATGGCTTTCTAAAGCTAACCTCCCACTCATATCATATGTGGTTCTGTTCCTCTCTATTATCATTCTAATTGGCATGAGGGAACCAACAATAGTTAATCACTTTCAAATCTTATGCGTTCCAATCCCAAAATTTCTCTGGTTTGAGATGACACATATTTTTTGAATGAGCTACTGAGAATTTCTTTTGACTTTCTTAAAATTCTAATGTGGCTTTTGAGCATGACTAATAATTTTGGCCATGAAAGTGTTCTGTTGTGGTCACATTATTGTTTGTCCAAGGATCCATGGTATGTACAATATTTGGCTTAATTTTGTTAATGTTCATACTGTTGCTCTTTGTGAAATTAAGGATGAAAGGAGCTTTCTTCATTGAGGCTCTCAACGTCCCTCTCTCCCCTATTTACAAATTCAATGCAATAACTTTTTACACCAAAAATAAATTTGTATAATGGATTTGAAGAGAATTATGACTTGGTATATTTGTTAGTTAAAGTATTTAATGATTTAAGACTACTAATTGCTTATTTGGATTGGTTGAATCATGCTGCTTAATAGCCTTCATGTATCATGTGATATTTTGTGATCTTTGTTCTTATTGTGAGACACTATCTCTTTTGATAGAGTGAACTTCCATTGGTTGAGAATACAACTCTATATTTTGAGGTAGAGGCCATTTTTTATCAGGAATTTATTAAGGTAAAATTGCTTCATAATGTTGTGTGTGCTAAATTTAACATTTCCTTCTTGTGTTAATATGTGTTGCTTTTATCTACAGAGTTAAACAGTTTGTACTGAATTTTGATTCAAGTGTCTATTGAAGGGTTGGTGTTCACTTAGATCAGACTTGGATGGAAGGATGATTTGGGAAAAGGTTTTGAGATGGCTTAAACACCAGGTAGATTTGAAATCCACCATAATGATTGAAAAAATAGCTCAAAATGGGTGTCAAAGTGGTTGAAATCCATTACGATAGCTCCTTGAATAATAATATCACTCTGCATTTGGGGTTACAATTTTAAGATGTAGTTAGAACATGTAATAGTAATTAGTTTTTGCAATGTTTCTTAGGTCTTTTGGCAAAAAAATCTATCACTTCAACGAAGCATGCAGAAGATGGTGATCTTGATCTAACTAAAGCAACCGACACTTTGCAGTTGATTAATCTGTTAGAAGAGTGTATTTTTTGAGCAAATATTTGAAAATTTAATTGAAGTTTTGCCCCGTAGGTGCAGAAGAGACGAATATATGACATAACTAATGTCCATGAAATGATTGGTCTTATTGGAAAGAAGTTCAAAAACAGAATCCACGGGAAGTAGGCCTATGTTACATTTTAGAAACATCATGGTGTTATGCTTCTATATTGCATATCCTTATTAATATAGGGAATGAAAGTTAATTAATAACTTAATGCGAATCAATATGATTACTTGCTAAGGAACTTATATAAGGAGTATTCGAAAATATCCAAGGGAAAAAGATCTTAGAAGGCGAGGCTTAAAGTGGTGAGGAAGATAGAATTTGAATGACTAAGAATGTTTCTAGTTCTTTTCCTGATATATATAATATCTTGCCTGCTGGGATGTACATATGGAGGAATGGTTGTGTATGGTGCACCGTTGTCAAAAGCACACGTCGTGCTGCGCAACGTGTTTTTGTGTAACACGCGCTATGCGCGCTATCACACTGTAGTGCAGCGCAGCGAATCTGAAGTCGCACCTTCTTTAAAAAAAAAAAGAAAATGGATTGAAACACGATTTAAGAAGCGGGTAAAGAAGGAAAAAAAGATAAAAAGCAATTGCCCAAACCCAGAGTTATTCCAAAAAGTCAAAAACATTCTGCCCTCTCCCATTTCTGCCTCTTTTTGTTCTCGCCAACAGCACCAACAGCACAGGCTCTTCTCTGGTGGCTTCTTCGGCAGCTTCTCCAGTGTTTTCTCCAGGTAATTTTTATTCTTTTCATGCTTTTTTTTTATCTCTTTTTCTTTCATTTCCCTTGTCAGCTTCTGCCTATTCATTTATTTTGTTCTTTTTTCTTCCCATGTCTATTTATTCTCTAATTTTGAAGCTAAAAATAGGCAAAAACCTGTTCCTAATTGTTGGGCATTCTTGGAAATGTCTGTTAGGGCTTAGGCTAAAATGATTTTTTTTCTTCTATCATTTTATTTTACTATTATTTTTTAACTTATGGGTTATTGTTCTTTCCATTATTTTATTTTACTATTAAAAATGTGATTGTTAACTTATGGGCAAAAATGTTTTAGGGCTTCAAAATAAATTTTTGATTTCCTAAATTTATTAAATTGTTCAAGTGCTAAGTGCTAACAATCTTTTTTGTTAATTATTGTGTTTAAATGTTGAATTTTAATTATTTTGTTCAAATGTTGAATTTAGTTTATTTTTGTTTTCCAGTAAGAAAAAATGGAGAATTCTAAGGCTTTAGATAAGAGTAGATAGGATCTCAGATGGAATCATGGCGTATTGGTGAATCCAAATAAAACCAGTGATGGGATTAAATGCAATTACTGTTCCAAGATCACCAAAGGGGGAATTTCCCGACTTAAAGAACATCTTATTGGGGGATTCAGAAATGCAACAGCTTGTAAACAAGTTCCTGAATTTGTGAAGGTCGAATTGAAATAGTTTATGGAATCAAAGAAACAAGCAAAAGCAGCCATGGATTCAATTCCTCACTTTGATGATATTGATGATGTAGAACATGAAGAAGAGCATGAACAATTACGAGGGAAGAGACCTATATCTACATCAAACTCCTCAGTTCAATCAACAGCCCAACAACAACAAAAAATCCAAACAAATGGGACCAATCAATTGGTATTTCAAGAAGGATGCTGAAACAACAAAAATGAAGCATCAAGGTGAGGCAAAAGCACAATATGTCAATACTCAAAAAAGATTGCGGGATGATGCAGTCCAAAAATTTGCCAAGTAGATGTATGATGCTGGGATACCATTTAATACGGTTAAATACGATAGTTTTGGGCCTATGATTGAAGCAATTGGGCAATACGGTGCTGGCATGAAACCTCCAACATAGCATGAGATGAGGGTGACAAGTCTAAAGAAGGAGGTGGAACACACTAAAACGCTTTTAAAAGGGCATGAAGAAGACAAGGAAAGATTTGGTTTTAGTCTCATGGTAGATGGATGGAGAGACAAAAAAAGAAGATCACTTATCATTTTTTTGGTGAATACTCCTAGAGGAAATATGTTTTTAGAGTCAATTGATTCATCATGCTACTCTGATACGGTTGAAAAAATGTTTGAGCTATTTGACAGACTTGTACAACATGTTGGAGAGAAAAATGTTGTGCAAGTTTGAATGTTGCTGCCGGGAAGATGTTGGTGGAGAAATATCAACCCTTGTATTGGTCCCCATGTGCAGCACATTGTTTGGATTTAATGTTTGAAGATATTTTCAAAATGCCAGAGTTGAAGAGGACACTTGAACGGGCAATAAGTGTCAGTAGCTACATCTATAATAGAACTCAAGTCTTGAACATGATAAGAGAGTTCATCGGTCAAAAATACATGATTCTGCCAGCCAAAACTCACTTTGCTACCGCTTTTTTAACATTGAGGAGCTTCCATAAGCACAAGTTGAGTTTGAAAAAAATGTTCACTTCTGAAGAGTGGAATAAAAGCAAATTTGCAAAGGAGCAAGGAGGTAAACAAGTGCAAAGAATTATATTAATGCCTTCTTTTTGGAACACCATTGTTTATTGCATAAAGTTTGGTGGGCCCTTGATTGAGGTCATTCGGTTAGTGGATGGTGAGAAGAAGCCTCCCACGGGCTATATTTATGAGGCAATGGATAAATGTAAGGAGAAAATTGAAATTGTTTTTGAGAAGAATGAGATAAGATATAAAGAAGTTTTTGATATTATGGACAAAAGGTGGAATTGTCAGCTCTATCAGCCTTTGCATGCAACCGGTCATTATTTGAACCCCCAATTTTTCTATAGCAATCCAAACATAGAACAAGATACATAAGTTATGTCTAGTTTATATGATTGCATAGAACGGTTAGTGCCAGAAATTACTGCAAGATGAAATTAATAAGCAGCTAAGAATATACAGAACAGCTGAAAGTAATTTTCGATCTGCTACACCAAAAAGTAAAAGAACACTACTAGCACCAGGTAAACAATTATTTTATGTAATTATCTTATTATGTTAATGACTTAAACTTTATACTATCACTTACTATTACACAAAAAATATTTAATTTCTTATAATTTCTTGTTTATTGTTAATTGATAGCTGAATGGTAGTCTTCCTTTGGAGCCTCAATGCCAAATCTGCAGAAGTTGGCCATAAAAATTCTGAGCCCTACTTGTAGCTCTTCCGGTTGTGAAAGAAATTGGAGTATTTTTGAACACGTAAGTAATTTTTGACAAAGTTATGCATTTATAATAAATTATTTATGTTGTGCTACTAATTATTAATTATATTAACTTAATTCTACAGCTTCATTCAAAAAAAAAGAAATTGGTTGGAGCAACAACACTTAAATGACTTGGTGTTTTCAAGTATAATAGAGCTTTGTTGCGGAGATTTGACAATCGTGATCGCATTGATCCCATTATTTTGGAGAGTCATACGTTAGATGAAAGCAGAATGGTTGGTGGGGAGAATGCAAGAGGAAGATGAGGATGAACTTGTGTTTGATTATGAAAATTTGACTTGGCGTGATGTTGTTGATGCTATGGGAGTTGATGAAGATGCATACAGTTTTAGATCTCGCTCGGTGGCTATAGGTTCATCGAGAGGAAATAGAGGCGGGTCATCGACTTCCAAAGTAGTACCAAAAAAAAAACATCAAGTTCATTTAAATCCAAGGTGCCACAAAATGAAGAGGAGGAATTTTATATCAATTTAAGTGATACGGAGGAGGAAGAAGAGAGGGATAATGAATGCTATAAATCTCCCGTTGGTGATGAGGATGATGATATTGATCTTGATGATGATGATTTGAATGATGATTAATAGAGTTGGGAAAATTTGGAGTTTAGAACTTTGGAAGAATTAGAAACTTTGGTTGCTTATTGTGCATTTGTGCTTGATTTTGAATGATGTTATTGTATGAACTTGTTTGGTATATATTTACTTGTTACACAAATTTAGGAATTATCATTTTTCTTGCGATAATTTGGTTATTTATCCTTTATAATATGTGAAATATATTGGCATTTTAGCTGCATAGTAGAAATATAGACATATATATGTGGTGCGCTTTACTTCGCTAAAGTGCGCGCTATGTGATGCGCTATGCATTATAGCTACAGGGCACCTTTGCGCATTGCTCCGCTTTGCACTCCTAACAACTATGGTATGGTGATATGTTTACTACTTTAATTAGATGTTGTTGATATTACATAGATTTGACAATCTTATTAAAATATCCACGTCATAATTTTCCACAATAAATTACTATAGAGATTTGAATTGAAATGTTGGTTGCTTTTAGTCGGATGGCAATACATGTGGAGATCTATCATATTATAATTGCTTGCTGATGTTATTTACTTAATGTTGTTGTGAATTTGGGAGGCTCTGTTTATAGACTATTGGCATGGTGTCTCTTGTTGGCATTTTATTTTGTTGGATGCTTGAGGTGGGAAAGCTTTCAAGGGGAGGTAGGTTGTGAGTTCTTAAGCAGTTTGCAGTGGAGAAAGCATTCTCGTTCTCCTTTCCTCCCTCAAGTTCTATCATGTCATGAGATTTAAGGACTTTAGGCATGTCTTGCCACAACATTATGATTGTTCTAATCGGGCTCCTTGCCTTAGAATTCACGAGTCTAGGTCAATGAAATAGATTCTTTGATTTAAAGGTTATGTTTTATCTAATGCTTCCTGAATCATTGTTATGGCAGCAGTTTTGAGACTTGAGTACACTTCATTTGGTAGTACTACATGGTAAAAAAATATTTAAGTAGAGGTTTTTCTTTTCAAACTATTTTTTGGATATTTAAGAAGGAATGTGCAAAATAATTGATCAATTTGGTGTGTGAGTTATGACTGGTCAACTCTTGTAGCATTTGTTGATGCCTTGATAGCAAATTTTGTGATGCTTCAGCTGCAGAAGTTATACACTAACTTTATACACATTGTTTAGAAACCAAAAGATCTTTTCTATATTATCTTTGAGTTGCTATACATTGATAATAAATCATCCTTTCCAATGTAGAATGCAGTGAGTTGTTGTTTTAATTCCATTTATGATATTGAATTCAACCAAATAAAGCTAGATTGGGCGTTTTTAGTTGTTAAATACATATCTTTATAGTCTGATAATGTGATAATCTTTATTATAAGCCAGTGAAATCCTACTTTTTTACTTTGTACTTCCTCTTTTCAAATGTCAGCTATGGAAAGTCCATCACTGTGTTATAAATGTTTGTGTTATTGTTTCACTCATTTTTTGCGTAAGAGAGATGATATAATTCATCTAACTTCCAGCATCAACTTTTGTTGTGGGTATTTGAGGGGCAGGTTAGGCAAAAGTTGCCATGTATTGGATATGAGATGTGTTTCTTGGGGTTTGTCTTGGAATTGATCTGCTAGGCATTTTTGTGCTCTATTTAACAACTAATTTTTGTTTATAAGGGTTCTTGAAAATTTTAATATGGTGATTTGGTTTCTCCATATGTGGGCATTTTGAAAAATTGTAAATTATTTGGAGAATATATTGTCGAGATATCTTAAAAACAAGTATATTATTAAATCACACATGCTCATTAACGTTCATTTACATTACATAAGTAGCCAGAACTGCGAACCTAAGTGTTGAATGAGACAAAGCAGTTCACTTTTGCGTATGCTGAGATTCAACGCTTAAACTTATTAGACATCAAGGGGTAAATTGAAGTGATTAGTTTTTAAGTAGTTGCTTGAGCTTTTGGAAGTTAATTTAAACAAATGGAAATTATGTGGGTCTGGAGGCCAATCGTGCTTGTAAAATTATTGAGCTCACTTTCTTTTCTTGGTTTTGTATGTTTAATGTACTATCTAATAAATTAAGATCCATTATTAGATTTTGAAATCATTCTTTTAATCCAAAATAATTAGGTATTACTTGGTCACCATAGTTGTTGGTGGAATAAAAACTATTGAGCTTAAACAAACAACGTTATTATATGTAAAAGGAAAAAAAAAATATTATAGGAATGGGACTCATTCCATCAATCAAAAGAAGAATAAATAAATAAGGACTTTTGCCATTTATTTGGGTGAATGGTGTCATGGTAAGCTTACAGATTATATGTGATAATCTCATCATTTTTGTTTTCTTCATTATTTTATGATAATATTACAAACTGTCTGATGACAACGGTTTGTCTCATATGCATCATTAAAACTGAGAGGCTTTTTTATTGAAAAAATAAAGAATTAATGTTTCATCTATTATATTCCACTTAATCCCTAATTCATAGTTGCCCTTTTTCTACTATAGATGGAATATGTTTCTTTTATTACATGAACTAAATTTTATTTCATTCAGAGAAAAATATTTTTTGGCAGTGGCTCCTAAAGAATATGTGGAGAAAATTTTAAAAATTGCTGCCAAAGTAACCGTAATGACAAGACAAAAAATTGACTGCATATCTCATGACATGAAGTCTCTTGTATTCTACAGCATTAACTTTCTTGTCCTACATTTATTTTTCCATATATAATTTAAATTAAACAATTTTAAAAATAAAAAATACATTTCATTTATAAAATAATAGATAAAGCTTCTATAATGTATAAAGTACATGGGCACAACACTACGCCTTGCATGGTGTGCCCCTTTTTAGTATATTATATATACATTATATATATATATTATTATTATTCTAACAATAAAAAAATCACTCAATTTGATTTTTACCTCCTAAAAATCCAACAAAAAAATATTGATTTGATTGTTACAATAAAAATTGTCTTCCCCTAAAACATAAACAAGCATACCAAAATTCTCCACAACTAATTTTTAACTATTCCTCAAAATATAATCAAAAATCAATTCCATTTTTCAATACAACTTTCACATTTTTCAATAATTCATTCGCTCAAAATATATAATAAATAAATAATAAAATTACACAAAAAACATAACCAAACATTCCCTGACATTTTTAAAGAGAAAAATAAATGTAAACGGAACATAATATATAGTTTTGAGGTGCAATAGTTTTGACTGGCCTATATATAGTTTTGATATGAAATTAAGGTGTTGCAGTTTTCAACAAGCAACATAGATCAGCCTATACATAATACTAATTCTGTTAAGTTTTACTAGGGAAAAAAAGATTTTAATGGATATATACTTGCTAATCAGGTTTCTTTATAAGTTGAATTCAAATTTTATCGTCAAACTTTACATATTCCGTACTTTATTTGATAATTTCCGTGCATAGTCTTCAAAGAAATTAATTAAAATATTCATCATTATACGCAAACATTCATTTAATTAGATTCGATGGTCAAGATTAATCGTCTTGTGTAATCATTGATGGGAATGTGAATATTTTCTAATTAATATATTTATAGAGAAGCAATCACCAGCAATTCAAAATACAATTATAAAAAGCCATAAAACTTTCCATGGAAGGTTTTGACGCAGTCCAAATTAATCTTATATATATCTATATATACACACTAAAAACAATACTACATTTCATTAATTACTTAATAATTAGTCCGGTTCTTTTCACCCATAGTTTATAAGAATTCTGGTCATTAGCTAACAATTACTTATACCCTCTGGGCTTGTTTGCTTCATTGGATAAAGCTTGAAGATCTATTTTCAAGCTTTATCTCTTGTTTGCTTCACGTTTTTATGGTCCATGACACCTTTGCGGCCCGACATGGTATCATGAGCCAAGCTAGTTTATGGATCAAGTCACTCCTTCCAAATTTGATCTGATAAAGAATGAAAATGACATTCTTACCCTCATAAAAATCCTATCCTGAACGCTTTCTACCAAATTTTGAAAATTTACTTTATTAGAAGTTAGGATATTTTGGACATTACAAAGTATAATCACACTGAACAATCTTGTCAACCAAACATTAGATAGTATTAAGCATGGGATATCACTAATTTCTAAAATCCAAGCAAACAATTTATTACATAATTTTGGATACCATTTCTAGCTTATGTATCACTAACATATTAATCCCTCATAATCCTATATGCCCAAGCAAACAAGCCCTCTATATGTAACACACAAATGACAATGCCAAAAATACATAGATCAGCTTGCTTTTTTGAATTTTGACAAGAAAATTGTTAAGAAAAATATATTTTTCTCTTTGATACTTTACATTTTATTTTTTAAAAACTTTTTATTTATTGCAGCAATTTGACCAATTGATGCTAATGAAATGAAATTCCTGAGAAAGCCATTCATAAAATAATACAAAAAATACAATATTTAATAATGATTCGACTTTAATTGAATAGCATACATTTACCATTAAGAAAAAATAATTTGATTGAGTTTCAAATAATTAAAAAGTGCATAAATGTCTCAATTTTAAATTTTAATCTCACTATAATCAACTCTATTTATGTCGTGATGCTCCAGCTACCTCAACAAAAACTAAATGATATGAGATATTATAATAATATTATCTTTTCTACTAAGAATTTAATTTTTTTAACACAATATACTTTAATAAAGACATTTAAAAGAAAATCTTCTAATACTTGCAAACATCCATTGTCGATTCGAATGCACTTACTATGAAAATAGATGGAAAAATAATTCCCTTTCCAAAAAATCTTCTAATTCCCCTTTTTAAAACAAAAAAAATCTAGAAAGAAAATCAATGGGGAGGTGGAAATATAAAAATGCTGAGTCGATCTTGGTCATTTGAGGTGGATCTGAGAGTGCAAAATATAGAATATAATGATGATGGTGAAATATGTAATGGGTTCAACTTTTTCTGAAGCAAATCCAGTGCTCGAGTTCGAGGGGCATCCTGTTAATTCTACACTAATATGGTTTTTAAATGCTTATAATCAACCTCAGACTATTTCTCTTTCAAATGGGGGAATAATAACAGGAGGAAATGAAGAACAAAAAGAATACTATATTGTCCACCCAGCAACTTGGAACTTATCAACTATTGTATTCTGACAATGGCAGTAAATTAAGCATCCTCAATTTTTCAAAATTAAAACAAATTGTCCATATTCAAAATTGACACACACGTCAGAAGAGAAATTAAGGCCTGGAAATAGTTTTCAATTCTAAGGTTTGCCACTATATATATGGGAACTTTGGCATGCAAACTCCACCAAATTAAAGCATAACAAGCAGCAATATAACTGGTCATAATATAGAGCATTCATTTGCTGCTGGGCATTAGTATCTCTTAATAACTCCTTTTTCCTGAAATGGAAATCCGCTTTCCTTTCAACTTCACTACTTCCCTTCTCCTCCTTTCCTTCGTTTTCTTGACAGTGAAGCAATGGAAAAAGTTCAAATCACCTGAGAAAAAGAGATTGCCTCCTGGTCCATCGAAGCTACCTTTCATTGGGCACTTGCACCATATGGTAGGTTCAGTTCGACACCATTGTCTTAGAGACTTAGCCAAGAAATATGGCCCTCTCATGCACCTAAAGCTTGGTGAAGCCTCCACAATCATTGTTTCTTCGCCTAAAGTTGCGAAAGAGGTGCTCAAAACTGTGGACCCTGCATGTGCTGACAGGCCTCAAGGCCTGGCCAGTAAGATCATGTGGTACGATTACACTGACATTGTTTTTTGCCTATATGGCGAGTACTGGAGGCAAATGCGCAAAATATGCATTTTGGAGGTGTTGAGCATAAAAAACGTGCGTTCTTTTGACTACATAAGGAAGGATGAGGCCTCTCGTCTCATTGAATCCATTCGCTCCAATTCTGGGAAGCCAATCAACTTGACGGAGAAGACTTCCTTGTTAACGAGTGCCATCACTTGCAGAGCTGCATTTGGTAAAGTGTTGAAGGACAGAGAGACGTTGATCAGCTTGCTGAAGCAAGCAAACGTCTTGGCTGGTGGCTTTGCTATAACTGATTTGTTCCCTTCATTAGAGATACTTAACATCATCAGCTGGAATAAGTACAAACTCTTGAGAATGCGGAGTAAGATGGACGCCATTCTCGACAGACTGATTGATGAGCACAATGACAACTGGGAAACAACAGGCAAAGGCCATGGAGAAATGGGAAGTGAAGATTTGGTTGATGTTCTGTTGAGATTGCAGAAAAGTGGAGAATTTGAATTTCCAATAGCTAACAACAATATCAAAGCAGTCCTATTTGTAAGCCCTCAAAAACTTCATTTCATATATACTTCATTAAAAGGGCCAGTTAAATCTTGTACTATACATGATTTCTCTCAGTTTCTACTTTGAAAAATTATAATTTTTTTGTTTTTTTGTTTTCGTTCAGGACATGTTCTCAGCAGGAACAGAAACTTCTTCCACGACTATCGATTGGGCCATGGCTGAACTAATGAAAAACCCTCAGGTTCTAGCAAAGGCACAAGCTGAGGTAAGAGAAGCTTTTAAAGGAAAGGAAACAATCGAAGAGGCCGATGTGCACGCGCTGAAATACCTAAAATTGGTGATTAAAGAAACTTTAAGAATGCACCCCCCAATCGCTTTACTCCCAAGAGCCTGCAGAGAAGAATGTCAGGTTGATGGCTACACCATACCTCTCAAGGCCAGAGTCATTATTAACACTTGGGCTATAGGAAGGGACCCCAACTATTGGCCTGAGCCCGAAAGCTTTAAGCCTGAAAGGTTTGAGGATAACAATATAGATTACTTGGGAGCCCATTATCAGTATCTGCCATTTGGGTCGGGTAGGAGGATATGCCCCGGGATGATATTTGGATTGGCTAATGTGGAGCTTCCTTTGGCTCAGCTTCTTTATCACTTTGACTGGGCACTTCCAAATGGAATGAAGCCAAATGATCTGGATATGGCTGATGCTGAAGGAACTACTGTTGGAAGGAAAGAAAAACTGATTGTCACTCCCACACTCTATAATCCTTCGAGTTAACTGATCATCAACCCCCATACATGGAGAAGGCTTACTTATTTTTATTGAATTAATCTCATTTTTATCATATTATACTGTGTGTTTGCATATCAATAATGTAATAAAAGTTCTTTGCCCATACTTCAAATATACTTAAATTTGATATGTTGTCCAAATATTTGTAAATTTGATTTTAAATTGAACATTAAAGTGGGATTGAGGAATGTGATGGTTATTTATTTGTGTTTTGAGAGGTAGGTAGAGAATAAATTAAGAGAAAATGATTTGTTTGTTTGTGTAATTTGGGATGGGGGGGACGATATCACATTAATGACTTTTTTGTTAGATTTGTTGAGTGAAATAAATATTTTAAAATTATTTATATATGTGTATATAGATTGTATGAGTGGTAGTATATGTATATATTTATAATGATGAGACAATTGATTGAAACTTTGGGGAATGCGTTTAGAATGTGAATCGTATGAATTTTTTGGGGATAAATTTTGTATTTTGGAAATAGGATTGGGGAATGTATAATGTTTATTTGTTTAAGTTTTGGAAGTTGAAAAATGAATTGGAAGTTTGTAAACAAATAAGCCTTCAATTTTTCGTAACATAAGTACATTAGTGCATTGACTTGAATTTCTTTTCTCCCAAGAAACTAACCATCTGATCGATTTAGTATATTCAGATTGCCTGTGAATTTCTCCCAACAAAATCGCACCGCTTTGAGTTGTTTAGTAATGCAGAAAAGTGCTTCTCTGTTACAACTTGTTCTGATCCTGTTCTTGACAGAAAGAAGATATTTAGTACAATGAAGTTTTAGATTGAAAAACTATGAAAGCAGATGTAGGAAAATCATCAGCAGAATATAAATATTGCACCTTTGTGGTGTCAACATTATTTGCTGCAAGAACCTGATTTATCGATCCTTCTCCTGAAACACATCGCCAAAGGCAGGATCATATGGTGTGGCAATCAAATAAAGGCTACTCTTTCTTGATACAGCAAATCCATCAACCTCAGTCATGTCTAAATCATCAGGGCTGATTCCTTGAGGAAGTTTCCAGTCAAAGTAATAGAGGAGGTGGGCTAAAAGGAATTCAACGTTCGATATACCAAATGTCATTCCAGGGCAGATCCTCCTCCCAGACCCAAATGGAATGTACTCAAAGTGAGCCCCCAAGAAATCAATGGGATTTGTCTCGAACCTCTCTGGTTCAAAACTATCCGGATTGTGCCAATATTTGGGATCTCTTCCTATTGACCAGATATTTATCACAACATTGGCATTCAGAGGTATGTGATAACCACAAATCTCAAATTCCTCCCTACATGCTCTTGGAATCATAGAAACTGGAGGGTGTAACCTTAGAGTTTCATTTATAACCAACTTAAGGTATTTTAATGTGCGAATTTCAGTCTCTTGGATCGTTTTCTTCCCATTAAAGGCTTGCCTTATTTCATCTTGCGCTTTTGCCATCACACACGGGTTTTTCATGAGTTCCGCCATGGCCCAGTCCACTGTTGATGATGAAGATTCTGTTCCAGCTGCAAACATGTCCTACAAAAAACTCATTATATCTTAGCATTCACATCCAAATTGTAATAAGAATGTGAAATGAATAATCGAGTATGGTTCAAAAACTTACAAAAATAACAGATTTGATATTTTCATTGGTTATTTGAAAGTCAAGTTCTCCACTTCCCTTTAATCTCAGCAGAACATCAACTAAATCTTCAGTACCCAACTCCCCATTGACCTTTTTCATAGCGGCCAGATTCTCCCTATGCTCATCAATAACACTGTCAAGAATCATATCCAGTTTCCTCCTCAACTTCATCAGCTTAAACTTATTCCAACTAATGAAATTAAATATTTTCACTGAGGGAAACAGATCAGCCAAATCAAAGTGCCCTGCCAAGGCAATGGCTTTCTTTATCAACTTAATTGCTGCACCCCTATCCATGGACACCCTGCCGAATGCAGCTCTACAAGTCATAGAATTCATGAACAAGAAGATTTTCTCAGTTAGATTAAATGGTTCTCCACAAGTTGACAGAATGTATTCATTGAGAGAAGAAGCCTCATCCTTCCTGATGTACTCGAAAGACCGGACATTTTTAGGGCTGAGCAGCTCCAAAATGCATATTTTACGCATCTGCTTCCAGTAATCTCCGTATGGGCTAAACACAATGTCTGTATAATTATACCACATAATCTGGGTAGCCAAACTTTTTGGCCTATCAGCACAAGCAAGATCATTAGTTTTTAGCACCTCTTTGGCAATGTCAGCTGAAGATACGACGACAGTGGAAATTTCACCAAACTTGAGGTGCATCAGCGGCCCATATTTGTTTGCAAGATCTCTGAGAGGATAATGATGTGGAAGTGAACTTATGATGTGGTTCAAGTGCCCGATCACAGGCAGCTTCGGCGGGCCTGGAGGTAACCTTCGATCCCTGTGGGGGGCTTTGACTTTCCTCCATGCCTTGATTATCAAGGAAAAGGAGGAAAGAGAAAGGAGGAAAGTGATGAAGTTGAAAGGGAACTGGATTTCCATTGTGGGAAGGAAAAGAGAGAGAAAAAATGGTGGATTTTTGTCAAAGCTTTTCCTGCTGCCTGCGTTATTTTTGGCAATATTAAGATTCAAATTCTCGTACCTCTTGTTTTGGGCTAGTCCATCAATCTGTTTCTTCTTCCTCGAGTCCGAACCGGACCAGGGGCAGCAACAAACTATATTTCTTCTCGGTTTTCCGCAATTTCCAGGGGAATTTCTCTTTGATGTCAAATTCAAGGCTGATCCCTGGATCAAGATAGCGGAATGCGACATTTAGTTGTTTCCTCACTGTTGAGAGTTGACGTTCCTGCTTAGTTTTATGGCATCTTTTTTGGCTATTTTTGCTTGTTAATTATTGAGATTATGTGATCGGAGTAGTTATTATTTGCTATTTTTAAACATGCGGGTCAAAGGTCAGATTTTTAGGGTTGGCACGGCCTGCAAGCTGCAACAACTTAATTCTTGAATATTTATGGATCCATCAATAAACAAGTGAGTATAAAAGGGCAGCCTAGCCAAAGTCATAATCAATAATAAGCATTGCTGATTTGTGTTCAATTTAAATAATATCCTGAAATGATGCGTTGAATGCAGGAACCACGATCAAGTTTTTATATTATGGAGCTAGCTTGGGGCTGTTTGGTTTTATTTCTATTTTCATTATTTTTAAGATGGTGAGAATTAGTTATGTGATGTGAAAATAAAAATATATTTGGATGAAATGTTGAAAATGTAATAATTATGTTAGTTTTAATAGGTTATAGATAGAGAAAAATAGAAATAATAGAATAGACAGAAAAGATATATAAATTATTGAAGAATATATTTTGAAATGAAAATAAAAATTATATTGGGTAAAAATTTTTAAAAAATAATAGTTTCTATTTGTGGATTAATAAAAAATGAAAAAAATTGGTGTAGAAATAAAACCAAACGGGCCCTATCACACGAAATTGTCCCCGAGTTCCGCGTTGGAAGTCGTGCCTTACAAATGATGGGTACCACTTTCCACAAATTATACATTATCATAATTTTAAATTTTACCCCAGATCGCAGCAGCCTCTAGGTTACGTGTGAAATCGCAATCGCTTATTATATATCCGTAGGTGGACCCCACTCACAACCATTTAGAGGAGTTTATATTCATGTGGTATGTTTACCGAGCCTTATAGTTTCTAGTTTCTTGTGACCTTTGCCTAAATTTTTTTCTTCATATAACTGTGTACCTGCAGATTAATGCATAAGTTGATATATACTTCTGAAATGTATCATCCTTTCAACAAATCATGGATCTAATGCCAGGTTACCGAATCAGGGATTCTAATACCACGTTACCAAACCCGACTTGACAACTCTGATTATGCAAATATCTTATACAAAATGATCTCCAAGAATAAAATTGTAACTAGTAGAGATGTTCACAGTTTGATTTGGATCGATTTTGAAATAAAAAGCTAATTGATCCAAATTATCTATACTATTATATATATAGTAGAATGGTATGGGGCCCATAATTGTACAATTTTGATCAAATTTTTAATTCTTAGAATTTTCAACTTTTTAATTAAATTTAAAAATTAATTTTTGATAATTAAATTTAAAGTATTTACTCCTTTTAAAAATATGTAGATTTTTTAAATCATTTTCTTGATTAGAATAAATTATTCTTTATTTATCTCAAATACCAAAAAAATGATTTCATTTTATCTACAAAATCTATTTCATCTTTATTCTCAATATGTGGAAGATTTCTGGATTATTTGAACTCTATAGTTTGATAAGTTTTTTATAATTTTTTCTTATTTTTAATAACTAATTTATATTTATACCACTATATATAGAGTATTTGGAAAGTAATTTTATTCATAGTCTCAGTTTCTAGCATTTTTTCTCACTATATTCTTTATGTGTCTCTCTATTTTCTAGTATTTTTTTTCCTCTATCTCTTTGTGTGCCTCTTTATTTTATTCGTCAAACTATTTATTGATTGTTTGATTTTGTTTTTCACTTTTTTGATTTCATTTTTTTTTTTTATTATTTTAGGGATGTTACGTACATGATGGAAGAGATTTTTGCTATAATTTTCTTTTCAACCATAAGTAAAGTCTATCATTTAGCTTTTATTGTTATTAACTTTGTAAATTTTTATATCTTTTTTGTTTATTACTTAGTTTAAGTTATTAATTCATTTCTTTGATTTTTAAATTCCTTTTTTGTTCTTTTAATTTTATAATTTTACGAGATGAGATATATAAATATATATTAATTGCTCTTAATATTTTTATTTTTTTTATTAGTTATATTTTTCTCTTCAATTATTGATAAATTTGGTCAGTTAATTTTTTATTTTATTTAAATCGTTATACATTTAATACCTTTAACTCATTCTTTGAATTAAGTTATTAATTTATTTGTTAGATTTTGTAATTTATTTTTAAATTCTCTTATTTTTGTTTATCTAAGTTTATAATTTTATAGGATAAGATCTATTTTTTGGTTTTCGTGTTGTAGAGTTTGTTTCACTTTTTGAATATTTATATTTTAAAAGTATGTCATTTAATTTTTATTTTTTATTCATATATGTGTAATTGTTTATGTATAAGCATGTATAATTTGTACTATTTTTAAAAAATTTAAATACTATTTTATCAATATATATTCTTAACTCTTTTCTTCACTTAATTATTGGATAACTAAACTATGAATCAATAACAGGTTTAACTTATATACTAATAGTGATTTTAACTTTATAATTATTTATATATTTTTTTAATTTTTTTCTTTACTATCATAGTTTTATCTTGGCTTAATTGATTTTTATTCAAAAATTAAAATTGAATAAGAACATTTTTAATTCTTGACAACTAATATATTATCTAATTGTTTATATTTTAAATTTTAACTTAATATATACTCATTGTCTTTTAATTAAGTTTAACGTAATCTTAAAGTATTATAATTTTAAAAAAAATTCAACTTTTAAGCTATCAATCTCGTGTTTTATATCTTTCTCATATATTTTTATTTTTGAATGCAACTATCTATTAGTTTATGGTTGCATATTATTTTTTTCTTTTTAATAAAATATGTAATCATATTCATAGACCTTTTTTTGAAAGTTTAGATTTTTTTATTTTTTTAAACTTCTCCCTGAATAATCTTAAATTTATTTTTTACTAATTATTTGACCTTTTTTTGTGATAATTTTATTTTATGTTGTTATTTTTAATTATATTTCTAATTCAATAATTACATTAATATATAATAATTTTAAAAAATTCATGCATAGCACGGGGATAATACTAATATAATGTATATTGGATCAGTTAGATTTTTATTGTAAATCCGATTCGATTCAATTCATTTTAAATCAGTTTGGAATGGATCTGTTAATTCAATTTTTAAATTTAAATCTTTAACTGAAATATTTGACAAGTTACTATTGATAATTAAACTAATTTAATTAATCAATTTGTAAATTTCATTTAGCTATCATATCACACTTATCTTGTGGAATTAAGTTAAATTATATAAGAACACGTAACTATAAAATTATAAGTCAACAATAATTATTCATATGTATTTGATTTTTGAAAGTGAAAAAATTCTAAATTTAATTTATTTTAATTTATTTGTGTATTTTACAATTAAAATATATATTTTTTATATTATTATAAATATGTAAATTTAGATTCGATTTGGATTGAATTGATTTTTAAAATTAAAATCGAAAACCGCTCCAATCCGATAGATTTTTGGGGAAAAAAAAATTCAAATCAATCCAAAAAAGTTTGATTTTAATTGATTTTTGATTTTTTTGAATCGATTCACCGATTTTTTTTTAATAGGATTAGATTTGAACACCCATAGTAAATAGCACACAAAGGGAATCTTCCAATTCCACCTCAACTATAAGACCAAAAAGAAAAAAGAAAAAAAATACATTGCGGAAGAATGAATGAAATATCTCATCAAAATATGATAAAAATCATATTTATTTGGATAAATATGCTGTTCAAGCAATCTAACCTACTTGAATCAATCGAAGTAGGTTCGGGGAGGATTCCTTGAAAGGGCAGCAACGTCAAGAGAAACCCACCCGAAGCTTGTTGCCAGTCCACACACAGTCCATAAATACCAAAGAATCTCATGTTTTAGTTCATGATTGTCCTCCTCTCCACTTTCTCTATTTTCCGACGCTGCAAAACATCTTGGCCAAATTAGCCGGACCTCTGCAAAAACATATGCAGCTACATTAGTCTGACCTCGCTTCAGTCGCTGCCAAGCTGCAAAGATAAAGAAGGCCCTCCAATAATTGGCGTATTTTGTTTACAAATGCTGCTGAGAGCTAATGTGTTGATGAGAAGTTTTGGAACCCCTCCAATAATTCGTATGCATTTTGTTTAGCGGATGCTTGTCGCTTTAGAACCCAGTACATTACATGATTAGCTCCTTATCCGGTGGCGTTTTAAGACAGTGTGTGCACCAGCTCCATATTTCACCACTTTGATCCAACTGCACCGCATGAACAATAATATCCGAACACTCAGACAAAATGTTCAATTTCGGGACTGATTAGAGTTTTCTACTTGAAGCAATCCAATCCGCAATTCCTCATATTGTTCACCTGAACTTTTGATCATGTTTCCATATCGTCTAGTGGCCAGAAAGGTTGCATTGAGATTTGCAGCAACAATTACTCCTCTAGACCTGCAACAGTGAGAAAATTCAGAATAAAATTTAATTGAAAAAAGCTTCTTAATAGGTTTTTTGTAAATGTTAGCTAAAATCGCATGCAGCTATGCCTGGAAAATGTGTTAGTCAACCTGCCAGATGGACAAACGTGATGGAACAGAAAGAAAGATCCAAATTTTTGTTTCTTATCTTATTTAAGTGCGGAAATGCTGTGGGTTTTGCAGTTAAATATCCTAAATGAGGAGAGCAGTTCCTCTTACTTTTCATGAGAAGAACAACAAAATAAGAATCCAACTACTTCGCCATGTTAGCAGAAATTCTTCAAGTACCACAAACAGCCAAATTCAGCAAAGCCTCACTACTTTCCAGTTTTAAGAGGTGGCTCTTAACATAGAAAACAAATCAGATGCATATGATTCTAACAAGCCCTATAAACAGGGGTCTTCAACTTGAACATTGCTTTCCATGCAGAAAATGGGAACTTTAATTCAAACAGCAGAATCATATTCCAAAATAAGAGTGTGACAAGTAGAAACTTCAATACAGAATATCTAGTTTATTCTTGGATTGTGAAAGGACAATGCACTAAGCTGAAGGGACTCTGTTGTACTATGTGCACCAATTAAGAATATTTGCTGTCAGACATAGTTGTGTATGATTGAATCTACGCTAAGTATGAAAGTGACAACAGACAAGAAATCTAGAGAAATGTAGTTCTAAAGCACAAAGACAGCTTAAGTTAACAACAACAGTGATGAATGAAATTACCTCCCATGGAATATGAATACTTCATATTGAAGTCTTTATAATGGAATTTTGTCTTGTGGAGCAGCAGAAATTGGGTTGTCAATGAAACCAAGTGATGATTCATAAACTTAAAGCGCCCAGAGGAGAACTGCTCTCTTTGAACTTTCCACTTACAAGAATGTCATAAGTTGCGTCATCAGGTGCAAGACCTCTGTCAAGCATTTCATCATGTAACCTAAAAGCTTCTTGCAAATTACCCTCCCTGAAATATCCAGCAATTAGTGTATTATAAATAAGTACATTAGGAGTGAAACTCTTTTTAAGCATCTCTTCCAGGAGCTTGCGAGCATTTTCCACTTGTCCTTTATTACAAAGACCACGTACTAAAACAGAGTAAGTAACAACATCCGGCAATATATCCTTGGAAAGCATCTCCTGGTACAAATCTGATGCAAGCGATATGTTCCCAACCTTTAGCAGCCCATCAATCAAAGTGGTGTAAGTTGCCAAATCACATTGAATCCCCTCGCTCTTCATTCTTTCATAAAACTCAAGCGCTGCTTCCATATTATACAAGTCTCTGAAGCCACCAATTATGGAGTTGTAAACCGCAGTAGTGGGGGATAGACCAACTTCTAGGATTTCATCAAAAAGTTCACAAGCACTCTTCATATCACTTCTTTTGCAAAAGGCATCAATAAGAGCATTATATGCAATAACATCCATTTCAATACCTTTAGCACGCATCTCACTTTGCATCTTTAATGCAAGATCAATATTTTGCCTTTTACAAAGCCCATCAATCAAAGTGGTATAAGTAACAACATCGGGAAAAACTCCAGTTTCACTCATCTCGTTATAAACAGCCAGTGCACAGTTAATATCACCTTCCTTTATAAATCCATCAATAAGGCTGTTATAAGTCATGCAAATGGGAGTGAAACCCATTGCCACAAACTTTTCCATTCTATCTTTTGCTATACTGGTTTGGCCAGCTTTGCACAAACCATTGATGACCGTATTGAATGTGACATCAGTTGGGGCAATCCCCAAGCTAACCATATGGTCGAACTGCTCAATAGCTTTTTCAGTTTCACCTTTCCTGAAAAATCCATCAACCAATATGCTAAATGTGAAAACATTTGCTTTCAAATTCCTTGCTTCCATTTCAGAAAGTAAGTTTAATGCTACATCCATATTCCCTTTTCTGCAGTTCCCAAGAATCATATTGTTATAGGAAACCACAGTTGGTTCAACTCCATGATCAATCATCTTAACCCAAATCCTGGAAGCATCGTCTACCCTACCTCCTTCACAGAACCAGGATATTAGATTATTGTAAGTGAAAACATCAGCAATGCCATCATTAACAGCCTCCTCAAATAGCTTGGTCGCTTCATCCGTCAATTGAGTTTGCAAATACCCTCTAATTAAAGAATTTATGATGTAGACAGTTGGTGGAATACCTATAGATTTCATTCCCATATACAACTCCCTTGCCTTCACCATATTTTTATTTAGGCAGCACCCTTCTATGAGGACCGCATAGGTGACTTTGTTTGGCATAAGTCCATCCTCGACAATCTTGTCAAACAATGCCAAAGAGCTTTGCAGATCACCCTGCTGATAATACCCTTTCATCAAGCTAGTAGCAACCACCAAATTCATGGAGTGTCCACTGTTAATCATCTCATCCTTCAGCCTTAATGCCTCCATCATATTCCTCTGCTTAACACAAGTACAAATTACATGCGTAAATGTACCCTCAGAAGGAATCCAACCCCTCTCCTTCATCTCACTCAACAAGCCACATGCAACATTGCTTTCTAGTTTTATACAAGCAGCCCGAACTGCAGTAGAATAAACAGGAGGATCAAGCTTAATTCCACTGTTCTTTGCCTCCAAAAAGTACTTTTCAGCCTCTTCCACCTTACCTTCCCTCACACTTGCGCACATCATCATGTACACCGTCGCACGGTCATAACTAAGCTTCTTTGATTCTATCTCCCTAAACAAGCCATGTGCCTCATCAATCATATTTGCCCTAAGCAACGAATTCAAGAAATTATTCAAAATCAGGACACTCGGCATTATGCCACGAGAAACCAATGCATAGAAATAATCTTCTGCATCTCTATAACGTAGAGCCTTAACATATCCATTCAGAAAGTAACTAAAAACCCGCGGCTTCAGCCCAAAACCAAGTCTTTCCGAACTATTAATCAACCGATCAAGAAGCAGGGCACCCGAGGGAGCAGAATCACCGGACAAGTAATTATTAATCATATTCCTAGCCACACCATGATGGTTCCGGGAACTTACAAGAATGTGAAGCAACACTAAGAATGAATCCCCAATTTCTCGGACAAAACCGCGCTGTTTCTCGACCCATTTGAAATACTCAAGAGCTGAAAGAGGGTCATTTATGTGAGATAAAAGGGTATCCACAACATGGATTTGGCTTAATCGGGTGTTCTCTGAAATGGGTTTTTGAAAAGTTTGAATCTCGATTGAGTTTTGGGATTCTGAAGCTGTGTTTGCTTGAACAGAATCAGAGTTTGGGAGGAATTCCCTACTAATTTCTTTGACGGGAGAAGAAGAAGATGCAGATGATAAACACTTGCAAAGTGTTAGTGAAAAGAGCAGTCTTGGAGGAACTGATGAAGAAGAAGAAAAGGAGACCGAAGACCTCATCGTCCCTATTGGTTTTCCGCTGAAAGAAGAGTGAGGGAAAACCTATATAAGCCCTAGTAACCTTTGCCACGATTTTTATATTATACTAAAAATAAATAATTGTACATATATTCCCAGAATTATTAATAACTTGCAGTTGATAGAACGGGACCAAATAATTGCACCATGTAGTGCCATGGTAATGTTAAGTATTGTGGGCACTGTTTTCAAAATTGGATCGGACAAAGAATCGATGATTTTACTGGTTACTGGTTTAATCAGTTCAATCGGTAATCGGTATGACATCATAATGACGTAATAATTATATTTAATTTTATAAAAATATATAATATTTTAATATTAACAAAAAATAAAACTTTCAAGTGATATAGAAAGAATATTATTTGAAAAAAATTCAACTTACTTATTTTTACGTATGTTTTTTAGAAAATAATACTATTTCACAATTAGTCAACTATAAATAAATAAAAAATAATGTTTCACATTAATAAAAGTAATCATTTGTTTCATGCTTCAACTTCAAGTACAAATAAATTCTTCTACGCTAAATATTCAACATAATTTAAGAGAAATTAAACAAAACAAAATAACAAATTAAACATAAACATTCACATATAACTACCACTTCATTAAATATCAAGAAAATAAATTCATATTTCAAAAAATTACATGTCCAAAATCTTTAATTATCATTTTCAATTCATAATTTCTCTTTTCTTTTTTACTTTTTCTTTTTTTTTAAAGTAATTTTTTAAATTTTCAAAAAAAAAAAAAATAGTGAACGGGTCAAAAACCGGTTCAAGCGGTTTTTGATCAGTTTTCGCCGGTTTTGACCGATTTTGAACGGCACCGGTTTTCAAGCATCAACCGGACCGGATTGGCCACCGGTCCGATCCGATTTTCAAAACACTGATTGTGGGGCTTGTACGTGAGTTGAAGGGTTGCTCCCATCGATCGAACAACGGTCAAGCATGGGGTAATTGTAAGGGTGTGGATCGAATCCAACAATTAAAATGAGGCACTTGAGGCTTGTTGAGGTGGTTTCTAATTAAAATTAAGGATGAATTACAGTTATCCTCTGAGGTTTAGCGTAATTACAAAAAAGCTCTCGTTGTTTTGAAAATTACAAATACTCCCCTGAACTTAATCGGCATCCAACATTTCAGCCTAACCATTGGGGTTTTACTGTACAGCCGTTAAATTTTTTTGGTAAAATTCTAAAAATGCCCTTAGGCTAACTGATGGCATCTTTGACCTGGTTGGACTTTTTTTAGTGGACAAAAATACCCTCAAGGGTGGTATTGTAAGATTTTGAATTGGTTAAAAGTGTATTTGTTATTTTTTTTTTTATTTGAGGTCTTAAATGTAATAAAACAAAGAAGAATACAGGGTGAATTTAAAATAGTAAATGTATTTAAGATAATTTAATTATATTCAATTTAATTTAATAAATAATAAAAATTAAAAATATAAATCAAATCTATCATCTTGAACATATAATTTTAATAATTGAAATGATATATTCAATAGTATTAAAAATAATAAGCATATCTAAAATAATTAAATTAAATTTATATCATTAAAATATAACATATTAGATTATGTTAAATATAAATTTATATTATTAAAATTATCTTATAATATTAAAATAGTAATATATATATATAATATTTTAATTGAGTTCAATTCAATTTAACTAAAAAGTAAAATAAGTAAAAAACTAAAATAAATTAAATCTATCATGATAATATATTTTTAATAATTTTTAAAATTCAAAAATAATAATGACATGTAACACCCCTAGATTTGGCATTTTAGAAAGTAAGATTTAAAAATTAAAATATTTATTCGACGGGAAATTTGGGGCTCAAAACACAAATAAGAAAGGACTTGATTGTAAGAATTTTGAAAGTTTTGGTGGTCAACAAAATTAATTTTGATCAACCGGGTCAATAGAGTCATTAACGAGTTTGAGGACTTAATTGAAATTGAGGGAAAAAAATTTGGGGTCAATGTAAGGCACTTAAAGAGTTAAAAGGAATCAATTGAAATTTAAGAGGAAGTATTGGGGGTGGAAATTACAATTTCGAAGAGTTGAAAAATATATACACAAGAGCCCTCCTATTGTATCAAATCCTTCCATGCTTACCGTCACTATCCTCTCCGACCAGCACCTCTCCGATGTTGGAAAAACTAGCAACCAAGTAACCATTCTCTTTCCTTCATCACAAGAAACACATCGGTACCAATTTTGACTAGAAACAACCAGCGACTCGCCAGAAATTAAGCTCCGAACGGAGCCTCTGGCGGCGGTGACGGGTTGCTTAGTTCCGGCGATGGAAACTCATAAACAAGGAGTGGGTTTTGATGGACTCGATGAAAGGAGTGTAATGGTGGTTTCAATTTTGTGATTTGACCAACGGAGAAGGAGAATGGTAGGTGGAGGCGTGCGGTAGAGTTGAGCGATTTTGCTTGAAATTGGCCAATGAAGTGAAAGGGAAAGTTGAAATTGATTTGGGGGTCTGATAGAGCGCAACAAGGCACACCTTCTGGCGGTAGCAAAACCCAGCTCCGGTGGAGGCGCATGGTGGCTGTTTGGTGAGCAGCGGCAGCGGTCCAATGGAAATTGAGAGTGATAAAAATATATCAAATAAACCCTTGTAAATTCAAAAACATTACAAATAGGTCCAAGGATATTTTTGTCTTTTGATATTTCTAATCAATTTTCTTTTTTTTAAAATTTTTAATGGAAGGGCATTTTGGTCATTTTATACTTTCCGTTAGCATTACATTTAGGTCCCAAAGTTCAGGGAGGTATTTGTAATTTTCAAAACAACAAGGGTTTTTTTGTAATTACACCAAACCTCAGGGAGTAGCTGTAATTCACCCTAAAATTAATTTGTGAATAAAAAAATAATAGAATAATAACTAAAATATGTATGAAAGTATACCTCAAAATTTTGCCAGATGGTGGTATTTATAGTGAATCACTTGAGTTGCCAAGGGAAAGTCAAAATAATCATCTACTCCCTATTATTGAGTATGACTTGATGTGTTTATGGAGACATAAGAGGTTTTTTGGTGCTTGTCAATTATCATACTTTATGTTGATTGAAAATATGAAGCAAATCTTCTATATTTAATGCTATCAAGATTAGCTGATGACACATTTAATGTAGATAGAATGTTGCTTCAGCGGCATTTAATGTGGATGTGACAAGTTGAATGTAAACAAGAAGTGCATTAAATGCAAAGCCTTGGAGCAAGCAACACAGGTCGAGCTAATCGAACATATCATCTTTGTGAACCTCTTCCTTTTGTGATAAATACCTCGGATGAGGTCAAGGGAGTCAACTCTACCTATATCATCACAACAATAAGAAAAAATGCAAAAAAAGATAGTTGTTAGTTGAGATACTTGAAGAATACAGTGTCGATATTTTTTTACGCAATCTCTATTTAAATATTATGACGGTTGGATGATAAAATTAAATAGATTCATAAATATACAAAATGTACTTATTGTAATATGTTGAACAATTATTCCTCAAAAAATAAAAGGATTAAAATCTTTTAATGACCATGAACGTAAAAGTTTTACCTTTTTATTACTACTTGAGGTTGAACACTCATGTTCTAAGATATATATATATATATATAAATTAATAATATACTAATTATATATATATAAATAAATTGATAAAGTAATAAGGGAGAATGAAAATTTATTTTTGAAAAATATTTCAAAATTCAATTGTTGAATGTGTTCAGTTTCCAGAAAATGAAAATGCATGATTATAAATAACACCATACCTATCGTTACTTTCTTATCTAAAATTTTTGTTATCAAATAATAATACACTACATATTATTAGGTTGACTTTTATAGCACAATAGACTTAAATGATACAGTTCTATGTTTCTATCATTATTGATGCAAATAAAAGAAGCATGCCAATCATACATCTATCCAGGGTCAATAAAGTAAATTCGACCTGATGTACGTTTAATAGTAGTGTATGTCTAGGTTTTTCCCACAGTCACACTGTTCTCGCGCACTCTCTCATCGTCACATTTCTGTGGAGAGGAGAAGAGCTGCTCTTTCAGCTGACTCATTTCTCAGGTGCTCAAGACCCTAGTCCTGAAAGCATCTTATCTGACCAATTCTCTTTCTAATCTTTGTAAGATTGTTCACACTGGAATTTTCGGTGTTTGATTTATTGTTTGGCATGCTTTTCGGTTTGGTTTTTTGCGGGTTCTGGGGTGTAATCGAAGTTCTGTTGCTAATAAATTTAGACTCTTTTTTCTCTCTCTCTCTCTCTCTTTTTTTTTTTTGTTGTTGTTGTTGTTGTGGTTAATGATTGTAACTAATCTTGAAGTAGTCCATAATTTTGGAGAGAGAAAAAACTTTTGCTAGGGTTTAGGGTTTCAGATATGTTTCTTAATTTGACAGTTTTTGGGAGTTTGTTTATGCATTGTTCTCTGAAAATGGATATAAACATTGGGGTGGTTTGCTGGTGGGTTTGGTGAAGGAGTTCTTCTTCTTCTTCTTCCTCCTCCTCCGTCTCCTCCTCATTTTGCGAGACAAATTCAATTATTGAGAAATTATTGATTGCACAAGATATGAAATTGATACAGCTTGAAGATCTTTCGCCCACTTTCATGAATTTTGGCTTTTGCGCTTTTTTTTGGATCCAATTGTTGAAATTGATATTGATTGTGTGCTTATTGTTGGACATTTTTCTTGATAATTACTTCAGCAGAAGTTATGTATGAATTTTCTGACATGGTTTTGCTAGTTACATTGACAGACATTATTAGTGTTAGTGTGAATTAGTGACGTTGAAGCATGGAGAAAATTAATAGAAGGAGACCATTAGTGTTTTTTGATGTATCGATTGATGGAGATCCTGTTAAGAGGATGATTTTTGAGGTACCTTGTATTGTTCATAACTTTATCACTTTGAAGTTAAAATCTCACTTAAAGCTTAACTTCATTTTAATATATTGCACCATTCATTAAATTGGTTTTGATCCTATGTCATCTTTTGTTCATGCATTCCAGCTCTTCACTGATGTTGCTCCCAAGACAGCTGAAAATTTTCGTGCGCTTTGTACAGGTAACTTTGTCTTTCTTCCATTTGCAGTTTATATTTAAACCCTATCGCTTTGTGATCTCTTCTTTTTGTTTTATCGCACCCTTGTTTATGTGGTTTTATCTTGAGTTCCAGAATCTTTTATAAGCTTTTCCCATCATTGTTCTTAAAAGTTAAAGCTCAGACTTAGGTTAAAGAATGGTGAGGCTATTTTTCCATAAAACCCATTTTTTAACGAGCTTGTTATCGTAAAATGTTCATAAGTTTTCTTGAGAATATCCACTTGATTCTTTGACATTCTTGGATCCTATCCCCTTTCTATTATGATATATTTGTAATTCATGATCTCATATGTCGTGATTGTCTATTTTTCAGGAGAAAAAGGTATCAGCAATAAAACTGGGAAGCCACTACACTACAAAGGAACCTTTTTTCATCGTATCATCAAAGGATATCTAGCTCAGGTATGTTGCCCACTTTTTCTGTTGTGTTAGGCAAATGTATGAGGCTATGGGCTCATATGATTCCTCAGGCCATATATTTTTGGTTGAGCTCAATGAGATGGTCTTTGTCTTTTAGTCAGTTATCCTTGTTTATCCTGTGACAGGGCTGATGGTCACGCTGCTTTTCTTGTGATGTAGTTTTAAGGTTGTGCATACGAAATTGTTTATTCTTAAGATTCAGTGAACCTTGCTGTGAACAGCTCTATATTAAGTATTAGCTTCCTGATGAATAGTAATTAACAGCCTTTAACTATTTTTCAGGGAGGGGACTTTCTTCGGAAAGATGGTATGTTACGAGACTGCTGATATTCTAGTATTCTTGTTTTGGGCTGCTTAACTTGAATTTTATCTTTTACTTTGCAGGTAACTGTGGAGAAAGTATATATGATGGAAAGTTTCCAGGTAACAAACAATTTTTACTTAAGTTATCCTTTCTTCTATGGATTTTTATGTAAAATTTGTTATTCTTCTTGGAACTAATAACTATCTGCATAAATACATGAATGTCAAACTCTGAATCAAGTAGTTGAAGAAAAATTATGAATCCTCAGACCATTTATTTGTTTCTTCATTTTCATTTCTTTTTGTCTTGAGAGCAAGTGGATTTCCTTTTCTATTGCCTGTGAAGGTTGTGGCTGACTTTGATCTAATTCTCGCTGCGTTGGAGCTTCAATCCAAATGATATTGGAACAATTGTTTTCTCTCACAATGGTAGGAAATCTAAATGTTTTGCCTGCCTTGTATGTGTGCTGGGTTGTGGTTTTAAATATTATTGAAACATAGATCTATTTTGGGTTTCGAATATCCTCTTCCTGTCTACTACATGAATAAGTATTTTAGTCCATAATCATGGACTCCCTTTTCTACTTTATCCTGCTTCATCCTTGTATGATTTCTGGTATCTTCATGTGTGGTTGACAAAAGTTGATATGTTACTTGAAAGTTGAGACACAAAGGGTTTTTTTATATTGTTTTGGGTGTTTTGAGGGAAAATATTTTGAGAGATGGTATTCTGGGAATTGGGAAATATGATGGGTGTTTGGTTTTGTTTTAGGAGGTGGTTAGAGATTGTTTTGGGTGACAAAAATATGTTTGGTTTTGTTTTGGGAGGAGATAATTTTTTACTGTAGATGCCGAATTACTAAGGTAATGTTTGGATATGAATTATATGTTTTGGGAGAATGAGTTTTAGGAGTGAGGTTGGGGAATGTGATGTATGTTTATGTTTTGGAAATAGTTAGAAAATTGTTTTGGGGAGTTTTGGTATATTTGTTTATGTTTTGGAAGGAGACAATTTCTACTGTAGCAGTCAAATCAATGATTTTTCTGATGGGTTTTTGGGGTGAAAATGGAATTGAATAATATATTTTATTGTAAAAATAATAATAAAATATATAATATATATGTATGTGATGATTGGATATGATTTTTTTAATTGTAAAAATAATGATAAAATATTATGATATGTATATGTATGTATATGGAGTTTTTGGTAATAAGCCAATTGATTTGAAGGAGTATTTTGGGAATTAGTATGTTTTGTTTTGGCAAAAAAGTGGTACATATGTTTGGTTATATTTTGCCTAAGTGAATTTGTTTTGGCAAAATGTAACCAAACATAGCCTAAAGTTTTTGTTGGGGGTGAAATTGTCTCTTTAAATTAATATTTTTTGCAGGTATAGTTTTAACGAGTGTAAGGGATTTGTATGTTTCTTTTTAAGGTTTATTGTATATATACATAATGATTATTTACTTTTTTTGGTGTGTGTGTGTGTGTGGTTTTTT
Organism: Jacaranda mimosifolia; assembly: GCA_018894105.1. Taxonomy (NCBI): domain Eukaryota; kingdom Viridiplantae; phylum Streptophyta; class Magnoliopsida; order Lamiales; family Bignoniaceae; genus Jacaranda; species Jacaranda mimosifolia. The sequence continues at coordinate 4,493,773 of CM032127.1, forward strand.
TTTTTTTTTTGTTGGGGGGGGGGGGGTGTTGGTTGGGGTGGGGGCGGACAGAATTAGGGTTAGTGGAGTGAGGGTATTTTGGGGATGGTGTATTTATTTTGGATTGTAGCCTTGGGGAATGCGCCATTACGTTTGGCATTGTTTCCCTGGTTGGAAATACATTCTGGGGATAAAATATCAATCAAAGCCAAAGCAATTTCCATGGAGTAGTTTCAGCTATTTTTGCTAGAATTGTACTACTTTAATGAGCTGTTTTTTATGGTTGGCTGGTCAGAAGTCTATGTTCATGTTGTAGTATGAGAAGCCTACCGACAAAAGTTGAGACCATTGCGCAATGCTTTTGTTGATTGGCAGCAATACGAGCTATGAATATATGTTGTTTGTATTCTTTGATGCTGCAAACTATTATATCTGTTTTTCTGTGTTCCTTGTTTTGGAATTGATAGGTGCTGTTTGGTTTTTTAGTATGATCAATTTATGTGACTTGTTCTTGAGGAATATTTACGCATCAGTTTCCAGTTTCCATAAAGTAGTTACTAAAACTGTTAACATCTTTCAGATGAATCTCCAAAACTGAAACATGATGGCCCTGGTCTGTTGACTATGGCAATTGCTGATCGAGATGAACGTGGCTCGTTGTTCAGCATCACCTTTAAGGCTGATCATCATCTTGATAGGTTTTTTTCTTCTATTCCTTTTCAATTATCTTTTACTTAGTGCCTGTAGAAGTTTTAGTATGCAAAAACCATTTCTTTTTCCAGTAATTCCATGGTGCTGGTTACTCATTTACTGTTACTAATTGTCTTGTTGTTTTGGGATATGCTAGGCCTGTTTATATAGATGGATTCTTCAGAAAATCCTTTTTTTTTTCCCTAGTCTGTTTTTCATAAAAACTAAGATTTGTCCCTTTTGAGTTGCATGTTCTAATTGATGGTTGCTGGTTTTGTCTTTGATGGAGAATCTTGGCGTTTAATTATCCAATTTGAGGCTCTTTTTGATGTAGCATATAGGATGAATGCTTCCTCTATGCATTACACAGTGGAAATTTGAGAATGGCTCTCAAAATTAAAGATTTCTAAGTAGGAAGATCGATGTGCTTTATGAGACATGGATTCTATTCTCGCCTGCTTGACATATATAAAGTTTGCTCTTCATGTTATCCTTGATTGTTCGGCGTTATCTGATCTACAGGAAATCTGTTGTCTTTGGTAAACTTGTCGATGGGGAAGAAGTGTTGAATAAGATTGAAAATGCTGGGGATGAAGAGGGGAGGCCTTCTGTGACTCTGAAAATAATAAATTCTGGAGAACTAAATGATGGTAAGAAAAAAGCTATTCCAAACTCAATACATTTTTGCCCGATGAAATCTTTTCCTTTGGGGGAGTAATGGCAGTGGTTCTACCCTGGGCTTTCTTTAGCATTTTCTGTTATTTAGTCATTCCTTCTTATAATTGTTGAATAATGGATTTGTTTTGTAAGTGTCTTGCCATAGATTTATAATCAGTGTGGGTTTTTATACTGTTCTGCATATTTCTTAGCTCTTAATTCCTTGTCCGTGCAGATAAAAAGAGAGGGAAAAAGTTGAAAATGGGGAAGGATGCTATTGAAGAAAATAATAATGAAGTAAGACGCAAGGGGAAGCACAAGAGGTCTTCAAAGAAGAGGAGGAAAAGAAGAAGATATTACACATCTGAATCAGAAAGTTCAACAGATACTGATATGGAGTCTTCTGAATCTGATAGTGGTTCTGATAGTGATACTGACTCCTTAAGTGACACTAGCTCTTCAAGTGATCACAGGCGCAGGAAAAGAAAGAGATCCAGGAGGGATAGACGTAGGCACGGGAAAAGGAAGGATAGAAAACATGAAAAACGAAGGAAGAGGCGGGATAAAAAGACAAAACGTAAATCTAAAAGGTAGCAGCAGTACCATCTCTCAGACCTACTAATTCATAAATCTAGTTGATATTTTAGATGTTCCATTATTGGAGCTTATCTTTAAAGATATTTCTATATCTAACTTACATAAAAATTGTAAAATATAATTCTAGAATATTGTGATCCTTCAACTAACAAGCATTAACATGCTCTTCGTCGATGAAGGCAGCTGTTCTTTGATGCTGTAGTTTACTTGCTGACCTGCTGTTAATGCATATTTGAACACAACTATTTCAAAGATTGCAAATTATCATCTTTTGAAATTGTTAATAAAGGTAGTGGTAATTTGAACACAACAATTGCATTTTGTTTCTTTTTATTGGTTCAGGCTGCTGGAAATATATTTGTGAATACCAGCCATCTCAGGCATGTGAAAGTGCTATATTATATGATTTCTAACGTTGATGTTGTGGAAAAATATTGTAGGAATAGTTTCTCAGATAGTGAGAGCATTAGCAAAAGTGGAAGCAGCTCTGAAGACAGTGCTGCACTCGGAGCATTGGATGTAAAGCGCAAAAGCTCTGGTGAGATTATATTATCCTTTGTTAGATCTTTTTGATTTCTGTAAGTTGTCATTCTTGTAATTGTGCAATCTCTCTGTGGGAAATCAATCTTCTTTAGTTCAGGAGCACATAACTGCAACCGTTAATCATAAAGGGGAGGCAGCTGACATGTCTGAAAGGGAAGAGGGTGAGTTCCCAAGGGAAAATGGAGATCATCAAAGTAATGGTGTTGGACAGGAAATGGATTCTGACCGAAGTGCTGATAGACACCCCGATCTAGTTGAAGATCATCCAAGTAAATCTAGGTCTGTTGTACTAACTTTGGAGCTTCATTTATGCTTATTCTTCAAAATCTGGTGATTTATCAAAATTCTGATGGCAGGAGTCGAAGCTTAAGTCCTAGAAGAGCCATGAGTAAGAGTATGAGTGTTAGTCCCAGAAGGAGTGCTCGTAGAAGTCCAGGAGTTTGTGCAGAACATAGCAGGAGCAAGAGTCCGAGTGTCAGCAGAAGTCCGCAGCAGATCTCCGAAAGAAGCAGGAGTAACAGTCCCGTTAGAAGCGGAAGCAGCACGAGTCCAATTAGAAGTCCACCAAGAAGCAAGAAGGGAATGAGCCCCCCCGTCAGATCTCCTTCTGAGCAAAGCCGCAGTAGAAGTGCTACGGTTTCCCCTCCCAGAAGAAGAGTTACACGGAGTCCACCAAGAACCTCATCCAGGAGGTCGTCATTAAGGTCGGCTAGTCGCAGTCCTGTGAGATCTTCTCGGCGCAGTTTAAGCCGGAGTTCAGGTAAGCCGCCTCTTCGGAGCTTGAGCAGGAGCCCTAAGAGATCATCCCGTAGAAGTATTAGTAGAAGCTCTGGTAGGGCCCCTTCTAGGAGAAGCCCCAGCCAAAGTCCAGTCAGGGCACCTGGCAGGGTAACTCGCCGCAGCTACTCAAGGAGTCCTGTTAGTGCTGGCCGTAGGGCAAGGTCACCTGTTTCTGACCATGATAGAAGCTCATCAAGAAGCCGTTCTGATGATGGATCACCCAAACGCATTAGAAGAGGAAGGGGCTTTAGTGACCGATATTCTTATGTCCGGCGTTACAGGAGTCGCTCTCCTGTAAGGTCATATCGTTATGGTGGCAGAAGTGACCGTGATCGGTGAGGATCAATCATATCTATCATCCTCGCCTCCTGTTGCCAGTTTAGGCCCTTACATGCTCAAACTGGTGTTTTGAGATTTCCTGGACACTTTCCTTATGTCAATGTCTTTGCTTTTGATATGTAGATATTCAAGTTACAGAAGATCTCCTAGGCGTTACAGGAGCCCACCTCGAGGAAGAACTCCTCCCAGGTCTGTGACACTTGCATTTATTGACTTTGTTTCTATACTCTTTATCACCTTCTCCGGTTCCTGGGCTGTTATCACTTTCCAGTATGGGCAGTGCTAACCGCCTTGGCAGCATATTGACATGAACTTTTATATGGGATCATTGGAATGAATTGGTTGATTTGTCTGAATTGTGTGTTATCATCTGTGTTCTTATATGCTCTTGCATGCTGGGAAATTTAAGTAGAATGAAGTCTGAACCTAAGATGAGATTAATAGGTTCTGTTGGCTTACCTGTATCACATGCGTCCCCTTGACTTCTTCAACCGAAGTCAGGTTGTTGTTCTTTATTCCTTGCAATTCTACATAGTACCCTCGTTCAAGTTCCTGCTTAAACTTGTTGCAGATACAGAGGCAGGAGAGGCAGGACCCGCAGTCCTAGTGTCTCTCGCAGTCCAATATGCTATCGCAGCCGTCGTTATAGCCGCAGCCGGAGCCCCATTCGTAGTCGATCTCCTGTGGAAAGGTATCGAGCTTCACCACGTGGTGAAAGGCAGAGGTCACCTTCACAGAGCAGGAGCAGATCTGCATCACAGTCATCACATGATTCACGATCTCCAAAGCAAGTAGACAAACGAAGCTCAAGGTCATCGGCTGGAAGCCCCCCACGGAAGACAGGTCTTGTCTCTTATGGGGATGGCTCACCTGATTCTGACCGCGATTAACATCATTGTTGTGATGGTTGTGAGCCCCGTAGTGCCCTCTAAGCCAGCTTAGTAGCCTTGCTCTCTGAATTCTCTTTGATATTTTCTCTCACGTTAGTTGTCTCTTTTAACGTCTTCAATGATGTTTGAGGCATTAAGCAGCTATGATTGTTGTTCTTGAGTTGGACATAAAACTGCGGAAGCTATCAAGTATAAGCAAGTAGGATTAAGATGTTCGAATGATGCCGATCCTCTAAACTATCTGGGCGTGTAGCCTGAAGAGTTATTCCATGTAAACCATGTTATATAATTTTATTCTTATGCTTGATAGGAAAAATTCAATATCTTGATATCTTTTTTGATTGTCTTGTCATGCCAATCTTAGTATTCTTAATATAAATCATTTTTTCAACTGAAAATTTGGCTTGTAGATTCCCACATAATCAAGATGTGTTAAACTTTAAATCATTCTCAGACGCAGCACTCAGCCGGCTCTTCCTCACGCTATCTGAAAAATCTCTTCCCCCCCCCCCCCCCCCCCTACAGGAATGAATAGAGGAGAAAGGGGGCATTGGCTGAGATAACAATGAGCTTGAGCAAACTAAATTATTCGTTGCCCGGCTGACGATCCAATGTACCAAACCTTTGTAAAACATTGGAGTAATCAAACTGGTTATGTCTCGTTATAATAAAACCATGCAGTAAACCTTCCCTAAGAAGTCCAAAAAATTCATGAATTAGCATAACATCCGAGGTCATGGCAAGTAGAGTTCGTGAAGCCATCGTCGAATGCCTGAAAGAAGCTAGATCCTCGGGTTCCATTGAAGATCAACACCAGGCCCTGCAAACCTTAGTCACCATCACAAAAATCAGCCCACAAAATCGAAATCTGCTGGCACAAACAGATGGAGCCATTGCATCACTTCTCGCCCTGTCAAAATCCTCCTCTCCAGCCATCCAAACTCAGGCTTTTTCCGTCCTTTTCAACCTCTCCCTCAACCCCAACTTGAAGCATTCCCTCGCCCAAATGGACACCATTTTCTACCTCAATACCCTCATTCTGTCCCCAAGCTCTGATGAATCCAGCAAACTTGCCGCCTCCTTGCTCTGCAGTTTAGCCATGCTCGACAAAAATAAAGCCAAATTTGGGGTCGCCGGCACAATACAGGTGAAAGTTTTTATTCTTTTCTAACTAAGGATCAAAGATTTAGAAAAAATAAATTTTCTTGACGGGTTCGTTATTTTCGTATTACTCTTATCATGTTTGTAACGAAAACGTACAGATATTTATTTAAAGCCCAAATAACAAAATCCTGCTTCCCCACGGGTTCAGGTTCTAGTGAAGGCAATCTCGGGCCCCCGAAGTCCCGCCGCCCACCACCTCCTCAGCTCCCTGGCGGAGCTAGTGCAGTTTCACGGCAACTGCACGGTGGCTGTCCGGGCGGGAGCGGTACCAGTTCTGATGGCGGTAGCTGAGAGCGCCGACGGGGAGGATCTTTCCGGGACTTCGCTGGCGATTCTTGGACTTCTGGCCCGGTTTGACGAAGGATTGAATGAGCTGAAGAAAACTGATCGGCTCGTGCCCCGAATGGTGGGGATTTTGAAAATAGGATGCATGCTGAGTAAAGAAGGAGCGTGTGAGATTCTTCTTAAATTGTTTGATGAGAGTGTAGGGTGCTTAAGGATTGCTGTGGGACTGCCAGAGTTTTCCTCAGTGCTGGCGGATGTTTCCGTGAGGAGTTCGGGGCGGGCCCGGGAGAAGGCCAGTTTGCTCATGAAGAAGATCATGGTTGCTAACGTGTACTGATTTTCTCTATACATAAAGAAGACTGTGACAACATTTCTAATCGCATAATTTTGCATAAATAATTCTTTTAGCAATTATTTTTTTCATTTTCTGAGACGAAAAAAAAAAAAAAGGTTTTTTATTTTCCTATTTATTAAGAATAAGAAACCACTACAAGCGATCAAATTCAACGACTACGTTCTTTCCTTGATGAAAGAATATAAGAAATGATTAATGTGTGGCTTAGTTCTTTAATTCAAAATGGAGAATATTTTGAAGAATGCCCATGAACCCTAACCAAAGGAGTCCTTTGAAGCATGTAATATAGTCCTAGCCCTAGGTTTAAATGTTTCATAATTGTTGTTTTAGTCACATCTAGTTTTCAAAAATTCCCCCCCCCCCCCAAAAAAAATAAAATAAATAGAGACACTAATAAAAACTTATATGCATCCACATGTTTACATATAAGTGAAGTCTAGATCAGAAAATCTTTTGCAATTAATGTATATATATAGACGTCTCATATGCCATTTGCTATTCTTCCAATTTGGCTTATATATTTCCTTGCCAAATTTAGGCATCATATTTGTGTGTTTGTATTTATTATTATTATTATTATTATTATGAATTTTTACATCAATAAATTTACTACAAATCTTCTTTTTTCTACTTAAGGGAGTAGAATACAAGCTTCATAAATGTAACTGGCATTAGAAATAGTCGTGAACCTCTTCAACGTGCATTTTAGGCATATATTTATCATTGCTCCTAGCCCATTGTTCCTACATATATAATAATAATAATAATAATAATAATAATAATAATAATAATAATAATAATAATAATTAAATTCATCGTTAAATACGAAATTTAATTATCATAAGGTGTTATTTGATCAGCATGCATTCGTTAAAAAATTTATCATATGCTAAAACGTCTGTTTTATTAATACTCCACCTCTTTCTTGTAGCAATTCATTAATCGGTTGATTTTTTACCTTATAAGACAAGAATAATAACTGCATAATATACATACATTTGTTTTATGTACTTAGGTACTCACGTGCTCCACTAAGCAACCAAAACAAAAACAAAATCATTGCTCAAGCACTTCCTAATTAGCAGAAATTGTCTGCTAAACATTATGATTATGCACTAATCAAGAATGGGGTAGGCAAGGTTGAAAGTTTTAATTGATTAATGATGCCTAAAAATAGATTAATATACGAAGATAGATATATTTATTTTACCTCTAATTATTTAAGCGAAAGGTCATATATATATAGAGAGAGACAATTAATTTTTCTTGTTGAGATTTGAGGCTAAAGAATATTATTTTAGATTTCAAAATTATTTAAAAAATTAAAAAATAAAAAAGAACTGAAACACACAACACCTAAATTTTTCCTTTTCTTTTAATATATTTAGCAAAATGAAAAACAAAATTGTAGTCTACTTACATACATGATTGCTACTAAAAAAACTACAAGTATTAATTATATAATTAGTGTTGTATAAGTTTTTTATTTTTAATGCTTTTCTTGTCATTAATGTTATATAATACATTTTCATAGTTTTCAATTTTTCTTATGAAATATTAATATCCTAAAAGAGAATCATTTCATGATTTTAAAACACTTATCACGTGTCAAGATACTTTGTGTCTTATCAAAATATTCGAAAACTTTCACATTCAAACATCTAGTTTATGTGAAGTGCCTGAACTTTCATACTTTTGCCTTTTAATTTTTCACCATAGCACAAGTATATTCTTTGTTTTTTTATTCCAACATCATCATCTTCCTCAAATGGACCTATTTCATAAATTGTGGCTATGGCCATAAATATGACAAAAAACTTAAGATGCATTAATTATGCAGAAGGGCATCTTCATGCATAACAAAATGAGATCAAAAGAATACTTCTTTTGAGTTGTGAAGCACAATAATTTGACAGAAATGTGCAACACAATGATGACATAAAGAAAAAAACTGACTCATCCATTGATGATATTTTCTGTTACAAGTTGAGAAATGTCACAATTACAATATATACATATATATATATATGTATGTATATTGTGGTGGAATACACGATCACAAGTTGTAATTCTCTTATTAATCAATGGCTTAATCATCATTCATAAAGTTTTCATCATTTGAAAATATAAATATTTGTGTGTATATATTTATAAATCATCCTCATTTTTTCCAAAGACTTTAACTATATGTTGAATTAATATATTAGAATGTTAACTAAACATGAATTGTTTGGAAATGTTAAATTAGTTCTGCAAAACGCTTATTGAAATACTGAAGAGTGATTTTATTTAGCAATAATTAATTTATTTCATTTTTTTAATAAATATTTAAAAGAGTTATTGAAGCTTGATTGAAAGGTTAATTTAACTGCATATAGACTTAGAATATATATTTGATCACAAAGTCAATAAATGAAATGAATTAATTAACAATCAATATCAGTGATGACAACGATCTTGTTCTTCTATGTTTTGGAAAAAATTTAGGGGAATGAATTTTTGGGAGAAAATTTAGAGAATGTGCCAAACGTTTTTGTTTGTTTTGGGAAAATATGGAAAACGATTTGAGAATGAGTTGTTTGTTTGTTTTTTAGATGAGACAAATTTACTGTTGATGTCAAATTAGTTACTTTGTTGTTGGGTTTGTAGGGTGAAAGTAATTTTTTTTTTATGTAATATATTATATATATGTATGTATATTTATAACTGGATGATATGTGTGTGTATATATGTAATAATTGATATATTTTTGTAAAAAATGATGTGTAATTAATTCAATTGGTGTTTTATTTTAAAATTTATATTTTTATGAATTTATTAATAAATATTAATTATTTATGAAATTATAATTATATCTTAATTATAAAAATCGGCTAATATCATAATTGTTGATATCGGCTTATATAAAAAAAATTAGTTATTATATATTAATTATAAACTAATTATGGTTTATTCCTAAAATATAATTATTTAACTACTTATTATTTGCAATTTATGTATAAATAAAACATAGTTATTTATTTAAATAAAATAAAATATATATAAGACATAATAATGATTCATCAAATTAAAAAATAAATAATTTTATATTATATGAAACTAAATCATCTTAAATTATTTATTAAATAAAAAAACATAATATTTATTTATACATGAAATATGAAACAAAATTAATATATACATAACAAGTTGTTTAAATTAATTTAATAAATTATTTATTTACTTTAACTCATTATTTAATTAATACATTATTTTTGATAAATAAATTACTTAGTAACAATAAAAAAAAAATCACTTAATTTTAATTAATTTTCTTAGTAATTACTTTAATTATATTAATATTAATTTATTAAACTTAATAGATTATTAAATAAATATCACACTATAATTAATTTTTTATAATAATTTTAAATAAATATGAATATTAATATTTAATGAAGAATAATTTTTTTGAAGAAGATTATTTTATTTATTATATCAAATTAAAACATCTTAAATTATTTAGTAAATGAACAAAATATAATATTTAATTAATACATTAAATATTAAATATAACTAATACATTATTTTATTAATAAGTAAGTTAATTAATTTAATATGTTATTTAGTAAATAAATTATTTGTTAAATTTAATTAATTTTTTCGATGATTAGTTTAATAAAATTTGTAAACATAAATTTTAGAATTTTTTAAGTAGTAAAATTTTAACATTTTTATATATGTATATATATATATATATGTACGAGTAAAGCGATATAGTGATAAATGAATAAGTGATATGAAAGACGGAGTGAGAAAATGAGGGGATAATGTGTGTTTTTTATGGTGTAGATTTGTTTTTGTGTGTGTGTGTGAATTGTGAGGGGGATTTTAAGTAAAAAAATTGTAATATTTTAAGAGAAAAATTGAGAAAGGTGCCTACATTTTAGAACTTTCCCCCTAAAACATAGGAGAACAAGCCCTACGAATTTTGAATGGGAGAAATAATTGAGCAATCCTATTTCTCACCCCATCTCTCCCAATAACAGTGAAAATAGGCATTCGAAAAAAAGAATGAAAATAGGGCAAAATGACAAGTGAAAAAAAAAAAAGATGGGCCTTTTTGTTTTAGATTTCATTTATATCCTGTAATGAGCTGCAAAGAGCTATTGGTAGTCAAATAAAACAGTTTTGAATTCAAAAAGTAACCAAGCTTTTGTAACTTTAGCAGGAGAAATTAGACCTGTTAAGCCTAGATTAGGCTTAGTTCACACGAACACAGGAAATGAAGGGACAGTTTATAAGTACGCTTTAGACAAATAGACAGAAAAATAGGGAAGTGGAGGCAGAAAAGCCTATGCACTTTTTGGTTGTGCGCAACACTTCCAAGTTTTGAACCCCAACTCTAGGTTGGTACAGGAAAATCTTAAACCCCACCTGTTTTTCACACCGCTAAACTTCAGGCTATTTCTATTTTTAATCAGATCTTTACTGTGTCTGCTGCTTCATGCTGCATATGTGCTTCTTCTTACATCAAATATTCTCAGATTCTGGGATTTTGATTATTTCGCATTTGTTTTAGTGGGCAAGATAAAGATTCTGTTTTTAGTGGTGTGTAAGAGTGTAAATGTCATTAAATTAATATTTACTGAGAGGAAAAATGCTAAGTTTTTTCTTTTATTTTTCTTGTATTTATGATAGTATTATCGGTTTCAATGGTTGGAAGTGAAGCTCTTTTTCCATTTTGTCCACTGGAATTGATTCTGTGAGAATGTGCTTTCCAAAACCAAGAAAGACTTTCCTAGTTGGCTTCTGGGTCGTTCGTGAATTTATGTTTTTCTTGACGTAGGTGGATTCTATGTGGTCATAAAGATTATAGCTTCTTTTGTTGTTTTTTAACCTTTTTTCCTTTTTTTGTCTTTGTGTTTCATTTTCATGGGATCCCTTATCTTTTTTACTTATCTTTTAGTAGGTAGTTTTAGGCAGTATGTTACTGGTGTATGCAAAGACCTGCCCGTGCACAATTCTTTTGTATTCCATTTTCACCTTTTGAAACAAATATAAATAGAACGACCAATGTGATTTTTATTCATTGCAGGAGCTCGTTTTTTATCACTTGGACAAAGATTCTTCTGCATTTAGTAATAAATAGAAGCAAGTTATGAGCTTCAGTAACACTGCTGGGGGTCTGTTAATTCCTTCCTCCTTTAGTTAATTACTGTATGAAATTTGATTATGTCTCAGCTATTGTTAGTTTCTTGAGTAATTCTTTATTATCAATTAAAGAACTATGACCAATATGTGTTAAACCCTTGTCTCTCAAATGTTTAAGGTAGCCAAGCCTCTAGAACAACATTTGAGTTTGGAAGGACTCATGTTGTCAGGCCGAAAGGGAGGCACCAGGCAACAATAGTTTGGCTACATGGCCTTGGTGATAAAGGCTCCAGGTATGTTAACCTCTTTTAGTGATAAAGAGAAATAGAATTCAATATTTATTTTGGTTTTGATGGGAAGGTTCTACATTAATCACATTCATCCTCAAATGCACTGAAGTGTCTTGTATTTGTTTCATAAATGTGGGTTATTGTGAGAATGATGAATTGCTAGTATTTGGGTTGCTTTCATTATTTGTTGAATACCCTACATCAAGATGGTGGACTAATTTGAATTATAGCATGTGGAAAATACGTAAAGGACTGCTGAGTTTTCATCCTCGTGTTCTAGAGTGTTATCATTCTGATCAACAGGAGAAAATGGTTGGCTGCAATGAGTACTATGTTTTACTTGTCCTTTCTTGCATTTTCAATGTGATGTCTATGGATGAGGGGTGTGGCATCAAGTCTTTAAACCAATGTGCAAGGTGTGAAACAGGGGACCACTTCCTCACTTCTGTCCTTATCCTTTTTAAAAACCTGAAGCACCATATGTAGTTATTTGTTTTCTTTTAAATTATAGGTTGAAAGCTGTTCATTGTCATTAAGAATTAGGATAAGGCTGAGAACTATGCATTTTCAATCTCTTAGGGTGGCCTACCTTTATTTGTTTTGTCATATTCAATGGCCTCTTCTCGCAAAGTGGTGGTCCCAAAGCTAAGTAGTTGGCTTCTCTTTATTCTTGTGTCTAGATCTCTGTTGCATGATTTAGGTATAGATGTCAACTACATATTTCAAGTTTAATAGTCGTAAAAGTTGTCTTATGTGCTTACACTTAAGGATCCACATGCAATAACTTGGATACTTGCTTGAGCCTCAATAGAGGGCTCTGTGTCTATGTTTTAGAGTTGCTTTCATTGGAGAACCGCAGTGATTTTAATTCTTTTCTTGATCCTGCAGCTGGTCGCAGCTCTTAGAAAGCCTTCCTCTTGCAAATGTAAGTTCTACTATAAATTTGGAGCATTTTTGTGGCATTCCCGTATAGATTAGATCTGTATAATACAACACATTAAACTAGTCCCTTTCCATGTCGAGAAAATTGTCAAAAAGATAACTGTGTTGGTCATTAACTTCATTATCTCATTTTAAACTGAAAATCATGCAGGTAAAGTGGATTTGCCCAACTGCTCCTACTCGTCCAGTGTCGCTATTTGGTGGATTTCCTTGCACTGCCTGTAAGATATTTTTGTATACCCTATGCATTTTGTCTATGCTTATGGCCACCTGAGTTTCCAAGCTGCTGCAAGCTGAACAGCAGTCACTAATCAATACTTAACCACAGATGGTGGATATCCACTTATTTATGATTGGAAGAACTCATTTTCATTTTCACCTGCTATATCAAGATGCAGCACAGAACTTACTCCAATATTACAGGGTTTGATGCACAAGATATTTCAGAGGATGCACCTGATGATTTAGAAGGATTGGATGCATCAGCAGCACATGTTGCAAATCTCTTGTCAACAGAACCTGCTGATAGTAAGTTACTTCTTCAGAGCATCGTACATTTACTTTTAAAAGGAGTGCTTGTAAGAGAACTTGATAGAATGAATTTCCTTAGTGGTTAAGAGATTGAAAAATGAAAAGAAAAAACATATATATATATATGTATGTATTACAAGCGTGCTGAATTTCCACTCTTATTGGAAGAAGGATGAGATCGTTTTGCTTGTCTGTATTTCTCATGACATATTTTTTCTGAATCAGAATGTTCAATTTCGACTGTTTCTTTTGCTTATTTATATAAAAATTACAAGAAGTTATCAGTACATGAACTGATCTTCCCTCAGAGTTGGGTTCCAAAAGCCTAGTGTGTAAAGGCATGATTACTTAGAGAATAGCTCAATTGGCTCGGGTTCCAAAAGCCTAGTGTTTAAAGGCATGATTACTTAGAGAATAGCTCAATTTGCTCAAATTCATCAAAATAGTTATTTTTGTACCCCAACACAACACACACACACACACACAAAAAAAAAAAAAAAAAAAGAAAGGTTTGTTGAATTATGCTCTATGTGCATGGAAAAATGCACGGAGATTAATAAGTTCATCACACTTGATGTCCGGTTTATCATAGAGAAGATCATTTCAAATAACTGGCTAAGTTTTGTCATCTCCTACTTGGCTTTCTTCTACTTTCTATTTTCTCAACAAACTTCCAGAAATTATCTGTACTTTCTCTTCAATCATATCAACTGTTATTTCCAGATTGCTGTCTCTAAACTAAACTGTGTTCAACTCCATTTATTTGTTTCTGACAGGCCGCAAACTTAATAGTAGACATTCGCAATTGCCTGTTATTCAGCTGATTTATAAAGATCTTTCTGATTTAACTGCCATCATCCTGAAGTTGATGAAAATGGGATTCCATCCTTGGAGATAATGAATTTTTTGTTGCATCTCCACAGTAAAACTAGGTATCGGAGGGTTTAGCATGGGTGCTGCAACTGCTCTTTACTCAGCGGCATGCCACATTTTTGGCCAATATGGGAACAGAAACCACCCATACCTAGTTAACCTGAGCTCTATTGTCGGTCTTAGTGGCTGGCTTCCATGTTCCAGGTATATTTCATTTATGCCCCCCCCACACCCAACACATTTACACAGTAATCAGCCTTCTGTTGGTGATCACATATTTGTTTAAACTCAGCAGCTAATTATTTTCTAGGATGCTAAGGAACCGAATGGAAGGATCAAACGAGATTGTAAGACGTGCAGCATCACTGCCCGTTTTGCTCTGTCATGGCTCTGGTATGCACATTTATTTTTCTTTGAAATTTCATGTTGAGCTTTTTCTTTGCCGTGGCTGTGGATGGCTGTTTATGTGTACCTAATTTTTGCATAAGAATTACTTTTTAGCCCTGACATTCTGAAGGTACCCTCAGCATGATAAATTTTGGTTTTTACAAGACTTTAGGGCATAGATATTACTGGGCTGGCCTCAAAATCCAGCTTTTTGCACCAGAAAGCTCAAACTATAGGTACGATTTCACAATGTGTTATCAGTTCAAAATTTACAGAATATTAATGTTTTCAGGGGATGATGTGGTGGCTTATAAACATGGAGAAAAGTCTGCCCAGGTCTTAACTTCTGCTGGATTTCAAGATCTTACATTTAAATCGTATGACGGGTATTATTACACTCAAACTACTTGATAGCCATCTATTTGTGGGACAACGAGCTAACAGCACTTATCTGTTTACCTTTTCACTCAGGCTTGGCCATTACACCATTCCTGAAGAGATGGATGAAGTTTGTCGCTGGTTAACTGCAAGATTGGGGCTCCTGGGATCGTAACTCAACAAATTTCGGAGGCGGCTTGGGTTATACACGAGAATAACAACAAAAAATAAAACATGATTGCTGTAACAGGTACTAGTAGCTTCAATAGGATGGAAATATTGTACAATAACAGTATGCATTCCCCCTGTGTTGTTGAAGATAAATGAAGGTTGGTCCATCATGCTTGCACCCTTCTGTTTCTTCAAGAGAAAAACCTGTTGCTCTTTTGGTATTCAATATGCCTTCTCTCTTTTTATCCTCTCTTATGAACCTTAGATCCAATTGTTTTCACCTTCAACAGTAAGCCTGGTGTTTTCCTGATACAATTATGTCATTTTTGGATCCTTTTCATTATTAGCTGAAATATCATTCATCAAAATGAAATTGTGTGCAGAGATGTTATCTGACTCGTGACAATTCAGAAAGTAGATTTTGTTTCGATGGGCTAGTTTGGTTACATTTTTATCTCATAATTGTAATAATTTATATAATTTTTTATCATTGTGATATAATTTAATTGGCATAATAAATAAACTTATGGAGGTATTTATTATGAAAATTACATATATAAATACAAACTTTTTGTATTTATATGGATTTAAATGTTTATTATCACTCTAATCAAACAACTGATAAAATAAAATAAAAATATTGTATTTTACTTTATTATCCCAACCAAACTAGCCCAACATCTCTCAATTCACCCAAAAAGAAAAACATTATCTTTTAAAATATCAAAAAATTTAAATTATTTAAAAATTTCTTACATAGAAACAACTGAAATTTGTCCGTTTCTTGTGGCTAAATAGCTATCTGAGTTGAGCTTGTGAAAACAAACTTTAAGAGCCTTCAACACATACATTATAAAGAACAAGAATTCAAACATTTAATAGAAAGAATAATTCATTTTTCACGGAATTGCAGATTAAAAGTTCCTTTTCAATCAAACTAGGGCAACAGCTAACAACGTTCTATGTGAGCCAATGGCAAAAGTCATTGACATTGAGATAGAATTTCCAACAGCAACAAAAGAACAAAAAGAGGGCATACCCAATCAAGCCATACAATGTGCTTCAAATTCTTTCATTACAATAAAACTGGCAAAAGGGAGGGTAAAAGAATAAACGACAAAGGGTAGCTGCTAACATCTATCAAATTTATTTATTTCTTTTCTTCTTTTGGGAGAGAACTTGATGCTAATGGCAATAAGAGACAGCCAAGAACCCAGGATAAGATATAACCTCAGTGCTCGGCAATTGGCATTATAAGGTGAAATTTTGAATAAGCTCACCTCATTTTCTCTTCTTACAATCACATTTAGCTGCATTGTCTACATGAATAGCATGAATATGAAAGGACGACAGAGGGGTCATACATATGATGGTTTCTTCTGTCTTTAAACAGGACATCCTGATAATTGCAACTTCTATAATTTGTGTTGAGATGTCCATGATTTTGTGAACCCAGTCATATATATGTATGCCTGTGCATAAACTTCAAAGTGAACATATTTGTACCTGGTAGATCATCATTTGCAATGTCCACTGATAAAGCAAATCTGACAACAAATTATGCAAACATTAATACAAGAAAGCTAAATGACTAAGTGATAAGGAGCAACAAACAAAAGAGAAATGTCATTCACTACATGTGATTTGAAAATGTAAGGGCAACTAGTGCAAGGTCTTTACCTTCTCAACTTTGGTCATTATTGCGAGGATAATCTTGAGGATCATTTATCTGCTCAGTTATGGCACTGCTTTTGGAATCAATGCATGGGGTAAGAGGTGGAAATGAGGGCACAGCTTTCAAGATAAACTTGCGCCCGGTTCTCAGGCCATGTGATGAGCTTGAACCAATGTGAGAGTGCCGGCTATGGGGAGGAGAAACACGTTTCTTATTTGGGGAGCTTACTTTCACTGCATTGAGTGGGGTAGGACTGTCCTTCAATATATCTGGTGTATCATCTTGCATAGCTTTAGATAACTCACTATCAGGCTCAACCACTTTGAGTGTTTTAGTCCCACTAAACTGAGCCATGGGGGTGTTTGGTGAACCACGCCAACAAAGGGAACTCAGTGAAGAATAGTGTTCAGTTCCATAGAAAGATTGATCCATTGAATTATTTGCCCATTCCTGTGGATTTGGTATACCAGAAAGATGCCCAGTCCTCCCAGGTTGGTGACAAACAGTTGAGAATTCATCCACTGTTTGAGCATTATCATGATATAGTTCCTGATCAGAAACTGCCGGGGCAGTTTCTGAGATGAGGACATTATTATCTGAATTTCTGGGAGACGCTGGGGACACCATGTATGGTGCTGCAAAGGTACGATCAGATTCAGGCGACTGGAAGTACTCTCCAGAAGGGAGCAATGCATTCAATACATCCTTTTTGTGGCTATATAATTGAATAAGAAAAAGAAGGGAGTAAGTGTTAAAACACCCACTAAAGCCATTTAAGATAGCAAAACAATAGATTAGCTATCATCATATGTTGAGCCTATGGGTATTCAAGTATTACTATTACGAATCAATCTTACTTCAGTAACTGGACAGCTGGTGTTAGAGGAGTCAGATTATGAGAATTGCAAAGCTCAGTATGATATAAACCATCATTTCCAGATGCCACCATCTTTTCAATAAACGAACCATCTGTTCTTTCATTGGTACCTTCTTCACTCAAAACATCCTTAATTGTGCCATATTCTGGGAGAAACATGGAGGATCTAAATCAAATCCAAGTGAATACTATGCAAACTACAAATCTGCAAAGCTCTGAAAACTTTGTAGTCTGAACACAGGAAATCATTCATCTTCATACCAATTATACAAGTGTCTTAAGCAAAGTGAGCAAGCTACGCAGCAGATGCACTATGTAAATGTTCAATGTATATATATTACTTTCCAGTCCACTGAGTGAGTAAGGCAAACCCTTACTTAAACCAAATATAATTCATTCAATCACCGTAAGCGCAACTCCAAAACAGTTGTATTATTCAGAAGATCTGGTAGTATCCTTAAGCTAAATTAGCCAACTATGATATAAAATTAAGAAGCTGCAAGTAAATAGTCAAATTTATATAACAGATCCCGAACAAATTTATATAAGTACCTAATATGAGCTATTTCAAAAAAAGTAAAGAGATCCCGAACTTATTTTCGAGATCTCAATAAGCTCCTTTAATTTTAAGCATTTTTAGTTACAAAATTGCCATTACAAACACCTTATAAGCTTCAAAATCTTATTTTATCCAAACACTTTAATAACTTATTTTAAAAATAACATCTAAGCTCCAAAAAAATCTTATAACATCTTATAAGACGCAAGAGCTTATAAGATCTTTTAAATAAGCTTAACTAAACACCCTCTTAATTACAATCCTCACACAGCCTAAAACAGAAATGAACAAACAGAATACCAGTGTATTATTAACAGGTGCTCCAAAGAGATTGCAGCTCATAAATATGTGATCCACAATTATCCATGATTTTAAAATTTCCTCTCTTTCAGATAAAAGACAAGGAATGAAGGTCCAAAAGAACAGGACATAAGAGAAGCGAGATGAAACAAAGACAAACAGTAACACAACCATCAGCCTAATAGAACAAGTCAACTACAAAAGGAAAAAGGTCAATTGGGGGCAAGTCCAAGCTTGTGCATTTTGTTCGTCGTGAACGTGGCGCACCAGGGATAGGAAATTAAAGGAAACACATATGTAAATGGGGTGGCCAGCAGCTGGAATTTTGATGCAGCCAAATATATGAGGTTCTTTTAGACAAGTGCGGTAGAGGCGGAATGATAGCAGCAGTACAAGTGCAGAAGGTGAAATAGATATCTAGAAGAATTTAAAAAAAATGGAGAGCAACTAGGATGAGGAATGCGGTGATGACTAATGAATATGCAGGTGGTTTGACCAAACAAGGAAATATTGGAGGTTTCTGATAGCAATATATTATCAAGACTATGCCCTGTTTGGTGAGTCAGTGTAATTTATCTCAGATCAAACAGACAAAATCACGACTTGCGGGAACATTTAACTATCCAATTTTGACACGTGAACAGAAGGTAACTTTAGGAGTACCAGAGGCAGAATTATAATCATATGAAGGCATTATTAGTGAACTTATGCCATCATGCATGATGAGTATTAAGTGTGTCAAAAGAACAGAGATGTTTCAGTACTAATAACTTAAAAGATTTATTTGGGGCAGAAAATATTTTATTTTAGAAAACTTTATGGTGATGCCCTCCCTGGGATCTTGGGCCAGCCCATGTCACCCCAAAGATCCATGTTCGGCCTAGCACCTGCCAGCCCCAAGGCCCAAGTCTGATCCAGCATGTCAGCCAGCTGAAGGCCAGGCCCAGAGCCCAGCTGACCTGAATGTACGACTGATTTGCCCTTGAGCACAAGACAGCCGACCTTGAAGATGCTCGGGTCGGCAAAACTCAAATGCACACCGGAACAAGGTGACCTGCCCAAACACGAAAAGCCAGAGTAGGGGCATAACCACCTCTGCAATAATAGGGGACACTATCGAGCGTGGATAAGATGCTAAGGAGATGTGGATCTTGAGCAGTTAATGAGATAATGGAGTTAGGCACTAGAAACAGGGAGGAAATCTCCTGAAAAAACGGAGAGGACTTCACATGTATAAATAAATGTTTGTAAATCAAAAGGGAGGTTGTTGACACTCTAAACACTTCACTAACAAAAGCATTCTTCGTCTCGCTGAATAATTGGTGTGTTTGTCTTCAGTCTGATAGTTATAGTTTATTGGAGCTTATTTCATTTGGCATAACTTTGGTACTTTAAAAATTTGATGCTAGAGAAGACATAAATTAAACTGCATCCGAACTTCCAACCGTAATTTTGCTGGGGTCAAATGTACAGTAATTCCAAAGCAATCACTGTACTTAGCAGTTCATTAAGTTTTCCATTGTAACAGATGTTTTTTCCCCTCATGATATTCATGTGTGCTTGTGAATAATTCAGAAGAATGAAACAAGAAATTTTAGAAAATAAGAGACTTTTATGACATTTAACAAACATAAAAAATAGAGAGGCCCTGCCCAGATGGCTTTGGATATTGAATAAACATGTATTCCACTAATCACATTAACTTATCAATTATGCAACTTAATTTGTTTGATGTACCAAGAGTTTCTGGCATGCTGACACCGAAATGTCCATTCACACACATATGAAGTTCTTCAATTTTCTGAATGGCTCTATCACATATAATGCTACAGGCATGCCTGGGATATCAACAGTTAACCCACACCGAAGTAAATGAAGGCACCATTCATATTTCAGAATAAGATTTAAACATGGCTATTCATCACTTTATAGGGTAGAGAACACTTATTAACAGTCATGTACTAGTTTACCAAATCATACCTCCCTTTTTGCCATAGACATTTTTACATCCTTCACATCGGCATCCATCTGAACAACCAACATTTGCCTTTCCCAGAAGGAGCAAACTCATTCAATAAAACTATTTTGAAGAAACTGTACCATAGCAAGGGTTAAAAATAAAACCCTAATAATAAACACACAACATGCAACCACATACCTGATAGCACTCACAGTACTTTTTGAGACACATGGACTTTTTGCAATTACACCCTCTTTTGTGCCTCGCTGAGGATGGTGTGAAATTGGTTCCATCTTCCTACAAAAAGTTAAGCATTTCAAATACTATTCCACATATGTGTTTCATGGTTACAAATCCTTATTTGCTTAATACCCCATAACTGCTGGTAGGTGGTTCAACGGTGCGTTGTACAATTTTAGGAGCAAATGCAAGCGGATTCCGAGATTCAATTTGTTGTCGTGTCTCAAGAACTGTATCCTCGTATTCTGGTCTGTTATAGCACCCTTGGCAAGCACAAGGTTCCGCACAGTATATCCCAGCAGCAAAGCAATCACAGTAACTGTAGAAAACCAAATTGGAAATAGATATAATGGAGACAAAACATAATGATAACATGTTGGATCTACTTACAGCTTCAAGCATTGACTCTTCTTACAGTTGCACCGTTTGCAACCATCACCGTCACCGGAGTCAGAAGATTTCTTCCTGGAAACTTGAAAGCGTGTTGATTCTTAATATATTATGAAGCATGTCAAACATCAAACATAAAACTGTAGAATGTGCAAGATAATTCACACACTTGCCTTTTCTTTTTGGGGCTTGACTTGAACTCCTCTATACCACAATCAGTTCCACTATTATTATACATCCTCTTGTTACCTGGAGTTGATTGGTCTTCCACTGGATTTAAGATGACCGAGTTGTTTGAAGGTTTGACCATGAAAGTAGACAAAGAACTAGCAGAATTAACTGCCATTGAGGCATGGCTTTCACACCTATTGTCATCAGCGCTTGCTGAAGCATTCTCAGCCACAGAGAATACTGAAGAGCTATTTGAGGCATCAGGTAGATGAGAGTTAATGATAGGTATCAACTTATTTCCCCGTATGCTAAAGTTACCCCTATGAGCTGATTTCACATGTACCACTGCACCAGATCCAACTTGCACAGCATTGACAATACTATTTAGGTGCAAGCCAATACCTGAAGGCTTGGGAATCTTGCTGGAAGAATTCATACTTCTAGGATACATGTACTGGATTGTTTCTGCCTGTTTTCGATTGATATGAAGGGGTGTTTCCTTGCATAGTGATTTTGGTCCCCCACTGTCTGAAGGATTTTGAGCAGGCAAATTAGATATTGCCTTGTGAAGAGCATCTTCAAACTGAAGACAACGTCTACGAACCCCACGGTGTTGAAAACCCTGATCGATTTTGCAAATATCTAAGAGAGAAAAATTTCTGACAAGGATTTTATACGAAATTACAATAAACAAGTTCATATTCATTTCTGAGATTGTGTTTTCTTCTTTAATTGGAGTTGGAAGACAAGAGAATTCAATCCTTGAAGTTTCAAATGAAATCAAAGCTCAAAAACAACTATTGCAACATGACTATTAGTATTTTAGGTTCCAAACCTTGCCTACATCAAGTAAACCACATTTAACAAAAATTCATTCCAAAAAACAATTTTTGAACTTCTGTAGTGAAAGATAGTTAATGGGAAAAAAGTTTCCTAAAATTGTGTCATAAATTACTTATTGCATCAATATAACATAATTTTTAGCAGAATGGTCCTAGTATCCAATACATGCTATTCCTGTAAAATGTTCTGAGTAGAACATATGAAACATATGAATATTCATATATATATATATATATATATATATAAAAAGGAAGGATGATATGGATTTGAAAGGCTAATGCTGGCAATGAAGGAAGGACTCAAAGCAAAAAGTTCAAAATGGGGCTGCTTAATATGGCAGTTGAAAGGACTCCATATGCTTCACGGAAATGTCTTCTAACTTGCATTCAATAAGATAAATAAGTGGTCAGCGTGGAGGAGACGTGATTCTGGTGGCCCTAGATAGTAAAGAAGATGCCTATATAGATAGATTCTCCAAAATGATATAACTAATCCAACCAAGAATGCCAAACTTCAGTTCAGATATTTAACAGAAACTCCAAAAAAGTCATAACTTCAGATAATAGATAAAATCACTTTAATGATTTTTTATATAGCACAACAATTCAAACCTTGAGTTCATTTTGCACTTTCTTCAGAACTGGTTCGGTCGACACTGTTCCAGTATCCTCAACAGAATTTTCATTCTCCTCAATTTGCGTTGATCCTGAAAGTAAATGAGAGGATTGATCCAGCAGACCAGCCTGCCTCACTTCTACTTTCTGCAATTGTGAATTATTAGGCAACAAACAAACTACTTTTCAAAATCAGATGGCATGGTGAAAGTTGCCTCAGGTTATCACTGACCTCAGTCATGGAATCCAGGTTCTGATTTTCCGAAGCATAGTCTACAGGCAACTCAGGCTCAACCTTTGGGCACTGATCAATTGAAATGACACCCCCCTGCTTTAAATCAGTTCCTACAGCACTGAACTCAACTGATGCATCTTCTATATGTACCTTTTCAACTCTATTTATCACAGTAGGTGCAACAGCTATTTCTTCAGAATCTTCACTCATTCTTTTATTATATTCATACTCACATTTTGCTATGGATTCCTTTGAACCCGTTACAGCATCTGGTGGTTGATCAATGATTCCAGATTCTTTTACAGATGAATCAGATAGAACATTCACAGCAACAGAATCCATTTCCACAACATCAGTCAAGAACTGATCAGGACATCCTGTGGGACTTTCAATTTGATCATCAATGGAGCTGTTGCTATATAAGTCTTTCTCATTGCAAGTAACTAGCCTCGTGCTCAGCTGAACATCTAAATTTTCAGATGCATTGACATCAGTAACACTATTCTTGCAACCTTCAGATTCTCCAGATAAGTTGGCAGCTGACAATCCTCGGAGCTGCGACCTGCTTAACATTTACATCATCAAAGATTACTTCCCAAATGCTATCATGAACCATGTTCTTCAAGATGAAGAATATGAAAGAATGGAACTTGTTTTTAGTTTAGCAGTTAGCACAAAACTTTAACACATGTAAAACCTTTTAAGAAAAGTTGGCTGGCTGTGCGGATTGAGTCGTGGTGATGTGAATACAAGGGGTGGAGAATAGAGGCCTGGGAATCCTTGCGGAGCTGGTGGTGCATTGACGGGCTGTATGGGAGAAAGGTTGCTAATATAACTAAAAACAGGCGAGTCCTGAGATCCAACAAAAAACAGGTCAGGGGCAAATAGCAAAAATATCATATCTCTTAATCTAACAAGTTAAAACACCTTATTTCCCATCACTTTCTATGTTTCTTACATAAATCAACTATTCTTCAACATGACAGTGCCAATGCAAAATCATATTATCCACAAAACACCAAAGCCAAAATTCACAATCCTGCAACAAAAAACTATATGTACATCGCATTATCTTATTCCTAAAAATCCACAACATTATGCTGCCCAACTGAAAAACCATATAAACACAAAACCCAGGACATTTTAAGTTAATTTCCATCAAGTAAACCAGTCGACAAAATTAACTATTCACCAAAAAACCCGTGTGACAGAAAATCACACATTAAATGCAAAATCCAGCATATCCAAGTCAAATTCTCAGCAAAGAGTACCGTGGGCAGGGGAGGAAAACCCTAATTCATCCCACTAGAAAATTTGTACCTCATTTTACCAAGAGAAAAGCACAAACTTTTATCTTCTAAATTGGCCTCAAAATTGAATTAAGAAAAATTGATCCAAGACTAGCCGACCCATTAATGAGTTGACACGGAATTCCAAGAAAATCAAGCCAACACCACCCCGCCCCGCCCAAAATAAAGAGCAGAAGGAACTAGTAAAATTTAAGACAAATGCACATTAAATATTGTATACATCTTTCATATACAAGATACACACACACACACACACACACACATATATATATATTTATTTAAAAAATCCAAAGCATGTAGTGCATGTACTTGAGCAGGAACAGTTTCAGCAGTGGTGGTGGTGGTGGTTGGTTTGCAAGATTTAGGTGAGTCCATTTCCTAAAACCCTAATTCCAAGCCTGATATGCAGTCTCCGCATTTCCCACTTTCTCTTTCTCTTTCTACCAAATTTCCTCCTTTTGTAAGGCAGTGTTTATTTTCTCTCTCTTTGAGTCTCTGGACTCTGATATCTTGGAGTCAATCATCATGGGAATAAGATGATACCATCGGATTTCTTTTCTATTTTATTTGTCAAGAAAAATAATAGGATTTTTAAGTTTTGTTGTGTGTGGAAAATTGAGAAAATAAAAAAGAAAATAAAAGAGGGAATAGAGAGGTTTTGAACTGAGCTTCGCTTCGGCGGGAAATGTTGTATAATTGTATTTTTGCTGAGATTAGGGCTCAAATGCCGCTTGGGTTAGGCCCATTAACAATAAAAAAGGTCTTTTGTATGATAATGAGAACAATTCTGTTGGCCCAAGAAATGTCGGTTGGATTAGGCCCATTAATTCTAGACCTACTCTTAGTCTCTCACTGTTAGAATGTAAATATATGATTTATTAACAATGCAAAAATATTTTTTTTTAAAGAACATCAGAAATAGTCAATAGAATTCAATTATCAAATCAATTAAATAGAAATACAAATTCAACAACAAGATGCACACATAAGCTGCATAAAGGAACCCATTCAGGTTCAAATACGATACCACCAACATGATACGAGAAACTAATGCCTAGGGCTGTCAACGGGTCGGATTTGGATCTAATCAGGATAATTCGAATCTGATAACATGTATATATAATCGAATCCGAATCCGAGTCCTATAGGATCTATGCATGCCAATTCCATATTCAGATCCGATAAAAATCCGAAACCCGATAAGAAAGAACCATTTTATGAGACATGTTATATGAGATTTCAAAATTACCTTTTAATCCAAATATAATATTTACAAAGTTAAGAGAGTTCAAATTTAGATTTTTTTTCATAACTTTTTATCATATCATTGCAAAAGCTAAAAGGCATAATCCATGGGGGTTGTATCAAATTGATCATTCGGTAATGTATATTTTACAGTGCATAAACCATTATAAATTATGTATTTAGGCTATAATATGAAACATACGTATATATATAATTACTTTATTAAATTAATTGCTTCAAATAAATAAAAAAATTAGGACATTATCAATTATAATATCACATGTATTGCATTCCAGTCAAAAGTCTTCATTAATATAATTTATACTATATAATTATCAATTTAATAATATATTTAATAGAATTCAGATTTGGATCTTTATTGGATCGGATTGTATAATTTCATATCCGATCCACTTATTTTGGATTATGGATATTTATAATCGTATCTGATCCATCGGACATTTTAATCGGATAAAAATCATAAACTTCGGATCGAATTCGAATTAAAATTCGATCCATTAACAGTTCTAGTTAGGGCTGTAAATGGATATTCGAAAATTCGTTTACTGTTCACATCCGAATCCGTTTATAGTGTTATTATCCGTATCTGTTTAAAGCGGATATTATCCGTATCCGATTAGT
Source organism: Jacaranda mimosifolia (assembly GCA_018894105.1). Lineage (NCBI taxonomy): Eukaryota > Viridiplantae > Streptophyta > Magnoliopsida > Lamiales > Bignoniaceae > Jacaranda > Jacaranda mimosifolia. The sequence continues at coordinate 4,519,818 of CM032127.1, forward strand.
AGACATCCGACTGTAAACGGATACGAATATGATAAATGCTTATTCGATCCGCTTAATATCCGCTCCAAATACATATCCATTGGATATATCCGTTTATATATTCGATTATCCGTAATTTAATTAAATCTATTATCGGTATCCGATAAATAATATTTAAAAAATTATTATATATAATATATTATATTTTTATGTATTTTAATATATATAAGTAATATTTCAAAAAATTATCATATATAATATATTATTATACATAATAAATTATTTTTATTTCTTCAATATAAAATTTCACAATCTATATATAAATGAATATATGTATAAATTAGTAATTCATGAATTAATAATAAAAAAAAATAGACAATAATGATGATAATTTAATAATATTAAATTAAAAAATTTGAAAATTAATATATAAATGATAAAATTAATCAATATAAAATTATTGTTGCTTTATTTTATAATTAATTTATATTGGTGTCATTTTATTAATGTTAATTAATCATAAAGTGAATCAATGATTATAAAATATAAAAAAAAACTAAATTAAGAATAATTCACTTTTTAATTCTACAATAAAATACTAAAATACTAAAATTATTAACTAGCTAAGGGGATATTAAGATTTAAGAGGGTGTTTGGATGAACTTATAAGCTTCTTAAAATATCTTATAAGATATTTGAAAGCATATAAGATATCAAAAAGTGTTCAGTAAATATTTTAAAAAATGAAGTTATAAACTCTTAAAATAAGATTTTAAGAGTTTATAAGATTTTTTAATAAAAGTTAGGAATTCATAACTTATTTTTAGGATATTAACAAACTCCCTTAATTTTAAGCATATTAATTATAAAATTGTCATTATTAACACCTTATAGGCTCCAAAATTTTATTTTATTTAAACACTTTAAGAACCAATTTTTAAAAAATGATCTAACAACTTATAAGCTGTGAAAATATCTTATAAGATGTAGAAACTTATAAAATCTTTTAAATAAATTTAGTCAAATACTTAAATAAGTTTAGCCAAATACCTTTTAGAAAGGTATTTGACTAAACTTATTTAAAACGTCTTATAAGTTCATGTTCCTGTATGTTATAAGATGCTAGATTTTTATAAAAAAAAAAAAAGTTCCCAAAGTATTTAGATAATAAGATCTTGGAGCTTATAAAGTATTAGTAATGACAACTTTATAATTAATATAATTAAAATTAAGAGAGCTTGTTAAGATTTTAAAAATAAGTTAAGAACTCCTTATTTTCTTAAAAAGTGCTCATAAACTTCTAACATCTTATTTTAGGAATTTTATAAGTTATTTTCTTAAAAAATTTACAAAACACTGACATCTTATAAAATATTTTGAGAAGTTTATAAACTCATATAAACAACTTTTAAATATTTGACAATATCTAACATATACATAAAATATAAGATGAACATATCATTTCATAATTTTATTTTGTAGATTTGTACTACTATTGATTTAACAAACTAATAAAATTTATCTAAATATAAAATTTAAACTCTAAATCCTAAAATCTCACAACTTTATAAAATTTAAACCCCAAAATATTAATAATAGAGAATATTTTCATTGATTAACATTGTTATATCTACAAATCTAAAATTAAATATCAATATTCATTAGCCATGGTAAAAATTAATTTTTTAAAATTATATTAAAATAAAAAATATAAAAATATTAAGTGTCAAGATATAAATTAGAATCATATATAACAAATCAATGAATAATTAAATTTTAAAATTAAAAAAATTAATTACTACAATTAAATAAAAATTATCAAAATAAAATATAAAATATATATATATATATATATGTGACCAAATCACTATCCTCTAAACCCTACTTCCCATTTATTTCAATTTCACTTCCCTCCTCTTCATTCACACGTCGCCCAAGTAACTCTTCTTCCTTTCTTTCATTTTTTTTTTTTTTAATATTCCCATGTATTTTATAGTTGTGCCGATGAGATCCCATTGCGGAGGCCACCTAGCCCAGGTACACTCTTCTTCCTTTCTTTCATTTTTTTTATTTTTATTATATATATATATATATTCTTCTGCTGGAACCAGCGAAAACAAAAATTGCTGGTTCCAACAGACAGTTACAGCTTCTACTGGAACTAGCAATTTTTGCGAGAAGCTAGAACCAACAATTTTTTGCTGGTTCCTTCGCAAGTTCCAGCTTCTGCTGGAACTAGCAGAAGCAAGGAGCCGACAATTTTTTGCTGGTTTCAGCATTTTTTTTTAATCCCCCACCCCTTTTTATTTTTATTTTTTTATAATTAATAAATTATAGTGATGTTTTATTTAATTGTGCAGGTTTGAAATTTTGCATTATCGGGGCATTGTAAAAGGTAAATTATTTTAGTGTTAAAGTTATAATTATATGAATTGTAATTATGAATTATGTTGTCAATATTTTTAAGTTATAATTATATGGATTATGCTTTTTGATTATATATTGGTAAATGTTACTCGTGCCTCACTAAATTCTGAAACTGTGGAGTGCTTACTTTGTGTTAAAGATTAGTTGCCAACAATTGAAAATGATTATAAGTAATGAGTATTTTCTTCATTTATTTAGTTTTTTTATTTATATATCAACATATAACTGTAGACTAATATATACTTTTTTATAGGTATAATTGATTGAACTTTTGGAGTACATGGTGCCAATTATTGTGATGCTTCAATGGTTGTTTTTGGTGTACTTTCTCTTTACTTTTTTAATTCTTTGAGATTATTTGTAAAGTATATTATAAGTTCTTATAGAGTATTTTTTTTCTTTCCTTTAATAGATAATCCCTTAAACTTTACCACTAATATTTTGTTTATTATGTTTTGTAGTATTAAACAGATGACAAGTTCAGGCATGTTCCTGTTGTTGGACTATGAAGATTTTTCTTGTATTGAAATGAATTTTTATTTTATTTCTTTCGGAGGGTTGTATTATGTATTGAGGATTGTTATTTCTTTTGATTCTTGAGGAGATTTGTATGCTTATTTGATCTTTGAAATATGCTAATTTTATTATTTGTTTGTTGTTTTTTTCTAGATTTTATTATGTTATTTATTTGATTTTTTTTATGAAATTTATTATAATAAAATATGCATTTTATTATAAGTTAACGGATTCGGATATTTATAAACGGATATTCGCAATAATTATAATCGGATACGGATATATTCGAATTCGGATAATATTCGACGGATTCGAATTCGGATGTTATAAAAAAATATCCGTCGAATACGGATACGGATATTATAAAATTTAAACGGATACGAATACAGTCTATCCGATCCGTTTACAATCCTAGTTCTAGTAATGCCAGTGGCTACAAGCCACTGCAAAAATATTATTGATATGGTAAATTATATCCATAAGGGTAAAAAAGTAAAAAATATTAAAATGGTACAATTAATTAAATAATAAGTAAAGAAAATGCTAAAGAGCCACCCCACAAAGATAGGCATTTTTACTCAAGTCTACTAAAAAATTAATAACTATAAATACCAACTCTTAAAAGTTATATGGGACACAAAAATTCACTCAATGCAAACGTGTTCCGGAGTAAAGAACCTTATTAAATTTGCTAACTTTTAAAAGCATTAATTATAAATAATTCAAATCTAATATTTCTTGATTTGATTCAATTAGGATCACACCCTAAATTCCCCCAAATTAAATATTTTAATGATACGTATAATATTGCCTTTTTGTTCTATTTTGCAAATAAAAGTTTTTTCAATATATAGATGATAAGATAGGTTTAGAAAAAATAAAAATAAAAATGAGTAGTTTTCCAATGAAAATTGATATGAGGTAATGATTTTTTTTTCAATTCAAATAATATCAAAAATGAAAAGGACCATTGATTATTTTCCAAGTTCACGTGGTCAGAATATTAAGGCCCGAGCTTATCTTTTCAACCCATTTGTGGATTCAAATTTGGCCAACGCAAAGTACCTTATGTACCCGTTAATTATATTCACATTCCTAATCAATTTGAAATTGTTTCCTTTCTTATTACTTCGTCCATTCCATCCTGCAAATAATATCATTCACTTTGTCCCTTTGCATTTTGGGTGAATTATAAAAAATATTTTGAGAAAATACTCAAAATATTTTAAAAAATGAGTGGAGGAACGTGATAGTTGCTTGTTTTTGTTTTAAGGAATAGATGAAGAATGTTTTGGGATGGGACAAATTTTACGATAAATGTCACGTCGATCACCTTTTTATTTTGTTGATGAGGTAAAATGAATATTTTGTTGTTAATTATAAATGTGTATATATAGAAATAATTGCTATATATATGCATTGAGGAACGACTTTTTAAGGTGAATAGTAAGGGATATTTTAAAAATAATTTTATGTATTTTGTAAAATGGGATTAGGGAATGAGACGTTTTGTTTTTTTTAATTTTAGGCGTTGGTATTGTAATTGTTTTATTAACAAAGAAAAATAAATTTATATTGACAGAGAATTCACAAAAATAAAAATAAAAATTTATATTTACACACATAATGCATCAATAATTCATTAAAATTCGAAGGGAACACAAATTTCTTGCCTTTTGTTTCTCAAAGTGAATGTTTCATATTTATGGTAGGAGCAAAGTCAAGCAATTGGTAAATATTTTACTTGCAAGTTAGACAAAACGCACGGCGTTTAACAAGTCAAATGATTGAATATTTCAGCACCTAACACAATTAATAATGCTAGATCCCAACCCCACATAATCCCCATTGCCTAGTGGCTTAGGCTTGATTAGTTAGACATACATGAATCCGAGGCATTAAGATTGTGAATATAAATACGTTTTATTTCTTATTTTGTTGAAGATTAATGTTAATTCTTTTAGAATTAAAACTGAGAGTCAACGCAAAAAGTTAAAGCCTTATTTTATGATATATTGTGAAAAATTATAATTAAAGAATGTGTAGTTTAAGTCAAGGGGGCGTTTATAAGTCAAATTTTTTTGGTTTTGTCAATGGTGCCAGTCAATTTTAAGGCAGGAGCTACAACATGATTGTTCACACTTACTATTTATAGATTAATATGATCATCTTTCTTGAAAAAAATATTGTTGAAATTTTTGCATTCAGGGAAGCTCTTAATAAGCTGGAATTATGTTCTGGTCAGCGATTTTCATCTTCTTCGGCTGCTCTGTTTGGTTATCTGACGCAAAAGACACAATCAGGCCCAATGAAGTACTGGGAGAAAACGACACTCTGGTCTCTGCTGGTGGAGTTTTTGAGTTGGGATTTTTCCAGGACGCTGTTTCTGGAAACGTGTACGCTGGAATTTGGTTCAAGGATATTGGAAACAAGAAGCCTATATGGGTAGCCAATCGTGATATTCCAATGGAGCGTTTGTATGCTACTCTTCAGATAAGGTACGATGGAAACCTGATAGTTATTGATAGACGACAGACGCCTACGATTGTGAACTATGGAATGCTGGCGACGAGTCCGAATACTAGTGCAATGCTTCTTGACAATGGGAACCTGATTCTTAAACAAGGAGATGGGATTATATGGCAGAGTTTTGATTTCCCCACTGATACCTATCTTCCGGGAATGAAACTTGGGTGGTTTGGCCTGAAAACGGATCAGCCCAGTAAACAGATTATTTTGTCCTGGCTGAACCCTCAAAATCCTTCTCGGGGGCTCTTTACAATGGGGACAGGCTATAAGGATGCAAGAAAGTTCTCTGTCTGGAAAGGGGACAGTGCCCACATGGATATTGGATCATTTGAGGGAAATGGATTCAGATTCATTTTCAAGAACTCGTTCAGAAGTTTCAATCTCAGCATCACATCCAACCCAAATGAAACTTATGTGACTTTCACTACTATTGGCGGATACGACATGTCTTGGATGGTTATGGCCTCAACAGGGCATCTTGATGAGTACACACTGTATAAAAGGAGAATCTCACTGGTGCGCCATTCATTATGTGGCGTATCAAATGCAGTTAATGATTCAAGTGTATGCTGGAAAGAAAATTCACAAAATTGTGAGAATGGTGACACGTTTGTGGTGATCAATGGATCAATGCCGTCTGCAATGGCTTTGAATATTTCCATCGTTGCTGATTTTGACGACTGTGAACTGACATGCCGGACCAACTGCTCTTGCCTAGCATTTGCCTCAGAGGAATCGGAATGCCAACTTTACTTCGGAAGCGAAAATGATCTTCTCAACAGCATTAGCGGAGGTGGATTTGTCCATGTCCGCAGCAATGCAACAGTACGGAAGCAGGGTAAGCTTTTAATCTATTGCAAAATTTCTTGATAGGTAGTATAATGAAATGCATTCCTGTGGTCCAAGTGATGACTGCAAATTTTGACCCGAATGAACAAAATGACATTTCTTTATTCTCATTATGATCAAAGTCAGCAAAAGTTAATCCAATTGACATCTTCCTTGTTAAAAAATGAACATTTTTACAGTATCCTGCTTGTTTTTTCTTAGGTGGAAAGAAAAGGAGGTTGAGAATAATTCTCATAAGCTCAATAGGTCTGGTGATTCTGGCAGTGTTAGTCTTGTGGAGCTATAAACGACGCCAGAAACGTATTTGTAGAGGTTTTCTCCCTCTCCTTTCCCACTGTTATACATACAGAACCGACGCACTTAATGTGAAAATGACTATCTTGTGAATATACATTGGCAGTTAACCAACTCAGAAACAATGGAGACTCTGGCAGAAACGTAGAAGTAAAATTAATTGCTGATGACACTAAAAGTACTGCTACCATTGACATACAAATGATAAATGACCTTGAGTTTAGCAGAGAAGATCAACACCTGACATTTTTCAGCATTACTACAATAGAAAATGCAACGGGCAATTTCGATACTGAAAACAAGCTTGGCGAAGGTGGTTTTGGACCGGTTTACAAGGTGAGTTAGATTTCTTGACATCAAACTAGTACTAGCTCATATTACTAAATAATATAATTGATCTATTTTCTACTTATTCAGGGGAAGCTGCCAAACGGTCAAGAAATCGCAGTGAAGAGACTGTCAGAAAGATCAGTTCAAGGAGTTAAGGAGTTTAAAAATGAAGTACAACTAATCTCCAGACTTCAACACAGAAATCTTGTTAGGCTTTTAGGATGCTGCATTCATGGGGAAGAATACATATTGGTCTATGAATACTTGCTCAACAGAAGTTTGGATTCTTTCATCTTCGGTTAGTATTCTGAGGAAGTATGTATGGACATTGATCTCTTATTCTAAACAAAGTATTCCACATATGTTTTTTCTGCCGCAGATGAATTTAAACAGATATTATTGGATTGGAAAACGCGGATTAATATCATTGAAGGAGTTGCTCAGGGTATTCTATATCTCCACAAGTACTCCCGGCTGAGGATCATACATCGTGACCTTAAGACAAGTAACATCCTGCTAGATGGAGCTATGAACCCCAAAGTATCTGATTTTGGGATGGCCAGAATTTACGGGGAGAACGAAACACGTGCAAAAACTACTAAAATTGCTGGCACATAGTAAGAGTAATTGTCATTTTTCTATCCGCAAAGCCCACTCTTACCTTATCTCTAACCACTTATGTTTGCTTATGTTAGTGGATACATGTCCCCTGAATATGCAATGGACGGCCATTTCTCTGAAAAATCAGATGTATTTAGCTTTGGGGTTATAGTGCTAGAGATAATCAGTGGCAAGAGAAACATTTCTTTCTTCGAGGTTGATCTTTCTCTAAATCTTCTGGGCTATGTAAGCTTCTGATATCCTTATATCTGTTAGGTAATTAGGCATCAAAACAACAATTAATGTAATAAAACGAACTTTTACTTTAGGCGTGGAAGCTCTGGAAAGAAGGAAGGAGCAATGAGTTCTTCGACTCCACATTGGCTAAGTCATGCACGATAAATGAAGCTGGAAAATACGTTCAACTAGGCCTCTTATGCGTGCAGGAAAGAGCAGCGGATCGGCCCAGTATGTCTGATGTAGTAGCCATGCTTAGAAATGATACAGCTTCTCTTCCTCAGCCTAAAGAGCCTGCTTTTTTGAGCTAAAAATGTACAGTAGATGCTGATTTGTTGTAATGTATATACATGGACAGAGGTTGTCCTAGAAATTTACCAATTGTTGGATTAGTTTATTCATGTAAAATTGAATTGAAATTTGAATAATTTGTTGATAGTTACACCGTCAGGTTTTGTATGGACGATTACAGATTAGAATTTTTATTCCCACAGAAATGCTGTCTTTTTGCTGGGATTAGGGCTCAAATATCAGTTGGATTAGACCCATTACCAATAAAATGGGATGGAGTTAAATTCTAAATCTAATGTTGTTGGAATATTGTAATTTTATGATTTATTAACAATGCGAAAATATTATAAATATCCACATTTAATATTGCTTTTTTGAGAATTTACAATCATGAATTTGCAATCAGGATTACCATTAAGTAATTACCTATCAAGAAAATTACCATTAATTAATAATTTATTAAAAAGTATTTTCTTAAAATAATAAATAATTCTCAAACTTTTCCATTTTTCAACTTTTTATGTGATTAGAACATTAGGGCTAGAGTTAAACCAATCACTTCCATTAACATTCCTAATCAATTTGGGATGGTTTCCTTTCTTATTAAATACTTCATCCATTACGCTAAACTTAACTGTCGTTAATTTTTTTCATGAACAAAGAAAAATAAGTTTATATTGATTTACAACTCACAAATAATAAAAGAAGGTATAATTCAATCCTTCACGTAATAAGTCAATACTCAATGGTCAAATGAGAAAGAAACCCAATTTTCCGTTTCATTCACATTTCTGAGTAGACCTTTCCACTTTAATGTTAACTAAGACAAGTGATGGTTTGTCGAGTAGTTTTGTCTTTTCCCAAATAATTATTTATTTTTTGTTGTATTGGTGCTGACTATCTGGGAGCCTAGGAATCACAGAAATTCTTGCCTTTTTCTCAATGTGCAAATGCTTTTTTTCTCAATGGGTAAGTATTTTACTTAGAAATGACCTTTAAATGGCTTTAACAAGTCAAAGGATTGAATGTTTTAATACCTAACACAATATTGCTAACCCCTCATAATCTCTATGCCTATTGGCCTAGGCCCTAATTAGTTAAGACATTAAAGATTATTAATATATTTTGTTAAAGATTTGCTTTCTTCTAGAATTCAAACTGAGAGTCAACGCACAAAGTGGAAGCCATGATATCCCGTGGAAAATTGTGTCTGGGTAGAATGTATGGTTTAGGTATTTGTCAATTTCTTTTGTTTTGTCAATCATGCAGTTCAATTTAAGGCACAAGTGACAACATGGTTACCCAAACTTACTATTGATATATTAATCTGATCTTCATTACTCATAAACATTGAAATTTTCACGTTGGATGAACTTGTTAGCTGCCAACATTAGAATTATGTTCTGGTCCGCGATCTTTATCTTCTTCGGCTGCTCTGTTTGGTTATCCAATGCAAAAGACACAATTAGGCCCGATGAACTTCTGAGAGAAAATGATACTCTGGTCTCTGCTGGTGGAGTTTTTGAGTTGGGTTTTTTCCAGGATGCTGTTTCTGGAAATGTGTTTGTAGGAATTTGGTTCAGGGATGTTGGAGACAAGAAGCCTATATGGGTAGCCAATCGTGATATTCCGTTGGAGCATTTATTCGCTACTCTTCAGATGAGAAATGATGGGAACCTGATAGTTATTGATAGACGACAAGTACCTAGAATTGTGAACTATGGAATGCTAGCCACAAGTCCAAATACTAGTGCAACTCTTCTTGACAATGGGAACCTGATTCTTAAACAAGGAGATGAGATTATATGGCAAAGTTTTGATTTCCCCAGTGATACATATCTTCCAGGAATGAAACTTGGGTGGTTTGGTTTGAAAACGGATCAGCCAAGAAAACAGGTTCTTTTGTCCTGGCTGGATCCTGAAAACCCTTCCGGTGGCACCTTTACAATGGGGACAGGCTATAAGGATGCAAGAAAACTGTCTGTCTGGAAAGGGGACAGTGCCCACGTGGATATTGGACTGTTTGAGGAAAATGGATTCAGATTCATTTTCAAGAACTCATTCAAAGGTTTCAATCTCAGCCACACATCTACCTCAAATGAAACCTACCTGACTTTCAGTAGTATTGGAGGATACGACATGTCTTGGTTGGTGATGGCCTCAACAGGGCATGTTGACGAATACACGCTGTATAAAGGGAGAATTTCACTGGTGCGCCATTCATTATGTGGTCTACAAAAGAATAGTTCAAGCGGGAAAGAAATATCACAAAAATGTGAGAATGGCGACAGTTTTGTGGCGATGAATGGGACAATTCCATCTTCAATGTCTTTGAATATTTCCATCTTTGCTGATTTTGACGAGTGTGAACTGACATGCCGGACCAACTGTTCTTGCCTAGCGTTTGCCTCAGAGGAATCGGGATGCCAACTTTACTTCGGAATCAAAACTAAACTTCTCAATAGCATTGGCAGAGGTGGTTATTTCTATGTTCGCAGCAATGCAACAATACGGAAGCAGGGTAAGTTTTTAATTCTATTGCAAAATTTAATCTAATTTCTTGTAAAAAACTGAATACTGCTAAAGTAGTGTGCTTGTGTTATCTTAGGTGGAAAGAAGAGGAGTTTGAAAATAATTCTCATAAGCTCAATAGGTCCTGTGATTCTGGCAATTTTAGTCTTGTGGCAATATAAACTACATCAGAAACGTATCTGTAGAGGTTTTTCCTCCTCCTCCTTCTTTCCCTCTTTGACAAATATGAACATTGACTAAATATGCTGATTTTCCTTATGATGTTAAATGAGTATTTTGTGGATATATATTGGCAGTGAACCATCTCAGAGACCATGGAGACTCTGGCAAAAAGGGAGAAGTAAAATTAATTGCCCTTGACGAGGCTAAGAATGCTGCTACTCTTGACATACAAATGACGAACGACCTTGAGTTTAGTAAAGAAGATCAACACTTGGCATTTTTCAGCGTTAGTACAATAGAAAATGCAACAGGTAATTTCCATAATGATAACAAGCTTGGTGAAGGTGGTTTTGGACCAGTTTACAAGGTGGGTTAGATTTCCTGACATCAAACTAGCTCATATTACTATATATATAATGTAATTGATCTTTTTTCTATTTCTTCAGGGGAAGCTGCCAAATGGTCGAGAAATTGCAGTGAAGAGACTGTCAGAAAGATCAGTTCAAGGAGTTAAGGAGTTTAAAAATGAAGTAAAACTAATCTCCAGACTTCAACACAGAAATCTTGTTAGGCTTTTAGGATGCTGCATTCATGGGGAAGAGTACATATTGGTCTATGAATACTTGCTCAACAGAAGTTTAGATTCTTTCATCTTTGGTTAGTATCCTGAGGAAGTATGCATGGACATTGATTTCTTATTCTAAACAAAGTATTCCACATATGTTTTTTCTGCCGCAGATGAATTTAAACAGATATTATTGGATTGGAAAACGCGGGTTAATATCATTGAAGGAGTTGCTCAGGGTATTCTATATCTCCACAAGTACTCTCGGCTGAGGATCATACATCGTGACCTTAAGACAAGTAACATCCTGTTAGATGGCGATATGAACCCCAAAGTATCTGATTTTGGGATGGCCAGAATTTACGGGGAGAATGAAACACTTGCAAAAACTGCTAAAATCGCTGGCACCTAGTAAGACTTTTGTCATTTTTTCCATTTTTCTACCTACAAATTCCACTCTTACCTTATCCTTATATATGTTTGTTTATGTTAGCGGATACATGTCTCCTGAATATGCAATGGACGGCCATTTCTCTGAAAAATCAGATGTATTTAGTTTTGGGATTATAGTGCTAGAGATAATCAGTGGCAAGAGAAACATTTCTTTCTTCGAGGCTGATCTTTCTGTAAATCTTCTGGGCTATGTAAGCTTATGACATCCTTATATCTATTGCGTAATTAAGTATCAGAACAACAATTACTGTAACAAAACTAACTTTTACTTTAGGCGTGGAAGCTCTGGAAAGAAGGAAGGAGCAATGAGTTCTTCGACTCCACGTTGGCTAAGTCACGCACAATGAGTGAAGCTGCAAAATACGTTCATTTAGGCCTCTTGTGTGTGCAGGAAAGAGCAGCAGATCGGCCCAGTATGTCTGATGTAGTAGCCATGCTTAGAAATGATTCAGGTTCTCTTCCTCAGCCTAAAGAACCTGCTTTTTTGAGTTAACAATGTATGGTTGATGCTGATAATTTGTTGTAACTTGTATGTATATACATGAGCACAGGTTGCCCTAGTAATTTACATATTGTCGGATGATGAATTAGATTAGACTTGTAGAAATGATTTGAAAAAAAATTGAATCTCTTTGTTAATAGTACCAATTTTGCTGCATCAGATTTTGTATGGTTTCAAGAGGATTACGTATTAGAATTTTTAGTTTTTATATAGTTTAATTTCAAAAAAGAAATGGAAAAAAGAAGGGAAAAAGTATTACCAATGTTTCTATCTTGTATCGTTTCCACATATTCAAGCCCAGCTTGCAAGCAATTAATTCTATAAGGGTGTCACTCCATAGAAATTTCTTAACTAATATAATATAATATAATATTCTATAATGGTCACGTACGTGTCACACGTAAAAATGAAATTTATCATGCATATCAAACATATTAAAAATCTAAAATGTAAAATAATATCAACAAAATTAAATTTAAATGATAAATTTGAGATTTCAAATTTCAAAACCGTAAGTCTGAATCTCACCAAATATGCAGATATTAATATATGTACTTTTATAATAATTAATTATTGTTAGTTGTTATAAATTATTGATTATCTGATAACTATAAATATATAATGTACTATCACTTTAATCAAGTAAAACCTATAGTCTTAGAATTGAATATATATATATATATATATGGGAAATAAAAACGACTGTTGTTTTCTACTTTAAATAAAACCCTCTAATTATATGCACACACACACACACACAGATATATATATATATATATACATATGTCCAACCAATTTAATGCTAGGAAAATCATGAAATAGTGGAGACTCACCTTACTATTGGGTGACGTGGCACTGTGCATGAAACATTTGGCAATTACTTATCACTATAAAATAATTAATAAAACAAGATTAATGTAAATCTATTTATTAATTAATCAATACATCCATGAATAAGTCCATATAAATCTAGGTATCCCATCTTCTCAAAAAGTCCATAGAATTTGTTCATGACATTATTTAACAATTCTAACTTTGAAATCTCTATTTCATTTCATATTTCATATCCTATTTAAATTTATTGTATTTAGGTCAAGTATATTCGATTCTTAATTAATTATTTTTATAAAAAAAATATTTAATACACACATTATATATTCATAAAATAAAATAAAAGATAAAATAGAAAATAAAACATATGATTTAAACTCAATGGCACTACCATTTAATTTGCCCATGACATTATTATTATAGTAATTTGCATAATATTTGGTGGTGATTGTCTTGCATAGCAATGGGAAGCATCTCCCAAAGAGAGGAATCGAATCAGTCCCCCATTCTTTTTGCTTTTCACAGTTTGCTATAGCTCTCTTTACCACACCCCAAGAAAATGGTGGGTGATACGATCATACACATCGATCTTAATTAGGTTTTTCCTTTTTCTATTTTCATTAATATATATATATATATATATATATTAGTTTCATCTTTTTCTCCGATTGTTTTTTAGAGAATAGTGTGCTGACTCTTCTCTTTACACCTAGATCATATATATATATATATATATGTAGAGAGAGAGAGAGAGAGAGAGAGAGAGAGAGAGAGAGAGAGAGAGAGAGAGAGAGAGAGAGAGTATACTGTATATATGAAAAGATCATTAGCAAGGGAAAAAGAGAAAAAAGAAAAAAAAATGTGACAGCAAAAAAGCCATGGCAGTGTATAGAGTGGGAAAAAGAAAAGATAATAAAAGAAAAGATGGTCAAATTGGACCTCGAAGACTACTACTACATTTCTCTTCCATCATCAGGTTCGACTATCTTTATCGAAACTCTACCATCTTCACTTTCTTCCATTTTGAACACATCCCATTTATATTCTAATTCCCCCCTTAATTATATATAATTATCTTTTAATAAATAACATTAATTAATTTTCCTTTTTTTAATATATTCAGACAAGAATCATTATTTTGTAGTAAAATACTGGCAACATAGGTAACTTCGTCCTTGGGAGTTCCAGCCATGCAAGTTCGGTTTCGATTTCAGCTCCCGATAGATTGATAGATACGGTAGATTTATTGAAATCTGACACACACGAATGGACACCTGCACTCGACCATTGCAATTTTTTTTTTAATTATATATAAATAAATAAACAAACTACGTGCATAATGATGAAATTCTCGTTGAAGTGAGCGCAGCTTTTCTTTTTAAATTTAAAATTTCTTCATTTTCACAATTCATATATAAAATACAATGTGCACTATTACCTCAACGGAGGACGAGATTGGAACCGGCCCGACCGGCGGCTGCCGGGGCCAACTTTTTGAAAATTCTGTTCTCAGGCCATTAAATTTTTTTATTCCATATATATAACCAAAAATTTATTAAGTCCCATGTTGTCTAAATAATATCGTGTATTTCCTATGTTCGAGCGTATAGCATTTGATGTCATTACCTGGTATTTCTCCTTTTATGAGAATTGAATTTTAAATTCGAAGTAAATTATCTCAAATGTTAAAATAATAAATAAGATCATCACTCGATTTTAATTAATATTCCGTCTTCTATATATTTCTTATTATAGATACAGCTTAAGGGTATAAAAAATATATATTTTTAATAAACACTCAAATTTGGCCACCATTTTGACCCACTAATTAACTAAGGACTAGTTTGGTTGGATTTTTAAGTTATCTCATTGTTATTTATCATGTGATAATTTGTGTGATTTTTTATCATTATGTTATATTTTGGCTGGTATGATAGATAAACCCAGAAGGGTAGCAGATTAATTTATTATGATAATTGCACATATAAATACGAACTTTTAATATTCATATGGGTTTGAGTGTTTATTGTCACTCCAACCAAATGAATAGTAAAATGGAATAAAAATATTGTATCCCACATTATTATCTCAACCAAACTACTCATAATAGTACTATTAATTGAAGGTTATCGTTATGTTGGCGTACGTACCTTACTTTCCAATTAAGCCCCATGTTTAAACAAACCAAAAAGAAAAAGATTGAATCATGATTGGTTGTGCGGAACCTATTAGGCAATTACTTACCTCTTTAGAAACATCAATTCCTTGTCTTATAACTAAGAGCATATCTTGAGTTTGGTGATTGCTTGTCATTACATAAAGTGAAAGACAGTAATACTAAAGCAGCTTAAGTTCCTCCCCCCTTTGTCATGAAATGACAAATTAGTCCTAAAACCAGTTATGGCCCAAAGTGCTGTTGTGGGATTAAAGTTCCCCTCAGCCAGCACACATTTTGACTTCCCATATACAACTCATGCTTCAAGTACGAAACAAGAATATTCAAAAGAAATAAAGAAAAAAAGGAATCACAATTTTTCACTTGTATATAGTGACTGCTGAACAGTGGGTCTGCGGAGATATTATTGAAAGGGAGACATGCATGACCCTCCTAAGTAATTATAACATAAGAAAATATATATAACGAGTGGATTTTAATAAAAGATTATAGAATCTCCAGGTATTCAATTGTATTTTGCTTACCAGCTTAGCATCTTGTATTTTAAGCGGATAATTTCCTAAATAAATTGTTAAAGAAGGGCATTGTTGGAACACTACCACCACAGAATTTGTTGGACTGTGTTCATGCACTTCCCCCTATTCCAATATTAGTCTCAAAAGCAGCTGTGGATAGAGCTTTATCAAATTTCACAAAATTTCCCATCTTTAGAATAGAATCCCAATTATATCTCTCAATATATGTACATAATAATCACATGCAGCAGCATTCTCTTTTGTCTTTAATTTTAGTTTTTCTATGTGATTCCATGGTTGAACAAGTAGGCAAGTGAAGAATATATCAAAAAGAGCCCACCTCTGCCCACATCCACTCGATTATCGAGGCAGCCCTCCCAGTATATATAACTTCTGGCTCGCCACCATTTTTTCACAACTATATTTTCTCTCTACAAAACTCCTCTTTCAAAAATATATTGGAGTAAATTTATCCAAGCAAATTCTGTGCATTTAGAGTAAGAGTTTAATCATTTATATTTTTTTATACTATGATTACTATATATTACTTTGAAAATAAATGAAAAAAATGTGAATTTATTTGTAGGGAAAAATGAGCTGCGGCAGGCCTGGAGATTGGAACTGCAGATCATGCCAGTACCTCAACTTTCAGAGGAGAGATTCCTGCCAGCGGTGCGGCGACCCGAGGCCCGGCGATAGAGGTGATTACGGGAGTTCCGGAGGGAGAATGGGCCAGTCGTTTTACACCGGCCCGGATGTGAGGCCCGGTGACTGGTATTGCTCTGTGGGCAACTGCGGCGCCCACAACTTCGCCAGCCGCTCTAGCTGCTTCAAGTGCGGCGCGCTCAAGGATGAAGCAAGTAGCGGCTTTAATGACAACGAGATTTCACGCGCTCGTGGCTTTGGATTCGGCGGCGGCAACCGCTCTGGATGGAAGTCCGGTGACTGGATTTGCACCAGGTAATTAAAAACTCAAGTTTACGTGAGTTTTTATCAGCTGCATGTAAGAACAGTATAAAAATCTTCGGTAATAAATAGAATTTTCCATGTTTTTTTTAATAATGTCTGTATTGGAAATTTGGTACAGGTCTGGTTGCAATGTGCACAACTTTGCCAGCAGGATGGAGTGCTACAAGTGCAATGCACCAAGGGAATCGAGTAGCGGATCTTCATTTTGATGCATCAGGATTCTCCATTTTTGGGTAAAAGATTTAAATCTTGAATTTCATTATTACACTATTTACATAAATATATGTACTGATTTATTGGTCTTTAGTATTTCAGGTTCACAAATTAAAGTTGACGAGGAGAGAATCAAGACTTGAATACTACTCCTAAAGAAGCGGACGAATGCTCTTTTTTGCCTCCTATCACTACCTACTTGGAATTTCCCTGTTTCCTATTGTCTTTTCATTTTATTTTATTTTATTTTATTTTTTTGGGTTATAAACTTTTATTTTCTGTTTGAACTTTAGGGAGCGTTAGTTAAGTATGATTGCAAGTTCTTGTCAAGTAGAGCTGAATCTTTCATAAGTAGTGGTAGTAGTATGAGATACTTGTTGCCTTGTATTTCTTGTTTTGAGCTTTAATTAATTATATCAATGTGTGCCCAAACATTCTTGTATCATATTTTTTTTAGTATGGGATTTGAAAAAGTGATACAAATTAATTTTTGCAACACCACAAGAAAAAAGAATTGGTGATAAAATAATAAGTGAAAATATAAAAACTGTCATTAATTATATATATTAAGTGATAAAATATTTTATCTATCACTCTAATCATTTCCACAATTTTAATAGTAATAAAAATATTAAGTTGTCATCATTGACAATTAGTAATACATCCAATGACAAATGAAATTTTTGTTATAAATTATAATGACAATTTATGCTGGTGTGCCACTAATTATTAATGGTGAAGATTTAAAAATTAATCCTTGTTACTTTTAAATCATACTGTGGCAAAGTAAAAAATTTTGTAAAGTAAGAAAATATTCAATAACAAAATAAAATTATCGCCGCTTAATATATATCATTAGTGGTAGTTGGGACAACAAAAATTCATCTCATTCATATTTTAGACGCCAATATAACCATTGAAAACTGTTGATTCTTGAAAATTAAGAGGTTCTCACTAATATTATACTTTTTACAGTGAAATGACATTCATACAATCACTTTAAATATAACGTGAAGTCCAAAAAATTCCCTTCCATATGCACAATAAAATATAAGAGTCCATCTAAAACTTAGATAGAAATTTCAAATCCATAACAATGAAATCTTCAAATTTCTTTAGGATAATTTTGAGTTGCTATTTCATTCAAGAGTTCACTTTTTCAAATATAACTTGGGAGTAAGTTGCAGCCATATTGAAAAAGTTATCGACGTCAATGATTAAACAATATATCCTGGTTTTCTATTTATGGGTCCACAAATAATAATTATAAAACTGAAGACACATAATTTTCGTACAATATGAGAGGTTCGTGGAACAATACATTTCAAAAAATTGCTACCACTTTTACAAATTATGTTGTAAAGTCGACAACAGCTCATGCTAACAATCATAATTTTGCTCATCTTTTTTCACTTTGATTTGAGTGCTAAAGCACATACAGCTTTAATTTGCAGCTCACCAATAACACTACAGCTAGTGAAAAATTACCATAGGTCATATAATTGTGTAATATACATACGTCCTTGAAGATCAACATTATTAATGCATTTTCACCCAAAAAAGAAAAACAAAACAACATTATTAATGCATTACCGATCATAGTCAAAGCATTGTTCAGAATTCTAACGATATTTATGGGGAGCATTTTGATTTTGAACGTTTGGTGAAATTACATACAAGTAGAGATCGATGAGAAATCTATCCTTGAAAATAGTTCAAAGTAGATCATATATGGGTGGCAGTTAGAGTTTGCAGCTCTTCTAGCGTCATTCAAATGAGATTCAGGAGAAAAAGAATTAAGTTGATCCTTACGAATAGTTTGATTTTTACGGACTCAATAGTAACAGGAATAGTATTTAAGTAATCATCATTGACAATTAGTGACACACATATTATAACAGTCTAGTGACTGTGAAAATCTTGTCATGAGTAATAGTAACAATTCTTATTGTTGTTAGGTTGTCATTATAAGTGTGTTATTAATTGTTATTAGTTCTTGTCACTATTAAATTATATTGTGACAAAAAAATTATTACCACAATAAAAACATCAATAGTGACAAGATAAAAAATATTGTCACTTAATATATATTATTAGTAACAATTTTTACATTGTTAGTTACTTTTCTATCACTAATATTAAATTTTATTATAGTGATAGGAGATTGTAAATAATAGTTATTCCCTAGATAAGTTGTAGTTATAATAATTTGAAGATAATAATAAGAGTATTTTAGAATGATGAATCAAAAATGCATTAAAGAGGCCTATGCTTTATTAAATAGTACATATTTATACTCTTCAAATGGTAGATATTTTATCAAAGTTGAAATCAGAAAAGAAATTTGAGAGAGATGGTTAACAAATCCAAGTTCACATTGGATTCCCAAGCTTTTGAGATTAACTTCTTTTTTTGAGTTCTTTTCATTGACCTCTTCATTGGGCATGCTTAAGCAGATAGAAAGAGAGAGAGAGAGAGAGAGAGAGAGAGAGATGAGTGGTCAAAAAGTAACCACAGATTGATTAATGTCTGCTACTACACTCCATTATTTGGCTTTTAAGGAGATTCTTGTCTGCCTTTAGGCAGGCTTTACATTCCCTCATGTGGTTTGTTGATACAACTCAAGTACATTGCATTCTGCAATCTCACCAACTCAAACTCCATATATCAATTATTATATATTATTTCTTGCTCATACACACATATATCTAACTCACAACATGATGATCAAGCAGCAAATAAATATTATTTAGCCTTTGGTATATATGGAGAAGTTTTACTAATATGGAGTAAAAGGATTCAAATAACTTCAAATTTAACTTAAAATACATTTGTTAGAATCAAGTGTTTACCATTATGCTAAAAGTTATAGCTGTTAAAAGAGGTGCAACTTTATTTCCTCATATATTTGACAGCTCAAAATACCGTATAAAACTACAGTTGGTTTGAGGTGGCTTCACTCCATAAGCGCTATGAATTGGATGGTTAGTTCCCAAATCAAAGGATGATACAAATAATAAATCCAATAGCATCATCTGATGATACATTTGAAGAGTTTATAACAACACTAATTAAATACCCTCTTTGTCTTCATAATACTAAACTTTAAGTTCAATAGAATGAACCTAAATTTGATTGGATTGCACACTGCAATCTATAAAAATAATCATTATTTAGAATGAAATGAATCATATAAATATAATAATAAAAATTTACATGTAATTTTCAATAACTATTTTATGCCAGTGAACATATTTTTCAAAGTTATACCTAACTGCTGATTCGATTCTAGAATTTTAATAATAAAATATTTTAAAATTTTAATTTTCTCATGTTAAATGATATTACCTTATTATTATTTTTAATATCAAACTCCTTTCCAAATTCTTTTCTCAAGATTCAACCACAAGGTAGAAATTCATATAGGTGGGCATTATTAGCTACTAAAGAGAAAGAATAAAGCCTCAAAATGTGTTCAATTTGAACAAACAAATCAATCGAAATCACATAATTGATGTCTATGATTGTCACATCATCATATGTACATATTTTTTACCATTCAAAACTCTAAATTTTGATGAAGGCTAAAATGATAGAGACTCTTCATCTCTTTGAAAGAAGAAATCTTGAACGCCTGCCTTTAATCATGACTGTATATCCCACATGTCCCCAAAGTGGTCATTTGAACCAAAAATGGCTTGGGTTTTTGTTAACTACTGTGATAGTCAAATGATTGCAAAAACTGAGAAAGATTTTTGTCCAACAATTCTAAGTGCGAGAAAAAGACTGCTTTTAATCCTCTTCTTTTTTTTTTTTCATCTTCAGAGTATAAACTATAAAGCACAAATTTGTGGGGCAGGGCCGGCAGGCGCCAGGCTGACTTTGGGATAGAATTAACCTATTAATTAATTGGGCCACGTATACAGAGTAGTTAGTACAAAAAGCCTTTAAAGGCACCCCTACGGGGCCCGCAAATTTTGTAACCATCTTCATTTTATTTTCGGGGCTAATAAAATATACCAAAAATAATTGATTAATAAAGAGTATTATTATTTAATTATTCATATATAAAAATAATATATCAACAATTCACATTGATATGGGGAAGTAAGACGAGCCCAACAGGCCTAATAGAACCATTATAGGCCCAAGAATACATTGAGCTAATTAACCAATAAAGGCTATCAATCTTCCTTCAATCGATAAGGTTATAGTCAAAAAGCTCACTGCTAGAGAGTCGTCTTGACCCAATAAGGTCATGCATTTGACCAAAGTGGTCAGGGAGATTCGACCAGAGAGGTCATGCACTCGACCAGAGTGGATGGAGAAACCCACGGTTGAGGGGACATACTGACCAGAATAGGTCGACCAGAGAGGTCATGCACTTGACCAAAGTGGGCGGATAGACCCACGGCCATGGACATCTCGACCAGAAGAGGTCATGCATTCAACCAGAGTGGTCAGAGAGATTCGGTCGGGGAGATATCTCGACCAGAAGAGGTTGACCTACGAGACAGGAAGGTTTCTCTCACCACCAGTCATTGTCGCATTTAATGCACTTAACCACTACTCTGCCACATTAAATACACTGACTGGCGGCTTGCCTCTGCATTAAATGCGAGATCTCTACCATATCCCAAAAGGATGTGGGGGCGCCACCTGGAAAGAGGATTTCAGATAAGGAAAAGACCTAACAACCCTCATGCAAGGACAAAAGGTCCTCCCTGCAAGAGCAAGGGTACCGTGGACATTTTGATCTCCCAGCTGGGACTATAAATACCCCATTACAGCCTCCCTCGAGGTATGTCATTCTATACTACAAAGCCCTCACTCTGCTGCTCGTTATATACTCAACCTCATACTAACTTGAGCGTCGGAGAGCCTACGCCGAGGGCGTCTCGGCTAGCCTGACGTTTGTTCGTGGTTGCAAGACTCAGCCCAGGTATATGTGGAGCTCATTTACTTAACCAGGCAGGTCGATCCACGCAGATTCCGTCCCAATCCAGTTATATACAGTTTTTACCCTCATCACACAAATTTAGTAATTGATTATGTACTTGTCAATGATACCCAGTTGATCAGCAGAGAGTAAAAAAAAAAATTGTAAATGATTGTTACTTTTTAACTATGCGTTTCTATGTTTAAGTCTCCCACTAAAACTATAGTATTTTTTTTTTTTTTAATGAATATAATATTTCATGTATTAATGTATTTGTCCATTTCGCATTTTCTTAGACCTCGACTCTAATGCTAATCAAATTAATTAAGTGGCATAGTTCTTACATTTGGATTTGTTTCATTTTTAATTTAAACTAAAATAAACTTAGCTGCAAGTGTGCTTGTATTTAAAATAAATAATAAAAAAAACCTCTAAAAAAAGGTTTTCTGATTATAAAAACACAAATTAGAAATAAATTATTTATTTATTTTATTAAAACAATCTATTATATCATTCATCACATTATCGTATCATATTAAAGGCTAATTTAAGTACAATTCTCTTATTAAAAAAAAAAAAAAAGAACAAATCATAATTTTCTGCATTTAACTTTAGAAAAATCTAATGCAATTGATGCACGCTCTTTTTGAAAGTCAAACTCAAAACTTCTAAATTTAATAATTTAAATTTGAATGGAATTATTTCTACTTAAACCATCTCATCCTGCGTGAGTCGAGCAATCCAAGTGCAAATTTTTTGTGTGAGAATTTATTGGGCCAAAAATTGAGGCCCATATGATTAGCTGGGCTTGAATGGTAGTCTCGGCCTTAACCTCAGTTATAAGCTTTAGGTTGAGCTTGAGGCTGAGGATATTTTACATTTTTGCTATTAATCTGCCAATGGACTTTGCCTAAGAGACAGTTCCGCTAAAAAAAAGCGTGATAAATTGTGGCATCATTTTTTACCCTTTTTTTTTTTTTTTCTCCTTTTTTCCTTTTCTTCATAACTAGTCGCTATGGTGTGTTGTCTCTGCATGCATAAAGCAATTGTCAGTTATTTTGAAAGTATGAGCAACGTAAAAAGCTAGAGTTATGGATATATAATAAACTTTTGGTGCATTAGTGGAGAAAAGAGTTAATAAATTCTTGTACAAGTATTTTTGATAAATCAAATTGTAATGTGTTAATATAAAACAGTTCAACATGTAAATATAAAACCTCTTTCTCTTTTATACAAGATGAAAAATAGAAGTTTTTGTTTCCAACTTAATCGTCCATAACAATTTTCTTATCACATTATTTAAAATAATTAAATGAAGTTAAAGAATTTGTGTATAAATCCTAAGCAGCAAAAAGCTGGCATCATTATTAAGAACATAAAATCAAAATCAACGTGGCGATTTATTTGGACAAGAACAAAAGATTTTCATATCATCAAAAAAAATATACTTTTTCAGAATACATGTGCATATTGTTAGAATCTCAACTTGAACTTCACACATAAATATGAAGACAAACAATGTCAATGAACCAATTAATTATTTGATAAGAGGAAAAAGAAAAGGAGAAAGAGAAGTTCCAAAATTATATTATAGAAAACTCATAAAACCCTACGATTTTAGTGGTTTAAATCTTCTATTTCATTCCCTATTTCATTTCATAAAAATATAACAAGTGTTTCTTGTAAAAATAATTAATGATAATCAGATATACTTGGCATAAATACATTAAATTAGAATATGAGATGAAATAGAAAATGGAATAGAAGATCCAAAATGGAATTTTAGGACATGTAACTATAGAATTAATGTTGTGGCATAATGTTTCCAACAAGAAAAAGCACAATTATCAAAGACCCATTTCATCACAATAAAGACATGCATGGTTTTTCAAACAAATAATAAAACACACTAATTAAAATAAGTCAGCTTAACAACATATATTAGGATAGTGTAAATTGGCATGGACAAGCCAACCACATACATATAGGAGTACTTAAAAACATTTCCAGACAATCAAACTTCACAATATTCCTTAATGTCACAAACATTAACTATTCAGAAAGTAGTTTAGTTTTCTGAATAATCCAAAGCGGTATTAGAAACGCTCCTGTAGATTAGGCTGCATTGGCTGCACGCGGAAGGCGAAAGGCATCTGGGCCTCGTAGTCTGGAACTCCATGATGATCATATACACCCTGGGTTTCCATCACATTATCATCCATAGGATCCAGATGCAGTTGCCGCTGTCAACCATTACAAAACTATTGATTAAAATCTGCCTCCATTCAAGGGAAATATACTCTTAAAAAAGAAAAAAAGAAACTCGAAAATAAACTATGATGAATCTTTAGGTAATGCTAAAAATTTGTAACTTAGCTATAAAATTGACGTAGTCAGAGTTGAATCAAATACTCTCATAATTTATAACTCTCATTGCGACTAGTCAATAGCTGATAATTACTTTTTTGTATATTAATTTTTTAACGGATAAACGTAGCTAGTTTGTTGTGCTTGCACCAAACGTTGCTAAAGACTAGCAGTTAATAATTTTTGTTAGTTGATATTTTTAAAATTACGTTTGATAATTAATTTGTAATTATAGTTAAGTAATTAATATTTCGTAACTAATATCTAGTTTTCTGATAGTTTTGAACTTACCAGCTTGAATTGGAGGTTCTGATTCTCCTCCTCGATCATTTCATTCTGAAATCATTAATCATGTGTGAGCAAATTAATAGGCATTGGAGAAAATGAGCTAGCAAGAATGCTGTGTTGTGTGTGTGTATTCTAAGACTGCTTAAAGTAGGCATGCAAGTAAGAAGATTAATAGACAAGTGGAGAATTCGATGACTGTAGTATTTTGTCATACATGTTTCCTCATCATCCGCACGAACTCCATCTGTTACAATCAAAAAGAAGAAATGGAAGGTGTTAGATACATATATACTGATTCAGACAAGCACTCCCTAAATATAAAGAACAAGAAGAAATGGAAGGACCTGTTTGGCTTTGAGAGTTGAAATCCCATTTTCGAGGGCTTCCTCCAACACCATGAGCTCTTTGTAATTCAAAGTTGAGATATCTTCTCCCTTGAGGTGCCTAAAGTTAAGAAAACTAGAAATATCAAGAAAAACATAGGAGAACAAAGAGGGGGAATGTAAAAATAAACCCTCTCCCTGAAACAAAAATAGAAACAAGAAAATCTGAATTATGACAACCTGAGCTCAATCTGCATGCTGTCATTCTCCTTCTTGATTCTGTTGATTTCATTGTCCAAATGCTGTTTTTTGTTAAACAGGTCAATAGCGATATATATTAGGACAAAATAACATGAAAATGAAAGAGGAAAATATGCAGATCTATCTTTGGGAGCTTAAAATAATAATTTTTTCATCATATAGCTAGATCTTAGAACCTACAGGCCAAAAGGGAGTTTCATCAAAATCTATCTTGTACAAAGAGGGAGTCCAAGTCCAACAAACTGGATCTATTGAGGTACTTATATACATAAGTTTTCCCTTTCTTGTGCTAAGAAGCTGAAGTGATATTCATAAATTTCTTTCACAAATTTTTGCAACCAAAGGAAAGTGAGAGAATAACATTTTTTACCAGATCTGTCCATAGATGTAACATCCCATGCAGTTTTGTGTGTTCTTATCATTGGAAAAGTACTAAAATCCTTGGAAATGAGAGAAAAAAGGGAGAAGGTCAAAGATAGATCTAGAGAGAGAAAACTACATACTATATAAAGATCTTTCACAGAATTCATACTTTGAGCAAAAACCATGTTGTTTTAATAGGTTATCCCCTCAGACCAGGTGAGGAACTCTTGAATACTAGGGTTAAATCATATATACCTCATGCTTTGCATCCCAGAGCCTCTTCCCGGACAGCTTGTGGTACTGATCCAACATGTCAACTAACCTTTAATATGACAAGAAAATCATTCAGAAAACAATCTAAAACAAGCAAGAATCAGAGGATTAAAACCTAGTTTTTCACGATTCAAGAAGTAAATCTATTCAAACAATAACACATACGTTGTAGAGGGGCTGCAAAATTCATGCATCTTGCCAGAACTAGCAAAGATGATGACAGAAACATGAGCATCACACAGAACACTGATCTCCTTCGCTTTCTTCATGATCCCATTTCTTCTTTTTGAGTAAGTAACCTGCCTGTTGCTCGAGTTCTCAATTCTCTTGATCTCAATCTTGCCTCTGCCCATATTAGAGTCCCACTTTTCTGGTCTTTCTCTTCTGATCTTGCTTTCTCTCCAAGAGAACCCTTTGAGCAATATACTGAAATAAAAAGGAATGGCTGAGAGTTTGATGGGTTAGGGAGGCTAATGTAATGGCATTTTCCATTGTGGGATTGGGGGACAAGAAACTTTCGAAACCCTCAGCGAAAAATGGTTCGTTTATGGAACTATTGTCTATTGGCCAACTGTTAAAATCTATAGTTTTAATTTTAGGTGTCCCTTGTTGTTAAAATTTACACCTTTAACCATAGTTGCACCTTGTTGTCTTTTGGTCTCTCTATTACAGCCTCATTCATGTGCATAGGTGACTAGGTTACAGAAATCTTGAATTAGGGTTTGAGTGGAAGGATTAAATTGTCCTGGAGAAAAGGAAAGATTTTAGGCATTGGACTTCAGTTGTGAGAGGATTACTCTTGTGTGATTAGCATGTTTCTTGAATTCAAATCTTAACCATCAAATCAAATCAAGATCAAATGTTTGGTGGTCTGAAAAGAATGGCTAGTGATGGAAATTTGATGGCCAAAAAGATCAGATGGGACAGGAAAGTGCTTTCAATTCCCTAGCTAGAGTCTCTACATCCGAACAAGAAAAGGATTTTAAAAGTATTTTGAGTCAAAATGTCAAGCCTCTATTGGCTTAGATAATCCTGGAAATGGTCAAGGACTTTTAAGGTTGCTTAAACGACATAGTTTTTCTTTCTTTTTTTTTCTTACTTTATTTGTCAATTTTTTTCAGAAGAGTGATTGCATTTGTTTTAGGATGTTTTGAGTGTGTTTCTGTGATTAAAAATCTGAATTTTTAGTGGTATTGCTATCAGCCGGGGGGGGGGGGGGGGGGGGGGGTGGAGGAAAGAAATTCTTTGTCTTTGACTATGAGATGGCATGGGTATTGGGACGACTGTGTATCTAATATTACATTTATTAAATACATCCTTGACATTAGTGTTAATTAGGCCAAAAAGTTTGACAAAAGCTAGTTAGTGAGTACTAATTAACTTGCCCTAATTGGGGTATGTACTATATAACTTAGTGCACGTTTCTGGCTAAAGTTTTGAATCAAAAGTACTTGAGATGATATATATATATAGTGGTAATTACTAATCTTTCATGAATATACTTTATGATTAAAATTTATTCATAAGAAAATGCAATTAATTAGTTACATATGACGCTTCCATCGTAAACATTGCTAAAAATTTTATCACTCACCCACGACCAAAAAAATTAGATATTTGCTGTAAAAAAAAAATTATGAACTCAATTTTGTAATTGTGGTGACAAATTTATAACTATAAATTTTCTATAATAAATTAGTAAAAAATATTAGCAATAAATTCGTAGCATTATTCATTACAAGCATAACGGATTAGCTAGATATTATCATAGAAAAATTCACACACACACAAAGAATAATAAATCAACTACATATTGATCATAATGAAAGTTAATTACAAGGACAATTGCTTTGGATTCAATTAGCTTAATTTCATAGTTAAAATTTCAAATTTTTAGTAGCGATTACAAATTGATCATATTAAAGTTCTAATTTTTTTGTAATGATCTGATTACACAGAGTATAATGGTATTAGAAAATGAAATATTGACCTAATCATATATTTAATATTCATAATTCAGTTGAGTATATAACAGAGCGAATGGCATCACATAAGCCTCTATATATTGTAAAACATTAGTACTAGATACCTAAAGAGATAAAAATGAAAATTATTTTCTGATTACGGAGAACTTTAATATTTAAACTAGTTCAGGAATCAGTAAGATCAAAATTCTATTGAAAAAAGAAAGAAAGAATGAAAGGAAAAAACCAAGAAAAGTAATTAAAGGTCAAAATCTTGGAATCCACACAAGTAATCAAAAGCCAACTCCATGGCATTCCCTACTATACATTTGATGACTATAAATAACATGAAAACGCAACAAGGTAGGTATTGCTGCCTGTCTACTATGTCTAAACAGGGACCATTTACCATAACTGATATGTGATCTGCAGAACTCATGCTCTGATCAATAACTCATAAACATTACTATTGTTATCGCCCGGCACGCGTTTCAACATTTCAAAACTCTTGCGACTGCCAAGAAAATCGATCCGTTTGAATTCCACATTACCATGTTCCGCAGTCTCCTTGCTGGAGTAAGCAGATCGAAGACGGTCAGCATGCCTCGAGTCTGTGTGGATAGCGATTTCTATTTCCTCAGCCGACATATTCTCCTGAGAATTTAAGTAATATAGTAAGCTTATTGCATCATTTGTAGATGTTCTAAATGAGAAAAAAAGATGAGAATAAGTTCAAGTTTCTGCAGAGAAAATCAAATACCTGGTAAAATGCATAGATGTAATCCAACACCTGCAAACATGTGAATCCTTTACTGCTGAAGAATGTCCTTGAACAAGGGCCCATCTCCGAAAAACGGTCAATAGGGAACATGATGGTGAGGATATGGTTTCTGAATATTAACTCGGACTTCTCGCTGCAATAATTGATGCCACTCATGTAAGAAAGCAATCAGAAACAAGGGAGCTTGTCTTAATTAAGACCACTTGTATATATTATCAAGTTTCTGCTTTTACCAAAATCAAGCAA
This sequence comes from Jacaranda mimosifolia, assembly GCA_018894105.1. NCBI lineage: Eukaryota > Viridiplantae > Streptophyta > Magnoliopsida > Lamiales > Bignoniaceae > Jacaranda > Jacaranda mimosifolia. The sequence goes on from CM032127.1 coordinate 4,548,593, forward strand.
GATAATATAACAGAATTGGCAGAAACAGAAAGTTAAGGATTCGGCTAACCTTTCTGTAAGAGGTCGAGTTAGGTTGACAAACAAAGTCTCGGAATCCTTTCCATCCTCCTTTGCATCAAAAAAAACGGATGTCTGGTCTTCGATGGCATTCTCAACACTTGAAGACTCTGTATATATAGAAGCAGTCGAGGTTGGCTCGGATATTGACCAGCAAATGGAATCCAAAAGGCTGCCTGGGGTTATTGGGCGTATTGGAGTTTGACATGTCTGTGATAATAATAAATTATGAACAGTATTACATCAAACTGCATTGTCGGATCCATCATAAGATAAAATTAGACAAGAAAACTTAAGGCCATCAAAAGATTAAGTTATAACAGACACATAGTAATGAAAATGTGTTTTTGTTGTCCTCATAGCAGAAAGTATGCCTAGCTGTACAAACATGCCATCCTCAATTTCCAACATAAACATTTTCAGAGTCCAAGAAAACCAACACAAAGTGCTCAGATAAGAGAAGTACATGAAAAAATCTGCCGGTAATAACCACTCCCTAATGCTAAGCTTCGTAATTTAATTATGTACATAATGCAAATCATTTATCTTTTTCTAGTATATCAATAAGAAGAGCATAACTCAAGCCTGATATGAACAAAGTTCACCTGCATTTGGCGGTTCCGGCGCTTTCTCACACCATCTTTTGCCAGGTTCACCCTGATTTGCCTTTCTTCATGACTTATCTTAGTTACAGAACTAGGTAAATTTCCACAACTGGGTAATCTGTTAACTTCCTGAAAAATTCAAAGAGAAGGCTCCACAAATAAGAAACCAAATCCCATAAAAAAGACTGACTAATAGATTTTTCTTAAGTTTGAACTTTGCCCCCACAAGAAAGAAAATGAAAACTGCAGAAATGCTTTTGTAAATTGAAGTTTTATCACACAAGATATTATATACCAGGTTAGCCATTTGATGTCGCTTTATATAAACAGTACCTCCAACAATATCTATCAATTTACTTGAACTTCATTCCTAAGGCTATTCAATGACAACCATAAAACCAATGTAAAATGGAAGTCCCTTTCAGATTAGGAATCAAACTCAATAGGTCCTCTAGAAAGTTCCCTAGTGCCTCCAAACTGAAATTTAGCATCCAAACATATCAACCATAATTTGCACCAGATCAATTTCATGATTACATATAGCTAGCTCTGTTCTGTAGACAATATATTTGGACCCAGGAAACAGGCATGCAAACATTCCTGCCCCCCCACCCCCCGCTAGAGAGGAAAAAGAAAGAAACGAAACAGTTAGGAGAGAGGGACAGAGAGCAGAAGGGGAAAAAATAAATATTGAAAAAGTTGCATACCTCCTTGGAAACACCATGCTGGAAATTATCAAGCATAGCTCCAGTATACCTAGCCAAATCGGCTGATAAGTGGACAAGTCTTTGCACAGATTTTTCTTTCACAGACTTCAGAACCCATAGTGGCTGAGGGAAAAAAGAAAAAGAAAAAAAAATTAATTCTATAAAATAAAAAAGATGACGCCAGCACAAGTATTTGGGTAGGTTGCTAAGAATACTAGACTCTGCTAGAGTCGGGTGAATTCATGTAACAGCAAATTCTCAACTAGAACATCAAATAAAGATTCACTTTAAGCACCATCTTTGTCGAAATTTTAAGGCATTCAAGCAGCAGGACAAAATGGTATGGAGCACTTAAAACATTTAAACAGCAATATGCTTACTGTGACGAGATTACTCGAGTGCCCCAGATATTTTCGTATAGAAGGTCCTTCACATACTACATGAGTAGCATTGCAGGCAACAAACCATCGATCTAGTAAGCTAGCACCTTCAGCAGAGAGAGCCTCCACAACCTAGAAACAAATATATTTGTTTAGAACTGTCTCATGAAACACAAATACAACGTTCATTTTAATGCATAAAAGTGGAGTTTTATTGTGACACAACCATCTGAGACTTTTTCTGACCATTGACAGTGGAGAAAAAATAAAGTCCCAGATTAGCTTGCAGAGGAAGTAAAATTTTTAACGCCCTAACAGTGACTTCTTAAGAGAAAATAAAGTCCCAGATTAGCTTGCAGAGGAAGTAAACTTTTAATGCTTTAACAGTAACTTCTTAAGAAATACACAATCATCCTATATATCCCATCAACAGTATGGGTTACAAAGTTTATCGCCTATCATCATATATATCCCATCAACAGCATAGGTTAAAAAGTTAAACACCTCAAAGAAAATTCAAGTCTACCTTACTGCAAAGTTCAGCAGGGACATCTACATCGACATAAAAGGATTGACCAGACAAGGATGAAGAAACAGTTTGTCTTTTAATCTCTCTTTCTGAAAATTGCAATCCAGGAGCTTGAATCATATCATGTTGTTTGGTTTGCTTAAGCAAACCAGCCGGAAGACAAGAATTCTCAGCACCAGAGCTCTGATCAAGCCGCCTCAAATCATCAATTGGGATACCATTATCTCGAATGTTACTAATGCTGTAGAGTGATTCATTCAACCTAGCTGAAACAAACCCAATGATTACCATCCAATATCACTCAAAATGAGAATGCATCTGTGAGACCATACTACTCTAGCATGCGAACATTTGCTATATGAACTAAGCTATCAGTATTAAGTCTTTTAACTCCATTGAAGTGGCAGGTCAGAGCAACATCACAGAGCTGGCGTATAAAAGCTCCCAAGTGGAGAATATTCTTGCTAAATCAATATATATTTTTGAAATGTTAAAGTATGGGGAATGGAAAAGTCTTATTCAATGCTCAGTAGGGACTGATACAGGTTGGAACGGCTATCCTCTGGAAAGACTGATTTCTATGAGTAAGTGCATATGCGCATGCACCAAAGTCTTGTATCAAAACACATGCATAGCTCTGCTTAAACTACAATCAAAGCATTATTGAAATTTTCACATGCCACTGATGCCAAGCTTGCTTAATACCAACATATGACCTAGCATCGGAATTGAAACCTATGATTTTGGCCAGTGTACTTAGGATGAAAATCCAACTGAAAATAATAGAATTAAGGTCAATTTCAAATGCAGGAAAATTAGATTATGCCCACAAGTAACTGAAAAACAAGGAATGTAACTCTCACCATTCCTTTTAATGCTATCTACAAACCAGCCAATTGTTACAAGGAACAGACCATTTGTTGGTCCATGTTTCAGAGCATGTGCAAATTTACGTCCGTGAAAGCTGTAATAAGTGTTAAGAGTAACAAAAGTATGCTAGAGTTTAGCAAGATGCATGCCAATAGTAAATATATCTGCAGCCACATTTGGGCATTTGGTCCGAAAGAAACTAAAATTGTCATTTCATCAAAAGAGTTAACTTGATTTTTTTGAAAAAACCACACATTAATAACCAAATTGTGTTGATGAAAATTATGAGATTTTTTATCATCAAAGAAAATTTTGGTAGTGTTGTACCAATGAGACTAATTAACATCAAAGTGGTTGAAATAATAAAATCTGCATCAAGAAAGGATATCTGAACCACCAAGTGAGTGCACTGAGGATGGAGATGAGGACTATATTGACCTCCCAATCTCTCTGTTGCTTCCTTGACCTGTTTTCTTGTTTCTACAAATCAAATTGTGAAAGCAGAAGATAAAATGCATATTGATGCTAACAGAATATTAATGCACAAACACAAAAGCAAAACCCACAGACAACCATATCAGACATTGGTATTCTTCCTATAAACTCTTTTCAGCAGGGAGACAATATTCTTTACAATGGTCAATCAGACAGAATTCTAATTCATAAACAAGCTCAGTTCCTGTGGTTTAGGCGCGCATTATATGTCTAAGTGGACTACTGTTAGTACTTTATCTATTTTTCTTGTTAAAAATCTTAGTCCTTAGACTATATCTCCTATTGGAACAAATTCCATTACTTGATATACGATATACTCACAACTACTTCTTCCTAGATACCAAACTTTGATTAAGCTATCCCCATATTTCCAGTTTAAAATCTTAGACTCCAGTATATTTTTTGTTCTAGAATTAACAACTACAGAAAGTATGAGCACCAAATCATGTACTGATATCAAAGGATTCAACAACAGCAAACATAGGCAAATAACTACACCAAAAAATTTATTCACTTGCCTAATGCTAATAAATACTGTTAACTATCCATCCATCCAGAGTTGCTAGCACCACCAATTACATAAAATCCATAATTAAACAAATTATACATGGAAAGTCAAAATTTAAAAACAACTATCATACCAATGAGAATTTATACCTTTAGATAGTCCTGTTACACAAACGACAAGGCCAGAAAATGGTCCGTTGGATTTCACTATTTTAACCGGAGAATAAGAAACTGCAGAGGCAGAGGAAGCAGGAGACAAGGGCTCCAATGAAAATGACGGAATGCCCCTGAATGAGGAAGAGAAGTCCATAAATAGCCTTGAACACCCCTTGCCAGCTATAACCTCCACTCTCCCTCCCCCTCCTCCGACACCACCACCCATTTTTTAAATCATTCAATCAACTACTGTAATACATTGAGAACTAAATGAGGTGTTTCGGGAAGGAAATAAAGTGGAATCTTTCAGAGAATGAAAGAAAAGTTCTTGAGAGGGAAAAATGAAAGTTTTGAATATGTAAAAAAATATACTACTACTACAACAACTTATTTGAAATTTCTTAGTGTAGTAACATAAATGGAGGTTTTCTTCTTGCTCTTTTCTCTTCTTTCTTGGAAGAAAAAGTGGGTCAATGCTTCGTCTTTCGCAGAGAGAACACACGAAATTTGAAATTTTCTTTTTAAAAATCCATTCTTTTCCCTAGACTGAGAAAAAGGAAGGGAATGAAGAGAAAGAAAGCACAAATCTTTGCTTTAAAGAAATTCAGGAATGATGGGCGGGGCAATATGAAGTGAAAGAAAGTCCGAAGAAGAATCTAGCCAGAAACTTTCGCGAATTGTGCTTATATTATCTGCTTTTCTTCAATTTTTTTCCCCTTTTGCTTTTTGGAGGGTTCAGAAAAGTGGGTATTGGCGTGATGCACTAAAATCACTTTAATTTTCTCTTTCTCTCTCTCTAAAATTTGCAGAGCAAAAGGCCGACGCCATGGCCGCTTTGCATTGGCGTTTTGCCATTGTTTTAAACTGTTTCCTCGAACGGACGTTTGGCTTACCAATTTACCTTTTTACCCTTTTTCTCTTTCCAAATTTTGTAATGTAGAGTGTAGTCCTCATATAATTCCATAAACAAATGTTTGCTTGCCTGTGGAGAAACCACACGTTAAGGACCTTCAAATTTAAACTTTAAGTATAATATCATTCGATCAATTAATCAGTAATCATTATTTTTTCACATTAATATTAATGTTCGAATTTCAAAATTCATAAAATTTACAAGTGCAGTAATTAGTCCCACTCAAGAATACATATTAGAGATTATTAATATGATTACACCTTTTCATTTTTAGACAAAAACTTAATGTAACAATGAAAAGATTATCAAATTCTAATTTCTAATATATAGTAAATTTTATCAATTTAATAAAAATTAGGAAAAATTAAATAAGTTGTTAGACAAGGTGGGGCGGGGGGGGGGGGGGGGGGGACAAAATAAGTATTGCTTGAAAATCACTTGTAGGATTTGAATAGATGGAAATCAATCAATCAATCGTAGAGCCAAACAAGGACCATGCGGGTCGGACTCACAAATGGTGGTCCAACTCCGAAGCCCACCTTCATGTTTATTGGGTTTCGGGCTTTCCCATTTCATTACTCAACAGCAACTTTACCATAATATTATTAATTTTTATTTATTATTTTAAGAGGGGTTACATTACATCCCTCAATATTATTATCAGATTATGTGGCGAACAACAGTGTTTTGACCTTATGACAGTGCTATCCGATGGCGAAAGGGGTCCAATTTATAATTTCTGATTGAAAGTGTGACAGCCTGCCTGAGATTGATGGTGTGAAATTATTAAGGGGGCTCTCAAGTTGACCACTTCTCATCATTTTTATGGCTTCTCAATCAAATGTGATGGGGTGTCCTATTCAGTTTGGTTAGTTTTATGTCATGTTGAGTACATCACTTTCATTTGTTAAAATCACAATATGAGATGTACACTTTATGTGCTAAAGAGATCACACACATCCCATTTATTTTACCAAACTGATAGGATACGTTGAAGATAAGAAGTTGTCATGCTCTAATCTTAGGGCTGCTTACAATATTTAGAATTTTTTTCATTCACAATCACACATATCAAAATTCGATAAGATTCAAACTTCAAACCTTACATATATAAATGTGAGAATGGTACTATTAACCCAATTGAATAATTTTCTTAACTAATGTGATTGGAAGAATTGTCCTTCTTGCTCAAAGCTCTTTTTTTTTCTTCTCATTTTAGATCCTCTGTGTCAATTAATGTTTCATTGTATGTTCTAATTCTTGATCACATGTCAAATTTATCTAATTGTTCAACTATATACCGGTGTTCATTTGTGATGTAAAATTGAAAATGAAACATAGACGAATCAGAGAAAATAAGTTGTTATTTTCTTTATTGAACCTTGAAACTTGTGGAGGGCACAATGTTCTTTAAAGTTTCCATTGCCTCAATGTTAGCACTTGTGAATATTTTTCTCATAGATTGTGAAAATGTTAATAAGTGGAGCCTTCGTCACTTAAAAAGGAACCACAGGGGAGTAAGTACCCTACCTGGGCCACCAATTTGTACCATACATGCAAGATAATCATCAATTGGTTGACCAATTTAAGCTTTGTGTTACTCAAACTCAGTGCAGACTAATAGTATAATTTGCAGGTGGGTGACCTGTGCTCAACCATCTTGAAATAGAAATAATAAAATGAAATGAATAATGCATGTCAACCGACAATACAGGAATAGGTAAAACCAATACAGGTATGACAGATGTTGTTAGTGGCGCACCATCATCTCTGATATTATTCCTTGACCAACCTTCACCAATTGGTTTCAGCAGTATTGCATTCTGGAATTTGGCAGTACAACACATTATGCAACCAGCAGTATCACTTGCATTTAGCCTGAGGCAAAGCCGAATTGTGCAGTCTACAAGGCATTGGAATAAAGTGATTTGCCGGAGCAAGTGCTCCGCTTTTGTGTCATTCAATGTGGCCCCTATTATTTTCAGAAAGAATAGATCAAGTAAATTTCCAGCACTTTCGAATAGTGTGTGTGGGTGTGGGTGTGCGAGTTTGGGTGGGGTTGAGGGCTGGGGCGTTGGGGCAAAGGGCATTTTAAGGAAAAGGTGATTTGACTGAACAGGGAATGGACATTCTTGCAGATTCAATATAAAAAACAAACGGCAAGTTAAAACAACTGAATGAGCACTACCATCCAAACAACAAGACTATTATATCACAGCACAAATACAGCAAGTGCTTTATCCTAAAAGAATATAACCAGTTGATTGAACTGGGCTCACATGTAAATGATACACTGTGGGGTAGAATAGGAGAAAACAAAGAAAAGGACACGGGAGGGAGGAGGGGGGGTGGGGGGGGAGGCGTTCGCGGTCCATGACTCTCGTGTCAACTGTTAGAATACACGATACTCTTGCCCTTGTCAAAAATCAACCAACACAAGGAATTGTATCAGCAAATACACCACATCATCTTGCATTTCTCCTCTAACTAGAGATAAAGGTGAAGCTCTCAGTACCAACGGAGAAAAAAATCCAACAGCAACAAATTGGCCCCAGGGTATGAAGAAAATGAACTTATCCTTACGCCATTACCAATTATTGCTGTTTCTTTGAGCCGGAAATCTTTCCAGTGACATCAGACTTCAATTTGCACCCAAATGAGAGAACTTTTAGAACCAGATTATCTATCTCTTCCTCTTTTTTGTCATACACAACAAAAGAAATAAAGGCAATGGGTAGTCCTGCAAAGTTAAAAGAACATAGCAAAATGGCAACAGACATGAGATCTAGGACTCCAAGTATAATACTCATGGTATAGAATGGAACATCTATTCGGACAGCAAAATGATACGCATAAAAATCAATCAAATCAGGATATTGCAGCTGTCAACTATATAGACATAGTTGCATATGCATGCCTAAAATATATACCAGATACAAGAGCACAGCACATACCTATTACAAAAGCATTATGTAGCGAAACCGCTCCAAGGATACTGAGAAATGATAAAAAGAGAACAACCTGTTTCATGAGAAAAAAAATGCACAAACAATCAGCTGATAAGAAATTTAAAGGCAGGAAATGCAGCTTGATAACAGATTCACCGTCAGAGACCACCAAGCAAAATTAGTAATAACTACTCTATCCTTTTCTCATCTTGATCTTTTGGCAGCGATTGGGAAATGACTAGCAACTTCTCCTAGTTAGTGACTTAAAAAAGCAATTCATACAACAAAAAGATGGGTTTTACATGGGCATCATGCGGTGCTGGCATTGGGTACTTTCCAATATGTAACCAAGAGACACAAGATGGATGCCACAACTATGAGAATGGCTCGAGGATTCAGTTTCCATATTAAATCAATAACCTTTTCTGCTTGAAAACTCAATTTTACGATAAAACAAGATGATTGTCAGCAAGCAGGCGAAGTTCTTCAAGTTAATTCTTTTATTAATCACAGTTGAGGAAAAATAATGATAACCCTGGTGTTTATGATGCACTAATCATGACTTTTGCATATGCAATTGTGCATGCACCCCTGTATATACAGCAAGTGGATGTGTGGCTACTGTTACCTGCCCGCCATCTGACATTTTACATAACATGACTGTCAGTTCATATTCACAGCCTTCTGGTCTTCAATTAAAGTATTTTTACCATTCCTCAGGCAATGATCAGTATTTTATGTTTTTAACATTTCTTTCAGTGACCTCCAGGTCCCTCGTCTAGTTCTTCTCAAACACACTAAAAACATGAAGAGTAAGTTGTTGGTATAAATTTGGCAATGTTAATGCAATTGTAAATCTTAAAACATCTCAAAAGCCTAAACTAACAGGAGAATGCAAAGGGCAAAAAGGGATACAGGGGGATGTGGATACTTCTTAAAATATAAGCTGAAAAATCATAACCTGGTGAAATATCCATGTTTTGCAATTAATGAATGAGGTGCATTACAAACAACCTCTCTTCTTTTCTTGGGTCCTCCATTGTATTCACTTCTCTCATTTTTTTTGTTAGATTAGGAATTCCAAAAATGTTTTTTGAATGACTGGGCCAAAACAATACCATCTTGATTTTATATTTGTAAAAGTAACCATCTCGAAATCGTGTAATTTTTGCTATGTCGTTCTCATTTTGACTGTACAATAACACATGATAAATATGCAAGCATACACTTTGGCTGGGAAGAGTGCAAGGTAATATACAAATAATGTATACATTGGACTCATTTTGAATTTAGACTGCAAGAAGACGAACGGATGAAAGCTGAGCATTCAAAGAAGACTGTTGACGAGAATGAAGAACAGATTCAGAAAACCTAAAATGGGTACCAATCAAGTCGTCATGAATTTCTCAAACTGATTTTAGAGTGAAATTCCAACAACAAATTACCTTGAAGAAAAGAACAGAGTCATTTCCTTTACAAAGTGATTTTAAATCACTAACAGCAGAGTTCCACCTGGATGCCACTGACAAAGCAACATGATGAGATGCAGCTTCTGAGACATGGAATTTTGATTCAGGAATCTTTTCTATTTTATATCCCAAACTGCACCAATATGTAATTAGAAGTGAGCATTCCTCCAACTGCTTCTATGCATATCTCCCTAAAGTTAAAGAGATTTTAAAAGATTTTCCATGTATTCCAAGCAGCAGGTTTGCAACTTATGAACAAATATTACTATTTAGTCCGCAGCCAGCAAGGCTAGCACAAGCAATGATCATTTATAAATAAAATAAAAGGTTTAGCATGTGCACATTTTCTGGGGTAGTCTGCCATGGATGAAAAGGAAGACTGCTGCCACTAATAGAAGCTTGGAAATTGCAGTAATCACGGTATACCCAGTTGCTATAAAATTGAAGTAAAATGCAACCAAGATCAATATTACAATGAGCGTCTGCTTTTTATCCCTCCACAGTAGTGTGTCAGCAACTGCAAGTATCATCATCATTGATTAGAGGTTATGAAATGCATCCCAGGTTTTGTCATGTCAGGCTGTTGATTACATTACATAAGTGATATCAAATTGAAAACATGCCAGTAAGGAGAATGACAGATTTATGAGGAGCAGCAAGATAGAACATGCAGAACATAATATTTTTAGAACCAATACAAATAAAATCCAGACGACATAATAACAAATAACACACAACAATAAAAACATGATAAAATATGGAGAAATGATACCCTCAAATGCAATAACTAAGAAAAAAAGCATCCAGAACACATATTAACAAAGAAGAAGAACAGCAGCAATAGCAAGGAAAAAGCAAAGTAATGCCCAACACACGCGCGCGCGCGCGCGCGCACACACAGAAAAAGGATAGAACAAGCAGAAAATAACATTCTATAGATAAATACTGGCTAAGTAAACATCAAGATCAACAGCATGCAGACAAGATAATTACAAATAGGCATAAAAAGTTAATTAGTCAGATACAATTTATTTATTTCAATCCTTTCGCGAAGCTCCCACCTAAATTCCCTTCTCTTCTTTCATCATTCTTAACCAAGCCGGCCACTCTTCCACTTTTTTGTTCCCAACTTCCCACAATCACTCCCCTAATAGTTTTGTTTTTATTTGGTCAGATAGAAGCCATAGCATCATTAGTTGCATGACTGCATAGTTGTATTTTCAATTAATTTCTGAATAAGTTCCAAATATTTAAGAAGCCTCATCACCTAAGTTATTTCAAACTATTTCTGCTTGGATATTGCTAATTGCTTATTCAACTTTTTGGAATTCTCAAGCTAAAACATGATTTCCAAACATTGCTGATAGATACAGATATCGCATATGCATATGAGCATATCAGTGCAAATACAACCAACTTGGTTAAATATTAGAATGCTGGATAAGGATGAAGCATCATACAATTTGGATTTTAAAACATGTGCAAATCTATTCCATTGAGGAAGAAGGAAGTTTGTTCGAAAGAAAAGAATCATACCTTTTCCACTGCCAAGAAGTACTTCGGCTTTAGATGGCCCTTCCATTTTAGTTCGAACTTCAGCCCTCAGGTCTGAGTATGATTCAATAGTTCTTCTAAGGCCCTCCTGCAGATAAAAACATCAGTGAGGAAAATCATCAAAAGAAATAATCATATATTGATATATGTACTAAAACATCTTATGAAGCCAAATTCTCCAAGATCACTCTATGTCAGTAAGCCTCAGGCAACAGCATTTGCAGTACACTGTTGATAAAGTAAATTACATATCAAACAAAATCAAGGTTTATATGTGTGTTTTCTACTGTCCTGGACAAGGTTCGGACTTTCCTTCTGTAAGCAATGTATTTTAGAAACAACTAGAAAAATGCATTTGAGAAAACCTAATCGAAAAAGGTTCAGTTTATCTAATGAGCTCAACAAAATTACAGCATGTAACTGGATAAAGCATCATTCAAGTCCAATCAAGTCTAAACAATCAGATGGTATTAATTAAATAACACAAGAACATGATTGAAACTATAGAACACCACCTAGCAACCTATTGATATTAAAGTATTTTCTAGCAAAAAGAGATAGAGTTATCTCGTTGAGGGGCATATGTAGACCTGGAGTGGCACAATAGGTGTGTAGCCAAGAAGGTCGTTCGCTTTAGAACAATCAAAGGTTCTGGTGCGAGATAGAAGTCGTATTCTTGAAGGTGTCAACTGCGGCACCTTCATTCCATAAGGAGCTAAAAGTTTATATATCAACTCCACCATATGTGCAATTGGCATCATAACAAAGGCAGGAATCTTAATTTTTGGCCTGCATACTACACAAGATCAGAAATAAAGATAACATACATTGTTTATTACATAACTTTAATAACAAACAACCCTAAGCAGACTAGAGCACCTGAGAACAGGGTTACAGAGCATTGAGAATATACAGAAAAATAAAAATCATTGTGTCTCTTACTACCAAATGATTTACGCGAACAGCAGTTGCACATGGATGGTTTGGTTGAAGGTGTAATCAACACATGCATAAGAGTCGAGAATCAAATCCAACAAGGAACACAACAGGTAAAACACTGGTTAAAAAGTGAATTCAGTGATAAAACCAATATGTGTATTGTAAACCTCCAATACAAGGTTCTGTACTAGTCAAAACGTCCATTTCAAGATTGAAAGTGAGATGATCGGTGGCCCAAAAATATTTGCTAGTTTGATAGGTAATATAAGTTTCAATACTTCTATCAGCATGATGAAGTTAGGGATGCAAATGAATCCACCTTGAGTCGAGTTATTGAAATATTACAACAAATGAAAAATGATATTTTAATAACTGGTGGCAGGGTTCTTTCTTACAAAATTAATACAGATGCAAAAACTCGGAAACAAAAGAATACCTCTCATAGCCAAGACCTTCAAGAATGAGAGACATGAACTCCCAAAATTTAATTGGTTCCATATTAGTAATGAAGTATGCCTGCAAGCATGATTTGCAGTTGAACCATGTTATGCGGCTTCCATTCAGGTCACATAAGAAACCCTTCTTATGCACATCAGGTATCTGTGAAATTAAATAAGCAAACACCGTACCAAAATCTGGAAAATTTTGATATATATGAAATACATGTGTTGCGAGAACTAGTTATACAATGAAATGCAGAACCAGCTAGATAAGTACAGGTTGTGCGCTGGCATGCCATTTATTACATGGTTAACTGCAAGAGATAGGCGGAAACAGAAAGAAACCTACTCTAATACTGCCAAAAGCCCATTTCATCCTCCATAGTAAATGTGGATACTAATTTCCTACTAATTAAAAAATCACCATTCGCAATTTGGAAGAATTGCACGGTATTGAATTGAATACACAGGTATACAGAGGAGACAACGGAAGAAATAAGACATGGAGAAACCAAGGAGATGGTGGCAGTAATGATAGAGAAGGCACCTGCTGTGGAGGGTTTAATAGCATGCATGTGAAGCATTAAAGGGCGTTGTTCAAACAAGTTTAAAAAATTGCAGCATGCATTTTCATTTCTATAAAGAATTCCAGAAGCCATTAAGCTAAAAAAGATGCTAACAAATAGGCCCAACTATGAACAACATAATCCAATTAATTGGTTCAAATAAGTTCCTAAGTTCTTTCAAAATTAAAAGCAACTGTCAAGCTCCAATAAAATTCATGGAAAGAAAGAGCTTAAATGAAAGCCAGAACCTTCCCACAATTCTGCAATTTAGCAGTTTGACATATTGCATAAGCATTTGGACTAGAAATATATGCATTTAAACAAAAAATCTGGTCAACTAATATCTGCAGCTAAATTGCATGAAAAAAGAAAATTCTACCTGTCCAGAAGCTTTTTCTGCTACTGTCCCTTCAGAAGCCAAAGCTCGCTCAGCACATATGTGAGCATGTGCAACATTCTCAACATACGTAAAATCATACATGTTGTTACCATCACCAATGATGAACTGAACATTACACAGTAGTACATCAGAACACCAAAAGCTTCAGAGTGTGAAGGATAAAAAAGCAATTCAGAGCAATATGCAAATGAAAATGAAAATGAAATCTTATAAGCACCTTCGATTTCCCAGCTCTTGCTGCGGCAACTAATGATGGAACAAGCAACTTATCACCAGGGCCAAAAATGCTGCTAGGTCGAATGCAGCATGTTAGAAGTCCGTTTGAACCATTTGACTTGATAACTAGGGCCTCTCCTTCAGCTTTTGTCGCAGAGTATGAATCATTGTGCTGAAAATGTTAACCAAGAGAAAATTTACGGATTTAGATAGAGATAACTTGCTGAAAAAATGTCAGGCTTGGGCCTTCACATTCGCAGCTCAAGCAAAATTAGCCAAGAAGAGTAATAAAACTCCAACTGTTCTAGTTTAGAAGTGAAAAAGAGTAATAAAAAACGAAAAAAGGGAGCAAAAAAAGGTGAAATCATGCTAAGCAGCCTAAGCCGATATATCTTTCAAAGTGTCAAAATAATCCAGAAAGAGAGAAAATCATTTATGCTGTGGAAGTTATAGAAAGCTCAAAATGAAAGGACCCAATCAATGAGTTCTACAATTCAAAGAAAAGCTAAAAAACTAGAATGGCAAATAATATCACTAACCTCAATAATTCCATACTAGCATTGAGCAAGAAAAGCATTAATATAATACGAGATGAAGTCAACACCATTCAATACCTTAGCAGGATAAGGCAATGATTCATCTCCATTCAATATTGCATGGACTCCATCAAAGACCACACTTGGGGAGCTTGTATATATAAGTCGTTTTACTTTCAGCTCAACACATGCATCAATAACGTTCTGCGTTCCTGCCAGCCATAGTTACAACAGAGTAAGAAAAGGAAAATATTGGTGGGCTACAATATTCACAAACATACACAAACACGCACGCATCTTGCTCAGATCTACACAGCACAAAACTAACCTTGTACATTAACAGAATAATGCAGCTGATGGTTATTAATGGAGGAATCAGGAGCAGCCATATGGAAGACAACCTCAGCTCCTTGGCAAGCTGCAAAAAGGTCAAACAATATGTTACACATCTATACTGAAGTTTAATTGACTTCAACTTTTAAGTCAAATAACAATCTAAACCCAACCATCTCCAATTTTTTGAATCAAACTAAAAACCAGCATTTCAAAATTATTCACTTCCAGTTTGGGAGCATAATTTTTTCTTTATTCCCAGTGTTATAGACCCATTTTCCGGAGATAATCACACTAGTCCAAGTGATTGATAACGAAATAAGAACCTCCCGTCCCATACACACACACACCTCACACACAAAAAATCAGAAAAGAAAAGAAAAAAAGGGGGTGCTAGGGGGAATGCCTATACTCAACACAATATTATGGAAGTTCATAAATGATGCAACTCAGAAGTTATATGTCAGACATACCATGAATAAACACACAAGCCATCAGACTGAATTACACCATAACTGATTCTTAATATGCATTTTCTAATTCTCATTCTCGACTCCGTCGTATGGGCTATACCAATTCTGAATGTCATACATTTCAAAATAGCCAAGAAATATAGTTATCCCTTATACAACATACAAGAAAAGTGTGTAACCACACATATGGATGATAAGCCAATGCTTTTAGACAACTATCGCAATGAGGCTTGTGGGACTGAGAAACTAACCATGTACCTCAAAATTGAGTACCATATGATCAACGGAAGCTGGTTGAGCTCAATTTGATTAACTTATCAAACCAACTCTGAACATCATTTCTTGCTCATCAAAATTTTTATTACGGTCACAGCTTGACTCCCTGGTGAGCTAAGAAATTACTAAAAGAAAAATTATCAAACTACTAAAGCTCATTCATATTCCCTTGATTTATAGCTAGTTCAGTGGGTCTGTTAAATAATTAAATAAAACTCAAACCTTAAGATTGACAAGATACTTGAACCAATACGTTACTCAAACCAAACTTACTACTAGGCTCGACTACACCCCTACTAGCTTGCTTCAAGGTACAAACCCAATGCACGTTAAAACAAGTGGATCCATACCAACTTTACCAGCACAACATTCTAGTTCGCGTTATCTAAAGAAGCAGAGGAATAAAGCAAATAAATTAACTCCTCGTTTACTAAGGTAATGCCGAGATAAGACCTTTGAGAACTTGCGATTTGTCACGAAGATCTGCGGACACGTACTGCGCGCGGCCAGACTTAAGAGCTTCACCTAGAATGCCATTCTCCTCGTCCGTGTCCAGCTTGATGGTGGGACCCAAATCTGCAATACGCACAGAAAACATACCGTATTTGATGAGCGTCACCACCAGATGCCGCGCCGCAAATCCTCTGCCGCCAGTCACCACGCACCACCTCTCTTCCCCACCCATTTTCCCGACGATGAAGACTTCCGGCCGTTTGAATGAGACTTAAGCAACGCCGTCAGCAAGAAATAGCAGTCCACAAAATTGTAAGCTGCCAACTGTGGATGGAACTTGCGATTGTTCGAATTAAAGTGGTGTGCGATTAGCCGAATATTTATTTGAGAATTAATTAATTTGCATTATATTTTTATGAAATTAAAAGGCAAAAATATGAGGAACAGAAGATTTTGACCTGGATCTTGGACTGATAATATGGGTAGATAAATTGAAGAATTGGTGGAATCTTGAAAAAGGAGCTTAATTATGTTTAATATAATTTACTTTATTATATTGTAAAAATACTAAATTTTATACATATCAAATTGATTTATTTATTTATTTTATATGAGACATGTGGCACGTTATTCTTGTATACATAAATTTAATTTATAAATAATAAATACCAAATTTTTATACAATATAAATAAACAATTGCCTAATGTAATACTAACCATACTAAATAACATACAATATTAGTTATAAATTAATACAAACTCTTATATAGCAAATAATTTTTACTTCATAAGTTTAAAAAAATATGGGATATATTTACCAACACATTCTATAAATTTTTTCATCATGCTCACCACATTACTTGTGTTTTGTAATTTTATATCAAATAATAAATGCACTTTAGAAATTAAACTTAAAATAAGGGTGACATGGGCAATCCAAATTTTGGTATAACACAGCGTGATGGCTACTTTTAAGTATATGAAAGGCTTTTTTTCCTTTTTTATATAGCACAGATGTTCAATAAAATTTATATGTTAAAAATAACCATCATTTATTTATTTTTATTTTTTTTCTAATCATAAGGTAAGCTCAATAATAGACTATGAAAATTTTAAGTTAAATCCTCATGAAAATTATAGATTTATATTTCACATGAATATCAAATTTTAATATAATAAATATAAAAAAATATGTAAAATTATTCAAATATATTTTATGCATGTAAGAATCATGTAAATTGGATTCGGAAGTAATACTACTGCCAGACTTCCTAATATAAGACCCGATCCCATAAAGACTAAAAGAAAATTATGTGTTGGTCCAGGTAAATCATTTGATTTTATAGAAAAAATAAATCAAAATATTTCATGCATTTGTTGGCCTAACCAAGAAAAATAAGTTATCCTAAAAAATAGGATACTTCTTAATTGAATGAAATTTGAATATGAATAGAGATGGTTTGTGCAGACGACTATTAGTACTAATAAATAATGCAATATCGATAGTAATGATGCCCCCAACAAGTACTTAGCTAAAATAAATAAATAAAAAAGGAGTATGTCACTTGTCAGGAAAAATTTGATTTCACATGATAGAAAAATAAGCAACTCAACGTGATTCATTGAGGTTAAAAATTAAATTTATCCAACTTATTTGGGTGCATATTGAATATTCAAAAATTAATTGTTAAATTTTGATTAATTAAACTGATATAATAATTTGACGTCTAATTTTAATAAGAAAGTATTTTATTTATTTTATTTCCAAATTTATTATAAAAAATGCAAATAAATTGAAATTTAAAACAACTTCAAGGCCAACTCAATATATGTATAAATGTATCTAAATTATTTTCTTTAAATAGTATTATTATCTTACCTCATCCTTGTTGTCATTATGGTTAGAAATTTTCATTAAATTAACCTTTATTATATCATACTATCTAATTGCTATTCATAATAAAATAATATTGTTGTTATTTTATTTTAATACTTATTTTTTAATTACTATTAATATATAAAAATATTAATAGATGTTTTTTAATTTATACACATACATATCAATAGTCTATTAGAATTTGAACCTCTAACCTCCGATATTGTTTGAAAGATTTATACTACTGGAGTACGTGCCATTTAATATATTTATTAATATTCAAAATATATAATGATTACATTAGTGCCTGTGAGCTTTCAAACATTTTTATTTGCATTCAAGTCCATGTTATGTCTCATTTAAATGTGGTTAGTTTATCTTAAATTTCCATAATTTTCATTTCAAGTGTTAAAAAGAATAATATTTTGACTTTCTTAAAATGTTTCTGAAATGTGTTTTTGAAAACAAAATAAAACATAAACCCCAATAATTAAAACACAAGTGGGTATTAGATACAAGTCATATATTTTAATTACATATTCACGTATTGTGTATATATTTTTATTTATTATATATATAAGATATTTATACATATAATATTTGTGTATGGAAATATATTTATATGTGAAATTAAAAGTATAATGTTCTTATAAATTAGAACAATAATATAAATTACTAAAAATAAGCTTATGGTTTCAATGTATGTAAAAGTATCATTTACATTTGAAATTTTTATTTTTATTTTTAAATTAAAATAAAAATGTCCATCAAGACTATGGGCAAGTTTGGTTTGCGGGATTATATGGGATTAGAGAAAATAATCATTTTCAATCCAATTTTTGGTTTGTAAGATTGTATATATACAGACCCGTGATTTCTCATCGGGCCCGTATATATAAACTTAACATGTGATATTATTAATCCCTCCCACATTCTTTTAAGATAATTAATCATGTGATGAATTTAAAATCCAACCAAACTTGCCATACGTGTGATAAGACAAAGGGAGGGATAGATTGAGAGATAGCATGTGAGGTAGGCTTTTGAGGCAATGTCCATTAAACACAAGATTACTTCACAGTTCACATCCAAACACAACTTTTTCCTTTTCCATATTTAAGAGACAACAAAATCGAAAACTGTCCAACAAGCAAGCACAACCATAGATTTTATCTGGTTTCATTTTACATGGGGTTTCTTTTTCTTCTTGTTCTTGTTCTTCTTCCCCCAGCCACCCCCCTCCCGCATTGTGTACTTCTTCCCCCACCCACCCCCCTCCCGCATTGTGTACCTTAGTGTCCGTTTGATTTTATTTTCACTTACCATTTTCATTTTCTTTTAAAAATAAAAAGCTATCAACTTCTTCTTCATTCTCACACACATTTTTATTATCAAATATTTTTCAAATACACTTTTAGACACACAGTTTCTATTTTGACACTATATTTTCTCGTTCTCTTGTTTGTATGATTTTTACTACAAAAACACTATAACATTCCAATACATTTCATTTTCAATCATAAGCAATTATTTCATTTTAAATAAAATATCTAAACAATATTTTATTTTCAAACTGAAACTCATAATTAACTTTTCACATTTTAAATTTGGCAGAAAATGAGAAATGACTTTGAAAACATATCTAAACAGGCTCGTGATTGAGGGATTTCTTTTTATTTCCATACATTTTTATTTTTAATATTTTTTTTTATAAAAATAAAGAGGTGCCATGTTATTTATATTAAAAATATTAACTTATAAAATTGAAAACGATATAAAAATATAATAGATTTTTATATTTTCCATGTAATATATCAATCAAATAATATTATAGTATAAATTATTATTTAATTTATTATAAATTTCATTATTTTTTTCAATGCACTTTCAATCAAATTATATTACAATGAAAAATATTATAGTAAGTTCCATTACATGAAAATGATAGAAATTATTATCTGATTAATTTATAAAAAAATTAACTATTTTTTTAAGACAAGAACTATTTTTAAATGTGTTTTGATTGTTGTTCGCCTGGAAAATATTTTGCAAGTAGATGTGGATGATAATGTCGTATACTCGGCAAAATATTTAAAAAAAACCCCCACAAAATATTTGACTCCCGAAAAAGGGGGAAAAAAAAAAGAAAAAGGGTGAAAAGCAAATAAATAATTTTTACTATTCTATTATTTTAAATTTCCCAATTTCCCTCCATTCTACTCAATTTTGAAATTAAAAAAAAAAAAAAAAAAAGAGTACACTCCAAATATCGAGCAGCTCTTCGTAAAACACTGTACCTTTTCTCTCGCTTCCGCACCTCCAAAACCAAAAGCCCTGCAATGGCGCTTAATCCCACCTCAAAATCCAAAATCAAGTCCTCTTCTTCTTCACAATTTCCCAACATGACCTTCCCCATTATACATGATGATGATTTTCAAGACTGCCCTTCTCCCTCTTTCTCCACCGCTCCCAGAACCAGCTTGCTTCCCCCGCGGCTCAAACCGCATAATTCAACCAATATTAGTACTTCAAAAAAGCTGAAAAAACAAAATTCCATTACTCCGGGAAAGGAGAATTGCTTCTTCAATGAAACGGAGGTAGATTTGGGTAGTGGGTTGGATTCAATTGAACCAACAATGTGTTTGCTGAACCCGAAAGGGGTTAGTGATTGTTCACATAGTTATAGTTCGATGGAGTCAAAATTGTTAAAGCCCTTCGGAGAAGAGGGGGAAGATTTGTGCGATGAATTTTTTGAGGGAAGCACGCAACTTGATGAGTTAATCAAGCTGTGTGCTGACGTTGATGAGCCGGTCGATGATAATGCTAGAGATGATTCGGAAGGGAAATGTGTGGATTTGATTTGTTGTCCTATATGCGGAGTTGATATTTCGGGGTTCAGCGATGATGTGAGGCAGACTCACACAAATGAGTGCCTCGACAAAGTGGAGGGTCCGACTAATGTAAGAACGTTGCTTTCTTCGAAATTTGGAGTATATGCTTTTATATGTGTTTGCCATATTTTTGCATCATGGCTTTGTAATATGCAAATTTTAGTGAATAAGCTAAAATACTAATGGATCATATCTAGGATGATGCCATCCCATTTGGCAGCTATGTCAAGTCCAACGAGGAAGAAATTTTTTTTGGGTTTTCTATGATGTTGTAGGTGTGTAAATAATGGGGCATTTCTGCTTATAAGATCTTTGTTTCTGAGAATTTGTAGTTACAGCCAAAAATTGCCAGCACTGTTGGATGATTTAAATTGATGGAAATCATCAGGTTGGGCCAGAAATATATATTTAGGGGACCATTTAACAAAAAATTGAGTTCACTCTTTCATTTGGTGCCTTGTCATTTGCTAACCTTTTGCTGAATGTTGTGCTAACGATAAAGTGGATTTTAAACAACGACATTTGACTTCATTTTTGCGTCCTTCCTCAAATCAGATAAATGTTTTTAAATAAAACTGTAGCTCAAGATTGAGCATAATGTATTTCAGGTGACAGTTAGTGATGATGATACAAGAGTATATCAATGCCCCGGTCAAGTTGTGGATGGTTCTCCTCTTAAATCTTCTAGGAATGTTGTTGATGTATCTTCAGTTGTAGAATGGCTACGCAACATGGGTCTTGCAAAGTATGAAGAAATTTTTGTAAGGCAAGAGATTGACTGGGATGCATTGAAGTGGCTGACAGAAGAGGTGTGCATTCTTCCTTTATCATAATCACTGGCATTTTGTGACGCTGCACCTTTGTAGTAATGGATTTTGGAAATGTTTCAAGGGACAGGTGCAGAATGAAAGTCAAACCTTGATTCTACACTTGTGACTGAACACATCTTTTTAGAATTGTGCTTCACTATGTCTGAGCTTTTCTCTGGTTCTTGCACTTCAGAAATGCATACATGTCTTCATTTTTAAAGTGAACTAATGCAATTTTGCAGAAAAGGAATAATTCTCAATATTACAACTAGTTCATTGTCACTGTACTGAAAAACAAACTAAAAATGGTATATCATGCACTCAGTCCACAAAAGAAAAGAACAATTATAAAAAAGACTAATGGGGAATTCTCAATCCAAACATGATGATTAGGGTTAGTTTGAACATCGTTTAACCTGATAAAAGTTGAAATATAGTGCCAAGCAAACCTTTATAACCGTACTAGATCCACTGTAAATTCATGCTCTCTTTGGAGATGGATTTTGTGAAATTATCAACACAGGTATATCATGTCTGTGGATTTCGTAGATGCATTTAGATTTGGCTCTGAGCACAAAAATCACCTCTCAGAGTGCTGGAGTGCAGGATTACTATTGAAGAAGAATTCATTTTCTACTTTGTTTGGAGTTCATTCCGAATCCAATATGGCTTTTGGTTTGACAACCTTTTAGCTATTTATTAGTGGTTTAAACTGTGCAAATGCCTTCCTGCATACCTGCATATATGCATACACACAGACACAATATATCTGTGTGAAAAGGAAACCATGTAAGCATGATTAAAAGGTTCATTCTTGAGAGAATGATTTTTAAAGGTTTTTGATCAACCTATTAATATGGCCTATTGATTCAGTACTTGGGTTTGCATAATTAGTACCACTGCAGAATCCTTTTTCCCATAATTTGACCATGCTGTGCATGAAAGTCCCCAATTGTTTTCTGACAGGATCTATGTAGCATTGGCATTACGATGCTTGGTCCAAGAAAAAAAATTCTTCATGCTCTCAAAGAGATAAGAAACGATTCGACCGGGACAGCTGAACCAAAGACAGATGTGTCAAAAGGTGTAGCTGATGAGACTAGACTAGGAACAAACAAGTTGATAACTGATTACTTTCCAATTCCTCACCCTGTAAGGAAAAGAGAGAGCACTGCTATTAATGGACAAGATAATGTTGGAAGAAGTCGAGCAAATTCTACTCATAGGAGCATCGAAAGAAAGGACCGTGTCAGGAATGGAAAACATAAGGATGTCCCTTTGTGGTGTAGCATACCAGGAACACCATTTCGAGTGGTAATTTTTCTTTCAACATGATTAATACAGCTATCTTTTGATTATCAATAATTTCCAACTTCCCAATCATGTGATCTTTTGGCAGCAAATGTTATATAACTAATATTATGGAACAAATCTTGCTCCAGTAAATGTACACCCTAAATTTTCTTGTAATTTATTGGATGAAAGAGAAAAAAATACTTTTTCCCCTTCATGTATATAACATTCTTATTATGTAATTGTGATATATAATTCCTATTTTATTTATTCCCAAGAGACTTCTTCCTGTATAACGACAAGATTCCTTGATAAAAGAACTGTATATTATTTCTTTCTTACATCAGAGGCACAACTTTAGGTACATTCCTATATTATTAATTGCTTTGCTGATTTATCTAGTTTTAAACTACTTGAATCTTTGATACGCCGAACTCAGGATCTAATCTCTTGAATTCATTCAGTGTGCATTTCCAGCATTTTCAAAGTATTGATGAATTATGAATTTTTTTCCCTCGTCAAATATCTGCTGTTTTCGTATAGTTAAAAAGATAGATCTTTCTGTTCATTGTCCAAAACTATTTCTAAAATTTAGTTTCATATTTTTGCAGGATGCCTTTAAATATCTAAGAAGAGATTGTTCTCATTGGTTTCTTACTCATTTCCATTTAGATCGTAAGTCAATGATACAATACTCAAAATATATATTGTGTGAAAAGTGGCTTGTGTTTCTGTTACTATCTATAGTAATTTACTAGTGTTGCATCTCTTGAAAGAAACAGCCATGCTACTCAGTTGTTCAGAACAGGTCTTACACATTATTAAGATTTCCAAAGAGAGTAGAGGATGTGGACGATATAATTTTTTCCACTTGTAAGATATATAGGAGAAGAAGAAAATCCCACTACATTTCTTGTTCAGCCATCTGTCCAGATAGCATTCTAGTATTGCGATCATTCTAGCATTCCAGCATTTTTTCCACAATTTTAATGGATCATTATAGTTCAGCCACATACATGCATAGAAATGAGAAATATGATGCACGCAGATTTAGTGTACCACTATAGGCTTTTAATACGATCAGGCAGACTTAGTTTCACAGCATTTGAGGAAGCAATGATGTGCTGGAAGCTAGAATTTGAAACACAAGATTATTTCTGTTTTTATATCATAGCAATCACTTATTATGTGCCATTAGATCTACAAGTATAGTAGGGCTGAGATAACTGTGGGCACAGGACAGCTCAATCTGTACAACAAAAACGTTGCAATGCTAATGAACAGAATTGTTGGGTTTGCATTGCTAATCACCCTCAATCACCACCTTTCTTGAATTTGAAAATCACTTGCAAAAAGAATTGAGGTATTAAGCATTTGTATTGTGTTGCTTTCTGCAGATTATCAAGGACTTACCAGGTCCTTCTCTCATGGGATGATATATTGTTCCTTAATTACAGCGAAGCTAGTCAATCTGAAAATTGGAATCCCACTGGATAAAATTCAAGTTCTGCCTCTCAACCAGAAGATTAATATTGCAGGAATTGATGTGACTTGCTTTGATGCAAATCACTGCCCTGGTGCAATCATTATCTTGTTTGAACCACCCAATGGTAAGGTGTGTATAGATTTATGCAAAAACTTCTGTCTCCTCTCCTCCCTCCCTCCCACACACACACCCCCTTAAAATTGATTCCTCTGTTCATATATTCAGCCTGTTTTACACACTGGAGATTTCCGGTTTTGTGAGGACATGATGGAACTGTCTATTCTGCGAGCTTGTCAAATCCACACTCTCATCCTTGACACTACCTACTGTAATCCCCAGGTAATGGGTACTGAAAGCAAGGCTACTAAGAAAAAAATTCACTCACTAATTTGTATATATTGTCAAACTCATATCTATTTCTAGCATGTGCTGATTTTGTTCGTCTGAAGTCAGAATTAGACCAATGGATTCTTGACACCCATAGATTTTATAATTCTTATTGGAAGCGTTCAATCTATCCTGAAAATTTACTATACTCCTTTCTCATTTTGTTGTTCTGGAAAATCAGAAGCAGGCTTGCTTAGCACGGACCTAACACTTGGCTTAAGTCTTTGAATGGACATCAGAGCTGCAATTCACAAGTCCATAGCCATTTGGCTTTAGTACCAGAAGACTTCAAAGAAAGCTATTTAGTATTTATGCTTCTTACTCAATGGGCCTATGGAATTCTTGCATTACTTACAGAAGATATTAAGTATGGATATGCCAAAAATACCACACTTCAAGAAATGATTTTAATTCAGTAACTTCGCTCCGTGGCACATAAATGCTTTTATATCACATTTATTTTTACCATCCATTGGCTTCTTTTGAATGATACTAAAAAGTAACAGCATTATTTACCCAAACTATACTTTTATATGTCTTCCCAACTCATTTTGCAATTGTTGATGCTGGTGAATGTGCAATTTCTTCTTTTCAAATCTTGCAGTATGACTTTCCAAAACAGGATGCTATAATCCAATTTGTCATTGATGCCATCCAAGCTGAAGCTTTTAATCCAAAGACATTGTTTTTGATTGGCAGCTATACCATTGGTAACTATCCATACTTATAAGCTATCCCAGTCCATGTTGTCTGTTGCCTCTCAATTATGTCTGATTTTAGCATATGCTGCCTGCAATCTTAAAAAGTCTCTCACTATGTCTGCTTACCTTCTGTTGGAGAACAGGAAAAGAAAGGTTGTTTATAGAGGTTGCTAGAGCTCTCCGCAAGAAAATCTATGTCACTGCAGCAAAACTACGCCTCTTGGAATGTCTGGGTTTGCAAGAGGATGATATGCAATGGTTCACGTTAAATGAACAGGAGAGCCATATTCATGTTGTTCCCATGTGGACTATTGCTAGTTTCAAACGACTGAAGCATATGTCTAACCAGTACATGGTAACTGAACATATGTTTTGGTTTAAGTTTTAATGCGAACTTTTGGTTGGTGTGAATATGGATTTGACAAAGTTAAGGATATCAGAAGTTGAAAGAATCTAAAAGAGTCAGATTTAGAAGGATTAATCTTTTATTACTTTCCCAGCTTCATAAATCATAATCTTTTCCCCTTCTATCACCAGCCACCAGTCACCAGATAAAACAGTCAGAGTGTGATACTCCACAGATACCTTAAAAGCAATGGCACTTAAATAATGCATGCTGCTAATCAATTACTACATTTTCTAATTAAAAAAAAAAAAAAAACCTTGCTGTTGTATTTTGGTACCTTTGCTCGTCAAATTTGTCTGCTCTAATTTACTGCTTTAACATCTTTTCCATCTGAAGAATCTCTCTAATATTCACCCACCACAAACGCACACTACATTATCTGTTACGCACATTATTTCATAATTACAAATTACTAGTCTAAAAGTTGTTATGATGTCCAATATACGTGATAATAGCAATTCCTGTCCTAAGAAAAGCAAGATATTAGTTGGATTCTCATTATTCTGTTGGAGTACTTCTGGCTGTCCCCTTTTCCATTCTGAGACTTGGTAGATAAATTTGTGCTTTACTGGATTAGCATTTAAGGAGGTTTCAATCTTCTGTTGCTTAATACATTTTAAGAAAATTCTAGAGGGGATTGCAGGAACTACCGTTGTTTTGAGATAAACTTTGTAGACTTCAGCTTGTTTAACTTTTTCTGCATCTTTCAATTAATTGATTATTTTCTTCAATTTTGTTTTATAGGGTCGATTTAGTCTAATAGTTGCATTCTCACCAACTGGATGGTCATTTGGAAAAGGAAAGAAGTCTACAGGAAGAAGGTGGCAGCAGGGCACCATTATAAGGTGAACTCAGTTTCCAACTCAATCAACCACATGAAATTGAACAAAATCCAACCAATTTTTTATTACTTCAGATATAAATGTTTAGAAAACAGAACACCTTAATGCAAAGGCTTTTACAATGTAGTCGTCCAAATGAACCAAAATGAAACGAACTAATAGGAGTTGTCTCCCTAACACTTAAATCTTGTAATTTTTTTTGGTACCAATGGATCAGACGATTTCTTTGGGGGCTGGTAAACAGTATGTACTGTTTAATGTGTTTGTCCACAATATCAACGACCTTTCTGCTGTCAGAATGATGATTCTTTGATATTTATATACCATCTTAAACTTAAGAGATTATATAGCAGCCTATTGCGAACTTGGTGGCTGTAAGCTCTATTGCATATAGAAGCTTGACTAGTGTTGATTTTCCTTCTTCAGGTATGAGGTACCATACAGTGAGCATAGCAGCTTTACAGAGCTGAAGGAGTTTGTTAAGTTCATTTCTCCAGTAAACATCATCCCAAGTGTCAATAATCATGGGCCAGATTCTCATAATTCAATGGTCTCCCAACTCTTGGCTTGAAAATTTGTTGAATTACTCAATGAATTGTAAGCAAACTTGTTTATTGGCTAATATTGCTTTGCTTGTTCTATAGCTGTGCAGAGTATTGACCTTGGTGTTCATAAAAACATGCCAGGGAACAATTGGTTCAAAAGATAAGTTGTATCTTAGACTAAAAAGTCTTGTTCCTTTCCCTTACATCAACTGTAACTTGTCCAGTGTTCAAGAAAAGATTTCATTAGTCATTGTTGTCCTTATACATGTTGTATGACTCATAGTACCATGATCTTATGCCAAATTAGGTATTATCAATTCAATTTTTTGTACCTCCAGTCTTCCCTCGTCTTCCAAATGCTGCTAGCATCTTAACTTGAAGAACCTCTGTGGACAACTAGACATAGTATCTTATGCAGCTGAATTTGTGCAGGATCGAAACAACTCAAGCCAAAATGTCAATTATGTACAACACGAGATCATACTATAATTTGGATAAGTCAGTAGTAGATTTGCTATGTTGCTCTTGGTTTCTTTATCTGGCGATCAACGGTCATTTAAAGGTCTTAGTTGGTAATTTGAGATGCTTCTCTCAACAATGAAGTTTATCTTCCATCATCTTATAGGCCAACTCCAACTTGTTATTTAAGGTCATATTTAGTATTACTTAAATTTCACCTCAACCTGATACTATTCTTTCAATTCGCACCACAATAATGCTTTATCCCTATTTGTTCAGTTAACTACTATGCTTCGATCCATTAAGGGGGTGAACCAACTAGTTCTCCATTTGGCCCTTAAATTATAGGATTATACTAACTCCGTATGTATGGAAGAATTTTATGTGCAGTTCCATATCTGCACTTTAATCTCTCTCGATCGTTGCCCAACTTCAACTTACTTTATGGTCTGTGATGTAAACTGTACGATATAATACATAACTATAATGCCTTAGATTTGACTCTCTTCAATAGTGATTATTAAACTGCTGCCCACTTTTCCCCTTTCTCCACCTAACTATGTCTTTTTCTGCTAATACACTTCCCATGTAATCCCTTTATTTGGCTCCCCTCAAATAGGAGAGAATCTTTGCTTCTTTGCGATGATGGAACACGTCACTTAAATCTGGGGGTTGACCGGCGGTCAGCAAAGCCGCGGGCGGCCATAAAATTATATCTATGGGTTTGACCTAATTTTTTTTTTTTTTTTTTAATTAATTACATTGGTAACTTTTTGAAGTCTGACCAGCTGCTTCTAACAACCTCTTTTTTGTCTGATGAATCCGAACGTAGACGAGAAAACGTTGATCACTTTAATGTTATTATTTAAAAAAAGAAATGAAGGAAGATAATTTTTTTTCCAAGTGCCTTTCGTTTGGGTGGAGTATTAAACAATTGGGTTTGTCGAATGACAGAAAAGTATTTATTAATTGGTGAATTGAAGTCAACTGCGTCATTGGGAAAAAAAGAATTGAAGTCAACCAACTGCGCGGTCACTTTTTCAACAGTTTTACAGTTATTCAAATGAACCTTTTAGTGTTGTAAAGGAAAGTTGGAGTTGTATGATGGTAATTGACTCGCATACTACGTGTTTGATGGTTAAAATTTGAAGAAATTATGTGATATATCCGGCCTTAATCAGTCTGAAATATTATGTTTTGATTTTGCTTAACATGGGGGTAAGATTAGATAGCACCGGAATTCATGTTTATTAGGTATTATTTCACTGGTATAATTTTTATTTTTTTTTTCTTTTCTGTAAGAAAGTGAAAAAAAGACAAATTAAAGGAACAATTAATATGAGTTAGGATTGAGTTGGATGAGTTGTGGTGTTTATACTATTTTCAATTGTGAATTTACTATGTATATGACATTTTTAATTAAATCTCAATTCGAACAAAAAGGCTTAAGATCTTGATTCTATCTAGCTAAAATAGCAAACAATTCGAATTTAACTTCAAGAATCATATTTTTAAAAAAATTAGTCAATTAGAAGCTCACTATTTGCAGGAGTTGGAGCTAATCCTTTGAAGAATACTATGTCTCACTTTCTTAGTTGTTGAAATACTTTCCAAAACAACATTTACACTTTAAACATATTTTATTTCACTTAGTATTTAACATGTAAAAAATAAAATTGGCACTTTGAATCATCTGTCTCAATTAGTATATAACATCAAAAGTATAATTCAGAGTTGCTTTTAATTTATGAAACTTTCTAATCTATTTCATTAGAGTGTATTAGCATTGGGTAGGGAGCATGAATGGGGAAAAGAGAATTATGGATGATGGTCTTTTGTGCATTACTGGCGGGAGAATAGAACTGGGGACTACTTGTAAGTTATTTTTGAAAAATTAAATTTTGATATATCAATGTAAGAATTTTTATAAGGCACATATATATATATTTATATAAGTTGGATACAAGATTGCCAGGTAATAATGTAACATAAATCCACACACAGCGGGCCAACAGACGCTCACAAACTGTCAAAAGGCATAAGCCGGCCATGGAAGTACGTCGGATGTCATAGATCCATATGCAAATATACAATGTACGAGGAATTGAAGAGTAAGAGAAGGAGAGTGCTAGTGAAAGTATTCTTGTGCACGTGTACCGTGTAATGAGTTAGGCCTGTCCTAGATTTGAACAAAATTCAGTTCACATGCGCACCTACGACTGAAGATGGTTCAGGTGATCTTCTTTTGGCCGGCGGTGAAAATGACCTCCTAAGTCTTGTGTATTGCTTTGCTGCCAATTACCGCTGAAATGACCCCCCTTTTTCTTATTTTAAGTACTATTCCTTTTTGGGCTTGAAGAATATAATCCTATTCCTAGCCCTCCTTTTTTTCTTTTTTTCTGGGGCAGAAAGCGCATATATGATGCATATATATATATATATATATATATCCTGAAAATGAAACCTTTGTCGTCCATCAAAACCTGCCACTTTTGTCCAATCAATTTGAAAACTTCAACACAAACACAACCTTAGAAAACGTGTGTGGTATAACATGTCAAGTTTTGGACCTAACTGGCACACAATATAAGAGGTTGCAAATGGATATAAATATCTAGTACAAAAATAGATTGAAATTTCTAATTTCGAACAATTATTTCGGATCATTAGAGCAGCAAAAACCCTAATCGAATCTCCAGTGTGACATAACACTATGTCACTAACCAAACCCCAATTTTGGCTAGCTAGAAATTAGTACTATGTTGAACTCAAATCCCAGGCCCCAATTCAATACAATGGCATTTTGTCTGCATTAATACATCTAGGTAAGTCGTGCAAAGACGAAAATGCCATAAAAATTTATAAAAATAATACTCATACAAGTGATTAGAATCAGTATCTTTTAGATGGTTAATAATTTGACTTGACATTCAACCAACCACTAATTTAGGGGATATATCAAATCAAAAAAAAATAAATTGTCATATGGCTCCATATACAACAATGATCACTTTAAACCTATTATAAACAGGGACACTTCTAAAATGTTAATATATGTTATTTATGATCTAATTTTATCTTAAACACGATCAATTTATCTCCTTATTTGCTATAACCCGACTATAATTTAGATATTGAAGATTTAATTAGTTGAGGGCCGTATGTCTTAAAATAATTTGATATTATATATTCCTGTGATTAAATCGTTGGACCCCAAATACTTGAATAAATCAGATCGAAGCTCAACCGATCGACCACCAGATCTTGAACCCCAGCTCCTTGTCAAAGTAGCTTTGCATACACTCGCATCAAGCTAGCTCCTTACTGTAAGTTATGTCCATTAATATCCCAATGTTCCTTAGCGGACTACTCATATGTTACTTCATATCATATATTTATATCAACTACTGTTATAATTAATATTAATAATATTCAAGAAAACGATTCGTACGCTTGTCGCTAGTTTGTTTCTGTGTTGAAAAATAGAAATTAAAATATCAAATTAATTAACATATAGGGAATGTTTGATTATATTTTTTGTTTGATTTTATTATGTGTTTATTATGTATTTTGGGAGAATAAATTGTTGAAAAATGTAAAAGTTATTTTTTGGTATGTTTGTTTATATTTTGGGGAGACATCTTTTACTACAGCAGTCAAATTAATGCTTTTTTGTTAAATTTTTGGGGGGTAAAAATGAAATTGAGTGATTTTTTTAATATTAGAATAATAATAAAATATAGATTATATATATATAATGTATGTATATATTAAAAAATGTGTATTTTGAAGAAAAAATGGATATATGTTTGGTTATGTTTAAACATAACCAAACAAAGCCATAACATCTGGAGTCTGGACTATTTTTGTCCCTTGTGTTTATTGTGCATGCATGCAGCTTAGGCCTACCACTTCACCAATACCGGAAGCTGAATTCGAGAAGACAATCAAATTAATAGACAAGATAAAGAAACATAAATAGACAAGATAATGCATTGAAACAGACAGCTTATTTTAATTTGATTCATTATTACAGCATAGGAAATAATTAAGTACAGCCTTGTACAGTATTTATGCTAATCTACACTCTTAATTCTTGCAATTTTTAGCTTATCATTAATTAATGCATCTATCTCACTAGCTAACATCAGGGTGTACATATTAATTGTGATTATCAAGGTAAACAGGAATTAAAATTCGAGAAAAAAAAAAAATCCCATCCATTTCCCTCGGTAATCCTAAGCAAACTTGGCGGGCAAAAAGCTAGTACAGCAGAATAACCGGAAAGCTAGTTAGCAATATTATATAATTGCCAAGTCCCTGATAATTAAGCTTAATTACTCTATAAATGCATTGTTAATTATTAATGCATTCAGTTTAAATGCACAATATATTCTTTCTGATTTAAAATCAGAAATTCCAGAGATAAGATGGCACATTACCGCCATCTCCATGGTCATCGTCGTCGTCGTTGTCTTCATCCTCATTCCCCCTACCTGCAAATTGCGGCGACATGTAGATGTCGCCGGGCTCGTGGAAAAGCCCGAAATCAGAAACATGGGCCGAACTTTGTCCAGTGTTCGAGTCTAACATTTCCAAAAACGACCAGTCAATGGAGTTCTCCAGCTGCTCCGCCCCTTCTGAATTCGACGACGGCGATGTATCCATCAATTCCGGGCCCGAAGCCCGGAATTCAGCATTCGGCGGCCGCGGCTGATCATTACTGGTTGATGAGCTGCCGCTGTAGTAATTATTAGCGAAGTGCTGCGCGACGGCTTGGATCTCATCGGGAGTAAGCGACTGACCGCCAGCAATGTTGGGCGGGTCATCAGGGAAGTTGAACTTTGCGTTGGGGCCACGGAGGCAGAACAACGCGGAGTCGAAGGCTCGGGCGGCCTTCTCCGCCGTGTCGTAGGAGCCGAGCCATATGCGCTCCCGGCTGTTGGGAAGGCGTATCTCGGAGACATACTTCCCCCACTTCCTCTTCCTTACACCCTTGTACTTCAACTCTCCAACCCTCGGCTCAACGACGTTCGACGACGAAGAAGCGGCGGGGGCCGGGGGTGTCTTAACCATCTTATCAAATTTAATTTATGGGTTTCTATCTTGTTGATAAGCAGAGGAAAATTTGCAGTGGTCCCGGAAATTGATGCATCCGAATATTGTTTCGGCGGCTGAGAGATATAGTGCATATATATACGTTTGT
This sequence comes from Jacaranda mimosifolia, assembly GCA_018894105.1. Classification (NCBI taxonomy): domain Eukaryota; kingdom Viridiplantae; phylum Streptophyta; class Magnoliopsida; order Lamiales; family Bignoniaceae; genus Jacaranda; species Jacaranda mimosifolia. The sequence continues at coordinate 4,581,316 of CM032127.1, forward strand.
AGCACAGTCCAAAAATCCATGGCGATGTTGAATCCAAGGCCAAATTCTGGTTCAAGTCTTAGCGCGTTGAACCGAAAGGGGGAAAGTCCAAATGAGCGTAAAATTAGCGTGGGGTTTTGGACGGGGTGGGGGTGAGGTTTTAAAAGTTTAATGAGAAAATCATGAATTGATCCCTTGATGGAACAATACTACGCGGTGGGGTCGGACCTAATGTGCATGTGCAAGAATTTAAAAAAGAAAATTTTTACTTTCTTTTTTTCCCTCTGCTAGTCCTGCCAGTGGTCTATCTCACTTTGCCATTTTGGAGATTTTTAATTACATGTTCCTACATCCTTAAAAGGTGATGCATGTATTAGCCTTATTGAGGTGGGAAATTCTTGTCCACACCACAGAATGTATAAGCTTGGATTTCATGAGTTTCTAACTATAATTAGGTTTAGATGATGAACACGGAACTTGACTTTCAAAAGATTAGTGCTTTCAGGGTTTTTTGAGTTTATTTGCGATTTAAATTTTTTATTTCATTCTTTATTTTTATTTTTTATTTTATTTCATCAATATATGATACGTGTATTAAATATTTTCTTATACAAATAATACATTTGATATAATTAAATACAACAAGTTGTAATAGAAGACAAAATACAATATCTAACATAGGATTCAAAGTGTGTTATTTGATGTTAGAATAACCATAAGTTATAATATTGTGGTACATCCTACTAATCAATTGTATAAGTTCATTAGTTATTCCAATTAAGCCATGCCAAATATGTAACTTGAGATTAAAATCAAGGATACACTTTATGAACTATATTATGATTTGGAAATTAAAAACTTTTGTGTATATATGCCCAATTAAAAAGGTGTTTGGATGAATTTATAAGTTTTTCAGTCTATTTTATAAAATATTTAAAGTTTATAAGATGTCAAAGCGTTTGGAACAATTTTTAAGAATTTTTTTATAAACTTCCGAAATAAGATGGAAAGATCTTATAAACTTTTTTTAAAGTAAGAAATTCTTAACTTATTTTCAAAATCCTAACATATTTTATTATTTTTATTTATTCTAATTATAAAATTATAATTAGTACTATCCTATAAACTTCATGATCTTATTTTAATCAAACAGTTCAATTATTCCCAAAATTATTTTAATAATAAAATTTAACATTTTATAAATTCAGTGAAAAGAGCACCTTCTAAATCTACAATATATTCATTTCTCCAATAGTTCAAAGAATTACTCTTGTTCCTGCTCATAATTTATCAAGTTGGCTTGTGGAGGAAGGCTAGCTATCCATAGTCCTAGATCGAATTTGCGCACGTTTGGATAATTTATGACGTCAAATTCTGAGGGAAAATGACAGATTGGATTGTTTTCCTCGTGTCTCTATTCTGATTTGCCACCAGTAGCTCCATTTGCACTTGTCTTCCTGGCGGGGGGCCCCGTTGGAGGTTTAGTCATTTGGTACCAACTAGGAAGTAGGAACTAAATTATAACATCTGGGATACCTTTATCCCAAATAGTCCTTGTCCCACAATCCCACAATCTCACAATCTGCTATGTATACGTACATACACATTCCACGAAAAAATCTTCTTTAGATTTGCTCATTACTTATATGGTAGGGTTCTATACAAATTACTGCACAGAAATTCGAGGAAGGGAATATTTTTGAGCTGCTTCTAGATATTCTTTGTCCAATGCAAGAATTTGATTTCTTTTGTACATAATTTAAGATTTTGTACTTGTGTTGTTTTATTACTTGAAAAGTCTGTCTGCAGCTAGCACACATTATATTGTAGCTATGTGGGAAAAAATAATTTCATACTTTTCTATGCGAAGAAAGAGAAAAGGTAAAAGTCCCAGCCATTATAAATATTTCAAGTCTTGTTTTCACATTCTTAGTGAATCACATGAATGTTTATTACATCATTCTCTACGTCGGATTAATCTAAGAAGAAGTTTGATAATCAAATATATCGTTAATTGTTATCCTATTTTATGACAGGGACAAGACAAGCACAAGAAAACACCAAGATTCTTAATTAATCATGCCGTAATTATCCTAGGGCTCGTTTGCTTGGAATGATGTGATTAGAAGTAATATATAAGCAAATGATGCATTTTAAGCCCATTAAGATAGAATATTTTAATTTTATGTTTGGTTGGTATGATTAATATATAAATAAAATAAAATAAAATATATAAATTTACTATTATATCATTTATACTTTTCAATAAGTTTTTTCATAATTTCCTCATTCTTTCCCATTTTTAGGATCATAGTTTAATTAGAAATAAGATAAAAAATAGACCCTATTAAATCTTTATAATTTTTATTACACCTAATCAAGCATTCCCCCCTTGATCCATTTTCCAAAAGCAACAATAAATAATGTAGGGCTTAGGATTTATCAATGGCTTTTATCAATTGAAACAAACATTAAAAGAAGTTTGATTAGTTATGTATCACACCTAATCAAGCCAAGCAAACAAAGCCCTAGTATAATATAATGAAATTGATTCTTAATTGAGCCAATAATACTGATGAGGGTCGAGATGATCATCACTTCACTTAATCGAGGTAGGCAGATTATTTGAAGGTTCGTGTGATCCTATATTCATTCCTAAGTTCTAAAATTGCAAATTCGATTAGGAATACTAGCTTGCTCGAGTGTATTAATGGCTCATGCTTTCTAACATTCAAGGTAGCGACAAGTATAAAGATACTGCTGGAAAAAAAAAAAAGAAAGAAAAGAATAGAGTACTCATTGCATACCTAATCAATGACAATAATTAGACAAATAAGATTGATGTGTGACTTAATCTAAACCCTTCATAAATAAGTTGATCTAATGAACCTAATCTAATCATTTGAGTCCGACTTCACCCATTTTAATATAATTTATTCTACAATTTGAGCTTTTTGATCATGATATGATTTCCATTTAATTGATCAGGATCAACAGGAAAATAATAAGAATTATATCCACATCAAATATTTTAATATATACATCCTTAATAGTTAAGGGATCATGAATCCTCATGGTCTCATTAATTAATTAATCTCACATCGTAGTCTCGTCATCTTTGGATTTTTCTTTTTTATTTCCATTGGGATAATTACAATATCTTAGTGTGGGGGCACAAAAAGGCTTGTTAACAATATCACTCAAAAAGATAGTACCACAAAAGACAAGTTCATGTTTGGCGTTCTTACAAATGACGTCCCAATAATTTTGGGTCTCCTTTTCACATTAATGTAATATTTACTAAGGTTCCTCCCTTGAGGGCCTATAGCGGGACAGTTAGTGGAGGGGTTGAAATTTTCTGGTACTAATGTACGGAACCAAACATGTCTTAATTCTGAAAAGGTAAGCTTAATTCAACTCTTTGAAAGTTTACATGTGGTTGACAAAGTAATCAATGTGGACGCATTGAATTATTTAGTAAGATCGTAAAGTTTGATGAATACCCATACAGCTTGCCATTTTTGTTTAGTTACAACAACACAACTTGTGTTGATTTTTGTTGGTCGGTTCCAATGCTTTTAAATTATTGTTTGAATTTTTTTTCTAATTTTATGATCTTAATAGTTAATAATGACTTATATAAGTTATTCATGTGTTTGAAAAAAGTGAATTTTGAAATAATTGAAAAAGTGAACATTTGATTTTGCGATCGAAAGTACACATATCATAATTTTTGTAAATTTGACTGAATTTTTAGTTTGTTAAAGCCACATTTGATTTAGAAAAATATGTGACATTAGGTCAAATAGTAGTGTGTAATAGTTTATTTGATTTTGAAAATTATGGCGATGGATCGATACGGAATTATTTTCGAGCCCTCTTCTTCTGTTTGAAATCCCAATTAAATATAAAAAAATCCTTTAAATTCACTTCGTATGGAGGCGCTTTTAAAAATTTAGTATGATTTATTAGCTATTAAAGGAAAACATTGAATTGTAGTCGGTCATATTCTACTCGTACTCTAGTCAATCAAATAGAATTGAGATCAACTGTGCAACATTTAATAATCTTCTCTTAATCTACAAGATTGGGACTACTCAAAATTGATAATTTACTAAATTAAAAGCGCCCTAAAAAAATTAACATAATTTTTGCTTGGTTACATCATTTTTTTTTTTATGCCACAAGAACTCCTCGTTTTAATGGGTCTCTAGTCATTTCCCCCCATGTGAAAAGGAGCGACGTTAACGTTTACCAAGATCAATTAAATAAAGCATATTTGATTATCCAACGTATGTTATTAAAATTATCTAAAACTCCTTTTGCGCGGCTAATCATAAATTTAACTGATTTTTTGTTTCTTTTAGTAAAATGATTATAAACCATTGCATCGTAAAATTGAATAACTTTGAACAAATATTACAAAAACAATCAACAAATCGGTAGTACAATTCTTAAAGCACGTGTAAAAATAGTACAAGAATTATGTAAGTCTATATATATTTCAAACAAGTTTGGGATAGAGCTTTACTTTGGAATATGATAGCCCTTCACTTAGTAATTTATGTCGTTACATCTATTATTATTGCTATTTAAAATTTAAAAAAATTACTTAACATTGAATAATAAATAAAATAGCTAGTTTTATAGCAATGTCATGTTTTGAAATTTGGTATGATTTTGTAAGGTTTGAAACATTGGGTGGGTATTCATGTTAACCTTGTTCAACCTAACTTAATTTATTATTATTTTTTTAAAAGATTGAAATGCGAGTTTAGTAATTTGATCATAGCCTATAAAATTGACTACTCAAATTTAATATTCTGTATCAAATTCATATTGTTATTGCGTTATAAAAATTGAATTCAAATTTAGTTCTACTAAATTTATATTGTTATTAAGTTGTGTTGAGAATTGTCATGCTTAACGATTTTCTATTATTTTATTCAAAATTAGGAGAACAAATTATATAAATCTATTCAAATACCCCAAATATCTAGTGTTAAATACACGATTTTCTACTTATGGCTTGACCTAAGAAACAATATCCACGTGGAAGGTTTATATTTTCTAAAATAACTAATGGCGCTTAAAACATGATCGACTAAATTCTAGAAATTCTAATTTCGAGTTTTGTATTCAAGTTGTCTCAACGAATCATACCTCGTTTATTATGTCCACTAACACATGTTTTGAAATAGTTAATTCAAATCTATTCTAAATTAAGGTTTTGTCAAAATTGTTTAGTCTAAAATAATAATTTAATTGTTTATAACAAATAAAATCATTAAAAAGAAAAACCCAGCTATATCATATGCATACTAATAGGTCGTTTGGATTTGTTTTCTGAAGGCATTTTCATTTTCTGATAAAAAAAAATAATGAAAAGTTGTTATAAAAATGTTTTTGAAAATGAAATATTATTTGGATATTTTGTTTAAAATATAATAATTATGTATGGTTGAAAATGAATTGTATTTGAAGAATGCAATGTTTTTATATTAAAAATCGTGTAAATATCAGTAGGAAAAAATGAAAAGTGATGAAAAGTAAAAATAGAGAGAAAGTATAAGAGTTTGTTTGGAAAAATATTTTGAGAATGAAAACATCAGTAAAAATGGGGGAAAAATTTATTCTATTTTTATTTTCAGTAAAAAAATAAAAATGAGTCCAGAAAATAAAAATAAACGATCCCTAATGGTGTTTACAAGAATGGTTTTGAGTCAATAGTCTGTTAATTAGCCAATATCAGACACTAATAATGGGTCAACGTAACCCTTTTAGACTTAGTGTTCTAAGTTCCAATGGGAATATTTGCCTTGCGCGTGGCTCGTGAACCATGCCAAACAGTTCCTTCTTTTTGCTGGTATATAAAGGTTCAATTGGATAATCATGTCTTAGAATCCGTAGCCGTGTCCGGACTCGTAATTAATTATTTTGATTTGTTATGTTCCTTTTGTCTTAATTTTTGTATGTTGCTTTTGACCTCATACAAAATTTATTTAAGAGTCCACGTTGACGAGATACAAATGAAGTGCCGATTTTATCCTTTTCTTTCTTTCTTTCTTTCTTTTTTTATTTTTTTTTCCCCTCTTCCTTAAAGAACATTACAAATAACGAAAATTATCCTTACAACAAGTTAATAGTATACAATTATCAAATTAAGTAAATAGAAGTACAAACTGTACAAAGGTGCACAAAGCAACCTATTTGGGTTTGAACTTCAAAATTCCTATATAATAGAAGAGACTGATGCTATTGGACCACAAATTAATTTTATTGTTAATAAGTCAGAATTTGTGTCATTTTTAATTAAATCAAATTGATTAATTTAATTTAATATTTGTTGTGACGCTTCATCATTGTTGGATATTAATACTGCAAATGAATTCAATTGTGTCATATTACGTGGTGTATGTATGTATATATATATATATATATGTTAAATGACATCTCACTATGAGTACTTCATATTTGCTTTTTGTTTGGCAACCTTCAATAACCCATGTACTTTATTGTGATTTTACATTTTTAGATGTCTTGATTTAATTGATAAGCTTACATTACTGTGATCCTAATATATCAGCAATTCGATCCTAAACCAAATTGAAGAATCACTTCCAAACTCAACCCTTTTGTATTTTTATAGTACTATGCTAAAAGACAATTGTTAACAAATAGGTGTTTTTTATTATTTTAATAAATGAAATATTTTTGGGAAAAAAAAAAAAGTAATGAAAAATTAATGACACAAGGAGCTAGCATGGTATGCGTGTTTATCTATTTGTACATGGGTCAAAATTTTCTTGCATTGAAATGACAATTAAATCAAGGTATTGACTTCAATGCTAAAGAATTTGATATTTTCTTTTTGTTAGTCTTAGTTTTCTTTTCACACAGTATTTTGATTCCATGTTAATTTTCATGGCTGGTTGTTGGGAAGAAAGTGGATAAATTTAAGAATTTAGCCTCGATTTCGTGAGGTAAACGGAGCCTGTGATTTATGCCATAGGTTGGCAAAGGCAAATTTATGCACTGTGGGTTAGGTTGTACTCAAATTTCTCCGTCCTAATATTGTAATTTAGTGCAGTCAAATTTTTGAATATTTTTATAGTATTCTCTATTAAAAACACTAATGGAATCACATTATTATTTTAATTATAAAATAATTATATTATGATACGTAGCTACGTAATTTAATCCTCTGAGCTGCAAGGTTCCATACTATCTTTACTGGATTTGTTCCTCAGAGTCCGCTTAAAAAAAGAAACTTTTCCTCTTGAGAGCCCTTTTGGGTTAAGAAACAACAAAAGTCATTTAAGAAAATGGATCCACATTTTTAAATATAAAAAGCAATATGAGCAATAAATTTGTAGTATGGGGAGTAGTATTTATATACACAACAAGAGAAAAGAAAAATAGTGATAATGCAAAAGTTGTAAAACTATATACAATAGTGATATGGGTATAGTCCACAAGCTCAACGAGAATATCGGCCCAGTATTAGGCCCAAACAAACCAAGTCCTAAGCCCGAGTTGCCTCGAATGTAGGAGCATCAATGGCAGTATCTGCCATCCATCGCATTCGCATTAAATGTAGTTGAACCACCCTCCCATCTGCATTTAATGGCCCTGATGGCGTATCACCTCCGCATCAATGGCGGTAAGGGTACTCCTTATTACCTACTGGTCACAAACATGATGCTAAGCTAGGTCAGAAAGACCTAAAATGCCTCTACCCAAGGAAGAGAAGATCTAACCCACGTTAAGGTGAAGATTATCTTTTCCACATATCACCAAGCACTATAAATACCCTCTCCTCATAGACAAAGGTATGAAAAATATAGATCCAAAGCCATTACTCTACCAAATTATTCTCTAGTTGAACACTGAATTAAATATTGGAGGGTCTTAGTTGAGGACCCTCTTGGCTAACTTAACATTTGTTCACTGATTGCAAGATTAGACTCGCATCTCATACACTCAATCCATCTTTCTGGTCAATTTGGACCACCAGGTTGAAACCAAGGAAACCATCTCACCAAAAAGCACATCATCAAATAGTAACAAAAAATATTTTGCTTTGTCACTCTAATAATTCTTATAAATTTAATAGTGATAAGAATAATATTAAAAGTTGTCATAATTGACAATTAATAACATATCTAAAATGACAATTTAGTTACAATAAAAATCTTATAAAAAATTAGAGTGACAATTTTTTTGCTAAATTGTCACAATAGTTGTGTTACTAATTATCAGCAGTGGCAACTAAAATATTAGTTCTCTGTTCTTGTCACTATTAAAACATATTGTAACAAAATTAAGATTATTATCATTTAGAAAATAAGTATTATTAACGACAAAATAAAAGTCATTGTCACTCAATATATATTATCGAGAGTGACAACTTTTATATTATCACTTATTTTTTTGTTACTAATATTATGTTTCTGTAATAATAGTTTTTGTCTTTTTGATCATAAAGTTGGACACATTATCCGCAATAGACATTTTCTTAATGGTGACAATCGATTATATGCTTATTGCTATATTTTAATATCAAATTCGTTATATATAAAAAAGTATATCATTTAGAATATTAAAACATTAAGAAAATCATTATTTAAGGAGACTAACAACCACGCGACCTATATTGGCCACTTAAGCTTGAGAATTTACAAAGTACTCTGGATTTCACAAGGAGACAGGTGTAACATAATATTCACAGAGTTTGTGTGTGATTAAAGCAATTCTTTTATATTTAACTTTTCTTTTATTATATATATATTTTCGTGTTAGGAAAAGGGAAAAATACACGTTTGTGAATTATTTTATAGTCTATAGACTATATGAAAATGACTTTAAATTGATGTAGTAGTCAGAGCGGAGAGTGTTATGAAGAAATTGATTGGGAAATTGTAATTGGGCTGGTCAAAGCAAAAGCCCAATGTAAAGTGGGATGCACACTAATAGGAGTTTGAATTTTTCAGCCCAAAACACTTACAACGGGGCTGAATTCACAAACTAGGGTGGTCCATGGGCCTGTGCCCCTAGGCCTTGTTTCTTTCTTATGTATTTTGTGGATTCTAATGTAGGGAATCCTAGGCCGACGAACTTTGGGCCTCCTTTTGCATTTTATTCAATGAAATCTATATCCATACCAAAAATAAAAGGGTTTATAATAATAATAATAATAATAATAATAATAATTCTCACTGATTGTTGACAAACGGAACTTATTAATTTCCATTTTATTTCTTATCTAACAAAATAAATGACAAAATTTTCGAAGGAAACATCATAAATTAGTAATGCAAATTAGCTATATGTATGTGATATTTAGTTGATTAAATTTTCAATGTGCCGTTGATAACAGTGGTTCAAATTTGAATAACCCCAGATGTATGTACGATATGCCATAATGTTCAATAATCAACATGTGTTAATTGAAAAGAATGAGAGCCCCCAACAGATCAGCAGGACCAAAAGCTCTTTTTCTTGGTTTTGTTTTTTGTTTTTTTTTCTGTTGTGATTGTTGCAAGCCTTTTGTTACAATTGGCTGGATTGGCATTACAGACACTTATTAGACTTTTGCATGTGGGACTGAATTACGGTTTTTGTTGGGGCAAGTTGGCAAACTGTAGCAGGTAATCAGCCATTATGGACTTACTCACAAACATGTTGGTAGTTCCCAGTGATTGTTATGCCAGCTTATTATGGTTACTGTTTGCTATGTCTATGTATTGGTATTTTGATATGGGGCATGTCGGTACCAACCTCTTGAATGCCTATAATCGATCTTTGACTGCCTTCAGGTCGATCGACTCCCTTTAATTTAAATTCGATCAACAACAAGCTAACGTTCCATTTTAATCATGCACGATAGTTGGATGCGTTGGATCTCATTCAACCCCATGCCGATCAAACGACAGCTCCTAATAGCCAGCTTACTCGTTTGTCTTCGTCATCTGTATTCAAGTCAATGAGTACCCACTCTATTATCTTTGGCCCCAACTAGTCGATGATATTAGACAACCAGGCGGCTACTTTTAATGCATGACAAGCGTGATGTCGGTTGTTTTTCACCGTATTAAACATTGTCTTCTAGTCAACTTCCTCCGTATTTAATTTTGTTGTTGGCCTCTTCTATGTCATTTATTGCTATCAGGCGGCTAAAGTACTATTCACACGGCCAAAGAGCATCTCTTTTGTCACTTTATAAAAGACCTGAAGGTATGATAGGTATCACCTAGTCATGTAGGTAGATGCAACATTTCAATCTCACGTTCCAACAATTATAAGTAGCCACTCTCATAGATGTTTCAGGTATGCACTTTAATAGTTCGAATTACCCTCAATTTCTCTAATTTGCCCTCTATTTCTAGACCTGATTTAAGATTGAAGAATTTTAGCTAAAAACTATCTCAACAAGCCTACCATGCTCCTTTTGTATTGCAGGTTCATATTGAAAATACTTGCGCGATTCAACCTCAACCAAAGTCCAAACTCCACCCTCACCAAAAGATACCTCACCATCCCTTTTTTTTTTGTTGGGGGGGGGGGGGTGTAATTCTAAAAAATGGCATCAAAATTGTAAATATTTCTATGTCACTAGGCCTTAAGATTCATGTATGTTTTATTAATTTATAATTGATTGATCTGATACAACGTAATGCATATCTTGATAACTATTATTTATTAGATCAAAAATACATAAATGATCCAAATTAAATCACCTCAATAATAATCTACCTGACAAATAATAAAATTTATAAATACTCTATATTTTGGAATTTACGAATACATAATCATGAAGATTATTTTAAATTCTCTCCCAATATTTTTACCTCATAACAAACCTAACTCATTTTTCTGATTTCAGAATATAAATTCAAATTAACCTAGCCAGAAACTCGTATTAATTCGTCCTTTCACAAGGACAATATTTTCAAAATTCATATCGATATTACTGAAAATGAAAATAGTATTTTAGTGCTTCATTCCACCTAAAATGTCAGCCCAATTTAATTTGATAAGAAAAGTGAAAAAAGATGGTAAGTTGCATATGTTATGCCTAGCTGTACTTAGGTACCACACATGCATTTAAAACATAGTGGTCATAATTCGATAAATTTCAAATTGATGGTGCCTTGAGGAACTTTCCGTTGTGCTTCGAGAAAAATCTGTGGCCTTGTTTGGGTTGTTTCGGAATGTATGGGGAAAATATTTTAGGAAAATGTATACAGAAATATGAATGTGTTTAATTTTATTATAAAAATAATTGATTTTTAGATAAAATTCTACTTATTCTAATTTTCGATGGAGATGTTTTTCGTGTTAATATTTTTTTAAATAAATTTTGATTAATTAATGACGTTATATTAATTTTCTTTTTATTGTCGAATGTTCAATTTGTGATGGGGCTGATGAAGGCATGCGGATTGCCGATGGAGAGATGGTAGGTCGGTAGATGGGTTATGTTGGGTACTAATTGTAAGGGGATATGTCTTTTTAGTTTTTACTGTCATTAGCTAATTGGCGACGGATTTCCTCCGACGCCGCACATCCGTCCTTTTCTAAGCACCCTGAAAAAATTTGTTAGGCTCCAAAATTTCTTGCTTCTTAATTTAATTTGAGCTATGAATAAAAAATACTTTGTTTCCTTTCCCTTTGTATATTTAGTTTATTGGGATTTTTTTAATTTAATTAAAGCGACCAATTTATTTTATATTTAATTTTTCTGACCTGATTTTGGATTTTAAAAATGAGGACGCTACTATTAAAAATATATTAATAATCCAACTTAGATAGTGTCTAAAAGAGCTTCTACTTTAAATTTTTGCTTTTTTTGATATAAAAGAAGTAAAAACAATTGAACACCACGTACTTCTACTTCAACGACTACTTCAGAAAAATAAAATAGATAAAAACACTTTGTACACCTTCTGATTTTTAATAAGCATTTTAAATTATAAGTTTACTAATACTTAAAACCCTAAACTAAAGGGTGATTGCATTTTTCTCAGAAACGTTTAAGTAGAACTATTTTTTTTATCAATAATCTTCAATCCAATTTTTAGCGGTTTCCCAATCCATTTCCAAGTATTCCTTGTTTTTATTAGTGATTGCTTTTTTCTAAGTCTTTAATTTTTTTTTATATTTTTAAAGTAAAAGCTCTTGCAAACATTGATCTTTTAGTATTATGAGTTAGTAACTTAATGTTCTCCTGTTTTATTCAAGCAATGAACCTAACTGCATAGAAAAGTCAGGAATATAATTTAATTGATTAAACTAAGTTTTTATTAATTATAAGATTTTTTCTGGAGGGCAAATAGTCGTTAAACAGCCAAGAATTTAAATATATATTATATTATTGATTTTATGACATATACAATGGTTGTTGAACGACTTATGTATTATTTTTCATTATTCAATCCGTTGACCAATGATGTCAACACAATTAATCAGGAGTTATCCTTCCATCCGAATAGAAAAGGGATAACTATTTCAAAAGCAATGAGGACATATATATTGTCTGAGAATAATTAATCGGTGAACAAATTGAGAACAAATCAAATAAAATGTGTCTCAATGATATGAAGAATAAAAGATTATTTTTCATTATCTAAAGTGAAGTTGCATAGGATAATTTTAAAGACCAACAAGGGAGTTACAAAGGGAGTTAAGATGAAGTTACCTAAAAAAAACAAAAAAAACAAACAAACTAAATAAAACTAAAATTTAGAATAATAAAAACAAATAATTTCTCTTCAGCCCCCCTCAAGTTGGAGCTTGGTGACTATCAACTAAGCCCAACTTGAAAGAAAGATCACGAAACGGTGGAAAAGAAAGTGATTTGGTGAAAATATCAGTCAATTGATCTTTGGATGAGACATGTTGAGGATGAACAAATCCTTCTTTGTACTTATCTCGAACAAGGTGGCAATCAATTTCTAAGTGTTTGGTTCTTTCATGGAAAACTGGATTTGCAGTGAGATGAAGAGCAGCCATGTTGTCACAATAGAGAGGAATGGGCAGTGATGGATTAAACTGAAAATCTTTAAGAATATATGTAATCCAAACTAATTTAGCCACAGTAGTAGCAAGGCTTCTGTATTCTGCTTCTGCAGAAGATCTAGAAACAGTGTTTTGTTTCTTACGGGGTGTTTGGTTTCATTTCCAAGCCCCCTTTTCATTTTCTTGTGGGAATGAAAATTGAAAACAAACACTTTTTCACAACTTTTTTTAGAAAAAGCACATATTTTCTTCCCAAATCCCATTTCCAAACCTACTCTATTGCCCTATTACACATCAATCAAATTCAAATTTGATTTGACATAAAGTTACCCACTATTATTTTTAAATTAATAAAATATACATATATTTTAAAAAATAAATCTTTTTAAATATCAAAAATATAAATTAACTTACTTTTCAATCCTACAACCTATTATAATAATTACTTTCCAATATTTCATACAAATACATCTCAATTTCCATTTCTATTTCTATTTCATAACTAACTTTTCAACTTTTAGAAAAAGGCTGGAAATGGAAATGGCCTTTGGAAATAAAACCAAACGGGCCGTTAGTTTTCCAAGAAATTGAGGCACCAATAAAGATACAATAACCAATCAAGGATCTTCGAGAATTCAAACAAGATGCCCAATCCACATCACAATAAGCTTGAAGGTAGAACAGTCTGCCAATAGGAAAGAATAATCCTTTTGCTAGACAACTCTTTAAATATCTAAGAATGTGAAGAGCAGCAGACCAATGAGCATCTGAAGGTGCCTGAACATATTGACTTAATTGTTGAGCAGCATAAGTGATATCAGGTCTTGTAAAACCAATATAAAGAAGTCGCCCAATAAGTCTGCGATAAGGTTGAGGATCAACAAGCAAAGTACCAGATTCTGTGCTAAGTTTACAACCCTTTGGCAAAGGAGTATTAACTGGTTTAGCACCAATAAGACCAGCATCTGCAATGAGATCAAGAATATATTTTCTTTGATTAAGAAAAGCACCAGATGAGGATCAAGCAATTTCTATACCAAGAAAATATTTGGCATGTCCCAAATCTTTGATTGTAAATTGTTGATCCAAAAATGTTTTCATTGCCATGATATCAACTTCTGAATTGCCTGTGAGAAGTCCATCATCAACATAAACTAAAAGTGCCATGAATTGATTAGAGTTAGAGAGAATGAAAAGACAATTATCAGCAAAGGAGTCGATCGATGAAAATAGCCCTAAGAGCAAAGGATAAGATTGGATTTGTGATCGGAAAATGTAATATTCCTTATGAGAATTCACCAAAATATGAAGAATGGTGCAAGGTTGATTCCATGGTGACTTCTTGGTTGCTTAACTCCATCTCAAAGGAGATTGTTGGAGCATTCATATATGCTTCGTCTGCGTAAGAGCTTTGGAATGGTCTAGAATAGCGGTTTGGTGATTGCAATGGTCCATAACTTTATCAATTACAAAGAGAAATTAATACAATTTCTCAAGGTAATCAATCTGTGACTCTTTATTATACAAAATTGAAGTGCTTGTGGGATGAACTAAAATTTTTGATGCCATTACCTCAGTGTAATTGTGGAGGAGCAAAGGCTATGGTTGAAATAATTTCTTTAAATCAGTTAATGCAGTTCTTGATGGGACTTAATGATTCTTTTGATCATGTTAAAAGTTAGATTTTAATGATGGATCCACTACCAAGAATTAATAAAGCCTATCTATGGTTCTGAGAGTTGAGAAACAGAGGTTAGTACATCTTAATCTTGGAGAAAATATTGAGAATAATGCTATAAATGTGAAAAGTGGAAACTTAAACCAATCTCAACTAAACTCAAGCAGAAGAGATCCTAAAAAGAAAAATAATTACAAGAAAGAGGATAGGCATTGTGATCATTGTAATGCAGATGGGCATACAAAGGATACATGTTTCAAGTTGAATGGTTATCCAGATTGGTATAAAGAGCATAAACAACAGAAAGGTGGAGGCAAAGGGACTGGTAACAAGTCATATGCTAATACGGTGGAGTTAGAGGCTGACATTGAATCAATGGGGAGAAGTGAAATTGCAGAAATGATACAACAAGAACTTTCCAAACTTTTGAAAGGTAAGTAGGTCATCAATGAAGGATCTTTAAACTTTGCTCAAGCTGTTGATTTTGTAGGTACGATAGATCATCTTGATTTTTGGCTTTTCTGCAAATATAGGTAGTGATTATTGGATCATTGACACAGGGGCCTCAAATCACATGTGTGCTAACATTACTTTATTTGATAACCCCATTGCCACTAAAACCAAAATAACCGTTCATTTACCCGATGGTTCTGTCAAATATGTAGAACACATTGGTAACATTACTTTGCATAACAATTTCCTTCTCAAAGATGCCTTACATGTACCAATTTTTACACATAACTTGGCTCTGATACCATGAACAAATTGAGAACAAATCAAATAAAATGTGTCTCAATGATATGAAGAATAAAAGATTATTTTTCATTATCTAAAATGAAGTTACATAGGATAATTTTAAAGACAAACAAGGGAGTACAAAGAGAGTTAAGATTAACAAAAAAAAAAAAAAAAACTAGCACAAACTAAATAAAACTACCATATAATATAATAAAAGCAAATAATTTCTCTTCAATCGGAACAATGAAGCTGCAGTGATCCAGGGCTTGATCTGATAAAAATGAATGAAGAAGAATGGAAAAACTGTAAAATTTGGTTTGGGGTGGAGGAACCATATTGAGGAGAAAAAGGAAATAAAATTATTTTACTGTTATTTTGTAAAATCACACCGAATTAATCACTAAGATTTTGACACTTTATAAAATAATACAGATAATTATTAGTAATTCATTAATATAAAAAAATTTAATGGTTATTAATAAATAAATAAGTATTAAGAAAGCATGTACATCACATTTCTAACTCAACATTAAGTGAATCAAGAGAAGTAACTTATTAGCATTCAATCATCTAGACAGTAAGTCTTGGTAGAATACAAGCACATCCAATTTGGCATTACTTCAGACAAATTCAGCAGAGTATTTTTTTTAATTAACCATTTTCTTTAATGAATTAAGAAATGTGATATTAAAAAAAATAAAAAATTGCAGCCTAAAAACTTGAAAAATAGAAAGAATAAGTAGGATATCAACATTCCAAGCATAAGTAGCATAATTTCAACTCAATGAACTAAATCAGATCAACAATAGATAAAAACTAAAGTGATCCACAAGATGTTCTGTTTTTTCAAGATAATAATGTATGTGATAACAGTTTCAAAGCGATATGCTTAAGTAGACTTGGCAACAAACAAAGGTTTATAATTCTTCCTCCAAGGCCAAAGAGTAACATTTTTTATTGATAAATCTATTTATTTTATACTTGTGGCTTTTTATCAAAAGAAAATGATTAGATAAAGCAACTAAATCGCTGGTCTTTAAATCAGCTTTTGGGTGCATAATGGTTCGTCCCTGAAAAGATGAGAATA
Organism: Jacaranda mimosifolia; assembly: GCA_018894105.1. Classification (NCBI taxonomy): domain Eukaryota; kingdom Viridiplantae; phylum Streptophyta; class Magnoliopsida; order Lamiales; family Bignoniaceae; genus Jacaranda; species Jacaranda mimosifolia. The sequence continues at coordinate 4,597,818 of CM032127.1, forward strand.
TTTACTCCAATAAAGTAACATTTGGGTGCAGAATAAGTAAATGAAAAGGATATGCACACATGAGGGAATTGGAATAAAGCTCTCAAGCTTGAAAGGCAAGCACAAATTCGGTTGTACTAACCTGCTTGGGTGGTAATAGATTTCAACCAGTATGAGCATATGCCCATACGATGATAAGGACTGTTTCAAAAATTTTTAAAAAGAAAAAAAGATTTAGATGTCATTTCATGTTATCTTCAATTGTAAGATATTGCAAGAAGACAGAAATGGAAGAAAATGAACAAATGAAGAGTGCTGGAAGAGAATGCACAAAATATATACTCAAAGCGAAACCAGAAAATGAGGGAGGATCGAGGAGCAATACCACTTCAACTCAAATGCAGCCTACTCTATCTTCACATCAGTTGTGCTCTGCAATTCTGCACTGCACATAGACAGAAAGACAGAGAGAGTAAAATTGAAGAGTGTTTCCGGGGGTCTGGCAGTTGGCGGTCCGTGCTCAACGACCGGTGGTCGACAATTGGCTATCGACAGCTGGCAATCGGCGCTCGGCATTGGGCGATGGGATTTCAAAGGAAAAAAAAAAAAAACTCTAGGGCACGTTTTAGGAGTAAAATGTTGTGACAAGAAAATCTTTTATTTTGATTTTTGAAGTATTAGTTATGTTTTTAAATTATTTTTTTAATTATTTTGGGACCAAAATTTTATTTTATTTTTTATAAAAAATATTTAAATTAAGTTTTTAAAATTTAAGTCATATTTGAATGACATAATTAATTCATCTCAAATTCATCTTTGACATTTTTTAAATTTTATAAAATTAGAGACAGATCTAAAATAAATTTTTAAATTTTAGAATAGTCTCTATATCCGTCTTTGAATTTTCTTTTCTAAGATGGATTTTTTTGTCTCAAATTCTATAATCTTCTTTTTGAAAATATCAACGGATTTAGAGACAGAAAAGACTATGTCTGTATATGTAAATTCGTCTCTATTCTGTTGCTATTTTTTCTCTTTATTTTTATTTTATTAAATTTAGAGTAATTTTAAATATGTGAATAAATCCATCTCTATTTTCCAATTATTTGTATTACATTCAGATGGAACTAAATTCTATCTCTAAAGCTATAGCTACTTGATGAAAATTAGTGACAGAAACTAATCCATTTCTAAAGTTTCAGGCTTGTTTGTTTACAAATTCCCAATTCATTTTCTAACTCCCAAAACTTAAACAAACAAACAATACACATTCTCTAATCCCACTCTCAAAGTACAAAATTTATCCCCAAAAAATTCATATTATTCACACTCCCAACACATTCCCCAAAGTTTCAATCAATTGTCTCATCATTACAAATATATACACATACTAACACTCATAAAATCTATATATACAATATATAAATAAGTTTAAAATATTCATTTCACCTCACAAACCCAACAAAAAAGTCATTGATGTGACATTTCTCTCCCATCAAAACACAAATAAACAAATCATTTTCTCTCAACCATTCTCTACCTACCTCCCCAAATACAAACAAACAACCATCACATTTCCCAACCCTACCTCCCAAAATCTATTCTCCCAAATTTTTTTGGAAAAATGCCCCAATTCACATCCGAACAAAGCCTTCGTCTCTGAAATCATGTTGTTTTGTAGTGTATGCTGATAGTCAACATTATAAGATCACAGATGTTAATGAAATTATGCATTAGTTTAAATAGTACTTCCATGAATTATAATCGAACTGCAACAATCAAAAGGTAAAGCTAGCCAATTTAGTAGCATCCAACTAATTATATAATAAATATATTTTTGTTTATTTTGTAATTGATTATTTTTGAAGTATGTTTCGAAACTCAATCCCGACTGATTTTTCCCAAATAAAATAGTCATCATAATTTTTGTTTTCTAAAACTGCAAGAATCAAACCACCTATGCATATCGTGCATGTGAAGCTCCCTACTGAAAATACAAACGCAATAATTTGGTCTTAAATTGGCCGAACCATAAAATTTATCATCCTTCGTACATCCTAGTTTAGGATATAAGATGCCCTATTATGTTGAAATATTTCCTTAGATTTATTTAATTATAATTTTTATTTAAAAAAATTTCATATCATCCACTAAAATATAAATTTTTAAGTGAAATATACGTTACTTAGTGAGAATAGATAATAATATTATAAAATAAAATATTAATATTTCGATATATAATTTGGCAAACTCATGACATGAGATGAACTAACAAAACAAAATTTAGGGAAATAAGCCCCACAATTTACTGATTTGCCAGAGGAGAAAAAGATGTCACTGCTGCAGAGTTTTTCAAATTTCGAATCACTTCTAATAAATGCAAGAATTTATGGCTGTTTAAAACCAACCAACTGCACAAACCCAACTTCTGTGACTGCATTTACTCCACGCCAACCCACCATCACCACCACCCCACCGGCCCACCCTATGCCCTCAAATTCCAGAATAAATATTCCACCCTTTTTCATCTCCAGCATCCTCCAAGAAATTAAACAAAATAAAGAAAAACAAAAGCAGAATTTCGTGGCCATGGCTGGAGAGCAAGACCTCCTGTCGACGGAAATAGTCAACCGGGGCATTGAGTCGTCGGGCCCCGACGCAGGGTCGATGACGTTTTCCGTCAGAGTGAGGCGGAGGCTGCCGGATTTTGTGCATTCTGTGAACTTGAAATACGTGAAGTTAGGATACCATTACCTGATCAATCACGGTATATACCTTGCCACCGTTCCGGTGTTGTTGCTGGTTTTTGGGGCGGAGGTGGGCAGCCTGAGCAGGGAGGAGCTGTGGCATAAGATCTGGGACAGCACCGCTAGATACGACCTCGCCACCGTGGTTGCTTTTCTAGCTCTTTTTGTGTTCACTCTTTCCGTCTACTTCATGTCGCGCCCACGTTCTATCTACCTTCTTGATTTTGCTTGCTATAAACCCAGTGATGATCTGAAGGTAAGTTTGCATTAAACATTCAAATTCGTGTTATAATTATTCTTGACTCTGTTTCTTAAATAATCTGTGGAACATTTATTTAATTATAATCTGTATGTTCTCATGCATGCAGGTAACCAAAGAGCAGTTCATCGAACTAGCCCGAAAATCCGGCAAATTCGACGAAGCAAGCCTGGAATTTCAGGGAAGAATCCTCCAATCGTCCGGTATCGGCGAAGAAACCTACGTCCCCAAATCCATTGGCTCGCCGGAAAACACCGCCACCATGAAAGAAGGCCGGGCCGAAGCCTCCACCGTAATCTTTGGCGCGTTGGACGAGCTCTTCGAAAAATGTCACGTCCGGCCGAAAGACGTCGGAGTCCTCGTCGTGAACTGCAGCCTCTTCAATCCGACGCCGTCGCTTTCCGCTATGATAATCAACCACTATAAAATGAGGGGAAACATTCTGAGCTTCAATTTGGGGGGAATGGGGTGCAGCGCGGGGATAATTGCGATCGATTTGGCGCGTGACATGCTGCAGGCAAATCCTAATAATTTTGCCGTGGTGGTGAGCACGGAGATGGTGGGATATAATTGGTACCCGGGGAAGGATAGGTCGATGCTTATCCCTAATTGTTACTTTCGGATGGGCTGCTCCGCCGTGTTGCTCTCCAATCGCCGCCGTGACTACCGGCGCGCCAAGTACAGGCTTGAGCATATGGTGAGGACGCATAAAGGTGCAGATGATCGGAGCTTTAGGTACTCGCCTTAATTTTTTATTTTTTATTTTAGTTTTTATTTATCTGTCCGCTTAATTTTAGTACTATGTGCATTTTCACTCCAAGATTGATTAATCAAATTAAGCAAAATATAGTTACAATAAGATTAGCACAATATCATTTATTATGTAATTAATCATATAATTATCGCTATCAATAGTGTATTTTTTAGGAATTTTATGCTGTATCTAGTAGACTTACTTTAGTCAATATAGACTTTAATTTATCTGACCTTAGACCCGTACGATATGTGGCTACCAATAAAATAATGATATCACTATATATTATATTGGAGAATGGCATTTAATGTAGCACAGGAAGGTTGTTGATGATAATTTAGGGGAGGATGTAGCTTAGATTTCATTCATTTAAATGGAAGTGGAAATTTTGGGAAGTTGACATGGGAGAGAAGATATTTTTGAGCATATGTGGCCTTTGTTACACACGTCTGCTTTTTCTTTAAAAAAAATATAGGTATATTGTCAATAGTTCTTATCCAAATTTCGAATATTGGGCATCAAATATTAAATGTGAGTTATATTTTTAGATTTTCTAAATTCATCCTTTATTTATTTTAATGCATAAACATGTAGAACAGTTCTTAGTTGATATCCGAACTTCTAATATCGGGAATCAAGTATCCAAACCGAGTTATATTTTTCAACTTTCTAAACTTGTCCTCTAGATTTGTTAATGCCTAAGCACGTGGAATAGTTCTTAGTTCATTTGTATTATGAAAGATTTAAATGTTAGATCATGGGTGGCTTATATTTAATGTCATAATGATCTAACAATTCAAATCTCTTAGAATTTTATAATTATGAGACGAACTGGAAAAAAAAAAAAACATAGAACCTCTGCAATTAATCAACCAATAAAGCCTAGAAGTTCAGGGACCTAATATTGTTTGCGATCAACATGATAGAAATGATTTAAGCCCTATCACATGTCCTTGTCTTTCAATTTTGGGATAAAGAGTATTTAAATTTTGTTTGGGCATGCGGCTTAGGCTTAATGACTTGTTGAATACTCCACAATTTGGCTCCGGGCTAGCCCAACCTAATGGTATATTGTGTCCATTGTGATAGAAATTTAATGAAAGAATAGGTGTAATTGAATTTTACTTTTGCAAGATTGCTGTGGGATGCTCTTTACTCTGTTTATGTAGTAACAATTATGGTTCTTTTCCTCAGCACTATTCTTCAAAATTCTACGTTATTAAAGCCAAAATTTGACATAACAGGAGCATCTATCAAGAAGAAGACAGCCAAAAGTTCAAGGGAATCAAAATCAGCAAAGACTTGGTTGAAATAGGAGGGGATGCCATCAAGACCAACATCACCACATTAGGCCCCCTGGTCCTGCCCTTATCCGAGCAGCTCCTCTTCTTCTCAACACTGGTCTGGAAGCTCCTGTTTGGCAAAGGTGCAAATTCACAGCCCACAAAGCCATACATCCCTGATTACAAGCTAGCATTCGAGCACTTCTGTGTGCATGCTGCAAGCAAAACAGTGCTTGACGAGCTGCAGAGGAACTTGAAACTGAGCAACGAGAACCTTGAGGCATCACGTGCTGCGTTGCACAGGTTTGGCAACACGTCCAGCAGCAGCATTTGGTACGAGCTGGCCTATTTGGAGGCCAAGGAACGGATAAAGAGGGGTGACCGTGTCTGGCAACTGGCGTTTGGATCGGGTTTTAAGTGCAATAGTGCGGTTTGGAAGTCGCTGGGGAAGATCAGGAGGCCCTCGAGGAACCCATGGCTTGATTGCGTTGACAGGTATCCTCAGGGGGGGTTTTAGGCCTGATTCTGGAATGGGATGGTGTTTAACTAAATTCAATGTCTTCTTAAGGTCGTGGTTTAATTGTTTGTAGTTGTCTGGTTTAAGTACCTAAAAACATTATATTACAGAACAAAGTGACTTATACGAGGATTATTAATATGCTCCAAGGTTAGTTAAATATATGTTATATTACTAGAACTGGTGATTTCAAACTCACAAGGGGTGTTGCTTTTTGTTCTTTGTTATTTTCCTTTGTGTAATCACTGTGAAGCAATGAGGTCATTTTGGATATGATAAGAAGTTCTTAAAACTTCTGTTCCTTTGTCTGATTTAGTTATGAAATTTGATAGAGTTCAAAATTATTACACACTTTGCCTCAAGTTACCAAGCTATCAGCTCTGTTAAATGCTGAATATAATAGAATCAGCTCAACAATTTCAACTTCTGGAGATCCCACTGCAAAGTTCTCTACCTACAAACCAGCTTGATTTCTTCACCAAACTATGGTGGGAAAATTTTATGGTTACAGAAGCACCTCAACACTTAATTCCCTGATCAAACTAAGAAATTCCTACTATGAATGGCAACATTCAAATTTCTCCCTCTTAGCAAATATTCGATCTGAAAACAGAAGAAATGATTGAAACGAAAAATGCCAAAATCCACAACCACAACCATTTTTGTGCTGGTAACCCTCACAAATTCTCTGGCCTCTGCCACAGGGCCCTTCCCTATGACAGAAACAGAGAGCCAGAAGCTTGCAGCCCATGATGCAATCATCCTAACCATCCAGGAAGCCAAGGAAACGGGAGAAAAAGAAAAGGCAAAAAAAATATCATCAGTTCAATCCCTCAGCTGAAGTTTCGTGATTTATATGGGAGGAATACACACGCAATGGCTTCAAGAGAATAGGCAGCGTTTCCTCAGTTCTAGTGATTTACGTTTGTTCACATAAAATAAGGGATAATTGCATCTAGCAAAAGACTGCTTTAAAATCAAACATGTTATATAATAATCCAGGGAAAAGGATTAAAACGAGTATAACAATGGGATCTCTAGTAATTCTGCAAGTACAAAATGCTAAATAAAGTAAGAGAGAATGCAAGATATGGATTCAAACTTCAACATTTCAATAAACAAAAATTGGGGGGAGAGAGGAATAAAATATTTTCCTCCTCAACTCTAATATATTATTTGGTTGCCTGTTCATTACAAGTACAAGCAAGTCTTATTTGCAAGAGTTTAGAAAATTGAAAAATAAAAATAATCCAGGTGCCCATAGGCATGGGCAGGAAAAGGGGAGGGCCACCAGCGATTTGATTATTATGAGAAAAAAAACAATCAATCTTTCTCAGGCTAACCAGTCCACATCCATTCCTTCAATTTCTTCAATATCCATGCTGCCATTTTTCAAAACAGATTCGAAAGCAAAATAAAAATAAATTCGTCAGTGATTGGAATATGTTAAAAAAGAAATCCACATCAATCCGGCTAAGTTTCATTAATCATAAATAATAACACGAAAGAACAACTCATACCAGGGTAGTGAATTAGTAACAGAAAACATTTCTTACCAGATGACAAGGCAGAAACATAACACATAATTCTACTCTATTACTATTTACTTATGTATTTAAAATTTCTCACAAAACAGATTCTTACCATGGCAAAGCAGATTCTTGAAAGTAATTATCAGAGCAAAAATCATTCACTTGCTCCAAGCAGCTACCATTTGCATTTAGCCAAGCTGGGAATTCCATGACTTCATCAAATGGAGAGTTCACAAAATCCTCATCTTTTTGATTCTCAGGTTGGATTTCCATTGTCTTCAAGAACTTGAACCACCATGCTGAATTCACCAAATTCAAGGTATCATTCCACTCCATCTGGTACTGCTCCCCAATTGACCTGATCTCGGCAATTTCCTTGTCATCCATTGCAGGATGCAACCCAGAATCCCCAAATTCTGCCACATCGGCTGCTACCGAAGTTTGCACTCCCATGCATGGAATTTCCTCTGTGGTGGCTGAAAGAGGAGAGGAAGAGGTTGACGGGGATGAGGATGAGTAAATTGAGGAACCGTTGGTGCTGTAATGAAAACTGGTGGAGTCCAAGTAGTTAAAATCTTGGAGATTGAGATTGAGGCCCAAAGGCTGGGTAGGGAGTGTAAAATTGAGATTTTCTTGGATAAGTGGTGGTGGTGGTGGTGGTGGTATTGGAGAAATGGGCCAAGAATAAGGAGAGCAAAAGCCTTGTGAGTAGGAGAAATTGTCCTGATAATTGGCAGGGCAATTATTTGAAATGGAAGAATTTGAAGCATAAATTCTTGGATTTCTCCTAGACATCAATCTGGCTTCTTGGTCCAAAGAAACTTGATGAGATAAGGGCTCGAATGGCTGATTTTCGGGCCTTGAACTTGATTCCATTTGTTGTTGCTGCTGTTTTTCACTCGCTTGCTTCATAGCTGCTCTATGAAACTTAAGGGCAGTGACGATTTCTCTCCGGGCTTCCGCCATATTTAGCAGCCTTTCTTGGTAAGGCCTGCTGGTATGAAGCCTTCTCCTGACTTGTTTTTTCTGCTGTTGAGGGGGCTGATGGGGTTTTTCTTGTTTTTTATCAGAAAATTCATCACAAGTATTTCTGCACAAACTTTGGTTGCTTGAAATCCCTTCTCCATCTAAATTTTCTTGCTCCTTGGAATTTGGTGAATCTTTGGTTCTTGAAGAGGATAATTGTTTAACAAGGTTACGAATGTAAGCACCTGACAAATGAGGTTCTTTCAGTTTTTCAGACTTCTCAATTTGATGTCCACCATTTTTGGACTTTGATGAAGAAGATTTTCCTCTCATCTTTTCTGATCTAATTTTTTTTTTTTTTCAGTTTGGCAGTTTAAATTTCTGATAAGTTAGAAGAAAATGAAAGGGTGGAAAGTGGAAAGAGGGTTAGTCTGGAAATTCATGTTTTTCACTTTTCTGGGGGCCAAAGTACAGAATGCAGAGATAACAGGTCCGGATGGAGGGGTGCTCGTGGGTGTTATAAATAGCTGGCAACACAGTCTAGGGTTTTTTAAATTCTTTTGGAATTTTCCCTATTTCGGCAAACGACTAGGTTTTTCCCACTCTTCTTTTTCTACTTTTTATATTTTCTTGTGGCAAAGCAATAAATAGAGTAGTTAGAAGAGGTTTCACAGTTGATTTTGCCCTCTTGCTGCAGCATGTCATCTTTGATTAATTCTTGCCTAGATTCTTGACCACCAAATACAACTTCCAATTCTAGTTTTCTTGCTAGTAATTTAATCCTCATCAAGTAGGAATTCATGTAGCATGACATTGTGGTTATATGCAGTTACAATAAAATGTTCAAGTATATCATAAAGTCCTGTCCATAGCAAAATAAAGTACTTGATCTTAAGATTTTTATCAAAGGTCATACTTTTAGATCAACAATCACAATAACGGCAATGATATATTGCATTTTTCATTTGTGCACAATCATACTCTACTAGAATTGAAAAAGTTTGGCATGTCATAGACTCATAGTTGGCAACAAGGTGGAGAGCTAATGAAAAGCTTCAGAAGATTCATGCGACAAACAATAGCCACAAAGATCTCATAACAGCCTTCTTAAGTTTAACATTGCTTCAATTTTCAACCAATAATAAAATATAAGCTACAATTCTGGGAAATCTAGTTTAATAAAATAGACTTAGTTCCAGAAAATCAGCACACAATCTTTTTCATGAACTAGTTTACCATAATAAACTTTAGTTTCAGAAAATCAGCACAGCCATCTTTTCATGAACTGACATGAGAACATGGCATTTCCCATGAACAATCATACACATTAAATGCTTATAAAAATTCAACAAATTCTTAATCAAAGAAACAAATAATCCAGCTGAAAATGTTATCATATCATAAACAAATACTAAATCTACACAAATGAGAATAAAAATTGAAATATATCTTCTTCTTTTTTTTCCTTCGAGGAAATAATGCCTTCTTGGACTGCCACAAATTCAAGCTTAGTATGACTAGAACAAGAAGGACATTTCCTTCTTGTTTTTGATCTGTTTAAATTTCCACTATATGTCGTATGCAATTGGACTAAGTGCTGGAGACGTCAGCATAAGGGATAGAGATACTGACAGGAGAATTTCAATTACAGTAGTAACCTCCTCTTTTGATAAATAAAAAAATATTTTTAATTTTATATGGTTATATTATTTAATCCGATTCTCCAACAATCAGCATTTTTCCATTTTTAATTGCTCAACATGATTAGAATCAGTTGGTGAAACAAAGAACTTGGACCTTTTATAAAGTCATAAAAACACAGCCCGAAGAGGACAGAAAAGCCCCATACCTTCCTCTCATTGTTTCAGTTTTCCTTTCATTTCATGCTCCTTTTTGGCCAAACAGCTTTTTGGCTTACTTGTTCATGAGTGTTCTACAATGGCTCTATGTCAGCATCTGTAGCAAAAAACATAGTTAGCTTATTACTATTTCAGAGAAATTTATCTGCTGAGATAGTGAAATCAGTTTTAGTCTAGAAATAAATAAGGGCAAAAGTTTGTTTAAGGAATTAAATACAGAAGTTCACTCTGCAGAAGTCATTTGCACTAATGTAATAACAATAAACAGCATCACACTATACGTGCATTGCAAAGTTTGATGATAAATTGCTACAATTGGCAGTTCTATGCCATGTTTGAATCTTGCATTTCAATGAAGAAAATTAATTAGTGTTTCTTAAGTCGCATAAACAAAAATAGGAAGAACTTAAGAATGGAAGCGGATAATTTCTATTTTTGGTGTTCCTGATAGGACTGACCTTTATACCATATAAAAAAGGAAACCCCTTTACAAACTCAAAATGGACATTATATCATGCTACACCGAATTTTGAACCACTAATTATACCATTGATTTTCAATTTAATATGAAATGGGCTATTCTTTATCTATACTATATAACAAATTGTATGTTTTATTATTTATTAATACAATTAGCATTAATACTATGATAATTTGCATCAATAAATGCAGAAACAGCGCAGCACAACGACTAATTAAGATATCAAACTAGTTTCAGAGCTAATGCTAATTTACATAATATGGAGATTTCCTCGATACAAAAATACCAAATCATCTTATTGGACTTCAAGTAATCCTGTTTACACCACCAATACTATCATTCATTGGTAAATCAATTGAATAGCACTAATAACATTAAGATCATTTCTTTTGCTGCATTTAACATGCAATGTCCAATCAACTGCATCTCTGCAGCATTCAGAAGCAGCAAATGAGTTCTCAGTGATACAATTAATCATCAGATATCTTTACAAGTCCTTCCATTTCCAATGGTCATGCTCGATGATCAAACAGATAATTTCCAATTTAATTTGAATTTTATAATACTTCTTCTCTAGTCCATTTTATTTCAAGTCAACCAAGTTTGTGTAGCATACTTTTTGTTATTATGAATTCAAATTTTAAGTAATAATCTTGTGTGATTTTTAATTGGCAATGTTTTGGATCTGGATTTCGCCTAATTTTGGAGTTATTTGAAATTTTCATTCTAATATACAAATCTTTCTACCAAATGCAAATGTTTAGATTGAAGAATTCAGGAGTTAAGGTTTCAGATTCATAATACCAGTGGAGTTGTTTGGATAAGTTTGACCTAATATTGATTTCAAATCTTTTGGTGTAAAGTTTCAACTATTTTTTCATAATAATGTGAATTCTCATACTCATCTGATAATGTGAATTCTCATTTTTTTCATGCACAGTTCCTAATTCTGACCATTTTTCCCAAATTCAAATCAGTCAACAAAACTAAAGTAAAATTACAGAATAAAATTTGAAATAAAACCAGCATTTTGACAGATAAATTTCCAATTCGACTTCTCCACAAGAAGTTGCATCTGGCAAACAAGCAAGCAAGCGTACGATGCGACCCAAAAAAAAAGGCACATGAAAACAAATACATTTGTGGGGAAATAAGAAATTAAAATTAAATTAAAATTTTATATATATATATATATGTAAAGAAAGGAACAGGCCTGACTGCTGCTGCGCCATTGTGGATAACATCCAAAACACACCGCATTTGCCCTTCTCCTTTTCAACTCTGATCCGAATTAAAAAAAAAAAAAACAATAATAGAGCAAAAAACCTGCTGCAGCTTACACCAATCCCCTTCCGCCGCAGTTGCCCTCAGATGGTTTTGACGAATCGAATTCTTCCACATTCTTTTCTCCATAACTATATACATATCCACACAATAAATATTCATAGTTAGCCCCCCCTTTTTCTCATTGGATTCCGTTCACACCACCGCTGCGAAAAATGTCCGTTTCCCATTATTATAATGTTGATGATGAGCGAATTGAGATATCAATCAAGTTGCCAAATGTGGGGGAAAACTAAGAAATCAGAAAGTAAGAATTGATTCGACTGGTTTTTCTTCTGATAAATATTTTTGCAGGAGAGCATAGTGGGCGCTGGTGATCTTTCTTTTACGGCTTCAAAATGTGAATGGAGAACTTTACTGCAGTTATGAGAGGATAAGACTAACAGACAGTGGACATTGACTGGTATTTTATATTTAGCTTGATAATTATTAAATTAAAAAGACAAATTCTGTATAAGTAGTTTTTGTTTTTTTTTTTTTTGGATTTATTTAAATGGGAAAACAGTATCTTCCCCCTTCCATTAAAAAGTAAGAAGAAAAATAACATACAGTTTATCTATCAAAATATGAAATTGTAAACTAAATTAGCTATAAAGCAACAAAATTGAATTTTTTAATTAAAAAATCATCGTTGGTTAATAAATTAACTCAATTTTTAATTATTATAGATAAGCATTAAATAATCAATAATCAGGTAGCTAATGCAGTTAGAATTATTGCCGATTACCTAAGGTCCAATGATATAAGTCTCTAACATAATAAAAGTGGTTAGAGGTTCAAATTCTAACAAACTTCTAATGCATATGTGTTTAAATAAATTAAAAAAATTCCAATTTTAAATCATCTTTTGAAAAATGAAGAGAAGGTTTAAAAGAGATATCCTTTAATTTTGAAAATAAAAGTTTTTTTTTTTTTTTTATGTTTTTCAATATTAAGTTGGTGTAATCTTATGATTTTGTGAATAGATATATCTTCTCTAAATAATTGTTTCATCTGAATACTATTTTTTATGTAAATAGATGTCCGTTTTATTGAAATTATGAAATTATTTTGTTAAGTGTTTATAAAAGAGTTATGTGACATCTTTGGGTGTTTTCTACCTAACAACTTATATTTAATTCCATTGTATATATTATTTTGATTCAAGCCTTTTCTTAAAGTATTAATTAATTATTGTTCATGATATTAAGAATACAAAAAGTTATTTAGCAAAATAAGGATGAAATTAAAAAATCATTGTTCTAGTCAGATAAATAAATATTATTTAAAGAACTCAATGTTTTATTTTGTGGGTTTACATTTTCATCACATAAACTTGAGTTTAAGATGATAAAATAGAACGACAATCCAGTTATCGAAAATACGTACTGTCTCACTATACACCATGCCTCGTTTACTTTATGTGACTGGATGAGAAATGATTGATGAGATATAAGATGAAATGAATAATGAGATTAAATAATTAAACACATATCATATATACTTCATAGGATTGTTCAAATGATAAATTAATCAATAACAGTCATAACATGTGTATTTTTGATAGATTATTATTTATAACATATATCTTACCAATATACCCTTTGTTCCTAAAGATAAAAAAATATCCTATTATAAGTATTAAAATTATTCAATACGAGTTATTAATAAATTTATGTTTTTTATAATTGAAATTTTTTAATATTTCATCAACCAAATTAATAAGTTAAATAAAACAAAATGTTGGATTTATTCAAGTAAATGTCGTTTGTCCATGAATTTATTAGTTTAATTGAATTTTGTTTTACTTCAATCTCCACGACAAAATTAGTTTTATTTTTATTATATTTAAGTAAATTGATTTTATTTTTACATTTGTCAACCGAATTAATATTTTAGATAAAATAAAATATTAAGTTTATTCAAATAAATATCGTTTGATGGGAAGTGTAGGATATCTGATGTAATTTGTCTTGAGGCTACACTAATATTTTGGACATTGTATTATGATTAATAAATGCCAAATGAGGTGGGAACCTTCTGGAATGTCTCATGCTATAATGAGCAATTTTAGTATTGAGCAAGAAAATAGTATTATGCTTTTATTAAATAAAGTATACATAATATTAAATTGAATAAAATGGTATGTTCAACCTAATAACTTAAGAAAAAGAAGGAGGGCGGGGGGGGGGGGGGGGGGGGCGTAAAGGATCTTAGGAAAATTTTAAAGGAATAAAAAATTAACATTAATAATTAAGTGATATAGGCCAATACATGAAATTATATATAAGTATATGGTGTGAAATAGTCATTGAAGCCAAATGGACTTGGTAGGAGCAAGCGCTTTATATATATATAAGTAAATTATTATATATTTATTTAAAAAATTAATTTAGTTTTTCTCAAAATAATAAAATTATTTTTTATATTTTATTAAAAATATAATCTCAAAAAATAAATATTTCTTGGCATTAGATAATTTTATTTATGTTATATATTGTAGATTTGTAGATTTTATATCAAAACTTTTAACTTATTTTATTTTATCAAACTCTTATAATTATAATTATAATTAATTACACAATTTTTATTACTACCGTCTTGTAAAATTCAAAAATTAGTTTATTCAAATACTTTAAAAACTTATAAAATTAAAATCTAATATTTTATAAATTAAAAAAAATACTTTATAAGTTTTTCTAATAATTTAGTCAAAATGCTCCCTAAGACAACTAATAATGATTTAAAATATATATATATATAGATTGCGTATTCCACTCAAAGAAAACATCACATAGGAATCTTCTTATCTTGGTTGTAACTTGAGAAATTCGATCATAAGTTGCCTATATTGTCTTTATATCTCACGTCAAATTTCTAAATTAAAGACAAGAGAAAAAAAAATTAAAAATTATCTATAAAAATACAGTAGCGAGGTGGTCCCTAATTAATTGATGTGGAATTAATTGCGATACATAAATATGTTTTGAGGATGAGACAAGGAATTGGGTGGTCCAGTTTCAGATAGCTTCGTAAGTCTATGTTGATCCTTTTTACGGTGAGTTATTTTCGGGTTAGAGCTGTAGCTATGGTGTTTATTCTACATGAGTGCCTAGGGCCCTAGTGGACCTTAGACTTGTCCAAGTGCTTCAAAAGTATACTTTATTTTACTTGCATATGTGGTACCTATGATGAAATGCTAACTAAAAAATTCTTTAAAATAAACTTTTATACATAAAAAATTCACGAAATTATTTTTTATTACAAAAAGATTAAATTAAGAGTTTTTTTTCCCCAAATATTTTCTTACTTTTAAAAAGAGTGTATTTTTTTTATAAATTCTCAAACATCTTATACATTATTTTTTAAAAATATATAAAATCAGCTTACTACCCTCTTAATTTAGTTTATTATTTTACTTATGTTGTAGTTTTTGGTAACTTGAGTATTTTCAAAATATAAATTTAGTTGAAGATTGACAAATAGTTTTAAATGAAGTAATATAAGTTGTGTAAATCAACATTGAATGTTATAGCAAAATTAATCATCAAACGACTCAATTTCACAAGATATTATTCTAATGATATTTGTGATTGGATTTTTATTTTTATGAAAGAAAAAATATCTTAGCACATGAGACAAGAAAGCAATTTTTAAAATAGTATCAATACCTTTAATTTTACTAGCATGCAGCAAGTACTTGATACCATTATAAATTCTCCAATTGAGGGGCTTGAGAATAAACATATAATTGGCAATTCCATAGACGATGCCATTCGATTATGCTCAAATCAATTGCTAACATGAAGGTCTAGCTCCGCAGAGTATTGTCTCATTAGCACTTATAATGGGAATGTTATTTTTATGAAAAACGTTTTAACATATGAGAAAGATTAACATTTTATAAATAATTTTAAATCCTTTCACTCGTGCAATTAATTAATATGGAAAAAATCTTGATATTGTTTAATTTTATTTTATAATTATTTTTACCATAAAATAATTTCTATAAATTATAAGAATATTTTATAAGGTTTTTTTATTCAGACGCACAACATTATTACCCATTAAAATCGAGAAAATATAATTTAACTTGGACGAGGAGCATGAAATTCTTCAAGTTTCCGTTCTCTGCTGTTGCATGCGTGCAATGAATCAGCTGCTGTGCATTCAAATATCTGAAAACAGATTAAAAGAAAACATTATTAAATCAGTTGCCGGGCTGAGGTATCCCCATCTTAATTTTGTGGTCATCTCTTTTGGTCCGTTTATCATTGTGAATTGAGATTCAACTGTATTCTTCGCGTAAAGGGATTGGTCTTCATGGTTTCTTATTGGCTGCAACTTGTCCTTCCAGGTCCAACAAGTCTGTTAACTTCACATTCTAGAATGCTCGACAGTTTCACATTTACTACTCTCTAATTTCCTCTCCCTTAGCTCTTGCTTGGGTGCTGCTTTGAACAACTGTGAGTGAAACACAAATCAAAAATATTCCCCAGGCTTGGATCCAAAAATACAGTTGCTTTTACCATGACTAGGCATATACTATCAAGGATTGATATTTTAATTAATTCGAGCATTCTTCAAAACAAATGCATTATTAAAGTAGAAATTCATAACTTCAACTCACTGTCCGACAATTTCGAAAAAAAAATTCAGATTCAAACCCAAGCAACATCAAATATAATAATTTATAATGTTTTTATACATGTAAATACCCCAAAGAAGAGTGAGGAAAGTAAAAAAGAAACCCAAATAACTGCCCTTTAGCCCATGTCCACTTGCTTTTATTTATTATTTATTTATTTATGCACATGTACTGTAAAAAATAATAATTTTTGAGTCTAATTCACTATAAAAGCTAGCTCAATAGGTGATAATTATTCAATATCATTTATAGAGACCACTATTTATTTACTTAATTGATGTGGAAATCCAATACACTCCACGCATGCCCAAGAATGAATATCTGGAGTATGGAATGATATGAAATTGGTGGCCTAATAACTCTGAGTAATCCAACATTAGGAATGAATGGCTCTGATAACATGTCAAATAATGGACTTTGAGCTTAACTCACCCCAAAAGTTAGCTTAAATGGTGATGATTGTCCAATACCATACATAAAGATCACTATTTATTTACTTAATTAATACGGGAATTTAAAACATATGCTAGAAATTTGTTAAGTTTCACATTTTGTGTGTGTGATTTATATTGACACTACAAGAAAATTCACATTTATGGTATTAACTTGGTGATATTTTATAATATAATGACATAAAAAAATATTGTGGTGATTGTTATAAAAGAATATCACTATAATTTAATATTTGGTCGCACTTAATATCTAAATGACAAACAAAATAGTGACATTTAATTAAAAATGCCAAAATAAATGTATTTCAAAGGCATTTAGCTAGTGCCACTAATTTTTTTTCGAAAAATGCCACTAATATATGGTTATAGTGTCGTTTGAAGAAAAATGTCATAAAGTATTTAGTGGCACCAAGTTAGTAGCATTTATAATGTATGACACACAAAAATAAAATAGTAATAATCATAAAAAAAATGTCACTATAATAAAATATTTAGTGGCATTTGATTATTAAATGACATATAAAATAGAGGCATTTGATAAAAATACCAACAAAATATAATTTGAAGGCATTTAACTAGTGCCACTAATTTTTCTTAAAAACATGTCACTCATATTTATTTATAGTGGCACCTAAAAAAATGCCACAAAATATTTAGTAGTACTAACTTAGTGACATTCAATAGTATAATGGCACATAAGAGTAATATGGTGATAATTGTTGGAAAATATCATTGTAATACAAGATTTAGTGACATTTGATTAATAAGTAACAAAAAAATATTGACATTTGATTGGAAATACCCACATAAATATATTTGCAAGACATTTAAATAGTGCCACTAATTTTTATAAAAAAAATGCTATTCATATTTATTTATGGTGTCATTTATAAAAAGTACCGTAAATTTTTTAGTAGCACTAATTTAATGTTGTTTTACAATATAGTGTTACTTAGTAGTAATTGATTAATAAATGTTATAGAAACGTAATTTTATTGAAATTACTAACATAACTATATGTTAAAAGCATTTAACTAGCAATACGACTTCTTTTTCTGAAAAAAAAAAGAAGGAGAAAAACATAACTCATAATTTAGTTATGGTGTAACATAAAATAAATATCACACAAAACTAGATAAAATATATATAGTTATTAATAATTGCAAAATATACAGTTTTATATCTTATCATGATGCATTGATTAAATTAACTACTTAAATATAATTTTAATGTATCGACTAAATTAATCATATTTTTCAAGAAATATAAAAAACTAAGGCTATGTTTGGTTAATGAAACCAAACATGTGCCTTCCTTTTCTCCCAAAATGGGTTTCTAAAATGACCAGATTGTCCTTGCAATTTAACTGGCAAATGACCAAAAACCCCATATTCTTTACATCACAATCATTACCAATCACATATACATACATTTACATATCACAAGTTTATTACTATATCATAATAAAAAATACTACTAAAATCCATTTACACCCTCAAACCCCAACAAAAAAGCATTGATTTGACTGCTACAGTAGAATTTGTCCCCTCCCAAAATATAAACAAACATATTAAATTTTTCCAAAACAATTTTCTTACTATTCCCAAATCATAAACAAACATAAATCACATTCCCCAATATAAATTTCACATTCCCTAACCTCACTCCCAAAACTCATTCTCCCAAAACATATAATCCAAAATACATAATTTGTAAACAAACATTACCTAAGTTTTTGCCCATTTTTCCTCCTCACCTATAAATTATATTTCTGAATATTTTCTATCTCTAAATTTAATGTCTCAAACTTTTTCAAATGTATTGTTTAATATAATAATTTCGAGCATATATTTAAATAATTGAGAAAATATGCTTTTAAAGTATAAAAATATAATAATATTTTTGAATATTTATAATGAACATTTGGCGGATAGTTTGACAGTAAACTCATATCTTTCTAAGTAAACTATCGCAGGTTCGAGTCTTATATAGAGCAATTGGAGGATGTTGGAGTCCCATAATATGGCTATTAGTGGTAGATTAAGATGTCATTCAAATGAATCTTTTTTGCCATTTAATTTGGCATGTTATTTAATTAATTTTTATGGCATGTTATTATGTCATCTAAAGAATTTTTTAGTGCATTTTAACATCACTATATGCATTATTTATGGCATGTTAGCATGTCATTTAAAATTATTTTTTTGATATTTTAATGTCATTTATTGTACTTTTGTAGCGTATTATTTTGTCATTTAAAGGAATTTCGGTAACATTTTAATATGTCACTACATACATTTTTAGTGGCATATTAGCATGCCATTTAAAATTTTCTTTAATGGCACTTTGGCATGTTATGTAATGCATTTTTGTGGCATTTTAATGTGCCATCTAATAATTTTTTCTTGCATTTTATTAATGTTACAATAGAGAAGTTACACCGCTACAAGTGATACTTTTAAAAAATATCATTAAATATAAAATTTTACTATAATACTATTTAAGTTGCACTTTTTAATGCCACTAAATACAATTTTTGTTGTAGTGTGAGCCAATGACCACGAGAAACTAATTTAATAATTTAAAAAACTACTCTTTAGCCCCTTGTCCACTTGGTTAAGCCTAGTCTCCCCTCTCAAAGGGGGGAAAGGGCGGTGTGCGCATGGTTTGCTTGTAGGTGGGGCAAACTAAATTATGACTTATGAGATGGTCCCCAGTTTTCCCCCACTAATTGCGGAAAGTGACCTTACATTTGTGTGATTTGAAAGCAAGGCGGTCTGCATGCTCATTCACACCTTCCTGCCCATTCAATTAAATGAACCCACAGCCACTCTTGGTTATGTCCTTTTCCTTTCTACCCGCATATGTAGTTTTGTTCTCTAAATTCGGAGGTCCAAATAATACCATGTACCTAGAATTCTTTAGGTAATATTTGTATATGAATTATATGTTTTAAAATATATATTTTAAGAGAATAAATTTTGAAAGTGGAGTTAAAAAATATGAAATTTGTGTTGGGAATGTGATGTATGTTTGTTTATATTTTGAAAATAGTAAGAAAATTATTTTGAAATTTTTTGATATGTTCGTTTATGTTTTGGGATAAGACAAATTCGACTGTAGTGGTCAAATCAATACTTTTTATTAAATTTTTGGGATGAAAATCGAATTTAGTGATTTTTTTTATTGTTAGAATAATAATAAAATATATATGATATTTATGTATATATTGAAAAATGAAATTTTTTTGGGGATAATGAAATATAGAAGATGACATTTTGAAAATTTAATTCGATATTTTGGAAAAAAAAAAAATGGATGTTTGAATGTTTTGCCAAAATGTAACTAAACATAATCTTAATTTCTTAACAAACATATCATTAAATTACACTTGAAACTTCTAGTACGATTCACTATAGCTAGCACATAATTTACAATTCACAAAAGAGTTATTATTCATTTAATAGTTAGGCGAAGCTTGACATTTCTAGGATTCTTAAGTATTAATTAAAAGTCGTCAGTTTGTACATTAACACATTAAGTTAAGTCCCGCAATGAGTGCAACTCTTATGTTTATTTATTATTATTAAATTTAAAACTCTAAACAGACTCTCGATGATAAGTTGAGAAGGTAAAGATAATATCAAATCACATGCTCTTTGTGCCTCAATAATACACGTGCTACAATGGCTGAGACAAAAGGTCGCAATCATGTGAGGATGAACTAACCTAGAAAACTAATCCTATAAGTATCTAGAGTTATTTGAATTTATTGTAATTAAATGAATTGGATTACAAAAATTGACCAATTTAGAATGCTAATAAATAATCGTCTAAATTGGCCTAATTGAATTCAGTTTACTTGTATTCATCAAGTCGTAAATAGATTGGATGGTGTGACCTAAAATTTAAAACACAACAAAAGTTAAGAATTACATAAAATCCCAATAAAAATCTTTCGATACTTAAATCAATGATCGAACAAAAGCTCGAAAGCTAAGTCAATGTAAAAATAATAAGAAAAATCATATTTGAATCAAATAGTCTTGAGGTATTTATAATAATATGTCGATTTGATTCTATCATATGGAGCTTTAATCAAGAAGTAGAATGATGTCATATGTATTTAATGAAAAATTAAATTTTCAGGTCGTGGATCAGGTCGATCTCCTGATTACATTTGACTCTTATCAAATACTTTGCAACCTTCTCGTTAAAAAAATATTAACAATGCCCTAGGTTCTCAAATGTATACTATTTTTAAGAAAAACAAAAATATTGAGAATATTATGGACTTGAATCCTCCTGTTAATTTTGGACCGGAAGGGTTTGTGCAGGCCATGGAGACACGGATGTGCCACAACGGATTTATTGTCCCTTTCTTTGTAGCCCACGTGGAGCCCTTCCTCCCATTGCCTCAGACCCTTCCCCACCTTTCATCTCCGCATAGCCGTTGATACAGACTCGTACTACCCCTCCTGTGCTTGCAGATGGTCCCACCACTTTCAAGCGTCCCATTATTTATTAGCTGCTACTTTTCCTTGACCTTTTCTTAACCATTGCAGAGATGGTGTAAGTGGCATATGGTATAATACTATAATGGTATAATTTTTTCATATAATATGAAAAAATAAAAAATTTAAATCTTAATAAATTTTAATGAATGTGTGTATAAATTAAAAAAAAAATTATTGAAGAGATGGTTGGCCATAGACTACTTATTCAGCTTTTTAATTAAATCAGAAACAAATTATTCACCAATTCTTAAATTCAAAATTTTATGATAAAGGTTATCATCAATTCTTTGGAAGAATATATAATCATCCGTGTAAATATTAGTGATTTAGAGAAGAATTATTGGCCATGTGCCCTCTAATAATTCACTAAAAGTTTGTTAATTCCGATTAAATTTTTAATACCCCTTATTTACTTATTAGAAAAATAATTAATGCCCCCCCCCCCCCCCATTCTTTTGGTAAACCTTTCTTTTAATTTCTTCCCAGTGAAAATTGAAAGCTCATAAAATATTTGAGTAAAATAAATTATATTTTCAAAGCTCATAAATATTTGAGTAAAATAAATTATAAAAAACTTAAATATATTAACACCAAATAAATTATACAAAGCTTAAAATATATTAATAATAATTTTGTAATTGACATGATTGTAATTAAAAGAGTTTGTTAATTAAATTTTTTTAAATAAGTTAATACTTCTTATATTTTTCCAAAAAAAAAAAAAGTAATTGTAAGATTGCAACATATTATTTCGAGAAGTTATCATTTAAAAAAAAAAAAAAATTATCAAATATTTTAGAATGTTATACAAGTTCGTTGCATGGCAGGCGCTTTACCCTTTTTTTTTTTTCCCCCATATGGATAATAGAACGTTTGATAACATTTCAAGGAAAGATTACAGAAATATTGGAATGGATATTGTTGCTCCAATAATTATTATTGACACTCTTAGAAATACATTCCTTCCATAAAATAATTATAAAACGTTATAAAAGAAAGTGAAAAACTATATTCAGACAATGATGGGACTACGATGATGGCCCAGAAGGTTGGGCTCTGCTTTCCTATGCTTTTCACAAATATTTTCTAACTTAATTTTTTTTTTCAAAATAAAGGCACAGGCCTCAATTTTAGATCTAAAACTTATGTTTATAAATTTAATATTATTTATTGTATTACTAAATAATTCATTTATTGAATAACATATTAAATTAATTAAGTTTATTTATTAATTAAATAATATTTTAGTTATATTTAATATTTAATGTATTAATGAAATATTACATTTATTCATTTAATAAATAACTTAATATATTTTAATTTAATATAATAAATAAATTAATCTTCTTCAAAAATTATTCTTCATTAAATATTATTCTTCACATTAATTTAAAATTATAATAAAAAATTGATTATAGGGAAATGTTTATTTAGTAATTTATTAAGTTTAATAAATTAATATTGATATGCTTAAAGTAATTGTTGAGAGAATTCATTAAATTTAAGTAAAATTATTTGATTATTACTAAGTAATTTATTTACTAAATAATGTATTAATTAAATAATGAGTTAAAGTAATTACATAACTTATTAAATTAATTAAATTAATTTATTTAAATAACTTGTTGTTTATATATTAATTATGTTTCATATTTTATGTATAATTAAATATTATCTTTATTTATTTAATAAATAATTTAAGATGATGTAATTTCATATAATATAATATTATTTATTTATTTTTATTTGATGAATCGTTATGAAGTCTTATGTATAAATTATTAAAAATTTATTTCATTTAACTAAATAACTAAATTTTATTTATACATAAATTGTAAGTAATAAATAGTTAAATAATTATATTTTAATTAATACACAATAATTAGTTTATAATCAATGTACATTAACTAAAAATTTTTGTAAGTCAATATTAACAATTATGATATAAGCTGATTTTTTGTAATTAAGATATAATTATGATTTCATGAATAATTAATATTTATTAATATTTGTTTTATTCCAAATAATACATCATTTACTAATGTTAAATTTATACAAATATAAATTTCAAAATAATTAATCAATTAAATTAATTACACTTTTCTTTCAATCATTATAAATACACACACACACACACACACATCATCTAACTGTAAATATACATACGTATAATACATAAAAAATTACTTTCACACTATAAACCCAACAAAAAAGTAACTAATTTGATATTTACAGTAAAGCTTGTTTTTCCCCAAAATATAAAGAAATAAACAACTCATTCTCAAATTATTTTTCATATTTGCCACAAAAACAAAAAAAAAAACACTTGACACTTTTTTCAAATTTTCTCCCAAAAATCTATTTCCTAATTTTTTTTCTTCTAAAAAATGACCAAAAGCATAGAAGATCATGCCATTGGCAATAATAACCTAGTGGGCACTATGCAGTGACACTCTTGTGACCCAAGACAAGCCTACTTTTGCCTTTTGGGCTGGGTTGAATACTTGACTGCTTCCGGACATTATATTCAGGTCCAATTGTTCTTAGCGCAACCTGTTATATATCTCATTTCAATATTTCCTCATGGATGATATGTCTAGTCTTATGGCTGTGACATTTCAAAGGATTGAATAGCTATTTAACCAAAATTTATCTAGCAAACTAAACAAATAATTTGGCCTTTTTCTGTACAATGTGATGGAATGGAGGTTGGGACTTGGGACAATTGGATTTGAGCTCAGGATGATGTCACTTGAACCACCATATTTGAGATGACTAAGGGCCTATTTGATTTTATTTTCATTCTCATTTTTTATTCCCATCAATTTTAAAAATTGAAAAGGTAATTAGTGAAATTGAATTGAAAATAAATTTATATATTTATATTTGGGTTTAGTAGATTGTAGGTGGATAAAGATGGAAACAATAAAATAGAATGATAAGATATATAGGTTATTATGAGAAGATATATATAATATTGTTGAAAAATGTGTTTTAAAAATGAAAATAAAAATGATGTTGGGTGAAAATGTATAAAAAGTAATGTGTTTTAATTTACAAACAGTAGAAAATGTGGTTTGAAAATGAAACCAAACTGGCCCTATGTATTTATATAGCGAATTTGTCGAGTGGCTAACATTGTTTTCACTCTGATATGTCTAAAGTTCAAAGTTTGAATACTCATAAATTTTTAATATACGTGCCCATGTAAATAAATAAAAAAATAATGGATGGGCCTTAGTAACAGTAATGGGCCTTTAGGCAATGGAATCGCATATGTTTCTTCTTTCTTGTTGCCTTTTATTTGGACTTGTTTAAATAACATCAAGTTGGAAAATTATATAGCTTAAACTAAACTCATTAGAACTAGACTACTTAACAATTTCTAGTTGGAACTGCAATGAAGTTAATTGAAAGAAAGCCCATTAATCCACAGATTTGCATAGTGTAACTAATGCCAACCCAAATCTAGAAAAGATTTATTTTTTAACAAAATGGATAATAATTGGTTCCCAACCACTTCCTATGAAAATTGAATTTGCAACCTATCTATTGTATTGTAGTAATAAAAACATACTATTAATCTACCCATCGTCTCATTGTTAAAAAGTAATTTGTAATTCTCACAAAAAAAATAAAAAATAAAAATTGAAGCTTCAAGAAAAGTCAAAGGAGGTTAAGGATGAAGTGGCTAAATTTGTTTTTGCCTCCAAGAGATAAGGTTCAAGTAGCAAAGTTTAATTTTGCTTCTTCTACCAAGAGAAACACATAGAATTGTGTAGAAAATTATGGTGTCTATATATATGGACGTAGTATGTACTTGTATGGACATTGTAGAGAGAGATAGATATAAGAAAAAAGAGTGAAAAATATTTTGTAGCCAAAATTATTCCAAAGTTGCATTGCATGAACTTTGGAAAAATATTGTAATATTGCATTGATATATCAAATTCTTTCCTACAATTTATCAATCTCTCTCATATCATATATTTACACCCAACACTCACATATCTTGAAAAGAATTGTTATGAGGTGATAAGTTGGCTCTCTGAAATTAGGCTATGATGGCCTCCTGATTGAATATTTTGCCACAGTTGGAGTATGTTTAATGTTCTTAAACGAAATCATATATCTAATGCTAATTATTGCCAAATATAAAGCATTATTAACCTTTTTATGTTTTCTGGCGACACGGTCTTTGTTAGTCCCAGGTTAGCAGAAGAGGAAACTGATTAACGAAACATTTTAAGCCAGTCACTTGGATTAATATCCATTGCAAAAACCTCATCCCATACATGCAACTAACCTCAGGATCCCCGAAGGGTTCCCTCTTTATTTTGGCAGAAGTAACATCAGAAAATTTTTTACCATATAGCATACAGGAAGTTGTACAAAATGCAGTAAAATCACATACAAGAAAGTCTTTTACAATATGTTTGTCCACGGTGAATGATCAGTTCTCTGGATCTCCCAAGTGGAAACTTCAATTCTAGGCTCAAAAGAGAAGGCACACACAAATTCTTTTGCTTCGCCATTGCTACAGAACTGGGGTAACTCAGCCCATTCGTTTGCAGCCAAATTGCACATGACATAACTACAGAGTTCTGCAGAGTTCACACAGACCAACATTTGTTGACCTGCTCCACTGCAGTTTATGTCCACCTTCTTGCCGTAGAATTTGTGGGACATAGACGGCGGCATCGCTGCAATCTGCCGCCAGGAGTGAATGCTATCGTCCCACTTCCATACCCTGAGGCTAGCACTTTCAAGGAATTCAGACAGCAAAACCACGTAAATCTGTCCGCAGCACTCAACTAGATCAATTGAGTACTCGGAGAAAGCAGGCAGCAGCCTCGGGTACTCGAAGAAGAACTTGCGTGTTAGATTGCAAGCCACCACTGTCCCGGAGGAGCTAAGGAAATACAATATTTCCTCTCCGTTTTCAAGAGTGAGGAGAGATGAATACTGCTTAGATGGGCTCCTCTGTATATCGGTGGAGACTACGTTGCCGCATTTGCTGAGGAAATACTGTGTGCAATCGTCGATTGTTGCTGAGTCTATAGGCCTGTCGATCTTTCTTGTGAGGGAAATCTCTTCTTCCCATTGATCGGTGCCGGAGTTGTATTGCCTGAATGTGAGGTTTGGAAGCTCACCGGAGACTAAAACCAGCTTTAAAGTTTCAGCTTTTGACATCATTCCGATGGCTCGAATGGGTGGTTGTGGGCCGGGAAACGGTGGCTTGAGTTGGTGGGACGAGCCGGTGACGGGGTTGCTAAGAATGAACTCTCCTTCTGAGCGGTGGAAGCAGATTAATCCGCCTGACGCAGCAACAGGAATGAAATCTGCGCAAGAATCCTCCTGGTTCTGCTTTAGCTGGAGCAGAGGCGGGTGAATGTTGAGTTTCTTCCAGTTTCCTTCTGCCGAGTCGAAGACTATTGGTTGGTGGCTTATGTCGGGCTGAGAACCCACCATGAAAAACCAAGGATCCCTGAACGGAACTTGCGAGCAGGCATGCCGGAAAGCGGCGGAATCCGCCGCTGATTTCCATCTCTTGCAGACTGAAGTTAGCCGGAAAAAGGAAGATGTGGGCAGCCAAGAAAGAACTCTCTCAAGAAGGTCTTGATTGAGCTCGTTTAATGGAAATCTTGAAGTACTCCCATCCTCACACATTTCAGGCAGCTTTCTCTTGTGAGTTCTTCTAGCAACCTCCATTTCTCAGAAATTGCCTAAAAGATAATCAAGATTTCTGAAGGGCTGGACTGTGATTTTTTCTGGGAATGGGCAAATATAAAGGACAGAGGGCTATGTGGAGGAAGTTTCCTGGGGAGCTGGTTTTATACTTTACACATATTTGGGGTTGGGTTGACAAAGAGTAAAGTGAAAGGTTGAATTGACAAAAAAATGATTAAGAATGTGTCACGGGTGGGGGTGAGGTGGGAGGGGATGCTGTAGAAAAAATTAAAGAAAAAGCCGAAAAGGTGTTGTTGAGGCGCTGGAGGTGATGAGCAGAGAAATGGGAATTGAATTCCATCGAGGAAAAAGAGGGAGACTCCTTATCTGTGTAATCACGGCGCCGATGGGGTTTTTGCTGACTTTTGTGGCAAAAAGAAGACAACAGAGGGACCCTATGTTCGCTTTCTTTGTTTCCCCATTGATCTTTTGATGTCAAGAAAATATACATTGTTCACAGAGAATTTAGCTTTTTCAGTTTCATATGTTGTCAATATTCATGACTTACAAGTACATTAGGTAACCGATGCAAGATTTTGATACTCCTTTGCTTGAATATATTGTACTTTATTTGACTTAGGGTGTATCTGATGCTGATGGCATGTATATTTTCGAGTTGTGAATCGACAGATGAAATAATTTCCTTCGTTAATACATAATCTGAAAGAAAATTTTCTTGACTTAAACATTTGCCAAATGAAGATTTGGTGGTAATATCACATGTTTTTGCCTAATTTAACACATCAGTTGTGTGAATCTTATGAAAGGCCAGCACAAGATTTGCTCCGAATACATATTGTGACATTATATTGGTTGATTGATCTTATGATAAGATGATTTTATGGGTTCTTTTTTTATTTTTTATTTTTGTTTTTGGGGGTCAAAGTGGTGGCTGACCTCTGTAAAGTGAAAGGTACACATTCCCATTTCTATAAAAAAATAAAAATTGATGAAAAAAAAAAGTTGACAATACTCTGCATTGTGCTTCCTATTAGGAATCTAACCCTCGTGTACACAAGTTTTTTCTTTAGGGTATTTTAATGTTGTCAGATGTTGAGGTCAATGCAAGCCAACCAGCCAAAGAATCCAAAGCTCTGACTTTTCTTTCTATTTCTTTGTGAGTAGTAAAATGGCTTTGGATGCTCAAGGTCAGACATATCATTAATAAATGAGCAAAAGCCATCAATTACGCCCTCTTTTCTCGTGCGATGGGCAGAGGACAGTAGTCTTGTGGGATGGACATCGGGGGAAAAGCAGGTTTTGGCTGATATGTTTAATGCTTTTGTTAAGTAGGGCTCCCTTCTGATTATTATTAAACAAACCCCAGATTGGAATGGGACCTCACCCAGTTCAGAACCAGATGGGTTGTGCATAATTAGTTTGGATAATGAAATATGATTTTGAGATGTTTCAAAAAGAATTTAAAAATAACAAATAATGACAACAAGATCTGTTTTTGGACATGAAGACCAAATTATGCCGATGTATCGTCTCATTGGCATATATTAATGGTTACCCGTATGAGAAGATGAGAGTGAGAAAGAAAATAAGTTGTAGATTATCTTAAGACCGTCAATTGAGTCTCAATGGGTCTTGAGTTATCAAGTGGAAGATAAGATTATGTATTGTCATAACTGTCAGGGGTTTTTTTATGAACCTAACATCTCGATTTTATCTATTATCATGCAAGTGCTTTGTTACCATTGATTTACAACTAAATTAATATCTACCTTAAGATATATTTGTTTTGAAAAAGAAAAAAAAAAAAAAAATCAAACACCCTTTGTTTGTTTGAACAAAAAATTTAAAGTAATTTAATTTTTCATTTAGTAAAAATATCAATCTTGTAAATTTTTATTCCAAAAAAATATTTTTCTCATCTTATAAGATTTTCCGACTTTCAATTTTATCCTATATATTATGCAATTTCAAATCTAGTCCTATAAGTTAAAAAAAATTGCACATTTAATCCAAAAGTCACAGAAATTTAAAAGTTTGGTCAGAAATGCTGATGTGGCTCGCCGGAAGGTTCTGAAATTGGACATTTTGCTGAGTTGGCACATTCATATATATATATATTTTTTCCATGTTGGCAAAAAAATTAATTGACTTATTTTATTATTTTTATTGCTTAGGTGGCAACATGAATTTTTTGAAGTATTTAAATATCACATATATTTATATAAATATATATAATTTATAACAGTTAAGAAATAATTTTTTTTAAATAACTTTATATATATATAAATAAATAATAAACAAACTAAAACTAAAAAAAAAAAAAAGGAAAGGAAAATCCCCCCAAACACCACCGCACCCCCCACCCACCCCAACGGCCGCCTGGCCAAGTAGTTGGCGGCCAAGCTTCCAGGCTGCCAGCACCTGGAAGCGTCGGCCGAGCTTCCAGCATGGTCGCCTGGCCAGATTTGGCCAGGCGGCTACCATGGCCACTGGTTGGCCATGGCCGGCCTGTCCAGGTGGCCGACCAGGTGGTTGGTGGGGGGAGGGGTTCAACAGTAGGATGGGGGGGGGGGGGGGGGGTAACGGGCGGCGATGGAAGTATGTATATATGTATATATAATATATATTTATATAAATATATGTACATGTGTGTATATATAATTGATACCAATAATAGTCATATACTCATATTATTATTAATATTTAATAATATATTAGTGAAATATAAATATACATTTATAGTGATACTACTATAATCAATAATACTAATTACATGATTAGTAATATATTAATAATAAAGATTATATATAATAATTTTAATTATATTCATAATATGCAGTAACTAAAAGGATAAATAAGGTATTTGACTTAAAAAATGACAATTGTTTTAATTTTTCTTTGTTTTGTTTATTAAAACAAACTGCCACTTGGTACGAAACAAAGGTATACATAACAATAGGTTAAAACTTATCTATTAGGACCATGGAAAAACCCAACTTTCAATACTAAAAGTATGTGATTATTGCTCTTTAATAATTATCAAATTCATTTGCCACCAAACATGAATTAAAGCTCAACTGCATCTAGATATTCTCTTGTGTTGAGGTATCAAAATAACTTCCACTGATGCATGCCGTCTGGATATATTTTCTTAAGAACTTAATTATATAAATAAAGTCTTTGTAATATATCAATATTTGATAATTAAGTCATATATTTAAATATTCACATGCCTTTCCATATATAAAAATATATAAGTATATATAAATAAACACTAATATACAAGAAATAGCAGGGATAATTCTATTATCTTATATATTAATCTCAATACTTCTAATTTCATGATTATTAATCAAGTCAAAGAGGGTGTGATACATAATTTCAACACTTTAGAATAAGATACTAGGCTTTTTATTAATCAAAGACTTTAATTATACCAACTAAATATTTAATTAAAATAATTTATACATCTATCATGCATAATCCTGCGACACAAATAAGCCCATAAGATTTTTGCCGTCTGAATTCAAGAAATCAAGATACACCAAACAAAATTTATTTAGTCAACTCTAAAAAACTTCTTGTTATTTGTGGTACTTTTTAAAATTTTAGACATGAAAAAATAAAAGTAGTATGATTATTTTGTATGTAGAATTTTTTTAATGTACATTAATCATGTCAAATTAGTTCATAAGAAAGTTATAAAATTTATTTTAATAACTTTTTATAAGATGAAAAATTAAAGAACAATAGATATATAATATTATCATTAAAAGAAAATAAAATATCTATGCATATAATTAATGTAGCATTGTACCTCCATTTTTTTATTTTTTATTATTTTAGAGGTACATTGTACCTCAAAATTAATTATACATATAGCAACCTATTTCAGCTAAACATAACGTATTTGTTGGGCATTGCAAATCATACTCATAGTCATAAAAACCTAAAGAAAAGAAGCTTGCCAATAATTTGACTCAGTATTATTAACGTCAATAATAGTCATTGTTACTCTTGGGTTTATAAATCATTTGAGGACAAACTTTATCTTATCAAATTTAGATATAAAAGTATAACACAACTATAATAACATTTTTTTTCAAGCAAGAACCCCAATTTGTATATTAAAACTCAAAATAAGAGGGTTTATGTACATGAAAGAGGAGATCAAAAATAAGTTCTAAATCTAGCCTAGGAAAGCAGGATCCGAGTCCAGCCCCCATGATCTATTGGCTTAAGCAGCTTCCAACTGTAGTAGGAGCATGAAATGAATGCCCTTGGACCATCCGGTTAGGTGTTGCAACCGATCCCTTACCCAGGTTCGAGTCCCAAATGCAAACCGCAGCCTTTTTCGATTTTTCCTGTGCGAACAGGCCTGGGATTGAGCCCCAGCTCCAACTAACGGCCCGTTCTCCACAATAGGGCCCAAATAGAAGCCCAGTCCATTCAGCCCAAAAATATGTCAGCACAGAACTCGGGATTATAAGGCCCAGTTAGTATCCAAGGTCCAATCTAAGGCCACCAGCTCAAAAGACCCACCAGCAAACGGACTGGGAGGAAGGCCCAAGACCATACGAGCAAAAAAATTCCAGCCCCGGCCAAGCCCAACCAGCCCAATTCTGCTTCAATAGAAATAGGGGTGGAAATAAGTTATGCAAGGCTAGGATTTGCTTTAAATAAGCCAAGGCTATTGTATAAATTGTAAGCCTCAGCTTAACCTACTACCTGATATAAACTTTTTTTTAAGGTCTGACCTAGCTTTTTTAGATTTTTCTAAAGTTTAGGCTTGGCCTGAAAAGCTTATTTTAGTTAAAATTTAATTAGGATTAAATTTGATATAAATTCAAACTTTTAATATGCTTAGGCCTTAATAGGCTTAAGATCTTAATAGGCCTAAAAATTCTATAATTTATATTAAGCAAAAATAATTTGCGATTATAATACATTTATCTAAACAAAGAGAAAATCATAACCAAATATTATTATAAGTTAAACAAAAATTTTAAAATAAAATGGTTATGTCTTAATTAAGAACATAATATATAATTATATAAAATTAATTAATATAAAAAATAAAAGCAATTATATAAATATTATAAATAATTAAATATATATTATAATTTAATTAAATTATACTAGGCGGCTTGATAAGCTTTATAAACTTTTTTTAAAAACTTATATCTAGCCTTTTTAACTAAATAAACTTCTTTAAAAGTTTAAACCTGGTGTATTTATTAAATAGGCTAAACTGAGTTGGGCCTCAAATAGGCTAGATTGTAGGCCCTTAACAGGTAGTCTAGCCTATTCTAATCCCCAAATAGAGATTTTACCAAAGATCAGCAACCAACTTAAAGAAACTGTTGTTTTCAGTTGAAAAGTCAAGTTCAAGAATCAAAATTCACTATAAACAAGCTGAATTCGTTCTTCAAAAAAGAAAAAAGATCGATGTTTCTTTGTACTCAAATATGACCGAGCCTGTGATAAATATTCCTCCGCAATGAAAAGTCAAGTTCAAGAATCAAAATTCATTATAAACATACTAAACTCATTCTTTAGAAAAGGAAAGATTGACTTTATTTTGTATTCAAATATGGCCAAACTCGCGATAAATATTCCTCCGCAGCCCAATGCGCCTGAGAATGCTCCAGCTAATCCACATATGGAAGATGCTTAACTGACCTTTCTCAAGGAGATGAGAAAGGATGCGGAATAAAGAGTTAAGCATTTTCAATCGCTGGCATGGAGCATAACGCACTACCACATCGCATTCTAAGGGGTTATCTTCAGCGCAGTCTCTAATTCATCAACATTGAAATGCCAGGATACCATATATGTGTTTGCTCTTTCTCTGATTACTGTATTACTCGCTTTAGTTTCCTTGTATCGTACTTTGGAGAAGTACCTTAAGGTGGCTGAATTCTTTGAGGTGGTTACTCTTCGATACCTGGAGTGCATCCAGCACACTACTTACTTGCACCTTGGTGCAATCCAATATCCTATATAACCTTTTGAATTTCAAGGGTAAAGGAAATACATTGCTATCATACTTTTAGGATCTCTCATATTTATTCTGAAGCTGATTGAATTAAGACTTAGTATGTCAATATTTCAAAGATCACGAATTCCTTGATGCCCTATGATTATTTTCATAGTGCAAATATGTTTACCAATGACATAAATTTCACAACCTATCCCAACATTGATTTATTTTTTATGTTGGATGCTTAAAGAAAGAACTAATTTTTGGTTAGAAGCAAAGTATACAACATCATTGAATATTTCCACGAAGCAAGGAATTGCCTTATTTGTAGACTCAATAATTATACTACTTTTGTGCATGTAAAAGTGATTCTTGTAGACCTAACTCCCTTATACTTAAGAGTTGTGTTAACTTTAGCTCTAGTGTGAATAACTTGATATAACTTGGTCCATTTTATACTTTTAAATGTATAAAATTTGTTTTTGTTCTTAGATTTTTTTTAACATTTTGTTTTCTCCTAGACAAGAAGTCGAAATGCTTTCAATTATTCTGAGTTCAGCGAAATACGAATTCTAGGTTCATTATGTTTGGCCCTATAGTTGTAATTTTCATATCCATTTCAAGTACCCATAGTTCAAATTGAAATTGTCAAGCCTGATTTTTTAAAGAAATCTTTTACTCAAATTCTAATTCTAAATATTTTTGGTCACAAATGAGAGTCTCCTTTTATTTATACTTTTTATTTCCTCAAATGGATGATCAAAATCCAAAAGATCTAATGGATAGAGGTCCTCCAGAAAAATATCTTGAAATATATATACCTCTATAAGTTTTTAGATTATTCTACTATATTATATATACTTTTACAACTTTTTAGATAGAGCAAATTGTAAAAATAGAATAAAAAATAAAGTCATTTTAAAAAAGAGGATGAGAATTTAGACTGTGGCAAAATTAAGACCATAACTATAAAAAAGTTAAGAAAAAAAGACACAAAGTTTGTCAGAAAGCACAGTCAGTTCACCAGAAAGCATAGTCAGTATTGAATATGCTTGTGTGGCACTCGATTAGCACAACTTCATATCTTGTCACGTGCCACGTTGATTTTCATAAAACTTTTAAAAATTTTAAAATTCTGAATATTAAACAATTACAATCATACATGCACCAATAAATAAGTTGTTGTCTCAATCTTTCCAAAAGTTTTCCAATCGGGCGCTTATCAATTCTAGCTTCATCAAAGGAGTTGGACTAGCCTAATATTGATTCCTCTATCATTGTTCTCACAGGTTACTCTGCCCAGTGTATTGGGCCTATCAAAGGTGGCCTAGGTCAAAATGAAGGATTCTTTTTCAGTTGAGCCCAATACCAAGGGGCCATAGCCCAGTATAGGATGAGGCCTCATTGGCATTTCTTCACCACAGTTAGGTTGTCGAGTTACTTATGTAGTTATGTGTCTTCTTTTACTCTCTAGTATATCTTTTTGAGAAGTAACGTGTCTTCTTTAAATTTGATGACAATGATTTTTCCTGGATCTTCATGATCCTAAATTCGAATTTGAGATCCTGAGATCACAAATTTGGTTAGGGGTGCTGGAACGCATCTCAACAAAAAATTTTCGACGCTCAAGTCAGTAAATCAAGTATACAAGTATTGTTGAAATACTGAAAATAGAAAGGATATAGTAATAGGTTACAATTCTCATATCTATCTATACTATTATATATAGCACAACGGTGTGTGACCCACAATTCTCAATTTTGATTGCAATTTTGGCCAAGTGGCAAATTCTTAGAATTTTGAGTTCTTTAATTAAATTTAAAAAATTTCATTAATTGTTGATTGTTATCTCTAACCGATATGATTGTATCTTATCTTTAATTTTCTTTCATTTGAAATTTAAAATAAATCTTTCTATACTATTAAGTAAGAAATTAATTCAAATTTAAAAATATAATTTATTTTATTTATTAACAATTAGATATTAATACTAGATTATAGAAAATTGATAAAATCTTTTTCTTTAATAATTTAAGATAAAATCGCTACATCTCAATTGGAAAAAAATAAACAATAGTCTCTAAGATGAAGTCATTATTTTTTTAGTTAATTCGCACTAAATTGTTAAAATTTTAAATTTTTTTATTTAAATTAAAAAAATTATTGGTAGGTGGTTGCTCTCTTCATATTAGTTAAATACTTATCTATTCCATATAAATATTTCTAAAGTTTCAAAATTATTTTCTTGGTTAAATAAATAATTATTTAATTAATCTTTGTTATCAAAAAAATGGTTATTTATAAAATTTGTCCCATCTCCCGCTTAGAATATATTGAAGATTTCTTAATTTACAATTTTTTCAAAGATCTTTTTTAAGTTTTCTCTTAGCTTTAATAACTTAATTTATTTATACCTGATTGCTTATGATGAAAACTTTTTGAAAAAAAAAATATTAATTTTACGACTAATTACAAGAGGCTATGTGTAAAATAAAGTACTAATAATCAATTTATTGGTTTTATTTATATATTGAAGTATCAAATTCAATTTTAAATATAATAATTAATTTAAATAACATTCTAAATATTTATTTGGTCCATAAATCTAATATAGCTAGATACAAAGTTGAGATTTTTCAACCAACAAAATGTAGTCTAATATAACAATAAAGTAAAATTCATCAAACGACATCAAATCTCTATCAAATAAAGATTTAATATTATCCTTTAATATTATATATAACAATAAGATAATATCAAAAATATTTCAGTAGGTTAAGACTCTTCTACTTCATACACCTATATAAAGGGGCTATGTGGTTCCATGCAAACATAACTAGAAGAAATAGAAAAATTTCAAATTTCAAAAAACTTTGTCTCGGTTTTTCAAATCTAAAAGAAGGAGAAATCAATAAATTTTTCCACAATAAATTCATTTTCTGCTAATATTTGGTATCTATTGAAATTTTGATTTCATATATATAATCAAACATTCTTGATTGTTGAAAACCTGATGTTCTCTATGTTAATATGGAAGAGTATGACAAATGAGCTGGGCACAGGAAATGGGTGAGCAAGAAAATTTGTATCAAAGAATGATTCTTTTTTGACTTATTTGTAATGATTCAGGTGATATTTTCTCCATGTTCATTTCAAGTATAAGATATATCGAATCATATAAATGTATTTCTTGCCCCCCCCTCCCACTAGAGTACTGCTATAACCTTAATATTTTAAGGATCATGAGAAATATTGATCATTAATTTATTTTACCTTTTTATATGAATGGTTAGGATGTTTGGACATGGATGATTTTTGATAGAAGAGTAATAGAAATCATTATATTAATACGACAATGATACAATCAAGTTGGGAAATGGAGGTAAATAACATGTGAAAAAAATATTATTTATTATTAGTCCACTTTCAATAATTATTTAGAATACAAAGAATTTTTTTTTATCATAATGTAATTTCAGGTTGAGAAGGTCTCAAAGCATATTGAAAGGTGATCAATTTTTGATATAGAGTCTCATAAGTGATGAAGGAATTCAAGATAAAGATGAATTATTTCTTAATTTTTACTTTAAAAGAAAACTCATAACTTAGGTAATGCGATTTTTATTTTTATTGATTGAGTATTTGTAATACTTAAAAAAGTTAATATAATGTTACTTTTGTTTCATCAGTAGTTCCTCAAATGTGACTTTTATTTCATCAGTAGTTTCTCAAAATATTACTTTTGTTTTATCAGTAGTTTCTCAAAATATAATGTTACTTTTGTTTCGTCAGTAGTTTATCAAAATGTGATTAAATTTTTGCTAGATTTAGTATTTTAAAACATGGTTTCTAATACTTTTGAGAAGCATTTTCTTTCGTTAATGTAGTATTTCACTTCGCTTAGCCTTTTAAAACGTGATATCAAAACTTTCAAGCTAATTGTATAAAAACTTGCAACTACTCATTTGGCCGAATAGCATTATCCTTGCACTTATATGTATAAGATTTGGTGTTCAAACTCAAAATAGTCCCAAATATATTCACCTTTTGTTTGAGATTTTTTTTTTTTTTAAATTGTGCAGTAAGATTTTATATTATCAATATTGTTTATCATTCTTTCATATCTTTGCAGGTATTACACTTTTTATTATTTTGTTCAATTTCTTTTAAATCGACTAAGTTGTCTTGAGTTGTGGAAAAAAATAAGAGTCTTTGCATTTTTACATCGTACTTTTTTAAATTGATAATAATGTGATGAGCTTAAGTTTTCATTGCTTTTTATTGATATTAATACGTATGACTTAGTGGGAAAAACTCTTTAATTTTGATATTATTTATCTAATTTAAAAAAAACACGTATTAAACTTACTTTTACATAAAATAAAAACAATACTAATATATTATATTTTCAATAGTAATTAATTTTATCCGTGCATAGCACGGGGTACATGCAGTACTATTATATATAACACAATAGTGTGGGACCTACAATTATGCAATTTTGCTTGTA
This sequence comes from Jacaranda mimosifolia, assembly GCA_018894105.1. Taxonomy (NCBI): domain Eukaryota; kingdom Viridiplantae; phylum Streptophyta; class Magnoliopsida; order Lamiales; family Bignoniaceae; genus Jacaranda; species Jacaranda mimosifolia. The sequence goes on from CM032127.1 coordinate 4,635,319, forward strand.
ATTTTGGCCAAGTGGCAAATTTTAAGAATTTTGAGTTTTTTAATTAAATTAAAATTTTTTATTAATTGTTAATTATTATCCTAACCGACATGATCGTATTTTATCTTTGATTTTAACAAAAAAATTTAAAATTCAAAAGGTGTTTTATGAGCATCAAATTAAGGACTCCTACAAAAAAGTTATTCTATAAATTTCATCCCATTAAACAAATCATAACTTATTTATTTCTACTTTCATTCTTCCCATTCTCTTTCATCTTCAAGATAACTCTTTTATTCTAAATTTTCAAGTGAACTTTTATTACATTCATCAGCATTCATATATTTTTTTTCATCTTTATATTGATTCATTTTCAATATACGCATGAGAAACATAACATCATATATAGATATATTTGTTGCTCAATTATCATTTAAATCTTTGTTTTTCTTTCTTTCTTTCTTTTTGTGTGTGTGTGTGTGATGAATAAATATTTTGCTAATAATAAAAGATATTATAGCAGAATTGTAAGTAGATGATCTATATTGATCACAATGATAAACCTAGAAGATTAGAAAGTATTTTTTTTTCAATTATTTGCAAACCACCTTACTTCTTTTTTTCCTTTATTTTCACATCCGCTTTTGTCATTTGGGGTTTTTGAACCTTTACCAAGATGTGTAAGGTATTTCTTTAAGTTGCAAGTTTTGTTCTTTTTCTTTCTCTTTCTTTTTTTCTTTCTTTCTTTTGTCGATTATAATAATTTGTTTTAGTTTGTAATTTATTATAATTCCTTTTTGTTGGGTTAATATTTTTATTCAATATTCTCTAAGTTCATATGTATTTTTCTTTTCTCTGTTTTGGACCATAAATATCATGCTTGAAAGGTATCTTTTAATTCTAATTTTGGAAATTATTATTGTTATTTTCACTTTCATTATTTTGTTGTGGTTTTTATTCTTTTTTTTTTTATCAAATTAATTCAATTTTTTCAAGTTACATTTGTGTAAATAATGTATGTATAATATATTTACATATACACACACACACATATATATATATATATGCACCAGTTTTTCACTTTTCATATTTACTTGTTTTTAAGGACTACTTTTTAATTTATTTTTTCATTTTCATTAATTAATTTAGTTTTATTTATTCATTACAAATCCTTTTTATTTGATTGATTAACTAACCCAAGTTTCTTTATAAATATCCTATTTTTATGTGTTACATAATTTTTGTCGTTTTATCCCTATTTATGATTTGTTTTGCAACAAGAATTTTTAGACAATATTTTATATATTTCTGAACTGCTTCTTGATTTAATGTAGAATATTCACACTAATAAAGAATCTTAGTATTTTGGACCAAAATAATTTTATTACTAAAAGATATTTTGAAATAGTTTAAATTTGTATTTTATGTGGAACCATTTGACCCAAATGAATTAGATCACGACTTGAAATCAAAGTCATTGATCATCTAGAAGAAAAAGTTTGGAGTAGATAAGGTGTTGGTATATAAATATATATATATATATATATTCCGTCATATGTTATGTATGTTGCTCTCTTCACATTAATAATTTTATTTAAAGTACTATAACATTTTTATTTTAATGAATACTATTAAATATTACTACTTAACTATTTAAAATAATATTTTCTTTTAAAAATGATAATGTTTTTTTATAGAATATGAAAAATTGTAATAACTTATCCGTGAAATCACAAAAAAATTAGTTGTCTATTTATATATATTTTAATTTATTAATTAAGTGAATATACCATGCATTGCACGGGGGTTACGCTAGTACCTCATATATTGCAATCCTTAAGTTATTTATAGTAATAGGTAGGTTAACAGATGACTTGTTGGCTTAATTTGAGCAATTTATGAATAAAACAATTAAGGGATAAGATTTCATCTTATTAATTAGGATAGACCCATCAAAATCACTTTTAGCCCAAATAAAACTTTCGACTAATTAAAATACCATATTTAAATTCAAGAACTCAATAAAAAAAATTATCAATTAAGCCCACATCAAAACTGGTTTAAATTCATCTTTTATGCTCCCCCCAAAATAGACTGGGCCCTCCATTCTCGACTTCTAGCTTTACCCAAATTAGAAGTAAAAAATTAATGACATTTGTAAAGTATTTTTTTTGACTTTCTTATTTAATTTTTTTTTGTATGCTCTGGATAATGTTACATAGATCAAGAAAAAAAATTAAAAATCCCGTCATTATTCTTACATGCATTACCGATAAGTACAAGGTCATTTCATCGAATATTAAAACTGAAAAAGGTTTGAAACTCTACATTTCAAACAGTTATAATTATATATGTACATAAATTTTATAAAGATTTTAAACAAAAAGCAATATCATGTTTAACATCCACACTCAAACACACACACACACAATAATGTCATTTTCCTTTCTCAACAATATTTGACGTTTGTTTAACGCTAACACCTCAAAAAATAAACAGCTAGCACAACATGAATATCCCTCTACAAATTCAAATGTTTTTACCTGATTTTTGGGCACATTTTGACCATATGCCAATCTATACCTCAACTTAATTATACTCATTGACCCGTAACTCCTCAATAATCTATATGAAGTAGGTGGCTGCTACTGATTGTACTAATTGATAAAATTTTTGAAAAGAAACTAGTTAATGAACTCGATCCATCTGTACATTTTAAATCACATGCACGAACAATAAATTAATAATTAGCATTCTGTTAACCCTTTTTCTTGATTTAATACAATTTAATTAGTATATCAATATTTCGAACTCTTAAAATACAAATAATTGCATCATTTATTTATGAAAATTATATCAAATAGAATAACAATCTCTTATGAAAATTAAAAATAAATAAATTAACTTATGCTATATTTCTTTAATGCACCAAATTTTTTGTGATCCACCCCAAATTATTATTACACCTCATTTGACTTGGAATTATGCTATGTTTCTTTAAAATTTTCATAAATGAATTTATCAATTTTTATTATAAAAGTATAGTATTAGTGAAAGAAAAAGTGATAATTTTAAAATTATCACTAATAGCATATATATTAAGTATCAATAACTGTTATTTTTTCACTAATAATAATTTTTATTTTGTTGCAATAAGGTTTAATAATAACAAGAATTAGTGTTTTAAGTTTCTCACCATTGACTATTAGGGACACATTTATACTAATAATAAAAATTATTATTACAATTTGTGACAATATTTTCACAATTACTAAGTTATCACTATAGGCGTGTGATTAATTGTTAATTGTGATAATTTAAATACTATTTTTGTAAATTTGTTAAAATTATTATAAGATGACAAAAAAAAATTTATCGCTTAATATATATAATTAGTGATAATTTTTTTATTATCATTTATTATTTTGTCCCTAGCTTTTTGTTTCTTGTAGTGTGTACAATTTATCTTAGAAAATTGATTGCCAAGAAATGCCAAATAGTTTACAATTTCTTAATATCAATAAGTATATTTAATTGTTACGCTTGCCTTTCATGAATAAATTGACATAGTTAATTATCAATAATGAATTTCTAAATATAAACATAAAATAAAATAATTAAGTTGAATGAAACTGCACCACACGTCAGTATAACGTTCAATTGCACATATGTTACGCCACAAAGCACGCGGCTATATATATGAATCTTAGTATTTCTTTATTACGTAGGAAATACTGTGTGTGTGTGTGTATATATATATATATTTAACAGAAACAATATTACTCCAAAGTCCAAACCTAATTAGAAGTAACTGGACAATATTATTCGTTGCCAATATCTTCTAAAAAAACTCACTTGTATTCTAATTCAATTTAGAGGGTGTTTGGGGGAGCTTATATGTTCTTAAAAATATTTTATAAGTTGTTTAACAGCATATAAGTTGATAAAAAGTGTTTAGTAATTTTTTTTAAAAAAAAGTTTATAAGATTTTAAAATAAGATATTAGGAGCTTATAACCTCTTTTAAAAAAAGTAAGGAGGCCCTAACTTATTTTTAAGATCTTAACAAGCTCCTTCATTTTTAATCGTTTTAATTACAAAATTGCCATTATTAACATCTTATAAGCTCCAACATCTTATTTTATCCAAGCACTTCAACAACTTATTTTAAAAATATTATCTAACATTTTATAAACTCCAAAAATATCTTATAAGATGTAGGAGCTTGTAACATGCTTAAAATAAGCTTAGCCAAATACTTATAAGCTCCTCAAAACATTTTATAAGACGTTTGAGAGTTTATAAGATGTGAAAAAATATTTGGTAAATTTTCTTAGAAAAAAGCTTATGAGCTCCTAAAATAAGATGTTAGGAGCTTGTAAGTTCTTTTTAAAAAAGGAGTGCTTAATTTATTTTGAAAATCTTAGCATGCTAGTTTAATTTTAATCATATTAATTACAAAAATATCATTACTAACATTTTATAAGCTCCAAGATATTATTTTATCCAAACACTTGAAAAACGTTTTTTTTTTTTTTAAAAAAGTTCTAACATTTTAAAAGCTCTAAAAATATCTTATAAGATGTAGGAACTTATAAGACCTTTTAAATAAGATTACCGGAACACCCTCTTAATTTAAATTCTGCTGGCCCATATATATATATATGTACATCAGAATAGGTTCTGAATCTGATCAAGCATTAAAATTTTAAATTCAATACTAATTTTGGATTTGCTTGTCGAAGAGTCTTTTTTTCAACTCATTTGGTTAGATAGTATCTTCCGTGAATAGTTCTATGTTATCTTCAAATAATCTGAGTCGGATTGATGTCAGCTTCATGTGTAATTCTTCCTCGCCACATCAAAGTGATTGCGATTTGTCGTATTGCTAACAAACAAGGAAGAGATATATGGGCTTGATAACTAGTCAAGAACCATCCAGAAATATATCAAAATTTGATAGTTAGGCATTTTTAAGAATAATAATCTAACAAGTTTAGTATTTATTAAACCATATTTCTGGGATAAAAACATCGTAAAACATTCTCATGTATATATGTTTCCCTTTAAGTTAGGCTTATATTGGATCTTCTAAGGCCTTATTTGCTTGACATGATTAAGTGTGATATATGCCTAATCAAACCTCTTTTAATATTTGTTTCAATTGATGAAAGTTCTTGATAAATCTTAAGCCCAATATTATTTATTGTTGCTTTTGAAAAATGGTTTAAGGGGGAAAATGCTTGATTTGGTGTGATTAGAATTACAAAGATCAAATGGGGGCTTTTTTATTTTATTTTTATTTTTTATCTTATTTCCAATTAAACCTTGTTCCTAAGAATTGGGAAGAATGAAGAAATTGTGAAAAACTTATTAAAAAGTATAAATGATATAATAGTAAATTAATTTATATATTATATTAATTTTATCAACCAAACATAAAATTAAGATATTATATCCTAATAGGTTTAAAATATGTCTATTTATTTATATATCACTTTTAATCACATCATTTAAAGCAAACGAGCCCTATATGTATAATATGTATACTTGTGATAAGTACGATGTTGCCTAATATGTGGTGATCCACTAAGCTACATAATGGCATTCATATATAGAATTTGAAAGGAGAAATAGTAAAAGTAGTGCCCCGCGACTTGCTTTTTTTAAAATACATGATCCTCCCCCCCAAATTGCAGACCCTTTCTTTTTCTTTCTTTCTTTCTTTCTTTTCTTTCTTTTTTTATGAATAAATTGACATATCTTAAATTATTTTATATTTGGATAATATAATTCGTATATTTTATCCACAACCAAGAGCTACAAATATTCGTGCAGAGTGCAAAATTAGTGGGCAGGAGATTGAATTCTCAGTTCTCAACGCAGCGGGTGGGAGACAAGTCCAGTTTATTTTGCTCTGGCCTTTCTTCACTGTCGCTCCCTTTGCTTTTTTGTACAGAACATTATTCTGTATTAATTTTTGATCATCCAAAGGCAAAATAATAGCCCAACCCAATTCATATCTGCCTAAATAAGAAGATTTTGTTTGCAATATCAAAGATCTTATTACAGCTGATCGTCCCAGCTCAAGATTTTAACTGATCATATTGTTGAATTTTCAAACCATGGGAGAAAACAAGAAAATATTGTTCAGCAAATACGAAATGGGCAGGCTGGCAGGCAAAGGCACATTCGCCAAAGTCTATTACGGCAAACATCTCGCCACGAACGAGTGCGTGGCGATTAAGGTTATCAAGAAAGACGAGGTAATCAAGAGCGAGAAAATGATGGAGCAGATCAAACGAGAAATCTCCGTCATGCGCCTCGTCCGCCATCCAAACATTGTTGAACTCAAAGAGGTTATGGCCACAAAGTCCAAGATTTTCTTCGTCATGGAGTACGTTCGCGGCGGGGAGCTTTTCGCCAAGGTGGAGCGTGGCCGGCTGAAGGAAGGCGCCGCCCGTAAGTACTTCCAGCAGCTCATCAGCGCAGTCGATTTCTGCCACAGCCGCGGCGTTTTCCATCGTGATCTTAAGCCCGAAAATCTTCTGCTTGATGAGAATGAGGATTTGAAAATCTCGGATTTCGGATTGTCCGCTTTGCATGAGCAATATCCAAGGAACGGTGGAGTACTCCTCCACACGCAGTGTGGGACGCCGGCGTACGTCTCGCCGGAGGTTTTGACGACGAAAGGGTACGACGGAGCGAAGGCAGACATTTGGTCATGCGGCGTCGTGTTGTACGTGTTGCTGGCCGGATTTCTTCCGTTCCAAGATGAAAATCTCTTGGCCATGTACAGGAAAATTTACAAGGCTGAGTATGAGTTTCCTCCATGGTTTTCCAGTGAATCAAAGCGTTTGGTCTCAAAACTACTCGTGGTGGATCCGGGTAAACGCCTCTCAATCCCGAGTATAATGCGGGTCACGTGGTTCAGAAAAGGGTTCAAAAGACCAAACGCCTTCGCCATGCAAGAATCCATGTTCGAGAAATTTGACGAGGAGGAGAAATTCAATAACATGCACGAGACCATCAGAAAATCCCCTTCTTCTCCCGCATTCTTAAACGCTTTTCAGTTCATTTCATCAATGTCCACAGGCTTCGATCTGTCCAGCATGTTCGAAGACCGGAGGAAGGCGGGGTCCACATTCACGTCGAGGTGTTCGGCCAAAGTGATCATGGGGAAAATCGAAATGGTGGGAAAGAAGTTTGGGTTCAAGGTTGCCAGGATGAAGGACTTCAAGCTGAGGCTAGTGGGGTCCACAGAGGGGCGGAAGGGGCGGTTGTCCGTCACAGCGGAGGTGTTCAAGGTGGCGCCGGAGGTCTCGGTGGTGGAGTTTTCGAAATTTTCGGGCGACACATTGGAGTATATTAAGTTTCGTGAAGAGGATATTAGGCCAGCCTTGAAGGATGTTGTGTGGACATGGCAAGGTGACAACGTTTTCAACTATGATGATCAGATTGGTGTTGAAGAATGCTCTAAGCAATAGGGGTTATTTATTTATTTTCTTAATTTGTTCAAGCAAAAATTTGTAGCACCCTAATTAGGGTTAGACATGTTTATAGTTTTGTTTTTTTCCCTACGACCTTTTTTTTGGGATTTCTTTTATTTAGTTTACTTGATTGAGGAATGGATTAGTGTACAACAGGATATGTGTGTATGTATATTGTATTACGACTTTAGTGTGGATAAGTAATTAAAGGCGCGTTGATACAATTTCTTACTATAATTTGGCAATACAATGAAAGGAAAAATATTTATGTTTTTTGTTTTTATATTCAATTTTCCACCCCTTAATTTAATTTCTCTGTGTATTCTTAATATGTGGTTTGGGGAAAGGGAAATTCAGCCTCTAAAATTCCCAGGTCGCCATTGGAAGCAAAATTGTTGGCTTGAGCGATGTGAATAGTAGGGAGAATACAGTGGCATGAAAATCTAAAGGTTGGGGCAATTTAGTCTTGAAGAAATAGTATCAAGAATGGTCAAAGGTACGGAAATTCCTTCATAAGTTGCCTCATGCTTGTTTGATGAATTTGATTTTTTTCCAACTTTGTTTTACCTGTTTATCCAAGTAACTCAAATTTTCTATTCTAATTGCATCACATATATTTGATATATATTCATAAAATTAATTAAATAATGAAACAAATATTGAAATTAAGGATGTAAAATTATATCTAAGAGGTGAAAAAGAATGCCTCCTTAAGTGCTAGGTGGAGGTGATCATGGAAATACTCCTTTATTTCAAATCAGGTTTTTTTGTTAGTGGAACATATGAGTTTTTGCATATCCATCCCCTGAAGTAATTGGACATGGCAATTTTTTATCATCCGATTTGAGTAAAGACATAAAGGAACTAAATGTGGCTATACCTACGTATATGTGAATGACCAAAAAAAGAGGGATTCTAGTTGTATGATATTTAATGAAATTGTTGTTGGAATTGAGATTTTATTCAAAGAGAAAAATATCAAATATTTGAACGCCATCAATCAGTGTGATGGGACTTGTCTATTTATTTATCTCTTGACTCGAAATGGGAGCAGGTCTGAAAAAGGATCTTAGCGATTCAACTCTCCCAAAAGTCTTTTTTTTTTTAATCGACACACAAAGAAAATATTTTATTGTGAATGAAGATACATAGTATGTCATGGTTTTGAATTAGAAGAGAAATTTCAAAAAATAACAAGTCTATTTACTCTATCAATATATCAGTTGGACCTAATGTATCATAAGGATTTACCTTCTTGTATTTAATAATTTCACATCATTCACTAGTATTAAATGACATGTAATGAAATAAAATCGATTAAAATATAGATAAGATAATCATAAATTTTGATGTCACTCCACTCATCTCCCACATTCACGCTAGCATTAATGTAATTAACATAAGCCGATTAAGTATTGATCCGAATATACTGATCTTAGTTTTGAATTTTATAAAGAGTAGTCGAAAAATACAATTATCTTTAAAAATAGACAAAAAAGAAGTCTTGATGATGCAAGATAAGAATTCAAGAAGAAAAATCCAACGACAATTTATATAGTTTACGCTCTACATTCCCCAATCCCCATGAACCAGTACACTTCAGTAAATTTAATGCACCAAAACCAAAAATTGTTGGTGGGCTTTCATAGAAAATCAGTGAATTGTGATTCCACCCACTGAATTCATTTTGGATCATAAGGCCCATCATTTTACAGGCTAGCCATATTTTGGGCCTCTTGTCTTGAGTCCAGTGTGGACTGAGTTTGGTATTTGTGATTAAATTGTCCGCATGATATCATTTTCATATAGGCACAAAGTCAAATATCGGAAAAAGATATCTTTAAAATTCTTGACTTCGTTTTCTGAAGAAAATAAGAACAAATTCTAATGGCATCCATTGGAAAGCACTATAGATGATGTGGGAATAACAACTTGGAGCAAGGGCAAAAAAGGAAGAGCATATAGTATGACAAAGATGTTCCTCTAAGGCTCTACCAAAGAATAAGAAAGTGTAGCACGATATATAATTTCCACAAAAAACAAATATATATATATATATTTAATACACATAATATTTATTTATAATATAAAATAATAATAAAACACCTACTCAATAGATCCACGAATACTTATTATTCTCTTGCGTGAATTTGCTAAGTGGAAAGAAGCCAAAAATTCCTATCTCTAAGTTATCGTAAATTTATTTTTTTTTATATATTATGCAATTATTTGAGTATCGAAAATTTTACTTTTGTAATGTTTCTTTCGTTGTTAGTTGAACTTTTCAAATTCTCTACCGACGAATCTCTTTTATTGAAGATAAGATTTTAGATAAATTTGGAATATAAAGATATTTGTCCGAGAGTATATGCTTTTGTTGATTTTTGAGGAAATTATTAATTAAAAAACTCATACAAATATATATATATATATATAAGAGACATTTCATTAACTTATATATTTATTTTTCTTACTTTTCTCTAATACTCAACTTCTTTTATATTGGAAGTTAGTAGTTATTAAAAATTACATATCTATTCTTTTGTTATACTTTCTTATTTTTGTCTTTGTAGCTAATTATAAATCTAAAAGGAGAATATTTATTTTGAGCAAAATGGCGACTGGAGAAGTCTAGAAGAAGTCCACGAGGTCCACGCGATACAATTTTCGTGGCTTAATTTTCTTGCATACGTAAAGTTGCTTACGTCAGATCAAGGAAACTGGCTCCAACGTATACCTCTCTCATCAGTCATCACCACTAATTATCTGTCTTGAATTTTCCTCAAGGCTGTGATTGGATTTATTTTCGTTATCATTTTTAAAAAAAATATATTTTTGAAAAATTCAAACAAAACATATTTAGGAATAAAATGATTTTGACTAGTGGGTTCTGTATTCAATTAAAAAGTGATAGATTAATTTAACATTTCATTTACTTATTTTCAAAAATATAAAGTAAGTAGGGCTTTTTAAAAATGAGTCTATATCATTGTTGAAAAGTAGCAAGAGTTAGGTTTTGACAATAAGGCATAAAATTTGAAGCTAGTACTGTTTTTTCAGAACACTTTAAGAAAATATTTTTTAAAAAAATATCATGCATTGAATATGTTTTTATTTGAAATATTCAACAAAGAGAATCCAAACCTACCCAAAATTTCAAGGGGCAGTTTGGTTCATAAGGATTCATCTTTAAAAAATTCTTTTTTTATCACAAGACCTTTTTATTAATTATCAATGTGGTCTTGGTCGTCTTTCAACTTGACTCCCAACACGCATAATTTTGGCTTTTCTTATATATATTACCGGTTCTGTCTTGTATTTTCTGTAAAATTCAAAGTGCTGCTATATTCCATGTAAGCATCATGTTAAGTACTTTTATCACAAAATTCTATCTTATAAATTTAATTTATCACAAGATTAATAGATAAATATTTTATTTATTTTATATATAAATTTTATTATTCTATAATTATTTTATAGCAGAACGGTGTAAGACCCATAATTTTGCAATTTTGATCAAATTCTGAATTTTTAGAATTTTAAACTTTTTAATTAAATTTAAAATTAATTTTTGATAATCAAATTGAAAGTATTTATTCCTTTTAAAGATATTTAGATTTTTGAAATCATTTTATTGATTAGAACAAATTATTCTTTGTTTATCTCAAATGCCAAAAAAATGATTTCATTTTATCTACAAAATCTCTTTCATCTCCACTCTCAATATGTGAAAGATACCTGGATTATTTGAACTCTATAGTTTGATATATTTTTCATAATTTTCTCTTATCTTTAATAATTAATTTATATTTAAACCACGATATATAGAGTGTTTCGAAAGTCGTTTTATTAATACTCTCAGTTTTTAACATTTTTTTTTCACTCTATTCTTTGTGTGTCTCTTCATTTTCTAGCATTTTTTTCCCTCTATCTTTGCCTCTTTATTTTATTCTTCAAATTGTTTATCGATTATTTGATTTTATTTTTCACTTTTTTGATTTATTTTTTTAAGGGATGTTACATAGGAAGAGATTTTTTGGATTTTAATGCTATAATTTTCTTTTCAACCATAAATAAAGTCTATCATTTAGCTTTTAATGTTATTAACTTTGTAAATTATCTTTTTTGTTTATTACTAATTAGTCTAAGTTATCGATTCATTTTTAAAATTTTTAAATTTCTTTTTTCTTCTTTTAATTTTATAATTTTACGAGATGAGATATATATTAATTAATCTTAATATTTTTTATTTTTATTTTATTTTTATTAATTATATTTTTATCTTCAATTATTGATCAATTTTGTCAGTTAATTTTTATTTTATTTAAATTGTTATGCATTTAGTATCCTTTAATTCATTCTTTGAATTAAGTTATTAATTTATTTTTAAATTCTCTTATTTTTGTTTATCTAAGTGTATAATTTTATAGGAAAAGATCTATTTTTTGTTTTTGGTATTGTAAAGTTTGTTTCACTTTTTGAATATTTATATTTTAAAAGTATGTCATTTAATTGTTTTTACTCATATATATGTAATTGTGTATGTATAAGTACATATAATTCGTACTATTTTAAAAAAATTTAAATACTATTTTATCAATATATATTTTTGATTCTTTTCTTCACTTAATTATTGGATAATTAAACTATGAGTCAATAAAAGGTTTAACTTTATAATTTTTTTTTTCTTTACTATCATAGTTTTGTCTTAGCTTAATTGATTTTTATTCAAAAATTGAAATTAAATAAGAAACTTTTTAAATTCTTGGCAGCCAATGTATTATCTAATTGTTTGTATTTTAAGTTTTAACTTTATATATACTCATTGTTTTTTAAGTCTAACGTAATTTTAAAGTATTATAATTTTAAATTTTTTCCAACAACTTTTAAGCTGGAAATTTTGTGTTTTATATATTTCTCATATACTTTTATTTTTTAATGCAACTATCTATTAGTTTTTGATTGCATATTATTTTTTTCTTTTTAATAAAATATGTAATCATATTCATAGACTTTTATTTTTGGAAGTTTAGAATTTTTTTTAACTTCTCACTGAATAATCATAAATTTACTTTTTACTAATTATTTGACATTTTTTGCGATAATTTTATTTTATATTTATAATTCAATAATTATATTAATATATAATAATTTTAAATAATTCGTGCATAGCACGGGAATAATGCTAGTTTAATAATATTTCATAATCTTTATTGAAGAGCTAAAAGTTTGAGAAATGAATAATTATAAATTAACTAATGTGTAAGAGCTTAATTTATCAAAATTTTTAAAATTTAATTATTTTTACAATAATATTTTTTAGATATGTAAAATATTTTTAGATGGAACTATATATAAAAAAATATAACAAATAATTTAATTTGAAGAATATATTTCAAATATAAAAAGTTACTTTTTGCAACAACTATAAACTCTAAACTTTAATTTTATATTATTAATTGAAATCATTTTAATTTTTTAGCAATATAATAGAGAACTCATTTTCAATTACTTGAAATAAGTTCTTTTATATGGAACATATATATAGTTGACATAATTGAAAATTTTCGAAAGCTTATTAAATGACTATTTAAATGGCAAATAATATCAATTTTTATATATTTTTTATTTTTTTAGTTAAACAGTTTTATGATTATATTGCCTACTTTATTTTAATATTTTTGCTTATTGTAATCCATAAAAATATACTTTTACATGGATTAATGATGACAGATTAAAAAAATTTGACTAAAAGTAAGTGTGCATTTAATTATCTGTACATATCTGTATATTTATAAAAGAAACTTATATATGAGAGAGTGATATATATATATATATATATATTTTGAATTGAAGATTGAAAATTTACTTATTATTTTATTCTTATGCATAATATATGTTATTTGATAATTTTAAAAATAATAAAATAACTACATATGTAAATAAATATAATTTTTTTTTACCTATTAGAGTTATATAGAATATTGAGAGATATTTTATTTTATAAAATTGCAGATTACAAGCTATATACTGAATTTGTTATCAAATAATAATTTGATGTAAGTTATTTTCATAAATAAAGCATAAAAAGGTTTACATATTTACTATAACAAAAAACACTTAATATTTTAAAATCTCAAATGTTGTGAAAATTGTAATTGTAACTTTCACATCATTAAGAATTCATATAAAAAAGCTCTATATTTAAAAAAAATAAAATATTTGCTTACTTATCATATCAAAATATGTATGTATAATATATATAATTTAAAAATTATATTTAGTTAAATATTCTGCTTTACTTTTATTTTCTTAATTCTTTCATTTATTTTTTTAAATTTTATCATTTAATTTTTTTTATAATTTATAAATTTAGAATTAATAATTCTTCATATTCCACAACTTATTTAAATATAAATTATCTTTAAATATAATATCTTTAAATTGAAATATTCATATTATTTTATTTAATTAGTACTATATTTTGTTTCTTTAAATACTAAAAATAATTACAATTCATTTTTAATCACATGAAGTAAAATAAATATTATTATAAAATAAATTATTTCAATATTAAAATTCTTTTCGGTGCATCGCACCAGGCACATACTAATTCTTATTATGGAACGATGTGATAGAAAATAACATGCGACTTAAAGAACACGATTCATTGTGGATTTTTAGATTTATCATCATTGAATTTCAAACATAAACAAATTATTGGTGATAAATTGAAGGACACACGTGCCCCTTATGTCAGGGCAACTAGGATGGATCGTGGGTGCAATCTCGCACGAATGAGTTAACCTTAAAAGTTCATATATTTTTTTTATATATATTTAAATACATTCATACATCAGGAACTCATAAACTCTTAACCTCCCACATTATTCGAGAGATTTATTCCTGTCATTCGACCTGTCAAAATTTATTTATGATTCAAATTATAATTGTAATTTATAGACATGTAAAGTTAAAATTGTTAGTAATCACTGGTGAATTATTTGACCATGAACTTGTTATTCAACTTTTGCAGCTGGTAACGTAACTATTTTTTTACCATGAAAGACTAATTCATTGATATTAAGGAGTACCACAAATACGAAAGGAGTAAAGATGACTGAAGAAGACAAAACTTAGTGCAAACATAAGTGGGGTTTATTTGTCTATTGTTTTCCTGGACCGAGGTAGAAGATGACTATGAAGTAACGAAGCACAAATTGACTAGAAAACCAACGATACTAAGAATTTTCCACATGTCTGTACAAAAACGTGGTTGGTGCGTTGATGTGTAATATACCACGTCACTGGCATACGTCACTCGATTTCGTAATTCCTTCTTACGTAACGGGAAATGAATAATTTGGCTGCCCTTTTTCGTCATGCATTTTTCATGACTTTCTGCTTTGTTGGAGAAGAATTCAATTTCTAAGTCTACGTCTAATATTAATTTACTCACAAAATAAGAAAATAACTAAAGATGACTTTTGTGTTATTATTTAATATATAGTTTTTTTTTAGAATAGTGATATAGATGTCCCAATCAATAATTTATAAGCAGTTTAATATGAATTAGTAGGTGAAATTATAAATGAAAATACTTTAATTATATTTATTAAGAAATAAAAAACCATAATTTGTATTTAAATGTAGAAGTAGCTAGACAAGAGACTAGATATCAATTGAATTTAAAATTTAATGAAGAAAAGAAAGCAAAAAAGGATAGATTTAATGAAAATCGAATTTACTCTTAGACATTGGGCGTAAAATTTTTAGATCTTTTGAGTTATTTTTTGGGCTTGTAGTAAGGATTAAGGTACATTGGATGTGATATTATCGAAACTCCAAAAAATTAATGTGTATATACATCATATTATTTAACATTCTTCAATTAATTTTTTTAAAAATTGATAGAATATTTGTTTTTTTTTTTTATTGAAAAAATTATTATTATTTTTAATTGAAATAAAAAATAGAAATGGAAACATGACCAAAAGGCCGGCATCTGACGTTGCGTTGCACAATGCTATGATATTTTCTTCTGATGTCATGATGGTGATGTAATATTAATGTCCCCCACTCTTTTCCCTAGTGAATGTCTAGCTTCCACGTTAATCAGATGATGTACGGAAAAAGAGTTGGATGGCACGAGCCCACTTTCCCGGGCATGTAATTTTAGCGGAGGTAATTTTGATTGCACTAATTTTACTTTTAAATTAAAAATAAATTTAAGATCGTAGGATATTCAAATCACAATAAAACTGGTCTATACGCCTGAAAATTGAAGGAAAAAGAAAAAAACAGTTTGATGGTACGATCATATTCATTTTTTTTTCTTTTTCCGAAAAAAATGAAAAATCCTATGCTTCATCGCCAGCCACCTAACTAACAGTAACAATTTGTTTTTCCACCACATGTCATGCTCTCAAGCTGGCTAGCACACTTAGAAAATAATTGAATTAGTTTGTAAGTTTTTGAAAATATTTTTTAAAAGTAATTTATAAGTTTTAAAATAAGATATTATAATTTTATAACTTTTTTTGAGAAAATAAAGAGTTCTTAATTTTATTTTTTAAATTTAAATAAGTCTTTTCAATTTTAACCATATTAATTACAAAATTCACTGTTAATTATTAATATCTTATATTTTTCAAAATTTTACCTGATTCAAATACTTTAAAAACTTATTTATAAGCAAAATCTAATATCTTATAAATTTTAAAAATATCTTATAAAATATATAAATTTATAAAATCCCTTTTCTTGATTTTCCCTGTTCCTAACTACAAAAATCAAATGTAAGATGAATTTCAACTAAGAAATTCATAATCCAACTCATCTCTATTATATAGGCATGACAACTATAGGACTTATTACGTTAAAAGCAATTTTCTTATTCCAACCAAATATCATTTGTGAATACCAACCCAACACCTTAGCGGAATCTCTATATCATCATTAGTGCATCTATGTGAAGCAAAATTGGAAGGAAAGTATATAAAAAGAGAGAAAAAAAAAAATTAGAATATAAGATCTAAATTATTTTTGTGATACTTATCTTCTCTCGAAAACTTGATATATACAAATAAATAAATTTTTGTTTTGCGTCTTTTGAGCTATATATATATATATATCCATGTTTAATTTTAAATAAATAAATTTTTGACTAATAATTAATTGATTTCTTTTCTTTTGTTATTTTTTTCGTCCTGGTTTATTAATAACAATTCGAATTTTTCTAATGTATAAAATACATATTCCAATAGCTTTGGTTAGTATAACTTTTTCGACTACAATATATTTTTTTAATTCATGTATTTTACTACGAGATAAAAATGTCAAAAATAAATACCTCTAAAATTACAGAATTAACATTGCGCAGAGAGCCCAATTTTTAGTAAAATAAATCTGCCTATCAAGCTTTTACATCTCAAGTAGAATGAGAGGAAAAGAAAATCTCAATATTATTTCATTTAGATGCCATGAAAGAATTGTGGTCCACTTCTTCAAGATTTTAAAATATCTCACACAGCATTTTGAAATAAAAATATAATACAAAATATTTTTCCTTTGCCCTGAAGCAACTGTACTTAAGTCAAAATCCTCATCTAATTATTTAATGTCCTTCTGATCCTTGCCCTTCTACCAACCATTAATTATTAATAAATAGATATACACAATTACATCTAGAGTCGTACGCCAATATTATTCCTTTTATTCACTGTATTATATGTTCATTTTTAATGTTTGAAAAGAATACACACGTGAAATATATTTATTCTTAATTCATATTAATATGAAATATTTATTTTGAAATAAAATTAAATTTTTAAGTGATCACATTAATAGTGTTGTGTATTTGAATAAGACAAATTAAAGTGGCATTTAATCTTTTGAACTCCAATAATGTGAACTCATAGGTTCTATCTACATTATATAGCCTGGATGGAACATAGAATTAATGTGCTGAGCCTGTCGACATGATTTCACGTGCGTATGAACGCTTTGAGATGATTTATTCTTCTCCGAGTTCTTTTATAGTAAAGTTTCAATTAATGGGATCAACTAAATCAATCAAATTAGCTGAAGTGCCAAGGGGAAATTGATTGGAAAATTATGACTATAAAATGGGATTTAAGTTTTACATTCCACATAGATAATTAAATATTTTTCATTTGACTACTGATTTAAATATTATTTTTTTTAAAAAAAATAACAACATATCAAATAAATTTTTTAAATATTCATTAAATTACAATTGATCCACTACTAATTCAAATGGACCCCATTTAATCAATGATCTGAACCAATGATCTGACCTTATCATGAAACTTCCTAGCCTTAACATCTAACCCGCGTACAATTTGCGTCGAAAGCTAATATTTCACTTCCTAATACACGCATTAGCCACGGTGTACGCATATTAATTTTAATTGTAAGTGAAACATCTGGGGATCCTCCGATTACTTCTTGGGTTGAGCTATCTAATATGATCTTAAAATCAATTTGGTTTCGCGATAACAATTAGGGACTTAGACCAAATCACAAAAATACACGTTATGCTAGTTGAGATCGTCTTTAACTAAGACTCTTCGATGCCTAAATTAGTAAGTGGTTGAGGTATATAAAGTGAAAAACCAAAATGAAACAGAAAATGATTAGATATTTATGGCCTATTATGTGCGGTTCCCTTTATTTATAATTACAAAAATGTTCTTTTTTGTATGAATCCAGGTGACATCTTCTTGTCCTTTGGATCTTGGGGTGATCAAAGAACCAAATTTCATGTGACTTTTTGGGTTAATTTGTATTGTAGAATGACTCGAATTAAGAGACACGGATCCGGGTTTCTTTTAAGAATTTTTGCGAATTAAAAGGGTAAACTTGTCCTTTAAGACGCACCGATTAAGTATTCTCATTAGTAAGAATGAGTTTTTAATTTTGCCACGTAATCATCAGCTAAAGGTAAAGAACATGTACGTATTTCTAGATCAGTTATAAATCGAGGATGACTTTGTTGGAAGGCCACAATTTCTGGACACTTTCCGCCACTGAATAAAAGGTAGACTAATGCTTGACTTCAAGGTTTCAAGTTTTTTTAACTATACATCCCACTTTATAAATACCATCCCATATTCCCCTTCCACATAGTTTAAAATTTTAAATTTTCCATTCTTTCACTCGATCATCACCCTCAAATCTATTTTTCTGCACGGGAAAATCCCAACAATAGAAGATAAAGAAATTCTGACATATTTCTTCAACAGTTCAAGAAATGGGAAAAAACCCGGCCGACGCAACCCTTACTATTGACCTCAACATTAACCCCATGCACATGAACCCTACTGAAAGTACTCCGGTACGTACGTAAGATTTTCCTTAAATTTTATTACAACATTTCTGCAGTGATTGCTTCAATGATCTATGTTTTTCCTGCTAGAAGTCGGAGTCCCGAGGGAATTTAGCTGGAGAAAGCGAGTCCTGTTCGAATAATGAGGTGTGTTACACGAAAAGTTGCGTGTTTTGACTGCAAAAGCAATTGATATTTTGAGGCGATTTGAATATTCAAAAGCTAAATCCAGCGTTGTCTTAACTTATATTGTCAGCCTCATGAGCTGGTCCAGGAGCTAAACAGGATGAAGCTGGAGAACAGGAAGCTGAATGATTTGCTGACAATTGTGTGCAAGAAGTACAATGATTTGATGCAAAAGCAATCTGGGGACGGGCTCTGCATCAACTCCAGGAAAAGGAAATCAGACGGAATCGAAAATCTTGCCAATATTATGGGAAAAAATTCTTGTATTCGCAGTTGCTGTGATGACTGGTCACCTAAAGAGATCAAGTCAAATGTTTCAAGAGTTCATGTTCGAATTGATCCATCCGATACCAGCCTAGTATGTCTAACTGATCAAGCTATATGTGGTTGACCAGATTTAATGATAATTAATCTTAGAAACAAATAATTAATATATTTTCTTGAATTTCTAACTTTCACAGGTTGTGAAGGATGGATATCAATGGAGAAAATATGGACAAAAGGTCACCAGGGATAATCCGTCTCCTAGAGCTTACTACAAGTGCTCTTTTGCCCCAACTTGCCCTGTCAAGAAGAAGGTGAAATCTTGTTACAGCGTGTTCTGGTCGACATATATTCAATCTAAATAAGGCCCGGGAAAAGCAGAAAACAATGACTTACAGGGTCTTTTGACTAAACTAATTTAAAAGATTTTATAATTCTTAAATATAATACTCTATCATCTTATAAGATATTAGATCATATTTGAAAAATAAACTCATAAAATATATAAATAAAATAAAATTTTAGAGTTTATAAGATGTTAGCACGGATGTTTTTATAATTGATATGATCACAATTAAAAAAAAAAAATTATTAAGATCATAAATTTAAATCAGGAATGCTTTACTTTTCTCATAATGATTTGTAACAACTTAATATCTTGTTTGGAAAACTTTCAAACTATTCTCTTACAAATTTTATCAAACACTTTATAATATTTTGAACTCTTACTCTTTGAGTATATAAATTGCCCAAATCCCCTATTATTCTTGAAAATTTGTTCCTACTTGTAGGTGCAGAGAAGTGCTAATGATCCATCTCTTTTAGTAGCCACCTATGAAGGGCAGCACAACCATCGCCACCCGTCTCGAGCCGAAATTTCAGTAGCATTGCCACAAGGTGTAGCCGAAGCTAATTCTTCTCCTGGGTCGAGCCCAGTTAAATGCTCAGGCTCTCTTGATCTGACAGATCCTATAATATACAGCAGAATTCAAAGTGCTATTTCAACAACAGAGAACACTGCACTTCAGCAGTTTTTTGTTGAAAAAATGGCTTCTTCCCTGACGAGAAACCACAGCTTCACAGCTGCTCTAGCAGCAGCTATAACCGGCAGAATATTTGATGATGTATCAGAGGACAACGATGATAGTTTCTCAAATTCAAAGGTTTTTTCAGCATAGGGATTAGCAAAGTTTTGTAATTTTGGATTGTTAAAAACAAATTGCAGTTATGATTAAAATTAAGAAAATATTTATTAGTAATTAATCGTCATGGCTTGTTGTCAGTTAGTTTTGGAAGCATAAGTGCATATAAGAAAGTTACAGATGGTGAATTCTGATTGTATTAGTGGGAGAAAGAAGATACATATTACTTGTAGCGTTATTTTTGATCAATCAAATTTTAATATATTAATGTAGAAATTATCGTCATGTGATTGTATGGTTCTCTTTCTTTTTTATATAACATATATGGGGACAAAAAATTAAAAAAATCCAAGGAAGACAAACAAGAAATTACAAGGAACAAAGTTGTTTAAAATAGGAACTCAGACTTGTTGGGTTTGGAAGTGGATAAGAATAGTTGACTTTGAAGCTCGAGTCAATTAAAAATAATCAAGTCAACTGTGATCATGCTCCTTGTAATTAATTTAGATATAATAATTTTTCATTACAATTTGACCTTGATCCAAATAAGCTTATCCCATATTCAAGATCCTATCCACGAAGCAAATGAGTTTAGTTCTTGTCAAATTCCTTTCATGTGTGGATTAGCAATGAGAGTTGTTAAGACATTTGACCATTTAGTAATTAGCTTAATTAACAATAAACACACTACATCATTGAGACTTTAGCCAATATAATAACTTCACAAACCAAACAAATACCATAAATTATTTGTTAAGATTGTATTTCAGAAACCTTGGCTCCACTGGCTATTACATTCTCATTTTCCAACTCTTTTCTGGGAGCATTCAGTCTTGCCTTAACATTTTCTGCTTCTTTCTGTGCTTTCTTCTTGTCAAACTCCAGTTGCTTGCAGTTTTCGTCGTGAGCCCGTTGAAACATCCTCACAAAATTTAGCAAAGTTGAGACAACTGCAGAAAAAACATCTCATGAAGATGAATATATATATATATGCAATATCATTACATGGAAAACGTTGGAAAGATAAATTGCAACTGAAAATTAAGTGGAGTACCTTGCTCAAATGGGCAACGCGCTGGATCTTCCCCAAAATAAAGAGCCAATGCATCTGCATTTCTTCCCTAAATAAAACTCAAAATTCATCAGATTAATGACCATTTATCCCATGGAGGCTGTGGAAGCAGCCAGACTGCTAGAAAGTTAAACAAAAAAGCCACAGAATTTACCACTCCAGAATAAAGAGAAGCCAGAGATCTCACTTCCACTTCAGCAGAGCCATAAAACTCCTTCAAAGTCTAAAACATTCCCCATAAAACAATGATTAGCTACTGATTTTGTATGTCATTTAGGACTACTGTCTGCACGAGACACAGAAGAACATGAGTCATTGATTAAGGTAAAATAATAAATTACCTTGCGAAAATGTTGTGATACAGGACCAAAATTTTCAGAAGCAGTTAGTTCTTGTAAAACTTTTTCAAGCCCTTTGCTAATGGCTTGCATTTCCTCTGCCAAATGCTTTAATTGGATCTGCACCAGATGATCTCTTAACATGAAGATACCAGGTGACTTTAGTTAAATGAAAAGCTAAATAAGAAGAGAAGTTACACCTTTGTGGCAGCTTCTAAACTTAACAGGTCTTTCTGAAAATCTAGAACTTCAGGCAACTTTTCAGCAAGCACCTAGAGATTGATAGAAGGCATGTGTTAGAACTACATTACGAGGAAAATGACACCTAACGAACTGTGAGAACGTAAGGAAAAGTTTCAGAACAATCTTCTATTAGATTTCAGACACACAGTTTTTTTTTTTGTATGAGACCACTATAAAACATAATAGCAATTCAAATACCTTACACAGATAGTGCATAAGAGTCAGCTTGTTGTTGTGGGCTCTTGTTTCAGTAAGTTTTAAGAGACTATCCAGGCGAAATCCAACAGCAGAACCTGAGGCATGGAAGTCTAAATTATTCCATTAAATGCCGAGCATAGGCCATGTTAAAAGATTTTTATGCTTGAGACCAAGACTTCAGAAGTTCTAAGATTTGGATGCAGATTCTTTAAGTGGCAGAACATGTCAAATTTCTAACATGGGTATATATAACATTTGTCCAAATAGATATATGGGCAGAGTGATGAAATGCCACGCAGAGAAGTAAATGATCTTTCTACACACCTCTTGCTGTTCCATGATTTAAAGCATTACCAAGTGAAAGGACAGTTTGCATGATTCTTTTCAACTTGACAGAACTCCTGACCTGATAAAAAGCATTTTCAGGGGAATATATTTTGTTATGGAAGCAAAGGAAAAGAAAAGAGGAAAGCTACTTGCCTCTTCAGATGCGGAGTTCACAATATTCAAACTATATCTCAAATCTGATACCTGAATATGAATGGGGGGAGACACATGGAAATATTTCAATTGATAAGTCAGACCAGAGAAGCTTTAGTCAATAAGCACAAAGAAAAGGACTACAACAGCACAGTGTATGCTGTATTTTCGTCCGACCTGGGAGAAAAATTGAATTTTAAATGAGAAAACTCTTAGCTTGGATTCTACACGTGGAACTTTCATCAGCTCCAAGAAAAACTGCAACAAGATGGGGATTAAAACATGTTGTAAGGCTATAAACTAAGCTTGACATGCTACCAGTTCAATTCTATGGTTGTAGTTTTATTAGGTTTCAGATGCATATATCAAAATGAGTGGGACAGAAAAATTGAAGTAACATACAAAACCAAAGATATAACTTTATTGTGTAGTTCCCCACAGATAATAGTGATACTGGCCTACTTAACATATATTCATCATGGAAAAGAAGGGAAGAATGACATCCACCTGTTCACACTTTCCAAGGTTCTCCTTGTCACCATTGTAGTTCTGAAAAAAGAATATATAATTAAAATACGCCTTGATTGATAGCTCGAAAATATGAAACAACTGAAGTCTAAAATAAGGTGTCTAACGGATATTGCACATGCATAATCATAAAATAAAGAAGATGATAGAATGAACAGTCCCCTGTATGAAAGAGAGAAATGATTTTGATACAAAGAGATACCTTAAGGAGTTCTATTTCTTCTTTGGTTGGGCAAAATTTAATGAGATTATCGACCTGGTCTGTGTCCAACGCTGAGTCATCCAAAGCAAGGACTGAATTCTGTGAAAGGGTGTCAACACAACAATCATAAGGGATGAAAGGGAAACAACAAAATAACTACATCCCACTGTATACTAGCTGATGAATCTAAATATTGGATTTTGAGTTGGTGGGAACTAATTTGCAATTTTAAGGTTTGTTTTTGAAGGAAACAGAAATAGTTCTTTTTAGAGTGAGAGACAGTCCATTACAGAAGGATTTGTTACACAGACTACAGAAATTATGCATGACCATGCATTACTGGAACATAAATCTAATCTACCAAAGTTAGAAAGAACTATTCCAGGAAGAACTTCAAGAATAAAAAAATAACATCTAGTTCAAGAACCACGGTAACTACTCAGAACAGAGCTATAGTTCTATATATATTTTTTTTGAAGAATAGATGGATGTATTCATCCACTGTCTTCACAAAACCATTATGATATCTTAGCATCAATCTAGTTGCAAATTAAAATTTTCTATAGCCATTAAACACCATTGATTTAAAATTTTGCAATACAGCCAATTGCTACAAAAAAGATTGCTACTTGACAAAACATGATATGATGCTAACTGAGTTCCAATTAAGCAAGAGCTGGAATGTCGAAAAAGATGTACAAAAATAAAATTGGAAATGATATTGAAATTTATCCCACCATCAAATCCGACAAAGGAACCTTAACTTTTGTCAGCATGATTTCACAGTTGTATGCCCTCCGTAGCTCAATCTACAAGACAAAACAGAATTTTGTGAAATTAAGAGGGATGTTAATAATTGCATCTTATCCACACACACAGTCATGTATACACAAATACAAATATGTACATTGTTGGTAGTGAAAGGACAACATGTCAGTGTCCATGATGTAGGAGGAACTTAGACATGTTTTTCCAATGTCAGGAAATCAGGCAAGAGGAATTTGTGCAGAGTAGAAAGCTGGTTGTGGGCAATGGAGATTTCTGAATCATGTATCATCCAGGAGACATTGTAAAGTTAATTCACGCCACCAATGGTCTGTTCATTTTGTATAACAGAGGGTCATGCATAAATACATATAATAAAGAAAAACTTATGCACTGAGCTTTTATGGAAACATGAAGCCGACCAACCAATCTATAGACAAAGAAAAGCTTAATGATCATCCCTAGCATGCACATTGTAAAGATATTACTTCAAAATACTACTTGGATAATGATATATTTGCCTCTCGTATTTTGAAACAAAAATTGAATAAAATAGGTGGAGATTGGATATGCGACGGAAACAGGACCAACCTAGCCCTTTTTTACAACAGCAAGACTCTAGGGGTTCAAATCTAAGCTGCTCCTTGGTAAAAAGAAAAAAAGAAAGAAACAGTCATGCAAGGAAATGCATTTAGGATGTGTAAAAGTGGCTAATGATATGGATGCTCTGCTGCAAAGAAATTAATTTTAGAAAAGAAACAAGATCAAAAAGATTACAATAGATTCAGTCTTAAAGTGTATTGCCAATTTACCAGATGGACTTTATCAGGTTTGAGCCCTGAGCCACGCCTATTTGTTTTCCCACTGGTGCCTCCGTGATCTGAATTTGGAACAGTGGCTGAGAAAAGACTCTCGAGTTCAGACATGTCTAACTCAGGAGCTCTAGAAAGGATAATAGAAGAGAAGACAATTTTGTTAGCATTTGCATTTTCTGATGATAGTAATCCTCTTAGATGGATATATAAACTCAGATGATATGCAAATGAAGACAGTGTACAATAACATACTTTGAAGCCTCCTCGGGTTTTTGTGCCTCAGCCCATAGGCTGCCTTGCATAGTCCTTGTTAACTTCAACCAGTGATATGGTTTGAGGGGTGTCTTTCTCGATTGGCCTTGAATTCTTGTACTCATCCGTGATTGCAACTTTCCCTTTGCACCCACAGGAGCACCGACAGATGAATGCAGCTGCAACGAAGCACTGTCATCTTTTGATAAGCCATTCGAAAGTGGAGCAGGAGGAGGAGGAACAACCTGACAACCCCTAACTGGGGCTTCCTTGTGCATGGAACTAGGAGGACATGGTTGTGGTGGTGGTGAACATACACTGGTTGAAACTCTTGCTGAGCCTGAGCATTGAGGTGGAGGAGGTGGAGGTGGGGTGGCAGGTGCAGTCAACCTTTTTACTGGAAGCGGAGAAGAATCTTGGCAAATGGTTGAAGAAGCTCCAGGTAATGTAGTTAGTGGAGAATGGATAGTTGCAGAAGGGTTCTGTACAATTGACACATTTGAAGAAGGTGGTGGTGGAGGGGGAGGAACAGCAGAAGCTAATGATGAGTCCTTAAGAGAGGGAAGTCCAGATGTTTGTGAGCAGGGAGGTGAAGAAGGTAGAGGAGGAGTGCCAGATGAAGGGATCCTAGGAGAGGAAGATGCAGTTTTTGCCAAGGAGCGGGGAGGAGGAGGGGGAGCTAAAGGTACTGATGATGTTGAGGAAGGTTTAGCTCTTCCTATAAGAGGAGGAGGAGGGGGAGGAGAAGCTGACAATGTATTTGGAATAGAGGGAAGTGCAGCTGTGGCTGAAAATAGATTTGGAGTCGTGGATAGAGAAGAAGTAGCTGAAGATTGATTCCTGAAAGAAGGTCCAACTTCCCTTGTGAGGGAAGATGGGGGAGGAGGAGGGGATGGTGGTGGTGGTGGTGGTAATGGAGGGGACAGCACTGTTGATGGTTGCAACGGGGGTGGAGGCGGAGGTGGTGGCACAGCTGAGGGCAGTGGAGGTGATGGCTGTCTTAATTGTGGGGTTAATGATCGTGTAGATAGCAACAATGGAGATGGTGGTGGTGGAGGACGAGCAGGGGGAGCAGAAGCTTTTGATCCTGATTTAGAATTGATAGAATGCTTCCCCGATGTATGT
Source organism: Jacaranda mimosifolia (assembly GCA_018894105.1). Lineage (NCBI taxonomy): Eukaryota > Viridiplantae > Streptophyta > Magnoliopsida > Lamiales > Bignoniaceae > Jacaranda > Jacaranda mimosifolia. Next base: position 4,661,747 of record CM032127.1, read on the forward strand.
TGCTCCGGTGGAGGAGACAAAGATAAATCAGTGGATTGTACATGCTTCAGTAGACATGTATCAGGTGATATAGAAGATTCTGGGGTCAATGGACAACGGACTTCAGTCTTGCTAAATTCAGCATGGTCATGCAGCAATGCCGTAATCCCAAGTACTGAGGATGCACTACGGTATCTTGAGAGAGCAACAGGTGAAGCTTGCAAGGGACTAGAATATGAAGGTGGATTGGTTAATGCACTTTGAGAAATTCCTCGCGATATGATTTTAGATTGTGCAGGCCTTTGAACAGAAACCTGCAGTCCAGCTGACTCAATCTTCTTTGACATATAATCCAAATCAAGGGATGATTTTGAAGCTGCCGGCAATGTTTCACTTTCCACTGCTGTTGGAGAACTTGTGAGGTCATTTTCAAAAGCTTTAGATATTGAACTTTTCACTACTATGGCTGGACTTGTGTCAAGAGATCCACCTTCTTTAACACCATTAAGAGAAACAACTGAAAAAGTATCCTTTTGAACAGTCTGAGGAGTGCATATCTTTGATTTCAGGTCATTTACTTGATTACAGCCACTCTTTGTTCTTATTTCTATATCATTTTGGGTAAAGACATGCTCTAATTGTTTGTCTTTCACACTCTGGGAAAAAACATTCTGCCCATTTTCCTTTCTGGCACTTGGAAAAGTAGTGATCTCCAGTTTTTCTTGGTTGCTAAATATATCTTGAACTTTAGGAAATGCTTCAAGAGGCAGACCTTCTTTGTCTTGGATACCATGCAAATCAAGCCCAACAAGTGAAGAAGAGGAGTCCATCTCAGAGAAAAGAACCTTAACCCAACAGAAGACATATTTCAAAACTTGAAAAATGTGCAGCAGCACCTTTCAAAAGAAAGGAAAGGAACATACCTCTACCCTGAAGTCCTTGGGAAATTGATCCTTGACATTCCACAACATATCAATTTCATCGCGGTTAAGCATCAGTGTATTCGATCTGATAAATGTCGTATTGAACATCGAGCAGAACATCATTTCTTCATGTTCTAACTTATCATCCAATGTAATACACTCGAGCACAACATCACCTTGTACATTGCAATTGATATCAACTTTAATAAGTTCACAATCTGCCTGTAACAAAGCGTGACACATTTTAAGAAGAAACAAAGGAAGCTACCCATTCGAAATAGGCAAATGAGAAAGAATGCCTGAATGGAAAACTACCTGTCTGAAATACCCCACAGCTTTGCTGTTTTTAGGCATAGAGGAGAGCATTTTAGTCGTCCGATCAGCAGCCATGAAAGGATCTGATCCATATATCCTAAACATGGGACGATAACCCCACCCTCCATCCATATTGGGAATGACTCTAAGAATTATGCAATCCAACATCAGTGCCCTGTCTGAGGGGGGACACTCCAAACTTATATCCATTCTTGAGACATATTGTAGATACCTCAACTGTGAAGGCACTGGATTCAGAGGACACAACAAGTGCAAAAGTTCTTGAGGTGCTTGCTTGTATATCATGTCTAAAGTTTTCTGTTCCCCAGTATACTGCTTCCTATAAATCAAGAAAGCAGCCAGCATGAAGGCCAGTATGGGCAAAGCGCCATTCTGGCAGTGCATCAAGAGCACATTCCCCTGCCCACTGGAAAGCCAATTTTCACTTGATTTCAAGAAATGGTGGATTGTTTCCAGGGCAAGTAGAGAGCAATTTCCATACTGGCGAGGATAGTTTATCACAGTCATACTATACTCAGATAATACATTAGTAATCTGGCTTTGATGATCTCCATCTCCGAAGTTAAAAACCATGAATGAAGCATCAGGAAAGCATTCACGAAGTTGATCCACAATACACCTAATACAGGCTTGATACTCATTTCCCTCCAAAATATTTGCAGTAAAGCAGCACTCAAAGACTACAAAATCAAAGAATCAATCACATTCTGGATGAGCCATTTTCAACGCATCTACGACGATTTAAGAAAAATGTAGTGAATTTCATTTCGCGGTGTAATGAATTTGTATTACCAAAATATAGAATATTTTCACTTGGATATACTGTGGAAAGGATTTTTGTATGACATTCTGAGAACCTACAGACTCCCAATTATTGTGATTGCTTTGAAGTATGTTCAACGCTTAGCAATATAGAATACTAAGTGTGACTTTGTTAATCTCAATATCGTTAAATAATGATTAATTTGACACACTCAAGACATTCCAAATTAAAGAAAGAAAAGTTAACACATTCAAGATATTCCAAATAAATCCATATTTTCAAGAAAACTTACGAATTTCCAGCAAAGAAACAGAACAAACTTCACAAAGCAAACAGCAGTAACATACCAAAAACCCTCTCAGAGATCTCCCAAAGCCCTTCCGGCTTCCGGTAGAAAAATCTGCGAAAAAGCGCCATTCTTCGCAGCTGAGATCCCACCACAATCACCACCAAGACAAACCCTATAAGTTCTTTAGAACCACTCACATTGCACTCAAACAGCTCAAAAGTGCCCAGATACAAAATCTTGAAATCAGGACTTCGCAAAACAAGTATATATAAATACAAGGATAAAATGCATTATATGTATGGGCATTATCCTTTACATTCAAGAAAGTGGAATCAGAAACTAGAGTGGTATTAGATTTTGCTGGGACTGTAAGGAACACTTATTTCTCTTCCATGTGGAACTTTTCTTCACAGTCACACTTACTCTGTGTGTTTGTTGTGTGTGTGTGTTTCTGTATGTCCCTCAAGATTAACGTGGCTTTCAATGGGAGGAACCAAAAGGGAAGAAAAGAGCGTGTGGGGAAAAAGGCTAGCTATTCCGTTTTCTTTCTTTTCTTGCCAAGATTTCAAGATTCTGTTTTGTTTATGCAACAAGTGTTTTAAGAGAATATTGGAGGATCTGCGTGTATTGTTTGACTCTTACAAGGGAACTCACTGTGGAATGTTATTATAGTCCATAGCCATTAATTATGGATGTCTGCTTGCTCCTTTCATTTACATTCTCCTGTCACTTTCATACTCTACTAAGTTTTCATGTCCACGTGTTTTTAAGAAAATTGGATGAGTGGTTCTTAACTAATTAAGGAATCTTGATAAAGTGTAAAACTACTATTAATCATAGATTTCGATCTTAATATGTAGATGACAAATTGACAACTACCTTTTTTTTTTTTTTTTCTTTTTTTTTCTTTCCTTTTTTCTTTTTTGAGAGAGAGAGAGAGAGAGAGAGAGCTACTGTCTTTGGTGCTTGCTTGGCCTCCAATTAGAAGTAGAATTTTGATATGGGACCAACGTGGGTTTCACTTAATCAAAGGACAGCATCCATACAATTGATTTCACCTAAAATTGTTACTAATAAATGCCTAAGTGATGACATGGGCGGCCTTTTAAATAGTAATTATAGATTAATGTATATTTATATTTAAATAGTAATTATAATTTAATCTAAACTTACAACAGGGTGACAAATGGGTGAATTTGGTTAGACACGGGTTGGGTTGGGCCCGATTGGATTGGGTTTGGGTCGGTCTAATAAAAAAAAATTATAATTTTTTGCTAAATATATTACTATATTATTTTGTTATATTATGATTTTTTTTTATCTTTATTTTACGTATGCTAATTAATTATTATTAACAAAAAGAAGATAATGTAAAGAGAAAATTGTAGTAACTTAAAACTCTTTAATTGTAATTACAAAATGCAAACGCAACATTCATTTGGCATGATTTATATTTTAAAACTTTAAAATAAGTAAAAAAGAATTTTTAATTCTTATTAATTATTTAGTAATTCTCATCTACTCCATTATAGTCTAACTCTCTTTTCAGTTGAAATTTTACTCTATTATAATCTAATTCTGATTTCAATTAAATTTCATGAATGAAAGAAATGTATTCTTAAATACAAATTTTGAAAATTTCATAATAAACCCCCGTCTCTATTTCCTTAAGATGATCTTATTTTCAAAAAAAGAAAAAAAATTGCGACCTCACTGATATCTGTATCTATGTTATAAATTATTATATGTAATTGAAGTAATTCTAACTCAAATTATAAATAAAAATTATAGCTACTTACAGAAATTCTTATTGAGAATTTAACAATTAAGTAAGAATATAATAATAAAAAAGCATGTTAATTTTGAGTGGATTTTTTTTTTAATCAAATTTTAGGTGAAATTGGCTTGGACCATTTACAATTCATTTTTGACCAATCTTCAACCCATTTGAATTTATAACCCAAATGAACCCACTTGAGCCTAATCCACATTAAAATCATTAGAACCCAACCCAAACCTATTCATATTACTTTAAACCCAGCCAAATCCAAAATTAAGTGGATTGGGTTGGAACAATAGTTTTAAACCTAATTTATCACCCCTAACTTACATGGAGAGACTCAAGTAGCAAGTTCTTGTAAGCCACCCTTCCTTTTTTCAAGTTAAGAAAGGACATAGAAAGTTTTTTGAACCAATGTTCAAGCACTAGATGCTATAGCGTTGAATGACTCATGTCATATTTTTATGAAAAGTTCGAACAATCAGTAAAACATATTCGTATTAAAAATCGATACAGATGGATAAATAGAGAACATATAGTAACGCAAGACAAATCTCCCTAAGGAACTTAATAAATAGTCGTATAACTTTGAGAGAAGGGGTCCCTCCTCACAAAGGGAGTCGTCGTGACTAAGATCGAGTGATTGTCACCAAAGAACAGTCACCGTAAAATTGTAAGACCATGTATAGGGTTGACGCATAGTGCCCTTGAAGAAAATCAACATAACTTTTATAGTTTTATTCAAAAAAATTAACACAATTCACTAACATTTATAATTCAAGAAATATTAAGACCTTGATATTAAAGAACTGATACAGTGCCCTTCAAGGACAACTCGCTTTCCTTACTTTTTTTCTGCAACCAAAAGAAATAAAGGGATAAGAAATGTCCATGTCCAACCCAAAATAACATCCATACTCTCCCGCAGTTGGTATTCACGTGAATCTAAATTCAGATCTACACATACCAAAAAGTGCAGCAATTAAACTAATATAATGTCCACAAATATGGTTATGATTATAATGACTGTCATTAAATAAAGGTAACAATACCCACACCACACATTATTACATTACATCAAAATATTAAACAAAAATTAAGTAACTACGTTGACAATCATACATTAAAAACCTAAACATGAGAAAGAAACAATCCAAATGGATCAAATTAGAAACAAAACCATGCCTCATGCAGAGGTAGGATAGATAATAAAGCTTTGACATCAATTTGTAGTTTAATTTAATTGTTTTTTGGTAAAGAATTCACATAATTTTACACTCCCATAGTTTTTTTTTATTTAGTAAAAAAAAAAAAATTATATATAGATTTTAGATTTTCTAACAAAAAGACACTAACATTTTATTACGTGTTCTTTGCTATTAAATTTAAGTTATTAAAGAAAAATGAAAAAAGAACAAGATTCACTGCAAATTTAATAATGAGAAAACTTGAATTACCGTCGGATGCCAAAGGGACAAAATGTAATACTAATTAACTAATAAGAAGAAGCCCATATGTATTATTGTAGGAACAATAAATATCACAGAGTTTGATGATCCTGCTGCATTAAAACGTTAAAAAAATGTTGCAATAGTTAAGAGGCTTAATCTTAATCTAGACGACGGAGAAGGTATTCGACCTGAACAAATTTGGTTAAAGGAATAACCCACTCTCCATACAATTGAGAAACTACAGATGGATTAACCTTGTACTTCCCATTGTTGTCAATTTCTTCTACATCCACATCTTGTCCGAATATCATCGCTTTCTTTTCGACTCTTTTCTTGATCGTCTCTTCAACACTTTGGAATGTCAATAATTTCATTAAAGCATCCCTGTCCTGCAAGAACTCAAGTCATCAATAATCAAAAATGTGTTTCCAATGTAAGGTTTCAAAAGTAGTATTTTACCTTAGCACGAATAGCTGGAATATAGTCTTGAGGGGCATCCCTGAATTTAACCTCGGCCACGAATTTTCCAAAGTGAATCCTTCTAGAGAGAGCCTGAAAGAAGAAAATTTGAGCTTAACAGCCAACAGAAGTTGCATTCTTCAACGTTGTTGAAAAGTTGACAAAAAGAGAAAAAGAGGCACGAACAAAATGGACAAAAATCTAACTCTGGTTTTTCTTCTTCTTCTATTTTTCATTTTTTTTTTTTTTTTTTTTCTTTTTTTTAGTTCACCTGCAAACAATCAAGGTCACTGGCTGCAGTGACGGCATAGTTTCCGTCGTCTCTATCGACGGTGATCAGAGGAAGCAATGTGTTGAGGTACAGATCCAATATTTTGTCATTTATGTTAATGCAAGCTCCTGGAGGATGCAAAATCTGAAATTGAAATCATATTTCTAGTCTGGTGAACTTGTTTTGAAACAAGAAAACAAGATTGACAATAATTTTAATTCCTGATTAATTCTTACCGGTGTATGGTTAAGAGGAGCCACCAGCGGAGATGGTAAAATACCTGGGAAAAAAGCATTCTCCTCTGGAGATGTGTAACGACCAGCCTACAAACAAAACCAGACACAAACATATATGACTGAATGTTTAGGAACTTCTTTGTATGAGAATTTTCTTTTGCCGGAAATTTCCAGATTTGCAAGCCCAAATTTTCGTGATTTTTTGAGCAATGGATAGCTTCTTGAGGTGAAAAATAAACCCAACATCATAAAATATTGAACAAAATAAATATAAGACCACTTATGGATCAAGAATCCAGTCATCAATCTTAAAGAAGCTCAAGTTATTCTCCCATCTATCCTCAAAAGCTTGAGGCGCCTCATGAATCCATTACTTGTTCCCTTCAAGCTCAACAAGCCAATAGGCCATAAACATTTTGGTTGAGTTTGGATAAAGTGATTTCACTTAAGAGGGATTTGGAGTTTTCTCTTTTTCCAATACATTTTAGAAGTCCGTTAAGTTCAAACCTTCGACCTCACACTTCATATACGAGGCTAATGCTGTGTCAAAAGCCACTCGACTAGAAGAGATTTGAAGTTAAGAATTTCAAATGATGACTCCAACATGAGATGGATTTTGAATTAAATTCACAATAATGATTGGTAAAATAGCTCAAATTGAATGCTAAAGAATTTAAAACCCATCACCTAAATAAAAACACCCAATTTAAATTTCAAAATGCACTTTTGCTGTTCCAAGTTTGGTATTCGCATTTCTTTTTGAAGACATCTAGTTTACTCCGCCTCCTAAAATAAAAATCAATTTTTTTTTTTTAAACTATTACCTTTACTAGCTCAGATCCATTATTTTTAAGAACAATTGTGTAAAATTATACAAAATTAAATATTTTTAATTTTTATCTAAAATTTCATATTCAAAAAATTTAGTCTCCCAATAACAACAAAAAATCTGAGCCCATGAACATCCAGCTTTTCAAATAGCAGTTCAACCATCAGATTTTGGTACAACTGGGTCATTATAATACAACAACAAATACGCAGTGCTGTAAAGCATCATATCCACATACATAAAGACATTCATCTAACAACATAAGAAAACAGTTAAAAAAGAAAACTTTGCCTATAATTTCTCTACATTGGCCACGTACAGCACACACGTTTAGACCTATACACATAAACACATGTTTATTTATGTAAAATGTATGCATCCCTATTCATATTCAAATTTCATTCAATTAAGAAGTATATATATATACATATAATCATCATAAAAGTGCAAAGGGCGAAAACAAATACCTTGGCTTGAAGGGCTTCCGAATCCTTAACAAAGAAGTCGAACAAAGAAGTGGATAAATTCCCCGGGGGCCCCTTATCATCGTACAACGGTGAATTCTTGGGGTACTTCGATCTCTCTATCAGACTGAAGACAATGGTGTCTTCTTGCCGAACCAAACTCTTCCTCAATGATTCGAGATTCAGCAAGCTGTCAAGATAAGCGCCTTTTCCCATTTCACAATCACCCATTTGTTATATAACAAAAGAAGAAGATGATGATGAAAATTCTCAAAAAGAGGGTCTTTTGAGAAACCCAAAATAAGGGGAAACGAAAAAGAATTTCCTTGTGTGTGTGTGTGTGTGTGTGTATGCGAAGCTTATTAGGTGAATCGGAGGAGATGATTTTGTAGTAATGTGGATTATAGGCAGGGGAAAATGGGGAGGTATAGGGGGTGGGTTTGTTAGGTGGACTTAGAGCTAACTAGGAAAGTAAACGAGTGGGGGGAAAGTGGGGTGCTTACTGCTTAGAGTGCACGGCTTGTCTATTTTTCCTTGGCTCAATATGGATAATATTTTTGTAAACATGACTTTTCGTCACGTGCCCGTCACGTGCGATGCAGTTGACACAATTAATAATTATTCTAATAACTTGAACAACAGGCATATTTTTTCATATTAACAGACACATATTAAAGTTTCGTTAAGAATTCAAATTTGATATTATATATATATATGGACAATGTTATTGAGTCATCTGATCACCCAATAGATATCATACACATTACTTAACCAACTATTAATTCTAGAGTTAAAAAGATATAATTTTTTAATTAATTAAAAATTTGAAATTTATTTCTGGATATAAAAGAAATTGAAAACCATAAGTTTACCATAAAGAATTTGATTCTTTGACACGTTCAACAGATTTTGCTAATTAATTTTAGCATAAATTGAAAACGATCACGTGTGATGCAGTTGACACAATTAATAATTATTTTAATAATACATTTAATGACTTGCAGCCCAATGACATCAAGTATCAGCAATTATGTGGGAGGTCTAGTGCTCGATTCGAATAGACGTCTTTGCATGCATTTTATGTGTGCTTCTTGATTGTGAAATTTGTACTTTCATCTTATTTTGATTTCATATTTGTATTTTATTAATTTATTATAAAAGAGTCTTTGTGTATACCTTATGGGTGCTAAGATAATTGAATTTATAGATTTGTTGTAAAGGATACCCTCTCTAAAAAAAAAAAAAAAAAAGATTTTGCTTAGTTTGTTGAATAGAAAAGGAATTGATTTACAAATTAAAATGCCTTGCTACTATTATTAAGTTATTTGGTCGAATGATATCACTATTTTATATTCCGGGATAAATTTTGGGTTCAAAATCATCATCTTAAAAAATAAAATAAAATAAAATAACCCCAAACTGCCTTGTTAGAATTGACTTCTCAATTTCGTCAATACTTAATAAATATTCTAAGGAAAAAATCTCTAAAAAGTAGATATCAAGTATTGATTCGATTATTGAATGTTTTTAATTCATGAAATAATTAATAAATGTAGATATGTATTGTAATAATAAATTAAAAACCTTAAGAAGGTAGGCATATATGCTTACAAACGAAAGGAAGAAAGGAAGTACCTTGTTCGGAGACCACCGATCTCTTGGCGTTGCTCCGAGAAGTCTTCGCAAGAATCAGAGCATTATCTCTGTCTGTACGTCGAGAATAACCCAGGAAACCCCTTGAGAACATCAAAAGAAATATTAATAAGCAATTAGAGGCCATGGATCGCATACAGTATTTCTTTGGATTCTATATTTCTGTGGTCACAATGGCATTGGTCCCTTCCTAGTTTCCTGCACATTATAAATGTGGTAGGATTGCTGGGGGTGGGTGGGGGATTGTTTCTGATATGCTAATAAATCTCAATTTAATTACTTACTCAACATATAAAATTTTCATGAAAATTTAGCATAATGTTATAATAAGATTAGTAATCAGATACATCTAAAAAAAATTGTTTGAATCTTATTATAGTGACAATTTTAAATATATATATATATATATATCTTTTTATTTAATTTTTATGCCTTTTCGAAAAAAATAAATGTGAATATCAGAATCCTTTAAAAAAATTTATTTGTGTTGTGTAAAAACTGTCTCCAATCTCCAATTTACTAGAAAATTCGATATATTTAATAACATGTTAGACATAGAATTGTCATATTGAATGCACAATCAACGATCGATCTGGTATGTATATAATTGAGAAAGTACATAAAAGGGAGGAGGGGGGGGGGGGGGGGAGACATAACTGAAAAGGTCAAATTTTATAAATTTGTTGAAAAAATAGATCTCGAGCATAATTCATCCAAAAAATTAGTTCAAAATATGAGAATTATTCAAAACTATTTATAAAAATTATCACTCATTTACTTTATCGACGTGAGAATCTAACAAAATTACTTAAAAAAATTGTTGCCTCATGAAAATTACTTTCTCTTCATATTTTTTTTCAAGACAGTTAAACTCTTCTTTTCCTCCCTCTAATACACAACATACAAATCATTTGGGTCAAATTTTTATCAGTGTAAAATTCTTAACCGTGGATGCATTAATATGTCGTTATTCATCTTATATTGTGTTCATAGCACATAAGTGGAGGTCAACTTCGTGACATGATCACGTACTAAATATTAATGTATCCACGGGCCAAAGGTAGGAGCTGGGTGAGGCACAGAATCCAAACCAATCACACAAAATCAATGCTATGAATTATGATTGTCTTAATGAATTTGACTTTAATAAAATTTTTAATATTGAAATCCTAAAGGATGTTTAATGTTTTCCCCGGTTCCTTGTTAAGCTAATTTTCAGATACTGACAAGCTGACCATACATGATCAACTCAATAATTAGTTTAAAATTAATTGTTATTTTACATAATTCACACGATTTATTTGCTCACCAAATCTTTGCATTCAAACTTTGCAATACCAAATTATTTTATTTTATTTTATTTTATTTTGAAGTGAAACGAATGATTCTACTGTCCTCAAAAGATCATAAAAAATATAATATTATCATAATATTTATCCTCATCACACATTTCATCCCTCTAAATGATCGAAACCATCTAATACATTTTTAATAGGATTAATTACCCAAACCTCCCTGAAGTTTGGCCTATTTACCGAAAAATTCAAAGGTTTGATGAAATTACAAATACCTTCCTGAAGTTTTGCTCCATCTTATATTTTTGAAAATTCATTAACCTCCGTCCAAAAAAATACTGATGTCATCAAAATTTTTGCATGAAAATTCAAAAATGCCCTTAGTTACTGTTATGGTTATTTTTAAGCAAAATTACTCTTGGACCTATTTATAATATCTTTTCATACCACAAGGGTGTAATTTTAACTCTATTTAAATTACACATAATAAATTTAAATATATTTTATTATTAATAAAATTTATAAATACTGAATAATCTTTAAATTTAATTTAAATAATCTAATTTAATTTAATTAAAAAAGAAAATAAGTAAAAAATTAAAAAAATAAATATTAAATTCATCTCTTAAATAAAATAGCTTTTATAATTTTAGATTGCATAATGACTAGTGATATCAAAATAATAATTATAATTAAAATAATTTAATTAGATTAAGTTGAAATTATTTATTAGTTAAGAAATAAAATAAGTAAAATATTAAAAAATAAAATTAAAAATCTATTTTCTTATATAACCATAATTTAATAATTTTAAATTATATATTCTATGATATTAAAATAAAAACACATCTAAAATAATATAATTAAATTTAATTGAATTTATTTATTAATAAAAATTAAAAAATTAATATCTAATGTATTAATAATCAATCAATTAATTAATTAATTAATAATAAAAATATAAAATTAAAAAAATTAAATAGTGAAAAATATCTAAAATAATTTATATACATAATTTAATTGATTTAATTATATTAAATGGAAAATATATTTATTAAAATAATAAACATATATGGAATAATTTAACCAAATGAATTGTTAAAATAATAATCATATCTAAAATAAATAAATTATTTAAATAATGAATATATCTAATTAAAAATAAGATAAAAGATTTAAAATACTTTATTAATTCAGAATAAATAAATAAAAATTATATATTTTAATTAAGTTTTTAATTAATTAATAAAAATAAATATATTCTAAAAATACATCCCCATCCCCCCTTTTTCTTCCCCCACCCTTCCCTTTGTTCCGCCGACCAGCGCTGATTTGTACATTGCAGATGGGAACCCATGGCCGCTTGGCCAGGCTATGTAGGCCAGATCTGGCCAGTAGGGGGCTGGGTTGGGATGGGGTTGTGTATGTGTATGTATATGCTATATACATATTGACTAATGTATATGATATTGTATTATATATGCATATATATAATTATTTAATTATTCTATAATTTATATTTTTTATTAATAATTTTAGTGTATTTTTACAATTTTATTACATAAGGTTATTTTTCTTATTTTCATAAAACTTCATGGGTGTTTTAGTTATTTCGTAATGCTGAGGTCATTTTAGTCTTTGTGTATTTTTTTTCTTTTGCCTTTTTTCCTAATATATTCAATCAAGGGTAAATTAGTTATTTTGCAAAAATCATTTGACTTCATGGTTGACTGTCAACATTAGGAAGGTATTTGTAATTTCATGAAACCTTTAAATCTTATTGTAATTAGGTAAAACCCCATGGAGTCTAGGTAATTAACCCTTTTTAATATTAAGGTAACAAAGGGAAGCAATTTTTTTAACCCTGCATCAGAGCCCACGTGAATCAGACCCCTTCTACCGCAAATTACGAAATAAACTCGACTGTTTGGACCAACATTAAGTCGGTGCCGTTGGGCTTTCTTGACCGTTCATTCACCCTGTCCAGAGAAGTAATACGGAAGCATTACTGAGACATGCACTAATGGCCTGTAACATGTTAATATTTCATATATAAAGCCCAATTAGCAACTTCAATGCAATTGGCCCATATGAGCCCACCTCTGACTGGGACTAGGAGAAATTGCATGTGAGACACATGAAATTAGGATTGTCAGTTAAACGAATTTTAATTTGAATTCGATTTAATTATTTAAAATATTTGATCGTTAAAAGATTCGACAGATATAATCTAATTAAAAAAGTTCTTGATTCAAAATAAATGAAGTGCTCGATCCGATATATTAATAATTCGAATTCGAATTTGAACATATTTAGTATTATATATATGTATACACATGGTTTTATTGCAATGCCAAAGTTGGATATTTAGATGAAGGGAGCAATGAACTCATATGCATTATATCAAATCAGGTGCATATAAGTTATTAGATTCGAGTTCCTTTACATCATAATTACATAACTTGTTTTTATATTGTGCAACAGAAAATAACACGGAAAGAATAATGAGCAGGAACCAAGTGCCATGATATGGCAAGAATGCAATACAAATCTCAATTTGATAAAATGAGTTTTTTTTTTTAAATAAAACTTTGAGTGTATAATTAGTTAATTGAAGAATCAAATAATTATGTATTATAGTGGCAAATAAGTACCATTATCAGTAACGGAACCTAAAAATGCTATAATATGGTGAATGAATGTGATTAAATTAAATTCTATTATTGCTTTTAAGTTATCAATAAATTTAAAAATTTATTCATTAGTTTGCTATGTATTTTCTTTTAAGGATGACTGTTTTGAATTTGAATTATACTATTTTTTTTATAAAAATAATAATTATATGATGATTTTGGTAGTGTTCGAATTTAGATTTTTTTTATATTCAATTGATATTCGACTTTAATCTGGATTCGGATATGGTTATACCAACTACATATCCTATTGAATCTTGAATCGAATTTAAATATGGCATATTACTTTCAAATTTGAATTTGGATACAACATTATTCAATCCAAATCCAGTTCACTGATAGCCCTACATGAAATTAGTACCTTTTAATGAGCCTGAGAAATTAGTTAACAGAGCCCCATGTGCAAAGAAAAGAAGAATTAGGGATGCAAATGAACTGAACCACCTTCCAAGCTTGACAAGTTGGCTTGAAAAATGTTCGAGCTTGAGTTTGAAAAATTCAAGCTCAAGACGAGCTCAAATCGAGTTCGTAGATTTCGAGTCAAGCTTGAGCCGAATAATTCTTATTCATAAGTTCACGAGCAAATATTTATGTATAAAAAATTATAATAAAATATATTGTGGCACCCCTTTTTAGGATAACACCCAAATCAAGGTACCACACAGATTCAGACTTACAATATCAGAGTTACAGCTAACAGAAGGCCCATAGTTCTGTTGCGTACATCACCAAAATTCAAAATCCAACCTCAACAAGTAGTTATAAACTTGAATTAACAACATATATATCTACTAGGTCTCAACAGAGTTCAAAACATTCATCTCTTACTATTTAATACATCATAACCTTAAAAATACAAAATGACATGTTACAACCTTTCTAAGGTGATCATATCTTATACAAAAGTACATCATAACTTGGATTCTATATAATCAGCAAAAGAAGACCCAAGTATTGTTAATTCCTCTTCTCAGTCTCGATCAATTCTCTTCCTTATCTGTAATATCACAAATATGGGGATTAAGTCCAATGACTTAGTGAGGATTATAGAAAGGATTCATCGAGGAAAACTCGACTCGACAAATCATAATGCAACTAACAGATAATGCGGATACAAAAACAGATAGCACAATTAATCAAACAGGAAACTCTCCTGCCTTGTTGCTCCAAGATCAGATTTCAAATATACAGACTGTTAGACAAATCAATCCCAAAGCATATACATTCAAAGGATGATCGAAACATGCATTGCCGATTCACCTTATACCAAACAAACTGATCACCTAAGCATAACAGCTTGGTATTTGCAGATGCCCATACGGTCCGTATAGCGCACCGCCGATGCCTAGGGGGAAATCCCTAGCACACCATCGATACCCAGGGGGAAATCCCTAGCGTATCGTTGACACCCAGGGGGAAATCCCTAACGTGCCGTGGACACCCAGGGGGAAATCCCTAGCGTGCCTCACAAACCAAACAGATAGCTTAGATTGGCTCTTGGCCCATACAATCTCCGTACATATAACAAATTACCGCTTATGCAGATGCCTAGGGGAAAATCCCTAGCACATTGCCGGTTTCAGATAAACAAATCAAAGCAGACAGAAATAATGCCAGTCAGGCAACAGATATCAAACTGATAATAGAAAAGCCGACAAGGCTACAGATGCGAAACAAATGACAGACAAATACCGAACAGATAACAGATAAAATTCTGGGTGCCAAAACAGACAGAAACTGATACAGAATAACAGAAACAGATACGGAACAGACATAACCCTCATAGGGGTATTCAGAACAGAATCAAATAATAACAGAATTCAATCACGGTTCGGATTATGTACAAAAACAGTAAACCCACACAGGGGTTAATTTCAACAACAGATAGCTTAATAGGGTGCCAAATTGGCAGAGCCTCATAGGTATAACAATTACCAAGAGGGATAGATCCTCACCTGATTGTAGAAATTCCCACTCAGTCCAACGTCAAACTATGGACGATCAACACCCAAATCTTCTTCACCTATTCCCAAAATAATTCATAATCAAAGCTTGGTCAATTTAATGGTCTCAATAATCAATTAAGCTTATAATTTCCCAAAACTACTATAAGTCTCCTAGACATGCCAAATTTTACAACAATCGAATATTTTAACTTAACCATATTCAATTATTATCCATTATAAAATATAACTCTTAAATCCTCAAATTAATTTCTACCAACTTAATTAAACCTCATAATATATTATTACTATTCCAATAATTCCCAAAAATCATAAATATCAAAGTATAGCCTTCCAACAACTAACCACACCCCACAATATTCCATAATCACTAAAATTCAATTCCTAGCTCCAACATACACTGTCATATATATATATATACACACACACACACACAAAATTCAAATATAATATAATTAATAAATCTTCCAAAATTCGCAAATCAATAACTAATGCTCGGAATCAGATATGGCTTATACCGTTGCGACCGTCGGATCGAGCAAAAGAAACCGCCCGGTCACCGCCGCCGCGCTGCCCGCCGTCCGCCGCTGTCGGAAAAATCCCAAACCAAGCAGTCTGACTCCTTTCGAGCTCCTGAGTCCAACGGTGCGATCAGTTTTCAATTTCGAGCCCTGGATTCACCGGAAAACTCGATTTTCAGCCAAGTTTCCAAAAATTGCCGCCCAACTCCGATCACCTTGATTCTCCGATTCCGGCCGTTCGAACTCACATGCAACCTTCCCAAAACCTTCCTCACACCCTCAGATTTCCATACCACCCCTTAGATGCACAATCCACAGTCAGAAGAGGGAGATACACCGGTGGCCGTGAATGGGTCTTCTTCAAACTCCTCCTGCCGCCGCGTCTCCGCCGTGCATGGTGGCTGTTTGGTGTTCAGAGGGTGCTGGAGAAGAGGATGGTGAAGTTAAATCTAAGTTTGGGGCTTGGTTGAGTGGTGGAGATGGTCCCGGTGGTGATGGGCGGTCGCGGGAATGAGAGAAAAGAAAGAAACGGGAGGAAGAAAGAATGAGGAAATGGAGAAGAAAGAAAGAAAAAGAAAGAAAAGAAGGAAGAAAAGGGTGCTGCCAAGTGTCCTCAATCCGATTTTTCATTTTTGCGATTAAGTCCCTAACATTATAAGATTCCTCAATTGAATCCCAAACTTCCAATTTCCTTGCAATTAAGTCCTTAATAAATAAATAAAAAAAATGAAATCAAATAAATTCCAAGGATTTAATAATAACATCAAAATTAAAATAAACCATGAAAATAATTACTTATGAAAATACGGAAATTCCGGGGTCGTTACATATATTAATTTAGATTTTTTTATAAAATAAATAACTTTTCTAGTTTGAATTTGAGCTCAAGCTCAAATTTGAACATATAGTTTGATGATTAGTTTGAGCCTAATGAATTGAGTTGAATTGAGCTTGAACGTCAATTTTTTTAGCCCATTAAGCTCGAATTTAAAAGAGTAATCAAAATTCAACTCGACTCAAGATATTTGCATCCCTAATATCAACTGAAGAATAAAGGTATTTTGAAGTCCTTCACAAATCACAACTAATTCCATGGAACTCTTTTCATGATTGTATGCTTATATAACCAGAAAAAATAAAAAAGAAGGTTGATTTATTTATGTGGAGTCTTTTATTAGATTGAATAATATTGGTTGAATAAAGTTTGAATCTTGCAACTTATTTTGGTAAGCTGGGAGACTTTTATTTAGGAAATTAATTATTTTGAAATTCAAATATCGAATTGAATGTTATAGACATGTACATAGTGATAAATTTTTATAAACTAAGAAAAAAAAATCTAATATGATAACATACCCTCATTAAACAACATCATTTTAGCTCGAGGGAAAAAAAAAAGAAAGAAAGAAAAAACATTTGAGATTCTAAAAAGTTAATAATAGAGCAGAATTAGCTCATAACAAAAACTAGGTCCAATAAGGTACAACATACAAACGAAGGCTTGTTCGTAACTTTCTCTGTATTTCAATACCTTTTTAAATTTTACACTATTTAAAAATTAAAACTGTTTGCATGTACTAATTTTTACTAAAAGTATTATTTATTTCAAATATATCCTACTATCCTATTAAATTAAATTTTACATAAAGTATTCACTATCAGATCAAAACAATATATATTTAAAAAAATATCTTTTATACATAAATAATATGAACTAATGAATTTTCATCTGTGTAACTATCTTACATTCTTACCCAATATTTTCAAACAAATCACTCAAATGCATTTTTATTTCTGAAAAAAAGTTAGTTACTACTTTTTAACATTTCCAAAGTACTAAAGATTGAAATTCAAAATGAAAATGCAACCAAACAAGCTGTAAAATGTTGGACCAACCGTCAAATTCAAATCAGGACATTCACATCGATGACAAGTCATCAAGAATGACTTGTTTATTAAATCAATTAATGATAGGTATTCAAAATTCCTTTTAAAATTTCAAAAAACAGTGCTCCCCGCAAGCTCTCGGTTCAGATAATATTTGATACTCCATCATTAATATTCCACTTCAGGATTGGACCATCCCATTCCAGGCCGGGAGGTCATCAAACTGTTGGGATTTGCTTCAGATCCCCACAAAAAATACACAAAATCTCGAGAAACGCCACTAATTATTCCCTTTTTCAAAAAAATTCCCTCCGCCTTTCAAGATTTGAAGTGGCTTCCATTCCATTCTCTCGCTTTCAACCCGTGAGTCGTGATCAATACTTTTTGTTCATTACCAAACACTCTGCCAATTCTCTACCCGTCATTAATGGAAACTCGAACCAAAACTTCGTATATTGATGCATATCGTTTAATTCTGGAAGTATCCATGAATTTATTACTGTTCCATCAATTTTCCTATATAAGAGATGCTATACTATGGGCAGAAATTGTTGAGGTTGCTCTAAAATGAGGTGCGATGGGTATTACAGCGACACCGGTTTGGGTGGGCGGCGGAGGAGACGAAGAGAAATATGCCGGAGCTTCACTTGCATATCGCCGTGGTTAATCTTCTGCCGTTGGTTCAATGGAGGGAAATCAAGGGGTTCCAGAAGCAGCAGATTCATGGAGACAATTATGAAGGGGAAATTAGATATAGAGAGAAAAACTGGGAGGGCAAAGGGCTCAAGAAATTATGAAGCATCATCTTCTTCGATGGAAGATGTTTCAGGTAATTTTTCACTTGAATCCATCAGACAGATTCATTTCTGAGGATATACTCTGCCATGCTAATTCATTTGTACATATTTGATTCAGCACAAATTGGCAAAGGGGGCTTCTTTCAATCTTGGAGTTGGATTTGGTCTAATTTGTCTTGTTGCTGCAAGGAGAAATGAGCTTAACAAGATAGTGGAGTTGCACAAAAAAATTGAATTGCTGCTTCAGAATTTACAAACAGAATTCCCAGATAAAGAGAAGAAACAACATCTTATGCCCTCTAAATCCAGCATTTCTTCGTCTTTCTCAAAAACTGGTGTCCAAGAAACTCCCCATGTTCATGAACATGATCATTCCGGACAATATTTACAGCCTGAAATCGAAACTGGTTTCATTAGTGATCGATATAGACGAGACAGAAGTTTAAGAATGGATCAACTTGAAGCAGAACTTGAAGCTGAATTCGACCGTCTGCAACTCCAGATGGATCCAGATTTTAGTTTAAACTACTCAAATCAGCAATACTCGGAGGTACATATTTTAGACAATAGTTGTACATATGTTAGCTGCCAACCAGAAATATTGAACCCTGCAAGAATTTGCTCATACAATGTTTTTCATAACTTAAATACTTGTTTTGTGAATCTTACGGCAGATCAATGTTGAGGATAGTGCACCAGAATGGAGCGTCAATACGGGCCTGGAAGAAGTTATTGATCAGCAGGAGTGGACCATCGATGACGATGAGTACTATGGGGTTCCTCCAAGAGAACTTGAGAGAAAATTGCATGAACTTCTGGAAGAAAGGCAGCAAGAGAGGATACTTGAGCTGGAATCAGCTCTAGAATATGCAATGGAACAGCTTGAGGGGAAAGAAAGAGAGGTTTCTTGGTGGAAAGAGACTGCCCGCCTCATTTCTCAAAACCTTCCCGCCATCTATAGCTTGTTAAGGCAGATGAAACAACCTGTTTACAGTATGGAACAAGAATATGAAGTTAAGGAGAGGAGAAGAAGTTTGGTAATTAAAGAACTTCAGGTGTAAAATAGAAAAGTATGCGGGAGCGCAATTTTAATTTTAAGAGACTTTTTTTGTTTTGTCTCCTTTTTTTTTTTTTTTTGTTGGTTTCTTTCTTTCTTTCTTTTTTAAAATGCATTTATTTTCAGGTCTATGGGGCGAAGATGAGATGTTTTCTTGGTGAAATGTCTGGCCATTACCTAGATGGCATGGATTTTGAAATTCATAGATTTTATATATTAATTATTAGTGGGTTTTCATTGTCCTTTTCCCTTTTCTTTTCTTATTTGCTTTTACATTCCCGTTTATTTGAAAATTGTTTATTATTGAATCTATTCAAGTGAATTAATTATAATAATTTTTTATGGAAGTCAAAACGTAATTAAAAAAAAAAAGACCCGATAATTGGTGATAGATAGTTTAGCTTGTTTGGTTTTATTTCATTTTCAATTTAGTTTTTAATATAAAAATTTTAAAAATTAGTTATAGTTTTGAAGATGAAAACGAGATTGTATTTGAAAATTTTGTGTGAAAATAATGATTAGGATAGTTACAGAGTTGAAAATTGAGGTGGATATTTTTTATGCCTAAAAATACTTGTATTTTCAAAATAAGCATGTTTTAATTATTTTGAAATGATAAATTTTTTTCTTAACTAAATATAAAGATTAGTGATATTTTTAATTAAAAAAATAAAAAAGTTTATAGTTCTCGATTTTTAATAGCTTCAAAATGAAAATGACTTTTGAAAATAAAAATAAATGGGCTTTACTTATCCCAGGCCCAAGTTCCTAAGGAAACAAGGTCTTATTTTGGAAGCCCAAATCTTAATTTGACAAACTCCAAATCGGTTGGTCCTTGACCGAAGTTAAATAGTGCAAGAAGTTTTGTGGAAACTCTTTTAATTATGCAGCACACAACCAAACAAGATATTGAATTTTATTCATCTATATAGATAAAATCAAATTATCATTATATATGAGAAAAATTATTGAAAATTAAAAAACTTTTGATTGTCGATACATGAAAATAATCTCTATAGAAGAAAATTATATAATTGTTGTAAATATGTAAATATTTATGCATTACGGTTCATTTCATTTGGGATTGAGAAGGATTTAAATTATTAAATCTGCCCTCTAATCCAAAACATAAGATTTTTCAGTAGTACAAAATAAACATGATAAAAAAAAATTTAAAAGCTAATTTGAACACATAGATCATAGATGTGATTTGAATACATAGAGTGAGTTTAGGGAACTTATATATGTTGCCAACCAAAATCCATCCATCTTTGAAAAAAATAAAGCAAGAAAAGAACTATTTTAAAGAAAACCAAGCTAATTATTAGCAAGATAATTTGACCAACTCATCCAATTAGTTCACACGTCTATAGCAATTTGAATGGTGTTAGCCAGTTTTCTTGACTCACCAATTTTTTTTTTTTTTTAAATTTACTCCCTCTTTTTTGCTTGGTCTTTTTGTGGAGTATTTTATTCAAAGTTTCAAAATTAAATGTTGGCGACTTTTCTCCCTGCGGCTTTAATTTTAAAATTTTCCTCATTTTTCTAATATTATTTCGGAATATTTTATTCCAATTTTCATTTAAAAAAAAAAAAGACGTAAAAAAACCCCGTGTCTCAGTGATTTAGAGCACCTTTTGATAGGTTCGAAAAATTGAATGGAAAAATCTATATATAATATGTTTGGAAAATTGTAGCTTTGATAAGGTAGGAAAATATTAAATGGAGGACAGGCTGGGATGGAATACAGTTCCTTCTGTCACTTTGGAACTTTCTGGGAAAGTCCCATTCCCACCGTGTTTCTTATACCACTAGTATCTTATCTAATTATCCTCTACCTTTCACCTCTCTAAATCAATTGGGAATATTGACCCTGACTTTTCCAATTTGTTATTTTTCCTAAATATATCTAATAAAGCCATTCCTAATATGTCGAGGGAAAATGCACCTTATGGTTGTGACAATTTTTATTGTATCATTATTCAATATTTGTTTTTGTACGTTTTAAAAAAATTTATTTATTATTTTAATTTTATATTCTGAAACCAACATTTAATTAAATTTTATAACGATGAAATTAGCATTTTTGCAAGCTTGATCTGTCGTCTCAAGAGGTTATATATGATTTTCAATCTATTTTAATTATATATATATATATTTTATTTCCTAACCCCACCAAAGATATAAGCAAAGTAAGAGAATATAGATGTATTTTTTTATTAACACAATACACATATTGAGGATTTGTTAAAATTTGAACCACAATCTCATGCATTAAAATGTAAAAAATATAAAGTATGAAACTAAAAATTGAACTCAACAAAAAAAAAAAATCAATTAATTTTGTATACCTATAACTACATATATATATATATATATATTGCATCGAAAAAGAAAGAGAAAATAAAATTGATAGGTTTTTTCATTTTTGGTTTATTTGCTTAGAAGCATCATCCAGATGAAGAATAGATTTCTTATTTCAGAAGTCGGGAACCCCAGTACGTAAAAAAAGTCAAAGAGTATATCAGAAGACGACGATCTCATGCGTGGATTTTCTCAAGTGGGCCACTTGTCGATGTCCGTTTTACCCCTTCAATTTTATCGGAGGAATAGTCAACAATGGTTTCTTCTATACTTTAGAATTTGTTTTTCCAAACAGTGCCTTAATTTTACCGTCAAAACTCAAATTAGATGTGAAGGATTGTGATTTATTACAGCTTGTGTGGAATTCCTGTCATTTATGATTGACTTTATGGAAGCATAGTTTGACAAGTTTTCTTAGCACGACCGTTATGTGTGCCCTTGGTCCAAATATCACTGCAATCTGCTGTGATCCTGTCCCTAATCTTCCCATGATCTTTGGGGAGCCATATTTTCAAGTCAAGAATGTAATAGTACTTGCTGATTTTCCTTACAAATTTAAGCTGTAAGTTTGTTTTACAACTTTATTACAGTGAGAGTTTTGCTTTTATAAAAAGATGTTCTAATTAATAAAAGATAAAAATTATTTTAAAATTCTAAAATTTTTTGAGCGAGAGAAGATTTAGAACCATGATATAAATTTTAAAATTTAGAGAAAATAATGTTGAATAATATATACTTTTTAGTTTGAGAAGTAAAACATCAACAAAATATTTCTTCAATATATTAACACTTTGAGTGAATGCTTATTTTGCTCCCAAAAAAGGTTGTTCAAAGGGTAAATTTTGTAAGAAAATTTTGGGCATGATTGAAATTAAATATCTTTAGGCCATGCTTGATACTGGTTAATAGCGAGTGTTCTATCTTCTAATTATACCTAATGTGGTGTTTGATGTAGGAGATGGAAACTACGGGCTGGCCAGCAAATTGTGCTTGGCCTGATGCTACAGACCATATTACCTATTATTATAATAATGACCAATTATTTGTTGGCTTAATTACTTTACTGCAAAATTTCAAAATTACCCTTAATTTTGTTGATGGATTTTTCAATTATACCCTTTGGTTTAATCAATTAAATTTTCAGTTGGTATTGTTCATCAATTAAAGTGATATTTTAGTAAATGTAAATTAGATATTTTATTTGATTTTATGAAAAATATATATTTTGATCACAATAAATAATATAGAAAACACCAAATCTAACAAATAATATAAAATATATATTTAGTTTTAAAGTCATCCCAAATATAAAATTATTAATTATATATTATTATTTCTTATTCTTAATTTTTATTTTTTTTGTTTTTATGTATATAATATTAGAATTATTTTATATGATATAATTTTTTAAAAGAATTCTTTATGTGGTTTTCTTATTACATTACATTAATAGGGACAAATTAGTAAAAATAATATTAGTAGTGAATATCAAACACATCACATGAGATTATTGAAAATTTAAATGGCGCCAAATGTATATAATAATCTCTCCTATCAAACAAAATAATAAATAATTAAATCTCACGCAATCACCCATTATTACAATAGCCAATATTATCCAAATTTTATATCAAACGTGGCCTAAGTATATCTGAATTTTAGTTAGATCCATCTCAAATTAATTAATTTGGCCACTTTTGAATATTTCTCCTCGTACGTGATCAAATTCATCCCTGCCCAGCTTTATTAATTTGACATATCTTAATTTGTCGGGGTTTTTGACACAATGTGAAGTGTATAAATATGATAACTGGGGAGATTGATTATAAGCTTATGCATTTATTAATTTTTTTTAAATGAACTTTGGCATCTACTTTTTTAGTGTAAAAAAAAAGGAAAAAAGAATTCAGTACTTTTTTCGTAAAAAGGGAAAGTAAAAAAACTATAAGGTCAACCCCAGCTATATATATACTGTAGTTCTACCCGTGAATCTAGCACTTTCCATTCTCTATAAAATTAATTTTAGTTTAATTCTAGCCTGACGTACCACTTTGTATTCCACAAAACAGATGCACATTTAAATACATATTTTAAAAAATATTTTCTATATTTGATATGTATTTTTGATATAAAGTAAAAAATAAATATTATATTAAAATAAAAGATTCAAACTGCAAATATAGTGTTTAAACTTTTAAACCTTGGCTGATCCAAACAAAATTGAAAGATTACACAATACATTCAATACAATTTCATTTTTATTTTTAAAATTATAATTAATTTTTTAATTTTAAAAATGTTGAAAAATAAAATAAAAATAAAAACATATCGAGAGTTCAAATGGCCATAAGCTAAGGCTTAGAAATCATTATAAGGTTACAAAAAGAAAAATGTACCTAAAAAGTAAAGGAAGAGAACATGACAACAGATTAAGGTATATACATTCTAATAATAATGTACTATAAATTTTATAAAATATTGCAAAGTGGAATCTAAAGAGTGCAAAGCGACGGCGATAAGAATTAAAACATTAAATAATGCTGAGGATAAAGTTAAAGAAGATAGATTTGGCAAATTTTGCTGCATGGATAAGGGCTATTTTTGTAAAATGACGAATTGGGACAGTTGGAAGCCGTGAGCCATGGGAGCTGCTTTTGTTATGGGGAAGCATTTGTACATTAAAATTTTGCAAGTATTTATACATGTGGGTAGAAAGAAGTGCAAATTTGGAATTCAAACGTTATATGAGGGGTTTTTAGTAATTTCATTGGGCTGCTTTGAAAAATTTCCGGCCATCCCCACGTTTGAAACTTCATTTATTGGTCAAGGAAGTACCAAGAGACAAAGAAAGTATAAAATAATTTAAAAAGAGAAATGATGTTTATAATTAATTAATTAACTAATTAGTGGTAGGGAATGTAAATTCTGGATTTAAGGAGGGGTTTATTGTAATTAAATAAAACATTAGTAAAAGTCACGAAAACCTAATATTAGCAGACTAAGAAATGTCTGGAACCTTCGCGAAATTCCATTAGTCTTTGGCACTTAGGTTCTCTCCACATTTTCACTTTGAAGATAAAGATATAGAAGTCTTTAATTCAATAAAAATGGGATGTGCGGGTCTAAATTTTAATAAATTTTATGCGCATATGGTCTTATATATATATATATATATATATATAAAATTAAAAAAATGCAATTACTTATGAAATAGTTAAATTTCGTGCTTACTAGTTATGGAGCTGCGACCAAATTATTATTGCCCAACTTTTGCTAATTGAATTTAATTGGTGGAATATGATTCTTTGATTTAATCAAATTGTAATTTTATATAAATTCAATTTGGTCTTTGCTGATTTGAGCACATACGTATGTTCCACCTACATCCACAATAAAGACTCTCCGACCCCATCTCACCAGAAGACTCCCACCTTTTTAGAAGTCTAGAAGTAAAGCATGCATGTTACATGAATGGAAGAAGTCAATTCTTCTAGAAAATAGAACAATCCTCTTCCAACTGTAACATCTTTTAATTATAAACCTACTCTTTAAAAAAATAAAAATAAAAATAAAAGTGCGTGACATGATATTTTTTAGTTACACATTTATTTTCAAGAGAAAGAGTTTTTCTCTTACACTTTTAATGTGGCTTGGCTAAAACGTTTTTGTTTTTTATGATAAGAAATTTAAATTAATCATTTTGTATCAAGAAAATAAAAAGTTAAAAACTTAGGTTGGTTTGGTAGAAGCTCGCACAATTTTCTTTTGTGTTTCTTAGCATGGCTGGAGTCCATTTTTCCTTCTTGAAATATTTGAAATACAGATATATTTATATATGTGTGTACAAAACTATATGTGTCTAGACTCTACAAAATTGGATTGGAAAATGTTGACTTTAAAATATTTCAAATCATTTTAGGGTGAATGAGAAATTGAAATAAAAAAGAGCTAATTAAAAATAATTTGATTTATAAAATAAAAATGTGGGAAAGTGAAAAGTTATGAAACTTAATTAAAAAAATAAAAGGTTAAATTTATTTTACCCCTTTATACTATGGATAAGGTGTCAAATACCTAATATACTACCAAAACCTTCAAATATCTTCCTCAAACTTCTTTGTCGTTAGAAAAGTAACGATTGTTTGGCTGATGTGGCACTAAAATTATCTTCCCTTTATACATATGATTATTGAAAATTTTATGTCCAAATTATTCTTGTGAGTTAATGTGTAATGCTCAAATTTCTTACTTCAATCTTATCACTTTCATTTTTGGACCTAAAGCATCATCTAACTCCTAATCCAACAAAAATATTAAATCATTTCATTTTTTTAAAGAATATTAAACAACTCAATTGTAATACAGAGCATATGAGACCAACAAAACAGAGGCTAATTGTGTAGAAAAAACACATGGAACTGTTATACATAATTTTATTTCGTAATTGTTTCTCTAAAATTTTCTAAATCTGCATTTGTTTTGAGATATAAAAATTCTATAATAATACGTAGGAATGTGTTATATTTCACTTACAATTTATCATTACTTTGTAAAACTCTAATTGAATAAGCAAATAGAAAAAAAATCCCAAAATTATAGGGTTTCAAGGTTGAAATATATTGACCAATTAACTTCAAACAACTCGTCAAATATCATTTCACTTGTTCCTCCACAAATAGGCATTATATCTTTTAGTATTCACTATCAAATTTCTGTTGGATCTTTTTTAAAATTTTGGGATGATATTTTAGGGTTTTTCTTTGTGATTGAGAAGAAAAGTAAGCTGGATATACTTATTTCTTTCTAGTCATGTTTTTCTTTATTTATGTAAAGAATAGATTTGCCTACACAAAAAAAAAAAAAATCATGTATCCTAAATTTTTATATTATTTAATAATTTTATGAGGTTAAGTCAGTAATTTATCGTAGAGTTTTAACACCTTCAGTTATTTTATTAATTGATATGGGATAGCCCAAGTGGCTCGGCCTAAACACATTGGCCCAAAGGCGCCCAAGTGGCTCGGCCTAAACCACGTTGGCCCAAAGGCGCTGCCAAGCCCATCTTACATCCGAGGCCCATCGGCGGGATTGGCCCATGTCAATTTCAGTGTTCAACGGCGTGTCCAGGTAAATGATCCTTCGAACAAGACTTGTTCAAGGCCGCGGGTCGATATGTCGACCTGCGCTGCTAATCCGTTCCCCAGTACGTTGTCAGGTCGATCTTCCCTTCGACCATAAAGGTCGGAAGTGCACAGTACCATCTCTGCTGCATTAAATGCACTGACAGGCGGTATGCCTCCGCATTAATGGCGCATCTCGCCCCATTACCACCTGACGCAGCAAGCACTTCAACAGTGTACTACCATATCCCTAGAACTTGGGAAGACAACCACCTGGAATAGTGCAGAGAGGGGAGATGACTAATTGCTCCTCATGCAAGGACAAGGGTCCTCTCTACATATCAAGGGCATCTCAGACAAACCCCAAAAGAGATAAGGCTATAAATACCCCCACTCCAGCCTTTTAGAGGTATGCTCTGATATATATAAAAAAGTCCACACTCTGCTGCTCTCATTATCTGGTCGACCTGTATTGACTTGAGTGTCGGAGTGCCTTAGCCGAGGGCTCCTCGGCTAGCTTGACGTTTGCTAAGTGATTGTAGGATTTAGCCCATCTACAACCAAGAATTGACCACAAAGGTCGAATCCCATCGAGACATCCCTTTGATCCAACTTCCAAGAGATTGAACCCTCATCATTTGGCGCCGTCCATGGGAATGGCTATCGGCACGGGCTCAGGCATAGCAACGGCAACAGGCACAGCGACGATCGTCGGTTGAGAAGGACCAGCCGCATTGCTGAGGAATCATCTGTATGGAGGAGGAAAATATACGGCTGCGTCGACCATTCCCTCATTGACCTTGAACGCGAAGTCGCCGGCGAACTCAAACTCTTGGGCAAGTACCTTCAACCTTTACTCGACCTCGGCTCGCCTCCTCTGTTCATCTGGCAAAAAGGTCGATGGAGGAGCCTCCGGGACACCCTCTACTACAGTAGCCTGACGCCTCCACCCTCAGCCCCACCGTCATCCTCTGGATAGGGCTGTAACTGCTCGTTGAGCAAGTGGCTGAGGCGATATCTATCTTTCGGTCGGAAGGCATAGCCCAAAAATTGCAGCTGCTTAATGGCCTTATCGAAGGAATTGCGGCATTGTCGAGAGCGAACACAATGCTCGCATCTTGGAACGTTGGGCTCAACATGAACTGTTGCATCGCCTCCCGACGCATTAGCTGCCGTATACGGTAGAACTCACCCCGGGCCTCATCCAGACCAGCATTCCGACCCGCCGTTCGACCAGAATTGAAGGCGACCTGCCCATCCAACCGCGCCTTTTTTAGTAGCTCTTCCATCTTTGTCCTCTCCTGGATGGAAGCAACTAGTTGGTTATCCCTTACTTGGAGCTGCCTATTCAGTTCATCGACCTGCTTGGCGAGCTCATTGACTCTTGTTTGTGAAGACTCCGGCTGAGCCCTCAGAGTCTCCACGTCCCTGCCAGCTTGCAGCTGCTCGCGATCGGCCAAGGCCAACTCCGACCGCCTGTAAAAGTTATACCCCAATTGGCTGACTTGAAAGACAACTCCATTAGTGAGGATGCAAATAATCGATGAGCATTCAGCAACATAATATACTCGACTAAAGCCTTACCATGTTGGCGTGATAAGCCAATGCTCGAAGAGCAGTGTTTTGGCTCAACCCCATAAGCTTCTTCTGGTCGGCCAGGAATTGCCCAGCCATAAGCACTTTTAGTGGGGCAGCCCCCACCCACCCCGTCATCTCCATCGACAGTGAGTTATGCACAGTCATGCCCAGCTCAGTCCTGAACCTGGGCGAGGGCAATTTCTGTAGTTGGAACAGAATATCGTCCATGCGTGCCCCGAACAGGTCGTCTCCCGTCGGTAGGCCCGACCCCACGACCTTTCCTTTTTCCTTTTTGACAGCGGCCCTCTTTGGAGCAGGTCCTGCCTGCTCCACCATTGCTTTCTTACCCCGACCTGCAGGGTTGCTGTCGGTAGTTTGCAATGGGTCGAGCTGACGATGGTGTTGGTGAAGGTGTAGGCGTCGCGGCCTCGTGACGAAGTGCCTCGACCACAACAGTAGCTTGACGGGCCGTAGTAGCCTGACGGCGCTGTTGGTTCCTCTCCGCTCTCGCCATAGCCTCGGCCTTTGAACGGTTCATGATCTTGTTGCGATCTGCCAAACAACAAAACAACAAAAAATAAAGTTGAGCACAAGGACAGAAAAATAGCAAACTGAAGAGAAGCACAATCTACCTAGTCGGTCATTCGCTGGCAAACCTAACACAGCCGGCGACAACCTAGCCAATACCAGATTCCTCTCTTCGATAAACACCGAGGCTTCCATTTGGCCAAATTCGACTAGATCCCAAACGAAAGTATTGGGCCAGGTCGGGGTTAGGTTCTCTGGCATTCGACATGCCCCATCCACCAGCCCCTAGAAATGTTGAAACCCCCAGCAACCCAAACAAACAGATAACGTTTTTTCCATTCTTGCCCGTAAGAGGAGGCTGGGGTCACAAGGAATTTACGTCGAGGTTGAGCAGTTAAGTAGTAGAAACCCGACTCGTCGGTGCTGCCCGACTTGCGGGACATGGGAAGATGGAAGAGGTTCGAAAAGTTGTCAAAATTGGCCGGCTGATCGAATAGGTGCATTAGGACAATGAAGCTACAGATGGTCAAGAAATAATTGGGTTATACATATCTGAAGGCCTCTAAGCAGGTCGACCATCCGAGCACTTAAAGGAAACCTAAGACCACACATAAAGGCATATTCAAAAACAGTGATACTGCCGGCTGGGGGACGATGCATTCGACCAGAAACCCCAGGTGTTAATAGTTCGTATTCAGCAGGAATATAGTATAACTGCCTAAGGCGTCTTAAGTCGACAGGGGTGATGGTTGACACAATTTCGCTATAATGGTTGGGGGTGAATAGTCGACCCCTCGAGGGAGGAACCTGACTTGGCCCAGTTTCATCCCCCCCGCAGTTGCCACTCGAGCTATTGGAGCTTGAGCTGCTAGAACTTGAACTGTCACTCGATGACTTATTTGACTCCCCGAATAAACCCCCAAGCCTATCAAACTAGGTAGCCTCACTATCTTCTCCTCGACTACTCTCCGAACCAGATAAACCCAAATCATGCTAATAAATCTAAAGGACACTGATGAGAAAGAAAGAAAGCATTTATTGAATCGAAGAGCTAAGAGCAGAAAGTGTTAGCAGCAAAAACGGTTGACTAGGCGCTCGACTAGATGCTAAAACAGTAAAAGTAAAAATGTCTATTTTTACAGCAGATATTTATAGGTGTGTAAACGCGGGAATCCAAGCGGTTGTAATAATGCTGTAACTGCCGCGTCGCCCCACGCGCACCATGAAGTAATCGCTCATTAAATGCGCCAAACCCTGGTCGATTTTCAAAAACCCTCATCGATTCGTGCAACTGTCTATCAAGCTACTTCCCAACCTTTCTCATCGACCCCCTTGTTCAACCTTGGGAAGTGGGGGGGACTCATGATATGGGATAGCCCAAGTGGCTCGGCCGAAACCACGTTGGCCCAAGTGGCTTGGCCTAAACCACGTTGGCCCAAAGGCGCAGCGCCAAGCCCATCTTACATCCGAGGCCTGTCGGTGGGATCGACCCATGTCGAATTCAGTGTTCGACGGCGTGTCCAGGTAAATGATCCTTCGAACAGGACTCGTTTAAGGCCGTGGGTCGATATGTCTACCTGCACCGTTAATCCATTCCCCAGTACGGTATCAGGTCGATATTCCCTTCGACCATAGAGGTTGGAAGTGCACAGTACCATCTCTGCGGCATTAAATGCACTGACAGACAGCATGCCTCTGCATTAATGACGCATGCTGCCCCATTACCGCCTGACGCAGCAGGCACTTCAATAGTATATTACCTTGTCCCTAGAACCTAGGAAGATAGCCACCTGGAATAGTGCAGAGATGGGAGATAACTAATTGCCCCTCATGTAAGGACAAGGGCCCTCTCTACACATCAAGGGCATTTCAGACAAATCCCCAAAGAGATATGGCTATAAATACCCCCACTCCAGCCTTTTAGAGGTATGCTCTGATATATACAAAAAAGCCAACACTCTGCTACTCTCATTATTTGGTCGACCCGTATTGACTTGAGCGTCAGAGTGCCTTAGCCGAGGGCTCCTTGGCTAGCCTAATTTTTGCTAAGTGATTGCAGGATTCAGCCCATCTACAACCAAGAATCGACCACAGTGGTTGAATCCCATCGAGACATCCCTTTGATCCAACTTCCAACGGATCGAACCCTCATCACTAATGATATATGACTTTGAGTGGGTATTTGAAAATTTTGATAGTATAGGGGAGTATTTGACATCTACCCCATAATATAAGGGGTAAAATGAATTTAACCCAAAATTAAAAATGAGAGATATGAATGAGGAAAAGGGTATACATAACTCCATGGAAAAATGTACAAGACATAATTATTTTATAGTACACTTTCTCCAATATTTTTATTTAGTACTAACAAACATATTTTTCTGGTTCGCATCTTTTGAACTTTTTGAAAGATGCACACCTGCCCCAAAAACTTCTTTTTGATAGACAAATTTGTTCCGTTAAGATAACAAGCTTTAACGATTATAAATAAATCCATCATATATGCAAAATTCATTCAAGTTTCACACGTAGTTTAATTCTCTTTTAAGGAGGATTGTAAGTATTGTTTGGTTTAGACAATTTCATTTTAGCAAAAAAAAAAAGAAGTGAAATTCTTATATCGATTAATTCCTGAAGACACCTCTATTCCAATTCAATTTTCCAGCAGTAAGTATTCTTATCACTTTCACACTTACTATATATGTTGGTAAAATTCCAGACGACATAAGTGAAATCCCCTCACCAAAAAAAAAAAAAAAAAAAAAAAAAAAAGAAAAATGAAAAAAGGAAGGGTGGTCTTCAAGTAATCTGAAACCACTTATATGTCCAAACAGTGTGCCATTCTGATTAATGATTAAGGATTATCAGTAGCAGCCAAAGAAATATTTAACTCAGACAACAAGGTAGCATTAATTGATGTTGAAAAAAAATATATAAAAAAAGAAGAAGATGTTGAATAAGATAAATAAATTATTGTAGCCACCTCATCAATATCTATATAATTCCCTGGCAGTTATGTGTTATAGACGATGATAAATATATATATATTAATAAAAATTGCTTAAGAAAAGGAATTTGAAAGGCAATTTAGCCGGAAATTCTGCTTGATTCCTCACTGTGCTGCCTAATTAATTTGTTGGCATGCAATCATTCGCAAGGCAAAGCATTTGAGGTCATATATGGATCATGGAATTAGTTCAATATGGACATATATATATATATATATAATATTAGATGCGTGTATATTAAACTTTAGTACTGTTTGGCATAAATGAAGCAACTAATTATTAACAAGTAGTGTTCCGATTTTAATTTCATTGCAATAAAAGAAGAAATGTTTTTTCTAATTATAAATAAATACCCATATATAAGTGATTATTAAACATGGATTAATATTATTTGGAAATACTTTATTCACTTGTAAAACATGAATTACGATGAACTAGCTACCACCAAAGTGGTATCTTTCGGGTTGTCCGGGATCTATAATCCATTTGAGGTTATACATATTATCTACACCAATGATTTTAGCACATTTTATGTATGTACTAAATTTATTATCACAAAAATTAAAAAAAAATATTTTTTTATAATTTCAATATTTATTTAAAATTTTATAGAATGAAAACTATAAAATTATTTAACAAAATGGTGATAAAGGGGTACAGGGTGGTGGGTGCTTAATGATAGTTATTGCATGAATTATAATTATAAAAATTAAAAGATAAAAATAAAAATATTTTAGGTGCATCACTCGAATGTATGATCGAGACTGATATTTTATTAATAATATTTACATATATCTATTGTAGATAATTAAATATAGGTATTTTAATTTAATTGATAAGTTAGAGTGAATTTAGCTGCGAACTCATCAATTTTGTAGCCATTTTCTAATTTGGATACATAATTTCACATCAATACCAGATATATAATCTTGTCATGATCATGATTAGGACAATTTGCATCACTTGTCACTCATTCATTGCCTTTAATTAACTTTTTTTATAATTAAAAATAAAATACTTCTGTAGAAAAATACACTTGACAAACATCTCTAAAAAGTAACCGTAAAGCAAATTTTTACACGAGAGCTTGAAATTTTTTGTCATAAGCACTAATATATTAAAAAGAAAAACCTACAACTACAAGCCATCTCATTCCAAAGGAAACAATAATAGAAAAAATCAAAAGAGTAGACAATATTTAAAAATAAGAAGATGAAACGTATATAGTCAGTCACGTGGAAAAATGGGGCCGTCCCTACAATCATTCAACGCCGGAGGCCCCAAATATATTGTTTGAACGTTGAGGATTCTTCAGTTGAATGTATAGCTATAAATTTTGACCGTTAAATAACTAAATTTATATTTGATATTCTTATTGTTATTGTTATTTTTATTTTTATTATTATATTTTTTTTTTTGTACTTTCAACATATAGACTCATTCCATGTGCAAAGAGTCAGTATTCTAGTTCTAAATGAATTTTCTAAGTGTGAAATAGTGTTGAAATAAAAGGATGAATTAGACCATGTCAAAATTATTTACAGCTATAGTTACAATATCACTGTCAATGCCCTTCTCAAAATATATTAAAAAAAAACAAAAAAAAATTCATTGTTATTATTCTTTTCTCTTTTTACCCTTATGTTTGGTCAATAATTCTCTCTTTCTCTTATTAATGTTCTACTATAATTTAGTTACGTGCTGTATATAATAATATAGATTACGCACTCATTTTCTAAAACAAAAAGTTCTCTAATTTTTTTCCATTTGTGATATTTCTCAATTATCAATTATTTTATTTTACTTTGGTAAGATTATTATAATTTTACAGTTGTCATATCTCTTGTATACGTACTTATTTTCTAGAAATCGACTTGTCTTTCTTATCATTATAATATCTCTAAATTATGCATTTATTTTGTATAAAAAACTAATGTCTTAATAGTTATAATATCTCTTAATTACACACTTATTTTTTAAAAGAACATTAATATTGTCTCGCAATTGTAATATCTCTTAATTACAAACTTATTTTCTAGAACAGACAATAAATGTCTTACCGTTTTTACAATTGTAACGTCCGTAGGTCATTGTATGATGACCGTCATACTACATTAGTATAATGTAGGTTCATGTTGTTGGTGTGGCTTAATCATCATTATTTGGTATTTTCATATTGAATGCATATTAGAATTTTTACTCTTTAATACGTACTTATCTTCTACAAAAAAGGAATTATTGCTTTACAGTTGTAATATATCTTAATTGTATACTTGTTTGATAAAAAAATGTTGCTCTCTTGCAGTTGCAATATCTCTTAATTACACTGTCAGTCATATATATATATATATATATATATATTTTTTTTTTTAAATTATTGCAAACACTTAGCTTCTAGAATTAATTTAAGGATCTCCCTTAATTACATACTTGTTTTCTTACAGAAAAAGGGTGTGTCTCTGACTATAATAATGTCCGTTAATTACCATTTTAAAAAATAACCACATACATCAACAATGTGCTAAGATTTAAGTTATAAAAATAGAATTGATGATAGAAAAATAGCGAAAAAAGATCGAACATATAACACATAATATATGTGTAAGGATTAAAAAAATTTAAATAACAAATGGAAACAATACTCTAAAATTATATTTTAACTATATCACAAAAACTAATTAAATATATATTATTCCACTCTCGCAAGTTGGTTGAATAGCTGTACAGTATAATGCTTTGCTTTTCTCTTTTTCCTTCCATTTTTGTTGAGTTTTATATTGGAAGGAGAGGTCATGAAGGGTCAAAGAAGGTGGCATCTCCCAACTTCTCAGAAATCTCTTAGATGATTCAGAATTTCATAGGTAGAAAAAAGATTCAATTAATTTGACAATTAAAAGCCGCCTTGAATCCAACAGGCAACACCTATATAAACCTTATGCAATCTTCCAGCCTCAAACAACTAAATTTTCATTTCCATTCTTTCTTTCTTTCTTTCTTGGCAAAACAAAACAAAAAGAATCAAGTTTTGTTCACAAAGTAGGAGATATTTTCCAGGATTTCAAGAAACCTGCGGGTGAAAAAACAGAAACATTTTGTGCTGCCGGAAGATTAAAACATGGACGCGGGTGACCTTTATAAAGCTAGTAGTAGCTTGAGAGCAACCAGTAAAAGAAGCTCCAGCTTCAGGGCTAACAGCTCAAACATATGGAGAAATACGGGGATTGAGGTTTTTTCCCGATCGTCTCGGGAAGAAGACGATGAAGAGGCCTTGAAGTGGGCTGCCCTGGAAAAGCTGCCCACTTTCGATCGTCTCAGAAAAGGGCTTTTGTTCGGATCAAAAGGCGCGAATGAAGTAGATGTCCAGAATCTTGGATTCCAGGACAAGAGGAGTTTGGTCGAGAGGCTCGTTAATACTGTCGAAGAAGATAATGAGAAGTTCTTGTTGAAGCTCAGGAACAGAATTGATAGGTATTTGTTTATTCATCACTTTTTTGAATATTGAAAACTTTTCAAAAATTAATCCTGTTGCTTTTGTTCTAATATAAATGGCCTTACATTTTTTTTTTTCCTCCAGAGTTGGGATTGATATGCCAACAATTGAAGTTAGATACGATCATCTAAATATTGATGCAGAAGCCTATAGTGCAAGCAGGGCTCTGCCTACTTTTGTCAACTTCAACATCAATATTATTGAGGTAACATATATGATATATATGCATATATAAATATATATATTTATTTCCTTTGTATATTATGTTTCCTGAATTCTTGTTGAAAAGGGCACCTGAAATTAATCTGAAAATTTATCTTTTTTTGTCAGGGAATTTTGAATTCTCTGCATATACTTCCCAGCAGAAAGAAGCCATTTACTATCCTTAAGGATGTAAGTGGAATCATCAAGCCCTGCAGGCTGACTTTGCTTTTAGGTCCTCCAAGTTCTGGAAAGACAACCCTTTTGCTGGCTTTGGCTGGAAAGCTTGATCCATCTCTAAAAGTAAATAAACAGAATTTTGATTTCTGATTCAGTTTTTATCCTCCAATTTTTTGGGATTTTAATTGATGAAACTGAATTTATTTCTCCAGTCTTCCGGGAGGGTGACTTATAATGGACATGGATTGGAAGAATTTGTACCCCAAAGAACTGCAGCATACATTAGCCAGCATGATCTGCATATTGGAGAAATGACTGTCAGGGAAACCTTAGCATTTTCTGCCAGATGCCAGGGGGTTGGCTCACGCTACGGTTCGTACAATTCACCTAAATATTATTTTTGAAAATTCTGAGGTTGAAATTGTGGGATTTTAGTTGATTAACTGTTGTTTGTGGTCAAAATTTGATTTGAACAGAGATGCTGGCAGAATTGTCAAGGAGAGAGAAAGCAGCAAATATCAAACCAGATCCAGATATTGATATCTACATGAAGGTATAAAATATTACTATTTGTAGATACGTGGATGATTATTCTTGTCTGAATGATGTCATGGCGGCTTCCTATTTCTGGATTTTAATATTAATCTGTCCGTTTAAGATATAACGCTACTTAAATCACCAAAGTACACGTCTTCTTTTCAAGAGAGTGACAAGTCCTGTTTGTTTGTTTTTTCTTTTTCCCAATATTGTGATGCAAGCAGCATGTCTTATAGCTAAGCTACAAGATTTAGCGAAAGTGAGTTTAGTATTTAATATATATAGGAAAAAGGAATTTGTTAAGGAAAACTAGGGAGCAAATTGTCAAAATAGCCAAGGGGCAGATATAGTGAGATAATCAAACTACAAAAACCGATCGCAGAGTCACCACTCTCTTGAAGGATTTAACCATTTTTGGGACTTATCAGAGCTTAATTTTGTTACTCTAGGATTAACATAGTTTCAACTTTTGGTAAAATTGGGCCTCGTTATGTTGGTATCAAACACCATGCTTCTATCCATACAATCAATGTTTCTGAGGCAACATTTTTAATATAATTGCTATTTTGAATAAATAGGCTGCGGCCACTGAAGGAGATGAAGCAAATGTTGTCACAGATTACATTCTTAAGGTTCTGGGGCTTGATATTTGTGCTGATACTTTGGTTGGAGATGAAATGATAAGGGGAATTTCCGGAGGGCAGAAAAAGCGTGTCACAACTGGTAAACAAAATATATACATTCTATAAACATGAAACAAGAGCTTGTGCAATGGATTTATGCAGATACTGAATTTTTTTCTATTATGAAAAACCACAGGAGAAATGCTTGTTGGGCCAGCTAAGGCACTTTTCATGGATGAGATATCCACTGGATTGGATAGTTCTACAACCTACCAAA
The DNA here is from genome assembly GCA_018894105.1 of Jacaranda mimosifolia. NCBI lineage: Eukaryota > Viridiplantae > Streptophyta > Magnoliopsida > Lamiales > Bignoniaceae > Jacaranda > Jacaranda mimosifolia. The sequence continues at coordinate 4,699,303 of CM032127.1, forward strand.
TTATCAATATGCTTCGACAATATGTTCACATTATGAAGGGAACTGCTTTTATCTCCCTCCTCCAGCCAGCTCCCGAGACATATGATCTGTTCGACGACATTGTGCTCTTGTCTGATGGCCAGATTGTTTATCAGGGTCCTAGAGAAAGTGTGCTAGACTTTTTCGAATCCATGGGTTTCAAATGCCCAGAAAGAAAAGGAGCGGCTGATTTCTTGCAAGAAGTAAGCAAAAGAAACAATAAACTGGCAACCCGCTTCAGTATATAGTCTTTGATCACTGGTTCTAATGAGAAATTATACTAATTATGCAGGTAACATCAAAGAAAGATCAGCAACAATATTGGGCACGCAGGGATGAACCTTACCGATTCGTTTCTGTCGGTGAATTTGCAGAGGCATTCCAGTCATATGTTGTTGGCCGAAGAGTTGGGGATGAGCTTGCAGTTCCATTTGATAAGAGCAAAAGCCATCCTGCTGCTTTGACAAAAGAAAAATATGGTCTTGGGAAAAAAGAACTCCTGAAAGCCTGTGCTGACAGAGAACTCTTGCTAATGAAGCGAAACTCGTTTGTCTATTTCTTCAAGATCTTCCAGGCAAGTGTTTTAAGCTTGAAATCCTGTATTTTCATCCATTATGTTTGATTTTGAATATGTTTCTGAAGGTATTTTTTTCCTGATATTTGGATTTCAGCTTACTGTGATGTCGCTTATCGCAATGACAGTCTTCTTTCGAACGAAGATGCATAAAAATGATGTTGATGATGGAGGTATATACACTGGTGCTTTGTTTTTCGCTGTTATTATGGTCATGTTCAACGGAATGTCCGAACTTGCAATGACAATTTACAAGCTGCCCGTCTTCTACAAACAAAGGGATATGTACTTCTTTCCCCCGTGGGCATATGCTCTTCCCTCATGGATCCTCAAAATACCAATTACCTTCCTTGAAGTCGCCATATGGACATTTCTCACTTACTATGTAATTGGATTTGATCCTAATGTAGGAAGGTAAAAAGTTGCAAATCAGTGCCTCAGAGAACTTACCTTTCGTCACTTGTTCAAGTATATATAATTACTGATCAAGACAACTGCTTTGCAGGCTGATGAAGCAGTATCTGCTGCTTTTATTTATTCACCAGTCAGCCGGAGCATTGTTCAGATTCATTGGAGCAGCCGGCAGGAACATGATTGTTGCGAACACATTTGGATTGTTTGCACTTCTCATGCTTTTCGCATTGGGTGGCTTTGTCCTATCACGAGGTACGACAAAACAAGGATCAAATGTTGAAATCTATCTTGTGTTAAAATGGTGGATTGTTTTCTAATCTGCAATTTTCCATGGTTTTGCAGGGGATGTCAAAAAATGGTGGTTATGGGGCTACTGGTCCTCACCCTTGATGTATGCTCAAAATGCAATTCTCGTTAATGAATTCACAGGGCACAGTTGGAGCAAAGTAAGTCTATGCATCAATCTTTGATATCAGATTGTTTGTATGTTGTCCATCTAATTATATTAGACTAATCACAATTTTGTCATTTACAGATAGTAAATGAAACCAAATTGGGAGTCATTGTATTGGAATCTCGAGGGTTCTTTTCTGAATCACACTGGTATTGGTTGGGACTGGGGGCTACCGTTGGATTCGTATTACTATTCAACTTCTTCAACGTTCTTTGTCTTACATTCCTTGACCGTGAGTTTTTCTACTCTTAGAACTTTGGAATATTTTCTACATTACATTCAGCAATTAATTGATATTTGCATAAAAATGCTGCAGAATTCGAGAAGCCTCAAGCTGTATTACCAGAAAGTGAAGATGATGAACACAAGGGTCGTTCCATCAGCCGACCTTCAGGTCAAGGTGATGCTAGTGCTCAGAGAAGCATCTCCTCTGGAGCCTCATCCAATGCCATTGAAGCCAATGAGAACCAAAAAAGAGGGATGATTCTTCCATTTGAACCACATTCCATCACGTTTGATGACGTCAGATATTCAGTCGACATGCCACCGGTATGGTCAAGTTTGAAGCAAAAATCAGTGTGTTTTTGGAAGGAGTACACTTGAAATCAATATATCACTTACAAATGCTTTGATTGGCAGGAAATGAAAGCACAAGGGGCAACTGAGGATAGATTGGAACTGTTGAAGGGTGTAAGTGGGGCTTTCAGGCCAGGTGTTCTTACAGCTCTGATGGGTGTTAGTGGAGCCGGAAAAACAACTCTGATGGATGTGTTAGCTGGAAGAAAAACAGGGGGATATATTGAGGGAAATATCACAATCTCAGGGTATCCGAAGAACCAGGCAACATTTGCTAGGATTTCTGGTTATTGTGAGCAGAATGATATCCATTCTCCAAATGTTACCGTTTATGAGTCCCTTGTTTTCTCAGCTTGGCTGCGGTTGCCTGAAGAAGTCGATTCAAAAACTAGAAAGGTTTTTAGATTGAGACATCATTTTTATTGTTTTTACTTTAGTTGTCATAATGAGATTTCATGAGTTATATTAAACTCTCCTCTTCTTCTTACAGATGTTCATTGAGGAAGTAATGGAACTTGTAGAACTTAACCCCTTGACAGGATCGCTAGTTGGGTTGCCGGGGATCAATGGTCTCTCAACCGAGCAGAGAAAAAGGCTCACAATTGCAGTTGAACTTGTGGCTAACCCTTCGATCATATTTATGGATGAGCCAACTTCAGGGCTCGATGCAAGAGCTGCTGCTATTGTGATGAGAACAGTCAGGAACACTGTGAACACGGGAAGAACCGTTGTGTGCACAATACATCAGCCCAGCATTGACATATTTGAAGCATTTGATGAGGTACCCCCAAATGAAAAATTTAAATCAGTTATTTATTGATTTTTCAATTGACTATAAATGTATAGTGACATGATGTTATGCAGCTATTTTTGATGAAACGGGGAGGACAAGAAATATATGTTGGCCCATTGGGACGCCAGTCAACCCATTTGATAAAGTACTTTGAAGGAGTTGAAGGTGTCCCCAAGATTAAAGACGGTTACAATCCAGCTACATGGATGTTGGAAGTTACAACTTCAGCACAAGAACTACTCTTGGGGGTCGACTTTACTGACTACTACAGGAACTCAGAACTATACGCGTAAGTTGAATCCCATAATGTTTTCTAGGACCAAATATATTATTTTATACATTCTAATAATCTTGATCATATAAAAATTTGCAGGAGGAACAAAGCGCTCATCAAGGAATTAAGTGTTCCTCGCCCTGGCACAAAGGATCTATATTTCCCTACTGAATATTCACAGAATTTCCTCACCCAATGCATTGCTTGCCTGTGGAAACAACACTGGTCATACTGGCGGAATCCTCCTTATACAGCCGTGAGATTTTTGTTCACAACAGCCATCGCCCTTATATTCGGTACAATGTTCTGGGATCTTGGCTCTAAATGGTAAGTATACCAAGACAACCTGACAAACTTCTGATGTTGTGAAAAAATACTTTCGATTAGTTATGTCCTAATTCTGTTGGGATTTCATGAAATTACAGGGACACTCAGCAAGATATCTTAAATGCCATGGGTTCCATGTATGCTGCCATCAACTTTTTGGGCTTCCAATACGGTTCCACAGTACAACCTGTGGTGGCCATTGAACGAACAGTCTTTTATAGAGAAAGAGCTGCCGGAATGTATTCAGCCTTACCATATGCATTCTCACAAGTGAGTGGTTATAGACTTTTGAGCAGTAAATTTTTGAACATTATTTGAAGTTCAAGTTACTTAACAAGCATTTCTTTTTCTTGCAGTTTCTCATTGAGATCCCTTATGTCTTCGTCCAATCCATCGTATATGGTCTGATTGTCTACTCAATGATGGGCTTCGACTGGACTGCTGAGAAATTCTTCTGGTTCATATATTTCTTGTTCTTCTCACTATTGTACTTTGTCCTCTACGGCATGATGACTGTGGCTGTCACTCCTAACCACAATGTTGCCGCCATTATCTCTTCTTTCTTCTACGCAATCTGGAATCTGTTCTCAGGATTTGTCATCCCAAGACCAGTAAGTTCTGCCGACGATCATTCTTGCATTAGTCTTGATTACAAACGCTTGAAATTTCAACTAACTTTTTGTAAACAAATGTCTTGTGTATAAACAGAGAATACCCGTGTGGTGGAGATGGTACTATTGGGCAACTCCCATCGCTTATACTTTGTACGGTTTCATCATTACACAATTTGGAGAAATTCAAGACGTGATGGAAAGCGGACAAACAGTGGAAGAATTCTTGAGAGATTACTTTGGGTTCAAACACGACATGCTTGGCTTAGTTGCAGCAGTACTTCTTGGATTCGTCGCGGTTTTCACTTTCCTCTTTGCCTATTCCATCAAGACATTCAACTTCCAGAGGAGATAGAAAAAAATTCTGGCAACTAGCCTCCCAAGGAGCTGTGCCCTTTAGGGCATTTATCTTTTACCAGTTCATAAAGACATTTAAGATTTTGTACTAGGAAATATTTATCTTATGTTTATTGTGTAATAGAATTAAGCAGTATGGCTTCTTTTGTATTATTACATAATTAAAGTGTGCAAGTTCTTTAATTTTTTCTTAATCAAAGTTTTTATGTCTCTAATACTCCCACCAGTTCCTCCATGTTTATATTCTCAAAATTCTTAACCATGGTTAAACAAATTTTTTAATTCCTTTGTTTACTTCTGGGTTTCAGTTCAAGAATAAACTTGATCGGAAGAATTAACCCTCATATTTCATTGCGTCTCAAAAATCAACATAAAGTCTGCAAAATGCAATCAAAAGGATGAAAACTAATTAGTACAATTTGGGAATTGGGGATTCAAATTAGGGCAGAGCATGTATACGGCGTCGTCAGGCGAGGGCTCATAACAAATTGGGCTTTTAGCTAATGCAATTAATAAGCTAATTTACGACTTTATAATTTTTTTTAAATAAGGAATTAACAAGGATCTATCGATTTTTAATATATTATTAAATTTATAAAAATTACTACTATGATAAAATGAAAATTCTTATTTCTTCTCTTATAGCAGGTAAGGAGCTTTTTCTTAAAACATATTCCCCTTCTCCCTAGCGGGGAACTCTCAACTAAACGAAAGATATTCATTGAAGCGATATGTTCTTCTTTATCAAATTGGAGGAAAAACAGGAACAGAGTCGTACCGTTAGGCTTCGTACCTAGAAAGGTCTATAATAAATTAATACAATTAATAATATATTTCATAACATGATTATATTTCACTACTAATACTTGTTTTGGTTGGTTGTAGTATAGTTTTTGTGAGAATATTTTCTTTCAAATAATAGTTATAGGTAGATTTTATTATTACTTCATTTTTTTTTCAAAAAACATCTTTATTGATTCTTTAGTTATCTCTTATGCGATTCAAATTCGTGATCGATTCATTCAAATAAAATTGCTTGAGTTATGTATTAATGTCATTCTATTATTGCCTGACCTACAATCAGATACTGTTGGAGTGAAATTAATATTTTCGAGTCAAAATTTAAATACAGAATATCTATTAAATCAATATGTTTATAAACATCATACTTTTTCTTCTTGTCCCTTTGGAGTTTGGTGGTCTATTTGTCCCAATATTTTGCAGTCTTTCCAAGGCATGTGGTTGACTCTTGACTCTTTGCCCGACTAGTCAGTCCAACAATTCCAAACAAGGTCCCACTTGGGTCAAAAATTGGATTAATATTGCCATTCCAGATAATGACAACCCAAATGGATTTTCTTTTTCTCAAAGTTTTGTTGAAGCGATGGAGACTGATATTTTAAGGTTCTATTATAGTATGATTTTAATTTAAATTTTATTAGATGCAGGGTATTTATCTCATTATTATTTCATATTCTCATTATTAATTATTAATGATTGCATTGAATTTATAATTAAAATTTAATGAATCAATTAAAAGAATTATTAGTTTAGGTATAACAACACAACATGTCCTTTTCCCAGTTCGGGTAGCACAAATTTAAAGTAAAGAAATCATTATGACATTTAGCAAAAGCTAATAATGTTATGGTTGAACATGTCAAAGTAAATAATAAAATTTAAACATTAATCGCAAAATAGTGATAAAAATAAATTTGATGATCTTAAATCAGACAAAAAGATTGTACATCCAATACTCCATGTCAAAATTCATGGACCAATTTCACCCCCCACATTTTCGAAGACTGTTCCTGAATTTTAGTCAAAATAGAAATATGATCAATCCTTTTTGTATTTTAGTTTTCTAGAAAAAAATACACGAAAAAAAATATTTTGTACAAAAACCAATTAAGAGAAACATTTTTTACTTAAAATATTTATTTATATTCTTATTTTCATGTTAAATCCCTTCTTGAGCCCAAGACGCATAAGAAAATTTTTAAGACAAGCTTTGATCCTGAAAGAAGCTAAGTATCTTGAGTATAAAAGGACACGCCCCATTGTTGCTAATAGTTGAGGCTAGTTTTCGGCGAAGTCATACCTTACCAAAGATACCAGGCTTCAACCTGGTATCAGAGCCATGGATAATTTATTACCCATGCCTTCTACTTCTTCTTCATCCTCTTCCCTAACCCCCAGTCTCAGCATTAGACAAACCAATGCTTCAAAAATAGATTCCTTATATGAAATCACCCATCTTCCTGACTTAGAAAAAGTTCCTCTTACCAGTCTTCCCTTTATAAACCCATATAATGCCTTTTCTAAACCTAGAAACTCATTCTCTAAAATAGTCAGGAGTATTATACATCCTCCTAAGATCCAAGTAAAAGAAATTGTCCAAGCATCAACCTTTGACTAATACTTTCTTCCTGCAATGAACAAAGGGCAATTGGTTACTCTTGAAATTCCTTCTCATTTTCCAAAACTATGGCTTGCTGAAAAATGCACTCATATTCATTTGGGAGCTATAAGATTTGCTCTCACACTTTATGGCAAAAATGGCTTATCCACATCTTTAAAAATAGCCTTGCTTGACACGAGATTCTCTAATTATCAACATGCTTGTACTGGCACTGTGCAGACAACATTGAATACGCGAACAATTCTTGTAACGATGTTTCCAAATTTCAATATGCCAATTTCTAACCCTTGTTTAAGATCGGCATTAAAGCTTCAAATTCAGATATGTGGAGCGGTTCCTTCAAAGGTCACATATTCTGCCAGTCTATCGAGTACAAAATCACTGAATTGATTTTGCTCTACCACAAGAAACTGAAGATGCTCTGCTAATCTCAGTAGATTCCAAGCACATTCCCAGCTGTACTTATGTGCCCAGACAAATATTAAGAGATGAATTGAAAAAACTAATCCCAGAAACATAGATTACATCATATTGGCAGAATCATCCAGCATCAAAGGAAGCAAAGATGATCCAGTCTACAGAACCATCTTTTCACAAAAATCAAGATGGAATTGTAGAAATACGTTTGAAGAAATCGACAGAGAAAAACAATATTCCTAAGTATTTCAACCGAACATTTACTATTGAATCTAATAGTCCAATTTATGGATTCGATGTAAATGGATCTCTTTTTTACTAATCATATGCAAGAATTCAAGATGATGACACCCCAAGCAGGAGATCTCAAAGGATTTCCAGAGATGATCCTTATGTTGACACATTAGGACAACCATCTGGCAAATTTGACTATCTAGTCAAATATACTCCTCCTCCACCAACCCCATGGCCAACAACACACACAGGATGGGATTATGATCCTCCCTTTCAGGATCCTTATCAAAAAAATGATAATCAAACTCTTCATCCACAGTAGCAGATTATGATGATGGGAACCTCACAATAAAATGATTTTCCACTAGAAGAATTGAAAGGGAGAAACAAGTTGTACTTGCAAAAGGAAAAATTAAAATCATCAGAGAAAGCAGAATCAACATCCTCCAAATTCAATGAATCCCAATAGTTCATGATGCAGAGCCCTTTTTCCAATCTATTGTTTGAATTTCTGAAAAAAGCATATGATCTTAAAGAACAAAAACTACAGAGGCCATATCCTATAATTCTTAATGATCCTGTTAGGATTCTAAAGATTTATCTGAAGATTGCCTCTTCTCTTCATGAATCAACCCACTGAACAAACATAAGAGCCTATTGTGGATGATGAACCTGAATTTAGTCAACAAAATCAATGGGCAAATGAACCAAGAGAAGCTGTATTTTCTAACCATAAAGTTTGGTTTACTCTTGATGAAACTCTACCTTCTCAGTGGAGAAGAAAGATCCATGAAATGACTTTTTGGTGTGTGACAGAGTTACAAAACCAAATGCAACAGTCTCTAGCGAGATAAATGCTTTCACTACTAGAATGACAGGAATTCTCAAAGAATAGTGGTACTTTCTTGGGGAATACAGATAGATTCAAACTAGAAACTCACCCAACATTGACACTTTTATGTATTACATCTATGCTGAGTTTCTAGGAGAAATGCAACATCATGTAGACACAGCTCGAGAAGAATTCTTCAAAATGAAATGCTGTTCTTTCCAAAGAAAAGATCTTGAAAAATATTTTCAAAGAATGGCACAAAGATACTATCTTCTCGGAGGAATGGACAACCCAAATTTGAAACAGACATTTATAAACTCAATTTTAGACTCTTTGGGTCAAGAGGCACTACGGTGGATTGAACTAAGAGGAAGAATGCTGACAAATACTACTCTTGGGGAAATCTATCAGTATATCCTAAGAGCTTTGGAAAAATCATGCAATAATTAGAAATTCTTAAAAAAATTCCAACAAACAGGGAAAAAGATTGGAAAGGAGTGTGAAAGAAATGATCTCTTGATCAAATGCAAATCAACAGAGAAGTGTTATTGTCTTGATAAACCTAGAAAACACTTCAACAAATTCAGAAAGCATCATCAACAATGGATGCCAAGAAAAAGAAGAAGATTCTTTTTGAAGAAAATCTTCAAAGAACAAAAGAGATTGACATCATATTTGCCATAAAAGAGATCATTGGGCAAAATAGTGTCCAAACAAAAAGAGAGACAAGATTTTGAAGCAAATTACTCAACTCACTTAGTGCAGCCTCGAAAATGATGAGCTTGAGTCATTATTCTCAGAAGAAGATGAGCCAACAGCCCAAACAATTTTTGCTCTAGAGGAAAACTCTGAAACAAAAGATGAAGGATCATCCTCAGAAAAAACTGAAGCACCTACTGACCAATTTCCTAGTTTTAGAATCCAGATGATTGGACTTGCTCTTACTTACCACTTATCTAGGTACAACTGATTCCACAAAAGTTTGATTTTCCAATCACAGTCGTTGGTCTTCTTGACACAGGTGCATCACAGTCGTTGGTCTTCTTGACACAGGTGCATCAAACTCCATTCTCAATCCAAGAATACTTCCTTCCTATCTTTGGAAGCCACACAAAGAGGTATTCCAAGGGGTAAATAGTGAAACCTTTTCTACAGAGTTGATAAGCAAACCCGTAAGAATTCAATTCTTCCCAAAGTTATCTTTAACCCATAAATTTCTTGGATCTTCATTATCGGGGAAAGATGTCATTATATGGTTTGACATCATAAAACATCTATGGGAAAAAAGGGTCAATCCAAAGCTCGATGGACTCAAATTCAAATCATACTTCCTCCCATATGTTAAACCACAAAATTATTTTGCTTTTGACATTATCCCAGATATCCAAACAAGATTGATCAGTAATTGTTGTACAAAGTCTCATTCAGAATTTCTTCAAAAATGCACACATCCTTTTTGGAAAAACCCAAACTTCTTTCTTGCAGAAGATAAATTTTCTCTCCAAAATAGAAATTGTCTCTTTTCAAATCTCACCAAAGCCAATATCTTCTCAAAGTTTGACTTTAAAGGCAAGCTTCTAGCAACTTGGTATTCATCCAGATGACAAATACAAGACAACACTCTATATTCCAAATGCTCATTTCCAATGGACAATCATGCCATTCGGACTTAAAACAGCTCCCTCCCTTTTCCAGAAAGCTATGGTTAGGATCTTTGAACCAATATTCCCAAATGCATTGATTTATATTGATTATATACTTATTTTCTCTGAAGATATCAAGTCTCATTCACAACTTCTTTGCCAATTTGATGATTTGATTCAAAGATATAGTATTATGCTGTCTCAAAAGAAAATGTTGATTGCAAAAGATGAAATTGATTTTCTTGGTATGCATATAAAAAATGGGCAATACTCTCTTCAGCCCCGCATTGCCTAGGAATTACTAAAATTCCCAGATGATCTTGCTTCAAAGCAATAGATTCAACAATTCTTAGGAACAATAAATTATTCTGCTGACTTCATACAAAGGCTTGCATCTATCATAAGGCCATTGGAGGACATGCTAAAGAAGAATCATCCAATCTGGTCTCATGCACAAAGGAAAGTTGTTACTACCATGAAAGCTATAATCCAAAATTTGCATCCATTGCAAATACCAGTAGAAGGGAAAAGAATTCTACAAACAAATGCAAGTGAAAGTTTTTAGGCTGCAATTCTTTTTGAAGAAAAGGATGGTAGGCGACGAGTTTGTGGATACAAAAGTGGATCATTCAAGTCTTTTGAACAAAATTATCAGTCCACTTACAAGGAATTTCTTGCTATAAAAAGAGGAATTGAGAAGTTCCAGCTCCACATCATTGGACACCATTTTCTAGTAGAAATGGACATGGCTGCCTTTCCAAACATGTTGAGCTTCAAGCCAAATTACATACCCTCCAGATAATTATTGAGATGGGCAAAATGGTTTTCTCAATATTCTTTTGAGGTAAAGCATATAAAAGGTAAGATTAATGTTCTTGCAGATTTTCTTTCAAGGTCAAAGCTTTACCATATTCCTAGAAATCATATTCCTATCGTCTACATGATTTCCTCATTAGCTACCTCCAGTTCATCATCATTCTCTAAGTATCCCTTTGAAAACCTTCCCCCAGAACTCCATGATCTAATCAAAACCAAAACATTACAGACCAAAGCAAAAGAACTCATGTTAAAGTACTAATCTTTTGGCATTAGAAAAACTAGTCTCCACACGTTTGGAGGAGTTGGTTTTCATCCTGATTAACTATTCTTTACTTTATGCAATGTTTCTCTACCATTCCATCGAATGTTCTCAAAAGAACTTTTGTGTATGATTTGGTATCTTTTAGAATAATGGATAATAGGAGTTGCGTTCATAATTGACCTATCTATTCAATGGATTGCTGGATTGCATAGTGTTTTATTTGATGATGAGGAAGAAAACCCATGTGCTAGAATATTTCTTGAATGGTTTTATCCTCTCTCTACATGGATTAGAATGTTCAAAGTCATTCAAGCCCAACAAATTGGCAAGGTTAATCGAGGGATTTCTGTCATATATCTTTTTACCAAAAAGAGTTCTCATCAGCTTCAAAATATAAATTGGCACTTCTTTTTACCATAAATAATTCCTTTCTTGATCATAAATATAAACTTGAATATCAAATACTGCAACTAGCTCATTCTCTTTAATGTTTTGCTAAAAAACAAGCATTATCTAACACCCTGTTTCAAATTTTATTTAAATCTATCACTTTGATTTCTTTTCAAAATATTTTAGTACGATGTTTTATTTTTAAAATGAAAAGTTGTTTTCGTGGTGTTACATGTTAACAGCTAATTTAATATAACAAAAATATATTATAAGGATTTCCCCCCTTATAACATGTCTATAACTCGGATAAGCTCTGCTTTCGGGACTGTTTATGATACATGTGTGAGGTCATCGTGTTATAACACACAAGTTGGACACGATATGTCTACCCTCTTAAATATTTCCAACCATGAAATGGCAAATGTTGCATTTTATCTCCTAAGTTATTTGTAAACCACTTTAATTTTTCCTATAATCTTTACTGAATTAATTTTGAATAGGGTATTATTATTTGCACTCTATTCTAAATTTTTGTGTTAGGTTATTGACCAAAATATTAATTTACTTTTCAAATCCATTTATATTAATTTGTAAGACAAATATACCCTTTAGTATATATAATAATTATCACTTTCAACTTTGTTACTCATGAATACATTTCACCTCAACTTGTACAACTTAATATGAAGTAATATTGATATATATATATATATATATTAAAATTTTCTCTAATTATCACAAATAAATATTGATATATATATATATATTAAAATTTTCTCTAATTATCACAAATAATTTGGAGAATATAACACATTTTTCTATGATAACAACAATATTTAAGTGATATTAAATTTTTACTTCAAAAAACATATAATGAGATTTAAATTTGAACTTCAAAATGTAATATAACTTAAAATCGATAGATATTTAAACATTTAACTTGTACTTTTTAAACTAAAATACTTGACAAACTTTAAGTACTTGTTCAATGTAATATTTAAAATTTGTAGCATCTTTTATTAGTTTTATTCAAGTAATATTTGAATAATATTATGTAAATTAAAAAATATGTATTAATTTACCTTTAAGTATAAAAAAATAAAAATACCGGTACTTGTGAGTTATCCATCACCCATAGTCATGAGTAATGGGTCAACTATCTTGTATCCAATAAAAAACGAATAATTTTATCTATGATAAATTTACCCAACGTCTCGTTGTTACCCATTCTTGGGTTACCTACGGATATCCATTTGCCAAGTCTAGGGTTGTGAAAATATACTATATTTTAGTGATGCTATCACTTTCCTACTGAAGCTTATAACCATATTTTCAGTGAGATGATTGAATTTAGAGATGGGATAATTTGTTCATTTTTATATGCTTTATCAAGTTTAACATGGAATGAATCAAGGTTAAAAATGAATTAAGATCATATTTAATAGGACAAAAAATAATACACTAAAGGTATAATTGCCCAACAATTTAACTAAATAATATCTTGAAAATAAAAGGATATAATAGTCAATTTCTATAGACTAAAAATCACTTGGTGCCAATAGTAAACTTTGGAGTGCAAATAACAATACCTTTTTGAATGGTTATAATTGGGATCCTGATCTTGTCTATGATATCAAGTTAGACCTATTATCTAATTAAATAATAAAAAATTTATTGAAACAATCTAATGGACCTCTTTTTAGAAAGACTTTTGGTTGATCCCAAATCGATAAAATATCACTAATTTTAAACTATTATTTTTCAGAATGATATAGCAAACATACACAAAACTTTCGCTTTTCAAACATTATCAAAAATTTCTTGTTGAGAATTAAAAATATTCTTTCATATCCATTTACTTTCCAAGGTTTCTAGTTAGTATATGTCCTTACCTTCTAGAACGTAGAAAAACAATATCATTATTTCATTTTGCTAACGTCACCTCAGCTTATCTTCCAAGGTGTTTACTTTCAATTCTCCCAAAAATGCAGTCAAACTTGGAAAAAGATTCCCATGTTAATTGAAAGATAAGAAAACAGCAATAGGAAACATCGGATGTGCCACAAAGCATCGATTATTATTCAAGTTTGTGGAATTTTACAGTGTCCTGGAAGCTTCTACTCTGAAAATTTTGGAATGGAAGAAAAGTCGCCCCCAATAATTTTAGTGGTCACCTCGTCAGGCACCAACGATTGGTTTCCTATAACATCATAATAATTCATCTTTGTCGATTCAATAAAGTTCTCCAATGACTTATCATTCAAATTCAAGATAGTTTTTCTGTGGAGGGTTTCCTCTAGAAGGTGCTTCATGTTTGGATGTTTAATGGTTTTTCTTTTTCTTTTTCTTTTTTTCAAACAAGGAAAAGAAATAATTGATAAAAATATTTCTTTAATGTTTTTTATTGAATTATTTAAGGATTATATCTGGCCTTTTTACATATTATTATTATTATTAAAGATCATAACTAATTTCCTATTAGTTATAAAAGTTGTAAGTTATGTTTGGGGGAATTATTGTATACATCAGTCGAGGTGCATGAGAGATGATTGTTTACTTTATGATATATGTTAGCAGTCCGAGTAAGCATATCTCTAATTCATGAACTCTACAGATACAAAGCTATATGATATCACCAATTTTTTTCAATTCAGCAGTTCGATTTGTGATTTATCATTCACAAATATTGATAAGATTCATCCATTCATCAACACCTTAGAATGGTATACCTTCGTAAGGAGAGGTTTAGACGAGAAAAAACTTACAGTGGATACTTAGGCACTCAAAAACGAGGAAGAGCTTAGTGATCGCAAAATGTTTTGTGGAGTTAAAAATAAGTATAAATTTGAAGATTCCCTACACTGCAATTGATCTGTTGGCATGAATAAAAATTTACCACCAAATTATTCACCCGTTCCTAGGGATACTATAAGCTATACTAAATGAGGTTTTATTTTTTCGTTATTATGTTTTCTTTGATTAAATAATATCTAAATTTGAACCGAAGAAAAAAAAATATATAATTCCCGCCGTACTAATCGGTCATGCTGATGTTTACCAATTTTAATGTCAACAACTATTTGTCGTCACATGTATGATCATTAAAATTCATACTACAAAAATATGAATTTAGCAATTTGATATTTGTTTGGGGGCACCGAAACCAAACAAGATTAACAACAATCCAATTGGGAAATTTTTGTATTCGTAATACAGAGTTGTAAAATAATTCGGAATATACATTGACGAAGAATTTGGCGCTTGTCGCCGGCCTTATTTATCTTGTAATTATGAAGTTTCGGACGGTCAAAAGAACTGCTTTGATTTGCGTTGAACGCAACACCCCATACCACCCCAAAAAACCAAAACCAACAAACACCCAAAAAAAAAAAAAAAAAAAAAAAAAAAAAAAAAGCCACAAAGGAGCGAAAAAAAATAAAATAAAATAAAATTGGCGGCTCACTCAAAGGTAGTTCAGCTGCAAAATTTTACTTTTCCATCAAAACCTTATATATATATATTAGGCTTATCAGCCATCAACAACACAAACACATCAGATTCATAACCAGCTTAATTTGCCTCGAGAAAATGGAAACCCAAAATCCTTTCAACTTCACTAATTGCATCATTCTTCTATCCTTCATCTTCTTCTTATACAAAGGATGGAAGAAATTCAACAAAAAGAGCCCAAAATTGCCACCAGGTCCATGGAGTTTACCTCTAATAGGCCATCTGCATCACATAGGCACACTCCCACATCGTTCTTTCCAGGAGTTAGCCAAAAAATATGGACCCCTTACGCATTTCAAGCTTGGAGAAGTTACTGCTGTTGTTGTGTCATCGCCTACGCTCGCCAAAGAAGTACTCAAAGTACACGATCCCACGTTTGCTGACAGGCCGGAAAGTATAGCAGGGGAAATTTTATGGTACAATTCCTCCAATATCTCCTTTAGCCAATATGGGGATTACTGGAGACAAATGCGGAAAATCTGCATTCTTGAACTTCTAAGTGCCAAGAATGTGAAATCGTTTGGCTCGATCAGGAATCATGAAGTTTCCCTTCTCATCGATTCGATCAAAAGGTCTTCAGGAGCTCCAATTGATCTGACGGATAAGGTTTTCAAGATGACTAGCTCAATCGTATGCAGAGCAGCATTTGGCAAAGTATGCAGAGATAAGGACCAGCTTATAGAGATGTTTAAGGAAGGGATAAAGTTAGTTAGTGGATTTGATGTGTCTGATCTTTATCCCTCATCGAAAATACTCAAGGCCTTAAGCTGGAACAGGCTCAGATTGCTCAAGATGAGAAGAAAACTTGACCTGATTCTTGATGACATCATAGAGGAGCATAGGCAGAACCTGGCCAAGATAGTTGCAGACAAAGAAAATTCAGAGAGAAGGGGTAATGGTGAGTTTGGCAACGAAGATTTAGTTGATGTCCTGCTAAGAGTTCAGGCAAGTGGTGAACTTGAATTCCCAATTAGCGATGACAACATCAAAGCCGTCATTTATGTAAGTATTCTTCAACTTTTACGCTTAGATTTGTACTCTTTTTGAAAAGAGGATATTTATTGGTTAATTCACTTAAACCCGTGAGATCGATCTGATTGTTGTTGCGGAACTTTCTTATCAAATTATTCTTTGAGTAGTTGAGTCCCTCAATTTAGTACTATTATGTCGATGTTTTTGTAGTTAGCATAGGAAAATTAGATCAGTTTGTTCCTAGGTTTGGACCTTACTCTTAGACCATCTAAAAGTTCCATATGTTAGTACTAATTTTTTTTCATACATACGTTCACTAAAATTTATGGGTGAGATTTATACTGATTGGCCAAAAATGATTCTGCGTTTCTTCTAGTACTGAGTTGGGTACTATGTGTTTATGTTTTTATTGTTAAACATATGACAAATTGGATGATTTTATGGCAGGACATATTTGCAGCAGGAACCGAAACTTCATCGACAACAATAGACTGGGTCATGGCAGAACTCATAAGAAACCCCCGAGTAATGGCCAAAGTACAAACAGAACTAAGACAAACATTCAAAGGAAGCTCAACAATCGGAGAAGCCGATGTTCAGAATCTGAAATACCTAAAATTAGTAATGAAGGAAGGCCTAAGGCTGCACGCCCCAATCCCTTTAATCCCCAGAGTTTCCCGGGAGAACACCGAAATCGACGGCTACCTCATCCCTGCAAAAGCCAAAGTCTTGGTAAACGCCTGGGCATTGGGCAGAGATCCCAAGATTTGGACCAACCCAGAAAGCTTCGAACCAGAGAGATTCGACAACAACTCGACAGATTTCACGGGAAATCACTTTGAATATATACCATTTGGGGCAGGAAGAAGAATGTGCCCCGGGATGACATTTGGTTTAGCCAGTGTGGAGCTGCCTCTGGCCCATCTTCTGTACAATTTTGACTGGAAATTGCCGGCGGGAATGAGCCCCGACGATTTGGACATGATTGAGCGCCCGGCAATTACGGCAGCAAGAAGACAGAATCTGGAAGTGGTTGCCACCCCATATGATGGAATCTCCATGTAGACAGGGGATATCAACCTAGATCATAACTTCTGCTTATATAATAAAGAATACTACTACAAGTATCTTGTGTCAGTTTGTTGATGAATGTTTCAAATTCTTGTACATTTCCTCCTTTTTTTTTCCCTCCCCCCTTTTTCCGATCTGATCGCCTTGTGTATTTTCATCTTGTTGGTTGTGAGGTTATAGATTTTGATATGGTTCAGATTATCTCCTTTTGTTTTTGTTTTGTTTTTTTTTTAAATAAAGAAATCAAAACAGAGTATGAAGTCCTAATTTGCAGAAATTATGTGCTCCTGTATGTAGCTGAAGAGAACAGGCGTTAGATTGTGAAAGAAAATATTAAGTCAACTTTGACTATCGGTCAACGCTAGGAGAGAGAAGAAGAAAGGAATGTCTTAAAAGATACTACTGCTGAGTAGTAATGTTTAAATTTTGGGTAATAATTTTTACTTTATTAGAATAATTATTTATGAGTTTTATTATAACAAAATTATAAATGAAATACTACCCGTAAAAATTAGTGAAAAGTTAAGTCATATATGTATAATTAGGTATCAATAAAATGAGCATTAGTGACTCAATGACAATATTTCATTTGTTACATTATTAATAATTGTTCACAATAACAACTTAAATATAATTTTTATTTTAACAAAAATTATGAAATTATTATTATGATCAAATAAAGATTTTAATATTTATCAATAATTTAATACAGTGGGGTTTTCACTTTTAAACCCTATAACAAAATTCATTTCAGTCTCAAAGGGCACAACAATATTTTCAACTATGTAATATTAATTTAATTAGTCTTGCTTTCTGATTTTTATCCATTACAAATGAGGAATTTTTTTTTTTTTACTTTCACCAATTAATCTTCACATTACTTTGATTAATTGGCAATCTTTCGTTCATTACTTTGAATATTGACTCTTACTTCGCTTTGATTATTGAAAAAGATTACCTTCACGACTTGAATTCATCTTTGTTCTTTAGTGCGCCTTGATTAACCCTGTCGGGGATGTATGTATATGACATATGTGAACATAATCTTCTCATAATCTCTTCTGTGCGCTTTACAAAGTTTTCTCCCTTTTTGACAGTGTAGGTAATAAACAAATACTACTTTTAATTTTTTAAAATATATATCTTGTGGAATTAAGAAAATAATTACTTATTCAACCCTTTCGGGTGTATTCCGATTCATTCACGAGATTGAATGAATTTCATGGATTAAAAATGTGGTTATTTTGTTCAAGAATATTATTTCTTTTCCTTAATCGTTATCAAAATCTGAATTCCAAATTTGCTTTTGTCTCTACAATAAATTTCTTAAATTCTTGAGTTCAATTAATTTAATGTGGAACAATAATTATAAAACGCATAAGCTAGCAATATTAGCTTAAACAAAGAAGTTCAAGATTAATTTTTAATAATAATTCACATGAGAATTAATTATATTATGAATATAATAATTAATTAGTCTCGGATTAAAAGCAGTACATGAATCATGTGTACTTCGTCACGATACTAGCTAGTACACAATTGTGCCTATACATAAATCAATAGTAAACCCAAAATTAATATGTGCGTGCGTGTGTGTGTATATATATATATATATATATATATTCTCTAAAGTTTAAAAAAATCAACAAATAATGCCATGATATGGGATTTCAATACTTTCTCCGGATGTGTGTATCCATCTTCATTGTGCTTATAAACAACATCGATTAGATGTGCAAGATTGAGAATTCGCATGAGAATATCCATGGAAACAGAACTGGTATCCTTCAATCCTTCATTCATATCTTTCCATGCAATCTCAGCAATTTCATTGAAGTATTCTATTGCTGCTTGTGTTGATACACCATGCTCTTTCATGTAGCATTCAATCCCTGTTGAAACTTGGCCTCTACTCTTCTCAACCTTTAAACATAACAAATTTAAACAAAAAAAAAAAAAAAAAAAAAAAAGTTAAGCATGAAAGTGCAAAATTGAGTTAAATAATTAACAAAAATATTAAAATTTGAAAAAAATGAAATATATAATATTTGATGTTCATAGTGTCAGTCTTGAAAAAGTTCATTGTGCATGTCCTCATCACTTAAATGTAATTCATTTAAATTTTAGGGTCCAACGATTTTGAGAGGGTCACATGTGATCTGATTCAAACATGACTACAACTCATTATTTGAACCATTCATTAAGTACACATAACAATAGCGCTATTCTAGTATGACACTAAGAACTGACATGATCATCGGCCGGGTCACTTTATTGCCCCCTTTATAAATAATTCCTTCTATTTATTATTGGAAGTATGTGTGCATTTATTTTAGTTTATTCTACTTATCTATGATACTTCCGTGACTTAAACTGATTTAAGTATAAGAGGATTGTTATTAAAAATTTTCGAAATGACTGATGGTTTTATGTTAAGATTCCAAATTCAACCCAAATATAGAGACGTAGAACCCCAACCATTGGACTTAGAAATAAATTAATTTAGACAAATTAATAGGATGATCGTAGACCAAATACGATTGGATAAAATGGTAATCTAAACAAAGTGATAGATTCAAATAAGCAGTAAACATTTTAAGTTGAATTGATCAAATTCCTACCTCATAAGTGGCG
Organism: Jacaranda mimosifolia; assembly: GCA_018894105.1. Classification (NCBI taxonomy): domain Eukaryota; kingdom Viridiplantae; phylum Streptophyta; class Magnoliopsida; order Lamiales; family Bignoniaceae; genus Jacaranda; species Jacaranda mimosifolia. Next base: position 4,718,907 of record CM032127.1, read on the forward strand.
ATGTCATCAATAACACGGCATATAGTAACGTTGGCTTCAAGAATTTTAGGTTTTCTCAATAGCCAATTGAATGCTTCATTTGTTGCAGAATCCATCCCAATGAAGGATGTTGCTGTAAGCAAGTAGTAAGTGCTGGTAATCTTGGCATTGCTCATGTACTCACCAAATGCTGGCAAATATCCCTCAATGAACCATTTAGCCTCAATGTAGTAACTCATCACAATTTCTTTCATCTGGTTAAAACATAAGAAAATTCAAATAAGAAATGAATAAACAAGATTAAGAAAAGAAATAAAAATCAGGTCATTTATATACCGCCTCCTTAGCATGATGAACAGCATATGATCTTCCTATTGGTGCTAACTCTTCATCGTAAGCGTCGTAGAGATTGAGGAGAGCTCTGTAGCAAATCTTCATGTAGTCTGGGAGTCGCTCAATTTCGCTTATATCCCATCTGATAGAGACGAACAATACTTTGTTTAATGATCTTTCATAGGTAAATTAAATGATTTATTAGACTGCAATAGAGCCTAAAGTGTTATACATACTTTTGTACAGCCTCGGTAAAAACTGCTAGTTCTTCAATTGTACCATATGCATCATATGTGTCGTCTATTACTGATATGAGAGCTATAGTTTTAGTAAGCATGACTCGAGCAGTAGAGTATTGAGGCTCAAAATAAACCCCCAATGTCCAAAAATAACACTCGACAATTCTATCTCTGGCATAACAAAGCTTGGAAACAAGGTCCATCTCCTTCCACCACCTGCAACAAAACAAAACTTTTTGAAGCAATATTCAAAAAACCAACTTACCAAACTAACAAATATTATTAAGATCATGCATGGAAGCATATGAGTTTACCTAGAGACTTCACAGAGTTCCTTTTTGTGCAGCATTTGCAGCAAATTGAAGTCCAATTTCGCGAATCTCAACAACGACTCGTTCTTTGATTCACCTTCTTCGTACAATGAGGTGAACCAGCGGGCTTCTACTCTTGGAATGCCCCGGTGGAGGGATTGCTCGAGAGAATGCAAAACTTGTTTCTTGAGAGGCGATTCGTTTAAATTTGGAGCAACAAATTCAAGATGGGCAACTGAGAAAGAAAGGGCCTTGTCCAAAATCTCCTCCCCTTGTGTTCTTAAATATGCTGCTTCATATAGGCTTAGGACACCCTTAATGTCATTGAGAAGGGTTTTCTTGAACTCACCATTATTTTCTGTGAATCTGTTGAAAATGCCTGCATCAAGAACATGCACAATAAATTTAAACAAACCCCTTTTGTCAGAAAATTACTAAAAACATAGTACTATATATATATGTATATATACTTACAAGAAGGAACATCGAATCCGTGCTGCCTCAGCAATCTGAACTGCAATGAAATGATAAACAAATCATCCTGCTCCTCGTTTTCGAGTTTGTAATAGCCATTGAAAGCCAATGCGAGTTGATCTTGAATTTCTCTTTCAAAGTGATAGAATAAACCAAGGCGTTCAATTGTGTCAATCAAAATCAATTTCTCGGACAATTTGCTTGCTGCGGAAACTAGCATACTTCTTGCTTCTTCCTTGAGCAGCTGAATCTCTTCTGCGTACATTTCTGATAACTGCATGGCACAAGAATAATTAATTTAACATCAAGACAATATAATCCTTTCTTAATGATTATTTTTCTAACAGAAGGTGGTTAGCTAATTAATATTATACCTGGATATCCATGTCAAATGAACTAAAAAGATCACCCCACAAACTAGGGGAGAAATTAGCCACGGGACGAAGAATTTCATGTTGACAGTTGCTGATGTTGCTGTTTACTTCAACTGTAGATGCCATCGCAAGAAGATTTTCGGGAAAATTAATATGTTATTTCTTTGTCTTATAACTAATGCTGTGATTAACTGCAAGGCTAAAGCCTATTTATAGGGATATGGATCCTACCAACATTTCTATTTTTCAAAGTAGAATTCAATGTTCAATCCGATGTATGTTGGTCTCTATAGCAACTCTTGGAGCTTTCGGTTTTTGACCGGTGCTGGTTAGTTGCATTGCTTGCCCGCTAGTTAGTTGATTCGGTCTATCTCTGAATGATAGAGAAATTTTTTCTTTCTTGGTGAGGAACTTATTAGCAAAATCTTTTATATTTCTTTGTCTAAGTTTGTATTTTTGTGTTTTATCGGACGAAATGGGCTATTTTGAGTGATTTTCGAGGAATTCCTCTAAAAATAAAATTATTTTTAACATGTATAATTTAATTAAGGGATTCCACCAAATGGGATCAGTTTTTTTTTCTTATTTGAAACACATGCACATATCAAGAGCCCATTAAAGTTCAAACTTATGACCTTCCACATTATGTGAGAAAATTATACTATTAGACAACATGTTACTTAGCAAATAGAGCCAAATTTATATTTTTCAACTTGAATATTTATGTTTTCCATTTTTATTTTTGCATTTTTTTCCTTGAGACGTATCTTTGGCAACCCATTCTATATATAAATTAAATTTTATTATTCGTCCTGTTGCGGGCTGGTTGTTGGTATATTCTTCTGGGCATGTGACGACCAACAAAGTCGGACCATCTTGCTGCTACAAAGTCTGACTACTATCTTTCTTTACATACTAGGACTAATATAAAATAATACTATACATGTTGTAAGACTTTGGCTAAATTTATTTAAAATGTCTTATAAGCTCTTACATCTTATAAGAAGTTTTTGGAGCTTATAAGATGCTAGATTTTTTTAAAAAAATATATAAAATGCTAGATTTTTTAAAAAAAAATAAGTTGTTAAAGTGTTTGGATAAAATAAGATTTTGAAGCTTATAGGATGTTAGTAATAGTAATTTTATAATTAATATGATTAAAATTAAGGAAGCGTGTTAAGATCTTCAAAATAAGTTAGACACTCCTTATTTTTTATAAAAAAGCTTATAAGCTCCTAACATTTTATTCTAAGAAGCTCCTAACATCTTATTCTAAAAGTTTATAAGCTCTTTTATAAAAAAATTTTACCAAATATTTTTAAACATCTTATAAGCTCTTAAATATCTTATAAGATATTTTGAGAAGCTTATAAGCTCTCCCAAACACCCTCTTAGACAAGAAATATAGCAGCCTGTTTGGATATATATTCAAGTGTCTTTTTTTTCCCCTCCATTTTATATTGTTTAAAAATTAAAAGTTATTTATCATATCTATTTTCATTAAAAATACTACTTAGTTTGATTTCTAATTATCCTTACACCTATCTTATTATCGCATCAATTAAAATCAAATATGATTTGATGTAAACTAGCAAGTCACTCGATCACTTCAAAATTGTTAAAATATACATATATAAATTTTAGAAAAATCTCTTTTACGCATAAAAAAAATATAAACTCAATAAAAAATTTATCCTTATAATTACCAGTATGTCCTCCTCAATATTTTCAATAAATTATCTAATTAAATATATTTTTATTTCTAAACAACAATTTATTATTATTTTTTCAATATTTCAATATCCAAACAAAAAGTTTTAACTATTTTTTTCATATGTTAAGGATGTCAAAAATTAAAAATTAGAATGAAAACGCAATCAAATCATGCTCTAAGATTTTGGTTTCATACATGCCCACCTTCATTATGATTCAAAACAAGTACATTTACATACTATTTAACACCCCTAAAATTTGTTATTTTGAAAAAATAAGGATTTAGAAATCAAGATATCGGTTGGTCGGATTTTAGGGGCCCAAAAAATTAATAAAAAAGGACTTAATTGCATAAAAATTGAAAGTTTTGGGGTCGAATTGCAATTTGAAAAGACTTGATTAGATCACATTCCAATTATCTTCTTATCGCATCAATTAAAATCAAACATGACTTGATGTAAACTAGCTAGTCACTCGATCACCTCAAAATTGTTAAAATATACATTTATAAATTTTAGAAAAATCTCTTTTACGCATAAAAAAAATATAAGCTCAATAAAAAAAATTATCCTAAAATTACTATCATATCCTCCTCAATATTTTCAATAAATTATCTGATTAAATTATTTTCATTTCTAAACAAAAAATTATTATTATTATTTATGCAAACAAAATTTTTAACTGTTTTTCATATGTTAAAGATGTTAAAAATTAAAAATTAGAATGAAAATGCAATCAAATCATGCTCTTAAGATTTTGGTTTCATACATGCCCACCTTCATTATGATTCAAAACAAGTACATTTACATACTATGTAGCATCCCTAAAATTTGTTATTTTGAAAAAATAAAGATTTAGAAATCAAGACATCGATTGGTTAGATTTTAGGACCCAAAAAATTAATAAAAAAGGACTTAAGTGCATGAAGATTGGAAGTTTTGGGGTTGAATCGCAATTTGAGAAGACTTGATTCGATCATATTCAAATTGTTTTGGGGGTTTGCATGGAATTATTTTGGGTCAAATGGGTGAAATTAAGGCACTAGCTTAGTCATGGGACCGAATTGAAGATTAAGGAAACCTTCGAGGACTTAATTGTAAGGTGGAAGAAAAAATTAGGGGCAAACTGAGAATTCCTGAAAAGTTACCCTTTAAATATTTCAATTTCATTCCCCCCCCTATTTTCTTCTTTCTTCTTCACTGAGAGCCACCACTACCCTCACGAGCGAACTTCACCGGCAACCACCATTTCCAAAAAACCAAACCAGCCGAAGCCTTTCCCTTACTTCCACTGGACAAGGCCATATCATTTTCTCCTCAAACCTATCAGTGAAATGCCGAGAAATCGAAGACCGAGGCAAGCTCACGACGGAGGGTGACGGGCCTTACTTTTTTAGTAGCTTTTTGCGACGACTGAGGGTGGATTTTGTTGGGCTTAGCTCAGGGAACGTTTTTGTATGCTGGATTGAGGATTTGGTCTATTGTCAACGACGAGAGAGGAGGAAACCGAAGTGGTGGAGAGTAGTGGTGTTGTGAGCTTCAAGGGTTTGATTGAGGGTTAATTTGGCAGCCAAACTCAAAATTGATGTGGGCGTTCGATTGCTGGAGCTGAGACGCTTCGAACGGTGATGTTGTTGACTGTCTCCAGCAGCGGCGGAGCTAAGATAATATCTTCATCTTGTCGTGAAGATTGTGGCGGTGAATTGGTTTGAGACTTCAATGTCTTGATACGAAGATTTGGGTAATGACCGAAGAGTTTGGAATTAAGGCTGTACTGTTATTTCATACCAAACCTTGTATTACGTTAAGAAAATGAAGAATTGATTGTAGGATTTGATATATATATTCCCATGCATGGATTATTATATAGTTTAGTAGTCTCGGATATGTCATATTATATGCTAACTTGGATTAAATAAGTTTATTAAAGGATCTAAACTCTAATTGTGGATTTTATGAATTTGAGAACTAAGTGGCGACAATTGGGTTAATTATGATGATTGGACTATTATTATTGATTTGGGATAATGTTATGAGAATGATTATGTAATTAAGGACGGGATTACATTCCATTACTGGAATCGATACGAACCCTAAAACTACCGTATTAGCTGAGCAACTAGTGATTTTAGATTGCTAATGGTGTAATTGCAATTATTAAGGATTATTAGAGTTGAATGAGAATTTTGGCTGTTAACATACTCTTTTGGTAAGGTGACGAAGAAATATGTGCCTCAGACCAGTAGACTTGTATATCTATGAGTTTACTTTACTTCCATCTAACTCTTCTCATTCTTTTATTCTTGAAAGATTGGAAAGGTTGGTAGAGTTGATGTATGATGATTGGACTATTATTATTGATTTGGGATAATGTTATGAGAATGATTATGTAATTAAGGACGGGATTACATCCCATTACTGGAACCGATACGAACCCTAAAACTACCGTATTAGCTGAGCAACTAGTGATTTTAGATTGCTAATGGTGTAATTGCAATTATTAAGGATTATTAGAGTTGAATGGGAATTTTGGCTGTTAACATACTCTTTTGGTAAGGTGACGAAGAAATAGGTGCCTCGGACCAGTAGACTTGTATATCTATGAGTTTACTTTACTTCCATCTAACTCTTCTCATTCTTTTATTCTTGAAAGATTGGAAAGGTTGGTAGAGTTGATGGCATCCCAAAGAAGTTCTGGTGTACCCGTTTCGCCTAGAATTAGATGATAGGTAAGACCTCTCAGGCGATGGGTCAATGACCGATGGGCTCCAAGATAAGAGGCACATGCTTATCCACAAGCCATGTAAGAATAAGAGGTTTTGCAAACTCCTTCAGTGGGTCAGCCAGCAGACCATATGTATGAGAGGGGACGATTTAGGCCACAGTCTCAACAGTTGAGTGGTGAAGTAGGAGTTGTTAATGAGATGGCTGAAGATCAGGTGTTGGAATGGTTCCTTCGCCTTCAGCCCCCAAAGTTTTTTGGAGAACCAGATGATTGAAAAGCAGAAGAATGGGTAGAGAACCTAGAAGTCATATTCGAGACCCTGCGCAACCCAGATGAACAAAAAATATAGTTTGCCATGTTTCTCTTAATGGGATCTATGAGGAGCTGGTGGAAAATGATTGACCACAGATGGACTGCTACTGGGACCCGCAGGACGTGGGATAACTTTACCAAGGAGTTCATGGACAAATATATACCTTTGGTGGTCAAACGGGCAAGAGAGCGAGAATTCATGAATTTAATTCAAGGAAATCAATTCGTCAGCTAGTATGAGGCGACTTTCAGTCGACTTATACAATATGCACTATATATGCTGGAGGATAAGAGTTGGCAGATTCAATGATTTGTCCAAGGGTTGTGGCCAAAGCTCAGATAGGGTTTGGCCATTTTTGATTTACCAAATTTCAACTTGGCAGTAAGTAAGACACTATAACTTGAGTCAGAGCTGCAAGAGATCTGAATAATTGAGGATAGGGGCCAAAAGGAAAAGATGCACCTCGATGGGCAAAGAAGTATCGGAAGAAAGCAACTTAGGCTTCAGGTTGGAAGCACTCCTAACAAGCTTCTCAGTTTGGTTAGATGGCATATTTGACTTAAGAGAGGCCACGAAAATAATGTGGATTTTGTGGAGCATCTAACTATGAGGAATTGGAATACTGGAAGAAACAGGGTAGGTGCTTGGGCTGTTGAAGCGATCAACACTTCCTAAAAGATTACCCCGAAAGGAAAGTCCCTGCATCTATAGGGAGGGAGAAAAAAATAAATAGCAAGAGTTAGTGGGTGACAGAACGTACGAGCTTGTGCCTATGCTCTGACAGGAGAAGAAGCACCGGATCCTAACAAGGTGGTAGAAGGTATGTTTCTATTTTTGAAATCTATGACAATGTCTTATATGATCCTAGGGTTTTACTTTTTTTCATATCTGTCACATTTCCTCAAACTAAATATGCAATTTGAGACTATGGTTTATTAGAAAGAAGTTTGAACACCCTCAGAAATAGGGTTAATAATAGACACCATGTATCGAGATTGCCAGATGACGAATGGGAATGGGGTATAACCAGCCAACCTCATACAGATGCTTATCTGAGAGTACAAAGTGATACTCGAAAGGGATTGATTGTATGGTCATCAGGCGCAGGTGAACTATTGCACCAAATGCATCATTCTCAGAGATGAGATACCAAAACCAACATGTCCTTCTGCAGATAACGCCTCCCGATGCTAGTTATATCTGCATTAGAGACCAAATAGATTTTGAGGGAAGACGAGCAAGAATTCATAGTGTATCTTATCAACAAACAACGAGATACAATTTAAAATTGAGGAAACGGAAGTGGAGGCTAAATACTCGAAAGTATTCCCAAAAGAAGTGAGCTCATTACCGCCCAACCAATGTAGAAGAATTATTTGACCTTTTGCGGGGATAAGAATCTTCTCAATGCTAGAGTTGAAACAAGGGTACTACCAGCAGAAGGCTAGAAAAGACCACGTAAAGCACTTACACATGATTCTTGGAGCCCTGAGAGAGAGAGAGCATCAGTTGTATGCAAAGTTGGTAAGTGCAAATACTGGATAGAGAATATGGCTTTTCTTGGGCATATCACATCCCAAGATTGGATAAAGGTTGATCCCTCTAAGAAAGAAACGGTAGTAAACTGGAAGAGACCGAAAAACATGGTAAAAGTTCGTAGTTTTCTGAGTCTTGTTAGCTATTCAGGAAGATTATGTAGAATTTTTTTGAAATAGTTGGCATGTTGACTAAATTAACTTAGAAAGGTCAACCATTTGACCAGAAAAAAAAAGATCTAAACATAAGACAACACTGATGGATAGAAATTCTAAAAGACTGTAATTTTTCCATCACCTATCACCCAAAAAGGCAAATGTAGTGACCAATGCCTTGGGCAGAAGGGCTGGAATGGCTCACTTACTGGAAACAAAAGCATTAAAAGCCTAAGAACGGGTGCTGTGTTAAAATTAATACAGCAAATAGGATTCAAAGATAAGTGCAGTCCAAATTAGAGGACGAAATACGACAAGCCCCAAGCCTATAACATATGGATAATGAAATAGAAGAAAAATGTTGGAAGTTCTGGAGAGTCTGAGCTCAATACCATCAACCAAGGTATTCTTTTGTTTCGTAAGAAACTATGAGTGCCAGAAGAAATGAAGGAGAAATTATTAGATAAGGCACACAAGTTAAGACACACGATGCATCAGAGAGGCATGAAGATGTATCCGGACTTGAAGAGCAGAATATATTGAAAGGAAAATCTAGATTGAATGACAAAGTCTACTCATTTTTTGCCAGTTGGAACAGTACTCAGATGAAATATGGGGACCAGATTCTCTTAAGGGAGGGTATGTAACACCCCTAAAATTTCTTATTTTACAAAAATAAGGATTTAGAAATTAAGACATCGGTTGGTCGGATTTTAGGGCCCGCAAAATTAATAAAAAAAGGACTTAATTGCATGAAGATTGGAAGTTTTAGGGTCAAATTACAATTTAAGAAGACTTGCTTCGATCAAATTCCAATTGTTTTGGGGGTTTGCATGGAATTATTTTGGGTCAAATGGGTGAAATTAATGTACTAACTTAGTCTTGGGACCGAATTGAAGATTAAGAAAACCTCAGAGGACTTAATTGTAAGCTGGAAGAAAGATTTAGCGGCTAATTGAGAATTCCTAAAAAGTTACCCTTTAAATATTTCAATTTCATTCCCTCCCCTCCTTCCAAAATTTTCTTCTTTCTTCTTCACCGAGAGCCACCACTACCCTTACTGGCGAACTTCATCGGCAACCACTATTTCCCAAAACCCAAACCAGCCAAAGCTTTTCCCTCACTTCCAGGGACATAGCCATACAATTTTTTCCTCAAACCCACTGGTGAAACGGCGAAAAATCGAAGATCGAGGCAAGCTCATGGCGGAGGGTGACGAGCCTCACTTTTTTAGTGGCTTTTCATGGCGACCAAGGGCAGGTTTTGTTAGGTTTAGCTCAGGGAACGTTTTGGTATACTGGGTTGAGGATTTGGTCCACCGTTGGCGGTCGGAGAGGAGGAAACTGAGGCGGCGAAGAGTGGTGGGCGTTGGATTGCTGGAGCTGAGACACTTTGAACGGTTATGTTGTTGACTGTCTTTGGTGGCAGCGAAGCTAAGACAGTATCTTCAGTTCATCGTGACAATCGTGGCAGTGTAATTGGTTTGAGATTTCGACATCTTGATGAAGATTTGGGTAATGATCGGAGAGTTTGGAATTAAGCTTGTATCGTTATTTCATACCAAACCTTGTATTATGTTAAGAAAATGAAGAATTGATGTAGGATTTGGTATATATATTCCCATGCATAGATTATTATATAGTTTAGTGGACCCGGATATGTCATATTATATGCTAACTTAGATTAAATAAATTTATTGAAGGATTTAAACTCTAATTGTGGATTTTATGAATTTGAGACCTAAGTGGCGACAATTAGGTTAATTATGATGATTGGACTATTATTATTAATTTGGGATAATGTTATGAGAATGATTATGTAATTAAGGACGGGATTACATCCCATTACTGGAACCGATATGAACCCTAAAACTACCGTATTAGATGAGCAATTAGTGATTTTAGATTGCTAATGTTGTAATTGTAATTATTAAGGATTATTAGAGTTGAATGGGGATTTTGACTGTGAACATACACTTTTGGTAAGGTGACGAAGAAGTGGGTCCCACGGACCAGTAGACTGCTGATTGTGGTTGCATTTTTTGAGGCTACGGAGGTAAGGGCCTACCGCTTTGGTACTTGTATTGATTGAACCTGTCTGTTATCTGTTTCGAAAACCTTGTGAGGGTCTAACCTCTTGGGTATTTGCTTGTATGCCTTGTGAGGGTCTACCAATCTGGTACTTGAATACACCTATCTGTTATTGGGATAAACCCCTGTGAGGGTTCCTATTTTTGTACTGTACATATTTATTGAAATCTGTGAATTGTTCAGAATCATGCACGTTATCTATTAACTGATTGGAATACTCCTGTGAGGGTTATCTCTTGATATTGATTCTGAATTCTGTTTGTTCTGGTGCCTAGAACTTCCTACTGTTATCTGTTATTGTACTTGTTCCCGTTCTATTGCTTGTTATTATCTTGAATTGTTATCTGTTGCCGTGGCGGCACACTTGTTTATCCGTACATTTTTATGTGGCCATGTTGGCATTCGAATCTGTTAACTGTTATTGTTTCGTTTTGTTGGCAAACTGTTAATTGACACTTGTTATATGTACAGAGAATTGTTGGGCCAAGTGCCAATCCTAGCAGGATGCTTGGATACCTGGGACACGCCAAGCAACCCGTTTGGGTGTCAGCGATACGCTAAGTGGTCCACTTAGGTCTCCGCAATGCGCCATACACTCCGTATGGGCATCTGCCGTGTACTAAGATGTCACGCTTTGGTAAGACTGACTAACTGGGACACGCTAGGGATACTCCTAGGTATCGATGGTGTGCCAGGTGGGCATCCGCGATTTGCTAGGGATACTCCTAGGCATCTAGGTGTATCAAACTGTCACGCTTGAGTAAGACCGACTGACTGATTGAATGACTGATTATTGATTGATTATCTGACTGACTGCTTGACCGCCTTATAGACTAATTGATTGCCTGACTAACTGACTGACTGGAATAATGAGAATCGGATATGCATGTCATGTTATGATCTGTTGGATTGCATATGGTACTTAGGTTTGCTTGATTCTGATTGTTTGTATTCCGCTCATGGAGCAACAAGGATGGTGTAGTTTCTTGGTCTAGATCAGGCTGTTGTCTAGGCTGAACGAGTCGTCTGCATTTCCTCTCGAACTGATTCAGTTGAGGCGAACCATTCCTCCCAAACTGATTTGGTTGAGACGATCCCAGGCCGTGCGAACCGACAGTCACAACTCTCGATTGCATTGTTTGTTATGTTGAATTGTTAATAACCTTGAATTGTTAATGCTTGTATTCTATTACGTTCATGTTCTGATTGCATTGTCTGTTAGTTTATGATCTGTTGAAATGTTTCCTCTTTAGCAGAGCCCTTATGATCTATTACTGATTGTTATCCCTCACTAAGTCCTTTGGACTTATCCTCCCGTATTTTCATTGATTTTCTCAGATAGGAATAGGTGATGAAGACAAACTTCAGGCTTGGATTGGGGTATATATGTTTTTAATAGAACATATATTTATATCTAAATATGGGTTCACTTGTATGTTAAGTTCTAAACTTAGTGATATTGTGATATGTCAGGATGAAATTAAGGTTTGCGGTATGTATGGAATGATGAATGTTGTGGAATCAGTTAATGCATGTAAATTGTACTATTGTTGAGGACTGTTTAGGTGGAAGCTCGTTGCTATATCTAATAAGTTTTGAAAATTTTCTATGGGCCTATTGATCGTTATATGAGTTAGATTTAAAACTGAATTGGAGTGACATCTTAGCTTAGGTGTTATCCGAGAGGGGTGCTACATACTAGTACTAATATAAATTAATACTGTACGTGCAAGTCTTAGACAAGAAATATAGCAATGTTTGGATATATATTCAAGTGTCATTTTTTGGACTTGACTGAGTGCTCGGCAATTACAGCAGCACGAAGACAGAATCTGGAAGTGGTTGCCACTCCGTATGATGGAATCTCCATATAGACAGGGATATTAACCTAGATCGTAAGTTCTGCTTGCATAAAGAGTATTACTACAAGTATCTTGTGTCAGTTTGTTGATGAATGTTTCAAATTAATTCTTGTACATTTTCTTTATATATATATATTTTTCCTAATCTGATCGTCTTGTGTATTTTCATCTTGTTGGCTGTGAGGTTATAGATTTTGATATTGTTCAGATTATCTCCCCTTCCCTTTTTTTTTATTTTTTATTTAAAGAAATAATAATTTGCAGATATTTTGTGCTCCTGTATGTAACTGAAGAGAACAGGCGACAAATTGTGAAAGAAAATATTAAGTCAACTTTGACTAGTGGTCAACGCTAGGAGAAAAATGAGGGTTTTTTTACAAAAAAATAGTAAAAAAAAAAAAAATTACAAAAATACTGTACTGTTCAAAATTTTTACATTTTTATAGTAAGTTGTAGTCACAGACTGCAATTTTAAACAGTAATGAATAGTATTACTATTCATAGTTTTTTATTCTAAAAAATTTTATTTTTTTGTGCATAAATTCTTTTAGGGCTTGTTCTCCTATATTTTGAAAAAATATTTTTTAGCCCCCCAAAATATTTCAAAATGCATGCACATTCTCCAATATTTTTCCCAAAATACTCTAATTTTTGACTAAAAAAATTCTATCATAATTCACCCAAAAAGCTCTACACCCTAAAAAGCACACCTATCCTCTCATTTTCTCACTCAATCTTTCATATCAACCATTCATTACTTCACTTATATATACATATATATATACACACACATATTTTACATATATGAAAATATTAAAATTTTTCTATTTAAAAAATTCTAAGACTTATATTTACCGAAAAAATATTTAATGTAATAATTAATTAAAAATATTAAATATCTTATTAATTTTTTTTAAAAATTATTCTAATTTTTTTTTTTTCAAAAGAAATGTTAGTTTAATAGTAATAAAAACATTTGGTTTATTTTCATTTCATTTGATATGACTCAGGTAACCCTTTCTCCTCCTCCTCCTCTCTTCTTCATTTTTTTTTTTTTTTTTTGCCTTTTTCTATGTTTCTTTGGTGCGGCCGGCCGGTTGCTTGGTGATGCTGCTGGCCAGTGGCCGGCCAAATCTGGTTTTTTTTTTTTTTTTTTTTAAATTAGTAAAATAAATAAATAAATAAAATGATTGTTTAGGTTATTGTTTCAGGTTTGAAGGGTGTATACTTGTGTATTATTTCGCTTGATTGAGGTAAGATTTTTAATTATGCTAAAATTTAATTATGTTTTAGTTATGTTCATTATGTTTTGGTTAATTATCTCCATTAATTAAAGTTTGATTTATGTTTTAGTTATATAAAATATGTATTATATAATTTGTCTCAATTAGTTAAAATTTATTTATTTTTAGTTAAAATTTGATTTATGTTTTAGTTTTATGAATTATATTTTATATAATTCGTCTCAATTAGTTAAAACTTAATCATGTTTGAGTTGAGATTTGATTTACGTGTTGGTTAAACTCAAATAATAATTTATTATTTTTGGTATAATAATTTGATTTAACAGAAATAATGATTTATGTTTTAGTTGAAATTTGGATTACATTTTATGTTAGTTTTATATGTTGTTATATTTGTTAGAGTTATGTTTTTATTTGAATTACAAATTTTGTTAGAATTATTATTGAGTTAAATTTTGTGGTACTACATATTGAATTGTATTAAAATTTAAATTCTCATTCAGTTTGTGAAATTATGATTTGTTAATAAATATGTGTCCATCCTAGTAACATGTGCATATTGATGCAGGCTATCTTGACTTGGTGGAAATCTTTTGTCAGTGTTAATTTTAGTGGAGCATTTAAAGGTAAGCTTGGATATCTTATTTTAATTTTGTAATATTTTTATAGTACAATACTTTAGAAATGTTTAGAATTGGTGGATTCACAAAGGAGGATGGGATATTGGGAGAAGGGGTGGAGCCTTCTCATTTGTTGCTGATTGGTTTTTAATTTCTTGCATGATGATGATGGACATAAGGGGGAGTGTTTATATGTCATTATGTGTTTATTAATATTATTAATTATAAATGCTAGTTTAAAATATGATTTATTATGTTAGCTTAAATTTAATTTATGAATTAGATTAAATTATATTAGTTTAAATTTGATTAATGTATTAAATGTTGTTATATTTTCATAGATTTGTGTTTTTATGAGTTAATTAAATTTTTGTTAGTATATTTAAATTTACTTTTTGTGTACTGTAGAAATGTTGAAAAATGTAAATTTTTATGATAATTATTGATTAGACTGATTAATTAATATAATTTATGTGTGTATTTGTGGAAGGTATATCGACTTCGAGTACCATTTTTGTTCTAATATACTTTGGCGGAAATATTACTAGAGATTCTCGCTCAGTGGATTATGATCGTCCAGCATGCAGTATTATTAGAGTATCTCGTGAAATAGCATATTCTGATCTGTGCCACGAAATCTATGGAGCGACAGCTATTGATAGCAGTAGCTATAAATTAAAAATTCAAGCAAAATTCTATTTGGATAAACAGTACAGGCTATCTACACTTGTGGAAATACAGAATGATGGTGGTTTGTCTATGTTGTTTGGTCCACAGTGCCAACTTGATAATGTGGAATTATGTGTTGAGACAGAAGCAATAAGTCAGACTGGTGTTGATAATACTGTTGGAGTGGGGTCTTACATGGGGCTTTTGATGCAACCCGAAGGTCAATTTGTCTCTTACCAAGATTTTGGATGGGATCAACAATACCCAACTCAAATAGAAATAAATGTTCCTGTGGTCACGCAAGGGTTTGAAAATATTGGGATTCATGATTTTGGTGAAGGCCCTTCTACCTCTCATCAAGTTTTTGAAGGAGAGCAAGATAACCCAACGCATTTCGTTCATGATGATGAACTAGAGCCACGAGTAGATAGTTTTCGTGATGAAGAGTTGAGGGATTTAGAACCAGATGAAAATGATAGTGATGATGATTTTAGTGGTAGTGACGATGATGAGGTAGATATTGATACAATGGAAGAGCTATTGCCTTCACACGGCGAGGGAACATCTTCTCAACAACTACCACATGAGACGAGAAGACACACATCCACGACTACGCAACCAAGTCTGTATCCTGTATATCCATTATTCTCTGCAATAGATGATAATGATATATTTATACAGGCAGATTCTGTGGAAATTCCAACTCGTGGTTGGACTGAGTTTTACAACTCAAGTAAAGGAGCACTCCACGTGGGAATGGTATTCAAGAGTAAGGAGCATCTTATCACTTCTGTGAAAGATTATTCAGTACGAGTGGTGAGACGAGAATATCGGGTTCTTGAGAGCACACCAAAGTTATGGAAAGTGGTGTGCAAACATCATAACAGAGGACAACCTTCTTATCCGTGGAGTGTGAGGGGAATATTTAAAGAGAAAAAGGGATTGTGGAGAATTACCAAGTATGGAGGTCCTCACACATGCCTTATGGATGAGGTTTCAATGGATCATCGAAATTTAAGCAGAAATATGATTGCTTTAGACCTATTGGACACTGTTCGAGGTAATCCAAGTTATGGGGTTGCAAGTGTGCAAATGATGGTAAAAGAAAAGTATGGTTATGAAATCTCTTGTGCTAAGGATGGAATAGCATGAAATGTGCGAGGGAAAAACTTTATGGGACTTGAGAGACCTCGGTAAGAAAATTATCGAAATATATGGGAGCTCTCCAGAAATGGAATTCAGGAACAATTGTTGAATGGAGTCATCTTGAAACAGGCATACCAGGACAAAAGATGTTGAAATATGTCTTTTGGGCATTTCGACCATGTATAGAAGGGTTCCAACATTGCCGCAAACTTATCAGTGTAGATGAAACTCATTTATACACTAAGTATAAACATAAAATGCTTGTTGCCGTAGCCATGGATGCAAATCAGAATGTGATGCCTATAGCTTTTGCCATAGTAGATGAGGAAACTTTGATGTCTTGGAGATGGTTCCTTCAGATGTTGGCGAAACACATTATCAGAAGACATGATGGCTATTGTTTACTTTTTGATCGTCACCGTAGTATTTTGGCTGCTGTAGAGAGCATACCTGATTTCACGCCCCCTCGTGGAGTACATCGATTTTGTTTGAGGCATGTGTGTTCAAATTTCAATAAACATTTTAAGAACGTCCAATTGAAGGACATGTGTTGGAAAGTTGGTGCTGCAGTTCAAATCCAAAAATTTGAAAAAAAGATAGACGACATAAAGAATATTAATGACCATGCTTACTCCTACTTGGAGCGGATAGACAAGAGCCAATGGACATTATCTCATGATGGAGGATGGCGGTTTGGCATTTTGACTACAAACATGTCCGAATGTATAAATGGGGTGTTAAAAGGTGCTCGCTGACTACCAATTACAACTATTGTTCAAACAACATTTGATCTTTGCGTGAAATATTTTCTTTGCCGAATCACTAATGGCCGGAGGATGAGGCAGAATGATCAATTATGGGCTGATTATGCTTTTGACATATACACAAAATGGCAGCATCATTCTGTTATTCACTTCGTCCAAAAAGTTGATTACGCTCAACAATCAACTTCTGTCATTACTAGGATGAACACATTACGTGGGAATCATACTCATGTTGTAAAGCTTCGGACACGAGAGTGCTCATGTGGGAAATGGGCTGAATATGGAATTCCTTGCTCACATGCAATGCAAGTATGTCGATCATTTGTGGTCAACTGTGCATCACTTGTGAAGGAATATTATAAAGTGGAACATTATATTGCAACTTATAAAGGGAGATTTCAACCATTGTGGTCGGAGGATTATTGGGATGATCCTAATTTTGAGCTAGTTCATAAACCTGCACGTCGAGAGTGACGTAATGTAGGCAGAGACCATACCAATCGAATTCAAAATGAAATGGATTGGCCTCAAGCAAGAGCAAGACAACGAGCACGTCGCATTGATGAAGTTCAAAATGCACAACAAGGCCCAGGAAGACTCAATCCCTAGCATTTTTGTATGATGTCTTTGTAATTTATGTGTCTCTTCTTTATTACTTATTATTGTGCACGTCCATTGTAATTTTTTTTGTATGCTTTGTTACTTGTTATGTGGAACCAATATTTGCAGTCGTTATCCTGATCCTGATTCAAAGCATCGAAATACAATTTTACAATTTGTATTTTATGAACCAATAATATTGATACACAATATTCTAAAAGGTAGTCCTAATAATGTCCTCCAGTGCCACAAGCTCGGCGTTGCCGATGCCTTCGTGGTCGTCGTGGCCTTTCATCATGTGTAGCATCATGTGACTCATGATGGCTCGGACCAGCCTCATGGTGATCACGATGATCCGTACTATCTATAAAAGGTAATGTCGAGATATGAAATGAATGGTGTGCGGGTGATGAATAATCATACTCTGTTGTTTCCCATCCTAAACCAAGATCAGTAGCTACTAGTTTGGATACTGACTGTCTGCTTGCTGACATATATGGTGGTATAGGTGTTAATTCTGGATCTCCCGATGGTTAACATTCGTCGCTGTCGGCAAACAAGTTATGCAGCCTATTAACAGGACCTCCCACATCACTAACACCACCTGACCTAAAAGAATGAGCATCATCATCAGTCGTGTTGTTGGATCTAATGCTGCGTCTCCTCCTTCTCGTATGTGTACTACCACTGAGTTCTTGTTGTTGAGGGACTTGGCTGGGAAAGCATTGTCTAGATGCCAACTGATGAACGTTATCAGCAATTAATCGATGATCATTCCTCATCTGAATGAAGTCCATAACCTCAGCATCATCGGCAACAGAATCACAACTGATAATCAAATTGTGCATTTGATCTGTCTGGAAAAAATATAAGCATATCATAATGTTAAATATCATTTAAATAGATGAATGATGTATTGCATGATTACTATACATACCACATGTTGCCAAGCACGTGGATCCTCTGGATGGTACCTCGTTCGTGTGTTCTCATATGATGGACCTATTAGTCGACGTGTAATTCGATCATACCATAACATGTATCCACTTTCCATAGTGATTGATCCGACAATAGGAGGCCCATGCATAATAAGCTGGTCTCTGTTACCCCATTGACCAACATAATACATGTGATAAATGGACCAATCTTGTCCAGGATGACCTTTACGTGATACGTCATGTAATATTGAACCTCTCTCAGCCGGTGGTGGAGGAATATGTTGTCGCATACCAAATTGCCTGAGCACTCGTTCTGGATGATGCATCTCAATTATAGCAAAGTTGATTAATGGACACGATGCAGTCCAAAGCCTCGGGGCACACTGGACTGGTAATGTTTGAATGTCTTGGGTCGGGTCATATGGTTGCCATATAAACTGCATACAAATGTATTGAGCCATATTTATATAGATAAATAACTTATCAGAATATTTGATGTAAAAAGTATTATTCATACACAATTTTTTACCTCATTTGCCGACATTCTATCAAGCATATCTTTTATGATTCGTACAGAGTGACTTGCTGTTTGCGTGAAAGAATTATAATGCCACCACCTAAAAATCCATTCAATTGATATTAATATAACAATTTATATTATCCATATACACAGAAAAACATTGCATGAAAATGTTAATAAACTATAATATATATTATCTTTCCGAGCACCATATGGAGGAATTGGCAGTCCATCAACTATTTCTGGAGCTTCATTGTCATCGACACGAGAACTTAATCTTATAGGTGTCAATGTTGTAATGCGTGACCATGCCCAAATCTACAATTAATAATTTTTTAAGGGCCGTACATAATTGCTAGAATTAACATAAAGGCAAAATAGTACTACTTCACCTGTAACAACTGCATCGCTCCACCAATATTTGATCTTCCTCTACGTGATGCAGTGCAAAGCTCACGATACATGAACGATAAAACTGCGCTACCCCAACTAAAGTTACGGACTTTATAGATTTGCTCCATATGCTGTACGTAAACCAATGATATTGCAGAACCTGATGAGCTTGGGCACATAAGACCTCCAAGAAGTATCAATGCACAAACACGTGCGTATTGTTGGACCTCCAAAATTGTGCTATGATCCGTAATTCTATTATTATGTACATGGTTTGTAAGAGCAGTAAGATGAAGCTGTGACCCCCTAAGGTCTCGCTCTTCAGGAATAAATCCGAGATAACGATGACAATAATCTTGCCACTGCGTGAGGTTGCGAATATAGTCTACACCGGTAACAGCAATACCGTCTATCGGTAATGCCCAAATAATTTCTATGTCTTGCAACGTAACTGTAGCCTCTCCCACACGTAAATGAAATGTGCGAGTCTCTGAGCGCCACCTCTCGACTAGAGCCGTAATCACATGAACATCAGTCTCAATATTTCTATAACTGTAGACACCATAGAATCCCATCTCATTTAATAAAGATAATACACGATGGTGTAGAGCTTGGCGTCTTATAATTCTCCAAAATCTTCTATCTCCTTGTCTAACAAGTAAAGTATCATCTATATCTCCAGCTAATACACTCTCTGATCAATGGCCATCTTGCATGTATAAGACACTGGGATCACGTGGACCATATATATCTCTTATATCCATCCTAAAATATTTGCTGAAAAAATAAATAAAAAAAATATAATTAGATACATCCAAAATATTTATTGGTATATTAATGTGAATGAGAAACAAATTGAGGATTGGAATCATTAACTAAAACTAATTTTTTCCACCAAGTTAAGATATCTATTGGTATATTAATGCTTCACTAAAATTAACACTGACAAAAGATTTTCACCAAGTCAAGATAGCCTGCATCAATAGGCACATGTTACTAGGATGGACATATATTTATTAACAAATCATAATTTCACAAACTGAATGAGAATTTAAATTTTAATACAATTCAATATGTAGTACCACAAAATTTAACTCAATAATAATTCTAACAAAATTTGTAATTCAAATAAAAATATAACTCTAACAAATATAACAACATATAAAACTAACATAAAATGTAATCCAAATTTCAACTAAAACATAAATCATTATTTCTGTTAAATCAAATTATTATACCAAAAATAATAAATTATTATTTGAGTTTAACCAACACGTAAATCAAATTTCAACTCAAACATGATTAAGTTTTAACTAATTGAGACGAATTATATAAAATATAATTCATAAAACTAAAACATAAATCAAATTTTAACTAAAAATAAATAAATTTTAACTAATTGAGACAAATTATATAATACATATTTTATATAACTAAAACATGAATCAAACTTTAATTAATGGAGATAATTAACCAAAACATAATGAACATAACTAAAACATAATTAAATTTTAGCATAATTAAAAATCTTACCTCAATCAAGCGAAATAATACACAAGTATACACCCTTCAAACTTGAAACAATAACCCAAACAATCATTTTATTTATTTATTTTTTTTACTAATTTAAAAAAAAAAGAAAAAAAGAAAAGAAAAATAAAACCAGATCTGGCCGGCTGGCTGCACCAAAGAAACATAGAAAAAGGAAAAAAAAAAAAAATGAAGAAGAGAGGAGGAGGAGGAGGAGGAAGAGGAAGGGTTACCTGAGTCATATCAAATGAAATGAAAATGAACCAAATGTTTTTATTACTATTAAACTAACATTTCTT
Organism: Jacaranda mimosifolia; assembly: GCA_018894105.1. Taxonomy (NCBI): domain Eukaryota; kingdom Viridiplantae; phylum Streptophyta; class Magnoliopsida; order Lamiales; family Bignoniaceae; genus Jacaranda; species Jacaranda mimosifolia. Next base: position 4,739,733 of record CM032127.1, read on the forward strand.
TTGAAAGAAAAATTTAGAATAATTTTTTTAAAAAATTAATAAGATATTTAATATTTTTAATTAATTATTACATTAAATATTTTTTCGGTAAATATAAGTCTTAGAATTTTTTAAATAGCAAAATTTTAATATTTTCATATATGTAAAATATGTGTGTATATATATATATATGTATATATAAGTGAAGTAATGAATGGTTGATATGAAAGATTGAGTGAGAAAATGAGAGGATAGGTGTGCTTTTTAGGGTGTAGAGCTTTTTGGGTGAATTATGATAGAATTTTTTTGGTCAAAAGTTAGAGTATTTTGGGAAAAATATTGGAGAATGTGCATGCATTTTGAAATATTTTGAGGGGCTAAAAAATATTTTCCCAAAATATAGGAGAACAAGCCCTAAAAGAATTTATGCACAAAAAAATAAAAATTTTTAGAATAAAAAATTATGAATAGTAATACTATTAATTACTGTTGAAGTTGCAGTCTGTTACTGCAACTTACTATAAAAATGTAAAACTTTTGAACAGTACCGTATTTTTGTAATTTTTTTTTTTTTACTATTTTTTTTTAAAAAACCCGAGAAATGAAGAAAGGAATGTCCTATAAGATACTGCTGAGTAATAATGTTTAAATTTTGGGTAATAATTTTTACTTTATTAGAATAATTATTTATGAGTTTTATTATAACAAAATTATAAATGCAAAATTACTTGAAAAATTAGTGAAATAGTGAAAAGTTAGTCATATATATGTATAATTAAGTATCAATAAAATTACCTTTAGTGACTCAATGACAATATTCATTTGTTACATTATTAATAATTGTTCATAATAACAATTTAAATATAATTTTTAGTATAACAAAATTTATGAAATTATTGTTATGCTCAAATAAAGATTTTATATAATATTACTAATATTATTATTTAATATTTATCAATAATTTAATATAGTGGGGTTTTCACTTTTAAACCCTATAACAAAATTCATTTCAGTCTCAGAAGGGCACAACAATATTTTCAACTATGTAACATTTTTTTACTTTCACCAATTAATCTTCAAATTACTTTGATTAATTGGCAATCTTTTGTTCATTACTTTGAATGTTGACTCTTACTTTTTTTTTTATTATTGAAAAAGATTACCTTCACGACTTGAATTCATCTTTATTCTTTAGTGCTTCTTTAATCCTGTCAGGAATATATGTATATGTGAACATAATCTTCTCTTGTGTGCGCTTTACAAAGTTTTCTCCCTTTTTGACAGTCTAGGTAATAAATAAATATTACTTTTAATTTTTTAAAGTATATATCTTGTGGAATTAAGAAAATAGTTACTTATTCAATCCTTTTGGATATAATTCCGATTCATCCACGAGATTGAATGACTTTCATGGATTAAAAATGTGGTAATTGGTCCACTAGCTTGTAGCCCAATAGCATCAAATCTTCCCTATTATGTGCAAAGTTTTATGTTGGAATCCGAATGGATTCCTTTGAGCATCCTATGTGTGCAACTGGTTGAGGAGTTTGTACTTCTATTTTTCTTGATTTGATAATTGAATTATATTGATTTGTTGTAAGGATAATCTTCTTGATTTGATAATTGAATTCTATAAACTTGTCGTAAGAATAATCTTAGTCATTTGTAAGGTTCTCTCAAAAAGAAAATTGTGGTTATTTTGTTTAAGAATATTATTACTTTTCCTAAATCGTTACAAAATCTGAATTCCCAATTTGCTTTTCATCATTTCTACAATAAATTTCTTAAATTTTGAATTCAAGCAATTAATATTTGTAAAAATAATTATAAAATGCATAAGTTAGCAATATTAGCTTAAACAAAGAAGTTCAAGATTAATTTTTAATAATATTTCACATGAGAATTAATTATTTTATGAATATAATAATTAATTAGTCTCGGATTAAAAGTGGTACATGAATCTTGTGTACTGCATCACGATACTAGTATACAATTGTGCCTAAACAAGAAATGGAATAATTAAAGAACCAACTATATATAATCAATGAATAAACCCAAAACTAATATCTATATCTATCAATCAATCTATCTATCTATCTATCTATATCTAACTATATCTATATCTGATGAGTTTAATTTTGGTGTGAGGGGTCTCTAGATCCCGACCAGAAATGATCCTTCGACCAGAAAGATAGTTTGTATGGATGTGGGGTGGAACCTGCAGCCAAGGAACAAACGTCAAGCTAGTCATGAGGGTTCACAACTAAGACCCTCTGATGATTAAGTAAGTAATTTGACCTGAGGATGCTTGGACAGAGTAACAATTTCACGAGTGTATGTGTGCTTACCTCGGGTTCTGAAGGATGAAGTATTTATAGTGCTTATATGGAGCTGAAAAGACTAATATCTCCTCTAGCGTATTTCACATGTTGATTCCTCAAGTAGGGACAAGATAGGTCTTTTTGACTTGTCTAAGGGGCGCACAAATGTTTGGCTGGCCGAAATGGGGGTTCTCACCATCATTAGTATGGAGGTGATGCGCCGTTAATCCATTTAATGTGGACAACGTAGTGGTTGAGACGTAATTAATGCGGATGCGATGGGTGGCAGACCGCCATTAAGCATCTTCCCTTTCTCCGTCCATTTTGGGGGCCATATCATTTGATCTGATGAAGTCGAATATGCCTTCTTTGACCCGAAGGTCGATTAGTATCAACCTAGTACGTCGATTAGGTCTTATATGCCAGAAACAGTTTTGGGCTTTGGTACTAAGGCCCATTAAGCATATTGGCCTTGTGTTGGGCTTACCTATCTGATGGCACTGTACTCTCTTTGAGATCGGCTTTAATTTCGTCCATTTAGGTATGCCCCGTCGTGTCCACCGCGAGGACCTCTTTAGACTAAAAGTTGTCGATGACGGGTTTGTTTGAGACCAAGAAGGTGATAGACCTGTCCCGCGTGCCTTTTGTTGAACTAGCAAACTTTGAGAGCGCATCTGCTCTTTCGTTCTCTGACCTGGGCACCTGACTGAGTGTGAATTTCTCAAATTGTTGCTCCAACCATTTGACTTCATTTAGATAGGCGTTCATGGTAATGTCCCTGGCCTCAAAGTTGCCTCCAAACTGCTCTAAGACCAGCTGAGAGTCAGTAACGGCCACTAAACATTTGATTCCTCTATCAAAAGCCATTCTCATCCCAACAATAAGAGCCTCGTAGTTTGCCTTGTTGTTGGTGATAGAGTAGTTTAGTTTGATTGCAAAATCATATTCTTCTGCTTGAGGGGAATACAACGATACTCCCACTCTGCCTCCTAAATTAGTGGCTGAACCATCCACATGCAAAGACCACACTTGTGGTTGTTGTTCTCGCGACAGCGGTAGGTCGGTCTGCTCTGCCAGGAAATTAGCTAACACTTGAGCTTTTATAGCAACACGAGGTTAGAACTTGAGGTCAAATTTCCCTAGCTCAATGGCCCATTTAGTTAACCTCCCAGATGTGTTGGGCTTAGAGAGCACTTGTTTCAAAGGCTGGTTTGTTAGGACAATGATCATATGGGACAAGAAGTAAAGCCTTAGCTTTTTGGCCGCGGTAATGAATGCTGATGCAGACTTCTCAATCTCCAAATAATTATGTTTAGGGTATTATAAGACTTTACTGCTATAATACACTGGTTTGCATGATCCTTGTCGAGTTGACACCAAAACTGAGCTAACTGCAACTGTTGAGACAACTAAGTATAAATACAACACTTCTCCGACCGTTGGCTTGGCCATCAATGGAGGCTTGGTCAGGTACTGCTTGAGCTCAACCAGAGTTTAGTAACATTCTTTCGTCCATTTAAATTTCTTGGCATTCCTCAAGACCTAAAAGAACGGCAAGCTCTTATCCACTAGTTTTGAGATAAATCGACCAAAGGCGATGATTCACTCGACCAACTTCTGCACATCTTTAACCATCTTTGGAGGTGGGATATCTTGAATAGCTTGGATTTTTTGGGGTTAGCTTCAATACCCCGTTGGCTGATCATATACCCCAGAAACTTCCCACCTCTAACTTCAAATATACATTTGGATGGGTTGAGTTTCATGCCAAAAGCTTTGAGGATGGAGAACACGTGACCCAAGTCGGTCAAGTGGTCCGCCTTCTTTTCTGTTCTAATGATCATATCGTCCACATAAACTTCCATAGACTGTCCTATCTCATTCTTGAACATAATATTGACTAATCTCTTGTAGGTAGCGCTATCATTTTTTAAACCAAACTATATGACCAAAAAGCAATACACACTATTCGGGACCACGAAGGAAGTTTTATCCCTAACTTCGGGGGCCATAAATATTTGGTAGTAACCTTGAAAGGCATCCATCATACTCAAGAGGTCACACCCAACAGTTGAATCAACTAATAAATTTATACGAGGCAGAGGATATGGGTCTTTAGGGCATGCTTTATTAAGATCAGTGAAGTCATTACACATTTTCCATTTTTCCTCATTTTTGGGAACCAAAACTAAATTACATAGCCAGCTAGGATACTGAGTTTCTACTATATAGCCTGCTTCTAGGAGCTTGTTGACCTCTTCCTCTATAATCTGAGTCTTTTCAGCATTGAAAGTCCTTGTGTTTTGCCGCATTGATTTGAATGTGGGGTCAACATTAAGGCGGTAAACAAAGACCTTAAGGTCAATTCCTTGCAAATCCACTGTTCTCCAGGCAAAGACGTTGATATTTCTTTTGAGGAAATCAATGAGAATGCATTCCATATTGTCCCCCAAACTCAACCCTATCTTGGTCATCTTATTAGAATTGCCTGGCCCAAGCTCAATGATTTTGAACTCTTCAGCAGTTTGACCCGAGTGTCTTCCATTTTCCTCTTTTTGCTGGCTTGTTCTTCCTTAGGTTTCATTACAGTGATGTCCTCTGAGGGCTTCAATTGGGGCCGAATTTTCTGTTTGTTGGCCTCGACTGAGATGGTGCAGCAATACAACGCTTCTTTCACATTACACAACAATTCCCCGATCCCGCTCAAGGTTGGGAATTTGACTTTCATGTGATATGTAGATACAATCACTTGGAAATCATTTAGCATTGGGCTTCCAAGGATGACATTATAAGCGGAAGGTGCATCAATGACAAAGAAGTTGATCATGAGAGTGTGTCTTTTGGGAGCTTCATTGAAAGAGGTGGACAAATTGATAGATCTGATAGGTACAATCGCCGACCTCCGAAATCCAACTAAAGGCATTTGAATGGGATCAAATTTTAGCTCCCCTAACTTCATCCTTTCTAAGGTGGATAGAAAGATGATGTTCGCAGAACTCCCATTATCTACCAAAACCTTCATGACTTTGAAGTTCACAATTTCCACCGGAACCACCAATGGGTAATCTAAGTTGTTTTTTAGTCCATGACCTCCAGGTGTGAGAGGTCGGAATCCAAGAAAGATATGGGTTCGGCACTTGTGGACAGCTAGTAGACTGGCCTAGTCCGCGCCGACCAGCCTGATTCAAGATGCCTTTGGGGTTGCTTCCTTACATTGCTGAAATCTCCCCCTGTTGGCCCTTCTGCTATAGTATCAATAATGCCTCTCAAAGGGGGGCGGTCCTCATCAACCTTATGCTTTTCTCTATCTTCTCTACACAAGCTGGCCGATCGTTCTTTTTGGGGAGTCTGGTCGGCTTGAGCCATGGCTTGCAGGGATTTTTGGTAGATGTACTTTTTGAGGTGACCCTATCTGACGAAGCATTCAATTTCATCTTGGAGGTTGAAATAATCCTCTGTGTCATATCTCTTTTGTTGATGAAAGTGACAATATTTTTTGGATTTTTTCATGGCATCTGTCTCATTGAGTTTCCTTGGTCTTTTCAAAATATTGTCATGTTGTATAGTGAACAAGACCTCTTTTCTTGGAGTATTCAGCGGTGCGTGGTTATAAAATCTCTTGATTGGAGATTGGTGACCATTTTTTTGGTGTCTATCCTCTGTCTCATTTGCCTTCTTTTTGCCAGATTCTCCTTTGCCAAATTTCATCTTATTCATCTCTTCCTACATCATATATCTCTATGCCAGGTCGAGCTGATCCTCCACTGTTTGTGGTCGCTCCCTGACCAAAGCATTGGCACATTCCTTATGCCTCAAACCTAAGAACAAAACATCAATCAAGAATTCGATACGTGGGTTGTCGATTTTTAAGACTTCAGTATTAAATCGGGAGAAGAAATCTCTCAAAGATTCACCTTCATTTTGCCTTACTATATGAAGATGAGTGTGTGGCATTTTTGCCTTCTTTTGCTGGCGAACTGGTGTACGAATCTGTCATAGAGCTAGTCATAAGAGTATATGGAAGCAAGTTCAAGTTTGACAAACCACTCTAATTCTATCCCTTGAAAAGTGATGGCCAATATTTTTGCATGTATGTGGTAGCTATGCCCGTACAATTGCATCATATGTTCAAATTGCAAGAGGTGCTCGTTTGGGTCCGTGGATCCGTCGTACCGAGGGATCATGGTAGGGACTTTTGGTTCAAGTACAATGCGTTCTTCAATAATCTCCTAGGTGAAGGGAGATTCTCTCTCTCATTGGAATTTGAGAGCATTATCAAACTGAGTCTGGTCTATATTTATCCTCGAAATTTCCTCCAGCCTCCTATTAAGTTGTTGGACTTGATGTGAGACTTCTTCCCATTCGTCTTTGTTAGTCCTGGACAGGTCTCGACTTGGAGGAGGTCTGGCACGTTCGACTCGCTTGCGCTGCTGGGCTCGATTGGGTCAAACGTAGTGATCAGTCGAATCTACCACCTCTTTCTATTGGTGGTGAGGCTGATCCCGGGAAAACCGCCAGGGGCTCACTTCTTATCTAACCCAGTTAGAGCGAACCTCATCCCGATTTTATCCCCCCCTAGGAGTCTCTCCTCCTGGCGTAAGGGATGTGGTTTGGCACTTGTCGCTGCCGTTGGTTGGTTGTTGTACCTTTGTAGAGCGGCGGATAGATGAACGGAGAGTTGGGCGGAGATCTGATTGTTAATCATTCACATGAGCTGTAGGATGGTCAAAGTGACCACCTGCTCGGGCTGAGAAATAGGACCATCTGCTTATGGGTTGGGTTGGTCCTGCAAAAGCAACGACGGTGGCGGGGGTGAACAACGATCACTCTACCATTCAAAAGTGGTTTGCCTAGTGTTGACCATCTTCGGTTGTAAATTCTAGTTTCCCACAGACGGCGCCAAATGATGAGGTTAATTTTGGTGTGAGGGGTCTCTGGATCCCGACAAGAAATGGTCCTTTGACCAAAAAGATAGTTTGTATGGATGTGGGGTGGAACCTGCAGCCAAGGAATAAACGTCAAGCTAGCCGAGAGGGTCCTCGGCTAAGACCCTCTGATGATTAAATCAGTAATTTAACCTGAGGATGTTTGGATAGAGTAACAGTTCACGAGTGTATGTGTGCTTACCCTGGGTTCTGAAGAAAGAAGTATTTATAGTGCTTATATGGAGGTGAAAAGACTAGTATCTCCTTCAGTGTATTTCACATGTTGATTCTTCAAGTAGGGACAAGATAGGTCCTTTTGACTTATCTAGGGGGCGCACAAATGTTCGGCTAGCCGGAATGGGGGTTCTCACCGTCATTGATATAGAGGTAACACGTTGTCAATCCATTTAATGCGGATAGCCTAGCGGTTGAGACATAACTAATGCGGATGAGATGGGTGACAGACCACCATTAAATGTCTTTCCTTCATCCGTTCATTCTGGGGGTCGCATCATTCAACCCGATGACGTCGAATAGGTCCTCTTTGTCCTGGAGGTCGATTAGTATCGACCTAGTAGGTCGAATAGGTCTTATATGCCAGAAATAGTTTTGGGCTTCGGTACTTAGGCCCATTAAGCATATTAGGCTTGTATTGGGCTTACTTATATCAATATCTATATCTATACTATCTATAAAAGTATAAATGAATATAGTGGTTTCTTCCCTTTTATTTGACGACAAAAATATCCCTCTCTGATAAAATTATCACATTTAATACATATGGTTTAATGGTAATTACAACCAAATTAAGTTTATTTTTAATTAGGCTAATAGGAAATAAAAATTATAATTAATTAAATGAAGTCTTCATCTTAAATAATGTATATACATCACATGTATATCTTTGTATTTATTACATTTGTTACAAATTAAAAATATATATTTTGTAGCACTCCCACTCGGGATATCATCCAAATGCCAGAATGCTACTCAGATCAATCCTATAGCATGCAATAATATATCCGATAGGCCTATAAATTTTTTTTCCAAAATTCTCCAATAAACCACAGTGAGCACAACTCACAGCATGCCTTAACTTAATACAATAATATCAGAGTGCGGAAGTTATACTAATAAACCATCGTTATTCAAAATAGTTATCAGCATAAGAAATATCATACATACATTCCAAAAGTCTCATACTCTTCCTGATATATGACAACACTTCTAATATCCATACATATTAAATGGTGAATTCACATATGAACATACATTCACCAAACTTAATACAAAATGTCAAGCCATAACTCTCAGTCCAAGCCTCCAGTCTCACACTTGTTTGAAAGGAAATAAATGGTACGAGGGTGAGTCATAAGGACTCAGTGAGGAATAAGGCAAAGCAATGGATGGCTGTCTAGAGTCAATAATAACAATGAAGCTCGATAACACGAAATTGTGGAAGCTCAAAACAAGCCAGAATGAAGATAGTGAACATTTTTCAAACAATAATAATCGCCAGGTTGGGATACTATAACCGTCAGCTCAAAAGGCTCGGGATCATCTCTACAAATGCTGTTCGGGAGGTTTAGAGCATGTCAACCGATCACAGTCGGGAGGGAATACAGACGTCTCAGTTGGCTTGGCTTCAGCCTGATCCAGACTGGGAAGTCATTCCAGTCTTATTGCTCTACGAGCTAAAACAATTTAAGAGTGCAAGCCCAACAGATTATGCATATCAAATAAAATAATTATGTATATCAGATTATCCTTATGCTTCCATAACAATGCAATCGATCAATCAATAACAATTCAGTGGCACGAGCATGACAACTTGGCAATAACAATAGCACAAACATGACAGCTTGGCAACAATAGTGGCACAAGCATGATGGCTTGACAAAACAGTAATACAAGCATAACAACTTGGCAACAACATTGGCACAAGCACAACGGCTTGGCCAAACAGTAGCACAAGCATAACAGCTTGGCAAGGCTCTCGGCCTAACAATTCTCCTGTATCATTTTCAATTAATATTTTGAATGATCAATTGCCAACAAGACAGAATAACTGAACAATGATGCCGGCACGAAAATTCCACAATATACTAATAAATCAAGGAAATCAATATGATATTTGACACTCAACACACCAATTCAACATGAATGATAAAGTAACACTGTGAAAGTTCATGGCACCAGAATAGTAAATCAGTGCGTTCAGAACGCTTTTAAAGAAAACACAGGCCACTCGACCCTATATTTCAGTTTTCAGAAAAAGAAATCAATTTTCATAAAACTTCACAGAAGCTTATCTAGACAGTCATTTTCAATAAAACGGATCATATATCAATCAATTTCAAATCAAGAGAACCTCACAGGGTTCAAGAATCAATAACGAATCACGACAGATATCAAATCAGCAGAACCTAACAGGTTCAACGAAAGACTATAGATTAGGCTCAAACAAATCAAGAACCAATCGGTAGAACCCTCACAGGGGTAACAATAATCAACATAGTACGATAATAAAAGTAATAATAACCCTCATAGGGGTTTATCAAGGAAACGATAGGTCCAAAGGTTGCCAGATTGGCAGATCCTCACCTTATCAACCTTGGTAAGAAGTCAGAACCTACTAATCTCCAAGGCCTAAATCCTCATCACTTATTCAAAAGAATAATTTACCAATCAAAACCCTCGTTCAATCCTGAATGTCTCTATCAATCATATTCATTTTAATAATAGTCCAATTCAATAGCCCTTGACTAACATAATGGTTAGGGTTTTGCTTTAGCATCATAGCTGCAGGATATACTATGCATACTGGTTGTATGAAATATTTACGGATTTCAACCTATATTGGCAAAATAATACAATTGAATCCTTAACTTACCAATTTAACCTTAGAACGAAATACTAGGTCGATAATAACAACCCATTTTTTATAAAATCCCAAATTTTGTCACTTAAGTCGCAGTAACATGAAATTAGGATTTTCTATACTTAATAAGCCATCTAATCTATAGTTCACATGAAATAATACCGTTCCGGATTCAATAAGCTTAATTATCGTACAAGAGTGTTCCATTCTTATGCAAGGCTGTTCTGATCGATCATTTCCTTCATTATCTTTCAAAATATAATGTTTGAATGAAGAATACATGTATACAAATACATACAACAAACTTAATCCCAATTCCAAACATTTACCTAAATATTGAATTATCGATAAGAAAAAATGACGATCAGCCCGCATGCATGTTATCCTCTTGACGAGACGAACAAACTGTCTGGTCATCGCTTCCGGAGTTGGCCACCGTCACCACCAGAAGCTGCTCCTCAACCCCAGGAATCCAATGCTCTAATTAGTTTTTCATTCCGACACCGGGAGAACCCTCTAATCGCTGAAAAACAGTAACTTCGCCACCAACACCGCCGTGCGGTTTTTGTGAAGTTTCTCCACCCACATGGTCCGTTCAACAATCTGAAGGTACCGGAGTGACCCTTGAGCTAAGCCCGACATAAGGGTACCAATTTTGTCTGTCAAAAGTCTCCAGAGAGATAATCCATTTCTCCTTCCATTTTCGTCGATTTTCTCTAATTTCTCTGGTGCTCTCGCCGTGAATGAAGGTTGGTAGGTGGTTTTCTAGTTCAGGGTAGCAAGGGGATGGTAGATGTTGGTTGGTATAAGGTGACTCATGGTGGGGGTGAGTTTTTGCTGGTAGTGAAGAGATGGGGAGTATACGATGATGTAGATGAAGAATAGAGGGGGAGGAAATGAAACCTATTTCTTATGATAAATTTTTTTTCATAATTACAATTGAGTCCCCAAAATTTTTTGCTAGCCAAACTTAAGTCTCTCAAATCAATACTTACCTCCATTGAGTCTTAGAATTTAATGGTGGCTTCACATTGAATCCAAATCTAGTAAAATTTCAAACATTAACCCCTATTAAATAATAAAATGATGAAATTTAATCCTCTAAATTTACATTTAAGCCCACGAACTAACAAAATATACATATATATTTATTTATTAGTTTAGATATTATTATAATTATCAATTTTGGAGAATTCAAAAATATTATATAAAATAAAAATTCTAGGGATGTTACATATTTTTAATTAGAATAATACAAAACAATAGTTATATTAAAATTAATTAAATAAATTTTCTATTTAGAAAATGTAATTACATATACTAAAGTCATCATATTTAACACACATAGTTTAATGGCAACTACAATCAAATTAAATTGATTTTAATTAAACTCATAGAAAATAATAACTATAATTAATAAACTGAAGTCTTTCCACTTAAAAAAGGTATAAATATATCTCAAATGTAAATACATTGTATTTATTAAATTTATTCCGAATTATAAAGTGTATTTTTGTTAGACATAAAGAAAATAATAGTTATATTAAAATTAATTAAATCAAGATTTCCTACTTAGCAAATATAATTACTACATTGAAAATTATGCTTCTACTATATATTTAATTGGACTAATAGAAAATAGCAATTAAATTAAAATTAAGCAATTAAATTATATTTCCATTTAATGAGATTATTACTATCACATTCAATACAAATAGTTGTATGGTATACTATGATTAAATTAAATTTATTCTAATTAGACTCATAGAAAACAATAATTGAATTGAAATTAATTAAAAATAAATAAATTCGTGAGGAAAAAATATACCCTATAAATATTTTTGTATATATATATATATTTCATCTGCGCTCTCTCTAAAAAATATGGAAAGAAATATCTTTTATATATCAAAATATATATTAAAGTCAAATGTAATAGTAAATTTAATATTACAATGAACAAGAACATATTAAGTCTTATAATCACATATTTAATTGATATGGAAAATGAATGATATTTCATAAATGCATTTGTATAAATATGGGTTCTTCCTTAAGAATAAAAAGAGAAAAAATATTTATTATATATCAAAATAGGTGTCAAACTCATATGTAATATTATATTTAATATGATAATAGAAATGAATAAACTAAGTTTACTTTAATTTTTTTATCTTCTCATTTATTTGTGTATTTATATATATATTTGAAATATATTTTTGTTAATTTTTACGTATAATGATGTACACATTTTATTTTCTTGAAACTAATAGCACAAGATGCTTTCATGTTTTATCACAAATTCGAAAAAGTTTTTTAACCTTATTTATTTAAGTTAAGAAACAAAAAGTGGGGTGAAAAAAAAAGGAGTATATAGTTGATAGCTCTATCAGAGCCATGAAAGAGAATCAACTACTAAAATATGGGAATGTTTTGTTGTGTTTTATAGATGACTATATTATGTATTTTGAGAAAATGAATTTTGGAAGTGGGGTTAGAGAATGTGATGCATTTTTATTTATGTTTTGGGAAATAATTAAAAAATATTTTGGAGAGTGTTGGTTTTGTTTGTTTATATTTTGGGATGAGATATGTCTTACTGTAATACTCAAGTCAATTCTTTTTTATTGGGCACTTAGGGTGAAAATGAAATTTAGTAATATTTTTTATTTTATAAATAATCATAATGTGTGTGTGTGTGTATATATATGTGTATGTATGTATATAAAAAAGTGGGGGAAGGGGGAGGGAGGGGATGATTTGGGGATACTGAAAGAAAGACGAGGGCATTTTTAAAAAGACTTATTTTCGCATTTTGAAGCCAAATATGTTTGGTTATGATCTTCCAAAATAATTTTATTTGGGGGAACATAACTAAACATTACCTTAATTTCTTTAGATGGACTTTATAAATAAATTATTTTTCAATTAAAATAATAATGTGGTATTATAACTTTCAATAATTATTTTTAAAAGGCAATAGGACAAATATATATATATATATAAATAATTTAATTTTATCAAAAAACCTTTTGAAGGATTAAACTAAAATTTTCATTTGGGGTGTGATGGAGGATAAGTAAGACCTTATCAAGACCCAATTTTCCATGACTTAACTAAGCATATGATTAACATTGTTAAAGTATACATCAACGACATAACGTACAAGTATAATTCACTTATTATATAAATGACTTGAGCTTGGTCATATTTAATTAAGATTTGAATTTTTTTTCAAAAAAGAATGTGTTGTTGGATTGATAGTTATGTAATTCAAAACTACTAAATTTAAAAAGTATTTATTCAATTTTATGACATAGTGAAATATTTTCTATCACTACATATAGATGAAATATCACATTAGTTCATATGTCTCCATCCATACCCTACAAAATATATACCTTGTAGGTGCGAAGTATATACCCAATCAAATAAATAGTACCCAACAGTCAAAATTCCTTATTTTTTTTATTACTAAACATTAATAATGAATAAAATATAGTTATTTATTTCAAACAATGATTCATTTAACAATATAGGCATATATTATGTTAATAGCCAACTTAATTCATGATCCAGCTCTTACAGATTCACAAATTAGCTAATCTTTAAAGATAAATTTCACACTTTTTTTAACAAAAAAAAAACTTATAAAATAATATAATATTTTTATTTTACACAATGATATTTAAAGGTTTAAAATTGCTTAAAATTTAACTTTCTCTATTTTTGGCTTAACTAAGACGAGACGAAAATAAGAATAGAATTAGTATAAATAAATAGAACACATGAGAAAGTTTCTTCCTCTAATTTTAGATTAAAAACAAGTGACCCATTAAAAATCTAAGATTAGATAAATAATTAACAATTTCATCCTCAACCTAGTCCTCATCAAGATCTTCTTGGAGTTCTGAGTTGGAATCATGATTGGTATTAAAAGCAATGTTCTTTTTTACCTTTGTTTCCGAACCTTCTTTTTTTAGCAGCGTCATCTCATGGGAAGTGAGAGATCCAATGAGTTCACCCATGGTCATTCTGCTAAGATGACGAGCTTCCAAAATGGCAGTTACTTTTGGCGTCCATTCCTTTGGAAGCGATGTGAGAATCTTCCGGATTTGCTCATCTTTGTTTTATGGTTCTACCGAGTGCGACATAGGATTTCTAATTTTCATGAAGTGTGCGTACATCTGACTGGTTCCTCCATGGGTCACTTGCAACATGTCCCACATTTACTTTGCTATAGCACATGTACTGACTCGGTTATACTCCTCTTTGGTAAGAGCACATGATAGAATGCTTTTGGCTTTTGCATTCATTGATATGGCATTTTATTGTCATTGGTAAATTCACGTCTCTCCTTTAGAACCATCTGTCCGCCAACTAATTTCATTGGAACCGTCAGCCCTTCACTTACCACGTCCCATAAATCAAAGTCTAGGGCAATTATGTATTCCTGTATTCGATTTTTCCACGTAGCATAGTTGGAATCATCAAACAGCGGAGGCTAGTTGTACAATTGCTCTTTTGTGAATACATTAAAAGTATTAGTGGCCATAGATCTTTTACTCTAGTAGTTACACCACAACATAGAGAACCAATGTTCCGATGCCAATTTTGAGTGATTATATGCTTAAAAGGGGGGTGAATTAGGCTTAAGAGATATTAATGCAGCGGAAGTTTATCACTCAAAATACTTTTTGGTCTTTTCAAAAACTGTTTAAGTGTTTTGCAGGAAAAAAATTTTTAGTTATTGACTGAAATTTGTAAATACCAATTAATATACCAATCATATCAATGATAAGAAAGGCAGTAAATGTAGTAGTAAATAAACACTGGTATTTATAGAGGTTCGGCAATACTGCATCCTCTACCTAAGCTTTCACTTAGAATTTTAAACATGTCAAATTAATATGTGAATAAGAGTGTCTTTACAAATAAAATTGTAACTTGATAGTAAGAAAATTAAGGAACAGAAACACCCTAGTAGGGTGAAAAATTAGCTCTTCACAAAGAGCTACACTGAAATCCCAGACGGGATGAGGTATCTAGGATGAGGCAAGTTCCAAAGCATTGTGAGACCAGCTGTTTGTGAATAGGTTTTGGGGGAACTTCCGCTAGATTCACTTGCACAACCTTTGTGGATTGATGCAAGAGTTGCTGCCACTTCGTACGACAAGCTCTAGTCTCTTTTTCTAGATCGAAACCAAGAATACTGCAGAAAGTTCCAGGCAGTACCTCTTATTGGTTTCTTCACCTAGAGGTCCTTAGAGCAACCAAACGCCGATTTGTTCTCTTCACAGAGTCCCTTGAGAGCAAGTACGACTCTCGTTCCTCTTCACCACTAGGTCCTTCGAGACACTAACCGCCTTGTCCTCGTCTCCCCGAGGTCCATCAAAGGCAAGTCCCACTTGACCTTCTTCACCATAGGGTCTCTCGAAAACACAAGTACAACAAGAATTAATCAACAATTAAGCACAAGAACGTGTAAGAGAGTATCACACAACTTCTCAATACACTTAACAAAAATATCTCCCAACTTAGTGATTCACTCTCAAAATGTTGTATAGTTTCACTTTTACATGCTGTTATCCAACGGCTATAAGTTCTTTTTAAGGCAAGAATCCATTGGAAATTAATAAGGAAATAAGTTAACTTTGGTAATCATGCATTAATACCTTAAACAACGAATGGTAAAATAATTACAGCATGATGTGATTGCTTTCCTAAGTTATGCAAATCAAACTATAATCTGTAGATGATCTTTTATTTATGAAAAGTAAATTCTAACGCATGACAGAGTCCAGCAAACAACATGTAAATAGATTCCAGCAGATAATATGCATGCTATTCAGCGCATACTTCAAGAAGTAATTTTATCATGATCAAAACAAAGTAAATCATCAAAAGGGTTAACATACCCTATGGTTTTTCAATAAATATAATATAGGCGGGTTAATAATATTTTCATATACTAAAATGTTCAGTTTTAATCCTATTTTCTAATTAAGTTTGAGAATTTATAATCTTGTGTGACTGAAGATTCCAAAATTAAATAAGGTTTAGTTACATCCATTGTGATGTGATAAGATTTAAAAGAGCCCCGTTCATTTCATTGTGGCAATACAAAAAATTAGACTCGTTTCGATTCAAATGTTAAGTAAATTCCATAATTTATTTAGATTTATTAAAAAAGGTGATGAACTTTCGAAAAAAATACTTGATTCTTGAATTGCATATTCTTTTTTACTTCATTTGATATGAAATTTGATAAAGAACTTTGCATCTACAAGGGTGGAG
Source organism: Jacaranda mimosifolia (assembly GCA_018894105.1). Taxonomy (NCBI): domain Eukaryota; kingdom Viridiplantae; phylum Streptophyta; class Magnoliopsida; order Lamiales; family Bignoniaceae; genus Jacaranda; species Jacaranda mimosifolia. Next base: position 4,756,136 of record CM032127.1, read on the forward strand.
TTATACTTTTCGAACAAAAAGTCAAGATATATCATGTTCTTTCAAGCTTAATTTCCAAATGAAGATAGGCATGGTAACTTTCAATTGTTATTTGCCAAAACATAAAATGAGCTTGAAAATAGAAATACTAAAATAATAACATTTATCAGAAGTAATTATGAGAGAACTTATAAATTATGGAGATAAATTCATATGAAAAAGTCTTGAGAAGGTTAAATGATTACCTTTTAATGAACGATATTCAACTCCATATCTTAAAAAACATGAAACTAAACTAATTTAATTTATAATTCTAAATGTTTATCAAGTTGCTAAAATTTTGGTCGAAGAAAATAATTATGATATATCAATGGAATAAGATATTATTGTTCATGCACGTTGAGGTTATAAATATAGAATAACACATTATTAACGTCATAACCTACTATAATATCCATGTCTTTTCCTAAGAGGTGACATAAGATGACACCTAAATATTCAGAAAAAAGGTACCAAAACATCCAATGATGCAATAAAAAAGAATGAATCTATCCAAGGGACTCTTATAAGTGGTGCAAGTATTGTTGGAGAATAATAAATAATTTTATATCTTATTTTATAGTTTATTCCATTGTCTATTACTCTTATACGGGGAAGAGATGATACTTGTTTTATTTTTGCTATTAACATACAAAGTTTAACCAATGCAAAAAATGGTTCATGAAGTACTTATACAATTAAAAATTTGAAGTTTTAAACTAAAGTGAATATATAGTGTCTATTTCTTATTATCAAAACTTTAAACATTTTTCATATGAAATTTTTCATATTTGCAAATTAAAATTTATTCGATTGATCCTTTAGCAATTCCTTTGGGAAAAAAGTTCTATTGTTGGTTTTTCAACTTAATGACATAAAACTGAAAATAAGATTGATTGCTATTGTGATAATCTATCAAATTCGAGATTTAAGTTACAATAAAGAATGATGGATATTACCCTAAAAGCAGATACAAGGGGTAATCAAATTGGAAAAAGAATTGTTCTTCAACATCTTTTGTTGGGGGGTTCAAACAATATATATATTGGTAAAATACTATATCTGGATTAAACAATGTAGACATTAGAAAGAAAGAAAGCAAAATATGTAATATGTTACACACAAAGTGCAAATTCCATAGAAGAAGAAATATATTACCTTAGATTGTTCTTAAACTATGTTACAGACCCAAATTCTACAACTTCAAATGATAATTTATTTTTATTTCTTATTTGTCTTTTTATTTATTTATTTATATACACGCACGCATATTAGGAGTCTCTTAGGGTTCGAACTCCTGACCTTCCTCCCGCATCATGTAGGCCACTTGGATTGTCTATTTGATAAGCATATGAGTCAAATATATATATATAGAAAATAATAACAACAACAAGAAGTCACGTGCATCGCACGTGTGCACCTTTCTGGTATATATATATATATAGATGTATGTATATATAGTCTAAAGTTTGAAAAAATCAACAAATAATGCGATGATATGGGCCTTCAATACTTTCTCTGGATGTGTGTATCCATCTTCATTGTGCTTATAAACAACATCAACGACACGTGCAAGATTGAGAATTCTCATGAGAATATCCATGGAAACAGTGCTAGTATCCTTCAACCCTTCATTCATATCTTTCCATCCATTCTCAGCAATTTCATGAAAGTATTCTATTGCTGCTTGAGTTGATACACCATGCTCTTTCATGTAGCATTTTGATGCTCATGGTGCCAGTCTTGAAAAAGTTCATTGTGCGTGTCTCCATTACTTAAATATAATTTCTCTACATTTTAGGGTCCAACAATTTTGAGAGGATCGGATGCGATCCGATTCAAACATGACTACAACCCATTATTTCAACCATTTATTAAATACACGTAGCGCTATTCTAGTATGATGCTTAGAACTGATATGATCATCGACCGGGTCACCTTATCTCCCCCATTATTGATAATTCCTTTCATTTATTATTGAAAGTATGTGTGCATTTTAGTTTATTTTACTTATGTATGATGCTTCGACTTAAATTGATTTAAATATAAGAGAATTATTATTAAAATTTTCTGAAATGACTCTGACGGTTTTTGTATTAAGATTTCAAATCCAACCCAAATAGCGAGACGTAGAGCCCCAACCATTGGACTTAGAAATAAATTTATTTGGACAAATTAATAGGATGATCGTAGACCAAATACGATTGAATAAAATGGTAACCTAAACAAAGTGATAGATTTAAATAAGTAGTAAACATTTTAAGTTGAATTGATCAAATTCCTACCTCATAGGTGGCGATGTCATCCATAACACGACCTATAGTCACGTTGGCTTCGAGAATTTTAGGTTTTCTCAAGAGCCAATTGAAAGCTTCATTTGTCGCAGAATCCATCCCAATGATGGATGTTGTCGTCAGCAGGTAGCAAGTGCTGGTAATCTTTCCATTGCTAATGTATTCACCAAATGCTGGCAAATGTCCCTCAATGAACCATTTAGCCTCAATGTAGTAACTCATCACAATTTCTTTCATCTGGTTAAAACATAAGAAAATTCAAATAAGAAATGAATAAACAAGATTAAGAAAAGAAAAACAAATTAGGTCATTTAAATACCGCCTCCTTGGCATGATGAACATCATATGATTTTCCTTTTGGTGCTAAGTGCTAACTCTTCATCGTAAGCTTCGTAGAGATTGAGGAGAGCTCTGTAGCAAATCTTCATGTAGTCTGGAAGTCGCTCAATTTCGCTTATATCCCATCTGACAAAGACGAACAATGTTTTGTTTAATGATCTTTAATTGGGAAATTAAATGATTTATTACACTGCAGTAGAACCTAAAGTGTTATACGTACTTTTGTACAGCCTCGGTAAAAACTGCTAATTCTTCAATTGTACCATATGCATCATATGTGTCATCTATTACTGATATTAGAGCTATAGTTTTAGTAAGCATGACTGGAGCATTAGAGTATTGAGACTCAAAATAAACCCCCAATGCCCAAAAATAGCACTCAACAATTCTATCTCTGGCATAACAAAGCTTGGAAGCAAGGTCCAACTCCTTCCACCACCTATAACAAAACAAAACTTTTTGAAGCAATATTAAAAAAACCAACCAAATATTATTAAGAGGGTGTTTGGCTAAGCTTAGTGAAAACATCTTATAAGCTCATACATCTTATAAGATATTAGATCTTATTTTTAAAATAAGTTGTTAAACTGTTTGGATAAAATAAGATCTTGGAGCTTATAAGATGTTAATAATGATAATTTTGTAATTAAAATAGTTAAAAATGAAAGGAGTTTGTTAAGATTTTAAAAATAAGTTAGAATCTCCTTACTTTTTTTAAATGAGCTTATAAGCTCCTAACATCTTATTTTAGGATCTTATAAGTTCTTTTTTCAAAAAAATTACCGAATACTTTTTATCAACTTATAAGCTTTTAAACATCTTATAAAATGTTTTGAGGAGCTTATAAGCTCACCCAAACACCCTCTAAGATCATGCATGGTAGCATATGAGTTTACCTTGAGACTTCACAGAGTTCCTTTTTGTGCAGCATTTGCAGCAAATTGAAGTCCAATTTCGCAAATCTCAACAACGATTTGTTCTTCGATTCACCTTCTTCGTACAATGAGATGAACCAGTGAGCTTCTACTCTTGGAATGCCTCGGTGGAGGGATTGCTCGAGAGAATGCAAAACTTGTTTCTTGAGAGGCGATTCGTTTAAATTTGGAGCAACAAATTCAAGATGGGCAGCTGAGAAAGAAAGGGCCTTGTCCAAAATCTCCTCTCCTTGTGTTCTTAAATATGCTGCTTCATATAGGCTTAGGACACCCTTAATGTCATTGAGAAGGGTTTTCTTGAACTCACCATTATTTTCTGTGAATCTGTTGAAAATGCCTGCATCAAGAACATGATCAATAGATTTAAACAAACCCCCTTTTGTCAGAAAATTACTAAAAACATCGTACTAATATATATGCATATAAACTTACAAGAAGGAACATCAAATCCATGCTGCCTCAGCAATCTGAACTGCAATGAAATGATAAACAAATCATCCTTCTCTTCGTTTTCGAGTTTGTAATAGCCATTGAAAGCCAATGCGAGTTGATCTTGAATTTCTCTTTCAAAGTGATACGATAAACCAAGGCGTTCAATTGTGTCAATCAAAATTAATTTCTCGGACAATTTGCTTCCTGCGAACACTAGCAGACTTCTTGCTTCTTCCTTGAGCACCTTAATCTCTTCTGCGTAAATTTCTGATAACTGCATGGCACAAGAATAATTAATTTAACATTAAGACAATATAATCCTTTCTTAATGATTATTTTTCTAGCAGAAGGTGATTAGCTAATTAATATTATACCTGGAGATCCATGTAAAATGAACTAAAAAGATCACCCCACAAACTAGGGGACAAATTAGCCACAGGACGAAGAATTTCATGTTGACAGTTGGTGATGTTGCTGTTTACTTCAACTGTAGATGCCATCGCAAGAAGATTTTCTGGAAATTAATATGTTATTTCTTTGTCTTAATTAATGCTGTAATTAACTGAAAGGATAAAGCCTATTTATAGGGATATGGATCCTACCAACATTTCTATTTTTCAACGTAGAATTCAAAGTTCAATCCGATGTATATTGGTCTCTATAGCAATTCTTGGAGCTTTTGGTTTTTGACAGGTGCTGGTTAATTTCATTGCGTACCAGCTAATTGTTGATTTGGTCTATCTCTGAATGATAGAGAATTTTTTTCTTTCTTGGTGATGATCAACTTATTTGCCAAATCTTTTATTTATTTATTTTTTAGTCTAAGTTCGTATTTTTGTGTTTTATTGGATGCAATGGGCTATTTTGAGTGATTTCCGAGGAATTCCTCTGAAAATAAAATTATTTTTTAACTCGTATAATTAAGGGATTCCATCAAAAGGAATCATTTTTTTATTTTTTATTTTTGAGAGAAATGACGCTCGTTCGAATCGAAAACGAGACCTCCCACAGGGTAAAGAAAACTAATGCCACGTCTTCGAAAAGCTTTATTTATTTATTTTTTAAAAATTCGCAAGAGGTGTGGCTTGTAGCCACGCCTCTCTTGCATGGTCTCTTGTGGATTTTTTTTTTTTTTAAAAAAAAAAAGCGAAAAGCAAGAGTTTGGCAACATAAAGAGCCCATTTGTTTTATATTATATTTGATATGTGTATATTATATTTATTTAAAAATAGTTTTTATTTATATTAGAGTAATAAAAATTATATTATAAAAACTTAATTTAGAATATGTTATTTTATATTTAAAATTTGAATAATTAATTTTTTTTCAAAATATTAAAAGTAAGCCTAAATATGTAGTATAAATTTTCAAAATATTTTATAAAATTACTATTTGATAAAATTCAAATGATTGAGACATATTTATATAAATTTACTATACTTTGTGCTAACTTCAATTGATGTAATATATTAACTAGTGAATGGATGCTTGTAAATAACCTTGGCCAAAATAGGCATGTAAAACCTCAGTACATTATTATATATTAATACATTAATGAAGTATCATCATACCTACGTGAGGAAAAAAAAAGGTAAAAGTGGGGGGGAAAGGAAAAAAAAGGGAAAATGACATCATACCAACGTGGGGTATTAATCTGCATAGGTATAACCTGTAAATTGTAATTTGATTGAATTTATTCTATAAATTTTATTTTTATTTATGTTTGATAGCTACATTCATTATCAAAAAATTTGCAAATCCATTAACATTTATATTATTTTAAAATTTGCATTTATTTATTTTAGACTTATAAAATTAATAAAAAATATGAAATTTATTAAATTATTGACATACAGTGAATGATATTCCACACTTATATTGTTGATGTAGACACTTGAATAATAATGCTTAGAAAAATAAAATAAAAGGACTAAATCATTTTTCGATTTGGTTAACCAAATCAAACTATTTTTTTCAATTTTTTGTTTGGTTTCGGTTAGCCGGTTAACAAGACCAAACCGAACCGAAAACTAAATTTTTTTAAAGTGTAAAACTGAAAGCTAGACCGACATATATCAGTTCTGTTCGATTTAGTTCAATTTAGTTTTTTTGGTTTTCGGTCAATTTTGGTTTTTCTTTTTTTGTACGCCCATATGATCATCACTTGAGCATAATATTATGCATTACTATTACATATAAACAAGAATGCACGTGTGAACAATATTATAGCCCGTGTGCTGTCCTTTTTTAAAAAAATTTTAATTGGCTTTAAATCAAAACGACATTGTTTTATACGTAAAGTTTGTCGAAGTTTTGCAACATTTGTATCTCATGTGGCCATAGATTAATACCATGAGCTTGGTGCTTCATTTTGTGGCGTGTATGGTATCCCACTTTTGTTAGCCTGGAGGATCTTGAGGAAGGTTACATGTATTAAACGGATATCTTCTTTTTTTGGATGACAAAAATGGGTTTTGCTAATTAAAAAAAAAAGGTATGCACACATATGCATATATACATGTAACATATGCACGCATGCACGCAACATATATGAATATATATACATACATTGGGTTATATATAATATATATTATATATTATATAATATATATGTATATTATAGTACATAGTACACACAATATATAATATACAATACATATAATATATATTATATAATATACATTATATATTATGATATGTATATATATCATATATTGTATTTACTATATATTATAATATATAATATACTATATATTGTATATAAACTAATATAGTTACAATATAATTCATTATATAATAATCTATAAAATGTAATACACATAATTTATAAGAGATATAAATTATATATATATATAACATTCATAATTTTTTTAAAAATATTTCACTTAATATGGATTAATTTTATTATTTAGTTTTAAATTTTCAGCGCCTCAAAAGCAGATATATATATATGTATAATATATTATATATTGTATATTATATATTGTGTGTACTATATACTATAATATAAATAATACATTACATATTATGATATATACTATAATATACATATACCATAATATACATTATATACATCTTTCCATGCATGCTTTCTAAAAAAAAAAAAAAAATTCCATGCAAGAGGCGTGGCTACCTCTTGCGATTTTTTAAAAAAAAAAATTGCTTTCCTGAGAGGCATGGCTTACTAAATTTACAAAACTTACAAAACTGTACTAGTTTTGTAAAAATTTTAGAAAAATGCATTATTTTTATAAATTGGCCTCTTATGGGCGTGTGCACGACGAACAAAGTCCGACCATCTTGCTGCTATAAAGTCGGACCACTACCTTTCTTTACATACTAGTATTAATATAAAATAATATATATATTTTTAAAGAGAATATTATAAATGATGATTTTTTTATTATTATTTTAACAAATCAATATTATTCTACTTTGAAATTAAATAAATCGAAATATAAACCACAAACAATGCATATAAAGTGCACAACGAGTCCATTTGGATCGAGTACAAGACCTCCCATATATAATAAGGGAGACTAATGCTAGTGGGCAAGAAATATAGCAGCCTATTTGGATATATGTTCAAGGGTCATTTTTATTTTCATTTTACACTATTTCAAATTAAAAATTATTTATCATATATGTTTTCATTAAAAATACTACATAGTTTGATTATCCTTATACCTATCTTATCATCTTATTATCATATCAATTAAAATTAAATTGTATTTGATGTAAAGTAGTTAGATGAACATGGCTAAGTGATCTTCCGAAGCTGTGGGATGTAAAAATACATCGGTAGAGGAGCGTTCCGCCTTAGAGGGAAGCCTCCGCGCGAGCAAGGGTGGATGAAGCGGAAGCGAGAATGTTGGCTTGAGTAGCGCAAACATTTGTGAGAATCCAATGCCCCGAAAACCTAAGGGTTCCTCCGCAAGATTCGTCCACGGAGGGTGAGTCAGGGCCTAAGATCAGGCCGAAAGGCGTAGTCGATGGACAACAATTGAATATTCCTATACTACCCCTTGTTGGTCCTGAGGGACGAAGCAAGCTAGGTTAGCCGAAAGATGGTTATCGGTTCAAGAACGTAAGGTGCTCCTGCTTTTTCAGGGTAAGAAAGGGTAGAAAAAATGCCTCGAGACAATGTTCGAGCACCAGGCGCTATGGCGTTGAAGTAACCCACGCCATACTCCCAAGAAAAGCTCGAACGACCTTTAAACAAAAGGGTACCTATACCCGAAATCGACAAAGGTGGGTAGGTAGATAATACCTAGGGCGCAAGACAATTCTCTCTAAGTAACTTGGCAAAATAGCCCCGTAACTTCGGGAGAAGGGGTGTTTCCTCACAAAAGGGGTCGCAGTGACCAACCCCGAGTGACTGTTTACCAAAAACACAGGTCTCCACAAAGTCGTAAGACCATGTATGGGGGCTGACACCTGCCCAGTGTCGGAAGGTCAATAAAGTTGGTGACCTGATGACAGGGGAGCCAGCGACCGAAACCTTGGTGAACGGCGGCCATAACTATAACGGTCCTAAGGTAGCGAAATTCCTTGTCGGGTAAGTTCCGGCCCGCACGAAAGGCGTAACAATCTGGGCACTATCTCGGATAGAGGCTCGGTGAAATAGACATGTCTGTGAAGATGCGAACTACCTGCAACTGGACAGAAAGACCCTATGAAGCTTGATTGTTCCCTGGGATTGGGTTTGGGCCTTTCCTGCGCTTCATATTCGCCCAGAGTTCGCTCCCAGAAATATAGCCATCCCTGCCCCCTCACATCAATCCCACGAGTCTCTTATTCATTCTCGTTGAATCATGGCGGGAGAGCAAATCAAAATAGAAAAACTCACATTGGGTTTAGGGATAATCAAGCTCAAACTGATGACTGCCACCACGTTAAGGTGACACTCTACCGTTGAGTTATATCCCTTCCCTGCCCCCATCGAGAAATGACTAATCCTAAGTCAAAGGATCGAGAGACTCAACGCCACTATTCTTGAACAACTTAGAGCCGGGTCTTCTTTTCACACTATTACGGATATGAAAATAATGGTCAAAATCGGATTCAATTGTCAACTGCCCCAATCGAAAATAGGATTGACTAGCGATTCCGAAGGAACTAGAGTTACATCCCTTTTCCATTTCCATTCAAGAGTTCTTATTTGTTTCCACGCCCCTTTGAGAACTCGAAAAATAGACAAATTCCTTTTCTTAAGAACACATACAAGATTCGTCACTACAAAAAGGATAATGGTAATCCCACCATTAACTACTTCATTTATGAATTTCATCTTCTTTCTTTTTTGATTACCTTCCTTGCGTATGTATAAGACCGAATCCATTCAATTTCTAAAAAAGATTACTAATCCTTAACTTTTCAAGGAATCCTTCATCGATCACTACAAAATTGTTAAAATATACATTAGAAAAATGTCTTTTATGCATTAAAAAAAAATCAATAAAAAATCATTTTTATACCTATCCTCCTCAATATTTTCAAATAAATTATCTAATTAAATATATTTTCATTTCTAAACAAAAATTTATAATTTTTTTTCCTTCATATTTTCAATATCAAAACAAATTTTTTTAACTTTTTTTTCATATATTATAGATGTTAAAAATTAAAAATTAGAAGGAAAACGCAATCAAATCATGCTCTAAGATTTTGGTTTAATATATGCCTACATTAATTATTATTCAAAATAAGTACACTTACATACTAGTACTAATATAAATTAATATTGTACATGCAAGACTTAGACAAGAAATATAGCAGCCTGTTTGGATATATATATATATATATATATATATATTCAAGGGTCATTTTTTTTCCATTTTATATTATTTAAAAATTAAAAGTTATTTATCATATCTATTTTCATGAAAAAAACCACTTAGTTTGATTTCTAATTATCCTTGCACCTATTTTATTATCTTATTATCACATCAATTAAAATCAAATTGTATTTGATGTAAACTAGTCACTCGATCACTTCAAAATTATTAAAATATACATAAATAAATTTTTGAAAAATCTCTTCTACGTATAAAAAAATATAAACTCAAAAAAAAAAAAAATCATCCTTATACCTATCCTCCTCAATATTTTCAAATAAATGATCTAAATTTCTATATATGCCTGGATGATCTATAGTTTTGAACATCCGACGATCACAAAATTCTCCAAGTCAATAGTTTTGTATTGTCATGAGAATATTCTGTTATGGCATTGTCACCAACTATACCTAAATGCATCTAATTTTTTATTACAATTTAAGGCACATATTTTTTCAATTTTATATTTTAAATATTTAACATTATCATTAATAATAATATAAAATAATTAATTGATAACATATATATAACAGTTATTATGATGATGATGATAAAATAATTAAAAGATAATTTACATTAATTTTAAGTATTACTTTTTCATAAGTTGGCCTCCTCGCGATTTTGTTGGCACTCTAATTTGGCTCGATCGACGTCACAAAGACCGGCTCAAACTTATAACGTGTACGGATGAAGTTTTGCATTAGTCTTGATTCCTGATCAAAGTAATATACCAAAATAGTAGTCAAGTTTTGACTTTTTTTTTGACGTAATTGCACCCCCAAATTCAACATTTGAAATCGGACATAATTGAATCTCTGCGAGGTAAAAGGTAAAGGAAAATGTTTTATTTATTACACATAAACTTCGCTGCATTGCATGAGAACATCATTAAAGGATAAACCATAAAATTATACTTCAAATTAAAATATAAAGGAATCCACTAGCACTCCAGTGAATGTGGGATAAAAACTAATGTTATCAGTATAAAAAATTCGATTGTTCTTGTTGATTTTGCTTTGAAATTGAGGTAAGTTTGACAAGGAGATCAAGTTTGACTAGAATTAGGACTCCTTCTTTTATTGGGTTTTCTAGTTCTAGGTAAAGTAGTCTTTTTGACTATAAATATTAGTTGTTTCTTTCGAAGAAAATATCACGAACATAACACAAGGGCTTCTTTACTGCTTTTGAGTAATTCTCTCAAGACGGAGTTTAGAAGGAGGGTGTTAGGTGTTTTCGTGAGATTTGTGGGATTCAAGTTTGTACTTGCACTTTGATTTGAGATCAATAAAATTCCTTTTCTTTGTCGGGTGGATTAGGCACATCGCCAAACCACGTTAAATCTTGTTGTACTTTACATTGAATTACTTTGCTATTATTTCATTGTTTCCGCAATAGATCCTCCTGGGTTTCAACAAACTGGTATCAGAGCAGGTTGGATCAGATGTCAGGAATGAAGTACGAGGTAGAGAAATTCGATGGGAAGAATGACTTTGGGCTGTGGAAGATGAAGGTTCACGCCCTCCTGTGTCAACAAGGATTACAGAGAGCTTTAAAGGGTAGAGATTTCTTGCCGGAAACGCTGAAGGACGAGGAGAAGGATGAGTTCATGGCGAAGGCTTACGATACTCTGGTGTTATCATTGGCGGATAACGTACTGAAAGAGGTCGCCACGGAAAGTACGCCAGCGAATTTATGGAAGAAGCTGGAGAGTCTATATATGACGAAGTCCCTGACAAATAGGTTGTATTTGAAACAGCGACTATATACATTGAGAATGAAGGAAGGTACATCTATTACTCAACATATTGATTTTTTCAATAAGGTGATTCTAGATCTTGCTAGTATCGATGTTAAAATTGATGATGAGGATCAAGCTTTAATTCTCTTGTGTTCCCTGCTAAAATCTTTTGAGCACTTGGTTACTACTTTGTTGTATGGGAGAGATACGATTTCAATGGAGGATGTGAAGGCCTCATTGAATTCCAACGAGTTGAGAAAATATGTCTTGGGCAGCAACGATGGTGAAAGTGGAGAAGGATTGGTGGCAAGAGGGAGACCAAGAGAAAGGGGAAGGAGTAGAGGCCGATCGAAGTCCCGAACCAAGCCTAGAAACGGTGACAAATGTTTTAGGTGCGGTGGAACGGGGCATTGGAGACGGAATTGTCCAGAACGAGGAAAGGCGAAGGATGCAGGTGAAACTTCTGATCAGAAGCGGGATGATGTCGCAGGAATTGTTGAGGATGAGTCTGATGGTGGGCTTGTTCTCAACGTTGCTGAAACTTTACTAAACTCTGAATGGATTTTGGATAGTGGCTGCTCCTACCACATGTGCCCAAGAAAAGATTGGTTTACCACATACCAAAAACTTGATGGTGGTAAGGTGCTTATGGGAAACGATGCTTCTTGCAGGGTTGTAGGAATTGGCTCAATTTGTATTAGGATGCATGATGGGATAGTAAGGACCCTAACAGATGTGCGTCATGTTCCAGATTTGAAGAAAAACCTGATATCGCTAGGTACTCTGGACAAGAATGGTTGTGAGTACAGAGCTCGAGATGGAGTTCTGCGGGTTTCCAAAGGTGCACTGCTTATCATGAAGGGAGAAAAGCGGAACGGCCTTTACATATTGCAGGGAAACATGGTTTCTGGTACTGCAGCGGTTTCTTCATCAATCAATGATACTACGAGACTCTGGCATATGCGGCTTGGGCATATGAGTGAGAGGGGGATGTCAGAATTGAGCAAACGAGGTTTGCTTTGCGGAGAGAAGACTGGTGAACTAGATTTCTGCGAGCAATGTGTGTTGGGCAAGCAACATAGGGTGAAATTCGGTACTGCAGTTCATAGGACCAAAGGTACCTTGGATTACATTCACTCAGATCTTTGGGGGCCTTCTCAGGTTCCTTCAAAGGGAGGTGCAAGGTACATGCTGACATTCATAGATGATTTCTCACGTAGAGTATGGGTGTACCTGCTGAAGCATAAGGATGAGCTGTTTGTCAACTTCAAGCAATGGAAGACCATAATTGAGAAGCAGACAAGAAAGGAAATCAAGCGCTTGAGGACTGACAACGGATTGGAGTTCTACAACAAGGAATTTCAGGAATTCTGTGAGAAGGAAGGAATTGTGAGGCATCGCACAGTTGTACATACACCACAGCAGAATGGAGTTGCAGAACGGATGAACAGGACTATCTTGGAAAGAGCTAGATGCATGCTCTTTAACGCCGGATTGTCTAAGGATTTTTGGGCAGAAGCAATTAACACTGCTTGTTATTTGGTGAATAGGTCACCATCAACCGCTTTGGACTGCAAGACACCAATGGAAGTTTGGTCTGGGTCTCCTGCTGATTACTCAAATCTGAGAGTATTTGGGTGTCCAGCCTATGCTCATGTCCGGGATGGGAAGCTTGAGCCAAGGGCTAGGAAGTGCATATTTCTAGGCTATGCAGATGGAGTCAAAGGTTATCGTTTGTGGTGTAATGATGACAAGGGCTCCAAGATGATTATCAGCAGGGACGTGACATTCGATAAGTCTGCAATGATGAAAAAGGTAGAGCAGCAGAAAAGCGGTCAACAGGGCGTTAAGGAGAAGGTGGAGATTCATATTGATCCTCCACAAGTTTCAAAGGGGAAACAGAAGGTGGTAGATGAAGCTGGTGATAACACATTACCACCTAATCAACAGCAGAAAAATGAACCACTACAAAATTATCGCTTGGCTCGCGATAGGGAGAGGAGGCAGATCAAACCACCACAGCGGTTTGCTTACTCAGATCTAGTAGCTTATGCTTTGAGTTCAGCTGAAGAGTTTATAGGAGATGATCCAGTCTCATACAAAGAGGCAATATCCAGGCCAGATTCTGATAAATGGATTGCAGCTATGAGTGAAGAGATGGAGTCTCTACACAAGAATAGCACATGGGAACTGGTTGATGTACCCAAAGGGCAGAAAATTGTAGGTTGCAAATGGATCTACAAGAAGAAAGAAGGAATTCCTGGTGTTGAAGATGCTAGATACAAGGCGCGATTGGTTGCTAAGGGTTTTACTCAGAGAGAGGGAGTTGACTTTCATGAAGTATTCTCCCCAGTTGTAAAACATACTTCCATTCGTGTTTTACTTGCCATGGTTGCTCTGTTTGATGTGGAATTAGAGCAGATGGATGTGAAAACAGCGTTTTTACATGGTGAGTTGGAGGAACAAATCTACATGAGTCAACCAGAAGGATTCGTTATTCCCGGGAAACAAAATCAAGCATGTCTTTTGAAGAGATCATTATATGGCTTGAAGCAGTCTCCCAGGCAGTGGTATAAAAGGTTTGATGCTTTTATTACCAAGATAGGATATACTAGAAATAAATTTGATTGTTGTGTATATTACAAAATTTGTAGTGATAGCCTTCTCGTATATTTGCTGTTGTACGTTGATGATATGTTGATTGCCTCTAGAAACATATCTGAGATCAACCAATTAAAAGCTCAGTTAAGTGAAGAATTTGAGATGAAGGATTTGGGCAGTGCAAAGAAGATTTTGGGCATGGAGATCATCCAGGATAGACAAGCAGGATTATTGTACTTGTCTCAACAGCATTACATTGAGAAAGTACTTGAGCGATTTGGGATGAATAAGTCCAAGCCAGTAAGTACGCCACTTGCAGCTCATTTCAGGCTCTCATCAGATCTATCACCGAGTACTGAGGAGGATGTGGAGCACATGTCAAATGCGCCATATGCTAGTGCAGTGGGTAGCTTGATGTATGCCATGGTGTGCACTAGGCCAGACATTTCACATACAGTCAGTGTTGTGAGTAGGTATATGTACAAGCCAGGAAAGACTCATTCGCTGGCTGTGAAATGGATCATGAGGTATTTGAGAGGCTCTGCAGGCAGATGTTTGAGGTATAGTCAATCGAATTCTACTACAAGAATTATTGGCTATGTGGATGCAGACTATACAGGAGATTTGGACAGCAGAAGGTCCATGACGGGCTATGTGTTTTGTGTATCAAGTTGTACGGTTAGCTGGAAGGCGACTTTGCAGTCATCAGTTGCATTGTCCACAACAGAAGCTGAGTACATGGCTTTGGCTGAAGGCATTAAAGAAGGCATTTGGCTAAAGGGGCTTATCGATGATATGGGTATGACTTCTGAGATCACTAAGGTATTTTGTGACAGTCAGAGTGCCATACACTTGTCAAAAAATCAAGCATTTCATAAGAGAACAAAACACATAGATGTGAGGTATCACTTTGTTCGGGATATGGTGTCCCAAGGAGTCATGTTGGTTGACAAAGTTGGGACTAAGGATAATCCGGCAGACATGTTGACTAAGGTTGTTCCAGGAATCAAATTCGAGCATTGCTTGGATTTGATTAATATTTGCAGACTCAGATAAGAGGCCCTATTGGGGGCAGGGACAAAGAAGATGAATGGAAATTTCAAGTCAAGGTGGAGAATTGTTGATTTTGCCTTGAAATTGAGGTAAGTTTGACAAGGAGATCAAGTTTGACTAGAATTAGGACTCCTTCTTTTATTGGGTTTTCTAGTCCTAGGTAAAATAGTCTTTTTGACTATAAATATTAGTTGTTTCTTTCGAAGAAAATATCACGAACATAACACAAGGGCTTCTTTACTGCTTTTGAGTAATTCTCTCAAGACGGAGTTTAGAAGGAGGGTGTTAGGTGTTTTCGTGAGATTTGTGGGATTCAAGTTTGTACTTGCACTTTGATTTGAGATCAATAAAATTCCTTTTCTTTGTCGGGTGGATTAGGCACATCGCCGAACCACGTTAAATCTTGTTGTCACTTTACATTGAATTACTTTGCTATTATTTCATTGTTTCCGCAATAAATCCTCCTGGGTTTCAATAGTTCTCATGTGATATATCCTTGATAAATTATTTTTATTATAAATAGCATACATCAAAGTCCAAATAGAAAAAAGTAAACCGGATGTTAAAAACCGACTAAAATTTTTCATCGTATTTTCAACCTGTTATGCAGTTTGATCCTGCCAACCTAGTCCGCTTTTCTAGAATCACGCCGAAAGTACAAAACTTAAGCACATACAGCAGAAATACAAGCACACAGGTTTCCCCACCCCAGCGACACTGTGCTTCCATCAGCTTGAATATGCATGGCTTGGGCTTTCTACTCTCCGATAGGGTCGTACTTACCGGATGAATTTCAATCAATAAAATTTATTTATTTATTAATAAATAAATAAAATAATTATATTATCCCTGTTAAAAAGGTAAATAATAAATACTCCTTTTGATTAATCTAGAATTATGTAACTCTAAGCAAGCAAGTAGAAGAAGACAAAATACAAGGTATGTGATATATATGTACATACATATATATACATACATGGTTTATATATATATACACATATTATATATTATATTAAGAATTGAGGTGTTGCTATTCCATATAGCGACACCTTTTTCTTTTAGTACATAAACTTATTTTTAAATTAATATATATCATATTTAATCATTTACTTTTAATATATTGTATGAAAATTTTAATTTGTGGACACTCAAATTATATTAGTTGCAGTTAAATATTCAGTCTTTATAGATAAAAAATTGTATTTAAATTAATTTTTACTTGAAAAGTTTATAGAAAGTTATACTTGGCTTTTATAATTTTTAATTATAAAGTGATATGGCAAATTATGTCTTTAGAGGTAAAAAGTAAAAATTAACTATAAGAACAAACTAAATAAATAAGATGGGTGACGAGGGTGTAATTGGTTTAGGAGTAAATTGGGCTAAACTCCGCTCGGGTCGACCAGACAGAAGGTCGAGATTATATCTTGATGATACTTTGGGATTGAGTCCTGCAACCACTAGCACACGTCAGGCTTGCTAAGATGCCCTCGGCTAAGGTACTCCGACACTCAGATTAGTTTAATCAACTGGAAGATGGAGCAGCAGAGTAAGGGCTTTTGAGTTATGAATGGCATACCTTGTTCAAAGCTGAGAATAGGGTATTTATAACCTTTTGGTGTGACTAATATATCAATGATGCTCTTGCTGCATAGAAAGGACCTTTGTCTCTATTAGAGGACCTTTAATTCTTCTCCAACTCGTGTACTATTTCAGGTGGTGAGTGCACACTGGCCTAGCATGGCAGAAAATGTGATATTGGCAGTGGCATGCACCATTAATGTGGAGGCATACCGCCTATCAGAGCATTCAATATTGTAGTAGAGAGGCTATCGCTTTCGTTCGACCTCCTTGGTCGAGATAAATACTTGTCTGCAGGCCATCCCCAGACTCTGGTCGATAGAGTGGCACTTTGTTGTATTCAAGTGTCTCCCTGGTTGAATGCTGAACAACACATTCCTGTTGGTGATCGACCATCTTCTGGTTGACAGAGGCGAATGCCGATATTCGCATTGATGGATAAGGTGTAGTGAGGTCGAACCTGATCGATAACATGGTCGGCCCACACAGCCAGTTGGGCCTAATAGATAATTAGGCTGCCTCACATCGTATCCTTTTGTCTGGTCGAGAGTTACTGGGTTGGGCTTATTGGGCTATCCCCGTAGAGAAAGGTCGGTTAGCCATGATATGGGATAGCTTGAGTGAAGTGGATGTGGTGAAGACTCAACTCGAGTCCTCGCAGTCGATATATATTATAATTTTTAAATCAGAAAGTAATATTATAATTTTCGATATATATTATATGAAAACCAAAATGATCTCAACATATCAAATGGTGACTCATGTTTTATGTTTTCCAAGATGAAGATCAACAGTTGAAATGTTGGATCCCATTTTTATTTATTTTGAGTTGAGAGTTAAAATTAGTTATACTGTCAACACGAGTTTTGGTGTGTTTTATTTTTATTTTTAAGTTTGAAAGGAAAAAATATTGACGATACTTGAACATAGTTTTGATGAAAAAATATTAATGATACTTGATACGTAGTTTTAAGGCTAGGCCAAACCTGTTGCATATTTTATAAGATTAAGCCTATCCTATTCCCTACTATAGTTTTTTTTTTAAGGCTTGGCCTAGTCTTTTTAGATTTTTCAAAGCCTAGACTTGGCCTGAAAAAGTCTACTTTAGTTAAGATTTTAATTAGGTTTAAATTTTATATAGGTTTAGGCTTTTAATAGGCTAAGGCCTTAATAGGCCTAAAAATTCTATAATTTATATTAAGCAAAAATAATTGGTGATTATAATACATTTATCTTAACAAAGAGAAAAGTATAATCAAACATTATTATAAATTAAATTTGAAATAATATGATTGTGTATTAACTAAGAACATAATATATAGTTATATAAAATGAATAAAATTAATTAATATAAATATAAAGCAATTATAAATAATTAAATATATATTATAATATGATTAAATTATATAGGCCAGCCAGATATATTTTATAGGCTTTTATAAAAGCTTATACCTAGCCTTTTTAACTAAATAAACTTTTTTAAAAGCCTAAAATTGGTCTATTTATTAAATAGGCTAGGCCCTAATAGGCCAGACTATAGGCCCCTGACGAGCGTCCTAGCCTATTCTCATCCCTAACCATGTGTGCTGCATCATGATACTTGTCTACAATTGGGCCTAAACAAGAAATGGAATAATTAAAGAACCAACTATATATAATCAATGAATAAAACCATAACTAATATCTATATCTATATCTATCTATACTACCTAGCTATAAAAGTATGAATAAGTATAGTGGTTTCTTCCCTTTTATGTGAGGACAAAAATATCCCTCTTTAGTAGAATTATCACATTTAATACATATGGTTTAATGGTACAACCAAGTTAAGTTTATTTTTAGTTAGCCTTATAGGAAATAAAAATTATAATTAATTAAATGAAGTCTTCATCTTAAATAATGTATATACATCAAATGTATACACATTGTATTTAGACTCATAGAAAATAATAACTATAATTGATAAAATCAAGCCTTTCATCTTAAATAATATATATATATATACATCAAATGCATATCTTTCTATTTATTACTTTGTTACAAATTAAAAATATATATGTTTAATTAGAATAATACAAAAAAATAATTATACTAAAATTAATTAAATAAATTTTCTACTTAGCAAATGTAATTACATATATTAAAGTCATCATGTTTATGACACGCATAGTTTAATGATAATTACAATTAAATTAAATTTATTTTAATTAAACTCATAGAAAATAATAACTATAATTAATAAAATGAAGTCTTTCCAATTAAAAAAATGTATAAATATATCTCAAATGTAAATACATCGTATTTATTAAATCTATTCTAAATTACAAAATATATTTTTGTTAGACATATAGAAAATAATAATTATATTAAAAATAATTAAATCAAAATTTCCTACTTAGCTAACATAATTACTACATTGAAAATTATGCTTCTACTATGTATTTAATTGGACTTATAGAAAATAGCAATTAAATTAAAATTAAGCAATTAAATTATATCTCCATCTAATGAGACTATTACTATCACATTCAATACATATGGTTGTATGGTATACTACGATTAAATTAAATTTATTCTGATTAGGCTCATAGAAAACAATAACTGAATTGAAATTAATTAAGAAAAAATAAATTCATGAGCAAAAATGATAGTCCATAAATACATTTGTATATATATTCCATCTACGCTCTCTCTCAAAAATAAGAAAAGAAATATCTTTTATATATCAAAATATATATTCAATTCAAATGTAATAGTAAATTTAATATGACAATGAGCAAGAACATATTAAGTCTTATAATCACATATTTAATTGATGAGGAAAATGAATGATATTTCATAAATGCATTTGTATAAATATTGGTTCTTCCTTAAGAATAAAAAAAGAAAAAACATTTATTATATATCAATATAGATGTCAAACTCATATGAAATATTATATTTAATATCATAATAAAAAAGAAAAAACTAAGTTTATTTAATTTTTTTTATCTTCTTATTTATTTGTGTATTTATATATATATTTTAAATATATTTTTGTTAATTTTTACATATGATGATGTACACATTTTATTTTCTTGAAACTAATAGCACAAGATGCTTTCATGTTGTATCACAAATTTGAAAAAGTTTCTTAAGCTTATTTATTTAAGTTAAAAAACAAAAATTGGGTCGCAAAAAAAAGGAATATATAGTTGATAGCACTATTAGAGTTGTGAAAGAGAATCAACTAAAATTTGGGAACGTTTTGTTATGTTTTATAGATGACTATGTTATGTATTTTGGGTAAATGAATTTTGGGAATGGGCTGGGGTTGGGGAATGTGATGGATTTTATTTATATTTTGGGAATTAATTAAAGAATATTTTAGAGAGTGTTGATATATTTATTTATATTTTGCGATGGGACATTTTTACTGTAATAGTCAAATCAATTCTTTTTTTTATAAATAATCATAATATATATGCATGGATGTATATGAAAAGTGGGGAGGGGGGAGAGGACGGTTTGGGGGTAATGAAAGAAAGACGAGGGCATTTTGAAAAGGACTTATTTTGGCATTTTGAAGCCAAAATAGGTGTATGTTTGGTTATAATCTTCTAGAATGATTTGGTTTTGTGGGAACATAACCAAACATTGCCTTAATTTCTTTAGATGATCATTTTAAATAAATTATTTTTCAATTGAAATAATAATGTGGTATTATTAACTTTCGATAATTATTTTTAAAAGGCAATAGGATAGAAATATATATATATATAATTTATTTTTATCAAATAACCTTTTGAAGAATTTAACAAAAAATTTTATTGGGGTGTGATGGAGGAAGAGGAAGACCTTATCAAGGCCCAAATTTGCATGACTTAACTAAACATATAATTAACATTGTTAAAGTATACATCAATAGCATAACAAGTATAATTCACTCATTATATAAATGACTTGAGCTTAATTGGTCATACTTAATTATGATATGAATTTTTTTTCAAAAAAGAATGTGTTGTTGGATTGATAGTTATGTAATTCAAACTACTAAGTTTAAAAAGTATTTATTCAATTTTAGTAACAAATTATTATGACATAGTGAAATATTTTCTATCACTACATAAATAGAATATCAATAAATATATTTCATCGGATAAATTAAATAGCACATTAGTCCGTATGTCTCCATCCATACCCTATAAAATATATACTTCTTAGGTGCAAATTATATAATCAATCAAATACATAGTACCCAACAATAAAAAAATTCTTATTTTTTATATTACTAAACATTAAATAATGAATAAAATATAGTTATTTATTTCGAACAATGAATTTCACTTAACAATACAAGCATATATTATGTTAATAGCCAACTTAATTCCTGATCCAACTCTTATAGATTTACAAATTAGCAAATCTTTAAAGAATAAATTAATTTCACACTTTTTTTAACAAAAAAAAAAAACTTATAAAATAATGTAATATTTTTATTTTACACAATGATATTTGAAGGTTTAAAATTGTTCAAATTTTAACTATCTCTATTTTTGGCTTAATGAAGAAGAGACGAAAATGAGAATAGAATCAATATAAATAAATAGAACACATGAGAAAGTTTTTTTTTCTTTAATTTTAGATTAAAAACAAGTGGTCCATTGAAAATTTAAGATTAGATAAGTAATATAAATTTTATTTATTCAACTAGATTTAGAGGAAACTAATTTATAAATCATTCACAATCATTTGAATCATATTTTTAATTTTATTTCATGAAATAACAATTGAAATTTATTGTTAAAATCAAAAAGAACTTCTCAATTAATAAAAAATAAAATTAAAATTAAAATTATGGACTAACAACTACACAAATTTAATTCATGAGAATTAGAACATAAATTAAAAAATAAAAGCTTCTTCAAGTATCACCCAAAAATGAAAGAATTCAATGGTCGGTAGCTATTAGTCATTGTATCGTAAACGATACATATAAATTATGTTTTTTAAATATTAAAATTTTTAAGATATATTTTATTTTAGTCATTATTCAATTTACGGGTTTTCATTGTTCAATTTCTCAGTAAATTGTTCTTGAAATAGTAATGAATCAATAAACTTATGTATTGGATATTCTAATATACATTTAAAACATCATTGTATATGGTTAATAAGAAAATTTTACCTATATTTTTAGATACATTGACATAATTTTCTAATAATATTATTGTAGCATATTAATTTTGACAATAAATACAATAAAAAATGAAGAGAAAGCATACCGCACTGAGTATTAGAGAGAGAGAGAGAGAGCAAATTAAGAGTTCATGAAAATGAAAAAGACAATTAAGTCATTGAAGGAGAAGAAACATAGAAATTAACAAGTTGGCACCTCTCTTTTAACATAACTTTAAATGAAAAAGAGTTACTTCATAAAGAATTCAATTGTCAATATTCACCAATTTATGGCTCCTAAGAACATAGATGATTTCTTATCAGTCAAAATGTTGGTAATTTTTCAATAGATATGTACTCTATGGTTTCTCAATAAATATCATATATGTGGGTAAATATTGTCATATACTAAAATGCTCGGTTTTAATTCTATTTTTTAAATAGGTTTCAGAATTTATAGTTCCGAGTGCTCGAAGATTCCTGAATTAAATAAGGTTTTGTTGCATCCATTGCGATGCGATAAGATTTTAAAAAGCCTCGCTCATTTCATTGTGGCAATACAAAATATTAGACTAGCTTCAATTTAAATGTTAAATAAATTGCATAAGTTATTTATTCTCTATTAAAAGAGGTTATGAACTTTCAAAAAAATATGGTGGAGTTATACTTTTCGAATAGAAAGGCAAGATATATCATGATCTTTCAGGCTTAATTTACAAATGAAGATAGACATGGTAACTTTCAATTGTAATTTGCCAAAACATAAAATGAACTTGAGAATAGAAAATACTAAAAGAATAAGATTTATCAGAAGTAATAATGAGAAAACGTATAAAATTTATGGAGATAAATTCATATGCAAAAATCTTGAAAAGGATAAATTATCCTCTTTTAATGAACGATATTCAACTCTACATCTTAAAAGACATGAAACTAAACTAATTTAATTCATAATTCTAAATGTTTATCAAGTTGCTAAAATTTTGGTTGAAGAAAATAATCATTATATATCAATGGAGCACGCAAGATATTATTGTTCATGCACATTGAGGTTATAAATATAGAATAATACATTATTAATGTGATTACCTACTGTAATATACACTTCTTTTCTAAGAGATGATATAGGATAACACCTAAATATTCAGAAAAAAAGGTGCCAAAACATCCAATGATGCAAATTAAAAAAAAAATGAATCTGTCCAAGGGACTCTTACAAGTAGTGCAAGTATTGTTAGAGAATAATAAATAATTTTATATCTTATTTTATAATTTATTCCATTAATTATTTATTACGCTTATATGGGGAAGAGATTATACTTGTTTTATTGTTGCAATTAACATACAAAGTTTAACCAATGCAAAAAATGATTCATGAAGTACTTATACAATTAAAAATTTGAAGTTTTCAACTAAAGTGAATATATATTTATCTATTTCTTATTATCAAAACTTTAAACATTTTTTATATTTGCAAAATTAAAATTTATTCTATCAATTCTTTAGAAATTCCTTTGGGGAAAATTCTATTGTTGGTTTTTCAACTTAATAACATAAAACTGAAAACTATAAGATTGATCACTATTGTGGTAATCTATCAAATTCGAGGTTTAATTATAATAAAGAATGATGAATATCACCCTAAAAGAAGAGGGGGGCTGTTAATCAAATTGGAAAAAGAATTGTTCTTTAACATCTTTTGTTGGGGGTTCAAACAATATATATATATATATATATAGGTAAAATATTATATTTGGAATAAATAATGTAGACATTAGAAAGAAAGAAAGCAAAAGATGTGATAGGTTACACATATGGTGCAAATCCCATAGAAGAAGAAATATATTACCTTAGATTATTCTTAAACTATGTTAGATATCCAACAAATTCTACAACTTCAAATGATAATTTATTTTTATTTCTGATTTTTTTTATTTGATAAGCATCCGAGTCAAATATCAATAGAAAATGATTAATTTGTAGAACAAATAAACAAACAAATAATAATAATAATAATAATAATAACAACAACAACAACAACAACAACAACAACAACAACACATAGTCTAAAGTTCGAAAAATATCAACAAATAATGCAGTGATATAGGGCAACACATAGTCTAAAGTTCGAAAAAAATCAACAAATAATGCAGTGATATGGGGCTTGTTGTTTCCAGATATACCAACATGCAGTAAAACACCACAATAGATATCACAATTGCAGATTATCAATCAAAACGATGAATCAGATAATCATAAGAGGGCATAACATGCGTTTTTATCAAATGAAATCCAAATTCAGCATAATAAGCATATTCAAGGTAAAACAGAATATATGCATATATATTTGTCCAGATACGAGTCCAGGAAAAGCCAAAATTACATATATGAACCAAGGCATAAAAAGTAGTAAAGCATGTTGTCAGAATTATAAATATAGATTGAAATTGATAAAGAAAGCTTAGCTTAAGGATTCTGTATCGTAACAGAATCAATCAGACGATCAAATCATAGAATTCTATTTACCTTGAAGAAACGAGCGCCCCGACTCACCAGTGCAACGGGTACAGCACTGCTCCTCCTAGGATGAGATGGTCCAGAACGATTAGGTGCACTCCGTCTCGTTCACCGCGAACAGTACTCAGTCTCCAGAATCAAATAGCCGAAAAAATAGGATGTAGGGAAAGCCAGAAGGAAGAAGAGAGTGAGAATATGAGGAGAGGAATAACGTAAGAAGTAAGCAAAGGGATGTTGTCTTTTGTGTGTACTCAACTCTGCCAGAGGCAAGGTATTTATAGGCAAAATTAGGATTAGGGTTAGGGTTAGGGTTAGTAGCAGTTAGAGTCCGTCAATTAATGGCCTCTAACACGTCACTCGTTCAGTAGCAATACGCCACTTCGCCTTTACACGTCACGCACATCCAGCAGCACTAAGCCACGTCATGCACATCCACCAGTACTAAGCGTAACCACCTCTGCCTAAATCCTGATTACCAGGCTAAATCTCGGCCTTATCCGATTACAAGCCTCGGTAATCTTGACTCTTATCCTCAAGTCCCGGTTCGATTAAGTATTTTGAATTTAAAATTTTAAATTAAAAATTCAATTGAATTTCGTTCAAAAAGATAAGACTGAGACTAAGACATTTGCCCTAACGCCAGCGCTAGCAACTTGGATCCGGAGCCGGGCGGCGGCGGCGACGCGCGCGTGTGGTCCACTTATATGAACCCCTTAATGAAGACTTTAACAAGCATTCATACTTGAGTTCAATATAAACTATTCATCACTTGTTTACAAAACCAATGTGGGACAAGTGAAGGGTTGAAAACCCTTCAACTCTTCCACTTGGTTTTATAAGTCACAAGCAAGTCTCCTTTTTCTCAAGGTATCAATGTGGGACAATTCAATATAACACTTAACCATCTTTTTTCCTCCAATTCAGCACGTTAATTATCTTTGGATTCCAACCAATAATTGGCATCCATCCAAAATTAATTAAACATGTAATTAGCTTATTTGTTCCAATTACAACAATCCCCCAAACATCCATAGATAATGGCTATCAGATTCAACATAACTCGCTTTCAGAAATGGTACCTTTTGGTTTGAACTTCTCCGTAAGTTATCCGACTTCTGCCACTACCGAGACAAAATAGATCTAAGCCTTGAATTTGTGCCCATGATTGTGATTGCATCCATCAGTGACAACGAGCTAAAAGCTATGTACTAATCTTTAGGGTTGACACATTAAGGCCATGTGTCCCGATCTTGTATCATGAATGTTTATCAAGGAACAACCAAATTCCTTTAGTCCCGGCCAAAGGACTACATTCACTTAGTTGGGCGTCTCTAGGGATGCATTGCTCGCGTCTAGTCCAAAAAGGACTTGATCCCATTCAAAGTTAAACTCTTACTGTACCAGCAGTAGTCAGCACCTATCAGGCAATCAAGGGAGAGACATCAGATACAAAGTATCAATCTAAATTTTAGGTGTAACTTGATATGTTCAGCAGCTTGTTTATACCACATTGAACCTACCTTGTGGGATCTACACTTAGTCGGTTGGGTTGCCACTGTAGGTATATCACTGATGGGTTTCCAGTCCCATCCCCAACCTGACTTAATGAACTGAGGACAAATCAAGTCCTTTAGTTAAAGGGTCTGCAATGTTGTCTTTGGATCCAACAAAGTTAATTGCAATAACCCTATCAGACACTAACTCCCTTATAGATTTTAGTCTAACTTGGATGTGTCTCGTAGTCTTTTGATTGAACTTTGAACTACTAATCTTTGCAATTGTGGTTTGATTATCATAATGTACAGCAATTCCCGGAAGAGGTTTGGTTACCATGGGCAATTGTACCATTAGCCCATATAACCATTCTGCCTCTGTCCTAGTTATGTCTAAAGCACACAACTCAGCCTCAAAGGTGGACCGAGTTATCAAAGTCTATTTAGAAGACTTCCAGGAGACAGCGCCCCCACCCAAGGTAAATAAATATCCTGTACACCCATTGCATCCGGAGTTTTTGGCTATCCAGCTAGCGTCACTGAACCCTTCCAGCATTGTAAGAAATCTCTTATAGTGCAAGGCTAATGAAGCAAAGCCCTTTTAGATATCGAAGTACCCTATCCAAAGCCTCCCAATGAGTTTGATTAGGACAGCTTTATATCTAGCAAGCTTAGAGACCGCAAATGAGATATCTGGCCTCGAGCCGTTTGTAAGATACTACAAGCTAACAATTATTTGAGAATACCTCAACTAAGACACTAGTACACCAATTTCATTCTTAAAGAGAGCCACTTAAGGATCATATGGTGTTTTTACGATTCTACTTTGTTTATAGCCAAATTTCTCAATAATCTTCTCAACATAATGAGACTGAGAGACTGCTATACCCTCAGTTGAACAAGTCAACTTAAGTCCAAGAATCATTTCTGCAACACCCATATCTTTCATTTCAAACTTGTTCTTTAAGAAACATTTGGTCTTACTGATAATCTCAGTATTGGAGCCAAATAGCAGAATGTCATCTACATACAGGTATAACATAATACAGTTATCACCTTTAACTTTGCAGTAGACGCACTTGTCATTATCGTTAACTTTGAAGCCAAATGACAATATGGTTTTGTCAAACTTTTCATGCCATTGTTTAGGTGCTTGTTTCAAACCATAAAGTGATTTAACAAGCTTGCAAACTTTTCTCTCATTTCCAGAAGCTACAAATCCCTCTGGCCGATCCATATAAATTTCTTCCTCAAGATCACCATACAGAAAGGCTGTTTTCACATACATATGGTGAATGGGGAAATCATATAAGGAAGCCAGTGCTATAAGCACTCGGATGGTAGTCAAACGAGCTACTAGGGAATAGGTGTCGAAAAAATCTATTCTCTTTTTTTGCCTAAACCCTTTAGCAACCAGCCTGGCTTTAAATTTATCAATAGTCCCGTCAGACTTGAGTTTATTTTTGAAGATCCATTTGCTTTTTATAGTAGTACACCTCGGAGGGAGATCGACTAATTCCCATGTCCCATTCGAGACAATAGAATCCATCTCACTCTTAATGGCTTCCTTCCAATGCTTAGCTTCAGGAGAAGCCAAAGCATCCTTGAAGGTAACAGGATCACCCTCGACATTGTAAGTAACAAAGTCACTCCCAAAGTGATTTAGCCATATAGAAATCAGAACAATATACATCAAAGAGTGTATCAAACAAAGCTGACAGAATCACTCATCAAACAATCTGATCCTTTGTTTTCCAATCTGCTATTTCTTTAGTCTTGGGATCAGTTTCAGTTGGTTCTGGCATGGTCAACTGAATCAATGAAAGAAGACCTTTCATCATCAGCTAGATTTTTATGCATTGTTGTCAACGTTTAAAATACTAGCCCGCGAATTTTTTCGACAGTCCAGAAAGGTCAACTTTTGCTGACACAATATCACCAATAGCATGCGAATTAGAACCCATCACAGATTTCTCAAAATAATCCTAAGATAGAATATTTAGGCAAAACAAAAAGTTGCAGAATTTCAGGCAAGATCCTAGATAGGATATCTAATCAGAATTTCAGCAAATGAAAAAACACATGAAATATGATCGTTCCTTCAAGATTGTTGTTTCCAGATATACTAACATGCAGTAGAGCACCACTATAGATATCACAATTGCATATTATCAATCAAAACGATGAATCAAATAATCATAAGAGGGCATAACATGTGTTTTTATCAAATGAAATCCAAATTCAGCATAATAAGCATATTCAAGGCAAAACAGAATACATGCATATATATTTATCCAGATACGAGTCCAGGAAAAGCCAAAATTACATATATGAACCAAGGCATAAAAAGCAGTAAAGCATGCTGTCAGAATTATAAATATAGATGGAAATTGATAAAGAAAGCTTAGCTTAAGGATTATGTATCGTAACAGAATCAATCAGATGATCAAATCCCATAATTCTATTTGCCTTGAAGAAACGAGAGCCCGAACTCACCAGTGCAACAGGTACAGCGTTGCTCCTCCCAGGATGAGATAGTCCAGAATGATCACGTGCACTCTGTCTCGTTCACCTCGAACAATACTCAGTTGCCAGAATCAAATAGCCAAAAAAATAGGATGTAGGGAAAGCCAGAGAGAAGAAGAGAATGAGAATATGAGAAGAGGAATAACGTAAAAAGTAAGCAGAGGAATGTTGTTTTTCGTGTGTACTCAACTCTGCCAGAAGCAGAGTATTTATAGGCAAAATTAGGGTTAGGGTTAGACTTAGCAGCAGTTAGAGTCCGCCAATTAATGGCCTCTAACACGTCACCCATCCGTCACTCGTCCAGTAGCAATATGCCACGTTGCTTTAACACGTCACGCACGTCCAGCAGCACTAAGCCATGTCACGCACATCCAACAGCACTAAGCATAACCACATCTGCCTAAATCTCGATTACCAGGCTAAATCCTCAAGCCTCAGTAATCTTGACTCTTATCCTCAAGTCCCGGTTCGGTTAAGTATTTTGAATTTAAAAATTTTAATTCAAAATTCAATTTAATTTTGTCCAAAACGATATGACTGAGACTGAGACATTCGCCCCAACGCCCGCGAGCCCGAGCTAGGCCAGGCAACGGCGGCGGCGCGTGCGTGTGGTCCACTTATATGGACCCCTTAATGAACACTTTAACAAGCATTCATACTTGAGTTCAATATAAATTATTCACCACTTGTTTACAAAACCAATGTGGGATAAGTGAAGAGTTGAAAACCCTTCAACTCTTCAACTTGGTTTTATAAGTCACAAGCAAGTCTACTCTTTCTCAAAGTATCAATGTGGGACAATTCAATATAACACTTAACCATCTTTCTTCCTCCAATTCAACACATTAATTATCTTTGGATTCCAACCAATAATTGGCATCCATCCAAAATTAATTAAACATTTAATTAGCTTATTTGTTCCAATTACAACAGGGCTTCAATACTTTCTCCAGATGTGTGTATCCATCTTCATTGTGCATATAAATAACACCGGTTAAACGTGCAAGATTGAGAATTCTCATGAGAATATCCATGGAAACAATGCTAGTATCCTTCAACCCTTCACTCATATCTTTCCATGCATTCTCAGCAATTTCATTGGTAGTATTCTATTGCTACTTGTGTTGATACACCATGCTCTTTCATGTAGCATTCAATCCCTGTTGAAACTTGGCCTCTACACTTCTCAACCTTTAAACATAACAAATTTAAAGAAGAAAAAAAGTTAAGCATGAAGAATGCAAAATTGAGTTAGATAGATAATTAACGGAAATATTAAAATTTGAAAAAAAATAAAAATATATATATAATATTTGATGTTCATGATGCCAGTCTTGAAAAAGTTCATTGTGCATGTCCCCATCACTTAAATATAATTTATTTACATTTTAGGGT
Source organism: Jacaranda mimosifolia (assembly GCA_018894105.1). NCBI lineage: Eukaryota > Viridiplantae > Streptophyta > Magnoliopsida > Lamiales > Bignoniaceae > Jacaranda > Jacaranda mimosifolia. Next base: position 4,786,052 of record CM032127.1, read on the forward strand.
CCAACGATTTTGAGAGGATCGGATGCGATCCAATTCAAACATGAAAGCAACCCATTATTTGAACCATTCATTAAATACATGTGGCATTATCTTGATATGACACTTAGAACTAATACGATCATTGGCTGGGTCACTTTATTGCCCCCATTATAAATAATTTGTTCCATTTATTATTGAAAGCATGCATGCATTTTGGTTTATTCTACTTATATGTGATGCATCGACTTAAACTAATTTAAGTACAAGAGGAATATTATTATTGGAATTTTCGGAAATGACCTCTGATGATTTTCTGTTGAGATTTCAAATTCAACTCAAATAGAGAGATGTAGTTCCCCAACCATTGGACATAGAAATAAATTAATTTAGATAAATTAATAGGATGATCGTAGACCAAATACAATTGGATAAAATGGTGACCTAAACAAAGGGAGAGATTTAAATAAGTAGCAAACATTTTAAGTTGAATTGATCAAATTCCTACCTCATAGGTGGCAATGTCATCAATAACACAACATATAGTCGTGTTGGCTTCGAGAATTTTAGGTTTTCTCAATAACCAATTGAATGCTTCATTTGTTGCAGAATCCATCCGAATGAAGGATGTTGCCGTCTGCAAGTAGTAAGTACGGGTAATCTTGGCATTGCTGAAGCACTCACCAAATGCTGGCAAATATCCCCCAATGAACCTTTTAGCCTCAATGTAGTAACTCATCACAATTTCTTTCATCTGATTAAAACATAAGAAAATTCAAATAAATTATGAGAAATGAAAAAGACAAGATTAAGAAAAGAAATAAAATTTACATCATTTTAGCTATATATAAATATATATATGTATATATATACTGCATGATGAACAGCATATGATCTTCCTTTTGGTGCTAACTCTTCATCATAAGCTTCGTAGAGATTAAGGAGAGCTCTGTAGCAAGTTTTCATGTAGTCTGGAAGTCGCTCAATTTCGCGTATATCCCATCTGAAATAGACAAACAATGCTTTGTTTAATGATCTTTCATAGGTAAATTAAATGATTTATTGGATTGCAGTAGAGTTTAAGTGTTATAAGTACTGTTGTATAGCCTCGGTGAAAACTGCCAGTTCTTCTATTGTACCATATGCATCATATGTATCGTCTATTATTGATATTAGAGCTATAGTTTTAGTAAGCATGACTCGAGCAGTAGAGTATTGAGACTCAAAATAAACCCCTAATGTCCAAAAGTATCACTCGACAATTCTATTTCTGGCATAACAAAGCTTGGAAACAAGGTCCAACTCTTTCCACCACCTACAACAAAGACAACTTTTTGAAGCAATATTCAAAAAACCAACTTACCAAACTAACAAATAATATTAAGATCATGCATTACCCTGAGACTTCACAGAGTGTGCAGCATTTGCAGCAAAGTGAAGTCCAATTTCACGAATCTCAACGACTATTTGTTCTTCGATTCACCTTCTTCGTACAATGAGATGAACTAGCGGGCTTCTACTCTTGGAATGCCTCGGTGGAGGGATTGCTCTAGAGCATGCAGAACTTGTTTCTTGAGAGGCGATTCGTTTAAACTTGGAGCAACAAATTCAAGATGGGCAACTGAGAAAGAAAAGGCCTTCTCCAAAATCCCTTAATGTCACTGAGAAGGGTTTTCTTGACCTCACCATCATTCTCTGTGAATCTGTCGAAAATGCCTGCATCAAGAACATTAAACACAATAGATTTAAACAAACCCCCCTTGTCAGAACATTAACAAAAACATCGTATTATATATATATATATATATCTATATATACTTACAAGAAGGAACATCAAATCCATGCTCCCTTAGCAATATGAACTGCAATGAAATGATAAACAAATCATCCTTCTCTTCGTTTTCGAGTTTGTAATAGCCATTGAAAGCCAATGCGAGTTGATCTTGAATTTCTCTTTCAAAGTGATACGATAAACCAAGGCGTTCAATTGTGTCAATCAAAATCAATTTCTCGGACAATTTGCTTCCTGCGAAAACTAGCAGACTTCTTGCTTCTTCCTTGAGCATCTCAATCTCTTCTGCGTACATTTCTGATAACTGCATGGCACAAGAACCTTTCTTAATGATTATTTTTCTAACAGAAGGTGATTAGCTAGTTAATATTATACCTGGATATCCATGTAAAATGAACTAAAAAGATCACCCCACAAACTAGGGGAGAAATTAGCTACAGGGCGAAGAATTTCATGCTGACAGTTGGTGATGTTGCTGTTTACTTCAACTGTAGATGCCATCGCAAGAAGATTTTCGGGAAAATTAATATGTTATTTCTTTGTCTTAACTAATGCTGTGATTAACTGCAAGGCTAAAGCCTATTTATAGGGATATGGATCCTACCAATTACATTTCTGTTTTTCTAAGTAGAATTCAAAGTTCAATCCGATATATGTTGGTCTCGATGGCAATTCTTGGAGCTTTCGGTTTTTGACCGGTGCTGGTTAATTGCATTGCTTAACAGCTAATTAGTTGATTCGGTCTATCTCAGAATGATAGAGAATTTTTTTCTTTCTTGGTGAGGAACTTATTAGCAAAATCTTTTATATTTTTTCGTCTAAGTTTGTATTTTTGTGTTTTATTGGATGAAATGGGCTATTTTGAGTGATTTCCAAGGAATTCCTCTAAAAATAAAGGCTTTATTTGGTTATGTTTCCCCAAAACAACATTATTTTAGAGAAATATAACTAAATATATCCTCATTTTCTCTCCCAAATGCACATTCTTCAATATATACATACATATATTAGATATATCTATATATTATATATTTTATTATTATTCTAATATTAAAATAATAACTCAATTTCATTTTCACCCCAAAAACCCCCCAAAAAAATGCATTGATTTGATTGATACAATAAAAAAAATGTCTCCTCTAAAACATAAACAAGCATACTAAAAAATAATTTTCACATTCTCCAATAATTCATTCTCCCAAAACACATAATAAACACATAATAAAATCAAATAAAAAACATAGCCAAACACAACCAAAATTATTTTTTAACTTGTATAATATAATTGAGGGATTCCACCAAATGGGATCAAAAAAAAAAAATTCTTATTTGAAACACATGCACACATCAAGAGCCCGTTAGAGTTCAAACTTCTGAGCTTTCACATTATATGAGAAAATTACAATATTAGACCACAGGTCACTCAGAAAATAGAGCCAAATTTATATTTTTCAACTTGAATATTTATGTTTTCCATTTTTGTTTTTGTATTTTTTTTATCCTTGAGACATATCTTTGGCAACCCATTCTATATATAAATTGAACTTTATTATTCGTCCGGTCGCGGTCTGATTGTTGGTATATTCTTCTGGGCATGTGCACGACCTACAAAGTCGGACCATCTTGCTGCTATAAAGCCGGATTACTATCTTTCTTTGCATACTAGGACTAATATAAAATAATACTATACACGTGGGACTTTCGCTAAATTTATTTAAAATATCTTACAAAAAGTTTTTGAAGCTAATAAGATGCTAAATTTTTTTAAAAAAAATAAATTGTTAAAGTATTTAGATAAAATAAGATTTTGGAACTTATAAGATATTAGTAATAGTAATTTTGTAATTAATATAATTAAAATTAAGGGAGCTTGTTAAGATTTTCAAAATAAGTTAGATACTCCTTAATTTTTAAAAAAGAGCTTATAAACTCCTAACATCTTATTTTAAGAGTTTATAAGATTTTTTCTAAAAGAATTTACTAAATATTTTTGGATACTTATAAGCTCTCAAACATCTTATAAGATATTTTGATGAGCTTATAAGCTCACCCAAACACCTTCTTAGACAAGAAATATAACAGCCTGTTTGGATATATATTCAAGTGTCATTTTTTGGACATGACTGAGCGCACGGCAATTACAGCAACACGAAGAAAGAATCTGGAAGTGGTTGCCACTCCGTATGATGGAATCTCCATATAGACAAGGGATATTGACGTAGATCATACGTTCTGCTTGCATAAAGAGTATTACTACATTTCCTTTTTTTTTTTTTCCTGATCTGACCGTCTTGTGTATTTTCATCTTGTTTGTCGTGAGGTCATAGATTTTCATATGGCTCAGATTATCTCCCCTTCCTTTTTTTTTTTTTTTAATAAATAAAGAAATAATAATTTGCAGATATTTTGTGCTCCTGTAGGTAACTGAAGAAAACAGGATTTAGATTGTGAAAGAAGATACTAAGCCAACTTTGACTAGAGATCAACGCTAGGAAAGAAATGAAGAAAGGAATGTCCTATAAGATATTGCTGTCTTAATGCATATTCATAATCAGCCCCAGCCCCCTACCTTCACCAATTTTAACAATCTCTTTTATCTCCCCATGTCCTGCAAGTCGGGGAGTAGCAAGGATTCAGGGTTCTATTATTTGACAGCCCACTCTGGTTGAAAATTCTTCATAACCTCAGCCTCTTTGTTCGGCCAAAAGTGGAAAACTAGGTTTTTTTACGTTCGATCTCCAGGGAGATTGGGCTTTAATATCCCTAGGGGTTAGATGAGGGGGCATGTCGAAATGCCAAGGAGCCAAACTCCGACCTGGCCAAATACTTTTGTGAGGGATCTGGTCTAGTTTTGTCATATAGAGATATCTGGCTTTATCGAGGAGAGAAATCTCGTGCTGGCAGGCTTGTCGCCTGCCCAGCTCGATTTGCCCGCAAATGCTCAGTTAGGTAGACACTTATATGAACTTTGTTTACTGCTATGCATACATCATTACAGTTGAATCTCATGTGTTTTTCCCTTTATCCTCTCACAGATCTAGAAGACATCATGAATCGGGCACGCCTTCAAGCTATTGCTCGCACCGATAGGAACAAAGAGAACCGCGAGTAGTGCGCGGACGCCGGGGCTTAACAAGAGGCTCGATGAGAGCCAGCCGCTTCACCGCTGGTCGTTGCCGCTACACTGTCTCCCAGCTGTAGCCTGGCTGGTCAAGGTAAGAGGCATGTCGCCGTACAGGGTAGGCCTGCGCCGAAGAGGACCAATCAGGGCAAGGGTAAAGCCCGGGCTATAACAGGGTACGACTTGTTCGGGCATTGCGATGATAGGGTGATGTTTGACTTGATGGACCTGCCGTCTCCTTACTTTGGGACCGAGTTAGGGGTCCACAACTCGATGTTAGTGATGTCAGCGGGGGAGAGTGGGTCCTTATGAAAGTTTTGATGGCTAGTCTGTTCGCTTTAGATCAGTGCGAGATGATGGAGAAAAGCCAAGGCGCCTCGGTGAAAGCCTTCGCGTACCACGCCAACATAGTAAGCTTTTGGTCGAGCCGTGCTTGACATTTTGTTGTATTAATTATTTTCATTGTGCTAATGTGAATGTTTCCTTTGCAGGTCGGGCAGCTGGGATACCACATGTTCCGGAGGTTGGAACTTGCCCTCGACCAAGCGGACCAACTGTGGGCGGAGTACAAGGAGATGGAAACGACTAAGGCGGCACTCGAATCCGCCCAAACTGAGGTCGAGCGATTGACTAAACAGCTTGAGGAGGTTAATTCGCAACTCGCAACGAAAGACACCGAGTTGGTGACTGTGGTAACCGCGAGGAGCGCGGTTGACGAGCTTCTAAAGAAGACGCAGGTAGAGGCACAGTCTTACTACGATAATGGTTGAGCACGGGATATGAGGCCACTTTGCAATTTGCTCGTCGGGAGCTTATACAGGTGCTGCCAAATGTTCAACGGGAGGCGATGCAGCAGTTCATACCAAACTCAGCCTCGACTATGCTAAAGATGCGTTCGACAAGGCCGTTCATCAGCTTGAGTACTTAGGGTATAATATCAGCACCGAGGATAAAGAGCACTTGAATTACACTCTCAACGATCAACTCCACATGTACCCTAAGGAGGGCACTCCTACAAACGAGGCTGCTATTAGACCTGTATCTGCTGCTTCTGCACCTATTCCTCCTCCTGCCATCCTCGAGCACCAGGCTCACATCGAGGCGGTGACCACGGAGTTCGACTTTGCTAATGACTTCGCATTTGACATGAGAGATGGCAAGGAGAACACGGCGTACTACTTTCTACCTTGTGAGCATCCTTTTCTGGTGGATGAAGCGGGCCCATCTCGACTTCCTAGACAAGACGAAGAGGGGGGCCCTTGAGATGAAGGAGATGGGTCAAACCAAGCTTGAGGTCGAGTGCCCGCTGTTCGAGGATGCCTACTATACATGTATATCTCTTTTTTTGTTTTGTAATTTGGAAATGCTTTTTGTAATTAGAACTCTTCTATATTAATGGAATCTGTTATTTTTATTATTCATGTGTATTAGAATTTAGTTCCTGTTGTTTTTGTTTTCACGCTTGTCCAACACTAGTCGCTAATGAGCAATATTTGCCCAGCTTTATTTTTGTGGTAGTGCACGAGTTTTTGATCGATTAACAATCATCTTGTAATCCTTTGCGTAACAATTCACGTAGTTTAGCCCTAACAATTCTGGGTAACGTAAATGTTGCGCTTGACTGTGGGGCCAAGTCTTTAATCGTTGCTTTGTCATAAGCATGGCTTACTTACAACTTTGATATCGATTGCATTGAGCTAATCAACCCCATCAATGGGTTCATCCAATGAATCGTATAGTTTCAATCTGGGGGCCTGAAGCCATACTAATAATAAATGGTCTACGCATTAAGCAACTTAGGTTGAAAAGTTGTGGCTTGATGCTTGGAGCCATTAGGTGGTCGACTGCGGGGTTGACTTCAGAAGGTCGAGCAGTTTGATTGGGGCTAAAAAAACCCTTATTTGGCAACTAGAAGTTGCTGCGTGGTCGACTATAAGTGGTCCACTCGCTTAAGAACTTCGGCTGGAAAACTTTGGCCTGGTGGCTTGAAGCCACTAGATGGTTGACTGCGGGTCGACCACAAACGATCAGGCTATCCGCTGATTGGGGCTGAGAAACCTTTATCATGTTGCTTGATACCGCTATTTGGTCGGTTCTATCATACGAACGGGTTGTTAAATAAAATGCTTGGAAGCTTTATTAATACGAAATTGTACAACGAGTTTCATACATAGAATTTTCTTAAATTGATAGCATTCCAAGGTCGCAAGAGCTCATTAACATTCATATCGGGGAATCGGTAAGCGTTATGCTTTGCCACTTTAGTCACTGAATATGATCCTTCCCATTTCGAGTTGAGCTTGCCAAAGTTTTTGGAGACCTCGACTTTTTTGAGGACAAGGTCGCCAACTTTAAAATTTCATGGTCGAATCCCCTTGTTATAGTACTCTGCCATCTTCGACTGGTATCTCTCATTATAGAGTAAGTTTGCTGTTGTACCTCATCAATAGTTTCAAGGTCAAGTTCCCTTTCCGACGAGTTCGTGATCAAGTTAAAGTGTATCACCCGAGCTGTGTGTTGTATCAGTTCGGTCGGGATTACTACTTCTAATCTGTAGACCAGACTTTAGGGGCTATAGCCTGTTGCTATTCGTGGGGTTATCCTGTACACCCATAGTACACCTGGGAGGTCGTCTACCCATGTCGCTCCAGTCCCCGTTATCCTTGCCTTAAGGTGGTCGAGCACCATTTTGTTTGTTACTTCAGGTCTGGCCATTAGCTTCAGGGTTTCCCACCGAGGTGAAGTGCTAGTGAATTCCTAGGCTTTCGCATCAGTTCCTTGTACTTCTGTTTTGGAATTGCGTCCTATTATCCGATATGAGGACTTTAGCAAGGCCGAAGCGACATATGATATTATTCCATATGAAGCTCTTGATGGCAGCGTCGATTATCTTAGAGACTGCTTCCGCTTCAACCTACTTGGTAAAATATTCGACTGCCACGATGATGAATTTTCTTTAACCTGTCGTTTTTGGGAGAGAACCAACGATGTCAATTCCCCACTAGTCGAATAGCCAGATGACCTGCACATTTACCATTGCTGTCGCGGGTTAGTGAGATATGTTCAAATCAACCTGGCAAGATGGGCACCATTTGGCGAAATCGACGGCATCCTTGAGCAATGTGGGCTAGAAATATCCATATCGGATGATTTTGTAGGCTAAGGTTCGGCCTCCGGAGTGGTTACCACAAATGCCTGTATGAACCTCGTGCAAGGATTTAAGCATCTCAATTATAGGCTTGAGATTGACCTCCTATATAGTTGTCCATCTTCATCAAGGACAAGCTTGGTTGTTTGGCCTTTGAGTTGACGTGCCACGGCCTTGTCCTCAGGGACTACCCTTTGTCTGAGGTAGAGTTTGATTGTGTCTTGCTAAGAGGGGTTTGCTTCTTCGATACTCCCCACCAAGTCCTGGTCGAAACAACTTATGGTCGGTTTGTGTACGACCACGAACGTAGTTCTATCTCTAATCCCTTTGGCTGAGCTGGCAAACTTAGATAGGGCGTTTGCTCTTTCGTTTTCTGATCGAGGTACTTGGTTCAAAGTGAACTTCCTAAATTGCTGACTCAAACTTTTCACCTCGGCCAGGTACTTGATCATTGTAACTTCTTTGGCTTCAAAGTTTCCCTCGATGTGATCGGCGACTCGCTAAGAATCAATGATTGCCGCAAGCTACTCGACTCCTTGGTCCACTGCCATCCTCATACCCGAGAGGAGGGCCTCATACTCCGCTTCGTTATTTGTTACTGAGTAATCGAGCCTAATAGAAAAATCATACTCCTCTGTGAACGGGGAGTCGAGTGAAACTCCTACTCCCCCTCTCGTGGAGGTTACGGAGCCATCGACGTGTAGTGTCCAAGTAAATGAGCTATGATCATAATGCTCTAGTAGGTCGAACATTTTGATGAAAAAATCCACTAAAACCTGTGTCTTTATAGCTATTCGGGGCTAGAAATTGATGTCAAACTTGCCTAGTTCAATCGCCCATTTGGTCAGTCGTCCAGATGTGTCTAATTTTGATAGCACCTGCTTTAATGGCTGGTTTGTCAATACTGTGATGGAATGTGATTGGAAATAAGACCTCAACTTTCTGGCCGTTGTGACCAGGGTAAGTGCGAACTTCTCAATCTCAAGGTAATTATGTTCTGGGCCCTGCAATAATTTGCTACAGTAGTAGACAAATTGGTGTGTCCCCTCCTTCATCGAGACCAAAACTAAGCTGATTGAAGCTGACCAAACTGCCAAGTACAGGTACAGAATTTCTTCCAGATCAGGTTTGGCTAGCATGGATGCCGAGGAGAGGTATTATTTTAGTTCGGTAAAGGCCTGGTCGCACTGCTACGACCATTGGAAACCTAACTTTTTGGCATTTTTAAGAATTTTGAAGAATGGCAAGCTCTTATCAGCTAACTGGACGATGAGTTATCTGACCAGCTGCTGCACATCCCTGACTGTTTGAGGGGGTTCAATATCCAAGATTTCTTGAATTTTTTGAGGGTTCGCCTCGATGCCCTTTTAGCTGACCATGTACCCTAAGAATTTGCCTCCTCGAACTCCAAAAGTACATTTATTAGGGTTAAGCTTCATGTCTAATGTGCGAAGTATAGAGAATGTGTGGTCGAGGTCAACCAGATGTTTTTTCGCTTTTTGTATTTTGACAATCATGTTGTCGACATACATTTCCATTGATTTTTTGATCTCGTTTTTGAACATAAAGTTTACTAGTCTTTGATAGGTTGCTCCTGCATTTTTAAACCCAAAAGGCATGACTAGGAAATAGTAGACCTTATTAGGTATGACGAAAGACATCTTGTCTCCATCCTCAAGAGCCATGAATATTAGGTAGTACTCTTAGAACGCATCCATCATACTTAACAGTTCACAACCAGCAGTAGAATCGACTAACAAGTCTATGTGAGGTGGGAGTAATGATCTTTAGGGCAAGCTTTATTGAGATCAGTGAAATCGTTACACATGCGCCACTTTCCCTCATTCTTGGGGACCAAGACTACATTACAAAGTCAAGTAAGGTATTGAATCTCTACAATATATCCTGCTTCCAACAGCTTGTTGACTTTGTCTTCGATAATTTGGCTTCTTTTAGATTGAACGTCCTGGTCTTCTGCTTTACAGAGTTGTATGAGGGGTCCACATTGAGCCTGTGAACAATAATACTGGGGTCGATTCCTTGCAGGTCGGAGGCCTTCCATGCAAATAATCGATGTTTCTGTGAAGAAAGTCGACCATAAGGCATTCCACGTGGTTGCCCATGTCGCCTCCAATCTAAGTGGTCTTATTAGGGTTCCCAAGTTCGAGCTCAATGGTCTTGAACTCGCCCACAAGTTTGAGCCTAGTGTCTTTGAGTTTGTGCTTTTTGACCTGCTGTTCCTTCCTGAGTTTCGCTACTAAGGCATCCTCAGAGGGGTTCACTTTGGGTCGAGTCTTCTACTTCAAAGCCTTGATCAAAATGGTGTAGCATCGCCATGCCATCTTGACATTGCACAGGAGCTCCCCCGTGCCTGTAGAAATCTGGAACTTCACCTTCATATGATAGGTTGAAACTACCGCTCAAAAATCGTTCAAAGCTGGTTGCCCAACGATAGCATTGTATGCAAATGGTGCGTCGACGACCAGGTAGTTAACCACGAGGGTTCTCCTTATTGGAGTTTCTCCGAATGAAGTGGAGAGGTTGATAGACCCTTCTAATATAATTTTCATTCCGCCAAACCCGACCAGCGGCATCCTGTCGAGCTTAAACTTGAGTTTTCCTAACTTCATCCTCTGCAAGGTCACAAAAAGATGATGTTTGCAGAGCTGCCATCGTCAGAGTCTTTCAGACTTTGAAGTTTGTTGTCTCAATAGATACGACCATAGGGCAGTCTAGCTGGCTGTCCGTTCCTTGAACTTTGATATGTGAAAGGTTATCCCCTAAGAAAGAAATTGGTTCTAAGCTCGTGGACAACTAGAACACTATTTTGACCATTGAAGATTTGGTCAACTCCAACCTTCTTTGGTTCTGCCTCCTGGCCGACTTGGAGTCCCCCCAGTAGGACCCCAGCTATGGTGTCGATGACCCCTCTGATTGGTTGACGGGAATCATGGGGTGGTTTCTTTCCTCTATCTTCTTTTCTCGAGCTGATCGACCGTTCTCTTCAGGGAGTCTAGTCAGTCGCCCTTTGTTCATGCTTGGCACTTTCATCAAAAAATTTCTTGAGATGGCCCTACCTGATCAGCCTCTCGATCTTGTCATGGAGGTTGAAACAGTCCTCCATGTTATGTCCTTTTTGCCAATGAAAATGGCAATATTTCTTAGACCTCTTCATCGCTTCGGTCTCAGTTAGCTTCATAGGTCTTTTCAAAAAGTTGTCATGCTCAATAGCGAACAACACTTCTTTCCTTGGGAAGTTGAGCTGTGTGTACTCATGGAAACGTTTGATAGGAGATTGACAACCATCCTTTTGCTGGCGGTCTTCTCTCTCCTTCGCCTTTCTCTTTTCGACCTCCGAGTTGCCATATTTCATGTCTTCTTGCGTCATTTATATCTCAGTGAGGTTGAGCAATTCCTCCATCAACCTTGGTCTTTCCCTTACCAAAGCATTCGCACATTCCTTATGGCGAAGTCCCAAGAAGAGCACATCAATCAAAAACTCAATTCTCAGGCTGTCAATTTTTAAGACCTCCATGTTGAATCTGGTAAAAAAATCGCAAAGAGATTCCCTTCATTTTGTTTAACCGTGTGCATGTGAGGGTGGGTGGTTTTGCTTTTCTCCGACTAGCAAATTGGTGCAGAAATTTATCACATAGTTGATCATAGGAGTAAATCGACGCCAGTTCTAGCTTTACAAACCAATCCAACGCAAGGCCTTGGAAAGTAGTCACTAACATCTTGGCATAGATGTACTCGTTGTGGCCATATAGCTGTATCATATGCTCGAACTAGAGGAGATGCTTGTTTGGGTCCGACGAGCCGTCATATTGGGGTAAACCCGTTGGGACCTTGGCGTCGACAGTTATCCACTCGTCAACAATTTCTTGGACGAAGGGCGATTCCCTCTCCCATCGAGACCGGGGAACGCCCTCCTAGTAGTGATTTCTGTCCGTGTTCCTTCTCGATATCTCCTCCAGTCGCCTATTCAGCTGTTGTACCTAGTGGGAAACTTCTTCTCATTCCTCCTTATCGGCCTGGCTAAGATTTCTGTTCGGTGGTGGCCTAGCGTGCTTGCTTGAAAAAATTAGTGAAAAGTTAGTCATATATTTATATATATATATGCGTGTGTATAATTAAGTGTCAATAAAATTACCTTTTTACTGACTCAATGACAATATATATTTCATTTGTTAAATTATTAATAATTGTTCATAATAATAATTTAAATATGATTTTTGTTACAAAAAAATTTATGAAATTATTGTTATGGTCAAATAAAGATTTTATATAATATTACTAATATTATTATTTAATATTTATCAATAATTTAATATAGTGGGGTTTTCACTTTTAAACCCTATAACAAAATTCATTTCAGTCTCAGAAGGACACAACAATATTTTCAACTATGTAACATTTAATTAGTCTTGCTTTTTTATTTTTATCCATTACAAATGGGGAAATTTTTTTACTTTCAACAATTAATCTTCAAATTACTTTGATTAATTGGAATCTTTTGTTCATTACTTTGAATGTTGACTCTTACTTTTCTTTGATTATTGAAAAAGATTACCTTCACGACTTGAATTCATCTTTAATCTTTAGTACTTCTTTAACCCTGTCGGGAATATATGTATATCTGAACATAATCTTCTCTTGTGTGCGGTTTAAAAAGTTTTCTCCCTTTTTGACAGTCTAGGTAATAAATAAATATTACTTTTAATTTTTTAAAGTGTTTATCTTGCAGAATTAAAAAAATAATTACTCATTCAATCCTTTTGGATATAATTCCGATTCATCCACTAGATTGAATGACTTTCATGGATTAAAAATGTGGTAATTGGTTCAGTGATTTGTAGCCCAATATCATAAAGTCTCCTCTATTATATGAGAAATCTCATATTTGAATTCGAATGGATTTCTTTGCGCATCTTATGTGTGTGATGAGGGTTCGGGTAGTTTGCTGAGTTAACTGGGTAGGAAACCAATCCACTCGACCTGAGTCTGATCGATCTCGCTAGTGTTGAGGGTTTGGGAATGAGTCCTGCAATTACGAGTAAACGTCAGGCTCGCCAAGAGGGCCCTCGGTTAAGGCACTCGGACGCTCAAGTTAGTGTTTTGCTCGGATAGGAAACTCGAGCAGTAGAGTGAGGGCTCAAGAAAGAATAATGGCATACCTTTTTGAAAGCTAAAGATGTTGTATTTATAGCCTTTTCTTGGTGATTGATAAGACTGGGGTGCGCTTGTTGCTCTTGTATCTATCCAAGGGCTTTTAGGTCAATCAACCAGGATGTGCTCGTGCCAGGTGGCATGTCCAGAGGTGGGGTAGTACACTGGTCGTGCACTTGGGCCTGGTGCCACTGTCAGAGCGGTGCACAACAGGGGCATGCACCATTAATGCGATGGCATGCCTCCCAGAGCCGTATTTAATGCAGCTATAGTAACTACTATATCCCCCGACCTCACTGGTCGGGCCAAGTGCTTCGAATGTCAATCTGACTCTGCCAGGCTAGAGGTGGATAGTGGTTAGATATTGAGGTTGGGCCTTTGGGCCATGGTCGACAGTGGTGTTTCAACCTCGAGCTGGGGGAGGAAGTTTGTTGTATAGGTTCAGTTCTGATAGAGAGGCGTTGGGCCGGGCCCACTGGGCCGTCCAGCACGCTCGGTTGACTTTGCAGCATTCGAAAGGTCCTGTTGGCTGGGCTTGGGTATGTTCGAGAGGTGCTGGGCTGGGCCGTCCCACATCAATGTGCATCTAGTTGATGAGTTTGTACTTTTATTTTTCTTGATTTGATATAATTGAATTATATTGATTTGTTGTAAGGATAATCTTCTTAATTTGATAATTAGATTCTATAAACTTATCGTAAAGATAATCTTAGTCATTTGTAATATTCTCCCAAAAAGAAAATTGTGGTTATTTTGTTTAAGAATATTATTACTTTTCCTAAATTGTTACAAAATCTGAATTCCCAATTTGCTTTTCATCATTTCTACAATAAATTTCTTAAATTCTGAATTCAAGTAATTATTATTTGTAACAATAATTATAAAATGCATGAGCTAGCAATATTAGCTTAAACAAAGAAGTTCAACATTAATTTTTAATAGTAATTCACATGAGAATTAATTATGTTATGAATATAATAATTAATTAGTCTCGGATTAAAAGTAGTACATGAATCATGTGTACTGCATCACGATACTGCCTAAACAAGAAATGGAATAATTAAAGAACCAACTATATATAATCAATGAATAAACCCAAAACTAATATCTATATCTATATCTATCTATCTATCTATCTATACTCTATATCTATATCTATACTAGCTACCTATAAAAGTACGAATGGGTATAATGATTTATTCCCTTTTATGTGAGGACAAAAATTTCATTCTCTGATAAAATTATCATATTTAATACATATGATTTAATGGTAATTACAACCAAATTAAGTTTATTTTTAATTAGGCTAATGGGAAATAAAAATTATAATTAATTAAATGAAGTTTTCATCCTAAATAATGTATATACATCAAAGGTATATACATGGTATTTAGGCTCATAAAAAATAATAACTATAATTGATAAAACCAAGTATTTCATCTTAAATAATGTATATATGTACATCAAATGTATATCTTTGTATTTATTACATTTGTTATAAATTAAAAATATATATTTTTAATTAGAATAATACAAAACAATAGTTATATTAAAATTCATTAAATAAATTTTCTATTTAGCAAATGTAATTACATATACTAAAGTCATCATGTTTAACACGCATAGTTTAATGGTAATTACAATCAAATTAAATTGATTTTAATTAAACTCATAGAAAATAATAACTATTATTAATAAAATGAAGTCTTTCCACTTAAAATATGTATAAATATATCTCAAATGTAAATACATTGTATTTATTAAATTTATTCTGAATTATAAAGTGTATTTTTGTTAGACATATAGAAAATAATAATTATATTAAAATTAATTAAATCAAGATTTCCTACTTGGCAAACATAATTACTACATTGAAAATTATGCTTCTACTATATATTCAATTGGACTTATAGAAAATAGAAATTAAATTAAAATTAAGCAATTGAATTATATCTCCATCTATGCAACTATTACTATCACATTCAATACATATGGTTGTATGGTATACTATGATTAAATTAAATTTATTCTAATTAGACTCATAGAAAACAATAATTGATTGAAATTAATTAAAAATAAATAAATTCATGAGGAAAAAATATACCCCATAAATACAGTTGTATATATATTCCAACTGCGCTCTCTCTCAAAAATAAGGAAAGAAATATCTTTTATATATCAAAATATATATTAAAGTCAAATGTAATAGTAAATTTAATATGACAATGAACAAGAACATATTAAGTCTTATAATCACATATTTAATTGATGATGAAAATGAATGATATTTCATAAATGCATTTGTATAAATATGGGTTCTTCCTTAAAAATGAAAAGAGAAAAAATATTTATTAAATATCAAAATAGGTGTCAAACTCATATGTAATATTATATTTAATATGATAATAGAAAAGAATAAACTAAGTTTACTTAATTAATTTTTTTATCTTCTCATTTATTTGTGTATTTATATATATTTTTGTTCATTTTTACATATAATGATGTACACATTTTATGTTCTTGAAAGCACAAGATGCTTTCATGTTGTATCACAAATTCGAAAAAGTTTCTTAACCTTATTTATTTAAGTTAAAAAACAAAAAGTGGGTTGGATAAAAAAAGGAATATATAGTTGATAGCTAGCTCTATTAGAGCCATGAAAGGGAATCAACTACTAAAATTTGGGAATGTCTCGTTATGTTTTATAGATGATCATGTGTTTTGAGAAATGAATTCTGGAAGTAGGGTTGGAGAATTTGATGCATTTTTATTTATGTTTTGGGAAATAATTAAAAAATATTTTGGAGAGCGTTTGTTATGTTTGTTTATATTTTAGGATGAGGTATTTTTTACTGTAATAGTCAAATCAATTCTTTTTTATTGGGTACTTAGGGTGAAAATAAAATTTAGTAATATTTTTTATTTTATAAATAATCATAATATATATATATATATGTATGTATATGAAAAAGTGAGGAGGGGGGAGAGAATGATTTGGGGGTAATGAAAGAAAGACGAGGGCATTTTGAAAAAGACTTATTTTCGCATTTTGAAGCCAAAATAGGTGTATGTTTAGTTATGATCTTCCAAAATAATTTTATTTTGGGGGAACATAACCAAACAGTACCTTAATTTCTTTAGATGGTCTTTTTAAATAAATTATTTTTCAATTAAAATAATAATGTGGTATTATTAACTTTCTGTAATTATTTTTAAAAGGCAATAGGATAGAAATATATATATATATATATAAATAATTTATTTTTATCAAATAACCTTTTGAAGGATTAACTAAATTTTTTTGGGGGGAGCAGGGGTGATGGAGGATAAGGAAGACCTTATCAAGACCCAATTTTGCATGACTTAACTAAGCATATGATTAATTGTTAAAGTATACATAAAAGACATAACGTACAAGTATAATTCACTTATTATATAAATGACTTGAGCTTGATCATATTTAATTAAGATTTGAAATTTTTTCAAAAAATAATGTGTTGTTGGATTGATAGTTATTTAATTCAAATTTCTAAGGATCCATTTGTTTTCATTTTCAGAAGCCATTTTCATTTTCTCCTGAAAATGAAGACAGAAAACTATCACTGATCTATACTATTTTCTCAAACATTTTCATTTTCAAAACATTATTTATTATATTCTCTCCCCATTTTCATCCCCTTTTTCAACCCATATCATTAACTTAATCATTTTTTATCTTCTCAATATGTCTCATAACCATTTACAACAAAAATATTATAAATTCAAATTATAATATTATTTTTTCAAACAATCACACATCACATCATCAATTCAAGTTCAAAAATTACACAACTTCTAATACAAAACACCCAACATCCAAATACATCTTTTTTTCTACAATACATCCAAATAAGACTTCATTTTCAAATTTAACTATTATAACTAACTCTTCACTATACATTTTCACTAGAAAATGAAAATTGCTCCAGAAAATGAAAACAAACGGGCTCTAAGTTTAAAAAGTATTTATTCAATTTTAGCAATAAATTAATATGACATAGTGAAATATTTTCTATCACTGCATATAGAATATTAATAAATATATTTCATCGGCTAAAATATTACATTAGTTCGTATGTTTCCATCCATACCCTACAAAATATATACCTCGTAGGTGCGAAGTATATACCCAATCAAATACATAGTACCCAATAGTCAAAATTCCTTATTTTTTATATTACTAAACATTAAATAATGAATAAAATATAGTTATTTATTTCAAACAGTGAATTTCATTTAACAAAACAGACATATATTATGTTAATAGCCAACTTAATTCATGATCCAACTCTTACAAATTTACAAATTAGAAAATCATTACAGATAAATTTCACACTTTTTTTTAACCAAAAAAAAAACTTATAAAATAATATAATATTTTTATTTTACACAATGATATTTAAAGGTTTAAAATTGCTCAAAGTTTAACTTTCTCTATTTTTGACTTAACTAATAAGAGACAAAAATAAGAATAGAATCAGTATAAATAAATAGAACGCATGAGAAAGTTTCTTTTTCTAATTTTAGATTAAAAACAAGTGGTCCATTAAAAATCTAAGATTAGATAAGTAATATAACTTTTATTTATTTATCTAGATTTAGAGGAAACCAATTTATAAATTGTTTAGAATCATTTGAATCATATTTTTAATTTTATTTCATGAAATAACAATTGAAATTTGTTGTTAAAATCAAAAAGAACTTCTAAAATTAATATAAAATAAAATTAAAATTATGAAATAACAGCCAGCACAAATTTAATTCATGAGAATCATAAAATAAATTAAAAAATAAAAACTTCTTCAAATATCATAAAAATATTAAAGAACTCCATAGTCGGTAGCTATTAGTTATTATATTGTAAACAATCCATATAATCATGTTTTTAATATTTAGTTTTTTAGATCTATTTTATTTTAATCATTATTCAATTCAAGGGTTTTCATTGTTCAATTTCTCAGTAAATGGTTCGTAAAATAGTAATGAATCAATAGACTCTTGTACTGGATATTCTGATATATATATATATATATATATATTTTTTATTTTTTTTAAAACATCATTGTATATGATTAATAAGAAAATTTACCTATACTTTTAGATACATTGACATAATTTTTTAATAATATTATTATAGCATATTTATTTAACAATAAAGACAAGATAAAATGATGAGCACTGAATATTATAGAGAGACATATGTATATATATATATATATATATAATTAAGAGTTCATGAAAATGAGAAAGTCAATTAAGTCATCGAAGGAGAAGAAACAGAAAAATTAATAAGTTCGCACCTCTCTTTCAACATAAATTTAAATGAAAAAGAGTTAATTCATAAAGAATTCAATTGTCAATATTCACCAATCTATAGCTTCTAAGAGCATAGATGATTTCTTATCGGTCAAAATGTTAGTAATTTTTCAATAGATTTGTACTCTATTGTTTTTAAATGAATATCATATATGCTGGTAAATATTTTCATATACTAAAATGTTCAGTTTTATTAATCCTATTTTCTAATTAGATTTGAGAATTTATAATCCTGTTGGCTCAAATACTCTTGAATTAAATAAGGTTTAGCTACAACCATTACGATGCGATAAGATTTAAAAGAGCCTACCATGCGATAAGATTTAAAAGAGCCTCGCTCATTTCATTGTGGTAATATAAAGAATTAGACTAGCTTCGATTTAAATTTTAAATAAATTGCATAAGTTATTTATTCTCTATTAAAAGAGGTTATGAACTTTCGAAAAATCATTTGAGTCTTGAATTGCATATTCTCTTTTACTTCATTTGATATGAAATTTGATAAATAACTTTGCATCTACAAGGTGAAGTTATACTTTTCGAATAGAAAAGCAAGATATATCATGATCTTTTAGGCACAATTTCCAAATGAAAATAGGCATAGTAACTTTCAATTGTAATTTGAAAAAACATAAAATGAGCTTGAGAATAGAAAATACTAAAAGAATAAGATTTATTAGAAGTAATTATGAGAAAACTTATAAAATTTATGAAGATAAATTCATATGCAAAAGTCTTGAGAAGGTTAAATGACTTCCTTCTAATGAATGATATTCAACTCCATATCTTAAAAAATATGAAACTAAACTAATTTAATTTATAATTCTAAATGTTTATAAAGTTGCTAAAATTTTGGTTGAAGAAAATAATCATAAAATATCAATAGAACAAGATATTATTGTTCATGCACGTTGAAGTTATAAATATAGAATAACACATTATTAATGTCATAATCTACTATAATATCCACTTTTTTTTCCTAAGAGCTAGTATAGGATGGAACCTAAACATTTAGAAAAAAGGTACCAAAACATCCAATGATGCAATAAAAAAAAAATGAATCTATCCAAGGGACTCTTACAAGTAGTGCAAGTATTGTTGGAGAATAATAAATAATTTTATATCTTATTTTATAGTTTATTCCATTGTTTATTACTCTTATATAAGAAAGAGATGATACTTGTTTTATTTATGCTATTATCATACAAAGTTTAACCAATGCAAAAAATGATTCGTGAAGTACTTATATAATTAAAAATTTGAAGTCTTAAGCTAAAGTGAATATATATTTGTCTATTTCTTATTATCAAAACTCTAAACATTTTTCATATGAAATTTTTCATATTTGTAAACTAAAATTTATTCTATTAATCCTTTAGCAATTCCTTTGGGGGAAAATTCTATTGTTGGTTCTTCAACTTAATGACATAAAACTGAAAACTATAAGATTGATTACTATCATGATAATCTATCAAATTCGAGATTTAAATTACAATAAAGAATTATGGATACATATATATATATCACCCTAAAAGAAGAGACAAGGGGTAATCAAATTGGAAAAAGAATTGTTCTTCAACATCTTTTGTTGGGGATTCAAACAATATATATATATATATATGTATGTATATTGGTAAAACACTATATCTAGAATAAACAATGCAGACATTAGAAAGAAAGAAAGCAAAAGATGTAATAGGTCACACAAACAGTGCAATCCCATATAAGAAGAAATATATTACCTTATATTGTTTTTAAACTATCTTACAGACCCAACAAATTCAACAACTTCAAATGATAATTTATTTTTATTTCTTATTTGCCTATTTGATAAGCATATGAGTCATGAAATATATATATATATATAGAAAATAATTTATAGAACAAACAAACATATAAGTCACGTGTGTCGCATGTGTGCACCTTTTTAGTGTGTGTATATATATATGTGTATGTATGTATATATAGTCTAAAGTTTGAAAAAATCAACAAACAATGCGGTGATATGGGGCTTCAATACTTTCTCCGAATGTGTGTATCCATCTTCATTGTGCTTATAAACAACATCGATTAAACGTGCAAGATTCAGAATTCGCATGAGAATATCCATGGAAACAGTGCTAGTATCCTTCAACCCTTCATTCATATCCTTCCATGCATTCTCAGCAATTTCATTGAAGTATTCTATTGCTGCTTGTACTGATACACCATGCTCTTTCATGTAGCATTGAATCCCTGTTGAAACTTGGCCTCTACCCTTCTCAACCTTTAAAAATAAAAAATTTAAATAAGCAAAAATGTTGAGAATGAAGAGTGCAAAATTGAGTTAAATAATTAACAGAAATATTAAAATTTGGAAAAAAGAATGAAATATATAATATTTGATGTTCATGGTGCCAGTCTTGAAAAAATTCGTTGTGCATGTTCCCATCACTTAAATATAATTTCTTCACATTTCAGGGTCCAATGATTTTGAGAGGGTCGGATGCGATCCAATTCAAACATGACTACAGCCCTTTATTTGAATCATTCATTAAATACACGTAGCACTATTCTAGTATGATGCTTAGAACTGATGTGATCATCGGTCGGGTCGCTTTATTGCCTCCATTATAAATAATTCCTTCTATTTATTATTGGAAGCATGTGTGCATTTATTTTGGTCTATTCCACTTATCTATGATGTTACCGTGACTTAAACTGATTTAAGCATGAGAGGATTATTATTGGAATTTTTCGAAATGACTGATGGTTTTATGTTAAGATTCCAAATTCAACCCAAATAGAGAGACGTAGAGCCCCAACCATTGGACTTAGAAATAAATTGATTTGGACAAATTAATAGGATGATCGTAGACCAAATACGATTGAATAAAATGATCATCTAAATAAAGTGATAGATTTAAATAAGTAGTAAATATTTTAAGTTGAATTGATCAAATTCCTACCTCATAAGTGGCAATGTCATCAATAACACGGCATATAGTCACGTTGGCTTCAAGAATTTTAGGTTTTGTCAATAGCCAATTGAATGCTTCATTTGTTGCAGAATCCATCCCAATGAAGGATGTTGCTGTAAGCAAGAAGTAAGTGCTGGTAATCTTGGCGTTGCTCATGTACTCACCAAATGCTGGCAAATATCCCTTAATGAACCATTTAGCCTCAATGTAGTAACTCATCACAATTTCTTTCATCTGGTTAAAACAAAAGAAAATTCAAATAAGAAATGAACAAACAGGATTGAGAAAAGAAATACAAATTAGGTCATTTATATACCGCCTCCTTAGCATAATGAACAGCATATGATCTTCCTTTTGGTGCTAACTCTTCATCGTAAGCTTCGTAGAGATTGAGGAGAGCTCTGTAGCAAATCTTCATGTAGTCTGGAAGTAGCTCAATTTCGCTTATATCCCATCTGACAAAGACAAACAATGCTTTGTTTAATGATTTTTCATAGGTAAATTAAATTATTTATTACGCTACAATAGGGCCTAAAGTGTTATACTTACTTTTGTACAACCTCTGTGAAGACTGTTAGTTCTTCAATTGTGCCATATGCATCATATGTGTCATCTATTACTGATATTAGAGCTATAGTTTTAGTAAGCATGACTCGAGCAGTAGAGTATTGAGGCTCAAAATAAACCCCCAATGCCCAAAAATAGCACTCAACAATTCTATCTCTGGCATAACAAAGCTTGGAAATAAGGTCCAACTCCTTCCACCACCTACAACAGAACAAAACTTTTAGAGGCAATATTCAAAAAACCAACTTACCAAACTAACAAATATTATTAAGATCATTCATGGAAGCATATGAGTTTACCTAGAGACTTCACAGAGTTCCTTTTTGTGCATCATTTGCAGCAAATTGAAGTCCAATTTCGCGAATCTCAACAACGATTCTTTTTTCGATTCGCCTTCTTCATACAATGAGATGAACCAGCGGGCTTCTACCCTTGGAATGCCCCGGTGGAGGGATTGCTCGAGAGCATGCAGAACTTGTTTATTGAGAGGCGATTCGTTTAAATTTGGAGCAGCAAATTCAAGATGGGCAGCTGAGAAAGAAAGGGCCTTGTCCAAAATCTCCTCTCCTTGTGTTCTTAAATATGCTGCTTCATATAGGCTTAGGACACACTTAATGTCACTGAGAAGGGTTTTCTTGAACTCACCATTATTTTCTGTGAATCTGTTGAAAATGCCTGCATCAAGAACATGAACAATAAATTTAAACAAACCCCTTTTGTCAGAAAATTACTAAAAACATCGTACTATATATATGTATATATATACTTACAAGAAGGAACATCGAATCCATGCTGCCTCAGCAATCTGAACTGCAATGAAATGATAAACAAATCATCCTTCTCCTCGTTTTCGAGTTTGTAATGGCCATTGAAAGCCAATGCGAGTTGATCTTGAATTTCTCTTTCAAAGTGATACGATAAACCAAGGCGTTCAATTGTGTCAATCAAAATCAATTTCTCCGACAATTTGCTTCCTGCGGAAACCAGCATACTTCTTGCTTCTTCCTTGAGCACCTCAATCTATTCTGCATACATTTCTGATAACTGCATGGCACAAGAATAATTAATTTAACATTAAGACAATATAATCCTTTCTTAATGATTATTTTTCTAACAGAAGGTGATTAGCTAATTAATATTATACCTGGATATCCATGTCAAATGAACTAAAAAGATCACCCCACAAACTAGGGGAGAAATTATGCACGGGGCGACGAATTTCATGTTGACAGTTGGTGTTGTTGCTGTTTACTTCAACTGTAGATGCCATCGCGGGAAAATTAATGCTATTTCTCTGTCTTCATTAATGCTGTAAGGCGAAAGCCTATTTATAGGGATATGGACCCTACCAACATTTCTATTTTTCAAAGTAGAATTCAAAGTTCAATCCGATGTATGTTGGTCTCTATAGCAATTCTTGGAACTTTCGGTTTTTGACAGGTGCTGGTTAATTTCATTGCGTACCAGCTAATTGTTGATTTGGTCTATCTCTGAATGATAGAGAAATTTTTTCTTTCTTGGTGATGATCACCTTATCAGCCAAATCTTTTATATTTTTTGGTCTAAGTTTGTATTTTTGTGTTTTATTGGATGAATTAAATGGCCTATTTTGAGTGATTTCCGAGGAATTCCTCTAAAAAATAAAATTATTTTTTAACTTGTATAATTAAGGGATTCCACCAAATAGAATCAATTTTTTTTAATTGAAATACACACACACATCAAGAGTCCATTGGAGTTTAAACTCTTGACTTTCCACATTATGTGAGAGAATTATCATCTTATTATCACATCAATTAAAATAAAATTGTATTTGACGTAAAGTAGTGACTCGATCACTTCAAAATTGTTAAAATATACATATATAATTTTTAGAAAAATGTCTTTTATGTATTAAAAAAAAACTCAATAAAAAAAATCATCCTTATACCTATCCTCCTCAATATTTTCAAATAAATTATCCAATTAAATATATTTTCATTTCTAAACAAAATTTTATAATTATTTTTTCCATAGTTCAATATCAAAACAAAAAAATTTAACTATTTTTTCCATATATTATAGATGTTAAAAATTAAAAATTAGAACGAAAACGCAATCAAATCATGCTCTAAGATTTTGGTTTGATACATGTCCACCTTCATTATGATTCAAAATAAGTACTTTTACATACTAGTACTAATATAAACTAATACTTTACATGCAAGACTTAGACAAGAAATATATCGGGCTGTTTGGATATATACTCAAGGGTCATTGTTTTCATTTTATATTATCTAAAAATTAAAAGTTATTTATCATATCTGTTTTCATTAAAAACATCACTTAGTTAATTTTTAATTATCCTTACTCTATTTTATTATCTTATTATCACATCAATTCAATTAAAATAAAATTGTATTTGATGTAACTAGTCACTTGATCACTTCAAAATTGTTAAAATATACATATATAAATTTTAGAAAAATCTCTTCTATGCATAAAAAAATATAAATTCAAAAAAAAAATCATCCTTATACATATCCTCCTCAATATTTTCAAATAAATTATCTAATTAAATATATTTCCATTTCTAAACAAAAAATTATAATTATTTTTTCCATATTTCAATATCCAAACAAAAAAATTTAACTATTTTTTCATATATTAAAGAAGTTAGAATTAAAAATTGGGACCAAAATGCAATGAAATCATGCTCTAAGATTTTGTTTTCATACAGGCCCGCCTTCATTATGATTCAAAATAAGTACATTTACTTGCACTGCGCGAGGATTTTCTGTAACATTGGCTGCTGGGACTATTGATCTGAGACAATATATTAAAAGCGAAGTGGACAATATTATTACATATTGGCAGGAAAACTAAGGGAGTGTTTAGTTATGTTTTTTGTGTGATTTTATTATGTATTTTGAGAGAATGAATTATTAGAAAATGTGAAGTTATTTTTGGGTACGTTTGTTTATGTTTTGAGGGAGAAATTGTTTTTACTGTAGCAGTCAAATCAATACTTTTTGATGGGGTTTTTTAAGTAAAAATGAAATTGAGTTATTTTTTTAATATTAGAATAATAATAATAAAATATATATATATATATAATATATGTATGTATATATTAGAAAATGTATGTTTTGGAGGAAAAATAAAAATATATTTGGTTATGTTTCATTGTTTTGGGGAAATATAATCAAACACTCACCAAGTATAGTTGATTTAAATTAACTGGAACTTCTTAAAATCAACTCCTAAGATGAGGTCATCAGTCGTTAATACAACCGTATGTATAGATATATACAAATTTAGGGGTGGCAATTTGGGTGGGTTTAGGTTGGGTTGAAGTAGGAGTCTAACATTAATTTTTTCAACCTGAACCCAACACAACCTGATGACAACCTAAAAGTGCACAATCCTAACCCAACTTGATTCTTATTAGATCAAATTTGGGTCGGCCTAATTTTTAAAATTACTATTTTAAATATTTGTTTTAATTTTTAGAAACCTTTTGGTACTTCTCAAATAATTTTAATTAAACCACATAATATATTGATTTTTAGGACTTTTTTTCCTTTCATTTTCTAGTATCTATGGGCATCATAAAAATATTGAAATCACAAAGTGTTTAATTTTTAAAAATATCATACTTTTTCAAGTTTTACTCACTCATTCTCTTTAATTTTTGGATCTTTTGTGTGAATTAAATTGTCTCTTTCAACTTTTTAAAACTTAATGCTGATTCAATTAAGCAATACATAAATCAATAAAAATATCATTAAGCAAATAAATAAACAAATATTTTAAATTATGCACGTAATTTATTATGAAAACTTGCTTAAGTCTTTTGAATTTTTTATAACATCTCAATAGAAAGAATTCTTATATATTTATATATGCAAAATCTTGCATTGTATAAGGCCTAAAAAAACTTCTAGGACAATTCATCAGTTAAAGCAATGTTATATTAACTTTTTGCAGTACAAATTTCATGTCAATTTGGATACAAAAATAACCATTAGAAATATTTTAAAGTTGTAATAATCCATTCTATATGGTTGTGAAAATAAATAAGACCAAAAAATGCTGAAGTAGTAATTTTGATATTGCTAATGTTCAAAATTTCAAGCATTATTTTGTTATTTTATTTTTTTACTCCACAAAAAATTTAAATTTTATTTGTTTAATTCGAATTGGATCGAGTTGGTTCAGGTGGGTTTGGGTTGTCATGTGACCCACAATCAAATTTTGAATTGTTCGTGTAACCTGAAATTCAACCCAACCCAACATATTTTCTTCGAGTTCTTATTCATGTTGACCTTATTGAACTTGGACCCAAAATGAGTTAATCCAAACTCAATTTTTTCGTGTCGAACTCATGTTGAGTTATCGTGTCGTATTGAACATTACAACCCCTAATATATTACATTCAACGATACTACGGTTCTAAATTTCTATATCGGCCTAGATTGTCAATGGTTTAATTTGAACATCCGACAATCACAAAATTCTCCAAGTCAATAGTTTTGTATTGTCATGAGAATATTCTGTTATGGCGTTGTCACCAACTATACCTAAATGCATCTAATTTTTTATTACAATTTAAGGCACATATTTTTTAAATTTTATATTTTAAATATTTAATATTATCATTAATAATAATATAAAATAATTAATTGATAACATATATATAACAGTTATTATGATGATGATAAGGATGATAAAATAATTAAAAAACAATTTACATTAATTTTAAGTATTACTTTTTTTCATAAGTTGGCCGGCTCGCGATTTTGTTTGCACTCTAATTTGGCTCGACGGTCGACATCACAAAGATCGCCTCAAACTTATAACGTGTGCATGAAGTTTGGCATTAGTATTGATTCCTGAGCAAAGTAATACACCAAAATAATAGTCTATTTTGACTTTTTCTTTTTGACGTAATTGTACCCCCAAATTCAACATTTGAAATCTGACATAATTGGATCTCTATGAGGTAATAAGTAAAGGAAAACGTTTTATTACACATGAACTTAGCTGCATTGCATGAGAACATCATTAAAGGATAAACCATAAAAATATACTTCAAATTAAAATATAAAGGAATCCCCTAGCACTCCAGTAATTTGAGGCTTTAATACTTTGTCCAATTGCGTATAGCCATTTTGATTATAAAATGTAACATATATATATATATGCATTATTACAAATATGAGAAAAAAATAGTAATATTCGAATATCGTCTTTTTTAAAGCAAAATTTAGGACTTTTTACTCCTTAAGTAACCGATAATACTTGATTTTATTCGGCCAACACTCATAGTGGCTTGACAAATGAGGAGGGAGCAAGTAATAAATTAACACAAAATATTCAAACTGACTCAAAATACTCGACTCCCCTAATATTGAATAAAAATTAATGTTATCAATATAAAAAATGCTATTGTTCTCATGTGATATATCCTTCATAAATTATTTTTATTATAAATAACATACATCAAAGTCCAAATATGAAAAACCTAGATGTTGAAAACCGACTAGAATTTTTGGTCGAATTTTGAACCAGTTATGCGGCTTGATCCTGCCCACGTAGTTCGCCTTTCTAGAATGACGCCAAAAGTACAAAACTTAAGCACATGCAGCAGAAATACAAGCATACAGGTTACCCCAGCGACGTTATGCTTCCATCAGCTTGAATCTGCATGGCCAGGGCTTTCTACTGTTCAGTTGGATGTACCTACTGGATGAATTCTTATCAATAAAATCTTGTCATTTATTAATAAATAAATGTAATGTTTATATTATCTTTATTCAAAAAATAAATAATAAATGCTCCTTTTGATTAATTTAAAATTATGTAACTTTAGCAAGTAAATAAAAAAATACAAAATACAAGGTATAATATATATATATATATATTTATATATACATAATTACATATTATATTAAGAATTGAGGTGTTGCTATTCCACATAGCAACACCTTTTTATTTTAGTACATAAACTTATTAATTTTAAATTAATATATATCATATTTAATTATTTACTTTTAATTTATTATACGGAAATTTAAATTTGTGGACACTCAAATTACAATAGTTGTGGTTAAATATTCAGTCTTTATCTATAAAAAATTGTATTTAAGTTATTTATTATTTGAAAAGTTTATAGAAAGTTATACTTGGCTTTTATAATTTTTAATTAGAAATTGATATGGCAAATTATGTCTTTAGAGGTAAAAAGTAAAATTAACTATAAGAAAAAATTAAATAAATAAGATGGGCATCTAAACTCAAGTGGGGCAAAGCCTACTAAAAACTCAGTCACTATAAATACCAAGTTTTGAAATCAAACCGAAAACAAAAAATCATCGGCAAAAAATCGAGAGCTCTAACTCTATGCAAATGCGTTCCAAAGCAAAGAGTTTATTAAATTTATTGATTTTTGTAAAAGATCTCAACTCTATTTTCAAATAGTATCACAACTATATTTATATTTTTAGATAGATTCCACTAACTTCATTTTGTTAATAATACATAATTATTTTATAAATTAAATAAAACATCATGAAAACACTAACAATTCATAAATATTTAATTCATTATTATAACATATAAATTAATACATTATATCACATTTATGTTCTATTAAATCAAAAAGTAATATTATAATTTTCAATATATATTATATGAAAACCAAAATGGTCAACATCTCAAACGCCAACTTATGTTTTAAGTTTTCCAAGATGAAGGTCGACATTTGAAATGTTGGATCCCATTTTTATTTATTTTGAGTTGAGAGTTTAAAATTAGTTATACTGTCAACAAGAGTTTTGGTGTGTTTTTATTTTTATTTTTAATTTTGAAAGGAAAAAAAATTAATGATACTTGAACATAGTTTTTTCTACATATTTTCCTGGAAGGAACAATTAATATTTAACAAGATTTATTTGCTAATTTTTAATTTTAAAAAAATTATTGAATAAAAACTTTATGCTCTATTTTTCTTAATATTTCTTGGTTACTTTTTGAAAATTTCAACCATTTGTAGTTTATATATAATTTATAAATTTAGAGAGTTTGAAAATTACCTCTAATAATGATTAATATTTTCAAATAAAATCCATTTTATTTTCTTAAATAATAAATTCTCTCTTAAATATTAAAATTTTGATTCTTAATGATATGAATAAAATGAATATCATTGTAAAATAAAATATTTAAAAAAATTAAAAATTATTCTTTTATTTTTCTCCAAGCACATTTAATGTATATAAATGTATTTGTTTATGACAAATTTGGACCCAAAAAAAATTCATGAAAATCAATAGCATGACTTTTTTTATACAAAATTATTGTCTCACCTCAACTATAAAGTGAAATCCAAAGACTATCATAAAGATGGTTATTTAGTTGTGTCTTCCAAAAAATGTGACTGTTAATTTATATTTGATTTATTGTCTTTCTATATATTTTTTGATTTGTGAATATTGTATTTGTTTAAAATATTTTAATTATTTTTTATAAAATAATCAATGTAAATAATTTCTATTCACAAATAATAAAAAATATAATATTTAAATAAAACATATATTTTTGTCTTGGCTTTGTTGACATTTATGTAAAAATTAAAAGAATATAAATTTTTCTACATTTTTTATAACCTACTATTTAATACTTAAAATATAAGTGATCAACTTGATCTATGATCATCATCTTTTAGTGTAAAATAATTCTAAAATTTGAAAATTCTAAGTTGGTCCAACCACCTTTAGCCCATCTATCTTGTGCTTTATTCTTTTTATTCATTTTTATTTTTCAGTATAGATATCTTTTAATTCTTCTTTTGTATAATATTTTTCTTTTCTTTTCTTTTCTATTTTTATTTTTATTTTTTTTATAAAGTGTTTAATCTTACTTAGGCTTTTCTACGTAAGAAAATTTTGAGTTTTTTCAACTTATCATAAAATAAGCTTCAAATTCACTTTATACAGATCAAGTTTAGTTTTTTAAGTGTTTTCACATATTTTAGATTTTTAAATACTAAATTTTGATATGTCAGGGTAATATTAAATTTTTATTCATTTACTTGACCATGTTTTTATTTTTTTTTCCTGATACTTAGCTTTTACTAAGGAGCAATTGAGCACAATCAAAGCTAAGTTTGGGAGAAATTTTGAACTCGAGCTCAAAATATATATATCAGACTCGAGCTCGACGAAATCAATATTTTACATTCAAGCTTAACTCAATGAAAACTTGAGGTTCATCTCAAATCGCTTAAGATCAAAATATCTAATGAGTTGCAAACATTATGAGCTCGAGTATGAACTCGAATTCGAAATAAAAAAAATAGTAATACAGAATATATTTATTTTAATAAAATAAAAAATAATATTTAATTGTATGTATTTAAATTATGTCTTCATTTGTAAAGTTTATCGTTAGAAAGTCACACTAATTATGAATTTTAAAATTACATTACTTTTTCCAAAATTCAATTTGTGATTAATATCTCTTTTTGAATTTTTAAAAATTAATTATAAAAATTTTAAATCAAAAAATATAATTTTTTAAAGTTGGATTAGATTTGAAACTTTTCAAAAGTTAATTAAAATATAAACAAAAAAAGTAATGTTAAAAAAAAAAAAAAAAAAAAAGAAGAAGGAATAAGGTGTCACTAGTCAAATTAGCGACATCTTCAAAAGTAATAAGCAACCCCCACTAATTGTGCTTCCCCAGGCTCTGTTTACCCTCATCACTATGTATATATTTATATATAATAATATATCTATATATTGTATATTCACTTATAAATAATATTTTTTTAATATTTATAAGGGTGTCGCTTCTTGAAGTAACAACACCCTTGTACTTTTATATATATAAAAAAAAGATTGATATATTTTATATTTATTATTTTTAAATAATAAATTTGCAATAGTTATAAAGATTTAGCCACTTGAGGTAGCGATATTTTTATACTTTTATATGAAAAAGCTAGTATGACACATTGCAGTATAATAAAGTTTTAGGGTTAAAATCATCTTTCAAACTTAATTGAGTTTGTACCTATTTTACAATTGTGATTTTCTTTTACATAATTGATGGCCTAGATTGGTCCGGTAGAGATCGTCCAGTCCGACCCCTACCGGACCATAAAAAGCCCACACTATGCTTCCATCAGCTTGAATATGCATGGCCTTGTTCCAATGGTTCAACAGGTACAGCATAAGGTGAATTCCAATCAGCATCAAAGATTTCTTGAAGTTGGGACACAATGGCAACGTTGTATGTCCCAAAGCTCACTCCGGCTGTCGTGTAGAAGTAGTCCCACACTAGATTACTCGTCCCAATGTGGGCTCTTACATCACTGACAGCATATTTTCCATGGTTGACCCTTGTGTAGCCTGGATAAACATTACCATTGGCAGTTCCGTTGTGGATAGCTGCTCCAGTTAAGTTGAATCCTGGTACTAGGTAATACTTGATCTCGACTTTCCCATGACATTTGTTGTACTTTGAAGACGAGCAGAGGTTATTGGTGTAGAGCAGAGATTTTAAGTACTGGTCCGTGTTGTTGATGAAATGAGCCCAGTATGCAACCAGTAACTTCACCTTCGCTTGCTTGCTATAAACAACCTACAATTACCAGAAAACCGGACAAATGATGCTTCACAATTTTGTGTTAATTTTTCCATAGAAACCAATACCAATCCAAAATTCATACGCAAACAAATCCTTTAACTCGTGAACCAAAAAGATAAAACATGGAAACACGAGAGCCAAGAAGCCATAAACAAATGGATAGCTATCTTATATTAATCTTTGCAAATTCAAGACAATAGAAGAGTTCATGTCTTGAAATAATTTACAGAGCTCAGACTATAAGGTCGAAAAGAAACAAGCTTTTGAACAAGTAATAAGACACATACCTCAGATATAGCTGAAGATAGGGATGACCAGTACACTGTCTGTGACGTGTACTGGGATTGACCAAGCCAATCCATAGTACTTATTCTAACTGTTGCTCCATTTCCAACGGATTTAATTGTATCCATCCAGGCCTGCTCATCTGTCTGGTACTTGCCAAACAGCAGCTGTTGAATATAAAGGGCTAATCAGCATAATGCATGCACTAGACACAAACATTTAGCTATTACTAGAATCTCTCCAGGAATTAATATTGTGGCAAACGGCATTTTGTTGCAATTTATTCTATATCTATGCACTCAACATCTGAATCCATCAGATTGCCTATAGTCACAGGTCGAATCTGTCTTAAAATTTGAATAATCAAATTTATATTTCGTCAAAATAACCATGCCACACCATAAATGTCATTGAAATTTGAATAATCAATAACCATACCATAAATTTATATTTCATCAAAATATTTTGGATATAACAATTTTGGAATCCAGCAGCATATACAATTGTTTGAAAGATGCTAAACCTCTGGTGGTGCAAAAGACAGATAGCTGAATTGAGGCTGTGATGTTGAATACTTTCGTCCAGGAGTTTCAATAGAAACATGAAACATATGAGGGTCTGAAAGCACTGGATAGCCAGTTACATGTTTGATCTTCACATATTTAGGAAGAGGTGATCTGTCAAGACTCAAGACACAACAAAGTGGAAATAAAATTAATAAATCGGCAGCATGATATTGATTTTTACAACAATTAAAAATTATTTTGATAAGGAATAGAACAACTTTATATTATGAGAGAATATTCAATGCTCTCAAGAAACCATACATATTTAACTAATTTTATGCGTGCAATTAAACGATTTGTAGAATGATTAACATGTGAATAAAAATTTAAGATATAAAAAGGCAAATCCACATGCACTAGGGGAGCAATCATGTAACCACATCCTCTCAACATTTCAGAAAAGTCATCCTGGTATAGGCAAATGAAAACTCATGAAACAGTCGGTCGTCAGAAATGCCCTCGGCTATCCACTGACTCCTTCAAGGCTTATATGAAAACCAACATTTCTTTTCAGAAGTTTTAGGAACTAAAAATAGAAAAGAGCAAACAGATCCCAGATCTGATCAAGGATAAACACTCCAGGTTCAGACAAGAACACACAGTTCCATCACTATTCTGCGTACCTGCACCTTTCTTTCAGGTGGAGGAAATGTGACCAACAGGGAACCTTTCGAATGGTCTGCCATTGTTGATCAAACACTGTACTTGTATAAGCCGAAGAGTTAAGATGGGCTAGTTTCCACAAGTTGTCATAATAAACTTCGACCTTCTCTGCAATTCTTGGACAGCCAACAAGATAAATACCAACTTCCTTCACCTAAAAATCATTGGACAATGAGATTGATTCAACTACTAGCCATCAAGAACTATGACTAGGAATATAGACACCTAATGAATGAACGTATCCATATATAGCTTAGGTACAGATCAAAGCTTTTTCCTATGTAATTCATTCTTAATAAAACCATACTGCTTTAGTGGCTAGTATCTAGAAGGTTGAGGGAGAAAACAATAAAAGAAGCTGACAAGCCGGAAATGTAGAGCTCTGTCCTCTCTGTTGTTTGTCAAATCATATGGAATAGTAATTCCAATCCACTACCACCCAAGTCTACAGAACCACATAAAAGGGAAAAATATAAAAGCAACCCCTAATAATCACTGAAAGATATGATAATCCTCCTGAACAGAACAAGTAATGGAACACAATATCGTCTTCAATGGCACCTCTATGGAATAAATACAGCAAGTGAAAAGAACATATTTGCATTTGTTTTTCTTTTGTCATGTTTTCTTCATAGAATAGTGCAGTCTGAGACTAGGTTTATAGTAGTTAGAATCTAGTAAAATATAATATGTGAAACAGATTTAAGAGAGAACAAGTTTAGCTGCACTTTTTTGAAGAAGCCACTCACAAAAAGGATGATTTTAGGTCTTTGGTACTGATTATAGTACCTGAGTTAGAGATTTCCAGTCATTGTTTGCCGATCCAATATAGACATCTTGGCTATCCGATATCCAAACCTTGGCATGGACTATGCCAGATCCCCACCAGTCCTTGAGGAGTAAGGTGACATTCTTCACATTTGGCCTTCCTGATGCAAGGATGGATGACTCTTCAGTATAGTCAGGATAGACTCCAGAGTGCTGTAAGAGTCTGAACTAAGATTAGTTTCTAAAGCAATGAAGGAATTTATGCATTGATTGGTATTGAATGGTGACAAAAGATTTATTACCATTAAGAACACAAAAAAGGCATAATTTGGTGAGAATATTACAGACATTTTCATAGAGAGAACAATATATACCTATCTTTGAGAACCAACAGTATGAAATCTTTAGCCAATGCATGTTCATTATTTAGTTCGAGAATTGTTTAAACTAATTTGGCACGTACACACTTGAACAACAAGACTTTATGATACCCTATTATTAGGGATAGCGGAGCAAAAGACCTGAAATCATGCAAAACTAAAGAAATTTGTAGAGCTCAAGATCAAGTTTGAGCAAGATAAACAAGACTTGAGATTGTTTAGAACATAAAATGTTCAAGCACATCCAGATGTGGTTTTGGAGTTTGAGTTTAGAAATTACAGGTTTACTTATAATAATTCTAGCCAAAAAAACAAAATAAGAATAAAAAAATAAATGAATAATCAGGAATTCTCTGCAAACTTGCAAGAAATTAGATTGAGACTCGAGCTGGGACAAGCTTGAGTTAAAGATCAAGTGAAACTAGAGCATGCTTGAAATCTAGTTCGAATAACGAGGCAATCAAGTGCATGAGATGGTATGAAGAAGAGCTTTACATCTGCATTTCTATGTTCCCAAATTATGGTTGCAAGTAACATAAACTGGGGATTTCAACAAAAGTGCATTCTATTAGCAAAATATCCACTTATAAATATCATACTTTTCCCAAGATAAAATCCACATATGCAGCTCGAGATTATACTTATCTACCTACCTCATACTAATGTTGCGATCAGCTGCATCTTCTAATGCTCGATAAACTTCATATCCGTCATTAGCCCCAAATCTGTTCATGTCATCTTTTGAATATCCATAATCCCCCGAACGAGGATCCTGGGGGTGTGCGACCAACTGCCAGTATTGTGCAATTATGTCGAGGCTCCGTGAAGAATTTCCAGCCAACCATCGAAAAACATCAGCTGGTTCAATCACAAGAAAATAGAAGTTACAGTGATGGAGAGCAGGGATCTTTCAAGGTATCCCCATGGCTACCAGGGATGGCAGAGCAAGGGAGAGCTTATGCATATCAATACAATTAAAATTCCTACAACGTCATGAATAAAACAATCAATACAATATGTTGAAAAAGGAAATGAGATTTTTATGCTTAAAGCAAACCTATAATCATCCAAGAAATTATTATTAAGTTTTCAATTCAGGACGTAAAGAAGATACAGAAGTTACACACTAAAGGCACAAGGGAGATCATAGCAGCCACCATGGAATAGCATTCATCAGTCGGCCACTATGGGATTGCATTTATCAGCCAGTGCACATTAAAGAAAAAGCACCCATGCTTGGATTTTGGGTAATCCCACCAATTTATGGAGAACATACATCATTCCGAACTCAAAACAATTTGTCTTATCCTTAAGGTTAAGCAACTAGTCCCTAATAAGTCCTCACAACCTTGTATCGACTCTACAACTTTCTAAAATTACCCGTAGCAATTACCAATTTTCACTTTTGTTAGGTATTTTTTAATGTCTGATTGGTGTAAACTTTGAAAAATATAATTTTGATAATTGAATGCATACGTTGGCAATGGTCTGATCACATTCTTTACCCCCATTTTCTTTTCCTTATTCCTTCTCTACATGAACTCCAAGAAAAATCCCACACAATTGCAAAAAACCATAGCTATATCTTATAACTCATACAGATAAAAAGAAAATGCTAGGGCAACCACATCAAATAACACCAACAAGAATCCAGTCTCCCTGAAAATCATAGGTTTATCTTTCCATTACTTTTTCTTCTTTCTTTGTGAAAAAATAAATAAATAAGCCCCAAAAATTAGAAAAGAAAAGGGACGGGAGAAAGAGGAAAAAGGAAGAAAGAACTAATTTACCGGTAGAAAGAACGCCAGGGACGAGAGACAAGTGGGGCATGTCAGTGGGGATTGATTGAACCAACCATGCTTTGCATTGCCCATTAGCATAATTCCCGTCAGATAAGGAACGAACTGTTGTGGTGGGATCAAAGATTAAGAAAAAATAGAGGGTGAGAGATACAGGGACTGCAAAAGTTTTCATCTTTTCTTCATTCTCCAAGAATCTGCCGTGGTGGAGATATATATGTGCAGATGGAGTGGAATTTTTGAGTTGGAGATGAAGTGAAAAGGGTTGGAATTTTTGAATGGAATATAACGTTAAACTCTATTCCAGTTGACTTTTCTTGGAGCTACGGACATATCCCCTTTTCTTATTTCCTGTATTGTTTATTTTCTTGATTTTGTTTGTCCAAACCTAGAATATTTATTTATATGTTGTCCAAAATCTATAAATCCCAAAACCCGTTAAGAACACACCATTTGTTTTCTCAAATAGTGTTGACTCATAATTTGCATCTAATTTCAAGTATTAGATCTCATAGTTTCACAAGTATAGTTCCAAATCTCAGGTAAAATAAAAACTTACACAGACTGACGTAGCGAAGAATATAATACAGATAGATGCATTGACATACTATTATATATCCACAAGAAAGTCTTCTTCAGCTGTTGCCAAGCATGTGCTTATTTAATATCTTCACACTCAAAAAGTATGAAATGTTGAATTTGTGTGAATACAAACACCATCTTAAAATTCAATTAAGTTAGCACCTCAAGAAATATTTGTTTACGACTAAATTAGATTGCGTGAAGTATTGGTAACTTGATATAGGCAACAAGATTCAAGGTACAAATTAAGTAATGAATACTATTTTAAAAAGGTATTTTCAGTTGGCCACAAGCTGCAAGTTCAGGAAAGTGCACACATATTTGATTCAATTGATTGCAATTTGGCTGTAAAATTTTTCACAAGGTAATAATTTGATGGTGACTTTTCACACTTCCAGCAATAATTTTAAAATTGAAACAATAAAACCAACAGCACATCTAATTTGACAAGATAATGATGGTCGAATCATTGCAATGATTTTGGAAAAATAGCAGGATGTCTGACAGAATAGAAAGAAATATAACATATGATTTCATGCAAATCAGAACTAGATACATAAGAATCGAAGCAATAATACAACGGACCAACAGATGAAACAGCATGAAAAGATATCCAAGAAAGCTGATATATATTTCGGCAACAGAAAACTCTAACCCTTGATCTACTTCAACATGGATCCTACTACCACTTTACAGTTGCATCTTCTTGCTCTTACAAACTCATGGTGATGCTCTACGAAATTGAATGTCTCCTGTGCCTTGAAGATGAACCAGAGGATTTTGTCTCCCCCTGGATCATGGAAATTGGGCTCTGTGAACTTGCAGAAGTCTCGGAGCTCTTGTTCTCTCCATTTCCGAGCCCCTTCCCCACAATCCACAACTTATCGAAAATTCTCCTTGAACGAGATGGCAGCAACTGCGCCCCAGACCCTCTGTTCTTGCTACCTCTCTTGGCTACTTTCCCATTTTTAAGCACTTCGTCTTCTTTTATCTTCATTTCATTCATTTGTTTTCTCAGGGATTTGTGGTTTTCTGGGGCTGCTTTTCCCCAGTTTTCTTCAGTGTTTCCAGGGGTATCCATTGCATCATGGCCGTTGTTGAGGGGTTCAACACCAGCTGCTGCCCTCACCTGTTCGAAAAATAGAACTTGAACTACCACACGGAGTGGTAGCTGTTCGTTCTGTGCTGCATGCATGGATGCATCCGTTGTCAATTTCTTGACATCCATAAGCCCACACAAGCTCTTCCTCTCAGATTTTGTTAAACTCCTGTGCTCCTGCAAAACAAGAAATTTACAATTTCATTCAATTTCTCTCCCTCAAAATGCACATTGCATGTGAAGCAATTCTAATGGGGTTAGGAAATGTAAAGCAGAGATGTGATACAAAATCGAGTCTGGTTTACCTTCAAATAGATGTCAATGGCACCATATAAACCATCATGAAAAGCTCTAGCTGACTCAGGAATCGACTGT
This sequence comes from Jacaranda mimosifolia, assembly GCA_018894105.1. NCBI lineage: Eukaryota > Viridiplantae > Streptophyta > Magnoliopsida > Lamiales > Bignoniaceae > Jacaranda > Jacaranda mimosifolia. The sequence continues at coordinate 4,824,290 of CM032127.1, forward strand.
GACAATTTGATGAAACTGGAGACCAAGAGATTTCGATCATGAGCAATTTCTGCAAGATAACCATCAACAATTTGCCCAACTTTCAACGACGACCCATGGCCTAGAACAAAGTCACCGTCGTTTTTACTGTTCTTGTCGATGATTTTCAAATCCTTGTTACTCTTTCCATTTGCCACAAACTGATCCACAAGGCGCTGCACAAGTTCAACGTCATAAATGGTAGTCTGAGGAGACCTTGCCGGGATCAACAGATCGCTAACAGAAGCCTCGTCCAATTTTAAAATGATACTTCTTATCAGATCTTCCCTTGATGAATCATCAGCTCCTATAAGAATAGCAACTTTAAGTAATTTTAGCAAGAAACAACAGGAACAGCTGATGCCCTTGTCAGCAGGGAGTAAGCAAATTATAGCTTCCACCAAAGATTTGTTCCTAAGGATATGAACTTCAGATACCAATGCATCAACAGAGTCCGGCAGCCATCTGATGGCGTAAGTCTTTAATGCCTCCCCAATCACAGCCCCGCCCATTCTACCTTTCGACTTTATAGCAACCATGACTCTCTTGTACAGATCAATGTCCAATTCACATATATCTTCAACCCACCAATCTTTAGGCACAGATTCTGTTTTCTCGGGGAATTTTATCCCACTCTGGATTATCTTGTCTGCTGTTGCCAATTTTCTATTGTATGTATACGACCAGGTGATTATTGAAGGATCCACGGAAGTTTTAGATGCAATTGAATCTATGCACCTACCTACTATCTTGAGATTCTCAGACCATGGAAGAAGAGACTTGGTGGTTTGTAGAACAATAATGGAATCTTTCCAGTTGCGTAGAATACTGGAGTTGAGAAATATCTCAATCTTTAGAATCAAATTTCCTCTGTCAATATCTTCAGTCATCTCAAGATATTCTGCCGCACAACGTGCAGCCACAACATTGTACGGATTAAGAGTCACAGTTATACCATAACAGAATTTGGCACATATTTCAAATGCTTTAGGCCCACCAGGAAAATCTACCAACTCAATTTCATCAGGACTTTCGTCGCTGGCTTTTGATATGAGTTTTTGCAACTTATTGCTCTTAGACAAGAGGGGAAACTGTAAATGCAAATCAAGACAGGAAATCATCAGCTAAAGACAACCTCAGGCTGAGTTAGGATCTAAGGTAGCGTGTGAACAACATACTTTCGCTGCCTAAGATTTAAAATATCACCTTATGGAGATGAAACTTTATGTCACCAACATTTATGATGACATCAGTTGCCAATTCAGATGATGCATACCTGCATAAGTCAATAAATTATACTATAGTTATTAGTAAAAGCTATCAAATCTGTCCACATGCTTTGAAGAAAAGTAAGTACAATGTAGTCATGATTTATATTTTACATATAGGAGACAAGGGGCATCAACATGCAAATATACCATCTCTATGTAAAAGTAGACATGAGGTCAATCCATAAAACTGATAAGATCTATTTGGCAGAAGAACTACCAAACAAAAGTTAATGATTATTACGAAACTAAGCAGTAAACACAAAAGGTGTTACTAAATCTTTGCATAGACCATTTCCTAAGTACCAGAAAACAATGGACCGCCTTGCAAGTGGTATCAAATTTCACATCTCATGTCATGATGGTAACAGTAAGTTACGGGACATAAAGCTTTTCCACATGGAACTCTGACATGTAGAACTCCACTGATCATGAAAACTCTATTTATTGTTTAATAGAAGTTGCATTAAGGCAGCTAAAGAATGAACTAGAGCTAAACTTATGACTGTTAATCACAAATGCTTGTCAAAATTTGCAAGGCACAAGTTTTAAACCTTTAAAGCTACGTCTCTTCTTAAGTAAAAGCATATAGTGGTCCCCAACCTGAATTACATTCCATTAAGGTCCAAATGTACAAAACTTCAGGAACTAAATTATCATGAACTGCCAGTGTTTAGGGCATCAGATTTTGAAGGAAACAGTTCAAGTTAGTTGAATTGCGTTCTGGATGGCTGCCCGAAGCTCATGATGGTCCTTCAAACCACAACTTTGGACAAACATCCATCAATGTGCAAGTTAACTACCTATCCTATTATTTTCTTAGGATTCAATGGTGATGCAAAACAATTTATAGTTACATAAAAATGGATTAGCCACCAAAGGGACCACAAAAAGGACATAAGGAAAAAATTTACACAAAAAGGCCAATCATCAAAATGTAAGCCGCTTAAGTTTCTTTTATAATTAATATGTAAAAACCTTGCACTTTACAGTTTCCATGGGCCCTTGATCATATAAAGTGTATTCAATGGTGGGTGGAAGAATAAGTTCTATATAAGTAAGCAAGATGTGGAACTCAAAAATTATAGATTCAGCACATTAGGGCCTATACAATATGACTACTAAAGTTAGACCACAAGTTATCAAAAATCAAAATCACACAATTCAACACCTGGACCATCTCTTAACAGAGCCCCAAAGTTTCCTTTACAGTGAAAGAAGAAAAGGGACAAAAAGGAACATGTTCAGCTAAATAATCCTACCCAATCACAGTAAATTCTGGACTTACAGGTAAAACTATTTCTTTAAAGAAATTAAGCTCAATTAACTTCAAGCTAAGTAAGGCAAACCATTAATTGCATTCAAGGCACACTATGCAGGAAAGGAAACAAACATGAATGCAGAGAGATAAAACAGTTCTAAAAGTGCCTCTCAGATGCAAAGATGAAAAACAGAGAAGACTTTGCGAAAACACTAGAACTATGAGCAGATATGATTGTGAATGCAATAGTATAGACCAAAATACATTTCAAAACAAATAATGAATCAAACGGAACTAGTAACTGAAGATTATGCAATAAAGCACAAACTAGAGTACAGAGAGAGAAAGAACTGAACTTACCTCACAAAGCTCCCTTCAGCTTGAAAAGCATCAGGCTTTGACCCCAACTTCATAAACTTCATCTTTTTCTTCCTTTCTTTTTTTATTTTTTTTCCCCTTCACGAAAACTTACCCTCTTCAATCCCACGAACCTACCGTCCCAGAGAAAAACTTCTGCTTCGCCTAACTTCCCACACTGCACTCTTTAGTACTTTCTATACTTAAATCCACTGCCAAGCAACACATGTAACTCCTAAAAAAGCAAGAAACTGCAAAGTCTGGGAAAACTGCAGCTCATTCTCTGCTGCTTAAAAAGACAAGCATAAATCTTTATTTTATCCCATCACCTTTCAGTTCCTCCTAGCCAGAATATATGGATATATCGTCCAGAAAACAGCACTACAAGCACAACAGAACAAAACCCACAAGTAAAATACAAAATCCCAACTGCTGCAGGGCAGAAGCAGAATAGAAATTTTCACCCTTTTTCTCAGCCACCCCACTTCAAGAAAATGCCTCGAGTCTCGAGCCAAATACCAGCAGAGCAATTAAGAAATAAGAAAAAATATATATATTAATGTGCCATTCTTCTTCTTCTTCTTATTACTTCTTGTCTTGGGTTTTCCCCTACATTATATTACCGTGATGAAATATACATTGATGTGATGCCATTAATACTGACAGATTATAGTCCACCAACCCCACAATTAAAAGGGGAAACCTTTATTGATCAGAAAAGGAGAGCGGAGGGGGGAGCCTTAAATTCCAGCCGCCTTTGCTATTACTCCTCCTGATTTTCCAGGATCTCTTCTCTAACTCGCAAATCTCAAGATCCAGCCTTTCTCTCTCCTATATATAAATGAATGTGTATTGTGTTTCTTTCTTTATCTTTATGTATTTGTGTGTGTGTGTGTGTGAGGTACTGAGAATGGACTGAATATACTGACGCAGTTGTCTCTCTGCTTTTTTCTGAGTTCTTGCAGAGGAGAGAGAACCATATGTGTAGTGTGTCCGAGAGTGGAGCTCGGGGTGGCGTAGTTAGAGTAAGGAAGAGAGGTGGGGTTGGGGGGGGTAGCTCCGGGGTTGATGTGGGTGGATTATACTGTTGACAGAGTGGAACACAGACTACTGGGAACTCTTTTTTGAAGCTTTATGCCGTTAATGCACGCCAACCTTTGTGGACGCTTTTGCCCCTGCTGGTTTTTCTTTTTTCTTCTCCTTGGTCTTTCTTTTGGAGAAAAATAATATTAATATTTATTTTTTTTGACACTATATTAATATTTATTTAGTAAAAGCAATGGGTTAAAGTTTCTAAGAGGCCAAGGCTCTGTTCACTAGTATTTTGAGAAAAAAAATTCTAATTTTCAAAATAATCCCAAAAGACGTACACATTTTTCTATTATTTTTTCAAAACATAAAATTTATACCCAAAAAATCCTCAAAATTCAATCTTAAAAAGACCATACATACTACTATAACCCTACATATAGTATATATATACACACTACATAAAAAAATAATTTCTTTCTACAAATCCAACAAAAAAGTAACTGATTTGATATTTAAATAAAACTTGTCCTCCCACCAAAATATTAACAAACAAATAACTCATTCTCAATCCATTTTTCCTATTTTCCCAGAACATAAATAAACAATTGACACTTTTTCTAAATTTTCTTCCAAAAACTCATTCTCCCAAATTTTTTTCTAGAAAATGGCCAAAATGCTAGTAAGCGCCTCTAAGGGCATGTTGTCTTGTGTTTTGGCCATTTTTTAGAAAAAATTTTGGGGGAATAAATTTTTGGGGAAAAAAATTGAAAAATGTACCAAATGTTTCTTTTTTTTTTTGGAAAATATGGAAAATAATTTGAAAATGAGTTGTTTGTTTCTTTATATTTTTTGGGAGACAAACTTTACTGTTGATGTCAAATTAGTTGCTTTTTTGTTGGGTTTATAGGGTGAAAGTTATTTTTTTATGTAATATATTGTATATGTGTATATATATATTTATAGTTGGATGATGTGTGTGTGTGTATATATATGTAATAATTGATATGTTATTGTAATAAAATGATGTGTAATTAATTTAATTGGTGCTTTATTTTAAATTTTATATTTTTATGAATTTATTAATAAATATTAATTATTTATGAATTTATAATTATATATTAATTATAAAAAAATTGATTAATATCATAATTATTGATATCAGCTTATATAAAAAAAATTAATTATTGTACATTAATTATAAACTAATTATTGTTTATTCTTAAAATATAATTATTTAACTATTTATTATTTACAATTTATGTATAAATAAAACTTAGTTATTTATTTAAATAAAATAAAAATATATAAAACTTAATAACAATTCATCAAATTAAAAAAATAAATACTTTTATATTTTATGAAACTAAATTATCTTAATTATTTATTAAGCAAATAAGCATAATATTTAATTATACGTGAAGTATGAAACATAATTAATATATACATAATAAGTTATTTAAATAATTAAATTAATTAATTAATTAATTTAATAATTTAATTAATATATTATTTAATAAATAAATTACTTAGTAACAATCAAAAAGACTTTTACTTAATATGAATTAATTTCCTTGATAATTATTTTAATTGTATTAATATTAATTTATTAAGCTTAATAGATTATTAAATAAATATCACACTATAATTAACTTTTTATAATATTTTTAAATAAATGTGAACATTAATATCTAATGAAGATTAATTTTTTTAAGAAGATTAATTTATTTATTATACAAAATTAAAATATTTTAATTATTTATTAAATGAATAAATATAATATTTAATTAATACACTAAATATTAAATATAACTAATACATTATTTAATTAATAAGTAATTTAACTAAATTAATATATTGTTTAGTAAATAAATTATTTATTAAATTTAATTAATTGTTTATGATTATTTTAATTAATTTTGTAAATATACGTTTTAGAATTTTTTAAGTAGTAAAATTTTAATATTTTCATATATGTAAATATATATATATATGTATGAGAGTGAAATAAAACAGTGATAAATGAATGAGTAATGTGAAAAATAGAGTGAGAAATAAAGGGGTAGTTGTGCTTTTTAGGGTGTAGGGTCCTTTGGGTGAATTGTGAGGGGTTTTTAGATTAAAAAAAACTATAGTATTTTGGGAGAAAGATTGAGAAATATGCCTCTATTTTAGAATTTTTTTTGGAGTTGAAAAAAAATTCCCCAAAATGTAGAAGAACAAGCCCTAATAATTTAAGATAGGATTTTACTACCATTAATAACAATTAGTTCTAGCAACTCTTGTTATTTTGATAGTCCACTTATTACTTTCACAACAAAAGTTGCATGTTTGAATTCACTTATAGTAGTAATTTGTGAATCAATTACTTTATGATAAAGAGACCTCATTAGCCCAAATTGCAAATTATATTAATTGACTTATCCTTTGAATAGCAGCTAAAATTTAAGTGCACATTTTACAACATTAAGGGTAAGTTTGGTTGGTGGGATTACATAGAATTAAAGAAAATAATCTTTTTCAATTCAATATTTGATTTGTGGGATTGTGTACACATAGGCCCGTGATTTATCATTAGACCCGTATATATAAACTTAACATGTAGTATTATTAATCTCACCCTCACCCGTGGGATAAATTATCCCACTCTCTCATGAGATAAATTTAAAATTCAACCAAACTTGCCCTAAATGGCTCCTATAATTATGCTCTAAAGGGAGTTGTTTCACTAATGGCCTCTCGCCTACCTTTAATTCATCCAAAACTCTTGCTACCATATTGTTCATAATAAGTTCCCAATATAATTTTGTTCTAATAGTGATGTTTAAGGTCTAAAATTCTATAAATATGAGATTGAAATTTGATCAAATGTGTAAGTACGCAACCTTCCCAAATAGTGTGGGAGATCTATTTTTATTTTATTCAATTATTTAAATATACTTTAATATAATGGTATAGATAATTACTTCACTAAAATTATGGGCGCAAGTTGTTGACTCGGACTACTCATGCTATAAGTCATGAAATAGGTCAACCAAAGAATTCATTTGATTGGACTTTTCTATCTGTACATTTCTAAAATTTAACGCCACATTTAATACCGAAGCAACGCAATTGTCAAATAAGCGAAGTATCTTGATCAAGATCACTTCAAGCTGAAGCTGTTTGACTAGTTTAATGTATTGGGACGAACATTGTGTAGGATACTCCTACTTGGCTACTTCCCTTCATGAGACAGTTTATGCTAAAAAATTAAAAAGAAAAAGAAAAAAGAAAGAAAGAAAATCAAAACAGCCTGTTTGGTTCTGTTTTCACTCATTATTTTTATTTTTTATTGAAAATAAAAATAAAAAACTATTAATTTCTCTCTCATTTTCACATACATTTTTATTTTCAACAAATTTTTTCAAATACACACACTCCCTCTCTCTCTCTCTCTCTCTCTATCTCCATTCTCACACCTTATTTTTTTCTATTTTCATTTGCACGATTTTTAATACAAAAACATAACAACAGCCAAGTACATATCATTTTCAACCCTTTTAAACAAAGCATCCAAATAATATTTTATTTTTAAATTCATACTTATAACTAACTTTTTACTTTTTTATTTTGCCAAAAAAATGAAAATGCATAAAACAAAACCAAACAAGTTGTAAGGTAATGTTTGGTTATGTTTTGTATTATGTGTTTGAGGAAAATGAATTTTGGGAGCGGGTTTGGAGAATGTGAAAGTTGTATTGGAAAATGTAATGGATGTTTGTTTATATTTTGGAGGATAGTTAGAAATTTATTTTGGAAAGTGTTGGTATGTTTATTTAAGTTTTGAAGGTAGGCGTTTTTTACTATAACGGTCAAATGAATATCTTTTTGTTGAGTTTTTTGGATGGAAATGAAATTAAATAATTTTATTTATTGTAAGAATAATAATAAAAAATATATATATAATATGTGTATGTGTGTGTGTGTGTGTGTGTGTGTATATAAGAAAATTGAAAAAATTTAGAAATAATGAAGGATAGGAGAGGGTATTTTGAAAAAAAAATCAATTTTAGTATTTGGGAGAAAAAATGAATATATGTTTGATTATGTTTTGACAAAATAATTTTATTTTGAAAAAATAACCAAACACTCCCTAAATTTGACCAAATTCTCTTGTTTGGACTATTTTGGTAGATCCAAATTAGACAGCATGGTCATGTACTGAGGACATAAAACTTAAAAGTGGGACAATTTTGCTGCATAATCCTCTAAGACATTACCAGTATTTAGAAAGTTAATAAACCTTGTCTAAGGGAGATTTTTGGTCTCCTAAATCTTAATGAGATCTTTTAGTTCATGCAAGAAGAAGTTTCTTGTCCCTAATCTTCTATTTTTCTAGTCTTTTCTTCCTTTATTATAGTTATTACATCAGGAGATAATTAATATTGATTTGGGATTAACAAGTAATTAAATATAGTTAATTAAATGCTGGAAATATTGCACTATCAAGCAATTAATTAATGGTCCAGACGCTTAAATGCAGTTCCAAATCGGCATCAAATTAATGGTCCAGAATTTGATTTGGATTTTGACTTTGTTTTGTTTATGCCTAATTAATTATCTGTACATACAAAAAATTAATAATTTTTTTTTTTTTCTAAAGTGGCCACTTTTTTTTTTTTTGCCTAATTACACATAGTATTTTACTTTTTCTTTACATAGCAAATTAACTGCACATTTCCACACAGTTCATTTATTTAATCGTTTAATAAATCAACATTTTGGTTCTTCGATAATTAATTTCACATTTCAAAAGTTTTGAATCATAATATTTATCATTTTATTTGATATGCTTAAGTTACTTACTCCTAAATTAATTAAATTCCAATTTCTCGGCGGAGATATTATGAAGTATAAACTAATAATTTAGGAGGGAGGTGGCATTTGGTAAATTAAATTGCATGAAAAAGGGGATACGTACGAAGACAAGTCATCTGCATGCTAAAGTGATGTCAAAATGGTCCTCTAGTGTGGACATGCATGCTAGCCATGTGGTGCATTGGGTTGGGGACCCAAATTGGATAATTGGATACCCATTCCAATTTATGACTTTTGAATCATTTGGACCAGGTAATCTACGAGGACCCCAAACTTGCGATTGTCCTCTCTATGTCCCACCACCTTCTTCTATTTGTCCGAAAAAAGGGGTAAAAAGAAAGAGAATGTTATTTTAATTTTTAACCAAAGTTTATGAATTGTAATTCATAAAGGGATGGCATATTATAATTGAATTATTCTTATAAGGATTCGCGTATTAAAACACTAGTATAGACTGTAACAAAATTTATATTGTCTTAGTATTATATGATTCATATTGACGTAGGTAATTTGAGATATATTAATTATAATATTTTAACAGTGTATATGAAATTCATATTTTTTTATATGGGTTGGGTTGACACAATTTGTCTTAATATATATAATGCGTGTCGTTTACTCTACTTTAGTGCATACATTAGGGTTGTCAAAACGAGTAGCTTCTTCTATCCACTATAACTGAAGTCAAATATAGATTTTGTCTTGCACACTGAATTCAATCGTATAGAGATTTTTCACTATTTGTGTTGACACTAGAAACTACAATCGAATCCTCGACTACTAATGAAGAACCGTATATATAATTAGACTAAAATTTGAATAATTAGAATTTTTATTTTTATTTTTTTTTACCTGAAGAATAATTGGAGGGGTTACATCCATTAGATTAAACTTATATGAAGGGCCCAACTTCTACCACATCAATAATTTAGATATTTACAAGTATGCCATTATAATTGTTTTCTTAAAATTCTCTCCTAATATTTATATCTTCTTTACTTCAAATGTTGATTTGAATGTTGCAAAGTTTTTACCAAGCAAATCTCTAATATACAACTCTAACTTCTTTGTAATTTCAGAATTCAGACCATATTGAAGCAACCAAACTTTTATGAATCTAACTCTTAAATAATAAGAAAATAGTTATTCAAACTCATTTTATATGTTACTTGGAAATTCTCACATTGAGTGCCTTCAAAACTTTTTTTACTAAGCCCATGAGAATATCCTATTGAAATCATTCCGTTAGAATCCAAATCACCCGTGTGCGCTGCACATAGCAAATGATTCCCCATTAGATAAAGAGGCACATCACCTCAATGCAAAAATGATCATCCCCACCCACCCCAATCCCCCACTCCCCGACCACCCCCCCCCCCCGCCCCCCCCAAAAAAAAAGAAAAAAGAAAAAAGAAAAAAGAAAAAAGAAAAAAGAAAAGGTAAGGCTGTGAGGAGGCAATAATTGTTTGAATATAGGCGTGGGGATAAAACCATCATATATTAATGATGATAGACATTAATGGGTCCCAAATTTTATGATGGTAGCATATGCTCTCTCCTTTTTTCAATGTGGGGGACCTTATGGCCACCTTTTATGTGTACCCAACCCTAATATGTCTTTACAAATCAAATGAAAAATAAAATAAAATAAAATGTGCATATTTTACAGATTATGGGGTCAAGTTTGGTTGTTTTGATTTTGGGTTACAGCCGTAAGATCCTCTCCAGGTTTTATGTGCATAAAGCTTGACATGATTCGTACCTACTACACGATAAGCCCATATATATTCCATTAATGTTGCCCGTAGGAATTCTTTGTGCGATGTATGTACGACCGCTCGTGCGTTTTTGGGACAAAATGTTCAGTCATGGTTGTGTCAATATGCTTATATAGTATGAGTAGGAATTTTGACATTCATAAGCTATTCGAGTAGGGTTATTAGTCTTAATTATATATGTACAATGATGCATGCACGTTCATAGTTCGCACAATTATTGGAATAATACCTAACTTGATAATATGATATTCCTCTAACTCTCAAGCAAAGTAGAAAGTTGAACAAAGAGAATTTTGACATTTCTTTGTGATGGCAAGAGAGGAGACATAAGAAATTGGGTAGAATGAGGTGCAAAAATAAGTCATTTTTTAAAGATAAATTATGGGTGGAATTAAGTTATGATCATAACAATTATGAAATACACTAATTTAATTCAGAATTGATTACAGTTTGTAGTGAAATTTTGTATTGTAAGTAGTAATTATTCTCGATATAGTTTTATAAGAGAAAATATAAGAAATGAAAAGATGAAAGAATATGGTTGTATGTGTTTTAATGAAGGACTTACACCATTTTTTAGGGGCCGTTTGGATTTGTTTTTGGGATGCATTTTCAATTTATGGTGAAATGAACAATGAAAAGTTAGTTATAAATGTGTTTTTAAAAATAAAATATTGTTTGGATATTTTATTTAAAATGTAATAATTATGTAGAGTTGAAAATGAGTTCTATTTGAAAAATATAGTGTTTTGTATTAAAAGTCATGCAAATGTGAGTAGGAAAAAATGAAAAATGAAAATGAAGAGAAAGTATAAGAATTTGTTTGGAAGAATATTTTGAGAATGAAAATGTATGTGAAAATGGGGGAGAAGTTGATGTCTCTTTATTTTTATTTTCAGCAGCAAATGAAAATGACCTTAGAAAACAAAAACAAACGGACTGTTAGTATTTTGAAATACAAAACTATTTATTTTATTTGTTATTATAAATCAAATGTAAGTTGTGGAGTTGCAAATATATGGCAACAAAATATTGACCCTTAAATTTGGAATTGAGTATAAAACAACCGGTAAAGTATTAACTCTAAGATTTTGAAACGTTCAATTCAAAGTAATACAAAACTGAAGTAGGGATAAAATAAGCAACTGGGAACTTCCCTTTATGTATTTCCTCCATTTTCTTCCTTTTTGTGAATTGACAACTTTTTTGAACTTTTCTGTCCTAATTAAAAATTTTAATTTTTATTAATTTGCTAGATATTGTGTATAAATAAATATATGAGTTTATGCAGTTTTTTTTTACAAGATAATTGAAACTTTAATTCAGCCTTTTATAAATAAAACATATATTAATTAAATCATTTTTCTTTCTTTCTTTCTTTCTTTTTCTTCCCTTTTTTTTTCACATTTTTTCATCTTTTATCAATAAGCATACCTATGATGGGCTTGATATGATTTTTCAGTTTGGGCTTGCTATGGTTTGACCCAGCCCCAAGATGACTCAGGACTATCCATATGGCATTTTAGATTACCGGTCGAATCCACTTTCACGGCTCTTTTGCTATTGTCTAAATGCTCTCACTTAATTTTATTTTTATGCAAATAATCAAAATACATTTTAATAATTATATTAATATTTCTAATCTTCTAAAAATATAAACAAATACAATAAAAATTATGAAAATAAACTAATTCATTTACGCATATTGAGTAGGACTCAAATTCTTAACTTTTTAATTATGGGAATATTGGGACAAAATTTTATGTGCTATTAAATGCTTTCATTGCATATGTCGATTCAGAGATACACTTTTGAGTGAGTTAAAGACAGACTTATGAGTGAGTTAAGGCATTTCAATCTTTTAAATAGTGAATTTGGATAATTCTTTGAATAAAAGATAAAATTAAAACTCTAATAACTTTCTTAAAACATATGTGATAATCAAAACACAAACAAGAGAAAAAAAAAAAGGGAAAGTTAAGGGTATACGGCCAAAGCCCAGAGGCAACAATTAAAGAGTTTTCTAATTATTAAAAGTGCGATGAAAGTTGGTACATAACGATAGCACTTTTGCAATAAACAGCATTCCACGTCTATCTTGTTTATTTTAAGGCAAATACATTACATAGGCATCTAAAATAATTTCTTCGTGGGGACAAGGATCAAGGGCTTTTCCTTCTGCACAGGAACTCCATATTTTTCATTCATGTCAAGCTGCATAGGATCACCATTGTTTGGAAGTGTCCAATCGAAGAAATGGATCAAAGAAGCCAGAATGAAGGGGACTTGTTTGGTTGCATAATGTAAACCAGGGCACATTCTTCTTCCAGCACCAAATGGCAAATACTCAAAATCTTGCCCTTGAAAATCCAAATCCGAGTCCAAAAACCTTTCGGGCTTGAACAAAAATGGATCTTTCCAAGTATTTGGGCCATGCCCTAAAGCCCAAAGATTCATCATGATAAGTGAGCCCTTTGGGACAGTATAGTTCATGACCGTGCATGTGGCACTAGCAAGATGGGGCACAAATGCTATTGGAGGGTGTAATCTCAATGTTTCTTTGATGCAAGCATTTAGGTATGGGAGTTTAGAGATATGGGATTCTTTTATAGAATTTGAGCTAGAAATCTCATTTTGGAGCTCTTCAAGGAGTTTGTTCATGGCCTCTTTGTTCTTAATCAGCTCTGCCATGGCCCACTCTATTGTTGCTGTTAAATTCCCACAGGCAGCTGGAAATATCTCCTGGAAATAGGATGCCCACAAAGAGAAGATTAAAATATGGTGAGAATTAGAAGGGAAGTTTTAGAAAAATTCAAGTGCTATTCAAAGTAATCTATTGCGCGATATATTCATTCTAATCACTGTGGTTGTATTTATCCGATTAACTCATTTTAATTTATTAGATCTGAATCATTGGAGATTTTGAAAATGTCGCTTTTTATTATTGGGAATCTGTAGAAAGTCAATTTTATAAAATTTCAGAGAGATGAAGAGGGTTGCGACTGCTTTATTAATCACTAGGATTGAAAGAGAAAAGTTTTGTGTGACCTAAAGATTTTAGATATAAAAGAAAAAGAAATGCATAATACTTAGGAATCAAATATAACAAATTCCTTTCCATACCAGAAGCATATGTAGCATTTGATCATCCAAGAATCCATTAGCCAGCATGAACTCTAGAAAATCTCCACGTTTGAGAGAACTAAGGCCACCTGTTTCCTTTCTTTGCCTGATAATCTCTTCCCATCTTTTGAACAACTTCTGCAAGTACTTCAAGGTGTTCTTTTTCTGACCCTGAGGGTCCAACCCACTAAACATTGGAAAGAAATCTGCTATAATTGGAGTAGTCCCTGACTCCATGAACTTCCAAATAGTCTCTTTCCAATCCCTCACCATCTTTTCATCTCCCAAACGAATCAAATCCTTTGAAAAACAGTGGTTTCCCAAAGTGTTGAAGACAGTAGTAAAAACCAGATCTCCAATATTCACCATTTTCCCTTCTTTTCCACGCAAGAATTCCACCATTTCGCCAACTTTTTTCTCCCTCATGGATGCCCGGAAATTCAGGGCCTTGTCCCCAAACAGCTCTCCCCGCCAAATGGTCCTCAGGGATTTCCACTCGTCTCTGCACTCCGGAGCCCAAAGAATGGAAAATCTCTTCAGATCAGCTTCTTTTATAGGGGTGGCTTTAGCAGTGTACCGAGCTGAAAGATGATGATCGTTGGTTTTGAGTATTTCTGATGCTGCTTCGGGTGAGGAACCCATTATTATGAGCTGAGTACCCAGCCTTAGAGACATCAAAGGGCCATGGATTTTGGCTAAGTTTGAGACTATGATGTGAGGGTTCTTACCGATAACGTTGGGAATGTTTCCTATTACAGGCCATTGATATGGCCCTGGTGGAAGATTTTGGCCCTTAGACGAAGAATGGAATTTCTTGGCAGTGAGATAGAATATTAAGAGAGGAATGAGAAGAATGAAAAAGGAAAACATGTTGATTTCTGGGAAAGCTGAAAGTTGCATGACCATCAGAGCAAGAGTACACGCATAATTAATGAACAATTAACATGTATATATTCTTATAAATTTTGGATGAATTAGGCTAGCACCCAAAAATAATTTAATCATGATATATAAAATAGAATGTGTTTGGTTGTGAAAGACAAACGAAAACGTATCTTTAAATAAAATACAAATCAGGTGCAATATAAGCAAACAAATATTGCACTTTTTTTTGGGACTTAAATTCAAAATCTTAACTTTCAAGTCTAAGCTTGCTTTCATCTAATTTCAACTTCTTAAGTACTACCAATTAATTATATTATTGATAACAAAAAAAAAAAATGTTAATAAAAGACGTTACTGTGTAAATAAATAAAATTTATAATAAAAGAGAATCTTTTCATATCTCCAACTTGCAGGAGGAAGACAAAAGGCTAACCACTACGCTTATTACTATATGAAAGCTCTAATGTCATGAGATAATATTTTGTATGTATGATTTCACTCTGATCTCTTATTCTTAAAAATTGGATTTAAATATAAATTTCTCACATATAAAATATCTCATTTATAAACCCTGTCCCTATATTATATATTAATTTAGAGGGGGAAATTAATTGTTTACTATATATATTCATTATACACATTTTTAGATAGACAACTTATTTAGGAGGAATTTCGTTATTATGCTCGACCTTTTTTGTCCCATGATTTTAGTCGACCAATGCATTAATAAATAATTCCACATCCCATTCCCACGTTATCTAAAAGGGACTTTTGCTGTGCTAATTTTTTTTCTAATCGCAATTTGATGGCATCTGCTAATAATAGTCAATTTAATTAGTTGGTCACAAAAACCAATAACAAACAAAATAGTTTTTAAATTCTGCTGCATTCTTACATTATTTTGCTTCCATTGAATTCTAATAATGTTGTTATTATGATATTACGTCCTGTCATCTATATTAAATTATTGGCTTTCTTTTTATTAACCAAATTAAGTTACAACAATTTACATCATTGTCAAAAAGTCCAGCGCCAAATTTCGATTGGCCAGATAATTTGTTGTCTGTTTAGAAACCTCCTATGTAACAACTATAATGAATAATTTTATATGTAATGCGTTAACATTAACATTGAACTGACAACAATAAGAGATTTATTGGTTGAATGGCATTATCATTGCATTTATATGTGTGGGATTTAAATCCAACTTCAAACTAATTTTAAATATGTATATATAATATATGCGTGTAAATAAAAAAAATCGAATGACAACATGCACTATTAAAAATATAAATATATATATATATAATACTAATGAAATTGTAAAAATTATTACAATCGATATACATTAAGTAATAATAATTTTTATTACATCATCGATGATATTTTTTAAATCATAATAATTTTTATTTTTATCACATCATAGCTTAGCTTAATAAGAGCATTTAAGTTCTTGTCACTATAATTTTATAGAATTACTATTATAATAAAATACTTTTTTTTTCCGTTATAATATAGACATTGATTGCCACCTATTATTTTATCATTAATATTTCTTATCCTTACAGAGACATTGGGCTTGAATTAATTCACAGATAAATTCTGACTCTGATTGATATTTATACTTAAAAAAATATCTCTCATGGGCCACTATAGTTGGGCTCACTGCAACAACTATTCAATATTACTCTGGTTCGATGAACAGAAACCCAGCCCAAATTGATGTTTTTTGGTGGCCCACAGAAGTTGTCCATTAAACGAAGCGGATACAAATGCGAACAATAAATGAATATTCAAAAATTTATTTACTGTTCGCATTCATATTCATTTATACGAAATTTATAGTTACGCATATGGTAAATGTGTATCTGATCGGTTTAATATCAACTCCAAATATATTTTTATTAAATAATATATTATTATATTTTTTTAATAAAAATTTCATAATCCATATATGTATATATATAAATCATAATTGAAGAATTGAGAAGAAAAAAGAATAAATTTTAAAAATTATTATACTATAGAGAAAAAATTTAAGAATAAAGTTAACACAATTGTTGTTGGTTAACTTTATAATTAATATACTTATATGCCATTATTAATATTAACTAGTGCTAATAATTAATTATAAAGTCAATTATTAATTAAAAATTATGCTATTTGTTTGCTTGCTTTTTAATGAAATTGTATAGTTCTTTCTATTAATTAAAAATATGAATTTGTTATAGGTTCATGGATTCACGTATTTGAATATTCGTAAATAAATATTTAAATAATTATCATCAAATATAAATATCAAAAAAATAATTAGGGATGTTTATTCGGTTAAAACTGACCGAACCGAAAGGTTCAGTTCGATTAATTGAAAATTTTAATTTTTAAAAAATCATAATCGAAAATCGAACCGAACAGGTTCGGTTTGGTTCCATTTTTTAACCCAAAAAATGGGTTCAGTTTCTGTTTTAACCAATCACAATCGGTTTTTTTGGTTCGGTTTCGACCGGCGAAAAAAAAAAAAAAACACTTGTTTTTTGTTCCAAAAAAGTGTTATAAAAGTTTATTTGATAAAAGTAAGGTTGTTTAATTGAAAGTTTGAATTGAGTTACTTATTCTTTAGTACCAAAAAAAAATTATTTTATAAAAGTATATTGATAAAAATATTTGTTTTTAGGTGAAAATATTGATTTAGATTACTTTTTTTTTTTCTATATTGAAAATATTTGTTTTGATAAAATTATAATTTATCTATTCTAAACAAATAAATTTAAAATATTATAAATTTAAGAAGATAAATAAATATTTAAATTATTTCATGTTATAAAAATTTTAGTATACACATTGAGTGTACTAAAATTGCTAGCTTATAATCGCCAAGACAGATGTACGTGATTTTTTGCATATTCAAACATTAACTGTTAAAATTGAATAGCAAATTAAATCTTAAACTCAATATACTAAATTTAAATAGCTAATTGATCCAATAACATCATAATATAGATTGCGGATTAGTAAATTTTATGAAAAATACAATTATAACCTTATTAAATCATCATTTCTAAAGGATAATTATGAAATATTGATAAAATTTATATCCAAACTATCTTTTTTATGTTGAATTCTCCAATTTATCCTTCAAACTATTGTCAATTTTTATTGTTGAAATAATTAAAAGGACAAATTATGTAAATGAACAAAAATAACTTTTATTTTAGACACAAACTATCTTTGTTTTTATAATAATATAGACAAAATCTTTATTGGCTAGTAGATGCAATATACTACTAGTACTACCACATGAATAGCCGAATATGATTCAATCCCTTAGCCCTTAGTTTGCAGTTTAAGTTGAAATTTCAATTTTACTCATCAACATATCCTACAATGAATGTTCTTTTAATATAACATTTTTTTCTATTTAAATCATAATCATCTATTTTTTATATGTAATGTGTATTAGTTCGTATAATAAAAAAATTATGCAATTGTACCGTTTGAGTTTAGAAAAAATATCATTTTTTTTCTCTTTGTATCATAATATTCATGTTTTTATATGTTATGTATTAATATCTATATTATTTATAAAACATAGGGCTTTTAATAACTATTTGATATATTATTTACTTATTTTTTTCTCAAATGTTTCACCTGATCAAAAATTTTCTTTTATTTATCCCAAAAATTTAAAAATACATTAATATTTACATTATTTAAAAATTTATATTTGTTTATCTTAAACTTAAAAAATTTAATAAAAAAATGCGAAATAAAATTAAAACTAGTAGTGATTGAATAATAAAAAAAAATATATATATATATATAAATCGAACCAAACCGAATTGATTTTTTTTTTTCGATTTGATTTCAATTAACTGAATAAAAAAATCAAACCAAACTGAAAATCAATTTTTTTTGAAATGAAGAACCAAAAGCCGAACCGATTAGGTTTTTGGTCTGTTTTGATTTTTTTTAACACCCCAAAAAATAGAATACGGATAAGTTCAATTAAATTTGTATACATTTAAATAATTATAATCGAATATGGATATATCTGAATTCGATCGATATCTAATGGATACAAATTCGAATATTATTCTTAAATATCCATTAAATCCGTATCTGTATTCAAATATTTCAAAAATTAAATAAATACGAATATGAAAATAATATATTCAATTCGTTTAATATCCGTTTACACCCCTACCTATTCTTAATCAGCTCTGCCATGGCCCACTCGGTTGTTGAAATTAAAGTCCCTGAGCCTGCTGGAAGTATTTCCTGAAACGAAGAGGAGACAGTTTTTTCTTAGTTCTAAGGATTGTTTAGTTTTTTCTTAGTTTTAAGGATTGTTTGCATATTTTGAAGACAAGATACGAAGTATGGTGTTATATCAGAAGCATGTATAATATTTGGATGTCTAAAAACCCATTCGCCTGCATGAAATCCAGGAAATCTCCATGTTTTTTATTGTCGTCAAGTTCCCTACTCTGTTTGATTAATTCTTCCCACATTCCAAACATTTTCTTCATGCATTTTGCAGCTTCTTCTCTCTTCCCTGGAAATCCAGCCCAAGCCCATCAAGCACAGGAAAGAAATCAGCAATTACGGGAATTGTAGCACGCTTCGTGAACCTCCACATAATCTCCTTCCAATCACTCGCCATTTTCTCATCCCCCAAACCAATCAAATCCCTCGAAAAACAAATATTTCCCATAGTGTTGTAAACTGCAGCAAAAACAACTTAGCTAATCTTCACAATTTCCCCTTCCTTTTTCCTCAAAATACTCCACCATATCTGCTACCTTTTTCTCCCTCATGCTAGCTTTGAGAATCGAAAGCCTTGTTAGAAACAGCTCAGCCTTCCACAAAACCCTTATGGATTTCCACTGCAGGCTGCAGTCAGTAGCCCACAAAAGGGAAACTTTCTTGAGATCAGACTTTTTGATCGGAGTTGCTTTTGGCGCGCAGCGGCCCGACAACTCGCGGTCGTGGGTTTTAAGAATTTCCCTTGCTGCACCCGGGAGGGGCCCAGGATTACTACCTGACTTCCTAACCTTAATGACATCAAAGGGCCATGAATTGTGGCCAAGTTCGATACTGTGACGTGAGGGTTCTTCCAGATGAAATGGGATATGTTGCCTATGACGGGCCATGGCCGTGGCCCTGGTGGGAGATTTCGAGCTCTGAAATTTGATGAAGATGATTTGAGAAGTATAAGATGATGAACAGTGGAAAACAGTTCATCAGATCCATATGTACTTTCCTACATGTACAACATTTTTACACGACTTTCTTTTGTATGTGATCAAATTATCTCATAGTGCTCCCCTTTGTGTCGGTATTTTCAGGTTGTTCGACACGCGTCATTAGCTTCACTGCATGCTGGCCAACTAGGATTTAAGCCAGTCGGTGCTCTATCCTCGTTGAGTCTGGTTTTGAAATTCTTCTATGTAAAATGATGAATCTGAATAATTTTCAAATAGATTTCTAACAATAATCCATCATGCGAAATTGTTAAAAACGAATTCTCTTTCACAAAAAACAGAAATAGTGTTACATGCATAAAACCAAATTAACAACTGTTTCTTCCGCAACAGGAAGAATTAGTCCCGGAAGAAATTATTTAATTGATGAATAATAAAGGTAATTATGTATCTGCAGACTTCCTCCCGCAGCAGGAAGAATTATTTTAAAAACAAATTATTTACAGAATAAATAATTAATGAAGGTAACTAATTATGTATCTTCAGAACTTCCCTAGTAGTTCTGCTGCTGTGAGTTTGATGACTGTCGGAGTTTCTGTTCATCAGAGAGTAATTTCGCAAACCTACAGTAAATGACAGAACCCAAATCAATTACCGAACTGGAAAATATTTACACTGGGAACTACATATTGAGAAATTAATACAGTTGTTTAAGGTGAAAAAAATAAATATATACTTTTTCAGGGCAGCCTCGTTTGTGCCCCCATTGGCCATGCGCTCAGAATTTTCTGTTTGCAGATTAACTCTGGAGATTGGACCCTTCAATAAATTTTCTCCAATTGTCAGAAGGTCATTCAGATTCTGCTTCGTAGTAACATCAACAGAGGAGTTCACCCCAATCAACGTGTCATCCTGTCGTTAAATTTTACGATCATAAGAATTTCAGACGGTCAAATCCATGTATATAATATATGTTATGTGGGTCTCATGAAATAGAAAATCATAATGTAAGAATGATAGCAAGAACGAGAAAAATTGCAAGAAATTATGAAAATTTTGGTCTTTACCTGAATACGGAGGTAATTATCTTCAGAATGAAGGGATTGGAAGACTACGGATAAGAAATAGTCCACCATGTCTTTACTGGCTTGGTTGAACACATCAAGCACGGGGACAGAATTTCCTTGAATTAACCAGCCAAACAGACCCCATTTGGCTGCCATTTCTGCTGTATATTTCTGTTCTTGTTTTGCAGATCCTGTCCCCAGTGAGATCACTAGCAACCTGGTATAGTCCAGAGGTTGAGAGGGGAAGAAATTTGGATCATTTCTGAACACTTGTTTGGTTACTTCTCTTATGGCAACCAATGTCTGGAAAAAGTTGGAGACAAATTTAATCAGGGCCCAGATTTAATTAGCTCAACATATTAATACTCCAGATTAATAATTATTAACTAGATTAATACCGGGTTATTAGCAGCTACACCCCCATCAATAAGATTGAAATCCCAAGATTTGCCAGAGTCATCAGAGTTCGTGAAATGATGGGCCGGAAAAATCGTTGGCGCGGCAGATGTGCCAATGCATATATCTGATAACAGGGCGTCCATATAACCCGAATTCTTAATCTGCATTAGCAAAATCATCATAAAAGAAATTAAAAAATAACATCCTAATTTTTTTCCTTTGTTTATCTTTTTCTAAGATAGAAGTATGTACAATTCGAACACATATAAGAACTTCATATGACTTTGATACTTCAACAAAAGTTAACAAAAAATGTCTTTGATTATGGACAGTATTTTTACCACTGATTAATAGGTCGAGTGGTATTTTCCTCACACTTACATCTATGAGGTTCTTGGTTTGAATCCCAACAAATTCTTGTACGCAGGTGTGTATATAAATAAAAAATATATATTTAATATTTTGCCCACCCATTGAGTATTTTCCAACCAATCCCCATGCAACGTGTATAACCCTCCGCCGACCCGACCAAACCCCACCCACAAATGAGAGAGAGAGAGAGAGAGAGAGAGAGAGACCTCATAAGATGAGAATATAGTTGGCTGCATATTCTTGATATCAAATGTAGGAATGACAACGTTGGTTAATGCCTGATGCAACCGAGTCTGCCCTAAATTTTGCCTTAGTATCTTGTGTAAGTACTTGCCGTTGTACTTGGGCGCTCCTAACTGAACAAGTGTGCTTTCAACTGATCCTATTACACCCCTGCATAATTAGTTTACCAAACAAATCATTACAACACAAATAAAAACAGTAAGTGGATTCATCAGTTTAATTAACCACAAATATGCGTGAGAACTAGTTACCCCTTCTGTGGGAATATTTTCGGCCCATTGTTTATGTAAAATGGAGCAATATCTTTAGCAGCATATAATGGACGATTATTAGCATCAGGAGCCGTCAGCATGGCTGTCATAAGCCCACCTGTGCTTGTTCCAGCAATAACATCAAAGTAATCCGCAACTCGAGCATCCTCCCCGTCCAGTTTCTGATCATGTATATATATCCAAGAGACTTTACATTTCTTACATTTGCTGACGTTAAATATATGATCAAATTCATGCATAGGCAAGCAGAAAAGAGAACAAAGTAGTTGGACAAACCTGGAGTTCGGATTCGAGAAATTCAAGGATTTTGGCAGGGATGATGCCCCTAATGCCACCTCCATCAATGCTTAGAATAGTGATTAGTTTTCCATTAGCGGGAGGTTGGACTCTATTGGAATAATATGATGCCATTTGAGATAAGAAGGGAATGTCAAAAGAGCTTAACTAATTATGGATATGGATTCTAATATTTGTTCCAATGATGAAATGACTATTGTGGTTCCAGGTATTTAAAGGAGAATTCTGGCTACTGATTAACTTGGAAAGGTGCTTAATTATATGAATTCATGCCCCCCACGCCATCACTGAATAGAAACTTATTAAGAATGCTTAGTGGGTTTGATCAAGTACGTACAAGACTTTGCTAAATTGTTATTTGTTAATTAAATGTTGAAGACCAGATGTAATTTCTTGGACAGTTGGGTTTTCTATTTGCATTGACTTGATCTATAAAAACACAGAAATTAATGCACTGTCAGCAGAATTAATTAAGATGATTTTGGCTTAAAATGGTTAAGCTAGCATCATCCTCTATATAAGTAATTACTTTAGCACACCTCACTACTGATAAAAATGCCTTCAATTCTTCCAAGACGCGAATGTGAAAATCTTCAAACCCAGGCCCCAGACATCCAACCGCCCGACAAACACTTGTTTATACCGGACGAATTTTTCGTACTATTGTAAGCTGACAAGGGTAAATGACCACAACATTTAAGCCAACAATTGGATATATATAAACCAATATTTACGTGATGATAATATATATATATATATATATATATGTTGCATAATATTGATGAGTCTCTAAGTGAAATTTGTTACAATTTACGTACGCATGTTTGAGCAACCATTGTTCTATGTGAGATGCATTAAGTAGAAACATAAAACACCAAACTAGTGTGAAAATTAAATTAAAGCATCCTTATAAGACAATTAGTCAGATCCTATATTCCATTGCTTATGTATTTTATCTCTTATTTTATTTCATAAATATATGTCGTCATGTGTATTAAATATATTTTCATATAAAAAAATTAATTAAAAATTAAATACATCTAACATAAATTCATCAAATTGGAATAGGAGATTAAACACGAAATGAAATATATATATATATATATATAGATGATTCAAAGTGATAAGACAACACTTGATCTGTCAATATGGTTTTGCAAGTAATTTGCTAGTGTAGCTGCATTTCTTGAGAAAGGTAGTTTATAAATATACATGAGTCGGAAAAATTTTGAATTTAGTTCAAAATTCAAGTAATTACATAAATCCAATTTGAAAATACTAGAAGGTAACTAGCAAATTTTGAAAATTAAATGATATGGTAAAGTGTGTGTATATATATATATAATTGAAAAAAATTTGACAAAAATTAATACACATCTTAATTATTAATAGGTATATCTGCCATTTTGCTAGCTAATGAACAAATGTGTGGACTGAGTTTGAACCATTCAACCTCGATATCAGTTTGATGATTCAAGTAATTTTGACCCAATTTGGAATGAGCCCCTGGAGTGTTTTGTTTATTCAAAAGAATTTGAGGGGCAAATTAATATGTAACTTTGGAAAATGTACACAAATCATATGTTATATGGCGACCATAATCAATAGAATTCGATTTTTGGTGCAGATTGTTTCTAGGGTTGAAGTGCTAATTATGCGAATTGATTTTTAATCTTTAATCATGGAAAGTTTGTGGAGAAACTTGGTGAAGCATTCAATTGTCCAAAATTTTCCCGAAAGACCTGAAAGCTTTTCAAGAAAGTACGTAACTAAAGAAATGGTCGTATACACCCAGTCTCCCTTGAAGAACCCTTCTATGACCTCTTTTTGCTGTTCATCCTTTTAAATTTGGTAAGTTATAAGAAGTTTTCTTCTGACACTTGATCATTTCCAACATAGAAACCATATATAATGAAGTCGTATAAAATATGAAAATTTGTGTAGCATTTTACATATCATTCAAAAAAATTCGAAAGGAATTGGAAAAATTAAGATAAAATTATATATTTAGTACCATAATTTACCATGAGTCGTATTCTTATATATCCCATTCATTACCCAATTCTTGAAACATTCCTAATTAGAAGTGGTAGTCGAATATTATAACTTTCAACTTTTCACTAATTAAAGCAAACCGTGGAAATTCCAGCATCGAGTTTGCTCAAAAAAATGCGTGCGAATTTCCCTATTTCATCCCCAATTTTTCCTTTACACTACATTTAAATGGGATTTTGATAAGAAAATTAAAGAAAAATATTAGGGAAAAAAAATAAGAAAATATAAAATCTCAAGTTTATTTGGTTGTTAAAGAAAATAATGAAGAAATGAATGAGGAAGAAATGGATAATAAATGTGTTGGAGAATGAGGGACATTTCAAATAGACTTTTCCCTCATTTTTCTCATCATTTTGTAGGAAGCATTCATTTTCCTTCAATACTCTATATTTTTCTTCAATTTTTTTTTTCTTTTTTAGTGTTTTCTTTACCAATCAAAAGTATTTTCCTAGTTAGCATTTTCTTTTCTCTTTTTCACCAAAATCCATGAACCAAACATAGTGTTAGGGGATGCTGGATTTTGGAATTATCTATTTTAACTAGTAATTCATCTCCTATACCACTTTACGATTGCATACCAACTATATGTGATCCATATTCAAGTGTATATTAAAGAAATATTTTATTTAAATTGGCATACACTAATCATGATCATCCTTCTATAAATGTTGGTTTATCTGAATCATTATTAAGAGGGTGTTTGGCACATTTATTTAAAATATCTTATAAGATATAGATGTTTTTGGGTCTTACAAGATGTTAGATCTTATTTTCAAAATAAGTTATTAAAGTGTGTGGATATGATAAGATTTTGGAGCTTCTAATTAGATGTTAGACATATATAATAGCAATTTTGTAATAAAAATTATTAAAATCTTGAAAATAAGTTAGGATCTCTTTATTTTTTAAAAAAAGATTTAAAAGATTCTAACATCTTGTTTTAAAATTTTATAAGCTCCTTTCTAAAAAGGTTTACCAAATACTTTCTAATATCTAATAATTTCTTTTGTATTAGATGTTTTGGTTTTTGAGGAGTTTATAAACCCACCTAAACAACCCTAAATTAAATTTAAACCAATAAATAGGGGTGTGAGTTAAGCCGAGCCAGCTCACGAGCCGACTCAATTCGATCTAGAAAAGCTCAGTTCGAGCTCAAGACTATTTGAGCTAGAGCTTTAAGATGGTGGCTTGAAGATTCGTGAGCCGGCTCATGAGCCATATTATTTTTTAAAATAATAAATATTAAATAATATATAAAAATAATAAAAAATGTGCCACATATTTAGGTAATTTTCAAAATATAATTTCGCTTATATATTACTTATTAATAAATAATAATTTATAAGATACTAATTTATAATTTGTAAAACACTAAAAATAAATAGCATGGTATATTTGAAAAAAATGTAAATTTTCTAATTCAAGTAATTTGATAAAAAAAAATATAATTAATAATAAAATTTTATTGTATAATACATTATATATGATTACTGCATGTTTTCAAATTTAATAATGCAAGTATGAAATGGAAATTCATCATTATCTTCACAAATTTATTTTTATATTTTAATGTTCAAACTTCAAAAGTCAAAACATTAATCTTGAAATTTATAAAAAAATGATTGACTTTTAAAAAAATTGATGCTATTATTGGATTTGTTAATAGGGAGTATTTATCAAGAGTTTCCTAGGAATAGTGACGACTAAATTAAATTCGATGAGCTCAAGCTCAAGCTTGCACGTTGAATGTGGAAGATGCTAGATGGGCTCGAGTTTGACTCAAGTTCGATTGTAGTTCGATATCTTATGAGCTCATCAAGCTCGAGCTTGAGCTTGATACTTATAAATGAGCTCAAGCCTGAGCCTAAAATTTAGGGTTCGATGAGCTCGAGTTCGAACTGAGCTTATGTTTTTTAAAACGAGCCAAGCTTTAACTTGAAATTTTTGCTAAGGTCGGCTCGTTTACAGTCCTACCAATAAATTTGGACCATTTTTCAGTGGGATAGAAAGAGGGGAAGTAAAGAATGGTTTTATTTTATAGTCTGTCGCCTATGATGATTTATTATTATATATCCTTATAATTAAGGTCAAAGAAAAAGATTTTCTTGAAATCTTTTGCTGGGAATTTATTCATTGCTTGCCACTAAAGTCGCAACATGCATATCAAGTCAAAACACAAGAATTAATTTGGAATAAAGATAATTTTTCCTTATTTAATTAATTACGTGTCGGTCCAATAAAAATATTAAAAATTAATCTAAACTTACTTCCAATACATTTCATCAGCGCTTTTTTCGGAATAATATCTATTAGCAAACAATTAAGAGTTGACCTAATTATGATCATCCTTTGCTTGATTGCCATCATCTAGGATGTGGCTTAGTTAAATAATTTAGTACGTCTAATCACTTCTTGCACTTTGGCAAACACGGAAAAATGTCCACTAACTTGCAAGTTACGCCATCAATATATATATATATATATATTAGCATGTACCTCGTGCTATGCACGGATGTAATTAATTACTATTAAAAATATAATATATTAGTATTGTTTTTATTTTATGTAAAAGTAAGTTTAATACGTGTTTTTTTTTTAAATTAGATAAATAATATCAAAATTAAAGAGTTTTTTCCACCAAATCATATGTATTAATATCAATTAAAAGCAATGAAAACTTAAGCTCATCACATTATTATCAATTTAAAAAAGTACAATGTAAAAATGCAAAAACTCTTATTTTTTCCATAACCCAAGACAACTTAGTCAATTTAAAAGAAATTGAACAAAATAATAAAAAGTGTAATACCTACAAAGATATGAAAGAATGATAAACAATATTAATAATATAAAAACTTACTACACAATTTAAAAAAAAAAAAAAATCTCAAACAAAAGGTGAATACATTTGGGACTATTTTGAGTTTGAACACCAAATCTTATACATATAAGTGCAAGGATAATGCTATTCGGCCAAATGAGTAATTCAGCCAAATCTTATCTTATACATATAAGCAAATTTTTATATAATTAGCTGGAAAGTTTTGATATCACGTTTTAAAAGGCTAAGCAAAATGGAACACTACATTAACGGAAGAAAATGCTCCTCAAAAGTATTAGAAACCATGTTTTGAAATACTAAATCTAGCAAAAATTTAATCACATTTTGAGGAACTACTGATGAAACAAAAGTAACATTTTGAGGAACTATTGATAAAACAAAAGTCATATT
This sequence comes from Jacaranda mimosifolia, assembly GCA_018894105.1. Lineage (NCBI taxonomy): Eukaryota > Viridiplantae > Streptophyta > Magnoliopsida > Lamiales > Bignoniaceae > Jacaranda > Jacaranda mimosifolia. The sequence continues at coordinate 4,852,010 of CM032127.1, forward strand.
TGATGAACTACTGATAAAACAAAAGTAACATTATATTAACTTTTTCAAGTATTACAAATACTCAATCAATAAAAACAAAAATCACATTACCTAAGTTATGAGTTTTCTTTTAAAGTAGAAATTAAGACATGATTCATCTTTATCTTAAATTCCTTCATCACTTATGAGACTCTACATCAGAAATTGATCACCTTTCAATATGCTTTGAGACATTCTCAACCTGAAATTACATTATGATAAAAAAAATTCTGTGTATTCCAAATAATTATTGAAAGTGGACTAATAATAAATAACAATTTTTTTCACATGTTATTTACCTCTATTTCCCAACTTGATTGTATCGTCATTGTATTAATATAATGATTTCTATTACTCTTCCATCAAAAATCATCCATGTCCGAACCTCCTAACCATTCATATAAAAAAGGTAAAATAAATTAATGATCAATATTTCTCATGATCCTTAAAATATTAAGGTTGTAGCAGTACTCTAGTTGGAGGGGGGGGGGCAAGAAATACATTTATATGATTCGATATATCTTATACTTGAAATGAACATGAAGAAAATACCACATGAATCATTACAAATAAGTCAAAAAAGAATCATTCTTTGATGCAAATTTTCTTGCTCACCCATTTCCTGTGCCCAGTTCATTTGTCATACTCTGCCATATTAACATAGAGAACATCAGGTTTTCAACAATCAAGAAAAGATAATTATATTTAATTATATATATGAAATAAAAATTTCAATAGATACCAAATATCAGCAAAAAATGAATTTATTGACGAAAAATTTATTGATTTGTCCTTTTTGTAGATTTGAAAGACCGAAGCAAAGCTTTTTAAAATTTGAATTTTTTCTATTTCTTCCAGTTATGTTTGCATGGAATCACATAGCCCCTTTATATAGGTGTATGAAGTAGAAGAGTCTTAACCTACTGAAATATTTTTGATATTATCTTATTATTATATATAATATTAAAGGATAATATTAAATCTTTATTTGATAGAGATTTGATGTCGTCTGATGAAATTTACTTTATTGTTATATCTTATTAGACTGCATTTTGTTGGTTGAAAAATCTCAACTTTATATTTAGCTATATTAGATTTATGGACCAAATAAATATTTAGAATGTTATTTAAATTAATTATCATATTTAAAATTGAATTTGATACTTCAATATATAAATAAAACCAATAAATTGATTATTAGTACTTTATTTTACACATAGCCTCTTGTAATTACTCGTAAAATTAATAATTTTTTTTTTCAAAATATTTTCATCATAAACAATCAGGTATAAATAAATTTAGTTATTAAAGCTAAGAGAAAACTTAAAAAAGATCTTTGAAAAGATTGTAAATTAAGAAATATTTGATATATTCTAAGCGCGAGATGAAACAAATTTTATAAATAATCATTTTTCTGATATTAAAGATCAATTAAATACTTATTTATTCAACCAAGAAAACAATTTTGAAACTTTAGAAATATTTATATGGAATAGATAAGTATTCAACTAATATGAAGACAGCAACCAACTACCAGTAATTCTTTTGATTTAAATAAAAAATTTAAAATTTTAACAATTTAGTGCGAATTAACTAAAAAAGTAATGACTTCATCTTAAAGACTATTGTTTATTTTTTTTCAATGGAGATGTAGTGACTTTATCTTAAATTATTAAAGAAAAAGATTTTATCAATTTTTTATAATCTAGTATTAATATCTAATTGTTAATAAATAAAATAAATTATATTTTTATATTTGAATTAAGTTCTTACTTAATAGTATAGAGAGATTTATTTTAAATTTCAAATGAAAGAAAATTAGAGGTAAGATACAATCATATCGGTTAGAGATAATAATCAATAATTAATGAAAAATTTTAAGTTTAATTAAAGAACTCAAAATTCTAAGAATTTTCCACTTGGCAAAAATTGCAATCAAAATTGAGTAATTGTGGGTCCCACACCGTTGTGCTATATATAATAGTATAGATTTATATATTTATATAACATTCAAAGGATATTATAGAATTAATGATAGTTCCAAATATAATTTATAATTGATTATTAATTATTTATATTTCATAGTTTTTTATTACGAGTTTCTTTTTGTATAAAATAATTCTGGAATAATGTATAAATTGCTTTTCCTCTCTCACTTATTGAGATGTCTAAAATTTCTTGCATTGTATATATACGGATAAGATAGTACCTTGTAGAGTTGAAATTCCTGATAATGAATTTGAGATATTTTTTTTATAAGGATAAAATTCTATCATTGTATGTATTAAAAACATTATCCCATGTGGAGCAAAATATATCGTCTTGGACACGAATTTGAATATGATGACTTATTCTTTAAATTTTCTTGACTTTGGTCTTGGTCATAGAAAGAATGAGTCATTATGAAGACTAATCTAATATTTTGATTCAATCTATATTTTTTAAAGGTCATAGTTATTCAACACTATTATTAAGGTTAAAGAGAATTCGTCACCTGAAATATTATCTTATATCATAAGAAAACAAATATGAACATTAATTATGCATTTGATGCTTCTCCTGAAAAGAAAATGTAGGAATGTTGCACGCACCTACACATTTTAATAAAGATAAACTACACGTGGAGTTGAAGGTGCAAATGTATGGACTGGATCTGGAATGGTTTCGGACTATATTAGAAGAAAACGAAAAATTAATTATGTAATTAGTGATACTAGATAAGTAGAGTTAATTCATGAATTTAATCAGTCAACTCAGGTGATGCTCGATCTTGCTCAAGTTTTTCCGAACTAAAGTTTGGACATTTCAAAGAATAATCGACTTTGAGTTCAAATATTGTAACTATTCAACTCGCGTTGCCATTTTAGAGGAAAAAAACATATTTTTATTGAAGTGAAAAGTAGAAAAAAAGTATAGTTGATGCTAGAATAAATAAGACTTCAATAAATTTATAGTTCCACTTCTTGAAAGGTAGACAGTGAATGAGGGACGGGTCAAATTCTTTAGCCAATTTTTAATTAGAAAGTTAGGAACTAGATAAATCGTTCAAAATAGATCTTTAGGTCGATCGATGTTGGGTTGCTAGCACGAAAAGTGGAGGCTAGTGTTTTATTGTGTGTCAAGTACTTATTAATGAGGTAGAAGTAAGGTCGGAAGACATGCATTCATTGGACTATTTATGCCAAATGATTGGAATATTTATAGTATGCTGTCGAAATGTCCTAATATCGCTCATCTAAAATGATGTTATTGAATTTTACTTTGTATTCCTATGCAAAGGTTGGGGTTTTGAGTCGAAAGCCGACCCACACAAAAAGACACGAACTCTAATGGAGTGTTTGGTAATTTGGATTATCTACGGCGGTATTCCTGTCATTCAGCCTTTATTCATATCAACAGTACATAAAACAAACGGAAAGTATTGTGCTTCCACGACAGGAAGAATTATTCTCGAAAGAAATCAAATTAGAATTACATAACGAAAATATAGTAAATGGTTTTGTATGTCTTCACAACTTCTCTAGTTGTTCAGCTGCTGGGAGTTCGATGACTGTCGGAGTTTCTTTTCATCAGAGAGTAATTTTGCAAACCTACAGTACATGAGAGAAACAAAAATTCTTTAAAAAACATGGAAATACGTACACAGATTATTAGTTTATTACAATGGTTTATAAGATGAAACAAGATGTTTATACCTTTTCAGGGCATCCTCATTCGTGCCCCCATTGGCAGTAGGCTCAGAATTTCCTGTCCGTAGATTAATTCTGGAGACTGGACCCTTCAATAAATTTTCTCCAATTTTCACAAGGTCACTCAGGTTCTGCTTCGTCGAATCACCAACGGAGGAGTTCGCTCCAGTCAAAGAGTCATTCTGTCATTACTCATGAATATTAGAGTTTTAGCAAATGGGCAATTATAATTATTCTTTTTTTTTTTTTTTAATTTTTCTATGGAATAAAAAGAACTGCAAGAAATTAAAAAGAATTTTTGGGTTCTTTACTTGAATCCGAAGGTAGTTATCTTCAGAATGAAGCGCTTGGAAGACCACGGATAAGAAATAATCCAACATGTCTTTACTGGCTTGGTTGAAGACATCAATTATAGGTGTAGAATTTCCTTGAATCAACCAGTGAAACAGGCCCCATTTGGCTGCCTTTTCTGCTGTGTATTTATGTTCTCGTTTTGCAGATCCTGTGCCCAATGATATTACCAGCAAGCTGCCGTAGTCCAGTGGCCGATTGGGGAAGAAATTTGGGTCATTTCTGAAAAATTGTTTGGTTACTTCTCCTATGGCAACCGAAGTCTGGAAAAAGTTCAAAACAGATTTAATCAGGGCCTGAACAGATTGATATATGTTCCAAATAATTCGTAATATTACCGGGTTATTGGCAGCTACACCCCCATCAATAAGATTGAAATGCCACAATTTGCCAGAGTCATCAGCATTTGTGAAATGATGGGCCGGAAAATAAGTTGGCGCGGCGGAGGTGCCAATGCATATATCTGATAACCGGGCGTCCATATACGCCGAATTCTTTATCTGCATTAACAAAATGGCCGTAAAAGAAATTAATAAATTGTTATGGTAATATCATATGTATTTTTATGAGGTGTATCGTTTTTCAATGAGGAATTCTCATCTTTTTTCATTTGGCTCTATTAGATTCAACATACTGACCCGTGATTCGTACAATAATACTAGTCAAATTATATGATCCAAATTAAAATCATGTCAATTACAATTGATTTGTCCTACGACAATCATTTGATTTCTTGTACTATTACACTTTAATTTTACAATATGCATGGAATTACATTTTATATCTTTTATTATAGTACTCTTCCCGATGTTTTACCTACTTATTTCTCATAATATGTATTGACTTGAACATTGAAAAGTTTCCACTCAACAATGCTTGGCATCTCTAACCCTCATTTGATTTGAGGACAAATAATCTAAGTATCCAAGCTAACTTAGGCCCAAGTTCATATCGACCCAATTATTTAGATTAAAATTCTTTTCGAGATTTCAATTCTAAGTACAAACCAAATATTTTCTAATTGTGTTGAATACTATTCTTTGTCCCATAATCTATTCCAAATCAAACATGATATATAATTTCTCATATGTTTCCCCGCCCTTCCCCTCCGTCTCCACAGAGAGAGAGAGAGAGAGCTACCTCATAAGAGGAGAAAATAGTTAGCAGCAAAGTCTTGATATCAAATGTTGGAATGACAACATTGGTTAAGGTCTGATGCAGCCGAGTCTGCCCTAAATTTTGCCTTATTATCTTGTGTAGGTAATTGCCGTCGTACTTGGGCTGTCCTACTTGAACAACTTTGCTTCCAACTGATCCTATTACACCCCTGCATATTAATTATAAATTAATCAAACACATTAAACATCACAAATTAAATTAAACCACATCAAACATCACCCAAAAAATTGAATAAAAAAAAGAAAGAAAGAAAGAAAGAAAGAAGAAAGAAAAAAGAAAAAATATGCATGCATGAGAATTTATATGTATATTATACCCTTTCTGTGGGAATATATTAGGCCCATGCTCTACGTAAAACGGAACAAGATCTTTGGCAGCATATAATGGACGATTGTTAGCATCAGGAGCCGCCAACATGGCTGTCATAAGCCCACCTGTGCTTGTTCCAGCAATAACATCAAAGTAATCCGCTATTCGAGCATCTTCGCCATCGAGTTTCTGATATCATATATATGTCAACGAGAGTTTACATTGATTCTTACATTTGTTGACATTGAGTATATGATCAAATTCATGCAGAGGCAAGCAGAAACGAAAACAAAAGTACTTGGACAAACCTGGAGTTGGGATTCGAGAAATTCAAGGATTTTGGCCGGGATGATTCCCCTAATGCCGCCTCCATCAATGCTTAGAATAGTGATTAGTCTTCCATTAGCTGGAGATCCCATTTTGCTAGGAGATGAAGGTGCCACTTGAGATATGAAGAATGTCAAAAAGGGTAAATTTATGGTTGTCGATTATGATATATTTGGTCAAATGATGAAATGAAGTATTTAAAGGAGGATTTTGGGTGCTAATTTGAGGAAATTCTACTTTTGACCCCTTAAATATGGAGTCTTACAAATTTGGTATTACATTTTTAAATATATTTAATTTTAGTATCATATATCATCAAATTCATGTAAGCTTGGTCACTCTACCATAACATCCCTTGGAGTTTATTCAGGTTTGATATCATGTTTTAGGAGAGAGAGAGAGAGAGAGAGAGAATCAAATTTAATCACATATATATGTACATAATCATATCCTTGTATGATATTTATTTTATGAAAAAAAAAAAAGTAAATATATATGTATATGTAACACACACATACATGGTTGTTTACTCTCATTCAGTTTAGTTTATAATTTAAATACTAAAATTATTTTGACAATTTTGCTTTTGTATATCGACTTTATATGTAAATAATTTATAGTTTATAGATTTTGTAAAAAATTTAAAAATGGTATCAAAATTATTTATAAGTATTCATTGAATATCATATTGCACTCAGAAAACACAAATCTTTTTTTCTTTTTTGAATATTACTCATTTTTAACTTGTTATCTTACCTTCTTATGGTTATAAATTAAATTATACATTTCAGATATAAAATAGTTCTTGTATTATTTAAAAAATTGAGTACAAATACGATAATATATATATATGTATTTAACTATTTGTATCATTTTCTTTGCAATATTTAATGAATATATATTCGAAATGGATATTAAACAGATTGAATATGCATTTAGTAATTAGTACCATATTTTTATTCATTTACAATTGAATATCCACTAATAAATACGGATAATATCCACTTTAAAAGGATGCGAATAATATTTGTATAAATGGATATGAATGCAAACAATAAATAAATTTTTAAATATTCATTTACAACTCCAGTGATATTTTTGTTAAGATTCACTCTTTACAAAAAAGAGAAACGACAACAACAAGAATTTAAGATAGACAAGCATATTTACCTAATTCATTTGTCGCATGATATTTTTAGAATTCAGTAGAGAATCCAATTATTAATTAAGACAATTATACCCAAAAAAGGATAAATGACAAGAACATTAACTTAAGACGGGCGAGATTATTTACGCGATGCATTTGTTGCATCACATTATTGGAAGAAAGTTGAGAATCGAATGATTAGTTAAAACTAATCTTATACAAAAGAGGGATATATGACAACAACATCAATTTAATACGGACAAAAACTTTTACGTGATGAATATGTTGCATAACATTATTAGAAGACAGTTGAAAATCCAATGATCAATTAAGACTAATTTTACACAAAAAGGATAAATGACGGCAACATTAATTTAAGGCGGACCAGAATATTTACGTGCTGCCTGGTGTTTATCGGGGAATGCTCAATGTGTATTAATTGTATGCCTAAATTAAATTCATTGAGTACAAATAATTAATATCATTTATAATACTAAAATATTGAACATTAATAAATGAATTATTATATAAATATAAAAATACCCAAATTAATAGTGCTCGAACCCAAATTAAAGTCACATTCATGTCAAGTTAGAACACAAGAATTAATTTTAAAGCATATATATTGTTTCCTATTTAATTAATTTCGAACAAAATTTGTATATGTCGTCGTCTATACAAAACTCAAAAATTAATCTGATCTTATTTGCAACATATTATCAACGTTAGGGGTGCAAACAAGTCAAGCCGGCTCACGAGCCTCACAAGTCGAGCTCGAAACGGTCGAGTTCGAGCTCTAAGTCGAGTCGATCTTGAGCCGTCTGTATCTAGGCTAGCGAGCTATATAATTAAATTTTATTTTCTATTTTATTAATAAATATATATTATATTACTATTTTTTTATTTTGAGTTCGAGCTTGAGCTTGCAATTTTTTATAATTCATTTGTCAATTTGAGCCTTATCGAGTCGAGCCGAGCTCGAGTTTAAAATTTTAGGCTCGTTGAGTTCGAACTCGAGCCTAAAATATATATTTCGAGCTCAAGCTAATTTTGTCCAAACTCAACTCAACTCGACTCGATTGCACCTCTAGTCAGCGCATTTTTGGGAATTATATTGATTAACACACAGTTAAGAGTTGACCTAATTATGGTCATCCTTTGCTTAATTGGTTGCCAAAATCTTCGATATGGCATACTTAATACTTAATTAAATAATTTAGCGCTTATAATCACTGCCTGCACTTTGGCAACTAAGAAAAGATATCCTCTTACTTGCAAGGTGGACCAATGTCTAGAAAGATGACATTCAAATGATATAATTACAAAACATTGGTTTAAAAAACAATTTTGTAATTCCTTATATATATTTCATAGTTATTTATAATATAAAATTTTCTCCGTATTGAAACAGTTAAAGATTTTGAAATAATTTCTAAATAACTCATAAGTTGTTTTCCTTCCATTACTCGTCGAAATATCTTTTTATGAAAACAAAATCTTCCATCACATACGTCGATGAGAGGTAATCCAAGAATAGATCATTATATATGTGAAGATTATTTAATATTTTATTTCAGTCTTCAAGTTCAATTTTTTTCCTTTAAAGAAAAGGATATTATAGATATTTATTAGTGAAGGTAAAGAAGTCAATACCTGAAATATTATCTTATCATAAGAAAACAAATAGTAACTTTGATTATATTTGTACAATAGATGCTATATATAATGACTTTTTCCACCCAAATTTGGATTGAAAACAAGTTTGAATATCTGCTTATACTTCAACTTCTTTTATATATTTTCCTTTCGCCCCAATTAAATAAGCTCTAGCCTCTAAGAATGTCTGAGTTTGAGTTTAAGTTCGAATTTGTGCTCATTTAAATGTCAAGTCGAATAAGAATTTATCAAGATCATATTTAAATTATTAAAAAAACAACATAATGTCTAGAAAATTGAATTAAATCTAAATTCTATAAGTTGTGGGACATCGAGTGCTCAATTTGTTCAATGATATCGCCCTTATAAATATAAGTACGGGATTCAGGTTTTGAATCCTAATATGCTCTAGGTATGCAATGATTGTGTAAATATTAAAAAAATAAAAAATGTGGGTTAGATTTAGCCTTTGGTCAATTTATTAAAATATTGTTTGGGCCCATTTATCCGCTATCCTCTTCTTTGTTGAAGGCCCAAATAACTGGGTTAAGACAACGGAAATACTAAAATAGGCCCATATTCATGGGCTGGACCCTGACACAACAGCCCGATAAGCTACTTCCCATTGCAGCCCAATAAAGAAACCCAGTAACTATTGGAAACAACAATAAATAGCCAATAGAAAATGTATTGGTCATTTTATGAGACCATTTTAAATATGATAATAACTCCTTTAGTCCGAATCCACACAACCATGTTTACTGTTTAGGGAGAATCATGATTCCATTTCTAATAAAACTATAATTCAACACTTAAATACTTTTCCCAATGAGATATTATTTTTAGGTGAAACCATCAACCACATTGTTCTAAATATATATCAATTAATAAGGAATTAACAAATATAATAATTAATTATTAAGAAATACTCATTATAAAATGATTGCTTGGAGACAACTAGTCCATTATAAGTCTTGATAATTTGACGACAAATTGTTCATCACAAGTCTTGATAACTTAATTACAATTTTTTGATTGTAAATCTTAATGAGAGAGCTCATGATTATTACGATATATATAATATGAGTTTATTGTTGGAATAAATTTTTTATTTGAGTTCATTGATTATGAGCATTTTATATGAGTTTTATTGATTATTGAAAAATGTATTAACATGATTTTATTAATATGACCGAATTTCCTACTTGAAATCATCATCAATTATAAATTGATTCTCTATTTGATTCTATTAATAACGACATAATATTTCCTACCCAAATTCATTGATTATGAATCTACTCGACCTCATTGATTATGAGCATATTTCCTACCTAAACTCATCGATTATGAGAAAATATGTTTTACTCGAAGTCTCAAACTTATTGATTATGAGCAATTTTTTTTATTTTCTATCAAATTTGACAGATCATTACTATGATTCTTGATTATTCAAATAATGATAGGTTTGTGAAGTTGCTTAGATGATTTAATAGTAGACATAGTTAGATCTAAACAAGCACAAGAAGATGCCAAATATATATATAGATTAAATAGTTAGATAAAATATAGTTGATGTTCTATTAATAGGTATAATTACGTACCAACTCTAATCTTAAAATCCAAATATTCCTACAAAATCAATGTCAAATCAAATTTGCCCTAAGGCCCCCTTTCCTTTTCATGATGAAGTGGGATGTTGGCCCACATTCCACTTCATCATGACTTTATTTTACGAATTTGGTATTAAATATAGGATGACCAATTACACCCAAAACATGTGATATTTTCATCCTACAAATTGGGCCATTTAGGATGAGAAGTAAAAAGATAATTTGCCATTACTGTATAGAAATCCGGTCTTCATTTTGTTGGTTGACGCTCCGACTATGATAATAACTTTTGCCGTAACTTCATATATCCAGCACTTTAGCAAGTGCAAGGCTACAATCTCATAATATCTATTGTCGTGGCGCCAAAAGGCAAGTTTTCAAACAAAATTTTCCGATCGAAGGGTTCTATACTTTACTCTACCACTAACTTAAAACATTAAGAAATGGGAGGTATGTGCTTAAAGTTAAAATTATTAACTTCCAATGAAGATTGCTGCCAGTATCACAACTAACTTGTGTCCACCTGAGTCATCGTAAAAAAAAAAGAAATGATCTTTTACTTTGACTATTCAATGCACGTTATTAGGCAACTGAGTGTTTCTCTCCTACCTTGGCTGGATGAATGGCTAAAGTCTCTGTAGATGCCCGTTAGATGCAAGAAACAGTTAAACATTTGATGAAAAATGTCAGGCAAGAAAATATGTACTGGGGCAGAAATTTATCCCATTTACAGAGATAAGAAAAGTGGTCTTTGCAAATAATTTGCATATGGAGGATTTATGGGTTGGTGAATATAAAAGAGTTGGCTCATATTAGTAGTAAAAATCCTAACGTTGATATCTCTTTTTTAAATATATATATATAAAGGGTATTATTGTCATTGCAATATGTATCTATGTTTTATTATTCATCTAAATAAACAACTAATAAAATTATTCATCTTCGTTATTATTTTATCTCACAAAGTAAATATACTTCATTAACTATTAAATTATTTTAATCTTTAATTTCATCCAACCATTCATCCCATTCCACAAAATAAATGGGCGTTAAAAACATATTCATAAAGAAATCAAAGTTTAGGGCAAAGAAAATATTATAGAATTGTATCATGAAAGCTTTCCTTGATTTCCACTTTTATCCCGAGAAGTGAGAGTAGGACTCTACCCAAAGCAACCGACAAGCTTAAAATACACACAAGATCAATCCTTCATACATTTCTCCTCTCTCTCTCTCTCTCTCTCTCTCTCTCTCTCTCTCTCTGGATCTGGAAGCATGGCGTTTCTGCTTCATTCCATAATGGGAAAAGCTGCTGTTGGATCTCATGCAATTCGTACAGTGTTCTTCTTCGCAACCATCTGCGTTTTGCTCTTTTCCCAAAATGCATTCAGCTTCTATCTCCCGGGTGTTGCCCCCGAAGACTTCCAAAAGGTTCGATCTTTTCTGTAGAAATCCAATTCTTTTGGTGTAGTTTTTTCAGATTTTGTATTTTTATGATTTGGGTTTCTTCTAAACATTGCACGCACATGATCTCTCGTAAAATATGGATTCTTTTATATGTTTTCTTGATCTGAGTTCTGTTCAAAGATCTGATCTTTTGTCTATGCCTCTCTGTGTGCTTGTCTGAGGGATTAGTGATTCAGAATGGGTCTTTGTTTTATGTACTGTTTCATCGGAGGTTCTGGTTAGAAAAATGTATAATAGGAGATGTTGATACGTTCACATATGTTGGTTTGTGGTGCTTTCTGGAGAAATAAAACTTTCCGGTGGATAATGTACGCCGTTTTGTCCTGTACACTTTTGAGTTGGAGTTCTGCGAAGCAATGGCACTATCATTATGGATCTTAGTTTGAGAAGCAGTTCATTTGATTAAGCAAAATGTGAATGTAGAAGGCCATTGTGAATGGTCTGAAAGATTGTGCTACTGGTTACGTTTTTGTAGTGAAGTTGTTAAATAAGACTACGATTTGGACCCAGAGGAGGAAATTTTTAAGAGATTGAAAGTGTAATCAATCAACTACCTTACATATCCATGTTTAATTATATTTAGTTAAGACAGATTATGTTAATTAGTAGCTTTATGGCTATTTTGAAATTGGCCTAAGAGACAACTAAACATTGTTCTCTAGATCCTGTCAATATTAGAGACAGTTTTGATAGTATACTATACTCCTGATTCTTAAGTGTATTACTCATTTGGGTGAGAAATTCCTCTGTTTTTGGTTCTATTCTTTGTTCTCACATGATGAAGATGAGATTAAGAGTTCATTGGAGATGAGCAAGGTTGCATCTGATTCTTGATCTTGGTCAATGTGGATGACAATAATGTACATTCCAGCATATTGAATTTCTATCGTTGCAAAAATTTGTGCAGTGGGTTGCATGCAGTCTGCTGATTGGAGAAAGAACTTTGCATGTACTCCTTGCTTGATATTCTTGTCTAATCTTAAACATTTATAGGTTAGTGTTACTGTTGAGGAAATTTAATACTGGTAAGCAGAGAAGATACCATGGTTTCACAATGGCAGACAGCGTGAAAGTTGTTGTTGTTGTAGTTGGGTGGGGCGGGGAGGTGCAAACAGGATGACAGTTGAATTTATGGTGTTGTCTAATTTGCCCATGTTTTTTGTTCTTTATCTCTCATGTGGTCCATTTGTAAATGATGTTCTAGTTGATTTTGAAACTGTTCCCTCTTTCTTTTTCTACTTTTCTTTTCTTTTCTATTCATTTACCCAAATTGAATGCAGGGAGATGCACTGAGTGTGAAAGTGAACAAATTGACTTCTATAAAGACTCAGCTTCCTTATTCATACTATTCCCTTCCCTTCTGTCGCCCAAACACCATAGTCGATAGCAGAGAGAATCTCGGAGAAGTACTTCGTGGTGATCGCATTGAGAACTCCCCTTATGTGGTCTGTATCATGTCTTTCATGATATAATGCCCTTTGACAGTTATCTTAGTTATTGACTTTTTCTTGTTGAATGGTTATGCTCAGTTTAAAATGAGGGAACCACAAATGTGCAATGTTGTTTGTCGAGTTGTGCTTGATGCCAAAACTGCAAAAGAATTCAAAGGCAAGATTGAAGATGAATATCGTGTTAACATGTATGTCACTTCTTTGCTGTGAGCAAATCCATTTTCTTGCATCAGTTTCTTGAAGTGAGTTGTGTGAAAGCATCTCTTGCTTAATGATTCTGCTATTCTGTACTGCAGGATACTAGATAATCTCCCTTTGGTTGTTCCAATTCCAAGAACAGAACCAGAAGGCCCTCCCATCTACCAGTTGGGATATCATGTTGGGTTGAAAGGGCAATATGCTGGTGTAAGTTAAATAACTTTGGCCCTAAGATTGGATAAGCAATTTATGTACATGATCTCTCTTTTACTTGCAACTTCTTCTCATGTGCAGAGCAAGGATGAAAAGTACTTTGTACACAACCATTTGAGCTTCACTGTCAAGTTTCACAAGGATGAGCTGAGTGATTCGGCAAGGATTGTAGGTTTTGAGGTCACACCATTTAGGTTGGTTCTTCAGGGGTGTATTATTGTTTGACACATTGCTATCTCTGTTAACCTTTAGCAACAAATTTCTTATTTTTTCAGTTAACCTTTCATGTCCTAAATTGGAATAGAGCTTATTGTTTTATATCTCATGTTTTAGTGTCAAGCATGAATATGATGGACAATGGAATAAGAATACTCGTCTAACTACATGTGATCCCCATGCAAAGCGTACAGTTTCTTCTTCAAACTCTCCTCAAGAGGTTGAAGATAAACAAGAAGTCATATTCACTTATGACGTTGCGTTCCAGGTAATCAATTCATCAACAAACTTTTCTCATTTAGTATTGACTCATTTATTCCTTGAGTCACCTGGAGCCCAGCTTTTCTTGTTTTGTTCTTCTTGATGTCACCTGCAAGTGATTTCTGTCTTGATTCTTTTCTTGTGAATTTAATATTGTGGAGAGTCCTTTCTTAATTATCCAAGATCTGAATTTTCAGGAGAGTGAGGTGAAGTGGGCATCAAGATGGGACACTTATCTTCTAATGACTGATGATCAAATCCATTGGTTCTCCATAGTAAATTCTCTGATGATAGTCCTCTTCCTCTCCGGCATGGTTGCGATGATAATGCTGCGGACGCTTTATCGGGATATCTCAAAGTACAACGAACTTGAGACCCAGGAGGAGGCCCAGGAAGAAACAGGATGGAAGTTGGTCCATGCAGATGTATTCAGGCCCCCAAGCCACTCAGATTTGCTCTGTGTTTATGTTGGAACTGGTGTACAGTTCTTAGGAATGATGCTTGTCACTATGGTATTTGCTGTCCTTGGATTCCTTTCCCCTTCAAATAGAGGTGGACTTATGACAGCCATGTTATTTCTCTGGGTTTTCATGGGACTTTTTGCTGGTTACTCAGCTGCCCGTCTTTACAAGATGTTCAAAGGAACAGAATGGAAGAAAATTGCCCTTCGGACTGCTGTCCTATTCCCAGCTGCAGTGTTTATCGTCTTCTTTATACTCAATGCTCTCATCTGGGGTCAGAAATCTTCCGGGGCTGTCCCGTTTGGTACCATGTTTGCTTTGGTCTTCTTGTGGTTCGGAATATCAGTTCCACTTGTCTTTGTGGGCAGTTATGTTGGCTTTAGGAAGCCAGCAATGGAAAATCCTGTGAAGACCAATAAAATTCCTAGGCAGATCCCAGAACAGCCCTGGTACATGAACCCCGTCTTCTCAATTCTGATTGGAGGCATTCTGCCATTTGGAGCTGTTTTCATTGAGCTGTTCTTCATTCTGACATCAATCTGGTTGAATCAGTTCTATTACATCTTCGGGTTCCTCTTCATAGTTTTCCTCATCCTCCTCGTCACCTGCGCTGAGATAACAATCGTCCTTTGCTATTTCCAATTATGCAGCGAAGATTATCTTTGGTGGTGGAGGTCATATTTGACATCCGGATCGTCTGCACTATACCTCTTCCTCTATGCAACATTCTATTTCTTCACCAAGCTCGACATCTCCAAGGCCATCTCAGGAGCATTGTACTTTGGGTACATGTTGATTGCTTCTTATGCATTCTTTGTTCTAACAGGCACCATTGGCTTTTATGCCTGCTTCATCTTCACTAGGCTGATTTATTCTTCAGTGAAGATTGATTGATTTATGATAGTTGGTGAAAGCAATCCAGATAAAGAGAATTTATTCCATGTATGATTTATAGAAGTGACCATACCAGCAATATTTTTGAAGAGAGTTACTATGTTAGTTAATTATAATAGGTTATATTTGCGTTTGTTATTTGGGTTTTTTGGTGTGTTATCTTTGTAGCAGTGCATGTAGATTGCTCAGAAGTTGCTAGTTTTGTTTGAGCAGATGAATTCTGTCCATTATGAGCTGAGGCAGTGGCTGATCAAAATCTTATTATTGCCATTATGGCTGATGTAGTAAATAGTGTTCAACTCTTTCACCAGGAGCCATTATGTTACATATGGCTGCAGATCTCTGTTACAGGTTTTATATATTTGAAAATAATAAATCCCACTTCTAAAAATGGTGTTACAAGTCCTTATAAATGCTTTAGATAAATCAAATTATAGGAGCCAGGAGGTTCGTATTTACTGCATTTTGTGTCATGGATCTCCATATCTGCACCAACAACACTATGTAATTACCTGGGAGGTATAATTTAAGAGGATTTCCTGACTTCGATTTGCATGTTAGGAGTCCCAAAGTGTAACTAATGTTTGTTTTTACCTCTTTTTCACAAATTAAATATACTTGGCATATATACATAATAATATGACTGAAAATTCAAATAGAAGACAAAATATGAACAAAAATAAATGATTTAAATTGTTAAAAATTTGATAATAGCCAAATCCATCTACCTTAATATACCTTCAAAATCACGGGACAGTGAAAAGTTACTTCCAACTAACAAATGCAAAAGCAAAAGATGATTCATTTAATTTCCACAAGACTTGCCAACTTTCCATTACAAGAAGTAGAAGTAATTGTATAACTAAGAGCAGTGGAGCTCTCCTACTTGCGGGGGCGCGTGTCCTCGGGATTGGCAAGACCGGTGGAGACTTTTGCCACATCCACCGCACTAGCTTCAGGTTTTTTCTTGGTGTACAAGGTGAAGTACCACATAGCACCGACGAGAGCTGAGCCAACAAGGATCACAGTTACAGGGCCGTAGGGCAACCTCCGCTGCTGGTGGAGGATTTCGCCGGGGTGGTGGCCCGGCGGCCGCCTCGACGCCTCCACACCGGCTCTTTTCACCTCCTCCGGGTTCATCTTGTGTGTGTCTGCGTTCTTTCTCCACTCTTCATTTCCTGCAGACATTTTGTTAATTCCTAGAGAAAAGTTAAGTTTTGTTGAAAGTTTGCTACTGGAATTTCACTCAATAACTGTGAGCTTTTCGTGGGAGAATTGGATGAAGAGAAACATGGGAAAGTGAGGGTGTGCCACGTTCATTTCAATGGAGGTGCATGGGACACAGACGTGGCGGTTATCTACGATACATGCGTGGTAATTTGGCTACAATTTGTTTAGAAAAATAAAATTATAAAAGAGAGATTGATGAGAGATGAACTGAAATATGTACTTAAAGTGGCCAAGTCATAATTAAAATTCTGAATAAGCTTTTAAGAACTTAGAGCATGTTATAATTTTAGGAGGGGATGCTCTACAAGAAATATTTAGTTCTTTTTTTTCTGACAATTTAACACGAAATATTTAGTTCAATATTCAATTATTTATGAATATCTTAGATATAAAACTGAAATAAAGATGAAATATTGTGATTAAAGTAAGTTGTATTAATCTACTATAACAAAATTAAGCATTAAAAACGGAAAAATTATAATTTTGATCATCAAATATATATAACCATTTATTCATTTTTCTTCCCTAAATAATTTTAAGTTACTCTTTTGATCCTAAAACAAATATCTTTTAATGAATTTCCTTTTTGCCGTTACTTGTGGCGTTAAAGCCAACGCAATTCTGCTTATTTGAATTTACCTTGCCATCATGACGACCACTGATGCATGAAAAACAATGAATTTCTTAGACTTCTTTCAACTTCACTTGTTTACATATTTGCTATCTTCCCATACCTTGTTCATAACATGCCACCAACTGTAAATTATTATAACGGATCAACTGTCACCAAAATCCATACCCCTCCAACAGCTACTAGAGATTGAAGAACTTGAAATAACGAGACTGACTAGTAAGTTATTGCAGAAAAAATAATTCAAGAATACAGAGACAAGGCTACGTCTAGAAAAAACTCTAATGCAATGCTCTTATAAAATATTGGTGAAGAGGAAGCATGACTGATTAATCTCTCTGACGGGTAAATTAAATGGCCTATACATGCGCACATAGTTGCTCTATTTGTCTCCGCTTATTTCATTGCTCATGTGCAACCATCCTACTCTCCCTGCATCTAATTAATGCTTTATCCCCCTTGCCACTAATGCAGTAAACGTATCACAGGTCAAAATACTGGCATTAGCTCTGTAATTGTAGCTACATGACCGAGCAAAACACTCATCTGTCCTGTAGTAGCTGGGACTATGACCATATCGACCTCTTTAGCATATAAGATGCAATCACAAGGAAGAACTAACTTGACACTTGTTAAGTTGTATTTTTATCTTTTTATTTGTATAATTTTCTCATGTAATTAATAATAAAAATGCTTAATTGTTGAGTTTTAACCTTCTTTTTATGTTTTGTGAAGCAAATTAAAGATTTAAATTAAATACAGTTGGAAATCGAGTTTTTAACGTACTTGGAGCAAAGATTGCATTCCCGAGGAGACGAGAAATGGAAGAAGGAAATAATTTGAGTGCGGATATATTTTGGCAGTTGTATATTCTTGGAATATTTTAATTTTTATTTCTTTAATTAGGATAATTTTAATTTTCCTATTTTGGTAGGACTCTTATTAGTTTCTCAGTTGTATTAGGAATAGTAGGCTATTTATAAGGAATTAGGTTTCTTTCATAGGCAGTTGTTTTTCATTCTTTTGTTTAGCATATTTTTAGTTTCCTGCGTTTTCTTCTTCCCATGAGTTGCTAAACTTTTCTTCTAGCCTAAAGAATTATTGAAGTTTTGGTTCTTCAGTATTTGTGAGATCTAAATGATTTAATTTGTTTTTCTTATTCCTTGAGTATTTATTTATCTTCCATTTTCATTACGATTATTCAGGTTCATTGAATTTAGGGCCCAAATTTGATAGCTTAAAATAATTGTCCTATCAATTAGAACATTAAATCCGTAATTGTTTAATTGTTCTAATATTTGTGGCAAATAACATAGTTATGTGTGGTGACCACATGCATGATTTATGTTATGTGGATAAATAATTTAGTCTAAATAAACCCCGCTTGTGTGTGTTTGTAATCGGCTAGGGCTGGGTCTCTTTAGTTTTTAATGCTATTAATCAATTAAATCGTAGGAGCGCTTCTTTAGGTTTGTTTATTGGCAAGGAAAATAACTAACGAACTGCTCTTAGTTATCGAGATAGTAAAGAGAAATTGATTATTAGGACGTTCGAGTAACTATAACCAGCCTATTGAAGAAAAGAAGAATTAATCTTTGCATCAATGATCAAATATGATAACTAAACTAAGTTTTTTACCTTAGGCTATATTTCATTCTTATTAATTCTTTATTTTTATTTGTAATTTATTTACTTTTAAGATTCTAGTCTCCTGTTTCATAAAAATCCCCCCCTTTCTATTTTATTTTATTTAGTAAACTTGAAGGAAACAAAATTTACTAATTTCTGTGGAATACGACCCTACTCACCACTGATTACAAATCATATCTTTAGAGTAGGAAATTATTTTTGTTGGATTTGACAATCATCAACACTGAACTTGGAAGGGATGGTGAATGGGGTTAGCTGATGGAGAGCCATGTAGGCCGAGGGGGTTTGGTGAATCCATATTCGGGATCACTTTCTTTCAAGCGTCATTGAACTTCGAGTCTTCGGCCGTCTCCACCCACACATCGATCACAAATTAGTTGCGCTTGAGGCAATGGAAACTCCGTTGAGGAGGAATCACGGACTGTGTCGCCACAATTTGAAGAGACTGAATGTGTGTTAGTATGTGAAGTTTCAAGAGGAATGGAGGATCAAAGATCGAAGTTCCAACTTCCAAGTAAGTATAATCAGTTTTGTTTGAAATTTCCAACTTCCAACTTCCAAGTAAGTATAGTCAATTTTGTTTGAAATTGGGAAATAAATCCAGTCAATGGCTAGTCTAAAGTTTTTCATGCAAGAGTGGTCATGTACGTGTCAAATGACCACTCTTGCATGAAATGAGACGTTAAAATGTGGTAAAAAATGTATTAAATAACGTTTTAAAATGTCACTGAAGATATTTTTAAATGACATGCTAATATCACCAAAAATACATGTAGTGGCATGTTAAAATGCTACATAAAGTTTTTTAAATGACAAGGTAATATGCTACAAATACAATATATGATATGTTAAAACACCACAAAAATACACTACAAAAAACATTTTTTTTTCAATAGAATTGAATTTTTTGACGGCTTTCGATCGAAACGACAAATTGCCGATAGATCTCCAATGGAATATTTATTGTTGGAAAAACCATAGTCGCAAATAATTTTCCATCTGATTTTCGGCCAATACTTCCGTTAGAAATTTTCGTAGCATTCTTGACAACTTTTTCCATCGAAAAATTTTCCAATGTCGTCCCGTCAAATTTTTTTATGGTTTTTATTTTATTTTTTTTTACATTTTTCGATGGTAGATGATTTTCTGATGAATAATTATTATAATTATTATTTATTTATAATCATTTTTGTCGGAAGGCTCTCGGCTTTCAGTGGAATATTTATTATTTTTTTAAATATTTTGAATAAATTTTATTTAAAAAATACACATGTAACTTGTTGATGCATTTTGTATATAAATGACATATAATTATAATACAAGAAAATTAGGAATAAATGAAACAATAATTTAAAATAAAATATAATTTTAGAAACATAAATTTTTAAAACTATAAATTCGTAATTACAAAAGCAAAAAAAAAAAAAAAAATCCTATCTAGTGGCCGCCAGCATCAACATCATCACCAAAGTTGAAATAGCAATCCTAATTGACGTCATGTTGCTACTAGTGATGCTCACCTACTGTGATTGAAGATGCTCGTGGTCGATCGCGCGCGCGCGGGGGGGGGGGGGGGGGGGGGGCAACACCGAAACCTGACGGTGCATCCCTTTAAATGAACAACTGAGAGATCAAATTCTCAATCGCGCCCAATTGCTCTAAGAACATACTCCGCATATCATCAATATCGACTAGCAAACGGGCCTCCAAGCATACCTCCATCTGGGTTCCCAAGGCATGTTGGTGTAAGAGCGCGATTGCTGGTAGCTCAACCTATAAACTCATCCCTTCTTGTTGGGACTACCCACAGTCTTAGTCCACAACTTAACCTGAGACGATTGGGTTTCTACGCTGCTCCCAACACCCTCTGGTTGAGATTGGGATTGCAGTGCTTGCTAAAAGCTCTCCTGCAATGTATAAAAATAAATATATGAATGCAATATAACGTAACTGAAGCGATTGTATTATGTAATAAACTTACAGTAGCTCTTCTCACCTTCTCATCCGTCTAGCTCCTATCGGTATGCCTTTGTGGGTACGAGCAAAAACCTCCTCCACCATCGAGGGCCTTTGCAACTCCTGAGCCTACATAGAGAACAAGAATTGACATAAATGTATTATATGTACATAATATTAAACTACAATGAATATAAGAAAAAAAATTCGACAAAGTCCCTCTAAAATCAATATTTACCAAAAAATAAAAGTTCAACAACCAAATAAATGATAACACATTACATTTAGGAAGGGCACAAATGGCCAACCCTTCTTTATCAACCAAAATATAAATGAATAACAAATGGGAAGGTCACCAACCTTTCCCCATCAACCATGCCATGATAAGACGATTATAAACATAAGATAAAGTAACAAACATTCCGAATATAAACTAGGTTTACTAAAGACTAAAAGTTAGGAAACTTACTACACGCTCGGCATGTATCTAGATTGATATACTCCCTCTGATATGAAGGGATCCACAGTCTTAGGAGCCCGATTCTTCTTGACCTGTGCGGACTTCTTTTAAAAATCTTGTGACTGCTAGTTCCAGCATAGGGCAACCCAAGTGTCCTCACCAATCCACTCCAGCCTCTTACCCATCTTTCAGGTGTGGCCATATATATCACTCAGTTGGTGACCCCCTCTAGTATAAAAAGCCCTCTGAAAATGGCCCTCGTGTTGCAATCCCAAGTGACACATATTCATGAAATAAAAGGAAATTAGTTAGTGTACTTACAATATACAAACATACTTAAAATAATGTAAAAGTAAATATATTAATAACATTCATATACCTTCCACTCCCTGAACATCAAGTCTCGAAGAGCTTAGGGGATATCCGACCAGGTCCTATAGGGCTCATGTATCTTGCCCTTGATCACTCTCATTAAGACCTTGTTACCATCGAGCAAGGGCATATACCTGCATAAAATAATTCTTAACATTAATATATAAATATTAAAACAACAATAAAATAATATTTATATAACAATTTGAACTCACATGTATCGTCCCTTGGGATGCAAGTATATTCTGCCAGAACTGTGGGATGGGGGGCTCTGATCCCCTTTTGCCCAATGTTTGGTCGGCTAAAGAATCGTCTACTGGTGATGTTGCTGCTGCTTTTGATGTGGAATGGTTGAGTGGAGCAATAGGGGATGGCTAAGTGTCAGGTGGAGTGATAGATGATGATGGAGTGCCTGCAGGCGAAATGGATGGTAGTGGGGGTAAATAATTTTGCTGTGAGTGTAGGTGTGGGGAATTGTATGTAGATGACCTCACAGCAGCAGAAGAGAATGAGGGAGGAGTATAGTGGCTTCTTGGGGGAGGAAGACGTGGGGTAGGCATAAACTGATGACCAGCCAATGAGGTAGTAGGAAACTGGTCCGCTCGCAAGTGTATCTGATGGGTCAACAAATTCGTTCCCCTACCTCGGCCAGAACTTCGACCTTGGCCGATGGCAAGGGGACAGAAACCAGACTGATCTAGCATCTATAAAACAAAAACAAACATCACATAAGGACAATAATTAATATTATTACAATAACTTAATATTTACATAAGAATAGTTAACAAATAGACTCAAAAAGGCACATTAGTTTCTATAGAAGTTTAGATAGATTATATTATTCATTTATCTGATAAATACTTTAGCCTTTTAACTTACCTGGATCCTTCAATGTAATAAGAGGACATTAATAAGTTGGCTCCTCTAATGCTCCTTTTCTAATAAAAAATTATTTTAGTTCGATAATTATGTAATGACTCCCTGCCAGAAAAATGCCAGTACCATGGAAAAATATATAATCTTTGATTATAAGTTGAAAATTCACTTGAGGTCCTCAAGTGGATTTTCAACTTATGATCGTAGGATGATTTTCCACAGTACTAGCATTAATCTTTAGAAGTCATTACATTTGTCTTTGTTGGGGTTGTTAGAATAGCATTGTGAATATGAGATGATGAAATTTTTATTCTTTATTTTTCTAACTTTTGAAAATATTTAAGATAAATGGGGTTGAGATGAGTTTCAACGGAGAGTTGGTTGATATAATAGGCTTTACTGTACTTAGAGGTTTAAAAATCTTAGAGATAAAATATACATAAATTTTAGTTAAATTTTTAATCATTTAAGTTTAAAATAATTTGTAAGATAACCATTTACAATAAGATGGAACTTAGTTTCATAAGCTACCTTGGTTAATATTTCAGGTACTCTAAGTTATCCAATATGATATTTTTATTATTATTAAGCTTGAATAGTGTTTCTTTATTTTCTCAACTTTAATTATCATTTCGTAAGCTACCTTGGCTATTTCGAATAGTCTAAGTAATCCTATAAGTTACAATTGACTCAATTATAAACTAAAAAGCCTCGTTTGCTTTGAAGAATTGTGCATGATAGATATATAATCCAAGCAATTCGGCCTCTTGGTTAGTATACTTGGAGTCTATGATCGATAAGTGGCCAATGTTTATTATGATTAATTCTGAGCAATCATATAAGTTATCCTAACATGCATTTTTAAACATACTAACGTACAAAACTAATTAAATAATTCCAAGAAACCAGCATGCATTTTCTAAACATACTAAAATACAAAACTAATTAAGTAATTCTAAGAAACCAACATGCATTTCTAAACATACTAACACACACAATTAATTAAATAATTCCAAGAAACCAAGATGCATTTCTAAACAGATTAACATACAATTATAATTAAACAAATAAAGATATAAAAAAATTAAGGAAACTAACTGATAGCTTGGAGGACGGCGACGGTGCGGCGAAGGCGCATCCGAATGGGTGGCAACGACAGTGGGGACAGCGAGCGTGTGAGGGCAACGATGAGAGCGTCGGCAATAGCGGAAAACGGTGGGGAGCAAGGTAGGAACAAGCGGGCGTGCAGGTAAGAAAAAAGAAATGGGCAAAGGAGGAAGAAAGAAACGAGAAAGAAGAAGGGCGGGCGGTCAACTTAATTGGGCTTTCCAACGGAATTTCCATTGAAAAATAAGTTTTCTTTAAAATCAAATAAATTCATTTTTTGGACGGAACATCCATCAAAAATTTCCATCAAAATATATTTTCTGATGGTCTTCCGACGGACAATCGGTCGAATATGTTCACACCTTTTCATGCCAAATTCTCTCCAAATTTACAGAGAATTTTTCGATGGTTTCCTGTCAGATTTCCAATGAGTCCTATTCCCTTGTAAATCTATCAGAAGTCCTTCGAAAATTTTCGAGGGAAAATTTTCAAGGAATGCTTTCCATCGGAAATTTCCATTGAAAAAATAGTATTTTCTGTAGTGATACTTTTAATGATATATTAAAGTGCTACTAACATTGTAGATTCTTTGTGGCACATTAGAACTTTTACGCTTTCGATCCGTCAACTCTAAAGGTGGGACTTTATTTTAATATCTTTTCCTGCACAAACTTGCTATATTGTTGTACTACAAACTTTCTCATAACACTCAACTGAGCACTTGAGCGAAGTTGTGGTGGACATTACTCCCATGACAGCATCTTGAAAAGCTAGATGGCAAATCACTAGTTGAAGCGCACTAGTCTGAAGTTACTGTATGCGGGTATCAACTTCTTTAGCTTTTTCTTTAAATTCCTTAAAACTCTTTGTCAATTATTTCCTGTCCTTTCAGTCATAAGTTAATTAGAGTATTATCTTTAATAAGATAGATTAAATATATCATTAAATTTAAAAATAATATTTAACCACTTTTTCAATATATATATATATATATATTGTTGGGGCAAATTGCACAGCGCCCCCCTGTGATATTCGCAATTGGTTCATAACTCCCTGTGAAATAGGAATTGGCAAAAAACCCCCTTGTATTTTCTAAAATCATGCAATGAGCATCCCTCGGAACGTTGGTGTCATTCACGCGCGGGTGTGCGCGATTTGGTATGCATTTTTATGTATAAAAAGATGATCTTGCCCTCACTTATCAGCCGTTATATTTTTTTAAAGAAATCAATGGTTCAAATTAAATAATATAATATTTTATAAAAAATAGATAATATATTATTATATATATAATATAATAGATATATATATATAATATTATTCCCAACCCCAAACCCACCCTCCACCCCCCCGACGGCCATGGCAGCGTAAGACGTAGCTGCCATGGCTTCCGTGCGGCGGCCATGGCAGCATCAGACACAGCGGACATGGCCACCGCTGCGTACATAGGGCCCGGATTGGTGGGACGGTCGCCATGGCTGTCGTGCTGCTGGCAACCGACGGTTGTGGCAGCCATGCCCGGCAACTTGGTAGGCTCGGCTGTCGAAGCAAAAAAAAAAAAAAAAACAGAAAAAAAAAGTGGCCTGAGCCCGTCGAGCTGCAGGATCCAAAAACAAAAAATGAAAAAAGTGGCCGAATCTTGCCGGGCCTGGCCAGATCCAGCCACTATGCACTGCTGCCATGGTTGAGGTTGAGGGAAGAGGGGCGGGGGATGGGGGCGGGGTGGGATATTATATTATATATATGTTATATAATTATTTATATATATGTATATATATATAAATATAAATAAAAAAATATATTATATATTTTTACAGAATAAGTATTATTTAATTTGAAATGGAGAAAATTTATATATATATATATTTATTTTTTTTGGGTGAAAAAAAATATATATTTGTATTTATAGATGTACATATGTATATATTATGTATAAATAAAAAATATATGTTTTTTTTTTTGGTAAAATATATATACTTATATTTATAGATGTACATATATTTTATATGTAACTATAAATATAATATATTTTTATAAATATTATATATTCTTTAATTTTAAAAGAATTAAAAAAATTTATATATGGATATATATGATATGTATAAATAAATAATAAATAATATCTTTATAGATAAATTTATACATGTACATATATTATATAAGTGTAACAAAACTATGTTATATATACTTTTTTAAAATTATTATGCATAAACTTATATATGTATACATATCATATATATATATATAAGCATAAATAGAAACATATTATATATATATCCTTTTTTTTAAATATTAAATATTGTTTTATTTTAAAAGAATTAAAAAAATTATATATATGGATATACATGATATGTATAAATAAATAATATATAATATCTTTATAGATAAATTTATATATGTATATTATATGTGTAAATAAAAATTATATTATATACTATTTTAAATATTAGACATTATTTAATTTGGAATAAATAAAATAATTTATATATTATATATAAATAAAAAATACATATGTATATATTTATACATAAACTTATACATGTATACATATTATATATTTAAGTATAAATATAAACATATTATATATCCTTTTTATAAATATTAAATATTATTTAAGTTGAAATGGACAAAAAATAATTAAAAAATTATATAAATAATAGATAAGATAAAAGTTAATATTATTTGAATTTCAGTTTTAGTTAAGGACAATTTTATCTTTTTACTACTGAATATACATCAAACAAGAAACAAAAGCCTGTTGGGTCAAGTGAGCAACTTTCAATTAAGAACAGGGGGGTTTCTTGCCAATTCCTATTTCATAGCGGGTTATAAACCAATTGCGAATATCATAGGGGGCCGCTGTGCAATTTAACCTATATTGTTGATACCCAAAAGGATCTATTGCGGAAATAATGAAATAACAGTAAAGTAATTCGATGGAATTATGACAACAAGATTTAATGTGGTTTGGCGATGTGCCTAATTCACCCAACAAAGAAAAGAAATTTTATTGATTTCAAATCAAAGTGCAAGTACAAATTTGAATCCCACAAATCTTACGAAAACACCTAACACCCTCGTTCTAAACTCCGTCTTGAGAGAATTACTCAAAAGTAGTAAAGAAGCCATTGTGTTATGTTCGTGATACTTTTCCCGAAAAGAAAAACTGATATTTATACCCAAAAATTGAAGCCCAAGGCCCGTGGGCCTGTGTCGTGGGCCGAGGCGCACAAAACTTGCGGCCTGGCGCACACAAATCTGCTTGTGCCAAGAAAAAATCGAACATGGGCAAAACTTTGAGCTGGGGGGCAAAAAACTTGAGCTTTGGCGCAAAGTTACTGTTCACTGCACGCTAGGGCGCACGACGCGTGTTTTCATGCCTTTTCGCCCATTTACACGCCTTGGCACACCTTGCCTCGCACCCCGGTGCGCGGCGTCCTTCCAATATGCACCGGGGGTGTGTTCTCAAGCCCATTTAGACCACTTTGCTCCGTTTCGCTTCATTTCTTTTGTTCTTTATCAATTTTACCTCAAATTTCAAGGCAAAATCAACATATATATATATATATATATCACATTCAACCAATTTACCACTGAAATAAGCATAGTACAACATTTTTCAATTATGGCTTATGAGCATTCAAAATAAAATTAAGCAAATTAACTCTTAATCATTACAATAAGAGCCTCCCTCATTGTTTCATTCCTTAAATGGATAGTGAAAACTTAAAATAATCAGTGGTTAGGAAATTTTCTCTAAAATTTTTCAAAAATATCTTGAAGCTTGTCTATCTTTCTACAAATTTTCATACACTTTGATAATTTTCTAAATATTTCTCTATGCTCTAGAGAAATGTAAATTTTTTTAGGATTCTTTGTGATTATCACGATTCTTTTGAAACCTTGTAAATCCTTTTAAAATCCTTAAGATTTTTTTCTCATTCCACCTCAAGACCTTTGACCATAATTGCATAGTCGTTGTAATTCTATTTCATAATCGTCTACCACTACAAAATTGCCCAATTATTGCACATGTTAGCCTAAGTATTGATTCTTCTGTCATTGTTCTTCGGAGAGCTACAAATAATATTATAAAGAAAATTTTTAAAAGTCTTACTGTTATTTTTAAGAAGTCTCTTTTAAAAAATGCTGGGAGGTGCTATATTTTTTAGATCTTTCTTTTGCCTACCATTTTGTAACATTTTTTCTAATTTTAGACGTGTTTTTTGAAAAATGAATTCTACTTTTTTAGTTTTAGCTAGTGGAGTTGTACTTTTTTGTTTGGTACGAAGTTTTCTTTTGATTAAAAAACACAAGAAATTATATTTTGTCATAAAGTATAATACAAAATATTTTTAATAATTTAGTTGTGTTATTGATCTCATCTATAATATTGATAAGGAAAAAATTTCTAAAAGATTTATATGTCCTCATACTTATCTAAAATCACAAATATGTTCAAGGATTCGCGTCTTTTCCAAACGGGTTGACCCAACCACCCAACCCGTACCCAGGGGATGGGGTGATCTCGACCCTCCATACCATAACACGTGTACGGAGAAGATGGTGTACACAACAGGTAAACAATACTCAATTTGCCCCCTGATCTACTATAAATACCCCTTCATTTATCAGAAAAGGGCCAACTAATCACATTTGATACCCACCTATATATTAAGTGTCCCTACCTTCCGACCTCTAGACCCATACTTATTTCTATCAGCGAGTCCAATAAATGCTCACCCGAGCCCCTGTCTCTGGTCGACCTCTCGACCATTGATAAATATATTGTTTGTCATTTCTTGCGACATCAGTAGGCGCCGTCTGTGGGAAACCGGATTGAGTGTTTGGAATTTTGGGCTTACTAGAGCTTATGATGGTGACACAAGGTAAGAATGTGGGGACATCGAAAATTCGAGCCGATTCACTTTCGTTGCACCAAACCCCTCCCACACCTCACACCATCCTGGTGGTCGGCATTACAGGTCGGAGTTACAAGCTCTAATAGAGGTGGTGACGAACAAGGTCATTAATGGAAGATTGGCGAATGCAGCTCTGGCACTGCAACCGTGACCTCCTTTCCCAATGTAGTTATTTCGTAAAGAGCCCTCGAAGCGTCTAAAGGGGACAAAGTCATCAGAAGCAAAAAGGACTGAGGAGAGGAGAAGAGTTATTAGAAGGGGGGATGAAGCAATGAGCGTGTCGAGGAACAGAGGAATGAGATCACTCGAATGGCATCCCAAAGGGCGGTTGCGCACAGAAATGCAGGAGACCAATGATCGAGTAAGACAATTGAGCAGAAAATTGGAAGAGGTTGAGAGAAAGGAACAGTAGTTGCCAGAAACAGTACCTATGGAATTCAAGATACCCGACCTGCAGAGGTATTAATCACCACACTGTATGGCCGAGCGATGGTTCACCTCCTTGTCAATGGGAGTAGTGGGAACCTACGACCAGGTACGCTTGAAGTTTTTGTTATCATTTTGCTAGCAAATTGCTGTCCAAAAGACCAGTTACATATTTGTTTACCATAGGGTAGAAAGGAAAAGAGACTCCATGCCTTCATAAGTCGTCTTAATAATAGGGTATTGTAAGTGCCTGACCTTAACGTAGACATGATGGCCAGCATATTGATTTATGGTCTTTAGAAAGGTTTTTAGGCATAGGCATTGGCGAGAGAATCGCCTTTTAATGTGGAAACCCTCATAAAAGTGGCAAAGAAATATGTCCATGAAGAGGAAATGAATGTGATGAAAGATGAGGAGAGTGCAAAGGCAGAATGAATGAATTTCAATTGAAGAAATACCTTTTTGCATGGCATATGGGGCAGAAACAGTGATCCCTATGGAGATAGGAATGGAGACTTTTAAGGTGCAAGAGTTCAACCTGCAAGATAGTGTCAGATTCGAGTTTTCGACCTAGATGTTGTCGAGGAAGCGAGAAAGGCAGAAGCGTGACAAATTCTTTGGCAGGGAAGGCAAGTGGCAAAGAACTATTATAAAAAGATGAAAGCCAGGAGTTCGGAGGTCGAAGGTCAGAGATATGGCACTAAAAAGATGTTGAAGTATCCAAGCATGTCGCAGAATTACTCTGGTCTTAGATTTTTGTGGTTATTTTTGTACTTTTCACATAACTGTCTTTGGAAATCATATATGTCACCACTATTTTCCTGTGCTTGTCTTGTTACCGATGTTTAATAGCAGGCAAAAGTATACGTCGAGGAAGAGTGGAAATAGGTCAGCAACTAACCAAATCAACTAGACTTGAAAAAGGTCGAGCAAAAGCACAGGTCGTAGAAGATCCTAAACAGGTCGGCGTTTGACAAGAAAGACCTCCCCCGATCATGGGGAATACAGAATTTGAAGAAGTTCTATGCATAAAAGCTTTTTGATTTTGGATTTTGATATCGGTCTTGAATATTTCCTTACCTTTATGTCTTTGGAAATCATATATGATGCCACTATTTTCCTGTGCTTGTCTTGTTACCAATGTTTAATAGCAGGCAAAAGTATACATCGACGAAGAGTGGAAATAGGTCGACAACTAACCAAATTAACTAGACCTGAGAAAGGTCAAGCAGAAGTACAAGACCTGAGAAAGGTCGAAGAACAGGCCAATAACCTGGAAAAGGTTAAGAATAGGTCGACAACTGACCAAATTAACTAGACCTGAGAATGGTCAAGCGGAAGTACAAAACCTAAGAAAGGTCGAAGAAGAGGTCGATACAATAAGACCTGAGAATGGTTGAAGAACAGGTCAAAAACCTAAAAAAGGTTAACACCATTTCAAATCATATACAAATCAAGCCCAAGGTGTTGAACCCACGGGTCGACAGGTCGACAACGTAGACAAATGGGTCGACAGGTCGACAACCTGGGAAAGGTTAATACCATTTCAAATCATATACAAATCAAGCCCAAGGTGTTGAGCCCATGTGTCGACAGGTCGACAACGTAGACAAATGGATCGATAAGTCGACAACCTAGGAAAGGTTAACACCATTTCAAATCATATACAAATCAAGCCCAAGAAGGTGTTGAGCCCACGGGTCAATAGGTCGACAATGCAGACAAATGGGTCGACAGGTCTACAACCTAGACAAATGAGTCGACAGGTCGACAACCTAAAAAAGGTTACAGCCATTTAAAATCATATACAAGTCAAGCCCAAGGCGCACGACCAACAGGTCAAGAGATTGATAACTTGGACCAATAGGTCGATAGGTCGACAACATGAAAAAGGTCAATACTATTTCACAATAATAAGACCACATGACAGGTCAGCAGGTCGGCGAGTCCGCAACTTGGTGGAGGTTGAGGGTCGTATATATGCAATATAAAAGAGCTAACGATGTACAAACAAATAACAACGATCGCATGCAAAAATCATAAGGAAAATCAAAAGAACCACATGCATAAAATAGATACTAGTAGAGACCTCAAAATAAAAGCTCTCAAAACTAAAACCAGCTTACAGTGAATCTTGCTAAAGATCAGCACTAGGTCGCTACATAAGCAATACATATACCAAAAGCAAATAGATAGACCACTCTACCAGTACAGTTAATTGGATAAAATTTGAGCACCATGTCTAGTGACAGGTCGAGCTCCACGCAAAGAGCTATTTATAAACAGTCCTCGTCCTGAAAAAGGTCGAGAGCTTATCAACAAATTTGTCATTACTTGACCAAGTCAAGCGATTAATTGAACAAGTATAGTTACATATCATGAGCAAAAATAAGACATACTAAGTAATGTGACATTGCATTAATGTTATGTGGTGATAATGAGGTTTGAGAAGGACCTTCTAAAGAAGTTAAGATACTAAAAGAACAAAAGTGAAATGCATTTATTAAGAATGGTCTGGGAGAGACCAATAGATACAGGCCCCTGAGGTCGCGACCCATTTACAAAGAATCATCTGCCAAAGTCTAAAATTGGGTCGCGACATAAGCGAGCTATACAAAAATATAAGCAGAATAGCCAACCGACCAACGACCATGTTTTCAACTATCCAGAACCAGGTCGCAATACGCAAAAGCAGCAAAAAAACAAACAAAAACATAAGGATGATCAACAATCTAAGATGTCTCTGAGGGTCTTGACCCTAAGTTGGCACTAGATGTCCCACCTCCCAAGTTAGATAATTCCTAGAATATGTACCCAAACTCATCTTTGGATAGGTTGGGAAAGGGAACATCTGGATAATCCCTAAGGTTTTTTGCTTGCTGGGGTCGAGAAGGTCTACATCGAAGTCCTCTTTCAACCCACCTAGCTTTTCAAGTTGGAACTGACACTTATAAAAGTTATCTAGACCTTCTGTACTTGCTTTTTGTGCGACTGCCAATGTAAAACCTAGACTGCATAAAGCCTCAAATTCTAGTGTGACGAGCAGCATGAAGCTTAACCTTGAAGGTCGAAGACCTCTGATAATCATCAAAACCTTTCTTACGACCTATCTCGCATTGCCTCTCTTTTTCCACTTCTAACTGGGAGGACAAATAGGCCACTGACTTCTTGGAGGTCGCTGGGTATGACTTAAGTCGAGCAATCTCTGCTTTCATGTTCTTGATTTTATCCTCATTTGCCTTGAGAGCTAGATCATAAAGATCAAGCTAGAATTCTTAAAATGGGGGATACCTGTATTAAGTTGTGTGCGAGATGCTCTTCAATGAAACAAAAAGGGGTGCATGGACATCAACACAACCTGATCTATCTCACGCACACAGCCACTATATAGGATGGAGTTGGAAACCAATTGGGTTGGACAAACACCCAGGGTCCTAATAATATTAGCAACATGTTTAGCTATAAGTGACCTTAACCCAGCTTCTAATACTAGAACGTGAAAAGCTAAACAATTGGGTGGAGGTTGATACATCTTTGGCCCAACCTCTGGCATTATGATCTTATAGCTGTCGGGTATAAAAAAATCTACTACGTAAAGATGCAAAGACCTTGGGACCAATCTTACTAGGGGACTTCTTGGAGGTCGCTAGGATCTTTAAGGTCAACAAAAAATTGGGGCACAGAAGATCTAGAGGTCGAAGAGCCCGACAGAGAGCTTCAACTGATATTACTAGACGAAGACAACGACGAAGATCTACTAGCCATGATAGCACAAATATTACAACCAACAAATAAAGAATGAAAAATCACACAATCAATAAGAAAAGGAAAATATTATCTCGGCACCTACTTGCAAAAAGCTACAGGTCGCTGAGTAAAAAAGCAACAAGTCGCTAAGTCGAGTACCTCGACGTAAGGTTCTATAAGGAGAAATAAAAAAATGAAGGAAACGGACAGAAAGAGCCTATTTATAAAGGTTAAGTTTCTTGAAAGATGCGATAAATTTAATGGATCAAAAGAAAAGACTGTTCGAGATCAATGGTTCAGATCAACTTTCCCATTTATGAGTTTCACTCATAACTAAGAAAGTTGGGGGGATTTATGATAAGGAAAAAATTTCTAAAAGACTTATATGCCCTCATACTTATCTAAAATCACAAATATGTCCAAAGATCCGCATCCTTTTCAAACGGGTTGACCCGACCACCTGACCCGTACCCAAGGGATGGGGTGATCTTGACCCTCCATACCATAACACATGTACAAAGAAGATGGTGTACACAACAGGCAAACAGTACTCAATTTGCCCACTGATCTACTATAAATACCCCTTCATTCATCAGAAAAGGGCCAACTAATCACATCTGATACCCACCTATATATCAAGTGTCCCTACCTTCCGACCTATAGACTCATACTTGTTTCTATCAGCGAGTCCAATAAATGCTCACCCGAGCCCCTGTCTCTGGTCGACCTCTCGACCATTGATAAATATACTGTTTTTCATTTCTTGCGACATCAAATATAGATTTGTTAAAATCCATAATATTTATGTGTAATAAGCAAGATAATTTGTGAGGGTTAAGTTATAAAGTTATTATATGTAAATTCTTTTTTTTACACGTATACACATATCAAAAGTTTTTTTTTATTCAATCCAATATCCAATAATTTATGAATATCTTAGATAAAATTAAATT
This sequence comes from Jacaranda mimosifolia, assembly GCA_018894105.1. Taxonomy (NCBI): domain Eukaryota; kingdom Viridiplantae; phylum Streptophyta; class Magnoliopsida; order Lamiales; family Bignoniaceae; genus Jacaranda; species Jacaranda mimosifolia. The sequence goes on from CM032127.1 coordinate 4,885,787, forward strand.
GAACTATTGAGATTGAAGAAAGTTTTGCCAAGAACATATATGCTAGCTAGACAGATTGATGGGAACATCGTAATTTTTATTAGGACAAATCGCATAAATAGTCCCTAATATTTTACATTTAAAATCACTTTAGTTCCTAATGTTAATTTCGCGTTAGTCCTTCAAAAGATTTTCTGGTGGAATTTGGCTGGAAATCTGATGGAATAAGGAGTAAAATGATCAATCAAGGTTTTTTTTTTTTTTTTTTTTTTTTAGCGTTTTGGTTTCCATTTTCACTTTGGTCCCTAAATAAAGGAAGGAACAAATACTTATATGTTTATAAATTTCTTTTATTTTATGTTTCTTCATTTTAATCAAATAAATAAATTCAAAAGGAATAAATATTTTTTTCATTTTTTTTTTTTACTTCCTTCCACTTTATTAATATGAAGAGAAACAAAATAAAAGGGATTTTAAAATATACGAGTATTTATTTCTTCATTTATTTAAGGGCCAAAGTGAAAAATAGAAAGTAAAATGCACAAAAAAAAAAAACCCTGATTAGACCATTTTAGCCTGCATTCCATCAAGTTTCTAGTTAAATTCCACCAGAAAATTGTTTTAGGGCTAACGTGAAGCTAAATTAGAACTTTAATGCTTCTAAGGTTGCGATTTGAATATTAAGGACTAAAATGATACTAAAGGTAAATATTAGGGATTATTTTATGGGATTTGTTTTTTTTATTATTATGAAATTCATAAATGAAATAGTTAATAGTGGAGTTGTGATTATGTTCTTTGTAGTGACAAATCTTATATGTATTCTTGAAAAAAGAAATTTATTCATCCTTTGAGGTGTTGATTAAATGAGCGTGGAAACACGTAAGATTTCTGGAATGTAAATAAAAAAGAATGTAGCTCCAGTTTTTTTGAAATTTACTAATCAACCTTGTTTTCAACTGGAGCAATTAATAATTGAATTTGATTCCAATCATTAATTTTTACATCCATAGACCAAAATAGTGTGAAAAAAAAAAATTCTAACTCTAACTTTTCTATGCTGATGTATTACAAATTACAAGAATCAGAGAGAGTGACCATTCTGGTGCAGTACCAAGAGACTTGGAAAAGGAATATAATGTCACTATACGCCAATCAATAATTGCTAATAACAAGAATTTAATAAAATAAAATAATTGTCACTTAATAAATATTATTAATAATAAAATAAAAATATTATCTTACATAGTAGTATTTTTTTTTATTTAATTTTTGTTATCTATAATAGTAAAAAAATTTATGCTATCAAGTGATATTTCAATAATAATAAAATTATTGTAACAATGCATCATAATATTTGTATTACCGCTGGATCTTTTTTCTGGAAAAGAGAATTAAATTTGGTTCAATCCATATCATAATGCACTTTACCGTTACAAACAGACAAAATAGTACAACCCTTTTCGCACTGTCCCACAGAAAAGCTTCTCCCTCCTTAAACCCTTTAACGGCTAGTTTTTCCCCCTCCCCACACCCTTCTTCCCCATATATACCGGCGGAACCTATCCGTCACCTCCAATAATCCTTTCCCTCCCTCTCTCTTTCCGTCTCTAAGCTCAACTTTTCCAGTCTCTCTCAGTAGAATACTGCTATAGGAGATTCCTGGAGCTGCAAATCACCAGTAATAACTGTACAAAATGGCCGGATTTTCAAGAACTGGAGCTTATTCAGTATTGCTACTCACTTTCTTGTGCTTGAGCTTCTCAGAAGCCAGAGACCACTTAGTCGGCGGCAAATCCGACGCCTGGAAAATCCCTTCTTCAGAATCCGATTCTCTCAATCACTGGGCCGAGAAATCTCGATTCCTCGTCGGAGATTCTTTAGGTATATCTACACACACACACACACACATACATCTAACTTCCATATGAATTCTAACAAGTTGCATCTTTGTGGAGAAAATCTGAATTTCTTTTTATTTTTTTTCTTAACTTGCAGTGTGGGAGTACGATGGCTCAAAAGATTCAGTGCTGCAAGTGTCGAAGAGAGATTACGTGACCTGCAACACGTCGAGTCCCATCGAAACCTATACCGGCGGCAAGACCCAGGTGAAGCTCGAGCAATCGGGGCCGTACTATTTCATCAGTGGGGCGAAAGGCCACTGCGCGAAGGGTCAGAAGTTGATTGTGGTGGTTATGTCAGAGAAGCACCGCCGCTTTATTGGAGTTTCTCCGGCGCCTTCCCCGGCGGAGATTGAAGGCCCAGCAATTGCGCCGGCCCCCACCAGCGGTGCCGGGAGTTTGAGTGGAGGCCTTTTGATGATTGCAATGGGAGCCCTTTTGATTGTAGTGTGAAGAATTGCTGAGGTCTTGAAAATGGGGAGGGAGATTTTGGGGTTTGCTGGATTATTCATTAGTTTATTCATTTGGGGCAGGGGATTAATTTGTTTTATGTAATTGAGATTACATGCTTTTCTAGTGATTAGTTATTTTTAAATTTTTAGTAATCCTGATCCTTGCAATTCCTATAATTTTATTTGGCCACTGATTCCTATCAATTTTGCTCTTTTCCTCAGAAATTTCATAAATAACATAATCATATTAATAATTTCTGAAGTGGGACTTTTACACCAATGTATGTATCAAGAAATAGTTCCAGCTTGGAGGAGAATCTACACCATTGAACTCTAAAAATATTGGGTTAAGGGCTGCAAATGAATTTTATTATATACAACCAAGTTTAAATTAACTTAACTCGTGTTCGAACTATTAAATTAACCTAAAAATATTTGATTAGAGACTTAAAAGGATGCCAACGAATTCAATTGGCTCATAATCAAGTTTGAATTAGCTCAACTCAAATTTGAACTGTTTTATGCTTCACTTGATTTCATTTGAACTCAACCTTACCTCAAAATAATCTCCAGTTGTTTGATATTTTGATATATAAAACTCAAGACTAACAAACTGATATATAATTTTAATATTTTACTATTCTTTCAGAAAAATACACAATTGTTTAGTATACATGTGTATAATGAATGATGATGACTGATAATGTTAATGATGAATATTTTGTAAATTTGAATTATTGAAATTTCTATCATTCTATTTAGATGTGTCAAACGGGCTGGGCGGATCGGCCCAGCTCGCAAAAAAATTTGGCCCAACTCGACTTGTTTAATTTTTTAATATGGGTTGGGCTGGACCGACTCGCTTGAAAACCCGTCTTAAGCTAAAATTTTGCAACCCGGGATCAGCTCGGCCCGTGGACCATGAAGGACCGTGGGCTAGCCCAGCTCACAGGCTAAACGAGCCGGCTCGCGAGCTACGCGGGCTAGCCCGCAATATTTTTTTAATTTAAATTATAAATTTTAAAAATTTAAGAATTTATAATTTTTAAATTACAAATTACAAATTATTAATTTTAAAAGATTATGAATTTATAATTTATAATTAAGAATGTATAATTTAATTTATTACTTTATAAATGTATAAATCAATAATTAAGAAATTTTAATTTTTAAATTATAAATTATAAATTATAAATTTATAAAAATTATAAATTATAAAAAAAAATTGAGAAAGGTGAAAACCATATTGCCTCAATTTGAAGAAGACGATGAAGAATGGCTTGAAACTGTATCCACCATCGCATCTCAATCCGAGAGCGATTTAAATCACTTGAGTAAACGATTAGTTTATCATTGGACATGTTTAGATATTACAAAGTTGTTTATTTTTTTTATTATTATTATATACTTTCATTTAGAGATTTGGTCAAATCCACCTCTATGTAATTATTTTTTCTAAACTAATGACGGGTAGAGGGGTTCATGCCGAACCCCTCACCACCTTATTTGGTGGTGTTTTTGGAAAAATATAATTGATAAAAAAAATTAATATAAGTATAAATTTTTAAGTTTTTATAAAAATTTAAGTGTTGTAAAATATTAAAAATCACATACGTATAAATTATTAAGTCTTTTAAAAAAATAAAGTGTTGAAAAAAACATTAATAATCACATAAATATAAAACTTCAAAATTTTAAATTCATATTCAAAAAAAAAAAAAAAAGAAAGAAACTCGCGGGCCAACCCGCGAGCCGGACCGCCTAGCTCGGCTCATATATAAACCAGCTCACCTATATAGTGGGTCGGTTTTGAGCCGAGTCGGACTTTTCAATTTTCAACCAGTCACGGTCCGAACTGTGAACGGCCCGCGAGCCGGCCCTGCTCGGCTCGGGACCACCATTAACCGCCTGTTAAATGAGCCAGGCTGGCTCGACCCGGCTCATTTGACACCTCTAATTCTATTAAATTAAATTAAATGCAAACTCATGCTCTCACAGTCAGCTTGAGCCAATTTTATTGCACCCCTGTACTGAATCAGCCAAACAGCACTACACCCTTATTTTATCTGGAACATTGATGGTCAGCACATGAATTTTTGCCTGGAGCATGAGGGCAAAATGGCATTATATATTTGCAGCTTCTTTATATTCAATTTCAAGCTTTCCCTGCTACTGGATGACTTAAAAGTCCAACTTCCAGCATTTATCCATAAGCTCCATAAGTCCCAGCAGAAATAAACCAACACAAGGAATTACCTCTCATAAAACAGCTGGGACAAAAAAGAGCTTATAGAAAGCACCAAACAGATAACTCATTTAGTGCGAAACAGAATATTGGCTAATAGGCACATGACTGTTGACATGTTTACCTGTAGATCCTGCATCAGTTGAAGGCCGAATGACAAAGAAGGCAACAAATCATCCATACAACTTTCTATACACAACCAAAATCCAAACACTGCACAATTTCCACGCCCCAGGTTATAGCAGAAACTGATCTGGTTTAATTTGTAAACCGGGAAAATGCATATATTTCAATGCATTATAACCATAATAGGGACTCAGTCTACATGATAGCAATTAAATAAAAGAAACATGTCCTGGTCTACAAATTGCTACAATCACTAAGAAAAACAGCCACGATATACAAAACAATCCAAGGTTCGTCCAAGGCTTAGTCAATAACTTAACCTCTTCAAGAGAGCTGGCCAGTAGTAAGTATTCTAACACAAAAGTGGGGTAATAGCCATTTGCTGGATTACACGAAACAAAGCCACAACATATGCAACCACATAGTGTACGTTCCTTGTATTTTAATAAAAAATACAGGCCAATATGATCCACACAGAACCTGCATAGAGAGAGAGAGAGAAAAGAGTAAAATTTCGAAAGTTCAAGATAAGCAATACGACAATTAATCACAGTTAAGGGAATGATAGGGTGCATATATGGAGAAGAGGATAATGAATGAATAATCCGCACATCGAACATTGTAAGAAAAACAGATGCACAAGTTTTCTGTATTCTATATATGGAACAAAAATAGTTAAGTACACACATCACATTTTAGTACATTTCTATCTGGGAATAACCTTCCAAAAACATCTCTGACGTCACACTAATATTATGTTTGGACCAAGGAATTTAAAGAAGAACAAGAGAAGGAGAATGCAAAGGTATAAATATTACAGCATAAAGTAACACCATTTGAAGCACAATAAAAAATTTCCTCATTAAAAATTCAAGATCCAAACATCCGGCAAATGATCTTAACAAAAATATTAACTATTGCATCAACACAATTAGGCCTTACTTCTCATTCGGCATTTCTATGCAAGAGCACAGTGAAGAAACTTATTCCCACCCCATTTGGGAATACAGAATAATCAGAATTATAGAAGTTGAAAAAGGCAAGCAGTCAAATAAAAACTCAATATGAAGCTTTTCTTGGACTTAGGGATTGTTTGTCAACTTCCAAAGAAGTGAATCCTAACCCATCTTCAACCTGAATGCCATTGCAAATTTTCACAACCAAAACCATTTATATATGCTAAAACCATACTAAAGGTACTGAGACAATAGAACATCCCTATGCCTCTATGGACATAGTAGCACCATTGTGTTTATTATTTCCTGAATAACAAAGAAAGGCTGAAAGGCTGAGTTAAAGCATCAACCGAAGGGAGTTAACTCCTACGCGGAGATTGTATCGAGAGACCGTGAGGGGAAAAATCATATTCAAATTGAAGAAGTAAATAAATGGTGCATCATTTTCTTCCGATGAAAATCCTACTGATGCCTTGAATATTCCTCAATCTGATCCCAGAGAACCATACATCTATAAAAGAAGAATGTAGATGTTCACATTAAGTGGTTATTTTCTAATACATAACTCCAACGAGAAAACAAAGCTTAATTTCCACATGTTCCATATACTCTAATCTCTTTATTGCATTAGGAAAAGTCCGACTCATTTAATAAAATATTGAGACAAAAATAAAAAAGAAGTCCATTAGTTTCCTATTGGTGGCCAGTGATTTTATGCTAGCCCAGTGCAAATAAACCTTGACTCCCAAAAATAACATGAGGTGAAACACAAACTTTGCTTATGGTTTGCAACTTGTAGGGACTCACAAGGTGAAATACAAAGTTCACCGCATGAACCATATTTCTATCCTCAAGATTTACACCATAGAACCAAAAGTACACAAATATTGCCTGTAAATGATTCCCCCTTTCAGCAGCAATTTGGACTGAGCTGTTCCAAAAAAAAAAAAGAAGATGAAGTAAACAACAAAAAATCCCAATAATGAAATAAGTTTAGAGCTTGCAAGTAAAAATGCAAAAGAAAGTAACAGAGTCAGATGAATTTGTTTTAAGATTTCCTTTAGGAAAGGATAAAAAATATCCATTTAAGGATCAAAACTACACATATTGGAGAAATGTTAGTGCATTGACAACTACTGATGATCTAAATGCATATGAATCACTTTGGCAGGACAGCTGTTTTAAGATGGCTAATGTAGGGATTAAAACCTTCTAAGTATTTGGCCCTGAAAGAAGTCATCATCCTATTTCTCACCTAGCACCCCTCCTCCACCAAAAAAGAGAAAAGAAAAGAAAAATTTTCCCGTGGTTTTTGGTAAACAATTTAGGGTGTAATTAGCAGCATTTTCACAAAGAGTAACTTAAAGTAGCCTTATCTATTGAGGTTACTTACGGTTCCAATCAGGAAATCAAAATCTTTAATTACTTACTGAATAGTTTTAACTGTGATGCTTATCGTTGATAGAAAAAATTAACAAAAGTATGTATAAAAACTATATTTTTCTTCATGTACTTTTGGTATATCAAAAGATTAATAGTAGGTTAGATATGGATTCTAGCCATACAACATAAGAAATGGACAGAACCATCTAGATTTCGAAGAGTCAACCCTTAGTTTACGACCAAATGCACCAAACGATTCAACGCCTTATCGCAGAGATAATATTTTTGTCAAAGAATGAACCTTAGGCCTAACTCAACCCCAAAAGCTAGCTCAAGAGGTGAGGATTGTCCAAGACCATATATAGAGACCACAACTTATTTATATCACCTATGTGGCACACTAACACACCCAGTGCACGTCCAGGAATGAACATATAGAGCATGGAATAACATGAAAATAGGTAGTCCAACAACACTAGATAGCCCAACATCAGGAATAGGTGGTTCTAATATCATGTCAAAAAAGGGACCTTGGGCCTAACTCAACCCCAAAAACTAGCTCAAGAGGTGAAGATTGTCCAACACTTTATATAGAGACCACAACTTATTTATTTCACCGATGTGGGACACTAACACAATCTATGCACGCCAAAAAATGAACATTTGGAGTGTGGAATAATATGAAATTGGTAGCCCAACAACACTAGGTAACCCAACATCGAGAATGGGTAGCTCTGCTATCATGTCAAAGAATGGACTTTAGACCTAACTCAACCCCAAAAGCCAGCTCAAGAGGTGAGAATTGCCCAAAATCATATATAGAGGCTACAACTTATTTATTTCACCGATATGGGACACTAACAAATTTAGAGCAAGCCATGGCTTATATAAATGCAACAAGATTTGCACTTAAATTCTAAATGAAATCAGCATTGAGTTGGAGAGGGGTTGAATTGTCCAGAATTTCTTATATAATAGTTGGTTATTTCATGAGCTTGTTTACAGTTCTCCCTCTCCCCACCAACCAAAATGGGGGGGGGGGGGGGGGAGGTAAATACCAAGTCCCACAGCGACCCTCACTCCTTGTTCCCAGGATATATATCTTTGGCATATAGAAAAAAAGGCTCATACTGATAATGAACACAATTCAATTTTCCTTCTTTAGAAATAACCATGATTATGCTAGAAAATGGCACTCATATCTAACCCCAAATTGCAGTCATCCCTACCATTTCAACAATCTTATCATTATAAGCATAGCTTGCTCCACTATAGAAAACAAAAACAAAGTTTTGGTGAGTGAGGAGTGAAAGTCGCCTATGATCATGTAACCACTGCTTCAGAGAACTAAATTCCTCCCAAATTGATAGAAAGAGGAAGGAAATAACATGTTCCACACTATTTCTCAAGCTAGGGAAACGATTCCTATGATCAGATCTAAAGAATTTACAGCTTATGAAAAACTCGTTGTAGAAGGTAAAATCAAACAAATAAATGAGAGAATAGGATATATAACCAGGCTCAGAACATTTTGATTGGTAATATGTTTGCCAAGTTTTCAAGTGCATGACAATACACAGAGACAAAAGGGATTTGGTGCTTTAAAGAGAATGCCATATACACTACTTGTGCATATCGATTGCTTGTAGATCGTATGAAATAGAAAATTTAATGCAACACAATACACTCCCTCAGGAGCTATCCAACAAGGCCCTAAAAGTCAGCAAAGGACAAAATTTCTCTCCATCAATTAGCTGAGCTCCATCAACATAGTGACTGAATAAAAAATTCATTATCTGTTAAAAAATTCAAAGTATACCATTTCACTTGTATGCATATAGAAACACATACAAATTAGGAGTCTATAACACAGTTCATGATCAAATTACTAGATTAGAACTCCACATCCCTAAAACAAAAACAGGGATGTAGATGAAAAGCGCGAGAGTAGTTTGAAGACTTTAACCAAAACGACGTTGCTAGAATGCTTAGAAGTACCCTTAAAGCAAACAACCCTTCAAGCTTTCATCTTTGTAAGCAAATGACTACTGATAAGAAGACATCTGAGTAATGTGCATCCAAGTGAAACACATGAGTGCCGACATACCTCCTTGGGGTACTCTTGCATCTTCTACAACTTCACAGAAACAATTTTATTTTATAAAGCTTTAAACTGAAGCTAGGGTTGTCAAACTTTAAGAGTTAGTGTGACTTTTACCAGTGTTACAACAACACACACAACCTTATTATCCTAACAGCAATATAGAGATTTTTTCCATCTAAAAATGGTTCGGATAAAGCAATTTCCCCTGTTGAAACGAAATGGCACAAGAAAACGTCTACCAGACATTTAGGTGCAAAATCACACAAAAAAATACAGAAGAGCAAAACATAAAGTCTACCAGAGTATCAGTCCAGAATTATGACATCGTCATCTGATTCCTCGGATTGTAAAGGTCCTTTAACATCATTTTTATTATCACCAAGTAGCTCACGAGCTGCTTTCTCAAGAAACTCCTGAGCAGCAGAACGGACAGATTGCTTATCGGATGACTGGTATTTTCTCTTCTTATGGACACTTCTATCCACATAATTAATTCTTGGGCCCTCCCCCTGCCTAATTGCCCGCATGCCTTGCTTCTGCTCTGCAAAACCACATAATTATTCAAAAGACAACTAAATTGAAAGGTTAGTCACGCCAAATGTAAACAAACACAAACCAGCGGAAAGATCAGGCAGGGAATGCTCGATAAAACGGGCTGCTGCCGGGGGATTAATGGTGGCTGAAGGTCGCAGCGGTGCTACGAACACAAAAATAGACAATATTTTAGTAGGTAGCAGTAATCACCACTTGTCACAGTTAGCACTAGAAATCATCCTTCTAGCAAGACACATATCTCATGTCTCAAAGGGTCAAATTTGAAGTCTTGAATACCAAGAGCGTGTGCAGAACACAATGCATTATATTCTTTAATTCATTCCATCAAGATTACCATAGATACATGAGTCTAAAGATAAATAGGCTAAGAAACAACTCTACAAAGCCACAACAAAGACAATGTTTAAATTCAGTAGGCTTACTATTGACTCGTTGAGAGGGAAAGGAGGACCAAATTTACCTTTGCTCAAGTCCATGCATTTCTGCAATTTCTCTTGGTACAAGCTCAATCTCTCCTAAACACATTACAATAAAACAAATGTACGCCCCATTGTCAGATAAATTAACAATTCAAAATCTGACTATTGGAAAGGCTCATAAAACAACCATAAACATCAGTTCTGCAAATTTAAATATGAAATGCTTTAGATAACCAAGCAAGACCCACCAGTTAATATATTAGAAATAGACACCTATTAATGGAGTTAAATTTTAATTTTTAGCAAAAAAACTGCATATAAAATGTGTTTATTTAGGAGACCACACAGTCAAGAAGAAGAAGAAGAACAAGCAAAGAAAAGAAAAGAGACCATACAAATAAAACAAGGTACTGATATATCGATTACAAATTCTGATAATAGTCATCTAGCAAATATCAAAAAAAAAAAAAGAAAAAAATGAACATTGTCATCTGGCAATTAGTTAAATCACCCAGTCCTGAATTTCAGAGTCCTTTCTATACTAAAGTGAGAGCTCAACTAAAGCAACAGCTACCAGTTCAAACAAGCACATTCAATCAACCATAGAGTTAAAAAAAACTATTAAAAGAAACGAACAGACAAAATATAATCATGTCGAGAGATCATAAAAAATACGGAGGTCAGACAAAAACCATATTCAAAGGCTAAACGTGAGGAGCAACCAAAATAACATCCAAGTGAAAAAATATTGGGCAGGACCACTGAGCAAAACATCAAAAGCGCAGCAATTAGACTTGACCACACAAAACCTCGAATTTAGAAATAAAATCAGCGCAAAAGCCATTAATGATAAACACCAAAACTAAGTAAAGGAAGGAGGAAAAAGTTCGCTACTTTCCCATATCAATAAAATTAGTTAAACCAAAATGGCGATGCTGAGAAACACTTACAAGCTCTTTTTTGACAGGATGATCATCTGGGTCCACACCCTTGCATCTTAGCCTCACTGCAAAACCACGACGAACAGACCAAAAAGAAAAGAAAAGAAAACACACAAATTCACTTCAATTTCAAGAATTCACCGTAAAGAATAAAAAAGCGAAAAAGTTTCAATCTTTACTATATGCTGCATGTTTAATCTATGAACAAACACACATACATAAACATGAAACGTACACAAACATATACATACAAGCAAAGAGAGTAGTTGTGGCTTTGGCAATCAAGAAAAGGGCTTGAGCCCTTTCAAGAGGCTCCATTCTTGAAAGGGTTTCAGTATCACAGTAAGACAAGAACTCTTCAAAATTGGCTTTCATTTCATAAATGTTGCTAGATGTTCTCTTCACTGCCTCCGTTACTGATTCTGGTATCACTTTATTGCTGCTACCACTTCCGCTGCCAGTTTCCATAGTTTTCGTTTTTTCTAATTTCTCTCAATTTGCTTCCTTTCTCTGTGTCTGACTCTGAGCTGGAGTAGTGGGTTTAAATTTTGTAGTTTGCACAAATTTAGTAGGGATTTTGATGGGGTTGTGTATGGAATTTCACTATTTCAACAAATAAGTCCAGAAGTAACGAAAATTATGCAAAATGTCCTTTAAGTTATAATATATCTAAAATGGCCCCTAAAAGATCATGGATTTCTTCTTCCATCACCACGTTAGCCGTTAGGTAAGAAATTTCATGGTTTATTTATTTTCCTTTTTAAATTTGTGAATTTATTATTTTTGTGGAAATGAGGGTTTTGTCTGGTTACATTCTCCCAGTTTATTTTCTAACTCTCAATTCATAAACAAACAAATAATCATATTCCTCAACCTCATTCTCCAAAATACATAATTTATTCCCAAAAAATTCTTACTATTCCCAACTCCACACAACTCCCAAGTACCACATATTCTTTCATTATTACAAATATATACTCTTACTACAACCCATACAATTTATATATATACATATATAAATTACTTTAAAATACTCATTTCACTCCACAAACCTAATAAAAAAGTCATTGATGTGACATCTTATCCCCCCAAAATACAAACAAATAAATAATTTTCTCTCAATTCATTATCCCAAAACACAAACAAATAACCATCACATTCCCCAACCCACTACCCAAAATCCATTCTCCCAAAATATTTTGAGAGAATGGCCCAATTCACAACCAAACACAGCCGAGGTATCTAAATTATTTATGTAATTTTTCAAAATATAGAATTTTTAAACTTAATGCATTTTTAACTATCTAAATAAAGAATAAGCACTTTTTTAAAACAGAGAATTCTTTAGATATGCAATCTGGAAATAGCGACTTTAGGTAAAAATAGTAGGGAAGGGAAAGAGCAAAACCGGACAGAAGCTGTGAACGCCATAGCCACATGCAGATCTAGCTTTAGCTACTCTCTTCCTCTCTATTTTAGCAAAAATATCCTCAGTAGACTATAAGTTCCTTATTTTGTGCAAGAGAGACATATTTCTCCTTCATTTTCGCCTCATAAGCTAATGTTTTATCTGTTAAGCAATTTCACAAACAGCAATCAGGCAAGCCACCCGCAACCACCATCACCACCAAATTCGTTAATTGTCTTTCAATTCTTGCCCAGTATTATCCAGTACTTATCTTTTTACTACTTCATGCATGGCTGTGATGATATTAAATTCTTCTAGTATGTGCTGCTGTAATTATAGTCATATTTCTTTAACCACTGACAGCAGTAAACCATGTGTGTCGAGTTACAGTAGTGGCTCGGCGAAAAGAAGAAAGATCGATTCTTTTGGGATTTTACGGTATGGGTCAGTGATGCATTGGAAGAAAATCAAGAAAACGCGCGTTCCTTTTTGTGGGTTTGTCATGAAAAGCTCAGATGAAGTTGTTTTGATGGATGATAAAGTCAAGAAAAGCATGTCGTCTGAGGAATTAATTGGAAGTTTGAAGTCAATTCATGATTTGGATCAGGCTTTTTCTTTCTTTAAAGCTGTAGCAGATATGCCACATGTTATGCACACAACAGAAACTTGTAACTATATGCTTGAGCTGTTGAGGGTGCATGGAAGGATAGAGGATATGGTTATGGTGTTTGATATGATGCAAAAACAAATTATTTATAGGAGCTTAGATACTTACTTCATTATATTTAGGAGTCTAAGTGTAAGGGGAGGCATCCGACAGGCGCCATTTGCACTTGAAAGGATGAGAAAATCCGGGTTTAATTTGAATGCATATTCATATAATGGATTGATACATTTGCTTCTTCAAGCAGGGTTTTGTAGGGAGGCTTTAGTGATCTATAAAAGAATGGTCTCAGAAGGGTTGAAGCCTAGCCTTAAGACCTATTCTGCTCTAATGGTAGCTAGTGGTAGGAGAAGAGATACTGAAACAGTCATGGGCTTACTAGAAGAGATGGAGAATTTGGGATTGAGGCCAAATGTCTATACCTTCACCATCTGCATCAGAGTGCTTGGGCGAGCAGGAAAGATCAATGAGGCTTACAATATATTAAAGAGGATGGATGAGGAGGGATGTGCACCTGATGTAGTTACTTTCACCGTTCTCATTGATGCTCTTTGTAATGCAGGGAAACTTGATACCGCCAAAGAAGTGTTTAAGAAGATGAAATGTGGCAGCCATAAACCTGATCATGTGACTTACATCACTATGTTGGACAAGTTCAGTGATTCTGGAGATTTAGACTCGGTAAGGGATTTTTGGAGCCTGATGGAGGCCGATGGTCATAAAGCAGATGTTGTTACTTTCACTATACTCATTGATGCTTTATGCAAAGTGGGAAAGGTTAATGAAGCATTTGGGGTATTGAATGAAATGGAGGAGAGAGGGATCTTTCCAAATCTTCATACTTACAATACTTTGATTTGTGGCCTCTTGAGGTTACAGAGATTGGGCGAAGCATTAGAACTATGTGATAAAATGGAATTGTGGGGCATTCGGCCAAATGCATATACATACATCTTGTTCATTGACTGCTATGGGAAATTAGGAGAAGCTGACAAAGCTATTGAAACCTTTGAGAAGATGAAAGCTCGTGGCATTGCCCCAAATATTGTTGCCTGCAATGCATCACTGTATAGTCTTGCTGAAGTTGGTAGGCTTAGAGAGGCAAAGAAAATCTTTGATAGAATAAAACAGAGTGGGCTTGTGCCTGATTCTATTACCTATAACATGATGATGAAGTGCTATAGTAGTGCAGGGAAAATTGATGCAGCCATTCAATTACTTACTGAAATGATAGATAATGGCTGTCATCCTGACGTGATTGTTATCAACTCTTTGATTGATACGCTTTACAAGGCTGATCGGCCGAATGAGGCATGGGAAATGTTTTACAAAATGAAGGAACTGAAACTTGTTCCTACAGTTGTGACTTACAACACGTTGTTGGCTGGACTTGGAAAGGAGGGCAAAGTTCAAGAGGGCTACAAATTGTTTGAGAGCATGGCAGCATATGGTTGCCCTCCAAATACAATAACATTCAATACACTTCTGGATTGCCTCTGTAAAAATGATGAGGTTGATTTGGCCTTGAAGATGCTTTATTCAATGACAGAAATGGATTGCCTCCCTGACCTTTTTACTTATAACACAGTCATCTATGGATTAGTGAAGGATAATAGGATTACTGAAGCTTTTTGGATTTTTCATCAAATGAGAAAAATTATATATCCTGATTATGTAACTCTGTATACTCTCCTCCCTGGTGTTTTGAAAGCTGGTTCGATTGAGAATGCTTTTAAAGTTGTTGAGGGCTTTGTTCACCAGCATAGAATTTCGGCAAATAGATCATTTTGGGAACATCTGATTGCTGGAATTCTCAAGGAAGCAGAGTTAAATAATGCTATTTCTTTTGCAGAAAAATTAGTATCTGTCGGTCTTTGCAAAAATGGCTCGATAATTGAGCCCATTGTTAAGATATTGTCCAAGCAAAAGAAATCACTTGATGCCCACAAATTGTTTGAGAAATTCACTAAATCTTTTGGGATTCGGCCTACTGTAGAAGCATATTATCATTTGATTGAAGGGCTTCTTGATGTTCATCTTAAGGAACTTGCATGGGATACATATGAAGAGATGAAGAGCGCCGGCTGTGCTGCAGATGTCTCCACCTACAATTTGTTGCTTGATGATCTTGGGAAGTCTGGGAAGGTAAATGAACTTTTTGAGCTGTACAATGAGATGCTTCATAGGGGCTGTAAGCCTGACACAATAACTCACAACATACTCATCTCTGGTCTTGTAAAGTCTAACAGATTAGAGAAAGCCATAGATCTATACTATGATCTTATAAGTGGAGGCTTTTCTCCCACTCCTTGTACATATGGTCCTCTTATAGATGGTCTCATGAAGATCAAAAAATTGGACGAGGCAAAGAATTTGTTTGAGGAAATGATAGAATATGGATGCAAACCTAACTGTGCTATCTACAATATTCTTATAAATGGATTTGGAAAAACAGGTGATGTTGAAACTGCTCGAGAGTTGTTTGATAGAATGGTTGAGGAGGGCATTAGACCAGATTTGAAGTCCTACAGCATTCTAGTTGATTGCTTATGCTTGCTGGGTAGGGTGGATGAAGGCATGTACTACTTTGAGGAAATAAAGGCTGCTGGGCTTGATCCAGATTTGATCTGTTACAATATTATCATCAATGGCCTCGGCAAAGCAGGAAAAGTCAAGGAAGCTCTGACTCTTCTTGAAGAGATGAGAAGCAGAGGCATGAAGCCTGACCTCTATACTTTCAATTCCTTAATCTTTAATCTTGGAATTGCTGGAATGACAGAGGAAGCTGGAAATATGTACAAGGAACTCCAGTTCATGGGTCTTAAACCCGATGTTTTTACATATAATGCTCTAATTAGAGCATATAGTATGTCTGGGAACCTCGATGATGCGTATGCTGTATATGAGGAGATGATGGTTGGGGGGTGTAAGCCTAATACTGGGACCTTTGCTCAGCTTCCAAACTATTCCACAGAATTAATTTTTGATTGATGCAAGAGAGGTACAGGTAACGTTTCCTTTTTATGCATCCTTTTCCTCCTTGATTTTTCATAAAAAAGAATCAATTTTAGGAGCATTTGCTGATGGTTTTTGGAATAATTGCAATAGTTTCTCTAGCGTGCGGCTATCAGTTGTGTGTATGTGTATGTATACATTGGTTGTTTTCATTTAAACAAGCATCATCTTCTCTTTTCATATATATCAATTATTCACTGCAACTGATTGGAGTTCAACCATAAATTTGTTGAAAGACATGTAACTAAAGTATGTATAAAACTTATGTGCAGGGAGAATTGGCACTGGTTTTGATCTTTGGGAGTGGTTTGATGCATTTCATGCCATTTCAAGTGCAGAAGTTTTCTTTGTAAATATGTAATAAGGTAATTCTACTGAGTCTTACCAATTGTCAAAAGGTGTAATGTAGAGGTAACTTGTGATTATCCAAATTATTCTGCATTGTATAGATTCTTACTGTAGAGTACATCATTGAGATTCCATAGCACATATTCATTTCCCAGTGGAAGCTACATAGCTAATCATGCAAAAATTGAGAGATTTCAGATATCAATCATTGATGTTCAAACCTGTAGTTGAGACATCATCTGTACATACTCCAATAATGTGATACATTTATAAAGTAGTCTGATGGGAAGAAAGACCACAAAATGGAAAACCCTTTATGATTTTTTCAGCTCCAACAAAATTATATGTACATTCACAGATTAAAAACTCTGAAACACAGGATAAGATGTTATGAAGCAGTCTACAGTCACTATGATTCACTCTCAGCAGGCTTGGACTCAGCCTGAACTACCTCAGAAGCCGAGGATTTCTCATCTGAAGATGCTCCAGACTGGGTAGGTTTCTTGAATTGCACCAATATCATGGTCATGTTGTCGCAGCCCTCGCCTCCAGCAGTAGATGGCGCCAGACATCTATCCAGTACTTTTTCACAGACCATAGAAAGCTTATTTTCCTGCATTAGCAAATGTAGCGTGTGAATCCAAACCATATCAATATTTAGATACGATTAAGATAATGTAGTCCCAAGAAACTTACAGATTTCAGCTGCTCATGTATAAAATCTACTAGTTGCTGGCTTGACATGCAATCCCTGAGAAGCGATGAAAGGGCAACTTGATCAGAAAAAGTAATGTCACCAGTACGTGGTCCTATTTGTGCTTAGAGGGTGCTCTCTAGAACATTAAGTATATATCTATAGACTAAATAATAAACTTAAGTTCATATTGCATACCAAATGCCATCACAGGCAAGCACAATGAACTCATCATCATCGCAAAGTTCAACCTGGATCACAAATTGAACAAATCAGTAGTGTTATTACATACAATAAGCATTAAAAATTCCAAATTAAAGAGGATGGTATGCAAGAAAAAAGAAAAGGAAAAAAAGGAAAAGGATCATTCCAAATGTAAGACTTTTACCCATAATATATTGAGCACAGTTATTATATATACCAACTGAAGTATAAAGATGAGCTCAAAAACAATAAATATTATATCAGTTAAAACAGAAAATAAAGAAGATGCATACAATGTTTATATCTGGATTAGCAGTAACAATTTGCTTCTCGGCAGGCAAAAACTTGTTCTGCTTGAATTCCATATCACCTGCAGCAAATTTGAAGTGGTTTGTCATCAGAAACCATAGAAACTACCTCTCCTGATCACTAAATTTGTCTACAATTTTTGACTTCCGACATAATTGCAATAACGATAACAGCACACAAGCAAATTGGACAGCACCTATAGCTCTTGCAAGATTCAAACTGCCGTTGACACGACCAGCATGGATAAAACCACCAGCTTTTAGAATTCTGTCCCTCTCAACCTCGAGATCAGGCTTGTGATCTCTTGAAAGATTATAAGCCTAAACAAGACGGAACCACACAACATGAATCATTTACGTCAAAACAATCAAATGAAAAAATAAAAGATTTCTCATATTGCATACTTAACATTTCTGAATATCAAAATCAGAATGTGCAACGTTACCTGACCATTCCTAGAAATTACACAGCGCGAGTCACCAGCATTTGCAACAAGAAGTTGGTTCTCCCTAACGATAGCAACACAAGCAGTACAACCAGACGTTGGTCCAGCAAAATCAGAATGTGGTCCCTGATCCGAGTAATATGAAGTCAAACTTAAACATAACAAACAAGAACCAATAGCACAACGCAACAAGAAATGCAAGAAAAAAAAATAAATATGAAAATGACATGTTCCTTTAATGCTTCATAGTAAATAGCTAAAAACCTAAAGTTTTTGCCCATCATGGCAACAACAAATATATGAAAAAATAACAAGTTAAATAAGTGATATGTGAAAGAAGTAAATGAACTTATTTCCAGATAATTCCTGGACTCCTTCCACTTATAATCTCATTCAATTACAGCACAATCATTAACTGGCATATGATTGCTTAGGGTTTGACCAAAGTTTGGTTTGGCAGAATAGGGAGGAGGCCACAACGAAATGACCATGGTCTGTAAAATTTTCTGACACGAGCTGAGAGCAAACAGGAAATGGTCCATAGAGTACCTTGTAAGCTCTGTAGAAATCAACAAACTATAATCTTATGCCTTTCCTGGAGGATTTTACTAATACCTCATAAACCCTAAAAAAATAATAGAGAAAAAAGCTTCCTGGAGTACAGCCAGCTCTAAAAGGAGAGGTCCACCATGATGTAGAGTTTAGAGATGCTCTATTTTCAAAAGCAAAATGGAAGAAAAGAGAAAGTAAGAACAAAAGAAAGATTTAAGAGTGGAACCATTACAACAGAGCTGGATCAATATCTATGCCCCAGGACCACAAAGCAAAAAATGTTCTACTCCCGCATAATACTCATAAGGAACAATATTCTGGAAGAAAAATAATAATATGTAAACAACTCTTTCTCGTTGTTGCAAAAAATGTGAATGGTTCAGAACATAAGACTTTAAACCATCTCTAATGATTGGTCACACTATCCTCTATTGCCCGATCGAAAAAATCTCTCGCAAAATTTCAGAAGAAAAGGCAAGTGAACACAAAAGTATCACTATCATTATTCGAGGAGCGATTGTAGCTTAGGTTCTTTAATCATATAAATACCTCCTCAAATGCCCAGTCATCAACTTGGTCATTTTTGTCACCGCTTTTTGGAGACCATATCAGACCCTCTATCATTCCCGTGAACTTGTTTATTTTATCCCCCAGAACAGCCAATTCCCTCCAGCCTCTCTGCCCACGCATCATCTCATCCATCCTGCATTAACAGGGGACAAAAGTTTCAAGAAATGTAAACCACACATTCAGCGGTTTCTGGGCATCCAAATGATTCAAGCAACTAGCTTTTCCCCATGGGCGCAATTACGTGACACAGACTTAAAGACACAATTGCACTTTTTTGCATCCTTAGTGCCAATATAAATAAATGTCTTGCTTTCAAATACTTCCAGAGAACTCTTCGTGGTGATCTTCGGAAGGAATATTCAGTATCTGCTCTTAGGTTGTATATATTGACATGATTTCTAACCATTTTTGAAGATCGTTGTCTTAGATACTTTAATGATTGTAAATACTTCTATGGACGGGGTACATTGTTGAGCCACTTCAGTGCAGTTTTACCAAAATTCAAACAAATGAAAAGATTCATAGAATCTAACAAATAAACAGAAGTTGAAAATGAGTCACCTCTTATTCATACAATTTCACTAGCTCAAACTTTTGTAAGCAAACAAGCCTTGATCAATTCATGGAACAAGAGAGGAAGAAGCTATAAACATAGCCAGAGGACTGTAACTGACCTGAAAAAGGCTTTTTGAACTGAAGTTCCAATATCACCAGCCAAATATGCTTCATGCTTGAGCACCTGCTGATGAAGGTACTTAGCACAGAATTTGGCAACCACTTTACCTGCAATATGAAAGCATAGCCAATAGAATCAACAGCTATTTCCTAGTGAATATTGTCTTAAATTATCGTTATCAAACAAAAGATGGACTATAAATGCACAGTTTTACCAAAGGCATCATTACGTGGAAGTGTGTTCATGACAACCCTTGATAAAAAATATCAAAAACTCAATTGGGCAGATTTCCCATCACAGAGACATGGAAAGTATTATCAAGCAATCCACAATAACTAAAATTGAGGAAACAGGATAAATGGACACAAAGAAATTCAAGACCAGCATGCTATGAAGAAAATCAACTTCTTTGGGCGGTTTGCATTGTAGCTACAAATCATGGAACTTCTTTCAATGAAAAACTAAATTCCGGCATGCTTCAAGGAACACGTCCCTCCCCATCGATCATAACTTAAGATCATTATATACCTCTTAATTTAATGAAATTAAAATACAATCCCACTAGCTTACTATTTTGCCATTGTGGATATGAGCTACCATTGTTGACATCATGGAGCTCAAATAACCCACACAGAAGATATCCTGCTTGCCCAAATTATGGTGTAAGTTAATGCGATTTTCCTTTATTTTCTTTTATTTTAATGTTCAAAACATATATTTAACTTGAAGTTGAAGTTTTATTGACAAACTTGTAACAGAAGAGAGGATATTGTGGTGCCTTCAAATTATGGGATCCAGAAATGTAGCAAAGATTATCATTCTTGTACTGCTTAGAAGAACAAATAATTTGGAGGAATAAGTAGCACATTATAAGAAATTGGAAGAGAAATTGGAAATTTTGATTGTAAAGCATAACAAAAGGATGAAATTGATATGTGCTTACCTTGTAAACGAGTCCTTATCAGTCAATCAAAGTCCAAGATATCTCAAC
Organism: Jacaranda mimosifolia; assembly: GCA_018894105.1. Taxonomy (NCBI): domain Eukaryota; kingdom Viridiplantae; phylum Streptophyta; class Magnoliopsida; order Lamiales; family Bignoniaceae; genus Jacaranda; species Jacaranda mimosifolia. The sequence goes on from CM032127.1 coordinate 4,906,724, forward strand.
CTTCTTAATTAGGTCATACAAATTGAGTGATGAACTATAAGCCTTGATACTTCATCTATTATTCTTAATAAGCCTTCATGCCTATCACCACATAATAAGCAAAGCAAAAAATTCCCCTAGTGGAGTCCTAGTAAAATTATTCTCCATTTGGCAAAGCTCCAATATCTAACACAAACAACAAATTTAGGCTTTTAGTATTTTGAGTGGCTATGTAAATAATAAAGGTTAAGACAGATGCCATGCTGCCTAGTAAAGGATATATAACACACATTTCTAAGAGAAAGGAAGGGAAAAAAGGGAGAAGGGGGGGGGGGGGGGGGGGTGCGCTGAGAAGACTTATTTCTCTTAACTAACCCTCCTTTATCGTTATTATCATCTCAAGCACCCACACCAAATATCCATTTCTCCACAGTATGCAGCACAATACATTCTACAATGAGAGTCTATTACTCTATTAATGTCCAGGGCAATAAAAGTATGGTTGTTGAACAAAAGTAACAGAAACTGCCACTGGGTATTTATCATATATAGTTGCAATTTGCTAATTTGCTGGTATGCTAAGAGAAACTGCCCTTAGTTATTTTACCAGATATAAGTGCAGAGTTCTGTCCACCAGTTGAAATGTTGCTCACATGATTAATGATAAATTCAAAAGCTTATTTTAGGTGCATTCTTCCACAACATAAGAAGTCAGTATCTTACTATTTAAGGTAGCAAGCCATCAACACTCAAAATTCAATAGCTAACACTAAACCAGAACTTCCAGCAGAAATTTCAACGCCCACCAACAGTAAAAAATTGATATAAGAAGATCCATTAAGCAATTGGGAACTAAATATGAATCCCTCAGATAGTTTTGTGGCAATCCTCACAGTTTCAGCTGCTTGTTTCTCCAAGAGTTAACTAGAAGAAATGAGAGGGCTGCTTGAACTCATTTCCAGGTGTATATATAGGAGGTGACAAGAACCAGACACAAAAACTAAGACAAGTTGCTCTTTTGCCAGATTAGGTGTTCTAACTCACAACTACATGCATGATTTAGTTTGTATGTATTAAGGCAATGGTATGGATATTCACCCTCGTTTTTAACATGAAAAATACTGGCAGTAAAATTACATGAACGTACCTCCATGCCCATCATAAACACCAAAGAATGATATGGAAGTGTCCAAATTTGGAATTGCTGCATGCTAAAGGGAGAATAGTAACATCATTATTAATGAGAGCTAGCATTATATAGTAAAAGGCACATGTACAAGAACAAAAAATAGATAAAATAATCTCTGCAGTTGTAACCCTTTGACTGACTGTAGATCACAAAACGCATATTGATAACAACAGCAACCAGAGACGAAAAAGTCAACATGATTTAGTGGTACATCTTGACATCATAGCCTATGACATCATAACGAAATTTCGCATGCGTCAGCTTCCTGTTTTCTTATAATGTTATGATCTACAAGAGACTTCCCAAATTGTTTAAACAAAAAATTATCCAATATTCTTACTTCTGTCCAGCTCTTCTTTAACAGCCTCTCCATCTTTTTCATCAACTCCATATCTTTCATGGATAAATGCTTTCTTCTTTATTTCTTTATTTTCTCACTTTTTTTTTTTTTCTTGGTTAGGAAGGGTTCTTTCCTTTTCTTTTTCTTTTTATTTTTATTTTTTTTTTGGGTTACAGGGTGGGGGTGCTTTTCTACCCCCATTTACTAATGAAATGCTTTGGTTGCTCGACAGAAGCTGATTACATCATTCAAGCAACTGGATTTTTATTGTTCATTTGGAAAGAAAAAGATTGCCTATGATACAATCCTTCTAGAGGATGATACCAGATTTAACTCTCCAACCCAATCTAAGTTCACATGCAGACATATCAGACCAGATTATGTAAGCAACACTCAGTAACCTCCTAGAGGAAGGATACCCAATGCATTCTTGTTAATAAAATGTTTTTGTTGCTTAAGAGAACCTTCACTTTATTCTTTGAAAAGTCAGGAAGTTTATTTTTTATAGCCACACTGATCCAATCCAAACTCCACATAATATGCTTACAACTATGCCAAGCATATGTAACACTCTTGCGTACAACAAGTGCATAGAGAGCACAAACACATCAAGCCATGGAGATACCGAATTTGAGTGACTACTTACAGCATCTTCCATCGTAGCACGCCATCCTTGCATGGAAGACAGACCAAACCTAAGCCTATGGTTGTCGCCATCTTCAGAAAGCTTCTCTGTTTTAGGAGTGCTCAGATATATACCCATCTCAAACTGACATCAAGAACAGAGAGTTTCAGAAGGCCATTCAAACTAAAACTTCAATCAGAATATCCATGAAGATAGAAAATTTATTGGGTTAACTGCAGAAAGCAGAAAATCTAATCAGCCAGCATTTAATTATTCAATCACCCAGCTTTCCGGAATTTGAAAAGTCAGCTAATCCAGATTGTTCTTTTTCATACCTATAATAGACACTCCATAGAAAAGTAGTCTGTAATACTGATTATTGAACATTCAAACTCCTAACAGTCAGACTTACACACTCCTATTACTTAAATTTCCAGTAGCTGCAAAAAAAACAAAAGGATAAACAAGTAATTCTATGCCAAAATCAAGATCACTTCCAATCTTTTCCAACAAAACTCAGCACATGCATATTAAATTAGCTAATAATATGCTGTAACACCAAAATTCAACAAAATAAATACTAAAACAAAAACATCTACAAGAAATCAAGCTCGGCATAATCCAGCTTGGCATAACTCTGTAAACCGAAGAAAAGATATGAACCAGGTGTAAAAATCTCGAGGAAATAATCAAGATCACAATCAAAATCAAGAAACACGCAAATGACAATAATTTCTCATATGTTCGTTACACAATGCAAGAATTTGAAAGAATTAAACCAAAATCTAAAGATGCTTATTTACATGCCCACTCGAGCAACCCACCAAATCTCTGAATCTTGACTTAGAAAGGCCGCGATGAACTTAAATCTTGATATTATCAAAATTAAGAAAAAAAACAAAAAGGAACCCAGAAACGTGTTCAGAGTGTGTGATATAAAATGAACGTGATGCGAGAATTGAAGATAGAGACAAGAGACATCAAGAGAAAACAGGAAGGAAAAGGAAAAATGAGTTCTTTATAAAGTGTGTGATGACGGTGAATCTGTGTGCTTTTACTCTTTAGGCGTGATGAAAAATCTCTTTAGCCCTCTGTAATAGATTCTCTTCTCAACTCCTTAATTCTAGTATTTCCAACAACAAAATGTTTCTAAATTGTTACCAAATTTTTATAAGAATTTATTACAAGACTACATAGTTCTTTTCTCCTCTGTCCGCTCAATAGTTGTTTTCTTGCTATCATAAAGTATTTGAAAGGGCTCCTACACTTTACAATATCTTTTCAAATTTTGACAAATAAAAAAATAACAAAATATTATTTAAGTAAAGTTCAACAAGTAAGAACAAGATAATGGATGTAATCCTTATCGTCTCAAAAGGAAAAAACAGTTCGAAGTGTGATATTTCAAAGTGTATCCACACAATGATTGAACCTTGTAAAAAAATAAAAGAAAAATTATATAAAAGAAAAAAAGAATTGTTGAGTTAAAAGCCATAAAGACAAATTCGAGGAAGCTGAAGGGCTTAGATGCAATTAATCAAGACATTTAAATTAAGGTAGGTTGGTAGAATACTTTGATTATGCGTTTCTTTTAATTCAATTTCCAACGTATATATTAGTTTAGCACAAATCGTGTCATTTCATATCAAATCATATCATATCATAAAGGACTAAAAAAGAATGTAGGGTCAAATTTGGTGAAATCCAAATTCATGTGACCCAAAGATCCAGCTATTGACTATGACACATAAACATCACATTTCTTCATATTTATTTCCCAACCACACTTATCAATCCATGTGGCACTGGCACCCCAAAAAAATGAAAAAAAGAAAGAAGAAGAAGAAGAAGAAGAAGAAGAGATAAAAGTGAATGAGAAAGGGAAAAAAGGAATTCTTGCTGCCAATGTGTCAATGAAAACTGAAAAGTGTGTGTTTTAGCATTCAGTATAAATTATAACGGGGGTAAACAGTTAATGGGCTTTGTAAGACATGCCCATTTCTTAAGGTAGTGTTTGGATATGTTTTATGTTTGATTTTATTGTGTGTTTTGGGAGAATGAATAATGAAAGAATTGTGGGAAAATGTGAAATGAAGGTTGGGAAATGTGATTGGTGTTTGGTTGTTATTTTTAAAAATAGTAAAAAATGGGGTTTTTGAGTTTTGATATGTTTGGTTATGTTTTTTAGGGAGCATTTTTTACTGTAGATGTCACATCATTGCTTTTGTGTTGGTATTTGGGGGTGAAAATGAATTTGAATTGATTTTTTTAATTGTAAGGATAATAATAAAATATATTGGATATATATATATATTGATTGGATGTGATTGTGTTATATATAATGATTGGATGTGATATTGGATATATAAATTTATTATTTATAAAATAGTAATATATATTGATTTTATATAGTACATTTTTTATTATTTTTTTATCATATATTGTATTATTTTTTTTATTATATTCTATTTATAATCTGGATTCTTTTTTTATTTAAAATGATTTTTTTAATATATATATATGTATTTATATTATATACCAATATTTTATTTATATATAAAATAAATAATATTATTACATATATTTTTATTACAACTATATTTTTTATTATATTTTTTTCTACATTTATTTATTATATTTTTATTATACATATATTTCATAGACATCTTAGTATATTCTTTTATAACATAATTTTTTATATTATCGGGATTTTTTATATATTTTTATTTAGATCTTTTTTTCTATGTAAATAATCTGTATTTGATGATATATATGTACAATTTTTATATTTATATATTTAATATAGATGTGTGTGTGTGGGAGGGGGAGAGGGCAAAATCTGCATTTGTGGGAGAATGCAAAATAAAAGGGGGGGAATGGTTATTTGGGTGGAAGAGAAGGGCTTTTTGGGAATTAGAATAGTGAAATTAATCCGCAAAAGTTGATGGCATTTTTGGGAGTGTTTCCCCAGAACGACGGCGTTCCGGGGAAACGTAAGCAAACAAAACCTAAAGTTGATAGAATTTAACCAACAGCCCAATTGAGCAGCCAAGTTAACAAAAGTCTCAAAGGGAACATTAAGGTTATGATGGTAAACAGGTCGAATTTGAACTAAATTAGTCATATTCGAATTCAATTATCAAATTTTATATTCAAATTCGACTTGACATCTTATATAATCTTTACTAGGCAGTATCATATGCAAATCCAATGGATATTCAAAATCCGACCTGATTTAATATTTTTTCTTTCTTTCTTTCTTTCTTTCTTTCCCCTTTTGGATTGTATAAAAACAATGTATTTATAAAGTAAATTTAAATCATATTTGAATTTTTAACAACTTTCTACTATATTAGTCCAAAAGTTAAATATTTGAATATTAAACCCTATTTCATATTATATTAATGCATAAGTAAACTATTATACATTATTACATTTATTTTATCTGTATCTCTCTTATTTTTTAGAATAAAAACTCAATATTAATAGCATAATATAGGTAATAAATAGATATTAGGATAATATAATATATAGATTTCATTTTAAAATCTTTATTAATATTATATATAATAGTATTAATTTAATAAAAAATTATTAAAGTTTGAATTCGGATTTTTAACGGATTGGATTACTTAATTCCATATCCATCCACTTATTTCGAATTACGAATATTTATAATCAGATCTGATCCATTGGATATTTTAATCGAATAAAAATTTTAAAATTTGAATAGAATTCAGATCGAATTTGGATTAAAATTTAATCCATTGACAGACCCAATCAAGATTGTATTTTGGGGAATTCAAAAAAATATTTTCAGATGATGTATTTTTAGAGTGAGATTAAAAATCTATAAAAAAAAAATGAATTTTATTTTTATTTTATGTAATAATTTAAAGTGACAAATTTTTTTAATAATATTATAAAAGAAAATTTAAATTTTATTGGGAAAATTTGGAGAATGTTTGGTTATGTTTTTTGTTTGATTTTATTATGTATTTTGGGAGAATGAATTATTGAAAAATGTGAAAGTTATTTTTTGATATGTTTGTTTATATTTTAGGGGGGACATTTTTTAATATAGCAGTCAAATCAATATTTTTTTGTTGAGTTTTTGGGGTGAAAATGAAATTAAGTGATTTTTTTATTGTTAGAATAATAATAAAAAATATATATAATATATGTATGTATATATTGGATAATGTGTATTTTGGAGGAAAAATAGAGATACATTTGGTTATGTTTCCCCAAAACAATATTATTCCGGAGAAATATAACCAAACAAAGGCTTGATTTTGTTGTCAAAGAGAGAAAATATTCTGCGATGGTGATCCTAGACGTAGAATTTTCCTTTTTAAACGAAAATTTCTAGCTGCTTATCCTTATTTCATCTCCATAGTGTAAGTATATGATGGAGAATCTTTGGCCTTTTTCTAAGAGAGATGGCAAAAAATATGTGGGATATTATATATAACTTAATGCATATTTTTATGAAGGAAGAAAGAAAAATAAACATGATGTGAAGGCAACTTATCTTTATAAGTAGGAATTTTATATTTTGTACCCAGACTTTTTCAACGATGATCTAATTAATACACTAATAATTATAAAAAAAAAAAATCACAACTGAACTAGATGCGCAATTACATGGCATGCATGATGTGAAGACTTGGCTTTTAATTAATATAAACTTGAAATCTCAATCTCTTTCTTACCAATGTTGTTTTCTTGTGGCCAAACGCCATATAGTGAAATCAAAACATTCGAAAAGTTTGTTGGGGGGGGGGGGGGGGGGGGGTTATTGAAATATTTAGGCAATATTTAAATTTGTTTTGAGGTATTTTGGAGGAATGTTTTGTGAGAATATGTTTTGGAAGTGAATGGAAGAATGTGTTGAGAATGAAATTATATTTAGTTTTATTTTGGAAAAAAAAATATAAATTTTACTGTAAATATTTTTTCATGTAAATTTTTGTCTGATTAGTGGTGTCACATTAAGTTTTTATATTACTATGCATTATTTTTATAGTGATGTAGTAATTAAAAAACAAATATTTATATTAAAGTAATGATTGGACGAGATATATATATATTCTTGATAGATATAATTATTTGAAATGTAGAATTTTTTAATATTATTTTGGGAGAAATATTTGTTCATATTTTGAAAATATTTTGGGAAAATGAAAATATTTTTGGAAATATAAACCAAGTTTGATTTTCTTTATGCTATTAGATGGTTTATTCTGGTTGATGATGTCAATTTTAGTGAGTTGGGCTTCTCGGTTTCGACCAGAAAATAAAAGTCAACTAGAAAGACAGAATTGGATGACGTGGGTCAAAGCTACAACCAATGAACAAATGTTAGGCTAGCCGAGAGGGTCCTCGGCTAAGACCCTCCGATGTTGAAGTCAGTTTTTTACCTGAAAATAATTTAGCAGAGTAACGGCATAGGAAATATGTAAAAGCGTACATTTGTCTCTGAAAGATGGGGTATTTATAGTGTTTGGCGATGGGTGAAAAAATGGGTTTCTCCTTGATACAATCTAGACTAGGGATGCAAACAAATCGAGCCAGTTCACAAGCCTGACGAGCTGGCTCGAAAAGTGTTCGAACTCGAACCGAATAATTTTTGTTCGTAAGCTCACGAGCCTATGTTTTTTATTTAAAAAAATATTTATATAAAAAATATATAATAAAATATATTAATTTTAAAAAAAAATTATAAAATAATTTAACTTTTCGAGCTCGAGCTCGAGCCCGAGCTGAACTCGAGCATATAACTTGATTATGAGTTCGAGCCTAATGAATCGAGCCGAGCCCAAACAAGTGCTTGAGCCTGAAAAAATAGTCAAAGCTCAGCTCGACTCGACTCGTTTGCATCCCTAATCTAGACCTTCTCTCTCATGAGTATGGGTGGGTAACTTAGGTCTTTTCGACCTAGCCCAAAGCCTTGCTCATGACTAGTTGGTCGGAGAGGGAGTCCTTACCATCACTAATGCAGAGCTGATGCGCCGTCAAAGCCATTTAATGCGGACAAGAGGGTGGTTCAGATACATTTAATACGGATGCAATGGGTGGCAGGCTTCACTACTAATGCGTGTTTGGTAGGGTAGCCGCTTCATTCCCGTATGCTTTCGACCTCGTGAGGTCGATTTTATGTCAACCTCTGAGGTCGATTCAAAGTTTCAAATTCAATCTATAAAAAGCATCATTATCTAGATCAACTCGCTTGGGCATAAAAATGCCTGGGTCCAAAGCTCAACCCATTGGACTCGATACTGGGCTTTAGTATTTTATCGGGCTTGTGGGCTTACCCATATCACCAGCAAAAGAAAATATGTGATCAGATAGTAGCCGGTAGTTAAAGCAAGAAATGAGCTCTTTGTCTTTAAGATGAATTGGCCTGCACTGATGCTTATGACAAACTTGCTATTATTTCCCAAGATATAACGATATTTTCAAACGATTAAAGCACTACAAACCATTTGATCAAGCAAACTTAAGTGTATTGAAGCTCTCTTTTTAGTATTGGACTGTGTTGTATATTAATGAGCTTTGTTGATATAGATTAGAGATGCAAACGAGCTGAGTTGAACTGAGTCGAGTTTTGACAATTTTTTCAAGCTCGAACTCGAGCTCAAACCAAATGAATCGAGCTCAAGCTCAAGCTCGATAAACTAAGAAAATTAAGGCTCGAGCCGATTTCGTTCTCGACTCGACTCGACTGGAGTCATTAGGCTCGAACTCGTAACAAACTATGAATTTGAGTTAAAGTTCAAGCTTGAGCAAGCTTGGGATCGAAAAGTTAAATTATTTTATAAAAAATTCTAAAATTAATATATTTTATTATATATTTTTAAAAAAACTATAAGCTTGCGAACTTGCAAAAAAGAATTATTTGGCTCGAAACCTTTATGAACTTGGCTTGAACTCGAATTCTTCAAACTCAAACTCGAACCCTTTTCGAACCAGCTTGTCAGGTTTGCGAGCTAGTTCGATTCATTTGCATCCCTAATATAGATTGATGCGGTTTAGGAACTACTTATAGGGCCAAAGGTGAAATTTGAAGGAAGCATGTTGATGGATTTTAGTTGGCATCCATTTTTCCAATGTAATGAAGTTTGAAGGATGCAATCCATTTTTCCAAAAAGTTAATATTCAACTAAATGCTCTGTTCAATTCAAGCTCAGGTGTAGGTGTGCCAAACCGGCCGGATTGGTGGGAAGCGGTGTGCGCACATGTGTGGTTTGGATCGAACCTACTAAGCATGTAGGTCCTTTCCTCTCCTCTCCAAACATTTGTGGTCCCCTCAAAGGGCCCATCCTTTACGCATAAACTATTTATTTTGGTTCACATTTTATTCAACCTCCAATGTGGGCTAGACTCTTCCCATCCACCCAATTCTTTAGCTTCTTTTCTAACTCTCATAGTTAATAATTAAGTAGTTCATTTTGATCATTAATTTCTCATTCACTTGAAATTGGTTAAGAATTTCTCATTCACTTAAAAATTGGTCTTGACCAATTAATTATATTATCGATATCTACCCACAATGTAGATTACGATGATCATAAATTTTTTAAAAATTAATGCTTTGAGCCTACTTAAGTATTTAGTCAAAAACATTAAATTATGCGTACAAGTGTCAATATTAAAAAAGAGACAAAACGAGAAGAAAATAAAGAACTTTCCATCATATACTTCTTCGTCCTTGGTTAAACTCTACTGTAATGGCAAAATTGTAGGCCGGAGATCCTCTAGAAAAATAAATATTCGATTATATGATGATAAAAGGCACAACATTTTTTTTTAATTACTTTTTCAATATAAATAAATAACAAAAAAGTTCTCTTATTCAAAACTTATAATTATAAATAAATAAATAAATAACAAAAAAATTCTCGTATTCAAAATTTCAATTATAAACATTCATCATGTCACACTTTATACATAAGAAATAAATAAATAATAGGCTCAGGTCCAAAATAATTAATGAAGCATGCAATTCTTTAATGTTCTATAGACTTGCTAATGCTATAATGGACCACGCATGATCTACATATTCATTTTTTCACCTTGTGCTTCATGAGGGAGTATAGGGATTAATCTAGAACTAATGTGCCTTAATAAACCAAATTAATTATGACCCTGAATGTTCATCGGCTCATTTATCTAAAAAAAATTCATAAAATTATTTTTCAATATAAAAATCTCATTGCATAAATTTTCTATTCCAAAAAGTTCAACCATTAAATTTTACCTTATTTATGGAAGAAAATACCTTTAATTTCTAATATTAAGAAAATGTTTTATTTATTAATATTTAATTTACATGATTTTCAATTTCTCAACCATATTCACTTATTGACAGTGAAGGTTCTTACAAAAATTAATTTGAATTGGGAGAAACTTTAATCTTTTTAATTAGTTCATTTCATTTTAAAAATTACAATTGATTTTACTATATTTTTATATATTTAAAAATTCAAGATATATATTTCTCTAAAAATTTTAATTTATCAAAGTTTTGAATTTTTAAAAAATCGTCCATGACTTGAACCAGAGACCTCACTTAAAGTAAATAATTGCACCTACGGTCTAGCCAATTGGGAGGAATCAATAGATTTCTTTTCGGGAGCTATTTTCACCGAAAATTTCCTCAACCCCTATTGTGCTCCGGCTTGATAGTTTTCGCTGCATGTCTAGACTTGAGTCCAAGGATTTGACAACAAACTTAAGAGCCACCTATAAATGCTTTCTATCCAATTATTTTGAATAACGCTTGCATCCTTTGTCTTACTGTGGCTACTAACACTTGGGTCAGATCATAAATTTTGACAAACATAGCCTAAACCTGACTCATCTTCATTAGCCCCAATTTGTGCCAATAGCATGTAAATATAGTTTAATCAATTTCTTAATAGTAATATTTAAAAGAAATGTAAATGAATCTTCTATTTGAGATACAATAGAGACAATTAATAGTATGCTTAAAAAAGAAAAAAAAACTATTAAGGAAATAGGAAAAAGACTATAACGGAGAATTGTAGTACTATGAGAAGGCTTATATTAGGGGTGACAAATTAGGTTTAGAATCATGGTTCCAATCCAACCCAAAACTAAAACCATAATTTCAGCCTAACCCACTTAGTTTGGGTTTGAACTGGGTTTAAAATAATATAAGTGGTTTTTGGTTGAGTTCAATTGGGTTATAAGATCAAATGGGTGTGAAATTGGTTGAAGATGGGTCGAAAATGAGTTGTAAATGGTCCAAGTCAATTTCACCCAAATTTTGATTAAAAAATAAAAAGATCCGTCCAAAATTAACATGCTCTTTCATTATTATATTCTTACTTAATTATTAAATTTACAATAAAAATATTTGAAGTAACTATAATTTTTATATATAATTTGAGTTAGAATTACATCAATTACATGTCACAATTTATAGTATAGATATAGATATTGGTGAGGTCACAATTTTTTTTCTTTTTCTGAAAATAAGATCATCTTAAGGAAATAGAGTTGGAGGTTTATTATGAAATTTTCAAAATTTGTATTTACGATTACCATTCTTTCATTTATGAAATTTAATTGAAATGAGAGTTAGATTATAATAATAGTAAAATTTCAAATGAAATGAGGGTTAGAGTATAATGGAGTAAATGAGAATTACTAAATAATTAATAAGAATTAAGAAACCTTGTTACTTATTCTAAAAGTTTTAATATATAAATCATGCCAAATGATTGTTGCATTTGCATTTTGTAATTGCAACTAAGGAATTTTAAGTTACTACGATTTCCACTTTATTCATTATCTTCTTTTTGTTAATAATAATTAATTAATATACGTAAAATAAAGATAAAAAATCATAATTTAACAAAATAATATAGTAATATATTTAGCAAAAAAATTATTATTATTATTATTATTATTATTATTTTTTTTTTTTGTTGTTGTATTGGACCCGCCCAAACCCAACTCATTTTGAACCCAATCCATTTTGAGTTTGACCCACAAAAATTCAATCCATATCTAACCAACCCACCCATTTGCCATCCCTGGTTTGCATTAACGACTGATGTAAGGTGTAAGGGGAAAAACCGGAGATTAGAGTAGGGATGTGTCTTTTTCTTTTTTGCACATTTTAGGCATTTAATTAATGACACGCATGAATGAGTTAATGAGATTTTCACCGTTCTTGTCTACTATTCAGCAAAATTACAGCTAAAGAAATGGGTTTGGTGCAATTAGTGGAAAAAAAGACCTTGTTGAGTTTCACTCTAATTCGACTTTATGAAATGACTTAAAAGATATAGAATAAGTGGGAGTATTTAGTCTAAAATAAAATAATATTACTTTTAACGTTATAATTGTCTTTAACGTGCAAAAAAATAAAACAATTTCAGTTTTAGCTTGTCTGGTGGTTAAATCACTGAGTGATATCGTTCTAATATTTTTATATATTCAAATATTAATAAATTCTAAATATATTTTGGTGTGCGTGAAAGGCCAAAAAAAAAAAGAAAAAAAAAGAAAAGAGGGCCCGCCTTTCAGTGCTTGTTCACTAACATAAAGTGGACTTATTTAAAAAGAAAATAAAGTAAATACTGAAATTTGCGAGTGGAAAGAATGGCCACACCGCACCGTCTACCATCGTAACTATATATGGTGCACATCAATATATTTTTCTACACTTAAAAAAGATGACGATGCAACGATACAAAGAAAAAGAAAGATATAAGGATAGCCGTACATGGTTAGAAAATATATTTATTTGTTTTAAAAATTTGCCATCTATGAAAAATTTGCAAGATAAAAGAAAATACTTTACATACCCCATGTGTGTGTATATATATATATATCTCCATATTTCAATCATTATTTGAAATTAATTATGTATTTTTAATTATTATACCACTTAATAATAACACAAAATAATATATGAATTTAATGTAACACCACTAATTAAATAAAAACTCACACTAAAAATATTTACTAAAAAATTATCTCCTTCAAAATAAAACCAAGGGATAATGTCATAAATGGTCCCTAAAGTTTTAGTTTAGAATCACTTTAGTCCTCAAACTTTAAAACTTCATTTTTTAGTCCATAACGTTTGGATTTAGTTTCAATCTAGTCCCTAAGTCAACTTTTCGGCAACTTTTTAAGGGCGAAATTGTCAATTTAGTTTTATGTTTCACTTTAGTCCCTATATAAGGTTTTATATTCCACTTTAGTCCCTATATAAGATTTTATGTTCCAATTTAGTCCCTATCTTACTTTTTTTTTTCTTTTTTCTTTTTTCTTTTTTATAAATATATGTGCATGTGTGTATATATAATTGATACTAATATATTATTATTAACATTAGATAATTATTATTGATATATTAATATCATTTGTGATACTATTATAATTAATAATATTAATTGTATGATTAGTGATATATTAACAATAATAAAGATTATATTATAATAATTTTAATTATATTCATAATATATAGTATTAATAATATATAAATATTATTAATATAATAATTTATTATTATTATTATAATATTACTACTACTAATAATAATACATGATACTAATATATATTAAATTAATTTTATTATTATTAGTATAATTAATCATAAGAATAATAAGATTAATATTATCAATGATAATAATAGTATTATTATGATAATATAATTATATAATATTATTAGTATTATTATTGATATGAGGCAGCCCAACAGGTCCAGCCCAACGATACTCGACCAAGACAGTGATGTGATGTCTAGTGGCCTAATTCTAATATTATTAATTATAATAGTATCACAAATGATATTAATATACAATAATATATTATTTAATGTTAATAATAATATTATTATCAATTATATATATATATACACATGCACATATATTTATGAAAAGAAAAAAAGTAATATAGGGACTAAATTGGAACATAAAATCTTATACAGGGACTAAAGTGAAATATAAAACCTTATATAGGGACTAAAGTGAAACATAAAACTATAAATTGACAATTTTGCCCTTAAAAAGTTACCGAAAAGTTGACTTAGTGACTAGATTGAAACCAAATCCAAACTTTAGGGACTAAAAAAGGAAGTTTTAAAGTTTGAGGACTAAAGTGATTTTAAACTAAAACTTTAAGGACCATTTATGATATTTGCCCTAAAACCAAACATATGTTCATTCTCCTCTTATTCTCTAAACCCACTATTAAAAAATATTTTTCTAAAATACTTCTCCAAAATTTGCCGAAATAAAATCAAAACTAGTTTAATTTCTAAGTGATCAATGCACAAATTAATTAAAAGGGTCTCTCCACGCACAACCACATTTTCTTTAATTACCTAATTAAAACGTGGAAATGATAAATTCGAAAAAATCTTGTGGCTGGCCCTGCGGCGGAGAGGCCTAGCAGTAGCTGTCGGCCTATAAAACCCACCAATTCAGGGTTAAGGAGCAAATCCAGCTACATTTGCAATTGCGTGCTGCCGACTAGGAACTAAGAAAGTAAAGAGAATGACAACCCTCTCATTGGCGAAGGTACATATAAAGTATATACATAGAAATGCGCACACTGATTTGAATAAATCTTCCTGCTGCTAATATGATCACATTGCAATTTTAATTTGCATGGCTTTTGATCTTTTGATCAATTGGGTTTTATTTATGAGTCTTCTCGTTACTGATATTATAAGTAATGATGTTACTATATTTTTCACGGATTGAAAGACCGACCAGCGATTTGAGCTCAAGTGAATGTATGGAATATTCGATAGAGTGGATTGCCATCTTGCTACGGATAGATTGTATAAGGTAGGAACACAGTGAAATGAGGTGGGGATCCTATCCCTTTTCCATTAGTCCAAGGGCATTACAATGAGGGGTATTTGGCCAATTTATAAAAATAATGCAGGAAAAAAAAACTTTTAGAAAACTATTGCAGTTTGAGAGGAATTGCAAAACTACCACGCCTTTAAGTCAGCTGATTTTTTTTTAATAAACAAATAAGAGCCACGCCTCTTAGGAAAGCAATTTTTTTTAAAAAAATATCACAAGAAGCTCCGCCTCTTGCATGGCACACCACATTACCTCTTGGCGGTTTTTTTTACAAAAAAAATATCTCCAAAAGAGGTGTGGCTACTCCTCCTTTTTGTTTATTATATAAAAAAAAAAATCAGCCCACTTAAAGGCGTTGCTTTCAGCCACGCCTTACACTAGTTTTGCAAACTTTCCACAACTACAGTAGTTTTATAAAAGTTTTACAAAATTGTATTATTTTTATAAATTGGTTGGGGTAGTTATAGTGGCAATTGAGTTGCCCAATCACTATTTAGTTATCGTATCATAAATGCTGAGTGGACACGTGGCAAAATCGTGTGAATAAAATTATTCCATATAGTCAGGCATAGGGCTGTTAACGAATCAATCATTTGTCAAATAATTCGAGATTCAAATTCGAATAACATATTAGAATTCGAAATTTAACGAATTCGAATTCGAGTCTAGTATAATATTCGATATATAATCGAATCCGAATTAAATTCAATAATATTCGAATTCGATATTCGATAAAATATTCGAATATGTTTTATTATATATATTATTATATCTTAATACTTTTAATTCTCAAAACTTAAATTTTTGATAATTTATAATATACAGTAATGAAGCCATTGAATATTATGTCAACTATTACAAGTATTTGATATTTGCTTTTTGGATAAATCAAGTATTTTCATTTTGTGACCATAATAAAAGGTGAAAAGTCAATAAATAATTCAAAATTCAAGTAAAAAATTAAGTTAATCTAACATTCGAATCGAATCCGAATATATCGAATAGTTACTCGAATCGAATTTGAGCTCAATTTAGGATTCAAGTCGAATTCGAATACGAATCTGAATACGAGTAAAATAAATCGAATTGAATCTAAATCCTTAGATATTCGGTTTGATTCGATTCGTTAACAGCCCTACTCATGCATGGGTTGGACAATTGGTCGACCTGTATGAGAGAGATGCGGATTTTTGGACATTTTTATGGATATTATGAAATATAAGGGTATTTTAATCTTTTAAAAAATCTTTCCTTATCAAGTTTCTTATTTTGCACGATTAATTGTGCAGAGTTCTGGAGTTGTATCAGTACTGTCAGGGCCGTCAAATTCTATGGTTGCCCATTTGCCCGTGAAGTTCAACCAAATCAAGGCTAGAAATGGAGGAGAGGCGTATGATGATCAAGCCAGGAAGGGAGAAAATTTTGCTGTTGTGGAACCAAATGATGAAGAGTGTGCCGTGGAGAGACTGGATTACTTGAACAAAGTAGTGACAGAATTTCAAGAGCATCTCAGTGAAAGGGTGGATCATTATTTAGGTAAAAGGGGGATGTTCCTGCGCAGAGAATTTTCTTTTAATTTGAATCAAATAGTAACATACAAGTTAGGTTTATTAAGAGTTATCTAGCAAAAATCGTCTAATACCTGGTTAAATAAAAATCACAAATTAGGTACAAAATAATAACATTAATAAATTTTGAATTAGATAATGTATTCTTCAAATGTAATAAGTGGGCATTTTATAATGATGCCGCAGTGGTTCACTCAAACTACATGGTTATATTTGAACGAGCCTGTAAGACTATTAAAATTCAATAGATGCGAGTTCTATTGTTAACTCGTAGATGCTTCATGTGGTAATATCATATAAGAAGATATGGCATATGCGTCAATAACTCAATCATTTTGATATTATTCTCACCGAAAATTTATACACATTCTAAAGAACTATATTGATCACATATTTGATCAATAATTGGTTTAATCTTTTAACCCATTGCTTTTATCATTATATGTATTTTTGTTGCTTTTTAGGTTATCCAGCAAATCATAATTGCAGTCATTATCTGGCTTTATCCCCACTTCTGCAATTCAACCTAAATAACGTCGGTGATCCATTTAAAGAGAGTGATCATGGTTTACATTCAAAAAAGTTTGAGGTAGGCGTTTTAGATTGGTTTGCTCAACTATGGGAAATTGAGAAGGATGAATACTGGGGCTATTTGACCAATGGTGGCACAGAAGGCAATCTTCATGGCATTCTGCTAGGGTCAGTATATTTCATATATATGTATATATATATATGCGATCACGTTAAGTGACTCGTGGTCCAATGACATAAGTTTCTTACATAATGTGGAAGGTTAGAAGTTCGAATCCTAACGGGCTCCTGATATGCGTGCATGTGTATAAATAATATATATATATATGTGTGTGTGTGTCCATAGAAAAAACCTACAAATTCTAAATCAATTATACTTAATTTTGACAGACGAGAATTATTGCCAAATGGGATTTTATATACATCTAGAGAATCACATTATTCTTTACTTTATTCAAGATAGCAAGAATGTATAGAATGGATTGTGAAACAATAGCAACCTTAGCCACTGGGGAGATGGACTGTGGCGACCTTAGAGACAAACTGCTTATCAACAAGGATAGACCAGCTATCATCAATATCAATATAGGTACAATCTTAATACTTCTTTAATTTAATTACTTACATCATATGTGTTTTAGCATGCACGCACGCACGCTAATCCTTTCAACTAGTAAGGTCCATGCCAATTATAGTATTTTTGTATTGGTGTCCATGTGTCATACAAGTGTGGTTGTAATTGTCGGACCATTCTAGAGCTATTTTTTCCTTCTTTTGTTGATATGTACGCTTGTTAGAGATTCAGTAATTTTGAACCCTCAGCCTTTGGGCCCGTTTGGTTTTATTTCTAAACCTTATTTTCATATTTTCTATTATTTAAAAATTAAAACACATCACTTTTTTCACATTTTCACCCAATATTTTCATTTTCATTTTTAAAAAATATTCCCCAATAACCTATATATCTTATTCTAATAACTTATATATTTTCTCTTTCTATTTTATTATCACTATATCTCTCTATCTATAATCTACTAAACCCAATATAATTATTACTTTTCCAACAACCTATCCAAACCAAATTCATTTTCAACTTATTTTCATTAACTATTTTTTAAAATTTTGAAAATGATATAAATGGAAAATGGGTATGAAAATAAAATCAAACGGGCCCTTATTACATTATATGTGTGAGGCTTTTACCAGAAAGTTAAATGGCCACCAGTTAGAGCTAAGAATTAAACAACACAACTTTTCAATCGATTCCTGTTTGGTTGAGCCTAGCTCCTAATTTACCATTATACCGCGGGAAACAAAAAAACTTACAACATTATAAATTCCCATTTTTTAGAAATTTCATTGAGATCTAGCCATAATAGATACATATATATAGATTAGGTCGGCTCTATTTTAAATTTAAAATTTTTTGTGTCTTTTAATTTCTTATTCCTTGACCCAGGTTAAAACCCAAAAAATTTGCTCTTTTCTCAATATTTTTGTTCTTCCACGTTTTCCATAAAACCTTCTCGAATGAGTATTTACAACTATTCCCAATAATAAAATTAACAACTATTTTTCTAAGGATATCAGCATTTTATACAAAGGTTATTACCTCGGCAACAATGTCTCTTGAACTAAAATTATATTATATATGCTTCAAAAAATCGGATCAGTCAATTTAAACTTTTGCTTGCATTTTTGGTATTGCAGGGACTACTTTTAAAGGAGCTGTGGACGATCTTGATCTTGTTATACAGACTCTGGAAGATTGTGGCTTCTCACAGAATCAATTTTACATTCATTGTGATGCAGCAATATCTGGCTTCATTGTCCCTTTCTTTAAGCTACAGGTAAAAATATTGTGAATTTCCAATATTTTTTTTTTTTAATTTATACACACATCAGGAACTCGTTTGAGCTCGAACTCCTGACCTCCCACCTTATGTGGAGGACTTATGCTACTGGACCACAAGCCACTCGGCGTGTGTTTCCAATATTATTCAATCTTAATTAAGACATGTTTTCTTTTTAATTTTTTTTTCACTACCACATTAATTTCTCAATGTATTCACTTCTTTTCTTCTTTAATAGGTGCCTAAGTATACCTTCAAGAAGCCTATTGGAAGCCTGAGCATATCAGGCCACAAATTTCTAGGGTCCCCAATGCCTTGTGGTGTTCAAATAACACGAAAAAAATATATAGACACCGACGCAAAACACATTGAGTATATTGCCACTCTTGATACCACAATTTCTGGCAGCCGAAATGGACACCTGTGGTATGTCTTAAACATAAAAGGTCGAAGAGGACTTCAACAAGATGTCGAAAAATGTCTTAAAAATGCTCGGTACTTAAGACATCGTCTTAGAAATGCTGGGATAAGCGTGATGCTTAATGAGATGAGCATCACAGTTGTTTTTGAGCGCCCACAAGACCCTGATTTTGTTCACTACTGGCAACTTCAGTGTTATGGAAATATGGCGCATGTTGTCATAATGCCCCATGTAACCACTGAAATGTTGGACGGATTCCTATGTGATCTTATTCAGAAACGGAATACGTGGTACGGATGTGGAAACCTTCGACCTCCTTGTCTTGCTGAGGATATAGGGAGTTGCAATTGTGTTTGTTCAATTCATGGCGAGGGGAAGTATTAAAGTATCAATTATGTTGCATGAATTGATAGATCTTAAGTCTATATATGTGTCTTTTTATAGAACTTTGTTGAACAATTGGAAGGTCGACTAATAAGCATGTAATAAACTTAATTTTTGTTGTTATGTAATTTGTGAATCACTTTTTTATTTCTATTATATTTATGCCAAGTTTACATCCGATTCAATCAATGTAATGTAAAATCGTAGCCAAAGTTTTGGCTATGGTATACAAACAGTTGCAAAGTATTTACCATTATTACAAATGCTATAAGTATCAAATCATTATATAATCATCGTGAATATGTTATTGTCTATGCTTTGCACGTTTTCGCGATGGTTGAGCAATTGTCATTATTTATGAGCAAAATGATTTCATACTCTATTTTGATTTTTTTTTTTTATAATATATAGTTGTCCATGCAAAATGCTTATTGATTTTAGAAAATGATTATTTTTCTTTTTGATGGCCCAAAACAATAAAATACTTTTCCAGTGCAATAGCAAATAAATAAATAAAACAAACAAACACCTATAAGATTTAATTTATAAGTTAGCGTTATTTAGTTTTAATGCCTTGTATAAATGAACACCGTATTTTCATTTTTTAATGACAAACTAATTTATTTTAAATGCACTAAGTACAACTAAATAATGTATTAAAGAAATTTTAATATTTTTGTTGAGTTAACATGCTTATTTGTCTTAATTTTCAAAACGAGACTTATTCAATTAACAAGAAGAAGTGAGTAAAAATGGCATGCTATAAATTGTCTTAAGTTGAAATGTAAGCTATAAAAATATCTAAACTTCATACTATCAAATTGAAGAAATTTAAAAGTACATATTAAATTATAGTGATTTATTAATAATAATAAAAAAAATAAATTAACAAATGATATGTTCACATTAATCAATCTAAAACATATGATAATATTTTTAGTAGAATCAATATTATACTTTATTTCACCAAAAAGGAAAAAAAAAATGATGGTATTGAACCAATGCAGTGAAGCACACTTCAAATAAATTAGCATTTCTAGTAGAGTACTCAATCGAAAAACATGATAAAGGGATGTTTATACATATTTAACAATAATTAATTGGACAAGTTATTAATAAATTTTGAATTGTATAATTCTATTAATTAGTTCACAAATAATATATAAATAATTATTACATATTATGAAGTAAGTAATAATTACATTAGTAAAAAGTTTTAAATCACTTATCGAAATTTTTTTATATGTGCATTTCATTAATTAATGAGATAAAATAATTTCAAAAGGAAATTCATTAGACACGTGTATTTATTATATCAGTTAGGGGTAAATTTCTTATCTTCTACCCTTGAAATGAATGGGTGTTCAAAGGTAGATTTAATTCTAAACAAATTGATCGCATATTCAAATTGAAAAAATGGGCCATAATCATTTTTATAAAAAAATATGGTGACTTCACCTCAAAGTTGTTAATTTTCTCTGCTCATCGCGTCGACCTTTTCATATCAAGTCAACTTAGTAGATGCTTCTCTATGTCTCATCCACGTAGAACTGATTTGCCCCAAATTACCACTCATTTTTGAATCCTTATTCTTTTCAATGAAAAATGTGTTCCTCAAAATTGTTGTTTTATTTTTATTTCAGCTTTGGATCTTTCCAAGGCATTTCTATATAAAACTTAATTTTATTGTTTGTAAGGGCCTTCAAGTGGGTGGTGATGTGTTCTCCCATCAAATGCATTTGGGCTGTAGCCATGATTGAGTTGGATATATTGATTATCCAACTCAAGTTGCCATTTAATTTAAAATTGTTTGGCCCTTCATAATATATATTGATTCTGATTTCTGATATCCCTTAGTTAAGGAATATCGATAAGGATTCGATATCGTAGGCGTGTTTCATTTTATTTTTGATAAGTGATGGGTGTTTGAAGTAAAGACATTTAATAAATGATGAATATTTGAGTTAAAGACATTTTAATTTTTGTTTGGTTGTAGTGATATTTTAAGTATCATGAATAAATAATAAGGTTATTTTTGTAAATTTTTAGATTTCCTACCTTATCAATCTCATTCAACCAAACATCAAAAGTATTTTTGTATGGGCTATCAATTCATACGTAACATGCAATCAAACAACTTATTACTGATATCATACATGATTTAGTATACATATACAATTTTTATGTGTCGTGTCCGATCACATCAAGTCAACCAAATGTGGCCTTGACATGCATATTGAAATATGTAATAAGACAAATCCTATTTCTTTTATTTTCAATTGTTTACATATATATATATATATATATATATTCTACCATCCTACTCTAAGATTCATTAAAATTAAATTAAATTTGATATGAAATGCTTAAATATTTCTTCAAAACTATTAAAGTTTACATGTAATTTTATAAAAATATGTCTTTTAGCTTATAAAAAACTATAAACTAAATAGATTTCTATCCTTTTTTATCCTACTCAACATTTTACATAATCAATCCAAATATATTCTTATTTCTACGTAAAAAATAAAGTATAACTTTTTCCAACATTAAAATTGTTGAGAATTAGAAATATAGATTGAAAATATAAACGAATGAATGCATTTCACTATTTTCTAAATTCTTAATAATGTTGATACAGCAGCAGCCGACGACCCTCTTCAAAATAAAAATGATGAAAAAGAAAAGATAGAATAAAATTATTAAAAAAGTACACATTAATGCTTATTATTTTTCTAAGAGGAACAATCACATACATGAAACTGATACGTGATTATGTTGAATTAATTTTATGATTAAAAATGTGAAATATAATAAAATTGATAAGATAATCACTAATAATTAATAGACTGTTATCATTCTCAAATTTAAATATATAAAGTTTTCAAATCTAAATATATTCACGCGGAGGTACTTAATTATGTAAATAAAAAGTGGGTAATTTAATAACAAAATGCCGTCCGCCTAAAAATTGAGATAAATTTATGAATCCGGATCTTTTATGCGGGTCGGTTCCCGACCGGTTCTAGGTAAATAGGAAATGAGTCTCCCCTCTCCTCGTTCTTGTGTTTGGCTTTAGCACACTGTAAGCTTTATTCATCAGAAATCTTGTTCTACTCTCACAGATCCATTCATCTCCGGTAAGCTTTCTCTTTAAATGGTTGCATTTTATTTTTTTCATATTGTGTTTTCTACAATATCAATAGGACGATATGAATTTATTTGTGAGGGTTTTGTAAGGAATAAGACGAACCAAGAAACCAAATTTTTAGCTTCTGAGATTATGCTGAAAAGTTTAGAAAATAAGCCCTTTTTCGTATTTTGATAATTAACTCCGGTTTATACATTCTTGTGTTTAGTTGCTGCTGGTTTATTATTATGCGTTGCTCCAAGATTGTATTTTTACAACAAATTTGTTATTTTATTGGCAACAGAGTGCAATTTGCTTCTTGTTATTTTGTAGTTAATTTTGTGAACATTTGCAGAACTCTCTTTTTAGCAAATAGATGGCAGTGCCCTTTTTTTATTTCTCTAAATAATATATTCTTGTTTCTGATATTTGGGCTTGTATATTGGCTGGAATATATTTTCTGTATTAAGTTATGTTGGGACAGTTTGTTATCCTTTTTGATTTTTACTTTTGTATTTATATGTGGGGTTTTGTAAAGATTTTTATTTTTGTTTTTCTAGTTACTGATTGGGTTTGCTATATCATCTACTATTTTTCTTTTTAAATGTGTGCAAGAGACATTTATTATCGTGTTCTGTAATTCTACTACTACTCAGGAAAATGAGTGCTCGGAAGAAGACACCATTTCAGAAGCATAGAGAAGAGGAAGAGGCGAAGAAAAAGGCACATCCATTGCTCACTCCCTTGCTCTTTTTTAATTCAATTGAGAGAGAATTAGAACATTTATTGATCCTGTAGCTGTGATTTTTTTTTTTCTTATTATTATTGAATCTTATTTCTTGATAATTTTAGAGGGCGGAGGATGAAACTGCACGATTATATCAAGAATTTGTAGAATCATTTCAAGTGGATAATACTCCAGGGTCTAAGGCTTTTGTCAGAGGTGGTACCATCAACCCTAATGAGAAGCTGAAGAATGACTCAGAAGGTGAGTTGCAAGTTAACAATATCCATATAATTTTCATAACTTGATTCATCACGATAAATGTAATATTTAGTTTATTTATTTTGCAATGTGGATAAATGAATGATTTCTTCTTTTTTACATGGACACATTAATAAAAACATGGGCCTTTTCTATTCATTCGCGGATGGCAGGTGGAAATTCCAAAGATGAGGGTTCTGGTTTAAAGAGAGGGAGTAGGTAAACAAATGCTTTTGATCAACTATGTTGCACTGCTCTTATGATTAGGAATTTTGAGTACAAGAACTTTATGGTGATAATATTTTCACATGCAGATTGTGCTGTTTGGGTTCTCAATTTATAGAAACCTGGATGCCTGGTTCTATATCATTTACTTTTTGCTAATATTTGTGTTTAAGTATGAATTGCAGCTCTGATTTATCCAACATAACAAGAGAAACATATTTGTGTTATGGAGATTTTCTTGATTTATTTATAAGAAGTTCCTCTTATTGCCCTTGAGCGGAAGATGCTTCTTGTGTCAAAGCATGCTGCAACTTGCCAGGAGTACTGGGCAATAGGGGAATTCTCTCTTTCTTGTGTGCCAGAAAGTCATAACCTGTCTTCTTCTAGAATGCCCAACTATCAGCGTATAGATAGAAATTGTGGTGCAAGTTTGAGTATGCAGCATCGTTCTGGAAATACATTGTCGAATTGATGGAAGAGCATGCCTTTTGATTCTGGGTAATGCCGAAGTGTGTGCCAATTTTTCACTTATTTATATTCAATGTCATGAGTACTAGCTTTGAAGCATTTAATTTTAGTCTCTGTAGTTTGGCCAAAAATGAAGCCTGCCCGTTCTTTTACTGTAAGAACAGAGACATTTGTTTGCATGTGCATAATGGATCCATATTTAGGGCAGCAGTTTCTTTCATCTTTAGACCTCCTAGGGCAACCAATAAGTGCTAACTACCTTGAAGGCCGCTGATGTCTTCAAGCATGGCATGAGTCCGTTTGCTTATTGGAGAACATATGACTTGAACATTTATCCTTGCCCCATGACTCAAACTTATATCCATGCATCCTTGGCCACCCTCAATGGGGGAAGGAATTAGTCATTCTTAGGCTGATCTAGAGTTGGATGAGTGTTTTGACGGCAAATGATTTAGTTGGGGTGCTTCCCTGTACAGATGTTCACATTTTGCTTGGGAAAGTGTGTGGTTTAAATTTTGGATTTCATTAAGATTCAGCAGAAGTTGCAGATTCATTTGCTTAAATCAGAATCTTTTGTTTGCTTAGCTTAATGTGTGAGTTATAATATTTTTATTTTATTCTTTGGTATAAATTTTCCATTTTTTTTTTAAATTAAATTAAGCTGGTGAATTTTAAAACTTTGTAGCTTGAGTCCTTTTCTTTTGGTAAAAGAATAAGAAGTAAACAATGGGATCTCTTGCTTTTCTGTATAAGATATGCAAACCTCAAGTCTTCATTCAGACCAGGATGTGTTCAAAACCTAAAAGGGATTATAAAAGAAAATAAAAAATTACGTCCAGAATATTTTTGGCTTCTGAACTTGTTCTATTTAGTTTGTTTTAGGTAATACTTATATGTATTAATACCATTTGTGTACTGTAACCTTATTTCCATTTTTATATATATGGGATATAGTCCTTCAATACATCTTTAGAGGAGAGTTTTTTTTTTCTTCTAACATGGCGTCAAAGCAGATCAACTGAGCTGGAAAAAAAGGAGAAACCCTAACCCCTTAAACCCCCCTCCATGCCCACCCTCTTCACTGCCTCCAACTAACTTCTCTTCCCCACCTTCTAGTAGCTTGAACACCCTCTCCTCAACCCAATCTTTGCAATTTACCCTTTTCTCGACAGGCATCCATGCACGCTCTGAGTTTGGCCCAAAAAACAAAAAGACCAAAAAAAAAGGGGGAAAAAAAAATCTCTTGCCATCACAATGTAGTAATATCATCGTGATTTCTGTCTGCATGTCATGGCTACACCAGGTTCTCTATCTGATTTTGTCATGATTCAGTAAAATCTTATTGTGATTCTTGTCTTTTTATGATGGCCACACTGTTATTTTTGTCTGGTTTTGTCATATCTATGTTGTATTTTTATTTGCTTCTATCATGACCATGTCAACTTTCATCTTGATCTCTGTCTTGTCAACTTAGAGTCTAAGCGTTCATATAGAATTTTATGTTTCTCTACTCCTTTGGATTCCAAGGATGCTCAGTTTGAGGAGCAGTTTAGAATATTTTAATATATTAGTTTTTTTATTTTTATCTTTCTTTCTGTTTGTGTTCTCGTGCGACAAGTTGAGCATGGTTGATAGATATTAGTTTGAGGGGGTGTGCTAGAACATTTTTAGGATCTAGCTTTTTTTTTTAAAGTTTTTTTTGGGTTCCTTTTTTTTTTTTTTTAAAAAAAATAAATTAAGTAATGGATCATATATGTATCCATACCATTTTTGTGCTCTAACCTTTTTTCCCACCTCATATGTATTGAATAGAGTTCTTTAATATATCAACAAGATACCATATTCTCTTCTAACAAGTTGAGTCTGGAGAAGCAGTATTTTGAAAGAAAGAAATTAAAATGATGACTGTATTTTGCATTTTAAATGACTGATAATTATTCTTCTCAACCTTATCAAAGTTTTTGATCTGAAATGTGCACTTTGCATAGACCTAAAAGCCTTCTTTCTTCGGCATGAAATGGCTTTGCTGTTATATACAATACAAATATTTGAAAGAAAACAATAAACTAAACCTCCTACAAGTGTATCAGTCAACTTAGATTTGGAACTTATGTACTTATTTGGAAGGGGCCTGAACCTTGTCCTAATGTTTTTGGGCTGGACATTCTTCCTTTTGAGGCAAAATGGTCTGAATTTTTCTTTTTCTTTTTCTTTTATTATTCTTTTCTCTCTCTTAACTTCTCTATGCTTTCTTTCTACTTATAATGTCGTTTTTTTTTTTTTTTTTTTTTTGTTTTTTGTTTTTCTATTTAGCTGTTTAGGAAATTCTTATAATTGGTATTGGTACTAGATTATAGTTTTAACTTTATGCAGGTATGTTCCATCTTTCATCCCACCTCCACTGGCAACGAAGGGTAAAGAATATGAAAAGAAGGTTAATACCATATTTTCCTTGTTTCCTATTTAATGGAGGATTATTTTCTGAATCATTTTTCATCTCCATAAAAAACTTCAGAAAGAGGAGAAGCCGAAGGAGAGAGAAAAAGGGAAGTCAAGGAATATTGATCATTTTATGGAGGAGTTGAAGCATGAACAAGAGATGAGGGAAAGGCGGAATCAAGACCGTGAAAGCTGGCGTGATACACGTCATGGTGACAATTCTGCGGTTAGTGCTTTCTAAAACTTAGATATGTCAACTAAATTGTGAGGTTAGCTCAAATTGTAAAGTCATGGTTTAGATATTTTGCATTTCCTCTCAACAAAATATGGTTCTTTGGTCATCCGATTTTAAGCAGCCACCTGGACAGCAATTGCAGTTGTCCATGTCGGGTACCTCTTGTTTATCGTGATGCAAGTGTTTAATATGTCTCCATTGAAAATGAGGCCTTCAATAATTAATGTCTGTTGACTTCAACAAATTTTTTGGAGTTATTTTCATATACATTATCTAGTTCAGTTTGAAGTACTTCTAACTATTGCTCTCCCTCAGCCATCTAGCCGGTTTGATGAGCTGCCAGATGAATTTGATCCAATGGGAAGACCTGGATCATTTGATGATGGAGATCCACAAACCACAAATCTTTATGTGGGGAACTTATCACCTCAGGTCAGATTTTTGTCCATGCCATCTCCTGTTAATGGATAGTTCAATCTCTTGGTTTCTTTGCTCTTCTATAAACTTTCTGCCTTAGTTTGGGAACTTGTTCTTCTAATTTTTCTTTTACTGTTTATTTTATTCCCTTTTAGGTTGATGAAAATTTCCTCTTACGGACATTTGGAAGATTTGGACCCATTGCTAGTGTAAAGATCATGTGGCCAAGGACAGAAGAGGAACGGAGGCGACAAAGGAATTGTGGCTTTGTGGCTTTCATGAATAGAGCTGATGCTCAGGCTGCAAAGGATGAAATGCAAGGTTTGTTGAAGGTTCTTCAAATGTAATTTAGTTTTTCCTATGTTACTATTTTTTACTTCATTCTCCTCTTTAGTGAATAAAGTCATTTAATTAGTGATTTGATTATCTTTCTTCCAGATATAATACTTCCTTTTGATATTTTTGTATGATAATTGATAATAAAGTGTTCTGATTTTGCTTTTGATTTTTGTTTCGTTCTAATTGTTTGCTTGTTGAGTTTTCTTTATACCGTGGAAGAACTGCCATTGCAGAAGAGCCAACAAATAATTAGCTGTATTGCTCACCCTTTTGTTTTTCAAAAAATATCAGTGGATATGGGCTCACGCTCAACATAATCTTGGCATTTTACAATTTAGTAGTGCAAGACATCATTTTTCATGTTCACAAAGCAGGGTATTTTGTCTCCTAATTGTGTCAATTGTAACATGATATTTGAATAACCAATTACAAATGCTCATGCTATGGGAAACTTCTATTAACCAGATTAACTTTGAGAAGTTGTTTAACTGTCTAGGCTATATAGGAAATGACTTAACTACGTATACCTTTACCTTTTGTGCGGGATGTAACTGTAAAGGGTTCTAATTGTGCATCCTGTGGCCCTTGGTGCCTCTTAACTTCGATTGTCTGCTTGTGTATGATCTTGACAAATAGCATTTTGACTGAACGCCTTCTGTGTTAAATAAATACCTTCTAATGATGCAAGAAAGAGTAGGACAGCTAAAGACATATATATATATATATATATTTTTTTTTTAATGCAGGGGTGGTGGTCTATGAATATGAGTTGAAGATTGGGTGGGGTAAATCCGTCTCTCTTCCATCACAAGCACTTCCTGCTCCACCTCCTGGACACATGGCCATCAGGAGCAAGGAGGTAAGTTAGTTTTTTTCTTTTTACTAATTTCTATAATCAGATTGATATTTGTGTAAGAGCTTAATTTTTATTTTGTTTTATTTTTATTTTTTTCTTCTCTGATTAGCTCTAGTATTGAAGCTTTCTTGTCATATTTTCCTTCTAGCTTCTAAATGTTACAATAATCAACACTTTTTTCTTTTGGTCAGGGTGCCACGGTCATTTTGTCTGGACCTTCTGGTCCCCCAGTAACCTCCGTTCCAAGCCAGAACTCAGAGTTGGTAGGTGATTGGTGGCAGAATTTTTTAAGTGGGGAAAACCCGTGCAAATGGGAGATGTAGAGGGAAATCATCATTTCTTGTCTAGTTTTGAATCACCCTAAAACAACTAGAGAATAGTATAATTTATACACTGTCCTAAAATAATCTCTATTGAATATGGCCTATATTTCTCTCCATTATCACACACAAAAAAACTTATCAGTTCTTCGAATTTGGTTTTCTTCCTCTATAGCTAGCCACCTGCTATAATCAATTTAACCATTATTAAAATGAAAAACAGTTTTTTCAGGGTAAGAAAGAAGCATCCACCTTTTAGTTTGTGGCCAGGCTCTGTTGCAACAAATTATGTAATTCAATAGGTTTTCTTTAGTCGGTTTTTAGAAATTCAGATCTGTTCCTGCAATGGTAGAATAAATTAAAGCCGGGATCTTCATTCAATTGGTGGGGGTTTTCATTTTCTTTAGTAAATTATGTCTATGTTGACTAAGATTTGAATAGAACTGCTTACTTTGATGTCTAGGTTCTTACTCCAAATGTACCAGATATTACTGTTGTTCCTCCTGATGATCGTCATCTTCAACATGTTATTGATACAATGGCGCTCTATGTTCTTGATGGGGGTTGTGCTTTTGAACAAGCAATAATGGAACGAGGCCGTGGAAATCCTACATTCAGTTTTCTGTTTGAGCTTGGTTCAAAGGAACATACTTACTATGTTTGGAGGCTCTATTCGTTTGCTCAGGTGAGTTTGTCAACTGGATACAAAATATAGTGTGTTGCCTTCATGATGCACATTTATGTTCTTTTCGCTCCACTGGTCTTGTCAGTGTCAAGTTGCAAATTTCTTAACTTATCATTATCTAACTGTCATACATTAGTAGATACTTTCCTATCATCTTACTACAATCTTGTATATTGCAATCCATCTGTTAGTTATCCTGATTTCATGATAAATCATACATTTAGTGAAGTGGTTGCTTGTTATGAAAATTAAAGATAAAATATATTCGATCATTCTTTTCTGTCAACTGATGGGGGGGAAGAGGGGAAAAGAACCGTTGTATTGCCCATGTACATGAAAGATTGAAAGCTGCACCTGCTTTACTGCAGATTGAATCTGAGACTCCTAGTAAAGAATTTAAGTGATTGATTCTCTATAATGGTTTGCCGCAAGAAGTAATTTCAATCTCAAATCACAAGAAGTATTTTCAACCCTAAATGCAATCTTATCTTAAAATCTTTCACCGATGATTGAATGGCCTTGTGCCCTCTAGCAATCGTTCCTTTTCCTAATATATCTTCTTTCCAGCTTTCTCCTCAGTTGAAGCACCGGATCTGATTAACATGAATTCACTGCCATAATATTTATGGCATATATGGAAGGCTACATTCCTCAATTTGCAATGCTCAGTCAAGCTCCTCTGTGATTCAGATTTAGGGCATTTAGTTGCTGCAACAAACTGATGCACATCCACATACAAAGTAAAACTGCAATATAAATTTGAAGTAGGAAAACTCTATGGTAGTGTAGTTCCGTTTTCTTTGGCTGCCTTGTGGAATGGGTAGAATCACTTGTATTTTACTTGTTCAGTGTGCAGAAACAGTGTACTTTATCTCATAATCAACTAGGACCAGATAGCAAACATTGATGTGAAATTACATCTGTGTAAGTGCAGGGTGATACTCTTCAGAGATGGCGAACAGAGCCTTTCATCATGATTACTGGTAGCGGAAGGTAAACCAAGTTTGTTCTTTGCATGAGCATGCTCAAACTCTTGACTTCATCTTAAAATTGAATTTGTTGTTGGAGGATTCCTTACTTGTTTCACGTTTTAAATAAATAAATGTTATCAATGACAATCTCTCGTTGCTTTCATGCATGAAAATTATAGTGGTCAAGTCATTTAGAATGTCTGTTGACATATGAAGGGACATGTAAACATTCTGTCCCAAATGGGCAAGATCTCTTTCCATGACTGATTCAGCCAGCTATTTTGTATATACTGCTTCCTCTTTCTGACTCTTGACAGTTTTCATTTTATCGACTTTCTCGTATTTGCATGTAAAGATGGATACCACCTCCTTTACCAACTGCAAAAGGCTCAGAACATGAAAAGGAAGGTGGGAGCACTTATGCTGCTGGGAAAAGCAAAGTATGTTCTGATCCAGTCTTTTTTATGCTGTTTGCTGATAATCTTTTTCATATTTTGAGAAAATATCCTTTTTTGGCTCCATCTTATGATTTTTACAGCGTGTGGAGGTGGAACGGACGCTGACAGATGCACAAAGAGATGAATTTGAGGATATGCTGCGTGCATTAACCTTAGAAAGAAGCCAGATAAAAGAAGCCATGGGTTTTGCACTCGATAATGCTGATGCTGCAGGAGAGGTAATTGCTTAAGCTGATGCAAATAAGTTATATGGCAAAGCTAATGATTTCATAAGAAATATAAGTCATGGGGACAGGTTGAGGGCTTGGGGGGGACACTTATTTATAAAAAAATTGTTGGTGAAAAGGTACAAAGAAATGTAACTGATGTTTACTGGAAGAAGCAACATTTATGAAAAAATTGTTGGTGAAAAAGTACTAAGAAATGTAACTGATGTTTACTGGAAGAAGCAACCCAAAGATCTAGGACCTAAAGCATCTAGCGATTTCACTGGAATAGTTTCAGTCTTTTTTATTTTTCTAGTTATAATCCTCCCCTTATAAGTTCAACTCTACTATATTTGAGGGACAAGACAATGAATGTCGCATGTACAATGTTCATCATTCCATCTTCAACATTAATTTGAATATTAACCAGCCAGATTTGAAGCTTAAATATATTGAAGTTCAATTTGTGACTCTACTTCTGTCAGCTGGAAAGGGTGAAGTCCATTTTTGCTCTGATGCTGTTTGTCGGAACTCACTTGTGCATTCTTGCATTACAGGTGGTTGAAGTGTTGACTGAATCCTTGACTCTTAAAGAAACTCCAATTCCCACAAAAGTTGCAAGACTCATGCTCGTCTCAGACATCCTTCACAACAGCAGTGCTCCTGTGAAGAATGCGTCTGCTTATCGTACCAAATTTGAAACAACGTTACCGGACATCATAGAAAGCTTTAATGACTTATATCGCAGTGTAACTGGACGAATCACAGCTGAGGCCCTTAAGGTAAGTCATGTTAAGCTCTTCTGCATATCTTGAGATTTTGATTCTTTGCTTCTTCAGAGGCTAAGGTTTCTCCATTGACATTTTTCAGGAACGTGTTCTGAAAGTTCTTCAAGTGTGGGCTGACTGGTTTCTGTTCTCTGATGCGTATGTGAATGGGTTGCGAGCCACCTTTCTTCGATCTGGTAACTCTGGTGTAATGCCTTTCCATTCTATTTGTGGTGATGCCCCTGAGCTAGAGAGGAAGCCGGGTTCTGCAGACACAGGTGATGCTGAAAAGATTAACCAAGATGCTGCATTAGCAATTGGAAAAGGAGCTGCCATGAAGGAGCTGTTGAATTTGCCCCTTACTGAACTGGAAAGACGTTGCAGACACAATGGGCTATCACTGGTTGGTGGAAGAGAAATGATGGTAGCACGGCTACTTTATCTGGAAGAGGCGGAAAAACAAAGGGGTTATGAGATAGATGATGAATTGAAGTCTGCACATAACCAGTCAAGCTCGGGTAGGTACCCAAGTGCACAGAAGGAGTCGAACTTAGAAGTGGATCCAGGGCGAATATCAGAAAGGGTTAGTTACATGGAGGATGATATACAGTCCAAAGGCAGAGGATTGCCCCCACCAGATCTTACCTTACAGCCTGAACATAACAATAATGAATCTATTCTCCCATCCTCTAAGTGGGCTAGAGAGGATGATGAAAGTGATGATGGGCATGATAGAAGTGCTAGGGACTTAGGGTTAACTTATTCATCTTCTGGAAGTGAAATTGCAGGTGATGGTCTCCACAAAACTGAGGAACTGGAGCTTACAAC
This sequence comes from Jacaranda mimosifolia, assembly GCA_018894105.1. Classification (NCBI taxonomy): domain Eukaryota; kingdom Viridiplantae; phylum Streptophyta; class Magnoliopsida; order Lamiales; family Bignoniaceae; genus Jacaranda; species Jacaranda mimosifolia. The sequence goes on from CM032127.1 coordinate 4,939,806, forward strand.
TGATGCCAGTACTTCAGCACATCTTGATGGCGGAATGAATGAAGAACAGAGGTACTAGGAGTAGTCAACTTGTAATTTTCCAGTGATTCATATTGTAAAATATGGTATTCTAGTTTGTCCTGTGCGATGTGGATAACTAAATTTATCATGCTTTTGCTGAATCTAATCAAACCTAATGGAATTTTAGAAGATTACATATTTTGTTGCTTTTGTTGGATGCCATTATTGAATGAGAGTTGGAAGACTCTTTAATTGTTCTACTTCTGCACCACCTATATACTTCAACAACCATTTTTACATTTTTGATGTCTGTCAACAGTTACCTCTTTACTGGAATAGTTATTTTGTTGTTACTATTTGAAATGTTCTTATATGTTTGGCATGATTAGGATTCTTAGCTACTAGTTTGGCTCTCGATAGTTGCTTTTCCTGCAAACTATTGTGCACCGCTTTAAAACATTGAACTGTGGATGGGGGAGTATGTCACTTTTTGGTCATGTTTCTGACTGGTGTATCTTACTGTTGCTTTATAAGTTTGATTCTTTTGAAAAATCAAACAGTGCCATTTAGCAAGTCAGAAATTAAACTATTTCATATTTTTCAATTTTTGAACTGCCTGTCTGATGTGTACAATGATATGATACTTTACTATGTCTCCCAGACAAAAATTGAGGCGTCTTGAGGTTGCTTTGATGGAATACCGTGAATCCCTTGAAGAACGAGGGATAAAAAGTTCCGAGGAAATTGAGAGAAAAGTTGCCATCCATAAAAGTCGGCTGCAAGCTGAATATGGCTTGCTGGATTCAAATGCAGATGCTTCTGGCAGAAGTAAGTACCAAACTTCAGCGTGTCAAATTTGTGCTGTGTGTATAAGTCACTGCATATATTGTTGCATACTGTTTGTTGGTGTTGGTGCTAAATGTCTTTCAGTTATGGTTGTAAAATTCAAATTTATTGTAATTATGGTGCTGAAGCGACTAAAAAGTTTTTGAGGAAGGAATGCGTCATGACGATTGCTGAATACGGGCTCTTGGAATTAAATTTGACTTATCTGGCTTTCGAGTTGAAACAACTTATTTGATGCTCAAAATTAAATTTAGCAATTTCTGAAATGCCATGCTTGTTTTATTCGTCTCATTTTGGCTTTTCTTCCCCTGCTAAAAATAATAGTCTCTTGTGATTGGCCTTTATATCTCTCGAGTTAACCTTCAAGAAACTTGTGTTTTCTCTCCAGTATCTCTCAAGCTAGAATTTACCTTAAGATTGTCAAGATTTGGCTCCTTTTAATATTATATTTTGTCAAGCCGCAGAGATATCATCTTCAGAGAGGAGGGACCGACGGGATGATTCCCGCGAACCTTCAAAAAAGCGTCATCGTAGCCAAAGCAGAAGTGAAAGCCCTCAACGGAAACTATCCAGCCGAGACAGAGAGAGGGAAAATGATGTGAATAGGGACAGAGACAGAAGGCGTGATAGGGAAAGAGCACATGATTTGGAAAGTGATAGAGGAAGCCGTGACCGGGAGAAGAGTGGGAGCAGAGAGAGGGATGATTATGACCGAGAAAAGATGCGGGAGAGAGACAGAGATAGGAGGAGGGTGAAATAAATTTGCTAAAATTGTGCACGTTATGAGATAGCCATTATTAGCCTCAACTGTTGAATTTGTGGTTTGGTCTGGTCTACTATGAGAACATATGATCCCTGTTTGCCTCTCTGATGAAGAACTTTGAGTTAAGCAGTATGAAATGAAAGTTTGACTTGTTAATCTATGTGGGATCAATTGTGAATCCTTCCCAGCAAAAATGGTAGCCAAATGCTGTTGTTTTGAAGCACAAACTTCTTGTATTTGTTGTCTTTTGCTTTGAAGTTAGTATATTAGCAGGTTCACCATATCAGGTTTTTATGGAATAGTGCTGGCTATGCTTATTTTCTGCCCCTTCTACCCATTTGTCCCACCAGTTCAAGTGTTCAAAACTCTAGTATTCAACTCAATGATCAGGTTGAAAGTACAATTTTGCCCTCCCAGTAGAATGTGGAATTTTATTACTTTTATTTTTTTATTTTTGGTCAACATATAAGATTTCCACTGCTATTTATTTTTATAGTTATACCTGTTTATTCTTGCACGATAAAGCATACTGTGGAGAAACCAGAACTTGCATGACCAAAATAAAAACCTAGATCATTAACTCACTCTTGATTTTTTGACGAAGCTGTCTTTAAGCTTCCGACACTAATTTTTCTCATTTATTTCTATCTATTTGTAGTGAGGATTTTTACGAAAACTAATTTTAGAATTTTGAAAATTTTAATCTTTTGTTTAGTTCATTCATTTTTAAAGAAATTGTCTGTATTATGATTTATATGTTTATCCTAAAGCTTAATTTGTTAATATTGAAAACCGTTATTGATATAAATTAATTTAAACGATATTATAAAAAATTTATATTCAAAAATCAATTCATTAAATTTCTTAACCAAAAGGGTCAAAGGGAATTTGAATTTAATCAAAGCAGTTGGATTTTTGAAATGAAAAATTAGATGAAATTAAGTATTTAATTAAAAAATATTTTTATGAATTTTTTCCGCATATTTTTTTTGACACTAATAAAGAGAATTTCATTACAACTCAAAAAAGATTACATCATTTAAGTATGCAAGAAGATAATCTTCCCACACAATCGGTTTAGACATAGAAACAGAGGGCCTAACAATGCAATGCGCCACCTGATTTGCTTAACATCCACATAAAAATTTAGTTTTAAAGAGTTTCTATTAATTTTCCTCAAAAAACAAATGCTATTTTAATAAAGAGAACGAGAGACCAATTTTCAACTCTGAGCAGATCCTTGAAGAACTACACTTGAAACTACCACAAAGAGCAACTTCTCCATGGCTTTCACCTATAAAGTTATGCTGCCACAGCTACCTACTCTGAAATACCTATTTATCATATACTCTGATAGAAAGATAGTCCCTGGCTCCAGCAAAAATCAGAAATATATAGAAGCCAACCCCATACAAGAAATTTATCAGTTATGAGTGTCCAAGCTTTCTGAGCAACCACTTCTTCCTGAGACTGCCATCCAATGCCAAAAATGTCTTCGCCTTCCTCTCATCCTCCAACAAATCACAACAGTCCAACAAAAGTTCGTCGTCTATGTCAGGAATGGCTTGAAGTGCATTAATTGCAAGCTCTATAGCAGAAAAGTTATGCCCTCCATCCTTATTAACCAATTTCGAGACTGCAGTTGTGTTGTTTGCATAATGAGATTGTACTTTTTTCTTGCCAGTTTTTTGTGCTTTGCTACGAAACTTCAAAGTTGTAGGCATTGATGGCGGGCGCTTTCTTGGTTGATCGTATATCTCAGTTTCCAGAAATGTAGCTGGAAGATCGCCAGAGAATTCCTCGTCAATTTTGATGTCTATAGAATGCTGATCAAATTCCTCCATCCTTACGTCACAGCTCAATTTTCCATCAACTAATTCAATTGCTCTGAAAATAGTACACAAATCGCTGTAATTTCCAATGACTTTATCCTTATATGAAATTGCCTCTGGGTGCTCCTGCAGAAAACATTTTTGTAAGGCCTTGTGGCAAGAGGGTTCAGCCTTCAACAAGATATCCTTCTGATTTTATGATATGATGCTGCATTTAAACGAATAAAACATGACAATTTACCTTAGCATACGATTCCCACATATCATTCTCAGCTACAATCATATGTGAAACTTCGTCCCAAAAGAATCCTTCTTGATTGAGGAGGTTGCTGATCTCAATATACTGTTTCATAAAACCCCAAAAACGATTTTCTAGAATATGCTGCTCATACTGGGCGCCAAATTTTCCTTTAAATGAGAGAGTCATGTGAGCCCAAGCTTGCTCGCCAAACGCATGACCAGTCTTATTACCGAGGCACACCTGCTCCAGCATAAGTTCAACAAAATAATGTTCCATAGGCGACGTCCAAGCTATTATGGGATCTCCACCAGCATGGGGTTGTTCTTCCTTCCCGTTGCCTGTCAGTGGGCGAAAGTAAATTCTATGTATATATGAAAGCTACTTTTCTCGAGAAAGTGATAGATAAGCTATTAAAAATCTTTGATCAATCAAAAATATCTAGTCCTTGGAAAATTTTGAAACCTTTTCAAATCTTCGTACTATCGAAATCTTAATATTGGCTGAATTCAAACAAATCCTGGATGTGCTAATCCGGAATGAAAGTATACCTATTTTCGTAAAAGAAGTTCCGACAGCTGGATCTATGCTGCGAACCAAACAGCTGTATGATCCATCAAACTTGTCTTGCCCATATATGACACATAATTTGTTATAACTGGGCACAGTTTTAACTCTGTACGATCGAGCATCTGGATGTGCCTGCAGAAGTTACATGTGACAAAAAGAATAATAAAATAAAATTGATGGCACCAGGTAAAGATGGAAGTAACCTTAATATAAGCATCCCAAACATGGTCTTCAGCTGTCACCATCTCTCGGCCTTCATCCCATGAAAAGCCACTATGTTGTAGGAGGATCCTGACATCATTGTATTGCTTCCTGAAATGCTTGTATCTATTTTTCAAAACTTCCTTGTCGTGATGAGAATTAAAGTTTGCATTGAATGACTCAACCATGCCATTCCATGCTTGGGTGATAAATGACTGTCCAACTCGATTTCCTCTACACACTTGCTCAAGCATCAAGTCAATAAGAAAACGGTCCATTGGTGGAGTCCAGTATGTTCTAGAACGTTCACTGCCTGAAATTTGAAGATCATGGATAAAATATCAGTAACATGAAAGGACAAAGATCCACAAATATATTATAACAACAAAGATCAATTCCAGTTCAGACATCAAAGAAATCAATACTATTTTTTCAAATGCTCACATATGCATGCAACATAAGTAGTTTAACCTTGCTATCATTTGAGTCTAATTTCCAATATAATTACTCATGAATTTTCCTAGACGCAGAATTTGGATTGTCTCAAACCATTGAAATGACATAGAGCAATGATAACCGAGAAAAAATGTCATACTGAAAACAACAGTAACTTCTTGTTTCTTTATTGAAGTGGAGAAAATTGAACGAACCACCTTTTGCAACTACAGCTTCACTTTTAATGTCTTGATGGCAATCATTCTGGCTTTCCTTACTCATCATTTCCCCAAATATCAATGCCAGATTGTTATAGCCCGGAAAGACTTTGGCTCTATATGATCGAGCATAAGGTTGCGCCTACATTCATCTTGTAAATACTTTGGGACAATCAATAAAAACAAATTGCTGCATTTGAGGATAAGTGATGTACCTTGATATAAGCATCCCAAACATCATCATCAGCTACCACCATTTCCTTTTTCTCGTCCCAGCAAAAACCTTTTTGTTTAACCAATGTCATTAAATCACTATGATACTTCCACAATTTTTTGTATCTGTGTCTCAAAACTCTTTTGTTATATTCAGAGCTGAATTTTGCATTAAACGATGCAAGCATATCCGTCCAGGCTTGTTTTGTGAAAGTATTGTCAAGCTTATTGCCTTTTTCTTGCTGCTTCAGCATCAACTCAATAAAATACTGGTCCATATCTGGTCTCCACTCCGTCCTTGAACTATTTGATGCGGCTAGGCTATTATTACAATCACCTGTCAAGACAAAGTTTACTCTCAGCTTTTCATAAACAATTATATTATGTTTTCTCAGAAAATTCATTAGCCATAAATTACTGAGAGAATGATAAGTTCCATTATCTTCATTCCCCAGGCTGAACAAAATTCAGGCTTTTTAATCGAGTTCTGCAAGAAAAAAAGTATACGCACCAGAGTTCACTCCTTGGATCTCATCATCAACATCCACATCATGACTTGAACGGCTGTATCTTCCATCGGCAACTGTATACCCATATATCAAGCACAAATCATCAAAGTTGAGCACGGATTTAGCTCTGTAAGGCCTTGCTTCTGGATGAATCTGTACGCAAGAATAGATCAATAACAACATTATCAATCAGCATAGGGTAAACACTTTAAAGTGATTCACCTTGATATAAGCGTCCCAAATGTGCTCATCAGCTACCACCATTTGCCGAGTTTCATCCCAAGAAAACCCGTTCTGGCCAAGGAGATTTTTAATATCATTAAATAGTTTCCACAAATTCGTATAACGGCCTTTAAGTACATCTTTGTCATATTGAGATCCAAACTTTGCATTAAAGACAGCCAGCATATCTGTCCAGGCTTGCTTGTTAAATGTGTGTCCAATTCTGTTCCCTCTGTGAATATGCTCTAACATGAGATCAATAAAGTAACGTTCCATTGTTGGTGTCCAGTATGTTCTAGAACAATGATTGCTCGAAGGGCTTTGGCCACTCATTGTTACTCTGCAGAGCAAAGATACTGTAAGCCATATATATAGGCAGGGAGAGAGGAAATATGATCTAACCATGAGGTGAAACAAAATAATTGTTTCTCAGGTGAAACAAGAAAGGAGGCAGAAAAACTAATCATGACTAGCATTCCAATTCAACCATACATCAGAAGAACTTTACTGAGAGTAGACTGAGGCCAGAGGGACCTGGATCCATCAAATTTATCTGATAGGGGATAAGACTACCGATATATTTCTCATGGCCAAGTATGTCTTCCAATTTTTAATAATCCAGAAACTATATACAAAATAGCTGAAGTGTTTTACAGTATATCCCATTCTTTCAGGATTAGTAAATATATTTTTCCAAAGGTACAGAAATCCTTCATATGCATTCTCAAACATAACTGTCCATGCGCATTATTTTGATTTATAAAAGTCCATATTTAAAATAGAATATAAAAGGAGTTTCCTTATACTGGCATCATTAGTACTCCCGAGTTACAAGACTGAGGTATTTCAAGGAAAACTCAAACCAAATTTAATGTCTTAACCCAGGCATCCGAATATTAGGTGGTTTAAAGTCTTAAAAATCGAATCTTTTTGACCGAGATTAAGGAAAATCTATGAATGCAGACAAATATTTGAGATGGGTTCCATGATTTCACATATCTTGCCATTCTTCAAAGAAAAACAAAGGCATTTTCACATGAATTCACCCTAGAAAGTAATAAACTCAGAAGGGTTTCAGATTTTCTTTTTCCTGGTTGATTTTACCGTACAACTCTTAAAATTTAAGTTCTTGAAAACCAGCTAAAAAATTGAAGTAACGGTTGTATAAAAAAAGCATTCTTTTAAAAGTGGAATATCAACAAAGTTAAAAAAAAAAAAAAAAAGAAAATTCAAAGAGAGGAAGGTACATTTTTCTACCTGTTGTTTGGTTTGGCGAATAAAGGAGAAGGTGCTTGGGGAGAAGAATGTGATGGGGGAGCGATTGGTGAAGAGAGAAACCCTACTCCGGAATAGGGGCAAGTTCGTCAAAGCCCGTTTGTTTGGGCACAGATCCTAGCAATACTCCATTCTAAATAACACATCCTATTTTTGGATAAAATTGGTTAATGAAAAGAAGCAAAATAAGTATCCCTAAAATTCTTTATTTAACTGGATATGGCATGTCAAAAGATATATGAAAAAAAATCCAAAAAAATAATAAATTTATATATAGGTATTTTATTATATATTACACCTCCAATGCAATTCATGTCGAAATCATGAAAATATGATTTTATATGTCATCATCATGGTTATGAATATTTAAGTTCAAGTGTTGGGTAAATTTTAAATTAGTTGACTGCATTGCTTGCATTTTCTTCATTGTAAAAATATATTGTATTATGTTCCTTTTCTTATTATTATTTCACGTGCTTGTAACTAATTGCAAATTGTGCTATAAACGATGTCATAAAAATTAGTTTGGCCAGTATTGAGTTTATTATCCTTTTGTCTTCAAGTTGGTAATGGCTTAGGTTATTCTTCCACCACCACTCCTCCAACTAAAGACGCAAAATTCAAAATCCAAACATAGAACAAACTTCCTAACACTGTACTTTCAAATACAATGATTATCCCACTTGAAAATGCTTTCATCACATTAGTATACTTTTCTCAATCACAGAAATACTGTAATGTTTTCGTTATAACAAGATTCAGTGGCATAAACAATGCGTTTCCTCAACTGAATAATATGCAACAAAATTGCAGTGAGGTGTACAAAATCTACAAGCAAATGAAAGAATACAATGGCCTAAAACTTTGGTTTCACCTCCACCAACGGGCAATTCAGCCCTTGATGTTGTTCTGAATAATTCTCCTGAGTAGAAGAATATTATGGCAGCGTCTTTTGAAAGATATGCAGCAAGTAAGTCTATCTATCTACCGTCTGTGCTGTTAACAAGTGCAACGAGCTCAACATTGTCAGATGCCTGATTTTCAGCATCTTCTTTTGAACCCAAAACTTCATCTGGGAGGACAGAAGAGTTGGGATCTGCTCTTGGAATCAAAAACAGCAAAAAGAGTGGGCTGATCCTTAGAATGTTCCTTATCAGAACGGCTAGCCAGAAGTTGTCAAACTCTGTCCTGGTAACATTCAGAATATGAAGTAACAAGCCTCCTAACCATGATGAAGTGAGAAGTCCAGCATTATCAATTGACATGAGCAAGGCAAAAAAGGTGCCCTCAATTCCAGGTGGGCAGAGTTTTGAGCTTAGAACAAGAAGTGGCATCCATTTGAGCCGACCGATCATGTGGGACACACTTGTATCAATCACCACAAAGAAAAAATCAGGTATCCCAAATTTTAAGTTCCAGCGTAGCACCAGCACCAAATCTAGCATTCCAGAGAGACAAAATAGCATCTGAACCCAGAAGAGTAGATCACGGAAAGGGTAGTTCTTTAATCCATTTTGATATAGTATAGCCCCCAGAAGAGAGCCTATGGAGCCAACTGCCATGATATAACCAATTATTTCCTGTTTTAGTTACACAGAAGGCAGTTAGCATGAAGTTATGTGTATCAGTAGTAATATCTTGAATCGTTTATATGACTCGTTTCAAAAAATTGATGCAATTCTGCAACTTAGCACAAGCCCTTTTGATATATTGACAAAATTTGCAAGGGAGCAAAACTTGATATTGATTCTCTTCACACAGAAAATTGTTTTCTTCTTTTGCTTTTCTAGGTCAAGCATGATTTAATAACTGAATATAACTTACGGTTAAATACGTTTTACCCTTCTCAACTATATGACGTGTCATTTACCCCTCTAAATTAACAAGTGCAACATTTGATTAGATGTTTGGATCTCATTGCCCTTATGCCCCAAATAAGAAAATTGCAACATATGAGAAACACATTTGACAATACACGAAATGTATCCCTTTCCCCACCAAGTTTTTTGGGGAAATCTCATACAACTTTTTTGATGTTATCTTACATTTTCATTCTGTCCTTTTCTATCTTTCCTTTTCTTGGGGGTGGGGAAGGGAATGCCCCTACTAGGTATTTGCTAGTTCTACACAACAAAAGATGTCTTAGAATAATAGGATATGGTGGCTATATTGTTGATTTAATAGGCATCATATCACTTCAACTCCAGCATGTAAAGGCTTGTCCGTGCTTAATCTAAGGTCACCCAAAATGTGAGGATCCTCTTCTTGAATACCTCTACGTGAAGGCTCAACTATTTATTAATAAGCTGATTCCAAATTATTTCAAGTTAAAGATCAAACAACAATAAAAGGTCATATAGACAACAGGTTATTGACCAATGGGACTGTAGAATTCATTTGATTAATTCTTTTCTTTACTCATCTTTTGCAATGCATTTAGTTGTTTTCTTGACATTCTTTCTTTGCACAAAGACATGCTGTAATCTTACCTGAAAGGTTTATCATGTTTCAAACTCAACTCAGGAAAAGTGCCCGACTTGTAGTAGAAATGCAATTTGTTTACTGTTATAAACTATTGGATATTCTCATCTCAAAGCATCTTTCACGAACTCAGAACAGTTTTACCTTAGAAAACGATGGACCAGCCTCTGAATCTGTCTCCCAGTAGAACATCCCCTCAGAGATATTTAGACTCAACGAAAAAGATAAGTACATATATAAACATGGCCTCCACACATCTGGGCATTTCAATGTCTTCCACATAGCTTTACCAGCATTGAGAAAATTCTGGTTGATCTGATTCCAAAAATCAAAGTTAAATTTTTTCACTTGATAACCCCAGTATGCAATAGGAAGGCATAGTATAATTACCTGTTCAAAAGCAAAACTGGATGTCCGAGGCTCCTTGAGCAAAACACCAACTAAAAATATGAGGGCAGATGGTATTGCCAACAAACCATATACACCCTTTAATTCAAAGAGGAAAGAAAATGATTAGAAAAGCTGCATATCCCAAAGCTTGTAATTTCTATAACTACAAGGATTTTCTCTGGAACAATGAGATGAGCTAACCTGGGGACCAATTAAGTGAACAAAGATACCGCTGATAGAGTATCCCACAAGTGATCCAATTGAAGAGCTCAAGGCACATAAGCTTTGCATGTCAGCTGCTAGGGAAGGATGACTGCCGCTTTTCTGCGCCACACATGCGTCAACAGTTACATCTGCAACTGCAACACTGGCACTTGCTGCTGTCAATGAAAGCAATGCTAATACTATATGCAGCCCCTTGTGCAGTGATAAGAAAAGCATAGCAACAATTCCCAGGGAACCTGTAAAAAGAAAATTCATTGAACATTTGTGAGTTATTTAACAAATTTCACAACATGCAACTAAGGAACGACGACACAAGAAAAATGTCTGATGGTAGTCGGTCATAAGGAGATTCTAGGGGGTAATAAGTTCTTAAACTTCGTGATGCCTCCTATAATGTGTGATGAGAAATACAGAACCAAAGAATGGACGTGGACGACAAGAAAAGGGAAGACCAATACTTAGTTTTTTTTCCTAAGAAACTTCCCCTCATCTAGGTACTCAATCTTGAGGAATCAAAGCTGTCCTATTATGTCTCTCTAATAGATACATTTAGGCCTACAATACATTCTAACTAAAGTTTGTATATACCTCTCTAATTCCTTGGTGCATCCATACTTTAGATTGATAGAAATTCATGTTTGAATATTCAGCTCTTTTAATTTCAGATCTCTTATTTGTGTTTATCTTATGAGATTAAGATTCTTCATCAATCTCCACAGAAAACCTTACTTCCCAGATTCTCTCATTTCTGATTCCAATTTTAAATGAATATGGAATAATCTGTATGCCAGAGTTTCTTTGCTCTAATACTCCTTAAGCTATCACTTATTAGTGCCCGTCCTTACTCTTCTTAATTCAGTTGGATCCATCAATCTGTAACATTCTTACATCATTACATAGGATGAAGATGGACACATTCTGTTCGTCTGCCTAATCGAATTTAATTCGATATAATTTTCTGTGTCAAGTTTATATTTGTAGCTGACAAGGTATCTGAAAAACACACTCTACTCTTTGACTATTATTCTCCTCAATTTAAGGGCCACCAATATCTAAGCATTGCAGGAGAACACAAGAGTGGATTCTTAGATGGCACCTAGACTGCTTCACTATACTAATCACTAACTAAGCTGAAAGTTTTATTACCACAAAAGAGCATGTTACCTTAAGATAAGCTAGACAAGACAACTTTATACCAGAAACATAATCCAAGTACACAAGTCCAGGATCACAAAAGGCGATAAAAAAACAAGAAAGTAACCGAATGAAACCTCAAGTAATAAAGCTAAATCAAATCTATTAGGCAGTTTTACCAGCAAACACAAAATAAGGTCTCCGTTGGTAACCCAAAATCGGGAGGACATCAGTGAAAAGTCCCCAAAGTGGTTTAACAATCCAAGGAATGGATGTGATTCCAGAGTAAACCTGAGCCTCAGAAGGCTGCACTTTCTGCACATCCTTCATATAATACTGTGTTCCCACCCTTGCAAGAGCTCCCCCAAGTCCTTGACTCGTACCATAGACAATTATCACCCCAAGTACGAAACTCCAATGCAATTCCTTTGCCAGCATTTTAAACCAGTAAACCGGAGTACAAGCACAGCCTCGAGCGCCATTCTTGGGCTGCTCATTTTCCCGCACTTCATCGTTGCGACTTGGGAGTCTCTCTTCCTCCCCCTTCATTTACGATTTGATCCCTAGAAACAAACTGAAAAATGTGCAGTTTCTGACCAGATTTATGAAGGGGTATCAAAAAGTTCAACTTCAGGATAAATCGGGATCTTGATTTCTCATAAACCAATACAAAAATAAAAAAGGGTCTCAATCTCAAGTGGGTTTTGGTTTCTGGTTGAAAACTATTGAATTCAGGTTTCAAGAACCTTTAGCGAGGGCGACGCTTATTGAAGTTGTCTGAAGAAAATGAAAACTCAGAATAGTCTGATGACTTTTTCTTGGCTAAATATTTGACCAGAACATATCTGTTCTTACATCTTGCAGGGCAATGCCAAAATGCTCATTGGTCAGAACTCAGAAGGTGTTTGTTCAAGAATTTCTCCCTCCCTCCCTCCCTCCCTCTCCAGAATAATGTCAAAATAATATAGCTATTTGGAGGAACTTCCAAGACAGCAGGTAACTGAGCTGCAGGGCTGACTTTATGGTGTCTCGTTGAATGGAATGGTTTATTTAATTATTTTCTAACACTAATTTAGATTAAAATGTGAAGGAATCATATGTCATATCGAGATTATATAATTTTCAATTTACAAAAGATCTAAACAAGGTTGAGTATGGATTTGAAATCGTGGAGTTAAGAAAGCAAAAGATTAACCATAATGATGTGAAAGAACAATGCAGTAGATGAACACCTACTTTAACATCCAATTCTAAGCAATGGCCACAGAGAGAGCTTAGGAAGAAAAGAGAATCCTTTTCTGAATTGTGATTACTTATAATGAGATTTATTTGGTTGTTGATTATGGTTTAGTTAGTAATAATTATTATATATTAGTACTACTAAGTGGCGGCGGCATCTGTTATTAGTATTATATTAATTTAATATAGTTGTCATAAGATAAAAATACAACAACTTGCAGATTTTTTTTAAATCTCAAGGTGGGATGATTTAAATGAATAAACATTACGAGTTTAACATTTCTACTAAAAGAATAATAAGGCATCCTTTTCATTGCTCGTTGCTCAAACATGTTAAATAAATGGATACATCATAGTACCACGTCTCAATAAATATCTAAAGAAGTAATAAGTTAATTGTTGTGTAAAGACTATATATATTGAACGGTCTTTGGTCTCATGACATAAGTTTCACGCATAAAATGTGAGATTAAAAGTTCGAATTTTAATGAACTCATGATGTGTATGCATAAATAATTAAAAAAAAAGTCAATTATTGTAAAAGAAAAGTGAAATAAATTGTTGATCCAAATATAGATCAAATTCATGAAAAGAAAGAGGTTATTTTTTTTAGAAATAAATTAAAGCATGTGATAATTCTTAAGAATTTATTTTATTTATTAAGCAGTCTGGCATGTCCTAGATTCACAATTTGAACAAATGCTCTTTTAACCTCTTTGAGATTGTTTAAGAATTTAATCAAAAACTTTTATTTATATGTAATATAAATATGAATATACAAATTATTTTTTTACTTATAAACAATTTTTTGGCATTTGTATTCTAATTGTATACCAGTGGCTCAAATATTTGGGCCTCGTTTGATATCATATTTAGTTATTATGTGCTATTAGAGTATTGGTTAATATAGGGTGGATAATACATTTATTGCTCCGTTTGATATGTGAGATTGTATTTAAGATTATGTGCCACTCTAATGTCACCTAATCTCATTGCTTGTGTTTGATGTAGTGTACTAACTTTACATTTCCTAAAATGGCCTCGGTCAACTTACAACCCATCAACTTGTCCTCATAGGCATCAACAACAGCTAACCCCAACGATTGCCCCCAAATTACTCCATTCTCTGCAAACCCAGAGCGCTCTGCGAAAGAAAACCCCCAACCGGCGCCCTTGGTCATCTCATTGCAAGTTTGGGATAGCAGCAAGTTAAGGGCGAAACTGAAATTGTGTGAGCAAGTTATATCGCGAACTAGGTTTTACTAGAAAAAAGCCCATCCATGGTTTCCCCATTACTATTTGTTCTTTCCGCGAAATCCCTATTCATCTCATCAACTCTTTCCCCATCTTAGGTGTGTGGTGCGATGTTGCCTTGAGTTTGCCAGCAGCTCCGTGTTGGTGGTTCGTTGGAATCTTGAATTGAGGTGTGATTTCCCATTTAATTTGTGTACAGACAAATCTTCATTGTTCCTTGAATTATGTCAGATGTTTATTGAATTAATTGATATGAGTACAATAGTTTCTTACTTAATATTATGAGCTTAGCTGGATTAATTAACTTCATCGGAAGTATTATAGGAAACTGATGTGGGAAAGCTTAGAAATGAGTTGGACTTAGACATGATTTGACATAATCATGGATGAGATATAATTGACCTTCAGAATGCATCTATGTCTTAAACTTATGGATGGGCTTTCACTTCATCTGACATAATTAGTTAAAGTGCATACACCTACTTTTACCCTGATATGTAGATTTGTCGTCATCTTGTTTAAAAATTAGGTAAATAATCCAACCGCCCCAAACCAATTAAGAAACTCCCTCTGGTGTTAGTTAGAACCATTACTCTTGTATGCAGAAGTTCGCAATTGGATAATAAATGTTACAAAAAGAAATATGATTCATAACAAGTACTTGTATATTACCACATGCATCCCCATTATTGTTATAATCAGAGATCTTATCTTCACATCAACTTTGATCTATCAGAAAAAGAACCCAGGGAAATGCAATATTGTTCAAGCAAAAATCTGGACTAGAAGTTTCCATTCTGATCCTTACTCAATTTAAATAAACTGATACAGATACAACAGTGTTTTGGTATCACATCTCCCCTAAAATGCTTCAACGTTTGGTAGGTCCATACGTATTTATATGTTAAGTGGTGAATGAATTGAAGGCGTTTTATGCCAAGCGTCCGTGCGATGCAATGCATCAAGTTAGCATTCAATGTAGTGCAATGATTTATTTGTCAAATTGTGTTGTTACTTCTTCCTTTGGCCTTGATTTAAGTACATGTCGAGAGAAAATCATAATTTCTGTGGGAACCATGACACATCCAACTCGGGATTAGATTTGATATGACTGTGTATAATTCTATGATGGGCAGCTTCATTATTAACCATTGGTCTTGTTTACATACCACGTTTATACGAAGAACTATATTAACCACATTAATTTTGGTTATGATTTGATTAATTCGTTTAGTCGCTCTTGTTTCATACTAAATGTTATTTGTATACATACTTATATATTATTTTTTTAGTGGTGTCTGTTGAAGCAATGGTAATAGATTGATTTAGTTTGCTTAGTATTGTGTATTTCTTCAGGGTGAAATGGAACTAAAGTCTTCATCTCAGTGCCCATATGGTGGGGTACGATGGTGCTCCGTTAATCACACACTTCTCACAATCCCGGGCGATGGTTCTACAAGTGTCCAAAGGGAGCAAGCCACCCCGGACACTTCATATGGTGTGATGTGTACCAAGGGCCAACCTCATCATCCTCATCTGATGTGCATGGTTCATACAAACCCCCGACTGGTACTTTCGGTTCAAGTGGATCCGCTCATTATCCATCATCTTAGAGGGGCACGAACTCCCCATATCATGGGGATTTGGAGGATGCAAAAAGAAGTGAAAGTACGAACACTGCTCATGTAGGGCATACCCCTCGTCGTGTAAGCATTGGTACTTTTAGCCCCCCCGGTCCCAATATGAAACCTGCTTTGATAGTAGGGGGTTGTGTCGGTTGTGCCCTTGTTGTGTCAAATATTATGTAATAATTTATATGTTATGGTATGTAGTTTGTAAGTAGATGCCTCAGATTTTTTAACTTATTATCTATTTATGCATTCTGTAAAGATGATTTTATAAATTTGTAGTTTTTATATGTGTCATTAGTTTCGTAATACATTAGTCTTACCTATTAGTTCACCATGTTTTGGTCTTGTTTGGTTTTCCAATTTGCTATATGTAAACAACAGGATTGTGCATGAAGTGAGCTTCTTAAACAAAAACGAGGGGTTGATTAGTATATTAAAATGGAAATTGCCATGGTGCATTAACACTTCACGCCACATGTAAGGTGGTTCTGTCTTTTATTACCAAGTTTTGGGAAAAGGGGTAAGCTTTCTTGGCCATGCAGATTCTTCCCATTCCCATGCAATATGTCAAGATTCCCATCATTCTCTTCACCTTGGAAATTGGATGGGTCTCACATGTGTACTTGTGCAAGCCTTTACAGGCTTTATTTCCATCGGTTTTGTTTTTCTTTCTCGGTACAAAGGCCTTAAGGCTGTTAAAGCATGGTTTAGTCACGGCCTCCCACTCATGTCGCATCCAGTCACAAGAATGGCTGTTGAAATTTGATAACATATTTTCAGTATATAGTGGTATTCCCCAGATTTGTAAAACACATTATAACGAGTTTTTTGTTCACTATATACACACTGCCACTTCCTACTTCAAATTAAACCAACCAACATTCATGGCTCCAAGGTATCTCCAAAGCCAAGCTTCCATCTTCAATACTCCTATGTGGGTCCAGGACCTTGATAGGGAGTTCATATCCCGACTTGTGGAGTTCGATCGTATGGATGGACGACTCTGATGTAACAGTTATACGGTCATGCTTAGACTCCATGAATATTAAGTTCAGAACCAACTTGACTTACAAAGATGCAAGCATCCATTTCAAATATCTGCAGCAAAGACACACTGTATTTGGTTTTTTGATATCGTTAGACCCTGTCACGTATGATGAGTCAAACAACGTGGTCACTGCAGAAGTATATATATAGGACTATGTCACCATGGCAAGTTTCTTTTTGGTCTTGTGTCTACTTTTTGAATGTATTGCTTTATTTAACTTAGTAACTATCTAATTAATGATTGTTTTTTTTAAGAAAATTTCACCGTCTGAGGCGTATATGATAAAAAGAGAATCGCAGTGGTCAGATTTGTGTGATATTTTGGTCCTGCCTAAAATATAAACCTATTTCCAGAGTCGGACATCATTCAAATTTCTGACAATAGTGCTTCAGTCCAACCAGCGTTGACCAAACGTAGTGTGAATATTGTTGCATACCCACCGCCAGTAAGTGGACCACTGGCTTCATCATTCTGGAATGTTCTGTACCCTGCTCCTGATAACGATAAGGCAAGCTAGGACTTTGTGAAGTTAACGAACCATAATCCGATTCCAACTCCACCTATCGCTCCATACTCAAACGTGTACGGTAATCTATAGATGGAGCACGACGACTGAGAATGGTTTGGATTGTACCATCCATCACAAAGTAGCCAGCTAAGTAGCTCCCATGCGAGTTCAAGTAACACTCCCAAGGGGCATGAAAAAAAATGATGACTACAAAAAAAATCTTTTAACTTCTATTTGTGGTGTAGTTCTTGTGTAGTAAGTGCCGTCGTCCTCTTGTGCCGTATAATATGCTTTAATTTCGCTTGTGTTTAGAGTATGCCGTTGCCGTGCCTTATCTCGTACTACTTACCTTTTTAGTAACAATATTATTAAGTGATGTTTTATGGTTTGTATTTACCATTTAGATGGTTGCCTAACTTGAGCATATTGAACCCACGAATCTTATAATTTTACCAAATGTAACCCAAACCCCAACCTACTGTCCATATGCGAATTGCAAAATCTTACCAACTATTTATTAAAAATAAGAATTAATGTTACTTAATAAATATCATTAACGACAAAATGAATTACAATATTGAGTGTACAAGATTATAATCATCTTTCATAGATGGTAATTCATATTTTGTAGCATACACAGATTTATGTGTTTACAAAATATGTTATTTTTAATATATATAAGAATACATATGAGTCCATTCAAAATGGTTAATTCAATTCATTGCATTTTTTGGTGTGCTTTGGTGTGCTTCTGATTGCAGAGCTGATAATAATCACCATCCTACAACTTCACGATATGGGGTATATCTCAAAAAATAAAATTTGATTTCTTGGACATATGCTGTCCCTCTTTCTTAATTTGTGAGGTAAAAAAAATCATACATACATATTACAGTAGATGCCATCCTATAAGTGTTGGTGTACGCATATATATTCTGTAGCCTGAGTTAAAGGTCAACTTGGAAAAGATTGTTTCGGAGAAGCATTGCTACTCGCTAGGAAATATAATAATAATCCGAAGAAGCCATGTTTGTGTGTCATACAGATCTACATTTGTGTTAGGGGAAATGACTAAATAATATAACACTAACTCTTCTTTTGTTTTCTTTTTTTTCCTGACATGGGATGCATTTCATCTCAATGCATTTCAGCTTGCTTTTTTTTTTTTTTTTTCCCCACACATCTACGCCAATCAATAAAGGATAGCACAAGTCATACTTATATGCCATGCAGTGAATATACCACATAACAACATCACATAAACATGCAACATTCATGTAACAAGCTTCAAGTTTGTTCTAGAAACCTCTAAAAATAGCGGCGTAACGTAAGCAAAATAGCAGGGCAGTAGTGGATATACATTAGAAATGCTAACTTCATACTTAAATAACTTAAAGGCATGTTGCTTTTTACTATATGCCGATAACCAAACAGTTTAACTTCATCGCAAAAGTATGCTACTGAGATCGCGTAAGAGGGTGTAGGGTACCAGAAAGCAGCAATGACACAAAACGGGCTCGGGCCTTGTTGTTCATACCCCAAAATACATCCATATCCACCTTACTATGAGCTAGGTGATACGTGACTTTGATATGATCATCAAGAGTGAGGTCCGTAATTACTTGTATAGCCTCAAACAAAGAAGATCTGAATGAGGACTCCACATGGGTCGATACGCTTTTGCTTGCCCACTAAGGAAAACTTTTTTTTTGAACCAGAACCAGATGATGGCGTCACTGATTGGGCATCAAACTCGGGACTAAAACCCTCAAGAATACATTAAGTGGATCCTCACTGTCAGCTGCCTTCTCTCCCTCGTTCTGGGACCCATGTAGTAACTCTTGTACAATATTGGCTACATCAAATGCCCCCTCTGTGGCCATATTATTCCCAAATATTTCCACCCAACTATTGTACCAAGGGTGTGCCATCCCTCGAAGCTTAGCTGCATCAGGGTTCACCTACAATATGATGTAAACCTCGTATTAAGTACATGGGGTGGTTTGGAAAATACTAACATAGTCACATTGAGTAATTTGAGTACATAAAGCATTGATGTTTCATACCTTAACATAATCAACCCACACTGCGTTGGGCTCCACAATAAGCATATGTGAACTGCAATCTATGCTAACGCCCTCACCTCTACTATAACCAAGTATACCTCGTAGAGTTGAGTATGTTTTCTTCCACACTTGGAGCTTGGATTTGATATGTTTGACAAGTATGCCAAAATCTTGGAATTTCTGGGACATCATCTTCTCCAGCCTCACCATGTACCTACTCTTCAATGAGCCGTTATTGTGCCAGCCCCCAGCTCGTAGGTTCTTTAGCCCATGTATCAATGTGTGCGGCAACTGGTGCTTTGTTTGACCGCTCAGTATTGTGAGATGAGCACCCAGATGCTGCCATGACCTGTCATGTACAAGAGAATATACATATGAAGACGCTTCCACATATTAATAACTTGTCACAAAAAGAAATAACCACATCATTCAACTAAAATAACAACACTTTAACCGTCACTTAATGAGGAACGAACATCACAGTTCAACAATTTCGATAAAACAAACAAATAATAGCCCAGATTGACGCAAACTGACATATATTACATATCAATATAGTAATACGCACACCAAAGTTAATGATACACCATAGAATGAAGATTAATATTCCTATTCCAGCTTCCTAGGTAAAGCATCCTAAACATAGCTTTCACAATATGAAGTAATGGATTTTCCTAGGAATGTCAAAATATTGACCTCTAATTCGGATCGACGCGCGTAAGAGAAACATCTAGTGAGCCCCCCTTCACGACTGGTATATATTGACCGCTAACTCGTCACGCCAGTTACTCTATTGGGAAGAGCTCTCAATCATCTCAATATGGCCAACATCCATTTCTTCATCACTCCCATCTATCCCCTCCAATACAGTATTCTTCAACGAGTCTACACGTATCTGTGTGCAAATGTAATTATGTAGCAATGCACACACCATGATCATTATGTTTTGGGTCTTGATTGGATAGTAGGTGGTGCTCCGTAGCACAACCCATTGGGACTTAAGGAGTCCGAAAGCCCTCTCAATGACGTTGCGTGCCCTAGCATGTTTCATGTTGAAGTACTCGCGAGTGTTTTATGGTACTAATGCTCCATCAGTCCAATCATCCAGGTGGTATCTTACCCCACGATATGGGGTTAGAAAACCCTCACTGTTAGTGTATCTGGCATCGTATAGATAGTAATTCCCTGAAAATACATGACTCAAATTAGATACAACAACACAACTAGATAGCACTTTCAATCACAAGGCACATAATTAAAATTTACCAACTGGGACATGTAGACCATTGGGTTTGTTAACAGCTGTCCATAAAAACCAACTATCAGCAGCAGATCCCTCATATCTGTTAAGTATATAAATGAAATTCATGTCACGATTGCATACACCAAGAACATTAACAACTATATCACCTTTCCTAGACCTATACCTTGTTTTTTCATTGGATGGTATACGAACCAGTATATATGTGCCATAAAGTGCACCAAGAGAGCCCTACACGACATGATCTTCAAATTACATAAATGCATTGTGAAGTACTATGCATAGATGAATTTAAAATATATCAACGGTATGAACACACCTTAAAGCATCTCCATGGTTCAGTATCACATTCCTCATTGACTGGTTGAGGGTGAACGAGAAGCAATGGACTAATCTTTATAACTGCTCTTAGACATTTTCTGAAATACTTGCTAATCGTGTGACCCGATCTCTTGAAATCATGTTTAGCGATCCTTTTTTTTTATGATGCACTAGAATGGATAAAAAAGTGGCCAGTTTTTCTTGAATTCCTACAAATTTATCATCTAATTCCACAATCTCCCTCAAGTGTTTTACTTGATCCGGTATCTTACATATAACGCTCCACCTCCTATGACTTCGAGTACACATACCCCTCATTCTCCCATAACGTATAACGTAAGCACGATATAGCAAATAAATGCAAAAGATCCTTCGAAGCATAAACATGTAAATCCATATAAGAATACGGATTTTCGTATTCAAATCCATGCCAATAGCCAACAACAAATCTATAAGAAAGAGAAATGAAGTGGTAAAATCTATTATTGTCTTACTTCAGATACCAACATAAGAAATACCAAAAAAAGTCAACGGGAGGCAGGCATTATCAAATACCATGAAGATAGGGAATAATAAGTTGTTCAAGCCATTAAAGGAGGTAAACAATGATTTAATCAGAAGTCATATATAAACAAGATATGTGGTGTCTCAAGTAGTCCACAATGTATCAATGATCCATCCACGATTGGAAAAAATAAGATTCTATATGAAAAGATCTCTAAACACTTTACCACCTAAGAT
The DNA here is from genome assembly GCA_018894105.1 of Jacaranda mimosifolia. Classification (NCBI taxonomy): domain Eukaryota; kingdom Viridiplantae; phylum Streptophyta; class Magnoliopsida; order Lamiales; family Bignoniaceae; genus Jacaranda; species Jacaranda mimosifolia. Next base: position 4,961,427 of record CM032127.1, read on the forward strand.
CCTATATCTGCTACTATTCTATATAACATAGAAGTTAATTGTATTTCTATCATATTGAGTAGTTTGTATAAACTGTATGTTAAAATTCTTAGTTAACATTCCCATTTAAACCTTCAGCTATACATATGTATAGTATCATAAGATCAGAAATTCCGGAATTGTTTCAATTTCATAGACACTCTTTCTAGCAATTATTCAGCAGTGGATTAACCGAATAATATAAGTGAATATTAAGTGATGAATTGTGTACTATCTATCATGCCTGACTAATATAGTAGACAACCTCAACACCATAAAGCAGAATCAGATTTATGACTGCCACCAATGTTGTAAATCTATTGCATTATCTTTACCTCAAAATAGCAAAACAGAATCACCTATGAAAATGGTAATTATTTGAAAAAAAGTTGAACTCAAATTCATTATCACATGGTAATCAAAATTAGGAAGAAAGGCATAAATAAAAAAACATCTGATGGAGGGTTGAGGATCTATTTGTCAGTTTAATTGAAAATAGTTAAAAAGAAAAACTTAGGGAAACCACATATTCCAGCAAAAAGAAATTCCAGTCTTACAACAACTTATTGATGCTCAGCACAAAGAAACGAGATGTAATGACATAAAATAATTTTCTCAAAATAGAAAATACACTGCAATATAGATATTGCTAACAGTACAGAAGATCATAAGGACAAGGGTTACTGTACCTTCAATACAGGATGAAAATTGAAAACTCCGCTGCTATCTCTACTAACCACAAAGGGAAGACACAACAACCTAGCAGTCAGAGGGAAAATAAGCTGTTATTCAACTTGATGATTTCGCAGGCATTGCACTTCAAAATGAAAAATAAAACACGAGGACGAAAATTGCCGAATAAATGAGTAAAACAACTCCGCAGTATCCCAACCGACTGCGAGTGAGAGCTATCCACCACCGTAATGTGGGTATATAACACTTTCGATTTGCCGGGGACTCGAATAATACCTCAATTAGGGCTCATGGATTTTTTTGCTGCGAAATAGAGGAGGACAGAAATGCGATTTGAAAAATGGGATGGGGAATTTCAAAATCAAATTTCACCCAGGGACAAAATTGCCTTTTGTTTCATTAATTTTGGACAGAAATGGAATTACATACTGGGCTTCTTTTCATTATTGCCCAATCTTTCGCAGTCGCGCCCAGCCACCTGTTATTGGACTAGTGTCCAGTAGCGTATATAGTTGTGGGCCGGCTCGCTAGCTTAATGTTGGATATCAAACAAAAACTTATGTGAGATTAGCCCATGTATTACCCCCAATATATGATATCAAACGAGCCCTTGGACTTATTTTTCTATGATAACTTTTAAAATACTTCAAGATTTCTATCATAGTATATTGTGTGTGTAAGGTCCAAAATTGCATTTCCCATTATTGAAAGGAAGTCGTTCGATAAACTTAGCAATTTTAGAACAAATCCACAGTATAATTTTTGGTCAGTTCACCAAAACCCCCGCCAGCACCACGGCCGTCGCAGCGTTGGTCTTCTTGATAAAGGAGTAAATGGAAGATCAACCCTCAAGACTCAGTTCTTTACCCACATCTATTAACTACACCATTGAAAGTCACACAAGAACTCGCCGTCAAAGGCGAAAAGCACCTGGAGGAAACAATCGAGGCAACCTTCTTAATCGTACGTTTTGCTTTTGTTGTGGCACCCTAATTTGGGATTATGGCAATTTTTGAGTCCGTCATATATGGTTATTGGGTTCTCTGTTGTGAAAGAATGACGATAGCTGGTGGGAAGGATATATTTGAAAGGAGAAAGATGCATAAGGTTGATGTAAAATAGAGTGTAAATCAAAGTATCAACTTTTCGTTGTTAAACGAACAAATTGCTTAGTTTCAAGTAATGTGCCACCTTTGAACTTGGAGTTGCTATTCGAATATATCATAAATTTAGCATGCAATGTAATCATCCTCAAGATTGGTTGCTAATTGTTCTCAAAAAAGAAAGCTCTCTGTGCTGTTGCGATCAATGTTTGATCTTTGCTTTTGAACTCTTCACATTTAAGGAAAGTGAATGGTTATCAATATCTGATCATCTTCAGAGTTTCCCTTTTCCTAAAATCTTTCATTTTTTTTTACGTTCACTTCTATTTGCCTCTGTGGTTTTATTGCTTGTGCTCTCGGCTATAGAAATTGATTCAATAACTCGTTAAATAAGTAAGATGTGTGGTCGGTAGTGATCTTTTGGCTGAAGGTTAGTTTAGGTTTGAGTTTCATGTCTTCTTAGGATTCTTAAGGTCTATGAACCTACAACAACAATATGGTCGTTAGGAGTCGTTGGGAGGCATTCCAACGAAAACTTCCCGACACTCAAGTCAATATCTGAGGACTGAAGAAGTAATGTGTTAAGAGTAAATATAAAAATAACTATATATGTATACCTTAGAAATATGGTCAAATGAAGTATTTATAGTAGTGTTATGTTGCAAATAAGGAACGTGGCACAATTTGAATGCTTCCTGTTAAATTGTATGAGCGGCTTTGATTGATCATGGTTGCCAGTCAGGCGGAGCGACCCAAAATCGACCTATTCTGGAGGTGCGTGGATCCTTCAAATGATGTGGGTATAGGCTTGGCAATTTCAATTTAACCTGTGGGTATTTATCCCATCTTGTTCCGTATGGAGTGGGTTGAAACCGACTCCGCATGTGGTGGAATAGATTTTAATATGAATTTCATGCAAGGTGAGGTAGGTTTGGGTTTAGGGCCAAACCCCCGCTCCATCCCCAATATTTATATAATTATGATGTATAATATATTATATATTTATATCATTGGACTTTTTTTTATATTTTCATTTTTTATTGATATATTTGAATATTGTCATGTTGAATATTAATTCGTTGATATTTATATTATAGTTTTTAATTAATATATCCAAATATTGTCATATTGATTGAATTTTTTTATATTAGATTTTATGATATTGTAGTTGACTTGTCAAATTAAGATTAATTAGATAATTTCTTTGTTTTTTTTAAAAAAAAAATTGGTAGCTAAAGGGTGAAGCGCATTAGGTGCGAGTTTCAAATATTTGATGCCGCTCTGGTAAAGATTTTCAAACCTAAACTCGTGAGGTGGAATGAGACAGATTTTAAGATATTTTTTTTAGTGTAGGGTGCGTTGGAAACCCGCCTGGTGGCCGGTGCCAAGCCTATGTGGGTATTTGTTGGGTAAAAATCATGTTCATTGGGCCGGCATAATATGGACCCATTCCTTGTTATTAATCCTAATAACATTTGTGGGCTGTTTTCTTGGACATGGGCCAGATTAAAGATTTCTTTGGGCTACCCCATCAAGTAATATGTTGTTTAGCCAATGTTATATCTTCACCTATGACCTTCTTTAGCTAATGTTGTGGAAGATTATCTTCTTTTCTTTATTCCTTTTGTTTCATCAAGTGTGAGACTGGAAGATTGGCCGATTTCATCAAACTGTTTTTCCCCTTTAATTCTTTGATATAAGATTTAGACTCCACTTTGTGGCTGTACAGGGACATCAATCCTCAATGCATGAGCATTTTTTGAGCTTCATTATTTTCATGGATCCCTTGAAAATATTGGTCCTGCTCTGCACTCTGCAGCTGCTGTTTATGGCCATATTCTTGCAAAAGAGTGATTGCACGCATTCCACATCTAGTTTTGTCTGTTCATTCTTGGAAATATTAAGATTTTGCCTTGTGTATTTTTCCTGCAAAACCTTGATCCCAGAATTACAATCCACATGGATCAACTTTTGTATAATATAAAAATAAATGCATAACATTATTGTCATTGTGACTGTTGAAAGATAGACTTCTTTAAAAATGCATGTTTTAAAAATTTGACATCTTGATAGTGTACACAACATGCTTTGTTATTTACATATGAAAAGTAACAAAATTTTATAAGAGCTCTCATTTGATTTTTTGAAAATTATAGCATGATTAGTTATATGATTAAAAAATGATCTTTTTAATTAAATTTGTTTTGCTCGTTCGAAGGTTATGTATTTCGAAATTGTACAATATTTAAAATTGTGAAAGTAGTAATTATTTTTCACATTTAAAGATAATTAGTATTATATATTAATCCATACCCATTGCTTCACCGCACTTATCCATTTTTCACAATATTATGTATCATTAAAAGTAATCTTCTACTAGAATCGTCGTCGTCGTCGTGGTCGTCATTGTTGTTGTTGTTGTTGTTGTTTTTTTTTTTTTTTTTTTTGAGGTCTTTTGATCTTTTAGAGAGATGTATATTAAAATTCAAATATTAGAGGAGGTGAATGCCAAAAGTCAAAATTATAGAGGAGACATTTTTGTTTGGTAGATAAATTTGGCTAAAAAATCATATTTAGATGTTAAGAAATTGAAATATTAAATTGATGCATTTAAAAATTCATCTAAACTTTTGTATGATTTTCTTTATTGATCCTTTTTTTATTTGATCATAACGTAATTATTAAATTAACTTCTTTTGCTAGTTTTAGAAAAATATCCTTAATATATTGTTATCATATCATCTATAGGATCAAAATTAATCTAGACAAGAAATTTAAAGATCACTAACATTGTTGCACTCCAAATACAAATTATCCTCTTGTTGCCTATTATAGAATCAACTAATAAATCAAATCTCTGATCCTTGTTAATAGCAATTAGCTAGCATGAGAAGATCTTATGAAACACAAGTCAAAAAAAGAAAAAAAGAAAAGAAAAGAAATCTTATGAAACACAAGTCAAGTTAATTTCACTATTTCACTCTTTTTCTAATATTTACAATTAGTAAAACAACATAAAATATACAGCCAATGAGGTATCAATAAAAGAGTAAATGGTAGAAGAAGAATAATTAATAAAGTAATAAACGTGATAAACTCTTAGAACTAAAAAATCGTAAAAAAATAGTGGGATCAAACTTTAGACTTAGATTTACCAATTCATACAAATTAAGTAATTAAATATATATTCTATTGGGTTAATTTAAACCATACGTTCATTTATTTTCTATCAAAGATCGAAAAATAAATTTTGAAAATCAACCTAAATTTTCCATAAGTGTATTAATATTTTAAATTACATCTATTGTCAAAGAGTAATTAATCAATCTTTTCCTTATCTATTAGTTAAACATCATCTCAAATGATCACATTACTTAAACATTAACAATTTTGAACAAAAGAAAAAAGTCTTACTTGAATTGATAATAATTTTTATGCTTTCTAACTAAGACCTAACTCGTTAAATGTTTCATAAGTTGGTTATAGAGACATTAACATTTCATGTACTTTACTTTTCAATAATTTAAAAGGGTGTGGACGTATGTGTAGGGATGTGAACAAATATTAAATGAATCGAATACACCTTTTTCATATTCGTATCCAATTAACTTTTTGAATATTTAGATACGAACACGGATTTGATGGATATTAAAATTTGATATCCAAATTTGTATTCGTTGGATATTGATCGAATTCGAATTTATCTGTATTCGATTATAATTAGACAAATGCATCCACATTTGATTAAACTTATTCAGATTTGAATTTATTTTTATATTCATATTTGATAATAATAATTTAGATATCCGTTTACGGATATTTAAATATGTTAATCTATTAACCTATAATAAATACATATTTTTAGTTAATAAAAGGAACTATACAATTTCATTAAAAAGAAAGCAACTAAACAAATAGCATAATTTCTAAGTAATAATTGATTTTATAATTGATTATTAGCACTAATTAGTATCAATAATATCATTTAAGTATATTAATTATAAAGTCAATCAATAATAATTATGTTGATTAACTTTATTCTTCAAAATTTTCTTCTTATTACAATAATTTTTTAAATTTATTCTTTTTTCTTCCCTATTCTTCAATTATTATTTATATATATACATATATGGATTATGAGATTTTTAATAAAAAATATAAAAAATATATTATTTAATAAATATATATTCAAAATGGATATTAAACGGATTGGATACGCATTTACTATATTCATATCCATTTATAATCAAATATTTACTAATCGAATACGGATAATATCCATTTTAAATGGATGCGAATAAATTTTATATAAATGGATACAAATACGAATGGTAAATAAATTTCTAAATATACATTTACAGCCCTGCGTATATGTTATCACATCCTTATTGCTACATTGTTTAATAGATTAATGTTATGTTTAGATTACAAAAAACAACGAGGAAAAAGAGAAGGAAAATACCAATGTGCAAATATTAAGGTATAGAGTTACATTATTAATTTAAAGCATGAATATTTTTTTTTCGCATTTTTTATTTTAAAATCCAAAGTCCAAACATAGGGCATGTTTCTTTGAGTTAATTGGATGATTTTGATGTCAATCAATTCCAAGTCATTATGTGTGGTTAGTCTTTGGGGCGAGCTTGATTTGTGAGACAAAACGAGATAAAGTCATCGATACTTTTACATATAACATTTGATATATAAAAAATTTCGATGATGCATGGACTGTTGTGAAATTGATATTGAATCCATACTATTCATGCAATTAGGTTCTTATCAAATTCCATAGTGTAAGGTTGGATTATCATGGAAATTCTATATTTCAATATCATAAATCAAATAAGAACAAAAGATTAAGATGATAGCAAATTTCACCCATAATTTCTAACATCAAATTGATAATGAAATTACGTAATCTTCAATTAATTTTCACAAAATATAATTAGATGGGCTTACTAATATGGCATATCAAACACGGTCTTAAAACACTCTTGCCAGTCTAAATTACTGTCACATCGATCTAGAAATATAGACTTTCATAATCGAGATTTGCATTGTATTCTTGTCATACCATGGCATTCGGCTCCTACTTATTATTCTTCCCGCATCATTTTATATTATAAAAATAGAGAAATAAGTGATGTAATTATATTGTAAATAAGCTCAAAATCTAACAATATATATAAAAAGCATCATAAACGTCAAAGTAAGTTGTGGCTTGTAAATAGCAGGATGAGGAGATAACAGTCGAAGGATATTCATATTAATATTAATAGTTGTATAAGCAAAATTTTGGGACCGAAAAGGCATCTGCCTGAACGCTGAGAGGATTTCCCTCAAAGAAAGATAGGTGTGTCAGGGAACAATATGAAGTCACCCCTATTTCGCTGTCCAGGGAGGACTAATGACCTAAAAAATGCATGATGTTTGGGAAGCATGTGTTTGATATATTACATAGAAGTTCATTATTCCCTTCATCCAAATATCCACTTTGGCATTGTTATAGGACCCTGTATATACATATGCATAATACTATATATATGTTCACACAAATTTCGAGTCTGCAAAAAGAATTACAAGACAAGAACAATATGGACAAATAATATTTAATTTAAAATAAAAGTGGTTACAATCTCTGATAATTCCTCTGATTCTTCTCTTTTGAATTTGATTCAAGGGCCTGATGCTTGTTCTTGAATCGGATGAGTAATTCTCTCCTAAACTTGTGGATGAAATTACGAACTTCCTTGAAATCAAATATTTGTTTTGATACCAAGGTCTTCAGAATTTAATGCTTTTGAAGAAGATGTAGCACCCTTGTGGTTGCAGCACTTTTTCGGGCAAGAGCTTGGACTTGAGAGCTTTGACGTTTAAATTTCTCTTGATGTGTGAATTTCTTGATATGTGGTATGTCTCATAGCACCTCTTTTTATAGGCACAAATTAAGGTTTGATGACTTGAGCTTGAGTCTCCCCTTAGGTTTGGATATCGCTTGAGATGTGCTTAATTAATTAATGGGCCATATTTAAAATTTATTTTGGCTCAGTTAGCTAATCCAAAATAAATAAGATATTTTAAAATTCATTTTGGATTGACCCGTTATGTAAAGCCTAAATTTGTTATGGACTTTAATTTTCTACCCAATTCAATAGCCAATTAATTTGGGCTATTAAATGATAATTTTATCCCAATAAAATTTCAATATCAATAGATTGCCCCCACTTCAAGACTCGACGAATAACATGCCAAATGAGAGGCGAGATTTGAAGTAATTCATCATATAAATTGTATGGACTATAATTTGAGATGCCCATAAATTTAAATGGAATGAAAAGTTGAAGATGAAACTTGGATTCCCAAATAACGATCACACTCAACTCTCCTTTTTTCTTTTCTTTTTTTCCTTTTTTAAATGAGTGCATGACCAACCTCAATTCCTTACTAAAGGAGAAAATGTGAATTGGAAAATAGATAGCTCCAGCGGGAATTGACAATTGGCAAAGGCAAAGTACATTCTTTTCCTTTTTCTCAATATGCATGACCCACGTTGGCCTTGGCCAATTAAAGTAAATATTGATAGTGGCCTTTGACGTAGCTCCAGACGAGACAACACCAGCTCAACTTCTCTGCCTTGATTTCCATTTCCATTTCCATTTCCATTTCTTTCTTCTAACATTTATTTTTTTGGTAAACATGCAGAGTACGCCTACCAAACTGCACCTCCCGCATGCGATTTGCTTCACTAAATTCACGTGCCTCAGCAATTCCTTTTTTTTGCTTCTTTAGATAGGAAAGTTTGGATATGCAATCAACTAACAATGGAAACAAATTGCGAATTTTCTTCTTTTCCAAGCCTGCAAAAATTTCCTTTCCGCAGCACTAATTATTTTTTATAGGATGGAAAAATTATGTCGCATAATTTCCATCGGGATTACGAGCAGAACATCAGCCTCTATTTCCTTTTCCTTTTCTTTTATTTCCTTTGCAAAGCAAATGGAAGAATGGAAATCTTCCATTTTGTGCATTCATTGGCAGCAACAAATTAGTATAAAAGGGGCCACAAAGTTAAATTGTTTTTCTCAACCCCTTGGAAAACCACTTATGTTGGTGATGCTGAGTCGGTAAAAATTAGACAACCAGGTAGCCACAGAACTGCTACGGCACAAGTCCGTCACCAGCTACTTGTCGAATTGCCGCAAAAATCCGGTTATCAATTTGGCGTGAAAGGCAAAGCTGAGAAGCTGTTGGCAACTTTAGACCAAATTTCCACATTCACATTCATCATTCAATCCCTTTATTTATTTATTTTATCATTCTTTTTAACTCTTAATCAATTCTTTTTTCATGAATTTAATAGAACTTGGACATCAAATTTGGGATAGCACATTTGTCTTCACCCCCGGATCTACGCCAACCAGTCATGCCAACGACTCAGAAAACTTCTCCCTCATCTTTCATTTTGAAATAGAAACTTTTGGATATTATAATTCCATCTAGTATACTTAAAGTCCTGAGAATTATTTTATAAAATCCACAGAAGTGGCAGAGATGAACTTCGAAGATAGTTGTTACATCTCCATGCATTATTATCAAGGACACCTTCAAAGTCTAAAGCACCACCTTCTACATGTATGAATCGGACGAGGATGCTCAATTCTATGAGGGTCGATCCAACCACTTCATGCATGTTCCTGAATGGTCCAATGAGACAACCAAAGAGACGATTGATCAGTGTTTTGGTGTTTCCGCTCGCTCCAAAGTCTTGCTGTTGAAATCATCACTTCATGACATTAGAGCCATGCTTGCAGAGTTCTCACTTTCGAACCACCATCTTAGCATCAATAGAAGCTGATGGAGAATTCCATCATCCAAGTTCGACGAGCTATCTTTTCACACTGGCTATTAGGAGTAGGTAGAGGGTGTGTTGGGCCATTATGCAGACACTTTTTGTCGAGCCACGTTTACATAACTGTTCATGTTTCTCTTTTCGTGTATGTTTGCAGCTGCGTAAATGATCTCAGCATCAACAGAAGCTTACGAAGATTTCTACAATCCAAGTTTGTGATGTATCATTTCACACTGGCTACTGGGAGTGGGCAGAAGACGCGTTGGGTCATCATGTAGACACTCTTCGTCGAGCTAAGATACATGCAGTTGTCCATGCCTCCCTTTTCATGTACGTCTCAATAAGAACATACTCCAAGCATTCCTCGAACTATGGTGTCCTTTCTAAAACACGTTGCATGCTATGATGGGAGAACTGTGGATTTTGCAGATCGCTGATATGTGAAGATTCTATGATGGAATCGTTTCATCTGCCAAGGAAGGAGCTACTGTAGCTGCAAGCATTTATTTGCAACATACCACAAATCTCCAAATGATTCCAATGATGTACTTGTTATTGTAGAGAGCTGCTTTCGAGTTATAGAGATTGAAGATGAAAGACACGTTATCTTAGAGAGCCACTTGAAGTCTTTGAGGATGCCTCCAACTACAAAATGGCCGAATCGGACTCCATCCAGAGGGAAACACAAGAGGCTCATGAGAAAACACTTCTTCTTGCACAACAAGATCTTTCTGATGTTGAGGTAATAGAAATTGAACCAGTTGAGGAAGTGGATAGTCTAAAGGCAGAACTTCGAAGCAACAAGAAGAATTGAAGGCACGACTTGCCGAATTGAACAACAAAAAAGAACTTACGAGCTTATCACTCCATAAGGTTGAAGAAAGCCTATCTACCATTCAAAAAGAAATAGCCACCAAGAGGGAATAAGTCTCAAAGCTTGAGAGCACTACATTTTCAACTGATGAAGAGGTTGATGCTTTGAAGAGGATGGAGGCATTGCTTGAAGAATCTCACCATGATTTAGCTGGCTTTGATTTGTTTGCTTGAGCATTTAGTTTCTTAGCACTTTTTTTTCTTTTTTCTTTTAATTGATGTAAAAGAACATTTATTTTCATATCCAATAAAAGTCCTTTTCTTTTCATCAATCTTTTACTTTCCCTTTTTTTTTTGCTCTATTTTTTGTACTTTTCTCATTAATAACAACTAAGCAATAGCATGCTTCCAATGATTGAACGATTAGATGAATTGGCTCAAACTTGCAAACAAATTGGATATCTTTAAGACAAACCAAACTTGTTTAAAGAAGTAACTGAACTTAGAAAATAAATTCTAAGCTGCCTACATACCCCATTAAGGGGATCAAATCATTACGTAGTTCAAAGAATTTTTGTTTTGGAGGGGGCCCTACACAATTTATACTCATGCGGGCTACGAGTATCTATAGCTTAGCCACTAAGATGAGGTGAAGTATTTCTATATTTTAGCCACATGAAATACTTTTAGTGGAGTAGGTTTGTAAGTTATCCTCATGCACTACCATTGGTGGTACTGTACACTGTTTATACGCATGCGGGTCAGGAGTAACATGCAATTTAGGCTCGTGCATCAAGGAGCATACTGCTTCATGGATAATAGTGCTTTAGCAACTTGCCATTTATGGGGCCAAAGCATAGTCTTTCTTTGTTGACAAGGCGCTGTTTGTGTAAGCTTCTTTAACAATATAAGAGTCATCCCACTTTGATATAAACTTGTTTCCTATTCGCGGGATGATGGGGGCACTTAGTCCATTAAATATAGAGATGTGATGATCACTTAACTTTTGATTTCCATTATTTTCATCTTTCTCAGTAGCGATATGTTGGATGCTGGCGCACTTATCTTTCTTCGTCACAAGTATTCTGATTACCTCACTTGGTGCAAATCCCAAGCTGGTCCTTAGCTGATTAACACGAAATGCTTGCCTTCGTAATTTTTGTTGTGCTTTGCTGAGGCCATGGATCTTTTCTCCAGTCAACTCCAATTTCAGCTCCCTTAGCTCATATGGATTAAAGAAGTCATATCCAGACTTAGCTAAGAGATTGTAGGATTTTGGATCAAACATCCCATGAAACTTTTGATGTTGAGTCCTGCTTGAAGAAAATTCAGCTGAGGCCTTTGAGTTTAGACCAACAATAGGCATGATTAACTCCTTTCTCATAACTTGGTGGTCATCAGATCCTATTTTCATTGTTTGTTCTTTTTCATTGTGCAGTGATGGAACGCATGCTTCAGATGACTTCTGTTCTTCTTTTCGGAGTGGTCGATGTGTATACCGAAACACTGGTGGATCAAGGGCACCTTTAGATTCTACAACTTTACTTGTCAGGGTTTCAACAACAATCAACTTCTTGGACTTTTCAACATCAGACTCTAGAATTATAGGTTCTGCATGGCTTTTCCACGATAGGATGATTGATCGGAGACTTTGAAGGCAATGTTTCCTGTACTAAATTTGGATCTAGATCCAATTTGGCATTCGCAAAGTACGATTCCACCTCAATAAATGGCTTTGTATCAGCATTAACTTTTTTTATCTTGCCATTGCTCGAATACTTGAAGTACTGGTGAAGGGTAGATGGAAGCACTCCATTTTCATGAAGCCATGGTCTTCCTAGTAGCAAGTTGTAAGAAGTCTTTGCATCAATGACATGAAATAAAGTATCTGCTTTTAATTCTCCAATAGCAAGGTCTAGGCGGATCATTCCAATGGCTCGCTGGCCTCCCTGGTTGAAGCCTTGAATGGTCAAGTGGTTGTGAGATAAATCCTCAACTGTGATCCCTAATTGTTTCATAGTAGATTTTGGCGTGATGTTAACCGCCAATCCCCCATCAATAAGCATGCGGTTAACTTTCTGATCTTGCATAAACCCAGAAACAAATAGTGGCCGATTATTGGGTTTTGATCCCAGCAACAAATCTTCATCTGTAAATGCAATAACCGCACAACAAGAAGCAAAATTCTGGCTCTCCACTTTACTCGATGTAGTGAATGCTTTTTTGACCTTTTGCTCAAAAAATCTCATAGGAAAAAAGTCTCCTAGAGTAACAGTTTCCCAACAACTTCTTCTCAATTTTCTCGGCTTAACATAAGAAGATTTCATATCCCTCGTTAACTTTGGTTGAGGGCACTTGGTGAGATGTTGTCTCTTTAAGAGTGATGGATGAAGTTGGTGAACATTTTGCCTTTGCCTTCACCGGCGTGTTATGAGAATCCATTCGCCATCATCTTCAATTTCAGAACCATAACTTGTATCTGACTTTTATTTTTTATCAGTGGACAAAGTTTCGAACAGGACTGGGTCTATACTTCCAAATTGAAGCATCTGAGATGCCCCCAGGAGTGGGGAAGCAACTTTTGTAATAGCTGCGACACTAGCAACATTTGCACCCACTACATCTTCAGTATCAATGACTATTTTTCCATCTTTTTCCAATGTCATAATTTTTTCCTTAACCACAAAATATTTTTCTATAGGATGGCTAACAACTCCATGATACTTATAGTATTTCGGGTCATTCACCCTCCCAACTTCATCAGGACATTTTGGCTCAAGTAACTCGATCATCTTTCATACCAACAACTCATCAAAGATTTATGAGACGTCAGAGTCAGGGGATGGATACTCATTTTCTTGTAATTCTTTCAAGGTAGGCCGACGCCTTTCAGTTGGCACGCATTGATCCTCAAGCTTTTCATCTCTACTTCTTGTAGTGATTTTGACAGTATCTGCTTTAATTTCCATTAATTCCTTCATAGTAGCTTTAGTAGACTCTTCATCCTCCTTCAAGTTCTTTCTGTCTTTCTTTTGGTAGTTCACTAGAAAAACAACTTTATGATTTGCAATGCTCAATTCCATGTCATGAGCGCGAGTAGCCAATTTTTCAAAACTTCGAGGCTTGATCCCTTAGAGAATATAGAGAAGCCCCCAATGCATCCCTTGGATACACATTTTTATTGCTGAAACTTCTGCCAACTTATCCTTACAATTCAGACTTAGTGCATGCCAATGGTTGATGTAGTCAATGACTGGATCATCCTTCCACTGCTTTGCATTGGTAAGTTCAATCATACTTATGATTCGACGAGTGCTGTAGAAACGGTTCAAGAATTCTCTTTCCATTTCCTCCCAATTGTCAATGGATTTGGGCTCCAAGTCAATGTACCAATCAAATGCATTCCTTTAAGTGATCTAACAAACTGCTTCACAAAGAGGTCACCACTAGTTCCTGCATCATTACATGTTTCCACAAAATGTGCAATATGTTGTTTTGGGTTGCCTTTTCCATTGAATTGTTGGAGTTTTGGTGGCTGGTAGCCTATCGGCATCCTTAAAGCATCAATCCGATTAGTGTATGGTTTTGAGTACATGAGCAAGTTTTGTGAATGTCCGCCATATTAAGTCCCGATAGTGTTAATTGTCATATCTTGTAATTGTTGAATAGATAACACAGAAATAGAAGTTGTAGAATGGTTGGATTTCCGCACGGAGTTATGCCCGAGTGGATCTTCATCTATTTATTTCTTCTTTTCAACATGGTTCAGAGAATATGAATGACTTTGGGTAGACTCTTGAATGTTTGAGTGCTCTAGTTTGCTCGTCAATTAGGCAATTTAGAGGTCTTTATCTTCCACAATCTTCTAAAGATCAGCAATGACTTGAGACATTTGAGCAAGTTGCTCATCCACTGCAGTTGTTTCTGTCACCATCGCAGGCAACACAATAAAATGAGATGATTTGGAGTTGATCTCCATAGGACTTGCTGAGTTTGAACCATATGATGGAGTAGTATTAATGATCTTGCCCCCTGTGGAAGATTGATCAGCCGCAACAAAAATATCTGTAGCGTCTATCTTGTTGATGATGGTAACTTGATTCTTCTTGGGTGCCATGGAGAGTTTGGAAATAACAACTGGGACTTTGATGTAGGAGGAAGAGATGAGAGGTAGAGATGGTCCCACTGGACGTACCAGAATTTTGTTCACATAAATTTTGAGTCTACAAGACAAGAAAAATATGAACAAATTCAATATTTAATTTAAAATAAAAGTGGTTACAATCTCTGATAATTCCTCTGATTCTTCTCTTTTGGATTTGATTAAAGGGCTTGATGCTTGTTCTTGAATCGAATGCGTAATTTCCTCCTAAACTTGCGGATCAAATCACAAACTTCCTTGAAATCATGTATTTATTTTGATACAAGGTCTTCAAAATTTAATGCTTTTGAGAAAGATGTAGAGCACTTGTGGTCGCAACATTTCTTCGGGCAAAAGCTTGGACTTGAGAGCTTTGATGCTTAAATTTCTCTTGATGTGTGAATTTCTTGATATGTGGTATGTCTCCCAGCACCCCTTTTTATAGGCACAAATTAGGGTTTGATGACTTGAGCTTGAGTCTCTACTTGGGCTTGAATACCACTTGAGATGGACTTAATTAACTAATGAGCCATATTTAAAATTTATTTTGGCCCAATTAACTAATCCAAAATAAATAAGATATTTTAAAATTCATTTTGGATTGGCCCGTTATATAAAGCCCAAATTTGTTATGAACTTTAATTTGAGACCCAATTCAATAGCCAACTTATTTCGGCTATTAAATGGTAATTTTATCCTAATAAAATTTCCAACAATTTGTTCGCACAAATTTTGAGTCTGCAAAAAGAATTACAAGACAAGAAAAATATGGACAAATTCAATATTTAATTTAAAATAAAAGTGGTTACAATCTTTGATAATTCCTTTGATTCTTCTCTTTTGGATTTGATTAAAGGGCTTGATGCTTGTTCTTGAATCGGATGCATAATTTTCTCCTAAACTTGCAGATGAAATCATGAACTTTCTTGAAATCAAGTATTTGTTTTGATATCAAGGTCTTTAGAATTTAATGCTTTTGAAGAAGATGTAAAACTCTTGTGGTTGTAGTACTTCTTTGGGCAAGAGCTTGGACTTGAGAGCTTGATGCTTAAATTTCTCTTAATGTGTGAATTTCTTGATATGTGGTATGTCTTCCATCACCCCTTTTTATAGGCACAAATTAGGATTTGATGACTTGAGTTTGAGTCTCCCCTTGAATTTGGATACCGCTTGAGATGAGCTTAATTAATTAATGGGCCATATTTAAAATTTATTTTGATCCAATTAGCTAATCCAAAATAAATAAGATATTTTAAAATTCATTTTGGATTGACCCGTTATGTAAAGCCCAAATTTGTCATGGACTTTAATTTGGTACCCAATTCAATAGCCAATTTATTTGGGCTATTAAATGGTAATTTTATCCCAATAAAATTTCAATGTCAACAATATATAATACTAAATATATTCGAATTTGAATTATTAATGGATCGGATCGAGTCATATTTTTTTTTTTTGCTTCATTTATTTTGGATTATAACTTTTTTAATTAGATTGTATCCGTCGAATCTTTTATTAATTAAAGATTCTAAATAATCGAATTGAATTTAAATCAAATTCGGATTAAAATCTGCTCCATTGACAGCCCTAGTTTATTTTATTGCCGCCTAGCCAGGCTTGTCGCTAAGAAGGGAAAAATGGTCCCTTATCCTGATGTGATTTTTGCGGAATGACATTCACTTTTACTTTTGTTAGATGTGAAAAATAGTTTCATAAATAATTATAAATATTTTTTTTCTTTTTTTCCTTTTTTCATTGTTTCCATTATTTTATTTGAGAATAAAAAAGACGAAAAGAAAAATATATTCAGAAAAGATGATGGGAACGATGGATGCAGTATAGACATTCATAGGCTTTGGTTCTTAAGCAATAGTTTCATTCTGAAACTAGAAAAAATGAAAAAGAAAAAGAAAATTGTCAAAGCAGTATTTTTTAATTGGCCAATTGATGATTTTTAAAAATATTATAATATGAGTGACAAAATAACAAGTGACAAAATAAAAATTACCACTAATGATATATATATATATTAAGTGACAATAATTTTATTTTGTTAGTGATGATATTTTTTAATTGACAATAATTTTTATTTTATCACAATATGGGTCGATTAGGGGTGTAAACGAGCCGAGTCCAGTTAAGCTCGAATCTTGTAAGTTCAAGCTCGGCTTGTCTATTAAATCGTGAGTTCAAGCTTAGGCTCGAGCTTGGTTGAGTCTAAATAGTTGAGCTCAAGCTCGATTTGTTGAATAGATGAAGGCTCGGGCGAGCCTTATTGAGCTCGACTCAATAAGACTTGTCATAGAGAAGTAGAAGAGCTTGATTCGTATAAGCTCGGATGAGTTTGAACTCATATAAAAATAAACAAGTTTGTTTAGGCTCGCTAGCTTTTTGAGCTGAATATTATTGAGCTCGGCTTGACTCGTTTGACTGATGAGCATAACTCGGCTGGCTTTGAGCTCGCAAAGATTGAGTCGAATATGAGCTTTCATCAAGTCGAGGCTGAACTACTCACGAATCGTCTCATCTCATTTGCACCCCTAGGGTTGATAGTGGCAAAAACTAATATTTTTAGTTGTCTTCGTTAACACACACCTTTGGTGATAATTTAGGAGTAGTGAAAATCTTGTCACAATTAAACATTATTTTTATGATTATTTAATTTGTAAAAATCATTAATGTGACAAAATAAAATTTTTCGTCATCTAATATAAGTCACTAGTAACATTTTTACATTATCATTTACTATTTTATCACTATTTTATCTTTTTCTTATAGTGATGTATTGAAATCAAACTCCAGTTCCCATTTCCAATTCAAGTGTTCCAAAGTCCTAAAAATCATTAGTAATGTTTGGTTATGTTTTTTGTGTTATTTTATTATGTATTTTGGGAGAATGAATGTTGAAAATGATATTGGAGAATGTGAAAGTTGTATTGGGGAATATAGTTAATTTTTTGTTATATTTTGGGGAATAGTTAAAAATTAATTTTAGAGAATTTTGGTATGTTTGTTTATATTTTGGGGGGATACATTTTTTACTGCAACAATCAAATCAATACTTTTTTGTTGGGTTTTTGGGGTGAAAGTAGAATTGAATAATTTTTTTATTGTTAAAATAATATTAATATATATATAATATGTATCTATATTGGAAAATGGAGAAGTTTTGGGGATAATGAAGGATATGAGAGGGTATTTTGAGAATTTTTTTTATAATATTTTGGAGGAAGAATGAATGTGTGTTTGGTTATGTTTCCCCAAAACAAAATTATTTTTGGGAAACATAATCAAACACTCCCATTATTTGTGCAGATGTCCTTATGAGTAGTCAAAATCAAATAAAGACACTCATTTAGTCCGTTCAAATGAATACTTTAATTTTAGTTTACATCATAAATAAACATAATATATAAAAAAATATTTAATTATTAGTTAAATACACAATAAGTAAAACGCATAGAGCCTGAAACGCCATTCATCGGCTATAAAAGGCGAGCACAGCCCTTTTCTTTTCTCCTACTTACACGAGTGGAAAGTAAGGAAAAAAAGAAAAGAAGCACTAAATGGAAATCTTCTCACTTGTCATTGTTGTATTTTTGGCCATCTTGACATGGTTTCATTTCTTCAAGCGCCGCCCGGGAGCAGCCAAGCTTCCGCCGGGGCCTAAACCTTTTCCGATCATCGGAAACATTCTTCAATTTGGCCAAAAACCCCACCAATCACTCTCCGATCTCTCCAAAACTTATGGCCCTATAATGTCCCTCCGGCTCGGTAGCATATACACCGTAGTTATTTCCTCACCTGAAATAGCCAAAGAAATAATGCAAAACCACGACCTGGTTTTTTCTAGCAAAACCATCCCAGCCGCGGCGCGCGTGTATGACCATCACAAGATTTCAATGACCTTTTTGCCCGTCGGAGACAAATGGCGAAAAATTCGTAAACTATGCAAAGATCAAATGTTTTCAACTCATCGGCTGGACGCCAGCCAGAGCCTTCGCCAGGAAAAGTTGCAGAAACTGTGTGAGTACGTGCAAAAATGCAGCGATGGCGGCTGTGCTGTGAATATTGGCGAAGCTGCCTTCGTGACCGCGGTTAATCTCATGTCAGCCACACTATTTTCGACTGAATTTACTACCTTTGATTCCGACGTCAGTGGGGATTTTAAATTTAGGGAGATTTTCGAGGGGGTGGTGAATATTCTTGTAGCTCCTAATATTGCTGATTTCTTCCCAGTCCTTAAGCCGATTGACCCACAAGGCATTCGGCGCAAGGCCGAGTATTGCTTCGGAAAAGTGCTGGACTTCATTGGGGATTTAATCGATGAAAGGCTGGAATCAAGAGGCAAATCTCCCACTCCTCCAAGGAAAAATGATTTGCTGGAAACGCTTCTTGATCTCAGCCAAGGAAGTGAGTACGATTTCACTATCAACGACATCAAGCATTTACTTCTGGTGGGCAAATTCTTCTGTGGATTTAGACTATCTAATTCCTTACAATAAATAAATGAATGAACGTGTTTTCTAATTGTACTTTATGTCAGGACTTATTTGTTGCGGCATCGGATACAACTTCAAGCACAACAGAATGGATCATGACGGAATTACTACTCAATCCCGATAAATTGTCAAAGGCCCAGCAGGAGATTAGGGCTGTTGTTGGAGAGAAGAACCAAGTCCAAGAATCAGACATTTCAAACCTTCCATACTTTCAAGCTATCATTAAAGAAGTTTTCAGATGTCACCAACCCGCTCCTCTGTTATTTCCTCGAAAGTCAGAGCAAGATGCTGAAGTCTCTGGATATTTTATCCCCAAAGGCTCGCAAATAATGGTTAACGT
This sequence comes from Jacaranda mimosifolia, assembly GCA_018894105.1. Taxonomy (NCBI): domain Eukaryota; kingdom Viridiplantae; phylum Streptophyta; class Magnoliopsida; order Lamiales; family Bignoniaceae; genus Jacaranda; species Jacaranda mimosifolia. Next base: position 4,980,886 of record CM032127.1, read on the forward strand.
GTGGGCTATGGGCAGAGATCCAAACCTATGGCCGAATCCACATTCTTTTCAGCCTGAACGATTTTTAGATAAAAAAATAGATTTCAAGGGCCAAAACTTCGAGCTTATTCCATTTGGGGCAGGAAGAAGAATGTGCCCGGGCTTGCCATTGGCAAATCGGATGTTACCTGTGACAGTGGCAACTTTAATTCATAACTTCAATTGGAAACTTGAACCAGGGGTAGATCCCGAACAGTTGATGAGAGATGAAATACGTGGGTTAGCACTGCGCAAGGTTTTTCGCCTCAAGGCTATTCCAGTCAAGCTGTGATTGTAGAGCATAATCAATAAATAATGATCAACTTCTCACAATTATATATATATATATATATATATATATGGTAAAAATAAAATAAAGAGGTTGATATGTGGCCAGATTCGGTTTAGATCCTCTATTTCAATTTATATTTCATCTTCTATTCCATTTCATAGATATATGATCATGTAATAAATATTTCTTTATAAAAATAGTGGATTGTGAATCAAATACACTTGGTATATATATATCAAGTTAAAATAGAAGATGAAACATGGAGTGGAGTAGAGGATCCAAAGTGGACCCGATTAGTATCTTATGCCACTATGCATTTGAAGCAGTGTATTTGTTGGATATAATAATTACGCGATAAATATTTGTCTAGTTCTCCTTGTAATATAATTTCATCATGCATTTCGAATTTATTTTCTTGTCTTTTTTTTTTTTTTTTTGCCCCCCTTAAATTTTTCCCCGAATCATCTACGTGCATGTACTGATTGTGACTATGATGATTTGAATGCTTGTATGTCAAAGATATGGATAGCTTTTCTTGTTAATGAATAAAATTTATTAATATAGAAATTAACTGTTTTTATAAAATTAAATATAAAAAAAAGTTTTTGCTTTTAAACTATTTTTATTAACTCTTTTTAATTGTATTAATTTAATTAGAAAAAAGTTTAATTATTACTTATATTAATAAAGTTTAATTATTATATCAATAAAATAGTTAGTTTAATTAGCAAAAAGTTTAAAATTAACTAATTTAAATTTAATGATTAAGTTAAATTAAATATAGAAAAAAAATTATTTTTTGTTATCGTATGCCAAATAATATTTTTCATATATATTGAGAAAATTAATATATACATTAAAAACATAAGTCCAATAAACTAGACTCAATGGTTTTTGGGTTAGACAGGGTAGGGTAGGATTATGGTCTAATCCTTTTTTGGGTATTTTGGGGTGGGATAGAATATAGGGTATTTTTGTTTGAATATTTTAAAGTACGGGTGTGGGTGGGGTTATACCCACCCATTTACAGGCCTAGCTTCAATTACATGTACAATTTCAGACCAATATTCCTAGTAACTAGCTTAGCATTAACATAAAACCCAATGAATGAAACTTCCATCAAGTAATTGGTATCTTATTTAGTAATATTGCAAATAGATAAATTTTAAACCTTCAATCACTACTAAGCAATTCTTATAAGATTATCAATAAAGCACGTTAAAGATTAATGCCAGTGTATCAACAACTTATATTATGATTTTCATTTCTTTTTCCTTCTTTTAATTTAAGATTGAATAAAAGTTTATATCCTCAAAATTGTGTGAAAATCAAGATAAATACCTAAAAATTAATCGCTAATAAGCTCCAAAAGAATTTGAGTTATATCCAATATTTATTTTATATTAAGATGCCATTAGTACCAATCAAGTTCCAAATAAATGGCATACTCAAATTTTAGAAGAAGAGTAACTAAAAATGCCAATGAAAACAAAAGTCAAAACCAAACTTTTTGTCTACTACTCTGACATCCAATATATACATATCCAATTTTTGTCAAGAGAAAAAAGCTTACTAGCTACGTGCTAATTATGCATTCTTCCCTTTTGGGTCCCATGGTATCGGAGCTTGGCTCTAATAAAATTTATGTAGTTCTAAAATAAAGTAAATAATCAAGATGCATTTAGGAAGTACAACTGATAACGCTTTGGGTTGGTGCGCGTGTGTGTATGTATGTGTGTATATATTCACTATTAGATCTATCACTATAACAATTCTTAAAAAGATTTGGGGTATATATTACACCATCTATCCTTAATCACCGTAATTTTTGTCTGATTCTAAACATTATGCGTTTCTAGAAATGCTGATATTGGAGCAAACCAAGATTTTTAATATGATGCTGAAGGACTTGGGCGGCCATTCAACCGTTACTGGATAGCGTTGGAAATAGACGATGCCTTGAGCTCTATGGCGCAGACCATTAGCAAATTCTGAAAATACTGCGTATGGGTAAAGATTTCAATATCCAATTGTCATATTTCATCAAATTCTGAAAATACGACGATACCTAATACAGAAAAAAAATGTGTTCTTAATTACTGTTGATCTACGATACTTAATAAAGAGAAAAATTATCAATTGTTTCAAGATCAACAGTAATTAAGAACACATTTTTTCTCTGTATTAGGTATCGTCGTATTTTCAGAATTTGATGAAATATGACAATTGAATATTGAAATCTTTACTCATACGCAGTATTTTCAGAATTTGCTAGACCGAAAATTTATGACGTTCAAAAATGTTAATGGTCTGCGCCGTAGAGCTCAAGGCATCGACTATTTCCAACGCTATCCAGTAACGGTTGAATGGCCGCCCAAGTCCTTCAGCATCATATTAAAAATCTTGGTTTGCCCCAATATCAGCATTTCTAGAAACACATAATGTTTAGAATCAGACAAAAATTACGGTGATTAAGGATAGATGGTGTAATATATACCCCAAATCTTTTTAAGAATTGTTATAGTGATAGATCTAATAGTGAATATATACACACATACATACACACACGCGCACCAACCCAAAGCGTTATCAGTTGTACTTCCTAAATGCATCTTGATTATTTACTTTATTTTAGAACTACATAAATTTTATTAAAGCCAAGCTCCGATACCATGGGACCCAAAAGGGAAGAATGCATAATTAGCACGTAGCTAGTAAGCTTTTTTCTCTTGACAAAAATTGGATATGTATATATTGGATGTCAGAGTAGTAGACAAAAAGTTTGGTTTTGACTTCTGTTTTCATTGGCATTTTTAGTTACTCTTCTTCTAAAATTTGAGTATGTGATTTATTTGGAACTTGATTGGTACTTAGGGGTGTTCGTAGATTGGATTTGATCGGTTTTGGGATAAAAAACTAATCGATCCAAATTATATAATATTTTTTGAATCGGTTTGGTTCTTATTGTAAATCCAATCCAATCTAATCTATTTTAAATCGGTTTGGATTGGATCAGTTATTCAAATTTTCAATTTATTTATTTATATTTTGAAAAGTAAGCGAAAATAATATCATTTGGCAAACAGAATTGAACTAAATTAAATAAGAACACTTAAATTATAAAATTATATAAGTCCATAAGAAGTCAACAATAAACATAATTCATAAATTCATTAAGTTTCAAATTTGACTTCCAAAAGAGCAATTACAAAAGTAATTGGCCAGCAACAGTAGAAGAAGTTGGGATGAATTGTAGCCTCCAATACAACATAGGTTCGAATCTCTAGTTCAACAAAAAAAATAAAAAAATAAAAAATAAAGTAGCAAGGTAATTCCAGCAAAGACTATCCTCATTAAGAATTACAATGGTAGTAACAAATTCATTCAATACCTTCAGCAACTTCCAAGCATAATCAATTTTCGAGGGTTGATGCACAAACTGGACATGTCCAAAATTTATATAAAGAACAATTAAATCTAAATAGAATAAGTGGAAAATTAAGTTTAGGATTTACACTTTACACTTATAAGTTTAGTTTTATTTAAATATATTTATATATTTTTATAATTAAAATATATATATATTTATTTTATTAGTATATAAATTGGTTCGGTTTTTCAGGCTCAAATCGAAAACCGAACCGATTTGATCGGTTATAAAAAAATAAATCTAATTTGAACAAAAAAAATTGATTTTAATCGATTTTTTGTTTTTTGGATCAGTTCATCGGTTTTTTTTTTTGGATTGGATTGGATTCGAACACCCCTATTGGTACTAATGGCATCTTAATACAAAAATAAATATTGGATATAACTCAAATTCTTTTGGAGCTTATTAGCGATTAATTTTTAGGTATTTATCTTGATTTTCATACAATTTTGAGGATATAAACTTTTATTCAATCTTAAATTAAAAGAAGGAAAAAGAAATGAAATCATAATATAAGCTGTTGATACATTGGCATTAATTTTTAACGCGCTTTATTGATAATCTTATAAGGATTGCTTAGTGGTGATTGATGGTTTAAAATTTATCTATTTGCAACATTACTAAATAAGATACCAATTACTTGATGGAAGTTTCATTCATTGAGTTTTATGTTAATGCTAAGCCAGTTACTAGGAATCTTGGTTTGAAATTGTACCTGTAATTGAAGCTAGGCCTGTAAATGGGTAGGGTATCACCCCACCCACACCCGTACTTTAAAATATCCAAACAAAAATATCATATATTCTATCCCACCCTAAAATACCCAAAAAAGGATGAGATCCTAACCCTGCCCTACCCTATCTAACCCCAAAAACCATTGGGTCTAGTTTATTGGACTTATGTTTTTAATGTATATATTAATTTTTTCAATATATACGAAAATATTATTTGGCATACGATAACAAAAAATAATTTTTTTTCTATATTTAATTTAATTTAATCATTAAATTTAAATTAGTTAATTTTAAACTTTTTGCTAATTAAACTAACTATTTTATTGATATAATAATTCAACTTTATTAATATAATTAATAATTAAACTTTTTGCTAATTAAATTAATACAATTAAAAAGTGTTAATAAAAACAGTTTAAAAGCAAATTTTTTTTTCTATATTTAATTTTATAAAAACAGTTAATTTCTATATTAATAAATTTTATTCATTAACAAAATTAATTTTATTAACTATTTTTATAAAAATTATTTATTCCACTATTAATTTTAATATTATTAATTTTATTAATGAAAAACTATTCAACTGTTGCCATTGCTATTCCAATTTTTTTTTATAAAATTGCTATCCCAATATATTAACTTTATTAATTTAGTTTAATTTTTAATGAAGAAAATTATTTAGTTGTTACTGTTCATGCATATATTTGTAATTTTTATATATAAAAAGTTTATCATTAATATAAATTTGATTTGGGTGTAAATAATGTTTAGGTTCATAGATTAAATTTAAGTATAAAGTAATGGGTAATTCTTGGGTATGGATACACGGGTAATTTATGGGTACAGACCCTACCCATACCCATTACATTATCTTTAAGAAGTATGGGTATAGATAGGATATGAGTATTAATATTTTGGGCCTAGGTAGGGTGTTACCCTACCAATTTACAGGCCTAACTGAAGCTATGAATTAATCTTGTATTGAAGGTTATTCAACTTGACATATTAATCGGCAATAATTAGTAATCATTGTTTAAAAAATAGGACCAGACCCAGTGGTTGGATCTGTTGAACCGTCGACAACCCTACGAACTGGTTCGGTTTTGAGTACAAATCGTTAGACAAAGAAAATCGTCCTATTTTGTGAAAACTGTGTGAACCGGCAGTTGGACCGTTTGAACTGTTGAACTATTCATGGTTTATGAAAACCATACCGGTTTATTTATTTTCTTTTCTTCCCTTTAAGTTTTGGCATAATTAACACTTTTTTTTTTTTGATTTTTTTGGCCTAATGTGAACCTCTAAAGCTAAGATACATTTTAGTAAGGTAAAAATGTAAAATACTCAAACAGATCTATAAAATGAAAGGCCCAAATAAAATCTAACATTCTAATTTTTAAATCTAACAAGAAGGTAGAAACCTTTAGTCCCTTATCCAACCTATGTGCTCTTGATTGTCTCTTCTAAGAAATTCTAACTTATGGAGTTGAACAATATAGTTTAGAGTCTTCATGTTTTCTGTTTGGTATTTTATTATCTTTTAAGTAATATATAAAATATACAATATATATTATATAATTATGACGTCACGGTTCAATTACAGTCTGACCAACGATTGAACCAGTGAACCATGAATCGATAAATTTTTGGGTTCGATAAACGGTCCGATTTTTCGAACACTGTTAATGATATGATGTAGCTTTGAATTTTGTCTTTATAATGAAGGAAAGTTCAACCTTACAATCCATATTTTATTTAAGCTAATTAAGTAACTTAAGCATTTGATCTAGAACAGTAATAGAGTTAATATTATAGTATAGTTTTAGAGTTTATATTTACATGATAGAATTGTCAAAAGTAAGTTGAATTTTCTATTAGTTTGCTCGAGCGTTTTGATTTATTTCAAAAGTTATTTCTAATGTTATGACTAAGTGCATAACTTGCATAGGTCCATAACTTGTATAAAAGGTTAAAATAGCACAATTTTCGAATCCACTTAACGGGATTATAATTATGACTCTCCTACAGGTAATGATACTAGTATCTAAATCTTAATTAAGGTCTTCCTATGGATAATAGTTGTGTCCGAACCCACTTAATGGAGTTATAGTTAGAACCTTGATAAAAGTAGCCGGTTAAATTTCAAAAGTTCACGAGCATGGATAAGTAAATAAATTGTAATTATATATTTTATTAAATCCCAAAAGTACTGAAAGTATGTTTTTGGAAATATTTTGATAAGTACGAGTTTATAACTCTCTTTGTAGAGGACATAGTTGAGAATGAAGACGACGATCTATTTTGGAATTGTTGAGGAGACATGAAGATATTTCTGAGTTTATATTAAAGTCTGAATTATTAACTAGAAACATTTATTTATTATTTAAGACAATTTTATAAGAATTGTAATAGTTAGGATTGATTTTTAAATATAGGTGTTTGATTTCTAAGTTTAAGAATGTGAATTGTTTTCTGCTACAATATTTTATAGTTTCATAGCAATATTTTGTAGATTTTAGTATATTTTGATGTCCGATGCTTAATCATTCTAAGTCACTTAGGCTTAGGAGTATTACTATATTATATCATGAATTTGGGGCATGACACCTGAAAAACTAATATAAACTAAAACTTTAGCAATTAAATGGTTCAACAACTTGTTGTTCTCTTTCTCTAGAGTATTTTCTTAAATTTCATTGTTAAAATGTTTTGCTATTCCCTGATTTTTCTTGTGTGGTAGGTTTATCATACTAGATTTAATACGAGAGTATTTGGTTGAGCTTATAAGCTCTTAAGCATATTTTATAAAATATCTGAGCTTACAAGTTCTTAAGAAAAAATTGCAAATCTTATAACCTCTCTTAAAAAATGTATAGAGCTTTTGACTCATTTTTAAGATTTCAATACATTTCTTTAATTTTATTCATCAATCCTTCTTTTTGAAATTATTCTTTTCTTGTCCTAAAAGGGCTGCTTCTAGCTTGTACAATAATATGAAATTCAGCCTTTTAATTTTTTTTATCTAATTTATCATGTCAATCTTTTTTATTTTTTATGTCTTGATATTTAAATTTTCAAATGTCTATAATATTATGTTATGTACTACTCTATTATTTAATATTGTATTAAACATAATCAAAATTCACTGGCAGCTCTTTATTTTCGCACCATGTCATCTGACATGATCCCTAATTCATTGATTCAAATATTTGGTACGTCAGATGCATGCCCGTATAGAATTAATAGTGGTCTTCTCTATTTTGCTTTTCGATTATTCCAAATGAAATAAATGTAAATGGAAATGAGTAAACTTTTTCAGTTATATCATGAGTATGTAACATTATAATATGTGCCGTGTGAGTGATTATATGCCTAAGAGAGGGGTGAATTAGGCTTCAGAGATTTTAATGCAGCGGAAGTTTATCGCTCAAAATACTTTTTGTCCTTTCAAAAACTGTTTTAGTCTTTTGTAGAAAACAATTTTAGTTACTGATTGGAATTTGCAAGTACTAGTTAAGATACCAATCAGACCAGTGATAACAAAGCAGTACAACAGATATAAGAAAACACTGGTATTTATAGAGGTTCGGCAAGCCTACGTCCTCTACCTAAACTTTCACTTGGGATTTTAAACTTGTCAAATTAATAAGTGTATAAGAATATTTTTACAAATAAAACAATAATTTGACAGTAAGAAAAGTTTAAGGAACATAAATACCCTAGTAGGGTGAAAAACCAGCTCTTCGCAGAGAGCTACTCCGGAATCCCAAACAGGATGAGGCAAGTTCCAGAGCAGTGTGAAACCAGCCGCTTGTGAACAAGTCTGGGGGAACTTCTGCTAAACTCACTTGCATAACCTCTGTGGACTGATGCACGAGTTGCTGCCATTCTATAGGCGAGCTCTAGTCTCTCCTTCCAGACCGTAACCAAGAACATTGCAGAAAGTTCCAAACAGTATCGCCCTACTGGTTTCTTCACCTAGACGTCCTTATAGCAACCAAGCGCCGATTTATTCTCTTCATGGGGTCCCTCGAGAGCGGGTACGACTCCCATCCATCTTCACTACTAGCTCATTCGAGAAACAAACCGCCTTGTCCTCGCCTCCCCAAGGTCTGTCGAAGGCAAGCTCCACTTGACTTTCTTCACCACAAGGTCCCTCGAAATCACACATAGAGCATGGAATTAGAAACAATTAAGCACAAGAAATGCATAAGAGAGTATCACACAACTTCTCATTACACTTAACAAAGTTCTCTCAACTTAGTGATTCACTATTAAAAATGCTTTATAATTTCACTCTTATATGTTTTTGTCCAAAGGCTAGAAGTTCTCATTAAGGCAAGAATCCATTGGAATTAAATGAGGAAACAAGTTAACTTTGGAAATAATGCATTTATGCCTTAAACAACGGATGATTCAATAATTGTAGCATAATGTGATTTCTTTCCTAAGTTACATATATGAAAATCAAACTATATTTTGCAGGAGATCTTTTATTTATGGAAAGTAAATTCCAGTGCATGACAGATTCCAGCAGACAACATGTAAATAGATTCCAATAGATAATATGCATGTTATTCAACACATAATTCAAGGAATAATTTTATCATGATCAAAACAATGTAAATCATCAAAAGAGTTAACATGCCATAAGTTGAATTTCTACCTACTACGTACTAGAAGGAGTCAATGTTCTAAGCGTAAGTGCACTGAAAATTCCTTGTTAATTTGATATGCAAATGAAATTCCAATCATGACACTAGGACCCAAACACCCTCTAATTGTCAATAATAAGAATTTAGATATTATTTGATCATTATTAAGTTTGTAAAATATCTTATAACACTAATATTTGAGAGCTTATAAGGTATCATAAAGTATCTGGTAATTTTTTTTGAAAATTTGTAGAGTCCCAAATAAGATGTTAGGTTCCTATATGCTCTTTTTAAAAAAGTAAGGAATTCTTAACTTATTTTTAAAATCTTAATAAAATTTCTTTAGGCAAAATTTCATTTTTCGTCCTATAACTTTACCCAACTTGCGTTTTTACCCTATATCTTTAAAAATTACAATTTTGATCCTATAAGTAATGAAAAATTGGCCGTTTTTGTCCTTTTCTCGCCGGAGCCGACAAGAATCACTGGAAAAGCTAACGTGGCTCATTGGGTGTGTGGCAGTTTGGAGTTTTTGCCATGTTGGACTGCTTTGTAGGCATTTTTTGTCTTTTTCTTGCTTAGTTGGCAACATACATATCTTTTTTTTTTTTTTTTTTTGTAATTTCAAATATATGATATAATTTATATACACACACATATATATACACACATATGTTTATATATATATATTTATATATTGTATATCATCATTTTCCCTCCAAAACACAATTTTTTTCCCCCAAAAATCGTCATCTCCTTCCAAATCTTAACAAACTTACCAAAATTCTCCAAAAGCAATTTTTAACTATTTCCCAAAACATAACCAAAAATCAATCACATTCCCCAACACAATTTTTACATTCTCCAATAATTCATTCTCCCAAAACACATAATAAAAATATAATAAAATCACACAAAAAATATAACCAAACATTCCCCTAATTTGCCATTAACAATATTATTTTAACTCACATATTTAAAATAATTTAATTACATTTAAACAAAAATTAAAATTCCTAACCCCACACCCCCACCCCCACCCCCTCCATTAAGTTTCTATATGATATAATTTATGTGACTCACATATATATACACATATTATATATAAATTGATATATTTATATAAATATAATTATAACTTATGATTATTCACTAATTAAGAAATAAAAATCTAATATACTATATTAACAATATAATTTCAACTTACATAATTAAAATAATTTAATTAATTTTATATACAAATTAAAAAATAAATCAAAAGTAAAAAATTGAAAAAAAAATGAAAAAAATAAAGTTCTCTACGACCACATGGCTGCCATGGCCGGCAGCAAGCCTGCCCACATCTGGGCAGGCTTGCTGCCGGCCATGGTCGTCGCCTTGCTTGCGGCCAGCCCACTTAGATCTGGGCCGCCCTGGCCATGGCCATGGTAGGCCTGTTAGCGCCACCTGGCTCATGGCTGCTATGGCCGGCGGCCCATGGGCAGGGCGGAGCGGGGCTGGGCGGTAGTTAGGTGGTAATGTATGTATGTATGTATGTATACATAAATGTTTATTTACATATATATATATGTATGTATCTAGTTGGCATTTTTTGAATTTTTCCTTCCACACAATCAAGCCATGTCAGCTGGATTTTTGTCAACACAGCAAAAAATTCAAAATTGGCACACTCTGGCTAGCCACGTCAGCTTTTTCCGGTGGGTTTTTTGCCGGAGGACTAAAACGGCCAGTTTTTCATTACTTATAGGACCAAAATTGTAATTTTTGAATATATAGAACAAAAACGCAAGTTGGGTAAAGTTATAGGGATGAAAAATAAAATTTTGCCAATTCCTTTACTTTTATTGTATAAAATTACAATTTTTTTATAAATAATATTTTATAAGCTCCAAGAACTTACTTTATCCTAAAATAAGATGTAATATTTTACATGTTCCAAAAACATCTTACAAGTTATGGAATTTTATGAGGCAATGTTGGTTATGGTTTTTGTGTGATTTTAATGTGTATTTTGGGAGAACGAATATTTTGAAGAATAGTTAAAAATTTATTTTGGGGAGTTTTAGTATGTTTGTTTATATTTTGGGGAGATACATTTTTTACTGTAGCAGTCAAAAAAATGTTTTTTTGTTGAATTTTTGGAGTGAAAATGGAATTGAGTAATTTTTTTATTGTAAGAATAATAATAATATATATGATATATATGACATATATGTGTGTCTATATGTATATATATTACAAAATGGGGAAATTTTGAAGATAATGAAGGATATGAGAGTATTTTGAAAAACTTATTTTACTATTTTAGAGGAAAAATAAGTGTATGTTTGATTATATTTTCCCAAAATAAAATTGTTCTGGGGAAACATAACCAAATTACACTCCCTAATATTTTTAAATAAGTTTAACCATGCACTCTGTTAGTAATACTGATATGTCTATAATTGGCAATTCAATCACAATATAAATAGTGTCAAAGAGCCATTTACACAATTTTTGTTGCCGCTGTACATGTGTTATTCTCTGTTAATAAATAATTAATATAACTTTTGTATACAATTCTTGTGCCCCTAATTTTTAAGGGTAACAAACCTACACACAATTTTCATTAATAAATAAAAAAAATATTATTGTAATAAAATAAATTTTTTATACTAAACACACTTAATATTTTGCAATTTATATTCTTTTCCTGTCAAGTGAGTTCAAATAAACATGAGGATGATTGATTTTAATTTTCAAAGTCTGGTGCTCATAATTGTCGACATTTTTCCTTTCAACAATTGGTGGCTGGAGTAAGCAAAAATGCAATCAACAACGGCTTGCAAAGTAGAAATTCATAGTCAATTGTACTCATCACTGTCTCGAGCCATAGCAAGACTACAGTAGTCAATAACTTGTCTCTTGATTGAGGTTTTAAGGATTATTTCTAATATTCGTCAATAATTGAATAAATAAAAGGGACAACAATTTTAATTTACGAAAAAGCTTCAAATTATTTACATTAATAAATACTCCCTTATGTAGTGCTAAATAAGAGTGCGATCAAGCTGAGTTTGAGCAAAATTTTTGAGCTTGAGCACAAGCTCAAAATGTATATATTAGGCTCGAATTCGAGCTTGACGAGTCTAAAATTATAAACTTGAGCTCAACTCAATAAAAATTCAAGCTCGGCCCAACTCAATAAGGTTCGAATTGATAAATGAGTTGTAAATAACCATATGCTCGAGCTCGAACCCGAAATGAAAAATATTAATATATATAATATATATTTATTAATAAAATAAAATAAAATATTTAATTATATACTAGCTCATGAGCCAGCTCGAGATCGACTTAAATTAGAACTCGAACTCAACTTGTGAGGCTCGCGAGCTAACTCGACTTGTTTCCACCCTTAGTTCTAGAGGTACTTATTTCGGTTTGTAATTGCATGCACCACATGGAATTACTGAAACGTGCACAAGTGCTTTTTATTTATCCTTACTAGTATTACTATTATCATAGCGAAAATTGAAAAACTTAGAAGATGTTTGGATAAATTTATTTAAAATATTTTATAAAATATTTTTAAAATTTATAAAATATTAGATCTTATTTTAAAAATATTAAAAAAATAAAATTTTGAAATTCATAATTTATACTATTATATAGCAGAACGGTGTGGGACCCACAATTATGCAATTTTGATTGCAATTTTGGCCAAATGGCGAATTCTTAGAATTTTGAGTTTTTTTAATTAAATTAAAAAATTTTCATTAGTTGTTGGTTATTATCTCTAACCGATATGATTATATCTTATCTCTAATTTTCTTTCATTCAAAATTCAAAATATATCTGTAAGACTCCTGAAATTCGGTATTTTTGGAAAATAAGGATTTAGAAATGAAGATATTGGTTGATCGAATTTTAGGGCTCGAAAAATTAACAAAAGGACTTGATTGTAAGAATTTTGGAAGTTTTGGGTTTGAATCGTAGTTTGAGAATACTTGATTGGATAACAATTTCAAAGTTTTGGGGGGTTTGCATGGCTAATATTTTGGGTCTGAGGGGTCAAAATGAGGCACTCACTTGTTAGGGGTTGAATTGAAGTTGGTAGAAAATTTGGAGGACTTAATTGCTTACTGAAGGAAACTTTTGGGGGTCAATTTACGATAAGGGAAAGATTAATTCTATATAAACCACATTTTGCATTTTCACCCCCATTTTTCATCATCTTGTCCACCGTGACCCATCACCATTACCGTTTACTCTCTCCGGCGAACTCCCCTCCGGCTACCAAACCTTAGCAAATTTGGTACCAATCTCTTCTTTTCTTCGTGTAATACACAAATATACCCATTTCTTCCCAGTTTGACCGGTGAAACGTTCAGAATTTGAGCTTGCAAATTCGATCTCCGTGGACGCAACCCAGGTGTGGGTTTTGTAGTTCTCAATTCAAGGAGCATGCCAGTAACTTTAGATTTCAGAACGAACCACCGGCGGCGATGGAATCGGAAGAAAACCAATGTGGCGGCGAGAAAGACTTAGCAATTTTCAGGCGAAAATTGAAGGCTAATTCGATGGAGAATGGTGAAATTGATTGAGGGGTTTGGTTAATTAAGTTGAAAGGCATCTTTTAGTGGTATTGTTGGCCTTCTCCGGTGGCAGCACGGCGGCGGTGAAGAGATAAAATCTTCGTCTCGTCGCAAGGAATACATTCACGAAGGCTGATCGTGATTTCGGGGCTCCGACAACAAGATATTGGGTAAATGGCCGAATTTAGGTTGTAATTTTATGAATTTAGGTTGTAATTTTATGCATGTGTATGTATAGACCTTCAATTCATGCGATGCATTGTACCAATGAAAGAATACACGATCTGATCAAAAAAGTTGAGATATGCATGTATACTATAGGCCAAGTGAGTCCGAATTTGTATTATATGTGATAATTTTGAGATTAATTCAGTTAATTGGAAGAGAGAAAACCCTAATTTTATGGATTTGAGACTTAAGTGATAATAATTGGATTATTAAGATGATTGGACTATTATTACTGAATTGGGATAATGTTATGAGGTTAATTATGTAATTAAGGACCAGATTACATCCCATTATTGAAATCGATAAAACCCTAAAACTACCGATTAGCCGAGCAGTAGTGATTTTAGACTGTTAATGGCGTAACTGTAATTAATAAGGATTATTAGAGTTGAAAGGGAATTTTGACTGTGAATTTGCTATTTTGGTTACGTGACGAAGAAGTCGGTCCTGCTGACTACTAGATTGCTGATGGTGAATTGCCCTTTCTCTGAGATTACAGATGTGAGGGTTTGCCAATTTGGCACTTTCTCATACTTATCGATTATCTTGATAAACCCCTGTGAGGGTTGATACTTGACTTGATTATCGCACTATGTTATTTGTTGTACTCCTGTAAGGTTCTACCGATCGGCTTTTGCTTTGTATGGGCTTATTCTATAGCTATTGTTGAACCTAGTTAGGTTTCGCTGATCCGATATCTGTCTTGATTTTTGTTATCGTTGCTGTTGATTATTGAACCCTGTGAGGTTCCCTTGAACTTTTGTCTATATTTTATATCATTCGATTGCTTATTATTGTTGTGTTATTTGCATTGTCCTGTATCGTTATTTGTTACCTTGCCAGCAACTTGTTTATACGTCATAACGTTAAATGGCCATGTTTGTTTGTCTAATTGACTGATTGATTAGGATAAGTATGTGGATCCTAGCTGTTGAACTCGGGACGTGCCGATATATCTGATTGATTGAATGACTGATTAGGATAAGTATGTGGATCCCAACTGTTGAGCTCGGGACGTGCCGATATATCTGATTGACTGAATGACTGATTAGGTTACGTGGATCCCAGTTGTTGAGCTCGAGACGTGCCAATATGTTTGAATGACTGATTAAGTGATGTGCTAGAGATATTTCTAGGCATCTACCGTCTGTCTGTGATGTGCTAGAGATATTTCTAGGCATCTGCCGTCTGTCTGTGATGTGCTAGGGATATTTCTAAGCATCTACCGTCTGTCAGTGATGTGCTAGAGATATTTCTAGGCATCTACTATCTGTCTGTGATGTGCTAGGGATACTCCTAGGCATGTACCGTGGGCCAAGCTATCACACTTGGATATGTCTGACTGATTGATTGATTGATTGACTAACAAATCGATTGATTTTATGATTGATTGACTGACTGACTATCTGACCATCTGATTGTTTGTAACTATTCATAGAACAATAAGGAAAGAGATATTCCTATTCGCTTATCTTGTTATATCCTAAAATGTTTCTATTTAGTTGTTAACTTATGATTTGTTGGGTTTATTCTTCGTCGACAGATTCCTATTGCCTACTATTTTGATTATCCCTCACTAAGTCATTTGGACTTACCCCCGTATTTCTATGATTTTCTTAGACAGGGTTAAGTGATGAGCTTGAACTCTAGGCTTGGACTGGCGAACATATTGTGTAATAAAGAAACGGTTGTATATGCTTATGGGTACTCTTGGACATTTCGTATACCCTAGAGATGTTGTGATATGTTAGGTTTGGATATAACATCTGTAGGGTGTGTTTATATTATGCCAGATATTATAGGATCAATATGGTTTGTATATATACTTTTGTTAAGGTTTGCTTAAGATGAAATCCGCTGCTATTTCTAATAGTTGAACAGGTGTTTGTAACTGTTATGGGTTCAATCGTATGTTAAGTTATAAACTTAAAGATATTGTGATATGACATGGTGAGATTAAGGTTTATGGTATGTATGGAATGATGAATGCTATGGAATCGGTTAATGCATATAAACTATTGTTGTGAGGATAGTTTAGGTTGAAGCTCATTGCTCTCTAATATTATTGTATTAAGTTTGAGGCATGTTGTAAGTTTATGATCATTGTGATTTATTGGAGAATTGTGAAAATTTTTATGGGCTTATTGATTGCACTTGCGGATTCGATATAGGACTGAATTGAGTGGCGCCTCGGCTTAAGTGCAATCCGAAGTGGGGGTGTCACAGTATCTATCTATGCTATTATATATAGTGCAACGGTAATTGTACAATTTTGAAATTTTAAATTCTTAGATTTTTGAATTTTTTAATGAAATTTAAAAATTAATTTTTAGTTATTTGATATTATTTATTCCTTTTAAAGATATCTGATTTTTTGAAATTATTTTCTTTATCAGAACAATTATTCTTTATTTATCTCTAATATAAAAAAATGATTGCATTTTATCCATAAAATCTCTTCCATCTCTACTCTCAATATGTAAAAGATTTCTTGATCAGTTGAATTCTATAGTTTGATAAGTATTTTATGATTTTCTCTTATCTTTAATAACTAATTTATATCTATACCACTATATATAGAGTCTTTCAAAATTCATTTCACTACTATTCTAAGGTTCCAACATTTTTTTCACTATATTATTTGTATCCTCTTTATTTTCTAGCATTTTTTCTTCTTCTATCTCTTTGTGTGCATCTTTTAGTTCATTGTTCAAAGTGTTTATTGTTTATTTGATTTTATTAGTTCACCTTTTTTATTTTGTTTTCCTTTTTTGGTTTATTTTAGGTATATTACATGGCGGAAGAGATTTTTTTTATTTTAATACTATAGTTTTCTTTTCAACCTAAATAAATTCTATCATTTGGCTTTTATTGTTATTAAATTTGCAAATTTCTATATCTTTTTTGTTTAGTACTTAATTTATGTTATCAATTCATTTATTATGAGATTTATTAATTTGAACTTAATATTTTTAATTTTATTTTATTTTTATTAGTTACACTTTTTCTCTTTAATTATTGATAAATTTTATTATTTAATTTTTATTTTATTTAAATTGTTATACATTTAGTATCCTTTGACTCATTTTTTGAATCAAGTTATTAATTTATTGTTAAATTTTTTAATTTATTTTTCAATTCACTTTTTTTTGTTCATCTAAGCTTATAATTTTATAGGATGACATCTATTTTTTTGTTTTAACATTTTCAAAAATTATTTTACTTTTTGAATATTTATAACTTTAGAAGTATATCATTTAATTTTTATTTTATATTCATATATTTGTAATTATGCATGTATAAATATGTATAATTTGAACTCTTTTTAAAATTTTTATATACTACTTCAATATATATTCTTAGGTCTTCTTTGATCTATTTAAAAAATTATGAGATGGTTATTTTAGTAGAAAAATACACCTACTAAGCTTTTAAATTTATAACTTTGCACATTATTTACTCCATCAAAATATATATCTAATTTTATTTTTTAATTTTGATTGTTTGAAAGGTTAACAACCTTTTTTGTTATTCCCTCTTTTTTTATTCCTGCTATTTGCGAAATATAATATGAAGATCCCAAAAAATTTGAGAATGAACATAATAATTTATTTTTTTCATATTTTATTTTACATTCTACTTTTTATCCTCATACCCTATCACTAATTCCTATTTCAAAATTAATTTTGAGTTTATAATTATTTTATCAATTTACTATGATTTTAACTTTGTATTACTAATATCAAACTTTTTTCTTAACTTGATTATTCGATAATTAAGCTATGAGTCAAACTAAAAGGTTTCTATATATAATTTTATATTCTAATATTGATCTTAACTTTATAAATTATTTTATAAATTTATTTTAATTTTTTAATTTTTTATCTTTACTATCATAGTTTTGTCTTGACTTAATTAATTTTTTTATAAAAAATAAAATAAAATAAGATTTTTCTAATCCTTTGTAGCTAATATATTATCTAATTCTTTATATTTTAAATTTTAATTTAATATATACTTATCCTCTTTTAAATCTAAAATAATCTTGAAGTATTATAATTTTAAATTTTTTCAAACAACTTTTAGGCCATCAATCTTTTGTTCTATATCATTCTCATATAATTTTATTTTTCAATGCAACTATCTATTAGCTTTTGATCCCATAATGCTTTTTTTTTTTTAAAAAATAAAGTATATATATAATTATATTTATAGACTTTTATCTTTGGATGTTTTAAACTTTTTTTAACTTCTCGCTGAGTAATCTTGAAATTTATTTTTTATGACATCATATATATAAGATGTCTTTATATGTTGTAAGCTTTTAGATAATAAAAATTAAAGGTTTAAATTTAATTTTACTAATTACTTGATATTTCTTGTTATATTTTTATTTTTATATTATTATTTTAATTATATTTATAATTCAACAATTATATTAATATATAGTAATTTTGAAGAATTCGTACATAATATGGGGATAAAGCTAGTATATTAATAATGATGAATTTACAATTAACATGACAATAACCAATATTGTATTAATTGTGGTGTCGTGCAGGTGACAATATGATGTGCATGGTTGTCAAATTGTCCCTTTAGAATTTGACCTGCTATGTCTAAATAATTACTGATCAATAGGATTTGATGATTAATTTGTTTAGAATTTGAGTTTTTAGTTTGCCTCAATTTCAATAATCGAAGAGTAAATTTGACTAGAACAATTTTAGTCTTTTTAATTTTATTCCTTTTTATTTATTTTCATTAGTAGGAATATTTCTTAATTACATGAGACAATATTTAGATGAAATTCTTGTAAAGACACTTTCATAGCGTGATCTGGGTGTACCACATAAGCTATTTGTGTTTTTGTCACTAATGATTAATAACTAACTTTTATTAAGTCATTAATAATGCTACTTTTTAAATTGTAATGATTTTTAGTTTATTACAATATAGGCTAATAGTGGTAAGAAGTACTAGTATTATAAACAAACATATAGTGACAATTTAGTGAATATAAAAAATTATTGTCATGATTTATGACAAAATTTTTATTGTTACTATAGACATGTTACTAATTGTCAAAAAAGCCAACTTAAAATACTAGTTCACAATATTGAACTTGTAAAAATCATTACTGCCACAAAATAAATTTTTTGGTCACTTAATATATATAATTAATGAATTTGTTTGAATCACATCCTACTATTTTTTTATCACTATTTTTTTATTTTCTTGAAGTGATTTTATGTTTCTCAATTTTATGGTGTCATTGTCATAATAAATATATTCAACAAGTCATAACACTAATTATTAATAGTAAGAATTCATACCCGAATTTTATCTTTATTAATTTTTTCAAAGTCTAAAACAAAAATAACATAATAATAATTAATGACAATTTTAATATTATCACTAACACATTTATCTCGTTAGTGTAGCTAAAACAAAAACACGCCCATTTTTAGAAGGAAAAATTAAGTACTGAATAATAATTGGCTGTGATATTTTGTTTAAATAACAAAGATATTAATTAATTACTTAAGTAGAAATATGATTGAAGTATCTTTTACTCAGAAGTCAATAGGATAATAAGCAACAAAGAAATAATTATCCTTATTTTCTGTTCCTGCCACTAGGACTGTAAATAGATATTTAAAAATTCATTTACCATTTGCATCCAAATTCATTTATAGGGCATATATATTATCTGTATTCGATTAATAGATATCCGACTATATACATATATGAATATGGTATGTAACACCCCTAAAATTCGGAATTTCAAAAATGTGGATTTAGAAATTAAGATATTAATCGATCGGATTTTAGGGCTCGGATAAAATAAATAAAAGGAGTTAATTGTAAGAATTTTGAAAGTTTGAGGATCAACTTGCAATTTGTAGAAATTGGGTTGAACCAAACTTGGAAACTTTTAGTTATTTAATGGAGTAATTTTGGGTCAAAGGGGTCAATGTGAGGCACTTATTAAGTTGGGAGACTGAATTGAAGAACGAAGAACTTTTGAGGACTTAAGTGAAGGCTGGAATAAAGTTTTGGGGGTGAAAACATAATTTCCGGAAGATTGGTCTTTAAATAACAAAACAGCCCCTTTTCTTCTTCATTTTTCACCTTGCACCATCATCTTCTTCCTCCAGCCATTTTCTCTGGCGAATGGAAAAACCCCACATATTATATACCATTTTGCTCCTCTCAACTCTAGGAACACAAATATACCACTTTCATCCAAAACAGACAGACAAGGTGGCCGGAATTTTAGCTCGAAGTTACTGCCGCGGTGTTGGTGATGGGTTTCTACGTTCTGGCGATTGAAGCTTGAGTTTAACTACTGGGTTTTGTTGGGCTCGACACAAGAATCACAACAGTACCTTGAACGTCTAAAACGGACCATCGTCGGTGAAGTAATTGGAAAAAAACCAAGCGGTGGTGTTGGTGGCGGGATTTTGATTTTCCGGCCAATTGATTGGCCAAATGACATCGGAATCAAATGTTGTTTGAGGGGTTAGATTTGTGGAGCTGAGGAGTATCTGCTGGTGGTAGTGGTTCAGTTTTCCGGCGGCAGCGGCGGTGATAGGGCAGTTTGCTTGTCTCGTCATGGTGATTACATGCACGCAAGCTGATCGTGCATTCATAGTTTTGATAACGAGATATTGGGTAAAAATGAGAAACTCATGTTGAAGTGTATGCATGTGTATGTATATTCCTCCCAACCTTACAATGTATTCTATAAACGAAGAATATGCACGATTTGAGCTGGAAATTGGGACATGCATATAATTATATAAGTTAAGGGACCGGGATCTTATTATATATATGGTAACTTTGGAATAATTGAGTTAGTCAAGCAATTAAATCCTAATTCTATGGATTTGGAACCTAAGTGGTGATAATTGGGTCGATTGAGGTAATACAAAAACAAGATTTGGATCATGCATGTATCGTTTTAAGTTTAATGAACTCGAATTTGTATTATCATGTGATAGATTTGAGATAAATTGAGGTTTTAAGGGATGTCGGACCATCTTTATCGATTTAATATGTTGTGACAAGATCAACTGGATGATTTAGGATCTAATTATATTCCATTAACAAGATTGGTGTTATTAGCATGTTTTATCAAGGCTATTGGCTTAGTCAACTAAGTATTGATTTTAGGCCGTTGTTTGTGTAATTATGATTACATCGTCGAATGAGGATTTTGATTTTGAAAGATTATTTTGGTTAGGTGATGACGATTTGGGACACACGGATCATTAGGTTACTGACGATGATTGTAGTTTTCTGAGACTACAAAGGTGAGGATATCCCACTTTAGGTTAGTGCCTTGGTTATAACTATTCGTTAATTGTTGAACCCCTGTGAGGATCTAACGTCTCAGGTATTTTCTTATAGGCCCTGTGAGGATCCGTCAATCTGGCAAACCTTTGAACCTATTGTTTACTTGATAAACCCCTGTGAGGGTTATTATTATTGCTTTGATTATCGTACTTGTTGATTGTTGTTGCCCCTGTGAGGGTTCTATCGATTGGTTCTTGGTTTGTTGAGCCTAATTTATAGTCTTCGTTGAACCCGTTATGTTCTGCTGATTTGATACCTATTGTGGTTTGTTATTGATTCTCGAACCCTGTGAGGTTCTCTTCATTTGAAATTGATTGATATTTGATCCGTTTTATTGAAAATGACTATCCAGATTGGCTTCTGTGAAGCTTTGTGAAAATTGATTTCTTTTTCTGGAAACTGAATTGTAAGGCTGAATGGCCTGTGTTTTTCTTCTGAACGCACTGATTTACTGTTCTGGCGCCATGAACTTTCACAGTATTACTGCATCATTCTTGTTGAATTGGTGTTTTGAGTGTCAAATATCGTATTGATTTTCTTGATTTATCAGTATATCGTGGATTTGCCGTGTTGGCATAATTGTTCAGTTATTCTGCCATGTTCGCAATTGATCGTTCAAAATATTAATTGAAAATGATACAAGAGAATTGTTGGGCCGAGTGCCAATCCCAACGGAATGCTTGGATTACTATACCAGATTTATACCGTTGAATTGGTGATAAAAATAGTGTTATTGGCTGATTTGGTTTGCGATCTTGACTTTAGGGCAGTCAGGGGTTGACTGTAGCCTAAGGCTTGATCGGCGAGGATCGGTTTTACCGATTTGTGCTGCAGCGGTTTGGCGAGTTGGCTACTTGTTGAGGCAATATAAGGGGGTAGGCCATTTTACGGTCGAATCAAGGAGATATAAGGGGGCAGGCCGTTTTACGGTCGTACAGTTTATACAGAATCAAGGAGATATAAGGGGGCAGGCCGTTATACGGCCGTACCGTTTATACACAACCGGGAATAATAAAAGGGAAGGTCGTTACACGGTTGTATATGTAAAATATACTTATACCATTGGTTTTATAAAATGTTATTGTCTAGTCTATTTTATAAAACTGATCAAATTTTGGGTTTTGAAATCTTTTATGGAACGTATTAAATATGAAATGACTCTTTGTCGGTATGGGACGACATTGAGTCAGCTCACAAAAGTGTTATATAAGAAATACTAGTTTCTGGTTTTAGTTCGTAGACTCCGCAAGCTCCTTCAAAAATCTCCGACACCCAGATATCATAACTTGTATTTTAGTTATCTGAATTCAGAATGAATATTCTTCTTATAATTGTATATTGGACTCCCTTTCATTCGGATTCCTCTTATAATACATGTACATGCTTGCCTCACTGAGTCATTCGGACTCTCCTTCTTTGTGTTGTTCTTTTGTTCTTTGGCCAGATTGAATAGTAGAAGGCATCCTGAGTTTGGGTTACCTTTTGGCATAGTGCAAATATTATTATCATGACATCTACGACGGTGAGAAGGTGTAGTGTAACAGGGGTATAGGTTTTACGGTAGGGTCTTTTCTACTGCGAAGTGTGACAGGTTAGAGTTCGTTATGAATGATGTGTATCTGTAAGTTAAATTATGGGCCCTTGTGAAATTGTGACTTGCTGTGAGAGCTTGGGTTTCGCTTGTCATTTTTAGCATGATTATCTTGTGTTTTAAGTTATGAAATTTCTTAAGTTGAGAAATTTTGGAAGGTGTAATTGGTTTTGGAAAAAAAAAAAAAAAGAAGAGAAAATTCGACTGGAGTAGCACCTCAGTCCGAAGTAGGCACCTCTCGGGCGGGGCATTACATGGTAATTGCCTATCCGATCCGTTTAATATCCACTCCGAATAAATATCCTTTGGATATATCTCTTTATATATTCGATT
Source organism: Jacaranda mimosifolia (assembly GCA_018894105.1). Classification (NCBI taxonomy): domain Eukaryota; kingdom Viridiplantae; phylum Streptophyta; class Magnoliopsida; order Lamiales; family Bignoniaceae; genus Jacaranda; species Jacaranda mimosifolia. Next base: position 5,004,106 of record CM032127.1, read on the forward strand.
ATTCGTAATTTAGTTAAATCTGTTATCCATATCTAAAAAGTAATATTTTAAAAAATATTATATATAATATATTATTATACATAATAATTATTTTTATTTTTCCAATACGAAATCTCATAATTTATATATAAACGAATATAAGTATAACTTAGTAATTAAAGAATTAATAAGAAAAAATTAGTAGTTAAGGATTATGAAGAATTGATAGACGGTAGTAATGATAATTAAATGCTACTAAATTAAGAAAAAAAATTGAAAAATCAATATATGAACGATAAAATTGATCAGTATAAGATTATTGTTGTTTGACTTTATAATTAATTTATATTAATGTCATTTTATTAATATTAATTAATCATAAAGTTAATCATTCATTTGAAAAAATTAACTAAATCAAGAACAATTAATTTTTTAATTCTAAGATAAAATAGTAAACTTTTTTTTTTTAAATGAAATTTATTAGAAAAAAATGCATTTTATTACAAGTTAACAGATTCGGATATTCGGATATTTGTGAACATATATTCAGATATTTATAATGGATTAGGGGTGTTCAAAAAAAATAAAATCAAAACCGACTGAAAACAGAAAAAATCGAACCGAATTAGGTTTGGTTTGGTTTGGGTTTTGTATTTCAAAAAAATTTGATTTTCAGTTCGGTTCGATTTTTTTATTTGGTTAACCAAAACCAAACTAAAAACCGAAAAAAATTGGTCCGGTTTTTGATTTTTTCTGTTCGGTTTGGTTTTTCCAATTTTTCGTTTTTTTATATATAAAATTTTATTATTCAAGTTCTACTAGTTTTAGCTTTACTTCACATTTTTTATTAAATTTTTGAAGTCTAAGATAAATAAATATAATTTTTTAAATAATGTAAATGTTAATGTATTTTTAAGTTTTTGGAATAAATAAATTTTTTTTTTGATAAGGTGAAATAATTGAGAAAAAAAAGAAGTAAAATTGGAGAAGAGAAACTAAAAACTATATTGTCCTTATTTTATAAAATATAATTGATTTTATCATCTTATTTCTAAATACTAGCATTATCCCCGTGATATGCACGGATTCTTTAAAATTACTATATATTAATATAATTATTGAATTATAAATATAACTAAAATAATAATATAAAAATAAAAATATCAGAAAAATATCAAGTAATTAGTAAAATTAAATTAAAGTTTTAAAATTTAGTATTTAAAAGTTTGCAAAATATAAAGATATCTTATATACATTATGTCATAAAAAATAAATTTCAAAATTATTCAGCGAGAAGTTAAAAATTAATCTAAAACAACCAAAAATAAAAATCTTTGAATATGATTATGTACTTTATTGAAAAAAATATTATGCGATCATAAGCTAATAGATAATTGCATTAAAAAGTAAAAATATATGAGAAAGATATAGAACACAAGATTGATGGTGTGAAAGTTGTTTGGAAAAATTTAAAGTGATAATACTTTAAGGTTATTTTAGACTTAAAAGAGGATGAGTATATATTAAGTTAAAACTTAAAATATAAAGAAGTAAATAATATATTAGTTGCCAAGGATTAGAAAAATCTTATTTAATTCTAGTTTTTGATTAAAAATCAATTAAGTCAAGACAAAACTATGATAGTAAAGATAAAAAAATAAAAAAATAAAAGTAAATATATAAAATAATTACAAAGTTAAGATCAATATTAGTATATAGGTTTATAGAAATATTTCAATTTGACTCATAGCTTAGTTATCAAATTGTTAAGTAAAAAAAAAAAAAAGATTTGATATTAGTAATGCAAAATTAAAATAATAGTAAATTGATAAAGTAATTATAAGCTCAAAATTAATTTGAAATAGGAATTTGTGATAGGATATAAGGATGAATTAGAATGTAAATAAAATATGAAAAAAATAAATTATTTTGTTCATTCTCAAATTTTTTGTATGAATGTAATTGGATCTTCATATTATATTTTGCAAATAGTAGAAAAAAGTGAATAAAAAAAAATTGTTAACCTTTCAAACAATCAAAATTTAAAAAATTTAAAAAAATAAAAAAAATAAAAATATATGTATATATATATTTTTGGATAGACTAAATAATGTCTGGAGTTATAAACTTAAAAAGTTAATAGGTGTATTTTCTATTGAAATAACCATCTCATAATTTTTTTTAAATATATAAAAAATGATCTAAGAATATATATTGATGTAGTATATAAAATTTTTGAAAAGTGTTTGAACTATACATATTTATACATACATATTTGCAAATATATGAATATAAAATAAAATTAAATGACATACATCTAAAATTATAAATATTCAAAAAGTGAAATAAATTTTAAAAATATTAAAACAAAAAAAAATAGATATCATCTTATAAAACTATAAACTTAGATGAGCGAAAAAAAAAAAGCAAATTGAAAAATAAATTACAAAATTTAACAATAAATTAGTAACTTATTCAAAAAATGAGTAAAAGGCTGCTAAATGTATAATAATTTAAATAAAATAAAAATTAAATCACAAAGTTTATCAATAATTAAGGAGAAAAATGTAATTAATAAAAATTAAATTAAATTAAAATATTAAGCACAATTAATAAATCTCTAAATAAATGAATTGATAACATAAACTAAGTAGTAAACAACAAAGATATAGAAATTTACAAATTTAATAGTAATAAAAGCTAAATGATAAACTTTATTTAGGTTGAAAAGAAAATTATAGCATTAAAATCCAAAAAATCTCTTCCATCCTGTAATATATTTAAAATAAACCAGAAAGAAAAAGAAAATAAAATAAAAAAGGTGAACAATAAAATCAAATAAACAATAAACACTTTGGATAATGAACTAAAGATGCACACAAAAAGATAGAAGAAAAAAAATTCTAGAAAATAAAGAAGACACAAAGAGTAGAGTAATAAAAATGCTAGAACCTCAGGATATAATGAAATGACTTTCGAAAGACTTTATATATAGTGGTATACATATAAATTAGTTATTAATGATAAGAGAAAATCATGAAGACTTATCTAACTATAGAGTTCAAATGATTAAGAAATCTTCCACATATTGAAAATAGATATGGAAAAGATTTTGTAGATAAAGTGCAATTATTTTTTCATATTAGAAATAAATAAAGAATATTGTTCTAATCAAGAAAATGATTTCAAAAAATCAGATATCTTTACAAGAAAAAAAATAATATCAAACTTAATAACTAAAAATTAATATTTAAATTTAATCAAAAAACTCAAAATTCTAAGAATTCAAAATTTGGTCAAAATTAACAATTATGGGTTCCACATTGTGCTATATATAATAGTATAGATAGAAGATATATAGATATATTTTGAATTTTGGATGGGAAAAAAATAGAGATAAGATACAATCATATCGGTTAGAGATAATAATCAACAACCAATGAGATTTTTTTTAATTGAATTAAAATACTCAAAATTTTAAGAATTTCACATTTGGCCAAAATTGCACAATTAGAATCAAAACTGCATGATTGCTGGTCCTATACCGTTGTACTATATATAATAGTATAGATAAATAGAAGATAGATAGATATATTTTGAATTTCACATGGGAAAAAAAATAGAGAGAAGATACAATTATATCAGTTAGAGATAATAATCAACAACCAATCAGATTTTTTTAATTGAATTAAAATACTCAAAATTTTAAGAATTTGACATTTAGCCAAAATTGCACAATTAGAATCAAAGTTGCATGATTGTTGGTCCCATACCGTTATGCTATATATAATAGTATAGATAGATAGATATCGGTTAGAGATAATAATAAACAACCAATGAGATTTTTTTTTAATTGAATTAAAATACTCAAAATTTTAAGAATTTGACATTTGGCCAAAATTGCACAATTAGAATCAAAATTGCATGATTGTGGATCCCACACCGTTGTGCTATATATAACAGTATAGATAGATAGAAGATAGATAGATATATATATTTTGAATTTTAGATGGAAAAAAAAATAGAGAGAAGATACAATCATATAATTTAGAGATAATAATCAACAACCAATTAGATTTTTTTAATTGAATTAAAATACTCAAAATTTTAAGAATTTGACATTTAGCCAAAATTGCACAATTAGAATCAAAGTTGCATGATTGTGGGTCCCATACCGTTATGTTATATATAATAGTATAGTATAGATAGATAGAAGATAGATATATATATTTTGAATTTCGAATGGAAAAAAAATAGAGATAAGATACAATTATATCGGTTAGAGATAATAATCAACAACCAATGAGATTTTTTTTAATTGAATTAAAATACTCAAAATTTTAAGAATTTGACATTTGGCCAAAATTGCACAATTATAATCAAAGTTGCATGATTGTGACCCCCACACCGTGTGCTATATATAATAGTATAGATATCACAATAGTTATTAAAAATCCTATGTTTTATAAATAGTATAGATATTAATATATGACATATAAAAAATATATAAAAACATGAATAGTTATGATATAAAGAGAAAAAAATGATACTTTTTCTAAACTTAAACGGTACAACTGCATAATTTTTTTATTATACGAACTAATATACATTACATATAAAAATGTAGATAATTATGATTTAAAGAGCAAAAAATGTTATATAAAAAGAAAATTAAAAATTTTCTTTTACTTAATTTATAAAATTTATATATATTATAGGGTATGTTGATGAGTAAAATTAACATTTCAATTTAAATTGCTAACTAAAGGATAATAGATTGAATCCTATTCGGCTATTTCTGTGCATCTGCTGGCCAATAAATATTTTATCTATATTATTATAAAAACAAAAACCGTTTTAAATTTATAATATTTTAAATATATTTATTTAAAATAGATAAATTATAATTTTATCAAAACAAATATTTTCAATATACAAAAAAAAAAAAAAATCTAATTCAATATTTTCAACTAAAAACAAATATTTTTTTTATCAATATACTTTTATCAAATAAATTTTTGGGTACTAAAAGAATAAGTAACCCAATTCAATTTTTTTATTAAACAAACTTTTATCACACTTTTTTGGTACAAAAAAAAGTTCTTTTTTTTTATTTTTATTTTTAATATGGTTCGGTTTTGGTTTAAACTGAAATCGAAAAAACCAAAATCGAAACAGAAAAAATAAAAAAAACCGGTTCGGTTTCGGTTTTAAACCAAACCAAACTTAACCTACTTCAATTTGATTTTCGGTTATGGCTTTTGAAAAACCAAAAATTTTGGTTAACTGACCGAACCGTTTGGTTCCGTTGGTTTTAACCAAATGAACACCCCTAAAAAGGATATTCAAATATTTATAAACGGATATATCCTGGTAATTATAATCGGATACGAATATATTTGAATTCGGTTAATATCCATCAGATATGAATTCGGATGTTATTAAAAAATATCCGTCGAATACGGATACGGATATGAATATTATAAAACTTAAACGAATACGGATACAACATATCTGTACCGTTTAATGTCTGTTTACAGCCCTACCTACCACAGTGAACATCTGCTACCTAACTTGAAGTTTCACAAAATTCAAAATTCAGGAATGACTGTGGGGCTACTGTCAATTAACCAAAATTTCACTTGGAAGTGCTAAGAAATATATGACCGGAGAATACATTTACGAAGGGAAAAAAGAAGAAGAAGTGTCAGAACACTTAGGGGCCATTTGGATTTGTTTTTTGGAGGCATTTTCATTTTCTGATGAAAAAATTTGTGAAAAGTTAGTTATAGATGTGTTTTTGAAAATGAAATGTTGTTTGGATGTTTTGTTTAAAATGTAATGATTACATAGGATTGAAAGTAAATTGTACTTGGATATGAATGAGTTTTTGTATTAAAAGTCATGCAAATAAGAGTAGGAGAAAATAAAATGTGAAAATGGAGAGAGAGTATAAGAATGTGTCTAGAAGAATATTTTGAGAATGAAAATGTCTGTGAAAATGGGGGAGAAGTTGATGGCTCTCTGTTTTCATTTTCAGGAGAAAATGAAAAGGGGCTTTGAAAACAAAAATAAAATAAAAAAATGTGTTGTTAGTGCCCATTTGGTTTAGTTTGCAAAGCCCCCTTTTATTTTCTCCTGAAAATGAAAACAGAGAACCATCAACTTCTCCCCCATTTTCACAGACATTTTCATTCTCAAAATATTCTTCTAGACATATTCTTATACTCTCTCTCCCATTTCACATTTTATTTTCTCCTACTCTTATTTGCATGACTTTTAATACAAAGCACTACATTTTCCAAATACAATTCATTTTCAACCCTATATTATTATTACATTTTAAACAAAACCTCCAAATAACATTTCATTTTCAAAAACACATTTATAACTAACTTTTCACCAGAAATGAAAATGCCTCTAGAAAACAAAATCAAACTGCCCCTTACTACTTGCTTGGTTTTATTTTTAAAAGCATTTCCAGTTTTTATGTATTTTCAAGAATTGAAAAATTAGTTATGAAATGAAAATAGAAATTGAGATGTATATGGATGAAATGTTGGAAAGTAATGATTAGAACAGATTATAGGATTAAAAAGTAGGTTAATTTATATTTTTTATGTTTAAAAATATTTATTATCTTAGAAATATATGTATATTTTATTAATTTGAAAATAATAGTGGATTATGTCAAATCAAATTTAAATTTAATTGATGTGATAGTAGGATATAGGGTAGGTTTAAAAAGAGTTTTGAGAAGAAAATGTGTACTTTTTTTAAAAAAAAAAAGTGAGAGTTTTCAATTTTAATTTCCAAATGAAAATGAAAATGGGGCTTGGAAATGAAAACAAACGGGCTGTTAGATTCTTGTAATTTCATTTTTCTTTGAGTTTAATTAGCAATTGATCCGTACATATATACAAGACTTAGTAAAATCTTATAATTATGCTTGATTCATCAATTCAAAATGTTATAATGATGATATAACAATTATAGTCACAATTAGTGGTCGTTATAATTATATTTTCCTTTATTTTCATTAACACACCAACACGTTTGACTCATTCAGATATGAATTCCGTACCTTACATATAAAAATGTGAGGATGATATATACCACTTAAATATAGATTACTAAAGAAAAAAAAAAAAAAAGAATGTTGATGACCGAAGATGTTACATACGAATCATCATCATAAGTCTCATTGATAAAATCATCAGTTATATTTTATAAACTGAAAATTTTATTTTGTTAAAATAATAATTGTATAAAATTAATATCATCATTATATATATGTGTTATTAATTATTAAACAATAATAAATTTTTCTTCGAATAAAATTGTAAAAGATATAATTACACACGGATATATTGACAAATAATTATTTAATATTAACGATTAACTATAACTGAATGCTAACAACCAAAAATCGACAAACTATTATCAAAGTGGACGAGTATAATTACTTTTTTTTTTTTTTTTTTGGGACTCAAAATTCAAGGCATCAAAGTTACTGATTGGAGCACAACTTTGTCACTTGAACAATGTCTTGTCAGGTCAATTATGTCAAATTAACTACCAACTATTACCATTATTAATAAGCTTGTGATAGTCATTATTATGACAAAATCACAACTATAATTAACTAATTAGTGCATATTAGTGTAAAATTCTTTAATATTACCACGTACTTAGAGGTCATTTGGATATGTTTTCTGGAGGTATTTTCATTTTCTGGTGAAAAAGGAATAGTGAAAAGTTAGTTATAAATGTATTTTCGAAAATGAAATGTTATTTGCAGGTTTTGTTTAAAATGTAATGATTATATATGATTGAAAATGAGTTGTATTTGTAAAATATAGTATTTTTGTATTAAAAGTCATGCAAATGTGAGTAAAAAAAAATGAAAAGTGAAAATAGAGAGAGAGAGAGAGTAAGAGTGTGTTTGGGAAAATGTACTGAAAATGAAAATGTCTAGCTTTCTATTTTTATTTTCAAGAGAAAATAAAAAGAGGTGTTGGAAACAAAACCAAACGGACACTTAATAGCTTGTTAGTAACATTATCCTCTCTCTTTTTATTTATTTATTTATTTAAATTTATGATATTAAACTATACGTACAGATATGTACTGTGACATCACAATGTGTAATTTTATTGTTATTATAGTATCAAAGTTACATGCGAGCAAGAAAATGGTCATCGATCAAGAAATATTAAAATAATATTATGACTTTTTTCCTCTTCAAATAGTGTATCATAATTGACAAGTAAACTTTCCTTATCCTAAGAACCTCAAATCAATCAATATTGTAACACCTCTGTAATTCGGCATTTTTGAAATATAAGGATTTAGAAATTATGGTATTAATTGGTTGGATTTTAGGGCCCGGAAAAGAAATACAAGGGACGTAATTGTAAGAATTTCAAAAGTTTTGGGGGTAAATTTGAAATTTTCAGAGGCTTGATTGGATCACATTTTAAAAAATTTGGAGTTGCATGATATTTATATTGGGTCAAAGGGTCTACTCTTATGCACTAAGATTTTATGGGGGCCTGATTGAAGGAAGGGAAAATCTAGAGGACTAAATTGAACAATGCAAAAAGTTTCTGGGGTCAAATTGAAGCGCTGGAAAAGTTTCCTATAAATATACCAATTTTCATTTCCACCCTCATTTTTCTTCCATCTTTTCCACCGAGCCCCCCTCTCACCCTCCAGCAATCTCACCGGCGATTGCCCTATAGCCCCAAACTAAACCGTTGGTTAGCTTCCCCTCAACCTTAGCTTCACGTTGATACCTCATGCACGGTAGTTGGATAGTGGGTCACCAAAAAACATAAAGCTCGAACCTTGGCCGTAGCGGTGTGTGGCGGGGGACAGCAAACGATGGTGGAAAGCAGTATATAGGTAGTGAGTCGTGTTGGGTTCAGCTCAAGAAAGCGTCTGGTGAGCTTCATTTTGAGGTTTGACCACCGCATATAGCGAATTGGGAGCGGCGGAGCACAATGATGAGAGGTGGTACCGTGACTTTCAGGCCGCGATTGATGCCCTTCATAGATGCTTTTGCAAAAATTGACTTGGGCAATGGACTTCTGGAGTTGAAAGGTGTCTTTTGGCTGGGTTGTTGAGATTTTCCTGTGACGGACAGCGGCGCGGCGGCGATTTCGAGACAGAATCCTTGTCTCATCGTAAGAATCGCAGTGGTGTTCTTGGTTTGTGGTTTTGAGGTCCAATTAAGCGAATTCGTGGGTTAAAGAGTTGGGAAATGGGTTTGGTTATATATATACACGTTGTACCGTATTACTTCAAATGTTGTACTATGTTGTGAAATGAGGTTATCATATGGATTATATATATATCGAGAGCACGCATGAACTATAGTGTAATTAGTGGGCCCGAATCTGTATTATTTTATGTAATGTTGGGATTAATTGAGATAATTAAGCAATTTAGCTATGATTTATGAAATTGGGACTTGAGATATGATAATTGGGTGACTTGAGATGATATGGGACTAAGACTCAGTGTATGCATGCGCCAGTATGAGTTTAGAAAAATTGGATAATATTACTTATGAAGATTATGGGAAATTATCGGGTATTGTAATAAGACAACCCTAATTTCATGAATTTGAGATCTAAGTAGCAGAATTGGGTTAATTGAGGTAATTGGACTATTGTTGATATTTTGGGATGATGATATGGGGATAATATGTAAATAGGAACCAGATCATATTTCTTTAATAACTAAGGCGAATCTCATGATTTTTTCTATATTAGTGGCTTAATTAGTAGATTTGTGTTGATAGCACTGCTTAAGCCCTGTAACTACTATATTAAGTGGATAATTAATGGTTTTGGAATATTGATAAGTATACTAGTAAGAATTAAGGTTGAATGTGGATTTAACTGTGAATATACTCTAATGGTTAGGTGACGGAGAAGTGGGTCCCACAAATCAGTAGACGGCAGATTGTAGTAGCTTTTCTGAGACTGCGGAGGTGAGGGTCTGCCAATTTGGCACTTCATTTCATTTACGATATTTGTGATAAACCCCTGTGAGGGTTACTGTTTCTGAACTAACTGTACTATTATTGAAATCTGTGATCTATTAAGATCTCTTTAATATTCTGTTATTTGATTTGAACACCCCTGTGAGGGTTATTTCTGATTATGACTCTATTTCCTATATGTTCTGACGCCCAGAACTTCTGTCTTCCGTCTGTTTTGTTAATTGACTGTCCGTTATCTGTCAGTTTTGGTATCTGACCGTCTGTTATCTGTTTGTCCATTATCCGTCCGTCTTGTTATCTGACTGATTATTATCTGACCGTTCTTTTGTCTGTTACTGTTTGTAACCATTATATGGGAGTAACGGGACGTTAATCCCTGCTGTGTGCATGAGATAAGCCATAAGCCCGAAACTCTTGGAATAAGTAACGGGACATTAATCCCTGCTGTGTGTATGGGATAAGCCGTAAGCCCATGAGACTTGGTTGAGTAATGGGACGTTAATCCCTGCTGTATGCATGGGATAAGACGTAAGCCCGAAACTAATGATAAGGTGAATCTGATAAGTCTGTTCTGCTTTGATCGGTATTTGACTATAGTCTAATCGTTTGTACCTTGCTCATGGAGCAACAAGGGTAGTGAAGTTTCTTGTCTAGATCGGGCTGTTGTCCAGGTTGAACGAGCCGATATTTCCTCTTGAGTATGATCGGTTGAGATGCTCTATACCTCCCGCGCAAGTTCGGTTGAGATGATCCCCGGCCGTTTGAGCCGACAGTCACAACCCTCGAGCTAGTACATTCCGATAGCTTTGAACTTGTTAATCCCTATGATCACTCTTGATTGTCTGTAGTTGATCCATTTGTAAATTGATACTTGATTGACTACATCCGATTTATTTCTATTTTGTTTATAACTGACGATTTGTTGGGTTGGTTTTCCCTGGCAGATCCCTAATTTTTGTTTTATGAATATCCCTCACTAAGTCCTTTGGACTTACCCCCCCTCCCCCGTTTCTTCTATATTTTCTCAGACATGATTGGATGATAAGCTTGGACTTTCAGTTAGATCGGCGATTATGATTTTGTATTAGAATAGCTGTGTAAATTTGCTATCAGGCATACTTGGGCATGTTTTGTAACCTTAGAGATGTTGTGATATGTTAGGTTAAATTTGACATCTGCAGGGTGTATGTATTATGTTGAACATTTTGAAATTTCTGATGGTATGTACTTAGTACTTATGTTGAGTGTTATGGGATCTCTAAAGCTTGTATATAGTGTTTTGTGAAAATTGATTAAGTTAAAGTATGTTGCTATCTCTGATAATTCTTGTTGAGGTTACTTAAGTTGAATCCCACTGCTATTTCTGATAAGTTTGAAATGTTTTGATATCTCAGCTTTAGGTTATTTGGAGTGGGGTGTCACAGGTGGTATCAAAGCCTAGGTTTATCGATGACCTAGGCGTTCGGGTATTTTGGAAATTATGACTGATCTTTTGTTTAAATTAGCTTGAGTATTCATTTGGGTGTAATTGCATATTGGGAAGATCTTGTCGTATGTCTTAGGATGATTATATTTGCGTGTTTATCGGTTGATTTGATTTTATCTAACACTTCTTTTTCTTTTTCTTCTTTTATTTTAGAAGCTCAAAGGAATTGGTGAAAGTAATGGCATCGCAAGGAAACTTTAGTACTCCTGTTCCACCTAGAACTGGACGTCGGGAAAGAACTCCCGATCGACGGGTGAATGACTGACGAGCTCCAAGACAAGGGGTACCTGCTCATCCGCAAGCCCTACAAAAAGAAGAGGTCTCGCAAACCCCTTTCGTGGGCCATCCAGTGGACCCCATGTACCCGAGAGAAGGGGAATTTGGGCCGCAGGCTCAACACTCGGGCAGTAAAGCAAGAGGTGTTAATGAGATGACTGAAGATCGGGCATTAGAACGGTTTCTTCGTTTCAATCCTCTAAAGTTTTTAGGAGGCCCAGATGATAGAAAAGCTGAAGAACAGATTGAGGATTTAGAGAATATTTTTGAGACACTTCGCTATTCAGATGATCAGAAGGTTTGATTTGCTACTTTTCTTCTTGGAGGTTTCACCCGAAGTTTGTGGAAGATGATTAATAGAAGGTGGACGGTTAAAGGAACACCACGGACCTGGGAGAATTTCACAGGGGAATTTATGAATAAGTATGTGCCAAAGGTGGTGAAGCATGCAAGGGAGAGAGAGTTTATGGACCTTGTTCAGGGGGCCCAGTTTGTTAGTCAGTACGAGGCTACTTTTAGCTAATTGATACCATATGCCCCCTACATACAAGATGATGAAGGTCGACAGCTCGACGATTTATGCAAGGGTTATGGCTAGAATTGAGAAGGGGTCTGGCCACTTGTGATTTGATGAACTTCAACCAAGTAGTGAGTAGGGCACTGCAACTTGAGTCGAAACTACATGAGATCAAAAAAATTGAGGATAAAAGTCGAAAAGGAAAGATGCACCTCGATGGACAGGGTAGTGTCGAAAGGAAACAACTGAAGCTTCAGGTGGGAAGCACTGACCAACAAGCCCCTCACGTTGGCGAGAAGGCAAATATGATTTCTGTGGGGGATTTGGCCATGACGAGTCTGGCTATTGGAGAAAGCAGGACAGATGTGTAAGTTGTGGTAGAGACCAGTACTTTATGAAAGACTGCCCTAAAGAGAGATGAACCACCCCTGCAGAAGAGGAAAACATGTGGCAGGAGCTAGCGGGAAACCAAATATATGAGCTCGTGCCTATGCCATGATAGGGGAAGAAGCACCAGATCCTAACGAAATGATAAGAGGTATGGTTTTTATATTTGAAATCTACGATAATGCCTTATATGATCTTAGTGTTACATTCTTTCCTACATATCGCAATTCTTGAACTAAATTTGTGACCAGAGATTAGGGTTTATTACATAAAAGTGGCAGCTGAATATTTGGCAGTAGTTCTGAAAAAAGTAAACTCATCACCCTCCCTACCCTACGTAGACGTAGTGTTAACCTTGTATGAGAACCAGAACCCTTTCAAAGTTGGAAGTTCTGGAGAGTCTGAGTTCAATATCGAGATTTAAGGTATTTTTCTGTTCCGAAAGAAGAGATCAGTGTTAGAAGAAAGATTAGTAGATAAGGCACCCAAGTCGAGATATACGGTGCATCTGAGAAGCACAAAGATGTACCGAGACTTGAAGAAGCCATCTTGGCAGAATTTAACGAAGAGAAAAGGTAGATCGACTGACCGAATCTACTTATTTTCTGTTAGTCGGAACAGTACTCAGATGAGAATGTGGGGACCAAATTCTCTTAAGGGGGGGATTTTGTAACACCCCTTTAATTTGACATTTTTGAAAACTAAGGATTTAGAAATTAAGGTATTAATTGGTTGGATTTTAGGGCCCGGAAAAGAAATACAAGAGATGTAATTGCAAGAATTTCAAAAGTTTTGGGGGTAAATTTGTAATTTTCGGAGGCTTGATTGGATCACATTTTAAAAAATTTGGAGTTGCATGACATTTATTATCTTCATGGAATTGAGACGAAATATAATAGAGATGAAAGAAATCAAGATGATAAGGAACATCCAAAGTCCACATTCTTTATTTTCAAAAGTAAAATGCGAACCTTTGGAGAAACAAATTTTGTTGAAATGACCCCTCAAAACATAGTGCATTGCATTGGTTTGTTCTGAACAATTGTATGGAGATAGAGCCATATTTGAGGTAACTATAGTTTTTTTTCCTTAAATAAAAGCATATTTAATATTATATTACTAATTTATATTATTATTGTTGTTGAGGGAGCATGAAGAAAAACTTAAGCGAGAAAATCCTATTGGTTGGGAGGCAAGGCAAAAGATACAATTAGCTTCATGATTTGATAATCGAGTAAGATCTTACATAAACATTTAGTTTAGGTTCATTGGAGATTATTTCTTTATTGTATATGAGTCCGAACTTACATTATTTTGTAAATATTATATTAAAGAACTTCGACATTTGAACTCCCTCGAAGCTACTGATGAACGTCTTGCACTTGCAATTGGCCCTGATTATTGTATTAGTAAATGTAGTGGGTGCATAGTAGAAGGAGTGAAGTATCTAACTAGAAAAAGAGATAGTTGACGAGTGACACAAAATAGCGGAGTGTGTATGGAATCCTTACATAAGGGAAAAATGATAAAGTTTTATGGAGTCCTAGAAGATGTGATTGAGTTGAGTTATTCCTTTGGCTTACGGTGTGTATTATTTCAGTGTATATGGTTTGATTAATATCGACATAAACCAGTGAGGATAGATGGTGACTTCACTAGCATAAATGTGGGCAAATTGTAGTACGAAAGTGAACCTTATATGTTAGCAAATCAAGTAACTCAGGTTTTCTATGTTAACGACACAAAACTAGGTGGGCACTGAAAAGTGGTTCAAAGTGCACAACATCGACATCTGTTTGACCCATCTTTTCTTCAATTTACTAATGAAAGTGAACCTGGTATAAATGATTCATATCAACAAGAAAATTAGACTCATGTTCAAGTTCAAGATAATGCACATGAGGTTGGACCAATAGTCCGCAGTGATGAAGCTCCGCTCGAAATTGAAATTGCTAAAATATAATCAACCGATATGCTAATAATGATAAAAATGATGAAGAAGATGACACCTTATCTGAATATTGGAGTACCAATGATGAATCAATATCTCAAGCTTATGCGGATAGTGACTTGGAACAATGAGTCATCAGGTATGAATAGTTACTTTCCTCATTAACCATGTTAGGTTTCTATGGGCTCTCATTGTAAATTGATTAACTAAAATAACCTTATCTCACTGTAAACTTCACAACAGTTGTTGTCCTCTAGTTGCTACTGCCATTTTGACTCCTTGTAGTCCATTTCAGTTGTATGGTTACTTTAATGAATTAATTCTACCATATTTTTTTTTCTAGATTTATTATATCATGTTTATGATTTCAATCTACTTCATTGATATTTGTTTTCCACATTAGCTTACCTATATTGCTGGATGTTAAACTGTTGTACTTGCAACTCCTCCAGCTCAAGACGATAGCATTTGTAAGGTAGATGTTCTCATCTTGACGTAATACAATTTTGCTTTTCATGGTTCACCTGCCATTGATTGTTGTAGGAGGTTCTTTATTGTGCTAAAAAAGCAAGCGTTACTCATGTTCTTAAAGTTGGAGGTGCTCAGGTCAGAATATTTTATATTCTCAATAAATATTCTATATATTGAGACATTTTTTCTGATGGTACTAAATTTGAGAATATATGTTCAGGCAATTTCAGCTATGGCATGGGGAACCGAATCTTGTCCTAAGATATCACTTTCTTTATCATTTGTTGCATGACGTGTTTTCATTAAGTCTTTATGAATCACAATAGTGTTTATATGAATAATACAAGGGACAATACATGATTTCTGGTGCAAATAGTTGGTCAGATTATTGGGATTTGAAATGTGGGCTGACTTTTTCATGATTCAAAAAATAATGGTGGCAGTAAATTTTAATAAGACTAAAACTCTACTATCTGGTAAATTTTGGAACCTGATTGTGCCATGGGCTTGAAAATTTCAGGATTTGGTTGCCTTGCTGTGATGCAACTTTGGCCATTTGGGTTTATTTTATTTAATATGTCTATGTGAAACTACAATAAAAACTTGTGAATAAAAAAATATTTGTAAATTGAAAGAAATAAGTTTATTACAAATATATTATTGTAGATTAAAAAAATATATTTTCTCAATGGATAAATTTTAAATTTCATAAATTATCATAAAAATGATAATTTTGGTATAATTATCGCAACTTTTTTTTGATTATTTTTATTAATTTAATTTGAACAAAATCTAAATTAAATGGAATAGTTACGAATTGGTTAAAACAAAGATAAAAAACATTTTGTTAATTTAATTTTTAATTTTGTTAAAAATTAAAAATTAAAAATTTTAGTCAAAAATTATAAAATAATTTTTCTCAATTTTATTTTCATTACTAATAAAAAAATTAATGAAAATTGGTAATGAAATTTTTTAATGAAAGTTATAAATGAAAATTTCCATTGCCATTTTTTGTTAATTTAATTTTTATTTTTGTTAAAAATTTAAAATTTAAAATTTTGGTTAAAAACTACAAAATAGTTTCTGTCAATTTAATTTTCATTACTAATAAAAAAAATTTAATGAAAAATTGGTAATGAAAATTATAAATGAAAATATCTTTATAATTAGAAATGATTTATAATTTTCATTAAAAATTTCCATTGCCAATTTTGTTAATTTAATTTTTATTTTTAATAAAAATTACAAAATAATGTTTTTCAATTTAATTTTCATTACTAATAAAAAAAAATTTAATGAAAAATTGGTAATGAAATTTTTTTAATAATTAAAAATGATTTATAATTTTCATTAAAAATTTCCATTGCCAATTTTCATTAGAAACTTTTTATAGTTAATGAAAATTAAATTGAAAAAAATTACTTTGTAACTTTTGACAAAATTTTAAATTTATAATTTTTAACAAAATTAAAAAATTAAATTAACGAAAAGTTTTTTTTTGTCTTTGTTTTAATCAGTTTGTAATTATTCTATTTTCAAACATAGACATAATAAATAAATAGAATCCAAACATGTAAATCTTGTGGTGGTCCAGTGGTTGGCGCATCCTTTTACCATGCCATTGGTTTAGGGTTCGATGCAACATTTTTCCATAGTTATTTTCTGAAATTTAGAGGAATGGGTGGGTGACATGGCTTATGTCTTCCACTAGCATGGGGTTTAATGCCATGTGGCCAGTCTATATGGCAAGGCATGCACACATAAGCGTATGATGTGGAAAAAAATTGTCACATGTCGCAAAACGCCCAAAATAAATCGCGGCAATGTGTAGTAAATGTGTGAAATTGATCGTTGGAGTGGACAAAATCGGAAAATGCAAATTTATAATGTCCTTTTTTTACAGATGTCCATATTTAGAGGATCAAAAATGCATTTTTGCCGACACCAACGTCATTAAGCATTTACTTTTGCTGAGCAAATTAGACTACTCTTTCCTATGTTTTACTTCCATGCTAGAGTAGTGTTTCTAACTCTACTTTATGTCGGGCGTTATTTGTTACGAGATCTGACACAAGAGCAAGCACAATGGAGGGAACAATGGCAGAATTAATGCTCAATCTCGAAAAATTGTCAAAAGCCCAACAAGAGCTTAGAACTGTCATTGGATTGAACAAACAAGTTCAAGAATCAGATATTTCAAGACTTCCCTAATCAAAGAAGTCTTTAGATATCGCCCACGGGGTCCTCTTTTAATCCCTGCAAGTCAGAATATGACGTAGAAGTCAGTGGATGTACAATCCCTAAAAGCACACAAGTACTTGTTAATGTGTGGGCAATGGGTAGAGATCCAAACCTATGGCCGAATCCAGATTCTGTTGAGCCTGAACGATTCTTAGATATAAAAATAGATTTCAAGGGCCAAGATTTTGAGCTTATTCCATTTGGTTCTGGAAGAAGAATTTGCCTGGGTATGCCACTCGCAAATCGAATGCTGATCATAATTTTGATTGGAAACTGAACCAGGATTAAAACGAACAAATTAGACACAAACGAGAAATTTGGACTGTCTTTGCGCAAGGAAATTCCTCTCAAAGCTATTCCAATCAAGACATGATGTCTTGATATATGCTTAATATGAATAAGTTGGCTTGTTATACTGACAAATTAGTTTACATTTGGAGATATGCAACTGCGTGTAAGACAGATTGTATCCTTGAACTGTATGTTGATCCTTGCTTGTCTGATTTCTCATGGTATTGTAATAAGTAATCAATGTTGCGTTTATTCTGATAACCTTTTACACAAATTTCTTATTGCATTACCTGCTGCCTCTGCTTATATCTTGCTAAAATAGATATAGAACTAGATGGAAATATTTGGGTATTACCTCATTCAAGTACACATTTTAAAATATTCAAACAACAAGATCCTATCTTTAATTATTCTGTTGAGTAGTCTTCGGCCAATAGCATCAGTCTCACACATAAAGTATGAAGTTGGGGTTCAAATTTAATGGACACTTGGTATTGTGTAAATAGTATATATATATATATATATATGTACACTCTATTCTACCATAACTTAAAACCCATTTGGTCTATAACTTAAGATAAACAATAAGACATATTCTCTACTCTACCATATCCAACCCAATATTATTAGAGTTTGCTTGCTTCAGTTGATTATGCTTGATAGATACACAATCAATCCTAATTTATTGTTTGTTTGCCTTGAAATAGGGCCCATGATAAGTCATTGACCTAGTATTAAGTTGGAATATGGATCAAGAGGGGAGAGGCTTGAAACATTTTCTTTGGATTGAATAAAATTCAAAAAGATCAAATTACCCTTGATTAATATGTAAAAGGATATATTTAAATAAATAATAAAATATTATTATCGTAAAGTCATATGTTTTGTTTTAATTTACTTTCTAGTGAATCTTACCAACCAAAACATGAAATTGTATTACTTTATTTTGATAGGCTTAAAACATATCCATTTATTTATATATTATTTATAATCACATAATCCAAAATAAAGTAGTCCTTAGAAAATACCCATTCAATCTATCACAAATTCAATGAAATCTATCACAAAATATGATTTTATGATGGATTTATTTCACAAATTTCTTAGTATATGCTTTTTCACTAATTAGTTTTGTAATGAAAATAAAGTGTGCCTCAAAAATAATTTCGCGATGAAATTTCTAGCATGGTATGAAAAATCATGTTTAGAATTATAAATTTGTGATAGGCTTTTCATCAATATAGACTCTCAATATTTGCAACAAGTATAATTACTAATATATATTTTTGCTCCTTTTTTTTTTTAAGATTCATTAATAATCTGTCGAAAAAACCATCACAATTGTCTTTGAACTGTGAATGAATCCTATTCTCACAAACTTTCTATTTGTGAAGGGTAACTTTCTTGTAATGCAAGGCCCATATTAGGGTTGGGAACTAGATCATACTCTAAAATATCTTAAATAATAAAATCCTGACCTCTACCTAACATTATCCAACCCAAGACCCATTGGGTCTGGGGACTAAACCTATTTTATTGGACATGATTTTTCTGATTGACTTTTGGCCCTTACGCAACGAAACCAATCTTTTCATTTTTTATTTTTAGTTCCTAAATTTTCATATTGTTAGTCAAAGTGTTAACATCACCTTAAATTATTTTTGCAATAAAAGAAATAATTTAATTAAGAAATGTGAGACCTAAGATTTGAAGAAACTACTGACTTATATAAGCCAACAACTGATTTAATAACGAAATATATATAAGTAAAATTTACCACAAATAATATAAAAAAAAACAGAAGAGAAAGCTTCATAAGTGTGGGTCGAGCAAATGTTATTGAATTTGGATACCGATATAGAGCAATATATCCTACACACTGACAGACATAAATGGTAAAAATTCCGAAATTGCTCCATAAAAGACATTGCATAAATACAAGTTATGTCATGAAACTAATTGCACTTTGAGTTTATAACTAAGAGTACATTTTATTTCTGTCTTTGTCATTTCATTTGCTCACTTGCAAAATCTAGGCTCGAAATTTGTGAAGCTAAAACTTATTGGTGGCTAACGAAATTCTTATTTAACCATTGCATTAGCTTAGTAGACGAGAAAGATTTAGGGGTTCATAAATCAGAGATTTCATATCCTCCATCATTTGTTGTGGAGAAGTGAATTCATCGCCATTAGAGTGTAGATAATAGGCCATCTTGCATGACTTCCAAAAGATTTCTTTACACTCTTTAGGAACCACGCTTCCTCTTCTTTGAAAGATCAACGGCAACCAGAGACCTGTCAGCTCCCCCCCCCCCCCAACAAAAAAAAAATAAAATTCATTTTTTATATTAAAATTTTTAAAATACTACACTTTTGTCATCCTTAAATTATAAATTTGCGCCCCCCTCTTATTGAAAATATGCCTTTTGCTCATTGTACTTTTTGTATATATGTGAAATAAAAAAAAATTATATTTTTGATAATTTAGAATCCCCCTCCCCCATAAAGGAAATCTTGGCTCGTCCTAACTGCAACAGTTTTCTCCTGTGATATTCAACCATTTTTTTTTTTTTGTGACTTTCGAATTCGCCATCGTCTGAAATGGCTCCTTTTATCAGCTGCTAGCTGTAGGCTCACACTGTTCAGCTTCCTTTCTTCTTGTTCTTTCTGTCAAAACCCGTTCAACTTAATTTCCATTAGAATTAGAAAGCAATATTATCCACAAATTTCTAGTATCTTAATCAGTATGCTTAGCATATATCATTATCTACAAGGTTATTTTCACTTGCTGAAAATATACCTCGAAAGTTTGAATTTCGTTTAGAAGCTGGGTGACAGAAAAACATGCCTGCACAAGTCAGTGCTCTCTGGACTCATAACTATGTCTTCGGATAATTTTATACCTCGGAAATGGATCAACGTGAGAATGCAAATTCCGCAACCGATAGACACCCATGCAAAAGACAAGTACTCATCCTTTTTTGGTGGAGTTTCATCGCTCCATGAATCCATTTCTCTCATGAAACTTGTTAGCATTTCAATCCACTGTACTTCAACAAATATTAGTTACAAGGAAAAGGAAACCATGATAAAAAATACTCATTCTTTGATTAAAAATCACTGAAATCAAGAATTACTACCAGGTGAATTAGAATGCGTTTAATACAACGGCCTTGCAAGACATAAGCCTTTGCTGCCATCTCATAGACAGTGTCATATAATGCTGTAAAAAGAATTTCAACCTTTTCGGAGTCATAAGTTAAAAAAAATGGGTCTAAGCTGCATGTGTATAAGTACAGGGAAACATAATTATTGCATGTGTCAGTTAGCATTTATTAGCAGTCAATTAGTTAGTGGTCATAACCGTGTAGTTGTTAGCTACTGCCAGCTCTATAAATATGTAATCTTCCCTCATTAATGAATGCATAGCTTTCAGCTCCAAACTTCCATTTTATTTCATGCATACTACTCTCATTCCCAGCTCACCTTTATAATAATACGTTTTTGGAAAAAATGAAATTTTAGTCCATCAATTATTGTGAGATTTTTTTTACTCCATTTTGATTAGGGGTTATCATTTTTAGTTCACAATTTATTAATTTTTATCATATTTAATTCAATTTTTCATAATTTTCATCCATCGGGCTCAAAAATCTTCAATTGAGCCTATAAATTGTACAATCAGCTCCAAGTGAGCTGTAGGTTTGGGGCTTCTATGCCATTTGTCACCCATATGCCACATAAGCTTACATGTAAGCTGCCACCTCACCCCAACTAAAAATCTACTAAAATTAAGGAAAAGAAAAACACTGAAAACTAAAAGAAATTAAAAACGCATAAATAATTTGTAAAGAAAAAAATGCTGATGAAAAATTTGCAAACAAAACATACTGAAAACGCTAAATTTTTGAACAAAATTGCCAAAGGTCAAAGCTTCCCAGCGAAGAAACAAAAATTGAAAACCACAATTTGAAGAAAAAACCCTCAAACACAAGTTTGAAGAAAAACCTAAAAGCTGTAACCCAGAAGGAAAAACCCCTAAATCAAGAACCCTAGACCAAATCTCTTTATTTTTTTCACCAAATCTCTAAAATCTAAACCCTAAATTAGTAATATCCCCAAGCAAACAAACGTGTAACTGTTTAATCGATACCAAAATCCTAGTATTTCTTCGCTCAGAACGTTGAAGGTGTTTTGTGGGTGGAGCTTCGATTTTGTTGGGTGTCATGGTGAGAAGCATTGGGTAGTTGAAGATGCTTGTTCGTGCATCTAAAGACCTACATTTGCCACCTCGTCTATATGGTAAGGGTTTAAATACTAAAATGAAAATCTAGGCCCATGTGTAGTTTAAAGTTGTTTATTTAAATGTTGTTTTTGAAGCATGATTTCTGTACTTGCATTGCTTTATTGTTCATTATTCACTACAACAATTTGCACTTCACGTAACAAAAATTTTGGTATCAAAGGTAAAATTCGTTATATATGTTAGATTTATTGTAACAAAATTGATTTTTTGTTACAAATAACATTTTCTTTAGTAACAAAGTAAAAATCTTGTTACCTTTAACCCAAATTTGTTACCTTAAATTTTTTATATTCGTAACTAAATAATTATTTGTTACGGAAAATGTTATTTTGTTACATATAGCATTTTCCGTCATATAAGAATATATATTTGTAACAAAATTTGGTACCTTTTGTAACAACAAAATATTTGTTACAAATAAAATATATTGTAACAAAGTTTTTAGTTACTAAATTTTAATTAACTTCCCTCCAAAATTAATTCCCTCCAAATATCAATTGTATACATATGGTAATAATAATTTTCATTACTAATTATAAATGAATATTAAATTAAATTTTTACTAATACTTGTGGGTTGGGCTTTTGTTCAAGAAATGGACTTTACAATAATGTAAATAATTTGTTAATTGGGCTTAATTAATTTTGTAGTGAATTATTGTTGAACTGGATTTTATTTTAGAGATTGAACTTGAAGAAATTTGAAGTAAATAATCCATTAGTTGGGCCAATTTCTTTAAAATATTAGGCTTTATAACTTTTTTGTGAATTATTCAATGTATTGGGAGTTTTCATTTAGACGAAAAATGCAAAATTGGTCCCGTAACTATACTCTACTGGCAAATTTTGACTTTATGTTTTTGGTACACTAACTTTTGAATTGTGGCAATTTGAGGATAAATCTAGCCCGAATTCATTTGCAGCAGGCCCGATCCACATGGCGCCACATCACATCCTCTCTCCTATGTGGCATGTAGTGTGCAACCCCTTCTTGCTATGTATTTTACTAGACCAAAAAAAAAAAAAAAGGATATTTGCACAAAAAATTAAAAATAGGTACATAAAAATTGAAAAAAGTAAAAAGATAAAAAGAAGAAGATAAATCTTGAAAAATATTTATATACTTATATATATTTATATATATATATATTCACATATATAAAAACACATACACATGTATCCCACTTGCTAAATTATCAAATTAAATGAACTGAGTCCTAAAAAAAATTTAAAACTTGCACATTAGAATTTAAAATATCAAATATCCTTCAAATTTATAAAATTTTATTTCCTATGAATTTACCATCTAAATTTTTTTTAAAATCTAATTTATCACTTTAGGCCATATAATTTTAATAATATTAAGTTAAAATATCTAATAATGTTAAAATAGTAAAATATCTAAAAATTTAAATAAATTTTGTTGACTTTATTTATTAAGTTAATTATGAAATAAAAATTAAACAATAAAAATTTAAGTCTATCCTATTATCTATATAATTCAAAATTACATAAGAATATTAAAATGATAAATACATCTAAAATAATTCCGTTAAATATAAATATATTTTATTTATTAATTAAAATATGACAAAAAAAACTTAAACAATAAAATTTTAAGTATGTTATCCTAACTATATAATTATAAATTACATAATAATATTAAAATAAAAAATATTCTGAACATTAGAATTTAAAATATCAAATATCCTTCAAATTTATTCAATTTTGTTTCATACGAATTTATCATCTAAATTTTTTTTAAAAATCTAACTTATAACTTTAGGCCATATAATTTTAATAATATTAATTTAAAATATTTAATAATGTTAAAATAGTAAAATATCTAATAATTTAAATAAATTTTTTTGACTTTATTTGTTAATTTAAAAATGAAATAAAAATTAAACAATAAAAATTTAACTCTATCCTATTATCTATATAATTCAAAATTACATAATAACATTAAAATGATAAATACATCTAAAATAATTCTATTAAATATAAATATATTTTATTTATTAATTCAGATATAACAAAATAAAACTTAAACAATAAAATTTTGAGTCTATCATCCTAATTGTAGCACCCCCTTCTTGGGATAGCACCTAAGTTGAGGCGCTAATTCAGACCAATAAAATTTTTCCCAATTACCCAATATACATCAACAAAATATAATCTTATAACAGACTTAACCCAAAATGCGGAAGCGATAATCAGAGTGCTTAAAATATCATCATAATATATTCAATAGCAACCCAGCCCAAAAGGTTGCTACTAGTACCAAAATTCAAAATTTTCATCCATAATCATAATAGTACTTATGACATATTACAACATCTCTTAATATAACATCCCAATTTAAGTAAAACATACATACATAATAGGCTCCAAAACAAACATCTCTTCTCGGATCATCAGTCCTCAAAATCTCCTATCCCATACATGTCTGAGTAAAGATGAAGAATATACGAGGGTGAGTCATAAGGACTCAGTGAGGATAGTGTAAGCAATGCATAACTAGTCTAAAAATATAAGGCACACAAATAACGATCAATGATTTCTCAACATAAGAATGAGGAGTCACAACAAAAAGGAAGATCAAGAAACAACGTTAATAACAATTGCTAGATCAGAAACTGTGACCGTCGGCTTTACAACCTGTTCATCTCAACCGATCCTGCTTGGGAGGTTTAGGATCATCTCAACCAATCACAGTTGGGAGGCATCATCTCAACAGATGGAAAGCATCATCTCAACCGATCCTGCTCAGGAGGTTTAGGGACATCTTAGCCGATCACAATCGGGAGGCATCATCTCAACAGATGGAAGGCATAAAAGTGGCTCGTTCGCCCGGAACAATAGTTCGATCTAGACTGAGATACCTCTCCAGTCTTATTGCTCCATGAGCATAATGGAATTACAGGAATAGCAAACCCTACACATATGCAAGTCAATAAACTGAACAAAACATGCATATCAGAACATCCTTGTGCCTCCATAACAGTTCAATAACCGTTCAATTCAGTAGCTTGAGCATGACAACTCGGCAATCACATTAGCTCAAGCATAACAGCTTGGCAATCACAATAGCTCAAGCATGGCAGCTTGGCAAGGCACTCGGCCCAACAATTCTCATGTACACATATCTTTCAATTCGGTAGTTCAATCAATCAATTGCCAACATGGCAGAACAATGAACTTTACAAAACGATAACAATGCATCATGGCAGATCACAAGACCAAGTACAGGTTCACTTTGACCAATAACATACGAGACACGAAAATGTTCAAGGCGAGAACAATAATCAATTGATTGACTCAATTAGTATCGATACATGATTAACTCAGTAAGATTCACGGGTTCAATAATTAACGATAACAGTATCAGTAGCAAGACAATAGAACTTTACAGGGTCTGAAACCCAACAATTACGATAACAGGATTCAAGACAATAGAACCACACATGGTTCAGATAACAACAACAATGATATCAGGAATCAAGATAATAGAACCACACAGGGTTCAGAACCCAACGATAAGCGATAACGAGAATCAAGACAATAGAACCTCACAAGTTCAGATGGCAATAATAACGATAACAAGAATCAAGAATCAATAGAACCTCACAGGGTTCAGATAGCAACAATAAACAATAACGAGAATCAAGAATCAATAGAACCTCACAAGGTTCAGATAACAAGAATCAAGACAATAGAACCTTACAGAGTTTAGATAACAAGAATCAAGATAATAGACCTACATAAGGTTCAGATAACAACAATACGATATCAGGAATCAAGATAATGGAACCCCACAGGGTTCATATAACAATAATAACGATAACAGGAGTCAAGACAATAGAACCTCACAGGGTTCAGAAACAACAATAACGATAACAGGAATCAAGATAATAGAACCACACGGTTCAGAATCAACAATCACATTACTTACTCAAACAAGTACCAAAGCGGTAGATCCTTACAGAGGTAACAATAATCAATAGAGTACGATAAACAAAGCAATACCAACCCTCACATTGGTTTATCAAAGAGACGATAGGTCTAAAGGTTTGCCAGATTGGCGAATCCTCACAAGGTTCAGATAACCAGAATCAAGACAATAGAACCTCATAGGTTCAGATAGCAACAATAAACAATAACGAGGATCAAGAATCAATAGAACCTCACAGGGTTCAGATAGCAACAATAAACAATAACGAGAATCAAGAATTAATAGAACCTTACAAGGTTCAGATAACAAGAATCAAGACAATAGAACCTTATAGGATTCAAATAACAAGAATCAAGACAATAGACCCACATAGGGTTCAGATAACAACAATACGATATCAGGAATCAAGATAATGGAACCCCACAGGGTTCAGATAACAATAATAACAATAACAGGAGTCAAGAATCACATTGTTTACTCAAACAAGTACCAAAGCGGTAGATCCTTACCTTAATCAGTCAATCAATGCAGTCAGACTCTACTGATCCTCAGGGTCAACTCCTCCGTCACCTATTCAAAAGGTAACCTTATATTAAAATTCATGTTCAACCCTAACGATCACTAACACTCAGAATCATATCAACAGTAACCCAAAGTCTAACTAATTATCTTATTGATATGCCAGTAAAGGTTTGTTTCGATACTACTGCCCTAAAATACTAGTAATATCGGATATAAACGTATACGGGTTCGCACATATATATATAGTACATATCGATCTTCAATATATAATCATAATAATCCATTTGTCCGTAAACGTCCAAACTTTTGTCGATTAATCTCGATGACATAAAAATGAAAGTTTCTACACTTAATATACTATATAACCTATAGTTACATGAAATAATACCACTATGGATTTACTAGGCCTATTTAATCGATCAAAAGTGTTTTAATCTAATTCATGAGTGTTCTGATTGATCAAAATTATCATAAAATATGAAAATACAAAGTTTTACGAAGATCAGATCGTTTATACGTATACCTGCAAATACATACACAAAATTAGCAATTTATACCGATATCTCACTAACGAAGGAGAATCTTCATGATCAGACCGCGTGCATGCGACCATCGCGACGAGGCGAAGATTCTGCCTTGTCACCGCCGCTGCGCCGCCGCCGACGGCGGCCGTCGCCGGAAAATCGAGATAGCACCACCAAAAGAATCCTATCTTTGAGAGCTTTCCAACGGTACCCTTGGTTTTTGATTTGGCAGCCGGAAACCCCGTCAAAACTCGGCCCGAAGTGATCACGGTCCGAAGCTCCGCCGCCCGTTTTCGCCGTCTCCGCCGCGTATCTCCGCCATGAAACTATACCACGGTGATCTCCTCGTCAAGGGCTAGCTAAAACACTCCTCTTTTGCTCAGTTTGATGCCGAAAAACGAAAGACCCAGTTGCTCCTAATTTTCGGTCTCTCTCCACCGTGACTTTCCGGTGAGCTGCCGCCGCGGTTGGTGGTGGAGATGAGGTCATGGTGGTGTGGGGAATGAGTTTAGGTGGTTGGTTTGGTTGAGAATGGCTCGCCGGTGATGGTGGTGTTGTTGGCCGCGGGTGGTAGAGGAGAAAGAAGAAAACGGAGAAGAAAGGAGAAAAAGAAAAATAAAGAAAAAGGAAAGAAATGAGAAAGAAAAAGAAAAGAAAAAGAAAGCTGCTGGGTTTGCTGATTTGATTTATATATATATATATATATATATTTTTTATATATATATTTTTTATAAAATTAAATTCTTCATTTGCAATTGAGTACAAAATTTAAAATTTGACCACATAATTGAAAAATAAAATTAGTAATTAAAATTCAACAATTTTCAAATATTAATAATATATCAAATAATAAAATCATAAAATTACTGGAGTGTTACACTGACTATATACTTGTAGATTACATAATAAAATTAAAATAATAAATATTCTAAAATAATTCAATTAATATAAATAAAAAATTCAAATATAAGAAGAAGAAGAAGAATCCCTACCCTTCCCCTCCAGCACTTCATATATTTCTCATTTCTTTTCTTTTTTCTTCATTCTTTTCTTTTCTTTTTATTCTCATTTCTCTCTTCTTCCATTATTTCATATATTTCTCATTTTATTCATATATGTATAAATTTATCATCGTTTCTCATTTCTCATTATTTTATATATTCTCATTTTATACATACATATATATATATATATAAATTTATCTATAAAATTTGAAATAATTTTTATTTTTATCTTTTTTGTTTCTAATTATTCATACATGTATACTTATTTTTTCTATTTATACTTATTCACATATATATAATATACATATATATATAAATTTATCAATAAAATTTAAATTACTTTTATTTTACCTATTTTTTTATTTATTCATTCCAAATTAAATAATATTTAATATTTATAAAAACATTTATATATAATATAATTTTTTATTCATACTGATATGCATATATAGTATATATACAATATATATATAAATTTCAATAAAATTTAAAGAAGATTCATCATATATTTCTCATTTTATACATATATAAATTTATCATTATTTCTAATTTCTCATTATTTCATATATTCTTATTTTATACATATGTATAAATTTATTTAATGAATTTGGATGGCAATGTAATTTTGTTTCCCTCCAACTTTGTATTCCTTCCAAAATTTGGCCCATAAAAAATATTAACAATTGTTTTTATTATTAGTTTGACATAATAATTTAACTTGATTCCTTCCAAAAAAATGATTCCCTCTAACAATAATGAATTCTCTTCATTTTTTCGATTCCTCTAAATTTTAGCTCCTCCATTTTTTTTTCTATAAATAATCTATAGCAAAATTAATTTCTTTTATCTTAGATTATATGATGAATTGACATATAATTTTTTAAATTATTAAATAATTTTCTATTATAGTTAAAATAGTTAAATAACATATAATTTGGACTTATAAATTTTGGTGCTTAACAATTTAATTTTTTATTATAATTTATTACAATATTTATTTAGAAAAATTCTAAAAACTCCTTAAAATAAATAGTTAAAGGTTACATACTTGAATAACAAAAGAAAATAAAGAAATCTAGTTGACCATAATACTTAATGAAAAGAAAATGATCCCTGAAGTTAGGCCTGTTAATTTTACATTTCGTATTTTAATCGTTGTATTGGCCAATTAAAGATTTTTATAATTTATAGATATCTATATGTTAATTGTGTGTATGTTTTACTATATAAATTGGTAAAATGAAGATAACTTTCGTGGTTTAATATAGTGTAAAAAAAGTATTAACTTAAAGTATATTATTAAATATAATGATTATTAACTTTCATAGACCTAAACAAATTGTTCTTAAGAATTAGTTGGTCTACATATTATATTTCCTTCAAAAAATAAATTTCCCTCCAAAAATAAATTTCCTTATTATTTTTTTATTCCCTCAAAATTTTTGCTCCTCCCTCCATTTTGTGTATAAAAAGTACGTACAAAAATTATTTATTTTATCTTATATTATAAGATGAATTATGATGTATTATTATGGAGGTTAAAAATTTAATTCTATTTTTTGTTATTATTTATTAGGACATTTTTTTTGAACAAAAAGATTTTAAAAAATTGTTTATAAATTCTAAAAACTTTACTCTTTATATGTAATTAATTTCATTTTAAAAATTAAAATATTCTGTACTAATAATATATTGATATGGACAATTTGAACAATCATTTATTGAAAAATTTCTGTACTTATTTAACGCAAATTGTTTTAAAATTGATCAACTTGTATAACTTTAATATAATTGGAAACTTTGAAATTATTTTGAAATACTCACGACATTATAATATAAACTTAGTAATATAGTTACAAGTTTAATAAAATTATTTTTTATCCCCATATATTTAATTAAATATTTGAAGAACTGTTAGCATCCTTAACAAATTTGTAGACGTCGGTTGAAAATTTATATTAAAATTCAAAAATATCCTTCAAAAGCTGTTTTGATTATCTTTAAGACAAAAATACCTTTGAACTTATTTGTAACTTTAACATGGGGGTTTAACGTTAATATTATTTAAATTACTCAAAATAAATTTAAATAATTTTATTAATAGTTTTTTTAAATATTAAATAATCTTTTAATTAGAGTTGGATTAAAAAAAATAAAAATTAAAATCATCAACATATGTAAAGTAATTTAATCAAATTTAATTAAACATATTTATTAATTATAAAATAAAAATAAAAATCAAATCCATCTCTTAATTAAATATAATTTTATTTTTAAATTACATCTCAATAATATTAAAAAATAATCATATCTGAAATAATTTATTTACATTAATTAAATATAAAAAAATATTTATTAACTAAAATAAATAATTTAATAATAAAAATAAGATCTAAAAATATCATACTAACACTAGTAATTTTAAAATGTCTATTTCACCATATCAACCCAATAAAAAAATTATTGATATATATAATATCTTGTTCCCTTCTAAAACACAAATAAATAAATAATTTTATCTCAATTCATTTTTTACCTACCACCCAAAATACAAACAAACAACCATTTCATTCTCCAACCCCACTTCCAAAAAACCATATTGCTAAAATATTTCGACAAAATGCTCCAATTCATAAACAAACAAGCCCTAATTTAAACTAATTTCACTAAATTTATTAATTAATAAAAATTAAATAAGTCAAAATGTGGGAGATATAGAGTTGGAATCCTATGAGACCTTGATGTGTGCGTGTATATAAATAAAAAAAATTAAATTTATTTATAATTTTATTTTGAACAAAATAATATAATGATTTTAAATAAATAACATAAGTAAAAAAATTAAATTAAATTAAAATTTATTAATTAACAATAAATAAATAAGTAAATATATATACATATAGATATATATATTTTTCCTTCCTTCTTCCACATCCCCCCCCCCCCACCCCTACCTCTTCCAACCAGCACCTGCCCCACCCCGCCAACTCCACCCCAAGCTTGGCCATGGCCGGTAGCAAGCCAACGGCCAGATCTAGCCACTAGCCATTTTTCCATGGCCGACCATGGCCAGCGGTGAGTGGTTGGGGGTGGGGGTGGGTATTATATATATATTTATGTATATATTTATATGATATTTATTTTATATATATTTATATTGATATTATACATATATATATTGAGATATAAATTTTTTTAATGAGGATTTTGTTATATATTTTTAATTTTTTTTTTAAATTTTAAATGAAGGTTGATAGAGCAATTCAAATTTTGTGAAATTTTTATAAATAAGTCAAAATTTTGAGCTGTTGGGTAATTATTTTTTTTTAATTTAACAATTTTTCCTGAATACTAATGGAAGTTGAGGTGCTATTCCAAATGTATTAAAAAATTTAGAGTTTTGGTCCGATAAGTGTCAACTTAATTACCGAAAGTGCAAACCCCCCATCCAAATATAATTTTTCCAATATAACCAAACACTACATTAGCAAAAAACAGAAAACTAAGGGCTCCATTGAAATGGTAATAATTTTATTGGGCTAGTTGCAATTTAACCTAATGTGATTTGTGAAATAAGTGTTAAATGCTTATGTGAAAAAATATATATATATATATATATACAAAACATCTTCTTTATGTTTTATAAAACCACACACACCGCCTCCCCCTCCACATTTATTGCCCATTTAATGTAATTTTAATATAAAAAGATCAATTTACCTTTCATCATTTCCAATATATACAATTCAATTTAAATAACTTTTTATTATCATATTTTATTTATTTATTCTTTTTTTTCATTCTTTTCTTTTCTTTTTATTCTCATTTCTCTCTTCTATTATTTCATATATTTCTCATTTTATACATATATATAAATTTATCATTGTTTCTCATTTCTCATTATTTCATATATTCTTATTTTACACACACACACACACACACACACACATATATATATATATATAAATTTATCTATAAAATTTTAAATAATTTTTATTTTTATCTTTTTTCTTTCTAATTATTCATACATGTATACTTATTTTTTCTATTTATACTTATTCACATAAATATAATATACATATTTATAAGTTTATCAATAAAATCTAAATTACTTTTATTTTTATCTAATTTTGAATTTATTCATTCTGCATAAAATAATATTTAATATTTATAAATATGTATAATATAATTTTTTGTTCGTACTTATTTACATATATAGTGTATATATATACGCCACAAGAAAATAGGTTAATCGTGCCATATACTTTGTGCTGGTTTTTCTAAACTGCCGCAATTAATAATATTATTTCTTTTACTTATTAGATTGCTCTTTGTTTTTAACTTCAAAGGGTTTTGTGCAAAATTTTTTAATATATATATATATATGTAATGCCAATTATTTTTTAAAAACAATCTTATTTAATTTTAATTTTTGATTAAAAATCAATTAAGTTAAGACAAAAAAAGTAAAATAAATCAAAATAAATATATAAAATAATTATAAAGTTAAAATCAATATTAGTATATAAGTTAATAGAAACCTTTTACTTTGACTCATAACTTAGTTATCGAATAATTAAGTGAAGAAAAGAGTTTGGCATTAGTCATATAAAGTTAGAACTATAGTAAATTGATAAAATAATTATAAACTTAAAATTGATTTTAAAATATGAATTAGTGACAAAATATGAGGACGAAATTATAATGTAGAATAAATTATAGAAAAAACAAATTATTGTATTCATTCTCAAATTTTTGTATAAATATAATTGGATATTTATATTATATTTTGCACATAACAAAAAAATAGTGAATAACAAAAAACGTTGTTAACCTTTCAAATAATCAAAATCAAAATTTCTCATTATTTCATATATTCTCATTTTATACATATATATATATAAATTTATCTATAAAATTTTAAATAATTTTTATTTTTATCTTTTTCTTTCGAATTATTCATACATGTATACTTATTTTTTCCATTTATAGTTATTCACATATATGTAATATACATATATATAAATTTATCAATAAAATTTAAATTACTTTTATATTTATCTTTTTTTTCTATTTATTCATTCTGAATTAAATAATATTTAATATTTATAACTATGTATATAATATAATTTTTCATTCAAACTTATATACATATATAGTGTATATATATACACACACCCACAAGAAAATAGGTTAATCGCAGCATATATTTTGTGACGATTTGTCTCAACCGCCGCAAAATATTAATTTGACGGTGGTTGAGCAACGATTTATCCAAACGTCCGCTAAATTAGCCATTTAGTGGTGGTTTTTTGAAATCGCTGCGGAATTCATAATAAATGGCGATGGTTGGTGTAACATTCCCTGAATGAATAACTTTGTACTGATTTTTCTAAACCGCTAGAATTAATAATATTGTAACTTTTGCTTGTTAGATTGCCCTTTGTTTTTTACTTTAAAGGGTTTTGTTCACAATTTTTTAATATTTATATATATGTAATGCCAATTATTTTTTGTAAATATTTTTTTATAAATTTCTAAAATAAAGTATTTTATATTATAAGCTCTTCTACAAAAATATTAAGCCTTTACCTAACAATTTATATATACATATATGTAATAAAATTTCTTTGCTTCATGCAGCTATGTTATATAATTATCTCACACTTTTTATTTATCTCTTTTAATTCACTATTTGATACTCTTATTTTATTTATTCAAATGACAATTATTATTTTGTTTTTAAAAATAAAATAATGTTTGCTTGATAACATGTGAAATTGCTTGAGAGCTCTATATGGAAGAGATGAATAAGTAATTGAGCAAATGCAAATATTAACTTTTGGACATGCAACCAAGATGGTTAGGGCTTACTTGAGGGTGGGCATGGGTGCGGGTTTTTGATGAATTTGCGCTGGGTGCTCGGGAGGGCCTGCGCGCGCTCGGGTGGGCCGGTACTCGGGCGCTGGGCCGGGTGGGCCGATGTGTGAGCTGGGTCGGCGCTCGAGTGGGCTGGTGTGTGAGTTGGGCCTTGCGGGTGGGCCGACATGGGCGCTGGGCCTGTCCTCGAGTGGGCTGATGTGTGAGCTGGGCCTTGTTGGTGGGCTGGCGTTGGCATTGGGCGCTAGGCCTGCGCTGGGGTGGGCCAGTGCTAGCGGGCTTTAGGGCACTAAACTTAAGTAACGAAAAATTCATTACCAATATTTTGGGTAACGAATTTCAACCTTATGGTAACAACATGATTCGTTACGAAAAGTGTAATGTGTTGTAGTGATTTGACTATATTGGAGTCTTTTGATGCCTACTGTAGAAGTGGTCCCTATCCAGTCTTTCAATATGTGTAAAGCAGGCTTGAAAATTATTTTGATGTGTGTTTTGTGTGGGGTTGTCTGCGGGTATTATGTTTGTTTTTCAATTAGTTTGCATATGTAAAAGTGACTTGTGGGTTAGCCATGTGGGGTACTTTAGTGTTTACTATGTGACTTTTGCCTGTTTATTTATTGTATATTGCATGTGTGGAAGTGCTCAACACTTAGTGATATTTTTTTTCCTTGTTTATATGTAATGTGCAAATAAAGGCTTCGAAAAAATTACTGTTGCATTGTTTTATGGTGGTCAATGTGATTATTCTCTTCCATGTGTATATAAAAATGGGAGCATAGTGAAATTTGATCACTTCCTGGTAGATATTTTAAATTTGAAAAATGTGAATCTCTTGTGTAATGCTTTGAAGCTTAGAGCCCTTAGAAAGTTCTACCAAAAGGTAGTTGGCACTTTCAAAGAGATTAGTGCAAATGATGACCTTAGAAAAGTTGGGGAATTTTTGTGCTAAATATAGGGAGGTAAAGATTTATGTGGAGACATAAATTGATGCAAATCTTTCCCAACTTGAAATCCAATCGTACTCCCAACTTGAAGCCCAGTCTAAAGACAAATCCAAAGCCCAATCTAAAGGCAAAGGCAAAGCCCAATCTGAAGCAAAGTCCAAAACTAATGCTTAAGTCCAATCTCAATCTCAATCTCAATACCAATCCCAATACCAAATGCAGGCCCAATTCCAATCCCAAAGTCAGGGCCAATATGCTGCCCAAACTCAAAGCCAATCATCTGCACAAAATCAAGGCCAATCTGCTACCCAAACTTAAGGCCAATCTGCTGCCCAAACTCAATTTCAAACATAATCCCAAACACAGGTCCATACAGATTCTCAAATGAAAACCCAAACTCAAACACAAAACCAACAAGATTTTAACAATGACTTTGGGGGGTTGGGTTCTATCTATAAGACATGAAGCCAATTTCTGAATGATAGTGATGTTGAATTCAGTTCAGGTAGTGCTAGTGATCCTCTTTATAATTGTGGGGAAGATAGTGAGGGGTTATATGATGATTTGATGTTTAATACTTATGTAGATCCCAATGAGGAGTATGTGGGGCTTGAAGAAGAAATTATGCAGCTTGGGAGAGTGGTAGAAGGGGATGCCTCTGTAGTGATAGTCAATTCAGTAAAGATGGGATAGTTGGGGATAGTGATGTGCCCTTAGATAGTGAATTGGACTCAAATATTGATAAGGAAGCTGTCCCTCATGCATCTTCTTTTAATTATAACAGAAGATATACTCCCAAGTTTGAAATAGGAATGAAATTTAAGAATAAGTCTAATTTGATGGAGGCTATTCATGCTGAAGCAGTTCAATCGATGAGGAACATCAGGATTAACATAAATGATAGGGTGAGGGGTTTATGCTAGGTGTGAGAGTGAAGTGCGTGGGTGAAGAATTCATGTTTACAAGGTTGAGGATGAGGCCACTTTTCAAATTAACACTTACTATTTTATACATACATGTCAGCCCACTTATGATGTTGGCAATATCACATCCACATACCTAGCTGAGAGGTATCTAAACAAGATGAAGATTGATCTAAAGAAAAGACCTAAAGGGTTTACGCAGGAGCTAGAGATGGATGTCAGGGTTAGTGTATTTTGGCC
This sequence comes from Jacaranda mimosifolia, assembly GCA_018894105.1. Taxonomy (NCBI): domain Eukaryota; kingdom Viridiplantae; phylum Streptophyta; class Magnoliopsida; order Lamiales; family Bignoniaceae; genus Jacaranda; species Jacaranda mimosifolia. Next base: position 5,040,020 of record CM032127.1, read on the forward strand.
CAAAGCTTATAGAGCTAAGAGAAAGGCTCTTAAAATGATAGAGGGGGATCTTAAGGTGCAGTATGCCAAACTTTGGGATTATAGTACATAAATAAGAAGAACTAATCCTGGGTCAACTGTTATTTTGGGCATGGAAGAGAACACTTTCACACACTTCTACTATTGTTTTGGGGCACTAAAAAATAGTTTCCTAGCCGAATATAGGCCCATTCTAGGGATAGATAGATGTCATTTAAGTGGCCCTCATAAAGGAGTTATCTTCACTGCTATAGGTATTGACCCTAATAATAAGCCCTACCCTATTTTCTATGCTGTTGTTGATAGGGAAGCTGGGGATTCCTGGTCATGGTTTTTGACTTTGCTCAAGAAAATTTGCATAACACCTAGCCACATGAATTCACATTTATTTATGATAAACAGAAAGGGTTAATTCAGGCATTTGATGAAGTGTTTCCAAGGGCTTAACACAGATTTTGTATTAGGCATTTATGGAAAATTTTTGTCAATGCTGGGTTTAGTGGTATGGAGTACAAAGATCTCCTTTGGAAAGCTGCCAATAGCACTACTGTTGGGTAGTTTAAAAGTCAAATGCAAGCTATGGCTCAGCTTGATCCAACTGTTGTAAATTGGTTTAGTGATTAACCACATGCTCATTGGAGTAAATCATACTTCAGTACTTTTCAAAATTGTGATATGGTTTTGAACAACTTCTGTGAGTCATTCAATAGTTTAATTCTATCTGCTAGAGAAAAGTCAATTCTAACTATGTTTGAGTGGATAAGAGAATATTTGATGACAAGATTACAGAAAACTAAAGATAAAGCTAGGACTTGGAGAGAAGACCTTTGTACTATTGTGATTGATATCTTGAATGAACATGTCAAGAATTTGGGTGACTGCATCCGTAGAAAAGCTGATGATACACATTATCAAATAACTCATATATATTGGGGGCAATAATGTGTAGATTTGGAGGAGTGGAGTTGTACTTGTAGGAGATGGGATTTAAAAGGTATTCCTTACCTTCATGCCTGCTATGTAATTTGCAATCAAAGGCATGATCACAAGTCCTATGTTTCTCCTAGCCTTGTTATACTATTTCATGCTATCAAAAGGTGTATGAGATTGCTATCATGGGTATAAATAGTCAAGATCTCTGGGGAGAGACCATTTATATTAGGGCTGTTAACGAATCAAATTTTTGTCAAATAATTCGAGATTCAAATTTGAATAGTAGATTTGAATTCAAAATTTAACAAATTCGAATTTGAATTCAAGTCAATATTTGATATATAATCGAATCCGAATCGAATCCAATAATATCTGAGCTTGACATTCGATAAAATATTCGAATATATATTATTATATATACAAAACTTAAATTTTTTATGATTTATAGTAATGAAGCCATTGAATATTATGTGGTCATAATAAAAGGTGAACAATCAATAAATAATTCAAAAGTCAAGTAAAAAATTGAGTTAGTCGAACATTCGAATCAAATCCGAATATATCGAATAGTTACTCAAATTGAATTCGAGCTCAGTTTAGGATTCGAGTCGATTCGTTAATAGCCCTAATCTATATACCTTTTCTTCCTCCAGCATCTCAAAGAAGAAAGGAAGGCCTACAAAGGCAAAAAAAAAAAAAAGGAAATGAAGAACCTGCATTGAAGACCAATAAGAGAAATAGAGGGAGGCCTGCAGTTGGAGAACAATGTACAAAATTGAAGAAAAGAGTTAAAGGTTTGAAGTGCAGCATTTGCAAGCAACAAGGACACAATCAAAGGAAATGTCCTTTGAAGTCAAATCCACTAGATGATGATATCACAGATTTGACTACTGATCAAGAGGACTTGCAACATGTGTTTGGTACTCAGGTAAATTATTTTAATAGTGATTTAGTTTGTTGTAATTTCAGATTCTTGAAGTTAAGTTACTTTACAGAATTTGTGTTTTCAGGTTAAAAGCATGGCTGGAAGTGCAAGTCAAGTATAGGAGCTCCTACAGGACAAGGTGAGTAACTATTTTGATCAAGGTTAGATCACATGTTAAATTCAATTTTGTCATCAACAGATTGCTAATTTTCACTATGTGGACATCACTCAAGGGAAAAGAAAAGTTGGCTCAACAAGTGAAGCCCAAGAACTTGGTACCTCAAGTGAGTACCAGCAGGACCCAGTGTGTATAACATGCTCAGTTCATATCTTGGTTACTTATAGTGCTAAATTGATATATTAATTAAGATAATGTGTTAATTGTAGCACATGCCAAGAACTAGGATTGCTACCACAAGTGCTGCTCAGAGGTCTCCAAGAGGTCTATCATAGGTATTTCATTTAAATGTATTTAAGTTAATTAAGTCATGTGACTAATTCAATCAAGGTTATGTATGTTACAATTGCTGGTGAAGAGAGTATTGGACTTAGGAGATCTCCAAGAGCAAAGGGCAAACCAACGGTATATACCTTAGTATATTTGACAATATTTGTATACTTTAATGAAATATAACATTCACAGTTTAAATTTAATTTTTATACATAGGAAACCCTTGCAAATCAAGTCCCAAAGAAGGTACTTGGACCATCCATGTACCAACAACTTCAAATGTCTCAAAGTGGAAGCACTTTGACAAATGCACAAGGGAAGAAGAAGTTTGTCCAATTGACCATTATTATTGAAGCTATAGACAAGCTACAAGGCAAAAAGAAGACAAAGGGAAAGAAGAAATGACAAAGAAAAAGATAGCTAGTGCTCATTCAAAAAGATAGATGAAGACTAGTGTTTTGTGGTTTTTTTTTTAACTTTTGGGTGATGGATATACATTTGGGATGTTTTAGTGGATATAGTTGCTTGTTATGGGAAGTTTGTTGCTGTGGTTTTATGATGAGGGATGTTGGCAAGTTTTGAGGGGTTTTGGAAAACTCATTTGGAAGTTTGTTTTTGAATATAATGTTTTTTAAGTTCTAATATGAATTCAAGCATGCAATTTGAAGGTTTCATTTGTTTTTAGCATAGTCTTTTGTTCCTTTTGACTACTTTACATTTGCTTGCAATATATACTTTAATTTGTTTGCAAGATATACTTTACATTTGTTAAATTGACATGCAAAGGTGTGTCTCATTTAAAAAGAAAAAAAACAAAAGACCATTGACATAATTAAAGATGAAATCTTAAAGATAAAAATTAATGATAATTACTTCAATAATTGGCTTCCAAAAATTTGCTTCAGCAACTTCACAACATAAAAAATAACCCAAAAAAAAGGGAAAAAAATGGAAGCCAATACATCATTATATTCAATCTATCTATACTGCCAACTTTCTTCACAGGTACATACATAATATTCCTCCAACACCAACAAGCCCTCAAACAAACAACACCAGCAGGAGCAGTAAAATTATAGCAACAATGCAAGCCATTGAAGAAGAAATGTGGAACACATACTTCTAGTTCTACCTAATATTCCTAAGTTTTGCATTTTTAGTCTCTTGTCATTAATCTTACGGAGGAGACTGGGTATTATACTATTCGACCTTGCTCAGATGGGTGGATCAACCCATTCGAAAAATCCACACCTATTTATCTAGAAGAAAAAACCCCCACAAAACTGAAACTTTTGAATATCCCTTAGTTTGGAGAATGAAAAACTCAACCCATTCAAAAGATATACTTACATTATATTTAGAACAAGACACAAATCTCCTCCCAAGGTTTTAGTCAGTCCATGAGGTCTTTACCAAGCATCTTTCTCTGCAAAAGCACTCAAATGGCCGCACCGATCTAAAGGAGCTTGAACTTGTAGACGACATTGTGAACAGTAGCAAGAGAGAAGAAGAAGGAGAAGGAAAAATGGGAAAGCTGATATCGAGACGGTGAGGTGAGAAAATTTTTGGGGAAAATGAATTTTTATCAATAATTTTAAAATTACAAAATTTACTTTTTTGTTTTCTGATCATTTTTCTTTTTCTTTTCCTTAATTTTAGTAGATTTTAGTTGGAGTGAGGTGGCAACTGACATGCAAGCTTATGTCGCATATGGGTAACAAATGGCACGGAAGCCCAAAACCTATGGCCCAATTGGAGTTGACTGTGCAATTTCTGGTTCCAATTGAAGATTTTTGAGCCTGATGGGTCAAAATTGGATTAAACGTGATAAAAATCAATAAATTGTGGACTAAATGTGATAATTCCAAATCAAAACGGAGTAAAAAAATCTTGCAATAGTTGATGGACTAAAATTACACTTTTCCCTACATTTTCCCAGTTGAATGACTCCAAGCCCTTCAGCAACATATTCCAAATTCTTGTTCCTTCAAATATGAGCATTTCAAGAAATGCAATGTTTAGAATCATGCAAATTAAGATTATCAATTATACCTACCAATCAAAATAGCTATGCCATAAACCAAAACTTCAGCAATTAAAATGCTCAAATTCTTCTTCTCATTTCCTAGAGTATTATCTTTAATTTGGCCATTCAAATGTTTTAAGACCCTGCTAAAATTTTGGATTACTATTTATTTTTCCATGTTTTTTATTTTGATAAACCTCTCAGACTAAACCATCTAGGGCCTTTGTCAGAACAAATAGATTTTGCTAACATGATTACACCCTAAATAACTAACCTTTTAATTTCTAAGTCTCAATTGGCACCATCTGTAGACTTCCTGCCAGATTGAATGGGTGGCTTGGATTGATCAAGGTTGCTGGTTTGATGGAGCAATTGTAGCATAGGTGATGAAAATATCCAGATAATTTAGAGTTTACTCAGCATTAATTATTATGTAATTAGTTAGTTAAAACATTAGTTTCATACTCAACAGATAGTTAGTTAGGCATAACTGTCTTTGTGTATATAAACCGCATACATAGCATTCTTCTGAATATAATTCACATTTCACAAACACTTTGAATGTGAAGATTGCTTGCTACTCTTTTCTCTCTCCCATTTTCTCCTGTTTCATTCATTTTTTTCCTTGACAATCTAGGGTTCTAGCATGGTATCAATGACATCTCGTCTCATCTTTGCTTCTCTTTCAACAGTTTTAGTCCAAATCTTTCTTTGTACCTTTCCCTTCTCGCATGGATTCTCTTCGATCTTCAGCTTCAACAGCTTACAATGGAAATTCCGCCATTGATGATACCGCAAGTCCTTTCTATATCCATCATTCTAATAGTCCTGGACTTATCCTACTAACATAACAACTGTCTGGCGATAATTACATGCAGCTTGGAGTAGAGCAATGCTCATTGCTCTTTTAATGAAGAATAAAGTTGGCTTCATTGATGGTTTTACTCCAAAGCTAAGTGCTGATGATCCAGTCATGCTCAATTCATGGAAGCGCAGTAACAATATTGTTATTTCGTGGCTCTTCAATTAGTGTCAAAGGAAATATCAGCCATCATTTGTATTCTGAATTAGCGCATGAGATCTGGACATATCTCAAAGATCGGTTTCAACGCAGCATCGATCCTCGTCTCTATCAATTACATAGAGAACTCATCACCAACACACAAGGATCCAACTTCGTCAGTATGTATTTTACAAAACTCAAAGCACTTTGGGATGAACTAATGTTCTAGCATTTTCGATAGGTCTCAATAATAGCTATGCCTAAATTCGAAGTCAGATTCTACTTATGGACCCCTTATCTCAGATTAGCAAAGTTTTCTTCCTAGTTTGTCAAGAAGAAATGCAATTAGGTGTTGGCACAACCTTAATAGTGAAACATCTAGTAATCTAGCCTTTGCTGTCAAGGCAGAAAGTTATAAGCAAACTCCTAAACACAACAATAGTTAGTTTTCTAGTGGATATAGAGGACCGAAGAAAGACAAACCCTATTGCACACATTGTTCTAACTTTGGGCACACAGTGGAGACTTGCTACAAATTACACTGTTATCCTCTGGGGTTTAAGTTACAAAACAAGCCTCAGTCTCAGCCTATGCCTCATTTTGGAAGTAGAGTCTCCACAAATCAAACAACACCCATTACTGTGAATCAAATCTCTCACTCTCAACGAGCTAATTTTTCTACAAATTTCATCTAAACTTTTATGGCATCTCAATACAGTTAGCTCCTCAACCTTCTTTCCAACTAAGCCAATGCCACTCCTGCAGCTAATACCTCATCTACTGAATCTGATCCTCTTCCCACCACATACACCATAGGTATTTGTTGTTCTACTTCTCATCCTTTATTCCTTTCCACTACTTGGATAATTGACTCTAGTGCCTCATTGCATATTTGCTCAAACATTCATATGTTTATACATTTAACTTCCATAAAACATTCTTCTGTCACTTTGCCAAATAACACTAGCATTTTAGTTCACTTCATGGGTGATATCAAACTTAATTCTAACATAACTCTCACCAATGTGCTATATGTTCCGGATATCAAGCTCCAACTCCTATCTATTAGCTCTCTCCTTAAAAATCCTGATCTCACCGTTATTCTCATGACAAGTTTGTGATTCAGGAAACTTTGACTTCGAAGGAGATTGATAGGGGTAAAAGAGAAGCTGACCTCTATATTCTTTATATTCATCAGCCTGTAAATCATGCTATTTCTTTAAATAAAGTGTTAGCACAAATTTGGCACAATAGATTAGGACATTTGTCTAATAAAAAACTTGCTTATATGAAATCCTTGTTGCAAACTAATATAAAGGATATGAATAAAACATATTATGTTTGTCCTCTTGCCAAGCAATAATAGCTACCTTTCATCTCACAGAATCACCTATCCCGTTCCCTTTTTGATCTCATACACTTGGATATATGGGGACCATTCCATATAATAGCTCATACTGGCCACATATTTTTCTTACCATTGTAGACGATTGCACTAGGTTCACGTGGACCTTTATGCTCAAAACTAAGACTAAAGCACCTCTTGCTATATCTAGATTTTTCACTCTTGTTCATACTCAGTTTAATGCTACCATCAAACAAGTTCAAAGTGACAATGCTAGAGAGCTCACTCTCACAGATTTTTATGCCAAACATGGTGTTATTCATCAACGTACGTGTGTCAAAACCCCATAACAAAATTCTATAGTTGAGCGCAATCATCAATATCTTTTAAACATTGTGCGGATCCTCTACTTTCAATCCCACATACCCATTCTTTTTTGGAATAAATGTGTGTTAACTACCACATTTTTAATGAATAGGACTCCATCTCCCTTGCTCAGAAACAAGTGTCCCTTTGAGCTTTTATATCAATCTACTGTAGACTATTCTCTACTTAAGGTGTTCGGGTGTTTGGCATATGTTTCTACCTTAAAAGCTCACCATACTAAATTTGATCCTTAATGTAGACCATGTGTCTTTCTGGGATATCCCACATCTACAAAATGTTACAAGTTTTTTGACCTTATCTCCAAACAGCTCATAGTGTCTAGCAATGCCATTTTTCATGAAGATGCATTTCCATTTCAAGACCCTAATAACTATAATGTAAATTCAAACCCCTTTCCTGATTTTGTTCTTTCTATACCATATAATGACCTACCTCTTACCATTCAGTGGCCATGTCATTTCGATTTAGCTCATACTACATCTGCTATCCCTTTCCCCGCTACTCCTATCATTAGAAAATCTACAAGATAAACTAGACCACCATCTTATCTTAAAGATTATCAATACCATCTCTTACACCCTCCTTTTGATCATACAAAATGTACTTATCCCATCTCTAAACATCTATCTTATACTTCATTTTCTCCTACTCAGAAGCATTTTCTTTTGAATCTCTCTACTCATTTTGAACCTCAATCTTGCAATCAAGCCATTAAGTTTCCTAAGTGGCAAGCAGCTATGCATTCTGAGTTGCACGCACTAATATCAAACCACACTTGGAGTGTGGTTCCCCTCTCCCCTGGCAAACATGTTGTTGGTTGTAGGTGGGCTTATAAATTGAAACTTTGGGCAGATGGTACTGTTGATAGACATAAATCATGTCTTGTTGCCAAATGATACATACAACAAGCCGAAATGGATTTTCTGGACACATTCTCACATGTGGCAAAATTCTCTATAGTGAAAGTTCTTCTTGCAGTTGTAGCAGACTAACAATGTTGCCTAGCCTAGTTAGATTTCAACAATGCATTTCTTAACATAGATTTATTTGAGGAAGTATGCATGGTGCTTCTTTTTGGCTACAAACCTAATCACTCTTAGCAACACAGTTCCGACTGTCTGGTTTACAGACTTCAAAAAGCTTTATACGGCCTCAGACAATCATCTCACGAATGGTATTCCAAGCTCTCTTAAGTCCTTTTCAAACTTGGGTTTGTTCAGTCACATGCCGACCATAGTTCGTTCACACAGGGTTCCAATCAGTCGTTCATTGCCATTCTTGTTTATGTAGATGATGTTGTCATTGCTGATCCTTCTCTTGATAATATTACTAAGTTTAGCTCTATATTTCAGCAACAATTTAAGCTTCATGATCTTGGCTCAATGAAGTACTTCTTAGGTCTTGAAGTTGCTTGGTCTCCCTCTGGTATCTTCGTTTCTCAAAGGCATTATGCATTATAGATATTAGAGGATACATGCTTTCTTGCTGCCAAGCCCTCTACTATTCCTATAGACCCTGACTTGAAGCTCAACTCCACCGATGGCGACCTACTACAAGACCCATCATAGTATCGACGTTTCATTGGCAGACTTCTATATCTAACATTAACAAGACCAGATATCACATTTTGTGTTCATCGCCTCAATCAGTTTGTTGCCGCTCCTCGCACACTACATCTTCAAGATGTTCATCACTTACTATGATATATCAAAGCTACACCTGGCCAAGGTCTCTACTTCTCTTCTCAATCACCGCAACAGCTCACCGCGTTCCCAGATACAGACTGGGCCTCATGTTCTGACGCCCATAAATCTACCACAAGTTTGTGCGTATATTTTGATGACTCCCTCATATCTTGGAAGTTTAAAAACTAGCAGACTATCTCTAAATCATCTGCCAAAGCTAATTATCGAGCCCTTGCAACCCCTGTCAGTGAAATTATTTGGCTCCAGCAAATTCTTCAGGACTTCAGGGTTTATCTTGATGCACCTAATCTCATCTTTTGTGACAATCAAGCAACTCTCCACATCTCCTCCAATCCAGTATTCCATGAATGTACAAAATATATAGAAATTGTCTGCCATTTCATTTGAGAAAAAGTTACAGTTGGGAAAGTTCATCTCATGCCTATTCGTTCAAACAATCAGTTGGCTAATGCTTTTACTGAGGCCTTGCCAAGTGCTATGTTGCTACCTTTTCTATCCAAGATGGCCATTTGAAATCCCTATTATCCATCTTGAGGGAGGGATATTAGCACGGGTCATGAAAATATCTAGATATTTTAGAGTTTACTAAGCATTAATTATCATGTAATTAGTTAGTTACAATATTAGTTTCATACTCAACAGATAATTAGTTAGCTATAGCTTTCTTTGTGTAAATAAACCATGTACATAACATTCTTTTGAATATAATTCACATTTCAAACACACATAGAATGTGTAGATTGCTTGCTGCTCTTCTCTCTTTCCCCCATTTTCTCCCATTTCATTCATCTTCTTCCTTGACAAATATGGGGTTCTAACAAGCGATTAGGATTCGACCCACACTAGAGGTGCACAGATCCTTCAAATGATGTGAGAATAGGCTTGACAATTTCAGCTTGACTCGCGGGTATCCGTTCCTGTTCCGTTTCGTTCTGTTCCATACGGGGTAGGTTGAAACCAACTCCGCATATGGCGGAACAAATTTTAATATCAATTTCATGCGGGATGAGGCGGGTTCGGGTTCCTCGCTTACCCCCCAGTACTTATATAATTATGATTTATAATATATTATATATTTGTATAATTGGACTTTTTTACATTTTAGTTTTTGATTGATATATTGGAACATTGTCATGTTGAATATTATTTCATTCATAGTTACATTTTAATTTTTAATTGATATATTTAAATATTTTCATATTGCTTGAACTTTTTTGTATTAAATTTTATGATATTGTAGTTGAATTATCAAATTAAGTAGATAGTTTTAAAAAGAATTAGTAAGTGTGGTGCAAATAGGGCTATAAATAGATATTCAAAAATTCATTTACCATTCGCATCTGTATCCATTTATACAGATATTTTCTGTATCCGTTTAAAGTGGATATTATCTGTATTCGATTAGTGTATACTCAAATGTAAATGGATACAAATATGGTAAATGCATATCCAGTTTGTTTAATATCTGCTCCGAATATATATTCACTAAATAATATATTATTTATAATTTTTAATAAAAATATTATATTCCATATATGTATATATATAAATTATAATTGAAGAATTGAGGAAAAAAATAAAAAAATTTAAAAAAATATTGTAATATAGATAAAAAATTGAAGAATGAAGTTAATCAACAAAAATTATTGTGGGTTGACTTTATAACTAATATCCTTAAATATCATTACTAATATTAATTAGGGCTACTAATCAATTATAAAGTTAATTATTAATTAGAAATTGTGCTATATTTTGATTGCTTCCTTTTTAATGAAATTGTATAGTTTTTTCTATTATAGGTTAATGAATTCACATATTTGGATCTTCATAAATCAACATATCCAAATGATAATAATAATAAAAAATTCAAATACGGGTATTTTTAATCAAATATAGATGCATCTGAATAATTATAATCGAATACGAATATATCAAAATTTGATCGATATCCGATAGATAAGAATTCAAATATCATGCATAAATATTCATAAAATCTATATCCATATTAGGATATTCTAAAAGTTAATCGAATACGAATATGGAAATAATAAATTTGATCCTTTTAATATCTGTTACACCACCCTTAGCACCTCACTTTGGGTGCGGGTTTGACATATTTAATGCGGGTAAGAGTGTCAAAATCAAACCCAACTCAATGACCCGATCATGATCCACCTGAAAAATATTAGGTTTGGGTTTGATGTTTTCAGGTTTGGGTCAAATTAAGTTGGACTTGAAACTAGCTCGAGAAAAAAGAATAAGGTTGGATTGATTTCGGGTCAACTCGCTAAACCTGAAAACAACAAGCGAGTGACCCAATAACCTAGCTAATCAACCTGACCCAACCCAAAAATAATTGGTTAATTAAAAATAAAATCTAAATTTAAAAAATTTATATCCAATAATATAAACCAAGAAAAATTTTAAATCCAAAATTTCAAAAATCTTAAAATCTCCAATACACATCAAAAGAGAATTTCTATGGAGTTTTGGGCTATGAATTGATGAAGGAAACTAGCTATTGGTGTGAAGAAGATTTTAGATTTGATAGTTGTCATCAAAACTATCTTTGGACTTTAATTTGATGTTTTTGTTTTTGGACTTTAATTTTTACTATTTAGCAGTTAATTCTGCATTTATGGTTATCATCAAAATTGTTTATTTAACAATGGTTTATTACTTTTTTGTATTTGAAGTAATTATAAGCATGCTAAGTTTTAAGTTATTATATTTCTTACTTTCTTAGACCTTAATGAGTATGTAGAATTATGGGTTTTAAAGGCACATCAAACTTTTACTCAATTATAATATTGAAATTTATAAACATGAAAAATAAAATATATATCAGGCTGGGTTAGGTAAGGTTTATCAGGTTGTTGGGTGATCTGATTGAAAATCAGGTCAACCTGAACCTAACTAGATTTTTTGTAGGTCAGGTTAGGGTTCAGTCTTCTAGGTTTAGCATTGGGTTGGATTAGGTTCGAATTTGGTACTTTTATATTATATCCCTACCTTAATCCAATCCAAACCCACCTAACCCGCCCGAATTGGCATCCTAAGATGTGGGCTGGGTTAGGATTTTCTAATTTAAATCCCACGAGGCTAGATGGAATGGGTTTAAGATAGTTTTTTAAGTGCGGGGAGTACAAATTTAAGAAAAAACCAGCTCCAACCTCGCCCAGTGTCATGCCTATGTGGGTATTTGCTGGGTAAAAATCATGTTCATTGGGCCTGCAAAATATGGACCCATTCCTTATTATAGGGCTGTCAACGGGTCGGATTTAGATCAAATCAGGATAATCCGAATCCGATAACATGTATATATAACCGAATCCGAATCCGAGTCCTATCGGATCTATGCATGCTAATTCCATGTTCGGATCCGATAAAAATTCAAAACCCGATAAGAAAGTAAAAAAAAATTTGCGTTCTTTAAATTTTTATATTATTAGAAAGAACCGTCTTATAAGACATGTTATATGAGATTTCAAGATTACCTTTTAATCCAAATATAATATTTACAAAGTTAAGAGAGCTCAAATTTAGATTTTTTTTCATAACTTTTTATCATATCATTGCAAAAGCTAAAGATTTAAGGCATAATCCATGGGGGTTGTGTCAAATTGATCATTCGGTAATGTATATTTTACAATGCATAAGCCATTATAAATTGTGTATTTAGGCTATAATATGAAACATACATATATATATAATTACTTTATTTAATTAATTGCTTCAAGGAAATAAAAAAATTAGGGCATTATCAATTATAATATCACATATATTGCATTCCAGTCAAAAGTCTTCATTAATATAATTTATACTATATAATTATCAATTTAATAATATATTTAATAAAATTCGAATTCGGATCTTTATCGGACCGGATTGTATAATTTCATATCCGATCCACTTATTTCGGATTATGGATATTTATAATCGGATATGATCCATCGGACATTTTAATTGGATAAAAATCCTAAAATTCAGATCGAATTTGGATTAAAATCCGATCCATTGACAGCCCTACCTTATTATAAATCCTAATAACATTTGTGGGCTATTTTCTTGGACATGGGCCAAATTAAAGATTTCTTTGGGTTACCCATTCAAGTCATATGTTGTTGCAGAATTTCCTGAAATCTTGACCTATGAGTTTTTTTTTTTTTTGGATGAAATCTTGACCTATGAGTTTGTTTAGCTAATGCTGTGAAAGATTATCGTCTTTTCTTTACACAAAAGAGCTCATCAAGTATGAGACTGGTTGATTGGCCGATTTAATCAAACTGTTTTCCCCTTGAGTTCTCTGATATATGATTTAGACTCCACTTTGTGGTTGAACAGGGACATTCATCCTCAATGCATGAATATTTTTTGAGCTTCATTGTAATACCAAAAGTTTCTTCCATTTATTATTATTATTATTATTATTATTATTAGTAGTAGTAGTAGTAGTAGTAGTAGTAGTTTAAGCTTTAAATTATAGTAATTAGACACCTGAGAAGTTAGGATTTCAAGTAGAGATTAATCTAATTCTGATAAGATTAAAATTCTAAACTATCTTCTCATGAAAAAGTGTGACTAGATATGAGTTATCATTAGTTGGGATTAATACTGATTCAAACTGGGAAATCAAGAATTAGGGTTACCTTTTTATCTCAATAAGATGCGAATCCTAGCTTATCCAAAATACCTAGCCTAATTGAATAAATACTAGTGCAGTAGAAAATAGAGAAACCATACATAGAGGTGAGAAAAAACCAATTCATTTTTTAAATTCGTAGGAAATTTAATTCTTAGTTTTAACATTTTTATTCTTTCTTTCGTAGAATTGGTGGAGGACGCGTAATTGGTAGGTTAGACCTACAGAAGTATAGGGTTTTAGTATTCCCAAGTAAGTAAATCTCTGATCCTTTTCTATTGAAATTATTTTCTGCATGAATGATTTATGCATACAAAATGGATGATATGTTCTTTTTATTGAACTTTTAGATCTAATGGTATTTATTATAGAATTCCCCATGTGCGAATATTTAACCGTTTATAAGACTTTCTGCATGCATAAAACCTATTTTTTGGATTTGAGCATGTAAAATAAAAATCTTCCTGAATACTTGCACAAAATATAGGAATTTTGTCGCATTAAATATTAAAAAGAATCTATGCTCTGAATGATCGAGAAACTGTCAGTAGAAACAAGTTCAGTAGCTGTGCTACGGGGTTACAGTAGCATAAGATTCTGAAGCCACTTAGCGGCATTGTAGTTAAGAATTTCGAAGCCACTAAACGACGTTTTAGTTAAGATCTTGGCCAGGATAACTGATTAGAATCCCGAGAATTCAAGAGCATTATTGATTAATGATTATTTTTTTATAATCTCTGTTCTGAATGATTCTGAAAGACATGTGGTTGACTCTGATAAAATGATTTCTGAATATGTTTGTATTAATTGTTATGTCTTTGCAAATTAAATATTTTTGTTTGTAGTTATTTTTCATGATATTTATACTTGCTCAAATCTAGTAGAAAAAGAAAGGAAATTTATTTACTGAGTGAAGTGCCACTCATAAGTTATTAATCCACCTCTTTGCAGAAAATTTAGTTCAGGACGAGGAAGATGAACAGTTTTGGGGATGGTGATAAGAGATTAGCAATTTAGATAGGTCATTTGATGTTTGAGATTTCTAGTTAGTTATTTAGAAATTTTTTCTTGAAATCTTGATTATTCATGTCTGATTGTTAAGACACGTGTTTTGGAATTCTCTTTCATGGTGATAAATTGTTTGGGTAACTTGTTTAATGAGATTTGTGAGATTTCAGCAAGCTCTGTTGGATCTGAGGCTTAGTGTCTCTGAGTCTTTGGATTTAGGGGTGCTGCCGTGTTATGTCCCAAATTGAGGCGTGACATAAGTGGTATAAGTGGTATCAGAGCCATGTTATGATTCTAGATATGAAACAAGCATACAATATTTGGGTAAATAGAAAATAGTGTTTAAATTTAGAATTAAGAAAAGAGAGTTATTTTGACTGTTAGACAATTTTTAGTATCAGATATTTTCAGGAATCTAATTAATAGTTATTTCTAGGCGGCTTAAGGAAAGGAAATTTTACCAACAGCCGAAGCATTTTCTCTGTCCTAAATTTGAGGGTTTTCAGTTTTCCAACTTTCTCTGGAAACCTGTTTCCCCCAATATTCCAAATTCACCGGGCGCATATATATATGTATTTTTTTTTTTTTACAAAAATTTGAATTTTTCCTTTCTTCCGGGTTTAATCTGAATCCATTCTTGGGTATTTGTTTAAGTATCTTTCGAGTTTACATCTTTGGCATCCTCATCAAAGATCAGTTGCAGTAGTATTTTTTGGAATTTACACATCAAATTGAATTAGTATTTGGAATTTAAAAGAAAAATAAAAATTTAGGTTACACAGATTCGAAATCCATGGATGAATAAAAATCTTGAAGGAGAGAGAAAGAAGAAAATTTAAGGCTGAATGGATTATAGGGCATGCCTTGACTCATAGATTCAGCATATGAGGAATCCTCACCGAATTTCTTCAACTCTTCCATCAAATTACTTGATTTTCTTTTCTGGAACTTTCTTTGCCAATTTACTGGGATAAGTTACCTATATGTACATATATATGCACACACACACACACGTATGGAGAAGAAATTGTAGCCCTCACGCTTCTCGTGGACAAAACTAAAAATAGTAGTATATAGATCTATAGGATATAGGCCATTAAGGCAATAATTATAGATATATATTATACACATAAATGTATAATATATATATATATATATATATATATATAACCATTTCTGTTACAGCTATGGAAAAGGGTAACTGGTTTCTTCACGTGGGCAGCCAATATTAGTTATTTAAAATAAAAAATGGGGGCTAAGATTCTTGGAAATTGTTGCTCTTTGATGTTAGCTTGCTAAGGCTAGTTTTGTAGAAAAGTTAGACATTATTCCATAATAATAATAATAAAAAAGAGATGTTTAATTAAGGGCCATTTATTTAAAAGTATCAAAAGTATTTTCAACTTTTTTGTGATAAGTCCCCACTTGATTTTTTTTAGAATAAGCTCCCTAATTTTGTTAAAACTTTAGACATTACTCCCTACTCACTTAATTTAACAAAAATTTCCTTAAGTATAATATTTTTCACTCATTTTTTTTTCATTTATTCATCATTCACACAAGCAAACAGTAAACCCTTACTTTCATTACCAGAAATAAAAAACGCAACAAGCTCCATGGTGGGAATGAGAATAATTTTCGGAGCCACCAGCCACCAACCATCAACCCCCAACCCGACATCTGCATTGTCTTTTTCTCTTTTTATTTTCATCATTTTCAGGTTTCTTCCTCTTCTTCTTCTTCTTCTCCTCAATTGTTCTGAGTTCTTGTATATTTTCGACAAGTGTTCAATCAAGTGTTGGGGAGTTGCCGCTATAAAGACGAGCTCCATATAATGTCAGTTAAGGATGGTATGACTTTAATGGACATGTACATTAATCTCGTAAGAAAATGGAGTGAAATCAACATCGAGCTTTTTAGTTTGCAATACTTAGCTCCACATCAAAGATTGTACGACGATGCCATGGATATGGTCTTACTGCATTTGATATTGAAGATAAACATTGTTGACATCTTGGTAAACCGAAAGTATGAATCAAGCAGCAGTGCAAAGAAGAGCAGTGATGTTTTAAGGTAATACTTCTACAGAATCTAAAGTATACTGCAGTTTGCCAAGTTTTGTAGTTGAAGTGTTCCGAAATTGTACTCTATTTATTTAAAAATCTTTCTCTCTACTTGAAGCGTTCTACATTATACTTCATTACAAATAAAATCGTACTTTATCTTACAAAAAGTGTACTCTATTATATAAGTTTTATACTTCAAGTATTCTACTAATGGATTATCCTAAATTGTACTGCAACTTCTAGCGGTTTATACTTGAAGTGTTCCCAAACTGAACGTCTTCTATCTAAAATTATACTTTTGATTTTCTAAAATTATACTTCATTGTACCTAAACTTGTACTTCAATTATCTGAATATATTATTTAAGTTTTATACTTCAACTGTTCTACTAATGGATTATCCAAGATCATACTGCAATTGCTAAGGATTTATACTTCAAGTGTTCTGAATTTGTACTTCTTTTTATATAAAATTGTACTTATATTTTTTGAAATTATACTTCATTTTACCTAAACTTGTACTCTATTCATTGAAGTTCTATACTTCAAGTGTTTTAAAATTGTACTTCATTTTATCTAAACTTGTACTTTAGTTATCTGAATCTATTATTTAAGCTTCAAGTGTTCTACTAATGGATTATCCAAAAATTATACTGCAATTGCTAAGGTTTTATACTTCAAGTATTCTAAAATTGTACATCACTTTATCTAAAATTATACTTAACCTTTTACGTAAAATTGTACTACATTATTTAAGTTTTATAAAGTTCTATTAATTTTATACTTCATTTTACCTAAAGTTCTCTACTTCAAGTGCTTTACTTATTGATTATCCAAAATTGTACTATAATTGCTAGCGTTTTATACTTCCATTGTTCTGAAATTGTATTTCGTTTACTTGAAATTATACCACCATGCTGAATTATTCTACATATTGTACTTTATTTTACCTAAAATTGTACTTCATTTGTCAACCTCAAGGGATGCAGTCGAGGAGGAAATTGGTTCAACTAATGCATACAATGAATTGACTTTAATTAGCAACTCAATTGATGCATGGAAGAATTGCATATATGGAGAGGGTCAGACATTCAAGAATGCTCCGAAGTTCAGAATTATGTGGTGTCTACTTTGCGGTCATTTAAATACAAGAAAAATGACAAGAAAAAAGTCATAGCCGTTTGCAGTGATGAAAATTACAAATGGAGAATCTATGCATCAAGACATGAGGCTGATAAATTATTTGGCATTCGAAAATGCAATCTAGAGCACGTATGTGGTGAGGCTAATCCTCGGACAAGGGGACATCCTAAAGTCGATTCCGCTTAGGTTGCTAACATAGTGAGGGATAAATTGAGATCAGAGCCATGTTATCGACCCTCTACCATATTGAAAGATATCCACAGAGAATACAATGTGGAACTTAGGTACCATAAAGCATGGATGGATAAGAAATTAGCTATGCATGATATCTATGGAGTTGAGAAGGGATCTTATGATAAGTTGAGGTGGTACTGTGATGCTGTGAAGAGGACAAACCCTGGAAGTATTACAGACTGTGAGATAGACTCAATTAGTCAAAAATTTCATCGGCTATTTATATGTTTTAGTGCCTGCCTTATTAGTTTTTTTAGGGGATGGAGGCTGTTGATATTCTTAGACGGCACCTATATTAAAAATAAATACAAAGGAAGCTTACTTAGTGCTATCAATAAGGATGCTAATGATGACTTATTCATGCTAGCATATGCAGTTGTTGACTCTAAAAATGATATTAATTGGGAGTGGTTCTGCTTTAAGCTAAGAAGTATCTTAGATTCTCAATATCTGCCTGGCTTATCAAGGTTTACTTTCATCTCTGATCGGCATTTAGGTCTTCTTAAGGCCCTCCCCATGATATTTCCCGATAGCCACCATGCATATTACTTGAGACACTTAGTTGATAACTCCAAGAAACAAGTAATAACTTTATCTTTACTTGCAAAACAATTATGTGAAATAAACTCTAATTCATAACATTTAGCACATTACTGATCTATTATTTTAAATTCAAGTATTAAGGAAATACCCTTTACATAACAAGAAACATTGGTGTTCTGTTTTTATGAAAGCTGCATATGCGCCTACAAGGCAAGAGTACACACAACATATAGACATCGTCTTGGAGTCGTTGCCGCTTGTCAGAGACTTTATTATGCAGTCTGAACTACAATGTTGGGCAAATTCCTTATTTAGTGGAGATCGAAGGGGGTAATAAATAATAATCAAGCAGAATGTTGGAATAATTAGGTTAAACCAGCCCGATTTATGCTAGTTGCAGCCATGGTTGATCACATACGCATGCAAATAATGGTTATGATGCATGATCAACGAGAAGAATCTCATAAGATGTTTGGCCAATTATGTCCCAAGCAAGAGAAGAAGTTGGCAATCAATCATATGCGTTCTCGTAACCTAAAAGTTATCATGTCTAGCGGTTGGAGGTTTGAGGTGATTGAGCAAGATAAATCGTTTGCTGTAGATTTACATAGCAGGTTTTGTTTGTGTAGACCATGGCAGATAGATAAAATACCATGCAAACATGCTTGTGCTTATATCAAGTCAAAGTCACTTTCACCATATGACTTTACCGATCAATACTACTGAGTTGAGATGTGTGGACAAGCATACCAAGCAGTGATAAACCCTATTCCTACGTATCATAGGCATCTATTCCCTTTAGATGATGATGGCAACATTAATGCATCTGATTGCCGATCTCGGCCTGGGCGTAGAAGGACATAGAGGATTCCATCACAAATTGAGAAATGTGTAATTAAGTGTAAAAGGTGTGGTAGAATAGGGCATAATCGTCAAACCTGCAAAGAATTAGTAAACTAGCTAAATTTTGCACCTTAATCTGGGAGATTTACACTTGATTTTTTGACAATTGTACTTTATTTAGTCAATTATATATTTGATTTAGCGTGAAATTAGCATTGTTGCATTGTTTGAGATATTAGCGATTTTGTACCTCAATCTGGGAGATCTATACTTGATTTCTTGACAATTGTATTTCATTTCCATGATATTGTGCTTAAAATTGCTACCTAGTTTCATTTTAATAGAATTGTACTTCAACGTAACACCATTTATACTTTGTTAGTTCTAGGTTTGTACTTCATTTCCCTGATATTGTATTGAAATTCACTGACCAGTTTCAATTGAATTGAAGTGTATATCAACGTAGCACCATTTATAATTTGATTGTTCTACGTTTGCACTTTATTTCCCTCATATTCTACTCAAATACAATTTCCATTTTCAAATAAACAGAATTATACTTCAACATAGCACCATTTATACTCTATTTTTTCTACGTTTGTACTTCATTTCTATCATATTGTACTCAAATTCACTGCCTAATTTCAATTGAATTGAAGTGTACTTCAATATAGCACCATTTACCTTTTGTTAGTACAAGGTTTGTACTTCATTTTTCTTATATTGTACTCAAATTCAGTGGCAAATTTCAATTAAATTGAAGTGTACTTCAACGTAACACCATTTATACTTTGTTAGTTCACCATTTGTACTTCATTTCCCTCATATTGAACTCAAATTTGCTGCCGTGTTTCATTTTAATAGAAGTATACTTCAACATAAGACTATTTATACTTTGTTAGTTATAGATTTGTACTTTATTTCCCTAATACTGTACTCAAATTCACTGCTAAATTTCAAATGAATTAAATTGTACTTCAACACAACACCATTTATACTTTGTTTGCTCTATGTTTGTACTTCATTTCTAACATATTGTACTTAAATTCACTACCCAATTTCAATTGAATGGAAGTGTACTTCAACATAACACCATTTATCCTTTGTTAGTTCTACGTTTGGACTATATTTCCCTCATATTGTACTCAAATTCAGTGCCAAATTTCAATTAAATTGAAGTGTACTTCAACGTAGCACTATTTATACTTTGTTAGATCTAGTTTTGTACTTCATTTCCCTCATATTGTACTCATATTCACTACTGAGTTTCATTTTAATAGAAGTGTACTTCGACGTAAGCCTATTCATACTTTGTTAGTTCTAGGTTTGAACTTCATTTCCCTAATACTGTACTCAAATTCACTGCTAAATTTCAAATGAATTAAATTGTACTTCAACACAACACCATTTATACTTTGTTTGTTCTACGTTTGTACTTCATTTCCAACATATTGTACTCAAATTCACTGATGAATTTCTATTAAATTGAGGTGTACTTCAACGTAGCACCATTCATACTTAGTTAGTTCTAGGTTTGTACTTCATTTCCCTCATATTGAACTCAAATTCGCTGCCGCGTTTCATTTTAATAGAAGTGTACTTCAACATAAGACCATTTATAATTTGTTAGTTATAGGTTTGTACTTTATTTCCCTAATACTGTACTCAAATTCACTGCTAAATTTCAAATGAATTAAATTGTACTTCAACACAACACCATTTATACTTTGTTTGTTTTGCGCTTGTACTTCATTTCCAACATATTGTACTCAAATTCACTGCTGAATTTCAATTAAATTAAAGTGTACTTCAACGTAGCACCATTTATACTTTGTTAGTTCTACATTTGGAATTCATTTACATCATATTGTACTCAAATTCAGTGCCGAATTTGAATTAAATTGAAGTGTAATTCAATATAGCACCATTTATATTTTGTTAGTTCACCATTTGTACCTCATTTCCCTTATATTGTACTCAAATTTGCTGCCGAGTTTCATTTTAGTGGAAGTGTACTTCAACGTAAGACCATTTATATTTTTTTAGTTATAGGTTTGTATTTCATTTCCCTGATACTATACTGAAATTCACTGCCAAATTTCAAATGAATTAAATTGTACTTCAACACAACACCATTTATATTTTGTTTGTTCTACGTTTGTACTTTATTTGCATCATATTGTACTCAAATTCACTGCCCAATTTCAATTGAATGGAAGTGTACTTCGACATAGCACTATTTATATTTTGTTATTTCTAGGTTTGTACTTCATTTCCTACATATTGTACTCAAATTCAGTGCCAAATTTCAATTAATTGAAGTGTACTTCAACGCAGCACTATTTATATTTTGTTAGTTCTAGGTTTGAACTTCATTTCCATCATATTGTATTCAAATTCAGTGCTGAATTTCAGTTAAATTGGAGTGTACTTCAGTGTAGCACCATTTGTACTTTTTTAGTTCTGGGATTGTACTTCATTTCCCTGATTTTGTACTCAAATTCATAGCCAAATTTCAAATGAATTAAATTGTACTTCAGCACAACACCATTTATACTTTGTTTGTTCTACGTTTGTACTTTATTTCCATTATATTGTGATCAAATTCACTGCCTAATTTCAGTTGAATGGAAGTGTACTCAAATATAGCACAATTTATACTTTGTTAGTTCTAGGTTTGTACTTTATTTTCCTCATATTGTGCTGAAATTCATTATCAAGTTTCAATTATATTGAAGTGTACTTCAACGTAACACCATTTATGCTTTGTTAGTTCACCTTTTGTGCTTCGTTTCCCTCATATTAGACTCAAATTCACTGCCGAGTTTCATTTTAATAGAAGTGTACTTCAACGTAAGATCATTTATACTTTGTTAGTTCTAGGTTTGTACTTTATTTCCCTGATATTGTACTCAAATTCACTACCTAATTTCAAATGAATTAAATTATACTTTTGTTGTAACTTGTTTCAATTTATTCTCTGCCTCCTCCACATTATTTGGGATTTTGCTATTCTTCCACCTGTAAAAACATGGAAACTCAAACAAACTCTTTGGTGAATCCAGTGATGGGATGCATTCGTAAACCCATGCCTGTCATTCATAAATAAAAAAATTATACTCACTTAAATATAGATATAATCAATGTTATTAGAAAAATGAAGCAAACACTTACCATCAAACTGATTGTGCACCCATCAATGTACTTCTTGGTTCCTTCTCCACCACCTCTTAAATGGTTCCTCATATCTTGGACAAAAAAATTGTATGCAGCGATGCCCCATGCATACAGACCAACTCTAGAAAAATTGTCCAAGTATGCTAGGAGAAATCGTGGAGTCCAATAATTAGATATTGGAAACAGAAAACAATTAAAAACAAAAAGTATGTACAACCTACAAAAATCATTGAAGTCCTCATCACTATCCTTATATACATACTCCTCAAACTTTTTTGTTATTTCAGATCTAGTTATATTTTGCAGCTTTTTGGAAAAAAGGCAGTCAAAGGTTGAAGACTTCGTCTTCAATGTTTTATCAACAGATTGCCTAACATGTGGCAACCCTAAAGCCATAGAAAATTCAGTTGTAGAAAAAGGAACCTCAACCCCCTCCGCAAAAAGAAATGACAACTTTTTTGGGTCAAACATCCTAAGTATAGCTTCAAGCCGAATGAAGCTTGAATTTAACTTAGGCATATTCATGTATATATAGAAAGGGGTCTTCTTCAATGCATCAAAATATTTTGACCCCATCTTGGACTTCACAAGCTCCAATTTACTCTGAAAATATTGGGGGTAGGGGGGGCAACGAGAGCATACCTCATAATGTCTTCGCTTTGCTGCAATCAGATAAAAAAAAAAAAGTATATAAACAGATTATATACTAACACTCTTAGATAATCTATACAGAAAGCTTGAATGCTTTGTACTATAGATACTTCTAAAATGTGCTACAAATACACAGAATATATACTACACTTTCAGTTAGTGTATACTGCAAGCTTGAATGTTTTATACTATAGTTGCTTCTAAAATATACTGTAGATACACAAATTATATACTATACTTTCAGTTAGTGTATACTGCAGGCATAAATATTTTGTACTACAAATACTTCTAAAATGTATTGGAGTTACACAAATTATATACTACACTTTTAGTTAATGTATACTGCAGGCTTGAATGTTTTCGTACTACAAATATTTCTAAAATGTACTGTATGTATATAGATTATATACTATAATTTCATTTATTCTATAGGCTTGAATATTTTGTACTATAAATGCTTATAAAATGTACCGCAGTTACATATATTATATACTATAATTCATTTAATCTGCAGGCTAGAATGTTTTTGTCCTATAGATGTTTCTAAAATATACTGTAGATACATAGATTATATACTACACTTTCAGGTCATGTATACTGCAGCTTAAATATTTTGTACTATAGTTGCTTCTAAAATGTACTGCAGATACACAGATTATATACTACACTTTCAACTAATGTATATTGCAGACTTGAATGTTTTTGTACTACAGGTGCTTCTAAAATGTACTGCATGTACACAGATTGTATACTATAGTTTCAGATAGTGTATACTCCAGGCTTAAATGTTTTGTACTATAATTGCTTCTAAAATGTACTGTAGATATACATATTATATACTACACTTTCAGTTAATGTATACTGCAGGCTTGAATGATTTTGTACTACAGATGCTTCTAAAATGTACTGCATGTACACATGTTATATACTATAATTTCATTTAATCTGCATGATTAAATGTTTTGTACTACAAATGCTTTTAAAATGTATTGCAGTTACACATATTATATACTACACTTTTGCCTGATGTGTACTGCAAGTTCGAATGTTTTGTACTACAGATAATATACTACCACTTTCAAATAATTTCACCGTACAATTTCACCATATAATTTCAGGTAAAACGAAGTATAAACCCTAAAAAGGTGAAGTACAACTTTCATGCCTTTCAAGTACAAATCAGAAACTTTCCATCTCACAACAAAAATCATATATATATATATATCAAATGGGTTCAAGTGTTTAACAACTAAAAAAGGAATAAAAACCCTAAACATGAGAAAATAGACAAGAAATAAGTGACACTGAAAAATCACAAATATTTAAAACTGTAAATGCAGAAAACATACCTTTGTTTCTTTTGCTCACTTCTTTTTGTGCTTTGCTTCTTGCTGCTGCTGTTTCTCCTTCCATTGTCGTAGAAAAATGACAAAAATTTTGGTGTCTTTTTTTTTTTTTTTTTCTCTTCTTCTTCTCACGTCAATGGCAAAGGAACATTTTTTCACCCTTTTGTTTGGGCGCTTGGAGAAGTCATCGATTTCAGTGAAACAAAAAAAAAAGGAAAGCATTCTTCTTGAAGAGAAAAATGAATTTCTCAGGTATTTTTTTTGTTTTTTCCAGCTACAAGGATATATGGGTCTTTTTAAAAGATATGGAGAGTGATTTCTATTTGGGGAGTTTAGTGTGTAATAATTCAAATGGGGACTGATCACTAAAATGAAAATAGGGTTAGGGATTTTTTTCTAATTAGCTGTTTAATTAATGATTATAAGTCTACTAATTGGCATAGTGTACTTACAGACCATGCTTAAGGTATACCATAAGGGTGCCTTGGTCGTATTTATTTATGTTTGATATAATTATATACATAATATAATAATAATAATTCTCTTAGAATTTTTTTTTCTTTTCTTTTTCCTTTTTGTAATCTATATATATATATATATATATTTTAGAGACTTTTCACACACACCGAATCACATATAATTTACGTATTATTAGTAATACAGTCAATGCCTTGATAAAAGTATGAACTGTTTCTTAGCTAAATAAATTTTTGTTTGTGTCTAATCTTCCCTAGTGAGAAATTAAGTTAATATATGTTTTAGGAGTCATTGTATATTATTTTCTATTTTGGTGGTGGAATTTAAAATTTGCTTATTTAGTTTCAGTGCCAATCTAGTATAACAAAGAATGGCATCATTTGATAAATTTTGTAATACCTATTGTAAATACTTTATTTTGTTTGAATTTTATGGGATTGTTGTAGGTTGGAAGTGAACCCTCGCAAAAGACCCCAAGAATCCGTTTATAGAGATTTCCCTCAACCCCCACCGGAAATGGTCAACCAAATATGAGAACAATACAAGTAAATGGTTGAAGTTAATAATGCTCTCCAAAAGCATCTCGATGCGAGTTTAGGAACTAGAAATCGACAATGAGAGGTACAAATCTTATGTTCGTCATGAAGAAAGGAGAGCCACTGAACTCGAACAAGGATATAGTCAACTTAGGAGAGAATTCAAGGAAGTTAGGCGAGAATTTGAGCATGAATTGAAATGTCAGTAGGAAATAAGGGTCGTACTTGAGCAAGAGATTGATAATTTACAGGAAGGGGTCTGAGATCTTATTGAAGAAGAACCTGACAAAGAACCCGAAGATAACCCCGGCGAGGAAATGGAAGGAGAAGAACCCCCTCAATGGAGTTTTGGTAGATTAAGATTGCTAGGAATTATCATTATTTCACTTTATCAGACATAAGTTGTGCTAGGAACTATTATTGTTTTACTTTATAGAACATAAGTTTTTACTTCGTTAGTTGCCTTGATAATAATGAATATATGATTTTTTTTTTCTTTTCTATCGCAAGTCTAACTTAACTACCATACTATAAAGGTTTGTCGGCTTAATATGCCTACTCCTTTTCCATTATAAGAAATGGAAGGTAGACCTAGCCGTTCCAACCAAAATCCCCGTTATGCGACTAAGCCTCAAGAGCCAAACGACCAACCACCAAACAACACACAAGACCCACCTCCAGCTGTTCAAACTGGGATTCATCAAGAGGATTTAATAGCAATTGCTATTGCTATAGCACAAGTTGTGCAAGCACAAAACCAATGTCTTATGCAGACAGCTTAGCAACCACCTACTAACATGGGAACCAAATGCCATTATGAGGCCTTACGAAAAGCCCACATACGTACTTTTGATGAGACTCATGACCCTGAGGCAGTGCAAAGACAGCTTAAAGAGATAGAAGACAACTTTGAATTGATGGAAATTCCTTTGGAAGTTAGGCCAAAAGTAATATTACCTTTCCTTGTAGGAGAAGCGGCAAAATTGTGGGAAGGTGTATCACCCGCTATGCTGACTGAAGGACCCAATACATGGAAATATTTTCGAGAGGCCTACCTTAAGCACTTCTTTCCCAATGCCAACCGACTTCAAAAGATGATAGAATTTAACAATTTGGCATAACTACCAGATATGTCTGTGGTGGAGTGTTTAGCTAGATTTCACTCGCTTGGGAAGTAACCGCCTACTATTATGGCTGATCCACAATTGAAGATCCATAAATTTACAAGAGGTTTGAAAAGCAGAATTCTATCAGCATTAGCCATATTTAAAGCTAGGAGCTTCGATGAACTGTTAGGGGCTTCCATATGAGCCGAAGCTGACATAAAGAGAAGGGATGAGGCGAACAAATTAAAAAGGCCTAGAAACGAATTGAAACTTGGTCGAGGACCTTTGATGCAAGTACCAGTGAATTGAGTTCAAGCCAATAAGAGATGACTTACACCGAATCAACCACAACCCCCATTTCAAGAATGTGACTTCTGTGACATGAGGCATGATGGAGAATGTAGATGGAAGAATGGGGCGTGTTTTTGATGTGGTAAGACGGGCCACTGAATTTCTTAATGCCTATTGCCCGACCCTAGAGCCACTGGAAACCCAAATCAGAACTAAAATCCTAAAGGAAATACAAGGGTGTTTGCTATGACACAGGAGGAAGCAAGCAATGTCGAAGATATGGTGACAGGTATGATCGAAATCAATAAAGTGCTTGCTTATGGATTATTTGATTGTGGAGCTACACATTCTTTTGTTGCTAAGAGATTGCTAAGTTCTTGATTGATAAACCTATGGTACTTACCGAACCTTATAGAGTAACCACTCTGAGAGATAAAATTTTAGTGACAAACATATTGCACAAGGATTGTACCATAGGAATTGATAATATAGAACTTAAGGTTGACTTGATACAAATTAACATGAAAGAGTTTGATGCCACTTTGGGAATGGATTAGTTAGCTAGTAATTTTGCTCATGTGGATTGTAGAGGTAAAATCATAAATTTTTGCCCACCTAGAAAGGAAAGTCACTCGTACCAAGGAGGCACAAAGAATCGACAAAAAGAAACAAGTCTCTTACTCTCTGCTACTCAAGCTCGGAGAGCAATTAAAAAGAGACGTAAGGCATACCTGGCATTTGTTATGGACTCAAGCAAGAAAGATGTCAATATCTAAAGTATCCCTATAGTAAAAAAAATTTTAGATGTGTTTCTTGAAGAATTACCTGGACCACCCCGTGATAAGGAAATTGAAATTGAAATTAAATTGATACTAGGTTCAACGCCTATCTCAAAGGTGCCATATTAGATGGCTATAGCAGAGTTAAGAGAAGTAAAGGTTCAATTACAAGAATGGATTGATAAGGGGCAGATCAGGCCTAGTGTATCACTGTGGGGGGCTCCAATATTGTTTGTAAAGAAAAAGGATGGAAGTTTAAGGTTATGCATCGATTATGGAGAGCTTAATAAGATTACCATCAAGAATAAATATCCCCTTACAAGAATCAATGATCTCTTCGACCAATTGAAATGAGCTAAAGTGTTTTCTAAAATTGATTTGAGATCGGGGTACCATCAACTCAAGATAAAGGCAGAGAATATACCTAAAACTGCCTTTAGGATAAGATATGGGCATTATGAGTTCTTAGTCATGCCGTTTGGTTTAACCAATGCTTCAGTTGCTTTCATGGATTTGATGAATAGGATATTCAAGCCATACTTAGACAAGTTTGTGGTCATTTTCATTGATGATATCTTGGTTTATTCCCTAAGTGAACAGGAGCATGAGGAACACCTTAGGACAATACTACAAACCTTAAGAGAAAAAGAGCTTTATGCGAGATTTAGTAAGTGTGAATTTTGGCTTGAAAGTGTTTCCTTCTTAGGACACGTAATATCTGTAGAAGGCATATCAGTAGACCCTAAGAAGGTCGAAGCTATAATGGAATGCCCAAACCGACTAATGTTACTAAAGTGAGAAGTTTCTCAGGATTGGCAGGTTATTATAGGAATTGAAGTTCATTGAAGGGTTTTCAAGGATAGCCATGCCTCTCACTAAGTTAACTTAGAAGAGATCAAAATTTGAGTGGGGCACCGCCTGTGATGAGAGTTTCAATGAATTGAAACAACGACTAGCATCAGCGTCTGTATTAACTCTACCGAGTGAAATGAGGAATTTCACTATATATAGTGGTGCATCGAAGAATGGGTTAGGACATGTTTTGATGTAAAATGAAAAAGTAGTTGCCTATGCGTCAAGACAATTGAATCTATATGAGAAGAACCACCCCACACACGATTTGGAGTTAGCAGCTGTTGTTTTTGCTGTAAAGATATGGAGGCATTATCTTTACGAAAAAAGACGTGAAATTTATACAGATCATAAGAGTCTGAAATACTTGTTCGCACAAAAGGATTTGAATATGAGGCAAAGAAGATGGTTGGAATTACTGAAAAATTATGACTTAGGCATTAATTACCACTCTGGCAAAGAGAATCGCATTGCAGATGCCTTAAGTAGAAAGACAAGTGGAATGTTGGCATCTACATTAGCAAGACAAATACAATCTTTGGATTTGGAAATAGTAGAGTCTATGGATAACATTCTAGCTTCTCTAAGTATTCAACCATGTATCTTTGATAAAATTAAGATGGGTCATGATCATGATCCTAAACTAGCAAAAATTAAAAAGAAATCTAAGGCAGGGTTGTTACCCGATTTTCAAATTAGCAACAGTAGAAGACTCTGCATGAGAAGGAGATTGTGTGTCCCTAATGAAAAAGAGATTAATAGGGAAATACTATTTGAGGCCCATAATTCAAAACTTTCTATACACCCAGGGAGCACAAAAAATATATCGTGGCTTAAAAAGATATTTTTGGTAGGGTGGCGTGAAAAATGACATAGCAGACCACGTGGTTAAATGCGTAACATGCTAAAAGGTCAAAGCTGAACACCAACGACCTGGAGGACTATTACAACCATTGGAGATTCCAGCATGGAAATAGGAGTATATCACGATGGACTTTGTAGTAGGGCTACCATGAACTCGACATGGACATGATGCTATTTGGGTGATCGTGGACTCACTGACCAAGTCAACACATTTTCTTCCTATGCGCACCTCATCTACTATGGATAAACTATATATTGACAACATAGTAAAATTGCACGGTGTTTCTGTAAGTATTGTGTCAGATCGAGATGCCCGGTTCACCTTGCAATTTTGGAAGAGCTTTCAACAGGCTATGGGAACAAAAGTGGAACTAAGTACAACGTACCATCCTCAGACCGACGGCCAATCTGAAAGGAAAATCCAAACCTTAGAGGACATGCTTAGAGCATGTGTTTTGGAATTTAAAGGGGCAGCTTAGGTAGATTACTTGACTCTCATAGAATTCTCTTACAATAATAGCTGCCACAGTAGCATTAACATAGCCCCGTATAAAGCTGTATATGGGAGGAAGTGTAGATCACCTATATGTTGTTGGGATTAGATTGGCGAAACGAAAATCACAGGACCCAAACTAGTCTAATTAACCATGGAGTAAGTTGCAATGCTTATGACAAACTTAAGGCAGCTCAAGACCGACAAAAGAGTTGGGCAGGTACTAAGATGAGGTACTTAGAATTCCAACAAGGGAATAAAGTGTATCTCAAGGTCTCTCCGGCACATGGAGTCATGCACTTTGGCAAGAGTGGAAAGCAAAATCCTCGATATGTTGGGCCATTTGAAGTAGCCGACAAAATTGGAGAAGTAGCATATCGTCTAGCATTACCCCCATCCTTATCCCGAGTACATAATGTGTTCCACATATCCCAATTGAGGAAGTATTTGATAGATCCAAACCATGTGATAGAGCAAAAACCCCTTCTCATTAATGAGAATCTAAGTTATGAGGAGTTTCCACATAGAGTGGTGGATCGTAAAGAGCAAGTTCTACGATGTAGGACAATTCCTTACATCAAGGTATAATGGTTGAATCACACTGAACGAGAAGCAACGTGGGAATTGGAGGAAGACATGCGCTCTCACTATCCACACTTGTTTGAAGTTCAAGGTACATAAAGTTTCCAGGACAAAACTTCTAATAGGGGGAGGGGTGCGTAATGTAATACCAAAAGTTTCTTCTATTTATGATGGTGATGATGATGATTCTTATTATTATTATTATTATTATTATTATTATTATTATTATTATTATTATTATTATTATTATTATTATTATTATTATTATTATTATTATTATTATTAGTTTAAGCTGTTTAAATTATAGTAATTAGACACCTGAGAAGTTAGGATTTCAAGTAGAGATTAATCTAATTCTAAAAAGATTAAAATTCTAAACTATCTTCTATGATAAAGTATGACTAGATATGAGTTATTATTAGTTGGGATTGATACTGATTCAAACTGGGAAATCAAGAATTAGGGCTATTTTTTTATCTCAATAAGATATGAATCCTAACTTATCCAAAATACCTAGCCTAATAGAATAAATACTAGTGCTGTAGAAAATAGAGAAACCATACACAGAGGTGAGAAAATACCAGTTCATTTTATAAATTCGTAGGAAATTTAATTCTTAGTACTAACATTTTTATTTTTTCTTTCGTAGAATTGGTGGAGGATGCGTAATTGGTAGGTCAGACCTAGAGAATTATAGGGTTTTAGTATTCCCAAGTAAGTAAATCTTTGATCCTTTTCTATTGAAATTTTTTTCTGCATGAATGATTTATGCATACAAAATAGATGACATGTTCTTTTTATTGAACTTTTAGATCTAATGGTATTTATTATAGAATTCTCCATTTGTGAATATTTAACCATTTATAAGACTTTCTGCATGCATAAAGCCTATTTTTTGGATTTGAGCATGTAAAATAAAAATCTTCCTGAATACTTGCACAAAATATAGGAATTTTGTCGAATTAAATATTAAAAAGAATCTATGCTCTGAATGATCGAGAAATTGTCGGTAGGAACAAGTTCTGTAACTGAAAGGGGTTACAGTAGCATAAGATTTTGAAGCCACTTAACAGCATTGTAGTTAAGATTTTCTAAGCCACTTAACGGCATTGTAGTTAATAATTCCAAAGCCACGTAACATCGTTGTAGTTAAGATCTTGGCTAGGATAAGCGATTAGAATCCCGAGAATTCAAGGGCATTATTGATTAATGATTATTTTTTCATAATCTCTATTCTGAATGATTCTGAAAGAAATGTGGTTGACTCTAATAAAATGATTTTGGATATCTTTGTATTAATTGTTATGTTTATGCAAATTAAATATTTTTGTTTGTAGTTATTTTTCATGATATTTATACTTGCTCAAATCTAATAGAAAAAGAAAGGAAATTTATTTACTGGGTGAAGTGTTGCTCATAAGTTATTAATCCACCTTTTTGCAGAAAACTTAGTTCAGGACGAGGAAGATGAGCAGTTTTGGGGATGGTGATAAGAGATTAGTAGTTTAGATAGGTCATTTGATGTTTAAGATTTCTAGTTAGTTGTTTAGAAAAGTTTCCTTGAAATCTTGATTACTCATGTTTGATTGTTAAGACACGTGTTTTGGAATTCTCTTTCATGGTGATAAATTGTTTTGGTAATTTGTTTAATGAGATTTGTGGGATTTCAGCAAGCTATGTTGGATCTAAGGCTTATTATCTTTAAGTCTTTGAGTTTAGGGATACTGCTGTGTTATGTCCCAAATTGGGGCATGACATTCATTATTTTCATGGATCTCTTGAAAATATTGGTTCCGGTCTGCAGCTGCTGTTTATAGCCATATTCTGCAGAAGAGTGATAGCATGCATTCCACATCTAGTTTTGTCTGTTCATTCTTGGAAATATTTCAAGTTAGTAAAAAGTTGCCTTCTGCATTTATCCTGCAAAACCTTGATCCCAGAATTACAATTAATCCTTATGGCCTAACTGAGATATTGCCCTTTTTAGTGCTTCCATATTATTTTCAATCTATCTTTTTTCAAAATTTTCAACAATACTAATCCAATTATATTTTTATTTCGATACGCAAAAAAATGATAAAATGAATATGCATTTTAAAATAATAAAAATAGATAATCGAAATAAAAGTAGAACCAATTTTGTTCTACGTTTTAAAATGTTAATTTGATATTGTAATCTTTTATTATGTTTTATGATCACCAAAAAATTCACTTTTGAAAAAAAAAAAAAAAAAAACGTATTTGGCTTTACCTTCAATAAAATTTTGGCTTTTGGCATGCATCATCTTGCTCTATTAAAATTTGAATTTTTGACAAGTGGCGCTCTTAAGCACAAATTGGCAAAAATTGTTAATAAAATTTTACAAATAGACCTAATATACCCTATACTTTTTCAAAAACAAGTAAGTGATCAAATTAAAGTCTAAGTCATACTTATTAATGCATAACATTGTGACTGTTGAAAGATAGACATCTTTAAAAATGCATATTTTAAAAACTTGACATCTTGTTAGTGTACGGAACATGCATTTGTTATTCATATATGAGAAATAATAAATTTTATAAGAGCTCTCATTTGAATTTTTATTTTTTGAAATATATTATTAAAAGATATGACCTTTTTAACTAAATTTGTTCTGCTTGTTTGAAGGTTGCCTATTTCCAAATTGTACAATATTTAAAATTGTGAAAGTAGTAATTATTTTTCACATTTAAAAATTAGTATTAGTCCATACCCATTGCCGCACTCATCCATTTTTCATTAAAATAAAATGTACCATTGAAAATAATTAAAATTCTATTAGTTTCTCTAAAAGATTTTTTCAAATTTATATGTCAAGGTAGAGGCTTTTGATCTTTTAATTGAATTTCATTAGAATATTTAATCAAACATTACTAGAAAGATGTATTTGTTAAAGTTCAAATACGAGAGGAGGTGAATGTCAGAAGTCAAAATTATAGAGGAGACATTTTTATTTGGTAGATAAGTTTGGCTAAAAGTCACATTTAGTATATGTTAAGAAATTGAAATGTTAAATTGATGTATTTAAAAAGTCATCTTGTAATGCCCAACATTTTTGTTTCTTATTTATCCAATTTTTTTTTTATTATTCCATAAGAAAATATTATATGGTAAAACAAATTTCAAATCAATAGAAGTACGTACAAATGGGCCTCTGATAAATGGTGGACAAAATTTGTTGAGAGTTGTTGGTCCTTGCATGCAAACCTAGTACCATATTGAGGTGGCACGTAATCACTTTGCATGGCAATGTCCTAACTCTATATAGCCACACGCACGCAGCTTTCTTTGACCAAACCCCATGCCTTCCCAATCAACTTTATCCCATTCACTTAGAATAAAATTTAATACTCTTCAATAATATTTTGGGACACTTAAAATATTAATATCAATATTGTATTATATTTGTTTTCCTTTGTACCTGTTAGTATTAATTTGTATTTTTTAAAATATGTAAAGGCTTTCAAATCATTTGGACATTAGGAATATCAAATGCCTTAGAAAATAAAATTATTTCATGTCTAATTGATAAGTTTTAGTATTTCAATTAAAGATATAGTGACACATAAAATACTATTATTTTGATATATTTATATATATATATATATTTATATTTATATACATATATAATGAGAAAATAAATATTATTCCCTCCCTGGTCATATAACAATAACTATCAATATAATATTTGATGTTAAATTTGTACTTCATTCTAGTTATAGTAAATTTTACTTACTTGATTAGATATTATATTAAGATTATGAGTCATTAGTTAAAGGATTTGTTATTTTTATTGAACTAGAATTATAGCAAACAAATTTTCCTAGTCCTAGAGGAGAATAATTACTAGAGTCCTCCTTAAATTAAATAACCTCTCTCATATATATATATATATTTATATATATAGTTTCTACAAAACCCCAAACCCTAATTACATAATCAACAAAATAAAAAAATAAAGGGGGAAATAGAGAGAAAAGGAGGTTTGACGGATCCAATTTTTTGGAGCAAAACATCAAGGTAAATTTTTGTACGAAGATTTGCCATGCAATTGTGGATTTATGCTGTTGGATAACTTTTTCATTTCTTGCACAACCATAATAGTCCAGAGCGTATATCTATGGAAAGAAGTTAATTTTGTTTGACATAAGTTTTGATAGGTTGTACAAGGAGTTTTGAATCTGGATAACATGTATGTAATTGTCACACATAAGGATGAGTGAATGATGTTGTTCTCCTCTTTAACTTTGTGCCTATTAATTTAGTGCGCCAAGGAATAACTTAATCAATATTTTGTCAATTCAATTCCTTTACCCCCCCCCCCCTCTCCTCCCTCCAAAAAAAAAAAAAACAATTGTAGGGAATAATTGGTTTGCAAACTTGAAAATAAGAATTTTAAAAAAGAAATTAAGTAGTTTATCTATATTATGGATCTGAGAATAAGCATATTGAATAGATTTTACATTTTCATTCATGTTTCATCAGTTTATATGTCAACTTCATTCGACTATTTTCAAGTATGTAAGTTTAGTATGCTTTACTTTTCAATTTTTCCTTCATTGTAGGGAAAAAAATGAAAACATATTTTGCTAATCATAATTCCAAGTGTGTTGCTGCTATTTTTTTTAAGGATAATATTTGATGTTAATTTGTGTTTAGTTGAATTGAAGCTGAGTAATAATAGGTCATAAATTTTATAGTGTCAATTAGAATTGTAGTTGTTACAAAACGCGAGTTTAGGGCACTCATAAGACTAGTTCTAAGCAAATATCATCTTGCTAGTCATCTAAATTAGTGATTGATCTTTTTTTGAAATGAATTAGGTGCCCAACTACTGATCATGAGTGACTTTGAGATAGGTGATTGATTTTTAAGAAAGACTATGAAGGTGAGTGCCTAAACTTATATGTATTATATAGTACTATTTTTCAAAATCCAGAAGGATATATACTATAGTATATATAATCCACTCAAAACTTATTTTCAGTGACACTGTACTATAATTATATTCCACTGCGCATATGAATTTCTCTATTTTATTTTGTCATGCAAGAAAAGCTATTTCTTTTAAAGCCATTGATATTATTTCAGCATATTTTTAGACTAACAGTTAAATACGATGATCGACACTGATGAGTTGATTTACTATTATTGCTATTGTTACTGTTAGTTGGATCCAACTTGATCTGTATATGCGAGGCACTTCACCAAGCGGCAGGGGGCTTGCCGGTTGAGCCCCAAGCCCCCATGGCCTAATCCCCCCAGTGCATAATAGATGCCGTTTGTGGCTTTGGTGGGTCATAGGATTTCTGGAGGATCTAGGCTCAAGCACTATTTTGATAAAGACCGCGCCTTGCCTGGAGCGATAAGGGATTGTTATGGTGGGAGTCATAAGGTTGACCGGCTACAACAAACACGTGTTCGATCATCGCATTTAATTGTTGGCCTATAAAAATATTTACTGTTATATTCTCGCCTTATTACTGATTATCACCTAACTGCTTTTCACTTATATTTTCTTCCTCTTGAATATTTTTAACTAAACATTATTTTGTCATGTTATGTTTATGAACTCACATTGCACACATTTGGCATTCACTAAACCCTTTACTCACACTTCATTTTAATTATCTCCTTCTGACAGACTTAGACCCTAGCCATGACGAGGATATTAACGCTTTTGAGGAGAATCAAAGTGAAAAACTTTTGATGAGTTAGCAGTACTTTAGTTTTATTGTCATGATGAGGATTTAGTTTTTGTCTTCTTTTTTTTCCTTATTTGTTTAATGAAATCCTAGTTAAAGATTGATGATTGGTCATTTCGAGTTTTTTTAAGATTCATTTGGATTGTTAGGAATGTTTAGAGTTGATTAATGGTTATGACTTTGATCGGCAACTCATTTATTTGGGATTGAGTTTCACGCATCGAGATTAGACTCTATGGTTCGATTTGGGGCGTGACACATCTAAACTTTTGTATGAATTTCTTTGTTGTCAGCATAAGGATATGACTAAATCTATCCCTTTTTGATTTGACCATAAAGTAATAAATTAACTTCTTTTTATAATTTTAGAAAAATATCCTTAATATATTATTACTGTGTCATCTACAGGATCAAAATTAATATAGAACAAAAAATTTAAAGAACAATTTTTTTCACTAATTTCACTGACATTGTTGCACTTCAAATACATATTATCCTCTTGTTGCATACAACAGAATCAACTAATAAATCAAACTTCTGATCCTTGTAAATAGCATTGGAAGATCTTAAGAAACACAAGTCCAAAAAAAAAAAAAAAAAAGAAATCTTATGAAACACAAGTCAAGTTAATTGATAATAATTTTTATGCTTTCTAACTAAGACCAAACACGTTAAATGTTTCATAAGTGGGTTATAGTTATATTAACATTTTGTGTACTTCACTTTGCAAAAATTTAAAAGGACGCGGACGTATGAGGTACCAATGCTTATGGCTACATTATTTGACTGATTAATTTTATGTTTGGATTACAAAAAACAGCAAGGAAAAAGATAAGGAAAATACAAATGTGTAAACATTAAAGTATAGAGTTATATTATTAGTTTAAAGAGTGAATATTTTTTTTTTTTCTGTATTTTTCATGTTAAAATTTAAAGTCCATTACATGTGGTTAATCTTTGCGGTGAGCTTGATTTGTAAAACAAAACAAGATAAAATCATTTAATATTTTTACATATAATAATTGATATAAAAAATTCAGTGATGCATGGAGTGTTATGAAATAAAGATTGAGCCTGTCATATTTATGCAATTAGGTTCTTATCAAATTCCATAGTGTAAGGTTGGATTAACTTGAAAATTCTGTATTTTAATATCACAGATCAAATAATTTCTAACATCATATCGATAAAGAGATTTTGTAATCTTCAATTAATTTTTACATAATATAATTAGATGGGCTTACTAATATGGCGTATCAAATGCGATCTTAAAACACTCTTGCCAGTCTGAATTACTGTCATATTGATCTAGAAATATAGACTTTCATAATTTGGAAAAAAAAAATTGATCGAAGAGCGGAAGCACCATTTTACGAGAAAGCCAATTGAAAAAAACTTGAGAGAGAAAATAGTAGAGGAAATTGTATTAAGCTGAAAGATATGAAAAAAATGTATTAGGGCTCACTTATATACAAGACTTCAGCTGAATTAAATGCTAAGATGAATTAAAAGCTAATATGTTAGGGTTAGCTAACTAACTAACTAACTAACTATTGACAGCTCAATAACTACTATAAAAAATAGAAGAATAAATATTCATGCTGACATTGCTGACTTCCAAGCTGGTAACCACGCTACCACGTAATCAGTTCTACACTCCTCCTCAGGTTGGAGCTTGGTGCAAGTTGCACAGGCCCAACTTGGACAGAACTCGCTGAAATGAAGGAGTGGCTAGGGCTTTGGTGAACACATCTGCTAGTTGTAGCACAGTAGAGGCATGTCTGGGTGCTATGAATCCTTGTTTGAATTGATCTCGAATAAGGTGGCAATCTATGTTAAGATGTTTCATTCTTTCATGAAAAATGGGGTTCTCGGTGATGTGTATCGCAACTTTGTTGTCACAGAATAAGGGAATAGAAAGATCAGGAGTAATGTGAAAATCCTTGAGAAGATAAATGAGCTACTGTAGTTTGCATACCGTAGATGCCATACTGCAATATTATGCTTCTACAGATGACCTTGATACTGTCACTTGCTTCTTGGTTTTCCAGGAGATTAAGGAGTATCCTAGAAATACACAGTATCCAGTGACGAATCTTCTAGTAGTGATGCAGGCGGCTGCATCGCAATAGGCACTTATTTAAAACGAATTTTTTGCTGGAAAGTATAGACCTTTAGAGGGACAACCCTCAAATATCTGAGCACATGTACAACAGCCTTCCAATGATCTTTATTAGGAGCATTTACATATTGACTAAGTTGTTGAACACTGTAGGTCAAGTCCGGCCTGGTAAGATTAAGATAAAGGAGCCTCCCAATTAATCTTCTATATTAAGTTGAGTTTGAGTAGGGAACACCTTCTTCTATTAATTTCAAGATTTTTGGCAAGGGAGTAGTAGTTGGCTTACACCTCAGCAGTCCAGAGTCTTGAAGCATATCCAAGACATATTTGCATTGATTACCGTAAGTGCCCTACACTGATCTAGAAATTTCAACCTCAAGAAAGTATTTGGAATATCCAAGATCCTTGATAGTGAATTTTGAATGAAGAAAGTCTTTTACTGCAGTGATTTCTTCCTCACTATCTCCAGTGAGTAACACATCATCAACATAAACCAAAAGGGCTAAGAACGAGCTATCAATTTTCTTTAGGAAGAGATAGTGATCATGGGTAGATTGCTGAAAACCAAACCGTTCCAGTTGAGATGTAAACTCCTTGTTCCACTGCCTTGAAGCTTGTTTTAGTTCATAGAGAGACCTTAATAATTTGCAAACTTCTCTAGGTTTTGCCTTATTGTAACCATCTGGAGAAAGCATGTAGACTTCTTATTGGAGAAAACCGTGCAAAAAAGTATTATTTATGTCGAGTTGATGCAAAGGCCAAGATTTTGCTGTAGCAATAGCCAAGAGAAGGCTGACTGTAACTAGTTTAGCAACTGGTGAAAAACTATCAATGTAATTTGCCCCAGGCATTTGGTTGTATCCCTTGGCCACCAATTTAGCTTTAAACTTATATACACTTCCATATGGATTGAATTTAACTTTGTGGAACCTATAGCTTTCTTCCCTGCATGCAAATTGGTCAGCTCCTAAGTATTATTTGACTCAAGAGCTTCTATCTCCTTCTGCATGCCTGACACCTAATTTGCTTCAGTGCATGCTTGTTTATAATATTCAGGTTCCTTAACAGGAGAAATATTAGCCAAGAAAGTCACATATTCTAAGTATAGGTTGCTTTCATTAATAAAAGGGAAGGTTTGAGGAGTGTATGAAGTTCCTGCAATTTCTAAATTAGTGTTCTTGCCAGGAATAGTTACAGTGGAAACATTTTCATTCAACCAGGCAGGCTTTCTTTTGATTCTTGAGCTGTGTCTAAGATTATTATGGTTTTGGTGAGTTTGTTCATGATCTTCAATATGGTTTTGAGATGATATAAGTTCAGGAAATGTGGTTGGTTTCTCAATATCAGAGGGATTAGTGTGAGTGTCATCAGTAATGACAGGAACATGAGGAATGGATACAAAGATTCATCAGTCTTATTTTGAAGGAAAGAAAACTGAGTTTCATAGAAAATGTGGCACCCTACTCGGGATATAGCCCAAAAGCCGGAATGTCACTCAGTTCAGTCCTATAGCATGCAACATCATATTTGATAGGCCCATAAAATATTTTTCACAAATCTCCAATAAACCACAATGATAAAAATCTCACAGCACAGTTCAAGCTTAATGCAATAATATCATAGTGCTTAACTCATTCTAATACCCCAACAATAATCAGAACAAAGATATCAACACAAGCAACATAATTCATACATGCCAAAAGTCTTACATTCGTCTTGACATATTACAACATCTCTATTACCAAAATATAATCAACGGTGAATTCATATATAACCATGTATTCACCCCAAACACTATTACATATCATTAAGTCAAAACCTGCCATCAGTCCAAGCCTCTCGTCTCATACCTATCTGAAGGGTATTAATGGCACGAGGGTGAGTCATAAGGACTCAGTGAGGGATAAGGCAAAGCAATAGACGGCTGTCATGAGTCAACAAATCATGGTGAAGCTCAACAACATAGAACTATGGAAGCACAATAATATGCCAGAATGAAGAAAAATGACAGTTTTCAAACAATAAGCA
The DNA here is from genome assembly GCA_018894105.1 of Jacaranda mimosifolia. NCBI lineage: Eukaryota > Viridiplantae > Streptophyta > Magnoliopsida > Lamiales > Bignoniaceae > Jacaranda > Jacaranda mimosifolia. The sequence continues at coordinate 5,080,323 of CM032127.1, forward strand.
AAGGCTAGTCGGGATGCTGTAACCGTCAACTCAAAAGGCCCGGGATCATCTTGACCGATGCTGTTCTGGAGGTATAGAGCATCTCAACCGATCACAGTTCAAGAGGAAATACAGACAGCTCAGTTGGCCTGGGATATCAGCCCAATCCAGATTGAAAACTCACCCAGCCTTATTGCTCTAAGAGCAGAGTACAAATAAGAGTACAAACCTAACATACTATGCATTTCAAGAAAAATAAGGTATGCATATCAGAATACCCTTATGCTTACATAACAATACAGTAGTTCAATTAGTTCAGCAATAACAGTGGCATAAGCATGACAGCTTGGTAATAACAATAGCTCGAGCATGACAGCTCGACAATAATAGTGGCACAAGCATGATAGCTTGGCAATAACAATGGCTCGAGCATGACAGCTCGGCAATAACAGTAGCACAAGCAAGACAACTTGGCAATAACAATGGCTTTTGTATCATTTTTAGTCAAGATTTTCAATGATCAATTGGCAATAGGGCAGAACAATTGAACAAATATGCCAACAAGGCGATCTACGATACACTAAACAATCAAGGAAGCCAAAACGATATTTGACGATAAACAATTTCAATTCAATGTGAACAATACAATAAAACTGTGAAATTTCATGGTGCCAGAATGAGTAAATTAGTTTGTGATCAGAACGGTTTTAAAACAACAAGCCACTCGGGCGTACAATTCAGTTTTAGATAGAATTTACAAATTTAGAGAACTTCACGGAGTTCGATTGAAAATAGTCATTTTCAAGAAAAGATGGATAAAATACCAATCAGTTTCAAGTCAATAGAACCTCACAGGGTTCGATAATCAACAATGATAATCAAGACAGATATTGAATCAGCAGAATCTAATGGGTTCAACGATATATATAGAATAAGCTCATACAAGCAAGAACCAATTAGCAGATCCCTCACAGGGGTACAACAAATAACAGAGTATGATAATCAAATTAGATACCAACCCTCACTATGGTTTATCAAGAAAATCAATAGGTACAAGAGATGCCAAATTGGCAGACCTTTACCTTAATAACCTTGGCAATGAAGTCAAAGTCTACTGATCCTCGGGGCCCAATCCTTCGTCACTTGTCCAAGACAACAACTTACCATCAAAATCCTTGCTCAATCCTAATGATTTCTAACTTTCATAATCATACTAATAACAGTATAATATTTGGTAGGTTTTCGGCCGATACGATGGTTGGGGTTTTGTTTCGATTTTATAACTATAAACATGCTATTCGCGCAGGTTATATAAAATATTTATGGAGTTCATCTTATACCAATAAAATAATACTATTGGATCCCTAATTTGCAAATTTAACCTTATAATATTACACGATATCGATTATAATGACCCAATTATCGATAATAATCCAAATTTATCACTTAGGTTGTGATTACATAAAATTAGGGTTTTCGTCACCTATTTAGCTAACTAATACATGGTTCGCATAAAATAATACAATTTCGGGTTCTTCAGCTTAAGCAATATGCATGCATGCTTTATTTCTCATGCATGGTTATGTTTTTCTATCAATTTACACATTTTCTTTGATTATACAAGGTATTATAAAGATTGAAATACGTATACATATACATACAAGTACATATGGTTTTTTTTTGGTTAATTACCCAAATCTCATTATTGAAGTAGAATTTCGACGATCAGACTATGTGCATGCATTCATTGCAACGAAGCTAGAAAACTGCCTCTACGCCGCTGCCAGAGAGACTTGCCACCACCACTGTCAGATGCGCCTCACCTCAACGAACACAATCCCCACATCAATTTCTGCAACCTCCGTTGAATTGCAAGCAAATTTCTGTCTAAACCATTGACCACCACCAAGCTCCGCCAACCTGTAATTCTCTAATTCCTCCGTCGTCGTCGGTGGTCGTCTTCCAGAATAAGTGGTACCAATGTGTTCCTTGTGTTGAGAGCTTCAAAACCCAGTAGCCATACCCGCAGTTCAGTCGCCAGAGCTAAAGAACCCACCACCACCGTCGTGGCTTCAACTTTGGTCGAAAGTTCCCGTCGCTCCACTGGTCGACTCCAGCTGCATGTTACTCCGAAGTGTTCCCAGTGAGGAGAGGATGAGTTGGATTGGTGGTTTTGTGAAGTTTGAGGGTGGCCGGAGAGGTTCACCGATGAGTGAGGGAGAGAAGAGATCGGTGGAAAAGATAATGAAATGAGGGATTAAATTGAAAATTTTCTATTTATAGAATTGGAATTTTCTAAATCATAATTTAACCCCAAACTTTTCTATGAAAAATCAATTGAGTCCATGGGTTTTGGTTTAATTAAATATATAACCGCCTAGGTTCCAAGTCTTCTACCTAGACCCACTTAGGTTATAAAAAGTAGAATTTAATCCTCCAAATTTTAAATAAAAGTGTATTTAAGTCCCCCCAAATCATATTTTTAGCCCCTAAAACTTTTGGAAAATTAAATAAATTAAATAAAATTTCCACAAAATAATATTTAAATAAAATATAAAAATCAATGCATTTCTAGGGGTGTTACAGAAAACAACATCTCTAGAGGAATATATTCTATGTTTGTCTAGATCATAAACTTTGTAGACCTTTTGACCAGTGTTATATCCTGTGAAAATGCATTTCAATGCCCTTTGTTCAAACTTGTCTTTATGAGGATAGGTGCTAGTGACATAGCATAGGGATCCAAATACTTTCAAAGAATGATATTCAGGTTTTTTTCTATAGAGGATTTCAAAGGGAGTTTTCCAATTGAGAATAGGGCTAGGGAGTCAATTTATAATGTATGTGGCCATCAAAATCGATTCTCCCCAGAATTTTGAAGGCGAGCCTAACTGAAACATAAGAGCTCTGGCCACTTCAAGAATGTGCCCATGTTTTCTTTCCACAGTACCATTCTGTTGAGGGGTGTAAGGACAACTTCTCTCATGTATGATTCCTAGTTCTCTAAGAAGCTTAGAAGTTTCTTGACTGATGAACTCAGTCCTGTTATCTGTTCTAATTCTCATAACATTGGCATTGAACTGAGTTTTAATCATTCTAAGGAACTGGGATATAATCTCATGGGTTTGGTATTTGTTTTGCATAAGAAAAGTCCACAATGATCTGCCATAGTCATATATCACTGTCAACACATAATGGGCTCCTGTTAAGGAGGATTTTTTGTAAGGTTCCCATATATCCATATGTATCAATTCAAACAATCTATTTGTATTAGAATTGCTAGAAGAGAAAGACATTCTAGTTTGTTTGGAGATAGGACAAATATCACAAGGAACAAAAGTAACAATATCTTTATTCACTAAGTTTGGAATGTGTTTCAAGACAGATATAGAGGTGTGGCCTAATCTTTTGTGCCAAAGATAGGTTGGAACCATCAATACATTGAGAGGAAGACATGTTTAGAACATAAAGAGTTTCGGAGTTTTTGGCCCTGTTAGCAAGATAACAAGAGTTGTCAAGAATGTATAATCTCTCTACAACTTTTCTAATGGCTAACACTTTTTAATTATGTAGGTCCTGCAAGACAAAATGGCTATGGTAAAAGGTGGATTTTAATTGAGCATCAGTGGCTAGTTTGTTAACAGAAAGCAGTTGAACTTGAAGTATGGTATGTATAAGGTGTCTTGCAAGCTCAGTTTAGCTGTTAATTTTACTGTTCCTAGTTGTTTAATTATCTTAGTGGTTCCGTCAGGTAGATAAACAGGAGTTAGAGTATGTACGTGGCTAAGATTAGAAAGGAGCTCAAAGTTGAAACACATGTGATTGGAGGCTCCAATATCTACTCCCCAGGAACTTTATCTAATAAACTAAGAGCACTTAAAGCATTATGGAAGGTCAAACGTGCAAAATCGTTATATTGGGCAAAGTTGACTTGGTCCTTCTCCACTGTTTGCTTCCCTTTCATGTTCTTATTCACCTCCTGTTGAACCAAGTAAGCTAAAGTTGTGCCCTAGTTACTGTGTTTATGTCCTCCCTTCTCATCTTGCAAGTCCAAGGTAATATCAAAGTGATCCACAGCCTGCACTTTCTTGCCTTTGAGTTCCTTATACCAATCTTGAAATCAAAAATGTTTGAAGTAGTTCTCCTTCAAGTGGCCATCCTTCCCACAATTACAGCAATGTCTATCTGTCTTTCTGCCAAATTCTTTCTTATTGTATGATTTATTTCCAGCGTCTTTCTTCCAGGTGTTATTGGCTTTAGACAACATCGTAGCATTCTCTACTATATCTGTGAAGGTTGTGTTTAATTCTCTTTGCTTCTCAACCTTCAAGATCATAAAATAGGCTTTGTTAACCATTAGAAATGGATCCACAACTAAGATCTGATTCCTAATATGATCATAGGAGTCATTTAACACCATCAAAAATTGAATCAGATTATTCACAGAGTTCATATTTGATACAGTTTTGGCCGCACCATATGTGCATTCCGGCTTTGGCATCAAGACAGCCAGCTCAACCCACAATTTCTTAATCTTTGTATAATATTGCACAATTGACATATTTCCCAAAGAAATTGAGCTGACTTCTCCCTGTAATTGATAGAGCAAAAGTCCATGCACTTTCCAAATCGCTCTTCAATTTCCTCCCACAACTGTTTCGAGGAAGAAGTATACAGAAAAACTTACACTATATCTTTTGATATAGAATTCAGCATCCACGAAGTAACCATACTGTCTACTTTTACCCACTGTTCGTACTCGTTAGAGTCCTCATCTGGCATAGGACATCTCCCATTGATAAATCCGAGCTTAACCTTAGCTCCCAGGGCAATTTTCATGGATCTACGTCATGATAGAAAGTTATTCCCATTTAAAGGATTCATCACTAACACCGTTCTAGGGTGGTTAGATACTTGGAGAAAGAGAGGATTTCCACCGTTCGTTCCTCTCGCTCCTCGTGTTCTGATATGCTAAGCTTCAATTCCTTCATTCGATCCTTCCATCTGTGGCAATCCAATTGTCAATCCTCAAAAAGTGAGAAAATTAATCAATCAATCGGTAGGGAAAGCAAATCAGGGCCGTAGGATACTGACTCTGATACCATGTTCAAAGAGCAGAAGCTCCATTTTGAAAGAATGCCAATTGAAAAAAACTTGAGAGAGAAAACAGTAGAGGAAACTATATTAAGCTAAAAGATATGTACAAAACGTATTAGGGCTCACTTATATACAAGACTTCAGCGGAATTAAATTCTAAACTGAATTAAAAGCTAATTTGTTAGGGTTAGCTAACTGACTAACTAACTAATTGACAGCTCACTAACTACTATAACAAACAGAAGAATAAATATTCATGCTGACATTGCTGACTTCCAAGCTGGCAACCATGCTACCACTTAATCACTTCTACAAAAATGTCACAAGAAATCCAATTTATCCCCATTTTCCTTTGACCATTCATAGCATGCATGATATATAGTTGATTTCTCGTGGGTGGAATTTTCTATAGTTTAGTCTATTGCCGCCCAGCCAGGCCCGTTGCTGAGAAGGGAAAAATGGTCACTTATCCTGATGTGATTGGTGCGCAATGACAATCGCTTTACTTTTTTTAGATGTGAAAAATAGTTTCATAAATAATTACAAATATTTTTTTCTTTTTCGTTGTTTCCATTATTTTATTTGAGAATAAAAGACGAAAATAAAAATATATGCAGAAAAGATGATGGAACAATGGGTGCAGTATAGACATTCATAGACTTTGGTAATGTTTAGTTATGTTATATGTTTGATTGTGATATGTATTTTAGAGGAATGAATATTGTAAGTGGGATTCAGAAATGTGAAAATTGTGTTGGGTAATGTAAAGATTTTTTGTTATATTTTGGAAAATAGTTAAAAATTTATTTTGGAGAGTATTAGTATGTTTGTTTATGTTTTGGTGGGGAGACATTTTTTTACCGTAACAGTCAAATCAATGTTTCTTATTGTGTTTTTGGGGTGAAAATTGAATTAAATAATTTTTTATTGTAATAATAGTAATAAAATATATATGATATATATGTATGTATATATTTAAAAATAGAGAAGTTTTGGAGATGATGAAGGATATGAGAATGTATTTTGGGAAAATTTATTTTAATATTTTGAAGGAAAAATGAGTGCATGTTTGATTATGTTTCCCCAAAACAAAATTGTTATGGGAAAACATAACCAAACACCCCATTTGGTTCTTAAGCAATAGACTCATTCTGATACTAGAAAAAAGGAAGACGAAAAAGAAAATTGTCAAGGCAGTACTTTTTAATTGGCCAATTAATGGTTTTTAAAAATAATATAATTTTAGTGACAAAATGACAAGTGACAAAGAAATAAAAATTGCCACTAATGATATATATATATATAAATATATTAAGTGACTAACTTTATTTTGTCAGCAATGACATTTTTTAATTGATAATAATTTTTATTTTATCACAATATAGGTCTACTAGGGTTGTAAATGAGCCAAACCGAGCCTGAATTTAGCAAGCTCAAGCTGGCTCATCTATTAAATTGTGAGCTCAAGCTCGGGCTCAAACTTAGTCGAGCCTAAACAGTCAAGCTCGAGCTCGCCTCGTTGAATAGATGAAGGTTCGAGCAAGCCTTATCGAGATCTGCTTGATAAGACTTATCATAAGGAAGCATAAGAGCTCAATTCGTATAAGCTCGGATGAGCTTCAATGCGTATAGGTTTGGATTAGCTTGAGCTGAGGTTGTAAATGGATATTCAAAAATTCGTTTATCGTTCGCATTCATATCTGTTTATATAAAATTTATCTGCATCTATTTAAAGCGGATATATTTTGTATTCTATTATTAGATATCCGATTACAACTGGATGCGGATATGGTAAATGCGTAACCGATCCGTTTAATATCCGTTTCGAATATATATTTATTAAATAATATATTATTTATATTTTTCAATAAAAATCTCATAATCCATATATGTATATATATAAATTATAATTGAGGAATTAGGAAGAAAAGGAATAAATTTAAAAAATTATTGTAATATGGAGAAAAAAATTGAAGAATAAAGTTAATCAACATAATTATTATTGGTTGACTTTATAATTAATATTGTTAAATGCCTTTATTAATATTAATTAGTACTAATAATTAATTATAAAGTCAATTATTAATTAAAAATTATGCTATTTATTTTATTGCTTTCTTTTTAATGAAATTGTATAGTTCCTTCTATTAATTAAAAATATGTATTTGTTATATGTTCATAGATTCATGTGTTTGGATATTCATAAATAAATGTTTAAATAATTATCATCGAATATAAAATTAAAAATAATAATTTGAATACGGATAAGTTTAACCAAATATAGATATATCTGAATAATGATAATAGAATATGAATATATCCTAATTCGGCTGCTATCTGACGGATGCGAATTCGGATATCATTTTTAAATATCCATCAAATCTATATTCGTATCTAAATATTCAAAAAGTTAAACGGATACAAATATAAAAATAGTACGTATCTGATCTGTTTAATATCCATTTATACCCCTAGCTCGACCTCATTTAGGTTCAAAATAAAATATATAATTATAAACTTTTTAAATTTTTTTGCTATTTCCAAAAAATAAATATTATTATTATTATTATTATTATTATTATTATTATTATTATTATTATCATCATCAGCATCATCATCATCATCTTTATGGACCTTATTATATGAGTTTAGTCTACAACTATATATATAAAAAGTAAAAAAGTTTGTTTAGCTCGCAAGCTTTTTGAGTGAATATTATTGAGCTCGGCTCAGCTCGAGCTCAAAAAGATTGAGCCAAATATGAGATTTCATCAAGCCTAGCCCAAACTATTCACAAATTGTCTCATATCATTTACATCCCTAGGGTCGATAGTGGCAAAAACTAATATTTTAAGTTGTCACCATTAGCACACACTTATGGCGATAACTTAGTGGTTATGAAAATCTTATCACAATTAAACACTATTTTTTGACCATATTAATTTATAAAAATTATTAAGGTGACAAAATTAAATTTTTCATCATCTAATATATGTCACTAGTAATATTTTTTACATTATTATTTACTATTTTATCACTAATTAATCTTTTTCTTGTGGTGACGTATTGAAATTAAACTCCCATTCCCATTAATTTCCAACTCAAGCGTTCCACAGTCCTAAAAAAATCATTAGTTGTGTAGTTGCCCTTATGCGTAGTCAAAATCAAATAAAGACACTCTTTTAGTCAGTTCAAATGAATATTTTAATTTTATTTTACATCATAAATAAACATAATATATAAAAAAATATTTGGTTATTATTACACTTATATTTATACACAAAAATATAAGAAGTAAAACGCATAGAGCCTAAAACGCCATTCATCGGCTATAAAAGGTGAGCACATTCCTTTTCTTTTCTCCAGCTTATACGAGTGAAAGTAAGGAAGACAAGACAAGAAGCACTAAATGGAAATCTTCTCACTTGTCATTGTTGTATTTTTGGCCATCTTGACATGGTTTTATTTCTTCAAGCGCCGCCCGGGAGCAGCCAAGCTTCCGCCGGGGCCTAAACCTTTTCCGATCATCGGAAACATTCTTCAACTTGGCCGAAAACCCCACCAATCACTCGCCGATCTCTCCAAAACTTACGGTCCTATAATGTCCCTCCAGCTCGGTAGCATATACACCGTAGTTGTTTCGTCACCTGAAATAGCCAAAGAAATAATGCAAAAACACGACCTGGTTTTTTCTAGCCGGACCATCCCAGCCGCCGGGCATGCATATGACCACCACAAGATTTCAGTGGCCTTTTTGCCCGTCGGAGACAAATGGCGAAAAATTCGTAAGCTATGCAAAGACCAAATGTTTTCAACTCATCGGCTGGAAGCCAGCCAGAGCCTTCGCCAAGAAAAGTTACAGAAACTGTTTGAGTATGTGAAGAAATGTCGCGACGGTGGCCGTGCGGTGAATATTGGGGAAGCTGCCTTCGTAACCACGGTTAATCTCATGTCAGCCACGCTATTTTCGACTGAATTTACTACTTTTGATTCCGATGCCACTGGGGATTCTAAATTTAGGGAGATTTTTGCGGGGATGGCGAATATTATTGGAGTTCCTAATATTGCTGATTTCTTCCCAGTCCTTCGGCCGATTGACCCACAAGGCATTCAGCGCAAGTCCGAGTATTACTTCGGAAAAGTGCTTGACTTCATTGGGGATTTAATCGATCAAAGGCTGGAATCAAGAGGCAAATCTCCCCCTCCTCCAAGGAAAAATGATATGCTGGAAACGCTTCTTGATCTCAGCCACGGAAGTGAGTACGATTTCACCATCAACGACATTAAGCATTTACTTCTGGTGGGCAAATTCTTCTGTGGGCCTAGAGTATCTAATTCCTTACAATAAATAAATGAATGAAAGTGTTTTCTAATTTTACTTTTTGTCAGGACTTATTTGTTGCCGCATCGGATACAACTTCAAGCACAATGGAATGGGCCATGACGGAATTACTACTCAATCCTGATAAATTGTCAAAGGCCCAGCAGGAGATTAAGGCTGTTGTTGGAGAGAAGAACCAAGTCCAAGAATCAGACATTTCAAGCCTTCCTTACTTTCAAGCTATCATTAAAGAAGTTTTCAGATATCACCCACCTGGTCCTCTGTTAATTCCTCGAAAGTCAGAGCAAGATGCTGAAGTCTATGGATATTTTATACCCAAAGGTTCACAAATAATTGTTAACGTGTGGACTATGGGCAGAGATCCAAACCTATGGCCGAATCCACATTCTTTTCAGCCTGAACGATTTTTAGATAGAAAGATAGATTTCAAGGGCCAAGATTTCGAGCTTATTCCATTTGGGTCAGGAAGAAGATTGTGCCCAGGTCTACCACTGGCAGATCGGATGTTACCTATGACAGTGGCAACTTTAATTCATAACTTTAATTGGAAACTTGAACGAGGGGACCCAGAACAGGTGAGAGGAGAAATATATGGGGTATCACTACGCAGGGCACTTCCCCTCAAGGCTATTCCAGTCAAGCTGTGATTGTGGAGCATAATCAATGAATAGTGATCATCTTTTCACAATTCTATATATATCGTAAAAATAAAATAAAGAGGTTGATATATATCGTCAAATTAGTATCTTATGCTGCTATGCATTTGAAGTAGTGTATTTGTTGGATATAATGATGTGATCACTGTTTGTCTAGTTCTCATGATAATATAATTTTATCGTACATTCTGAATTTATTTTCTTGTCTCTTTTCTTTTTTTAGTGTTTTGCCATATCATATGCATCTACATTGCATGTACTGACTGTGATTATGTTGATTTGAATGTTACAATAGAATAATAGTTTTGGCAAAGAACACACGGGCATGGAACAATTGATCGAGGATCACCGAAAATCGCAGAGATTAGAAAACGGGAAACACATGCTACATTTCTTCCAAACATACTACCTGTATGTAGTTTTGGTTAATAAACTAATGTATTACTTTGATCAAAAGAAAATGTTCTTGTCAGGCCATTGTTCGATATTGTTTAATTTTCTAGTAATATTTCCTAACTAGGAAAATAATATCAAATGTGGTAGTGCATTCCCAAAAACCACTAAGAGACTAGCAACCCGTTTGTTTTTGTTTTGTGGACTCAGTTTCATTTTCTGCTGAAAATGAAAATAAAGATCCATCAACTTCTCCCTCAACTTCTCCCTTATTTCTACAGACATTTTCATTCTTAAAATATTCTTCCAGACACTTTTATACTCTTTCTCCATTTTCACACTTTATTTTCTCCTATTTTTATTTGCACGACTTTTAATACAAAAACTCATTCATATCCAAGTATAACTCATTTTCAATCCTATATAAGCATTACATTTTAAATAAAATATCCAAACAACATTTCATTTTAAAAAACATATATATAACTAACTTTTTACTATTCTTTTTCACCAGAAAATGAAAATGCCTGCATAAAACAAATCCAAATGGCCCCTAGGCAATCCATTTGGAAAAATTGTTATTAAATTAATTTTGTAGCTATAGTTACAAATTTTCATAGCAAATGTAGTTTTCAAAATATAAGCAACAAAAGTTATTAGCTATTTGCCATGTTGGTTGCAAGTGAAATAGATTATTTATGCATTATTGTAGAAAAAAAATTATATATATAATTGAAAGTTTAAGGAGTTCAATATGGATTGCAAAAGAGGTTATGATATGCTATAAAGTGGAATATCAAAATAGTCAAACGACTTTGAGAAAAGAATAAAGAGACTCAAAAATTTATAGTGATTTGGCAAGCCTAGTCCACTACTTAAGTGATAACATTTAGGATTTTCAACCTATACTTTTATTAGAAAGAAAAAAGCAGATACAAGTCACAAAGTACCAAACAACTTGAACTTGTACTGCAACAATACTGACTAAAGAACAACAATACACAAGCACTCATTCAACTATTTGCAAGCTACTAAAAGCTTATGGAGTATATTGTGAGTTAAGTTTAACACCTATTGTGTTTCTCATTTAAATAGCCAAGCTTGTAATATGCTATTTTTCTTTTCAAATTGATAGCCAATCTTTCCTTCTTCTTTGACTCCAACATTCACTTGCCATATTGTTCCTGCCACACTTTGATATAAACAAGGAAACAATTCTAAATGGTAACTTGCCATGTTAAAGAGAATAAAAGAAAATATATTTGATTGGTCATTGTCAAAACACATTTAGAGGAGATCCTAACAACAATACAAATAATCAATAGCTCTATGGATTGGTCGTAGTGAGGGTTAGCTACGAGAGCATCTGTTTTGGATTCAACCATGAAAATTTCATAGTTAAGCCTACGAATATTTAGTATCAACTGCAGATTAATGGTGACTGATGCCATAATTTGTTGTAGTGGAGGCTACACTCCAAAATACAATAAACTATCCCTAAAGTACCATCACTCCATCAACCTTAATCGCATTCCCCCATAGAAATCAATCATTATATATATATATATATATATCTCACATCACAACTATATATATAAAAAATAATATGAAAAAATACAGTTTCACTCCACTAGCCCAACATAATTTTTATTAATTGACATATATAGTAGAAATATCTTCTCCAAAATAAAATGAATATGTTTTTTCTCCCAAAAAAATATATAATCACTTTGTCAATTAAGACATTCAAACATCCATTACGTTTCTCAACTCCACTGCCAAAATACATTTCCCAAATTATTTTCCCTTGCATACCTAAAATAGAACTAAACAAACACTATGCCTTCTGGTACTGGTGATTTCTTTATAGTTGATGAAGTTCTTTGTCTTGCCTCAAAAAATAGGAAAAGATCTACATTATTCATTGTAGGCCACCTAATACTGAGAAGAAATGTGTTCTTGATTACTGTTGATCTTGAAACAATTAATCACATATGATAATTGAATGTTGAAATCTTTAACCATATGCAATTTTTTCGGAATTTGATAATGGTCTGCGCCATATAGCTCAAGGCATCGTCTATTTCCAACTCTATCTAGTACCGGTTGAAAGGCTATACGTCCAAGTCCTTCAGCAACATATTTAAAATCTTGGTTTCCTCCAATATCAGCATTTCAAGAAACACACAATGTTTAGAATCAGACTAAAACCATGGTGGTTAAGGATACATGATGTAATACCCCAAATCTCTTTCTGAATTGTTACAGCGACACATAGATCTAATAATAGACATATTTCAATAAAAAAGGTTATTAATTGTACCTTATAAATGTGTCTTGATTATTTACGTTATCTTAGAACTATATGAATTTTATTAAAGTCAACCCGCGATACCATGGGACCAAAAAGGCAAGACTACATAATTAATAGTAAGCATTTTTCTTTTTACAAAAATTGGATATGTATGATATTGGATGTGAGAGAAATGGATAAAAAGTAGTTGGTTTGATTTTTGTTTTTATTGGCATTTTTTGTTACTCATAAGGAGAAAATTATGTAATCAACTCATTCGATTGATGAAATCATAATTCCAGGCTTCTATACCCTGGTAGAAATCTTAATCAATACATTTTTTCTTATTTTCATTAGTTTAGTTTTAATTCCTACATAATTGATTTTTGTTTGAATAAAATAAGTGTGTGATAAATTAGTAATTAATAGCGAATAATTTAGTTTCTCGTGGGATCGACACTCTTTTCATCACTTTATTACTTATTGCGACACGTGCACTTGCGCAATTATTTACATTATTTATTTTGCACAACCAACATGTTGTAGTTAAGGCTCCCCTATAGGTAATGATACTACTGTCTGAACCCTAACTAAGGCCTTCTTACGAGTAATAATAGTAGTATCTAAACCCACTCAACGAAGTTGTAGTTAAAATCTTGATCAAGACAGCCGATTAAAATTCTAAAAGTATGGGTAAGTAAAGGAATTGTGATAAATTACATATTTTATTATTTCCCAGAAGTATTGAAAATATGTTTTTGGAAATATTCTAATAAGTATGATGATCTTCTAAATGTTCGTAAGATTTAAAGTTTTGAAAGTCTCTAAAAATGTACTTTTAAAGATATTCTGATGAGTATGACCTTTTGATTTGATTCAATGTTCTGAAAGTTCTTAAAGTATTTTTTTGAAAATATCCTGATAAATATGATTTTCTTCCTGACAATTTTGGTCTAATTTGAAGTCCAAAAAGTTCTTTATCACATGCAATATGTGGTCCTTTTAAATTGTTTTATTGATTGAAAGTTGATCATTATGTTCTAATAGAAAAAAAAACGCATGACTTTTTCTTATGTTTTTTATTGCGTATCACACACACATATATAACTTGCTCAAATCCAATACATGGTCAAGAAACTATTTTTTGGGTATGTATCACTCACACCAATTTATAACTATTTTTGTAGAGAACTTAGTTGAGAATGAAGATGATGATCAATTTTAGGATTGTTGAAGAGACATTAAGATGTTTCTTAGTTTTAATTAAAGTTTGAGTTATTAATTAGAGATATTTGTTTAATATTTTTAAGACAACTTTATAAGGATTGTAATAATTAAGGATTGATTTTTAGATGTAGGTGCATGACATCTAAGCTTAAGAATTGGAATTATTTTCCACTGAAATATTTTTGACGTTTCTTGAACTTGGGACGTGACACTTGGAAACTAACATAAACGAAAACTTTAGCAGTTAAATGGTTCAACTACTTCTTGTTCTCTTTCTTATTTTCTTAAATCTCGCCATTAAGATGTTTCTCTATTCCTTGCTTGTGTGTGTGGTGGTGGGTGGGGATAGGTTTATCAGACCAGATTTGATAAGAGGGTATTTTATTGAGCTTATAATAAGCTCCTAAAAATATTTTATAAAAAATTTCGGAGTTACATAAGTATTTAATAAAATTTTAAAAGAAAAATGAGCTGTCAAGCTCCTAAAATAAAATTATGGATCTTATAACATCTTTTGAAAAAAAATGTGGAGCTTTTGACTCATTTTTAATATTTTAATACATTTCTTTGAATTCACCCATATTACTTACAAAATTGTTATTAACTAGCATTTTACAAATTTTAATTTATTTTTATATAAACATTTTAAGAGCTTATGTTTAAAATAAGATATAACATCTTATGAGTTAACATCTTATAAGATATATGATGTTTGAAGATCTTTTAAATAAATTTAACCCAACATTGTCTAATTAAGTTACAAAAATCTTCTTCTTCTTCTTCTTCTTCTTCTTCTCTCTCACTCTGTCTGCCCTTGGCAAGTTTATAAAATTTTAATATCTTGTTTTAAAAACTTATAAATTCTTCTCTTAAAAGTTCTATTGAAACACTTTATCATGTGTCATAGGGAGGTTATGAGAGTACTGAGATTCTCCTAAACAAAAAAAAAATTAATATTTTTTATGAATGAAAAGGCAAGAGAAGGAGACCATACTCCATAGTTGAAGCCCCCAGCAGTGTTGATTTTGGTTGGGCAATAACTGTAGAAAATTATTGGCCAGTAAAAGTCCAAATTATTGCATTGATAAGTGTTTTATTTGAAATAACGGTTCATTGATCCTTCCTTTTGAAATTATTCTTTCCTTCCTTGTTCTAAAATGGCTGCTTCTAGTTTTTACAATATATGATATGCCGATCTTTTTCTTCTTAATTATAATCTTGATATTTAATGTTTTATTAAAAATAATCAAAATTCATTGACAGCTCTATATTTTTGCACCAAGTCATTTGACATTATCCCTAATTCATCGATTCAAATGTTTGGCACGTCAGACATATGCATGTATAGAATTAATAGTGGTCTTCTCTATTTTGCTTTTTGATTATTTTAAATTAAATAAACGGAAATATGTGCCGTAAGTTGAGTTTCTACCTACCACTAATAGGAGTCAAATGTTTTAAAGAGTAAGTGTACTGAATATTCCTTGTTAATTTGGTATGTGGATGGAATTCCAATCACGGCACTAGGACCAGCGTAACTCCTTGGGATCCCTTCCGCTAAGTTCAAAAAATTAGCAATTACTATTTATTATGTTGTTATAATTATTTTGCAAACATAACAATGATCACATAATATTTAAATTCTTATTATTGAAAATTAGAAGGTGTATGGGTATTAAGCTTATAAAATTCCCTGAAAATATCTTATAAAATCAACATTTGAGAGCTTCTAAGGTATCATAAAGTATTTGGTAAAAGTTTTTGAAATTTTGTAGAGCCCCAAAATAAGATGTCAGGTTCCTATATGCTTTTTTTCGAAAAGTAAAGAATTCTTAACTTATTTTAGAATCTTAATAAAATTCCTTTAGTTTTAGCTGTATAAAATTATAAAGTTATTATTAATAACATCTTATGAGTTCTAAGAACTTACTTTGTTCTAAAATAAGACGTAACTTTTTATACACTCCAAAAATATCTTACAAGATATAAAAACTTATAAGATTTTTAATTAAATTTAATTTTGCATTCTCTTAGTATTACAAACATGTCTATAATTGGCAATTCAATCGCAACATAAATAGTGTCAAAAAGCCATTTACATAATATTTTACCGCTACTATACATGCGTTACTCTCTAGTAATAAATAATTAATATAACTTTTGCATGCAATTCTTGTGCTGCTAATTTTAACAGTAACAACTTACACAAATTTTATCAATACATAAAAAATACTATTGTAATAAAATAAAAAATTTATTGCTCAATATATAATTAATATTTTGTATATTCTTTCGGTGTCAAGTGAATTCAAATAAACATGACGATGGTTGATTTTTAATTTTCAACGTCACGTGCCCATAATTGTCGACCATTTTTCAATTCTTGCTGGAGTAAGCAAAAATACATTCAACAATGGCTTGCAAAGTAGAAAGTTAGTAGTAAATAACTTGTCTTGATTGAGGTTCTGAGGTATGTTTAATATATTTTTCGTTAGAATAATTGAATAAATAAAACAGAATTTTACAAAAAATCTTCCAATTATTTACAATAAATACTCCCTTCTGTAGTTCTAAAAGCACTTATTTCCGTCGCTAATTGCATCGCATGGAATTTACTAAAACATGCAAAAGTGCTTTTTATTTATCCTTACTAGCATTACTATTATTTTGGAGAAAAATTGAACAACTTAGAGGATGTTTGGAGAATTTTATCTAAAATATCTTACAACATATTTTTGAAACTCATAAAATACTAAATCTTATTTTAAAACTAAGCTCTAAAATATTTAAATAAAATAAAATTTTCAAATCAACTCGTAATGTGTTAATAATGACGATTTGAGAATTAACATTGCAATACCCAATAACGTAAGTGTCAATTTGATGTGCATGGTTGTCAATTTGTCCTCTTAGAATTTGACGAGGAATGTCTAAATAATTATTGATCAATAGGATGTGATGCTTAATTTGTTTGGAATTTGATTTTTGAGTTTGTCACAATTTCGATAATTGAAGAGCAAACTTAACTAGAACAACTAGTCCTTTTCAATTTTATTCGTTTTTATTTATTTTTGTTAGTAGGAATATTTCTTCATTACTTGAGATAATACTTAGATGAGACTTGTAAAGACACTTTCATAGCGTGATCTGATGAACCACATAAATTGTTTGTACTTTTATCCTCTACAAGAAATATAATATAAGTGATGAAAGATAATGTGAAAATTGTCACTGATGATTAAATAACCTAATTTTTATTTTATCACTAATGTCATATCTTAAATTGCAATATTTTTTAATTTAATATGATATAGCTTATAAAATAGTGGTACGAAGTATTAGTATTTTGAACATATATATTGATATGGAGTTAGCCCAATAGGCCCACTAAAGCTATTTGGCCCAACAAGCTCAAGATTGTTACACAACCATTAGGGTCGAGATTCTAAGCCTTTCGTCGACCATCAAGGTCAAAGTATTCAACCTGGAGATCGAATTAGGCACTATTGAAGCACTAACGGTCAGTAGTTGTGACTGCCGCCACCCATTGCATCCGCATTTAATGCGGTCCAGCAACCAACCTATCTGCATTAATTAATGTGACGACGCATCATCTCAACATTAATGACGGTAAGGATCCCCTTTCTGGCTTGCGCACTTCCTAGATAGGTCGAAAAGGCCTATTTTGTCCGTACTATTGGGGTCCACACGTGAAATAAATAGAAGGGGTTAACAGTCTTTTCACCTCAGTATGAATACTATAAATACTTCATCTTGCAGGAACTAGGGTAAGAAAAACATACACTCATTAAATTGTTACTCTGCTCAACCAATTTTAGGTCGATTCACAGACTTAAGTATCGGAGGGTCTTAGGCGAGGACCCTCTTGGCTAGCCTGACGTTTGTTCCTTGGATGCAGGTTCCATCCCACGTTCCCAGTAAGCAATCTCTCAGGTCAAAATGACACTTTGATTGATATCTAAAGGCTCATCATACTGAAAATAATATCATCATTTTGGCGCCATCTGTGGGAAATGGAATTTATAGTCGAAAATGGTCAACATCAGGCGTACCAATTTTGAGAGGCAGAGTGATCGTTGCCGTCGCGGGAGTAGCCCAATCAGCAGACGAAAGGCCCTAGCTCTCAACTTGAGTAGGTGGTTACCTTGACCATCCCATAACTCATGCAGATGATTAGTGACCAGATCTCCGCCCAATTGTCTGCTCAGTTGTTTGCTGCTTTACAGAGGCACAATAACCCATCGATGGCCACAGTGAGTGCTACACCTTTTCCATCACACCAGGAGGAGCGACTCTCGAGGGAAGATAGGATCACGAATGAAACTCGCTCGAACCTGAGTAGACGATAATTAAATCTTAGGCATTTCCCCCCAGGCAAGCCTCGCCGCCATCCACGTGAGGAAGTGGCAAATTCAGACCATTGCGTTCGAACCAATCAGGCCCAGCAACGCGTGTGGGTCGAGCATCCCAGACCTCCTCCTATTTGAGACATGTCCAGGGCTAACAAGGATGAGTGGGAAGAAGTTTCGCATCAGGTTCAACAGCTTAATAGGAGGCTGGAGGAAATTTTAAAGAGAAATTTGGATCGAACTCAATTTGATAATGCCCCCAGATTCCGACTTGAAAGGGAATGCCCTTCATCTAGGAAATCATTGATGAGCGCATCGTGCTCGATGCAAAGGTCCCCGCTGAATTACCTAGACATGATGGATCCTCAGACACAAACGAGCACCTCTTGTAATTTGAGCATATGATGCAGTTGCATGGTCATAGTGACCACATACATGCAAAAATATTAGTCACCACCATTTAAGGAATAGCGTTGGAGTGGTTTGTCAAACCTGTGCCTGCATCCATATTCTCTTATGATTAGCTCTGTGACAAGTTCTTACACCAGTTCGCTAGTAGGAGAAAGGCAAAGCTGCCTCACACTTACCTCCATACAGTAAAATAAAATGAGGGTAAATATTTGAGGGATTTCTTCTCTAGAATCAATACGAAAGTTCTAAAAATTGACAACCCTCACATTGAATTCTTGATTGATGTTCTGTTTTTGGGTTTGAGACACAAGGAATACACTAATACATCGTTCCCCAATCAAACATTTTCACAATTATGCACCCCTGAATACCCCTAGGAAGGAGGTCTTATTCTTTATACAACATGACAACCTTCTGAAAAGATCGAGAAAGCTTAATGAAACCGAGGCCATGAAGAAATCCAAAAAATATTGCCATTTCCATTGGCAAAAAGGACATAAAACGGAAGATTATTTCAACCTCCAAGATGAAATTGAACACCTCATCAGATAGGGTCACCTCAAAAAGTGCATCGACCAAAAAGCCCTACAAGCCATGGCTCGAGCCGACCAGACTCCCCGTAGAGAACAGTCGGCCAGCTTGCGAAGAGAAGATAAGGGAAAGCAGAAGGTTGAAGTTGACTACCCACCTTTGAGAGGCATTATTGATACTATAGCAAGAGGACCAACAGAGGGGGACCCCAGGGATGCAAGGAAACAAGTACAAAGCTATCTTGAGTCCAGCAGGTCGACCCAGACCAGACTAGTCTACCAGCTCTCCATAAGCACCGAACCCATATCTTTCTCAGATTTTGACCTCACACACCAAGGAGGTCGAGGAGCAAATAACAGTTTAGATTGCCCCCTGAAGGTTTCTGTGGAAATTACAAATTTCAAAGTCATGAAGGTTTTAATGGATAACGAGAGTTCTGCGATCATCATCTTTTCATCCACTATAGAAAGAATGAAATTGGGAAAAGTGAAATTTGAATCCATCAGATATTTAGGGGATAAGAGGTTATACCTGTCGGATCTATAAATTTGTCCACCTCCTTAGGTGAAACTCCCAAGAGGCGTACTCTCATGATCAACTTTTTTGTCGTTGATGCACCTTTTGCCTACAACACCATCATTAGAAGACCCGTGCTGAATGACTTTCAGGTGATCGTATCCACTTATCAAATGAAAGTCAAATTCCCGATCGCAAATGGAATTAGTGAATTATTGTGTAGTTTGAAAGAAGCATGGCGGTGTTACACTATTTCGGTTGAAGCCAACTCCCAGAAAATTTGACCTAAGCTAAAACCCTCAGGGGACATCCCTGTAATGGAACTTGAGGAGGGACAAGCCAGCAAGAAAAGGAAAATCAAAGACACTTAGGTCGAACTTGTTGAAGAGTTCAAAACCGTTCAACTCGAGCTAAGCAATCCTAACAAAATGACGAGGATAGGATCGAGTTTGGGGAACAATATGGAATGCATGCTCGTGAAAAGAAATATTGATGTCTTTATTTGGAAAGCAGCCAATTTGTAGGGAATCAACCCCGAAGTCATTGTTCACCGCCTCAACGTTGATCCCACCTTCAGATCGGTCAGAAAGAAGATAAGAACTTTCAATGCTGACAAGACCTAGATTATAGACGAAACGATCAACAAACTTCTAGAACCAGGCTACATAGTTGAAATCTAATACCCTAGCTGGTTTTGTAATGTGATTTTAGTGCCAAAAAATGAGGGTAAATGGAAAATGTGTAATGATTTCATTAATCTTAATAAAACATGCCCTAAAGACCCATGTCCTTTGCCTTGCATAAATTTGTTAGTTGATTTGACTGCATGATGTGACCTTTTGAGCATGATGGATGCCTTTCAAGGTTACTACTAAATTTTTATAGCCCATAAAGATTGGGATAAAACTTCTTTTGTGGTCCTGAATAGTGTGTATTATTTTTTGGTTATGTCGTTTGGGTTTAAAAACGCTGGCGCGACCTACCAAAGACTAGTTAATTTTATGTTCAAAAATGAAATAGGAATGTCAATAGAAGTGTATGTGGATGACATAGTTGTTAGGACTGAAAAAAAGTTGGATCACTTGGTTGACCTAGATCATACATTCTCCATCCTCAGAGCTTCGACATGAAACTTAACCCGGCAGAGTGTAGATTCGAAGTGAGAGATAGAAAATTTCTGGGGTATATGGTCAGCCAACGGGGTATTGAAGCTAATCCCTAGAAAATCCAAGCTATCCAAGATATTCCTCCACCAAGGACGGTTAAAGATGTGCAAAGATTGGTTGAAGGAATTATTGCTCTTAGTCGGTTTATTTCGCGTTTAGCAAACAAGAGTTTGCCTTTCTTTCAAACCTTGAGAAATGTCAAGAAATTTCAATGGACAGAAAAATGTGACCAAGCTTTGGTCGAGCTCAAGCAGTACCTCACTAAACCTCCATTGCTGGCCAAGCCAACGGTCGGAGAAGTGTTGTATTTGTACTTAGCTATCTCAACGGTCACGGTTAGCTCAGCCTTGGTGTCAACTCGACAAGATTTATGCAAGCTGGTGTATTATAACAGTAAAATCTTGCAAGGTCCCAAACATAATGATTTAGAGATGAGAAGTTCACGCTAGCACTCATGACGACAGCTAGAAAATTAAGAGCTTATTTTTGGTCCCACACTATTGTTGTTTTAACGAACCAGCCTTTGAAACAAGTACTCTCTAAGCCCGAGACATTGGGGAGGCTAACCAAATGGGCAACTGAGTGGGGAGAATTCGTCCTCAGTTTCCAACTTCGGGTAGCTATAAAAGCTCAAGTTCTGGCTGATTTTGTGGCAGAGTGAGTTAACCTAACATCATTTCAAGAGCGACAACCAAAAATTTGGTCTTTGTATATGGATGGTTCAGCCACTAATTCGGGAGGTGGAGTAGGTATATCATTATGCTCTCTCCAAGCAAAGGTATATGATTTTGCAATCAAACTAAACTATTCTATCACCAAAAATGATGCGAAGTACAAAGCTGTTATTTCTGGGATGAGAACAACTCTGGATAAAGGTGTCAAGTACTTCGCAGCCGTTACTAATTCACAGCTTTTTGTTGAGCAACTTGGGGGTAACTTTGAGGCGAGGGACATGACCATGAATGCCTATCTAAATAAGGTCAAATAGCCGAAATAATAATTTGAAAAGTTTACACTTAGTCAGGTGCCCAGGTTGGAAAATGAAAGAGAAGATGCAATCTTGAAGTTTTCTAGCTCAACAAAAGGCACTAGAGATAGGTCTATCACCTTCCTAGTCTCAAACAAACCCGCCATTGATAACCCTCAGTCAAAAGGGGTCTTTACGGTGGCCGCGGCGAGTCAAACCTAGATCGATGAAATTAAATACTACCTCAATGAGGGTAAAATGCCGTCAGAAAGGTTAGAAGCCTGAAGGTTGAGGATGCGTGCATCTAAGTTCGCTTTAGATGAGTTTGACTAGATTTATAAGAGGTCTATTGCAGGATCCCCATTGAAGTCTGTCACGCCCGACAAAGCACAAGAATTCCAGCACGAAGTCCACGTTGGCATTTGGGAAATCACTCAGGAGGTCGATCATTAGCTCACAAAGTCATCAAGAGTAGATATTTTTGGCCGACTTTAAATAAAGATGCCATCGAGTTTGCCAAGAGGTGCCGATCACGTCAGGTCCATGCTAGTATTCCTCACTAACCAGCTACCACCCTTGTTCCGGTGCAGATCACATGGCCATTCAACCAATGGGGAGTTGATACCTTACTTCTTGAAAGCCACCGAGCAGAGGAAATACATGGTCGTAGTAGTTGAATACTTCACCAAATGGGTTGAGGCCGAAGCCATGCTAAGATCATAAATGATGCAATAAGAAATTTCTAGTGGAAGAATATTGTTTGCCATTTTGGCTTACCTAAAATCCTCATATCAGATAATGGCACCCAATTTCAATGTAAACAGACCAGAGAGTGGTCGAAAACCTTGGAATTAAACAATATTTTACTTCAAAGGGAAATCTACAAGCCAATGGTCGGACGGAGGTCACCAATAGGACTATACTCGACCACATCAAAACTAGGTTGGAGGGCTCTCATGCCAGCTGGGTGGACGACCTACCAGGAGTTCTCTGGGCTTATTGCACCACTCCAAGAATGGCCACAGGTCAAAGCCCTTACAGCTTAGTTTACAGTTCAAAGCTAGTTGTTCATGCAGAATTGATCCAACACATGGCTCAAGTTATACACTATAGCTCGATTAGGAGCAAAACAGAAAGGGAGTTCGACGAGCTTCAGCAATAGGCCTTTACAAAAATGCAAAGGTATAGATCAATTATGGCAAAGTATTATGATAAAGGGGTTAGACCTAGATCCTTCAAAGTGGGCAACCTCGTTCTCAAGAAAGTTGAAGCCTCTAAGAATATTGGCAAACTCGACCCAAGATGGGAGGGCCGTATTCTATGGTTAAAGTGGCAAAGCACAATTCTTATCAACTGAAAAATCTATCTAGGGTTGAACTACCAAGGCCATGGAACGTGATTAACCTCAAAAAAATTTATGTGTAGATTGTATTGTACAGAAAGCACATTACCTTAATGAATACTATTATGCAACTCTGTAGTCACATGATCGAAATGGTTTCATTTAAATTGATAAACAGCTATCAAATCAACCTTCCAGTCACTTGATTAAAGGTTGAATGATCAATATACAACAACTGGCGACCCCACAGTCGTACTATTAAAATTCAACTATTGGTCAACTATTAAATCGACCAAGGCCAATGCATGATTAAAGTCAGCCCGAAGCTGCATGGATAAAAATTACATAATTTAATTATTAGAAACCCATCAGATTTGACAAGACAGAAAGTATGTGAAATAATAACTATCGAACATCAATTTAAGTCAAACGAGAAAGAATATTCGCAAAACTATACACCCCTCAGGGCTTTACATTACTTAAAAAAAAAACTAGCTAGACCCTATATTTTCTCCTTGACAAGTCGTCGTTTCGGCGGCCACCTTATCCACTATTCTAAGCAGCTCATCAATCTAATAGGCACGAACACTTAAGGAGGCCCCTCGACCTCTTGCTCAAGTAGCCTTCCTTGACTTGGTCCAGCAGGCTATGAGGGTCCTAATTCCTCAGTTAAAAACACTCGGCCACCATCAGGAAAGAATTTCCCGATATCAACCTAGTTGTTCTTTATCTCTAAAGCAAATTCCCCAGCAAACTCAAACTCATCACCCACTGCCACAACCCAGGGAAGAGGCAAAATAACAACTTTACCACCTTCAGCAAAAACATCAAATGCTTGAAGACATTCATCTTTGGTCACATCGAGTCTCACCCTATCTTTGGGTCAGAACTCATATCCCATGAATTCCAGTTGCTTCACAGCATGATCAAATGTTTCTTTTGCGTCGTCCATGCTAGAAGTCACGCTTGCATCGATAAAAGCCTATGAGAGCATAAATTGTTGAACAGCCTCCTTTTGGATCCCAGGCAGCACTTTCAAAAATTCTGAGCGGGTGTACCTTATCGTGCTCTCATAGCCGTAACTTCGACCCAATTCAAAAGCTTCTTAGATGGATATCATGGCCTTTTTAAGATGATCTTCGACTTTGCTCTTGCCCTCGACGGTAGCCAGCAGTCCCACAACCTTTTCTTCAAGCTATTTCGTTAGCTCAGCAAGTTTAGAGTTTAAGGAGTCGACCTTAGCCTTCAGCATCTTACTCTGATCCTTTTCCAGACTTTCACATTTTTCTAGAAGCCACTAATGCTACATTTTTCATAGCTCATACCGACCCATTGCTCAACTTGTATGAGTATGAACCTCAAAATTAGTAAATCTTCCAAAGCATGTCATGTATTAAGCTTCACTGGAAGCATACCATGTTGATGTTGTAAGCGAAAGCCTTCAAAGCATCGACTTGCTCGTGGTTAAACATCTCCACCTGGTAGCGCTGGAACAAACCTATATTCAGAACAACGAGCGGCGTTAGTGAGGTCGTGCCCGCGCCCATTATCGTTGTGGTGTTAGATACCCCCACCTTCTCCACAAATCGTGGCTCAGGAAATGATGGCATATTACATAACTGCTCAGGAGGGAGTGTACCATAGATGGCCTCTTCATTCTCGACCACCTTTGCTTTCCATTTCTCGGTCGTAGTCTCTTTAGGAACACCTTCTTCGCATGCAACTTCAACTGATTTCTTCTTCGGCTAAGGAGAGCTGCTCAATGCTCCGGTGTTTGCTGTAGCACCCGCTACGACTATTAGGGCCTCCGGACTGGACCCACCTACTGGAGCAGTAGCTGCCCGTCGAGCGGCTACCGCCTTTTTGTGTTTTTGAGCCTCTTGCTGCTTGTGTATCGGTTCATAATTGGTCGACCTACAAAATAAATAAAAGTATTTGTCGATCAAACAGATAGTGATAAAAAATGATGCCCAGCATTATTTACAATGGTTAGTTTCTACCTGAATGCACACTGGCATGCAACCTCAATGCGGCAATCGACAATCCCGCCAGAACCAAGTTGTTAGAACACATTTAGAGGAGATCCTAACAATAATACATAAAAATAATCATTAGCTCTACGGGTTGGTCGTAGCGAGGGTTAGCTACGAGAGCATCTGTTTTGGATTTGATCATGACAATTTTCATAGTTAAGCCTACAAATTTTTAGTATCAACTGCGGATTAATGGTGGCTGATGCCATAATTTGTTGTAGTGGATGCTACACTCCAAAATACAATAAACTATCCCTAAAGTATCATCACTCCATGAACCTTAATCGCATTCCCCCATAGAAATCAATCATTATATATATATATCTCACGTCACAACTATATAAATAAAAAATAATATGAAAAAATACAGTTTCACTCCACTAGCCCAATAGAATTTTTATTAATTTGACAAATACAATAGAAATATCTTCTCCAAAATAAAATGAATATGTTTTTTCTCCCAAAAAAATATCTAATCACTTTGCCAAACAATCAAACATCCATTACGTTTCTCAACTCCAGTGCCAAAATACATTTCCCAAATTATTTTCCCTTGCATACCTAAAATAGAACAAAACAAACACTATGCCTTCTGGTACTGGTGATTTCTTTATAGCTGGTGAAGTTCTTTATCTTGCCTCAAAAAATAGGAAAAGATCTATATTATTCATTGTAGGCCACCTAATACTGAGAACAAATGTGTTCTTGATTTCCAACTCTATCCAGTACCGATTGGAAGGCTGTGCGTCCAAGTCCTTCAGCAACATATTTAAAATCTTGGTTTCCTCCAATATCAGCATTTCAAGAAACACACAATGTTTAGAATCAGACTAAAACCATGGTGATTAAGGATACATGATGTAATACCCCAAATCTCTTTCTGAATTGTTACAGCGATATATAGATCTAATAATATACATATTTCAATAAAAAAAGGTTATTAATTGTACCTTATAAATGTGTCTTGATTATTTACGTTATCTTAGAACTATATGAATTTTATTAAAGTCAACCCGCGATACCATGGGACCAAAAAGGCAAGACTACATAATTAATAGTAAGCATTTTTCTTTTTACAAAAATTGGATATGTATGATATTGGATAAGAGAGAAATGGATAAAAAGTAGTTGGTTTGATTTTTTTTTTTTATTGGCATTTTTTGTTACTCATACGGAGAAAATTATGTAATCAACTCATTCGATTGATGAAATCATAATTCTAGGCTTCTATACCCTGGTAGAAATCTTAATCAGTACATTTTTTCTTATTTTCATTAGTTTAATTTTAATTCCTACATAATTGATTTTTGTTTCAATAAAATAAGTGTGTGACAAATTAGTAATTAATAGCGAATAATTTAGTTTCTCGTGGGATCGACACTCGTCTCATCACTTTATTACTTATTGCAACACGTGCACTTGCACAATTATTTACATTATTTATTTTGTACAACCAACAGGTTGTAGTTAAGGCTCCCCTATAAGCAATGATACTACTGTTTGAACCCTAACTAAGGCCTTCTTACGAGTAATAATAGTAGTATCTAAACCCACTCAACGAAGTTGTAGTTAAAATCTTGATCAAGACAGCCGATTAAAATTCTAAAAGTATGGGTAAGTAAAAGAATTGTGATAAATTACATATTATATTATTTCCCAGAAGTATTGAAAATATGTTTTTGGAAATATTCTAATAAGTATGATGATCTTCTAAATGTTCGTAAGATTTAAAGTTTTGAAAGTCTCTAAAAATGTACTTTTAAAGATATTCTGATGAGTATGACCTTTTGATTTGATTCAATGTTCTGAAAGTTCTTAAAGTATTTTTTTGAAAATATCCTGATAAATATGATTTTCTTCCTGACAATTTTGGCTTGTTTTGAAGTCCAAAAAGTTCTTTATCACATGGAATATGTAGTCCTTTAAAATTGTTTTATTGATTGAAAGTTGATCATTATGTTCTAATAGAAAAAAAAACGCATGACTTTTTCTTATGTTTTTTATTGCGTATCACACACACATATATAACTTGCTCAAATCCAATACATGGTCAAGAAACTATTTTTTGGGTATGTATCACTCACACCAATTTATAACTATTTTTGTAGAGAACTTAGTTGAGAATGAAGATGATGATCAATTTTAGGATTGTTGAAGAGACATTAAGATGTTTCTTAGTTTTAATTAAAGTTTGAGTTATTAATTAGAGATATTTGTTTAATATTTTTAAGACAACTTTATAAGGATTGTAATAATTAAGGATTGATTTTTAGATGTAGGTGCATGACTTCTAAGCTTAAGAATTGGAATTATTTTCCACTGCAATATTTTTGAAGTTTCTTGAAATTGGGATGTGACACTTGGAAACTAACATAAACTAAAACTTTAGCAGTTAAATGGTTCAACTACTTCTTGTTCTCTTTCTTATTTTCTTAAATCTCACCATTAAGATGTTTCGCTATTCCTTGCTTGTGTGTGTGGTGGTGGGTGGGGATAGGTTTATCAGACCAGATTTGATAAGAGGGTATTTTATTGAGCTTATAATAAGCTCCTAAAAACATTTTATAAAAAATTTCGGAGTTACGTAAGTATTTAATAAAATTTTAAAAGAAAAATGAGCTGTCAAGCTCCTAAAATAAAATTATGGATCTTATAACATCTTTTGAAAAAAAATGTGGACCTTTTGACTCATTTTTAATATTTTAGTACATTTCTTTGAATTCACTCATATTAATTACAAAATTGTTATTAACTAGCATTTTACAAATTCTAATTTATTTTTATATAAACATTTTAAGAGCTTATATATAAAATAAGATATAACATCTTATGAGTTAACATCTTATAAGATATATGATGTTTGAAGATCTTTTAAGTAAATTTAACCCAACATTCTGTAATTAAGTTACAAAATTCTTCTTCTTCTTCTTCTTCTTCTTCTTCTCTCTCACTCTGTCTGCCCCTAGCAAGTTTATAAAATTTTAGTATCTTGTTTTAAAAACTTATAAACTCTTCTCTTAAAAGTTCTATGAAAACACTGTATAATGTGCCATAGGGAGGTTATGAGAGTACTGAGATTCTCCTTTAAAAAAAATTAATATTTTTTATGAATGAAAAGGCAAGAGAAGGAGACCATACTCCATAGTTGAAGCCCCCGGCAGTGTTGATTTTGGTTTAGCAATAACTGTAGAAAATTATTGGCCAGTAAAAGTCCAAATTATTGCATATAAGTGTTTTATTTGAAATAAAGATTCATTGATTCTTCTTTTTGAAATTATTCTTTCCTTCCTTGTTCTAAAATGGTTGCTTCTAGTTTTTACAATAAATGATATGCCGATCTTTTTCTTCTTAATTATACTTGATATTTAATGTTGTATTTGACATGATCCCTAATTCATCGATTCAAATGTTTGGCACGTCAGACATATGCATGTATTGAATTAATAGTGGTCTTCTCTATTTTGCTTTTTGATCATTCAAAATTAAATAAACGGAAATATGTGCCGTAAGTTGAATTTCTACCTACCACTAATAGGAGTCAAATGTTTTAAGAGTAAGTGTACTGAAGATTCCTTGTTAATTTGGTATGTGGATGGAATTCCAATCACGGCACTAGGACCAGCGTGACTCCTTGGGATCCCTTCCGCTAAGTTCAAAACATTAGCAATTACTATTTATTATGTTATGATAATTATTTTGCAAACACAATAATGATCACATAATATTTAAATTCTTATTATTGACAATTAGAAGGTGTATGGGTATTAAGCTTATAAAATCCCCTGAAAATATCTTATAAAATCAACATTTGAGAGCTTCTAAGGTATCATAAAGTATTTGGTAAAAGTTTTTGAATTTATGTAGAGCCCCAAAATAAGATGTCAGGTTCCTATATGCTTTTTTTCGAAAAGTAAAGAATTCTTAACTTATTTTAGAATCTTAATAAAATTCCTTTAGTTTTAGCAGTATAAAATTATAAAGTTATTATTAATAACATCTTATGAGCTCCAAGAGCTTACTTTATTCTAAAATAAGATGTAACTTTTTACACACTGCAAAAATATCTTACAAGATATAGAAACTTATAAGATTTTTAATTAAGTTTAATATTCAATCGCAACATAAATAGTGTCGAAAAGCCATTTACATAATTTTTTACTGCTACTATACATGCGTTACTCTCTTGTAAGAAATAATTAATATAACTTTTGCATGCAATTCTTGTGCAGCTAATTTTAACAGTAACAACTTACACAATTTTTATCAATATATAAAAAATACTATTGTAATAAAATAAATATTTTATTGCTCAATATGTAATTAATATTTTGTATATTCTTTCGTTGTCAAGTGAATTCAAATAAACATGAGGATGGTTGATTTTTAATTTTCAACGTCACGTGCCCATAATTGTCGACCATTTTTCAATTCTTGCTGGAGTAAGCAAAAATACATTCAACAATGGCTTGCAAAGTAGAAAGTTAATAGTCAATAACTTGTCTTGATTGAGGTTTTGAGGTATTTTTAATATATTTTTCGTTAGAATAATTGAATAAATAAAACAGAATTTTACAAAAAATCTTTCAATTATTTACAATAAACATTCCCTTTTATAGTTCTAAAAGCACTTATTTCCGTCAGTAATTGCATCACATGGAATTTACTAAAACATGCATAAGTGCTTTTTATTTGTCCTCACTAGTATTACTATTATTGTAGAGAGAAATTGAACAACTTAGAGGATATTTGGAGAATTTTATCTAAAATATCTTACAAGATAGTTTTGAAACTTATAAAATACTAAATTTTATTGTAAAACTAAGTTATAAAATATTTAAATAAAATAAAATATTGAAATCAACTCGTAATGTGTTAATAATGACGATTTATGAATTAACATTGCAATACCCAATAACGGTTTTTTTGATGCGTACCCCCAGCATCAACCAAACCCCCAATAACGTAAGTGGCAATTTGATGTGCATGGTTGTCAATTTGTCCCTTTAGAATTTGACGAGTATGTCTAAATAATTATTGATCAATAGGATGTGATGTTTAATTTGTTTGGAATTTTATTTTTTTAGTTTGTCACAATTTCGATAATTGAAGAGTAAATTTAACTAGAACAACTAATCCTTTTCAATTTTACTCCTTTTTATTTATTTTTGTAAGTAGGAATATTTCTTCATTACTTGAGATAATGTTTAGATGAAACTTGTAAAGACACTTTCATAGCGTGATTTGGATGAACCACATAAATTGTTTGTATTTTTATCCACTACAAAAAATATAATATAAGTGACAAAAGATAAGTGATAATGTGAAAATTGTCACTAATGATTAAATAACCTAATTTTTATTTTATCACTAATGCTATATCTTAAGTTGCAATATTTTTTAATTTAATATGATATAGCTTATAAAATAGTGGTAAGAAGTATTAGTATTTTAAACATATATATTGATATGGGGTCAACCCAATAAGCCCACTAAAGCTATTTGGCCCAACAAGCCCAAGACTGTTACACAACCATTGGGTCGAGATTCTAACCCTTTAGTCGACCATCAAGGTCGAATATCAAGGTCGAAGTATTCGACCTAGAGGTCAACTTAGGCAGCGTTGAAGCACTAACGGCCAGTAGTTGTGACTCTCGCCACCCATCGCATCCGCATTTAATGCGGTCCAGCAGCCAGCCTGTCCGCATTAATCAATGTGATGGCGCATCATCTCCACCACTAATGCCGTCACCTCTGTATTAATGATGGTAAGGATCCCCTTTCTAGCTTGCGCGCTTCCTAGATAGGTCGAAAAGGCCTATCTTGTCCCTACTGGTAGGGTCCGCACCCGAAATAAATCGAAGGGGTTAACGGTCTTATCACCTCAGTATGCATACTGTAAATACTTCATCTTTTAGGAACTAGGCTAAGAAAAACATACACTCATTAACTGTTACTCTGCTCAACCAATTTTAGGTTGATTCACTAACTTAAGCATCGGAGGGTCTTAGTCGAGGAATCTCTCGGCTAGCATGACGTTTGTTCCTTGGCTGCAAGTTCCATCCCACGTTCCCAGTAAGCAATTTCTCAGGTCGAAACAACACTCTGATCGAGATCTAAAGGCTCATCATACCAAAAATAATATCATCATATATAGTGGCAATTTAGTGAACATAATAAATTGTCATTATGATTTATGACAAAATTTCCACTTATGTTACTATAGACATGTTGCTAGTAGTAAAAAAAGCCAGCTTAAAATATGAGTTCACCAATATTAAACTTGTAAAAATCATTATTTTCACAAAATAAGTTTTTTGGTCACTTAATATATATAATTAATGACAATTTTTGAGTTACTACCTAATATTTTCTTATCACTATATTTTTTTATTTTCTTGTAGTGATTTTATGTTTCTCAATTCTATGGTGTCATAATTTTGATAATAAATTCTCTACAATTGCTATAAATTGTATAAAAATAATTATTAATGATATGTATATATACTACACTAAATTTAAGACAAGTATTGCATCTAAATTATCATTTATGGATTAGTTGTAACAAATATCTAAAACAATTTTATATCAATATCAGTATGCAAAAATATTCAACAAGTCATTACACTAATTAATTATTAATTAATATATAGTAAGAATTTGTCACGCCTCGGGCCCGCGAGCCCATTGGACGCGATAATTGCTTCCAAACCCTCTGAGTGCATCCTAAAATAAGGCTATGATGAACTTGCCCAAAAGAGATTCCAATGTAGGCACATGAGTTCTCGGCGCGGCGTGTCACAGATCCAAGATCAATCACTAGGCGTTGGGACTCTAGAGGTGGCTCCCGTGGGTGTAGCACTTTGTCCCGCAGGTTTAATAGATGGCTCTCACACACGTACACTTTGCCCCATATAGCACTTAGCTCCCAATATTCTGGCTGGTGATGTCTCTGATACCATTTGTCATGCCCAGGGCCCGCGAGCCCATTGGACGCGAGAATTGCCTCCAAACCCACCGAGTGCATCCTGAAATTTGGGCTATGATCAACTTGCTTAAACGGGATATCCAATGGATGCACATGAGTTCTTTGGCCAAAGCTTATATAATAGTCACTCTTTCAATATTTAGTCCATGTGGGATGGGGTATCGCATAATTCATACCCGACTTTTATCATTATTAAACTTTTCAAAATTTAAAACAAAAATAAAACAATATATATAATTAATAACAACTTCAATATTATCACTACATTTATCTCGCTAGTATAGCTAAAACTAAGACGTGCCCATTTTTGGAAAGAAAATTAAGTACTGAAGGCTAATTGTGTGATACTCCATCCCACATGGACTAAATATGAATAGAATGACAAGTATATAAGTTTTGGTTAAAGAACTCATGTACATCCATTGGATATTTCTTTTGGGCAAGTTGATCATAGCCCAATTTCAGGATGTACTCGGTGGGTTTGGAGACAATTCTCACATCCAACGAGCTCGCGTACCTAGGGCGTGACAAATTGACTCTGATATTTTGTTGAAACAACAACGATGTTACTTATAGGAATATGGTTGAAGTATCTAATTTTACTCAAAAGTCAATACGATAATAAGCAACAAAGAAATCATTATCCTTATTTTCTGTCCCTACCACAACAAATATCTACTCCCTAACTTGAAGTTTCCTTCACAAAATTCAAAATTCAAGAATGGTTGTGCGACTACTATTAATTAACAAAAATTTCACTTGCACGTGCTAAGAAATATCTAAGTGAAGAGCGTGTTTGAAAAGGAAAAAAGAAGTGTTAGAGCCCTTCGATTCTTGTAATTCTTTTTTCTTGTAAGACTAGTACAATCTTATAATTATGCTTGATTCATCAACTCAATATGTTATACTGATGATATAATAATTATAGTCACAATAAGTAGTCGTTATAATTATTTTTTTTCTTTCTTTTCATTAACATACCCGCATGTATGATTCATTCAGATATGAATCCCGAACCTTATGTGATGGTGGTAATTAACGAGAATAATCAAAAAGACTGATTTACCCTTGGATTTTAGCAAAAATACTGCAACACCCCTAAAATTGGGCATTTGAGAAAATAAGGATTTAGAAATCAAGATATCGATTGGTCGAATTTTAGGGCCTGAAAAATTAATAAAAAGGACTTAATTGCATGAAGATTGGAAGTTTTGGGGTCAATTTGCAATTTTAAGAAACTTGATTGTACAACATTTTAAAAGCTTGTAGGCCAAAACAAGAATATTTTGAGTGAAATAGGATAGTGTTAGGCACTCAAGCGTTTGAAGGACTGAATTGAAGAGTTGGCAAGAGTTGGAGGGTTTATTTGTAAGTTAGAAGAAAGACTTGGGGGTAAAAAATTGAATTTTTGAAAATTCATATATATATATATAGCATTTCAACCCCTTTTGTTCTTCATTTTCACCCTATGCACCACCCTGACTCCCTCGCATCGGCAACCTTCTCCGGCGACTTGAACCCTAGCAAATTTTGTACCAATCTCCTCCTCTCTAAACAAGGAACTCAACCATACACTTTCTTGCAAAACCAACTGGTGTAGTGGTCGGAGTTTGAGTCTGAAGCCATGGCCATTGCGGAGGTGGTGGCGCGACTTCACCGACGATGGAAAGTGAGTTCTGGGTGATGGTTCCGGTAGTTCTCAGCTCAGGGAATATCTCTGCAGCTTTTGATTGAAGTTTGGCTAGGCAATGACAATATAATTGGAAGAAAATAATGCGGTGGCGAGTGGTGGCACAGTAGGATTGAAGTTGAAATTGAACCTCTATTCGGCGGTGATAGGCAAGCTGAAAGGCATCTTTTGGTGGTGTGTTGGTCTATTCCGACGGAAGCACACGACAGTGGAGCAGCAGCGGTGCTGGGACAGATTATTCTCCTTGACGCGACGATCACAGGGGTGAAGTTGGTTTGTGGTTTCGACACCTCGATAACAAATTTTGGGTAAAGACTTGGAAATTGGAATTTATACCTTGTACCGTTTATTTCTTTTAAATCATGTCTTATGTTGAGGAAATATAAAACTTGGATATGGGAAGTTATTTATAGGCCATGCATGAGTATTTTTGTAATCCTAATGGACCCGAATTTGTATTATTATATGTTAACTATAGGTTAATGAAGTTAATTAGATGATAAAACCCTAATTTTAAGGATTTGAGGCCTAAGTGGCAATAATTGGGTTATTTAAGATGATTGGACTATTACTATTGACTTGGGATAATGTTATGAGGTTAAATATATAATTAAGGACCAAATTACATCCCTTCATTGGAACTAATATGAACCCCGCGGCTATTTCAATAATAACGGCGTATTTGGCACATTCCATAATGATAAGTACCGAATGAACCCTAAACTACCATATTAAGTGAATAGTTATCAATTTTAAACTGTTAATAGTAAGATTATAATTATTGGACATTATTAAGGTCGAAAAAGGATTTTGATCGTGGATTTAATCTTTTGGTTATGTGACAAAGAAGCAGGTCACACAGACTAGTAAGCTACTAATTGTGACCATATTTTTTGAGGCTACGGAGGCGAGGGTCTAACCTCTTGGATATTTGTTTTATGCCCTATGAGGGTATGCCAATCTGGCACTTTCTTACACCATCTGTCATTGTGATAAACCCCTGTGTGGGTTAGACTAGTTTCAATACTATACTGTATCCTCATTGTTGAAATATGTGATCTGCTTGAGATCTTATTTATTATTTGTTAATTGATCTATACACCTTAGTGTGGGTTGTTCTATTGGTTGTGCTCTGATAAGATTTTTGTTCTGTCTGTTCTGGCACCCAGAACTCCTATCTATTATCTGCTACCGTACTATTAATTGTTATGTTATTTGACTATCCTGATATCTGTTACCATTCTGTTAAGTTGTTCCCAGCTGTTATGCTCTGGATATGCCGTAATGGCAGATAAGTGGATCCCAGTTTTAAGCTTGGGACATGCTGTTAAGTTGTTCCTAGTTGTTGAGCTCGGGATGTGCTAATATGATCAAAATAATAGAAATAGGGGAATTTGATAATACCTGTTTTACTCAACTGTACTTAATTACCTATGATCTGATCTGTTTTATCTGATTGTATCCTGACTACTTGTAATCTGATCCTGACTGTAATCTCTTAATAGGTACCTACTGCTTATTATTATGATTATCCCTCACTAAATCTTTTGGACTTACTCCTCCGTTTTATCTTTGATTTTCTCATACAGGACTAAGTGATGGACTTGAACTCCAGGCTTGGATAGGCAAACACATTTTGTAATAGAAAAATGTTTGTATATGTTTATGGGTACTCTTGGACATTTTGTATACTCTAGATATGTTGTGATTTGTTAGGTTTGAATTTAACATCTGCATGGTGTATATATTATGTTGAATATTATGGGATCAGTTATGGTTTGTATATAGTACTTTTATTAAGGTTTACTTAAGTTGAAATTCGTTGCCTCTGATAAGTTTTAAAAAAAAATTCTATGGCCTATTGATTGTTTTATTAGTTAGATTTAAGACTGAATCGGAGTAGTATTTCTGCTTAGGGGTATCCTGAGTGGGGTGCTACAAATACCCTGACAGGATGAAGATCTATGTCTTTTTATTTAGGTCCTGAACTAACCTGGAAGAACCTGAACAGATCCGGTCATGACCCGTATTATCAACCATCGATGGATTGCAAATCTAAGGAACAACAACTTGCCACCTTGATCCGTACAGAAAAGGACAACTAAAGCCTATAAAGCGGAGAAATTGCATAGTAACAGGTCATGTCATCTTTTCCATCTATTACTTGAGTTCTTAACTTTACCTTTGGGCTCTCATTTGATCGCCTCAGTAGTTCACTAACTTAAGCATCAGAGGGACTTAGTTGAGGACGATCCTAGTTAGCCTAACGTGTGCACTTGTGGTCAAGTCAGAAACCCAAATTACTTATGCAGAGCGTGATTCGATTCGAGATTGAGATCGAGATCATGAGTAGAGGCAATCTAGACATTGAGCTCGAGATCTAAACTTTAAGATCCCATGTTGCATCAGTTGGCGTCATCTGTGGGTAATCTGATATGCTTCACCAATAGTTAGAGTGAACATTTAGCCATTAAAGAAACTCCGGGATGACTAATGGATACTTCAATCCCCACATTGTCGATATCTCCATCACTACCTATCTCACCCACATCTTTCATGCCTCCCGCCATCATAACGCCTCTGAGCGCTCAAGTGGAGCTAGGGTAAGGAATATTGACACAAGGCCCCAGCGGGACGCAAGTCGTGCAACTAAGTAGAGGGGATCTAAAGCGGCTAGTCTTTGAAATGAGCCAAAGGTTTTGGGAGGAGAATAAACGTAGAGCTCGAGTTGCAGCAGTAGCTTCTGTTCAGCTAGCCCCAGTTTTAATAAATAGACCTCTATTTCAGGATAGAAGATTAGGACAATCATTAGCAGAAGGTAGTGCAAAGTCTTAGGATCTTGAGGAGCAAAGATATGGTAGACTCGGATAAAGTAGGTAGTAAGACTACTTGAAGGCTAAACTACCCATCTAATGTTTATAGAAAAGAAGAAACATCAAGGAGAGAACTGATAATGTTGAACTAGGATGATCCCACCTACAAGCAAGCCAAACCCTTGCTTTCAAAGGAGTAAGTCAATGAGATCAGTGATCAAATTGAGCAATTGAGTGGGAAAATAGATGAACACAAGAGGAAAGAGGCCACACCGCTCTAAAAAAAGAACTTACCCTTTTCCATTGAAATAGTAGCTAAATCAATAACTATGCATTTCAAGCTTAATGGCTTGCCAAAATACAATGGAAGCAAGGGCACGCAAGAGCATGTGACAACTTTCGAAAATATCATGAACCTATATGGGCGGTCTAATGCCATGAATGCAAGGATCTTCATGACTACATTAAGTGGGAGAGCTCAGGAATAGTTTACGGGGCTAGTCCCCAAGACAATAATGTCATAAGACTAGCTCATAAGAAAATTCTTGTATCAGTTTGCTAGTAGAAACAAAGCTAAGAGGTCATCGACATACTTGTTCACCATATGGCAAAGGGAGGATGAAACTTTGAGAGGGTCCGTGAATAGGTTTAACAATGAGATGCTTGAGCTGCAATATCTACGCATTGATTTGATCACTAGCATACTCATCTACGGGCTTAAGAAAGAACCCCCAGCATCATTTGTTGCTAGAGAGCCCTCGAAAGATATGGAAAAGTTAATGGAGATGTCTCAATGTTACATTCATGAGGAGGAGGTGAACATCATGAAAGACCATGAGGGGATGAAGAATGCTTCAAGACCTAAAAATGATTAGGGATACATAAGGTCAAGCTCTGAAAGAGATCAAAACAAGTCTTCACTAAGAAGGTATAATTGAAGAAATTCTATGCTTAAAATATGAAAATTGAATTTGTACTGCTCAGGCATCTAAGCTCTTATTTTGATTCCTTTGCTCCTGTTTAAAATTATAAGTAATAGAGGTAATTATTCCATACTCTTGATAAAGGCACTGGGATTTATTTACATCTTTCTTTCTTTTTTTCTTCTTATGGTAAGATAAATTTAGCTAAGCTACCAAAAATTAGTGAAATGAGCAAAAAATAAAAAAGGAACAAGTTCCTTCAGACATCAAACTCATATATCGTCTGAAAAAGACTCCACTAAGGATCTCAAAATGGAAAGGTTCAGAGTGATCTTAAAAGAGCTTAGAAGCAATCAATCGAAGGGCTAAAATGGATCTGAAAAAGATCTCAAATGATTTGAAAAAGGCATACGACCAAGAAGAGTCAACAAAAGATTTTAAGTGAGTTGGAATGATCTGAAATAGATCTAAAATGATCTTAAAAAGATCACAAATATCTGAGCAAGATCTCCATCGAATTGGATCTCACAAGATTTGCAAAAGGATTCTAATAAGATTTGAGCAAGATCTCACCTAGAAGAGATCTGACCAAAATCTGCGCAAGATCTTATCAAAGAAAGATTTAAATAGATTTGAGCAAGATCTCGTCCAAAACAGATAATAAGATCTTATCATAGAAAGATTTCGGTAGCTCTGAGCAAGATCTTATCCAGAATAGATCTCGCCTAGATTTGTGCAAAATTTTATCCAAGCAAGATCTCATCGGAAAGAGATCTCATCAAGATCTGCACAAGATCTTATCCAAGAAAATCTCAAAGGATCTGAGCAAGATCTCATCCAAAAGTGATGTAATTAGGATTTGCACAAGATCTTATCCAAGAAAGATCTCATAAGATCTAAGCGAGAGCTCACCTAAAGGAGGTCCCACCAAGATCTGTGCAAGATCTTCACATAAAGATCTTGCTAAACCTAAATAAAATCTTACCTAAGAGAGATCTCACAAAATTTTAACAAGATCTTATCCAGAAGAGATCTCATCAAAATCTATGCAAGATCTTACCTAATAGAGATCTCACAAGATCTAAAGAGATCTCATCAAGATTTGTGGAAGATCTTATCTAAGAGATATCTGTGCAAGATCTTATCTAAGAGAGATCTCACAAGATCTAAATAAAATCTCATCAAAGATCTGTGCAAAATCTTATCTAAGGGAGATCTCAAAAGATTTGAACAAGATCTTATCTAAAAGAGATCTCATCAAAATCTGAGCAAGATCTCATCCAAAA
This sequence comes from Jacaranda mimosifolia, assembly GCA_018894105.1. Classification (NCBI taxonomy): domain Eukaryota; kingdom Viridiplantae; phylum Streptophyta; class Magnoliopsida; order Lamiales; family Bignoniaceae; genus Jacaranda; species Jacaranda mimosifolia. The sequence continues at coordinate 5,119,343 of CM032127.1, forward strand.
GTGATCCCATAGAGATTGTGCAAGATCTCATCTAAGAAAGATCCTGTAAAATCAAAGCAAGATCTTGACAAAACTTATGAAAGATCTCAACTAAGGATCTCTTTAGAACAAAACGAGGCCTAATTCTCGAAGGATCTCATAAGATCTACAGGTGATCTTGTTCAAGAGAGATTCCTTGGAACTTGAAGGGAATCTCATATCAAGACAAATCTCAGCTGTCACAGAGACCACCATTAATATAAGAAAGATACATAGAACCAAAAAGACACCAGGAATTTTGATTGAATGGACCCATATGCAATCTTATCAACAACAAATGAGCCTACATACTTCATCAAATAGAATTTTGATTATGAATATGGATATTTGATTATAGAAGATTTCAAGCTAGGATTTCAAATATAGAACCAGAAGACTTAGCGCAAAAAATAAATAAATAAATAAAGAAAATTAAGAGGAGCCTCTATCATTGGCAGTAGTTTTAATAGCCTCGTTATTATCACCAGTGGTGGCAGTGGCAGCGGCAAAGGCAGAGGCAGAAGACCCAGTTGGAATCTCACCTTCTCCATATGCTTTCTAGGTGGTATCTTCAGCAACTTTAAGAGTCAGGAATGCGAACTTGTCTTCAGGCTCTTCTTCCTCAATTGAAGGACCAGTAGTAAGATAGTCTCTCAAATCAACATCCTTAAACGGATCAAGCTTCTTCAAGTCAAATCCTTCTAAGATCCTTCCCAGTTTAGTTAGTTGAGCCAATCACTTCAGGAAACCCATAAAGGCGTCCTCCATTGCCTTTTCCTCAACTAAACACTCAAAGGTATGGGACTTCTTGAACGCTCGAGCGCCTTCTAGTCGCGTCTTTTGAATCAGCTCTTAATGCTCAGAGAAACTCTTGAAAGCTTCTCGACCTTGAGTATACCCTTGCTCGTGGGAGGCATTCTTCTCAAATGCTAAGGACTTCTTCATCTTAGCTAGCTTTTTCTCAAGCTCTAATATTTTCTTGTCACAATCCTCAAGCTCCTGTTTATGGGAAATTAGCCCACTGTTGATGGACTCTTGGGTCGACTTCAGGTTGGCCTCGAGCTCCGCCTTAATCTCTTTGAGCTCCATGACCTCCCTGTCCTGGGTCATGAAGTTGATCCTCTAGTATGAGCATTGCAGAATGATCTGGTGAAGACAAGTGATCCCCTGTAGAAACAAAGAATTTAGCAACGCAGCACAAGAACCCAAGAACATAAATTGGGCATCCAGGCATGCCTGCATCATAGCGTGAGCTTCGATCTCCTCTAGCTTTGTGAAGTTAATTGGAGCGAACATGGCTTGATCTTGAGTCATCAAGTACCCCTTGTAGAGTTCAAAGTCTTCCTAGGGTGAGACTTGAGAATCGAGCTTTGGTTTGTAATTTTCCAATTAGGGATCAGAGTTAACGAGATAAGTCCTTGGGAAATTGTGTATTGATGGTCTTGTAGCTCTTACGTGCTTCTGCCAGAATGGCCTCATGCTGGACGTGGTTCTCGATCTCACGGGAAGAACAAAGGTTTGTTTGAGGCTCCATGTAGGCTCTTTTCTCTTAGTGACTCTCGCTGGAGCCCTTATCCTTGGAAATTTTCTCGGATAGACTATGTTCGAAATACTAGCAGTTAAATACGATGATCAATACTGATGAATGGATTTACTGTTACTACTACTGTTACTATTAGTTGGATCTAACTTGGCCTGTGTGTGTGAGGGACTTCACTGGGTGGCAGCGAGCTTACCGATTGAACCCCAAGCCCCCATGGCCTAATCTCCCTAGTGCACAACAGAAGCCGTTTATGGCTTAGGTGAGTCATAGGATTTCCTGGTGACCTAGGCTCACACACTATTTGGGTAAAGGTTGTGCCTTGCCTGGAGCGATAAGGGACTGTTATGGTGGGAGTATAAAGTTGACTGGCTGCAATAAACATGGGTTTGATTATCGCATTCAATTGTTGGCCAATAAAAATGTTTACTATTGTATTCTCGTCTTATTACTGATTATCACCTAACTGCTTTCCACTTATATTTTCTTTCTCTCAAATATTTTTAACTGAACATCATTTTTGTCATTTATGTTCACGAACTCACATTGCACACATTTGACATTCACTGAGTCCTTTACTCACACGCCATTTTCTTTATCTCCTTCTGGCAGACTTAGACCCTAGCCCTGATGAGGATATTGAACCCATTTTTTATGAGAATCAGAGTGAAAGACTTCTGATGAGGAATTAGTTGTACTTTAGTTTTGTTGTCATGATAAGAATTTAGTTTTTGCATTTTGTTTTCCCTTATTTGTTTAATGAACTCCTAGTTAAAGATTGAGGATTGGTCATTTCGATTTTTTTTTCCAGATTTATTTGGATTGTTAGGAATGCTTAGAGGTGATTAATGGTTATGATTTTGATACTCATTTATTTGGGATTGAGTTTCACTTTTTGAGACTAGATTGTATGCTTCGATTTGGGGCGTGACACACCTAAATTTTTGTATGAATTTCTTTGTTGTCAGCATAAGGATATGACTAAATCTATCCCTTTTTTATTTGACCATAAAGTAATAAATTAGCTTCTTTTGATAATTTTAGAAAAATATCCTTAATATATAATTACCAGGTCATCTATAGGATCAAAATTAACATAGAACAAAAAATTTAAAGAACAATTTTGTTTCACCAATTTCACTGACATTGTTGCACTCCAAATACATATTATCCTCTTATTGCCTACTACAGAATCAACTAATAAATCAAACTTCTAATCCTTGTAAATAGCATTGAAGGATCTTAAGAAACAAAAGTCCCAAAAAAAAATAAATAAATAAAATCATATGAAACACAAGTCAAGTTAATTTCACTATTTCACTACTTTTCTAGTGTTTACACTTAGTAAAACAACATAAAATATACAGCCAATGAGGTATCAGTAAAGGAGTAAAGGGTAGAAGAAGAATAAGTAATAAAGTCATAAACATGATAAACTTTTATAACTAAAAAATAATAAAACAATAGTGGGAGTCAAACTTTAGACTTGGATTTATCAATTCATACAAATTAAGTAATTAAATATATATTCTGTTGGATTAATATAAATCACACGTTCATTTATTTTCTACCGAAGGTCGAAAAAGAAATTTTGACAATCAACATAGATTTTCCATAAGTGTATTAATATTTTAAAATTACATCTATTGTTAAAGAGTAACCTAGGGATGGCAATGGGTCCAGGTAAACCGGAGACCCGCCCCGTATAGTAATTATATTATATATATATAAGTATAAGTATTCAGTAGGCTATAATACTATATTAGAAAATTAGGGCTTTTTTTTTTTTTTCTTTTACTTGTTTCAATTTTATTCTCTCAAACCCGCTACCCACCACAGCAAAATATGTACATTCAAGTGATGATGAAAAAGAGAGAGTAAAAAAATACAAAACATACCCAAAAAAAAAAAAGGGATTAGACAAGTCCAACCCACCGGGTTCGGGGCCAAAGTGAAGGCGGGACGAGTCCCAGGTCTTGCCAAACCTGCCCCAAACCCGCACTGTTGCCATCCCTAGAGTAACCAATCTTTCCCTTATCTATTAGTGAAACAGTCATCGCAAATGATAACATTATTTAAACATTAACAATTTTGAACAAGCAAGAAAAGTCTTACTTGAATGCATAATAATTTTTATGCTTTCGAACTAAGACCAAACATGTTAAATGTTTCATAAGTGGGTTATAGTGATATTAACACTTTGTGTACTTCACTTTTCAAAAATTTAAAAGGACGTGGACGTATGAGCTACCACATGCTTATTGCTACATTATTTGACCGATTAATTTTATGTCTGGATTACAAAAAACAGCAAGGAAAAAGAGAAAAAAAATACAAATGTGTAAACATTAAAATATAGAGTTACATAATTAGTTTAAAGCGTGTATATTTTTTTCCCCATATTTTTGCATGTTAAATTTTAAAGTACAAACATAAGGTATGTTTCTTTAAGTTAATATGTCATTAAATTCCAAGTCATTACGTATGGTTAATCTTTGCGGCGAGCTTGATTTGTGAGACAAAGCGAGATAAAGTCATTTAATATTTTTACATATAATATCTGATATAAAAAATTCGGTGATGCATGGACGTTATGAAATTAAGATTGAGTCCGTCGTATTCATGCAATTAGGTTCTTATCAAATTCCATACTATAAGGTTGGATTAACATGAAAATTCTGTATTTTAATATCATAAATCAAACAAGAATAAAAGATTAAGATGATAGCAAATTCCACCCATAATTTCTAACATCAGATTGATAAAGAGGTTATGTAATCTTCAATTAATTTGTACAGAATATAATTATATGGGCTTACTAATATGGCATATAAAATGCGGTCTTCAAACACTCTTGCCAACCTGAATTACTATCACATCAATATATAGGGGTGTAAACGGATATTAAAGGGATTAGATACACTGTTTTCATATTCGTATCCATTTAAATTTTTTAATATTCGGATATTGATATGAATTTGACGGATATTTAAAAATGATATCCAAATTAGTATTCGTCGGGTATCGATCGAATTCGGATATATCCATATTCGATTATAATTATTCTATAATTTTAGTAAATCCAATATTACTACTAGAAGAGCAATAAAATGGGGAAAAAATGTTTTTCCTCAAAATTGGATAATGGAACAAGTTGCGAATCCACAACGTATAACAAACTCAAATGTTACTAATATAATACAGTCTACTAATGGTACTGTTCAAATACAGTTTGAAGAGAATAAAAGAATAATAGAATCTTCTTCTAGATCCAAAATAACTAGATCTAATTCTAATACATCTTTTTATTCTCATATTTCGCCTTTTGATGATATTGATTTTCCGTCAAGAGCCTCTACTTCACAAATTAGAGAAATGTCTTCTAATGAATCTGAGATTCAACACAATAAAGTTACTGAATTAAGAATTCCTAAAAATAATATTGTTAAAGGAATTTATAATAATCAAGCACTGAAAATAACCGAATCTGAAATGAATTTTTCTATTTAATGGATTATAGTTTAAAAATTGATTTTAGTCCTAGATCTCCAGCCAGAAAACTCATTCAAAAGAAATTTAATTTACCCAAATGGGAGCCATTTAGAAAATGGTTTTTTGACAATTTTAATGGAGAAGATAAGTTAAAATTCCAAAATGAATTTTATTATTTTGCCTCAAAAGAAAATAGAATAACTCCATTTGTACCTTGGTTTATAAATAATTATGTTGAAAATTATATTTCTGCTTTAGAAAGAAATTATAAATTGAGTAGTGGACAAGTTTTAAAAGCAATATATCCACTTCAACAACCTTTTCAAATTCATAAGAATGGAGAAATAATATATTTTTTTGCATTTCAAAAACTTTTTGAAAATGAAACTCTCCAAATTACTGCTGCTACTATTAATAATTTAGTAAAACAACAAAATTACACTAATATGTATCTAAATGTTATAGGAGAACAAATTTCATCTCTTCATAATAGAGTTGAAAGTTTATATTCTCTTGTTAATCAAGTTAAAAATTTAATTAATGTTGCTAGTCTTAATAAAGGACAACCCCAACCTCCAGAGGTTATTGCTACTCCTAATATTCAGCCTCATCCTGAAATTCATAATTTCAAATTAAAATATGTTAATGAATTAGAAAAAATCCTTGATAATAAATTTAGAGGATTAAAATTAAATATTCTTAATAAAGAGTTTGAAGAGGGTATGAATAATACTAATAGTTATAAAAATTATATTAAAGATGAGATTAATAAAATTGAAAAATATGTTGATAGGCCTACTATGAGGATGTATTACTATCCTAGACCTACTCCACAAGATGTTCTTCATGAGGAACAAGAATATATTGTTAATAATAGTTATAATGGTAAAAATATTTATGAATGGAATTTAGATGGTTATACTGAAAGATAGACTTATGATTTAGTTCATAGGATGCTTATGTACAACACTATTTCTAAAAACAATGGTAATAGTGATAAAGCTGTTGCTAATATGATTGTTGCAGGTTTTATTGGCCAATTAAAAGGCTGGTGGGATAATTATTTAAATGCTTCTGAAAGAGCTGAAATTCTTAATACTATTAAGACTGAATCAGGACATAATATTGAAAATGTTGTTTATACATTTGTTGTTAATATAATAGAACATTTTACTTGTAGATGGTCTGATAATTCTGAAAATATCATAACCCTTCTTAATGGTTTGAAATGTCCTACACTAACTTCATTTAGGTGGTATAAGAATACATTTTTATCTATAGTCATGGAACTCCCTGAGTCTAATAGTACTCATTGGAAATCATAATTTATTGATGGGTTACCTTCTTTGTTTGCTGAAAGAGTAAGAAAGAATCTTAGAAAAGGAGGTACTCAAATTGAATATGAAAATTATACTTATGGTAAACTTATAGGAACTTGTGTTCAAGAAGGTTTATCCTTATGTAACTAAGATTCGACAGTTAGAGATCTTGAGTAAAATACCACCTACATGGCTAGTTCTACCTACACTGCTGCCTATCATGGCTGGCCCTTAGATCCTTGAACTCCCTACACTTTCTCGGTCTTGTTCCCTGAATGGTTAATAATAATAATAATAATAATAATAATAATAATAATAATAATAATAATAAGGGTAAATGTCGCTAATAGTTCCTGATGTTTTGATTTACTATCACTTTAGTCCTCAATCTTTAAAATTTCATCTTTTAGTCCCTAATACTAATATATCGTTTCACTTTAGTCCCCAAAATAATTTTTCAGCAGTTTTTGGCTAGAAAATTGACCAAGTTTGACATTTTTAAGGGCAAAATTGTCAATTCATAGTTTTATGTTCCACTTTAGTCCCTATATAAAGTTTTATGTTCCACTTTAATTCCTATATAAGGTTTTATATTCCAATTTTGTCCCTATGTTACTTTTTTTCCTTTTTTTTTTTTATAAATTTATGTCCATGTGTATATATATATTTTTGTATAATATATGTGTATATATAATTGATACTAATATTAGTGACATATATATTATGATAAATATTTAATAATATATTATTGATATATTAATATCATTTGTGATACTATTGTAATTAATAATATTAGTAATATTATTATTGATATGGGATAGCCCAATAGGCCTAGCCCAATAACATTCAACTAGGACAGAGCTGGTCTGATGCTCCCTAAGCAGCTCGACTGCCCTTAAACCCAACACGTTTTAGACCAAGCAGACATTCGACTGCCACTCGATCTCTGGATCCCTATATGTCGTGGTGGATATTAGCATGATTAACCAGGCTATAGCCGATAGCCTCTATTAGGTGGCCTCAATCCTTCAACCAGAATGATGTAGCTTCGACTAGAATGAGCCTGGTGACCAAGATCCTAGTAGATATTTCTGTTGGAGTGCTCGTCTTGACCAGAGAGGTCAAGGAGTGACGAAAGCCCTTTAGCCGCATTAATAGCGCATGCCACCAACAGTACCACCTTTTGCAACCGTGTCAGGCTAGGGAGCGCCTCTAGTGTACCACCTTCTTCTAGGTAGCTGCCTTCTAAAACAGTACACAAGCTAGATAAGATTGGAAAGTCCTCAAGTAAGGACAATGGCCCTTCTTACACAATAGGGGCATCAAAGACATATCAATCACCATGAGAAGGCTAGAAATACCCCATTCTAGCCCTCAACAAGGTATGCACATTTATTGCCTTAAGCTTTTACTCCACTGCTCCATTACTTGGTTGACTTACTGACTTGAGCACCGAAGTGCATTAGCCGAGGGCACCTCGGCTAGCCTGCCGTTTATTGTTGATTGCAGGACTCAACACCAAGTATATCCCAAATATATCTTTTGACCTACCATCTGGTCAGTTTCATTGAACTTCAGCCTATTACACACTTGAACTAAATCCACCCTTATCAATTATTAATATATTATTAACAATATTATTAATAATAATCCTAATAATATTAGATAACTATATTATCATAATAATACTATTACTATCATTGATAATATTAATCTTATAATTCTTATGATTAATTATATATATTAATAATAAAAAATTAATTTAATATTTATTAGTATCATGTATTATTATTAATACTACATATTATGAATATAATTAAAATTATTATAATATAATCTTTATTATTAGTAATATATCACTAATCATACAATTTTAATTACAATAGTATCACAAATGATATTAATATATCAATAATATATTATTAAATATTAATAATAATATATGAGCATGTGACTAATATTAGTATAAGTTATATATAAACATATATTATGCACAAATATATATACACACATGGACATAAATTTATAAAAAGAAAAAAAGAAAAAAGAAAAAAGAAAAAAGAGAAAAAGTAACATAGGGACTAAATTGGAATATAAAACGTTATATAGGGATTAAAGTAGAACATAAAACTTTATATAGGGAGTAAAGTGGAACATAAAACTATGAATTGACAATTTTTCCCTTAAAAATGTCAAACTTGGTCAATTTTCCAGCCAAAAACTGCCGGAAAATGATTTTGGGGACTAAAGTGAAACGATATATTAACGTTAGGGACTAAAAGATGAAATTTTAAAGATTGTGGACTAAAGTGATACTAAATCGAAACATCAGAGACTATTGGCAACATTTACCCTAATAATAATAATAATAATAATAAGAAGAAGAAGAAGAAGAAGAAGAAGAAGAAGAAGAATCCCCACCCTTTCCCTCCAGCACTTCATATATTTCTCATTTCTTTTCTTTTTTCTTCATTCTTTTTTTTTTTCCTTTTTATTCTCATTTCTCTCTTCTTTCATTATTTCATATATTTCTCATTTTATACATATATGTATAAATTTATCATTGTTTCTCATTTCTCATTATTTCTTATATTCTCATTTTATACATATATATAAATATATATAAATTCATCTATAAAATTTTAAATAATTTTTATTTTTATCTTTTTTTCTTTCTAATTATTCATACATGTATATCTTATTTTTTTCTATTTATACTTATTCACATATATATAATGTACATATATATAAATTTATCAATAAAATTTAAATTACTTTTATTTTAGGGCAAATGTCATAAATGATCCTTAAAGTTTTAGTTTAGAATCACTTTAGTCTTCAAACTTTAAAACTTCATTTTTTTAGTCCCTAACATTTGGATTTAGTTTCAATCTAGTCTCTAAATCAACTTTCCGGCAACTTTTCACTGAAAAATTGACCAAGTTTGATATTTTTAAGGGCAAAATTGTCAATATATAGTTTTATATTTCACTTTAGTCCTTATATAAGATATTATGTTCCACTTTAGTCTCTATATAAGATTTTATGTTCCAATTTAGTCCCTATGTTACTATTTTTCTTTTTATAAATATATGTGCATGTGTGTATATATATTTGATACTAATATATTATTGATATATTAATACTATTTGTGATACTATTGTAATTAATAATATTAGTTGTATGATTTAGTGATATATTAATAATAATAAAGATTTTATTACAATAATTTTAATTATATTCATAATATATAGTATTAATAATATTATAAATATTATTAATATAATAATTTTTTATTATTATTATAATATTACAACTACTAATAATAATACATGATATTAATAGATATTAAATTAATTTTATTATTATTATTATTAATATAATTGATATGGAATAGCTCAACAGGCCCAAACCTAAAGATACTTGACGAGAGCAGAGAGGCATGACAGTCCAACAAGCCCAACGCCGAGATACTCAACCAAAGTGGAAAGAGGATGCCGGATGACCCAATTACTAGCATACTTGACTGTAACTCAACCACAGTTGGAATTCATTAGAGCAAAGCATCGACACCCGCCAAGTCGACTAGAAGCTGATTGACTTGGGCCTCTAGTCAATTTCTCACTCTGCCCAACGTGGTTAATCTAAAACAGATCAATTGTAGCTTGAGGAGATGTTATACAAGAACATCTGTATCGACCATGGACACCGAGGAGAGGCAGCCTCTCCCCCGCATTAAATGCTCTCCCTGGTGGCGTACCTCCGTATTAATGGTGCATGCCACTACAGTACCACCTTTCCTCAGTGGACTCAGGATAGTACGCGCCACCAGTGTACCTTTATGCCTCAAGCTGTGCCACTTGGAATAGTACACAGGAAGGAGAAGACTTCATAGCCCTCAATCCAGCACAAGAGCTACTCCAATTTCGTGAGGGCATCATAATCATATCAACCCCAGTGAGAAGACTATAAATACCCCATCACAACCCTTCAGCAAGGTATGCAATTTCTTATCTTATGCTCTCACTCTGCTGCTCATCTCTTTAGTCGATACATATTGACTTGAGTGTCGGAGTGCTTTAGCCGAGGGTACCTCGGCTAGCTTGACGTTTTCTATTGATTGCAGGACTCGACCCTGATTCACTAGAAGCTCACTCCTCAACCTTCCTTAGGTCGATTCCATCCAATATCTGCCCAATACACCAAAATACAATTTTCACCCTCATCAATAATTAATCATAAGAATAATAAGATTAATATTAATATAATTAAATATGATATATACTAACAAATAAATATGTATATAATATATACTAATAAATAAATATAAATATATAAAAATATATATAATTATATTTGTATAATAATCCCACCCACCCCTGCACCCTGCACCCTCCACAACCCCCATCCCATTCCCAATATATACACACATGCACATATATTTATAAAAAGAAAAAAAAGTAATATAGGGACTACATTGGAACATAAAATCTTATATAAGGACTAAAGTGGAACATAAAACCTTATATAGGGACTAAAGTGAAATATAAAATTATAAATTGACAATTTTGCCCTTAAAAATGTCAAACTTAAAAAGTTGCTGGAAAGTTGACTTAGGGACTAGATTGAAACTAAATTCAAACATTAGGGACTAAAAAATTAAAGTTTTAAAGTTTGAGGACTAAAGTGATTCTAAACTAAAACTTTAGGGACCATTTATGATATTTGCCCTTTATTTTATCTATTTTTTTATTTATTCATTCCGAATTAAATAATATTTAATATTTATAAAAGCATATATATAATATAATTTTTAATTCATACTTATATACATATATAGTGTTTATATATATATATACATATATATACATTTCAATAAAATTTAAAGAAGATTCATCATATATTTCTCATTTCTCATTATTTCATATATTCTTATTTTATACATATGTATAAATTTATTTAATGAATTTGGATGGCAATGCAATTTTGTTTCCCTCCAACTTTGTATTCCCTCCAAAATTTGGCCCATAAAAAATATTAACAACTGCTTTTATTATTAGATTGACATCATAATTTAACATGATTTCTTCCAAAGAATTGATTCCCTCTAATAATAATGAATTCTCTTCATTTTTTCGATTCCTCTAAATTTTAGCTCCTCCATTTTTTTTTTGTATAAATAATTTATAGCAAAATTAATTTCTTTTATCTTATATTATATGATGAATTGACATATATATTTTAAATTATTAAATAATTTCTATTATATTTAAAATAGTTAAATAACATATAATTTGGACTTATAATTTTTGGTGCTTAACAATTTAATTTTTTATTATAATTTATTACAATATTCATTTAGAAAAATTCTAAAAACTCCTTAAAATAAATAGTTAAAGGTTACATGCCTGAATAACAAAAGAAAATAAAGAAATCTAGTTTACCATAATACTTAATGAAAAGAAAATGGTCCCTGAAGTTAGGCCTGTTAATGTTACATTTCGTATTTTAATCATTGTATTGGCCAATTAAAGATTTTTATAACTTATAGATATCCATATGTTAATTGTGTATATGTTTTACTATATAAATTGCTAAAATGAAGATAACTTTCGTGGTTTAATGTAGTGTTAAAAAAGTATTAACTTAAAATATATTATTAAATGTAATGATTATTAACTTTCATGGACCTGAACAAGTTGTTTTAAGAATTAGTTGGTCTACATATTATATTTCCTTCAAAAAATAAGTTTCCCTCCAAAAATGAATTCCCCTATTATTTTTTTATTCCCTCCAAATTTTTGCTCCTCCCTCCATTTTGTGTATAAATAGTATGTACAAAAATTATTTATTTTATCTTATATTATAAGATGAATTATGACGTATTATTATAAAGGTTAAAAATTTAATTCTATTCTTTGTTATTATTTATTAGGACATATTTTTTGAACAAAAAGATTTTAGAAAAATTGTTTATAAATTCTAAAAACTTTAGTCTTTACGTGTAATTAATTTCATTTTAAAAATTAAAATATTATGTACTAATAATATATTGATGTGGACAATTTGAACATGCATTTATTGAAAATTTTCTACACTTAATAAACACAAACTGTTTTGAAATTGATCAATTTGTATAACTTTAATATAGTTGGAAAATTTGAAATTATTTTGAAATACTCACGACATTATAATATAAACTTAGTAATATAGTTATAAGTTTAACCAAATTATCTTTTATCCCCATATATTTAATTAAATATTTGAACAATTGTTAGCATCCTTAACAAATTTGTAGACGTCGGTTGAAAATTTATATTAAAATTCAAAAATATCCTTCAAAAGCTATTTTGATTATTTTTCAGACAAAAATACCCTTGGACTTATTTGAAACTTTAACATGGGGGTTTAACTTTAATATTATTTAAATTACTCAGAATAAATTTAAATAATTTTATTAATAATTTTTTTAAATATTAAATAATCTTTTAATTAAGGTTGGATTAAAAAAATAAAAATTTAAAACCATCAACATATGTAAAGTAATTTAATCAAATTTAATTAAGCATATTTATTAATTATAAAATAAAAATAAAAATCAAATCCATCTCTTAATTAAATATGATTTTATTTTTAAATTACATCTCAATAATATTAAAAAATAATCATATCTAAAATAATTTATGTATATTAAGTTAAATATATTTATTAAATATAAAAAAATATTTATTAACTAAAATAAATAATTTAAAAATAAAAATCAGATCTAAAAATATCATTCTAACACTAGTAATTTTAAAATGTCTATTTCACCATATCAACCCAATAAAAAAATTATTGATATGATATCTTGTTCCCTTCTAAAACACAAATAAATAAATAATTTTCTCCCAATTCATTTTCCACCTACCACCCAAAATATAAACAAACAACCATCACATTCCCCGACCCCACTTCCAAAAAACCATTTTGCTAAAATATTATGACAAAATGCTCCAATTCATAAACAAACAAGCCCTAATTTAACTAATTTCATTCAATTTATCGATTAATAAAAATTAAATAAGTCAAAATGTGGAAGATATAGAATTGGAACCCTTTGAGACCTTGATGTGTGTTTGTGCATATAAATAAAAAAATTAAATTTATTTATTAATCAAAATAAATAATTTAAGTAAAAATAAAATCTAAATTTTTATCCTAACAATATAATTTTAATAATTTTAAATAAATAATAGAAGTAAAAAAAAATTAATTTAGGTTAATTTAATTAAAATTTATTAATTAATAATAAATATATATATATATATATTTTGCCCCTTCTTCCACACCCCCCACCCATCCTGCCTCTTCCAACTAGCCCCTCCCCCCTACCCCACCAACCCCACCCCAAGCCAGGCCATGGCTAGCGGCCAATCGGTTATGGCCGGTTACAGGCGAATGGCCAGATCTGGCCACTGGACATGGCAGTCTGCAGCCAGCGCTAAGCCACCAGCTGTTGGTTGTGGCCAGACCCAGCAGCAGCTGGCCATGGCTGGCCGTGAGGGGTTGGGGGAGAGGGGGGGGGCGTGTTATATATATATATTGAGATATAAATTTTTTTTATGAGGATTTTATTATATATTTTTAATTTTTTATTACTTTTTTAAAATTTTTTAATGAAGGTTGATTGGACATTTCAAAATTTGTGGAATTTTTATAAATAAATCAAAATTTTGAGCTGTTGGGTAACTAACTTTTTTTAATTTAACAGTTTTGCCTGAATACTAACAGAAGTTAAGGTGTTATCCCAAATGTATTAAAAAAATTGGAGTCTTGGTCCTATAAGTGTCAACTTATGTACCAAAAGTGCAAACCTCCCATGCAATGAGATTAAAAATGTAATTTTTCCAATACAACCAAGCACTACGTTAGCAAAAAAAAGAAAAGTAAGGGCTCCATTAAAACGGTAATAATTTCATTGGGCTAGTTGCAATTTACCCCAATGTGATTTCTAAAATAAGTATCAAACCCTCATGTGAGAAAAATAAATATACAAAACAACTTCCTTATGTTTTATAAAACTACGCACACCGCCTCCCCCTCCACATTTATTGCCCACTTAACGTAATTTTAATATAAAAAGATCAATTTACCCTTAATCATTTCACATATACACAATTCAATTTAAATAACTTTTCATTATCATATTTTATTTATTTTTTCTTTTATTTTCCATTCTTTTCTTTTATTTTCTTTTTATTCTCATTTCTCTCTTCCATTATTTCATATATTTCTCATTTTATACATATATATAAATTTATCATTGTTTCTCATTTCTCATTATTTCATATATTCTCATTTTATACATATATATATATTTATAAAATGTTAAATAATTTTTATTTTTATCTTTTTTCTTTCTAATTATTCATACATGTATACTTATTTTTTCTATTTATACTTATTCACATACATATAATATACATATTTATAAATTTATCAATAAAATTTTAAATTACTTTTATTTTTATCTATTTTTCTATATATTCATTCCAAATTAAATAATATTTAATATTTATAAATATATATAAATAATATAAATTTTTATTCATACTTATTTACATATATAGTATGTAAATATATATATATACACCACAAGAAAATAGGTTAATGGTGGCATATATTTTGCAATGATTTGTCTCAACTGCCGCAAAATATTAATTTGATGGTGGTTAAGCAGCGATTTATCCAAACTGCCGCTAAATTAGCTACGAAAAACCACTGGGGAATTCATAATAAATGGCGGCTGCTAGTGTAACCGCCATTGAATGAATAACTTCGCGTTGGTTTTTCTAAACCGCCGCAATTAATAATATTGTTTCTTTTACTTATTAGATTGCCCTTTGTATTTAACTTTAAAGGGTTTTGTCCACAATTTTTTCATATATATATATATATATGTAATGTCCATTATTTCTTAAAAACAATCTTATTTAATTTTAATTTTTGATTAAAAATCAATTAAGTTAAGACAAAACTATGATAGTAAAGATAAAAAAAGTAAAATAAATCAAAATAAATATATAAAATCATTGTAAAGTTAAAATCAATATTAGTATATAAGTTAATAGAAACCTTTTAATTTGACTCATAACTTAGTTATTCCGAATTAAATAATATTTAATATTTATAACTATGTATATAATATAATTTTTCATTCAAACTTATATACATATATAGTATATATATATACACTACAAGAAAATAGGTTAATCGTGTTGGAATAGTGCCCAGCAAGTCAATTAGATTGGCCTTATAAACTGTTTCATTGTAAGACAATCTTGATTGAATGATATTCATCGTATGACCATCTTCATCATATGCACTTCATTTACTTCATTAGCATTTGGATGAAGCCCTTAGATCACACAAGACTATGGGACTTGGTTTGGTGACCATGGAATAAGTCTCACACGGTCGTGATCTTAAACCTTCCAAGTCATAGGATCTTACGAGAACAATGGCATCTAAGATCCGGATAGACTTGCATTAACGATGCATAATCCAAGAGTTGGATATTGTTCCGTTCCATGAGCAACTGTATGAGATACGGGTGCATGTTAGTAGGTGCTTGTTAGGGAACAAGGTACTAAAGACCCGCCTAGAGAATCCACTAGATAGCCCAAGTGGCAAGTTCTCCAGCTTACGCTAGTGCATATTGTTAGTCCTTTGACCTGAAGATCCATGGTAACTTTGTGTCAGGTCCTCATGCTTTGACTCTTCCTTGACCACTTAGCAGGTCTTCCAGGTTGAGATTGAGTATGAGCTACTTGGCATGGAGGTTTGTGAGATCCAAGATGGAATCCGACTCCTCGTCTTTGTGAAGGGCGAGTGCATCTCCTATGTGTTCTGAAATGATCGATTCCAAGAAATCCTTGCGTAAGGTGATGTGATAATTTGGAAAGGCATTTCCAAAGATGAGGTCACAAAGGGAATTGAACATTAAGAATAGAAACATAGTATCGAGGCTATTAGGGAGCCGACTAATATCTTGCCCTAGGCCTCTTTTGGGAGATAGGAGACAGAAGAATTGTGTTTGCATGGTACGCGTAATGCTAGAATGGTTCTTCAAGAGCATTTATTTCAGCCAATTAGTTGGGCTCCATGGGCTTGAAGTTGGACATCGACCATAGAGATTGGGTATTCTTCAATTAATGAGATTAATTGAATCGAGTCGCTTAGTTTAAAGGAGTTTAAACTAATGTGAATATTTGATATTCCAAAAGTTACAAGGAGTTGTGAGCCCATGTCCAATGAATGGTAGAACCTAATGAGTCACACACAAAAGCCAATGACATGATCAATTGAAGGAAGTAGAGTTTTCTAAAAGTTAGAAAATTCATAATCGTTTTGGAGGAGGCAAAATTGTAGTCATTTTAACTTGATCAATTTAAATGTTAAATTGGTCAAATTAATTTAAGAGTTAAATTAAGATCAATTAATTAAGGTTTAATTAATTGATGTCACATGACTATCAATTGGTCAAAATTAATTTAAGGGTTAAATTGACTTTGACTAGCTTAAATAGTTAAGCATTTTTGACTTAAGAGTTAAGTCAAATTATTATTGGTTAAATTAAAGTGTTTAATTTAATTGAGTTGGACGATTATTTTTGGGAGAATAATTAAGTGAATGGTTCATTTAATGTGAATTGGAATTTAATTGCAAGACATTTCATAAGATGAAATTTGTGCTTCAATTAATATTCTTATTCACTAATTACTAGTTAGTGGCCACCTTGGCAAGGACACTTGGCATCATCTCCTTGGGGATGTTCATGGACCACTCCTATATATAGATATAGGAGTGTGGCCGGCCAAGTGTGAGAGAGAGAGCAAGTGTGTGCATGACTAGTGTGATTTCTCCCCACATTTTGTGTAACGGGAATCTAATTTGTTAGCATCCCATTATTCTCTCCAACTTCCTCCTCTTCCTCCTTCCCAGCCTTCCTACCCTTATTCTCTGAAGATATTCCAGCCATTCTGTACAGAATAGGCCATAGATTTGGTGTGTGGAGTTTTACATTTGAGGCAATCTAATTTGGTTGCTCTTGCTCTTGACTGGAGTAGTTTTCTGGCAGCCGATGTTTGCTAGTTCTGGGAGGACCGCTGGTATTTTGATTGGGCTGGATTTTAGACTGAAGAATCTTCAAAGGGTTGAGGAGTTCCTATAAAAATTTCAGCAAAAACAGAGCTCAACCTTCACTTATGCACATTCAATCGAATAAAAGGAAGCTAGATATCCAAGAAGATGCCATGTTATGGCTTGCAAGACTTTGTCATATCTCTAAAAATAGGATGAGCAAGTTAGAAGCGCTCAAAGCACTAAATGTTAGTGGCATTGATAACCTTACTACTTGTGAATCTTGTTTAAAGGGAAAAATGACCAAAGCTCCGTTTGTAGGACAAACGGAGCGAACCACACATCTATTGGATTTGATCCATTCGGATGTTTGTGGACCATTAAGAGTTAGTGGGAGAGGAGGCTATTCCTACTTTATCACTTTCACTGATGATTATAGTCGGTACGGACATGTGTATCTTATGAAGTACAAGTCCGAGGCCTTTGAAAAGTTCAAAGAGTACCAGAATGAAGTTGAAAAGCAAAAGGGACTTAGTATTAAAACTCTTTGATCGGATCGAGGGGGTGAATACTTAAGTACCAAATTCTTGGATTATCTAAAAGATAATGAGATTCTTTCACAATGGACTCCACCCGGCACACCCCAACATAATGAGTAGCCAAAAGGAGAAACTGTACCTTGTTGGACATGGCACGTTCCATGATGAGTTTTTCCAATGCACCTATATCCTTTTGGGGATACGCCTTAGAAACGGCGGTGAGGCTACTAAATGTAGTACCTTCAAAGTCTGTGCCAAGGACACCATATGAGATATGGCATGGCAAAGCACTCTCTTACCATTATTTGAAAGTTTGGGGATCTCCCACCTACGTGAGACGAACAGTGGGAGATAAGTTAGATAGTAGATCCACATTGTGCAAGTTTGTGGGATACCCAAGAGAGTCTATGGGTTATTACTTTTACGATCCCTCAAAACAAAAGGTGTTTGTTTCAAGGAACGCCCACTTTCTGGAAAAAGGAATTTCTATTAGATAGAAATGGCATTGTCATTGAACTCGATGAAGTTCAAGACGATCAAGAAATCCTAAAAGTACTGGAAACAAATACGGAATTAGAACCTTGTACACACCCTCTAAGAAGGTCTGACTGGATCAAGAAGCAACTCGAAATGTTTGGATTCCTTCATGAGATAGGTCAATTGGATAGTGATCCAAAGACCTATGAGGAAGCTATGTTGGACATAGATTCGGGACGTTGGCTAGAAGCCATGAGATCCAAAATTGACTCCATGTACTCAAACAAAGTATGGACTTTGGTAGATCCACCAGAGGGAGTAGTTCTTGTCGGTTGCAAGTGGATCTATAAGCAGAAGCTTGTAGTAGATGGAGAAGTGGTGACTTTTAAGGCATGGCTAGTGGCAAAAGGTTACACTCAAAGACCCAGTATCGATTTTGAGGAACCCTTTTAATCGGTTGCTATGCCTAGGTCCATTCGGATCTCGCCATAGCTGCATATTATGACTATGAGATATGACAAATAGATGTTAAAACTGCTTTCCTCAATGGTGACATTGAATAAGAAATTTACATAGAGCAAGCACAAGGTTTTACATCCAAACGGAGTGAGCAAAAGGTTTGCAAACTCCAGAAATCTATTTATGGGTTAAAACAAGCGTCCCGAAGTTGGAACATATATTTTGACAAAATGGTCAAATCGTTTGGCTTTGTCAAAAATATGTATGAAACTTTTGGGTACAAGAAATCTAGTGGGAGTTCAGTACAGTTTATTGTGCTTTATGTCGATGACATCCTTCTCATTGGGAATGAGGTAGGAATGTTAGAGTGTACTTAAGCATGATTATCTACACAATTCTCCATGAAGGATTTGGGAGAAGCATCCTACGTATTGGGACTACATATCTATAAAGATAGATCGAAGAGGATGCTGGGGCTTTCCCAAACCCTGTACATTGACAAGATACTAAATAGGTTTAGTATAGAAGAATCGAAGAGGGGATTCCTTCTCATGGGACATGGCATTCGTCTCTCAAAGTCTATGGCCCCCAAGACTAAGGAAGAGAAGCAAAGAATGTCCCACATACCTTATGCCTCCGCCATAGGAAGCATAATGTATGCAGTGCAATGTACTAGACCGGATGTGGCACACTCGCTAAGTGTTACGAGTAGGTTCCAATCCAATCCTGGTGAGAGTCACTGGATAGCCGTAAAAAAAATCCTTAAGTACTTGAGAAGAACTAAGGACATGTTCTTGGTATACAGTAATGGAGAATTGAAACTAGAAGGGTTTTTGGATTCAAGTTTCCAATCCGATGTAGATGACCTCAAATCCACTTCTTGATTTATATTTTGCCTCAATGGCGCACGCGGTGAGTTGGAAGATTTTTAAATAAGATACCACGGTCGACTCAACCATTGAAGTAGAGCACATTGTAGCTTCGGAAGCTGCAAAGGAAGGTGTTTGGATGAAAAACTTCATTCAAGAGTTGAATGTGGTGCCTAGCATTGCTGAGCCAGTAGTTGTCTTCTGCGACAACAACGGGGCGGTAGCGCAAGCTAAAGAGCCAAGATCTCATCAGCGATCCAAGTACATTTTGATACGATATCATTTGATCCGTAAGATCGTTGATAGAGGCGACATCCCAGTGGAGAGAGTTGCCTCAGAAGAGAATATAGCAGATTCACTGACAAAACCCCTATTGCAAAAGGTCTTTGAAGGACATCTTGAGAAGATAGGTCCCAAGGCCATAGGGCATTGGCTTTAGGGCAACTGGGAAATTGTTGGAATAGTGCCCAGCAAGCCAATTAGATTGGCCTTGTAAACTATTTCATTGTAAGATAATCTTGATTGAATGATATTCATCATATGGCCATCTTCATCATATGCTTTTCATTTACTTCATTGGCATTTGGATGAAGCCCTTAGATCACACAAGACTATAGGACTTGGTTTGGTGACCATGGAATAAGTCTCACACGATCGTGATCTTAAACCTTCCAAGTCATAGGATCTTACGAGAACAAGGGCATCTAAGATCCGGATGGACTTGCACTAACGATGCATAATCCAAGAGTTGGATATTGTTCCATTCCATGAGCAACTGTATGAGATAATGGTGTATGTTAGTGGGTGCTTGTTAGGGAATAAGGCACTAAAGACCCGCCCGAAGAATCCATTCGATAGCCCAAGTGGCAAGTTCTCCTGCTTACGCTAGTGCATATTATTAGTCCTTTGACCTGAGGATCCATGGTAACCTTGTGTCTGGTCCTCATGCTTTGACTCTTCCTTGATCACTTAGCGGGTCTTCCGGGTTGAGATTGGGTATGAGCTACTTGGCATAGAGGTTTGTCAGATCCAAGATGGAATCCGACTCCTCGTCTTTGTGAAGGGCGAGTGCATCTCCTATGTGTTCTGAAATGATCGATTCCAAGAAATCATTGCGTAAGGTGATGTGATAATTTGGAAAGGCGTTTCCAAAGATGAGGTCACAAAGGGAATTGAACATTAAGAATAGAAACATAGTATCGAGGCTATTAGGGAGCCGACTAATATCTTGCCCTAGGCCTCTTTCGGGAGATAGGAGACGGAAGGACCGTATTTGCATGGTACGCGTAATGCTAGAATGGTTCTTCAAGAGCATTCATTTCAGCCAATTAGTTAGGCTCCATGGGCTTGAGGTTGGACATCGACCATGGAGATTGGGTACTCTTCAATTAATGAGATTAATTGAATCGAGTCACTTAGTTTAAAGGAGTTTAAACTAATGTGAATATTTGATATTCCAAAAGTTACAAGGAGTTGTGAGCCCATGTCCAATGAATGGTAGAACCTAATGGGTCACACACAAAATCCAATGACATGGTCAATTGAAGGAAGTAGAGTTTTCTAAAAGTTAGAAATTCATAATCGTTATGGAGGAGGCAAAATTGTTGTCATTTTGACTTGATCAATTTAAATGTTAAATTGGTCAAATTAATTTAAGATTTAAATTAAGATCAATTAATTAAGGTTTAATTAATTGATGTCACATGACTATCAATTGGTCAAAATTAATTTAAGGGTTAAATTAACTTTGACTAGCTTAAATAGTTAAGCATTTTTGACTTAAGAGTTAAGTCAAATTATTATTGGTTAAATTTAATTGAGTTGGACGATTATTTTTGGGAGAATAATTAAGTGAATGGTTCATTTAATGTGAATTGGAATTTAATTGCAAGACATTTCATAAGATGAAATTTGTGCTTCAATTAATATTCTTATTCACTAATTACTAGTTAGTGGCCACCTTGGCAAGGACACTTGGCATCATCTCCTTGGGGATGTTCATGAACCACTCCTATATATAGATATAGGAGTGTGGCCGGCCAAGTGTGAGAGAGAGAGAGCAAGTGTGTGCATGACTAGTGTGATTTCTCCCCATATTTTGTGTACTGGGAATCTAATTTGTTAACATCCCATTATTCTCTCCAACTTCCTCCTCCTCCTCCTCCTTCCCAGCCTTCCTACCCTTATTCTCTGCAGATATTCCAGCCATTCTATAGAGAATAGACCATAGATTTGGTGTGTGGACTTTTACATTAGAGGCAATCTAATTTGGTTGCTCTTGCTCTTGACTGGAGTAGTTTTCTGGCAGCCGGTTTTTGCTAGTTCTGGGAGGACCTCTGGTGTTCTGATTGGGTTGAATTTTGGACTGAAGAATCTTCAAAGGGTTGAGGAGTTCCTGTAAAAATTTCAGTAAAAACGGAGGAGTCCATCCAAGGAAAAATTGGTGGTGATCCTGCTGCGCCGGTGAAGCGACAGTTTGATGGTTTTCAAAAGTTTTCTCTTGCTCTTCGATTTTCTGTCATCACCTAGGTATTTTTCCCTTTCTAAATCTGAATTCCATGCATGTCTTGATCTTGAGGGTGTTGTGTGGGCTAGTTTATTCAGTTTTATGTTAAAATATTTGGATCCTAGTGCCACACATACCTTCAAATCACGGGATATATTTTGTGACGGTTTGTCTCAACCGCCACAAAATATTAATTTGTAACCTTTCCTGAATGAATAACTTCGCGATAATTTTTCTAAACTACTGGAATTAATAATATTGTTACTTTTGCTTATTAGATTGCCCTTTGTTTTTTACTTTAAAGGGTTTTGTTCACAATTTTTTAATATATACATATATATGTAATGCTAATTATTTTTTATAAATATTTTTTCTTATAAATTTCTAAAATAAAGTAATTTATATTATAAGCTCTTCTACAAAATGTAAAGTGGTATTCACTTATTTTAAAATTTGAATATACTCTTGTAATAATTTAGACAGTATGAATTTTAAGTTTTTATTTTATTCATACATTGCAAGGTTTACTTTAAAAGATAAAATTTGATATTTTTATAAGCTTAAAAAATTCTTATAATGTCTTTTCATTAAAAACTTAGCTAAACACCCACTTAGTTTATATTTTTACTCGTCTGTTAATATTATATAATTTGATTAATGAAATAAATTATTATAGTGTTTTCTTTACCCAAAACTCACAATACAAAAATATTTCGCCTTTACCTAACAATTTACATATAAATGTAATAAAATTTCTTTGCTTCATGAAGTTATGTTATATAATTATCCCACACTTTTTGTTTATTTCTTTTAGTTCACTATTTGATACTTTTATTTTATTTATTCAAATGACAATTACTATTTTTTTTCAAAGTAAAATAATGTTTGCTTGATAACATGTGAAATTGCTCGAGATCTCTATATGAAAGAGATGAATAAGTAATTGAGCAAATGGAAATATTAACTTTTGGACGATGCAGCTAAGATGGTTAAATGCTTGCTTGAGGGTGAACATGGCGCGGGATCGAGCCTTGCTGCTAGCAATTTGGGGGAATTAGCTTGCTGGTGGGCCGGTGGCGGACTGGGCCTGCTGTTAGCTTGAGTGTGGGCCGGCCCTGTGGGCACAGGGCCTGAACGCCGCAGGGCCTAGTGAGTTGGTGCTGGCAAGCGGGCCTGGTGGGCCGGTGGGAGCTGGGCCTGAGCACAGTAGGTCCTGGTGGGCTGGTGTTGGCGGGCAGGTCCTGAGCGCAACAAGGTTGCTTGCGAGCAGCTGGGCCATGGTGCGCTCTTGTTGGTGGGCCGATGGGTGATGGCATGGGTCGAGCCCAGAGTTGATCGGCCCAGCAGACGAAGGCCCAATGTCAAATGGCCCATCCATATGCATGGCGGTCCCTATGCAGCAGCCCAAGCAGGAGCCTACGCACACACATTTCGTAACAAAACTTTTAGTTATTTATTTCATTAGTAACGAAATGCTTATTTTTGAATTAAAATTTTAATTAACTGTTTGTAACCAAATATTTTGTTACATAAACAATTAGTAACTATACTTAATTAAATAAATAATATCATTATATTATGCATTGGTAACGAAAAAATAAAATGCAACAAAATTGCCAATGTTTTGGTAACTAAATATTTCGTTAAGTTATAAAAATCTATTGTATCTACTACACTTTTTTGTTACTAATATCATATTTTGGTAACGATACATTTCGTTTCCATAAGTCCATCATTCGTAAAGAACCATAAATTTCGTTACTAAAACCTTTTGCAACGGGCTTTAGGGCACTAAACTTAAGTAACGAAAAATTTGTTACCAATATTTTGGGTAACGAATTTCAGCTTTATGGTAACGAAATTATTCGTTACTAAAAGTGTAATTTGTTGTAGTGAATACTTACAACAAGTAATTTTACATGATTGCTAGAAAAGTACTCATAGCAATCAAATGGATAAATTCGATTTGATATATAAGTACCTACTATCATTTTAAAATTAATAAAGTATTAAATATGAATATACTTTAAGGAATAAATCTTTTGAAACATAAAAAGATATATTTGTTTTAAATTTTTAACCATATGCATACCCTAATCATTATTTTCAAATGAATATTTAAATACAATCTCATTTTCATTTCAAAATTATAACTACTATTTAAAATGATTGCATGGTGAAGTTGTCTGCTTAAGTTACATGTGGTCAAATGTCAATCTACTGCTCATTTTATTAAGGACATCAATAACTTGAGATGACTTCCATAATTCTTTTTCTCAAATAGAGATGTCACTTAATGTTTAGCTATTCTATCAATTTGATTAATTCTATTAAGACATGTATGTTAAAGAAATTTTGTTTCAGTTTGTTATTGTCATATATTATATTTTATGAATATATGCAGCCCAAATAATACTTATTTAAGAAAATATCTAATTTACATAATTGATGATATCAAAAGAAAAAATTTATAAATGCAAAACAATTTATAAGTTATTCTGCCTTATTTGATCAGCTCAACGTGGAATAAAATATGGAGTATGGCGGAGTATGGCAATGTGGTAATGTAGGAGAGCAAGTTCGTAATTAGAAGTGTCTAATAATTCAAACCAATAATGAATAATCCACCCAAAAGAATATCTTCTGGCTCTCTCCCTGCCACAATTTCAATAACCTATAAATTTCAGAAATCCCCAAAATAATTGAATTGAAAAATAAACCCTAATCAACATTTCCCTCTTCTCTCTCATGCTCTCTAGAATCCATCTCCCCCAATTTCACATATCCCTTACCAATCAATCGCCCATATATATACAAACAAATACGTATCCCTACCTCTAAAATCAATAGAGAAGGCCAACAAAAATTCACAGCTAAAAGCATGTCAGAAATGCCAAAAAAGACGCCCAACCATAACCCGTTAATGTCCCCAATGAGCTCCTGCTCCATGACAGAGATGATAAACGGGTTGTATCACTTTGTGATCCAGGGGTACTCTCTGGCCAAAGGCATGGGCATTGGCAAACATATAGCTAGTGACGATTTCACGGTGGAAAGGTATAAATGGGCAATTTACTTTTACCCCGATGGTAGAAACCTAGAGGACAACTCCACCTATGTTTCCATATTCATTGCATTGGTGAGTGAGGGTACGAATGTGTGGGCATTGTTTGAGTGGACTCTTGTAGACCAGAGTGGGAAGGGGAAGCATAAAGTGCATAGCTATTTTGATAGGTCACTTGAGAGCGAGCCATATATGCTGAAATAATGTGGCAGTGTGACACCCCACTCCGGGTAACCCAAAGCTGAGATATCAACACATTTCAAACTTAAATTCTAAACCTGTAACACAAACAATAGGCCCAAAAATTTCTTTTCAATTCTAAGTCATATAAAGAAACGACAATTTCAAAAGCAGCGGAAATAAATATCGACTAAAATAACACTACCAACCATTAACATTCATCCCAAGGTTCAAATCTTAGGTGTTTAGCAAAATTATGTACACCAGCTCAAGGTGGCCCTGTCAACTCTAACATATCTCAACATCTCTATGTTACCACCGATCAATCTAGTGATCCATATACAAAAGAAAGACACCACACTATTATAAAAGAAACATTCCTTTGCTTTAAGTTAGAATTTTCCATTCTTAGGCCACTCTGTCTGCAAAAGTAATGAAAATAGGGGGTAAGTCCAATGGACTTAGTAAGGGGTAGAATATCAAACGATAATAGAACCTATCAAGGGAAGAAAATCTCAACAGATCTAAAACCAATAGCAATACAAGTACAATCACAATTTAACAAGAACAAATGTAGCAAACTGGAAACTCTCCTGCCTTATTGCTCCAAGAACAGTTCACAAGTAAGCAAAAAATGAGTACAAGCAAGCAAACTCTTACAAAATATGCATTCCAACAAAACGAGTTAAGACATGCATATCAGATCACCTTATACCAATCAAACAAGTACTTCCATAGCGTGACAGCTTGGCATACAATTAGTGTGCCCATACGGATTGTATGGCGCACTGTCCATACATATTGTGTGGCACATAGCAGATACCTAAGCAGACTACTTAGCATATTGCGGATACCTATGCGGATTGCATAGTATATCCTAGACACCCAGGCGGACTGCAAGGTATGTCCCAAGTATCCCAGCATTCCACATAGGATTGGCCCTCGGCCCAAGTACTATCTCCAAGCAAGTACAACAAGTATCAATTAAGTACAACAAGTACGAATCAAGCAATTAAAGTTGCTGACGAGGCAATATGTGTACAACAAGCAAGTACATACAAGCCAACTAGCTAGATATCAGGATACAACAAACGAGTATGCCAGCGAGGCATCTGATAACGATTCAAAACAGGAACAAGCAAGTATGATCAAGATAAGTACCAGACATGACAAACAGGAGTTCTGGGCACCAGAACGAACAATGATGAGTGAAACATGTACTAACTCT
Source organism: Jacaranda mimosifolia (assembly GCA_018894105.1). Taxonomy (NCBI): domain Eukaryota; kingdom Viridiplantae; phylum Streptophyta; class Magnoliopsida; order Lamiales; family Bignoniaceae; genus Jacaranda; species Jacaranda mimosifolia. The sequence continues at coordinate 5,146,158 of CM032127.1, forward strand.
CACAGGGGTATACAAGTCAATAACAGGTAACGAATAAGTACCGATCAATTCAGATTTCATTAAACGAGCAAGTACGAGTCAAGCAATTTACGAACAAGTACAATCAAGCAAATTAACCCTCATAGGGGTTATGCCACAAGAACAGATAGATATATCAAGGCCACATTGGTAGACCCGCATAGGGGTTTTCAATAAGTAATGAGAAGCTTATACAAAGCAATAACCCAAAGTAGGAGACCCTCACCTCCGTAATCCCAGATGATACAAGTCCTGCAGATTGTCTATTAGTCCTCGTGACCCACTTCTTTGTCACCTAACCATAATGATATATTTAGTCAGAACCACTTTAAATTCCTAATACATATTTATCATACTTGTTCTTAACTCCAAAATTTACCATTTATCCCATTAACATGATAACTTGAAATGACAAATTGATAAAATTCCAAAAATGGCTATAAAACTAGTCTTGCCACAATAATCTCAATTCTCATATTGTTTTCTTATCAATATAGTCAAGTCCTTAATCACATGATCTTCATAATGTCACTTTAAATCACCAAATTGTTTAATATCTCATGCATATTCCCAATAATTTCCAATTTAGGCCCTCAATCCACAATTTCAAGTTCAATTTCTTGTCAAATTCATAAATTCCAAATTTGGCATATAAATGGTACAACATATCCGAGTCCACAACATAACATATTCCATCCATGCATGATCCAAGAACTTAAATTTATAGAACCCATGCTCTCATTCTTGCAATACTGCCCACTAAAAGAAATACAACATATCATATATATATGTATGTATGTGTGTATCCAATTTTTCTAACAATTTATCCACAAAATACCAAGTCGAGGCCTCGAATTCAGTGACCAAGGCTACCGTTATGATCACCATGCCGAGGAGAAGATTTTGCCTCAGCTCCGCCGCCGGAGTTATCCAATGACCTCACCAAAATGCTCTCCTTGAGCTCCTGATTCCAATGGCGCATTCAGTTTCAAGTTCCGCGGTCTGGATCACCCTCAACAGAGCTCAACAGCCTCCAACTGGGTCTGTCGCCACCGTGCTCTGACCGCCGTTTCTCATCGCTGCCGCCACTCCAAACTCACATGCAACACTGTACTAAGCTTCTCTGCACCAAGGACTACCCAGACCACCCCCCAGAAGTCAAGATCATTGCTAGAAAATGCCAACCAACTTGCCCACCGTGAAAAAGTGTCTCGGGCTCTCACTCTCGCGGTGGCTTGCCGGGTTTTCAGCTGTACATGTGTGAATAAATATGGCCAAAGGGTGAGGGTGGGTTGTTTGGATGGTTCAGTTTGGTGAATGGTGGTCATCGGTGAGAAGTTCACCGAGGGATGGTGTATGCGGTGGAGGAGAATGAGAAAAAGGAAGAATAGCAAGAAAAGAAGAAGAAAAAGGAAAGAATGAAGATTCAATGTTTTGCCAGATTTTTTTTGAAAAAATTTGAACTTTCCCAATTTGAAATTTAGTCCCTGAGGTTTTAATCAGCCTCCATTAAGCCCTTAGGCGAAAAAATAAAAAAATAAAAATGGAAATACACTTCTAACCTGGTTGACAAAGGCCCTTCCATGCAAACCCCAACATTATCCTAAGTTGTGCAATTACGTCCTTTAAAATTACAAATTGGCCCCAGAAAATTTAATTAACATGAAATCAAATTTATTAGTAATATATATTGATCACAAAATTTCTAAAATACTAAATAATCATGGAAATTCATAAAGTAAATTAAAATGAAAATAATTTGATAATTAAGCTATCATAATTCAAGAAAATTTTGGGGTGTTACAGGCAGCATGTGGCAAGTTCCTTTTTTTTTTTCCTTGCATATGTTTTCTTTTCTTCTTTTAAATTTTCTGAGATATGGTTTGATGACAAATATGTCTGGGCTATGTTATTTGAGATTGATGTGTGAGTGATTTTCTTGTGATTGGTTAAGGTGATTCTTTTTGGGCTCATACAGAAATCAGATGTTTCTTTTCTGTAAATTTCATGTATGTGCCATACTAATTTCAAAAGCATCGAAGGTATACCTCTTGATTATGTGGGTATAATCTACAGTTGTTTTGATGAATAGGACTATCATGGTATGATTTCGTGTGAAGTTCGGTTTTATTTTATTAGGAATTTAGGATAAATTGTTGAACATAAAGTATCTTTACTAGCTTCATATTCTCATGTGGTTTTTCTTGTCTCTTGATGTTGAGGCAGCTTTTAGAAACTACTATTAGGCTTCTAAGTTTGTTTCATGTTGATGACATGAGAGGAAATATAGGATTCTGTTATGGAGCTAAATCTCTATCTTGCATGAATTGCTTATTTTTTCAACTGTAGTAGCTTGGATTTGGTGGTATTTGATTTAAGTAACTAATGGAGAACATGCATTTTTCGAACTTCAAGGTCTAATGTTCGTTAGTAGTATACTTTGCTTTTCTTTTGAAGGTTACAAGGGATGCATGTCATCTTTAAATTACTTTTATGCCTATTTTTTACACTTGTTTATTTGGAAGTGGATTTTGTTTTATCATTTTATGGTTTAAATGGCAATTCTCAAGGACAAAAAACATAGCAAGTAGAAGGAGAAGTATAATATTAGCCCCACCAAAGTGGTCATGAAAGATATTTTATCCAAAGATTGTTGATTAAAGATGTTTGAGAATAATATAATCAGTTAGATATAGCAATGTCATCTTCTAAAATGTCATGGGCACATCTCTCTCTCTTCCAATAACCAACTTACTTAACTTAAATACTGTACCATGCAGAATACTTGTCAATTGGGTGGTGCTTCCATGTTTCCATCTATTATTGACCTATATTTTCCATCTTGAACATGGCAAGAATATGTGTAATGGCAAATAAAACGAAAATTTGCACACAATTTGGATAGAAATGTTGTTTTCTTGACACCAACCTTTATAAATTACATTTACAATATTGTAGGCAAGAAGTAAGGAAGTTGGTGCATCTCTTGCTCTTATAGACATGTTGACTAGCTCATGCATTGCAAATCTCTTTAGGAATATCTGGATATCAATTCGTTACTTGATTAGGTTTATTAACTCATGGATACTGGGGGATTTGTGTGGAGAAAGAGAAAGGAATAGTTGAATGGATGGGTTTGTTTAAGTGATATTGAGGGTGTTGTACTTTGAACTGAGAGTGTGTTTAAATGCATCTCTTTTAACGTTTGAGAGAAATAACCCCCCCCTTCTCAAAAAAAAAAAAGAAAAGAAAAACAGTTGCAATGGGAAATTTTTGCCAAAAGTTAACGAGACGATAAAACTTGGATGAATATTCCATGAATTCTTTCTTAGGCTTAAGCTGGGTTCTTACTATATAAGAGCTTGGAATTTGAGTTGCAGGAACTTAAGCCGAATTAGAGTGTTGAGAATTTCTATTCCAAACAGTAGCCAATTCTTGTATCCTTTCCCAAGCAAAGTTCTATGAGCTCATAAACTTGTTTAAGCACATTCTAGCACATAAAAGCTGTAGCAAAATTGCTATGAAATTGCAGCAAACTCCCTTCAACAGTATCATTCGAAGCAAATTCCAGCAAAATAGCCAAAAAGTCTACTGTTTCAGATCCCAACGGTCTATGCATTTAACTCCCACCAAAATCTGAGATGTTGCGGTGTTTAGAGTGTTTGATTGAACCTCTAAGTCATGTATCACAATCTGCTGGAATGGAAACAACAACAAAATGACCAAGATAGTAACTGAGCTAAGAAAATAACTTGAACCATTTTCTCAAATTTAAAACACAACAGTAGAACCTGTTGAAGGACCAAGTATTGTTTCCAACCTGTAGAAATTCCTAGAAGTAACTTTTACAATAGAAAAAAATGAAAAGTTAACCTTCTAGATTTGACCTTTTTCTTTTGCTATCGGAAAAAGAATAAAAGTAACTATGCTATACATATTAGTTAATTACTTATATCAATCAATAATCAAATTTAACTGTCTATAATTAAATAACAACTAACTATATTGTTCTAATGCATTGTTTGTTTTTTCAGTAGTTATAAATGGATAAGAGTTGGGGCAAACTGCAGGACTTTATTTCAAAGGATTATGTTAATGGAATTAAAAGTTCAATGAAATTTGCTGTAGAGAACATTGGTGGAAGAACTAATATGCCTGAACATATATTATATCATGTTTATGATTTCAGTCTACTTCATTTATACTTGTTTTCCACATTAGCTTGCCCATATTGCTGGATGTTATACTATTAAACTTACAACTCCTCCAGATCAAGACGGCAGCATTTGTAAGGTAGATGTTCTCATCTTGACGTAATACAAATTTGATTTTTATGGCTCACCTGCCATTGGTTGTTGTAGGAGGTTCTTTATTATGCTAAGAAAGCAAGCATTACTCATATTCTTAAAGCTAGAGGTGCTCATGTCATAATATTCTATATTCTCAATAAATATTCTATATATTACGACACTCGTTACGATGGTACTAAACTTGAGAATATTTGTTCAATCAACTTCAACTGTGGCATGGGAAACCGAATCTTGCCCTAAGGTATCACTTTCTTTATCATTTGTATTCTCATTATATTTGAATAGCAATCTATTCTCTGTTTTGAGTCGTAAGCTCAAGTTTTTATGTGGCCTTTGATCTATGAGGTTGACATAAATCTTGTTGTCTATATTGTTCTCGAAGTTGGTTTGTTTCTACATTCATTTTGGTGCTGGAATGGTTATCCATCACAGGGTCAGATTAAAGGTTGTTGGATATTTTAGTCTTGTAAATTTTCTTAGTTTTATTATTCTGTATATGTACACATATACGACATGTATATCTTTTCTGTGTGGAATTTCATCTATAGCAGCTTAAGGCTTGCTACCACCAAATTGATTGTTTGGTATTGGAATTTTGAGTGGTGCTGTGGTTTAGCTTTATGTTGGCAGTTCAATTGCTCAAACAATATTGATGAACTTGATTGATCTCCTATTGAATGTATTTAGCAGCTAATTAATTCTTTTGTGATTCAAGGCCATTAGTACTAAGAGTAATCAATTAGTACCTTTTTTTTTTTTTTGGCAAATATTACCTCAGTTCAGAATTATCTTTCTATCGCCATGTTGCTTCTGTTTTGTATTTTCTAAAGTTAGGCTATTGAACTCCTTGTTTGGAATTTTGTTGCATCTACAAATTTTGTTGTTGCATGGATGGGATGGATTCTGTTGCTGAATTGGTTTGGTTTTTGAGATCTTTTTGATGTTAATACCAGAAACATTAAATTGTTGGCTCCTTGGGATTCTTTGTTTTTGCATAAGCTGCACAGCTGTTGCTACATGTTCTTTTGTGCAGTAAATTTTTCTACTGATGTATAGGAGATTGCATCAAATTCTTGTGGATGCTGGTGATTGATCTTTTTCCCATTTTGTAGTTCTTGGTTGTGTTAGTCTCTGAAAAGTTTGAACTACAATTTGGTAATCTGATGAGCAATTTAATTTTGAATATGATGAAAATTGAAACCTGATTGTGCCATGGGCTTGGAAATTTCAGGATTTTGTTGCTTTGTTGTGATGCAATTTGCTTACTGTGTGGCTCAAAACTTTGATTTTGTTTGCTTCTACACAATGCTTGCTTTGTAGTGCTTGTTTGCAGGAACGAAGATTTGTTCTTGGTCTCTGAGGTGTCTCTTGCAAGTGCTTGAGGAGAGTTGCACTATGATATAATTTAATCTCTTTTCTTTTTCTTTTTTTTTTGTCTATTTTCTTATTTTCCTCTAGGGCATATTAGTTAACAGTTTTTCTTTATTCCAAAAGTATTGTAAGGGAACTAAGTACTTCCTTATTTCTATTTAGCACAATTACTCTTCACTTGTAAGCCCATTTTGCTTTATAATATATCCTAAATTTATTCCAACTCAAATTGTTTGGCAATTATTTATTGGCTTAAAAGTACATATTAGCAATCATTTCAAGCTACTTTTGCAGCCACTATTTGGTTGCTAAAATATACACATTAGCAACCAATTGAAATTATTTATCCAATCGGCATTTGGTTTTTAATATGTAATATATTAGCAACTACTACCGATACTTTTGGTCACTAAATCATAAAAAATGCAATACTCTTTAGTAATTATGTTATATCGTCGCAATGTGGTCGTTAAAATATGTTAAATAGGACACCTATTTCAATTATCTAAAAGTCATTGCAATCAATGATTTGGTTGCTAAAGAATCAATTTTACCAACCAAAAGATGTGGTCATTTTTTATGCATACCTACAATAGCTATATCAATGTTATAGCGACCATGAACTTTTACATTAGTGAGTAAAAAATATGTCGTTGATTTGTCCATCTTTACGAACTATTATTGGATGGTCACTAAACATGTATTTTCAGTGTCCAAGTTAATAACTCGTCAATGAGCACTTTTAGTAGCTACTCTATTGTGACCACCTGCGACCATCGTTATTTTGGTCACTATAAGTTTTAGCAACCATTTTTTTCCGTTTAGCGACTGTTGACAATGATTGTTGAAACCATTTTTTCTTGTAGTGACGCTTGGAGAAAGAGAGGAGTTCCACTGTTCGTTCCTATCGCTCCTCACATTTTGCTATGCTGAGCTTCAATTCCATCAGTGGCAATCCAAGTATCAATCCTCAAAAGGCGAGAAAATTAATCAGTCAAATGGTTGGGAAAGCAAATTAGGGCCGCAGGATAGTGGCTTTGATACTATGTCGAAGAGCGGAAGCTCCATTTTGAGAGAAAGCAAATTGAAAAAAACTCAAGAGAGAAAATAGTAGCAAAAACTGTATTAAGCTGATATGTACAAAACGTATTAGGGCTCCCTTATATACAAGACTTCAGCTGAATTAAATGCTAAATTGAATTAAAAGCTAATATGTTAAGGTTAGCTAACTAACTAACTAATTGAGAGCTCACTAACTAATATAACAAACAAAAGAACAAATATTCATGTTGACATTGCTGACTTCCAAGCTGGAAACAATGCTACCATGTAATCATTTCTACAAAAATGTCACAAGAAATCCAATTTATCCCCACTTTCCGTTGACCATTCTTAGCATGCATGATATATAGTTGATTTCTCGTGGGTGGAATTTTCTATAGTTTAGTCCATTGCTGCACAGCCAGGCCCATCGCCGAGAAGGGAAAAATGGTCCCCTATCCTAATGTGATTGGTGCGGAATGACAATCGCTTTTACTTTTGTTAGATGTGAAAAATAGTTTCATTAATAATTATAAGAATTTTTTTTTCGTTGTTTCCATTATTTTATTTGAGAATAAAAAAGACGAAAATAAAAATATATGTAGAAAAGATGATGGAACGATGGATGCAGTATAGACATTCATAGACTCTGGTAATTTTTGGTTATGTTTTATGTTTGATTATAATATGTATTTTGGAGGAATGAATGTAGTAAGTGGGATTCGAAAATGTGAAAGTTGTGTTGGGTAACGTAAAGAATTTTGGTTATATTTTGAAAAATAGTTAAAAATTTGTTCGTTATATTTTGAGAAATAGTTAAAAATTTGTTTTGGAGAGTGTTGGTATATTTGTTATGTGTTGGGGGGAAACATTTTTTACTGTAACAGTCAATAGTCAAATCAATTCTTCTTGTTGTGTTTTTAGAGTGAAAGTGGAATTGAGTAATATTTTTATTGTAAGAATAATAATAAAATATAAATGATATATATGAATGTATATACTAAAAAATGGGAAAGTTTTGGAGATGATGAAGGATAGGTAAAATGTATTTTGGGAAAATTTATCTTAATATTTTGGAAGGAAAATTAGTGTATGTTTGGTTATGTTTCCCCAAAATAAAATTGTTCTGGGAAAACATAACCAAACAACCCGGTTGGTTCTTAAACAATAGACTCATTCTTAAACTAGAAAAAATGAAGAAGAAAAAGAAAATTGTCAAAGCAGTACTTTTTAATTGGCCAATTAATGACTTTTAAAAATAATATAATATTAGTGAAAAAATAACAAGTGACAAATCACTACAAGAAAACTGGCTTTCACCAACGGAAAATTACCAACAAATTTCAAAATCAAATTTTAAAAAATTTTGCCAACAAATTTACCAACGAATCACCAACGGAATCAATGATAGACAGAATATCCATTGGTAATCGGTTGGTAAATTAGCAAGAGAAATAAAATCCATTGGTAATGGGTCAGTAATTTTTTCCAACTAAAATAAATTCCATTGGTAATTTTTCAATATATATAATTCCGTTGGTAAAATTTCTGAGAGATGTACTTCCATTGGTAATCCGTTGGTAAAATTTCTAAGAGATATAATTCCGTCGACAATCTGTTGGTAAAGTTTCTGAGAGGTATAACTCTATTGGTAATCCATTGGTAAAATTACTGACAAAAATAATTTATTAATAATTCATTAATATTTCATTAACACATTTTTGTTAGAAGTTATTTAACTAAATAAAATATTAAAAGTTATATATATTAAGTATAATTAAATAATATAATTATATAAAATTAAATTTTATAACAAAAATTGACTATTCATAATAAACTAGTGAATAATTAAATTTTGAATTCAAAAATTTTAAAATTAAAAAAATTAATTACTATAATTAAATAAAAATTATTAAAATAAAATGTAAAAAAATAAAAAATATAAAAAATGAAAATGAGAAATAACGAAACCCTAACTATGTACAATCCAATTACACTCACCTAACTACACAACAATGTATGTGCTTTCCTCTCCTCTTCCTTCCTTCTTCCCTCTCTTCTTTCCTTTTGTCTTTCTCTATTGTGTTTTTTTTTTTTCCTTCTTCTTCCTACTTGCCTCATTCTTGCCGAAAAAAGTGCCAGCGAGATGTTGGTCACGGTGGCCAGCCTCCACGATGCAAAAATGTGAGCCAACAGATCTGCTGGCTCCTGCGAGGGAGAGGCCAGCTACTGGCCTTGCTGGGTCTCGCAACTAGTGTTGCTGCCCTAGCAAGGCCAGCAACAGCTGCTGGTTTGCTAGGTCTCACAACCAATAGCTACTGTTGGTTGCGAGACCAGCACATTTTTTTTTTAAATTTTATGATTTTATTAATATATTATTTTAATTGTGCAGGTTTAAAATTTTGCATCTTTGGGCATTGTAAAAGGTAAATTATTTTAGTATTAAGTTATAATTATATGAATTGTATTGATGAATTATGTAGTCAATTATTTTAGATATTGTGTTGGTTTATTTCAATTTCTGAGTTTTGCTATAGTAGCGGACTTATAGTAATTTGAAACTATCATCTTGGTTACTTCTAGGATATTAGTAAGTGGTGGTAGGCATATGGTAATTATTCTTGTGCTACAACATTGTTAATTGAATAATTAGAAGTATTTGTTTTGGCATCATTTTTGGAAAATTAATAGCATAACATCTTCTATTTTCAGTCTTTGGATCTGGATCTTTAATGAGTCAGTCCATATTGTGGAAGGTTAAAATGACTTGTATTGATGATGTGTCTATATATAGTTAATATTTTCCATAAGTTATATATGTTGTTTGTGGGTGGTGAATTTGTATTGATGATTTATCTACCTATCTATCCACAATATATTGTTTGTAGATGGTTATTAAGATTGCTTTACAAATTGAATTTATTTGATTGTGCAGAAATTACATGAGAAAGTCATTTAATGTGCTACCTTTTAAATTAGATTTTAGAGTTTTTCATTAAATATATTTTTGAAATGTAGCAATCATGGCTAGTGATCGTAGTTGGATGTGGCATTGATTCGATGATAAAGGAAATATTACATTTGAATTTCAAAATGGGGTGATTGAATTCTTAGATTTCGCTTACTCTCAACTAGGAGTAGTGCATAACGGTCAAATAAGATGTCCTTGTTCTAAATGATGCAATAAGAAATTTTTGAGATGACATGATGTACATTTTCATCTAAAAAAATATGGATTTGAGCGTGGTTACATTGTCTGGGCTGCACATGGTGAGTCTTATGAGAATAGGCCTTCTCATGAAGGACCTTCATGCTCTAAGGGTGAAGAAAGTTTTAGTTTGAGCGAAATGGTGATGACTGCTACTGGACCCAACTTCAGTTAGGGTTTCAACAGTGATGAGAATTCTGAAAGTAATGAACAACTACATAATAGTGCACAAAAGTTCATTGACCTTTTGAAAGATGCTAATGAGCCTTTATGGGAGGGTTGCAAGAAACACACTAAACTCTCAACACTCTCAATTATTGAATCTCAAATCATAGTTCAATTTACCACAAACATGCTATGATCGCCTCACTACAATTGTTAAAAATAAGACGCCAGAAGATGAGAAGTTGTCGAGCAACTTGTATAGTACAAAAAAGATGGTGGCAAACCTTGGCTTGGTTATCAGAAAATTGATGTTTGTGTCAATAACTGTATCTTGTACTACAAAGAAAACAAATATTTGACCAATTGTACAATATGTGGTCATGATAGATACAAGTCAAGGAATTCAGGTTCTAAGAAAGATGTGTCTTTTAAGGTCTTGTGTTACTTGCCGCTAAATCTGAGACTTCAAATACTTTATATATCAAATTTGACTGCTAAGGAAATGACTTGGCACTACAAAAATTGATGTGAGGTGGAATTATGGCACACCGAGCACATGGTAAGGCATGGAGACACTTTGATAAGTGTCACCCATCATTTTCTTCTGAACCACGTAATGTACAATTGGGATTATGCACTGATGGGTTTACTCCATTTAATAATTTTGGTGCTTTATATTCATGTTGGCTTGTAATGGTAGTTGTATACAATCTTCCTCCAAGGATGTGTATGCAGACACCTTATATATTCTTGAATATGGTAATTTCAGGTCCAAAGTCTCATGGGAGAAAGTTGGATGTGTTTCTATGTCCTTTAATTAATGAGTTGAAGTTGCTCTGGATTGATGGAATTCAAACTTATGATGTGTACACAAAACAAAACTTTCAAATGAGAGTAGCGTTATTGTGGACAATACATGATTTCCCTGCTTATGGCATGGTTTCTTGCTGGAGTACTCATGGCCGACTATCGTGTCCTTATTGCATGGAGCACACAAAGTCATTTTATCTTTCAAATGGACATAAAATTTCATAGTTTGATTGTCATCGGCAATTTTTACCTCCTCACCATCCATATAGAAGGCAAGCCAATAAGTTCAAAAAAGATACAATAGAAGAAGGTTCCCCTCCACCACGTCTATCAGGTGAAGAATTATGGAGTTGAGCATCTCAGTTTCCTTCTATGACATATGATAGACTTGGCAATCCACAAAGTTTACCCAATTTTGGTCAAACTCATAATTGGTTTAAGAAAAGCATATTTTGGGAATTAGCTTATTGGAGTACAAATCTTCTTCATCACAATTTGGATGTTATGCACATAGGAAAAATGTGTTTGAAAATATTTTTCATACAGTTTTGGATTCAAAGGGCAAATTAAAGGATAATGGGAATGCAAGAAAGGATTTGGAGTTGTACAATAGTTGGCCAGAACTACATTTGTTTTATAATGACAATGGAAAGCCTTGTAAGTATAAAGCATCATATACATTAAGTCAAGAACAAGTAAAAGAAGTGTACAATTGGGCTAAACAATTGAAGTTTCTTGATGGATATGCTTCAAATATAGCTCGATGTGTAAATGAAAAGGAATACAAATTTTATAGGATGAAGAGTCATGATTGCCATGTGTTCATGCAAAGATTGCTTCCAATTGCATTTTGTGATCTATTGCCAAAATCAGTTCGGAAATCAATATCAGAGCTCAGTGTCTTTTTTAGAGATATATGTTCAACTGTATTGTGTGTCGATCAGATGGAACAATTGGAGAAGAATATCGTGGAAATCATATGCAAACTTGAAAAATTATTCCCACTAGCATTCTTTTGATTGCATGGAACACGTACCAATCCATTTAGCTTATGAAGCTAAGGTTGGTGGCCCAGTACAATATCGATGGATGTATCCATTTGAGAGGTATATTAATTTTAATTATAAAATTATTATTTAATTTACTAAACTTTTAAAATATGTTTTCTTATATATTTTTAATTGATTTCTATGAGTTAGATTTCTTCATCATTTGAAGAAAAAAGTGAAGAATCGAGCTCAAGTGGTAGCTTCAATTGTCGAGGCATACATCATTGAGGAAGTTTCAACATTTTGCTCTTTGTATTTTGAGCCTAATGTAGAAACAAGACTAACTCGAGTTCCAAGAAATGATGATGGTGGTGAGATTGAACATGGGGGTCGTCTTTCTATTTTTACTCATCCAGGAAGAGCATTTAGCGCTCAACAACCTATGAAAATATTGTATGCCGATGAGTTGAGTGTTGCTCATAGATATGTTTTGTTGAATTGTGTTGAGATCACTCCATTTGTAGAGTAAGTAAGATTCCTAGAATACTTGATATACATGTGTACTATGATATACAATGGATACTAATCTTTAAAAATCAAACTTTTTCAGCCAATTTGATGAAGAAATGATGAGAAAATATCCTAGGATGATTGATGAAAATCTTGGCATATTATGTGATACGGACTTCCCAAAGTGGTTGATATCTTATGTAAGTGATAGTTATATTTTAGTGCACAATATATTAGATATATTATATATCTAATATTTTTATTAATGTGTGCTCTTAATAGGTCATGGCTAATCACAATATTGTCGATGAGCGCATAAAATATATGTGTCAGGGGCCAAGTCGATGGGTTAAATCCTATAAAGGTTACTTTATAAATGGATTCAAGTTTCATACTATTAGCCATGAGAATAATAAATCAACAATGAACAGTAGTGTTTGTGTGTTAGGGAGCTCATGGAATGTAAATGAAGTAGATCATTATGGTTTGTTGGAAGAGGTGATAGAATTGGAATATTATGGTACATGAAACAAGGTCGTTTTGTTTAGATGCCATTGGTATGACATTTCTGATAGAGGGTAAAGTGTATCCACATATTGGGCTTGTGGAGATTAATCAAAAAAGAAAGCTCAACACAAATGACTCCTTTATTTTGGGACAATAAGCTCAACAAGTGTACTATTCTATTTTGCCCTCTGTAATTAGGAAAAGGCATAATTGGATGGTTGTCTTCAAAATAAAGGCTAGGAGTAGAACAAATATCCCATTGATAGAAGGGCATGACAATAATTATGAGATCATTCCTGAAGATGTTTTTCAAGATAATGAAACATCCACACTACATGAAGTTCCCATTACAGTTGATCTGGATCAAATAAATATTTTGTTGGATGAAAATGATGTTGAACTAGAAGTTGATCTCCTAGAGATTCGATCTGTTGAATGTGAAGATGTTGATGTTGAATAAGAGGATGAGAAGGAAGATGACGAAGCAGAAACATTTGAAGATTTTAGCAGTGATGATAACTTAGAATATGAAGATTAAGTTGTTATTAATTCAATCATTATATTCATAGTTGGTCTTTTATTCTCTTCAAATCTTGTTTGTAGTAATTTGGTTGTTTAATGTTGGAAGTTTTGTATGATGTCATTTTATTGAAATCTATGTCATTCTAAACACTTTAATTCTCTTTGAATTTATGCTCGCATGATTGCATTTAGTTATATGATGTCATTTTACACAAAATTGTTTATGTCCACTTTTGTTATTATGTCATTATGCATTAGTGAATATTTACCTTTTTTACACTATTTTAATATTTTAGAAACTAATTTCGACTAATGTTTGTCTATTACATTTTTTTGCAAGATGACAACAAGAGGAAGAGGCTCTATGGGTAGGGGACGAGAGTAGAGTATGGAAAGATCTAGTTATCTAATATAAATGTAGAGAGAGCAGTTAATTTTGAAACAAACTCGGAGGTTCCACACACATAGGTTAATGAAGTGGTTCAACAAACATTAAATGAAGATGTTGGAAATTTAGGATTACATGCATCTGAGGAAGATTCACATTCACTTGGTAGTCATGTTTATGCATTATTAAGAACTAGAGGACCTAACCAAGGTGATCATGCTCCAAATAATAGTGGCACACGGCTTTTGATAGAACCAAAAGGGAATGGGTAATATTTATAAATCTTTACATTATTTACATTGTTTAGCATTTACCCTCTTATTGAAGATTTTATAGTAATCTATGCTAGCATGATTTAGAAAGTCTTTATTACTTATATTGATTTTTTAATTTTATTTTGATATAATTGTAACAGGTTTAATGACATAAGTGTGACTAGAAGAATCACACACATCTTGCAAGGTTATTTAAGTCCATGGCCTACATGGGGAAAAGTTCCAAAACATGCTAGGATAATATGTTTGGAAAATTTCAAGTAAGTATTAATGTGCATTGATGAATTACTTGATTTATAAAATTAAATTGTTGATTTATTGCTTGCTTACAATATTTTAGGAGTTCTATACATGGTTACCTGAGGCTGAGCCAGGTATCAAGAAGTCATGGAACCATGTAGCTGCAAAGAACATGAGTGGGATGTTATCAGATGCTCGCAATGCCGCCATAGCTGCAGCTGGAGATTGGACAGACCCTAAGAAAATGAAAGGCCATGGGCCTGCATGGTTGAGTGTTGAAGAGTGGAACCAATTAGTTGATGAAGTTTTTGCAACACCAGAATTTCAAGCGCGAGAAGTTGCTAGGAAAAATAGGATGACAGAAAAAGATGGATCCATCACAAAGCATACTTCTAGTTCTATTCCATTTGGGGAGCATGACAAAAGGATGGTAAGTTAATATTTCATATTAAGTTATCGAATGCATTATATTTAATTACTTTAAGGTTTTTATTTTATTTTAATTAAAAAATTAATGAAATGAACTAATTTTATTTGAACATAGAAAAGAGAACGACGGTCTGAAAATGTGACTCAACTTGATGTGTTTGACCGCACCCACAAGACAAACCATGGACTAGGTGATTTTATTGATAGCAAGTCTAAGAGAGTTCATGTAATTAAATAGTATGCATTTATTGTTTTTTCTAGACCTTGTTTTGATCTTTTTGTTAATCAAATAAAATGTTTCTGATTACATTTAATTTACTTATGTAGGAAGAATATCATGAAAATATTTTGAACAAGCAAGGCAATGAGGCTTCCTCTCAGCCCTTGTTTGACACAAATTCATGGATGGAGGACTCTTGTTGGTCTATCTAAGGGTTTCATATATGGATTCGGGCACAATAGGACTGCTGGTGAGTTATTGGGATCCTCATCATCTATATCTGGTTCATCATCATCTAGCAATTCAGATCATGTAGAGTCTATCTCTAGGATTGAACAGCTAGAGAAAACAATGAAAGATTATTTTGAGCATTTTGAGATGAGGGAGGCAAGTCTTTTAGAAGTTTTAAGAAAAAGAGATGAAGAAATTAGAAAGAAAGATGAAGCTATTGAAAGGCTATTGCAACAACAAGGACCACCTCCAGTGTCAAATTCACTTGAAGAAATTATCAAGAAGTTGGTCCAAGATGTTGGAAAGAGCAATTCAACAACAAAAGAAGATAAACCTAGTAAAGACTCTTAAATATAGAAGAGTTAAGAAAATAGTTGCATGTGTTTTCACTTGGATATTATGGTACTTTTGGCTTGCATTTGATGTGATTTAATCCTTGAATAGTTTGTTGAAGTTATGGTTTTGTTTTGTGGTTTTATGGAGTTTGTCGTTTTGTGAACTTGGTACTTTTGACTTGCATTTTATGTAGATTTAATTATTGAATGGTTTGTTGAAGTTTTAGCTTTTTGAAATTACGATTTTGTGTTGTGGTTTTATTGGAGTTTGTAGTTTATTGAGGTTATATTTGTTGAGTTATGGTTGTGTTGAATTAGTTTGTTAAAATTGTGATGAATTAGTTTATTTAATGATGGATTTGATGAAGAATGATATTTAATGTATTTTTAATTTTTATTGTATTTAGCATTAATTAGTATATTTAATTGTTATAGGTTATTAAAATTTTGTTGAAAAAATTATAAAAAAAAGAATATTTTTTTTCAATGAAAATTACCGACAGATTGTTAATCAAAATAATAATAAAAAAAGACTAAATTTACCGATGAAAAATCCCTCGGTAAATATTACCAACGGAAAACAGACTAAATTTACTGACGGATTACCAACGGATTTTTGTTGGTAATATAACCAATGTCCATACTAAATTTACCAATAGAAAATCCATCAGAAAATCTGTTGGTAATTATTACCGACGGACTTAAAATTCGTTGGTAAAATTTATCGGCGGGGTTATTGCCAACGGATAATTTTCTTTTTACCAATGGAAAAAGGCAGTTTTCTTGTAGTAAAAGTTGCCACTAATGATATATATATGTATATATATCTTAAGTGACTAACTTTGTTTTGTCAGCAATGGTTTTTTTGATTGGCGATAATTTTTATTTTATCATAATATGGGTCGATTAGGGTTGTAAATGAGCTAAGTTGAGTTTAAATCTCACAATCTCAAGCTCGGATCATCTATTAAATTGTGAGCTCGAGCTCCAGCTCAAACTTGGTCTAGCTTAAACAGCCGAGCTCAAGCTCGACTCGTTGAATAGACGGAGGCTCAGGGGAGCCTTGTCGAGCTCGGCTCGTAAGACTTGTCACAGGGAAGCAGAAGAGCTCGATTTGTAGAAGCTCAGATGAGCTTGGACTCGTATAGGTTTGGATTAGCTCGGGTTCATTTAGGCTCAAAATTAAATCTATAATTATAAACTTTTTAAAAAAAATTGTTATTTTTCGAAAAATAAAAATCATCATCATCATCATCACTTTATGGACCTTATTATATGAGTTTAGACTATAACTATATATATAAAAAATAAAAATAAAAATTTTGTTTAGCTCGCAAGCTTTTTGAATTAAATATTATTGAGCTCGGCTCGAGCTCGAAAAGATTAAGCCAAATATGAGCTTTCATCAAGTCGAGCTCGAACTGTTCACAAATTATCTCATCTCATTTACACCCCTAGGGTCGATAGTGGAAAAAACTAATATTTTAAGTTGTCATCATTAACACACACTTATGGTGATAAGTTAATGGTAATGAAAATCTTGTCACAACCACTTAATTTGTAAAAATTGTTAAGGTGACAAAATAAAATTTTTCATCATCTAATATATGTCACTAGTAACATTTTTTACATTATCATATACTATTTTATCACTAACTAATCTTTTTCTTATAGTAATGTACTGAAATCAAACTCCAATTCCCATTAATTCCCAATTCAAGTGTTTCAAAGTCCTAAAAATCATTAGTTATCTAGATGTCCTTATGAATAGTCAAAATCTAATAAAGACACTCATTTAGTCAGTTCAAATGAGTATTTTAATTTTAGTTTACATCATGACTAAGGGATAATTTCAATTTTGGTCCCCCAAGTATGCCACTAATTCAATTTTAGTCCCCATGTTTTAACTTGTTTCACATTGTGTCCCCAAAGTTCCATAATTTCATTCAATGTCATCCGTTTAATAGTTAATGACTGAGGATTGGAATGAATTTTTGGCGCCCTTTCTCACCATATTTGTCCCTTTACTGAACATTTTCCTCCAAATTTTCCAGATTTTCTTGCACATTTGCTAGCTTATTCCCCTTTGACTCCAAATTGCTAGGTTTTAGTCTCTTTGTGATTATTTAGGAAAAAAAAAGAAAAAAATGACATCTTCCTCCCCTTCAAGTAGTTTTAATAGTGGAGTTACACAAAGGGAAGAAGTCTATTGTAGATGTGGGATACAACTCCCATTGATAACTAGTTGGAAAAATTTGAATCCTAGGAGGATTTGGGCATGTCCAAATTATGGGGTAAGTCCTTTTTTTTTTATTAGACCTAGTTTATATTTGTAATCAACAGGTTAATTATACTTCTTTTTTGTTTTTCCAGACCAAGAGTTATTGTGGAGTTTTCATATGGCTAGACCCTGAAATGTGCCCTAGGTCCAAACAATAATTCCTGGATTGTTGGCAAAAAATTAATGAAGAAATTATAAGAGCAATTAAATGAATCCTTTACGAAGGAGAAAAAAAATAGAGGCCGAATTGAGGAAAATTAAGAGCAAAGTAAAGTTGCTAAAGAAAGAAGTTGATGAATTGAACAAGAAAAATGTTTGTGTTTTAATTGTATTAGCAATTATTGTTGGTTTATTTGCAATAGTGATAAGGTTTTCGGTGTTAAAAGATAACAATTTAGGAAAAAAATGTGAACAAACTGCAAACTTATGTAATTATTCTTGTAATGTTTGTTTAATGCCTACTTTTGTTCTTATTGTTAATGTTTTTTGTTTATGCTTATTATTTTACTTCCCCTACATATTTCAAGACTAAGAGATAATTCTGTTAATTTCCTTAAAGAAGGAAGTAAAGTACATCAAACAACGGTCAATGATTGATTCCAAATTGGCAATAGCATGTTCCTTGTATCAATTGGCAGCAACAATTTTGAGCATAAAAAATTGATGCATTCTAACATACATAACCATGCGCACCTTGTGGCAATAACAGAAAAATAGAAAGAAAAAAAAAGGATTATGCAAGAATTTCATTGTTTGTCTAGACATGCAAGAATTATTTGATGCTCTCCAAAACAGAAACAAATTCACATTGTTTGATACACTCCAACATACACAACCATGCAGGAATTCCATTCTATTATGCAAGAATAAAGCTAATATACAATAAAGTGGAAAATACCAAGGATCTAAGTCGCAATTCATAATAAAGCAAATTAGTTACACAATGAAATACTAAGTCTAGACTTCAAGTTCATTGTTCTTCACACAATCCCACAACAAAACTTGGGGGGAGGGGAGGGATCCACAAATTCATACAATCCATCACCAAATTACTACAAATAATGTACAACCACATAGAATTCTCCTATTTTCCTCTAGATTTTTTGGATTCATCCTTTTCATTCTTCTTTTGACCTCCAACTACAGTTTTTAAGTTAGAGACCATAAAAAAATTCATGCCACCTCTCACAATCATTGGAGTATTCATGTTTGAAGTTTAGCTAACATGTGCATTGTAATAGTTAACATGTGAATAAAAACATGAAAAACAAAATAAAACCAAAAAGTATAAAAGCAAAAAGTTTGATATTTACATTTAAAGAAGATATATTGTTTGAATTCCCTTTTATCTTGACAGATAAGTTCTTTCTAACCTGAAAAACCAAAACTTTAGTTTGTTAGTGATAATAAGAAAAATGCATATAGTTAAGAATATATATCAATTAAAGTTTACAGGTAATTTCTCTTTTCTCGAACCACCAATATTGACATTTGTAGTAGAAGGAGCACTACTACAAACATCAATAGGGGGTTGAGAGCCTCCAAAGGTCATCTCAAGAGGAACTTCATGTTGTGCTTCATGTGAGGTACAAGTTGAAGCATATTTTTTCTTGCAAGTCTTTGCATTATCGCCTAATGCTCCAAAGGTCTTACATTTACTGCATTTCAAAGATTTTTGGACTCTTTTAAGCTTAGTTGGATTGGAAAGAGCTAGTGGCTCATTAGACTCTCTTCTCCTCAACTTTTTGGGTTTGCCAGGCCTATTTTCATATGATGGTGGCAACGGGGCTGGCAGATCACTCTTAGGTTGGTCACCTATTTTCTCACCATCAGCTAACTTCAACACCACAGTGGAGCTAGGATTTGTCCTAAGCAACTCTAAGAAGTAGTCTCTAATTCTACTAAACTAATCTTTCAAATTTCCTTGAACCTGTTTCATTGCTTTCTATTTTGCCCTGTAAGCTTGTTGTTTAGAGACATTTGCTTTCATTGTGCTGCGTAGCTCACTCCTAAACTCATTAACTCCTAGTTTAGGATTGTCTTTAAAATTTTTCATGAAAGTTTTCCGAATCCACCCAGACTTAAAGCTATTGTTATTATAATTCCAAGAACACTTGCTATGCACAGGCTTATAAGCTTTTATTTGCCAAGACTTATTATTTTTCATGAGTGATACATGTACATACCACTTACAGCCCTCTTTCTTGCACTTATCCTTGAACCTTCTTTTATCATTTTTAGGAAAATGAACATGCATCCCTCTCCTAAGGCAATGTGTTTGAATCACAAACTTAGCCTCACTTTTTGAACTAAAAATAAGACCTAGTTTCAGTTCAGGGTTCTTATTTTCAATTTTAGGATTGTACTTTGGATACTTAGGATTCAATTCATCTTTATCAGACCCCATCACACTCTCAAACTCGTCACTATCCTCAACCTCATCTTCTTCCCCAACATCCATCCTAATATACGTGTCATCACTAACTCCTTTGCCCTTTCCTACCCCATCAAACTCAGCATCTGGATCAACATACCTATCAAATAACCTATCATCCTTCTCCATATCATAATAACTATCAGTAAAATCATCACACTCAAAATCAGAATAAGAAATAGAAGCAGAAGGAAATGATGCATGTTGGACTGGAATATCAGTCCAATCCTGTGGCAAAGGGGTATCATCTAGAAATGAAAAGTTAATCGTTAGATCATCATCCTTTAAGTTTGAAAAGTATTGGTTTTGCACTTCATCTCCCCCTTGGGTTTGGTCATTCCCATCCTTAAGATGCTCTACATAAATTTCCACCACCCTATCCATAGGTAAATGATTCACCATATCATAAACATCAACATTTTCACTAAGACATTCACTACCCAAGCACAAATTGTGCCCATACATATGCCAAAATCTAACTTTATCTTTATCATAACCTAGCTCTTTAACATAGTCCTCCAGTTCAATCATCCCAAACATATCTACATCTACATTATCAAAGAAATCTATGTTACCCCTTTCATAGTATCTTACAGGATCTACTTTTATTAAACCCCCATGATATAATTTAATAGTAACTAAAGAAATGTCATCCCCAACCAAATCTGCATAACAAATAAAAATACAAAAAATGCACACTATCAAACACAACAAGTATATCACCAACAGCCATCGACCAATATATCACCATCAACCATCAAGCAATAATTAAATACAGGATCTACTTTTATTAAACCCCCATGATATAATTTAATAGTAACTAAAGAAATGTCATCCCCAACCAAATCTGCATAACAAATAAAAATACAAAAAATGCACACTATCAAATACAACAAGTATATCACCAATAGCCATCGACTGATATATCACCATCAACCATCAAGAAATAATTAAAATTAGGAAATTAAATAAATTCAGGCAATGCAATTACAAAAAACAACATTTACGTAAAAAAAATTCAACACAAGACATAAAATTTTCTACTGCAAACAACATTTACATATTTTGACTGCAAAAACAAAATTTTCAACAGTAAACATAAAAAAAATTCTCCATTACTCAAAATATTCTGATTGCGAACACAAAACTTACCATAATTCGGTGTCTCAAGGTTTCAGTTTGTCCTTCCTGCCATTCACAGCAAACTAACGTCAATGCCTTCCCCCACTTCGTTTTCACTCCAACGGGTGTAGAATCTTCAACACTAAGTAGAAATTCTTTAAATCAGAAGCATTTTCTTCATTTAATCAGGCCAATGGGTTCGAATTAGAAGCTAGGGTTTTTCTTCATTTGGGGATTCTATTTTTAAGGCTTTTTTCCTTATGTCAAAGACAACAATTTCAAAAAAATAGGAAAGCTTTCTACTATCATCAAGTCACATGATGAGGATGTGACAGAGGCTATTAATTATTTAACGGTTGAGTTGACGGAGGGATGGCATTGAACGAAATTATAGAACTTTGGGGACACAATGTGAAACAAGTTAAAACATAGGGACCGAATTTGAAGTAGTGGCATACTTGGGAGACCAAAATTGAAATTATCCCACATAAATAAACATAATATATAAAAAAATGTTTAATTATTATTACACTTATATTTATACACAAGAAGTAAAAAGCATAGAGCCTAAAACGCCATTCATTGGCTATAAAAGGTGAGCACATTCCTTTTCTTTTCTTCTACTTATAAGAGTGAAAGTAAGGAAAACAAGAAAAGAAGCACTAAATGGAAATCTTGTCACTTGTCATTGTTGTATTTTTGGCCATCTTGACATGGTTTCATTTCTTCAAGCGCCGCTCGGGAGCAGCCAAGCTTCCGCTGGGGCCTAAAACTTTTTCGATCATCAGAAATATTCTTCAACTTGGCCAAAAACCCCACCAATTACTCGCAGATCTCTCCAAAACTTACGGTGGCCGTGCGGTGAATATTGGAGAAGCTGTCTTCGTAACCATGGCTAATCTCCTATCAACCACACTATTTTGGGAAAATTGCAATTTTGGTCCTTTAACTATTGCCAACTTTTTAAATGGTCCATTTTCTATTGCAGCTTGCATATTTAGTCCATTATCTTAAATTAGCCATCACAATTAGTCCATTTATTTGTAAATTTAGTCCTTCAGGATGCTTAATTTGAAATCAAGCCCGAAACATGTCCAATCACCTTTTATTATGCTAAAATTTGAGACTTTTTGACCATGTGTATTCAAGTGCCACATCTTTGTCATATCACCTTAAAAATTCAACCAAATCATAAATTTGAAGATGTGATTTAAGAAATAATTGCTGCACTTATATTTTTTTAGATTAAAAAAGATATGAAAAAAAGCCGGCCACATTTTTCACCTATAAATATTCATTTTTATAATAATTATTTTCAACTTTTCATGTATATGTACTTTTCTAAATTATATTTTCGAAATCATTTCCTCAAATTTAAGATTTAGTTAAATTTTAAGCTGATACGGCAAAGATATGACACCTGAGTACATGTGTCCAAATAATCCCAAATTTTGGTCTAATGAAAAGTGAATGGGTATGTTTCGGGCTCGATTTCAAATTAAGCGGCCTGAAGGACTAAATTTGCAAATAAATGGACTAAATGTGATGATAAATGTAAGATAATGGACCAAATATGCAAGCTGCAATAGAAAATGGACTATTTTAAAAGTTAGTAATAGTTAAAAGACCAAAATTGCATTTTCCCCCGTTATTTTTGACTGAATTTACTAGTTTTGATTCCAATGCCACTGGGGATTCTAAATTTAGGGAGATTTTTGCAGGGATGGTGAATATTGTTGGAGTTCCTAATATTGCTGATTTCTTCCCAGTCCTTCAGCCGATTGACCCACAAGGCATTCAGCGCAAGCCTAAGTATTCCTTCGGAAAAGTGCTTGGCTTCACTGGGGATTTAATCGATCAAAGGCTGGAATCAAGAGGCAAATCTCCCCTTCCTCCAAGGAAAAATGATTTGCTAGAAACGCTTCTTGATCTCAGCCAAGGAAGTGAGTACGATCTCACCATCAACGACATTAAGCATTTACTTCTCATGGGAAAATTCTTATGTGGGCATGGACTATCTAATTCCTTATAATAAATAAAGGGTGAATTGCATTTTACCCCTATGTGTTAGTCATAAGTTGCAAAAAAAACCCCTATGAAAAAACAATAGGCAATGCACCTCCTTGTGATTTTAAAAAAATAGCAAATTACCCTCCTCCGACAGGCAGTGCAAATCACGCGGGGCAAGTGAGGTTGGTTCTAGGGTTTTTGGTGATGAAATGTCAATTTTGCCCCTTAATATCAACCGTTGGATTTATTAAAAAAAAATTAACGGTTCAGATTACTTCTATTTAAAATATATATATAAAATATAAAAATATATTTATATATACGTACATATACATATTTATATATAAAATATATGTATATGTATTATATATACATATTTATATATATATATAAACCCACTACCCACCCCCAGCAACCCACCCAACCCTCCCCCACCACACCAGCGACGGCCATGGCCGCCGGCGAATGCTGCCATGGCGGCCGCCTCCTTCAAGCAGCGGCATGGCCACCATGGCTGCGTTTGTAGGCGGCCATGGATGCTGCCTTTGCGGCGGTGGCCTCCATGGCCGCCTGCAAACGCGGCCATGGTGGCCGCATTTGCAGGCCGCCTCTGGTTTTGTAGGCGGCCATGGAGGCCACCGCCGCAAAGGCAGCATCCATGGCCGCCTGAATAAAAATATATATATATTGAAAAACGACGCAATAGCTGGCCATTGCAGCTAATGGCTGGATTTGGCCAGATCTGACCACAATGCTGCCATGGCTACCATGGCAGCCCGTAAAGTTTGGGGAGAGGGGATGGGGGGTGGGTTGGGGGGGGGGGAGATTATTAAATAATTATATATATATTATCATATATGTACTATATGTTATTATATATCCTATCATATATGTATTATAATGTATATATTATTATATATATAAATATAAATATCTTATAAAAAATATATATGTATATAAATATAATATATATTTTCATAAATATATATAATATTTAATTTGAAATAAATAATTAGAAAGAGAAAAGATATAAACAAAAGTTATTTAAATTTTATAGATAAAATTTTAAGATGGGGGTGGAGGTGGGGGTGGGGTTTATTATAGAAAATATAATATAAAATGTCTATTTAGTAATATATATTATGTATAAATATATACATAAATATTTATGTATTTATAATGTATTATATTATATATATATTATATTATGTTTATTATGTTATATATTATATATTTATATTTGTATATGTATAATATTTATATATATAAATAAAAAAAGAATAAATTAGAAAGATGAATAAACAAAAAAATTAAAAACAGTTTTTAAATTTAAAAATAAAAAAATGGGTATGAAGGAGATGAAAAAGATATATAAAAATATATTTAAAAAGAATAAATAAATAAAGTTGACAATATATGAAGGAATTAGGGGTAGTATAGTCTTTATACATTGAAATTATGGTTAAATTGCAGCAAATCACAAAGGAGAGGCGATGTGCCTATTTTTAAAATCAGAATGAGGTGCATTGCCTATTGTTTTTTCATAGAGGTTTTTTTTGCAACTTATGGCTAACACAGGGTAAAATGCAATTCACCCAATAAATAAATGAATGAGAGTGTTTTCTAATTGTACTTTATGTCAGGACTTATCTGTTGTCGGATCGAAAACAACTTCAAGCACAATGGAATGGGCCATGACTGAATTACTACTCAATCCTGATAAATTGTCAAAGGCCCAGCAGGAGATTAGGGTTGTTGTTGGAGAGAAGAACCAAGTCCGAGAATCAGACATTTCAAACCTTCCATACTTTCAAGCTATCATTAAAGAAGTTCTCAGATATCACCCACCCGATCCTCTATTAATTCCTCGAAAGTCAGAGCAAGATGCTGAAGTCTATGGATATTTTATACCCAAAGGTTCACAAATAATTGTTAATGTGTGGGCTATGGGCAGAGATCCAAACCTATGGCTGAATCCACATTCTTTTCAGCCTGAACGATTTTTAGATAAAAAGATAGATTTCAAGGGCCAAGATTTCAAGCTTATTCCATTTGGGTCAGGAAGAAGATTGTGCTCAGGTCTGCCACTGGCAAATCGGATGTTACCTATGACACTGGCAACTTTAATTCATAACTTTAATTGGAAACTTGAACCAGGAGTTGATCCAGAACAGGTGAGAGGAGAAATATATGGGGTATACGCAGGGCACTTCCCCTCAAGGCTATTCCAGTCAAGCTGTGATTGTGGAGCATAATCAATGAATAGTGATCATCTTCTCACAAATATATATATATATATCGTAAAAATAAAATAAAGAGGTTGATATATCTCCAGATTAGTATCTTATGCTGCTATGTATATGAAGTAGTGTATTTTTTGGATATAATGATGCGATCACTGTTTGTCTAGCTCGCATGATAATATAATATTGTACATTACGAATTTATTTTCTTGTCTTTTTTTCTTCTTTTAGTATTTCGCCATTTCATATGCATCTACGTTGCATCGACTGATTGTGATTATGATGATTTGAATGTTACAAGAATAATAGCTTTGGCAAAGAATACACGAGCATTTGATCCTAGAGTAGTAATAGATTTAATAATATAGTATAGTTTTAGAGCTTATATTTATATGACAGAATTGTCAAAAGTAAGTTTAATTTTGTAATAGTTTGCTCGAACTATTTAATTTATTTAAAAGTTATTTCTAAAGTGATGATTAAGTGCATAACTTGTATAGGTCCATAACTAGCATATGGGGTTACAGTAGCAAAATCTCTGGACCCACTTGATGGGATTGCAGTTAAGGTTCCACTCTAGGTAATGATACTAGTATCTGAACCCTAATTAAGGCCTTCGTACGAGTAATAATAGTAGTATCTAAACCCACTCAATGAAGTTGTAGTCAAAACCTTGATCAAGATTCGTTGGGTCAAAACCTAATCTTGATCAAGAAAGCCGATTAAAATTCTAAAAGTTCAAAAGTATGGATAAGTAAATGAATTGTGATAAATTATATATTTTATTGTTTCCCAGAAGTATTGAAAATATGTTTTTGGAAATATTCTAAATGTATGAAGATCTTCTAATTGTTGGTAAGATTTAAAGTTTTGAAAGTCTCTAAAAATATACTTTTGAAAATATTTTAATGAGTATGATCTTTTGATTGTAATCTGATTCAATGTTCTGAAAGTTCTTAAAGTATATTTTGAAAATATCCTGATAAATATGATTTTCTTCCTGACAAAATTTGGCCTGATTTGAAGTTAAAAAAATTCTTTATCACATGGTATATGGAGTCCTTTAAAATTGTTTTACAGATTGAAAGTTGATCATTATGTTCTTATGTTTTTTATTGTGTATTACATATATACATATATATAACTTGCTCAAATTCAATACAAGGTCAAGAAATTATTTATTGGGTATGTATCACTCATACCAATTTATAACTATTTTTGTAGAGAACTTAGTTGAGAACGAAGATGAGGATCAATTTTGGGATTGCTGAGGAGACATTAAAATGTTTCATAGTTTCAATTAAAGTTTGAGTTATTACTTACAGATATTTGTTTAATACTTAAGACAACTTTATAAGGATTGTAATAGTAAGGATTAATTTTTTAATGTAGGTGCATGACTTCTAAGCTTAAGAATTTGAATTATTTTCCACTACAATACTTTTGAAGTTTCTTGAATTGGAGCATGACACTTGGAAACTATGGCATGTCTACGGTGAGGTATACTTATATTTACCTCATATGAGGTATCATTAAATTAAATGACATGTGTCTTTTTACAATAGGTTACTATTAATTGTACAATAAGTTGTTGGTTCACATTTTCAGTACATTAAATGCTTGGTAAATATTTAAAAATAATAATTAAAAGATATTTTTCAAAAAAAAATTATTGTATTAAATAACATAACTTCATGATTTTGAATTATATATTTTATAATATTAAAATAATAAATAATTTTTAAAATAATATAATTAAATATAATTATCTTTATTTATTAACTAAAATAAAAAAATGTAAGAATAAATATAAAGTTTAAAACTATCATCCTAACAACAAAATTTAATTTTAAATAAGCAAATTAATAATTTTAATCATTTAAATAATTTAGGAAATAATTATTTTATATTGGTATTAATACTATATATAAAATATAAATATATTTAAAATAATTTCATTAAATAAAATAATTAATTAAAAAAAAAAAGAACATTCATCTTCTTCTCCCCAATCACCCCCCTCCCCGTCTCCGCCCCACCCACAACCCCCCCAAGCCGCAAGCCGCAAACTGCCCCCGCCCAAGCCGCAAAACCACCATAGCCCCCATCCCATTACTCCCCACCCACTCACCCCCGAGTCAACAGTGGGATTGGCCATGGCCAGCCACTCGACATGGCCAGATCTGGCCGTCGGCCATGGCAATCGAATTCAAGCAGGTTAAAAATAGAGATGGGATTTATATGTATTTATATATATATTTATATGTATAATATATACGTGTATATGTGTAAATATATATTATTTTAAAATATATTTTTGTGGAGGATTTTTGTGGTTTTTAATTTTTTAGTGCGGGTTAAATGGATGTTTCATATTTTGTGAGTTTTTTTATAAATGGATTAAATTTTAGTTTTTTCTTTTCATAAATAGGTAATAATTTCTGTCAAGATTTTAATCAAAAATTGGACAGAGAATAAAATATGTTCAAAAGTTATAGAATTTGAAATACAGATATTCAATACCATAAGTTTGAGATTAAAAATACACACAGTTTAATTATGGAAATAAAAAGGCAATTTTTCAATTTGGTTTAATTAAATAAATTTTTAATAATAAAAATTTTATTATTGGTAGTCATTTTTTTAGTACAATGAACTATTTACATACAATCAAAATTAACTATCAACTAGTTGTACATGTAGCAGGTTAAATGTACTTATTATGTTGCCAACTAATCATTAAAATAAAATGTTATAATTTCACTTTTTAAATCAAACTGCTTATATTAAGTACATTTGTACATCCCTCACATGAGGTATGTACAATTAAGATTGCACCGTAAACTATTCCTACAAACTAATATAAACTAAAACTTTAGCAGTTAAACGGTTCAACTACTTCTTGTTCTCTTTCTTATTTTCTTAAATCTCACCATTTAGATGTTTCGCTTTGCTTTTGTGTGTTGTGTGTGTGTTAGGTTTATCAGACTAGATTTGATAAGAGGGTATTTCATTGAGCTTATAATAAGGTCCTAAAAATATTTTATAAAATATTTTAGAAGTGTTTGATAAAATTTTAAAAGAAAAATGAGTTGTCAAGCTCCTAAAATAAAATTGTGGATCTTTTAACATCTTTTGAAAAAAAAAGGTGCAGAGCTTTTGAATTCATTTTTAAGATTTTAATACATTTCTTTAAATTCACCCATATTAATTACAAAGTTGTCATTAACTAACATTTTTCATATTCTAAAATTTTATTTTTATCTAAACATTTTAATAGCTTATAATCAAAATAAGATATAACATCTTATGAGTTAAATATAGGTTATAAGATCTTTTAAGTAAATTTAACCAAACATTCCCTAAGTTACAAATTTTTTCTTCATCATCATCAACATCATCATCATCATCATCATCATCATCTTCTTCTCCTTCTTCTTCTCCTTCTTCCCTCTTTCTCTCTCTCTCTCTCTCTCTTATTTTTTTTTGCCCCTGGAAAGTTTATAAAATTTTAATATCTTATTTTAAAAACTTATAAACTCTTCTGTTAAAAGTTTTATGAAAACATCCAATGATATGTCATAGGAAGGTTATGAACTGAGATACTTCTTTTTTTTTTTTTAAAAAAATAAATAAATAATAATAATAATAATAATAATAATAATAATATTTTTTTAAAGAATGAAAAGGCAAGAGAAATAGACTATACTCCATAGTTGAAGCCCCCGGCAGCATTGATTTTGGTTTAGCAATAACTGTAGAAAATTATTGGCCAGTAAAAGTCCAAATTATTGCATATAAGTGTTTTATTTGAAATAAAGATTCATTGATTCTTCTTTTTGAAATTATTCTTTCCTTCCTTGTTCTAAAATGGTTGCTTCTAGTTTTTACAATAAATGATATGTCAATCTTTTTCTTCTTAATTATAATCTTGATATTTAATGTTGTATTTGACATGATCCCTAATTCATCGATTCAAATGTTTGGCACGTCAGACATATGCATATATTGAATTAATAGTGGTCTTCTCTATTCTGCTTTTTGATTATTCAAAATTAAATAAACGGAAATATGTGCCGTAAGTTGAATTTCTACCTAGCACTAATAGGAGTCAAATGTTTTAAGAGTAAGTGTACTGAAGATTCCTTGTTAATTTGGTATGTGGATGGAATTCCAATCACGGCACTAGGACCAGCGTGACTCCTTGGGATCCCTCCGCTAAGTTCAAAAAATTAGCAATAACAATTTATTTTATGATGATAATTATTTTGCAAACATAATAATGATCACATAATATTTAAATTTTTATTATTGACAATTAGAAGGTATATGGGTATTAAGCTTATAAAATCCTCTCAAAATATCTTATAAAATCAATATTTGAGAGCTTCTAAGGTATCATAATGTGTTTGGTAAATTTGTTTGAAAATTTGTAGAGTCCCAATAAGATGTTAGGTTCTTATATGCTTTTTTTAGAAAAGTAAGGAA
Source organism: Jacaranda mimosifolia (assembly GCA_018894105.1). NCBI lineage: Eukaryota > Viridiplantae > Streptophyta > Magnoliopsida > Lamiales > Bignoniaceae > Jacaranda > Jacaranda mimosifolia. The sequence goes on from CM032127.1 coordinate 5,176,305, forward strand.
TTCTTAACTTATTTTTAGAATCTTAATTAAATTCCTTTAGTTTTAGTTGTATAAAATTACAAAATTATTATTAATAGCATCTTATAATCTCTAAGAACTTAATTTATCCTAAAATAAGATGTAACTTTTTACACGCTCCAAAAATATCTTACAAGATGTAGAAACTTATAAGATTTTTGAATAAGTTTAATTATGCACTCTCTTAGTATTACTGACATGTCTATAATTGGCAATTCAATCGCAACATAAATAGTGTCAAAAAGCCACATTTACATTATTTTTACTGCTACTATGCATGCGTTACTCTCTGGTAATAAATAATTAATATAACTTTTGTATGCAAGTCTTGTGCTGCTAATTTTTATTAGTAACAACTTACACAAAACTTTTATCAATATATACAAAATACAATTGTAATAAAATAAAAAAATTTATTGCTAAATATATAATTAATATTTTGTATATTCTTTCGTTGTCAAGTGAATTCAAATAAACATGAGGATGGTTGATCTAAATTTTCAAAGTCACGTGCCCATAATTGTCAACCATCTGTCCTTCAAGAATTGGTGGCTGAAGTAAGCAAAAATACATTCAACAATGGCTTGCAAAGTAGGAAGCTAGTACTCTATCATCACTGTCTCAAGCAACTACAGTAGTCAATAACTTGTCTTGATTGATGTTTTGAGGTATTTTTAATATATTTTTCGTTAGAATAATTGAATAAATAAAATGGAATTTTACAAAAAAATCTTCCAATTATTTATAGTAAATACTCCCTTCTGTAGTTCTAAAATCATGGAATTTACTAAAACATGCAAAAGTGCTTTTTATTTATCCTCACTAGTATTGCTATTATTATAGAGAGAAATTGAACAACTTAGAGGATGTTTGGATAATTTTACCTAAAATATCTTATAAGATATTTTTAAAACTTATAAAATACTAAATCTTATTTTAAAACTAAGCTCTGAAATATTTAATTAAAAATAAAATTTTGAAATCAACTCATAGTATGTTAATAATGACGATTTAAGAATTAGCATGGCAATACCCAATAACGTAAGTGTTGTGCATGGTTGTCAATTTGTCCCTTCAGAATTTGACGAGCTATGTCTAAATAATTATTGATCAATAGGATTTGATGCTTAATGTTTGGAATTTGATTTTTTAGTTTGCCACAAATTCGATAATTGAAGTGTAAATTTAACTAGAACAATTAGTCCTTTTCAATTTTATTCCTTTATATTTATTTTCGTAAGTAGGAGTATTTCTTCATTACTTGAGATAACATTTAGATGAAACTTGTAAAGACACTTTAGTAGCATGATCTGGATGAACCGCACATATTGTTTGTACTTTTATACACTAGAAGAAATATAATATAAGTGACAAAAGATAAGTGATAATGTGAAAATTGTCAATAGTGATTAAGTGATCTATTTTTTATTACATCAATAAAGCTATATCTTAAGTTGCTATATTTTTTAATTTAATATGATATAGCTTACATAATAGTGGTGAGAAGTATTAGTATTTTAAATATATATATAGTGACAATTTAGTGAACATAAAAAATTGTCATCATGATTTATGACAAAATTTTCATTGATGTTACTATAGACATGTTGCTAGTTGTCAAGAAGGCCAACTTAAAATACGAGTTCACCAATATTAAACTTGTAAAATTCATTATTGTCACAAAATAAATTCTTTGGTCACTTAATATATATAATTAATGACAATTTTTGAGTTACCACCTACTATTTTTTATCACTATTTTTTTATTTTCTTGTATTGATTTTATGTTTCTCAATTTTATGGTGTCATGATTTTCATAATAAATTCTCTATAGATGCTATAAATAGTGTAAAAAACTTATTATTAATGATATGTATATATACTACATTAAATTTAAGACATATAGTATATCTAAATTGCCATTTATGGATTAGTTGTAACAAATATCTAAAAAAAATTTATATCAATATGAATATGCAAGTATATTCAACAAGTCATTAGACTAATTAGTTATTAATTAATATATAGTAAGAATTCATGCCTGACTTTTATCATTATTGAACTATTCAAAATCTAAAACAAAAATAACACAGTATAGATAATTAGCAACAACTTCAATATTATCACTAACACATTTATCTCGTCAATATAGCTAAAACTAAAACATGCCCATTTTTAGAAAGAAAATTAAATATTGAATACTAATTGTGTGATACCACATCCAACATGGAGTAAATATTAATAGAGTGACTAGTATATAAGCTTTGGCCAAAAAACTCATGTGCATCCATTGAATATCATCATAACCTAATTCCAGAATGCACTTAGTAAGTTGTAGGTTGTAACACCCCTTAAATTCGGTATTTTTGAAAAATAAGGATTTAGAAATGAAGATATTGGTTGATCGAATTTTAGGGCTCGAAAAATAAATAAAAAGGACTTGATTGTAAGAATTTTGGAAGTTTTAGGGTCAAAATGGAATCTAGGAAGACTTGATTGGATAACAATTTCAAGGTTTTGGGGTTTGCATGGCTAATATTTTGGGTCAAATGGGTCAAAATGAGGCACTTACTTGTTAGGGGTTGAATTGTAGTTGGTGGAAACTTTGGAGGACCTAATTGTTGACTAAAGGAAACTTTTGGGGCCAAACTGTGATTAAGCAATAGTTGATTATATATAGAGAGAGAATTACATTTCAACCCCATTTTTTCTCCTCTTCACCCACGGCACCCTTCCCTTCTCTCTCCGGCGATCTCCCACCGGCGACAACCAAAATTCAAAACAAAACTAACCATCTTCTTCTCCTCACTCTCAACTTCACCTCCATACCACATGCATGGTGAACTGAATAGGGAGCCAATGCAAGTCGAGACTAAAATTTGGCCAAAGGCGAAGGTTGATGGGTTTCCATTTTTCGGCGACCAAGTTGGGTTATGGGGTAAGGGTTTTGTAGAACCCAGCTCGAGGAGTAGCTAGGTACCTTTGGTTTCCAGTTTGAGCGGCGAATGTCGACGGAATCGGAAGAAAACCACAGGGCGACAAGTGGTGGTGAAGGATGATCGGAGCTGAAATTAGGCTTCAATTTGATGACAATCGGTGAAATTGACATGGGCATCTGATTTATTGAGCTGAAAGGCACCATTTGGTGGTGGTGTTGGTCATCTCCGGAGGTGGCTGTAGGACAATTAATTTGTTTGTCTCAATGTGGTGGTTGCATGCACGGAAGCTGATTGTGGAGATTGCGCTTTGATAGTAAGATATTGGGTAAATGATCGGAAAAAAATAAATTTGTATTGCATGTATATGTATACGCGAGCAGATCTTTATAAACCTTGTATAATTGGAAAGAATGAGTGGATCGATTGAAAATATAGCCATGAATGAGAAATGAAGCATGCATGCACGTTTTGGAGCTTGGATAAGCCTAAAATTTTATTATTTCATGTGATCCATGGTTAGATAAGCTTATAAAGTGAAGAAAACCCTAATTTCATGTAAGCATGACCTAAGTGACAAACTTGGATTTTATTGATAATTGGATTGCTATAATGGATATCGTGTAACGTTGTAAGGTTAAATATGTAAATTAGGGATCCCATAGTATTACTCTACCAGTATAAGATGAACTCCGTAAATGTTTTATATAACCGGTGCGAATAGCATATTTATGACAATAATATCGAAACAAAACCCTAACCATCGTATTGGTCGAACAACTACCAAAAATTGGACTGTTATTACTATGATTATGATTGTTAGAAATCATTAGGATTGAACAAGGATTTTGATGGTAAATTACCTTTTTGGATAGGTGACGGAGGATTGGGCCCCAAGGATCAGTATATTTGACTTCTTTGTCTACGTTATTAAGGTGAGGATCCACCGACCTGGTACTTGTTTGAGTAAAGCAATACTATTGTGATTGAACCCTGTGAGGTTCTATTTTCTGATACCTATCTTTGCTATCGTTATTGCTATTGGTTAACTGTTGAACCCTGTGAGGTTCTGTCGTCTTGACCATCGTTATCATTTATTGTCGCTTTCTGAACGTTGTGAGGTTCCAATGACTTGATTATCGTTTATTGATTATTGCTAATCGTTGAACTTGTGAATCGTACCTTTGTCAAATCGTGTATCGAAACTGTTTTGAATCAATTGATTGTTACTGTTCTGGCGCCATGAACATTTCATTATTTCATATGTATTCGTTCAAATTGGACCCATATTATGTACTATTGCTTGGCCGTGTTGGCTTCCTAGATTGATTCTGTCTATCGTTGTTCGCCTGATGGCTTGATTGAAATCGTATTGTGAAGTTCATTATTCTGCCATGTTGGCAATTAATTGATTTGTTGATCGACTTGAAAGATATATGTACAAAAGAACTGTTAGGCCGAGTGCCTTACCAACCTGTTATGCTTGAGCAACTATTATTACCAAGCTATTATACTTGTGCTACTATTATTACTAAACTGTCATGCTCGAGCTACTGAGCCGATTGTTTACTAAAATGTTACTGTACTCAATGATACTCCAATATGCATGTTGTATTCGATTTGTTGACTTGCATATGTGATGGGGTTTGTTATTCTTGAAATTGTATTCTGCTTAAGGAGCAAAAATGAGATGGTGAGTTCCCAGTCTAGGTTGGGTTGACGTCCCGAGAAAACGAGCCACAGCTAAACCTCCCGACTGTGATCAGTTGAGATGACCCTAAACCTCGTAAGCAGGATCGGTTGAGATGATCAGGTCATTGAGACGACGGTCACAGCTTTTGACCAAGCCTCTATATTGTTCTGCTCTGGCATATCCTTGATTTTCTTATGCTAAACTGCCAGTGATTACTGTTGTTGAGTCTCTGTTTCCTGAAAGATCGTACAGTGCTTTACATTATTACTCACTGAGTCCTTATGACTCACCCTCATGCCATTTATTTTCTTTCAGACAGGTATGAGACAAGAGGCTTGGACTAATGGCAGGTTTTGACTTAATGATCTGTAATAGTTCTGGGGTGAATATATGGTTATATATGAATTCACCGTTGATTATATTTTGGTATTAGAGATGTTGTAATATGTCAAGACGAATGTAAGACTTTTGGCATGTATGAATTGTGTTGCTTGAGTTGATATCTTGGTTCTGATTATTGTTGGGTTATTAGCATGAATTAAGCACTCTGATATTATTGTATTAAGTTTGAAACATGCTGTGAGTTTTTGATCATTATGGTTTATTGGAGATTTGTAAAAAATATTTTATGGGCCTATCGAATATGATGTCACATGCTATAGGATTGAATTGAGTGGCATTCCAACTTTTGGGCTATATCTCGAGTGGGGTGCCACTTAGGTAAACGGAGATAGAAATAATAGAATAGAAAGAAGGTATATAAGTTATTGGGGAATGTGTTTCGAAAATAAAATTGAAAATGATGTTGGGTGAAAATGTATAAAAAGTGATGTGTTTCATTTTTGGAATAGTAGAAAATATGAAAATGCGCTTTGAAAATGAAACCAGACAGGCCCTAAGTCATTACAAAAAATTAAATATTTCCTAAGGTAAAATTGCCACGAAATTAATTCATAGCTTCTGCTATATAATTATAAATATAAATTTTTGCAGATATATAATTTTTTTAAATAACACCAACAAAAATTATTAGCTATTACTCAGTAGTCTTGTTCGTTGAAAGCATAATAAATTAGTTATACGTTCTTTATATATAACAAATTAATATATTTATAAACTAAAAATAAATGTTAGCTATAGATTTATCGTAGCAAGAGTTAGCTATGATAACATCTATTTCGAATTCGGTTAAATCAATTTCATAGCTAAAGCTAAAAACATATACCATCAGCTGCGGATTGGTCATAACGATTACCCTAATTTTTTGTACCTAGTCATGTATATAATACAAAATTTTGTCAGCAATGAATCATATTAAATGACTGCAATATTTATTGTGCTAATATAATAATTTTTGCAGTTTAGTACTAGTTAAACAATATTTGAATTGTCATTATAACATGGCATGTCTAATGGCAGTTCAATCGCAACATAGATATTGCCGCAAATTCGTTGTTACAAAACTTGTCTTCGTGATTTTTAGTAGTGACAACTTATATATTATATAAAAATTATTATAATAATAATAATAAAAAATTTGAGTAAGTATATATATAAATAATTACATTCATGATATTATCACTTAATATTTTATATAATTTTCGTTTCCGGGCTAGAGATCAGTTTAGTTAAACATGAGGACGATTGATATTCAGTTTCCAAAGTCTTGTGCCATAATTATGTCAACCATTAATTCTTCCCTTGTCAAGAATTGTTGGCAACAAAAACACATTGAACAATGGCTAGCTTTGTGAGGCAGAAAGTCAGTCAATATATTTAACTATCACATTGAGACAGACAAGAACTACAGTGGATAATGACTTGTATTTATTGAGGTTTTAAGGATTATAATTAACAACATGTTTAATAATTTAACAACTTTAATATTACCACGCACTGACGTTTTTCTATACTGTAAAATATCATTTATTTTAATTAATGTTAAAAGGAAATTAAAAGAAATACAGTTGTATGTTATGTGCTATTTTTTCCTCTAATTACAGTGAGCTTGCATGCATACACGAATCGAGTGTGCAAGATCATTTGTTTAAATAATAAAGATATTAATTAATTAAGTCAAATAAGAATGATATTAGTTAATTAAGTCAAAATTCAACCTGCACGTGCTGAGATGGAAGGAAATTAAAAAATAATAAGAATAAACAAATGAATAATGTCTTGTAGCTCTCTTTTAACTCCTAATTAATCAAGCAGCCAATTCTTTTAATTTCTCTTGATGTGACTTTTAAAAGTACTAACTACTTATTCACTTGTTAAAATCTTTATAAAGTATGTCTGATTGATCAGATCAATACATTTTACAGATGACATAGTTGTGGTCCAATAAACCATTTGATAAGACCATTCATCGTATTGATTTAGGTTAGAAGCTGAGTATCTAAAAAAAAATAAAATTATGGCTTTTACTATATCCGCTTATTTGCATGCATGACTTTTATATTATTAGCTAGCTAGTAGCCTATGATCGGGTAGTCGTCGCAAAATTAAAATGCACATGACAAAATAATACTAGTGTAAGTAATATTTTATATGATAATAATCTTTATTTTGTTACAATAATGACTTAAAAAATCAATATTATAGATAATTATATATATCCACTGTAAAAAAATATAATATCTTGTTTGTAATATTAATCCTATTGTAATGCCAAACTATACACAATATGTGTAACATCACAACATGCAATTTTCTTATAATTAAAGTCTTAAAATTACATGTGACCGAGAAAATGGTTATCAATAACTATTAAAGAATCGCCATCGCTTACATTTTCTCTCCTAATAGTGTAAAAATTGACTGCAAGATTTTTCTTATTCTAAGACTCTTAACCCAGCATCATTAACTGGACTTTATATAAATAATCTTTTTTATTCTCTAAATATTTTTTAATTAATACTTCCATATTGGCGGCATATAGAATTTGCCATTATTCACTCATTTTCTTTGTCATATATCGGACTAGTCCATATTTCAGTCCACCTATCTAAGTGGAAAATTTGAATTGTACTGTATATGTTACCTTGCTCTTCCTATTCTAGAGTAGACAAAATTTGATTGGAACAATTTTTCAAGTACATGAAGTTGAAATTTGCTATATATATATATATATATATATTATGATATTTTCTTACTGGACCCAATTGAATTGTGTTGCATACACAGGTTAATTTTCGCGGCCTATTATGCAGTTAATTAATTATGCAATCCAATATTTATCACTACAAAAAATGCAGTCATCAAATATAGTCAATCCATAGTTGATGTTAAGATTGAATACTACTTGGTAGTGCAATTTTTCTGTAGTAGATACTTAAGTTTTTTGTAGTGCATCTGGATAATAAGATTGAATACAACTTTGTGACAAAAATCGAGATAAGAAAAATCTTTTGCCAACATTGTGGAAAAATAACAACGATCCAGAAAAATATCTCCAACTTAATTTGGCTACATGCATGCATGTAATCCTATGACATCCAATAAACACATCCATCTTTCATTTACTTTTCTTTTCTTCCCCCCCCCCCCCCCCCCCCCCCTTTCTTAGGCTTTCATTCAAGTTGATTATTTCTCTAACTAAAACTAGAAAAATGGGCTAATTATGTATCATATAGGTTGATAAGGAACACATGGGTAGCATGCTCATTTTACTATGATATGTTAATTTGAACATGTTAGTAATTAAGTGGTCTTTTACATCGATGAAGACTTATTACACAAAGATGGTTTAGTATGAAATTATACAAATGTTGGATAAATAATCCAAAATATGATATGATAACAATCTTATCAAAAAGAGAAAATTTGAAATAATTGAAATTTTTTTCTGCAGATAAGGTTTTGTGAATCTATTCTCTGTCCACTCAAGATGTCATTTCATAATTAAATTATTAGAACCATCTATTTTTAATAAATTTAGGATTTCTATGTATTAAACTGTCTTAGTAAATAAATATAGGTGATGAATAATTAATCAAAACTTTCCTTGTACTTCAAATAACTATTCCCACCTTGATCATACATAAAAAAAAATGGACATGGCTAAATCGACTAAGGAAAGGCTATTCAATAGATTGAATAATTCGTGATCGAGTTTTTTAGTTTACTACAGTTTTTTAGTTTACTACTTTCGCAACTACATAATGCAAGGAAAGCATATCATGTCATTCCATTTCATAATTCTTTTCTATAAGTAAAGGAATTCCAATTTCTTTTGTTGGACTGCATGAAAATTCAAAGTTTCAGTCAACCCGCATAAATAAAAAGAGAGGCAGATTGAATGGGTCTGGCTCTAACACATTTAATAAAGTTATTTATTTGAAATTACTTATGTTATGGTTTGAATCTGTGAATTAATTATTTTTCATGCAGAAGAAGAATTTTGATCCTGACTACACTTGATTATATAGATTCTCTTTTTTATCAACAATAACAGTAATTGATCGGCCCAAATGATCTTTCGAAAAAAAGATTCATTCTCTTTACAAGAAATAGGGGGTAGAACCAATAATGATTTCTTTTTGATTCATTCATGGTCTCATTTAAGAATTATTTTTGGTCCAATCCATAGGAATCAATTGAAAAGGCAAATCTATTATTGTGGCACCCCACTCGGGATATAGCCTAAAATCCGGAATGCCACTCAGTTCAATTCTATAGCATGCGACATCATATCCGTAGACCCATAAAATATTTTTCACAAATCTCCAGTAAACCACAATGATCAAAAACTCACAGCATGCTTCAAACTTAATACAATAATATCAGAGTGCTTAATTCATGCTAATAACCCAACAATAATCAGAACCAAGATATCAACTAAAGCAACACAATAAAAACATGCCAAAAGTATTACATTCATCTTGACATTTTACATAATCTCTAATACCAAAATATAATCAACGGTGAATTCATATATAACCATATAGTCACCCCAAACACTATTACAGATCACTAAGTCAAAAACTGTCATCAATCCAAGCCTCCTATTTCATACCTATTTGAAAGGAAATAAATGACACGCGGGTGAGTTTGAAGGACTCAGTGAGGGATAAGGCAAAGCAATAATAAGCTATCAAGAGTCAATAATAATGATGAAGTTCAACAATGTGGAACTATGGAAGAACAGTAATTTGCCAGAATGAAAGAAAAGGACAATTTTCAAGCTATTGGCCATTACTAGGTGGGGATGCTGTAATCGCCATCTCAAAAGGCGCGGGATCATCTCGACTGATACTGTTCGGGAGGTATAGAGCATCTCAACCGATCACAGTTCGGGAGAAAATACAAATGATTCACAAGTTCAATGATTTGCAATAATCAACAAACGATAATCAAGTCATTGGAACCTCATGGGGTTCAGAAAGCAACAATAAACGATAACGATAGTCAAGACAATAGAAACTCACAGGGTTCAGCAGTTAACCAATAGCAATAACGATAGCAAAGATAGGTATCAGAACAATAGAACCTCATAGGGTTCAATCACAATAGTATTGCTTTACTCAAACAAGTACCAAGTCGGTAGATCCTCACCTTAGTAACCTCGACGATGAAGTCAAATCTACTAATCCTTAGGGCCAAATCCTCCGTCACCTATCCAAAAGGGGTAATTTACCATCAAAATCCTTATTCAACCCTAACGATTTCTAACATTCATAATCATACTAATAACAATCCAATTTTCGGTAGTTATCCGACTAATATGATGGTGAGGGTTTTGTTTCGATATTATTTCCATAAACATGCTATTCGCACCGGTTATATAAAATATTTATGGAGTTCATCTTATATAGGTAGAGCAATACTATGGCATCCCTAATTTACAAATTTAACCTTATAACGTTACACAATATCGATTATAGCAACCCAATTATCGATAAAATCCAAGTTTGTCACTTAGCTCATGCTTACATAAAATTAGGGTTTTCTTCACTTAATAAGTTTATCTAACCATGGATCACATGAAATAATACAATTTCGGGCTTATCCGAGGTCAAGAACATTCACGCATGCTTCATTTCTCATGCATGGCTATATTTTCTGTCGATCCACTCACTATTTCTGATTATACAAAGTTTATAAAGATCTAATCACGTATACATATACATGTAATATAAATTTGTTTTCTTCCAATCATTTACCCAATATCTCACTATCGAAGCGCAATCTCCATGATCAACTTCCATGCATGCAACCACCATGTTGAGACGAATAAACTGTTCTACAACTGCCACCGCGCAGCCATTCGCCACAGCTGGAGATGGCCAACAACACCACCAAATGGTGCCTTTCAGCTCAGCAAATCAGATGCCCAGGTTAATTTCACCGATCGTTGTCGAATTGAAGCCTAATTTTAGCTTCGATCATCCTTCACCACCACTCTCTGAAATGTGGTTTTCTTTCGATTCTGCTGCAGTTCACCACTCAAACTGGAAATCGAAGGTACCTAGCTACTCCCCGAGCCGAGTTCTACAAAACCCATACCCCAAACCCAACTTGGTTGCTGAAAAACAGAAACCCATCAACCTCCACATTAGACCAAATTTCAGTCTTGACTTTCGGTGGCTCCACTGCTCGGTTCGCCGTGCATGTGGTATGGAGGTGAAGCTAAGAGTGAAGAGAAGAAAGTGGTTGGTTTTGTTTTGAATTTTTAGTTGTCGTCGGTGGGGGATCGCCGGAGAGAGAAAGAAGGGGTGCCGCGAGTGAAGAGCAGAAGAAATGGGGTTGAAGTGTAAATTCTCTCTCTATATATAATCAACTTTTACTTAATCACACTTTGGTCCCAAAAGCTTCCTTCAATCAACAATTACGTCCTCCAAAGCTTCCACCAACTTCAATTCAGCCCCTAACAAGTAAATGCGTCACTTTGACCCCGTTGACCCAAAATATTAGCCATGCAAACCCCAAAACCTTGAAATTGTTATCCAATCAAGTCTTCCTAAATTCCATTTTCCCTAAAACTTTCAAAATTCTTACAATCAAGTCCTTTTTATGTATTTTCCGAGCCCTGAAATCCAACTAACCAATATATTCATTTCTAAATCCTTATTTTCCAAAAATACCAAATTTTAGGGGTGTTACACTCCCCCCCCCCCTTAAAAGAATCAGGTCCCCAAATTCTCATCTGAGTACTATTCCAACTAGCAGAAACTAAGTAGATTCGGTTAGTCAATCTACATTCTCTTTTCATTACATTCTACCATGATTGCTTCTTTAAGTCCCGATACATCTTCGTGCCTCTCGGATGCATTGTATATTGACTTGCATGCCTCATCCAATATTCTCTTCTTCATTCATTCTGGCACAAATATCTCTTTTACGGAATAGAAGAATACCTTGGTTGTTGGTATTGAATTCAGACTTTCCAAAACTTTCAACCTTTCCTTCAGTTTCATTATCCATATATCATTGACTTGGAGCTCGTTGCATTTCATCCTATGATTCAGATTGTACTTATCTCTGAAATCCCACTTTACTGTATTAATTTTAACATAACACCCGTTCTTAGGCTTTCTGATGCTTCTGCTGCTAATAAGTAAGCCACTTTAGCCCTTCGGCTCAAGGTATTGGCCACTACATCGCCCTTTCAGGTGATAGGTGATGGAAGAATCGCAGTCTTCCAGAATTTCCATCCATCAGCGCTGTCTCATATTCAGATTCTCATTCTGGTCAAATAGTTGACCTTTCTGAGTTACTTTAGTCAATGTGTCAACTATTTCAGAAAAGTTCTGCACAAATCTTTGTTAATAGCCGATAAGACTCAGAAAACTATGAAGTTCTGTCACATTTTTCAGTCTCTTCCAGTTGACTGTCACCTCTATCTTAGAGGAATCAACCTCTACCCCATCTTGGGATATGATATGCCCAAGAAAAACCACATTCTCATCCAGTATTTGCACTTATAAACTTTGCATATAATTGATGCTCTCTCTCAGGGCTCTAAGAATCATGTGTAAGTGCTTACATGGTCTTCTCTAACCTTTAGCTGGTAGTACCCTTGCTTCAACTCTAGCCTTAAGAAGATTATTGTCCCCGCAGAAGGTCACGTGATTCTTCTACGTGGGGTAGGGTTAATAAGCTCACTTCTTTTGGGAATACCTTCGAGTATTTAGCTACCACTTCTATTTCCTCGATTTAAATTATCTCTCGGGGTTTGTTGATAAGATACACCAAAAAATCTCGCTCGCCTTCTCTTAAAATCTATCTAGTCTCTAGCGCAAATATGATTGACATTAGAAGGCGTTACCTATAGAAGGGCGTTATGGCATTGGTATCTCATCTCCGAGATTGATACATTTGGGGAAACAGTTCACCAGTGCTTGATGATTATATAGCCAATCTCTTTCGAGTATCACTTTGTACTCTTAGACAAGCATATGTGTGAGGTTGTTTGGATATACCTCATCCCCAAGTCATCTGGGCAAATTTCAATACATGGTGCTTGCCATTAACCCCCCATTTCTAAGGGCAGTTGAACTTATATTTGGTAAGCCATGGTCTTGAGTTGCATTTTTAGTTGGAGGAAATGCGACAGGTATGAAAGAAAATGTAAAACATCAGGATCATAAAAGGCATTATCATAGATTTCAAAATTAGAAACAATACCTTCTGCCACTTCATTAAGATCCGGTGCTTATTCTTCTGTCAGGCCATAGGCCCAAGCTCACATCCTCTGTGTCCCACTAGATCCTGTTACTTGTTTTTCTTTCCCTACAAATATGGGATCTCTTCTTTAGGGGCAATTTTTCAGGAAGTGTTGAATGCTTCCACAGCCCAAGCATCTACCTTGTTTCTTCCAACATTCTAATTCTTCATGGCTAGATGCTCCACAAAATCCATATTTCTTTCTTGGTGTCCCAGATTGCACCTTATACCATTTCCAATCTTACTCACTCTCTTTACTCGCAGTGATTTCTAGTTTAGAAACTTTTTCTCATTTTCTCTTTTTTTCATCGATAGATACTTCAAGAGGTTCTTGTTCTATGCACAAGGCTCCCGCTAAAGCTTCTTCGGAGTTAGACTGCTCGTAAGGTGTAAAGATTTGTCTTATCTCAGATTTCAATTCCTCAACAAATTTCTTAGTCTTATACTCTTCTTTCCTCCATATTTACGGTGTATACCGCAACAACCTTCTGAATCTTGCCTTACACTGCCACACGATCATATCTTCTTAGGTAAGATTCTCAAAATCTTATCTTCAGGCATCTCTTACTTCTCATGGTATAAATCTATCTATAAATTCCCACATAAAATTGTCCCAAGTACGAGGTATCTTTTTATACTCCCATCGTTAACTTACCAAAGTCCACCATTGACCTATAACTCCTTCCACTAGATGAAAAACAGAAATGAGTTTGAGGTCATCTGGGTAACCTAACATTTGGAAGATGTCTTCGATCTCCCTAATCCAAGTTTCTATTTTTTGGTGATTCGATTCACCCATAAATATTAGAAGGTGGAACCTATGGAGATGTGCTAAAGTCCCAAACTCCGAAGGCTCTTCGTTTCTCTTGGGGCTATCTATCTGACTTTACTGGTGTGATTGTAGAAGTTGCTACTGCATTGCACTCATATGCTCTATAACCTCTTTCCTTGTTGTTGAATATATATGTGGTTCTCGTGTCCTTTCCTTAGCATTTATCAGGCATCTCCATTTCGAGATATCCTCTATCAGATTTTCTTGACTAGGAGAATGCGTTGGGGTTAGTTTTGGTGATGCCATCAACTTTATTAGCTCTTCCAAGCTTCCAAAATAAAAGAAAAATGAGGACTTTAACAAGATTAGATAAACTCATGACAATAAAAATCCGTTGTCTAATATCCGAGGGTAAAATTCAATTATATATACTGAGTTAGTGAAAACAAGGTTACATAAATATGTACAGAGTCAAAGTTTCCAAAATTGGCTATCCGACTATATGCCTTTAGTAATTAAAATGACAAGGTTACTGTTAGGGTATCCCCTGTACATCTAGGCTTCCCAGTCTAAACTACTCCACCAAGTGGTCAAAGCTACTGCTACAACCTATATACGTATATATATTCAAACACATCCATAGACACAGGGTCATCTGAGTCTAGTCCTCTATATCCATAATATAAGACTCAACATCCTCCTAATCTCCTCCGTCCCTAGGTGGGTCATATCCAATGATCGTCTATGGTAAGAATCCAGTGCTCAAAAATTCTCCTCCATATGAGCTCTGATGGTACGGAGTTCTCTAACCTGATTCACTGCAATCCTTACATGGGTCTCCTCTCTCCATTAATCTATCTAGCATATAACTCCTTGCCCCAAGAACTGATTTTAAATGACTTGACTCTGTTCTTCTATCTTTTAAAGCCTCATGCATAACATACAACTTCTCCTGAAGGCCTTGGCATAATCTTGAAAGGTTTTCCTTTTCCTCCTTTAGGACCTTATTCTCATTCTTCAAACCTTCCACGCTATCCTTGTTTACCGGTCCCTTTCTTTTAGTTATACAATCATATGCCTAACATCCCAAAAGTAAAAGGTTATATACTGGTTGGCCACCTCGGTCATAACCCTTCACTTCCTTAATGTCGAGCCTTATCCCAAAAGTTCATGTCTTATTCAATTCCATGTTCAATTCCACAATCAAACCTCATATTTTCCTGTCCAAAATTCCACATTCCAAGAATCATATCCTGACATAACCAGGTATTCTTTAACTCAAGTATACATGCCTAAAACATTTCCAAAAAGCAAGCTTATTCCCTACAATTCAGAGAATCATACCCTAGGATCAGATCCTACAATAACTTAAGTTTTCCTTATCCCGAGTGTTTACATCCTAGAAGATTCCCAATTTGAGTTTAATCTCAAGTATGTCCATCAATTCCAGTCACAAAAATAATTCCCATATTAACCAAGGTCATCGACCTCTATATGTCCACTAGCCATCTTGCAATACATAACATTCTTTATAATATCAAACAAATCAAATTCACCTCAAATCCCTAAATCACATAGAATATCTCAACATATGCAAAAGAACCAAAGGATCGTATCCTGGGATCCTGTTCCAGTATAGCTCGAGTTTCCAAACCCAAGCTCTGATACCACCTATGTGGAACCCCACTCGGGATATAGCCCAAAAGCTGGAATGCTACTCAGTTCAATTCTATAGCATGCGACATCAAATCCAATAGGCCCATAAAATATTTTTCACAAATTTCCAATAAACCACGATGATCAAAAACTCACAACATGCTTCAAACTTAATAAAATAATATCAGAGTGCTTAATTTATGCTAATAACCCAACAATAATTAGAACCAAGATATCAACTCAAGCAACACAATTCATACATGCCAAAAGTCTTACATTCGTCCTGACATATTACAACATCTCTAATACTAAAATATAATCAACGGTGAATTCATATATAACCATATATTCACCCCAAACACTATTACAGATCATTAAGTCAAAACCTGCCATCAGTCTAAGCTTCATGTCTCATACCTTTCTGAAAGGAAATAAATGGCACAAGGGTAAGTCATTAGGACTTAGTGAGGGATAAGGCAAAGCAATAATAAGTTGTCAAGAGTCAACAATAATGATGAAGTTCAATAATATGGAACTATGGAAGAACAGTAATCTGCCAAAATGGAAGAAAATGACAATTTTCAAACAATTAGCAATTACTAGGTCAGGATGTTGTAACCGCCAGCCCAAAAGGCCCAGGATCATCCCGATCGATGCTGTTCGGGAGGTATAGAGCATCTCAATCGATCACAATTTGGGAGAAAATACAGACAGCTCAGTTAGCATGCAATATCAGCCCGATCCAGACTGGGAACTCACTCTAGCCTTATTACTCCTTGAGCAGAATATAATTTCAAGAATAACAAACCCCATCACATATGCAAGTTAATAAATCAAATACAACAAGCATATCGGACTATCCTTGTGCCTCCACAACAATATAGTAACAGTTTAGTTCAGTTCAGTAAACAATCGGTTCAGTAGCTTGAGCATGATAGTTTGGCAATAATAGTAGCTCAAGCATAATAGCTTGTCAAGGCACTCGGCCCAACAGTTCTCCTGTACACTTATATTCCAAGTCGATCAGTCAATCAATTAGTTGCCAACATGGCAGAATAATGAACTTCACAATACGATTTCAATCAAGCCATTAGGCGAACAACAATACACAGAATCAGTCGAGAAAGCCAACACGGCTAAGCAATAGTACGCAATATGGGTCCAATTTGAACAAATACATATGAAATAATTAAATGTTCATGGTGCTAGAATAGTGACAATCAATTGATTTGAAATAGCTTCGATACACGATTTGACAAGGGTACGATTCACAAGTTCAACGATTAGCGATAATTAATAAACGACAATCAAGTCATTGGAACCTCACAGGGTTCAGAAAGAAATAATAAATGATAATGATAGTGAAGACGATAGAACCTCACAAGGTCAGCAGTTAACCAAAAGCAATAACGATAGCAAAGACAGGTATTAGAACAATAGAACCTCACAGGGTTCAATCATAATAGTGTTGCTTTCCTCAAACAAATAACAGGTCGGTGGATCCTCACCTTAAGAACCTCGACAATGAAGTCAAATCTACTGATCCCTAGGGCCCAATCCTCCATCACCTATCCAAAATGGGTAATTTACCATCAAAATCTTTGTTCAACCTTAACGATTTCTAACATTCATAATCATGCTAATAACAATCCAATTTTTGGTAGTTATCCGGCTAATACGATGGCCAAGGTTTTGTTTCGATATTATTTCCATAAACATGCTATTCGCATCGGTTATATAAAGTATTTATGGAGTTCATCTTATATAGGTAGAGCAATACTATAGGGGTCCCTAATTTACATATTTAACCTTATAATGTTACACAATATCAATTATAGCAACCCAATTATCGATAAAATCCAAGTTTGTCACTTAGGTTATGCTTACATAAAATTAGGATTTTCTTCACTTAATAAGCTTATCTGACCATGAATCACATGAATCAAATGAAATAATATAATTTAATGCTTATCTGAGCTCAAGGACATGCATGCATACTTTATTTCTCTTGCATTGCTATATTTTCGGTCGATCCACTCATTCTTTCCGATTATACAAGGTTTATAAAGATCTGGTCGTGTATACATATACATGCAATACAAATTTGTTTTCTTCTAGTCATTTTCCCAATATCTTACTATCGAAGCGCAATATCCACGATCAGCTTCCATGCATGCAACCACCACATCGAGACGAACAAACCACCACCGCAGTCGGTCGTCGGTCGCCACCCCTGGACATGACCTACAACACCGCCGGAGATAACCAAAAACCCCACCAAATGGTGCCTTTCAACTCAACAAATCGGATGCCCAGGTCAATTTCATCGATTGTCGTCCAATTGAAGCCAAATTTCAGCTCTGATCGTCCTTTACCACTACTCATCACCGTGCGGTTTTCTTTTGATTCCGTCGTCGTCTGCTGCTCAAACTGGAAACCAAAGGTACCTAGCTACTCCCCGAGCTGAGTTCTACAAAACCCATACCCCAGAATCCAAATTGGTCATCAGAAAATGGAAACCTATCAACCTCTGCCTTCGGCCAAATTTTAGTCTCGACTTTCGGTGGCTCTGCTGCTCGATTTTTTGTGCATGTGGTATGGAGGTGAATTGAGAGTGAAGAGAAGAAGGTGGTTGGTTTTGTTTTGAACTTTTGGCTATCACCAGTGGGAGATTGCTGGAGAGATAAATGAGCGGTGCTGCAGGTGAAGAGGAGAAGAAATGGGGTTGAAATGCAAGTTCTCTCTCTATATATATAATCAAATTTTGCTTAATCACAATTTGGCCCCAAAAGTCTCCTCCAGTCAACAATTAGGTCCTCCAAAGTTTCCACCAACTTCAATTCAGCCCCTAACAAAGAAGTGCCTCACTTTGACCCCTTTGACCCAAGTCTTCATAAATTCCATTTTGACCCCAAAACTTTCAAAATTCTTACAATCAAGTCCTTTTTATTTATTTTCTAAGCCCTAAAATCGGATTAACCAATATCTTCATATCCAAACCCTTATTTTTAAAAAATACTGAATTTTAGGAGTGTTACAATTATACACCAGATCCAGCTTAGTTATAGGTAGAAATCACAGTGGAACGTGTATCATGGTATAAAGTGTATCCTCCCTTGTTCTGCACATGGAACAGATGAAACAAAAAAAAATGATTTTTTGTTCAAAAATGAAATCTTATTGGAACCGTCGATATCCATTTCATCCTTTGGAATCCTATCATACCCTGAACCTGATGAAATAGGGAGAATTGAAATAGTATTTTGTAATATATAATTATCATGAATAAACTAATCAAATGTTTATTTTCCGATCGTCGGGAAAGGATAAAAGAAAGAACTTGTTGTTACTTCAATAATTTTCTAATCTCTAGTAGACCTTTTAGTAGGATTTGAATCCACATGAAGTTCTAACCATCTATCAAAGAAAAAAAGAACGAGTCGATGTTGTAGAATTTTCAAGAAATTCCTTGATTTCTTTCGAAAAGTAGATGACGTAATACCTCAAGTCTTTATATGAATTTTTATAGTGGATATAATATTGGATGTTTGGAGCAATGAAGTAATATTAGTTTATTTTGATATTCTTGGGTTGCTCTCCTAAAATTTACATATGCAATTTATTTAGGGCTCGATCAATATTTCAGAGATCCTAATTGAAAATAAATATGGGATATAAATTGAATTCTTTTTGGGTTATTAAGGATCCTATTTTAGGTACTTATATTAATTTTTACTTGCAATCTCGAGGACATAGACTTCATATTATTAATTATTTTGTAAAGATTGCTTGGTTGTTATTGAAGATGTAGAATTTATCAAGCCAATTATTTTATGAAAACTTTATTTATTGAGTTTTATATTAACAATTAAGTTAGCTACTCTACGGATATCAATTTTGGAGCTAAAAATTAGTCTTTCATTCAAGGTTATTTGACTTAGACCATAATTATATAAATTGTACGTGAACAAACATCAGATGTAGACAAATTATATCTAGAAGATTGGGTTTCTTTTTTGGGAATTAGCAATATGATATAAGCCCTGATTATATTTTTATATTGAAAGAAATATTTATCTTTAGTCCATATCTTGTTAGATGTATTAGGCCCAATCTATTTAGTTTATTTGAAGTTATTATTAGGCCCATAAGTAGTGTAGAAAATAAGACCACAAATTATTATTAAGTAATGACAGGCTTAGGTCCATAATTATCAAATTAAAGATGACGAAAATTAATTTTTATGGAATTTTCGAATTTATGGATAGATGAATAATTCTAGAGGTCTTCCCATCACTTTAGAACTTTATTTGGATATTTTTTTACTCCCATAAGGTATCTAGTCATGTTGGTCAGCTAAAACCATGTAAATATAGGACATATAGAATCCTAGAACCTTATTTTCTATACCTTTGTACTTTCATTCGAAAATTCATGAATATTTCATGTTCTTTTAATTACTAACGTATGATAATAGCTAGACAAAATCTAGAATAATTAAATCATGAGGAGTTAGGATCTTGGATAAATGTTAATCATCGGCTTGGGAATTTCAATAACTACCAAATCCTAATAAGGTTACGATTTTAGAATTATATCTACGGCTTTTAGTTATCATTATTTAGGATTGAGATCTTATCAAAGTTAGGATAGAGTTATCTTCTCATCTTTAGGAGACAAGAATTTTAGTTTATCCAAAATACCTAACCTGTTATTATAAATACATATATAGTAAGAAATAGAGAAGCCATACACAGAGTTGAGAAAATACTACTTTTTTATTTGTTCTTTAAAAATCTGTAGGAATTTTCATTCTTGGGTACTAACATTTTATTTTTCTGTCGTAGAACTAGCAGAAAATGCTTAAGTGGTAGATCAAATTTGAGAGAATCTTTGGGTTTTAAGATTTTAGGGTAAGTAAATTTCTTTCTTCCTTCTATTGAAGATATTCTCTTCACATAAACATTTTCTGCATGAAATAGTAAATAAATGTCTATTCTCTTTCTATTGAAAATATCTTTTCTGCATAAATGATTCCTACATCAAAACAAATAATTTTGCATGTTGAATTCTTTAATCTAATGATTTGTTTGTTGAAGAATTATTCTGTCTACAATTATTTAACTGTTTGTAAAAACTTTTCTTCACATGTATAAAACTTATTTTTAGAATTTGAGCATGTAAAAAACAAAATATTCTGAATCTTGCATGAAAAATATTATTCTCTATTAAATGAAAATAATAAAAATAACCTATGCATTGAATAATCGAGAAACTATCGGTAGGAGCGAGTTCCGTAAGTGTGCTATGGGGTTGCAGTAGCAAAGATTTCTGAAGCCACTTAATGGCGTTGTAGTTAAGATTTTCGAAGCTACTTAACGGCATTATGGTTAAGATTTTTGAAGCCACTTAACGACGTTGTAGTTAAGAATTCTGAAGCCACTTAATGGCGTTGTAGTTAAAATCTTGGCCAAGATAACTGATTAGAATCCCGAGAGTTCAGGAGCATAGTTAATTAATGAATTAAAAGTTTCTGATAAGTTGTGTAACTTTTGTTTTGAATTACTCTTGAAGTATGTCCTTAAACATTTCTAATAAGATGATTCCTGGTTTTTGCATTGAATTGTTATTTTGAAGAAAAAAAAAATTAAAGCGAATACATGATTTCTTTTCTTCTGTTTGATATTTATACATGCTCAAATTCGATAGGAGGAGAATGAGATTTATTTACTGGGCGAAGTGCCACTCATAAGATATTGATTCACCATTTTGCAAATAACTTAGTTCAGAATGAGGAAGATGAACAATTTTGGGGAACGATGGTGAGAGATTGGTGTTTTTAGAATAGGTTTATTTGATGTTTAAATTTTTTAGTTAGATTGATTAGGAATTTTTTTTTGAGGTCTTGGGTATTCAAGTTTGATTGTTAAGACAAGTAATTAAATTATCTTTCGTTGTGCTGATTTATTTTGGGGATTGTTTAATAAATGTGTTTGGAATTTAGCGTACTCTATTGGATCTGAGGCTTTTGTGTCTTTGATTACTTGGACTTAGGGGCACTGCCGTGTTAAGTCACAAATTTGGAGTGTGACAGATGATTCATAATTAAGATATTGTTTTATCATGTAAATGAATAAATAAATAAACATCATGAGAGGTTCTAATGCCTATTATATAGGCTTGGTGCGAAAATATTCAATCAACTTCAATATAAAACACGAATTAAAATAAAAAAATAAAAATGGTATTCGTCCACTATAAAACGTGGACTCATGACTCACTCTGTCTGTCACAAGAGATGCGATAAGGAAGGAAATTAAAAGAACGTCCAAATGGATTTGTTTGCACTCTTCGCTTTTCTATTTTTGGACATGGTTTCATTTCTTGAGGTTAGACTCAAGGCACTAGCGAGCAGCCAAGTTTCCATTGGGGCATAAACCATTTCCGATCATCGAAAACATTCTTCAACTTGGCCAAAACCCCCACCGATCATTTGCAAAACTCTACAAAAATTATGGTCCTTTAATGTCCCTCTAACTTAGGAGCATATACACCGTAGTTGTCTCCTCCCTTGAAATTGCAAGAGAAGTACTGCAAAAAAATGACCAAGATTTTTCCAACCAAACCATCGCATCTGTAGCCCACACACACGACCACCACAAGATTTTAATAATGCATTTGTTGGTGGGGAGCGAATGGAAAAAAATTCATAAATTGTGCAAAGAACAAATGTTTTCAAATGTTCATCTAGACGCGAGCTAAAGCCTTTACCAGGAGAGGTTGCAGAAGCTATGTGAGTACGTAAAGAAATATAGCATTAGCAGCAGATCAATGAATATTGGTGAAGCTGCCTTCATAACAACACTCAATCTCATGTTGGCTACACTATTTTAAGTTGAATTTACTTAGTTTGATTCTGATGCTACTCATGAATTTAGGGAAACTATTGATGGTGTGGCCAGAACTGTGGGTCTTCCTAAATTCACTGATTATTTCCTAATGCTTAAACCATTTGATCTGTAAGGGATTAAGTGGAAGGCAGACTTTATGTTGAGTGTGCCTTGAAATTTAAGTTATAAATGGTGAGAAACAATGAAAATGGCTAAGAAATAGTGCAAATAAGTGTGGAAACGGTCGAGATGACGTCGAAACGGCATGATAAGGCGAACCCCGGCACACATGGGCAGAACACTGTGCATCGGGGCATACAACTGTTGCACCCAGGGTTATTTGTTGCGACTTACTGGCGCAAGATATTATGTAATCTTTGCCAGGTGCAAGCTTTGTTTGTGCACCCTGGCAGCACAACTTGCCCGAATTGGGCACTCATGGTAAGCCGTAAATTTTGTGCGCCTCGATGCGGCGTGCAAGGAACAATCCCATTGTGTGATTTGTTTGGATTTTTAAAGCCCTTTTTTCTTGTTTTCACAGAGCAAACCCTATCAAAAGTAGTTCTAGACTGTTTTAGAGATGTCTCTTTAGAATGGAGGTTAGAACAAGGGTCTTATGTGTTCTCGTGAGATTTATGGGACTTAAGTTTGCACTTGGCACTTGATTCGAAATCAACAAATTCATCTCTTTGTTAGGTGGATCAGCCATATCACCGGATCACATTAACTCTTGTGTTCTTTTCATTGAATTACTTTACATGTATTTCTCAATTATTGTTATTTGGTCTTCTGGGTAACAAAAAACTGGTATTAGAGCCAAATTGACCAAATGTCCACCATGAAGTACAAGGTAGAGAAATTTGATGGGAAGAACGATTTTGGGTTGTGGAAGATAAAGGCGTATGCCCTCCTTTGTCAACATGATTTGCAGAGAGTGCTAAAGAGCAGAGATTTCTTGCCAATGATGCTTTTAGATGAGGACAATGATGAATTTATGGTGAAAGCTTACAGTACTTTGGTCTTATCGCTGGCACATAATGTACTGAGAGAGGTCGCCACAGAAAGTACACCAGCAGGATTGTGGTCAAAGCTAGAGAATCTGCATATGATGAAGTCCTTTACAAATTGGTTGTATTTGAAACAACGGTTGTACACCATCAAGATAAATGATTGTACATCTATTACTCAACATATTGATTATTTCAATAAGGTGATACTGGATCACGCTAGTATAGATGTAAAAATTGGATGAAGATCAAGCATTAATTCTTTTGTGTTCTCTATCTAAATCCTTTGAGCATTTGGTTGCTACTTTACTGTATGGGAGAGATACGATATCAATGGAGGATGTGAATTTCTCATTGAATTTGAATATATTGAGAAAGCATGTCTTAGGCAGTAATGATAGTGAAAGTGGAAAATGATTGGTTATACAAAATAAAGGGGAGGGAGTAGAGGCCGATCTAAGTCCCGAGGCAAGTCTAAAACAAACGATAAATACTTTAGGTATGGAGGAAAAGGGCATTGGAAATTAAATTTTCCAGATAATGGAAAAGCAAAGGATTCTGATGAATCTTCTAATAAAAAATGGGATGATGTTATTGGCATTGTTGAGGATGAGCCTGATGGAGCACTTGTTATTAATGTTACTCAAAGTCTTTTGAGTTTCGAGTAGATTTTAGATAGTGGTTGTTTCTACCATATATGCCTACGAGAGGATTGATTCACCACTTATCAGAAATATGATGCTGGTAAATTGCTCGTTGGAAACTATGCATCTGTAGAGTTGTAGGAATTGGCACAATGACTATTAGAATGTACAATGAATTGTGATGATACTGATAGATGTACATCATGTTCCTGATTTAAAGAAAAACTTAACTTCGCTAGGTAGTTTGGATAAGAATTGTAATGAGTATAAAGCTCGAGATGGAGCTCTGTGGTTTTTCAAGGGTGCTCTTCTAATCATGAAGGGAGACAAGATGAATGGTCTTTATATATTACAGGAGAGTACAGTTTCAAGTACTATAGCAGTTTCATCATCACTCAATGATACTACGAGGCTATGGCATATGAGTGAAAGAGAAATATCACGTTGAGCAAGCGAGATTTGCTTTGTGGAGAAAAGACTAGGGAGATGGATTTTTGTGAGCAGTATGTTTTTAGCAAGCAGCACGAGATGAAATTCAGTACTGTAGTTTACAAGACCAAGGGGACCTTAGATTACATTCACTCAAATCTTTAGAGGCCTTCTCAAGTTCCCTAAAAGGGTGGTGCTAAGTACATGCTGATATTCATTGATGACTTCTCACAGAGAGTATAGGTGTACACATTGAAGTATAAGGATGAGGTATTTGTCAACTTCAAGTAGTGGAAGACCTTGATTAAGAAGCAGATCGGGAAGGAGGTTAAACGCTTGAGGACTGACAATGGCTTGGATCTTTGCAACAAAGAATTTCAGGAGTTTTGTAATAAGGAAGGAATTGTGAGGCATCACAAATTTATTCATACACCACAACAGAATGGAGTTGTAGAATGGATTAACATGACTATTTTGGAGAGACCAAATGCATGCTCATGTTCGCAATGGGAAGCTTGAGTCGAGGGCAAGGAAGGGCATATTCCTAAGATATGTAGATAGAGTAAATGATTCTCATTTGTGGTGTACTAATGACAAGGGCTCTAAGGTGATTATCGGCAGGGATGTGACATTTAATGAGTCTGCTATATTGAAAAAGGTGGAGCAGGGTAGTCAAGAGGGCATTAAGGAAAAGGTGGAGTTTAAGATTGACACTTCACAAGTTTCAAAAGGGAAACTGAAGGTGGTAGATAAAGCTGGTGAAAGTTCATTTTCACTTAATTAGCAACAAGAAACTGATTTACTACATAACTATCTTTTGGATCACGATAAAAAGAAGAGGAAAATTAAACCACCACAGTGATTTGCATATTCAAATTTGATTGCTTATGCTTTGAGTTTGGCTGAGGAATTTATAGGAGATGATCTAGTCACATATAGAAAGGGCATTTCTCATCCACATTCTGATAAATGGATAACTACTATGAGTGAAGATATGGAGTATCTACACAAGAATAGCACATAGGAGCTTGTTGATATACCTAAAGGGCATAAAATTATTTAATGCAAGTGGATCTACAAGAGAAAAGAAGGGATTCCCAAGGTTGAGGATGCTCCTATAAGGCGCGATTGGTTGCTAAAGGTTTTACACAGAGAGGGGGAGTTGACTTTCATGAGGTGTTCTCCCCAGTTGTAAAGCATACCTCCATTCATGTTACTCACCATGGTAGCTTTATTTAATATAGAGCTTGAGCAGATGGATGTGAAAACATCATTTTTGCATGGTGAGTTGGAGGAATAAATTTACATAAGTCAACCAAATGGATTCATTGTTCCATAAAGGAAAATTAGGCATGCCTTTTGAAGAGGTCTTTGTATGGCTTGAAGCAATCTCCTAGGCAATGGTATAAGAGATTTGATGCATTTATTACTAAGATAAGATACACTAGAAGCATTTATGATTGTTGTGTATATCATAAGAAGTGTAGTGATGGTCTTCTCATTTATTTGTTGCTTTATGTTGATAATATGTTGATTGCCTTCAAAAACATACTTGAGATTAATGTGTTAAAGGCTCAATTGAGTGAAGAATTTGAGGTGAAGGATTTGGGCGATGCGAAAAGGATATTGGGCATGGAGATTGTCCGAGATAGTCACTCTAGGTTATTGCACTTATCTCAGCAAAAATATATTTAGAAAGTACTAGAGTGTTTTGGGATAGATAAGGTATATGTCAGCAAGTACTGAAGTGTTTTGTCTCAGCAAGTCAGTTAGTACGCCACTCGCAACTTATTTCAGGCTTTCATCATATCTATCACAGAGTACTGAGAAGGAGGTGAAGCACATGTCTAACACGCCGTATGCTAGTGCAGTTGGTAGTTTGATGTATGCTATTATATGCACTAGGCCAGATATTTCACATGCTATCAATGTTGTGAGCAGGTACATGCACAAGCTAGGAAAGACGCATTGGCAAGCAATGAAATGGATTATGAGGTATTTGAGAGGCTATGCGGATAGATGCTTGATGTGTAGTCAACCGAATTCTACTGCTAGACTTGTTAGCTATGTGGATGTGGATTATGCTGGAGATTTGGATAGTAAAAGGTCTAAGAGTCGATTATGTGTTTTGTGTTTCGAATTGTACTATTAGCTGGAAGGCGACTTTGCATTCATTAGTTGCATTGTCCACAACGGAGGGTAAGTACATAGCTTTAACTGAAAGCGAAGGAAGGCATTTGGTTAAAGGGGTTGACTGATAATATGGGTATGAGTTCTAACATTACTACAGTGTTTTGTGATAGTCAGAGTGCCATACACTTGTCAAAGAATCAAGCATTTCACAAGAGAACAAAGCACATTGATGTGAGATATGGTGTCCCAAGTTGTTATCTTGATTGACAAGGTTGGGACTTAGGATAATCCGACATATATGTTAACTAAGACCATTTCAGAAATCAAATTCGAGTATTGCTTGAATTTCATAAATATTTGCAGACTCAGATGATAGCCCTTTCAGGAGGAGACAAAGATGATGGATGAAGAATTTCAAGTAAAGGTGGAGAATTATTGAGTGTGCCTTGAAATTTAAGTTATAAATGGCGAGAAACAGTGAAAACAGCGAAAAAATAGCACAAAACGGTGCAAAAACGGGCAAGACGACGTCAAGATAGCATGGCGAGGCGAGCGCCAGCTCACATGGGCAGAACATTGTGTGCCCATGCTCACAACTGCTATGCCCAGGCGCAAGCTTGGGTGATTTTTTTTGTTGTGACTTGCGCCGCACCCTGGCGCAAGGTATTTTGTAATCTTGCACCAGGGCATAAACATTGTGCACCCTAGTGTGACGCAACCTATGCAACTTGGCACTTGCACGCTGGGGCATAAATTTTGTGCATCCCGGCGCAGCACACAAGGCCCAAGCCCGTTTTACAATGTATAAAAACAGTTTGCTATCTGAACTATGCGTATTTTTACACTTTGCTAACTAAACTTTTTTTGTGACACTTTACTATCCAAACTACACTTTTTCTCACTTTACTATATACGAACATATTCTAGTGGAATATTATGGAAAAACTTCGTCACATCAATGCCAGGGGCCTTCTATTCATGTATTACAGTCAAATTTTCTAATTTTATATAATAATCATCTTTTTGGTGTAACCTTGCTAAATCGCAAAATGCAACGAACTTTTTTCAGTCTATTTTCATGTGCATAACTCGACATAATTCAAGTTAAAAAAGGTTTTCTTTTAATGAAATGATAAAAAATATCTTTAGAAAAGACTCCGGACACTCCGATGATGGAATATCATGAAATATTTTACCAAAACTAGTTCATGTATAGCAAGGTGAAAGAAAAAGTATAGTTCAAATGATAAAATGTCACAAAAAAAAAAAAGTTTGATTGGCAAAGTGTAAAAACGCACATAGTTCGGATGGCAAAGTATCTTTATCCCTTTAAAATATTGAAACAACAAGATCCTATATCGAATTATTATGTTAAGTGGTCTTTAGCGAATAGCATCAGTCTCACACATAAAATATGAAGTTGGGGTTCAAACTTATAGACTCTTCGTATTTGTGTGTGTAAATAATATATATATATATATATACAGACATTCTATTCTACGATAACTAAATCAAAACCCATTTGGTCTATTTGTTAAGATACTCAGACAATAAGACACATTCTTTACTCTATCACAACCCAATACTATTAGAAAATACACGTTCAATCTATCACAAATTCAATGAAATCTATCACAAAATATGATTATATGATGGATTTATTTCACAAATTCGTTAGTGTATGCTTCGTAACTTATTAGTTTTGTAATGAAAATAAAATGCACCTAAAAAATAATTCTGTGATGTAATTTCTAGCATGGTTCGAAAAATCATATTTAGAATTATAAATTTGTGATAGGCTTTTCAACAATATAGACTCTTCATATTCATCACGAGTATTATTATTAATATATATTTTTGCTCCTTTTTTTAAAAAATTCGTTAGTAATCCATCAAAAAACCATCACAATTGTCTTTGAATTGTAACTGAATCCTATTCTCACAAACTTTCTACTTGTGAAGGGGTACTTTCTTGTAATGCAAGGCCCATAATAGGTTTGAGAACTTGACCAATACTCTAAAATACTTTAAATAATAAAATCCTGACCTCTACCTAACATTATTCAACCCAAGATTCATTGGGGCCGGGGACTAAGCCTATTTTATTGGACATGATTTTTTTGATTGACTTTTGACCCTTACATGTAGAGAAACTTAACCAGAGGATTTTATCTGGAAGGACTTCTATATTGAAATATGCTTCATAGCAACTTCTGGGTATATATTTACATTTCAAGGAGATTGGTTATTTATACCAAACTAGCAACTTCCCTAGACTAACTATATAGGTGGCACCACAACTAACTAACTGATTCTTTAATTAGTTTGCTGACTAATATTCTGTAAGACCCCCCGCAAGCTGGAGAATAAATGTTTAACATTCCCAGCTTGGATACAATTCGTTGAAATGGAGCATTAGCAAGGGGTTTGGTAAATACATCAGCTAACTGGTTTAAGGAAGAACATGGCATGAGATGGATGAGACCAGCGCATTTCTCACGTACAATGTGACAATTAATTTCTATATGTTTCATTCGCTCATGAAAAGTTGGATTTGTTTATAAGTTGTAAAAGAAGATATGGAATGCGTGATATGATCTGTAGCTCCTGTGTCCGCTATCCACAACTCAGAATTAGAGGAACTGGATAAGGAAAAGTGTTTACCTTGT
This sequence comes from Jacaranda mimosifolia, assembly GCA_018894105.1. Lineage (NCBI taxonomy): Eukaryota > Viridiplantae > Streptophyta > Magnoliopsida > Lamiales > Bignoniaceae > Jacaranda > Jacaranda mimosifolia. Next base: position 5,205,819 of record CM032127.1, read on the forward strand.
GAGGAAGAAAAATTAGAAGTGAGGCTAGACTGGTGAGGTTGAGTAAGAACTTGGTTGGTGATGTGGGCCGAATTTCCTATGTTGGATGAATGCCAAGACTTGCTGACACTGTTCTTGTGTCAAAGAAACACCAGTGTGCTCAGGATTTCCTTTTGGCAAATCAAGATTGGAGTTGAGACTCTCAGTACATTCTTTCTCTTCTCCAGAGACCACATTGTGAGCAGTCGAATTGTAACCTCTCGGCTTATAACCAGGTGGATAGCCGTGCTTCTTATAGCATGTTTCAATGGCATGACTAGATTTACCACAGAAAGTGCAGAATTTCTTATTTCCATTTATTGGATTATTGTCCATCTGAGAGTCAGTACTCCTTTTGTTGGAATGAAATTGTGGTTTAGGTACCTGTAAGTCATTTCGAGCATCTCAAGCGGCCTTGTTGATGAATACCTTGGAAACACTTGAATTTATCTGTCTTTCTCGCTGGATTACCAAAGAAAAAACTTTGTTTATGGAAGGTAGAGGCTCCATAAGCATTATCTGAGATTTGTTATCACACCGCTACCGATTTTGCGAGAACAAAGCCAAACTCCTGAGAATTCCAGTTCAATTGGGTGAAGTGTGTGCTGTGAAGAAGAATAACAGAAATGGAAGAAAAGAAATTGGAGAAGAAAAAGGACAAGACGTGCTGAAGAGAGAATATTTACTGCAGAGGTAAGGATTGTTTTTCTGTTGCAACCAAAAATTGTTTTATGCCTCCCCTGTTTCAGGTATTTAACGAAGAGAAAAGACAAAAAGACAAAAGGATTTTTAACCCTGCTTAACTAATTAACTAACAGTCATTAGATGCTGAAAATCAGCCATTAACGACTAAACAAAGCCCTAACTCAATTGCTCTGAAACGGTGTCGCTGCCTTTAGTAAAACGGCGTCGTTGATTCTCCTCCCATTTCAGAAAACGCCTTCTTCTTCTTCTTCTTCTTTTTTAAGTCGCTGTTTTCCTCTTTTTCCTTCTCCACGTTTTCATTTTCAGTTTGCTGAGTTGTAACAGTGCTTTCCCCTTCCAGAAGACTTGCCCTCAAGTCTTCAAGCTCAGGAAATTGCTTGGTAATCACATAGTAATCCTCCCACGTAGCCTCTGACTCGGGTAAGTGCGACCATTGAACTAAAACTTGAACCACTGGATTATTTCTTCTTTTAATAAGACGTCTGGCGAGGATGGTTACTGGTTTGAGGATTACCTTTCCCTCTTCATCAAAATTTGGAAGAGTTGGTGTCACTTTTTCTCCATTTCCAACATGCCTCTTGAGTAGTGATATGTGAAAGACAGGATGCAACTTAGCTTCTGTGGGTAACTTCAGTTTATAGGCAACTTCTCCTACCTTCTCTATGATTGGAAATGGCCCTGCATACCTCGGACTTAACTTCCACATTTGACTCTTGCGCACAGTATGTTGCCTGTAAGGTTTGAGCTTTAAGTAGACAAAATCCCCAATGTTGAGAGTAGCTTCAGTCCTCTGTCTGTCAGCTTGTTGTTTCATCCTGTTTTGAGCCCTCTTAAGGTGATGTTTTAGATGGCTATGAATAGCGGCCCTATCCTGAACCAGTTGATCCACTCCTTGGACAATAGCTTCTTCAAGAAACTCTGCAGGAAGATGTGTTGGCTTGTATCCATAAAGAGCTTCAAAAGGTGTCATGGCTATGGCTGTGTGAAAGTTAGTGTTATACCAATACTCAGCCATAGCTAACCATCGAGTCCATTGTTTTGGAGAGGTCTCACACATGCATCTCAAATAGCTTTCCAAGCATTGGTTAACTCTTTCACTTTGCCCGTCCGTCTGGGGATGGTAGGCTGTACTTAGCATCTGCTGGACCCCTAGGACCTTGAGAAATTCCCTCCAAAATTGGCTAGTGAACGTTGCGCCCCTATCTGAAATAACACTAAAAGGTAAACCATGTAACTTGTAAATAGAATCTAAGAATGTGTGTGCAAGGTGTAAAGCTGAAAAAGGATGAGACAAAGCTATGAAGTGTGCATATTTTGTATATCTATCTACAATGACCCAAATCACTGTCTTCCTGTTGGAGTTTGGCAATTGTTCTATGAAATCCATAGTGATGTGCTTCCAGGCCTGTTCAGGAATGGGCAGCGGTTGTAGTAATCCCTGTGGCTTTGTGGTTATGTGTTTGCATTGTTGGCATACCTCACAAGAACTTACGATTTGCTGGACCAATTCTTGCATCTTTGGCCACCAATAAACACTCTTAACTCTCTGCTAAGTTCCTTGAATGCCTGAATGCCCACCGATGCTTGAAGCATGCATAGCTTTAACAATTTTATCCCTTAATGCAGTACCGATTCCTACATACAACTTCCCTTTGTGCTTGATCAAATTTCCTTGTACTGAAAAAACTGAGAGGTTGTAAGGATATAACATCTTTTCAGTGATGATTTCTTGAGCTTGAGGATCCCCTTCATAGCTGGCTAGAAGCTCAGTCACCCAAGCTGGTTTTAAGACAGTGAGGCTGTTACATTCTCTTACTTCTTCTATTTCTTCCCTTCTGGAGAGTGCATCAGCTACTATGTTGTCTTTGCCTTGTCGGTACTCTATTGAATAACTGTAACCAAGGAGTTTGGTGAGATATTTGTGCTGCAAAGGGGTGGATATTTTCTGTTCCAAGAGATACTTTAAACTGCACTGATCAGTTTTTATGAGAAAATGATTGTGAATGAGGTATGCTCTCCACTTCTCAACAGCATGTATTATGGCCATTAACTCCTTCTCATATACTGATAATCCTAGTGCCTTTTGCCCCAAGGCCTTGCTGAAAAAGGCTATAGGATTTTTCCTTTGAGTTAAAACAGCTCCGAGGCCATAATAGCTGGCATCAGTTTCCAATATAAACTGTTGGCTGAAATCAGGTAACTGGAGGATAGGAGCAGTAGTCATGACCCTCTTGAGTTCTAGAAAGGCTAGTTCAGCTTCTTCAGACCACAGGAATTGACCCTTTTTTGTGAGTTGGGTAAGAGGTTTAGCTATAAGACCGTAGTTTCTTATGAACTTCCTGTAGTAACCTGTTAAACCTAGAAAACCCCTAAGAGCTTTAACTGTTTGAGGCCGAGGCCACTCACTCATGGCTTGGATCTTGCTAGGATCAGGTTCTACCCCTTTCTTACTAATAACATGACCTAGATACTCAACCTTCTCCTGCCCAAAGACACATTTGGAAGCCTTGGCAAACAGTTGACAGTCTCCTAGTTTCTTAAGGACTAGTTCAAGATGCCTTTTGTGGTCTTCTAGTGATTTGCTATAGACTAGGATGTCATCGAAGAAGACTAGTACAAAATCCCTCAAATACTCACTAAAGGTATGGTTCATGATAGCTTGGAAAGTGGCTGGAGCATTAGTAAGTCCAAAAGGCATAACCTTAAACTCATAGAGTCCAGAAGTGGTGGCAAAGGCAGTCTTGGGGATATCTGAAGGGTTGACTCTAACCTGATGATAACCAGCCCTTAGGTCTATTTTTGAGAAGATGGTAGCCCCATGCAATTCATCTAGAAGGTCATCTATCAAAGGAATTGGGTAGCTGTCCTTAACAGTTAATGAGTTCAATTTTCTATAGTCAACACAAAACCTCCAAGAGCCGTCTTTTTTTTTTACCAAAAGGACTGGGGAAGAAAAGGGGCTAGTACTAGGTTGTATCACTCCCATCCTAAGCATGTCTTGTACTAGTTTTTCTATCTCAAGCCTTTGCAAGAAGGGGTATCTATAAGGATGCTGTTTGAAAGGTTCAGTTCCTGGTTTAAGATTGATTTGGTGGTTGATGTTTCTAAAAGGAGGAAGGGATTTGGGCTCCTCAAATAGGGCTGAATGCTTAGAGAGAATTGGTTCCAATTCTGGGATTGTGTGGAATTTTTCTGGACTCTTAACTGGGCTTATCATGAACAAACACCCATTGAGTGAGTCTCTTTTTTTCCTAATCAACTTCTGGAGCTTGCTACCTGAAATCATCTTAAGTGAAACTTCAGATTTAATCTCATATAGAGTCACTTTCCTCTTATCATGCTTAAAGGAAATCTTGTGTTGATCATGGTCAAAGAGAACAGGTCCTAACTTCCTAATTAGGTCACATCCCATCACAAAGTCACAACCTCCTAATCCAAGGACTCTCACAGCAGTAGTGGTGAACTTACATCCTCCCATTTCCCAGCTAAAATTGCTGCACTTAAGATCACATTCAGTTTTTCTACCATCTGCTACAGTAACAGTGAGGGGGTGCGTTTGCTCTAAGGTATATCCTAACCTCTTGGCAGTCTCCAGGTTAAGAAAACTATGAGTACTCCCCGTGTCAAAGAGGATAGTGATAGCATTCTTCCCTACTTTCCCAGCTAGTTTAAGGGTGCTTGGTGTAACTTGACCAACAAGGGCTCCAAAGGATATGTGCAGCTCTTCATCCTCACCACTACTGACTTCTCTCTCAGACTCTACACCTTCTTCTCCCATGATTACAAACAATCTTTTACACCTATGACCAGTATGGTAAACCTCATCACAATTGAAGCAAAGTCCCTTTTTTCTTCTAGCTTCCATTTCCTCTTTAGACAGCCTTTTTAGGGGAGGATATTGATCCTTACTAGATTGACTCTTAGAGTTACCTTCTGTCTTACCTCCTTTACTCCATTTTTGAGGCAAACTAGACCACCCTTTGGCACTTTTTTGGCCCCTTTGGAGGGCTTCAATAAGCCCTTCTTGTTTTTTGGCGATTACAATAGCCTGAGAGAGGTTAGATGGATTTAACATCTCAACCATTTGCCTGATTTCCTCCCTTAGGCCTCCTACATAGCTCTTAACAAAATAGTCTTCTGTTAAGTGCCTGTTTGTCGCTAGCATAAATGCTTTTAGTTCCTCAAACTTAACAGTATAATCATCAACTGATTTATCCTGTTTAAGTTTATTGAACTGATTAACAAGGTTGTCTTCATTTTGAGAAGAAAACCTCTGCAATATCAACTCAGTGAAACAATCCCAACCCATACTTTCCTTTCCTTCAACATAATCTAGGTACCAACTATCAGCTATGCCTTCCATGTGCAAGGCGGCCAACAATATTTTTTCATAGTCGCTCATGTGGTTAAAGAGGAAATATTTTTGACACTTCCTAATCCAGCCCCTAGGATTTTCACCTGAAAATTTCGGGAATTCACATTTGGCATTTCTAAGACCCCCAGATTCACCTAGCTTAGGATTATGAGGAGGAGGAAGTATACCATCAGTTCTAGGTCTGGAAGTTTGGGCAGATGGTGAAGAGGACATGCTGACCTGCTCCTTTCCTTTGTTGAGGTTTAAGGCATGCAAGAAATCAGCCAATTTTCTGTCTACTGCGTCTTCAAATTTCTGTACCACGGCTTCCAGTTTCAGTTTTATTTCCTCATTACTCCTAGCCAGCTCCCCTTGGATCTCTTTTAGCTCAGCAATTTGCTGTTCCATAGAATCCATCCTATTCGGTCTCGTCATCAGAGTCGCCCAGTTTCAGAATCGTTGCTCTGAGGCCACTGTTATCACACCGCTACCGATTTTGCGAGAACAAAGCCAAACTCCTGAGAATTCCAGTTCAATTGGGTGAAGTGTGTGCTGTGAAGAAGAATAACAGAAATGGAAGAAAAGAAATTGGAGAAGAAAAAGGACAAGACGTGCTGAAGAGAGAATATTTACTGCAGAGGTAAGGATTGTTTTTCTGTTGCAACCAAAAATTGTTTTATGCCTCCCCTGTTTCAGGTATTTAACGAAGAGAAAAGACAAAAAGACAAAAGGATTTTTAACCCTGCTTAACTAATTAACTAACAGTCATTAGATGCTGAAAATCAGCCATTAACGACTAAACAAAGCCCTAACTCAATTGCTCTGAAACGGTGTCGCTGCCTTTAGTAAAACGGCGTCGTTGATTCTCCTCCCATTTCAGAAAACGCCTTCTTCTTCTTCTTCTTTTTTAAGTCGCTGTTTTCCTCTTTTTCCTTCTCCACGTTTTCATTTTCAGTTTGCTGAGTTGTAACAGATTTCACAGTAGCAAACTGATCACCAAGGCCTTTAAGGAATCTGATCACATAGTCATTATTTTGGTATTTCTTGACTCTGGCCAATGCTCTGCAAGAACAAGAATTTACACAAGAACATGAAGGAATTGGTCTGAAATTCATTAACTCATCCCAAAGAATCTTTAACTCAGTGAAATAATCTGTGACATTCATGTCTTCTTGTTTAAAGGAATAAATTTCCTCCTGAAGATCAGAAATTCTGAATATGTCCCCTTGCGAGAATCTCTCTCGAAGATCATTCGGTACATCATACGCTTTATCGATCCATGAAATGCTACTGGTTATAGAAGGAGAAAGGGAATGGGTTAACCAAGAAAGTACCATGGTGTTGTATCTTTCCCAGGCCGGAAACAAAGGATCAGTAGCTAAAGGGGCTAACAGCGTGCCATCAACAAATTGTAATTTGTTCTTGGAAAGTAGAGCCATCTTCATTGCACGTGCCCAAGAATGATAATTTGTGCTCGTAAGAGACGGGGATACCAAGATAAGGGCTGTATTTTCATTTGGATGAAGAAAGAATGGGCTTAAGAGCTTGATTCTTGAATCAGAAAGATGGCCAAGTCTGTAATGCTAGATATCCAAAGTTGACTTGCTGATGCCAAAGAAACATGAGAAGGACTGGAAATTTTGGAGGCTGACTTATGCATTGCATATAAACCATTTTGTACTTTAGCTGAACCAATCGTCTTCCACGAGGTCAGATCCTGTATGAAACAACATTCATTTTGAAAAACCAAACAACAAGAAAGTGAAGAGGTGAGTTTTGTGATAGAAATGAGATTGAATGAAAACTCAGGTATATAAAGAACATCAGTAAGAATCAATTTATCAGTAAATATGACAGTTCCAGAGTATTGTGTAGTGATCTTTGTACCATTTGGTAGAACGACGGAAATAGGTTTGACGAGGAATGGACTGAGTGGATGCAGGATCATATAATGGAGGAGAAGGAATTTTGATAAGTGGGAATCACAATCCTGTAAAGATGAGTTTTGAATCAAGGGAACAACTTCATTAGTTTCTTGTTTGGCAAATGGAAAAATAGACTCATGGAACGAAACATTACGAGAGACAAATATTTCCCTAGAACCAAGATCTAGAACAATAAAACCTTTAGTACCCTGTTTAAAACCAAGAAAGATACATTTTCAGGCTCGGGGATCAAATTTAGTTCTATGATTAGATAATGTTGACGCAAAGCAAAGAGAACCAAATACCTTTAAAAGGGAGTAATCTGGAGTTTTATTATGTAAAAGCTCAAAGGGTGATTTATTCATTAGCAAAGGAGAGGGGAGCCTGTTTATCAAGTAAACTGCATGTAAAACAGTATAACTCATACCATGTAGAGAAACTTAGCCAGAGGATTTTATCTGGAAGGACTTCTATGGTGAAATATGCTTCATAGCAACTTCTGGGTATATATATACATTTCAAGGAGATTGGTTATTTATACCAAACTAGCAACTTCCCACAACTAACTATATAGGTGGCACCACAACTAACTAACTGATTCTTTAATTAGTTTGTTGACTAATATTCTGAAAGATTACACAACGAAACCAATTTTTTCTTATTTTATTTTTAGTTCCCGAATTTTCATACTATTAGTCAAAGTGTGAACATCACCCTAAATGATTTTTGCAACAAAAAAAATAATTTAATTAAGAAATGCGATACCTAAGATTTGAATAAACTACTAATTTATATAAGCCAACAACTGATTTAATAACAAAAACAAATATAAGTAAAATTTACCACAAATAATATAAAAAAAAATAGATGAGAAAGTTTCATAAGTGTGAGTCAAGCAAAGGTTGTTGGATTTAGATACCAATATAGAGTAATATATCCTACACACTGACAGAGATAGATGGAAAAAAAAAAATACCGAAATTGCTCCACAAAAAGACACTGCGTAAATACAAGTTATATCATGAAACTAATTGCACTTTGAGTTTATAACTGAGAGTACATTTTATTTCAGTAATTTCTTTCTCATTTCATTTGCTCACTTGCAAAATCTAAGGCTCGAAATTTGTGGAGCTAAAACTTATTGGTTGCTAACAAGATTCTGATTTAACCACTTGCATTAGCATAGAAGAGGAGAAAGATTCAGGGGTTCATAAATCAAAGACTTCATATCCTCCATCATTTGTTGTGGAGAAGTGAATTCATCGCCATGAGAGTATAGATAATAGCCAATCTTGCATGACTTCCAAAAGATTTCTTTACACTCTTTAGGAACCACACTTCCTCTTGTTTGAAGGATCAACTGCAACAGCTTTCTCCTGTGATATTCAACCATTTTTTTGACTTTCGAAATCGCCTCATCTTCTGAAATGGCTCCTTTACCAGCTGCTAGCTGTAGGCTCACACTGTTCAGCTTCCTTTCTTGTTGTTCTTTCTGTCAAAACCCGTTCAACTTAATTTCCATTAGAATTAGAAAGCAATATTGTCCACAAATTTCTAGTATCTTAATCAGTATGCTTAGTATGTATCATTATATACAAGGTTATTTTTACTTGCTGAAAATATACCTCGAAAGTTTGAGTATCATTTAGAAGCCGGACAACAAAAGAAACATGCCTGCACAAGTCAGTGCTCTCTGGACCCATAACTATGCCTTCAGATAATTTTATACCAAGGAAATGGATCGATGTGAGAATGCAAATTCCGCAACCGACAGATACCCATGCAAAAGACAAGTACTCATCCATTTCTGGTGGAGTTTCATCGCTCCATGAATCCATTTCTCTCATGAAACTTGTTAGCATTTCAATCCACTGTACTTCAACAAACATCAAATTAGTTACAAGAAAAAGGAAATCATGATTAAAAAAAATACTCATTCTTTGACTAAAAATCACTAAAATCAAGAATTACTACCAGGTTAATCAGAATGTGTTTAATACAACGGCCTTGCAAGACATAAGCCTTTGCTGCAAACTCATTTACAGTGTCATATAATGCTGTAAAAAGAATTTCAACTTCTTTGGAGTCATAAGTTGTAGCTGACGGATCATTCCACCTGTAATCCCATAAATATTAGTATCAAATTTCATCCAGAAATTAAACATGAAAGGAAAGCAAATTACAGAAATCATTAAAAAAAATGAGTCTAAATTGCATGTGTACAAGTAAAAGGAAGCATACATCTTTATTAATTCGATGATCATGAGTGAGTCTTCTCTAGAACCATGATGATCAAAAAAATCATCTATACGTGTTACAAGAACAGTAGTTTTGGCAAAGGATACACGAGCATCGGACAGTTGAGGATCAGCAAGAATTGCAGAAGTCAGAAAATGAGAAACACTTAATACATTTCTTCCATACTTCAAGCTGTCCAACCTACAATCTGAATACCATCTGTATATATATTGGTTTAGTACCTTTTAACTAATCCATTGCAAGGAAACTTTTTGCTTAAGCTATCTGATGGTGATACCTTTCCAGTATGTCAAGTTCTTTCCTGTGTTGTGCTTGGCAAATATTAAAATCCTTACTTGAAAAGAGAAGAAAATCTTCATTGTTTATGGTAGGGCACCTAAAAATTGAAGAAATGTGTCTGTGACTATTGTTGAACAGGAAACAAATATTTATCAAGCAATAGATAGGTATTACAATTGAATGTTGAAATCTTTACCTATATACAGCTTTCAGAATCTGATAATTGTCTATGTCATATAGATCAAGGCTTCGTCTATTTCCAACTCTATCCAGTATACCGTGGAAGTTCTTCAATTCATATTCCACCTTAAGATTTTCAAGAAAAGAAAATTGAAGGAAGCATTAGGAGGTTTATTACAGTTGTTTTCGAAAATAAAACTGTAGTTATATGTCACCTGTTTCTGCAATTTTTTCTCAAGAATGGTTTTATTTAGCAACTGCTGCTTCAGAAACGTGCTGGTCCAATCATGTAGTTTCTCAAGAGTGCTTTCTTCTTCATATATTCTTACCTGTGATGCTCTGTAAAGCTCAAGAACTGTAGCCACACCACTCATTCGTAGGCTCACCGTATCGAAGAAATGCTCTTTCTCAACATATGGAGCCAATTCATCTAAACCATGATGAACCAAAATTATCAGATATTTGATGCACAATTTTGAACATCTAGGTTCAAATAATCACTTGCATCTGATAGCTAGATAGTTATGAATCAGAGAGGCACATGCATTAGATGATGTTTTCTTGTACACAGTTGTACTTAAACTGAAATAGTCCAATGGTCTATCTGAACTAACTACCCGAGGAGACTTCACATCCTTTCAATCGCAGAAGACGAAATGCCATGGCATGACAAGTAATGTCTGCAAATATTTCTTCTTCTTTCTGCTGCCATAACCTATTGAGCACGAAAACATATTGGATCAGATTGAAGCATTAACTGTGATGGTATGCATACAGAAAATATGGATCTCCTTATTAAAATCACCTGTATGTTTCTTCTAGAATACTGTTGATTTCAGATTGAAAAAGTCTATCTACTCCCAACCTTTCAAGGGTATCGACCATGCAGAGCCGACTGTATGTATCCACAGGATACATGGTGGGCACTGCCAGAAAATTGAAAGAAATATGTAACATTTAAATAGGAAAACCACTTCTATTATTCGACTTTGTCATGCAAAATTAGAACACAATAAGCACGAGCAGGATTCAAGAGAAGTACCCCATGTCTTGAAAACTTTGAGAACTGAGTGTAAATATTCAAAGCACTTGTTGTCTTGACAGTGAATCAAAGCAGCTGCTGTAGTTGCTGGTGAATTGAAAAGCGAGCCATTACTTCTTTGCTGTGTCAATACGTTTTCCCAGTTGAATGACTCTCCAAGCCCTTCAGCAATATATTGCAAATTCTTGTTCCTTCAAATATGATCATTTCAAGAAACACAATGTTTAGAATCATAGAAATTAAGATTATCAATGATACCTACCAATCAAAATAGCTCTGCTATAAACCAAAACTTCAGCAATTAAAAATGCTCAAATTCTTATTCTTATTTTTCAGAGTATTTTCTTTAATTTGGCCATTCAAATGTTTAAGACCCTGTTAAAATTTTGGATTCCTATTTGTTGTTCCATGTTTTTTCTTCTGATAAACCTTCAGACAAAACCATCCAGGGCCTTTTGTCAGAACAAATAGATTTTGCTGACATGATTGCATCCCAATATACTAACCTCTTAATTTCTGAGTCCCGATTTTGAAACAGAGAATCCACTAAGTCTTGGTTAAAAGGCAGAGTCAAATCCAGTTCATTAGCATAGCTGATCATCATGGGAAAAACAATGTCAAAGCCAATTGGAGAAAGCTGATCCTTGTCAGTAGCAGCCCAAGCGTTTGTTCTTATGAACTCCAAGCCTGGAAACAAGTTCCCCGAATATGGTAATTACTTAGCTAGACGACAAAATGAACACGATTCAAACTAAATTTAACTATGACAATATTTTGGGTTCCAAAAAAGGCACAAAATATTTTCCTTGGTCAGCTTTTTTCATGCTCGTTTATTTTTCTAAAAGACAAAATCCTTGGAAAATGCGATTTTACCTACCTTTGTGGACTAGTTGCTGGCCGACATTCCATTTGCGGAGGGCAAGCAGGCATGCCAATGTGCAAGAAAGGGAGTCTTTAACAAGAAATGGATGGCCCAGATGTTGCAGACCCCATGAACCATCCGGGTTCTGATTTTCTATGATCCAATCCAAGCACTGCGGAAACAAAGGCTTCCCGCCGGGATATTCCCTCGAGGGTACCGTGGCCACCCACGCCGTGTCGTATGCGGAAGGCGTAATCTCAATCTCCCCATTTATCTTCTCTTTTATTTTTCCAATCGAATTCTGCAAGCTAGAAATCTCAGCGTTCCCTTCTATCTTCTCTCTTATTTTTCCAATCGAAGTTTGTAAGCTCTACATTAAAATGTTAATTCTTGGAAATGGGGCTAAACGGGTTACACTAAAAAGAAGTGCATTTCACTTTTTGCACCCCCTCAATTATTTCTATGCAACACTTTTGTGCCCCTCAACTATATCCATATTACACTTTATTCTCTTCAAATAATAAAAAAACATACACTTTATCCTCTTCAATTTAAAAAAAAAAATATATATATATATATATATAAAAGTTTTTAATTTTACAGATATTTTAAACAAATGAACTAAAATTTTTAAATTTCTTTGAATTTAATAATACAGAATAATTAATTCAACTAAAACCAATATATATTGTTATAATCTTATTTTATACTAAAATAATTACTTACTCTTATCTTTACTCATAATTATAATTAATATCTTTAGAAAAAGATCATAACATTTTTAAGTAAAACAATAAATTTATTAAGAATCAACATATATAGATATTTAGAAAATATCTTGGATATGATAGTATCATAAGATCGACGATACCATTCACTAAAAAACACAAGTGAGGACAATTCATAATAACGGGGACAAAATAGAATCCATAGACTCTCGCAGGCATTTCTTGACCATCACAGACTCTCAAAAAATAATTTGAGAAATAATAATACACTTACGGTTGAGTTATTGAGGTTGCATTTCACAGTGTTGACAGGGTTGGCGATGACAGGTTTTTTGGTGGTGGCTGTAATAATTAAAAAGCCATCAACAAATATCAAAACATGATGAATATATACATATATATATATATATATGTAATACTAGATTTCCAGAAGATGCTTTAACGGTAATTACCTGGAAAAGTTTTCCTGCTGCTCCGGATTCTATGGTCCGAGAAAGGAATAACTTTCAGTTTGAACCCGAGTAACATTTCCTTATGCACAGAGGAGAGATGGAAAGTTGGGGGTGGGGTTGGGGTGGTTGGGGGATTGGGGTGGCTGGATAGGAATGTGCCGTCAACAATGGCTGATTATATATGGCTAATGGCTCCACTGTATTAGTATCTAGATTAAAATAAAATGTCAACATAAAATGTTTGAATAGAAAAGTTAAGAAATAAGGAAATGGACTAAAAATTGGCAAAGGCTTTGTTGGAGGATTTTGTATCAAAAATTCTCCTCTCAAGTGTCAGCACTTTTTTTTATTTTTATTTTTTATTAAACGTAATACTAATTCATTCAGTTTAAATTCTCTGTTTAATTTTATTCCTTATTCCACTTCATGAATACATGACACGTATATTAAATATTTTTTTGTAAAAATAATTAATTAAGAATCAAATACACTTAGCATATAATAAGTTGTAATAGGAGATAAAATAGAAAATAAAATGGAGAATCCAAAGTGCTAATTCATTATGGACTATATAATAATCTCGTCTTTTATATATAATTACTGTTTTTTGTTCTAAATTTATAGCTACTATTTATTATATAGGATGTTAATTGAAATTTCTATATCATAAATATCCTTTCACGACTTAAAAGTGATGATGTGATATTACTAACTCTTAATTGTTAATTTTCTTAAACTAAAAGTTAAAAATCTAATTAAAACTAAAATACTTTGGGGATTTACTTCTAATTAATTACAAGTTAATTAATTATTTACTTCAAGTTCAGTTTCCACATGCATAATTAAATACAACGTAATCTTTCTAATTTTAGTTTTATGTTAGGATTTTCTTGTTGCTGGATCTCAATTTATGTGATATCCTCTGGGGATTTAATTCTAATTAAATACACCCGGCCCTCTTTTAATTCCTAGGAAATCAGAACAAGATGCTGAAGTCTGTGGACACTTTATCCCCAAAGGTTCGTAAATAATCGTTAACGCATGGGCTATAGGTAGAGATCCAAGTGTATGGCCGAATCCAAATTCTTTTGAGCCTGAACGATTTTTAGATGAAAAAATAGATTTCAAAGGACGAGATTTCGAGCTTATTCCATTTGGGTCAGGAAGAAGATTGTGCCCAGGTCTGCCACTGGCAAATCGGATGTTACCTATGACACTGGCAACTTTAATTCATAACTTTAACTGGAAACTTGAATCAAAAGTGGACCCAGAATAGGTAAGAGGAGAAATATATGGGGTACCACTATGCAGGGCACTTCCCCTCAAGGCTCCAGTCAAGCTGTGATTGTGGAGCATAATCAATGAATAATGATCATCTTCTCACAATTATATATATATATATATATATCGTAAAAGTGAAATAAAGAGGTGATATCACCAGATTAGTATCTTATGTTGCTATGCATTTGAAGTAGTGTATTTGTTGGATATAATGATGTGATCACTATTTGTCTAATTCTCATGATAATATAATCTTATCGTACATTCCGAATTTATTTTCTTGCCTTTTTCTCTTTTTTTTAGTATTTCGCCATATCATATTCATCTACATTGCATGCATTGATTGTGATTATGATGATTTGAATGTTACAAGAATAATAGTTTTGGCAAAGAATACACGAGCATGGAACAATTGAGGATCACCAAAAATCGCAGAGGTTAGAAAACGGGAAGCACATTCTACATTTCTTCCAAACATACTACCTGTATGTAGTTTTGGTTAATAAACTAACGCATTACTCTGATCAAAAGAAAATGTTCTTGTCAGGCCATTGTTCTATATTGTTTAATTTTCTAGTAATATTTCCTAACTAGGAAAATAATATCAAATGTGATAGTGCATTTCGAAGCACTACCAAGAGACTAGGTAATTAATCCAATTGGAAAAATTGTTATGAAATTAATTTTGTAGCTACAGTTACAAATTTTCAATGCAAATGTAATTTTTAAAATACAAACAACAAAAGTTATTAGCTATTAGCCATGTTGGTTGCAAGTAAAATAGATTATTTATGCATTATTGTAGAAAAATTGTTATATGTATAATATATAAAAATAATCATAAGCTCTAAGGATTGGTCGTAGTGAGCATTAGCTACGAAAACATCTGTTTTGGATTTGATCATGACAATTTTCGTAGTTAAAGCTACGGATTTTTAGTATCAACTGCTGATTAATGTGGTTGATGCCATAATTTGTTGTAGTGGAAGCTACACTCCAAAATCCAATAAACTATCCCTAAAGTACCATCAAGTACTCCATCAAACTTAATCCCATTCCCCCCTAGAAATCAATCATTATATATACATCTCTCACGTCACAACTATATATATAAAAAATAGGGTCAATTACATCCATACCCCCTGAGGTTTTGCGTAATTATGAAAAAAACCCCATTGTTTTGAAAATTACAAATACCCTCTGAACTTAATCGCCGTTCAATATTTCAGTCCAGCCATTAGTTGCCGTTAGGGTTTTACCAAATGACCATTAAAAAATTTGGGAAAATTTTCAAAAATGCCCTTAGGCTAGCTGATGACATTTTTGACCCGTTTGATTTTTTTTAGTGGACAAAAATACCCTCAAGAGTGGTATTGTAAGATTTTTAAATTTCGCAAGGGTTTATTTGTTATTATTGTTTTGTTTGTGGACTTAATTATAATAAAATAAAGAATAATTTAGGGTGAATTTAAAATACTAAATGTATTTAAGATAATTTAATTATATTCAATTGAATTTAATAAGTAAGAAAGATTAAAAATATAAATCAAATCTATCATCTTGGGACATATAATTTTAATAATTGAAATGATATATTCAATGATATTAAAAATAATAAGCATATCTAAAATAATTTAATTAAATTTATATCATTAAAATATAGCATATTAAATTTTGTTAAATATAAATTTATATTATTAAAATAATCTAATAATATTAAAATAGTAATATATATATATATATATATGTAATATTTTAATTAAATTCAATTCAATTTAACTAAAAGTAAAATAAGTAAAAAATTAAAATTAAAATAAATTAAATGTATCATGATAATATATTTTTAATAGTTTTTAAAATTAAAAAATAATAATGACATGTAAAATAATTTAATTAAGCATTTTTATTAATTAAAAATAGAGCAAACTAAAAATTAAAAAGATAAAAATTTAAATCTATCATCTAAAAATATAATTTTAACTATATACTTAATATATTAAAATTCTAAACATATTTACAATTTAATAAGTTTTATTTATTACTTAAAATATAAAAAAATTAATATATGTATTTTTAACCTATATTATTTATTATTTAATTTTTTTTTAAATTTAATTATATTATTTATTAAAATATTAATCATATCTAAATGAAAAATATTTAAAATATTTATTCAAATAATAAATCTCTCTAAACTAAACTTATAAATTTATTAGTTAATTAATTTAAAATAAAATAATTAAAATTTTAAATATATATATATATGTTAATTAAATTATTTATTAATTAAAAACAATAATTTTTTTTTAAAAATAAAACCCTACCCAACCTACCCCAATGCCCTTTCCCCTATTTCCCTTCTCCTTCCGCCTGCTAGCATTGCAGCTTAGGCAGCAAGCAACAATTTGCTGCCGTTGCCGCAACTTGCTACTACCATGGCCGCAACGAGCTGCTACCCATGGGGATGGGTGGGGGGGAAGGGGGTAGCAGCTGGCCGCTACCACCGGCCAACAGCCCAGGATGGGTGAGAGAGGGGGGGACAACAGCTGACTACTGTCAGTGGGGGTAGGGGCAACGGCTCGAGATGGGTGGAGGGTGGCCATGATGGTATATACACACATACATACAGTATATATATATATATGTATATGTGTATATATATAAATATATAAATATATTTTTAAAAAATTGAAGGTGATAAAATTATATCAAATAAACCCTCTAAATTTAAAAAATATTACAAATAGGTCAAAGGGTATTTATGTCTTTTTATATTTCTATCGATTTTTTCATTTTTTTTTAATTTTTAACGGAATGGCATTTTGATCATTTACACTTTCCGTTAGCATTGTAATTTAATTTGAAAGTTCAGGGGGGATATTTATGATTTTCAAAATAATGGGATTTTTTTTTTTTTTATAATTACGCCAAACCTCAGGGAGTATAGATGTAATTGACCCTAAAAAATAATATGAAAAAATACAGTTTCACTCCATAGCCCAATGGAATTTTTATTAGTTTGACATATAGTAGAAATATCTTCTTCAAAATAAAATAAATATGTTTTTTCTCCCAAAAAAAATATCTAATCACTTTCCAAATTAAGACAAAATCAAACATCCATTACATTTCTCAACTCCACTGCCAAAATACCATTTCCCAAATTATTTTCCGCTGCATATCTAAAATAGAACTAAACAAACACTATGCCTTCTGGTGCTGGTGATTTCTTTATAGTATGTCAAGTTCCTTATCTAGATCTTGCCTCAAAAAATAGGAAAAATCTACATTGTTCATTGTAGGACACCTAATACAGAGAAGAAATGTGTTCTTGATTACTGTTGATCTTGAAACAATTAGTCAAATATGATAATTGAATGTTGAAATCCTTAACCATATGCAGTTTTTTTAGAATTTGATAATGGCCTGCGCCATATATATGGGAAACGGATCTGTGCACCTACGGACGAAGAATTAAAGAGGGAAATCGATAAAGCTCACAAGTTGAAGTATACTCTCCATCGTGGTGGTAAAAAGATGTACCAAGATCTGAAGAAATATTATTGATGGATCAACATGACACGAGAGATTGTTGACTACATTCAGAGGTGTCTTACCTACCAACAATTCAAAGCATAGCACCAGAGACCAGCTGGGCTACTACAACCCCTAGAAGTGTCCATGTAGAAGTAGGAGATGATCAATATGGACTTTGTCATGGGGTTACCTACAACAAGGGGAGCTTACAATAGTATTTGGGTGATAGTTAACAGATTGATGAAATTAGCTCATTTCCTACTTGTCAAGGTTACTTATACTATAGAGACACTAAAGCAAATTTATACTGATCAAATCATTCGGCTACATGGGGTGCCCATCAGTATAGTATCCGATCGAGACCCTAAGTTTGTCACTAGACTTGAGAAGCAAGGCAAGAGAGTTTAGGAACGAAACTACAATTTAGCATGGCCGTATATCCACAGACAGATGGTCAGTCAAAGCGAACTATTCAGCTTTTGGAAGATATGCTCTGAGCTAGCACGTTAGAATTTGGGAAGGCTGGATGAAGCATCTTCCACTGATTGAGTTTGCCTACAACAATAGCTACCAATCGAGTGTCTAGATGGCACCTTATAAGGTATTATATAGAAGAATATGCTGATTGCCATTACAGTGGGACATGGATGAGCATTGCCCGACAACTGTACTAGGGCACCAGAGAGCAATTAGACTAGAGTTAATACAAGAAGCTATTGATAAAGTTCACTTAATCAAGCAGGGAATGAAGACTACACAAAGTCAACAGAAGAGCTACGCAGATAATAAGAGAAGAGATTTGGAATTTACTATCCGAGATATGGTCTTTTTAAAGGTGTCACCAAGAAAAGGGTCTATGAGGATTGGCAAAAGAGGAAAGTTGAGCCCTCGGTCTATTGGCCCTTTTGAGATAGTGGAGAGGATCGGTGCCGTAGCCTATTGAATTCTTTTACCAGTGAACCTTACTGGGTTACATAATGTCTTCTATGTTTCACAACTAAAGAAGTATCACCCAAACCCTTTACATATTATTAAACATAAGGATTTGCAGCTTCAGAAAGATTTAACGTACGAAGAGATAACAGTTCAAATTTTAGATCGAAAAATTCAAAAGCTGAGCACTAGAGAGATCTCATTAGTAAAGATTCTTTGGAGAAACCATAAGGTGGATGAAACAATATGGGAAAGCGAAGAAGAAATACGAAAATATAATCCAGAACTTTTCATTAACTCAGGTTAGAATTTGGCAACCAAATTCCTTTAGGTAGGTTGGGATGTGAGTGCCTAAACTTATAACTATTATATGACATTATTTTTCAAAACTAGAAGGAAATATGTATAGTAATGCATACAATGAAACTTCTTTTTAATATACACTGCATTATATATGTATTCCACTACGCATAAAAAGATGGGACGTCCTTTATTCCATTGCTGCATAAACATGTATGCTTTAGGCCATCTAAATTAACTATGTGTTAATTAATGAGCTCATCTTCCAACATCAGTATCGGAGTAGAGAAAGCTCGGTCATACCGATTAATATGTTTTACGTGGACATAACATGTTTTATAGTGGATATACAATCCCCATGGTCAGATCTAGAATCAATCGGTAAGAAAAGCTAACTTGTGGCTTTTGCCGGTAAAATTGAGTTGCCGGTGTTGATGCAATGATGATGTTAGCATTACACCAGTATGGTACTAGCAAGCAAAGGTGTCATGATGCTGATTAAATCTGACAAAATGATTTGTTGCCTATGTGGTAGCCATATGTATACCTCTGTGGCGGTTTTTGTGTGAAAATAGATCCATGATACTTATGTGATGTCTATGTGCCATGACATGTGATCGAACATGGTTGAAAACTTTATAAGCGTGTGTTAATAATTGCATAATGTTATTCTAATGAAATTATTATGTAATCTCGTGGCCTAAAAGTTGAAATATGAATGCATTATTATGATGAACATTGATGTTTAGGTTCTCATGGGAAATTGTCCATTCATTTTCCATCATTTCTTTGTGATTATGAGAGACAATTAAAGTGGCGGTTGGTAATACAACATCCTTGTTTGTTTATCCCACTAGATTGATGTGTAGGAATAAGTCTAATGTAAATTTCTTTTTGTGAAATATGTATTTATTTGAGGCCATATGATGTAAAAGGGTGTAATTTCGTTTCTACCACCACACACTAGATTATCTTGGCATAATGTACCAAACATCTATGAGGCCATTCTTTTCATATTGCATAAATGTTTATGAATTTGTGGATGTATTGGTAATTTTATTCAGGATTGCTAAATTTCATTATGAGTTTTTGATTCAGTGAGAGATGATTACTAGCTGAGCACGAAATTTTCGATCTCATTGAATTAAAGATAAATAATGTAAATTTACTTGGATCTAGAATAAAATTGTTCTTTGACTGGTACCTAACATTCTTGTGCATAAACAATAGCTTATTCTGACCTCCATTGTCCTGGTAAACTTGATAGCCAAACTTTTGCTATGTGGAATAAAAAGATTCAGTACTTGCTTTGTAAAGAAAAGACCTTTGACCACCTAGAAAAAATCATGATTGGTTATGCCAGAAAGTGGACCACTTGATGAATATCTGCATAATTTAGATGCGTATAATAGATGTGAAGATCAAGATAAAAGTAGTACGCGCTTTACTATGTTGAGCTGCATACATGATAATCTGATCCGTGAGTTTAAGGAGTATCCTATGGCTAAAGAGTTATGGGAAGCATTGAAGGTCTTGTACAGTGGCACCTCAGCTACATGACTAAGGGCTTTAACCCTTAAGTTCAATCAGTATGTACTTGACCCAAAGCATATGATGATCTAACACCTTAATGTGATGAAGGATATGATTTGAGAACTTCAAAATGATGGAGTAGAGCTCACTGATGAACAATAAGTTCTAGCTATTCTAAGGTCGCTACCTAAACAAATTTGGGGACACGTTAAGCTTGTGCTTACACATAATGAGCAAATTACCACATTCGACATTGTCGCCAATCATCTTAAGCTTGAGGCAGAATGTAAAGAGTTTGAACGTGCATAGGCAATCGCTATGGTCGCACACGCTGGCCAACGTAAGCCTTATAAGAGTAAGCGTAAAAACCAATATGTTGGCACTAGACCTAGCAATAGCCAGAGTCAGAACTTGGGCCCAAAGGCTGACAATAATAAGAAGCGTCGCCGAACTAAGAGGGGCGAAAAGAAAGACATCAATAAGCTCAAGTGCTATAACTATGGAAAGCGTCGTCACTTCGCTCGTAATTGCACTGAGCCGAAGAAGGTTCGACACATTAGATGCTAATTCTCTCCATGGGTGGATTGTAGACACAGGAGCAACAAAACATGTAACAAGAGATCAAGCAGGATTTGTGGATTATCATCGAGTAACAAATGGTAGCCATTTTGTTGCGATGGGAAATGGCACACTTAAGGAGGTTTGGGGAAGTAGAACCTACTGGCTTGAGCTCAGCACAGGGCGCGAGCTACTCCTCAATGATGTACAATAAACACCTAGTATTCGATGTAATGTACTCTCAGTATTAGCACTTTTGAGATGTGGTTTTTCTTTTTGTTGGAAGATACAACTCTAACTTTTTATCGTGGTCATGAGTTGTATGGGCCGGCATGGGCATTGTGAATCACGATTTTTTGATTTTAGAATTAATCAATGATAGTGTTTCTTATGTTTCTTCTGCTATTGATATTACTTTTGAATATGTTAAATGGCATGCGAGATTGGGACACATTGGATAAGAAAGGATGACTAGATTAGCTAGATGAGACCTTTTGGGCCAACTCGCTAAAGTCAACCTTCCTGTGTGTGAACCATGTCTGGCGGGTAAGTCCTACCGGAAGCCTTTTTGGTAAGGTTGAAAGAGCTACTTATCCTTTAGAGATAGTCCATTCAGACAAATGTGGACCAATAAATGTGAAGGCACGGCACGGTGCATCCTATTTTCTCACTTTTATTGATGATTATTCATGCTGTAGATCGATATATCTCCTATCTCATTTATCAGAAGTGCTAGATTGGTTCAAGCACTTCGTGATGGAGGTTGAGAACCAAAAGGAGAGAAACCTTAAGGTTCTACGTATTGATAGGGGACGAGAATACTTGTCTGATGAGTTTAGACAATTATGTGAGGAAAGAGGAATCATAAGGAAATTATCGATTCCTAACACTCCGCAACAAAATGGTGTTGTAGAAAAGAGGAATCATACGTTACTGGATATGGCCAAATCGATGATGGCTCAAGTAAATCTTCCAATATCTTTTTGGGGAAATGCAATTTTGACTGCGCCTACATTTTAAACTATATGCCTTCTAAGTCAGTTCCTTCGACTCCCTATGAATTATGGTATGGTCGAAAGCCTGATTTCCACGGCTTACGCCCTTGGGGGTCAATGGGTTTTGTTCATAACACTTCTCATAAATATGGGAAGCTAGGTCCTAAAGCTTGCAAGCATATCTTTATAAGGTATATTGTGAGCACTCAAAGGGCTATGTGATGTATGGTGAACACCTTAGTGGAAAAATGACAGAAATTGAGTTGCGCGATGTTAATTTCCTCGAGGAGGATTTTCCCTGCATTGGTGAAGTGCAAAGAGACCTACGGCCATACGAGCTGCAAGATCTTCCAGGGGACCCATTCTTGACTAGGGAGAGTAAGGTTTCACAGCCCTATCCAACAATCGTATGTGGAAATATGACCCTACTCACCACTGATTACAAATCATATCTTAAGAGTCGGAATTTATTTTTGTTGGATTCAACACCCACCAAATTTTGAAACCGGGGGATTGCTCAACATAAACTTCTTCTTTTATGAAATCGTTTAGAAAGCACTTTTTACATCCATTTTATAGAGCATAAACTTTTTATGAGATGCAAAGGCAAAAAGCATTCTAAAAAACGTTTCATTGTAGTTAATGCCCTCTTGCTGACCGTAGCATTTTGCTACCAGCCTGGCTTTATTTATGGTAACTTTACCGATTTTATCTAGTTTATTTTTGAACACCCACTTGGTACCAACGACTAGTTGGTCTGATAGCCGTTCTACCATCTTCTATACTTCATTCTTTTCAAATGAAGC
The DNA here is from genome assembly GCA_018894105.1 of Jacaranda mimosifolia. Lineage (NCBI taxonomy): Eukaryota > Viridiplantae > Streptophyta > Magnoliopsida > Lamiales > Bignoniaceae > Jacaranda > Jacaranda mimosifolia. Next base: position 5,228,566 of record CM032127.1, read on the forward strand.
TAGTTCTTCCTTCATTGCTTCAATCTAGAATGGATCTTTCAATACTTTTTTTACATCTTTAAGTTCAATCATTGATATGAGAGCAAAGTTGGATTCATTTGGTAGAACTTGTCTGACTTTAGATCTTATAGTTATTCCAGCTTGAGGTTTCCCAATGATTTTGTCAATAGGGTGATGGAAGTAAGTTTAAACTTTTTAGTTCTTTGTTCGGTCCTTTCTACTGACTCACTGGAATTAGTTTCAATAGTAGGATTTATTTCCTCGAATGATTTTGGTTTCTCTTGATTTGATGTTGATGGCTCAGGGTCCAGAATCTTGATTAGTTCTTCGAATCCTGCAGCTTCTTTGCTCAAAGTTTCCTTGGCACAAGATGGGTTAGTCTCATCAAATGTAATATGCATGGATTCTTGAACCGTTCTTTTTCTATTATTAAATATTCAATAGGCTTTACTATGCATTGAGTAACCAACAAACATTGCCTCATCAACATTGGAATTAAACTTTGTCATCTTTATCATTAAGAATGTGACATTTGCAACCAAAGATACGAACCTGCAAAATTAGTTTGTTTTAGGTCCTTAAACTGTGTTGGGTCTTTTATGGTTAGTAGCAGATAACTTTCTTATCCAAATAAACTTAGTACATGAGTTTCTCAATCGGACATTTATAATTGACATAACTAGGCCTACCACAAGTAAAGTAGGTTTTTTGAACTAGTTTGATATTCTTTCTGGAAGTTGTTGAAACGGGTTTGGTATTTTTCTTATTCATGCAGTTTCTAAATTTTTGACTCTTTTTAGCACTATTTCTAGGTGGAACAGGCATATGTGTGTGTTTAACACTAGTGGAACATTCACGTAGATCATCCTTAGCTTGACAACATTTTTCAACGACCAATTTTTCTTTGATTTCATGGCTTATACTCTCAATTTGCTTCTTCGATGAGTTATTTTCTTGAGTGAGCCAATCATTCATTTTCTTTTGCATTCAACATCAAGAGTCTCTTTATTTTTAGCCATTTCCATTTCAAATTTTTCTTTGTGAGTTCTATCCAGTTATTCTTGCAAATAATCCACTTTATCTTACAAAGCTTTATTTTTATCAACAAGCATTTTGACACAAATTTCATATAACTTAAGCAATTTTTGTACATCCTCATTAATATCAATTTCATCACTGGAATCATAATCAGAACATGAAGAAGTAATTACTTGATTTATCATGAAGAAATTCTCTTCATTGTCAAATTGTTCACTATCTGATTCGTCCTACGTAGTTGCCATCGTCTTAGCTTTGGCTTGTTTTATATTTTTTTAACTGGGGACAATCGAGTTTTTCGTGTTTGATTTCATTACATTCGTAACAGCGAAGTGGCTTGGTACTTTGAGTTTTTGGACTGGTTATTTTTGGTTTTGATCTGTTGTTCCGGAATTTCCTTTTGAGGTTCATCAGTTGCTTTAATCTTCGGGAAATTAGAACGATTTCATCCTCGACCTGGTCCTCATCTTCTTGAAGTTTCGAGTTAGAATCATGACCGACACTAAAAGTAGTATTCTTTTGGCTTTTGTTTCTAAACCTTCATCTTTATTCAATAGCGTCATCGCATGGGATGCGAGAGATCCAATCAGTTCATCCATGGTCATCCTGCTAAGATCACGAGCTTCCTAAATAACAGTAACTTTTGGCGTCCATTTCTTAGAAAGCAATTTAAGAATCTTGCAGATTTGATCATTCTTGTTTATAGTTCTATTGAGTATGAACATAGGATTTATAATTTCCATGAAATGCGCACACATGTGACTTATGGTCTCATCAGGTTTTATCTGGAAATTCCATACTTGTAAATGAGAAGAGCAATCCTCTCTTGTCGAACCTAACTGGCACCTTCGTGGTACTAACTTGATTGTACTCCTCTTTAGTGAGAGCGCACGACAGAATATTTGTGGTTATCACGCCCAAAAATTCTAATCCATATGACTAGTATCAAGGCATGAAACTTAATCTCCAAAAAAAAAAAAATGAGCTGTCAATTAAAATCATATCCATTAACAAACTCTAAACGCTGCTAGTAGTCCAAATAAATCTTAAACATGGAAAAACTTGAAATGTCTACAAGTTCAATAAACAATAAAAATAAAACAAGAACTAATTCCTCATCAAAAGTATTTCAATTCTAATTCTCGTCTTAGATAGGTTCATCATCCTCATCAAGGCTAGTTTTTAGGTCTGCCAGAAAGAAGTTAGAAAAGAAAGGTAGAGTTTGAGTAGAAGACTCAATGAATGCCAAGTGTGTGCAATGTGAGCTTGTGAATTTAACATGATTAGTTCAGTGAAAACATTCAAGAAGAATATCAGTGAAAAGCAATAAACGGTCAAGTAGTAATGAAACAAGAATTTAGTAAACATGTTCATAGCTAGACTAACAATTTAAATACGATGATCACACAGTGTTTGTTGTAGCCAGTCAACCTTACAACTCCTACCATAATAGTCACTTATCACTCTAGGCAAGGTGCGACCTTTTACCAAAATTGTGCCCGAACCTAAGTCCTTGGGAAATCCTACGACCTACCTTAGCCACAAACGACTTTTGTTGTGTGCTAGGGGGATTAGGCCATGGGGGCTTGGGGTTCAACTGGCGACCCAGCTGCCACCTATTGAAGTTCCTTGCACTCCCAGACCAAGTTGGATCCAACTAATAGTAACAGTAGTAGCAACTGCAAATCCAGTCATCAATTGATCATCGAATTTAGCCGCTAGTCTAGAAGCACTAAAAAAAATCATAAAAGCACATATTTTCTTTTATCTAGAAATAAAATAAGAATTTTTTTTTTTTTGTGCGCAATGGAATACATATATAATGTAGTGTAAAATAAAAAAGTTGTCAGTGGATATAAAGCATATATCCTTTTGGGCTTTAAAAAAATACTATATAATACATACAAGTCTAGGCACTCACAATGCTTTGCATTCATCTGAACAACAATCTCCTAGGACCAACTTGAATAACCCGCTAAGTAATAATAATAATTAAACCAATTTCTTCTAATGAACACTTCAACCAAGGGCTTAAACTTTCGCAGTTATTCTAGAATACCCGTACAATATTTTTATGATGAATACCTATAATAACCTAAATACATGAATACTCTTACTAAACTTAATGTAACAAACTTTAATGGGAACTATAATTTTGCAGTAGTATATGTTTATAGTTTTCAATAACTAAAATAAATAGTATAAGGTTCTAATATTTTATTTATTCTTTTTCTAAAAAATTTCAAGTTATTGTAAAAAAAAATCAGAACTCTTCAATTATCATGGTAGTAAATCTCTCAAGTAAAAAATAGTCCAACCCAACAAATGCCCAAGCAGTTAAATTTAATGAATTTTAGAAAAATAACCACAAGGCCTAAATTTACGAAAATTTCTAGTAATGTTACTAATCATCAAAGTTTCTTAGTAATATTTATCACTTTAAAATACAATCGTTTAGATGGATAAAAAAATAAATAAATTCTAAACTGAACCTACACAGACTCGCTACTTAGTCTGGCAGAATATATTTTTGGATTTTATAAAATTCAATAATCACAGTTAAGACCTAAATTTTCTCACAATGTTGTAGACACATTAAAGTTTACTTAGAAAATTTTTGAAGTAAAACTAACAAAATTTGACCCACGAACTAATGCAAAACTTTTAATCCTAGAATTCTAAAAATAAAAAATCCAATGACAGCAATTATTAACTAAGGAAATATAATATTCATACAAGCATTATGACATATAATTTAAACAAAATCTATGTTTAAATAAAATATTTTTATGCACAAAGTCCTTCAGCAAAATCATTGGCCCACTTTTCCAAACAAAATTGTTGTTTGGCTAAAGTTTTGCACCGAGACATTCTCTCTCTCACTCTCGGTCTTCTTTATCTTTTTTTTTTTTTCTTTTTAGCTAAGAACTTAAAAATCAATTAAGCAACAGGTGCAACCAAAGGATTGAATCATTGTGTTAGTTTACATAAAATTAATCAGTACATTATGAAGCTCCTAATCATGATCTGTCCCTAAAGAGAACTCAAATGATTGGATTGATTGTGCAAAGTAAATTTTATGGAAACTTCAGCAAATAGGTCAAATAGGAAAACTATGATTGTGAAGGAACATGTGACTTGCAAAACAAATATTTATGCACCCTTAAGATCAGATGTTACCTTTCCTACTGCCGCAAGCCTTACTTCCAATAAAACTCGTGTACTTTGGCTGTCGCTGACCTATTCTTTCTTCCTCTCTTTCTGTTCGTTTTTCTTTCTTTCTTTATCTTTTTTTTTTTTTTTTTTTTTGTCTAATATGGTTAGGATTTTGGTTTGAAGTATTATATATATATATATATATATATGAAAGAAGTGGTAGTTTAAGGACTCTAATTGTACTCTCTCTAGAACTAGGATTATTACTTACTATAGTTCTAATTCCGTAAGAATAATAAGTCGTATAACTAATTACTCATATTCCTAGTAATATTATGAAATGATCAAGAAGAGTAAAATTTACCATAAAAAGAGTACTATTGTCTTATTTTTAAAATAAATTCAAGATTGGACATAATAGTTATTTCTTTCTTTTTCTCTTTTTTTTAATCAGTTTTTTTTATAAAATTAATTGTAATATAAATTTTATTATTATTTCTTAAATAATTCACTAATTTTAATTAGTTAAGGTTTATAATAAGAAAAATATGGGATACTACATCGGCCCACACATTGATTGAGATGGCCTTTTTATCATCATTGGTAATTAATTCTTGTTGCTCCTTCGGAACCATATGTCTATCAACATCAAAAGTGTTAGTGGCCGTAGGATATTTTTCTTTGGTAGTTATACCACAAATACAGGGAACCAATGCTTTGTTACCAATTGTGAGTGATTATAAGCCTAAGAGGGAGATGAATTAGGCCTAAGGGATTTTAATGCAATGAAAGTTATCACTCAAAATACTTTTTGGCCTTTTAAAATAGTTCAAGTCTTTTGCAGAAAATAGTTTTACTTACTGACTAGAATTTGTAAATTTTAGTTAAACTACCAGTCAGAACAGTGATAAATAAAGTATTAAAAACAGAAATAAATGGACACTGGTATTTATAGAGGTTCGACAAGCTTATTCCTCTACTTAAGACTAAATCAAACTAGACGTTGGAGGGAGTACTAAATCAAACCAGTCATTGAGTACTATTTTTAGCTACCTTCTTCGGATAAACATATCAGATCGAACTTTTTTCTTGGCTTGTCCAAGGACAAATAGATTTTTTAAGGGTTAAGAGAAACACTAACCCTTGAATTATAAATAAAAAATTATAATTAATGTTTAGGAAAATAACAAACATACCAAATAAAATCTACATTATAAACTTAATAAATTTTTTTGTTATTTTCCTAAAAATAAAAAACAAATTATTATTATTATTATTATTTTTTTTATTTTTTTTTTTTTACTTATTTTTATGGACATTATTATATGAGTTTAGACTATAACTATATATATAAAAAAAAAAAAAATTATTTAGGCTCGTGAACTTTTTGAGTTGAATATTGTTGAGTTCGGCTAGAGCTCAAAAAAATTGAGCTGAATATGAGCTTTCATCAAGCTTAGCCTTGAGTTCGGCTAAAGCTCAAAAAAATTGAGCCGAATATGAGCTTTCATCGAGCTTAGCCCGAACTGTTTGCAAATCATCTCATCTCATTTATACCTCTAGGGTTTATAGTGGCAAAAACTAATATTTTAAGTTGTCACCATTAACACACACTTACGGTGATAACTTGGTGGTAATGAAATCTTCACAATTAAACACTATTCTTATGGCTATTTAATTTGTAAAAATTATTAAGGTGACAAAATAAATTTTTTCATTATCTAATATATGCCATTAATAACTTTTTTTACATTATTATTTATTATTTTATTACTAATTTATCATTTTCTTATAGTGATGTATTGAAATCAAACTCCCATTGCCGTTTCCAATTCAAGCGTTCCAAAGTCCTAAAAATCGTTAGTTGTCTAGATGTCCTTATGAGTAGTCAAAAATCAAATAAAGACACTCATTTAGTCAGTTCAAATGAATATTTTAATTTTAGTTTACGTCATAAATAAACATAACATATAAAAAAATATTAATATTACTTATATTTATACACAAGAAGTAAAACGCCATTCATCGGCTATAAAAGGTGAGCACATACTTTTTCTTTTCTCCTGCTTATACGAGTGAAAGTAAGGAAAACAAGAAAAGAAGCACTAAATGGAAATATTCTCACTTGTCATTGTTGTATTTTTGGCCATCTTGACATGGTTTCATTTCTTCAAGCGCCGCTCGGGAGCAGCCAAGTTTCCGCCTGGGCCTAAACCTTTTCCGATCATCGGAAACATTCTTCAACTTGGCCGAAAACCCCACCAATCACTCGCCGATCTCTCCAAAACTTACGGTCCTATAATGTCCCTCCAGCTCGGTTGCATATACACCGTAGTTATTTCGTCACCTGAAATAGCCAAAGAAATAATGCAAAAACACGACCTGGTTTTTTCTAGCCGGACCATCCCAGCCGCCGCGCATGCGTATGACCACCACAAGATTTCAATGGCCTATTTGCCCGTCGGAGACGAATGGCGAAAAATTCGTAAGCTAAGCAGAGACCAAATGTTTTCGACTCATCGGCTGGAAGTCAGCCAGAGCCTTCGCCAAGAGAAGTTGCAGAAACTGTTTGAGTATGTGCAGAAATGTAGCGACGCCTGCCGTGCGGTGAATATTGGTGAAGCTGCCTTCGTAACCACGGTTAACCTCCTGTCAGCCACGCTATTTTCGACTGAATTTACTACTTTTGATTCTGATGCCACTAGGGATTCTAAATTTAAGGAGATTTTTGCGGGGCTGGTGGATATTGTTGGAGTTCCTAACATTGCTGATTTCTTCCCAGTCCTTCGGCCGATTGACCCACAAGGCATTCAGCGCAAGTCCGAGTATTACTTCGGAAAAGTGCTTGACTTCATTGGGGATTTAATCGATCAAAGGCTGGAATCAAGAGGTAAATCTCCCCCCCCTCCAAGGAAAAAAGATTTGCTGGAAACGCTTCTTGATCTCAGCCAAGGAAGTGAGTACGATTTCACCATCAACGACATCAAGCATATACTTCTGGTAGGCAAATTCTTCTGTGAACTTAGACTATCTAATTCCTTACAATAAATAAATGAATGAAAGTGTTTTCTAATTGTACTTTATGTCAGGACTTATTTGTTGGGGCATCGGACACAACTTCAAGCACAACGGAACGGGTCATGACGGAATTACTACTCAATCCTGATAAATTGTCAAAGGCTCAGCAGGAGATTAGGGCTGCTGTTGGAGAGAAGAACCAAGTCCAAGAATCAGACATTTCAAACCTTCCATACTTCCAAGCTATCATTAAAGAAGTTTTCAGATATCGCCCACCCGGTCCTCTATTAATACCTAGAAAGTCAGAGCAAGATGCTGAAGTCTGTGGATATTTTATCCCCAAAGGCTCGCAAATAATCATTAACGTGTGGGCTATGGGCAGAGATCCAAACCTATGGCCGAATCCACATTCTTTTCAGCCTGAACGATTTTTGGATAAAAAAATTGATTTCAAGGGCCAAAATTTCGAGCTTATTCCATTTGGGGCAGGAAGAAGAATGTGCCCGGGGTTGCCATTGGCAAATCGGATGTTACCCATGACAGTGGCAACTTTAATTCATAACTTTAATTGGAAACTTGAACCAGGGGTGGACCCAGAACACGTGAGAGGAGAAATAGATGGGGTATCACTAGGCAGGGCACTTCCCCTCAAGGCCATTCCAGTCGAGCTGTGATTGTGGAGCATATATAATTAATGAATAATGATCATCTTCTCACAATTTTATATATATATATATGGTAAAAATAAAATAAAGAGGTTGATATATGGCCAGATTAGTATCTTATGTTGCTATGTATTTCAGGTAGTGTATTTGTTGGATATAAATTATGTGTACTGTTTGTCTAGTTCTCATGATAATATATATAATTTTATTGTGCATTCCGAATTTATTTTCTTATCTTTTTTTCTTTTTTCATTATATCTCCATATGATATGCATCTACATTGCATGTACTGATTGTGATTACGATGATTTGAATGTTACAAGAATAATAGTTTTGGCAAAGAATACACGAGCATGGAACAATTGAGTATCACCAAAGATGGCAGAGGTTAGAAAATGGGAAACACGAACTACATTTCTTCCAAACATACTACCTATATGTAGTTTTGGTTAATAAATTAGGGCATGTTTATGGTGATGTAAGATTGTCCTTAACTTATATGAGGTATTTGCAAATTAAATTACACATGTCTTTTACAATAAATTGCTGTTAATTTCACAACAAGTTAGTGCTTTTGTATTTTAAAATCTTAATACATTTTATTGTTGATAAATATTCCCCCCAAAAAAAGTTAAAATAAAAATAAAAATCTATTATCATAAATAACATAATTTGATAATTTTGAATTATATACTCTATAATGTTAAATAATAAATATGTCAAAAATAATATGAATAAATTTAGTTAAATTATTTATTAATTAAGATATAAAAGTAAAAAAAAATAGAAAAATCTAAAACATCATTAATCTATAATATTTTTAACAATTTTGACTTGCATACTCAATAATATTAAATAGACATTTAAAATAGTTTAACGAAATTTTGTTAATAAGTAAAAATTTTGAAAACAAGAAAAATTTAAATTTATTATTTCTGATAATATATTTTAATAATCTTAACTTACAGACTTAATAATAATACTAAATAAATATATTTAACTAAATTAAATGTAATTTTTATTAATAAATAAATAAATTTAAAAAACAAAAAACAAAAAGCAAAAAATTTTATTTCTTCCAAGCCGGTAACCACCCACACACCCCACTCACCAACACACTTCGGTACTCGGCAGGGTGGAGGGGGTTGCACCCACCAGTCATGGCTGGCGGCCCAGCGATAGCCGCTGGCCGTGACCGACAGGATTTGAGGGTCATGGGAGTTGGGGTTAATTTATATTTGTAAATATATATGTATGCATAATTGCATATATATTGTATGTATTTTTATATATTAGCAGCCAGTACATATTAGATGCATGTACATTCAATAAAAACAAAAACTATTGATTCATTGATTTATCATTTATTATTTAGGTTTTTATTGATTTTTATTTGTAGAATTTAACTAATATGAAAAATAATTTTTTTAGATAATATTGAAATAAAAATATGGATTCATGTGAGCCAATATATTAATACCAAATATTATGATATTATAGCTAGAATTTCAAATTGATTTGAAAATTTTCAATTGAGAATAAATTCTATCACTTTTTCTAAAATAACTTGTTAATATAATTTTTTAAGTATATTAATGTATATCATAAATAATTTTTTGACATTTCTATTGAAAATTCAATCATTTTATCATTGATTTAAAGAAAATACATGGAAAGATATTAAAATACAATATGTATTTAAAATAAAAGATAATAAATATAAATATGCCAATCCTATATTTTATGGGTTTAATAATGAAAAAGCATTTAAAGGAAAATCCAATTTAACGGGCCCAAAATATATATGTAACTATTTAAGAGATGAAGTTCAAAATAAATAAAATTTTATTATTGGTAGCAACTATATTACTACAATGCACCCTCAACATAGAAACAAAATTTACCATCAATTGCTTGTACGGGTAGCAAGTTAAATGTATTTTATTATGTCGCCAACTAATCATTAAAAGAAAGGTTATAATTTCACATTTTAAATCCAACGATTCAAAATAAATACATTTATACATCCCTCATGTGAGGTATGTACAATCATAGTTGCACCATAGACTACTCAAATAAACTAATGTATTACTCTGATCAAAAGAAAATGTCCTCGTCAAGACTTTGTTTGATATTGTTTAATTTTCTCGTAATATTTCCTAACTAGGAAAACAATATCAAATGTGATGGTGCATTCCCAAACACTACCAAGAGACTAGGTAATCCATTTGAAAAAATTGTTATGAAATTAATTTTATAGTTATATATAGTTACAAATTTTCGTTGCAAATGTAATTTTTTAAAATATAAGCAACAAAAGTTATAAGCTATATTAGCCATGTTGGTTGCAAGTGAAATAGATTATTTATGCATTATTGTAGAAAAATTGTTATATATGTATATATAAAATAATCATCAGCTCTATAGATTGGTGGTAGCTAGGGTTAGCTTCAAGAGCATTTGTTTTGGATTCGACCATGATAATTTTTGTAGTTAAGGCTACAAATATTTAGTATCAATATAGTGGCTGATGCCATAATTTGTTGTGGCAGAGTCTACTCTCCAAAATACAATAAACTATCTCTAAAATCCATCACTCCATCAACCTTAGTCGCATTCCCTCATAGAAAACAATCATTATATATATATATATATATATAAATGTGTGTGTGTGTGTGTGTGTGTGTATATATATATCTCAAGTCATAACTATATATAGACATAAAATATAATATGAAAAAATACAGTTTCACTCCACTAGCCCAATAGAATTTTTATTAATTTGACATATATAATAGAAATATCTTCTCCGAAATAAAATGAGTATGTTTTTTCTCCCAAAAAAAATAAAATCTAATAACTCTTCAAATTAAGACAAAATCAAATATCCATTACATTTCTCAACTCCATTGCTAAAATACCATTTCCCAAATAGGAAATGATACTGGTACTCGTGATTTCTTTATAGTTGGTGAAGTTCTTTATCTTGCCTCAAAAGTAGGAAATGATACTGGTACTCGTGATTTCTAGATTACTGTTGATCTTGAAACAATTAGTTTCAAATTTGACAATTGAATGTTGAAATCTTCAACCGTATGCAGCTTTTTAGGCAAAAAGACAAAATTCGTCCTGTAATTTTACCCCATTTGGTTTTTCGTCCTATAATTTGCATAATATCAATTCTAGTCCTATAAGTATTAAAAAATTATCATTTTTCATCCTTTTTTCGCCGAAGCTGGCGAAACTCGCCGGAAAAGGTGACGTGGCATGCCGGGCGTGTGGCATTTCTTATTTATGCCTCGTTGGTAGCTGACATGGCTTGATAAATTAAAAATAAAAAAATAAAAAATGTCAATTGGATATACAATAATATATATATGATATATATTCACATATATATCTAAATATATGTATTTATATATACATACACATACATATGTATATATACCCCCACCACCACCCCACCCACCCACCCGGTGGGTGGCTGGCTGGCCGGCTGAGCTCACCATGGCCAGCCGGTGGCCAGCACCTTGCCTGGCCAAGTGGAGGTGGTTGGGCCAGCCATGGCAGCCGCCGCCTGACCAGATCTGGCCAGGCGGCCTCCATGGCCGGCCCGTCATGGTTGGTGGGTGGGTGGGAGGGGGGTGGCGAGGTGGGGGTTGGGGTGGGGTGGGGTTAGGAATTTTAATTTATATTTAAATTTAATTAAATTATTTTAAATATGTGAGTTAAAATAATATTGTTAATGGTAAATTAGGGGAATGTTTGTTATATTTTTTGTGTGATTTTATTATGTGTTTTGGGAGAATAAATTATTGGAGAATATGAAAATTGTGTTGGGGAATGTGATTAATTTTTGGTTATATTTTGAAAAATAGTTAAAAATTGAATTTGGAGAATTTTGCTGTGTTTGTTTATGTTTTGTGGAAGACATTTTTTTTACTGTAATAGTTAAATTAATGTTTTCTTGTTAAATTTTTGGGGTGAAAATGAAATTGAGTGATTTTTTTATTGTTATAATAATAATAATTAATTATGTATATATAATATATGTATGTATATATTAAAAAATGGGAAAGTTTAGGGGATAATGAAGGATATTTAGGGGAAAAAATGTATTTTAGAGGAAAAATGATGATATGTAATATATAAATATATATATATATATAAATAAATGTGTATATATAAATTATATAATATATTTGAAATTAAAAAAAAAGGAGGAAAATACATGTATGCTGCCAACTAAGCAAGAAAAAGACAAAAAATGCCTACATGTCAGCTGCCAACGAGGCATAAACAAGAAATGCCACATGCCTGACGTGCCACGTCACCTTTTTCGGCGAGTTTCGCCAGCTCTGGCGAAAAAAAGGATGAAAAATAATAATTTTTTAATACTTATAGGACTAGAATTTATATTATGCAAATTATAGGACGAAAAATCAAATAAGATAAAATTACAAGATGAATTTTATCTTTTTGCCCAGTTTTTCAGAATTTGGTAATGGTCTGCGCCATATAGCTCAAGGCATCATCTATTTCCAACTCTATCCAGTACCGGTTGAATGGCTGTCCAAGTCCTTCAGCAACATATTCAAAATCTTGGTTTCCTCCAATTTCAGCATTTCAAGAAACACACAATGTTTAGAATCAGGGTAAAACTATGGTGATTAACTAGGGATAAATAGTGTAATACCCCAAATCCTTTTCTGAATTGTTATAGTGATATATAGATCTAATAGCATATATATTCCAATCAAAAACATTATTAATTGTACCTCATAAATTTGTTTTGACTATTTACTTTATCTTAGAACTATATGAATTTTATTAAAGTCAACCACGGGACGAATAAGGCAAGACTGCATAATTAATAGTAAGCGTTTTTCTTTTTACAAAAATTGGATATGTATGATATTGGATGTCAAAGAAATGGAAGAAAAGTAGTTGGTTTGCTTTTTGTTTTTATTGGCATTTTTAGTTACTCTTTTTCTAAATTTGAGCATGTGATGAATTTGGAAACTTGGACAAAATGGGATCTTAATATAAAATAAATATCTTACATAGCTCGGATTTTTTTTGGAGCTTATTCACGATCATTGTAATACCCCAAGTCTATATAGGAATTATTATAGTATGGATACGATATTTGATGGTAGTAATAATGAAGTAATATCAATTGATTTTGATTTTTTCACTGATATTTTTGGGTTGCTCTTCTCTTAGAAATTTGAGCATACAAACTTATTTGGGACTCGATCAACATTTAAGGAATCTTAATTGGAAATAAATATGGGATATAAATTGAATTCTTTTTGGGTGATTAAGGATCTTATTTTAGGCATTTATCTTGATTTTTTACTTGCAGTCTTAAGGATACACACTTCAGATTATTAATAATTTTGTAAAGGTTGTTTGGTTGTTATTAAAGATGTAGAATTTACTAAGCCAATTATTTTATGGAAACTTTATTTATTGAGTTTTATATTAGCTATTAAGTTAGCTACTCTATGGATATCAATTTTGGAGCTAAAAATTAGTCTTTCATTCAAGGTTATTTGACTTGGGTCATAGTTATATGAATCGTATGTGAGTAAATCAGAGGTAGACGAATTAGTTTTAGAAGATTGGTTTTTTTTTTTTTTTTTTGGGGAATTAACAATATGATATAAGCCTTTATTATATTTTTATAATGAAAGAAATATTAATCTTTGGTCCATATCTTGTTAGATGTATTAAGCCCAATCTATTTAGTTTATTTTAAGTTATGATAAAGCTCATAAGTAGTGTAGAAAATAAGCCAAGAAATTATTGTGAAGCAATCATGGGCTTAGGTCCATGATTATTAAGTTAAAGATGACGAAAATTATATTTTATGGAATTTTGGATTTATGAATAGATGGATAATTCTAGAGGTCTTTCTAGCATTTTAAAATTCTATTTGGATAGTTTTTGACCCCCATAAGGTATCTAATCATATTGGTTAGCCAAAATCATATAAATATAAGTGATATGAAATCTTAGGACCTCCTTTTGTGTGCCACTATGTTTTCATGCGAAAATTCATCATAGATATTCCCTATTAATTAGTTACTAAAGTATGGTAATAGTTAGCTAAAATTCAGAATTATTAAACCATTAAAAAGTTAGGATTTCGGATATTTAGTCATGAGCTTGGGAATTTCATTAATTATCCAATCCTAACAAGTTAAAGATTCTAGGGATTTCAATAACTATTCAATAACTACCTAATCCTGATAAGGTTAGGATTTAGAATTATCTCTGCAATTTTGAGTTATCATTTTCTGGGATTGAGATCTGATCAAATCTGAGGAGTTAGGATTAGAGTAACCTTCTTATCTCAATAAGATATGAATTCTAGTTTATCTAGAATACTTAGCCTAGTAGTATTAATACTCATACAATAGGAAATAGAGAAGCCATAAGCAGAGGTAAGAAAGTACCAATTTTTCTATTTGTTCTCTAAAAATCTTCAAGAAAATTCATTTTGGGGTACTAACATTCTATTTTGGTGTAAGTAAATTTCTTTATTCCTTCTAGTAAAAATGAATCACATAAATATTTTCTGCATGAAATAGTAAGTAAATACCTATTTTCTTTCCATTGAAAATATATTTTCTGCATAAATTATTTCTGCATCAAAATTGTAAATTTTCATATTGAATTCTTAAATCTAAAGGTTTATTTGTTGAAGAATTATTCTGTCTGCAATTATTGAAGTGTTCATAAAACTTTTCTTCGCATGCATAAAACACATTTTTAGGATTTGAGCATGTAAAACAAAAAATTTCCGAATCTTGCGTGAAACTTGGTATTCTCTATTTAAATAAGAATAATAAAAAGGATCTATGCTCTAAATAATCGAGAAATTATTGGTAGGAACGAGTTCCATAACTGTGCTACGGGATTACAGTAGCAAAAGATTTCTGAAGCCACTTAACGACGTTGTAGTTAAGATTTGTAGTTGAGATTTCTGAAGCCACTTAACGGTGTTGTAGTTAAGAATTCTGAAGTCATTTAACGGCGTCGTAGTTAAGATCTTGGCCAAGATAATTGATTAGAATCTCGAAAGTTCATGAGCATGGTTAATTAATAAATTGAAAGTTTCTAATAAGTTGTAAAATTTTTGTTTTGAATTACTCCGGAAGTATGTCCTGAAAATTTTCTAATAAGATAATTCTTGATTTTTGCATTGAATTGTTTTTTTTTTTTTTAAAAAGAAAGCGAATATTCTTTCTTCAATGATTTCTTTTATTCTGTTTGATATTTATACATGCTCAAATTCGGTAGGAGGAGAAAGAGATTTATTTACTGGACAAAGTGTCACTCATAAGATATTGATTCACCATTTTGCAGATAACTTATTTCAAGACGAGGAAAATGAGCAATTTTTGGGAATGGTGACAAGAGATTTGTGTTTTTAGAATAGGTGTATTTGATGTTTAAATTTTTTAGTTAGATTGATTAGGAAATTTTCTTTGAGGTCTTGGTATTCAAGCTTGACCGTTAAGATAAGTGTTTGGAATTACTTTTCATTGTGACAATTTATTTTGGAATTTGTTTAATAAAGTTTTTGGGATTTTAGCATGCTCTGTTGGATCTGAGGCTTAGTGTCTCTGAGTCTTTGGGCTTAAGGCATTGCTGTATTATGTCCCAAATTTGGGGTGTGACAATGATCTTTTAGGTACTTACCTTGATCTTTTTACAATTTTGAGGACATAAACTTTTATTCAATCTTAACTTGAAAGAAGGAAAAATAAAATAAAAATCATAATATAAGTTGTTCATATACTGATATTGATCTTTAACGATTCACTGATAATTTTGTAAGGATTGCTTAGTGGTGATTGACGGTTTAAAATTTGTGTACTTGAAATATTACTAAATAGGAGGTCAATTACTTGATGGAAGCTTCATTCAATGAGTTAAAAGTTAATGATTAGGCTAGCTACTACAAATATTAGTTTAAGATTGTACATGCTGGAGCCATAAATTAATTTTATATTGAATGTTATTTAGCTTGATATATTAGTTTGCCATAATTGTAAAAAATATATCAAACCTTTTAGTATGTGAAAAGGCATTAGAAGTGGACAAAGCATGTCTGAAAGATCAGGTTTCTTTAAAGAAAATTAGTAATATGATATAACTCTGATTTTCTCATTATAATAAAGAAAAGTTCAATTTCACTATCCATATCTTATTTAAGCTAATTCACTAACTTAAGCATTTGATCCTAGAGCATTAATAGATTTAATAATATAGTATAGCTTTAAAGTTTATATTTACATGATAGAATTGTCAAAAGTAAGTTTAATTTTATAATAGTTAGCTCGAACTATTTAATTTATTTGAAAGTTATTTCTAAAGTTATGATTAAAAGGGTGTTTGGGTGAGCTTATAAGCTCCTCAAAACATCTTATAAGATGTTTAAGAGCTTATAAGTTGATAAAAAGCTTTTAAAAAAGTAAGGAGCCCCTAACTTATTTTTAAGATCTTAACAAGCTCCTTTGTTTTTAACCATTTTAATTACAAAATTACCATTATTAATATCTTATAAGCTCCAAGATCTTATTTTATCCAAACACTTCAACAATTTATTTTAAAAACAAGATCTAACATCTTATAAGATCCAAAAACATCTTATAAAATATAGGAGCTTGTAAGATGTTTTAAATAAGCTTAGCCAAACACCCTCTAAGTGAAAAACTTGTATAGGTCCATAACTAGTATATGGGATTACAGTAGCAAAATCTCTAAACCCACTTGATGGGGTTGTAGTTAAGGCTCCCTATAGGTAATGATACTAGTGTCTGAACCCTAACTAAAGTCTTCCTACGAGTAATAATAGTAGTATCTAAACACACTCAATGAAGTTGTAGTTAAAACCTTGATCAAAATAGCCGATTAAAATTCTAAAAGTTCAAAAGTATGGATAAGTAAATGAATTGTGATAAATTATATATTTTATTGTTTCCCAGAAGTATTGAAAATATATTTTTTTTGGAAATATCCTAATAAGTATGATGATCTTCTAATTGTTGGTAAGATTTAAAGTTATGAAAGTCTCTAAAAATGTACTTTTAGAAATATTCTGATGAGTATTGATCTTTTGATTGTAATATGATTCAATGTTCTGAAAGTTCTTAAAGTATATTTTTGAAAATATCCTGATAAATATGATTTTCTTCCTGACAATTTTGGCCTGATTTGAAGTCCAAAAAGTTCTTTATCACGAGGTATATGTATTCCTTTAAAGTTGATCGTTATGTTCTATTAGAAAAAAAATGCATGGCTTTTTCTTATGTTTTTTATTGTGTATTACCTATATATATATATATATACACACATATATAACTTGCTCAAATTCAATACAAGGTCTAGAAACTATTTATTGGGTATGTATCACTCACACCAATTTATAGCTATTTTTGTAGAGAACTTAGTTGAGAATGAAGACGATGATCAATTTTGGAATTGCTAAGGAGACATTAAGATGTTTCTTAGTTTCAATTAAAGTTTGAGTTACTACTTAGATATATTTGTTTAATATTTTCAAGACAACTTTATAAGGATTGTAATAGCAAGGATTGATTTTTAAATGTAGGTGCATGACTTCTAAGTTTAAGAATTTGCATTATTTTCTGCAATACTTTTGAAGTTTCTTGAATTTGGGGCATGAGAACTTTAGCAGTTAAATGGTTCAACTACTTGTTGTTCTCTTTCTTATTATCTTAAATCTCACCATTTAGATGTTTCGCTATTCCTTGCTTTTGTGTGTGTGTGTGTGTGCGGATGGGTGATAGGTTTATCAGACTAGATTTGGTAAGAGGGTATTTCATTGAGCTTATAATAATCTCCTAAAAATATTTTATAAAATATTTTAGAGTTACATAAGTATTTGATAAAATTTTAAAAGAAATTGAGTTGTCAAGCTCCTCAAATAAAATTGTGGATCTTATAACATCTTTTGAAAAAGAATGTGAAGCTTTTGACTCATTTTTATGATTTTAATACATTTCTTTGAATTCACCCATATGAATTACAAAGTTGTTATTAACTAGCATTTACAAGTTCTAAAATTTTATTTTTATCTAAACATTTTAAGAGCTTATACTTAAAATAAGATATAACATCTTATGAGTTAACATCTTATAAGATATATGATGTTATAAGATCTTTTAAATAAACATAACCAAACATTCTCTAATTAAGAGGGTGTTTGGGTGAGCTTATAAGCTTCACAAAATATCTTATAAGATGTTTAAGAGCTTATAGTTGATAAAAAGTGTTTGATAATTTTTTTAAAAAAAAGAGCTTATAAGATTCTAAAATAAGATGTTATGAACTTATAAGCTCTTTTAGAAAAAGTAAGGAGACCCTAATTTATTTTTAAGATCTTAACAAGCTCCTTCATTTTTAACTTTTTTAATTATCAAATTGCCATTATTAATATCTTATAAGCTCCAACATCTTATTTTATCCAAACACTCCAACAACTTATTTTAAAAATAAGATTTAACATCTTATAGGCTTCAAAAATATCTTATAAGATGTAGGATCTTATAAGATGTTTTCAATAAGCTTAGCCAAACACCCTCTAAGTTACAAAATTCTTCTTCTTCTTCTTCTTCTTCTTCTTCTCCTTCTTCTCCTCCTACCCCTCCTCCTCCTCTCTATCTCTCCCTCTTTTTTCCCTAGAAAGTTTATAAAATTTTATTATCTTATTTTAAAAACTTATAAACTCTTCTCTTAAAAGTTTTATGAAAACACTTTATGATATGTCATAGGGAGGTTATGAGAGTACTGAGATTCTCCTTTTAGAAAAAAAATAAAATTAATATTTTTTTAAGAAAGAAAAGTCAAGAGAAAGAGACCAAACTCCATAGTTGAAGCCCCTGACAGTGTTGATTTTGGTTTAGCAATAATTGTAGAAAACTATAGGGTAGTAAATGTCCTAATCATTACATAGATAAATCTTTTATTTGAAATAAAGGTTCATTGATTCTTCTTTTTGAAATTATTCTTTACTTCCTTGTTCTAAAATGTCTGCTTATAGTTTTTACATTGTTGATTTTTGCCTTGAAATTTGAGCCACATATGACGAGAAATGGAATAAACGGAGCGAAGTGGTCGAAATGGGCACGAGGAGAATACCTCGACGTGCGCCTAGCACACAAGGAAATAGGGGACGAAGGATGGGTCGCGCAACCATGTGCAAGGATGGTGCACCCGGGCATAGACGCTACTGGAACCATGCGCTTGGGCACAAGGTTACTGCACTCGAACGCACAACACATTGTCTCTGTATGCTTTAGCATAAGGTTTTTGTGCCAGGGCGCACGATGCGTGATTTCTCGACACGACAGCAGGTTGTGCATGCTGGGATGCAAGTCATGCGCACCCCGGTGTGTGGCGTAGGCCCAGGACTTGTTTTTCGCCGATATTTAATCAATTTCTCTTCCGGGACAATTATTAATTGAGGTGCGACAAACGTAATGAGAGTCATACTATACTGCTTTTGAGAGATTTTCTAGAGATAGAGTATTAGAACAAGGATGTTAGGTGTTCTCGTGAGATTTGTGGGACTCAAGTTGTACTTATTACATTGATTTAGAATCAATAAGATCTTCTTCATTATCGGTTGGATTAGGCTAACGCCGAACTACGTTAAATCTTGTTGTCTTGTTATTTCTCATTAAGTTACTTTACCATTATTTTCATATGCCTGGTCAACTTGGGTTACAACAAACTGGTATCGGAACCAGCTGACCAGATGTCTGCCATGAAGTGTGAGGTAGAGAAATTTGATGGGAGGAACGACTTTGGAGTTGTGGAAGATGAAGGTTCACGCCCTCCTGTGTCAACAAGGTTAACTGAGATTGCTAAAGGGTGGAGATTTCTTGCCAGAGACGCTGACAGATGAGGAGAATGATGAATTCATGGCGAAGGCTTACGGTACTCTGGTGTGTTATCATTGGCAGATAATGTATTGAGAAAGGTCGCCATAAAAACTACGCCAATGGGACTATGGTCGAAGCTGGAGAGTCTATTTAGGACGAAGTCCCTGACGAATTGGCTGTATTTGAAACAATGATTTTACATATTGAGGATGAAAGTGGGTACATCTATTGCTCAACATATTGATTTTTTCAATAAGGTAATCCTAAATCTAGCTAGTATAGACGTACAGATTGAATATGAAGATCAAGCTTTAATTTTCTTGTATTCACTACCCATATCCTTTAAGCACTTGGTTACTACTTTATTGTATGAGAGAGATACGATTTCAATGGAGGACGTGAAGGCCTCATTGAATTTAAATGAATTGAGAAAACATGTCCTAGGCAGCAACGATGGTGAGAGTAAGGAAGGATTGATGGCGAATGGGAGACTAAGAGAAAGGGGAAGAAGTAGAGGCAGATCCAAGTCCTTGAGCAAGCCTAGAACAAGCGATAAATGCTTCATGTGCGGAAGAAAGGGACATTGGACACGTAACTGTCCGAAATGAGGAAAGGCAAAGGAAGTAGGAGAAACTTCTTAACAGAAACGGGATGATGTCGCTAGAATTATTGAGGATGATCCTAATAGTGGACTTGTTCTCAACGTTACTAATAATCATCTAGAATTTGAGTGGATTCTAGACAGTGGTTGTTCCCACCACATGTGCCCACGAGAAGATTAGTTTATCACCTATCAGAAATTTGATGGTGGTAATGTACTCATGGGAATCGATGCTTCATGTAGGGTTGTAGGGATTGGCACAATAAGTATCAGAATGCACTATAGTATCATGAGGACCCTAATAGATATACGTCATGTTCTTGATCTAAAGAAAAATCTGATTTCGCTGGGAACTTTGGACAAGAACGGTTGTGAGTACAACAGAGCTCGAGATGGAGTTCTGCTGGTTTCCAAGGGTTCCCTATTATCATGAAGGGGGGCCAAGCGGAATGGCATTTACATACTACAAGGTAGTACTGTCTCTAGTACTGTAGCAGTGTATTAATCACTTAATGATACTACGAGGTTGTGGCACATGTGTCTTGGGCATATGGGTAAGAGGGGGATGCCAAAACTGAGCAAATAAGGTTTGTTTTGTGGAGAGAAGATTGGAGAGCTGGATTTCTGTGAACAATGTGTTCTTGGCAAGCAGCACTGAGAGAAATTCAACACTGCAGTTCACAGGACCAAGAGCACCTTTGATTACCTTCACTCAGATCTTTGGGGGCTTTCTTAGGTTCGTTTAAAGGAAGGTGGTGGGTACATGCCGATATTCATTGATGACTTGTCACGGAGCGTATGGGTGTACATGTTAAAGCATAAGGATGAGGTATGTAACACCCATAAAATTCAGTATATTGAAAATAAGGATTTAGAAATTAAGATATTATTTGTTCGGATCTTAAGGCTCGAAAAATAAATAAAAAGGACTTGATTGCAAAAGTTTTTGAAAGTTTAGGGGATTAATGTGAACAAATTAGAAGTTGGAGGACCTTAAATAACTAAATTTGGATTTCATTGCTCAAAAATAGAAATATTGGGAGTCAAAGTGGGAGAAATAGAAGTTGGAGGACTCAATTGAAGTTGAGAGACTAAATTGAAGGCGGTCTAAAAGTTTTGGGGTAATATTGAAGTCGGTCAGAAATTTTGGGGCTAAAGGGAGAAAGCTGAAAAATACTTTTATATATATAGAATGAAGGACATATTTTTGTTAAATTCTCAAAAAAGGCCCAAAGCTCACCCTACCGACAAATCATCGAAAAACGGCCATAAATCTTGAAACTAAACCAACAAAAAGACTCCCCTTAGCTCAAGTATCACTCCCGTACCAACATTGACCAAAAACGACCAACGGAACGACCAAAAAAAAGACATCGTCGGCTGAGCTCGATGGAGGTGGTGGTGAAATGGACTAGATTTAGGTGGGTTTTGGTCACGAGGGTAAGGTAAGCTGGTGGTGGTTTCAATTTGGTGTTTTGACCGATGATGGCGGAGGGATTTTTGCGGTGGCGCGGCGACGGTGGTTTACGATTCCATGGCAGTTTTGGGCTAAATTAGCTTACGAATTGGAATCCAAACTAGAAATTAATTAGAGGGTTTGGTTCCTAAGGTGGAGACGCACCAAGTGGTAGTATTGGTTCCCATCTCCGGTAGTGGTGCGTGGTGCGCCGGCGACGGCGCCGCGTGCTGTGGTTTTGGGGCAAATTGTTCAAATTTGAATTTCGAATTCGTCTGACTAGTTCCATTGTGAGATTGGATCTCGGTTCAATCCAATTTGGGTAAATTTCAATAATCAAAATTTGATTCGATTAAATTGTTGGATGTAATCGGATTCCTTTTGAATGAAGTTGATTGCGACCTTGACTAGGATTGTTAAACCACAGTTTAGTTTAAAGTTATAGATTAATTCTGTAATTAATATAGTATTGAGTTTAATCGACTCGGATGAATTACCAGATTGTTGTTGAGGCTTTAAATAAGATGTCAACAACTAGTTTATCGGCTTGTCGAGTTACGGACTATGATAAGTGATTACCTTGCACAGTTGAGTGTAACATGAAAATTGAGAATTGTGACGGAACAGTTAGAGTAATTGAGAAACGTGATAAGGGTATTTAAATGCATTAAGAATTAAGATTGAGAAATCATAATCAATGTTGGGTTAAGGTTATGTACTCTAAACTTTAAGTCAATTGGAAAATAAGGTCATGGACTGTTTAAGCATCTAAGAATTATCAGGACTATGTTGAAATACCTTTAAGTTCGATAATGACATTCGTTATATTTATAGTTAAGATTCAAAAGGTTTGATTGTGAACTTATTCCTTTGGTAGGTGACAAAGGAGTAGATCCCACAGATAAGTAGACTGCCGATTGTGGTTGCTTTTGGAGTCTTTTAAGGTGAGAATCCACCAATCTGGCGCTCTTGTATCTGTTGCTTTTATTGATAAACTCCTGGGAGGGTTATATTGATTTGATTATCGTATTCTGTTTATTATTGTTACCCCTGTGATGGATCTGCCAATTGGTTATCGCTTGAATGAGCTTATTCCATATCTAACGTTGAACCCGTTAAGTTCTGCAGATTTGATATATTCCTTGACTAACATTACTTGATTATCGAACCCTGTGAGGTTCTCTTGAATTTGAAACTATTTGGTATCTTTCTGTATTTTCTTGAAAATAACTGTTTTTCAATCAAACTCTGTGAATTTCTCTGAACTTGTAAACTCTATTTGAAGTTGATTGTTCACATGTATCGTTGGTTGCCTTGTGGGCATAATTGTTAAATTAGTTTGCCCTGTTGGCAATTGAATGTTGAAAATCTTGACTCTTTAAATATCTTGTTCGATTAGTACTGTAAAATATGTGCCGGCCAGAGCAAAGAGTCATACTAGTTGAGAAGGCATGTCAGTGAGAGGCTTCTCTTGAGTTTATTACAGAACAAAGAGTCACACTAGTTGACAGTGCATGTCTAAAGGAGGGCTTCTCTTAAGTCTATCCCCATTAGCACCTCTGGATTTCAGTACTAGACCTATTTGTGTCCGAAGTTCTCTTAAATTGTCCATGTACCTTGCCTATTGGAATAGGCCTTGCTGGTTGTTATTGGAAAATGTTTTGCCTTGTAAATGGTAAATTTGGTAAAGTTCTGAAATGTTCATGTTATTACTTGAAAGGTTAAATTATTATCTGTTGGCATTATATTTTTTCAACCTATGAGACGCCATGGGCAGTTTTCACCCGAAGGGATGCCACAGGGGGGTTTATGCCCAGGGGCTAGGTCCGAAAGACGGCCTGGTGGAACGGACCGATGGACACATGGCTGACGACTAGTACCCACCTAGGATCCTGACTTACAGATAGCTGGAGGTAGCGAACTGTGAGTGACGGGATCTGGCATGTGACCGGCCATGCCATATCATCAAGTTGTTACCCGCCGAGCCGAGTACTCGAGCAATGGAGCGGTAAGGAAATCTTGTTTATACTGTACTGATGCCTGGTCCTTACAAATTATAATTTAATTCAGGAGTAATGAGGTTGGAATGACCTAAAGTCTGTCAAGTACGATATCATGTATGTCATGTACTCTCTTGATCATGTTAAAGAAATTCTTGCTTATTACCAAATTCTGTTCCTATTGAAAAGTCTTGCCTATTACCAAATTTTATTGTTGATTGTTGTATCTCAATAGTTTTCCTTCGCATCTTATCATTTTCTTCTCCCTCACTAAGTCCTTTGGACTTACCCTTGTTTATTTTGATTCTCTCAAACAGGGATTAAGTGAAGGATTGGACTCCAAGCAGAACATGAATAGTTGGTAATAAATCAGGCATTTGTTGTATATATGGAAATTATCTGATTGCTAAGCATGGACTCAAGACGCTGCGATATTTCATGTTGATGTGGTCAACTTAAGCATGGAAATTATAATTTTATACTGTTTCTAATGGTCATTTTTTGGTATCCAAGCGAACATGAAAGTTATTTTATAAAGAGTTGACAAAAACTACTTCGACTACTAAATTGTCCTGCAAAATTTTCTTAGGCCTTATGCAATGCACGCTTTTGCGTATATAAATAGACATGAATTCTTTCTATTTAGAGGTTATAAAAAATTTGAAAGACTCAAGTTATAAAAAAATTAAAAGACTCAAGCAAGTTTTTACAATAAATTATGTGTCCAATTAAAATATTTATTTACTTATTTGCTTGATGATATATTTTTATTGATTTATGTGCTGCTTAATTCAATTAACATAAAGTAAAGAAACACTGTCTTTTTAAGAAGTTAAAAAAGACAATTCGATTAATACAAAAGATAAAAAAAAAATTAAAGAGAGTGGGTGAATAAAACTTGAAAAAGTATGCTATTTTTAAAAATAAGTTACTTTGTGATTTTAATATTTTTATAATGCTGATAGATACTACAAATAAAAGGAACAAAAAGTCCTAAAGTCAATATATTATATGTTCAGTTAAAATTTTTTTAGAAAGTTGCTATTGTGTTTGATTCACCAAGTTCTCGCCAGTTCCCTCACGCTTTCTGTGCTCACGGGTTTATGATGAGAATTCTCTACTCCTATTTTAAATTTTAATAATTAAGAATGGATAAAATTAAAAAATAAAAATGCAAAAAAAATTCTAAAAATTAAAAGAAATGTTTGAAATAATTATTTTAATCAGATCGGCAGGTTGGATTGGATGTATTTGAGTTGGCAAGTTGACCTAATAAAAATCAGGTCGACCAGAACCTAACCTGATATGATTCAGGTAATTGGGTTAGGGTTGAGCATTTTCAAGTTGTCATCAGGTTATGTTGGGTGAGGGTTGAGGAAATTAATGTTATACCCATACTTCAACCCAACCCGAACCCACCCGACCCACCCAAATTGCCACCCCTAAATTTAAACAACTTAGAGGATGTTTGGATAATTTTATCTAAAATATCTTATAAGATATTTTTGAAACTTATAAAATACTAAATCTTATTTTAAAACTAAGCTATGAAATATTTAAATAAAATAAAATTTTGAAATCAACTCATAGTATGTTAATAATGACGATTTAAGAATTACTACCATGGCAATACCCAATAACGTAAGTGTCAATATGATGTGCATGGTTGTCAATTTGTCCCTTCAGAATTTGATGAGCTATGTCTAAATAATTATTTATCAATTAGATTTGATGCTTAATTTGTTTGGAATTTGATTTTTTAGTATGCCACAATTTCGATAGTTGAAGAGTAAATTTAACTAGAACAATTAGTCCTTTTCAATTTTATTCCTTCTTATTTATTTTCGTACGTAGGCGTATTTCTTCATTACTTGAGATAATATTTAGATGAAACTTGTAAAGACACTTTCATAGCATGATTTGGATGAAGCACATAAGTTGTTTGTACTTTTATCCACTACAAGAAATATGATATAAGTGACAAAAGATAAGTGATAATGTGAAAATTGTCACTAATGATATCTAATTTTTATTATATCCCTAATGCTATATCTTAAGTTGCAATATTTTTTAATTTAATATGATATAGCTTATATAATAGTGGTAAGAAGTATTAGTATTTTAAACATTTATATAGTGATAATTTAGTGAACATAAAAAATTGTCATTATGATTTATGACAAAATTTTCATTGATGTTACTATAGACATGTTGCTAGTTGTCAAAAAAGCCAACTTAAAATATGAGTTCACCAATATTAAACTAGTAAAAATAATTATTGTCACAAAATAAAATTTTTGGTCACTTAATATCTATATATATATATATATATATATGTAATTAATGACAATTTTTGAGTTATTACCTTTTTTTTTTTTCTTGTAGAGATTTTATGTTTCTCAATTTTATGGTGTCATGATTTTCATAATAAATTCTCTACAAACGCTATAAATAGTATAAAAAAAATTATTATTAATGATATGTTATATACTACACTAAATTTAAGACAAATATTATTTCTAAATTGTCATTTATGAATTAGTTGTAACAAATGACCAAATTTTTTTTACATCAATATGAATATGCAAATATATTCAACAAGTCATATTACACTAATTAATTATTAATTAATATATAGTAAAAATTCATACCCGACTTTTATCATTATTGAACTTTTCAAAATCTGAAGAAAAAAAAACCCCAATATATACATATATAATTAATGACAACTTCAATATTATCACTAACACATTTATCTTGTCAGTATAGCTAAAACAAAAACGTGCCCATTTTTAGAAGGAAAATTAAGTACTGAATACTAGTTGACTCTGATATTTTATTTAAACAACGAAACATATCACTTAAAGTAGGAGTATGATTGAAGTATCTAATTTTACTCAAAAGTCAATCCGATAATAAGCAACAAAGAAATCATCAGTTATATTTTATAACTGAAGGTGTTACGAATTATCAATGCCAGTCTCACGGATAGAATCATCAGTTATATTTTATATAATTGAAAATTTTATTTTGTTACAATAATAATTGTATAAAATTAATATTGTCATTATATATATGTGTTACTAATTGTCTACGATTGTGAATTTTTCTTTGAATAAAATAGTAAAAGATATAATTACATAAGGATATTAACAAATAATTAATTAACAATTAACAATTAACTATAATTGAATACCAATGGAACGCCCCCACTCAGAACAGCACATAAAATGAGGCGCCACTCAATTCAATCTTAAATTGAACCTACAAATAAATCAATAGCCCATAATCAAACGTTTCAAACTTATCAAAAATAGCAATGAATTCCAAATTTTACAAACTTGTCATAAGACTATAAATTCAAACCTTAAACGATCCTGCGACATACAACACATATACTAAATACATGCCACAAAGTCTCAGATTTAACTTACCAGAAGCAGTGAAATTTCAAACTTCACAAACTCATCAATCGATTAAGTAAATGCCACGATTCACATTCTTACATAACAAAATATTTACATTCTTTAAGCCGACCACATCAATATGATGTATGTCATAGCGTCTTGAGTCCATGCTTAGCAACCAGATAATTTCCATAAATACATTCAACACCTGATCGATTACAAAATATTCATATCCTTTATGGAGTACAATCCTTCACTAAATCCCTATCTGACAGAATTAAAATAAACGAGGGTAAGTCCAAAGGACTTAGTGAGGGAGAAGAAAATGATAAGATGCAAAGGAAAACTATTGAGGTACAACAATCAACAACAAAATTCAATAATAAGCAAGAATATCCTTAACACGATTAACCAAGTATATGAAATACATGATACCGAACTTGACAGACTGTTGGTCATTCCGACCTTATTACTCTTGAATCAAATTATAATTGTAAGTACCAGGCATTGCTACAGTATAAACAAGATATCCTTATTGCTCCATTGCTCGAGCACTCAACTCAGCGGGTAATAACTCGATCATATGGCAAGGCCGGTCACATACCGGATCCTATCACTCACAGTTTGCTACCTCTAGCTAGCTATAAGTCAGGATCATAAATGGGTACTAGCCGTAAGACCTATGTCCGTCGGTCCGTTCTACACGGCCGTCTTCCGGACCTAGTCCCTAGGCCCAAACCCCCTGTGGCGTCCCTCTAGGTGAAAACCGCCCAGGGCGTCCCATGAGTTGAAAACAGCCAACGGCGTCCCATGAGTTGAAAACCGCCCACGGCGTCCCATGGGTTGAAAAGATATAATGCCAACAGATAAGAATTCAACTTTTCAAGCAATAACATGAACATTTCAGAACTTTACCAAATTTGCCATTTACAAGGCAAAATATTTTCCAATAACGGCCGGCAAGGCCTATTATAATAAACAAGGTACATAAACAATTTAAGAGAACTTTTGACACAAATAGGTAACCTCTAAAGCAATAAACATGAGTATAACCAAATAGTTTCAAATTCAAGAGAACCGCATCGGGTTCGATAATCAAACAATGTTAATCAAGACAAATATCAATTCAATAGAACCTAACTGGTTCAACGTTAGATATAGAATAAGCTCATATAAGCGATAACCAATTGGCAGATCCCTCACATGGATAATAATAATAAACAGAATACAATAATCAAATCAATATCAACCCTCACAGGGGTTTATCAATAAAACCGAATGGTACAAGAGTGCCAGATTGGCGGATTCTCACCTTAAAAGTTTCTAGAAGCCACCACAATTGGCAGTCTACTGATCTATCGGACCTACTCCTTTGTCACCTACCAAAGGAATAAGTTCACAATCAAATCTTCTAAATCTTAACTATAAATATAACTAATATCATTGTCAATCTTAAGAGTATTCTGACATAGTCTGGATAATTCTTAGATATTTAAACAGTCTATGACCTTATTTTCCAATTGATTTAAAGTTCAGAGTACATAATCTAAACCCAACACTGATTATGATTTCTCAATCATAATTCTTAACACACTTAAATATCTTTATCACATTCCTCATTGCTCTAACTATTCAATCGCAATTCTCAATTTCCATGTTACACTCAACTGTGCAAGGTAATCACTTATCATATTCCTTAACTCGATAAGCCAATAAACTGGTTGTTAAAATCTTAATTAAAGCCTTAAAAACAATCTGATAATTCATCCAAGCCGATTGAAATCAATGCTATATTAATTATTGGATTAATCTATAGCCTTAGACTAAATCATGGTTTCATATTCTTAGTTTAGGTCACAATCAGCTTCATTCAAAAGAAATCCAACTACATCCGACAACTTAATGGAATCAAAATTTGATTATTGAAATTTACCCAAATTGGTTCAAACCGGGATCTAATCTCACGTTAGAGCTGGTCCAGATGAGTCAAAAATTAAATTCCGAGCAAACTGCCCAAAAGCTGCTGCCATGCACCGCCACCGAACCACCACGTGCCACCGCTGGAGCTCCACGCGCCACCGAAAAAAATGGGAACACATACCACAATCTTGTGCATCTCACCATAGTGAGCAAAATGCCCCAACCAATTCCTAATTCCGATCACCGTAGGCCGGTCAATTGGCCGCTTAAAGTGGTGGCCAACCCTAACCTTTGCCGTCAACCACCAATGTCAATTCCGCCACCACCGCACCTCGAAACCCAAAATTGAAACCACCACCAGCCTACCCATCACCTCGGGAGCAAAACCCACCCAATTCCTGTTCATTTCCGCCGCCGTATGCCGGAGGATGGCCAACCCTGCCGCGAGCTCAGTGCCGCCCACGTTTTCTGGCCATTTTCTTGGGTGGTTTCATGCGAAATTGGTATGGTTGCGTTCCTTGAGCTAAGAGGAAGACAACCATGGTTTCGGTTTTGAGTTTGGTGGTCATTTTCCGATGATTCACCTATGGAGTGAAATTTATGTCATTTATGAAAATTTGACAAAAATTCGTCTTTAATCCTATATATATAAATATACTTTCCAACCCTTTCAATTCGGCCCCAAACTTTCTGACCTACTTCAATTTCACCCAAAAAGGTTTCAACTGCCTTCAATTTAGTCCCTGGTCTTCAATTAAGTCCTCTAACTTTCAATTCTTGCACATTGACCGCCAAGATTGCTGTTTCTGGACAATTAAGTCCAAATCCAATTATTTTCAGGTCCTCCAACTTCCAACTTGTCCATATTAATCCCCTAAACTTCTAAATTTTTTACAATCAAGTCCTTTTTTATTTATTTTTTGAGCCTTACAATTCAATCAATCAATATTTTAATTTCTCAATTTCTTATTTTTTAAAATACCAAATTTTTGGGGTGTTACAACCAACAACCAAAAATCAACAAAACTATTATCAAGGACAAGTACGAGTCCTTTTTTTTTTTTTTTTGGGGACTCAGAATTCAAGACATCAAAGTTATTGATTTTCCACTTGAACAATGTTTTATCAGGTCAATTATATATGTCAAATTAACTACCAACTATTACCAATATTAATAAACTTGTTATCAATTTAATACATCATCAATAATAATTTTTATATTATAATTTATTTTTCATCATTAATATTATATTATTTTGTAGCATGACCTATACGTAATTCAACGCTTCTCTGGATAAAGAGGTTGGGTAGTACTTTCAAATTTCAACATCATGATAAGAATTGAGATAATCAAATCTTTGGTCAACATATATTAAGATTGAAACGGAAAAGAAAAAAAAATAAAAATAAATAGAATACAACGGTCAAGTAAAGCTTCTCCAAATTTGGATACGTTGTACTCCTATAAAAATCAAACAAACACATCCATCTTTCGTTTACTTTTCTGTTTTTCCCCCCTTAAATTTCATTCTTGTTTTTCTGAGTAAAACTGGAAAAAAGGCTAAAATTATGTATCGTATAGGTATTGATAAAGGATAAATAAATTGTCTAAATTAATAAAAGGTGTTTCAGTACGGTCATCACTTGTTTATTCCATTAATTAATATTATTTTTGTTATTATGTATATTTCTTATAATTAAAGAAAGTTATTATACTAGTTGTTCCTCTATTATTAATTCTTTCAAAAAAGATAAAGTGCACTGTTACAAATGATATTTTTAAAAAATATCACTACACATAAAATTGCCAGTATTATTATACTATTTATGCGGTACTTTTAATTGATTCTAGTGACTCAGTGATTTTATAACTGTATTAGTGGAATCCATGGATAATATACTAAGAGATGTGTTTGGCTAAATTTATTTAAAAGGTCTTGTAAGTTCCTACATCTTATTAAAATATTTTTGAAGCTTATAAGATGCTGGACTTTTTCTAAAAATAATTTCTCAAAATGTTTGGATAAAATGAGATTTTAGAGCTTATAATAAGAATTTAGTAATGGTCAAATTAAGAAGCTTGTTAAAATCTTAAAAATAAGTGAGGAACTCTTTACTTTTTTTAAAAAAAGCATATAAAGTCCTAACATTTTATTTTAAAAGCTTATAAGCACTTTTTCTTAAAAAAAATAAAAATAAATTACCGAACACTTTTTGATATCTTATAAGCTCTTGTTGACATCTTATAGCTCAACGCATCATCTATTTCCAACTCTATCCAGTACCGGTTGAATGGCTGTCCAAGTCCTTCAGCAAGATATTCAAAATCTTGGTTTCCTCCAATATCAGCATTTCAAGAAAACACACAATGTTTAGAAACAGGCTAAAGCATGGTGATTAAGGATACATAGTGTAATGCTCCAAATATTTTTTTGAATTGTTATAGTGACATATAGATCTAATAGTATATACATTCCAATAAAAAACGTCATTAATTGTACCTCACAAATGTGTCTTGATTATTTACTTTATCTTAGAACTCTATGAATTTTATTAAAGTCAACCCTCGATACCGTGGGACCAAAAAGGCAAGACTACATAATTAATAGTAAGCGTTTTTCTTTTTATAAAAATTGGATATGTATGATATTGGATGTCAGAGAAATGGATAAAAAGTAGTTGGTTTGATTTTTGTTTTTATTTGCATTTTTGGTTACTCTTTTTCTAAAATTTGAGCATGTGATGAATTCGGAAATTTGGACAAAATGTAATCTTAATATAAAATAAATATCTTATAGAGCTCGGATTTTTGTTGGAGCTTATTCATGATCATTTTTTAGGTGCTTACCTTGATCTTTTTACAATTTTGAGGACATAAACTTAAGCATTCGATCCTAGAGTAGTAATAGATTTAATAATATAGTATAGCTTTAGAGCTTATATTTATATGATAGAATTGTAAAAAATAAGTTCAATTTTGTAATAGTTTGCTAAAACTATTTAATTTATTTAAAAGTTATTTCTAAAGTTATGATTAAGTGCATAACTTGTGTAGGTCCATAACTAGTATACAGGGTTACAGTAGCAAAATCTCTAAATCCACTTGACGGGCCGAGCTATAGTTAAGGCTCCCCTATATGTAATGATACTAGTGTCTGAACCCTAATTAAGGCCTTCCTGTGAGTAATAATAGTAGTATCTAAACCCACTCAACAAAATTGTAGTCAAAACCTTCATCAAGATAGCCGACTAAAATTCTAAAAGTTCAAAAGTATGCATAAGGAAATGAATTGTGATAAATTATATATTTTATTGTTTCCCAGAAGTATTGAAAATATGTTTTTGGAAATATTATAGTAAGTATGATGATCTTCTAATTGTTGGTAAGATTTAAACTTCTGCAAGTCTGTAAAAATTTACTTTTGAAAATATTATGATGAGTATGATTTTTTGATTGTAATCTGATTCAATGTTACGAAAGTTTTTAAAGTATATTTTTGAAAATATCCTAATAAATTTGATTTTCTTCCTGACAATCTTGGCCTGATTTAAAGCCCAAAAAGTTCTTTATCACATGGTACATGTAGTCCTTTAAAATTGTTTTCCTGATTGAAAGTTGATCGTTATGTTCTATTAGAAAAAAATGCATGACTTTTTCTTATGTTTTTATTGTGAATTACATATATATATATATATATATATATAACTTGTTCAAATTCAATATGGGGTCAAGATATTATTTATTGGGTATGAATCACTCACACCAATTTATAACTATTTTTGTCGAGACCTTTGTTGAGAACAAAGATGATGATCAATTTTGCAATTGCTCAGGAGACATTAAGATGTTTCTCAGTTTCAATTAAAGTTTGTGTTATTACTTACGAATATTTGTTTAATATTTAAGACAACTTTATAAGGATTGTAATAGTAAGGACTTATTTTTGAATGTAGGTGCATGACTTCTAAGTTTAAGAATTTGAATTATTTTCCATTGCAATACTTTTGAAGTTTCTTGAATTAATTTTGGGTGTGACACTTGAAAAGTAACACAAACAAAAACTTCAGCAGTTAAATGGTTCAACTACTTATTGTTCTCATTCTTATTTTCTTAAATCTCACCATTCCGATGTTTCGCTATTCCTTGCTTTTTTTTGTGTTTGTGTGTGTGTGTGTGTGTTTGTGTGGTTTATAGACAAGATTTGACCAAAGTATTTCATTGAGCTTATAATAAGGTCCTAAAAATATTTTATAAAATATTTCAGAGTTACGTAAGTATTTGATAAAGTTTTAAAAGAAAAATGTGCTAGCAAGCTCCTAAAATATAATTGTGGATCTTATAACATCTTTTGAAAAAAGTGTGGAGCTTTTGACTCATTTTTAAGATTTTAATACATTTTTTTGAATTTACCCATATTAATTACAAAGTTGTTGTTAACTGGCATTTTACAAATTCTAAAATTTTATTTTTATCTAAACATTTTAAGAGCTTATAATTAAAATAAGATATAACATCTTATGAATTAATGTCTTATAAGATATATGAGGTTATAAGATCTTTTTAGTAAATTTAATCAAACATTCTCTAATTAAGAGGGTGTTTAGGTGAGCTTATAAGCTTCACAAAATATCTTATAAGATGTTTAAGAGCTTATAGTTGATAAAAAGTGTTTGGTAATTTAAAAAAAAAAAAAAAGCTTGTAAGATTCTAAAATAAGATGTTATGAGCTTATAAGCTCTTTTAGAAAAAGTAAGAAGACCCTAATTTATTTTTAAGATCTTAGCAAGCACCTTTATTTTTAACTTTTGTAATTATAAAATTGCTATTATTAATATTTTATAAGCTCCGACATCTTATTTTATCCAAACACTTCAACAAATTATTTTAAAAATAAGATTTAACATCTTATAAGCTTCAAAAATATCTTATAACATGTAGGATCTTATAAAATGTTTTAAATAAGCTTAGCCAAACACCCTCTAAGTTACAAAATTCTTCTTCTTCTTCTACTCCTCCTCCTCTCTATCTCTCTCTCTCTCTCTTTTTCCCCTATAAAGTTTACAAAATTTTATTATCTTGTTTTTAAAACTTATAAACTCTTCTCTTAAAAGTTTTATGAAAACACTTTATGACATGTCATAGGAAAGTTATGAGAGTACTGAGATTCTCCTTTTAGAAAAAAAAATAAAATTAATATTTTTTTAAGAAAGAAAAGTCAAGAGAAGGAGACCAAACTACATAGTTGAAGCCCCTAACAGTGTTGATTTTGGTTTAGTAGTAATTGTAGAAAATTATAGGCCAATAAATGTCGTAATTATTACATGGATAAATTTTTTATTTGAAATAAAGGTTCATTAATTCTTCTTTTTGAAATTATTCTTTCCTTCCTTGCTCTAAAATATCTGCTTATAGTTTTTACAATGTTGATTTTTGCCTTGAAATTTGAGCCACATATGACGAGAAACAGAATAAACGAAGCGAAGCGGTCGAAATGGGCACGAAGAGAATACCCCAGCATGTGCCGAGGCGCAGGATGGGCACCCAGCACACGGGAAATTGGGGATGAAGGATGGGTCACGCACCCAAGCACAAGGATAGTGCACCCAGGCATGGACGCTACTCGAACCATGCACTTGGGCAGAAGGTTATCGCACTCAAACGCACAACACACTGTCTCTGTAAGCCCTAGCACAAGGTTTCTGCGCCAGGGCGCACGACGCGTGATTTCTCAACACAATAGCAGGTTGTGCATGCTAGGAGACAAGTCATACGTACCCCGGTGTGCGGCGTAGGCCCATGGGCCCAGGACTTGTTTTTCACTAATATTTAATCAGTTTTCTTCCAGGATAATAATTAATTAAGGGGCGGCAGACATAACGAGAGTCATATTATACTGCTTTTGAGAGATTTTCTCGAGATGAAGTATTAGAATGACGATGTTAGGTGTTCTCGTGAGATTTGTGGGACTCAAGTTGTACTTATTACATTGGTTTAGAATTAATAAGATCTTCTTCATTGTTGGTTGGATTAGGCTAACGCCGAACCACGTTAAATCTTATTGTCTTGTTATTTCTCATTAAGTTACTTTACCGTTGTTTTCATATGCCTAGTCAACCTGGGTTACAACAAATTGGTATCGAAACTAGCTAACCAGATGTCTTCTATGAAGTATGAGGTAGAGAAATTCGATTGGAGGAACGACGACATAACGTGCAGTGTTTTTGGGGCAGATTGTTCAAATTTGAATTTCGAATTCGTCTAACTAGTTTTGGTGTGAGTTTGGATCTCGGTTCAATCCAATTTGGGTAAATTTCAATAATTAAATTTTAGACTCTTTTTGAATGAAGCTGATTGTGATATGAACTAGGATTGTTAAACCATGGTTTAGTTTAAGGTTATAGATTAATTCTGTAATTAATATAGTATTGAGTTTAATCGACACAGATGAATTATCAAATTGTAGTTGAGGCTTTAAATAAGATGTTAACAACTAGTTTATCGGCTTGTCGAGTTATGGACTATGATAAGTGATTACCTTATACAGTTGAGTGTAACATAAAAATTGAGAATTGTGACTGAGTGTAACAAGGTGTTTGTCAACTTCAAGCAACAAAAGGCCTTAATTGAGATACAGATAGGAAAATAGATCAAACGCTTGAGGACTGACAACGGATTGGAGTTCTGCAACAAGGAATTTTAGGAATTCTACAATAAGGAATTATGAGGCATCGCACAGTTGTACATATACTACAGCAGAATGAAGTTGTAGAATAGATGAATAGGACTATCTTGGAAAGTGCTAGATGCATGCTCTTTAACGCCAGATTATCTAAGGATTTTTTGGCAGAAGCAATTAATACTGTTCGTTATTTAGTGAATATGTCACCATCGACTGCTTTGGGCTGCAAGACACCAATGGAAGTTTGGTCCTGGTCACCTGCTGATTACTCAAATCTGAGAGTATTTAGGTGCCCAGCCTATGCTTTTGTCCGGGAAGGGAAGTTTGAGCTAAAGGCTAGGAAGTGTATATTTCTAGGCTATGCTGATGGAGTAAAGGGTTATCGTTTGTAGTGTAATGATGACAAGTGATCCAAGATGATTATCTATAGGAACATGACATTCGATGATTCCGCTCTGATGAAGAAGGTGGAATAGCAGCAAAGTGGTCAATAGGGCGTTAAAGAGAAGGTGGAGTTTCACATTGATACTCCACAAGTTTCAAAGGGAAAACAAAAGATGATACATGATGCTGCTGAGGGCTCATTATCACCCAGTTAGCAACAGGAAAATGAACCACTACAAAATTATCGTTTGGCTCGCGATAGGGAGAGGAGGCAGATCAAACCACCACAGAGGTATTCATATTTTGATCTGGTTGCTTATGCTTTGACTTTGGCCAAGGAGTTTGTAGGAGACAATCTAGTCTCATACAAAAAGGCAATTTTCAACCCAGATTCTGATAAATGGGTAGTAGCTATTAGTGAAGAGATAGAATCTCTATGCAAGAATAGCACATGGGAGCTGGTTGATGTACCCAAAGGGCAGAAAATTGTAGGTTGCAAATGGATATACAAGTAAAAAGAAGGCATTCCCGGGGTTGAAGATGAAAGATATAAGGCATGTTTGGTCACTAAGGCCTTTACTCAGAGAGAGGGAGTTGACTTTCATGAAGTGTTCTCCTCAATTGTAAAATAAACTTCCATTAGTTTCCTACTTTCCATGGTTGCTCTATTTGATATGGAGTTTGAGCAGATGGATGTGAAAATAGCATTTCTACATAGTGAGTTGGAGGAACAAATCTACATGAGCCTAATAGAGGGATTCGTTGTTTCCAGGAAACAAAATCAAGCATGCCTTTTGAAGAAATATTTATATGGCTTGAAGCAGTCTCCCAGCTTGGTATATAAGGTTTGATGCATTTGTTACCAAGATAGGATATACTAGAAGTATTTATGATTGTTGTGCGTATCATAAAATTTATAGTGATGACCTTCTAGTATATTTGTTGTTATATGTTGATGATATGTTGATTGCCTCTAGAAATATATCTGAAATCAACATTTTGAAAGCTCAGTTAAGTGAAGAATTTGAAATGAAGGATTTGGGTGATGCAAAGAAAATATTTGCCATGGAGATTGTTCGGGACAGACACTCAGGATTGTTGTACTGGTCTCAACAGCATTATATTGAGAAAGTAAATGAACGATTTGGGATGGACAAGTCCAAGCCAGTCAGTACACCACATGTAGCTCATTTCAGGCTATCATCAGATCTATCAATGAATATTGAGAAGGAGATAGAGCATATATCTAATGTGCCCTATGCTAGTGCACTGGGTAGCTTGATGTATACCATGGTGTGCACTAGGCCAGATATTTCACATGTAGTCAGTGTTATGAGCAAATACATGCACAAGCTGGGAAAGACGAATTGGCAGGCTGTGAAATGGATCATAAGGTATCTGAGAGGTTTTGCAGATAGATGTTTGAGGTATAGTTACACTACAACAATTTGCACTTCACGTAACAAAAATTTGGGTAACAAAGGTAAAATTCGTTACATATGTTAGATTTATTGTAACAAAATTGATTTTTTGTTACAAATAGCATTTTCTTTAGTAACAAAGTAAAAGTCTTGTTACCTTTAACTCAAATTTGTTACCTTAAATTTTTTATATTCGTAACTAAATAATTATTCGTTACGGAAAATGTTATTTTGTTATATATAGCATTTTCCATCATATAAGAAGATATATTTGTAACAAAATTTGGTACCCTTTGTAACAACAAAATATTTGTTACAAATAAAATATATTGTAACAAAGTTTTTAGTTACTAAATTTTAATTAACTTCCCTCCAAATATCAATTGTATACATATGGTAACAATGATTTTCGTTACTAATTATAAATGAATATTAAATTAAATTTTCACTAATACTTGTGGGTTGGACTTTTGTTCAAGAAATGGACTTCACAATAATGTAAAGAATTTGTTAATTGGGCTTAACCAATTTTTTAGTGAATTATTATTGAACTGGGTTTTATTTTAAAGATTGAGCTTGAAAAAATTTGAAGTGAATAATCCATTAGTTGGGCCAATTTTTTTAAAATATTGGCCTTTATAACTTTTTTGTGAATTATTCAATGAATTGGGAGTTTTCATTTAGGCGAAAAATGCAAAATTGGTCTCATAACTATACCCTACTGGCAAATTTTGACTTTATATTTTTGGTACACTAACTTTTGAATTTTGGCAATCTGAGGATAAATCTAGCCCGAATTCATTTGCAGCAGGCCCGATCCACATGGCGCCACGTCACATCCTCTCTCCTACGTGGCATGCGGTGTGGCAACCTCTTCTTGTCATGTATTTTACTAGACCAAAAAAAAGGATATTTGCACAAAAAATTAAAAATAGTTACATAAAAATTGAAAAATGTAAAAAGATACAAAAAAAAAGATAAATCTTGAAAAATATTTATATACGTATATATATATAAATATATTCACATATATAAACACACATACACATGTATCCCACTTGCTAAATTATCGAATTAAATGAATTGAGTCCTAAAAAAAAATTAAAACTTGCACATTAGAATTTAAAATATCAAATATCCTTCAAATTTATAAAATTTTATTTCCTACGAATTCACCATCTAAAAGTTTTTTAAAATCTAATTTATCACTTTAGGCCATATAATTTTAATAATATTAAGTTAAAATATCTAATAATGTTAAAATAGTTAAATATCTAAAAATTTAAATAAATTTTGTTGACTTTATTTATTAAGTTAAAAATGAAATAAAAATTAAACAATAAAAATTTAAGTCTATCCTATTATCTATATAATTCAAAATTACATAAGAATATTAAAATGATAAATACATCTAAAATAATTCTGTTAAATATAAATATATTTTATTTATTAATTCAAATCTGATGAAAAAAACTTAAACAATAAAATTTTAAGTCTGTCATCCTAACTATATAATTATAAATTACATAATAATATTAAAATAAAAAATATTCTAAACATTAGAATTTAAAATATCAAATGTCCTTCAAATTTATTCAATTTTATTTCATACGAATTTATCATCTAATTTTTTTTTTTAAATCTAACTTATAACTTTAGGCCATATAATTTTAATAATATTAAGTTAAAATATTTAATAATGTTAAAATAGTAAAATATCTAATAATTTAAATAAATTTTGTTGACTTTATTTGTTAAGTTAAAAATGAAATAAAAATTAAACAATACAAATTTAAGTCTATCCTATTATCTATATAATTCAAAATTACATAATAACATTAAAATGATAAATACATCTAAAATAATTCTATTAAATATAAATATATTTTATTTATTAATTCAGATATAACAAAATAAAACTTAAACAATAAAATTTTGAGTCTATCATCCTAACTATATACTTGTAGATTACATAATAAAATTAAAATAAAAAATATTCTAAAATAATTCAATTATTCAATTAATATAAATAAAGAATTCAAATATAATAATAATAATAATAATAATAATAATAATAATAATAATAATAATAATAATAAGAAGAAGAAGAAGAAGAAGAAGAAGAAGAAGAAGAAGAGAATCACTATCCTTCCCCTCCAGCACTTCATATATTTCTCATTTCTTTTCGTTTCTTTTTATTCTCATTTCTCTCTTCTTCCATTATTTCATATATTTCTCATTTTATACATATATGTATAAATTTATCATTGTTTCTCATTTCTCATTATTTCATATATTCTCATTTTATACATATATATATATATAAATTTATCTATAAAATTTTAAATAATTTTTATTTTTAACTTTTTTCTTTCTAATTATTCATACATGTATACTTATTCACATATATATAATATACATATATATAAATTTATCAATAAAATTTAAATTACTTTTATTTTATCTATTTTTTTATTTATTCATTCCAAATTAAATAATATTTAATATTTATAAAAACATATATATAATATAATTTTTTATTCATACTTATATGCATATATAGTATATACATATATATATATATATAAATTTCAATAAAATTTAAAGAAGATTCATCATATATTTCTCATTTTATACATATATAAATTTATCGTTATTTCTCATTTCTCATTATTTCATATATTCTTATTTTATACATATGTATAAATTTATTTAATGAATTTGGATGGCAATGCAATTTTGTTTCCCTCCAACTTTGTATTCCCTCCAAAATTTGACCCATAAAAAATAATAACAATTGTTTTTATTATTAGTTTGACATAATAATTTAACTTGATTTCTTCCAAAAAATTGATTCCCTCTAACAATAATGAATTATCTTCATTTTTTCGATTCCTCTAAATTTTAGCTCCTCCAATTTTTTAGTATAAATAATCTATAGCAAAATTAATTTCTTTTATCTTAGATTATATGATGAATTGACATATAATTTGGACTTATAAAATTTTGGTGCTTAACAATTTAATTTTTTATTATAATTTATTACAATATTTATTTAGAAAAATTCTAAAAACTTCTTAAAATAAATAGTTAAATGTTACATACTTGAATAACAAAAGAAAATAAAAAAATCTAGTTTACCATAATACTTAATAAAAAGAAAACGGTCCCTGAAGTTAGGCCTGTTAATTTTATATTTCGTATTTTAATTGTTGTATTGGCCAATTAAAGATTTTTATAACTTATAGATATCTATATTTTAATTGTGTGTATGTTTTACTATATAAATTGCTAAAATGAATATAACTTTCGTGGTTTAATATAGTTTAAAATTAACTTAAAATATATTATTAAATATAATGATTATTAACTTTCATAAACCTGAACAAATTGTTCTTAAGAATTAGTTGGTCTACATATTATAATTCTTTCAAAAAATAAGTTTCCCTCCAAAAATGAATTCCCTTATTATTTTTTTATTCCCTCCAAATTTTTGCTCCTCCCTCCATTTTGTGTATAAATAGTGTGTACAAAAATTATTTATTTTATGTTATATTATAAGATGAATTATGATGTATTATTATGGAGGTTAAAATTTTAATTCTATTTTTTGTTATTATTTATTAGGACATTGTTTTTGAACAAAAAGATTTTAGAAAAATTAAATTCTAAAAACTTTAGTCTTTACGTATAATTAATTTTATTTTAAAAATTTAAATATTATGTACTAAAAATATATTGATATGGACAATTTGAACATGCATTTATTGAAATTTTTCTATACTTAATTAACGTAAATTGTTTTAAAATTGATCAACTTGTATAACTTTAATATAGTTGGAATTTTTGAAATTATTTTGAAATATTCACGACATTATAATATAAACTTAATAATATGGTTATAAGTTTAATAAAATTATTTTTTATCCCCATATATTTAATTAAATATTTGAAGAATTGTTAGCATCCTTAACAAATTTGTAGACGTCGGTTGAAAATTTATATTAAAATTCAAAAATATCCTTCAAAAGCTGTTTTGATTATATTTAAGACAAAAATACCCTTGGACTTATTTGTAACTTTAACATGGGGATTTAACGTTAATATTATTTAAATTACTCAGAATAAATTTAAATAATTTTATTAATAATTCTTTTAAATTTTAAATATTCCTTTAATTAAAGTTGGATTAAAAAAATAAAAATTTAAAATCATCAACATATGTAAAGTAATTTAATCAAATTTAATTAAACAAGTTTATTAATTATAAAATAAAAATAAAAATCAAATCCATCTCTTAATTAAATATGATTTTATTTTTAAATTACATTTCAATAATATTAATAAATAATCATATCTAAAATAATTTATTTATTTTAAGTTAAATATATTTATTAAATATAAAAAAATATTTATTAACTAAAATAAATAATTTAAAAATAAAAATAAGATCTAAAAATATCACACTAACACTAGTAATTTAAAATGTCTATTTCATCCTATCAACCCAATAAAAAAATTATTGATATAATATCTTATTCCCTTCTAAAACACAAATAAATAAATAATTTTCTCTCAATTCATTTTTTACCTACCACCCAAAATATAAAAAAACAACCATTACATCCTCCAACCCCAATTCCAAAAAACCATATTGCTAAAATATTTTGACAAAATGCTCCAATTCATAAACAAACAAGCCCTAATTTAAACTAATTTCATTAAATTTATTAATTAATAAAAATTAAATAAGTCAAAATGTGGGAGATATAGAGTTGGAATCCTATGAGACCTTGATATGTGTGTGTATATAAATAGAAAAATTAAATTTATTTATTAATCAAAACAAATAATTTAAATGAAAATAAAATCTAAAATTTTATCCTAACAATATAATTTTAATAATTTTAAATAAATAAATATTTTTAATCATTTTGAACAAAATAATGTAATGATTTTAAATAAATAACATAAATAAAAAAATTTAATTTAAGTTAATTTAATTAAAATTTATTAATTAACAATAAGTAAATATATATACATATATATATTTTTTCCTTCCTTCTTCCACATCCCCCCCCCCCACCCATCCCTACCTCTTCCAACCAGCACCCCCCCACCCTGCCAACCCCACCCCAGGCCTGGCCATGGCATGCTGCTGGCTGCTGGCCATTTTTCCATGGCCAGGCGGCCGCTGGCCATGGCCGACGGTGAGGGGTTGGGGGAAAGGGGGGTGGGTATTATATATATGTATATATTTATATGATATTTATTTTATATATATTTATATTGAGATATAAATTTTTTTTATGAGAATTTTGTTATATATTTTTAAAATTTTTTAATGAAGGTTGATAGGGCAATTCAAATTTTGTGAAATTTTTATAAATAAGTCAAAATTTTGAGCTGTTGGGTAATTAATTTTTTTAATTTAACAGTTTTGCCTGAATACTAATGGAAGTTGAGATGCTATTCCAAATGTATTAAAAAATTTAGAGTTTTGGTCCTATAAGTGTCAACTTAATTATCGAAAGTGCAAACCCCCCATCCAAATATAATTTTTCCAATATAACCAAACACTACATTAGCAAAAAAAGAAAACTAAGGGTTCCATTGAAATAGTAATAATTTTATTGGGCTAGTTGCAATTTACCCTAATGTGATTTATGAAATAAGTGTCAAACCCTTATGCGAAAAAAAAAAAATATATATATATATATATATACAAATGGCTTTTTTATGTTTTATAAAACCACGCACACCGCCTCCCCCTCCACATTTATTGCCCATTTAATGTAATTT
Organism: Jacaranda mimosifolia; assembly: GCA_018894105.1. NCBI lineage: Eukaryota > Viridiplantae > Streptophyta > Magnoliopsida > Lamiales > Bignoniaceae > Jacaranda > Jacaranda mimosifolia. The sequence continues at coordinate 5,272,038 of CM032127.1, forward strand.
TAATATAAAAAGATCAATTTACCCTTAATCATTTCACATATATACAATTCAATTTAAATAACTCTTTATTATCATATTTTATTTATTTTTTCTTTTTTTTTTCATTCTTTTTTTTTCTTTTTATTCTCATTTCTCTCTTATACTATTTCATATATTTCTCATTTTATACATATATATAAATTTATCATTGTTTCTCATTTCTCATTATTTCATATATTCTTATTTTATACACACACACACACACACACACACACACACACACACACACATATATATATATATATAAATTTATCTATAAAATTTTAAATAATTTTTATTTTTATCTTTTTTCTTTCTAATTATTCATACATGTATACTTATTTTTTCTATTTATACTTATTCACATAAATATAATATACATATTTATAAATTTATCAATAAAATTTAAATTACTTTTATTTTTATCCATTTTTCTATTTATTCAGTCAAAATTAAATAATATTTAATATTTATAAATATGTATAATATAATTTTTTGTTCGTACTTATTTACATATATAGTGTATATATATACGCCACAAGAAAATAGATTAATCGCGCCATATACTCTGTTCTGGTTTTTCTAAATTGCCGCAATTAATAATATTATTTCTTTTACTTATTAGATTGCTCTTTGTTTTTAACTTTAAAGGGTTTTGTCCACAATTTATATATATATGTGTGTGTGTGTGTGTGTGTGTAATGCCAATTATTTTTTTAAAAAAATCTTATTTAATTTTAATTTTTGATTAAAAATCAATTAAGTTAAGACAAAAAAAGTAAAATAAATTAAAATAAATATATAAAATAATTATAAAGTTAAAATCAATATTAGTGTATAAGTTAATAGAAACCTTTTAATTTGACTCATAACTTAATTATCGAATAATTAAGTGAAGAAAAGAGTTTGGCATTAGTCACATATAAAGTTAAAACTATAGTAAATTGATTTTAAAATATGAATTAGTGACAAAATATGAGGATGAAATTATAATGTAAAATAAAATATAGAAAAAACAAATTATTGTATTCATTCTCAAATTTTTGTATAAATATAATTGGATATTCATATTATATTTTGCAAATAACAAAAAAAGTTGTTAACCTTTCAAATAATCAAAATCAAAATTTCTTATTATTTCATATATTCTCATTTTTTACATACATATATATATATATATTTATCTATAAAATTTTAAATAATTTTTATTTTTATCTTTTTTCTTTCAAATTATTCATACATGTATACTTACTTTTTCCATTTATACTTATTCACATATATATAATATACATATATATAAATTTATCAATAAAATTTAAATTACTTTTATTTTTATCTATTTTTTCTATTTATTCATTCCGAATTAAATAATATTTAATATTTATAACTATGTATATAATATAAATTTTCATTCAAACTTATATACATATATAGTATATATATACACACACAACTACAAGAAAATAGGTTAATCATGGCATATATTTTGTGATGGTTTGTCTCAACCGCCGCAAAATATTAATTTGACGGTGGTTGAGCAACGATTTATCCAAACCGCCGCTGAATTAGCCATTTAGTGGCTATTTTTTAAAACCGCCGCGGAATTGATAATAAATGGCGGCGGTTAGTTTAACATTCCCTGAATGAATAACTTCGTGCTGATTTTTCTAAACCGTTGGAATTAATAATATTGTTACTTTTGCTTGTTAGATTGCCTTTTGTTTTTTACTTTAAAGGGTTTTGTTCAAAATTTTTTAATATTTATATATATGTAATGCCGATTATTTTTTATAAATTTTTTTTTATATAAATTTCTAAAATAAAGTATTTTATATTATAAGCTCTTCTACAAAAATATTAAGCCTTTACCTAACAATTTATATGTACATATATGTAATAAAATTTCTTTGCTTCATGCAACTATGTTATATAATTATCTCACACTTTTTATTTATTTCTTTTAATTCACTATTTGATACTCTTATTTTATTTATTCAAATGACAATTATTATTTTGTTTTTAAAAATAAAATAATGTTTGCTTGATAACATGTGAAATTGCTTGAGAGCTTTATATGGAAGAGATGAATAAGTAATTGAGCAAATGCAAATATTAACTTTTGGACATGCAGCCAAAATGGTTAGGGCTTGCTTGAGGGTGGGCATGGGTGCGGGTTCGAAACTTGCTGCGCTGGGCCTGCGTGGGCAGTAGGCCTGCACGCGCTTGGGTTGGCCGGCGCTTGAGTGGGCCGGTGTGTGAGCTAGGCCTTGCGAGTTGGTCGGCATGGGCACTGGGCGCTGGGCCTGCGCTCGGGTGGGCTAGTGCTGGTGGACGGGGGGACAGGGCCTAGTGGGCCGGTGTGGGTGTTGGGCCGTGGGCTGATGGACAATGACCCAGGTCAAGCCTAGAGTTTGATGGCCCAGCAGGCGTAGACCTGATGTCAAATGGCCCATCCATATGAAGCTGCCCAAACAGGAGCCCATGCGCACTCATTTAGTAACAAAACTTTTAGTTATTTATTCCATTAGTAACGAAATGCTTATTTTTGAATTAAAATTTTATTTAACTATTTGTAACCAAATATTTTGTTACATAAACAATTAGTGACTATACTTAATTAAATAAATAATATCATTATATTATGCATTGGTAATGGAAAAATAAAATGCAACAAAATTGCTAATGTTTTAGTAACTAAATATTTCGTTACGCTATAAAAATATATTGTAACTACTATACTTTTTTGTTACTAATATCATATTTTGGTAACGATAAATTTCGTCGCCATAAGTCCACCATTCGTAACGAACCATAAATTTCGTTACTAAAACCTTTTGCGACGGACTTTAGGGCACTAAACTTAAGTAACGAAAAATTCGTTACCAATATTTTGGGTAACGAATTTCAGCTTTATGGTAACAAAATTATTCGTTATGAAAAGTGTAATTTGTTGTAGTGTTAATTGAATTCTACTGCTAGAATTATTGGCCATATGGATATGGGTTATGCTGGAGATTTGGACAACAGAAGGTCCATGACAGGCTACGTGTTTTGTGTATCAAGTTGTACAGTTAGCTGGAAGGCGACTTTGCAGTCATTAGTTGTATTGTCCACAATATAAGCTGAGTACATAGCTTTGGCTGAAGAAATCAAGGAAGGCATTTGGCTAAAGGGATTGATCGATGATATGGGTATGACTTCTGATATTACTTCAGTATTTTGTGATAGTCAGTGTGCAATACACTTGTCAAAGAATCAAGCCTTTCTTGAGAGAACGAAGCACTTAGATATGAGGTACCACTTTGTCCGGGATATGGTGTCTCAAGGTGTCATTTTGGTTGAGAAGGTTAGGACTAAGGATAATCCTGTAGATATGCTGACCAAGACCATTCCAAGAACCACATTCGAGCATTGCTTGGATTGGATTATCATTTGTAGAGTCAGATGAAGAACCCTATTGGGGGTAGGGATAAATGAGATGCATGGTGAATTTCAAGTCAAGGTGGAGAATTGTTGATTTTTACCTTGAAATTTGAGCCACATATGACCAGAAATGGAAGAAATGGAGCGAAACGGAGCGAAGTAGTTGAAATAGGCACGAGGAAAGCACCCTAGCATGTGTCGGGGCACAGAACGGGCATGCAGTATGCACGAAAATAGGGGACGAAGGTTGCGTCGGGCGCTAGGGCGCAGGGATGGCGCGCTTGGGTACGGACACTACTGGAACCGTGCGCCCAGGCGCAAGGTTGCAGCGCCCGGGCGCACGATATATTATCTCTGTGCGCCCTTGGCGCAAGGTTTCCTCACCAAGGCACATGGCACATGATTTCTCAACATAGTAGCAGGTTGTGGGTGCCGGGGCGTGCGGCGCAGGGCCACGGGCCCAGGATTTGTTTTTTGTGGGTATTTAATCAGTTTTTCTTTCGGGACAATAATTAATTGAGGGACAATAGACATAACGCAAGTCATTCTATACTACTTTTGTGAGATTTTCTTGAGATGGAGTATTAAAACGAGGGTTTTAGTTGTTCTCGTGAGATTTGTAGGACTCAAGTTGTACTTATTACATTGATTTAGAATCAATAAGATCTTCTTCTTTATCAGGTGGATTAGGCTAACGCCGAACCATGTTAAACCTCATCGTCTTGTTATTTCTCATCAAATTACCTTACCGTTATTTTAATATGTCTGGTCAACCTGGGTTACAACATACAATATATGATATGTCAATCTTTTTCTTCTTAATTATAATCTTGATTTTTAAAATTTCAAATGTTAATGTTATTATGTTATGTAATACTATATTATGTAATATTGTATTAAAAATTATCAAAATTCATTGACAACTCTATATTTTTGCACCAAGTCATTTGACATGATCCCTAGTTCATCGATTCAAAATGTTTGGCCCGTCAGACACATGCATGTATTGAATTAATAGTGGCCTTCTCTATTTTGCTTTTTGATTATTCAAAATGAAATAAACGGAAATATGTGCCGTAAGTTGAATTTCTACCTACCACTAAAAGGAGTCAATATTCTCAAAGTAAGTGTACTGAAAATTCCTTGTTAATTTGGTATGTGGATGGGATTCTAATCACGACACTAGGGCTAGTGTGACTCCTTGGGATCCCTCTTGCCTCCGCTAAGCTAAAAAACTTAGCAATTTATTTATTTTGTTATGATAATTATTTTGCAAACATAACATTGATCACATAATATTTAAATTTTTATTATTGAAAATTAGAAGGTGTATGGGTATTAAGCTTATAAAATCCTGTCAAAATATCTTATAAAATCAATATTTGAGAGTTTATAAGATATCCTAAAGTGTTTGGTAAATTTTTTTGAAAATTTGTAGAGTCCCAAAATAAGATGTTAGGTCCTTGTATGCTCTTTTTAGGAAAGTAATGAATTCTTAACTTATTTTTAGAATATTAATAAAATCCCTTTAATTTTAGTTGTATAAAATTACAAAATTATTATTAATAACATCTTATAAGCTCTAAGAACTTACTTTATCCTAAAATAAGATGTAACATTTTACATGCTCCAAAAATATCTTACAAGATATATGAGCTTATAAGATTTTTGAATAAGTTTAACCATACACTCTCTTAGTATTACTGACATTTCTACAATTGGCAATTCAATCGCAACATAAATAGTGTCAAAAAGTCACTAATATAATTTTCACTGCTACTATACATGCGTTACTCTTTGGTAAAAAATAATTAATATAGCTTTTGTATGCAATTCTTGTGCTGCTAATTTTTAATAGTAACAATTTACACACAATTTTTATCAATATATAAAAAATACTATTGTAGTAAAATAAAATTTTTTATTTCTAAATATATAATTAATATATTGCATGTTCTTTCGTTGTCAAGTGAATTCAAATAAACATGAGCATGGTTGATTTTTAATTTTCAAAGTCACGTGCCCATAATTGTCGACCATTTTTGCTTTCAAGAATTGGTGGCTGGAGTAAGCAAAAGTACATTCAACGATGACTTGCAAATTAGAAAGTTAATACTCTATCATCACTGTCTGGAGCAACTACAGTAGTCAATAACTTGTCTTGACTGAGGTTTTGAGGTATTTTTAATATATTTTTCGTTAGAATAATTGAATAAATGAAACGGAATTTTTCAAAAAATCTTCCAATCGTTTACAATAAATACTCCCTTTTGTAGTTCTAAAAGCACTTATTTCCATCTGCAGTAATTGCTCCACATGGAATTTCTAAAACATGCATAAGTGCTTTTTATTTATCCTTACTAGGGGGTGGCAATTTTAAACATGGCATAATAACTTGACAGGAGTTCGATACGAAAAAATTGAGTTTGGATCGACTCATTTTGGTTTCGGGTCCAATAAGATCTACACGAATAAGAAACTGAAGAAAATGGGTTGGGTTGAGTTTGGTTGCAGGTTACACGAGCAACTCGAAATTTGATTTTGGGTTACATGACAACCCGAACCCACCAAAACCAACTCTACCAAACTTGAATTAAACAAATAAAATTAAAATTTTTTAAGAGTAAAAATATAAAAAAACAAAATAAAACTTGAAATTTCAAACTTTAGCGATATCAAAATTAGTACTTTGGTATTTTTCGGTCTTATTTATTTTGCAAACATATAAGATGGTTGATTATAATTTTATTAAAGTTCTAAAATCAATATATTAAATGGTTCAGTTAAATTTTTTTTAGAAAGTTGCTATTTTGAATTTATGATGAGAATTCTCCACTCCTATTTTAAATTTTTAATAATTTAGAATGGATAAAATTAAAAAATAAAAATGCCAAAAAAATTCTAAAAATTAAAACAAATGTTTGAAATAATTATTTTAAATTAGATTGGCAGGTTGGATTAGATGTATTTGAGTCGGCAAGTTGACGTAATAAAAATCAGGTCGACCAGAACCTAACCTGATATGATTCAGGTAATTGGGTTAGGGTTGAGCATTTTCAAGTTGTCATCAGGTTGGGTTGGGTTAGGGTTGAGGAAATTAATGTTATACCCTTGCTTTAACCCAACCCGAACTCACCCGACCCACCCAAATTGCCACCCCTAAATTTAAACAACTTAGAGGATGTTTGGATAATTTTATCTAAAATATCTTATAAGATATTTTTAAAACTTATAAAATAATAAATCTTATTTTAAAACTAAGCTCTGAAATATTTAAATAAAATAAAATTTTGAAATCAACTCATAGTATGTTAATAATGACTATTTAAGAATTATTAACGTGGCAATACCCAATAACGTAAGTGTCAATATGATGTGCATGGTTGTCAATTTGTCCCTTCAGAATTTGATGAGCTATGTCTAAATAATTATTGATCAATTGGTTTTGATGCTTAATTTGTTTGGAATTTGATTTTTCAGTACGCCACAATTTCGATAGTTGAAGAGTAAATTTAACTAGAACAATTAGTCCTTTTCAATTTTATTCCTTCTTATTTATTTTTGTTTGTAGGAGTATTTCTTCATTACTTGAGATAATATTTAGATGAAACTTGTAAAGACACTTTCATAGCATGATCTAGATGAAGCACATAAGTTGTTCGTACTTTTATCCACTACAAGAAATATGATATAAGTGACAAAAGATAAGTGATAATGTGAAAATTGTCTCTAATGATATCTAATTTTTATTATATCCCTAATGCTATATCTTAAGTTGCAATATTTTTTAATTTAATATGATATAGCTTATATAACAGTGGTAAGAGGTATTAGTATTTTAAACACATATTTTGAGTTATTACCTACTATTTTTTATCACTATTTTTTTTTTATTTACTTGTAGAGATTTTATGTTTCTCAATTTTATGGTGTCATGATTTTCATAATAAATTCTCTACAGATGCTACAAATAGTATAAACAAATTATTATTAATGATATGTATATATACTACACTAAATTTAAGACAAATATTCATATATACATTCAACACCTGATCGATTGCAAAATATTCATATCCTATCTAGAGTCTAATCCTTCACTTAATCCCTGTCTAAGAGAATCAAAATAAATGAGGGTAAGTCCAAAGGACTTAGTGAGGGAGAAGAAAATGACAAGATGCAAAGGAAACCTATTGAGGAACAACAATCAACAATAAAATTCAGTAATAAGCAAGACTTTTCAATGGGAACAAAATTGGGTAATAAGCAAGAATATCTTTAACATGATTAACCGAGTATATGAAATACATGATACCGAACTTCACAGACTGTTGGTCATTCCGACCTTATTACTCCTGAATCAAATTATAATTATAAGTACTAGGCATTGGTACAGTATAAACAAGATATCCTTATCGCTCCATTGCTTGAGCACTCAGCTCAGAGGGTAATAACTTGATGATATGGCATGGCCGGTCAGATGCCGGATCCCGTCACTCACAGTTTGCTACCTCTAGCTAGCTGTAAGTCAGGATCATAAATGGGTACTAGTCGTAAGATCTGTGTCTGTCAGTCCGTTCCGCCCAGCCGTCTTTCGGACCTAGTCCATGGGCCCAAACCCCCCATGGCATCCCATGAGTTGAAAACCGCTCACGGTGTCCCATGGGTTGGAAAGATATAATGCCAATAGATAAGAATTCAACTTTTCAAGCAATAATATGAACATTTCAGAACTTTACCAAATTTGCCATTTACAAGGCAAAACATTTTCCAATAACGGCTAGCAAGGCCTATTCCAATAAACAAAGTACATGAACAATTTAAGAGAACTTTTGACACAAATAGGTAACCTTTAAAGCAATAAACACGAGTATAACCAAATAGTTTCAAATGCAGGAGAACCTCACTGGGTTCAATAATCAAACAATGTTAATCAGGACAAATATCAATTCAATAGAACCTAACGGGTTCAACGTTAGATACATAATAAGCTCATACAAGCGACAACCAATTAGCAGATCCCTCACAGGGGTAATAATAATAAACAGAATACAATAATCAAATCAATACCAACGCTCAGAGGGATTTATCAATAAAAGCGATAGGTACAAGAGTGCCAAATTGGCGGATCATCACCTTAAAAGTTTCAGGAAGCCACCACAATTGGTAGTCTACTGATTTGTGGGACCTATTCCTTCATCACCTACCAAAGGAATAAGTTCACGATCAAATCTTCTGAATCTTAAATATAAATATAACGAATATCATTGTTAATCGTAAGAGTATTCTGACATAGTGTTGATAATTCTTAGATATTTAAACAGTCCAAGACCTTATTTTTCAATTGATTTAAAGTTCAAAGTACATAATCTAAACCCAACACTGATTATGATTTCTCAATCATAATTCTTAACACACTTAAATATCTTTATCATGTTCCTCATTACTCTAACTATTCAATCACAATTCTCAATTTCCATGTTACACTCAACTGTGCATGGTAATCACTTATCATAGTCCTCAACTCGATAAGCCAATAAACTGGTTGTTAAAATCTTATTTAAAACCTCAACTACAATCTAATAATTCATCCAAGCCGATTCAACTCAATACTATATTAATTACAGGATTAATCTATAACCTTAGACTAAATCATGGTTTAACATTCTTAGTTTAGGTCACAATCAGCTTCATTCAAAAGGAATCCAACTACATCCGACAACTTAATTGAATCAAAATTTGATTATTGAAATTTACCCAAATTGGGTCAAATCAAGATCCAATCTCACATTAGAGCTGGTCTAGAAGAGTTCGAAATTAAATTCTAAGAAAACTGCCCAAAAGCTGCCGCCACGCGCTGCCACCGGACCACCACACGCCACTGCCGGAGCTCCACGTGCCACCGACAAAAATGGGAACAAATACCACCATCTTGTGCGTCTCACCATAGCGAGCAAAACATCCCAACCAATTCCTGATTTCGATCACCATTAGCCGCTTAGAGTGGCAGCCAACCCTAACCTTCGCCATCAACCACCAACGTCAATTCCGCCACCGCTGCGCCACGAAACCCAAAATTGAAAGCACCACCAGCCTACCCATCACCTCGCGACCAAAGCCTACCCAGTTCCCATCCATTTCTGCCGCCGTATGCCAGAGAATGGCCAACCCCGCCGCGAGCTCGGCGTCGCCCACGTTTTTCGGCGATTTTCTTGGGTGGTTTCGTGCGAAATTGGTATGGTTGCATTCCTTGAGCTGAGAGAAAGACAATGGTGGTCGTTTTCTGATGATTCACCAGTGGGGTGAAATTTGGGCCATTTCTGAAATTTTGACAAAAATCCGTCTTTAATCCTATATATATAAATATACTTTCCAACCCTTTCAATTCAACCCCAAACTTTCTGACCTACTTCAATTTCACCCTAAAAGGTTTCAACAACCTTCAATTTAGTCCCTGGTCTTCAGTTAGGTCCTCTAACTTTCAATTCTTGCACACTGACCCCCCAGATTCCCATTTCTGGACAATTAAGTCCAAATCCAATTAGTTTTAGGTCCTCCAACTTCCAGCTTGTCCACATTAATCCCCTAAACTTCCAAAATTTTTGCAATCAAGTCCTTTTTTATTTATTTTTTGAGTCTTAACATTCGATCAATCAATATTTTAATTTCTCAATTCCTTATTTTTCAAAATACCAAATTTTAGGGGTGTTACAACCAACAACCATCAACAAAACTATTATCAAGGACAAGTACGAGTCCTTTTTCTTTTTTCGGGACTCAGAATTCAAGACATCAAAGTTATTGATTTGCCACTTGAACAATGTTTTATCAGGTCAATTATATATGTCAAATTAACTACCAAATATTACCATTATTAATAAACTTGTGACAGTCATTATTATGACAAAATCATAACAATAATTAATTACTTACTGTAACATTTTTTATAATATTACAACGTACTTAATAGCTTGTTAGTAATATTATCTTTTTTTCTTATTATGGTATCAAACTATACAGATATGTACTGTCACGTTACAATGTGTAATTTTATTGTTATTAAGTATCAAAGTTAAATGTGACCAAGAAAATGGTCATTAATAATTATTAAAATAATATTATGGCTTTTTTCTCTCCAAATAGTGTATCATAATCGACAAGTCAACTTTTCTTATCCTAAGAATCTGAAATTAATCAGCACGATCATTGAATGGACTTTAATATTACGACGTTATTAGTAGCTTGTTAGTAATATTATCTTTTTTTCTTATTATGGTATCAAACTATACAGATATGTACTGTCACGTTACAATGTGTAATTTTATTGTTATTAAGTATCAAAGTTAAATGTGACCAAGAAAATGGTCATTAATAATTATTAAAATAATATTATGGCTTTTTTCTCTCCAAATAGTGTATCATAATCGACAAGTCAACTTTTCTTATCCTAAGAATCTGAAATTAATCAGCACGATCATTGAATGGACTTTAATATTACGACGTTATTAGTAGCTTGTTAGTAATATTATCTTTTTTTCTTATTATGGTATCAAACTATACAGATATGTACTGTCACGTTACAATGTGTAATTTTATTGTTATTAAGTATCAAAGTTACATGTGACCAAGAAAATGGTCATTAATAATTATTAAAATAATATTATGGCTTTTTTCTCTCCAAATAGTGTATCATAATCGACAAGTCAACTTTTCTTACCCTAAGAATCTGAAATTAATCAACACGATCATTGAATGGACTTTAATATTACGACGTACTTAATAGCTTGTTAGTAATATTATCTTTTTTCTTATTATGGTATCAAACTATACAGATATGTATACTGTCACGTTACAATGTGTAATTTTATTGTTATTAAGTATCAAAGTTACATGTGACCAAGAAAATGGTCATTAATAATTATTAAAATAATATTATGGCTTTTTTCTCTCCAAATAGTGTATCATAATCGACAAGTCAACTTTTCTTATCCTAAGAATCTCAAATTAATCAACACGATCATTGACTGGACTTTAATAATATAAATAATCTTTTTATTCTCTAAATATCTTGAGGTACCCATATGACTTATGGTCTTTAATAATATAAATAACTTTTTTATTCTCTAAATATCTTGAGGTACCCGTAACTTATGGCAAATAAATTTTTTTCATAGTCCAGTCATTCTTAACCATCAGACTAATCCAAATTCTAATTCACCTACCTAAGTGGAATTTAGGAGTATTTCTGTGTATTACGTGGTTCTTTCCTCTCTAAAGTGTATAAAGTTTGATTGGAATAATTTTCCTCTCTGAACAGTAGAAAGTTCGAATGAATAATTTTCCTACCATGTGAAGTTGAAAATTGCAATATATTTTTCGATATTTTTCTTACTAGATTGGTCACTTATATAGCATCCAGTTACACTACAAGAAAAAGAAACACTAGTAATAAAATATTAAATGACAATGTAAAAATCATTACTGATTATATATATTATGCAACAAAATTTTTCTTTCCTGATAATTATTTTTACGAACTTAACAGTGGCTAGAATAATATTTAAATTTATAAGCCTTTACAATTAGTGATGATTATATAACGATAACTTAGTGACAGTGAAAATCTTATCATAAATTATAGTGAATTTTTTTCATCACTAAGTTGACACTACAAGTATCACTAATTAGTATTGGTGACAACTTAAACATTAGCTCTTGTAACCATTTAGTCATATCGTAATAAACTAAAAGGTATTATCACTTAAAAAATACTATTAGTAATAAAATAAAATTGTTATCAATTTAATACATCGTCAATAATAATTTTTATATTGTCATTTATTTTTCATCATTAATATTATATTATTTTGTAGCACGACCTATACGTAATTCAACGCTTCTCTGGATAAAGAGGTTGGGTAGTACTTTCAAATTTCAACATCATGATAAGAATTGAGATAATCAAATCTTTGGTCAACATATATTAAGATTGAAACGGAAAAGAAAAAAATAAATACATAAATAGAATACAACGGTCAAGTAAAGCTTCTCCAAATTTGGATACGTTGTACTCCTATAAAAATCAAACAAACACATCCATCTTTCATTTACTTTTCTGTTTTCCCCCCCTTAAATTTCATTCTTGTTTTTCTGAGTAAAACTGGAAAAAAGGCTAAAATTATGTATCGTATAGGTATTGATAAAGGATAAATAAATTGTCTAAATTAATAAAAGGTGTTTCAGTACGGTCATCACTTGTTTATTCCATTAATTAATATTATTTTTGTTATTATGTATATTTCTTATAATTAAAGAAAGTCTAAAAAGTGCCCAGAAATTTCCCCATTATTCTCATTTGTGTTGTTGGACAGGTGAAAATTCAAACTTTGAATCTATCCATAAAACCAAAAAGATAGGCAGTGAATTTAAGTCTATTTATATGAGCTAATTATCTTTGAGATGGTAAAGTTTTAATCTAAATGACACCTTAATGAACATGATTGTGGTGATGGCCTTGTCTTTCAAATAGCAGCTGATTTTAGATATTTCACGATCCGAAAAAATGTTTATAGAAAGTTATTATACTAGTTGTTCCTCTGTTATTAATTCTTTCAAAAAAGATAAAGTGCACTGTTACAAATGATATTTTTAGAAAATATCACCACACATAAAATTGCCAGTATTATTATACTATTTATGCGGTACTTTTAATTGATTCTAATGACTCGTTGCTTTTATAACTATATTAGTGGAATCCAAGGATAATATACTAAGAGCTGTGTTTGGCTAAATTTATTTAAAAAGTCTTGTAAGTTCCTACATCTTATTAAAATGTTTTTGAAGCTTATAAGATGCCGGACTTTTTCTAAAAATAATTTCTTAAAGTATTTGGATAAAATGAGATTTTAGAGCTTATAATAAGAAGTTAGTAATGGTCAAATTAAGAAGCTTGTTAAAATCTTAAAAATAAGTGAGGAACTCTTTACTTTTTTTTTAAAAAGTATAAAAACTCATAACATTTTATTTTAAAAGCTTATAAGCACTTTTTCTTTAAAAAAAATAAAAATAAAAATAAATTATCGAACACTTTTTGATATCTTATAAGCACTTTTTGACATCTTATAGCTCAAGGCATCGTCTATTTCCAACTCTATCCAGTACCGATTGAATGGCTGTCCAAGTCCTTCAGCAAGATATTCAAAATCTTGGTTTCCTCCAATATCAGCATTTCAAGAAAACACACAATGTTTAGAAATAGGCTAAAACATGGTGATTAAGGATACATAGTGTAATGCTCCAAATCTTTTTTTGAATTGTTATAGTGACATGTAGATCTAATAGTATATACATTCCAATAAAAAACGTCATTAATTGTACCTCACAAATGTGTCTTGATTATTTACTTTATCTTAGAACTCTATGAATTTTATTAAAGTCAACCCTCGATACCGTGGGACCAAAAAGGCAAGACTACATAATTAATAGTAAGCGTTTTTCTTTTTATAAAAATTGGATATGTATGATATTGGATGTCAGAGAAATGGATAAAAAGTAGTTGGTTTGATTTTTGTTTTATTGGCATTTTTGGTTACTCTTTTTCTAAAATTTGAGCATGTGATGAATTCGGAAACTTGGACAAAATGGGATCTTAATACAAATAAATATCTTATATTGCTCGGATTTTTGTTGGAGCTTATTCATGATCATTTTTTAGGTGCTTACCTTGATCTTTTTACAATTTTGAGGACATAAACTTAAGCATTCGATCCTAGAGTAGTAATAGATTTAATAATATAGTATAGCTTTAGATCTTATATTTATATGATAGAATTGTAAAAAATAAGTTCAATTTTGTAATAGTTTGCTCAAACTATTTAATTTATTTAAAAGTTATTTCTAAAGTTATGATTAAGTGCATAACTTGTGTAGGTCCATAACTAGTATACAGGGTTACAGTAGCAAAATCTCTATACCCACTTGACGGGCCGAGCTATAGTTAAGGCTCCCCTATATGTAATGATACTAGTGTTTGAACCCTAATTAAGGCCTTCCTACAAGTAATAATAGTAGTATCTAAACCCACTCAATGAAATTGTAGTCAAAACCTTCATCAAGATAGCCGACTAGAATTCTAGAAGTTCAAAAGTATGGATAAGGAAATGAATTGTGATAAATTATATATTTTATTGTTTCCCAGAAGTATTGAAAATATGTTTTTGGAAATATTATAATAAGTATGATGATCTTCTAATTGTTGGTAAGATTTAAACTTCTGCAAGTCTGTAAAAATTTACTTTTGAAAATATTATGATGAGTATGATTTTTTGATTGTAATCTGATTCAATGTTATGAAAGTTTTTAAAGTATGTTTTTGAAAATATCCTAATAAATTTGATTTTCTTCCTGACAATCTTGGCCTGATTTAAAGCCCAAAAAGTTCTTTATCACATGGTACATGTAGTCCTTTAAAATTGTTTTCCTGATTGAAAGTTGATCGTTATGTTCTATTAGAAAAAAATGCGTGACTTTTTCTTGTGTTTTTATTGTATATTACATATATATATACATATATATAACTTGTTCAAATTCAATATAGGGTCAAGAAATTATTTATTGGGTTTGAATCACTCACACCAATTTATAACTATTTTTGTCGAGACCTTTGTTGAGAACGAAGACGATGATCAATTTTGCAATTGTTGAGGAGACATTAAGATGTTTCTCAATTTCAATTAAAGTTTGAGTTATTACTTATGAATATTTGTTTAATATTTAAGACAACTTTATAAGGATTGCAATGGTAAGGACTAATATTTTAACGTAGGTGCACGACTTCTAAGTTTAAGAATTTGAATTGTTTTCCATTGCAATACTTTTGAAGTTTCTTGAATTAATTTTGGGCGTGACACTTGAAAAGTAACACAAACTAAAACTTTAGCAGTTAAATGGTTCAACTACTTATTGTTCTCATTCTTATTTTCTTAAATCTCACCATTTAGATGTTTCGCTATTCCTTGCTTTTTTTGTGTTTGTGTGTGTGTGCGTGTGTGTGTGTGTGTGTGGTTTATAGACAAGATTTGACCAGAGAGTATTTCATTGAGCTTATAGTAAGCTCCTAAAAATATTTTATAAAATATTTCAGAGTTACATAAGTATTTGATAAAATTTTAAAAGAAAAATGTGCTAGCAAGCTCCTAAAATATAATTGAGGATCTTATAGCATGTTTTGAAAAAAGTGTGGAGCTTTTGACTCATTTTTAAGATTTTAATACATTTTTTTGAATTTACCCATATTAATTACAAAGTTGTTGTTAACTAGCATTTTACAAATTATAAAATTTTATTTTTATCTAAACATTTTAAGAGCTTATAATTAAAATAAGATATAACATCTTATGAATTAATGTCTTATAAGATATATGAGGTTATAAGATCTTTTTAGTAAATTTAACCAAACATTCTCTAATTAAGAGGGTGTTTAGGTGAGCTTATAAGCTTCACAAAATATCTTATAAGGTGTTTAAGAGCTTATAGTTGATAAAAAGTGTTTGGTAATTTTTTTTAAAAAAAAAAGCTTATAAGATTCTAAAATAAGATGTTATGAGCTTATAAGCTCTTTTAGAAAAAGTAAGGAGACCCTAATTTATTTTTAAGATCTTAGCAAGCGCCTTTATTTTTAACTTTTTTAATTATAAAATTGCCATTATTAATATTTTATAAGCTCCGACATCTTATTTTATCCAAACACTTCAACAAATTATTTTAAAAATAAGATTTAACATCTTATAAGCTTCAAAAATATCTTATAAGATGTAAGATCTTATAAAATATTTTAAATAAGCTTAGCCAAACACCCTGTAAGTTACAAAATTCTTCTTCTTCTTCTTCTTCTTCTTCCTCCTCCTCCTCTCTATCTCTCCCTCTCTTTTTCCCCTAGAAAGTTTACAAAATTTTATTATCTTGTTTTTAAAACTTATAAACTCTTCTCTTAAAAGTTTTATGAAAACACTTTATGATATGTCATAGGAAGGTTATGAGAGTACTGAGATTCTCCTTTTAGAAAAAAAATAAAATTAATATTTTTTTAAGAAAGAAAAGTCAAGAGAAGGAGACCAAACTACATAGTTGAAGCCCCTGACAGTGTTGATTTTGGTTTAGTAGTAATTGTAGAAAATTATAGGCCAGTAAATGTCGTAATTATTACATAGACAAATTTTTTATTTGAAATAAAGGTTCATTGATTCTTCTTTTTGAAATTATTCTTTCCTTCCTTGCTCTAAAATGTCTGCTTATAGTTCTTACAATGTTGATTTTTGCCTTGAAATTTGAGCCACATATGACGAGAAATAGAATAAACGGAGCGAAGCGGTCGAAATGGGCACGAAGAGAATACCCCGGCATGTGCCGAGGCATAGGACGGGCGCCCAGCATACTAGAAATAGGGGACGAAGGATGGGTCGCGCACCCAAGCACAAGGACAGTGCACCCAGGCATGGACGCTACTCGAACCATGCACTTGGGCACAAGGTTATCGCACTCGAACGCACAACACACTGTCTCTGTAAGCCCTAGCATAAGGTTTCTGCGCCAGGGCGCACGACGCGGGATTTCTCGACACAACAGCAGGTTGTGCATGCTGGGAGACAAGTCATGCGTACCCCGGTGTGCGGCGTAGGCCCATGGGCCCAGGACTTGTTTTTCGCCGATATTTAATCAATTTTTCTTCCGGGATAATAATTAATTAAGGGGCGACAGACATAACAAGAGTCATACTATACTGCTTTTGAGAGATTTTCTCGAGATGGAGTATTAGAATGAGGATGTTAGGTGTTCTCATGAGATTTGTGGGACTCAAGTTGTACTTATTACATTGATTTAGAATCAATAAGATCTTCTTCATTGTCGGTTGGATTAGGCTAACGCCGAACCACGTTAAATCTTGTTGTCTTGTTATTTCTCATTAAGTTACTTTATCGTTATTTTCATATGCCTAGTCAACTTGGGTTACAACAAATTGGTATTGGAACCAGCTAACCAGATGTCTTCCATGAAGTATGAGGTAGAGAAATTCGATTGGTGGAACGACTACAGGTTGTGGAAGATGAAGGTCTACGCCCTCCTATGTCAACAAGGTTAACAGAGATTTCTAAAGGGCAGAGGTTTCTTGCCAAAGACGCTGATAGATGAGGAGAATGATGAATTCATGACGAAGGCTTATGGTACTCTAGTGTTATCATTGGCAGATAATATATTGAGAGAGGTCGCCACAAAAAGTACGCCAGTGGGACTGTGGTCGAAGCTGGAGAGTCTATACATGATGAAGTCTCTGAAGAATTAGCTATATTTGAAACAACGATTATACATATTGAGGATGAAATAAGGTACATCTATTACTGAACATAGTGATTTTTTCAATAAGGTAATCCAGAATCTCACTAGTATAGACGTACAGATTGAAGATGAAGATCAAGCTTTAATTCTCTTGTATTCACTACCCAAATCCTTTAAGCATTTGATTACTACTTTGTTGTATGAGAGAGATACGATTTCAATGGAGGACGTGAAGGCCTCATTGAATTCAAATGAATTGAGAAAACATGTCCTAGGCAGCAATGATGGTGATAATAGGAAAGGATTGATGGCGAAGGGGAGACTAAGAGAAAAAGGAAGGAGTAAAGGCAAATCTAAGTCCTTGAGCAAGCCTAGAACAAGCGATAAATGATTCATGTGCGGAGGAAAGGGACATTGGAAACGTAATTGTTCGGAAAAAAGAAAGGAAAAGGAAGTAGGAGAAACTTCTGAACAGAAACATGATGATGTCGCTGGAATTATTGAGGATGATTCTGATGGTGGACTTGTTCTCAACGTTACTAATAATCCTCTAAAAATTGAGTGGATTCCAGATAGGGTAGTTCCTACCACATATGCCCATGAGAAGATTGGTTTATCACATATCAAAAATTTGATAGTGGTAAGGTACTCATGGGAAACGATACTTCATGTAGGGTTGCAGGGATTAGCACAGTAAGTATCAGAATACACTACAGTATCATGAGGACCCTAACAGTTGTATATCATGTTCTTGATCTAAGAGAAGACTGGAGAGCTAGATTTCTATGAACAATAAGTTCTTGGCAAGCAACACAGAGTGAAATTTGACACTACAATTCACAGGACCAAGGGCACCTTCGATTACATTCACTCAGATCTTTGGGGGCCTTCTCAGGTTCCTCCAAAGGGAGGTGGTGGGTACATGCTGATATTCATTGATGACTTCTCACACAACGTATGTGTGTACATGTTAAAGCATAAGGATAAGGTATGTAACACCCATAAAATTTGGTATTTTGAAAATAAGGATTTAGAAATTAAGATATTGATTAATCGGATCTTAAGGCTCAAAAAATAAATAAAAAGGACTTGATTGAAAAAGTTTTGAAAGTTTAGGGGATTAATGTGGACAAGTTAGAAGTTGGAGGACCTTAAAATAATTAAATTTGGTTTTGATTGCTCAAAAATAGAAATACTGGGGGTCAAAGTGTGAGACAGAGAAGTTGGAGGACTTAATTGAAGTTGAGAGACTAAATTGAAGGTGGTCTAAAAGTTTTGGGGTAATATTGAAGCCGGTTAGAACTTTTGGGGTTAAAGTGAGAAAGCTGAAAAATAATTTTATATATATATAATGAAGGACATATTTTTGTTAAATTCTCAAAAAACGCCCAAAGCTCACCCTACCGGCAAATCACCAAAAAACGGCTGTAAATCTTGAAACTAAACTAATAGAAGGACTCCCCTCAGCTCAAGGATCACTCCCATACCAACGTTGACCAAAAACAACCAACGGAACGACTGAAAAAAGGAGACTATCGGCTGAGCTCGACAGAGGTGGCAGTGAAATAGACTGAAATAGACTAGATTTATGTGGGTTTTGGTCACGAGGGTATGGTAAGTTGGTGGTGATTTCAATTTGGTGTTTTGACTGACGGTGGCGGAGGAATTTTCGCAGTGGCGTAATGGCAACGGGTTATGATTCCGCGGTAGTTTTAAGCTAAATTGGCCGACGAAACGACGTCCAAACCAAAAATTATTTGGGGGATTTGGTTCCTGAGGTTGAGACGCACTAGGTGGTAGTGTTGGTTCCCATCTCCGGTAGTGGTGCGTGGTGCGCCGGCGGCGGCGCGTGGTGGCCCGGCGGCACAACGTGCGGTGTTTCTGGGGCAGATTGTTCAAATTTGAATTTCGAATTCGTCTGACTAGTTTTGGTGTGAGTTTGTATCTCAGTTCAATCCAATTTGGGTAAATTTCAATAATTAAATTTTGATTCAATTAAATTGTCGGATGTAGTTGGACTCTTTTTGAATAAAGCTGATTGTGATCTGAACTAGGATTGTTAAACCATGGTTTAGTTTAAGGTTATAGATTAATTCTGTAATTAATATAGTATTGAGTTTAATCGACTCGGATGAATTATCAGATTGTAGTTGAGGCTTTAAATAAGATGTTAACAACTAGTTTATCGGCTTGTCGAGTTAAGGACTATGATAAGTGATTACCTTGCAAAGTTGAGTGTAACGTGAAAATTGAGAATTGTGACTAAGTGTAAAAAGGTGTTTGTCAACTTCAAGCAACAAAAGACCTTAATTGAGATGTAGATAGGAAAGTAGATCAAACGCTTGAGGACTGACAACAGATTGGAGTTCTGCAACAAGGAATTTTTGGAATTCCACAATAAGGAATTATGAGGCATCGCACAGTTGTACATACACTACAGTAGAATGAAGTTGCATAATAGATGAATAGGACTATCTTGGAAAGTGCTAGAGGCATGCTCTTTAATGCTGGATTATCTAAGGATTTTTTGGCAGAAGCAATTAATATTGTTCGTTATTTGGTGAATATGTCACCATCGACTGCTTTGGGCTACAAGACACCAATGGAAGTTTGGTCCTGGTCACCTACTGATTACTCAAATCTGAGAGTATTTAGATGCCCAGTCTATGCTTATGTCCGGGAAGGGAAGCTTGAGCTAAAGGCTAGGAAGTGTATATTTCTAGGCTATGTTGATGGAGTAAAGGGTTATCGTTTGTAGTGTAATGATGACAAGTGATCCAAGATGATTATCTATAGGGACGTGACATTCGATGATTCCGCTCTGATGAAGAAGGTGGAACAACAGCAAAGTGGTCAATAGGACGTTAAAGAGAAGGTGGAGTTTCACATTGATACTCCACAAGTTTCAAAGGGAAAACAAAAGATGATACATGTTGCTACTGAGGGCTCATTATCACCCAGTTAGCAACAGGAAAATGAACTACTACAAAATTATCGTTTGGCTCGCGATAGGGAGAAGAGGCAGATCAAACCACCATAGAGGTATTCATATTTCGATCTGGTTGCTTATGCTTTGAGTTTGGCCGAGGAGTTTGTAGGAGACGATATAGTCTCATACAAAGAGGCAATTTTCAGCCCAGATTCTGATAAATGGGTAGTAGCTATGAGTGAAGAGATGGAATCTCTATGCAAGAATAGCACATGGGAGCTGGTTGATGTACCCAAAGGGCAGAAAATTGTAGGTTGCAAATGGATATACAAGTAAAAAGAAGGCATTCCCGGGGTTGAAGATGAAAGATATAAGGCATGTTTGGTCACTAAGGGCTTTACTCAGAGAGAGGGAGTTGACTTTCATGAAGTGTTCTCCTCAGTTGTAAAATAAACTTCCATTCGTTTCCTACTTTCCATGGTAGCTCTATTTGATATGGAGTTTGAACAGATGGATGTGAAAATAGCATTTCTACATAGTGAGTTGGAGGAACAAATCTACATGAGCCAAATAGAGGGATTAGTTGTTTCCGGGAAACAAAATCAAGCATGTCTTTTGAAGAAATATTTATATGGCTTGAAGCAGTCTCCCAGCTTGGTATAAAAGGTTTGATCCATTTGTTACCAAGATAGGATATACTAGAAGTATTTATGATTGCTGTGTGTATCATAAAATTTATAGTGATGACCTTCTAGTATATTTGTTGTTATATGTTGATGATATGTTGATTGCCTCTAGAAATATATATGAAATCAACATTTTGAAAGCTCAGTTAAGTGAAGAATTTGAAATGAAGGGTTTGGGCGATGCAAAGAAAATATTTGCCATGGAGATTGTTCGGGACAGACACTCAGGATTGTTGTACTGGTCCCAACAGCATTACATTGAAAAAGTACAAGAGCAATTTGGGATGGACAAGTCCAAGCCAGTCAGTACACCACATGTAGCTCATTTCAGGCTCTCATCAGATCTATCAATGAATACTGAGAAGGAGATAGAGCATACATCTAATGTGCCCTATGCTAGTGCAGTGGGTAGCTTGATGTACGCCATGGTATGCACTAGGCCAGATATTTCACATGTAGTCAGTGTTATGAGCAAGTACATGCACAAGCTAGGAAAGACGAATTGGCAGGCTGTGAAATGGATCATAAGATATCTGAGAGGTTCTGCAGATAGATGTTTGAGGTATAGTTACACTACAACAATTTGCACTTCACGTAACAAATTTTGGTAACAAAGGTAAAATTCGTTACATATGTTAGATTTATTGTAACAAAATTGATTTTTTGTTGCAAATAACATTTTCTTTAGTAACAAAGTAAAAGTCTTGTTACCTTTAACTCAAATTTGTTACCTTAAATTTTTTATGTTCGTAACTAAATAATTATTCGTTACGGAAAATGTTATTTTGTTACATATAGCATTTTCCGTCATATAAGAAAATATATTTGTAACAAAATTTGGTACCCTTTGTAACAACAAAATATTTGTTACAAATAAAATATATTGTAACAAAGTTTTTAGTTACTAAATTTTAATTAACTTCCCTCCAAAATTCATTCCCTCCAAATATCAATTGTATACATATGGTAACAATGATTTTCGTTACCAATTATAAATGAATATTAAATTAAATTAAAATTTCACTAATACTTGTGGGTTGGGCTTTTGTTCAAGAAATGGACTTCACAATAATGTAAAGAATTTGTTAATTGGGCTTAACCAATTTTTTAGTGAATTATTATTGAACTGGGTTTTATTTTAAAGATTGAGCTTGAAGAAATTTGAAGTGAATAATCCATTAGTTGGGCCAATTTTTTTAAAATATTGGCCTTTATAACTTTTTTGTGAATTATTCAATGAATTGGGAGTTTTCATTTAGGCGAAAAATGAAAAATTGGTCCCGTAACTATACTCTACTGGCAAATTTTGACTTTATATTTTTGATATACTAACTTTTGAATTTTGGCAATCTGAGGATAAATCTAGCCCGAATTCATTTGCAGCAAGCCCGATCCACATGCCGCCACGTCACATCCTCTCTCCTACGTGGCATGTGGTGTGGTAACCTCTTCTTGCCATGTATTTTACTAGACCAAAAAAAAGGATATTTGCACAAAA
The DNA here is from genome assembly GCA_018894105.1 of Jacaranda mimosifolia. Lineage (NCBI taxonomy): Eukaryota > Viridiplantae > Streptophyta > Magnoliopsida > Lamiales > Bignoniaceae > Jacaranda > Jacaranda mimosifolia. The sequence goes on from CM032127.1 coordinate 5,294,923, forward strand.
AATTAAAAATAGTTACACAAAAATTGAAAAAAGTAAAAAGATAAAAAAAAAAGATAAATCTTGAAAAATATTTATATACTTATATATATTTATATATATATATATTCACATATATAAACACACATACACATGTATCCCACTTGCTAAATTATCAAATTAAATGAATTGAGTCCTAAAAAAAATTTAAAACTTGCACATTAGAATTTAAAATATCAAATATCCTTCAAATTTATAAAATTTTATTTCCTACGAATTCACCATCTAAAATTTTTAAAAAATCTAATTTATAACTTTAGGCCATAAAATTTTAATAATATTAAGTTAAAATATCATATAATGTTAAAATAGTAAAATATCTAAAAATTTAAATAAATTTTGTTGACTTTATTTATTAAGTTAAAAATGAAATAAAAATTAAAAAATAAAAATGTAAGTCTATCCTATTATCTATATAATTCAAAATTACATAAGAATATTAAAATGATAAATACATCTAAAATAATTCTGTTAAATATAAATATATTTTATTTATTAATTCAAATATGACGAAAAAAACTTAAACAATAAAATTTTAAGTCTGTCATCCTAACTATATAATTATAAATTACATAATAATATTAAAATAAAAAATATTCTAAACATTAGAATTTAAAATATCAAATATCCTTCAAATTTATTCCATTTTATTTCATATGAATTTATCATCTAAATTTTTTTAAAATCTAACTTATAACTTTAGGCCATATAATTTTAATAATATTAAGTTAAAATATTTAATAATGTTAAAATAGTAAAATATCTAATAATTTAAATAAATTTTGTTGACTTTATTTGTTAAGTTAAAAATGAAATAAAAATTAAACAATACAAATTTAAGTCTATCCTATTATCTATATAATTCAAAATTACATAATAACATTAAAATGATAGATACATCTAAAATAATTCTATTAAATATAAATATATTTTATTTATTAATTCAGATATAACAAAATAAAACTTAAACAATAAAATTTTGAGTTTATCATCCTAACTATATACTTGTAGATTACATAATAAAATTAAAATAAAAAATATTCTAAAATAATTCAATTATTCAATTAATATAAATAAAGAATTCAAATATAATAATAATAATAATAATAATAAGAAGAAGAAGAAGAAGAAGAAGAATCCCTACCCTTCCCCTCCAGCACTTCATATATTTCTCATTTTATACATATATGTATAAATTTATCATTGTTTCTCATTTCTCATTATTTCATATATTCTCATTTTATACATATATATATATAAATTTATCTATAAAATTTTAAATAATTTTTATTTTTAACTTTTTTCTTTCTAATTATTCATACATGTATACTTATTTTTTCTATTTATACTTATTCACATATATATATATAATATACATATATATAAATTTATCAATAAAATTTAAATTACTTTTATTTTATCTATTTTTTTATTTATTCATTCCAAATTAAATAATATTTAATATTTATAAAAACATATATATAATATAATTTTTTATTCATACTTATATGCATATATAGTATATATACATATATATATATATATAAATTTCAATAAAATTTAAAGAAGATTCATCATATATTTCTCATTTTATACATATATAAATTTATCATTATTTCTCATTTCTCATTATTTCTTATATTCTTATTTTATACATATGTATAAATTTATTTAATGAATTTGGATGGCAATGCAATTTTGTTTCCCTCTAACTTTGTATTCCCTCCAAAATTTGGCCCATAAAAAATAATAACAATTGTTTTTATTATTAGTTTGACATAATAATTTAACTTGATTTCTTCCAAAAAATTGATTCCCTCTAACAATAATGAATTCTCTTCATTTTTTCGATTCCTCTAAATTTTAGCTCCTCCAATTTTTTTGTAAAAATAATCTATAGCAAAATTAATTTCTTTTATCTTAGATTATATGATGAATTGACATATAATTTGTTAAATTATTAAATAATTTTCTATTATAGTTAAAATAGTTAAATAACATATAATTTGGACTTATAAAATTTTGGTGCTTAACAATTTAATTTTTATTATAATTTATTACAACATTTATTTAGAAAAATTCTAAAAACTTCTTAAAATAAATAGTTAAATGTTACATACTTGAATAACAAAAGAAAATAAAAAAATCTAGTTTACCATAATACTTAATGAAAAGAAAATGGTCCCTGAAGTTAGGCCTGTTAATTTTATATTTCGTATTTTAATTGTTGTATTGGCCAATTAAAGATTTTTATAACTTATAGATATCTATATTTTAATTGTGTGTGTGTTTTACTATATAAATTGCTAAAATGAATATAACTTTTGTGGTTTAATATAGTGTAAAATTAACTTAAAGTATATTATTAAATATAATGATTATTAACTTTCATAGACCTGAACAAATTGTTCTTAAGAATTAGTTGGTCTACATATTATATTTCTTTCAAAAAATAAGTTTCCCTCCAAAAATGAATTCCCTTATTATTTTTTTATTCCCTCCAAATTTTTGCTCCTCCCTCCATTTTGTGTATAAATAGTATGTACAAAAATTATTTATTTTATGTTATATTATAAGATGAATTATGATGTATTATTTTGGAGGTTAAAATTTTAATTCTATTTTTTGTTATTATTTATTAGGACATTGTTTTTGAACAAAAAGATTTTAGAAAAATTGTTAATAAATTTTAAAAACTTTAGTCTTTACGTATAATTAATTTTATTTTAAGAATTAAAATATTATGTACTAATAATATATTGATATGGACAATTTGAACATGCATTTATTGAAATTTTTCTATACTTAATTAACGTAAATTGTTTTAAAATTGATCAACTTGTATAACTTTAATATAGTTGGAATTTTTGAAATTATTTTGAAATACTCACGACATTATAATATAAACTTAGTAATATGGTTATAAGTTTAATAAAATTATTTTTTATCCCCATATATTTAATTAAATATTTGAACAACTGTTAGCATCCTTAACAAATTTGTAGACGTCGGTTGAAAATTTATATTAAAATTCAAAAATATCCTTCAAAAGCTGTTTTGATTATCTTTAAGACAAAAATACCCTTGGACTTATTTGTAACTTTAACATGGGGGTTTAACATTAATATTATTTAAATTACTCAGAATAAATTTAAATAATTTTATTAATAATTTTTTAAAATTTTAAATAATCCTTAATTAAAGTTGGATTAAAAAAATAAAAATTTAAAATCATCAACATATGTAAAGTAATTTAATCAAATATAATTAAACATATTTATTAATTATAAAATAAAAATAAAAATCAAATCCATCTCTTAATTAAATATGATTTTATTTTTAAATTACATCTCAATACTATTAAAAAATAATCATATCTAAAATAATTTACTTATTTTAAGTTAAATATATTTATTAAATATAAAAAAATATTTATTAACTAAAATAAATAATTTAAAAATAAAAATAAGATCTAAAAATATCATACTAACACTAGTAATTTTAAAATGTCTATTTCACCCTATCAACCCAATAAAAAAATTATTGATATGATATCTTGTTCCCTTCTAAAACACAAATAAATAAATAATTTTCTCTCAATTCATTTTTTACCTACCACCCAAAATACAAAAAAACAATCATTACATTCTCGAACCCCAATTCCAAAAAACCATATTGGTAAAATATTTTGACAAAATGCTCCAATTCATAAACACACAAGCCCCAATTTAAACTAATTTCATTAAATTTATTAATTAATAAAAATTAAATAAATCAAAATGTGGGAGATATAGAGTTGGAATCCTGTGAGACCTTGATATGTGTGTGTATATAAATAGAAAAATTAAATTTATTTATTAATCAAAATAAATAATTTAAATTAAAATAAAATCTAAAATTTTATCCTAACAATCTAATTTTAATAATTTTAAATAAATAAATAATTTTAATTATTTTGAACAAATAATGTAATGATTTTAAATAAATAACATAAGTAAAAAAAAATTAATTTAAGTTAATTTAATTAAAATTTATTAATTAACAATAAATAAATAAGTAAATATATATACATATATATATATTTTTTTTTTCCTTCCTTCTTCCACTTCCCCCCCCCCCCCCAACCCATCCCTGCCTCTTCCAACCAGCACCCCCCCATGCCAACCCCACCCCAGGCCTGGCCATGGCCAGACCCAGCGGCCGCTGGCCACGGCCGACGGTGAGGGGTTGGGGGAAAGGGGGGTGGGTATTATATATATATATATTTATGTATATATTTATATGATATTTATTTTATATATATTTGTATTGAGATATAAATTTTTTTTATGAGAATTTTGTTATATATTTTTAAATTTTACTATTATTTTTTTAAAATTTTTTAATGAAGGTTGATAGGGCAATTCAAATTTTGTGAAATTTTTATAAATAAGTCAAAATTTTGAGCTGTTGGGTAATTAATTTTTTTTAATTTAACATTTTGCTTGAATACTAATAGAAGTTGAGATGCTATTCCAAATGTATTAAAAATTTTAGAGTGTTGGTCCTAGAAGTGTCAACTTAATTATCGAAAGTGCAAACCCCCCATCCAAATATAATTTTTCCAATATAACCAAACACTACATTAGCAAAAAAAAAAAGAAAACTAAGGGCTCCATTGAAATAGTAATAATTTTATTGGGCTAGTTGCAATTTACCCTAATGTGATTTGTGAAATAAGTGTCAAACCCTTCTGCGAAAAAAAAAAAAAATATATATATATATACACAAACGGCTTTTTTATGTTTTATAAAACCACGCACACCGCCCCCCCCCCCCTCCACATTTATTGCCCATTTAATGTAATTTTAATATAAAAAGATCAATTTACCCTTAATCATTTCACATATATACAATTCAATTTAAATAACTCTTTATTATCATATTTTATTTATTTTTTCTTTTTTTTCATTCTTTTCTTTTCTTTTCTTTTCTTTTTATTCTCATTTCTCTCTTCTATTATTTCATATATTTCTCATTTTATACATATATATAAATTTATCATTGTTTCTCATTTCTCATTATTTCATATATTCTTATTTTATACACACACACACACACACACACACACACATATATATATAAATTTATCTATAAAATTTTAAATAATTTTTATTTTTATCTTTTTTCTTTCTAATTATTCATACATGTATACTTATTCACATAAATATAATATACATATTTATAAATTTATCAATAAAATTTAAATTACTTTTATTTTTATCTATTTTTCTATTTATTCATTCCAAATTAAATAATATTTAATATTTATAAATATGTATAATATAATTTTTTGTTCGTACTTATTTACATATATAGTGTATATATATACGCCACAAGAGAATAAATTAATCGCACCACATACTTTGTTCTGGTTTTTCTAAATTGCCGCAATTAATAATATTATTTCTTTTACTTATTAGATTGCTCTTTGGTTTTAACTTTAAAGGGTTTTGTCCACAATATATATATGTGTGTGTGTGTGTGTGTGTGTGTGTGTGTGTGTGTGTGTGTCTGTAATGCCAATTATTTTTTAAAAACAATCTTATTTAATTTTAATTTTTGATTAAAAATCAATTAAGTTAAGACAAAAAAAGTAAAATAAATTAAAATAAACATATAAAATAATTATAAAGTTAAAATCAAAATTAGTGTATAACTTAATAGAAACCTTTTAATTTGACTCATAACTTAATTATCGAATAATTAAGTGAAGAAAAGAGTTTAGCATTAGTCATATAAAGTTAAAACTATAGTAAATTGATAAAATAATTATAAACTTAAAATTGATTTTAAAATATGAATTAGTGACAAAATATGAGGATGAAATTATAATGTAAAATAAAATATAGAAAAAACAAATTATTGAATTCATTCTCAAATTTTTGTATAAATATAATTGGATATTCATATTATATTTTGCAAATAACAAAAAAATAGTGAATAACAAAAAAAGTTGTTAACCTTTCAAATAATAAAAATCAAAATTTCTCATTATTTCATATATTCTCATTTTATACATATATATATATATATATTTATCTATAAAATTTTAAATAATTTTTATTTTTACCTTTTTTCTTTCAAATTATTCATGCATGTATACTTATTTTTTCCATTTATACTTATTCACATATATATAATATACATATATATAAATTTATCAATAAAATTTAAATTACTTTTATTTTTATCTATTTTTTCTATTTATTCATTCTGAATTAAATAATATTTAATATTTATAACTATGTATATAATATAATTTTTCATTCAAACTTATATACATATATAGTATATATATATACACACACAACTACAAGAAAATAGGTTAATCATGGCATATATTTTGTGACGGTTTGTCTCAACCGCCGCAAAATATTAATTTGATGGTGGTTGAGCAACGATTTATCCAAACCGCCGCTGAATTCATAATAAATGGCGGCGGTTAGTGTAACATTCTCTGAATGAATAACTTCGCGCTGATTTTTCTAAACCTCCGGAATTAATAATATTGTTACTTTTGCTTGTTAGATTGCCCTTTGTTTTTTACTTCAAAGGGTTTTGTTCAAAAAAATTTAATATTTATATATATGTAATGCCGATTATTTTTTATAAATGTTTTTTATATAAATTTCTAAAATAAAGTATTTTATATTCTAAGCTCTTCTACAAAAATATTAAGCCTTTACCTAACAATTTATATATACATATATGTAATAAAATTTCTTTGCTTCATGCAACTATGTTATATAATTATCTCACACTTTTTATTTATTTCTTTTAATTCACTATTTGATACTCTTATTTTATTTATTCAAATGACAATTATTATTTTGATTTTAAAAATAAAATAATGTTTGCTTGATAACATGTGAAATTGCTTGAGAACTTTATATGGAAGAGATGAATAAGTAATTGAGCAAATGCAAATATTAACTTTTGAAAATGCAACCAAGATGGTTAGGGCTTGCTTGAGGGTGGGCATGGGTGCGGGTTCGAAACTTGTTGCTCTAGGCCTGCGGCTGGGCCGGCGTGGGCACTAGGCCTGCGAGCGCTCAAGTTGGCCGACGCTTGAGTGGGTCGTGGGTGAGCTGGGCCTTGTGAGTGGGTCAACATGGGCGCTGGGCCTGCGCTCGGGTGGGCTAGTGCTGGTGGATGGAGGGGTAGGGCTTAGTGGGCCGGTGTGGGTGTTGGGCTGTGGGCTGGTGGGCGATGACCCAGGTCGAGCCTAGAGTTCGATGGCCCAGCAGGCGTAGACCTGATGTCAAATGGCCCATCCATATGAAGCTGCCCAAATAGGAGCCCATGCGCACACATTTAGTAACAAAACTTTTAGTTATTTATTCCATTAGTAACGAAATGCTTATTTTTTAATTAAAATTTTATTTAACTATTTGTAACCAAATATTTTGTTACATAAACAATTAGGAACTATACTTAATTAAATAAATAATTTCATTATATTATGCATTGGTAATGGAAAAATAAAATGCAACAAAATTGCGAATGTTTTAGTAACTAAATATTTCTTTATGCTATAAAAATATATTGTAACTACTACACTTTTTTGTTACTAATATCATATTTTGGTAACAATAAATTTCGTCGCCATAAGTCCATCATTCGTAACAAAATTTCGTTACTAAAACCTTTTGCGACGGGCTTTAGGGCACTAAACTTAAGTAACAAAAAATTCGTTACCAATATTTTGGGTAATGAATTTCAGCTTTATGGTAGCAAAATTATTCGTTATGAAAAGTGTAATTTGTTGTAGTGTTAATTGAACTCTACTGCTAGAATTATTGGCCATATGGATATGGGTTATGCTGGAGATTTGGACAACAAAAGGTCCATGACAGGCTACGTGTTTGGTGTATCAAGTTGTACAGTTAGGTGGAAGGCGACTTTGCAGTCATTAGTTGTATTGTCCACAATATAAGCTAAGTACATGGCTTTGGCTGAAGAAATCAAGGAAGACATTTGGCTAAAGGGATTGATCGATGATATGGGTATGACTTTTGATATTACTTCAGTATTTTGTGATAGTCAGTGTGCAATACACTTGTCAAAGAATCAAGCCTTTCTTGAGAGAACGAAGCACTTAGATATGAGGTACCACTTCGTTCGGGATATGGTGTCTCAAGGTGTCATTTTGGTTGTGAAGGTTAGGACTAAGGATAATCCTGTAGATATGCTGACCAAGACTATTCCAAGAACCAAATTCGAGCATTGCTTGGATTTGATTATCATTTGTAGACTCAGATGAAGAACCCTATTGGGGGTAGGGACAAATGAGATGCATGGTGAATTTCAAGTCAAGGTGGAGAATTGTTGATTTTTACCTTGAAATTTGAGCCACATATGACGAGAAATGGAAGAAATGGAGCGAAGTAGTTGAAATAGGCACGAGGAAAGCACCCTAGCATGTGTCGGGGCACAGAACGAGCATGCAACATGCACGAAAATAGGGGACGAAGGATGCGTCGGGCGCCAGGGTGCAGGGATGGTGCGCTCGGGTACGGACGCTACTGGAACCGTGCGCCCGGGCGCACGACACTTTGTCTCTGTGCGCCCTAGTGCAAGGTTTCCTCACCAAGGCACATGGCACATGATTTCTCAACATAGTAGCAGGTTGTGGGTGCCGGGGTTTGCATGAGTTGCGCCCCGGCATGCGGCGCAGGGCCACGGGCCCAGGATTTGTTTTTTGTGGGTATTTAATCAGTTTTTCTTTCGGGACAATAATTAATTGAGGGACAATAGACATAACGCGAGTCATTCTATACTACTTTTGAGAGATTTTCTCGAGATGGAGTATTAAAACGAGGGTTTTAGTTGTTCTCGTGAGATTTGTAGGACTCAAGTTGTACTTATTACATTGATTTAGAATCAATAAGATCTTCTTCTTTGTTAGATGGATTAGGCTAATGCTGAACCACATTAAACCTCATCGTCTTGTTATTTCTCATCAAATTACCTTACTGTTATTTTAATATGTTTGGTCAACCTAGATTACAACATACAATATATGATATGTCAATCTTTTTCTTCTTAATTATAATCTTGATTTTTAAATTTTCAAATGTTAATGTTATTATGTTATGTAATACTATATTATGTAATATTGTATTAAAAATTATCAAAATTCATTGACAGCTCTATATTTTTGCACCAAGTCATTTGACATGATCCCTAGTTCATCGATTCAAAATGTTTGGCCCGTCAGACACATGCATGTATTGAATTAATAGTGGCCTTCTCTATTTTGCTTTTTGATTATTCAAAATGAAATAAACGGAAATATGTGCCGTAAGTTGAATTTCTACCTACCACTAAAAGGAGTCAATATTTTCGAAGTAAGTGTACTGAAAATTCCTTGTTAATTTGGTATGTGGATGGAATTCCAATCACGACACTAGGGCTAGTGTGACTCCTTGGGATCCCTCTTGCCTCCGCTAAGCTCAAAAAATTAGCAATTACAATTTATTTTGTTATGATAATTATTTTGCAAACATAATATTGATCACATAATATTTAAATTTTTATTATTGAAAATTACAAGGTGTATGGGTATTAAGCTTATAAAATCCTGTCAAAATATCTTATAAAATCAATATTTGAGAGTTTATAAGGTATCCTAAAGTGTTTGGTAAATTTTTTTTAAAATTTGTAGAATCCCAAAATAAGATGTTAGGTCCCTGTATGCTCTTTTTAGGAAAGTAATGAATTCTTAACTTATTTTTAGAATATTAATAAAATTCCTTTAATTTTAGTTGTATGAAATTACAAAATTATTATTAATAACATCTTATAAGCTCTAAGAACTTACTTTATCCTAAAATAAGATGTAACATTTTACATGCTCCAAAAATATCTTACAAGATATATAAACTTATAAGATTTTTGAATAAGTTTAACCATACACTCTCTTAATATTACTGACATTTCTACAATTGGCAATTCAATCGCAACATAAATAGTGTCAAAAAGTCACTAATATAATTTTCACTGCTACTACGCATGCGTTACTCTTTGGTAAAAAATAATTAATATAGCTTTTGTATGCAATTCTTGTGCTGCTAATTTTTAATAGTAACAATTTACACACAATTTTTATCAATATATAATGAATACTATTGTAGTAAAATAAAAAAATTTATTTCTAAATATATAATTAATATATTGCATATTCTTTCGTTGTCAAGTGAATTCAAATAAACATGAGCATGGTTGATTTTTAATTTTCAAAGTCACGTGCCCATAATTGTCGACCATTTTTGCTTTCAAGAATTGGTGGCTGGAGTAAGCAAAAGTACATTCAACGATGACTTGCAAATTAGAAAGTTAATACTCTATCATCACTGTCTGGAGCAACTACAGTAGTCAATAACTTGTCTTGACTGAGGTTTTGAGGTATTTTTAATATATTTTTCGTTAGAATAATTGAATAAATGAAACGGAAATTTTCAAAAAATCTTCCAATCGTTTACAATAAATACTCCCCTCTATAGTTCTAAAAGCACTTATTTCCATCTGCAGTAATTGCTCCCCATGGAATTTCTAAAACATGCATAAGTGTTTTTTATTTATCCTTACTAGAGGGTGGCAATTTTAAACATGGCATAATAACTTGACAGGAGTTCGATACGAAAAAATTGAGTTTGGATCGACTCATTTTGGTTTCGGGTCCAATAAGATCTACACGAATAAGAAACTGAAGAAAATGGGTTGGGTTGGGTTTGGTTTCAGGTTACACAAGCAACTCGAAATTTGATTTTGGATTACATGACAACCCGAACCCACCAAAACCAACTCTACCCAACTTGAATTAAACAAATAAAATTAAAATTTTTTAAGAGTAAAAATATAAAAAAACAAAATAAAACTTGAAATTTCAAACTTTAGCAATATCAAAATTAGTACTTTGGTATTTTTCGGTCTTATTTATTTTTGCAAACATATAAGATGGTTGATTATAATTTTATAAAAGTTCTAAAATCAATATATTAAATGGTTTAGTTAAATTTTTTTTAGAAAATTGCTATTGTGAATTTATGATGAGAATTCTCCACTCCTATTTTAAATTTTGAATAATTTAGAATGGATAAAATTAAAAAATAAAAATGCCAAAAAAATTCTAAATATTAAAACAAATGTTTGAAATAATTATTTTAAATCAGATCGGCATGTTGGATTGGATTTATTTGAGTTGGCAAGTTGACATAATAAAAATCTGGTCGACCTGAACCTGACCTGATATGATTCAGGTAATTGGGTTAGGGTTGTGCATTTTCAGGTTGTCATCAGGTTGGGTTGGGTTAGGGTTGAGGAAATTAATATTATACCCCTGCTTCAACCCAACCCGAACTCACCCGACCCACCCAAATTGCCACCCCTAAATTTAAACAACTTAGAGGATGTTTGGATAATTTTATCTAAAATATCTTATAAGATATTTTTGAAACTTATAAAATAATAAATCCTATTTTAAAACTAAGCTCTGAAATATTTAAATAAAATAAAATTTTGAAATCAACTCATAGTATGTTAATAATGACGATTTAAGAATTATTAACGTGGCAATACCCAATAACGTAAGTGTCAATATGATGTGCATGGTTGTCAATTTGTCCCTTCAGAATTTGATGAGCTATGTCTAAATAATTATTGATCAATTGGTTTTGATGCTTAATTTGTTTGGAATTTGATTTTTCAGTACGCCACAATTTCGATAGTTGAATAGTAAATTTAACTAGAACAAATAGTCCTTTTCAATTTTATTCCTTCTTATTTATTTTTGTATGTAGGAGTATTTCTTCACTACTTGAGATAATATTTAGATGAAACTTGTAAAGACACTTTCATAGCATGATCTAGATGAAGCACATAAGTTGTTCGTACTTTTATCCACTACAAGAAATATGATATAAGTGACAAAAGATAAGTGATAATGTGAAAATTGTCAGTAATGATATCTAATTTTTATTATATCCCTAATGCTATATCTTAAGTTGCAATATTTTTTAATTTAATATGATACAGCTTATATAACAGTGGTAAGAGGTATTAGTATTTTAAACACATATATAGTGACAATTTAGTGAACATAAAAAATTGTCATTATGATTTATGACAAAATTTTCATTGATGTTACTATAGACATGTTGCTAGTTGTCAAAAAAGCCAACTTAAAATACGAGTTCACCAATATTAAACTAGTAAAAATCATTATTGTCACAAAATAAAATTTTTGGTCACTTAATATATATATATATATATATATATAATGAAAGTTTTTGAGTTATTACCTACTATTTTTTATCACTATTTTTTTTATTTACTTGTAGACATTTTATGTTTCTCAATTTTATGGTGTCATGATTTTCATAATAAATTCTCTACAGATGCTACAAATAGTATAAAAAATTTATTATTAATGATATGTATATATACTACACTAAATTTAAGACAAATATTCATATATACATTCAACACCTAATCGATTGCAAAATATTCATATCCTATCTAGAGTGTAATCCTTCACTTAATCCTTGTCTAAGAGAATCAAAATAAATGAGGGTAAGTCCAAAGGACTTAGTGAGGGAGAAGAAAATGACAAGATGCAAAGGAAACCTATTGAGGAACAACAATCAACAATAAAATTCAGTAATAAGCAAGACTTTTCAATGGGAACAAAATTCGGTAATAAGCAAGAATATCTTTAACATGATTAACCGAGTATATGAAATACATGATACCGAACTTGACAGACTGTTGGTCATTCCGACCATATTACTCCTGAATCAAATTATAATTATAAGTACTAGGCATTGGTATAGTATAAACAAGATATCCTTATCGCTCCATTGCTTGAGCACTCAACTAAGTGGGTAATAACTTGATGATATGGCATGGCCGGTCAGATGCCGGATCCCATCACTCACAGTTTGCTACCTCTAGCTAGCTGTAAGTCAGGATCATAAATGGGTACTAGTCGTAAGATCTGTGTCTGTCGGTCCGTTCCGCCTAGCCGTCTTCCGGACCTAGTCCCTGGGCCCAAACCCCCCGTGGCATCCCTCCAGGTGAAAATTGCCCATGGCGTCCCATGAGTTGAAAATTGCCCACGGCGTCCCATGGGCTGAAAAGATATAATGCCAACAGATAAGAATTCAACTTTTCAAGCAATAATATGAACATTTCAGAACTTTACCAAATTTACCATTTACAAGGCAAAACATTTTCCAATAACGGCTAGCAAGGCCTATTCCAATAAACAAAGTACATGAACAATTTAAGAGAACTTTTGACACAAATAGGTAACCTTTAAAGCAATAAACACGAGTATAACCAAATAGTTTCAAATGCAGGAGAACCTTACCGGGTTCAATAATCAAACAATGTTAATCAGGACAAATATCAATTCAATAGAACCTAACGGGTTCAACGTTTGATACAGAATAAGCTCATACAAGCGATAACCAATTGGCAGATCCTTCACAGGGGTAATAATAATAAACAAAATACAATAATCAAATCAATACCAACCCTCAGAGGGATTTATCAATAAAAGCGATAGGTACAAGAGTGCCAAATTGGCGGATCATCACCTTAAAAGTTTCAGGAAGCCACCACAATTGGCAGTCTACTGATCTGTGGGACCTATTCCTTCATCACCTACCAAAGGAATAAGTTCACGATCAAATCTTCTGAATCTTAACTATAAATATAACGAATATCATTGTCAATCATAAGAGTATTCTGACGTAGTGTTGATAATTCTTAGATATTTAAATAGTCCATGACCTTATTTTCCAATTGATTTAAAGTTCAAAGTACATAATCTAAACCCAACACTGATTATGATTTCTCAATCATAATTCTTAACACACTTAAATATCTTTATCATGTTCCTTATTACTCTAACTGTTCAATCACAATTCTCAATTTCCATGTTACACTCAACTGTGCATGGTAATCACATATCATAGTCTTTGACTCGATAAGCCAATAAACTGGTTGTTAAAATCTTATTTAAAGCCTCAACAACAATCTAATAATTCATCCAAGCCGATTCAACTCAATACTATATTAATTACAGGATTGATCTATAACCTTAGACTAAATCATGGTTTAACATTCTTAGTTTTGGTCACAATCAGCTTCATTCAAAAGGAATCTAACTACATCCGACAACTTAATTGAATCAAAATTTGATTATTGAAATTTACCCAAATTGGGTCAAATCAGGATCCAATCTCACATTAGAGCTGGTCTAGATGAGTTCGAAATTAAATTCTGAGCAAATTGCCCAAAAGCCGCCGCCATGCGTTGCCACCAGACCACCACATGCCACTGCCGGAGCTCCACGCGCCACCAAAAAAAAATGGGAACAAATATCACCATCTTGTGCGTCTCACCATAGCGAGCAAAACGACCCAACCAATTCCTAATTTCGATCACCGTTGACCGGTCAATTGGCCGCTTAGAGTGGCAGCCAACCTGAACCTTCGCCGTCAACCACCAACGACAATTCCGCCACCGCTGCGCCTCGAAACCCAAAATTGAAACCACCACCAGCCTACCCATCACCTCGTGACCAAAACCCACCCAGTTCCCATCCATTTCTGCTGTCGTATGCCAGAGAATGGCAAACCCTACCGCGAGTTCGGCGTCGCCCACGTTTTTTGGCGATTTTCTTGGGTGGTTTCGTGCGAAATTGGTATGGTTGCGTTCCTTGAGCTGAGAGGAAGACAACGGTGGTCGTTTTCTGATGATTCACCAGTGGGGTGAAATTTGGGCCATTTCTGAAAATTTGACAAAAATCCGTCTTTAATCCTATATATATAAATATACTTTCCAACCCTTTCAATTCAGCCCTAAACTTTCTGACCTTCTTCAATTTCACCCCAAAAGGTTTCAACAACCTTCAATTTAGTCCCTGGTCTTCAGTTAAGTCCTCTAACTTTCAATTCTTGCACACTGACCTCCCAGATTCCCATTTCTAGACAATTAAGTCCAAATCCAATTATTTTTAGGTCCTCCAACTTCCAGCTTGTCCACATTAATCCCCTAAACTTTCAAAAATTTTGCAATCAAGTCCTTTTTTATTTATTTTTTGAGCCTTAGCATTCGATCAATCAATATTTTAATTTCTCAATTCCTTATTTTTCAAAATGCCAAATTTTAGGGGTGTTACAACCAACAACCAAAGATCAACAAAACTATTATCAAGGACAAGTACGAGTCCTTTTTCTTTTTTTGGGACTCAGAATTCAAGACATCAAAGTTGTAGATTTGCCACTTGAGCAATGCTTTATCAGGTCAATTATATATGTCAAATTAACTACCAAATATTACCATTATTAATAAACTCTTTAATATTACGACGTACTTAATAGCTTGTTAGTAATATTATCTTTTTTTCTTATTATGGTATCAAACTATACAGATATGTACTGTCACGTTACAATGTGTAGTTTTATTGTTATTAAGTATCAAAGTTACATGTGACCAAGAAAATGGTCATTAATAATTATTAAAATAATATTATGGCTTTTTTCTCTCCAAATAGTGTATCATAATCGACAAGTCAACTTTTCTTATCCTAAGAATCTCAAATTAATCAACACGATCATTGAATGGACTTTAATATTACGACGTACTTAATAGCTTGTTAGTAATATTATCCTTTTTTTCTTATTATGGTATCAAACTATACAGATATGTACTGTCACGTTACAATGTGTAATTTTATTGTTATTAAGTATCAAAGTTACATGTGACCAAGAAAATGGTCATTATTAATTATTAAAATAATATTATGGCTTTTTTCTCTCCAAATAGTGTATCATAATCGACAAGTCAACTTTTCTTATCCTAAGAATCTCAAATTAATCAACACGATCATTGACTGGACTTTAATAATATAAATAATCTTTTTATTCTCTAAATATCTTGAGGTACCCATATGACTTATGGTCTTTAATAATATAAATAATCTTTTTTATTCTCTAAATATCTTGAGGTACCCGTAACTTATTGCAAATAAAAAAATTTCATAGTCCAGTCATTCTTAATCATCAGACTAATCCAAATTCTAATTCACCTACCTAAGTGGAATTTAGGAGTATTTTTGTGTATTACGTGGTTCTTCCCTCTCTAAAGTGTATAAAGTTTGATTGGAATAATTTTCCTCTCTGAACAGTAGAAAGTTCGAATGGATAATTTTCCTACCATGTGAAGTTGAAAATTGCCATATATTTTTCGATATTTTTCTTACTAGATTGGTCACTTATATAGCATCCAGTTACACTACAAGAAAAAGAAACACTAGTAATAAAATGTTAAATGACAATGTAAAAATCATTACTAATTATATATATTATGCAACAAAAATTTTCTTTCCTGATAATTATTTTTACGAACTTAACAGTGGCTAGAATAATTTTTAAATTTATAAGCCTTTATAATTAGTGATGATTATATACCGATAACTTAGTGACAGTGAAAATCTTACCATAAATTATAGTGAATTTTTTTCGTCACTAAGTTGACACTATAAGTATCACTAATTAGTATTGGTGACAACTTAAACATTAGCTCTTTTAACCATTTAGTCATATTGTAATAAACTAAAAGTTATTATCACTTAACAAATATTATTAGTAATAAAATAAAATTGTTATCAGTTTAATACATCATCAATAATAATTTTTATATTGTCATTTATTTTTCATTATTAATATTATATTATTTTGTAGCACGACCTATACGTAATTCAATGCTTCTCTGGATAAAGAGGTTGAGTAGTACTTTCAAATTTCAACATCATGATAAGAATTGAGATAATCAAATCTTTGGTCAACATATATTAAGATTAAAACGGAAAAGAAAAATAAATAAATAAATAGAATACAACGGTCAAGTAAAGCTTCTCCAAATTTGGATACGTTGTACTCGTATAAAAATCAAACAAACACATCCATCTTTCATTTACTTTTCTGTTTTTCCCCCCTAAATTTCATTCTTGTTTTTCTGAGTAAAACTGGAAAAAAGGCTAAAATTATGTATCGTATAGGTATTGATAAAGGATAAATAAATTGTCTAAATTAATAAAAGGTGTTTCAGTACGGTCATCACTTGTTTATTCCATTAATTAATATTATTTTTATTATTATGTATATTTCTTATAATTAAAGAAAGTCTAAAAAGTGCCCAGAAATTTCCCCATTATTCTCATTTGTGTTGTTGGACAGGTGAAAATTCAAACTTTTAATCTGTCCATAAAAACAAAAAGATAGGCAGTGAATTTAAGTCTATTTATATGAGCTAATTATCTTTGAGATGGTAAAGTTTTTAAATGACACCTTAATGAACATGATTGTGGTGATGCCTTGTCTTTCAAATAGCAGCCGATTTTAGATATTTCACGATCCGAACAAATGTTTATAGAATGTTATTATACTAGTTGTTCCTCTGTTATTAATTCTTTCAAAAAAGATAAAGTGCGGTGACATTTATATTTTTTAACTGCACTGTTACAAATGGTATTTTAGAAAATATCAATACACATAAAATTGCCAGTATTATTATACTATTTATGCGGTACTTTTAATTGGTTCTAGTGACTCATTGATTTTATTACTGTATAAATATCTTATATAGCTCGTATTTTTGTTGGAGCTTATTCATCATCATTTTTTAGGTACTTACCTTGATCTATTTGCAATTTTGAAGACAGAAACTTAAGCATTTGATCCTATAGTAGTAATAGATTTAATAATATAGTATAGCTTTAGAGCTTATATTTATATGATAGAATTGTAAAAAATAAGTTTAATTTTGTAATAGTTAGCTCGAACTATTTAATTTATTTAAAAGTTATTTCTAAAGTTATGATTAAGTGCATAACTTGTGTAGGTCCATAACTAGTATACGGGGTTACAGTAGCAAAATCTCTAAACCCACTTGACGGGCCGGGCTATAGTTAAGGCTCCCCTATATGTAATGATACTAGTGTCTGAACCCTAATTAAGACCTTCCTGCGAGTAATAATAGTCGTATCTAAACCCACTCAAGGAAATTGTAGTTAAAACCTTCATCAAGATAGCTTACTAAAATTCTAAAAGTTCAAAAGTATGGATAAGGAAATGAACTGTGATAAATTATATATTTTATTGTCTCCCAGAAGTATTGAAAATATGTTTTTGGAACTATTATAATAAGTATGATGATCTTCTAATTGTTGGTAAGATTTAAACTTCTGCAAATCTGTAAAAATGTACTTTTGAAAATATTATGATGAGTATGATCTTTTGATTGTAATCTGATTCAATGTTATGAAAGTTCTTAAAGTATGTTTTGAAAATATCCTAATAAATTTGATTTTCTTCCTGACAATCTTGGCCTGATTTGAAGCCCAAAAAGTTCTTTATCACATGGTACATGTAGTCCTTTAAAATTGTTTTCCTGATTGAAAGTTGATCGTTATGTTCTATTAGAAAAAAATGCGTGACTTTTTCTTATGTTTGTTGTTGTGTATTACATATATATATATATAACTTGTTCAAATTCAATATAGGGTCAAGAAATTATTTATTAGGTATGTATCAGTCACACCAATTTATAACTATTTTTGTCGAGAACTTTGTTGAGAACGAAGACGATGATCAATTTTGTGATTGCTGAGGAGACATTAAGATGTTTCTTAGTTTCAATTAAAGTTTCAGTTATTACTTATGAATATTTGTTTAATATTTAAGACAACTTTATAAGGATTGTAATAGTAGGGACTGATTTTTGAATGTAGGTGCATGACTTCTAAGTTTAAGAATTTGAATTATTTTCCATTGCAATACTTTTGAAGTTTCTTGAATTAATTTTGGGCGTGACACTTGGAAAGTAACACAAACTAAAACTTTAGCAGTTAAATGGTTCAACTACTTATTTTTCTCCTTCTTATTTTCTTAAATCTCACCATTTAGATGTTTCGCTATTCCTTACTTTTTTTGTGTTTGTGTGTGCATGTGTGTGTGTGGTTTATAGGCAAGATTTGATCAGACACTAAAAAACAATATAATATTAGTGACAAAACAATAAGTGATAATGTAAAAGTTGTTACAAATAATATGTAATAAGTGACAATAACTTTTGTTTTGTCATTAATAATAATTTTTAAGTAACAATAACTTTTACCTTGTCACAATATGACTCAATAGTGACAAAAATTGATGTTTTAAGTTGTCACAATTAACAATTAATGACACCTCTATAGTGACAACCTAATGACAATAAAAATTGTCACTATAATTTGTGACAAGATTTTCATTGTCACTATAGGTGTCACTAATTGTCTATGGTGACAACTTAAATACTATTCTTGTCACTATTTAGTTTGTAAGAATCATTAAAGTGACAAAACTAAATCTTTTGTCACTTAATATACATAATTAGTGACAATTTTTCTATTGTCACTTACTCTTTTGTCACTAATTTTTCTTTTTCTTGTAGTGAGAGAGTATTTCATTGAGCTTATAATAAGGTCCTAAAAATATTTTATAAAATATTTCAGAGTTACATAAGTATTTGATAAAATTTTAAAAGAAAAATGTGCTAGCAGGCTCCTAAAATATAATTGTGGATCTTATAACATCTTTTGAAAAAAAGTGTGGAGCTTTTGACTCATTTTTAAGATTTTAATACATTTTTTTTGAATTCACCCATATTAATTACAAAGTTGTTGTTAACTAACATTTTACAAATTCTAAAATTTTATTTTTATCTAAACATTTTAAGAGCTTATAATTAAAATAAGATATAACATCTTATGAGTTAATATCTTATAAGATATATGAGGTTACAAGATCTTTTTAGTAAATTTGACCAAACATTCTCTAAGTTACAAAATTACTCCTCCTCCTCCTCCTCCTCCTCCTCTTCTTCTTCTCCTCTCTCTCTCTCTCTCTCTCTCTCTCTCCCGCTCGCTCTTGCCTGGAAAGTTTATAAAATTTTAATATCTTGTTTTAAAAACTTATAAACTCTTCTCTTAAAAGTTTTATGAAAACACTTTATGATATGTCATAGGAAGGTTATGAGAGTATTGAGATTCTTCCTTTTTTTTTAAAAAATAAATTAATAATAATAATAATATTTTTATGAATGAAAAGGCAATAGAAAGAGACCATACTCCATAGTTGAAGCCCCCGGCAGTCTTGGTTTTGGTTTACCAATAACTTTAGAAAAGTTGGCCAGTAAAAGTCCAAATTATTACATAGATAAGTGTTATATTTCAAATAAAGGTTCATTGATCCTTCTTTTTGAAATTATTCTTTCCTTCCTTGTTCTAAAATGGCTGCTTCTTGTTTTTACAATATATGATATGTCAATCTTTTTCTTCTTAATTATAATCTTGATATTTAAATTTTCAAATTTTAATGTTATTATGTTATGTAATACTCAATTAATTAATATTGTATTAAAAATAATCAAAATTCATTGACATCTCTATATTTTTGCACCAAATCATTTGACATACGATCCATAATTCATCGATTCAAATGTTTGGTGCGTCAGATACATTCATGTATAGAATTAATATTGGTCTTCTCTATTTTGCTTTTGGATTATTCAAAATGAAATAAATGGAAATATGTGCCGTAAGTTGAATTTCCATCTGCCACTAAAAGGAGCCAATGTTCTCAAAGTAAGTGTACTGAATATTCCTTGTTAATTTGGTATGTGGATGGAATTCCAACCACGACACTAGGACTAGTGTGACTCCTTGGGATCCCTCTTGCCTCCGCTAAGTTCAAAAAATTAGCAATTACATTTTATTTTGTTTTGATAATTATTTTGCAAACATAATAATGATCACATAATATTTAAATTTCTATTATTGACAATTAGAAGGTGTATGGGTATTAAGCTTATAAAATCCTCTCAAAATATCTTATAAAATCAATATTTCACTACAAAAAATTATAATATTAGTGACAAAATAATAAGTGACAAAGTAAAAATCGCCACTAATAACACGCAGCGAGTGGCAATAGCTTTTATCTCATCATTAATGATAATTTTTAAGTGACAAGAATTTTTATCTTGTCAAAACATGACTCAATAGTGACAAAAAATAATATTTTAAGTTATCACCATTAACAATTAGTGACAACAAAAATTGTCACTATAATTTGTGACAAGATTTTTATTGTCATCATAAATGTGTCACTAATTGTCTATGATGACAATTTTAACACTATTCTTGTCACTATTTAATTTGTAAAAATCACAAAGGTGACAAAACTAATTTTTTTGTCACCTAATATACATAATTAGTGACAACTTTTGTATTGTCACTAATTTATTTTTTTCTTGTAGTGTTTGACAGCTTCCAAGGTATCATAAAGTGTTTGGCAAAGTTTTTGAAAATTTATAGAGTCCCAAATTAAGATGTTAGATTTCTATATGCTCTTTTTAGAAAATTAAGAAATTCTTAACTTATTTTTAGAATCTTAATGAAATTCCTTTAATTTTAGTTGTATAAAATTATTAAATTATTATTAATGACATTTTATAAGCTCTAAGAATTTATTTTATCCTCAAATAAAATGTAACATTTTACACGCTCCAAAATTATCTTACAAGACATATTGGAAACTTATAAGATTTTTGAATAAGTTTAACCATGCATTCTCTTACTATTACTGACATATCTATTATTGGCAATACAATCACAACATAAATAATGTCAAAAAGTCATTTACATAATTTTTTACTACTACTATACATGCGTTACTCTTTGGTAGTAAATAATTAAAATAACTTTTGTATGCAATTCTTAGGCTGCTAATTTTTAATAGTAACAACTTAACACATAATTTTTATCAATATATAAAAAAATACTGTTGTGCTGGAATAAAAAATTTTATTGCTAAATATATAATTAATATTTTGTATATTCTTTCGTTGTCAAGTGAATTCAAATAAACATGACGATGGTCGATTTTAATTTTCAAAGTCACGTGCCCATAATTGTCCACCATTTTCCCCTTCAAGAATTGGTGGCTGGAGTAAACAAAAGTACATTCAACAATGACTCGCAAAGTAGAAACTTAGTACTCTATCATCACTGTCTCGAGCAACTACGGTAGTCAATAACTTGTCTTGATTGAGGTGTTGAGAGGTATTTTTAATATATTTTTCATTGGAATAATTGAATAAATAAAGTGGAATTTTACAAAAAATCTTCCAATTATTTACAATAAATACTCCCTTCTGTAGTTCTAAAATCATGTAGTTCTAAAATCACTTACTAGTATTACTATTATTATAGAGAGAAATTGAACAACTTAGAGGATGTTTGGATAATTTTATCTAAAATATCTTATAAGATATTTTTGAAACTTATAAAATACTAAATCTTATTTTAAAACTAAGCTCTGAAATATTAAAATAAAGTAAAATTTTGAAAACTCATAGTATGTTAATAATGACGATTTAAGAATTAACATGGCAATACCCAGTAACGTAAGTGTCGATATGATGTGCATGGTTGTCAAGTTGTCCCTTTAGAATTTGACGAGCTATGCCTAAATAATTATTGATCAATAGGATATGATGCTTAATTTGCTTGGAATTTGATTTTTTAGTTTGCCACAATTTCGATAATTGAAGAGTAAATTTAACTAGACCAATTAGTCCTTTTCAATTTTATTCCTTTTTATTTATTTTCGTAAGTAGGAGTATTTCTTCATTACTTGAGATAATATTTAGATGAAACTTATAATTACACTTCCATAGCGCGATCTGGATGGAGCACATAAGTTGTTTGTACTTTTATCCACTACAAGAAATATAATATAAGTGACAAAAGATAAGTGATAATGTGAAAATTATCACTAACGATATAAGTGATCTAATTGAACTTAGAGGATGTTTGGATAATTTTATCTAAAATATCATATAAGATATTTTTGAAACTTATAAAATACTAAATCTTATTTTAAAACTAAGCTCTGAAATATTTAAATAAAGTAAAATTTTGAAATCAACTCATAGTATGTTAATAATAACGATTTAAGAATTAACATGGCAATACCCAATAACGTAAGTGTCAATATGATGTAAGGGTGGCAATCGTGTCGTGTTGGGTTGTTTCGTGTCGGGTTGATGTGTGGATATTACAAAATTTTGCTCAACCTGAATCAAACCCAAAAAGTACTCAACCCAATAAGCTTCAACCCAAACCCAACCTTAAAGTTTTTGTGTCAACCTGAATCCAACCCATTTCAACATATGATTATTTTTCATTAATAATTTATCTAAAAAACTACACATTTTATGTTCAATTAGAATCTTAATAAAATAATTAATTTATACCAAGATTTTGAAAAAGGTCAACTTATACCAAAAATTTAGAAAAAGTCAAAATTATGCTCTAGCCGCCCAACTTTTGTACCATAGAGCAATTTATCTTTATTTTAACAACAATGAAGTCGAATCCCAACAAAGAATTACAATTCGTCCCATTCAGTGATCAATAATCATCCCAACATCACCAAGTAGTCTAGATTTACCTAGTAAATAATAATCATTAATTCTTGCAAATCAATCTAGAGTTAAGTTGTTCAAAAATAACAAGTTATTACTTAGAAATGCGAAAAAACATAGAATATCCAACTTATAATTTCATTTAAATCTATTCATTGCTATCATCTTCAATGATCAATTGAAATTTGGTGCAAAAAATAAGTACACAAAGTAGTAATCATAGAATAAATATGTATGATATATACTTATATAATAATACATTCCATAAAGAATACTAAAAGCACTTACCAAAATTCAAGTGACTAAAGATCCTCTATATCAAGATTAGCAACATCAGAGCTATTAGATGCAATACTCGACTTGGCATCATTTTCATTTTCATATGTCATAATATTTTCAATCAATTCATCCAATTTCACTTCAGTAAGTACTATAACAAATAAATAAAAAAGATGATTAGTTTACAATTAAATACTCCCCAATAATCAAAGTAGTGATAAAATTATCGTTTTATCGAGTAACTCAAAATTCAACCCGAACCAACCCATAATTTTCGTATTGCTTGTCGAGTCGACCCAATATCGACCCAACCCAATAACCCCCAACCCAAATCCAATAATATCGTGTCGGTTTGTATCGTGTTATCATGTCTTGTCGAAAATTGCCGCCCATAATATGATGTGCATGGTTGTCAATTTGTCCCTCTAGAATTTGACGAGCTATGTCTAAATAATTATTGATCAATAGGATTTGATGCTTAATTTGTTTGGAATTTGATTTTTTAGTTTGCCACAATTTTGATAATTGAAGAGTAAATTTAACAAGAACAATTAGTCCTTTTCAATTTTATTCCTTTTTATTTATTTTCGTAAATATGATTATTTCTTCATTACTTGAGATAATATTTAGATGAAACTTGTAAAGACACTTTCATAGCGTGATATGGATGAACCACATAAGTTGTTTGTACTTTTATCCCCTACAAGAAATATAACATAAGTGACAAAAGATAAGTGATAATGTAAAAATTATCACTAATGATTAAGTGGTCTAATTTTCATTATATCCCTAAAGCTAGATCTTAAGTTGCAATATTTTTTAACTTAATCTGATATAGCTTATATAATTGTGGTAAGAAGTATTAGTATTTTAAACATATATATAGTGATAATTTAGTGAACATAAAAAATTGTCATTATGATTTATGACAAAATTTTTATTGATGAGACATGTTGCTAGTCGTCAGAAAAGCCAACTTAAAATACGAGTTCACCAATATTGAACTAGTAAAAATCATTATTGTCACAAAATAAAATTTTTGGTCACTTAATATATATAATTAATGACAATTTTTGAGCTATTACCTATTGTTTTTTTATCACTAGTATATTTTTTATTTTCTTGTAGTGATATTATGTTTCTCAATTTTATGGTGTCATGATTTCTCTACAGATGCTATATATAGTATAAAAAAATTATTATTAATGATATGTACGTATATATACTATACTAAATTCAAGACAAATATTTTTTATAAATTGTCATTTATGGATTAGTTGTAACAAATTATTTCAAAAAATTATTCAAGTTATTATGCTAATTAATTATTAATTAATAGTAAGAATTCATACCTGACTTGTTGATTTTGCCTTGAAATTTTAGCAACATA
Organism: Jacaranda mimosifolia; assembly: GCA_018894105.1. Lineage (NCBI taxonomy): Eukaryota > Viridiplantae > Streptophyta > Magnoliopsida > Lamiales > Bignoniaceae > Jacaranda > Jacaranda mimosifolia. The sequence goes on from CM032127.1 coordinate 5,320,211, forward strand.
TGACGAGAAACAGAAGAAACGGAGTCGAGCAGACGAAATAGGCGTGGGCGCACACCCCAACACGCTTTGGCAGGACGCTGCACACTAGGGCGCGAGGAGGTGTGCGCCCATGGCTCTGGGCGGATTAGAAGTCAACAAGCGCAATGCGTGCCCAAGCGCACAATGTACTACAATGCTCCATTAGGGCGCAACATCCACGCCCCCTGGTGCGGCGAGACTTGGCAAGTTTGCTGCCAAGGCAACTTGCACGCGTCGAGGCACAAGTCATGCCCACCCCGGGGGGCGGCACAAAGCCCACAGGTCAGATTTCGACCTTCGTGGGTATTTAATCCTATTTTCTTCTGGGACAAATAATCATCAATGTGAGACGAAACCTAAACATAGTTTCTATATTGCTTTAGAGATAATTTCTTAGAATGGAGCTTAGAACGAGGATATTTGGTGTTCTCATGAGATTTGTGGGACTCAAATTGTACTTGGCACTTTGATTTGGAATCAATACAATCATTTTCTTTGTCGGGTGGATTAGACTCTTTGTTCAACCACATTAAATCTTGTTGTTAGTTTCATCGAATTACTTACTATTATTTTCATAAATTTGGTCTGACTGGGTTACAACACGACTTTTATCATTATTGAACTTTTCAAAATCTAAAACAAAAATAACACAATATATGTAATTAATAACAACTTCAATATTATTACTAACACATTTATCTCGTCAGTATAGTGAAAACCAAAATGTGCCCATTTTTAGAAGGAAACAAAATATATTACTTAAAGTAGGAATATGATTGAAGCACCTAATTTTACTCAAAAGTCTATCCGATAATAAACAACAAAGAAATCACTTTCCTTATTTTCTGTCCCTACCACAATAAGTATCTACTCCCTAACTTGAAATTCCCTTCACAAAATTCAAAATTCAAGAATGGCTGTGCGACTACTGTAAATCAACCAAAGTTCCACTTGGACGTGCTAAGAAAAATTTAAATGAAGAGTACGTTTGAAAAGGAAAAAAAGAAGTGTTAGAGCCCTTCGATTCCTGTACTTCTTTTTTCTTTGATTCTTTTTTCTTGTAAGACGTAGTAAAATCTTATAATTATGCTTGATTCATCAACATAATAGGTTATACTAATGATATACTAATTATAGTTGCAATTAGTAGTCGTTATAATTATTTTTTCCTTTCTTTTCATTAACACACCCACATGTCTGGTTCATTCAAATATGAATCCCGAACCTTATACATAGAAGTGTGCGGGTGATATCACTTGAATATAAATTACAAAAGAATATTGATAACTGAAGGTGTTACGAATTATCAATGCCAATGTAACTGATAGAATCATCAATTATATTTTGTATAACTGAAAATTTTATTTTATTACAATAATAATTGTATAAAATTAATATTGTCATTATATATATATGTGTGTGTGTGTGTGTGTGTGTGTTACTAATTGTCTAACAATTGTGAATTTTTCATTGAATAAAATAGTAAAAGATATAGTTACATAAGGATATTAACAAATAATTAATTAATATTAACAATTAACTATAATTGAATACCAACAACCAAAAATCGACAAACTATTATCAAATTATCACAAATTTAGAAATTTGTGATAGTGAAAATCTTATCACAAATTTAGTAAAGCTTTTTCATCACTAAGTTGACACTATAAGAAAATTTTAGTGGGGACACTGTCTTCGTTAGGGGTGGCAATCGTGTCGTGTTGGGTTGTTTCGTGTCGGGTTGCGGGGGGGATATCACAAAATTTTGCTCAACCCGAACCCAACCCAATAAGCATAAACCCGAATCCAACCTGAAAGTTTTCGTGTCAACCCGAACCCAACCCGTTTCAGCATATGATTATTTTTCACTAATAATTCACCTAAAAAATGTATACATTTTATAACTAGAATCTTAATAAAATAATCAATTTATACCAAAATTTTGAGAAAAGTCAACTCATACCAAGTTTTTTTAAAAAAAAAGTCAACATTATACTCTAGCGGCTCAACTTTTATACCATAGAGCAATTTGATAATTGAACTTCATTTAATTTTCTCTACAACATTAATAATATACAAATTTTCATGTTAAACCAAAAGTTTTGCACAACTTAATTTTAACAACAATGAAGTTGAATTCCAGCAAAGAAGTATAATTCGTCTCATTCAATGATTAATAATCATCCCAACATCATCAAATAGTCAAGATTTACGTAGTAAATAATAATCATTAATTCTTACAAATCAATCTAGAGTTAAATTGTTCAAATATAACAAGTCATTACTTAAAAATGCAAAAAACATAGGGTTATTATCGTGTTATCAGGTTGTTATCGTGTAACCCGAATTACTTTACCGTTATTTTCATATGCCTGGTCAACCTGGGTTACAACATACAATATATGATATGTCAATCTTTTTCTTCTTAATTATAATCTTGATTTTTAAAATTTCAAATGTTAATGTTATTATGTTATGTAACACTATATTATTTAATGTTGTATTAAAAATAATCAAAATTCATTGACAGCTCTATATTTTTGCACCAAGTCATTTGACATGATCCCTAGTTCATCGATTCAAATGTTTGGCCCGTCAGACACATGCATGTATAGAATTAATAGTGGTCTTTTCTATTTTGCTTTGTGATTATTCAAAATGAAATAAACGGAAATATGGGCCGTAGGCTGAATTTCTACCTACCACTAAGAGGAGTCAATGTTCTCAAAGTAAGTGTACTGCAAATTCCTAGTCAATTTGGTATGTGGATGGAATTCCAATCACGACACCAGGACTAGTGTGACTCCTTGATCCCTCTTGCCTCCGCTAAGTTAAAAAAATTCGCAATTACAATTTATTTTGCAAACATAATATTGATCACATATGTAACACCCCAAAAATTTTATTTCATATTTAATTGATTACTTTACCTTATTTTATTTTATTTATTATTTAAATACAAAAAAAAACAACACCTTAAAATTCCTTTCCTATTTAATTAATTATTTTATCCTAGGTTATTTATTTTTTTATTTTTTTATTTACTTGTTATATCAGTTAGAAGATATAATATATATGTGTATGTATATACTTAGCACTAGATTAAATAGTGAGAATTACTATTTAAGGTCATAAATAACTATATAAATATAAATAATAGATAAGTTAATTTTGGGAAAATAAGTTATAATTTTCTTATAATAATAAGATATTATTACTAAGAATTAATAATTGAGACCTTAGGAATTAATGACAAAGAGGCCAAATTTATTATAGGATTATCTTATTTCTAGAAGATTAATAATTAGAGTTCCAAATGAAATAAAACACTTATCCTATACAATATATTAAACCTACACCCTAAAATCCTAGCCACTCAATAAAAAAAAATAAAAAAGGGAATAGAAAAGAAGAGGAACGTAAGAGAGAGAGAGGGAGGGAGAGAACGAGGAAAGGGAATTTAGGCGGACATTGGTGGTAGCCAGTTAGTTTTTCTTATTTTATCTTCCATTCTTCTGCTGTGAAAAATTTCTGCTTCTTTAGTCCATTTATCCGTGTGAAAAAAAATCTTTGTTGTCTTTCTCCTGGAAATCAGCCACCAATTTAGACTAGAAATAAACAATTTTGGCCTTGCATTCAACCAATTCCAAGTGCTTGTGTTACATATACGTATATGTGTATATAATGAACGAGAATGGAAAAGGAACAGAAAGGTGGAGTTGCAATGTTTGACTTTGCCTTTGGTGTGTCGTGTTATATATATGTAAATAAAGAATAAAGTATGATAAAAGAAGGGGAAAAAAATATGGAGAAAAACCGAGAGGGTGAGCAACTTTTAGGCATGTGGGTTATTTATTTATTTATTTGTTTACTTATTTTTTTTGATGGGTTAAATCGGTAGGTGTGTAATTTTATATATAAATGTGTATATATATGTGTGGAATATGATAGATTAGTAAATTGATTTTGATAAATTGATTGAAGGTATGACAATATGGTGAGTTTAGTTTTTGGCGATATATTATTTTGCACTATTGTTTTTCTGACTAGAGGCTAGGAACCTTGGTTAATGACTTTATAAATTCAGATTTTGAGCTCTTGACGACAAAACTTGACCTCATTGTTGGATTTTGGATATGTCCGCTTAATTGTATTGCGTTAAGATTCTAGAAAATATTGAGATAAATTTTCTTACTTATATTTTAGGATTTTGAATGGACAATATATATATATATATAGATATAGTAAAATTATTTTACTACCAATTAGGATTGTTGGGTTGAAGATACTATAGGCTTACGGTGCCCATACTAGTTCTAAGTAAATCCTGTCTAGTTAATCAGTTAAATTGGTGATTGATGAGCTTATTAAATGAATTCAGATTACTCAACATTTGATTTGATTGATTCTGAGATAGGTGGTTGGCTTCTGGGATTGATCATGAAGGTGAGTGCCTAAACCTATAATTATTATATATTGTTACTTTTCAAAACCCAGAAGGATATATGTATTGTAATGCATGCCGAAACTTCTTTTCAATATACACTGCACCATATATGTATTCCACTGGGCACAAAAAGAAATATTTTTTTCTTGTTTTATTTCTGGATAAAAGAAAACCTATGCTTTTGTGAATTTTTAATGCTTCTAGACTAGCAATTAAATTCGATGATCAACTGAATACTATTACTGTTACTGTTAGTTGGATCCAACTTGGTCTGGGTATACGAGGGACTTCACTGGGCAGCAGCAGGCTAGCCGATTGAATACTAAGCCCCCATGGTCTAATCCCCCCAGCGCACAACAGAAGCTGTTTGTGGTTGAGGTGGGTCGTAGGAAATCCTGGGGATGCTCGGGCACTATTTTGGTAAGATCGCACCTTGCCCGGAGAGATAAGGGACTATTACGATAGGAGTCATAAGGTTGATTGGCTACAACGAAAACTGTCTAATTATTGCATTTAAGTTGTTAGTTTACGAAACAGTTTATTAAACTCTTAATTTGATATTATTTGACTGTTTATAAAATTTTTGACTTGTTACTGCTTGATTGTTTATACACTTCTTGACTGTTACTGCTAAACTGTTTTATGAATTTCACTTTTTTTTTTCTCAAATATTTTCACTGTATGATTCTTGAACATTTTCACTGTACAAATGATTTTAATTCCGAAACTCACATTGCACACACTTGGCACTCACTGAGTCTTTTACTCACACTCGTTTTCCTCTGTAACTTCCTTCTGACAGACCTGTATCCTAGCCCTAGTGAGGATATTGAACCTGCTTCTGACGAGAATCGGAATTTAAGGTTTTCTTTTGGAATTAGGACTTTCCAATAGGTTTAGCTTTATTGTCGTGTTGGCAAATTATTTCTTCTCCTTTAAAGATTTTTTTTCCAGTTGATGGAAGAATATTGGGCATCTTTAGTTCTATGTTGCCATAATTATTTGAATTATTATGAACGTTGGAGTTTTTTTATTTAATATCATGATTTTAGAGAAGCGATATATTTTTATTTGGGATTAAGTTTCACGCCTTGAGATTAGACTGTATGGTCAAATTTTGGGGCGTGACAGAATGACATCAAAGCCTTGGTTTTGAACTTTGGCTACGTCAGGATAAAATCCTCGTGCTATGGAATTTGGGCATAGAATTTTTAGGAATTGATTTGAGTACTTTGGTTCAACCACTAAATTGATTGATTGGATTTTATTTAGTATCGAGGTTGTGGATATTGTTATTAGGTTTGCCAATTGATATGAGTGCATAATTTTGGTACTTTTGACGATAGGATTCATGACATATTAGGAGACTTAGCTCGAAAATACTTTATGATTTGATAGTTTTCTCTCCTTTGAGAATTGTGAATCCTTGCTATCTTCTTCTTGGATGACTACATGGCAAACCTTGATATATATATATATATATTATTGATCTAGGCTTATTTTGATACGATGGTGAGTCAAAGACCACATAAGTCGGTTCATGATTTAGAAGTTTCACCCTGACAATCAAGGTTAATTTTCTAGAGCTTAGATTACGATTTTAGATATGAAATAAGCATATGATATTGGGATAAAAACCTTAGGTCGATAATTGAAACTTGCTTGGATTTATTATTATTATTATTATTATTATTATTATTATTATTATTATTATTATTATTATTATTATTATTATTATTATTATTTTTGAATGAGGAGGATTTGAAAAACGAAAGGGAAGAAGAGAGAATCTTTATCGCAAAGAGTGGGATCTATTTAGGAAGCAGGAGCAAGACCACCATGGAAGGTGAATTGTAAAACTTAGTGTACAAATCCATACATATTGTTATATACATTAGATATACTGTTAAGGGTTCAGGGTTTCAGTAGGAATTGACAAGGTAAGGATGTGTATGTACATACGCCCTTTTGAAAGTTAACAAGGTATAGTAAACATAGTGCACAAGATTGAACCTTATGTTACTTATGACTACCCCTATCATGAAAGCATGAGCGAGTCAATTTACTAGCAGGCAAGGTTACATCAATAAACTCATAGGAGGATGAACCTTGCAAATCCATTTTAGTTGGACTTGATTTATTAAACTTTTGAAACTTCTCGGAGATTTAATTCACTAGAAAAATATATATAATTATGGTACCAGAATATTTTTTTGGTCTCTATTTTGAGATATGAATCAATTAGGACTTTGGGTGAACTTAAGATGTCAAATTAGAAGTTTTTGGATATATTTTAGCATAGAGGATAACTATTTGACTTTTGCAAAGGAATGCTACAAGATAGAATGCTCCCCTAGCTAGGATCCTAGTTTTACACGATCAGTTTTTCTAATGGATTTTTCTCATAGTTATTGATTGAATCTGAAAAGGTTCCGAACACAAAAATTGTGGATCTATCATTTATGTGTATATATCCACTTGAATAATCTCAATCTGATATATATAGAGTAAGCTATCATCAAAATATTAAGATGTGTCCAGTAAGAAGATACAGAACTTTGATTTTTGTTTTTTCCCAAAATGGATATTTGTGACAGATTTACTACTTCTTCCCGATAGAATTAAGTAAAATAATTAACATATGAATTTTAATTCTGTTTCTGAGGTTTCCATTTCCACATGAATCACCTTAATCCGATTTGTATAGAGAAAGTTACGATCAAAATACTAAGATTATCAAGTCTGGAAATACAGAATTTTGATTTTTTCCGAAAACAAATAATATTGACTCTTTTACTACTTGATCTAGATAGAATTAAGTAACATGATAAACATAAGATTTGTAAATATACCTCTTAGGTATTTATATATATCTGAATCACTTCAATTCAATATATAGGGAGAAAATTATGAGTAAAATACAAAGGTGTGGCATGACAAAAAAAAAATACAGGGCTTCGATTTTCCTATAACAGAATATTGTGATGCCTTTTAATACTATATTTTTACTTAATTTGGTAATATGGTCAACATACAAAATGTAGATATGTCTCTTAGGTTTCTATATCTATTTGAATCACCTTCATCATATGTATATGGAGAAAGTTACGACTAAAATACTAAGATGTGTCAAGGTAGAAAATACAGACTTCGATTTTTCGTTGGCAGATATATGTGATGCTTTTTACGGTTTGATCCTGATGGAATTAAGAAAAGTGGTCAACATATGATTTGTATCTCTGTCTGTTATCTTTCTATAGGCACTTGAATCACTCTAGTCCGGCATACATGAAGAAAGTTATGGCTAGAATTCTAAGATATGTCAAATCAAAGACTTCATAGACTTGGATTCGAATTTTCATCACACTTATGAATCTTGGACTCGATTTTATTCCTTGAGATATTGACTTATTTGGACAAAGGTGTCAACATAAAACTTTTTGGTCTCTCTCTTAGCTTTTCAGCATTGCAAGAATCACATCAATTGGGTCTCTAGAAAGGAAGATACAAGCATATCATAAGAACAGTTACCTACAAACCTAGGGAATTCACTTTGTTACACCAAGATCGTGAAAAGAAATCTTCCATTGAGGTCCTTCTAGGAATAAATCCCAATATCTAAAGCATTATATATGATGGCACAAGTAGAACTTGATGTACAATTGCAGGAACTAATTGAAAATAAGTTATTTGACCAAGTCCATCTCGTTGGGAACCTTAGCGTTTCTTTGTAAAGACAAATTATGGGACTTTGAGGATATGTATGGACTACTGGGCTTCAACAATGTCATGATTAAGAATGGTACCTAAGGCTCAATTTTACACCTCGATGTTGACTTACTTGGATTGCGATATCAATATAAAAGTTTTAATTCTTTCTCTTAGTTTTCTAATACCTAAAGAAAATCAAAACTATAGGAGCAAAACTATCCAACTCATGACTTAGAGCTAGATAGATGATAGAAGAAGAATTTTGGAATTTAGTGTTGGAGTTATGGAGTTTTTTAAATTGTCACTCAGAAGAGGATCTGCGATGATCAGAGTAGCAGCTTATCGACTTATTTCACGATCAAACTTTATGGAGATACATAATATCTTCTATGTATCACAACTATGTCGGTATCAAGAAGATCCTTAGCATATCACAGAATATAAGATTTTGTTACTTCAAGAAGAGTAGACGTATGAAGAGCAACGAGTCCAAATCCTAGGTTAAGAATACAAATATTATGCACAAAAGAATATCTTACTAATATGGAGATGTCATAAGATAGAGAATGTGACTTGAGAAAATAAGGAGGAAATACAAAAATATCACCAGGTCTCTTTGCTAACTCAGGTTAGAATTTGGGGACCAAATTCTTTTAAGGGGGGTGGAATGTAATACCTCAAAAATTTTATTTCGTATTTAATCAATTACTTTACCTTATTTTATTTTATTTATTATTTAAATACAAAAAAATGTAACGCCTTAAAATTCCTTTCCTATTTAATTAATTATTTTATCCTAGGTTAATTTTTATTTTTATTTTTTCATTCACTTGTTATATCAGTTAGAAGATATAATATATATGTGTATGTATTTACTTAGCACTAGATTTGTCGCTTTGTTAAATAGTGAGAATTACTATTTAAGATCATAAATAACTATATAAATATAAATAATGGATAAGTTAATTTTGGAAAAATAAGTTATAATTTTCTTATAGCAATAAAATATTATTATTAAGAATTAATAATTGAGACCTTAGGAATTAACAACAAAGAGACCAAATTTATTACATGATTATCCTACTACTAGAAGATTAATAATTAGAGTTCTAAATGAAATAAAATACTTATCCTATACAATATATTAAACCTACACCCTAGAACCCTAGCCACTGAATAAAAAAATAAAATAAAAAAGGAATAGAAAAGCAGCGGAACGTGAGAGAGAGAGAGAGAGAGAGCGAGAGGGAGAGAATTACGCCGGACATTAGTGGTAGCCAGTTAGTTTTTCTTCTTTTATCTTTCATTCTTCTGCTGTGAAAAATTTCTGCTTCTTTAGTCCCATTTACCCGTGTAAAAAAAAAATCTTTGTTGTCTTTCTCCTGGAAACCAGCCACCAATTTAGACTAGAAATAAACAAATTTGACCTTGCATTCAACCAATTCCAAGTGCTTGTGTTACATATATGTATATATGTATATAATAAACGAGAATGGAAAAGGAAGAAAAAGGGCGAGTTGCAATGTTTGACTTTGCCATTGGTGTGTCGTGTTATATATGTGTATATAAATAATAAAGTATGATGAAAGAAGGGGAAAAAAAATATGGAGAAAAACCGAGAGGGTGAGCAACTTTTAGGCATGTGGGTTATTTATTTATTTATTTGTTTACTTATTTTTTTTGATGGGTTAAATCGGTAGGTGTGTAATTTTATATATATATGTGTATATATATGTGTGGGATATGATAGATTAGTAAATTGATTTTGATAAGTTGATTGAATGTATGATAATATGGTGAGTTTAGTTTTTGGCGATATATTATTGTGCACTATTGTTTTTCTGACTAGAGGCTAGAGACCTTGGTTAATGATTTTATAAATTCGGATTTTGAGCTCGTGACGAAAAAACTTGACCTCATTGTTGGATTTTGGATATGTTCGCTTAATTGTATTGAGTTAAGATTCTAGAAAATATTGAGATAAATTTTCTTACTTATATTTTAGGATTTTGAATGGACAATATATATATATATATAGATATAGTAAAATTATTTTACTACCAATTAGGATTGTTGGGTTGAAGATACTATAGGCTTACGGTACCCATACTAGTTCTAAGTAAATCCTGTCTAGTTAATCAGTTAAATTGGTGATTGATGAGCTTATTAAATGAATTCAGATGATTCAACATTTGATTTGATTGATTATGAGATATGTGATTGGCTTCTAGGATTGATCCTGAAGGTGAGTGCATAAACCTATAATTATTATATATTGTTACTTTTCAAGATCCAGAAGAATATATGTATTGTAATGCATGCTGAAACTTCTTTTCAATATACACTGCACCATATATGTATTCCACTAGGCACAAAAAGAAATTTTTTTTTCTTGTTTTATTTATGGATAAAAGAAAACCTATGCTTTTGTGACTTTTTAATGCTTCTAGACTAGCAATTAAATTCGATGATCAACTGAATAATGTTACTGTCACTGTTAGTTGGATCCAACTTGGTCTGGGTGTACGAGGGACTTCATTGGGCAGCAGCAGGCTAGCCGGTTGAATACTAAGCCCCCATGGTCTAATCCCCCCAGCGCACAACAGAAGTCGTTTATGGCTGAGGTGGTTGTAGGAATTCCCGGGGATGCTCGGGCACTGTTTTGGTAAGGTCGCACCTTGCCCGAAGCGATAAGGGACTATTACGGGAGGAGCCATAAGGTTGACTGACTACAACAAAAATTGTCTGATCATTGCATTTAAGTTGTTAGTCTAGGAAACAGTTTATTAAACTCTTGATTTGATATTGTTTGACTGTTTATAAAATTTTTGACTTGTTACTGCTTGGTTGATTATAAACTTCTTGACTGTTACTGCTAAACTGTTTTATGAATTTCACTTTTTTTTTTCTTAAATATTTTCACTGTCCGATTCTTGAACATTTTCACTGTACAAATGATTTTAATTCCGAAACTCACATTGCACACACTTGGCACTATCTGAGTCTTTTACTCACACTCGTTTTCTTCTTTAACTTCCTTTTGGCAGACCTGTATTCTAGCCCTAGTGAGGATATTGAACCTACTTCTGATGAGAACCGTAATTGAAGGTTTTCTTTTGGAATGAGGACTTTCCAATAGGTTTAGCTTTATTGCCGTGTTGGCAAATTAGTTCTTCTCCTTTAAAGAATTTTTTTCCAGTTGAGGGAAGAATATTGGGCATCTTTAGTTCTATGTTGATAGAATTATTTGAATTATTATGAATGTTGGAGTTTTTTTTATTTAAGATCATGATTTTAGAGAAGCGATATATTTTTATTTGGGATTAAGTTTCACGCCTTGAGTTTAGACTATATGGTCAAATTTTGGGACGTGGCAATATTATTGACAATTAGAACGTGTATGGGTATTAAGCTTATAAAATCCTCTCAAAATATCTTGTAAAATCAATATTTGAGAGCTTATAAGGTATCATAAAGTGTTTGATAATTTTTTTTGAAAATTTGTAGAATCCCAAAATAGGATGTTATGTTCCTATATGCTCTTTTTAGAAAAGTAATGAATTCTTAACTTATTTTTAGATAATAAAATTTCCTTAATTTTAGTTGTATAAAATTACAAAATTATTATTAATAACATCTTATAAGCTTTAAGAACTTACTTTATCCTAAAATAAGATGTAACATTTTACATGCTCCAAAAATATCTTTCAAGATATAGGAACTTATAAGATTTTTGAATAAGTTTAACCATGCACTCTCTTAATATTATTGACATTTCTATAATTGGCAATTCAATCGCAACATAAATAGTGTCAAAAAGTCGTTAATATAATTTTTACTGTTACAATACATGTGTTACTCTATGGTAATAAATAATTAATATAACTGTTGTATGCAATTCTTGTGCTGCTAATTTTTAATAGTAACAACTTACACACAATTTTTATCAAAATATAACGAATACTATTGTAGTAAAATAAAAATTTTATTGCTAAATATATAATTAATATATTGTATATTCTTTCGTTGTGAATTCAAATAAACATGAGGATCGTTGATTTTTAATTTTCAAAGTCACGTGCCCATAATTGTCGACCATTTTTGCCAACAAGAATTGGTGGCTGGAGTAAGCAAAAATACATTCAACAATGGCTTGCAAAGTAGAAAGTTAGTACTCTATCATCACTGTCTCGAGCAACTACCGTAGTCAATAACTTGTATTGATTGAGGTTTTGAGGTATTTTTAATATATTTTTCGGTAGAATATTTGAAGAAATAAAACGGAATTTTACAAAAAATCTTCCAATTGTTTACAATAAATACTCCCTTCTGTAGTTCTAAAAGCACTTATTTCCATCTGCAGTAATTGCTCCACACGGAATTTCTAAAACATGCAAAAGTGCTTTTTATTTATCCTTACTAGTATTATTATTATTATAGAGAGAATTGAACTAGGGGGTAGCAATTTCCAACACTAAACGATAACTCGACACGAGTTCGACACGAAAAAATTGGGTTTGGGTTGACTCATTTTGGGTTCGGGTCCAATAAGGTCAACTCAAATAAGAAACTAAAGAAAATTGGTTTGGTTGGGTTGGGTTGAATTTCATGTTATACGAATAACCCGAAATTTTATTTTGGGTCACATGACAACTCAAACCCACCTAAACCAACTCGACCCAACTCGAATTAAACAAATAAAATTTAATTTTTTTAAGAGTAAAAATATAAAATAACAAAATAAAACTTGAAATTTCGCATTTTAGCAATATCAAAATTAGTACTTTTGTATTTTTTGGTCTTATTTATTTTTGCAAACATATAAGATGGATAATTATAATCATATATTGTTCTAATGGTTATTTTTTGGTATCCAAGCGGACATAAAAGTTATTTTGTGAAGAGTTGACAAAAACTGCTTTGACTACTGAATTGTCCTACAAATTTTTCTTAGGCCTTATGCAATAAATCGACTAGAATTCTTTCTATTGAGAGGTTATAAAAATTTAAAAGACTCAAGCAAGTTTTTATGATAAATTATGTGTCCAATTAAAATATTTGTTTACTTATTTGCTTGATGATATATTTTTATTGATTTATGTGCTGCTTAATTCAATTAACATAAAGTAAAGAAACATTGTCATTTTAAGAAGTTAAAAAAAAAATTGATTGATACAAAAGATAAAAAAATTAAAGAGAGTGGGTGAATAAAACTTGAAAAAGTATGCTATTTTAAAAAATAAGTTACTTTGTGATTTTAATATTTTTATAATGTTGATAGATACTACAAAATGAAAGGAACAAAAAATCCCAAAATCCATATATGATGTGGTTCGGTTAAATATTTTTTTAGAAAGTTGCTATTGTGAATTTATGATGAGAATTCCGTACTCCTATTTTAATTTTTTAATAACTAAGAATGGATAAAATTGAAAAATGAAAATGCCAAAAAAATTCTAAAAATTAAAACAAATGTTTGAAATAATTATTTAAATCAAATCGGCAGGATGGATTGGGTGTATTTGAGTTGGCGAGTTGACATAATAAAAATCAGGTCGACCCAAACCTAACATGATATGATTCAGGTAATTGGGTTAAGGTTGAGCATTTTCAGGTTGTCATCAGGTTGGGTTGGGTTAGGGTTGAGGAAATTAATATTATACCCCTACTTCAACCCAACCCAAACCCACCCAACCCACCCAAATTGCCACCCCTAATTGAACAACTTAGAGGATGTTTGGATAATTTTATCTAAAATATCTTGTAAGATATTTTTGAAACTTATAAAATACTAAATCTTATTTTAAAACTAAGCTCTAAGATATTTAAATAAAGTAAAATTTTGAAATCAACTCATAGTATGTTAATAATGACGATTTAAGAATTATTAACATGGCAATACCCAATAACATAAGTGTCAATATGATGTGCATGGTTCTCAATTTGTCCCTTTAGAATTTGATGAGCTATGTTTAAATAATTATTGATCAATTGGATTTGATGCTTAATTTGTTTGGAATTTGATTTTTTTAGTATGCCACAATTTCGATAATTGAAGAGTAAATTTAACTAAAACAATTTGTCCTTTCCAATTTTGTTCCTTTTTATTTATTTTCTTAAGTAGGAGTATTTCTTCATTACTCGAGATAATATTTAGATGAAACTTGTAAAGACATTTTCATAGCATGATCTGGATGAACCACATAAGTTGTTCGTACTTTTATCCACTACAAGAAATATGATATAAGTGACAAAAGATAAGTGATAATGTAAAAATTGTCATTAATGATATCTAATTTTTATTATGTCCCTAATGCTATATCTTAAGTTGCAATATTTTTTAATTTAATATGAAATAGCTTATATAATAGTGATAAGAAGTATTACTATTTTAAACATATATATAGTGATAATTTAGTGAACATAAAAAATTCTCGTTATGATTTATTACAAAATTTTCATTGATGTTACTATAGACATGTTGCTAGTTGTCAAAAAAGCCAACTTCGAATACGAGTTCATCAATATTAAACTAGTAAAAATCATTATTGTCACAAAATAAAAATTTTGGTCACTTAATTTATATGTATAGATATATATATACATAATTAAACAACTTATAGGATGTTTGGATAATTTTATCTAAAATATCTTATAAGATATTTTTGAAACTTAGAAAATATTAAATCTTATTTTAAAACTAATCTTTGAAATATTTAAACAAAGTAAAATTTTGAAATCAACTCATACTATGTTAATAATGACGATTTGAGAATTAACATGGTAATACCCAATAACGTAAGTGTCAATTTATGTGCATGGTTGTCGATTTGTCCCTTTAGAATTTGATCAATAGGATTTGATGCTTAATTTGTTTGGAATTTGATTTTTTTAGTTTGCCACAATTTCGATAATTAAAGAGTAAATTTAACTAGACCAATTAGTCCTTTCAATTTTATTCTTTTTTATTTATTTTCATAAGTAGGAGTATTTCTTCATTACTTGAGATAATATTTAGATGAAACTTATAATTACACTTCCATAGAGCGATCTGGATGAAGCACATAAGTTGTTTGTACTTTTATCCACTACAAGAAATATAATATAAGTGACAAAAGATAAGTGATAATGTGAAAATTATCACTAATGATATAAGTGATCTAATTGAACTTAGAGGATGTTTGGATAATTTTATCTAAAATATCGTATAAGATATTTTTGAAACTTATAAAATACTAAATCTTATTTTAAAACTAATCTTTGAAATATTTAAACAAAGTAAAATTTTGAAATCAACTCATACTATGTTAATAATGACGATTTAAGAATTAACATGGCAATACCCAATAACGTAAGTGTCAATTTATGTGCATGGTTGTCGATTTGTCCCTTTAGAATTTGACAAGCTGTGTCTAAATAATTATTGATCAATAGGATTTGATGCTTAATTTGTTTGGAGTTTGATTTTTTTAGTTTGCCACAATTTTGATAATTAAAGAGTAAATTTAACTAGACCAATTAGTCCTTTCAGTTTTATTCTTTTTTATTTATTTTCATAAGTAGGAGTATTTCTTCATTACTTGAGATAATATTTAGATAAAACTTATAAATACACTTCCATAGCATGATCTGGATGAAGCACATAAGTTGTTTGTACTTTTCTCCACTACAAGAAATATAGTATAAGTGACAAAAGATAAGTGATAATGTGAAAATTATCACTAATGATATAAGATATCTCATTGAAAAACTTAGAGGATGTTTGGGTAATTTAATCTAAAATATCTTATAAGATATTTTTGAAACTTATAAAATACTAAATCTTATTTTAAAACTAAGCTGTGAAATATTTAAATAAAGTAAAATTTTGAAATCAACTCATAGTATATTAATAATAATAACGATTTAAGAATTAACATATGGGAATACCCAATAACGTAAGTGTCAATATGATGTAGGGGCAACAATCGTGCCGTGTTGCGTTGTTTCATGTCAGGTTGATGTGTGGATATTACAAAATTTTGCTCAACCCGAATCACACCCAAAAAGTACTCAACCCAATAAGTCCCAACCTGAAAGTTTTCGTATCAACCCGCACCCAACCCGTTTCAACATATGATTATTTTTTATTAATAATTCATCTAAAAAACTACTCATTTGAAGTTCAACTAGATTCTTAAAAAAATAATCATTTTCTACCAAGATTATGAAAAAGGTCAACTTATACCAAAAATTTAGAAAAAGTCAACATTATGCTCTAGCCGCCCAACTTTTGTACCATAGAGCAATTTGATAACTGGACTTCATTTAATTTCCTCTATAACATCAACAATATACAAATTTCAATTGTAAACCTAAAGTTTTGCACAACTTAATTTTAACAACAATTAAGTCCAATTCCAACAAAGAAATATAACTCGTCCCATTCAGTGATCAATAATCATCCCAACATCAGCAAGTAGTCAAGATTTACATAATTGTAAACCTAAAGTTTTGCACAACTTAATTTTAACAACAATGAAGTCCAATTCCAACAAAGAAATATAACTCGTCCCATTCAGTGATCAATAATCATCCCTACATCAGCAAGTAGTCAAGATTTAAATAATAATAATAATAATAATAATAATAATAATAATAATAATAATAATAATTAATTCTTACAAATCAATCTAGAGTTAAGTTGTTAAAAAATAACAAGTTATTACTTAAAAATGCAAAAAAAAAATAAAAAAAAATAGCATATCCAACTTATAATTTCATTTAAATCTATTCATTGCTATCATCTTCAATTATCAATTGAAGTTTGTTGCAAAAAGTAAGTACACAAAGTAGTAATCATAGATTAAATATGTATGATATCTACTTATATAATGATAAATTTCATATAGAATACTAAAAACACTTACCAAAATTCAAGTGATTAAAGATCCTCTATATCAAGATTAGCAACATCAGAGCTATTAGCTGCAGTATTCGACTTGTCATCATTTTCATTTTAATATGTCATAATATTTTCAATCAATTCATCCAATTTCACTTCAGTAGATACTATAACAAATAAATAAAAAAGATGATTAGTTTACAATTAAATACGCCCCAATAATCACAGTAGTGATAAAATTATCGTATTATCGGGTTGTTATCGGGCAAATCGAAACCCAACCAAAACCAACCCATAATTTTTGTATTGCTTATCGGGTCGACCCAATATCGACCCAACCCAATAACCCCCAATCCAAATCCAATAATATCGTATCGGTTCGTGTCGTGTTATCATATCGCGTTGAAAATTACTGCCCGTAATATGATGTGCATGGTTATCAATTTGTCCCTTTAGAATTTGACAAGCTATGTCTAAATAATTATTGATCAATAGGATTTGATGCTTAATTTGTTTGGAATTTAATTTTTTTAGTTTGACGCAACTTCTATAATTGAAGAGTAAATTTAACTAGAACAATTAGTACTTTTCAATTTTATTCCTTTTTATTTATTTTCGTAAATAGGATTATTTCTTCCTTACTTGAGATAATATTTAGATGAAACTTGTAAAGACACTTTCATAGCAGCATAAGTTGTTTGTACTTTTATCCACTACAAGAAATATAATATAAGTGACAAAAGATAAGTGATAATGTGAAAATTGTCACTAATGATTAAGTGATCTAATTTTTATTATATCCCTAATGCTATATCTTAAGTTGCAATATTTTTTAATTTAATATGATATAGCTTATATAATTGTGGTAAGAAATATTAGTATTTTAAACATATATATAGAGATAATTTAGTGAACATAAAAAATTGTCATTACGATTTATGACAAAATTTCCATTGATGAGACATGCTGCTAATCGTCAAAAAAGCCAACTTAAAATACGAGTTCACCAATATTGAACTAGTAAAAATCATTATTGTCACAAAATAAAATTTTTGGTCACTTAATATATAATTAATGACAATTCTTAAGTTATTACCTATTGTTTTTTGATCACTAGTATTTTTCTTATTTTGTTGTAGTGATTTTATGTTTCTCAATTTTATGGTGTCATGATTTTCATAATAAATTCTCTACAGATACTATAAATAGTATAAAAAATTATTATTAATGATATGTATATATACTATACTAAATTCAAGACCAATATTATGTCTAAATTGTCATTTATGGATTAGTTGTAACAAATTATTTCTAAAAATTATTCAATAAGTCATTACGCTAATTAATTATTAATTAATAGTAAGAATTCAAACCCGACTTGTTGATTTTGCCTTGAAATTTGAGCAACATATAACGAGAAACGGAAGAAACAGAGTCGAGCGGACGAAACAGGCATGGGAGCACACCTCAACGCGCATTGGAAGGACACTGCACACTAGGGCAAGAGGAGATGGCGCCAGGGCCCACAACTCTAGCCGGATCGGATGCCGATGAGAGCAAGGCGTGCCCGGGTGCACAACGTACTGCAATGCTCCGTTATGGTGGAACATCCGAGCGCCCTGGCACAGCAAGACTCGGCAAGCTTGCTACCAAGGCAGGTTACACGCATCGGGGCGCAAAGCCCATGGGCTAGATTTTAACTTTCGTGGGCATTTAAGTCTATTTTCTTTCGAGACAAAATAATCATCAATGTGAGACGAACCCTAGACATAGTTTCTATACTGCTTTAGAGATAGTTTCTCAGAACGGAGTTTAGAACAATGGTGTTAAGTGTTCTTGTGAGATTTGTGGGACTCAAATTGTACTTGGCACTTTGATTTGAAATCAATACAATCCTTTTCTTTATCAAGTGGATTAGACTCATCACCGAACCAAGTTAAATATTCTTGTTCGTTTTATCGAATTACTTTACTGTTATTTTCATATGTTTGGTCTAACTAGGTTACAACAAACTGGTATCAGAGATAGTTGACCAAATGTTTGCCATGAAGCATGAGTTAGAGAAATTCTATGGGAGGAATAACTTTAGGTTGTGGAAGATAAAGGTTCACGGCTTTCTATGTCAACAAGGTTTATAGAAAGCATTAAAGGGTAGAGATTTTTTGCCAAAGACGCTGACAGACGAGGAGAAGGATGAATTTATGGAGAAGGCTTACAGTACTTTGGTGTTATCATTGGCAGATAACATACTAAGAGAGGTCGCCGCAGTAAGTACGCCGGCATAATTATGGTCAAAGCTGCAGAGTCTCTATATGATGAAGTCCCTGACAAATTGGTTGTATTTGAAACAATGGCTATCACATTGAGGATGACGGAAGGTACATCTATCACTCAACATATTGATTTCAATAAGATGATTCTAGATCTCACTAGTATAGATGTACAAATTGAAGATGAAGATGAAGATTTAATTCTCTTGTGTTCTCTTCCTAAATCTTTTGAGCACTTGGTCACTACTTTGCTATATGGAAGAGATACAATTTCAATGGAGGATATGAATGCCTCATTGAATTCAAATGAATTGAGAAAACATGTCATAGCCAGCAACGATAGTGAAAGTAGGGAAGGATTGGTTGCGAAGGGGAAACTGAGAGAAAGGGGAAGGAGTAGAGGTTGATCTAAGTCTTGAACCAAACCTAGAACAAGCAATAAATGTTTTAGGTGCGGAAAAAAGGGGCATTAGAAACGAAATTATCCAGAACATGAAAAGTTGAAGGATGCAGGTAAATCTTCTGATCAGAAATGGGATGATGTTGCTGGAATTATTGAGGATGATTGTAATGGTGGACTTGTTCTCAACATTACTAAGATTTTTCTAAATTTAGAGTGGATTTTGTAGAGTGGCTATTCCTACCACATATGCCCACGAGAAGATTGGTTTTCTACTTTTCAGGAATTCGATCATAGTAAAGTGCTCGTAGGAAACGATGCTTCTTGTAGAGTTGTAGGGATTGGCACAATGAGTATCAGAATGCATGACGGTGTTGTGAGAATCCTAATAGATGTGCGTCAAGTTCCTGATCTGAAGAAAAATCTAATTTTGCTAGGTACTCTGGACAAGAACAGTTGTGAGTACATTGCTTGAGATAGAGTTCTATGGGTTTCCAAGGGTGCTCTGTTAATCATGAAGGGGGACAAAATGAATGACCTTTACATATTACAATGTAGTACAATCTCTGGTACTACAGAAGTTTTTTCATTAGTCAATGATACTACGAGATGGTAGCATATGCGTCTTGGGCATATGAGTGAGAGGGGAATGTCAGAACTGAGAAAACATGGTTTGCTTTGTGGAGAGAAGACTAGAGAGATGGATTTCTACGAGCAATGTGTTCTTGGAAAGCAGCACAGGGTGAAATTCGGCACGATAGTTCACAGGACCAAGGGTACCTTGGATTATATTCACTCAGATCTTTGGGGGCCTTCTTAAGTTTCCTCAAAGGGTGGTTCCAAGTATATGCTGATATTCATTGATAACTTCTCATGAAGAGTGTATGTGTACATGCTGAAGCATAAAGATGAGGTCTTTGTCAACTTCAAGTAATGGAAGACCTTAATTGAGAAACAGACAAGAAAGGAGATCAAGCGCTTGAGGACTGATAATGGCTTGGAGTTCTACAACAAGGAATTTTAGAAATTCTATGACAAGGAAAGAATTGTGAGGCATCGTATAGTTGTATATATACCACAACAGAATGAAGTTGCAGAATGGATGAACAAGACTATCTTGGAAAAAGCTCGATGCATGCTCTTTAATGCAGGATTGTTCAAGGATTTTTAGGCAGAAGCAATTTACACTGCTTGTTATTTGGTGAATAGGTCACCATCAACTACTTTGGACTGCAAGACACCAATGGAAGTCTAGTCCTGGTCTCCTGCTGATTACTTAAATCTAATAGTATTTGGATGTCCAACATTTGCTTATGTCTGCGATGGGAAGCTTGAGCCGAGGGCTAGGAAGTGCATATTTTTAGGCTATGTGGATCGATCAAGGGTTATCATTTGTGTGTAGTGATGATAAGGGCTCCAAGACGATTATCAGAAAAGATGTGACATTCGATGAGTCTGCTGTGATGAAGAAGGTGGAGTAGGGTGAAAGTAATCAACAAGGCATTAAGGAAAATGTGGAGTTTGATATTAATACTCCACAAGTTTCAAAGGGAAAATAGAATGTGGTAGATAAAGATGGTGAGAGCTCATTATCACCTAATCAGCAGTAGGAAAATGATTAACTACAGAACTATCATTTGGCTCGTGATAGAGAGGAAAGATAGATCCAACCATCATAGCGATTTGCATATTCAGATTTGGTTGCTTATACTTTGAGTTTGGCCGAGGAGTTTATGGGAGATGATCTAGTCACATACAAAGAGGTCATTTCTATTCCAAATTCTGATAAATGGGTAATTGCTATGAGTGTAGAGACCACAAGAATAGCACATGAGAGCTAGTTGATGTACCTAAAGGGTAGAAAATTGTAGGTTGCAAATGGATCTACAAGAGAAAGGAAGGGATTCTCGGGGTTGAAGATGCTATATACAAGTCGCGATTGGTAGCTAAGGGTTTTACTTAGAGAGAGGAAGTTGACTTTCATGAGGTATTCTCCCCATTGTAAAACATACTTCCATTCGCGTATTACTTACCATGGTAGCTTTGTTTAATGTGGAGCTAGAGCAGATTGATGTGAAAATAATATTTCTGTATGGTGAGTTGGAGGAGCAAATCTACATGAGTCAACCAGGGGATTCGTTGTTTTCGGGAAAGAAAATCAAGCATATCTTTTGAAGAGGTCTTTATATGGCTCGAAGCAGTCTCCCAGACAGTGGTATAAAAGATTTGATGCTTTTATTACTAAAATAGGATATACCAGAAGCATATAGGATTGTTGCGTATATCCTAGAAAAATATAGTGATGGCCTTTTCATATATTTGTTGTTGTATATTGATGATATGTTAATTGCCGCTAGAAACATATCTGAGATCAACATTTTGAAGGCTCAATTGAGTGATAAATTTGAGATGAAGGATTGGGCAATCAATGCGAAGAAGATATTAGGCATGAAGATCATCCGGGATAGACACTCGGGATTGTTGTACTTGTCTCAACAAAATTACATTGAGAAAGTACTTGAGCATTTTGGGATGGATAAGTCCAAGCAGTTAGTACGCCATTTGCAACTCATTTCAGGCTCTCATCAGATCTATTACTAAATACTGAGGAGGAGGTGGAGCACATGTCTAATGTGTCATATGCTAGTGTAGTGGGTAGCTTGATGTAGGCCATGGTGTGTGCCTACCATGGTGTGTGCTAGGCCAGATATTTCACATGCAATTAGTGTAGTGAGCAGGTACATGCACAAGCCGAGAAAGATGTATTGGCACGCAATGAAATAGATCATGAGGTATCTGAGAGGTTCTGCAGATAGATGTTTGAGGTGTAGTAAATTGAATTCTACTGTTATAATTATTAGCTATGTGGATGCGGATTATGCCAGAGATTTGGACAATAGAAGGTCCATAATAGGCTATGTGTTTTGTGCTTCAAATTGTACGGTTAGCTGGAAGGCAATTTCACAGTCATCAGTTACATTGTCCACAACAGAAGCTGAGTACATGGCTTTAGCTAAAGGCATCAAGGAAGGCATTTGGCTAAAGAGGCTGATCGATGATATGAGTATGAATATTCAGATATTACTATAGTGTTTTGTGATAGTCAAAGTGCCATACACTTGTCAAAAAACAACCATTTTATGAGAGAACAAAACACACAGATGTGAGGTACCACTTTGTCTAGGATACGGTGTCTCAACGTGTCATTTTGGTTGACAAGGTTGGGATTAAGGATAATCCAGCAAATATATTGACCAAGGCTGTTTCGGGAATCAAATTCGAGCATTGCTTGGATTTGATTAATATTTATAGACTTAGATGAGGGCCTTTTTGGGGGCAGGGACAAAGAAGAAGAATGGAGAATTTCAAGTCAAGATGGAGAATTGTTGATTTTGCCTTGAAATTTAAGCTACATATGATGAGAAATGGAAGCAACAGAGCGAAACAGGCATAGGACCACACCCTAATGCGTGTTGGCAGGATGCCGCGTGCCGGGAAGCAAGGAGGTGAGCGCCAGGGCACACGGCGCTGGGTGGATCAGAGCAGACTGGTGCGACACACACTAGGGAACAGAGAGTGCCGTGCTCGGGCACACAACGCATTGGAATTGTGCGCTCCTAGGCGCATAGCATTCTGCAATGCTGCGCCAAGGCGCAACATCCCCCTGCCCTAGCGCAGCGAGACTCGGCAAGTTTGCTGCCAGGGCAACTTACGCGCGTTGAGGCACAAGTCATGCCCACCCCGGGGGGTGGCACAAAGCCCACAGGCCAGATTTCGAGCTTCGTTGATATTTAAGCCTGTTTTCTTATGGGACAAAATAATCATCAATGTGAGACGAACCCTAAACATAGTTTCTATACTACTTTAGATAAAGTTTCTTAGAATGGAGTTTAGAACGAGGATATTGGATGTTCTAGTGAGATTCGTGGGACTCAAATTGTACTTGGTACTTTGATTCGGAATCAATTCTTTGTCGGGTGGATTAGGTTCATCGTTCAACCACGTTAAACCTTGTTGTTAGTTCCATCGAATTACTTACTATTATTTTTCATATGTTTGGTCTGAAGGTGTTACTACACGACTTTTGTCATTATTGAACTCTTCAAAATCTAAAAAAAAAACACAATATATGTAATTAATAACAACTTCAATATTATCACTAACACATTTATCTCGTCAGTATAGCTAAAACTAAAATGTGCCCATTTTTAGAAGGAAACAAAACATATTACTTAAAGTAGGAATATGATTGAAGTATCTAATTTTACTCAAAAGTCTATCCGATAATAAGCAACAAAGAAATCACTTTAAATGAAGAGTACGTTTGAAAAGGAAAAAAATAAATATTTAAAAGAAAAAAAGTCTATCCAAACGTTCCACTTGCACGTGCTAAGAAATATTTAAATGAAGAGTACGTTTGAAAAGGAAAAAAAGATGCGTTAGAGCCCTTCGATTCTTGTACTTTTTTCTTTGATTCTTTTTTCTTGTAAGACGTAGTAAAATCTTATAATTATGCTTGATTCATGAACTCAATATGTTATACTGATGATATACTAATTATAGTCACAATTAGTAGTCGTTATAATTATTTTTTCCTTTCTTTTCATTAACACACCCACACGTATGATTCATTCAGATATGAATTCCGAACCTTACACATAGAAGTGTGAGGATGATACCACATGAATATAAATTACAAAAGAATATTGATAACTGAAGGTGTTACGAATTATCAATGCCAATGTCACTGATAGAATCATCAGTTATATTTTGTATAACTGAAATTTTTATTTTGTTACGATAATAATTGTATAAAATTAATATTGTCATTATATATATGTGTGTGTGTGCGCTACTAATTGTCTAACGATTGTGAATTTTTCTTTGAATAAAATAGTAAAAGATATAATTACATAAGGATATTAACAAATAATTAATTAATATTAACAATTAACTATAACTGAATACCAACAACCAAAAATTGACAAACTATTATCAAATTATCACAAATTCAGTAATTTGTGACAGTGAAAATCTTATCACAAATTTAGTAAAGCTTTTTCGTCACTAAGTTGACACTATAAGAATCACTAATTAGTATTGGTGACAACTTAAACATCAATTTCTTGTAACTATTTAGTCATATTGTAATAAACTAAAAGTTATTATCACTTACAAAATGTTATTAGTAATAAAATCCAAATTGTTATTAGTTAATATATCATTAATAATATTTTTTATATTATCACTTATTTTTCATCACTAATATTATATTATTTTATAGCACTAGGTTCACGACAATAAGCAAATCTTTGGTCAACATATATTATGATGAAAAAAAAAAAAAAAAAAGGGAATACAACGGTCAAGTAAAGCTTCTCCAAATTTGGATACATTGTACTCCTATAAAAATCAAACAAACACATCCATCTTTCATTTACTTATTCTGTTTTTTTCTTTTTTTTTGAATTTCATTCTTGTTTTTCTGAGTAAAACTGGAAAAAGGGCTAAAATTCTGTATCATATAGGTTGACAAAGGATATATATAAATTGTCTAAATTAATAAAAGGTGTTTCAGTTGGACTGATGAAAATTCAAAGTTTGAATCTATCCATATAAACAAAAAGATAGGCAGTGAATTTGAGTCTATTTCTGTGAACTAATTATCTTTTAGATGGAGAAGTTTTAATCTAAATGACACCTTAATGAACATGATTGTGGAGATGCCTTTGTCTTTCAAATAGCAGCTGTGATTCCATATTTTAAATATTTTACGATCTGAATATATATGTTTATAAAAAAAATTATTATACTAGTTGTTCCTCTTTTATTAATTCTTTCAAAAAAGATAAAGTACAGTGACATTTATATTTTTTAACTACAATGTTACAAATGATATTTTTAGAAAATATCACTACACATAAAATTGCTAGTATTATTATACTAATTATGCAATACTTTTGATTGACTCTAGTGACTCACTGATTTTATAGTTGTATTAGTGTTATCCAAGGATAATACACTAAGAGGGTGTTTGGCAAAATTTATTTAAAATGTATTGTAAGCTCATACATCTTATAAAATGTTTTTGGAGCTTATAAGATGCTAGAATTTTTCTAAAAATAATTTCTTAAAGTGTTTAAAACAAGGTTTTAGAGTTTATAAGAAGTTAATAATGGTCAAATTAAGAAGCCTATTAATATCTTAAAAATAAGTTAGGAATTCTTTACTTTTTTAAAAAGAGTTTATAAGCTCCTAACATCTTATTTTAAGAGCTTATAAGTACTTTTTATAAAAAAAAAATTACCGAACATTTTTCGTCATTTTATAAGCCCTTTTTGATATCTTATAAGAAGTTTTGAGGAATTTATAAGCTCATCCAGACACCCTCTAAAATGTCATTTTTATTTTGTTGGAATGATAACTTTGACTTGTTTACTAACAAGGAGAATTGTGTTTGGTAGATAAACGCACGCATTAATTTCTGCAGAATATGATATCTATCTATCTATATATATATATTACTGCTCCGTAGTAAACGTGCACAAGCTTCTGAAAACTGATACTCCTCTCAGGTCTTAAATATCCTCATATTTTGCCTTTTTCTTTCATTCTCCAATCAATTCCCCAAGCCACAAAATTTGACACAATGCATTCGATATCCACTATCATAAAGCTAAACTATTTCCCAGTGGTTCAGTGCAGAGTACCCAAGGTTCAACAGCCAGAATGTTTCACCAGTAAGAATTCTTGCTTATTTAATTTATTTCAATTAATGTAATATACTCGTAGTTATACTTAAACAATGTGGTCAAATAAGCTAATTAATTAATGGAATTAACTTTCATGTTAATTGTAGGTACTTGGCTGAACAGACATAAGCACTCATCGTGCAATTACCTAGTACTTCATGAGAAGCAAGTATCTAGAGTAACTGAGAGTCGAGGTATAAGCCAAGCTTTTTTATTACAGTCCTAATTTAAATTCTTTGATCAGAAATTAAGTGTCATCCTTTGATTCAATTATTAATAACATGCACGACCATTGTTGTTACAGTTGCTAGTCTGAATGTGTCACAAGTATGTGATAAAGATGACTCCACAGCTGATCAATCCCTTGAAGTGGTAACGAGTTTCAGTTTTCTTAATTTTTTCTTTCATTTTATTTGTGAAAATTTTACTCTTGATCAAATGTTCGCTGTTGTGTGATAATTAGTAGTATTGTTTATTCCTGTGCAATTAGAAATATCAAGTATTTTAATCTCTTTTTTACTTGAAGGCGAAGACAATTGAGGATTCTATTGCCGACATTAAAATGATGTTGAGTTCAATGGATGACGGACGTATAAGTGTATCTCCTTACGACACAGCCTGGATTGCTCTTATTAAAAACGTCGACGGGCGTGAGATGGCCCAATTTCCATCTAGTCTCGAGTGGATAGCACAAAATCAACTCCCCGACGGCTCATGGGGAGACCAAGATTTATTCTGTGCATATGATAGGCTAGTAAATACACTAGCATGTGTGGTGGCTTTGAAATCATGGAATGTTCATCCTGACAAGAGTGAAAAAGGTTTGACGGACCATATAAAACTTCTGTTACATAGTCATTCTTGAATTTCATTTCTATGTTTTAAATGACATAGCCGTATTGATATTTTATTATTCTTTCTTGAATTTCAGGAATATCATTCATTAAAGAAAATGTGTGTAAACTTGAAAGCGCGGATGCCGAGCACATGACTTGTGGGTTTGAAGTTATATTTCCTGCTCTTCTTCAAAGAGCTCAAAAATTGGGCATTGCTGATATTCCCTATGATGCTCCCGCCGTAAGAGAGATTTATACTGCCAGGGATCAAAAAATGAAAAGGTAAAAAAATATATACAAGCTTGACAGTTAATTGCTTCATACGTTATTTATTGAAAGACTGATTTTGAAGAAAGAAAGACAAGTGGAAGTAGTATATGTCCCACCAGAAAGGTCTCATTTGAAAATATTTATATTAATTGACAGGATACCGATGGAGCTGATGCACAAAGTGCCAACATCTTTGCTGTTTAGCTTGGAAGGATTAGAAAACTTAGACTGGCAAAAGCTTCTCAGACTGCAGGCCGCTGATGGCTCATTCCTAACATCTCCATCCTCAACTGCTTTTGCATTTATGGCGACTAAAGATGAGAATTGCTTCAAATTTATAGAAAATACTGTAGAAAAATTTAATGGAGGAGGTACAATAAAATTATTATATCTGCAAGATGAAAAACTTCTAGGAAACGGAGCCACTAGATATTAATTATCGTTGCTACTTTTCAATTTCTCTGCAGCTCCGCATACTTATCCTGTGGACATTTTTGCAAGACTTTGGGCAATTGACAGACTACAGCGCCTAGGAATTTCTCGATTCTTTCAGTCGGAGATCAAAGATTGCTTAAGTCATATTTATAGGTAAAAAGACCCCCCCCCCCCCCCCCCCCCAAAAAAAAAAGAAAAAATTACATGAATAGGCTGGACCTAAAATCACACTTAGGATGAATTTGATCAACAACTGATGGAAAAACTTTCAATCACAGATTTTGGACAGAAAAGGGAGTTTTCAGTGGACGGGAATCTGAATTTTGTGATATTGACGACACTTCCATGGGTTTCAGACTTCTAAGACTCGACGGATATGATGTTGACCCAAGTATGTGTGTGTGTGTGTGTGTGTATATATATATATAAGTTAATTAGCAACTATTTTCTTGTCCATTCTTTGAGCTCGTTTGCTTAGTGTGTTTGGATTAGGTATTGATACGCATGATTAGGATAAATAGTGGGTTGTTATGTATCCTATCTAATGTTTGTTTAAATATTTTAAATCACTTGATATTCAACTTTGATTGTTTGATTAGCATGATTATCCTATTCTACAAATTATAATTTATTTCCAACTTAAGTTGGAAAACATATCAACCCCAAGGTATTGATGCACAAGCCAAGTTTGAGCTTAAATGCATGCCAGGCAGCTTGTAAAAATGAATCAAACATTGAAATTGAGTTAGATTGTATATCTATCAGGCAATATCAAAGCAAGCAAACGAGCTCTTAATATATATACTGAAATCATTTAACAGTTTTCAATTTTCCACAGATGTTTTGAGGAACTTCAAGAAGGATGACAAATTTTCTTGTTACGGCGGTCAAATCATTGAGTCTGCATCTCCAATATACAATCTCTACAGGGCTTCTCAACTCCAATTTCCAGAAGAAAAAATTCTTGAAGAGGCCAAAGACTTCTCCTACAACTTTTTACAAGAAAAGCTAGCAAGCAATCAGCTTTTAGATAAATGGGTTATATCAAAGCACTTACCTGATGAGGTTAATATTATTACCAGAATGTCCTACTTAATTATTATCCCTCACTAGTTTCTTCTTTTTCAAAAAGTTTTTGCTTAATCTATCACTTCTC
Source organism: Jacaranda mimosifolia (assembly GCA_018894105.1). Lineage (NCBI taxonomy): Eukaryota > Viridiplantae > Streptophyta > Magnoliopsida > Lamiales > Bignoniaceae > Jacaranda > Jacaranda mimosifolia. Next base: position 5,349,390 of record CM032127.1, read on the forward strand.
TCTATTCTTATTAATTCATATAAAAACAGATAAGGACTGGACTGGAGATGCCATGGTATGCCAGCCTACCTCGGGTTGAGGCCAGATTCTATCTACAACATTATAGTGGTGCCAGCGATGTTTGGATTGGCAAGACTTTATACAGGTTAATATGTTAATACTTCAGATTTCATTGATCAAACTTGTCATTACCACTATTTCTTGCAACAAATTATTATTACATTTTCACTAAATCCTCTTACTTTATTATACACCGGCTTTATTATACATGTAGGATGCCTGAAATCAGTAATGATACATATCTGAAGCTTGCCAGACTAGACTTCAACAGATGCCAAGCACAACATCAAATTGAGTGGCATTATTTGCAAGAGTATGCACAGATTTACAAGATCTTGAGATTGTTTTACAGTCACATGCAATTCACTGAGTTCATTATATGTACTAACTCATAAATATTCTCTTATTAATTTCTTTCGCAGATGGTACAATAATTACAATGTTCATGAATTTGGGATAAGCAGAAAAGACCTCCTTATTGCTTACTTTTTGGCCACTGCAACCATATTTGAAACTGAGAGGTTAAAAGAGAGAATTACATGGGCCAAATCTCAAATTATTTCTCGTATGATTACATCTTTTTATAACAAAGAAAGTACATCATTGGAGCAAAAAACTGCACTTTTAAAAGAATTCAGAAACAACATCAATGGCCTATGGAAAACAAGAAGGTACATATATATAACTTATCCTTAACTCTCTATTTTCTTCCTTGTTATAAAATGTAATACTTTAAACAGCAAAAAACGAAAACTAAAGTCAATTATAAGGTTCTACATATGTTCTCATTGTTTTTCTTTCTTGGACACCTGTAAAAAATATTTTTTCTTCACTTTCTTGTGGACAGTTCTAAGAGACAGAATGGACTCGTCAACATTCTGCTGGCAACCCTCCACCAAGTCCTGCATGGGTTCGACAAATACACTAGCCACCAACTTAAAAATGCAGTGAGTATAATCGGATCCTATTAATATCACTTTTTTTTTTTTCCCTCTTTCTCCTTTTGAAACCCCATTGATCTTGTAGCTTATTTATGTCGCTCGCATGCTTATTTTGGTTATAATATGCGATGTGCAGTGGGCAGAGTGGTTGATGAAACTACACCAAGGAAAGGTCAACTGTTGGGAAAATGCAGAGCCTTTGGTTACCATATTAAACATTTGTGGCGGTCATATTGCTTATAAAGAGGATATATTGTCCCACCATGAGTACAAGAATCTGTCCAGGCTCACAAATAAAATCTGTCAGCAGCTTTATCTGATGGAAAGGGACGATTGGATCACAACAAAATCCGGCATCAAAAACATGGAAATCGAGCAAGACATGCAAGCATTAGTGAAGCTAGTCCTTGAGGAATCTGGTCCAGGTGGCATTGACAGGAATATCAAGCAAACATTTCTGTCAGTTGTGAAAACATTTTACTATAGTGCTTATAACACTGCTGAAATTATAGACATGCATATATTCAAAGTACTCTTTGAACCAGTTGGATGAATATATTATTAATTCTAGCAATCTGGGTGACTGTAAGAAAATAAGAAAACTATTTTATGTAATATCCTTATATTTTGCATTGGCAAATAAGAAAATATATATGAAGCATCTTTCCTATACATTATTATTTTTGTTAAGGGTAAATGTCGCCAATAGTCCCTCATGTTTTGATTTAGTATCACTTTAGTCTCCAATCTTTAAATTTTCATCTTTTAGTCCCTAACGTTAATTTTTAGTTTCATCTTCGTCCCTAACTCAACTTTCCGGCAGGTTTTTACCGAAAAATTGGCAAATGGTGATATTTTGATGGGTAAAATTGTCAATCTAATCTATAATGTTTCATTTTAGTCCCTATATAAGGTTTTATGTTCTTTGCATAAAATTGTAAAAGATATAATTACATAAGGATATTAACAAATAATTAATTAATATTAACAATTAACTATAACTGAATACCAATGTAACGCCCCCACTCAGGACATCACCTAAGCTGAGGCGCCACTCAGTTCAATCTTAAATTGAACCTACAAATAAATCAATAGCTTATAATCAAACGTTTCAAGCTTATCAGAAATAGTAGCGGATTTCAAATTTTACAAACCTGTCATAAGACAATAAATTCGAACCTTAAACAATCCTGCGACATAAAGCACATATACTAAATACATGCCACAAAGTCTCAAATTTAACTTATCAGAAGCAGTGAAATTTCAAACTTAACAGACTCATCAACTGATTAAGTAAATGCCATGATTCACGGGTATTTCATGAGTTTTTCTTCCAGGACAATAATTAATTAAGGGACGACGGATATAACGCGAGTCATTCTATACTGCTTTTGAGAGATTTCATCGAGACGGAGTATTAAAACGAGGGTGTTAGGTGTTCTCGTGAGATTTATGGGACCAAGTTGTATTTCTTACATTGATTTAGAATCAATAAGATCTTCTTCTTTAACGGGTGGATTAGGCTAACGCCGAATCTTGTTGTCTTGTTATTTCTCATCGAATTACTTTACCGTTATTTTCATATGCCTGGTCAACCTGGGTTACAACATACAATATATGATATGTCAATCTTTTTCTTCTTAATTATAATCTTGATATTTAAATTTTCAAATGTTAATGTTATTATGTTATGTAATACTCTATTATTTAATATTGTATTAAAAATAATCAAGATTCACTAACATCTCTATATTTTTGCACCAAATCATTTGACATACGATCCATAATTCATCGATTCAAATGTTTGGTACGTCAGATACATGCATGTGTAGAATTAATATTGATCATCTCTATTTTGCTTTTTGATTATTCAAAATGAAATAAATGGAAATATGTGCCGTAAGTAGAATTTCTATCTACCACTAAAAGGAGTCAATGTTCTCAAAGTAAGTGTACTGAAAATTCCTTGTTAATTTGGTATGTGGATGGAATTCCAATCACAACACTAGGACTAGTGTGACTCCTTGGGATCCCTCTTGCCTCCGCTAAGTTCAAAAAATTACCAATTACAATTTATTTTGTTATGACAATTATTTTGCAAACATAATAATGAGCACATAATATTTAAATTTCTATTATTGAAAATTAGAAGGTGTATGGGTATTAAGCTTATAAAATCCTCTCAAAATATCTTATAAAATCAATATTTCACTACAAAAAATTATAATATTAGTAACAAAATAACAAGCGACAAAGTAAAAATTGCCACTAAAAACATGCAGTGAGTGGCAATAGTTTTTATCTTATCATTAATGATAATTTTTAAGTGACAAGAATTTTTATCTTGGCAGAACATGACTCAATAATGACAAAAAAAAATAATATTTTAAGTTGTTACAATTAACAAGTAGTGACACCCCTATAGTGACAATTTAGTAACAATAAAAATTGTCATTATAATTTGTCACAAGATTTTTATTGTCACCATTGGTGTGTCAGTAAATGTCTATGATGAGAACTTTAACACTATTCTTGTCACTATTTAATTTGTAAAAATCACAAAGGTGACAAAACTAAATTTGTTGTCACTTAATATACATAATTATTAGTGACAACTTTTGCATTGTCACTAATTTTTTTTTTTGTTGTAGTGTTTGAGAGCTTCTAAGGTATCATAAGGTATCTAGTGTTTGGCAAAGTTTTTGAAATGTTAGGTTATGCTCTTTTTAGAAAAGTAAGAAATTCTTAACTTATTTTTAGAATCTTAATGAAATTCCTTTAATTTTAGTTGTATAAAATTATTAAATTATTATTAATAACATCTTATAAGCTCTAAGAACTTACTTTATCCTAAAATAAAATGTAACATTTTACACGCTCCAAAATTATCTTACAAGATGTATAAACTTATAAGATTTTTGAATAAGTTTAACCATGCATTCTCTTAGTATTACTGACATCTCTATTATTGGCAATACAATCGCAACATAGATAATGTCAAAAAGTCATTGACATACTTTTGTATGCAATTCTTGTCATGCTAATTTTTAATAGTAACAACTTACATATAATTTTTATCAACATATAAAAAATACTATTGTACTGAAATAAATTTTTTTATTGCTAAATATATAATTAATATTTTGTATATTCTTTCGTTGTCAAGTGAATTTAAATAAACATGACGATGGCTGATTTTAATTTTCGAAGTCACGTGCCCATAATTGTCCACCATTTTATCCTTCAAGAATTGGTGGCTGGAGTAAACAGAAGTACATTCAACAATGGCTCGCAAATTAGAAAGTTAGTACTCTATCATCACTGTCTCAAGCAACTACAGTAGTCAATAACTTGTCTTGATTGAGGTGTTGAGGTATTTTTAATATATTTTTCGTTAGAATTATTGAATAAATAAAGCGGAATGTTACTATGCTCCAATTTAGTCCCAATTTAGTCCCTATTTGTGTATATATAATTGATACTAATATTAGTCACATATTTATATATTATTATTAATATTTAATAATATATTATTGATATATTAATATCACTGTGATACTATTATAATTAATAATATTAATTGTATGATTAGTAATATATTAATAATAATAAAGATTATAATATAATAATTTTAATTGATACTAATATTAGTCACATGCTTATATATTATTATTAATATTTAATAATATATTATTGATATATTAATATCACTTTGATACTATTATAATTAATAATATTAATTGTATGATTAGTAATATATTAATAATAATAAAGATTATAATATAATAATTTTAATTATATTCATAATATGTAGTATTAGTAATAATACATGATAATAATAAATATTAAATTAATTTTATTGTTATTATTATAATTAATCATAAGAATAATAAGATTAATATATTCAATGATAATAATAGTATTATTATGATAATATAATTATCTAATATTATTAGGATTATTATTAATAATATTGTTAATAATATTACTAATAAAAATCCAAATAAGCAAAGACTTTTTCCAACAAGAACAAAAAATTATCATGTCAACTGGAAATTTGCCACCTAAGCAAAAATTCCAAAATTGAACAAATTTCGACATGCCACATTAGCATTTTCGGCCATTTTATGAGATTTTGGAGACTTTTGAACTAAATGTGCAAAAAAAAAATTTAACTTATAGGACTAAATTTAAAATTGCGTAACATATATGACAAAATTGATAGTCGAAAAATTTTGTAAGATGAAAAAAATATTTTTCCTATTTTCTGGGGGTAGCTACCATGGCCGACCACCGTTGGATGTGGACTCCACACCCTCCACAACCCCCATCTCCATCCCCAAGTGTCCCCGTCCTCACTCCTCACCCCACGGTGGTCGGCCATGGCAGCACCCCCAGCAAATGAGAAAAATATTTTTTTTGTCCTACAAAATTTTCTAACTTTCATTTTTGTCCTATATGTTACTCAATTTTAAATTTAGTCCTATAAATATAAAAAAAATAAATTGTACATTTAGTCCAAAATTCTCCAGAATCTCATAAAATGGCCGAAAATGCTAACCGAAATTTGTTGAATTTTGTAATTTTTGTTTAGGTGGCAAATTTCTAGCTGATATGACAATTTTTTTGTCTTGTTGGAAAAAGTTTTTGCTTACTTGGATTTTTATTAGTAATATTATTATAATATATTATTAACAATATTATTAATAATAATCCTAATAATATTATATAATTATATTATCATAATAATACTACTATTATAATTGAAAATATTAATCTTATTATTCTTATGATTAATTATATTAATAATAATAATAAAATTAATTTAATATTTATTAGTATCATGTATTATTATTAATACTACATATTATAAACATAATTAAAATTAGTATAATATAATCTATTAATAATAATCCTAATAATATTAGATAATTAGATAATCATAATAATACTATTATTATCATTGAAAATATTGATCTTATTATTCTTATAATAATAATAATAATAATAATAATAATAATAATAATAATAATAATAATAATAATAATAATAATAATAATAATAATAATAATAATAATAGATAATTATATAATCATAATAATACTATTATTATCATTGAAAATATTGATCTTATTATTCTTATAATAATAATAATAATAATAATAATATTATTATTATTATTATTATTATTATTAATTTAATATTTATTAGTATCATGTATTATTATTAATACTACATATTATGAATATAATTAAAATTATTATAATATAATCTTTATTATTAATATTACTAATCATACAATTAATATTATTAATTATAATAGTATCACAAGTTATATTAATATATCAATAATATATTATTACATATTAATAATAATATATAAGCATGTGACTAATATTAGTATCAATTATATATACACAAATATTATACACAAATATATATACACACATGGACATATATTTATAAAAAGAAAAAAAATAACATAGGGACTAAATTGGAACATAAAACCTTATACAGGGAATAAAATGAAACATTATATATTAGATTGACAATTTTACCCCTCAAAATATCACCATTTGCCAATTTTCTAGTAAAAACCTACCGGAAAGTTGAGTTAGGGACAAAGATGAAACTAAAAATTAACGTTAGGAACTAAAAGATGAAATTTTAAAGATTAAGGATTAAAGTGATACTAAATCAAAACATGAGGGACTATTAGCGACATTTACCCTTTTTGTTAATTATAGAAAAGTGTACATGCACGGCACGTGAATAATTGTTATAAAATTATTATTAGTTAAAATTTTTAAACTAATATATAACTTAATTGAATGGAAAATTTTCATTCTTCCTTAATTGAATGGAAAATTTTCATTTTCATCTTCTAACTTTGCCTAACTTGAATTTTTGCCATATATCTTCAAACATTACAATTTTAGTCCTATAAGTAACAAAAAATTGGCCGTTTTAGTCATTTTTTTGACGGAGCCAGCGAAAATCGCAAGAAAAGCTGACGTGGCTCATCGGACATGTGGCAGTTTGGAGTTTTTGCCATGTTGGACTGCCTAGTAGGCATTTTTTGTCTTTTTCTTGCTTAGTTGGCAACATACATGTCTTTTTTTTTTTTTTTTTTGTAATTTCAAATATATGATATAATTTATATACACACGCATATATATATATATGCACATCTGTTTATACATATGACATATTGTTATTTTTCCTCCAAAACACAAATTTTTTTCCCCACAAATCATCATTAATCTCAACCACCACCACCACCCCCCCCCCCCCGCCAAAACATAAACGAACATACCAAAATTCTCTAAAATCAATTTTTAACTATTCCCCAAAACATAACCAAAAATCAATCACATTTCCCAACATAACTTTTACATTCTCCAATAATTCATTCTCTCAAAGCATATAATAAAAATATAATAAAATCACACAAAAAATATAACCAAACATTCCCCTAATTTGCCATTAACAATATTATTTTAACTCACATATTTAAAATAATTTAATTAAATTTAAACATAAATTAAAATTCCTAATCAGATATATGATATAATTTATATGACTCACATATATATACACATATTATATATTAATTGATATATTTATATAAATATAATTATAACTTATGATTATTCGCTAATTAAGATATAAAAATCTAATATGCTATACTAACAATATAATTTCAACTTACATAATCAAAATAATTTAATTAATTTTATATACAAATTTAAAAAATAAATTAAAAGTAAAAAACTAAAACAAAAAAGAAAAAAAAATAAAGTTCTTCTCCACCACCAAACCACCACCCACCCACCCATGGCCAACCACCATGTGGCTGCCATGCCTGGCGGCAAGCATGCCCAGATATGGGCAGGCTGACAGCTGGCCATAGCTGCTGCCTGGCTCATGGTTGCCATGGCCGGCGGCCCATGGGTAGGGCGGGGGGGGGGGGGGGGAGTTAGGTGGTAATGTATGTATATATAAATGTCTACTTACATAAATAAATATATATGTATATATATGTCTATATTTAGATAAATAAATAAATATATGTATTTATATATATGTATATATCTAGTTGGAATTTTTCGTATTTTTACTTCCACACAATCAAGCCATGTCAATTGGATTTTTGCCAACACAGCAAAAAATTCAAAATTGGCACACTCCGACGAGCAACATCAGCTTTTTCTAGTGGGTTTTTTGCCAGAGGACTAAAACGGCCAATTTTTGTTTCTTATAGGACTAAAATTGTAATTTTTGAAGATATAGGGCAAAAAAACAAGTTAGGCAAAGTTATAGGACGAAAAATGAAATTTTGCCTAATTGAAACATTATAAAAATTTAAGAAACATCTTCTATGATATTAAGTTGGAGTGTTATATTGATTAGTTTATACATATTATTGCATTATCATATTTGTACTATATATGTGCGTATATATTGATCACGAATTTTAAGACACGAACTAAAGATAGTAGATATTGAAAACCAATATGAATATTTTTTTTTCCATTGGGTCACAAATGTGTTTCCAGCTAAAAGAACATACTCATTTGCAAACTTATCTCTAATTACTTTGTGCAATATAAATTGAGTAACACATAATTTTTTCAATAAAGAAAATGTTAAATGCTTTATGATTAAGTGAATAGATTCTGTGTCTGATTTATTACATATAAACAATGTCAGGGTGAACTTATAACAAGAGTATAATTTAAATTAGATATATTGAGTTCGTTTTGTATTTTTATCATACTATAAATATAAGATGAATCAACAAAATACATGTGTAAGCAAATATAAATTAATAAAATTATTAAAAAAAATAAATATCTAACAGGATTATTTTGAAGTTCCCTTGGAAATTATCATAATTAAAAATTAAATTAATTAGGTAATTTAATGAGGGAACTTCATTGCAATTTCATCGAAAAATGTAAAATAAGTAATTAAAATAATAAAAAAAAACTTCGGAAATTAAACTTCTCAATTGGAGATTTAATTTAACAAAAAATCAATTGGTTGCAACGGTCTAAATAAGTCCATCTAAATTGTGTTGGAATTCCATCAAAAAAAAAATTTCAATGGATTGTCCCATCAAAAAAGTAACAAAAACATATGTGTAGCGAGCCTTCTTTTGACATCACAAATTCTATCGAAATTCTTATTTTAGATGGATTTTCATCGGACTCCGTTGGCAACCTTAAAATCTGATATAAATCGGATCATTAACATCCATATGCTTAACTCTTTGAGCCACTTGTATGAATATATTGGGTGTGTTGTGAGGATACAAGGAAACTATTTTATGTAATATTGTTAAATTTTGTGTTGGCAATTAAACACATAAAAGATGAAGCACGCATATGATATATGTCATGATTTTAGGAAGTATTACAATGTCTTTTTCTGAGTATTATTATTTTGGTTAATTCTAGAAAAGTGCACATGCACTGCACGTTTTTATAATTTCTTAAATATTCATAAAGCAAATGGCAAAAGGAATTCAACTTAAAAAAATTCCGTTCATCTTTTAAATAAATCACTAGAATCAAGAATTAGTACCAAGTTAATGGATATTGTTATTTGCACTCCAAATTTTGTTATTTACACTCCAATTAATTTTTATTCTATAAAAATTGACCATTATATCCTTTTACTTAAGATATGATTTAATTTAAATTTTTAGACAATTATGCTCTTGATATACATCAAAGAAAGTATGTTAATGATATAAAATATCAAAATTAAAGATATAAAAAGGAAATAAAAAAGATGAAAGGAAGGTCAATGCATTATCAATGATGTTGTATGCATATTCAATTTCTTTAATCTTTCTTAACTTTTGGCTAATTTGCTAACATTATGCAATATTTTAATGGAAATATTCCTTAGGTTTGTATAAGTCACTAATGAGATTTTTCAAATTAAGTGTCCTGTGAGTGGGCTCAGAAAATATATCAAGATGATATTGCATTTGATTAGTTGATATATTTTGATTATTTAAAAAATGTGAAAAATACAACTAATGTTAAGTATTCAATGGGATTATTTTAAATAATTATAAAAATTTTAAAATTCAAGAACTTAAAATTTGGTCAAAATTGTACAATTAGAGTGAAAAGACCTCCTCCTTACATAAAAAATACAAATTTATGTGTGTTACGTGTAAATGAATTTTAAAAAAAAAACTATTAAAATGTCATTTAATTTGATTAAAAATAAAAAATCAATAATCACTACTAATATTAAGTAACAAATAGAACTATTTTAAATAATTGACAAGACTTTAAATTTACTGAATCTAAAAGTTGGTCAAATACACAATTGTGGTAAACATAACCCCATCCATACACATAAGTGTCTTTAAACTCATGCCACACCTTATATTGTTTGAAAATTTTTACTTATTCTATAAAAGAAAAAAATTACATATTTTGCAAATAATTAAAATAAGTAACTCAAATTATTTTAATGACAAAAAGAATTACATTTGTAGAAGGGCATGTTTAATAGATAAATGAATAGTATATCAAGGGATAATTATTCAAAAACTTAAATTAAATCATATCTTGAAAGTAAAAGGATATAATGGTCAATTTCTATATATTAAAGACCAATTGGAGTGTAAATAACAAAATTTGAAGTGCAAATAACATTACCCCAAGTTAATTAGAATACGTTTAATATGCCTTGCACGATATAAGCCTTTGCTGCCAACTCATTGACGGTGTTGTATAGTGCTGTAAAGAGGATTTCAACTTCGAAGATTACATGCATATCAAATCTTTTCAACTTCTATTTTCTATTTTTCTAAGAAATTTGCTGTGTTTTACACTATGTTCCTATTTCTTTTTTTGATGAAACGTTAAACGTTACATTACTTATTGATTTCTTAATTTTTATTATATAATTTTCATGGGATAATTTGAATTTGCGTCCCTTAAGTTGGTCACTAATTCAATTTACATCCCCTTGGTTCAAGTCGTTTCACATTGTGTCACCAAGGTTTCTTAATTCCATCCAATCCTACCCTGTCGTCAATTGGTCTGTTAAATGCTAATAACTGAGAATTGGAGGGAACACAAACACTCTTTTTTAACCAGATTGCATAAGTTTCTCTAGAGAATTCATTGTTCTTTCTTCTCCAGGCAATAAAATAAAGGTGAAAAGGGGCTTTTTTAAATGAGTTCTTCTTCTTCAAGTGGGTCTTTCAATGAAGTTGCACTAAGAGAGCAAGTTTATCATGATGTGGAATAGAACTATTCACAATAAATTTATTATGTTGTATATCAAGGCCTCGATGCCAGCTGGGTCTAAAATTAAAGAGTAATTTTCAATAATTTGATGAATTTTGCTTTTTTTCTTTCTTTCCTTCCTTCTTTCTTTCTTTCTTTCTATATTTCTTCCCCTAAACCACTGTTTAAAAGAATTTTGAGTTTCTCTCTTTCCTCTGTACTTGACCACCACAGTGGTCCACCAACACTATATCCCTTTCTTTGCATATGTCTTCTACTTTAGTGATCACATTTTTATATTTAGATAATTTATTAAGGCACTTGGAGATTAAGTAGATGAAGTCTTGGGTGAAATCCTATAACTTGATTGATAATAAGTATGACGGTAGTTTCCTAATAAACATTAAGGTAATATCCCTGTTTAGGCTCATTCATGTACTTCTCCCTTTGTTTTCCGATATCCCACTTCATTGGCTAATGCATGAGTAAGGTCAGCCATGGGTTTGTTGAGTGCAAAAAGATCAAGAGAGGGGCCACCTTTTTCATCCTCAAGCATTATATCATGTCCATCCATCATGGAGGAGCTGGCATTGTTCCACAACCTCAATAAATTTACTCTTTTGGCCCAGCTTCATTAAAAGACCTATTTGAATGGTCTCTTCTACTGTTAGTCTTGTTAGGGGCGCATAAGTTGTTGGCTACTGTAAGTTATTGCAACTTGTTATGCAACATGGTGACCTTGATTTTTGCATTCTCTTGGATCATTAGGGGCCTTTTTTGGAGGGAGCTTGTGCATTACTAACTCCCATTAGCTCACGGTGCCAAGTTACAAGGAAGGCTTTGGGTGCTGCTGTCATAATCTGCATAGCTAAAGCACTTGGGCTAGGCGTGGAATGTATGCTACGTGCCTACAGTTGGTTGGCTATGAGAATTGTTATGTTGGGGGTGGAAAGAGATCGACAGGTTGTTGAGCAGGGAGAACGACAGTATGGTCTACTATTGCTACTGTTGGGTGCTTGGGGAGGAGATAGAGTGAATTTTGGAGAGAAACAGATATAATCTGGTAAAAGAATAGTATTTTTAGTCCCTCCAACTTACAACCGTTAGCATTTAACTGATTAATTGACGGCAGGGTAGGATTGAATGAAATTAAAAAATGTTGGTGACACACAATATGAAATCACTTGCACTGCACTAGGGGGACATAAATTGAATTGGTGATAAATCTAAGGGACGAAAATTGAAATTATTCTTAATTTTCATCCTTTAATTTTTTGTAGTTAATTTACATTTATACATGTAAAAACGACAGTGCCACAAATGGCCAGTAATTTAGGAAAGAAAACATTATCACATGCGCCGTGAGTTGAATTTCTAACTGCCAGTAAAGGAGTCAATATTCTTAAGTACGTACACCGAACATTCCTTGTTAATGTCGTACGCAGATAAAAGTCAAATCACGCTGTTGGAATAGTATAACTCAATCAATTTCCAGTCATCCCTTGACTCCACTGAGATCACAAAATTATAAATTCCAGGGCACTAGTCTAATCACCAGAGAAAATTAATTACGTTTAGTGATCAAAATATTAAGGTCCCGTTTGGTTTTATTTTCATTTCTAATTTTTATTTCTAAAATCTTCAAAATGTTGAAAAATAATTAGTGGAAATAAGTTGAAAATAATTCGTATTTAGATAGATTGTTGGAAAAGTAATGGTTATATTAATTTTAATAGGTTGTAGGTGAAGAGAGAGATAGAAATAATGAAATAAAGAGAAAATATGTAGGTTATTGGGAGAAGATATATAGGTTATTGGAGGAATGTGATTTTAAAATGAAAATGAAAATGATGTTGGGTAAAAATGTATAAAAAGTTATGTGCGGATTGTGTGTGTTCTAGAGCACCATTTTCTCATTTTACACTATTCTAAAAACAGAAAATGCCATTGTTTGTACCATTTTCAATGAAAATACAATCTATTTTCATTTTCATACCTATAAAAAACCTGTCACGCCCCAAAATCAAACCATATAGCCTAGTCTTAAGGCGTGAAACTCAATCCCAAATACATGAGTCGCCAATCAAAATATTAATATAAATAAAGCTTCTAACATTTCTAGTAGCCAAATAAATCTCAAATATAGAAAAACTCAAAATATCTAATCTTTTATCTTCACCTAAAAATCCATGAAAGAGACTGATAAGCTAATGCCATAACGAACTAAAACTACCACAGAAGTCCCAAAATAATACTTCAGTCCCAATTCTTGTCAGAAGCTGGATCCACCTCCTCACAAGGGCTAGGATTTAGGTCTGCCGAAAGAAATTAAAGAAAAGAAAAAAGTGTGAGCAAAAGACTCAGTAAGTGCTAAGTGTGTGTGCCATGTGAGTTCATGAATTTAACATGATTTGTTCAGTGAAAATATTCAAGAGTTTGTACAGTGAAAATACTGGAGGAATTGAATAGTAAAAATATTCAAGAGTTCGTACAGTGAAAATATTCAAGAAAAACATAAGTAAAAATTATTTTAAACAGTCAGGCAGTAACAAATCAAGCATTTTATAAACAGTCAAGCAATAACAAGTTAATAATTTTATAAACAGTCAAGTAGTGACAAGTTAAGAGTTTAATAAATGGTTTTCTAAACTAACATCTTAAATGCGATGATCGGACAGTGTTGCTGTAGCCAATCAACCTTATAACTCCCATCGTAACAGTCCATTATCGCTCCGAGCAAGGTGCGGCCTTACCAAAATAGTGCCCGAGTGTCCCCGGGAATTTCTATGACCCACATCAGCAACAAACGGCTTTTGTTGTGTGCTGGGGGGATTAGGCCTTGGGGTTCAACCAGCTAACCCGCTGCAGCCCAGTGAAGTCCCTCACACACCCAGACCAAGTTGAATCCAACTAACAGTAACAGTAGCAGTAGCAGTAACAGTAAGAGTAATCAGTTGATCATCGAATTTAATTGCTAGTGTAGAAGCGTTAGAAAGGTCACAAAAGTATAGATTTTTCTTTTATCTAGAAATAAAACAAGAAATATATTTCTTTTTGTGCGCAATGGAATACTTATATATTGCAGTGTATATTGAAAAGAAGTTTCATATCATGCATTACTATTCATATATCCTTCTGGGTTTTGAAAGTAATATTATATAATAGTTATAGGTTTAGACACTCACCTTCAAGATTGGTCCTAGAAGTTAATCATATCTCAATGCAAATCAACTCAATTGTTGAGTCACCTGATTCATTTAAATTCCATACAAATTTTCAAAATATAAGTAAGAAATTATCCTAAATAAATTTTAGAATTCGATAGTACTTAAATCTTAAATTTCATCCTAAAATACACCACCAAAATTAATTCCTCACTAATGTTGTGGGCAACAACAATCACGTCACACTATGGCATATACATTTTACTTGCCTTTTCTCTTCTTTCTCGGTTCTATGTTTTTCATATCCATATATACATATATATATACACACATAAATACATGCAATTTTCAGTTTTCACAAGAAACCCAGATAGCAACAACTTAATTCACCTGTTCAATGCTAAGAGCAGTAAATAAGGGCAACCCATGGAAGACGACAATTTCACTCTCTACTAACATTAGCCCATTTTTAGTTCACATGATCAACGGCAATCCTATGGCAAATGAACATTACATAATGAATTCTATCCACTTTTTGTTTCTTTTAGCACTTAACTAGTCCACAGTTGCAGCAGGGATTGGATTGATTAATTCAAAATTGGCCTTTTATGGTCAACATTTGCAGCTCACCTTTCCCTTTTTTTATTTTTTTATTTTGCAATTAACTCAAGAATTCGTGAAACTTAGCATATTTATGGCAAGATATCATACTATGCAGCAACCAATCTTGAAGCTAGGCTCAACGGACAGATTCGAATAGACTAGATTTCCTTTTTTTTTTTTTTTTTACAACACTAAATTGATGGAATGGTGATGCCAAATTCTACCTAATTAGAGCATACTTTTTTGTAATTCAATCATGACAAATAATGGAAATCAGAAATGAGATTAGCTGAAATGGGTTTCTAGAATCAAAGAAGAATTTTTAGAAAAAGGAAATCTAGAAATAATACCTTTGCCAAACTCTGCGTGGTTTTCTCCTGGTGAATTATGAAGGTTTTCTTCCTATTTTTTCCTCTCTCTCTTTGCCGCTCCTCTTCTCTTTTTCTCTCTTCTTGTCTTTTCTTTTTCTTTTAAAACTGAATGTGTGTATAGGGTTTTAGGGTGTAGGTCTAATATCTTGTATAGAATAAGTGGTTTACTTCAAATGAAATTCTAATTACTGATTGCCTAGGAATATGATAACCCTATGATAAATCTGACCTCTTTATTATTAATTTATAAGGTCTCAATTATTAATTCATAGTAACAATATAATTTTATTACAAGAAAATTATA
Source organism: Jacaranda mimosifolia (assembly GCA_018894105.1). Lineage (NCBI taxonomy): Eukaryota > Viridiplantae > Streptophyta > Magnoliopsida > Lamiales > Bignoniaceae > Jacaranda > Jacaranda mimosifolia. Next base: position 5,365,095 of record CM032127.1, read on the forward strand.
ACTTATCATTATTATATGTGTGTGTATATTAAATATCAAATATATATCATCTTCCAATTGATATAGCAAATAATAAATAAAATTAAACGAAATTATAGGTAAAGATAGGATAAAATAATTAAGAAATTCTAAAGCATTACATTTTTTTAATTTAAATAATAAATAAAATAAAATAAGGTAAATTAATCAATTAATACGAAGTAAAATTCTGGGGCATTACACCATTTTCAATGAAAACACCATCCATTTTCATTTTCATACATATAAAAAACCTATAATAACTACTAATTTAAAATAATTAAAATCCAATAACTAATTAAATATTAATTTGTTCTATCATTTCAAGACAATGGGACTCATATAAAATTTAATACTAATTTTTTATCACATTATCATCCACTAACTTATTAAATAATTATTTTTTTCTATCTTTCCAAGACAATAAGGCCCACAATCAATTAAACAATAATAATTAATACTATTACATTAAAATATTTAACACTATTACTTTAAAATATTATTTTCAATATACCTTTTTCAAAATTTTCACAATTCTTACCCAATCACATTTTCAGTTCCACACGCGAAACAATGATAAAATGAAAACACATTCTAAAACAATGAAAACGAAAAATGATAATGAAAACACAACCAATCCAGACCATGTGTTTCATTTTTTGAATAGTAGAAAATATGAAAATGAGCTTTGAAAACGAAACCAAACAGGCCCTAAGTCATTATAAAAAAAAATTAAATATTTGCTAAGGTAAAATTGCTACAATATTAATTTCATAGCTTGTGCTATATAATTATTACTATAATTTTTTGCAGTAAATATAATTTTTTTAAATAACAACCAACAAAAATTATTAGCTATTACTCAGTAGCCTTGTTCATTGAAAGCATAATAAATTAGTTATACGTTCTTTATATATAAAAAATTAATATATATATATATATGAACTAAAAATAATCATGAGCTACAGATATATCGTAGCAAGAGTTAGCTACGATAACATCTATTTCGAATTTGGTTAAATCAATTTCATCACTAAAGCTAAGAATATATAGCATAGCTGCGGATTGGTCATTAAAACCTAAGAACCATCATGTTAAATCACCAAAAATTCAATCTAGATGCGGAAGCGTACCTGGATCCATGAATACCGATGAAACCTTTGAGGCTTGCAGTTATCGATCTTTCAAATTAGTGCGTATGAAGTTTGGGAGAAGTTATTCTCTCTTTTCTAATTACGGGATATCAAAAAAGAATCATACACATAATTCGAGGACCATAACCCTAGTATAACTGTATATCTTTTCTTTATTTCTAATTTGGCCTATCATTAAATTAGAAATTACAAATTAGAGTATCTACACATATATATTATTTTTATTTATACACATGCACACATATCAGGAGCCCGTTCGGACTCGAACTCCTGACCTCCCACATTATGTGGGAGACTTATGCCACTGGCCACAGGCCACTTGGTAGTATCTACACATATAGGCCCATACTTTGTTAGGTAATTTAGGCCCACCTAATAATTAAATCACTTTAATTTTGACCAAACTTTTTTTACGATAGCCGATTGCATACAATTATTATTATTAATATGTGTGTGTATTATATATATATATTAAAGTCCAAAAAATCCAACACTAAGACCCTAATTTTTTGTGCCTAGTCATGATTTATAACACAAAATTTAGTCAGCAATGAATCATATTAAATGACTGCAATATTTATTGTGTTATAATAATAATTTTTGCAGTTTAGTACTAATTAAACAATATCTGAATTGTCATTATAACATGACATGTCTAATGGCAGTTCAATCGCGACACAGATATTGCCACAAATTCGTTGTTACAAAACTTTGTCATCATTGTGCATGTGTTACTCTTTGCTAACAAGTAATAATTAAATATATCTTGTAATCTGATTTTTAGTAGTCACAACTTATATATTATATAAAAATTATTATAAAAATAATAAATAAATTGTGAGTAAGTGTATATAAATAATTACATTCATGATATTATCACATAATATTTTATATAATTTTCGTTTCCTGGCTAGAGATCAGTTTAAATAAACATGAGGACGATTGATATTCAGTTTTCAAAGTCAACCATTAATTCTTCCCTTGTCAAGAATTGTTGGCCAAAAAAAAAAAGCTCATTGAACAATGGCTTCCATATTGACGGCAAATAGAATTTGCCATTATTCACTCATTTTCTCTATCTTATATCGGACTAGTCCATATTTCAGTCCACCTATCTAAGTGGAAAATTTTAATTATACTTCTGTATATGTTACTTTGTTCTTTCTATTCTAGAGTAACCAAATTTTGATTGGAACAATTTTTCAAGTACATGAAGTTGAAATATATATGTATATATATATATATATATTTATGATATTTTCTTACTGGACCCAATTGAATTGTGTTGTATCCCCAGGGTAATTTTTGCAGCCTATTATGTAGTCAATCAATTATGCAATCCAATGTTCATCACCACAAAAAATGAGGGCATCAAATACAATCAATTTATAGTTAATGCTAAAAATTCGTAGTTTTGGCTGCAAAATTGTCCTAGCAAGTTCGAAGCTGATGTTCTCGTAGCTAACCCTCGCTATGACCAATATGTATACCTGATAATTATTCTTTTATATATATACATATTATATATATATATTAATTTCCATACATGTAATGCATAACTAATCTGTTACATTCCAAAAGTATAAGGCTACCAATTGATAATTAATATTTTTTGTTGATTATAATTAAAAAAAATTATATTTGCTATAAAAATCCTTAGCTAAATTTTGTAGTTATAATTATGAAATTAATTTTGTAGCAATTTTTCTGTAGTAGATACTTAAGTTTTTGATAGTGCATCTAGATAGGAAGATTGAATACTACTTGTCAACTTTGTGACAAAAATCGAGATAAGAAAAATCTTTTGCCAACATTGTGGAAAAATAACAACGATCCAGATAAATGTCTCCTACTTAATTTCGCTACATGCGTGCATGTACTCCTATGACATCCAATAAACACATCCATCTTCCATCTACTTTTCTTCCCCCCCCCCCCCCCCCCCCCGGTCCTTTCTTAAGCTTTCATTCAAGTTGATTATTTCTCTAACAAAAACTAGAAAAATGGGCTAATTATGTATCATATAGGTTGATAAGGAACACATGGGTAGCATGCTCATTTTACTATGATATGTTAATTTGAACATATTATTATAATTGTGCTAATATGAACACATGGGTAGCCCATTTCGATGAAGACTTATTACACAAAGACGGCCTAGTATGAAATTATAGAAATGTTGCATAAATAATCCAAAGATATGATATAATAACAATCTTATCAAAAAGAGAAAATTCGAAATAATTGAAATTTTTTTCTGCAGATAAGGCTTTGTGAACCTATTCTCTGTCTGAAGATGTCATTTGATAATTAAATTATTAGAACCATCTACTTTGTAATATATTTAGGATTTGTATGTATTAAACTATCTTATTAGTAAATAAATATAGGTGATGAATAATTAATCAAAACTTTCCTTGTACTTCAAATAGCTATTCCCACCTTGATCATACATCAAACAAAATGGACATGGCTAAATGGACTAGGAAAAAGCTATTCAGTAGATTGAATAATTCAAGAACGAGATTTTTAGTTTAGTACTTTTGCAACAACATAATGTAAGGAAATCATATCATGTCATTCCATTTCATAATTCTTTTCTATAATTAAAGGAATTCCAATTTCTTTTGTTGGACTGCATGAAAATTCAAAGTTTCAGTCAACCCACATAAACAAAAGATAGGCAGATTCTCATGGTGGCAAATGGGTGGGTTGGGTAGGGTTTGGATTGGGTTTATGTAGGTTGGGATCTATATGGGTTAAGGTAGATGGGTTGAAAGTGGGTTGAGTTGTGGGTTTGGTTGGTTCTGAAATGGTTCCAATAGAAAATAAAAAAATTAATTTAATTTATTTATTTCAAAAAATTAATTCAAAAAATTATAGTAATAATATTATACCTTCTACAGTCTATTTAATATACAATTTTACAATATAATAAGATGATTTACTAAATTAATTAAATTTTTTGGATGGACCCATTTTGAACCTACTTAAAGCCCATTTTGAACCCAAATTTGATACAATCCATTTAAAACCCAACCTGCTGAAACCCATTTTTAAAATTTTGAGCCCAACCCAACCCAAAACCATGTGGATTGGTTTGAGCCCATGGGTTTTAACCTAAATTGACACCCATAGCAGATTCAATAGGTCTGGCTCAGCACATTTAATAAAGTTATTTATTTGAAATTACTTATATTGTGGTTTGAATCTGTGAATTAATTATTTTTCATGCAGAAGAAGAATTTTGATCTTGACGACACTTGATTATATAGATTCTCTTTTTGATCAACAATAACTGTAATTGATCAGCCTAAATGATCTTTCGAGAAAAAGATTCATTCTCTTCATAAAAAATCGAGGGCAGAACCAATAATGATTTCTTTTTTATTCATTCATGGTCTCATTTAAGAATTATTTTTGGTCCAACTCATAGGAATCAATTGAAAAGGAAAATCCATTATACACCAAATCCAGCTTAGTTATTGGTAGAAATCACGGTGTAACGTGTATCGTGGTATAAAGTGTATCCTCCCCTGTTCTGCACATGGAATATATGAAATAAATAAAAAAATAATTTTTTGCTCAAAAATGAAATTTTATTGGAACTGTCGATATCCATTTTATCCTTTGGAACCCTATCATACCCTGGATATGAAGAAAAAGGATGAATTGATATAGTATTTTGTAAATATATAATTATCTTGAATAAACTAATCAAATGTTTATTCTCCGATCGTCTGGAAGGGATAAAAGAAATTCTTTGATTTCTTTAAGAAGCAGATGATTTATAATTAAGCTATTGTTATTATCATGTAATTGAGAAAAAAAAAATTAAATGTCATAAGAGGTTCTAATGCCTATTATATAGGCTTGGTGCGAAAATATTCAATCAACATCAATATAAAACATGAATTAAGATAAAAAATAAAAATGGCATTCGTTCTGGGTAACAACACTTTGTCTTTGGAAAATTGATTGCAATGATTGAGGATATAATCAATCAAAGATTGAAATCAAGAGGCGCATCCCCAGCTCCTCCAAAGAAGAATGATTCGCTGGAAACACTCCTAGATCTCAACCAAGGAACTAAATATGCGATGATGGGAAAAAAAAATGCATTTTCAGTCATTTAACTATGGTCATCTGTGAAAAAAGGACATTATGAACTTGCATTTTCTGATTTGGTCCACTCCGGCGACAAATTCCGCACATTTAGTACACATTGCCGCGATTTCAGGACTAATCACCTAAAATTGCAGAAAATCTCGCTGGAGAATGCCATGTGCTCCTCAAATGATGAATAATTTTGGCATTCTGCGACATGTGGCAATTTTTTCCACATCATACACTTATGTCTGCATGCCTTGCCATGCAAACTAGCCACATGGCATTAAATCCCATGTTAGCATCCTAGTGGAGACATAAGCCACGTCACCCACCTATTCCTCTAAATTTCAGAAAATAACTATGGAAAAATGTTGCAGCCTGAAATCAAACCTTAGACCCTTGGCATGGTAACATAATACACCAACCACTGGACCACCACAAGCTTTGGCCATTTGGATTTATTTTATTTAATATGTCTATGTCTGAAACTACAATAAAAACTTGTGAATAAAAAAATATTTGTAAATTGAAAGAAATAAGTTTATTACAAATATATTATTGTAGATTGAAAAAAAAATGTTTTCTGAATGGATAAATTTTAAATTTCATAAATTATCATAAAAATGATAATTTTGGTATAATTATCGCAATTTTTTTTGATTATTTTTATTAATTTAATTTGAACAAAATCTAAATTAAATGGAATAGTTAGAAATTGGTTAAAACAAAGATAAAATACTTTTTATTAATTTAATTTTAATTTTTTTTAAAAATTATAAATTAAAAATTTTAGTTAAAAATTATAAAATAATTTTTGTCAATTTAATTTTCATTACTAATAAAAAAAATTAATGAAAAATTGGTAATGAAAAATTATAAATGAAAATTTCCATTGCCAATTTTTGTTAATTTAATTTTTATTTTTGTTAAAAATTTAAAATTTAAAATTTTCGTTAAAAACTACAAAATAATTTTTGTCAATTTAATTTTCATTACTAATATAAAAATTTAATGAAAAATTGGTAATGAAAATTATAAATGAAAATTTCTTTATAATTTTCATTAAAAATTTCCATTGCCAATTTTCATTAGAAACTTTTTATAGATAATGAAAATTAGTTTGACAAAAATTACTTTGTAACTTTTGAAAAAAATTTAAATTTATAATTTTTAACCAAAATAAAAATTAAATTAACAAAAAGTTTTTTTGTCTTTGTTTTAATCAGTTTGTAATTATTCCATTTTCAAACATAGACATAATAAATAAAACGAATCCAAACACCTAAAGGCGGTAGTGGTCCAGTGGTTGTTGTATCATTTTACCATGCCAAGGGTTTAGGGTTCGACTCCAGGTTGCAACATTTTTCCATAGGTATTTTCGGAAATTTAGAGGAATGGGTGAGTGACATGGCTTATGTCTGTCACTAGCATGTGATTTAATGTCATGTGGCCAATCTAAAAGGCAAGGCATGCACACATAAGCGTATGTTGTGGATAAAATTTCCACATGTTGCAAAACGCCCAAATTATTCATCACGTGAGGAGTACACGGTATTCTCTAGATGTCCTTTTACAGATGACCATAGTTAAAGAATCAAAATTTTCCACATGTTGCAAAACGCCCAAATTATTCATCACGTGAGGAGTACACAGTATTCTCTAGATGTCCTTTTACAGATGACCATAGTTAAAGGGTCAAAAATGCATTTTTCCCGACACCAGCGACATTAAGCATTTACTTCTGGTGAGCAAATTAGAGTACTCTTTCCTATGTTTTACTTCCATGCTAGAGTAGTGTTACTAACTCTACTTTATGTCAGGCGTTATTTGTTACGAGATCTGACACAACAGCAAGCACAATGGAGGGAACAATGACAGAATTAATGCTCAATCTCGAAAAATTGTCAAAAGCCCAACAAGAGCTTAGAACTGTCGTTGGATTGAACAAACACGTTCAAGAATCAGATATTTCAAGACTTCCCTAATCAAAGAAGTCTTTAGATATCGCCCATGGGGTCCTATTTTAATCCCTGCAAGTCAGAATATGACGTAGAAGTCAGTGGATGTACAATCCCTAAAAGTACACAAATACTTGTTAATGTGTGGGCAATGGGTAGAGATCCAAACCTATGGCCGAATCCAGATTCTTTTGAGCCTGAACGATTCTTATATATAAAAATAGATTTCAAGGGCCAAGATTTTGAGTTTATTCCATTTGGTTCTGGAAGAAGAATTTGCCTGGGTATGCCACTCGCAAATCGAATGCTGATTCATAATTTTGATTGGAAACTGAACCAGGATTAAAACGAACAAATTAGACAAACGAGAAATTTGGACTATCTTTGCGCAAGGAAATTCCTCTCAAAGCTATTTCAATCAAGACATGATGTCTTGATATATGCTTAATATGAATAAGTTGGCTTGTTATACTGACAAATTAGTTTACATTTGGAGATATGCAACTGCGTGTAAGACAGATTGTATCCTTGAACTGTATGTTGATCCTTACTTGTCTGATTTCTCATGGTATTGTAATAAGTAATCAATGTTGCGTTTATTCTGATAACCTTTTACACAAATTTTGTAACACCCCGAAATTTTATAATTTATTGAATTAAAATTTTATATATTTAAATTTTGTGAATTTAAGTTACTGTTGTTAAATTATTATTTTATGTAATTTTGGGAGTTAATTTCAAAATTTATGAAAACTTGATTTAGCATTTTTTTTTTAAAAAAAAAAAATCAGATTTTGGGACACATGGCTGCCCCTTGTTCTTTCCTTCTTTTCTTTTCTTTCTTTTCCTTTCTTTCTTCTCCATTTTCCTCATTCTTCTTCCCCGTTTCTTTCTTTTCTCCTTTTTCTCCCGAAAACACCACCACCACCGTGACCATCTCCACCACTCAAACCAGCCCCTAACTACAAACCAACACCACCATCTTCTTCTTCAGCACCCTCCAAACACCAAACAACCATCATGCACGGAGGAGACGTGGCGGCCGGAGGATTTTGAAGAAGACCCGAAAGTTGGGTGGTGATGGGTTTCCTCTTTTCCGACAGTGGATTGAGCATTTGAAGGGTGTTTTGGAAGCTGAGGGTGTGAGGAAGGTTTTGGGAAGGTTGCATGTGGCTTCGAGAGGCCGGAATCCGAGAATCGAGGTGATCGGAGTTGGGTGGTGAAGTTGATTTTTGGACTGAAATTCGGGTTTTCCGGTGGCTACAAGCATCAAAACCAAAATCTGACTGCATCGTTGGACTCAGGAGCTCGAAAGGAGTCGGACTGCTCGTTTTGAGAATTTTCCGGCGGCGGCGGACGGTGGCGCTCCGGCGGCGCTCCGGCTACCTAGGGATAGTTTCCTCCTCTCGTCGTGGCGAATGCAGTGGCGTGATTGGTTCGTGAAACCGAGGTCTCATTGTGAAGTTGTGGTAGAAAATTTAAGAATTGTTATATATATATATGTACATGCATATGTATATATTTTGCTATTAAATTATATTCATGCCAAGAATAGAATTTGAGGATGTTGAGATGATATATACACATTTGTTGGTATCCCATGCTATGGAATATGGATAAAGTGGAACCGGACTCATGCATAATGAAAAAAAAATTGGACTTATTATAGTATTAAGGAGTATATTATAAAATTTTATGACATTGATTAGGAATTGATTATATAAGATTAATCCTATGGCATGATTAGGATTAAGTTTGACCTTGGAATAGGAATGAAATATTGGATTAATTGATAAATTAGTAATTTTGGATTATTAATGGAATAATTGTGATTAATAGAATTAAGTATGGATTTTTATTATAAATATTACTTCTTGGATAGGTAACGACGAAGTGGGTCCCGCGGACCAATAGGCTGCTGACTGTAATAGCATTTCTGAGATTTCAGAGGTGAGGTTTCTCCCACTCTGGGTTGTTGCTTGTATAAGCTTACTCGTATTTATTGAGAACCCTTGTGAGGGTCTGCCAATCTGGCACCTTTCCTATTTATCTGTTATTTGTGATAAGCCCCTGTGTGGGTTTCTGTTTCTATATCGTACTCTGAATATGCTTGAAATCTTATTTGTTATCTATCATATGAGTGGAGCACCCCTGTGAGGGTTATTGTTTGATATTGATTTCATTTTATGATCTGACATTTGATTTGAACACCCTGTGAGGGCTATTCTTTGTCATCGAATCTATTTTAGTTGTTCCAGTGCCCGAAACTCCCTTTATGTTGTCGATTTCTGTTTCTTGTACCCCACAGCCTTGCCGGCTGACCTTGTATTTCTTGAATCTGTTTTATGTGTTGATTATTGGCCCGAAAAACATACTTGATTACTGATTGTTTCGGCTGAGTGCCAATTCCAGCAGAATGCTTGAATTATTGTTTTAAAACGGCCATGCTGGCCAGTATATTGATTGTTATAGATTGTACCTGTTGTATTCATACTGATTGTTTAAAAGTGATATTGTTATCTGTTGGCATTATATTGTTATACCCATGGGGACGCCCTTGGGAAGTTATACCAGGAGGGACGCCACGGGAAGTTGGGCCCGGGGCTAGGTCCAGAAAGACGGCTGGGCGGAACGGACCGACAGTGACAGGTCTTCTGGCTAGTACCCACATATGATTCCGACTTATAGGTGGCTGGAGGTAGCTAACTGTGAGTGGCGGGATCAGGCATGCGGTCAACCATGCCATAATTATTGTTACATGCCGAGCTGTGTGCTCGAGCAGATGGAGGGATAAGGGAAAGTTATTCTTGTTCAAGTTCAAGATATTGAAATATTATTGCTTATTCATCGAGAAGCAATAAGGAAGGATGCCAACAGGCCTGCTAAATGTTACATGTTTCCTATTCTTATGAGAGTTAATCTTATTCTTGTTAATCATAAATTAGTCATCTTATTGTTGTCCAAAAGTCTCGTTCACTACCTTTAAATCTTAATATTTTTCCTCACTGAGTCCTTATGACTCACCCTTCTTGTTATTCTTTATCTTTCCAGATTGGTCGAGGTAAGAGTCAGGAGACTATGTTTTGGGATGAAAGCTATTTTGTAATAGATTAGGTGTTCTGGTTGTATATATGCTTTACACCAGTCCAGATTGATATCAGTATCATTATGTAAGACAATTGTGAACTTAGGACTTCGGTTATATATATTATGCTTTATGAGGCGATCTTTTGGATTGAGATGGTTGTTTTATTATTGAGTGGGTTAAAATTTCAGGTTTCTTAGTTTTATTTGAATGGTATTATAAGATTGAATTGGTAGCGCCTCCGCTTGGGTGCTGTCCCGAGAAGGGGTGTTACAAATTTCTTATTGCATTACCTGCTGCCTCTGCTTATATCTTGCTAAAATTGATATAGAACTAGATGGAAATATTAGGGTATTACCTTATTCAATTACACATTTTAAAATATTCAAACAACAAGATCCTATATTTAATTATTCTGTTGAGTGGTCTTCGACTAATAGCATCAGTCTCACATATAAAGTATGAAGTTGGGGTTCAAATTTAATGGACACTTGGTATTTGTGTGTGTAAAAAGTATATATATATATATATACACTCTATTCTACCATAACTCAAAACCCATTTGGTCTATAACTTAAGATAGACAATAAAACATATTCTCTACTCTATCATATCCAACCCAATATTATTAGAGTTTGCTTGCTTCAGTTGATTATGTTTGATAGATGCACAATCAATCCTAAGTTATTGTTTATTTGCGTTGAAATAGGGCCCATGATAAGTCATTAACCTAGTATTAAGTTGGAATATGGATCAACAGAGGAGAGGCTTGATACATTTTCTTTGGGTTGGATAAGATTCAAAAAGATCAAATTACCCTTGTTTTGTTTTAATTTACTTTTCAGTGAATCTTACCAACCAAAACATGAAATTGTATTGTTTTATCTTGATAGGCTTAAAACATATCCATTTGTTTATATATTATTTATAAGGGTAAATGTCGCCAATAGTCCCTCATGTTTTGATTTAGTATCACTTTAGTTCTCAATCTTTAAAATTCACTACAACAATTTGCACTTCACGTAACAAAAATTTTGGTAACAAAGGTAAAATTCGTTATATATGTTAGATTTATTGTAACAAAATTGATTTTTTATTACAAATAACATTTTCTTTAGTAAAACAGTAAAAGTCTTGTTACCTTTAACTCAAATTTGTTACCTTAAATTTTTTATGTTTGTAACTAAATAATTATTCGTTACGGAAAATGTTATTTTGTTACATATAACATTTTCCGTCATATAAGAAGATATATATGTAACGAAATTTGGTACCTTTTGTAACAACAAAATATTTGTTACAAATAAAATATATTGTAACAAAGTTTTTAGTTACTGAATTTTAATTAACTTCCCTCCAAAATTCATTCCCTCCAAATATCAATTGTATACATATGGTGATAATAATTTTCGTTACTAATTATAAACGAATATTAAATTAAATTTTTACTGATACTTGTGGGTTGGACTTTTGTTCAAGAAATGGACTTCACAATAATATAAAGAATTTGTTAATTGGGTTTAACCAATTTTTTAGTGAATTATTATTGAACTGAGTTTTATTTTAAAGATTGAGCTTGAAGAAATTTGAAGTGGATAATCCATTAGTTGGCCAATTTCTTTAAAATATTGGGCTTTATACCTTTTTTGTGAATTATTCAATGAATTGGGAGTTTTCATTTAGATGAAAAATGCAAAATTGGTCCCGTAACTATACTCTACTGGCAAATTTTGACTTTATGTTTTTGGTACACTAACTTTTGAATTTTGGCAATTTGAGAATAAATCTAGCCCGAATTCATTTGCAGCAGGCCCGATCCACATGGCACCACATCACATCCTCCCTCCTACGTGGCATGTGGTGTGGCAACCCCTTCTTGCTATGTATTTTACTAGACAAAAAAAAAATGGATATTTGCACAAAAAATTAAAAGTACATAAAAATTGAAAAAAGTAAAAAAGATAAAAAAAAAGAAGATAAATCTTGAAAAATATTTATATACTTATATATATATTTATATATATATATATTCACATATATAAACACACATACACATGTATCCCACTTGCTAAATTATCAAATTAAATGACTTGAGTCCTAAAAAAAATTTAAAACTTGCACATTAGAATTTAAAATATCAAATATCCTTCAAATTTATAAAAATTTATTTCCTACGAATTTACCATCTAAAATTTTTAAAAATCTAATTTAACACTTTAGGCCATATAATTTTAATAATATTAAGTTAAAATAGTAAAATATCTAAAAATTTAAATAAATTTTGTTGACTTTATTTATTAAGTTAAAAATGAAATAAAAATTAAACAATAAAAATTTAAGTCTATCCTATTATCTATATAATTCAAAATTACATAAGAATATTAAAATGATAAATACATCTAAAATAATTCTGTTAAATATAAATATATTTTATTTATTAATTCAAATATGATAACAAAAACTTAAACAATAAAATTTTAAGTCCGTCATCCTAACTATATAATTATAAATAACATAATAATATTAAAATAAAAAATATTCTAAACATTAGAATTTAAAATATCAAATATCCTTCAAATTTATTCAATTTTAATTCATACGAATTTATCATCTAATTTTTTTTAAAAATCTAACTTATAACTTTAGGCCATATAATTTGAATAATAGTAAGTTAAAATATTTAATAATGTTAAAATAGTAAAATATATAATAATTTAAATAAATTTTGTTGACTTTATTTGTTAAGTTAAAAATGAAATAAAAATTAAACAATAAAAATTTAAGTCTATCCTATTATCTATATAATTCAAAATTACATAATAACATTAAAATGATAAATACATCTAAAATAATTCTATTAAATATAAATATATTTTATTTATTAATTCAGATATAACAAAATAAAACTTAAATAATAAAATTTTGAGTCTATCATCCTAACTACATAATTGTAGATTATATAATAAAATTAAAATAAAAAATATTCTAAAATAATTCAATTATTCAATTAATATAAATAAAGAATTCAAATATAATAATAATAATAAGAAGAAGAAGAAGAAGAAGAAGAAGAAGAAGAAGAAGAATCCCTACCCTTCCCCTCAAGCACTTCATATATTTCTCATTTCTTTTCTTTTTTCTTCATTTCATTCTTTTCTTTTCTTTTCTTTTTATTCTCATTTCTCTCTTCTTCCATTATTTCATATATTTCTCATTTTATACATATATGTATAAATTTATCATTGTTTCTCATTTCTCATTATTTCATATATTCTCATTTTATACATATATATATATATATATTTATCTATAAAATTTTAAATAATTTTTATTTTTATCTTTTTTCTTTCTAATTATTCATACATGTATACTTATTTTTTCTATTTATACTTATTCACATATATATAATATACATATATATAAATTTATCAATAAAATTTAAATTACTTTTATTTTATCTATTTTTTTATTTATTCATTCCACATTAAATAATATTTAATATTTCTAAAAACATATATATAATATAATTTTTTATTCATACTTATATGCATATATAGTATATATATACATATATATATATTTCAATAAAATTTAAAGAAGATTCATCATATATTTCTCATTCTATACATATATAAATTTATCATTATTTCTCATTTCTCATTATTTCATATATTCTTATTTTATACATATGTATAAATTTATTTAATGAATTTGGATGGCAATGCAATTTTGTTTCCCTCCAACTTTGTATTCCCTCCAAAATTTGGCCCATAAAAAATCTTAACAATTGTTTTTATTATTAGTTTGACATAATAATTTAACTTGATTTCTTCCAAAAAATTGATTCCCTCTGACAATAATGAATTTTTTTTTCATTTTTTCGATACTTCTAAATTTTAGCTCCTCCATTTTTTTTGTATAAATAATCTATAGCAAAATTAATTTCTTTTATCTTAAAATTGATCAACTTGTATAACTTTAATATAGTTGGAAATTTTGAAATTATTTTGAAATACTCACGACATTATAATATAAACTTAGTAATATATTTATAAGTTTAATAAAATTATTTTTTATCCCCATATATTTAATTAAATATTTAAAGAACTGTTAGCATCCTTAACAAATTTGTAGATGTCGGTTGAAAATTTATATTAAAATTCAAAAATATCATTTAAAAGTTGTTTTGATTATCTTTAAGACAAAAATACCCTTGGACTTATTTATAAATTTAACATGGGCGTTTAACATTAATATTATTAAATTACTCAAAATAAATTTAAATAATTTTATTAATAATTTTTTAAAATATTAAATAATCTTTTAATTAAAGTTTGATTAAAAAAATAAAAATTTAAAATCATCAACATATGTAAAGTAATTTAATCAAATTTAATTAAACAAATTTATTAATTATAATTTAAAAATAAAAATAAGATCTAAAAATATCATACTAATACTAGTAATTTTAAAATGTCTATTTCACCTTATCAACCCAATAAAAAAATTATTGATATAATATCTTGTTCCCTTCTAAAACACAAATAAATAAATAATTTTCTCTCAATTCATTTTTCACCTACCACCCAAAATATAAACAAACAACCATCATATTCTCTAACCCCACTTCCAAAAAATCATATTGCTAAAATATTTTGACAAAATGCTCCAATTCATAAACAAACAAGCCCTAATTTAAACTAATTTCATTAAATTTAGTAATTAATAAAAATTAAATGAGTCAAAATGTGGGAGATATAGAGTTGGAACCCTGTGAGACCTTGATGTGTGTGTGTATATAAATAAAAAAATTAAATTTATTTATTAATCAAAATAAATAATTTAAATAAAAATAAAATCTAAAATTTTATCCTAACAATATAATTTTAATAATTTTAAATAAATAAATATTTTTATTTATTTTGAACAAAATAATGTAATGATTTTAAATAAATAACATAAGTAAAAAAATGTAATTTAAGTTAATTTAATTAAAATTTATTAATTAACAATAAATAAATAACTAAATATATATACATATATATATATATTTTTTTTCCTTCCTTCCCTCTTCCAACCAGCACCCCCCCACCTGACCCCAGGCCTGGCCATGGCCGGTGGTGAGGGGTTGGGGGAGAGAGGGGTGGGTATTATATATATATGTATTATATATATATTTATATTGATATTATACATATATAAATATTTATATGATATTTATTTTATATATATTTATGTTGATATTATTTATTTATATGATATTTATATTGAGATATGATTTTTTTTATGAGGATTTTGTTATATATTTTTTAAAAAAATTATTATTTTAAAATTTTTTTTTAATGAAGGTTGATTGGGCAATTTAAATTTTGTGAAATTTTATAAATAAGTCAAAATTTTGAGCTATTGGGTAATTTTTTTTTTTTAATTTAACAGTTTGCCTGAATACTAATGAAAGTTGAGGTGCTATTCCAAATGTATTAAAACATTTAGAGTTTTGGTCCTATAAGTGTCAACTTAATTACTGAAAGTGCAAACCCCTCATCCAATGAGACCAAAATAGAAATTTTCCAATATAACCAAACATTACATTAGCAAAAAAAAAGAAAACTAAGGGCTCCATTGAAATGGTAATAATTTTATTCAACTAGTTGCAATTTACCCTAATGTGATTTGTGAACTAAGTGTCAAACCCTTATGTGAAATATATATATATATATATATATACAAAACAACTTCTTTATGTTTTATAAAACCACACACACCGCCTCCCCCTCCACATTTATTGCCCATTTAATGTAATTTTAATATAAAAAGATCAATTTACCCTTGATCATTTCACATATATACAATTCAATTTAAATAATTTTTTATTATCATATTTTATTTCTTATTTCTTTTTTTTTCATTCTTTTCTTTTCTTTTCTTTTCTTTTCTTTTTATTCTCATTTCTCTCTTCTATTATTTCATATATTTCTCATTTTATACATATATATATATATACATATATAAATTTATCTATAAAATTTTAAATAATTTTTATTTTTATATTTTTTTCTTTCTAATTATTCTACATGTATACTTATTTTTTCTATTTATTCTTATTCACATAAATACAATATACATATTTATAAATTTATCAATAAAATTTAAATTATTTTTATTTTTATCTATTTTTCTATTTATTCATTCTGAATTAAATAATATTTAATATTTATAAATATGTATAATATAATTTTTTGTTCGTACTTATTTTCATATATAGTGTATATATATATACGCCACAAGAAAATAGGTTAATCGTGCCATATACTTTGCACTGATTTTTCTAAACTGCCGCAATTAATAATATTATTTCTTTTATTTATTAGATTGCTATTTGTTTTTAACTTTAAAGGGTTTTGTCCAATATTTTTTAATATATATATATATGTAATGCCAATTATTTTTTAAAAACAATCTTATTTAATTTTAATTTTTGATTAAAAATCAATTAAGTTAAGACAAAACTATGATAGTAAAGATAAAAAAAAGTAAAATAAATCAAAATAAATATATAAAATAATTATAAAGTTAAAATCAATATTAGTATATAAGTTAATAGAAACCTTTTAATTTGACTCATAACTTAGTTATCGAATAATTAAGTGAAGAAAAGAGTTTGGCATTGGTATATAAAGTTAAAACTATAGTAAATTGATAAAATAATTATAAACTTAAAATTGATTTTAAAATATGAATTAGTGACAAAATATGAGGATGAAATTATAATGTAAAATAAAATATAGAAAAAACAAATTACTGTATTCATTCTCAAATTTTTGTATAAATATAATTGGATATTCATATTATATTTTGCAAATAACAAAAAAATAGTGAATAAGAAAAAAAGTTGTTAACCTTTCAAATAATCAAAATCAAAATTTCTCATTATTTCATATATTCTCATTTTATACATATATATATATATATATATATAAATTTATCTATAAAATTTTAAATAATTTTTATTTTTATCTTTTTTCTTTTGAATTATTCATACATGTATACTTATTTTTTCCATTTATACTTATTCACATATATATAATATACATATATATAAATTTATCAATAAAATTTAAATTACTTTTACTTTTATCTATTTTTTCTATTTATTCATTCCGAATTAAATAATATTTAATATTTATAACTATGTATGTAATATTTAATTTTTCATTCAAACTTATATAAATATATAGTATATATATACACACACACTACAAGAAAATAGGTTAATCGCGGTATATATTTTGTGATGGTTTGTCTCAACCGCCGCAAAATATTAATTTGACGGTGGTTGTGCAACGATTTATCCAAACCGCCACTGAATTAGCCATTTAGTGGCTGTTTTTTGAAATCGCCGCGGAATTCGTAATAAATGACGGCGGTTAGTGTAACATTCCCTGAATGAATAACTTCATGCTGATTTTTCTAAATCGCCGGAATTAATAATTTGTTACTTTTGCTTGTTAGATTGCCCTTTGTTTTTTACTTTAAAGGGTTTTGTTCACAATTTTTTAATATTTATATATATGTAATGCCAATTATTTTTTATAAATATTTTTTTTACAAATTTCTAAAATAAAGTATTTTATATTATAAGCTCTTCTACAAAAATATTAAGCCTTTACCCAACAATTTATATATACATATATGTAATAAAGTTTCTTTGCTTCATGCAGCTATGTTATATAATTATCTCACACTTTTTATTTATTTCTTTTTATTCACTATTTGATACTTTTATTTTATTTATTCAAATGACAATTATTATTTTGTTTTTAAAAATAAAATAATGTTTGTTTGATAACATGTGAAATTGCTTGAGAGCTTTATATGGAAGAGATGAATAAGTAATTGAGCAAAAGCAAATATTAACTTTTGGACATGTAGCCAAGATGACTAGGTGCTTGCCTGAAGGGTGGGCATGGTTGCGGGATCAAAACATGTTGCCAGCAAGTTGAGATGGATTTTTGCTGGGCCTGTGTTGCTCGAGCAGCCGTGCGCTTGGGTGGGCCTGCTCTCGGGCGGTGGGCCTGTGCTCGGGTGACGCTCTTGCTGGTGGGCGATGGCCCGGGTCGAGCCCAGAGTTTGGCGGCCCAGCAGGCGTAGGCCTGATGTCAAATGGCCCATCCATATGAAACAGCCCAAACAGGAGTCCATGCGCTCACATTTAGTAACAAAACTTTTAGTTATTTATTCATTAGTAACGAAATGCTTATTTTTGAATTAAAATTTTATTTAACTATTTGTAACCAAATATTTTGTTACATAAACAATTAGTAACTATACTTAATTAAATAAGTAATATCATTATATTATACATTGGTAACGAAAAAATAAAATGCAACAAAATTGCCAATGTTTTAGTAACTAAATAATTTGTTACACTATAAAAATCTATTGTAACTACTACACTTTTTTGTTACTAATATCATATTTTGGTAATGATACATTTCGTCGCCACAAGCCCATCATTCGTAACGAACCATAAATTTCGTTACTAATACCTTTTGCGACGGGTTTTAGGGCACTAAACTTAAGTAACAAAAAATTCGTTACCAATATTTTAGGTAACGAATTTCAGCTTTATGGTAACAAAATTATTCATTACTAAAAGTGTAATTTGTTGTAGTGATTTCATCTTTTAGTCCCTAACGTTAATTTTTATTTTTATCTTCGTCTCCAACTCAACTTTCCGGCACGTTTTGATCGAAAAATTGGCAAATGGTGATATTTTGAGGGGTAAAATTGTCAATCTAATCTATAATGTTTCATTTTAGTCCCCATGTTACTTTTTTTCTTTTTATAAATATATGTCCATGTGTGTATATATATTTGTGTGTATATAATTGATACTAATATTAGTCACATGCTTATATATTATTATTAATATTTAATAATATATTATTGATATATTAATATCACTTGTGATACTATTATAATTAATAATATTAATTATATTCATAATATGTAGTATTAGTAATAATACATGATACTAATAAATATTAAATTAATTTTACTGTTATTATTATTATTATAATTAATCATAAGAATAATAAGATTAATATATTCAATGATAATAATAGTATTATTATGATCATATAATTATCTAATATTATTAGGATTATTATTAATAATATTTTTAATAATATATTAATAATAATATTACTAATAAAAATCCAAGTAAGCAAAGACTTTTTTCAACAAGACGAAAAAATTATCATGTCAACTAAAAATTTGCCACCTAAGCAAAAATTCCAAAATTGAACAAATTTCAGCATGCCACATTAGCATTTTCGGCCATTTTATGAGATTCTGGTGACTTTTGGGCTAAATGTGCAAAAAAATATTTTAACCTATAGGACTAAATTTAAAATTGTGTAACATTTAGGAGAAAATTGATAGTTGAAAATTTTTGTAAGATGAAAAAAATATTTTTCCTGTTTGCTGGGGGTAGCTACCATGGCCGACCACTGTGGGATGGGGACCCCATACCCTCCACAACCCCTATCTCCATCCCCAACTGCCCTGTCCTCACCCTCACGGCGGTCGGCCATGGCAGCACCCCTAGCAAACAAGAAAAATATTTTTTTTGTCCTATAAAATTTTCTGACTTTCAATTTTGTCCTATATGTTACTCAGTTTTAAATTTAGTCCTATAAGTTTAAAAAAACATTTGCACATTCAGTCCAAAAGTTGCCAGAATCTCATAAAATGGCTGAAAATGCTAATGTGGCATGCCGAAATTTGTTGAATTTTGTAATTTTTGCTTAGGTGGCAAATTTCCAGCTGATATGACAATTTTTTTGTCTTGTTGGAAAAAGCCTTTGCTTACTTGGATTTTTATTAGTAATATTATTATTAATATATTATCAAAAATATTATTAATAATAATCCTAATAATATTAGATAATTTTATTATCATAATAATACTATTATTATCATTGAAAATATTAATCTTATTATTCATATGATTAATTATATTATTAATAATAATAAAATTAATTTAATATTTATTAGTGTCATGTATTATTATTAGTACTACATATTATAAATATAATTAAAATTAGTATAACATAATCTATTAATAATAATCCTAATAATATTAGATAATTATATAATCATAATAATACTATTATTATCATTGAAAATATTAATCTTATTATTCTTATGATTAATAATAATAATAATAATAATAATAATAATAATAATAATAATAATATTTATTAATATCATGTATTATTATTAATACTACATATTATGAATATAATTAAAATTATTATAATATAATCTTTATTATTATTAATATATTACTAATCATACAATTAATATTATTAATTATAATAGTATCACAAATGATATTAATATATCAATAATATATTATTAAATATTAATAATATATGAACAAGTGACTAATATTAGTATCAATTATATATACACATATATTATGCACATATATATATATACACACATGGACATATATTTATAAAAAGAGAAAAAAAAAAAGAAAAAAGTAATATAGGGACTAAATTGGAACATAAAACCTTATATAGGGACTAAAATGAAACATTATAGATTAGATTGACAATTTTACCCCTCAAAATATCACCGTTTGCCAATTTTTCGATAAAAACGTGCCGAAAAGTTGAGTTAGGGACGAAGATGGAACTAAAAATTAACGTTGGGGACTAAAAGTTGAAATTTTAAAGATTAAGGACTAAAGTGATACTAAATCAAAACATGAGGGACTATTGGTGACATTTACCCTGTTTATAATCACATAATCCAAAATAAACTAGTCCTTAGAAAATACCCATTCAATCTATCACCAATTCAATGAAATCTATCACAAAATATGATTTTATGATGGATTTATTTCACAAATTTCTTAGTATATGCTTCTTCACTAATTAGTTTTGCAATGAAAATAAAGTGTGCCTCAAAAATAATTTTGTGATGAAATTTCTAGCATGGTTTGAAAAATAATGTTTAGAATTATAAATTTGTGATAGGCTTTTCATCAATATAGACTCAATATTCACAACAAGTATCATTACTAATATATATATTTTTGCTCCTTTTTTTTTTTTTTAAGATTCCTTAGTAATCCATCGAAAAAACCATCACAATTGTCTTTGAATTGTGAATGAATACTATTCTCACAAACTTTCTATTTGTGAAGGGTAACTTTCTTGTAATGCAAGGCCCATATTAGGTTTGAGAACAAGACCATACTCTAAAATATCTTAAATAATAAAATCTTGACCTCTACCTAACATTATCCAACCCAAGACCCATTGGGTCCCGGGACTAAACCTATTTTATTGGACATGATTTTTCTTATTGACTTTTGGCCCTTACGCAACGAAACCAATCTTTTCTTTTTTTATTTTTAGTTCCTAAATTTTCATATTGTTAGTCAAAGTGTTAACATCATCTTAAATTAGTTTTGCAACAAAAGAAATAATTTAATTAAGAAATGTGAGCCCTAAGATTTGAAGAAACTACTAACTTATATAAGCCAACAACTGATTTAATAACAAAATAGATATAAGTAAAATTTACGACAAATAATATAAAAAAATAGAAGAGAAAGCTTCATAAGTGTGGGTCGAGCAAATGTTATTGAATTTGGATACTGATATAGAGCAATATATCCTACACACTGACATACATAGATGGTAAAAATACCAAAATTGCTCCATAAAAGACATTGTGTAAATACAAGTTATGTCATGAAACTAATTGCACTTTGAGTTTATAACTAAGAGTACATTTTATTTTTGTAATTTCTTTCTCATTTCATTTGCTCACTTGCAAAATCTAGGCTCAAAATTTGTGGAGCTAAAACTTATTGGAGGCTAACAAAATTCTTATTTAACCATTGCATTAGCTTAGAAGACGAGAAAGATTAATTAGGGGTTCATAAATCAAAGATTTCATATCCTCCATCATTTGTTGTGGAGAAGTGAATTCATCGCCATTAGAGTATAGATAATAGGCAATCTTGCATGACTTCCAAAAGATATCTTTACACTCTTTAGGAACCACGCTTCCTCTTCTTTGAAAGATCAACTGCAACCAGAGACCTGTCAGCTCCCCCCTAAAAATATTCAAACTTCATTTTTTATATTAAAAATTTTAAAATATTATACTTTTGTCATCCTCAAATTATAAATTTGTGTCCCCCTCTTATTGAAAATATGCCTTTTGCTCATTGTACTTCTTTGTATATATGTGAAATAAAAAAAATATTATATTTTTGGTAATTCAGAATTTCGCTTCCCATAAAGGAAAATCCTGACTCCGTCCCTGACTGCAACAGTTTTCTCCTGTGATATTCAACCATTTTTTTTTTGTTTTGACTTTCAAATTCGCCATCGTCTGAAATGGCTCCTTTATCAGCTGCTAGCTGTAGGCTCACACTGTTCAGCTTCCTTTCTTGTTGTTCTTTCTGTCAAAACCCGTTCAACTTAATTTCCATTAGAATTAGAAAGCAATATTATCCACAAATTTCTAGTATCTTAATCAGTATGCTTAGCATATATCATTATCTACAAGGTTATTTTTACTTGCTGAAAATATACCTCGAAAGTTTGAATTTCGTTTAGAAGCTGGGTGACAGAAAAAACATGCCTGCACAAGTCAGTGCTCTCTGGACTCAAAACTATGTCTTCAGATAATTTTATACCTTGGAAATGGATCAACGTGAGAATGCAAATTCCGCAACCGATAGACACCCACGCAAAAGGCAAGTACTCATCCATTTTTGGTGGAGTTTCATCGATCCATGAATCCATTTCTCATCGATCCATGAATCCATTTCTCTCATGAAACTTGTTAGCATCTCAATCCACTGTACTTCAACAAATATTAGTTACAAGAAAAAGGAAACCATGATAAAAAATACTCATTCTTTGATTAAAAATCACTGAAATCAAGAATTACTACCAGGTGAATTAGAATGCGTTTGATACAACGGCCTTGCAAGACATAAGCCTTTGCTGCTAACTCATTGACAGTGTCATATAATGCTGTTAAAAGAATTTCAACCTTTTCGGAGTCACAAGTTATAGCTGACGAATCATTCCCACTGTAATCCCATGAATATTAGTATCAATTTTCATCTAGAAATTAAACATGAATGGAAAGCAAATTACAGAAATCATTAAAAAAAATGAGTCTAAGTTGCATGCGTATAAGTACAGGGAAACATAATTATTGCATATGTCAGTTAGCATTTATTAGTTTAGTTAGCAATTAGTTGGTGGTCATAACCGTGTAGTTGTTAGCTACTGCCAGCTCTATAAATATGTAATCTTCTCTCATTAATGAATGCATAGCTTTCAGCTCTGAACTTTCATTTTATTTCATGCATACTGCTCTCATTCCGAGCTCACCTTTATAATAATACGTTTTTGGGAAAAATGAAATTTTAGTCCATCAACTATTGTGAGATATTTTTTTACTCTATTTTGATTAGGAATTATCACATTTAGTCTATAATTTATTAATTTTTATCACATTTAATCCAATTTTTTGCAATTTTGATCCATCGGGCTCAAAAATCTTCAATTGAGCCCAGAAATTGTACAGTCAGCTCCAATTGAGCCGCAGGTTTGGGGCTTCCGTGTCATTTGTCACCCATATGCCACATAAGCTTACATGTAAGCTGCCACCTCACCCCAACTAAAAATCTACTAAAATTAAGGAAAAGAAAAACATTGAAAGGTAAAAGAAATTAAAAATGCATAAATAATTTGTAAAGGAAAAAACGCTGATGAAAAATTTGCAAACAAAACATATTGAAAACGCTAAATTGTTGAACAAAATCGCCAAAGGTCAAAGCTTCCTAGCGAAGAAAAAAAAATCGAAAACCACAATTTGAAGAAAAAAACCCTCAAACGCAAGTTTGAAGAAAAACCTAAAAGCTGTAACCCAGAAGGAAAAGCCCCTAAATCAAGAGCCCTAGACCAAATCTCTTTCGTTTTTTCACCAAATCTCTAAAATCTAAGCCCTATATTAGTAATATCCACAAACAAACAAACGTGGAACTGTTTAATCGATCCCAAAATCGTAGTATTTCTTCGCTCAGAACCTTGAAGGTGGTTTGTGGGTGGAGCTTCAATTTTGTTGGGCGTCGTGGTTAGAAGCATTGGGCAGTTGAAGATGCTTGTTCGTGTGTCTAAAGACCTACATTTGCCACCTCCTCTATACGGTAAGGTTTTAAATACTGAAATGAAAATCTAGGCCCATGTGTAGTTTAAAGTTTTTTAGTTAAATGTTGTTTTCAAAGCATGATTCCTATACTTGCATTGCTTTATTGTTCATTATTTGACTACTTTTAAGTCTTTTGATGCCTACTGTAGAAGTGGTCCCCATCCAGTCTTTCAATATGTGTAAAGCAGGCTTGAAAATTATTTTGATGCGTGTTTTATGTGGGGTTGTCTATGGGTATGATGTTTGTTTTTCAATCAGTTTACATATATAAAAGTGACTTGTGGGTCAGCCATGTGGGGTACTTTAGTGTTTACTATGTGACTTTTGCCTCTGTACATGGGTGTGTGTGGGGATTAACATGTGGGGTTGGTGGTTTATTTATTGTATATTGCATGTGTGGAAGTGCTCAGCACTTGGTGATAATTTTTTTTCCTTGTTTATATGCAATATGCAAATAAAGGCTCTGGAAAAATTACTTTTACATTGTTTTGTGGTGGTCAATGTGATTATTCTCCTCCATGTGTATATAAAAATGGAAGCATAGTGAAATTTGACCACTTCCTGGTAGATATTTTAAATTTGAAGAATGTGAACCTCTTGTTTGATACTTTGAAGCTTACAACCCCTAGGAAGTTCTACCAAAAGGTAGTTGGCACTTTCAAAGAGATTGGTGAAGATGATGACCTTAGAAAAGTTGGGGAATTTTGTGCTAAATATAGGGAGGTGAAGATTTATGTGGAGACGTAAATTGATGCAAATCTTTCCCAACCTGAAATCCAATCCAACTCCTAACTTGAAGCCCAATCAAAAGCCCAGTCTAAAGGAAAATCCAAAGCCCAATCTAAAGGCAAAGGTAAAGCCAAATCTGAAGCAAAGTCCAGAACTAATGCTTAAGCGCAATCCCAATCTCAATACCAATCCCAATACCTAACGCAGGACCAATTCCAATCCCAAAGCTAGGGCCAATGTGCTGCCTAAACTCAAGGCCAATCATCATCACAAAATCAAGGCCAATCTGCTGCACAAACTTAAGGCCAATCTGCTGCCCAAACTCAATTTCAAACATAATCCCAAACACAAGTCCATACACATTCTCAAAGTCAAACCTAAACTCAAACACAAAACTATAAGATATTAACAATGACTTTAGGGGGTTGGGTTCTATCCATGAGACATGAAGCCAATTTCTGAATAATAGTGATGTTGAATTCAGTTCAGATAGTGCTAGTGATCCTCTTTATAATTGTGGGGAAGATAGTGAGGGGTTAGAGGATGATTTGATGTTTAATACTTATGTAGATCCCAATGAGGAGTATTTGGGGCTTGAAGAAGAAATTGTGCAGCTTGGGGGAGAGGTAAAAGGGGGTGCCTCTAATAGTGATAGTCAATTCAGTGAAGATGGGATAGTTGGGGATAGTGATGTGCCCGTAGATAGTGAATTGGACTCAGATATTGATAAGGAAGTTGTCCCTCATGCATCTTATATTTTTAATTATAATAGAAGATATACTCCTAAGTTTGAAATAGGAATGAAATTTAAGAGTCTAATTTGATGAAGGCTATTCATGCTGAAGTAGTTCAATCAATGAGGAACATCAAGATTAACAGGAATGATAGTGAGATGGGTTTATGCTAGGTATGAGAGTAAAGTGCATGGGTGGAGAATTCATGCTTACAGGGTTGAGGATGAGGCCACTTTTCAAATTAACACTTACAATTCTATACATACATGTCAGCCCACTTATGATGTTGGCAATATCACATCCACATACCTAGTTGAGAGGTTTCTAAACTATATGAAGATTGATCCAAAGAGAAGAACTGAAGGGTTTAGGTAGAAGCTAGAGATAGATGCCAGGGTTAGTGTATCTTCATCCAAAGTTTATAGAGCTAAGAGAAATGCTCTTAAAATGATAGAGTGGGATCTTAAAGTGCAGTATGCCAAACTTTGAGATTATAGTGCAGAAGTAAGAAGAACTAATCCTAGGTCAACTGTTATTTTGGGCATGGAGGATAACACTTTGACACACTTCTACTGTTGTTTTGGGGCACTAAAAAATGGTTTCCTAGCTAGATGTAGGCTCATTCTAGGGATAGATGGATGTCATTTGAGTGGTCCTCATAAAGGAGTTCTCTTCATTGCTATAGGTATTGACCCTAATAATAAGCCCTACTGTATTGCCTATGCTGTTGTTGATATGGAAGCTGGGGATTCCTGGTCATGGTTTTTTCACTCAGCCACATGAATTCATATTTATTTCTGATAAACATAAGGGGTTAATTTAGGCATTTGATGAAGTGTTTCCAGGGGTTGAACACAGATTTTGTGTTAGGCATTTATGGAAAAATTTTATGAATGCTGGGTTTAGTGGTATGGAGTACAAAGATCTCCTTTGGAAAACTGCTAATAGCACTACTGTTGGGCAGTTTAAAATTCAAATGCAAGCTATGGATGAGCTTGATCCAACTGTTGTAAATTGGTTTAGTGATAAACCAGCTGCTTATTGGAGTAAATCACACTTCAGTACTTTTCCAAAATGTGATATGGTTTTGAACAACTTCTGTGAGTCATTCAATAGTTTAATTCTATATGCTAGAAAAAAGTCAAATCTAACTATGTTTGAGTGGATAAGAGAATATTTGATGACAAGATTACAAATAAATAAAGATAAAGCTAGGACTTGGAGAAAAGACCTTTGCACTGTTGTGATTGATATCTTGAATGATCATGTCAAGAAATTGGATGACTGCATCCCTAGAAAAGCTGATGATACACATTATCAAATAACTCATATATATATGGGGGGTAATATTGTGTGGATTTGGAGGAGTGGAGTTGTACATGTAGGAGATGGGATTTAACAGGTATTCCTTGCCTTCATGCCTGCTGTGCAATTTGCAATCAAAGACAGGATCACAAGTCATATGTTTCTCCTTGTTATACTATTTCATGCTATCAAAGGGTGTATGGGAGTGCTATCATAGGTATAAATAGTCAAGATCTCTGCGGAGAGGCCATTTATATTACGGCTATTAACGAATCAAATTTTTATCAAATAATTCGAGATTCGAATTCGAATTGTAGATTCGAATTCGAATTGTAGATTCGAATTTGAAATTTAACGAATTTGAATTCAAATTCGAGTCAATATTTGATATATAATCGAATCCGAATTAAATCCAATAATATTCGAGTTTGATATTTGATAAAGTATTCGAATATATGTTATTATATATATATTAATATTTTTATTTCTCAAAAGTTAAATTTTTTATGATTTATAGTAATGAAGCCATTGAATATTATGTGGTCATAATAAAAGGTGAAAAATCAATAAATAATTCAAAATTCAGGTAAAAAATTGAGTTAGTTAAACATTCGAATCAAATCTGAATATATCGAATAGTTTCTCAAATCGAAT
Source organism: Jacaranda mimosifolia (assembly GCA_018894105.1). Classification (NCBI taxonomy): domain Eukaryota; kingdom Viridiplantae; phylum Streptophyta; class Magnoliopsida; order Lamiales; family Bignoniaceae; genus Jacaranda; species Jacaranda mimosifolia. Next base: position 5,393,104 of record CM032127.1, read on the forward strand.
TCGAGCTCAGTTTAGGATTCAAGTCGAATTCGAATATGAATACGAATACGAATAAAATGAATTGAATTGAATTCAAATCCTGAGATATTCGGTTCGATTCAATTTGTTAATAGCCCTAATCTATATACCTTTTCTTCCTCCAACATCTCAAAGAAAAAAGAAAGGATTACAAAGGCCAGAAAAAAAAAAGAAAGGAAAATGAAGAACCTGTATTGAAGACCAAGAAGAGAAATAGAGGGAGGCCTGCAGTTGGAGAATAATGTACAAAATTGAAGAAAATAGTTAAAGGTTTGAAGTGCAGCATTTGCAAGCAACAAGGACACAATCAAAGGAAATGTCTTTTGAAGTCAAATCCACTAGATGATGATATCACATATTTGACTACTAATCAAGATGACTTGCAACATGTGTTTGGTACTTAGGCATCTCAGGTAAATTATTTTAATTGTGATTTAGTTTGTTGTAATTTCAGATTCTTGAAGTTAAGTTACTTTACAAAATTTGTGTTTTTAGGTTAAAAGCATGGCTGCAAGTGCAAGTCCAGTACAGGAGCTCCAACAGGACAAGGTGAGTAACTATTTTGATAAAGGTTAGATCACATGTTAAATTCAATTTTGCCATCAACAGATTGCTAGTTTTCACTATGTTGACATCACTCAGGGGAAAAGAAAGGTTGGCTCAACAAGTGAAACCCAAGAACTTGGTACCTCAAGTGAGCACTAGCAGGACCTGGTGTATATGACATGCTCAGTTCATATCTTGGTTACTTATGGTGCTAAATTGATATATTAATTAAGATAATGTGTTAATTGTAGCACATGCCAAGAACTAGGACTGCTACCATAAGTGTTGCTCGGAGGTCTCCAAGAGGTCCATCATAGGTATTTCATTTAAATGTATTTAAGTTAATTAAGTCATGTGACTAATTCAATCAAGGTTATGTAGGTTACAATTGCTGGTGAAGAGAGTATTGGACTTAGGAGATCTCCAAGAGCAAAGGGCAAAGCAACGGTATATACCTTAGTATATTTGACAATATTTGTATATTTTAATGAAATATAACATTCATAGTTTAAATTTAATTTTTATACATAGGAAACCCTTGCAAATCAAGTCCCAAAGAAGGTACCTGGACCATCCATGTACCAACAACTTCAAATGTCTCAAACTGGAAACACTTTGACAAATGCACAAGAGAAGAAGAAGTTTGTCCAATTGACCAATATCACTGAAGCAATGGACAAGCTACAAGGCAAAAAGAAGATAAAGGGAAAGAAGAAATGACAAAGAAAAAGATAGCTATTGCTTATTCAAAAAGATAGATGAAGACTAGTGTTTGTGGTTTTACATTTGGGATGTTATATTGGATATAGTTGCTTGTCATGGGAAGTTTGTTGCTATGGTTTTATGACGAGGGATGTTGGCAAGTTTTGGGGGTTTTTGGAAAACTCATTTGGAAGTTTGTTTTTGAACATAATGTTTTTAAGTTCTAATATGAATTCAAGCTTGCAATTTGGAGGTTTCATTTGTTTCTAGCATAGTCTTTTGTTCCTTTTGACTACTTTACATTAGCTTGCAATATATACTTTAATTAGTTTGCAAGATATACTTTACATTTGTTAAATTGACATGAAAAGGTGTGTCTCATTTAAAAAGGAAAAAACAAAAGACAATTGACATTATTAAAGATGAAATCTTAAAGATAAAATTTAATGATAATTACTTCAATAATTGGCTTCCAAAAAGTTGCTTCAGCAACTTCACAACATCAAAAATAACCTAGAAAAAAGGGGAAAAAATGGAAGCCAATACATCCTTACAGTTCAATCTATCTATACTGCCAACTTTCTTCACAAGTACATACATAATATTCCTCCAACACCTGCAAGCCCTCAAACAAACAACACCAATAGGAACAGTAAAATTACAGCAGCAATGCAGGTCATTGAAGAAGAAATGTTGAACAAATACTTCCAGTTCTACCTAATATTCCTAAGTTTTGCATTTTCAACCTCTAGTCATTAATCTTACGGAAGAGACTGGGTATTATACTCTTCGACCTTACATAGATGGGTGGATCAACCCATTCGAAAAATTCACACCCATTTATCTAGAAAAAAGAAACCCAAAAAATCAAAACTTTTGAATATCCCTTATTTTGGAGAATGAAAAACTCAACCCATTCAAAAGATATACTTACATTATATTTAGAACAAGACACAAATCTCCCCCCAGGGTTTTGGTTGGCCCATGAGGTCTTTACCAAGCATCTTTCTTTGCAGAAGCACTCAAACGGCCACACTAATCTAGAGAAGCTTGAACTTGTAGACGACATTGTGAACAGTAGCAGAAGAGAAGAAGAAGGAGAAGAAAAAATGGAAAAGCTGATACCGAGACGGTGAGGTGAGAAAATTTTTGGGGAAAATTACTTTTATGTTTTCTGATCATTTTTCTTTTTCTTTTCCTTAATTTTAGTAGATTTCAATTGGGGTAAGTTGGCAACTTACATGTAAGCTTATGTGGCATATGGATAACAAATGGCATGAAAGCCCAAAACATACAGCTCAGTTGGAGCTGACTGTACAATTTCTGGTTTCAATTGAATATTTTTGAGCCTAATGGATTAAAATTGCAAAAAATTGGATTACATGTATAAAAATCAATAAATTGTGGACTAAATGTAATAACCCCAAATCAAAATGGAGTAAAAAAAATCTCGCAATAGTTGATGGACTAAAATTACATTTTCCCCTACATTTTCCCAGTTGAATGACTCCAAGCCCTTCAGTAACACATTCCAAATTCTTGTTCCTTCAAATATGAGCATTTCAAGAAATGCAATGTTTAGAATCATGCAAATTAAGATTATCAATTATACCTACCAATCAAAATAGCTATGCTATAAACCAAAACTTCAGCAATTAAAATGCTCAATTTCTTTTTCTCATTTCCCAGAGTATTTTCTTTAATTTGGCCATTCAAATGTTTTAAGACCCTGCTAAAATTTTGGATTACTATTTGTTTTTCCATGTTTTTTATTTTGATAAACCTCTCAAACTAAACCATCCAAGGCCTTTGTCAGAACAAATAGATTTTGCCAACATGATTACACCCTAAATAACTAACCTCTTAATTTCTAAGTCTCAACTGGCACAATCTGTAGACTTCCTGCCAGATTGAATGGGTAGCTTGGATTGATCAAGGTTGCTGGTTTGATGGAGCGATATTAGCATAGGTCATGAAAATATCCAGATAGTTTAGAGTTTACTCAGCATTACTTATCATGTAATTAGTTAGTTACAACATTAGTTTCATACTCAACAGATAGTTAGTTAGCCATAACTCTCTTTGTGTATATAAACCGTGTACATATCATTCTTCTGAATATAATTCACATTTCACACACGCTTTCAATGCACAGATTGCTTGCTACTCTCATCTCTCTACCATTTTCTCCTGTTTCATTCATCTTTTTCCTTGACAATCTAGGGTTCTAACATGGTATCAATGACATTTCGTCTCACCGTTGCTTCTCTTTCAACAGTTTCAGTCTAAATCTTCCTTTGTACCTTTCTCTTCTAGCATGGATTCTCTTCGATCTTCAGCTTCAGTAGCTTACAATGGAAATTCCGCCATTGATGATACCGCAAGTCCTTTCTATATCCATCATTCTAATAATCTTGGACTTATCCTAGTGACATAACAACTGTCTGACAATAATTACACGCCGCTTGGAGTAGAACAATGCTCATTGCTCTTTTAGTGAAGAATAAAGTCGGCTTCATTGATGGTTCTATTCTGAAGCCAAGTTTCGATGATCCAGTCATGCTCAATTCATGGAAGCGCAGTAGCAATATTGTTATTTCTCGGCTCCTCAATTTAGTGTCAAAGGAAATATCAGCTAGCATTTTGCATTCTGAATTAGCGTATGAGATCTAGACATATCTCAAAGATTGGTTTCAATGCAACACTGGTCCTCGTCTCTATTGATTACATAGAGAACTCATCACCAACACACAAGGATCCAACTCCATCAGTGTGTATTTTACAAAACTCAAAGCACTTTGGAATGAACTAATGTTCTAGCATTTTTGATGGGTGTTAATGATAGCTATGGCCAAATTCGAAGTCAGATTCTACTCATGGACCCCTTACCTCAGATTAGCAAAGTTTTCTCACTAGTTTGTCAAGAAGAAATGCAACGAGGTGTTGGCAACAACCTTAACAGTGAAACATCTAGTAATCTAGCCTTTGCTGTCAAGGCAGAAAGTTATAAGTAGACTCCTAAACACAACAATAGTTAGTTTTCTGGTGGATATAGAAGACCGAAGAAAGACAAACCCTATTGCACACATTGCTTTGACTTTGAGCACACAATGGAGATTTGCTACAAATTACACAGTTATCCTCTGGGGTTTAAGTCACAAAACAAGCCTCAGTCTCAGTCTATACCTCATTCTGGAAGCAGAGTCTCCACAAATCAAACAACATCCATTACTGTGAATCAAATCTCTCACTCTCAATGGGCTAATTTTTCTACAAATTTCATCAAACTCTTAGTGCATCTTAATATAGTCAACTCCTCAACCTTATTTCCAATCACGCCAATGCCACTCCTACAGCTAATACCTCATCTACTGAATCTGATCCTCCTATCACCACATACACCATAGGTATTTGTTGTTCTACTTCTCATCCTTCATTCCTTTCCACCACTTGGATAATTGACTCCGGTGCCTCATGGCATATTTGCTCAAACATTTATATGTTTATGCATTTAACTCCATAAAACATTCTTCTGTCACTTTGCCAAATAACATTAGCATTTTAGTTCACTTCATGGGTGATATCAAACTTAATTCTAACATAACTCTCACTGATGTGCTATATGTTCCCAATATCAAGCTTCACTCCTATCTGTTAGCTCTCTCCTTAAAAATCATGATCTCACCGTCATTCTCATGACAAGTTTGTGATTCAGGAAACTTTGACTTTGAAGGAGATTGATAGGGGTAAAAGACAAGCTGACCTCTATATTCTTTATATTCATCAGCTTGTAAATCATGCTATTTCTTTGAATAAAGTGTCAGCACAAATTTAGCACAATAGATTAGGACATTTGTCTAATAAAAAACTTGCTTTTATGAAATCCTTGTTGCAAATTGATGTAAAGGATACGAATAAAACATATTATGTTTGTCCTCTTGCCAAGCAACAATAGATACCTTTTATCTCACACAATCACTTATCCCGTTCCCTTTTTGATCTCATACATTTGGATATATGGGGACCATTCCATACAATAGCTCATACTGGCCACAGACTTTTCTTAACCATTGTAGATGATTACACTAGGTTTATGTGGACCTTTATGCTTAAAACTAAGACTAAAGCACCTCTGGTTATATCTAGATTTCTTACTTTTGTTCATACTCAGTTTAATGCTACCATCAGTTAAGTTCATAGTGGCAATGCTAGAGAGCTTACTCTCATAGATTTTTATGCCAAACAAGGTGTCATTCATCAACGTGCGTGCGTTGAAAACCCATAACAAAAATCTATAGTTGAGTGCAAGCATCAACATCTTTTAAACATTGCACACACCCTCTACTTTCAATCCCACATACCTATTCATTTTTGGAATGAATGTGTGTTAACTACCACATTTTTAATCAATAGGACTCCATCTCCCTTGCTCAAAAACAAGTGTCCCTTTGAGCTCTTATATCAATCCACCGTAGACTATTCTCTACTTAAGGTGTTCGGGTGTTTGGCACATGTTTCTACCTCAAAAGCTCACCATACTAAATTTGATCCTTGATCTAGATTGTGTGTCTTTCTAGGCTATCCCACATCTACAAAAGGTTACAAGTTTTTTGACCTTATCTCCAAACAGCTTATAGTGTCTAGTAATGCCATTTTTCATGAAGACGCTTTTCCATTTCAAGACCATAATAACTATAATGTAAATACTGACCCCTTTCCTGATTTTGTTCTTTCTATACCATGTAATGACTTACCTCTTACCACTCAGTAGCCATGTCGTTCCAGTTCAGCTCCTGCAACCTCTGCCATCCCTTTCCCCACTGCTCCTATCATTAGAAATCTACAAGACAAACTAGACCACCATATTATCTTCAAGATTATCAATACCATCTCTTACACTCTCTTCTTGATCATACAAAATGTACTCATCCCATCTCTAAACATCTATCTTATACTTCATTTTCTCCTACTCATAAGCATTTTCTTTTGAATCTCTCTACTCATTTTGAACCTCAATCTTACAATCAAGCCATTAAGTTTCCTAAGTGGCAAGCAGCTATGCATTCTGAGTCGCACACACTAATAGCAAACCACACTTGGAGTGTGGTTCACCTCTCCCCTGGTAAACATATTATTGGTTGCAGGTGGATTTATAAATTGAAACTTTGGGCAGACAGTACCGTTGATAGACAAAAATCATGTCTTGTTGCCAAAGGATACATACAACAAGCCGAAATGGATTTTTTGGAAACATTCTCACATATGGTAGAATTCTCTATAGTGAAAGTTCTTCTTGCCGTTACAGCAGTCAAACAATGGCACCTAGCTCAGTTAGATTTCAACAATGCATTTCTTAACATAGATTTATTTGAGGAAGTGTACATGGGGCTTCTTTTGGCTACAAACCTAATCACTCTCAGCAACACAATTCCAGCCGTCTGGTTTGCAAACTTCATAAAGCTTTATACGGCCTTACACAGTCTTCTCGCCAATGGTATTCCAAGCTCTCTTAAGTCCTTTTCAAACTTGGTTTTGTTCAGTCACATGCTGACCATAGTTCATTCACACAAGGTTCCAATCAGTCGTTCATTGCCATTCTTGTTTATGTAGATGACATTGTCATTGCTGATCCTTCCCTTGATGATATTACTAAGGTCAGGTCTATACTTCAACAATAATTTAAGCTTCATGATCTTAGCTCAATGAAGTACTTCTTAGGTCTTGAAGTTGTTCGGTCTCCCTCTGGTATCTTCGTTTCTCAAAGACATTATTATGCATTATAAATATTAGAGGATACATGCTTTCTTGCTGCCAAGCCCTCTACTATTCCTATAGACCCCCACATGAAGCTCAATTCCACCGATGGTGACCCACTACAAGACCCATCATAGTATCGGCGTTTAATTGGCAAACTTCTCTATCTAACACTAACAAGACCAGATATCACTTTTTGTGTTCATCACCTCAGTCAGTTTGTTGCTGCTGCCCGTACATTACATCTTCAAGCTGTTCATCACTTACTATGGTATATCAAAGCTACACCTAGTCAAGGTCTCTACTTCTCTTCTCAATCATCGCAATAGCTCACCTCGTTCTCAGATGCCGATTGGGCCTTATGTTCCGACACCCATAAATCTACCACAAGTTTTTTGCATATATTTTGATGACTCCCTCATATCTTGGAAGTTTAAGAACCAGCAGACTGTCTCTAGATCATCTGCCAAAGCTAATTATCGAGCCTTTGCAACCACTATCAGTGAAATTATTTGTCTCCAGCAAATTCTTCAGGACTTCAGGGTTTATCTTGATGCACCTAATCTCATCTGTTGCGACAATCAAGCAACTCTCCACATCTCTTCTAATATGGTGTTCCATTAACGTACAAAACATATAGAAATTGTTTGCCATTTCATTCGAGAAAAAGTTAAAGCCGGGAAAGTTTGTCTCATGCCTATTCGTTCAAACAACCAGTTGGCTGATGCTTTTACTGAGGCCTTGCCAAGTGCTACGTTGCTACCTTTACTATCCAAGATGGCCATTTGAAATCCCTATTATCCATCTTAAGGGAGGGATATTAGCACGGGTCATGAAAATATCTAGATATTTTAGAGTTTACTCAACACTAATTACATGTAATTAGTTAGTTACAACATTAGTTTCAGACTTGACAGATAATTAGTTAGCTATAACTTTCTTTGTGTATATAAACCATGTACATAGCATTCTTCTGAATATAATTTACATTTCATACACACTTTGAATGCATAGATTGCTTGCTGCTTTCCTCTATTTTCTCCCATTTCATTCATCTTCTTCCTTGACAAATTTGGGGTTCTAACAAACGACAAGGATTCGACCCACTCTAGAGGTGCACGATTCCTTCAAATGATGTGAGAATAGGCTTGACAATTTCAACTTGACTCGCGGGTGTTCCCATTCTGTTTCGTTCTATTCGACATGGGGTAGGTTGAAACCAACTCCGCATATGGCGGAACAAATTTTAATATGAATTTCATGCGGGATAAGGTGGGTTCGAGTTCCTCGCTATACCCCCCAATACTTATATAATTATGATTTATAATATATTATATATTTGTAAGATTGGACTTTTTTTACATTTTAGTTTTAGATTGATATATTGGAACATTGTCATGTTGAATATTATTTCATTCATATTTATATTTTAATTTTTAATTGATGTATTTAAATATTGTCATATTGATTGAACTTTTTTGTATTATATTTTATGATATCGTAGTTGAATTATCAAATTAAGTAGATAGTTTTAAAAAGAATTAGTAAGTGTGGTGAAAATAAGGCTGTAAATGGATATTCAAAAATTCATTTACTGTTCGCATCTGTATCCATTTATACAGATATTATTCGCATCCGTTTAAAGCGGATGTTATCTATATTCAATTAGTAGATACTCGAATGCAAATGGATACGAATATAGTAAATGCATATCCAGTCTATTTAATATCTGCTCTGAGTATATATTCACTAAATAATATATTGTTTATAATTTTTAATAAAAATACTATATTCCATATATGCATATATATAAATTATAATTGAAGAATTGGGAAATGTTTTTTAAAAAATATTGTAATATAGATAAAAAATTGAAGAATGAAGTTAATCACCAAAAATTATTGCGGGTTGACTTTATAACTAATATACTTAAATATCATTACTAATATTAATTAGTGCTACTAATCAATTATAAAGTCAATTATTAATTAGAAATTGTGCTATATTTTGATTGCTTCCTTTTTAATGAAATTGTATAGTTTTTTCTATTAATTAAAAAATATGTATTTTTTTATAGGTTAATGGATTCACATATTTGGATATTCATAAAGGGATATCCAATTGATAATAAAAATAAATAAATTCAAATACGGGTCTTTTTAATCAAATATAGATGCATCTGAATAATTATAATTGAATACGAAAATATCAAAATTTGACCGATATCCGATAGATAAGAATTCAAATATCATGCATAAATATCCATCAAATCTATATCCATATTTAGATATTCTAAAAGTTAATCGAATATGAATATGAAAATAATATATTCGATCCTTTTAATATCCATTTACACCCCTAGCACCCCGCTTGGATGTGGGTTTGATATATTTAATGCGGGTAAGAGTGTCAAAATCAAACCTAACTCAATGACCCGATCATGATCCACATGAAAAATATTAGGTTTGGGTTTGATGTTTTCAAGTTTGAGTAAAATTGGGTTGGACTTGAAACTGACTCGAGAAAAAAGAATAAGGTTGGATTGGTTTCAGGTCAACTCGCTAATCCTGAAAACAACAAGCGAGTGACCCAATAACCTAGCTAATCAACCTGACCCTACCCGAAAATAATTGGCTAATTAAAAATAAAATCTAAATTTAAAAAATTTATATCCAATAATATAAACCAAGAAAAATTTTATATCCAAAATTTCAAAAATCTTAAAATCTCCAATACACACCAAAAGAGAATTTCTTTGTGGAGTTTTGGGCTATGAATTAATGAAGGAAACTAGCTATTGGTGTGAAGAAGATTTCAGATTTGATAGTTGTTATCAAATTTATCTTTGGACTTTAATTTGATGTTTTTGTTTTTGGACTTTAATTTTTACTATTTGGCAGTTAATTCTGCATTGATGGTTATCATCAAAATTGTTTATTGAATAATGATTGATTACTTTTTTGTATTTGAAGTAATTATAAGCATGCCAAGTTTTAAGTTATTATGTTTCTTACTTTCTTAGACCTTATTAAGTATGTAGAATTATGGGTTTTAAAGGCACATCAAATTTCTACTCAATTACAATATTGGAATCTATAAATATGAAAAATAAAATATATAGATCAGGTTGGGTTGGTTGGGTTAGGTGAGGTTTATCAAATTGTTGGGTGACCTGATTGAAAATCAGGTCAACTTGAACCTGACTCGATTTTTTGTAGGTCAAGTTAGGTTTGAGCCTTCTAGGTTTAGCATTGGGTTGGGTTAGGTTCGAATTTAGTACTTTTATGTTATACCCCTACCTTACCCAATCCAAATCAACCCAACCCACTCAAATTGGCAACCTAAGATGTGGGTCGGGTTAGGATTTTCAAATTTAAATCCCACGAGGCTAGATGGGATGGGTTTAAGATAGTTTTTTAAGTGTAGGGAGTACAAATTTAAGAAAAATCGGCTCCAACTCGGCCCAGTATCATGCCTATGTGGGTATTTGCTGGGTAAAAATCATGCTCAATGTGTCGGCAAAATATGGACCCATTCTTTGTTATAAATCCTAATAACATTTGTGGGATGTTTTCTTGGACATGGGCCAAATTAAAGATTTCTTTGGGTTACCCATTCAAGTAATATGTTGTTGCAGAATTTCCTGAAATCTTGACCTATGAGTTTTTTTTTGATGAAATCTTGACCTATGAGTTTGTTTAGCTAATGCTGTGGAAGATTATCTTCTTTTCTTTACTCAAAATGTCTCATCAAGTATGAGACTGATTGATTGGCCGATTTAATCAAACTGTTTTCCCCTTGAGTTGTCTGATATATGATTTAGACTCCACTTTGTGGTTGAACAGGGACATTCATCCTCAATGCATGAACATTTTTTGAGCTTCATTGTAATACCAGAAGTTTCTTCCATTTATTATTATTATTATTATTATTATTATTATTAGTAGTAGTAGTAGTAGTAGTTTAAGCTGTTTAAATTATAGTAATTAGACACCTAAGAAGTTAGGATTTCAAGTAGAGGTTAATCTAATTCTAATAAGATTAAAATTCTAGACTATCTTCTCATGATAAAGTGTGACTAGGTATGAGTTATCATTAGTTGGGATTGATATTCAAACTGGGAAATCAAGAAATAGGGTTATATTTTTATCTCAATAAGATAAGAATCCTAGTTTATCCAGAATACCTAGCCTAATAGAATAAATACTAGTGCAATAGAAAATAGAGAAACCATACACAGAGGTGAGAAAATACCAGTTCATTTTTTAAATTCATAGGAAATTTAATTCTTAGTACTAACATTTTTATTCTTTCTTTCGTAGAATTTGTGGAGGACGCGTAATTGGAAGGTCAGACCTAGAGAAGTATAGGGTTTTAGTATTCCCTAGTAAGTAAATCTCTGATCCTTTTCTATTGAAATTATTTTCTGCACAAATGATTTATGCATACAAAATGGATGACATGTTCTTTTTATTGAACTTTTAGTTCTAATGGTATTTATTATAGAATTCCCCATGTGCGAATATTTAACCGTTTATAAGACTTTCTGCATGCATAAAACTTATTTTTTGGATTTGAGCATGTAAAATAAAAATCATCATGAATACTTGCACAAAATATAGGAATTTTGTCGAATTAAATATTAAAAAGAATCTATGCTCTGAATGATCGAGAAACTATCGGTAGAAATAAGTTCAGTAACTGTGCTACGGGGTTACAGTAGCATAAGATTTTGAAGCCACTTAACGGCGTTGTAGTTAAGATCTTGGCCAGGATAACCGATTAGAATCCCGAGAATTCAGGAGCATTATTGATTAATGATTATTTTTTTATAATCTCTGTTCTGAATGATTCTAAAAGACATGTGGTTGACTCTGATAAAATGATTTCTGGATATCTTTGTATTAATTGTTATATTTCTGCAAATTAAATATTTTTGTTTGTAGTTATTTTTCATTATATTTATACTTGCTCAAATCTAGTTGAAAAAGAAAGAAAATTTATTTGCTAAGCGAAGTGTCGTTCATAAGTTATTAATCCACTTTTTTGCAGAAAACTTAGCTCAGGATGAGGAAGATGAGCAGTTTTGGGGATGGTGACAAGAGATTGGCAGTTTAGATAGGTCATTTGTTGTTTAAGATTTCAAGTTAGTTGTTTAGAAAAGTTTCCTTGAAATCTTGATTACTCATGTTTAATTATTAAGACACATGTTTTGGAATTCTCTTTCATGGTGATAAATTGTTTTGGTAATTTTTTTAATGAGATTTGTGGGATTTCAACAAGTTTTGTTAGATTTGAGGCTTAGTGTTTCTGAGTCTTTGGGCTTCGGGGCGCTGCCGTGTTATGTCCTAAATTGAGGCGTGACATAAGTGGTATAAGTGGTATCAGAGCCAGGTTATGATTCTAGATATGAAATAGGCATACAATATTTGGGTAAACCGAAAATAGTGTTTAAATTTAGAATTAAGAAAAGAGAATTATTTTGACTGTCAGGCGATTTTTAGTATTAGATATTTTCAGGAATCTGATTAATAGTTATTTCTAGGCGGCTTAAGGAAAGGAAATTTTACCAATAATCGAAGCATTTTCTCTGTCCTCTTAAATTTGAGGGTTTTCATTTTTCCAACTTTATCTGGAAACCTGTTTCCCCCAATACATATATTATTGATTGTTCCATATATATATTTTTTTTAACAAAAACTTGAATTTTTCCTTTCTTCCGAGTTTAATTTGAAAGGATTCTTGGGTATTTGTTTAAGTATCTTTCGAGTTTACATCTTTAGCATCCTCATCAAAGATCAGTTGCAGTAGTATTTTTTGGAATTTACACATCAAATTGAATTAGTATTTGGAATTTAAAAAATTAAAAAATAAAAATAAATAAAAATTTAGGTTACACAGATTAGAAATCCATGGATGAATAAAAATCTTGAATGAGAGAGAAAGAAGAAAACTTAAGGCTGAACGGATTATAGGGCATGCCTTGACTCATAGATTCAGCATCTGAGGAATTCTCACCGAATTTCTTCAAATCTTCCATCAAATTACTTGATTTTCTTTTCTGGAACTTTCTTTGCCAATTTACTGGGATAAGTTCCACACACACACACACACACGTATGGAGAAGAAACTGTAACCCTTACGCTTCTCGTGGACAAAAAGAAAAATAGTAGTACATAGATCTATAGGTTACAGGCCATTAAGGCATTAATTATAGATATATATATATATATATATAACCATTTCTGTTACAGCTATGGAAAAGGGAAACAGGTGTCTTCACGTGGGCAGCCAATATTAGTTATTTTAAAAAAAAAATATGGGGGCTAAGATTCTTGGAAATTGTTGCTATTTGATGTTAGCTTACTAAGGCTAGTTTTATAGAAAAGTTAGACATTATCCCAGAAAAAAAAAAAAAAAAGGTCAAAAAGAGATGTTTAATTAACGGCCACTTATTTAAAAGTATCAAAAACACTTTCAAATTTTGTGATCAATCTCTACTTGATTTTCTTTAGAATAAGCTCTCTAATTTTGTTAAAACTTTAGATATTACTTTCTACTAACTTGATTTAACAAAAATGCCCTTAAATATAATATTTTTCATTCATTTTTTTCACTTATTCATCATTCATACAAGCAAACAGTAAACCCTTACTTTCATTACCCAAAATAAAAAACGCAGCAAGCTCCACGGCGGGAACGAGAATAATCTTTGGAGCTACCAACCACCAACCCGACATCTGCATTGTCTTCTTCTATTTTTATTTTCATCATTTTTGGGTTTCTTCTTCTTCTTCTTCTTCTTCTTCTTCTTCTTCTTCTTCTCAGTTTCTTCTCAGTTGTTATGAGTTTCTTGTATTTTTTTGACAAGTGTTCAATCAAGTGTTGGGGAGTTGCCGCTACGAAGACGAGCTCCATATAATGTCAAATAAGAATAGTATGATTTTAATGGACATGTACATTAATCTCGCAAGCAAATGGAGTGAAATCAATGCCAAGCTATTTAGTTTGCAATACTTAGCTCCACAACAAAGATTGTACGTGACTTTAACTGATGACGACGATGTCATGAATATGGTCTTCTTGTATTTGACATTGAAGATGAACATTATTGACATCCTGGTAAATTGAAAGGATGAATCAAGTAGAAGTGCAAAGAAGAGCAGTGATGTTTTAAGCTAATACTTCTACAAAATCTAAAGTGTACTGTAGTTTGTAAAGTTTTGTACTTGAAGTGTTCAGAAATTGTACTTTATTTATTTGAAAATCTTTCTCTCTACTTGAAGTGTTCTACATTATACTTCATTGCAAATAAAATTGTACTCTATTATGTAAGTTTTATACTTCAAGTGTTCTCCTAATGGATTATCCAAAATCGTACTGCAACTTTTAGCGGTTTATACTTGAAATGTTCCCAAACTGAACGTCTTCTATCTAAAATTATACTTTTTGTTTTCTGAAATTATACTTCATTTTACCTAAACTTGTACTTCAATTATCTGAATCTATTATTTAAGTTTTATACTTCAAATGTTCTATTAATAGATTATTAAAAATTGTATTGCAATTACTAAGATTTTATACTTCAAGTATTCTGAAATTATACTTCATTTTATCTAGACTTGTACTTCAATTATCTGAATCTATTATTTAAGTTTTATACTTCAAGTGTTCTATTAATGGATTATCCAAAATGGTACTGCAATTAGTAAGGATTTATACTTCAAGTGTTATGAATTTATACTTCTTTTTATATAAAATTGTATTTCTATTTTCTGAAATTATACTTCATTTTATACATAAACTTGTACTCTATTATTGAAGTTCTATACTTCAAATGTTCCGAAATTGTACTTCATTTTATCTAAACTTGTACTTCAGTTATCTAAATCTATTATTTAAGTTTCAACTATTCTACTAATGGATTATCCAAAAATTGTACTACAATTGCTAAGGTTTGATATTTAGGAGTTCTGAATTTGTAATTCACTTTATCTAAAATTGTACTACAATTGCTAAGATTTTATACTTCAAGTGTTCTGAAATTGTACTTATTTTTATATAAAATTGTACTTCTGTTTTCTGATATTATACTTCATTTTACCTAAACATGTACTCTATTCATTGAAGTTCTATACTTCAGATGTTCTGAAATTGTACTTCATTTTATCTAAACTTGTACTTTAGTTATCTGAATCTATTATTTAAGTTTCAAGTGTTCTGCTAATGGATTATCCAAAAATTGTACTACAATTGTCAAGATTTTATACTTCAAGAGTTCTGAAATTATACTTCACTTTATCTAAAGTTGTACTGCAATTGCTAAGATTTTATAATTCAAGTTTTCTGAAACTGTACTTTATTTTATCTAAACTTGTACTTCAATTATCTGAATCTATTATTTAAGTTTTATACTTCAAGTGTTCTACTAATGGATTATCCAAAATTGTACTGCAATTACTAAGGATTTATACTTCAAGTGTTTTGAATTTGTTTTTATATAAAATTGTACTTCTGTTTTTGAAATTATACTTCATTCTACCTAAACTTGTACTCTATTCATTGAAGTTCTATACTTCAAGTGTTATGAAATTTTACTTCATTTTATCTAAACTTGTACTTCAGTTATTTGAATATATTATTTAAGCTTCAATTGTTCTACTAATGGATTATCCAAAAATTGTACTGCTAAGGTTTTATACTTCAAGTGTTCTGAAATTGTACCTCACTTTATCTAAAAATATACTTAACCTTTTACATAAAATTGTACTACATTATTTAAGTTTTATAAAGTTCTATTAATTTTATACTTTATTTTACCTAAAGTTCTATACTTCAAGTGCTTTACTTATTGATTATCCAAAATTGTACTACAATTACTAGCGTTTTATACTTCTATTGTTCTGAAATTGTACTTCGTTTATTTAAAATTATACCACCATGCTGAATTATTCTATATATTGTACTATATTGTAATTTATTTTACCTAAAATTGTACTTCATTTGTCAACCTCAAGGGATGCAGTCGAGGAGGAAACTGGTTCGACTAATGCATCACACAATGAATTGGCTTTAATTAGCAACTCAATTGATGCATGGAGGAATTGCATATATGGAGAGGGTTAGGCATTCAAGGATGCTCAGGAGTTTAGAATTATGCTTAAGAATTATGCGGTGTGTACTTCGCGGTCATTTAAATACAAGAAAAATGGCAACAAAAAAGTCATAGCCGTTTCTAGTGATGAAAATTGCAAATGGAGAATCTATGCATCAAGGCATGAGGCTGATAAATTATTTGGCATTTGAAAATGCAATCTAGAGCACATATGTGGTGAGGCTAATCTTCGGACAAGGGGACATCCTAAAGCCGATTTTGCTTGGGTTACTACCATTGTGAAGGATAAATTGAGATCAGAGCTATGTTATCGGCCCTCTATCATATTGAAAGATATCCACAGAGAATACGATGTGGAACTTAGGTACCATAAAGCATGGATGGATAAAGAATTAGCTATGCATGATATCCATGGAGCTGAGAAGGGATCTCATGATAAGTTGAGGTGGTACTGTGATGATGTGAAGAGGACAAACCCTGAAAGTATTGCAGATTGTGAGATAGACCCAATTAGTCAAAAATTTCGTTGGCTATTTATATGTTTCAGTGCCTGCCTTATTGGTTTTCTTAGGGGATGCAGGCCGTTAATATTCTTAGATGGCACCCATATTAAAAATAAATACAAAGGAAGCTTACTCAATGCTATTAGTAAGGATGCTAATGATAACTTATTCACATTAGCATATGCAGTTGTTGACTCTGAAAATGATATTAATTGGGAGTGGTTCTGCCTTAAGTTAAGAAGTATCTTAGATTCTCAATATCTGCCTAGCTTATTAAGGTTTACTTTCTTCTCCGATTGACATCTAGGTCTTCTTAAGGACTTCCCCATGATATTTCCCGGTAGCCACCATACATATTGCTTGAGACACTTAGTTAATAACTTTAAGAAACAAGTAAGAACTTTATCTTTAATAGCAAAACAATTATGTGAAATAAACTCTAATTCATAACATTTAGCACATTACTGATCTATTATTTTAAATTCAAGTATTAAAGAAGTACCTTCTACATAACAAGAAACATTGGTGCTCTGTTTTTATGAAAGCTACATATGCACCTACAAGGCAGGAGTATACACGACATATAGATAGCATCTTGGAGTCATTGCCGCTTGCCAGAGACTTTATTATGCAGTTTGACCCACAATGTTGGGCAAATTCCTTATTCAGTGGAGATTGACGAGGGTAATAAACAATAATCAAGCAGAATGTTGGAATAATTGGGTTAAACCAACCTGATTTATGCTAGTTGCAGCTATGGTTGATCACATACACATGAAAATAATGGTTATGATGCATGATCGACGATAAAAATCTCATAAGATGTTTGGTCAATTATGTCCCAACCAAGAGAAGAAGTTGGCAATTAATCATATGTGTTATCGTAACTTAAAAGTTGTCATGTCTAGCGGTTGGAGCTTTGAGGTGATTGAGCAAGATAAATCGTATGCTGTAGATTTACATAGCATGGTTTGTTCGTGCAAAGCATGGTAGATTGATAAAATACCATGCAAACATGCTTGTGCTTGTATCGAATCAAAGCCACTTTCACCTATGACTTTACTGATCAATACTACTGAGTTGAGATGTATCAACAAGAGTACCAAATAGTGATAAACCCTATTCCTATGTATGCTAGGCATCTGCTCCCTCTAGATAATGATGGCGTCATTAATGCACCTGATTGCCGATCTCAGTTTGGGCGTAGAAGGACACAGAGGATTCCATCACAAATTGAGAAACGTGCAATTAAGTGTAAAAAGTGTGCTAGAACAGGGCATAATTGTCAAATCTGGAAAGAATCAGTAAACTAGCTAAATTTTGTACCTTAATCTTGGAGATTTATACTTGATTTCTTGACAATTGTACTTTATTTAGGCAATTATGCATTTGATTTAGCGTGAAATTAGCATTTTTGTATGTTGTCCGAGATATTAGTGATTTTGTACCTCAATCTGGGAGATCTATACTTGATTTCTTGATAATTGTACTTCATTTCCATGATATTGTACTCAAATTGCTGCCCAATTTCATTTTAATAGAAATATACTTCAACGTAATAGCATTTATACTTTGTTAGTTCTAGGTTTGTACTTCATTTCCCTGATATTGTACTGAAATTCATTGCCCAGTTTCAACTGAATAGAAGTGTACTTCAACATAGCATCATTTATAATTTGATTGTTCTATGTTTGCACTTCATTTCCTTATATTGTACCCAAGTTCAATGTCCATTTTCAAATAAATAGAATTGTACTTCAACATAGCACCATTTATACTCTATTTTTTCTATGTTTGTACTTCATTTCCATCATATTGTATTCAAATTCACTGCCCAATTTTAATTTAATTGAAGTGTACTTCAACATAGCACCATTTATACTTTGTTAATTCTAGGTTTGTACTTCATTTCCCTCATATTGTACTCAAATTCAGTGGCAAATTTCAGTTAAATTGAAGTGTACTCAATGTAACACCATGTATACTTTGTTAGTTCACTATTTGTACTTCATTTCCCTCATATTGTACTCAAATTTGCTGCCGCATTTCATTTTAATAGAAGTGTACTTCAACGTCAGACCATTTATACTTTGTTAGTTATAGGTTTGTACTTCATTTTCTTGATATTGTACTTAAATTCACTGCCAAAGTTCAAATGAATTAAATTGTACTTCAACACGACACCATTTGTACTTTATTTGTTCTACATTTGTACTTCATTTCCATCATATTGTACTCAAATTCACTATCGAATTTCAATTAAATTGAAGTGTACTTCAACGTAGTACCATTTATACTTTGTTAGTTCTAGGTTTAGACTTCATTTCCATCATATTGTACTCAAATTCAGTGCCAAATTCCAATTAAATTGAAGTGTACTTCAACGTATCACTATTTATACTTTGTTAATTCTAGGTTTGTACTTCATTTCCCTTATATTGTATTCAAATTTGCTGCCGAGTTTCATTTTAATAGAGGTGTATTTCAACATAAGATCATCTATACTTTGTTAGCTCAAGGTTTGTATTTCATTTCCCTGATATTGTACTCAAATTCACTGTCAAATTACAAATGAAGTAAGTTGTACTTAAACAGAACATCATTTATACTTTGTTTGTTCTACGTTTATACTTCATTTCCATCATATTGTACTCAAAATCATTGCCCAATTTCAATTGAATGAAAGTGTACTTCAACATAGCACCATTTATACTTTGTTAGTTCTAAGTTTGTATTTCATTTTCCTCATATTTACTCAAATTCAGTGGCAAATTTCATTTTAATAGAAGTGTACTTCAACGTCAGACCATTTATACTTTGTTAGTTCTAGGTTTTTAATTCATTTTCCTCATATTGTACTCAAATTCGTTGCTGAGTTTCATTTTAATAGAAGTGTACTTTAACGTATGACCATTTATACTTTGTTAGTTCTAGGTTTGTACTTCATTTTCCTGATATTGTACTCAAATTCACTGCCAAATTTCAAATGGAATAAATTGTACTTCGACACAACACCATTTATACTTTGTTTGTTCTGTGTTTGTACTTCATTTCCGTCATATTATACTCAAATTCACTGCCCAATTTCAATTGAATTGAAGTGTACTTCAACATAGCACCATTTATACTTTGTTAGTTCTTGGTTTGTACTTCATTTTCCTCATATTATACTCAAATTCAGTATCAAATTTCAATTAAATTGAAGTGTACTTCAACATAACACCATTTATACTTTGTTAGTTTTCTATTTGTACTTCATTTCCCTTATATTGTACTCAAATTCACTGTTGAGTTTCATTTTAATAGAAGTGTACTTTAATGTAAGAACATTTATACTTTGTTAGTTCTAGGTTTGTACTTCATTCCCCGATATTGTACTCAAATTCACTGCCAAATTTCAAATAAATTAAATTATACTTCAACACGACACCATTTATACTTTGTTTGTTCTACATTTGTACTTCATTTCCATCATATTATACTGAAATTCACTGCCCAGTTTCAATTTAATTGAAGTGTACTTCAGCACAATACTATTTATACTTTGTTTGTTCCACATTTGTACTTCATTTCCGTCATACTGTAATGAAATCAAAATATTATAAATACTTGATAGAAAATTGCACTTACATAAAAAATAATATTATAAACAAAGTATGCTTCAATTTATATATGTATTTACTTACAAAGTATGATTCAAGCCTTGGAATTTTCATGACTTAAAATGGTATGTTCCATATGCCTACGATATTCATCGATGTCAATTGTTTGGCAGTCCTCCAATACTCGATGGTGTCTATAGCAAACATTCTGCCCAAAGGCATATATAGATACCACAATCCACTAAGCCTTGCTGCTATTTACTTCTTTTTACCCTTATGTTTTCGTCCACATGACGCCCCAATGAAAGCTTCATGTACTGAGAATAGAATGCAACCTACAAAAGTATTGATCAGTTGTCGACTCCCTACTTTATGAAGAAATCTTAGGGAAATGAAGCAAACTTGCAATGACATTAGCTATCGATTTGTATCGGGGGGCCATTATTGAATTCATGTACAAGAAAAGATGAGTCGAGGTGTTGAGGACAACCAAGAACCAGTGATGGTGCCAACAAAATGGTAGGAGTATGAAACGACACTAGTTTACAACATCCAACTAGAGCTCTTCCAAATCTTTACGGGTGAAGGAGTTAAGTGTATATATGAAATCCACAAATTCTACATCCATAATATCCTGGATGTTGCGTCCCTCGAGTCGGTCTAATATATCATCCTATGAAGTATAAAATAAATAGTTAGACTCCTTGGAAACGCGAACTAAATTAAGTTAGGAAACCGCCATATACCTGCTCTATTGTGGACGTAAACCACACCTTCTGGTGGCTCTCGTTGCCGAAAGATAGGCTACATAATATTGACATATACCAGTCCACTATGTCATCGGTAAGTTCTCCCCAAATAAGAGCTCACAGAAGTTTCTTCCATCTAAAAAGTGTCTTTCTCCCTTCCAAACAGTCACTCTACATAATTGTTAATTGTTAGTTCAGACACTAATTTATCGAAAAGAAAAATAATAATCAAATTTTGTTACCTCAAATTATCTCTTTTGAGAAAGTTTTCGATGACTTCTCGCTCTTCTTTTAGAATACTAGTATGACCTCTATAATCAATCCTTCCTTTATAGGATCAGGCGGTTCAATCTTTGAGTTAGGTGGTTTATCTGCCTCCTAGATTGGGCCGTTGTCTTCTATCTCCTGGGGTACAAAACACAACACATTAGGTACAAAGTATTAACTATTGAAGTACAAAAGATTAGCACATTAAGCACAGATATCTCCAACATGGAGTACAAAATATCAGCATATTAAGTACAAATATCTCCAACATAGAGTACAAAATATCAGCACATTAAGTACACATATAATCCAATCAAGTATAAGATATCATTACATTTAGTACAAACAGATAGTTTACAAATGAAATGCAAATAGCAAAAAATCGAAACATTAAGTAGTTTATAACACCTTTTTCTCTTCTTTTTCTTTGTTTTTTTGTGCACAAGCACGAGGACAATAGGTCTTTATCACTTGTCTTGCACGTTTGGCTGGTGTGGTGCTTGGGGGGCTGACAAAGTCTAGAGATTTCCTTTTTGACTTCCTGTTAGCTCAATTGCGCACATCTGTCACAATCGAGGACATGACATTTGCTACTTCAATCTCAGATTCCTTAAACCCTGCCACATGAATTGGTGCATTAACTTCTATCTTCAAAGGGATGGGGGAATATGAAAGATCATGACGGTGTTTTGTTCGACTTGCTTCATCCGCCGTACCTTTAGATTCATCCGCTTCTTTCTTTGCATCATCTACAAAATTATGTCCCCCCTTATGTACATACTCACCAGCTTCCTGTTCATGCTCCCCCTCCTCAACTAGATGCTCATCCTCACCTTGCTCCTTCATTGCCATCATATCGAATAAAGCAATATTTTCTTTTAATGTTTTAATTTCTTCATCTTGCGCATTAATAATTGCTTCATATGTTGTATGATCACAAATATGGACTTCACTAATAATAGTACTGGCAGCCTCTGATTTCTTGATCAAAACTGCCAATTCAAACTCCTCTGGAGCAGGGTTGAGGGCTACAACCTATTACAATGAAAATAATTATCAAATTCAAATTATTATACAAAAAATTAATAATGAATTATTACAATTATTACCATATCTGCTGTAACTTGTTTCAATCCATTTTTTGCCTCCTCCACATTATTTGGGAGTTTGCTATCCTTCCACTGGTAAAAGTGTGGAAACTTAAACAAACTCTTTGGTGAACCCAGTGACGGGATGCGTTCGTAAACCCATGCTTGTCATTCATAAATCAAAAAATTATACTCACTTAAATATAAATATAATCAATGTTATTAGAAAAATGAAGCAAACACTTACCATCAAACCGACTGTGCACTTGTCAATGTATTTCTTGGTTCTTTCTCCACCTCTTCCTAAATGGTTCCTCATATCTTGGACAAAAAAATTGTATGCAGCGATGCCCCATGCATACAGAACAACTCTAGACAAATTGTCCAAGTGTGGTAGGAGAAATCGTGGAGTCCAATAATTAGATGTTGGAAACAGAAAATAATTAAAAACAGAAAGTATGTACAACCTACAAAAATCATTCAAGTCCTCCTCACTATCCTTCTATACATACTCCTCAAATTTTTTTGCTATTTCAGATCTAGTTATATTTTGCAACTTTCTTAAAAAAAGGCGGTCAAAGGTTGAAGACTTCATCTTCAATGTTATATCAACAAATTGCCTCACATGTGGCAACCCTAAAACCATAGAAAATTTAGCTGCAGAAAAAGGAACCTCAACTCCCTTTGCAAAAATAAATGATAGCTTTTTTGGGGTCAAGCCTCCTAAGTATAGCTTCAAGCCAAATGTAGCTTGAGTTTAACTTAGGCATATTCATGTATATATAGAAAAAGGGTCTTCTTCAATGCATTAAAATATTTTGACCCCATCTTGGACTTCACAAGCTCCAATTTACTCTGAAAATATTGGGGGGAACAACGAGAGCAGACCTCATAATGTCTTGGATTTGTTGCAATCAGATAAAGAAAAATTAGTTATAAAAAGATTATAAACTAACACTTTTAGATAATGTGTATAGAAAGCTTGAATGTTTTGTACTACAGATGCTTCTAAAATATACTGTAGATACATAGAATATATACTACACTTTCAGTTAGTGTATACTGCAGGCTTCAATATTTTATACTACAGTTGCTTCTAAAATATACTGCAGATACATAGATTATATACTACACTTTCAGTTAATGTATACTGCAAGCTTAAATGTTTTGTGCTACAAATGCTTTTAAAATATACTGCAGTTACACAGATTATATACTACACTTTTAGTTAATGTATACTGTAGGCTTAAATATTTTTGTGCTACAGATGCTTCTAAAATGTATTGCATGTACACAGATTATATACTATAATTTCATTTATTCTGCAGGCTTGAATATTTTGTACTATAAATGCTTCTAAAATGTACTACAATTACACATATTATATACTATAATTTTATTTAATCTACGGGCTTGAATGTTTTTGTACTACAGATGCTTCTAAAATATACTGCAGATACATAGATTATATACTACACTTTCAATTAGTGTATACTGCAACTTAAATATTTTATACTACAGTTGCTTCTAAAATGTATTGCAGATACACAAATTATATACTACACTTTTAGTTAATGTATATTGCAGGCTTGAATGTTTTTGCACTATAGATGTTTCTAAAATATAATGCATGTACACAGACTATATACTACACTTTTAGTTAGTGTATACTGCAGGCTTAAATATTTTGTACTACAGTTGCTTCTAAAATGTACGACAGATATACAGATTAAATACTACACTTTTAGTTAATGTGTACTGTAGGGTTGAATGATTTTGTACTAGGTTTCTAAAATGTACTGAATATACACAGGTTATATACTATAATTTTATTTAATGTGCAGGATTGAATGTTTTGTACTACAAATGCTTCTAAAATGTACTATAGTTACATAGATTATATACTACACTTTCAGTTAGTGTATACTGTAGGCTTGAATGTTTTTGTAATACAGATGCTTCTAAAATGTACTGCATGTACACAGATTATATATTATAATTTTATTTAATCTGTAGGCTTGAATGTTTTGTACTACAAATACTTGTAAAATGTACTGCAATTTCACATATTATATACTACACTTTTACCTCATGTGTACTACAAGCTTGATTGTTTATATTACATTTGCTTGTAAAATGTACTGCAGTTACACATATTAGATACTATACTTTTGCCTAATGTATACTGCAAGCTTGAATGTTTTGTACTACAGATAATATACTACCACTTTCAGATAATTTCACTATATAATTTCAGGTAAAATGAAGTATAAACCCCAAAAAGGGGAAGTACAACTTTCATACCTTTCAAGTACAAATCAGAAACTTCTCATCTCACTACAAAAATCATATATATATATATATCAAATGGGTTCAAGTGTTTAACAACTAAAAAAGGAATAAAAACCCTAAACATGAGAAAATAGACAAGAAATAAGTGTGACACTGAAAAATTACGGACATTTAAAACTGTAAATGCAGAAAACATACCTTTGTTTCTTTTGCTCACTTCTTTTTGTGCTTCGCTTCTTGTTACTGTTGTTTCTCCTTCCATTGTCGTAGAAAAATTATAGACATTTTGGTGTTTTTTTATTTTTTTTTTCTCTTCTTCTTCTCGCATCAATGGCAGAGGAATTGAAGAGAAAAACGCATTTCTCAGGTATTTTTGTTGTTTTTTCTAGCTACAAAGATATATGGGTCTTTTTAAAAGATATGGGGAGTGATTTCTAAGTTTTGTCAAAAATTGGGGAGTTTAGTGTGTAAAAATTCAAATTAGGACTGATCACTAAAATAAAAGTAGGACTAGCGATTTTTTTTCTAATTAATCGTTTAATTAATGGTTATATGTCTACTAATTAGCATAGTGTACTTGCAGACCATGCTTAAGGTATAACATAAGGGTGCCTTGGTCGTATTTATTTATATTTGACATAATTATATATATAATATAATAATAATAATTCTGTCAGAATTTTTTTTTCTTTTCTTTTTCCTTTTTGTAATCTATATATATACTTTAGAGACTTTTCACACACACCAAATCACATATAATTTACGTATTATTAGTAATACAGCTAATGCCTTGATAAAAGTATGAACCGTTTCTTAGCTAAATAAATTTTTGTTTGTGTATAATCTTCCC
This sequence comes from Jacaranda mimosifolia, assembly GCA_018894105.1. NCBI lineage: Eukaryota > Viridiplantae > Streptophyta > Magnoliopsida > Lamiales > Bignoniaceae > Jacaranda > Jacaranda mimosifolia. Next base: position 5,418,590 of record CM032127.1, read on the forward strand.
TAGTGAGAAATTAAGTTAATATATGTTTTAGGAGTCATTGAATATTATTTTCTATTTTGATAGTGGAATTTAAAATTTGCTTATTTAGTTCCAGTGCCAATTTGGTATAACAAAGAATGGCATCATTTGATAAATTTTGTAATACCTATTGTAAGTACTTTATTTTGTTTGATTTTTATGGGATTGTTGTAGGTTGAGAGTGAACCCTCACAAAAGACCCCAAGTATCCATTTATAGAGATTTCTCTCAACCCCCACCGGAAATAGTTAACCAAATATTAGAACAATACAAGGAAATGGTTGAAGTTAATAATGCTCTCCAAAAGCATCTCGATGCGAGTTTAAGTAGAAATGAGAAGCTAGAAATTGACAACGAGAGGTACAAATCTTATGTTCGCCATGAAGAAAAGAGAGCTACTGAACTCGAACAAGGATATCATCAACTTAGGAGAGAATTCAAGAAAGGCGAGAATTTGAGCATGAATTGAAACATCAGTGGGAAATAAAGGTCGTACTTTGGCAAGATATTGATAATTTACAGGAAGGGATATGAAATCTTATTGAAGAAAAACCTGACGAAGAACCCGAAGAGAACCCTAGCAAGGAAATAGAAGGAGAAGAACCCCTCAATGGAGTTGTGATAGATTAGGATTGCTAGGAATTATCATTATTTCACTTTATCGGACATAAGTTTTGCTAGGAACTATTATTGTTTTACTTTATCGAACATAAGTTTTTACTTCGTTAGTTGCTTTGGCAATAATGAATATATAATTTTTTTTTTGTTTTCTATCACAAGTTTAACTTAACTACCATACTATAAAGGCTTGTTGGCTTAATATGCCTACTTCTTTTCCATTATAAGAAATGGAAGGTAGACCTAGATGTTCCAACCAAAACCCCCGTTATGCAACTCGGCCTCAAGAGCCAAACGACCAACCACCAAACAACACACAAGACCCACCTCTAGCTGTTCAAACTAGGATTTGTCAAGAGGATTTAATAGCAATTGCTACTGCTATAGAACAAGTTGTGCAAGCACAAAACCAACGTCCTATACAGGCAGCTCAGCAACCACCTGTTAACATGGGAACCAAATGCCGTTATGAGGCCTTAAGAAAAGCCTGCATACCTACTTTTGATGGGACTCATGAGCTTGAGGCAGTGCAAAGATGTCTTAAAGAGATAGAAGATAACTTCGAATTGATGGAAGTTCCTTTGGAAGTTAGGCCAAGAGTAATAGTACCTTTCCTTGTAGGAGAAGCAGAAAAATGGTGGGAAAGTGTATCGCCCGCTATGCTGACTGAAGGACCCATTACATGGGCACGCTTTTGAGAGGCCTACCTTAAGCACTTCTTTCCTAATGCCATTCGACTTCAAAAGATGACAGAATTTGACAATTTGGCACAACTACTAGATATGTCTGTGGTGGAGTGTTCAGCTAGATTTCACTCGCTTGGAAAGTATTCGCCTACTATTATAGCTGATCCAAAATTGAAGATCCATAAATTTACAAGAGGTTTGAAAAGCAGAATTCAGTCAGCATTAGCCATATTTGAAGCTAGGAGCTTTGATGAACTGTTAGGGGCTGCCATCGAGCCAAAGCTGACGTAAAGAGAAGAGATGAGGAGAACAAATTGAAAAGGCCTAGAAATGAATTGAAACTTGGTCGAGGACCTTTAATGCAAGTACCAGTGAATCGAATTCAAGCTAATAAGAGATGACTTATACCGAATCAACCACAACCCCCATTTGAAGAATGTGACTTCTGTCATAGGAGGCATGATAGAGAATGTAGATGGAAGAATGGGGCGTGTTTTCGATGCGGCAAGATGGGTCACCGAATTTCTTAATGCCTATTGCACGACCCTAGAGCCACTGAAAATCCAAATCAGAACCAAAATCCTAAAGGAAATACAAGGGTGTTTGCTATGATGCAAGAGGAAGTAAACAATGTCGAAGATGTAGTGACAGGTATGATCGAAATTAATAAAGTGCCTGCTTATGGATTATTTGATTGTGGAGCTATACATTCTTTTATTACTAAGAGATTTTCTAAGTTCTTGATTGACAAACCTATGGTACTTACCGAACCTTATAGAGAGTAATCACTCCGGGAGATAAAATTTTAGTGACAAACATATTGCACAAGGATTGTACCATGGAATTGATAATATAGAACTTAAGGTTGACTTGATACAAATTAACATGAAAGAGTTCGATACCATTTTGGGAATGGATTAGTTGGCTAGTAATTTTGCCCATGTGGATTGTAGAGCTAAAATCATAAATTTTTGCCTACCTAGAAAGGAAAGTCACTCGTACCAAGGAGGCACAAAGAATCAACAAAAAGAAACAAGTCTCCTACTCTCTGCTACTCAAGCTCGGAGAGAAATTAAAAAGGGGTGTGAGGCATACTTGGCATTTGTTATGGACTCAAGCGAGAAAGATGTCAATATCTAGAGTATCCCCATAGTAAAAGAACTTCTAGATGTATTTCCTGAGGAATTACTTGGACCAGCCCTTGATAGAGAAATTGAGTTTGAAATTAACTTGATACCAAGTTCAACGCTTATCTCAAATGTGCCATATTGGATGGCTCTAGCAGAGTTAAGAGAACTAAAGGTTCAATTACAAGAATTGATTAATACGGGGCAGATCAGGCCTAGTGTATCACCGTGGGGGGCTCCAGTATTATTTGTAAAGAAAAAGGATGGAAGTTTATGGTTATGCATCAATTATAGAGAGCTTAATAAGATTACCATCAAGAAGAAATATCCCCTTCCAGGAATCGATGATCTCTTCGACCAATTGAAATGACCTAATGTGTTTTCTAAAATAGATTTGAGATGGGGGTACCATCAACTCAAGATAAAGGCAGAGGATATACCTAAAACTACATTTAGGACCAAATATGGGCATTATGAGTTCTTAGTCATGCCGTTCGATTTAACTAATGCTCCAGCTGCTTTCATAGATCTGATGAATAGGATATTCAAACCATACTTAGACAAGTTTGTGGTCATTTTCATTGACGATATCTTGGTTTATTCCCTAAGTGAACAGGAGCATGACGAATGCCCTAGGACAATACTACAAACTTTAAGAGAAAAAGATCTTTATGTGAAATTTAGTAAGTGTGAATTTTGGCTTGAAACTATTTCACGTAATATCCGCATAAGGCATATCAATAGACCCTAAGAAGGTTGAAGCTATAATGGAATGCCCAAACTGACTAATGTTACTGCAGTGAGAAGTTTCTTAGGATTGGCAGGTTATTATAGGAAGTTCATTAAAGGGTTTTCAATGATAGCCATGCCTCTCACTAAGTTAACTCAGAAGAGATCAAAATTTGAGTGAGGCACCGCCTGTGATGAGAGCTTCAATGAATTGAAACACGACTAGCATCACTGCATGTATTAGCTCTATCGAGTGAAATAGGCAATTTCACTATATACAGTGATGCATTAAAGAATGGGTTAGGATATGTTTTGATGCAAAACGAAAAAGTAGTTACCTATACGTCAAGATAATTGAAGCCATCTAAGAAAAACCACCCCACACACGATTTGGAGTTAGCAGCTGTTGTTTTTGCTGTAAAGATATGGAGGCATTATCTTTATGGAGAAAGATGTGAAATTTATACAGGTCATAAGAGTCTCAAATACCTGTTCGCACAAAAGGATTTGAATATGAGGCAAAGAATATGGTTGGAATTACTGAAAGATTATGACTCAGGCATTAATTACCACCCTGGCAAAACAAATCGCGTGGCAGACGCCTTAAGTAGAAAGGCAAATGGAATGTTGGCCTCTATATTAGCAAAACAAGTAGAATCTTTGGATTTAGAAATAGTAGAGTCTATGGATAACATTCTACCTTATCTAAGTATTCAACCATGTATCCTTGATA